>BSWB01000003.1:64491930-69491930 GCA_033239125.1 Fagopyrum homotropicum
AGGATGTAAGACAAGGCATGTGCGCTGCTTTTTATCCACCATATATATATATATGGTAGGGGATATATAAGACAATTGTATCATCAATCAATTTTCAATCGTGGATACATATGTATCCTTAATATACTGAAACGACTACCATTATTAGTATCAAACCAATAGCGATTCATACAAGCTAAATCTTCATTAATGATACGCATCACATTAAGACCAGCAATAACACCCGCATCCTTGGTAGCCTGACGCTGAGAATAAGAAAAGTAAGCAGGGACAGTAACCACATCATTCTTTACTGTGGAGCCAAGGTATGCTTCAGCGATCTCACGTTTAATGAGGACCATAGAAGAAATCACTTCCTCTTATGGCAGTCTTGTTAATAACCTGACGCTCACCACGGCTTTCCCAACAAAAGATTGAAAGAAGTAACAATGGGCGAGCTCGGTAGTACTACTTGAAAGCACTTTTTGCATATTCTGAAAGAAAGACGTGTTTCGGGCTCTTGTAGAATGGAAAGCACAAGGGTTCTCTGGTGGTATTTCACTTTTATAGAGGAGTGAGGTGATTCGGGTATCACGACCTCGGTTTTCACTAGGAGTTCTATAAACCGGCTTTTAAAGGTTTTAGGTTTTGACATATTCATTAGTCTTGGAGGTCCGATATTGTAGGTTTTTCTGGTAAGTTAAGAGTATTGGCTCATGAACGAACTTTGCTGCCAACTATTTAAATGTGGTGAAGCTTCCAACGGGTAGGCTCCCAAACCACATTGCGACATCTCCTTTTGGAAGAAAACCTTTTTTTATCTTTATTCTCTCGAACCGGGCCGGGAGAGTCCCATTGGCGACCCGGGGCATCGGCATCACAAATAATTATACCAAATCCCATTAAACAAAATAGTAAATCAATCTTCTCTATCTTGCAATATATAGTATAATATAAAAATAGATGCCTTCCTTGAGATTGAGTTGAGATAGGGCACTTCTATCTTGTTTACGGGCGATCAACATCCGGTAATCAAAAAAGGCTTCTTCTTGGGTTGAGACCACTTCTCTCTTTACTTTAGAAATCACGTCTTACCTATTTCGAGAGAGTTCCACATCAAAGAGATTTCAAATCAATAAAATATGGCTATACCCGGATCTAACTCTCTCTCGTATCTACTCGAAGCTCATGCAATGAACAATCACCTTCCTTATCTATATCCAATCCCAACGAGAATAGAAGCGAGTCGCTTCCGGCTTGTAATCTCCGTCTTTTTAGCTTATGTAGTGTAGTGGTCGGCCTTCCTACACGCACGCGCTCGCAAGAACAACTTGCCTTGGTTCGGGACGAAGCCAAGCCGATACATACGATAGGCGAAGGAAAGACCCCCCCCCCAGTTCATAGCGCCCGGAGAACGCAAGTTTGATCGAGGATTGGAGAGGAGAGGTGGAAGAAAAAGCTCGGGATGGATTTAGGAGTCTTTGTGCGAGCCGTATGCGGTGAGAGTCGCATGTTATCCTATTGTTAAATTACCAAATACTCATGGGTGGGGCAAGCTCCTCTATTATGGTTCATGGTTTCTCTTGGCTATATGGTTCATCCAGGGGAGAGATCGAGCTTCAAGAAATAGTGAATGGTCTTATCAATACACAAATGTATAACTTCTAATTGAATTTTTATTATTATATATATTGAAAACCTAAAAAAATATGTTAGGGATAGATGGCTGAGTGGACGAAAGCGTCGGATTGCTAATCCGTTGTACGAGTCAGTCGTACCGAGGGTTCGAATCTCTCTCTTTCCGTTTCTGTTGGTGATTTACTATTTTATTTATCTTTTTTATTTATCTTTCTAAATTTTTTATGAATAAAAAGAAACTCTTCTTTTATTCTTCGCGCCCAGGATTACATCCTGGGTCATTAGATAGAAATCCGAAAATGAAGAGAGAAACAAAGAATATCACTACTGTGTAAACGAAGAGTTTGAGAGTAAGCATTACACAATCTCCAAGATCTTTTTGTGGAAAAAAGAGAATAGGTTCCCCCATATATAATTTTTTTTACTTGACATCGAGAATTTGAGTAGTTTCTGTAACTCGAAAAAAAAATTAATTCATTTGTTTTGTTAAGTATTAGGATTTGTATCAAATATAAAAAAGTGCTTTCCTGCCCACAATTTTTGTGGAAAACCTCACAGCGTCTTTCACGGAAATTCTTGTTAGAAAGAGAAAGTAATTGATTCCCATTTTTCGAGGCTATCCAAGACTTTTTATAGTTGAAAATTAAATCGCGAGTTTATACGATAGGACAATATTTGAATCTCATCGAAAACTTACAGCAGCTTGCCAAACAAAGGCTAGTAGAAAAAAGAGTAAAGGTATGACTGGCATAAAATCGACGATTGGACTCAAAAATGCATAAGCCTCGGGCAATTTGACTAATAAAAAAATACCTGGCATCCTTCCCTCTTCTTTGCCAAGAGTAACGGATTAAGTCTAGACTTAGCTCAGTCTTCCCTGAAAGAAAAGTAGTGGTCGTGCAAGAGACCGGGCTATTATGTTTTCCTTGGCTCATCATTGATCTCTTGAAAAAGTAAGAAAGAATAAACTGTATCCATGGGTACAATTAGTGGACTAATGCAATTCTTTAGTTGAAAGGTCAGCTCGAATCTAGTTGAAATCAGTCCATTAATTTAAAAGAAAATTCCAAGTAAATTAGTACTTTTCATGAACCAATCAGATCAAGAGTTGTTATTTTTAGTTTAGCTAGTCACCAATAAAAAATATCTGTTAAATTTAGCTAACAACCATAGTAAAAAAAAGTACTAAACTAAAAAAGGATTAAGCTATTTCTTTTTTATTGAATTGAGGCCAATTCAAGATAGTTCGAATTGTGTAATCGTCAATTATTGATATTGGTAAACGGCCTAAAGCAATTTGATTATAATTTAATTCATGACGATCATACATAGAAAGCTCATATTCTTCAGTCATTGATAAACAATTTGTTGGGCAATACTCAACGCAATTACCACAAAATATACAGATTCCAAAATCAATACTGTAATAAAGCAACCGTTTCTTTCGAATACCAGTTTCCAATTTCCAATCTACAATAGGTAGATCTATAGGACATATACGAACACATACCTCACAAGCAATGCATTTATCGAATTCAAAGTGGATTCGACCACAAAAACGCTCTAATGTGATCAATTTTTCATAAGGGTATTGAATAGTTACTCAATCTCATCGAGTTGCCAGACTATAAGCGTCCACATGAAGCAGATCGTGTAGGGGATCTTTTCTTTTGCCCTTACCACATGGTTTTGGGACATAAGATCCAAGGTTGCTTTGTCCTGAACTTGTAACACCCCGAATCCGCGGGACTCGGGATGCTACGGGTTGAGACCTCACAATGGGTCCCGATCCTTAGCTAGACAACAATTTCACCGGATCTTACAACAAGACACAAATAATGGCAAAACCGAAATACATTTTTATGCAAATGATATGATCCCCAGAAACAACTAAAAGACAACTTCAGCCGAGTTCTCAACTTCAAAGACTCAAACATAAAAAACATAACAATATACAAGATACAATACCCAAATACAACTCTAACCAAACCCCTCCTAAAATGTACGGAACCCCGGCTGCCCACTCTTCCGGATCTCTCGACCGCATTCCTAACCTGCAAGACAATCTACAACAATCGGTATAAAACCGTTAGCTAATATTCGAGGCATTAGAATCAAGGTGAAAGGCACAAACACAAGTCAATCATCATAAACACCCAATACACTCCAAAGCACACAAGTCCGGTTTATTATCTTATTATTATTAAGTCATATCCCGTTCTAATTCAACTTAGGATGTGACACGAGAGTCACCGAAACTCGCCTCGGTCCCTACTTACCGGCATGGAATGGTACTGATGCATCTGACCGTCTACCAGCACGGGATAGTCGCCGAGAACCTCCTAGCTCTCGCGGGAGCCAGGCAAGTTGTCACCGCCCGTTATCATACACTTGGGCCAAAATAATATAAAGGTCGGTATTCCTATTTCCGGTTTAGTTGTTATAAACAATAAAAAATAAACACACACCACCAAACACACATCAATGCTAATACAAGTAATACGAGCTAAGTAAGTCCGGAGACTTACCTCGTCCCAAAGATAATCCCGCTATATGTCGCTCTCAGCTTCCCGCAGGAAGACACTCAACGCCTGTCAAAAGGCAAACGATCAACATCTCTCTCACATGTTAGAAGTCCTAAGACTTCTAGTCACAATGATCCCGCAAGATCATGAACTATAACCATGATAGGATAACAACCTCCTAATCCTCACGATCTCACAAGGTCATAAGCATCACAACACATGCTAGGATACTCTCATACTAGTCACCATATTCTCAACAAACATATAACCATAATCTCAATCCTCATAAATTCACAAGATCAACAAACACTCAACGCCTTACAATCCTCACAAGATAATAACACCTTAAGCTTTAGAACGATAAAAAAATCCTCAAAACTCACCTAAGGTTCATGGCCACTACTTGGCATTCACTCTAAGTTATGCTAGATTATCCAACCTAATATGATACTAATACTAAACATAAATAAATCAAGGAAGGAGGTACTCACACGACGTCACAAGACAGATGTCGAATCTTGGACTCGTTAGGCCTTTATCGGGGCGATTCCGGACCTAAAACCAAAGCTACACAAATTTAGCTAATACGCTAAATTTGATTGTAATATATATAAGATATATTATAATAAGGTAAACTCATTTCAAAAGCAAACGCTAAAACCTGCAATTAAACCCTTCCGGGGAATATATAATATATATAACTCGAAATTAACCCAACGAGTGCGTATTATATTATATATATAAATCTAAGTTAACTCTTTTTCAAAACAAAGGTTAAAAATCACTAAAACGTTTTCCGGGAAATTTTATACAATTTATAAACATGGGTCAAAACCAAAACAACTTTCCGGGCAACTAAGAAACTCTCGAAACTTGGTCATTTCTCGAAATAAAATTTGGGTCATAAATCCGAAATAAATCCAACAAGGGCATAATATATATAGTAAATTCTGCAGGATATAAATATTCAGATTTCTAAAACTTGGATAAAATCTGTAATTATAAAGACAGGGGACATTTTGAAATTATACAAAAAAAGGGCGGGCCCCGATTTAATTAAATGTAAGGGTTTTCTTTTAACCCTACAGTTGCGATTGGCACGGAGGATAGCAGGCAATGGCAGAGAAGGGAGGCTGCACCGGCGGCGGCCAAGGCTCCGGCAAGGCTCCAGTAGCGGCGAGGCAAGGCGGCGGACCTACGGGGCTGTTCGTGGCGGCTACCGGCTCCGGCGCTAGGGCAGGCCAAGGAAAATAGCAGTGGGCATGTGCTGGTTGCGTAGGAGTCGGTTAAGGGCTGCACAGGCGGCGACTGAGGGCTGCGCAGGCAAGGGTAGAGGCTGGAGACGACGGCTCTGATGGCAGTTCTTCAATCGGCGACCAACACGAGCTCTCCGGCGGCGAGGCGGGCTTCTTCACGGCGCGACCGAAGGAAAGAGAGAGATGGAGATCTGTTGTTGCTGCTGCGCCTTTCCAGAGGAGAAGCGTGAGGTTGAGTTGTAGCCAAGAGGGAAGGGCTGCTCTTGGGGTGGACGAAGGGGAGCAAGACTCCCGGCAAGGTGGTCCAAAGCAGGGGTTTCCGGCGACGACTCCGGCGGTTCTTGGTGGATCGAAGGCGGAACAGAGGGAGAGCAGGCAGGAGGCGGGAGGCAGAGGGAGATGCGAGGTGTTGTCAATTCCTGAGTTGCGAGAGGGAGATGGTGGTTTGCAAGATGAAACAGAGAAAGCAATGAGGTGTTCAAGCAGTGAGAAGGGCAGGATGGAAGCAATTAAGGGCCACGAGAAGTCGGGTAGCCAGGATAGGTGCAGGCTAGGCTGGAGCTCCAAGTTAGACAATAGCGTGGGCGGCACTCATACGAGAATTCAAGATAGCGTCCAGGAGCAAGGTCAGGGAAAGAAAGAAGAGAAGAAAAAAAAAGAAGTGGAAATAATAAAAGAAATAAATAAAAAGGAATTGGGAATTAAAGTATACTCGATTAAAGCCAATCGGATCCGGGAATTTCTGGATCGAAAAATATTTTCGATCCGTTCCTAAAATAAAATATGGAAAATAAATATATGGATCAAATATATACAAGCTCGAAAAATTTAATTTATGACGTGAAAATACTCGTAAGCTATTAAAATATCGATAAAAATCTAAAAATAAATCTCGAAAACAAGCCTAATAAAATGTGGCGTTACATCAGATCTCCTAAAAATAAGTTTCGTCCCGAAACTTGCTATGCGTCGAACTTCTCGATCCCGAAGGCCGAGGTAAGAACTTTCACCCTAAGAAGGTTGAAACCTTTGAATCTACATACACAAGCTACCACCGCAAGATACATAAGGTCATATAGCACATTCTCGCACCGGGCACAAACTACACATAATATTGCTCATACACATAAGTCAACCAAGAAAAGAACTAGGTCTAACCCGTCGATTCTATCGATGCTACTAGCTCAGCATAAAACTCAACACAAGATACTATACTCCGTCTTCCAGTTAGCCTCATCGGTTTCTTGTCTGCCACTAGATCATCATGACTGACCACACGTCTCGAATCATGCATGTACCCTCTCAACTAATACATATGAAACACTGGGTGAACACTCTCTACTCTTTGCGGCAACACCAACTTATAAGACACTTCTCCAACTCGCGTTAAGATCTCACAAAGGTCAAAATATCGGAACTCAACGTCCTTTTTGGTTTCGATGCAACATCTCCATTATTTTCCTTTTAATTTCTCTATTGGTTTGGGTTCTTGTCAAACCAAACTTTGACGTTATGTTTCCCCGATTCTTGTTGCAAGTTCCAAGTAATGAAGGAAGTATTTTACTTCTCATTGTTTCTACAAACGAGACACATATGTTATTACCTTTACGTCGTCCCTCAATACTCAATCAACACTTGACTTGGAGAATCACTTGTCCTCTTCAAACCCATCCAACTTCGAGGTAATGTCAACAGTTCACCACTAAATCTCTTCTTAACTCTCAACAATTCATTGTAAATATTTTGTCCCATTCAATACTTCATGGTCATCCGGAGTAGGTTAACCATAGATGGTGTTAATTTGGAATATCTCTCCACGAATCTAGTAATGCCCAACACATCCAAGAAAACTTGTAACTTCTACCACACCCTTCGGGGGTTGCCATCCCGAGACAACTTGTCATACAACTTCTCTTTTCTTAAGAGTAGACCAAAATGTCTTATTAGGGCATTCGTAAGCCCATATGGAATCATTACCACTCGTTGTGACCATGGTTTGTCCGGGGTGCCGTGTTTGCAATATCCCACTCTCGACTTCTCAATTGGTGACAATAAAACCTTAAATCATTTTTAGAAGAGATCACCGACCCTTGCAACCGGTCGAGCAGATCATCTATACTTGGTAAGGGGTACATGTTCTTCATTTTATCTTGTTCGGCTCACGGTAATCGATGTACAGACGGAGAGAATTAAACATGAGATTAAACATGAGATTCAAATGAAGAGCTCAAGATAACATTCGGAGTTCCCCATAGCATTTCACTAATTTCTAATGAAACCTTATCAATAAGTTCTTGCAATTGCTCCTTCACTCGTTTCCACAACACATGTCTCTGCACAAGTTTCATTCCATACGACACCTTAGATATCGGGAATGAATCAAGCTCGACCTTAGTGGAAAAATCCACATTCTGACGTATTGGAATCCGTGTTATCTCGGTTTTCATCTTTCCCCCTTTCGTCACATAACGTAGGACCTACACAACCTTGTCTTAAAACTTGACAGGTGGTCATGATATTAATGGTTTACCCCAATCTGTTGGGGTGACATCCTTTAAACACGTGTATTATTCCATCTATAGCTACAATGTTGACCATCTCCTTCCAAATATTCGTCTTTTCTTGAATTGGAAAGATTTGCTTGTGTCTTCTTACTGTTGTGGTCTTATTCAAGTATTATTTTAACTTAATCCCATTTTCCTTCTTTAATGACATGATTGTCAAAATCTTCTAAGGTTTCTCACTTATGTGCACCCATAAGGGTCCAATCTTCAAGACTTAATCGTGTTTCAAATTAATTGACCTTATCTTCTTCACTTTCTGCGACATCCCAACATATGGTAGGAGCTCTTCATATTTTACCTAAGCTTGCACCATTCTTTCGAGTAGGTGTAGAACTTACTTCATTTTCTTATGCAATTGTCAAACCGACCGTAGATGATCTAACCTCAATCTTTCATGTACTTGTTGTACATCTCCTATCAACAACAAACTTCAAAACTTCAGTCTTCTCTTACTCTTGTTGGTCACCTTAAGCATCTTTTGGTAGTCCATGAACAATGTTCACAACCGTGATAGTATGCCTTTTGGAGAACGCTAGAAGAAATTCCCCATCCAGAACCACTAAAATATCAAACTCATTACATCTCTAGGTACTAACATCATAACTCTAAGCTTGCAGCGTTGCCCTAATCTAGGTCTTCTCTTTCACGCCATAGCTACCATGTATCTTCTGTGTGAGTCTAGAAACTTGACTTATCTCTCTCCAGCGGTAACATATCATCCATTTCATACCATGCATCCTCTATATACTCCCGTTTACGTACCACCTCCATGACACCTTACCTTCTTCTTGATTCACTACTTCCCCTTTACCGTGGTTAGACTTTAAAACCTCTAATTTGTGTCATTCTCCCATATGCCAATTCCATGACCTACAAAGGTCGCATAAGGTCATCCAAATCCTTCTGTATGCCCATAATCTTGTTTACTCATCCCCTTCTACACTCACCAATAGACAGCCCGCACCTGTGCGTTCTTAGTTGTCACCGATTAACTTGTATATGACATTCTCCGAAGTCAACAACTTATTATTCTACTACACTTCTCATGTTACCATTCTCATGAAGGCTACCCTCCTCGGGGTACTTTATCATAAACTCCGTTAGTTCTTTCTTAATTTCATGCTTCCTCTTCTTTATAAGGTAACTATATCTTCTTGGCCCTGTTGTTTCATATAACTCCCTTTCATAGACTTAACCATTCTTCCTTGATATCTTTCAAGAGCACCTTCCCAAATATTATAACCTTAGCTAGCATCTACATGCGTTCCTCTTGGTTGGTATCTTAGATCTCCCGACCAAAGCTCTTCATTTCGTCTTTCATCTTCTTGGGGTCATCATTTATACACACTTCCTCCTTCTTGGCGTTTCTTAGTCTTATCATCATAATGGAAATCGGTCAACTCCACGTGAATCTCCACCATGCCCTTCTTCTCATAACTCTAGTAATGCTGATACTTTACTTTTTGGTACCTCTTAAGCTTAACTTATAGTCTCTTAAATCTTTAGCAAATGGTTCGATCACTCTTCTCGTCTTGACTCGAATACTTAGGAGCGTCTAAAGAAGACTTCACATCTTATTGGAATGTCACCTCTAACCTTGTTAGAATGTATCCCTCTCCTCCTCGTTTCACATCTTTAGTTGTCCACCCGTCTTCTTGAAGAACTTATGTTTGTTATTCTTATTGGTCTTGTTGTCTTTCTAATTGTGACTTCTTTGTAACCACTTCCACACCTTTGTGTTACTCCTTTTTCTTGTATATTCCCCATCTCAATTTCTCTTAAGTTGTCTCGAGTTTTATTTTACTTGGTTGTCCTTCTTTACGTCATCTCTAATCCTCCTCTTCGACATCCTCTTAAAGGAGTACAAGAACTCCAAGGTGTTTGCCCGAACGTAGCTCTCAACTCGATACTTGAGCATATTCGTCCTTGTATGTACACTATCCTATGTAAAACGACGTTGTCCAAGGGCAATGATATCATAATAGCGTCTCAACTAAAAGGTCCTATATATCCATATGCTACTATATATAATAGGAATACGTATCCATAACTATATAAGTCATAAGTCCATATTACTACCAATATCACACATTCGGCATTCCATTACAACAATACAAGGTCCAAAACATATAGTTTTTCACATATACAACTATACACATAAATCATGTTCATCATGCAACTACAATCCACATACAATAATAGTCCAAAAACATCCTAAGTCCACGTACATATCTACATATGTATTAAAAAAAATCCAATAAACTATGCTGTCGAGATCTGCGGAAGGAGTGGTGGTCCGTACATTCTACCCCGACTCATGCATGTCATTTTGAAAACGAAAACTCAAAACCCGTGGGGTTCTGTTTATTCTTTATTCGGCCTTTAGAAGATTGCGAATGCCATTGTTGTCAACCTAGGGCTCTGATACCACTTTTGTAACACCCCGAATCCGCGGGACTCGGGATGCTACGGGTTGAGACCTCACAATGGGTCCCGACCCTTAGCTTGACAACAATTTCACCGGATCTTACAACAAGACACAAATAATGGCAAAACCGAAATACATTTTTATACAAATGATATAATCCCCAGAAACAACTAAAAGACAACTTCAGCCGAGTTCTCAACTTCAAAGACTCGAACATAAAAAACATAACAATATACAAGATACAATACCCAAATACAACTCCAATCAAACCCCTCCTAAAATGTACGGAACCCCGGCTGCCCACTCTTCCTAATCTCTCGACCACATTCCTAACCTGCAAGACAATCTACAACAATCGGTATAAAACCGTTAGCTAATATTCGAGGCATTAGAATCAAGGTGAAAGGCACAAACACAAGTCAATCATCATAAACACCCAATACACTCCAAAGCACACAAGTC
The DNA here is from genome assembly GCA_033239125.1 of Fagopyrum homotropicum. Lineage (NCBI taxonomy): Eukaryota > Viridiplantae > Streptophyta > Magnoliopsida > Caryophyllales > Polygonaceae > Fagopyrum > Fagopyrum homotropicum. The sequence continues at coordinate 64,502,783 of BSWB01000003.1, forward strand.
CGGTTTATTATCTTATTATTATTAAGTCATATCCCGTTCTAATTCAACTTAGGTTGTGACACGAGAGTCACCGAAACTCGCCTCGGTCCCTACTTACCGGCATGGAATGGTACTGATGCATCTGACCGTCTACCAGCACGGGATAGTCGTCGAGAACCTCCTAGCTCTCGCGGGAGCCAGGCAAGTTGTCACCGCCCGTTATCATACACTTGGGATAAAATAATATAAAGGTCGGTAATCCTATTTCCGGTTTAGTTGTTATAAACAATAAAGAATAAACACACACCACCAAACACACACCAATGCTAATACAAGGAATATGAGCTAAGTAAGGCCGGAGACTTACCTCGTCCCAAAGATAATCCCGCTATATCCCACTCTCAGCTTCCCGTAGGAAGACACTCAACGCCTGTCAAAAGGCAAATGATCAACATCTCTCTCACATGCTACAAGTCCTAAGACTTCTAGTCACAATGATCCCGCAAGATCATGAACTATAACCATGACAGGATAACAACCTCTTAATCCTCACGATCTTACAAGGTCATAAGCATCACAACACATGCTAGGATACTCTCGTACTAGTCACCATAATCTCAACAAACATATAACCATAATCTCAATCCTCATAAATTCACAAGATCAACAAACACTCAACGCCTTACAATCCTCACAAGATAATAACACCTCAAGCTTTATAACGATAAAAAAATCCTCAAAACTCACTTAAGGTTCATGGACACTACTTGGCATTCACTCTAAGTTATGCTAGATTATCCAACCTAACATGATACTAATACTAAACATAACTAAATCAAGGAAGGAGGTACTCACACGACGTCACAAGACGGATGTCAAATCTTGGACTCGTTAGGCCTTTATCGGGGCGATTCCAGACCTAAAACCAAAGCTACACAAATTTAGCTAATACGCTAAATTTGATTGTAATATATATAAGATATATTATAATAAGGTAAACTCATTTCAAAAGCAAACGCTAAAACCTGCAATTAAATCCTTCCGGGGAATATATAATATACATAACTCGAAATTAACCCAACGAGTGCGTAATATATTATATATATATAAATCTAAGGTAACTCGTTTTCAAAACAAAGGTTAAAAATCACTAAAACATTTTCCGGGAAATTTTATACAATTTATAAACATGGGTCAAAACCAAAACAACTTTCAGGGCAACTAAGAAACTCTCGAAACTTGGTCATTTCCCGAAATAAAATTTGGGTCATAAATCCGAAATAAATCCAACAAGGGCATAATATATATAGTAAATTCTACAGGGTATAAATATTCAGATTTCTAAAACTTGGGTAAAATCTGTAATTATAAAGACAGGGGACATTTTGAAATTATACCAAAATAGAGGGGCCCCGATTTAATTAAATGTAAGGGTTTTCTTTTAACCCTATAGTTGCAATTGGCACGGAGGACAGCAGGCAATGGCAGAGAAGGGAGGCTGCACCGGCGGTGGCCAAGGCTCCGGCAAGGCTCCAGTAGCGGCGAGGCAAGGCGGCGGACCTACGGGGTTGTTCGTGGCGGCTACCGGCTCCGGCGCTAGGGCAGGCCAATGAAAATAGCAGAGGGCATGTGTTGGTTGCGTAGGAGTCGGTTAAGGGCTGCACAGGTGGCGACCGAGGGCTGCGCAGGCAAGGGTAGAGGTTGGAGACGACGGCTCTGATGGCAGTTCTTCAATCGGCGACCAACACGAGCTCTCCGGTGGCGAGGCGGGCTTCTTCACGGCTCGACCGAAGGAAAGAGAGAGATGGAGATCTGTTGTTGCTGCTGCGCCTTTCCAGAGGAGAAGCGTGAGGTTGAGTTGTAGCCAAGAGGGAAGGGCTGCTCCTGGGGTGGACGAAGGGGAGCAAGGCTCCCGGCAAGGTGGTCCAAAGCAGGGGTTTCCGGTGACGACTCCGGCGGTTCTTGGTGGATCGAAGGCGGAACAGAGGGAGAGCAGGCAGGAGGCGGGAGGCAGAGGGAGATGCGAGACATGGTCCATTCCTGAGTTGCGAGAGGGAGATGGTGGTTTGCAAGATGAAACAGAGAAAGCAATGAGGTGTTCAAGCAGTGAGAAGGGCAGGATGGAAGCAATTGAGGGCCACGAGGAGTCGGGTAGCCAGGATAGGTGCATGCTAGGCTCGAGCTCCAAGTTAGACAATAGCGTGGGCGGCACTTGTTACGCTTGGAAATAGCACAAAAAGCTTTACATTTATAAACTCGAACTAAATCCTAAACTACCTAGCGAAACCCGCAGTGTACGGATCGTTTTGTAGAAAGGAAAGTATTCCGAGGTCGAACACAAGGACTGAGGTGAAATCAAGTCATTCAATAATCAAAGATAGTGTAAATCTGAACTAAGATGGGGTGAGAAATAAAGGAAAAGCAAAACACAATGTTTTTGGTTGGTTTTTGGTGGTCAAACAAAGATCACAAGTATATCAACGCAAACAAGAAACACAAAACACAAACAAAAGATGAGGGATAAGAGGTAAGAAAGTGGATTCTAGAGATTAGGAATTCCGATTATGGCATTGGACTCATGTTTCTAAAGGTCAAAGGAAGGTTGTGGTTGTTCGGAGTTGGGTGTTTCTCAAATGGGAGCAATTACCGGGTAAGTCTCATGCTCCACTAGTCCGTTCCTAAGGTCTCATCACCGGGTAAGTCTCAAAGAGCCTAAGGGATGGAATTCTACACAAACCGGTCACTACCTAAGGGTCAAACCCCTCCTTACCGGGTAAGTCTCGGAAAAGGCAAGTCTTAGGCAACGATCCTAGCACACTCAATCCAATAGCGGCTTGCGAGGCTCACTACTACCTAGAGTTCATCATCTTAGGTATCTAAGAGGGGAAATCACCGGGTAGGTCTCATTCCTCAATTAGGTTGCTAACATTAGGTCTACCAAAGTTAGGTTAAGCTCAACAAACACTAGGGTTTCAACACATCTACATCCAAACATCCAGATTCAATCAATTCAAGAACAACAGAACAAAATACGGGTGGATCATGCAGACCACGGCCGTGGAAGCATGAAGAATAGGCCGTGGTTTGACTCCGAGTTGGGATTTCGAACACAAATCGATCCTAAGCTAACATGGAAGTCATACAATCATAATCCAAGACATAAACGTCATTCCTTCACCCTAGAATCACATCTATTCAGCCAACAACATACATTTCAAGATCAAACTTCACAAATAAAGCATGCTTGCAAGTCATGGTTAAATAATGAAGAACAATCCAAAGAAAAGACATTAGAAGCATAGAATAGAGGTTACCAAATCTTACAAGGCTCCAAGAGCTAATCCAAGTTGTCAACAATGGACTCCTCTCTCAAAACCACTCTAATCTCACTCTAAAACAAGAATCTAAACTAATCTCTTCCAAGAACACCCACAATGGGTGCTTGGAAGAGAGGCAACAATGGAGAAGTGTTTTGGGGAAGAAGATAGGTCAAAAAGGAGGAAGAGAGATCCTAATTACAGCCTGCAAGATTCTTTAAATTACCCACTAGGAGCAAGAGTCATCAAAGAGATCGTGGGACACGTGTCTGCGTGGTCCTGGAAGATTCCACGGGGACATCCACGGCCGTGGTCTGGTCCCTGACCGTGGTTTGCTCCAAAGGCTTCTCTTGAACCATTGGACCATGAGTTGGTGCAAGGCATGCACCAACTAGGTCCTATGTGGTTTCCTTTGCTCCTAGCTTGCTCCTTAACGAGTCCGGAAGTGTGTCATCTCGAGGAATGATCCTCGAATGTATCGATTAAGCTCGTAAATCTCCCAAAATACCTACAAAGCATGCAAAAGTCCGTGTAGACGTCTATCTCGACAAAATACGTGAATTGAATGCAAACGTCGTGTACTAGTGCTAAACCATGCATGAATGAGTGAGAAAACTATCTAAATGATTACCTAAACCTAAGTCTAAAATCGTGTTATCAAAAATACCCCATACTTAAGGTTTGCTCGTCCCCGAGCAAATGCTCAACTATAGACTAAGAGATGACATGATTTATGCATGCAGAAAAAGTGAAAATATTTTTTGGAATTGTTCTTCTAAAGATGGATCACCTTCATAGTGATGTTTCATGGCAATGGACAAGCAATTATGTATTAAATGAATGAAGGCACGGAAAGACAATCATACTTAACTCGAAAGCATGCATGAAAAGTAAGAATGATGAAGTCAAGATGATCATGAGAATGTCCAATCTAGATCACTAAGTCATACACATAAGCAAATAGGTCTTAAGGACTTAGGAAAGAAGAGGCCAAGAAACGTGATGATAAGGTGGGAATTTTCTAAGGCCATGTGGTGCAAATCCGGGAAAGGAACTAAACAACCACCACTTTTACATTTATACTTCATCCACCAAAGTGTATTTTTCTCCTTCTTTTCTTTTCTTTTTCACTTATTTTTGAGACAATGGCATTGGTGTACAAAAGCCGAAACCTTGGTGATTAGCCATCCTCGGTTTTTTTTTCTATTTTTTCGAGGTGCATCCACACCGGGCACACATACCAAAGCTCGTTAGGACTATTGGTTTATTTGACTTTGGCAAGGCACTAACACCCGATAATGTGAATGGTGCCGAGTTACTTGTCATTTAAACCAACGTCCCCAAACCTATATTTTGTCTACACTTTTACAATGCATTTTCAACAACTTCATTCATAACATTCATAATATCAACTTCACCACCCCACACTTGCTTTTCACACACATCAACACACTAGCATGCTCCTATTCCCGGAAGGGTCAAAATAGGTCAAATTTTTAATCAAGTGAGGTGCTCAAGCAACATGATCAAGATGAGAAGAAGATGAGATGAATTGCCTTAATCATTCCTAGATGATGTGCGAGAACTAAAATGTAATTTCGACTTTCAATCCTCAATCCAATCAAGGTAAACACCATAATCACAATCCATACATAGGATTCAAGAGAAGTACATCAAGTCCACATATGCATAGATCCATTAAACACACAAGGCCATCCATAGCCAATTCACAAGACAAGATTCATCATTAAGGTCATATCCAAACCTAGAAAGCACAAAAATTTGAAAATTTTTCGATTTTTTGAGTTTTGAAATGTATATGTGCAATGCAAAACATGAAAAGAAACGTGTGACAACTAAAATGAAACTATCCTAGATGCTAATCATGCAAAAGATCATGCAAACCCCACCCCATACTTAGAAACACATTATCCCCAATGTGTAAATGAAGTAAAGAAGAGTGAAAGAGGGTTCTCACAATGTAAAAATGTGGCGTTTTCGGTATTTGGGTTAACTTGTGTGGAGTGGTGGTAGATGATCCTATCAACAATGGTAGAGAGCTCTTCATAGTCATTCCGGCGTCGAGACCCGCGCCAAGGTGTATGTGAGATGGGAGCTCTTCCATCCAACAAAGACACCTCAAGCCGTCCAAGTCCCACGTCCGCTCCACCCATGGTTGAAAACGGAATCATAATCATCAACTCGCCTTGCAAGGCTTCCTTATTACCTAAGATCTTCCACACAAACACAAAACACAAAAACACACAAAAGCAAAAAGAAAAGCAAAAACGAAAGAGAAAAAAAGGGAAAGAGTTGTACCAATGGGTTGCCTCCCATTAAGCGCTTCTTTTAGGTCATTAGCTTGACCAAACTCCGTGGATATGTCAATCCACCTCGAATACCATGGTTTGCTTGAGGAGTCCAAGCAACCATCTCTTTCCGGAATCCATGATGACAAGCAAGGGCCACTTGATGCCCAAATAAGCTTTAGGTTCTCTCTTTACCGGTGAGTAGTAGACTCCTTCATCACCGCTTCCTTGATGATAGTATGGTGTTGCAACCATAGATGCCACCCCATACTTAGGCAATTTATACTCCGCGTTCACACCGGTGAAATGCTTGTCATCCTCATCCTCTATGATCCGAAGAAAGCCGATTCTTGGTAAGAATCCCTCATTGAAGTGCTTCATGAACATCATGGATCCATCATGCTTGCTTTCTTCATTCAATAATGGAGAATCCTTAGGAAAGGGGCTCCAATCTTCGTGTGTACTCCGAGCAAGCAAGAAAGGGTTGGAAAGGGCTGAAATTGGCTTAGGATTGTCTAGGACAGAACCTTCCACGGGCGTGGTTTGTCCTCCACGGCCGTGGTTCTCTCTGTTGTCTTCGTTCCAAGTGAGCTCTTCAAGCGTGGTTCCGGGGTTGATGGCAAGGATATCCGGGGGTGAGAGTACTTCATTGCACTCCTCCAAAGGTGAAGGAGGTGGAGGTAGATCTTGAAGGATGGTAGGATCTCCTAGCATAAGAGCATTCCTAATCTCTTCGATCTCCCTCCTCATTTGTTCTTCCCTCTCGAAATTCAATCTTCTTTCATCCTTCAGGGCCAAATCCCTTAGCCTCACTTACTCCCAAGCTTCATTCAACTCTTCCTCAAGGTCCCTATTAGTTATGGTTGAATCGGGCACTTATTGGATCTCCTCATAGTGAACCTCCTCTTGTTGAAATACCTCCGCTTCAAGCACTATGTGGGCACTCGAAATGGAAGCAAGGTTGCTCTCTAGATCATCCATCTTCCTCAACATTTCTTCTAGCATTGATTCTACCCTATCATTGTGAGGTTGTTGGTGAGGTTCCTGATGAGGCAATATAGTCATGTGAGCTCGATTATGGGACTCATGATAGGCATTAAACTCCTCCTAATACTCAAACTCATCATGGAGAGGTCCTAGATCTTGGCTTTCCATCCATCCCTCATACTCCATGTTGTCAAGGTCGTCTTGGAAGTACAATCCGTCCATGGCAAACATGAAAAGGCAAAGACAAAAACAACACAAGATCAAAAGTAACAAGAAAGATAAACACTAAAAACAATCAAAGGCAAATGACTTAATCTTAACCTAGTCTCCGGCAACGGCGCCAAAAACTTGTTACGCTAGGAAATAGCACAAAAAGCTTTACATTTATAAACTCGAACTAAATCCTAAACTACCTAGCGAAACCCGCAGTGTACGGGTCGTTTTGTAGAAAGGAAAGTATTCCGAGGTCGAACACAAGGACTGAGGTGAAATCAAGTCATTTAATGATCAAAGATAGTGTAAATCTGAACTAAGATGGGATGAGAAATAAAGGAAAAGCAAAACACAATGTTTTTGGTTGGTTTTTGGTGGTCAAACAAAGATCACAAGTATATCAACGCAAACAAGAAACACAAAACACAAACAAAAGATGAGAGATAAGAGGTAAGAAAGTGGATTCTAGAGATTAGGAATTCCGATTATGGCATTGGACTCATGTTTCTAAAGGTCAAAGGAAGGTTGTGGTTGTTCGGAGTTGGGTGTTTCTCAAATGGGAGCAATTACCGGGTAAGTCTCATGCTCCACTAGTCCGTTCCTAAGGTCTCATCACCGGGTAAGTCTCAAAGAGCCTAAGGGATGGAATTCTACACAAACCGGTCACTACCTAAGGGTCAAACCCCTCCTTACCGGGTAAGTCTCGGAAAAGGCAAGTCTTAGGCAACGATCCTAGCACACTCAATCCAATAGCGGCTTGCGAGGCTCACTACTACCTAGAGTTCATCATCTTAGGTATCTAAGAGGGGAAATCACCGGGTAGGTCTCATTCCTCAATTAGGTTGCTAACATTAGGTCTACCTAAGTTAGGTTAAGCTCAACAAACACTAGGGTTTCAACACATCTACATCCAAACATCCAGATTTAATCAATTCAAGAACAACAGAACAAAATACGGGTGGATCATGCAGACCACGGCCGTGGAAGCATGAAGAATAGGCCGTGGTTTGAATCCGAGTTGGGATTTCGAACACAAATCGATCCTAAGCTAACATGGAAGTCATACAATCATAATCCAAGACATAAACGTCATTCCTTCACCCTAGAATCACATCTATTCAGCCAACAACATACATTTCAAGATCAAACTTCACAAATAAAGCATGCTTGCAAGTCATGGTTAAATAATGAAGAACAATCCAAAGAAAAGACATTAGAAGTATAGAATAGAGGTTACCAAATCTTACAAGGCTCCAAGAGCTAATCCAAGTTGTCAACAATGGACTCCTCTCTCAAAACCACTCTAATCTCACTCTAAAACAAGAATCTAAACTAATCTCTTCCAAGAACACCCACAATGGGTGCTTGGAAGAGAAGCAACAATGGAGAAGTGTTTTGGGGAAGAAGATAGGTCAAAAAGGAGGAAGAGAGATCCTAATTACAGCCTGCAAGATTCTTTAAATACCCACTAGGAGCAAGAGTCATCAAAGAGATCGTGGGACACGTGTCAGCGTGGTCCTGGTAGATTCCACGGGGACATCCATGGCCGTGGTCTGGTCCCTGACCGTGGTTTGCTCTAGAGGCTTCTCTTGAACCATTGGACCATGAGTTGGTGCAAGGCATGCACCAACTAGGTCCTATGTGGTTTCCTTTGCTCCTAGCTTGCTCCTTAACGAGTCCGGAAGTGTGTCATCTCGAGGAATGATCCTCGAATGTATCGATTAAGCTCGTAAATCTCCCGAAATACCTACAAAGCATGCAAAAGTCCGTGTAGACGTCTATCTCGACAAAATACGTGAATTGAATGCAAACGTCGTGAACTAGTGCTAAACCATGCATGAATGAGTGAGAAAACTATCTAAATGATTACCTAAACCTAAGTCATAAATCGTGTTATCAGCACTTATACGAGAATTCAAGATAGCGTCCAGGAGCAGGGTCAGGGAAAGAAAGAAGAGAAGAAAAAAAAAAGAAGTGGAAATAATAAAAGAAATAAATAAAAAGGAATTGGGAATTAAAATATACTCGATTAAATCCAATCGGATCCAGGAATTTCCGGATCGAAAAATATTTTCGATCCGTTCCAAAAATAAAATATGGAAAATAAATATATGGATCAAATATATACAAGCTCGAAAATTTTAATTTATGACGTGAAAATACTCGTAAGCTATTAAAATATCGATAAAAATCCAAAAATAAATCTCGAAAACAAGCCTAATAAAATGTGGCGGTACATGAACTGAAGCGCAAAACAAAATAAAGATAAATGAAGGAACCATAGACGCCGAACTCTTGAAGACTAGAAAGAAGGGTCTGAAGGTGGCTGCATCTAAGATGGCTCCTTCCTCACGATCGATGGATTCGACGAAGATGATGGCCACTCCACTTCCCGGAGGAGCCAGTTTATGTCAACAAGATAACTCTAAGGTCGGGTACTCAATTACCTGACGTACAACCTCCAGCACCTTCAGTGGGGGCATCCCAAGCTCCACCTAACCAAACAGCTTCTCCTGAGAAGATCAAATACAATGTCATGGCCCTTCTGAAGAAAAGACCCTTCTTTCTTGCTAAGCGTGTACGACGTGTCTATCTGAAGATCTTAGAAAGGCGCTGATTTAACTACGTCAAACCTTTCCTGAATAAAGTCATACAGGGGTTGCAAAAATCGACAAGGAAAAATCATGTAAAACAGCGCCACCCTGCTGGGCGGCTTGCTTTATATTATGATTCACTAATTGATCCAAGGTCTTTGGATAATAAAGGAAGAGGAACCTTATAACGAAAGCAAGAAAGAGACATGCATTTGATCCAGCCTGGACAACATGGCAATATGTTAGGACGGACCATTATGAATATTTGGAGGAAAATTATGCTTATTATTTTATTGGTGACGAAAGAGAAAGAGAGGAAGCCGTTGAGGATGAGATCGCATATTGGGATGAACTTAATCCCCCTCATACGTTTTATGAGCAACCTCCTCAAGTGCAGCCTCCACAACAACCATCCGAGGATGGGACACAGATGATGCTGGAAAAGATATTAAAAGTGTTGGACAAGATGGAAGACAAAATAAAGGCTATTTCTGAAGCTCAAAAAGCTTTGGAAAATTATTTATCCAGTGAGGAAGAATTCCAAGTCTTAAGCCTTCCTCCTATTGAACTTGAAGTCTCTCTTGAAGTCCTCATTGAAGAAGAGAAAGAAGTGGAGAACCTTGGCCAAATTACTGAAACTATGTTTAAGGTTGAAGAGGATCCAGCTGAGTTGGGAGATATTTCATGTGTGCATCATCATCCCAACATGAAATTTGCCCCAAGCCTTGAAGAACTTTACAAGGTACATTCTCTTACTTTATTTGAAATTCCTATTAAAATTTCTGATTTTTTAAGGAATGCAACGGAGAGTTGGAGGTCTCTTCCAAAAGAACCTCCTAAGGTAAAGATGAAACCTCCATTAAAATTTTTGAAAGATGATGGTCCTTGGACTACAAGGAGTAAATTTGGCAAGCGCTTCAACGCTAATACCAATAAGTGTTTCTTGTTCAAGTATGAGGTCATTCATATGACGAATACCATACATTATCCCCAAGCTGGAGTTGGGAAAGCTAAGAAGATTGTCAAGAAACTGATTTCTCGATCTAGGAAAGGATGGGACGCAAGGCTGAATTATATCCCAATAAAGCATAGGAAAGCTAGAAGGATTCCGGTGAGAATCAAACCGTACAAGCTTGTACGTGGGAGATCTTACCACTTGCCGGTAAAACTAGGAACCGGAACCTTTTTTGAGGAATTATATGATGAGTTTGATGAGCAATCCAAGATGTTCAAGGTGCATTGAGTCATCTATGGAGATAGGTCCAGCTAATGACGTTAAACCAAGCGCTTCTTGGGAGGCAACCCAAGGTAATGCATCTTTTTCCCTTTTTTTTTTTCTTAGGATAGTTAGCTTGTTTGTTTTGTTTTTGCTTTGTTTTTTTCCCTCCTCGATGCGCTCTCGGTTTTTTTGTGTCATGGATCACAAGAACTAGATATAATCTTGAGGAATTGATGAAAAAGGCGATACAAGTGTGCCTAAGGACGTTTTCAAGGAACAAAAGGCAAGAAATCGACTTACAAAAGAAGATCGGTCGATTTAGGCTTCAAAGCAAGTCGATTTTTGGCAACAGGAGGAAAAATCGACCAAAAAATCGATCACCTCAGAAAAAATCGGTCGATTTTTACCTTAGTGAGCAAAAACAAAAGAAAATCGGGCCGACGAAAAAATCGGGCAGAAAACTCGGCCGATTTTTTGAAAAATCGGACGATTTTTTTCAAAAAAAAAAAAAAAACTTCGAAAATTTGTTTCGGCTGAAAGACGTTCTCCTTCTTCATTCTTCGACACCGATTGGAGTATTTAGAGTTCCCTATTGAGCTTCTATAGATTCCCACCACCACCGCTCAATAAATGATTCGCCTTGCCTGATTCGCCATCTTATATTGTGAGTACCCTTTTCCATCTTTTCTTTTCTTTCACATTGGGGACAATGTGAGTTTTAAGTATGGGGTGGAGGTATTTGCAATACCATTTGCATGTTTTATGTCTTGCATCATATGATTTGAAAAATTTAAAAAAAATTTGTGCTTCTAGGATGGATATGATCTCTATGATGAATATTGTTTTGTGAAATAGCTATGATGATTTTGATATGCTTGAATTGATTTATGACATATGTGAGATTTGTATACTTTGTTATAATTTCATGCATGTTTGATAATTTGCTTTCATTCTAAATCATGTTGAGTATTGAAGGTTGAAACCGCATTATAAGTTCTTGCGCATCTTTTTGAAATGATTAAGGCACCTCGATTTTTCTTGCTTCTTCTTTATTCATTTAGCCCCTCAATGAAATTTTTTCCTCCTCTACCTATCTGGGAATTAGGAAGAGTGTAATTTTGACATGTTTGATGTGGGAAGGCCATGAAAGCAATTGTTTGCATTCAAAGTATAGAAATTCTAGGTTTGGGGAAATCAATCTTGATGATGAGTAACTCGACACCATTCTCATAGCCGGGTGTTTGTGTCTTGCCAAAGTAGGATTGAGCGATATTCCTAATGGATTATGGTATGTACATCAAGGGTTTGAGGCATCTCGAAATTGAGAAACGCCAATCTCCTAGGCTTCGGTTTTTGTGCACCGCTGTCCATATTTCCAAAAAGTAAAGTCGAAAAAGAATGTTGTGTTGAAAAGGGAGAGCAAAACTCTCAATGGTGGTTAGTTCAAATAGTAAAAAGAAGTTTGTGTTGTTCCTTTTTCCCAGATTCATACACCACATTCCTTTATAAGTTTCCCACCTATTCACGTTTCTTGACCTTTGCTTGAAAGACCTTAAGATCTTTGAGTATGTTGTTTGGCTTTGTGGTCTAAACTGGATTCCTCATGATTGATTTTGATATATTGCAAGTTACAATGCATGTTATGATTTTCTTCCAAAGTGTGATTATCCTTTTCATGATATAATTCTTTTAGATCATATGATGATTTTTATTAGCTATGAAGCAACCATTTGAGGATGATCTATGAATAGAAGCACAATCAAAATATTGTGGTTTTTCTTTATTTTTGCATATTCATAATCCATATCATATTTTATTTTAAGTTTGAACTTTGCATGGGGACAAGCAAGAGGCAAGTATGGGGAATTTTGATGACATGAATTGTGACCTATTTTTAGGCATGTATTTATATAAAGTTTCCCTTTATTTTGCATGCATAGACATACATTAATGGCATTTATGGTTATATTCACCTACTTTGCAAGAATAGAGGTCTACACAGAGTTTTATTGCATTTGTAGGTAATTTGGTGAATTTTGGAGCAAAATAGCATATTCAAGGCTTAAGTCTTGAAGCGGGACAAAAAGGAGCAATAAAAGGAAGTTAAGACGAGCCCAAAATATCTTTTGATACCGTCAGACGCATCCAAAGTATCTTCTGATACTGTCAGACGCGCCAAAGTATCTTTTGATACCGTCAGACGCGCCAAAGTATTTTTTGATACCGTCTGGCGGCCCAAAGTATCTTTTGATACCGCCTGACGCGCCAAAGTATTCTCTGATACCGTCTGACGCGGACCAGAGTATTTTCAGATACCAGCGGCTCGACTTCTTTTCAGCCCAAATATTTAGGGTTTCATCGTTAAACCGTAGTTTTATCCCTATAAATATTCAAGAGCCTTCAACATTGAAGGGGAGACTAGAAGGAGTCAATTTCTTCAAAGGGAGACTAGAAGGAGTCAATTTCTTCAAAGGGAGACTAAAAGGGGGTCAATTTCTCCAAAGGGAGACTAGAAGGAGTCAACTTCTCCAAGGGAGACTAGAGGGAGCCAAAATCTCCAAAAGACTTGGGACGGTGACAACCCCGAGACTTGGACGCTGGGATTTTGAAGGAAGATTTGGGAAAGACGCACTTTCCTATTTGCGGAGTTGGAAGATTTTAGGGTTTTACTTGAAGGCGGATTGACATCCCGTTCTTCTTTGTTCCTTGAGATTTGTGAGAGATTCTTATTCTATGCTACATCTATTGAACGCAAGTTACTTTTGAGTTTTATTGATATTGATTTTGTGTTTGTTATTGAGATTTCAAGGTTTTACCTTTCCTCCCTCTTATATTTGATATTTGATTTTACAATGATGATTATTGGCTAAAACCTTTTAGCAATTCTAAGGTGAAGGGTTGATAGTGGTGGCTTAGATGATGATAGATCAATCGTATTTTGATTGGACCTTGAGAGTATGAAAAATATCGTCGACGCCCTAAATCATGGGCCATTCTTGGTTTCCACGGCCGTGATTCTCAAGATCTAGCCGTGATTTCCCCTGGTTTACGAACTTTGCTTTTGCTTTGATCCAAAGTTAAAGATTTGCTTTAACCTAGCCTTGGCTTGCCTTTTCTAGGTAGTAGTGAGACTCAACATCCTCTATTTCGGTTTCGAGTGTCATAACCTTAACCGTTTTGGCTTGTCTGATTCCTTGGGTTTGGGCATGGGTATTTGAGATTAATCCCTATCCTTAGATCCTTTCTATACTACAGCCTCAACAACCTTTATAGAGAGTGTCTTTGGGTGAGTTATATAGGGTTCTAGAACTTCACCGTACATTACTCTTCTTTAGTATACCTTTGCAATTATCAACTCTGTCCTTATATATATAGTATATCTTGAATCGATTTCCACGATTGGATACCTGGATCTTTAGGGTTGCTGTTTTCCCAATATTATTTGCAAAGCTTTTGATATTTGCCTGACAATTTACGAACTGAATTTTTCCCCCCAAATCTCTGAGTTCAATACTCTGGAATACTTGCTTAACTACGCCGATCCGTACACTGCGGGTTCGCTTGCTTTTATTCTAGTTTTATAAATTAAAACTTATTTGCACGCACGTTTTAGGGCAAACAGGAATTATCATCAATGTCACTAAGGAAGACTTAGACACAAAAATATCAACAATGGTCTCCTTAGAAGCTAAGGATACCAACAAGTGAGAAACCTCTGCTTGATTGGGTCTTGCTTTTGATTTAGTGATTGATCCTTCAATGGTAGAACTTGTAGGTGATGGCTTAGACTCCTTCTCCTTGATTTTCCTTGATCTAGTGATTGATCCTTGTGTAGTAGTATTGGTTGGGGGTGGTCTCTTATCATACTACCCTTTTTAAAAAGGATTCGTCCTCGAATCATCACCATGCTCATCACTAGACACAAAAGGACTCAAGTCTCCTACATTGAACGTAGGGCTCACACCATAGTCCTCGGGAAGCTCCAATACATAAGCGTTGTCGCCAACCTTATGTAGCACCTTGAATGGTCCATCTCCTCGTGGTGAGAGCTTGGATTTTCGCTTCTCAAGGAACCTTTCTTTCCTTATATGCAACCAAGCGAGATCTCTTGGATCGAATAGCAACTCCATGCAGTTTTTATTAGCCTTGTCCGCAACATGCTTCCCTTTCTCCTCTAGCCTTTTGTGTATCATTGCATGCAATTCCTGGATGAATTCCACCTGTTTTTCTCATTAAAATCTACTCATTCCTCTAAAGGCAACGACATAAGATTAAAAGGGGTCAAAGGATTCAATCCATACACATACTCAAAAGGCGTTAGATTACTAGAAGAATGTAATGTCCGATTATAAGCAAACTCGACATGAAGCAAGACATCTTCCCAAACATTCAAATTATCCCATAACACAAGTTAAGGTCCTATTAGTAACCTCAGTTTGACCATCCGTTTGAGGATGACTAGAAGTCGAAAAGAGCAACTTAGTTCTTAGCTTTCCTCAAAGAGTCTTCCAAAAGAAACTAAGGAACTTAACATCTCTATCACTCGATTCACTCACTATGGTCCTATGTACTCCATGTAATCTAACTACTTCTCTAAAGAACATGTTAGCTACATTATAAGCATCATCAGTCTTATGGCAAGCAATAAATGAGCCATCTTAGAGAAATGATATACAACCACAAAAGTCAAATTCCTCCCCTTCTTGGTCCTAGGTAACACTACAACAAAGTCCATACTAATGTTTAACCAAGGTGATGTAGGTGTAGGTAAAAGGGTATACAAGCCATGGGGTTTCAATCTAGCCTTAGCCTTTAAACACACATGCCATCTCTTAATCATGTTCTCTACATCCTTAAGCATACGAGGCCAATAAAAATGTGATTGCAGCATGTAATAAGTATTATCTCTCCTAAAATGTCCCATTAAATCTCTCATATGGGCTTCCTCAACAAGCAATAACCTAAGGGACCATCTAGGAATACACACCTTATCAACCTTAAATAAAAACCCTTCAAACCAATAGACCTTATTGAAGGAACCTCGAGACTTACAACGCTTATAGATGTCTCCAAAATCAGCATCATATATATATATATATATCCTTAATGTAATAGAAGCCTAAAACTTTGAATTCATAGTAGTGATCAAAGAATCTCTCCTAGAAAGAACATCAACTACAACATTATCCTTACCCTTCTTACACTTGATGATATAAGGAAAAGTTTCTGTAAACTCCATCCATCTACCATGCCTCCTATCTAACTTTATTTTGACTCCCAAAATGCTTCAAGGACCCATGATCGGTACGCAAGACGAATTCATTAAGCCAAAGATCATGCTGCCATGTCTTAACCACTCCAAATAATGCATAAAGCTCCTTATCGTACGTTGAGTAATTTAAGCATGCTCCTTCAATTTTTCACTAAAAAATGCGAGTGATTTACCTTATTACATGAGTACTCCTCCAATGTCAATTTCAAAAGCATCATATTCGACCTCAAAGATCTTGGTGAAGTCCAGAAGTGCTAGAAGAGGTGCATGGGACATCCGCCACATCAACTCCTTAAACGCCTTCTCTTGAGCATCTCCCTACATGAATGGGACCTTCTTCTTTGTCAATGAAGTAAGGGGGTAATATGGTGCTAAAATCTCGCACAAATATCTTTTAGAAGGGGCAAGGCCGTGGAAGTTGCGTACATGTCCGATGGTGCTAGGTGTTGGCCATTCTTGGATGGCCTTGATCTTCTCTTAATCCACCTCTAAACCTCTTGTACTCACTACAAAACCAAGAAAAATAACTTGATTAATGTTAAACTCACATTTCTTAATATTAGCATATAGAGATTCAATTCTAAGAGTTACTTCCCAGAAGTGTCCTTCATGCTCCTCAAGTGATCTACTATAGATGAGAATGTCATCAAAATAAACTACTACAAATTTTCCAATGTAATAGTGTAGCACATGGTTCATCAATCTCATGAATGTGCTAGCAGCATTGGTCAATCCAAATGGAATTAATATCCACTCATAGAGGTCAAACTTAGTCTTGAACGCTGTCTTCCATTCATCTCATTCCCGAATTTTGATTTGTTGATATATATCCACTCTTAAGATCGATCTTGGAGAGCAAAATGGATCCACTAAGCTCATCTAACATATCATCTAATCTAGGGATGGGATGACAATACTTAATGATGGTGTTATTGATTCCCCTACAATCAACACACATACTCCATGTATTATCCTTCTTAGGTACTAAAAGGACGGGATAAACACATGGACTTAAACTATCCCTTGAATAACCCTTACTTAGGAGCTCTTGCTCTTGACTTTATAACTCAGGGCTCTCCTTAGGATTCATCCTATAAGTTGGATGATTTGGAAGTGTAGCACCGGGAATTAGATCTATGTGATCCTCAATGCCTAAAAAAGTTGGAAGTCCAACTGGAATCTCATTCGGAAAAGCATCATTAAACTCATCTAGAAGGTTTAAAATGAATTAGGGTAAGGTGCCTTAACATCATCAAAGTCACTAGGCTTTTACATAAGCTCATAAGAATGACATCCAAAAGGGTATAGTCATGAAAGTACTCTTCCTTGGATGCTAGAAAGAACCCAGAAGACTGGACCGAGATATCTGCACTAGGGCGAGATAATTCTTCATTGGGATAGATGATCCTGCATTGCGGTGAGATTCTTCACTGGGGCGAGATACCTCTGCTTTGGGGCGATCTTTATCTACACTAGGGCGAGATTTCATTGCATTGGCGCGAGATTCTTCATTGGATATATATTCTCTTTCTTTCCTCTTGCCAGGTTCTTGCTCCTTGTTCTTTTCCTTCTTTTTTCTCATAGCACTCAATAATCTACAATGGGGTCATGGGTTTAAGGGTTAGTGTTTGATCCTTGGTCTTCTTCTCTACTTTGATATCCAAATGTAGCAAATCCACCATGGTATTATAAGGGTACAAGTCAATTTCATTAGCTAATGACGGATGCAAAATGCGTAAATAATGAGCCATAGTAGACTCCTCATCCTCTATAACATTGGTTTTCACCATTTTCATTTGCATAGATGCGTAAACCTCCTCGACACTCATGATTCATTGACGAAGGTTCTCCAACCTTTGTCTTAGCTCTCTATCATGATGTTGATGCACAAATCTAGCTCTCGTCAAGGCCTTCATTTGCTACCATGTGGTAATAGTTGGATCTAGCGTTCTTGTCCTTTCTCGACAAGATGATCCCACCACACTAATACATAACCTTGAAACTCCAATGAAGCGAGTTGCACCTTCCTTTGGTCCCTAAAGTTATGACAATACCAATTTTGCTCTATTTTGGTCTCTCATTCCTTGAAAACATCCGGATTACACTTGCCTTAAAAAATAGGAATTTTAACATTCACTTTTCCTAGTCCGTCATGCTCTTGGTGATGCCGATATTGTTCCAAGTCACGACCCCTTCATGGCTGGTGGTGACGCCTAGTAAAGTCTCTCCATATGCCCTTTTATTATCATCATCTAGTTCCTGAAAATCATCAACAAAATCCGGCATATTAGGCATTCTAGGAAAATGATTTTTGTCTCATACCCTGCCCTGGGGGGGGGTCTTTGAGGTGGCTCCGGGGCTGTAATTTTAGGTGGATTTCATGAACTTCCTCCCTCTTCAAACTTGGATCTCGGGTGAGATGTGGCGTGAGGTTGAGGGGTGAGATTCCAACGTTCCTATTCTTTCAGTTAGGGTTGCAAACCGAAGCCATAAGTTGCTTCAACATGTCAATGGTCTCAGGATTCATTGGATCACTCCCTTGTGTCCTTTTGGAAATATTGGACCTAAAAATCTACACAAACACGCAAAGTAACAACAAACTTTTGAAGTTAGTGAAATTAGAAACTCCTTAGTTATGTTTCTCTCACAGTCACACTCAATTGTGATGATCACACACTAATTTGATGTAGTTTCCTTTGGATAGATTAATATTCCTTTAAAGTTCAATGACCTACCTTCAATTAGAACACTTCTTGCTGAATCGAAATGAAACTTGGCTTGGATGAAGGCTCTTGTGTTGAAAGATAGTTATGGAACCGCAGCTGAAACTTTCTTCACACAAATCGCCACAAAGTGAAAAGAAGATAGCAAGTAGACTCAAAACTTAACTAGTGCGATTGTAAGCAAATATAACTACCAAACACACCCAAATAAAAGAGTCAATGTGTACGAAGTAGAAAAGAGGCAAGAAATAGGGACACAAGAGACTAAGAAGAGAGCTTTACTTACCTTGCACTTATGCAATTAGAGAGAGACAACCGGTTGGGTATTGATCTCGACAATGACAAATATCGGTGGTAATCTCGGCCCGAGATTTCGAAAGGGGGAGATATTGACGAAAGGTAAGTGTTTTGGCTATGGAAACTGGTTAGGGGATGGGATAAGCTTCTTTCTTGCTGCCTTCTTGATATTTTCACACTTGGCTTGCAAAAACTCTTGTTTGAATGACTTTAACAAAAATTATGGATGGTACAAAATGTAGTGTAGAAGTAGGGTAAAATAAAAGAAGAGATCTTTTATTTTTTTCATTGATAGCGTGGATCCAAAGGGTGGCGAAATATATGGTTGTAGGAGAGAAATAGATATCGACATATGATAGGATATGGTAAGATTCCACCTACTAGATAAGATCTTGTTTGTTCCTAAAATTAAGATAACTTTGTGGATCTCTTTCCTACTTGATGTAGCAGCTGAATATGGATAGAATGATCCAAATGTTCTGATAGATTCACTAGATATGGAGAGAACTTGATGGCAAAGAAAGATCTCAGTGGTGGCGCTTCAACCCTCGCCGCGAGATTTTAGCGGCGTTTTTGATCTCCGCGTTAGGGTTCCGGCGAGACTTCAACACTAGTGATATGGCTGGCTTGTGTTTAGATTGTGGCATTCTCTCTTCTCCGATGGAAACAAAAACAAAGAAACTTAAACTCAAATAGACTCTTAAAAAATTTGAAACAAAAGGCTCAATTTTTGACAATACTGAAAGAAGAGTCAAAATAAAATACTCAAATCGTTGATGTGTTGATTGAGTTGGACTTCAAATCAGCAAACTTTAATACCACTTTCATGCGGGGTTGAGACCGCAATCACTGATCTAGATTAGAAGTCCTTAAATTCCCTCAAAACAACACAAGCTCCATAACATAAATACACAATCCACAACATAACGAAATAGAAATCCATCCCCGTCCTATAATGTGCGGAGACCCCGGCTGTCCACTCCTCCACCTCACTCGGCGGCATCCCTAACCTGCAGGGCATCTACACAACCGGCTTAAAACTGTTAGCTAATATTCAAGCCATTAGAATCAAGGTGATGACACAAACACACATAAGTCATCATAAGGACACACAACAAGCTCCAACACACAAGTCCAGTTTATTATCTTTTCATTAAGTCATTCCGTTACTAATTCAACTTAGGTTTGTGACACGAGAATCCCCGAAACTCACCTCGCTCCCTACTTACCGGCAAGGAATGGTACTGATGCATCCGACCGTCTACCCACACGGGCTAGTCGTCGAAAACCTCCTAGCTCTATGCAAGAGCTAGACAAGTTGTCACCGCCCGTTATCATACACTTGGGCCAAATATCAAAATATAAAGGTCGGTTGTCCTATGTCCGGTTTTGTTATAATATAACATAATCAACACACACATACACCACCAAACACACATCGATGCTAATAAAGAATACAAGCTAAGTAAGTCCGGAGACTTAACGTGTCCCAAACACTAAACTCACACAACCACTCTAGCTTCCCTTGGGAAGAAGCCCACAACCCGCTCACAACAAGATACGTATCAACAACTCGCTCATACTCAAGAAGTCTTAGACTTCCACTCTAATGATCTACGCAAGATTATCTAACTCTCAAGCTAGGGCCACATCCTAGAATCAATGATACCAACATCTCACTCAACACATGAAACGATCTCACAACAGCCAACTCTCTCACATGATCATACACAACAAACAAGAAGGAACAACTAGATACGGAGGTCCAACATGCTCATCACACTCGAATCCAACAACTACAACAAGCCTTAAGGGCTCCGAGGTTCACAACCACTAGGTGGAATTCACAACTACCCTAGGTCCACCATAGTCATGCTACTAACATATAACAACCTCTAAACAAAGGAAGGAACCAAGAAGGAAGGAGGAGAAGAGCCTACTTGTTCGCTCAAAAGTGTACGTCACTAGTTTTCAAATTTATAAAAGTGAAATCAGGCAAAGCGAACCCGCAGTGTACGGATCGGCGTAGTAAAGCAAGAATTCCAGAGTATCGAACTTAGGGATTTGGGAGATAAATTCAGTTCACAAATTGACAGGCAAATATCAAAAGTTTTTGCAAAGATAATTGGGAAAACAACGATTCTAAAGATCTAGGTATTCAATTGTAGCAATCGATTTAAGATATTCTATAGATATAAGGATAGAGTCGATATTGCAAAGGTATATAATGTAAGGTTGAGTATGGTGAAGTTCCAAAACCCTATATATCTCACCCAAGGACACTCTCTATAAAGGTTGTTGAGGCTGCAATATAGAAAGGATCTAAGGACAAGAATTACTCTCAAATACCCATGCCCAAACCCAAGGAATCAAAGATAAACTAAAACGGTTAAGGTTGTAACACTCGAAACCGAAATAGAGGATGTTGATTCTCACTACTACCTAGAATAGGCAAGCCAAGGCTAGGTTAAAGCAAATCTTTAACTTTGGATAAAAGCAAAAGCAAAAGTCGTAAAACAGAGAAAATCACGGCTAGATCTTGAAGAACCACGATCGTAGTTTTCAAGAACAAACCGTGGAAAGGCTGTCGACGAAGTTTCTCACACTCTCAGGGTCCAATCTGTTTACGATCGATCTATCATCATCTAAGCCACAACTATCAACCCTTCACCTTAGATACGCTTAAGGGTTTTAGCCAACAATCATAGTCATCAATTCAACAATCAAATTAAGAAGATAATAAAAAGAATGGAACGTAGAAAACTCAATAATGTCAAATATCTCAATTCTCAAAATATCAAAATAACAAATCCGTTCTTGTGTTCAAAGAATGTAGAATTAAAGGAATAGAAAAACCTCATAAAAGCTCTAGGGACAAATGAAGAACGGGATGTCAATCCGCCTTCAAGATGAAAACCCTAAGATCTTCCAACTCCAAATACGCAATCTCAAAATGCGCCCTTCTCAGAATCCTCCCTGTACGCAATATGATCTTCCTAAGCAATGCCTTCGAAAAACGCTGGATGCAAGTTGTTCTCAACTTCTCCCTAACGCCGGGGCTCCAAGTCCACCCTTCAATGTTGAAGGCTATCCGATA
This sequence comes from Fagopyrum homotropicum, assembly GCA_033239125.1. Lineage (NCBI taxonomy): Eukaryota > Viridiplantae > Streptophyta > Magnoliopsida > Caryophyllales > Polygonaceae > Fagopyrum > Fagopyrum homotropicum. The sequence continues at coordinate 64,524,790 of BSWB01000003.1, forward strand.
TTTGTAGGGATAAAATCTAGGGTTTAAATACAAAATCCTAAATATTTGGGTTGAAAAGAAGTCAAGCCTTTTGGTATCAAAAAATACTCTGGGCCGCGTCAGACGGTATCAAAAGATACTTTGGCGCGTCAGACGGTATCAGAAGATACTTTGGGCCGCCAGACGGTATCAGAAGATACTTTGGCGCATCCTATCCCTTTTATGCTCCTTTTTGTCCCGCTTCAAGGCTTGATCCTTAAATATGCTATTTCGCTCCATAATTTGCCAAATTACCTACAGATGCAATAAAACTCTATGTAGACCTCTATTCTCGCAAAGTAGGTGAATATAACCATAATTGCCATGAATGTATGTCTATGCATGCAAAATAAAGGGAAAATCTATATAAATACATGCCTAAATATAGGTCATAATTCATGTCATCACTACTGTTGAAGAAATGCAGCCGCGGAAGCAAGCTGGCGCGACTGCGGAGAAGTTGTCACCGCCCTTGCGGGTCCAGGCGCGGCCCCTGCGGTGGCCGGAAGACCTGGCACCGCCCCTGCGGTGGTCTGGTGCCGCCCATGCGGTGGCCTGGCTCCGCCCCTGCGGCACTGAAGATCCGCCCCCACAGTCGAATACCAGAAGGTCCGTCTTCTTCGATTCATCGACTGTGCACTTGTTTCAAAGGCTTCCTTCTCTTGTTGGGTCTTCTCCAAACATTATCCACAACATCCAAGCTCTTCTCCATGACCTAAACTAGCTAGGAAGACATGTATTCAAAGGAATAAAGATGAACTCTCTTCCAAAGCTTCAATCATGGCAATGGAGAAAGAGAGAAGAACAAGAAGCTATGCAGAAAAGAAGAAGAAGGGAGGGAGAAGGAAAGGCTACCAAACTGGTTCCGAATCCTCCACTTCGGGCCATACCCAAGAGATCCCAATGAGAAGATGGGGGAGAAGAGAGCACAAAGGAAGGAAGAGGAAAGAAACTGACGTGAATGACAAACGAGTGGAGTGAGAGGGAAAGACAAAGGTTGCACAAGGTGGGGAGAACCAAGAGTCAGCTGCACCTTGCCACTTTTGTGCTGGAGAACGAGGGGTCCAAAAGGAAAAGGCGAGATACGGAAAGGTTGGAACGAGATTATAGAATAAACCCGTCACTCAACACCTCGTGCCTCCGGGAAAACTGAGCCGCACCTTCAGAAAGATCGATAATTTGCTCACTAACCGGAATAAAAATTCCAGACGTCACATCTAATCCCCCTAACAACAAGTTTTGTCTCGAAACTTGCTAAATGCAACACTCTCGATCAAACACGTCTCAATAACCGCTCGGAATACATAAACGTGGCAACTATCGGCCATCTAATTTAAAGCCTAATTGCATCATCACATAAGACCTCGCAAGGTACAAACACAAACTCATAGGAAACACACATAACATATCACGTCACAAATCAAATAAGCACAACAAAGGAAAGATCTCGGGACTAACCCGACAGTCCAATAAGTGTCGTTAAACCTGCGTAAAACTCGGGATTGTTCCTCCGGATACTATCCTCGGTCTCCCACGTAGCCTCCTCGGCTCCTTGTCTTGACCATTGCACTCTCAACATCGGTATCTCCTTCGATCGAAGGCGTCTCGTACTACGCTCCAAAACCTCTATCGGATGCTCCGCAAAAGTGTGGTTTGGCTCGACCACTAGATCCTTGTTGATAATGATGTGCCTCGGGTCGTGTATGTACTCTCTCAGCTGAGATACATAAAACACCGGGTAAATACCCTCCAACCTCGGTGGCAATGCTAACCTGTACGCCACCTCACCGACTCTCTTCAGAATCTCGAATGGACCGACATATCGGGGGCTTAACTTCCCCTTAATGCCGAATCGCCTGACGCCCCGCTTCGGTGATGACCTCAAACAAACCAGAGTTCCTACCCTGAACTAGAGAGGTATACTCCTCCTATCCGCATACGACCTTTGGCGGCTCTGCGCAGCCAACATCCTCTTTGGGATCAAAGCAACTCTAGCCATGTCGTCCTGTACCTTCTCTGGAGCTACAACGCTCGAACTCCACGGCTCGTCCCAACATAATGGTGTACGGCATCTCCGTCCATACAATGCCTCATACGGTGCCATCCCAATCGACGTGTGCCGGTTGTTATTATTTGAAAACTCCACCAACGGGAGGTGGTCTGGCTATACCTGCCCTCAATCTAGCACACACACTCGCAACATGTCCTCCAAGGTCTTTATAGTCCGCTCAGACTTGTCCTCGGTCTGTGGATGGTACGCGGTCGTGAAATGAAGACTTGAAACTAGGGCGGCGTGTACCTGTGGCCAGAACCTCGAGGTAAAATGCCCTCCCTATCCGAGATGATGGTCCTCGGAACTCCATATAATCTCACAATATGTCGGGTGAACTCCTCGACCAAACGACTAACCGGCCACATTTCCCGAATAGGTATGAAACGCTCGGTCTTTGTCAGCTGATCTACTACCACCAATACCACCAATATCCCACTTCCACTATAGCACAGGCAGTGGGTGGAGCTCTCCTCCGGGTCTTTGGTGCTCGATCTTGACCTGCTGGCAGGTCATGCATCGGGCCACATATCTAGTTACATCGGGCTTGAGCCCGCCCCACCAATAAGATCTCCTAATATCCTGGTACATCTTACTCGTTCCTGGATGTACCGAGTAAGGTGTGGAATGGGCCTCATGCAAAATCCTCTCTCTCAACTCTTGGCCGATGATAAACATATACGCCCCCGACGTCTCAATAACCCATCTGCCCCCTCGGTAAACCGTGCTGCCTCACCTAGGGACATCTTGTCCTGGATCCTCATCAAAACAGGAGAACCCTCCTGCTTTTGCCGGATCTCTCCGGACAGGTCTAGTAACACCTCTAACTCGGACAAACGACAGTCCGTATCGGGAACCGGATATCCATCTCTAACTCCATCAAATCCCTCTGCAACTGAGGTTGAACCGTAAGCCGAGCTATCGCCTCCTCTCGAAGCATCCTCCTACTCAAAGCATCGGCGACTACGTTCGTCTTCCCCAAATGGTACAAAATCTCCAAGTCAAAATCCTTAATCAGCTCTAACCATCTCCTCTGGCAGTTATTCAACTCCCGCTGAGTGAATATATACTTCAGACTCTTATGGTATATGAAGATTTGGCACGTGTCCCCGTACAAGTAATGTCGCCAAATCTTCAAGGAATGAATCACTGCCGCTAGCTCAAGATCATGGATAGGTTAGTTCTCCTCGTATGTCTTCAATTGCCGACATGCGTATGCAATAAGCCTACCCATCTACATCAAAATGCAACCCAAGCCTAGCTTGGAGGCGTCACTATACACTACAAAATCCTTAAGGCCCTCAGGTTGTGCTAAAACGGGAGCGGAGGTCAACCTCCTCTTCAGCTCCTCAAAGTTGCGCTGACATAGCTCGGACCAGACAAACCTGGTAGACTTCCTCAGCAAGGTAGTGAGTGTCCGTGCAATCGTAGAGAAGCCCTCAACAGAACGACGGTAGTAACCCGCCAAACCCAAGAAACTACGCACCTCCTTGACCGTCCTAGGAGGCGGCCATGAAGAAACGGACTCTATCTTTGTCGGGTCAACCATGACACCCTCGGCGGAATTTATGTGACCAAGGAATGCCACCTCGTACATCCAGAACTTGCACTTAGAGAGCTTAGCATACAACTCTCTATCTTGAAGGACTCGAAGCACCGTCCTCAGGTGTCCCTCATGCTCCTCCCTACTCCGGGTTATACCAAGATATCATCGATAAACACTACCACGAATTGGTCCAAGAAGTCGATGAAGATGTCGTCCATCAACTCCATGAAGATGACGGGTGCACTCGTGAGCCCGAAGGACATCACAACAAACTCAAATTTTCCGTATATCGTCCTGAATGCCGTCTTCGGCACATCCTCCTCTCTCACCCTCAGCTGGTGATATCCCGACCTCAAATCAATATGTGAAAACACCGAGGCTCCCTGCAACTGGTCCAACAGATCATCAATGCGCGGTAACGAGTACATGTTCTTGATGGTGACTTTGTTCAGCTCCCGATAATTTATACACAACCTCATCGATCCGTCCTTCTTCCGGACGAAGAGGACCGGTGCACCCCAAGGGGAAATGCTCGGGTGTATGAAACCCTTCTCCGCTAACTCCCGAGTTGCTTCTTCAACTCCAGCATCTCGATCGACGTCATACGGTATGGATCCTTGGAGATCGGCCTTGTGCCGGGCTCCAACTCAATGGCAAAATCTAAACTCCTCTACAGTGGTTGGTCGGGTGGCTCCCCGAAAACGTCCTCAAACTCGCATGTCACGGGAATCTCCTCCAGCGACTGACTCACCTCCTCCTTCATGGCATAACACCAGAAGGCCTTGCATCCCTACCCAATAAGTCTTGTGGGTCGGACTGCGCTAATGATTGTACCGGCCTTTCTTATGTCCCAACCTCGTAAAATCACCTCGTGTCCCGTCTCCATGCTAACCGTCACAATCCTCCGTATGATGTCCAAAACGGCTCGATGGCGGTATCCAATCCATCCCTAGGATGAATTCTTCATGCACTAAGTGAATGACATAGAAGTCGGCTAACCAATCATAGTTTCACAAATGAATGGGACAACCGTGTACCTCTCGGGTACCACTAACCTTACCCCTGTCGAGTAACCCTATAATGAAGGGTCTCCCGTATACCATAACTAAAGACAACCTAGCTACACAATCATCGGATATAAAAGAGTGTGTAGCACCCATATCAAATAATACTCTGACCGGAAAGCCGTGAATATGAATAGTACTAGTGGCTGCCGCCGCCGCAGAATCATCGGCACTCCTCAACTCGAAAACCCTACCCTGTGTGCCTCTGGTCTCCGTGGTGCCTCCACCACGACCCGTGCCTTGGCCTTACCCCTGGGCTGATCCCTATGAACGAGCTTGACCCTGTCCTCTCTTCTGGGAACCCTGTGCCTAAAGCTGAGGCGACCTCTGCCTCCCTCCTACCACACTAGCAGGTGAAGAACCCTGCTGTGACTGTGTTTTGCCTTGACGGAAAAAAGAGGCTCGGTGATCCACCTGACCACAAGTGAAACAAGTCACGGGTGACCTCCTACATGCAATACTAATGTGTCCGTACTCTCCACAACTGAAGCAGTGTCGTCCCCGATCGGATACTTGTATCGACTATCGGGGATCGCAATGTCCCTAGTCTGACTACGTCCCAGCTCCAGTACCAGCAGATCCTGTCCTCTGCCTGTTGTCCGGTCCTCCGGACTTTGCCCACTCTTTTAGACCCTGGTCGGTCTCTCTCATAGGGCGAAGCTCGGTCCTAGTTTTACTTCAAGGAGTCACAACAGAATCCAGCAAGGGAAGCACGGGTGGACTCCCTCAATCTCCATGAAAATTGGTAAACATGCTGGTCTGCCGGAGGTTCGGCGGGACCCAACAAAGCAAGCTCCTCACGGATCCGCCTCATAGCCTCAATGACCGGGACATCCTTGAATCCCGCCTCCAATAAGTCTTGCACTCGATCTCTCCACAATAAAGCCGGGCAAAAGCTCTCCTTAACGAGGCTCAACATTTGATCCATTGTTCGCCCCTAAAGGTGTGTGCAAATAAGCTTTAAATTTATAAAACTAGAATCAAGCAGCGAACCCGCAGTGTACGGATCGACGTAGCTAAGCAAGAATTCCAGAGTATCGAACACAGGGATTTGGGTGGGAACAAATTCGATTGCACATTATCAAGCGAGTAAATATGAGAGTTTTGCAAATATTGGGAAAACAACAATCCTAAAGATCCAAGTATCCAGCTGTGGCAATCGATTCAAGATATACTTAATGATATAAAGACAGAGTTGAGATATGCAAAGGTATACTAATGTAAGGTAATCGTACGGTGAAGTTCCAAAAAACCTTATGTAACTCACCTACAAGACACTCTCTATACAGGTTGTTGAGGCTCAATATAGAAAGATTCTAAAGGTAAGAATTAATATCAAATACCCAAACTTGTAATCCAAGGATCAAGACTAACTAAATCGATTAAGGTTGTGACACTCACAATCGAGGTAGAGGTTGTTGAGGCTTCACTACCACCTAGAAAAGACAAGTCTAAACTAAGTTAAAGCAAATCTTTAACTTTGGATTAAAGTAAAAACAAGTTCGTAGACTTAAGGGAAATCACGGTTAGTTCTTGAGGTTCCACGGCCGTGGACTAAAGAACAGGCCGTAATTTATGGTTTGTCGGCGATTCTCTCTAACTCTCAGGGTCTAATCTGTTTGCGATCGATCTATCATTATCTAAGCCACAACTATCAACCCTTCACCTTAGAATTGTTAAGGGTTTTTAGCCAATAACAGTCATGTTGATATCAATTCAAGAATTAAAAGATAAAAAGATGAAAACTTTCAAGAACTTTCAATAATCTTCAAACCAATCTCAAAGTCACTATCAAGAACGAGTGTTGTCAAAAGATTCAGAATAAAGCAAACAATCACAACTTTAGGAAAGAAGGGAAAACGGGATGTCAATCCGTTTTCCAAATCAAACCTAAACAAGAAGAGAGATCTTCACGCCTCTCTTGCAAGGTTCCACGGCCGTGGAACTGAACGTGGTTTGTAGTACGACCGTATTTTAGAGCGTGGTTTAGGGCAAGAACGTGATTCTTCCTTAGCCTCGTGCATTCCTCAAGCTAAACTTCAATTTGCTTCCAAAGAATGTCCTCAATCTATGGACATATCAAATCAACTCTCCTTTGCTCGATTCCGTTCGGAAATAGCTCCAAATCACCTATAATCAACATAGAACTAGTGTAGACATCCATATCGACAATATAGGTAATACTAGCTCACATATGCACAAAGTTCAATCAAAGACTATCAATATGAATCAAATACGTTTAGAAAACGTGCCTAAAACATCACAATATTTCATGCTAACAAATAACCCCATACTTAACACTTGCTTGTCCCTAAGCAAAGTCTTTCAAAAAGCTTTAAACAAGAGTTAGGATGAAATATGTGTACCTTCTTTTTGGGTGAATATGACTTCTAAAGAATAGATCATTCTCAAACCTTGCTTCAATCGTTTATCAAACTCTCACACACCCACTTAAAGAGTAAAAAGCAAAGAAAATTCATGAACCAATTTAACTTCTAAATAAGGATTATAACCTTCAAACATTCTCAAAATCAACCATAACAAACTTCAATTTAGATCACCAAGTCATATAACATTCTTTTGATCTTAAGGACTTTCAAAGAAAAGGTCTAGAATGTGGAAGGGAAGGGAAAACTTTAAGGGAAAGTGGTGCATAAATCCGGGAAAGTGGACAACTACCTTCTTCTTCTTATGCGGTTCCCGCAACACTTCAACTTAGAGCTTCGCTCTCTTCTTTTCATTTTTCGACTTTACTTTTGGAGTTATGGATAGAGGTGCACAAAAACCGAAGCCTAGGAGATCGGCGTTTCTCAATTTTTCAAGAGATGCCTCAAACCCTTAGCGCACATACCATAATCCGCTAGGAATATCGCTCAATCCGACTTTGGCAAGACACAAACACCCGGCTATGTGAATGGTGCCGAGTTACTCATCGTCATGATTGACTTCCCCAAACCTATAACTTCTTTCTATTCATTTGATTGCAAATAATTGCTCTCATGGCCCTCCCACATCAAACATGCCTTTTTCTCATTCACTTCTCCAAATTCCCTGATAGGTAAAGGAGGCTAATATTTCAATGAGGAGCTAGATGATCAAAGAAAGAGGAAAGAAAGTATCGAATTGCCTTAATCATTTCAACAAGAAGTATAGGAACTTATAACGTGATTTCAACTTCAATTTCCTAGCATGATTTAGGTAACATTTTCACATTATAAAACTTGCAAAAGAGGTAAAATTCATTCATTCAAATTCTTTTCAATTCACAATCCTTTTAAGCATGCAATTGTCATCAAACTCAATTCACAAGTAGTCACCACAACAAGCAGTCCTAGTCTAATTCCTTCCAGTCTCTATCAGTTCTTCCTAAAAATCTATAGCAAAAACGAACCAAATTGGCGAGAATCAAGAAGAAAGAATAAACCTCTTTTTCGGATTGAAAAATCCGAAATGCGCGTTTGCTGATGAATTTCCGTTCGATTCGTCGCTTGGATATTGTTTGTGGTTGAATTTGCTGCAGTTTAGGAAGAAAAATTGTTAGAAACGATTAAGAAACGAGGATTTTGAGGAGGTCGTGGAATTCCGGCAATTAGGTCGTGGAAAGAGGGGTTTTTTTTTTGGGATGAGTTTGTGAAGAATGTGGCTTATATAGTTGCAGGCAAAATTTTGAAAATCACGGTCTGTCGGGGTGTTCCACGGCCGTGGAAGTGTACGGAACCGTGGTTTTGGTGATTTTTCAAAGACTTTTGGAAATTACGGCCACTGTAGCTATGACGACCGTAATTTAGACCGTGGAACCTCTTGTAAAGCTCCAAAGTCCGAATTTCGTCGCTTTTCTTCAACATTACTCTCCTCTTTTCCTTTTCCATCGATCTTGCAACCAAAAACACGAACATACCGGAAGAAATCGAGGCAAAAACAAAGAAAAAAAACGTCTATTCTAAGCTAAACTATGAATCGAAAACAAAAACGAAAATGCAATACCTTGGGTTGCCTCCCAAGAAGCGCTTTGTTTAAGGTCCGTAGCTAGACCAATCTCGCACTTATTCGAGTGCGGTAGGCGCAAACTCCTCAGCTTGGAGTTCCGGCGTATACTTCTTGAGTCGTTGGCCGTTCACCTTAAAACTTCCGCTAGCTTCACCCCATACTTCAACTGCACCATGGAGGAAAATACGTTTAATTAGAAAAGGTCCGGTCCAACGGGATTTAAGCTTACCTGGAAAGAGGCGAAGTCTTGAATTGAAGAGGAGAACTTGATCTCCTTCTTTGAAGTCCTTTGGAATGATATGCTTATCATGCCAACGCTTTGCTCTTTCCTTGTAGATCTTGGCGTTTTCATAGGCGTTCAAGCGAAGTTCATCCAGCTTATTGATGTCTAGGAGACGCTTCTCTCCCGCTTCCTTCATGCCGAAATTCAGCCACTTGATAGCCCAAAACGCTTTGTGCTCCAGCTCCACCGGCAAGTGACAAGACTTCCCATACACAAGGTTGTATGGTGTGGTTCCTATGGGAGTCTTGTACGCAGTCCGGTACGCCCATAATGCATCATCTAGCTTCAAGGACCAATCCTTCCTAGTCCTTGAAACCGTCTTTTCTAGAATTCCTTTGATCTCCCTATTTAAGATCTCAACTTGTCCACTAGTTTGTGGATGATAAGGGGTAGCGATCTTGTGAGTAACCCCATACTTAGCTAGAAGAGCTTCAAAGCGACGGGCTATGAAGTGAGAACCTCCATCACTAATGATCGTCCTTGGTGTTCCAAATCGCGGAAAGATGGTCTTGTTGAAGAACTTAACCACCACCATGGCATCATTTGTGGGAGAGGCGATTGCTTCCACCCATCTAGAAACGTAGTCTACCGCCAATAGTATGTATTGGTTTCCACAAGAAGATGGGAATGGTCCCATGAAATCAACTCCCCAAACGTCGAAAATCTCCACCTCTTGGATGTTGTTGAGGGGCATCTCGTTCCTTCTAGAAATATTGCCTGTTCTTTGACAAGCATCGCAGCAAGAAACAAAGGATTGCACATCTCTAAATAAAGTAGGCCAATAGAATCCAGATTGCAATACCTTTGCGCTAGTCTTGTTCGAACTAGCGTGTCCTCCACAAGGTAGTGAATGACAATGGCGGATGACACTTTGCATCTCATCTTCCGGCACACATCGCCGGATGATGCCATCCGGACCTCTCTTAAAGAGGAGAGGCTCGTTCCAATAGTATTCCCGGACGTCCTTAAAGAACTTCTTCCTTTGTGCGTAGGATAGTCCGGGCGGTATCTCCTGGCAAACCAAATAGTTAACAAAATCAGCAAACCACGGTTCGTTACCTTTGGAGATCACGTTGATGTACTCCTCTATGATGTGTAAGTGTTCGTCTGGAAAGGAGTCATCAATGGGTAGATGGTCGTCCCCTAGATGTGTTAGACGACTCAAATGATCCGCAACAGAATTTTCTGAACCTTTCTTGTCGCGGATCTCAAGATCGAATTCTTGTAGGAGAAGAATCCATCTAATTAGCCTTGGCTTCGCATCTTTCTTCGCAAGGAGGTACCGGATCGCAGCATGATCCGTGTAGACAATCACCTTTGCACCTACAAGATAAGAGCGAAACTTGTCAATAGCGTAGACAATGGCTAGAAATTCTTTCTCGGTAGTTGCGTAGTTGAGCTGCGCTTCATCTAGCGTCTTGCTAGCATAGTATATGGCATGGGTTCGCCCTTCCTTTCGTTGTCCAAGAACAGCTCCAATAGCTACGTCACTAGCATCGCACATAATCTCAAAGGGGAGAGTCCAATCCGGAGGTTGGATAATAGGTGCTGAAATTAGAGCTTGCCGAATGGTGTTAAACGCATCCAAACATTCCTGCAAAAACTCAAAAACCGCATCCTTCATCAATAGATTAGTGAGAGGTTTTTTTATCTTAGAAAAGTCCTTAATGAAACGTCTATAAAATCCAGCATGTCCTAGGAAACTTCTTATCCCTTTCACCGAAATTGGGGGAGGAAGTTTCTCTATGGTCTCTATCTTAGCCTTGTCTACCTCTATCCCTCTACTAGAGACTAAGTGACCTAATACGATTCCTTCCTTAACCATGAATTGACACTTCTCCCAATTAAGAACTAGGTTAGTGTCTTCACATCTTTGCAAAACAAGAGAAAGGTTAGAAAGGCAATCGTTAAAAGAGGAACCGTATACGGAGAAGTCGTCCATGAAGACTTCCATGATTTCCTCTACGTATTCGGAGAAGATGGCCATCATGCACCTTTGAAAGGTGGCCGGGGCGTTGCAAAGCCCGAACGGCATTCTCCTATAGGCGAACGTACCCCAAGGGCACGTGAATGTGGTCTTCTCTTGATCATCCGGATGTATCGGAATTTGAAAGAAACCACTATAACCGTCAAGGTAGCAAAAATGTGAATGTTGTGCTAACCTTTCAAGCATTTGATCGATGAATGGCAATGGAAAGTGATCCTTCCGCGTTGCGTTGTTGAGCTTGCGGTAGTCTATGCACATTCGCCATCCAGTCACGGTTCGGGTAGGAATGAGTTCGTTGTTCTTGTTGGTGATGACCGTCATTCCTCCCTTCTTCGGAACTACTTGAACTGGACTCACCCACTTGCTATCGGAGATAGGATAGATGATACCTGCATCAAGAAGTTTAAGAATTTCCTTCTTGACAACCTCCTTCATGGTCGGATTCAACCGCCTTTGAGGTTGTCTTGAAGTTCTAAAGTCCTCCTCCATTAGTATCTTATGCATGCATAGGGAGGGTTTAATTCCTACTAAGTCCTCAATAGTATAGCCTATGACTTTTCTATGTTTCCTAAGGACAATTATGAGCTGTTCATGTTCATCTATGCTTAATTCGGAGCTAACAATAACCGGAAAGGTAGAATTAGATCTAAGAAAAGCGTACCTTAGATGAGTAGGAAGCGGTTTGAGTTCCATCACTTTCGGAGATTCCAATGATCCTTGAGGAGCATCCGACGTTTCCTTAGAAGTTGCTAAGGATGTTGAGTGGGTTGGAGGAGAATCAAAAGAAGTTGAAGAAGTATGCCGATCACCCTCTTCCACGGTCAGAATTACGGGCTCTCCATATGTTCCACGGCCGTGTAATCCACTGGAATGGAGGTCGATTTTGGTTGTGAAATCCACGGTCGTGGAATATAGGGTATGACCGTGGATTCTAACATTCTCAGCCTCATCGTGGAGTTTCTCAAACTCCACTTCATGCATCTCTTCTTGTGCTTCTAAGGCTTCAATTTCCTCTTTGCACTCTCCTTCTTCCCCTACGTCTGTTAGACTCATGGTAATGACTTTTTGTAAAGGATCGTTAAAGAGAATCGCACTTACCTCTTCCCTAGATAAACCTTCTTCATCTTGGACATCGTAAATATCCTCGTCGAAGATCGGTTCCTTCACTAGAGTGGAAAGAACGAACTCTACTTTCTCTTCTCCAATATCAAAAGCGAGTCTTCCATTCTTGCAATCGACCATGCAGCCGGAAGTTAAAAGAAACGGTCTTCCGAGTATGATCGGGACCGGACTATCTGCAAGAATGTCAAGCACGACAAAATCAATGGGGACAAAGAATTTACCTAGCTTGACCGGGACGTCTTCTACAATACCGACGGGGCGAGTGATGGATCGATCCGCCATGTATAACGTCATCTTCACCGGTTTAGGGTCGCCTAAACCGATCTTCCTACACAATGCAAGTGGTATGATGCTCACACTTGCTCCTAAGTCACATAAAGCGTCATATGTGACATCTCCCACTCCAATGGGAATGCAAAATGACCCCGGATCTTTCAACTTTGGGGGCATTTTCTCCTTCATGGTCTTGATGAGATCCGAAGAATCCGAACTCATCTTGACCTCACCAAAATCTTCTAGCTTCCTCTTGTTGGAGAGGAGCTCCTTCAAGAACTTGCCATAAGCCGGCATACCTACAATAGCATCAATGAAGGGTATATTAATATGCAGCTTACTCATGAGTTCTATGAACTTACCGAATTGTTTGTCTAGGCGCACTCGCGCTCTAGATTGAGGGAATGGTAGGGGAGGATTGTAAGCTGGAGGAGGAACATAGACATTTTCCTTCTCCTTCCCCTTTTCCTTGTCCTTCTCTACGGGGACTTCAACGAACGTAGGCTGCGGATCGGTGGTAGTCACTCCGCTCCTAGTTGTAATCGCCATCACCCTTCCCTTAGGGTTGTCCTCCGTCTTTCCTGGAAGTTTCCCTTGATTCCTAGGAACTTCCTGCGCGTGGTTGAACATTTGATTCTCTAAAACCTTTTGAGCTTTGTCAACCTTAGAGACTTGATCATCAACCTTGATGAGGCGGTTCTCCAACCCTTGAAGCTTTCCCAAGATCGTTTCCAATATGGGATCGGGCTTCTCCTTCCCCGAAGTGTTTCCTCCATTAGATGATTGCCCCTGGCTTTTCAAAGGAGTAGAGGAAGAGGAAGGTGGAGTTAGTGAATTAGAATTGGAAGGATAAGAGTTACCGGAATTTTGTTGATTGGAGCGCCAATTGTTGTTGTTTGAACCCCTATTGTTGTTCCAATCGTTGTTCCGGTTGTTGTTTCCATTCCAGTTATTATTCCGGTTGTTGTTCCGGTTATTGTTGTTGCCGCCATTGTTGTTGCCCAAATAACCAACATCCTTCCCTTGTTGCTTTGGGAAGTCGGTTTTGATAGTCTCCTTCAACTCTTTGATCTCATTGTTGAGGGAGAAAATCTGATTTTGAGCTTCATGTGTGAGCTTAGCTCCTTGCTCCACACGACTTCCCTCCACTTTCCGGTGGGAATACTTCTCTATGACTCTTGCTTGCTTTTCAATGAAGTCCCAAGCGTCATCTTCTCTCATGTCCATGAACGTTCCACATGAGAGGGATTGGAGGTTGAATTGCGTTCCCGCATCCAGCCCCTTGTAGTAAATCTCTAGCAAGGCAAGCTTGGATATGCCATGATGAGGGCAATCCAAGAGCAAATCTTGAAACCTTTCCTAAGATTGAAACAAACTTTCGTTAGGTCTCATGGAAAAAGCATTAATCTTACCTCTAAGTTCCGCCGTTTTGGAGGGCGGAAAGAATTTGGTGAGGAACTCCGCGGAAAGGTCTTCCCACGTATCTAGTTTCCCATAGGAAGAGCTTGGTACCAAGACAACGCTTTCCCCTTCAAAGAGAAAAAGAAGGGTTTGAGCTTGTAGCTGTTGGTGGTAGCGCTCTTCGGTCTCATCGTCTCCATCATACACTCAAAGTTTTGCAAGTGTTGGTGTGGAGATTCAGCGCTTGTACCGCAAAATTGGTTTTGGCGAACAAGAGTAATAACTTGAGGGTTAAAGCTAAACCCTTGCACATCTTCAGCATCAAAATTCACGCCCAAACGGCGTGGTTGTTGTGTTGGGTCCATCCGCTGGCCAAGAGTTCTTGGCTCATTATCCACACGTTCGACCCTCACATTCCTGGGTGGAATGCGGCGATTAGCAGCTCCTTGTGGATGGAAAGGATTCATATTGATCGTGGGATCAATCTCCTCTAACGGTGGCATGGAAGAGTCACTATCATCAGCGGACGAGTGACTTCTTCTTCTAGTTCTTGATCCCCTCCTTGAGGATTTCTTGCTTCCTTTATTCTTAAGGTCGCTTAACTCCATCCTCATTTGGAACATCGCATCCTGCAGTTTGCTAACTTCAGATTGATGACGATCCATTTCATCCCGGCGGAGGTTCTCGTTCCATTGGAGTTGAGCTTCCTTCTCCGCCAACTCCGTTTGAAGATCACGTTCGTGTTCTTCGGCCATCTTCTTTTCCTTGCGCTTTTGCCTCAAGGTTTTCTCTAACTCTTGATCAAGAGGTAAGAGATCTTCGGTGTTCCTAGACCTACGCATGCACTTAAAGTAATATCAAATAACGAGAGCAAGCTCCCAAGCTTGACAACCGGCTACCGAATTCGGCCGAAACCAAATCCCCGGCAACGGAGCCAAAAACTTGTTCGCCCCTAAAGGTGTGTGCAAATAAGCTTTAAATTTATAAAACTAGAATCAAGCAGCGAACCCGCAGTGTACGGATCGACGTAGCTAAGCAAGAATTCCAGAGTATCGAACACAGGGATTTGGGTGGGAACAAATTCGATTGCAGATTATCAAGCGAGTAAATATGAGAGTTTTGCAAATATTGGGAAAACAACAATCCTAAAGATCCAAGTATCCAGCTGTGGCAATCGATTCAAGATATACTTAATGATATAAAGACAAAGTGGAGATATGCAAAGGTATACTAATGTAAGGTAATCGTACGGTGAAGTTCCAAAAAACCTTATGTAACTCACGTACAAGACACTCTCTATACAGGTTGTTGAGGCTCAATATAGAAAGATTCTAAAGGTAAGAATTAATATCAAATACCCAAACTTGTAATCCAAGGATCAAGACTAACTAAATCGATTAAGGTTGTGACACTCACAATCGAGGTAGAGGTTGTTGAGGCTTCACTACCACCTAGAAAAGACAAGTCTAAACTAAGTTAAAGCAAATCTTTAACTTTGGATTAAAGTAAAAACAAGTTCGTAGACTTAAGGGAAATCACGGTTAGTTCTTGAGGTTCCACGGCCGTGGACTAAAGAACAGGCCGTAATTTATGGTTTGTCGGCGATTCTCTCTAACTCTCAGGGTCTAATCTGTTTGCGATCGATCTATCATTATCTAAGCCACAACTATCAACCCTTCACCTTAGAATTGTTAAGGGTTTTTAGCCAATAACAGTCATGTTGATATCAATTCAAGAATTAAAAGATAAAAAGATGAAAACTTTCAAGAACTTTCAATAATCTTCAAACCAATCTCAAAGTCACTATCAAGAACGAGTGTTGTCAAAAGATTCAGAATAAAGCAAACAATCACAACTTTAGGAAAGAAGGGAAAACGGGATGTCAATCCGTTTTCCAAATCAAACCTAAACAAGAAGAGAGATCTTCTTGCAAAATCTTCCAAAAGCTTCGATCTTCCGCCAAACCGGAGATCTCAACAGCAATCTCCACCAAAAGTGCGAGATTAGGGCAATTCCCCGATGCGAAATTCGATCTCCAATGAGATGATCAATGCTTCCTAGTGACGGTGTAAAATGAAGTAGCGGGCGTAAACGATCCTAAGCGTTGATGAAGTGTGGATTGCCAAAATTCCCTTCTAAGCCAAGATGGCGGGTGTAAGCGGCGATGATGGAATCTTGCTTCGTCCGTCTTTTTATAGGGCAAGATAAAATATCGGCCCGGCCCAATCTTCAAAAGATCGTGGCTTCAAAGTGTGGCGAAAAGATTCGCCAAGATCACGGTCGTGGAAGTTTCCACGACCGTAATTTAGGGCGTGGATTAGGTCACGGTTTGTACCATATATTCCACGGCCGTAATAGTTACTGGAATGCATCACGCCTCTCTTGCAAGGTTCCACGGCCGTGGAACTGAACGTGGTTTGTAGTACGGCCGTATTTTAGAGCGTGGTTTAGGGCAAGAACGTGATTCTTCCCTAGCCTCGTGCATTCCTCAAGCTAAACTTCAATTTGCTTCCAAAGAATGTCCTCAAGCTATGGACATATCAAATCAACTCTCCTTTGCTCGATTCCGTTCGGAAATAGCTCCAAATCACCTATAATCAACATAGAACTAGTGTAGACATCCATATCGACAATATAGGTAATACTAGCTCACATATGCACAAAGTTCAATCAAAAACTATCAATATGAATCAAATACGTTTAGAAAACGTGCCTAAAACATCACAATATTTCATGCTAACATCCATCTTGGTCACACCGCCTCGAACAGTCCTCCACCAATATTGGGCCTGATCCCGGTATAACGTTTGAACTATCTCAACCTGACAATCCTCCGGGCAACGGATCGCCTCTAAGGCGGACTCCACGTGCCCAATCTAGTGCTCGACCTCTAGACCTACCTTCACGTCGAAGTAAGGTACATGTTGCTGGTTGAAAGCCTTCAACCATGAATCAGGTCTCAGTGACCTCGGCTCGTCTCTCGCCCTACCAACATCAGCAACTAACCCCGGTACGACTATCTCTGGGCAACTACCTCTGGTGCAGCCTTGACTTGAGTCACCCTCTGCGAGACCTCAATTGACCTTGTAGGTGCAGGGGGTGTGGGAGGTGGTGCTTCCGTCCTAAACACCTCATCGACCCGCTGAACATAGTCTCTAAACACGGAAGCTACACCCCTGAACATAGTCCGGTTTATTATCTTTTCATTAAGTCGTTCCGTTACTAATTCAACTTAGGTTTGTGACACAAGAATCCCCAAAACTCACCTCAGTCCCTACTTACCGGAAAGGAATTGTATTGATACATCCGACCGTCTACCCACACGGGCTAGTCACCGAGAACCTCCTATATCTATGCAAGAGCTAGACAAGTTGTCATCGCCCGTTATCATACAATTGGGCCAAATATCAAAATATAAAGGTTAGTTGTCCTATGTCCGGTTTTGTTATAATATAACATAATCAACACACACACACCACCAAACACGCATCGATGCTAATACAAAGAATATGAGCTAAGTAAGTCCGGAGACTTACCTTGTCCCAAAATCTAAGCTCACACAACAACTCTCGCTTCCCTTGGGAATAAGCCCACAGCCTGCTCACAACAAGATACGTATCAACAACTTGCTCATACTCAAGAAGTCTTAGACTTCCACTCTAATGATCTACACAAGGTCATCTAACTCTCAAGCTAGGACCGCATCCTAGAATCCATGATACCAACATCTCACTCAACACATGAAAAGACCTCACAACAACCTACTATTTCACATGATCATACACAATAACCAAGAAGTAACAACTAGATAAGGAGGTCCAACATGCTCATCACACTAGAATCCAACAACTACAATAAGCCTTAAGGGCTCCTAGGTTCACAACCACTAGATGGCATTCACAACTACCCTAGGTCCACCCTAGGCATGCTACTAACATATAACAACCTCTAAACAAACGAAGGAACCAAGAAGGAAGGAGGAGAAGAGCCTAATGTTGAAGAAACGCAGCTGTGGAAGCAAACTGGCACGACTGCAGAGAAGCTGTCACCGCCCCTGAGGGTCCCGGCGCCACCTCTGCGGTGGCCGGAAGCCTTGATGCCGCCCCTGCGGTGGTCTGGTACCGCCCTTGCGGTACTGAAGATCCGCCTCCGCGGTCGAATAGCAGAAGGTCCGTCATCTTCGATTCTTCGACTGTGCACTTGCTTCAAAGGCTTCCTTCTCTCGTTCGGTCTTCTCCAAACATCATCCACAACATCCAAACTCTTTTCCACCACCTAATCTAGCTAAGAAGACATGCATGCAAAGGAATCAAGATGAACTCTCTTCCAAAGCTTCAATCATGGCAATGGAGAAGGAGAGAAGAAGAAGAAGCTATGCAG
Organism: Fagopyrum homotropicum; assembly: GCA_033239125.1. Taxonomy (NCBI): domain Eukaryota; kingdom Viridiplantae; phylum Streptophyta; class Magnoliopsida; order Caryophyllales; family Polygonaceae; genus Fagopyrum; species Fagopyrum homotropicum. The sequence goes on from BSWB01000003.1 coordinate 64,542,901, forward strand.
TATGGAAGAAAAAGTGAGGGAGAAGGAAATGCTTACCAAACTGGATCCGAAGCTCCTCCACTACTGGCCACACCCAAGAGATCCCAATAAGAAGATGATGCAGAAGAGAACACAAAGGAAGGAAGAGGAAAGAAACCAACGTGAATGACAAAAGAGTGGAGTGAGAGGGAAAGGCAAATGCTGCACAAGGTGGGGAGAACGAAGGGTCAACTGCACCTTGTCTCCTTTGTGCTAGTGAACGAGGGGTCCAAAACGCAAAGGTGAGATAATGAAAGATCGGAACGAGATTATGGAATAAACCCATCACTTAACACCTCGTGCCTGCGCGAAAACTAAGCTGCACCTGCGGGAAGATTGATAACTCGCTCACTAAATGGAATAAGAATTCCCGACGTCACAGAAATGAATTACCTTAACCATTCCTTCTTCAACGTTACACAAGTCTTCAAATCGAGATAAGCACAAGGAGGGACTAGAATCAACTAGGAGCACCAATCTCTAAAGAGATTAACACATACAAGAACAAACTAGCAAGAACTCACAATGATTCAATCAAAGGCTCTCTTTTTTATTGAATTGAAATAAATAAAACAAATACTTTGTGAACGAAGTAACAAGCATCTCTCAAGTTTTTGACTGAAATAATCTACCTAGAAATCGGTCCTAAGTAGCCATTTATAGCCTAAAAAGCCTCCAAATAAAAAAATAAAAATAATCCTAAAAATATAAGATAAAACATACCTTTATAATATCTAGAGCTTAAAGGGCATAAGATGTCTCATAAAATAACTTAAAAGCTTCAACTCTTGTCTTCCTTTTCATCCTCAAATGTGCATGGCATCTTCTCTAGGTCTCCATGACTGGAATCATCATCAATGTGACTAAGGAATATTTAGACATAACATTTTATCACCAATGGCCTCCTTAGAAGCTAAAAATACCAACAAGCTAGAAACCTCTTCTTGAATGCCTCTTGCTTTTGATCTAGTGATTGATCCTTCAATGGCAGGACTTGTAGGTGATGGCTTAGCTCCTTCTCTTTGATTGCCCTCTCCCTTGATCTAGTGATTGGTCCTTGTGTAGTAGGGGTGGTTGGGGATGGTCCCTCATCATATTTGACGAGAGACCGATTTTGAATGTTCCGGTTTGTCGAAGCCTTGATAAGGGCAACTGTGAATGTTGTTTAAAAGACAAGAAAGTTACAACATCATTGTGAGTGTATAAGTGGATTCTCAATGTTCAAATGTGCCATTAGGAGCACAATGTGCTAGTAGTGCACGGGAGAATAATGTTGATAGTAGAAGATCGAGGTCAAGTACCTTTGCCCATCGAGTTGCACGACACGAGTGGATGTAGGAAATATGGTTACAACATTAGAGAGAGAGAGAGAGAGCTTTTACTATGAGAGAAAGGAAAGGGCAAGAACGAGTTGTTAAACCCTAGGCACCAGAAGTTTCACATGTGAAGCAAAAGGATAATAAACTTCATTTAGCGAAGTGGCTAAGGGCCATGAAGAGAAGAGAGGTGCTAGTGTTTGCAAGTTCTCATGGGATGAATTTTGATTGGTGGTTAAACCACATTGACATGACTCTTGGGGATAGTTGGAGTACAAGAAAAGTGTAAGGTGAAACTTGTAGCAACCTTCCTACATAACGTTGATGCATGTTGGTGGATGAGAAATTGTGCAATCATTGTGGATTACGAGACTTTCAAGAGTCGTTTTGGATACACTTTTTCCCAATTGTAGTCCGTATTAACTTGTTGATGTCTTTTTGGAAGCAACATATGAAGATTCCCCGATGATAGAGATAATCAAGAAATTTCACGTGGAGTACACATTGTTGGATGATAAGGTATCATCTAAGAACCAGTTGGTAATCTTATTTTTGATTGGGGTAAAATGACCTTTCAGGCTAGTGTTGTCACGTTTTGAATATTTGATATTGGAGCATCAAGAGAAAACACTAATGGTTGAATCAAGACAAGGCATTAAGAAATAGATAGATTCTCGAACTGGTGTAGGAAAGAGGCACAGTTCTACTCCAAGTTTCATAAAACCTACGAGTACGAAACATGTGACTTAAGGAACAAGGTCTTCTCCACAACCATGATCATAAGGAAATTGGAGGGAAAAACATGGTTTATTGTTGAGACCTAAATCATTATAAGAAGGATTGGCCAAAAATTCTAACTACATGTTTAAGATGTAGTTAGCCTAGAGATATGACCAAGTTTGTGAGACAAGGGGATAATGTTATCTCAAGGATCTTGTACCAATGTGAGAGGACGAAAATTCCAAAGTTTACGTGGAAGTTAGGTCAAGTAGAATGGCCAACGGAATTCCTTTTGACCAAATTGGACAATAAAGATGTAAGCCTAGGCATGAATTGGATGATTAAGTATAAGGATAAGATAGATATGGAAATGATAATAATAACGATGTTAACTAATGAATGTACTTTTCATGTGTTCAAAGGAGGTGATTTAAAAGAACCACTAGTGATGATTTCTATGATGAAATCAAGTAAAGTGATAAGGAAAGGATGCAAATCATATTTATGTTATGCTTTGGAGAAATAATGACAAATTTAACTGAAAGACATTCCAACTGCATGTGAGTTTAAGGATGTTTTTAAGATGAATTACCTGAATTGTAACATCTAAGGCAAGTTGACGTTAGAATTGATCTAGAGCTTGGAACTAGACCAATTTCTAAAGCTCCGTACCTAATGACACTTGTGTAAATGCTTGAGTTGAAGAAGCAGTTGGAAGAATTGGCAGATTTAGGATTTATTCGGCCAAGTGTATCACCTTGGGAGTGCTAGTGTTGTTCGTGAGGAAATTAAAAAAGGATGGTACATTGAGGCTATATACCGACTATAGATAACTTAATAAGATGACGATTAAGAACAAGTATCTGCCACAGATTGATGATCTATTAGATCAATTGCAAGGAGCAAAGATGTTTCCAAGATAGACCTATGGTCACACTATTACGAATTGAAGATTCAAGAAGAGGATATTCTATAAGACGACATGCATAACTCGGTATGGACACTATGAGTTTGTGGCTATTCCATTTGGATTAACTAATGCACCTGTTGCGTTTATCACGAATTGTTTTATTCACAAAGTAGTGAAGAGCATGCAGAATGTTTGAAAGTAATTCTCCAAGTATTAAGGAAAGAGAAGTTTTATGCCAAGTTGTCCAAGTGTGAATTCTAGATGAAAGAAGTAACATTCTTAGGATACATGATTATTGCAGATGGAGTTAGAGTTGACCCATCCAAGATCAAAATTGTGCTAGCATGGGTACCACCCCAAAAAAGGTCATACGTAGTTTCCTAGGATTAGCGGGGTACTATATATATTTTGTGAAAGGGTTTTCCATCATAGCTAGACCTATGACCAACCTACTTCAGAAGAAGGCAAATTTTTTATGGATTAACAATTGTCAAACAAGCTTTGAAGATATAAAGAAGAGATTGACTACCGCACATGTGTTAGCTCAGCCGAATGGAACACTAGGGTTCATTGTTTATAGTGATGCATCTTAAATGGGTTTGGGATATGTTTTGATGTAAAATGATAGAGTCACTTCCAATGCATCAAGACGGTTGAGACAATATGAACAGAATTACCCAACACATGACTTGGAGTTAACAACAGTAGTTCACGCACTTAAGATTTGGCGGCATTATCTATTTGGAGCGATGTGTAAGATCATGATAGATCACAAGAGCCTAAAATACATTTTCACTAAAAAAGAGTTGAATATGAGATAGAGAAGGTGGTTGGAGCTGATAAAGGATTATGACCTAGATATACTATATCATCCTGGTAAAGCTAATGTGGTGGTTGTTGCTATGAGTAGAAAGTCGTTGAAAAAAAGCGATTCTTGATTAACTGTACAAGTTGAGATACAAAAAGATCTGATTTGTAAAGGCATTGAAATATAGGTTCAGAAAGACCAAGGATATATGTGTAACTTGGAGATAATGCATAGTTGGTTGGAAGAAATTCTGCAAATACAACTAAGTTACCCTGACTTGACCAAAATAAGGTCAGTGGTTGGGAGTGGTGAACCTTCAGATTTCCATATTGATTATGATACCATATTTCATGCATCTAGGATCAAATAAGATGTATTGAGATATTAGAGAATAATTTTGGCACAAAGTTGTGAAAAATGATATCGTCAAGTTTGTGACACGGTTTCAAACATGTCAACAAGTTAAGATTGAACATAAAAGACTAGGAGGATAACTTCAGTCGCTAGAGATACTAGAATGGAAATGGTAATACATCACTATGGATTTTGTAACAAGTCTACATGGTAGCAAGGGTTATGACTCTATATGGGTGGTGGTGGATCGGTTAAAAAAGATTGCAAGATTCATTCCTATAAAGAAAACTTGGGTTGTGAACAAGTTAGTAGAGGAATTTGTGAACTAAATCGTGAGATTACATGGAGTTCCTAAGAACGTAGTTAAGACAGAGATGAACGATTTACTTCCTGATTCTAGAGTCAAGTGCAGACATCAACGGGAACTAAATTGAATTTTACTACATCGTTTTATCCACAATCGGATGCCCAGTTAAAAAGGAATATTTAGGCCTTGGAAGCTTTGTTGAGGTCTTGTGTACTTGATTGGGGCCTAGTATTGTCAGATCATTTACCATTGGTCGAGTTCAATTACAACAATAGTTGGCATGTATCCATTGGGATGGCACCATATGATGCACTATATGGAAGGAAATGTTGAACCACATTTTGTTGGGATGAGCCTACTAATGTCATTGATACGACTCTAAAAAAAGTTAAAAGTGATATTGAAAAAGTTGTTTTGATTAGAGAAGGATATTGGTTGCACACCGTAGACAAAAATCTCATGTTGGTAAATGTTGATGTCCATCGGAGTTTGAAATAGGGACACAAGTTCGGCTGAAAGTGTCACCGACTCGTGGAGTCAAATGGTTTTGTATCAAGGGGAAATTGAGTCCTAGGTATATAGGACCATTTGAGATTTTTGAAGGAGTTGGTAAATCGGCATATCGTTTAGCATTACTACCATCTATGGATGGGGTACATCTAGTGTTTCACGTATCACAAATAAGGCATACCAACTAGATCCGAGCCATATACTCATTTATGATGATATATAGGTGGACCTTGATCAGATACAGGTTGAATATCATATGTGTTCGCTCTCAGACATGTGTGAATAATGAACGAAAATAAGCTTTAAATTTATAGATGAAATAAAAGCCAAGCAAATAAACGAACCCTGCAGTGAACGGATCAACCTTGGAATATTTGCTTTTGTTGCGATCAAATCTAGGAAAGATCTTTGCAAGTATGAAGAACAAAAGAAATGAATATATGATAGTATCAGGTTGTGGTTTTCGATTCAAGACTTCTATTGATCTATGGACAAAGTTGGGATTGCTAAGGAAAGGTGTTTCTAAGGTGGGTTAGATTACGGGGGAGGTCTCACTATCCACTATTCCAAACCAAAGCTCCTATTACCGGGTAAGTCTCAAGGATGTAAGGAAAGGAACTATAATCTCAAACCAATACCTCAACCTAAGGGAATAGAACTCACCTTTACGGGGTAAGTCTTAGGCTAGCTCACAAAGGCAAGGTGAAGGCACACTCAAACCTATTAAAGGGTTTCGGATCCTTTATTACCTAGAACTCATCATCTTTGGGAACTAAGAAAGGGAATCACCGAGTAAGTCTTTTCCCAAGCTTAGATATAAGCTTTGAAAGGCTCAACAAGGCTAGGATTTGGGCAATCTATAACCTAGGTTTAGGGATATAACTTAAACGGATAAACAAGGGAAATCTCGGGTTGTTCTTGCTCAAATCTTGGCTGAGATTTTTGAGAACGGACCAAGATTCGGTTAATGTGTGGGTTAAAACCATCCTTCAGGATCCAATCTAACATAAAGGCTCATTCTATCATCATCTATACCACAACCATCAACGAATCACCCTAGAATCGCAAGGGTTATAGCCTACAACACACATATTCAGATCAACAAAGATATATGATATCAAATAACTCATAAAACCAAAATAACCAAGAGAAGGACAAGAAATACTTAGCAAAGGATCTTCAATAATCAAAACGTAGAAAAGCAACAACAAAGTTTCAACCTTGTGTTCGAAAGCAATGAAATCTAAAAAACTAAGTATTTCCCTCCAAGAATATTCACAATCACTCTCAATCATCAACGTGTTGTAACTAATAATGATGTAATATCCGTAAGTGTAGTAGCGATGGTGTATATGACGTTCTTCAACTTGCTGGACGTCCTCTAGCATGCAGCCATGCTCCAATCTTATAATAAAATTTAGGGTTTTGAAGCTCCGGGCCATGGGCTGTTTTTCACCAAGTCTCGGGTGAGCGACGATAATAATCTTGGCCGAGATTTCTATGAATCAACCGAGAATTTTCATTGTAATGTGTTCCCCTTAGCTCATTGCTTGTATTCCTTTTGTATCTTCCTTTTGATGATCATTTGCTCTCCTTTTAATCTCCAATGTGCTCCATTGTGATCTTCTTATGATACATTGTCCTTCCATTGCCTCTTTTGATCCAAAATCCATCAAAATTCCTGCAATTGCGACAAAACTATGTGTAGACATCTTTTCTAACAAAGTAGGGAAATATAAGCTCAAATGCTATGGATTTATGTCTATGCATGCAAAGCAAAGGGAAAATCTATATATATGCATGTCTATACTAAGCTCATAATTCATGTCATCAATATAGTTGCATTAAATCAAAAGATGAAGAAGTTGAGGGTTAAATAAATCTTATTAGTAAAGATCCAATGGTCCTAAAGGGGAATATAAGAGGCAACATGAGATATAGTTGAATGTATGAAGAAGAATTATTCAGAGGTTTTTAACTCTCTCCTCGGTGATTGGGATAAAGGAAAAGAGTAATACTTAGCTTTTCCACTAACTTATGTGCTTATGTTGTTTTGCGTTCATGTAATTTATGTGCTTGTGTGAATTGACTTGCGTTTGCTACATTAGGAAGTGATAGACTTCCGTAGTGCGAGCTTGATGACCCCCCCCATTAACGTGGCAATAACTTATGCTTGCATGAGATACTAAGATAAGTTATCTCTGTAATTGATGGATACAATCATTTGATGAGTTGTGTACTAAAGTTTCGGGACAAAACTTTTCTTGAGTGGGACAAGATGTAAAAGCTAGGACTTTGAAGCCTAATTAATGACGATTAAGGGTGATTAACTTAATCATCGACAATAATTAAACCATAACTCATAAATAGTGGGTAAATGTCAAGTATGATTTTCATCGTTATGTTTCTTGCGTATTTTTGACTTATGTGGAGATTTTGGTTTTTCCTATGGGGGATAATTTTTACCCTGCAGAGTTATTTGGAGCATTTGGGTCCATTGGAAGCTCCAATTAATAAAATTTCAGTTGAGAGAAATGACCAGGACATTGGATATGTCATAGATGTGAAATAATATAAAAAGACAAAACAGTCAAAAGAATCACTATTTTGTTTCTTAGGGGCTAAGAAAGGTGGTATAAGAATACGCATTTTCCAAGAAAGTTGCGGAATAATTATCCATACAATATTGCAGATTTATTACTCCAATTTTGAGAAGTTTGGAGAAGGGGCTCAAACCGCCTTTGGATAAATAAAAAGATATTATGTGGGACCATCTCCAATACAAGGACCAGTTACACGCTCAAAGGCTAAAGCATTAAAAGATAAGCCAACAACTCCTTCACCTTCACCTTTTTTAGATTCGATTATGGATGGAGCGATCACACGGTCAAGAGCTAAGGCAATCCAAGATGAAGTTACGGATCTTCTCATGACATTTACCCTCAAGGAAACTCTCATCACTCTCAAGAGTTCCTTAGTGACATTGTTGACTGTTATAAAAGAGCCAAGCCACAACCAAGAAGATCCATCAAGCAAGGAAGAAGGATAAGGGCAAAGCAGAGTTTCAAAGAAGAAAAAACAACCGATTTCCTAAATAATAATTGACCGATTTTCCTGTAGGAATTTCGATCGATTTCCATACCCGATTTCCTTCACTGAAATGAGCTTTGCAAAAGATCCGCTCATGATCTTCTATTTTTGGCAACTATCTTTTAATTTTATTTCATTAAAGCTCTCAAACAATCTTAAGGAAAGTTGTTAGTTTTTTATCCTATTTTTGGGATTATATTTTTTAGATTATCTTTTAAAAAAATATTTTCTAAATTATCTTTTAAAAGATATATTTCCTAGATTATCTTTTAAAGATATCTTTCCTAGATTATCTATTTAAAGGTATCTTTCCTAGTTTTCATAGGTTAATCTCCCTTATAAATAGCCTTAGTGGGGGAGAGTGTTTAGTAGATTAGATTTGATTTATTTTCCACATATTGTGTGAACTTGCAGCTTCGCTTATGAAGTTTGTATTTTATTCATTCCTATTTAATCAAAGAGAGAGCCTTGATTGAATCGTTGTGAAGTTCTTCTAGATTGTGCTTGTGTGTGTTAATCTTTTTGAAGGTTGGTGCTCCTGGTTAATCCTAGTCCCTCATTGTTCTTGTCTTAATTAGAAGACTTGTGTAAGGTTAAAGAAGTGCGGTTTAAGGTAATCTTATCATTTAAGGGTTTTGACACATCATTCGTCAAGGTTCTTTTGCAGAACTATCTTGCTTCATATCTTCCTATATCTTTCATTTATCATTCCATAATCATCTTCTTTTTTTTCCATATCACTCACTAATCCGTGTTTTGAGTTTGTCGAAAAATCGAGTTGTTCATCAGATAAATCGACCGATCTATTCCTTAGAACAACACGGTTTTATCCCAGTTAAGGACTTTCAATCTAGATCGGGAACTGCGACTTATCTCCGCATCAAAGTGGTATTAGAGCTAAGCGATTGAAGTCCGAACGTTCATAAAAAGGTTTGATTTTTATTTGAATCTTCTTTGAGTCATATAAAGTCGAGTCTTTTCTTGTTCGCCATCTTTGCGAGATTATTTGAGTTTAACGTGCATTGATTTGTGTAAGTTCGGGAAGAGAGACACGCCCTCACCCAAACACAAGCCAGCCGTTGACCTTGAAACCTCACCAATACAAAAAAGGAAAAGAAGTTCTTGAACACCGAATCCAAGAGTCAATTTCTACAAATAAAATCGGCCTATTCTTCAGTAGATTGACCGATTTTTCATCCGATTTTTGCTACTGTTGTCAAAATTCGAAGAAATCTTTGAGGCCTACTTTTGCAGAATTAAAGTGCACCCTATGCAAGAGTATTACAACAGAAGAATTCCAGTATATACCTTGAAGCAATCAAAGAGAGAGCCTTGATTGAATCGTTGTGAAGTTCTTGCTAGATTGTGCTTGTGTTAATCTTGTTGAAGGTTGGTGCTCGTGGTCAATCCTAGTCCCTCATTGTGCTTGTCTTAATTAGAAGACTTGTGTAAGGTTAAAGAAGTGCGGTTTAAGTTAATCTTCTCGTTTAAGGGTTTTGACACATCATTCGTCAAGGTTCTTTTGCAGAACTATCTTGCTTCATATCTTCCTATATCTTTCATTTATCATTCCATAATCATCTTCTTTTCTTTCCATATCACTCACTAATCCGTGTTTTGAGTTTGTCGAAAAATCAACCTGTTCATCAGATAAATCGACCGATCTATTCCTTAGAACAACCCGATTTTATCCTAGTTAAGGACTTTCAATCTAGATCGGGAACTGTGACTTATCCCCGCCTCAAGATAATTATAGACTTTGCTAAAGGATAGTATTCATTTTCACTATAAATAGCGGAAATTCATTTCCTTTCAAAATTCCTCGTAAAAGCTCTTATTTCTCTAAATCTTCAAATTCAGATCTACTCTTCATTTCTAATCCGATTTCAAACCCGTTTGAGTTTTCGCATTCCTCTCTCCGTTCTCTTCATTTTGGTACCACTGTTTTGGATTTCCGAGGAAAGAAAGGTCAGGTCGATCATATAGGTTAATTGGACGGTTCCATCATTCAGATTGTAGTGAATTTGGCGGTGTCCGAGCGTAGTCTTCATCGTTATGATTCCGAATCTTCTTTCGGTTCGTCAATCAGATTAGTAGCGAATAAGTTATGAATTTATTCGTTTCCGTATTGCAATTTGGCCTAAATTGACCTTAGGCTTGAAAAATGGATAAATGGAAGTTCCATTATGTTCGTTTAATTATCCTGATGATCTTAGGTTATTTGAATGACAAGATATGATAGCATGTGTTTTCGAAATTGCCTTCTGGCATAACGTTATGCTGCCAAAATTTAATTAATTATTTAAAGGATTAATTGATTAAATTAATATTCGGGAAATGTCACAAAGCTATTTAAATTCAAATGAATGAATTTAATTAATGCTTGAAGTGAGAAGTTTATTACAAGGAATATGATATTATTGACAGGTGTTGTTGAAGGCTTTTGTCTAATTATAGCTTAGTTGCTTTGTGAGTGTAACCAGGTAAGTCTTCGGACTTACTTAGCTTCGATATGAAAAAACCCGTCCTTGAGTTATATCTTGTTGTGTTGAATTATGAATGATGTTATGCATTATGATGTGTTGTTATGTGTGAAGCATGTTTGTTGTGTTTTAGGATGAACATGATGATATGATGTGTTAAGCGCGCTTAATGTTGTTGTTACGCATATCATGCCACGGTTATGAACTGATTTTAAATGACAAGAGTTAGCCTGTTGAGGCGTGGTAATGTACTGCATGAGATTAAATCCCTCCATGAGTAATCCTGACCCGAGGCTTGATTAGTCTGGCTACAACCTAAGAGCAAAATGTTTGAATTAACCGAATATGTGCAATGGTGATGCTCACACCAAATCCAGAACCGTCTAAGCAATGATTTTGAATTTTGTTCGGATCGTTAATTGTAAATTTCATACTGCATTCACGTGCATCATTTATAAAAGCATGATATCATCTCATAAGCATGTTATATGGTATTTGATACGTGTGTTGTGGTGTGATGTTTTGATATGATCTCTCATGGATAGACTATTATTGGTAGCTAACGGTTTTAAACCAATTCTTTTTAGGTAATGCCGATCATAGGAGCGCTACAGAGACGTCAATTGCAGGATATGGACAGTCGGGGTAGTGTTAACCTAAGGGTTGGTTGAACTTCTTTTGAAACTAATTGCTTGCAAGCGAGTCTTTTGTTGCCTATGTGTAATTGTGTATATGTGTTGGTTTCAGGCTGATGTTTTAAGACAACCGTTCAGTTGTAGTGTTTTGAAGTAACGTTGTTGATATAAATACTAATTGGGTACATGGTTGTTATGAAAATGTTTTCTAAATGATAGGTTGGATGTTTTCATTATTTCTTCGTGCTTCTTATTGCAAGGTCCTATTTGTGAAGTTGTTGTCAGGCTAACTGATGAGACCCATTGTCTGGTCGTTTGTAACTCCCCAAATCTCAAACTTAGGGCACTACCGGTTAGAACCTCACAATGGGTCCCGACCCTAGCTCGACAATAATTTTACAAGATCTTACAACAAGGCACAAACGATAAAATGGTGAAATCCAAATTTTGAAATACGCAATGTCAAACAAATAAATAGACTCCCAACCAAAGTACAAAAGTCATAAACGTAATCCGTAAAGAAAACTGTCAAAGTCAGCTATAACAAAAACACATAAAACCAACACCCGTCCTATCACGTATGGGAACCCCAGCTGACCATATCCTCCGGCTCACTCGACAGCTACCCTATCTTGAAAAGCATATAACAACACGGATAAACCATTAGCTAACCATAATATAGAGGGAAACACCGAAGCACAATCACATATAAAGCATGAGTTAAACAGATATCATGCTATCATAAAACTCCTTTATTATTATCTTTATTAACGTCATCCACATTATTCATTTATAGGTGTGACACAAGAAGTCTTTGACTCTCGCCTTCGGTCCTTTATCCAGCTGGAGTGGTTCAGCGCACCTCCCCGTATACACAATGGAGTGGTTCGGTACCCTCCTCGTATACCAAGTTTGGCCTAGTCGCGAAGCACCTCCCAAACTCCCTCGGGAGAACTGAACAAGTGATCACCGCCTGTTACCCGCAGGCCAAATAATAAGTTGGTTATATTAAAAGCAACAATACGTCACAACACAAAAACATACACCAATCAAGCATTCGCCAAACATCATAGAAGCTAAGTCCTAAGGACTTACCTGAAACAGAATACGCTCAGTTATCCACACAAACGCGATATGTAATCAACTCCTCAACGCTTGATATAAGTCAAGGCAAGGTATCAAAACCAACTAATGTCAATATGAAACTGCATCCTAATAGTTTCCTACCTTACGCATACGCTCTAGATCTGCTAGGCCACCTATAATGATGCTACAACATGAACAAAAGGTACAGAGAAGGAGGGACAACATACGAAGAGAACACCCTTAAGTCACAAGAAAGATTTAAGAGTCTCACTGAAGAAAAACCACGGCTGCGGAGGTGAAGAGGCGTGGGGAAGGAAAGATCCACGACGCCGCACCCGCGGCAGACAAATAACGCGGGGGCGGTGACTGCTTTGAGGCGCGGTCGCGGGACAAACGACTGCGATCTCCGACTTCTCCTTCTTCATACAAGATCTCGTTCTCCTTTAACACTTCCTGTAACTCTTTTGTAGTCTCACTCAGGCACTCAAGTAGACACCCCATACTCTAAGGAAAGGAAAAGGGAGGAACAACCTACCCTTACTCTTAATGGAAATCAAAGGAGTCAATAGGCTTCTTCGGGAATCCTTAAAGACGGTTCTCTTTGTTATGATCTTGTTACAGTCCGACGAAGATGAAATGCACAACTCTGTTGGTAATGGAATCAGGAGAGAGATGGGGTGAAGAAAGGAAGAAGAAGGAATCCCTAAAGGAAGAGGGAGAAAAGGGAAGATGAGGTAAACACTTACGTAAATCTCCAAGGTAGTCAGGAGCTTCTGAGAGAACGGTAGATGAGGATTAGGGCAAAGAGGAAGTAAGGGTTCGGGATTAAAAGAGGGAACCGTAACATACAACAATTACAAAACAGAAAAGACGCGGCCCACTATTTACCCGTAACCACGGCTAACAATGGTCGTCACCGCGGGTAACCTATCTGAAGGCAACTTTAAAGGACCCTCTAAAGAACCGGGTGTTACATCATTACACCCTCAAAACAACTTTTGTCCTGAAACTTATACCAAAAGATCCTCACAGTCTAGAACTCCTAGAGACATACATCAACTCATGTGAAAGCAGCAACCTTCTAACATACTATTCCGCCAATCAACAAATCATGACAAGATCCAAAGCTGATAAATCAAAAATATATAAAGACATACATATACCATATAATACGCAAGTAAGCACATGTAAACCAAGGTCTGAAACTAACCCGATGATCCTCTCTCAATTGATAACTCAGCCCAAAACTCCGGATGGTTCCTCCGGATACTATCCTTCGTCTCCCAGGTAGCCTCGTCGTCTCCTCATTGCGACCACTGAACTCGCATCATCGGTATGTCCTTGGAGCGTAATTGTCTCGTACTCCTCTCCAAAGACAACTAGTGGATGCTCCACAATGGTGTGGTCGGGCTCGACTACTAAGTCCTCATAACTGATGACGTGTCTCGGGTCCGGTAGGTACTCCCTCAGTTGGGGCACGTGAAAGACTGGGTGATTCTCCTCCAATCTCGGCGGTAAGGCCAATCGGTACGCTACCTCTCTGAATCGCTGTAAGATCTCAAAAAGTCCGACATACCGGGGGCTCAACTTCCCCTTGATGCCGAATCGTCGGACGCCCTGCGTAGGTGATATGATAGCATGAATTATTGTCTATGTTTCAGATATGGTTTTGGCATTTTCTAATCATTATTCTGCATACATGGATATATATTCTTGGTGATTATGTCATTATTTGTCTACTTTGCAAGAATCGAGGTCTACACCACATTTGATTGTATTTAAAAATACAAAGAGATGTACGTGATTCTCCCCTCATCTCGGATCAACACGTAATGCACCTCGACCGAGATGGCCAACTAGGCCTAGCTCGAGATCGACGGCCCAAGCCCAAGAAGAGATAAGATATTATTTGACCTAAAATTCTTCTATAAGAATGGAAGGTGATTGTTGTATTAGACACGCTCGAACACACTGAGACGTTGAGGATTTTCTCTAGACGGCTATTGGAAGATTGAAGGAAAGCGATCTAAGGAAGGATTACTTGGAGTTCAAGGAAGAAGGAAAGATAATTTGTAAGGTTTCCTTGAAAAGTTACCAGTGATTATTATCATCTTTGAAACACATTGTTGACGATTGTTTGATTGTTTTGTATCATTTCTTATTGGAAACCATTGTTGAGAGTTTTATTCTCTTTCTTTCATATCTTGATAGAACATATGATTACTGCTTTGAACATGATGATTGTTGGCTATAAACCCTGCGATTTTAGGGTGATTAGTTGAAGTTTGTGGTATAGACAATGAAAGAATAGACCTTTATTGTGAGTGGGCCCTGAAAGTTGAGTTAAACCTAAACCAAAACCCATCTCGGGCTGTTCTTGGAGTCATCTTGACTGAGATCGATAATAACTACACGAGATTGCTTGTTGCTTGCCCGACCTTGAGTTTAGGTTATAGTTTGTCAAATCCTATCCTTGTTTCACCTCTCCTGTTTTTTATTCAAGCTTAAGAAGAGACTTACCCGGTGATTCATTTGTTTGTTTACCGATGATGATGAGTATTAGGTAACAAAGTTGATCTTTTGTTAGGGTTTGAGTGTGTCTTATGTTATGCTAGGATGTGACACGCAAAAAGCTTTACATTTATAAACTCGATCTAATCTCCTAAACTACCTAGCGAAACCCGCAATGTACGGATCGTTATGTAGGAAGGAAAGTATTCTGAGGTCGAACACAAGGATTGAGGCGAAATCAAGTCATTTAATGATCAAAGATAGTGCAAATCTAAACTAAGATGAGATGAGGAATAGAGAAGGTGCAAAACACAATATTTTTGGTTGGTTTTGGGGTGATCAAACAAGGATAACAAAATATGCAAATCAAACAAGCAAACAAACACACGAATGCAAGATAGGAGATAAGAGGTAAGATAAGTGGATTCTAGAGATCAAGATTCCCGGTTATGGCATTGGACTCAAGCTTCTAAAGATTCTAAGAACAAGGTTGCGGTGTTGGGAAAGGGTGTTTCTCTAATGGAAGCAATTACCGGGTAAGTCTCACGCAAAAAGCTTTACATTTATAAACTCGGTCTAATCTCCTAAACTACCTAGCGAAACCCGCAATGTATGGATCGTTATGTAGGAAGGAAAGTATTCTGAGGTCGAACACAAGGATTGAGGCGAAATCAAGTCATTTAATGATCAAAGATAGTGCAAATCTAAACTAAGATGAGATGAGGAATAGAGAAGGTGCAAAACACAATATTTTTGGTTGGTTTTGGGGTGATCAAACAAGGATAACAAAATATGCAAATCAAACAAGCAAACAAACACACGAATGCAAGATAGGAGATAAGAGGTAAGATAAGTGGATTCTAGAGATCAAGATTCCCGGTTATGGCATTGGACTCAAGCTTCTAAAGATTCTAAGAACAAGGTTGCGGTGTTGGGAAAGGGTGTTTCTCTAATGGAAGTAATTACCGGGTAAGTCTCATGCTTCACTAATCCCGCACCAAACTCCTATTACCGGGTAAGTCTCAAGGAGGTAAAGTTGGGAATTCTACACAAACCGGACACTACTTAAGGGGCAAACCTCTCCTCACCGGGTAAGTCTAGGAAAAGGTAAGTCTCAAGCAACAATCCTAGCACACTCAATCCAATAGCGGCTTATGAGGCTCACTACTACCTAGAGTTCATCATCTTTGGTATCTAAGATCAGAAATCACCGGTTAGGTCTCTTTCCTTACTTAGTTTGCTAATATTAGGTCGCCCTAAGCTATATTATGCTCAACAAACACTAGGATTTCAACAATCTAACATCCTAACATACAGATTCATCAATTAATGAGCAACAGAAGGAAAAATCGGGTGGATCATAGCAAAAATCGGCCGATTTACTATGAAGAATAGGTCGATTTTTATGTCTGAGTTAGGTTTTGTGCATACGAATCATCCTAAACATACATATAAGTCCATTCTATCATCACCCAAGCCATAACCATCAATCCATCACTCCAGAATCACAACAAACTAGCCAAGAACATGCATTTCAAAATCTAAAATCATCATACAAGCATACATGGAATCCATAGCAAGAAGATGAAGTAAGGAAATGAAAGCAATGAAACTTAGCTGGATTTGAGTTCAAAACAAGTCTTTCAACACACCAAATGTAGCTCCAAGTCAGATCTTACAACCTTCAACAAGTTTCTTCACAAAAATCACTCAAATCTCACTACAAAACTAAAGCCTACACTAATCTTTCTCAAGAACACCCACAAGGGTGTCTTGAAGAGAGGCTACAATGGAAGAGTCCTTGGGAAGATGCTAGAAGGGTCCAAAGGAAGGAGAAGGTTCCTCAAATCAGCCTGCAGGACCACTTAAATACTCCACAAAGAAGCAAGGGCCGGGAAAAGAGATCGTGGGACACGTGGCAAAAGCTGTCAAAGGCCAAAAAATCGACCCAGTCAGATAAATCGGCCGATTTTCCTGAGTGATGGTCCGATTTTCTTCAACAGAGGCATTTTATGATCGTCTAGCCATGAGTTGCTCCATTGCTTGCATCAATAAGGGTCCTTGTGTCCTTCATTGCTCCAATTATGTTCCTTCAAAGCCTTGGATGTGTACCACCATGAGGCTTGACCCCCGAATGTATCGATTAATGTCCAAAAGATCCCCGAAATACCTACAAAACCGACAAAAGCTCGTGTAGACGTCTTTTCTAGAAATATGCACGAAATGAGCGTAAACGTCATGAACTAATGCCAAACCGTGCATGAATAACGGGAAAAACTATCTAATTGAATGCCTAAACTAACGTCATAAATCACGTTATCAAAATACCCCATACTTAAGGTTTGCTCGTCCCCGAGCAAGATCTAACTATAGACTAAGAGATGACATGATTTATGCATGCAAAAAAACAACAAAATCTTTTTGGAATTGTGCTTCTAACATTGGATCACCTCCATAGTCATGTTTCATGGCAATGGACAATCAATCATGTATCAAATGAATGAAGGCATGGAAAGACAATTATACTTAACTAGAAAGCATGCATGAGAGGTGAAAATGAAGAAGTCAAGATGACCATGAGTATATCCAATCTAGATCACTAAGTCTTACACACATGCAATTAGGTCACAAGGACTTAGGAAAGAAGAGGCTAAGAAACGTTGTGATTAGGTGGGAGTTTTTAGGTCATGTGATGCTAATCCGGGAAAGGAACTAACTCCACAATTTTGTTTTTGCTCAACTTCCCAACAAGTGTATGATTTTCTCCATCTTTTCTTTGTTTTCTTTTCTTTTTCACTTATTTTTGAGACAATTGCATTGGTGTACAAAAGCCGAAACCTTGGTGATTAGCCATCCTCGGGCTTTTTTATTTTTCGAGGTGCATCCACACCGGGCACACATACCAAAGCTCGTTAGGACTATCGGTTTATTTGACTTTGGCAAGGCACAAACACCCGATTATGTGAATGGTGCCGAGTTACTCGTCATTTAAACCAACATCCCCAAACCTATATTTTTGTCTACACTTTCACAACAAATTCAGCACTTCATTCACATCATTCATTCATCAACAACTTCACCCCACACTTGTTTTTCACACACATCAACACACTAGCATGCTCCTATTCCCGAATGGGTCAAAAGAGGTCAAATTTTATATCAATTGAGGTGCTTAAACAACATGATCAAGATGAGAAGTAGAGAAAGATGAATTGCCTTAATCACTCCTAAATGATGTGCAAGAACTAGCATGTAATTTCGACTTTCAATCCTCAATCCAATCAAGACAAACATCATAATCACAAATCATTCATGGGATTCAAGATAAGTACTTCAAGTCCACATATGCATTCATCTATTCAACACATAAGGCCATCCATAGCCAATTCACAAAACAATTTCGTCATAAGGGTCATTCCCAAGCTTAGAAGCACTAAAATGTTTTAAATTTTTCTGATTTTTTTGGATTTTTCGAAATATGTATGTACAATCGTGACAATATTAAACTATCCTAGATGCTAATCATGCAAGTGATCATAAAAACCCCATCCCATACTTAGAAACACATTGTCCCCAATGTGCAAACTAAATAAAGAAGTGAAAGAGAGTCTTCACAATGTAAAATAGGTGATGCTTTGGTATTTCGGTTCACATCGAATGATGATGGTGGATGATCGATCAAGGATGTTAGAGAGCTCTTGATTTTTATTATGGTGTCGGAACCCGTGCTTGGCACCGCAAGCCGTCCAAGTTCCACGTCCGCTCCACCCATACTTGATTGGAGATCATCACTTTCCTTGAGAGAAGTAAAAATCGGACCAACTACCCAGGAAAATCGGCCGATTTTGTGCAAGATCAGTCCGATTTTCCTGGGTGCTTTCTTCCTCATCCATGTGCTCGGATCTTGTACCTTCAGCAGTTCCATGAGGTTTCCACATGACCTCCAGCATCTCATCACACATGACAACAACAAGATCTAGCACCCAAAAACACAAAAGAAAAACAAAGCACACCAAAAATAAAAGCAAAAACGAAGATGAAAGAGAAAAGGGAAAGAGTTGTTACCCTTGGGTTGCCTCCCAAGAAGCGCTTCTTTTAGGTCATTAGCTTGACCAAACTCAGAGGATGTGTCAATCCACCTCAAATACCATGGTTTGCTTGGGGAGTCCAAGCAATCATCGCTTTCCGGCATCCATGATGACAAGCAAGGGCCACTTGATGCCCAAATAAGCTTTAAGTTTTCTCTTCACCGGTGAGTAGTAGACTCCGTCATCACCGCTCCCTTGATGATAGTATGGAGTTGCAACCATAGGTGCCACCTCATACTTAGACAATTGGTACTCCGCGGTCACACCGGTGAGATGCTTGCCATCCTCATCCTCTATGATCCAAAGAAGGCCGGTTCTTGGAAAGAATTCTTCATTGAGGTGCTTCATAACCATCATGGATCCATCATGCTTGCTTCCATCATTCAACATGGGAGACTCCTTAGGAAAGGGACTCCAATCTTCGTGTGTACTCCGGGCAAGCAAGAAAGGATTGGAAGGAGTTGAAGTTAACTTAGGGCTCTCCCTCGTAAGCTCTTCAAGTGTGGTTCCGGGGTTGATGGCAAGGATGTCCGGGGGTGAGAGTACTTCATTGCACTCCTCTAAAGGTGAAGGAGGTGGAGGTAAGCCTTGAAGGATGGTAGGATCTCCTAGCATAAGAGCATGCCTAATCTCCTCAATCTCCCTCCTCATTTGTTCTTCTCTCTCGAAATTCAATATTCTTTCATCCTTCAGGGCCAAATCCCTTAGCCTCACTTGATCCCAAGCTTTATCCAACTCTTCTTGAAGGTCTCTATTGGTTATGGTTGAATCGGGTAATTCTTGGATCTCCTCATGGTGAACCTCCTCTTGTTGAAATACTTCCGCTTCAAGCACCATGTGGGCACTCAAAATGGAAGCAAGGTTGCTCTCTAGATCATCCATCTTCCTCAACATTTCTTCTAGCATTGATTCCACTCAGTCATTGTGAGGTTGATGGTGAGGTTCCACATAAGGCAATGTAGTCATGTGAGTTTGATCATGGGACTCATGATAGGCATTAAACTCCTCCCAATACTCAAACTCATCATGGAGAGGTCCTAGATCTTGGCTTTCCATCCACTCCTCATACTCCATGTTGTCAAGGCCGTCTTGGAAGTACAATCCGTCCATGGCAAACATGAAAAGGCAAAGACAAAAACAACACAAGATCAAAAGTAACAAGAAAGATAAACACTAAAAACGATCAAAAGCAAATGACTCAATCTAGACCTAGTCCTCGGCAACGGCGCCAAAAACTTGTTACGCTAGGATGTGACACGCAAAAAGCTTTATATTTATAAACTCGATCTAATCTCCTAAACTACCTAGCGAAACCCGCATTGTACGGATCGTTATGTAGGAAGGAAAGTATTCCCAGGTCGAACACAAGGACTGAGGCGAAATCAAGTCATTTAATGATCAAAGATAGTGCAAATCTAAACTAAGATGAGATGAGGAATAGAGAAGGTGCAAAACACAATATTTTTGGTTGGTTTTGGGGTGATCAAACAAGGATCACAAAATATGCAAATCAAACAAGCAAACAAACACACGAATGAAAGATAGGAGATAAGAGGTAAGATAAGTGGATTCTAGAGATCAAGATTCCCGGTTATGGCATTGGACTCAAGCTTCTAAAGATTCTAAGGACAAGGTTGCGGTGTTGGGAAAGTGTGTTTCTCTAATGGAAGCAATTACCGGGTAAGTCTCATGCTTCACTAATCCCGCACCAAACTCCTATTGCCGGGTAAGTCTCAAGGAGGTAAAGTTGGGAATTCACCACAAACCGGACACTACTTAAGGGGCAAACCTCTCCTCACCGGGTAAGTCTCGGAAAAGGTAAGTCTCAAGCAACAATCCTAGCACACTCAATCCAATAGCGGCTTATGAGGCTCACTACTACCTAGAGTTCATCATCTTTGGTATCTAAGATCGGAAATCACCGGGTAGGTCTCTTTCCTTACTTAGTTTGCTAACATTAGGTCGCCCTAAGCTATATTATGCTCAACAAACACTAGGATTTCAACAATCTAACATCCTAACATACAGATTCATCAATTAAAGAGCAACAGAAGGAAAAATCGGGTGGATCATAGCAAAAATCGGCCGATTTACTATGAAGAACAAGTCGATTTTTATGTCTGAGTTAGGTTTTGTGCATACGAATCATCCTAAACTAACATATAAGTCCATTCTATCATCACCCAAGCCATAACCATCAATCCATCACTCCAAAATCACAACAAATTAGCCAATAACATGCATTACAAGATCTAAAATCATCATACAAGCATACATGGAATCCATAGCAAGAAGATGAAGTAAGGAAATGAAAGCAATGAAACTTAGCTGGATTTGAGTTCAAAACAAGTCTTTCAACACACCAAATGTAGCTCCAAGTCAGATCTTACAACCTTCAACAAGTTTCTTCACAAAAATCACTCAAATCTCACTACAAAACTAAAGCCTACACTAATCTCTCTCAAGAACACCCACAAGGGTGCCTTGAAGAGAGGCTACAATGGAAGAGTCCTTGGGAAGATGCTAGAAGGGTCCAAAGGAAGGAGAAGGTTCCTCAAATCAGCCTGCAGGACCACTTAAATACTCCACAAAGAAGCAAGGGCCCCGCAAAGAGATCGTGGGACACGTGGCAAAAGCTGTCAAAGCCCAAAAAATCGACCTAGTCAGATAAATCGGCCGATTTTCCTGAGTGATGGTCCGATTTTCTTCAACAGAGGCATGTTATGATCGTCTAGCCATGAGTTGCTCCATTGCTTGCACCAATAAGGGTCCTTGTGTCCTTCATTGCTCCAATTATGTTCCTTCAAAGCCTTGGATGTGTACCACCATGAGGCTTGACCCTCGAATGTATCGATTAATGTCCAAAAGATCCCCGAAATAACTACAAAACCAACAAAAGCTCGTGTAGACGTCTTTTCTAGAAATATGCACGAAATGAGCGTAAACATCATGAACTAATGCCAAACCGTGCATGAATAACGGGAAAAACTATCTAATTGAATGCCTAAACTAACGTCATAAATCACGTTATCATCTTAATCCTAAATTTGTGAGTTAACTTGAGACTTACCCGGTGATGGTTAATTATGTTCCCTTAGGTTGAAGTTGTTAGTTTGAGTGATAGTACCTTTCCTTAGTTCCTTGAGACTTACCCGGTGATAGGATCTTTGGTTTGGGATAGTGGATGGTGAGACTTACCCGTCCCATCGTAGAAACACCTTCCCTTTGTAACCTCAGTTGTGTCCGCGTTTATCCTTGAGAAATCTTGAGTCGAAACCACAACTGGATACTTTAATATCTAGAATCTGCATTTCTTTATCTGATTATCTTATGTCATTGTTCTTTATTGCTTGAGTTTGCATTTACAACCTAAAATTATATACCATTGCTTGATTTCACCATAGTCCCTGTGATTGACCCTGTAACATTTGCAAATACTACGATTGATCCGTACACCGCGGGTTCGCTTTTTCTTTATTCTTGGTTATAAGTTTAAGACTTATTTTTCACACACTTTGGAGCGAACAAGTTTTTGGTGCCGTTGCCGGGGACTTGGTTTAGACCAAGCCGGTGTTTGGTTGTCTTAGGGTTGTTGCGCTTGTTGCTATTGATCATTATACTTGAGTGCTCTTGTAGGACCTTTCTAGAGATCTCAAGGAATTTATATTCCGAATAATAAACCTAACGATAAGCGAATCCGTAGTGTACGAATCAATCGTAGTAAGGGCTTATATTCCGAAGTCGATCTCAAGGAATCGGTGAGAATAATCACAACGAAACAATATAACATCAGAAGCACGCAATAATATTGATCAAAAGCAAAAGCAAGAATATGTATCAAGATGGGGGAAATGCAGATTCTAGAGATCATAGTATCCAGTTGTGGTTTCAACTTAAGATTTCTACAAGTAACGTGAACAAAGCTGAGGTTTGTTGAGGGAAGGTGTTGCTACTATGAGATAGTTCACCGGGTAAGTCTCACTACCCACTTTCCCAAACCAAAGCTCATATCACCGGGTAAGTCTCTAGAAACTAGGGAAAGGAAAAGGCACTCAAACCAACATCCCTCACCTAAGGGTGCAGAACTAGCCATCACCGGGTAAGTCTCAAGTTAACTCTCAAAAGTAGGATGAAAGCACACTCAAACCCTAATAAAGGATAAACCTTTATTACCTAACACTCATCATCATCAGTATACAAGCAAAGGAATCACCGGGTAAGTCCCATCCCAGGCGTGCGTATAAACCAGGAAAGGTGCAACAAGGATAGGATTTGACAAACTATAACCTAAACTTGGGATAGACAATGTAGTGGGCAATGTCGTTCTGTTCTATATCGATCTCGGTCGAGATGCGCAAAGAACAGCCCGAGACGGGTTTTAGATTAGGGTTAACTTAAGCTTTCAGGGTCCACTTGGATAAAGGTCTATTCTTTCATCGTTAATACCACAACCTTCAACTAATCACCCTAGAATTGCAGGGGTGTTTAGCCAACAATCATCATAATCAACACAATATCAATTATGTAAGGAATATCAAGAATATAAAGAAAAGGCAATAAAGCAAGCAACAAAGATGTCTCAATTATTAAAACTAACAAACCAATAATAGTATCAATATTGTGTTTCAAAAAGGGAAGATAACAACTCACTAGCAATCCCCAGAGAAATCCTCACAATCTAGGGTTCCTTAAACCCTAAGCAATTCTTCCTTCAAATCTTCCCTTCCTTCAATCCTTTAAACCAGCCGTCCAAGAAAGCCTTTGACTTCTCAGCCATCGAGAGTGTCTAACTCAATCTTCACCTTCTCTTTTTATAGAAGAATTTTAGGTCAAAGATTATTTTTATCTTTTGGGATGCGAACCGTCGACCTCGATCCAAGCCTAGTGGGCCATCTCGGTCGAGATGTATCATTGTGTCCATCCTTGATGAGCAGTGATTTACGTGCATGAAATCGTATCTTCATCCGGATCTTTCTTCTTTCTTTCCAGCGTGGTTCTTGTACCTCTTCTTGTCCTTTCTAATGCTCCTAAATGTAGATCCATAGCTTCCTTAGTTTCTTATGCTCCAATTCCACCCAAAACGTGCTATATTCCCTACAATTACAATAAAACGTGGTGTAAACCTCAATTTTTGAAAAGTAACTGAATAATGAGATAAACACTATAAATACATATACATACATGCGGAATTATGATGAGAAAACAACAAAACTATGCCTGAAATATAGACAATAATTTATGTTATCAAAATACCCCATACTTGCCTCTTGTTTGTCCCCAAGCAAGGTTCAAATCTTGGATACAAGATAGAATAAATTATAATCAGTTTAAAACATGATGAAAAACTTTCAAAACTTTTAGTTGTGCGCTTCTTCCCATAGATTACCCTTAGAGAATGCATCATAGCTAATAGGAACCATATATGATCAAAACAAGTCATAGACATATAAAAGCTAATCATACTTCACTTGAGATCATAGAATGCATAGCAAATCATACTCATCAAAATCAGTCATGAATAATCCAATTTAAACCGCTAAGTCAATCAACATGCTCATGGTCTCAAGGATTTTCAAACAAAGGTCAAGAAACGAGTTAGGGATGGAGTGTATAAAGGATATCGTGGAGCTAGATCCGGGAAAAGGATAAGAACTTCATAACTTCAAACTTCGCTTCACTTCGTCAACAAGATTTTCGTGTTTCTCTTCAGCATTTTTGCTTACTTTTTACTTTTTGAGAACATAGAGAGAGGTGCATAATAACCAAAGCCTTGGAGATCAACAAATCTAAATTTTTCGAGATGCCTCAAACCCTTGATGCACATACCATGACTTGTTAGGACTATCGATCAATCAGACTTTGGAAAGACACAAACACCTGACTATGTGAATGGTGCCGAGTTACTCATTGTCAAGATCAACGTCCCCAAACCTATTTTTCTATAACTTATTCTCCTTTCGTCAACGTCTTTCACTTGCTTTTCACTTTCTTTTTCTTCCAAATTCCTGGATAGGTAAGGGATGCAAACATATTTCGATGAGGGGCTAAGAGCATTGGGATCCCATAAAGATCGTATAAACTAATCAGCAAACAACATTCATCATTGGGATCATATCAAGATCAGGAGCACAAATGTTTTTCAGAAATTCAAGTTTTTCGAAACCCATTTCGGTCGAGATGACTTTGAGGCGAACGAGGTGTTAGACCGAGGTAAGCTCCTTTATGGTCACCTCATTTGGCCGAAGTTCATTTCGGTCGAGACAAAAAAAATTTCAAACCAGTTTTTGTACGTTTTTTCGATCAAAAATCCTACTGTGATGCATGTAATGTAAGTAATAGTTTCTACGCACATAATGGAAGCAGTGGAAATATTCTTAAGCACATAAGTTGGTTATTACAGACCAAGGTATCTCAAAGCACCTCATACTTAGGACACATCGTCCCGATGGGTAAAAAGAAGTCTAGAAACACTTACAAGTTTCAATGTAGAACTTGTAACACCCCAAATTCTAAGAACTCGGGGAGCTACTGGTTAGGACCTCACAATGGGTCCCGACCTTAGTTTGACAACAATTTAACTTGGATCTTACAACAAGGCACAAAAGTATTTAAATCATTTGAAAACTTTAAACAATATATACATGAAGAATATGTATCAGCCTTACAAAGCAAAGGTACAAAAACGACACATAAGAAGAACAAAAGACATCCCGTCCACAACTAAATAAGTACGTGGACCCGGCTGACCATTCCCTTCGAATCTCTCTACAACTGTTTTAACCTGCAAGACATCTACAAGTGGTATAAAACCGTTAGCTAACATTCTATGCATAAGTATAAAGGTAAAAGCACAAACACACAACATACACAATCAACATGCAACACTCAATCCTTTTATTATCTTTAATTAGGTGATAGGTTATTACTAATGATACTTATTTTATGACACGAGGGATTCCCAAACCTCGCCATTGTACCCGTTTACCAACGCGGAATGGTACTAATGCATCTCTGACCATCTACCGGACTGGGCTGGTCGCAGGGAACCTCCTAGACTCTCGCAAGAGCTAGGCAGATGATGTCACGACCCGTTATCATACACTTGGGTCAATTACGTAAATAATAAAGTCGGCCTAATCCGGTTTCGCTGTTTATCATAACTAACAAACACCACTCATACACATTACACTCATACAAGAAGCCAGCTAAGTAAGTTCGTGGACTTACCTGAATCAGATCTCGACTTTCTAATTCGCAAATCGATATGTACAGTAAGAATTCAGTGGCCTGTCAAAGGAGGCAAGTGTGTCAGCACACTTTCTAGGTGATTAGAAGTCTAAGACTTCTAAGATAGTAGGTCTTGATAGAACGGAATTAATTACAGTATTAATTTATGGTAAAATGACTATTTTACCCTTGGTCTCGAAACTTCCAAAAAATTCCCTAATTCATGCCTAAACTCTTATTTGAGACTAAAGAGTCATATTCTAACTCCTAAAGATGAGTTTGGTTACAAACTGACAATTTACCCATTTCCTTATTTTCGGAAAGATCGTTAAGGTCCAACTTCGGCTTCAAATATAAAATTCGAATAATCTTATAAAAATTCCGAAATAATTCCATAGATTATCTATGATGTCTCATCTACTCCTAGGAGCAAGAATTTTTTAAAACTGTTAAAGCATCACTTCTATAAAAATTTCTAAAGTTGGTTACAACACTTAACAAACAACACACTATCTTAACTTTGAAAAATCATAACGCCTAAACTACTTGCTGAATTTATCCCAAATTTTGATATTTTCTACTATAAAATCTTATCTATAATATATCCAAAATTCAGCCTCAAATGAGATCAAAATCCTATTTAAAACTATCTCACAAAACCGAATTTCAGCACAACAGCAAAACTGCTTATGACTAAATCTTTGAAAAATCATAAATCCCAAACCACTCGCTGGATGCTTCTCAAATTTTATTATGTTCTACAACAATATGTCAACTATATCATATCCAAAATTCAAGCCCAACGAAGATCAAGAGCTTATTCTAAACCATCTCACAAAACAGCATCACTTGCTGTTTTCCCCAACACTCAGCACATATATACAAACTGCATGAGGCGTCAACTTTGGAATACAATAACTCTCAAACCGTAGCTCCGATTCCTCTCAAATTTTAGTATGTTATACTATACAATATCGACTAAAACATATCCGAAAATCAGTACTAAAGGTGGAGTCTAACCTACCCAAAACTGGACCGACGTTGACTGATTGTCACTTCCGCAAATTCAGAAAATGCCTCAGCTTTTCAAGCTATCTTCCGAGGCTGTTGGGTATGGCTTGGAGACACAACGGGGGTTCACATCAGCATATAAATATTAAGGTTAAAGCCAGAGAAAGACCAAGAAAGGATGGGTATGGATCTTACTCGATGTCATGTCTCGAAGGGAAAAGAGAGCCGCATTTGTTGTTGTCGTTGGAATCCGACACTGCGGTAGGGAGGAGGCTCGACAGTGGCTCAGGAGGCGCCCTTGCGGCCTACTCCAGGCGTGCAGAAGGTTCCACCGGTTGCTTGCTGTAAGGTCGACGAGGAGAGAAGAGGGAGATGGGAGGGCGTCATCTGCGCTTGCTGGGAACTGAAGAGGAAGGTCATCCATCGGTTACGAGATTGAGGGCGTAACTCACGATCTGAGGAAGGAGGCGTAACGGCTGAAGGAAGGAATGGGCTGGCGCTGGAGCTGAGCAGGGATGGGCTGGCCGTCCCTGGGTTGCTGTGTTCGTGGGCTGTACATTCCTGGGTTGGAGAGGGCTGCTGCAAGGCTGAAGAAGTTTGTGCTTGGGCTGAAGCAAAATGAGGGAAAGGTGGGCTGAGTAGTGGCAAGAAACGTGGGCTGAAATGTTTGTCAAAAGTCTGTCAAAACTCGTCATGGCCTTGTCAGGCCCATGAATGAGTTTGTCACAGATTTGTCGGGCTTTGTCATGGCCTCGTCTCATATTAGTCATGATCTCGTCACAACTTGTCAAGATCTCGTCTAAAGTCATCGATAAGAATGAATTATAATAACTAGGGTTTGATATAAATCTATCATTTTATGTGATTTAAATTCTACATAAAATAATACATAATTATAAGAATTAGGGTTTAATATAATTCTATCATTTTATGTGAATTAAATTCTACATAAAATGATAAATAATTATAGGAATTAGGATTTGATATAATTCTATCATTTTATGTAAATTAAATTCTACATAAAATGATAAATAATTATAGGAATTAGAGCTTGATATAATTTTATCATTTTATGTGAATTAGCTTCTACATAAAATGATAAAATTTGTGAAGAAAGAATTGCCAGATAGAATGGAAAACCGTCAACGGCTTGAAGTCCGATTTGATTCGGAATTAAACGGAAATAAAAATTTCGGATATTACAGAACCGAAAAATAAAAAAGAAAATAAGGCAGCAGCAGCATCACCGGAGGAGGTCTAGTCAAGCATCTGGAGGAGGAGGTGGTTGGAACGGGTACAAGGACGACTCGAAAAGATGACCCATGAGGTGCTGGAACTGTAGCTCCATCATCCGGCGCTGGTAGTGGTGGTTCTCCTCAGTCAAGAGTCTCATAGCGCTGATCTCCCTAGTCTGAGCCATGAGGCGGCGATCTAAATCAACCTGCATCTCAGTGAAAGAATCCTCCATCTGAAGGGTAAGAGCGTCGATCCTCCGATGGGCCTCGGGGTCATGATGACGGCGGCGATGGCGTGCTCCTGGTTGTAATGGTGTCTAGTGTGGCTGATCATCAACAATCCCCTCATCATCCACTAGCTCAATCACTAGGTAGCTTGGACCGGCAGTGTCCGCCCCGGTGTCCATAGGAGCAGCTCCCTCATCATCCTCATCATATGTCCCAATATCAGCAAGTCTGCATCGAATATTTGTATGTCTTGTTCATCAAGTGGAACTTCACATAGTCTTCCTACATGTGAGATGATGGAACTTAAGAATTCGTATGTCGGCTCCACATAAGTCGGTGTCCGTAATGAAACAATCTTCTCAAGTCCTACATCTAAGATCATCTTCCGAAAATCATCAACAAGGTGCAAGCAAGCAAAGTCATCGACATTGATATAGCGAGGTACAACGACCGGGCGTGAGCAAATGCGGTTATACTTCTTTTTGAGGTTTGGGAGGATAATAGGGATTTGTGGAGGTGGAGGAGGTGGTGGGGAAGGTTCCCTAGTCCCAGCACGGTCACGGAGAACTATTTTCCGACTTGAACGACGTAAACCATCCATATCAGCAGGCTATCTCGGGCAGTTCAAAAGGGGATCTCGGCCGAGATGAGTGGGTTCAACCGAGGGGAACAGTGCTTCAAACGAACTCACAATCCTATAACTTTATGCCCCCAAAATCACTACCAATTCCTTTCTAGCGGATTCTCTAGTTATTCTCAACACAACAAGCAGCATGAATCTCCCAAAAGCCAACAAAATCAACCGAAATCAAGAAGAAGGGTGTTTCGAACG
Source organism: Fagopyrum homotropicum (assembly GCA_033239125.1). Classification (NCBI taxonomy): domain Eukaryota; kingdom Viridiplantae; phylum Streptophyta; class Magnoliopsida; order Caryophyllales; family Polygonaceae; genus Fagopyrum; species Fagopyrum homotropicum. The sequence goes on from BSWB01000003.1 coordinate 64,572,270, forward strand.
AGATTACCTAATTTTCTTCTGATTGTGGTTGTTTGAAGTTTCGATTGGTGTTGAGGAAGTCTCTATCGTGCTTTCCTTGTCGAGTTTGAGTCCAGAATCGTTGAAAACGAGCAAGAAACGAGGATTTGAGAGTTTTAGGGCTCGTTTCGGTTGAGACTGCGTCGGGAGAGAGGGTTGAGAGGAGAGAGAAATCTAACCCCTTTATACTCTTCAAGGATCTTAACTGCATCTCGTTCGAGATGGGTGTCAGTGACCGAGGTGGTCAACCGAGGTGACTCCTTGTTGCCTTCATCTCGGTGGGTCTTGATTTGTCCGGTCGAGATAGATTCCGAAATAATCTCTAGTTTCCGTTTTTCATTCAATTTCTTGAATTGCAAGGCAGCCCATTTGGTTCCTTGGCTTATTTTCCTTGGATTGTACCTAGGTCCTGTTATCATGGACACAAAAACGCAAACTACACTAATCTAAAGTGGAAAGCTAGAAAGAAAGCAATACCTTGGGTTGCCTTCGAAGAAGCGTATGTTTTAAGGTCACTAGCTGGACCATGCCATTCTTTGATTTACATGACATGCAGCGGTGCAATCTCCTCAACCGGAATTTCCGGTGTATACTTCTTCAGATGGTGAACGTTCACCTTAAAGCTTCCGCTACGTTCACCCCATACTTAAACTGCACCATGAGGAAAAACGTGTTTCACAGTAAAAGGTCCAGTCCATCTAGATTTCAGCTTACCGGGAAAAAGGCAGAGTCGAGAATTGAAGAGGAGGACGAGATCTCCTTCTTTGAACTCTTTCGGGATGATATGCTTGTCATGCCTCTTCTTCGTTCTCTCCTTGTAGATCTTAGCATTCTCGTAAGCATTCAAGCGCAATTCTTCCAACTCATTAATGTCCAAGAGCCTCTTTTCCCCAGCTTCCTTGATATCGAAATTAAGACATTTGATCGCCCAATACGCCTTATGTTCTAGCTCCACCTGAAGGTGACAAGATTTCCCGTAAACCAAGTTGTAGGGTGTGGTCCCAATTGGGAGTCTTGAAAGCTGTCCTATATGCCCATATAGCGTCTTCCAGTTTCATGGACCAATCCTTCCTCGTCCTTGAGACAATCTTCTTCAGTATTTCCTTGATTTCTCTATTTGAAATTTGAACTTGTCCACTAGTTTGAGGGTGATAGGGAGTAGCTACCTTATGGGTTATCCCATACTTTCATAGAAGTGCTTCAAACTTCCCCGCTGTGAAATGCGTTCCACCGTCAGTTACGATTATTTTAGGTGTCCCAAAGTGTGGGAATATCGTCCGGTTAAAGAACTTCATGACCACAGTGGTGTCATTAGTAGGGGAAGTGATGGCCTCTACCCATCTTAACACGTAGTCAACTTCCAACTGAATGTACAGATTCCCTCATGAAGATAGGAATGGCCCCATAAAGTCCACTCCCCAAACATCGAAGATCTCGACTTCCTAAATGTTGTTGAGTGACATTTTGTTCTTTGACACGCATCACAAGAAGCGACAAACGTTTGCACATCCTTGAATAATGTAGGCCAAAAGAAACCGGAATGTAATACCTTAGCGCATGTTCTGTAAGCGCTAGCATGTCCTCCACATGGTAATGAATGACAATGCCACATGACACTCTCCGTCTCATCTTCCGGAATGCATCTCCATAACATCTCATCTGGACCTCTCTTGAAGAGTAGAGGTTCATTCCAAAAATAATGACGCACATGCATCTTTAAAGAATTTCTTCCTTTGTTTGTACGACAGCCCGAGTGGTATTTCCCGACAAATAAGATAATTGACAATATTAGCATACTAAGGTTCGCTACCTGCCGAAATTTGGTGGAGGCAGTGCTCCATCCATTTAAGTTGCTCATCGGGAATGGAGTCATCGATGGGCATATCATCTCCCTCTAAAGCAATGGGCGGTAGCCGGATGAGGTGATCCGATACAGAATTTTCGGATCCTTTTTTATCGCGGATTTCCAAGTCAAATTCCTGAAGTAGGAGAATCCAGCGAATGAGGAGCGGCTTTGCGTCCTTTTTGGTGAGCAAGTACCGAATGATATTGTGATCGTTGTAGACAATGACTTTCACACCTACAAGAAAAGAACGAAATTTTTCAAAAGCGTAAACTATCGCCAAAAGTTCTTTTTCGGTGGTGGCGTAATTCAGTTGAGCTTCATCTAACGTCTTACTAGCGTAGTAGATGGCATAGGTTCGCTCATCCTTCTTTTGTCCAAGAACTTCTCCAACTGCCACATCACTTGCGTCACACATGACTTCAAAGGGAAAGACCCAATCAGGAGGTGGAATAATGGGACTTGATATCAATGCCTCCTTCAGCTTGTGAAAGGCATCTAGACATTCCTGCGAGAACTCAAAAACTGCATCTTTGTTCAACAAACTGGTTAGTAGTTTAGAGATCTTAGAAAAGTCTTTCATGAACCTCCTGTAAGAACTTGTGTGTCCTAGAAAACACCGCACACCTTTAACAGAACAAGGTGGCGGGAGTTTCTCTATAGTCTCGATCGTGGCTCGATCGGCCTCTATACCTCGGTTTGAAACGAGGTGTCCAAGCACAATTCCTTCACTAACCATGAAGTGACATTTTTCCCATTTTAGAATAGATTAGAATCCTCACAAAGTTGTAATACAAGGAAGAGGAGCCATAAACCGAAAAACCATCCATGAATACCTCCATGATCTTTTCGATATACTTAGAGAAAATAGTCATCATACAACGTTGGAAAGTGACTGGAGCGTTACATAATCCAAATGGCATCCTTTGATAGGCGAATGTACCCAATTGGCATGTGAAGGTGGTTTTCTCTTGATCGTCTGGGTCAATGGGGATCTGAAAGAAACCACTATTACCATCCAAATAACAAAAATGGGAGTGTGTGCTAACCTTTCAACTATTTGATCAATGAATGGAAGGGGGAAATGATCTTTCCTTGTTGCCACATTCAGCTTCCGATAATCAATGCACATCCTCCAACCAATCACGGTCCTTGTTGGAATCAACTCATTGTTCTTATTGGTAACAACGGTCATCCCACCCTTCTTTGGTACGACATGTATTGGGCTCACCCATTTGTTATCCGAGATAGGGAAAATAATTCCTGCATCAAGTAACTTAAGAACTTCCTTCTTCACTACCTCTTTCATGATCGGATTCAACCGTCTTTGAGGTTCCCGTGAATGTTTATCATTATCTTCCATCAAGATTTTATGCAAAAGGATGGTTTAATACCAACCAAATCATCAATGGTATAGTCAATAGCTTTTCTATGTTTTCTCAACACATCCATCAGTTTTGATAACTCAATTTCAATAAGGTTAGCACTAACGATGACATGGTAGGTTGAATTTGGACCAAGAAATGCGTACCTTAAGTGTTTGGAAGAGGTTTTAGCTCCAATTTCGGGGGTTCCTCGGGTGGTTCTTCCATATCCTTAGCAATATCTTGTGAAGTTTTAGAGGTGTGAAGGCTAGTGTTCGCATTAGTTGAAGTTTCGATGACTTTGTTTACTCCAAATGCACCTCGACCGAGGTGCGGTCCGAGGTGATCCCCTGTCGCCTTCACCTCGGTTGCTTCAGATGTATTTCGACCGAGGTCTAGTCCGAGGTGATTCCCTCTTGCCTTCACCTCGGTCAGCCCAAAACTTGCTTCAGTTGAAATGATTTTCCCTCTGTCGAGGCAGTCCGTTGTCTCTTCTTCAAGCCTTTCAAACATAGCTGATGGATCTTCTTCCAAGGTTTCCAAGCTGTGTATATCTACATCACATGAAACATCTACACCTTTCTCTATCTTATTGAAACTCAAAACCTTTTCAAGAGGATCTTTAATAAGGATAGAGCTAACCAATTCCCGTGATTCCTCTTCATCATAAATGTTATAAATGTCCTCTTCTAGTTCATGGCCTCCCATTAAGGTTGATAGTATAAATTCAACCTATTCTTCTCCAATGTTGAAAGATAACTTGGCATTCTTGCAATCTATGTAGCAATATGATGTTGCAAGAAATGGCCTCCCAAGGATAATAGGAACTGTAAAATTTGCAGGAATATCCAAAACCACAAAGTCTATGGGAATATAGAATTTACCTAGTCTTACAGGAATGTATTCCAACACGCCTATGGCTCGAGTGATGGATCGATCCGCCATGTAAAGTGTTATATTAACTGGTTTTGGTTCCCCTAAGCCAGCCTTCTCACACAATGCAAGTGGGATGATGTTCACACTAGCTCCTAAGTCACATAATGCATCATATGTGACGGTTCCGACTCCAATAGGGATGCAGAACGATCTCGGGTCTCTTAGTTTGGGTGGCATCTTTACTCTCATAATCTTGATGAGTTCCGATGACCTTGAGGACATCTTCACTTCACTAAAGTGTTCTAGCTTCCTCTTGTTAGAGAGGATTTCTTTTAATATCTTCCCGTATACGGGCATACCTAGAATGGCATCAATGAAAGGTATATTAATATGGAGCTTACTCATGAGATCTAGAAACTTACCATAGTGCTTGTCTAGACGTGATCTTGCTCTAGACTGCGGGAATGGTAGTGGTGGCTTGTACGCAGAAGGTGGTACGTAAATTTCTTCTTTCTCTTTCGTTTCAGTTGACCTAGAAGTATATCGGTCGAGTTCCTTTACGAGGTGACTCCCTGTTGTGGTCTCCTCGGTCGGCCCAAATTTCACCTCGGTCGAGATGCGCTGCTTTCCAACTTTATTCGATCGAGGTTGTGGGTCAACGGTCTTCACACCACTCCTTGTTGTAATTGCCATGATTTGGCTTTTTGTGTTGTTCTCTGTATGTTCTAGAAGTTTCCCTTGATCTCTAGGAACTTCTCCGGCTTTGCTAAACACTTGATTTTCCAAGGCTTTTTCTGCCTTATAAATCGAAGTAATTGCGCTCTCTATTCTACTCATCTTTCCTGCCAGCGCCTCAATCGTAGCTTCCAACTTAGAACTAGGTGGTTGGATTGAGCTTGATGACGGTTCCTGCCTCTTAAATTGTGAAGAAGAAGAAGAAGAAGAAGGTGGTGTTAGAGCATTTTCAACATGGGAATAAGGATTACCGGCATTGTTTTGATTAGATTTCCAATTGTTGTAGTTTCGGTTGTTGTTGTTGTTGTAGTTGTTGTTCCTCTTCTCTTGGTAGTTTTCTCTTCCATCTTATCCAACATCTTGCTCCTTGGTTTGTTGGATTTTCACCTTTATGAGCTCCTTCAAAGTCTTCATCTCATTGTTGAGGGTGTTGATTTGTTCTACACTAGAAGAGGTGAGATTCAGCTCATGAGGTCTAGAATTTTGACCTCCCGTTTCAGTACTCCGGTGGGAGTATTTTTCCATAGTGAGAGTTTGTTTCTCGAAAAAATTTCATGCTTCATCAACTGGTTTGTCCATGAACGTCCCAGTTGAGAGTGATTGTAGTTTGAAGTACGCTTCAACATCCAAACCCTTGAAATAGATCACTAGTAAGTCAATCTTTGGAATCCCATGGTGTGGGCAATCCAACAAAAGGTCTTTAAACCTTTCCTGTGATTTGAAGAGGCTTTCTTCAGCATCCCCCATCACAAATGCATTTACTTTGGCCCTCAACTCCACCGTCTTTGATGGCGGGAAGAATTTGGTGAGAAACTTTGTGGTCATCTCCTCCCACGTGTTCACACTTCCACTTGGAAGTGAATGATACCATGCAAGTGCTTTATCCTTCAAAGAGAAAAAGAAAACGCGCAGTTTATAGTCATTATTATCACATCTAGAAGGTCTCAAAGTTTCCATCAAAATTCCATAGTTTTGCAAGTATTGGTGTGGTGATTCTCTCTCCATTCCTCCAAAATAATTCTGCTGAATTATTGTGATGACTTGAGGTCTGAACTCGTAATCCCCGTTAGCTGGACAACCTAGGTTGACGCCGGGATGGCGTGTTTGCTGAACGGGATCCATACGTTGACCAAGTGTTTTTGGAATGCCCACAAATGGATCAACTGGCTCCACCCTTGGTGGAGGTGGTGGTGGTTGTACATAAGCGGGTGTTGGTGGATGAGGGTTAATCGCAATCCTAGCACCTCTCTCCGCTTCCAGATGCACTAGTCACATCTGCTCTCTCATTGTGGCCAAGTCGGCATGAACTTGCTCCTGTTGAGTAAGTTGGTAAGATTTCTCTTTCTTTAGAGATTCTTCTTGTAGCCTTATTTGATCTCAAGTTGTAGCTGATTCAGCTCTAAGATCCTCTACTTCCTTATCATTGGCAGCGGCCATTTTCTTATCTTCCTTCAACCTTTTCTTGTAATTCTTTTTTGGTTCAAGATCGTAAGAAACGATTTCTTTACCAGTTCTACTTCTTCGCATAAACCTAAGGAAAGGTCCTACAAGAACACTCATGCAAAAAGATCAATAGTAAAGCAAGAAGCTCCCAATTTGGACAACCGTACACTGGATTGGTCCTGACCAACTCCTTGGCAACGGCGCCAAAAACTTGTTCGCTCCAAAAGGTGTGTGCAGACAAAGCTTTAAATTTATATTCCAAATAATAAACCTAACGATAAGTGAATCCGCAGTGTACAGATCAATCGTAGTAAGGGCTTATATTCCGGAGTTGATCTCAGGGAATCGGAGAGAATAATCACAGCAAAGCAATCTAACTACAGAAGCATGCAATAATATTGATCAAAAGCAAAAGCAAGAATATGTATCAAGATGGGGAAAATGCAGATTCTAGAGATCATAGTATCCTGTTGTGGTTTTGACTCAAGATTTCTAAAGGCAACGTGGACAAAGCTGAGGTTTGTTGAGGGAAGGTGTTGCTACTATGGGATAGATCACCGGGTAAGTGTTACTACCCACTTTCCTAAACCAAAGCTCCTATCACCGGGAAAGTCTCAAGGAACTAGGGAAAGGTAAAGGCACTCAAACCAACATCACTCACCTAAGGGTGCAGAACAAACCATCACCGGGTAAGTCTCAAGTTAACTCTCAAAGGTAGGATGAAGGCACACTCAAACCCTAATAAAGGATAAACCTTTATTACCTAACACTCATCATCATCGGTATACAAGCAAAGGAATCACCGGGTAAGTCACATCTCAAGCATGCGTATAAACCAGGAAAGGTGCAACAAGGATAGGATTTGACAAACTATAACCTAAACTCGGGATAGACAATGCAGTGGGCAATGTCGTTATGTTCTATATCGATCTCAGTCGAGATGCACAACGAACAGCCTGAGACAGGTTTTGGATTAGGGTTAACTCAAGCTTTCAGGGTCCACTTAGATAAAGGTCTATTCTTTCATCGTATACACCACAACCTTCAACTAAACATCCTAGAACTGCAGGGTTGTTTATCCAACAATCATCATAATCAACACAATATCAATTATGTAAGGAATACCAAGAATATCAAGAAAAGGGAATAAAGCAAGCAACAAATATATCTCAATTTTCAAAACAAACAAACCAATAATAGTATCAATAATGTGTTCCAAAACGGGATGATAACAACTCACTAGCAATCCCATAAGAAATCCTCACAATTTAGGGTTCCTTAAACCCTAAGCAATCCTTCCTTCAAATCTTCTCTTCCTTCAATCCTTTAAATCAGCTGTCCAAGAAAGCCTTTGACTTCTCAGCCGTCGAGAGTGTCTAACTCAATCTTCACCTTCTCTTTTTATAGAAGAATTTCAGGTCAAAGATATATTTTTATCTTTTGGGCTGCGAACCGTCGACCTCGATCTAGGCCCAGTGGGCCATTTCGGTCGAGATGTATCACTGTGTCCATCGGAGATGAGCAGTGATCTACGTGCATGAAATCGTATCTTCATCCGAAACTTTCTTCTTCCTTTCCACCATGGTTCTTGTCCCTCTCCTTGTCCTTCCTAATGCTCCTAAATGTAGCTCCATAGCTTCCTTAGCATCTTATGCTCCAATTCCACCCAAAACGTATCATATTACCTACAATTACAATAAAGCGTGGTCTAGACCTCGATTCTTGCAAAGCAACTGAATAATGACATAAACACTATAAATACATATACATGCATGCGGAATTATGATGACAAAAAAGAAACTATGCATGAAATATAGACAATAATTCATGCTATCATGCGTCCATGATAACAGGATCTAGGTACAATCCAAGAAGAACAACCTAGGGAGGTAAATGGACGGAATTGCAGTTCGAGAATTTGAGAAAAAAGACAAAAATTGGAAGCCATCTCTGGTGTTGTCAACCATCTCGACCGAGATCCATCTTGGTCAACCGAGATGAGCACAATAGGGAATCACCTCGGTGCACCATCTCGTTCTGCCAACGATCTCGACCGAGATGCTGTTGAATTTTCCGACGAGTATAAAAGGGGAAGAACACTCTCTCTCGTCACTCTTCTTGTCTCTTCCGAGCTGCCTCGACCAAAATGCAACCCTAAATCCCCAAATCTTCATGTCTTGCTCGTTTTCGACGTTTTCGGCTCTAAATCAATGGGAACGATGCCACAACAACTTCTCCAGCATCAATCAAGACTTCAATCCATCACATTCTGCAAAAATCGGGTAATCTCGTTCGAAAACCCTTTTTCTTGGTTTTGGTTGATTTCGTTCAATTTGTGGAGGTGTTGTTGCTTTGTTGTGTTGGAATCAATTGGAAAACCCCCTAGGAAGCAGTTGGTAGTGATAGGTGAAGAAACTTACAGATTCAGGATTTCGATCGAAGTGTTGTCCGTCTCAGTCAAACCCAAGCATCTCGGCCAAGATCACTCAACAACAGACCAAGATAGGATTCTGAAATTGTGAAAATGTGTCGTTCCAACAAACAACTAGCACTTCGTGACCGCCCTGATGCTAGACAACCCTCCCCTTCACCTCTACCCCTACCACAGGTACCCGTTATCCTGGGACACTTCTAGGAAGATTACGAGAGGATTTGCTCCCGCCCGGTCATAGCTCCCCGATATGTGGATATCGTTGATTTTGTTTGCCTCCACGTAGTAGATGATTTACAAAAATTGATCTCCATGGTTGGATTGGCGGTATTTATGACCATCCGCGAGCCGGCTTATCTAGAGCCGACTTACTAGTCCATAAGTTCCGTCACTCACGTGCCAGACCACAAAGGAGTTAAGTTTCGTATCATGAAGAAGGGATATGCCTTCATTGTGGCAAACTTTGGAGATTTATTCGGATTCTCACCTCCCACCGCCACGGACTTTCCTTCCCGGCATGATGCACGCATTTTCTGGGATAGCATTTCTCACACCCCACCAGTGCAGACAATTGGCAACCAGGCGATTCCAATGAAAAGAACATATACCACGTCGCATTCTGGATTGCTCACCGGATCTTGAGTGAGATGCTGCTGGCCCACACTGAGACGCCGCAAAAGATCCGCTAACGTGAGTTGTTTACTCTATTTTGTATGACTATAGGAGGGATACCAGATTTTACCACCATGCTGGTGGAAAAGTTACACAAATTAAAGTACAAGAGGAAGAGAGATATCTACTTTGGAGGATTGGTGACTCACATTGCCAACTTTCTGGAGGTCGACCTTTCTACATGAACCTTGGCCGTTGAGGCCAAGCCTCTTGGATTACAAGAGTTCATCACGCGCCGTGTATTAGTTCCTCGAGATCGTGTTCCACCATACGTGGTCATGCCTTGGGAAACTAGAGCTCCACGGGGTATTCCTTGGTCTTCGCAGTTTGCGGTCTCCAACCCGAACAATTGGTTGAAGATATGGCAGCCTTTTGTGCAAGACGCAGAGATAGCAGCGGAGTTCGGCACAAAGAGTGATGAGGATGATGTGGGAGGAGTTCCCATGGATACCGGGACGGACACTACTGGTACGAGTGCTCCGGTGACCGAGATGGTTGATGATGAGGCGATTGATGACGATCAGCCGCAATAAGAGCTACCGCAAGAGATCCCGCAACAGCGGGAACGCCATCAGCGCCGCCGCCGCCGTGATCCTGAGGCTCATAGACGGATTGACAATCTCATTAGTTAGATGGAGGATTCATTCCGTACTCTGCATACGCACTTGGGTGAGCGCCTTGACACGCATACTCGTGAGATCGGCGCCATGAGGTGTGAGATGTAGGAAAACCATCACTACTAGCGACAAATGCATATGCTGCAGATGGGTTATGCCTTCGACCCCTCCTAGTATCCATTTCATCCACCTCCTCCACCAGATGGTTGATTCTTGCTCCGGAGTTGCAACTATTTTTCCTTCTTTATTATGTTGTTCTGCATTTGACTTTGTGAGTACTCACTCTTGACTTCTTTTACCCATCGGGATGATGTGTTCTAAGTATGGGGTGCTTGAAATACCTTGTTCTGTAATAACTGATATTTTGCACCTTATGACTTTATTTATGACTTCTATTATGTGCTCTGAAATTGTATGACATAATACATGCATTGTATCATGATTTTGATAAAAAAACACGTACAAAACTAGTTTGAAATTTTTTTTTTGTCTCGACCGAAGTGCACTTGGCCAACCAAGATGACCACAACAAAAGCTTACCTTGGTCTAGCATCTTGGTTGTCCGTACGTATCTCGATTGAGATGGTTTTTGAAAAATGTGAATTTTCGAAGATTTTGTGCTTCAAGGATAAATATGATCCCAATGATGATACTTGTTTGTTGAATGGTTTTTATGATCCTTATGTGTTTGAAATAATTTATGATATACTTAAGGCTTAAATTCTTTGTTTAAAATTTGAGCATGCTTAGTGAGTTGTTTTATCCAAATCATGTTGAATTTGAAAGTTGAAACTGCGTTATAAGTTCTTTCACACTCTTATTGGAATGATTAAGGCGATTCGTTTTCTTTCTTCCTCTTCTTGATCATGCTTTTAGCCCCTCATATATATGTTTTCCTTCCTTTACCTATCCGGGAATTTGGAAGCAAGAAAGTGAAAAAAACTAGTGAAAGATGATAATGAAAGTGGAGAAGTGTTAGAAAACAATAGGTTTGGGGACATTAGTCATGAGGATGAGTAACTCGGCACCATTCACATAGTCGGGTCTTTGTGTCTTGCCAAAGTCCGATTGATTGATAGTCCTAATGAGTCATGGTATGTGCATCAAGGTTTGAGGCATCTCGAGAAATTGAGATTAGCTGACCTCCAAGGCTTCGGTTATTGTGCACCTCTCTCCATAATCTCAAGTGAAAAGTAAAGAAATATGCAGAAAAGAAGTAAGAAAAACTTATTGATAGATGTTGAGTTGAGTTTAAAGTTGTGAAGTTCTTATCCTTTTCCCGGATTTCAGCACCACATTATTCCTTAATGCATCCTACCCTAACACGTTTTTTGAACTTTAGAAAGTCCTCAAGACCTTGAGTATGTTGTTTGACTTTGTGGTTTAAACTGGATTATCCATGATTTATTTTGATGAGTATGATTTGCAACACATTATATGATTTCATGTGAAGTATGATTGACTTTCTTATAGCTATAACTTGTTTTGATCATATATTGATTCTTAGTACATATGAAGCATTCCCTAAGGGTGATCTACGAGTAGAAGCATTCCATCGGAAATGAACACTTAGCCAAACATGAGTCCCTACTCTGAACTCCAAGGGTTGGCGTCTCTTGTCCGCATAGGACTTCTGGAGACTCTATGTTGCCAGCAAACACTCTCGTATCAGGGCCACTCGAGCCGGCCATATCATCCAGTACCTGCTCTAGTGCGACTATGCTCTTGCTACTCGGCTCCCCCAAGCAAAGCGGTGTACGAATGGAAACAATCTACTGAATAGACCAGGGAATCCACAGACAAGTTTTAAAATAACAACTTAGCTATAGTTATCCGACTTGTCTAAGTTCGAGATAAGAGAAAACTATCGATAATTAGACCGAGCATCAGCTAATTCCTGGCGAAAAGTTATAGATCCATCGGAAATGAACACTTACTAAGATGAATTCCCATTACATACATTATATCACAATTTACCGATTGAAATAGTTCTAATGTATAGATGTATATTTATAGCAAACAAATTACACAAGTAAATGAACATATTAAACACTAAGTTAGTCAAATCAGTTCAAAAAAGAAGAGCAAAGTTCCAAGCTTTACACTATCTAAAGAGGGAAAACAGAAAATGAAAGGCAATAAAGACCAAAGAAGTTGAATACTGATACAGAGCGACATATTTAACCAAATATGACTATGTGGATACGGAGAGTAGGCCAAATTACAAGCATGTAAAAGGAAATTAAAAATGATAAGCTTCAACACAATTCCCATGTAAGGAGGTAGAGAAAGGAAAAGTAAAAACAAGCAACGATCCCACCTAGTAAAGACCAGTTTGTTAATTCCTTGCCAAGAAGATCTAAAGTAGTGAGGCAACAATAGAGATTGATGAAGAACAAACATGAACTTCATAAGAAAAGAACTCCACATGAAAAAACCTGCAATTTTGTAAATTGTTGTCTAAATAGAAATCATGAAATGCATTTTCTCTTAAAAAAGCATATAAGAGACATGCAATTAAAAATATAAAAAACTTATACTTGTGAGATATTGACCTTAAGTAAACCACGATTATTTTCAATGATGTGCTTAATTCTGGCATTTTGTGATACGAAAACAGCCTACCACTATCAAGCTCTTAAGAAGACCATAAACTCTAATTTTAACTTTACAAGACCATCATCTATAAGCAAGCTATTCAATGGATGCTAAAAAAGAATGTTCATCCATAAAGAAGGATCACTTTTGATACCAAAAACTTTTCAATTAAAAAACCATTAGGTTTCACATCAGATTCATTATTGCCCTTTTTAGGAATCAATCTAACCCTTCCCAACAAATCAAATTCAATCAAGAATCAAACCCTCAGCACATGTAGTATAATCTTGTCATAATTGATTTCTTGATCCATTTCAAACGGATCAGATGAAAAAAGATACACAATGTCCGGTTTATTCGACATTGGGTCAAAATATCAACAAAATCAAAACCCTCAAGAAACAAGAACAATTCCATGGTGACCAATTAAACAATCAATAATCGAATAAATCAAATCAAAGAAAAACCCAACGATGCTTCTTCTTTGAGATGGATAAAATCGGAAAGTATAGAGAGGGACCATGATTGAATAGATTTCAAAGAGGAAAAACTAATCCCACCAAATTGAATACATGGGCAAGTAGATTTGAATCTTTAAGAAAAAGTTAGAACACCAAAAGGGGGCAATAAGAAAGGGCGCCAACACCTGCACAACACCAAAAACAACTTAAGTGAGGTTTTAGAAACCTTGGAACTAGAATAACTAGATCTTCAGTAATGATATAGACATCTAACCTGCAAAAGCCCATGTAAAAGTTGTTGCAAGAGATGTAATTAGGCTTGCAATTTCTCTTTTTCATCATCTTAAGAACACTGTGAGATGCAGGACCTGCAATTGCAGAACATGCTCGTTTTTTAGGGAAATGAAACTCACCATTGTTGATTGAAGAAGTCATCCCATTAAAATAATAATATAAAGAAGAGATCATCGGCGTATTAGACTTCTAGAACTTGCAAAACGGATATTGATACGAGGTATTTGCCCGTGTAGTTGTCCCGATCTTTCAAGGCCTAAAGACTCAATAGAAAAGAAACAAATAGAAATGGATATGGAAAAGAAGATGATCCGATGGTGGAATGGATCGGTAGATGAGTAGATCAAGGTTGAACCCTAAGAAGCTACCTGAAAGCACACTATGGCACGATCACACATAATACACAACCACCGAAGTCCTGTAGAACCCTTCCCGCTACCCAAACACAATAGGCATTCAAAGAACCCTAGAGCACGTGGAGGTTTCCTTGTAGCTAGTTGAAGCACCCTTTTATACTGCTGACAAGTAGAACACACTCAAAACAAGTCCAAGCGAGTTGCGAGCAAGACATCTGTTACTCAGGTTTGCTCTTCACTCCTTGGAGGCGACGATAAACACCACATAGGGATAACACAACTTGTTTATCGAAAGTGTTTAATATTCAATATGAAAAAAAAAAAAAGATGAGGCATGGCACCCTATTTATAGGGGAAGGTTCAACCTAGAATTTACAAGGGGACGATTGGTGTGAGCTTGTGAACGAGCCTAAAAGCATGTGATCCATCTAGAAGAAGATAATAACAAACCCTAAAAAAATAATAAAATAATATTTATCTTTTAAATAGATAATATCTATTTTTTACCTTTCCTATTAGAAGACTTAATATTTTTACAAATAAATAAAATAGACTTGGACTGAAAATATAATTAAAAACTCGCATATATTAGCCCATAATTAAACATGTTTTTATGGGCTGGAAAATAACACAACTTGGACCGAAAATCATCCAACAAAATTGTCCAAATCCATGCGTGTGTATGTGCTCGTGATCTTCTAATGTTGGTATAAGATTGGCGCATCTCTATTCCTCCCACACATGTATTTGCATGGGAAAGTTGGTTTCCATGCATCCATGGATCCTGTCATCTTCTATCTCCAATAAATGATCTCCACTTATTCATTAGAGATGACTTTCATTCCCATCATCGGATCATCTTCTTTTCATATTGTAGACACCTCATGTCTTGATGCGCTCGTGCAATTCTAATGCACGTTTGTGCAATTAACGTACATTAAGTACCCGCCTTTGAGGGACTTTTGAACTTCTTTAGTTTAATAATCCTCTTTATAAAGACGTTTTTAGGAGTTTATATTGATCAATTATGAGATTAACTTTAACCTACTTTGAAAATAGAGAGGAAGGAGATTTGAGAGGAGATTTTGGAGTTTTACCATTCTTCTTTCTCCATTGAACCTTTTAAGTTGATGATGTTTATTGTTAATTTCATTCATATTTTCATGTCTGACTAATCTTCTAAGTTGTAAGATTGAGCACGGTTCTTATTATGTTGCGATAGACATGAATTTGATATTATTTGAACTTGTGTTGATCCTCTTGATCGATTTATGCCTTAAGTGTTTAGATCTATATCTAATGATTACTAAAATCCAAAAGGTTGTAGGAATTTTTGGAAAATAAGGTTATAAATTTGGGATCTATTTGTGCGAAAGTGAATGATATCTCTTGAGGAGAAATAGGCTGCCATTTATGCATTTCTTATTGGTTAAAATTGAGACCGAAAGGAGATGCCTAAATCAAATGGGTTTCTTGTATCTAATAGCTTAAAGGGCTTGATTTGTTCAACTTTGTGAAATTAATTGTTAAACTATTTTGACACGTTACTTTGAGACTAAAAGGGGATTAGTAATATTGTAGGTAACCTATCTTTGTGATTGGAATGAAATGTTTTTAAGCATGAATATTTTGAACATCTATCATGATAAATAATTGATTTAAATCTCCAATACTAGAATATTATACACATATAAATTAATCCATCTTTTTAATTCACTATTTTTAATATTTGAAAACTAAAACCAACAAACATTTCCCACTTTTATTTGACCACCTTTGGCTTTGAGAACAGATTTGAGGTTGTGATATATACTCCTAAAGTCTTTGAGATTCGACACTCTTTATACCATATCAATACATCAAATTTAAAAATTTTCATTTATATTTTTAAAAAGCATTGATCATTGTATTTAGATCGCTTAAAATCGAATGATATTTTAAAAAACTTGTTTTATAAAAACATTACAAGGTAATTTATGACTTTATTTAAAAAAAATTTATAAAAGTGATATTTTAATAAAAAAGATATTTTTGATTTTTGATTGAAAAAGAAAGCTTAGAGGACAACTATTTTTAGTAGTTAAATAAGTTATTTGTCAAAAACTTTTTTTTGGTTAATTTTTCATTTGATTTTTAAAAATACACTTTTTATTGTAAGTTTTATTGTTTTAAATATGTTCATAATGACATTGTACTTTTTATAAAGAACAAATTTGATCTTTTATTTGGTTTTTTTAAAGAAAAACTATTTTTCACATTGCAAGTAAAGTGATTAGATATATAAATTGTTAAAAAAATTAAATGAAATTAGAAATTTTGTACAAGTATAAACAACGTAAAATATATTTTTTTGTTTAGATTATATATATAGTTTTTTAAATATGGCACGGAAAATATGGATACAGTTTTGTACGGCTCATAAGATACAATATGTTTATAAGAAGAAGTCATTATCTTCTCTTTTCCTCCATGAAAAAGCCCGAAGGCTACCTTTATTACAACCGAACCCCACAACGCCTCGTCTTGAAGGACAAAATACCACGACAGTTCGACAAAGCTGATGTCGGAACACAACTGTAGTGTTGTTTGTTCCATAAGGCTCAACGATAATATACTGTATAAAACAATGATATGTATTTGACAATCAAAATACTAATGCTTCAAAACTAAAATTCGTTTACAACTACTATCATCACTACTACAAAAA
This sequence comes from Fagopyrum homotropicum, assembly GCA_033239125.1. Taxonomy (NCBI): domain Eukaryota; kingdom Viridiplantae; phylum Streptophyta; class Magnoliopsida; order Caryophyllales; family Polygonaceae; genus Fagopyrum; species Fagopyrum homotropicum. The sequence continues at coordinate 64,588,685 of BSWB01000003.1, forward strand.
TAAAGTGGCGAAAGTAATCGACAAATTCTGCAAAGCACCAACCATTATTTAATTTATTTAACTATAAGAAAAAATTTAGAATTGAATCCCTGAAGCAACCATCAACAATACAAAAAATAAGATGAATGAGATGTTGTACTTCCTTCAAGCAAGGATTGTTAATCAAGAGAGTCAAACACATAAAGCAATAGGAAGTGGAAAACGAGGCAAATCATAGAGGTATGTGGTCTTTGAAGTGCAATATACGCATTCTCTTATACGGTTCAAAAGTCGCACAAAATTGGCGTGTGTAAATAAAATTAAGGGTGTTATTTTTTAGTGGGAAGGAGATTCAATGGTCTCCGGCGTATCTAGTCACGCATTATTATTAATACGAAAAAAGGATAAGTAGTCCTCAAGCGGGGGATAACCCGACCCCTAACATCATGATTAGTCCAGTTTATAACACCCTCGGGAGGATCAATCAATACATGACAACCAATAGGAAAACTAAAAGTCATAGAGGAGAGGGTGTTCACGACATTATTAGCCTCATGGAACACGTGACGGATCTGGGATATTTCAGTCCGTGTTAATTAAGCCTTGGCATCTAATGGCCAGACTGGCGAGCGGATAACATTGGAAGATGTCTTTAGCAAGGATTGTGTTTATGAGTTGTGCTTCAGTTTCCACTTCTACAACTCTATAACCACAATTCCATGCTAAGAATAGTCCTTGTATCACCCGCCACAATTCTGTCATGGGGACCGTACAAATACCAATGTTCATGACGAACCCTGTTGTCAATCGCCGTTATCATTTCTAATCACACCTACTGCAGCTGCATAACCTTCCTCTATAACCGTTCCATCTGAGTTGATCTTGATTGCTCCATCTCTAGGCTTTTCCCACTTAACAAAAGTGATCTTCTCTTTTGGACGTGTAACCAGATAATCTCTATTTCCCCAAGCTATAACATACTATTTAGTCTTGTGATACACATGATGGTATCTTTCTCCAGTGAATTTATCATTATTAAACACACGGGCGTTTCTCCATTTCTAGGTCCACCAAAGGCTTACTGCAAACACATCACGCCAGAAACAAACATTGTCAACTTTAGTGTTACTACAAATATTACTTGTGATCCATGTGTTGAAGTTGTCCGAGAAGAAGGCATTGTTGTCGCGATCCACCAGTAGATTACACCACATCCTTATGACTCCAATCCAGTCCCTGAAGAGGTGAGCATATGTTTCAATATCACGATTTCAGTAGTTGCAGGTCGAAAAGGTGGTTGAGTGTCTCCTTTGACGCTACCAATCTATCATAACACCACCTTTTAGCACCTTCTAGACAAAAACTCTAACCATTTCTATCACTCTTAGATTCCAAATGGTTTTGAAAACTATTTTGTCAACCGACGCTTCCACGTTGAAATTGGTTAGTGCATTATAACCGATGCCACATAACAACTACCATTCGTTGAGAACTTCCAGTTGTATTACCAACCGGTTCTTCCATATCCAAGCTGCCCCGTGACCACCTTATGATAGGTTTAATGGCTGCTAGTTTCACAAAGTTTCTTTGGCTCAAGTAAGACAATATGTGATTCCATCTCCGGCCCGAGTCTTCATTCTAGAGTTGGTTGACGGTGACTGAAATTCTCATCTATAAGTTTCACAGTGTCAGTAATAAGAGGATGGTCAAGCAACCAGGTATCTTCCCAAAAGAGGATCGAGTTTCCATTGTCAAGCGCCCATCGACACCCTTCTTCACTACCTTCTTTAAACTCTCTCTGCTTCTTCTCCATAAGTATGAAGGAGCTGAATGTGGTCTTCCATTGACCTTGAAATATTTAGCTTTTAACGTACTAACCCACAAGCTATTATCTTCGGTGGTGTATCTCCACCCTAAATTAGCCACCAAAGCTAAATTGAGAGCATGAGTGTTCTTTATACCCAATCTCCCCTCCTCTTTGGATGTACAAATCTATTTTAATGCTATCGTGTGAATTTTGTGAGAGGTGCCTATCTCTTCCGATAGAAATGATCCACATATCTTCTCTATATCTTCACATATGGATTTTGGGAGAAGAACCGACGGCATGGTATATATGGGCATGGAGGCTAGAACCGATTTTTTGAGTGTGAGTAGTCCCGCAAAGCTAAAATTATTATGTATTCATCGATTGAGTTTACCTTTCATTTTGTCCAATAGGTATGTAAACGTCGACTTGGAAACGCGATTCTAAAGCAACGGCATCCCTAGGTAATTGCCTAGTCTTGTGGTCACCGAGATTCCACTTATTTGCCTTATCCTTGCTTTGACTTTTGTCTGAACATTTAGAGAGACAAATACACTTGCTTTTTCGAGATTTTACATTGACCCGATGCTCAACAAAAATTATTGAGACATTCCATTATTTTCACTATCTGTTTCGGAGATGCTTCCGCCAAATAGAGCAATATCATCTTCAAAAAAGAGATGTGGGGGAGGGGTCTTTCTCGAGAGAGGTATATAGGTTTCCAGTCTCCCATATGAATTGAATCCGTAATAATATGGCTTAATATCTTCATGCACAACACGAAAAGATAGGGTGAAAATGGGTCACCTTGACACAAGCCTCTTTCTGGGGCAAACTATTCTGTTAGTTCTCCGATGTAGAGTAGTTGCATACGTGGAGAAGTAATGCAACTGCAGATTAGGCTCACCCAGTTAGTGGGAAATCCAGGAATTACTAGGGTGTCTTCTATAAAATTCCATCTCAATTGGTCATATGTTTTCTCTAGATCGAGTTTCAAAATCATCCATCTCTTTCCCATTTTCTTCTTTCTTTTTTTTGATGAAAAGGAGTGGTTAACTCCCCGCCCTTAAGCCTTTATTGAGAGAAAAACGAGTTAAAAACGTGTGAGTCGGGAAAAGACACCCCCCTCATGTCCTCGGAAATAAAAGCTTTAATACAAAGTGGAGGCAAATGCAAGCGATGAATACCAAACTCATAGGAAAAGGCTAGATTCGCCAACGAGTCGGCTACTCGATTACCTTCTCTGAAAATGTGGTTGAAGCAAATACTCCAATCCCGAATGATAAAGCCTTGGCAGCGCGCCACCAGGCTAGCGAGTGGATGTGCTGGACTCACACCCTTCTCGATGAAACCAATTACCAATAGAGAGTCAATCTCCACCTCTACACAACGATGCCCCATGTCCCATGCCATCTCGAGCCCATTAATCACTCCCCACAACTCGGCTGCTGGCGCTGAACAGGCTCCTAGGTTAGCCAGCACTCCCTGCACCCAGTTACCATCTTCATCTCTGATGATTGCCCCTGTAGACGCCAAGCTTTGGCTACCTCTGGACGCTCCATCACAGTTCAGCTTTATCCAACCATTCCTCGGTCTGCACCAGCCCACTCTGACCTCCCTTTTCTGATTCTGTACCGAGTTCTCCTTTCTTGCCATAGCAATCATACACTCTTCATACCTTCTCATTATCATATCCACCTTAGCCTTCGGAATTCGGCCCTCTTCGAACACCCGATTATTCCTCCATTTCTAGATAAACCAAATTGCTATAGCAAACAAGTCCCTCCAAACCTTCCTGAGGCTTGTTACCATCCCAACACTGATGTTTTCAAAAAACCAGCTTTCCCAATCCAACATGAAGAACGAGTCTTGGAGTCCTTCCGGAACCAACACATGCCGTATGCTCCTTTCGTACCTACAATAGTACATGCAGTAAGCTCTCCTCCTCTTCCGGACAGGCTAGACAGAAGTTGGAGGAAGCCATCTTTCGTCTACATCTTTCTACATTATTCAGTGGTGCATTCCATGCAAGCTGCCAGCAAAACATTCGTACACGCTCCTGCACTTTCAATGACCACACCTGTGCAAACAACTCTTTTCTAACATGACGAACCGGCCGAGTCACTTGAAGTTGCTCAACTGCAGATGCTATAGAGTAGAGCCCATCCTTTAGTATGCATCCATTTAACAAAGTCTTCCTCTTCCTGTTCCCACAAGCTCATTGACAACATTTTCAATAGACATGAATTTTTAAGCCGACTCACAAGGTATTGGGTATCCCAAGCATTCTCCTCTCTCCAGACAACACGAACCTTCATCTCGAGCTCTTAGGCCGAGAGTTGGTATTGACATGATCGGGCAAGTGGTTCCGTAGTCAACCAAGCATCACTCCAAAATCTTGCCCTCCTACCATCTCTCACATTCCACCCAGATTAGGGATGATAATCAAATTATATGCTTTCACAATCCCTCTCCAAATATAAGAGGAGCCATTTTTACAATATAGACGAGACGGCCACTCCGAACCACCCCTTGTATATTTCCGGATTAAAACGCTAGCCCAAGCCTGGTTTTGATTATGATAGAGTCGCCATGCAATCTTCCCTACTGTAGCTAGATTCTAGTCCGAAGCATGTCGTATCCCTAATCCACCGAGATCCTTAGGCTGATAAACCTTGCTCCAGCCAATCAAGTGCATCTTCCTACTTCCCTCCTTCGATCCCCAGATAAAGTCATGAGCCAACCTATCTAAGCAGTTTGTCACACTAACCGGGAGGTTTAAAACATTCATGTAATATAAGGGCATAGAGGAAATAACAGACTTCACTAGTGTAACTCTTCCAACAAGGCTGAGTTTACTAGACTTCCATCCAGCAAGTCTCGCGCTAACCCTTTCTATCAGCGGGTTAAAGGTAACCCTTGAAACAGTGTCATGCAGAAGGGGAATGCCAAGGTACTGTCCCAGGTTACGTGTAAACGGGATACCACAAGCTTCACTAAGCCTTTCTTCCAAACTACATCTCACATTGTGTGACACAAAAATTCTGGACTTGCTAAGACTTACTCTCTGCCCAGAAGCAGCATAAAATTCATCAAGAATACTTTTAATAGTTCTCATTTGAGTCACCAAAGCCTCTGCAAAGAGAAGAATATCATCCGCGAAAAATAAATGAGATAGAGGAATTCCTCATCTAGATATAACCATGGGTTTCCATTCACCCTTTTCGATTGCATTCTCAATTAAGTGACCCAGTCTTTCTAAACATAGAACAAAGATGTATGGAGATATAGGGTCACCTTGCCTCAATCCTCTCAACATTTGGAACTTATCCATAGATTCACCATTCCAAAGCACTCGCATTGTAATTGACGACACGCATTTCTCAATTCTTTTCACCCACGCTATAGGTAGTTGGATATCTTGAAGTGTATCAACAATGAATTCCCACCTCAATCTATCATATGCCTTTTCCAGATCTAATTTAAGAACCATCCATCCCTTACTTCCCCGCTTTCTTTTCATTGAACGGATAGCTTCTTGGGAAAGGATAATATTATCTGAAATTAGTCTTCCCGGAATAAAACTAGATTGTATCGGCCCAACAAGAGAGTTGATTATAGGTTTGAGCCGATTAGTGAGCATCTTAGTAATCACCTTGTAGGACACATTGCACAAGCTAATAGGCCGGAACTGCTGTATCGTCTCCGGTTTAGCCACTTTGCCTATGAGCACAATCAGTGTTTTATTAACAGAATCAAGGAGCTCTCCCGTGGCCCAGAAGTTACGGATAAGGTTGACAAGAGACTGACCAACCGTTCCCCATAACTTTTGATAGAATATAGGCTGAAACCCATCCGGTCCGGGAGCTTTCAGAGCCCCCATACTTCTTAGCGCTTCAACAATATCCAGTCCAAGAATGGACGAATCAAGGACCTTTCTTGCTCCCTGGTGAGAGAAGGGAAACGCCCTCTGAGCAGACATTGGAGTGGTGTTAAATCCTCTGTACCGTATAGTGACTTATAAAAGGCAGTAGCATGCTTCTCCAACATCGCAGCGCTAAGGCACCATTCACCACTATCTAATCTCAATGCTTCAATTCTTCTGCCTCCGAATTAGTGTGGATAAGTGGAAATATGCTGTATTTCGATCACCCTCCCAAAGCCACATCTGTCTCGAATTTTGATACCACAACAATTCCTCTTGTTCAAGAGTCGTGTCCAATTCCAAGGAAACTTCAGCTTCTTTCTGCAAAAGAGCATTCATGGGGTTAATAGCCAGATCCTCTGTCAGTTTCTCTAGTTGTTTCATTAAATCCTCCTTCCGTTTTTCAATATTTCCAAAGCTTTGCTTGTTCCAGATACTGAGCAGGTCCTGGAGTTTTTTAAGCGTCACAGGAAGCCCGCTCAAAGTCTCCCAAGCTCCCTTCATGAGATCTTCAAACTCCAGGTGAGTGAGCCAAGCGGCTTGAAATCTGAACGGTCTTCTTTTAGGGTTTCCGGGTTGTACGCCTTCAAAGGTAAGTAAAAGAGGGTTGCGATCCGATGAGAGACGAGGGAGATGTCTAACCGAAGCCCTGGGCCATCTCATCCTACCACTAGAGCTCATAAGGATCCTATCCAGTCTCTTCATAACTCTTGTCTCAGCCTCCTTACCCCGAGCCCAGGTGAAGGGCGAACCGATGCATCCTAAATCAATAAGATGATCGCGTTCGATCCAATTAGAAAAATCAACCGCATGTTGAGTAAGTCTGGACGAACCTCCTTTACTCTCCTCCAAAGACCTTGATAACACGATTTATGACTTAGGTTTAGGTAATCATTTAGATAGATTTCTCACTCATTCATGCATGGTTCGGCACTAATTCACGACATTTACATTCAATTTACGTAATTTGTCGAGATAGACGTCTACACGGACTTGTGCATTGCTTTGTAGGTATTTCGGGGGTCTTTTGGACATTAACCGATACATTCGAGGGCCAAGCCTCATGGTGGTACACATCCAAAGCTTTGGAGGAGCATAATTGGAGCAACAAAGGACACAAAGACCACTATTGGTGCAAGCAATGGAGCAACTCATGGCTAGACGATCATAGCATGCTTCTGCTGAAGAAAATCGGACCAACTGCCAGGAAAATCGGCCGATTTATTCCTCTGGGTCGATTTTCCTGCCTTTGACAGCTTAAGCCACGTGTCCCACAATCTCTTGATCCGGCCTTGCTCTTGGTGGAGAATATAAGTGGTCCTGCAAGCTGTTGCTGGGATATCTCCACACACACATTCTCTCATTCACAGCTCATCCATTGGAGCCAAGATTAGGAGGAGAAGAAAAACTCTCAAGGATTGAAGGAAGAAGAAGAACACCATTCTAGAAGTGATAGTGAGGTTTTGAGTGATTTTGAGTGATTTTTGGAGTCTTGGATTGAAGAATTATTGCAAGGATTGTTAAGAACGTTTTGGATCTTCATTTAAGAGTTTGTGAGTCTCGCTACGACTTAGATTAAGCTGAGATTTATTGATTTTACTTGCTTATCTTTCATTATTCATCTATGAGAACCATGTATGCTTGTATGATGATTTTGGATCTTGATATGCATACTATTGGCTAGTTTATTGTGATTCTGGAGTGATGGATTGATGGTTATGGCTTGGGTGATGATAGGAGGGACTAATATGTTAGTTTAGGATGATTTGTATGCACGAAACCCAAACCAGTCAGAAAAATCGCCCTGTTCATCATACTAAATCGGCCGATTTTTATAAGATCCACCCGATTTTCTTCTCTGTTGATCTTTAATTGATGAATTTGTATGTTAGGGTGTTTGGTTGTTGAAATCCTAGGGTTTATTAAGCTTAATTTAGCTTAGGATCACCTAATGCTATCAACCTAAGTGAGGAAAGAGATCTACCCGATGATTTCCAATCTTAAATACCTAGAATGATGAATGCTAGGTAGTAGTGAGCCTCATAAGCCGCTATTGGATCGAGTGTGCTAGGATTATTGCTTGAGACTTCCCTATTCCAAGACTTGCCCGGTAAGGAGAGGGTTACCCCTTAAGTAGTATCCGGTTTGTGTAGAATTCCCTACTTTAACCCCTTGAGACCTACCCGGTAATAGGAGTTTGATGCGGGACTAGTGAAGTGAGAGACCTACCCGGTAATTGCTTCCATTAGTTTAACACTCTTTCTCAACACCGAAGCTTGTCCTTAGAATCCTTAGAACCTTGAGTCCAATGCCATAACCGGAAATCTTGACCTCTAGAATCCACTCTTCTCTCTTGATCATATACTTGTGTTTTGAGCTACTTGTTTGTTTGCTAGTTGAGTTGTTAGATTGTTCATTGACTTGCTTGGTTTGTCATCCTTGCTTGATCACCACAAAAACCAACCAAAAATATTGAGTTTTTCATTTCTTTATTTCTTTCTCTCTTCTTAGACTAGATCCACACTATCTATGACCATTGTTTGACTCGATTTCACCTTAGTCTTCGTGTTCGACCTCGGAATACTATCCCTACTATAAACGTCCCGTACACTGCGGGTTCACTAGGAGTTAGGATAAATATAACGAGTATAAATTTAAAGCTTATTGCGTACACACATCACACGATCTTAGCGTAACAAGTTTTTGGCGCCGTTGCCGGGGACTAGGTCTAGATTGAGTCTATTTTGTGATTGTTTATAGTGTAGATCTTTCTTGTTGCTTTTGATTTCTCTTTGGTTTGTGTCTTTGCTTTTCAGGACATCTCTTACTCTTTAGGTGTATGCGAAGATCTCGTGGCAAGGATTTAGCTCCATTCGATCCTGAACCGGAGAAAACCCTTAGATCTAGATCCAAGAGCATTAAAAAGGGAAAAGAGATGGCCGGAAGAGACCTCCAAGCTGAATTGGATGAAGCCTTAGAGCAAATAAGGCTAAGAGATGAGCTCTTGGAGGAGGAAAGGAGACTTGCCAATGAGAGGCAAGAGGCAACTAGGAGGGAGATTGATGAGATTAGGCAAGCCCTTGTTCAAGGAGAGCTTAATCGCCAACAACCTCCACCTCCACCACCACAACCGCAGCCGGCGGCGAATGCTAGGGTTGTACCCATTGCTATTGAAGAGCCACAAACTTTGGGGAGACGTATGGATCCGGCACAAAGAGCACACAGTCCGGGTGTGAACTTAGGAGATCCCGCAGCCCACAACTACGAACTCCGCCCTCAAGTTCTACAAATGATCTGGCATAATCAATTTGGAGGGATGGAAGGAGAGTCTCCTCATCAACACTTGATGAACTATGAGATTTTGATGGAGACTCTTAGACCGCCAAGATTGGAGAGCAACAACCATAAGCTTAGGGCTTTCTCCTTCTCTCTTAAGGACAAAGCCTTAGCTTGGTATCAATCTATTCCACAAGGGCGAGTTGGTACTTGGGAGGAGATGACAACCGAGTTTTTGACTAAGTTCTTCCCACCTTCCAAGACTACCGAATTAAGAGGGAAGATCAATGCCTTCGTGATGAAGGATAGAGAGAGTTTGTTCAAATCTTGGGAGAGATTCAAAGACCTTCTCCTAGATTGTCCACACCATGGCATACCGAAAATTGAGCTATTGGAGATCTACTTCAAAGGACTTGATGAAGATAGTCAATTCAAGCTTCAATCCCTTTCCGGTGGGACTTTCATGGAGAAACATGTGGATGATGCTTGGGAGTTTGTAGAGAAACAAGCTCTAGTGATTGAGAAATACTCCCATAGGAAGAGTGAAGGGAGAAAGGCGGGAGCATATGAGGTGAGTGAAGTCACCATGAGCAATTTCAAGCTTGACGCCATCAACAATGAATTGAAGTCCTTGAGGGAGTTGTGTGCTACAACTTTGAAGAGTCAAGCAACTCCTCAAGTGCTTCCACAAGCTAACTTGTCTTCCAAGGAGGAGGATGTGAATTACATGGGAAGGGGCAATTACAACAACTATCAAGGCCCAAGGAACTTCAACAACAACCGGCAATTCAACAATTACCGGCCCAACCATAACCATCCCGGGTTTTCTTACTCTAACCCGGATGGAGCCTTGAACCCTCCCGCTTCCACAAGCACAACTCCACCACCAAAAGCTTCACAAGAACCTCCACCGAGATTTACTCAACCTCCAAAGGATAGGACCGAAATGATGTTTGAGCAATTGCTTGGAAGGTTGAGTGGTCTTGAGAGCACGGTGACTTCAATTTCTAAAGCTCAAAAGGTTTTGGAAGCACAAGTGTTCCAAAAGGCGGGTGAAGCACATAGAGATCCGGGAAAGCTTCCCGGAAGAACCGAAGACAACCCAAGAGGCCAAGTGTTGGCCATTACAACGAGGAGTGGGTTGAGTATGAAGGATCCTTTGCCCAAGGAGAATGCTAAAGGGAAGCAAGTGGTGAATGAAGAAGAGCCATTGCAAGAAGATGGAGGCAAGAGCAAGGATGTTGAGCCAACATATGTGGCACCGCCTCCATACAAGCCACCACTACCGTTCCCACAATCACGAGCAAGAGCTCGCTTGGACAATCACTTTGGTAAATTCCTTGAACTTATGTCCAAATTACATATTAATATTCCGTTCATGGATGCTATCTTAGGTATGCCGGCATATGGCAAGTTCTTGAAGGAAATACTCTCCAACAAAAGGAAGTTGGAGGAGTATGGGGAGATAAGGATGACAAAGAGATCCTCGGAGTTGATTCAAACAATGAAGGAGGAGATGCCTCCTAAGCTAAGGGATCCGGGATCCTTTTGTGTGCCAATCGGAGTAGGAGAAGTGAAGTATGACGCCCTATGTGATCTTGGGGCAAGTGTAAGCATCATCCCGCTTGCACTTTGCAACAAGGTCGGGCTAGGAGAGCCAAAGCCGGTCAAGATGACTCTTTACATGGCGGACCGCTCAATCACTCATCCGGTTGGAATCTTGGAAGATATTCCGGTGCAACTAGGGAAGTTCTATGTGCCCATAGACTTCGTTGTCTTGGACATCCCGGCGGACTATCCGGTTCCTATCATCTTGGGGAGACCTTTCCTAGCTACTTCCGGATGTCTAGTAGATTGCAAGAATGGAACTCTCTCCTTCAACATTGGAGAAGAAAACATCAAGTTCAAACTGTCCACAATGATGAAAGGGCCAACCCTTGATGAAGATGTATTCAACATAGTTGAAGAAGAAGAGTCTAGAGAGGTTGTGAGCTCAATCTTGCTCAAAGATCCACTTGAGAGGGTTCTTAGCTCAAGCTTGATAGAGGAAGGAGTTGAGGAGAGTAGCAATGAAGTAATCAAGGCCTTGAATGCATTGGACGAGCTACCAAGTGTTGGATTTGAAGTGCTAGAAGAAGAGAGAAACATGCAGAAAAATCGGCCTGACTGGTCAAAATTGGCCGATTTTTGGCCTTGTGCTGAAATTTCATCCAGTCCTGCAAAAACAGAAACTCATATCGACCTACCCTCAGGAAAATCGGCCGATTTTTCCTCCTGGGTCGATTTTCCTGAGTCTTCTCAGCACCAACCACTTGAATGTGAGCAATCATCAAGGGACTTCAAGGAGGCTTCCATGGCTTTGCAATCATCTCAACCTCCATTGTATGGATCGTCTCCAACCGAAAAAGGTCCTCCTCAACTTGATCTTAAACCCCTCCCCTCTCATTTGAAGTATGCTTTTCTTGGTGATAATTCAACATATCCAATGATTGTTAATGCATGCTTGAGTGATGATGAACTTGCTAAGTTGTTGCATGAACTAAGATTGCATAGGAAAGCCATTGGCTATACTATTGATGATTTGGTTGGCATAAAACCCTCTTTGTGCATGCATAAGATAATGATGGAAGATAATCATAAACCCTCTATTGAACATCAAAGAAGATTGAATCCTATAATGAAAGAGGTGGTTAAGAAAGAGATCATTAAGTTGCTAGATGCGGGAATTATCTACCCTATCTCGGATAGTAAGTGGGTTAGTCCCGTTCATGTAGTACCTAAGAAGGGTGGGATGACTGTATTGACTAATGAGAACAATGAGTTAATCCCCACTAGGACGGTTACGGGTTGGAGGATGTGCATTGATTATAGGAAGCTTAACATAGCCTCTAGGAAAGATCACTTCCCTCTTCCTTTCATTGACCAAATGCTAGAGAGGTTAGCTCAACATTCTCACTTTTGCTACCTAGATGGTTATAGCGGATTCTTCCAAATCCCTATCCACCCCGATGACCAAGAGAAAACCACATTTACATGTCCATGGGGAACTTTTGCATATAGGAGAATGCCATTTGGGTTGTGTAATGCACCCGCCACCTTCCAAAGGTGTATGATGGCTATTTTTCGGAATACATTGAAAATATCATGGAAGTATTCATGGATGATTTCTCTGTTTATGGTTCTTCCTTTGATAATTGCTTGGCTAACTTGTCATTAGTATTGCAAAGATGTGAGGAGACAAATCTTGTCTTGAATTGGGAAAAATGCCACTTCATGGTAAGTGAAGGTATTGTGTTAGGACACTTGGTGTCTAACCGTGGCATTGAGGTTGATAGGGCCAAGATTGAAACGATAGAGAAGTTGTCACCACCTACCTCGGTGAAAGGGGTAAGGAGTTTCTTAGGGCATGCCGGTTTTTACCGGAGGTTTATTCAAGACTTCTCTAAAATTTCTAAGCCTCTTACTAACCTACTAATGAAGGATGTTGAATTTGTTTTCTCCAAAGATTGCCTTGAGGCTTTTTGTAGGTTGAAGAACGCTTTGATCTCCGCACCTATCATGCAACCTCCGGATTGGAGCCTACCATTTGAGATCATGTGTGATGCAAGCGATGTAGCCGTTGGGGCTGTTTTGGGGCAAAGGAAAGATGGGCGCACTCATGCCATTTATTATGCTAGCAAGACGCTAGATGATTCCCAACTCAATTATGCTACCACCGAGAAGGAGTTGCTAGCGGTGGTGTATGCATTTGAGAAGTTCCGCTCATACCTTGTTGGAGCGAAGGTCATTGTTTATACGGATCATGCTGCGATCCGTTACCTCCTTACCAAGAAGGATGCAAAGCCTAGGTTGATTCGGTGGATCCTTCTTCTTCAAGAATTTGATTTGGAAATCCGGGACAAGAAGGGATCCGAGAACTCTGTGGCGGACCACCTTAGTAGACTCCCACCATTGGAGCTTGGAGGAGATGACATCCCGATTGATGACTCGTTCCGGGATGAGCAATTGCAAATGGTGGAGGAGTGCTTGTTCCAAGTGTCTAGAGGAAGTGAGCCATGGTATGCCGACATTGTGAACTATCTTGTGTGTGAGGAAGTGCCTCCCGGTTTGACATATGCCCAAAGGAAGAAGTTCTTCAAGGATGTGAGGCACTACTATTGGAGTGAACCACTTTTGTTCAAGAGAGGGCCGGATGGAATGTTTAGAAGATGCATACCGGAGGATGAGGTGGAAAGTGTGATCCGCCATTGTCATTCCTTGCCATGTGGAGGGCATGCTAGCTCACACAAGACATGTGCTAAGGTGTTGCAATCGGGTTTCTTTTGGCCAAGTTTGTTCAAGGATGTACAAAGCTTTGTGGTAGCTTGTGATGCTTGCCAAAGGACGGGCAACATCTCAAGGAGGAATGAGATGCCCTTGAACAACATACAAGAAGTGGAAATATTTGATGTGTGGGGTGTGGACTTCATGGGACCATTCCCTTCTTCATGTGGAAACATCTACATCCTATTGGCGGTTGACTATGTTTCGAGATGGGTGGAGGCAATCGCCTCTCCTACAAATGATGCCAAGGTGGTGGTGTGGTTCTTCAACCGAGTGATTTTCCCTAGGTTTGGCACACCAAGGGTGATTATTAGTGATGGAGGGAAGCACTTCACAAATAGGAATTTTGGAGCACTGTTGGCTAAGTATGGGGTGACTCATAAGGTGGCAACACCTTACCACCCCCAAACTAGTGGCCAAGTAGAGATTTCTAACCGGGAAATAAAGACCATTCTTGAGAAGACGGTATCTAGGACTAGAAAGGATTGGGCTATGAAGCTCGATGATGCCTTGTGGGCATATAGAACCGCTTTCAAGACACCAATTGGCACCACTCCCTACAAGCTAGTTTATGGCAAGTCATGCCACCTTCCGGTAGAGATGGAGCATAGAGCATATTGGGCTATAAGGTGGTTAAATTTTGATCTCAAGGAGGCCGGTGAGAAGCGGTTGCTAGACATGAACGCCCTTGAGGAGATCCGGTTGGATGCTTATGCGAATGCCCAGATCTACAAGGAGAGGACCAAGCGTTGGCATGACAAGCGCCTCATCCCAAAGGAGTTGAATGAGGGTGACTTAGTGCTTCTCTTCAACTCAAGACTGCGGCTCTTCCCCGGAAAGCTCAAATCAAGATGGACCGGGCCATATATGGTGAAGAAGATCTTTCCTCATGGAGCGGTAGAGATAGGAGGAGATCATTGTGGTGACTTCAAGGTGAATGGGCAACGTTTGAAGAAGTACATCCCGGAAGCCCCGGTGGAAGTGATTGTCCCGCTTCACCTTGATTGAAACGCTCCTGAATTTGGTCAAGCTAATGACCTTAAAGAAGCGCTTAATGGGAGGCAACTCATTGGTACTTATTTTTCCTTTCTTTTTCTTGCTTTTGTTTGATCTCACTCTTGGTGTGCTTTGTTTTTCTTTTGTGTCTTTGGGTACTAGATCTTGTTGATTGTCGTGTGTGACGAGATGTTGGAGGTCATGTGAAGGCCTCATGGAATTGTTAAAGGTACAAGATCTAAGCACATGGACGAGGAGGAAATCACCCAGAAAAATCGGCCTGTTCTTCATCCAGATCGGCCGATTTTCCTGGGCTGCTGGGGCGATTTTTCCTTCTGTAAAGGAAAGTGATGATCTCCAATCGAGCATGAGTGGAGCGTACGTGGAACTTGGACGGCTTGCGGTGCCAAGCGCGGGTTCCAACACCTTAATGAACATCAAGAGCTCTCTACCATCCTTGATCGATCATCCACCATCATCATCCAATGTGAACCGAAATACCAAAGCATCACCAATTTTACATTGTGAGGACTCTCTTTCACTTCTTTATTTAGTTTACACATTAGGGACAATGTGTTTCTAAGTATGGGGTGGGGTTTTCATGATCACTTGCATGATTAGCATCTAAGATAGTTTAATTTTGTCACATGTTTCATTATGTCTTGCATTGTACATACATATTTTGAAAAATCCAAAAAAATTCAGAAAATTTTAAAAAATTTTAGTGCTAATAAGGCTTGGATATGACCCTAATGATGAACCTTGTCTTGTGGATTGGCTATGGATGGCCTTATGTGTTAAATTAATGAATGCATATGTGGACTTGAAGTACTTCTCTTGAATTCCATGAATGATTTGTGATCATGATGTTTGCCTAGAATGGATTGAGTATTGAAGGTCGAAATTACATGCTAGTTCTTGCACACCATCTAGGAATGAATGAGGCAATTCACCTTTCTCTAATTCTCATCTTGATCATGTTGTTTGAGCACCTCAATTGATATAAATTGACCTCTTTTGACCCATCCGGGAATAGGAGCATGTTAGTGTGTTGATGTGTGTGAAAAGCAAGTGTGGGGTGAAGATGTTGATGAAAGAATATCATGCATAAAATTCTGAATTTGTTGTGAAAGTGTAGACAAAAACATATGTTTGGGGACGTTGGCTTTGATGACAAGTAACTCGGTACACTTCACATAATCGGGTGTTGGTGCATTGCCAAAGTCAAATAAACCAATAGTCCTAACGAGCTTTGGTATGTGTGCCCGGTGTGGATGCACCTCGAAAAAAATAGAAAAAGCCCGAGGACGGCTAATCACCAAGGTTTCGGCCTTTGTACACCAATGTCATTGTCTCAAAAATAAGTCAAAGAAAAAGAAAAGAAAGAAAAGATAGAGAAAAATATACACTTGAGGGAAGTTGATCGAGGACAAGATTGTGGAGTTAGTTCCATTCCCGGATTAGCACCACATAGCCTAGAAGAAAATCCCCACCTAATCACAACGTTTCTTGGCCTTTTAGTTCATAAGACCTTATGACCTATTTGCATGTTTGTAAGACTTAGTAATCTAGATTGAGTATACTCTTGATCTTCTTGGTTTCTTCATTTTTTTACATTTCATGCATGCTTTTGAGTTAAGTGCAATTGTCTTTCCATGCCTTCATTTATTTGATGCACAATTGCTTGTCCGTTGCCATAAAACATGACTATGAAGGTGATCCAATAGTAGAAGCACAAACCCAAAAAGATTTTACCATTTTTCTGCATACATAAATCATGTTATCTTGTAGTCTATAGTTGAGAAATTGCTCGGGGACGAGCAAACCTTAAGTATGGGGTATTTTTGATAACACGATTTATGACTTAGGTTTAGGTAATCATTTAGATAGATTTCTCACTCATTCATGGTTCGGCACTAGTTCACGACGTTTACATTCAATTTACGTAATTTGTCGAGATAGACGTCTACACGGACTTGTGCATTGCTTTGTAGGTATTTCGGGGGTCTTTTGGACATTAACCGATACATTCGAGGGCCAAGCCTCATGGTGGTACACATCCAAAGCTTTGGAGGAGCATAATTAGAGCAACAAAGGACACAAAGACCACTATTGGTGCAAGCAATAGAGCAACTCATGGCTAGACGATCATAGCATGCTTCTGCTGTAGAAAATCGGACCAACTGCCAGGAAAATCGGCCGATTTATTCCTCTGGGTCGATTTTCCTGCCTTTAACAGCTTAAGCCACGTGTCCCATGATCTCTTGATCCGGCCTTGCTCTTGGTGGAGAATATAAGTGGTCCTGCAAGCTGTTGCTGGGATATCTCCACACACACATTCTCTCATTCACAGCTCATCCATTGGAGCCAAGATTAGGAGGAGAAGAAAAACTCTCAAGGATTGAAGGAAGAAGAACACCATTCTAGAAGTGATAGTGAGGTTTTGAGTGATTTTGAGTGATTTTTGGAGTCTTGGATTGAAGAACTATTGCAAGGATTGTTAAGAACGTTTTGGATCTTCATTTAAGAGTTTGTGAGTCTCGCTACGACTTAGATTAAGCTGAGATTTATTGATTTTACTTGCTTATCTTTCATTATTCATCTATGAGAACCATGTATGCTTGTATGATGATTTTGGATCTTGATATGCATACTATTGGCTAGTTTATTGTGATTCTGGAGTGATGGATTGA
The DNA here is from genome assembly GCA_033239125.1 of Fagopyrum homotropicum. Taxonomy (NCBI): domain Eukaryota; kingdom Viridiplantae; phylum Streptophyta; class Magnoliopsida; order Caryophyllales; family Polygonaceae; genus Fagopyrum; species Fagopyrum homotropicum. Next base: position 64,605,684 of record BSWB01000003.1, read on the forward strand.
TGGTTATGGCTTGGGTGATGATAGGAGGGACTAATATGTTAGTTTAGGATGATTTGTATGCACGAAACCCAAACCAGTCAGAAAAATCGTCTTGTTCATCATACTAAATCAGCCGATTTTTATAAGATCCACCCGATTTTCGTCTCTATTGATCTTTAATTGATGAATCTGTATGTTATGGTGTTAGGTTGTTGAAATCCTAGGGTTTATTAAGCTTAATTTAGCTTAGGATCACCTAATGCTATCAACCTAAGTGAGGAAAGAGATCTACCCGATGATTTCCAATCTTAGATACCTAGAATGATGAATGCTAGGTAGTAGTGAGCCTCATAAGCCGCTATTGGATCGAGTGTGCTAGGATTATTGCTTGAGACTTCCCTATTCCGAGACTTGCCCGGTAAGGAGAGGGTTACCCCTTAAGTAGTATCCGGTTTGTGTAGAATTCCCTACTTTAACCCCTTGAGACCTACCCGGTAATAGGAGTTTGATGCGGGACTAGTGAAGTGAGAGACCTACCCGGTAATTGCTTCCATTAGTTTAACACTCTTTCCAAACACCGAAGCTTGTCCTTAGAATCCTTAGAACCTTGAGTCCAATGCCATAACCGAAAATCTTGACCTCTAGAATCCACTCTTCTCTCTTGATCATATACTTGTGTTTTGAGCTACTTGTTTGTTTGCTAGTTGAGTTGTTAGATTGTTCATTGACTTGCTTGATTTGTGATCCTTGCTTGATCACCACAAAAACCAACCAAAAATATTGAGTTTTTCATTTCTTTATTTCTTTCTCTCTTCTTAGACTAGATCCACACTATCTATGACCATTGTTTGACTCGATTTCACCTTAGTCTTCGTGTTCGACCTCGGAATACTATCTCTACTATAAACGTCCCGTACACTGCGGGTTCGCTAGGAGTTAGGATAAATATAACGAGTATAAATTTAAAGCTTATTGCGTACACACATCACACGATCTTAGCGTAACAGACCTAATCACGTTCATATCTCCTCCTAAAATTACCGGACTGGTTGAGTTTGAGATAATAGCTTCCAGCTTTTCCCAGACATCACCTCACAAACTTGGGTTTGGTGCAATATACGTTAAGATAAGGAAAAAACATCCGTTCCTGTACCAATCACCGCGTGAATGAACTGGCGATCCTTTGTATGATCACCACTGGAAGAACTGATGAGTCCCAGAGGAACCATATACCTCCACTATGGCCCTCTGCTTCGACTCTCTCCCGAATCAAACCCAATATGGCTACATATTTCATCTGCCTTCCATCCCTAGCAATGTGTCTCAAACAAAGCCACAAAGTTTGGTTTATATTTTCTAGTCATATACCGCATTGATCTACGGAAACTCTTCTTTATCATACCACAACTATTCCATAGGATGCCTAACATTGGAATAAGTAAAAGAGGAGTGCTACTCTCATGATTAATTATTGTGAGTCAGGGACTAAGGATATATAGGAATCTGAATTCATACTCCCATTGTTTCCCTCCTGTGCTTCTACCGTATCCATGCAGACATCCGCCGCTACCCCTCCTTCCTCTCCAGCATTTGATCCGAAGACCAGGTTAGGTGGTACAGCTCTATGTAGGATACGAACCTGGCCTGGGCTTCCTCTTGTTTTAGGGTCTGGCCTACCACTTTGATGCTTTCCTATCACTCCTTGGCCGATCAAGGCACTCTGATTTTCATGTGCAACTCTCCCAACTTGGGGAATCCCGGAAAATCGAACTCTCTTCCTATTTTGATTTTTAACCGTAGCCTCGGTCATACCATTTTTATTATGTGCTACCCCAGGCTGCTCATAGGTTGTACACTGCTACCTTCTCCTTTCCTCACATGAGCAGATTCCTCGCCAGACTGATATTCTCGCTGCTTATCCTTTGCACCTCCTTTCATATTTCATCCCTTCAACCTCTGCAAAGATTTACGACTAGGTACAACCATCCATGGGCCATGACCGTCATCTTCCTGTGCCTGAGGTTCCGTCCTTTCTTCGACCACTCTTACCGAAGATTCTACATCATCATTCCCTTTCCCCATCTCAACCTCTGCAGTTTGATCCTGATCTTGTTGTTCGCTCCAAATGGTGTGTGCAAGCTTTAAATTTATATCCCAAGAAATATGCTTAAAACAAAGATGTGAACCCGCAGTGTACGGATCAGTTATAGTAAAAAGCAAGAATTCCGGGGTGTCAATCTCAGGGACTTAGGTGAAACCTAAGCAAGTATAGGTTGTCAATGCAACTAATAACCACAAAAACAATTAAAGCAATCAAAGATGATAATAAGGTCAAATATGGGAAATATGCAAATTCTAGGGATTAAAGCATCTAGTTGTGGTTCCAACTCAAGATCTCAAGATTAAGCGGACAAAGCTGAGATTTTGCAAATGAAGGTGTTTCTAAGATTGGAATAGATTACCGCATAAGTCTCAATACTCACTATCCCAAACCAAAGCTCCGATCACCGGGTAAGTCTCAAGGTACTAAGGAAAGGAACTATAATCTCAAACCAACACACCAACTAAGGGAATAGAATCAACCTTTACCGGGTAAGTCTCAGGCTAACTCACAAAGATGGAATGAAGGCACACTCAAACCCCAATAAAGGATAAACCTTTATTACCTACACTTATGATCTTGGGTAAACAAACTAAGGAATCACCGGGTAATCCGGTTATTGATCAAATAGATTCTCTAGGGTTATGATGGTCGTGATGAGCTCTACTGGAAAAAATCTCTCAGTCTCATCCTAGGCTTGCATTGAACCAGGAAAGGTGTAATAAGAATAGGATTTGGCAAACTCTAACACTTAACTCTCAGTTTCGGATCAGAAAAGGTCACCTCGTTCAGTCAAGTTCCACCCCGGCCGAGATGTTCATCGATTGAGCGAGATGTTCTAGGGTTAAGGTTAAAGACTCGAACTTTCAGGGTCCTACTGGGATTAAGATCATTCTATCATTGTCTTTCCAACAACTTTCAGCCAATCACCCTAGAATCGCACAAGAAAATTAGCCACTCATCATAATGATAACAATAATCAAAAATATGAGAAGGTAATGAATATTTGAACACAAAAACCTTAAGAACAAGGCTTCAATAACTGAATCAAATAGTTCACAAATCAGCGTTCCTCAATCACAAATCACACAAGACAATAAACCAAAGGGAATCTAAGAAAATCTTACAAACTCCCTCGAAAGCTATTTCAAAGCTATCAATCTTCCTTCCTTCAATCTTCAAGGCTTCCTTTAAAACTTCCAAAAAATCTCCTAAATGCAGCTTCTTCAATGATCAAAAAAAGATTGAATTGTGGAAAATCCAACCCTTTATATAAGAGAATTATCTTCCAAAGATAAGAATATCTTAGAAAGATAATTTCCTATAAAAATATATTATATCTCTAAAATAGATCTCCCAAATATATGATCTTCCTTCTAGAAATCAAGCCCAAAAATATAAGATATATTCTTTCCATAATTAAAAGATCTCAGCCAAAAAAATATATCTCGCCGACGCCAGGGTGTCCGCCTCGGTCGGGACGCTTCTCAAGATTACCTCGGTCGAGGTGACATTGTAGCTGACCGAGGTAATTCTCAACTGAATGTGAAATCTCTCAAATCTGGTCCAAAGTAAATCTTCTTCATTAATTCCTTGCTTCTTGAGTTCTCTTTTAAGCTCCAGAATGTTGCTCCTATGACTCCTTTGCTCCTTAGCTCCATTTCGATCCAAAACGTGCCATTTTACCTACGATTACAACGAAACTTGGTGTAGACCACGATTCCCATAAAGGTAGATGAAACGACAATATAATCACATAATATACATCCATACATGCAGAATATTTAAGATAAAATGTCTAAACAAGTCCCAAAATATAAACTATAATACATGCTATCACTTGTATATGGAAAAAAAAATTTTCTATAAAAACTAGTCTAATACCCGCACCTTGTGCGGGAAAAAAATAATTATTAATTGAAAATTTTTTATTTAAACAAATTATAATTTTTTTTAAAAAAAAAAGCGCTAATTGTTAAGAAGAATATATCAATATCAATCTGATTAGATCATGTAACAAAAAATTAATTATTAAATTTATAATAATTTTCAAAGTGTTAAATAAAAAAATTACGTAACAAATTTCTAATTTATTTTTCTAATATTATTACCTGTAACTAAAAAAATAAAGTTTTTGTTAAGAAAAATTATTTTTTTAAATCGATTATTTTTTGAAAAAAATTAATTTAATAAAACGATTATTAAAATCTTTATTAACGATATTACAAATTTTTTAAATAAAATATTGTTATATCTCATATTGTAACCAATAAGATTTAAATGTTAATTCGGATTTATTTTGTAAAATTTAAATCCAAACAAAATCCATTGAAATCTCTAAATTCGGTCATATGATATGGTTTTTTTTTAAAAACTATTTTTATAACCGTTAGATATTGAAAAATGATGACATGGAATTATTTTTGTTGAATTGGCATAATGAGATGGAAAATATTTTAATTTTGACTTAAAACATTTATTGAATAATGGCATAATAGTAATTTAAATGTGGCAAAATTATAAATATTTGACAAAAAGTCCTAGGTGGCATAGTTAAGGTGTTGACATGTGGACGAAAAGGGTTCTATTTTAGTAGTATATATAGATATATTATATCTCTAAAATAGAGCTCCCAAATATATGATCTTTCTTACAGAAATCCAGCCCAAAAATATAAGATATCTTCTTTCCATAATTAAAAGATCTCGGTCAAAAAAATATATCTCGCCGGCGCTAGGGTGTCCACCTCGGTCGGGACGCTCCTAAGATCACCTCGGTCAAGGTGACACTGTAGCTGACCGAGGTAATTCTCAACATAATGTGAAATCTCTCAAATCTGGTCCAAAGTAAATCTTCTTCATTAATTCCTTGCTTGCTGAGTTCTCTTTTAAGCTCCAGAATGTAGCTCCTATGACTCCTTTTCTCCTTAGCTCCATTTCGATCCAAAACGTGCCATTTTACCTACGGTTACAACGAAACTTGGTGTAGACCTCGATTCCCGTAAAGGTAGATGAAACGACAATATAATCACATAATATACATCCATACATGCATATTATTGAAGATAAAACGTCTAAACAAGTCCCAAAATATAGACTATAATACATGCTATCAAAATACCCCATACTTGTCCCTTGCTTGTCCCCAAGCAAGTTTCAAATCTTAAGTATAAGATAGAATGGATTATAAGTCATAAAGATCAATGAAAAGTATTTTAAAACATTTTAGTGGTGTGCTTCACTGATAGATCACTCTAAGAGAATGCTTCATGGTAATTAAAATCAAAATATGATCAAAACATTTTATAAATATAAGAAAGTTGTTCATCTTTGCATAAAATCATAGAATGCATAATAAATCATAATTATCGAAATTAATCATGTATAATCCAGTTTAAACCACCAAGTCAATCAACAAGCTCGAGGTCTCAAGGGCTTTTCAAAAGAGGTCAAGAAATGTGTGAGGGTGGGACGTATATAGGGAATGTGGTGCTAGAATCCGGGAAAAAGGATATTCACTTCACTTGCTTTGTTCTTCAACATCTTCCACCAATAAGCTTTGCTTATTTTACTTTTACTTTTTGGGATGCACGGACAGAGGTGCACAATAACCGAAGCCTAGGAAATCAGCAATCATCAATTTCTCGTAATGTCTCAAACCCTTGATGCACATACCATGACCCGTTAGAAATATCTCTCAATCCGACTTTGGCAAGACACAAACACCCAGCTATGTGAATGGTGCCAAGTTACTCATCATCATGATTGACTTCCCCAAACCTATTTTGTTTCTTTCTAAAACTTCCAACCAACATCTCAACTTTTCTTTCACTTGCTTTTCACTTGCTTGCTTCCAAATTCCCGGATAAGTAAAGGGGGAAAATATATATATGAGGGGCTAAGCATGATCAAGAAGAAGAAGAGAAGAGAATGAATTGCCTTAATCATCTCAGGAAGAAAGTGAGAGAACTCATCATGTGGTGTCAACCTTCAAATTCAACATAATATTGATAAAAACAAAGTATTAAACATGCCAAAATTTCAAACAAAGCATTTAGCAACTTAAACATATCATAAAACCTTTCAAACATATAAAGATTTCAAAACCAATCTGCAAACAAAATCATCACTGAGGTCATATCCAGAAAAGAGGCACAAAAACCGTTTCGAAAACTCTCTCAGTTAAACCGCCTTGGTCGAGGTTTTCTAAGTCAACCGAGGTACTTGACCTCGTTTGGCCAGAATCATCCCGGTCGAGGTCATAATTTTTTTTTTCTTAACCAGTTTTTGACGTTTTTCTTAATCAAATAACCTGTATGCATGCATGTAACCTCAGATAAGCACATAGAGCCAAATAAGACAATAAGATCATAATATCCAGAAGTCATACAAGTCATACACACATAATGTCAAGTAAGATCCATCCAAATACCCCATACTTGGGACACATTGTCCTAATGGGTCAAAATAAGTCTAAAAACAGGAGAACTCACTGGACATAAACTGAGCTGCATAATAAATAAAGAAAAAAAATCCCTGCAAGATCTAATCCTGATCTGCTAGTGGTGGTGGTGGATATGGGACGTAAGGATGCTGGGATGGATCAAAAGGATAATCCATAGTGTGCTGGAACTGCATCTCCATCATCCTACGCTGGTAATGCTGACCCTCTAGCATTTGATGTGTCCAGCCCTCAATTTCTCATCGTTGATCATCCTAACGCTCACGGATGTCAACTGTCAGGGCAGCATAGGCGTCGACCATCTGATCGGTAAGGTCATCAATCCTCTGATGCGCTACTGGGTCTCCGACTCTACAGCGGCGGGATCTGCGCTGAGATGGTGGTGGTGCTGCTACCTCCTCCTCTGTCGCCTCGTCGTCTAAGTCGATAACTGGCACACTAGGGCCGGCTGTATCTCTACCTGTCTCCATGGCAGCACCGCCATCGTCATACTCCTCCTCCTCAGGTGCAACATCAGCATCTCGGGCATCCTGAATGTAGGGCAGCCAAGCAGAAGACCAGTATTGCGGATCGAAAACTAAAAACTGAGCCGACCACAAGATACCCTGAGGGGCAGTATCCTCCCAAGGCATAGCCACGTACGGTGTAGTGAGTCCACGAGGAACCAAAATCCTCCTCGTGATCATCTCTTGAAGAGCAAGCGGATTTGCAGCCGCCACCAACGTACAAGCACTCAAGTCAAGATCCATGATTGTAGCGATATGAGTCACCAGTCCTCCACAACAGATATCTCCCTTCCCCTTAGCCTTGATCCGATGCAGATCTTCAGCTAACATGGCCCCAAAATTAGGTACTCCTCCAGTCACCATGCAAAATAAACTGAGCAGCTCTCCCTGTCTAACCTTCTAGGGCATCTCAATACAAGCCAGAAGGGTCTTACTAAAGATCCGGTGGGCAAGACGGAAAGCTAGGTGGAAAATGATGCATTCCCTAGAGTCTTCAGGTCTCCATCTGCCAGCGTGCTCCACCACATGAGCAATCTATCCCCAAAACTGTCGAGCTACGGCTCGAGAAGGAAAGTCCGGAGCTGTAGGAGTCGGGAAGCCAAAAATATCTCTAAACTGGTCCATGGGGACAATGTAGTTCCGGTTTGGCAACCAAATCCAAATCCAACTAAAATAGGTGAAACTAGAAGAGTTAGGGTTTTCGAACGGTTTACCCAAAAATACGCAGATTCTAGGCGTTTTTGTTGCAGTTTTGCGCTTGCAATTTGATCCTCTTGCCTTTCCTTGCGAGATCGGAGCAAAAATCGTAGAAAACAATCGAAAAACGGAGAAACGAGGTCGGGAGAGCGCCACGGTCGAGAAGGTAAATGGGAGGGAAGAGGGAAAAATTGTTTCCCCTTTTATAACCCTCGCCGATTCTGCTGTCACCTCGGTCGAAGTGGTCCCGACTGGACCGAGGTGTCTGGACCAAGGTGGATCTTTGTCAGCCCTAGTCGCCTCGGTTGCTCAAGAATCATCTCGTTCGAGGTGCTGTGAGAGCAACCGAGATGTGTCTCAGTCAAACTCCGTCTTCTTAATTTTTCGAACTTCTGTCTTTCCAGTGTTGCTCCTGAGTTGTAATCCTTCCTTAGAAAGTACTTGGTTTCTATCTAGGAAGCCAAAAACAAAACAAAGCAAAGCAAAAGCAAACTACCTATAACTAGACTAGAAAAAGGGAAAAGAAAGCAATACCTTGGGTTGCCTCCCAAGAAGCGCTTGATTTAAGGTCGCTAGCTGGACCGTACGGCATCCTTAAACAAGATATAGTGGTGTAATCTCCTAAACCTGAACTTCCGGTTGGTATTTCTTAAGCCTATGACCATTGACCTTGAAGCTTTCGCTCGTTTCTCCCCAAATCTCAACTGTACCATATGGGAAAACATGTTTCACAACGTAAGGTCCTGTCCATCTAGATTTCAACTTAGTTGGAAAGAGGCGAAGGCGGGAGTTGAAGAGTAGAACTACATCCCCTTCCTTTAAACTCCTTAGGAATGATTCACTTGTCATGCCATTTCTTTGTCCTTTCCTCGTATATCTTGGCATTCTCATAAGCATTCAAACGCAGCTCTTCTAGCTCATTGATGTCCAATAGTCGCTTTTCACCAGCTTCCTTGATATCGAAATTCAACCATTTGATTGCCCAATAAGCCTTGTGTTCTAACTCAACGGGCAGATGGCAAGACTTCCCATACCCCAAATTATAAGGGGTGGTACCAATGGGAGTCTTGAATGTGGTCCTGTAAGCCCAAAGAGCGTCGTCCAACTTCATGGACCAATCCTTCCTCGTCCTAGAGATGGTCTTCTCCAAGATTGCCTTGATTTCTCTATTCGAGATCTCGACCTGTCCACTAGTTTGCGGGTGATAAGGAGTTGCTACCTTGTGGGTTATCCCATACTTCGATATAAGTGCTTTAAACTTCCGGTTGATGAAATGTGTCTCTCCATCGCTGATGATGATACGCGGTGTCCCAAAACAGGGGAAGATAGTCCGATTGAAGAACTTCACAACCACCATGGCGTCATTAGTGGGGGAGGCAATGGCTTCCACCCATCTAGAGACATAGTCAACATCTAGGAGAATGTAGAGGTTCCCTGCGGATGATGGGAAGGGTCCCATGAAATCAAATCCCCATACATCAAAAACCTCAACCTCCTGGATGTTGTTGAGTGGCATCTCATTCCTTCTAGATAAGTTCCCTGTTCTTTGGCATGCATCACAAGAAACAACAAACGTTTGCACATCCTTAAATAATGTAGGCCAAAAGAAACCGGAACGTAATTCCTTAGTGCACGTTTTGTGAGCGTATGCATGTCCTCCACAACGAAGTGAGTGACAATGTTGTATGACACTAGTAACTTCATCTTCCGGAATGCATCTTCGAAGCATCCCATCCGGACCTCTCTTAAACAGTAGAGGTTCATCCCAGTAGTAGTGCCGTACATCTTTAAAGAATTTCTTCCTTTGAGCGTACGTCAATCCGGGCGGTATTTCCTGGCAAACAAGATAGTTAACATTGTCAGAATACCAAGGTTCTTTATTATCAGAAGTTGGTGGAGCCAATGCTCCACCAACTGTGAATGAGTTTTAGAAAAGGGAATAAGAAGTTTGTTATTCTCAGTTGAAAGCATCTCGCTTGATGTCTCGGTCGGCACCCGAGGTGGGTGACCGAGATGTTCTTCAGATAAGAACACCTTGCTTGGTCCAGAAAGTGCCTCGGTCGAGGTATTGGAACTGGGACCAAAACTGGAGTTTCTCCTCTCCTGGATTAATTTTTCAATCTTAGCTCTTGGATCTTCTTCCAGTGCCTTTAAGCTCCGTATATCTGCATCACAAGAAGCATCTATACCTTCCTCCATTAAGCTAAAAATAATAACTCTTTCAAGAGGGTCATTATTAAGGATAGAGCTCACCAATTCTCTTGACTCTTCTTCATCATAGATGTTGAAGATATCATCCTCCAGCGGCTCTCCTTTCATTGCAGCAAGCAATGTAAACTCCACTTGATCTCCGCCAATGTTGAATTTCAACTTGGCGTTCTTACAATCCATATAGCAACCCGAAGTTGCTAGAAATGGTCTCCCGAGAATGATAGGAACGGGATAATCTACGGGTATATCAAGTACAACAAAGTCTATAGGTAAATAGAAGTTACCTAACTTAACCAGAACATCTTCCAAAATGCCCACGGGATGGGTAATGGAGCGGTCCGCCATGTATAACCTTATCTTCACCGGCTTGGGCTCTCCATGTCCGATTTTCATAGATAGTTCCAGCGGGATGATGCTCACGCTGGCTCCTAGATCACACAATGCCTCACAAGTTAAATCCCCAACTTGAATGGGAATGCAAAATGAGCCAGAATCTCTTAACTTGGGTGGCATCTTCTCCTTCATGATTTGAATGAGCTCCGAGGATTTAGATATCATCCTTACTTCACCAAAATCTTCCAGTTTCCTCTTTCTTGATAGAATCTCTTTTAAGAATTTCCCATAGGCGGGCATCCCTAGAATAGCATCAAGGAAAGGGATGTTAATATGTAGTTTATTCATCAAGTCAAGGAACTTACCAAAGTGCTTGTCTAGATGTGCTCTAGCCCTTGACTGAGGGAATGGGAGTGGTGGTTTATATGCAAGAGGTGGGACATAAACTTCAGTTTTGTCCGTCGCTTTCTGGGACTCCACCTCGGGTGGCACCTCGACCGAAGTGTTCCTCGTCTGTACCTGGACCGAGGTGTTCTTCGTCTGCACTGGCATCAAACGAGGCACCGGATCTGCAGTTTTCAGTCCACTTCTCGTTGTTATTGCCATGATTTGTCCTTTAGGGTTGCTCTCTGTCCTTGTTGGGAGCTTCCTTGGATCTCTTGGCGCTTCATTCGCCTTATCAAAGAATTGTTGCTCTAAGGCTTTTTGTGCCTTTGAAAATGAAGTCATGGACGTCTTCATAGCGTTGAGCTTGATCAAGATGGCCTCCAACACTGCATCTTTCTATTCTGGCTGGGACAAACTTGATCCAGGCTCCTGACTCTTCAATGGAGTAGAAGAAGAAGAAGAAGAGGGATTAAAAGAATTATTAGAATTGGAATTAGAATAAGGGTTACCCGAATTTTGATTGTTAGATCTCCAATTGTTGTTGTTGGAGCCTCTATTTTTGTTGTAATTGTTGTTCCGGGAACCATGATTGTTGTTCCTTGAGCCTTGATATCCTCCTTCTTCCTTCTTTGTGTGAGCAACCAAAAGATCCTTCAATTGCTTCACATCATTCTTGAGGGAGATGAGTTGATTATCATTTGGTGGAGCTTCCTGGAAATTAACTCTCTTAACTCTATTTTTGGCTTCTTGGTGGGAGTATTTATCCATGTGCAAAGCTTGTTTCTCAATCAACTCTCAAGCTTCATCAATCGGCATGTCCATGAATGTGCCGGCTGAGAGTAGTTGAAGATTGAATTGGGTAGCTTCATCCAATACTATGAAGTATATCTCCAACAACTCTATCTTTGGAATCCCATGATGTGGGCAATCCAAGAGAACATCTTTAAATCTCTCCCATGACTTGGACAAACTCTCCTTGTCCTTCATGATGAATGCATTAATCTTCCCTCTCATTTCAGCGGTTTTGGAGGGGGGAAAGAATTTTGTTAAGAACTCCATCGTCATCTCCTCCCAAGTGTTGATCTTTCCGGGAGGAAGAGACTGATACCGGGTAAGCGCCATGTCCTTCAAAGAAAAGTAAAAAGGCCTTAACTTGTAATTATTATTTTCCAGTCTTGAAGGTCTCAAGGTCTCCATCAAAATCTCATAGTTTTGCAAATGCTGATATGGAGACTCCCTCTCTAAACCTCCAAACTGGCATTGGCGGATCATGGATAGAACTTGCGGTCGAAGTTCGTAATCATGCTCCGTTGGATCACCTAGGTTGACTCCTGGACGCCTCACTTGCTGGTTTGGGTCCATCCTCTGTCCTAGGGTTTGTGGAACTCCTGCAAAAAGAACATCTCGGACAGGCATCCGAGGTGGATGTATCTCGGCCGGGGCAACTGGAGCAGGGTCCTGCCTCGGTCGATGCAGAATCTGGGCTCGTAAATCAGCCATATCTGCTTCAATCTCTGCAGTTCTGGTGTGAGTCTGATCCCTCTCGCGCTGTAGTTCTTCCCTATTGAGGCGCAGTTGTTCCTTCGCCTCCTTCAATTCGGCCTCAAGATCACGATTGTCTTGGTTGGCCATTTTCGCTTCTTTCAAGCGTATTTTGTATGTCTTCTCTGGTTCGGGGTCGTAAGGAACGATTTCCTTCCTAGCACAGGTTCTTCACATAAACCTAAAAGAAAGAACCTGCAAAAGTCACTAAAGTAGAGTGGTTAGTAGAACAGGGGCAATTGCCCCGAAAGACAACCGCAACCGGCTCAGTCTAGACCAAGTCCCCGGCAACGGCGCCAAAAACTTGTTCGCTCCAAATGGTGTGTGCAAGCTTTAAATTTATATCCCAAGAAATATGCTTAAAACAAGGATGCGAACCCGCAGTGTACGCATCAATTATAGTAAAAAGCAAGAATTCCGGGGTGTCAATATCAGGGACTTAGGTGAAACCTAAGCAAATATAGGTTGTCAATGCAACTAATAACCACAAAAGCGATTAAAGCAATCAAAGATGATAATAAGGTCAAATAAGAGGAATATGCAAATTTTAGGGATTAAAATATCTAGTTGTGGTTCCAACTCAAGATCTAAAGATAAAACGGACAAAGCTGAGATTTTGCAAAGGGAAGGTGTTTCTAAGATGGAAACAGATTACCGGGTAAGTCTCACTACTCACTATCCCAAACCAAAGCTCCTATCACCGGGTAAGTCTCAAGGTACTAAGGAAAGGAACTATAATCTCAAACAACACACCACGTAAGGGAATAGAATTAACCTTTATCGGGTAAGTCTCAGGCTAACTCACAAAGATGGAATGAAGGCACACTCAAACCCCAATAAAGGATAAACCTTTATTACCTACACTTATGATCTTGGGTAAACAAACTAAGGAATCACCGGGTAAGTCTCATCTTAGGCTTACATTGAACAAGGAAAGGTGTAATAAGAATAGGATTTGGCAAGCTAGAACACTTAACTCTTAGTTTCGGATCAAAAAAGGTCACCTCGGTCAGTCAAGTTCCACCCCGGCCGAGATGTTCATCGACTGAACGAGATGTTCTAGGGTTAAGGTTAAAGACTCGAAATTTCAAGGTCCTATTGGGATTAAGATCATTCTATCATTGTCTTTCCCACAACTTTCAACCAATCACCATAGAATCGCACAAGGAAATTAGCCACTCATCATCATGATAACAATAATCAAAAATATGAGAAGGTAATGAATATTTGAACAAAAAAACCTTAAGAACAAGGCTTCAATAACTGAATTAAATATCAAACAAATCAGTGTTCGTTGGATCACAAATCCAACAAGACAATAAAACAAAAGAGAATCTAATAAAATCTTACAAACTTCCTCAAAAGCTATCTCAAAGCTATCAATATTCCTTCCTTCAATCTTCAAGGCTTCCTTTAAAACTTCCAGAAAATCTCCTAACTACAGCTTCTTCAATGATCAAAAGATCCGATGATCAAAAAGATGGCTGAATTGTGGAAAATCCAACCCTTTATATAGGAGAATTATCTTCCAAAGATAATAATATCTTAAAAAGATAATTTCCTATAAAAATATATTATATCTCTAAAATAAATCTCCCAAACATATGATCTTCCTTCAAGACATCCAGCCCAAAAATATAAGATATCTTCTTTCCATAATTAAAAGATCTCAGCCAAAAAAATATATCTCGCCGACGCTAGGGTGTCCGCCTCAGTCGGGACGCTCCTCGAGATCACCTCGGTCGAGGTGACACTGTAGCTGACCGAGGTAATTCTCAACTGAATGCGAAATCTCTCAAATCTGGTACAAAGTAAATCTTCTTCATTAATTCCTTGCTTCCAGAGTTCTCTTTTAAGCTCTAGAATGTAGCTCCTATGACTCCTTTGTTTCTTAGCCCCATTTCGATCTAAAACGTGCCATTTTACCTACGATTACAACAAAACTTGGTGTAGACCTTGATTCCCGTAAAGGTAGATGAAACGACAATATAATCACATAATATACATCCATACATGCAGATTATTGAAGATAAAACGTCTAAACAAGTCCCAAAATATAGACTATAATACATGCTATCAATTAGCTGGAGATGGTTCTTTCCTCCATGCTATTTTTCATGGACATAGTGTGAGTGGAGATGGTTTTCCTCCACATATTAGTCTTATGTGTATGTTTTGGCTGGAGATGGTTTTCCTCCATGCCAGTGTGATGTGGTTAGTGTTTGGCTAGAGATGATCTTCCTCTAGGCCTTGTTGAGAGTTGATGATAGTGTTTAGAGTTATACCTCGGCTTATGGGTCCGAGAGGATTTGGGATCTTAAAAGTTTCCGGACGAAACTTGTTTTTAGGGGGGTGTGATGTAAGAGCCTTAGTTCTTGTAGCATAGGAGCCTTGTGAGCCATAGTTGAGCTTTACCTTGACGCTGTCAGCCGCCCTAGCGGACCAGGACGGTCGCCCCTGCGGCTAGGCCCCTGAGCCTCACAGGCCCGCCCCTGCGGCTATGTGTGGGTGCAACCTCTTTCGTTGACTCTTTGACCTGTGCTTTACGGTTGGCTTCCTTTATAAGCCTCCCTTTGCTTCTCTAAGAGGGTTTCTTCATCCTCTTTAGCTCCCTTTCCATCCTTACGTTCTTCTTCTTCTTCTTCATCTTCTCTTCTTGATCTTCCTTTGATCTTGTGAGGAGGCTTTGAGAGTTTGCTTGAGGTTTTAAGCTTGGATGATCTTAAGCTTGTTACTGAGAGTTGTTAATGTTGTGTTTAGGTTGTGGAAGTGTTGTTTGCTCCTGGTTGCAGCTTAGGGTTTGCTGTGGTAAGCTCTTCACCTCCATCATCCTTCCTTTATTTCTTTTCTCTTCTTTTCTTCTTACTTTCTTCCTAGATTAGGATCACAAGATGAGCTTGTGTGGATCCTTTCCTAGTTTTTCTGATGTTCATACATACGTATATGTGTATGTGTGTTGTTGTGGTTTGATAAAGAAGTGAAGAGAGTCGAGAAAGAGATCGAAGAGAAGTCGGGGCCAATCTTCTACATAGATAGCCACCCCGGCGTCTGACCTTGGCCGCCCCTGCGCCTGCATGTGAGCCGCCCCTGCGCCTGACCTTGGCCACCCCTGCGCCTTTGTGGTTCAGCCTTGAGTTCTTGCTTCTGTTGGTGCATTCAGGGCATACCTTATTGGTATGTTTCCTTCCTTCCTTCCTTTCCTTTGGCCTTGGCTTAGATATTGGCTAGGCTAGCTTGGTTAGGATGAGTGGTATGATAGAGATGTGCCTTAGGCACTCGTGTTTATGTTGAGGTTATGCCTTAGGCATTTGTGAGCATGTTATGGTATTGAGGTTTAGACTGAAATTGTAGGTTGGTTCTGGTTATGGAGACGAGTCTCCTAACCCTTTGTAGTATGTGATGTAATGGTTGAGTGTGTTCATATGATTGTGCATTTATAATCTAAACCAGACTAGGATGATCATTTATGATATTATATGGTCCAAGTGTATGATAACGGGTCGTGACCACTTGCCTCCGCCTGCGGGTAGGAGGAGGTGCCCTAAAGATGATCTCACAGGAGGGGACGAGTGATGACCACCCCAATGCAAAACTCCTGTGTTACGTTGGATGGGACGAGGTTCTTGAGGCTCCTCGTGTTACAAAATAAGTTGAATTAGTAATGGAATAACATAATTGAAAGATAATAAATGAATATGTGTGGCATTGCATGTATGAGATGTGGATGTGTGTTTGTGCTATTACCTTCATACTTATTCATTATTGTAGCTAACGGTGTATACCGTGTTGTAGATGATCTGCATGTTAGGAAGACTACAGAGTGAGCCAGATGGTGTGACCAGCCGAGGACTTTTGTACATTAGGATGCGTGGGATATGTGATCTTTTGTATCAGATGTTTATGGTTGATGTTTTGTACTCGGCTTTGTGTTTGTAAACTATTTTGATGCATTATATACAACTTTTATGTATTTGGTTTTAATCTGCCTGTGTCTTGTTGTAAGATCCAGTGAACTTGTTGTCAGGGTAGGGTCAGGATCCATTGTGAGATCCTTGCCTAATGTAGCACTCCGAGTCCCGTGGATTTGGGGTGTTACAGCATCGTACCTAGACCAAATTTTCAGGTATGATCCAGAGTGGTCCAAATTAGTCGACCAAAATTTATATACTTTTTGGGTTTTTTGGACCTAAAATTGGGCCTTTAAAAAAAATAAAAACTAGACCTAAAAATTGGGTCCGGGTCCGATCCAGGTCTTGTCTAAACTGATCTAAATTGGTTCCGGTTCAAAATTCGAACAATCCTTCTTACAATTAGACATATTCAAGTCCGGACTAGGATTGGACTTTGTTAAAAAAAATGCCCGTTTTTAAAAAAAATTATAATGATATGAATTTTTAATATGGATTTTGCTTAAAAATGAAATGATATTTTAGGCAATATATTTATTTATTATAATTATATTAAAAAAACTTATAATTTGTAGTAATATTATAATTATTTATAATAATATATATATATATTTTAATACGGGCTTAAGGATCAGACTTTTCAGCCCGGTCAGTCTTGGAGTGTTGCCCAGATCCGGCTGTTCGGCCCAATTGGGCTTGAGCCTATGTTCAAAACGGGCGGGCCAAACAAAACATACTGCGTGAAGATGATCATATTTGTACGATAAATACAAATTGGCAATCGCTTTAATTTTGAGTACAATGCACATTTTGATTTGACACATCCAAATTAATTAAGAAATTATATTATATAATTTTATGAAAATTGATCTTTTAGTTACCAAATTTGAAAATCTGATATTTGTATACTTTGAACTTGTAATATAATGCATCTTGTGGCACACAGAGTATGTATTATAAAATGGCGCCTATTCATTCAATCGCTACCATTGAAATCGACCCGTATTAGGAAGCACATTTCCATGAAAAGTTTGATCTTTATATTTTATGTAATAAAATACATATAAAAAAATCAGTATTAGAATTATAACCTAATATGGCCTTTAATCCCCTACTAAATTGATACACTTAGGATTTTTAACAAGGTATAAAATGATTCTTTTGTTTTATAATATAATTTTGAGATCATAAAGTATTATCTGTTATTTATTTGAAATATCTTGGAAATAAAATGTATCTCCAATTGACCCCCTGAAAAAGCTCTATAAATACCAAGTTGTAGTTGTAGGGTGATTCCCCAACAGTGAGCCATGACAAGGAAGAAGGTCCAGTTAGCCTACATAGCATGCGACTCAGCCAGGAAGTCAACCTACAAGAAACGCAAGAGAGGGCTTCTCAAAAAGATCGACGAGCTCTCCACGCTCTGCGGTGTCGAGGCATGCGCGGTGATATACAGCCCGTATGAGCCGGACGCGGTGGTGTGGCCCGACAGGAATCGTGCCCGGAGGGTGGTGGCGGAGTTCAGGCAGTTGCCGGAGATGGATCAGCACCGCAAGATGTACGACCACCCGGCGTACCTGAGGCAGAGGGTGAGCAAGGCCAGCCAGCAACTGGCCCGTCTCCAGCGTGACAACCGCGAGCGGGAGGTGGCGCTGGCGATGTACGGCTGCATTTCGGGGCGGCGTGGGCTGGAGGGGCTGAGCCTCGTCGACCTCAACGACCTGGGCTGGATGATTGACCGGAGTCTCAAGGAGATTAACCTTAGGGCGGAGGCTCTCGGGCGGGAGAATAGGAAGAACAAGCGAGAGGACGTTGAAGCTGGTGGGGTCAAGGGTGAGGAGGTGGGCCCCGGTCTCGGTCATTTGCTAGGGCTAGGCTTCGGGGCTAATGACGTCATGCAAATGCAACTAGCCCCCACACTTTGGCCAATGGCCCAGTATTACCAAGTCGCCCCGTGACCGTCACCGTCACTCTCTTTTTTATCCATCCAATAATAAACTCATCTACTTTATTTGAAGCACTCGGAGTCTGAGTCGGAGGGTATTTCTGTTTTATCCATCCAATAATAAACTTGCAAATTTTCACATTCGTTACGCCTTCTCTTCTTCTCCTTTACCGAATCGATCCAATTTTAATGTTTTGGTCAAATTTTCATTCCTTATAATCACGATACTACATATTTCTAAACATTTTTTTTATTTTTTATTATATATTTAATGAAATAATTGTTGGAACTAAATTTTATTAATAAACACATGCATTTAATGCATGGTGGTCACACACTTTTTGGGTATATTTCCGATACACTCCAACATTTACCAACACCGGAAAGTGAGAGTTTTGAATTCGTTTATGCGATCTCTTGCTCGTGTTATATTTAACATGTTAAAGTTGAATTCCGTTTGAATGAAAAATGGAGTCCCGAAATTATGTGCTTGCAAGGCAAAAAATTGGGAAAGAGTAAAAAATGTGGTTATCCCATATCGACTAGAATGGAAGGTATCCTACGGAGTATATTAAGGAGAAACGCACTAAAGGTCGTGATCTTGGGTCACTACTCATTTCCAATGGAGGAACGGCGTAGGCAAACAAGCACATGCACGCGTCGTACCGAGCTGAGTTGGGTTGGGACGGGACGGGTGAACCAAGACTAGACTTGTTCATACCGGACTCATGTCGGGCATGTGCTGGGGAAAAAAAACCGTTTAGCCGGACCCGGGCCAGGCCGAGCCCGACTGACGGGCCTATAGGGGCCACCGTACCCGCCCGGCCGGGAAGGCTGGGCTGCCCGCCGGGTACACGTTTCTTTTTTTAAAAACTTGTTCAGAGAATCAGATTGGATGAGTTGACTAAATAAGCAACTTATGTAATAGTGTGTACAAACTAGGCCCATTTTGTTTCATGTTAACAAACTAGGCCCCTCAATATTTTACTAAAAGGATTAATCTCATATAATATAGAAGATTCTGTAGATTTGTTGAATATCTCTCTATCCTAATTAGCATGATTAATTAGCTTAATTAAAAACATTAATAGATATTTTCAGCCGTTAAACAAGGGAATAAGTAAGCGTTAAACAATTTCCATTAATTGATTGGATATCAATTAGACGATCGATTATAGAAATATTTTTGACACCATTGTTGTTATTCTTGAGTTTATGCGCTTGTGTTCTTCAAAATTGAAGCAATTATTTCTCATCTTCATTTTTTCATAATCGTTGATAGAAGTCGATCAGATACATACGGCGCTTGGATACGAAAAATTGTACGCCATTGTTGGTCCTCTAGATCTATTCATTAGCATTGGTAGAGATCGAGCAGATACATAAGACGGTGGCATTCAACTACATGTCTATTGTAGTAATCAATTTCTGCGTATGTACCAGGTAATTTGTACTTGTCATGCGTTTTTTGTGCTTTTTATGAATTTACACCTAGTTATTATTGGGTCTTGGTACAATGAAGTATTTTTTGATTTGGGTATGATATGTAGTTATCTTGTGTAGTCAATGTGTGACTATATTATGTAATATTTATGTAATATAAACATCTTATTGATGTGTATGTATTAGGTATGAGTACTGTTTTCGTGACCTTCTATTACGGTGGTGCTTGGGAGTTGAAGAATAGTGTATGAGAATACATTGGGGATGTTACAAGCTAGCAAACCTCTTGTTGTAGATGTTTCTTGCACCTTTGAGGATTTAAAACATAGGGTTTCAACGCATTTTGGGATATGTGTGTCCGGGTTTGATGTAAAATTGTCGTACAAGAATCCATTCGATCCTGCACTCAAGCCATTTAGCGTCACTATAACGGTTGATTTGGAAACATTTCTCCAAATAAATGGGTTGCAGCAGTTCATGTGGTGTGTGTCAATGTGTGTGACGAAAGTTGATCTACATAAGCCTAGCAATATTGTGACAGTAGACGATGTACATAATGCAGAACATAATATGAACGGTTGTTTGCAGCTTGATTTATGTACATATTCATCGAATGTGTCGGTAACAGTCGAAGAAGAAATTACGTCGGGTGACCCACTTGCGATAGTGCCTAGTGTAGATACATATGTACCAGATGTGCATGATTATGAGCTTGCGTTTGGGAAAACATATTCTTCAAAGGTAGAGTTAAAGAATGCTTTGTGTTTGCACTCAATATCCAAATATTCCCAATATAGGATTTGTTAAGTAAAAAATGAAGGCATTAACAACAAGATGTATTGACGAAAAATATAAATGGGGGGTTCGTTTCACTAAGCTTGGGGAATCAAGTTATTTTACAACAACAAGGTACGTGTCCACACACACATGTTCGTATCACATGAGGAGAGCTGGTAACAGGGGTGCTTCCTATCAAGTAATTGCAGAGAAAGTGAAATCAATGTATGTTGTACATTCTAACTGAAACCTTATGTTCTTAATTGTAAATTGTGTAGTAATGTGTGTTCCCAACGTTTATGTGGGTACGACAACTCAAAAAAGTTACCTTCTGTGAATCAGATAGTCACTGTTATGAAGAGTTTACATCGAATAGATGCTAGTTATTGGAAGTGTTGGAAAGCACATGATGCTATGATGGACATGATTAGAGGAACTTCAGAAGACAAATTATAGCTCCATCCCTGCATATTTGTATATGTTAGAGGAAGTGAACAATGGTACAGTTTCTGCCATTGTACAAGATGAGAAAAATCGTTTCAAATATGTATTTGTTGCGTTTGAACAATCTATCAGATGCTTCGGTGCAATGCGAAAGGTACAATACCTTTAATTATGAACATATGTAGTAAATTGAAATATATTATGTACCTAAATTGTGTACATTTTTGATAAATTTTTAGGTTTTCACGGTGGATGACACACATTTAAGTGGAAAATATGGAGGGGTGTTGCTCGTTGCAACTGCACAAGATGCAAATCAACAAATATATCCCATTGCTTTTGGAATTGTCGATAGTAAGAATGATGCGTCATGAGATTTCTTTTTTAATAATTTGTGTCGTATCATTCCGGATAACAAGGAACTTGTTTTTGTTTCTGATCGACATAATTCAATTAAGAAGGGCATTGCATCCAACTATCGTTTGGCGTTTCATGGTTACCGTATTTGACATCTTAAAGGGAACCTGCGAAAGCGGACAAGATCGAACCGGATACTACAAATGTTTATTGAAGGCGTGAAGAGATGTTGACAAGTTGACTACATTGAATTACTTAGGCAAATATCATTGGTATCACTAGTACAAAAAAGCACATCGGTACATTTAACACGGTTTCGTGTTTTTGCGTGGTAAATATGCAAATTCAACATTTTTACCACGGTTGTCCAGAAAACCGTGTTAAAAAAATACTTATAATTTACCTCGGTTCATCGATTAACCGTGGTAAATTTGTAGAATCACCCATTTTAACACGGTTACCCGTCAAACCGTGTTAAAATATTTGTTATAATATAAAGGTTACATGTAACCGTGTTAAATTTGTGTATCATTTATCACGGTTCTCATCGAAACCATTATAAAAATGTTTACAATTTACTACGGTCTCTCTCCAAACCGTGTTAAATTAGCGTATAAACACAATTTACCACGTCTTTCAGTTAACCGTGTTAAATAATATTTAAAAAATAATTTGAAATTTTTTAGAAAGCGCGAGATTTGCCTGTTCTCTTCAAGACCGTAGTAAAAATGTTTATAATTTACCACGATTACCTCCAAACCGTGTTAAATTAGCGTATAAACACAATTTACCACGTCTTTCAGTTAACCGTGTTAAATAATATTTAAAAAATAAGTTGAAATTTTTTAGAAAGCGCGAGATTTGCCGGTTCTCTTCAAGACCGTAGTAAAAATGTTTATAATTTACCACGGTTACCCTCCAAACCGTGTTAAATTAGCGTATAAACACAATTTACCACGTCTTTCAATTAACCATGTTAAATATTATTTAAAAAATATATAATTTGAAAATTTTTTCAAAAGCGCGAGTTTTGGTGGTTCTCTTCGAAACCGTTGTAAAAATGTTTGCAATTTATCACGGTTACCCTCCAAACCGTGTTTAATTAGCGTATAAACACAATTTACCACGTCTTTCAATTAACCGTGTTAAATATTGTTTAAAAAATATTTTGAAATTTTTTTAGAAAGCGCGAGATTTGCCGAAAAATAAAAAAAAATTTCATTAAACCCGCGTTAAAAAGCACCAATCAACTATCAAGTGAGTTCTACGTGGTTGATTAATTAAGTCTTACATATATACTTACCATTCTGGATTTTCCTATTGATAAAAAAAAAAGAGTGGTTGAATAATTATTTTAACCGAGATTAGCGATCTATTTGGGTTGAATAATTATTTTAATTTTAATTTTTATCTTATATCGTAAGTGAGTGGTGAGAAGATAAAAATTAAACCACTCTTCTCACCACTCACTTACGATATAAGATAAAATTTTCAAATTTTCATTCAACCACTCTTTCAGTTAACCGAGATTAGCGATCTATTTGGGTTGAAATTTTTTATCTTATATCGTAAGTGAGTGGTGAGAAGATCAACCCAAATAGATCGCTAATCTCGATCAATTTTTTTTAACCTAGCTACAACAGGCCGTTTCTTGCACAACTTTACTCTGCAGCGTTCCTCTTCTCACAGCACGCACATCCCTTGCCCTCTTGCAGCGTATTCTCTTGTCACATCTCTTGCAGTGTATTTCTCACAGCACGCAGATCTACAACCGGCCGTTCTTGCACAACCCTCTTGCACAGCCCTCTTGCGCGCTCTGAGTCTGCTGTTCACACAGTACCTATGCTTCAGCCTTCTCTTGCGAATTATCAGCCCAGCCCAACCGCCGCCGGATATTGAGAATTATCAGCCTGTCTTCAATTTCCCCGCCGGATCTCACAGCACGTAGAGCCGCCGGATCTGCAGGTAAACGTTCTTCCCCAACCGCCGGATCTCACAGCACGCAGAGTCTGCTCTTCTCACAGTATCTTGTTGTCCTTCTCAGTCTCTCATATACCTTCGTCTTGAGAATTATCAGCCCAGCCGCCAGATCTGCAGTTAACTGTTCTTCCCCAGCCCAAATTTCCGGCACTAATTTCCGGCCCTAATTTATCCTACTGCTTCGATCAACCCTAATTTCCGGCCCCTTTTTTTAATCGGCGTCTGGCCCCTGGGTGACTGCAGCCAACCAGCACCGACGAGACTGTCCCTGGGTGACTGCAGCCAACCAGCACCGAAGAGACTGCAGTACCGGCCTTCTGTCGGACTGTAGGCCCGTACATATTTGATTTTGATTTTGAGAATTCTGTAGTATTTGATTTTGATAACTTTCAGAATTTGGGTGTTAAAATTTTTTGGGTTCGTATATATTATAATTTTCTTCAATTGATTTGGATCTTTTCAATGAACATCGTACATTGCTTGGGTTTTGTCACACATTTCATTATTTCAATTGGGTTAGTTTAATCCGGTAGCATTCCTACAAAACTACAATAGAAACACATAATTATTTAATGTGAGATTAATAACGATTCCTTTATGATCGATTGTCATACTAGAAAGCTTTAGGAAGATGCACTATATTTTTTTTCTTGCTTCTTGAGTTCGAACCTGCGACCTTAGGATCTTAGTTTTGGAAATCAATTTAAGCCTTCTACTTATTGTGAAAACTACCTAATTAGACACTATTAAACTAAGCAACATATATGTTTTTTTTGCAGAAATTGATCGTAGAGAGGTTATTTCTGCATTTTATAGCTCAAGGGTTTCTCTTCAAAACTTAAGATATGTTGAATTGAACAATCTTTATTATTTGATTTTGATTTGGTTACATCGATATAGTTTAAAGTACCCTTTTCTTGTTAGTGTAGTTATTATAAGTAGATTAGATTAAAGTATTCTTTTTGGTTTTTATGCATAGAAAAACTATCTCATGGATAAAACTTGGATGACTGCAAATCAATTGTCCCAAGTATATGGAAATGGTGTTACACAATTTGTAAATCAAGCAGTTGGATATTACAGAGAGGGTAGGAAAATACCATGTTCATGTTTAAGGTGCGGAAATATTCAGTAGTTATTAGTGATCAATTGGAAGGAAATCTAATAATGTATGGGATTGATACAAGTTACCAAAGATGGATATTAGCTTGAATAGAGAGAGGATAAGGAGGAGGAGGAGGATCATGAGGGTGAGGGGTTAGAAGATATGATACATGATATTAAAGACAATATACATGGCTCGCGAAATGAATTTGACCGTCTGTTTAGTGATGCAATTATTAACTTGTCAAAATCATCCCTTGTCAAAATCGATCAACTTATTAGTGAAGATCACTATACTTATGGCTTGTATCAGCTATATTCACTTTTCTTGTGTTGTCATGTATGTATGACATGTTTTCTCACTAAATCATTTCTCCTTAATTGACAGTGGTTTTCGGAGTCAGCTAAATCGGTGTCGTATTCACAAAAGCAAATTGATGAGGTTCGAGATCGGTGAGTTAGTTATGTGCAACAATTCATACGTTTAAACTAGTTGCATTGATTTCATTAAGTTGAAATAACGGATATTGAAGTAAATAGCTAGGTATCTTATGAAATACTTATGGATTTTTAGTGATCGATTAGTTTTTTGAGATGATCGATATTGTCAATTGACATGGTTATATTTGATTGATCGATCATCATGGTGTTGTTGATGATTGTCTTTGAGTATTATTTGTCGGTTAACCTTCCAGTTTAGCTTGTTCATTATGTTGGATTACTACAGGTGTACAGTATATATGCGCAAGAATATAGCATAATCAAAAAAGAATATATAATATTACTTCGGTTGTAGATGAAACCGTGATAAACACATTTATCACGGTCAAATTCACATTTAACACGCGCTACTAATTTACCACGGTACTGTATTATTACCAGGATTCATCATTATTACTACGGTTCTATAACACCGTGTTAAACACACATTTAGAAGACAACCATGGTAAACACGATTAACACGGTTCGAGGAAAACCTTGGTAAAAACGATTAACACGGTTCGAAGAGAACCGGTAAACACGATTGACACGACACTTTTAACACAGTGGAGATGGAACCGTGGTAAAACTGCATGTGTTAAACATGTTTATCACGGTCCATCTTAACCGTGTTAAACATGTTTAACATAGTTCGGCGCGAACCGTGGTAAACACGTTTAACACGGGTCACGCCTAACCGTGGTAAAACTGCATGTGGTAAACACGTTTACCACGGTGCGAGTCAAACCGTGGTAAACACGTTTAATATGGTTGAAACATGAACCGTGGTAAACATGTTTAACACGGTTCTGGCCCAACCGTGTTAAACACATTTACCACAAGCAGTTTTAGCACGGTTCATAATCGTGTTAAATAATGCACACGGAACCGTGTTAAATGTGCATTTATGTACTTATGTATGTATCGGTACATAATAGATTTATATGTTCATTATTTATAGGATATGTAAACTTATGTTACTAATTAAATATGTACAGGAAAAACCAAAGATTGGAGAGTTGCTTACTGAGATGGGATATCAACGTGGGCTCGTTCCTTATCTCCTACAAAAAGGTATAATATAATGACTAGTAACAACGCCGAGTGTGTTAACGGCACAATGAAAGAAGGGAGAGAATATCCTGTGTTAGCCATGCTGGATGAAATCAGACAATTCATGTCACGGTGGTTTGCGGAGCGCCGTCAAAAATCGCAATCATGTGTGGATGTTTCCACGCCAAAAGTTGAGGCTATCATTCAAAAAAGGTTTGATGAATCAGATTCTTACTTTGTGTACACACTTGACGCATAAATGATGGAATTTGAGGTAAAAAGGGTGGATGAACATGTCATTATTTGTTTGCAAATGAAGACTTGTGCCTGCAAAGAGTTTGATATAGAAGAGATACCATGCATACATGCAGTAGCTGCAACAAAACATGTAGGTATGAGTCCTTCTTATCTTGTAAGTAAATATTATTCCACAGAATATTGGAGGTCTGGATATGAAGAGTTTATTTATCCGGTGCCGAACAAGTCAGATTGGGATGTACCGGTATATGTTCCAGATATTGCTTGTGAGCACCCATTGAAACATAAGAGGTGTGGAAGGATGCCAAAGTCCAGATTTTGTGCATCTTGGGAACAAGGGTCTAAGAGAAAATGTAGTTGTTCGCCCAAAAAGGTGCGCGTCAAAGTCTTAAATTTATATCTAGAACTCAAAGCAAAGCGAACCCGTAGTGTACGGATCGGCTGTAGTGAGGTAAGAATTCCAGAGTCGAACTCAGGGATTTGGTGAGAATAAATTCAAATTCAATTATCTAGCGAAAATGCAAAAGCTTTTGTGATTAATAAAGGGGGAAATGATTCTAAGGATTTAAGTATCCGATTTCGGCTTTCGATTCAAGACACTTCTAAATGATATAAGGACAGAGTTTATATTGCCAAGATTATGTGTTCAAAGGTAGGTATCGTACGGTGAAGTTCCGAAACCTATATATCTAATCTAAAGGTTCTCTCTATAAGGGTTGTTGAGACTGCAATATAGAAAGATCTAAAGACAAGAATTATGTTCAAACTAACTATCTAAAACTCCAGGATATGACTCTCCGAAGTAAAGAATAGAAAGCACAATTAAAATCTTAATAAAGGATGTTGAGTCTCTCTATTACCCAAATCTTGTAATCTTAATCTATTAAATGTAGAATCAAGTTTGAAGTCTCTTCATACACTCAAATAGAGGTTAAAAGGGTTAAACAAGGTTGGGATTTAGGCAAGGATTAGTTTTGGTTAAAGATTAATTCAATTAAAGTTCGTCAGAAGAATAAATCGTGCTGTTCATCATTAAATCGGCCGATTTACTCAAGAACACCCCGATTTTCCTATTATCGCAAAACTAAAATCTAAACTCTCAAGGTCCTAATGTTTGAATGAGTTCAGTCTATCATCATCTAAGCCTTAATCATAAACTATTCTCCCCAGAATCACAATGGTTTTAGCCAACCATTTTCAAAATCAAATCAAATAAAAGATTGAGTGAAATAATGCAATTAAACTCGAATCTTGAATAAAAACTCAATAACCTTTAATTCTGTAAACAATTCTCGAAACTGATCAATGTATCTCTTAAGTAACTCAAATTCGTGTTCAAAAACCGCAATTACTTCAATGGAACAAAGAAATCTCACAAACAATGATCAAGATTGACTTTCCGGCTAAAGTGCTTCAATCCTTCTCCAAGAATTTTCAATCTCTCTCCAACGTGTAAAGATTTCCCGCTGCGGCCTCCTCTAATCTTCCTTTGGAGAATTTGACTCCAAGTCCCGGGGCTATCACCGTCCGCCTTTCAATGTTGAAGGCTATCGAATATATGTAGGGATAAATCTAGGGTTTAAAGGTAAAACCCTAGAAATCTGGGCTGAAAAGAAGTCGAGTGCGCTGATATCAGAAGATACTCTGGGCCGCGTCATAAGGTATCAAAAAATACTTTGGCGCGTCAGACGGTATCAGAAGATACTTTGGCGCGTCCTAAATTCCTTTTATGCTCCTTTTTGTCCCGCATCAATGCTTAATCCTTAAATGTGCCATTTTTGCTCCATAATTCGCCAAATTACCTACAAATGCAATAAAACTCTGTGTAGACCTCTATTTTTGCAAAGTAGGTGAATATAACCATAAATGCCATGAATGTATGTCTATGCATGCAAAATAAAGGGAAAATCTATATAAATACATGCCTAAAAATAGGTCATAATTCATGTCATCAGTAGTTATTGTGGCTTTAGTGGACACACTAAGAAGACTTGTGTAAACCAGCCGAAATAGTCAAGTGATTTGATAATTGAAAAGTATGTAAGCTTGTGAACAAACATTATTATGTTTGCAATTCAGCATTGTATTCCGTCTAGTTTTATTGTGAGTTTGTTTTCAACACTACAAATATTGCCTTCTTTTTGTATATACATAACTCATACGACCTACTGAATTAAATCGTATACACACATCTTACTTCGAACCTATATATACATATTGCATTCAGATGCCATTGTGTACTATATGCATACGAACTACTTCCTACGATCGTATATACACATCTTAAGTCAATTACATACAAAAACATAAGTACATGAATACATAATTTATATGCTTGTGTGTATCCTTATATGTTATGTATATACCTTGTTATTGAGTTTGTAATTCAGTTTAATATTAAACTAATGCATTTATGTACATATATAATAAATAAGGTAACAAACTGAACATTTGTATATCTTGCTAGAATGTTTCACTTAATTCAAACTATCAAACGAACACGTGCAATGAATATCAAACCGTTCTACACAACCAGGTGTATAATAACTAAGGTTCATATTAAAAACAAGCAGTAACATGGATGTTATGATGTTTCGGTTACATAAACCATTACATAATAGGATATTTTTCAATTCTCATCGAACCATTTGCGCCATTCCCTAGCGAACACAACATTTGCCAATTTCTCTCTATTTGCTTGAACAGATTCATCGCTTATAGCACTCAAATCTTTGCGTCCAGACGCTAAGTATTGTATGTACTTTAGAGTGAATATGCCACAACTTCCCCTGCGTTCAAGAAGTGTACATAAATATAAAGTATGTAATATTATATGAATTACTACATAATTGAAGTACACAACACGTACCCAAGCCGTTTGTGCTTGCCATGTACTCCAAGAAGTTGAGGGAGCATAACAACCATGAGCTCAAGAAGATTTTGCAGTTTTTCATCCTTTGTGCAGTGGATCTGTGGATCATACACATATATGCACCACATACGAAAATCAATTTTAAGAGCAACCAAATGAGATTCTAGGAGGTTGAATGGTGAATATATCACATCAACATCATATAACGGCTTTCTGAACATCTGTGGGCTGTCCCTAGAAATAACGTCATGCATGCTTTGATTGAAACTTGGCTTCGAGTCTTTCATGGTAACATGCTTTTCAAGTATTGTACGGTTGTATGCCCTAGACCAAACGGATGAAAGCACAACAATCTTGGCGAATCGTTCAGGGTTTTCAACAATGCTCTTCCGCATGTTCATAATAATCTCATCAATAGCCTGTGACAATCATTATAACGGGAATCAACATAACTATACATATTATGTCTGTACATATGAGCAGTTACATAATTAAATAGTTCAATATGTATTGAAAATGCATATATATGTATTGAACAGTTATACATACCTCGTCTTTTATCCAGCCGCCTTGTTTCAGAATGTCCTGTATTGATGATCTAGATATGTTCTTAATATAACCCCGAATCATACCTTGATCGTCCTTGTTCTTCACCCAGTCATAAAGTTTTTGAAGATCAACTGTTTGTAGCGTGCTCATTGGTGGTTCTTTCGGTAGTTTCACGTTTTTCCTGAACGGGGTACGCTTATATTTACTATCTTTAGGAACCCTTAGCCCGACCCTTCGAACAAGCTCGACTACATTGATGCCCTGTTTTAACAAAATGATATACACTATTACATATTTTTATAATATATCATATACGGTAACATATTTAACTACATAAAAGTACAACTACATTACATATTCTACAATGTTTTGGGATTATGGACTAAACACTTGTGTTGTTCATACCTCGCTCGATCCACCACCTATTTATTGAACAGAAACATTATATGCAGTATCTTTTAGAGATGCAGCAACACTTTTTTCAGTTGGGACATGCCCCCTTGTATCAGACGATGGGGCTAGAAGTTCTTTAACAAGGTTTTTGATCTTGTTCTCGGTCCTCTTGCCTGCCATGTCACAGTTGTGTCTATCTTATCATATAGAGTTCCAAGATCCTTTGAATATATTGTCAAATCATCAATCATAAGTCCATGCTGTTCGACCTTGTCTGCAAGTGCTTTCTGATCCCGTTCAATGGATTCCAACTTTTCCATTATTTTTGCAACCCATTCCGGCCGAGTTGCTTCCATTCTGAGAGTTTAATCAATAAATTATGTACATCTATTAAAACAAGTTGAAAATAATTTTTACATTATGTGAACATATTTTAAATCATTCATCAAATTAATATAAATTTGTTGCCATCATATAGCTGTCTATGTCATGTTTCCAGTTTATGTACTTAGTTATGTACATTGCTAAACTAACCTTGAACTCTCCGGAATCTTTGCCTCTGTTTTTTCAACACATTTCTCCTTCTGCAGATAGGGAGTCCTTGTTCTTTTTCGTCCTCTTTGACGATCTACATAAAGTTTATCATATGTATTATCAACTACATATAGTCTGCTTTTATAAAAAACATTGTGTATATAAAATTGACAACCTGAGATGCTTTATAATCGGAATATTGTTTTCTGCTTTCCTTTTCCCCTTCATCTTTTCAACATCTTTCACCTCCACCTTGGGTTTTTCTATTTACATAAGTTGTAGGTTCAGTACACTCATATAAAATGTAAGCATGATGAAAATTAGTTCACTCACTAGGTGGATCAACAAAGTCATCAACATCATCATCATCATCATTCGGATTTGATATGTTTCTAATCTTTATTTCTGGTACAATAGGACTACATAACCAAAACCTATCAATAAATATGTGTAACTGTTAACTACATACAAACATTAATGTAAAAAAATCAATACATAACGTACCTAAATTCCTTTTCCTTCTCGTGCACAACATTTGGCCTTGTAATTATTAAGTCAAACTTTTCAAATCCAACTTCAAATAAGAAATCAATCCTCTCATCTTCTCCCTCTTTTGTCACCCAACTGTCGATGTCATCTCATTCATTGAGTCCTTGGACTGTTTTTATTTCCTTCTTTTCAAGGGTATCAGTAATACCCTTAATGTCTGCATACCCAGGGAATGTCTTACCCCCTTTACCAGACTTTGACACCCAACGTAGGCACAATGGTGTTGCATTTTGATTTACTAAACTTGTGAATACCTTTGCAAGCTTTGGAATCGAATAGAAAGCAAATATTTGTAACATGTATCAAATAATTAAAGAATATTTATACTTTTTTTTCCATGATATTACATAATGATTATGTATCAACATATGTGGATATGCACTACATTGTCAATTCATAACTACTGATTCAATTACAAATCACCATATGTGGATATGTACATAATTATATCATCATATGTGGGTGTGTACTACATTTTCAATGCACAATTTCTGGTTACTGTATTAGAAAATTCATTTGCAAATAAACCACTAATACTAAGTATGTAATATCCGGAATATTTTTTATTTTTATTTTATATTACCCGAACCAAATCATAATTATCGGATCCAACCATATATTACCGGTCTTGGGTCAATTCTCTTAACTTGCCTTCTCCTTTAAATCAGCCCAACAGCCACTTGCTTGTAATACTCATTGGGTTGGACGGGCCATCTTGGCCCACTTGCTGGGATAGCCTTTTTACTGATGGACCAAAAAATGCATTGCATCTCTCTCTTTTGCAACAACCCACACGCAACATCAGCACACAATCACAAGGATATCGCGACATTTAGAAGCGATGGTGTATTTGTGTGCATCTCAACCGCCCCTCTTCCAAACCGGCACATCGCAGCACCATATCTCTCTCTCGCACAATAAGAAACGACGAGCTCCAGACCTTCACACACAGTTGCCGACACAGGAAACACTCCGTCGCCGAACTTGAAACAACAAGGAAGCAGCCTCATCGTCTTTGTCTTCTCCACCACCTGTTGTCGGAATCAAGTGACCATGCAGACTTTCAGCCTGGTGCGCAGCCGACAACGATCGAAAAAGACGGCCCATCACCGGTTGCGAGTCGAGACCTATCAATCACCAAGTGTGCAGAAAATCGATCGGACTCCCCTGGGTTGTTGTTCCGATGTCGAGGCGAGTCCGCCCTCTTTGACCTTGGCTGGATTTTGGTCAATCGATCCATAGACATTTGGTGAGTCTTTCTTCATTTAGTTTCATTTTTTTTTCACCGTAGAGTAGTCATGGTAGTGAAGTTTGTTGTTAGGATGATAGCCGGTGATTAGTGGGGTTTAGGAGAGGGTTAAAGGAGGTTGAGTTTTGCTGATTTTTAGTGCTCGGTGCGGGTCGGCAGGAAGTGTGGCACGAGGGTAGTAAAAGGTTGGAATTGGGTAAGTAATGTAAGTGGTTGTGGTAGTGGTTTAGGAAGTTCACATTACTGTGTATATATAAGTTGCAGATTACTATATATATATATATATTGCAGGTTACTGTATATATAAGTTGCAGATTACTATATATATATATATAAAAGTTGGGTTTATATATATATATACACGAGTGGTTATATTTTGTTTAGTTGGGGAGTGTTCCGTGCGAGTTTAGGTCGGCTAAGCATAGTTGAGTTTGAATCCTACGGGTATAAATTTTATGTCGGTGATGTTGTGTTTTACCTTTAGATGACCCTAAGATTAGCGTTCTAGCGTAAGCTATGCAAGTACCCGTTTGTGCTCTTTACCAAAAATTGATGAAGAAGTTATATAAGTTTTGGGTACAGTGGATGAATAGTATTCTTATTGATCCAAGTTTCCTCGTTATAAACAGGCGTTTGAAATCTTTCAATTGTGGAATCAAGTAGTAGCTTTAAAGGGGCTTTGACGCAATTCAGGTAAGTCCTTTGGGCTTACTTAGCTAACTTTCAGATATGAGTGTGAATGATGATAGTGATGTGTGAATGATGTGTGAACTAATGTATTTCATTGTAATCATCGACCGACCTACATATCTGGCCTAAGAGTAATGGGCGGTGACATTCTGCTCTGTTAGCCCGAGGGCGCTGGAGGTTTCTTTCGGGACTAGTCCATTCTTGGTTTGCGGGGACGCCACCGGCGGAGGTGTGTCAAACCATCACCAGTTGGATAAGGAACAGAGGCGAGAAATCTTAAGATTTCTCGTACCACAACTTTTAAACGGGATGAAGTGAATCACATAAGTTATTAGATAATAACCGGATTGTGTGCCAGCATGTTGAGTGTTTATATTTTTTCTTCTGTGTGTTTGTGCTATTTATCATTCTGCTTATATTTGTTTAGTTAGCTAACTGTTTTATCGTTGTTTAGACTTGCCACAGGTTAGAGCAGATGCCGAGTGATCCGGATGGTAGTGGTCAACCAGGGGTCGTACTCCTTAGGATGGGTTGCAGGTTCCTTTTATTGGTGGTCTTTCAGTTCTGACTTTTCCTTTTTCTCAGATTGTGAGACTTTGTTATTTCCGGCTGTTAGTATTCTGGTCACATTCATGACTTTGTTAAAACATACTTTATGATTTCTGATTTTTCCTTATCTGTGTCTTGTTATAAGATCTAGTTAAGTTGTTGTCAAACTAAGGTCGGGACCCACTGTGAGGTCCTAACCAGTAGCTCCCCGAGTTCTGAAACTTGGGGTGTTACAAAGTAGACATACCTGAAGCGCAAGTGGAAAACCTCCAATGTTGTAGCCACCACTGTTCCTATCTTTCCCAGCCTCACAAGATTGAAGGAACTTCTTTGTCTGGACAAAAGCTAGTCTACCCCACGGAAACGAGTTAAAAAGGTTCATATCATTGACCATGTTGATCGTCTGCTGGTTGATATGGGTTTCCTATCTTTGGCCACAACAACACATTCAATGAGTAGGATGAGGGTCATTCTGCATTTGAATGGGGACTCATTGCGTTCTTTCATGTATTTTTCTTCCATGTCCTTAGTTGAACATCGTTCTACGCCAACAACAACTTTCATGTCGACATCGGGTGTTTCATCATATGCCTCAAAGAAATCCTCCTCGCAGTTAAGCCCCGTTATTTCTTCAAATTCCTTGATTCCAAACCTTAGCAATACCTCTTTGACTCCAAACCACATAGAATGTTATCTTTGTAATATCCGGAATTTTTATTCCGTTTAATTCCGAATCAATTCGGACTTCGAGCCGTTGACAGTTTCCCATTCTATCTAGTATTTCTTTCTTCACAAATTTTATCATTTTATGTAGAATTTAATTCACATAAAATGATAGAATTATATCAAACCCTAATTCTTATAATTATTTATCATTTTATGTAGAATTTAATTCACATAAAATGATAGAATTATATCAAACCCTAATTCTTATAATTAATTCTTAACGACAACTTTAGGCGAGATTATGACAAGGCTGAGACGAGACTGTGACAAGGCTGTGACGAGACCATGACAGAGCTGAGACGAGGTCATGACGAAGCCCGACAACTCTGTGATGAGGTCATGCATGGGCCTGACAAAGCCATGACGAGTTTTTGACAAACTTTCAGCCCACCTAATTCTTGCCTTGTTTCAGCCCATTGTTTCTTTATTGAATTTATGTTTTCCAACCCTTTGCATTTCCCTTGCTGGCGGATTAGAGCAGCCCT
The DNA here is from genome assembly GCA_033239125.1 of Fagopyrum homotropicum. Classification (NCBI taxonomy): domain Eukaryota; kingdom Viridiplantae; phylum Streptophyta; class Magnoliopsida; order Caryophyllales; family Polygonaceae; genus Fagopyrum; species Fagopyrum homotropicum. The sequence continues at coordinate 64,640,245 of BSWB01000003.1, forward strand.
GGAAGCCCATCCAACAATAGCGTGGTTCCGTCCAACCCAGCCTCGCATTTCCTTCCGTAATCCTAGAAGACAACAGCCCATGGATCTCCTATCTCGCATCTGGATCTCAACCAACCTATGAGGACAACCAGCCCAGGACGTAGCAGCTGCTCTCTTGCCCTTAGTGACCCGCCTGTAACGCCTTTCCTTCTGCAAAAGATACATTGTCCATCACGCCACATAACCATAGCTGGCACCTTCCTCTATCGTCTCCTTTACCTCCCATGTTGCAAGCCAGAAGACAACCGCTCCAGCAGCCTACCGACGTGAGGACAGTAGGGTGAGCCCTGTTCCCCTTACCCGATCTTCCCTCCTTCTCTGCGTACCAGGAGCTCTCCAGACGCGAGCCTGCACGAAGCCATTCAGAAGGGGCTGGAACTGTGACACCTGCCATGTCGTTTCCTTCTCGAGCCTTATCTCACATCATGTCCGGCTCTCGCAGTAGATCAGTGACGCCTCCAAGTTGATCCCCATTCCGTCTCCTCTCCAATCTCAGCAACGCCTCTCCTCCTTTGGACGTGCACGCAACAGCAGCACATGGGGTCGCCTTCTGTCTTCTTCCTCGTACTAGTTTGCTTGCCAAGTCACTCTTTTCTGGTAAATAATGCACCTCCCTCCCTGCATTACCTTGTATCTATATGTGCTGATTAGAACCCCTGTTTGTTTTGGGAAACCTGCTAGAACTGCCTCAGAAGATAGCCAGAAGAGCTGAGGTTTTTCTGAGAGTTCGGAAGTGAGGAACATCCAACATCGAGTTCAGATTTGAGTAAGTTATACTCATCCTTTACTGCTGAATTTTGGACATATTATAGATAAGATTTTATAGTAGAACATATCAAAATTTGGGATAAATCCAGCGAGTGGTTTAGGATTTATGAATTTTCAAAGATTGGGTCGTAAGCAGTTTTTTTTCTGTTGTGCTGAAATTTCTGAAGTGTTGGAAAAACTGCGAGTTTTGTGATCCAGATTTGGGTAAGTTAGACGCCTCCTTTATTGCTGATTTTCGGATATGTTATAGTTGGTATTTCATAGTAGAACATACTGAAATTTGAGATGAATCCGAGTTGCAGTTTAAGAGTTATGGCGTCCCAAAGTAGAGACCTTGAGCAGTTTATAGGTTATGCTGAATGTTGTCTAAAACTGCTTGTGACCCAGTTTTGTGATATAGATTTGATTGGGTTATATTTCTCGGTTAGACTTGAATTTTATATATGTCATAGTTAAGACTTCATAGTAGAATATATAAAAATTTGAGAGGATTCCATCGAGAGGTTTAGGAGTTATGATTTTTCAAAGTCGAGGCTGTAAGCAGTTTTCTGGATGGTTGCTGAAATGTTCTAACGTTAGAAAAACTGCTTTATGCAGTTTTGTGAGGTAGATTTGGAGGGGTTATTGACCTCTGTTGGACTTGATTTTTGGATATGTTGTTGATGGATATGTATAGGAGCATGTAGTAAAAGTAGAGAGCGGTCCGTTGGGTTAATCCAGATTTAGGATATTCCGAAGTTGGGTGTAGTTTAGTTTAGAAGAGTTGTGTTAGGTTTTAAGTGTCGATCAATCTTATGCGTTTATGATCTTGTGAGGATGTTGAGCCTAGAAGTCTAAGGACTTCTAGTTGACTAGAGTGTTGTTTGATTCGTGTGCCTTGTCTTGAACAGGCGTTGTGTGTTTTCCCGAGGGGAACTTGAGAGTGCGCTAATCGGTTGCGCTTGGAGACTGGTAAGTCCACGGACTTACTTAGATGGCTTCTTGTATGAGTGTAATGTGTATGAGTGGTGTTTGTTAGTTATGATAAATAACGAAAATGGATAAGGCCGACTTTATTATTTACCTAATTGACCCAAGTGTATGATGTCGTGACATCATCTGCCTAGCTCTTGCGAGAGTCTAAGAGGTTCCCTGCGACCAGCCTAGTCAGGTAGACGGTCAAATGAATTAGTATCATTCCGTGTTGGTAAACGGGGACAGGGGCGAGGTTTGGGAATCCCTCGTGTCACAAAATAAGTATCATTAGTAATGACATATCACCTAATTAAAGATAATAAAAGAATTGAATGTTACATGTTGATTGTGTATGATGTGTGATTGTGCTTTTACCTTTATACTTATGCATAGAATGTTAGCTAACGATTTTATACCGCTTGTAGATGTCTTGCAGGTTAAGACAATTGTAGAGAGATCCGGAGGAAATGGTCAGTCAGGTCCACGTACTCATTTAGTTGGGGACGAGGTTGTCTTATGTACTTCATATGCGTCGTTTTAGTACCTTTGCTTTGTAAGGCTGATACATATTTTTCATGTATATATTGTTTAAAGTTTTCAAATGTTTTTAATACTTTTGTGCCTTGTTGTAAGATCCTAGTAAAATTGTTGTCAAACTAAGGTCGGGACCCAATGTGAGGTCCTAACCAGTAGCTCCCCAAGTTCTTAGAATTTGCGGTGTTACAATATGGTATCATAGCTCTAGGTTGGCAACAATGACACTTAAAATCTTCTGAAAGACCGAATGTATAAAATAACTAGAACCCAAAAGGGGTCTAAAATTTTCAAAATGGATTTCTGTTTTACACACGCATAGTCGGGTTGTTGGGTTAGTAGTACGTCGGACCACCATCGCTCTCCGTGGATCTCTGCAACTTGGATCGATAGGAGTTATTATATAGTCTTTTTATGATGTTTCTTATTATATGTTATATACATGTGTATGCTTAGTTTGTTAGTATCCTATAGGATATTTAATATCCTTTAGTCGTGATATCACGAAGCGATTATCGCTTCATGATAAATCTACTGCGGACTTGAAGAATCTCCAACACGAGGCAATGGAATCGGACCTTGAATTGAGTATTATACTCGGGTAGGCTGCTTGGTGATCCTTACAAATTATCCAAAGAACAAGTGAACAAGGAAGTAAAGTTGTGAAGATAATTTTTACCACACGCGCAATCAGATGAGGAAGAAATCCATGAGTCAGTTCAGTTAGAAGGTATAGAAGGTCGTACAAGGAACTCGGGCATACGAGGCCGAGAGACGGAACTAGAAGAACCATGCAAGAGACTACAAGAGTGCGGAGTAGAGATAACAATATTGGAACAGGACAAGTAGAATTAAGTACAACCAGGATTACGGAATCAAGGACATTATAATCGAGGCGGATGCCCCATAGACCATTAGGGGCAAGAGAAACGAGAAGAGACAAAGTGTCAATCTGGGTGTGAGAATCTAAGGTGCACGGAATGAAGATCTACAATTGAGTGTAAAAGCGAAAAGGCAGATGATAGGTGATGGAATCACTATCATTTAGGGTAGTTTTTAGAGTCTTTTTATTGCATTAGTGTCGGTTTATGCTACTAACTCCTTGGTCCAGAAGAAGAAGATCAAAAGAAGCTAAGGAAGGAGTTATAAGCACTTAGGAGTGAAGATCGATCAAGAAGCAAAGCTTCTGTTGCTCCACCGCCCCCACGGGTCCTTGCAGCCGCCCCTGCGGTGACTTGCCTTGATGTGACGAAGACCAGCTCCCTTACGCTTCCCACTGCGCCCTGCCTGCGCCTCGCCTTGGGAGCTGGAAGGTGAAGAGTCTGTGTCACCGCTCTTGCGTTGGCCTTAAGGCGCCCCTGCGCCTTGACATCAGAAACATCAGGAAGGCGAAAGGTCAGACATTGAAGTGCATTAAATATCCGCCCCAACGGAGTTGTGTAGCCGCCCCAACGGTTTTGAAGAAGATCAACCGCATCTGCCTAAACCGCCCCTGCGGTTCTTGAAGGCTGCCCCTGCGGTTTAACGCCAAAACACCTTAACTCTCTTGGGTTCGACCCTTACTTAATCACTATACTTGTTCTTAGTGCTAAGTCGGGATTTACTTTTGATTGGGTATAGACGACCATAGAAATACCTTCGGTCAAATGTTGGCGCCGTTGCCGGGGAGTTTTTGTGTCTTATTGTTATTATTGATTATTGGTTTGAACCATTTTTATGGTTCAAACCCGTGCTACTAATTCCGGCTTTGCTTCTTTTGATCCAGAAATTGAGAGGACGCACATCCGGCAACGAAGACAACAACAACTACAACAAGAGATGGCTGACCGTACTCTTCGTCAACTTACGCAGCCCACTTTGGCTCAAAACCCTCTTCCGGTCACTATACCGGCACTAGGGGAAGGATCAACTTTGAGCTCAAACCGGGCCTCATTCACTTGCTCCCATCCTTCCATGGGCTAAGTGGTGAAGACCTCATCAAGCACCTTGGGAAGTTCCACACCGTTTGTATGAGCATGAAGCCGGCCAATATTACCGAATAACATATCAAGATGAGGGCATTCGACTTCACACTCAAAGATTCGGCGGATGATTGGTATTACCACCTTCCATCCGGGAGTATTGACACTTGGGAGAACCTTCACAATGCGTTCTTGGAGAAATACTTTCTAGCTAAAAAGGCGAATAGCTTGAAGAAAGCTATAAGCAACATCGAGCAAGAGTCAACCGAAACTCTCTACGAGTACTTTGAAAGGTTTGCACGCCTCCGATCCACCTGTCCTTTCTACGGATATTCAACTCAAGATCTAGTCTTGTACTTGTACAATGGCTTGCTAGACAATGAAAGAAGGACCATCGATGCGGCTTGCAGAGGTAATATTCTTAACTCTACTCCTGACCTTGCTTTGGAAAAGATACAGGAACTAGCGGAAGGAACTCGGAACTTTGGAAGGACCCCGGCTAAGAAAGGAGTTCATGCCGTGAGTTCCGGGAAGAGCGAGATTTCCTCTGAGCTAGCGGAATTGAAGGAAATGGTGAAGAGGCTAACACTTATGGGAACACCGCAATAACTCAAAGCTTGTGGAGTTTGTGCTGACCCGTATCATCCAACGGACATGTGTCCACAATTTCAAGATGACGATGCTGAAGTGAACGCAATGGGTTATGGACAACCACATCAGCAAAGACCTAGGAACGATCCTTATGCACAGAATTTCATGCCAAATTGGCGTGACCAACAGAATTTTCTTTGGAGGGATCAACAAAACCAACAACAGCAGCCCCGCCAAGGTAAGTATCACTCAACTGAAGACATGTTGCAGGTTTTGACTAAACAATTTGCTACTCATGTCCAAACAACAGAATCTAGCATCAAGAACCTTGAGCAACAGGTTAGTCAAATGGCGGAAGCTATTTCAAGGACCGAATCAAGACTTTCCGGAGAATTGCCTTCCCAGATGTTTATAAACCCCAAGGAGAATGTTAGTGCCCTAACATTAAGGAGCGGGAAGCAAATCCGACAAGAACCAACAATAGAGTCACAAAGGGAACCTTCTATCGTTATTTCCGCACTCACAGCCGCCCTTGCGGCTGCACCTGCGCCCAGCCCAGAAGGAAGGACGCCCCTGCGGCTGGCTGCCCCCGTCCCTGTGGTGACAACCCCTGAGCCGCCCCTGCGCCTTCAAGCTGACGCCCCTGCGGAAAACACAACAAAAGGTCCTGCTAAAAAGGATACTTACGTCCGGCCTAACTTTCCGCCGCTATACTCCGAAAAGCCACCGGCTCCTTTTCCTGAAGCATTGAAGGAGCGACGAATCATAGAGGACAAGGACCTCTTTGAGACTTTCTCTAAATGCAAGGTAAACATTCCCCTCCTTAAATTGGTGAAAAGTATTCCTAAGTATGCTCGTTTTTTGAAGGAACTTTGCACTATCAAGAGGAATCAAAAGCTAAAGTGGAAACAGAAAGTGCAAGTGAGTGAACATGTGTCGGCAGTTTTCCAACGGAGAATGCCCAAGAAATGCAGCGTTCCGGGCATGGTAAGCATTCCTTGTGTTATAGGGGAAACCCGCTTTGACAAAGAAATGCTTGATCTCGGTGCTTTTATTAATGTCTTGCCATATTCGATTCACAAATCACTTGGCCTTGGGCCACTAATGGAAACTAGAATTGTGGTACAACTTGTTGATAGATCTAATGTGTACCCGAAAGGGATAATTGAAGATGTATTAGTGATGGTAGACAACCTAATTTTTCCTGCTGATTTCTTTGTAATGGATATGGAAAATGACTCGCATGCTGCACCCATTCTGTTAGGTAGGCCATTTCTGAAAATGGCTAGGACTAAAATTGATTATGTTAGTGGTAAATTAACCATGGAGTTTGATGGAGAAGTAGTGGAATTTGACATTTATGATGCAATGAAATTTCCTAGCGACGATCATTCTCTATGTACTATTGACATTGTTGAACCTTTTGTGCAAGATGTTTTTGATAACTCTGACGTGGATGAATTGAGAAATGTGATTGAGCATGACATTGATGGTTTCAAATCAGATTATGTGTTAACATCTAGCATGAAAGAGGTCCTAGCCCAATTAGACGGGCATAAAAGGCTACCTATATCCAATTTGGCCATTGGGCCCAGTTTACTAACTTCAAGCGAGAAGCTTGTTCCGTCTATAGTGCAGGCACCGGAAATAGAATTGAAGGACCTTCTGTCACACCTCAAGTATGTTTTCCTTGGAGCACACAATACCTTGCCGGTAATCATCTTCAATAAGTGACCACCAGACAAGAAGATAAGTTGGTGAACGTACTAAAGGAGCACAAGACGGCCCTCGGATGGACTATTGCGGACATCAAGGGGATAAGTCCTTCCACTTGCATGCATAGGATTTTACTTGAGGACGAAGCCAAGCCCTCTAGGCAACCTCAAAGGATGTTGAACCCACCAATGATGGATGTAGTCAAAAAGGAAGTGTTGAAGCTCCTCCAAGCGGATATGATCTTTCCTATCTCGGATAGCACTTGGGTTAGCCCGACCCAAGTGGTTCCAAAAAAGGAGGTATCACTTTGGTGGAAAATCAACATGGAGAGATGGTCCCAAGCAAAACACAAACTGGATGGAGAGTTTGCATTGACTACCGCAAGCTCAATAAGGTAACACGAAAAGACCATTTCCCATTACCTTTTATTGATCAAATGTTGGAACGTCTTGCAGGTCATCAATACTACTATTTCATGGATGGATATTCGGGCTATTGCCAAATAGCCATCGCACCAGAAGATCAAGAGAAGATGACGTTCACTTGCCCATTTGGCACTTTTGCATATCGCAGAATGCCCTTTGGACTTTGCAACGCGCCGGGCACTTTCCAACGGTACATGATAAGTATTTTCTCCGAATACATAGAAAATCTCATTGAAGTCTTCATGGATGATTTTACCGTCCATGGAGACAGTTTTGACGCATGTTTAGGGCATTTAAAACTTGTTCTTGAAAAATGTGTTGAAACCAATTTAGTTCTTAATTCGGAAAAATGTCATTTCATGGTCGAAAAAAGAATTGTGCTAGGACATGTAATATCCTCAAAAGGGATAGAGGTAGATAAGGCAAAGGTTGATGTTATTCAAAATTTACCTTATCCTACTAATGTTTGGGAAATCCGATCTTTCTTGGTCATGCAGGTTTCTACCGAAGGTTTATCAAAGACTTCTTAAAGATCTCAGCACCCCTGTGTGAATTGCTCAAGAAAGATGTCACCTTCATAGTGGATGAGGATTGCAAGAAGGCTTTCGACACTTTGAAGTCATGTCTCACGACCGCACCGATCATCCGTTCTCCGGATTTGGAGAAACCTTTTGAAATCATGTGTGACGCCAGTGACTACGCCGTCGGAGCTGTCTTAGGACAAAAAGATGGACGGGCTCCCACGTGATCCATTATGCGTCTAGCACAAAGGAATTACTCCACCACCGAGAAGGAGATGTTGGCGGTAGTTTTTGCCCTTGAGAAGTTCAGGCAATACTTACTTGGGATAAAGGTAATTATTTTCACTGACCATGCAGCCCTTAGGTACCACATGGCAAAGAAGGAGACGAAGCCACGATTAATCCGTTGGGTGCTCCTTCTAAGCGAATTTAACCTAGAGATAAGGGACAAAAAGGGAGCTGAGAACCTGGTGGCAGATCATTTGAGCAGACTAGTGCAAGAGAAGGAAGAAACAGGAAAAGAAAGAGAGATATCCGGAAGCTTTCCAAACGATACATTCTACACAACTCTCTGTTGTGTAACCGCCCCCGCGCCTCACACCAGCTGCCCCTGCGTCCAGCCGCCCCTGCGGCCCCGTCTAGGCGCCCCTGCGGAATTGTCGACAGAGGTCTGTCTTAAGCTTCAATCTTTTAAGCCTTGGTTTGCTGACATTGTGAACTTCATTGTCAGGAAGGAGTATCCTCCAGACTTCACCAAGGCACAACGAGAGAAAGTAACAGCTGAAGCTCGAAACTACATTTGGGACGATCCTTACCTTTGGAAGCATTGTAGTGACCAAGTGATCCGGCGTTGCATTCCGGACAATGAGGTACAATCCGTCCTAACTTTCTGTCATTCTGAAGCATGTGGGGGGCACTTTGGAGCAAACAAAACTGCAAGAAAAGTTTTGGGTGCCGGTTTCTTTTGGCCACACATTTTTCGAGATGCTTTTGCGTTTTGTAAAGTGTGTGATAGATGCCAAAGGGTAGGAAATCTTTCAAGGAGACATGAAATGCCCCAATCCTCTCTTATATTTTGTGAAATATTTGACGTTTGGGGAATTGATTTCATGGGGCCATTTCCTACGTCATTCGGGAACACATATATTTTGCTTGCGGTAGACTATGTTTCCAAGTGGGTGGAAGCAAAGGCCACCAAAACTGATGATTTAAAAGTGGTTGCAGCATTTCTTAAGCAAAATATCTTTGCTAGATTTGGAATTCCGAAAGCCTTAATCAGTGATAGGGGTACCCATTTCTGCAACAAGACGATCACGGCTCTCCTTAAGAAGTACCATGTTCACCAACGAGTATCAACAGCCTATCATCCTCAAACAAATGGCCAAGCGGAGGTATCCAACCGGGAAATAAAGGCCATCCTTGAAAAGATGGTTTCTCCCAGGCAGAAGGATTGGAGTGAAAGGCTAAATGACGCCCAATGGGCATATCGGACAGCCTACAAAACTCCTATCGGAATGTCTCCTTTTAGGCTCGTGTTTGGGAAAGCTTGCCACCTACCGGTGGAGTTAGAGCATAAGGCTTGGTGGGCGGTAAAGAAGTGCAACATGAACATAGAAGAAGTGGGAGAATTCCGAAATCTCCAATTGCAAGAGTTGGAGAAACTAAGGCTAGATGCATATGACCATGCTACCACATACAAAGAAAAGACCAAAGGATGGCATGACCGGAACATCCTCCGGAAGGACTTCAAGGTAGGTAATAAGGTACTTCTCTTTCAATCCCATTTGAAACTCTTTGCAGGTAAGCTGCGTTCAAGATGGACAGGGCCGTTAATAGTAGCCGAAGTATACCCTCACGGGGTTGTGGATCTCTATGACCCCCAAACGCACAAGGTGTTTAAGGTGAACGGACAAAGGCTAAAGCTTTACCTTAAAGGAGTCAAGGACGATCCGATTGACGAGATGGTACTAGAGGAGGCACAGTCAGAGAAGTAGAGATCTTACGTCGAGCCAACGACGTAAAACAAAGGCGTTCTCGGGAGGCAACCCGAAGGAATAAAAAGAGGAGCTTCTGTCAAGAAATCCGCCCCTGCGGTTTAGTATCCCGCCCTTGCGGTGACACTCAGGCCAGCACCGCCCCCGGAGCTGGGCCTGCGCCTGCAACACGCCTGTCACCGCCCCCGCGGTGACATCCCCACGCCCCTGCGGCGGCTATCCTTGACACAAATTCCCAGCGCCGCCCCCGGCACTGGGCCTGCGTGCTCCTCTCCCTTTTCGGGGCGGCGGTATCAAACCCCCGCCCCTACAGGTTTACCCAGAAAAGAAAAAAAATAGAATCTCGAAAAACCCCTTTACCTACCACGCACCACCCACCAACCCTCCTCACCAAACACAACCACACTCCCTCGCACCTTCTCTCTCAAAGCTGCGAACGCCCCTGCGCCCTCAGAGAAACCACCCAACCACCCTCTCCGACACCCCTGCGCCACCAACACCAAGGACACACACCTCCAACACCCTTGCACCACCGCCCTCGTGCCAAACACCACCTCCCTTCTATTGCAACGTCGCCTGCACGAAAAACCACCACCGGAGCCACTCCAAGACGCCACCACCTTCGAAGCATTTGAAAAATCGCCTTCTGCGAGTTCTCCCGGACCTGCGGCTACAAGCATCCGCCCCTGTGCCTCACCGCCCCTGCGTTTGCACAACCGCCCCTGCAGAAATCACAACAAAAAGGTCGAATCTTTTCCTTTTGCCAAACGTTCACTAATCCTTTGCTCAAATCTTTGCAAGAATAGAAGTCCCAAGGAAATACAATATGACGGAAACAGAGAAGGACTGATATAAGATTGTGCAGGATCGAGTTGTGTATGCAACTCGATTTCTACATATCCCAACCTTGGAGAAACTGGGCATGCTAGAGAGCATGCAAACGTTTTTGGCGAATGTTGGGCTCGGAGACTTCCTCCAGAAGAGTGCTCCGACATATCCGGAGCTCAGCAGACAATTTATCGCCACTTTCACAATGCAGAAGGAAGACCACGTGTGTACCGGCCTCACCTTCAAGTTCAACAAGGTGAAGTACACGCTTGACTACAATGATTTACGGGAGGCTTTTGGGGTAACTCTAAACCCCTCTGAGAACTGGTGGGATCCAGTCCCGGCCTCGGACCTATGTGAGTTCTGGCAAGCAGCTACCTGGTCGGAGTTCCATGTTGGCGGTGAGTACTCCAACAAACTCACTCACCCCAGTTTGAGGTCGATTTCCAAGATCCTCATGAGTGTCTTATGTGGACACAAAGAGGAAAACAAGGTCGCTCTCAAGGACCTGCCACTACTCTACTCCTGTCTCCCTCATAGCGAGAGGCTGATGGATTGGCCCTCTCTCTTCCTCGCCGCTTTGAAGCGGATTAGGAGGAATGAGCCGAGGGATATTATCGGCGGTGGGATGATCTCTTTGATCGCCTCACAAGAGATGGACCTGTCCGAGTTAGAGGATGGGATGGCGGCTCCTCTCTACACTGAGGGGATGCTTAGGAAGTGCAAGATCCTCCGGCGGGACGGGGAGAACCTGTTTTGGATCTCCCTTGCATATGGTAACCACCTCACCTACCTCCCCCGACCTTTACCATTAGGAGGTGAGCTCTCCGAGCTCTACATAACGGCAGATCCTTTCGTGCCGAGGATGCCACTAGTGGCCATGGTGGAGAGGCATGCCGGCAACTCCAGCCGGACCCATCAGAAGGAGCACCTACCCATCCCAGATGACGAGGAGATGCCCACAGCGGCACCAGAGGAGGACCCGGCCCTTGTGAGCCTTCAGGCTCAGATGGCGGCCATGACGACCCAGCACCGGGCTTGGCAGTCCGACTACCAGCGGACTATGCTAGAGCAGCAGCAGAGCTGGCAGGACACTTTTTCCACCTCCATGACCTCACACTTTGACCAGAGGCAAGAGGCCTGGCAGACAGCCCAGCAACAGCAGCAGCTGGAGGCTCAGCAGCAGCAGCTGGAGGCTCAGCAGCTGGCTTGGCAGGCCAGTTTTGAGACCTCTTTTGGTCGCCGGATGACTACCCAGCAGGACCGCATCGATGACATCTACCAACGGCAGGAGCATTTCTTCCGCCACTTCCCTTACCCACCGGAGGAGGGTCCTGGTGGTCCATCCGGACCACCCCAGTGAGGGGTACATTTCTTTTCCTTCTCCCACATTTATCTTTGACTCATTTCCACTTTAAGGACAAAGTGCACTTCAAGTATGGGGGAGGGATATATATCATTGCTTGTACAGTTCATTTAGTTGTTTTTTGCATTTGTTTTTGCATTGTTGTATTCAAGTTCATTCAAAAAAAAAAAGAAAAAGCCAAAGAAGTGAAAAAAAGGCATGAAAATCCTTGGATAAACAGAAAACCCGAAAGGGCGGTTTAGGTAAAAAGAAGGTAGTCCGACCAACCTTAGGTTGGTGCAAAATTGGACTTGAGGGATGTGAGTTTAAGTGAGAAAAGAAGAAGAGTGACAAGGTGAAAACCCAAGGGCGCCTTGGCAAGATGAGCGACACCGAGTGTAGGTTTCCCTTCCGCCGTTTTGGCGACATAAGAAGGGGAGTAATAAGGAGGTTGTCCGGGTAGGCCACTCTTGGAGCGATAAGGATGGTAGTATCTCTTTTTCCCACATTTCCTCTCTTTTCCTTCTTTCTTTCTTGGTTTTTCTCTTGTTTTCCATTATTTTTCTTTCTTTCCCTTGCTTCCTGAGACCTTGAGTCTAATGGTTGTCATTTGTTTTACTCGGGACGAGTAAAAGGTCTAAGTATGGGGGAGTTTGATAGGTGATGGAATCACTAACATTTAGGGTAGTTTTTAAAGTCTTTTTATTGCATTAGTGTCGGTTTATGCTACTAACTCCTTGGTCCAGAAGAAGAAGATCAAGAGAAGCTAAGGAAGGAGTTATAAGCACTTAGGAGTGAAGATCGATCAAGAAGCAAAGCTTCTTTTGCTCCACCGCCCCCGCGGGTCCTTGTAGCCGCCCCTGCATGACTTGCCTTGACGTGACGAAGACCAGCTCCCCTACGCTTCCCACTGCGCCCTGCCTGCGCCTCGCCTTGGGAGCTGGAAGGTGAAGAGTTTGTGTCACCGCTCCTGCGTTGGCCTTAAGGCGCCCCTGCGCCTTGACATCAGAAACGTCAGGAAGGCGAAAGGTCAAACATTGAAGTGCATTAAATATCCGCCCCAGCGGAGTTGTGTAGCCGCCCCAGCGGAGTTGTGTAGCCGCCCCAGCGGTTCGGAAGAAGATCAACCGATTCTGCCTAAACCGCCCCTACGGTTCTTGAAGGCCGCCCCTGCGGTTTAATGCCAGAAGCTTTACTCCGGCTGTTTACACCACCTTTATGGCATTTAAGGTGGCTGTTTTAGGCCGTCTATTTACTCCTAATTAAGTGTCTTTTGTAGTATAAATAGTCCTTGGCTGATTGCTAGAATCATCCATATACTTTTCCCCACAAAATCCATTTTAGACTTGAGTTTTTCCATTCTAATGAGTTGCTAACTCCCTTGCTACATTGGGTTGGTTTGAAGTTGCTTTGTTACTTTGGTTGTAAGTTCTTTTTAGTATAAGTTTTTATTCAGTAATGCTTTGTGTTTCCTTGATCTCCATTGTTTAATTGCATGTTAACTATTACTTGAGATTGATCACCTTAGGTTCTAAAGTGCATGTAAACAACTAGGCTTAACAGGTTCCGGGTTCGGGTCTTTAATTTAGTAGCAACTTTAAGTAATAACGGGTTGTAATTACTTAAAGAAAAGGAACACAAATATAAAGATAAGTTTAACGGTTTTAATCTTCTCTTTATATCCCTTAGTCTTTATTTGAATGCTAACTTGTTATTTGTTCTTGTAGGTTTACGGAACTTTAATAAGTTAAGTTGTGTTGATGCCGGTTGGCTCAACACATATGTATGATCGAGACGGGAGATTACTTAAGAATTTATAAAAGGAACACACTAAAGTAGCAATTGCATGCTTAGAATCAACCTAGTGTAGATTCATCCATTATTGTCTTAATTGTCGCATTAATCGTTTTCGTAAGTTTTTGTGCATCAATTCAACCAAACCCCCCCCCCCTTTGTGTCACTTGTCATTATAATCGATAATCGCATCTAAAACACCTTAACTCTCTTGGGTTCGACCCTTAATTAATCACTATACTTGTTCTTAGTGCTAAGTCGGGATTTACTTTTGATTGGGTATAGACGACCATAGAAATACCTTCGGTCAGCAGACCCCACAAGTGTGGGGAGGTTTTGACCTCGTCAGAGATATAAGAAGTTTTAAAGAAACCGCGACGCCAATATCCAAGAAATGGAAGCCTGTAGCAGGGTCAACGGAGGTGTAGAAGGCGATATTACCACCAACACCAGTGAAGAAATTTGTATGGGAGAACGACCTTGCTGGACTCGAGAGTCCAGGTTAACCCCAATTATCACGGGACCTAAGCCATCAACACAGACGGTCCATGCAAAAGGAACTGCAAGTGGATGATCATTACGGCCATAAGAATTTCAAAGACGCTTGCAAGCTATCGTGGAAACTTGAAACGACTATTTACGCCAGATGAATGACACAATCGGACTAGAGAAATGGAGTTAGCCCATAAGAAGCGGAAGGGTGGAAGGTAGAACGAACTAAAGAAGTATAAAAGGATCGTTGTGAGCAACTGTTTACCTACTAGCTAAGGAAATTTTGACATATCACAATTAACACGGAATGGAGACTTACAACTTAATGTAAGAGCGAAAGGTAGACTTCACAAGCCTATATCAATCTATAACCTCAAACACAAGCATGGAGGAATCATCAACTCCAGAAATTAGGCTCATAACGCTACCCCAAAGGTATAGAGGAATCACATCTCTTTCCATACTCACATCACAGGGCGTAGAGGAAGCACATCTCTAGCCAGATCATACTCATACACAAAGTATGGAGGAAAAACATTTCCAACAAGACTAAGTCCATCAAGGTAGCGTGGTGGAAAGAACCATCTCCAGCTAAATCCTAATCACACTCATTTAGCATGGAGGAAAGAACCATCTCCAACTATAATCATAAATCGCGCTAGCACATTAAGATCTAATAAGATCATATATCACATCATAGCTAGCACGGAAATAAACATATCAAGGCATATAAGCACATAATCACTTACTCACCGAGATAGCACTAAGATCTACTCGTCGACCCTAGGTGCATCTATCTTAGCATAAAACTCTAGATAGTTTCTCTAGATACTATCCTCAGTCTCCCATGTAGCCTCCTCAGGTCCTCGTCTCGACCACTATATCCTCAACATGAGAATGTCCTTCGAATACAGATGTCTCATACCTCGTTCTAGGACTGTAATCGGGTTCTCAGCAAAAGTGTGGTCCGGCTCAACCACCAAATCATCATAACTCACAATGTGTCTCAGATCTGGTATATACTCCCTCATCTGAGGCACGTGAAATATAGGATGAACACCCTCTAACCTTGGAGGCAAAGCTAATCTGTAGGCTACCTTCCCAACTCTATCAAGTATCTCAAAAGGACTGACATATCGGGGAGTCATCTCCCCTTTATGCCAAAATGCCTGACACCTCGCGTCGGAGATACTCTCAGCCAGACATGAGCCCTAACTCTGAACTCTAGAGGTCGACGCCTCCTGTTTGCATATGACTTCTGGCGACTCTGTGCAGCCATCATCCTCTCTCTAATCAGCGCTACTCGAGCCATGTCATCTTGAATCTGCTATGGCGCTATACCACTAATAATGCTGGGCTCATCCCAACATAAACGTGTACGACATCTACGCCCATACAATGCCTCATATGGAGCCATCCCAAACGATGCATGTCAGTTGTTATTGTATGAGAACTCAACCAATGGAAGGTAATTTGACCATCCCTGTCCCCAATCCAACACAGAAGCTCGCAACATATCCTCAAGGGTCTGGATGGTCCTCTCTGACTGAACATCGGTCTGGGGTGAAACGCAGTCGTGAAGTGTAGACTCGTCCCCAAAGCAATCTGAATCTGCTGCCAAAACCTCTAGGTAAATCGCCCATCTCGATCAGAGACGGTCGTCCTCGGTACACCATGGAGTCTTACTATTTGCCTAGTGTACTCCTCAACTAATCTGCTCACTGGCCATGTCTCTCCGATAGGAATGAAACGTGCAGTATTCGTCAGTCTATCAACAACAACCCAAATAGAATCAAAACTCCTGCTGGGCCTCAATCCGGTCACAAAATCTATGGAGACCTCCTCTGACTTCCACTGCGGCACTTGCAGTGGATGGAGCTCACCTTCAAGTCTACAATGCTCTATCTTGACCTGCTGGCAGGTCGCGCACTGTGCCACAAATCTGGCTACATCGGGCTTCAACCCTCCCCACCAATATGATCGTCTCACATCATGGTACATCTTACTCGTACCTGGATGTACCAAGTAAGGTGTACAATGAGCCTCTTGTAAAATCCTCTATCTCAGCTCTACATCAGCAGGTATACAGATGCGGTGATGGCTTCTCATCACTCCATCTACTCTTATGGAGAACTGTGGTGTCTCACCACGAGACATCCTCTCTCTAATCCTCATTAGGGTCGGGCATGTCCCTTGCTTCTGTCGGATCTCATCCAACAGATCAGGTAGAACCTCTAAAGTGTACAATTGGGCATCCTCATCAAGGAACTGGATGTCCATTTCTAGCCAAGCTAGATCTCTTTGGAGTTGAGGCTGAACTATCAGTCTTGCAATCACCTTCTCTCGAGGCGTCTTCCTACTCAAGGTATCGGCGACAACGTTCGCCTTCCCTGGATGATACAGAATCTTAAGGTCAAAGTCCTTGATCAACTCAAGCCATCGACGCTGACAGTTATTCAACTCCCGTTGTATGAAAATGTACTTCAGACTCTTATGGTCTGTGAAGATCTGACATGTAGCACCATAATTTCTTCATATCTTCAAAGCATGAACTACCGCTGCTAACTCCAGATCATGAGTCGGGTAGTTCTCCTCATACGTCTTCAACTGTCGAGATGCATATGCAATCACTCTACCCCTCTGCATCAACACACATCCCAAGCCTAGATTGGATGCATCACTGGATACCACAAAATCCTCAAAACCCTCTGGTTGTGCCAAGATAGGAGGAGAAGTCAAGCGCCTCTAGTTCCTCAAAGCTCTGGGCACACTGCTCAGACCACACAAATCTGGTAGTCTTCCTCATAAGACTCGTAAGTGGACGGGCAATCACAGAAAATTCCTCCATAAAGTGTCGGTAATAACCGGCTAGGCCAAGAAAGCTACGCACTTCCTTGACGTTCGTCGGTGTCGTCCATGCTGCGACAGACTGGATTTTCGCCGGGTCAACCATGATCCCATCGGCGGAGACGATATGGCCTAGGAAAGCTACCTCGGACATCCAAAACTTGCACTTAGAGAGTTTGGCATACAACTCTCTATCCCGCGGAATCTGTAAAACTGTCCTCAAATGACCAGCATGCTCCTCTCTACTACGAGAGTACACCAGAATGTCATCAATGAAGACGACTACAATCTTATAAAGGAAGTCGATGAAGATGTTGTTCATCAACTCCATGAAAACTGTTGGGACATTCGTAAGCTCAAATGACATCACTACAAACTTGTAGTGTTCATAACGGGTACAAAATGTCCTCCTGTGCACATCCTGCTCCCTCACCCTCAATTGGTGATATCCTGAACGTAGGTCAATCCGGGAGAACAATGTCGCTCCCTGAAGCTGATCAAGCAGATCATCAATACGAGTCAATGGATACTTGTTCTTGATGGTCACCTTGTTCAGCTCTCTGTAATCAATGCACAGTCTCAACGATCCGTCCTTCTTCTGCATGAAGAGGACAGGTGCTCCCCACGGGGATACACTAGGGCGGATGAAGCCCTTCTCATCCAACTCTTCGAGTTGCTTCTTCAGCTCCAACATTTCGACAAGCGCCATACGATATGGGGCCTTCGAGATAGGTCTCGTACTAGGCTCCAACTCGATGTTGAAGTCCACACTCCTTTGAGGCGGCAAATCAGACGGCTCAGTAAACACGTCTGTAAACTCACAGACCACTAGAATATCCTCCAATGTTGGACTCTCTTCATCCTTCATGGCACAACACCCAAAGGTGTCGCATCCATGTGCTATCAGCCTCGCTTCTCGTACGGCACTAATAACAGAGCCGTCTTCCTAAGGTCCCAACCTCGGAAGACCTCTATCTGACCTACCTCGGTAGAGACTGTCACAGTCCTCCTACTTACATCTAATACCGCACGGTGTCTATGCATCCAATACATACCTAAAATGACTTCCTCCTGCATCAATGGCATGACAAAGAAGTCCACAAGTAATACACGAGTCCCTAAACGAAGGGGACAACTACGTATCTCACAGGTACCTTTAACCATACTACCATCAGGTAACCCTATAGAAAATGGTATCCCCTCTATAGTAGCTAAACCCAAACACTCAACACAAACTTCGGAAATAAAGGAATGTGTAGCACCCGTATGAAATAAAACTCTAACAAGTAAGCCATGAAGCAGAATGGTACCTATAGCTGCCGGTGCAGGTGACTCCTTTGCACTTCTTAGCTCAAAGACTCTACCTTGAGCTCCTCTCGTGTCATTGGTACTCCCACCACGACCTCTACCTCTACTCGGCCCGGGAACAGATCCATGAGTAGAAGGATAATCTGGGACTCTCGGACATCCTTATGTCTACTGTTAAGGTGTCCTCTGACCACCTCTTGCTATACTGGTAGGGGAAGAACCCTGATGTGATGCAACTCCACCCTGCCTACAGAAGGCAGCTTTGTGACCTAGCCTACCACAGGTGTAGCAAGTCAGTAGTGGTCTCATACACTCTGGTCGCAAATGTCCAGGATCACCACAGTTGAAGCATTGTCGTCCTTTCTTTGCAGTTAATGTAGATGAGGGGTAACCCTAACGTCTTTGCCCAGAACCAAAAGCTCCTCCAACGCCACTGGTCTGTCTAGTGTGTTGCCTCTACTCAGAATATCCCGTCTGAGAAGCCCTCCTTTGACTGGCCCTCTCACACTCATAAGCTAAAGCCCGGTCCTGGTAATCTGTCAAGGACTGACAATGAAATCCCGCCATATAAGAGCGTGTACTCTCCCTCATTCCACGGGAGAACAAGTACACATGTTGGTCCTCAGAAGGTGCAGCTGGACCCAACAATGCCAACTCTGACTGGAAGCGGATGATAGCATCTGCAATCGGCACATCCTCAAAGCCTGCCTCCACAAAATCCTACAGCTTCTCCCTCCTCAGGGAGACAAGGAAGAATTGCTCTCTAATCATACTCCTCATCTTATCGTAGCTAGTGGCTCGGGCTCGTACGGTCCTCCGCCACTAATGAGCAAGGTCACGGAATAGAGTCTAGACTAACTCTGTCCGTCTGTCCTCTGGGCATCTGATAGAATCTAAAGCTGAGTCTACATGTCCGATCCAAACCTTTGTCTCTAAACCCACCTTTCCAGAGAAAGGTGGTACGCCCAACTAATGGAATGCCTTCAACCAGGTATTTAGTCGAGGCCCTCTATACTCCTTTGGAGCTCTAACAATCTCAACAGCTCGTGCCGGCATAGCTGGCACCTGAGTGGCTCCCTAGGACATCTCAGAAGATCCCTCATGCACTGGTAGATCAGGGGCCCGTCTACCCGCTCTGGTAGCCTCCTCTACACGTCGGATGTAAGCACGAAACTCTGGCCCCCTCATAGAAACACGATCCGAGTCATCTAAATGGACTCGGTGTGACCGTTGTCTCCCAGATCCACCACTCCTCGTCTTTGGGACAACACTCTCAGAAATATCCTCATGAACCTCCTCCACCACTAGTGGATCAACAGCAGGAACTAGTCCCTATCCTATCACACCCGAAGGAAGGGGTGGTTTACCTCTACCCCGGCCTACAACAGACGTTGCTCTAGTCCGAGCCATCTGCGGGGTATGCACACCTAACTTATAAGGCTATATATTCTATATGTATAGATATATATATAGAGTATAGATCCTATGAGAACACCCCCTAACGTGAGAACATGAGAACAGATTCGTAATTATTATCAGTTTTGTTACGAATGTGCCATATCATTTAATGTATTATTCGTAGTTATTATTGATTGAGTGGATTATTCGTAGTTATTGTTGGATTCCTAATTATTATTATTCGTAGTTATTATTATTTTTGATATCTACTCTAAATCTCAACCATTAATACTCACATCCAACGGTGTACGATTGTTCTCATGTTCTCACGTTAGGGGTGTTCTCATGGGAACCACACCCTATATATATATATATATATATATATATATATATATATATATATATATAACACATACACATAGTCCATAATACATATATATATACATATCTATACTGCTGAGATCCACGGCAGAGGTGATGACTTCTCGTACATTCTATCCCAAAAACAACAACTTTTAAAACCAAAATCATTTGAAAACGTCAGACCCCTTTCGGGTTCTGTTTAGTTTATCCATCTGACCTCATTGCAGCCCATCTGACCTCATTGCAGGTTGCAAGTGTCATTGTTGTCAACCTAAGGCTCAGATACCAACTTTGTAATACCTCGAATCCGGGGGGAATCGGGGCGCCACAATGGGCTAGGATCTCACAGTGGATCGTGACCCTAGCCTAACAACAAGTTCACTAGACCTTACGACATGGCACTTTGTAATACCCCAAATCCGCGGGACTTGGAGTGTCACATTGGGCTAGGATCTCACAATGGATCCTGACCCTAACCTGACAACAAGTTCACTGGATCTTACAACAAGGCACAGGTAGATTAAAATCAAATACATAAAAGCTGAGTATGATACATCAAAATAGTTTACAAACTCATAGCCGAGTACAAAATAATAACATAAACCACAACCACAAAAGATCCCACATCCCACGCATCCTAATGTACAAAAGTCCTCGGCTTGTCACACCATCTGGCTCACTCTGTAGTATTCCTAACCTACAGAACACTATAACACGGTATGAAACCGTTAGCTACAGCAATGAAAAGCATGAAGGTAATAGCACAACCACACATCAACATCTCAAACATGCAATGCCACACACATTCATTTATTATCTTTCATTACGTTATTCTATTACTAATTCAACTTCTTTTGTAACACGAGGAGCCTCAAGAACCCCGTCCCATTCAACGTAACACAGGAGTTTTGCATGGGGGTGACCTTCACTCGTCCCCTCCTGTGAGATCATCTTCAGGGCACCTCCTCCTAACCAGCAGGCGGAGACCGGCGGTTACCGCCCGTTATAATACACTTGGGCCAAATAAATGTAATAAATGGTCATCCTAGTCCGGTTTAGGTTATAAATGCACAATCATATGAACATACACAACCATCACAATCATACAATCCACAACTGCATGCTAAGTAAGTCCTATGGACTTACCTGATATACTCGTAACCTGTACCACGTCACAGCTTCCCCTTGGGGAAGTAATCAACGCCTGCAATAGCAAGACAAACACAATCACATACTGCAAAGGTTAGGAGACTCATCTTAGTAACCACAACCAACCTATATCTCAAATCTAAACCTCAGATCCTTAACACATTCATAAATGCCTAAGGCATATCCTCAACATAACATCTCATCATACTCGTACACATACTAAACCTTAAAGCCATAACCGATATCCATAACATCATCATGATCCTCAACTCATTTTGACACCTAGCATGCATCTAATCAGTATTTCTCAATCTCAAATTTAATCCTAATTTAATTAATTAACCTTTAATTAATTAATTAAATTTCACCAGAATAACGTTTTGCCCGCAGGCCATTTCTAAACCCACCTGTCATCAGATTTCATCAAACAAACAACCCATAAACACTAGAATAATATAATGATCATAATGGAATTTCTAATTATCCATTTTGAAAAGTCTAAGGTCAATTTAGTCCAAATCGCAGTACGAAAAACGAATAAATTCATAACTTATTCGTTACTAACCCGATTGACGATCTAAAAGAAGATTCGGAATCACAACAACGCAGGATACGCATGTACAACATCAAATTTCCGGAATCTAAGCGACGGAACCATCCTGGTGACACATATGCTCGACCAGGTCTTCATCAGCTCGGAAATGCAGAAACTCGGTACCGATATGAAGAGAATGAAGAGAGGAATCCATAAACTCAAACAGAATTGAAATCGGATTAGAAACGGGAAGTAGATCTGAGTTTGAAGTTTGAGAGAAATCAGAGCTTTTACGAGGAAACGTGAAAGGAAATGAATTAATAAACGATTTTCCGCTATTTATAGTGAAGTCGATAATTATCCTTTAGCGAAGTCAATAATTATCCTTTTATCGATCCAATGGCGGGTTGAACCCCCTTCTCCAAACTTCTCGAAATTGGAATAATAGATCTTGAATATTGTAGGGATAATTATTCCACAATTGTCTCAGAAAACGTGTATTCCTAAGCCGTCTTTCTTAGCCGTTAAGAAAGAAATAGCGACCATTTTGTCCGTTTTGTCTTTCTATGTTATTTCATATTTAGGACATGTCCGATGTCCTGATCATTTCTCTCAACTGCATTTTTATTAATTGGAGCTCCCAATTGCTCCAAATAATACCAGAGGGTAAAAATAATTACTTGGGGGAAAAAGTGAAAATTTCACCATAAGCCCAAAATTACACCAGGAACATAAACGGTGGGACTTATACTCAACACTTACGCAATCTTCGCAAGTTATATGTCAATTACTATCACTGATTAAGTTAATCAACATTAATTAGAATTCAGAAATCCTAGCTATTACAGCACTGACGGATATAAAACAAATACATAAAACTGTATAAAACTGTACAACCAAAAGGTATACAAGATCATAGCCGAGTGTAAACATCATCCTCACACATGAGGTATACAAAACATCATCCTCACGCAAGAGGGAAAGATAAGCATCCCAAAACCATAACCACCTAATGTACGAGAGTCCTCGGCATGTCACCCTGCTTGATCACTCAGCAGCTCTCCTATCCTGCAAGGCATCTACAACATGGTATGAAATCATTAGCTAACAATACGTATATAAGGTAATGCATAAGCACAAACACAGGTCATGAAAGATAAACACATAATCATGTTGTCACAAATTTACCCATTTTATCATCTTTATATAATAGTCATCAACTCAAATCGTATATATATATATATATATATATATATATATATATATATATATATATATATATATATATATATATATATATATGCAACTATGTGACACGAGGACCGTATCATCCTCGCCTTTGGGCATGACGTCCATCTAGAAGTAGTGTCGGTCACACAACCCATGTACCCTATGGGAGTGGATTGCGTTCTTCCTATATACCAGATGGCATGAGCACAGAGAACCTCTCAGCTCCTTACATGATGAAGGGAAGGGTTATCACTGCCACGTACTGGGGCTATTAATAAAACATAGGTCGGTAATAATCGACATCGCATGCTATCATATCAAGCATATAATACACACACCACTCATGCAAACACCCAATATAAGGATGGTAGTTAAGTAAGTCCTACGGACTTACCTCAACCTCGTACAAACTCAACCACGATCAACCTCCAATCCAAAGAGGGATATTGCCTAATAACAAGGCATAGAGATATATCAATCTCCTATCAATCAAAGAGGTCACACCTAGACCCAAGGGATCCATTGGATCATCCTCAACCTAAGCCTCACAACCTACTAATCCTCAAAGCCATACAAGGCATAACATGATCATAACATCATCATCACACTCTCATCTATACCTAGCATGATACTAAACACTCACACTAGGAAAGGAAGGGACAATGCCATCCTTAGGCAAGCCTAGAAGCAAGACACACTTGAAAACCAAGAGAAAAGCAAGGCTGGAGTGAAGGGAGGCGCAGTGGTGGTAGCACCACACGCAGGGGCGGCTGGACACCAGGCGCAGGAGCGGCTCTGAGGTGGGGCAGGGGCGGCTGGACAGCAGAAGCTCGTCCTCGACTTCTCTTCGATCCTTCACTTGCCTTTCTTCACTTCTTCAATGTCCAGCAGCCAAGAACATACATATACATACATATATACATATAACAAAGCCTAAGGAGGCTGCGACAAGATCAAACTTGTGGAATCTAAGCTAGTAATTAAGAAAAGAAGAAAAAAGGAAGAAGAAAGAAAGATAGGAAGCAAGGGATGAAGAACTCACCAAGCTGAACCCAAACAGAGGCAGAACAAACACAACAACCTCAAAGCTGGCTCAACACAAGCACAACAACGTCCTCAATCATCATCATCAACATCCAAGCCACAAACTCTCATCAAAACTCTAGCAAGATCTAGAAAACAAGATGAAGTTTCAAAGAAGAATAAGGGAAGGAGAAGAACTTGAGGGAGGAGAGAGAGTTGTAAGAAAGGTGAAACCTCCACATAAAGCAAGGAAGAAGCTTATATAGGAAGCCTTGCAAAAGAACGGGTCAAGGTCAACAAAACCGGCTGCAGCACACCATAAACCGCATGGGCGGCTCATGGAGGCGCATGGGCGGACCAAGTAGGCGGCAGGGGCAGACTCTGCACACTATAGGGGCGGTTTAGGCCAATTCCTACACACTCAGCACTCTCTCTCAGAAGGGGTAGGGGTTGAATAGAGTATGGGAACTTTCCGCAAAAACCTATCTCAAGACTTTGAAACTGATTTCAAGGCCTTGATGTCGATATGTGCTCTTTGTGACAAACTAGCTTTCAAGGGCTTTGAAAGTGATTTCAAGGCCTTGACTCCAAAAACCTGCAAAACAACGTTAGTCACAATTAAGCAAGAAATTATGCGGAAGTAAAAGATCGACATGGTGATATGTGTACAAAGTTCAGCTCTAACAGCCTATGTTTCTGTCCTAGGGTTCCTTTGCCCGTAGGATCTAACTATCTATTATCTGCTTCCAAGAGTCCTAGATACAACCTAGAAGAAATCCACTTCTTCTCTCATTGTAGCAAATGCTACGATCTAGTTTCAACTCTTAACTTAGCAATAATAGCCTAGTTACTTCACAGAGTAACACACACTCGAATATAACACTCTCTTCATATACCAATGAGGCTCTCGTGTTTTTCTCTCTAGGGATATAAGCTTTTGTAAACTAAGAGGAAGAAAAACTTTTGGAAAGAAATGAAGATGCTTTGATCGCTTGAAGACTTATATGTTTCTATGTAAGCTTGCTATTCTTCTCTTCAATCGTGATCTTCATTTATAGTCTTCGATGGAGAAGTCTTCTAGCCATTGTGAAGATGACCGTTGTGATATTCTTCCTTCTCCATAGAAAACGGTGTAAGTTGAGATGAAGTAGCCGTTGTAAGACTTCTTATCTTCTTCATCTCCTTGACGCACGTTGAGGGTTTTCTTCTTCAAGATCTTCTCTCGAAAGAGCCGTTGAAGATCTTGTCGTTGAAGTATTTGTTTCAAGCTTAGGGATCTTCCAAGTTGTTGAGGATATCTCTCTTTGATAGCTGTTGAAGATCTTCCTTGGATACGAAATTTTTGTTAGATTTGTTGGAGGAAATCTTCTAATCTTGTGTCGGTTAAGATCTTTCAAAGATCTTTTTGTTGGGCCGATATCTATTCCACAAAATCCGTTGGAGATCTTCTTTGTTGAGTTGGCCGAGATCTTCTCTTGATATCTTGTTTGAAGATCTTCTCTTAATCCTTGGTAGATTTGGTTGTTGAGATTGAGTCTTGATTTTGAAATGCTTTCACTTAATGAACCCTTTGTATCATGTTTCAAGGCTTCGGCTTTGATCCTTGAAATGGTTTTCAAGGCCTCCGTATTGAGCCTTTGAATTTCTTTTCAATCTCTGCGCTTGTCTCTTGTATCGTGTATCAAGGCCTCCGTTCATCCTTTGAAATTCTAAGCAAGGCTTGCACACATTTAACAAACACAAAACTAAACCATGCAATGTAGAAATATAATCGATATTTGTTACTGTATAAACCACTCATAATGTTAAGTCTTCCATCATCACACATATAATTTCTCCCCCTTTGTTAATATCGTACATGCATTTAAAGTTAGCGATGCATATGCAATAATATCGAAAAATGAAATGCAAAATGTAGCAATATCGGATCACATATATAATTTCTCCCCCTTTGTCTTTTAACAAGGGAGAAAACTAGTTAAAGCACGGGAGTTTAAAAGGTATTACAAACCCACTAAGTATTTCCAAAAACAAAAACAGTTAAGAAACGCAAGTCCCACAAACAGGTTTCAAGGCCTTGAAATAAAAACCAAGGAGGCTTTGAAATTCACGTCAAAGCCTTGACATCCATTTCAAGGCATTGAAACTAATTTCATGACGTTGAATGGCTATTCCTAGTACCATTTGGGATTCAGACGGCCCTTTCCCCGGATATCGTCGTAGCACTTCTTTTTCCATCGGGAATGAGCGTTATCCAAGTCAATGGTTTTCATGTATTCATCCACTCTTTGTTGATCCTTTTGGTTCTTGTATTTTTTTCACCACGCTAAATTCTTCGATATGCAAAATATTTGGATCCTCAGCAACTGGTTGACGAATGGGGCGACTCTTTACAGTTTTGTAGCACTGAAGCATGATCTCTTCTGCATGTTTCCTAGTCGCTTCAGCATCTTCCTCTGTTAAGGGCTTAAGGCTGCTTGTAGAGGTAAAAGAGAGGGCATTCACATGGAACATCTGGTTAATTTTTTTGTGCATAATTGCCAGCAGGTGTTGTGATTCATCCATTTTATTTGAAATCTCGGACCTAAAATCCAGCATGTCCTTCCTCAGAGATTCAGGCCAAATTCCACCGCGTCCAGCCTCTGGGCAGCAGAAGACGAACCAGCGCGTTGCTCCTTCAGGATCCACTCTCTAGTGAGAGTTTTCTCGATCCCTATACTTTTAAAAAATTCTTCATCGATCTCTCTAGAAAAAAAAATTCCTCATCAACAGTATCAACTAAGAAATAACGAAAGATTTATGGAAGAAAATTTGCATATGGGAGAAGGGTATCATATGGCGCGTTGATCATATGAAGCATGTGGTTAAGGATAATGTTGGGTAGGTCAATATCTAAACCATTCAACACGTGATACAGAAACGCAAAGAGTTGACTAGTCAGCAAATCCCTGCACTTTATTATCAGAACAACACATCTCACAAGTATAGAAAAAACAATTTTGGCTTCGAGAGTGAGAGATTGCAGGGTAGGCTGCACAGGAGAGTTGGGTAGAAAAAACTATTCTTTGGCCAATTTAACAAATCTGACTTTGTGATGGTGCTCGTAAGAGGTAAAGGTGGGAAGCCCGAAAATTTGTGCAATAACTAGAGAAGAGAGGGCAATGGTTTTACCTTTACCACCGATTCGAGGATTAACTCTCATCTTTCCCTTCTTGCAGTAAGATTGACAAAGAACAACCGGGTCAATCTTAGATGAGCCACTTCTCCTAGATTGAGGATCTTTTAGATAGACCATCCTCTGAGCAGTGTGATGCATGGGAGACCAAGAGAGAGGAAAAACTCCAAATCCACTAACTCGCACATGCAAAGGGTTCGATCTTTGAACCCGTCAAGCCATTTTCCGACGGCGGTGTGACTACTGAACTAGTTGAAGGGCAATCCCGTTTGAGCGCAAATCTCAAAATCTTCCATGGGAGCAGGAGAGTTAGAGTCGGATGAGATCTGAATAATCTTGAAGCATTTGGTAACCGAAGATAATGCTTCATCAGTTGATTGACGCTTGGAAGTCATGGAGTTTATTTGTAAGAGAAGCCGAAAGGATTTTGGAAGATGAAAGAGTAAAGTTGATGGGTTTGCAAGAATGTTAAAGACGGAAAGAAATTAAGAAGAGAGAGGAGTGGTATTTCAAGGGAGAATGTCAAATCACTTTATGGTTTAACAAGATCTTGAAGGAAACAAGATCTTGAAAACCGATTCTGATTTGCATTCTTTCCCATTTAATCTCTAAACCACTTTTCAAAAAATCTTTTGAATTTGAAAATAAAGGCTTTTGAAATCATTTTAAAAATCATTCTTTAATATAATTTAATGATCAAATATCTAAAAGATATTAACAAATAAAGATCCGTGATTTTCAATGTGGCCATTGAATTCCGTTTCAAGGCCCTTGAATTGCATTTCAAGGCCTTGAAATTGAAAAGTGGGTTGTATTATAACGAGGAAAATAAAATGATTTACTCCCCCTAAAATTCCGTTTCAAGGGCTTTGAAAGTTGAAAACTCCACCTTGAGTATATATTTGAATATGTGATGATGGAAGATTTAACACAAATAAGCGGTTTTTATACTAACAAAATATCGATTGTATTTCTAGTTGTTTGGTCTGTTTGGTGTTTGTCTAAATGTATGCAGGCCTTGGAAAGCATTTCAAGGGATACACAAAGGCCTTGAAATCAGATACAAGGGACAAATGCATAGTTTGAAGAAGTTCAACACGGAGACCTTGAAAGCCATTTTAAGGGATCAAAAGTCAAAGCCTTGAAACAAGTTTCAAAGGACAACGGCTAGAAGGAATTCAAATCTCTACCAACCAAATCAACCAAGAACCAAAAGAAGATATTCCAAGGAGATACGGTAAACAACAAGATCTCGACCTAGAGGATTCGGTTCAAATAGGATCTCGCAAAGATTCTCAACCAAAAGCGCGAGATTTCTTCTCAACAAATTTCAGAGATCTTAAATCTCAACAAAATCTGAAGATCTCGATGATCAAAAGTCAAAGATTTTCAACAGCGTGAGAAGATTACGGAGAAGAAGAATCAACGTATTTTAAGGAGATTAAGAAGATAAAGAAGATCTACAACGGCTATCTCATCTCAACCAAGAAGAGTATTCCATGGAGAAGAAGAAACATCTACAACGGTCATCTTTCCAACGGTTAGAAGATGTCTCCATCGAAGACTATAAATGAAGATGTCGATTGAAGAAGAAGAACACAAGCTTACACGGAAATATCCT
Source organism: Fagopyrum homotropicum (assembly GCA_033239125.1). NCBI lineage: Eukaryota > Viridiplantae > Streptophyta > Magnoliopsida > Caryophyllales > Polygonaceae > Fagopyrum > Fagopyrum homotropicum. The sequence continues at coordinate 64,668,856 of BSWB01000003.1, forward strand.
AAGTCTTCAAGCGATTTCAAGCATCTTCATTCGATTCAATGAGTTTTTCTTTCTCTCTTTATAAAAAAGCTTTATCCCTTAAAGAGATATAAACTCGAGAGCTCCATTGACATATCTAAAGAGTGTTATACCCGAGTGTGTGTTACTCTGTGAAGTAACTAGGCTATTATAGCTAGGTTAAGAGTTGGAGCTAGATCGTAGCGTTGGCTACAGTGAGAGAAGAAAAGGATTTCTTCTAGGTTGTATCTAGGACTCTTTGAAGCTGATAATAGATAGTTAGATCCTACGAATATACCCTGAGACGGAGGGTAGGCTATTTAGAGCCGAACTTCGTAAGCATATCCTCGTGTCGATCTTTTCAATTCCGCACTATATCCTGCTTTATTGTGACAAAATTTGTTTTGTAGGTTTACAGAGTCAAGACCCTTGAAATCACTTTCAAAGCCCTTGAAATCAAACTGTGTCACAAAGAGCTCAGATCGACATCAAGGCCTTTAAAATCAATTTCAAAGCCTTGAGATAGGTTTTTGCGAAAAGTTCTCATACTCTATTCAACCCCCCTTATAGAGTATTTATATCTTTTATATTCACCTAACGGCTCTTCAAAAGTGATTTCAAGGCCTTGACTCCGAAAACCTGCAAAACAACGTTAGTCATAATTAAGCAAGAAATAGTGTGGAAGTAAAAGATCGACACGGTGATATGTGTATGAAGTTTAGCTCTATAAACCTACATCTCCGCCCTAGGATTTCTTTACCCGTAGGATCTAACTATCTATTATCTTCTTCAAAGAGTCCTAGATACAACCTAGAAGAAATCCCCTTCTTCTCTCACTGTAGTCAATGCTACGATCTAGTTTCAACTCTTAACCTAGCAATAATAGCCTAGTTACTTCACAGAGTAACACACACTCGAGTATAACACTCTCTTGATTTACCAATGAGGCTCTCGTGTTTTTCTCTCTAGGGATGTAAGATTTTTTAAACTAAGAGGAAAAAACCTTTTGGAATGAAATGAAGATGCTTTGATCGCTTGAAAACTTAGATGCTTCTGTGTAAGCTTGGTGTTCTTCTATTCAATTGTGGTCTTCATTTATAGTCCTCGATGAAGATGTCTTCTAGCCGTTGTGAAGATAACCGTTGTGATGTTCTTCCTTCTCCATAGAAAACGGTGTAGGTTGAGATGAAGTAGCCATTCTAGGATCTTCTTATCTTCTTCATCTCCTTGACGCACGTTGAGAGTTTTCTTCTTCGAGATCTTCTCTCGAAAGAGTCGTTGAAGATCTTGTCGTTGAAGTCTTTGTTTCAAGCTCCGGATCTTCCAATTTGTTGAGGATCTTCGGTTGAGGATATCTCTCTTTGATAGCCGTTGAAGATCTTCCTTAGATACGAAATCTTTGTTAGATTCGTTGGAGGAAATCTTCTAATCTTGCGTCGTTTAAGATCTTTCCAAGATCTTTTTGTTAAGTCGATATCTCTTCTACAAAATCCGTTGGAGATCTTCTTTATTGAGTTGGCCGAGATCTTCTCTTGATATCTTGTTTGAAGATATTCCCTTGATCCTTGGTAGATTTGGTTGTTGAGATTGAGTCTTGATTTTGAAATGCTTCCAGCCGATGCACCCTTTGTATCGTGTTTCAAGGCTTCGACTTTGATCTTTGAAATGGTTTTCAAGGCATCCATGTTGAGCCTTTGAACTGCTTTTCAATCTCTATGCTTGTCCCTTATATCGTGTTTCAAGGCCTCCGTTCATCATTTGAAATGCTTAGCAAGGTTTGCACACATTTAACAAACATAAAACCAAACCATGTAATCTAGAAATATAATCGATATTTGTTATTGTATAAACCTGTAACATCCGGAAAATTTTAATTTCCGTTTAATTCCGAGACAAACCGGAACTCGACCGGTTTGGACTTTTCCATCCTTTTTGTCATTTTGTCTGACACCGAGTTCTTCGATATTTCTATTATTTTATGTGAGGACTTTACTCACATAAAGTACGCAAATCCGATGCAACTGTTCTTAATCCGTTGTTAAAATTTTATCCAATATGAGAAGCCAAGTTTCAGTCCATCAGAACCTTACCATTTCGGCCCGTCAGGAGCAGCCAACTAGGCCCGATATGAAACTCATCCCTTCTCCTTTCCTCCTTACTCTCACGCCAGCCCTAGCCGCACCTCTCCTCTCACACGCATAATTACTTCTGCCTCTCCATTCTTGCGCACATCTATCGACAACCAAGCTTACAGCGGCGCCATCCCCTTCACTAACCGTACCTCCTCCTTGGCGCCTTCTGGTGTTCTCCCTCTCACGTACAAGCCCTAGCAGCCCTCTCTCATCTTCACGCCTTCCTAGTCGTCACCTTAGGAAGTTCCGGCACCAACCGCAGCCTCTTACACGCAGCAACTCTTCTCTTCTTTCTGTCACGCCGGAAGCAGCAACGCCAGGACCGCTGAGCCCTTCGCCGCCCCTACGGAGACCTCTCACTACCCTCGCGGTTTGTCCTTAAGAACTCGCACACAACCAGTAACTTGGGCTCCGTCTTTTCCTTCCGTCTATGTGCAGCAGCCATGCCTCCCTCTTGTCTTGTCTTGTAGCTGAGTATGACCTCACTCCTTCCTCCTTGCAGCAAATGCGCTCAGCGACAGCAAGCAATAACAACTTGCGGGCCTTCGTCTTTCATACCTTCGAGTCTCGGAATCGGGTAAGCTTATACCCCTTTCTCCATTGCACTTCTGTCCACGTATTACATGCCTAACGAGTGCCCTTTGATGTCTCCTAAGCCTACCGGAACGGCCATAGATGAGCAGTAAGGATTCATGTTGTTTTTTTAGTTTTCATGTAGTGACGAACAGTCATTTTCGGGTCCAGATTTGGGTAAGTTAAACTCCTCCTTTATTGCTGAATTTCGAATACGTTATTATCGGTATTTCATAGCAGAACATATTGAAATTTGAGAGGTATCCGAGTTACAATTTAAGAGTCATGGTGTCCCAAAGTAGAGACCTTAAGCAGTTTATAGTTTGTGATGAATTTTGTTTAAGTATTGAGAACGCTGCTTATGATGCAGTTTTGTGGTACAGATTTTATCGGGTTATATTCCTATGTTGGCCTAAGAGTAACAGGCGGTGGCATTCTGCCCAGTTAGCCCGAGTGTGCTGGGGTTTCTTTAGGGACTAGTCTAGACTTGGTTTATGGTGACGTTACCGGCGGAGGTGTGTTAGACCCACACTAGTTGGATAAGGAACGGAGGCAAGGAATCTTAATATTTCTCGTGCCACAACTTTAAAATGGAATAAAGTGAATCACCTAAGCTATCAAATAATAACTGGATTGTATGCCAACATGATGGGTGTTTATGTTACCTTGGTTGTGTTTGTGCTATCTTTATTCTACTTATATTTAGATTGTTAGCTAACGGTTTATCCGTGTTGTAGATTTTGTAGAGATAGACTGTTGCATAGAGATCCGGGACGGATGGTCAGCCGGGTTCACGTACTCATCAGATGGGGACGGGGGAATCTTCCGTTCAACATGCATGATATTAATACATTTATCATTTATGTAAATACTCTTTGATGTTTTCAAAAAAGTTTTAAATACATTTGTGTCTTGTTGCAAGATCCTAGTTTAATTGTTGTCAAATTAAGGTCAAGACCCATTGTGACGTCCTAGCCAGTAGCTCCCCGAGTTTTGAGAATTTGGATGTTACAAAAACCGCTCATAATGTTAAGTCTTCTATTATCACATGTACAAATATATAATCAAGGTGGAGTTATCAAAAACTAAATCAAACTTTACTACTCTAGCTTTATATAAGTAATCGATGTCATTGAGAATCAATGTCCAGTGTCATCACTTTCATTTATTTATTTTATTTCTTCTAGTAAAAGTGATAATAATATATTGAGGTCTAAATACAATAATCCAACAATAATCTTTGTACTAGATTTTTAATTATGTCCTTTTATTTATTTAAAAATTATATTTAAATCATCACATAGGTTAGTCATATTACTTAATAAATAATAATTTTTTATAGATTAATATTTAATACATGATGATGTATAAAAGTAAAAATATAAATATTTTTTTATTTAGACAAAACTCATACAAGGTGCGAGAACTAAACTAGTTACAAAGTAATTAAAAAAACTTTATAAAATCTTATATATATATATATATATATATATATATATATATATATTAAAGCGGAAGCACTTATTTCCACGTGTCCTACCGATAATTAACGTCAGTCAAACCTTTTTTTAATTCATCAATATCCCCTTGAAATTAAAATTAAATATTTTAATAAAAATTATAAATTAGTTAATACACAAAATTGAAGGATTGGATCCGGAAGATATATATATAACTAAGACGGTATATATCTATGTTATATTTTTTGGGTGAGTTGGCTAAGTAGGCACTTTTTGTATATTGTAGTATTACGTAGGCCCTTTGTTTATCGAACTGTTGTAGCTAACTGTTGTAGCTAGTGAGTATCGAACTCTGGACAATAGGCCCTCCCGCCCAACCTTATACCAACTGGGCTAATTGAACTTGTGTATTGTCTACTCGATACACAATATTAATACACATGTTTCCGCTACACAATATTAATACACATTTTCATTTACACAATGTTAATACACAATTTTTCGCAACACAATATTAATACACAATGTTAATACACAATTCCGATTACACAATATAAATACACAATTCTAATTACACAATATTATTACACAATTCCAATTACACAATATTAATACACAATGTTTATGCACAATTTAAATTATAATGTTAAATTATGTAGTTATCAAAATCAATCAATTTCAAATTACACAAGTCCGGTTGTTTATACACAATGTTTAAACAAGGTTGAGTTACACAATCCCAAATGAGTTGCACAAACCCAAAAGTTCGTCATTTACCCAAGGTCAAGGTCAAGTTACACAAGTCTACGCTCATCGAGTTACACAAGTCCAAGTCCATCGAGTTACACAAGTCCAAGTCAATCGAGTTACACAAGTCCCAGCCCATCGAGTTACACAAGTCCAAGCCCATCGAGTTACACAAGTTACACAAGCACATTTGTAATTATAAAAAAAACTATATTATGTATTTATAAAGATGAGTAAAATTCTATAATTAATCACATTGGGGCATTTTGTGATCTCCCAAAACTCTAAGTCTTTCCTGCATGAAAACTTCACCTTGTTTATAATGTTTTACAGGTGTTGATGATGTAATATTTAACACAAATGTAGTAGTTGGATATACTAACAATGTATTGATTATATTCATCAGATACTTGGTTGGTTTGAATTCAGTGCAGGTCTTATCGAATGTCAAGGGCCTTGATATGGAATTAAAGGGCCTTGAAGTATAACTCAAAGACACAAGGAAGATAGTGCTATAAAGGAACGATCTCAAAGGCCTTGGAGTTATATAGTTGCACGAAACAAGGATTCAAATGCAAAGAAGATTTTCCAGGAATGATTTGCTCAACAGAAAGATTTCAAGGAAGATCTTTTCAACCAAAGATTTCAACCGAAGATTAGAGAATCTTTTTAGAAGATTTTCTAAAACCAAAAAGCATCAAGATATCTTCTCTTTCGGTTCAACAAAAAACGAGAAGATTAAGGAGCTAAGGATTCGACATGTTCTCAGGAGTTGAAGATCTGCAACGTCTACCTTATCTCGAAACAAGAAGCGATCTTCATGGAGAAGAAGATTCATCTTCAAACGGTCATCTCTCCAATGGCTAGAAGACCTCTCCATAGAAGAGTATAAATGAAGATGATAATCGAAGAAGAAAAGATACACAAGCAAATACGGAAAACATCTTTACGTCTTCAAGCAATTGAAACACCTTCATTTGATTTGTTGTTTTTTCTTTCTCTCATTTACGCAAAAGATTTACCCCTTAGAGAGAGAAAACACAAGAGCTCCATTGGAAGATCTAAATAATGTTATACTAGAGTGTGTGTTGCTCTGCGAAGTAACTAGGCTATTATAGCTAGGTAGAGAGTTGGAGCTAGATCGTAGCATTGGCTACAGTGAGGGAAGAAGGGGATTTCTTCTAGTTTGTATCTAGGACTCTTTGAAGCTGATAATAGATAGTTGATCCTAAGGCTATACCTTGGGACGGAGAGTAGGCTATTTAGAGCTGAACTTCGTAAACATATCCTCGTGTCAATTTTTACATTCCGCACTATATCTCGCTATTGTGACTAACTTTGTTTTGTAGGAGCACGAAGTCAAGGTCCTTGAAAGTTATTTCAAAGCCCTTGAAATCAAAGTTTCACAAAGAGCACAGATTAACATCAAGGCCCTTGAAAGGAGTTTCAAGGCCTTGAGATTAGGTTAGAGAAAAGTTCTCATACTCTATTCAACCCCCCTTCTAGAGTATCTTTTAACTAGTTTATTTCACCTAACGGTTCTTCAATTGGTATCAGAGCTAGACTCACGTGTATTGATTTAACCATCAATGAGATGAATCATGAATCTTGTAGGTGATGGTGGATTTGCTCAAGGAAGATCCTCATCTCGACCACCAGTCTTCTGTGGCAACAACTTCTCTCATTGGAGAGCATTCATACGTATGTTCATTATTGACCAGGACATAGAGCTTTGGAGCCTCATTCAAAATGGACCTAAAGTTCCAAAGACAACGGTTGAAGATGTCCATGTCCCAAAGAAGGAAGCTGACTTCACATAGGCTTACCTGAACAGTGTGTCAAAGAATTACAAAGCAATGAACCTACTATACTGTGGATTAGATGCAAATGAATTCAACCGCATCTCATCATGCAAGAGTGCAAAAGAAATATGGGACAAGCTTGTGGTCACATATGAAGGAACAAGTCAAGTCAAGGAAACAAAGATTAGCATCTTCCTCAGACAATATGAGCTATTCAAGATGAATCCAAATAAAACAGTCAAAGAAATATTCACCATATTCACTGAGATCGTGACCAACTTGGACTCACTAGGAAAGATCTTCACAAATGAAGAGAAAGTTAGGAAGGTTCTAAGGAGCCTACCTAAAGCTAAGTGAGGACCAAAGATGACTGCTATTGAAGAAGCTCAGAATCTCACAACTCTTCTTCTTGATGACCTCCTTGGAAAACTCATCACACATGAAATGGTTCTTGGTGAAGAAGATGGAGAGCTCCCATCCAACTCCAAAAATTTGGCATTAAAATCAAGAAGAGATGAAGTACCTTCTAACAAAGAGGATAGTGATGACGATGATGAAGAAGATGCTATTGCCATGATCTCTAAGGGTCTCACAAGAATTCTCAAGATAAAGAAACAATCTGCTAATAGAGAATATCCAGGAGCATCAAAACCTCGAGGTAAGTTTTCTAACTCTAATAAGAAAACGAGAGTACTGACTTGTTTTGAATGTGGTGAAACAGAACATCTGGTGAAGGATTGTCCACAAAAGAAGAGGACAAATTTCAAGAAAAATGATCGAAAGAAGAAAGCTATGGTTGCTTCTTGGAGTGATTCAGAATCATCAAATGAATCAGAAGACGAGAAAGAACAAGCAAACTTGTGTCTAATGGCCGATCATGAAGAAGATTCAAATTTGTATGTTGACAATGTGGTAAGTACAATCATGTCTCAACCTGAATCTGACCTGAAACAATTCCATAAAGATATTATAAAATGTGATAAGGAACATAGAATAAGGATAAATTTTTTAAAAGAAAAGCTACTTCAAAAAGAAAAACAACTAAGTGAAATGTCTCTGGAGATTGAAAATATTAACACAGAAAAGGTATACCTTAATGACAATATCAAGGCCTTGGAATCAGAGAACCTGATTCTCAAGGACAACCTCTCCTCTCTTCATCGAAACTATATCGATCTAGAGAAAGAGAAAGTTGATCTAACTTTGACGTGTCAAGACCAGAAGGCTGCACTTGTTAAGTTTACTCATTCAAACGCTAATCTTGAGAGAATGATGGGTGAACAACAGTCCTCCCTTAACAAAAATGGTATAGGTTATCATAGGACCTTTCCTAGAAAACCTACCACCACTTTTGTCAAGGCCAAAGGAAGTATTCATATGCCTACTTGCTTCTACTGTTGTAAAAAGGGTCATGTTAAATCTACATGTCCTTATGAAGAAATGATCCTTATATCATTAGAAATACCTATCCTTTATGTTTAAGGAAACAGGTCAAACAAATCTGGGTTTCTAAAGGTGCTAGACCACCAAACATGATCGAACCTGAGTATGAACCAAAATATGTCATTTGGTCGATCCGGAAAGGTTGATGTTTGCTGTTTTGCAGGATATCACCAAGGTAAAGGAACACAAATGGATATTAGATAGTGGTTGCTCAAGACACATGAGTGGAAAAAGCTCTTTATTCTCAAATTTAAAGAAGCAATCATTTGGAATCAATACTCTTGGTGATAAAGGAAAGTGTGACATAATTGGTATTGGTAAAATTTGCTATAATTCATCTAACTTTATTGATGATGTTTATTTGGTTGATGGTTTGAAATATAATCTGCTAAGTATATCTTAAATTTGTGATGAAGGCAACAAAGTCATGTTTGATTCGGATAAATGTGAGGTTCAAGACAAAAAGACGGGTGAAGTGGTGCTTACGGCTCCTAGATGTAATAATGTTTATTCCATGAGTGCTAACCAAGTTTCAAAAACTAAGCTAAAATGTCTAAAGGTCTTGACTGATGATCCAAGGCTTTGGCATAGAAGACTTGGTCACGTAAGCATGCACACCATGTAGAAGCTTTTTACAAAAGATTTGGTACGTGGTTTGCCAAACCTAAATTTTAAGGTTAATGATCTATGTATGGCTTGCACACAAGGTAAATAAACAAGAGGTTCATTCAAACCTAAGAAACTGTAAGTTCTTCTCGACCCATTGAACTCTTACACATGGATCTTTGTGGACCTATGTGTGTCAAATCTCCCAGAGACAAGCAGTACATCCTTATTATAGGAAATGATTTCTCTCGTTTCACATGGATTTCTTTTCTACGAGAAAAATCTGAAGCTTTATTTGAGTTTTCAAAATTGGGTAAGGAGTTACAAACTTTGAAAAACCTACCAATTGTTTCTATAAGAAGTGATCATGATAGAGAATTTGATCAACTAAAGTTTGATTTGTTTTGTGCAAAATATGGCATTTCACATAATTTTTCAGCTCCTAGAACTCCTCAACAAAACGGAGTTGTGGAACGTAAGAACCGCACTCTTGAGGATATGTCTAGGACAATGCTTTTAGAAAACAATTTGCCAAAATGTTTTTGGGCTGAATTAGTAAACACTGCAAATTATATTTTGAATAGATGTTTAATTCGCCCTATCTTGAAAAAGACTCTTTATGAACTGTTTAAAGGAATGAAACCAAACATTTCATATTTTAAACCCTTTGGATGTACTTGTTTTGTTCATAACAATGGCAAAGATAATCTTGGGAAATTTGATGCACGTAGTGATGAAGCAATATTCATTGGATATGCTTCGAATAGCAAAGCTTATAGAGTATATAACAAACGTACCAAAATTGTTGAAGAAAGCATTCATATTATTTTTTATGAAAGCAATGATGGTACTTTAAGTGAAAGTTTTGCAGATCTAAATCTGAATCAACGAGAAGATCATAATTCGGATGAAGAGGAAGATCCTAAAGATCGAGAAAAGAATATGCAGGAAAAGATTCAAGATACCGTAGAAAATTCTCAAGACCTTGAAACACATCTTCAATACCTTGAAACAGAAAACCGTGATAACAGAACTCCACTTCAAGGGCTTGAAACCCAACTTCAAGGCCTTGAGATTGGACCAACAGGAAATACACCAACGGTACCTGAATCTAGTCAAAGATATGAAGCTCAACCTTCTGGATCTACTCCATCTGTCAAAAGAAGAAAAGTTCAACACTCCTCATACCATCCACAAGAGAATGTGATCTCATATCCAAATGCTAGAGTTCAAACTAGATCTAAAGTGAACAACCTATGTGCCTTCTCCGCTTTTGTATCGCTTGTCGAGCCAAAGAACTACGTTCCAGCTCTTCAAGAACCTGATTGGATCATTTCCATACAAAATGAATTGAATGAATTTGAGAGAAACAAGGTATGGACTCTAACTTCAAGACCAAAACATCAATCAGTTATTGGCACGAAATGGGTTTTTCGAAACAAATTGGATGAAAGTGGGAAAGTCATACGAAATAAAGCACGACTTGTAGCACAAGGTTATAGCCAAGAAGAAGGTATTAACTATGAGGGGACTTTTGCTCCAGTTGCCAGGTTAGAAGTCATACGTATGCTACTTGCATTTGTATCTTTTATGAGCATAAAACTTTTTCAAATGGATGTAAAATGTGATTTTCTAAACGGCTTCTTAGAAGAAGAAGTCTACGTTGCTCAACCTCCTAGTTTTGAAAATGATGAATTTTCAGATCATGTTTTCAAACTAGACAAAGCCTTATATGGTCTTAAGCAAGATCCTCGAGCTTGGTATGAAAGATTATCTAAATATCTTCTTGAAAACAAATTTAAAAAGAGGTTTGATTGATAAAACATTGTTTATCAAAACTAGAGGCAACGACATTTTAGTAGTACAAATCTTTTTGATGATATATTATTCGGTGCTACTAATGAACCCCTTTGCAAGGAATTTTCAGATATTATGTGCAGGGAATTTGAAATGAGCTCAATGGGAGGGCTAAATTTCTTTCTTGGACTTCAAGTTACACAAGCAAAGAAAGGGATTTTTCTCAATCAAAGCAAGTATACTAAAAACTTGCTTAAGAAGTACAAAATAGATCAATCTAAGGTTGCAAAGACTCCTATGAGTTCAACACTTTCGCTAGATCATGACAAGAATGGCAAAAGTGTAGTACAAAAGGAGTATCGAGGTATGATCGGTTCATTGTTGTATCTAACTGCTAGTCATCCTAACATTATGTTTAGCGTGTGCATGTGTGCAAGATTTCAAGTTGATCCTAAAGAGTCACACTTGATAGCTGTGAAAAGAATCTTTCGGTATCTAAATGGCACTAAGGATCTAGGGTTATGGTATCCACGTCAAAGCTCGTTTCATCTTGTTGGCTATTCAGATGCAGACTTAGCAGGTTATAAGGTCGATAGAAAAAGTACTTCTGGATGTTGTCAATTCTTAGAGTCATCCCTAATTAGTTTGCACTCCAAGAAGCAAAACTCTGTTGCCCTACCCACAGCTGAAGCTGAATATATAGTTACAGGAGCCTGTTGTGCACAAATTCTTTGGATTGATCAACAACTTCGTGACCTTGGCTTTGACTTAAAAGGTATTCCTATAAAATGTGATAATACTAGTGGTATTTCAATAACCAAAAATCCTGTGCATCATTCAAGGACTAAGCATACTGATGTAAGGCATCACTTCATACGTAATCATGTTGAGAAAGGTGATGTTTCGATCTCTTTTATCTCAACTAACTTGTAGCTTGCAGATATATTTACCAAGCCTCTTCCTGAGGAACAATTTAATTTTATTAGATTGGAGCTTGGTATGTTGAACAAGGAAGCATTAACGTAGGGGGAGTAAACAAGTTTGATTGTCCCTACGCATGCAGCCCAATTGATGCTTTCAAGGGCCTTGAAATGAAATTCAAGGGCCTTGAAACATATTTCAAAGGGTATATTAATATAACGGATTTATTAGAAGTTCATATCCTTTAGATATGCAATTATCTAATTTTTTATTCTTTTAAAGGGATTTCAAAAGGTTTATTTTCAGATTCAAAGAATTTTGAAAAGTGATTACAAAAATTTATGGAAAGAATTTTTATCATCAATGATTTTCCAAGATCTTAAATATATTTCGATCTTACGTTGATATGACTTCTTCCCTTAAAAACCTCTTGTATTTCCTCTTTATTTCTTCCGCTTCCTTTTTCCTTTGAAAGAACACTGCTTTACTCTTTCGATTTTACAAACCTTCTTCGTCTTCTTCTCGAAATTTTCTCATGGAATCCAAGAGACCTTCAATGGATGAATCAACACCATCTGTCCCCAAGAGACAAAAAATAGTTCATATATCATCTGAATCTAGCCCAGATTCGAGTTCAGGATTTCATTCAAGCTCGAGTTCTTCAGATTATCTAAGCGACGCAGAGATTTTTGCCAAGAATGGGTTTCCGTTGAGTTGGTTCGCAAGTCCAACGGCCGCCAAGAAATGTCTAACAGAGTTTGATGATCGTTACCAATGCATGTGTGAGTCGGTTCATAGTGAAATGTTTGCTTGCTTCTCATTACCGGGGCTAGAAGTGCTTCAGGCAAGCTCAATCTGGATCATGCTAAACCCAGGTGAAACTTCTTACCCATGACTGGCCAGGCTGTTCTACACGAACTTAACGGCAAGATGAGAAAGAGGATAATGGATTCTGGACTCAGTTATCAAAGGTAAGAAAATCACCATTACCACTGAGGTTATTGTTGATATTTTTGGTTTTCCTCTATATGACGTATCAGAACATTCTAACCCTGCTAGAACTATCAGATTAGCCAGAGAACAGTTTCTCCTTCCCAATGCTTTACCACAACCCACTATCACTTGCTTAACCTTGGAAGCCAGAATCATTTATGCTATTTTAGACAGATGTGTAGTACCAAGGTTTGCTAACAAGGATATTGTAGCCAATACTTTGCTGACTTTAGTCTATCATGTGATGAATGGGTTGAAAGTAAATCTGCTTGAAATTATCTTGTCTCATATGGTAAATGTCATAAATTCTCCAAGCACTAGTCACTTGCCATATGGGAATCTGCTTCCCATAATCTTTAGGCATTTTTCTGTTGATTTTTCTAGTGAGGAGTTGCATATCGTAAATGGAGGATTGGATGAAGCTTTCTTTGAAACCATAGGAATTCAAAAGACTCGGGTGGATTTCAGTAATGTATGGGTTTTGAAAGAGTAGCTAGAATGGAATTTCACCACAGAGCAGCGTCTGGAGGCTGTAGAGAGGGCAGTGGACTCACTAAGATCCGATCTTGTCTTTTTCAAAGCTTCAGTGACCGACAAGATGGATGAAGCACAAGATTTACTAGGTATTCTTAACCAGAAAAATAATCAGATGTTTCATGTTAATGCTCTGTCTCTTACAGCTGCTATAAGTATTAAGCCCATCTTAAAAGATGATGGACAGGCGACCACAAAAGATGCTAAAAAGGTTATGACTCAGTGTCATAAGATTATCAAAGATAAAACCATTCGTCAACCGTTGTCAGAAGATCCAGATATTCTGACTATTGAAGAGTTTGGTGTGGTCAAAAAGTATGATAAGAATTCTGATCAGAGAAGAACAGATCTTTCTCGGAAAGAACTTGACCTCATCAATGCTCAGAATCGATGGAGGGATATGTGTTTAAAGGATCATTATGGGAAAGGAAGTTCATCCAGATGGTACAAGGAAAATTGAAGTTCTCTGACTGTCATGACGGTTTTTGAAAAAATTTTATGTGGTTTGTGAAAATACTCTTTTTGGGTATGTAATCGTGTTTAAAACTCCCGTGCTTTGACTATTTTTTCTCCCTTTTTGAAAGACAAAGGGGGAGAAATGAATTATCCGACATTCAATATACTGCATTCTGCATTTTAGTTTTGATTTTTATATGCATTGCTAAACTAACAAATGCAGGTACGATAAAACATTTGTGTTGTCTTCCATCAAGGGGGAGATTGAAAACTCCACCTTGTTAATAATGTTTTGCAGGTGTTGATGATGGAAGATTTAACACAAATGTAGTAGTTGGATATACTAACAATGTATTGATTATATTCTCTAGATGCTTGGTTGGTTTGAATTCAGTGCAGGTCTTATCGAATGTCAAGGGCCTTGATATGGAATTCAAGGGCCTTTAAGTATAACTCAAAGACACAAGAAAGATAGTGCTATAAAGGAACGATATCAAAGGCCTTGGAGTTATATAGTTGCACGAAACAAGGATTCAAATGCAAAGAAGATTTTGCAGGAATGATTTGCTCAACAGAAAGATTTCAAGGAAGATCTTTTCAACCAAAATTTCAACCGAAGATTAGAGAATCTTTTTATAAGATTTTCTTAAACCGAAAAGCGTCAAGATATCTTCTCTTTCTGTTCAACAAAAAACGAGAAGATTAAGGAGCTAAGGATTCGATATGTTCTCAGGAGTTGAAGATCTACAACGTCTACCTTATCTCGAAACAAGAAGCGATCTTCATGGAGAAGAAGATTCATCTTCAAACAGTCATCTCTCCAACGGCTAGAAGACCTCTTTATAGAAGAGTATAAATGAAGATGGTAATCAAAGAAAAAAAGATACACAAGCAAATACAGAAAACATCTTTACGTCTTCAAGCAACCGAAACACCTTCATTTGATTTGTTTTTTTTCTTTCTCTCATTTACGCAAAAGCTTTATCCTCTTAGAGAGAAAACACAAGAGCTCCATTGGAAGATCTAAATAGTGTTATACTAGACTGTATGTTACTCTGCGAAGTAACTAGGCTATTATAGCTAGATAGAGAGTTGGAGCTAGATAATAGCATTGGCTACAGTGAGAGAATAAGGGAATTTCTTCTAGTTTGTATCTAGGACTCTTTGAAGTTGATAATAGATAGTTAGATCCTAAGGCTATACCCTGGGACGGAGAGTAGGCTATTTAGAGCCGAACTTCGTAAACATATTGATGCATCCTTGGACACGTCAATGAAATATTCCGGATCTAGATCAAGCTGAAGCTCAACTACTCCTTAGTTGAAGTGCGAACGCGATTGAAGATGGGTTGCGGAAGCTTAGAGATGGATGCGGAAGTTGAATGGATGAGTCGATCTAGATTGATCGATCAAGCCTTGAAGTGGGTCGGTTGAGTTGGTTCTTGAAGAACCCTCGAATGTGGTTGAGTTTGGATCGAAGATCCAAAAGAAGAACTTTGAGAGGATTGGAAGAGGGATTGATGCTCAAATAAGTAGGAGGAAAATACTTCTCAACACTTAATCAAATTGAACATGATTTACAAATGAACCAAACATCCCCTTATATAGTGGATGAAGGCCATACAAAGGGTCGGAAATTAAATGACAGAAATAAAGTCAGAATTTAAGTTCCGAATATGAAACACCTAAAAATATGAAAGGTTGAAAATTTAAGTTCGGAATTAAGTTTCCGAATTAAATTCCGAAACCAAAAGTCTAATCTTAAATTAGGAAAATTAATACCCGGAAATTAATATTCCGAAAATAATTATTACAAAACGCTAAATTACGGAAAATGCGCCGGAACGGTGCCGGCTTGACAAGCTTCATGTCATAGTCGCGTAGAGGCACGGTTTGCTACCAATGGGTCTGTGACTAGCAATGGTCCGGCTAATGATGGAGCCGGTAGCTTGGGTGATTGCCTTAGCACGTGAACGGGTGAGCGGTCCATCGGAGCGAACCCGGAGTGCCTCGTCTTCCTCATGTTGGGACATAGGGGTCAAGGGCGCATCAGTCCCCCCATCTTGGATATGAAACGTCCTTGTTTCACCGTCGTCAAATAGGGGCTCAATGTATGGTGCAAGATCCTTGACATTGAACGTCGGGTGCACGCCATAGTCGTCCGGAAGCTCCAACTTGTATGCATTTGGGCCATGGCGGGATAAGATGCGGAATGGTCCATCACCGCGGTTCGAGAGTTTGCCTTTGCAGCGAGATGGAAAACGCTCCTTCCTTAAGTGGAGCCAAACAAGATCACCGGGCTCGAATGAGAGTGGACGGCGCCCTTTGTTGCGTTGTGAGGCAAGTTGATCGGCACACCGTTGGAGTTGTGTCCTAGTCCGCTCATGAAGCTCAATGATGTGAGCGGCACGACTTGATCCGGTGATGTGTTCTCCGTCTTTGAGTGGACGCGGAGTGAAGTCCATCGGGGTGTGTGCATTAAGGTCATAGACAACTTCAAAAGGTGAAAGCTTGGTTGCCGAGTGTCGAGACCAATTATAAGAAAACTCCACAATAGAAAGTAAGTCCTCCCACTTGCGTGGGTTGTTCCTAAGGGTCGCTCTAAGTAGAGCGCCGAGAGTCCGATTGGTCACCTCCGTTTGACCATCGGTTTGGGGATGATAACTACTTGAAAACAACAAGTTGGTTCCAAGTTTCCCCCATAAGGTTCTCCAAAATGGCTTACAAACTTTACGTCCCGATCACTAAGGATAGAACGCGGTATTCCATGTAAGCGCACAATATTGTCAAAGAAAAGGGTAGCTACTTCGCTAGCATTTTGTGTGCTCTTACATGCAATAAAATGTGCCATTTTTGAAAAACGATCGACTACCACAAAGATGGAGTCTTTGCCTCGTTTTGACATGGGTAGGCCATCCACAAAGTCCATAGAAAGATCCTCCCAAGGTCCCATTGGTATAGGCAAAGGAGAATACAATCCATCCGGACCTTGGCGCGATTTTGCATGGTGACATGTGATGCAACTAGTGCAAAACCGTGTCACATGCTTGCGCATCCGGGGCCAAAAGAAGTGCTCTTGTAGAGCGGCGAGAGTCTTGGTAGCACCGAAGTGACCACGACCCTTATGGGCCTCCTTTATCAACAAATGACGAATACTCGAGCGCGGTATACAAAGCTTGCCCGCACGGAATAAGTAGCCATCGTTAATAAAGAAAGACTCATGCTCTCGGAGGTCAAGACATTGAACAAATATATCCTTGAAGTCAAGATCCGTGGCATATAACTCTTTGATAAGAGCAAAACCATGGATATTGGCGTCCATATGCACAAGAAGGATATATCGGCGAGAAAGGGCGTCGGCTACCACATTCCCTTTACCTTTCTTATGTCGAATGGCATACGGAAAGGTCTGAAGAAATTCTACCCAACTAGCATGGCGCCGACTCAAAGTAGTTTGACCCTTGAGATACGAAAGAGCCGCATGATCCGAATGAATCACGAACTCCTTCGGCCACAAGTAATGTTGCCATGTTTTTAGACAACGAACTAAAGCATATAGTTCCTTGTCATAAGTTGGATAGTTGAGTGAGGGACCGGAAAGTTTTTCGCTAAAGTAAGCAATGAGCCGATTCTCTTGTAGGAGAACCCCCCCCCCAATGCCCACATTAGATGCGTCACACTCCACCCCGAAGGTTTTCGAAAAGTTGGGGAGTTGGAGTAGTGGCGCATTACAAAGACGGTCTTTGAGCGACTCACGCTCGAGCATGGGTGTCACGCCACTCAAATGTGACACCTTTATTAGTAAGCTCATGTAACGGTGCCGCTATCGAGCTAAAGTCCTTGACAAAGCGTCGATAGAAGCCCGCTAAGCCGAGAAAGGCTCGAACCATGGTGGCCGTAGTAGGAGTAGGCCACTCTCGAATGGCGCGAACTTTTGATTCGTCCACTCGTAGTCCATCCTTAGACACGACATAGCCAAGAAAAATTGTGGTGTCCGAGCAAAAGACACATTTCTCCAAATTGACATATAATTGATCTAGTCTAAGGCACTCGAGCACTTGGCTAAGGTGCCCGATGTGTTCATCAAAAGACTTACTAAAGACAAGGATATCATCAAACTAAACTACTACGAAAATACCCAAAAATCGGCGCAAGACGTGGTTCATGAGGCGCATGAATGTGGACGGGACGTTGGAGAGACCAAATGGCATGACAAGCAATTCGTAGAGGCCATGCTTCGTCTTGAAAGCCGTCTTCCATTCATCACCTTCGGCCATGCGGATTTGATGGTATCCACTCCGGAGATCAATCTTTGAGAATATGGTGGCGTCATGGAGCTCGTCCAACATATCATCGAGGCGCGGGATTGGATGACGGTACTTGACGGTAATTTGATTGATGGCTCGGAAATCGACGCACATCCGCCAAGATCCGTCTTTCTTGGGTACAAGTATGACCGGCACAGCACATGGAGACAAAGACTCACGAACATATCCCCGGTCTAGGAGCTCTTAGACTTGGCGTTGTAGCTCCTTGGTCTCTTCCGGACTTGCACGGTATGCGGCACGGTTGGGCAAAGACGCGCCGGGCACCAAGTCAATTTGGTGCTCAATTCCTCGGATTGGTGTTAAGCCGGGTGGGAGTTTGTCGGTCAAAATGTCCTGAAATTCGGACAACAACAAAGACACCTCGTATGGCACGTTACTCGGGTCATGAGAAATGGATAAACAAAATGGGACAAGTAAGAAACAAGGAAACTTACCTTCCATGACCGGTGTCAAATCATGCCATCGAGCCAAAAGGATTCGTGGCTCACATCGCCCTTGAATGGTAGGAGCGGGAGGTGCATGTGTAGGGACAATACTCTTACTACCTCGTGCTTCGGTAGCATGAACCTTAGGTCCGGAGGAACGGGATCCGGAAGTATGAGCATTCACAACATCGGGAGAGGTTCGAGGAGAGTCCGATGTTGTCGGCAACTTAGTTGTGTCATCGATAACTTGTTGCCTCTTTCGTTCTGCATAGTCAACTAAAATTTCTTGCGGGGTCATAGGCAAAAGTGTGATCCGTTTTCCACTATATTGGAACATGTACCGGTTTAGATAACCATCATGAAAAGTTTAACGGTCAAATTGCCATGGTCGTCCCAACAATACATGTGTGGCGTCCATTTTGATAACATCACAAAGGACCTTATCAACATAGGCACCAATAGAAAACGTCACCCACGCTTGTTGTGTGACGGTGTCACTTGCCTTATCGAAAATCCATTGGAGTCCGTAAGGTTGTGGGTGGGGGGTTGTAGGCAACTTAAAGTGTTTCACCACTTTTTCGTTGACAATATTACAACACGAACCTCCATCGATGATAAGAGAGAGACTAGTGTCATTGACCAAGCAACGAGAGTGGAAGAGATTCTCGCGTTGGTCAATAGGGAGATGCTCTTTTATAGCCAAAATGCGACGAGAGACAAGAGCAAACTTACCTGGTTGTGTCGGACCGCAAGCAAGTTGGTCGTCGCATGGCTCCATGCCATAGTAGGGGTCGGCATCTTGGTCATCTTCCAAGAGGATATCACCATTATATTCCTCTTCGCCATCGTCGTATGATGGGTTGGCAAACATCACTCGCTTGGTGTTCGGGCAATCACGTTGGACATGACCAAACCCGCTACATTTGAAACACACGGGTTCTCTTGGGCGGGCCACTGTTTGAGATCCTTGTTGGGGTCTGCCCGGAGGCGTTTGTGGTGGAGCAACGGTGCCACAATATGGTGATTTCTCGGTAGCCGCTTGCCGGGTGGGTTGACTCATCTGTGGGGATCCTTTAGCGGCTCCGGAATCTTGAGAACTAGAAACATCTCGAGAACGGGGATTAGAGGTATAAGCATATTGACTACATGAAGAATTATACCTTGAATATCGAGGTGTTTCAAGTTGTTGCTTGTGAAGTTTCATGGCGGCATGACATAAGGCTCCCAAGTCCTTATATGGGACAATCTCGAGGGGGCGCCAGATTGACGGATTAAGGCCGCTCATGAATTTGGTTCGAAGGGAGGAGGCGGAGGCCGAGATGCCGGCCTTCATATGAATATCTTCAAGCTTGGCTAAGTAAGCCACCGGAGTTAGACTTCCTTGTTGGAATTCGGCAATTTGCAACCGCATGTCATTTTTGAAGTCGTCGGGCACGGACTTCTTAGTCATGACATAGATCAATTGATCAAATGTCGCAACCGGTGCCCATCCTCAGTTCTCACGGTTGGTCTCGTACCGGTTCCACCAAGATTTTGCATCACCCTCAAAGTAAAGGGTCGCCGCTTCGATTTTCTCATATTCCTCATAATGGCAATGTTTTAGAGCTCTTTTCATATCCTGTGACCAATCAAGAAAAGCACAAGGATCATATTCACCATTAAATATCGGAAATTTAACCTTACCTTCCCTACGAGCTCGGTAGGGATCCGGTCGGGGTGGTGCCATGTATGCCTCTTCGTGATGGGCTCGCCAGTGGCCATCGTTATGCCGTTGGCGCCCATGATTAGGTTGTGCACGCCTTGGTGGGTTAGGAGGAGGCAACCATTCTTCACCTCGATCTTGGTTCTCAAAAGGCTCTCGGATGGGTGGGTGACATGGACGGACATGTGCCACCCGTTCCAAGTCCGACTCATCATCGGAGAACTCGTCAAAGTCATCTCTCTCGTCATACTCTTCATAATCATGATACACCGGTTGTCGGCTATGCCGTGGGTGGCGTTGTCCGGACCGATCATTCTCGGGACGTTGATAGCGATCATTTGTTTGATGATGGTACCGGTCATCAACCCGGGAGGGATGGTTGGTGCGTTGGGCACTAGATGGAGGAGGGGAATTACCATACTTACGTCGGTTGTGCTCATAACGCTTGTGCCGATTCTCCGTGTCAACATATAGCAAATCATTCGGAGAAGGGTCAAGGTGCATGTCCCCTTCATTGTGGGACTCATGACCGTCATCTTGTAAGGGCCTTTGATTTTCAATGACGGAAGCAAGCCGTCGACCGTTAGATGGTTCGGCTCCCAATATACCTTTGCCTTTGCGACGTCCATCGGATGTGGAAGCATCGACCAAGGTTCCATTTGGATTCGGTGGGGCGGTCGTAAGGGTAAGCATTTGGGCTTTCAAAGCTTCAATTTCTTGCCGAAGTGAAGCATTTTCTTCGGTCAAAGTAGTGAGCTCTTGCCTTTCACGAGAGTCCTGAGAATTTTCCATTTCGACGTTAGTCATAACTCCAAAATTAGACACAAATTTACAAGCAATCAAATGAGCAAGGTGACAAGATAAGTCAACGTTACCCAAGTTCAAGTGCGTTAGGGTTCTACCTTTGGGAAAGCCGTTTGGCGGTTAGGCAAGGGAGGCAAATCCAACAAATTTGAACCAAAATGCACACAAATTCAAGAGAAAATTTGCAACTTGTAAGAAAATGGAGAGATAGGAAATGGACGGATTGTTTATCGGCAAGTTTTACTTGCTTTGGTCTTTGACCTTTTCAAAAATCCGATTTTTCGGATGGACCGGTTTGCCGGACGTCTTTTACTTTTGTTTTTGTGGAATTGTTTCTTTTTGAAACTTTTGAATGTAACATTTGGAATGCAAGAGATGAATCCACTTTTTCTTTTGAAACAAATCCGTTTATTGAAGAGTTTTTTTTTTGGTTTTTGGAACATAAAACGACGTGATATCCGATTTTGTCAACAAAAAATCCCAAGAAAATGGTGAAATTGATTAACAAAAATGTCGGATTGGGTGAGGAAAAATGTTTTTTGATTAATGGTTTGATGGCAAACCAAAAATCTCCTAAATTTGCTTTGCAAAATGTATCGAGAAAAAAAAATTTCAAGAACGTGGATGAAGATGCGAAGAACGAGATGAAGATGATGATGAACAAAAGGCAAAAAGGATGAATATGATAACGCACAAAAACAAGAGTAAAGATAACTTAGCTTAGATCCCTTTGCTCTGATGCCAATTTTATGCGACCTTGGACACGTCAATGAAATATTCCGGATCTAGATCAAGGTGAAGCTCAATTACTCCTTAGTTGAAGTGCGAATGCGATTGAAGATGGGTTGCGGAAGCTTAGAGATGGATGCGGAAGTTGAATGGATGAGTCGATCTAGATTGATCGATCAAGCCTTGAAGTGGGTCGGTTGAGTTGGTTCTTGAAGAACCCTCGAATGTGGTTGAGTTTGGATCGAAGATCCAAAAGAAGAACTTTGAGAGGATTGGAAGAGGGATTGATGCTCAAATAAGTAGGAGGAAAATATTTCTCAATACTTAATCAAATTGAACATGATTTAAGTTCCGAAAATGAAACGCCTAAAAATATGAAAGGTTGAGAATTTAAGTTCGGAATTAAGTTTCCGAATTAAATTCCGAAACCAAAAGTCTAATCTTAAATTCGGAAAATTAATACCCGGAAATAAAGTCCCGGAAATTAATATTCCGAAAATAAAAAGACTTATTATTACAAAACGGTAAATTACGGAAAATGCGGAAAATGCGCCGGAACGGTGCCGGCTTGACAAGCTTCATGTCATAGTGACGTAGAGGCACGGTTTGCAACCAATGGGTCCGTGACAAGCAACGGTCCGGCTAATGATGGAGCCGGTAGCTTGGACGATTGCCTTAGCACGTGAACGGGTGAGCGGTCCATCGGAGCGAACCCGGAGTGCCTCGTCTTCCTCATGTTGGGACATAGGGGTCAAGGGCGCATCACATATCCTCGTGTCAATCTTTTATATTCCGCACTATATCTCGCTATTGTGACTAACTTTGTTTTGCAGGAGCACGAAGTCAAGGTACTTGAAAGTTGTTTCAAAGCCCTTGAAATCAAAGTTTCACAAAGAGCACAGATTGACATCAAGGCCCTTGAAAAGAGTTTTAAGGCCTTGAGATTTGGTTTGAGAAAAGTTCTCATACTCTATTCAACTCCCCTTCTAGAGTATCTTTTAACTAGTTTATTTCACCTACCGGTTCTTCACTGCAGTTATAAAATCTGGGTCAAAATATGTAATTAACTTTGCAAGAGTATATTTCAATATTTGTAGATTTACTAAAGATCGGGTCATAAATGCAAATGTAAAATGTGGATAGATATTTATAATTTACCTTAATTTGAATTTACCTTGTTAGGGTTAGGAAGTTTACTGTGGGTAATGGGTATGGGTGAGCAGCTTCTTCAACATTTATTTTGCAACAGCGGCAACAACTTCTTCAATATCTTCTTCAAACATTCCTTTTGCAACAGCGGCAGGGCATCTCCCGGAAGGCAAGGCGGTGACGGCTTCGCCCGGAAAGCAAGGCGGCTCCCTTGCCGGCCGAAGTGATGGTCAGCGAGGCCAGTATGCTCCGCAGCGGTTAAAATCTCGAAACAATGGTGAAAGGTGGTTGCGGCGATTCAGGCGGACGAGTGTGCGAGTGAGCGGTTTCATCACGCAACCACCTTCTCCAAGTGCGAGTGGGCTGTTGCATCGGCGGTTTCATCACGCAGTCACCTTCTCCAGTCGTGCGAGTGGGCGGTTGCATCAACAACTTCATCACGCATCGGCGGTTTCATCACGCACATACTAGTTAAGACGGCGGCGAGAGGAAGTCGGGCTGCAATCCGGCGCCAGGTTCAATCTCACGGGACGAGTTGGAGGAAATCGTCATTGGAGACGAGTTGGAGGAAACCGCCATTGGAGGAAACGTGAGATCTGCGAGAACCCCTTAAATGCAAAATCCGGTGATGGAGTGATTTTATAGGTGTAAAATTTTACGTTTCCACTTATGCCCTTTGAATTAATAATTGTTATCTTTATTTTTAATTAGATAACTAATAGGGGCCTAGTTAGTAATTTACAAACAAAATATGCGCTGCTAGCCAAATTTTCTCATATTTTTTCAAATAGAACTAATTAATAATTAAATATATTTGTAAAAATATTTTTTTGGAATTTCAAAAATATTTTAAAAATTCATTGAATTATTGTAGCGGAATATTGTTAAAAAGGAAATAAATGGTATGATACTAGCTGTAATATGTAAATAAAAACATTTATATAATATATTATAGTTTTTTAAAATAAGCTACAAAGTTTCGTTTCTTTAATAATTAGTTAGCAGTAATTTTATAAAAAATAGTTTTGTGACCTATAGTGTAAAATCAACAATATCTCTTCGGTCATTTAAATTAACAATTTTTTTTATTTAAATTGCTGAAAAAATATTGTTATTTTATAATCAAGAACTTTTATTATTTTTGGGTTTTAATAAAGATTTAAACTAATAAATTTAAAATAGTCATTAAAAAAACTAAAAAAGTTAAGATTTGATTAAAAAATAGGATTAGTTAACTAGAGATTTGTTGATAAGTAAAATGGGATCAGCCATAAACTCACTCACGTTTGGCAGCTTGATTAGCAAGTTTGATAAGTATAAATTCACTTATTTGGTTAAAAAATAAATTTTATATATAAATAAGTTACACATCTGTCATAAAAAAAATAAAAAAATATAACACGCTTATGTATAACCTCTAACATCAACATACTACTCACCAACTACAATCGTAAACTTGTTACACATTATTATATGAATTATATGTGATATCTTATATTTTATAATAAAAGCTATTAATAAATTTTAAAACTAATTTAACCATAATAAATATTTAGTTTTTTTATTAAATAGGGTTAGACTAGGCTAATTAATTGATTTGTTAGTTTTTTGTATCATAATTTTCATAACTTTAACAAAAACTAATTAGTTAGATTTAATCATGATAAATATTTATTTTTCAAAATCCGTCCAAAGTAAGGATATTAAACTAGTTTTGGGTTTAGGAGAGAAATTCTTCAAATAATGTTATGGATAAATAAATAGAAATATCAAATAAGAAACTTGATTTTAGACCTTATTTATTTATTTTTGTAAAAATAAAATAAATATTTAAAATAACATGAATAAAATGCTCTAACAAGTAACGATCGACAACCAAGTGCGGTATAGTAATAGTATAACAAAAGTGGGCCCAACATCTTCCAACGTCCACGTGGAGGAGAGAGGAACCCAAACCGTCCCGTTGTCCCCAAAATTAATCCGTGAAGGCGGTTCAATCCGGTTCGGGTTATGCATTTACCCTTAAAACCCGAATCAACCCCCCTGCCGTGCGGCTACGAAAGTGGCAGACTGGCCATACCGAGCAAAAAAAAAAAATCCGATCCGCCTAACTAATTCATTATTCCCTTCAATTACTTTCTTCCGCCTTCGTGTCTCTTCGTATTCTTCTCTTGTCTCTTTCTAGATCTTCGCAAGAAAAACCCTGTGGATTCCTGTCTGTGATTGAAGTTTGATTGTCGCGACTTGAGTTGCCTAGTTCGAGCTCCCCGCCATGGTGAAATTAGGTAGCTGCCAGGTTCTGCTCGTCTGTAAGAATTATGCTCTCATTTTCTGACTTTGTTTTGTTGATTTCTTCGGTGTTGCTTTATGAAATGAAGTTCTTCTTGATTTCTTCGTCTTGTGCCCTGTTTTGCTTCTATAACAGAGATGTGTCTATTTCTTTCTCTTTCATTTTTCGCGTTGTATAATCAGTTGTCTTTTTGTGCAACCCTCTCTAGCCATGGCCGTTTTGTTTGCAGAAAGTTTACAGAGAGACAGATGCTTCAACTTAAAGCCTTTAGGTTGATTGATCCGAAATCGTTCCATATGCTCACTGCTCGGTTCATTGAATAAGTCATTTCCTTTTTGAATCTCAATTTGATCTTCTGATTGGATCTTGTTAAACCTACTTGAAAATTAAATTTGATATTTATTCCCGTAATATACGCGAAGCCTCGTATATTTTACAAAATGAAGTTTGACTTGCGGAGTTAGTCATTTATTAAATGTTCACATCTACCTACAATCACATGCACAAATTGATCGGTTGGGATCCGATGAAGTTGCTTTATCAACTCCACCGTAAAGTTTTATAAAACTAGATTCAGACTCTCAACACCTTGTATACAATCAAATTCATCGGCCTGATCTTTGAATGATATTTCCTATCCGCACTGAGATAAACAAGAGTCGGAACTTGGGAGTGATTGATCAAGAAGAGTAATGTTCAAAGAGACCACAGAATCATCATCAAACGACGTTGATCCTCTGTTGAAGGATCTGAGCGAAAAGAAGCAGAATTTCAGGAGAAACGTAGTGTCTTTGGCGGCCGAATTGAAGCATGCCCGGAGCCGTCTTGCTTTGCAGGAGCAATCATATGTTAAAGAAACCCTAACTAGGCAGGTACGAGATCTGGACGTGGCTATATCAGTATTTTTTATATGAAAGTTTGAATTGTAAAGTTCTCTTTTCAAAGTTGTGGGTCCCTTGGCTGATTTGGGTATAACAGGAAGCAGAAGCTAAAGCTAAGAGCATGTTAGAGGAGATTGGTGGATTACAGAGAAGCTTGGAGGAGAGAAACGGGCAATTGCAAGAATCGACATCCCAGGCACAAAAGGTAAAGCTCCTTGATTTGTTCAAATGGCGTCCTTTGGGTCTTCTCTTACGGAGGTGATGGTGTACCTGTACAGTGCATACACCATCATATTTTCTGGTCACCTTTTTGTATTTATTCTTGGCTTTTTGTTGACTTCCAATCTCCCATGCCAGGGCCCGGAGAAGGTCTTAGTGTTTTTATATTATCAATCCTTATTCAAGTTTCCTGTTTTCTGGAACATTTGAGTTTGAAGTTTGATTATGAAAGTTTCCCATCTTTGCAATATCTCAAGTTCCAATCGTCAATAAAGGATAAAACTATTTTACACCGTGCACCTTGTAACATAACCCAATCTTAAAACGTAACAGGTACCTAGTAGTACGACAGCATCCCCAGATCATGCATTATTAACACGAGTTTGGGAATTTTTACTTGATAGTTACCATATTTGGTCCACAAATTTAGAAGAGTGCGTGAATCAATTGCTGCTGATGAGTCTCTTGCTATTTGTTAGGCGCATAGCAAATGGTGTTGGTTGGGTCATTTTCGGTTCATGTAGGCCAAGTTCATTATATATGTAGGCTGTTCAGGTTGGATTATTGACCAATAAACTAGTCGTTTCCTTGACTATGCAGTACCTGATGGAGTTGGACTGCCTTAGGTCTCAGGTTACACTCACTCAAGCGACTGCGGATGCCAGTGCGGCTTCAGCTGAATCAGCACAGCTTCAATGCCTAGCTCTTGTAAAGGAGCTAGAAGCAAAAACCAAGTCTTTAAAAGAACAAGAGGAGCATTTCAATAGAATGGAAGAGCAGCTTGATAATCTGCAGAAGGATCTTGAAACAAGGGAATCTACACAGAAACAACTCAAAGATGAGGTCGCTACAATGGAGCATGACATCATGCAAACACTTGCCAAGGCTGGATCAATAAAAGAGTGTGAACTTATGAAAATACTGGATGAAGTCTCTCCAAAGAATCTGGAGAAGATGAATAAGCTTCTGACAGCCAAAGATGAGGAAATTGGCAGACTGAGAGACGAAGTGAAAATTTTGTCTGCTCACTGGAGGTTGAAAACAAAGGAATTGGAGTCCCAGGTAATTGCCTTTGTTGTAAATCATATCTGTGATGATGGAATGAAATGTGATATTGTCATTAATTATGATGGTACGGCCATGTAGGTTGAAAAGAACAGGAAGGCTGATTTTGAGCTGAAGAAGAGGGTGCTGAAGCTGGAGCTGTGCCTACAGGAAGCCCGGTCTCAGACAAGAAAGCTGGCAAGGGTATGGCTTTCTACCATCTCCAACATTTGTGGCTTGTTTGGATGCATAATGCAAGTTTGATAATACATGTGTGATTGTAGATGGGGGAGCGACGAGACAAGGCCATTAAAGAACTCCGGAATCAGTTGGCTACAAAGCATCAACCGGGCGCTCCTCAGAATTTGTGGGAGAGCTCCAGCTTCAAAGTTGTAGTTTCCATGTCGATGTTGATATTGGTGTTTTTCTCCAAACGTTGACTTGTCTCTTGGAACTATCTTATATTTGGACTTCCCAAGGACAACGCCATGACCCGTGAGTATATATATAGTACCAAAAGTTGGGTTAGATTCTCCTTCTCCGGAACTCGTATTCAGTGTATAGTTGTACAAGCTCTGGTCTCATTGTAATTAAAGTCTCCTTGTACCTTTGTATATTCTTGTTTACATCTATCTGAACCGCTTTTTGCAAGCTTATGAGACGAGTACAATGGAAGATCGGAGAGTAATTTTGTCTTAGCTCGACCGCTTTTTGTTGTTTCAACAACTTCAAGTGGACTAGACTCTATGAGGGCAGCTAAATTACGATGCTCACTTTCTTACACTAGTCTAGAGCAGAAGATTATGTACCATGTCTATATGCATTTAATATATAATACCTAATAATACTAGTTTATACAGCATGTGCAGATTTAAATGTATAATACTGTGTGTTTTCCTTAGTATTTCATTATTCCCTTTAAATTTATTTGCAAAATATCTAGGTATACACATGTATTTCCGTTTGGGCAATACCGCTATTTTTGTTTGAGAGAGATGTAAAGGTAAAAAGAATCAATCACCGTATAAATAAAACGGTGAATTGAGACGCCGAAAGAAATCTGTTGCCGGAACTAACCGTCAAAGGGAACAACCCAACATCAATAGAGGCAAGCAAACAAATTGTAGAAGAGAAAAAGAGTGAAAACGTAGGAGGGGACAATAACAAGATTTAAAGAATCTCCCAATGATAGTGGGTAATGGGCGAGTCAAGAACTATTAGGAAAACACCAAAGATGAAGTGGGTCATAGGCGAGTCAAGAACTATTAGAATATTACCGCGTATGCATGAACAGAACTCGAACTCATGGGGAAATGAAAGACGGAAATTTGGGGAAGTCTCTCATTAAAACAATTTGTCATAAAAACGCATCACCACGACCACAATGCAGACACGACTCTAAACATATACTGAAATTTGAGAAGAGCTTAAAAACATGAAATGTCAAGTTCCACCTCCTCGATTTTATTTATAAAGGAGTTTTTCGCTCGAATTTGTTCACAAGTTCACAAATTGATTCAAATAAGGAGAATTATTTCCGATTTCAAGTCTATTTGTTAAAGATTTATTCAAATCAAATTCCATAGACCAAAAAATGGTTGAAATTTGTAGTTATTGGTTGAGAGATTGTGTTTAGGCAAATAGCCAAAATATAGATATGATCTAACACCAAGAACCACATCGGTTGTTAGGGCAGAGGGGTTGGCCACGGGAGACGGAGTCTTCCAAAGCCCAAGACCCACCGCACCTTAGTTCATGAAAAACTAGATAGTGTGTTTTTGAGTTCACAATTAAGATCGAGAGTAACAATCTCAATTATTTCGATGAAACTCTCAAGCAAGGGGTCAATTCACTTGTAAAACTGATGAGGGGATATATTGGATCATGTGGGGAGTTTGGATTAATCTAAAAACCTTGTTTTTATTCATTTTTCGGGTTCCGTTTGTTTATTAAAACAACACGATTTAGTGTTGTTTAGGTAGTATATATGACTAAAGAAAACCAAGACTTTTTTTCTCTTATTTATCTTGTTCTTCCACTTAAATTAGAGGTTGGAGTTAGTAGATAATTTTTTTGCTACGAGTTGGTTTGAGGTCAAATCATAGATTTAGTCAAAATAAAGGTTCAAGCTTCAATTGTTCATATATGTAAGTTTTGACGGAAATGTCAAACAAGTCGAAGATTAGAGGTACAAGAAAAAAGGTAGAATTCGAGACATATATAAGAAAATAAAACTAAAAGATGAAGCTGATTTTAGAAATGCGATTTGCGAAAGTAGATTATTAGAAAAATAGGGAGACATTTGTTTTCGAAGATAACCTAACAACAAAGGAAATGGAATCTAGAGAACAATCACTGATCTTCAACTTGATAAACACAAACCACTTAGAAACAAAAAAAAAACAACTCTAAAAATTTTTAGAGACCTCTTTACTTTTATTTGCAAGAGTTAAAATTTGAAATTTTCACTTTCTCAAATAAGACTACAACTAAAAAACAAAAAGAACAAAACAAAACATGAAAACCAAAAATCAGAAGAAAAATAAGAAAGAAACACGGAAAGACGATTTTGTAAAGAGATCGGTGTGAAAAACAAAACAAAAGGAGAAGCTGAAGAAACTAAAAATTAAATTATGAAAGTCAAAAACAAAGCAAAGAGAAGATGAAAAAAAAGGGGCAAAAGAAAAAAATTACCTCTCTAGATTTTTTTTCTAACCTTAGATATGGAAGACAAATTTCCCAAAAAACATAATTTTGTTTTTGGGTTAGTTTACTTGAAACCACTCGTTAATTGGGTCGATTTACACTTAACCATCCCTTAATGCTTAATTGTTTAGGACCACCCAATAATGGGTTCCGTCACCAAATCACCACCCTTCTCCACGATCTGTTAGTATTATCATCAGTGGGCCCGACTTGTGATTATTTTATTATTATCCTTACTAAACCAACACGGTTTGTTAAAATCAATAAATAACTGAACCGGACCTGATTTTGTACTAAATGAAAACAAGACCGAGATCGAATGGGTAAATGACTAATACTCGACCCTCTTCAATCTTTCATTCATCTCAAATCGAAAACAAACAACATCCCTAATTTGGTAAAGAGGGAAATCCCAAATTGAAGCCTTAGTTCGTTCAACTTCAAAGAGCAAAAGGGAAATCCCAAATCAAAGCCTAGTTCGTTCAACTTCAGAGAGCGATTAAGGTAAGTTCAAGCTCAGTTTTTTTTGTTCGAGAATCCTAAGTTGTAGTGTCGTTCCCTAGTTTTGTTCCATTGTTCGTTCTTCATCTAATTGATTGTTCGTGTTTACTTTCATTTTATACTTGAACCTATATTCGTTGTAAGGGAAACACAATATGGGTGGAGGTGAGTTAAATGCCGTCTAAATACTGTGAATCCATTGTTCTCTTTTGAACCCCATATGCATTCTAAATACTATAAAGATGGGTTTGTGTTCGTGTTGTCTATGTGTATCTGAAGTTATTGTATTATAACTGTGCATTTGTATCTTTTATATGTGCGGTCCCAACTTTATTTTATTAAGTTGTGGATATCAATAATGACTGTAGTTGGGGTGCGAAACCGAAACTAGGTTTAATTAGTTCCGCACTTAGGGTTTGAAACGAAATTTTAAAAAAAGTTTTTTCTTTTTTCGTTTTAACGAGTTAATTGATTATGCACCCGTATCATGTAATTTTATAAAGAAAATATAACATTAACACAAGCATTCGAACCGGAAATCCCATTTGAGCTATTATAATTTTGATTCAATATGAGAAAATTGAGCTAGTAAGACACTTTTTTGTAACTTGATTACTAACTAGGCCCCTACCAATTATCAATTAAAAATAAACATAAATAAAATGATAAATAGGATATTAATTAGCCCGTTAAGGATAGTTAATTAAAAAGAAGATTTATATTTTGGATCATGGAGAATAATTAGCTACTGTAATTAACAAAATTAATTATAATTAAGAGGAGAGAGAAGAATCCTAAATTTGAAACAATAGTTTATTTATTTTCAATAAATATTTTTAATTAAATTAATTATAATTAAGAGGAGAGTGAAGATTCCTAAATTTGATACAATCTTTTATTTATTTTCAATAAATCTTTTTACTTAACATTGTGTAATTGAAATTATGTAACTCAATGGGCTTGAATTTGTGTAACCAAACCATGCGTAAATGATGGACTTGTGTACATGACAAACCTTTACGACTGTTAACTCAACTTTGTGTAAACAAAACGGAACTTGTGTAATTGAAAAATGACCGAATTGTGTATTAACATTGTGTAATTTAATTGTGTATGAACATTGTGTAATTGAAATTATCTATTAACATTGTGTAATTGTAATTGTGTATTAATATTGTGTATCATCAAAAGAATATACAAAGTTTAATTAGTCCAGCTGTTATGTTGGAGGGAGGGCCTATCACCTAGAGTTCAAAACTCACTGGCTACAACATTTATATTTTGGATCATGGAGGATAGTTAGTTACCGTGATTAACAAAATTAGTTATAATTAAAAGGAGAGAGAGAATCATAAATTTGGCACTATATTTTATTTATTTTTAATAAATTTTTTTACTTAAATTAATTATTAGGGAAATTCCGGTTGGTACCCATGTGGTATGAAGTATTCCAGATTTTGCCCATGAATTTTTCAAAGTTCGATTGATACCCCTCAGTTTTTACATATTTCGAGAACTTGCCCATTCGTAAAAAAACTTGTTAACTTTAACGTTTTCTTAAAAAAAAATAAAAGGAAATTGAAAGAAATAAAAAATAAAACAAAATGAAATTGAAAAGAAATAAAAAAAGAAGAAGAAGAAGAAGAAAATATCTCCCCACTCCTTGTCACTCGAATCCTCTCTTTTCCTCTCTCGGACGAAAGTTAAAGACGATCTCCGTTCTTCTCCTCACCCAGATCTCCTCTCCTAACGAAGTCGGTAGCTAAGGAAGACGATTGCAAGACGATTCCTCTTCTCCATATCCCGGTTTGAACCCCGATTATCTGTTTGTCCGTAATTTCAAAAAATTTCTTTTAATTGCGATTAGGCCTTCTAATTTGTTGTTTGCTTGCTCTCTGTCGCTCGAAAACTCTTTTTTCCTCTCTCGTCGTGAATGTGGTGGTTTGCCTTTGATTTGGAGTTTATCATTTAATGGGTTTTGGGTCTTGTTTGCTTGGGGACTGAGGTTTTCTTAATTGTAGAGGGATGAAAAGGTGAGTGGCTTGTGCTTGTTTTCCAAGGATGGCATGGTTATTGTTACTGACTTCTACACTGAGTTTATGCAAAGACCAATTCTCCAAAGGCACCAATGCAACTAATGTGTGCTTTATCCTATTCATATTCTTATGCTTTTTTGCTTGCTTTGTTTCTCTATATAAATTATGTATGTATAGCTTTTGTCAACAAAGAGATCTCGGTGATGATAGTTCTTGATATACAATCTTTTTCATGGATCAATTTTGCTGGTCATCTTTGCCTTTCAAAACAAAAATACACTTGAATTGAAGTGTTTGTTGTTTTCTTCAATATTGTTGATCAAAATTTGTTGTTTGTAGTTTGGTTATTTCAAACTTCGGTTTGATTGAATAGTTTGTTGATTTTAGTTTTAGTGTTAGGTTCTAGTTCAAGTTTTTTTTATTTACTTTCTAATTATTTATAAATGTAAAACGTGAAGTGATAGACTAATATTCATGTTATCATTTTTAGGTTGAGAGCTAAAAAAGTGTTGTGTTTACGTTACAATTTGGATGAGGTTATTCAAATAGAGGTGGATGATACCGATTTGTGCAATGTGTTGGATATCTATATTCAGTTGTTAGATGGAGTAGTGAAAGGGGGTTAAATCTTCCCAAAAATCTAAGTTTGTGGTACGTGTACAACTCTAGAAGACACAAATTAGAGAGTGACAATGATTTGTTGGAGCTATTTAGGTTATTTTATGATAAATCATTGATCAAAATTTTCATTGGTTCTGTTGACAACCCATGCGAGAATCTGTAGTTGGCGATGAGTTTGCTTGAGTCAAGAGGCTAGACACTGTTCGTTGTAGTAAGTGTCAGGTATGTTATATCACTTGTTGACATATTTTATATATTTTAACTACTTTGATTTGAGATTAATCTGTTTTCTTATTCAATTTCTATATAATACAAGACATTTGAACATAATGCTAAGACATGTAAAGGTGGGTTGACTACAAGAGAGCTTCGAGAGCAACAAGTTTAAGGGCAACAAGGAGTCTGATCGTAAAAGGAAAGCACAACCACCTGACGAAGCCGCATCTGATGTGTTAGGATCGGCTTCATGGAACATTGGAAGTCAACATGACCCTTAAAGGCTAGTGTAGCAAAATCAAGACCCTTTGAAGCTAGTTTTTCTTAGGCTTTTGGAAACTTTTTGTTGTAGGGAACTAGTCTGCTTTGGAAAACTTTCTGTTGTTGGAACAACTGTTTGTAATGTAGTTGTTTGTAATGCAACAATTGTATGTTTTGGAAAAGTTTTTGTTATTTTGGAAGAAATGTCTGTAATGCAGTTGTCTGTAATGCAAAAACTGTTTGTTTTTGAAAACTTTCTGTTTTGTTGCTGAATATGGGAAGCATGGCTTTCAACTAACAAAAAAAGCATAAAACAACAACTTCTTTAATGTATTGTTATGTACAAGATATCTTGTGAGTTTTAATTTCTAATTCTTCCAAATCAATCTTGTCCAACAATGTTCATTGCATATATAGGAAAAAAGATGAAATTATGAATGGGAGTCGTTGTTTTTCCAGTGACCGTTGCTTTAAGTTGGAAATTGCTTAATATCTACAACTAGGATATCTTATGACACTACTTTACCCCACTAGTTTGAGCTAATTAGGTACTTTAATTTTTTTGTTGTTTCTAATTCTTGAATGTACTGTAAGTTGAAGATTGTTTTGTTGTTTAATTTCTACAACTAGGATATCTTATGACACTACTTTAAGTTGGAGATTGCTTAATTTCTAATTTTTTTTTAATGTATTGAAAGTTGGAGATTGTTTTGTTGTTTAATTTATAATTCTTTAAATTGTTTTTTTTGTTTAATTTCTACAACTAGGATATCTTATGACATTGCTTTAAGTTGGAGATTGCTTAATTTCTAATTCTTTAATGTGTTGTAAATTATGTAATGTACTATAAGTTGGGTGTGTGCATTTTCAACTAGTTTGAGCTAATTGGGTACTTTGGTATATCGATTTTAAGTTTGCGAAAGTGGAAGGAATAGCCGATTAGGATGTGCTAAAGCATATAGAAATTTTACCCAAGTCTGCTTTATGGTATATTGTTTTCTTAGACATGTAGATCTTGTGTAGTGATTGTTTATTAATTGATGCAGGTTGACAAGTGGAATGAGCAAAGGGAGAATGACACTGTTTTTGGCCCTCTCTAAACACTTTGGAGCTTATTATTTGTCA
Source organism: Fagopyrum homotropicum (assembly GCA_033239125.1). Taxonomy (NCBI): domain Eukaryota; kingdom Viridiplantae; phylum Streptophyta; class Magnoliopsida; order Caryophyllales; family Polygonaceae; genus Fagopyrum; species Fagopyrum homotropicum. The sequence continues at coordinate 64,703,353 of BSWB01000003.1, forward strand.
TTTGTTTACTGAATCTGAATGGGAAAAAGACACTCAAGAATGAGGGTCTAATTTAGAGTGAAAATATAAACAAAATAATAAACTTTAGTTTTCAACTTTGTCAATTGGAACTAGCCATGGTTCAAACACAAAATTTGTATTATCATAAGCTCATCGAACTAAATATAAGCTGAAAATCAAAACCAAGAAAGCTAACCAATGTAACCAAGTGTCAGTGGCAACACACTCAAAATGCAGGGTAAAAGACTGGTCACTAGCCATGCCCCAAAAAAACAGCCAAACTGGAACAGAGAAGAGAATAAAAATGCAACACAATAATTGAAGAAATTATCTAGTATTTATATAAAAATGATAAACTATCTCGTAAGTAGTCCCAAGTTCATAACAACCTTGTCTATAATGCAGCAGCCTTGCTTATCAATTCTATGAACAACTGTTTGTAATTCAACAACCTTAATTCTATGAAAACTTTCTGTTCTTAGAACAACTATCTATAATGCAGTGGTCTGTAATATAGTGGTGTGTTTTGGAAAACATAAGATTTGAGTAACACATAATACATAGACTATCTTGATTTATATTAACCAAATTCATTGTACATAATACATAAAATTTCGAAATAAAAACTAAACATTTTGCAATATCTAATGTGCTACTCAGTTTTTTAGCACAATCACTAATATAATCATGTACAAATAAGAGCTTTTTTTAACTACGGATTGAAAATATTCCTTCAAATCCATCACCTCTTTCTTCAAGTCTTTAAGGTCATTTTTGGACATTATCGGTGAATCATATCCTGTATCATTTATTGCTTTATGCTCGCCTTGAACATTAGTCATCTTCGATGCATCCGCCCATTGAAAGAAATTACAAGCATCACATTTGTAATACGGCCGATTTTGATTTTTGTCAGATCCGGGAATCCTAATGTAAGTTCTTCTTGGAGGTTGACACCTACAATATAAGTTCGTCAATCTAAATGTTGAAGAAGAAGAAGATGTAGTTAAATCCATTAAATCTCGAGAAACCTAACCAAGAAAAAATATCAAACAAACATTGTTATTGAGGTTCAACATCTTCGTCAATATACAATAATATTCGTAGAAACAACCAATTATGACCATGAAAACATACATCCTCATCAACAGACAATAAACTAGAATGAAACAAACACCAAGAAAACATACATCCTCATCAACAGACAATAAACTAGAATGAAACAAACACCAAGAAAACATACATCCTCATCAAGACAATAAACTAGAATGAAACAACCAGTTATGACAAAAAAATAGTCATGTCAAATGTACAGAGACAATTGTGACCAAGAAAACAACAAACACTTCAATTCAAATTGTATAAATATGAGTTAAATGACAAATGTGCACAGACGGACTAATCCAATGTACACAATCTAAAATAAGTCTAATTCAACTACCTTAATAGCAAAAAAACAGCCGGCACTTCAATTCAAACAGACAAGTGTGTAGAGACAAACTAATTCAATGTACACAAACTAAAATGAATGTAATCCAACTACCTTAATCGCAACAAAATAGTATACTAATTCAATGGACATAGACATCAAACGAGAATGAAACAAACACCAACTATTCAACCAGAATGCCAGCTTACTAAGAAGCCCTGATGTGGAGAAAGAAGTCAAATTCTCATTACCATCGCTTGTCATTTCAAATACTCATAAAGGGAATCAAGTGTATTTTTGTTTTGAAAGACAAAGATGAGATCTGAGTAAAACTAGAATGAATCAAACAACAAACTATTCAACCAATCTCAATCAATTAACAATTCAATCAAACAAGTACAAGCCACTCATCTTTCCATCCCTTTACAAGACCCAAAACCCATTGAATGATAAATTTAAAACTTAAAGTTAAAGGCAAACAACAACATTCACGACGAGAGAGGAAAAGAGAGGTTTCGAGCGACAAAGAGCAAACAGACAACAAACTAGAAACCCTAATCGCAATTACAAAGAAACAGATAATCGGGGTTCAAACCGGAATATGGAGAAGAGGAATCGTCTTGCAATCATCTTTCTTAGCTAGCGTCTTCGTTAGGAGAGGAGATTTGAGTGAGGAGAAGAACAAAGATCGTCTTCAACTTTCGTTTGAGAGAGGAAAAGAGAGGATTCGAGCGGCCATGAGCGGGGAGATATGTTTCTTCTTTGTTTTTTTAATTTCTTTTCAATTTCATTTTGTTTCATTGCTTATTTCTATTTAAATTCCTTTTATTTTTTAATAGAAAACGTTAAAGTTAACAGGTTTTTTAACGGATGGGCAAATTCCGAAAATATGTGAAAACTGAGGGTACCAACCGAACTTTGAAAAAGTCATGGGCAAAATCCGGATACTCCATACCATTTGGGTATCAACTAGAATTCCCCTAATTATAGTTAAGAGGAGAGAAAATGATCTTGAATTTGGCACAATCTTTTATTTATTTTCAATAAATCTTCTTACTTAAAATTAGAGGGAGGGTCTGTCACCCAGATTTCGAAACTCACTAGCTACAACATTTATATTTTGGATCATGGATAATTAGTTACCATAATAAATAAAATTAATTATAATTAAGAGGAGATAGAAGAATACTAAATTTAGCACAATCTTTTATTTATTTTCAATAAAATTTTTTACGTAAAATTAGGGGGCGTAGACAAACATATAAAATTTAGGGCTCTATTTATGCTCATTGACACAAAACTATCTACATGGTCATTTTACCTATTCAATATTAGCTTCAAAGTCTTTATGAAGACCGGGGAGTAAGCATGTCCACGGTTCACGGGTAAGGGTCGAGGTGATCCTTGTTCACGGGTAAGGGTCGAGGTGATCCTTACCCGTGACCCGCGAGTCGACCCGTGAAAGGTTAATTTTGAAAAAAATGAAATAAAAAAATTGGATCCAACGGCTAAAATAGCCGTTGGTGGGTCAACCCGCCGGGTTGACCCGGCGGGTCCGACCAGTGTACATGTTTACCGGGGAGATTGTAGCCTCTTGCGAATCATCTCAAACATACAATCATGAATATCCTCCCCTGAGTTCAATTCAGGGGCCATTCTTCTCAACATTCTCTCCAACCAAAGTCATTTTGCCATTTTAACCTACAGAAGATAGATTCTCAACCTCGTGAAAGTTTCTTATGAGAAATAACCAAGAATAGATTGCGTATACACGAGAATATAAAGAATGTGGATGGTATGAGTAAAAAAGATCCAATCCACAAACCTCAACGCTGATGAGCTCAGGTCATCTCGACACAAGTACTTGGGTGCCACAAACTTTGGATATCATTGCATAACAGGTGTGGACAGCAATCTCAACATACCAGAGATTTGTAAGATTTATAAAGAAGCTTCAAAAGGACACCAAAGAGATGTCACATCAGTAACTTTTATCGAGTAAAACATGCATCTGTTGATAGTCATATCACATTATACACCTCTTTGATATCTTCAAAGTATGAAGTTATAAAACCACCAGATAATTTATGGAAATTTAGGAAAACATTGGCTATACATTTTAAAACATTGTAATTAAACTTTTAACAGAATTCAGAGAACTAGATAGGCTAGAGAGAAAAAGCTATTCACCCTTCAGAGTTCACACTCATTTCATCAGGAAAGTGGAGCACACAACAAGTATTAGATCCGAAAAATGATAAGGAACAGAACTGAACTCTTGCAACCACTTAAAAACATATCAGGTCCGAGAACTTAACATGTGGAGCCAAATTCAATTAAATATATGCGACAAACTAAAAAAAATCTTTCTCTCTACCATTTTCATAGGAGATTCCTAAACAAGTTCTGATAAAGAAGATACTCTAGATGATAAAAGCATGGCTTTGTAAACATAATATTACATTATAAGATTTCCATTTACTTCATCAGCTGTATAAGAACTTGTAAAAAAACAACACAGGTACCTGACCCGTTGGGTCGAGCGTGCCACTTTGTACTTGGATCCAACCTAAATCTAACCCGTGTTGACTGCAGCCCGAAATGACCCGTCCTGCCCCGAGTTTTGACCTGAAAAGAATTGGCCCACTTCACATGTAGGTCAGCACAGCAGAAGTTCATCATGACTTGTGGACGCATTCAACCTGTAGAGTAAGATCACTGATTCCAGCATTCTTAAGTATGCCAGACACCAACTTTTTCATGGAAATCCTGTTGGTTTCTGTAGAGACGTGAAGATGAAGTGTGCCAATGACATCCGTGTTCGTCAAGCTCCAAACATGCAAATTTTGAATGCCACAAACCCCTTTAATCTTCATCACATCATTCAAGGCCTGCTTCAAATCCCGTTCACGTGACCTTGGAATTCTTTGCAGCAAAATCTCCCCAGAGTTCCTCAGCAGCGAAATAACTGAAGATATAATAAGGACTGATATAAATATAGAGCAAGCAGGATCAGCTATTAGCCAACCCTTGAATTTAATCAAGAGAGTTGATATGACAACCCCAACACTCCCCAAGGTGTCGGCAAGAACATGCAAGAAGATGCCTTCCATGTTATGGTCAACATGGTGATGGTGATTCGAGTGCTTTTGAGAATGCTGGTCTACATGTGCAATAGATGTCGATTCTTGCTTGGAACAATTTCCCTTGCAGGAAGAATGATCCTTGGAGGTTGAACCATGAATTCCAGCACTACAATTTCCTTCATGAGCATGAGCATAGGAATGACTTTGCAATCTAGGTGAAGAGCCAAAATATATGCTTCCTGAGGTATCAGCTTCAGAGAGGTGATGATCATGAGAGGTATCAGCTTCAAAGAGGTGATGATCATGATGATGATGATTGCATGTTTCATGACTGTGGTCGTGGTGCTCGTGTACATTACCATTATGGCCATGGTCATGATGAGGAACATGAAAATGGCTGTGGTGGCTCTCAATGTGATCATGGCACTTCGCAGTAGTTTTATTTTGACCACCTGCACAATCTTGATTATGGTTGTCATGATGACAGTCGGCCGAATGTTCATGTCCAGTAGGATGAGAATGATGGTGGTCATTGTGAGAGTGAGAATGTGAACACGATCCGTGCCCGCCATGTGCATGATGATGCTCCTCATGAAAAAATACCAAACCTATGACATTCACCAGCAAACCCCCAACAGAAACAATTAGCAAACTGTTTGTTGAAACCTCCTGAGGGTCCAAAATTCTCTCAAATGATTCAAGCACTATCAAGGCTCCAACCAAAACCAGGAAAACAGCATTAGCATAGCCAGAGAGAACCTCAAATCTCCCACGACCGTAGTTATACTGACCATTGGCAGGCAATCGGGAGATGTAAGAAGCATAAAGTCCGATGGCCAAGGCAGCACAGTCAAATAGCATGTGACATGCATCTGATATCAACCCAAGACTATTGCTCATGAAGCCAGCAACAAATTCGACAAACATGTAAATTGTGTTGATAATCAGGAATAATGCAATCTTCCGGGATTTCCTTTCACTCAGAATATGTCGAATAGGTTTCATTATCAAGCTAGATGCTGAATCCGAAGATTTCATTCCCAATTCCACATAGTTCGAATAAGCGCCATCGAGTTGACGAACAGTGATCCAGAACAAGAGGCCACAGATCAACAAGCCCCAAAGGGATAGCTCGGGAAAGTAAACCAGCTCTAAACAAACAGTAAAAACAAAGGTAATAAGGAATTCCTTGTGGAAATCCTTGTGAGTCTTGTCATCAGTATACCATTCATTCAAGAGCACCCCAAACAGAACCGTATTTGCCAAAGGCCAGCTCAGGTTGCTCATGGAAAGACCACCCCCCTCTTCCTCAAATATCCAAAAGCTCACAAGAGCAGGGAAGAAAAGCAAAACCGTCGTCAGAGACAGAGAAATCAATTGGATCCTTGTATGCCCTAAATGCCTGATTAGAGGGGAGTTGGTCAAGGAACGTTCGTAGCAACCAAGAAATCCAGACAAGAAGGGAAGCAACATTGGCCCAATTCTCACGCATTTCTGACTTATTATCATGGAAGCGCCCAATTTCCCATGATTCGAGTAGGAGAACGGAAAACACTCGAGACGATCCCAGCTCAGAGATAATAGAAGCAAACCTAGAACCAAGAAGAATGAACCGCGAAGAGCCTTATACGACGATGCATTGCGATCGCGATCAACTGATTTTTTGGACAGGAACTGAAAGGCGATGTTACCGGAGAATTCGGCGAGGATCATTGCGGCGGTGCCGCAGTAACGGAGAGCCTGGAATCGGACGAGGAAGACGATGGCAAGAACGGAGGATTGAAAAAGCATGAATCGAAACTGAGATCGGGGGATGGAGGTGAGAGAGATGTCGAGGGGGCGGGGGCGATTGCGATTTCGATTAAGAAGAGAGGGGAAGAGGGAGAAGGAGAGGGTGAGGAGGAAAGAGAGGAAGGAGACGAGGAAGGAGAAAGGAAAGAGGGACAAAGAAGAAGGTGAGGACCTGAGGAAGGGGAGGAGGGAGTAGAAAGAGCGCAGGGAGAATAGCATGATGATCAGAGACGGGACGGTACTCCGGCTTCCGGCGACGGCAGAAAGGCGGTGCTTGGAAGGGGTCGGTGTGGGGGTGAGGATGGGGGAAGGGTTTGGGTAGAGAGGATAAGCTCTGGTGGTGGGCGCCATGGCGGTGCGAGGTGGCACAGACAGCCGCCCTGGGCGGTGCTGGTGGTGGTGGTGTTGCCGATCGGCGGACATTACTCCCGCGTCAACCCAAGTGTAATTTCAGACTCGGAGAAGAGAGAAATGAGGATTAACAAGATTCCTAAAAGCTAGGGAGTGGGTTATCTTAAAGTTTCAACTAAATTACTTTTAGGGTTCGCAATGCACCTTTCAAGTATGTTGCTAAATAGTTATATTGGGTCGTTTTGGGAGACAGCCGTCTAGAAGTGATGGAGAGGATAACTCAATTACTTTTTCTTCCCTCAATCTCCCTCCCATTATCATCTGCAGGTGTTGAGAGACAACTCAATTACTTTTTCTCTCCTCAATCTCCCTCCCATTATCATCCAACCTTCCTTCTCATCTTGAAAAGCAGGAAGAATCGGCCATCCAAATTCATCGCTAGGGCTCTCCGAGAATGGAAAGAGTACGAACAGGCTGTCAAGGATAAGGACCTGGCTAGTGCTCTGAGGTTCCTCAAATCAATGAACGAATCCGCGGTCCAGACTCCGCCACTTGCCGAGTCCATTCAGCCTTCTTCTCCTCTGCGCCGTGGAGCTCAGTTGGGATTCGGGAGGGATTGGGATATTTTGGATACTTGTTTGAATGCAGCTGACATGAGGCTTGTCACCACGGCCTATTCTTTTCTCAAGGACAGAGGATTCTTACCTAATTTTGGCAAATGCAGGAATATTGGTATGGTTCTCACTTTCTTTCTCCTATCTGAATTTCGACTTTTTCATGTTTGCTTGCTTGTAAGTTGTAGCCTAAATATGAGGCTATGATTTCAAAAGTGTTGTCCTAATTGTTCTTTGTACTAGTGTTTGATTCAGAGTTTTTTAGTTGCTTAATTTTGTTCAATTGGGATGCCAATATATATAGATTTTATTGATTATGACTATCTTTGATGAAAGTTTTGTTCCGCAAGAAGCAAAGTAGTACACCTATCAGGGATCATGGGTTTGTACTTTTATTTGTAATGTATTGAGAATAAGAGGCCGCCTTCATATTGAATGCAGATGCCTTTATATTAGGTACTCTACTTTTTCAGGTCTTATTGATTCTATAAGATGTTTAGTTTTCTTTCATTAACCGTCAAGACAATTGTGCCTTGATTGGACCATTCTGATTTACTAGACAAATAATACTAAAAGGTAATAATGAGATTAAGTGTTTGCTGTTTCTCTGGGTAGCATGGGAGAGAAGAGAATAGAGGAGAAGAGAAATGATGAAAATAGAAAGGAATGGATCCTTCTCTTGCCTGCTCCTTTGTGGGAATATAGCGCCAAATCTCTTCACTTATTAAGGGATTGAACTCATAAAACTGATGAGAGCTGAATGCTCAGTAAAATTTTTAGTATTTCCTTTCATTTATTGAAAGGCCATGGAATTTCATTTCGGAAAGTCTGTAAGGTTTGACCAATCTATCATCTTAGTATACTCCCAAGACTGATACATACAGACAAGATCCAGTGTTGAATGCCTGATATGGTTATCAGTCAATTGGTGACATGTTTGTTTATTCTTTGATTGTTAAGGCTGGACTTACTGGGATTTCAGTCACAAGTTCAGGATTTGGTATGATGGATGCTGATTTTCTAAAGACTTGTATGCCTTCCACAATGTTTGTGATGGATGAAATGTAATTTAAAGCTGTTTTTTCACGAAAAACTGGGGGCCTAAGAAGTAAATAGGGAGAAAAAAATAATTGGCTATCAATCTAATACCTATATCTTGATACCTCATACCCACATCTTGATACCGATATCTGATACATTGGTATCTAGATATGGATAACAAACATGCCCTTAGTTTTATGAAATAGTTAAATTCAAGGGGCACAATTCATGGCTTTTCTCAATACCACCCATCCTGTTTTCAGTCATCGAGGGGCCACGAGATATCACTCCAAGCATTATCGAATCCTCCACTGGTTTAGAAGGTACTGTTTCTGACTTATTGCTTACTCTATTGAATTTGATACTGACTTTTTGTAGATGCTTTTATACTACTAATCACAAATATGGAATTCAGCAAACAATTTTAAATTTTTTATTGTCTTCCGTTACAGGTATGTTGTCACTTAAAAGGTTAAATTAGTCATTTATTTTATTCCGCTTTTCTTCTGATTGTAGTTTCTAAATTTTCTCCGAAGAAATGGGGTCTTTCTGGTGCTTCAAGTGCTGTTCTGTTTGCATTTCTTGGTGGGGTATCATTTTTACTCTCTCAAGGAATAGATATTCGAATCAATTTGGCGGTGATTCTGGGTTTAGCTTTTTTCGATTCCATTGTTCTTGGAGGCTGCTGCCTGTCGCAAATATCCAGTTATTGGCCTCCATATAGAAAGCGGATCCTTGTTCATGAAGCTGGGCATCTTCTAACAGGCAAGTAGCTGATTATTTTTTATAATAATTCTAAACTATTTTTGCTTTGTCATTTGCAATTGCATATCATTTTGCGTTCAAATTGATGACTTCATTAACATATTGTTCTGCTCATTCATGAAGTATCTACTTGAACGTATATGCAGCATATCTTATGGGTTGTCCAATTCGTGGGGTGATACTTGACCCAATTGTGGCAATGCAGATGGGCATTCAGGGACAGGTAATTACTAACTTTCTCTCTTTTCTTGTCATCATGCACATTACGATTCTTGATTTTTCTGTCACATGAATATGGTGTACTATCATTTAGCTTGATGATCTTATTGCTCCTCTTTCATGTGGAAGTAAAAGTCGTGTCTACTCATGATCATAAAGGAAAAAGCCTAAAAAAGATTCCTGGCTGAGAGTGAATAGAGAAGAAGTGGAAATAAGCCTCTATTTATAACTACAAAAAGAACTCTTGCTTAGATATAGTAATAACTCTTCTAAGGTAGCTAGAGAACTCGGGTGGCTATATCTAGGAAGTTACACCTAATAATTATTCTAGGGAATAAACAATAACAACTAATAAATACAAAGTAACTTTATCTAATATCTGTATTAGTAGTAATATCAGCCGGCACAACAGTAATATACACCCCCTGCAAGCTTGGTAATACAGACTGTGCATGTCAAGCTGGTTGTGAGCCACTTGAATCAGTTACGATGAAGCCCCTTTAATGATTTTCACCGGTGCAGGTCCCCAAATATCGTTATGAACTAATTCAAAGGGTAGAATACATCTTTTATTTCTAATAGGACATGAGATCCGTTTTTGTTTGGCCTTCTCACAAGTAGAACAAACACGACCTTCTGACTTTAAACCAATGAAGAGATGAGGAAACAAGTGCTTTGTAAGAGATTAGGAAACAAGTCCTTCGTAAGGGAAACGAGATCCGTTTTTGTTTTTTGTACCCGTCATCGTTCTGGTTTACTCTCCCATGTTTTGGACATCGCAACTGTTTTTTCGGTTGGTTCAGGGTAGAGTTTTTGAGTTTAGGCATTTGGATTACGGGAAAAGAAATATGGTATAAAAGTGGGCCTACTGTTGGACTGAGAGAACTTTAGGCCCCTAGTTTGACCAACCCAAACTTACTGTTTCGAAGACAGATATAAGTTTGTGAGTTCTCAACTCTGCCTTGAGCTCCTTATAAACCTAGCTAGGAAGACGCCTAACAAACATTGTTCTAGTCAATCATGTACTCGAGCGGTGCAGCGTGCAAGCTCTTACCTGTAGTCAGACATAGATCTTGTTTGTTTGATGGAACTCAGGTATTTGTCTGGATTTTGGACTTCGGGCGGTCCGTAATGCTCTTGGAACAATTTGACAAGGGTATTCCAATCCAAAATTCATGTTCACCATTCACCCAAGCAAAGAGGTCGAGAGCAACGCCTTCTAAATGCACAGACAACTTCTGCCTTGAGATGGTCAGGGATTTGGACGTATCGAAAGTATATTTCAGCCTTCGACATCCACCAGCGAGGATCGCCCAACGATGACAAGCTTCGTCATTGGGTTGTGCACGGACCTTGGGCACACCCTTATCAGAGCTTTTAAATGATATATTATTCAATTTTCCTTGCCGTTTCCCGTTTCTTATGTTTTTTTTAAGGATTGTCGCTTCCTGTTCTCATTTCCGCTTGATGGATGAAATCTGGTCACTCCTTTAGAGCATCTATCTAAAATTTTTTCAAGAGCTAGTACAAAAGGATAAGCTGCCTTAAAAAGTCAACTTCACTGATTGTAGCTAGAATTTCCAGTATTGCACACGGTCAACCTATAGGAATAACAATTTCTGTTTCCATTGAATTCCGGGTTTGGGTCTTCTATTCTTATGGAAATGACATGCATTAGTACCTATTCTGTCACTAGAGGAAGAGGTTTACTTTGATTTGAGGAATTGATGCATGCATACATCATAATCAAGAGGACTCTTGTACACAATAAAGAGATGCGTACAAGGCTGAAGGCATTGATACTTTTTTATCACAGGCGGGAACTCAGTTTTGGGATCAAAATCTGGAAAATGAGCTTGCTAGTGGTAAATTGAGCAGCACAGCTTTTGACAGGTAGGTTGTTTCTTTGATTCATCTGTTACATTGAAAAACACACACGGTGATAGTCGTTGCATAAGTTGGAACTTGGAAGCAAAAGGTGGCTGTCCAGAGGGAAGGAACATTATGGGGGTTTTAGAAAAGATAAAGAACTTGGTTTAGAAACGTGCAACTTCATAAAAAAAAGGGATAATGGTGACACATATACAAAATATTGGCTTAGTATGCAAGTGTTTTTATGCGGTATAAATCCTCATTGTACTTATTTGGGTTGAATAGGATGTATAATGACAACTCATCTCCTGTTCTTCATTACTACCTTCATGTCTCTTGAAGCTTTCTCTTTTCGACTCTCTCTTTTCATCTGTAAATGGAATGAGTTTTTTCCAATTGAATTTTTAATTGGATGAATTTGCACATTGTAGTAAGAAAGTAACACCCTGTGAGAAATTGGTCTCTAGAAAAGTATGGTGCATTGGCTATGTCAATAGGTACCGATTTGTGTCGGTGTAATATCCACCCTGAATTGGTATTAAACTTCTTCTATATTCACTAATGCCAAATATATATTTGGCAAGAAGCGATTCATTTATTAAAGATCAAAACACACTTACTGTTACTCTCTACTTCTGACTCATCGCTGTTGGTTTTCAGACGTGACAACTTAGATTTTGATAGCATGACTTTGTTATAACCACCTACTTGCTAGTAATAACAAATACAAACCCTCCTTGGTAATCTATTTTTTTTTGTTGCTAACTGACTTTTACTCTCTCCTTGCTAACTATCTCCCCGTTGTTTTTTTTTGGCATGACAAGTTAGCTTTAGATAGCATGTTATATTAGCACCACCTATAAATTACAACTACAAATTTTCCTTGGTAATCTATTTATTTTGTTTACGGAAATAGTTTAATTTGCAATAGTTTTACAAATTTGCTTAAATTTAAGTTTTCATTTATGTCTTGGCCTTCAACTCCTTCCTATAATTACATGTTGGGTAGCTTTATATCACTGTCATGCTACTTATAGTGTTATGGATCTCTATGGCATTGCATGGCTCGTCACATTTTTATAGTGTCAAAGCATTTTGCCCTTAAGGACGCCACCTGCATTTTCAAATGTAAATTGACATGTGTTGAATCATCTCAGTCCACAAAACCAAGATCTTTCATGTTTGAAAGAAGACAAACAGTTGTTAACAACACTATCGAATATAGACTATTGTGCCCAAGCTCTCCATTTCACTACTATTTAGTTTAGTAAACTATTGTTTTGATCTATTTGGACTACTGAATTCGTTATCTTTGTATGGGTGATATTTGATGTCTGTGTCAATAGTATAAAGGGTACGAGTTTGGCAACTATTTTTTCTTTTCTTGTCCTTGTTCTACATTTTTGCAAAGCGAGCTTATATGTTCTCTAATTTTGAGCATGAGGCCATGTCTGATCATTGAGGTTCTTAAACTATTATCATTTCGTATGGCTTATTTGTGCCTCATTTAATGAACATTATCAGATACTGCATGGTCCTATTTGCTGGGATTGCTGCGGAAGCTCTTGTATATGGTGAAGCCGAGGGTGGAGAGAATGACGAGAATCTGTTCCGAAGCATATGTATCCTTCTGCAGCCTCCATTGAGTGTTGCCGAGGTACCTTGCTTGTGGTACCTTCTCATTGACATGAATGTGGTACCTTCTCATTGACATGAACCAGTAGTGAAGTTGTGATACTATGTGAACCATGTTTGCTCTATGGTATCTGCTTTTGTAGATGTCAAACCAAGCTAGATGGGCAGTTTTGCAGTCTTACAATCTTCTGAAATGGCATAAAATTGCTCTCAAAGCTGCTGTAAAATCTCTGGAGGGTGGTGGTAGCCTTAGCCAAGTTGTAAGGAGTATTGAGGATGCCTTGTGCTCAGCTAAATGAATACAAGAGTATATGGTAATCTTTGATGGACCAAAACTGCAAATACAAGAGTATTTGCAGGATGTTGTAGAAGAGGGTCTCCCAAGCAAGACAGTTTTCCTAATTGCATTGCTTTCTTGCAGGTGATTGAGCTTTACACATTATAGGTGTAGGGAACTGATGTTGACTGTTTTATGACCGTTTGGAGCTGCTCATGCCTTCCCCCTATATGCCTGTCAGATGGAAACTACATTAATAAAACAATAGATAACTTGTATATATTGATGTATTGTCACCTGATATAGTAATTTTATTTGTACTTTATGATTCTCTCTGCCATTTGTTTTTCTTCTTCTTGATTTTCTTTCCAAGTGGAAACAATTATACATAGTATTGTTGCAATCCATCTAAGGAAGCCATAAGTAAGACTGTTGAAGTTGTAAGCCAATGGGACTTTGATACATATATAGAATTGTATTTTACACTTCCACATAATTAAATTTAAAAAAGATACCCTAAACTAATTACAGAAAATGGCCAACCTTTTTTACTTTTTATTTTTCTGATCACACTCTAATATTCAAAACTCCCTTACTTTTGTTCTATTTTTTTTCCAGAATAATAAAAATAATAGTTAATTTTTATTTTATATTCTGATTTTTAACATATAACATGGACATAATTATGATCTGTGCGCTTTTGATTGGAAAATAACAATTAGACGAGTTTTTAAGTATAACACACTAGTTTAGCATTCGCAAAGAGACGGATTTTATCTAAACCAAAATTTATTTTATTATTATTATTATTATTATTATTATTATTATTATTATTATTATTATTATGTATTAGGTAACGGACATTCATCTCAAGAAAATTTAGTTATAGCTCAAATTGATTTAAGAAGGTAAAATATCCTGTAGAAAATTAACTGTCTTTATTTTAAAAGAAATAAATTTTTTAATGTATTAATAATATTTTTTTGGTGGGAATTGTATTAATAACATAAGGACTAATGAGAAAAACAAGGATTAATGAAAAACGCTGTTTGATACACATACGACAAGGGTAGTAGCGTAAAGTTCCAAAAAATGGCTTTATGAAAGGGAAAATGCCACAGAAACACTGAGCGGAAAACAAAAGGTTCCTCCGCATCTTTCTCTGTTCTTCTGAACGACGGAGGAGGGAGGAATACCTTTTATATAGGGTTCCTCTCCTCTTTCAGGCTGCTCATCAATCTTTATTTCCTCCTAACAAACCAAAATGGCGTTCTCTTCACTCCTCAGATCTGCTCTCACTCCCTCCTCTTCCGTCAATCACCCCCGCCTCTCCTCTTCCTCCAAGGTCCGATTCTTCTTTTTACGTTCTTTGTTTTCTCGGATTTCAGCCCGCTCTTTTGACACCGGCATTCTGCGCTATCATTGATTCACCGCTTGCTTGCTTGCTTTCAGAATTCCTGCCCCGTCACGTTCAACAACCAAACCGTCGCTTTCGGAACCAATATTCCGGATGCCTTCTCCTCCTCTTCACAGTTCTGTGTATCTTCCTTTATCTGTCACTGTCAAATTTTCCAAATATGTCCTGTGTTTCCGTGTTCCACGTGAAGATGATTCCATACTAACACATGCTTGTTCAAATATGCTCTGCCTTTTCTGTTTCTATTTTCCTTTTTATATGTATACACTTGTTCATTCCGATCACTAAATGCTTGTAAGGTTACTATCAATCAATATACATGTCTTTATCACGCACGCTTAAAAATGCTTGCTATTCATACAGTTATTATTATTATTATTATTAAATGCTTGTAAGTTATTGGTGACTATTCAGGAAATGCCGGCCTAGGAGTGTCCAGCCCATCAAAGCAACAGCCACTCAACCACTTTCAACATCTCAAAGCAAGTGATATTATCTTCTACCTTGATTATAATTTCCATTTCCATTTCCATTTTGTATGTATCATTAATATGCTGCATCGCTGGATCATATTTAGAATCCAGGAGTGGAAGCAAGACAAAGATTGGGATCAACGGTATGCTGTATTTCATGTTCATTAATTGATTATGGTCTTGTTATATGATATCATCAGTTTTTTGTTGTGTATATTTAGGAAACTAACGCAGCTTAAAAGCTATCTCTTGGTTTGAATTAGAATATAATTATTTTAAAAGAAAGTCCTGGCAGTTATAAGCTAAAAATCCCTTACTATTGTGATAGAATAAGCATGCTGGACCTATTACCTTATCCAGGATATAAAGGAAAAATAGGCGTCTGTACTAACAAAAAGATGATCAAGGATGGAAAATCTCTACCCTTCTAGATTCTTCAAAAAACTTTATTGAAGTTCATATATGTTATATACCTTTCAATGCATATGGAATTTGCAAGTTTTTTTCTTTTTATTCCAGCAAGTGTGATCAGAGAGAATTGTCTTCTAGTTCTATAATCAAACAATAAATCTGTATGAATCTTCTCGGTACTTGAAGGCCAAATAAATGACATTGTTACAAAGTTATATAATGGATAATATTTTAATATTTGAATGATCTACTTTTGGGTTATTTTCTGGGCCATGGATTGCACTTTTGTTGTGGACAGTCAATCAGGCATTGATTTTCGATGTGGTTTTTAGTTTGCTGCTATGTGAAAATTCTGCACAATATTACTTCAGGTTTTGGTCGGATTGGGAGGTTGGTGCTAAGGATAGCCACCTCCAGGGATAATGTTGAAGTGGTGGCAGTCAATGATCCTTTTATTGATGCCAAGTACATGGTAACGAGAAGTTCCTTTGCACTTCCTTGATATCTTAATGCTGTGAGGTTCTGGTTCCGATGTGCTTGCACCTTTTTGCTTGGCAATTCATTTTTAGGCTTATATGTTGAAGTACGACTCTACTCATGGAGTTTTCAAGGGAACCATTGAAGTTGTGGATGATTCAACCCTTGAAATTGATGGGAAGCAAATTAAAGTTACGAACAAAAGGTAATAGGTTTTAGATTTCTGGATGTGTTTAGAGAGTTGTGTATGAGGACATGGGTAAACATATAAGTAAGATATAAAGACTTTGATTCACTGCCTTCTAAAATTAGAAGTTATTGCTTTTTAGGGACCCAGCTGAGATCTCTTGGGGGGATTATGGTGTTGACTATGTTGTTGAATCATCTGGGGTCTTTACAACCTTAGAGAAAGCATCTGCACACAAGAAGGTTATATGACTCTTTTGTGGTTATGTATGCGCTTATCTCCTTGATATGTTTTACGGAACCTGGACTTACAATATTGTGTCACGGTGTAGGGAGGTGCTAAAAAGGTTGTGATATCAGCCCCATCAGCTGATGCACCCATGTTCGTGGTTGGAGTAAATGAGAAGACTTACAAGCCCGACATGGATGTTGTCTCTAATGCAAGCTGCACTACAAACTGTCTTGCTCCTTTGGCAAAGGTTTCATATTTGTGTCAAATACTTCCAATATATATCCGAGTTTATAAATTGGGTTGCCCGTATGTTTGATGAATTTTCCAAAATGGCTTATGTGCTTCTTTTTTATCATTTTGTTGGATGAACAATCATGAACTTTGTCAAGAGAAGTTTTCAAAAGGTCAACATCATGTATATTTATTGTAAGACTAGTTGAAGCTTATTTTTGCTAGCAACATTGAAAGTCGAGTGATATTTTTCACATCTAAGACTAGTTGAAGCTTATTTGATTGGAAAACCCTAGTTATTTTCTGACAAGCATATTTTTATGTTTGAGATACTATTGTTGTTTTAGATATATATATGTGCACAAGCATGGCACACCAATTTCAACATATGAACAAAATTTTGTGTTCTAAATTCTCATTTGGTCATCTTAGGTGGTTCATGAGGAGTTTGGTATTGTGGAAGGTCTAATGACAACGGTGCATGCTACCACAGGTCTTCTTTCACTGTTTAACTTTGGCTCTTTTCACCACATAACTTGTATCCTTGTTTCTCTAGGAGTGTATATAAAGATAGACATTTATGTTAATTGTTAAGCTATCTTATTATCATTTTTTATTTTAAATATATGCCACACTAACACCCCAGTACTTTTATGAGCTACCTTAGTCTGCCAGTAAACACTGTCTCATTACACTAAATCTGCTTGACGACGCCATATAGTGACTCGTCTTTTTTGTTTTGTTTCAGCAACACAAAAAACGGTTGATGGCCCATCTATGAAGGATTGGCGTGGAGGGCGTGGAGCTGCACAAAATATCATCCCTAGTTCAACTGGTGCTGCTAAGGTGTATTTAACTATTTCCCACACCTGTATTATGGAATGTGCTTATTAGCCTTATTCTTAAGCCATAACTCAATATCAGTGTTATTCTCTATCCAGGCTGTTGGAAAAGTTCTTCCTGAACTTAATGGGAAACTTACTGGAATGGCGTTCCGAGTCCCAACACCAAATGTTTCTGTTGTAGATTTAACTTGCCGACTTGACAAAGGGGCTTCATATGACGATGTTAAAGCAGCAATCAAGTATGATGTCATTTGAAATTCATAAATCATAAAATTATCTCATCTCACATGATTAGCCCGGTTTAGCCTTAAGCAAAGCTTTTTTTGACTACTGTCTAGATTACATTCCCAATAATTTTCCTTAGGTCTACATCTGAGGGGCCACTGAAAGGAATTCTTGGGTACACAGATGACGATGTTGTCTCCAGTGATTTTGTTGGTGACACAAGGTAGGACAACTCCATATAAGTATTTTAATATCCTTTTATCTTTGTCTGTATGCTGCAAAATTTTCGAACTAGATATGGTTTGGTGTCCTAAGCTAATCATGGATGACATAATATTGCGAAACCTTATACACTTGTCCTATTCGCGGTTGCCAAACTTGAGTATGTGCCATCCAGAATGCTTAATAAGTAGCACAAATAATAAATTACCGTATGTCAGAAAAAGGAGCTGGACCATAAAATTATGTCATTTTTTGATGTTGTATGAATTCAGTTATCTCATATTGGAAACCGGAAGTTCACTGTAATCCTGGATCGGGCCTGCTGAAGCTGATAAACAGTAAATCTCTAGTCTTCAGATATTCTGATAAATTGTCTTGTTTATCAGGGAAAAATCCCCTCAAAAACAGAACATATGGAAGTAAAAATATTTTGTAGATGGGCACAATCTCCTTTGTACGATGAGCTGCTCCTCCTAACTGAACCCCTCCTTTTCAATAGAGCCCACCTAGTCCAAAGTTTGTGACGAGGTCAAGTGCAGTGGCATTATGCTATATATTTTTGAAAAATTTGTGATTGACTTATGAAGGATATGCATATTAACCGTTTGATTGTTCATCTGGAATGAAAACAGAAATGTTATGGCTATGAAGAGAGAAATGAAATGAAATGATGATGTTAAAATTTTATCTTTATAATCATTATCTTTCCGCTTTCATTCCGGATGACGGGCACTAATTTTCAAATAGTCTATAAATCTAAGTTGATATTGATGCCTCCAGGTCAAGCATCTTTGACGCTAAGGCTGGGATTGCTCTGAGCAACAATTTCATGAAGTTCGTGTCGTGGTACGACAACGAGTGGGGATACAGGTAAAGGACATGCTACTGGTGTTTGTATGAAGACTGTAATTGTTGATGTCTACACCACACACATTGGTTGATTGGCATATTATTGGTGTTGGTGTTTGTATTTGCAGCAACCGAGTTGTGGACTTGATCGAGCACATGGCAGCGGCAGAATCCAGTTGAGATTGCAATTGGATGTGTCGGCTGCAGGGGATACTACTAAGAAGATTTCAGCTAATGCTGCAAACTACATCAATGCTCATACAGAAATATTACAATATACTGTGTGAATGAAATAAAAACCCTGGTTTGTTAACCGTTGTCTGCTTTGACTTGATTGAGGCTCTTTCGAGCAATCACTAATGCTGAATTAAAACCCTCACCTCCAACCTCATTGCTGATGCTTCAACCAAATGCTAAATTCATCACTAGGTTATCCTCTTCCCCTATTTTTCTTAAATACTCTTCTTTTCGGGTGCAGCCCGACTTCTCATATTCCCTGCTAGGTTTGCTCACAACAGTCAAGCATAAAGAACTGCAGCCTCTATCGAATCTCATCACTTTGTTCAACTCAAATGGGATTAATGGGCCAAAGTTGCTTTCAATGCATTATTTGGGCTTTTAGCTCAATAACTTATGCATAGTTTTCTTTATTGTGAAAAAATATTCAAAATAATATAAATTATCGAGTCGTAAAAAAATATCATGTAAATGGTCAATAAACAATTGATAAATTGAATACCATAATCTCAAAAACGTCCATAAAAATGACAAAACGTCAAAGGAAAAAAAGAATATACACGGAAATAACATTAATCAAAGCTCTTTTGACTACGAGACCACAACGAAACAACCACTTCATACGACTATTTAATTTGTGGAATCTCTCCTATCTTGTATACAAAAACTCATGCACTACGGTTCAGACTCTTGAGAGCCAAAGCCATGAACTTATCAAAAACTAAAATCGAAGGAGACAACCTCACTATTATGAACTTAATCACCAATCTTTGGAAGCCCCGTGGAAAATTGACATTTGAATATCTGATATCTCTATTATCCTAACGTATTTTACACTGGTCAAAAATCAATCATATCTTCAGAGAAGTTAATGGCGTTGCGGACAAGGTCGCGCACTTAAGCCACGACATTTGTGACACTAAAGGAGGGTCTTGACTCTCGAGAGAAGTTGAAGTTCTCATCCAAAAGGATGACATATGATGGTCTACAACAGATGTTGACCATTCCTAATTTGCTTACCGTGTATAATAAGTTATCGACCTTAAGTCTAAATAGAAAATTGGTTCGGAAATATCCTAATCATCACCCAAATTGTTTAATTGTTAAAAATAATATAAATTTTAGGTTTATAATCTAACATACTAAAATTATTATTGTTGTCTAAATCTGAAGTTCTCTCTTTCCTACTTTTGTCATTCAAATTGACTATTTCATGTGAGAACCGCATCTACCGATTCATGCACCTATGTTATCACAAAACATGAATTAGTGTGTTTGTTGAAGTACATTTTTTAGCTATAAAGAAGTCTCTAATAAATTTTTGTTGATTTCCGCTCGTTGTCTGCAAATCAACGTTGTTTTATTGTAAGTTTAAAATTATTCAGTCTGTTTTCATCAATATAATTTATTAATTGAATTTCTTTTCGATGGTAGGTTGTAATGTTGAATAATACTAGATAAGATTGACCTAATAGGACCTATTTTTATTTGTTATACAAAATAGACCCCATTAATTTTGGATTAGTTTTCAGGGTGAGTTGGTTAAGTGGACTTTTTTTTGCCTAATGTAGCAATCTAAGCCCAAACTTCTCTTATTTGTTTATAAAGTTTAATTTGTTTATAAAGTTTAATTGAAAATGTTAATTAATAATTTCAATTTACTTTAAGTCCTTAATAAAACCCAACTCCAATAAGGCTCACTTGAGTTACACAAGCCCGTGCCAAATCCAATATACAAATCTTGTAGCTACTGAGTTTCAAACTCTATGTGACATGCCCTCCCTCCCACCCTTATACAGTTGGACTAATTGAATTTTGTGTATTCTTTTGTTGGTACACGGTATTAAAGCACAATTTAATTACACAATGTTGATACATAATTTCAATTACACACTATTGATACACAATTTCATTTACCTTGTAAATTTATGTAGTTAACAAACTCGGTCATTTTCCAATTACACAAGTTCCGCTGTTTACACAATCTCAAATGAGTTGCACAAGCCTAAAAATCCGTCATTTACACAAATCCATCATTTACACAAGTCCATCATTTACACAAGTCCGGTTTCACAAGTCCAAACCCATTGAGTAACATAAATTGGGGCAATTGGTGAACTTTCAAAACTCTAATCCTTTCTAACAATTAAAATATATGAATCATTTTCTAAATTATCCATTCATGGAAAAATTTGCAAATTCTAAAAGTTTGGACCAAAAAGTGTAATACAAAATTTTGGTTGTTTATTGTAAATTACCATAAAATCATTAAAAAAAAAGAAATAGAAATCTAAATTTGAAACAAGATCTCAATCAGTGAAGGCACAAAATCAAAAATGCAAAAAACTGCCCTAGATCGCAAATTATAGAAACAACCTTATCATAAAATCATAAAAAAAAAAAGGAATCTAAATTTGAAACAAGATCTCAATCAGTGAAGGCACAAAATCAAAAATGCAAAAAATTGCCTTGGATCGCAAATTGGAGAAACAACAACCTTGTTTGTCTGACAGGCAAACATAAACAAAGGAATGTCAGAGCAAAGGGGAAAAACTCCCAAGGGTTAAAACCCTAGCCGCCTCTGTTCCACAACCATGGACTCTTGCCGTCATCACCTTATCGACTACTTCCTGTCTAAAAACAACAGAAACAATAATCAAGGGAAAAACCCTTCGAATGGCTCGATCCCTCCCCAATCACAGTCAAAAGAAACCCAAATCTGGGTAGCATCCCTCTCGATCAAAGCTCCTCTTCTTGTCGCCAAACCGGTGTTTCTCATTTTTGGCGGTCGATTGGGAAGACGTTAACTCAGGTGAATGGGCAAATCGCTCTTTCCTTCTCTTCTGGTTTTGTACAACATTTTAACCGACGGAATTAAAAAAACTAGCGCCTCCCTTTCTACTTCGCCTCCTTCAACAATTGTTTTTCGGCCGTGTCATCTCCTTTGGCAAGATCGATCTATTCTATCATTTTATAAATTATGGGTGTCATTTGTATACTTGGGTATTTTGCGTCAAAAACCCTTGCTGTTCACTCCAACTTTACACTCGTCTGGAGAAGCTTCATTAACGTGTTTAGGCCTCAATTAGTAGATCTAATTATTATTTTATTTTCAAAAGAAAAAAAACCCTTGAATGACTCACCTTCTATTTAATTATTGAAAAATTATTATCAATTTTTTGATGATTAGCAATTAGCTAACAACTCTAACAACAACTAAAGAAGGGAAAAAAAAAAGGCTCATAATCAAAAATAAAATAAAATAAAATAAACATAATATATATATATATATATATATATATATATATATATATATATATATATATATATATAAACAAGTTCTCCAATGCAAACAATTTTTCGAATACCAATTGGTTATCCAACCCTCACTTAACAAAGTTCTTTCGCCTACCAATTTGTTATAACCGTCTTTTAACATCGTCCCCCACGGACTAATGCATACAAAGTCCAAAATCAATCACTACCGATAACGTAAATTAAACTTCTATTAAACAATCTTCTCCTAGCAAATAACCTTTCTCTTATCCATCAAGTTCTACACATTTATTCATCAAGATTCTCTTATTCTACATTCTCGTCTTCCGAGGTTTGATGCAATCATTTGTTGACGGTTTTGTTCGTTTGTCAAGAAGGGGGCGTGGATGTGTGATCGACTCCTGATGGATCTATTGCAGCCCAAATATGAGGTGTCTGATAGCATGTATTATAGTCTATATTTTGGGATTGGTTTGGATGTTTTATCTTCATAATGCATTGATGTATATTCTTGATCATTATGTTGTTTTGTTTACCTTTGCAAGAATCGAGGTCTACACCTAGTTTTGTTATAACCGTCTCTTAACGTCGTCCCCTACGGACTAATGCATACAAAGTCCAAAATCAACCACTACCGATTACGTAAATTAAACTTCTATTAAACAATCTTCTCCCTACAAATCACCTTTCTCTTATCTATCAAGTTCTACACATTTATTTATCAAGATTTCCGTATTCTGCATTCTCGTCTTCCGAGGTTTGATGCAATCATTTGCTGATGGTTTCGTTTGTTTGTCGAGAAGGGGGCGTGGATGTGTGATCGAATCCTGATGGCCTAGTTGCAGCCCAAATCTGAGGTATCTGATAGCATGTATTATAGTCTATATTTTGGGATTGGTTTGGATGTTTTATCTTCATAAATCTGCATGCATGGATGTATATTCTTGATCATTATGTTGTTTTGTTTACCTTTACAAGAATCGAGGTCTACACCTAATTTTGTTGTAATTGTAGGGAAAACACGTTTTGGAGCGATATGGAGCTAAGAGTTCTAAGGAGTCATTGGAGCTACATTATGGAGCATTGAGGAGCTACAAGAAAGGCTTAGGAACCATGAAAGTTGGACAGAAGTTTGATTTTTGGACCAGATTAGAGAGATTTGCACGTAGCTGAGGATCACCTCGGATGGCTACAGTACCATCTCGACCGAGGTGACTCCGTTGGGCTGGACCGAGACGGATGGCCCACGGCCCATAAGATCTTTCATTCATGGCTGAAGATATTTTATTTTTCAAGTGTTTTTCCTATATATTGGGATGTATTTTCTGAATGGAAGGCAGATCTGGAAGTCCAAGGTAGTTGATTAGTTTGGAAGATTGAAGATATTCTAAGGAAGGAAGGAAGTTGGCTTTGGAGATAAAGTTGAAGGCTTTTGAAGGAAGTTGTAAGGTTTTCTTAGATTGTTTGATTGTTGTCTTTTGGTTTGTAATTGAGGAACACAGTTTGCTTGTTTGATTGATTGTTTGATTAAGTTATTGAGACCTTTGTGTTAAGGTTTTCTTGTTTGAATATTGATTCCCTTTTCATATATATTGATTATTGCTATCGTGATGATTACTGGATAAGTTCTTTGTGCGATTCTAGGGTGATTGGCTGAAAGTTTTGGGAAAGACGATAAAAGAATGAGCCTTTACCCCAGTGGAACCTGAAAGCTCGAGCCATACCTTAACCGAACCTCACCTCGGTCCGTTCGTAGAACATCTCGACCGAGATGGAACATGAACTGAGCGAGGCGATTCCTTTTCTGATCCACATCTGAGTTGAGGTTTCAGTTTGCCAAATCATATCCTTGTTACACCTGTCCTGGTCCATACGCATACTTGGGATGAGACTTACCCGGTGATTCCTTTGCTTGTATACCCAAGATCATGAGTGTTAGGTAATAAAGGTTTATCCTTTATTAGGGTTTGAATGTACCTTCATCCCATCTTTGAGAGTTAGCATGTGAGTTACCCGGTAAAGGTTAGTTCTATCCCCTTGGGTGTTGTATTGATTTGAGATTATAGTTTCTTTCCTTAGTTCTTTGAGACTTACCCGGTGAGAGGATCTTTTGTTTGGGATAGTGAGTAGTGAGACTTACCTGGTGATCTATTCCCACCTTAGAAACACCTTCCCTTTGCAAACCTAAGCTTTGTCCACGTTATCCTTTGAGATCTTGAGTCGGAACCACAACTGGATGCTTTGACCTCTAGAATCTGCATTCTTTTTATCTGATTATTACATCATCTTTCATATCTTTGCTTTGTTGCTTGTTTTTAATTGACAACCTGAATTGCCGAGTTTGTTTCACCATAGTGCATGTGTTTGACCTTGGAGTATTTGTTGTTATTATAGTTGATCTGTACACTACGGGTTCGCATATTGTTTCAGGCTTATATTTTAGGTTATAAATTTAAAGCTATATCGTTCACCATAAACACACACACGTCTGAGAGCGAACATTGTCCACAGTTGTTCCCCAGGCTTCCTCCCTGTGTACTTCCTTCGAAGATGAACGTTTATGTTCGGTGCCTCCTACTGGTTGGATCAACCTTCTTTCCCTTGAAGACCTTTTTGCTTTCGGTTTTATTTTGATGTATTTTTGTGTACTTCTTTTCTCCTTTCTTTATGGTCCTTTGTGATGGTTTGTCCATCTGCCGATTTTTCGGCCTTTCGACCCACTAGACGGCGCGCCGTCTAATGGTTTCAAACCGCTTTCCATTTTCAAAAAAAAAAAATCTTGTTTGTCTGCTCTTTTTTTTTTCACGGATTAAATTTGGGAAACAGTAGCAAACAGGCGGCAAGGCGCTGTATTGGGGGTGGGTTGTCACAAATCAGAACATAGTTTGATAAGCAAAGGCGGTGAGGTATTGTGGTTGAAGGTGCTACGGCGAGGCATTCCTCACTGGTGGTGGATTATCGCCGGAACGAGCTGGCTACGTAGGAGACGTTGTATCGTTGATGAAAATAGCAGCGTTTGGGGAGAAAGAGAGATAGATAAGGGGAAATTATGGGGGTTGAGTGAGAGAATAACATACCAAATCGCCCAAATCCATGCTTAATCTAGATCAACGCTTAATGAAAATAACATCGTGTGGGGAGAGGATGCTACTGCCTAGATCCACCACCACCCAAATCGAAATTAATAGATTTTTTTTATAGACAACGAAGAATCACGTACCAAACCGCCGAGATCCACCGTCGTCGTTGCCCAAATCCACCATCGTTGCCGTCGTTGCTTGCCGCATCATTGCTGGACGTGATCAGGAAGAAGGCTTCGACGCAACCAAAAACAAAACCGTCGGGGATTTAGGTTGAAGAAGACCATCGAGTTCAGATATGGAACGAAACCCTAACTACTTCAAATGTGGAATCCGATTGGGATGATTTTATAATGTTTATATTTTACGTTTCCTCTTATACCCCTTTAATTAATTTATTTTATATTTAAATTTTGGCCAAAATAGAGGGTCCTAGTTTGTATCTACGATACAAAAAGTGTCTTACTACACTAATCTTCTCTAGTTTTTATATCTGAAAAGACTAAATCAAGGGGTAATTATTGTATTAGTGAAAGTGATGTGGGACCATCTTCGGTACCACAAATACAAGGATCAATCATAAGATCGAGGGCAAAAAGGATCCGAGAGGAAACACCAATGAAGAAGATCAAGGAACGTTGGAAGTGAAGAACCTCGGCCAGAATCTCGGTCGAGATTGTCACCCGTGGTTCCCACTGTTGAGAACAATGAGATCCGTTGAGATCTTATCTTATCATTGTTATTTTTAATACCTTTTATCTCTTAACATTCAAAAGGTATTTGTTAATTTTGATCCTATCTTTTTAGGATTATTTTATATTTTATCTTTTAGATAAATCTCCCCTATAAATAGTCTTAGAATGTGAGATTATTAGATAGCTTAATTTAAATTTGATTTCCACAATACTGTGAGACACTTGTGACTTCATTCCTGAAGTTTGTATTTTATCATTCCTATTCAATCAAAAGGAGAGTTTTTTTTTTGAAAAGTTATGAATCCTTACTAGATTGTTCTTGTGTGTGTTATATATTTTTAACGGTTGGTGCTACAAGTCAAACTAGTTTCTTCTAGTGCTTGTCTTATCTAGAAAGCATGTGTAAGATTAAAGAAGGAACGGTGAAAGGTAATTCTTTGTATCGAGTTATGACACATAATTGGTCAAGGTTCTTTGCAAGTCTTATAATAGTCCTATCTTCCTATATTTATCATTTATCATTCCATTATTCATCTTCTTATCTTTCTATATCATTCATTATTCCGCATTCTTAGTTTCACTAAATCTTGGTCTGTTCTTCCTAAAATCTCGCCCGAGATTTTCATGATCTAACCGAGATTTGCTTCAGTCGAGGACTTTCATTCTAGATTGGGAACTACGACATTAAATAACCTCCTCAAATATAGGAGATGAACACTAGATCCGAGGTGATCCCACCGAGATTTGCTTCAGTCGAGGACTTTCAACCTAGTGTTCGTCTCCTATAACAAGGTTTTATTCATTAATCAACAAGGGGGTTATGAAAGTCAAGAAGAACCTAAAAGTGCTAGTGAAAGTAATGAGAGTTGTGAATTTGAGCATGGAGAATCTTTCATTGCTAGAAGGACCTTGCATGTCAATATTTCTCCTAGTGAAGATACCCAAACGAGAAAATCTCTTTCATACTAGATGTCTTGTTAGGGAAAAGGTGTGTAATATGATCATTGATGAAGGTACGTAGTTGTTGTAATATTGCTAGTGTTGAATTGTTTACTAAATTGCAACTTCTTACATTTTATCACCCCAGACCCTATAAATTGGCATGGATGAATGATTGGGTACTTTAGAAGCCAACAAGAAACTAAAGGTGACTATCACATTAGGCCATTATACTAATGAAATCTTATAATGAAATTCTATGTGATGGAGTACCTATACAGGCTTGTCATATTTTGCTAGGTTGTTCATGGCAATACGATCGGGAAGTGGATCATGATGATCATACCAACAAGTATATGTTCACATTCAATGGTAAAAAAATAAAAGTAAAGCCCATGACTCCTTTATAGATCATTGAGACCTATGAGAAGCAAAAGATAGAAGGCAAGGATCGAGCGTTGGACAAAGAAACGATAGAAGGATATTCTAGTGAAGAATCTCTACCTGTTCTTGAAAAAATGTCGGCCGAGGTTCCTGTAACTCACCTGAGATTTTCCGAATTTTGACCCGCTGCAGCCACCAATGCATCATCTTCAAGAGCTCTTTTGGTTGACAAAGAACTACTGCAGATTGAGCATAACCCCATGGATTTTCAGGTTATATCATTCATATCTTTGAGTATTTCAAGTTATTCTCCTTAACTTCTTTTGATCTTATACCGTTGTCTTTTAGGAAGCGAGTAAGTTTTATTGCAGGAAAGTTATAAGCGGACAAGGAAGATCAAATGAACATGAAATGGTTGCTTGATCCCGGAGATTAGAAAGAATCACCACTAGGAGAGGATGAAATTACAGTCTATTCTCAATTAACATCATCAACAACGGCGTACAAACTTTTAGTAGACATCTCGGCCATTCTTGAAGCACAGTATCACCCGAGATTTATGTATGATGACCGAGATTCCTTACCGTTGAGTGTTGCATGGCTCGTCTTCAAGACACGAGAGTTACAAACTTCAAGGGATCCTCTAGGAGAGTATTGATTGCAGTTTTTATCCCAACAAGACGTGAGTTCCTATATGATTAATACGTGCAAGGTGAAGTTTCGAGGACGAATCTTTTCCAAGAAAGGGCGTAAGATGTGGGACCATCCTCGACACCACAAATACAAGGATCAATCACAAGATCAGGGGCAAAAAGGATCCGAGAGGAAACACCAACGAAGAAGATCAAGGAACGTTTGAAATGAAGAACCTCGGCCCAAAATCTCGGCCGAGATTGTCACCCGTGGTTCCCACAGTTGAGAACAATGATATCCCTTCAGATCTTATCTTATCTTTGTTATTTTTAATACCTTTTATCTCTTAAACAACCAGAAGGTATTTGTTAGTTTTGATCCTATCTTTTTAGGATTATTTTATTATATTATAAATAAATTTACCCTATAAATAGTCTTAGAGGGTGAGATTATTAGATAGTTCAGTTTGAATTTGATTTGCACATTAATATTGTGAGGAACTTGTGACTTCATTCATGAAGTTTGTATTTTATCATTCATATTCAATCAAAAGGAGAGTTTTTTTTATTGAAAAGTTATTAATCCTTTCTAGGTTGTCCTTATGTGTGTTAATCTTTTTGAAGGTTGGTGCTACAAGTCAAACTAATCCCTCCTTGTGCTTGTCTTATCTAGAAGGCTTGTGTAAGGTTAAAGAAGGAAGGGTGAATGGTAATTCTTTGTATCGGGTTTTGACACATAATTTGTCAAGGTTCTTTGCAATTCTTATGATAGTCCTATCTTCCGATATTTATCATTTATCATTCCATTATTCATCTTCTTATCTTTCCATATCCTTCATTATTTCGCATTCTTAGTTTCACTAAATCTCAGTATGTTCTTCCCAAAATTTCACCCGAGATTTTCATTATCTAACCGAGATTTGCTTCAATCGAGGACTTTCAATCTAGATCAGGAACTACGGAATTAACCCTGCATCCAAAAGGCTAAAACGTAATTGAGAGGCTGAAAATATAACCTATTAAAACCAGAGACGGTTCATCGGCGTTCTCAAGCACCGATACAAAGACGAAGGAGGTAGAAGGCGAGTGACAACTGCTTGGATCTCGATCGTTGTAATTGCAATCTAGTTAGTTTCGTTTGTGATTCATCGGCGGTTTCATTAATGCTTGGATCTCAACTCCATCAGCGGTAGAAGGGGAATAACAACTTTTGGGTCTGAATCGTTGTAAATGCAATTTGGTTGGTTTCATTTACGATTCATCGGCGGTTCCATTAATGTCTGGATCTCGATGGCATGGGCGTCTAGCGACAACTGTTCGGATCTTGATCGTTGTAAATGAAATCTAGTTAGTTTCGTTTACAATTCATCGGCGGTTCCTCCGCGGCCGTTCTTCCTTGCAACCACTTCTCCTTTAAAGACGTTAGAATAGATGGAATTAGGTTTTTTTAATTAGTTATATTTTTTCCTACTAATTTTAGTTCAAGTGAGGAGAGCTTGTAGATAGGAATTAGGAGAGTTGTAAGCCATTGGATAAATTTAAATCAATGGCTCTCACACGCTCATCATTAATGGCATTTTTGTAAATTAACTTAAAATTTGGAAAAATACCCTTACGTTCAAAATAGTCATTGGTGTTCATACTTTTATATGTCATTGTTCATGTTTTTATACTGTAATATCCGATTTTTTTTTATTCAGTTTAATTCCGAAGCAAATCGGACTTTGAGCCGTTGACGGTTTTCCATTCTATCTAGTATTTCTTTCTTCACAAATTTTATCATTTTATGTAAAATTTAATTCACATAAAATGATAGAATTATATCAAACCCTAATTCTTATAATTTTTTTTATCATTTTATGTAGAATTTAATTCACATAAAATGATAGAATTATATCAAACCCTAATTCTTATAATTAATCCTTAACGACGACTTTAGACGAGACCATGACAAAGCTGTGACGAGGCCAGACAAGCAGTTGACGAAGCCCTGACAAGCAGTTTACGAGGCCCAGACAAGTAGTTGACAAGGCCCAGACAAGCAGTGACAAGGCCAGACAAGCAGTGACAAGGCCCAGACAAGCAGTGACAAGGCCAGACAAGCAGTGACAAGGCCCAGATGGCCAATCTGCACGTCAGGGACCAGCTGCTACACTTGGACCGGCCCAGCACTGCCTTGCCCACATTAGTTAGCAAGCTGGAGGAAGGCTCTCTCTCTCCATCAGAACGTAACTGTTGGATCTCGAAGAGTCTTTCGTTGATTAAGCACCGGATCTGTCACACTCCTTCACTTCGTGTCCAGATACATGCCGGGGTATACGCTGCAGATCTCGCCACACTCCTCCTTCCCTCTTCTCACGTTTCTATCCCGAGCCGCCATAGCCAAGGGTTTCTTTCCGGCTCTCCTCCGCTGCTGCCTATTCCCACACCCTTCTGCACCGCTGCCGCCAACAAGAAGGACGAGAAATTGTCCAGCCTTCCCTTTCCTCTTCGTCAACCAAGCAGACCGGCGGATCTCTTGATACATCCTCATCTCGAACGAAAAACCAGCAGCCCTAGGATAAACATGTACAGCCTCCCTCCTTGCATAACTGGAGTCCTTTCTTTCCTACTGCATCATTCTCTGTACGCAAGCAATCACGAAACCAACAGGAGGAGTCAAGCAAGCCGCAACTTCCAATGGTCGAACCCTAGAATCGAGTAAGACCCATACCTCTTTTGGTTACCTTTCCCTCCACACATATGAGCTATTATATGATACAAAATCTGTCCTAAACTCACTCAGGTCGAGCAGGAGAAGCACTGTAAAAGGATTTACTTTTCTGAACTTCCAAAACTGTGTCCAGTACCCAACTTCAGAATCTGATTTAGGTATGAAATACTCCTTCTTTTTGGCTGATTTTCGGATATGTTGTAGATGGTATTTCATAGTAAACCATACTAAAATTTCAGAGTAATCCATGTTACGGTTCGAGAGATATGGGGTTTCAAAGTTGACCCCTCTTATAGTTTTTATAAATGTGCTGAGTTGAGAAAAACAGTATGGTATGCTGTTTTGTGAGATAGTTTTGAATAGGCTTTTGATCTCCGTTGAGCTTGAATTTTGGATATGATATAGTTAAAATATTGTTGTAGAACATATTAAAATTTGAGAGGAATCCAGCGAGTGGTTTGGGATTTACGATTTTTCAAAGATGTAGTCGTAAGCAGTTTTTCTGTTGTGCTGAAATTCGGTTTTGTGAGATAGTTTTAAATAGGATTTTGATCTCCTTTCCGGCTGAATTTGGGATATATTATAGATAAGATTTAATAGTAGAACATATCAAAATTTGGGATAAATCCAGCGAGTAGTTTATGAGTTATGATTTTTCAAAGTTAAGACAGTGTGTTGCTTGTTAAGTGTTGTAACCAACTTTAAAATTTTTTTGTAGAAGTGATGTTTTAACAGTTTTAAGAAATTCTTTCTCCTATGAGTAGATGGGATATCATAGATAATCTAGGGAATTATTTCGGAATTTTTATAAGATTATTCGAATTTTATATTTGAAGCTGTAGTTGAACTTTATGACTTTTTCGAGAAATAGAAAATGGGTAGTTTTTCTAGTTGTTACCTAAAATCATCGTAGGGAGTAGAATATGGTTAGTTAGCATCAAATTATAATTTAAGTACATATTCCGAGTTTTTGGAAGTTCCGGGACTAAGGGTAAAATAGTCATTTTACCTTAAATAAACACTGTAATAACTTCTACACATAGAATCGTATATCTTAAGAGTTGTAAACTTATAAGTATCCAGGGAAATGTGTTGACCCACGTGCCTCCTCTGACAGGCAACTGAGTTCTGCACTTACGGATTTAGTGGTGGTTAAGAGAGAGTCGAGATTTGATTCTGGTAAGTCCACGGACTTACTTAGCTGGCTTTCTTGTATGAGTGTAATGTGTATGAGTGGTGTTTGCTAGTTATGATAAACAACGAAACCGGAATAGGCCGACTTTATTATTTGCGTAATTGACCCAAGTGTATGATAACGGGTCGTGACATCATCTGCCTAGCTCTTGCGAGAGTCTAGGAGGTTCCCTGCGACCAGCCCAGTCCGGTAGACGGTCAGATGCATTAGTACCATTCCGTGTTGGTAAACGGGGACAGGGGCGAGGTTTGGGAATCCCTCGTGTCACAAAATAAGTATCATTAGTAATGACATATCACCTAATTAAAGATAATAAAAGGATTGATTGTTGCATGTTGATGGTGTATGTTGTGTGTTTGTGCTTTTACCTTTATACTTATGCATAGAATGTTAGCTAACGGTTTTATACCGCTTGTAGATGCCTTGCAGGTTAAGACAATTGTAGAGAGATCCGGAGGAAATGGTCAGCCGGGTCCACGTACTTATTTAGTTGGGGACGGGATGTCTTTTGTTTTTCTTATGTGTCGTTTTGGTACCTTTGCTTTGTAAGGCTGATACATATTCTTCATGTATATATTGTTTAAAGTTTTCAAATGATTTAAATACTTTTGTGCCTTGTTGTAAGATCCAAGTTAAATTGTTGTCAAACTAAGGTCGGGACCCATTGTGAGGTCCTAACCAGTAGCTCCCCGAGTTCTCAGAATTTGGGGTGTTACATATACATTGGTGTTCATAGTATTTTTATTCATCAAAGTGTCATGTCCGTTTATTCTTTTGTATTTATTTTATAATGCATAGATGTTCATTTACAGTATATAACCACAAAAAATAAAAAAACTCATCACAAAACGTTAAAAGATGTTCTAATATGTTATGTATGTGTCAAAATTATAGATAAGTCATCAGTGTTCATACTTTTATGCGTCATTGTTCATGTTTTTATTCGTCAGTGTTCGTACTTTTTATGTCATTGTTCTTGTAAATATTATAAACTATTTTTCTATAAGGCATTTTGCCGAACAGTTTGCGTGCACACCAAAAGGAGCATATAGATTATTTAATTGGAGCTATTAGACCAACTCAACATATGTATATACATGTATTTTCTCAATTAAACACAAAATGATTCAAACAAATTTGATTTCAAACACAAACATCAATCATAATGAAATATAAACCTTAAGAATGGAAATCTAAATAGTGAGAGTAGAAATTCGAAGAAACAAAACTTGAATCGTCTTGTATTCTCTTTGATTTCACAATTTTTTATGTAATCGATCTCTGAATATTATAAACACGATTTTAAAGAAAAGCATAATTTTCAAAAAAAAATGAATAGCATATTATAAACACCATAAATGTAAAAAAAATGAATACATACTTGTAAAAAAATGAACATCATATTTTATTAACACGATTTGAAAGAATAGCATAATTTTCAAAAAAAAATCTGAAAAAATGTTTTTAAAAAAATACAAAAATGAACAATTAATGTTAAAAAATGAATAGTTAGTGTTGGGAAAAAATGAACATTTATTGATAAAATATGAACAGTGACTCTTTTAAAAATGAACACGTACTTGTAAAAATATGAACAGCAATTTTTATTTACAAAAAGAAAATCTGGAAAAAAAAAATGGTGATGTGGCATGCCACATGTCACCACCCCGGCTTTCCTCATTCCTATCTGCAAGGGTCCTCCTCACCGGAACCGGACCCTTTTCCTACGTACTATTTGATAAATTGATAAAAATTAGTCCTAGATTTTTAATTGCAAAATACAACATAACCTTTGAGATTGAGTATTATGAAAGGTGACTATTTTTGAGATTGGGTATTATGACAATTGGGCTTGTGTAAATCGAACGAGGGTGTGTGTAAGTCGAGAGGGCTCGTGTAAATAGAAACCCGCTAACTATACATGATTGGGTAACTCGAATTTAGGAATATTATATATATCGAACTTGGGTATTACCATTTGGGTAACACTAATTTGTAATTAGAAATTAAGTATAACATAAAAAAGGAAAAACAAACCAAAATAATATCAACTATCAACATTCAATACAAAATAATACCATCTTTGAAAATTATTAGAAGCGATAAAAACTATTAACATATTTACCAAAAATAATATGTCTTGTTTTACCGGAAAAAATCCTAACTCCGGCGATGATGTGGCAACTGGAATTTTACATGTCATCAAAAAAATAGTTATGTGAGGTGGCTTTTATTTATTAAATCAAGTTAATAACATCTAACATGTTATATATCTAAATTAAAGTTTTTTTAATTAAAATAATAAATTTATAACTATTTTTTTTAAATAAATTATTTTTTCAAAAAACTAAAATAAAGTTTTTGTTAAATATATTTTTGTAAAATAAATTTTGTAGAAACTTTTTTTCGTAATTTTATTTTAAAAAAATTTCTCTTGTGAATTTTTTAAAACTTCTTTTTGGAAGTTTTTTAAATTTTTTTTATATATTTTAACTAATTTTTAAATAAAAAAATCAACTTTTAATACTACTTTATTATTAAAATTATCTAAAATATATACAAATTTTAAAAATTCCCCAAAAAAGTGTAAAAAAAATTCACAAAACGATTTATTTTTATATAAAAAAATATATTTTACTAATGTTTACTACTTTTTTAAAAAACTTTACAGATTATTTTATAAAAAAATAATGTTTACAACTTTTTTTAAAAAACACTTTACAAATGTTTATTAAATTTTTTTTAAAGATTTTTAAAAATAATAAAGTTACACAATAATAATTTAAAAAAAGGACTTAAGTTATTTTTTTTTAGCATTTTTATGTTTTTAACTTGATTTAAAAAAATAAAATCCACATCACACAATTAATTCATTTTTTTGATGACTTGTAAGATTCCGGCTGCCACGTCATAGTTAGAGTTAGGATTTTTGCCGAAAAAGTAAGGCGAGTTTTTATTGGTAAATACGTTTATAATTTGTATTGCTCCTATTAATTTTCAAAGTTGGTATTATTTTTGGTTCAATGTTGATAGTTGGTAATATTTTGGATTGCTTTTTCAAAAAAAATAACAACAAGACACCCAAGTTCAGTTAGTCGGTGGGTGGGCCTGTCAGTCAAAGTTCGAAACCCCGTAACTACAAGATTTGTTTTTTACACTTTGTGTAACTCGTTTAGGCTTGGACTGGGTAAATCAAAATTACCAATTAGCCCATTTGAATTAATCTTTTTAATATTAACTCAAGGGTCTATTTGTTTCATGTAAAACAAAAGGGCATACTTGATGTTGCACTAGGATAAATGGGCCTAGTTACCCAACTCACCCATATATTATAGTTAAGCGAGTGATTTGCATTGAAAACAGAAGTCACAACACAAATTCATTGTAAGTTACAAATTCACCGTAAGTTACATTAATATAGATAAAGTCCGGTATTACCATATATTATAGTTAAGCGAGTGAACAACACTAATTTTTCTTTTTCACTTTGAAGTTTAACGCATGAAAGCATATTCGTGCACATCCATGTTAAGATGTATTTTGATAGTTTTTTAAGTTGTGCTTTAAAAATATAAATGATGTGTTTTGATACGTCAAACATTGTTTTTAACCAAGATTTAAAGCCCGAAATTCAATTCGAAGATTCAATGAGATTTAAGAGAAAATTTATATCATATTTTATAATTATGGTAAAAGTTGTTTTAGGACTTTCATTTTTTATTGTGCTGCGACTTTTATACTCGTAAATGATTTCGTTGTTAATCATAAATATATTTTACACTTTCAAAACTCAAAAACCGCTAATATATTATTTGCAATCCTACTTATGCCAAAAGTAATCTCAACTTTGAAAATTATTAAATTGTATGTACAAACTATCAACGTTTTTTTACCAAAAAAATACAGTTTATTTATCCGGAAAAAGATCCGGTACCGACAGTGATGTGGCACCTAATTTGGACTTGTCATGTGTTTGAGTGCGTTGTGATTTTAAATTTGTTTTATCTTTTGAGTTTGATTTTAATAATATTTTTGTACAAAAGGGCAACCGAGTGCTTTTTGAAAGCCGGTCATTGATAGGCTATATAGTCTTAGACTTTAACTTCTACATGTGAGAATAGGACCGATTAGGCGGGGGCAGGAATCGAACCTGCAATCTTTTGATTATGAGCCTAACTAGTAAACCAATTTTTTTTTTTGATACATGGGTAAGAAAATTAGGTGGATCAGTTTCTTGAAACCGATCGACCTAAGGCATCCTTACGGATGAGATCTTGAACATCTTCTGGAATAGAATCAACGTCTATCATGAATTTTAAACCATGCATAACAATCTTGTCCGCACCGTATTGATTTCCCTGAAAATATGCTGGACGGAAGAGTTAGAAAATCCCGAGATCATATTAGTATATCAATGACAATCATGTCCATTTCCCATGGAGGTTTCCATAGTCGGTTGATCGCATTGATAAGCATCAGGTTGTCGCCTTCGATCTCAATGGATCTAACTCCTATCCTCTTGGCCTTTTGAAGGCCTTCCCGAAGAGCAAACGCTTCTGCCTCAAACACAGAATCGACGTTGCATCTTCCGCTTCCCATATCAATAGGAGCGGTAAACTGATTTCTAATGATGTAACCAAAAGAACAATGATTTTCTGAATTTTTTGATGCATCAAAATTGAGTTTAAAAAACCCATCTTTTGGTCGTGTCCACTTTATATTTTTAGTTTTTCTCCTTTGCTGGACATTTTTGGTTTTATTATTATTCAGATTTTTGTTAGCTTGTTCCCAATTGGTGATTTGATTTAAAGCAATTTGTTTGAGATTTTGTGGTGTCTTTGTTTTGTTAAAGATTATTTGGTTCCTAGCCAGCCATATGTTCCACCAAATGACAACAAGATTTCTCATCTCTGAAGCCGTCAAAAGACCAGTAAGATCGACAAGAGCCTCTGCAATGTTCCACTCGTCGAAGTCATATTTCAGTAGCAAGGATGAAATGTTTTGATTTTCGATTGTTTGTAGCGTAAAGGGACACTAGAAGAACAAATGCTTGGAACTTTCAGTGTGATGTTTACAGAATTTACAATTCATCACAACTGGAATTCTCTGCCTGTCAAGGTTTTGTTTTGTTGGTAGGTCATCGAGTGTTAATTTCCATACAAAATTCTTTATTTTGGGCATTGTGTTAATCTTCCATATCCATGTTTTGTTTGTGGTGACACCAACCTTCCTTTTTTGTATCATTTCTATAACTGACTTAGTTGAGTACTATCCTTCAACGTCCTCTGCCCAATATAGTCTATCTCTGATATCATTTTTGGGAAGATTATATCTTTTAACTTTTTCGATGATATTAATAGGAAGTATTGTGTTTAGTTGATTTAATAGTTGGTGATTCCACCGTTTATCCACGATATACGAGAAAGTACATTTGTTCTGATTTATCAAGTCCTTATTAGTCACCAAATCTTGTAACGGTTTATCATTTATCCATCCGTCTTTCCAAAATCTAACTGTTTTTCCGTCACCAATTCTCCATCTAAGTCCTTTGTCGAAATCTTCTCTTAATTTAACTAGTTTCTTCCATTGCCATGATGCATTTTTCCCACAATGGTAGTTTCATAGGCATGCGCCTTTAAGATATTTTTCTTCGATTATGTTAACCCAAATATTATCCGGACCCGCCATGATTTTCCACAGAAGCTTCATTTGTAATGCTTTATTCATATCTTCTGCTTTCCTAATTCCGGTGCCTCCAAGGGTTCTTGGTTTGCAAATTTTGTCCTAACTAATAAGCGGGTGGAAATTAGGGCCCTTGCTCCAAAAGAAGTTTCTATTGAGTTGGTCCAATTCGAGGTGAATACTTGTTGGTAGCATGAATGCCTACATTAGATAACTTGGTTTGGCATTGAGGTTGGATTTTATTAGAGTTATTCTCCCTTCTTGTGACAAAGTCGAAGCTTTCCACCTAGTAAGTTGTTGTTTTGTTTTAATGATAACCGAATTAAAAATATCCTTGTTTACACGGCCATTAATGATGGGACATCCGATATATTGTTCAAGGTTATTCGTGGCATTGATTCCAAGGTGCCCTTGGATTCTTCTTATATTACTTTGGTCAATGTTTGCAGTAGTTTGAAATGCTGATTTGTGGTAGTTTATGACCTGTCCTGAGATTTCACAGTAATCATTTAGAATTGACAAGATTTTGGTACTTGCTTCTAGTGATGTT
The DNA here is from genome assembly GCA_033239125.1 of Fagopyrum homotropicum. Classification (NCBI taxonomy): domain Eukaryota; kingdom Viridiplantae; phylum Streptophyta; class Magnoliopsida; order Caryophyllales; family Polygonaceae; genus Fagopyrum; species Fagopyrum homotropicum. The sequence goes on from BSWB01000003.1 coordinate 64,741,384, forward strand.
TTAGTGAAAATAATGATGTCATCGGCAAAGGCTAAAAACGGTATTCTTGTTCCATTTTTTGTGATGGGGAAACCTAAATTCTCATTTGTCTTTACTTGTATATTTCTGGCCAATACTTCCGCACAAAAGTTTAAGAGAAGGGGAGATAAGGGGTCACCTTGGCGAAGACCTCTTTGAGGAACAAAAATGTTAGTAGGGGAATCGTTGATTAAAATGGAGTAAGACACCGTTGAGATGCATTCAAAGATCCATTTCTGAATCTTTCTCCAAAACCAAAATTTTCTAATACAACTTTCAGAAATTCCCATTCAACTTTATCTTATGCTTTTTCCATATCCAACTTTATTGTCATAAACCCTTCTTTTCCTTTTTTGGCTTTAAAACCATGGAATATATCATGCACGATTAGCACATTATCATGAATAGATCTATGTTTAATGAACGCACTTTGTAGTGGATGGATCAGGTTAGGTAAGACTAAGCTCAGTCTTCTTGCCAGAATTTTGGCGATAAATTTGTAGACAGTTGAGCATAAACTTATAGGTCTATAATGTGCAGTTGTTGTTGGGTTATCTACTTTAGGGAGTAGAGCGATGAATGTATGGTTGATTTGCTTGAGGATTTTTCCGGTTCTATAAAATCTCTTGACTGCTCTAGTGACTTCCGGACCTATAATGTGCCAATATTTTTGATAGAACCCAACAAACATACCGTCCGATCTAGGCGATTTATCACTTCCTATATCAAATAATGCATCGTTGATTTCTTTTGTGGAAAAAGGAATTGATAAATTAAAAGTTGTCGGTGTTAGAAATTTCTGCATAAATAACTTCTAATTGGTGACGAAGTTTAATCTTGTCAATTGTTGATGCTTTGAAACGTTGTTTGTAATCTTTTAGGAATTCAACGTTAATTTCATTTTCTTTTGATAAAATTGTTTCATCACTTTTGGTGATCGTTGTGATGATTTTCTTGTTTCTTCTACCTGCTTCTTTTCTATGGTGAAATTTTGTGTTTTTATCAAGGAACTGTAGATTTCTCATTTTGGCTCTTTGAACCCAATATTTGTGTTGATAATCCACAAGACATTCTCTTTTTCTATTTAATCTGTTTATTTTGTCATTGATGATTTGGTCAAAAGACGCAAAGCTTTGTTTTTGAAGAACTTCAAGTTCATTGTCCACCATTCTGTAGTTGTTTATTGATATTTCCAAATTTTTCACGGCTCCATCGTTTTAGTTTTTGTTTGAGTAATTTTGTCTTAGATGCGAGACTGAACATATGAGTGCCCGGGAATTGCGTTCTCCATACTTGTTTTATAAGGTTCTCACAATCTTGTCTTTGCATCCACATTGTTTCAAACCTGAAAGGTTTATTTTTGGCATATGTGTGTGTGTTTTGGAGATGAATGGAAATCATGCAGTGATCAGAAGATGTAAATGCGTGATTTCTTGTGTGTAACCCTTGATATTCCTGAATGGTTTCGAAAGACGTCATTACTCTATCTAGTTTTTCGTATGTGTTATCATCTCCTTCTTTTCTCTTCTTCCAAATGAAAGAATTGCCTTTAGTGGGGAGGTCCCGTAGATTAAATTGTTGGGAGAACTGTTGTAATCTTTCGAACTTATTATTGGAATGGGTTACCCCTCCTCTTTTATCTGATGGTTCCAACAGTTCGTTATAATCGTCAATTATAAGCATTGGAAGGCTTATAGCACTCATTTCTATCCTTAATTGAGTCCAAAAATCATTTTTCATTTGTTCATTTGGTGGTGCGTATATGAAGATGATCATAGTTTCGAAGTTTTTGTGGGTATTAGTGTGTTTAGCCATTAGGAATCTGTCGAAAGATTTGACGATCTCGATTTTTCGTCTTTAAGTTGATATTCCTTCCATAAAAGACACAACCCACCTGCGAGTCCCATAGCCGGAATAAAAAATATTCTATCAAAACCAGCGTTTTTCCATGATGTTTCTTCAGGTTCGGACCTATTTTTAGTCTCTGCCAACATATGTGTTCGTTTTTACATGTAATGTTTATATCAGTCCAAAAGTTTTTCTTTTTATGCCCCTACAATTCCAGAATACAATCCTCATTTATCAAATTTTGTTAGCGTTGGGTGGTTTCAATCCCTTTACTCGAAACCTTTGTATCTTGTTAATGATTTTTCCGGAACTCAAATCGTTGTTCAGCAAGTTCTTGATACTCACCAAGATGGCTTTCTGACTACTTAAATACCATGGGAGGCAGCCATAATTGTTGTTTTTTTTTTCGAAAATTACTTTGTTGTTTATGTCCCACTTATTGCTAGCTCCGTTGGTCTTGGCGGGATAGTATTTTCTTGTGAGTTTATTAAAGTTATGTTCACGCAGACTGAGCATCTTGTTCTCTTTATCGATGCACAAGTAATTCGATGAAAGTTGATTCATCCTAGAGTCCTTAATAACTTGGACTTTCATTCTTCCACTAGATTAAAAAACAATTCGATTTTGAGTTTGTTCTAAAGATAGCACATTCTTGTTGGTCTTTTATACTACTTGCTAATGTTTGGAAAGCTAAATTCAAAACAACTTTTATGAATAACATAAGAACTATAAACAATATCATTTATTATTCTTCTGTAACAGAATTTGTTCTCATTTGCCATTTGTCTTAATTCCGAATTAGTCTTGGTGTTCCCTTCGTGCATAGTTGTTACTCTGTCCTTTAGTAGAATCTGCATGCACCATGCAATATCTCGGTAATAAGAGATTTTGGTTCGTCTTTGCTTCTCAAGAAAAGGGTTAAAATTAGTCCATCTTTTGCCATTGTTGTTAAGGTCCGTGCTTGAGTCTACAAACACAAACAATACACAACCAACAAAAGAACATAGACAAAAAGGTATCTAGAGAATCAAATTTAGATGAGGAACTTCTATTGGCAAGTAGTTGATCCTTAACTGTTCGTTAATCTCAATATATCTAGCGATAATCTGGACATAAAAGCAACTAGTAGCACAAACCTTAATTGTTGCACCACTAGTAATTTTCTCTTTTGTGTGGTCACCTTGTTCATCTATATCATGCAAAAATAAGCACACACCTACCAACAAAGGAGATCGTGGCGTAAATAATAAATGAAGCACTTCATTTTTGTATAAATAAAAACACATATTACTCAAATTTTGTTGTTCTAAGAGTTGATCAATGTAGTAATTGCATAAGTAGGCAAAATGAGCACTCAAATATGCCACAACCATAAATTTATAATTTGATTCCTTAGCGCAAACAGAGAGTACAAACTCCAGTTTACAAACCAATCTGTTACTAGAGTATTTAGATGTAGAAAAAAGAGAGGAAATTTCATCAGTCCAAGCAAAACTAATTATACAACAGTATTCAGAGTGCTTAGACATATAAGTAGACCAATTGACATAGTCACACTTGGCATAGATGATGACATTGTTCAAATTGAAATAATCAACTAAGAGAGTCTTTAAACTAGTTAGGCAGTGGGTTTGGATTTTTAAAACCTGAACACTCACATTCAGGGAGCATAAGGGTTCTTTAATAGAGTGAAAAAAAAGCCAGAAGGACACAATCTCAGTAAAGTGTATTCCAGAGGCTTTGTTGCAAGTTGCAATATTCAGTTGGATGTGGTCATGTATTCCCATTGTTCAACATTCTCAATGCACAACAACAGCATATTCAGACAAATACACAAAAGAGCATATTGCAATTGAGGTGAAATCATTGGTTCAAAATCGTTTGGAACATCCTTGGATTTAGAAGAAATTTTGCACATAAGACTAACACGGAGAAGATCATACCTAAGAAAAGGTAAGTGTTCTTTTGTTCGATTGTGTATAGGATTATAAAGTTCAGTGAGTACGCAATTACTTACCATAGATTTGTTCTTCCTTGGTTCCCACATCAGCCACCATGAAAGCCTGGAAAGATTGTTGCACCACCCGAATGAGGGAACTAGCAACATCCCAAAGCGAGAAGGAAATGTCGCTTGATGACCCCCCTCAACAGAATGATTATCAGACCAGGAAATACCACTTGTAGAGCCTTTTCTTCTAGTGTTGAATCCTAGATTCTCGAAATTTAGTCTTCCAGGAGGCCTGGTTGAACGCCGGGAGCCCTCGATGAAGGGACGAAACAACCAGTCCCTCCCCACCGCCGAGGAAGCGACGACCCGTCCAGACCCCTTTTGTGTCTTCCTTTTTTCCTTCGTTCTGTTGTAGAACCGGGAAGCAAACGCCAACCGGCCAGAGCTTGTAGTAGAAATGCCCATCGATACTCTTAGTTTTAGACGGAAAGATGCATCTTCCTTGTCGGAAAGGCCTTGGTCGGAAATTTTAAGATCTAGGGTTAGTAGTTGGGAGAGGCGGCAGAGGCAAAATGTTTACTGGCACGTGAAGCGCGTTCTCTTGCTGAAATAAGGGTTTTGAGGGATTCATGCCTTTTTTGCAGTGACACATCCACAACTCATTTAGTCTACTAGTAAACCAATTTGATCACACCCTCAGACACCCAAAATAATGACATGTTAAAATTGATGGCATATTATTGCCGTTACAACTTTTTTTTATGGTCTAAACAAATTATAATATTGTTGGTAAATAAGTTGAGTTAATTTTCAAAATGAAAGTTGCTAATACCATTATATTGAGTTAATATTCCTTGTAAAAAAGTAATAAGAAAATATAAGGATGTGCTCAACTTGTTTTTACATGAAAAGAATGGGTTACTAAAGTCTTTTTGTAACGTTGATACAAACTAGGTCCCTTAAGTTTCTTAATTAAAATTAAAGGTAAAAATATTGGGGTATTGACCAGTAAAATATAAAGCAATAGGAGCCTATTTTATCCCATTAGAATCATAAGAGCCCTAATTATGCTCACTTGTATAATATCAGTCCACACACCCATTTTACCCTATTAACATTTAGTTGAAACACTTTTTTTTGGTGTCGAAGATTTCAAGAAATAAATGATAGGTAAAAATTACAATTTTTTTTGAAAGGTGATGCTATATGATAAAAGAAAGATAAAAAACATTGTAAAAATATAACGATCTTATTGAAATAAAGGTTTTTTTATTGAGATTTTTTTTGTTTCTATACCCCTAAAAAATATTTCTAAGAAATTCACTTAGCGTCCTCAGTGTTAAGAAAAAGTAGGTAAGTTCACTTGAACCGAACTGATGGATTTCGGTTTAGACCGAAATAAAAACCACATAATTATGTTCGGTTATCGGTTTAGATATATTTTACGTTTTCAGTTCGGAACTGATTTTTCGGTTCAAACCAAAACTAAAAAATAAAAACTAACACCGTCCTCAGGATTGGGGTTTAAAAGAACACAAAACTTTCAGTCTTCACCAACGCAGCTTCTCGACTCATATTTCAAAAGCGAGGGCGAATTGGAGGCCAACAAGGTGATGATGACCGGGAGTGGGAGCCAACGACTCATAAGTGAGGGCAAGGGCAACGACGATGACGGCGAGGGTAAAGATGACTTGGCTAGGCGGAAGGGCGATGTCGATTGGGTTTTTCGGTTGCCTTTTCTTGTTTCTTCTCTCGAATCTTGACAATGTCGCCCTAAGGACAAAGGTTTTTTTTTTTTTAATTTTTCTTGAATCTCGTTTCTCAACTGTCGACGGTCACATGCAACAACCATAAGATATGGTCACGAATCTCGAGTATTCTTCGCTTCTTCCTTGCTTTGAGACTAGATCTGTTTCAAATTTCGATTGTTCTTCACTTATTTTCTTCCTGGCTTCTTTCTCGGCTTGGAATCTTTGGATATATAATGTTTTGAATTTGGATATGTTACGCGATGTTTCAAATGTTGTGAACTTGTGTAGTTTTATGTTTTCCGGTTTGTTTTAAAGTTGCTTTGGGTGATTTCTTCATTTTCGGTTCAACCGATTGGCTTATATCGCAAGGTTAAGGTTTTTCGATTCAATTTTGGTCGGTTTAGTTCATTATTCAACCGATGCTTACTTAGCCTTAGGCGCCCTCATGAGTTCATTAATTTTCTCTTAATACCCTCTAGTTTTGGACCTTTTCTTTTTGATATATATATCCAGATGTTTTCCATTTTGCTCTTAATACCCTAGTGTTTTCACTCGCTTACTCTTGGTACCCTCCAATTTTTAGTTATTAATAAATTTAAAAATAAGTTAATTATTATAATAATATATATTTTTATAGATATAATTTTATTTTATTTTATTTTTTTGAAAATGGAAAGCAGTTCGAACCAGTAGACGACGCGCCGTCTAGTGGGTCGAAAGACCGAAAAAGATCGGCAGACGAACTAACCGTCATGAATGACCACAAACAAATGAGAAAAGAAGTACGCAACAATACATCAAAATAACCCGAAAGTAAAAAAATCTTCAAGAGAAAGTAGGATGATCCAACCAACAGGAGACAACGAGAATAAACGTCGATCTTGATTGTAATACTTATAAATATATATAGAACTAAAAACTCACTACAATTGTAAAAAATATACATTAAATGTTAATATTCCATGTTTATCGTGAAAAAGTATCAACAATGTCAATGTCCGATTACGTCTTGATTGTAATACTTCATACATATTGATTTTTTCTTAAAACTTCAAAAATAATAAAATATTTATTAAATAATCATTAATGAGAGTCAAAACCAACCTAGTTGGATTGCTTAAATAATTGAAGAACATGATTTAAGTTAATGCGTAATTACGTGTTCAATTGTTCACACATGATAATAAAGTATATTTATCATATAATCACCAACATAATAAAATATTTATGAATTGTGATGTTCCTGAAGAGTGCAGATAAGGTCATGTGATTTTTCACATTATCAATCATTTCTCACACGCAATGATTACTTTCTTATTTTTTATTTTTATTTTTATTTTTTTTAAATGGAAAGCGGTTCGAATCATAGACAGTGTGTCGTTTATAGGATCAAAAGGCCAAAAAAGATGTGCAGACGGACACACCTCATGAAGAGCATACAACAAAGGAGAAAATATATACATAAAAATTCATCAAAAGGAACCTGAAAGCAAAAAAAGATTCCAAAGGAAAGCATAATGATTCAGCCAACAAGAGGCAACGGGTATAAACGTTCATCTTTGAAGGAAGTACACATGTAATAAGGCTGAAGAACAACTGTGAATACTTCAGATTTGAATTGTAACATAGCCATCAGAAATCGATCACAAATTCACGCCTTTTTTTCAACAAATACTCAAAACGCCAAAATATCATAGAATAAGTTGAAATGGACAAATTCACGCCTTCAGATTTGAATTGTAACATAGCATTTAACCTCAAAATATAAAACTGCTGAAAAGGAGTATCATCATTTCTTTCTTATTTATTTGTATTTATTTTGCTTGGTTTGATCAAATTTTCACGCTATCAATCATTTCATCTTAAAACTTTCTTTAGCTGCTCTATGGATATCTAAATACTTCTGCGTAAGAAAACGAGAGATACAATTACTTTTCATTTTGAGTTATCACTTAGCTTATTGCCAAGATATCATAGAATAAGTTGAAATTGACAATTTCAAATAGATAAAAAAAGCCTAGGATTTTTGGGGAAAAAAATTTCATAAGAAAGATACATAACAATGATTCTGGGTTTTGATGTTTGATTTCATAAGAGTAATTGCATGTCCATTGAACTCAAAAGAAAAACCGTCATGTTTGACCTTTTATCAAATTATTATGGATGTCCTAATAAGATATGACAAGCTTGTATAAGCACAACATCACATACAACAATATCCTCTTATTTTCCTAAGGTTAACGCAATCCTAGCTTGTCTATTAACTTTCAATTCTCTACAATCATTCATCCAATGCAAATTATAAGGTTTAGGATGATAGAAAGTAGTAATTTGCAAGTTAGTGATTAATTTCTCACTAACAATTTTGCAACAACTACGACCATCAATAATCATGTTGCACACCTTTCCTTGAACAAGGCATCTAGTATGAAAAAGGTTTCCCCGTTGATTATCCTCACATGGGGATATCTTAGGATACACGGTTCTCCTAGCATTTAAACACTCTCCGTGTTCATACTCACAACCTCCATCACTTTTACTATTGCTATCATGTTCATGCAATGCATTGAGATGAGTATGATCATTTTCATTATCTTCTTCACATTCATATTGCCCTTGTTTATTTAAAAACAAAACCCTTTTATTAGGAAAATCTCTCATGTAGTGACCTCTACCTTGACATTTAAAGCATACAATATCTTTAGAACGTAAAGTAGTGTTTGAAGTGCTCCATTTATTATCCTTTGAAGGCTCATTCAAAGGGCGAGACTGAGTAGAAGATTTCTAGGTTGCTAGATCAGAAGCGGAACGTTTTCCCTCGTCTTTCTTGGAATCTCGGGTTGAATCTAGGCCGAGATTTGGCCGAGATTTTTTCTCTAGATTCCACGAACTTGATCCTTGTGTCCGTCCCTTGATCTTGTTCTCTACATTTAAACCCAAATGCTAGTAAATTCGTCATTGAAGCATATGGATATAAATAAATTTCATTAGCTAATGAAGGATGCAAAATTCTAAAAAACCGAGCCATAATATACTCCTCATCCTCTTGCACGTTAGCTTTCACCATCTTCATCTGCATGGCGGTATATACTTCTTCTACAGTCATGAAACCTTGCTTAAGGTCTCCAATCGTTGCCTCACTTTTCTAGCATAGTGTTTAGACACGAATCTAGCTTTTATTAAGGCCTTCATTTGTTCCCAAGTGTTGGTGTCCGGAGCTAACGTTCTTCTCCGTTCTTTGACTAGATGATCCCACCAAACTAAGGCATACCCTTTGAAATCCAACACAGAAAGTTTGATTTTCATTTCTTTACTAAAGTTATGGCAAGACCAAATTTGTTCAATTTTAGTCTCCCATTCCATGTAGACGTCCGTATCGCATTTGCCTTCGAAACTTGGAATTTTGACCTTAACCCAATTCCGTCATTATCCTAGGGAGGTCTAAAATGATCATAGTCACGTCCTCTCCATGGATTATGATGACGTCTTGAGTAGTCTCTCCACATGCCCTCATCATCCTCTTCTCCTATTTCTTGAAAATCTCCACCAAAGTGCGGATTATGAGATGCATTAAAATGAGGATTGGGATAAGTGAAACCTGATCCTTGGGGAGGGTTTGGAGGTGGTACGGGAGCTGGTGGCATAGGTGGATGTTGAGAACTCTCTCCTACTTTGTACACGGATCTCGGGTCAAATCTTGGGCGAGATTCTGGCCAAGATTCTTCACTGGGATGAGTTTCGAGCTTCTCCATCCATTCAACGAGTGTGGAAACCGTAAACATGAGTTGTTTTAGTAAGTTCATGGATTCTATACTTGAAGAGTCACTCTTTTGCGATTCCCGTGGGCTATTCCGTCCTAACATTTACACACACGCAAAGTAACAACAAACTTGTGATGTTAGTAAAAAAACAAAAGCGCCTTACTTTGATTCTCTCACACTCGCTCTCTGTTGTGATATCGCAAGCTAATTTGATGTAATTTACTTGGATGGATTAATACTTCTTTAAAGTCAATGTCTTGGTCTCAACTAGAACTCCTAAGATGACTCAAATAGTCAACTTGGTTCGGTAAAAGGTTATTGTGTTGTGAGATGGTTATGGAACTCCTGCTGGAAGTTACTTCACACAAAAGACAAAGTAGAAGGAATACTACGGGTAGACACACTAGTATGATAGAAAGTATAAATACTAACCAATACACCCAAAGAAATTTGACTCAAGTGTTTAGAGTAGAAAGAGGCTAGAAAAGGCACATAAGAGATTAAGAAGAGAGAATTACGTACCTTGAATATGCACAGCTGGAGAGAGAGATAGCCGGGATTGGTTTTGATCTTGAGTGGGGCAAATCTCGGTCAAAACTGTTAAATCTCGGCCGATATTATCTCAAGTTGGGCAAGATCGATGGTTGTGGTCGGCTAAGGCTGGTAACCAGGTCAAGGATGGTATATAACTTTTTCTCTGGATATACTCTTGCATAGGGTGCCCTTGAATTCTTCAGATTTTGCCTCGAAAATTTCTCGAATAATGGCAACAATAGCAAACCGCTGTCAAAATCTCGGCCGAGATTGTGTTTTATTTGACCGAGATTGTTGATTCGACAATGAACGTCGATAATCAACAATCACCTCTGGGATATACTACTTTCTTGTTGCCGTGTGGATCTTTTATTGTAGGAGGGGCGTAAATATTGTTGTTAGAAAATATATCCGGTTAGGATTCAATGGATTTGATAAGATCTCACCTACTAGATAAGATCTCAACAATAATATCTTGTAAACTCCTTCCTCTTTAATTATATAGCGTGATATTATTAGGTTTGACTCAAACCCAATAAATATATAATCTTCAACCGGTTAAGAAAAAATTTACGAAACTTGGGGAACAAGTAACGTAAAGATCTCAACTTTATGCTTAAATCTCAAGCGAAAATTTCCGTAAAGATCAGGCGAGGTTTTGTTCAAGGTTAGTGGATGGCTTTTTGTTTGGATATGACACTTATCTCTTCCAAAAGACACAACTCAACTCACGTTAATCTCAAATAATCTTGCAAAGATAATCGCAATAAGAAAGGATTCAATTTTTATATGAATCAAAGAAGACTCAAATAAAATTGTCTCAAACCTGAGACGGACTTCAATCGACTAAGCTCTGATACCAATTTGATGCGGGGTTGAAACCGCAATTTCCGATCTAGATTGGAAGTCCACAAATTATCTTATAGAAGCAATCTCAGTCAAGAATCTTGGGTGAGATTCTGGTATTTGGTCGAGATTTATCTAACTTCGAAACCAAAGAACGTTAGTTTCATGGATTGATAATGGAAAGATAAGAAGATGATTATAAAATGAATTTAATGGAAATTGTTCGCTCAAAAGTGTGTGTGCAAATAAGCCTTAAATTTGTAACCTAAAATAAAAGCTGGAACTATATGTGAACCCGCAGTGCACGGATCAATCGTAGTAACGGCAAATACTCCAGGGTCGATCACAGGGATTTGGTGAAACCGAACGATAAAAGAAATATAGCTAAGACAATATGCAAATATCGATGACCAAAAGCAATAAAAGCAAAGATATGAATATAAGTAATAATTGGGAAAACGCAGATTCTAGAGATCAAGGTATCCAATTGTGGTTTTCAATTCAAGACTTCTAATGATGTATGGACAGAGCTGGGATTGCAAGGGAAAGGTGTTTTGAAGGTGGGATAGATCACGGGGGAGGTCTCACTATCCGCTATACCAAACCAAAGAAACTTATCACCTGGTAAGTCTCAAAGTTTCAAGGGAAAGGAATGATAGTCTCAAACCAACCACTCAACCTAAAGGAATGGAATAAACCATCATCGGGCAAGTCTCAAGTCAACTCACAAAGGCAAGAGGAAGGCAGACTTAAACCTAATATTGGATGAACCTTTATTACCTAGAACTCATCATCGTTGGCAACCAAGCAAAGAAATCACCGGGTAAGTCTCTTCCCAAGCTTTGTTATAGGTTAGGAAGGTTCGACAAGGCTAGGGTTTAAGCAATCTTTAACCAAAACTTAAGGATAAAGCATGATCGGTACGATAGAAGAAACCAAGGTCGGATCTTGGTGAAATCTCGTCCGAGATTCTCAAGAACAGCCCGTGGAAACGTCTATGCGAAGGTAAAAAACAACTCTCAGGGTTCAATCTATCAACATCTAAACCACAACCTTCAACCAATCACCCTAGAATCGCAAGGATTTTAGCCAACAATCATCATATTCAAATCAAGGTATATATATGAAATAAATAACCAAATGCAATCAATAAAACTGAAAGAAATGCAAGAATTTCTATGCAAGGCGTTCTCAAATAACATAAACTAAATCAAATCAATAACAAGTTTAGTTCTTGTGTTCTAAAGCAAAGAAAGTCAAAAACTAGAATAAACTCACAAAGAATCCCAATGTATCTCTCAATTTCGAATGTTGAAGTAGTACGGTTTGTCAATCTGTTTCCAAGCTGTGAATCCAAGGCTTCCTTGCTACAATGTGTCTGTAATCTCTCGTAAGTGATGTGTTGTGTCGTCCCTTTATCATTCTTGCAGCCTTCTATCATATAGAATAATAGTAGGGTTTGAAAGATTGCGTTTTGGGATGAAATGTAAGATTCCACGGCCAGGCCCAAAGAAAATCTCGGCCGAGATTTAATGTCCTTGTCTGAGATTTCTTCTCTAAGGCATGTGTTCTCTTTGCCATCCTTATATATCTATAAACTTGACTTCATCCTTGTTTTTAAGTCCTCGAATGCTTCCTAAGTAGTCCACCTTTATCCATTGTCCATAAATGCTCTATTTCTGCTCCAATTTACCTACAATTGTAACAAAGCCTGTGTAGATCTCGATTCTAGCATAATAGATGAATATGAACCATAATTGCCATGAATGTATGTCTATGTACGCAAAAGAAGGGGAAAAACTAGCTATATGCAAATCTATACTAAGGTCATATTGCATGTCATCAAAATACCCCATACTTGCCTCTTGCTTGTCCCCAAGCAAGGTTCAATTCTAGAATACCAAGATGTATGAAATATGAACATGCAAAAATAAGGGAAAACAACAATATTTTTGGTTTTGTGCTTCTATTCATAGATCACTCTCTAAGATTGCTTCATAGTTAATGAAAACTGTTATATGAAAAAAAAGGCATCATGTTATGAGAAGAATAATCACATCTTGCAAGAAATTCAAAACATGCATCATAAGTTGAAATATGTAAAAATCAATTATGGAAAATCCGATTTAAACCACAAAGCCAAACAACATGATCAAAGATCTTAAGGGCTTTCAAATGAAGGTCAGGAAACGTGTTAGGGTAGGATGTATGTAGGACATGTGGTGCAAATTAGGGAAAAGGATAGAAACTCCACAGCTGCAATAAAAACTCAACATCCACCAATGGACTCTTTCTCACTTCTTTTTATTTATTTTCGTTTTTTTACTTTTACTTGAGAAAATGGAGAAGGGAGCACAATACCCAAAGCCATGGAGATCAGCTAACCTCAATTTCTCGAGATGCCTCAAACAATGATGCACATACCATGACTCTTTAGGACTATCGCTCAATCCGACTTTGGCAAGACACAAACACCCGACTATGTGAGTGGTGCCGAGTTACTCATCATCATGATTGACGTCCCCAAACCTATTTTTCTAACACAACTCACTTACTTTCAACTTCAACTTTTACAAACTTTCACTAACACGCATCCTAATTCCCGGATAGGTAAAATGAGGCAAATATATATGAGGTGCTTAAAGCGTGATCAAGAAGAAGAAGAAATAAAATGAAAATGCCTTAATTGTGTCAAAAAGATGTACAAGAACTTATAGCGTGGTTTCAACCTTCAAATATCAACATGATTTAGACAAAAACAAATTATCAAGCTTGCATGAAATTCCAACTAAGCATTCAAATCCTGTACATGCCATAATTCAGTTTGAACACATAAAAATCATCAAAACCATTCTACAAACAATACCATCACTGAGGTCGTTTCCATCCTAGAAGCACAATTTTTTTTAAAATTTTTTTCAATTTTTTTGGATTTTTAAAAGGTTTATGAATGCAAAATTGTAAGGAAACGTGTAACAAGAATTAAAAGTGCAAATGCAATAGACATAACACCAAATAAATGTATGACATGAATTATTACAGACCAAGTTCAATCCACCCCACACTTAGATTACACATTTCCTCTAATGTGCAATAAAAGAGAAAGAAAAGAAAAGAAACCTCATAATGTCTCAAAAGAAAAATAAAACTAGAGGCGCTGAAGGTGGAGTTGAATCACATGTTCGGTGGCGGTAGTGGTGGGAACGGGAATTAGGAAGGATCGTAGTTCCGTCCAAACTACTAACGGTACATGTCCTCCATCATCCGTGCATCACGGAGGCGAGCTCTCTCTTGTACATCAAGGTGGCTATCAATGCTACGGATATCACCCAGAATAACCGTGGCGGAAACCTCCAAGTTCCCATCCTCGTCTCAAGTCCTGCAACCCAGTCGGGCTGCTCAGAAGTGCTGGATCTATGTCGGGAACTACGTTGGGGGCAGTGGGAAGTTGACCTCCTTGACGGCATCTCATGCCGTCCCAAGAAAGCATACCCAATGATCGGATCCTCATAATCCGTTGCCTCCTCCCTAGCACCTATACCACTAGGACTTGCATATGTCCCGATGTCCATATCAGCAACATCCTCCTCATCAGCAATAGCAGCAGGAAATCCCTCAAAGTCATCCGGTACTGCAGCAACATGCATAACAACAAAAGCATACTTCCAGTACTGTGGATCCCGAAGAGTGTAGTCCGAGCTTCAAGGAATCCCTCTAGCTCCCTTGCCCTCCCAAGGCATGGCCACGTAAGGTACGCCAAGACCTGGAGTAACAAGGATACCTCTAATGATGAAACGTTGGAAACCTAAAGGTCTTGCCTCCACAACTAAAGTGCAAGCTGAAAAATCGATTCCTAAAAACTTGGCGATGTGGGTCACCAATCCTCCTACACAAATATCGCCTCTAGATTTGTTCCCAATTTTCTACAAACAATCAGCAAACATAGTAGCACAATCCGGAACCACTCCGATCACCATACACCACAAAATATAGAGCTCATCCGCCTTCACTTTTTGAGGCGTCTCAGTCCTAGGGAATAAGTTTTCGGATAGTATCCTATGAGCTATTTTAAAGGACAAGTTGTAGATTAGCTTGTCCTTCGAATCCCCTGGTTGCCAACGGTCACCCTCACTCACCACCATAGCAATGCTATCCCAAAACCCGCTCGGAGGCACATTCCTAGGGAATGTTTCATTAATGGTCTCCCCAAATAAAAACATGCTCCCAAACTGAATGATAGACATCTCAAAGTTTCGGTTCATCAACCTAAACTTCACGTTTCTCTCCCTCGGGTCATCCTTAAAAAAGAGCTAAGAAATTCCATAGTAATCTCCTCATATACATCCTCACGGATGCCAACAAATCCCACAAGGCTAGCTCTCTCTATCATCCATCTCAAATCAGCCACAACATTCATACATTCAAGCTCATCAAGGACTAAGTACCTAGGAGCAACAATATTCTGAGGTTGAATGCGTTCATACCTCATTTTCTGGCGTTCAAGTATGTGTGGGAGTGTAGGAAGAGGTGGAGATGGTGAAGCTTGTTGAGAAGAGGAAGAACTCCCCCTCGGACAATTTGCCACGATGATATGCGTCTTCCTTCAATTGTAGAGGAAAATCTTTGGTGGATCTTGAAAAATCTCGGCCATGGAAACTGGGGTTGTCCGAGATTTCTATCGTTTTTTTTTGCAAATTTGGCAAATTTGTAAAGATTTTTCCAAACTACTCTTCTTGATTCCTTCCTATGCCTTAGTTGTTCCAAACCACACCAAATTCTCACACAAATCAACACAAACAAACTCAAATCGAAGGTAAGAGGAGAAAACCTAGGTTTTGGATTGAAAAATCCGAATGGAGCCCGATTTTCTTGATTGTGGTGTTGTTGGTGCACAAAATCATCAATGTGGTTGAGAAATCTTGAGTTTTGGAGGAAGAATGAAGGAAATCGGTTAGAAAACAAGAATTTGAGGGGAGTTGATGAATTCGTCCGGCCGTGGACTTAGGGCGTTGAGTTGGGGGTGTTGTTTTTGCTGCAAATTGGTGAAGTGTTCGTTGTATACCTTCGCTGAATTTCAAAAAATCTCGTCCGTGATTTCACCTGTGGAAACAGGCTGCCTGAGATTTTTCTTAAGTTGCTTGCGACATAGTGTTCCACGGGTAGAAATATAAAATCTCGTCCGTGAAAACTTGTACTTGACCGAGATTTTTGGCTTTTCGTCCCAAATTGACAAATTGACTTGTTTCTCCATTTTTGTGTTCTTTTTGAACATTATCTAGTTCTTGTCATCCAAAGACACAAGAAAAACCCGGAACGAACCGAAGAAAAAGAAAACTACTCTAGTCGATCTAAGAAACTGAAAAGCACAATGTAACACCCCATATCCGCGGGACTCGGGGCGTCACATGGGCTAGGATCTCACAATGGATCCTAACCCTAGCCTGAAAACAAGTTCACTGGATCTTACAATAACGCATAGATAGATTAAAACCAAATACATAGAATTGTATAATAAATACATCAAAAGGTTTACAACATCACAACCGAGTACAAAACAACAACCAGAAACATCCAAGTACAAAACATCCCATATTCCACGAACAACCTAGTGTACGGAAGCCCTCAGCTGATCACCCATCTAGCTCACTCTGCAGTCTTCCTAACCTGTAGATTATCTACAACACGATATAAACCGTTAGCTAACAGAAATGAATAACACTGAAGTAATAGCACATACACACACCAAGACATTACAACATGCAATGCCACACACATCCATTTATTATCTTTACTTAAGTTATTCCATTACTAATTCAACTTCTTTTGTGACACGAGGAGCCTAAAGAACCTCACCTCTTCACCCTTTAACTCAAGTTTTACGTGAGGAGCTACGTCTTCCCTGAGCTACTGGCTTCCGAGTACCTTCTCCACTCTCGATGAGCTTTGACAGGCAGTCACCACCCGATTATAATACACTTGGTCCATATAAGGCAATGGAGTGGACATCGTAGTCCGGTTAAGGTTATAAATTCAACAATCATATGAGCGCACACACAACCATCACAACCACTCAAAAATCCACAACTGCTCGCTAAGTAAGTTCTATGGACTTACCTGAAATACTTGTAATCCTGTACCACGTCACAGTTTTCCCTTGAGGAAACGATCAATGCCTGCATAAGCAAGGCATACACAAAATCAATCCCTGCAAAGGTTAGGAGACACATCTCCTAAACCTCATAACCACAACCATCCTATAACCCGGATCTAAATCTCAAGATCCTCAACACACATACAAGTGCCTAAGGCACAAACCCAATATACATCTCATCAAGCTCATAATCAACCATACTAGCCTAGCTATATCTAAAGCCAAGGCCAAAGAAAAGGAAAGATGGAAACATACTAACTAGGTATGTCCTGGACATGCACCAGTAGAAGCTAGAGACTTAGGGGCGCTGAACCAGTCAGGCTCAAGGGCGGACTAGTCTAGGCGCAGGGGCAGCTCAACCCAGGCTCATGGACGGTTCAGCTCAGACGCAAGGGCGGCTGGTGTGCAGAAAGCTGATCCCGACTTCTCTTCGATTCTTCTCTCGATCCCTTCACTCCTTAATTGCCCCAAAGGCAATCATATGTATGTATATATATATATATATATACATATGATCAACAACAAGGTCTAGGAAGATCAACACAAGACTAATTCTTGTGGATTCCTAATCGAAGAAGAGGAAGAGAAGAAAGGAAGAAGGAAAAGAGGATAGAAACTTACCACATCAACTAAGGAAAGGAAGGACGCCCTCACCAGCTACTAACCAAAGCACAACAACAACAACAACTTCCACATCTCAGCATCAACATCATCAAAGCTCACCAAGCTCAAAACTCTCTCAAAACTCACACAAGGTCAAAGAAGATCAAGAAGAAGATTCAAAGAAAGAGAAGTAGGGAAGAAGAACATGAGGAAGGAGATGAAGGCTGGAGAAGATGAGAAACCCTTATCAGGAAGCAAAGGGATGTCTTATATAGGAAGCCAACCAAAAGCACAGTAAAGAGGTCAACAAAGACGGCTGCAGTTGCAGGAAATCGCAGGAGCGGACCTACAAAGCTGCATGGGTGGACCACAGGACCCGCAGGGGCGGCGCACTATATCCGCAGGGGCAATTGGGTCCTATCTCAGCCCACTCAGCACTGCTCAACACCTGAGTCTCAGGTGAGGCGCAGGTGCGGGATCCCTAAAAGACTAAGGCTCTTACATCACACTCCCCTAAAAACAAGTTTCATCCCGAAACTTGCATGATCCCAAAACCTCTCAGACCCATACGCCGAGGTATAAACACTCTTCCCATCGGAGATATCACATATCCGTTCATAAGATCACAACCTATAACATTTTATAACCTCAAAGCACAGCATGGAGGTATCATCACTGCAACAACACAATCACACAACCACGCAAGGCATAGAGGAAAAACATCTCTAGCCAACCTATAACCGCGTCACAATGGCATGGAGGAAAGCCATCTCCAGCCAAATCGCACTCATAATGCAAGGGCATGGAGGAAAATCGTCTCCACTGAAACTATGTCCATAAACAAAAGCATGGAAGAATAACCATCTCCAGCTATTCCTAATCATACCACAATAGCATGAAGGAAAGAACTATCTCCAACTATGACACAACTCGCGCTAGCAAACAAGATCTAAAAGACTGTATGCACATATCACAACTAGCATGAAAACACAACATATCATATAAACACATAACATAACACTCACCAAAATAACACTAATATCTACTCGTGGATCCTATAGGTGCATCTATCTCGGCACAGAACTCTGGATAGTTCCTCTAGATACTATCCTCAGTCTCCCATGTGGCCTCATCAGGTCCTCGTCTAGACCATTGTATCCTCAGCATAGGAATGTCCTACGAACATAGGCGTCTCACACCTCGCTCTAGGAATGCAATTGGGGGCTCAACAAAAGTGTGGTCCGGCTCAACCACTAAGTCATCATAGCTGACATTGTGTCTCGGATCTGGTATGTACTCCCTCAACTGAGACACATGAAACACAAGGTGAACACCCTCTAACCTCGGTGGCAAATCCAATCTATATGTTGCTCTCCCAACTCTATCCAGTATCTCAAAAGGACCGACATATCGGGGACTCAGCCAACAGATTAGGTAGAACCTCTAAAGTACTCAACTAGGCATCCTCATTAGGAAACTAGATGTCCATCTCTAGCCAGGCTAGATCTCTATGAAGTTGGGGCTGAACTATCAATCTCGCAACCGCATTCTCTCGAGGCGTCTTCCTACTCAGGGCGTCGACGACAACATTTGGCTACCCTGGGTGGTACATGATCTCAAGGTCAAAATTCTTGATCAGCTCAAGCCATCTATGTTGGCGGTTACTCAATTCCCGCTGCGTAAAAATGTACTTTAGACTCTTATGGTCTGTGAAGATCTAACATGTAGCACGATACAAGTAATGTCTCCAGATCTTCAATGCATGAACTACCGCTGCCAACTCCAAATTATGAGTCGGGTAGTTCTCCTCATACGTCTTCAACGGTCTAGACGCATATGGAATCACTTTGCCACGCTGCATTAGAACACATCCCAAGCCTAGCTTGGATGCGTTAAGATAGGAGCGGAAGTCAAACGTCTTATCAGCTCCTCAAAACTTTGAGTACACGACTCGGACCATATAAACCGGGTAGTCTTCCTCAAAAGGTTGGTAAGTGGACGGGCAATCACAAAGAATCCCTCCACAAACTGTCGGTAATAACCGGATAAGCCAAGATAGATGCGCACTTCCTTGACGTTCGACGGTGTCGTCCAGGCTGCTACAGACTCGATCTTTGCCGGATCAACCTTGATCCCATCGGCGGAGACCACATGACCCAGAAATGCTACCTCTAGCATCCAGAACTCGCACTTAGAGAACTTGGCATATAGTTCTCTATCCCTTAAAACTCGTATCACTGTCCTCAAATGTCTTGCATGTTCCTCTCTACTACGAGAGTACACCAGGATATCGTCTTTGAAGACCACCACAAACTGATCCAGGAAGTCAATGAATATGCCATACATCAACTCCATAAAGATGGCGGGTGTATTCGTGATCCCGAATGACATCACTACAAACTCGTAGTGGCCATACAAAGTCTGAAATGCCATCTTATGCACATCCTGCTCTCTCACCCTCACCTAGTGATAACACAAGCGCAAGTCGATCTTGGAGAACACATTCGCTCCCCGAAGCTGATCCAATAAGTCATCGATGCGGGGCAAAGGATACTTGTTCTTGATGGTCATTTTATTCAGCTCCGTGTAGTCGATACACAGTCTCAACGGTCCGTCCGTCTTCCGCACGAAGAGGACAGGTGCTCCCCACGGGGATACACTAGGGCGGATGAAGCCCTTCTGAGCCAACTTCTTGAGTTGCTTCTTCAGCTCTAACAACTCGACAGGTGCCATACGATATGGGGCCTTTAAGATCGGTCTCGTACCAGACTCCAACTCGATGCCAAAGTCCACACTCCTCTGAGGCGGCAAACTGGACGGCTCAGCAAACACATCTGTAAACTCACAAACCACGGGGATGTCCTCTAACATTCACTCTCGATCTCCTTCATGGTATAACACCAGAAGGCCTCGCAAACCTGTGAGATGAATCTAGCTGCTCGTACTACGGTAATCACCATGCCCGACTTTCCAAGGTCCCAACCTCAGAAAATCTCGATCCGAACCGACTCAGTAGAGACCATCATGGTTCTCCTACCCACATCTAACACAACATGATGCCTATGCATCCAATCCATACACATAATGACTTCCTCATGCACCAGCAACATGACAAAGAAGTCCACAACTAAATCACGGTTTCCTAAATGTATAGGACAACTGTGTACCTCTAACCTGACCTCCATTTTGTAACCCTATCAAAAAAGTGTACCCTCTACTATATCTAAGGTAAGACTATCAATGGATGCATCGGCTATGAAAGAGTGCGTCGCACCCATATCAAATAAAACTCTAATAGGTAAACCATGAATCAGAACGATACCTGTAGCAACCGGTGCTGGCGGCTCCTTAGTACTCCTCAACTCAAAAACTCGACCTCGAGCTCTTTTGGTGTCACTAGTACCACCATCTGGACCTCTACCTCTACTCGGTCCTCGAGTAGAACCTTGAGTAGCAGGTGGGTCTGGAACTCTTGTTAGCATGAAATATTGTGATATTTTAGGCACGTTTTCTAAGTGTATTTCATCCATATTGATAGTCATTGATTAAGCATTGATGCATTTGTGAGCTAGTTTGTCTATAATGTCGATATAGAGATCTACACAAGCTTTATGTTGATTGTAGGCAATTAAGAGCTATTTTCGAATGGAATTGAGCAAGGATGGATTTGATTGAGCATGTCCATGAATTGAGGACATTCCTAGGAGCTAAGGAAGTGCCAACTTGAAGAATGCACGAGACTAAAGAAGAATCACGTTCTAGCCCTAAACCATGCTCTAAAATACGGCCGTACTACATTCCACGTTCAAGTCCACGGCCATGGAACCATGACAAGGGAAGCGTGGTTCATTCCAGCAACTTCTACGGCCGTGGAAGAGTTGTGTCAAACCGTGATGATTTCCACGCTCTAAATTACGGCCGTGGAACCCTTCCACGACCGTGATCTTGGCGATCTTTTTCGCCACACTTTAAGCCACGATCTCATACGCACTTGGGCCGGGCCGATATTTTATCTTACACTATAAAAGGACGGACGAAGAGAGATTCCGTCACCTCTGCTTAGATGCACTTTTGCTTACGCTTACACTTGGAATTTCCCTAATTTCGCATATGGCGGAGATTGTGATTGAGAGATTTGCGCGTTGCTAGTGTGATTTCCGGATTGACGGAAGATTGAAGATTCGGAAGATTGTTCGTAAGAAGATTTTGCTTCTTACTTAGGTTTGATTTAGAAGACGGATTGACATCCCGTTCTTCCTTCTTATCTAAGATTTGTGATTGTTTGCATTATTCCAAATCTATTGACATTATTGTTCTTGATTTGTGGATTTGAGATTGAATTGAAAGTTATTGAAGGTTTTCGGAAGTTTTCATCTTTTATTCTTTTAAACCTTGAATTTGATATCAATATGACTATTGTTGGCTAAAACCCTTAACAATTCTAAGGTGAAGGGTTGATAGTTGTGGCTTAGATGATGATAGATCGATCGTAAATAGATTGGACCTTGAGAGTTAGAGAGAATCGCCGACCACCCTAATCCACGGTCTGTTCTTGAGCTTCCACGGCCGTGGAACTCAAGAACTACCCGTAATTTTGTGTTAGTTTACGAAACTGCTTTTACTTTAATCTAAAGTTAAAGATTTGCTTTAACTTAGTCTTGGCTTGCCTTTTCTAGGTGGTAGTGAAGCCTCAACAACCTCTACCTCGATTGTGAGTGTCACAACCTTAATCGGTTTAGTTAGTCTTGATCCTTGGATTACAAGTTTGGGTATTTGACGTTAATTCTTACCTTTAGAACCTTTCTATACTGAAGCCTCAACAACGTTTATAGAGAGTGTCTTCTAGGTGAGTCATATAAGGTTTTTGGAACTTCACCGTACGATTACCTTACATTACATTAGCCTCAACAACGTTTATCGATTGCCACAGCTGGATATCTGGATCTTTAGGATTGTTGTTTTCCCAATAATTCGAAAAGCTCTTACATTTACTTGCTTGATAATCTATAATTGGATTTAACCCCCCAAATCCCTGTGTTCGATACTGTGGAATTCTTGCTCAACTATATTGATCCGTACACTGCGGGTTCGCTTGCTTGGTTTCTAGTTTTATAATTAAAGCTTATTTGCACGCACGCTAAGTGGCGCACAAGTTTTTGGCGCCGTTGCCGGGGATTTGGTCTAGGCCAAATTCGGTTTACGGTTGTCAAGGTTGGGAGCTCTTCTCCCTTGTTATTTGATATCTCTTTGAGTGCATGCGCAGGTTTAGGAACACCGAATACCTCTTACCTCTTGATCAAGAGCTTGAGAGGACTTTAAGGCAAAAGCGTAAGGAAAAGAAAATGGCTGAAGAAAACGAACGTGATCTTCAATCGGAGCTTGTAGAAAAGGAAGCTCAACTCCAATGGAGTGAGAAGACACGTAGAGAAGAAACAGATCGTCATCAAATGAAAGTTGACGATCTAACGGACATGATGTTCCAAATGAGGTTGGAGATAAACAACCTTAAGGAGAAAAAGAGAAGGAGGAGACCGGGAAGATCGGTTAGAGCCAACTCATCTAATGAGGATAGCGACTCCTCCATGCCACCGCTAGAGGAAATTGATCCAACGATCAATGTGAATCTATTCCATCCACGGGCAGCTGCAAATCGCCGTGTTCCACCTAGGAATGCTAGGATCGAACGTGTGGATGAGGAGCCAAGAACTCTTGGCCAAAGGATGGATCCAACGCAGCAACCACGCCGCCTAGATGTGAACTTTGATGCTGATGATGTGCAAGGGTTTAGCTTCAACCCTCAAGTTATTACTCTTGTTCGCCAAAACCAATTTGGCAGAACAAGCACTGAATCTCCACACCAACACTTGCAAAACTTTGAGTGTATGATGGAGACAATGAGGCCGAAGAACGCGACTACCAACAACTATAAGCTCAATTCTTTCTTCTTCTCCTTGAAGGGGAAAGCATTGTCTTGGTACCAAGCTCTTCCTAGTGGGAAACTAGACACGTGGGAGGACCTTTCCGCGGAGTTCCTCACTAAGTTCTTTCCGCCATCTAAAACGGCGGAACTTAGAGGTAAGATTAATGCATTTTCCATGAGATCTAACGAAAGTTTGTTTCAATCTTGGGAAAGGTTTCAGGATTTGCTCTTGGGTTGCCCTCATCATGGCATATCCAAACTTGCGCTTTTGGAGATATACTATAAGGGGCTGGATGTGGAGACACAATTCAAACTCCAATCCCTCTCATGTGGTACATTCATGGACATGAGGGAAGCTGACGCTTGAGACTTCATTGAGAAGCAAGCAAGGGTCATAGAGAAGTATTCTCACCGGAAGGTAGAGGAAAATCGTGTGGAGCAAGGAGCAAAGCTCACACATGAAGCTCAAAATCAAATTTTCTCCCTCAACAATGAGATCAAAGAGTTGAAGGAAGCTATCAAGACCAACTTTCCAAAGCAACAAGGAAAAGATGTTGGCTACTTGGGCAACAACAACAATGGTGGTGAGAATACAAACCGCAACAACAATAACAACCGGAACAACAATCGGAACAATAATTGGAACAACAATAGGGGTTCAAACAACAACAATTGGCGTTCCAATCAACAAAACTCCGGTAACTCTTATCCTTCCAATTCAAATTCACTAACTCCACCTTCCTCTTCCTCTACTCCTTTGAAAAGCCAGGGGCAAACATCTAATGGAGGAAACACTTCGGGGAAGGAGAAGCCCGATCCCATGTTGGAAACGATTTTGGGAAAGCTTCAAGGTTTGGAGAACCGCATCATTAAGGTTGATGATCAAATTTCTAAGGTTGATAAAGCCCAAAAAGTTTTAGAAAACCAAATATTCAGCCATGCGGAGGAAGTTCCTAGGAATCAAGGAAAACTTCCAAGAAAAACGGAGGACAACCCAAAGGGAAGGGTGATGGCAATCACAACTAGGAGCGGAGTGACTACCACCGATCCGCAGCCTAAGTTTGTTGAAGTCTCCGTTGAGAAAGACAAAGAGAAGGGGAAGGAGAAGGAAGATGTCTACGTTCCTCCTCCGGCTTACAAACCTCCCCTACCATTCCCTCAATCTAGAGCAAGAGCGCGCCTAGATAAACAATTTGGTAAGTTTATAGAACTCATGAGCAAGCTGCATATTAATATACCTTTCATTGATGCTATTGTAGGTATGCCGACTTATGGCAAGTTCTTAAAGGAGATCCTCTCTAACAAGAGAAAGTTAGAGGATTTTGGAGAGGTTAAGATGAGTTCGGATTCTTCGGATCTCATCAAGACCATGAAGAAGAAGATGCCCCCGAAGCTAAAGGGTCCGGGGTCATTTTGTATTCCCATAGGAGTGGGAGATGTCACATAGGATGCATTGTGTGACTTAGGAGCAAGTGTGAGCATCATACCACTTGCATTATGTAGGAAGATCGGTTTAGGCGACCCTAAACCGGTGAAGATGACGTTGTACATGGCGGATCGATCCATCACTCGCCCCGTCGGTATTGTAGAAGACGTCCCGGTCAAGCTAGGTAAATTCTTTGTCCCCATTGATTTTGTTGTGCTTGACATTCCTGCAGATAGTCCGGTCCCGATTATACTCGGAAGACCGTTTCTTGCGACTTCCGGCTGCATAGTCGATTGCAAGAATGCTAGACTCGCCTTTGACATAGGAGAGGAGAAGGTAGAGTTCGTTCTTTCCACTCTAGTGAAGGAGCCAATCTTTGATGAGGATATATTCAATATCCAAGATGAAGAAGGGTTGTCTAGAGAGGAGGTAAGTGCTATTCTCTTCAAAGATCCTTTGCAAAAGGTTATTACTATGAGTCTAACGAATGTAGGGGAAGAAGAGGAGTGCAATGAGGCAACTGAAGCCTTAGAAGCACAAGAAGAAGTATGTGAAGAGGAGTTTGAGAAACTCCACGACGAAGAAGAAAACGTGAGAATCCACGGCCATACACTATATTCCACGGCCGTGGATTTCACCAACCAAAGCGTGGCTCACTCCAGAGGGTTACACGGTCGTGGAGGAAACAGAGCAACCGTATTTCCTTTCCACGCCCTAAACCACGGCCGTGGAGGACGCAGGGAAACCGTGATTCAGGCCGTGGAAGAGAGTGATCGTGCCTCTTCTTCAACTTCTTTTGATTCTTCTCCCACACCTTCTACACCCTTAGACACTTCTAAGGAGGCATCGGATGCTCCTCAAGAGCCATTGGAAGCTCCGAAAGTGATGGAACTAAAGCCACTTCCTACTCATCTAAGGTACGCTTTTCTAGGACCTAACTCTACTTATCCGGTTATTATTAGTTCCGATCTAACCATAGATGAACATAGTAAGCTTATGGTTGTCCTTAGGAAACATAGGAAAGCTTTATGTTATACTATAGAAGACTTAGTAGGAATCAAACCTTCCCTATGCATGCATAAAATATTAATGGAAGAGGACTTTAGGACTTCAAGACAACCTCAAAGGCGGTTGAATCCGACCATGAAGGAGGTTGTCAAGAAGGAAATTCTTAAACTTCTTGATGCAGGTATCATCTATCCTATCTCCGATAGTAAGTGGGTGAGTCCGGTTCAAGTAGTTCCGAAGAAGGGAGGAATGACGGTCATCACCAACAAGAACAACGAACTCATTCCTACCCGAACCGTGACAGGATGGCGGATGTGCAAAGACTACCGCAAGCTTAACAACGCGACGAGGAAGGATCACTTTCCACTACCCTTCATCGATCAAATGCTTGAAAGGTTAGCGCAACATTCGCACTTTTGCTATCTTGACGGTTATAGTGGTTTCTTTCAGATTCCGATACACCCGGATGATTAGGAGAAGACCACATTCACGTGCCCGTGGGGTACGTTTGCTTATAGGAGAATGCCGTTCGGGCTTTGCAACGCCCCAGCCACCTTTCAAAGGTGCATGATGGCCATCTTCTCCGAATACATTGAGGAAATCATGGAGGTCTTCATGGATGACTTCTCAGTATACGGTTCCTCTTTTGACAATTGCCTTTCTAACCTTGCTCTTGTATTACAAAGGTGTGAAGACACTAACCTAGTTCTTAATTGGGAGAAGTGTCAATTTATGGTAAAGGAAGGAATTGTATTAGGACACTTAATCTCTAATAGAGGGATAGAGGTAGATAAGGCGAAAATAGAGACTATAGAGAAGCTTCCTCCCCCAACTTCGGTGAAAGGGATAAGAAGTTTCCTAGGACATGCTGGATTCTATAGGCGCTTCATAAAGGATTTCTCAAAAATATCAAAACCGCTAACTAACCTATTGATGAAGGATGCAGTTTTTGAGTTTTCGCAGGAATGCTTGGATGCGTTTAGCATGATCTGGGAAGCTCTAATTTCAGCACCTATTATCCAACCTCCGGATTGGAACCTTCCCTTTGAGGTTATGTGCGATGCTAGTGACGTAGCTATAGGAGCTGTTCTTGGACAAAGAAAGGAAGGGCGAACCCATGCCATATACTACGCTAGCAAGACGCTAGATGAAGCGCAGCTCAACTACGCCACTACGGAAAAGGAATTTTTAGCCATTGTTTATGCTATTGACAAATTTCGCTCTTATCTTGTAGGTGCAAAGGTGATTATCTACACGGATCATGCTGCGATCCGGTACCTCCTTGCAAAGAAGGATGCGAAGCCAAGGCTAATTAGATGGATTCTTCTCCTACAAGAATTCGATCTAGAGATCCGCGACAAGAAGGGTTCGGAAAATTTTGTTGCGGATCATTTGAGTCGTCTAACACATCTAGAGGACGACCATCTACCTATATATGACTCCTTCCCGGACGAACACCTACACATTATTGAGGAGTGCATCGATGTGATCTCAAAAGGTAACGAACCATGGTTTGCTAATTTTGTTAACTATTTGGTTTGTCAGGAGATACCACCCGGATTATCCTACGCACAAAGAAAGAAGTTCTTTAAGGATGTCCGGGAATACTTTTTGAATGAACCTCTCCTCTTTAAGAGAGGTCCGGATGGCATTATTCGGCGATGTGTGCCGGAAGATGAGATGCAAAGTGTCATCCGCCATTGTCATTCACTACCATGTGGAAAACACGCTAGTTCGAACAAGACTAGCGCTAAGGTATTGCAATCTGGATTCTTTTGGCCTACTTTATTTAGAGATGTGCAATCCTTTGTTTCCTGCTGCGATGCTTGTCAAAGAACAGGAAATATCTCTAGGAGGAATGAGATGCCCCTCAATAACATCCAAGAGGTGGAGATTTTCGACGTTTGGGGAGTTGACTTTATGGGACCGTTCCCATCATCTTGTGGAAACCAATACATACTCTTGGCGGTGGATTATGTTTCTAGATGGGTGGAAGCAATTGCCTCTCCCACCAATGATGCCATGGTGGTGGTTAAGTTCTTTAATAAGACCATCTTCCTACGATTTGGGACACCAAGGACTATCATTAGTGATGGAGGTTCTCACTTTATTGCCCGGCGCTTTGAAGCTCTTCTAGCTAAGTATGGGGTTACTCACAAGATCGCCACCCCTTATCATCCACAAACTAGTGGACAAGTTGAGATCTCAAACCGGGAGATCAAAGGAATCCTAGAGAAGACGGTTTCAAGGACTAGGAAGGATTGGTCCTTGAAGCTTGATGATGCATTGTGGGCGTACCGGACTGTGTACAAGACTCCCATAGGAACCACACCATACAACCTTGTGTATGGAAAGTCTTGTCACTTACCGGTAGATTTGGAGCACAAGACGTTTTGGGCTATCAAATGGTTGAATTTCAGCATGAAGGAAGCGGGAGAGAAGCGTCTCTTGAACCTTAATGAGCTTGAAGAACTCCGCTTGAACGCCAAGATTTATAAGGAGAGAGCAAAGCGTTGGCAAAATAAGAATATCATTCCAAAGGACTTCAAAGAAGGAGACCAAGTTCTCCTCTTCAATTCAAGGCTTCGTCTCTTTCCAGGTAAGCTTAAAGCTCGTTGGACCGGACCTTTTCTAATCAAACGTATTTTCCCCCATGGTCCAGTTGAAGTATGGGGTGAAGCGGGCGGAAGCTTTAAGGTGAACGGTCAACGACTCATGAAGTATACGCCGGAACTCCAAGCTGAAGAGTTCGCGCCCACCACACTCGAATAAGTGCGAATTTGGTCTAGCTACGGACCTTAAACAAAGCGCTTCTTGGGAGGCAACCCAAGGTATTGCATTTACGTTTTTGTTTTTGATTCATAGTTTAGCTTAGTTTAGACGTTTTTGCTTTGTTTTGCCTTCGATTCCTTCCGGTATGTTCGTGTTTTTGGATGTAGGAACAGTGGAAAAGGAAAGGGGAAGAGTAATTTTGAAGAAAAGAGACGAAACTTGGACTTTGGAGCATTACAGAGAGTTCCATGGCCTAAACCACGGTCGTGACAACTACAATGACCGTAATTTCCAAAAGCCTTTGAAAAATCACCAAAACCACGGTTCCGTACAATTCCACGGCCGTGGAAACCCCCGATAGACCGTGGTTTTCAAAAATTTTGCCGGCCACTATATAAACCACGTTCTTCACAAAAACACATCTCACAAAGCTTTTCCACGCCCTCTTTCGCCGGAATCACGCCCTTCACCTCAATTCTCCGTTCGTTAATCGTTTTCAATGATTCTTCGACCCAAACTTAAGCAAATTCGATCACCAACGAGATCCAAGCAAAAAATCGAGCGGAAAATCACCAAGGAACGCAGAATTCGGATTTTAAAATCCGAAACCTAGGTTTTTTCCGCTCTTCTCTATCTTTGTCAATTCGGCTTCGTTTTTGCTAGCATTTATAGGAGAACTGATTTAAATTGGAAGGAATTAGACTAGGACTGCTTGATTGCTGAGTTTGGCTGATTATCTGCTGAGTTTTGAGAAAAAGCGAGATAAACCACGGTCTCTGTCAATTCAACGGCCGTGGAACACCAAGAACAGACCGTGGTTTTCAACAGTAATGGATTTTGTGAGGAGAGTTTCTGGGAGAGTTAAGGACAAGAACAACGAGAAGGATAAGAACAAAAAGAGGAAGGGTAACCCCTCTTCCTCTTCATCCTCTAGAGCACCACCACCTTCCTCCCCTTCACCTCCATCATCACCTTCATCACCATCACCTCCTAGCCCTAGGGTACCTACCATTCACGAGGATCATCTTGACGCCTTAGAGAGGATCCACAAGAGAGCTGTTATAGGACATAGGAACCTATTGTTGGAGGATTTAGCTCCTCTACACATCATAGATGATCTTACTTGGCTCTTGGATAGAGCCGGATTAGTCGTCTTCTCGGCTATCCGAGAAGACGCTTACGAGGAGATCACGAGAGAGGTTGTGACGTCTTTTGAGCACAGCCACGTTGATAGGACAATTTCTTTCCGTCTGATGGAAAGGAACTATGATTTTACCATCCGGGAGTTCGGAGCCTTCTTTGGGTTCCAAGAGACCTTCAATGGTCGTTTCTCCAGCGGCGTTTACGCCAAGGATTTCTGGGAGGAGGTTGCCATGATTTATGCCAGCGAGGACCGCTGGCAACCAGCTGATACCAAGGCTAAGTTGATGTATCACTTAGCCTTGAAGATTGCTCACCGGGTTCTTTCTGAGTGTCTCTTCCCTAGGACGGAGACACCTCAGAAAATCAAGACGGATGAGCTCTTCCTTCTCTACTCTATGTTGTATGGACGCCCTGCTGACTGCGCCACCCTCTTAGCTGCTACCATGAGCAAGCTAAAGAACAAGAGGGCGGGCAACATTGGATATGGTGGGATAGTCACCCACCTTGCTAGGATGTTAGGGGTAGATTTTTCTGCATGTACACGTATTCCTACCGTACCCCTAGGACTCTAGGCCTTCATGACTAGAGGTCTCATCTTCCCCACCCATAGAGGTCCACCTTATGCAACTATGCCATGGGAGAGCAGGACGGGGAGGGGCATTGAGTGGCTCCCAGAGTATTCCATTATGGCTGGACGCCATAATTGGAAGGAGACGTTCGCTGCTATGCATGCGAACAGGATTGCAGCCCCTCCATATGTCCCACCACCACCAGTAGTTGAGGAGGAGATGAGAGATCCATATGTGGGAGGAGGAGGAGCCGAGCAGGATTTCGGCACGTTTCCGGATCAGCCGGACATAGCTTCTGATGTGCCTAGACGTTCTCCACGTCCCGCCAGAGCTTCAGGTTCATCTTCTCGCCGCGCCAGCGTGAGCGAGAGACTCACTTGGATGGAGACCCCTCCTGCATGGTACGGAGCTCCACCTCCATGGTCTGCACAGGCACCACCAGCAACAGCACCAGCACCGTCAGATGCACCGGGGTGGTACATCCAGGCTCCAGGTTGGTATGAGCAGATGCCAGAGTGGGCTACCAGCCTTTTTGATAGAGTGGGAGCATTGGAGATTCGAGCCGACGCTAGAGATGGACGCATGGACGACCTCGACCATATGATGAGGGATGTCTACCGCCAGCAGTTCGGGCGGTACTATGACCCTAGCTTCTCTCCATTCCCGCCTCCACCGCAGTGACGATGATGATGACCGACATCTTTAGCCGCTCCACCGCCATTTTGTGAGTCTTTTTCTTTCTTTCTTTTCTTTTCTTTCTTTTATTTGAACATTAGGGACAATGTTTGTTCCAAGTATGGGGTGGGGTGTGACTAAAAGTTTGTAATAACTCTTACTCACTTTGATTGCTTCTATTGAGACTATCTTGCATGATCATTATATTGTTGCACGTTTCATTATTGCATTGCATGAAAAAGAGTTTGAAAAACCCATAAAAATGGAAAAATTTTGAAAATTTTGTGCTTCTAAGGATAGAGAGGATTTCTATGATAATCGCTACTTGTGAATTGAGTTTGATGACAATTGCATGCTTAAACGAATAGTGAATTGAAAAGAAATTGATTGAGTTGATTATACCTCTTTTGCAAATTTCATAATGTGATGAATGTTACTTAAATCATGTTGAGAAATTAAGGTTGAAATCACACTATAAGTTCTTATACTTCTTGTTGAGATGATTAAGGCAATTCGATTTTCTTTCTTCTTTCTTTGATCATTTAGCCCCTCATTGAAATTTCGGCCTCCTTTACCTATCCGGGAATTTGGAGGAGTTGATTGATATTGGCATGTTTGATGTGGGAGGGCCTTGAAAGCAATTATTTGCAATCAAAAGAATAGAAAGAAATTGTAGGTTTGAGGAAGTCAATCATGATGATGAGTAACTCGGCACCATTCACATAGCCGGGTGTTTGTGTCTTGCCAAAGTCGGATTGAGCGATATTCCTAGCGGATTATGGTATGTGCGCTAAGGGTTTGAGGCATCTCATAAAAATTGAGAAACGCCAATCTCCTAGGCTTCGGTTTTTGTGCACCTCTATCCATAACTCCAAAAGTAAAGTCGAAAAATGAAAGGAAGAGAGCGAATCTCTAAGTTGAAGTTGTTGCAGAAACCGCAAGAGAAGAAGAAAAGAGTAGTTATCCACTTTCCCGGATTCATGCACCACATTCCTTAAAGTTTTCCTTCCCTTTCCAAATTCTAGACCTCTTTGAAAGTCCTTAAGATCAAAAGAATGCTATATGACTTGGTGATCTAAATTGAAGTTTCTTATGATTGATTTTGATAATGTTTGAAGGTTATGATGTTTGTATGGAAGTTGATTGATTCATGAGCTTTCTTCACTCTTTACTCTTTGATTAAGTGTATGAAAGTCTTATAAACGATTGAAGCAAGATTGAGAATGATCTATTGATTAGAAGGCACATTCATCCAAAAGAAGTTTTGCTTTGAGAAGGTACACATATTTCATCCTAACTTGTGTTTTAAAAGCTTTTTGAAAGACCTTGCTTAGGGACAAGCAAGTGGAAAGTATGGGGTTATTTGTTAGCATGGAATATTGTGATATTTTAGGCACGTTTTCTAAGTGTATTTCATCCATATTGATAGTCATTGACGCATTTGTGAGCTAGTTTGTCTATAATGTCGATATAGAGATCTACACAAGCTTTATGTTAATTGTAGGCAATTAAGAGCTATTTCCGAACGGAATTGAGCAAGGATGGATTTGATTGAGCATGTCCATGAATTGAGGACATTCCTAGGAGCTAAGGAAGTGCCAACTTGAAGAATGCACGAGACTAAGGAAGAATCACGTTCTAGCCCTAAACCACGCTCTAAAATACGGCCGTACTACATTCCACGTTCAAGTCTACGGCCGTGGAACCATGGCAAGGGAAGCGTGGTTCATTCCAGCAACTTCTACGGCCGTGGAAGAGTTGTGTCAAACCGTGATGATTTCCACGCTCTAAATTACGGCCGTGGAACCCTTCCACGACCGTGATCCTGGCGATCTTTTTCGCCACACTTTAAGCCACGATCTCATACGCACTTGGGCCGGGCCGATATTTTATCTTACACTATAAAAGGACGGACGAAGAGAGATTCCGTCACCTCTGCTTAGACGCACTTTTGCTTACGCTTACACTTGGAATTGCCCTAATTTCACATTTGGCGGAGATTGTGATTGAGAGATTTGCGCATTGCTAGTGTGATTTTCGGATTGACGGAAGATTGAAGATTCGGAAGATTGTTCGTAAGAAGATTTCGCTTCTTACTTAGGTTTGATTTAGAAGACTGATTGACATCCCGTTCTTCCTTCTTATCTAAGATTCGTGATTGTTTGCATTATTCCAAATCTATTGACATTATTGTTCTTGATTTGTGGATTTGAGATTGAATTGAAAGTTATTGAAGGTTTTCGGAAGTTTTTATCTTTTATTCTTTTAAACCTTGAATTTGATATCAATATGACTATTGTTGGCTAAAAACCCTTAACAATTCTAAGGTGAAGGGTTGATAGTTGTGGCTTAGATGATGATAGATCGATCGTAAACAGATTGGACCCTGAGAGTTAGAGAGAATCGCCGACAACCCTAATCCAAGGTCTGTTCTTGAGCTTCCACGGCCGTGGAACTCAAAAACTACCCGTAATTTTGTGTTAGTTTACGAAACTGCTTTTACTTTAATCTAAAGTTAAAGATTTGCTTTAACTTAGTCTTGGCTTGCCTTTTCTAGGTGGTAGTGAAGCCTCAACAACCTCTAACTCGATTGTGAGTGTTACAACTTTAATCGGTTTAGTTAGTCTTGATCCTTGGATTACAAGTTTGGGTATTTGACGTTAATTCTTACCTTTAGAACCTTTCTATACTGAAGCCTCAACAACCTTTATAGAGAGTGTCTTCTAGATGAGTCATATAAGGTTTTTGGAACTTCACCGTACGATTACCTTACATTAGCATACCTTTGCATACCTCAACTCTGTCCTTATATCATTAGTATATCTTGAATCGATTGCCACAACTGGATATCTGGATCTTTAGGATTGTTGTTTTCCCAATAATTCAAAAAGCTCTTACATTTACTCGCTTGATAATCTATAATTGGATTTAACCCCCCAAATCCCTGTGTTCGATACTCTGGAATTCTTGCTTAACTATATCGATCCGTACACTGCGGGTTCGCTTGCTTGATTTCTAGTTTTATAGTTAAAGCTTATTTGCACGCACGCTAAGTGGAGAACAACTCTCTGCTATCCCTGTGTATGGTGCTGAGGCGGTCTCTGCCCACCTCCTGCTGCACCAGCAGGGGAAGACCCCATTGTGATGACGCCTTTCCCTGACGGCAAATCGTAGCCCTATGTCCTGGCTTCCTACAAGAGAAGCAAGTCAGTGGTGCTCTTGGGCAATCAATCCACATATGTCCATTGGCTCCGTAGTTGTAACACTGCCGAACTCTCTCAAAAGTTTGTGCAGACACACTGGACCACTCGAGCGGCCCTGAGACTATCCTCGCCTGTATCCATATGCTTTTGCACATGTCTGTCCGGTACATTGTCTCTCTCAGACCATCCCGTCTGAGAAGTCCTCCTCCGGCTAGCCTGCTCACACTCGTAAGTTGAGGCTCTGTCCTGGTAGTCGGTCAAAGACTCGCAATGAAATCCCGCCATGTAAGAACGTGCACTCTCCCTCAGTCGAAAGGAGAACAGATACACGTGCTGGTCCTCTGAAGGTGCAACTGGACCTAGTAATGCCATCTCCGTCTAGAAACAACTGATGGCATCTCCTATCGGTACATCCTCGAAGCATGCCTCAACAAAATCCTGTAGTTTCTCCCTCCTAAGTGAGGTAGGACATAAACTCTCTCTAATCATAGTCCTCATCTGGTCATAGCTAGTGGCTCGAGCTCGCATAGTCCTCCACCACTGATGAGCTAGGTCACGGAATAGAGTCTGAACTAACTCTATCCGTCGGTCCTCTGGACATCTGATAGACTCAAGAGCTGAGTCCACATGTCCAATCTAGACCTCCATCTCCAATCCCACCTTCCTAGAGAAAGGGGGTACGCCCAACTGATGAAATGCCTTCAACCAAGTGTTTGGTTGAGGCCCTCTATACTCCTTTGGAGCTATAGCAACCTCAACAGCACATGCCGACATACCTGGCACCTTAGTAGCTCCCTGGGATAACTCAGAAGATCCTACCTTTGCTGGCAGATCCGGGGCACGTCTACCCGCTCTGGCAGCCTCTTCAACCCGTCTAATGTACGCGCGGAACCTTTATCCCCTCATAGAGACATGATCTGAGTCATCAGGACTCGTTGTGATTGTTGTCTCGTAGATCCACCGCTCCTTGTCTCTGGAACGACGTTCTCAGTTACCTTACCGTGTACCTCCTCTACTATCGGCTAATCAACAATGAAACTGGTCCCTGACCTATCACTACTGGAGGAAGAGGTGGTCTACCTCTACCTCGTCCAACTATAGATGTAGCTCTAATCTGAGCCATCTGCGGGGTATGCACACCTAAGTCATAAGGCTATAGATATGCCATATGTATATATATAATACTTAATCAAGCATACATACACTCACAACATCACATAATACATATCTCTCTCTCTATATATATATAGGGTGTGGTTCCCATGAGAACACCCCTAACGTGAGAACATGAGAACAATCGTACACCGTTGGATGTGAGTATTAAGGGTTGAGATTTAGAGTAGATATCAAAAATAATAATAACTACGAATAATAATAATTAGGAATCCAACAATAACTACGAATAATTCACTCAACCAACAATAACTACGAATAATACATTAAACGATATGACACATTCGTAACAAAACTGATAATAATTACGAATCTGTTCTCATGTTCCCACGTTAGGGGGTGTTCTCATAGGATCTATACTCTCTCTCTCTCTCTATATATATATATATGTATATATATATATATATATATATGTATATATATATATGTACCTATATCTATATATACATATATATGTATCTATTTATATATATATGTATATATATATATGTATATATATATATATATATACGATGACATGAATTATATACCACTATAATCATGTATATTGTAGAGGTTTACCTCGATTTACGTTGCATTTAAGGAGAACTTGAGTACCTTTTGCATTCTATTCAATAATATTTCAGAAATAGAGGTCTACACGAGTTTTGGTTGAATTATAGGTAAATGGAGTGGATTTGAAAGCAAAAGTGGAGCAAGGAGAATCCAAGGTCATTAAAGAAGCTAAAGGAGTCTTAGAGGAGTCACAAAGGGCAGAGGAGTTACGTAAAAGAAGCACAAGGAAGAGGAAGAAAACAAGCCAAAAGACGAGCACTTTCTGTTGAAGAAAATCGTGCCATTATACATATAAATCGGACGATTTTCTTCATTAGAAATTGAACGGTTTTATGTATAAATCGGCCACCCCGATTTACTTTGTTTTTCGGCCAAACAAAAAGACGACATAAAGCCCATCAACTTTGGGCTCGAGAAGGGTTTTGCCAAACGGCCCACTAGCAAGAAACTATAGTTGGGAACCCTGGGAACGAAATCGAGGAGGCCGCAGCAGGAAATCTTTACACGTTACGGAGAGATTGAAGATCCAAGGAGAAGGATTGAAGCACTTTTACCGGAAAGTCAATCTTGATCATATTTGTGAGATTTTGGTATTCCATTGAAGTCTTTGTAATTTTTGAACACGATATTGAGTTAATTGAGAGATACATTGATTACATTTGAGATTGGTTTACAGATTTGAAGGTTATTGAGTTTTTATTCAAGATTCGGGTTTATTTGAATTATTTCACTCAATCTTTAATTTGATTTGATTTTGAAAATGGTTGGCTAAAACCATTGTGATTCTGGGGAGAATAGTTGATGATTAAGGCTTAGATGATGATAGACTGAACTCATTCAAACATTTGGACCCTG
Organism: Fagopyrum homotropicum; assembly: GCA_033239125.1. Taxonomy (NCBI): domain Eukaryota; kingdom Viridiplantae; phylum Streptophyta; class Magnoliopsida; order Caryophyllales; family Polygonaceae; genus Fagopyrum; species Fagopyrum homotropicum. The sequence goes on from BSWB01000003.1 coordinate 64,778,143, forward strand.
AGAGTTTAGATTTTAACTTTGCGACAAACAGGAAAATCGCCCTGTTCTTGAAATAAATCGTCCGATTTATTTAAGGTAGGTCGATTTAATACCCTGTCGAACTTTAACTGATTCATTCCTTAACCAAATTTAACCCTGGCCTAAATCCCAACCTTGATTAACCTTTTTAACCTCTAATTGAATGTATGAAGAGACTTCAAACTTGATTCTACATTTAATAGATTAAGATTTCAAGAATTGGGTAATAGAGAGACTCAACATCCTTTATTAAGATTTTAAATGTGCTTTCTATTCTTTATCTTGGAGAGTCATATCATGAGGTTTTAGATAGTTAGTTTGAACATAATTCTTGTCTTTAGATCTTTCTATATTGCAGCCTCAACAACCCTTATAGAGAGAACCTTTGGATTAGACAAATAGGTTTTGGAACTTCACCGTACGATACCTGCCTTTGAACACATAATCTTGGCAATATAAACTCTGTCCTTATATCATTTAGAAGTGTCTTGAATCGAAAGCCGAAATCGGATACTTGAATCCTTGGAATCATTTCCCCCTTTATTAATCACAAAAGCTTTTACATTTTCGCTAGATAATTGAATTCGAATTTATTCTCACCAAATCCCTGAGTTCGACTCTGGAATTCTTACCTTACTACGCCGATCTGTACACTGCGGATTCGCTTTGCTTTGAGTTCTAGATATAAATATTAAGACTTTGACGCACACACCTTTTGAGCGAACAAGTTTTTGGCGCCGTTGCCGGGGATTTGGTCTAGACCAAATTCGGTTTTCGGTTGTCTAGCTTGAGAGTTCTTGCTCTTGTGATTTGATTAATCTACTTGAGTGATCTTTGGAGGTTCTTTAGGTATATGCGAAAGACTAGGTCCACTAAAGATCTAGTTCCTTTCGATCCCGAATTGGAGAAAACTTTAAGAAGAAAGTTGAAGGAAAAGAAAATGGCTGAAAATAACGAGAGAAACATCCAGGCTGAGTTGGATGAAACTCGACGTCAACTAAAGTTGAGTGAGAAAGCTCGTGTAGATGCTGAGAAAGCTCGTGTAGATGCTGAAACGAGTCATCAATTTCAAATTGATGAACTCACGGCTATGATATTGAACGTGAATTTGGAATTGAATGAATCCAGGAAGAAGAAGAAAGTCAAGACACCGACTAAATCCATTAGGAATGACTCATCCGATGATGAAGAACTTGACCCGGACATGCCGGCACTTGAGGAGATCGATCCACTGATTCATCCTGTTCGAAACACCCCAAAACACAGGTTGTTCCTCGCCTCCCAACTAGGGATGTGAGAGTTGCTAATGAAGGTGATAGACCCCGAACTTTGGGGCAACGGATGAACCCAATTCAGCAACCACGCCGTCTAGGTGTGGATTTCGGAGCTGAAGACATCCAGGAGTTTAGCTTCTCACCACAAGTTATCACCATGGTTCGCCAAAGTCAATATGGCGGAGCAAGTACTAAGTCTCCACATCAACACTTGCAGAATTTTGAGATTCTCATGGAGACTATGAAGCCGAAGAAGGCTACTACAAGCAATTACAAGATCAAACCGTTCTTCTTTTCTTTGAAGGACAAGGCTCTAGCTTTGTACCAAACACTTCCAGCTACAAAGCTGGCTACATGGGAGGATTTGTCTTCGGAATTCCTCACCAAGTTCTTCCCGCCATCCAAAACGGGGGAATTGAGAGGTAGGATAAATGCTTTTTCTATGAAACCTAACGAAAGTTTGTTTCAATCTCGGGAAAGGTTTCATGATCTCTTGTTGGATTGTCCACACCATGGCATTTCAAAACTGGAATTATTGGAGATCTACTATAAAGGATTGGATGTGGAAACACAATTCAACCTCCAATCTCTCTCTTGTGGCACATTCATGGACATGAGAGAGGATGACGCTTGGGACTTCATTGAGAAGCAAGCCCAAGTGATTGAGAAGTATTCCCACCGGAAGGTGGAACCAAATAGCCGGAATCAAGGTGATCCAGGAGTGAAATTGAACTATGCTTCTCAAACACAAATATTTTCCCTCAACAATGAAATCAAAGAGTTGAAGGAAGTAATCAAAACGAGTCTTCAAAGGACTAAGGAGCAGGAAGCCAACTATATGGGAAGGGATAACGATCAAATGAATAAATACCGGCACAACAACCGGAACTCTAACTGGAACAACAACAATAGGAACTCCAATAGCAACAATTGGAGGTCGAATCAACAAGCTCCAGGTAATCCTTATTCCCATGCTGAAAAAGCTCTAACACCTCCATCTTCCTCTACTCCTTTGAAAAGCCAGGAACAATCATCAAATGGATCGAACAAACCCGATCCCATGTTGGAAACGATCCTAGGGAAACTACAAGGGTTGGAGAGCTATATAACTTCGGTTGATAAAGCTCACAAAGCTTTGGAAAGCCAAGTATTTAACAAAGCCGGAGAAGTTCCAAGAGACCAAGGGAAACTTCCCGGGAAGACGGAAGATAACCCAAAGGGAAGGGTTATGACAATCACTACTAGGAGTGGCGTAACAACTACCGATCCTCAACCTAAAGTAGTTGAAACCACCACCAAAGAAGGAGAGGGAAAAGAGAAGGAAGATGTCTATGTTCCTCCTCCCGCCTACAAACTACCTCTACCTTTTCCTCAATCTAGAGCGTGTGCATGCCTAGATAAACACTTCGGTAAGTTTATTGAACTTATGAGTAAGCTGCATATTAATATACCTTTTATGGATGCAATATTAGGTATGCCAGCTTATGGGAAATTCCTCAAGGAGATCCTCTCTAACAAGAGGAAATTAGAAGATATTGGAGAAGTCAAGATGAGTATGGAGTCATCCGAACTCATCAAGACTATGACGGAGAATATGCCACCTAAGCTACGTGATCCAGGATCCTTTTGCATACCCATCACTTTGGGAGAGGCTATTTATGATTCACTTTGCGACCTTGGAGCGAGTGTGAGCATCATACCACTTGCTTTATGCAAAGCAGTTGGTCTAGGAGAGCCTAGACCGGTGAAGATCACACTCTACATGGCTGATCGTTCCACCACTAAGCCAGTTGGGATATTAGAAGACATTCATGTATGACTCGTTAAGTTTTACATTCCTATAGATTTTGTCATTCTTGATATCCTTGCAGATTATCCAGTTCCCATCATCCTTAGGAGACCATTCCTTGCAACATCCGGATGCATGGTAGATTGCAAGAATGGCCAGCTATCCTTCAATATAGGTGAAGAGAAAGTGGAGTTCATACTCTCCTCTTTGATCAAGGAGCCAGCCTTGAGAGAAGATGTCTTTAACATCTTTGATGAAGAAGAATCTAGAGAGGTAGTAAGTTCAATCTTAATGAAAGATCCTCTTCAAAAGGTTCTTAGTATGAGCATCATGGAGGAAGGAGTAGAACATGACTGTGACGATGATGTGATAGCATTAAAAGATGGCGAGGAAGAATCTGGAACAGGATTTGAAGAGCTGAAATCGACCCAGAAAACTGTGGAAAAAATCGGCTATCACAAATTAAATCGTTCGATCTCTAAAGAGGTAAGTCGATTTTTGACAACAGAAAGAAAAATCGAGCCACAGATCGTCCGATTTTCTTCAAGGGAGGTCGATTTATCGAAGAATTCTCCGGATCCCACAAACTTGACTGCAGTTGTTCTCAACTCTAATGATACACCCTCCCCACCTTCAGAGGCTTCTCCCATGACATTGGAAGGTCATGAATCATCGGTCAAAGCACCTCCATCATTGGAATTGAAGCCCCTCCCTACACACCTAAGGTACGCATTCCTTGGCACTAATTCTACATATCCGGTTATAGTTAATGCGAATCTAGACGATGTTGAGCTAGAGAAGCTCATGAAGGTTTTAAGGCAGCATAGGAGAGCATTAGGCTATACTATTGATGATTTGGTAGGTATAAAACCCTCCCTATGTATGCACAAAATGTTAATGGAAGAGGACTACAAACCTTCACGTCAACCTCAAAGACGGTTAAATCCGGCAATGAAGGATGTCGTGAAGAAAGAAATCCTCAAGCTACTTGATGCAGGTATCATCTTCCCTATTTCCGATAGCAAATGAGTGAGCCCAGTACAGGTAGTACCAAAGAAAGGAGGCATTACCGTTGTTGCCAACAAAAACAACGAACTTATTCCCAGAAGGACAGTTACGGGATGGCGAATGTGCATCGACTACCGTAAGTTGAACGTGGCTACTAGGAATGACCACTTCCCCCTTCCTTTTATTGATCAAATGTTGGAAAGGTTAGCCCAACACTCTTACTTTTGTTATCTAGATAGATATAGCGGTTTCTTTCAGATTCCCATTCACCCGGATGATCAAGAGAAGACGACTTTCACATGCCCTTGGGGTACATTCGCCTATAGAAGAATGTCATTCGGTCTATGCAACGCTCCAGCAACCTTTCAAAGGTGTATGATGGCAATCTTCTCCGAATACGTAGAGAACATCATGGAAGTCTTTATGGACGACTTTTCGGTATATGGTTCTTCCTTTGATAACTGTCTCTCTAACCTTTCATTAGTTCTTAAGAGATGTGAGGATACTAACTTAGTTTTAAACTGGGAAAAGTGTCACTTTCACTGAAGGGATTGTGTTAGGTCATCTAGTATCATAAAGAGGAATAGAGGTTGATAGAGCTAAGATAGAAACTACTGAAAAGTTATCTCCTCCCTCTTCTGTAAAAGGAATAAGAAGCTTTTTAGGACATGCAGGCTTCTATAGGAGATTCATAAAGGATTTTTCTAAGATTTCAAAACCCTTGACTAATCTTTTAATGAAAGACGCAACTTTCGAATTTTCGAAGGATTGTTTAGATGCTTTTTGCAGGATCAAAGAAGCTTTGATTTCAGCGCCAATCATCCAACTACCCAATTAGACCCTTCCTTTTGAGGTTATGTGCGATGCAAGCGATGTCGCTATAGGAGCTGTTCTTGGACAGAAGAAAGATGGTCGCACTCATGCCATCTACTATGCTAGCAAAACGCTAGACGAGGCTCAATACAACTATGCCACCACGGAAAAGGAACTCTTAGCTGTAGTTTACGCTTTTGAAAAGTTTCGTTCCTATCTTGTAGGTGCAAAAGTGATTGTCTATACAGATCATTCAGCAATACGCTACTTATTCACGAAGAAGGATGCGAAGCCAAGGCTTCTAAGATGGATCTTACTCCTACAAGAGTTTGATTTGGAAATTCGTGATAAGAAAGGGTCGGAAAACTCCGTTGCTGACCATCTTAGTCGTCTTCCACACCTCACCGACAAGATGGATGAACTCCCTATAGACGACTCATTCCCTGACGAGCAACTACATGAGATTGAAGAGTGTCTTCAACACATCTCAAAAGGTAATGATCCATGGTTTGCTGACATTGTAAATTACCTTGTTTGTCAGGAGATTCCCCCCGGACTTTTGTATGCTCAAAGGAAGAAGTTCTTTAAGGACGTCCGACATTTCTATTGGAATGAACCTCTTCTATTCAAATGAAGTCCCGATGTCATATACAGGAGATGTATTCCAGAAGATAAGGTGGAAAGTGTCATCCGCCATTGCCATTCTCTTCCATGTGGATGACATGCTAGTTCCCACAAGACTTGTGCTAAGGTACTTCGTTCCGGTTTCTTTTGGCCTACACTATTCAAAGATGTGCAAAAATATGTTGTTTCTTGTGATGCTTGTCAAAGGACAGGTAATATATCTAGAAGGAACGAGATGCCTCTCAACACAATACAAGAAGTAGAGATCTTCGATGTATGGGGAGTAGACTTTATGGAACCTTTTCCATCTTCTTGCGGAAACCAATATATACTTCTCGCTGTAGACTATGTCTTGAGATGGGTTGAAGCAATCGCTTCTCCTACTAATGATGCAATGGTAGTGGTGAAGTTTTTCAATAGAACGATTTTCCCAAGGTTCGGAACTCCCCGAACCATCATTAGTGACGGTGGAACGCATTTCACATCCCGTCGATTCGAGACTCTATTGGCTAAGTATGGGGTGACCCATAAGATAGCTACGCCATATCATCCGCAAACTAGCGGACAAGTTGAGATCTCCAATAGAGAGATCAAGGGAATTTTAGAGAAAACTGTCTCTAAAACAAGGAAGGATTGGTCAATGAAGCTTGACGATGCATTGTGGGCGTAAGACCCCCTTTAAAACACCAATAGGTACGACTCCCTATAATCTCGTTTATGGTAAATCTTGTCATCTTCCTGTAGAGCTAGAGCATAAAGCATATTGGGCAATCAAGTGGCTTAACTTTGACATGAAAGAAGCCGGAGAGAAGCGGCTCTTAGACATCAACGAGCTGGATGAGATCCGGCTAAATGCGTATGAGAACACAAAGATCTACAAGGAATGGACGAAGCGTTGGCATGATAAGCATATCATTCCAAAAGATCTGAAAGAGGGAGATCAAGTCCTTCTATTCAACTCGAGGCTTTGTCTATTTCCACGTAAGCTTAAATCCCGTTGGACAGGACCTTATGTAATTAAACGAATTTTCCCCCATGGTGCAGTTGAAGTATGGGGTGAACAAAGCGGAAATTTCAAAGTTAATGACCAACGGTTAAAGAAATACACACCGGAAGCTCCGGTCGAGGAGATAGCTCCTATCCTCCTCCATTGAACACAAAACATACACCGTCCAGCTAAAGACGATAAACCAAGCGCTTCTTGGGAGGCAACCCATGATAGTATAGTTTTTCCCTCCTTTCATCACTTAGTTAGAATAGTTTAGTTGCTTTGTTTCTTTGTTTTCGCTTTTTGTTTGTTCCTCGATGCACTCTTGGTTTGTCGTGTCATTAATCGCAGGAAATTAGGTCCAATTTAAGAGATCCATGGAGAAAGGAAGCATAAATCAGTTCAAATCTCAATTTCCAAGAGGAACAAGGAAGGAAATCGAGGTACACAAAGTAGATCGGTCGATTCAGGAACAGAGCAAGTCGATTTTTGACAACAGAAAGAAAAATCGACCAAGAGATCGATCAACCAAATTAAATCGACCGATTTTTCTTGCGTTCAGAGAAAATGAATGAAAAATCGCCCCGACGATTAAATCGACCACTAAGATCGTCCGATTTTCTTCATAAATTCTCAAGCCTATATAAAGACACAAACACTCGATTCCCTCATTCCAAAACACCTCCACTCTCGATTTCTCTCTCTCAAAAGCTCCGAAAATCGCCCAACCCCTAAATTCCTCATTCCTTAATCATTTTGAACGATTATTGGCTCCAAACTGAAGCATTTTCAACAAGGAACAAGGATCTAGCAACAACAAACTCGGCAATCGACTCTTCCATCCGGAATTCAGGTTTTTCATTCCGAAACCTAAGTTTCTCATTCGAATTTGAATCTTGCTTAGAAAGTGTTTGTATGCTGAGATTGATTGAGGGGTTTGCTTAGGAATTACTATAGGAGACTGTGTGTGGTGATTGTAGAGTCAGAACTTTACAGAATTGTGAGAATCGTAGAAATCGACAGAAAAATCGACCTTACCCAGAAAAATCGGACGATTTGTGTGAAGAACAGGCCGATTTTTTGCCGCAGAAATGGATATTGTGAAGAGAATAACTAGAAATACGGGGAAGAAGAAGGGATCTTCTTCCAAAGCCCCTCCCCCACCTCTACCACCCTCACAAAACATTCCCAAACTTCCACCTCCCGCATCCAAACACAAGAAACGATATGAACGTATCCTAGATTGCCCATTCACCCCTCCTAGATACATTGTGCTAGACGACTTAAACCCCTTGTTTGTTCGAGAGGATGTAGACATGATGTTAGACAAAGCTGGGCTGAGTCAGTTTGCTATGATAAGAGAAGATGCTTACACCGAGATCACCTTAGAATTCCTTAGCACCTTCGAGCATGACCCTAGAGAGAGAACAGTCTCTTTCCGTCTCATGAACTGCGACCATGCTATGAGTATAGATGACTTTGGGGATTTGTTTGGTTTCTCTTACTCTAATGCAGGCACATTTGCGAGAGGAGTAAGCGCTAGCGCTTTTTGGGAATCTATTTCGGTGGGAGAATATGGAGGAGATAAGTGGAGACCCGGGAATTCAAAGGAGGCTAGTATGTACAACCTCTACTTTAAGGTTGTACATAGGATCCTTAGTGAAAGCCTATTTGCTCGTACGGAGACCCCACAGAAGCTCAAGGCTGATGAGCTCTTCATCCTATACTGTATGACATGCACTACCGTCCCCGACATCACCTCCATGCTTGCTGACTATCTAGGAAAGATAGCCAACAAGGCAAAAGGTGACATATGTGCTGGAGGCCTTGTCACTCATGTGGCTAAGGCATTGGAGTTAGACTTCTCGGGTTGCACTCTAGCTGAGAGTGCCCTTCCATTAGGTTCACAGAGATTGGTTGTCCGACAGGTTTTGATTCCTCGAGGGAGAGGAACCCTTCATGTGCCCATGCCGTGGGCAAAGGATCCAAAGAAGAAGCCATCCGAGATTATTTGGAAGTCCGAATACACTATTCGGAATAGGAGGAATTGGAAGGAAACGTTTGAATCGATGCTTGAGGAGATGTCTCCTCCTATGTATTATGATGATGATGCAGGTGACGCTGAGGACGAGGAGGATGATGAGGATGGAGCACACCAGGGCAACATGCTTGAGTTCGAGAGTGACACTTATAGTGGTCACGCCACGGATGCCATGGACACCGATACTCATGGTGGAGGACCTAGCAGGACTAGTAGAGGTGACGAGGAGATAGAGGATGACATGCAGCCACCTCGCCACTCTTTTGCACATCCCCCGAGCCATGGACGAGGACGTCGACTTCCCCGCCACTTTAGAGACTTAGTCTCTAGCTTCCAAAGCCTCCGCACCGACTATCACGCTCTCCACACCGACTATATATGACACCTTGAACACTCAGTTCAGGGAGTACCGGCAGGAGACGGACGCTAGGCATTCCTCCTACGACGGCTAGATGAGAGACTTATACTACCATCAGTTCGGCCACTTCTACGATCCTAGTGCACCGATGTATCCGTATCCTCCACCACCACCACCACCGACCGAGGATTGAGCTTCCACTTCTTTTACATTGTAAGTATTTTTCTCCATCTTATGCTTGATTTTCACATTGGGGACAATGTGGATGTTAAGTATGGGGTGGGGGTACTTACAATACCTTTTGTTTCATCTTTTCACTCTATGCACTTTACACTACTCTTGATGATTTGGCTTGTAATAACTCTTACACTACTTACTTTCCACTTTGACATTTGCATTTGCATGATCTTTTTCAAAAATTATGACTCTTTTCAAAAATTTTTGTGCTTCTTATGATGGAAATGACCTCTATGATGAGAATTGTGATGTGGATAGGCAAAAAGATGACTTGGTTGTGTTGAGATTTTAATCATAGCATGAATGAGCTTACTTTTGTTACTTGAACACATGAATAAGTTATATGATTTAGATGTTTTGATAAGAGAATGAAATAATAGTTGAAGCTATATTGCAAGTTCTTTTACGTCATATAAGGATGACTAAGGCAATTCACTCCTTTTACCATCCGGGAATTAGGATAAGTGATTGAAAAAGGCATGTTTGATGTGGGAGGGCCAAAGAAAATGTGTTAAATGAAAGTATATCAATTCATAAGTTTGGGGACGTTGAATATGAGGATGAGTAACTCGGCACCATTCACATAGCCGGGTGTTTGTGTCTTGCCAAAGTCCGATTGAACGACAAGTCCTAACGGGATATGGTATGTGCATCAAGGATTTGAGGCATCTTGAAATTTGAGAAACGCCGATCTCCTAGGCTTCGGTTTTTGTGCACCTCTATCCATACTCTCAAAAAGTAAAGTAAAGAAAGCAAAGCTTTTACATGCAAAGCATGTGTGGTGAAGTAAAGTTCTTGAAGGTATTATGTTGTTCCTCTTTCCTGGATTAGCACCACAATTGCCTAAAAGAATTCCCTCCCTTAACACGTTTCTTGGACCTTATCCTTGATTAGAAGACCTTAAGACTTTTATGCATGTATTTAAGACTTCATAGCTTAGACTTGTTTGATTTTAATTACCTCTACATCTTTATCATGTCCTTTATTTATGTTTTCAAGAAAGAAAAGAGAGTTAGTCCATGTTATTGTTATCGTTGATACATACTTTGCCTTCCTATGCCTTGAAACATCACTTTGAGGGTGATCCAATAAGAAGAAGCACTCCACCGTAAGAAGAGTTTTTGAGTTTTCATACATATATAATCCATGACATCTTGTATTCTAAATTTGAGTCTTGCTTAGGGACAAGCAAGGAGCAAGTATGGGGTATTTTGATGACATGAATTATATACCACTATAATCATGTATATTGTAGAGGTTTACCTCGATTTACCTTGCATTTAAGGAGAACTTGAGTACCTTTTGCATTCTATTCAATAATATTTCAGAAATAGAGGTCTACACGAGTTTTGGTTGAATTATAGGTAAATGGAGTGGATTTGAAAGCAAAAGTGGAGCAAGGAGCATCCAAGGTCATTAAGGAAGCTAAAGGAGTCTTAGAGGAGTCACAAAGGGCAGAGGAGTTACGTAAAAGAAGCACAAGGAAGAGGAAGAAAACAAGCCAAAAGACGAGCACTTTCTGTTGAAGAAAATCGTGTCATTATACATATAAATCGGACAATTTTCTTCATTAGAAATCGAACGGTTTTATGTATAAATCGGCCAGCCCGATTTACTTTGTTTTTCGGCCAAACAAAAAGACGACATAAAGCCCATCAACTTTGGGCTCGAGAAGGTTTTGCCAAACGGCCCACTAGCAAGAAACTATAGTTGGGAACCCTGGGAACGAAATCGAGGAGGCCGCAGCGGGAAATCTTTACACGTTAGGGAGAGATTGAAGATCCAAGAAGAAGGATTGAAGCACTTTTACCGGAAAGTCAATCTTGATCATATTTGTGAGATTTCTGTATTCCATTGAAGTCTTTGTGGTTTTTGAACACGATATTGAGTTAATTGAGAGATACATTGATTACATTTGAGATTGGTTTACAGATTTGAAGGTCATTGAGTTTTTATTCAAGATTTGGGTTTATTTGAATTATTTCACTCAATCTTTAATTTGATTTGATTTTGAAAATGGTAAAACCATTGTGATTCTAGGGAGAATAGTTGATGATTAAGGCTTAGATGATGATAGACTGAACTCATTCAAACACTTGGACCCTGAGAGTTTAGATTTTAACTTTGCGACAAACAGGAAAATCGCCCTGTTCTTGAAATAAATCGTCCGATTTATTTACGGTAGGTCGATTTAATACGCTGTCGAACTTTAATTGATTCATTCCTTAACCAAAGTTAACCCTAGCCTAAATCCTAACCTTGATTAACCTTTTTAACCTCTAATTGAATGTATGAAGAGACTTCAAACTTGATTCTACATTTAATATATTAAGATTTCAAGAATTGGGTAATAGAGAGACTCAACATCCTTTATTAAGATTTTAAATGTGCTTTCTATTCTTTATCTTGGAGAGTCATATCCTGAGGTTTTAGATAGTTAGTATGAACATAATTATTGTCTTTAGATCTTTCTATATTGCAGCCTCAACAACCCTTATAGAGAGAACCTTTGGATTAGACAAATAGGTTTCGGAACTTCACCGTACGATACATGCCTTTGAACACATAATCTTGGAAATATAAACTTTGTCCTTATATCATTTAGAAGTGTCTTGAATCGAAAGCCGAAATCGGATACTTGAATCCTTGGAATCATTTCCCCCTTTATTAATCACAAAAGCTTTTGCATTTTCGCTAGATAATTGATTTCAAATTTATTCTCACCAAATCCCTGAGTTCGACTCTGGAATTCTTACCTTACTACGCCGATCCGTATACTGCGGGTTTGCTTTGCTTTGAGTTCTAGATATAAATATTAAGACTTTGACGCACACACCTTTTGAGCGAACAATATATATAAATATATATATGTATATATATATAAGTGTCGAGATCCTTAGAAAGGTGATGGCTTCCCGTACCCACTATCCTAAAACAATGTACTCGTTTTAAAACCAAAATCCTTTTCAAAAGTCAGACCCCCTTCGGGTTCCGTTTATTTATCCACTCAAACTTTATTGCATATTGCAAGTGCCATTGTTGTAAACCTAAGGCTCTGATACTAACTTTGTAACAACCCAAATCCGCGGGACTCGGGGTGTCACATGGGTTAGGATCTCACAATAGATCCTAACCCTAGCTTGACAACAAGTTCACTGGATCTTACAACAAGCCACAAATAGATTAAAACCAAATACATAAAATTGTATAATATATACATCAAAAGGTGTACAACATCACAGCCGAGTACAAAACGGCAACCAGAAACATCCAAGTACAAAACATCCCATATCCCACGAACAACCTAGTGTATGGAAGCCTTCGGCTGATCACCCATCTGGCTCACTTTGTAGTCTTCCTAACCCGTAGATCATCTACAACACGGTATAAACTGTTAGCTAACATAAATGAATAACAATGAAGTAATAACACATACACACCAATACATTACAACATGCAATGCCACATACATCCGTTTATTATCTTTACTAAAGTTATATCATTACTAATTTAACTTATTTTGTTACACGAGGAGCCTAAAGAACCTCGCCTCTTCCCCTTTAACTCAAGTTTTGCGTGAGGAGCTACGTCCTCCTTGAGATACTAGCTTCCGAGTACCTTCTCCACTCTCGACGAGCTTTGACAAGCAGTCACCACCCAGTTATAATACACTTGGGCCATATAAGGTAATGAAGTGGTCATCCTAGTCCGGTTAAGATTATAAATGCAACAATCATATGAGCACACAAACAACCATCACAGCCACTCAAATCCACAATTGCTCACTAAGTAAGTCCTATGGACTTACCTGAAATACTCGTAATCCTGTACCACGGGGACAGTTTTCCTTGAGGAAACGATCAACGCCTGCATAAGCAAGGTACACACAAAATCAAATTCTGCAAAGGTTAGGAGACGCATCTCCTAAACCTCATAACCAAAACCATCCTATAACCTAGATCTAAACCTCAAGATCCTCAACACACATACAAGTGCCTAAGGCATAAACTCAAGATACATCTCATCAAGCTCATCATCAACCATACTAGCCTAGCTATCTCTATAGCTAAGGCCAAAGGAAAGGAAAGAAGGATACATACCAACTAGGTATGTCCTGGACACGCATCAGCAAAAGTAAGAGACGCAAGGGCGTTGACTAGTCAGGCACAAGGGCGGCTCAACCCAGGTACAGGGGCGACTCAGCTCAGGCGCAGGGGTGGCTGATGTGCAGATAGCTGATCCCGACTTCTCTTCGATCCTTCTCTCGATATCTTCACTCCTTCATTGCCCCAAAGGCAATCATATACATATGTGCATACATATGATCAACACCAAGGTCCAGTAAGATCAACACAAGACTAATTCTTGTGGATTCCTAATCTAAGAAGAAGAAGAGAAGAAATGAAGAAGGAAAAGAGGAAAGGAACTTACCACAACAGCTAAGGAAAGGAAGGACGCCCTCACCAGCTACTAACCAAAGCACAACAACAACAACAACAACTTCCACATCTCAGCATCAACATTATCAAAGCTCACCAAGCTCAAAACTCTCTCAAAACTCACACAAGGTCAAAGAAGATCAAGAAGAAGATCCAAAGGAAGAGAGGAAGAGAAGAAGAACGTGAGGAAGGAGATGAAGGCTAGAGAAGATGAGAAACCCTCATCAGGAAGCAAAGGGATGGCTTATATATGAAGCCAACCAAAATCATGGTCAAGAGATCAACAAAGACGGCTGCAACCGCAGGAAATTGCAGGGGCGGACCTGCAGAGCTGCAGGGGCGGCTAGTTTCTGTCTCATCCTACTCAGCACTGCTCAACACCTGCATCTCAGCTGAGGCGCAGGTACGGGATCCCTAAAAGACTAAGACGCTTACAAATAATACATTGGGTTGCCTCCCAAGTAGTGCTTTGTTTAAGGTCGGTAGCTGGACCTATCTTTGTTGATGATCATGTGAGGTGGAGAGGTGCGATGTTGTCAACCGGAGCTTCCAGTGTATACTTCTTCAAGCGATGACCATTGACCTTGAAGTTTCTGCAATGTTCACCCCATACTTCAACTACACCATGGGAAAAACATGATTTATAACATAAGGTCCTGTCCATCGAGATTTTAACTTACCCGGAAATATCCGGAGTCGAGAATTGAAGAGAAGGACAAGATCTCCTTCTTTCAATTCTTTGGGAATTATATGCTTGTCATGCCATCTTTTCATCCTCTCCTTGTAAATCCATGCATTCTCGTAAGCGTTCAAACACGTTTTTTCTAATTCATTGATGTCTAGAAGGCATTTTTCTCTAGCTTCCTTCATGTCCAAGTTGAGCCATTTGATTGCCCAATAAGCCATGTGCTCGAACTCCACCGGAAGATGACAAGACTTGCCATATAAAAGGTTGTATGGTGTTGTGCCTATGGGAGTCTTGAAAGTAGTCCTATATGCCCAAAGTGCATCGTCTAGCTTCAGTGACCAATCCTTCCTTGTTCTAGAGACAATTTTCTCTAGAATGCTCTTGATTTCTCTATTTAAGATCTCTACTTGCCCGCTTGTTTGAGGATGGTAGGGAGTAGCAATCTTGTGAGTTACCCCATACTTAGACAATAGAGTTTCAAACTTACGGGGTGCAAAGTGCGTTCCTCCGTCACTAATGATGGTTTGGGGTGTTCCAATCCTTAGCATGATCTTTCTATTAAAGAACTTCACTACCACCGTTGCATCATTAGTAGGAGAAGCAATAGCTTCAACTAATCTTGAAACATAGTCTACAACTAGAATTATGTATTGGTTTCCACAAGAAGATGGGAACGGTCTCATGAAATCCACTCCCCATACGTCAAAGATCTCGACCTCTTGGATGTAATTAAGAGGCATTTCGTTCCTTCTAGATATGTTTTCTTTGGCAAGCATCGCAAGAGACAACAAAGTTTTGCACATCTTTAAATAGAGTAGGCCAAAAGAAACCGGTTTGGAGTACCTTGGCACATGTCTTGTGGGAACTAGCATGTCCTCCACAAGGTAATTAAAGGCAGTGTCAAACGAAGCTTTCTACTTCGTCTTCCAGAATGCATCTTCTGAAAATTCCATCCGGACCTCTCTTGAAGAGTAGAGGTTCGTTCCAGTAGTAGTGCTGGACATCCTTGAAGAATTTCTTCCTCTGAGCATAGGATAATCCGGGAGGTACTTCCTGACAAACCAAATAATTCACAATATCAACAAACCATGGTTCGTTATCTCTTGAAATTTGATGCAGGCAATCCTCGATCTCGTGCAGCTGCTCATCAAAGAATGAGTCATCAATGGGGAGATCATCCTTTTTGCTAGTGATGTGAGGGAGACGGCTTAGATGATCCGCCACAAAGTTCTCGGATCCTTTCTTGCCTCGGATCTCTAAATCAAACTCTTGGAGGAGGAGGATCCATCTAATAAGCCGCGGTTTTGCATCCTTTTTGGTGTGATAATACCGTATTGCTGTGTGGTCGGTGTAGACAATCACTTTCGCCCCCACAAGGTAGGAACGAAACTTCTCAAAAACATAAAATACCACAAGAAGTTCCTTCTCCATCGTAGTGTAGTTGAGTTGAGCTTCGTCTATTGTCTTGCTAGCATAGTAGATGGCATGAGTGCGTTCATCCTTCTTTTGTCCGAGTACTGCTCCTACGGCTACATCACTTGCATCACACATGATCTCGAAAGGAAGATTTCAATCCGGAGGTTGAATGATGGGGCCTGATATCAAAGCTTCCTTTATCCTGAAAAAGGCATCTAGACAATCCTTTGAAAACTCAAAAATCACATCTATCAATAGTAGGTTAGCCAATGGTTTATCAATTTTAGAAAATTCTATTATAAACCTTCTATAGAATCCTGCATGACCAAGAAAACTTCTTACCCCTTTTACCGATGATGGTGGAGGTAGCTTCTCGATGGTTTCTATCTTTTCCCTATCAACCTCGATGCCGCGGTTTGAGATCAAGTGTCCTAAAACAATGCCTTCGCTAACCATGAAATGACACTTTTCCCAATTCAATACAAGTTTAGTGTCTTCACATCTTTGAAGAACTAAAGAAAGGTTAGCTAGACAATCATCAAAAGATGAGGCATAAACTGAAATTCATCCATAATAACCTCCATGATGTTTCTATATAATCGGAGACAATGACCATCATGCACCTTTGGAAGGTGACCGGTGCGTTGCAAAGTCTGAACGGCATTCTCTTATATGCGAACGTACCCCATGAGCACGTAAAGGTTGTCTTCTCTTGATCATCCGGATGGATTGTAATTTGGAAGAATCCGCTATACCCATCCAAATAACAGAAATGTGAGTGTTGTGTCAATCTCTCGAGCATCTGATCGATGAAAGAAAGAGGGAAGTGATCCTTCCTCATTGCAATGTTCGGCTTCTTGTGGTCGATGCACATCTTCCATCTCGTTATTGTTCTCATAGGAATTAACTTGTTGTTTTGTTAGTCACAACGGCCATTCCCTCTTCTTTGGTACTGTATGGACGGGGTTCACCTACTTGCTATCATAAATTGGGAAGATAATACCTACATCAAGTAACTTAAAGATTTCTTTCTTCACAAACTCTTTCATGATCGGATTTAACAATCTTTGAGGTTCTCGTGAAGGTTTGTGATCATCTTCCATTAAGATTTTATGCATACATAAAGAAGGTTTGATACCAACTAGATCATCAATAGTGTATCCTAAGGCTTTCTTATGCAATTTCAATTCATTCATTAGCCTATTGTGTTCATCATCAGTTACGTTAGCACTAACTATGACCGGATGTAGAGTTTGGTCCTAGAAATGCGTACCTAAAGTATGTGGGAAGAGGCTTCAATTTCAAAGTAGGAGGCTCCTTTGTTGAGGTGTTGTGGCCTTCCGAAGCGTCACGGGATGCTTCCATGGTTGTAGAAGGGGTGGGAAGACGTCTGGGAATGCTTCTAAGGAGTGTCGGAGAAGTCTCAGAATTTCTAGAAATCTCGGCTTGTCCTTGAAAATCTAGGGCGAGATTTCTGTCGAGGTGACAATCGACATATTTTTCCACGGGTGAATTAGTTAAAATCTCGGCCGTGGAAACTTGTACTTGACCGAGATTTTTGGCAACTTTTCTGTCATCTTCTAATTCTTCAAATTCACCTTTAGTATCTTCCTCCAACTCTTCTAAAGCTCGCACTTCAGAATCGTAGTCCTCCTCTATTCCCTCTTTAATGATGCTCATACTTACGACTTTTTGTAGTGGATCCTTGAGCAAAATAGAACTCAATATCTCCCTTGATTCCTCTTCATCATAGATGTTGAAAACATCTTCTCCAAGGGCTAGCCCTTTGACCATATCTTCCAACTAGAATTCAATATGCTCTTCACCTATGTTGAAAGAGAGCGTTGCATTCTTGCAATCCATCATACAACCAGAAGTTGCAAGGAATGGTCTTACAACTATAATTGGAATCGGATGATCTGCAGGAATGTCCAAAATTACAAAAGTCAATGGGAATATAGAACTTACCTAGCAACACGGGAATATCTTCGAGAATTCCCACCGCACGCGTTATTGATCTATCCGCCATGTTGAGTGTCATCTTGACGGGTTTTTGGCATTCCAATTCCTACTTTCTCACATAACTCAAGCGGTATAATGCACACACTTCCTCCAAGATCGCACAAGGCTTCATAAGCTGCCTCTCCAATTCCTATGGGAACGGTAAAGGATCAGGGATCCTTAGCTTTGGCGGCATCTCTTCTCTCATTGTTTGGATTAGTTCGTATGACCTCTTGGTCATCCTTACTTCCCCAACATCTTGTCAATCCTCTTATTGGAGAGGATTTCCTTTAAAAATTTCCCATATGCGGGCATACCTAAATTGGCATCCATAAACGGGATATTAAAATGCAGTTTGCTCATAAGTTCAAGGAACTTACCGAAGTGTTTGTCAAGGCACGCTCTAGCGCGAGATTGCGGGAAAGGGAGTTGTTGTTTGTATGCTGAAGGAGGTACATATACCGGTTCTTTATCCTTCTCCTTCCCCTTGTTTCTTGGCTCCGGATCCTCCTCGATCATAGGTTGCTTCCCTTTATCAACGCTCTTGGGCAATGACTCATTAATTTTTATTCTGCTTCTTGTGGTTATAGCCATCACTTGCCCCTTCGGGTTATTTTCCGTCCTTCCGGGAAGACTTCCTTGATCTCTAGGAACTTCTCCAACCTTGTTAAAAACCTGATTTTCCAAGGCTTTTTGAGCCTTAGAAATATAATTCATATTGTCTTTCATCTCTTTTAACATTTTTTCCAACATCGCCTCTGTCGGATCCTTTGGAGGTTGGTTGAATCCCGGTGGAAGATTTTGTGTTTTTGATGGTAGAGCATTGCTAGAGGATGCGGGTGGATTGAGTGCGCCATCCGGATTTGAGTATGAAAATCCTGGATGACTATGATCGGGACGCTATCCGCCCCCTCTTTGAGAATTTCTATTATGGTAATTGTTGTTCCGGTTTCCTTGATAATTTCCTCGCCCTGTGTAATTCACATCTCTCTCTTTAGTTGGTAAGCTCGCTTGTGCTGGAGCTTGATTTTTTTGCATCTCTTTCGTCATATATTTAAGATTATCAATTTCAGCGGATAGGGTGATAGTAATACTTTCCTCATGGACTCTGGGACGCCGGAGTCTATCATCATGGCTTCTTTATGAATACTTCTCTTACACCAAAACTTGCTTTTCAATAAACTCTCATGCATCATCAATGCGTTTATCCATGAAAGTACATCCGGAGAGGGATTGAAGTCAGAATTGAGTGTCCTTATCCAAGCCCATGTAATAGATCTCAAGAAACTCTATTCTCGAGATTCCATGATGAGGACAATCAAGTAGAATGTCCTTGAATCTCTCTCAAGACTCGAACAAGCTTTCCCTATTTTTCATAGTAAAAGCGTTGATTTTACCTCTATATTCAGTAGTTTTTGATTGTGGGAAGAATTTTGTAAGAAATTCGGAGGTTATATCCTCCCATGTGTTTATTCTTCTATGTGGTAAAGATTGAAGTCATGCATGCACCATGCCATGTCTTTTAAAGAAAATGACAAACCTCGCAATTTATGGTTATTAGTTTCTTCTAATCTAGCAGGTCTCAATGTTTCCATAAGAATTTCATAGTTTTGTAAATGTAAACGAGGAGACTCCCCTGTTTATCATCCAAATTGACTTTGGCGGATAATAGTAAGAGATTTAGCACGGAACTCATAATCATGGTCGGCAAAATTCCCGAAATCTATTCCGATAGTGCGTGTACGTTGTGTTGGATCCATTCTTTTGTCCAAGCATTTGTGGATCTTCCACAATTGGATCCCCTCTAACGTTCCTGCCCTGAGGGTAAGGTGCCGCACCTTGTGGAGGATGATGAGTTGCATTGGGAGGTGGGATCTCAACGCGGACGTTTCCTCCTCTTCGAAGGAGTTGGTTTCTCATGTTGCTGTTGTTGTTGTTGTTGTTCTCGTCTAATTGTGCTTGAAGTGCTTCCTCCCTTTCACGAGTTGCTTCCTCTACTTGACGTGATGTTCCTCCGCATCATGTGCTCGTTGATTTGCAACCCTCATTTGTTCCAAGGCTTGTTCCAACACTGTTTGGGCATCTATTTCAGCCATTCTTCTCTGACTAGCCTCTCTTAGCCTTCTTCGGATGGTTCTTTCTGGTTCCGGATCGTAAGGAATGAGTTCTCTATTGTTGCAAGTACTTTTCATAAACCTAAAAAGGAAAAGAGAATTCGTACAAGCAAAACTACTCAAAGCAAAATTTCAGTAACAAAAGCAAGAGCGTCTAAAGCTTGACAACCGAAATACTGAACTTGGTCTAGACAAAATCCCCGGCAACGGCGCCAAAAACGTGTTTGCTCAAATGTATGTGTGCAAATAAGCATTAAATTTATAAGCTAAAAAGTCTTGAACGATATACGAACCCACAATGTACGGATCAATTGTAGTAACAACAAACACTCCAGGGTCGATCACAGGGATTTGGTAAAACCGAAAAATAAAAGTAATCTAGCTAAGACAATATGCAAATATCGATGACCAAAAGCAATAAAAGCAAACCTATGAATATATGTAATAATTGGAAAAGCGCAGATTCTAGAGTTCAAGGTATCCAATTATGGTTATCGATTCAAGACTTCTAATGATGTATGGACAGAGCTGGGATTGCAAAGGCAAGGTGTTTCGAAGGTGGGATAGATCACGGGGGAGGTCTCACTATCCAATATTCCAAACCAAAGAAACTTATCACCGGGTAAGTCTCAAAGCTTTAAGGGAAAAGAATGATAGTCTCAAACCAACCACGCAAACTTAGGGAATGGAATTAACCATCACCGGGTAAGTCTCAAGTTAACTCACAAAGGCAAGAGGAAGACACACTCAAACCTAATAAAGGATGAACCTTTATTACCTAGAACTCATCATCGTTGGCAACCAAGCAAGGAAATCACCGGGTAAGTCTCTTCCAAGCTTGGATATAGGTTAGCAAGTTTCAACATGGCTAGAGTTTAAGCAATATTCAAACAAAACTTAAGGATAAAGCATGATAGGTACGAAAGAAGAAACCACGGTCGGATCTTGGTGAAATCTCGGCCGAGATTCTCAAGAACAACCCGTGGAAACATCTATGCGAAGGTAAAAACACAACTCATAGGGTCCAATCTGTTTGTAAGGGTTAATCTATTATCATCTAAACCAAAACCTTCGACCAATACCCAAAACCGCAAGGGTTTTAGGCAAGAATCATCATATTCAAATCAAGATATATATATTCGAAATCAAGAACCGAATGCAATCAATAAAACCGAATGAAACGCAAGAACTGCTAAGCAAGGCGTTCTCAAATAACATAAACTGAATCAAATCAATAACAAGTTCTGTTCTCATGTTGTAAAGCAAAGAAAATCAAAAACTAGAATAAGATAGAATCCCAATGTATCTCTCAATCTCGATTGTTGAAGTAGTACGGGCTGTCAATCCGTTTCTAAGCTGCGAATCCAAAGCTTCCTTGCAAGG
The DNA here is from genome assembly GCA_033239125.1 of Fagopyrum homotropicum. Lineage (NCBI taxonomy): Eukaryota > Viridiplantae > Streptophyta > Magnoliopsida > Caryophyllales > Polygonaceae > Fagopyrum > Fagopyrum homotropicum. The sequence continues at coordinate 64,799,334 of BSWB01000003.1, forward strand.
AGGAACTAGAATTGACCAGGAGCACCAACCTTTAAGAAGATCAACACACACAAGCACAACCTAGCAAGGACTCACAATGATTTATTCAAAGGCTCTCTCTTTTGATTGAATAGTAATGAATAAAACACAACTTCGTAAGCAAAGTAGCGAGTTCACACAATTTGTGGAAATAATAATCAAAATCAATCTACCTATGAATCTCACCTTCTAAGGCTATTTATAGTGGAGATTCCCCTATAAAAGATAAAAAATCTAACTAAAAGATAATCCTTAAAGATTGGATAAAGAATTATCAAATACCTTTAAAATGTTTAATAGCTTAAAGGTATTTAAAAAAATAATAAAAGATAATTATCAGCTAATGCGATTGCAACCGAATCTTATGATCTTCGACAATAGCAAAATCTCGGTCGGTATTCTATAAAATCTCGGACAAGATTTATCTTCAAGCCAATATTTCTTCTCTAGGACTCTTTCCTCGTCTTAGCCAACTTCCATGCTTGTTGGATCATCTTGGCCCTTGCATGGTCCTTCCATAGATGTCAAAAATGTCACCAAAGAAGACCTATATGTGAGTGATGTCTCTTTAAGTGTACATGTTGCTAATAAGCTAACAACTTCCTCATGGATGACCTTTGCTCTTGTTCTAGTAATAGTTCATTCCATGATAGGACTCAAAGATGACGTGGTTGCGTTATCCTTCAATGCCGTAGTCCTTGATCTTGTAAGTGGTCCTTTAGGTTGTTTTGTGTATGTTATGTTGTGTGTTGTCTGCTTAGACACGTGTTATATGAGTGCTAGTACAGATTTCTGCATCTTCCATAAGGAATGAGGAATTCGAGCTTGAGTCGGAGTCGGAGGAGAGGTGAATGATCCTCTTTGGGGGCAGAGGATGAAGCGTCATCGATCGAAGATCTCTTGGAAGTCATGGATAATTTTTGAAAGAAGTTGAAGTAGTTTGTGAAATCGAAAGAGTAAAGCAAGGGGGTTTGCAAAGAGAAGATGAAGCGGAAGAGATAAAGAAAGAAGAAAGGGTATTTAAGGGAAGAAGTCACATCAATGTTAGTTCACTAGGATCTTGAGAGACTCAAAATCTTGGGAGAATCAATCTTGATTAGAATTCTTTTTATAAATTTTGTAACCACTTTTCAAAATTCTTTGAATCTGAACATAAAAGCTTTTGAAATCACTTTTAAAACTCTTTCTAAAAGATAAATTAGGAATCAAAATATCTAAAAGATATTAATCCCCAAATGGATCCGTGATATTCAATTTTGCCCTTGAATTTCGTTTCAAGGCCCTTTAATTGCATTTCAAGGCCCTTGAAAACGAAAAATGGGCAGCATACGAAGGAGAAAATAAAACAATTTACTCTCCTACGTTAATGCTTCCTTATTTAACATACCAAGCTCTAATCGAATGAAATTGAATTGATCTTCAGGTAGAGGCTTAGTAAAGAAATCTACAAGCTGCAAGTTAGTTGATATAAAAGAAATCGAAACATCACCTTTCTCAACATGATCACGTATGAAGTGATGCCTTGCATCGATATGCTTTGTCTTTGAATGCTGCACACGATTTTTAGTAGTTGAAATAGCACTAGTATTTTCACAATTTATCGGGATACCTTTAAATCAAAGCTAAGATCACGAAGTTGTTGAGCTATCCATAGAATTTGTGCACAATAGGCTCTCGCAACTATATATTCGGCTTCAACTGTGGATAGGGTGACAGAGTTTTGCTTTTTGGAGTTCCAACTAATTAGGGATGCCTCTAAGAACTGACAACATCCAGAAGTTCTTTTTCTATCGACCTTATAACCTGCAAAGTCTGCATCTGAATAGCCAACGAGGTGAAACGAGTTTTGATGTGCGTATCATAACCCTAAATCCTTAGTGCCATTGAGATACCGAAATATCCTTTTCACAGCTGATAGCATGTATTATAGTCTATATTTTGGGGCTAGTTTAAACGATTTATCTTCAATAATCTGCATGTATGGATGTATATTCTTTGATTATACTGTTGTTTTGTCTACCTTTGCGGGAATCGAGGTCTATACCTAGTTTAGTTGTAATTGTAGGTAAAATGACACGTTTTGCATTAAAATGGAGCTAAGGAAGCTAAGGAGTCATTGGAGCTACATTCTAGAGCTTAAGGAAGACCTCAGGAAGCATGGAAATGATTAAGAAGATTGACTTTGGACCAGATTCGAGAGATTTCACATTTAGTTGAGATTCACCTCGGTCAGCTACAGTGCCACCTCGACCGAGGTGATCCTGAGGAGCGTCCCGACCGAGGCGAACACCCTGCCGCCAGCGAAATCTTTATTTTTGACTAAGATCTTTTATTTTTGGAAGGAGGATATCTTATATTTTTGGCTGGATTTCTGGAAGGAAGATATTATATTTGGCTGATATATTTTAAGAGATATGGATATATTTTATAGGAAATTATCTTTTTAAGATATTTTATCTTTGGAAGATAATTCTCCTATATAAAGGGTTCTATTTTCTACAATTTAGCCATCTTCAGATCAAGAGATTTCTGGAGTATTTTCTGAAGGTTTGAAGGAAGAATGAAGGAAGTATTGAAAGATTGAAGTTCAAGGAAGGAAGAAATCATAGTTGCCGTTAGCTTTTGAAGGAGTTTGTAAGACTTTCTTAGATTGTCTATTGGTTTATTGTCTTTGCAGACTTGTGATTGAGGAACGCTTGTCTGTTTGTTATTTGATTCCGTTATTGAGACCTTTTTCTTAATATTTTCTTGTTCGAATATTGATTCCTTTTCCATTAATTTGATTATTGTTATCATGATGATTGTTGGCTAAGTTTCTTAAGCGATTCTAGGGTGATTGGCTGAAAGTTGTGGGAAAGACGATGATAGAATGATCTTAATCCCAGTAGGACCCTGAAAGCTCAAATCTTTACCTTAACCCTAGAACACCTCGCTCGGTCGTTGAACATTTCGGCCGGGGTGGAATCTGAGTGAACGAGGTGACCTTTCTTGAACCTATTCTTAGTTAAGAGTTTAAGTTTGCCAAATCCTAACCTTATTATACCTTTCCTGGTTCAATGCAAACCTAGGATGAGACTTACCCGGTGATTCCTTTGTTTGATTACCTAAGATCATGAGTGTAGGTAATAAAGGTTTATCCTTTATTGGGGTTTGAGTGTGCCTTCATCCTATCTTTGTGAGTTAGCTTGAGATTTACCCGGTAAAGGTTGATTCTATTCCCTTAGGTGGTGTGTTGGTTTGAGATTATAGTTCCAATCCTTAGTACCTTGAGAATTACCCGGTGATAGGAGCTTTGGTTTGGGATAGTGAGTAGTGAGACTTACCCGGTGATCTATTCTCACCTTAGAAACACCTTCCCTTTGCAAACCTCAGCTCTGTCCTTGTTATCCTTTGAGATCTTGAGTCGGAACTACAACTAGATGCTTTAATCCCTAGAATCCGCATTTCCCCTTACTTGGCTTATACATCATCTTTGATTGTTTTAATTGCTTTTAGTTAATTGCAATATTTGACAACCTGATTATGTGCTTTGTTTCACCTAAGTCCCTGTGATCGACCCCTGGAATTCTTGCTTATAATGCAATTGATCCGTACAGTGCGGGTTCGCATAATTGTTCAAGCATACTTCTTGGGTTATAAATTTTAAATCTTGCACACACCTTTTGGAGCGAACAAGTTTTTGGTACCGTTGTGGGGGACTTGGTCCAAACCAAGCCAGTTTCGGTTGTCTTTCAGGGCTATTGCCCTTGTTGCTATTAACTACTCTACTTGAGTGTTTTCACAAGATCTTTTCTTAGGTTTATGCGAAGAACCCGTGCTGGAAAGGAAATCGTTCCTTACGATCCCGAACCAGAAAAGACATACAAGCGACGATTAAGAGAAGCTAAGATGGCCAATCAAGACGATCGCGATCTTGGGGCCGAATTGAAGGAGGCGTTGGAACATCTACACCTCAATAGAGAAGAACTACAACGAGAGAGAGAAGAGACTCGCGCAAGAACTGAAGGAATTGAAGCAGATATGGCTGCTCTAAGGGCCCAATTTCTGCCTCCACCGATCCCAGATCGTCGACCGAGGCAGGACCCAGTCCCAGTTGCCCCAGCCGATGTGCACCTACCACCTCAGATGCTTATCCGAGATGTTCTTTTTGCTGGAATTCCACAAACCCTAGGACAGAGGATGGACCCAAATAAGCAAGTGAGGCGTCCAGGAGTCAACCTAGGTGATCCAACTAAGCATGATTACGAACTTCGACCGCAAGTTCTATCCATGATCCGACAATGTCAATTTGGAGGTTTAGAAAGCGAGTCTCCGCATCAGCATTTGCAAAACTACGAGATTCTGATGGAGACCTTGATACCTTCAAGACTGGAGAACAACAACTACAAGTTAAGGCCTTTTTATTTCTCCTTGAAAGACAAGGCGCTTGCTTGGTATCAATCTCTTCCGCCCGGAAAGATCAACACTTGGGAAGAGATGACGATGAATTTTCTTACTAAGTTCTTTCCTCCCTCTAAGACCGCTGAAATGAGGGGAAAGATCAATGCTTTTATCATGAAGGACAAGGAGAGTTTGTCCAAGTCGTGGGAGAGATTCAAGGATGTTCTATTGGATTGTCCACATCATGGGATTCCAAAGATAGAGTTGCTAGAGATTTACTTCGAAGGATTGGATGGAGCTACTCAATTCAATCTCCAACTACTTTCAGCCGGCACATTCATGGATATGCCGATAGACGAAGCTTGGGAGTTCATTAAAAAGCAAGCTTTACACATGGAGAAATACTCCCATCAAGGAACCGAGAATGGAGCAAGGAGAGTTAGCTTCCAGGAAACATCATTAAATGGATCTCAACTCACCTCGCTTAGTAATGAGGTAAAGGCATTGAAAGAGATTTTAGTAGCTCAAACGAAGAAGGAGCAAGATGGCGGATATCAAGGAAGAAATAACTATCAAGCCGTGGAACAACAATTACAACAACAATAGGAACTCCAACAACAACAATTGGAGATCTAATCAACAAAATCCCGGTAACCCTAATTCTCATGCTCATAATGCTCTTAACCCCCTCCTCTTCTTCTTCTACTCCATTGAGAAGCCAAGAGCTTGGATCGAGTTCGTCCCAGCCAGAGAAGAAAGATGCAGTACTGGAGGCAATTCTGATCAAGCTCAACGCTATGGAGACATCAATGAATTCATTTTCGAAGGCACAAAAAGCCTAGAGCAACAATTCTTCAACAAGGCAAATGAAGCGCCAAGAGATCTAGGGAAGCTCCCAGCAAGGACAGAGAGAACCCCCTAAGGGACAGATTATGGCAATAACGACAAGAAGTGGACTGAAAACTACATATCCAGTACCTCAGTCGGTGCCAGCCCAGACGAAGAACACCTCGGTCCAGGATCAGATGAGGAACACTTCGGTCAAGGTTTCAACCGAGGTGGAGCCCCAGAAAGCGAAGGATAATTCTGAAGTTTATGTTCCACCTCCTTCTTATAAACCACCACTTCAAATCCCTCAGTCGAGGGCCAGAGAACATCTAGACAAGCATTTTGGTAAGTTTCTAGACCTAATTAATAAACTACACATTAACATCCCTTTCCTTGATGCTATTATAGGGATTCCTGCCTATGGGAAGTTTCTGAAAGAGATTCTTTCAAGAAAGAGGAAGCTGGAAGATTTTGGAGAAGTTAGGATGACATCTAAGTCCTCGGAGCTCATTCAAATAATGAAGGAGAAGATGCCACCCAAATTGAGAGATCCGGGTTCATTTTGCATTCCCATTCAAGTTGGGGATGTAATTTATGAGGCGTTGTGTGATCTAGGAGCCAACATGAGTATCATCCCGCTGGAGCTATGTGAGAAAATCGGACTTGGAGAGCCCAAGCCGGTGAAGATAAGGCTATACATGGCGGATCGCTCCATTACCCATCCCGTAGGCATCTTGGAAGACGTTCCTGCCAAGTTAGGTAATTTCTATTTACCTATAGATTTTATTGTACTTGACATTCCCGCAGATTATCCCGTTCCTGTCATTCTCGGGAGACCATTTCTAGCAACTTTGGGTTGCAATGTGGATTGTAAGAACGCCAAGTTGAAATTAAACATTGGTGGAGATCAAGTAGAGTTTGCATTGCTTGCTGCAATGAAAGGAAAGACGCTGGAAGATGACATCTTTAACATCTATGATGAAGAAGAATCAAGAGAATTGGTGAGCTCTATCCTTATTAATGACCCTTTAGAAAGAGTTCTTAGTTTTAGTTTAATGGAGGAAGGTATAGATGTTTCTTGTGATGCAGATATATGGAGCTTAAAGGCATTGGAAGCAGATCCAGGAGCTAAGATTGAAAGACTAATTTAGGGCAAGAAAAGCAATTTAGGTTTCGGTCCCAGTTCCAGTACCTCGACCGAGGCACTTTTTGGACCAAGCGAGGTGTTCTTATCTGAAGAACATCTCGGTCACCCACGTCGGACACTACCCGAGACATCAAGCGAGATGTTGTCAACTGAGGGAAACAAACTTTCTGACTCGTTTTCTGAGAGTCACTCGCAGTTGGTGGAGCACTGGCTCCGCCAAGTTTCTGATGGTAAGGAACCTAGATATGCTGATATTGTCAATTACCTTGTTTGCCAAGAAATACCACCCGGATTGACGTACGCTCAAAGGAAGAAATTCTTCAAGGATGTACGCCACTACTACTGGAATGAACCTCTACTGTTTAAGAGAGGTCCGGATGGGATGCTTCGACGATGCATTCCGGAGGATGAAGTTGCTAGTGTTATACGGCATTGCCACTCGCTTCCTTGTGGAGGACATGCTAGCGCACACAAGACGTGCGCTAAGGTATTACGTTCTGGTTTCTTTTGGCCTACATTATTTAAGGATGTGCAAACTTTTGTTGTTTCTTGTTATGCATGCCAAAGAACAGGGAACTTGTCTAGAAGGAACAAGATGCCACTCAACAATATTCAAGAAGTTGAGATCTTTGATGTGTGGGGAGTTGATTTTATGGGACCTTTCCTATCATCCGCAGGGATCATCGACATTCTCTTAGCTGTTAATTACGTCTCTAGATGGATGGAAGCCATTGCCTCACCCACTAATGACGCCATGGTGGTTGTGAAGTTCTTCAATCGGACTATCTTTCCACATTTCGGGAGACCACGCATCATCATTAGCGATGGAGGGACACATTTTATCAACTGGAAGTTTAAAGCACTTCTATCAAAATATGGGGTAACCCACAAGGTTGCAACCCCTTATCACCCTCAAACTAGTGGGCAGGTCGAGATCTCAAATAGAGTAATTAAAGCATTCTGGAGAAGACCGTCTCTAGGACGAGGAAGGATTGGTCTATGAAGTTGGACGATGCTCTTTGGGCTTATAGGACCGCATTCAAGACTCCCATTGGTACCACCCCTTACAATTTGGTATATGGGAAGTCTTGTCATCTACCCGTTGAGTTAGAGCACAAGGCATATTGGACAATCAAGTGGTTGAATTTCGACATCAAGGAAGTAGGAGAGAAGAGACTATTGGACATCAATGAGTTGGAAGAGTTGCGCTTAAATGCTTATGAGAAGTCAAGATCTACAAGGAAAGAACGAAGAGATGGCATGACAAGCATATCATTCCTAAGGAATTCAAAGAAGGAGATCTAGTTCTACTCTTCAACTCCCGCCTCCGCTTCTTTCCACGTAAGTTGAATTCTAGATGGACAGGACCTTACGTTGTGAAAAATGTTTTCCCCTATGGTGCAGTTGAGATTTGGGGAGAAACAAGCGGAAGCTTTTAGGTCAACGGTTATAGGCTGAAGAAGTACCGACAGGAAGTCCAGGTTGAGGAGATTGAACCACTACACCTTGTCTAGGGACGATGTACGGTCCAGCTAGCGACCTTAAATCAAGCGCTTCTTGGGAGGCAACTAGAGGTATTGCTTTCCTTTCCCTTTTTCTAGCTTAGTTTTAGATAGTTTGCTTTGCTTTGATTTTGGCGTCCTCTAGACAGAAACCACGTACTTTCTAAGGAAGGATTACAGCTCAGGAGCTACGCGGGAAGGATAGAAGTTCGAGAAATTGAGAAGACAGAGTTTGACTGAGACACATCTCGGTTGCTGTCACAGCACCTCGACCGAGATGTTCTTGGGGAAACCGAGGCGACTAGGTCTGACATCCAGTCAGACACCTCGGTCCGGTCGGGACCACCTCGACTGAGGTGAAATCAAATTCAGTGAGGGGTATAAAAGGCGAAACGGTTTTTCTCTCTCCACACTTTTCCCTCCTACATCGACCCTCGACCGCGGCAGTGCCCTAGCCTCGTTTCCTCGTTTCTTACTCGTTTTCCACGATTTTTGGTTCGATTACACCGGAGGAAGCCAGAGGATCGATTTTCAAGCATCAAACAGCGAGAAAAACGCTCCAAATCTGCAGAATCTGGGTATTTCGTTCGAAAACCCTAACTCTTCTTTCTTTCACTGATTTAGGGCAGATCTGGCTCTGGTTAACACTCATTATTGCTGAAAATATAAGTATCCCATAGGAAGCATTTGGTAGTGATTTGGGGGAAAATAACTGGAAAATCTGAGAGTTCGATCGAACAGCACTTCGCCTCGGTCTAGTCGGCTGTGTCTCGGCCGAGGTCATTGTCAGATCAACCGAGGTGTTCATTTGTCAAAATCATGAGCAGTCAATCAGATCGCCAATTGGTCTTGAGAGATAGACCAAATAGTTCTTCTCCTACTTCTGCATCTCATCCTACTATACCGGTGATCCATGAGCGTCACCAGGCCGAGACTGACCGTATTTGTGGGCGTCCCATTGTCGCCCCGAGATTTCTGGATGTTGCTTCCTTCGAGTGACGTGGCGGAGGACTTGAGGAAGATGATATCGATGGTGGGACTGTAGGACTTTATGGAGGTGAGAGCGCCGGCTTACTTAGAGCCGACCATGGAGTTTGTGAGTTCTGTTACTCACGTACCAGAGTAGAACAACATCAAGTACCGGTTGTTAAACCGGAACTACATCGTACCCATGGATCAGTTTAGAGAGACCTTTGGCTTCCCTACCCCCACCGTGACTGATTTTCCTTCCCGAGCCGTAGCTCGAGACTTCTGGAGCGAGATTGCCCATGTAGTGGAGCATAGTGATAGATGAAGACCTAGAGACTCCAAAGAGCGCATCATCTTCCACTTAGCCTTCCGTCTTGCTCACAAGATATTCAGTGAGACACTTCTGGTGCGTATTGAGATGCCCTAAAAGGTCCGAAAGGGGGAGCTGTTGAGTATGTTTTTTATGGTTACATGGGGAGTTCATGACTTTGGAGGGATGCTAGCTGAGGACTTGCACAGGATCAAGGGCAAGTCCAAGGGAGATATTTGTTGTGGAGGCTTAGTAACCCACATTGCTACTGCCATGGGTCTAGACTTATTTGCTTGTACGTTGGTTGCGGCTGCAAAGCTGCTAGGTTTATAGGATATGATCACGAGTCGTATTCTCGTTCCTCGTGGTCTTAGTACGGCATACGTCGCTATGCCATGGGAGACGACAGCTCCACGGGGCATTTCATGGTTATCACTTTCAGTCTTCGACCGACAATACTGGTCTTCTACTTTGTTTCCTTACATGCAGGATGCCAGAGATGTTGCTGCTGATGACGAAGAGGAGTTTGCTGGAGGAGCTTCTATGGAGACCGGTACTGATACCGGCGGCCCTAGTGTTCCAGTTGTCGACCTTGATGACCAGGCGACAAAGGGGGAGGCAACACCACTACCACCACCACCACCACCTCAGCGCAGGTCTCGTCGTAGGTTCGGAGATCAGGAAGCACACCAGAGGATAGATAACCTCACTAATCAGATGGTCGATGCTTACGCTGCCTTGACAGTTGACATCCATGAGCATTTCGAGGACCAACGTCGAGGGATTGAGAGTTAGACGCAGTAGATGTTGGAGAGTCAGCACTATACTAGATGTGTGATGGAGATCCATCACCAAAATATCATGAGTATTCCCTTTGATCCATCCCAACACCCCTACATCCCATATGTTCCACATCTACCGCCACCAGCTGACGAGGATTAGAACTATAAGGATCTTCTTTATTTATTTATTATGCAGTTCAGCTAGGTCCGGTGAGTACTTTATCTCTTTAGACTTTTATTTGACCCATTGGGACAATGTGTCCCAAGTATGGGGTATTTGGCCTCGACCGGAATGTTCTTGACTGGATGAGGTAGACACCTCGGATGACGTCAGAACACCTCGACCGAGGTGGGTTCTTAACTGAGAGTTTTTCGAAACGATTTTGTGCTTCTTCTGTGGATATGACCTCAGTGATGATTTTGTTTGCAGATTGGATTTGAAATCTTCATATGCTCGAAAGGTTTTATGATATGTTTAAGTTGCAAAATGCTTTGTTAGAAGTTTTAGCATGTTTAATACTTTGTTTTTATCAAAATTATGTTGGATTTGAAGGTTGACACCACATGATGAGTTTTATCACATTCTTCCTGGGATGATTAAGGCAATTCATTCTCTTCTCTTCTTCTTCTTGATCATGCTTAGCCCCTTATATACATATTTGCCTCCCTTTACCTATCCGGGAATTTGGAAGCAAGCAAAGAAAAGCAAGTGAAGGTGAAGTTGAGATGTTGGCTGAAAGTGTTAGAAAGAAACAAATAGGTTTGGGGAAGTCGATCATGACAATGAGTAACTCGGCACCATTCACATAGCCGGGTGTTTGTGTCTTGCCAAAGTCGGATTGAGCGATATTCCTAACGGGTCATGGTATGTGCATCAAGGGTTTGAGGCATCTCGAAAAATTGATGATTGCTGATCACCTAGGCTTCGGTTATTGTGTACCTCTATCCATGCATCCCAAAAAGTAAAGTAAAAATTAGAAAAGCTTATTGGTGGAAGATGTTGTGTTTCAAAGAAAGTGAAGTAAGATCCTTTTCCCGGATTCTAGCACCACATACCCTATATACATCCCACCCTGACACGTTTCTTGACCTCTTTTGGAAGCCCTTGAGACCTCGAGCTTGTTGATTGACTTGGTGGTTTAAACTGGATTATACATGATTAATTTCGATAAATATGATTTATTATGCAAAGATGAACAACTTTCCTATATTTATAAAATGGTTTGATCATGTTTTGATTTTATTTACCATGAAGCATTCTCTTAGAGTGATCTATGAGTGGAGCACACCACCAAAAATGTTTTGAAATACTTTTCATTGATCTTTTCTGACTTATAAACCATTCTATCTTGTATCTAAGATTTGGAACTTGCTTGGGGACAAGCAAGGGACAAGTATGGGGCATTTTGATAGCATGCATTATAGTCCATATTTTGGGGCTAGTTTAGACGTTTTATCTTCAATAATCTGCATGTATGGATGTATATTCTTTGATTATATTGTTGTTATGTCTACCTTTGCAGGAATTGAGGTCTACACCTAGTTTTGTTGTAATTGTAGGTAAAATGGCACGTTTTGCATTAAAATGGAGCTAAGGAAGATAAGGAGTCATTGTAGCTACATTCTGGAGCTTAAGGAAGACCTCAAGAAACATGGAAATGATTAAGAAGATTGACTTTTGACCAGATTCAAGAGATTTCACATTCAGTTGAGATTAACCTTGGTCAGCTACAGTGCCACCTCGACCGAGGTGATCTTGAGGAGCGTCCCGACCGAGGAGAACACCTTGCCGCCGGCGAGATCTTTATTTTTGGTCTTTTATTTTTGGAAGGAGGATATCTTATATTTTTTGGTGGATTTCTGGAAGGAAGATATTATATCTTTGGAACATAATTCTCCTATATAAAGGGTTGGATTTTCTACAATTCATCCATCTTCAGATCAAGAGATTTCTAGAGTATTTTCTGAAGGTTTGAAGGAAGAATTGAAGGAAGTATTGAAGGATTGAAGTTCAAGGAAGGAAGGAATCATAGTTGGAGTTAGCTTTTGAAGGAGTTTGTAAGACTTTCTTAGATTGTCTTTTGGTTTATTGTCTTTGCTGACTTGTGATTGAGGAACGATTGTTTGTTTGTTATTTGATTAAGTTATTGAGACCTTTTTCTTAAGGTTTTCTTGTTCGAATATTGATTCATTTTCCATTAATTTGATTATTGTTATCATGATGATTGTTGGCTAAGTTTCTTATGCGATTCTAGGGTGATTGGCTGAAAGTTGTGGGAAAGACGATGATAGAATGATCTTAATCCCAACAGGACCCTGAAAGCTCGAATCTTTACCTTAACCCTAGAACACCTCGCTCGGTCGTTGACATTTCGGCCGGGGTGGAATCTGACTGAACGAGATGACCTTTCTTGAACCTATTCTTAGTTAAGAGTTTAAGTTTGCCAAATCCTAACCTTATTATACCTTTCTTGGTTCAATGCAAACCTAGGATGAGACTTACTCGGTGATTCCTTTGTTTGTTTACCTAAGATCATGAGTGTAGGTAATAAAGGTTTATCCTTTATTGGGGTTTGAGTGTGCCTTCATCCCATCTTTGTTAGTTAGCTTGAGACTTACCCGGTAAAGGTTGATTCTATTCCCTTAAGTGGTGTGTTGGTTTGAGATTATAGTTCCAATCCTTAGTACCTTGAGACTTACCCGGTGATAGGAGCTTTGGTTTGGGATAGTGAGTAGTGAGACTTACCCGGTGATCTATTCTCACCTTAGAAACACCTTCCCTTTGCAAACCTCAGCTTTGTCCTTGTTATCCTTTGAGATCTTGAGTCAGAACCACGACAAGATGCTTTAATCCCTAGAATCCGCATTTCCCCTTACTTGGCTTATACATCATCTTTGATTGTTTTAATTGCTTTTAGTTAATTGCAATATTTGACAACCTGATTATGTGCTTTGTTTCACCTAAGTCCCTGTGATCGACCCCTGGAATTCTTGCTTTTATTACAATTGATCCGTACACCGCATAATTGTTCAAGCATACTTCTTGGGTTATAAATTTTAAAGCTTGCACACACCTTTTGGAGCGAACAACATCTATCAAGTGTGATTCTTTAGGATCATCTTGAAATCTTGCACACATGCACACACTAAACATAATGTTTGGTCGACTAGCGGTTAGATATAACAAAGAACCGATCATACCTCGATACTCCTTTTGTACAACACTTTTACCATCTTTGTCATGGTCAATCTTATACTTCTTAAGCAAGTCCTTGATATACTTGCTTTGATTAAGAAAATTTTCTCTCTTTGCTTGTGTAACTTGAAGTCCAAGAAAGAAATTTAAGTCACCCATTAGGCTCATTTCGAATTCCCTGCACATAATATCTGAAAATTCCTTGCATAGGAAATTATTAGTAGCACCGAATAATATATCATCAACATAGATTTGTACTACTAGAATATCGTTGCCTCTAGTTTTGATAAATAAAGTTTTGTCAATCAAATCTCTTTTGAAATTATTTTCAAGGAGATACTTGGAAAATCTTTCATACCAAGCTCGAGGAGCTTGCTTAAGACCATAAAGAGTCTTGTCCAATTTAAAAACATGATCCGGCAAATCATCATTTTCAAAATTAGGTGGTTGAGCAACGTAGACTTCTTCTTCTAAGAAGCGATTTAGAAAAGCACATTTTACATCCATTTTAAATAACTTTATGCTCATGAAAGATCCAAATGCAAGTAGCATACGTATGACTTCTAACTTGGTAACCAAAGCAAAGGTCTCCTCATAATCAATACCTTCCTCTTGGTTATAACCTTCAGCTACAAGTCGTCCTTTATTTCGAATGACTTTACCATTTTTATCCAACTTGTTTTGAAAAACCCATGTCGTGCCAATGACGGGTTGATGCTTTGGTCTTGTTGTAAGAGTCCAAACCTTGTTTCTCTCAAACTCATTTAGTTCATTTTGCATGGCAATGATCCAATCGGGTTCTTGAAGAGCTCGAACATAATTCCTAGGCTCAATAAGAGACACAAACGCAAAGAACACACATAGGTTGTTCACTTTGGATCGAGTTTGAACTCTTACGTTTGGATCTGAGATCACATTCTCTTTTGGATGGTATGAAGAATGTTGAAACTTCCTTCGTTTGTAAGACGGAACAGATCCTGAAGATTGAGGTTCATGTGCTTGACTAGATTCAGGTACCGTTGGAGTGTTTCCCTTAGATCTTATCTCAAGGCCTTGAAGTTGGGTTTCAAGGCCTTGAAACATAATTCTGACATCGCAGTTTTCTGTTTCAAGGTCTTGAAGATGTGTTTCAAGGTCTTGAAGATGTGTTTCAAGGTCTTGAGAGTTTTGTACGGTAACTTGAATCTTCTCTTGCATATTCTTTTCTTGAGCCTTAGGATCTTCTTCTTCATCAGAATTGTGATCTTCTCGTTGATTCAGATTAAGATCTGTAAAACTTTCACTCAAAGTACCATCATTGCTTTCATCAAATATGACATGAATACTTTCCTCAACAATTTTGGTACGCTTATTATAAACACGATAAGCTTTTCTATTTGAAGCATATCTAATGAATATTGCTTCGTCACTACATGCATTAAATTTACCAAGGTTATCTTTGCCATTGTTATGGACAAAGCATGTACATTCAAAGGGTTTAAATTAGGAAATACTAGGTTTTCTAGCCTTAAAAAGTTCATAAGATTATTTTTCAAAATAGAACGAATAAAACATCTATTCAAGATGTAGATAGCAGTGTTTACCACTTCAGCCCAAAAACCTTTTGGCAAACTGTTTTCTAAAAGCATAGTCCTAGACATATCCTCCAGGGTGCGATTTTTATGTTCCAGAACCCCGTATTGTTGAGGAGTTCTAGGAGCTGAAATGTTATGTGAAATATTATATTTTGCACAAAACAAATCAAACTTTAGTTGTTCAAATTCTTTATCATGATCACTTCTTATAGAAACGATTGGTAGATTTTTCAAAGTTTGCAACTCCTTACACAATTTTGAAAATTTAAACAATGCTTCAGATTTTTCTCCTAAGAATGATATCCATGTAAAACGAGAAAAATCATCCACAATAGCAAGGATGTATTGTTTACCTTTGGGAGATTTGAAACGCATAGGACCACAAAGATTCATATATAAAAGTTCAATTGGTCGAGAAGAACTTACAACCTTCTTTGGTTTGAATGAACCTCTTGTTTGTTTACCTTGTGTACAAGCTTTACATAGTTCATCTACCTTGAAGTTTAGGTTTGGCAAGCCATGTACCAAATCCTTTGTAAGTAACTTCTGCATTGTATGCATGCTTATGTGACCAAGTCTTCTATGCCAAAGCCTTGGATCATCGGTCAAGGCCTTGAGACACTTTAGCTTAGTTCCTGAAACTTGGTTAGTACTCATAGAATAAACATTGTTACATCTAGGAGCAGTAAGCACAATGTCACCCGACGTCTTGTCTAGAACTTCACATTTTTTCGAATCAAACATTACCTTGTTGCCTTTATCACATATTTGAGAGATGCTAAGCAAGTTATACTTTAAACCGTCAACAAGATATACATCATCAATACAATTAGATGAATTATAACATATTTTACCAATGCCAATAATGTTACACTTTCCTTTATCACTAAGCGTAATGGTTCCAGATGATTGATTCTTTAGATCTGAGAACATTGAGCTATTTCCACTCATTTGTCTTGAGCAACCACTATCTAATATCCATTTATGCTCCTTTACCTTGGTGATATCGTGCAAAACAGCAAAGATCAATCTTTCCGGGTCGACCAAATGGCATATTTTGGTCCATGCTCAATCATGTTTAGTGGTCTAGTACCTTTAGGAACCCATATTTGCTTAACCTATTTTCTTAAACATAGAGGATAAGTGTTTCTAATGATGTAAGGATCATTTCTTCGATATGGACATGTAGATTTGACATGACCCTTTTTACTACAGTAGAAACATGTGGGCTATGAATACTTCCTTTAGCCTTGACAAAAGTGGTAGTTGTTTTTCTAGAAAAACTGACATGATATCCTATACCATTTTTATTAAAAGAAGATTGTTGCTCACCCATCGTCCTTTTAAGGTTGGCTTTCAAATGAGTGAATTGAATAAGTGCAGCCTTCTGGTCTTGACACGTCACAATTAGATCAACCTTTTATTTCTCTAAATCGATATATTCTCGATGGAGAGAAGAAAGATTGTCCTTGCTCCCTGAAATGTTTCGATATTTTTCTATTGATTACACTGATGAGGAACAAGTTTATATTGTTGGAGAACTGGATGAAGAATTTTTTGACTGCATGGGAATTAAGAGAACAACAACACGGGAGTGGGCTTTGAAAGAGCAACCGGCTTGGAATTATACAACTGTACAGAGACCGGAAGCTGTGAAAAGAGGCCTGGATTTTATGCGACATGATCTCCTAACCTTCATATCTGCAGTCACTGATCATCTGGATGAAACACAGGACTTACTTGGAATCTTAAATCAACAAATAAACCAGATGTTTCACGTCAATGCTCTGTCTCTTACAACGGCCAATAACATTAAGCCGTTAACAGATAAGATGGTCAAGCCACCATCAAAGATGTTGAAAAGGTCATGACTCAGTGTTACAAGATTATCAAGGATCATCCTATTTGTCAACCTTCATATGAGGATCTAGACGTCTTACAAATAGAAGAGTTTGGGAATGTGAAAAAATACAAAGATGACACTAATCAAAGACGAACTGACATATCCATCAAGAATCATGACATCTCGAATGCTACCGACCGTTGGAAAAGGATGTGCATGAGGGGGCATTAAGGGAAGGGGCGTCTCAATCAGAGGTTGTACCATGAATGAAGACTCTCTGCCCGACCATGGATTGCAAGGCCCTTGATTTTGATATCAAAGCCTTGTTATGTGTTTTTGAAAGACTTGGTTTTACTGTGGTTTTTGAAATACATTTTCTGGGTTTGTAATCGTTTAAAACTTCCGTGCTTTAACTATTTTTCTCCCTTGTTGAAAGACAAATGGGGAGAAATTAATGATCCGACTCATTTCAATATTTCTACATTCTGCATTATAAGTTTGTTTTGATATTCATATATGCATCGCTAACTTAACAATGCAAGTACAATATTTGTGTTAATGCAGGTGCGATATTTGTGTTGTCTTCCATCAAGGGGGAGATTGAAAACTCCAGTTTGATTATATATTTGTATAGCTGATGATGGAAAACTTAACACAAATAAAATGGTTTTTATACTAACAAAATATCGATTGTATTTCTAGTTGCTTGGTATGTTTTGGTGTTTGTCTAGAATGTATTCAGGCCTTGGAAAGCATTTCAAGGAATAGACAGAGGCCTTGAAGTTGGATACAAGGGACAGACGAAGAGTTTGAAGAGATTCAACACGGAGGCCTTGAAAGCCATTTCAAGGGATCAGAAACCACAACCTTGAAGTTAGTTTCAAAGGACAAAGCGGATGGAAGGAATTCAAAACTCTAACAACCTAATCTATAAAGAATCAAAATATTTTCCAAGGAGATATGCTCAACAAGAAGATATGCTCAATAAAGATCTTAAACGACCAAGTGGATTCGATTCAAAACAAGATCTCGCAAAGATCCTCAACTAAAATTGCAAGATCTCTTCTCAACAAATTTCATATATCTTCACAACAAGATCTGAAGATCTCGATCAAAAGACAAAGATCTTCAACAAGTATGAGAAGATTACGGACAAGAAGGATGAACGTGCTTTAAGGAGATGAAGACGATAGAAGATCTACAACGGCTATCTCATCTCAACCAAGAAGCATTTTCTATGGAGAAGAAGAACCATCTTCAACGGTCATCTTCCTAATGGCTAGAAGACCTCTCCATTGAAGACTATAAATGAAGATGTCGATTGAAGAAGAAAGTACACAAGCTTACACGGAAATATTCAAAGTCTTCAAGCGAACCAAAACATCTTCATTCGATCAAAGAAGTTATTCTTTCTCTCTTTTACAAAAGCTTTATCCCCTAGAGAGAGTGAAAACCCGAGAGCTCCATTGGAATATCAAAAGAGTGTTATACTAGAGTGTGTGTTACTCTGCGAAGTAACTAGGCTATTATAGCAAGGTGAAGAGTTGGAGCTAGATCGTAGCGTTGGCTATAGTGAGAGAAGAAGGGGATTTCTTCTAGTTTGTATCTAGGACTCTTTGAAGCTAATAATAGATAGTTAGATCCTGTGGATATACCCTCGAACAGAGAGTAGGCTATTTAGAGCCGAACTTCGTAAACATATCCTCGTGTCGATCTTTTACATTCCGCACTTTATATTGCTTTATTGCGACTAACTTTGTTTTGTAGGTTTACAAAGTCAAGGTCCTTGAAATCAGTTTTAAAGCCCATGAAATCAAAGTGTGTCACTAAGAGCTCAGATCGACATTAAGGCCTTTGAAATTAATTTCAAAGCCTTGAGAAAGGTTTTTACGAAAAGTTCTCATACTCTATTCAACTCCCCTTCTAGAGTATCTTTATCCTTTATATTTACCTAACGGTTATTCAGAGCCCTCTCTAAGAACCTTATCTCCCTCTACAATATCAAAATTGATGATGATCCATCTAGTTTCATCTCTAAACCTACATCTAACCTCAAGAATTCTTAAGATCATTAATGCCCAAGTATCCTTGGTAGTACCCAACATATTGACCAAGAAGACAACAACCCCAAACCTATTGCCTCAGTATATCCTCAACATATCCGATCTTGACATTATCACCTGTTTGAGTGAGAATGACTGTTTCCCCCACCCCTTTATTCATGAAGACCTTGGCAGGTGGTCTAAACCAAATAGATCGGTTGACCTTCAGACATAGGGACAATAGTTCCCCATTAATAACAGCCGGAAAGTCTTTATTAACAATTGTAGCCTCATTTTTAGCATCTAACGTTGTCATAACAATATCATTCTCCAAAGCTAATCTAGAAGTAGTGATATCAATAATCTAAGGTCTAGTGCTAGTTATATATTCCAAAGTTATCGTAGGAGCCAAAACATGAGTACTAGTAGTAGCATGCAAAATAATATTATGATCATACACCTTCCATGATCAACATAGACAAACAACCCAACATCAATAATTCTAGCCATATTACTTTCATCATGCTTTTGAGTATCATATTTACTCACACCATCAAAATTCAGAATATCGTTATTTCCATTAGTTATGAATCTACGATCATGTGTTACTCTGTCAAAGTCCGATACAAACGGACTGGTAGAGCGGGTATTGTGTGCATACGAGCGCACATGCACATTAGGCCCAATTCCGGTTATTTGCTTAGTGATAGCATACCTTCATTTAACATTATCCTATGATATTTGCTTGACCACAACAAAAAGGGAAGAGAGAGCACGTCGAACTTCTTCCTTACCACAATTGAATATATCTTAGAGACCGAATGCCGTATAAATAGACCTTCGTTGGACTTCTACACTATCAGTTGTCCTTCTTCATGACCACCTTCCATGCTACCTTGACGATGGATTCCTATCCGGGCCAACACATTGCTCCCATCTAGAGGCAAGACATGTCGTCGGGTTAATACCTTACTTGGCCTTCTATGTTCTTGTTTGACTTTGGGTCTGACTTGACCTTCAAGAGTTCCGCCCAAATATTCAAAACATCTATACTAACAATCCCTTGACTTGACCTTCTATGTTCTTGTTTGACTTTGGCTCTAGACAAGGTAAGTAGTTCCTTTTTATTTAGCTTCACTTACAGCTGCCAAGGCAAGAGGCCATGATTGTCGGGATTTCATAGGATCAATAAAAACGTCTCAATTTAGACCATGCTCTCCATCATGCGTACTCTTTGTTGTTGTAACCGGTACCGGGAGTGTGGTGTGACTGGTGTCTGATGGTGGATCACCTTCATTATACAAGCCTCCAACACCCGTTCATTTTTCTGACCATATAATGTGATTCAAAGTTTGTTGGCTTAGTGATAGCATCGAAACATACATTTTTTCTATCTTATTCTTTTATGTGATTTTAAACCTCTTTTGGCAAGATATATATATTCTTATAATGCAAAATGCATTCATATTATGTTTTTGGTATCATACTTTTGGTTGTTCACATTTCAATCATTCAAGGCCTATTTTAAGGAATTTACCGATCTATCCACCAACTCAAGCATGAGAGTTCGATCTTCCCTGAAGTCAAGCGTCACATTTCAACATCATACATGATTGGCTGAGGCTCGACGACTTGCGAATGCTAAATTACTATCTTGGATGCAAGCCAATAACTAGTTTATAAAAGATCATAAAACCATAGAAGACGACATACCCAAATGAGGTGAGAGGGCTTGCTGGCTGTCTCGAGGCCCAAATGAAGTGAGACGGCTTACCATATGACATCCATGACGTCCGTTGGCCATCTCATGGCCGTTTCCCTAAGCTGGCTGGACTTCGACGGTAACATTTAACGTTGATTTATTCTCTTCACAATCTATTGGGCTTTTTAGATATATTTTAGCTCAGGATTTTCCCTATATTATCCCCTTGCTTTCAGACTTCTAGGGTTTGATCGGATCAGCCGAGTACAAATAGTTAGACTCCACCCTCAAAACTCTATCCGCAGTTAGACTTGTTTTGCCTTATTGCTATTTTCCTGCTTTTAGTATTATTATATACAAACAATATTCTTTTCGTCTTTAGTGACAAAATAAATTTTGCAAAACTTGTTTGTTTCATGAATACTAGGTGACCGGTGCGTGCTTTGCATGCGCGTGATTTGATCAGCACCGTGTGCGTAGTTGAATAAATTTAAGTGCTTATTGAGAGTAAACCTTTTGTTGTGAAGTGTTACTGCTATTGCTACTAACTCTTTTTGCTGAACCTTTTGTTGTGAAGTGCTACTGCTATTGCTACTAATTCTTTTTGCTGAGTGAAGATAACAATATGACACTTAAAAACTTCTAATTCTCTTTGTTGAGTGAAGGTGGAAGATAACAATTTGAACTTACACTGTTAAGCAACTCTTGGCTTATGTTGCTGCAAGTTCTGATGAGTCGCAGTCGCAGTATTAGTCTTGTTTCGAATTTTGGTTTGATTGAAAACTCTAATCGACTGTTGAATTCTTTGAATGCATGGGTTTGGCTTTAACTTCACATTCACATTCAGCAGCTACGAACTACTTAATCATTATTTCCTCAATATTCAACACTGCAAACGATGATGAGCAATTTTATGAACTCTGATTTTATATATATGTTACCTTCGTAACAACGCCACAAAAAAGCACAACAATGAGAAACAGAGATGTAGGTGACAAACAATTCGTTTGCATTCCACATATATGAGAAACAAATGTAGGTGACAAACTACCATTGAGTTTGCAAGTAAAAACATTGAACATTTGCAATTAAAAGATCTTACACACTATACCAATGTGTTATTCTTCAGCCATTCCCGATGTACATACATAAACCTGAGGGAATTGTTGAGTTTGTTGTCAATGACAACAAGAAGAAACATTATTTTTGACAACATTTTTGTCAGTCCAAACCTGATAAGGAAAAATCAAATACACTTACGGATCAATTTAATATTTAGCTTCCATAGAAGAACACGATATTAATACAAGAGAGGAAAGGATATATGACATAACTCATTTGTTATGAGAAAGAAAGAAATTAAAAAAAAAACAGGTGCGCCACCAAGAAAATTAACTAATTGTTAGAGTTAAAACATTAGCCACATGAAAAAGACATGGATATATTTGTTATGGTTAGACATGTCAGTAATCTTTCCAAAGAATATAGTCAAGCAACCATAGGAATTTTGTTCTATAAGAACCTTAACAATAACAATCAATGCCGATTGACAATGCTTCGGGTTTGCAGCAACCCTGTCTCTTATTTTTCTTTCCACGATTATGGAACTAAAAACAAGCTTCATATAGAAAATTAACTAATGATTAGAATCCTTACCACATAGTTATTTTTAGATGTCATGGTCTGCATTATATCTTCATCATTATTCACCTGAAAATAGATATCTGATTATGCCATATACATGAAATGTCACCAACCATATGAAGAAATCAGGAAGGAAATATGGAATACAAAGCATTAAAGTATTTAATATTAACTTACTTCCATGTTCATCAGTAAGGTAAGGGAGATCCGGTCAGAAAATGCTCTCCTGAACTTCTTCATTCACCAAACCAGAGAACATCAAGGTCGCTTTGCTGTTTACTTGATTCATGCAAGCATAAGCGTGTGTGTTTTGTAAAATGATATTCCACGAGTGATATTAATTTTGCCCTCTTCTTGAAAGTCTTGATCGGAGTCCTACGAGGCTCATCCTCTGATTTCTCAAAATCAGATCTTCTTTCTCTATCATCCTCAATAGAACACAAATATCTCTCCTAAAAAAACCGATTTTGAAAGATCAAAAGCCAAAATTACATGCGTCTATTGTAATCAAATAATATGAACTGAACTTTACAATGGAGTTGATAATGTGAAATTACCTGGCAGGCTGTTAGCCACTTAGCGTGCGTGCAAATAAGCTTTAAATTTATAAAACTAGAATCAAGAAAGCGAACCCGCAGTGTACGGATCGACGTAGTAAAGCAAGAATTCCAGAGTATCGAACACAGGGATTTTGGGGGTTAAATCCAGTTATAAATCGTCAAGCAAGTAAATGTATGAGCTTTGCAAATATTGGGAAAACAACAACCCTAAAGATCCAGGTATCTAATTGTGGCAATCGATTCAAGATATACTGAAGAACTAAGGACAGAGTCAAGAGTTGCAAAGGTATGCTAAAGTAAAGTAATGTACGGTGAAGTTCCAAGACTTTATATGACTTATCTAAAGACACTCTCTATAAAGGTTGTTGAGGATTCAGTATAGAAAGGATCTATCAATAAGGATTAATCTCAAATACCCAAACTTGTAACCCAAGGATCAAGATAAACTCAAACGATTAAGGTTGTGACACTCGAAATCGAAGTAGAGGTTGTTAAGGCTTCACTACTACCTAGAAAAGGCAAGCCAGGACTAAGTTAGAGCAAATCTTTAACTTTGTATTAAAGTAAAAGCAAGGTTCGTAAATTAACACATATTACGGGTGGATCTTGAGTTCCATGGCCGTGGAACCTCAAGAACAGGCCGTGATTTTGGTTCGTCGGCGAAATCTCTCTAACTCTCAGGGTCCAATCTGTTTACGATCGATCTATCATCATCTAAGCCACAACTATCAACCCTTCACCTTAGAATTGCTAAAGGGTTTTAGCCAACAACAGTCATTATGATATCAAATTCAAGATTTAGAAGAATGAAAGATGAAAACCTTCGAAAACCTTCAATAAACTTCAAATCAATCTCAAATCCACAAACAAGAGTATAATGTATATCAGATTTGGAATAACACAAACCAATCACAATCCTTGATAAGAACGAAGAGCGGGATGTCAATCCGTCTTCTAATCAAACCTAAGGACAAAGCGCAACTTCCAAATCTTCAAGCCTTCGCAAATCTCCGTTGCAAAATGGCAATCCTCCGCACGTCCAATGAAACCTTAGGCACGTGCAAGCAAGCGTAAGCGAATGTGTCGAATTCTCTTCCCTTCAGTCCTTTTATAGGGAAAGATAGAATAACCGTCCGGCCCATGTGCGTAGACAATGTGTCTATATTTTATTCCTCAAAAGATTGCTTAAATCACGGTTTTATGGAATTCCACGCCCGTGGTTTAGAGCGTGGAATTGGATTATGGTCCTTTACAACTTCCATAACCGTACTTTATACCGTATAACTCTCTGGAATGCTCCACACTCATGTTGCCAAGTTCCATGGCCGTGGTTTAGAGCGTGAACTTCATTACGGTCGTATTTTAGAGCGTGGAAGCATAGGTTGCTCGTAATTCCCTTTGTTTTGTTCCTTTCTTCATCCTAGCATCTTCCTTGGCTTCTTTGTGGTGTCCTCAATCCTTGAATGTGCTCAATTCATCTCCATCCTCTCTTAATTCGTTCGGTTTTAGGTCTTATCCGCCTGCAAACAACGCAAAGCTTATGTAGACCTCTATATCGACAATATGGACAAACTAGCTCACAATTGCTTCAATGCTTTATCGATGAACACTATAATGGATGAAAAACATCTAGAAAACGTGCCTAAAATATCACAATATTTCATGCTAACGAAATACCCCATACTTGCCACTTGCTTGTCCCCAAGCAAGGTCTTTCAAAAGCTTTAAAACTCAAGTTAGGATGAAATATGGATGCACTCTCAAAAGCAAAACATATTTTAAGTAAATGTGCTTCTAGTCGATAGATCATTCTCAAACCTTGCTTCATTCATTCATAAGACTCTCATATACATAACCAAAGAATAAAGAGTAAAGAAAACTCATGAATTGATCAAACTTCCATGCAAGCATCATAACCCTTAAACATTATCAAAATCAATCATAAGAAACTTCAATTTAGATCACCAAGTCATATATCATTCTCTTGATCTTAAGGGCTTTCAAGTAAGGTCTAGAATGCGGAAAGGGAGAGGAAAATATATGGAGTGTGGTGCATGAATCCGGGAAAGTGAATAACTAACTCTTTTCTTTTTCTCTTGCGGTTTTGCAACACTTTCAACTTAGAGCTTTGCTCTCTTCTTTTGTACATAATTTTTCGACTTTACTTTTGGAGTTATGGATAGAGATGCACAAAAACCGAAGCCTAGGAGATTGGCGGTTCTCAATTTTATGAGATGCCTCAAACCCTTGATGCACATACCATAATCCGCTAGGAATATCGCTCAATCCGACTTTGGCAAGACACAAACACCCGGCTATGTGAATGGTGCCGAGTTACTCATCGTCATGATTGACTTCCCCAAACCT
Source organism: Fagopyrum homotropicum (assembly GCA_033239125.1). NCBI lineage: Eukaryota > Viridiplantae > Streptophyta > Magnoliopsida > Caryophyllales > Polygonaceae > Fagopyrum > Fagopyrum homotropicum. The sequence continues at coordinate 64,824,198 of BSWB01000003.1, forward strand.
ATAAGTTCTTTCTATTCTTTGAATGCAAAAATTTTGCTTTCATGGCCCTCCCACATCAAACATGCCAAATATCAACTCCTCCAAATTCCCGGATAGGTAAAGGAGGCCATTATTTCATTGAGGGGCTAAATGATCAAATAAAGAAGAAAGAAAATCGAATTGCCTTAATCATTTCAACAAGAAGTATAAGAACTTATCATGTGATTTCAACCTTGATTTCTGAATATGATTTAGGTAACATTCTTCACATTATGAAACTTGCAAAAGAGGAATAATTAACTCATTCAATTTCTTTTCAATTCACTATTTGTTTAAGCATGCGATTGTCATCAAAACTCAATTCACAAGTAGTGATTATCATAGAAATCATCTCAATCCTTAGAAGCACAAAATTTTCAAAATTTTTCGATTTTTATGGGTTTTTCAAAAGCTTTTTCATGCAATGTGATAATGAAACGTGTAACAATGGAATGAAACATGCAAGGTGTTCTCGATCGAAGCAAGCAAAGTGAGTAGAGTTATTACAAACGAATAGTCACACCCCACCCCATACTTGAGACAAACATTGTCCCTAATGTTCAAAAAGAAAATAAAGAAACGAAATAAAGAAAATGAACTCACAAGACGGTTGTGGAGTGGCTACAGCGGTAGATCATCATCATCATCCTCACTGGGTGCCGGTGGTGGTGGAAACGGGAAGAAGCCGGGATCATAGTTCCGCCCAAACTGTTGGCGGTACACATCTCTCATCATCCGGTCATGCGCATCGGCTCGTGCATCCCTAGCATCCGCGCGGATCTCCACGGCTCCGACCCTACTGGAAAGGTCGGTGGCCCACTCCGGCAGCTGCTCGTACCATCCCGGCGGCTGGCTATACCACGCTGGTGCATCTGACGGTGCTGGTGCGGGTGGTGGCTGGGCATGCCAAGCCGGTGAAGCTCCCATCCAATCCGGCTGCGTGCTATACCACTCAGGAGGAGTCGCCATCCATGTCGGCCTCTCACTCACGCTGGCGCGGCGAGAGGAAGAACCAGAAGCTCTAGCGGGGCGGGGAGAGTGTCTAGGGAGGTCGGGAACTGCATCCGGCTGATCCGGGAAGGTACCATAATCGTGCTCCTCTCCTCCTCCCTCAAACTCATCACCTCCTCATCTACAACGGGTGGCTCAGGAGGGACGTAAGGGGGTGCTACTAATCTATTCGCATGCATAGCATCGAATGTCTCCTTCCAATTATGGCGTCCAGCCATAATGGAATACTCGGGAAGCCATGTAACCCCTCTACCTCCTCTACCCTCCCAAGGCATGGCAGCGGTAGGTAGACCTCTATGTCTAGGAAAGATAATGCCTCTAGTCATGAGGCTCTGGAGTCCTAGAGGTCCAGCAACTATCCTGGTGCATGCGGAGAAGTCGATACCAAGCTGCCTAGCAAGGTGGGTGACCATCCCACCGTATCCAATATTGCCGGCCCTCTTATTCTTTAGCTTACTCATAGTAGAAGCTAAGAGGGTGGCACAGTCAGCCGGCCTACCATGCAACATACAATAAAGCAAAAACAGCTCGTCAGTCTTGATTTTCTGAGGAGTCTCCATCCTAGGGAAGAGACACTCAGAAAGCACTCGGTGGGCAATCTTCAAGGCTAAGTGATAAATCAACTTAGTCTTGGTATCAGCAGTTTGCCAGCGGTCCTCGCTAGCGTATACCATAGCAATGTCCTCCCAAAAATCTTTGGCGTACACGCCACTAGGGAATCGACCATTGAAGGTCTCTTGGAACCCAAAGAAGGCTCCAAACTCCTGAATCGAGAACTCATAGTTTCTCTCCATCAGCCAGAAAGAAACCATCCTATCAACATGACTATGTTCAAATGAGATCACAAACTCTCTAGTGATCTCCTCATATGCATCTTCCCGAATAGCGGAGAAGATGATCAATCCTGCTCTATCCAACAGCCAAGTAAGATCCCCTACCACATTCAGTGGCTCTAAGTCCTCAAGCAGTAAATATCTTGGTCCTATGACCGTTCTCTTCTCGATCCTTTCTAAGGCATCGAGATAGTCCTCATGAATCTTACAGACTCTAGGGGATGGTGGTGAGGGTGGTGATGGTGACTCAGTAGGGGGTGCTTGGGAGGAGGATGAAGCATTACCTTTCCTCTTCTTGTTCCTAGCTGACATTCTCCTAACCAAATCCATCTCAGTTCAAAAATTACGGCCTGTTCTAACAATTCCATGGCCGTGGTTCTTCCAGAGACCGTGATTCGGCTCTGAATTTCTCAAAACTCAACAGATTCACACCAAACTCAACAGAAGGCAGCCCTAGACTAATTCCAATCCAATTCCAATCAGTTCTCCTAAAAATTCTTGCAAAAACTGAGGCAAATCGACAAAGTGAGAGAAGAGATAAAAACCTAGGTTTTCGGGTTTTGAAATCCAAATTCTGTCTTCTCCGGTGATTTGCCGCTCGAATCGTTGCTTGGATCTTGTAGGTGATTGAATTTGCTTCACTTTTGGTCTAAGAATCATTCGAAACGATTAACGAACGGGAATTTGAGAGAGGGGGACGATTTCGGCGTTCTTGGGCGTGGAATTGGGGGTTTTGGTGTGTTTTGTGAAGAAACGTGGTTTTTATAGTGGCCGTAAATTTTTTTCGAAAATTATGGTCACTCGGGGGTATCTAATTGTGGCAATCGATTCAATATATACTAAAGAACTAAGGACAGAGTCAAGAGTTGCAAAGGTATGCTAAAGTAAAGTAATGTACGGTGAAGTTCCAAGACTTTATATGACTTATCTAAAGACACTCTCTATAAAGGTTATTGAGGCTTCAGTATAGAAAGGATCTATGAATAAGGATTAATCTTAAATACCCAAACTTGTAACCCAAGGATCAAGATAAACTCAAACGATTAAGGTTGTGACACTCGAAATCGAAGTAGAGGTTGTTGAGGCTTCACTACTACCTAGAAAAGGCAAGCCAGGACTAAGTTAGAGCAAATCTTTAACTTTGGATTAAAGTAAAAGCAAGGTTCGTAAATTAACACAAATTACGGGTGGATCTTGAGTTCCACGGCCGTGGAACCTCAAGAACAGGCCGTGATTTTGGTTCGTCGGCGAAATCTCTCTAACTCTGAGGGTCCAATATGTTTACGATCGATCTATCATCATCTAAGCCACAACTATCAACCCTTCACCTTAGAATTGCTAAAGGGTTTTAGCCAACAACAGTCATTATGATATCAAATTCAAGATTTAGAAGAATGAAAGATGAAAGCCTTCGAAAACCTTCAATAAACTTCAAATCAATCTCAAATCCACAAACAAGAGTATAATGTATATCAGATTTGGAATAACACAAACCAATCATAATCCTTGATAAGAACGAAGAGCGGGATGTCAATCCGTCTTCTAATCAAACCTAAGGACAAAGCGCAACTTCCAAATCTTCAAGCCTTCGCAAATCTCCGTTGCAAAGTGACAATCCTCCGCACGTCCAATGAAACCTTAGGCAGGTGCAAGCAAGCGTAAGCGAAACTGTCGAATTCTCTTCCCTTCAGTCCTTTTATAGGGAAAGATAGAATAACCGTCCGGCCCATGTGCGTAGACAATGTGTCTATATTTTATTCGTCAAAAGAAGGCCTAAATCACGGTTTTATGGAATTCCACGCCCGTGGTTTAGAGCGTGGAATTGGATTATGGTTCTTTACAACTTCCACGACCGTACTTTATACCGTGTAACTCTCTGGAATGCTCCACACTCGTGTTGTCAAGTTCCACGGCCGTGGTTTAGAGCGTGAACTTCATTACTGTCGTATTTTAGACCGTGGAAGCATAGGTTGCTCGTAATTCCCTTTGTTTTGTTCCATTCTTCATCCTAGCATCTTCCTTGGCTTCTTTGTGGTGTCCTCAATCCTTGAATGTGCTCAATTCATCTCCATCCTCTCTTAATTCGTTCGGTTTAGCTCTTATCCGCCTACAAACAACACAAAGCTTATGTAGACCTCTATATCGACAATATAGACAAACTAGCTCACAATTGCTTCAATGCTTTATCGATGAACACTATAATGGATGAAAAACATCTAGAAAACGTGCCTAAAATATCACAATATTTCATGCTAACACAGGCTGGCATTGCTAATTTGCTTGTTATGCGTTTAAATCAAAGATGATAGTTGTCTTCAAACTAAATTCAGGGAGCTCCAACAAGAAAACTGACTCCACAGACCTGAAGCGTCCGACTATAAATAAACCTGATCATGTCGATATTCCTGATCAGCGAAATCTCAGTAGAAATCCTCAAAGACGGAAAGGAAAATAACCTAAAAAAAGAAGCAAGAATCAAACAAGGACAATTAAAAATTGGCTAAATTTAGGAAAAGGTTATCAAAGCCAATACATCTGAAAGTAAAAATAATCAGTGGTCATGTCTGAATCTGAAGACTTCAAGCAGAATATAACTCCTAAAATACAAAAGCAAAAGTTACTAATTGATCAAAATAGATCGAAAGAAGACGAGAGAGAAATGACTTTTGTGAGATAAAACACCAGAAGCTTAATAATAAGAACTTGAAAGAAATGAAGATATCAATGATTATGATAATACCTTACGGATCTTGAATTGTTATAAGTCATTGCCTGAACTTGAGAAAACTCCAGGTGCAGGAGGGACAGTCGACATGAAGAAGGAGACCTGGAAACTCAACAAAGAATAAGAGAAACCGATCTCTTGTTTATCAAAGCTACACCTGTCAATATGCGTTGATAGAAGCCTGCTGACATCAATGGAAGGGGACACGGATGCAATACGTGGCGAGGCAAGAGAAGTGTTGCAGGTTGCTAACGGTGACGGGGAAGACGAAAAGTGCAAGAAACGGCAATTAGGGATAAGGTCGGCTAAGGAGGAAAAAATCCCAAATAAAAAAGAAACCGGCATTTTGTAAAATTTAAGGGGCTTTAGCAATGGGCCGCCCAAAATCCCAAATGACGAAATTAAGTAGGTGAATAAACCCATTGGACAGCAGAAGTAACTTAAAGCCCGTCACTGTTCCCTTTTGAAACTCAAACTTATATTGTATATAAGATTTTTAAAGCTTTACATAAAGGGATTTTTCTTTATAAACCAAATTAGAGAATATCAACTAAAATTTAAAGTAACAATAGAGTAACAAAAATTAATTTTACGAAAACTAACTTGTTTCATGGATATTTGTACAGATTCAAATAATGGAAAATTGTTCATTTGTACAAAAAATTAGAGATGATCAAGTAAACCTTAAAGTAGCATAGAGTAACTATGTAATTTTGCAAAAATAAGCCTAGAAGCAAAATTGTTAAATTTGTTATACGTTAATTTCGATCAAGGCTTTAATTTCGTCCTTAGTACTTATCGATATTGAACTCAATTGTGATATTATAATATGAAACTCGTTTAGATGATTTGATATATGCATTCGTTGTCATCGGTAAATTAAATATAGGCTTTGAATGAGGGGAACCCTATTTATCCCAAAAAGTTCATACATGGAAGATAGAGTTGCTTTCCAACATCTACTTCATTTTTATCTAGAGCATGTGATGTGTAACATTTGTAGACAGTGACAATGTAAACGGATCATGCTCATAACTTTTCTGTCCACCAACTTCTTGTCGTAATCCTTCATGTTCTCCGATTTATTTCTTTTGAGATTGATACAAATCATTACCGCATAGACAATACACGATCAACATCTTGTTGAACCGAAATTCATCCCATCGAATTTCTTTAGTGGCAATTGTACGCTAGAACCAACTAGTTGTTTGAATTAGAATGCAATCAAGAGATAAACATGAAACAACAATCGGGTATCCAAGTGGCGACGAGTATCTGACTAGACATAAAAAGTAGTTGAATTTTACAATATATATCTTATGTTGAGGATTACAATAATTAGGTAAACCAATAATAATTAAGTGACAAAAAAGTGTAAATAATATTAAAAATGCATTTTGTATGATCCCGTCATTATTAAAGTGCTTAAAATAGATTCGGAGAGAGGAGCCATAATTAATGTAAAGAATGTAAGGAGTAGATATAGCAAGTGATAAGGCATCGATAAGGTATAGGAAAAAGACAATCATACATGCACTACTCAACGCAGCCCAACGTGAAGGGTCAAACTCAAATAAGCTGTCTTTTTTATGTTTTGCAGGTGAGATGCGAATAACTAATAAGTTCCTACTTACCGATTGGACAGGATAAGATAAGATCTCAAACATATCAATCAATAATTTCATTTACTCTTTCATTTTTACTTTCTTACGCAACTTATCAATTTTATTATTCTTTTGCGTCTATATCCATTTCACATTTCCACGCCAATCATATTATTATTATTTAAGATTATCTTCTATGAGCCCAACAAAAAAAGTCGTCTTATTCACACTCGTCATACATATTATAGAGGCCTGCCCTACACTCATCAATATTTATTCACTGCAACCCTTTCTTCAAACGTGTAAATTTCTGATGTGCCAATTCGAAGAGATTTATGAACTGAAGTTTTTATTTTATTTTATTGACTAATCGGAGTGATATGGTAGACTACATAATCGGAGTCACAAAAAGTACAACCAAATGTGCCTTATAATGCTCAACCCTGTCTAACGGAGTTGTATGTGCTGCGAAAAAGCCATTTAGAGCCAATAGGTTTACGATCCATAAGAAGGTCAACATATTCCCAAGTATTGGTGCGTAGTAGGACATACATTTCATCTTACATAACCTGTCTCAAGTTTGGGTTAGCAACTACTTCTTTGAAAAGGTCAGTTCTTATTCCTGATATACAAATTTAATAGTATTAACATAGTTAGAAGAAAAGTGTTCATATGGTACAAAATTCACGATGGAATGGCGAGTACCTGAGTTCGGTGAAGGAGACGGTTGACCACATGGGAATCAAAATGACTTGCCTTTTGACAAACATAATCTCGCAAAAGGGTTATAGGTTTGGAAGTATGAGATCTATGATAAGGTGATCAAAATGACTTGCGTCATTAGTGAAAGAAATAGGAGTGGTAGGTGGTGTGTTACTATTAACAAAATTAGGAGGGCATGCGTCATTAAAAATAGGAGGGGGTGATTTCTTTGGGGGGGGGGGTGTTGGCATGTGTGTAGTAGGGAGGGGGAAACTATTGTGGGGTTGAGGTTGTGATTGCCTTATCTAGACTGAAGTCCACAAATGCTTCGACTTTGGGATGTCTCAAGTGGAATTTGGGGCTAGATCCAAAATGGTAAGACCGAAATTTGCGAAAACTCAAAGAAAAAGAACTTGAGTTGTATGGAACTGAATGGTAAGATTAAGAAGATGGTATGAAATTTAATTGATGGAAAATATAGGAAGATAAGAACCAAGATAAAGTTGCAAAGAACCTTGACCAATTGGATCAAAACCCCCAACAACGAATTACCTTAACCATTTACACAAGCCTCCTAAATTGTGACAAGCATATTGAGGGACTAGTTTGACTAGTAGAACCAATCTTTAAGAAGATTAACACACACAAGAACAACCTAATAAGGACTCACAACGATTCAATCAAAGACTCTATTTTTTATTGAATAGGAATGAATAAAACAAAAACTTCATAAACAAAGTAACGAGTATCTCACAATGTATGTGGACGAAATATATCAAGTAACAACTGCTCGACATAAGTCGACCTAGGGTGAGATTTATAGGAAAAAAATCTCCGAATAAAAGAAATAAAATTATCTAGAAAGATAAAATCAAGTCTAAAAAGATACATTTAGAATGTATAGAGCTTAAAGGGTATTAAAATAAAATAACTAATAACTAGACAAAAGCTCGACAATGAAATAAACAAAATTTCGACTAAAAGCTCGTAAATCTCGACTAGCCATTTTCCTTGATTTCTTGATTATCTTCACACATGTATGGCATTTCCTCTAAGTCCTCATTTGTTGAAATTATCAATAATATAACTAAGGAGGACTTGGACATAAAAAGGATGATTAATGGTTTCCTTAGAAACAAAGGATGCCAATAAGCTAGAAACCTTGTCTTCGATTTTTCTTGCTCTTTATCTAGTGATAGATCCTCATACCCCCCCCCTGAAAAGGATTTGTCCTTGAATCATCACCATGCTCATCATTAGACACAAAAGGGCTCAAATCTCCTACATTAAAGGTAGGGCTGACACCATACTCCTTTGAAAGCTCCAATACATAAGCGTTGTTGCCAACCTTACGTAGCACTTTAAACGGTCCATCTCAACGTGGTGAAAGCTTCGATTTCCTCTTCTCCGGGAACCTTTTTCCTTAGATGCAACCAAACTAGATCTCTTGCTTGAATATCAATTCCTTGCAATTTTTATTAGCCTTGGACACAACTAGCTTTCTTCCAGCCTTAGCCGTGTCTTCTCATTCAACTCCTTGATGAACTTAACATGTTTCCCTGTATTAAACTCTACTCACTCCTCCACATGCAACATTATAACATCAAAAGGGGTCAAACGATTCAACCCATTGACACACTCAAAAGGCGTTAGGTTAGTAGAAGAGTGAATGGTTCGGTTATATGTAAATTCAACATATGGTAAAAAATCTTCCCAAGCATTCAAATTATCCTTCAAAACAACCCGCAATATGGTAGTTAAGGTCCTATTAGTAACCTCTGTTTGACCATCCGTTTGACGATGACTAGAGGTCGAAAATAACAACCTAGTTCCTAGCTTTCCCAAAGAGTCTTCCAAAAGAAACTAAGGAAATTAACATCCCTATCACTCACAATAGTCCTAGGTATTCCATGAAATATAACTACTTCCATAAAGAACAAGTTAGTAACATTAGAAGCAACATCGGTCTTATGACAAGCATTTGAATAAGCCATCTTAGGGAAAATCGATCTACCACTACAATGATTGAATCTCTCCCCTTCTTAGTCCTAGGTAACCCTACAAAAAAATTCATACTAATATCTAGCCATTGTGAGGTAGTGTTGGAAGAGGAGTGTATAGGTTTCAATCTAGCCTTAGCTTTCAAGCACACAAGACATCTCTTGATCATGTTCTCTACATCCTTAAGCATATAAGGCCAATAAAAGTGTGAATGAAACGTATGAATCGTCTTATCCATTCCAAAATGTGCCATTAAACCTCTCATATGAGCTTCCTAAATAGGTAAAATTCTAAGAGAACATCTAGCAATGCACACTTTATCCATTCAAAACAAAAATCCTTCAAATAAATAGAATTTGTCATGGGAATTTCGTGATCTGCATTGCCTATAGATGTCACCAAAATCAATATCATCAACATATAGATCCTTAATGTAATAGAAACCTAAATTCTTTTAATCAATAGTAGTGATCAAATAATGTCTCTTAAAAAGAGCATCAACAACAACATTATCCTTTCCTTTCTTATACATAATGATACAAGGAAATATTTCTATAAACTCAGTCCATCTACCATGCTTCATATCCAACTTATCTTGACTCCTAAAATGCTTTAAATAATCAAGATAAGTTCGAAGGTTGAATTCATTAGGCCAAAGATGATGCTGCCATGTCTTAAATGCTCGAAATAAAGGATACAATTCTTTATCATAGGTCAAATAATACAAGCATACTCCTTTCAATTTCTCATTAAAGAATGCAAGTGATTTACCTTCTTGCATGAGTACTCCCCAATGCCGGTTCTGGATGCATAGCGTTCGACTTCAAGTGGTTTTGTGAAGTACAGAAGTGCTAGAAGGGGTGCATGTGATAGACGCCTCTTCAACTCCTTAAATACCTTCTCTTGAGCATCTCCCCATACATAATGCACTTGCTTATTCGTTAAAGACATGAGTGAGACTGCTATTGTACTAAAATATCGTACAACCCGTCTATAAAAGGTAGCTAATCCATTGAAGGTTGAAAAATTGCCAGCTGTTGTAGGCGTTGGCACTCTTGGATTGACTTGATCTTCTTTTCATTCACTTCTAGACCTCTTGTACTCACCACAAAACCAAGGAAAATAACTTGATTAGTGCTAGATTAACATTTCTTAATATTAGTAATTAAAGATTCATTTCCATGTACTTCCCTTAAGTGCTCATCATGTGATCTACTATAGATGAGAATGTCATCAAAGTAGATAACCACATATTTTCCAATGAAATGGCGTAAGACATGGTTCACCAACCTTTTAAATGTGCTACGAACATTAGTCAAGCAAAAATGGCATAACCAATCACTCATATAATCCAAACTTAGTTTTGAACGCTGTCTTCGATTCATCTCCTTTTCTGCATTCTAATTTGATGATATCAACTCTTAAGATAAACTTTTCGAGAACAAGGTGGTTCCACTAAACTCATCTAGCATATCGTCCAATTTGGAGATGGGATGACGATACTTGATAGTAATGTTATAGATTTCTCTACAATCAACACACATCCTCCATGTATTATCCTTTTAGGAAACCAAAAGGAAGGGAACAACACATGGACTGAAGCTTTCTCTCACATAGCCTTTTTCCAAAAGCTCTTGAACATGATCTTGAATATCTTGACTTTCCTTAGGATTCATCCTATAAGTTGGACGATTAGGAAGTGTAACACTTATAATTAAGTCAATTTGATGCTCGATGCCTCAAAAAGGTGGAAGTCATGCGGGAAACTCATCGGGAAAAACATCACAAAACTCATGCAAAAGGGTTAGAATGGTTTTGGGTAATGTAGACTCGGTTTCATCACTTAAAATCACAAGACTTTTACATAGGCTCATGAGAATGGCATCCAAAGGGGTATAATAATCAATGTATTCCTTCTTGGAGCTTGAAGAACTCTAGTAGAATGGGGCGAGATCTCAAAACTAGGTGAAATAATGGTGCATTGGGTGAGATTCTGCACTTGGGTGAGAATCTCTTGCACTAGGGTGAGATATTCCTTCATTAGTTTGAGATAATTCATCCAAGGGGCAAGATACTTCACAAGAAAGAGAAAAATCTTCATTGGGGCGATATTTCTCTTCTCTACGGCATGATTTTCTTTCTCCGGGGCAAGATTCTTCACTAGAGTGAAGAAATCCATCACTAGGGAGAGATTTTGAATCCCTCTGTCGAGATTCTGCTCTAGTGGGCCGAGATTTTTCACCGGAGTGTTTTTCTTTTTCCTTTGTCTTGCCAAAATCTTGCTCCTTGATTTTTCCCTTCTTTTTCTCATTGCATTCCGCTATCAGTAAAGGCGTCATAGGTTTTAAAGTTAATGTTTGGCCCTTATACTTAAAAGAATATCTATTAGTATATCCATCATGCTTAGTTCTTCTATCAAATTGGCATGGACATCCTAATAGAATATGACATGCTTGCATGAGCACAACATCACAAGTAATGGTATCCTCATAACTACCTAAAGTGATGGTTACTCTAGCTTGCTTATTCACCTTCAATTCTTCACAATCATTCATCCAATGCAACATATATGGTCTAGGATGATTAAATGTAGTAATATAAAATTTATAAATCAAATTGGTGCTAGCAATATTGCAACAACTACCTCCATCAATAATCACGTTACACACATTTTCCATAACAAGACATCTAGTATGGAAATTATTCTCCCTTTAATTATCCTCACATGAAGCTATCTTAGCTTATAATGTTCTACTAGTAATCAGTGATTATCCATGCTCATACTAAATGCCTAATCACTATCACTACCATTTTCATGAAATTCATTAAGGTGTGTGTCATCAAGATGATCATGTTCTTCCTCAATCTCATTTTGTCCATGTTGATTAATGAATAAAACCTTTTTATTAGGACAATTTCTCATATAATGGCCTCTACCTTGACATTTAAAGCATACAATATCTTTAGAAAGAAAAGTAGAGTTGGAATTGCACCCTTTAGGATCACTTGAAAGCTCATTCAAGGATTGAGATTGTGAGTGAGGTGGCGATACTTTTGTATCCTCACATGGAGCTATTGTTTTTGTTGTTTCCATGAATATGTAGATCCATAACTATTCTTGGTTCCCTGGTGGCGTCCTTTGCTCATCTTTTCTACCTTGATATCCAAATGAATCAAATTCACCATATTAATATAAGGATACATGTCCCTTTCATTAGCAACATATGGATGTAAAATTCTTAAAAATCGTGCCATAGTAGACTTCTCATCCTCTACAATATTGGATTTCACCATTTCCATTTGCATCGATGTGTAAACTTCTTCAGCACTCATAGACCCTTGGTTGAGGTTCTCCTATCTTTGCCTTAACTCACTAGCATGATGTTGAGGCACAAATCTAGCTCTCATCAATGATTTCATTTGCTCCCTAGTGTTGATGTCCGAATCTAGCGTTCTTCTCCTTTCTTTGAAAAGATGATCCCATTACACTAAGGCATAACCTTGAAATTCCAATGCAGCAAGTTGGATATTCCTTTGCTCACTAAAGTTATGGCAAGACCAAATTTGTTCAATTTTATTCTCCCACTCCATGAAAACGTCAGGTTTGCATTTGCCATTAAAACTTGTAACTTTGACCTTCACTTTTCCAATTATGTCATTCTCTTGGTAAGGTCTAAATTGTTCATAATTTTGAACTCTCCTTGGACAATGGTTTCGTTTAGGTTAATCTCCACATGCCTTCTTCATCCTCATCCTCTAATTTCTGAAAATCATCAACGAAATCCGGCTTATTAGTTGCATTAAAATGAGGATTTGATTCCTTGCCTATGAGGGGATCTTTGAGGGAGTTCTGGGGCTGGAAAAACAATGGGATGTCGAGAACTTCCACTAACTTCAAAGACGGATCTCGGTTGAAATCTCAGCTAGGACTTGATGAGATTACTGGGGCGAGATTGCTCGTCGGGGCGAGATTTCTACGTACTAATTCATTCATCTAGAGTTGCAACTGTTTCTATGAGTCGATTTAATATATCCATGGCTTCGGAACTCGATGGATCACTCCTTTGCGACCTTATATGGCTATTAAACCTACATATCTACATAAACACACAAAGTAATAATAAACTTTTGAAGTTAGTGAAATCGAAAACTCCTTACTTGTTTTCTCTCACACTCACACTATTGTTGTGATATCTCAAGCTTATTTGATGTAATTGCCTTAGATATATTAATACTCCTTTAAAATCGATGACTAGCTTCAACTAGAACACTCCTTGCATGAATCAAGATGTCAACTTGGTTTAGATGAAGATTCTTGTGTTGAAAGATGGTTAAGGAAACCGTTGTTGGTGTTTAGATCTCGATAGGGAAAAATCTCGGTCTAAATCTCGGGTGGGTTAAACACTAGCGGAGAGATCGATCAAAAGGTATGTGCTTAGGCTATTAACTAGATCGAGGGTGATATAACACTTTTTCTCTGGATTTCCCATTGAAATTTGTGCACTTGAATTGCCCAACTCTTGCCTTAAAAAATTTCACCAAAATTCGCAACAGTAGCAAATCTCGGTCTATATCTCGGCTTGAGATTTTAACTTGAGGGGCCGTGATTTTTGAAAGGAAATTATTTGACAACAATCACTGAATATGATGTGGGATATACTCCTCCCTTGTTTCCTTGTTAATCCCTTGTCAATGGGTCGAGATATAGTTGTTGGGTAAGAAAGAGGGATTTGTGTTTGGCTTTCTTGTGGAGGCATGGGAAATCAATCGGTCGAGATATAGCTGTTGGGGTGATGAGATATAGCAAAAATTTGGACACAGATATAATAAGATATGATACGATCTCACTTACTAGATAAGATATTAAAATATGGAAACTTTGTAGATCTCTTTCCTCCTTCGACATGTCTGCTGAATATGAATAGATTTGACTCAAATCTATGTGTAAATCTTGACTTTATGTGGGAGATAACTTTCCGGCCAAGTTCCGATCCTGGTGGTGGTGCAAGAACCTCGGGCGAGATTCAGGCATTTTACTAGGTTTTGCCGAGATTTCAGTTTTGGGTTTTGCTGGCTTGTGTTTGGCTATGACATTTATCTCTTCTCCAATAGACACTAGACAAAGCAAGTTAAACTCAAATAATTTCAAAAAGAAATATCAACAAAGAAAAAACTCAAACTTTAGACTCAAAGAAGACTCAAAATAATAGTAATACTCAAACCGTAATGTATGATTGAGTTGGACTTCAATCGATTAGCTTTTATACCACTTTCATGTACGGAGGTCGCATTGATATCCGCACCTATCATTCAACTGCCGGATTAGGACCTCCCTTTTGAGATCATGTGTGATGGTAGTGACATAGCAGTAGGAGTCGTACTTGGCCAAAAGAAATATGGGCTCACTCATGCCATTATATTATGTTAGCAAGACGCTAGATGAAGCTCAACTAAACTACGCCACTACTGAGAAGGAATTATTGGCGGTGATCAATGCTTTCAAGAAATTTCATTCCTACGTTGTGGGAGCAAAAATCATTGTTTACACCGACCACGCGGCGATCCGGTACTTGCTCACAAAGAAGGACGCTAAGCCTTGCCTCATTAAATGAATCCTCCTTCTACAAGAGTTTGATCTAAAGATCCGAGACAAGAAGGGATCCGTGAACTCGGTGCCGGGTCATCTTAGTTGTTTGCCTCCCTTTGTGATTGAAAAGGATGATATGCCTATTAATGACTCATTTTTGGATGATCAACTTCATGTGATAGAGTGCCTTCTCCAAGTCTCAAGAGGTAACGAGCCATGGTTCGCTGACATTGTGAATTATTTGGTGTGTGAAGAAGTCCCTCCCAGTTTATCCTATGCTCAAAACAAGAAATTCTTCAAGTATGTATGTCACTATTATTGGAACAAGCCGCTTTTATTCAAAAAGTGGTATGGATGGGATGTTTAGAAGGTGCATACCGGAAGATGAATTGGAAAGCGTCACTCGTCATTGACACTCATTACCTTGTGGTGGACATTCTAGCTCCCACAAGACATGTGCTAAGGTACTTCAATCTGGATTCTGTTGGCCAACACTTTTAAGGATGTGCAAAAATTTGTTGTTTCTTGTGATGCTTGTCAAAGGACATGAAACATCTCATGGCGGAATGAAATGCGTCTAAACAATATCCAAGAGGTGGAGATATTTGATGTGGGGGAGTTGACTTCATGGGACAATTCCCGTCTTCTTGTGAAAATCTGTACATATTATTGGTGGTAGATTAAGTCTCTAGACGGGTTGAAGTCATTGCCTCACCTACAAATGATGCCAAGGTGGTTGTGCGGTTCTTTAACTGAGTCATTTCCCCAAGATTTAGGATGCCCCGAGTTATCATTAGTGATGGAGGTAAACACTTCACTGCCCGAAATTTTGAAGCACTTTTGTCCAAGTATGGGGTGACTCACAAATTGGCCACACCATACCATCCTCAAACTAGTGGCGAAGTTGAGATATCAAATAGAGAGATTAAGAGATTCCTTAAGAAAACAGTCTCTAGAATAAGGAAGGATTGGGCAATAAAGTTGGACGATGCATTCTGGGCCTACAGGACCACCTTCAAGACCCCGATAGGAACCACTCCGTACAAGCTAGTATATGGAAAGTCTTGCCATCTTCCGGTGGAGTTAGAGCGTAGAGCATATTGGGCCGTCAAGTGGCTTATTTTTAATATGAAGGAAGCCGGAGAGAAGGGCCTTTTAGACATCAATGACCTTGAGGAGATCCGGCTTGATGCTTATGAGAACGCCCATATTTACAAAGAGAGGACTAAGAAGTGGCATGACAAGCACATAATCCCGAAGGAATTGAATGAAGGAGATCTTGTCCTCCTCTTCAACTCGAGACTTCATATATTTTAGGGTAATTTAAATTCAAGATGGACTGGAGGATATGTAGTGATGAAGATTTTTCCCCGTGGAGCAATTTAAATATGGGGTGATCATTGTGGAAGTTTCAAGGTGAACGGGCATATATTGAAGCGATATACGCTAGAAGCTCTGGTAGAAAGAATTTCCCCCTTCACCTTGAGTAGTCACCGCAAGACTTTGTCCAACTAGCAAGCTTAAACCATGCGCTTCTTGAGAGGCAACCCAAGGCAATTCTTGTCTTTTTTCTATTTCATTTTTGTTTTTTTTTTTCATTTTTAGTGTGTTTTGTGTTTTTGATTGACAGGACCTAGGTTTCGTGAGGGAAAA
Organism: Fagopyrum homotropicum; assembly: GCA_033239125.1. Taxonomy (NCBI): domain Eukaryota; kingdom Viridiplantae; phylum Streptophyta; class Magnoliopsida; order Caryophyllales; family Polygonaceae; genus Fagopyrum; species Fagopyrum homotropicum. Next base: position 64,840,332 of record BSWB01000003.1, read on the forward strand.
GATGAATAATGTTGAATGAGATGTTGAGAAACTCGAGATTTTGATGGGAGTGAGGTGCATACACCGATCACAAGAGAAAAGGGTGCCAAGGAGTATGATCTCGGGCAAAAAGGCAAAACCACGGTCGAGGTTTAAAAGTAATTATAATTCTTGTCCGAGTTTTCTCATGGCTAGAGCACCCGCGGCCAAAAACGCGATCGACACCTAAAAAACGGCCGAGGTTTTGAAGAGTTGAAGGCCAAAAACGCAGAAACGACAAACCACGGTCCCGATAACTAAAGATCCCGCAGCCGAGATTTTCAGTTTGACCGAGATTTTTTCGAATTTGAGCTGAGGTATAAAAACCGGAACACACTTCCCTCTTCAATCCTTCCTCGTTCACAGCAAACCGCGGCTGCCGATCCCACCTTGCTTCTCAATCTCTCTCAAATCTCAACCAAATCACACCATTCTTGTCCCAAAACTTCACAAACTCCACCTCAAGATCGTTTCCAAGTTTAATCTGTCAGGAAGCCCTCTACTCTCGCTCAGATTTGCAAATCCAAACCCTAACCAAAACATAAATCCTCAAAAATGTCGATTGGAGCTTGTTTGGTTCAAAGTGAGGCATCATTTGAAGTAGAAACGATCTTTGGAAACTATTGGAAGCAAGACTTTGGAGGGAGCTTTATAGAATCGATCTCTGTCGTAATTTTCTGAAACCGCACAATGTTCTTCAGCATCCGCGGCCAAGTTTTTCTACCCCTTTACCCGCGGTTTCTTCTCTAAAAGGAATTTCGTACGGTGATCAACTAGAGCACTTGTGCCACGCAGGTTCTCACAATCCTCTTCTCAACAAGCACCACCAACACCTCCCAACAACGTCTCGATCATCCAAAACAAGTACAAAGAGAGGTACGCTAAAATTCAAGAACGTGAATCTCTAGCACCTAGATATCTAGTACTAGAGGACTTGAATGTGCTAAATGTTAGGGAGGATGTTGATTGGATGTTAGATACAATAGGGTTGACGGTGTTTGTCGGAGTTAGAGAACCGGCCTATGATGTGATCACGAGGGAATTCTTGACTTCCTTCGAGCATGATCCTAAGAAAAGAACTGTTAAGTTTAGGCTGATGAATAAAACCTACAATTTCTCAATTGAGATGTTTGGTGGGTTCTTTGGTTTCCCGAGTGCTAGAGTAGGCAGCTACCTTTTGTGACCCCACAACTATGCCTCGGGTTGGATGCAGGCGCGGCGCCATGATCGCGGCAAGTGTTGGCTGCGGTCGCGGCTGAGTAGAGTAGGCAACAACCTTTTGCCGCTAAACTTTTTGTTTCTTCTTTAAGTATTCTTCCTTTTTTTGTGATGAGGATTTACTTTCTCTCTCTCCAACCTTTTTTCATTCTTCTACTCCACGTACATCTTCTTCTTCTTCTTCTTCCATCATTTCTCCTTGGGTATTCTTGCTCGTGAAAACTTTTGATGATGATGATGCTGTGTTATTGTGGTGAGAAGCTGGCTAGGATTGCAATTTGATTCCTTCTCCTTGTAATTTGCAGAAGAAGTGGCTCGGTAGCCTTGGTTGATTACAATGTGAAGTTAAAAATGATCGAGAGTGAAATCTATAGATTATCATGAGAGTTGTCCTCTATCAAGGAAACCGCCCCCACGCCTTGCAGTCACTGCCTCCGTCGCATCAGGAGTGCCCCCCACCGTGGCTTCTCCGTCCTGCTGTCGCGGCTTGTCACCGCTCCCGTTCCACTTGATTCTTGCGGGTGTGCCTTCTTCCAGGACATACCAAGTGTTGGTATGTTTTATTCCTTGTGTTATGGATTGTTTAAGAGCATGCTAGGTGGGATATATGTATGCTGATGGATATAGCGTTGAGATGCCTTGGGAGTCTGTAAGGTTTTGATGATTTTGTTGAGGTCGTATATCACATACATGATCCTAAGTGATAGGTTGAGGTTTATGGTGTTGTATGTGTTACTTGGGGATTTGTGAGACTAGGAGTGGAGATCTCCTAGCAAGTTGTATAGTGTTTGATATTGGTGTGCCTTATTGTACAAGTGTAGATCGTTTCCTGAGGGAAACCAAGATTGATTATGGTTAGGATTACCTTGTGACTGGTAAGTCTTTGGGCTTACTTAGCTAGCTTCTATGAGTTGTAGTCATTGTAATAGTGGTGTTTGTGTATGTGTGTTATAATTAATAACCTAACTAAACTATGATGACCATATGTATTAATTGGCCCAAGTGTATAATAATTGGGCGGTGATATTTTGTCCAGCTCAAAATGGGGCAGCTGGGTGGTTCTCTGTGACCAGCCCACCAAGTGGTGTTGATTGACACCAGTTCTAAACCTGTGTGGTGAAAGGTTATAAAGGCGAGCTTTAATACCCCTCGTATAACACATGATATAATTAGTAATGATATCACTTGATAAAGATAATAAACGTTTATGAGTGTGAGTTTACGAGACTTAGTCTTGAGATGATAAGAGAGTGCTGAGCTGTGCAGGGATTGGCCTGAACCGCCCTTGCGGCCACCAGGATCCGCCCCTGCGCCTCCATGAGCCACCCTTGTGGTTTGTGGTGTGCTGCAGCCGGCTTTGTTGACCTTGACCTGTGCTTTTGGATGGCTTCCTATATAAGCTTCTTCCTTGCTTCATGTGGAGGATTTCTCATCTCTTCCAGCTCCATCTTCTCTCCCTTACGTTCTTCTCCTTCCTCCTTTGAACTTTCTTCTTGTTTTTCCTTGATCTTGCAAGAGTTTTGATGAGAGTTTGATGCTTGGATGATGAGGATTTTGATGGATGTGGTTAATGTGCCTTTGATGAGCCAGCCTTGAGGTTGTGGTATGGAGTCTCCCTTTGTTAGGACTCAACTAGTGAGATCTTTCTTCCTTTGTTCCTTTCTTTCTTTCTTTCTTATTTCTTCTCTTCTCATCTTCTTCGTTTCTAGCTTAGGATTTCGCAAGATTTGATCTTGTGGCAGCCTTCTTAGGCTCTATTAAATGTATATATGTATGTATATGTATGTTTGGGGTTGCTGGCTGAAGAAGGAGTGAAGAGATTCGAGTGAAGAAGTGGAGAGGAGCTGAAAGTGTGCATTCTGCCCACCACCCGGCCCTACGCCATCTCAGGGCCACCCCAGCGTCGGCCAGATGCCGCCCCAGCGTCGGCCAGATGCCGCTCCTGCAGGTCCCTACATTCCAGCCTTGTGTTGTTCTTATCACGTAGGTGTGTCTTGCTTCTGGGCTTGCATAAGGATGGCATTGTCCCTTCCTTTCCTAGTGTGAGTGTGTAGTATCATGCTAGGTATAGATGAGAGTGTTATGATGATGTTATGATAATCTTATGCCTTGTACGGATTTGAGGATTAGTAGGTTGTGAGGTTTAGGTTGATGATGATCCTATGGATCCATTGAGTCTAGGTGTGACTTCTTTGAGTGATAGGAGATTGATATATCTCTATGCCTCGTCTATTACGCAGTGTCCCTCTCAGGATTGGAGGTTGATCGTGGTTGAGATTGCACGAGGTTGAGGTAAGTCCATACGACTTACTTAGCTACCATCCTTATATTGGGTATTTGCATGAGTGGTGTGTGTGTTATATGTTTGATATGATAGCATGTGATGTCGATTATTACCGACCTATGTTTTATTGATAGCCCCATTGTGTGGCAGTGATAACCTTTCCTTTTCCTGTAAGGAGTTGGGAGGTTCTCTGACGTCAAGCTAAACCTAGTATACAGGAAGGGAACAACACCACTCGCATAGGGTACACGGGTTGTGTGACCGACACTACTCCAGATGGCTAGCAGACCTAGAGGCGAGGATGATACGTTCCTCATGTCACATAGTTTCATATACCTATATATATACGATTGGAGTGAATGACTATTATATAAAGATAACTAAAATGGGTAAATGTGTGACAACATGATTATGTGTTTATCTTTCATGAATTGTGTTGTGCTTGTGCATTACCTCATATATGTATGGTTCGCTAACGGTTTTATACCGTGTTGTAGATGCTTTGCAGGATATGAGAGCTGCAAAGTGATCCAGCAGGGTGACAGGCCGAGGACTCTCGTACATTAGGTTGTTATGGTTTTGGGGATATTATCTATAGCTCCTACGTAAGGATGATGTTTTGTATACCTCTAGTGTGAGGATGAAGGTTTATACTCGGCTATGATTTTTATACCTTTTGATGTACAGTTTTATACAGTTTTATGTATTTGTTTAATATCTGTCAGTGCCATGTTGTAAGGTCCAATGAACTTCTTGTGAGGATAGGGTCAGGACCACTGTGAGATCCTACCCCAATGTGGCATCTCGAGCCCCGCGGATTCAGGGTGTTACAGAGTTGGTATTAGAGCCTTAGGTTGACAAACAATGACACTTGCTACCTGCAATGAGGTCGGATGGATAAGATAAACAGAACCCGAAAGGGGTCTGACGTTTTCAAATGATTTTTGGTTTTAAAAGTTGTTTTGTGATAGAATGTACGGGAAGTCATCACCTTTGCCGTGGATCTCAGCAGTATAGATATGTATATATATGTATTATTGATTATGTGTATGTGTTATATATATATATATATGTACACATATGGCATATATATAGCCTTAAAGTTAGGTGTACACAAACCGCAGATGACTCGGACTAGAGCAGCTTCTGTTGTAGGCCGGGGTAGAGTTATACCACCTCTTCTTCCGAGTGTGATAGGACAGGGACCAGTTCCCGCTGTTAATCCACCAGTAGTGGAGGAGGTTCATGAGGATATTGTTGAGAGCGTCGTTCCTTAGACGAGGAAGGATGGATCTGGGAGACAACGATCACAGCGAGTCCAGTCAGATAACTCGGACCGTGTCTCTATGAGGATACTAGAGTTCCGTGCTTACTTCAGATTTGTAGAGGAGGCTGCTAGAGCGGGCAAACGTGCACCGGATCTGCCAGTGCATGAAAGATCTTCTCAGATGTCCCTGGGAGCCACTCAGGTGCCCGCTATGCCGGCACGCTCTGTTGAGACTGTTAGTGCTCCAAAGGAGTATAGAGGGCCTCAGCCAGATATTTGGTTGAAGGCATTTTATCAGCTGGGCGTACCACCTTTCTTTGGGAAGGTGGGATTGGAGACGGAGGTCTAGATGGGACATGTGAACTCAACTCTAGAGTCTATCAGATATCTAGAGGACAGGCAGATAGAGGTAGTACAAACTCTATTCCGTGACTTAGCTCATCAATGGTAAAGGACCATGCGGGGTCGAGCCAATAGTTATGATCAGATGACGAGTATGATTAGGGAACGCTTCTGCCCTACCTCATTGAGGAGGGAGAAACTGCAGGACTTCGTGGAGGTAGGCTTTGAAGATGTGCCGATTGTAGATGCCATCAGCCTCTTCCAGACAAAGTTGGTATTACTGGGTCCAGCTGCACCTTCTGAGGACCAGCACATATATATGTTCTCTCGTCCACTGAGGGAGAGTACACGCTCTTATATGGCAGGATTTCATTGTGATTCCTTGACAGATTATCAGGATCGGGCCTCAACTTATGAGCGTGAGCGGACTAGTCAGAGGAGGACTTCTCAGACGGGACGGTCTGAGAAGAGGCAACGTACTGGGTAGACTAGTGGCGTTGGTGGAGCTTCAGGTTCTAGGCGGAGCCAAAGACGCCAGAGTTACCCTTCCTCTGCTTTGACTGTAAAGAAGGGACGACAGTGCTACATTTGTGGTGATCTTGGACATTTGCGACCAGAGTATATGAGACCGTTAGTGACTTTCTTCATCTGTGGCAACCAGGTCATATAGTTGCATTTTGTAGGCAGGGTGGAGTTGTATCGCAGCAGGGTTCTTCCCCTGCTAGTGTGATAAGAGCTATGCAGAGGACACCTCAGCAGTAGACATAGGGACACCAAAGAGTCCCAGATCGTCCTTCTACTCAAGGATCTGCTCCCGGGCCGAGTGGAGGTAGAGGTTATGGTGGGAGTACCACTGACACTAAAGGAGCTAAGGGTAAAATTTTTGAGCTGAGGAGTGTACAGGAGCCACCTGCACCGGCTGCTACAGGTACCATTCTGCTTCATGGTTTACTGATAGCATGAATTATAGTCTATATTTTGGGGTTTGTTTGGACGTTTTTATCTTCAATAATCTACATGTTAGCATGTATAATATGTGATTATATTACCATTTCATCTACCTTTGCGGGAATCGAGGTCTACACCTAGTTTTGCTGTAATTGCAGGTAAAATGGTATATTTTGCATCAAAAAGGAGCAAAAGGAGTCATGAGTCATTTGGAGCTACACTGAGGAGCATAAGGAACCATCCAGGAAGCATAGCCATGGATCAAGGATTCACTTTGGACCAGTTTTGAGAGATTTCACATTCAGTTATGACTCACCTCGGTTGACCAGAGATTCATCTCGACCGAGGTGATCCAGAGACGCCGACTCGACCGAGGCGAACACCTAGGACGCGGCGAGAATATTTTATTCTTGGCTGAGATCTTTTATCTTTGGAAGGTGATCTTATATTTTTGGGCTTAGCTCCTGGAAGGAAGAAGATCTTATATTTTACCTATTTTTATGGGAAAAGATCTTTCTAAGATATTTTATCTTTGGAGGATTATTTTCCTATAAAAAGGGTTGGATTTCCCACAAATTGGGGATCCGCTATCATCTCGCTTACATCCCGCTTTGCACGTTATACACCATTGAAGGCTGCAAGATCCAGCATACATCACCGCAGCCATACTCCAGTTGGGAGTTTTGAAGAACCTTTTTGAAGGTTGAAGGAAGATTGAAGATCATAGCTTTTATAGCTTTTTGGAGGGTTTTGTAAGATTGTCTTCAAATCCCCTTCCTTGTTGTCTTCTCTTGTTGGATTTATATCCAAGGAACGCTTTTGTTGTGATATTTGATTCAGTTATTGAAGTCTTTTTCATTAAATTCTTCTTGTTCAAATATTCACCTTCTTCCCATATATTTAATACTTTCATAATGATGATGAGTGGCTAATTTTCTTGTGTGATTCTAGGGTGATTGGTTGAAGGTTGTGGGAAAAACAATGATAGAATAATCTTAGATTCCAGTAGGACCCTGAAAGTTCGAGTCTTTAACCTTAACCCTAAGCATCTCGTTCAGTCGATGAACATCTCGGCCGGGGTGGGATTCGTCTGACCGAGGTGACTTGTCTGATCCTAAACTGAGAGTTAAGTGTTAGAGTTTGCCAAATCCTATTCTTATTACACCCTTCCTGGTTCAATGCAAGCTTAGGATGAGACTTACCCGGTAATTCCTTAGTTTGTGTACCAACGATCATAAGTGTAGGTAATAAAGGTTTATCCTTTATTGGGGTTTGAGTGTGATTCCATCCCATCTTTGTGAGTTAGCCTGAGACTTACCCGGTAAAGGTTGATTCTATTCCCTTAGATGGTGTGTTAGTTTGAGGTAATAGTTCTTTATCTTAATTCCTTGAGACTTACCCGGTAATAGGAGTTACGGTTTTGGATTAGTGAGTAGTGAGACTTACCCGGTGATCTACTCCACTTTAGTAACACCTTCCCCGTGCAAAAATCTCAGCTTTGTCCGCTTATCTTTAGGTCTTGAGTTGGAACCACAACTAGAGGCTTTAATCCCTAGAATTGCATGTTTGCTTATTTGACTTCTTATTCATTTTTGATTGTGTTAATTGCTCTTTGTGGTTAGTATTCACGAAGCTTACCGTTATTGACTTTGTTTCACCGAGTCCCTGTGATCGACCCCTGGAATTTCTTGCTTTTTACTACGATTGACCCGTACACTGCGGGTTTGCATCCTTGTTTTAAGCTTAAGTCTAGGGTTATAAATTAAAAGCTTGCACACACCGTTTAGAGCGAACAAGTTTTTGGCGCCGTTGCCGGGGACTTGGTCTAGACCGAGCCGGTACGGTTTGCTCTTGGGGCGCTTGCCCCCGTGTCATCTAACCACTCTACTTGAGTGACTTTTGCAGGTTCTTTCTTAGGTATATGCGAAGAACCCGCACTGGGAAGGAAATCGTTCCTTATGATCCCGAACCAGAAAAGACATACAAGCGACGCTTAAGAGAAGCGAAGATGGCCCAACAAGACGACCGCGATCTTGCGGCCGAATTGAAAGAGACGCTAGAGCTACTACGTCTCAGCAAAGACGAACTAAGGCAAGAGAAAGAAGAGAATCGCACCAGGACTGCAGCAATCGAAGCAGAGATAGCAGTCATACGAGACCAGATTCTACTTCGACCGAGGGAAGATCCCCCTGTTGATCCTCGACCGATGCAGGATCCAGTAGCTGATCCTTGACCGAGGCAGGTTCCAGTACCTGACGCCCCGGCCTATGTGCTTCTACCTCGAAGACCAGTCCGAGATGTTCTTCTTGCAGGAATCCCGCAAACCCTAGGTCAAAGGATGGACCCTAATCAACAACTGAGGCGTCCAGGAGTCAACCTAGGAGATCCAGCGGATCATGACTACGAACTTCGACCGCAAGTTCTATCCATGATTCGCCAATGCCAATTCGGAGGGATGGAGAAGGAATCACCACATCAATATCTTCAAAACTACGAGATCTTGATGGAAACCTTGCGACCTTCCAGAATTGAAAATAACAATTACAAGCTAAGACCTTTTTACTTTTCTTTAAAAGATAGAGCTCTTACTTGGTATCAATCTCTTCCTCCAGGAAAAAATAGCACATGGGAGGAGATGACTACGGAATTCTTGACCAAATTCTTTCCCCCCTCAAAGACCGCTGAAATGAGAGGGAAGATCAATGCTTTCATTATGAAGGACAAAGAGAGCTTGTCCAAGTCATGGGAGCGGTTCAAGGACATCCTTTTGGATTGCCCACATCATGGGATTCCAAAGATCGAGTTGTTGGAGATTTACTTCAAAGGACTGGACGGAAGCACCTAGTTCAATCTCCAACTACTCTCCGCCGGTACCTTCATGGACATGGCGATTGATGAGGCTTGGGACTTTATTGAAAAGCAAGCCTTGCATATGGAGAAGTACACCCACCAAGGAGATGAAGGTGGAGTTAAAAGAGTCAACTTTCAAGAGACTCAATCCAACAACAATCAACTCACGTCTTTGAAGAATGACGTGAAGCAATTGAAGGAACTCTTGGTTGCTCAAACCAAGAAGGAAGAGCAAGGACAAAGGAACAACAACAATGGATACCGTAACAACAACAACGGTTCCCGGAACAATAACAACAACTACAACAACAACAATAGAGGATCCAATAGCAACAATTGGAGGACGAACAATCAAAACAACCAGAATCCTGGTAACAACTATTCTAACTCCAACTCTAATAATTCCTCTAACCCTTTCCTCTCTTCTCCTTCTTCTTCTTCTTCTACTCCATTAAAGAGCCAAGGGCAAGGATCAAGTTCGTCTCAGCTAGAAAAGAAAGACGCAGTTTTGGAAGCCATCTTGATCAAGCTTAGCGCTATGGAGAATTCTATGACTTCATTTTCTAGGGCCCAAAAGGCCTTCGAACAACAACTTGCAAGTAGGGCGAATGAAGCGCCAAGAGATCCAGGGAAGCTTCCAGCAAAGACGGAAAGCAACCCTAAGGGCCAGTGCATGGCCATAACGACGAGGAGTGGACTTAAAACTGCAGATCCAGTACCTCGTTCGACGCAGACCACCTCGGTCCAGATCCAGTCGAAGAACACCTCGACCGAGATGCCGACCGAGGCGGAGCAACAGAAAGCGGAAGGGAAAACTGAAGTTTATGTTCCACCTCCTGCATACAAACCACCACTTACATTCCCTCAGTCCAGAGCCAGAGCACATCTAGACAAGCACTTTGGTAAGTTCCTTGACTAGATGAACAAGCTGCATATTAACATTCCTTTTCTTGATGCTATTCTAGGAATGCCCGCCTATGGGAAATTCTTAAAGGAGATCCTATCAAGGAAAATGAAATTGGAAGACTTTGGTGAAGTAAGGATGACATCTAAATCCTTGGAGCTTATTAAGATCATGAAGGAGAAGATGTCACCTAAGTTGAGAGATCCCGGCTCATTTAGCATTCCCATTCAAGTTGGGGATGTCACTTGTGAAGCCCTTTGTGATCTAGGAGCCAGCGTGAGCATCATCCCGCTGGAGCTATGTACGAAGATCGGACTTGGAGAGCCCAAGCCGGTCAAGATTCGACTTTATATGGCGGATCGCTCCATCACCCATCCCGTGGGCATCTTGGAGGACGTTCCGGTCAAGTTAGGTAACTTCTATCTCTCTATAGATTTTGTTGTACTTGACATTCCCGCAGATTATCCTGTTCCTATTATCCTCGGGAGGCCATTTCTAGCAACTTCGGGTTGCAATGTGGATTGCAAGAACGCCAAGCTGAAATTCAACATTGGTGGCGATGAGGTGGAGTTTGCACTACTTGCAGCCATGAAAGGGGAGCAGCTAACTGATGATATCTTCAACATCTACGATGAAGAAGAATCAAGAGAATTGGTGAGCTCTATCCTTATTAACGATCCACTCAAAAGAGTTATAAGTTTTAGTTTAATAGAGGAAGGTATAAATGCTTCTTGTGATGCAGATATATGGAGCTTGAAGGCACTGGAAGAAGATCCAGGAGCTAAAACTGAGAAGCTAATCCAGGAGACGGAGATCTCTAGTTTCGGTTCCAGTTGCAGTACCTCGACCGAGGCACTTCCTGGACTGAGCGAGGCGACTGAAGAACATCTCGGTCAATGCCTCTGCGCCTCGACCGAGATCGATGGCGAGACGACTTCAACTGAGACTTCCGGAAGTCCAGTTTCTGAATCCACTCCATTGGAAAGAGGAAGCAAGGATCCCCCTCAGAAGACACCCCCAGTTGTGGAGCTTAAACAACTCCCTAGTCACTTGAGGTACGTCTTTCTTGGGCCGGATTCCACTTATCCTGTTATTGTTAGTGCTTCCCTTTCCGAATCAGAATTGTCTAAGTTAATGCATGTCCTGAGAAAGCATCGAAAGGCTATAGGTTACACCACGGACGATCTTATTGGCATTAAGCCTTCTTTCTGCATGCATAGAATTCTAATGGAAGATAATCATAAGACTTCACGGGAACCTCAAAGACGGTTAAATCCGATCATGAAGGAGGTTGTGAAGAAGGAAGTTCTTAAGTTGTTGGATGCAGGTATTATTTATCCTATCTCGGACAACAAGTGGGTTAGCCCGGTGCATGTCGTTCCGAAGAAAGGAAGGATGACCGTTGTGACGAATAAGAACAACGAGTTGATCCCAACTAGGACCGTTACAGGCTGGAGGGTTTGCATCGATTACAGGAAGCTGAACACGGCCACACGGAAGGACCATTTTCCACTTCCCTTCATCGATCAGATGCTCGAGCGGTTGGCCCAGCATTCACACTTTTGTTACTTGGACGGCTATAGTGGATTCTTCCAGATTCCTATCCATCCGGATGATCAGGAGAAGACCACTTTCACTTGTCCATGGGGGACATTTGCCTATCGGAGGATGCCATTTGGATTGTGCAATGCACCCGCTACCTTCCAACGATGCATGATGGCTATCTTTTCCGAATACATAGAGGAGATCATGGAGGTATTCATGGATGATTTTTCTGTATATGGTTCCTCTTTTGATGATTGCCTATCTAACCTTTCTCTAGTGCTTAAAAGATGTGAAGACACTAACCTTGTTCTGAATTGGGAAAAATGTCATTTTATGGTTAATGAAGGCATTGTACTAGGACACCTCGTTTCTAATCGAGATATTGAGGTCGATCGAGCTAAGATCGTACTATTGAGAAACTCCCTCCTCCTTGTTCTGTTAAAGGTGTGAGGAGTTTTCTCGGGCATGCAGGTTTCTACAGGAGATTCATCAAGGACTTCTCTAATATTTCTAAACCTCTAACTAACCTCTTGAATAAAGATGTTGTTTTTGAGTTTTCGCAGGAGTGTCTTGATGCTTTTTATAGGATTAAGGAGGCGTTGATCTCCGCTCCCATTATCCAACCTCCTGATTGGACCTTGCCCTTTGAGGTCATGTGTGATGCTAGTGATGTAGCCGTAGGAGTGGTGCTTGGACAGAAGAAGGATGGACGGACCACCGCCATTTATTATGCTAGCAAGACGCTAGATGAAGCACAACGCAACTACGCTACCACCGAGAAGGAGTTATTGGCGGTCGTATATGCTTTCGAGAAGTTTCGTTCCTATCTAGTGGGGGCGAAAGTCATTGTCTACACCGACCATGCTGCCATTCGTTACTTGTTGGCTAAGAAAGATGCCAAGCCGCGCCTTATTCGATGGATTCTCTTGCTTCAAGAGTTTGACCTAGAGATCCGCGATAAGAAGGGGTCCGAGAACTCAGTTGTGGATCACCTCAGCCGGCTACCGGAATCTTCCCGCGAGACGGATGACCCACCCATAGACGATTCATTCCCCGATGAGCACTTACACTTGTTGGAGCGTTTGATGGATTTACTTACTTCACCCCACGATGGAGGTGAAGTATGGGGTGAGGGCACCTCCCATCTCATTTGAGACGCATCATGGTCCAGCTAGCGACCTTAAACCAAGCGCTTCTTGGGAGGCAACCCAAGGTATTGCTTTCTTTTCCCGTTTTCTAGTCTAGTTTAGATAGTTTTTGTTTTTGCTTTGCTTTGCTTTGTTTTTGGCGTCCTAGACAAATAACAGGAGATATCTAAGGAAGGAGCATAACTGGAAGGACAGAAGTTCGAGATTTTGAGAAGGCAGAAGCATCTCGGTTACTGTCAGAGCACCTCGACCGAGTTGATTCTTGAGCAACCGAGGCGACTAGGGTTTCTGCAGAACCACCTCGGTCCGTACCACCTCGGTCCAGTCGAGACCATCTCGACCGAGGTGACAGCAGATCCAAGAACAGTGTAAAAGGGGGAAAATTTTATTTTTACTTTTTTACTTCCTTCTTCTCGACCGCGGCGCCTTCATCACCTCGCCTCCTCAGTTTTTGCTCGTTTTCGAAGATTTCCGCTTCCAAACTGCGATTGAAGGGTAGAGGATCCTATTGCAACTACAGATCTGCAAAGAAATCGAACGAATCGACCGAAACGAGGTAAAAACAGTCGAAACCCTAACTCGTTCATTCCCTTCGATTTGGGCTTTGGTTGCCCCTGTTTCTGCTGAGAAAAGGCTTAAGTACCCCATAGGAAGCAATTGTAGTGATTTTTGGGGGAAAAGAACTGGATTTCTGAGATTGAAATCGAAAACTGTTGCGCCTCGGTCCAGTCGAACTGCATCTCGACCGAGGTGATTCTTGAGGATTGTCAGCGACCGAGGTGATCTGACAGTGTTTGAGAGAAAATGAGTTCCGATCGTCGCCTAGCCCTCAGAGATAGATCCTCACCTTCCCCTCCTTCTTCTTCTTCTTCCCGACCTTACCGCCCGGTGATCCACGAGAGATGCCGGGTAGATTATGAGCGTATAGCTAGCCGTCCAGTTATTGCACCACGTTTTCTGGACGTGTCAGCTTTCGATTGCCTAGGGTTAGATGGAGACCTTAGGAGGATGATTGCCACTGTTGGGCTGGATCAGTTTACTGAGATCCGAGCCCCAGCCTATTTGGAGCCGACCTTAGAGTTCGTTAGCTCCTTCTGCTACCTCCCCACAGACCAGTCTGTGAAGTACCGGTTGATGAACCGGAACTTCATAGTTCCCTTAGAGGTTTGGAGAGAGATTTTTGGCTTTTTTGAGCCCACCGCCACCGACTTCCCCCCCGATCTGTAGCTAGGGAGTTTTGGGGGCAGATTGCACATATTACTGAGCATGCAGACAGATGGCGCCTTGGAGATTCCATGGAGAAGGTCATCTTCCACCCAGCCTTCAGATTAGCCCATAGGATATTCAGCGAGACACTTCTGGCGCGTACTGAGACGCCCCAGAAGATCCGACAGGGCGAGCTCTTCAGCCTTTACTGTATGATCACGGGGGGTTTCCCAGACTTTGGCTTGATCTTTGCAGAGGACCTGCACAAGATCAAGGCCAAAGCGAAGGGAGATATTTGCTGCGGCGGTCTAGTCACCCACATAGCTGCTTTTCATGGGATGGACCTTAGTGTATGTACGATGGTGGCGGCTCCGAAGCCGCTTGGGTTGCAGGAGATGATCACTCGGAGGATTCTAGTTCCCCGAGGTTTGACCACTCCATATGTTGCTATGCCATGGGAGCGGACTGCACCACAGGGGATCCGCTGGTCTGCTCAGTTCAAAGTTTTCGATCCACATTATTGGCAGACATCTTGGGCTCCACTGATGGAGGATCATAGGGATGCAGCAGCTGCCCCGGCTGAGGAGGAGGAGGATGACGATGACGAGGAGACAGTAGACGAGAGAGATGGTGGAGTCCTGATGGATACAGGGACGGATACTGCAGGTACGAGCGCACCACCGATCATAGATCTTGATGATGACGATGCGACTGAGCCTGCACCAGCTGAGACTTCTCCGGTCAGACCCGCTGGACGCAAGAGGCGCGGAGCGAGAGATCGAGCTGCCCACAGACGGATCGATGACTTGACGGATCAGGTTATTGACTCGTATGCTGCATTATCGCTGGATATCCGCGAGATGCAGGAGCGGCAGCACTATCAGCATATCATGGCCCAGCTTCAGTTCGAGCGTGTCATGGGTTACCCGTTCGACCCGACGCAGTATCCGTATGTGCCGCCACCACCACCACCAGATCGAGACTATTGATGAGCTGCAGGATTTTCTTTATTATATTTTTATGCAGTTCAGCTATTTATCCGGTGAGTACTCTTGTCTCTTGACTTATATTGACCCACTGGGACAGTGTGTCCTAAGTATGGGGTGTTTGTATTTATGTGATGACTTTGATGTACTTATTTGACTACTTTTGATGTATGACATTTTATCGGATATTTTATTTATGCTTCACTTCTGCATTTATATGATTATCTGATATTACATGCACACCTACAGGTTATTTGATTGAGAAAAACGTCGAAACTGAAAAAAAAATGGTTTTAAAATTTTTTTTTTTGACCTCGACCGAGTCAGTTCTGGCCAAACGAGGCGTTTCACCTCGGTTGAACCAAGAACACCTCGACCGAGGTGGGTTAACTGAGAGTTTTCGAAAATTATTTTTGTGTTACTTATCTGGATATGATCTCAGTGAAGATCTTGCTTACTGACTGGTTTTAAATTCTTTATGTGTTTGAAAGGTTTTATAATATGTTTAAGTTGCTAAATGCTTTGTTTGAAATTATTGGCATGATTAATACTTTGTTTTTATCCAAATTATGTTGAATTTGAAGGTTGACATCACAAGATAAGTTCTCTCACTTTCTTCCTGGAAAGACCAAGGCAATTCATTCTTCTCTCTTCTTCTTCTTGATCATGCTTAGCCCCTCATATACATTTTGCCTCCCTTTACCTATCCGGGAATTTGGAAGCAAGCGAAGTGGTGAAAGCAAGTGAAGTTAAAGTTGAGAAGGGGCTGGAAGTGAAAGTGTTAGAAAGCAATAATAGGTTTGGGGAAGTCAATCATGAAGATGAGTAACTCGGCACCATTCACATAGCCGGGTGTTTGTGTCTTGCCAAAGTCGGATTGAGCGATATTCCTAACGGGTCATGGTATGTGCATCAAGGGTTTGATGCATCTAAAGAAATTGATGATTGCTGATTTCCTAGGCTTCGGTTATTGTGCACCTCTGTCCATGCATCCCAAAAAGTAAAGTAAAAAGAAAAAGTGTGAAATAAGCAAAGCTTATTGGTGGAAGATGTTGCAAGTCAAAGTGAAAGTGAAGTTCATCCTTTTCCCGGATTCTAGCACCACATTACCTTACATACATCCCTACCCTACACGTTTCTTGACCTTTTCTTTTGGGAAGCCCTTGAGACCTTGAGCTTGTTGATTGACTTAGTGGTTTAAATCGGATTATACATGATTAATTTTGATAATTATGATTTATTATGCATTCTATGATTTTATGCAAAGATGGACAACTTTCCTATATTTATAAAATGTTTTGAGCATATTGAGTTTTTAAATTCCATGAAGTATTGTCTTAGAGTGATCTATGATTGTAACACACCATAAAAATGTTTTTGAAAGACTTTTCATTGATTTTCTTGACTTATAATCCATTCTATCTTGTCTTCTATATGCGGAACTTGCTTGGGGACAAGCAAGGGCTAAGTATGGGGTATTTTGATAGCATGAATTATAGTCTATATTTTGGGGTTTGTTTGGACGTTTTATCTTCAATAATCTGCATGTTAGCATGTATAATATGTGATTATATTACCATTTCATCTACCTTTGCGGGAATCGAGGTCTACACCTAGTTTTGCTGTAATTGCAGGTAAAATGGTATATTTTGCATCAAAAAGGAGCAAAAGGAGTCATGAGTCATTTGGAGCTACACTGAGGAGCATAAGGAACCATCCAGGAAGCATAGCCATGGATCAAGGATTCACTTTGGACCAGTTTTGAGAGATTTCACATTCAGTTATGACTCACCTCGGTTGACCAGAGATTCATCTCGACCGAGGTGATCCAGAGACGCCGACTCGACCGAGGTGAACACCTAGGACGCGGCGAGAATATTTTATTCTTGGCTGAGATCTTTTATCTTTGGAAGGTGATCTTATATTTTTGGGCTTAGCTCCTGGAAGGAAGAAGATCTTATATTTTACCTATTTTTATGGGAAAAGATCTTTCTAAGATATTTTATCTTTGGAGGATTATTTTCCTATAAAAAGGGTTGGATTTCTCACAAATTGGGGATCCGCTATCATCTCGCTTACATCCCGCTTTGCACGTTATACACCATTGAAGGCTGCAAGATCCAGCATACATCACCGCAGCCATACTCCAGTTGGGAGTTTTGAAGAACCTTTTTGAAGGTTGAAGGAAGATTGAAGATCATAGCTTTTATAGCTTTTTGGAGGGTTTTGTAAGATTGTCTTCAAATCCCCTTCCTTGTTGTCTTCTCTTGTTGGATTTATATCCAAGGAACGCTTTTGTTGTGATATTTGATTCAGTTATTGAAGTCTTTTTCATTAAATTCTTCTTGTTCAAATGTTCACCTTCTTCCCATATATTTAATACTTTCATAATGATGATGAGTGGCTAATTTTCTTGTGTGATTCTAGGGTGATTGGCTGAAGGTTGTCGGAAAAACAATGATAGAATAATCTTAGATTCCAGTAGGACCCTGAAAGTTCGAGTCTTTAACCTTAACCCTAAGCATCTCGTTCAGTCGATGAACATCTCGGCCGGGGTGGGATTCGTCTGACCGAGGTGACTTGTCTGATCCTAAACTGAGAGTTAAGTGTTAGAGTTTGCCAAATCCTATTCTTATTACACCCTTCCTGGTTCAATGCAAGCTTAGGATGAGACTTACCCAGTAATTCCTTAGTTTGTGTACCAACGATCATAAGTGTAGGTAATAAAGGTTTATCCTTTATTGGGGTTTGAGTGTGATTCCATCCCATCTTTGTGAGTTAGCCTGAGACTTACCCGGTAAAGGTTGATTCTATTCCCTTAGATGGTGTGTTAGTTTGAGGTAATAGTTCTTTATCTTAATTCCTTGAGACTTACCCGGTAATAGGAGTTACGGTTTTGGATTAGTGAGTAGTGAGACTTACCCGGTGATCTACTCCACTTTAGTAACACCTTCCCCTTGCAAAAATCTCAGCTTTGTCCGCTTATCTTTAGGTCTTGAGTTGGAACCACAACTAGACGCTTTAATCCCTAGAATTGCATGTTTGCTTATTTGACTTCTTATTCATTTTTGATTGTGTTAATTGCTCTTTGTGGTTAGTATTCACGAAGCTTACCGTTATTGACTTTGTTTCACCGAGTCCCTGTGATCGACCCCTGGAATTTCTTGCTTTTTACTACGATTGACCCGTACACTGCGGGTTCGCATCCTTGTTTTAAGCTTAAGTCTAGGGTTATAAATTTAAAGCTTGCACACACCGTTTGGAGCGAACATTTACATGTTAGAGTTTTATTTGATACGGGTGCTACGCATTCATTCGTTTTTGATGTACGTGTTGAGCGTTTGGGTTTAGCTACTGTAGAGGGGATACCCTTTACTATAGCATTACCTGATGGTGGTAGGATCAAAGGTACCCACGATATACGTAGTTGTCCCCTTCGTTTAGGAAATCATGTGTTGCTTGTAGACGTCTTTGTTATGCCATTGGTGCATGAGGAAGTCATTTTAGTTATGGATTGGATGCGTAGACACCGTGCGACATTAGATGTAGGTAGGAGGACTGTGACAGTCTCTACCGAGATAGGTAAGATAGAGGTCTTCCGAGGTTGGACCTTGGAAAGACGGGATCTATCATTAGTGTTGTACAAGTAGCGAGGCTGATAGCACAGGGTTGTGATGCCTTCTGGTGTTATGCCATGAAGGATGGACTTCAGGTTACCGCCAAAGAGGAGTGTGGACTTCAGCATCGAGTTGGAGCCTGGTAGGAGACCAATCTCGAAGGCCCCATATCGTATGACGCCTGTCGAGATGTTGGAGTTGAAGAAGCAACTCGAGGAATTGGTTGAGAAGGGCTTCATCCGCCCTAGGGTATCCCCGTGGGGAGCACGTGTCCTCTTCAAGCGGAAGAAGGACATACCGTTGAGATTGTGCATTGATTACAAAGAGCTGAACAAGGTGACCATCAAGAACAATATCCATTGCCTCGTATTGATGATTTGCTTGATCAACTTAAGGGAGCGATAGTGTTCTCTCGGATTGACTTACGTTCAGGATATCACCAGTTGAGGGTGAGGGAGCAGGATGTGCACTGGACGGTATTTTGGACCCGTTATCGACACTACAAGTTTGTAGTGATGCGATTTGGGCTTACGAATGCCCCAACGGTCTTCATTGAGTTGATGAACAACATCTTCATCGACTTCCTGGATCACTTTGTGGTGGTCTTCATAGACGATATCCTAGTGTACTCTCGTAATAGAGAGGAGCATGCTGGTCATTTGAGGACGGTTTTACAGATTCTGCGGGATAGAGAGCTGTATGTCAAGCTCTCTAAGTTTGAGTTCTGGATGTTAGAGGTAGCATTCCTGGGTCATATCGTCTCCGCTGATGGGATCATGGTTGATCCGGCAAAGGCCGAGTCTGCTGCAGCATGGATGACACCGAAGAACGTCAAGGAGGTGCATAGCTTTTTTGGCCTAGCCAGCTATTACCGACACTTTGTGGAGGGATTTTCTGTGATTGCCCGTCCACTTACGAGTCTGTTGAGGAAGACAACAAGATTTGTGTGGCTTGAGCAGTGTGCACAGAGTTTTGAGGAGTTGAAGAGGCGTTTGACTTTTGCTCCTATCTTGGCACAACCTGAGCGCACAAATGATTTTGTGGTATACAATGATGCTTCAAAGCTAGGCTTGGGATGTGTGTTGATGCAGAGGGGCAAAGTGATTATATATGCGTCTAGACAGTTGAAGGCGTATGAGGAGAACTACCCGACTCACGATCTGGAGTTGGCAGCGGTAGTTCATGCTTTTAAGATTTGGTGACATTACTTATATGGTGTTACATGTTAGATCTTCACAGACCATAAGAGTCTGAAGTACATTTCTACGCAGCGGGAGTTGAATTACCGCCAGCGTCGATGGCTCGAGTTGATCAAGGATTTTGACCTTGAGATTCTGTATCATATAGGGAAGGCAGACGTTGTCGCCGACGCCATGAGTAGGAAAACGCCTCGAGAGAAGGCGATTGCGAGACTCAACATCCTCTACTTAGGTTACGAGTGTCACAACCTTAACCTTTTTGTCTTATCTTTGATTCCCTTGGGTTTGAGCATAGGTATCTGAGAGTTTAATCTTGTCCTTTGATCCTCTTTATAACGAGACTCATCATCCTTTATTTAGAGAGCCTTTGGGTGAGACTTATGGGTTTGGAACTTCACCGTACAACACCCAACCTTAGATTTATACCTTTGCAATCCTAACTCTGTCCTTATAGGTTTAGAACATCTTGAATCGATTGCCACAATTGGATGCCTGAATCTTTAGGATCGTTCTTTTCCCATTAATCTTTACAAAAGCTTATATACTTGCTGGACGATTTGACGAACTGAATTTGATCCCCCCAAATCCCTGAGTTCAATACTCTGGAATTCTTGCTTTACTATACCGATCCGTACACTGCGGGTTCGCTTCTTTTCTTGATTTCAGATTTTATAAATTTAAGACTTAGTGACGCACACTTTTGAGCGAACAAGTTTTTGGCACCGTTGCCGGGGATTTGGTTTAGGCCAAATTCGGTATTCGGTTGTCCGGCTTGGGAGCTTTTGCTCTTGTTATTTGATCTATCTACCTTAGTAATTTTGTAGATTTTTCTTTAGGTATATGCGAAGGTCTCAATCTGGGAAAGACCTCCTTCCTTTTGATCCTGAATCGGAAAAGACTCTTAAGTAACGGTTAAGGGAGAAAAAGATGGTTGAACATAATGAAAAGAACCTCCAAGCTAAGTTGGATGAAACTTGAGCTTTGCTTAATGAAAGTGAAAGAAGACATCTTGAAGAGAAAGCTATAGGTCGTGCTGATAGAGAGCGAATGCAGATTCAAATGGATGAATCCCAGCAATGGTATTACAATCAAATTTGGATAAAGGCACCAAGGATAAGAGAGATGAATCATCGGATGATGATATGCCTGAACTGGAAGATATACCACCTAATCCACCATTTAATCCTCATGTCCATCTCGATCCTCGTATTCATGTTAGAGATGCGAGAGTTGCTAATGTCATGGCTGAGCCGCAAACTCTTGGACAACGAATGAATCCAATCAATAGTCGCGCTGTTTAGACATGAATCTTGGAGATCCTGATGATCATGACTATGGGTTTCGGCCTCAAGTCATTACTATGATCTGCCAAAGTCAGTTTGGTGGAATGGAAGCTGAATCTCCACATCAATATTTGCAGAATTATGAGATTCTTATGAAGACTTTGAAGCCTCCAAGAGCAATTAACAGCAACTATAAGTTGACACCGTTCTTTTTCTCTTTGAAGGACAAGGCCTTAGCTTGGTATCAAGCTTTTCCAGCTGGAAGAGCTACCACATGGGAAGAGATGAGTTCGGAATTCCTCACCAAGTTCTTTCCGTCATCCAAAACGGCGGAGTTGAGAGGTAAAATTAATGCCTTTGCTATGAAACCTAATGAAAGTGTGTTTAATTCTTGGGAAAGGTTTCAAGATATTCAACCGGATTGCCCTCACAATGGCATTTCAAAGCTGGAATTATTGGAGATTTACTACAAGGGATTGGATGTGTAAATGCAATTCAAACTTCAATCCCTTTCTTGTGGAACTTTTATGGATATGAGAGAAGATTATGCTTGGGATTTTATTGAGAAGCAAGCTGTAGTGATTGAGAAGTATTCCCATAGGAAGGTTGAGAGTGGGAATTGAGATTCCGGAGATCCGGGAGCAAGGTTGAATCCAGTAGCCCAAACTCAAATTTTCTCCCTCAATCGAAAAAGGAGCAGGACGTTGACTATCTAGGAAGGGAGAACAATCAAGGGAATGGTAATAACAACCGGAACAACCCTTAAAACAATAAAAACAACAACAACAGGAACTTCAACAATAATTGGAGATCCAATCCACAAAATCCCGGTAATCCTTATTCCCATGTTGAAATTTCACTAACCTCCTCCTTCTTCTCCTACCCCTTTGAAAAGTCAGGGACAAGCTTCATCTAATTCAAACCAGCCTGAGAAGGACAAATTTGATACGATGATGGAAACAATCTTGGGAAAAATAAAAGGAATGGAGAATAGCATTACTTCGATTTCTAAAGCACAAAAAGCTTTGCAAAATCAAGTGTTTAGCAAGGCTGGAGAAGTTCCTAGAGATCAAGGGAAGCTTCCAGGAAAAACGGAGGACAATCCGAAAGGGAAAGTGATGGAAATTACTATAAGAAGTGGTGTAACAACCACCGACCCGCATCCCACATTCGTTGAGGTTCCCGTTAAGAAGGAGAAAGAAATGGAGAAGGAAGATGTCTATGTTCCTCCTCCAGCTTATAAACCTCCTTTGCCATTCCCGCAATCTAGAGCGAGAGCACGTCTAGACAAGTATTTCGGTAAGTTTGTTGATCTCATGAGTAAACTTCACATTAACGTACCTTTTCTTGATGCGATTTTAAGGATACCCGCTTATGGGAAATTCTTGAAGGAGATCCTCTAACAAGAGGAAGCTTTAAGATTTTGGCAAAGTTAAGATGAGTTCGGAGTCTTCAAAATTCATTAAAACAATGACGGAAAAGATGCACCCAAATCTGCAAGATCCGGGGTCATTTTGCATACCAATAGGAGTAGGAGAAGTCACATATGATGCACTTTGTGACTTGGGAGCAAGTGTGAGCATCATTCCACTTGCTTTGTGTGAGAAAGTCGGTTTAGGTGAACCTAAACCTGTGAAGATGACGTTGTATATGGCGGATCGATCCATTACTCGACCCGTTGGCATCGTTGAAGACGTCCCAGTTAAGTTTGGTAAATTCTATATCCCTATAGACTTTGTTGTGCTTGACATTCATGCGGATTGTCCGGTCCCAATCATACTTGGGAGACCTTTTCTTGCAACTTCCGGCTGTATGGTTGATTGCAAGAACGCTAGATTAGCCTTTGACCTTGGAGAAGAGAAAGTTGAATTTGTTCTCTCAGTTTTGACAAAAGAACCGATACTTGAAGAGGATATGTTCAACATATATGATGAGGAGGGTTTTAGAGAGGAAGTGAGTTCGGTCTTGTTCAAAGATCCGCTACAAAAGGTTATAACTATGAGCATCATGAAAAAAGGAGAGGAAGAGGAATGTAACGTTAATATTGAAGCCTTAGAAGAATTAGAAGAGGTGCACATTGAAGAATTTGAAGAATTACACGATGGTTCGGAAAACACCAGAAACCACGGGTCATCGGTGTTTTCCACGGACGTGGTTTCATTAATTCCACCCGTGGAAATATATGTTGAGAGCAACCACTCGAATTACACAAAGAATCACAGCCAAAAATACACTTTCCACGGCCGTGGAACTAACAGTGGTGTCGTGGAACTTGGAAATTCTAAGAAAGGTTCCGTTCTTTCTACAAACGTTTTAGCTTCTTCTTCTACCACTTCCACACCCTTAGAGAAATCCAAGGAGACTTCGGACAACCGTCACAACACACCAAAGGCATCTACAACTTTGGAATTGAAGCAACTTCCCGCACATCTAAGGTACACTTTTCTTGGATCTAACTCTACGTTTCCCGTTATAGTTAGCTCTAGCTTAAGTGAAGATGAGCATGATAGGCTTATGATTGTTTGAAAGAAACATATGAAAGCTTTAGGCTACACCATAGAGGATCTTGTAGGAATTAAATCATATTTATGTATGCACAAGATACTAATGGAAGAGGATTATAAGTCTTCACGTCAACCTCAACGATGGTTAAACCCGATCATGAAAGAGGTCGTGAATAAGGATATCCTCAAATTACTTGATGCAGGTATCATATTCCCAATTTCCGATAGCATATGGGCGAGTCTAGTTCAAGTTGTCACAAAGAAGGGAGGAATGATCGTTGTGGCTAACAAGAACAACGAACTCATTCCAACTAGAACGGTGATAGGATGGAGAATGTGTATAGACTATCACAAGCTGAATAACGCGACGAGGAAGTATCACTTCCCGCTGTCCTTCATTGATCAAATGCTTGAGAGGTTAGCGCAACATTCTTATTTTTGCTATCTTGATGGTTATAATGGTTTCTTTTAGATTCCGATTCATCCGGACGATCAAGAAAAGACCACATTCACGTGCCTATGGGGTACGTTCGCTTATAGGAGGATGCCATTAGGATTGTGCAATACTCCAGGCACCTTTCAAAGGTGTATGATGGTCATCTTCTCGGAGTATATTGAGGAAATCATGGAGGTTTTTATGGATGATTTTTCTGTTTATGGTTCCTCATTTGATCATTGTCTTGCTAACCTATCTCTTGTTCAACAAAGATGCGAAGACACTAACGTAGTTCTAAATTGGGAGAAGTTTCATTTTATGGTTAGGGAAGGCATTGTTTTAGGATACTTGATCTCTAATAGAGGGATTGAAGTTGACAAGGATAAGATTGAAACAATAAAAAAAGCTTCCTCCTCCATCTTCGGTGAAGGGGATTAGAAGTTTTCTAGGATATGCTGGCTTCTACAGGAGATTCATTAAGGATTTTTCGAAAATCTCTAAATCGTTGACTAATCTATTGATGAAGGATGCTATTTTTGAATTTTTGAAAGAATGTTTAGATGCCTTCTACAGGATCCGAGAAGCTTTAATCTCAACCCAATAATTCAGCCTCCGGATTGGAGTCTTCCATTTGAGGTCATGTGTGATGCAAGTGATGTAGCGGTGGGAGCGGTGCTTGGACAAAAGAATGATGGACGCAATCATTCCATCTATTATGCTAGTAAAACACTAGATGAAGCTCAGCTCAACTACGCCACAACGGAAAAGGAATTTCTTGCTATTGTATATGCATTTGAAAATTTCCGTTCTTATCTTGTAGGAGCAAAGGTAATTGTGTACACGGATCATTCAGCCATTCTATTTGCTTGCCAAGAAAGATGCAAAACCAAGGATGATTAGATGGATTCTTCTTCTTCTTCTTCAAGAGTTCGCTCTTGAGATTCGTAACAAGAAAGGATCCGAAAATTCTGTCGCGTATCATTTGAGTCGTCTACCACATGTCACCAATGACGACTTACCTATTGATGACTCTTTCTCGGACGAACAATTACATCTAATGGAAGAGTACATTGATCATATTTCTAGAGGTAACGAACCTTGGTTTGCTGATTTTGTGAATTATTTGGTTTGTCAGGAAATACCTCCAGGACTATACTACGATCAAAGAAAGAAGTTCTTTAAGGATGTCTGCCAATACTATTGGAATGAACCTCTACTCTTCAAGACAGGTCCAGATGGCATCATTAGAAGATGTGTGCCTGAAGACAAAATGTGTCATTCGTCATTGCCATTCTCTTCCTTGTGGAGGACACACTAGTTATCACAAGACTAGCGCTAAGGTATTGCAATCCGGATTCTTTTGACCTACATTGTTTAAAGATGTTCAAACCTTTGTTGCTTGTTGCGATGCTTGTCAAAGAACAGGGAACATATCTAGGAGGAATGAGATGCCTCTCAACAACATCCAAGAAGTGGAGATCTTTGAAGTTTGGGGAGTTGAATTCATGGGACCATTCCGATCATCTTGTGGAAACCAATACATACTACTAGCTGTAGACTATGTTTCAAGATGGGTTGAAGCTATTGCTTCTTCAAGTAATGATGCGATGGTGGTTATTAAGTTCTTTAATCGAACTATTTCCCCAAGGTTTGGGACACCCCGAACCATCATTAATGATGAAGGATTGTTCGCCTCAAAGCGTGTGTGCAAATAAGTTTTAATTATAAAACTAGAATAAAAGAAAGCGAACCCGCAGTATACGGATCGACGTAGATAAGCAAGTATTCTAGAGTATCGAACTCAGGGAATTAGTGAAACAAAATCAGTTTCAAGTAATCGAGCAATCAAAAGTGTAGAAGCTTTGCAAATATTGGGGAAAACAGCAACCCTAAAGATCCGGATATCAAATTGTGGCAATCGATTCAAGACATATTATATATATATAAGGACAGATTTGAGAATTGCAAAGTTATACTAAAGTAACGTATTGTACAGTAAAGTTCCAAAACCTTATATGTCTAATCCAAAGACTCTCTATATAAAGGTTGTTGAGGCTGCAGTATAGAAAGGATCTAAAGGTAAGAATTAATTTCAAATACCCATGCCCAAACCCAAGGAATCAAAGACAAACCAAAACGGTTAAGGTTGTGACACTCGAAACTGAAATAGAGGATGTTGAGTCTCACTACTACCTAGGAAAGGCAAGCCAAGGCTAGGTTAAAGCAAATCTTTAACTTTGGATCAAAGCAAAATCAAAGTTCGTAAACCAGGGGAAATCACGGCTAGATCTTGAGAATCACGGCCGTGGAAACCAAGAACAACCCGTGATTTAGGGTGTCGACGATATTTCTCACACTCTCAGGGTCCAATCAAATCACGATCGATCTATCATCATCTAAGCGACAACTATCAACCCTTCATCTTAGAATTGCTAACGGATTTTAGCCAATAATCATCATTATGATATCAATAATCAAATTAAGAAGAATGAAAGATGAAAACCCTCGAAAACTCAAATAAAAATCAAAGTCAATCTCGAAATCTAAACACAAGGTATTATGCTTATGAATTTAGAAGAATAGGAATGGAAACCCTCACAAAGATCTAGAGAAGTCACAAAGAACGGGATGTCAATTCGTCCTTCAATGAAAACCCTAAAATATCTCCAAAAGTACACAATCTCTGAAATACTTCCTTCACGAATCTCCAATCCTTAAGGTCGAAATGAAACCTTAAGGCCGTCTCCAAACTCTAAACGGAACTCTAAACAGCAGTAAAGCGAGAGAAAGGGAGCGTCCCGAAAACTCCTTTCTCAAGCCTTTTTATAGGGCGAGGTAGGGTTACAAGAAAGCCCAATGACGTGGCTGATGTGGCAAAATATGACACGACATAGAGTCACCAAAATCACGGTCATGAACAACTTTCCACGACCGTGGTTTAGGGCGTGGAACCCAATTACGGCACCATATGATTTCCACGGTCATGGTTTAGACCGTGTAACTCTCTGCAATGCTCCAAACTCACGTCCACGTTCATGTTACTAGATCCACGGCCGTAATTTAGAGCGTGGACTTAAAAATCCTCTTCCACGGCCATAATTCAGGGCGTTGTTCTTCTAACTCTTTGTTTTTGTCTTAGTTTCGTGACATCCTTCATCCATGCTCCTTCCTTAGCTTCTCCAATGCATCTCCTTTCCATCAAGTATGATCAAACACTCCTTTCCTTCCTTATTTTGCTCCAATCCAAGCTTTATTCACCTAAAAACAAAACGAAGCTAGTGTAGATCTCTATATCGACAAAGTGGGTGAACTAGCTCACAATTGCTTCAAACTCATATCTAAGAACACTATAAGGAGGGAAAAACAACTAAAACAAGTGCCTAAAATATAGTCATATTTCATGCTAACAAAATACCCCATACTTGCCATTTGCTTGTCCCCAAGCAAGGTTTTTAAAAACTTAGAACATAAGATAGAATGAAATATGAATGCAAAACAAAACAAAACATCTTTTTGGTAAATGTGCTTCTAGTCAATAGATCATCCTCAAACCTTGCTTCATTCATCCATGAAAACGCTCATATTCATAAACCAAAGTATGCAAAGCAAAGAAACTTCATAAGTTGCAAATACTTCAAGACAACATCATAACCTTCAAGCATTGTCAAAATCAAGCATGTGAAACTTCAATTTAGATCACCAAGTCAAATAACACTCTTATGATCTCAATGACTTTCAGATAAGGCCAAGAATGCGGAAAAGTGGGAAACTTGTAAAGGAATGTGGTGTATGAATCCGGGAAGAAGGACATCACAAACTCTTTTCTTTTTACCATTTGAACTTCCACCAACTTAGAGCTTTGCTCTAGACTTTTTGCACATAATTTTTCGACTTTTCTTTTGGAGTAATGGACAGCGGTGCACCCGAAGCCTAGGTGATTGACGTTTCACAATTTCGAGATGCCTCAAACCCTTGATGCACATACCATAATCCGTTAGTAATGTCGCTCAATCCGACTTTGGCAAGACACAAACACCCGGCTATGTGAATGGTGCCGAGTTACTCATCGTCATGATTGACTTCCCCAAACGTAGAATTTTCCTACACTTTGAAAACAATTGCTTTCATGGCCCTCCCACATCAAACATGCCGAATTCAACTCTTCCTAAATCCCGGATAGGTAAAGGAGGCAATTATTTCATTGAGGGGCTAAATGATCAAAGAAAAAAGTAAGAAAATTGAGGTGCCTTAATCATTTCATAAAGAAGTATAAGAACTTTTATTGTGATTTCAACCTTTGTTTCTCAATATATTTAGATAAAACCTTCACATTATGAAACTTGTAAGAAAGGATAAGCAACATACTCAATATCTTCAAAATTCATAATTCAATTTAGGCATACAATTGTCATCAAAAACTCATTCCACAAGTAGTTTTCATCATAGAAATCATTTCTAATGTTAGAAGCACAAATATTTTCAAATTTTTCAAAATTTTATGGGTTTTTCAAAACCTTTTTCATGCAATGCAATAATGAAACGTGTGACAATGAAAGGAAACATGCAAGTGTTCATAGTCATGCAAAGCAAAGTGAGTAGAGTTATTACAAACGATAGTCACAGCCCACCCCATACTTAAAACATACATTGTCCTCAATGTTCAAAAGAAATAAAGAAAAGAAAGAAAAGCAAAAGAAACTCACTAATGGCGGTGCGGTGGCTCAATCCAGCGGTTGTTCGCTCCAAACGGTGTGTGCAAGCTTTAAATTTATAACCCTAGATGTAAGCTTAAAACAAGGATGCGAACCCGCAGTGTACGGGTCAATCGTAGTAAAAAGCAAGGAATTTCAAGGGTCAATCACAGGGACTTAGTGAAACAAAGCAGGAATAGGTAAGCTATGTAATTACTAACCACGAAGCAATTAAAACAATCAAGGATGATAAAAAGTCAATTAAGGAAATATGCAATTCTAGGGATTAAAGCATCTAGTTGTGGTTCCAACTCAAGATCTAAAGATAAGCGGAAAAATCTGAGATATTTGCATAGGGAAGGTGTTACTAAAGTGGAAAAGATCACCAGGTAAGTCTCACTACTCGCTAATCCCAAACCGTAACTCCTATTATCGGGTAAGTTTCAAGGAGTTAAGGAAAAGAACTATAACCTCAAACTAACACTCCAACTAAGGGAATAGAATCAACCTTTACCGGGTAAGTCTCAGGCTAACTCACAAAGATGGGATGAAAGCACACTCAAACCCCAATAGAGGATAAACCTTTATTACCTACACTTATGATCTTAGGTAAACAAACAAAGGAATCACCGGGTAAGTCTCATCCTAGGCTTGTATTGAACCAGGAAAGGTGTAATAAGAATAGGATTTGACAAACTCTAACACTTAACTCTCAGTTTCGGATCAGGTAAGTAACCTCGGTCAGAAGAATTCCACCCCGGCCGAAATGTTCATCGACTGAGCGAGATGCTTAGGGTTAAGGATAAAGACTCGAACTTTCAGGGTCCTACTGTGATTAAGATTATTCTATCATTGTTTTTTCCACAACCTTCAGCCAATCACCCTAGAATCACACAAGGAAATTAGCCACTCATCATCATGAAAGTAATAATCAAATATATGGGAAGAAAGTGAATAATTGAACAAGAAAACCTTAAGAGAAAGGCTTCAATAACTGAATCAATTATCAATCAACAAGCGTTCCTTGGATCAAAATCCAACAAGACTAACAACAATGAAGGGAATCTAAAGGAATCTTACAAAACCCTTCACAAAGCTATAAAAGATATAAACTTCCTTCTTCAACCTTCAAAAAAGGTTCTTCAAATCTCCCAACTGGAGTGTATGCGGGGTGTTGCTGCTGTAAGCAGGATATAGCGGATGTTCAGCCCTAAGCGGTCTTCCGGTGATAGTGGGTCTTCGATTTGTGGAAAATCCAACCCTTTTTATAGGATAATTACTCTCCAAAGATAAGATATCTTAGAAAGATCTCTTCCCATAAAAATAGGTAAAATATATGGGCTAAATTATCTTCTTCCTTCCAGAAATCCAGCCTAAAAAGATAAGATCCTCCTTCCAAAAATAAAAGATCTCAGCCAAGAATAAAATATCCTTGCCGCGTCCAAGGTGTTCGCCTCGGTCGAGTTGGCTCCTCTGGATCACCTCGGTCGAGGTGACTCTGTAGTCAACCGAGGTGAATCACAACTGAATGTGAAATCTCTCAAATCTGGTCCAAAGTGAATCTATAATCCAATTCCATGTTTCCTGGATTTTTCCTTAAGCTCCTGAATGTAGCTCCATTAACTCCTTAGCTCCTTTTGCTCCTTTTTGATGCAAAACGTGCCATTTTACCTACGATTACAACGAAACTTAGTGTAGACCTTGATTCCCGCAAAGGTAGATGAAACGACAATATAATCACATAATATACATTCAAACATGCAAATTATTGAAGATAAAACGTCTAAATAGGTCCCAAAATATAGACAATAATTCATGCTATCAAAATACCCCATACTTAGCCCTTGCTTGTCCCCAAGCAAGTCCCGAATATAAAATACAAGATAGAATGAATTATAAGTCATGAAGATCAATGAAAAAGTCTTTCAAAACATTTTAATGGTGTGCTACAATCATAGATCACTCTAAAAGAATACTTCATGGAATTTAAAACCAAAATATGCTTAAAAAATTTTATAAATATAAGAAAGTTGTTCATCTTTGCATAAAATCATAGAATGCATAATAAATCATAATTATCGAAATTAATCAGGTATAATTCAGTTTAAACCACTAAGTCAATCAACAAGCTCGAGGTCTCAAGGGCTTCCCAAAAGAAAGGTCAAGAAACGTGTAGGGTAGGGATGTATAGAATGTAATGTGGTGCTAGAATCCGGGAAAAGGATATCACTTCACTTTCACTTGACTTTCAACATCATCCACCAATAAGCTTTGCTTATTTCACACTTTTCCTTTTTACTTTACTTTTTGGGATGCATGGACAGAGGTGCACAATAACCGAAGCCTAGGAAATCAGCAATCATCAATTTCTTGAGATGCATCAAACCCTTGATGCACATACCATGACCCGTTAGGAATATCGCTCAATCCGACTTTGACAAGACACAAACACCCGGCTATGTGAATGGTGCCGAGTTACTCATCATCATGATTGACTTCCCCAAACCTATTTATTACTTTCTAACACTTTCACTTCCACCCAACTTCTCAACTTTTCTTTCACCTGCTTTTCACTTGCTTGCTTCCATATTCCCGGATATGTAAAGGAAGGCAAATATGTATATGAGGGGCTAAGCATGATCAAGAAGAAGAAGAGAAAAGAATGAATTGCCTTGGTCTTTCCAGGAAGAAAGTGAGAGAACTCATCATGTGGTGTCAACCTTCAAATTCAACATAATTATGAAAAAAACAAAGTATTAAATATGCCAAAATTTCAAACAAAGCATTTAGCAACTTAAACATATTATAAAACCTTTCAAACATATAAAGATTTCAAAACCAGTCAGCAAACAAAGTCTTCACTGAGGTCATATCCAGATAAGAAGCACAAAATCGTTTCGAAAAATTCCTTTAAGTCAAAACGCCTCGGTCGAGATGTTCTAGTCAACCGAGGTGAAGTACCTCGTTCGGCCAGAACTACTTCGGTCGAGGTCAAAATTTTTTTTTCTTTCCAGTTTTTGACGTTTTTCTCAATCAAATAACCTGTATGCATGCATGAAATCTCAAATAAGCAAATAGAGCATAATAAGATCATAAATATCCGTCATAGTAGCACACAATCTGTATGCATGCATGAAATCTTAGATAAGCAAATAGAGCATAATAAGATCATAAA
Source organism: Fagopyrum homotropicum (assembly GCA_033239125.1). Classification (NCBI taxonomy): domain Eukaryota; kingdom Viridiplantae; phylum Streptophyta; class Magnoliopsida; order Caryophyllales; family Polygonaceae; genus Fagopyrum; species Fagopyrum homotropicum. Next base: position 64,871,953 of record BSWB01000003.1, read on the forward strand.
TATCCGTCATAGTAGCATACAATCATCCATAGTTAAATAATACATTAAATACCCCATACTTGGGACACATTGTCCCAATGGGTCAAAATAAGTCTAGAGAAATAAAATACTCACCGGACATAGATGAGCTGCATAATAAATAAAGAAAGAATATCCTGCAAGCTCTCAATAATCCCGATCCGGTGGTGGTGGTGGTGGCACATACGGGTACTAGGATGGGTCAAATGGATAACCCATGACATGCTCAAACTGGATCTCCGCCATCCGTCGCTGATAGTGCTGGCCCTCTAGCATCTGATGAGTCCAGCCCTCGATCTCTCGGTGCTGGTCGTCAAATCTCTCCTGGATGTCTACAGTCAGGGCAGCATAGGAGTCTATCATCTGATCGGTGAGGTTATCGATCCGACGGTGAGCATCTGGATCCCTCTGCCGGCGTACCCTACGCCTAGCGGGACGTGCTGGTGTTGCACTAGTCCCAGCCGTATCCGTGCCCGTATCCATAGGAACACCACCATCCTCAACAACATCATCATCATCATCCTCAGCCTCGTCCTCCTCAGCTGGTGCAGCTGCCGCCTCTCTAGCATCCTCCATAAATGGGATCCACGCAGTCAGCCAGTAATGTGGATCAAACACGGAGAACTGATCTGACCATCTGATCCCCTGCGGTGCAGTCGGCTCCCATGGCATCGCCACATATGGCGTAGTAAGCCCTCGGGGAACCAGTATCCTCCGAGTGATCATCTCCTGAAGTCCAAACGGCTTGGTAGCCGCCACCATGGTACAAGCACTGAGGTCCATATCCATGTAACTCGCTATATGAGTCACAATACCTCCAAAACAGATGTCGCCCCTCGCCTTTGCCTTGATCTTATGCAGATCCTCTGCCAGCATTAATCTAAAATCTGGGACTCCTCCAGTCACCATGCAGTATAAGCTCAGAAGCTCCCCCTGTCTGACCTTCTGGGGCGTCTCAGTACGTGCCACAAGAGTCTCACTGAAGATCCTATGGGCCAGTCTGAAAGCAAGATGAAATATAATCCGCTCCTTGGAATCTCCAGGTCTCCATATGTCAACATGCTCAACCACTTGAGCTATCTGTCCCCAGAACTCCCTAGCTACAGCTCGGGAGGGAAAATCAGCAACGGTCGGGGTCGAGAAGCCAAAGATATCCCGCCAGTGATCTAAAGGAACCAAGTAGTTCCGGTTCATCAACCGGTACTTCACGGCCCGCTCGGTAGGCAAGTAGGTAAATGAGCTGACAAACTCCAGTGTAAGCTCTAGATAGGCTGGAGCTCTAATCTCAGTGAACTGCTCCAGCCCAACAGCAGAAATCATACGCCTCAAATCATCATCAACGTGGAGGCAGTCAAAAGCTGAGATGTCCAAGAAGCAATGTGCAATCACTGGACGGGCCGCTATGCGGTCATAATCGACCTGGTGTCTCTCGTGGATCACCGGTCTAGTACGTCGAGAAGAAGAAGAAGAAGGAGAAGGAGAAGATTTGTCCCTCAGGACCAACTGCCTGTCAGAACTCATAATTTCTGGACCTGTCAGACCACCTCGGTCGACCTGACAACTCTGTAGAACACCTCGGCCGAGGCACAGGCCGACTGGACCGAGGCGAAACTCTGCTCGATCGATTCCCTAATAAATCTAGTTCTTTTCCCCCAAAATCACTACCACAGGTTCCTATGGGGTACTTAATTTGTTTCTCAGCAAATGTACGGGCAACCAAAGCCTAAAACGAGAGAAATCAGTAGGGAAAGACGAAGTTAGGGTTTTTTCGTAATTACCTAGATTCGGTCGATTCGATTCGTTCTTTCTGCAGATTGGTGCTTGCAATGTGATCCTCTACCCTTTCCTCTCAGTTTGGAAGCAAGAATCGTCGAAAATGAGTAAAGAATGGAGGAGCGAGGTGGAAGATGCGCCGCGGTCGAGAAGAGGGTAAAGAGAGGAGAGAGAAATCTTCAGCCCTTTTTATACCCTTTTCTGGAACTGCTGTCACCTCGGTCGAGATGGTCTCGACTGGACCGAGGTGTACGGACCGAGGTGGATCTTCAGAAACCCTAGTCGCCTCGGTTGCTCAAGAATCATCTCGGTCGAGGTGCTGTGACAGAAACCGAGATGTGTCTCAGTCAAACTCCGTCTTCTCAAATTCTCGAACTTCTGTCCTTCCAGTTGTGCTCATGGGTTATATTCCTTCCTTAGATGTCACCTGTTGTCTGTCTAGGATGCCTAAAACAAAACAAAGCAAAGCAAAAGCAAACTATCTAAGCTAGACTAGAAAAAGGGAAAAGAAAGCAATACCTTGGGTTGCCTCCCAAGAAGCGCTTGATTTAAGGTCGCTAGCTGGACCGTACAACATCTCTATGCGTGATGGGAGGTGTCCTCACCCCATACTTCACCTTCATCATGGGGTGAGATAAGTAAGTCTATCAAATACTCCAACAAGTGCAAGTGCTCGTCGGGGAATGAATCGTCTATGGGTGGGTTGTCCTTCTCGCGTGAAGATGGAGGTAGCCGGCTGAGGTGATCCGCAACAGAATTTTCGGATCCCTTCTTATCGCGGATCTCTAGGTCAAAATCTTGAAGCAAGAGAATCCATCGAATAAGGCGTGGCTTGGCATCTTTCTTAGCAAGCAAGTAACGGATGGCTGCATGGTCGGTGTAGACGATGACTTTCGCTCCTACTAAGTAAGAACGAAACTTCTCGAAAGCATATACGACCGCCAATAGCTCCTTCTCGGTGGTAGCATAGTTACGCTGGGCTTCATCTAGCGTCTTGCTAGCATAGTAAATGGCGGTGGTCCGGCCATCCTTCTTTTGTCCAAGCACCGCTCCTACTGCTACATCACTAGCATCACACATGATCTCAAAGGGCAAGGTCCAATCCGGAGGTTGGATAATGGGAGCGGAGATCAACACTTCCTTAATCCTGTAAAATGCATCAAGGCACTCCTGCGAAAACTCAAAAACAACATCTTTATTCAAGAGGTTAGTAGAGGTTTAGAAATCTTCGAGAAGTCCTTGATGAATCTCCTGTAGAAACCTGCATGCTCGAGAAAACTCCTCACACCTTTAACAGAACAAGGAGGAGGGAGTTTCTCAATAGTTTCGATCTTAGCGCGATCGACCTCAATACCTCGATTAGAAACGAGGTGTCCTAGCACAATGTCTTCATTAACCAAAGAATGACATTTCTCCCAATTCAAGACAAGATTAGTGTCTTCACATCTTTGTAGCACTAGAGAAAGGTTAGATAGGAAATTATCGAAAGAGGAATCATATACTGAAAAATCGTCCATAAATACCTCCATGATTTCCTCTATATACTCGGAAAAGATCGCCATCATGCATCGCTGGAAGGTAGCGGGTGCATTGCATAATCCAAATGGCATCCTCCTATAAGCGAATGTCCCCCATGGACAAGTGAAAGTGGTCTTCTCTTGATCATCCAGATGGATAGGAATCTGGAAGAAACCACTATAGCCGTCTAAATAGCAGAAGTGTGAATGCTGAGCCAACCGCTCGAGCATTTGATCAATGAAGGGAAGTGGAAAGTGGTCCTTCCGAGTGGCCACGTTCAGCTTCCTATAGTCGATGCAAACCCTCCAGCCCGTGACAGTCCTGGTTGGGATTAACTCGTTGTTCTTATTCGTCACAACGGTCATCCCTCCTTTCCTCGGAACTACATGTACTGGGCTAACCCATTTGCTATCCGAGATAAGATATATTATACTTGCATCCAACAACTTAAGAATTTCTTTCTTCACAACCTCTTTCATGATCGGATTTAACCGTCTTTGAGGTTCCCGTGAAGTCTTATGATCGTCCTCCATTAGAATTCTATGCATGTAGAAAGAAGGCTTAATGCCAATAAGATCATCTACAGTATAACCCAAAGCCTTTTGATGCTTTCTCAAGACATGCGTTAGTTTAGACAATTTAGATTCGGAGAGGGAAGCACTAAAAATAACGGGATAAGTAGAATCCGGTACAAGAAAGACATACCTCAAGTGATTTGGGAGTTGTTTAAGCTCCACAACTGGGGGTACTTTCTGAGGGAATCCTTGCTTCCTCCTTCCAGTGGAGTAGATTGAAAAAATGGACTTTCAGAAGTCTCAGTTGACATCATCTCGCTTTCGACCTCGGTTGAGGTCCAGAGAGGTTGACCGAGATGTTCTTCAGTCACCTCGCTTGGTCCAGAAAGTGCCTCGGTCGAGGTACTGCAACTGGAACCGAAACTGGAGACCTTCTTCTCCAGGATTAGTCTTTCAGTTTTAGCTCCTGGATCTTCTTCCAGTGCCTTTAAGCTCCGTATATCTGCATAACAAGAAGCATCTATACCTTCCTCCATTAAACTAAAACTAATAACTTTTTCAAGTGGATCGTTGATAACATGATTTATGACTTAGGTTTATGCACTCATTTAGATGGTTTTTCCACTCATTCATGCATGGTTTAGCACTAGTTCACGACGTTTGCACTCAATTCATGTATTTTCTCGAGATAGACGTCTACACGGACTTTTGCATGCTTTGTAGGTATTTTGGGAGATTTAGGAGCTTAATCGATACATTCGAGGATCGTTCCTCGAGATGACACACCTTCGGACTTATTGGGATGCAAGCTAGGGGCTAAGGAGGACACTTGGGACCTTGTTGGTGCATGCCTTGCGCCAAATTGTGGCTTGATGATCCATATAGTGCAGGAACACTAAAACCACGGTCACTGGAAGAACCACGCCCGTGGAAATAGGCCGTGGTTTTCCCCAGACAGCTGTGACAGCTGTCCCACGATCTTCATGGCCGACTCTTGCAAATTTGGAGGATAAAAGGTGGTCCTGCAAGGCTGTTAAGAAAGACCCATCATTCCCATTCTCTCCCACACTCTCAACAAGAAAGATTCTCTCATTGGAAGATTGGATTGGAGCTTCCATTGGAGAAGAAGAAAGGCTTCCATTGGAGAAGAAGAAGAAGCACACTAGTTCATAGTTCCATAGTCTTTTTGAGTGATTTTGAGTGAGCTTTGTGAAACGTTTTGCAAGGATTAGTAAGAAACGATTCGAACCTTCTTTTGAAGGGTTGTAAGTCCTTCTTGAACCTTGATTTAGCTTGTTTTACCTGTTTCATTTGCTTAATCCATCTTTCATTTCATCTTCTTGCCATGGATTCTATGATTTTATGCTTGTTGAGTTTGATTGTTAAGATGCATGTTGTAGGCTAAATAGATGCGATTCTAGGGTAAGGAAAAGATGGTTATGGCTTGGACTATTATAGAATAGACTTAAATGAATACTTGGATGACTCGCTTGATTTAACCTAGTCACTGTTTAAAACCACGGTTGGATCTTGCCTTTCCACGGCCGTGGAAAGGGATGAACACCCCGTAATTTTGATTAACTTGCTTATATTGATAAATCTAAGTGTTAGGTTTTTGATTTGTTGAAATCCTAGTGTTAGTTGAGCTAAATCTATCCTAGGGTGACCTAGTGTTAGCAACTAAGAGTTAGAAGAGACCTACCCGGTGATTCTTGCTCTTAGATACCGATGATGACGAACTCTAGGTAGTAGTGAGCCTCATAAGCCGCTATTGGACTGAGTGTGCTAGGATTGATGTTTAGGACTTGCCTTTCAGAGACTTACCCGGTAAGGAGAGGTTAGATCCCTAGATAACCATCCGGTTTGTGTAGAATTCCTATCCTTAGGCTCTTTGAGACTTACTCGGTAATGAGACCTTAGGAACGGACAAGTGGACTATGAGACCTACCCGGTGATTGATCCCAATCTAGAAACGCTCATTCCTAACATATTATAGTTAATCAAAGGAATGATTAGATAGCTTGAGTCCAATGCCATAACCGGAATTTCCAACCCCTAGAATCCGCTTTTCTCTCTTTGTTCACATATTTCATGTTTGCTTTGTTTATTTGTGTTTTAGCTTGATCCTTAGTTTGTTTTGCTATATTATATCATTGTGATCCTTGATTGATCATCACACAAACCCAAACCCAAAAATATTGAGATTTTCATTTATTTGTTTCTTTCTCTTTTCTTAGTCTAGATCTTCACTATCCTTAGTCACTAATCGATTCAATCTCACCTCAGTCTTTGTGTTCGACCTCGGAATACTATCCCTACTACAAAACGTCCCGTACACTGCTGGTTCGCTAGGATTTAGGTGAAATATATCGAGTTATAAATTTAAAGCTTTTGCGTGTCACGTTCTTAGCGTAACAAGTTTTTGGCGCCGTTGCCGGGGACTAGGTTAAGATTGAGTCGTTGTTTGTGATTGTTTATAGTGTAGGTATTTCTTGTTGCTTTTGATCTCCTTTGGTTTGTGTCTTTGCTTTTCAAGACATCTCTCACTCTTTAGGTGTGTGCGAAGATCTCTTGGCAAGGATTTAGCTCCATTCGATCCCGAACCGGAGAAAACCCTTAGATCTAGATCCAAGAGCATTAGAAAGGGAAAAGAGATGGCCGGAAGAGATCTCCGAGCTGAGTTAGATGAAGCTTTAGAGCAAATTAGGCTAAGGGATGAAGCCTTGAAGAATGAGAGGAGACTTGCCAATGAGAGGCAAGAAGCAACTAGGAGGGAGATTGAAGAGATTAGGCAAGCTCTTGTGCAAAGAGAGCTTAATCGTCAACAACCTCCGCCTCCACCACAACCGCAGCCGGCGGTCAATATTCGGGTTGTGCCCATTGCTATTGAGGAGCCCCAAACGTTAGGGAAACGTATGGATCCTGCACAAAGAGCACATCATCCGGGTGTGAACTTAGGAGATCCCGCAACCCATGATTACGAGCTCCGCCCTCAAGTTCTACAAATGATCCGGCATAATCAATTTGGAGGGATGGAAGGAGAGTCTCCTCATCAACACTTGATGGAGACTCTAAGGCCGCCTAGATTGGAGAGCAACAACCATAAGCTTAGGGTTTTTTCCTTCTCTCTTAAGGATAAAGCTTTGGCTTGGTATCAATCTATTCCACAAGGGGGAGTGAGTACTTGGGAGGAGATGACAACCGAGTTTTTGACTAAGTTCTTCCCACCTTCCAAGACTACAGAGCTAAGAGGGAAGATCAATGCCTTTGTAATGAAGGATAGAGAAAGCCTATTCAAGTCTTGGGAGAGGTTCAAGGACCTTCTCTTATATTGTCCACACCATGGTATACCGAAAATTGAGCTATTGGAGATCTACTTCAAAGGACTTGATGAAGATAGCCAATTCAAGCTTCAATCTCTTTCCGGTGGGACTTTCATGGAAAAGAATGTGGATGAAGCTTGGGAGTTTGTAGAGAAACAAGCTTTGGTGATTGAGAAGTACTCCCATAGGAAGAGTGATGGGAGGAAAGCGGGAGCATATGAGGTGAGTGAAGTCACCATGAGTAATTTCAAGCTTGATGCAATCAACAATGAGCTGAAATCTTTGAGGGAGTTGTGTGCTACAACTTTGAAGAATCAAGCAACCCCTCAATTGCAAGTGCAAGCAAATTTGTCTTCCAAGGAGGAAGATGTGAACTATATGGGAAGGGGCAATTACAACAACTATCAAGGCCCAAGGAACTTCAACAACAACCGGTAATTCAACAATTACCGGCCTAACCACAACCATCCCGGTTTTTCCTATTCTAACCCGGATGGTGCCTTGAACCCTCCCGCTTCCACAAACGCAGCTCCACCACCAAAGGCTTCACAAGAAACTCCACCCGGATTTACTTAACCTCCAAAGGATAGAACCGAGATGATGTTTGAGCAATTGCTTGGAAGGTTGAGTGGTCTTGAGAGCACGGTGACTTCCATTTCTAAGGCTCAAAAGGTGTTGGAAGCACAAGTATTCCAAAAGGCGGGTGAAGCTCATAGAGATCCGGGAAAGCTTCCCGGAAGAACCGAAGACAACCCAAGAGGCCAAGTGTTGGCCATCACAACAAGGAGCGGGTTGAGCATGAAGGATCCCTTACCTAAGGGAAATGAAAAGGGGAAGCAAGTAGTGGTAGAGGAAGAGACCTTGCAAGAAAAAGGAGGAAAGAACAAGGAAGACGAGCCAACATATGTGGCACCACCTCCATACAAGCCACCACTACCATTCCCGCAATCACGAGCAAGAGCTCGCTTGGACAAACACTTTGGTAAATTCCTTGAACTTATGTCTAAATTGCATATTAACATTCCGTTCATGGATGCTATTCTAGGTATGCTGGCATATGGCAATTTCTTGAAGGAAATACTCTCCAACAAAAGGAAGTTGGAGGAGTATGGAGAAGTGAGGATGACAAAGAGGTCCTCGGAATTGATCCAAACCATGAAGGAGGAGATGCCTCTTAAGCTAAGAGATCCGGGTTCCTTTTGTGTGCCAATTGGAGTGGGAGAAGTGAAGTATGAAGCCCTATGTGATCTTGGGGCAAGTGTAAGCATCATACCGCTTGCACTTTGCAAAAAGGTTGGGCTAGGAGAGCCAAAGCCGGTCAAGATGACCCTTTACATGACGGACCGTTCTATCACTCACCCGGTTGGACTCTTGGAGGACATACCGGTGCAACTCAGGAAGTTCTATGTGCCAATAGACTTTGTTGTTTTGGACATCCCGGCAGACTATCCGGTTCCCATCATCTTAGGGAGACCTTTCCTAGCCACTTCCGGATGTTTGGTGGATTGCGAAAATGGAATTCTCTCCTTCAACATTGGAGAAGAGAATATTAAGTTCAAACTATCCACAATGATGAAGGGGCCAGCCCTTGGTGAAGATGTGTTCAACATTGTCGAGCAAGAGGATGGTAGAGAAGTTGTGAGCTCAATCTTGATCAAGGACCCCTTGGAGAAGGTTCTTAGCTTAAGTTTGATGGAGGAAGGAGACGAGGAGGCTTACAATGAAGAAATCAAGGCTTTGGAAGCATTGGAAAAGGAGACAAGAGCTGAAATTGAAGCACACGAAGGTGTGCTGAATTCCTGTAGGAACCACGGCCTGGGGGGAAGAACCACACCCGTGGAAAGTCCCATGGAACTCTCTGGAATGCTGAAAAAGGCTAGCTTTGCAAGTTCCACGGCCGTGGTTGTGCCAGAGCCCGTAGTTTTGACCGTGGTTTCTCCAGAAACTGCATTGGTTGTTGATCAAGCTTCAAGGAACCTTGAGGAGTCTTCCATGGCTTTGGATTCATCTCAACCAACATTATATGGATCGTCTCCACTCGATAAAGGTCCTCCTAAACTTGAACTCAAACTCCTTTCCTCTCATTTGAAGTATGCTTTTCTTGGTGAGAATTCTACATATCCGGTTATTGTGAATGCATGCTTGAATGATGATGAACTTGCTAGATTGTTGCATGAATTGAGATTGCATAGGAAAGCCATTGGCTATACCATTGATGACTTAGTTGGCATTAATAAACCTTCTTTGTGAATGCATAAGATCTTAATGGAAGATAATCATAAACCTTCAATTGAACCTCAAAGAAGACTAAACCCAATCATGAAAGAAGTAGTCAAAAAGGAGATTCTTAAATTGCTAGATGCGGGAATCATTTTCCCGATTTCGGATAGTAAATGGGTTAGTTCCGTGCATGTGGTTCCTAAGAAGGGTGGGATGACCGTAGTAACTAATGAGAATAATGAACTAATCCCAACTAGAACGGTTACGGGATGGAGGATGTGTATTGACTATAGGAAACTAAATGTGGCCTCTAGGAAAGATCACTTCCCCCTTCCCTTTATTGACCAAATGCTAGAGAGATTATCTCAACATTCCCATTTTTGTTACTTAGATGGATATAGTGGATTCTTCCAAATCCCTATTCACCCCGACGGTCAAGAGAAAACCACATTCACGTGTCCTTGGGTTACATTTGCATATAGGAGAATGCCATTTGGGTTGTGTAATGCACCCGCTACCTTTCAAAGGTGTATGATGGCCATCTTTTCTGAGTATATTGAAAACATCATGGAAGTGTTTATGGATGATTTTTCTGTTTATGGATCTTCCTTTGATGATTGCTTAGCTAACTTGTCTTTAGTGCTTAAGAGATGTGAGGAGACTAATCTAGTCTTGAATTGGGAGAAATGCCACTTCATGGTAAGTGAAGGTATTGTGTTGGGACACTTGGTGTCCAACCGTGGCATTGAGGTTGATAGGGCTAAGATAGAGACGATAGAGAAGTTGCCACCACCTACCTCGGTGAAGGGGGTAAGGAGTTTTCTAGGGCATGCCGGTTTTTACCGGAGATTCATTAAAGATTTCTCTAAGATTTCTAAGCCTCTTACTAACCTACTAATGAAAGATGTTGAGTTTGTTTTCTCCAAGGATTGCCTTGAAGCCTTTTATAGGTTGAAGAATGCTTTGATCTCCGCACCCATCATGCAACCTCCTGATTGGAGTCTACCGTTTGAGATCATGTGTGACGCGAGTGATGTAGCCGTTGGGACTGTTTTGGAACAAAGGAAAGATGGGCTTACACATGCCATCTATTATGCCAGCAAGACGCTAGATGACGCCCAACTCAATTATGCTACCACCGAGAAGGAGTTGCTAGCGGTTGTATATGCATTTGAGAAGTTCCGCTCGTATCTTGTTGGAGCGAAGGTCATTGTGTATACGGATCATGCTGCGATCCGTTATCTCCTTACAAAGAAGGATGCCAAGCCTCGTTTGATTCGGTGTATCCTTCTTCTTCAAGAGTTTGATTTGGAAATCCGGGATAAGAAAGGGTCCGAAAATTCTGTGGCAGATCACCTTAGTAGACTCCCACCATTGGAGCTTGAGAGAGATGACATCCCGATTGATGACTCATTCCGGGATAAGCAATTGCAAATGGTAGAGGAGTGCTTGTTTCAAGTGTCAAGGGGTAATGAGCCATGGTATGCCGACATTGTGAACTACCTTGTATGTGAAGAGGTGCCACCCGGTTTATCCTATGTCCAAAGGAAGAAATTCTTCAAGGATGTGAGGCATTACTACTGGAGTGAACCGCTTTTGTTCAAGAGATGGCCGGATAGAGTCTTTAGGAGATGCATACGGAGGATGAGGTGGAGAGTGTGATCCGGCATTGTCACTCCTTGCCATGTGGAGGCCATGCTAGCTCACACAAGACTTGTGCTAAGGTGTTGCAATCGGGCTTCTTTTGGCCAAGTTTGTTCAAGGATGTGCAGAATTTTGTAGTAGCTTGTGATGCTTGACAAAGGACGGGCAACATCTCAAGGAGGAACGAGATGCCCTTGAACAACATACAAGAGGTGGAGATATTCGATGTGTGGGGTGTGGACTTCATGGGACCATTCCCCTCTTCATGTGGCAACCTCTACATCCTATTGGCGGTGGACTATGTCTCGAGATGGGTGGAGGCAATCGCCTCTCCTACAAATGATGCCAAGGTTGTGGTGCGGTTCTTCAACCGAGTGATCTTCCCTAGGTTTGGAACACCAAGGGTGATCATAAGTGATGGAGGGAAGTACTTCACCAATAGGAACTTCGGGACACTTTTGGCTAAGTATGGGGTGACTCATAAGGTGGCAACACCTTACCATCCCCAAACTAGTGGCAAAGTGGAGATCTCCAACCGGGAGATAAAGGGAATTCTTGAGAAGACGGTTTCTAGGACGAGAAAGGATTGAGCTATGAAGCTCGATGATGCCTTGTGGGCATATAGAACCGCTTTCAAGACACCAATTGGCACCACTCCCTACAAGCTAGTCTATGGTAAGTCTTGCCACCTTCCAGTAGAGATGGAGCATAGAGCATATTGGGCCATTAGGTGGCTAAATTTTGACCTCAAGGTGGCCGGTGAGAAAAGATTGCTAGACATGAACACTCTTGAGGAGATCCGGTTGGATGCCTATGAAAACGCCCGGATCTACAAGGAAAGGACCAAACGTTGGCATGACAAGCGTCTCATCCCTAAGGAGTTGAGTGAAGGCGACCTTGTCCTTCTCTTCAACTCAAGGCTGCGGCTCTTTCCCGGAAAGCTAAAGTCAAGATGGACGGGTCCTTATGTGGTGAAGAAGATATTTCCCCATGGAGCGGTTGAGATAGGAGGGGAGCATTGTGGAGACTTTAAGGTGAATGGGCACCGGTTGAAGAAGTATATCCCGGGAACTCCGGTGGATATGATTGCCCCACTTCACCTAGAGTGAGACGCCCCCGATTTTGGTCAACCCATTGCCCCACTTCACCTAGAGTGAGACGCCCCCCGGTGGATATGATTGCCCCACTTCACCTAGGCAACCCATTGGTAGACATCTTTCCCTTTTTCGTTTTTGTTTTTGTTTTGATTTTACTGTTTTTGTGTGTTTGGTGTGCTTTGTGTGTGTGCTAGAGTCTTGGTAGCATGAAAGCCTTGCATGGCATGTGGATGATGATGATGAGTCCCTCATCAATTGTGGGTGGAGCGGACGCGGAACTTGGACGGCTAGGCGCGGGTCCCGACGCCATAACGACCACCTTGAGCTCTCTACCATCGTTGATATGATCATCCACCATCAATCCACTTGAGTAATCTCAAATACCAAAGCATACCATTTTTACATTGTGAGAACCCTCTTTCACTCTTCTTTACTTCATTTACACATTGGGGACAATGTGTTTCTAAGTATGGGGTGGGGTTTGCATGATCTTTTGCATGATTAGCATCTAGGGTAGTTTCTTTTAGTCACATGCTTCATTATGTCTTGCATTGTACATACACATTTCGAAAAATCCAAAAAAATCAGAAAATTTAAAAAAATTTTAGTGCTTCTAAGCTTGGGAATGACCCTTATGATGAAATTGTCTTGTGAATTGGCTATGGATGGCCTAGTGTGTTGAATAGATGAATGCATATGTGGACTTGAAGTACTTATCTTGATTCCCATGAATGATTTGTGATTATGATGCTTGCCTTGATTGGATTGAGTATTGAAAGTCGAAATTACATGCTAGTTCTTGCACATCATCTAGGAATGATTAAGGCGATTCATCTTTCTCTACTTCTCATCTTGATCATGTTGTTTGAGCACCTCAATTGATATAAATTTGACCTCTTTTGACCCATCCGGGAATAGGAGAATGTTAGTGTGTTGAGTGTGTGAAAAGCAAGTGTGGGGTGAAGTTGTTGATGGATGAATGTTATGAATGAAGTGCTGAATTTGTTGTGAAAGTGTAGACAAAAATATAGGTTTGGGGACGTTGGTTTAAATGACGAGTAACTCGGCACCATTCACATAATCGGGTGTTTGTGCCTTGCCAAAGTCAAATAAACCGATAGTCCTAACGAGCTTTGGTATGTGTGCCCGGTGTGGATGCACCTCGAAAAATAAAAAAACCCGAGGACGGCTAATCACCAAGGTTACGGCTTTTGTACACCAATGCGATCGTCTCAAAAATAAGTGAAAGAAAAAGAAAAGAAAAGAAAGAAAAGATGGAGAAAATACACACTTGTGGGAAGTTGATAAAAAATGTGAAGTTGTGAAGTTAGTTCCATTCCCGGATTTGCATCACATGACCTAGAAAAATTCCCACCTAATCACAACATTTCTTAGCCTCTTATTTCCTAAGCTCTTGTGACCTATGGGCATGTGTGTAAGACTTAGTGATCTAGATTGGATATGCTCATGATCGTTTTGGCTTCTTCATTTTTACATTTCATGCACGCTTTTGAGTTAAGTATAATTGTCTTTCCGTGCCTTCATTTATTCGATGCATGATTGCTTGTCCATTGCTATGAAACATGACTATGAAGGTGATCCAATATTAGAAGCACAACTTCAAAAAGATTTTGTCATTTTTCTGCATGCATAAATCATGTCATCTCTTAGTCTATAGTTGGGACTTGCTCGGGGACGAGCAAACCTTAAGTATGGGGTATTTTTGATAACACGATTTATGACTTAGGTTTTGGCACTCATTTAGATAGTTTTTCCGCTCATTCATGCATATTTAGCACTAGTTCACGACGTTTGCACTCAATTCATGTATTTTCTCGAGATATACGTCTACACGGACTTTTGCATGCTTTGTAGGTATTTTGGGAGATTTAGGAGCTTAATCAATACATTCGAGGATCGTTCCTCGAGATGACACACCTTCGGACTCATTGGGATGCAAGCTAGGGGCTAAGGAGGACACTTGGGACCTTGTTGGTGCATGCCATGCACCAAATTGTGGCTTGATGATCCATATAGTGCAGGAACACCAAAACCACGATCATTGGAAGAACCACTCCCGTGGAAATAGACTATGATTTTCCCCAGACAGCTGTGACAGCTGTCCCACGATCTTCATGGCCGACTCTTGCAAATTTGGAGGATAAAAGGTGGTTCTGCAAGGTTGTTAAGAAAGACCCATCACTCTCATTTTCTCCCACACTCTCAACAAGAAAGATTCTCTCATTGGAAGATTGGATTGGAGCTTCCATTGGAGAAGAAGAAAGGCTTCCATTGGAGAAGAAGAAGAAGCACACTAGTTCATAGTTCCATAGTCTTTTTTAGTGATTTTGAGTGAGCTTTGTGAAACGTTTTGCAAGGATTAGTAAGAAACGATTCGAACCTTCTTTTGAAGGGTTGTAAGTCCTTCTTGAACCTTGATTTAGCTTGTTTTACCTGTTTCATTTTCTTAATCCATCTTTCATTTCATCTTCTTGCCATGGATTCTATGATTTTATGCTTGTTGAGTTTGATTGTTAAGATGCATGTTGTAGGCTAAATAGATGCGATTCTAGGGTAAGGAAAAGATGGTTATGGCTTGGACTATTATAGAATAGACTTAAATGAATACTTGGGTGACTCGCTTGATTTAACCTAGTCACTGTTTAAAACCACGGTTGGATCTTGCCTTTCCACGGCCGTGGAAAGGGATGAACACCCCGTAATTTTGATTAACTTGCTCATATTGATAAATCTAAGTGTTAGGTTTTTGATTTGTTGAAATCCTAGTGTTAGTTGAGCTAAATCTATCCTAGGGTGACCTAGTGTTAGCAACTAAGAGTTAGAAGAGACCTACCCGGTGATTCTTGCTCTTAGATACCGATGATGACGAACTCTAGGTAGTAGTGAGCCTCATAAGCCGCTATTGGACTGAGTGTGCTAGGATTGATGTTTAGGACTTGCCTTTCCGAGAATTACCCGGTAAGGAGAGGTTAGATCCCTAGATAACCATCCGGTTTGTGTAGAATTCCTATCCTTAGGCTCTTTGAGACTTACCCGGTGATGAGACCTTAGGAACGGACTAGTGGACTATGAGACCTACCCGGTGATTGATCCCAATCTAGAAACGCTCATTCCCAACATATTATTGTTGATCCAAGGAATGATTAGATAGCTTGAGTCCAATGCCATAACCGAAATTTCCAACCCCTAGAATCCGCTTTTCTCTCTTTGATCACATATTTCGTGTTTGCTTTGTTTATTTGTGTTTTAGCTTGATCCTTAGTTTGTTATGCTAGATCTTCACTATCCTTAGTCACTAATCGATTCAATCTCACCTCAGTCTTTGTGTTCGACCTCGGAATACTATCCCTACTACAAAACGTCCCGTACACTGCGGGTTCGCTAGGAGTTAGGAGAAATATATCGAGTTATAAACTTAAAGCTTTTGCGTGTCACGTTCATAGCGTAACAATCGTTAATAAGGATAGAGCTCACCAATTCTCTTGATTCTTCTTCATCATAGATGTTGAAGATATCATCTCCTAGCTGCTCTCCTTTCATAGCCGCAAGTAATGCGAATTCCACTTCAACTCCGCCAATGTTGAATTTCAACTTGGCGTTCTTACAATCCACATTGCAACCCGAAGTTGCTAGAAATGGTCTCCCGAGAATGATAGGAACGGGATAATCTGCGGGAATATCAAGCACAACAAAGTCTATAGGTAAATAGAAGTTACCTAACTTGACCGGAACGTCTTCCAGAATGCCCACGGGATGGGTAATGGAGCGGTCCGCCATGTATAACCGTATCTTAACCAGCTTGGGCTCCCAAGTCCGACCTTAACACATAACTCCAGCGGAATGATGCTCACGCTGGCTCCTAGATCACATAAGGCTTCACAAGTGACATCCCCAACTTGAATGGGGATGCAAAATGAGCCGGGATCTCTTAACTTGGGTGGCATTTTCTCCTTCATGATTTGAATAAGCTCCGAGAATTTAGATGTCATCCTTACTTCACCAAAGTCTTCCAGCTTCCTCTTCCTTGATAGAATCTCTTTCAAGAACTTCCCATAGGCGGGCATCCCTAGAATTGCATCAAGGAAAGGGATATTAATGTGTAGTTTATTCATTAAGTCAAGGAACTTACCAAAATACTTGTCTAGATGTGCTCTGACCCTTGACTGGGGAAATGGAAGTGGTGGCTTATATGCAGGAGGTGGAATATAAACTTCAGTTTTCTCCTCCGCTTTCTGTGGCTCCACCTCGGTTGGCATCTCGGCCGAAGTGTTCTTCGACTGCACCTGAACCGAGGTTGTCTTCGTTTGTACTGGCATCGACCGAGGCACTGGATCTGCAGTCTTCAATCCACTCCTCGTCGTTATGGCAATAATCTGGCCCTTAGGGTTGCTTTCCGTCCTTGCTGGAAGCTTCCATGGATCTCTTGGCGCTTCATTCGCCTTATTGAAGAATTGTTGTTCTAAGGCTTTTTGTGCCTTCAAAAATGAAGTCATGGATGTCTCCATAGAGCTTAGCTTGATCAAGATAGCCTCCAGCACTGTTTCTTTCTTTTCTGGCTGGGACGAACTCGATCCTTGCTCCTGGCTCTTTAATGGTGTAGAAGAAGAAGAGGAAGAGAGGAAAGGATTAGAAGAACCGTTCGAATTGGAGTTAGAATGATTGTTACCCGAATTTTGGTTGTTTGCCCTCCAATTATTGCTGTTGGATCCTCTATTGTTGTTGTAGTTGTTGTTCCGGGAACCGTTGTTGTTGTTACGGTATCCATTGTTGTTCCTTGATGCTTGATCTTCCTTCTTGGTTTGAGCAACTAAGAGTTCCTTCAATTGTTTCACGTCATTCTTCAAAGACGTGAGTTGATTGTTGTTAGGCGGAGCATCTTGAAGGTTGACTCTTTTAACTCCACCTTCAGCACCTTGGTGGGAGTATTTCTCCATGTGCAAAGCTTGCTTCTCTATAAACTCCCAAGCTTCGTCAATCGGCATGTCCATGAACGTGCCGACAGATAGTAGTTGAAGGTTGAACTGGGTGCTTCCGTCCAGTCCCTTGAAGTATATCTCCAACAAATCTATCTTTGGAATCCCATGATGTGGGCAATCCAAAAGAATGTCTTTAAACCTCTGCCATGACTTGGACTAGCTCTCCTTGTCCTTCATGATGAATGCATTAATTTTCCCTCTCATTTTAGCGGTTTTAGAGGGGGGAAAAATTTAGTCAAGATTTCCGCCGTCATCTTCTCCCAAGTACTAATTTTTCCTGGAGGAAGAGATTGATACCAAGTAAGAGCTCTATCTTTTAAAGAAAAGTAGAAAGACCTTAGCTTGTAATTGTGGTTTTCCAGTCTTGAAGGTCTCAAGGTCTCCATCAAGATTTCATAGTTTTGTAGATGTTGATGCGGAGATTCCCTCTCTAGCCCTCCAAACTGGCATTGGCGAATCATGGAAAGAACTTGCGGTCGAAGCTCATAATCATGGTCTGCTGGATCACCTAGGTCGACTCCTGGACACCTCAGTTGTTGATTGGGGTCCATCCTCTATCCTAGGGTTTGTGGGATACCTGCAAAAAGAACGTCTCGGACTGGCATCCGAGATGGAAGTATCTCGGCCGGGGTGACAGGTACTGGATTCTGCCTCGGTCGAGGGTTTGGAGCGGGGTCTTGCCTCGGTCGAGGATCTGGGTTCGGTCGAGGTAGATACTGGTCTCGTAAAACTGCCATATCTGCTTCGATCGCTTCAGTCCTTGCACGAGTTTCTTCCCTCTCCAGTCTCAGTTCTTCCTTGCTGAGGCGTAGCTGTTCTAACGCCTCCTTCAATTCGGCCTCAAGATCGCG
Organism: Fagopyrum homotropicum; assembly: GCA_033239125.1. Lineage (NCBI taxonomy): Eukaryota > Viridiplantae > Streptophyta > Magnoliopsida > Caryophyllales > Polygonaceae > Fagopyrum > Fagopyrum homotropicum. The sequence continues at coordinate 64,889,909 of BSWB01000003.1, forward strand.
ATTGTCTTGGTCGGCCATCTTCGCTTCTCTCAAGCGTCGTTTGTATATCTTTTCTGGTTCGGGATCGTAAGGAACGATTTCCTTCCCAACGCGGGTTCTTCGCATAAACCTAAGAAAAAGGACCTGCAAAAGTCACTCAAGTAGAGTGGTTAGTAGAAACAGGGGGCAAGTGCCCCGAAAGCAAACCGCAACCGGCTCGGTCTAGACCAAGTCCCCGGCAACGGCGCCAAAAACTTGTTCGCTCCAAACGGTGTGTGCAAGCTTTAAATTTATAACCCTAGATGTAAGCTTAAAACAAGGATGCGAACCTGCAGTGTACGGGTCAATCGTAGTAAAAAGCAAGGAATTCCAGGGGTCGATCACAGGGACTTAGTAAAACAAAGCAGGAATAGGTAAGCTATGTAATTACTAACCACAAAGCAATTAAAACAATCAAGGATGATAAAAAGTCAATTAAGGAAATATGCAATTCTAGGGATTAAAGCATCTAGTTGTGGTTCCAACTCAAGATCTAAAGATAAGCGGACAAAGCTGAGATATTTGCATAGGGAAGGTGTTACTAAAGTGGAATAGATCACCGGGTAAGTCTCACTACTCGCTAATCCCATACCGTAACTCCTATTACCGGGTAAGTCTCAAGGAATTAAGGAAAAGAACTATAACCTCAAACTAACACTCCAACTAAGGGAATAGAATCAACCTTTACCGGGTAAGTCTCAGGCTAACTCACAAAGATGGGATGAAAGCACACTCAAACCCCAATAAAGGATAAACCTTTATTACCTACACTTATGATCTTAGGTAAACAAACAAAGGACTCACCGGGTAAGTCTCATCCTAGGCTGGTATTGAACCAGGAAAGGTGTAATAAGAATAGGATTTGGAAAACTCTAACACTTAACTCGCAGTTTCGGATCAGGTAAGTCACCTCGGTCAGAAGAATTCCACCCCGGCCGAGATGTTCATCGACTGAGCGAGATGTTTAGGATTAAGGATAAAGACTCGAACTTTAAGGTTCCTACTATGATTAAGATTATTCTATCATTGTTTTTCCCACAACCTTCAGCCAATCACCCTAGAATCATACAAGGAAAGTAGTCACTCATCATCATGAAAGTAATAATCAAATATATGGGAAGAAAGTGAATAATTGAACAAGAAAACCTTAAGAGAAAGGCTTCAATAACTGAATCAATTATCAATCAACAAGCGTTCCTTGGATTAAAATCCAACAAGACTAACAACAATGAAGGGAATCTAAAGGAATCTTACAAAACCCTTCACAAAGCTATAAAAGCTATAAACTTCCTTCTTCAACCTTCAAGAAAGGTTCTTCAAATCTCCCAACTGGAGTGTATGCGGGGTGTTGCTGCTGTAAGTAGGATATAGCGGATGTTCAGCCCTAAGCGGTCTTCCGGTGATAGCGGGTCTTCGATTTGTGGAAAATCCAACCCTTTTTATAGGAAAATTATTCTCCAAAGATAAGATATCTTAGAAAGATCTCTTCCCATAAAAATAGGTAAAATATATGGGCTAAATTATCTTCTTCCTTCCACAAATCCAGCCTAAAAAGATAAGATCCTCCTTCCAAAAATAAAAGATCTCAACCAAGAATAAAATATCCTTGCCGCGTCCAAGGTGTTCGCCTCGGTCGAGTCGGCTCCTCTAGATCACCTCGGTCAAGGTGACTCTGTAGTCAACCGAGGTGAATCACAACTGAATGTGAAATCTCTCAAATCTGGTCCAAAGTGAATCTATAATCCAATTCCATGTTTCCTGGATTTTTCCTTAAGCTCCTGAATGTAGCTCCATTAACTCCTTAGCTCCTTTCGCTCCTTTTTGATGCAAAACGTGCCATTTTACCTACGATTACAACGAAACTTGGCGTAGACCTCGATTCCCGCAAAGGTAGATGAAACGACAATGTAATCACATAATATACATTCAAACATGCAGATTATTGAAGATAAAATGTCTAAACAGGTCCCAAAATATTGACAATAATTCATGTTATCAGCGGTCAATCATCGTCATCACTGTCGAGGGGGCGGTGGTGGGTACGGAAAGAAATCCGGGCTAAAAGGCCGCCCAAACTGCTGGTGGTAGATGTCCCTCAAGATGCGATCATGCTCCTGGCTCCGGGTGTCATGAGTCTCCTATCGGATCTCTAGATCTCCCACTCTTCTGGATAGATTGGTGGCCCACTCCGGAAGATGCGAGTACCAATCCGGCGGCTGTCCATACCAAGATGGAGCGTCCTGAGGTGGGGGAGATGTCGGTGCCACCGGTGCCTGCTCATACCATGGTGGAGGAGCTCCCATCCACTCCGGCTGCGCTCCATACCAAGTGGGTGGAGCGTCCATCCAAGTCGGCCTCTCACTCACGCTAGCCCTGCGTGAAGAAGAGGCACCGGAAGGTCTAGAAGGGCGGGGAGAACCTCTAGGTGGGTCCGGGAAGGTGTCCGGCTGATCCAGGAATGTACCAAATGTATGCTCATCACCTCCTACCTCATGGCCATTACCCCCTCTCATCTCCTCATCATCATCCCCAACTGGGATATCATCCGGCACATACGGAGGAGCTACTAGCCTATTGCCATGCATAGCCGCAAAGGTCGCCTAACAATTATGGCGTCCGGCCATAATGGAGTACTCGGGAAGCCAAGGGATACCTCTACCACCTCTCTCCTCCCATGGCATAGTTGCGGTAGGTGGAGCTTGGTGGCAGGAAAAGATAATGCCTCTAGTCATAAGGCCGTTGAGACCCAAAGGTCTCGCCACTATCCTAGTACAAGCGGAGTAATCTATCCCTAGTTGGTTGGCTATATGAGTCACCATGCCTCCATAACCAATGTTCCCGGCCTTCTTGTTTTTTATCTTACTCATGGTGGAGGCAAGGAGGGTAGAACAATCAGCGGATCTACCATAAATCATGCAATAAAGGAGGAAAATCTCATCGGTCTTAATCTTTTGGGGCATCTCGGTCCTAGGGAAGAGACACTCGGAAAGGACCCTATGAGCTATCTTCAAGGCTAAGTGATAGATGAGCTTAGCCTTGGTGTCGGCCGGTTGCCAACAATCCTCACTAGTATATATAATGGCAATCTCCTCCCAAAAGTCCTTAGGATACACACCACTAGGAAACCTCCCGTTGAAACTCTCATGGAACCCAAAGAAGGTTCCAAACTGAACAATGGAGAACGCTTAGTCTTGCTCCATTAGCCTAAAAGAAACAGTTCGGTTCATGTGGCTATGTTCAAAGGAGGTGACAAACTCCCTTGTGATCTCCTCATAGGCGTCCTCTCTAATAGCGGAGAAGACGATCAAACCCGCTCTATCCAAGAGCCATGTCAAGTCATTAACAACATTGAGCGGCTCAAGCTCCTCAAGGACTAGGTATCGAGGTCCTATGACCGGCCTCTTCTCGATCCTCTCTAAGGCTCCTAGGTAGTCTTCATGGATAGTTGGGATCCTAGGAGGTGGTGGTGATGGCGGTTCACTAGGGGGAGGTTGGGAAGAGGAGGAACTATCATCCTTTCTCTTCTTGTTTCTACTAGACTTTCTCCTAAACATTTTTTCTTTCGATAGAGAAAATTACATCCTGTTCTTGGAAAACCTTGGCCGTGGAACGTACAAAGACCGTGGAACGTACAAAGACCGTGGTTTTGGTCTGTTTTTCTCAAATCTCAGCAAATCAACACCAAACTCAGCAATCACTGTTTAGACTAATTCCAATTCTATTCAGTTCTTCTAAATTCTTGCGAAAAATAGAACCGAATTAACAAAGTAGAGAAAAGGGAGAAAAACCTAGGTTTTGGATCTTTCAAATCCAAATTCCTTCTTCTCGGTGGATTGTTCACTTGGTTTGTTTCTTGGAAATTGTAGATGATCGGAAATGCTCCACTTAAGGCTCAAGAATCGATCGAATCGGACTTCGAATGAAGATTTGCGAGGTGAAGAAGGGGGTCGGCGATTAGGGCATGGAAATGGGCGTGGAATTGGGATTTTTGTTGTGTTTTTTTGAAGGAAGGTGGTTTATATAGTGGCCGTAAAAGTTTTGAAAATCACGGTCACTCGGGGCAAACCACGGCCGTGGAAATGTACGGAACCCATGGTTTTGATGAATTTTGCTAGATTTTTGGGAATTACGGTCACCTATTACTTCCATGACCGTGGTTTTGGGCGTGGAAGTCTTTGTTTTGTGCCAAAATCCAAGTTTCGTCAATTCCTTCCAACTTTTGCAGCTTTCCTTTGCCCAATCATTATTCTTACATCCAAAAACATAACATACCGGAGGTATCGAGAGAAAAACAAAGCAAAAACAACTAATTTAAGCTACTCTAAGAATGAAAACAAAAAGGTAAGTGCAATACCTTGGTTGCCTCCCAAGAAGCGCTTGTTTTGAGCCCGTAGCTAGACCTTGCCTGTGTTTATTCGAGGGTAATCAGAGCGATTTCGTCGAGCGGGAGCTCCGGTGAATACTTTATAAGACGTTGACCATTCACCTTGAAACTTCCGCTCTTTTCACCCCAAACTTCAACTGTGCCATGGGGGAAAAACACGTTTGATTAGATAAGGTCCAGTCCAACGAGATTTAAGCTTACCTGGAAAGAGACGAAGTCTCGAATTGAAGAGGAGAACTTGATCTCCTTCTTTGAGATCCTTTGGAATGATATGCTTATCATGCCAACGCTTCGCCCTTTCTTTGTAAATCTTGGCGTTTTCATAGGCGTTCAAGCGGAGTTCTTCAAGATCATTAAGGTCCAAGAGGCGCTTCTCGCCCGCTTCCTTCATGCCGAAGTTCAACCACTTCACAGCCCAGTACACCTTGTGTTCTAACTCAACCGGGAGATGACAAGACTTCCCATACACAAGGTTGTATGGTGTTGTACCTATGGGAGTCCTATATGCAGTCCTATATGCCCATAATGCATCATCCAACTTTAAGGACCAATCCTTCCTCGTTTTTGAGACCGTCTTCTCAAGGATTCCTTTGATCTCTCTATTCGAAATCTCCACTTTTCCACTTGTTTGTGGATGGTAGGGGGTGGCGATCTTGTGAGTAACCCCATACTTAGCTAGTAGAGTTTCAAATCGTCGGGCAATGAAGTGAGAACCTCTGTCACTAATGATGGTCCGTGGTGTCCTAAACCTTGGGAAAATAGTTCTATTAAAGAACTTGACAACAACCATGGCATCATTAGTTGGAGAGGCCATGGCTTCAACCCATCTCAAAACATAATCTACAGCTAGAAGTATGTATTGGTTTCCACAAGATGATGGGAAAGGTCCCATGAAGTCTACTCCCCAAACGTCAAAGATTTCCACCTCCTGAGTATTGTTGAGAGGCATCTCGTTTCTCCTAGAGATCTTTCCTGTTCTTTGACAAGCATCGCAACACGAAACAAAGGTTTGCACATTCTTAATTAAAGTAGGCCAAAAGAATTAAGATTGCAATACCTTAGCGCTAGTTTTAGTGGAACTAGCGTGTCCTCCACAAGGTAGTGAATGACAATGACGAATGACACTTTGTATTTCGTCTTCCGGCACACATCTCCTAATGATGCCGTCTGGACCTCTCTTGAAGAGTAGAGATTCTTTCCAAAAGTATTGCCGGACATCCCTAAAGAACTTCTTCTTTTGTGCATAGGATAATCCGGGAGGTATTTCCTGACAAACCAAGTAATTTACAAAATCAACAAACCAAGGTTCGTTACCTCTAGATATCTTGTCGATGCACTCCTCTATAATGTGTAAGTGATCATCCGGAAAGGAGTCATCTATGAGTAGATCGTCGTCTTCAATGTGTGGTAGACGACTCAAATGATCCGCAACAAAATTTTCCGAGCCTTTCTTGTCACGGATCTCTAGATCAAATTCTTCTAGGAGAAGAATCCATCTAATCAGCCTCGGTTTCGCGTCTTTCTTGGCAAGTAAATACCGGATCACAGAATGGTCCGTGTATACAATCACCTTTGCACCTACAAGATAAGAACGAAATATTTCAAAGGCATATACAATAGCTAAGAGTTCCTTTTCATTTGTGGCGTAGTTAAGCTGCGCTTCATCTAGCGTCTTGCTAGCATAATAGATAGCATGGGTTCGGCTCTCTTTCTTTTTCCCAAGCACAACTCCAACAACTACGTCACTCGCATCACACATAACCTCGAATGGGAGATTCCAGTCTGGAGGTTGGATAATCGGTGCTGAGATGAGAGCTTCCCGGATCTTGTAGAAAGCATCTAAACAATCCTGTGAGAAATAAAAAACTGCATCCTTCATCAATAGATTAGTAAGCGGTTTCGATATCTTAGAAAATTCTTTGATAAAACTTCTATAGAATCCAGCATGTCCTAGAAAACTTCTTATCCCCTTCACCGAAGATGGAGGAGGAAGTTTCTCTATGGTCTCTATCTTAGCCTTGTCTACCTCAATCCCTCTACTAGAGATTAAGTGTCCTAGCACAATACCTTCCTTTACCATGAATTGACACTTCTCCCAATTAAGAAGTAGGTTAGTGTCTTCACACCTTTACAACACAAGAGAGAGGTTATAAAGACAATTATCAAATGAAGAACCATAAACAGAAAAATCATCCATAAAAACCTCCATTATCTCTTCAATGCACTCCAACAAGATGGCCATGATGCACCTTTGAAAGGTGGTTAGGGCATTTCAAAGCCCGAATGGCATCCTTCTATAGGCAAACATCCCCCATGGGCACGTGAATGTGGTCTTCTCTTGATCGTCCAGATGGATCGGAATCTGGAAGAAAACACTATAACCGTCAAGATAGCAAAAATAGGAATGTTGTGCTAACCTCTCAAGCATTTGATCAATGAATGGTAATGAGAAGTGAACCTTCCTAGTTGCATTGTTCAGCTTGCGGTAATCAATGCACATCCTCCATCCCGTCACGGTTCTTGTAGGAATGAGCTCATTGTTCTTATTAGTGATAACCGTCATTCCTCCTTTCTTTGGGACAACTTGAACGGGGCTCACCCACTTGCTATCGGAGATAAGATAGATGATACATGCGTCAAGTAACTTAAGAATTTCCTTCTTAACAACCTCGTTCATGATCGGATTTAACCGTCTTTGAGGTTGTCGCGAAGGCTTAAAATCTTCCTCAATTAGAATCTTGTGCATGCATAATGATGGTTTAATTCCTACAAGATCCTCTATAGTATAACCTAAGGCTTTCTTATGTTTCCTTAGAACAACCATTAGTTTCTCATGTTCATCTTTGCTTAATTTGGAACTAACAATTACGGGAAAAGTAGAATTAGTTCCAAGAAATGCATACGGAAGATGTGTGGGAAGTGGCTTAAATTCCATTGCTATTGATGCCTTTGATGAGTCTTGAGATGTGTCCAACGATTCCTTAGAAGTTTCTAAGGGTGTGGGAGTGATGGAAGAAGACTCAAGAGTATTTGTGGAAAGAACGGAATTGTTCTCAGAAATACCCAAAATTACGGAACCACTGTTACTTCCACGGCCGTGGTTTAGGACGTGGAAGTCAATTACGGCATCACTGGTGGTTCCACGGCCGTGGTTTTGGCCATGTAACTTATTGGAGCTCTCCGAATAGCTGTTTACGGTCATCTTGGGGGAAACCACGGCAGTGGAATAGTACGACTAGCCGTGGTTCCTCATGTTTTTTGACCCATCATAGAGTTTTTCAAACTCTTCCTCTTGCACTTCTTTTAGCTCCTCTAAAGCTTCAATCTCCTTATTGTAATCCTCTTCCTCTCCTTTTTCCATAATGCTCATGGTAATGACCTTTTACAATGGGTCTTTGACTAAAATCGAGCTCACTACTTCTCTAGATGCTTCCTCGTCATAGATGTTGAACATGTCCTCTCCAAGAGCTGGATCTTTCACCAAAGTTGAGAGAACAAACTCAACCTTCTCTTCACCTATGTCGAAAGCCAATCTAGCATTCTTGCAATCCACTATACAACCGGATGTTGCAAGAAACGGTCTTCCGAGTATGATCGGAACCGGACAATCTACAGGAATGTCAAGCACAACAAAATCAATTGGAATATAAAACTTACCGAGCTTGAGTGGGATGTCCTCAATGATACCGACGGGACGAGTTATATATCGATCCGCCATGTATAACGTCATCTTCACCGGTTTAGGCTCACCTAAACCGATCATCCTACACAAAGCAAGCGGAATAATGCTTACGCTTGCTCCCAAGTCATAAAGGGCATCACATGTGACTTCTCCTACTCGAATTGGAATGCAAAATGACCCCGGATCTCTCAGCTTTGGGGCATCTTTTCAGTCATCGTTTTGATGAGCTCCGAAGATTCCGAACTCATCTTGACTTCTCCAAAGTCTTCTAGCTTCCTCTTGTTAGAGAGGAGCTCCTTCAAGAACTTCCCATAAGCGGGCATACCTACAATTGCATCAATGAAAGGTATATTAATATGCAGTTTGCTCATGAGTTCAACAAACTTAACGAATTGCTTGTCTAGGCGCGCTCTTGCTCTAGATTGCGGGAATGGTAGGGGAGGTTTATAAGCTAGAGGAGGAACATAGACGTCTTCCTTCTCCTTCCCCTTATCTTTCTCCTTCTCAGTTGGGACTTCCACAAACTTGGATTGCGGGTCGGTGGTTGTCACGCCACTCCTAGTGGTGATAGTTATCACCCTTCCCTTTGGGTTATCATCCGTCTTCCCGGGAGGCTTTCCTAGAATCGTCTCCAACATAGGATCGGGCTTCTCCTTCTCCTTATTGTTCGAACCATTTGATGTTTGCCCCTGGATTTTCAAAGGGGTAGAAGAAGAGGGAGATGTTAGTGAATTTTCAGAATTTGAATAAGGATTACCGGAATTTTGTTGTTGGTTGGAACGCCAATTGTTGTTGGAATTTCGGTTGTTGTTGTTATTCCAATTGTTGTTGTTCTGGTTATTGTTCTATTTCCTTGGTTGTTGTTGTTGTTGTTGCCTAAGTAGCCAATATCTTGCTCCTTTGGCTTTTGAAGGCCAACTCTAATAATTTCCTTCAACTCTTTGATTTCGGTGTTGAGGGAAAAGATTTGAGTTTGTGCAGCTTGTGTTAGCTTCACTCTCGGCTCTACCTTCCGGTGGGAAATCCATGAATGTACCACAAGAGAGAGATTGGAGGTTGAATTGTGTGTCCACATCCAACCCCTTGTAGTAAATCTCTAATAACTCCAGCTTTGAAATGCCATGGTATGGGAAATCCAATAAGAGGTCTTGAAATCTTTCCCATGACTGAAACAAACTTTCGTTAGCTTTCATACAAAATGCATTAATTTTACCTCTCAATTCTGCCGACTTGGATGGCGAAAAGAACTTGGTGAGGAACTCCGAAGATAGATCCTCCCATGTGGCAAGCTTTCCAGTTGGAAGAGCTTGATACCAAGATAGAACTTTGTCCTTCAAAGAGAAGAAGAACGGCTTGATCTTGTAGTTGTTGTTAGTAGCCCTTTTCGGCTTGAATGTCTCCATGAGAATATCAAAATTCTGCAAATGTTGGTATGGAGATTCAGCACTAGTTCCACCAAATTGACTTTGACGAACCATGGTGATAACTTGCGGGCTAAAACTGAATTTCTGGATGTCCTCAGCTCCGAAATTCACACCTAGACGGCGCGGTTGCTGAATTGGATCCATCCTTTGCCCGAGAGTACGTGGTTCATCCCCTACATTAGCAACTCTCACATCTCCAGCGGGAATGCGAGGAACAACCGGTGGTCTTGGGTTGTTACGATCGGGGTGAATCACTGGATCAATATCCTCAAGTGGTGGCATATCCTCATCCTCATCGTCGGATGATTCAACTCTAATGGACTTAGTTGGTTTATTGACCTTCTTCTTCTTGGCATCATTCAACTCCAATTTCATGTCCAACATAACTTTGAGTTCATCAATTTGGAATTGATGACTCGTTAACTCGTCCAAACGAGCTTTCTCACTCAACTTAAGTTGAAGTTCAGCTTCATCCAACTCAGCTTGGATGTTTCTTTCATTGTTTTCGACCATCTTTTTCTCTTTCAACTTTCTTCTTAAAGTTCTCTCAACATCTGGATCGAAAAGAACTAGATCTTTGGTAGATCTAGTCTTTCGCATATACATTAAAGAATCTGCAAAAAGCACTCACAAAAAGATATCAAATAACAAGAGCAAAAGCTCCCAATCTCGACAACCAAAAACCGGAATTGGTCTTGACCAACTCCCCAACAACGGCGCCAAAAACTTGTTCGCCTCAAAGCGTGCGTGCAAATAAGTTTTAATTATCAAACTAGAATAAAAGCAAGCAAACCCGCAGTGTACGGATCGGCGTAGAAAAGCAAGTATTCCAGAGTATCGAACTCAGGGAATTGGTGAAACAAAATCAGTTTCAAGTAATCGAGCAATCAAAAGTGTAGAAGCTTTGCAAATATTGGGGAAAACAGCAACCCTAAAGATCCGGATATCAAATTGTGGTAATCGATTCAAGACATATTATGCATATAAGGACAAAGTTGAGAATTGCAATGGTATAAAAAAGTAAGGTATTGTACGGTGAAGTTCCAAAACCTTATATGTCTAACCCAAAGACTCTCTCTATAAAGGTTGTTGAGGCTGCAGTAGAGAATGGATCTAAAGGTAAGATTTAATTTCAAATACCCATGCCCAAACCCAAGGAATCAAAGACAAACCAAAACGGTTAAGGTTGTGACACTCGAAACCGAAATAGAGGATGTTGAGTCTCACTACTACCTAGGAAAGGCAAGCCAAGACTAGGTTAAAGCAAATCTTTAACTTTGGATCGAAGCAAAATCAAAGTTCGTAAACCAGGGGAAATCACGGCTCGATCTTGAGAATCACGGCCGTGGAAACCAAGAACAACCCGTGATTAAGGGTGTCGACGATATTTCTCACACTCTCAGGGTCCAATCAAATCACGATCGATCTATCACCATCTAAGCCACAACTATCAACCCTTCACCTTAGAATTGCTAAAGGATTTTAGCCAATAATCATCATTATGATATCACTAATCAAATTAAGAAGAATGAAAGATGAAAACCCTCATAAACTCAAATAAAACTCAAAGTCATTCTCGAAATCCAAACACAAGGTATTATGTTTATGAATTTAGAAGAATAGGAATGAAAGCCCTCACAAAGATCTAGAGAAGTCACAAAGAACGGGATGTCAATCCGTCCTTCAATGAAAACCCTAAAATATCTCCAAAAGTACACAATCTCCGAAATACGTCCTTCACGAATCTCCAATCCTTAAGGTCGAAATGAAACCTTAAGGCCGTCTCCGAACTCTAAAAGGAACTCTAAACAGCGGTAAAGCGAGAGTAAGCGAGCGTCCCGAAAACTCCTTTCTCAAGCCTTTTTATAGGGCGAGGTAGGGTTACAAGAAAACCCAATGACATGGATGACATGGCAAAATATGACACGTCATAGAGTCACCAAAATCACGGTCATGAACAACTTTCCACGACCGTGGTTTAGGGCGTGGAACCCAATTACGGTACCATATGATTTCTACGGTCGTGGTTTAGACCGTGTAACTCTCTACAATGCTCCAAACTCACTTCCACGTTCATGTTGCTAGATCCACGGCCGTAATTTAGAGCGTGGACTTAAAAATCCTCTTCCACGGCCGTAATTCAGGGCGTGGTTCTTCTAACTCTTTGTTTTTGCCTTAGTTTCGTGACATCCTTCATCCATGCTCCTTCCTTAGCTTTGCCAATGCATCTCCTTGCCATCAAGTATGATCAAACACTCCTTTCCTTCCTTATTTTGCTCCAATTCAAGCTTTATTCACCTAAAAACAAAACGAAGCTAGTGTAGATCTCTATATCGACAAAGTGGGTGAACTAGCTCATAGTTGCTTCAAACTCATATCTAAGAACACTATAAGGAGGGAAAAACAACTAAAACAAGTGCCTAAAATATAGTCATATTTCATGCTAACAAGGATCACACTTCATTGCCCGTCGATTTGAAGCTCAACTAGCCAAGTATGGGGTGACTCACAAGATCGCCAAACCTTATCATCCGCAAACAAGTGGACAAGTGGTGATTTCTAATAGGAAGATCAAAGGAATTATGGAGAAAACGATGTCTAGGACAAGGAAGGATTGGGCGTTAAAGCTTGATGACGCACTATGGGCATATAGAACGGCATACAAGACTCCCATTGACACAACACCGTACAATCTTGTGTATGGGAAGTCTTGTAATCTTCCGGTGGAGCGGGAAGACAAAGCGTATTGGGCTGACAAGTGGTTGAACTTTGGCATGAAGGAAGCGGGAGGAAACGTCTCTTGGATCTTAATGAGTTAGAAGAAGTCCGCTTGAACGCCTATGAAAACGCCAAGATTTTTAAAGAGAGAACGAAGCGTTGGCATGATAAGCACATCATTCCAAAAGACTTCAAAGAAGGAGACCTTGATCTTCTCTTCAATCCTAGACTTTGACTCTTTCCCAGTAAGCTTAAATCTCGTCGGATAGGACCTTATGTTATTAAACACGTTTTTCCCCATGGTGCAGTTGAAGTATGGTGTGAGAAGTGCGGAAGTTTCAAAGAGAATGGCCAACGACTCAAGAAGTACTAGCCGGAACTCCAAACTGAGGAAGTCACACCGATTCTCCTCATTTAAGCACAACGGATCGGTCTAGCTACGGATCTAAAACAAAGCGCTACTTGGGAGGCAACCCAAGGTAATGCATTCTTGTTTTTTCTTTTTCGTTTTCTTAGATTAGATTAGTGTAGGTTGTTTTTGTTTGTTTTTTTGTTGATGTCTTCTGGTATGTCTTGTGACTTTGGATGTCAGGGTTGAAGAATGACAAAAAGAAGTGAAGAAAGCCAAAGGAACAACGAAATTTGGATTTTTGGCAAAAATCAACATTTCCACGGGTTTAAATACGATTCCACGGTGATAGCTTGTATTATAGTCTATATTTTGGGATTGGTTTGGACGTTTTATCTTCATAAATCTGCATGTATGGATGTATATTCTTTGATTATATTGTTATTTTGTCTATTTTTGCGGGAATCGAGGTCTACACCTTATTTTGTTGTAATTGTAGGGAAAATGGCACGTTTTTTACCAAAATAGAGCTAAGGAAGCTAAGGAGTTATTGGAGATACAATCTGGAGCTTTGAGGAGTTATAAGAAGATCTGAGGAAGCATGAAAATGATTTAGATGTTTTATTTTGGACCAGATTCGAGATTGTTTGCATTCAGCTGAGATTCACCTCGGTCAGTTACGGTACCACCTCTACCGAGGTGATCTTGAGGAGCGTCTGGACCGAGGCAAACACCTCACCGCCGACAAGATCTTTATTTTTGGCTAAGATCTTCTATTTTCGGAAAGAGAATATCATATATTTTTGGCTGGATTTCTGGAAGGAACATATTATATTTGGCTGATATATTTTGAGAGATATGGATATATTTTTTAGGAAATTATCTTTTTAATATATTTTATATTTTTAAGATAATTCTCCTATATAACGGGTTGAATTTTCTACAATTCAGCCATGCTTGGAGCATCTTGGAATTTTCGGGTCAAAGGTTTTCTGAAGGAAGTTTGAAGGAAGTTTGAAAGAAGTTTTGAAGGTTGAAGTTCAAGGAAGGAAGGAATCAAGTTGAAGTTGACTTTGAGGAGTTTGTAAGATCTTCGTAGTTTGGCTATTTGGTTTTGTTGTCTTTTCTGATCTGTGATTGAGGAACGCTGATTGTTGTTTGTTTGATTCATTCAATTATTGAGACCTTTGTGTTAAGGTTTTCTTGTTTGAATATTGATTCCTTTCTTATATATTTGATTATTGTTATCATGATGATTATTGGCTAAGTTCTTTATGCGATTCTAGGATGATTGGTTGAAAGTTGTGGGAAAGACGATGATAGAATGTTCTTAATCCCAACGGGAGCCTGAAAGCGCGATCCTTTACCTTAACCGTAGAACACCTCGCTTAGTCATTGAACATCTCGGCCGGGATGGAATTTAACTGAACGAGGTGAGACATTTCCTGAACCTTTTCAGAGTTAAGAGTTTAAGTTTTCCAAATCCTATCCATGTTATACCTTTACTGGTTCAACGCAAGCCTAGGATGAGACTTACCCGGTAATTCCTTTGTTTGTTTACCCAAGATCATGAGTGTAGGTAATAAAGGCTTATCCTTTATTTGGGTTTGAGTGTGTCTTCATCCCATGTTTGAGAGTTAGCATGAGACTTACTCGGTAAAGGTTGATTCTATTTCTTTGGGTGGTATGTTAGTTTGAGTTATAGTTTCTTTCCTTAGTACCTTGAGACTTACCCAGTAAAAGGATCATTGGTTTGGGATAGTGAGTTGTGAGACTTACCCGGTGATCTATTCCCACCTTAGAAACACCTTCCCTTTGCAAACCTCAGGTTTGTCCACATTATCTTTTGAGATCTTGAGTCGGAACCACAACTGGATGCTTTAATCTCTAGAGTCCGCATTGTCTTTATCTGACTTTTATATCATCTTTGATTGCTTTAATTTGCTGCTAGTAGTTATTTGACAACCTGATTACCGTACTTTGTTTCACCATTGTCCCTGTGATCGACCCCTGGAATTCTTGCTTTTATTGCAATTTATCCGTACACTACGGTTTCTCATATTGTTCAAGCATACTTCTTAGGTTATAAATAGTAAAGCTTGCACACACCTTTTGGAGCGAACACACGGCCGTGGTTTCGTTAATTGAGGCCGTGGAGAAACAGTTCGAGAGCAGCCAAAGAAAAGGATGGAAAACCACGGCCAAGGTCACAATTCCGCGGCCGTGGAAGTAATAGAGGGGCATGATTTTTGAAAATTTGATGGGGCTATATAAGTTCTTCTTCTTCACAAACCACAAATTCTTACCTTCTCCTCCACGCTACTATTCCACGCCTCATCTCCTCAAACCTCAAACCTTCGTTCGGTTATCTTTTTGCACGATTCTTTGCTCCAAAATGAAGCAAACTTCATTCTATTTTTGATTGTCATAACAAACAACACAAAAATTTAGCAATCGGGCGAGATTTTGGATTTCTTCAAATCCAAAATCTAGGTTTTCTCTCAACTCTTTCGTTAGTTGATTTCATTCGTTTTCTTCAAAGATTTTTAGGAGAACTGAACGGAATTGAACTTAGAAATAGTTTAGGACTGCTGTTGTTGAGATCGTTGTGGAATTTATGGAATTTTAAGAAAAAACGTGCACTTCCACGGGCTGCCGTACAAAACCACGGGTTGCCGTACAAAACCACGGGCGTGGTTTCACCAAGAATAGGCTGTGGTTTTTGAAAAATGTTTGGGACTCGCAAATCAAACCGAAACAAAAAGAAAGGAGGCAAAGGCTCCTCTTCCCAACCACCTCCGGCTCCTAAACCTATCCCTAGACTCCCTACAATCCATGATAACCACAAGACAACTTTTGATAAAATCCAAAACCGCTTCGTTATTGCCCCTAGGTACATTGTGCTTGAAGAGTTTAAGGATTTGCATGTGGTGAATGATCTTAGATGGATGCTTGATAGGGCTGAACTTACTGAATTTGTGGGCATTAGGGAGGATGCCTTTGAGGAAATTACAATGGAGTTTTTGAGTTCTTTTGACCATGGTGTCATGAATCGAACACTTGAATCTTTTATTTTCTTGTCACACGTTTCCTTTTGTCTTGCATTTTTAAGTTTTGAATAACCCATAAAAATTTGAAAAATTTTGAAAAATATTGTGCCTCTAGGATTGGAAAAGACCTCAATGATGAATTTTCTTGTGGATTGAATTTTTGATGACATTTATGTGCTTGATTTGAATTGTGAATTTTGGAGAAATTGAGTATGTTGTTTGATCTTCTTACAAGTTTCATAATGTAAAAATTCTTGTCTAAATCATGTTGAGGAATGAAAGTTGAAATCACATTATAAGTTCTTGCGCTTCTTTTTGAAATGATTAAGGCACCTCGATTTTTCTTGCTTCTTCTTTATTCATTTAACTCCTCAAAAAAAATTTTACCTCCTTTACCTATCCGGAAATTAGGAAGAGTGTAATTTTTGGCATGATTGATGTGGGAGGGCCATGAAAGAAAAAAATTGTGCATTCAAAGTATAGAAAAATAGGTTTGGGGACGTTGAACATAAGGATGAGTAACTCGGCACCATTCACATAGCCGGGTGTTTGTGTCTTGCCAAAGTCTAAATGAACAATAGTCCTAACGGAATATGGTATGTACATCATGTAAGAGCCTTAGTCTTTAGGAGCCTTTAGTCCTTGTGAGCCTTGTTGGACCCTGGCAGCCGCCCTTGCGGATCCTGTTAGCCGCCCCTGCACCTCAGGTGGGCCGCCCCTGCGCCTTGCCTGATCCGCCCCTGCGGGTTTGTGCGGCTGCAACCACCTTTGTTGACCTCTTGACTTTGCTTTTGGTTAGCTTCCTATATAAGCTTCCAATGCTTCCAATGAAGGGTTTCTTCATCTCTCCAGCTTCTCTCTTCCTCCTCACGTTCTTCTTCTTCTCTCTTCTTCCTTGATCTTCTTTGATCTCTGTTTGATCTTGTGTGTAAGTTTTTCAGAGTTTGTGTGTGGCTTTGGCTTTGGATGATCATGAGAATGATGTTGAGAGTTGTTGTTGTTGTGTTGAGGTGGTGGAAGTGCTGATTGCTCTTAGTTGCTGCTTAGGGCTTTGTTGAGGTGAGACCTTCTTTCCTTCTCCTTCCTTGATTCTTTCTTCCTTTTCTCTCTTAGGATCACAAGCTGAGCTTGTGTGGATCCTTTCCTAGCTATTCTGATGTTCATACATGTGTATATGTGTATGTGTGTTGTTGTGGTATGATGGAGAATTGAAGAGAGTCGGGAAAGAGATCGAAGAGAAGTTGGGGCCAACATTCTGCATAGACAGCCGCCCCAGCGCCTGCACTAGGCCACCCCTGTGCCTGTTATGGACTGCCCCTGCGCCTCACTGGGTCAGCCTTGAGTTCTTTGCTTTTGTTGGTGCTTTCAGGGCATACCTTGTTGGTATGTTTCCTTCCTTCCTTCCTTTTGGCCTTGGCTTAGATGTTGGCTAGCCTAGCTTGGTTAGGATGAGTTGTATGATAGAGTTGTGGCTTAGACACTTATGTTTATGTTGTGGATATGCCTTAGGCATTTGTGAGAATGTTATGATCTTGAGGTTTAGATTGAGGTTGCAGGTTTGTTATGGTTATATAGACGAGTCTCCTAACCCTTGATGTATGTGATGTTGTGTGCCTTGCTATTGCAGGCGTTGATTTCTTCCCCAAGAGGAAGTTGTGATGTGGTATTGGTTACGAGTATATCAGGTAAGTCCATAGGACTTACTTAGCGTTCAGTTGTGGGTTTGTGTGATTGTGATAGTTGTGTGTGTTCATATAATTGTGCATTTATAACCTAAGCCTGACTAAGATGACTATTTATTACTTTTAATGGCCCAAGTGTATTATAACGGGTCGTGACCACTTGCCTCTGCCTGCTGGTAGGAGGAGGAGCCTTGAATATGATCTCACAGGGGCGGACGAGTGATGATCACCCCCATGCAAAACCCCTGTGTTACGTTGGATGGGACGAGGTTCTTAAGGCTCCTCGTGTTACAAAATAAGTTGAATTAGTAATGGAATAACGAAATTGAAAGATAATAAATGAATGTGTGTGGCATTGCATGTATGAGATGTGGATGTGTGTTTGTGCTATTACCTTCATACTTATTCATTGTTGTAGCTAACGGTGTATACCATGTTGTAGACGATCTGCAGGTTACGAAGACTGTAGAGTGAGCTAGATGGGGTGACCAGCCGATGACTTATGTACATTAGAATGCGTGGGATATGGGATCTTTTGTATAAAATGTTTTTGAATGTTGTATTGTACTAGACTTTGTGTTTGTAAACCCTTTTGATGTATCTTATATATTTTATGTATTTGGTTTTAATCTACCTGTGCCTTGTTGTAAGATCTAGTGAACTTGTTGTTAGGCTAGGATCAAGATCCATTGTGAGATCCTAGCCCAATGTGGCACTCCGAGTCCTGTGGATTCGGGGTGTTACAAAGTTGGTATCAGAGCCTTAGGTTGACAACAATGGCACTTGCTATCTGCAATAAAGGTAGAATAAATAAATAAACAGAACCCACATGAGATCTGAATTTTGAAAAGGATTTTGGTTTTAAAGCGACCAGAGATGTTTTGGGATAGTATGTACAGAAGTCGTCACCCTTCTGAGGATCTCCACAGTATATATATATATATCTTCTATGTGTTGATGTGTATCCATGTACTATTGAGTATTATATATATATATCTATACATATGACCTATATAGAGCTTTATACGTTAGGTGTACATACCCCGCAGATGGCTCGGACTAGAGCTACTGCTGCACTAGGCCGAGGTAGAGGTAGACCACCTCTTCCTCCAAGAGGGGTAGGACAAGGACCAGCTCCCACTACAGATCCACCAAAGGTGGAGGAGGCTTCTGAGAAGGTTGCTGAGATTGTCGTTCCAGCGACGAGGAGTGGTGGGTCCAGGTGACAGCAGGCCCATCGAGCCTAGTCAAATGGCTCAGACCGTGTCTCCATGGGTGGACAAGAGTTTAGAGAGTACCTCAGACACTTTGAGGAGGGCATTAGAGCAGGCAGACCTCAGATCTACTAGGGCATGAGGGATCATTTGAGAGATCCCAGGGAGGTACTTAGGTGCCAGTTATGCCGGCACGTGCTGTTGAGGTTGCTCGAGCTGTAGAGGAGACCAGAGGGCCTCGACCGGATACCTGTTTGAAGGCATTTCATCAGCAGGGAGTACCACACTTCTCAAGAGAGATTGGCTTATAGACTGAGGTGTGGATTGGGCATGTAGACTCAACTTTAGAGTCTATTAGGTTCTCTTAGGACAGATGGATAGAGCTAGTACAATCTCTATTCCGTGACGTGGCACACTAGTGGCGGAGGACAGTTCGAGCACGAGTTACCAGCTATGAGCAGATGAGGACTTTGGTGAGGGAGCAATTCTGCCCCGCCTCAGTGAGGAGGGAGAACCTGTAGGACTTCGTGGAGGCGGGTTTTGAGAACGTACCCATTACAGATGCTATTCGCCGCTTCCAAACTGAGTTAGCATTGTTGGGTCCAGCTGCGCCATTTGAGGACCAACATGTGTATCTGCTCTCCCGTCGTCTGAGGGAGAGCACACGTTCGTATATGGCAGGATTCCACTTTGATTCATTGACAGATTAAAAGGATCTGGCCTCTACCTATGAGAAAGAGAGAGCTAGCCAGAGGAGGACTTCTCAAACAGGACGGTTTGAGAAGCGACACGCACAAGATCGACTGGTGTAGGAGCATCTTGATACGGGTGAGGGTAGTCTCAAAGCCGCTCGAGTGGTCCAGTGTCTGCACCGACGACTGAGAGAGGCCGGTAATGTTACAAATGCGGGGCCTATGGACATATGAGGGGTGAGTTCCCGAGAGCACCACTGACTTGCTTCTCGTGTGGGAAGCCAAGACACAGAGCTACGATTTGCCATCAAGGAAAGGCGTCATCACAGCAGGGTTCTACCCCTGCAGGTGCAGCAAGAGGTGGACAAAGACCGCCTCAACATCTGGCACAGGGACAACAGAGAGTCCTAAACACACCTTCTACTCAGGGATCAGCTCCAGGACCGAGTAGAGGTAGAGGTAGAGATGCTGGTACTAGTGATGCCCGAGGAGCTCAAGGCCGAGTTTTTGAGCTGAGGAGTGTTGAGGAGCCTCCAGCACCAGTTGCTACAAGTACCATTCTGTTACATGGTTTACATATTAGAGTTTTATTTGATACTGGTGCTACACATTCTTTCATTTCTGCTGCATGTGTTGAGCATTTGAGTTTACCTACCATAGAGGGGACCCCCTTTACTATAGGGTTACTTGATGGTAGTCGGGTCTGAGGTACCCGTGAGATACGTAGTTTTCCCCTTTGCTTAGGGACGCATGTGTTGCTTGTTGACTTCTTATTCATGCCACTAATGCATGAAGAAGTCATTCTAGGTATGGATTGGACCCATAGACACCGTGCGGTGTTAGATGTGGGTAAGAGATTTGTTACAGTCTCTACCGACATAGGTCCGATAGAGGTCTTCCAAGGTTGGGACCTTAGGAAGACGGGATCTGTTATCAGTGCCGTACGAGCAATTAGACTGATAGCACAGGGATGTGATGCCTTCTGGTGCTACGCCATGAATGAGGGAGAGAGTCCAGCTTTGGAGGATATACCAGTGGTCTGTGAGTTTACAGACGTGTTTGTAGAGCCGTCTAGCTTGCCGCCTCAAAGGAGCGTAGACTTTGGTATCGAGTTGGAGCCTTGAACGAGACCCATCTCGAAGGCTCTATATCATATGGAACTTGTCGAGATGTTGGAGCTGAAGAAGCAACTCGAGGAGTTGGCTGAGAAGGGCTTCATACGCCCTAGCGTTTCACCATGGGGTGCACCTGCCCTCTTTGTGCGGAAGAAGGACAGATCATTGAGATTGTGTATAGACTATAGAGAGCTGAACAAGGTGACCATCAAGAACAGGAATCCACTACCTCGTACTGATGATCTACTTGATCAGCTTCAGGGAGCGACAGTTTTCTCCCGGATCAACTTGCACTCAGGATATCACTAGCTGAGGGTGAGAGAGCACGACGTGCACACGACGACATTTCGTACCCTTTATGGAAACTACAAGTTTGTAGTGATACAATTTGGGCTGACGAATGCCCCAACAGTTTTCATGTAGTTGATGAACAACATCTTCATCGACTTCCTAGATCAGTTTGTGGTTGTCTTCATTGATGACATCCTGGAACACTCTCGTAGCAGAGAGGAGCATGCCAGTCATTTGAGGACGGTGTTGCAGATTTTAAGGGATAGAGAGCTGTATGCCAAGCTCTCTAAGTGCGAGTTCTGGATGACTGAGGTTTCTTTTTTTGGACACATCGTCTCCGCCGACGGGATTATGGTTGACCCGGCGAAGATTGAGTCTGTTGTTGCATGGACGACATCGACGAACGTCAAGGAAGTGCGTAGCTTTCTTTGCCTAGCCGGTTATTACAGATGTTTTGTGGAGGAATTTTCTGTGATTGCCCGTCCACTGACTAGTGTTCTGAGGAAGACTACTAGATTTGTATGGACTGACTAGTATGCTCAAAGTTTTGAGGAGTTGAAGAGGTGTTTGATCTCTGCTCTTGTCTTGGCAAAAAACCAAAGGGTTTTGATGATTTTGTGGTCTACAGTGATGTATCCAAGCTAGGCTTAGGATGTGTGTTGATGCAAAGAGGCAGAGTGATAGGATGTGCCTCGATAGTTAAAGACGTATGAGGAGAACTACCCGACTCGTGATCTGGAGTTGGCAGCGGTAGTTCATGCTTCGAAGATTTGAAGACATTATCTGTATGGTGCTACATGTCAGATCTTCACAGACCAGAAGTGTTTGAAGTACATTTTCACGCAGCGGGAATTGAATAACCGCCAGCGTCGATGGCTTGAGTTGATCAAGGACTTTGACCTTGGGATTTTGTATCATCCTGGCAAGGAGAATGTTGTAGCTGACACCTTTAGGATGAAGACGCCTCGAGAGAAGGTGATTGCCAGATTGACTGTACAGCCTCAACTTCAGAGAGATCTAGCTTGGCTAGAGATTGACATCCAGTTTCCTGAGGAGGAGGATGCCCAGTTATTTGCCTTAGAGGTTCTACCTGGTATGTTGGATAAGATCCAACAGAAGCAGGGGACCTGCCCGATCTTGACGAGGATTAGAGAGAGGTTGTCTCGTGGAGAGGCACCACATTTCTCAATTGGAGCAGATAAAGTGATGAGGCATCATGATCGTATATGTGTACCGGCAGATGCAGATGTACGAGTAAGAGTAAGATGTACCATGATGTACCATGATGTGAGACGTTCATATTGGTGGGGAGGCACCACATTACTTTGTACATCCAGGTACGAGTAAGATGTACCATGATGTGAGACGTTCATATTGGTGGGGAGGGCTGAAGCCCGATGTAGCCAGATTTGTGGCCCAATGTGAGACAGGTCAACAAGTCAGATAGAGCATCTCAGATTTGGAGGTGAGCTCCATCCACTTCCAGTACCGCAGTGGAAGTGGGAGGACGTCTCCATGGATTTTATGACGGGATTGAGGACCAGTAGGAGCTTTGATGCTATTTGGGTGATTGTTGACCGACTGATGAAGACGGCACGTTTCATTCCCATTAGAGAGAAGTGGCTAGTGAGCAGATTGGGTGAGGAGTACACTAGACAGATAGTTAGACTCCATGGTGTACCGAGAACGATCGTCTTTGATCGTGATGGATGGTTTACTTCGAGATTCTGGTAGCAGATTCAGACTGCTTTGGGGACGAGTCTACACTTCACGATTGCTTTTCACCCCCAGACAGATGGTCAGTCACAGAGGACCATCCAGACCTTAGAGGACATGCAACGAGCCTATGCGTTAGATTGGGGACAGGGATGGCCAGATTACCTCCCACTCGTTGAGTTATCATACAATAACAACTGACATGCATCTATTGGGATGACCCCTTATGAGGCATTGTATGGACGTAGGTGCCGTACACCTTTATGTTGGAATGAGCCTAACAGTATCAGTGGGATAACGCCGAAGCAGATTCAGGATGATATGGCTTGAGTAGTGCTGATTAGAAAGAGGATGATGGCTGTACACAGTCTCCAGAAGTCGTATGCAAACAAGAGGCATCGACCTCTAGAGTTCAGGGTAGGAGCTCATGTCTAGTTGAAAGTATCTCCGACGCGAGGCGTCAGACGTTTTGGCATAAAGGGGAAGATGAGTCCCCGATATGTCGATCCTTTTGATATACAGGATAGAGTCGGGAGGGCAGCCTATAGATTAGCATTGCCTCCGAGGTTAGAGGGTGTTCACCCTGTGTTTCATGTGTCTCAGTTGAGGGAATACATACTTGATCCGAGGCTCATTGTGAGTTATGATGATCTGGTGGTTGAGTCGGACCACACTTTTGCAGAGCACTCTATTAAAGTCCTAGAGCGAGGTGTAAGACGCCTGCGCTCGAAGGACATCCCTATGATGAGGATACAATGGTCTAGACGAGGACCTGATGAGGCTACATGGGAGACTTAGGATAGTATCTAGAGGAACTATCCAGAGTTCTACGCCGAGTTAGATGCACCAGTAGGATCCACGAGTAGATCTTAGTGCCATCTTGGTGAGTGCATGCTATGTTATGTGCTTATGTGATATGTTGTGCTTTTCGTGCTAGTTGTATGTGCATATGTTCTGTTAGATCTTGTTTGCTAGCGCAAGATAGGTATAGCTGAAGATGGTTCTTTCCTCCATGCTATGGTGTGTGTGTCAAGATTAGGTGGAAATAGTTCTTTCCTCCATGCTATCTTTGATGGACATAGTGTGAGTGGAGACGGTTTTCCTCCACGTAGTAGCGATATGTTCACGTTTTGGCTGGAGATGGCTTTCCTCCATGCCAGTGTGATGTGGTTAGTGTTTGGCTAGAGATGATCTTCCTCTAGGCCTTGTTTATAGTTGTTGATAGTGTTATTGGAGTGATAATTCCTCCATCCTGCGTTTGAGGATGTAGAATGTTATAGGTTATGATGATACCTCTGAGAGGGAGGGTTATACCTCGGCTTATGGGTCCGAAAGGTTTTTGGATCTTGCAAGTTTCGGGACAAAACTTATTTTTAGAGGGGTGTGATGTAAGAGCCTTAGTCTTTAGGGGCCTTTAGTCCTCACGAGCCTTGTCGGACCCTGGCAACTGCGCCTGCGGATCCTGTTAGCCGCCACTGTGCCTTGCCTGATCCGCCACTACGGGTTTGTGCGGCTGCAGCCACCTTTGTTGACCTCTTGACTTTGCTTTTGGTTAGCTTCCTATATAAGCTTCCAATGCTTCCAATGAAGGGTTTCTTCATCTCTCCAGCTTCTCTCTTCCTCCTCACGTTCTTCTCTCTTCTCCCTTGATCTTCTTTGATCTCTGTTTTATCTTGTGTGTAAGTTTTTGAGAGTTTGTGTGTGACTTTGGCTTTGGATGATCATGAGAATGATGTTGAGAGTTGTTGTTGTTGTGTTGAGGTGGTGGAAGTGTTGATTGCTCTTAGTTTATGCTTAGGGCTTTGCTGAGGTGAGACCTTCTTTCCATGTTCTTTCCTACTCCTTCCTTGATTCTTTCTTCCTTTTCTCGCTTAGTATCACAAGCTGAGCTTGTGTGGATCCTTTCCTAGCTATTCTGATGTTCATACATGTGTATATGTGTATGTGTGTTGTTGTGGTATGATGGAGAATTGAAGAGAGTCGAGAAAGAGATCGAAGAGAAGTTGGGGCCAACATTTTGCACAGACAACCGCCTCTGCGCCTGCACTAGGCCGCCTCTGCGTCTACTGTGGACCGCCCCTTCGCCTTTAGTGAGCCGCCCCTGCGCCTCACTGGGTTCGCCTTGAGTTCTTTGCTTCTGTTGGTGCTTTCAGGGCCTACCTTGTTGGTATGTTTCCTTCCTTCCTTTCCTTTGGCCTTGGCTTAAATGTTGGCTAGGCTAGCTTGGACCGCTTGGTTATGATGAGTTGTATGATAGAGTTGTGCCTTAGGCACTTATGTTTATGTTGAGAATATGCCTTAGGCGTTTGTGAATATGTTATGATCTTGAGGTTTAGATTGAGGTTGCAGGTTGGTTATGGTTATGGAGACGAGTCTCCTAACCCTTGCAGTATGTGATTTTGTGTGCCTTGCTATTGCAAGCGTTGATTACTTCCCCAAGGGGAAGCTGTGACGTGGTATTGGTTACGAGTATATGAGGTAAGTCCATAGGAATTACTTAGCATTCAGTTGTGGGTTTGTGTGATTGTGATGGTTGTGTGTGTTCATATGATTGTGCATTTATAACCTAAACCTGACTTGGACGACCATTTATTACTTTAAATGACCCATGTGTATTACAACGGGTCGTGACCACTTGCCTCCGCTTGTTGGTAGGAGGAGGTGCCCTGAAGATGATCTCACAGGGGGGACGAGTGATGATCATTTCCATGCAAAACCCCTGTGTTACGTTTGATGGGACGAGGTTCTTGAGTCTTCCCGTGTTACAATATAAGTTGAATTAGTAATGGAATAACAAAATTGAAAGATAATAAATGAATGTGTGTGGCATTGCATGTATGAGATGTGGATGTATGTTTGTGCTATTACCTTCATACTTATTCATTGTTGTAGCTAATGGTGTATAACATGTTGTAGACGATCTGTAGGTTAGGAAGACTGTAGAGTGAGCCAGATGGGGTGACCAGCCGAGGACTTCTGTACATTAGGATGCGTGGGATATGGGATCTTTTGTATTAGATGTTTATGGATGTTGTTTTGTACTCGGCTTTTTGTTTGTAAGCCCTTTTGATGTACCTTATTAAGTTTATGTATTTGGTTTTAATCTACCTGTGCCTTGTTGTAAGATCCAGTGAACTTATTGTCAGGCTTGGGTCAAGATCCATTGTGAGATCCTAGCCAAATGTGGCACTCCGAGTCCTGTTGATTCGGGGTGTTACACATCAAGGGTTTGAGGCATCTCGAAAATTGAGAATCGATCATCTCCTGGGCTTCAGTTTTTTTGCACCGCTGTCCATACTTCCATAAAGTAAAGTAAAAGAAAAATTCACATGCAAAGCATGTTTGGGAAGAAATGTTCTTCAAGCTTGTGTTGTGTAATTCCTTTTTCTCGGATATCGCACCACATTACCTTATGAAAAATCCCACTCATTCACGTTTCTTGACCTTTACATGAAAGTCCTTAAGATCTTATGGTTGTTGTTTCGCTTAGTGATCGAAATTGGAATTCCACATGATTGATTTTGACATTACTTTGGGTTATGATGGTTGTCTTGGAGCTTTTGCAATGTATGATGTTTCTTTTTCATGATATGATTCGTTTTGTGTACATAGAAGTTTTCAAGGAAACATGAAGCAAGATTTGAGAGTGATCTATTGAATAGAAGCACAATACCAAAAAGATTTGGTTTCCTTTGTTTTGCATTCATAATTCATCATACCTTATGTTCTAGCTTTTGAAAACCTTGCTTGGGGACAAGCAAGAGACAAGTATGGGGTATTTTGATAGCATGAAATATGACATTATTTTAGGCACATGTTTTGGTTGTTTTTTCCCATTCTTTTGTGTATATGGATATGAGTTTGAAGCATTTATGAGCACATTCACCTATTATGTTGGTATAGAGATATGCACAAGCTTTGTTGTGTTTTTAGGTGAATAAAGACTTAGATTGGAGCATAAATGGAGTATGTAGGAGTGATTGATCATGCTAGACATCAAGAGGATGGATTGGAATAGCTAAGGAATAGGTATGAGTAGAAACCTTCGGGAAACAAGAGATTTTATGCACGTTTTAGGGATTCCACGGTCAAGTACAAGGAACCAAGGCCGTGGTTTTGGGAACTAATTTAAATTTGGCCGTGTAAAGAGATGTCGAGAGCAATATGCATTCCCACGGTGGTTTCCACGGGCGTGGAAATTTACTCATGCCCGTGATTTTGTTAACAGTTGCCACGTGTCATATTAGAAGCCTGAAGGAAGAAAGAAAATGGATCTCGCGCTACACATTGGCTGCATAACTTTGGAAGATCTTATTGCGAGAAGATTTGGAAGGAAGATTTGGAGAAGTACGCACTTTGATTTTGCGATGTTTGAAGATCTTAGGGTTTTACTTTGAAGCAGGATTGACATCCGGTTATTCTTTGTTCTTTAAGATTGTGAGAGATTTCTTACTCAATTCTATATTCATTGAACACAAGTACGGATTTTGAGTTTGATTGAGATTGGTTTTGTATTCATTATAGAGTTTTCAAGGTTCTATCTTTTCTTTCTTTTAATTTTGATTATTGATTTAATGAAAACGATTGTTGGCTAAAACCCTTAAGCGATTCTAAGGTGAATGGTTGATAGTTGTGGCATAGATGATGATAGATTGAACCAAAACAGATTTGACCCTGAGATTTGCGAGAAAACTCGTCGTCGAGGCTTTCCACGACCTGTTCTTGAATTCCACGGCCGTGGTTCTTCAAGATCTCACCGTGGTTTTCCTCTGTCGTACGTTCTTTGCTTTTGCATTGATCCAAAGTTAAAGATTGGCCCTAACCTAGCCTTGACTTACCTTTTCTAGGTAGTAGTGAGACTCAACATCCTCTTCTTAGGTTACGAGTGTCACAACCTTAACCTTTTTGGCTTATCTTTGATTCCCTTGGGTTTGGGCATTGGTATTTGAGAGTTTAATCTTGTCCTTAGATCCTCTTTATAACGAGACTCATTATCCTTTATTTAGAGAGCCTTTGAGTGAGACTTATGGGTTTGGAATTTCACCGTACAACACCCTACTTTAGATCTATATCTTTGCAATCCTAACTATGTCCTTATATCTTTATAACATCTTGAATCGATTGCCACAATTGGATACCTGAATCTTTAGAATCTTTGTTTTCCCATTAATCTTTACAAAAGCTTATATACTTGTTGGACGATTTTTCGAACTGAATTTGATCCCCTAAATCCCTGAGTTTGATACTATGGAATTCTTTCTTTACTATACCGATCCGTACACTACGGGTTCACTTCTTTTCTTGATTTCAGATTTCATAAATTTAAGAGTTAGTGAGGCACACTTTTGAGCAAACAATGGTTAGTCGGAGAGGACCATTCAGACGCTATAGGACATGCTGCGAACTTGTGTGTTGGATTGGGGACTAGGATGGTCAGTTTACCTCCCTTTGGTTGAGTTCTCATACAACAACAGTTGGCTTGCATGTATTGGGATGTCCCATATGAGGCATTGTATGGGCGTAGATGCCGTACACCTTTATGTTGTGATGAACCTAGCAATATTAGTGGTATAGCGCCATATCAGATTCAGGATGATATGGCTCGAGTAGCGCTGATCAAAAAGAGGATGTTGGCTTCACAGAGTCGCCAGAAGTCATATGCAGACAAGAGGCGTCTACCTCTAGAGTTTAGAGTGGGAGCTCATGTCTGGTTCAGAGTATCTCTGACGCGAGGCCTCAGACGTTTTGGCATAAAGGGGAAGCTGAGTCCCCGATATGTCGGTCCTTTTGAGATACTTGATAGAGTTGGGAGGGCAACCTACAGATTAGCTTTGCCTCCGAGGTTAGAGGGTGTTCATCTTGTATTTCACGTGTCTCAGCTGAGAGAGTATATACCAGATCCGAGACACATTGTAAGTTATGACGATTTGGTGGTTGAGCCGGACCACACCTTTGCTGAGCATCCAATTGCAGTCCTAGAGCGAAGTATGAGATGCCTACGTTCAAAGGACATTCCCATGTTGAGCATACAGTGGTCGAGACGAGGACCTGAGGAGGCTACATGGGAGACTGAGGATAGTATCCAAAGGAACTATCTAGAATTCTATGCTGAGATAGATCCACTTAGGGTCGACGAGTAGATCTTAGTGCTATCTTGGTGAGTATGTGCTTATTTGCTTATATAGTTTGATGTGTTCGTTTTCGTGCTATTGTGTCGTGATATAGATCTTATTAGATCTTGTTGTAGTAGCGCGATTTATTATTATAGTTGGAGATGTGTAATATCCGGAATTTTTATTCCATTTAATTTTGAATCAAATCGGACTTCGAGCCGTTCACAGTTTCCCATTCTATCTAGTATTTCTTCTTTACAAATTTTATTATTTTATGTAGAATTTAATTCACATAAAATGATAAAATTATTTCAAGCTCTAATTCTTATAATTATGTATTATTTTATGTAGAATTTAATTCACATAAAATGATAGATTTATATCAAACCCGAGTTATTATAATTCATTCTTATCGATGACTTTAGACGAGATCATGACAAGCTGTGACGAGATCATGAGTAAGCTGAGACGAGGCCATGACAAAGCCCGACAAATCTGTGACAAACTCATTCATGGGCCTGACAAGCCCATGATGAGTTTTGATAGATTTTTGACAAACATTTCACCTCACCTTTCTTGCCTTACCTCAACCCACACTCTTTGTTTCAGCCTAGCCGGGAGCTAGCCAAGCAGCCCAGTGAGACGTCCAGCCCACGTACAACAGCTTCTCTTCTCCTCCTTGCTCTTACGAGAAGCCTAACCCTAGCAGCCTCCTACAGTTGCCGTACGTCAAACCCCTCCTCTCTCTCACGCTACCCATGTCGCTCTCTCTCCCCCTCGATGTTGCAGCCGTCCATGTGCAGTAGCAACAACCGAGCCTTCCTCTCCGTCGACATTAGCAGCACCGCTACCGCTCCATCCTGCACGCATCGCCACAACAACCGGCCCTGGACACAACAACAACCTCCTTCCCTTTCCTACACTTTGTCGGCATTCTCAGTACACGGACGTCCTCTTCCCGGAACCAGCAAGGTGGCGCAATCTTCTCCTTCCCTCTGCACAGGAGAGACTCAGCGGGAGACCTCTCCCTTGTGGTTGCAACCGCCAAGAGACGCAGCTGCAGGTGCGTCGCGTGGGGAGATCGCAGCCCTAGTTCAACAGCGTTTCTCACTGTCGGATCGCACCAACAACCCTAAACCGGGGGCGGGCTAAAGACCCCAGGTGCGGCGTGTCCCAGCCGCAGGGCGGCAGTTCCTTGGGCCGCAGGTGTGCATCCCTCCTGCCACTGGGGTGCTTTTGTGACAGGATCTCGTCTTTGTCTTTGCTTCCGTACATGTGAACACATCAAGTCTCACACGTCCGGTAAGGACCTCAACCCTCTTCCTTACATTACCCTCTTTGTGTTGTGCTGATGAGAACACCCATCTATGTCTTTAGACCTCCATAACATCCATGAAAGATGACTAGAAGAGCTGTTACATTTCTGAGTTTTCAGAGTTGACGAGCAGTCAACTTCAGGGCCAGATTTGAGTAAGTTATACTCCTCCTTTGCTGCTGAATTTTGGATATGTTGTAGTCAGTAGTATATAGTAGATCATACTAAAATTTGGGAAGAATCGGAGTTACGGTTTGAGAGTTATGATGTTGCAAAGTGGACTCCTCATGCAGTTTTTATATATGTGCTGAGTGTTTGGGAAAATAGCAAGTGATGCTGTTTTGTGAGATAGTTTTAAATAGGATTTTGATCTCCGTTGGGCCTGAATTTTGGATATGATATAGTGGACATACTGTTGTAGAACATATTAAAATTTGAGAGGCATCCAGCGAGTGGTTTGGGATTTATGTTTTTTCAAAGATTGAGTCGTAAGCCGTTTTTCTGTTGTGCTGAAATTCGGCTTTGTGAGATAGTTTTAAATAGGATTTTGATCTCCTTTGCGGCTGAATTTTGGATATATTATAGATAAGATTTTATAGTTGAACATATCAAAATTTGGGATAAATCCAGCGGGTAGTTTAGGAGTTATGATTTTTCAAAGTTAAGACTGTGTGGTGTTTGTTAAGTGTTGTAACCAACTTTAGAAATTTTTGTAGAAGTGATGGTTGAACAGTTTTAAGAAATTCTTGCTCCTAGAAGTAGATGAGATATCATAGATGATCTAGGAAATTATTTCGGAATTTTTATAAGATTATTCGAATTTTTTTATTTGAAGCCGAAGTTGGACCTTAACAATCTTTCCGAAAATAAGGAAATGGGTAAATTGTTAGTTGGTAACCAAACTCATCTTTAGGAGTTAGAATATCTCTTTAGTCTCAAATAAGAGTTTAGGCATGAATTAGAGAATTTTTGGAAGTTTCAATACCAAGGGTAAAATAGTCATTTTACCATAAATTAATACTGTAATCAATTCCGTTCTATTAAGACCTACTATCTTAGAAGTCTTAGACTTCTAATCACCTAGAAAGTGTGTTGACACACTTGCCTCCTTTGACAGGCCACTGAATTCCTATTGTACTGATCGATTTGCGAATTAGAAAGTCGAGATCTGATCCAGGTAAGTCCACGGACTCACTTAGCTGGCTTCTTGTATGAGTGTGATGTGTATGAGTGGTGTTTGTTAGTTAAGATAAATAACGAAACCGGAATAGGCCGACTTTAATATATCGTATAATTGACCCAAGTGTATGATAACGGGTCGTGACATCATCTGCCTAGCTCTTGCGAGAGTTTAGGAGGTTCCCTGCGACCAGCCCAGTCAGGTAGACGGTCAGATGCATTAGTACCATTCCGCGTTGGTAAACGGGGATAGGGGCGAGGTTTGGGAATCCCTCGTGTCACAAAATAAGTATCATTAGTAATGACATATCACCTAATTAAAAGATAATAAAAAGGATTGAGTGTTGCATGTTGATTGTGTATGTTGTGTGTTTGTGCTTTTACCTTTATACTTATGCATAGAATGTTAGCTAACGGTTTTATCCGTGTTGTAGATTTGTAGAGATAGACAGTTGCAAAGAGATCCGGAACGGATGGTCAGCCGGGTCCACGTATTCATTAGATGGGGACAGGGGGTCTCTCATACGACATGCATGTTATGTATCTATATATATGTTTTGTAAGGCTGTCAGATGTGTACATTCATACATTAAAAATAATATGTTTTGAATTTGTTTTAAATACATTTGTGCCTTGTTGTAAGATCCAAGTTAAATTGTTGTCAAACTAAGGTCGGGACCCATTGTGAGGTCCTGACTAGTAACTCCCCGAGTTCTCAAAATTTGGGCTGTTACAAGATGGTTCCTTCCTCCATGCTATTTGACTGCGATTAGGATCTAACTGGAGATAGTTCTTCCTGTAACACCCCAAATCCACTGGACTTGGAGTGTCACATTGGGATAGGATCTCACAATGGATCCTGACTCTAGTCTGACAACAAGTTCACTAGATCTTACAACAAGACACAGGTAGATTAAAACCAAATACATAAAAGTTGTATATGATACATCAAAAGAATTTACAAACTCAAAGCCGAGTACAAAACATCAAACCACAACATCTGATACAAAAGATCCCATATCCCGCGCATCCTAATGTACCGAAGTCCTCGGCTGACCACACCATCTGTCTCACCCTGCAGTCTTCCTAACCTGTAGATCATCTACAACACGGTATGAAACCGTTAGCTACAGACATGAAAAGCATGAAGGTAATAGCACAACCACACATCAACATCTCATACATACAATGCCACACACATTCATTTATTATCTTTCATTACGTTATTCCATTACTAATTCAACTTCTTTTGTAACACGAGGAACGTAAAGAACCTCGTCCCTTTCCCCGTTAACACAGGGGTTTGCATTGGGGGTGATCGTCACTCGTCCCCCCCTGTGTTACTGGCTTCCACGCACCTCCTCCTAACCAGCAGGCAGAGACCGTGGTTACCGCCCGTTATAATACACTTGTGCCAAATAAATGTAATAAATGGTCATCCTAGTCCAGTTTAGATTATAAATGCACAATCATATGAACACACACAACCATCACAATCATACAATCCACAACTGCACGCTAAGTAAGTCCTATGGACTTACCTGATATACTCGTAACTTGTACCACGTCACAGCTTCCCCTTGGGTAGTAATCAACGCCTACAATAGTAAGGAACACACAATCACATAATGCAAAGGTTAGGAGACTCGTCTCACTAACCACAACCAACCTATATCTCAAATCTAAACCTCAAATCCTCAACACATTCATAAATGCCTAAGGCTTATCCTCACCATAACATCTCATCATAGTCGTACACATACTAAACCCTAAAGCCATAACCGATATCCATAACATCATCATGATCCTCAACTCATTCTGACACCTAGCATGCATCTAATTAGTATACCTCAATCTCAAATTTAATCCTAATTTAATTAATTAACCTTTAATTAATTAAATAAATTTCACCAGAATAATGTTTTGCCCTCAGGCCATTTCTAAACCCACCTGTCATCAGATTTCATCAAACAAACAACCCATAAACACCAGAATAATATAATGATCATAATGGAATTTCTAATTATCCATTTTGAAAAGCCTAAAGTCAATTTAGGCCAAATCGCAGTATGGAAAACGAATAAATTCATAACTTATTCGATACTAACCTGATTGACGATCTGAAAGAAGATTCGGAATCACAACGACGCAGGCTACACATGTACAATATCAAATTCACCGGAATCTGAGCGACGGAACTGTCCTATTGACATATATGCTCGACCAGGTCCTTATCTGCTCGGAAATGCAGAAACTTGGTACCGATATGAAGAGAATGAAGAGAAGAATCAAAAAACTCAAACGGAATTGAAATCGGATTAGAAAGGAGAGTAGATATGAGTTTGAAGTTTGAGAGAAATCAAAAATTTTACGAGGAAACGTGAAAGGAAATGAATTAATAAGCGATTTTCCGCTATTTATAGTGAAGTTGATAATTATCCTTTAGCGAAGTCGATAATTATCCTTTAAACTAATCCAATGGCAGGTTGAGCCCCCTTCTCCAAACTTCTCGAAATTGGAACAATAAATCTTGAATATTGTAGGGATAATTATTCCACAATTGCCTCGGAAAACGTGTATTCCTAAGCCGTCTTTCTTAGCCATTAAGAAACGAAATAGCGACTCTTTTGGCCGTTTTGCCTTTCCATGTTATTTCGTATCTAGGACATGTCCGATGTCCTGATTATTTCTCTCAACTGCATTTTTATTAATTGGAGCTCCCAAATGCTCCAAAAATACTGGAGGGTAAAAATAATTACCCGGGGGAAAAAGTGAAAATTTCACCATAAGCCCAAAATTACGCCAGGAACATAATGGTGAGACTTATACTCAACACTTAAGCAATCTTCGCGAGTTATGTGTCAATTACTATCACTGATTAAGTTAATCAACATTAATTAGAATTCGGAAATCCTAGCTATTACACTTTCTTCATGCCATTTTGATGGACATAGTCTCGTTGGAGATGTTTTTCCTCCATGTTTTGTATACGAGTATGATCTGGCTAGAGATGTGCTTTCCGCTATGCCCTGTGATATGAGTATGGCAAGAGATGTGATTCCGCTATGCCTTTGGATAGTGTTATGATCCTGATTTCTGGAGTTGATGATTCCTCCATGCTTGTGTTTTGAGGTTATAGATTGATATAGGTTGTGACCTTTTGAACGGAGATGTGATGCCTCCGATAGAGAGAGTTATACCTCGGCATATGGGTCCGAGAGGATTTGGGATTTTGCAAGTTTCGGGACGAATCTTGTTTTTAGTGGGATGAGATGTAAGAGCCTTAGTCTTGAGATGCTAAGAGAGTCCTGAGGTGTGTAGGGATTGGCCTTAACCGCCCCTGCGGCCAAGCTAGGCGCCCTTGCAGCCACAAGGATCCGCCCCTGCGCCTCCATGAGCCGCCCCTGCGGTTTGTGGTGTGCTACAGCAGGCTTTGTTGACCTTGACCCGTGCTTTTGGATGGCTTCCTATATAAGTTTCTTCCTCACTTCATGTGGAGGGTTTCTCATCTCTTCCAGCTCCATCTTCTCTCCCTTACGTTCTTCTCCTTCTCCTTTGAACCTCCTTCTTGTTTTTCCTTGATCTTGCAAGATTTTTGATGATAGTTTGATGCTTGGATGATGAGGATGTTGATGGATGTGGTTGACGTGCCTTTGATGAGCCAGCCTTGAGGTTGTGGTGAGGAGTCTCCCTCTATTAGGACTCAACAAGTGAGATCTTTCTTCCTTCCTTTCTTTCTTTCTTCTCTTCTCCTCTTCTTCCTTTCTAGCTTAGAATTCCACAAGATTTGATCTTCTGGCAGCCTTCTTAGGCTCTGTTTTATGTATATATGTATGTAGATGTATGTTTGGGGCTGCTGGCTGAAGAAGGAATGAAGAGGTTCGACTGAAGAAGTGAAGAGGAGCTGAAAGTGTGCATTCTGCCACCATCCTCCCCTACGCCATCTCAGGGGCGCCATTACGCCACCCAGGGCCGCCCCTGGGGATCCCTGCATTCCAGCCCTGTGTTGTTCTTGTCATTTAGGTGTGTCTTGCTTCTGGACTTGCCTAAGGTTGGCATTGTCCCTTCCTTTCCTAGTCTGAGTGTGTAGTATCATGCTAGGTATAGACGAGATTGTTATGATGATGTTATGATCATGTTATGCCTTGTACGGATTTGAGGATTAGTAGGTTGTGAGGTTTAAGTTAATGATGATCCTATGGATCCATTGAGTTTAGGTGTGACCCCTTTGATTGATAGGAGATTAATATATCTCTATGCCTCGTTATTAGGCAGTGTCCCTCTCAAGATTGGAGGTTGATCGTGGTTGAGATTGTACGAGGTTGAGGTAAGTCCATAGTACTTACTTAACTACCATCCTTATATTGGGTGTTTGCATGAGTGGTGTGTGTGTTATATTCTTAATATGGTAGCATGTGATGTCGATTATTACCGACCTATGTTTTATTGATAGCCCCATTGCGTGGTAGTGATAACCTTTCCCTTTCATCCTGTAAGGAGTTGGGAGGTTCTCTGACGTCAGGCCAGACCTGGTATACAAGAAGGGCACAATACCAATCCCACAAGGTACACGGTTGTGTGACCGACACTACCCAAGATGCCTAGCAGGCTCAGAGGCGAGGATGATACGTTCCTCGTGTCACATAGCTATATATATATATTAACACGATTTGAGTGGATGACCTTATGTAATATAATGAAGCGGGTTAATGTGAAAAACATGATTATGTGTTTCTATTTCATGTCTTGTGCTTGTGCTTATGCATTACCTCATATATGTATGGTCAGCTAACGGTTTTATACAGTGTTATAGATGCTTTGTAGGATAAGAGAGCTTTAAAGTGATCCGGCAAGGTTGCAGGCCGAGGACTCTCGTACCTTAGGCGGTTATGGTTTTGGGGGTATTATATATACCTCCTACTTGAGGATGATGTTTTGTATACCTCTTGTGTGAGGATGATGTTTTATGCTCGGCTATGATTTTGTATACCTTTTGATTCACTATTTAATACAGTTTTATGTATTTGTTATATATTTGTCAGTGTCATGTCGTAAGGTCCAATTAACTTGTTGTCAGGCTAGGTCAGGATCCACTATGAGATCCTAGCCAATGTGGCATCTCGAATCCCGCGGATTCGGGGTGTTACAGTGATCATGATGTGTGATTTATTGTGCTTATGTGTTATGTGTGCTATTACAGTTATTCTAATTTGTCAGTTCTTAGCTAACGGATTACACCGTGTTGTAATTGCTTTATAGGACAAGAGGATTGCATAGTGATCTAGAGGAGTGAACAGCCGAGGACTTCCGTACATCTAGGTTTTGTATGGGTTTTTGGGATGTATATATGTTTATGATGTTACCGTTTTGATACTCGGATGTTGTTTTGTATACTTTCGATATATACTATTTCAGCTTTATTAGTTTTGGTTTTATATTTATTTGTGCATTGCTGTAAGATCCAGTGAACTTGTTGTCAAGATTGGGTCAGGACCCATTGTGAGGTCCTAGCCCATAGCACTTCGCGTCTTACGGATTTGGGGTGTTACAACATGTGATTCCAAAGCTAATATGATTTGTAACTTGTCGTTTAAGATAGGTCATAGGGTGATGAGTGAGTTGCTCTTTGTCCTTCCCAAGAGCCCACAGAAGTTGAAGGTGGGAGATTTATTTTTGCTTTGTGCATGGCCACCGACACTAGGCCAGACACCGCCACCCTTTTCACAGACAATTTAAAGAAGGTCGGAAACAAGTCCAAAAGGGACATATGTGTGGGAGATCTAGTGACCATATCGCTAGGGCCTTAGACTTTGACCTTTCGGCTTGCAACTTAGTTGCCCCAACCCGCCCCCTTGGTCTCCAACAGTTAATTCCCCGTGGTATTATTATACCACGAGGACGGGTGCTCCTTTCGTTGATATCCCGTGCGAGAAGACGAACCCGAGGGCGATTGCTTGGAGAAGCGATTTCACCATCCTAGACCAACGTAATTGGAAGTTAGCATTCGAGGAGATGACTGAGGAGGATGATAAGAAGGATGCCGACATGCCAGGTGATGATGACGAGAGTGATGAAGGCGCTCAGTCCATGGACACCGGGACTGATGTTGCGGGTCCCAGTGGTAATGATGATGATGACAAGGAGACGGAGGAAGACATGCCGGTTTAGGGTGGAACCTACACAGATCTTGGACGGTAGGAGGTGCCTATGATGAGAGCAAGACACTCGGTCTCTCACGCACCTCGGTGAGGGACCCGACGCCGATTGGAGCATTCAAAGTTCTCTAACCAGCTAACGCAGATGACCTTTGGGTTCGATAGCCTTCCGAGTGAGATTTTGGGGATTAACCAGCATTTAGGGCATATGGGTGAGCGGCTTGATCGCTTCGAAGCCCGACATTCTTTCCACAACGGGTGATGACATGAATTATGACCTATTTTTAGGCATACATTTATGTAGATTTTCCCTTTATGTTAAATGCATAAGACATATATTCATATCAATTATGTTGTTATTCACCTACTTTGCAAGAATCGAGGTCTACATAACGTTTGATTGTAATTTCAGGGAATATGGCACATTTTGGATCAAAAGGAAGCATGAAAGCGCAAGGAGTCGAAAGGATACCAATTGGACTTCATTGGAACATCAAAAGGAGCAAAGAAAGTTAGGAACACGCACACGAAGTGAACTCTGATACCCCAACGTTATCTCTGATACCTTGGAGCGGGCTCTGATACCACATCTCAACTGAGATGATCCGACGTCAATCGAGATAAACTTAACAGGGAGTCACCTCGCCCCACATCTCGACCGAGATGCTTACGCTTTGCTCCGAACCGCTAGATTGGCTCTAATACCAGCGGGCTCAACATTCTTTTTACGGCCCAAAGTTCTAGGGTTTATCTTTAAGGATGTAAACCCTAGTTTTATATTCCTATAGATATCCCTTATCCTACAACGTTAAAAGGACGCCCCATAGAAGTTGGCCTTCGACCCCCACCGATGTGGATTGACACCCCACGGGAGGCTAGACGCTCGAATATTGAGACGTCATAAAGGTTTTCTTTGGACGATTGAGTTGAAGGATTGAAGGAAGGAAATATTTGAAGGAATGATTGCTAAGGGTTGAAGGAACCCTAGATTGTGAGGACTTCTTTGGGGATTGCTAGTGAGTTGTTATCATCCTTTTTTGGAACATATTTATTGATACATTTGATTGGTTTGTTTTCTTTGATAATTGAGATACCTTTGTTGCTTGCTTCATTCCCTTTTCTTGATATTCTTGATAAATATTTGATTGCATTGATTATGAAGATTGTTGGCTAAACACCCTTGCGATTTTGGGGTGATTAGTTGAAGGTTGTGGTATAGACAATAAAAGAATAGACCTTTATCAAAGTGGACCCTGAAAACTTGAGTTAACCCTAATCCGAAACCCGTCTCGGCCTATTCGTTGAGCATCTCGACTGAGATCGATATAGAATAGAACGAGATCGCCCACTACATTGCCTATTCCGAGTTTAGCTTATAGTTTGACAAATCCTATCCTTGTTGCACCTTTCCTGGTTTATATGCAAGCCTAGGATGAGACTTACCCGGTGATTCCTTTGCTTGTATACCGATGATGATGAGTTTTAGGTAATAAAGGTTTATCTTTTATTAGGGTTTGAGTGTGCCTTCATCCTACCTTTGAGAGTTAACGTGAGACTTACTCGGTCATGTTCAGTTCTGTACCCTTAGGTGAGTGATGTTGGTATGAGCGCCTTTACCATTCCTTAGTTCCTTGAGACTTACCCGGTAATAGGAACTTTATTTTGGGAAAGTGGGTAGTGAGACTTACCCGGTGATCTACCCCATAGTAGCAACACCTTTCCTCAACAACCCTCAACTATGCCCACGTTATCCGAAGAGATCTTGAGTCACAACCACAACTGGATACTATGATCTTTAGAAACTGCATTTCCCCATCTTGACGTATATTCTTGCTTTGCTTTTGATCAATATTATTGCATGCTTTCAAAGTTGGATTACTTTACTGTGATTGTTCTCACCGATTCCTAGAGATCAACTCCGGAATATAAGCCTTACTACGATTGATCCGTACACTACGGGTTCGTTTATCGTTAGGTTTATTAATCGGATTATAAATTTAAAGCTTTGTCAGCACACACCTTTCGGAGAGAACAAACTTTTGGCGCCATTGTTGGGGAATTGGTCAATACAAATCTAGTGTACGGTTGTCTAACCTGGAAGCTTCTTGCTTTGCGACTGATCATTATACTTGAGTGTTCTTGTAGATCTATTTTTCTTTCTATGAGTTTCTGACCTTTCACGGACACCAATGGCTTCTAGGAGCTATGAGCCTGCATTCGATTCAATATGGAGAGTGAGGCAAATGGCTAGAGGGGAACATTATATGTATCTGGAAGAGAAATACACCTTCAATTGGTTTGACAGTGGCAGAGAAAGAGATGAAGTCATTGAGGATGAGCTTGACTATTGGGATGAGCTCAATCCCCCTCACGAGGTTTATGAACAACCTTTCTTACATGCCTCAAGTGCAACCTCCACAACCACATCATGAGAATCGATTCGAATCATTACTCAAACAAATAATGGGAATGATCGATAACACCGCGAGCATAGCGGCCTCTGTTGAAAAGGTTTACGAACTCCAAGTTTCGAGTATTCCTCCGCTCGAACCGGAAGTTCCTCTTGAAGCCCTCATTGAAAAAGAGGAAGAAGTGGAAGACCTTGACTCAACTGTTGAAAGTGCGCTCGAGATTGAAGAAGAAACGATTGAGTTGGAAGAAGGAGAAGAGAATGTGGAGAACCTTGGCCAAATTACTGAAATTGTGGCCAGGGTTGAAAAGAATCCAGCTGAGTTGGGACAAATTTCTTGTGTGGATTATCATCCTAACATGAAACTTGTCCCAAGCCTTGAAGAACATTATAAGGTACTTTCTCCTACTATCTTTAAAGTTCTAGATTTCTTAAGGGATGCACCGAAGAGTTGGAGGTCTCTTCTAAAAGAACCTCCTAAGATCAAGATGAAACCTCCCTTGAATTTGCTGAAAGAAGATGCTCCTTGGACTACAAGGAGTGGAGTTAACAAGCGCTTCACCGCTAAGGCAAAGAAGCGTCTTTTGTTCAAGTATGGGGTCATTCACATTACAAAGACCATACGTCATCCCCAAGATGGAGATGGGGAAGCTACAAGAATTCTTGAGAAGGTGTTTTCTCGATCTAGGAAAGGATGGGACGAAAAATTGAGTTATGTCCCATGGAAGACCGGTAGGATTCCGGTGAGAACCAAACCGTAAAAGCTTGTACGTGGGAGATTGATAGCATGAAATATGACGATATTTTAGGCACATGTTTTGGTTTTTTTTCCCCTTCTTTTGTGTATATGGATATGAGTATGAAGCATTTATGAGCACATTCACCTATTATGTTGGTATAGAGATCTACACAAGCTTTGTTGTGTTTTTAGGTGAATAAAGGCTTGGATTGGATGGGTGCTCCTCCAGCTTGGATGGGAGCGCCATCGGAGTGGATGCAGCAACGACCAACGATAGCATGTATTATAGTCTATATTTTGGGACTTGTTTAGACGTTTTATCTTCAATAATCTGCATGTTTGAATGTATATTATGTGATTATATTGTCATTTCATCTACCTTTGCGGGAATCAAGGTCTACACCAAGTTTCGTTGTAATCGTAGGTAAAATGGCACATTTTGGATCAAAATGGAGCTAAGGAACAAAGGAGTCGTTGGAGCTACATTTAGGAGCTTAAAAGAGGACCTAGGAAGCTTGGAATTAACAAAGAAGATTTACCTTGGACCAGATTCAAGAGATTTTACCTTCAGCTGAGATTCACCTCGGTCAGTTACAGTACCACCTCGACGGAGGTGATCTTGAGGAACGCCCCGACCGAGGCGAACACCCTGACGCCTCGAGATATATTTTATTTGGCTGAGATCTTTTATTTTTGGAAGGAGAGATCTTATATTTTTGGGCTAGATTTCTGGAAGGAAGATCATATATTTGGGAGATCTATTTTAGAAATATGGATATATTTTATTAGGATATTATCTTTTTAAGATATTATTATATTTGGAAGATAATTCTCCTATAAAAAGGGCCGGATTTTCCATAATTCAGTATCCCCGCTACATCATCGCATACTTGGAGATTGAAGAAGCTGTAGTTAGGAAGCATTTTTGGAAGTTTGAAGGAAGATTGAAGGAAGGAAGTTCATAGCTTGTTATAGCTTTTGAGGGGATTTGTAAGACTTTCTTAGATTCCCTTTGGTTTGTTGTCTTGTTGGATTTGTGATCCAAGGAACGTTTATTTGTGTGATATTAGATTCAGTTGTTGAAGCCTTGTTAATAAGGTTTTTATG
Source organism: Fagopyrum homotropicum (assembly GCA_033239125.1). Taxonomy (NCBI): domain Eukaryota; kingdom Viridiplantae; phylum Streptophyta; class Magnoliopsida; order Caryophyllales; family Polygonaceae; genus Fagopyrum; species Fagopyrum homotropicum. The sequence continues at coordinate 64,931,262 of BSWB01000003.1, forward strand.
TTCAAATATTCACTCTCTTCCCGTATATTTGATTATTGCTTTCATGATGATGAGTGGCTAATTTCATTGTGCGATTCTAGGATGATTGGCTGAAAGTTGTGGGAAAGACAATGATAGAATAATCTTAATCCCAGTAGGACCTTGAAAGCTCGAGTCTTTATCCTTAACCCTAGAACATTTCGTTCAGTCGATGAACATCTCGGCCGGGGTGGAACTTGACTGACCGAGGTGACCCTTTTGGATCCGAAACTGAGAGTTAAGTGTTAGAGTTTGTCAAATCCTATTCTTATTACACCTTTCTTGGTTCAATACAAGCCTAGAATGAGACTTACCCGGTGATTCCTTTGTTTGTTTACCCAAGATCATAAGTGTAGGTAATAAATGTTTATCCTTTGTTGGGGTTTGAGTGTGCCTTCATCCCATCTTTGTGAGTTTGTCTGAGACTTACCCGGTAAAGGTTGATTCTATTCCCTTAGTTGGAGTGTTGGTTTGAGATTATAATTCCTTTCCTTAGTACCTTGAGACTTACTCGGTAATAGGAGCTTTTGGTTTGGGGTTAGTGAGTAGTGAGACTTACCCGGTGATCTATTCCACTTTAGAAACACCTTCCCATTGCAAAATCTCAGTTTTGTCCGCTTATCTTGAGATCTTGAGTTGGAACCACAACTGGATGCTTTAATCCGTAGAATTTGCATATTCCCCTTAATTGACCTTATTATCATCTCTTTAATTGCTTTAATCACTTTTGTGGTTCTTAGTTACATAGACGACCTCTACTTGTTTAGGTTTCACCTAAGTCCCTGTGATCGGCCCCTGGAAATCTTGCTTTTTATTACGATTGACCCGTACACTGCGGGCTCGCATCCTTGTTTAAGAATATTTTCTCGGTTAAAAATTTAAAGCTTACACACACCGTTTGGAGCGAACAAGTTTTTGGCGTCGTTGCCGGGGACTTGGTCTAGAACGAGCCGGTTGCGGTAGTCTTTCGGGGAAATTGCCCCTGTTGCTACTAACCACTCTACTTGAGTGACTTTCGCAGGTTCTTTCTCTTAGGTTTATGCGAAGAACCCGCGCTGGGAATGAAATCGTTCCTTACAATCCCGAACCAGAAAAGACATACAAAAGACGCTTGAAAGAAGCTAAGATGGCCAACCAAGACGGTCGCGATCTTGAGGCAGAAATGAAGGAGGCGCTGGAACAACTATGCCTCAGCAAGGAAGAACTGCGACTGGAAAAGGAAGAAACCCGTGCAAGGACGGAAGCTATCGAAGCATATATGACAGCTTTATGGGACCAATATCTACCTCGACCGAATCCAGATCCTCGACCGAGGCAGGATCCAATTCCAGATCCTCGACCGAGGCAGGACCCAGCTCCAGCTGCCCCGGCCGAGATACTTCCACCTCGGATGCCTGTCTGAGATGTTCTTTTTGCAGGTATCCCACAGACCCTAGGACAGAGGATGGACCCTAATCAGCAAGTGAGGCGTCCAGGAGTCAACCTAGGTGATCAGGTGGAACATGTTTATGAACTTCGACCGCAAGTTCTTTCCATGATCCGCCAATGCTAGTATGGAGGTTTAGAGAGGGAGTCTCCGCATCAATACTTACAAAATTATGATATTTTGATGGATACTTTGAGACCTTCAAAAGTGGAAAATAATAATTACAAGCTAAGACCTTTTTATTCTTCTTTGAAGGACAGGGCGCTTACTTGGTATCAGTCTCTTCCTCCCGGAAAGATCAACACTTGGGAGGAGATGACGACGGAGTTCCTAACTAAACTCTTTCCCCCTCCAAAACCTCTGAAATGAGAGGGAAGATTAATGCATTTATCATGAAGGACAAGGAGAGTTTGTCCAAGTCATGGGAGAGATTTAAAAACATTCTTTTGGATTGCCCACATCATGGGATTCCAAAGATAGAGTTGTTGGAGATATACTTCAAAGGATTGGATGGAACTACCCAATTCAACCTTCAACTACTATCCGCCAGCACGTTCATGGACATGCCGATTGATGAAGCTTGGGAGTTCATTGAGAAACAAGCTTTGCACATGGAGAAATACTCCCACCAAGGAGCTGAAAATGGAGTTAAGAGAGTCAACTTCAAAGAAGCTCCATCAAATGATAATCAACACACCTCCCTCAAGAATGATGTGAAGCAATTGAAGGATCTTTTGGTTGCTCACACCAAAAAGGAGGAGGGAGGATATCAAGACTCAAGGAACAACAACAATGGTTCCTGGAACAACAACTACAACAACGATAGAGGCTCCAACAAAAACAATTGGAGATCCACCAATCAAAATTTGGGTAACCCTTACTCTAACTCCAATTCTAATAATTCTTCTAATCCTTTCCTCTCTTCTTCTTCTACTCCATTGAAGAGCCAGGAACCTGGATCAAGTTTGTCCCAGCCAGCGAAGAAAGATGCAGTGTTGGAGGCCATCTTGATCAAGCTCAATGCTATGGAGACGTGCATGACCTCATTTTCGAAGGCACAAAAAGCCTGAGAACAACAATTCTTTAACAAAGCGAATGAAGTGCCAAGAGACCCAGGGAAGCTCCCAGCAAGGACAGAGAGCAACTCAAAAGGACAAATCATGGCATTCACGACGAGAAGTGGACTGAAAACTACAGATCTAATGCCTCGGTCTATGCCAGTGAAGAACACCTCGGTCTAGGTACAGACGAAGAACACTTCGGCCGAAGTACCAACCGAGGTGGAGCCTCGGAAAGCGGAGGAGAAATTTGAAGTTTATGTTCCACCTCCTGCTTATAAACCACCACTTCCATTCCCCCAGTCAAGAGCCAGAGCACATCTAGACAAGCACTTTGGTAAGTTCCTTGACTTGATGAATAAATTATATATTAACATCCATTTCCTTGATGCTATTCTAGGGATCCCGCCTATGGGAAGTTCTTAAAAGAGATTTTTATCAAGGAAGAGGAAGCTGGAAGACTTTGGTGAAGTAAGGATGACATCTAAATCCTCAAAGCTCATTCAAATCATGAAGGAGAAGATGCCACCCAAATTGAGAGATCCCGCCTCATTTTGCATTCCCATTCAAGTTGGGGATGTTACTTGTGAGGCATTGTGTGATTTAGGAGCCAGCGTGAGCATTATCCCGCTGGAGCTATGTGTGAAGATCAGACTTGGAGCGCCAAAGCCGGTGAAGATAAGATTATACATGGCAGACCGCTCCATTACCCATCCCGTGGGCATTTTGGAAGATGTTCCGATTAAGTTAGGTAACTTCTATTTACCTATAGACTTTGTTGTGCTTGATATTCCCGCAGATTACCCCGTCCCTATCATTCTCGAGAGACCATTTCTAGCAACTTCGGGTTGCAATGTGGATTGTAAGAACGCCAAGTTGAAATTTAACATTGGCGGAGATCAAGTGGAGTTTGCATTGCTTGCTGTAATGAAAGAGAGTCGTTGGAGTATGATATCTTCAACATCTATGATGAAGAAGAATCAAGAGAATTGGTGAGCTCTATCCTTATTAATGATCCACTTGAAAGAGTTATTAGTTTTAGCTTAATGGAGGAAGGTATAGATGCTTCTTGTGATGCAGATATACGGAGCTTAAAGGCATTGGAAGAAGATCCAGGAGCTAAGATTGAAAACCTAATCCAGGAGAAGAGAGTCTCCAGTTTCGGTCCCAGTTGCAGTACCTCGACCGAGGCACTCTCGTACCAAGCGAGGTGTTCTTGACTGAAGAACATCTCGGTCACCCACTCTGGACCTCGACCGACGTCGAAAGCGAGATGAGGTCAACTGAGACTTCTGAAAGTCCAGTTCATAAATCCAAGTCTACTCCACTGGAAGGAAGAAGAAAGGATCCCCCTCAGAAAGCACCCCCAGTTGTGGAGCTTAAATAACTCCCAAGTCACTTGAGGTATGTTTTTCTTGGACCGGATTCTACTCATCTCGTCATTGTTATTGCTTCCCTTTCCGAAACTGAATTATCTAAATTGATGCATGTCCTGAGAAAGCATCAAAAGGCATTAGGTTATACTATTGATGATCTTATTGGTATTAAGCCTTCCTTCTACATGCATAGAATACTAATGGAGGACGATCATAAGACTTCACGGGAACCTCAAAGACGGTTAAATCCGATCATGAAAGAGGTTGTGAAGAAAGAAATTCTTAAGTTGTTGGATGCATGTATCATATTTCCAATCTCGGATAGCAAGTGGGTGAGCCCAGTGCATGTAGTTCCGAAGAAAGGAGGGATGACCGTTGTGACGAATAAGAACAACGAGTTGATCCCATCTAGGACCGTTACGGGCTGGAGGGTGTGCATCGACTATAGGAAGCTGAACGTGGCCACTCGGAAGGACCATTTTTCACTTTCCTTCATCGATCAAATGCTCGAACGGTTAGCCCAGCATTCACATTTTTTGCTTTTTAGATGGTTATAGTGGCTTCTTTCAGATTCCTATCCATCCAGATGATCAAGAGAAGACTACTTTCACCTGTCCATGGGGGACATTCGCTTATAGGAGGATGCCATTTGGATTATGTAATGCACCCGCTACCTTCCAGCGATGCATGATGGCTATCTTTTCCGAGTGCATAGAGGAGATCATGGAGGTATTTATGGATGATTTCTCAGTATATGGTTCCTCTTTTGATGATTGCCTATCTAACCTTTCTCTAGTGCTACAAAGATGTGAAGACACTAATCTCGTTTTGAATTGGGAGAAGTGTCATTTTATGGTTAATGTAGGCATTGTGCTAGGACGCCTCGTTTCCAACCAAGGTATTGAAGTCGATCGAGCTAAGATCAAGACTATTGAGAAACTTCCTCCCCCTTGTTCTGTTAAGGGTGTGCGGAGTTTTCTCGGTCACGCACGTTTCAATAGGAGGTTCATCAAGGATTTCTCGAAAATTTCTAAACCACTAACTAAACTCTTGAATAAGGATGTTGTTTTTGAGTTTTCGTAGGAATGTCTTGATGCATTTTGTAGAATTAAGGAAGCGTTGATCTCCGCTCTAATTATCCAACCTCCGGATTGGACCTTGCCTTTGAGATCATGTGTGATGCGAGTGATGTGGCGGTAGGAGCAGTGCTTGGACAAAAGAAGGATGGCCGGACCAACGCCATTTACTATGCTAGCAAGACGCTAGATGAAGCCTAGCGTAACTACGCCACCACCAAAAAGGAGCTATTGGCGGTTGTATATGCTTTTGAGAAGTTTCGTTCTTACTTAGTGGGACCGAAAGTTATTGTTTACACTGACCATGCAGCCATTCGTTACTTGCTTGCTAAGAAGGATGCTAAGCCACGTCTTATTCGATGGATTCTCTTGCTTCAAGAGTTTGACTTAGAAATCTGCGATAAGAAGGGATCCGAAAATTCAGTTGCGGATCACCTCAGCCGGCTACCTCCCTCTTCATGCGAGAGAGACGAACCACCCATAGACGATTCGTTCCCAGATGAGCACTTGCATTTGCTGGAACGTTTGATAAACTTCTTTATCTCACCCCATGATGAAGGTGAAGTATGGGGTGAGGACACGTTCCAACATGTTTAGGGATGCTGTACGGTCAAACTAGCGACCTTAAATCAAGCGCTTCTTGGGAGGCAACCCAAGGTATTGCTTTCTTTTACCTTTTCTAGTCTAGATTTAGATAGTTTGCTTTTGCTTTGCTTTGCTTTGGTTTTGGCGTCCTAGAAAAAAACCAGGTACTTTCCAAGGAAGGAATACAACCCAGGAGCAACACTGGAAGGACAGAAGTTCGAGAAATTGAGAAGACGGAGTTTGACTGAGACACATCTCGGTTGCAGTCACAGCACCTCGACCGAGACGATTCTTGAGAATCCGAGCCGACTAGGGCTGACATCAATTCACCTCGGTCCAGACACCTCGATCCATTCGGGACCACCTTGACCGAGGTGACAGCAGAGCGGCGAGGGGTATAAAAGGGGAACAATTTTTCCCTCTTTCCCTCCCAACTTCTCTCTCGACCGCGGCGGACTATCACCTCGTTTCTCCGATTTTTGCTCGTTTTCGATGATTCTTGCTTCCATTCTGCAAGGAAAGAGTAGAGAATCAGTTTGCAAGTGAGAATCTGCAACAAGAACGCCTCAATTCGATTGAATCTCGGGTAAACATTCGAAAGCCCTAATTTCTCTATTCTCGCAGATTTCGGGATTTAGTTGCTTTGGTTGCCATAGATCTCTGTTGAAAAAGGCTTAAGTACCCCTTATGAACAATCTGTAGTGAAATTGGGGGAAAAGAACTAGAAATCTGAGAATTGAAATCGAATAGCGATCTACCTCGGTTCAGTCGACCTGCGCCTCGGCCGAGGTGATTCTTGAGTTCTGACAAGCAACCGAGGTGATCTGTCAGACAGAGAGAGAAAATGAGTTCCAGGTCTGGTCGCCAGATAGTCCTGAGAGATTGATCCTCCCCTTCTTCTTCTTCTTCTCGACTTTCCATACCGGTGATCCATGAGCGTCACCAGGCTGATTATGACCGCATCTGTACGCGCCCTGTGATTGCACCACAATTTTTAGATATTGTTGCTTTTGACTGCCTTTATGGAGCAGTTCAAGGAGATGAGAGCTCCAGCCTACCTCGAACCGACATTGGAGTTCGTGAGTTTTGTGACTCACCTGCCCGAGGAGAGGGCCATCAAGTACCGGTTGCCAAACCGGAATTACTTAGTTCCGATGGATCAGTCGAGAGACGTCTTCGGCTTCCCGACCCCCACAGTTCCCGATTTCCCTTCTCGAGCCGTAGCTCGACAAATCTAGGGACAAATAGCTCATGTAGTTGAGCATGCTGATAGGTGGAGACCTGGAAACTCCAGGGAGAGGATTATTTTCCACCTCGCTTTCAGACTCACCCACCGGATATTCAGCGAGACACTTCTGGCGCGTTCTGAGATTACCCATAAGGTTAGACAAGGGGAGCTTCGGAGTCTATTTTATATGGTGACCGGAGGAGTGCCTTATTTTGGTGCGATGCTAGCTGAGGATCTGCACCGGATCAAGGCTATGGGGAAGGGAGACATTTGTTGTGCCTGATTATGACCGCATCTGTATTCGCCCTGTGATTGCGCCGCAGTTTTTATATATTGTTGCTTTTGACTACCTTTATGTTGCTGATGATTTGAGGCGGATGATCTCGATGGTAGGGCTGGAGCAGTTTATGGAGATGAGCGCTTCAGCCTACCTCGAGCCGACATTGGAGTTCGTGAGTTCTGTGACTCACCTGCCCGAGGAGAGGGTCATCAAGTACCGGTTGCTGAACCGGAATTACTTAGTTCCGATGGATCAGTCGAGAGACGTCTTCGGCTTCCCGACCCCCACAGTTCCCGATTTCCCTTCTCGAGTCGTAACTCAACAGTTATGGGGACAAATAACTCATGTAGTTGAGCATGTTGATAGGTGGAGACCTGGAGACTCCAGGGAGAGGATTATTTTCCACCTCGCTTTTAGACTCGCCCACCGGATATTCAGCGAGACACTTCTGGCGCGTTCTGAGATGACCCATAAGGTTAGACAAGGGGAGCTTCTGAGTCTGTTTTATATGGTGACCGGAGGAGTGCCTGATTTTGGTGTGATGCTAGCTGAGCATCTGCACCGGATCAAGGCTATGGGGAAGGGAGACATTTGTTGTGGCGGCCTAGTGACTCACATAGCGACAAAGATAGGGTTGGATTTGAGCGCTTGTACATTAGTGGCGGATGCCAAGCCGCTAGGGCTGCAGGAGATGATCACCAGGAGGATTCTAGTTCCTCGTGGACTCACTATGCCATATGTGGCGATGCCTTGTGAGCAGACTGCCCCTTAGGGTATTAGGTGCTCGTCTCAGTTCTCGGTCTACGACTCTCAGTACTGGTCCACTACATGGATACCTTACATTGAGGACTCTAGAGATGCAGCAGCTCAGGTGCAGGAGAATGAGGATGAGGAGGACGATGGCGGTGCTGCCACGGAGACATGGACGGATACAGCCGGTCCTAATGTACTAGCCGTCGATCTAGACAACGAGGAGAAAGAGGAGGAGGCAGATTCACCACCATCACGTCTTGTTAGGCATAGAGTCCGTAGACAGCGGGATCCCGTAGCTCACCGACGGATTGACGAGCTGACGGATCAGATGATCGACTCTTACGCCGCCCTATCCTTGGACATGTTGGAGATGAGGGAGAGCCAGCACTATTAGTGCCGGATGATGGAGATTCAGTTCCAGCATACTATGGGCTATCCGTTTGACCCTTCCCAACATCCGTACATGCCATATCCACAACCACTACCACCAGATCAGGACTAGAGCTTGCAGGGATTTCTTTTATTTATTTATTATGCAGCTCAGCTTATGTCCGGTGAGTACTTTATTTTCTAGACTTATTTCGACCCATTTGGACAATGTGTCCAAAGTATGGGGTATTTGGATGTATTTATATGACTTATGTGTATGCTTGTATGACTCTACCGGATATTATTGTTTTATCTTGCTCTATGTGTTTATCTGAGGCTACATGCATGCATACAGGTTATTTGATTAAAGAAAACGTTAAAAACTAGTTAAGAAAAAAAAATTTATGACCTCGACCGAAGTATTTTTGACCAATCGAGGTGCAGCACCTCGGTTGACTTAGAACATCTCGACCGGGGCGGTTTAATTGAGAAAGTTTTCGAAACGATTTTGTGCTTCTTATCTGGATATGACCTCAGTGAAGATTTTGTTTGCATACTAGTTTTGAAATCTTTATATGTTTGAAAGGTTTTATAATATGTTTAAGTTGCTAAATGCTTTGTTTGATATTTTGCACGTTTAATACTTTGTTTTTATCCAAATTATGTTGAATTTGAAGGTTGACACCACATGATAAGTTCTGTCACTTTCTTCCTGGGATGATTAAGGCAATTCATTCTCTTCTCTTCTTCTTCTTCTTGATCATGCTTAGCCCCTCATATACATATTTGCCTCCCTTTACCTATCTGGGAATTTGGAAGCAAGCAAATGAAAAGCGAGTGAAGGAAAAGATGAGATGTTGGCTGTAAGTTAGAAAGAAACAAATAGATTTGGGGAAGTAAATCATGATGATGAGTAACTCGGCACCATTCACATAGCCAGGTGTTTGTTTCTTGCCAAAGTCAGATTGAGCGATATTCCTAACGGGTCATGGTATGTGCATCAAGAGTTTGAGGCATCTCGAGAAATTGATGATTGCTGATCTCCTAGGCTTCGGTTATTGTGCACCTCTGTCGATGTATCCCATAAAGTAAAAAAATAAAATAAGCAAAGCTTATTGGTGGAAGATGTTGAGTTTCAAAGCAAGTAAGTAAAGATCCTTTTCCCGGATTCTAGCACCACATTCCCTATATACATCCCACCCTCACACGTTTCTTGACCTTCTTTTGAAAAGCCCTTGAGACATCGAGCTTGTTGATTGACTTGGTGGTTTAAACTGGATTATACATGATTAATTTCGATAATAATGATTTATTATGCATTCTATAATTTTATGCAAAGATGAACAACTTTCTTATATTTATAAAATGTTCCGATCATGTTTTGATTTTAAACACCATGAAGCATTCTCTTAGAGTGATCTATGAGTGGAGCACACCATTAAAATGTTTTGAAATACTTTTCATGATCTTTATGACTTATAATCCATTCTATCCTGTATCTAAGATTTGGAACTTGCTTGGGGACAAGCAAGGGACAAGTATGGGGTATTTTGATAGCATGTATTATAGCCTATATTTTGGGACTTGTTTAGACGTTTTATCTTCAATAATCTGCATGTTTGAATGTATATTATGTGATTATATTGTCATTTCATTTACCTTTTCGGGAATTGAAGTCTACACCAAGTTTCGTTCTAATCGTAGGTAAAATGGCACATTTTGGATCAAAATGGAGCTAAGGGAACAAAGGAATCATTGGAGCTACATTTAGGAGCTTAAAAGAGGACCCAAGAAGCTTGTAATTAACAAAGAAGATTTACTTTGGACCAGATTCAAGAGATTTCACCTTCAGTTGAGATTCACCTCGGTCAGCTACAATACCACCTCGACCGAGGTGATCTTGAGGAGCGCCCCGACCGAGGCGAACACCCTGACGCGGCGAGATATATTTTATTTGGTTGAGATCTTTTATTTTTGGAAGGAGAGATCTTATATTTTTGGGCTGGATCCTGGAAGGAAAATCATATATTTGAGAGATCTATTTTAGAGATATGGATATATTTTATTAGGATATTATCTTTTTGAGATATTATTATCTTTGGAAGATGATTCTCCTATAAAAAGGGCCAGATTTTCCATAATTCAGCATCCCCGCTACATTATCGCATACTTGGAGATTGAAGAAGCTGCAGTTAGGAAGCATTTTCGGAAGTTTGAAGGAAGATTGAAGGAAGGAAGTGCATAGCTTGTTATAGCTTTTGAGGGGATTTGTAAGACTTTCTTAGATTCCCTTTGTTTTGTTGTCTTGTTGGATTTGTGATCCAAGGAACGCTTATTTGTGTGATATTTGATTCAGTTGTTGAAACCTTGTTATTAAGGTTTTTGTGTTCAAATATTCACTCGCTTCCCGTCTATTTGATTATTGCTTTCATGATGGCGAGTGGCTAATTTCCTTGTGCGATTCTAGGGTGATTGGCTGAAAGTTGTGGGAAAGACAAGGATAGAATAATCTTAATCCCAGTAGGACTTGAAAGCTCGAGTCTTATCCATAACCCTAGAACATTTCGTTCAGTCGATGAGCATCTCGGCCGGGGTGGAACTTGACTGACCGAGGTGACCCTTTCTGATCCGAAACTGAGACTTAAGTGTTAGAGTTTGCCAAATCCTATTCTTATTACACCTTTCCTGGTTCAATGCAAGCTTAGGATGAGACTTACCCGGTGATTCCTTTGTTTGTTTACCCAAGATCATAAGTGTAGGTAATAAATGTTTATCCTTTATTGGGGTTTGAGTGTGCCTTCATCCCATCTTTATGAGTTAGTGTGAGACATACCCGGTAAAGCTTGATTCTATTCCCTTAGTTGGAGTGTTGGTTTGAGATTATAATTCCTTTCCTTAGTACCTTGAGACTTACCCGGTAATAGGAGCTTTTGGTTTGGGGTTAGTGAGTAGTGAGACTTACCCGGTGATCTATTCCACTTTAGAAACACCTTCCCTTTGCAAAATCTCAGCTTTGTCCGCTTATCTTGAGATCTTGAGTTGGAACCACAACTGGATGCTTTAATCCCTAGAATTTGCATATTCCCCTTAATTGACCTTATTATCATCTCTTTGATTGCTTTAATCGCTTTTGTGGATATTAGTTACATAGATGACCTCTACCTGCTTAGGTTTCACCTAAGTCCTAGTGATCGACCTCTGGAATTCTTGCTTTTTATTACGATTGACCCGTACATTGCGGGTTCGCATCCTTGTTTAAACATATTTCCTCGGTTATAAATTTAAAGCTTGTACACACCGTTTGGAGCGAACAACCAGCATGGATGGACCAGCAACCGGGGTGAGTTACCGGATTTACACGAAGAATGGATGATATTGAGACCCGCTTTAGTGAGCATGATGATAAGCACCGTGAAAACCCAAGGATTCTACGCGACGTTTACCTGCAGCAGTTTGGGCCTTTGATTCAACCCAAACTTCTTCCCGTACCTATAACTGCCTCTTATGGAATGAGCTGATCACTTGGTTCAAGCTACTCCACCACCTTAGTGAGTTTCTTTGTTCTTTGTTCTTTGTTCTTTGTTCTTTTTCTTTATCAATGAACACTTGCATCTTTATTTTCATTGTCACATGTTTCCCTTTTTTCCATTGCATTTTTAAACTTTAAAAACCCATAAAAATTTGAAAATTTTTTGAAAATTATTGTGCTTCTAGGATTGGAAATGACTTCAATGATGAATCTACTTGTGGATTGAATTTTTGATGTCATTTATGTGCTTGAATTGAGTTATGAATTGTGAAGAAATTGAACACATTGTTTGATCTTCTTGAAAGTTTCATAATGTGAAAGTTTTTGTTTAAATCATATTAAGGAATGAAAGTTGAAATCACATTATAAGTTCTTGTGCTTCTTTGTGAAATGATTAAGGTACCTCGATTTTTCTTCCTTCTTCTTTATTCATTCAGCCCCTCAATGAAATTTTTTCCTCCTTTACCTATCCGGGAATTAGGAAGAGTGTGATTTTGGCATGTTTGATGTGGGAGGGCCATGAAAGAAAAAAATTGTGCATTCAAAGTATAGAAAATAGGTTTGGAGAAGTCAATCATGATGATGAGTAACTCGGCACCATTCACAGAGCCGGGTGTTTGTGTCTTGCCAAAGACTGATTGAGCGATATTCCTAACGGATTACGGTATGTGCATCAAGGGTTTGAGGCATGTCGAAACTGAGAAACTCCAATCTCCAAAACTTCGGTTCTTGTGCACCGTTGTCCATACTTCCAAAAGTAAAGTCGAAAAAGAATTTTGTGTCGAAAAGGGAGAGCAAAACTCTCAAATTGTGGTTGATTGAAGTTGCAAAAAGAAAAGAGTTTGTGTTGTTCCTTTTTCCCGGATTTTTGCACCACATACCCTATACGCACCCCACCTATTCACATTTCTTGTCCTTTGCTTGAAAGTCCTTAAGATATTTGGAATGTTGCTTGGTTTAGTGATCTAAATTGAATTTCTACATGATTGATTTTAACTTTGCTTTGGGTTATGATGTTTGTCTTGGAGCTTTTGCAGTATATGATGTTTCTTTTTCTTGACATGATTCGTTTTATGTACATAGAAGTTTTCAAAGAAACATGAAGCAACATTTGAGGGTGATCTATTGATTAGAAGCACAATACCAAAAAGACTTGTTTTACCTTGTTTTTGCATTCATATTTCATTCTACCTTATGTTCTAGCTGTTGAAAACCTTGCTTGGGGACAAGCAAGAGACAAGTATGGGATATTTTGATAGCATGAAATATGACGATATTTTAGGCACATGTTTTGATTGTTTTTCCCCTTCTTTTGTGTATATGGATATAAGTTTGAAGCATTTATGAGCCTATTCACCTATTATGTTGGTATAGAGACCTAACCAAGCTTTGTTGTTTTTTTCGGTGAATAAAGGCTTGGATTGGAGAATAAATGGAGTATGTAGGAGTATTTGATCATGCTAGGCATCAAGAGGATGCATTGCAGTAGCTAAGAAAGGAGCATGATTAGAAAGCTTTACGAAACAAAGGCTTTTACGAAGAATTTGGACATTCCACGGCGACACACAAAGGGACCACGGCCGTGGTTTTGGGATTTAATTTTATTATAGCCGTGGAATACCATGTTGAGACCATATAAGTCATTCCACGGTGGTTCCACGGGCGTGGAAAGTTGTTCTTGGACGTGGTTCTTGTAACGGTTGCCACGTGTCATATTTGCCACGTCAGCAGCGGTTGTTGGGGTTTTGTAACCCTTCTTTCCTCCTGTATGAAGGCTACAGAAGAGAGAAATCGGGACATCGGCTATCATCACCATCCAGCGACATTTCACAGCATTGTAAGAGAGATTTCGAGAAGATTTTATTGTGTAGAGGGAAAATTTGGAGAAATACGCACTTGAAGATTGCGTACTCGGAAAAGATCTTAGGGTTTTATGTCAAGGCGGATTGACATCCCGTTCTCCTTTGTTCTTTGAGATTGTGAGAGATTTTTACTCTATTCTACATCTATTAAATGCAAGTTACGATTTTTGTGTTAGATTAACATTGGTTTTGTGTTTGTTATTGAGATTTCAAGGTTTTACCTGTTCACTCTTTTGTATTTAAAGTATTGATTTGATGACAATGATTGTTGGCTAAAACCCTTAAACGATTCTAAGGTGAAGGGTTGATAGTTGTGGCATAGATGATGATAGATTGAACCAAAACAGACTAAACTCTGAGAGTTGCGAGAAACCTCATCGTCGAGGCTTTCCATGGCCTGTTCTTGAGTTCCTCGGCCATGGTTCTTCAAAATTCTGACCGTGGTGTTCCTCTGTCGTACGTTCTTTGCTTTTGCTTTGATCCAAAGTTAAAAATTTGCTTTAACCTAGCCTTGACTTACCTTTTCTAGGTAGTAGTGAGACTCAACATCCTCTACTTTGGTTTCGAGTGTCACAACCTTAACCTTTTTGGCCTATCTTTGATTCTGTTGGGTTTCGGTATGGGTATTTCAGAGTTTAATCTCATCCTTAGATCTTATCTATATTGCAGCCTCAACAACCTTTATAGAGAGAGCCTTTGGGTAAGACTTATGGGTTTTGGAAGTTCACCGTATAATACCGTACCTTAGATCTATACCTTTGAAAGCCTAACTCTATCCTTATACTTTTAGAACATCTTGAATCAATTGCCACAATTGGATACTTGAATCTTTAGAATCGTTGTTTTCCCAATTAATCTTTATAAAAGCTTTTGTTATTTGCCTGACAATTTGTGAACTGAATTTATCCCGCCAAATACTGAGTTTGATACTCAAGAATTCTTGCTTTACTATGCCGATCCGTGCACTGTGGGTTCGCTTTGCTTGATTTCAGTTTTTATAAATTTAAGACTTTCACGCACACACTTTCGAGCGAACAAGTTTTTGGCGCTGTTGCCGGGAATTTGGTCTTGGCCAAATTCGGTTTTCGGTTGTCGGGCTTGGGAGCTTTGGCTCTTGTTATTCGATCTATCTACTTGAGTGATTTTGCAGATTTCTGTTTAGGTATATGCGAAGGTCTAGATCCGCGAAAGACCTCGTCTCTTTTGATCCTGAACGCAGAAAACTTTGAAGAAAAAGTTAAGGTAGAAAAAGATGGTTGCACATAATGAACGGAACATCCAAAAGGAGTTGGATGAAACTCGAGCTCTTCTTAATACAAGTGAAAGAAGACTTATTGAAGAATAAGTTGTAGCTCGTGCTGATAGAGAGCCAACACATGTTCAAATGAATGAGCTTAAGGCGATGCTTTTACAAATAAATCTGGATAAGGGCGCCAAGAGCAAGAGAGCTGAATCATCCGATGATGATGACATGCCCGAGCTAGAGGAAATACCACCATTTAATCTTCAAGCCTATGTTGATCCTCGCGTTCACGCTAGAGATGCGAGAGCCGCTAATGTCGTGGCTGAACCACGAACTCTTGGACAACGAATGGATCCAATTATGCAACCACGCCGTTTAGGTGTGAATCTTGGAGATCAAGATGAGCATGATTTTGGATTTCGGCCACAAGTCATTACTATGATCCGTCAAAGTCAGTTTGGTAGAATGGAAGCTAAATCTCCGCATCAACATTTGCAAAATTACGAGATTCATATAGAAACTTTGAAGCCTCCAAGGGCTGTCAAAAATAACTACAAGTTGATACCGTTCTTCTTCTCTTTGAAGGACAAAGCCTTGGCTTGGTACCAAGCTCTTCCAAGTGAAAGATTTAATACATGGGAGGAGTTAGCTTCGGAATTCCTCACCAAATTCTTTCCGCCATCCAAAACAGCGGAATTGAGAGGTAAAATAAATGCTTTTTCTATGAAACCTAATGAAAGTTTGTTTAAATCTTGGGAAAGGTTTTAAGATCTTCTATTGGATTGCCCACACCATGGCATTTCAAAGTTGGAATTAATGGAGATTTACTACAAGAAATTAGATGTGAAAACACAATTCAAACTTCAATCCCTTTCTTGTAGAACATTTATAGATATGAGAGAGGATGATGCTTGGGATTTTATTCAGAAGAAAGCTCTAGTGATTGAGAAGTATTCCCATAGGAAAGTTGATGGTGGGAATCGAGATTCAAGAGTGCCGGGAGCAAAATTAAATCTAGGAGCCCAAGCTCAAATCTTCTCCCTCAACAATGAGATTAAGGAGATTAAGGAAGTCATAAAATTCAGCCTTCAAAAGACAAAGGAGCAAGATGTTGGCTATCTAGGAAGATAGAACAATCTAGGAAATAGGAACAACTACCAGAACAATAATTTGAATAACAACAACTAAAAGTCCAACAACCATTGGATATCCAACCAACAAAATTCCGGTAATCCTTATAATCATGCCGAAAATGCACTACCATCACCATCTTCTTCTATTCCTTTGAAAAGTCAAGGGCAAACATCAAATAGTTCGAACAATCCGGAGAAGGATAAATTTGATGTAATGATGGAAACAATCTTGGGAAAGATCCAAGGAATGGAGAGTCACATTACTTCGAGTGATAAAGCACAAAAAAGGTTTGGAGAATCAACTATTCAGCAAAGCCGGAGAAGTTCTTAGAGATCAAGGGAAACTTCCTGGAAAGACGGAGGACAATCTGAAAGGAAGGGTGATGGCAATTACAATTAGAACTGGTGTAACAACCACAGACCCGCAACCCAAGTTCGTTGAAGTTTCCGTTGAGAAAGAGAAGGGAAAGGAGAAGGAAGATGTCTATGTTCCTCCTCCAGCTTATAAACCTCCTTTGCCATTCCCGCAATGTAGAGCAAGAGCGCGTCTAGACAAGCATTTCGGTAAGTTTGTTGATCTCATGAGCAAACTGCATATTAACATACATTTTCTTGATGCGATTTTAGGTATGCCCACTTATGGGAAGTTCTTGAAAGAAGTCATCTATAACAAGAGGAAGCTGGAAGACTTTGGAGAAGTTAAGATGAGTTCGGAGTCTTCGGAGCTCATTAAAACAATGACAGAAATGATGCCCCCAAAGCTGCGAGATCCGGGCCAATAGGAATAGGAGAAGTCACATATGATGCACTTTGTGACTTGGGAGCAAGTGTGAGCATCATTCCACTTGCTTTGTGTAGGAAGGTTGGTTTAGGTGAGCCTAAACCGGTGAAGATGACGTTATATATGGCGGATCGATCAATTACTCGACCCGTTGGAATAATTGAAGACCAGCTAGTTAAGCTCGGTAAATTCTATATCCCTATAGACTTTGTTGTGCTTGACATTCCTGCAGATTGTCCGGTCCCGATCATACTCGGGTGACCTTTTCTTGCAACTTCCAGCTGTATGTGTTCGCTCCAAAAGGTGTGTGCAAGCTTTAATATTTATACCAAGAATAATTGCAAATAGCGAACCCGCAGTGTACGGATTGGATGTAATAAAAGCGAGAATTCCAGGGTCAAACACAGGGACTGTGGTGAAACAAAGATCGGTAATTCAGGTTATCAATAACAAACACGCAACAAAGCAAAGCTATCAAAGATGATGTAATAACCAGGTAGAGAGAACGCAGATTCTAGAGATTAAAGCATCTAGTTGTTGTTCCGACTCAAGATCTCAAGGGATAACGTGGACAAAGCTGAGGTTTGCAAATGGAAGGTGTTTCTAAGTTGGGAATAGATCACCCGGTAAGTCTCACTACTCACTATCCCAAACCCAAGATCCTAACACCGGGTAAGACTCAAGGTACTAAGGAAAGGAACTATAATCTTAAACCAACACACCACCCAAGGGGATAGAATCAACATTTACCGGGAAAGTCTCATGCTAACTCTAAAAGATAGGATGAAGGAACACTCAAACCCCAATAAAGGATAAATCTTTATTACCTACACTCATGATCTTGGGTAAACAAGTAAAGGAATCACCGGATAAGTCTCATCCTAAGCTTGCGTTGAACCAGGAAAGGTATAACAAGGATAGGATTTTGCAAACAGAAACTCTCAACTCAGATAACGTTCAGGAAAGGTCTCACCTCATTCAGTAATATCCCATCCCGGCCAAGATGTTCAATGACTGACCGAGGTGTTCGTTGGTTAAGGTAAAGGCTCGAGCTTTCAGGGTCCACTAGGATAAAGGATCATTCTATCATCGTCTTTCCCACAACTTTTAGCCAATCACCCTAGAATCGCATAAAGAACTTAGCCAACAATCATCATGATAATAATAATCAAATATATAAGAAAGGAATCAATATTCAAACAAGAAAACCTTAACACAAAGGTCTCAATAACTGAATGAATCAAACAAACAACAAACAACGTTCCTCAAGCACAAAATCAGAAAAGACAACAAACAAACCAAACTAAGGAAATCTTACAAACTTCCTTCAAAGCCAACTTCAACTTGATTCCTTCCTTCCTTGATCTTCAACCTTCAAACTTCCTTCCAAACTCTTCAAACTTCCTTCAGAAAATCCTTGCTCCGAAGATGGCTGAATTGTCGAAAATCCATCCCTTTATATAGGAGAACTATCTTCCAAAGATAAAATATCTTAAAAAGATAATTTCTTTAAAATATATCTCCATATCTTCCAAAATATATCAGCAAAAAAGATATCATTCTTCCAAAAATCCAGCCAAAAATATGTAATATTCACTTTCTAAAAATATAGAATCTGAACAAAAAATAAAGATCTCGTCTCCCGTCATTAGTTTGCCTCGGTCCAGACGCTCCTGAAGATCACCTCGGTCGAGATGCTATTGTAGCTTGTTACGCTAAGATTGTGACACGCAAAAAGCTTTACATTTATAAACTCGATCTAATCTCCTAAACTACCTAGCGAAACCCGCAGTGTACGGATCGTTATGTAGGAAGGAAAGTATTCCGAGGTCGAACACAAGGACTGAGGCGAAATCAAGTCATTCAATGATCAAAGATAGTGCAAATCTAAACTAAGATTAGATGAGGAATAAAGAAGGTGCAAAACACAATATTTTTGGTTGGTTTTGGGGTGATCAAACAAGGATCACAAAATATGCAAATCAAACAAGCAAACAAACACACGAATGCAATATAGGAGATAAGAGGTAAGATAAGTGGATTCTAGAGATCAAGATTCCCGGTTATGGCATTGGACTCAAGCTTCTAAAGATTCTAAGGACAAGGTTGCGGTGTTAGGAAAGGGTGTTTCTCTAATGGAAGCAATTACCGGGTAAGTCTCATACTTCACTAATCCCGCACCAAACTCCTATTACCGGGTAAGTCTCAAGGAGGTAAAGTTGGGAATTCTACACAAACCGGACACTACTTAAGGGGCAAACCTCTCCTTACCGGGTAAGTCTCGGAAAAGGTAAGTCTCAAGCAACAATCCTACCACACTCAGTCCAATAGCAGCTTATAAGGCTCACTACTACCTAGAGTTCATCATCTTTGGTATCTAAGATCGGAAATCACCGGGTAGGTCTCTTTCCTCACTTAGTTTGTTAGCATTTGGTCACCCTAAGCTATATTATGCTCAACAAACACTAGGATTTCAACAATCTAACATCCTAACATACAGATTCATCAATTAAAGAGCAACAGAAGGAAAAATCGGGTGGATCATTGCAAAAATCGGCCGATTTACTCTGAAGAACAGGTCGATTTTTCTCCTCTGGTTTAGGTTTCGGCCACAAAAATCATCCTAAACTAACATGTAAGTCATTTATATCATCACCCAAGCCATAACCATCAATCCATCACTCTAGAATCACAATAAACTAGCCAACAACATGCATTTCAAGATCTAAAATCATCATACAAGCATACATGGAATCCATAAGAAGATGAAGTAAGGAAATGAAAGCAATGAAACTTAGCTGGATTTGAGCTCAAAACAAGTCCTTCAACACACCAAATGAAGCTCCAAGTCAGATCTTATAACCTTGAACAAGTTTCTTCACAAAAATCACGCAAATCTCACTACAAAACTAAAGCTTACACTAATCTCTCTCAAGAACACCCACAAGGGTGCCTTGAAGAGAGGCTACAATGGAAGAGTCTTTTGGAAGATGCTAGAGGAGAAGGTTCCAAAAGGAAGGAGAAGGCTCATCAAATCAGCCTGCAGGACCACTTAAATACTCCACCAAGAAGCAAGGGCCGGACAAAGAGATCGTGGCACACGTGGCTCAAGCTGTCAAAAGCCAGAAAATCGACGCAGACAGAAAAATCGGCCGATTTTCCTGATTGTAGGTTGATTTTCTTCAACAGAAACTTGTTATGATCATCTAGCCATGAGTTGCTGCATTGCTTGCACCAACACGGGTCCTTGTGTCCTTTATTGCTCCAATTATGTTCCTTCAAGGCCTTGGATATGTACCACCATGAGGCTTGGTCCTCGAATGTATCGATTAATGTCCAAAAGATCCCCGAAATACCTACAAAACCGACAAAAGCTCGTGTAGACGTCTTTTCTAGAAATATGCATGAATTAAGCGTAAACGTCATGAACTAATGCCAAACCGTGCATGAATAACGGGAAAAACTATCTAAATGAATGCCTAAACTAACGTCATAAATCACGTTATCAAAATACCCCATACTGAAGATTTGCTCGTCCCCAAGCAAGACCCAACTATAGACTAAGAGATGACATGATTTAAGCATGCAGAAAAACAACAAAATCTTTTTGGAATTGTGCTTCTAAAATTGGATCACCTTCATAGTCATGTTTCATGGCAATGGACAATCAATCATGCATCAAATGAATGAAGGCATGGAAAGACAATTATACTTAACTAGAAAGCATGCATGAGAGGTGAAAATGAAGAAGTCAAGATGATCATGAGTATATCTAATCTAGATCACTAAGTCTTACACACATGCAATTAGGTCACAAGGACTTAGGAAAGAAGAGGCTAAGAAACGTTGTGATCAGGTGGGAATTTCTAGGTCATGTGATGCTAATCCGGGAAAGGAACTAACTCCACAATTTTGTTTTTGCTCAACTTCCCAACAAGTGTATAATTTTCTCCATCTTTTGTTTGTTTTCTTTTCTTTTTCACTTATTTTTGAGACAATGGCATTGGTGTACAAAAGCCGAAACCTTGGTGATTAGCCGTCCTCGGGTTTTTTTATTTTTCGAGGTGCATCCACACCGGGCACACATACCAAAGCTCGTTAGGACTATCGGTTTATTTGACTTTGGCAAGGCACCAACACCCGATTATGTGAATGGTGCCGAGTTACTCGTCATTTAAACCAACGTCCCCAAACCTATATTTTTTTGTCTACACTTTCACAACAAATTCAGCACTTCATTCACAACATTCTTTCATCAACAACTTCACCCCACACTTGCTTTTCACACACATCAACACACTAGCATGCTCCTATTCCTGGATGGGTCAAAAGAGGTCAAATTTTTCATCAATTGAGGTGCTCAAACAACATGATCAAGATGAGAAGTAGAGAAAGATGAATTGCCTTAATCACTCCTAAATGATGTGCAAGAACTAGCATGTAATTTCGACTTTCAATCCTCAATCCAATCAAGACAAGCATCATAATCACAAATTATTCATGGGATTCAAGATAAGTACTTCAAGTCCACATATGCATACATCAATTAACACATAAGGCCATCCATAGCCAATTCATAAGACAATCTCATCATAAGGGTTATTCCCAAGCTTAGAAGCACTAAAATTTTTTTAAAATTTTCTGATTTTTTTGGAATTTTCGAAATATGTATGTAAAATGCAAGACGTAATGAAACATGTGATTAAAAGAAACTATCCTAGATGCTAATCATGCAAGTGATCATGAAAACCCCACCCCATACTTAGAAACACATTGTCCCCAATGTGCAAACTAAATAAAGAAGTGAAATAGAGTCCTCACAATTTTAATTGGTGATGCTTTGGTATTTCGGTTCACATCGAATGATGGTGGTGGATGATTGATCAAGGATGGTAGAGAGCTCTCGATGTTCATTATGGTGTCGGAACCCGCGCTTGGCACCGCAAGCCGTCCAAGTTCCACGTCCGCTCCACCCATGCTTGATTGGAGATCATCACTTTCCTTGACAAAAGGAAAAATCAGACCAACTACCCAGGAAAATCGGCCGATTTTGTGCAAGATCAGTCCGATTTTCCTGGGTGTTTTCTTCCTCATCCATGTGCTCGGATCTTGTACCTTCAACAGTTCCATGAGGTTTTCACATGACCTCCAGCATCTCATCACACATGACAACAACAAGATCTAGTACCCAAAAACACAAAAGAAAAACAAAACACACGAAAAACAAAAGCAAAAACGAAGATGAAAGAGAAAAGGGAAAGAGTTGTTACCCTTGGGTTGCCTCCCAAGAAGCGCTTCTTTTAGGTCATTAGCTTGACCAAACTCAGAGGATGTGTCAATCCACCTCGAATACCATGGTTTGCTTGAGGAGTCCAAGCAACCATCGCTTTCCGGCATCCATGATGACAAGCAAGGGCCACTTGATGCCCAAATAAGCTTTAAGTTTTCTCTTCACCGGTGAGTAGTAGACTCCGTCATCACCGCTCCCTTGATGATAGTATGGAGTTGCAACCATAGGTGCCACCCCATACTTAAACAATTGGTACTCCGCGGTCACACCGGTGAGATGCTTGTCATCCTCATCCTCTATGATCCAAAGAAGGCCGGTTCTTGGAAAGAATTCTTCAATGAGGTGCTTCATAACCATCATGGATCCATCAAGCTTGCCTCTATCATTCAACATGGGAGACTCCGTAGGAAAGGGATTCCAATCTTCGTGTGTACTCCGGGCAAGCAAGAAAGGATTGGAAGGAGTTGAAGTTAACTTAGGGCTCTCCCTCGTGAGCTCTTCAAGTGTGGTTCCGGGGTTGATGGCAAGGATGTCCGGGGGTGAGAGTACTTAATTGCAGTCCTCTAAAGGTGAAGGAGGTAGAGGTAAGCCTTGAAGGAGGGTAGGATCTCCTAGCATAAGAGCATGTCTAATCTCCTCAATCTCCCTCCTCATTTGTTCTTCTCTCTCGAAATTCAATATTCTTTCATCCTTCAGGGCCAAATCCCTTAGCCTCACTTGATCCCAAGCTTTATCCAACTCTTCTTGAAGGTCTCTATTGGTTATGGTTGAATCGGGTAATTATTGGATCTCCTCTTGGTGAACCTCCTCTTGTTGAAATACTTCCGCTTCAAGCACCATGTGGGCACTCGAAATGGAAGCAAGGTTGCTCTCTAGATCATCCATCTTCCTCAACATTTCTTCTAGCATTGATTCCACTCGGTCATTGTGAGGTTGATGGTGAGGTTCCACGTAAGGCAATGTAGTCATGTGAGCTTGATCATGGGACTCATGATAGGCATTAAACTCCTCCAAATACTCAAACTCATCATGGAGAGGTCCTAGATCTTGGCTTTCCATCCACTCCTCATACTCCATGTTGTCAAGGTCGTCTTGGAAGTACAATCCGTCCATGGCAAACATGAAAAGGCAAAGACAAAAACAACACAAGATCAAAAGTAACAAGAAAGATAAACACTAAAAACGATCGAAAGCAAATGACTCAATCTAGACCTAGTCCCCGGCAACGACGCCAAAAACTTGTTACGCTAAGATTGTGACACGCAAAAAGCTTTACATTTACAAACTCGATCTAATCTCCTAAACTACCTAGCGAAACCCGCAGTGTACGGATCGTTATGTAGGAAGGAAAGTATTCCGAGATCGAACACAAGGACTGAGGCGAAATGAAGTCATTCAATGATCAAAGATAGTGCAAATCTAAACTAAGATGAGATGAGGAATAAAGAAGGTGCAAAACACAATATTTTTGGTTGGTTTTGGGGTGATCAAACAAGGATCACAAAATATGCAAATCAAACAAGCAAACAAACACACGAATGCAAGATAGGAGATAAGATGTAAGATAAGTGGATTCTAGAGATCAAGATTCCCGGTTATGGCATTGGACTCAAGCTTCTAAAGATTCTAAGGACAAGGTTGCGGTGTTAGGAAAGGGTGTTTCTCTAATGGAAGCAATTACCGGGTAAGTCTCACGCTTCACTAATCCCGCACCAAACTCCTATTACTGGGTAAGTCTCAAGGAGGTAAAGTTGGGAATTCTACACAACCCCGACACTACTTAAGGGGCAAACCTCTCCTTACCGGGTAAGTCTCGGAAAAGGTAAGTCTCAAGCAACAATCCTACCACACTTAGTCCAATAACGGCTTATGAGGCTCACTACTACCTAGAGTTCATCATCTTTGGTATCTAAGATCGGAAATCACCGGGTAGGTCTCTTTCCTCACTTAGTTTGCTAGCATTTCGCCACCCTAAGCTATATATGCTCAACAAACACTAGGATTTCAACAATCTAACATCCTAACATACAGATTCATCAATTAAAGAGCAACAGAAGGAAAAATCGGGTGGATCATAGCAAAAATCAGCCGATTTACTCTGAAGAACAAGTCGATTTTTCATCTCCGGTTTAGGTTTCGGCCACAAAAATCATCCTAAACTAACATGTAAGTCATTTATATCATCACCCAAGCCATAACCATCAATCCATCACTCTAGAATCACAATAAACTAGCCAACAACATGCATTTCAAGATCTAAAATCATCATACAAGCATACATGGAATCCATAGCAAGAAGATGAAGTAAGGAAATGAAAGAAATGAAACTTAGCTGGATTTGAGCTCAAAACAAGTCTTTCAACACACCAAATGTAGCTCCAAGTCAGATCTTACAACTTTCAACAAGTTTCTTCACAAAAATCACTCAAATCTCACTACAAAACTAAAGCTTACACTAATCTCTCTCAAGAACACCCACAAGGGTGCCTTGAAGAGAGGCTACAATGGAAGAGTATTTTGGAAGATGCTAGAGGAGAAGGTTCCAAAAGGAAAGAGAAGGCTCCTCAAATCAGCCTGCAGGACCACTTAAATACTCCACCAAGAAGCAAGGGCCGGACAAAGAGATCGTGGGACACGTGGCTCAAGCTGTCAAAAGCCAGAAAATCGACCCAGATAGAAAATTCGGCCGATTTTCCTGAGTGTAGGTTGATTTTCTTCAACAGAAACTTGTTATGATCATCTAGCCATGAGTTGCTCCATTGCTTGCACCAACAAGGGTCCTTGTGTCCTTCATTGCTCCAATTATGTTCCTTCAAGGCCTTGGATATGTACCACCATGAGGCTTGGTCCTCGAATGTATCGATTAATGTCCAAAAGATCCCCGAAATACCTACAAAACCGACAAAAGCTCGTGTAGACGTCTTTTCTAGAAATATGCATGAATTAAGCGTAAACGTCATGAACTAATGCCAAACTGTGCATGAATAACGGGAAAAACTATCTAAATGAATACCTAAACTAACGTCATAAATCACGTTATCATAGCTGATCGAGGTGATTCTCAACTGAGAGTGAAACTCTCTAATCTGGTCCAAAATCAATCTTCTAAATAATTTCCATGCTTCTTGAGATCTTCTTATAACTCCTTAATGCTCTAGAATGTAGCTCCAATTACTCCTTAGCTTCCTTAGCTCCTTTTTGGTCCAAAACGTGCCATTTTCCCTCAATTACAATGGAACTAGGTGTAGACCTCTGATGATATAATTTATGACGTTTGTTTAGGCATTCATTTAGATAGTTTTCCCATTATTCATGCATGGTTTGGCATTAGTTCATGACGTTTACGCTTAATTCATGCATATTGTCGAAATAGACGTCTACATGAACTCTTGTCGGTTTTGTAGGTATTTTGGGGAGCTTTCGGAGCTTAATCGATACATTTGAGAATCATTCCTCGTGATGGCACACTTCCGGACTCATTAAGGAGCAAGCTAGGAGCAAAGAAGAACACAAAAGACCTTTTTGGTGCATGCCTTGCACCAACTCATGGGTTAATGATCCAAAGAGGGTTGAACAGAGAAAACCACGACCTAGAGGCCAAAATCTCGACCGTAGTTTTGGCCGTGGTTTCTTCTGGACCACTTTGACACGTGTCCTACGATCTCTTTGACCGACCCTTGCTTTTTGGTGAAGTATCTAAGTGGACCTGTAGGCTCATTTGAGGATCTTCTCTCCTTCTTGGACCCTTCTCCTCTAGCATCTTCCCACACACTCCTCCATTGGAGCTTCTCTTCCAAGCACCCTTGTGGGTATTCTTGGGAGAGATTAGTGTAGATTTTAGTTTTGTAGTGAGATTTGAGTGGCTGTGAGTGAGGTTTCCTTTGTTGATACCTTGGACATGCATCTTGGAACCTTTGTAAGATTTGATAACTTCTATTCTAGCTTTATAATGTTTTTTTGTGATTCATTCTTCATTTTCTAGCTATGAATTGCAAGCATGCTCTATTTATGAAGTTTGATCTAGATTTGTATGTTGTTGGCTGAATAGTGGTGATTCTAGGCTGAAGGAATGATGTTTATGCTTTGGACTATGATTGTATGGACTTCCATGTTAGCTTAGGATGGATTCATCCAAAATCTAGACCGTGGTTTTGGCCGTGGTTTTGTCTGTTGTGCTTGTATTGATGAATCTAGATGTTAGGATGTACATGTGTTGAAATCCTAGTGTTTGTTGAGCCTAATCTAGCTTAGAGTGACCTAATGTTAGCAACCTTTTTGAGGGATGAGACTTACCCGGTAATTTCCTCTCTTAGATACATAAGATGATGAACTCTAGGTAGTAGTGAGTCAAAAAAGCCGCTATTGGATTGAGTGTGCTAGGATCGTTGCCTAAGACTTATCTTTTCCGAGACTTACCCGGTAAGGAGGGGTTTGACCCTTACGTAGTGGCCGGTTTGTATAGAATTCCCGTCCTTAGGTTCCTTGAGACTTACCCGGTAAATGGGACCTTAGGTGTGAGACTAGTGGATCATGAGACTTACCCGGTAATTGTTCCCATTAGAGAAACACCGAACTGCGAACAACCACGATTTTCCTTAGATCTTTAGAAGCATGAGTCCATTGTCATAATTGGAATTCCGAATCTCTAGAATCCACTTTCTTTCCTCTTATCTCTCATCTTTGTGTTTGTGTGTTAGCTTGCTTATTTTTGTTGATATATTTGGGATCCTTGTTTGATCACCCAAAACCAACCAAAAATATTGTGTTTTGCACTTTCTTTATTCCTCATCTCATCTTAGTTTAGATTTGCACTATCTTTGATCATTGAATGACTTGATTTCACCTCAGTCCTTGTGTTTGACCTCGGAATACTTTCTTTCCTACATAATAATCCGTACACTGCGGGTTTCGCTAGGTAGTTTAGGATTTTAGATCGAGTTATATATTTAAGAATTTTTGTGTGCATGTTTTGGAAGAACGAGTTCTTGGCACTCTTGCCTTGGATTTGTGTCGTACAATCCTAACGTAACAAGTTTTTGACGCCGTTGCCGGGGACTAGGTCTAGATTAAATCATTTTTATTTGATTGTTTTTAGTGTATATCTTTCTTGTTACTTTTGATCTTGTGTTGTTTTTGTCTTTGCCTTTTCATGTTTGCCATGGACGGATTGTACTTCCAAGATGACCTTGACAACATGGAGTATGAGGAGTGGATGGAATACCAAGATCTGGGACCTCTCCATGATGAGTTTGAGTATTGGGAGGAGTTTAATGCCTATCATGAGTCCCATGTTCAAGCTCACATGACTACATTGCCTTATGTGGAACCTCACCATCAACCTCACAATGACCAAGTGGAATCAATGCTAGAAGAAATGTTCAGAAAGATGAATGATGTAGAGAGCGACCTTGCTTCCATTTCGAGTTCCCACATGGAGCTTGAAGCGGAAGTGTTACGACAAGAAGAGGTTTACCATGAGGAGATCCAAGAAGTGCCTGATTCAACCGTGATCATTAAGGAACTTCAAGAAGAGTTGGATGAAGCTTGGAAGCAAGTAAGGCTAAGGGATTTGGCCCTGAAGGATGAAATAAGATTGAATTTCAAGAGAGAAGAACAAATGAAGAGGGAGATTAAGGAGATTAGGATGCTCTTATGCTAGGAGATCCTACCATCCATCAAGGCTTACCTCCACCTTCTTCACCTTTGGAGGAGTGCAATGAAGTTCTCTTACCCCTGGACATCATTTCCATCACCCCCGGAACCACACTTGAAGAGCTCACGAGGGATGGAGAGAACAGACAGAACCACAGCCTATCTAGCACAACCACGCCCGTGGTTTTGCCCGTGGAAAGCTTTGTCGTTGAGAGCCCTAAGTTAACTCCAACTCCTTCCAATCCTTTCTTGCTTGCCCGGAGTACATACGAAGAATGGAGTCCCTTTCCTAAGTAGTCTCCCATATTGAATAATGGAGGCAAGCATGATGGATCCATGATGGTTATGAAGCACTTCAATGAAAAAATCTTTCCAAGAATCAGCTTTCTTCGAATCATAGAAGATGAGGATGGCAAGAATTTCACCGGTGTGACCGCGGAGTACCAATTGTGTAAGTATGGGGTTGCACCTATGGTTAAAACTCCATACTATCATCAAGGGAGCGGTGATGAAGGAATGTACTTCTCACTGGTGAAGAGAGAACTTAAAGCTTATTTGGGCATCAAGTGGCCCGTGCTTGTCATCATAGATGCCAAAAATGGATGGTTGCTTGGACTCCTCAAGCAAACCATGGTATTTGAGGTGGATAGACATATCCACGGAGTTTGGTCCAGCTAATGACCTAAAAGAAGCGCTTCTTGGGAGGCAACCCAAGGGTAACAACTCTTTCCCTTTTCTCTTTCGTTTTTGTTTTTGTGTGTTGTGTTTGTGTGTTAGAGTCTAGGTAACAAAGAAGCCTTGCAAGGCGAGTTGATGATGATGATCCCATTTTCAATCATGAGTGGAGCGGACGTGAGGCTTGGACGGCTTGAGGTGTCTTTGTTGCATGGAAGAGCTCCCATCTCGCATACACTTTAGCGCGGGTCTCGACGTTGGAATGACTAAGAAGAGCTCTCTACCATGCTTGATTGATCATCCATCACCACCACTCCACATGAGTGAACCAAAATACCTAAAACGCTACATTTTTACATTGTGAGGACTCTCTTTCACACTTCTTTACTTGATTTGCACATTGGGGACAATGTGTTTTTAAGTATGGGGTGGGTTTTCATGATTCTTAGCATGGCATGATTGCGTCTAGGATAGTTAAATATTATTGTCACATGTTTCATTATGCTTTTCATTGTACATATTTATCTCGAAAATTCCAAAAAAATCAAAAAATTTTAAAATTTTGTGCTTCCTAGTTTGGATATGAACCTTATGATGAGATTGTTTTGTGAATTGGCTATGGATGGCCTTGTGTGTTGAATGGATTTATGCATATGTGGACTTGAAATAGTTTTCTTGAATCCTATGTATGAATTGTGATTATGATGTTTGCCTTGATTGGATTGAAAATAGATAGTCGAAAATTACATGCTAGTTCTTACATATCATCTAGGAATGATCAAGGCAATTCATCTCTTTTCTTCTCATCTTGATCATGTTATTTGAGCACCTCACTTGATATGAAATTTGACCTCTTTTGCCCCTTCCGGGAATAGGAGCATGCTAGTGTGTTGAGTGTGTGAAAAGCAAGTATGGGGTGGTGAAGTTGGTGTATGAATGTTGTGAATGAAGTTGTTGAAAATGTTTTGTCAAAAGTGCAGAAAAAATATAGGTTTGGGGACTTTAGTTTTGATGACGAGTAACTCGGCACCATTAACATAATCGGGTGTTTGTGTCTTGCCAAAGTCGGATAAACCGAATGTCCTAACGAGCCTTGGTATGTGTGTCCGGTGTGAGGCACCTAGGAAAAATCCCGAAGTCCGCTAATCACCAAGGTTTCGGCTTTTGTACACCAATGCCATTGTCTCAAAAATAAGTGAAAGAAAAAGAAAAAGAAAAGAAAAGAAAGAAAAGAAGGAGAAAAATGTACACTTGTGGGGAACTTGATCAAAAATGAAATTGTGGAGTTAGTTGCTTTCCCGGATTAGCATCACATGACTTAAAAACTTCCCACCTACAACAACGTTTCTTGGCCTCTTCTTTCCTAAGTCCTTGTGACCTATTTGCATATCTGTATGACTTAGTGATGTAGATTGGATATTCTCAGGATCATCTTGACTTCTTCATTTTCACCTTTCATGCATGCTTTCGAGTTAAGTATAATTGTCTTTCCATGCCTTCATTCGTTTAATACATGATTGCTTGTCCATTACCATGAAACATGACTATGAAGGTGATCCAATTTTAGAAGCACAATTCCAAAAATATTTTTTGTTTTTCTGCATTCATAAATCATGCCATCTCGTAGCCTATAGTTGGACCTTGCTCGGGGACGAGTAAGTGACAAGTATGGGGTATTTTCATGACATAATTTATGACGTTAGTTTAGGCATTCATTTAGATAGTTTTTCCAGTTATTCATGCATGGTTTGGCACTAGTTCATGACGTTTACGCTTAATTCGTGCATATTGTCGAAATAGACGTCTACACGAAATCTTGTCGGTTTTGTAGTTATTTTGGGGAGCTTTTGGAGCTTAATCGATACATTCGAGGATCATTCCTCGTGATGGCACACTTCCGGACTCATTAAGGAGCAAGGTAGGAGCAAAGGAGAATACAAAAGACCTTGTTGGTGCATGCCTTGCACCAACTCATGGCTTAATGATCTAAAGAGGGCTGAACAGAGAAAACCACGGCCCAAAGGCCAAAATCTCGACCGTGGTTTTGGCCGTGGTTTCTTCTGGACCACTTTGACACGTGTCCCACGATCTATTTGTCCGACCCTTCTCCTCTAGCATCTTCTCCAACACTCCTCCATTGGAGCTTCTCTTCCAAGCACCCTTGTGGGTGTTCTTGGGAGAGATTAGTGTAGATTATAGTTTTGTAGTGAGATTTGAGTGGTTTTGAGTGAGGTTTCCTTTGTTGATACCTTGCAGCTGCATCTTGGAACCTTTGTAAGATTTGATAATTTCTATTCTAGCTTTATAATGTCTTTTCTTTGGTTTATTCTTCATTTTCGAGCTATGATTTGCATGCATGCTCTGTTTATGAAGTTTGATCTAGATTTGTATGTTGTTGGCTGAATAGTGGCGATTCTAGGGTGAAGGAATGATGTTAATGCTTTGGACTATGATTGTATGGACTTCCATGTTAGCTGAGGATGGATTCGTGTTCGAAACCTTAAATCATACCCAAAACCACGGCATGTTCATCCAAAATCTTGACCGTGGTTTTGGCCGTGGTTTTCTCTGTTGTGCTTGTATTGATGAATCTGGATGTTAGGATGTAGATGTGTTTAAATTCTAGTGTTTGTTGAGCCTAATCTAGCTTAGAGTGACCTAATATTAGCAACCTTTTTTAGGGATGAAACTTACCCGGTAATTTCCTCTCTTAGATACATAAGATGATGAACTCTAGGTAGTAGTGAGTCAAAAAAAGCCGCTATTGGATTGAGTGTGCTTGGATCGTTGCCTAAGACTTACCTTTTCCAAGACTTACCCGGTAAGGAGGGGTTTGACCCTTAGGTAGTGGCCGGTTTGTGTAGAATTCCCGTCCTTAGGTTCCTTGAGGCTTATCCGGTAAATGGGACCTTAGGTGCGAGACTAGTGGATCATGAGACTTACCCGGTAATTGCTCCCATTAGAGACACACCGAACTGCGAACAACCACGATTTTCCTTAGATCTTTAGAAGCATGAGTCCATTGTCATAATTGTAACTCCGAATCTCTAGAATCCGCTTTCTTTCCTCTTATCTCTCATCTTTGTGTTTGTGTGTTAGCTTGCTTATTTTTGTTGATATATTTGTGATGCTTGTTTGATCACCCAAAACCAACCAAAAATATTGTGTTTTGCACTTTCTTTATTCCTTATCTCATCTTAGTTTAGATTTGCACTATCTTTGATCATTGAATGACTTGATTTCACCTCATTCCTTGTGTTCGACCTCGGAATACTTTCCTTTCTATATAACGATCCGTACACAACGGGTTTCGCTAGGTTGTTTAGTATTTTAGATCGAGTTATAAATTTAAGACTTTGTGTGTGCATGTTTTGGGCGAACGGGTTCTTGGCACTCTTGCCTTGGATTTGTGTCGTACAATCCTAGCGTAACAACCTCGATTCCCGTAAAGGTAGACAAAACAACATAATAATCAAAGAATATACATCCATACATGCAGATTTATGAAGATAAAACGTCCAAACCAATCCCAAAATATAGACTATAATACATGCTATCATTATGGTTAATTACAAGAACGCTAGATTAGCCTTCGATATTGGAGGGGAGAAGGGTGAATTTTTCCTCTCAACTTTGACAAAAGAACCAGCACTTGGAGAGGATATGTTCAACATTTATGATGAAGAGGTATCCAGAGCGGAAGTAAGTTTTATCTTGTTCAAATATCCGTTGCAAAAGGTTATAACTATGAGAATCATGGAAAGAGGAGTGTAGGAGGATTGTAATGCTAAGATTGATGCTTTGGAAGAGTTAGAAGAAGTGCAAGTTGAAGAATTCGAAAAATTTTTACGAGGGCTTGTAAAACACCAAAAACCACGGTCAATCGTGCTTTTCCACGGGCGTGGTTTCACCTATTCCACCCATGGAAAAGTATGTCGAGAGCAAAGATTTAATGGCATGCAATTCCACGGCCAAAAAGACACCTTCACGGCCGTGGAAGTAACAGTTGCACCGTGGAATTGGAAAATGGTGAGAATAATTCCGTTCTTTCTACAAACGTTCTTGATTCTTCTTCCACCACTTCCACACCCTTGGAGACTTCCAAGGAGACCTTGGACAACCCTCACAACACTCTAAATGTATCTACAACTTTGGAATTGAAGCTACTTCCCGCACATCTTAGGTATGCATTTCTTGGAACTAATTCTATGTTTCCCATCATAGTTAGTTCTAATTTCAGTGAAGATGAGCATGATAGGCTTATGATTGTTTTGAGGAAACATTGGAAAGCTTTAGGTTACACCATAGAGGATCTTGTAGGAAATAAACCATCTTTATGTATGCACAAGATTATAGTGGAAGAGGATTACAAGCCTTCACGTCAATCTCAACGATGGTTAAATCCGATCATGAAAGAGGTTGTGAAGAAGGAGATCCTTAATTTGCTTAATGCAGGTATCATATTCCCGATCTCCGATAGCAAGTGGGTGAGCCCCGTTCAATTTGTCCTGAAGAAGGGAGGAATGACCGTTGTGGCAAACAAGAACAACGAACTCCTTCCAACAAGAACGGTGACAGGATGGAGGATGTGCATTGACTATCGCAAGCTGAATAATGCAACTAGGAAGGATCACTTCCCACTGCCCTTCATTGATCAAATGCTTGAGAGGTTAGCACAACACTCCTACTTTTTCTATCTTGGCGATTATAGTGGTTTCTTTTAGATTCTGATTCATCCGGACGATCAAGAAAATACAACATTCACGTTCCCATGGGGTACGTTTTCTTATAGGAGGATGCTATTCGGATTGTGCAACGCTACAACCACCTTTCAAAGGTGTATGATGGCCATCTTCTCGGAGTACGTTGAGGAAATCATGCAGGTTTTTATGGATGATTATTCTATTTATGGTTCCTCATTTGATAATTTTCTTGTTAACTTATCTCTTGTTCTAGAAAGGTGTGAAGACACGAAAATAGTTCTAAATTTGGAGAAGTATCACTTTATGGTTTTAGGAAGAGTGTGATTTTGGCATGTTTGATGTGGGAGGGCCATGAAAGAAAATAATTGTGTATTCAAAGTATAGAAAATAGGTTTGGGGAAGTCAATCATGATGATGAGTAACTCGGCACCATTCACATAGCCGGGTGTTTGTGGCTTGCCAAAGTCGGATTAAGCGATATTTCTAACGGATTATGGTCTGTGCAACAAGGGTTTGAGGCATATCAAAATTGAGAAACGCCAATCTCCTAGGCTTCAGGTTTTGTGCACCGTTGTCTATACTTCCAAAATTAAAGTCGAAAAAGAATTTTGTGCCGAAAAGGGAGAGCAAAACTCTCAAATGGTGGTTGATTCAAGGTGCAAAAATAATAGAGTTTGTGTTGTTCCTTTTTCCCGGATTTTTGCACCACATACCCTATATGCATCCCACCTATTCACGTTTTTTGTCCTTTGCTTGAAAGTCCTTAAGATCTTTAGAATGTTGCTTGGCTTAGTGATCTAAATTGAATTTCCACATGATTGATTTTGGCATTCATTTGGGTTATGATGTTTGTCTTGGAGCTTTTGCAATATATGATGTTTCTTTTGATTGACATGATTTGTTTTATGTACATAGAAGTTTTAAAGGAAACATGAAGCAAGATTTGAGGGTGATCTATTGATTAGAAGCACATAGAAGTTTTCATATCTCATTCTACCTTACGTTCTAGCTTTTGAAAACCTTGCTTGGGGACAAGCAAGAGACAAGTATGGGGTATTTTGATAGCATGAAATATGACGATATTTTAGGCACATGTTTTGGTTGTTTTTCCCCTTCTTTTGTGTATATGAATATGAGTTTGAAGCATTTATGAGCACATTCACCTATTATGTTGGTATAGAGATCTACACAAACTTTGTTGAGTTATTAGGTGAATAAAGGC
Organism: Fagopyrum homotropicum; assembly: GCA_033239125.1. Classification (NCBI taxonomy): domain Eukaryota; kingdom Viridiplantae; phylum Streptophyta; class Magnoliopsida; order Caryophyllales; family Polygonaceae; genus Fagopyrum; species Fagopyrum homotropicum. The sequence goes on from BSWB01000003.1 coordinate 64,965,521, forward strand.
TTGGATTAGAGAATAAATGGAGTATGCAGGAGTATTTGATCATGCTAGGCATCAAGAGGACGCATTAGAGTAGCTAAGGAACGAGCATGATTAGAAAGCTTTACGAAAAAAGGCTTTTACGAAGAATTTGGACATTCCACGGCCAAACACAAAGGGACCACGACCGTGGTTTTGGGATTTAATTTAATTATAGCCGTGGAAAACCATGTCGAGACCAAAGAAGTCATTCCACAGTGGTTCCACGGGCGTGGGAAGTTGTTCTTGGCCGTGGTTCTTGTAACGGTTTCCACGTGTCATATTTGCCACGTCAGCAGCGGTTATTGGGCTTTTATAACCCTACATTCCTCCTATAAGAAGGCTGAACAAGAGAGAAATCGGGACATCGGCTATCATCCGCATCCATCGCGACATTTTGCAACATTGTAAGAGAGATTTCGAGAAGATTTTATTGTGTAAATGGAAGATTTGGAGAAATACACACTTGAAGATTGCGTACTCGGAAAAGGTCTTAGGTTTTCATTTGAAGGAGGATTGACATCCCGTTCTCCTTTGTTCTTTTAGATTGTGAGAGATTCTTACTCTATTCTACATCCATTGAACGCAAGTTACGATTTTTATGTTTGATTAACATTGGTTTTGTGTTTGTTATTGAGATTTCAAGGTTTTACCTTTTCTCTCTTTTATATTTGATTATTAATTTGATGACAATGATTGTTGGCTAAAACCCTTAAGTGATTCTAAGGTGAAGGGTTGATAGTTGTGGCATAAATGATGATAGATTAAACCAAAACAGATTGGACCTTGAGAGTTGCGAGAAACCTCATCGTCGAGGCTTTCCAGGGCCTGTTCTTGAGTTCCACGGCCGTGGTTCTTCAAGATTCTAACCGTGGTTTTCCTCTGTCGTACGTTCTTTGCTTTTTCTTTGAACCAAAGTTAAGGATTTGCTTTAACCTAGCCTTGGCTTACCTTTTCTAGGTAGTAGTGAGACTCAACATCCTCTACTTTGGTTTCGAGTGTCACAACCTTAACCTTTTTTGCTTATATTTGATTACCTTGGGTTTCGGCATGGGTATTTGAGAGTTTAATCTCATCCTTAAACCCTTTCTATATTGCAGCCTCAACAACCTTTATAGGGAGAGCCTTTGGGTGAGATTTATGGGTTTCGGAACTTCACCGTACAATACCCTACCTTAGATCTATACCTTTGAAATCCTAACTCTTTCCTTATACCTTAGAACATCTTAAAAATTGATTGCCACAGTTGGATGCCTGAATATTTAGAATCGTTGTTTTCCCAATTAATCTTTATAAAATCTTTTGTTATTTGCCTGGCAATTTGTGAACTGAAGTTATCCTCCCAAATCCCTGAGTTTGATACTCTAGAATTCTTGCTTTACTACGCCGATCCGTACACTGCGGGTTCGCTTTGCTTGATTTAAATTGTTATAAATTTTAGACTATGACGCACACACTTTCGAGAGAAAAGAGATCCTACCATTTTCTGGTGAAATTAGGTACCGGAATCTTTTTGGAAGAGTTTAATGATGGATTTGAAGAGCAATCCAAGATGTTCAAAGTGCATTGAGTCATCTACGGAGGTAGGTCCAGCTAGTGACCTTAAAACAAGAACTTCTTGGGAGGCAACCCAAGGTATTGCTTCCTTCTTGCTTTCTAGATTAGTTTAGTGTAGCTTTTGCGTTTTTTGTGTCCGTGATGACAGGAGCTAGGTACAATTCAAGGAATATAAACCAAATAAGCAAATGGAGGAAATTCAATGTTTGAGAATGTGAGAAAGGAACGGAAACTGGAGCCATCTCTGTTGTCTACCGGAACCTAGACCGAGATCAATGTGAGAAAGGAACGGAAACCGGAGTCACCTCGGTTAAGCATCTCGGATGACAAAAAACCATCTCGGCCGAGATGCCTTCGAAAAAAAAATTTCCGGAAAATATATTCGGGCGCAACATGCTCCCCTTCTTCGCTCATCAAAACTTCTCCGATGCCAATCAGAATATTCAGAGTTCCCTATCCGAGCTTCTATAGATTGCCGCCAACATACCCGACGAATGATTCGCTTTGCTTGATTTGCTATCTTAAATTCGGAGTACCCTTTTTCACCTTTTCTTTTCTTCACATTGGGGACAATGTGAGTTTAAAGTATGGGGTGGAGGTATTTGTAATACCTTTTGCATGTTTCTTGTGTACTGCATTGCATATGATTTTGAAAATTTCAAAAATTTTAAAATTTTAAAATTTTTTGTACTTCTAGGATGGATATGATCTCTATGATGATTTTTTTTTTGTGGAATAGCTATGATGATTCTTATATGCTTGAATTGATTTATGATATGTGAGATTTGACTACTTTGTTAGAATTTCATGCATGTTTGATAGTTTGCTTTCATTGTAAATCATGTTGAGTGTTGAAGGTTAAAACCGCATGATAACTTCTTATACATCTTTTTGGAATGATTAAGGCAATTTGATTTCTTTTCTCTTTTCTTCTTGATCATGCTTAGCACCTTTTATATTGTTTTTCCTTCCTTTTACCTATCCGGAAATTAGGAAGCATGTTAGTGAAAAGCGATGTGAAGTTGAAGTTGAAAAGTTAAAAGTGAAAGTGTGTTGTGTAGAAAAATAGGTTTGGGGAAGTTGATCTTGACGATGAGTAACTCGGCACCATTCACATAGCCGGGTGTTTGTGTCTTGCCAAAGTCTGATTGATCGATAGTCCTAACGAGTCGTGGTATGTTCATCCGGTTTGAGGCACCTCGTAAAAATGAAGCTAGCTAATCTCCAAGGTTTCGGCTATTATGCACCTCTGTCAATGTTCTCAAAAAGTGAAAAGAGAAAAAAATGCAAAATGAAGTGAAAAAGTACCTATTTGGTGGATATTGAGCTGTTGTTGATGTTGTGGAGTTTGTTCCTTTTTCCCGAATTTTTTTTGCACCACATATCCTATATGCATCCCACCCATTACACGTTTATTGACCTTTATCTTTGAAAAGTCCTTAAGACCTTATAACACATGTGTTTGGACTTAGTGGTTTAAATAAATTCCTCATCATTGATTTTGATATACTGCAAGTTGTGATGCGTGCTATGATTTTCTTGCAAAGTGTGATTATCTTTTCTATGATGTAATTCTTTTTGATCATATGATGATTGTTATTACCTATGAAGCGATTCTTTGAGAGTGATCTATGAATAGAAGCACAACCAAAATATTGTGGTTTTTTTTTGTTTTTGCATATTCATAATACATATCATCTTGTATCTTAAGTTTGAACTTTGCTTGAGGACAAGCAAGAGGCAAATATGGGGTATTTTGATGACATGAATTATGAACTATTTTTAGGCATGCATTTATGTAGATTTTCCCTTTATTTAAATGCATAAGACATATATTCATATCAATTATGTTGTTATTCACCTACTTTACAAGAATCAAGGTCTACACCACGTTTGATTGTAATTGTAGGGAATATGGCACATTTTGGATCAAAGGGAGCATGAAAGTGCAAGGAGTCGAAATGATAGCAATTAGAATTCATTGGAGAATAAAAATGAGCAAAGAAAGTCAGTAACACACACCTAGAGTGAATTCTCATACCCCAAATTTCTTTGATACCTCGGAGCGGGCTCTGATACTACATCTCGGACAAGATGATCCAAGGTCAACCAAGATGGACATAACAAGGAGTTACCTCGACCCACATCTCCACCAAGATGCTTACGTTGAGCTTTGAACCGCCAGAGTGGGCTCTGATACCAGCGGAGTCAACATTCTTTTTTCGGCCAAAGGTTCTAGTGTTTATCTTTAAGGCTGTAAACCATAGTTTTATATTCCTATAAATATCCCTTATCCTACAACGTTAAAAGGATGCCTCATAGAAGTTGGCCTTCGACCCCCACAAACGTGGATTGACACCCCACGGGAGGTTGGACATTCGAATATTGAGACGTCATTAAGGTTTTCTTTGGACAATTAAGTTGAAGGATTGAAGGAAAGAAAGATTTGAAGGAAGGATTGCTTAGGGTTGAAGGAATCCTAGATTGTGAGGATTTCGTTGGGGATTGCTAGTGAGTTGTTATCATCCCTTTTTGGAACACATCATTGATACTTTTGATTCGTTTGTTTGCTTTGATAATTAAGATACCTTTGTTACTTGCTTTATTCCCTTTTCTTGATATTCTTGATAAATATTTGATTGCATTGATTATGATGATTGTTCGCTAAACACCCTTGCGATTCTACGGTGATTAGTTGAAGGCTGTGGTATAGACAATGAATGAATAGACCTTTATCCAAGTGGACGCCGAAAGCTTGAGTTAACCCTAATCCAAAACCCGTCTCGGGCTGTTCGTTGAGCATCTAGACCGAGATCGCCCACTGCATTGCTATTCCGAGTTTAGGTTATAGTTTGCCAAATCATAACCTTGTTGCTCCTTTCCTAGTTTATACGCAAGCCTAGGATGAGACTTAGTGTTTGAGTGTGCCTTCATCCTACCTTTGAGAGTTAACCTGAGACTTACCCGGTGATGGTTGGTTTTGTACCCTTAGGTGAGTAATCTTGGTTTGAGCACCTTTACCTTTCTTTAGTTCCTTGAGACTTACCCGGTGATAGGAACTTTGTTTTGGGAAAGTGGGTAGTGAGAGTTTCCCGGTGATCTACCCCATAGTAGCACCAACTTGCCTCAGCAACCCTCATCTTTTTCCACGTTATCCGAAGAAATCTTGAGTTGTAACCACAACTAGATACTATGATCTTTAGAATCTGCATTTCCCCATCTTGACATATATTCTTGCTTTGCTTTTGATCAATATTATTGCATGCTTCTGATGTTGGATTGATTTACTGTGATTGTTCTCACCGATTCCCTGAGATCGACTCCAGAATATAAGCCTTACTATGATTGATCCGTACACAGCGGGTTCTCTTATCGTTAGGTTTTATATTCAGATTATAAATTTAAAGCTTTGTTTGTACACACCTTTCGGAAAGAACAACGGGATGTTGGAGGACCTTTACCGCTAGACTATCGGAGCGGTTCATGTCCCGACCTACCCACGATTAACACCACTGCCACTTGAGGAGTGAGCCGCCATTCCGTACCGCCATATTTTTACATTATGAGTATCTTTTCTAATAATGTCTCGCATACAAATTGATTTCCTCAAAGATCCAAGAGATCTTGTCACAAAACCACAATGAAAAAACTCACAACTCTCACAAGAACAACCAAACACTTTAAACAATATAACCAACTCAAGATCCAACACACATCGAGACTAAGAACATTCCAACGTCCTCAAACACTCACCTAAAGGTCCAAAGCCACTACTTGGCATTCACAAGGCTAACCTACGCCATCCTAGCATGCTTTTATCATAACTCTCTAGGACAAGAGGCGGACACAAGATCGGGGAAGGGTACTCACTAGGGTAGGAACGCGGTCGCGGAACAAGAAAGCACAGCAGCATAAGAGAGCTGAAGAAAGGCCAGAACTGCCCTTGTGTCACCCTGGCGGTGCCCTTGCGGTTGGCTGGGCCACCCCCGCAATCAGGTGGCGCCGCCCCTGCGGCCAGGTGCTGCTTGCCACCGCCCCTGCGGCCAGGTGCTGCTTGCCACCGCCCCTGTGGCTACTACCACCACCCCTGCGGTTGTGGTGCTGATGGCGCCCCCGCGGCGCTGTCCTGTCACGGGTGCGGTCGAGCTCTAGAAGGTTGATTAGTCGGGCTTCTCTTTGATGTGCAGGAACATCCCGTCTCCTCGTGGATGTCTTGCTCTGTCCTGTAAGTCCACCACATTGATCCACACCACCACACTACATTTTAGTCGAGATCAACAACAAGAGAGCACAAGAGTGGAAGAATTAAGTGAATCTTGCCCTAGGGCTCATGCAAGGGTGAAGGGAGTAAGAAGATGAAGAGAAGGAGGACGAGGGAAATAAGCACACTTAATGTAACTCATATCTATAGTCTTTCCTTCATTGGACATCACACACAAGAGGAAGATGAAGCACCATGGGAGAAGTTGGTGGAAGAGAAGAGAAAGAAGGAGAAAGGAATGAGAGTTACATGAAAAGAAATGAGGGAGGGAGATAAGGCTGCATAAATGGGAGAGACCAAAGGTCAAGCAGCCCAAGAATCACCACATAATAATGTGTCGACATAAAGGAGTGGGAAGCCGGAAAGTCGGAAGAAAACAGACCCGACTCCCGCTTCATCGTGTTACCGTCATTGCGGGACGTCCAAGCCGCGATCGCGGGCCTTCTAGGCTGCGAGGGCAGTAGCCCTCGCTAAAGGCTTCTTATGCCTCTTATAAACGGAACCGAAATTCTAGGCGTACATCAGACCCCCCTCAAAATAAGTTTCGTCCCGAAACTTAAACAAACCCCAATCATCTCGGTCTCAATAGAGACATGCACTCGGAACATGAAGGCATAATCATTCTATCTACACACACGATCTACTCAAGCTAACACATCAAGATCGTACAAATCAAACACATAATCCCGCACAGGCACAAACTACACATAACATCACACATGTACATAAGTCTAACTCATCGATCATATCGATACTACTAGCTCAATGTAATCTCCACAAAAGATACACATAAAATGCCGATGAATACATTCTACTTCTTGGTGGCAACACTAACCTATAACCCACTTTTCCAACTCATGCAAAGATCTCAAAAAGGGCCGATGTGACGGACACTTGACTCTCTTTTTAATGCCCAAAACGTTTGACGCCTCGCGTCGGTGATACTCTTATCTAGAACTGCTCCATATCTGAACTCTCGAAGCATGCACCTCCTATATGTATATGCCTTCTAGCCACTTGGTGCGGCTAGCATCCGCTATTGGATCATCATTACTTGAGCGATGTCATCCCGTATCAGCTCAAGGCTATCCTACCAGCACTACTTGGTAAATCCCTACACAACGGTGTAAGATACCTCCGCCCATATAATGTCTCACAAAGGCCATCCCAAATGACACATGACAACAATAATAATACGAAAACTTAAACAAAGGGAAGTGTTTTGATCACACTTGTCCATAATCTGCAACACAAGCTCTCAATCCGAGACAATGGTACTTGGTATCCCAACGAATTTTCACTATAAACTTAGTGATTTCCTCGCCTAGACGACTCATTGGCCATGTTTCCCAAATAGTTATAAAAATGCATGATCTTGTCAGTTGCTCTACGACAATCCAAATTGCATCACAACTTTTACTCGGTCTAAAACCAGTAATAACATTTATGGAGATATCCTCCCACTCACACTGCATAACCGGTAGCGGATGAAATTCCCAACCCGTCATATAGTTCTCACACTTGACCCGATGACAGGTCGCACATTGGCTTCGTACATAGTCGTATCGGCTTAAGCCCGCCTAACCAATACAACATATGATATCCTAATTGATCTTACATTTTGTATAACACATAAGGTAGCTCTCCCATATCGGACAATGGTCTTCTCTTATCCGAAAACCGTATATCCATCTCCATCCTTACTAAGTCCCTCTACAACTGAAGTTGAACCGTCAGCCAAGCTATCGCCTCCTCTCGAGGCATCGCCATACAAAGGGTGTCGGTGACCACATTTATCTTTCCCGGATGATACAAAACCATATGATCAAAGTCCTTAAACAACTCTATCCATTACCTCTAGCAGGTATTCAACTCTTGCTGAGTGAATATATATATCAAACCCTTATCTCCCGTTCAAGATTGGCATGTCGCTCCAGTAAAAACCCAACATCATCTTAAGCGCGTGCATTAAAGCTGCTAACTTTTGACCCTTCATCGGTAATTCTTCTCATATTCCCACAATTGTCTAACACATACGCGAAACCTCTCTTCTTACTTCAAGTACATACCAAACCCCGCTTGGATGCATTACTATTTGTCACCAAGTCACAAGACTCTTTTTCTGTGCAAAATAAATCGGAGCAGAGGTCACTCACCTCTTCGGCTTTTCAAAGCTCTTGATAGCAAGAAATATGACACAAATTAGATGTGCATATAGGTAGTTTTTCCCGTTTCTTTTGAGTACATGGACGTACATTCATCCCACTTATCAAGCAAATTCACCAATTATCTTGGAATCGAGATCTACACAAGCTTTGTTATGATTTTAGGTGAATTGGCGCTAACTTGGAGCAGAAAGGAAGCATTTGCTGAGTGTTGGTTGATAAGGAGTTCATTAAGAAGCATTGGAATGTAACACCCCGAATCCGCGGGACTCGAAATGCCACATTGGGCTAGGATCTCACAGTGGATCCTGACCCTAGCCTAACAACAAGTTCACTGGACCTTACAACATGACACTGACACATAAAAAACAAATACAGAAAACTGTACATCAAAAGGTATACAAAATCATAGCCGAGTATAAAATATAATCCTCACACAGGAGGTATACAAAACATCATTCTCACGCAGGAGGTATAAATAATATCCCCAAAACCATAACCACCTAATGTACGAGAGTCCTCAGCCTGTCACCCCGCCGGATCACTCTGCATCTCTCTATCCTACAAAGCATCTACAACACGGTATAAAACTGTTAGCTAACCATTCATATATATTTACGAAGTTCGGCCTTGATGTCGTCAGAGAGAGGATGTTAGTTGCATAGAGTCGCTAGAAGTCATTGTCAGATAGGAGGCGTCGACCTCTAGAGTTCAGAGTGGGAGCTCATGTTTGGCTGAAAGTATCTCCGACGTGAGGCGTCAGATGTTTTGGAATAAAGGAAAAGTTGAGTCCATGATATGTCAATCCTTGGGAGATACTTGATAGAGTTGGGAGGGCAACATACATAATAGCTTTGTCTCCGAGGTTAAAGGGTGTTCACCCTGTGTTTCACGTGTCTCAACTGAGGGAGTATATACCAGATCCGAGACATATTGTGAGTTATGATGATTTGTGGTTGAGCCGGACCACACTTTTTCTTAGCACCCGATTGTAGTCCTAGAGCGAGGTGTGAGACGCCTACGTTACAAGGACATTCCCATGTTGAGGATACAGTGGTCGAGACGAGGACTTGAGGAGGCTACATGGGAGACTAAGGATAGTATCTAAAGGAACTATCCACAGTTTTATGCTGAGATAGATGCACCTACGGTCGACGAGTAGATCTTAGTGCTATCTTGGTGAGTATGTGATTATGTGCTTATATTCTTTATTGTGTTCATTTTCGTGCTAGTTGTGTTGTGATATATGATCTTATTAGATCTTGTTGTGCTAGCGCGATTTATGATTATAGCTGGATATGGTTCCGTCCTCCATGCTATTTGAGTGCGATTAGGATCTAGCTAGAGAAGGTTCTTCCTCCCTGCTATTTTGATGGACATAGTCTCGCTAGAGATGTTTTTCCTCCATGTTTTGTATACGAGTATGATCTTGCTAGAGATGTGCTTCCTCTATGCCTTGTAATATGAGTATCGGAAGAGATGTTATTCCTCTATGCCTTTCAATAGTGTTATGATCCTGATTTTTGGAGTTGTTGATTCCTCCATGCTTGTGTTTTGAGGTTATAGATTGATATAGGTTGTGACCTTTTGAACGGAGATGTGATGCCTCCAACAGAGACAATTATACCTTGGCATATAGGTCCGAGAGGATTTGGGATTTTTGCAAGTTTCGGGACGAAACTTGTTTTTAGGGGGGTGGGATGTGAGAGCCTTAATCTTGAGATGCTGAGAGAGTGCAGAGTTGTGCTGGGATTGACCTGAACCGCCCCTGCGGCCACCAGGTTCCACCCCTGCACCTCCATGAGCCGCCCTTGCGGTTTGTGGTGTGTTGCAGCCGGCTTTGTTGACCTTGACCCGTTCTTTTGGATGGCTTCCTATATAAGCTTCTTCCTTACTTCATCTGGAGTGTTTCTCATCTCTTCCAGCTCCATCTTCTCTCCAATACGTTCTTCTCTTTCCTCCTTTGAACCTTCTTCTTATTTTTCCTTGATCTTGCAAGAGTTTTGAAGAGACTTTGATGCTTGAAAGATGAGGATGTTGATGGATGTGGTTGTTGTGCCTTTGATGTACCAGCCATGAGCTTATGGTGAGGAGTCTCCCATTGTTAGGACTCAGCTGGTAAGATCTTTCTTCCTTTCTTTCTTTTTTTTCTATCTTCTTTTCTCTTCTTCTTCCTTTCTAGCTTAGGATTTAACAAGATTTGATCTTCTGGCAGCCTTCTTAGGCTTTGTTTGATATATATATATGTATGTATATGTATGTTTGGGGCTGATGGCTGAAGAAGGAGTGAAGAGGTTCGAGTGAAGAAGTGAAGAGCAGCTGAAAGTGTGCATTCTGCACACCAGCCACCCCTGCACCACCTCAGGGCCACCCCAACGCCGGCCAGACGCCGCCCTTGTGCCACCTAGAGCCGCCCCTACGGGTCCCTACATTTAAGCCTTGTGTTGCTCTTGTCACGCCGCCCCTGCGCCACCCAGCTGAAAGTGTGCATTGGCTACAGTGAGTGAAGAAAGGGATTTTTTCTAGTTTGTATCTAGGACTCTTTGAAGGTGATAATAGTTAGTTAGATCTTAAGTCTATACCTTGGGATGGAGAGTAGGCTATTTTATTTTGCAGGAGTACAAAACCAAGGCTCTTGAAAGTTGTTTCAAAGCTCTTGAAATAAAAGTTTCAAAAAGAACTCAGATCGACATCAAGGTCCTTGAAATTGGTTTCAAGGCCTTGAGATTGGATTTGCGAAAAGTTCACATACTCTATTAAACCCCCCCTTCTAGAATATCTTTTATCCTGTTTATTCACCTATCGGTTCTTCACAGTCAGGAGCAAAGAACATCTATAAGAATCAAGGAAAGGAACGAGGGAAGCAAGGAAGGAAGCAACTCACAAGAACGGGAGTTATTGCGGAAGAAACCACAGGGAAGGCGGAGCAAGGCGCAGAGGCGGCTTGCCGCGGGGGAGGGGATGTGCAGCCGTGGGGGCGGTGCACTGACAGAAGCCGTTGTCGGCTTCTCGATGACAGCAGAACCACATCAAGGTACTCAAAGCTCGAACCTTTGATCAAACCACGTTAGGACTCAACCAAAAGAGCCTGAGAACAACAATACATCAACCACGGAGCGATCTAGAAGAATCAAGACTCAAACTTAATTCTTGGAGAAGAAGAAAAGGAAAAACGAAAGAAGAAAACGAAATAGAAGGAAGAAAATGCAGCAACTCCATGAACGTGAGGAAGAAGCAAGGAATTATGAACTTATATGTTTAGAAAGATCACAGGACGCAAGGGCGATGACTATAGCTCTCAAAAGTGAAGAAAACATATGCGAGAAACACAAAAATGATGGGAAAGAAGGGAATTTATAGAAAAGGGAGTAAAGATAGAAGCAAGGATGTTCTAGGGTTTAGATGATCGAAGAAGGTCGTCCAAATATAAGAAAATCGGATCTTCTAAGATAGGGAACAAGATAGAAACGAAAAAGGGAAGAAGATCTTCGCGATCTAAGGCAAATCCGCAGGGGCGGATTACCCGTGCCGTAGGGGCGGCCCCTTGTCACCACGGGGGTGGTGACAGACACAGCTTACCGTTGGGGCGGCCTTCTTCACCGTGGGGGTGGTGAAGGCAAAAACTAGGATCTTACATTAAGCTCAAATAATCTCGAAAGATATAAAAACACAAAAGACTCAATTTTTATGTGGCTCAAAGAAGAATAAAATACAAAAATACTCAAACATTTAGTGTATGGTCGAGTTGAACATCAATCAGTTAGCTCTGATACCACTTTGATGCGGGGTTGATGCCATAGTTTCCCGATCTAAAATGAATTTAACGAAGACAGCAATAGAAGCAATCTCGGTGAGATTTTGGATGAATTGGCCGAGATTTGCTACTGGTAATGACGAAGTGTATGAAACTCAAAGGAACATAATGTTGTTAATAATAGATGATAAATGATAGATAATAAGATAGATAGCGGACTAAAAGTGATGGAAATATAAGAAGTTACGAACCAAAGTATTCTTGCAAAGAACCTTAATCAATGGATAGAAACCCCTTAACAAAGAGTTTACCGTAACCCTCCCTTCTTTAACCTTACACAACCCTTCTAAATAAGACAAGCACAAGGAGGGACCATAATTGACTAGTAGCACAAATCTTTAGTAAATTAACACACACAAGAACAACCTAGCAATGACTCATAGTGATTTAATCAAAGGCTCTCTTTTTTTATTGAATGAAATGAATAAAACACAAACTTTGTAAGTGAAGCGGCGAGTATCTCACAATATTATGGAAATAATAATCAAATCAATCTACCTATGAATCTCGTCCTCTAAGGATATTTATAGGAGATATTCCTCTAAAAGATAAAAATAAAGACAATCCTAAAAGATAGAATCAAAACCAACAAGATACCTGTAGAATGTTTAGATTTTTTAAAGGTATCAAAATAATCAAAGATAATTATCAGTATTTTAACAAATCTGGTCGAGATTCCACTCGAGCTTTCACAACAGTAGGAATCTTGGTCTGGTCTGCATAATCTCGACCGAGATTTGTTAAAGGGAATCGAGATTTTCTCCTGCCATGCAATTCTCCATTCTATGGGATCCTAAGAAGATACGTGGAAGCATAGTATGCCACGATTGCACATAATACACAACCAGTTAATTAATGTAGAACTCTTCCGGCTACCCCAAACACAATAGGCATACGAAGACCCTAGAGCATCTAGAGGTTTGCTTATAGCCAGTTGAAGCACCCTACTATGTCGCTAGCAAGTAGAACACACTTAAACAAGTCCAAGTGAGTTTTGAGTAAGACGTCTCTTACTCCGGTTTGCTCTTCATTCCTTGAAGATGACGGTAAAAGTTGTAGGGGGGTAACAAAATGTATTTATCAAAGGTGTTTAATATTCAAGTTGAAAAATAATGAAGCACAACCATCCTATTTATAGGAGTGGATGGCCGGAAAACCTAGAAACTAGGTTTGGGCCTAATAGGCCCGTTGATCCATTTAGAAAAAGATATGAACCTTTTGGTCCTCTTGCTATTAGAAACTGTGCAATGAAGTTGTATGCGTACGAAAAGGCTAAGATGAAGAAGATGTTTGCAAATGTTGGAAAGGTTAGCTTAAATTCTGATTTGTGGTGTTCTAACCAAACTAAAGTTATGTGTGTATCATCAGGCGTTTTGTAGACATGGATTGGAAGTTGCGGAAATGAATACTAAAATTTTGTTTGTTGTCTCCACCTTACACCGGCATTCAAATAGCATATAAGATGTATGAATCTTTGGTTGAATGGGGAATAGAGAACAAGATTTCTACCGTCATATTTGGCAATGCTTCTTTAAATCATGTATCCAGTCGGTCTTTGAAAGAAAATTTTCAAATTAGAGATGCATTGTACATTGGTGTGAAGATCTTCCACATCAGGTGTTATACACACATCTTGAATCTGTTAGTAGAAGATGGACTGATTCCTCTAAAGTCTGTCATTGAGAATATTCGTGAGAGTGTGAACTTTATACTTATGAGTCCCTCACTCACGCCTTTACAAGTGGAATAAAGTTATAAAGAACATGTATTTGTCTTCCAATAAGAAGTTGATTTTTGATTATATCACTAGGTAGAACTCGACATTTCATATGTTGGAAAGGGCTCTCATCTTCAAAGAAGATTTTGCTAGGTTTGGAAATAGAGATCCGGCATATTCAACATTAACATCTAAGAGGATTGGAGAAGAGCTAATGATGTGTGTAAGTTCTTCTCTACTTTTGATAAGGTGACAAATATCTTCTCAGGTCGTCAATATACAGTTGCAAATTTGTACTTTTCTACAATAGAAAATTGGAAGATTAGGAAAATTTTAAATGAAATGAAGAATGATCCAAGAGACATTATGAAGGCTATGGTGGATAGTATGAAATCTAAATTTGATAAATATTGGAAGGAGTGCAATCTTTTTATGATTATAGTGGCTATTTTAGATCCTCGAAACAAGACCAACAAGATTAGGTTTGTGGATGATATGATATATGAAGAAAGGGAAGTGGAAGAAAAACTTAAAGTTATTATTAATGAGATGCATCGTTATATGACGACTACATCCCAAAGGATGCAAGTGGTGGATGTGGTTCGAGTAATGCCATTGAAACATGCTTAGGTGGAAGGTGCACGGATGATGTGGTCCATGTGAATGAAGATAGGGATGAACTTGAAGTTTGGATCAAAACAAGATGTGATAATATGCCATCAAGAAAGAAGTTGGACATTTATCTTGAAGAAGGTGTATTATAAGGTGGAGGTCGAGAGTTTGATGTTTTAGCTTGGTAAAAATCAAATGATTTGAAGTTTTCAACAATATCAATTATGGCTTGAGACATTCTTTTAGTTCTAGTAACTACGGTACCTTTTGAGTCGTGTAACACCCCAATTTTACAACTTAGGGAGTTACTGGTTAGGACCGCACAGTGGATCCCGACCTTAGTTTGACAACAACTTAACAAGATCTTACAACAAGGCACAGATAAGGAAAATCAGAAATCATAAAATAGTTCTTAACAATGCATGAATGTGACCAGATCGACTACAGCCGGAAAACGAAATATAACAAAGTACGAAAGGAAACAAGGTTCAACTGTAAAACCCACAAATGCAGAAACTGTAAAACGTCCTAAAGTACGACACCCCGGCTGACCACTACCGTCTGGATCACTCGGCATCTGCTCTAACCTGTGTCAAATCTAAACAACATATCAACAGTTAGCTAACTATCCAAATATAAGCAAAATGATAACGGCACAAACACAAGCAGAAACAAAAATAAACAAACATCATGTTGGCACTCAACCAATTATTATCTATTATTTAAGTGATTCACATTATTCAATTTAAGTTGTGGCACGAGAATTATTATTAGTTCTCGCCTCCGTTTCTTATCCAACTGGTGTAGGTCTAGCTGACTTCCACTGGTAGCATCACTACAAACCATGTATGGACTAGTCCCAAAAGAAAACCCCAGCGCCCGCAAGCTACTGAGCAGAATGCCACCGCCCGTTACTCTTATGCCAAAATATAGGTCGGTAATTATATATCACAACCTATCTCCATAGACATTTCAATCACACACCACCATCATCATTTATACTCATATTTAGAAGTCAGCTAAGTAAGCCCAAAGGACTTACCTGTTATAACGCTCGACTCTTTGTAAACCACTCGTTCTGTAAACTGTAGCAACTCAGTTGCCTGCCAAAGGCGATAAGTGTATTAGCACACTCTCACGTAGATAGAAGTCTAAAACTTCTAAGATCGAATAAGGTATTAAGACATACTAGTTACAGTATTAGTTTAGGGTAAAATGACCATTTTACCCTTGGTTCCGATTTTCTCGAAAACCCTAAAATTCATGTCTAAACTCCTATTTGAGGTTCTAAATTTATATTCTAACTCCTACAATTTTATTTGGTTCCAAACTGACATTTTTCCTATGTTTCTATTTTCCAGAAGAATCGTAAAGGTCTAACTTCGGTTCTAAATATAAAATTCTTAACAGCTTATAATAATTCCGAATTAAATCTCTAGATCATCTATGAGGTTCTATCTAACCTTAGGAGGAAGAATTCCTCAAAACTGTTCAGCCGATATTTTTATAAAAAATTCACAAAGTTGACTACTTCACTCAGAATTCCTATACTTAGCCAAAAACTTAAGTTTACCAAAACTGCTCAACTACCTAACTTCGGGAGCTCATAACTTCTAATCCGACCGTTCATTTCTTCCCAAATTTTAATATGCTAAACTACATATATCCATCTACAACATATCCAAAATTCAACGGTGGATCTTTATCCAAATGTTCAATAATTGGCCGACAAGATAGGCAGTTTATAACCTAAAAGCTGAAGGAATAAATTGGATTTTACAGCAGCCCCTTATGTCTATCATTTTATTTATAAACTCCAGCAGCTACCTATTACTATATTAACCATGCTCGAGGTCGACTACAGTAGTTCATCAATCTAACATTAAGAAATCGGTATACATACATAAGGTTATACAATAATTTCCCCCTTAAACTAATCAGAACCTATTTTAAATCCAAGTATAGGTTCTTACCGGGTTGCAGCGAGTAGATAGTTACGCTTGGGGAGGGGTATGGGACTCGGACGAATCTGCACAAGGTTGTAGGACATCACTACATCAGTATCTCAGCGGCTGGTCCGATCGAAGATGAATAGGCAAGGAGAATGAAGGAGGAGTTTACCGTAGGTGTATGCAGAAGGTCTCGCAAGGTCCTGTTTCGTATTAGGCAACTTGAGGCTGACTGTGGCGGCTATAAATCGATGTACTCAATCTCTTTAGTTCAGTAGATGGCTGCAATTCGAAGCACAGCAGTGTTGGTAGATGAACTACGAAGAGGATGATGGTGAAGACGGAATTAACGTTCACTGCACTAACCTGGATTCAGTCCAAAGTTTAGGAGACGATCTTATGTGTTTGGAGCGGCTGGATGTGTGCAGACGTAGTCTGATTGGGCAGTCAACTGGTGGACATTCAACCTCGAATCAGTACGTGTGAAGGTAGGAGAGAAGGAAGCGTTATGTGGGTAAGGAAAGAGCGACGTTCAGGGAGACGCTAGTAAGGCGGAACGGTTACAGAAGGAAAGAGAGAGAGACAGTTAGCATGAATCTGGACGATTACAATCAGCTGCATAAGGAAGGAAATCAAACAGCCGTTGATATCTTCTGTAACTCTCAGCAGCCCCACGTAATCTACACTTCTAAGATCTTCCTGGGTTGCGAGATCTGGGTTGGCCGTTGGGCTGGAAGTTGATGAAGGTGAGACTCTTCTGGGCTGGCGATGGACTGCTGCCGGGCTGAGCTGAAGGTTGCAGGGCCGAACTGGATGAAGGCTGGCAAGCTGGGCTGCAGAGGAGCAAGGCAGTAGTGGCCTGCTGGAGTTGGCTAGTGGGTTGGGTCCGTTGAGGCTAAATATAGAGCAACAGATGGGCTGAAATTGGCTACGGACGGCTCCTTAAATTAGCGAGTTTCTGGCCGGACAAGATTCCGACATATAAATATACGGACTAGGCGGATAGGGAATTTATTATTGATTAAGATCGGTTAAGGATTCTATCATTTTATGCGGAAGTAATCTACATAAAATGATAAACTATATAAAAGATTCTATCATTTTATGTGAAGGAATCTACATAAAATGATAAATCCTATAATAATATGTCTAACTAAGTAGACGGATAAGGGTCGACTGATCGAGATCTATTTTACAACGGAAATAGACGGAATAAAAATTCCGGATATTACATCAGTACCCCTTTAAAATAAGTTTCGTCCCGAAACTTAGGATAGGGTACCTACCCCATACATTTCCCCTCAAGAATTATATTCTAGCAAGCAACTACTCACGTCATCAAGCACATAGACATAAACAATTATGTACACATATAATCACAGAAATCATATAAGGTATCGTCTCAGTACTAACCCGTCGGTACTGAGGTAGCGGCTAACTCCGCAAAGAACTCAGGGTAGTTACGTCTAATACTCTCCTCTGTCTCCCAGGTAGCCTCATCAGTCCCTCGTCTAGACCACTGAATCCTCAGCATCGGTATCTCCTTAGAACGCAGGCGCCTAATGCTACGATCTAGGACGGCTACTGGATACTCCACGAAAGTGTGGTCTGGCTCGACTATCAGATCCTCATGACTGATGACATGTCTAGGGTCCGGTATGTACTCTCGCAGTTGAGATACATGGAAAACTGGGTGTACTCCCTCCAATCTCGGTGGTAGTGCTAGTAGGTAGGCCACCTCTCCGATTCTCTCTAAGATCTCAAATGGACCGACATATCGGGGACTCAGCTTCCCCTTAATGCCGAAACGTCTAACTCCTCTCGTAGGTGACACTTTCAACCACACCTGTGCACCTACTCCAAACTCCAAAGGTCGACGCCTTTTGTCGGCGTAGGACTTCTGACGACTTTGAGCTGCTAACATCCTCTCCCGGACTAAGGCAATCCGGGCGATGTCATCCTGTATCTGATCTGGTACTACTCCATCAGCCTTGCTAGGCTCATCCCAGCACAACGGTGTACGACATCTCCGTCCGTACAAAGCCTCATAAGGTGCCATCCCAATAGAAGCATGCCAACTGTTATTATATGAAAACTCTACCAGTGGGAGGTGATCTGGCCATACCCGTCCCCAATCTAGCACACATGCCCGCAACATGTCCTCTAGGGTCTGAATGGTCCTCTCGGACTGACCGTCTGTCTGCGGGTGGTAGGCAGTGGTAAAGTGAAGACTCGTCCCCAGAGCAGTATGTACCTGCTGCCAAAACCTCGAGGTAAAACGTCCATCTCTGTCAGAGACGATAGTCCTCGGTACTCCATGGAGTCTCACAATGTGTCTGGTGAACTCCTCTGCTAGACGGTTTACCGGCCACGTTTCCTTGATCGGAATGAAACGTGCGGTCTTCGTCAGCCGGTCTACCACCACCCAAATGGCATCAAAACCTCTGCTGGGCCTCAATCCGGTAACAAAATCCATAGATATATCTTCCCACTTCCAATGTGGTACTGGAAGTGGGTGGAGCTCTCCTCCGGATCTACGATGCTCAATCTTGACCTGCTGACAGGTCGCACACTGGGCTACATATCGGCCCACATCGGGCTTCAAACCACCCCACCAGAAGGAACGTCTCACGTCCTTATACATCTTACTCGCTTCTGGATGTACGGAGTAAGGGGTAGCATGAGCCTCACCTAATATCCTCTGTCTCAACTCAATGTCTGATGGCACACATATACGATCCTGCCGTCTCATCACTCCATCGGCACCAATAGTGAACTGAGGTGCCTCATCTCGTGACATCCGGTCTCAGATCCGGGTCAACATCGGACAGGTCTCCTGCTTCTGTCGGATCTCACCCAACAGGTCAGGAAGTAACTCTAAGGTGGCTAACTGATGAGCTGTATCGGGGAACTGGATCTCTACCTCCAACCAAGCTAAGTCTCTCTGTAACTGTGGCTGTACCGTCAACCGAGCTATCGCCTTCTCCCGAGGCGTCTTCCGACTCAAAGCGTCAGCAACTACATTCGCCTTTCCGGGGTGGTAAAGAATCTCAAGGTCGAAATCCTTGATCAACTCTAGCCACCGCCTCTGGCGGTTATTCAACTCCCGCTGAGTGAATATGTACTTCAGACTCTTATGGTCTGTGAAGATCTGACAGGTCGCTCCATAGAGATAATAACGCCAGATCTTAAGAGCGTGCACTACTGCTGCTAACTCCAGATCATGAGTGGGGTAGTTCTCTTCATACGTCTTCAGCTGTCGAGACGCATATGCTATAACCTTACCCCTCTTCATCAAGACACACCCCAAGCCCAGCTTGGATGCGTCACTGTACACTACAAAGTCCTCTGTACCCTCAGGCTGTGCTAAGATCGGAGCATACGTCAATCTCCTCTTCAGCTCCTCAAAACTCTGCTGACACGGCTCAGACCAGACGAACCGAGTAGTCTTCCTTAGGAGAGAAGTAAGTGGTCGGGCGATCAGAGAAAACCCTTCCACAAACCGACGGTAATAACCTGCCAACCCAAGGAAGCTGCGAACCTCCTTAACATTCTTCGGAGGTAGCCAAGAGGACACTGACTCAATCTTCACCGGGTCGACCTTAATCCCCTCAGCAGTCACTACATGGCCTAGGAAAGCCACCTCTGACATCCAGAACTCACACTTGGATAGCTTAGCATATAGCAGGCTATCCTGTAGAATCTGTAACACTGTCCTCAAGTGTCCGGCATGCTCCTCTCGACTTCTAGAGTAAACTAGAATGTCGTCAATGAAGACCACTACAAACTGGTCTAAGAAGTCGATGAAAATCCCATTCATCAACTCCATAAATACTGCTGGCGCATTAGTGAGCCCAAATGGCATCACTACAAACTCATAGTGACCATACCTAGTCCGGAATGCTGTCTTAGGTATGTCCTGATCTCTCACCCTCAGCTGGTGATAACCCGACCTCAAATCTATCCTCGAGAACACTGACGCTCCATGTAGCTGGTCCAGCAGATCATCTATGCGAGGCAGTGGATACTTATTCTTGATGGTGACCTTGTTCAACTCCCTGTAGTCGATACACAGTGTCATCGATCCATCCTTCTTCCTCACAAACAATACTGGTGCGCCCCAGGGGGAAACACTAGGGCGTATGAAGCCCTTCTCTGCTAACTCCTCTAGCTGCCTCTTCAACTCAAGCAGCTCTATCGGGGCCATGCGGTACGGGGCCTTCGAGATCGGTCTCGTGCCCGGCTCTAACTCGATGCTAAAGTCCACACTCCTCTGTGGAGGTAGCCCTGGTAAGTCGTCCCTGAAGACCTCTGCAAACTCGCATGCGACTAGTATCTCCTCTACTGTCAGGCTCTTGCGCTCCTTCATGGCATAACACCAGAAGGCCTCGCAACCCTCTGCTATCAATCTGGCTGCTCTCACTGCGCTGATAACTGTGCCGGTCTTTCCGAGGTCTCAACCTCGGAATATCACTCTGTGACCCTCCTCCGTGGCGACAGTCACAGTCCTCCTACCAATATCCAAGACTGCTCCATGCCTAGTCATCCAATCCATCCCCAGTATCACGTCCTCGTGGGCTAAGGGCATAACTAGAAAATCTACTAACCAAATCCGGCCTCCCAAGTGAATAGGGCAGTCATAAATCTCTCGAGATCCTCTAACCTTACCCCCATCTGGTAACCCAACCACAAAAGGTACACCCTCTACTGTAGCTAAGGACAACCTATCTACACATGCATCTGATATAAATGAGTACGTAGCACCCATATCAAATAAAACTCTCACAGGTAAGTCATGGATCCAAATAGTACCTGTGGTCGCAGGTGCTGCAGGCTGCTCAGTGTTCCTCAGCTCGAACACTCTCGATGGTCCTCCTCTAGTGTCAGTGGTGCTACCACGTCCCCTGCCACGATCTGATCCCTGTGCAGTACTGTATGAAGCAGGATGTCCTAGAGCCCGGTACTGCTGCTGCTGACTCGGAGCTCGGTACTGAGGGGGTCTTTGTACACTCTTCTCAGCACCTGCAGGAGAAGATCCCTGCTGAGAAGGAGCCTTGCCCTGACGGCAGAAAGTAGCTCTGTGTCCCGGCTTCCTACAAGTGAAGCAAGTGATAGGTGGTTTCGGGCAATCCGTCTTAATGTGATCACGGCCACCACAGTTAAAGCACTGTCGATCTCCACCGGGAGTCCGAACTGTAGAGTGGTAGTTGGACCTCCCTTGAGTCTGTCCTCGACCATAACCTGCTACTGCTGCACTGCTACCAACATGTCCTGTCCTCTGCCGCTTATCCGGCCCACTAGACTGAGCTGCTTTCCTAGAAGCTGGCCTATCTCTCTCATAAGCAGAGGCCCTATCCTGATAATCAGACAAGGTCTCACAGCGGAATCCAGCCAGGTAGGATCGGGTACTCTCTCTCAACCTCCTGGAGAAACGGTAAACATGCTGCTCTTCTGGAGGTGCAGATGGTCCAAGTAAGGTCAATTCCTTCTGAAATTTCTTTATAGCTGCAGCAATCGGGATATCTTCAAATCCCGCCTCAATGAAATCCTGGAATCTCTCTCTCCTCAGCGAAACTGGACAGTACCTGTCTCTAACAATGTTCCTCATTTGCTCCCAACTGGTGACTCGGCCACGAATGGTACGCCACCATGAATGAGCATCATCTGTGAAACAGGTCTGTATCAAATCTACCTGTCGATCCACGGGGCAACGTATTGCCTCCAAATCAGTCTCAATCTTCCCTATCCAGTGCTCCACCTCTAGCCCTATCTCTCCGCTGAATGAGGGGACCTTCTGAGAGTTGAAAGCCTTCAACCACTCATCCGGTCTCGATGCTCTAGACCCAGTAGGTGCTCTATCAGCATCAACCCTCCTCTCAGATACAGCCGGCACCTGAGACACTCCCTGTGTCACCTGAGCTGACCTAGCCGGTACCACCGGTGGTACCTGAGTAAGCCTCTCAACTCTGGCAGCTTCCTCCCTGCGCTCAACATAGGCTCTAAACTCCCTATACTCGGATTCTCCAATAGAAACACGTCCTGACTCAGTAGAACGTGCTCCTTGCGCTCCAGACCTAGCGGCGGTCTCAGGCCTGACCTCGGGGCCTACACTCTCGGCTACCTCTTCCACAACAGCCTCTAGTATGCTGGCTGCAGGTGGGTCCTCTCGAGGAACTCGTCCTCGACCTCTCCCTAGCGGAGGTCTACCCCCACGACCACGCCCTCTAACAGTAGGGGTGCTATCAGCTCGATCCTGTCTGACTGGGGGAAGGGGGGGACGACCCCTACCTCGGCCAGTCACTTGGGCAGCCCTAGTACGTGCCATATGCACGAATAGTAATAGCTACAGTTATAACCTAGCTAATCTATCATAACAGTAAAAGTCTATAATTATTCTAAGAATACCGAGATCCGCAGAGGTAGTGGTGGTCATCCGTACTTTCTATCCCAACACGACTCTATATGCATTTTAAAACCAAAAATTCTCTTTGGAAAACTCAGACCCTTTTCGGGTTCTGTTTATTTACTTATATGACCTTTTTAGAAGATTCAAGTGCCATTCTTGCCAACCTGGCTCTGATACCATGTTGTAACACCCCAATTTTACAACTTAGGGAGTTACTGGTTAGGACCGCACAGTGGGTCCCGACCTTAGTTTGACAACAACTTAACAAGATCTTACAACAAGGCACAGATAAGGAAAATCAGAAATCATAAAATAGTTCTTAACAATGCATGAATGTGACCAGATCGACTACAGCCGGAAAACGAAATATAACAAAGTACGAAAGGAAACAAGGTTCAACTGTAAAACCCACAAATGCAGAAACTGTAAAACGTCCCTAAAGTACGACACCCCGGCTGACCACTACCGTCTGGATCACTCGGCATCTGCTCTAACCTGTGTCAAATCTAAACAACATATCAACAGTTAGCTAACTATCCAAATATAAGCAAAATGATAACGGCACAAACACAAGCAGAAACAAAAATAAACAAACATCATGCTGGCACTCAACCAATTATTATCTATTATTTAAGTGATTCACATTATTCAATTTAAGTTGTGGCACGAGAATTATTATTAGTTCTCGCCTCCGTTTCTTATCCAACTGGTGTAGGTCTAGCTGACTTCCACTGGTAGCATCACTACAAACCATGTATGGACTAGTCCCGAAAGAATCCCCCAGCGCCCGCAAGCTACTGAGCAGAATGCCACCGCCCGTTACTCTTAGGCCAAAATATAGGTCGGTAATTATACATCACAACCTATCTCCATAGACATTTCAATCACACACCACCATCATCATTTATACTCATATTTAGAAGTCAGCTAAGTAAGCCCAAAGGACTTACCTGTTATAACGCTCGACTCTTTGTAAACCACTCGTTCTGTAAACTGTAGCAACTCAGTTGCCTGCCAAAGGCGATAAGTGTATTAGCACACTCTCACGTAGATAGAAGTCTAAAACTTCTAAGATCGAATAAGGTATTAAGACATACTAGTTACAGTATTAGTTTAGGGTAAAATGACCATTTTACCCTTGGTTCCGATTTTCTCGAAAACCCTAAAATTCATGTCTAAACTCCTATTTGAGGTTCTAAATTTATATTCTAACTCCTACAATTTTATTTGGTTCCAAACTGACATTTTTCCTATGTTTCTATTTTCCGGAAGAATCGTAAAGGTCTAACTTCGGTTCTAAATATAAAATTTTTAACAGCTTATAATAATTCCAAATTAAATCTCTAGATCATCTATGAGGTTCTATCTAACCTTAGGAGGAAGAATTCCTCAAAACTGTTCAGCCGATATTTTTATAAAAAATTCACAAAGTTGACTACTTCACTCAGAATTCCTATACTTAGCCAAAAACTTAAGTTTACCAAAACTGCTCAACTACCTAACTTTGGGAGCTCATAACTTCTAATCCGACCGTTCATTTCTTCCCAAATTTTAATATGCTAAACTACATATATCCATCTACAACATATCCAAAATTCAACGGTGGATCTTTATCCAAATGTTCAATAATTGGCCGACAAGATAGGCAGTTTATAACCTAAAAGCTGAAGGAATAAATTGGATTTTACAGCAGCCCCTTATGTCTATCATTTTATTTATAAACTCCAGCAGCTACCTATTACTATATTAACCATGCTCGAGGTCGACTACAGTAGTTCATCAATCTAACATTAAGAAATCGGTATACATACATAAGGTTATACAATAATTTCCCCCTTAAACTAATCAAAACCTATTTTAAATCCAAGTATAGGTTCTTACCGGGTTGCAGCGAGTAGATAGTTACGCTTGGGGAGGGGTATGGGACTCGGACGAATCTGCACAAGGTTGTAGGACATCACTACATCAGTATCTCAGCGGCTGGTCTGATCGAAGATGAATAGGCAAGGAGAATGAAGGAGGAGTTTACCGTAGCTGTATGCAGAAGGTCTCGCAAGGTCCTGTTTCGTATTAGGCAACTTGAGACTAACTGTGGCGGCTATAAATCGATGTACTCAATCTCTTTAGTTCAGTAGATGGCTGCAATTCGAAGCACAGCAGTGTTGGTAGATGAACTACGAAGAGGATGATGGTGAAGACGGAATTAACGTTCACTGCACTAACCTGGATTCAGTCCAAAGTTTAGGAGACGATCTTATGTGTTTGGAGCGGCTGGATGTGTGCAGACGTAGGCTGGTTGGGCAGTCGACTGGTGGACATTCAACCTCGAATCAGTACGTGTGAAGGTAGGAGAGAAGGAAGCGTTATGTGGGTAAGGAAAGAGTGAAGTTCAGGGAGACGCTAGTAAGGCGGAACGGTTACAGAAGGAAAGAGAGAGAGACAGTTAGCATGAATCTGGACGATTACAATCAGCTGCATAAGGAAGGAAATCAAACAGCCGTTGATATCTTCTGTAACTCTCAGTAGCCCCACGTAATCTACACCTCTAAGATCTTCCTGGACTGCGAGATCTGGGCTAGCCGTTGGGCTGGAAGTTGATGAAGGTGAGACTCTTCTGGGCTGGCGATGGACTGCTGCCGGGCTGAGCTGAAGGCTGCAGGGCCGAACTGGCTGAAGGCTGGCAAGCTGGGCCGCAGAGGAGCAAGGCAGCAGTGGCCTGCTGGAGTTGGCTAGTGGGCTGGGTCCGTTGAGGCTAAATATAGAGCAACAGATGGGCTGAAATTGGCTACGGACGGCTCCTTAAATTAGCGAGTTTCTGGCCGGACAAGATTCCGACATATAAATATACGGACTAGGCGGATAGGGAATTTATTATAGATTAAGATCGGTTAAGGATTCTATCATTTTATGCGGAAGTAATCTACATAAAATGATAAACTATATAAAAGATTCTATCATTTTATGTGAAGGAATCTACATAAAATGATATATCCTATAATAATATGTCTAACTAAGTAGACGGATAAGGGTCGACTGATCGAGATCTATTTTACAACGGAAATAGACGGAATAAAAATTCCGGATATTACAAGTCGGACTTCGGTGCCGGACGTAGAGTTATTAGTGATGATCGATGTTCTTTGGGTGATGATACAACTAAAGGACTTCTTTGTGCATCAAATTGGTTTCAAGTTTAACTTGAAGTGTAATGTCACTATTTCTTTCTTCCATTAATTTAGAATAATGGTGTACGTTTCTACTAAACTTTGATGTTTTTCTTGTTATAGGTTAGCGAGCGAGGATGGATGCATTGCCATACGGTCGATATTCATGTTGTTGGGTTGTATGTTTTGGTTATGAAATTGGTTTATGGTTATGTAAGATACTTTGGATTTGTCTTTTAATTCATTATTGGGATATTACTTGTTGCATTTGATTTTAAATTATTAAAAAATTGGTTTAAATGCTTCTTTTTTTATAAAAAGGTAAGGGGAAAGGACGATTAGTCCCTAGAGACTAAACACCCTATGACATCCAGACGGATAACGACATCAACATATGAGGAAGAGGGCCATCACAGGAGTTTGTAGAGAGACCAAGAAAGGCCAGTCGATCAGCAACAGTGTTGTATTCCCTAAGGATATGGTGGGAGTTGCACGAAGAGAAGCCAGAGAGTGAAGTAGAGATGTCCGAGATAATCATATCCACATCCCAAGAGGGCTTCCAGATGTGGTTGATCAAATTGATAAGCATCAGGTTTCCACCCTCTACAACAATGTCTAGAAACCCAAGGTGAGCCGCCTTCAAGACACCCTCAAGCCAATGGCAAGAGGAGAAGCAAGATTATTCCGAATGACAAAGCCAAAGGGAAAATGGTCATCCGCATTCTTAGAAGCATCAAAGTTGATATTAAAGAAATTCCCCAAGGGACGTTGCCATTTTAAGTTTTTAGTTTTCCGGCGATTATTTGAAGTTTTTGTTTTGGTTTTGAGAAGGTCAGCATTAGCTTTATCCCACTCACAAAGATGATTAGAGACGAGGCCAAAGAATTCTATTGGATCTTTTTGGTTATTGAAAATTATTTGATTCCTTAGAATGCACAAAAGCCATCAAAAACAATAAGTTGTCTAAATTTATTCGGAGAAAGTTCACTTCTAATTTCCAAGAGAAGATCAAATATACAATTATTGGAAATATCACACTTTTGTAAGTAGCCTAATATCTTATTATGGGCGAAATCATTCTTAATATATGCGCATTTGAAGAAGAGATGTCTACCACTTTCAGTGTGGTGATTACAATGTACATAATTCATAATAACTGGAACATTTCGTCTATCAAGATTCCCTTTAGTGGGAAGATAATAGGTGATGGAATCGCTATCAATTAGGTTAGTTTTTAGCATCTTTTTTAGTGTCTTTGAGTCGGTTTGTGTTACTAATATCTTGACCCAGATGAAGTAGTCCAAATGAAGCAATAGAGGATATTAGCAACACTTGGGAGTTGAAGAACGATCAAGAAAGAGTGTTTTTGGTGCCAACCACCCCCGCGGAGCAGTGTCACCGCCCCTACGGTTGCCTTGCACTCCGGAACACAACCTACGCCTTCTCCAACGCCCGGAACGAGATTGTCACCGCCCCTGCGGCCGCCTCCGACCGCCCCTACGGTGACTCACCCAGAAGAAGCGAAGGTGGAGCCCCTACGCCTCTGCCTGCGGACCTGTGAAGCCGAAGAGCAAGTGTCACCACCCCTACGGTGACATTGGGCCGCCCCTGCGGCTCGTCATAAAAAATGACACGAATTTGAAGAGTTAGACGTTCAAGGAGTATTAAAGACTCGCCCCTGCGGGATTGCAAGGCCGCCCCAGCGGCCAAGAAGAAGATTGAGCGTTTTGGCCTGAACTGCCCTTGCGGCCCTGAAGCCCACCCCCGTGGTTTAGCGCTAAAGGGTTTTACTCTGGTTGTTTACACCACCTTTATGGCATTGAAGGTGGCTGTTTAGAACAGCCAATTTACTTCCATTTACTGTCATTTGTAGAATAAATAGAGCCTTGGTTGATTGTTATAATCATCCATCATTTTCCCACAAAAGCTCTATTTTCCTTATTTCCAATTTGTAATGAGTTTCTATGTTCCCTTGCGACATTGGGTTGTTTTGAAGCTGCATTGCTACTTGGGTGTAAGTCTTTATTAATATAATTTTATTCAGTCAAAATGTGTTATATTCCTTGAGCTTTAACTTATGTTTGCATGTTTATTACCACTTAGATTGATCACCTTAAGTGTCTAATGCATGCAAAGTACTAGGATAAATCGATTCCGGGTTTGGGTCCTTAATCTAGTAGTAACCCTTTATTTAAAAGCTGGTTGTAATACTTAAAGGAAAAGGAATATAACTATAAAGAACGTTTAACGGTGTTTATTCATTTCTCTATATCTCTTTATCTTTACTAGAATGCTAACTTGTGCTTTGATCTTGTAGGTTTAGAGATCAATAATCTTGTTAAGTTGTGTTGATGCCGGTTTGCTCAACACATATCTAAGATCAAGATGAGACATTGATGAATAACTTGTAAAAAGAACCAACCAAGTAGTGTGCATGCTAAGATACAACCTAGTGTAGCTCTTCATTTCATATCTATTATCACAATCTTTGCTTAATTTCTCTGTGTTTTGTCTTACGTTATTACAATCCAAACCCCCCCCCCTCATTGGTTACAATTTGGTAATTAAATATAATCAAACCTTGACAAGACTCTCTTGGGTTCGACCCTTACTTACACAATACAAACCGGTTAGTGTAACGTTAGGTAATTAACTTTGACTAAGCTAAAAGACAACGACTATAGGTTTTTAGCCTCGTCAAATTTGACGCCGTTGCCCGGGAGTCTTAGTTTTTGTTTTGATATATTTTTTATTATTAATTATTGGTTTGGACCATTTTCATGGTTCAAACCCGTGCTACTAACGCCGATTTTGCCCCTTTGATCCAGAAATCGAAAGAACGCACAATCGACAAAGAAGGCAACAACGAACCCGTGAAGAGATGGTCAACCAAACTCTTCGCCAACTCACGCAGCCCGATTTGACTCAACACCCACTTGCGGTCACCATACCGGAAATTGGGGAAGAAGTCAACTTTGAGCTAATACTAGGGTTGATCCACTTACTCCCATACTTCCATGGGTTGAGTGGTGAAGACCCCATCAAACATATTGGGAAGTTCCACACCCCGTGTGTATGAATATGAAGCCGGCCAGCGTCACCGAAGAACAAATCAAAATGTGGGCGTTTGGTTTCACTCTCAAGGATGGGGCGGATGATTGGTATTGCCATCTTCCCTCCGGGAGCATTGACACATGGGAGAACCTCCATAAGGCCTTCTTGGAGAAGTACTTTTCCGCTAAGAAGGCAAACAGCTTGAAGAAGGCAATAAGAAACATCGAGCAAGAGGCGGACGAAACTCTTTATGAGTACTTTGAGCGCTTTGCAAAATTAAGATCACGCTTCCCTTTCCACATATACTCCACGCAAGACTTTGTGTTGTATCTGAATAATGGATTATTGGACAATGAAAAAAGGATAGTAGACGCCGCTTGTGGAAGTAATATTCTGAACTCAACTCTTGAAATTACTATAGAAAAAATGCAGGAAATGGCAGATGGTACAAGGAACTTTGGAAGATCTTCTACCAAGAGAGGAGTTCATGCCATCAACCCCAGCCGTCCAGAGATTGCACAAGAAATAGCTGAACTGAAGAAGATGGTTAAGAGGTTAATCTTGATGGGAACTCCACAACAGCTCAAGTCTTGTGGAGTTTGTGCCGACCCATTCCACCCCACGGACTTGTGTCCACAAGTCCAAGACGATGTTGTAGAGGTGAATGTTGTAGGATAAGGTCAACAACAACAGCAACGTCCAAGGAATGATCCATATGCGTAAAACTACATGACCAATTGGTGTGATCAACAAAACTACCACTGGAGGGATCAACAAAACCAGCAGCTACAGCAGCCCCGCCAAGGTAACTCTTAATCCATTGAAGATATGATGCACGTTTTAACTAAACAATTTGCTACCCATGTCCAAACCACATAGTCTAGCATCAAGAACCTTGAAAAACAGGTTGGACAAATGGCAGAGGCCATCACAAGGATCGAAGCTCGATCCTAAGGAAACTTGCCCTCCTATACGGTCATAAACCCTAAGGAGAATGTTAGTGCTATAACGTTGAGGAGCGGGAAGCAAGTCCATCCAAAGCCAACCATGGAAGCCAAAGAAAAATCCTCTGACGGTTCTGACGCCCCCACATCCGCTTTTGTGGCTGCAACTGCACCTCCCTTTGTGCAGATGCCGCGCCGCGGCTAGATATCACCGCCCCTGCGATGACAGCCCCTGAGCCGCCCCTGCGCCTGCAAGCATCCGCCCTTGCGGAAAATTCGACAAAGGGTTTTGTTGAAGAGGATTCTTACATCCGTCCCAGCTTTCCCCCGCTATATGTCGAGAAACCTCCAGCTCCCTTTCCTGAAGCACTAAAGAAGCGAAGGGTGATTGAGGATAAGGATCTCTTTGAGACCTTTTCCAAATGTGAGGTAAACATCACCCTTTTAAAACTTGTGAAAAGTATCCCTAAATATGCTCAGTTTTTTATGGAACTTTGCACGATCAAGAGGAACCAGAAGCTGAAGGGAAAGCAAAAAGTTCAAGTGAGTGAGCACGTATCAGTTGTCTTCTAACGGCGAATGCCTAAGAAATGTAGTGATCCGCGCATGGTAAGCATTTTCTTGTGTTATTAGGGAAACCCGCTTTTACAAAGCAATGCTTGATTTAGGTGCATCTATTAATGCGCTTACTTATTCTATCTACCAATCTCTTGGCCTTGGGCCATTTCTTAAAACTCGGATTGTTGTCCAACTTGTTGATAGAATAAATGTTTACCCGAAAGGGATTATTGAGGATGTGTTATTAAAGGTTGATTATCTGATTTTTCCTGCTGATTTCTTTGTTTTGGATATGGAAAATGATTCACATGCTGTACCTATTTTGTTGGGAAGGCCTTTTCTGAAAACTGCTAGAACTAAAATTGATTATGTGAGTGGTAAATTGACTATGGAATTTGATAGGGAAGTGGTTGAGTTTAATATTTATGATGCTATGAAACACCCCATTGATGACCATTCTCTTTTTGTTATTAATGTGATTAACCCTATAATTCAAGATGTTTTTTACATGTCCGACATTGATGAATTGAAAAGCATAACTGAAAATGATATTGACATTCGTAATTCGGATTATGCACTAACATCCAACATGCAGGAAGTTCTAGCTCATTTGGATGGGCACAAAAGGATCTTGATAGGTGATGGAATCACTATCATTTAGGTTCATTTTTAGAGTCTTTTTAGCACAATAGTGTCGTTTTATGCTACTAACTCCTTGGTCCAGAAGAAGAAGACTAAAAGAAGATAAAAGAGGAGTTATAAGCACTTGGGAGTTGAAGACCATTCACGAAGCAAAGCTTCTGGTGCCTCACCGCCCCCGCGGAGCCTTGTCACCACCCCAGGGGGTGACACTGCACTCCGGAACGCAGTCTGCGCCCGGAACCAAGACTGTCACCGCCCCTGCGCCTTCGTCAGCGCCCGGAACCAAGACTGTCACTGCCCCTGTGCCTCTCCTTCGCGCCCCTGCGGTGACTTATCCTGTAGAAGCGAAGTTTGGCGCCCCTGCGCCTCTGCCTGCATATCACTTGCGGAGATGTGAAGCCAAAGAGTCAGTGTCACAGCCCCTACGTTGACACTGGGCCGTCCCTCCGGCTCGGCATCAGAAGCGACAGAAAGATGAAGTGTTAGGCGTTTTAAGAACATTAAAGATCCGCCCCTGCGGAATTTCCAGGCTGCCCCTGCGGCCACGAAGAACTTCAAGCGTTTTTGCCTAAACCGCCCCTGCGGTACGATGATAGAGACTTTACTCTGGCTGTTTGCACCACCTTTATGACATTAAAGGTAGCTGTTTTGGCCAGCCATTTACTCCCATTTAGTTCCATTTGTAGTATAAATAGACTCATGGCTGATTTCTAGGATCATCGATCATTTTCCCATTTTTATTTTCTCTTGCTTCCTTTGTAATGAGCTTCTAGTTTCCTTGCTACATTGGGTTGGTTTGAAGCAGCTTTATTACTTTGGTTGTAAGTACCTTTCTAATATAAGTTTTATTCAGTAATGCTTTGTGTTTCTTGATCTTTATTTGTCTAAATTGCATATTTTATTATCACTTAAGATTGATCACCTTAGGTTCTAAACTACATGCAAAGAACTAGGATTAATAGATTCTGGGTTCGGGTCTTTAATCTAGTAGTAACCTTCAAGTAATAACGGGTTGTAATTGCTTAAAGGAAAAGAAACACAAATATAAAGATCAGTTTAATGATTTTAATCTTCTCTTTATATCCCTTAGTCTTTGTTTGAAAGCTAACTTGTGACT
Source organism: Fagopyrum homotropicum (assembly GCA_033239125.1). Lineage (NCBI taxonomy): Eukaryota > Viridiplantae > Streptophyta > Magnoliopsida > Caryophyllales > Polygonaceae > Fagopyrum > Fagopyrum homotropicum. The sequence goes on from BSWB01000003.1 coordinate 64,997,496, forward strand.
TGTTCTTGTAGGTTTACGGAACACTAACTTGTTAATTTGTGTTGATGCCGGTTCGCTCAACATATACATATGATCAAGACGGGAATATTACTTGAAAACTTGTGAAAAGGAACTCAACAAAGTAGTAACAGCATGCTAAGAATCAACCTACTGTAGATTCACTCATCATCATCATATTCATTTTATTATTTGTTTTCTAGTTTTGTGTGCATCAATTCATCCAAAACCCCCCTTTGTTACTTTATTCGATAATCAATAATTGAATTTAATAAAAATATCACCAAACTCTCTTGGGTTCGACCATTACTTAACCGCTATACTTGTTCTAGTGTTAAGTCGGGATTTATTTTGATAAGATTAAAACGACCTAAGGAAAAGTTCTTGTCAAATTTTGGCGCCGTTGCCGGGGAGTTTAGTTTTATTTTTATTTCATTTTTATTGATTATTGGTTTGGACCGTTTTTATGGTTCAAACCCGTGCTACTAACGCCGGCTTTGTTCCCTTTGATCCAAAAATTGAGAAGTCACACATCCGACGACGTAGACAATAACAACTCCAACAAGAAATGACTTATCGTACTCTTCGTCAACTCACTCAACCGACTTTGGCCCAACACCCTCTTGCGGTTACTATACCGGCATTAGGGGAGGCAATCAACTTCGAGCTCAAGCCGAGTCTAATTCACTTGCTCCCATCTTTCCATGGGTTAAGTGGTGAGGACCCCATCAAACACCTTGGAAAGTTCCATACCGTGTGTATGAGCATGAAGCCGGCCAACACTACCGAAGAGCAAATCAAGATGAGGGCATTCGGCTTCACAATCAAGGATGCAGCGGACGATTAGTACTACCACCTTCCATCTGGGAGCATCGATACTTGGGAGAATCTCCACAAGGAGTTTTTGGAGAAATATTTCCCAGCCAAGAAGGCCAATAGCTTGAAGAAAGCTATAAGCAACATCGAGCAAGAGGTCGACGAGACTCTCTATGAGTACTTTGAGAGGTTTGCACGCCTTCGATCCAGCTGTCCTTTCCATGGATATTTAACTCAGGATCTAGTCTTGTACTTGTACAATGTCTTGCTTGACATCGAAAGGAGGATCGTCGATGCGACTTGTGGAGGAAACATTCTTAACTCTACCCCTGACCTTGCTTTTGAAAAGATACAGGAACTAGCTGAAGGAACCCGGAACTTTGGAAATTCTTCCAAGAGAGGTGTTCATGCTGTGAATTTCGGGAAGAGTGAGATCTCCAATGAGCTTGCTGAACTGAAGGAGATGGTGAAGAGATTAACGCTTATAGGAACCTCACAACAACTAAAGGCATGTGGAGTTTGTGTTGACCCATATCACCCAACGGACATGTGTCCCCAAGTGCAGGATGACGATGCAGAGGTGAATGCAGTAAGTTATGGACAACCACAGCAGCAAAGGTCTAGGAACGATCCTTACGCGCAAAATTTCATGCCAAACTGGCGTGATCAACAAAATTTTCGTTGGAGGGATCAACAAAACCAACAACAGCAGCCCCGACAAGGTAAGTATCAATCAGCTGAGGATATGTTGCAGGTTTTGACTAAGCATTTTGCTACTCATGTCCAAACAACAGAATCCGGCATCAAGAAACTTGAAAAACAGGTTGGGCAAATGGTGGAAGCCATAACAAGGATCGAAGCTAGATCCTCCGGAGGATTACTTTCCTAGACGGTTATAAACCCCAAGGAGAATGTTAGTGCCCTAACATTAAGGAGTGGGAAGCAAATCCAACAGAAACCAGCAAAAGAATTACAAGACAAACCCTCTGACGAGTTTGCCGTACCCATAGCCGCCCCTCTTGCTGCAATTGCGCCTATCTCTGAGCAGACGCCGCCCCTGCGGCTGGATGTCCCCGCCCCTGTGGTGAAATCCCATGAGCCGCCCCTGCGCCTGCAATCTGGCGCCCCTGCGGAAAACTCGACAGAGAGTTCTGTTGAGAAGGATCCTTACATCTGACCTGAGTTTCCAGCAATGTACTTTGAGAAACCACTAGTTCCTTTCCCTGACGCAGTAAAGGAGAGAAGAATCATTGAGGACAAGGATCTCTTTGAGACCTTCTCCAAATGCGAGGTAAACATCCCTCTCCTTAAGTTAGTGAAGAGTATTCCTAAATATGCTTGTTTCTTGAAGGAAGTTTTCACTATTAAGAGGAATCAGAAGTTGAAGGGGAAACAAAAAGTGCAAGTAAGTGAGCATGTCTCCGCCGTTTTCCAACGTAGGATGCCCAAAAAGTGCAGCGATCCGTGCATGGTAAGTATCCCTTGTGTCATAGGGGAAACTCGTTTTGACAAAGCCATGCTTGACCTTTGTGCTTCTTTAAATGTTTTGCCCTATTCCATTTACAAATCACTCGGCCTTGGACCATTAACGGAAACTAGGATTGTAGTGTAACTTGCTGATAAATCTAATATGTACCCGAAAGGGATAATTGAAGATGTATTAGTAATGGTAGACAACCTAATTTTTCATGCTAGTTTCTTTGTAATGGATATGGAAAATGACTCGCATGCTGCACCGATATTGTTAGGTAGACCATTCCTGAAAACTGCTAGGACTAAAATTGATTATGTTAGTGGCAAACTAACCATGGAGTTTGATGGTGAAGTAATGGAATTTGACATCTATGATGCAATGAAGTTTCCTAGTGATGATCACTCTTTATGTGCTATTGACATTGTTGAACCTTTTGTGCAAGATGTGTTTGATATTTCTGACATTCATGAATTAAAAAATATAATTGAACATGATATTGATGATCACAATTCGGAATATGCATTAACATCCAGCATGAAAGAGGTCCTAGCCCAGTTAGATGGGTATAAGAGGTTGCCTATCTCCATTTTGGCCATTGGGCCCACTTTACTAACCCCAAGCGAGAAGCTTGTTCCATCTATAGTGCAGGCACCGGAAATAGAGTTAAAAGACCTTCCATCCCACCTCAATTATGTTTTCCTTGGGGACAACAATACCTTGCCGGTGATCATCTCCAACAAATTGACTACCGGTCAAGAGGGCAAGTTTGTAAAAGTGTTGAAAGAACACAAGACGACCCTTGGATGGACAATTGCAGACATTAAGGGGATATGTCCATCCACTTGCATGCATAGGATCCTACTTGAGGAGGATGCCAAACTATCTAGGCAACCGCAATGAAGGTTGAATCCGCCGATGATGGATGTGGTCAAGAAGGAGGTGCTGAAGCTCCTCCAAGTGGATATAATCTTTCCTATTTCGGATAGCACTTTTGTTAGTCCAACCCAAGTAGTTCCAAAGAAAGGAGGTATCACAATGGTGGAAAATCAACATGGAGAGATGGTCCCGAGTAAAACGCAAACCAGATGGAGAGTTCGCATTGACTACCGCAAACTCAACAAGGTAACACATAAAGACCACTTCCCATTGCCTTTTATTGACCAAATGTTGGAACGTCTTGCAGGTCATCCATACTACTGTTTTCTTAATCGATATTCAGGTTACTTCCAAATAGCCATTGCGTCGGAAGATCAAGAAAAGACGACGTTCACTTGCCCATTTGGCACTTTTGCGTACCGCAGAATGCCATTTGGACTTTGCAACGCCCCTGACACCTTCCAACGGTGCTTGATAAGTATTTTATCCGAATATATAGAAAATTTTATTGAAGTCTTCATGGATGATTTTACCGTCCATGGAGACAGTTTTGATGCATGTCTAAGACATTTGAAACTAGTTCTTGAAAAATGTGTTGAAACCAATTTAGTTCTTAATTCAAAAAAATGTCATTTCATTGTAGAACAAGGAATTGTGCTAGGACATGTAATATCCTCAAAAGGGATAGAGGTAGATAAGGCAAAAATTGATGTAATTCAAAGTTTACCTTATCCTACTAACATTCGGGAAATCTGATCTTTTCTTGGTCATGCAGGTTTCTACCGACGGTTTATCAAAGATTTCTCAAAGATCTCGGCACCGTTTTGTGAATTTCTCAAGGCGTCACCTTCATAATAGATGAAAGTTGCACGAAACCTTTTGACACTTTGAAGGCGTGTCTCACTAGCGCACCAATAATGCGTTCTCCGGATTGGGAGAAACCTTTCGAAATCATGTGTGACGCCAGCGACTACGCGGTAGGAGCGGTCTTAGGACAGAAGGATGGGCGAGCCTCACACGTGATCCATTATGCGTCTATGAAACTCAATGGAGCGCAAAGGAATTACTCTACCACCGAGAAGGAGATGCTAGCTGTGGTTTTTGCTCTTGAGAAATTCAGACAGTACCTTCTTGTGGTGAAGGTAATTATTTTAACTGACCATGCAGCTCTTAGGTACCTCATGGCGAAGAAGGAGGCAAAGCCACGATTGATTCGGTGGGTGCTCCTTCTAAGTGAACTCAACCTACAGATACGGGACAAGAAGGGGGTTGAGAACCTGGTGGCCGATCATTTGAGCAGGCTAGTGAAAGAAGAGGAAGATCAAACCAAAGGAAAGGAGATAGCTGGAAGTTTTTCATACGACACCTTCTACACAACCCTCTGTTGTGTAACCACCCCCACGCCTCAAGAGTCCCGCCCCTGCGGCTCAACCTAGGCGCGCTTGCGAAATTGACGACAAAGGTTTGTCTTAAGTTCCAATCTTTTAAACCTTGTTTTGCTGACATTGTGAACTTCATTGTTAGGAATGAGTACCCTCCAGACTTTACCAAGGCACAACGAGAGAAGGTGAAGGCTGAATCTCGACACTACGTTTGGGACGGCCCCTACCTTTGGAAGCATTGTAGTGACCAAGTAATCCGCCGTTGCATTCCGGATAATGAGGTACAATCTGTCTTAACTTTCTGTCATTCCGAAGCATGTGGGGGGCACGTTGGAGCAAACAAAACTGCAAGAAAAGTTTTGGATGTCGGTTTCTTTTGGCCAAACATTTTTAGAGACGCTTTTGCATTTTGCAAAGTGTGTGATAGGTGCCAAAGGGTAGGAAACATTTCAAGGAGACATGAAATGCCCCAAACCTCTCTTATATTTTGTGAAATATTTGATATTTGGGGAATTGATTTCATGGGGCCTTTTCCTACTTCATTTGGACATACATACATATTACTTGCGGTGGACTATGTTTCCAAGTGGGTGGAAGCAAAGGCCACCAAAACTGATGATTCAAAAGTGGTTGCAGCCTTCCTTAAGGAAAATATTTTTGCAAGATTTGGAATTCCGAAAGCCTTAATCATGGATAGGGGTACCCATTTTTGCAACAAGACGATCACGGCCCTCCTTAAGAAGTACCACGTCCACCAACGAGTGTCAACAGCCTATCATCCATAAACAAATGGCCAAGCTGAGGTATCCAACCAAGAAATTAAGACCATTCTCGAAAAAACGGTCTCTCCCAAAAGGAAGGATTGGAGTGCAAGGCTAAACGACGCTCTATGGGCATACCGGACAGCCTACAAGACTCCTATAGGGATGTCTCCCTTTAGGCTCGTGTTTGGGAAGGCTTGCCACCTTCCGGTGGAGCTAGAGCACAAAGCTTGGTGGGCGGTGAAGAAATGCAATATGAATGTAGAAGAAGTCGGAGAATTCCGGAAACTCCAATTACAAGAGCAGGAGGAATTGAGATTAAATGCGTAAGACCATGCCACTGCATACAAAGAAAAAACCAAAGCATGGCACGACCGAAACATTCTCCGGAAGGACTTCAAGGTAGGAAATAAGGTACTTCTCTTTCAATCTCGTTTGAAGCTCTTTGCAGGTAAGTTGTGATCAAGGTGGACGGGGCCGTTCGTGATAGCCGAAGTATACCTTCATGGCACTGTGGATCTCTATGATCCCCAAACGCACAAGGTGTTCAAGGTAAACGGACAAAGACTAAAGCCCTACCTTGAAGGAGTAAAGAACGATCCGATTGACGAGATGGAGCTGGAGGAGGCCCAATCAAAGAGGTAGAGTCCTTACGTCGAGCCAAGGACGTAAAACAAAGGCGCTGCTCGGGAGGCAACCAAAAGGAATAAGAATAGGAGCCTCAGTCAAGCTAACCGCCCCTGCAGCTAAGTGTCTCCACCCCTGCGGTGACACGCTTGCCCAGCGCCGCCCCCGGCGTTGGGCCTACGTCTACAAAGCCCTTGTCACCGCCCCGTGGTGACATCCATGCGCCCCTACGACGGCCACCCTTGACACGCATTCTCAGCATCGCCCCCGGGTTGCCTCTGCGGTGACAAGTCCCCGCCCCTGCGGTTTTACCCTGAAAAGAAAGAAATAGAAATTCCAAAATACCCTACACCTACCTCACCAACCCTTCTCCTCCCTCACCAACCCTTCTCTTCCCTCACTACTCTCCCGATCTTTCATTCTCAAAAGCACCACGCCCTTGCGCCCTCACTGGAACTCTCACCAACTGCCTCCCTCACACCCTTGTGCCACCTCATCAGCACCACCACAACCAGCCCCGACGCCCCTGCGCCACTCTTCCCCGCTTCTTACCAATACCTCCCTCAATCTCTCAAAACCCTAATCCTATAACACTTTTCCCCTCACACTCTCTTCCCTCCACTACTCACCACCTCCGGCGACGTCTCCACCAACAAGAAGCCACCAAAAGGCTCCCCAGCTCCACCACCTCCGTCGCTGTCAGAAATCAACATCAAGAGCTCTCCCGCCCCTGCGTTTGCAAGTTCACGCCCATGCGCCTCTCCGCCCCTACACCTGCAACAGGCACCCCTAAGGAAATAACAACAGAGGGTTCGTCTCTTTCTCCAATTTTTGAACTTTCTTATTCCTTTACTTGATCAATTGCAAGAAATGGAACCCCAGAGAAAATACAAGTTGCCGGAGGCTGAGAAGACGCGGTAAAGGATTGTGCGGGATCGGGATGTGTATGCAACTCGGTTTTTGCACGTTCCTACTTTGGAAAAATTGGGCATGTTGGAGATCATGCAGGCATTTCTCACCAACGTTGGGCTCGGTAAATTTCTGGACATGAGTGCTCCAAAGTACCCCGAGCTCAGCCACCAATTCATCGCCACCTTCACCATGGAGAAGGAGGACCATGTTTGTGTGGGACTTTCATTCAAGTTCAACAAGAAAAAGTATACACTGGACTACACCCAAGTGCAGGAGGCATTTGGGGTGACTATTTGCGTCTCCGAGAACTAGTGGTAACCCGTTCCGACGCCCGACCTGTGCGAGTTTTGGCAGGCCGCCACCGGATCCGAGTTTCATGCCGGTGGTGAGTATTCCAACAAACTCACTCACGCCTGCTTGAGGCTCATCTCCAAGATCTACATGAGTGTCTTCTATGGACACAAGGAGGAGAACAAGGTTGCTCTCAAAGACCTCCCACTGTTGTACGTCTGCCTTCCCTCGAACGAGAAGGTGCCGGATTGGCCATACCTCTTCCTTACCGCTTTGAAGCGGATTAGTAAGAATGAGCCATGTGACATTGTGGGCGGTGTAGTGATCTCCTTGATCGCTTCACATGTGATGGACCTTTCCGACTTAGAGGATGGGTTGAAGGCCCCACTATACACGGAGGGGGTGCTGAGGAGGTGCAAGCTCCTCAAGAGAGATGGGGAGAACTTTTTTTGGCTCTCATTGGCAGATGAGAGCCACATCACATACCTCCCCCAGCCGCTTCCACTTGGAGACGAGGTCTCCGAGCTATACATCCCGGCTCACCCTTTTGTGTTGAGACGGCCTCAGGTGGCCATTGTTGAGGGACACGTTGCGAGCTCCAGCCGGGCTCCTGTTGACGACCACATGCCTATACCGGATGATGAGGAGATGCCTATTGCAACACCGGATGATGGTGCTGCAGTAGGCATCTATTAATCCTAGTTCTTTGCATGTACTTTAGAAGCTAAGGTGATCAATCTTAAGTGATAATAAAACATGCAATTTAGACAAATAAAGATCAAGAAACACAAAGCATTACTGAATAAAACTTATATTAGAAAGGTACTTACAACCAAAGTAATAAAGCAGCTTCAAACCAACCCAATGTAGCAAGGAAACTAGAAGCTCATTACAAAGGAAACAAGAGAGAATAAAAATGGGAAAATGATCGATGATTCTAAAAATCAGCCATGGGTCTATTTATACTACAAATGTCACTAAATGAGACTAAATGGCTGGCCAAAATAGCCACCTTTAATGCCATAAAGGTGGTGCAAACAGCCGCAGTAAAGTCTCTTTCGTCGAACCCCAGGGGCGGGGACTTGTCATCGCGGGGGCGGTGACAAGGGAGGGGGGGCGCAGGCTCAGCGCCGGGGGTGGCGCTGAGAATGCGTGTCAAGGGTGGCCGCCGCAGGGGCGCATGGATGTCACCGCGGGGCGGCGGCAAGGGTTTTGCAGACGCAGGCCCAGCGCCGGGGGCGGCGCTGGGCAAGTGTGTCACCGCAGGGGCGGTTAGCTTGACTGAGGCTCCTCTTCTTATTCCTTCGGGTTGTCTCCCGAGCAACGCCTTTGTTTTATGTCGTTGGCTCGACGTAAGGACTCTACTTCTCTGATTGGGCCTCCTCCAGCATCATCTCGTCAATCAGATCATTCTTTACTCCTTCAAGGTAGGGTTTTAGCCTTTGTCCGTTTACCTTGAACACCTTGTGCGTTTGGGGATCATAGAGATCCACAGTGCCGTGAGGGTATACTTCGGCTATCACGAACGGCCCCGTCCACCTTGAACGCATCTTACCTGCAAAGAGCTTCAAATGAGATTGAAAGAGAAGTACCTTATTTCCTACCTTGAAGTCCTTACGGAGAATGTTTCGGTCGTGCCATGCTTTGGTTTTTTCTTTGTATGCAGTGGCATGGTCATACGCATCTAATCTCAATTCCTCCAGCTCTTGTAATTGGAGTTTCCGGAATTCTCCCACTTCTTCTACATTCATATTGCATTTCTTCACCACCCACCAAGCTTTGTGCTCTAGTTCCACCAAAAGGTGGCAAGCCTTTCCAAACACGAGCCTAAAGGGAGACATCCCTATAGGAGTCTTGTAGGTTGTCCGGTATGCCCATAGAGCGTTGTTTAGCCTTGCACTCCAATCCTTTCTTCCGGGAGAGACCGTTTTTTCGAGGATGGTCTTAATTTCCCGGTTAGATACCTCACCTTGGCCATTTGTTTGTGGATGATAGGATGTTGACACTCGTTGGTGGGCGTGGTACTTCTTAAGGAGGGCCGTGATCGTCTTCTTGCAGAAACGGGTACCCTTATCACTGATTTAAGCTTTCGGAATTCCAAATATTGCAAAAATATTTTCCTTAAGTAAGGCTGCAACCACTTTTGAATCATCAGTTTTGGTGGCCTTTGCTTTCACCCACTTGGAAACATAGTCCACCGCAAGTAATATATATGTATGCCCAAATGAAGCAAGAAAAGGCCCCATGAAATCAATTCCCAAACATCAAATATTTCACAAAATATAAGAGAGGTTTGGGGCATTTCATGTCTCCTTGAAATGTTTCCTACCTTTGGCACCTATCACACACTTTGCAAAATGCAAAAGCGTCTCCAAAAATGTGTGGCCAAAAGAAACCGGCATCCAAAACTTTTCTTGTAGTTTTGTTTGCTCCAAAGTGCCCCCCACATGCTTCGGAATGACAGAAAGTTAAGACAAATTGTACCTCATTATCCGGAATGCAACGGCGGATTACTTGGTCACTACAATGCTTCCAAAGGTAGGGGTTATCCCAAACTTAGTGTCGAGATTCAGCCTTCACCTTCTCTCGTTGTGCCTTGGTGAAGTCTGGAGGGTACTCATTCCTAACAATGAAGTTCACAATGTCAGCAAACCAAAGTTTAAAAGATTGGAGCTTAAGGCAAACCTCTGTCGTCAATTCCGTAGGGGCACCTAGGTTGAGCCACAGGGGCGGTTGGCCGCAGGGGCGGGACTCTTGATACGCGGGGGCGGTTACACAACAGAGGGTTGTGTAGAAGGTGTCGTCTGGAAAACTTCCAGCTATCCCCTTTCCTTTGGTTGGATCTTCCTCTTCTTTCACTAGCCTGCTCAAATGATCGGCCACCAGGTTCTCAACCCCCTTCTTGTCCCGTATCTCTAGGTTGAACTCACTTAGAAGGAGCACCCACCAAATCAATCATGGCTTTGCCTCCTTCTTCGCCATGAGGTACCTAAGAATTGGATGGTCAGTAAAAATAATTACCTTCACCCCAAGAAGGTATTGTCTGAATTTCTTAAGAGCAAAAACCACCGCTAGCATCTCCTTCTCGATGGTAGAGTAATTCCTTTGCGCTCCATTGAGTGTCAAAGACGCATAATGGATCACGTGTGAGGCTCGCCCATCCTTCTGTCCTAAGACAGCTCCTACCGCGTAGTCGCTGGTGTCACACATGATTTCGAAAGGTTTCTCCCAATCCGGAGAACGGATGATTGGTGCGCTAGTGAGACACGCCTTCAAAGTGTCGAAAGCTTTCTTGCAACTTTCATCTATTATGAAGGTGACGTCTTTCTTGAGCAATTCACATAACGGTGCCGAGATCTTTGAGAAATCTTTGATAAATTGTCGGTAGAAACCTTCATGACCAAGGAAAGATCGGATTTCCCGAATGTTATTAGGAGAAGGTAAACTTTGAATTACATAAATTATTGCCTTATCTACCTCTATCCCTTTTGAGGATATTACATGTCCTAGCACAATTCCTTGTTCTACCATGAAATGACATTTTTCCGAATTAAGAACTAAATTGGTTTCAACACATTTTTTAACAACTAGTTTCAAATGTCCTACACATGCATCAAAACTGTCTCCATGGACGGTAAAATCATCCATGCAGACTTCAATAAAATTTTCTAAATATTCAGATAAAATACTTATCATGCACCGTTGGAAGGTGCCGGGGGCGTTGCAAAGTCCAAATGGCATTCTGCGGTACGCAAAAGTGTCAAATGGGCAAGTGAACGTCGTCTTTTCTTGATCTTCCGGCGCAATGGCGATTTGGAAGTAACCCGAATATCCATCAAGGAAACAGTAAAATGGATGACCTACAAGACGTTCCAACATTTGGCCAATAAAAGGCAATGGGAAGTGGTCTTTACGTGTTACCTTGTTGAGTTTGCGGTAGTCAATGCAAACTCTCCATCCGGTTTGCGTTTTACTCGGGAGCATCTCTCCATGTTGATTTTCCACCATTGTGATATCTCCTTTATTTGGAACTACTTGGGTTGGACTAACCCAAGTGCTATCCGAAATAGGACAGATCATATCCGCTTGGAGGAGCTTCAGCACCTCCTTCTGGACCACATCCATCATCGGCGGATTCAACCTTCGTTGTGGTTGCCTAGATAGTTTAGCATCCTCCTCAAGTAGGATCCTATGCATGCAAGTGGATGGGCTTATCCCCTTGATGTCCGCAATTGTCCATCCAAGGGCCGTCTTGTGTTCTTTCAACACTTTTACCAACTTGCCCTCTTGACCGGTAGTCAATTTGTTGGAGATGATCAGCGGCAAGGTATTGTTGTCCCCAAGGAAAACGTACTTGAGGTGGGATGGAAGGTCTTTCAACTCTATTTCCGGTGCCTACACTATAGATGGAACCAGCTTCTCACCTGGGGTTAGTAAAGTGGGCACAATGGCCAAGGTGGAGATAGGCAACCTCTTATACCCATCTAACTGGGCTAGGACCTCTTTCATGCTGGATGTTAATGCATATTCTGAATTGTGATCATCAATATCATGTTCAATTATATTTTTTAATTCATCAATGTCAGAAATATCAAACACATCTTGCACAAAAGGTTCAACAATGTCAATAGCACATAAAGAGTGATCATCACTAGGAAACTTCATTGCATCATTGATGTCAAATTCCACTACTTCACCATCAAACTCCATGTTTAGTTTGCCATTAACATAATCAATTTTAATCCTATCAGTTTTCAGGAATTGTCTACCTAACAATATCGGTGCAGCATGTGAGTCATTTTACATATCCATTACAAAGAAATCAGTAGGAAAAATTAGGTTGTCTACCATTACTAATACATCTTCAATTATCCATTTCGGGTACACATTAGATCTATCAGCAAGTTGCACTACAATCCTAGTTTCCGTTAATGGCCCAAGGCCGAGTGATTTGTAAATGGAATAGGGCAAAACATTTATAGAAGCACCAAGGTTAAGCATGGCTTTGTCAAAACGGGTTCCTCCTATGACACAAGGGATACTTACCATGCCCGGATCGCTGCACTTTTTGGGCATCCTACATTGGAAAACGGCGGAGACATGCGCACTTACTTGCACTTTTTTTTCCCTTCATCTTTGGATTCCTCTTAATAGTGCAAAGTTCCTTCAAGAAACGAGCATATTTAGGAATACTCTTCACTAACTTAAGGAGAGGGATGTTTACCTCGTATTTGGAGAGGTCTCAAAGAGATCCTCGTCCTCAATGATTCTTCTCTCCTTTAGTGCCTCAGGGAAAGGAGCTGGTGGTTTCTCAAAGTATAGTTGTGGAAACTCAGGTCGGATGTAAGGATCCTTCTCAACAGAATTCTCTGTCGAGTTTTCCGCAGGGGCGCCAGATTGCAGGCGCAAGGGGGCCTCAGGGGATGTCACCGCAGGGGCGGGGACATCCAGCTGCAGGGGCGGCGTCTGCTCAAAGCTAGGCGCAGTTGCAGCCGCATGGACGGCTGTGGATGCGGCAAACTCGTCAGAGGGTTTGTCTTGTAATTCTTTTGCTGGTTTCTGTTGGATTTGCTTCCCACTCCTTAATGTTAGGGCACTAACATTCTCCTTGGGGTTTATAACCGTCTGGGAAGGCAATCCTCCGGAGGATCTAGCTTCGATCCTTGTTATGGCTTCCGCCATTTGCCCAACCTGTTTTTCATGGTTCTTGATGCTGGATTTTGTTGTCTGGACATGAGTAGCAAAATGCTTAGTCAAAACCTGTAACATATCCTCAATTGATTGATACTTACCTTGTCGGGACTGTTGTTGTTGGTTTTGTTGATCCCTCCAACGAAAATTCTGTTGATCACGCTAGTTTTGCATGAAATTCTACGCGTAAGGATCGTTCCTAGGCCTTTGTTGCTGTGGTTGTCCATAACCTACTGCATTCACCTCTGCATCGTCATCCTGCACTTGGGGACACATGTCCGTTGGGTAATATGGGTCAGCACAAACTCCACATGCCTTTAGCTGTTGTGGGGTTCCCATAAGCATTAATCTCTTCACCATCTCCTTCAGTTCAACAAGATCATTGGAGATCTCACTCTTCCCGGAATTCACAGCATGAATACCTCTCTTTGAAGAAGTTCTTCCAAAGTTCCGTCTTCCTTCCGCTAGTTCCTGTATATTTTCAAAAGCAAGGTCAGGGGTAGAGTTAAGAATATTACCTCCACAAGACACATCGACGATCCTCCTTTCGGTGTCAAGCAAGCCATTGTACAAGTACAAGACTAGATCCTGAGTTTAATATCCATGGAAAGGACAGTTGGATCGGAGGCGTGCAAACCGCTCAAAGTAATCATAGAGAGTCTCGTTCCTCTCTTGCTCGATGTTACTTATAGCTTTCTTCAACCTATTGGTCTTCTTGGCTGGGAAGTATTTCTCCAAAAACGTCTTGTGGCGATTCTCCCAAGTGTCGTGTAACACCCCAAATCTGCGGGACTTGGAGTGTCACATTGGGCTAGGATCTCACAATGGATCTTGACCCTAGCCTGACAACAAGTTCACTGGATCTTACAACAAGGCACATGTAGATTAAAATCAAATACATAAAAGCTGAGTATAATACATCAAAAGAGTTTACAAACTCATAGCTGAGTACAAAACAACAACATAAACCACAACCACAAAAGATCCCACATCCCACGCATCCTAATGTACAGAAGTCCTCGGCTTGTCACACCATCTGGCTCACTCTGTAGTATTCCTAACCTGCAGAACACTACAATACGGTATGAAACCGTTAGTTACAGCAATGAAAAGCATGAAGGTAATAGCACAACCACACATCAACATCTCAAACAATCAATGCAACACACATTCATTTATTATCTTTCATTACGTTATTCCATTACTAATTCAACTTCTTTTGTAACACAAGGAGCCTCAAGAACCCCGTCCCATCCAATGTAACACAGGAGTTTTGCATGGGGTGACCTTCACTCTTCCCCTCTTGTGAGATCATCTTCAGGGCACCTCCTCCTAACTAGCAAGCGGAGACCGGCGATTACCGCCCGTTATAATACACTTGGGCCAAATAAATGTAATGAATGGTCATCCTAGTCCGGTTTAGGTTATAAATGCACAGTCATATGAACACACACAACCATCACAATCATACAATCCACAACTGCACGCTAAGTAAGTCCTATGGACTTAACTGATATACTCGTAACTTGTACCACGTCACAGCTTCCCCTTGGGGAAGTAATCAACGCCTACAATAGCAAGGCACACACAATGACATACTGCAAAGGTTAGGAGACTCGTCTCACTAACCACAACCAACCTATATCTCAAATCTAAACCTCAGATCCTCAACACATTAATAAATGCCTAAGGCATATCCTCAACATAACATCTCATCATACTCGTACACATACTAATCCTTAAAGCCATAACTGATATCAATAACATCATCATGATCCTCAATCATTCTAACACCTAGCATGCATCTAATCAATATTCTTCAATCTCAAGTTTAATCCTAATTTAATTAATTAACCTTTAATTAATTAATTAAATTTCACCAGAATAACGTTTTGCCCGTAGGCCATTTCTGAACCCACCTATCATCAGATTTCATCAAACAAACAACCCATAACACCAGAATAATATAATGATCATAATGGAATTTCGAATTATCCATTTTGAAAATCCTAAGGTCGATTTAGGCCAAATCGCAGTATGGAAAACGAATAAATTCATAACTTATTTGTTACTAACCCGATTGACTATTTGAAAGAAGATTCGGAATCACAAAAACGCAGGCTACGCATGTAAAACATCAAATTCACCGGAATATGAGCGACGGAACTATCCTGGTGACATATATGCTCGACCAGGTCCTTATCTGCTCGGAAATGCAGAAACTTGGTACCGATATGAAGAGAATGAAGAGAGGAATCCAGAAAGTCAATCGGAATTGAAATCGGATTAGAAACGGAGAGTTGATATGAGTTTGATGTTTGAGAGAAATCAGAGCTTTTACGAGAAAACGTGAAAGGAAATGAATTAATAAACGATTTTCAGCTATTTATAGTGAAGTCGATAATTATCCTTTAGCGAAGTCTATATTTATCCTTTAAACGATCCAAAGGCGGGTTGAACCCCCTTCTCCAAACTTCTCGAAATTGGAACAATAAATCTTGAATATTGTAGGGATAATTATTCCACAATTGCCTCGAAAAACGTGCATTCCTAAGCCGTCTTTCTTAGCTGTTAAGAAACGAAATAGCGATTCTTTTGGCCGTTTTGTCTTTCCATGTTATTTCATTTCTAGGACATGTCCGATGTCCTGATCATTTCTCTCAACTGCATTTTTATTAATTGGAGCTCCTAAATGCTCCAAATAATATCGGAGGGTAAAAATAATTGCCCGGGAGAAAAAGAGAAAATTTCACCATAAGTCCAAAATTACGCCAGGAACATAACGGTGGGACTTATACTCAACACTTACGCAATCTTTGCGAGTTATATGTCAATTACTATCACTGATTAAGTTAATCAACATTAATTAGAATTCGAAAATCCTGGCTATTACATCACACACCCCTTAAGAAAAAGTTTCGTCCCGAAACTTGAACAATTCCCAAATCATCTCGGACCCATACGCCGAGGTATAGACACTCTCTCTATCGGAGGTGTCACATCTCCGTTCAAACGTATCAACTTATAACACTCTATAACCTCAAAACACAGCATGGAGTAATCACCAACTCCAGCAACAAGATCATAACGCTATCCAAAGGCATAGGGGAAAAATTATCTCTAGCAAACTACTAACCACGTCACAAGGCATGGAGGAGGCCGTCTGCAGCCAATCGTACTCATAACACAACTATGTGGAGGAAAACCATCTCCACTCACACTATGTCCATCAAAGATAGCATGGAGGAAAGAACCATCTCCTGCTAATCCTAACACATACACCGTAGCATGGAGCAAAGAACCATCTCTAGCTATACCTATCTCGTACTAGCAAATAAGATCTAACAGATCATATGCACAACTCACAGCTAGCACGAACACACAACATATCACATAAGCACATAGCATAACATACACTCACTAAGATAGCATTAAAATCTAATCGTGGATCCTACAGGTGCATCTGTCCCGACGTAAAAATCTGGATAGTTCCCTTGATCCGGCTCAACCACTAGATCATCATGACTCACAATGTGCCTCAGATCGGGTATGTACTTCCTCAGCTGAGACACATGAAACATAGGGTGAACACCCTCTAACTTCGATGGCAAAGCCAATCTGTGCACTGCTCTTCCAAGTCTATCCAGTATCTCGAAAGGACCGACCTATCGGGGACTCAACTTTCCCTTTATGCCATAACGTCTGACGCCTCACGTCGAAGATACTCTCAACCATACATGAGCTCCTACCGTGAACTCTAGAGGTCGACGCCTCCAATCTGCATACGACTTCTAGCGACTTTGTGCAGCCATCATCCTTTCTCTTATTAACGTTACTCGAGCTATATCATCCTGAATCTGCTCTGGCGCTAACCCACTAGTACTGCCAGGCTCATCCCCGCATAAAGGTGTATGACACCTATGTCTACACAATGTCTCATAGGGGCATCCCTATAGATGCATGCCAACGGTCGTGGTATAAGAATTCAACGAGTGGGAGATAAATAGATCGTCCCTGTTCCCAATCCATCCCACAAGCTCGCAACATGTTCTCTACGGTCTGGAGGGTCCTCTCAGACTGACCGTCTACTTGAGGTAAATCTCAATCATGAAGTGTAGACGTGTTCCCCAAGCAGTCTGAATCTGCTATCAAAACCTCAAAGTAACCCGTCTACTACAATCATAGTCGATCGTCCCCAGTACACTTATGAAGTCCAACCATCTGTCTAGTGTACTCCTCTGTTATTTCATTCACTGGCCACGTCTCTCAGTAGAGATGGAACGTGTCGACTTCGTAAATCTGTTACCAATAATCTGGATAACACCAAAACTCTTACTGGGTCTCAATCCCATCACAAGTCCACCATAAGGTCCTCTCACTTTCACTACAGCACTGGTAGTGGATGAGCTCATCTCCAGGTCAGTAACACTTTAACTTGATCTACTACTTCAGGGTACCTCTTATTCGTACATGGATGTACTAAAGAAGATGTAATATGGGTGTACTGTAATCTTCTCCACTCAACTCCGCATAAGCGGTTATACAAACGCAGTTGTGGCACCTCATACTCCTTCTGCTCCGTTACAGAACTGTGGTGTCTCGCCATGAGACATCCTTCCATCAAATTCCCTCAGGGTCAGGAAAGTCCCCTACTTTTGTTGGACCTCATCCAACAAACCAGGTAGAACCCCTAAAATATGAAACTAATGTCCTTATCAACAGTTGTAGGTCCAACTCTAACCAAGCTAGATCATTCTGCAACCGAGGCTGTACAGAAATTTCAACAATCGCCTTCTCTCGAGGCGTCTTCTTATTCAAGGCATCGGTGACCACATTCTCCTTACTAGAATGGTAAAAATCTCAAGGTCAGCGTCCTTGATCTACTCAAACCATCGACGCTGGCAGTTATTCAACCTTTATTGCATAAAAATATGCTTCAACCTCCTATGATCTATGAAACTCTGACACGAAATGTCACACAGGTATTGTCTTCAAATCTTGGAACTTGAACTACCACCACTAACTCGAAATCATGAGTCGGGCAGTTCTCCTCATACGTTCTCAGCACCATAGTCACATGATTCCCAAAATCTTCTAATTATCACCGAATAGAAGCAGAGGTCAAATGCTTCCTCTACTCTTCAGAGCTTCGACATACTACTTCAACCACACAATTATGGTGGTCTTCCTCAGAAGACTCGTAAATGGATGCACAATCACATAAAATCCTTCCTCAAAGCGTTGGTAGCAATCGGCTGGGCCGAGAACTACGCCTTAACGTTCATTACTATCATCCATAAGATTTTATACTTACTCCTCGTCACATCAATCATGATCCTACTAGCGGAACAACATGATCTTGAAGGTTACTTCTGGCATCTCAACTCACATTTAGGGAGCATAGCACAATGGCTTCTATCCCTCGGATTCTGCAAAACCGTCCTCAAATAACCGGTACGTTCCTCTCCGTTGTGAGAGTACAACAAAACGTCATCAATAAGGTCTACCACCAACTGATCAAGGAAGTAGATGAAGACACTGTTCATCAACTCCTATAACGACTACTAGGACGTTCCTCAACTCAGATACAACACTACAACTCGTAGTGTCCATAACGGGTATGGAATGCTGCCATATGCCCACGATGCTCTCTCATCCTTAACTGATGATATCCTAAGCATATGGAAATCTTGAGAACATAATTGCTTCTCTTAGTTGATCTGACAAGTCATCAATACATAGCGATGAATATACTAGGGCGAACGAAGCCCATCTCAATCCACTCTTCAAATTGCTTCTTCAAGTTCTAACAACTCAACAAGCCATATACCTCATAGGCCGTCTCCCAACCAATCTCGTACCATACTTCAACGCAATATCAAAGTCCTCACTCCGCTGAGGCGGTAGATTAGACGGTTCAGTAACACGTCTATAAAATCATAAACCACTAGAATAATCTTCAGCGTGGAACTATCTCTTTCTTTCACGGCATACATAAAAAAAACATCACCCCCTGGTGTTATCAACCTCGCTGCTCATATGGCGCTAAAAACAACTCACCTCCTCAAAGGTCCTAACCTCGAAAAACCTCTACTTAGTCAATCTCAATAGAGACTATAATAGTCTTCCTACTGCTATCTAAACCAACATGATATCTATTCTTGAGTAGGCGAATGATCTGGGACTCTCTATTGTCCCCGCGTCTGCTGCTGAGGTGTCTTCTGACCACCTCCCATCACACTAGCAGAAATAAAACTCTGTCGTGATGCCACTCTAGTTTGCTTACAGAAGACAGTTCTATGACCCTTTCTACCACAGGTAAAGCAAGTCACTGGCGATCTTGGACACTATGGTCGTACATGTCCAGGCTTCCCACAATTGTAACAAGTCCTCGGTTCACCTGAAGTCCGTGAGAAACGAGAAGTACTCAAACGTCCACAAGTCGGGCTTCGTTTGCAACCCAAATTTCCAACCTCGTCTTCTGCTTATTCAACCCGTTGTTTCTTCTCTAATCTAGAAGCTTCAGTTGATCTCACAGATGTTGGTAAATCCGGTGTAGATCTACCCGCTATCGCCGCCTCATATACTTGCTGCATATACTCTTGAAACTCGAATCTACTCATGGAGACACGATCAGCCTATTCAAACTCGTTCTCTGCCATAGGCAACATAGCAGCGGATAATGGTCCCTAACTTGGCGCTACTGAAGGAAGAAGGGGTGTACCCCTATCTCGTCCCACTACAAATACTGCTCTACTCTGAGCCATCTGTAGAATATACGCCATAAACTTATAAGGCTATATATATATATATATATATATATATATATATATATATATATATATATATCTACACTCTCGAGATCCTCAGATGGGTGACGACTTTTGTACATACTATCCCAAAACATCTGTACTCGCTTAAAACCAAAACCTTTTGAAAAGTCAGACCCCATGTGGGTTTTGTTTAATTACCCACTCTACCTTTATTGCATATAGCAAGTGCCATTGTTGTCAACCCAAGCCTCTGATACCAACTCTGTAACACCCCGAATCCGCGGGACTTGGAATGTCACATTGGGCAAGGATCTCACAATGGATCCTGACACTAGCCTGACACCAAGTTCACTGGATCTTACAACAAGGCACAGGTAGATTAAAATCAAATACATAAAAGCTGAGTATGATACATCAAAAGAGTTTACAAACTCATAGCCGAGTACAAAACAACAATATAAACCACAACCACAAAAGATCCCACATCCCACGCATCCTAATGTATAGAAGTTCTCGGCTTGTCACACCATCTGGCTCACTCTGCAGTATTCCTAACCTGTAGAACACTAAAACACGGTATGAAACCGTTAGCTACAGCAATCATAAGCATGAAGGTAATAGCACAACCACACATCAACATCTCAAACATGCAATGCCACACACATTCATTTATTATCTTTCATTACGTTATTTATTACTAATTCAACTTCTTTTGTAACACGAGGAGCCTCAAGAACCCCATCCCATCCAACGTAACACAGGAGTTTTGCATGGGGGTGACCTTCACTCGTCCCCTCCTGTAAGATCATCTTCAAGGCACCTCCTCCTAACCAGCAGGCGGAGACCGGCGGTTACCGCCCGTTATAATACACTCGGGCCAAATAAATGTAATGAATGGTCATCCTAGTCCGGCTTAGGTTATAAATGCACAATCATATGAACACACACAACCATCACAATCATAAAATCCACAACTGCATGCTAAGTAAGTCCTATGGACTTACCTGATATACTTGTAACCTGTACCACGTCACAGCTTCCCCTTGGGGAAGTAATCAACGCCTACAATAGCAAGGCACACACAATCACATACTGCAAAGGTTAGGAGACTCGTCTCACTAACCACAACCAACCTATATCTCAAATCTAAACCTCAGATCCTCAACACTTTAATAAATGCCTAAGGCATATCCTCAGCATAACATATCATCATACTCGTACACATACTAATCCTTAAAGCCATAACCGATATCCATAACATCATCATGATCCTCAAATCATTCTGACACCTAGCATGCATCTAATCAGTATTCCTCAATCTCAAATATAATCCTAATTTAATTAATTAACCTTTAATTAATTAATTAAATTTCACTAGAATAACGTTTTGCCCGCAAGCCATTTCTAAACCCACCTATTTCATCAAACAAACAACCCATAACACCAGAATAATATAATGATCATAATGGAATTTCTAATTATCCATTTTGAAACCCTAAGGTCGATTTAGGTCAAATCGCAGTACGGTAAACGAATAAATTCATAACTTATTCGTTACTAACCCGATTGACGATCTGAAAGAAGATTCGGAATCACAACGATGCAGGCTACGCATGTACAACATCAAATTCACCGGAATCTGAGCGACGGAACTGTCCTGGTGACATATATGCTCGACCAGGTCCTTATCTGCTCGAAAATGCAGAAACTTGGTACCGATATGAAGAGAGTGAAGAGAGGAATCCAGAAAGTCAAACGGAACCGAAATCGGATTAGAAACGGAGAGCAGATCTGGGATTGAAGTTTGAGAGAAATTAGAGCTTTTACGAGAAAACGTGAAAGGAAATGAATTAATAAACGATTTTCCACTATTTATAGTGAAGTTGATAATTATCCTTTAGCGAAGTCGATAATTATCCTTTTAACCGATCCAAAGGCGGGTTGAACCCCCTTCTTCAAACTTCTCAAAATTGGAACAATAAATCTTGAATATTGTAGGGATAATTATTCCACAATTGTCTCGGAAAACGTTTATTCCTAAGCCGTCTTTCTTAGCCGTTAAGAAACGAAATAGCGACTCTTTTGGCCGTTTTGCCTTTCCATGTTATTTTATATCTAGGACATGTCCGATGTCCTGATCATTTATCTCAACTGCATTTTTATTAATTGGAGTTCTCAAATGCTCCAAATAATACCGGAGGGTAAAAATAATTACCCGGGGGAAAAAATGAAAATATCACCATAAGCCCAAAATTACACCAGGAATAACGGTGGGACTTATACTCAACACTTACGCAATCTTCGCGAGTTATATGTCAATTACTATCACTGATTTAGTTAATCAACATTAATTAGAATTCGGAAATCCTTGCTATTACATGTCGATGCTCCCGGATGGAAAGTGGTAGTACCAATCCTCCGCTGCATCCTTGAGTGTGAAGCCGAATGCCCTCATCTTGATTTGCTCTTCGGTAATGTTGGCCGGCTTCGTGCTCATACACACGTTATGGAACTTTCCAAGGTGTTTGATGGGGTCCTCACTGATAACACGATTTATGACGTTAGTTTAGGCACCCATTTAGATAGTTTTTCCCGCTATTCATGCATAGTTTGGCATTAGTTCATGACAATTACGTTCAATTCATGCATATTGTCGAGATTGACGTCTACACGCACTATTGTCGGTTTTGTAGGTATTTTGGGGAACTTTTGGAGCTTAATCGATACATTTGAGGATCATTCCTCGCGATGACACACTTCCGGACTCATTAAGAAGCAAGCTAGGAGCTAAGGAGAACACAAAGGACTTTGTTGGTGCATGCCTTGCAACAACTCGTGGCTCAACGATCAAAAGAGAGCTGAACCACCAAAACCACGGTCACTGGGACTTCCACGCCTGTGGAATTGGGCCGTGATTCACTTTGGACAACTATGACACCAGTCCCACGATCTCCATAACTGACTCTTGCCTTGATGGCTGATATAAGTGTTCCTTGCAGGCTGATGCTGGGGATCCTCTCCCACACTCTCTCATTCCACAACATTCCATTGGAGGCTACTCTTGGAGGGGAGCAAAAACACTCTCATTTGGAGAAGAAGAAGAAGAACACTAGTCTTAAGGTTTTCATAGTTTTAGAGAGATTTTGAGTGAACTTGTTGAAGATATTTGCAAGGCTTTGGAAGGAATGATTTGAACCTTCTTTTGAAGGATTGTAAGTCTTTCTTAAACATTTATTCAGCTTGTTTTCTTGTTCTACTTGTTTCATCTCTCTTTCATTTCATTTTCTTGCTATGGAAGCCATGAATGTATGCTTGTTGAGTTTGATTGTTAAGATGCATGTTGTTGGCTAAATAGATGCAATTCTAGGGTAAGGGAATGATGATTATGGCTTGGACTATGATAGAATAGACTTAAATGTATCCTTGGATGATTTCCTTGCTCGAAACTTAACTGCTGTTATAAATCACGGTCTGTTCTTATACAACCACGGTCGTGGTTCTTATGATCTGCCCGTGGTTTGCTTCTGTTGTTCTTGAATTGACAAATCTGACTTTTAGGATGTTAGATTGTTGAAATCCTAGTGTTTGTTAAACTTAATCTAGTCTAGGGAGACCTAATGCTAGCAACTAAGTGAGGAAAGAGACCTATCCGGTGATTTCCGACCTTAAGTACTAATGATGACGAACTCTAGGTAGTAGTGAGCCTCACAAGCCACTATTGGACTGAGTGTGCTAGGATTGATGTTTAGGACTTGCCTTCCCGATACTTACCCGGTAAGGAGAGGTTAGACCCCTATATAGCAACCCGGTTTGTGTAGATTTCCCAACCTTAGACTCCTAGAGACTTACCCGGTGATAGGACCTTAGTTGCGGGATTAGTGGACCATGAGACCTACCCGGTGATTGATCCCATTTGAGAAACATTCCTTCACAACATACCATAGCTAGTCCAAGGTTGAAAAGAAGCTTGAGTCCAATGCCATAACCGGAATTCCTAACCCCTAGAATCCGCTTTTCTCTCTTGATCACATATCTCGTGTTTGTGTTGCTTATTTGTGTTGTTAGCTTGATTTGCTAGTTTGTTTTTATACTCTTGCATCATTTGTGATCTTTGTTTGATCACCACAAAACCAACCCAAAAACATTGTGATTTTCATTTCTTTATTCCTTTTTCTTTTCTTAGACTAGATTTACACTATCCTTAGTCACTTATTTGATTCGACTTCACCTTAGTCTTTGTGTTCAACCTCGGAATACTATCCTTACTACAAAATGACCCATACACCGTGGGTTCGCTAGGAGTTAGGAAAAATATATCGAGTTATAAATTTAAGACTTTTGAGTGCTACTATTCTAGCGTAACAAGTATTTGGCGTCGTTGTCGGGGACTAGGTCTAGATTGAATCATTGTTTGTGATTGTTTATAGTGTAGGTGTTTCTTGTTTCTTTTGATCTTGTTTGGTTTGTGTCTTTGAATTTTCAGGACATCTCCCATTATTTAGGTGCATGTGAAGATCTCGTGGCAAGGATTTAGCTCCATTCGATCCCGAACCAGAGAAAACCCTTAAAGCTAGATCTAAGAGCATTAAGAAGAAGAAGGAGATGGCCGCAAGAGATCTACAAGCTGAGTTGGATGATGCTTTAGAGCAAATTAGGTTAAGAGATGAACTCTTGGAGAATGAAAGGAGACTCGCCAATGAGAGGCAAGAAGCAACTAGGAGGGAAATTGAAGAGATTAGGCAAGCTCTTATACAAAGAGAGCTTAATTGTCAACAACATCCACCACCACCACCACCGCAGCCAGCGGTCAATATTCAGTTTGAGCCGATCATGATTGAGGAGCCACAAACGTTAGGGCTACGTATGCATCCGGCCCAAAGAGTGCACCGTCCAGGTGTAAACTTAGGAGATCCCGCAGCCCATGATTACGAGCTCCGCCCTCAAGTGTTACAAATAATCCGGCATAATCAATTTGGAGGGATGGAAGGAGAGTCTCCTCATCAACACTTGATGAATTATGAGATCTTGATGGAGACTCTAATGCCGCCTAGATTGGAGAACAACAACCATAAGCTTAGGGCTTTTTCCTTCTCACTTAAGGATAAAGCCTTGGCTTGATACCAATTGATTCCACTAGGAAGTGTGAGTACTTGGGAGGAGATGACAACCGAGTTCTTGACAAAGTTCTTCCCACCTTCCAAGACAACCGAGCTAAGAGGGAAGATCAATGCCTTCGTGATGAAGGATAGAGAAAGCCTATTCAAGTCTTGGGAGAGATTCAAGGACCTCCTCCTAGATTGTCCACACCATGGTATACCGCAAATAGAGCTATTGGAGATCTATTTCAAGGGGCTTGATGAGGATAGCCAATTCAAGCTTCAATCGCTTTCCGGTGGAACATTCAAGGAGAAGAATATGGATGAGGCTTGGGAGTTTGTAGAGAATCAAGCCTTGGTGATAGAGAAGTACTCCCATAGGAAGAGTGATGGTAGAAAACCGGGAGTTTATGAAGTGAGTGAAGTCACCATGAGCAACTACAAGCTCGATGCAATCAATAATGAGCTAAAGTCTTTGAGGGAGTTGTGTTCCACAACCTTGAAGAGTCAAGCTAGTCCTCAAGTGCAAGTGCAAGCCAACTTAGCTTCAAAAGAGGAGGACATTAACTACATGGGAAGGGGCAATTACAACAATTATCAACGCCCAAGGAACTTTAACAACAACAGCCGGCCATTCAACAATTACCGGTCTAATCACAACCATCCCGGGTTCTCCTATTCTAACCCGGAAGGTGCCTTGAACTCTCCCGCTTCCACAAGCGCAGCACCACCACCTAAGGCTTCACAAGAGCCTCCACCCAGTTTTGCTCAACCTCCAAAGGATAGAACCGAGATGATGTTTGAACAATTGCTTGGAAGGTTGATTGGACTTGAGAGCACGGTGACTTCCATTTCTAAAGCTCAAAAGGTGCTAGAAGCACAAGTGTTACAAAAGGTGGGTGAAGCACAAAGGGATCCGGAAAAGCTTCCCGGAAGGACCGAGGATAACCCAAGAGGCCAAGTGTTGGCCATTACAACAAGGAGTGGGCTGAGCATGAAGGACCCCTTACCCAAGGAGAATGCTAAGGGAAAGCAAGTGGTGGTGGAGGAAGATCCATTGCAAGAAGAAGGAGGCAAGAGCAAGGATGATGAGCCAACATATGTGGCACCGCCTCCATACAAGCCACCGCTACCATTCCCACAATCACGAGCAAGAGCTCGCTTGGACAAACATTTCGGTAAATTCCTTGAACTTATGTCTAAATTGCATATTAACATTCCGTTCATGGATGCTATTCTTGGTATGCCGGCCTATGGAAACTTTTTGAAGGAAATACTCTCCAACAAGAGGAAGTTGGAGGAGTATGGAAAAGTTAGAATGACAAAGAGATCTTCGGAGTTGATTCAAACTATGACGGAGGAGATGCCTCCTATGCTAAGAGATCCGGGATCTTTTTGTTTGCCAATTGGGGTTGGAGAAGTGCAATATGAAGCCCTATGTGATCTTGGAGTAAGTGTAAGCATTATCCCGCTTGCACTTTGCAACAAGGTTGGGCTAGGCGAGCCAAAGCCGGTCAAGATGACCCTCTACATGGCGGACCGTTCAATCACTCACCCCGTAGGAATTTTGGAGGACATACCGGTTCAGCTTGGGAAGTTCTATGTCCCAATAGACTTTGTTGTTTTGGACATCCCGACGGACTACCCGGTGTCTATCATCCTAGGAAGGTCATTCTTAGCCACCTCCGTATGCTTAGTGGATTGCGAAAATGGAATCCTCTCCTTCAACATAGAAGAAGATAATATCAAGTTCAAGCTATCCACAATGATGAGGGGGCCAACCCTTGGTAAGGATGTCTTCAACATTGTCGAGCAAGAGGAATGTAGAGAAGTTGTGAGCTCAATCTTGATCAAGGACCCTCTTGAGAAGGTTCTTAGCTTGAGTTCAATGGAGGAAGGAGTTGAGGATGATTGCAATGAAGAAATCAAGGCTTTGGATGCATTAGAAAAGGAGACAAGAGCTGAATTTGAAGTGCACGAATGTGTGCTCAAACACTGTAGGAACCATGGCTAGAGGGGAAGAACCACGGCCGTAATTTTACCCGTGGAACTCTCTGGAATGCTCAAAATTGCCAGCCTCTCAGATTCCACGGTCGTGGTTGTGCCATAGACCGTAATTTTGCCCGTGGTTTCTATAGAAAATGCCTTAGTTGTTGATCAAGCTTCAAGGAGTCTTGGAGAGTCTTCCATGGCTCTGGAATCATCTCAACCTACATTGTATGGATCGTCTCCAACCGATAAAGGTCCTCCTAAACTTGATCTTAAGCCCCTCCCTTCTCATTTAAAGTATACTTTCCTTGGTTCAAATTCTACTTATCCCGTGATTGTGAATGCATATTTGAATGATGATGAGCTTTGTTACGCTTAGGATGTGTGACACGCAAAAAGCCTTAAATTTATACTCGTTATATTTCTCCTCACTCCTAGCGAACCCGCAGTGTATGGGACGTTTTGTAGTAGGGATAGTATTCCGAGGTCGAACACAAAGACTGAGGTGAGATTGAATCGATTAGTGACTAAGTTTAGTGAAGATCTAGACTAAGAAAAGAGAAAGGAATAAAGAAAAGAAAATCTCAATGTTTTTGGTTTGGTTTTTAGGTGATCAATCAAAGATCACAAATCATGCAAAATAAACAATCAACTAAGCTAACACTGCAATCAAACAAGCAAATACAAAATATGTAATCAAAGGGAGAAAACGGATTCTAGGGGTCGGAAATTCCGGTTATGGTATTGGACTCAAGCTATCTAATCATTCCTTGGATTAACTATAGTATGTTGGGAGTGAGTGTTTCTAGATTGGGACCAATCACCGGGTAAGTCTCATGGTCCACTAGTCCGTTCCTAAGGTCTCATCACCGGGTAAGTCTCAAAGAGCCTAAGGATAGGAATTCTACACAAACCGGATGGTATTCTAGGGATCCAACCTCTCTTTACCGGGTAAGTCTCGGAAACGCAAGTCCTAAACACCTATCCTAGCGCACTCAGTCCAATAGCGGCTTGTGAGGCTCACTACTACCTAGAGTTTGTCATCTTCGGTATCTAAGAGCAAGAATTACCGGGTAGGTCTCTTCTAACACTTAGTTGCTAACACTAGGTCACCCTAGGATAGATTTAACTCAACAAACACTAGGATTTCAACAAGCTAACAACCTAACAGTTGGATTTATCATTACAGGCAAGTTAACTAAAATCACGGGGTGTTCATCTAGATCCACGGCCGTGGTTTGTCTAGAACAAACCGTGGTTTCTAACAGTGACTAGGTTCAAGCAAACGAATCATCCAGGCATACATTTAAGTCTATTCTATCATAGTCCAAGCCATAACCATCCTTTCCTTACCCTAGAATCGCATCTATTTAGCCAACAACATACATCATCACAATCGAAATCATCAAGCATAAAATCATGGCATCCATTTGCAAGAAAATGAAGAGAAAGAGATAAACAAGTTGAACAAAGAAAACCAAGCTGAATATGAGATTTAGAAAGACTTACAACCCTTCAAAAGAAGGTTCAATCGATTCTTACAACCCTAAAAAACAATTCCAATAGTCTGCACTCGAAAATCTATCAAAGACTAACAAATGGTGTGATCTTCTCTTCTTCTCCAATGGAACTTTTCTTCTCCTCAAATGGTAGCTCTCTTCCAATCTTCCAATTGAGAGAATCTTCTTATTGAGAGTGTGTGAGAGGATAGCAATGAGAGTGGGTGTGTCCTTTTTTAGCCTTGCAGGACCACCTTTTACACTACAAATTTGCAAGAGTTGGCCATGAAGATCGTGGCACAACTGTCACAACCGTCTGGCAAAAACCACGGCCCATTTCCACGGGCGTGGTTCTTCCAGTGACCGTGGTTTTGGTGTTCCTGCACTATATGGATCATCAAGCCACGATTTGGTGCATGGCATGCACCAATAAGGTCCCATGAGTCCTCCTTAGCCTCTATCTTGCATTCCAATGAGTCCGAAGGTGTGTCATCTCGAGGAAAGGTCCTCGAATATATCGATTTAAGCTCCTAAATCTCTCAAAATACCTACAAAGCAAGCAAAAGTCCGTGTGGACGTCTATCTTGACAAAATACATGAATTGAGTGCAAACGTCGTGAACTAGTGCTAAACCATGCATGAATGAGTGGAAAAACTATCTAAATGAGTGTCTAAACCTAAGTTATAAATCGTGTTATCAAGCTTGACAGATTGTTGAATGAATTGAAATTGCATAGGAAAACTATTGGTTACACTATTGATGATTTAGTTGGCATTAAACCTTCCTTGTGCATGCATAAAATCTTGATAGAAGATAATCATAAACCTTCAATTGAACCTCAAAGGAGATTGAACCCTATAATGAAAGAGGTAGTCAAGAAAGAGATCCTTAAATTGTTAGATGCGGGAATCATTATCCCAATTTCGGATAGTAAATGGGTTATTCCCGTTCATTTTGTTCCTAAGAAAGGTGGTATGACCGTAGTAACTAATGAGAACAATGAACTAATCCCAACTAGGACGGTTACGGGGTGGAGAATGTGTATCGACTATAGGAAACTAAATGTGGCCTCTAGGAAAGATCACTTCCCTCTTCCCTTCATTGACCAAATGCTAGAGAGATGAGCTCAACATTCACACTTTTGTTACTTAGATGCTATAGTGGGTTTTTCCAAATCCCTATTCACCCCGATGACCAAGAGGAAACAATATTTACATGTCCTTGGGGAACATTTGCATATAGGAGAATGCCATTTGGGTTGTGTAATGCACCCGCCACCTTTCAAAGTTGTATGATGGCTATCTTTTCGGAACATATTGAAAACATCATGGAAGTGTTTATGGAAGATTTCTCGGTTTATGGATCTTCATTTGATGATTGCTTAGCTAACTTGTCTTTGGTGCTAAAGAGATGTGAGGAAACCAATCTTGTTTTGAATTGGGAGAAATGTCATTTCATGGTGAGTGAAGGCATTGTGTTGGGACGTTTGGTTTCCCAACGAGGCATTGAGGTTGATAGGGCAAAGATAGAAACAATAGAGAAGTTGCCACCACCTACCTCGGTGAAGGGGGTAAGGAGTTTCTTAGGGCATGCCGGTTTCTACCGGAGGTTTATTAAGGACTTCTCTAAAATTTCTAAGCCTCTCACTAACCTACTAATGAAAGATGTTGAGTTTGTTTTCTCCAAGGATTGCCTTGAAGCATTTTGTAGGTTGAAGAATGCCTTGATCTCCGCCACTATCATGCAACCTCCGGATTGGAGCCTTCCGTTTGAGATAATGTGTGATGCAAGTGATGTGGCCGTTGGGGCTGTTTTGGGACAAAGGAAAGATGGGCTTACACATGCCATCTATTATGCTAGCAAGAAGCTAGATGACGCTGTTAGCATGAAATATTGTGATATTTTAGGCACGTTTTCTAATCGTATTTGATTCATATTGATAGTCTTTGATTGAACTTTGTGCATATGTGAGCTAGTATTGCCTATATTGTCGATATGGATGTCTACACGAGTTCTATGTTGATTATAGGTGATTTGGAGCTATTTCCGAACGGAATCGAGCAAAGGAGAGTTGAGTTGATATGTCCATAGATCGAGGACACCTTTTGGAAGCAATTTGGAGTCTTAGATTGAGGAATGCACGAATGAAGGCAAGAACCACGTTCTCACCCTAAATTACGGTCGTGGATTTTGAGTCAGAATTCGATGTTCATTCCAGGAGATATTACGGCCGTGGAACTAACCGTAGTAGTTTCCACGCCCTAAATTACGGTCGTGAAAAGATTCCACGACCGTGATTTTGGCGAATCTTTTCGCCATGTTTCGAAGCCACGATCTTTTGAAGATTGGGCCGGGCCAACATTTTGCCCTGCATTATAAAATAGACGGATGAGGCAAGATTCCGTCACCTCGCTTACGACCTTTCAACCCTCGCTTAGCGGCAAAACGCAAAAACCCTCATCTTGGAGGTAATTTGGAGATCTCATTGAAGATCAAAGTTCGTATTGAAGAGTTGCTGTTTGTGATCTTCGCGTTTGTGGAAGATCGAAGTTCTTGGAGGATTTTGCAAGAAGATCTCTCTTCTTGTTTAGGTTTGATTCAGAATCGGATTGACATCCCGTTTCTCTTCTTTCCTAAAGATTGTGATTGCTTGGTCCGTTTTGAATCTTTAGATAAACACTTGTTCTTGATTGTGATTCTGAGATTCACTTGAAGGTTATTGATAGTTCTTGAAAGTTTTCATCTTTTATCTCCTAATTCTTGAATCAATATCAATATGACAGTTATTGGCTAAAAACCCTTAACAATTCTAAGGTGAAGGGTTGATAGTTGTGGCTTAGATGATGATAGATCGATCGTAAACAGATTAGACCCTGAGAGTTAGAGAATTATCGCCGACAACCCTAAATCACGGGCTGTTCTTGAGTTCCGCGACCGTGGAATCTCAAGATCCAACCGTAATTTCCCTAAGTCTACGAGCTTGCTTTTACCTTAATCTAAAGTTAAAGGTTTGCTTTAGCTTAGCTTAGACTTGTCTTTTCTAGGTGGTAGTGAAGCCTCAACAACCTCTACCTCGATTGTGAGCCTCAACAACCTCAATCGGATAAGTTAGTCTTGATCTTTAGATTATAAGTTTGGGTATTTGATACTAATCCTTGCCTTTAGAATCTTTCTATATTGAGCCTCAACAACCTGTATAGGGAGTGTCTTTTAGGTGAATTACATAAGGTTTTTGGAACCTCAACCGTACGATTACCTTACATTAGTATACCCTTGCATATCTCGACTCTGTCTTTATATCATTAGTATATCTTGAATCGATTGCCACAGCTGGATACTTGGATCTTTAGGATTGTTGTTTTCCCGATAATTTGCAAACTCCCATATTCACTTGCTTGATAACCTGCGATCGAGTTCGTTCCACCCAAATCCCTGTGTTCGATACTCTGGATTCTTGCTAATCTACGCCGATCCGTACACTGCGGGTTCGCTTGCTTGATTCTAGTTTTATAAATTTAAAGCTTATTTGCACACACCTCTAGGGGCGAACAAGTTTTTGGCGCCGTTGCCGGGGATTTGGCTTCGTCCGAATCCGGTAGCCGGTTGTCAAGCTTGGGAGCTTGCTCTCGTTATTTGATTTTTCTTTGAGTGCATGCGCAGGTCTAGGAACACCGAAGATCTCTTACCCCTTGATCAAGAGCTAGAGAAAACCTTGAGGCAAAAGCGCAAGGAAAGGAAGATGGCTGAAGAAAACAAGCACAATCTTCAAACTAAGTTGGCAGAGAAAGAAGCTTAACTCCGATGGAATGAGACTCTCCTCCAGGATGAGATGGATCGTCATCAAACTCAAGTTAACGGTCTACAAGACATGATCGTCCAAATGAAGATAAAAATGAGCGATCTTGAAGATAAGGTGGGCAAGAAGTCCTCGAGAAGGAGAACAAGGTCTAGAAGAAGAAACCACTCATCCACCGATGATAGTGATTCTTCCATGCCTCCGCTAGAAGAGATTGATCCCACGATCAATATAAATCCTTTCAATCCACAAGGAGCTGCTAACCGCCGCATTCCACCCAGGAACGCGAGGGTCGAACGTGTGGATAATGAGCCGAGAACTCTTGGCCAGCGGATGGATCCGACACAACAACCACGCCGCTTAGGTGTGAATTTTGATGCTGAAGATGTACAAGGGTTTAGCTTTAACCCTCAAGTTATCACTCTTGTTCGCCAAAGTCAGTTTGGCGGTACAAGCGCTGAATCTCCAAACCAACACTTGCAAAACTTTGAGTGTATGATGGAGACGATGAGACCGAAGAGCGCTACTACCAACAGCTATAAGCTCAAACCTTTCTTTTTCTCCTTGAAAGGGAAAGCGCTATCTTGGTACCAAGCTCTTCCTAGTGGGAAACTAGAAACATGGGAAGACCTCTCCGCAGAGTTTCTCACCAAATTCTTTCCGCCATCCAAAACGGCGGAACTTAGAGGTAAGATTAATGCTTTTTCTATGAGACCTAACGAAAGTTTGTTTCAATCTTGGGAAAGGTTTCAGGATTTGCTCTTGGATTGCCCTCATCATGGCATATCCAAGCTTGCCTTGCTGGAGCTTTACTACAAAGGGCTGGATGCGGGAACGCAATTCAACCTCCAATCCCTCTCATGTGGAACGTTCATGGACATGAGAGAAGATGACGCTTGGGACTTCATTGAGAAGCAAGCAAGAGTCATAGAGAAGTATTCCCACCGGAAAGTGGAGGGAAATCGTGTGGAGCAAGGAGCGAAGCTCACACATGAAGCTCAAAATCAGATTTTCTCCCTCAACAATGAGATCAAAGAGTTGAAGGAGACTATCAAGACCAACTTCCCAAAGCAACAAGAGAAGGATGTTGGCTATTTGGGCAACAACAACGGCGGTGATAACACCAACCGCAACAACAATAACCGGAACAATAACCGGAATAACAATTGGAATGGAAACAACAACAACCGGAACAACAACAATTGGAACAACAATCGGGGTTCGAACAACAACAATTGGCGCTCCAATCAACAAAATTCCGGTAACTCCTATCCTTCCAATTCCAATTCACTAACTCCCCCCTCTTCTTCCTCTACCCCTTTGAAAAGCCAGGGGCAATCATCAAATGGAGGAAACAATACGGGAAAGGAGAAGCCGGATCCCATGTTGGAAACAATCTTGGGAAAGCTTCAAGGGTTGGAGAACCGCATCATCAAGGTTGATGATCAAATTTCTAAGGTTGACAAAGCTCAAAAGGTTTTGGAAAACCAAATGTTCAACCATGCGGAGGAAGTTCCTAGAAATCAAGGGAAACTTCCAGGAAAAACGGAGGACAACCCTAAGGGAAGCGTAATGGCGATTACAACTAGGAGCGGAGTGACTACCACCGATCCGCAGCCTACGTTCGTTGAAGTCCCCGTAGAGAAGGGCAAAGAAAAGGGGAAGGAGAAGGAAGACGTCTATGTTCCTCCTCCAGCTTTCAAACCTCCCCTACCGTTCCCTCAATCTAGAGCGCGAGCGCGCCTAGATAAACAATTTGGTAAGTTTATAGAACTCATGAGCAAGCTGCATATTAATATACCTTTCATTGATGCCATTGTAGGTATGCCGGCTTATGGCAAGTTCTTGAAGGAGCTCCTCTCTAACAAGAGGAAGCTAGAAGATTTTGGTGAAGTCAAGATGAGTTCGGATTCTTCGGATCTCATCAAGACTATGAAGGAGAAAATGCCCCCAAAGCTGAAAGATCCGGGGTCATTTTGCATTCCCATTGGAGTGGGAGAGGTCACATATGACGCTTTATGTGACTTGGGAGCAAGTGTGAGCATCATACCACTTGCATTGTGCAGGAAGATCGGTTTAGGCGACCCTAAACCGGTGAAGATGACGTTATACATGGCGGATCGATCCATTACTCGCCCCGTCGGCATTGTAGAAGACGTCCCGGTCAAGCTAGGCAAGTTCTTTGTTCCCATTGATTTTGTCGTGCTTGACATTCCTGCGGATAGTCCGGTCCCGATCATACTCGGAAGGCCGTTTCTTGCAACTTCTGGCTGCATGGTCGATTGCAAGAATGAGAGGCTCGCTTTTGATATTGGGGAAGAGAAAGTAGAATTCGTTCTTTCCACTCTAGTGAAGGAGCCAATCTTTGATGAGGATATTTACAATGTCCAAGACGAAGAAGGTTTATCTAGGGAAGAGGTAAGTGCAATTCTCTTTAACGATCCTTTGCAAAAGGTTATTACTATGAGTCTAACCGATGTAGGAGAAGAGGAAGAGTGCAAAGAGGAAATTAAAGCCTTAGGAGCACAAGAAGAGATGTATGAAGTGGAGTTTGAGAAACTCCACGATGAGGCTGAAAATACTCGAATCCACGGTCATACTCTGTATTCCACGACCGTGGATTCCACGACCAAAATCAACCTCCATTCCAGAGGATATTACGGCCGTGGAACTCCAGAGGAGACCGTAATTTTGGCCGTGGAAGATGGTGATCGGCATACTTCTTCAACTTCTTCTAATTCTTCTCCAAACCATCCAACCTCCTTAGAAACTTCTAAGGAAACATCAGAAGCTCCTCAAGGATCATTGGAAGCTCCGAAAGCAATGGAACTCAAACCACTTCCTACTCATCTAAGGTACGCTTTTCTTGGATCTAATTCCACCTTCCCGGTTATCGTTAGTTCCGAATTAAGCATAGATGAACATGAACAGCTCATGATTGTCCTTAGGAAACATAGAAAAGCCATAGGCTATACTATTGAGGACTTAGTAGGAATTAAACCCTCCCTATGCATGCATAAGATACTAATGGAGGAGGACTTTAGAACTTCAAGACAACCTCAAAGGCGGTTGAATCCGACCATGAAGGAGGTTGTCAAGAAGGAAATTCTTAAACTTCTTGATGCAGGTATCATCTATCCTATCTCCGATAGCAAGTGGGTGAGCCCAGTTCAAGTAGTTCCGAAGAAGGGAGGAATGACAGTCATCACCAATAAGAACAACGAACTCATTCCTACCCGAACTGTAACTGGATGGCGAATGTGCATAGACTACCGCAAGCTCAACAATGCAACGCGGAAGGATCACTTTCCATTGCCATTCATCGATCAAATGCTTGAAAGGTTAGCACAATATTCATACTTTTGCTACCTTGACGGCTATAGTGGTTTCTTTCAGATCCCGATACATCCGGATGATCAAGAGAAGACCACATTCACGTGCCCTTGGGGTACGTTCGCTTATAGGAGAATGCCGTTCGGGCTTTGCAACGCCCCAGCCACCTTTCAACGGTGCATGATGGCCATCTTCTCCGAATATGTAGAGGAAATCATGGAAGTCTTCATGGACGACTTCTCCGTTTACGGTTCCTCTTTTAACGATTGTCTTTCTAACCTTTCTCTTGTTTTGCAAAGATGTGAAGACACTAACCTAGTTCTTAATTGGGAGAAGTGTCAATTCATGGTTAAGGAAGGAATCGTGTTAGGTCACTTAGTCTCTAGTAGAGGGATAGAGGTAGACAAAGCTAAAATAGAGACCATAGAGAAACTTCCTCCCCCAATTTCGGTGAAGGGAATAAGAAGTTTCCTAGGACATGCTGGATTTTATAGACGTTTCATTCAGGACTTTTCTAAGATGTCAAAACCTCTCACTAATCTATTGATGAAGGATGCGGTTTTTGAGTTTTCACAGGAATGTCTAGATGCGTTCAACACCATTCGGCAAGCTCTAATTTCAGCACCCATTATCCAACCCCCGGATTGGACTCTCCCTTTCGAGATTATGTGTGATGCTAGTGACGTAGCCATTGGAGCTGTTCTTGGGCAACGAAAGGAAGGACGGACCCACGCCATATACTATGCTAGCAAGACGCTAGACGAAGCCCAACTCAACTACGCCACTACGGAAAAAGAGTTTCTAGCCATTGTCTACGCTATTGACAAGTTTCGCTCTTATCTTGTAGGTGCAAAGGTGATTATCTACACGGATCATGCTGCGATCCGGTACCTCCTTGCAAAGAAAGATGCGAAGCCAAGGCTAATTAGATGGATTCTTCTCCTACAAGAATTCGATCTTGAGATCCGCGACAAGAAAGGCTCGGAAAATTCTGTTGCGGATCATTTGAGTCGTCTAACACATCTAGAGGACGACCATTTACCCATTGATGACTCCTTCCCGGACGAACACCTACATATCATAGAGGAGTGCATCAAGGTAATCTCCAAAGGTAACGAACCATGGTTTGCTGACTTCGTTAACTATTTGGTCTGCCAGGAGATACCACCCGGACTGTCATACGCACAAAGGAAGAAGTTCTTCAAGGACGTCCGAGAATACCATTGGAACGAGCCTCTCCTCTTCAAGAGAGGTCCGGATGGCATCATCCGGCGATGTGTGCCGGAAGATGAGATGCAAAGTGTCATCCGTCATTGTCATTCACTACCTTGTGGAGGACATGCTAGTTCGAACAAAACTAGCGCAAAGGTATTGCAATCTGGATTCTATTGGCCTACTTTATTTAAAGATGTGCAATCCTTTGTTTCTTGTTGCGATGCTTGTCAAAGAACAGGCAATATCTCTAGGAGGAACGAGATGCCCCTCAACAACATCCAAGAGGTGGAGATTTTCGACGTTTGGGGAGTCGATTTCATGGGACCATTCCCTTCTTCTTGTGGAAACCAATACATACTATTGGCGGTAGATTACGTCTCTAGATGGGTCGAAGCAATTGCCTCTCCCACAAATGATGCCATGGTGGTGGTCAAGTTCTTCAACAAGACCATCTTTCCGCGATTCGGGACGCCAAGGACGATCATTAGTGATGGAGGTTCTCACTTCATAGCCCGTCGCTTTGAAGCTCTTCTAACCAAGTATGGGGTTACTCACAAGATCGCCACCCCTTACCATCCACAAACGAGTGGACAAGTTGAGATCTCAAATAGGGAGATCAAGGGAATTCTAGAGAAGACGGTTTCAAGGACTAGGAAGGATTGGTCCTTGAAACTAGATGATGCATTATGGGCATACCGGACTGCATACAAGACTCCCATAGGAACCACACCATACAACCTTGTGTATGGGAAGTCTTGTCATTTGCCGGTAGAGCTAGAGCACAAAGCGTTTTGGGCTATCAAATGGCTGAATTTTGGCATGAAGGAAGCGGGAGAGAAGTGTCTCCTAGACATCAACGAGCTGGATGAACTCCGTTTGAACGCCTATGAAAACGCTAAGATCTACAAGGAAAGAGCAAAGCGTTGGCATGATAAGCATATCATTCCAAAGGACTTCCAAGAAGGAGATCAAGTCCTCCTCTTCAATTCGAGACTTCGCCTCTTTCCAGGTAAGTTAAAATCTCGTTGGACATGACCTTTTCTAATTAAGCGTATTTTCCCCCATGGTGCAGTTGAAGTATGGGGTGAAGCTAGTGGAAGTTTTAAGGTGAACGGCCAACGACTCAAGAAGTACTCGCCGGAACTCCAAGCTGAGGAGTTTGCACCTACCGCACTCGAATAAGTGCGAGATTGGTCTAGCTACGGACCTTAAACAAAGCGCTTCTTGGGAGGCAACCCAAGGTATTGCATTCTCGTTTTTGTTTTCGATTCATAGATAAGTTTAGAATAGACGTTTTCGCTTTGTTTTGCCTCGATTTCTTCCGGTATGTTCGTGTTTTTGGTTGTAGGAATGATGGAAAAGGAGAAAGGAGGGATAATGTCAAAGAAAAGCGACGAAATTTGGACTTTGAAGCTTTACAGAGGGTTCCACGGTCTAAATCACGGTCGTCATAGCTACAGTGGCCGTAATTCTCAAAAGCCTGTGAAAAATCACCAAAACCACGGGTCCGTACATTTCCACGGCCGTGGAATGCCCCGACAGACCGTGATTTTTGAAATTTTGCCTGCGAGTATAAAAGCCACACTTCATCACAAAAACACCACAATCCTTCCCCAATTCCACGACCTAGATACCGAAAACACGAACCCTCTCCAAATTCTTCATTTTCTAATCGTTTTCAACGATTCTTCGTCCTAAACTGCAGCAAATCCAACCACGAACAAGATTCAAGCAACAAATCGAGTGGAAATCGATCAACAAACGCACATTTTGGATTTTTCAATCCGAAAAAGAGGTTAATTCTTTCTCTTCGATTCTCGCGGATTTGGTTCGTTTTTGCCATAGATTTTTAGAAAGAACTGACAAGGATTGGAAGGAATTAGATTAGGACTGCTTATTGTGGTGATATTTGGTGAATTTGCTGAGATTCACGAAATTCTGTAACGAATCACGGTCTTTGGAGGTTCCACGGCCGTGGTTTCTATAGAACAGACCGTGATTTTTGGAGAAAAATGGATTTCGTAAGGAGAGTTTCGGGAAGGATAAAGGAGAAGAAAGGGGACCAAAATAAGAAAAGAAAGGGAAACCCCTCCACATCTAGGGCACCACCACCCTCATCTCCCTCACCACCATCCTCACCTTCACCTCCATCTTCACCACCTCACCCTAGCATCCCAACCATACATGATGACCACCTAGCTGCATTTGAGAAGATAGAGAAGAGGGCAGTGATTGGCCCTAGGTATTTGTTGTTGGAGGATCTACATCCTCTCAACATAGTTGACGATCTTACATGGCTCTTGGATAGAGCCGGATTGACCGTCTTCACGAACATTCGTGAAGATGCCTATGAGGAGATCACCCGAGAGGTTGTGACGTCTTTCGAGCACAGCCATGTTGATAGGACTGTCTCCTTCCGTCTCATGAATCGAGACTACCAGTTAAGTATAGTTGAGTTTGGAGCCATTTTCGGGTTCCATGAGACCTACAATGGTCGATTCCCTAGCGGTATCTACCCTAAGGATTTCTGGGAGGAGGTAGCCATGATCTACGCCGACGAGGACCGTTGGCAACCCGCTGATACCAAGGCTAGATTTATGTACCATCTAGCCTTGAAGATAGCTCACCGTGTTCTTTCGGAGTGTCTCTTTCCTAGGACGGAGACGCCCCAAAAGATCAAGACGGATGAGCTATTCCTGCTATACTGTATGCTCTACGGTCGCCGCGCAGATTGTGCTACTCTTTTGGCGGCTACAATGAGTAAATTGAAGAACAAGAGGAAGGGGAACATTGGTTATGGAGGGATAGTGACCCACATAGCT
Organism: Fagopyrum homotropicum; assembly: GCA_033239125.1. Lineage (NCBI taxonomy): Eukaryota > Viridiplantae > Streptophyta > Magnoliopsida > Caryophyllales > Polygonaceae > Fagopyrum > Fagopyrum homotropicum. Next base: position 65,036,847 of record BSWB01000003.1, read on the forward strand.
AGGACATTCGGAGTGGATTTTTCAGCCTGCACCCGCATACCCGCCGTACCTCTAGGACTACATGCATTCATGGTTAGGGGACTCATCTTCCCCACACATAGAGGTCCGCCTTATGCGGGCATGCCCTGGGAGAGTAGGACAGGCAGGGGTATTGAGTGGCTGCTAGAGTATTCCATTGTGGCGGGACGCCACAATTGGAAGGAGACGTTCGCTGCGATGCATGCGAACAGGCTAGGAGCTCCCCTTTACGTTCCACCGCCAGTTGTGGATGAGGAGGAGATGGGAGAGCAGTATGAGAGTGGTGGAGGAGCGGAGCAGGAGTTCGGCTCGTTTCCGGATCAGCCGGAAGCGGCCCCGGATGTACCTAGGCGCTCTCCACGCCCAGCTAGAGCTTCAGGCTCGTCATCTCGCCGCGCCAGCGTGAGTGAGAGGCCCACGTGGATGACTACACCTCCCACTTGGTACGATACACCCCCTCCTTGGTCCACGACGCAACCAGCAGCACCACCACCACCACCAGCACCAGCACCAGCCGATGCCCCCGCATGGTATGGTCACCCCCCGGGATGGTATGAGCAGATGCCGGATTGGGCTACCGGACTTTCAGAGAGAGTCGGAGCACTAGAGATCCGGGCGGATGCTAGAGACGGACGCCTAGACGACCTTGACCACATGATGAGGGACGTCTACCGCCAGCAGTTTGGGCGGTTCTATGATCCGAGTTTCTCTCCATTCCCACCACCACCGCCGCCGCAGTGATCGATGCATGACAGTTTGTTTTAGACATTCCCGCCACCTCTTGTGAGTTTCTTTTTCTTTTGCTTTCTTTTGTTCTTTCTTGTGAACATTAGGGACAATGTTCGCCCTAAGTATGGGGTGGGATGTACTAAATGTTTGTAATAACTCTACTCTCTATGTTTGCTTCATTCAAGACTATCATTGCATGTTCATTATATGTTACACGTTTCATTCTTGCATTGCATGAAAAGTGACTTGAAAAACCCATAAAAATTGAAAAATTTTGAAAATTTTGTGCTTCTAATGAATTGAGATGATTTCCATGATAATCACTACTTGTGAATTGAGTTTAATAACAATTGCATGCTTAAAAGGATTGTGAATCAAAAAGGATTTGAATGAATGAATTTTACCTCTTTTGCAAGCTTTATAATGTGAAAACGTTACCTAAATCATGTTGAGAGATTGAAGTTGAAATCACATTATAAGTTCCTATACTTCTTGTTGAAATGATTAAGGCAATTCGATACTTTCTTTCTTCTTTCTTTGATCATCTAGCTCCTCATTGAAATATTAGCCTCCCTTACCTATCCGGGAATTTGGAGAAGTGATTGAGAAAAAGGCATGTTTGATGTGGGAGGGCCATGAGAGCAATTATTTGCAATCAATCGAATAGAAAGAAATTATAAGTTTGGGGAAGTCAATCATGACGATGAGTAACTCGGCACCATTCACATAGCCGGGTGTTTGTGTCTTGCCAAAGTCGGATTGAGCGATATTCCTAGCGGATTATGGTATGTGCACTAAGGGTTTGAGGCATCTCTTGCAAATTTTGAGAAACGCCAATCTCCTAGGCTTCGGTTTTTGTGCACCTCTATCCATAACTCCAGAAGTAAAGTCGAAAAAGAAGAGAGCAAAGCTCTAAGTGAAGTGTTGCGGAAACCGCAAAAGAAGAAGAAGGTAGTTGTCCACTTTCCCGGATTTATGCACCACTCTCCCTTAAAGTTTTCCCTTCCCTTCCATACTCTAGACCTTTTCTTTGAAAGTCCTTAAGATCAAAAGAATGTTATATGGCTTGGTGATCTAAATTGAAGTTCTTATGATTGATTTTGATAATATTTGAAGGTTATAATGCTTGTTTGGAAGTTAAATTGATTCATGAGTTTTCTTTGCCTTTTACTCTCTAATCAAGTGTGTGAAAGTTTGAAAAACGATTGAAGCAAGGTTTGAGAATGATCTATTCTTTAGAAGTCACTTTCATCCAAAAGAAGGTACACATATTTCATCCTAACTCTTGTTTAAAACTTTTTGAAAGACCTTGCTTAGGGACAAGCAAGTGCTAAGTATGGGGTTATTTGTTAGCATGAAATATTGTGATATTTTAGGCACGTTTTCTAATCGTATTTGATTCATATTGATAGTCTTTGATTGAACTTTGTGCATATGTGAGCTAGTATTGCCTATATTGTCGATATGGATGTCTACACGAGTTCTATGTTGATTATAGGTGATTTGGAGCTATTTCCGAACGGAATCGAGCAAAGGAGAGTTGAGTTGATATGTCCATAGATCGAGGACACCTTTTGGAAGCAATTTGGAGTCTTAGATTGAGGAATGCACGAATGAAGGCAAGAACCACGTTCTCACCCTAAATTACGGTCGTGGATTTTGAGTCAGAATTCGATGTTCATTCCAGGAGATATTACGGCCGTGGAACTAACCGTAGTAGTTTCCACGCCCTAAATTACGGTCGTGAAAAGATTCCACGACCGTGATTTTGGCGAATCTTTTCGCCATGTTTCGAAGCCACGATCTTTTGAAGATTGGGCCGGGCCAACATTTTGCCCTGCATTATAAAATAGACGGATGAGGCAAGATTCCGTCACCTCGCTTACGACCTTTCAACCCTCGCTTAGCGGCAAAACGCAAAAACCCTCATCTTCGAGGTAATTTGGAGATCTCATTGAAGATCAAAGTTCGTATTGAAGAGTTGTTGTTTGTGATCTTCGCGTTTGTGGAAGATCGAAGTTCTTGGAGGATTTTGCAAGAAGATCTCTCTTCTTGTTTAGGTTTGATTCAGAATCGGATTGACATCCCGTTTCTCTTCTTTCCTAAAGATTGTGATTGCTTGGTCCGTTTTGAATCTTTAGATAAACACTTGTTCTTGATTGTGATTCTGAGATTCACTTGAAGGTTATTGATAGTTCTTGAAAGTTTTCATCTTTTATCTCCTAATTCTTGAATCAATATCAATATGACATTTATTGGCTAAAAACCCTTAACAATTCTAAGGTGAAGGGTTGATAGTTGTGGCTTAGATGATGATAGATCGATCGTAAACAGATTAGACCCTGAGAGTTAGAGAATTATCGCCGACAACCCTAAATCACGGGCTGTTCTTGAGTTCCGCGACCGTGGAATCTCAAGATCCAACCGTAATTTCCCTAAGTCTACGAGCTTGCTTTTACCTTAATCTAAAGTTAAAGGTTTGCTTTAGCTTAGCTTAGACTTGTCTTTTCTAGGTGGTAGTGAAGCCTCAACAACCTCTACCTCGATTGTGAGCCTCAACAACCTCAATCGGATAAGTTAGTCTTGATCTTTAGATTATAAGTTTGGGTATTTGATACTAATCCTTGCCTTTAGAATCTTTCTATATTGAGCCTCAACAACCTGTATAGGGAGTGTCTTTTAGGTGAATTACATAAGGTTTTTGGAACCTCAACCGTACGATTACCTTACATTAGTATACCCTTGCATATCTCGACTCTGTCTTTATATCATTAGTATATCTTGAATCGATTGCCACAGCTGGATACTTGGATCTTTAGGATTGTTGTTTTCCCGATAATTTGCAAACTCCCATATTCACTTGCTTGATAACCTGCGATCGAGTTCGTTCCACCCAAATCCCTCTGTTCGATACTCTGGAATTCTTGCTAATCTACGCCGATCCGTACACTGCGGGTTCGCTTGCTTGATTCTAGTTTTATAAATTTAAAGCTTATTTGCACACACCTCTAGGGGCGAACAGACGCCCAACTCAACTATGCCACAACCGAGAAGGAGTTGCTAGCGGTGGTGTATGCCTTTGAGAAGTTCCGGTCATACCTTGTGGGAGCTAAGGTCATTGTGTACACGGATCATGTTGCGATCTGTTATCTCCTCACAAAGAAGGATGCCAAGCCTCGCTTGATTAGGTGGATCCTTCTCCTCCAAGAGTTTGACTTGGAAATTCGGGACAAAAAGGGTTCCGAAAATTCAGTGGCGGACCATCTTAGTAGGCTCCCACCATTGGAGATCGAGAAAGATGACATCCCGATTGATGACTCATTCCGGGATGAGCAATTGCAAATGGTGGAGGAGTGCTTGCTTCAAGTGTCTAGAGGGAGTGAGCCATGGTATGCCGACATAGTGAACTACCTTGTGTGTGAGGAGGTGCCACCCGGTCTATCATATGCCCAAAGGAAAAAGTTCTTCAAAGATGTGAGGCATTACTATTGGAGCGAGCCTCTCTTGTTCAAGAGAGGACCGGATGGAGTCTTTAGGAGGTGCATCCCGGAGGATGAGGTGGAGAGTGTGATCCGCCATTGTCACTCCTTACCATGTGGAAGCCATGCTAGCTCACACAAGACGTGTGTAAAGGTATTGCAATCCGGCTTTTATTGGCCTCACTTGTTTAGGGATGTGCAGAATTTTGTAGTGGCATTTGATATTTGCCAAAGGACGGGAAACATCTCAAGGAGGAATGAGATGCCCTTGAACAACATACAAGAGGTTGAAGTGTTTGATGTGTGGGGTGTGGACTTCATGGGGCCATTCCCCTCTTCATGTGGCAACCTCTACATTCTCTTGGCGGTAGACTATGTGTCAAGATGGATGGAGGCAATCGCCTCTCTTACAAATGATGCCAAGGTTGTGGTGTTGTTCTTCAACCGAGTCATCTTCCCTAGGTTTGGAACACCAAGAGTGATCATAAGTGATGGAGGGAAGCATTTCACCAATAGGAACTTTGGGACACTTTTGGCTAAGTATGGGGTGACTCATAAGGTGGCAACACCTTACCATCCCCAAACTAGTGGCCAAGTGGAGATCTCCAACCGGGAGATAAAGGGAATACTTGAGAAGACAATTTTTAGGACGGGAAAGGATTGGGCTATGAAGCTCGATGATGCTTTGTGGGCATATAGAACCGCCTTCAAGACACCGATTGGCACCACTCCTTACAAGCTAGTTTATGGCAAGTCTTGCCACCTTCCGGTGGAGATGGAGCATAGGGCGTATTGGGCCATAAGGTGGCTGAATTTTGACCTCAAGGAAGCCGGTGAGAAGAGATTGCTAGACATCAATGCTCTTGAGGAGATCCGGTTAGATGCCTATGAAAACGCCCGGATCTACAAGGAAAGGACCAAGTGTTGGCATGACAAGCGTCTCATCCCGAAGGAGTTGAGTGAAGGCAACCTTGTCCTTCTCTTCAATTCAAGGTTGCGGCTCTTCCCCGGAAAGCTAAAGTCAAGATGGACGGGTCCTTATGTGGTGAAGAAGATCTTTCCCCATGGAGCGGTTGAGATAGGACGGGAGCATTGTGGAGATTTTAAGGTGAATGGGCACCGGTTGAAGAAGTATATCCCGGGAGCTCTGGTGGATATGATTGCCCCACTTCACCTTGAGTGAGACGCCCCCGAATTTGGTCAAGCTAATGACCTTAAAGAAGCGCTTGATGGGAGGCAACCTATTGGTAGACATCTTTCCCTTTTCGTTTTTGTTTTTGTTTTCATTTTTCTGTTTTTGTGTTTTTAGTGTGTGTTTGGTGTTTGTGTGCTAGAATCTAAGTAGCATGGAAGTCTTGCATGGCATGAGGAAGGTGATGATGGTGATCCCGCATCAAACGTGGGTGGAGCGGACGTGGGACTTGGACGGCTAGCGGTGCTTAGCGCGGGTCCCGACGCCATAATGAACATCAAGAGCTCTCTACCACCTTTGATTGATCATCCACCATCACTCTACATGAGTGAACAAAAATACCAAAGAAAAAAATGTTTTACATTGTGAGGACTCTCTTTCACTCTTCTTTACTTGATTTGCATAATGGGGACTGTTCGCCACTTAGCGTGCATGCAAATAAGCTTTAAATTTATAAAACTAGAATCAAGCAAGCGAACCCGCAGTGTACGGATCGGCGTAGATTAGCAAGTATTCCAGAGTATCGAACACAGGGATTTGGGGAGAAACAAATTCGATTTCAGATTATCAAGCAGGTATATGTAAGAGCTTTGCAAATTATTGGGAAAACAACAATCCTAAAGATCCAAGTATCCAGCTGTGGCAATCGATTCAAGATATTCTTAATGATATAAAGACAGAGTTGAGATATGCAAAAGTATGCTAATGTAAGGTAATCGTACGGTGAAGTTCCAAAAACCTTATATGACTCACCTACAAGACACTCTCTATACAGGTTGTTGAGGCTTCAATATAGAAAGGTTCTAAAGGCAAGAATTAATGTCAAATACCCAAACTTGTAATCCAAGGATCAAGACTAACTAAACCGATTACGGTTGTGACACTCACAATCGAGGTAGAGGTTGTTGAGGCTTCACTACCACCTAGAAAAGGCAAGCCTAAACTAAGTTAAAGCAAATCTTTAACTTTGGATTAAAGTAAAAGCAGATTCGTAAACTTAAGGGAAATTACGGGTGGATCTTGAGATTCCACGGCCGTGGAACTCAAGAACAAACCGTGATTTAGGGTTCGTCGACGATTCTCTCTAACTCTCAGGGTCTAATCCGTTTACGATCGATCTATCATCATCTAAGCCACAACTATCAACCCTTCACCCTAGAATTGTTAAGGATTTTTAGCCAACAATCATCATTATGATATCAAATTCAAAGATTAAAAGATTGAAAGATGAAAACTTCCGAAAACTTTCAATAAACTTCAAACCAATCTCAATGTCACAATCAAGAATGAATATTGTCAATAGATTCAGAATAAAGCAAACAATCACAATCTTAGGAAAGAAAGAAGAACGGGATGTCAATCCGTCTTCCAAATCAAACCTAAACAAGAAGAGAATTCTTCTTGCAACAATCTTCCAAAAACTTCGATCTTCCGTCAATCCGGAAATCTCCACAGCAATCTCCACCAAAAGTGCGAGATTAAGGCAACTCTAAGGAAAGGGCAAAATACGTCTTTTGCAAGAATCGCCAAAATCTCCAAAGTGAAGGTGCAAGCGTAACTCTAAAACGAGGTCGCAAAACGCATCTAAGCGGGGGTAAGCGAGGATGCCGGAATCTCCCTTCGTCCGTCTTTTTATAGGGCAAGATAAAATATCGGCCCGGCCCAATCTTCAAAAGATCGTGGCTTCAAAGTGTGGCGAAAAAGATCGCCAAGATCACGGTCGTGGAAGGTTCCACGACCGTAATTTAGAGCGTGGAAATCAACACGGTTTGAACCATGGATTCCACGACCGTAAAAGCTCCTTGAATGAACCACGCTTCTCCTGTAGGGTTCCACGGCCGTGGAACTGAACGTGGTTCATAGTACGGCCGTATTTTAGAGCGTGGTTTAGGGCAAGAACGTGATTCTTCCCTAGCCTCGTGCATTCCTGAAGTTGACATCCATTTTGTTCCTAAGAAGGCCCTCAATCTATGGACACACTCAATCAACTCATCTTTGCTTGATTCCGTTCGGAAATGGCTCTCAATCACCTATAATCAACATAAAGCTAGTGTAGACATCCATATCGACAATATAGGTAAACTAGCTCACAAATGCAACAATGCTAAATCAAAGACTATCAATATGAATCAAATACACTTAGAAAACGTGCCTAAAATATCACAATATTTCATGTTAACAAATAACCCCATACTTAACACTTGCTTGTCCCTAAGCAAGGTCTTTCAAAAAGCTTTAAACAAAAGTTAGGATGAAATATGTGTACCTTCTCAAAGCAATACTTCTTTTGGAGGAATGTGCCTTCTAAAGAATAGATCATTCTCAAACCTTGCTTCAATCGTTTATAAGACTTTCATATACTTAATCAAAGAGTAAAGAGTAAAGAAAACTCATGAATTAATCAAACTTCCATACAAGCATCATAACCTTCAAACATTATCAAAATCAATCATAAGAAACTTCAATTTAGATCACCAGGTCATATAACATTCTTTTGATCTTAAGGACTTTCAAAGAAAAGGTCTAGAATGTGGAAAGGGAAGGAAACTTTAAGGAATGTGGTGCATGAATCCGGGAAAGTGGACAACTACCCTTCTTCTTCTTTTGCGGTTTCCGCAACACTTCAACTTAGAGCTTCGCTCTTCTTCCTTTCATTTTTCGACTTTACTTTTGGAGTTATGGAAAGAGGTGCACAAAAACCGAAGCCTAGGAGATTGGCGTTTCTCAATTTTTATGAGATGCCTCAAACCCTTAGCGCACATACCATAATCCACAAGGAATATCGCTCAATCCGACTTTGGCAAGACACAAACACCCGGCTATGTGAATGGTGCCGAGTTACTCATCATCATGATTGACTCCCCCAAACCTAGAATTTCTTTCTATTCTTTTGATTGCAAATAATTGCTTTCATGGCCCTCCCACATCAAACATGCCTTTTTCATTCACTTCTCCAAATTCCCGGATAGGTAAAGGAGGTCAATATTTCAATGAGGGGCTAAAATGATTCAAAGAAAGAAGAAAGAAAAAATCGAATTGCCTTAATCATCTCAACAAGAAGTATATGAACTTTTAGTGTGATTTCAATTTCAATTTCTCAACATGATTTAGGTAACATTCTTCACATTATGAAACTTGCAAAAGAGGTAAAATTCATTCATTCAAATTCTTTTCAATTCACTATTCTTTTAAGCATGAAATTGTCATCAAACTCAATTCACAAGTAGCGATTATCATGGAAATCATCTCAATTCATTAGAAGCACAAAATTTTCAAAATTTTTTAATTTTTATGGGTTTTTCAAGTTCTTTTTCATGCAATGCAATAATGAAACGTGCAACAATATAATGAACATGCAATGATAGTCTCGAATAGAAGCAAACATAGTGAGTAAGAGTTATTACAAACTTTTAGTACATCCCACCCCATACTTAGGACGAACATTGTCCCTAATGTTCAAAATGAAGAAAGAAAAGAAAGAAAAGAAAAAGAACTCACAAAGTGGTGGTGGAATGTCTAAAGCGAATGGTCAATCATCAAATCCTCATCACTGCGGCGCTGGTGGAGGCGGGAATGGAGAGAAGCTAGGATCATAAAACCGCCCGAACTGCTGGCGGTAGACATCACTCATCATGTGGTCGAGGTCGTCTAAACGTCCGTCTCTAGCATCGGCTCGGATCTCCAATGCTCCTACTCTCTCTGAAAGGCCAGTAGCCCAATCCGGCATCTGCTCATACCATCCCGGAGCCTGACTGTAACACGCTGGAGCGTCGGATGGTGCTGGTGCTGGTGCTGGTGTGCTGTCTACTCTGTGGACCAAGGAGGGGGAACGCCATACCATGCAGGAGGTGTGGTCATCCATGTATGTCTCTCACTCACGCTAGCGCAGCGAGAAGACGAGCCTGAAGCTTTAGCTGGACGTGGAGAACGTCTAGGTGCATCGGGGGCCGCCTCCGGCTGATCCGGAAACGTGCCAAACTCCTGCTCGGCTCCTCCTCCACCCTCAAACTGATCTCCCATCTCCTCCTCCTCAACAACTGGTGGTGGGACATATGGGGGAGCTGCTATCCTGTTCGCATGCATAGCAGCGAACGTCTCCTTCCAATTATGGCGTCCCGCCATAATGGAGTACTCCGGTAGCCACTCTATACCCCTACCCGTCCTGCTCTCCCAAGGCATGGCCGCATAAGGTGGACCTCTATGTGTGGGGAAGATGAGACCCCTAGTCATGAAGGCATGGAGTCCTAAGGGAACGGCCGGTATGCGGGTGCAAGCAGAAAAATCAACACCCAAGCTCCTAGCAAGGTGGGTAACTATCCCACCATATCCGATGTTGCCCTTCTTCTTATTCTTGAGCTTGCTCATAGTAGCAGCCAAGAGAGTGGCACAGTCAGCTCGGCGCCCGTACAGCATGGAGTAAAGTAAAAAGAGCTCATCCGTCTTGATCTTTTGGGGCGTCTCCGTCCTAGGAAAGAGACACTCCGAAAGAACACGATGAGCAATCTTCAAGGCTAGGTGGTACATCAACCTAGCCTTGGTGTCAGCGGGCTGCCAGCGGTCCTCGCTAGCGTAAATCATCGCCACCTCCTCCCAAAAGTCCTTGGTGTAAACGCCACTAGGAAATCGACCGTTAAAGGTCTCCTGGAACCCGAAAAAGGTCCCGAACTCACGGATGCTAAAATGATAGTCTCTCTCCATAAGATGGAAAGAGACGGTCTTGTCTACATGGCTGTGCTTGAAGGACGTCACAACCTCCCGGGTGATCTCCTCATAAGCGTCTTCTCGGATAGCCGAGAAGACAACTAGTCCGGCTCTATCCAAGAGCCAAGTAAGGTCATCTATAATGTTGAGAGGAGCTAGATCCTCCAACAACAAGTACCTAGGACCAATCACAGCCCTTTCCTTGATCATCTCGAGTGCATCGAGGTGATCTTCATGTATGGTCGGGACTCTAGGGCTAGGAGGTGAGGGTGATGAAGGTGAAGATGGAGGTGAAGGGGAAGATGGTGGTGGTGCTCTAGAGGATGAGGAAGAGGAGGGATTACCCTTCCTCTTCTTGTTCTGGTTATCCTTCTTCTCTTTGATCCTCCCCGAAACTCTCCTCACAAAGTCCATTCTGTTAGAAATTACGGGCTGTTCTACAGATTCCACGGCCGTGGTTCTCCCAGAGACCGTGATTCGTCTCAGAAAGTCTCAAATCTCAGCAAATCAACACACAATCTCCACAAACAGGCATTCCTAATCTAATTTCTTCCAATCTCAATCAGTTCTTCCTAAAATCTCTAACAAAAACGAACCAAATCGACAAAGATCAAGAAGAGTGGAAAAACCTATTTTTCGGATTGAAAAATCCGAATTGCGCGTTCCTTGGTGAATTTCCGCTCGATTCGTCGCTTGGATCTTGTTGGTGGTCGAATTTGCTTCAGTTTAGGAAGAAGAATCGTTAAAAACGATTAAGAAACGAGGAATTGAGAGAGGAGGCGTGGATTCGGCTTTTAGGTCGTGGAAGAGGGGTTTTGTGGGTGGTTTTTGTGAAGAACGTGGTTTATATAGTCATAGGCAAAATTTTGAAAATCACGGTATGTCGGGGTGTTCCACGGCCGTGGTTCTGTACGGAACCGTGGTTTTGGTGATTTTTCAAAGGCTTTTGGAAATTACGGGCACTGTAGATGTCACGACCGTGGTTTAGGCCGTGGAACTCTCTGTAAAGCTCCAAAGTCCAAATTTCGTCACTTTTTTTCAACATTATCCTTCCCTTTCCCTTTTCCACCGTTCCTACATCCAGAAACACGAACATACCGGAAGGAATCGAAGGCAAAAACAAAGCAAAAACGTCTATTCTAAGCTAAACTATGAATCGAAAACAAAAACAAAAAATGCAATACCTTGGGTTGCCTCCCAAGAAGCGCTTTGTTTAAGGTCCGTAGCTAGACCATTCTCGCACTTATTCGAGTGCGGTAGGCGCGAACTCTTCAGTTTGAAGTTCCGGCGTATACTTCTTGAGTCGTTGGCCGTTCACCTTAAAGCTTCCGCTCGTTTCACCCCATACTTCAACTGCACCATGGGGGAAAATACGCTTAATTAGAAAAGGTCCCGTCCAACGAGATTTAAGTATACCTGGAAGGAGACGAAGCCTTGAATTGAAGAGGAGAACTTGATCTCCTTCTTTGAAGTCCTTTGGAATGATATGCTTATCATGCCAACGTTTCGCCCTCTCCTTATAGATCTTAGCGTTTTCATAAGCATTCAAGCGGAGTTCATCCAGCTCATTGATGTCTAGGAGACGCTTTTCTCCCGCTTCCTTTATGCTGAAGTTCAACCACTTGATAGCCCAAAACGCTTTGTGCTCCAACTCTACCGGCAAGTGACAAGACTTCCCATACACAAGGTTGTATGGTGTGGTTCCTATGGGAGTCTTGTATGCAGTCCGGTACGCCCACAATGCATCGTCAAGCTTCAAGGACCAATCCTTCCTAGTCCTTGAAACCGTCTTCTCTAGAATTCCTTTGATCTCCCTATTTGAGATCTCAACTTGTCCACTTGTTTGTGGATGATAAGGGGTAGCAATCTTGTGAGTAACCCCATACTTGGCTAGAAGAGCTTCAAAGCGACGGGCTATGAAGTGAGAACCTCCATCACTAATGATCGTCCTTGGCGTCCCAAATCGCGGGAAGATGGTCTTGTTAAAGAACTTAACCACCACCATGGCATCATTGGTAGGAGAGGCAATTGCTTCCACCCATCTAGAAACATAATCCACCGCCAATAGTATGTATTGGTTTCCACAAGAGGATGGGAATGGTCCCATGAAATCAACTCCCCAAACGTCGAAAATCTCCACCTCTTGGATGTTGTTGAGGGGCATCTCATTCCTTCAAGAGATATTGCCTGTTCTTTGACAAGCATCGCAGCAAGAAACAAAGGATTGCACATCTCTAAACAAAGTAGGCCAAAAGAATCCAGATTGCAATACCTTTGCGCTAGTTTTGTTCGAACTAGCGTGTCCTCCACAAGGTAGTGAATGACAATGGCGGATGACACTTTGCATCTCATCTTCCGGCACACATCGCCGAATGATGCCATCCGGACCTCTCTTAAAGAGGAGAGGCTCGTTCCAAAAGTATTCCCGGACATCCTTAAAGAACTTCTTCCTTTGTGCGTAGGATAGTCCGGGTGGTATCTCCTGACAAACCAAATAGTTAACAAAATCAGCAAACCATGGTTCGTTACCTTTGGAGATCACATCGATGCACTCCTCAATAAGGTGTAGGTGTTCGTCCGGGAAGGAGTCGTCGATGGGTAAATGGTCGTCCTCTAGATGTGTTAGGCGACTCAAATGATCCGCAACAGAATTTTTTGAACCTTTCTTGTCGCGGATCTCAAGATCGAATTCTTGTAGGAGAAGAATCCATCTAATTAGCCTTGGCTTCGCATCTTTCTTCGCAAGGAGGTACCGGATCGCAGCATGATCCGTGTAGACAATCACCTTTGCACCTACAAGATAAGAGCGAAACTTGTCAATAGCATAGACAATGGCTAAAAACTCTTTTTCGGTAGTGGCGTAGTTGAGCTGCGCTTCATCTAGCGTCTTGCTAGCGTAGTATATGGCATGGGTTCGCCCTTCCTTTCGTTGTCCAACAACAGCTCCAATAGCTACGTCACTAGCATCACACATAATCTCAAAGGGAAGAGTCCAATCCGGGGGTTGGATAATAGGTGCTGAAATTAGAGCTTGCTGAATGGTGTTAAACGCATCCAAACATTCCTGCGAAAACTCAAAAACCGCATCCTTCATCAATAGATTAGTGAGAGGTTTTGATATCTTAGAAAAGTCCTTAATGAAACGTCTATAAAATCCAGCATGTCCTAGGAAACTTCTTATCCCTTTCACCGAAGTTGGGGGAGGAAGCTTCTCTATGGTCTCTATCTTAGCCTTGTCTACTTCTATCCCTCTACTAGAGACTAAGTGGCCTAATACAATTCCTTCCTTAACCATAAATTGACACTTCTCCCAATTAAGAACTAGGTTAGTGTCTTCACACCTTTGCAAAACAAGAGAAAGGTTAGAAAGGCAATCGTTAAAAGAGGAACCGTATACGGAGAAATCGTCCATGAAGACCTCCATGATTTCCTCTACGTATTCGGAGAAGATGGCCATCATGCACCGTTGGAAGGTGGCTGGGGCGTTGCAAAGCCCGAACGGCATTCTCCTATAAGCAAACGTACCCCATGGGCACGTGAATGTGGTCTTCTCTTGATCGTCCGGGTGTATCGGAATCTGAAAGAAACCACTATAACCGTCAAGGTAGCAAAAATGTGAATGTTGTGCTAACCTTTCAAGCATTTGATCGATGAATGGCAACGGGAAGTGATCCTTCCTCGTTGCATTGTTGAGCTTGCGGTAGTCTATGCACATCCACCATCCTGTCACGGTTCGGGTAGGAATGAGTTCGTTGTTCTTGTTGGTGATGACCGTCATTCCTCCCTTCTTCGGAACTACTTGAACCGGACTCACCCACTTACTATCGGAGATAGGGTAGATGATACCTACATCAAGAAGCTTAAGAATTTCCTTCTTGACAACCTCCTTCATGGTCGGATTCAACCGCCTTTGAGGTTGTCTTGAAGTTCTAAAATCTTCCTCCATTAGTATCTTATGCATGCATAGGGAGGGTTTAATTCCTACTAAGTCCTCAATAGTATAGCCCAAAGATTTCCTATGTTTCCTAAGGACAATCATGAGCTGATTATGTTCATCTATGCTTAGATCGGAACTAACAATAACCGGAAAGGTAGAATTAGGTCCTAGAAAAGCGTACCTTAGATGAGTAGGAAGTGGTTTGAGTTCCATTGCTTTCGGAGCTTCCAATGATCCTTGAGAAGCATCCGATGTCTCCTTAGAAGTTTCTAAGGGTGATGAGTGTGTGGGAGAAGAGTCAGAAGAAGTTGAAGAAGTGTCTCGATCACTCCTTTCCACGCTCAAAATTACGGGTTCCTCATGGCCTCCACGGCCGTGGTTTAGGGCGTGGAAGGGAAATACGGTTGTCACATCTTCTCCACGACCGTATAACTCCCTGGAGTGGGACACGGTTTTGGTTGGGAAATCCACGACCGTGGAATACAGTGTATGGCCGTGGATTCTCACGTTTTCTGCCTCATCGTGGAGTTTTTCAAACTCTACTTCACCCATCTCTTCTTGTGCTTCTAAGGCTTCAATTGCCTCATTGCACTCTTCTTCTTCCCCTACATTGGTTAGACTCATAGTGATAACCTTTTGTAAAGGATCGTTAAAGAGAATCGCACTTACCTCTTCCCTAGACAAACCCTCTTCATCTTGGATATCGAAAATATCCTCATCAAAGATTGGCTCCTTCACTAGAGTGGAGAGAACGAACTCTACCTTCTCTTCTCCTATATCAAAAGCGAGTCTCCCATTCTTGTAATCGACTATGCAGCCGGAAGTTGCAAGAAACGGTCTTCCGAGTATGATCGGGACCGGACTATCTGCAGGAATATCAAGCACGACAAAATCGATGGGAACAAAGATTTTACCTAGCTTGACCGGGACGTCTTCTACAATACCGACGGGGCGAGTGATGGATCGATCCGCCATGTACAACGTCATCTTTACCGGTTTAGGGTCGCCTAAACCGATCTTCCTGCACAATGCAAGTGGTATGATGCTCACACTTGCTCCTAAGTCACACAAAGCGTCATATGTGACATCTCCCACTCCTATGGGAATGCAAAATGACCCCGGATCCTTTAGCTTTGGGGGCATTTTCTCCTTCATGGTTTTGATGAGATCCGAAGAATCCGAACTCATCTTAACCTCACCGAAGTCTTCTAGCTTCCTTTTGTTGGAGAGGAGCTCCTTCAAGAACTTGCCATAAGCCGGCATACCTACAATAGCATCAATAAATGGTATATTAATATGCAACTTGCTCATGAGTTCTATGAACTTACCGAACTGTTTATCTAGGCGCGCTCTCGCTCTAGATTGAGGGAATGGTAGGGGAGGTTTATAAGCTGGAGGAGGAACGTAGATATCTTCCTTCTCCTTCCCCTTCTCTTTGTCTTTCTCTACGGGGACTTCAACGAACTTAGGCTGCGGATCGGTGGTAGTCACTCCGCTCCTAGTTGTGATTGCCATCACCCTTCCCTTAGGGTTGTCCTCCGTCTTTCCTGGAAGTTTCCCTTGATTCCTAGGAACTTCCTCCGCATGGCTGAACATTTGGTTTTCTAAAACCTTTTGAGCTTTATCAACCTTAGAAATTTGATCGTCAACCTTAATGATGCGGTTCTCCAACCCTTGAAGCTTTCCCAAAATTGTTTCTAACATGGGATCGGGCTTCTCCTTTCCCGTATTGTTTCCTCCATTAGATGATTGCCCCTGGCTTTTCAAAGGAGTAGAGGAAGAGGAAGGTGGAGTTAGTGAATTAGCATTGGAAGGATAAGAGTAACCGAAATTTTGTTGATTGGAGCGCCAATTGTTGTTATTTGAACCCCTATTGGTGTTCCAATTGTTGTTCCGGTTGTTGTTGTTTCCATTTCAATTGTTATTCCGGTTGTTGTTCCGGTTATTGTTGTTGTTGTTGCGGTTGGTGTTATCACCGCCATTGTTGTTGCCCAAATAGCCAACATCCTTCCCTTGTTGCTTTGGGAAGTTGGTCTTGATAGCCTCCTTCAACTCTTTGATCTCATTGTTGAGGGAGAAAATCTGATTTTGAGCTTCATGTGTGAGCTTTGCTCCTTGCTCCACACGATTTCCCTCCACTTTCCGGTGGGAATACTTCTCTATGACCCTTGCTTGCTTCTCAATAAAGTCTCAAGCGTCATCTTCTCTCATGTCCATGAATGTTCCACATGAGAGGGATTGGAGGTTGAATTGCGTCCCCGCATCTAGCCCCTTGTAGTAAATTTCCAGCAATGCAAGCTTGGATATGCCATGATGAGGGCAATCCAATAACAAGTCCTGAAACCTTTCCCATGATTGAAACAAACTTTCGTTAGACCTCATGGAAAATGCATTGATCTTACCTCTAAGTTCCGCCGTTTTGGATGGCGGAAAGAATTTGGTGAGGAACTCCGTGGAAAGGTCTTCCCACGTGTCTAGTTTCCCCCTAGGAAGAGCTTGGTACCAAGACAACGTTTTCCCCTTCAAGGAGAAGAAGAAAGGCTTAAGCTTATAGTTGTTGGTGGTAGCACTCTTCGGTCTCATTGTCTCCATCATACACTCAAAGTTTTGCAAGTGTTGGTGTGGAGATTCAGCGCTTGTCCCGCCAAATTGGTTTTGGCGAACAAGAGTAATAACTTGAGGGTTGAAGTTAAACCCTTGCACATCTTCAGCATCGAAATTCACGCCCAAACGGCGCGGTTGTTGTGTTGGATCCATCCGCTGACCAAGAGTTCTTGTTTCTTCATCTACACGTTCGATCCTCGCATTCCTAGGTGGAATGCGGCGATTAGCAGCTCCCCGTGGATGGAAAGGATTCACATTGATTGTGGGATCAATCTCCTCTAGCGGTGGCATGGAAGAATCACTATCATCAGCGGATGAGTGACCTCTTCTTCTAGATCTTGATGCCCTTCTTGAGGATTTCTTGCTTCCCTTATTCTTAAGGTCGCTTAGTTTTATCCTCATTTGGAAGATCATATCCTGTAGATTGTTAACTTGAGATTGATGACGATCCATTTCATCCCGGCGGAGGTTCTCATTCCATTGGAGTTGAGCTTCCTTCTCCGCCAACTCCGCTTGAAGATCACGTTCGTGTTCTTCAGCCATCTTCTTTTCCTTGTGCTTTTGCCTTAAAGTCCTCTCAAGCTCTTGATCAAGAGGTAAGAGGTCTTCGGTGTTCCTAGACCTGCGCATGCACTCCCTAGATGCCTATGAAAACGCCTGGATCTACAAGGAAAGGACCAAGCGTTGGCATGACAAGCGTCTCATCCCGAAGGAGTTGAGTGAAGGCAACCTTGTCCTTCTCTTCAATTCAAGGTTGCGGCTCTTCCCCGGAAAGCTAAAGTCAAGATGGACGGGTCCTTATGTGGTGAAGAAGATCTTTCCCCATGGAGCGGTTGAGATAGGACGGGAGCATTGTGGAGATTTTAAGGTGAATGGGCACCGGTTGAAGAAGTATATCCCGGGAGCTCTGGTGGATATGATTGCCCCACTTCACCTTGAGTGAGACGCCCCCGAATTTGGTCAAGCTAATGACCTTAAAGAAGCGCTTGATGGGAGGCAACCTATTGGTAGACATCTTTCCCTTTTCGTTTTTGTTTTTGTTTTCATTTTTCTGTTTTTGTGTTTTTAGTGTGTGTTTGGTGTTTGTGTGCTAGAATCTAAGTAGTATGGAAGTCTTGCATGGCATGAGGAAGGTGATGATGGTGATCCCGCATCAAACGTGGGTGGAGCGGACGTGGGACTTGGACGGCTAGCGGTGCTTAGCGCGGGTCCCGACGCCATAATGAACATCAAGAGCTCTCTACCACCTTTGATTGATCATCCACCATCACTCTACATGAGTGAACCAAAATACCAAAGCAAAAAATGTTTTACATTGTGAGGACTCTCTTTCACTCTTCTTTACTTGATTTGCATAATGGGGACTGTTTGCCACTTAGCGTGCGTGCAAATAAGCTTTAAATTTATAAAACTAGAATCAAGCAAGCGAACCCGCAGTGTACGGATCGGCGTAGATTAGCAAGTATTCCAGAGTATCGAACACAGGGATTTGGGGAGAAACAAATTCGATTTCAAATTATCAAGCAGGTATATGTAAGAGCTTTGCAAATTATTGGGAAAACAACAATCCTAAAGATCCAAGTATCCAGCTGTGGCAATCAATTCAAGATATTCTTAATGATATAAAGACAGAGGTGAGATATGCAAAAGTATGCTAACGTAAGGTAATCGTACGGTGAAGTTCCAAAAACCTTATATGACTCACCTACAAGACACTCTCTATACAGGTTGTTGAGGCTTCAATATAGAAAGGTTCTAAAGGCAAGAATTAATGTCAAATACCCAAACTTGTAATCCAAGGATCAAGACTAACTAAACCGATTACGGTTGTGACACTCACAATCGAGGTAGAGGTTGTTGAGGCTTCACTACCACCTAGAAAAGGCAAGCCTAAACTAAGTTAAAGCAAATCTTTAACTTTGGATTAAAGTAAAAGCAGATTCGTAAACTTAAGGGAAATTACGGGTGGATCTTGAGATTCCACGGCCGTGGAACTCAAGAACAAACCGTGATTTAGGGTTCGTCGACGATTCTCTCTAACTCTCAGGGTCTAATCCGTTTGCGATCGATCTATCATCATCTAAGCCACAACTATCAACCCTTCACCCTAGAATTGTTAAGGATTTTTAGCCAACAATCATCATTATGATATCAAATTCAAAGATTAAAAGATTAAAAGATGAAAACTTCCGAAAACTTTCAATAAACTTCAAACCAATCTCAATGTCACAATCAAGAATGAATATTGTCAATAGATTCAGAATAAAGCAAACAATCACAATCTTAGGAAAGAAAGAAGAACGGGATGTCAATCCGTCTTCCAAATCAAACCTAAACAAGAAGAGAATTCTTCTTGCAACAATCTTCCAAAAACTTCGATCTTCCGTCAATCCGGAAATCTCCACAGCAATCTCCACCAAAAGTGCGAGATTAGGGCAACTCTAAGGAAAGGGCAAAATACGTCTTTTGCAAGAATCGCCAAAATCTCCAAAGTGAAGGTGCAAACGTAACTCTAAAACGAGGTCGCAAAACGCGTCTAAGCGGGGGTAAGCGAGGATGCCGGAATCTCCCTTCGTCCGTCTTTTTATAGGGCAAGATAAAATATCGGCCCGGCCCAATCTTCAAAAGATCGTGGCTTCAAAGTGTGGCGAAAAGATCGCCAAGATCACGGTCGTGGAAGGTTCCACGACCGTAATTTAGAGCGTGGAAATCAACACGGTTTGAACCATGGATTCCACGACCGTAAAAGCTCCTGGAATGAACCACGCTTCTCCTGCAGGGTTCCACGGCCGTGGAACTGAACGTGGTTCATAGTACGGCCGTATTTTAGAGCGTGGTTTAGGGCAAGAACGTGATTCTTCCCTAGCCTCGTGCATTCCTGAAGTTGACATCCATTTTGTTCCTAAGAATGCCCTCAATCCATGGACACACTCAATCAACTCATCTTTGCTCGATTCCGTTCGGAAATGGCTCTCAATCACCTATAATCAACATAAAGCTAGTGTAGACAACCATATCGACAATATAGGCAAACTAGCTCACAAATGCAACAATGCTAAATCAAAGACTATCAATATGAATCAAATACACTTAGAAAACGTGCCTAAAATATCACAATATTTCATGCTAACAGGGACAATGTGTTTCTAAGTATGGGGTGGGGTTTTCATGATCACTTGCATGATTAGAATCTAGGATAGTTTCTTTTTGTCACATGTTTCATTATGTTTTGCATTGTACATACATATTTCGAAAAAATCAAAAAAAAAATTCAGAAAATTTGAAAAAAAAATTAGTGCTTCTAAGCTTGGGTATGACCCTTATGATGAGATTGTCTTGGCTATGGATGGTCTTATGTGTTGAATGGATGTATGCATATGTGGACTTGAAATACTTATCTTGAATCTCATGTATGAATTGTGATTATGATGTTTGCCTTGATTGGATTGAGGATTGATGGTCGAAATTACATGCTAGTTCTTGCACATCATCTAGGAATGACTAAGGCAATTGATTTTTCTCTACTTCTCATCTTGATCATGTTATTTGAGCACCTCAATTGATATAAAAATTTGACCTCTTTTGACCCATCCGGGAATAGGAGCATACTAGTTTGTTGATGTGTGTGAAAAGCAAGTGTGGGGTGAAGTTGTTGATGAATGAATGATGTGAATGGAGTGCTGACTTTGTTGTGAAAATTGTAGAAAAAAATATAGGTTTGGGGACTTTGGTTTTGATGACAAGTAACTCGGCACCATTCACATAATCGGGTGTTTGTACCTTACCAAAGTCGGATAAACCGAATGTCCTAACGAGCCTTGGTATGTGTACCCGGTGTGAGGCACCTCGGAAAAATCCCGAGGTCCGCTAATCACCAAGGTTTCGACTTTTGTACACCAATGCCATTGTCTCAAAAATAAGTGAAAGAAAAAGAAAGTGAAAAAGAAAAGAAAACAAAGAAAAGATGGAGAAAAATATACATTTGTGGGGAAGTTGATCAAAAATAAAATTGTGGAGTTAGTTCCTTTCCCGGATTAGCATCACATGACCTAAAAATTCCCACCTATTCACAACGTTTATTGGCCTCTTCTTTCCTAAGCCCTTGTGACCTATTTGCATGTGTGCAAGACTTAGTGATCTAGATTGGATATACTCATGATCATCTTGACTTCTTCATTTTCACCTTTCATGCATGCTTTCGAGTTAAGTATAATAGTCTTTCCATGCCTTTATTCATTTGATGCATGATTGCTTGTCCATTGCCATGAAACATGACTGTGAAGGTGATCCAATGTTAGAAGCACAATTCCAAAAAGATTTTGTTGTTTTTTTGCATGCATAAATCATGTCATCTCTTAGTCTATAGTTGGGTCTTGCTCGGGGACGAGCAAATCTTAAGTATGGGGTATTTTGATAACACGATTTATGACGTTAGTTTAGGCACCCATTTAGATAGTTTTTCCCGCTATTCATGCATAGTTTGGCATTAGTTCATGACGTTTACGTTCAATTCATGCATATTGTCGAAATAGACGTCTACACGCACTATTGTCGGTTTTGTAGGTATTTTAGGGAACTTTTGGAGCTTAATCGATACATTCGAGGATCATTCCTCGCGATGACACACTTCCGGACTCATTAAGAAGCAAGCTAGGAGCTAAGGAGAACACATAGGACCTTGTTGGTGCATGCCTTGCACCAACTCGTGGCTCAACGATCAAAAGAGAGCTGAATCACCAAAACCACGGTCAATGGGACTTCCACGCCCGTGGAATTGGGCCGTGATTCTCTCTAGACAGCTGTCACAGCTGTCCCACGATCTCCATAACCGACTCTTGCCCTTGATGGATGATATAAGTGGTCCTTGCAAGCTGATGCTGGGGATCCTCTCCCACACTCTCTCATTCCACAACATTCCATTGGAGGCTACTCTTGCAGGGGAGCAAAAATACTCTCATTTGGAGAATAAGAAGAAGAACACTAGTCTTAAAGTTTTCATAGTTTTAGAGAGATTTTGAGTGAACTTGTTGAAGATATTTGCAAGGCTTTGTAAGGAACGATTTGAACCTTCTTTTGAAGGGTTGTAAGTCTTTCTTAAACATTTATTCAGCTTGTTTTCTTGTTCTACTTGTTTCATCTCTCTTTCATTTCATTTTCTTGCTATGGAAGCCATGAATGTATGCTTATTGAGTTTGATTGTTAAGATGCATGTTATTGGCTAAATAGATGCGATTCTAGGGTAAGGGAATGATGGTTATGGCTTGGACTATGATTGAAAAGATTTAAATTTATCATTGGATGATTTGCTTGCTCGAAACTTAATTGTTGTTATAAATCACGGTCTGTTCTTATACAACCACGGCCGTGGTTCTTATGATCTACCCGTGGTTTGCTTCTGTTGTTCTTGAATTGACAAATCTGAATGTTAGGATGTTAGATTGTTGAAATCCTAGTATTTGTTAAGCTTAATCTAGCCTAGGGAGACCTAATGCTAGCAACTAAGTGAGGAAAGAGACCTATCCGGTGATTTCCGACCTTAAGTACTAATGATGACGAACTCTAGGTAGTAGTGAGTCTCACAAGCCGCTATTGGACTGAGTGTGCAAGGATTGATGTTTAAGACTTGCCTTCCCGATACTTACCGGGTAAGGAGAGGTTGGACTCTTATATAGCAACCCGGTTTGTGTAGATTTCCCAATCTTATACTCCTAGAGACTTACCCGGTGATAGGACCTTAGTTGCGGGATTAGTGGACCATGAGACCTACCCGGTGATTGATCCCATTTGAGAAACATTCCTTCCCAACATACCATAGCTAGTCCAAGGTTTAGAAGCTTGAGTCCAATGCCATAACCGGAATTTCTAACCCCTAGAATCCACTTTTCTCTCTTGATCACATATCTCGTGTTTGTGTTGCTTATTTGTGTTGTTAGTTTGATTTTCTAGTCTGTTTTTATACTCTTGCATCATTTGTGATCTTTGTTTGATCACCACAAAACCAACCCAAAAACATTGTGATTTTAATTTCTGTATTCCTTTTTCTTTTCTTAGACTAGATTTACACTATCATTAGTCACTTATTTGATTCGATTTCACCTTAGTCTTTGTGTTCGACCTCGGAATACTATCCGTACTACAAAACGACCCATACACCGTGGGTTCTCTAGGAGTTAGGAAAAATATATTGAGTTATAAATTTAAGACTTTTGCGTGCAACAATTCTAGTGTAACACTCACCACTTAACCCATGGAAAGATGGGAGCAAGTGAATGAGACCCGGCTTGAGCTCGAAGTTGTTTCCCTCCCCTAATGGCGGTATAGTAACCACAAGAGGGTGTTGGGCCAAAGTCGGCTGAGTGAGTTGACAAAGAGTACGATCAGCCATTTCTTGTTGGAGTTGTTGTTGTCTACGTCGCCGGATGTGTGTCCTCTCAATTTCTAGATCAAAGGGAACAAAGCCGGCGTTAGTAGCACGGGTTTGAATCATAAAAACGGTCCAAACCAATAATCAATAAAAATGAAATAAAAATAAAACTAAACTCCCCGGCAACGACGCCAAAATTTGACAAGAAGTTTTCCTTAGGTCGTTTTTATCTTATCAAAATAAATCCCGACTTAACACTAGAACAAGTATAGCGATTAAGTAAGGGTCGAACCCAAGAGAGTTTCGTAATATTTTTATTAAATTCTAGTTCTTTGCATGTACTTTAGAACCTAAGGTGATCAATCTTAAGTGATAATAAAACATGCAATTTAGACAAATAAAGATCAAGAAACACAAAGCATTACTAAATAAAACTTATATTAGAAAGGTACTTACAACCAAAGTAATAAAGCAGCTTCAAACCAACCCAATGTAGCAAGGAAACTAGAAGCTCATTGCAAAGGAAGCGAGAGAGAATAAAAATGGGAAAATGATCGATGATCCTAGAAATTAGCCTGGGTCTATTTGTACTACAAATGACACTAAATGGGAGTAAATGGCCGGCCAAAACAGCCACCTTTAATGCCATAAAGGTGGTGCAAACAGCCGGAGTAAAGTCTTTGTCGTCGAACCGTTTTTTTTTTTTTTTGAATATCAAACTGAATTACAACTCATAAAAACTAAAAGCAAACACACTCAAAAACAACTTAAGCAACTACACAAGCAATGATAATTCCCTCCCCCATACTTGAAGCACACTTTGCCCTCAAAGTGGAAAATGAAGCAAAGATAAATGTGAGAAAGGGAGAAATGATGATACCACTAGTGGGATGGTCCGGCTGGACCATCCGGACCCTCCTCCGGTGGGTACGGAAAGTGGCTGAAGATGTGCTCCTGCCAGCGGTGGAGTGTGTCGATGCGGGCCTGATGAGCATCCATCCGGCTGCCAAAGGAGGTCTCAAAGTTGGCTTGCCAAGCCAACTGTTGAGCCTCGAGCTGCTGCTGCTGAGCCGCCTGCCAAGCATCCTGCCGGCGGTCAAAATGGGTGGTCAAAGAGGAGGCGAAGCTGGACTGCCGCGCCTGCTGCTGCTCAAGCATGGACCGCTAGTACTCGGTCTGCCATGCCTGATGCTGAGTAGTCAAGGATGACATCTGAGCCTGGAGGCTCTCCATGGCCGGACCGTCATCTGGTGTTGCAGTAGGCATCTCCTCATCATCCGGTATGGGCATGTGGTCGTCAACAAGAGCTCGGCTGGAGCTCGCAGTGTGTCTCTCAACAATGGCCACCTGAGGACGTCTCGGCACGAAAGGGTCAGTCGGGATGTATAGCTCGGAGAGCTCGTCTCCAAGTGGAAGCGGCCGGGGAGGTATGTGATGTGGCTCTCATCTGCCAATGAGAGCAAAAATAAGTTCTCCCCGTCTCTCTTGAGGAGCTTGCACCTCCTCAGCATCCCCTCCGTGTATAGTGGGGCCTCCAACCCATCCTCTAAGTCGGAAAGGTCCATCACCTATGAAGCGATCAAGGAGATCACTCCACCGCCCACAATATCACGTGGCTCGTTCTTCCTAATCCGCTTCAAAGCGGTAAGGAAGAGGTATGGCCAATCCGGCACCTTCTCGTTCATGGGAAGGCGGGCGTACAGCAGTGGGAGGTCCTTGAGAGCCACCTTGTTCTCGTCCTTGTGTCCACAGAAGACACTCATGAAGATCTTGGAGATGAGCCTCAAGAAGGGGTGAGTGAGTTTGTTGGAATACTCACCCCCGGCATGAAACTCGGATCCGGTGGCGGCCTGCCAAAACTCGCACAGGTCGGGTGTCGGAACGGGTTCCCACCAGTTCTTGGAGGCGCAAATAGTCACCCCAAATGCCTCCTACAGTTCGGTGTAGTCTAGTGTATACTTTTTCTTGTTGAACTTGAATGAAAGTCCCACACAAACATGGTCCTCCTTCTCCGTGGTGAAGTTGGCGATGAATTGGCGGCTGAGCTCGGGGTACGTGGGAGCACTCATGTCCAGAAATTCACCGAGCCCAGCGTTGGTGAGAAATACTTGCATGCTCTCCAACATGTCCAATTTTTCCAAAGTAGGAACGTGCAAAAATCGAGTTGCATACACAACCCGATCCTGCACAATCCTATACCGCGTCTTCTCAGCCTCCGACAACTTGTATTTTCTCTGGGGTTCCATTTCTTGCAATTGATCAAGTAAAGGAATTAGAAAGTTCAGAAATTGGAGAAAGAGACGAACCCTCTGTTGTTATTTCCGCAGGGGCGGCTGTTGCAGGCGCAGGGGCGGAGAGGCGCAGGGGTGTGAACTTGCAGGCGCAGTGGCGGGAGAGCTCTTGATGGCGATTTCTGTCAACGACGGAGGTGGTGGAGCTGGGGAGCCTTTTGGTGGCTTCTTCTTGGTGGAGACGTCGCCGGAGGTGGTGAGTAGTGGAGGGAAGAGAGTGTGAGGGGGAAAGTGTTGTAGGATTAGGGTTTTGAGAGATTGAGGGAGGTGTTGGTAAGGAGCAGGGGAGAGTGGCGCAAGGGCGTCAAGGCTGGTTGTGGTGGTGCTGACGAGGTGGCGCAGGGATGTGAGGGAGGCGGTTGGTGAGAGTTCCGGTGAGGGCCTGCTGAGCATGCTATTTCTACTTGTAATATCCGGAATTTTAATTCCGTTTAATTCCGAATCAATTCGAACTTCTAGCCGTTGACGGTTCCCAATCTATCTAGTATTTCTTTCTTCACAAATTTTATCATTTTATGTAGAATTTAATTCACATAAAATGATAGAATTATATCAAACCCTAATTCTTATAATTATTTATCATTTTATGTAGAATTTAATTCACATAAAATAATAGAATTATATCAAACCCTAATTCTTATAATTAATCCTTAACGACGACTTTATACGAGATCATGACAAGGCAGAGCTGAGACGAGGTCATGACGAAGCTCGACAACTTTGTGACGAAGTCATGCATGGGCCTGACAAAGCCATGACAAGTTTTTGACAAGTCTTGACAAACTTTCAGCCCACTTCTTCTTACCTTATTTTAGCCCACCTTTCCTTGCATTTCCTTTGCCTTTTTTTCAGCCCATCAGCAACTGCTGGTACGTGGCCCAACCACCCTTGCTTGTGCACTGGCCCAAGGACGTGATGTGGGCATGGGCAGCGCCGGATCTACGTACAACTGCTCGCCTTCCCTTCTGTCTTCTGTTACGCTCAGAACCGTCCATCTTCAGCGTCTTCAGCCCTCTCCAGCGTCTTCAACAGCCCTCTTCAGTGCAGCAGCCCTCTCCAGCGTCTTCAGCAGCCCTCTTCAACGCAGCAGCCTCATTCTCCCTCCTTAACCCTAGCCAATCTCTCCCGGAAGCAGCAGTGATGATCTCCTCTCTTGAGCAGCGGCAACCTTCTCCCTGCACGCCCAGCAATGTTTTTGTACAAGCCGACGCATCCAGTCGCTCTCCTGCACGCCGGATCCGCTCAGCAGCAACCTAGTGCATTCGAATCTCGGAATTGAGTAAGCTTATACCCCTTTCCGTCCATTCACTTCCTTCCACATTTTTCATACCTTATAGATACCGTTTATGTCTCCTTATCATACTCAGAACAATCATAGATGAAGCAGTAAAGATTCATGTTGTTTTCCGAGTTTTCCAGAAGTGACAAGCAGGCATTTCCGAGTCTATATTTTGGTATGTTAGACACCTCCTCTATTTCTAAATTTTGGATATGTTGTAGTCAGTAGTACATAGTAGATCAGAATAAAATTTGGGAAGCATCGGAGTTACGGTTTCAGAGTTATGATGTTGCAAAGTTGACTCCACATGCAGTTTTTATAAGTGTGCTGAGTGTTGAGAAAACAGCATGTGATACCGTTTTGTGAGATGGTTTTGAATAGGCTTTTGAGCTCCTTTGCTGCTGAATTTTGGATATATTATAGATAAGACTTTATAGTAAAATATTTCAAAATTTGGAATAAATCCAGCGAGTGGTTTAGGAGTTATGATTTTTCAAAGTTAAGACAGTGTGCTGTTTTGTTAAGTTTTTGCTGAAATTCCCAAGTGTGGAAAACTGCATGTCGGTACAGTCTTGTGACCCAGATTTGGGTAGGTTAGACTCCTCCTTTAGTGCTGATTTTTGGATATGTTGTAATTGGTATTATATAGTATAACATACTGAAATTTTGGAATATTTCGAGTTACAGTTTAGGAGATATGATTCTCCAAAGTTGGTTTCTCATGCAGTTTTTAGAACTGCTGAAATATTCTAAGTATTAGAAAAAAAAACTGCTTGTGATGCAGTTTTCTGAGGTAGAATTGGAGGGGTTAGTGACCTCTGTCGGACGTGATTTTTGGATATGTTGTTGAGAGATATGTATAGGAGCATGTAGTAAAAGTTAAGAGCAATCCGTTGGGTTAATCCAGATTTAGGATGTTCCGAAGTTGGGTTTAAGTATAGTTTAGTTTAGAAGAGTTGTGTTAGGTTTTAAGTGTCGATCCATCTTATGCGTTTATGTTCTTGTGAGGATGTTGAGCCTAGAAGTCTAAGGACTTCTAGTTGACTAGAGCGTTGTTTGATTCGTGTGTCTTATCTTGAACAGGCGTTATGCGTTTTCCCGAGGGGAACTTGAGAGTGTGATGATCGGTTGCTCTTGGAGACTGGTAAGTCCACGGACTTACTTAGTTGGCTTCTTGTCTGAGTGTAATGTGTATGAGTGGTGTTTGTTAGTTATGATAAATAATGAAACCGGATTAGGCCGACTTTATTATCTACGTAATTGACCCAAGTGTATGATAACGGGTCATGACATCATCTGCCTAGCTCTTGCGAGAGTCTAGGAGGTTCCCTGCAACCAGCCCAGTCAGGTAGACGGTCAGATGTATTAGTACCATTCCGCGTTGGTAAACGGGGACATGGGTGAAGTTTGGGAATCCCTCGTGTCACAAAATAAGTATCATTAGTAATGACATATCACCTAATTACAGATAATAAAAGGATTG
Organism: Fagopyrum homotropicum; assembly: GCA_033239125.1. NCBI lineage: Eukaryota > Viridiplantae > Streptophyta > Magnoliopsida > Caryophyllales > Polygonaceae > Fagopyrum > Fagopyrum homotropicum. Next base: position 65,064,924 of record BSWB01000003.1, read on the forward strand.
AGTGTTGAATATTGATTGTGTATGTTGTGTGTTTGTGCTTTTACCTTTATATTTACGCATAGAATGTTAGCTAACGGTTTTATACCGCTTGTAGATGTCTTGCAGGTTAAAACAGTTGTAGAGAGATCCGGAGTGAATGGTCAACCGGGTCCACGTACTCATTTTAGTTGGGGACGGGATGTCTTCTGTTCTTCATATGCGTCGGTTTAGTATCTTTATTTTGTAAGGTTGATACATATTCTTCATGTATATATTGTTTAAAGTTTTCAAATGTTTTTAAATACTTTTGTATCTTGTTTTTAAGATCCTAGTGAAATTGTTGTCAAACTAAGGTCGGGACCCATTGTGAGGTCCTAACCAGTAGCTCCCCGAGTTCTCTGGATTTGGGGTGTTACACTACTTTGGTGAGTTCCTTTTCACAAGTTTTCAAGTAATGTTCTTGTCTTGATCATATGTATGTGTTGAGCCAACTGGCATCAACACAACTTAACAAGTTAGTGTTCCGTAAACCTACAAGAACAAGTCACAAGTTAGCTTTCAAACAAAGACTAAGGGATATAAAGAGAAGATTAAAACCATTAAACTAATCTTTATATTTGTGTTTCTTTTCCTTTAAGCAATTACAATCCGTTATTACTTGAAGGTTACTACTAGATTAAAGACCCGAACCCGGAATCTCTTAATCCTAGTTCTTTGCATGTACTTTAGAACCTAAGGTGATCAATCTTAAGTGATAATAAAACATGCAATTTAGACAAATAAAGATCAAGAAACACAAAGCATTACTGAATAAAACTTATATTAGAAAGGTACTTACAACCAAAGTAATGAAGCAGCTTCAAACCAACCCAATGTAGCAACGAAACTAGAAGCTCATTACAAAGGAAGCAAGAGATAATAAAAATGAGAAAATGATTGATGATCCTAGAAATCAGCCATGGGTCTATTTATACTACAAATGCACTAAATGGGAGTAAATGGCCGGCCAAAACAGCCACCTTTAATGCCATAAAGGTGGTGCAAACCGTCGGAGTAAAGTCTTTGTCGTCGAACCGCAGGGGCGGCCTTCAGGACCGTAGGGGCGGTTTAGGCAGAAACGCTTGAAGTTCTTTGTGGCCGCAGGGGCGGATCTTTATGTTCTTGAAACGCCCGACTCTTCATCTTTTTGTTGCTTTTGATGCCGAGCCACAGGGGCGGCCCAGTGTCAACGCAGGGGCGGTGACACTGACTCTTTGGCTTCACAACTCCGCAGGGTGAGACGCAGGCAGAGGTGCAGGGGCGCCGGTCTTCTCTTCTTCAGGATAAGTCACCGAAGGGGCGCCAAGGAGAGGCATAGGGGCGGTGACAATCTTGTTTCCGGGCGCTGGCGAAGGCGCATGCTACGTTCCGGAGTGCAGTGTCACCGCTGGGGCGGTGACAAGGCTCCGCGGGGGCGGTGAGGCACCAAAAAGCTTTGCTTCATGAATGGTCTTCAACTCCCAAGTGCTTATAACTCCTCTTTTATCTTCTTTTAGTATTCTTCTTCTGAACCAAGGAGTTAGTAGCATAAAACGACACTATTGTGCTAAAAAGACTCTAAAAACTAACCTAAATGATAGTGATTCCATCACCTATCATCTCCCTATCTCATCTTTGGCCATTGGGCCCACATTGCTAACTCCAAGCGAAAGGCTTGTTCCGTCTATAGTGCAGGCTCCGGTGATAGAATTGAAAGAACTTCCCCAACATCTCAAGTACGCTTTTCTAGGGGAGAACAACACTTTTCCGGTAATAATTTCTAGCAAGTTGTCCCCTATCCAATAAGGGAAGTTAGTGAAGATCCTAAAGGAGTATAAGACGGCTCTTGGTTGGACCATTGCGGACATTAAGGGGATTAATCCCTCCACATGTATGCATAGGATCCTCCTTGAGGAAGAAGTAAAACCATCAAGGAAGCCACAACGAAGATTGAATCCGCCCATGATGGATGTGGTCAAGTAGGAAGTATTGAAGGTCCTCCAAGCGGACATGATATTCCCAATTTCAGATAGGAAGTGGGTTAGTCCAACCAAAGTGGTTTTGAAAAAGGGAGGTATCACCATGGTGGAAAACCAATACGGTGAGATGGTTCCAAGCAAGACTCAAACCGGATGGAGAGTTTGCATCGACTACCGCAAACTAAACACGGTAACTCATAAAGACCATTTCCCTTTGCCTTTTATTGACCAAATGCTCGAACGTCTTGCATGTCACCCCTATTACTGTTTCTTGGATGGATACTCAGGCTACTTCCAAATAGTCATCGCCCACGAGGATCAAGAGAAGATGACCTTCACTTGTCATTTTGGCACTTTTGAATATCGCAGAATGCCATTTGGACTTTGCAATGCCCCGGGCACCTTCCAACGGTGCATGATAAGTATTTTCTTGGAGTATATTGAGAATTTTATTAATGTTTTTATGGACGATTTTACCGTCCATGGAGATAGTTTTGATGCATGTTTAGGACATTTAAAACTTGTTCTTCAAAAATGCGTAGAAATCAATCTAGTTCTTAATTCTGAAAAATGTCATTTCATGGTTTAACAAGGAATTGTGTTAGGGCATGTTATCTCATCAAAAGGAATAGAAGTGGATAAGGCTAAAATTCATGTAATTCAAAGTTTACCTTATCCTACTAATGTGCGTGAGATTCGTTCTTTCTTAGGTCATGCAGTTTTATATGGGCACTTTATCAAGGATTTTTCCAAGATATCGGCACCTTTATGTGAGCTGTTGAAGAAAGATGCGACTTTCATAGTTGATGATAATTGCAAGAAGGCGTTTGACACCTTGAAGGATTGTCTCACTAGTGCACCAATCATCCGATCTCCCAATTGGGAGAAGCCCTTTGAGATCATGTGTGACGTCAACGACTATGTTTTAGGAGCCGTCCTGGGACAAAAGGACGGAAGAGCATCACATGTCATCCACTACGCATCCATGACGTTGAATGGTGCTCAAAGTAACTACTCTACCACCGAGAAGAAGATGTTAGCGGTGATGTTTGCGCTAGAGAAGTTCCCACAATACCTCCTTCGTGTAAAGGTAATCGTGTATACTGACCATGTAGCCCTCTGTTACCTTATGACCAAGAAGGAAGCAAAGCCAAGGTTGATCCGGTGGGTGCTCCTTCTAAGTGAGTTCAATTTGGAAATCTGAGACAAGAAAGGAGGAGAGAACCTTGTTGCAGACCACTTGAGTAGGCTGGTGAAGGAGGAGGAAGATCCAACAAGAAGAAAGGCCATACTTGGAAGTTTCCCAAACGACACATTCTACACAACTCTCTGTTGTGTAACCGCCCCTGCGCATCCAGAGTCCCGCCCCTACGCACATCCACTCATGTGGTTTGAAGCCGACACCCCTGCACCTTCCTTGTCTGCGCCCCTGCGTGATGCTCTGGCCGCCCTATGGATTATACGACAGAGGTTTTATTTAAGCTTCGTTCTTTTAAACCTTGGTTTGCTGACTTGTTGCAAGAATGGAACCCCAAAGGAAAAACAACATGTCGGAGACAAAGAAGGCCCGTTATGAGATTGTGCAAGATCGGGTGGTCTATGCAACTCGTTTTTGCACGTCCCGACATTGGAGACGTTAAGCATGTTGGAGAGCATGTAGTCTATTCTGGACAACGCTAGGCTTGGGGATTTCCTGCAAAAGAGCGCCCCGACATACCCCAAGCTCAGTAGACAATTCATTGATACCTTCAACATGGAGAAGGAGCATCATGTGTGTTGGCCTCACATTCAAATACAACAAAAAGAAGTACACGGTGAACTTCGCTATACTGTAGGAGGCCTTTGGGGTTACTCTTAACCCTTCTGACAAGTGGTGGGAATTCCCACCACAATCGGACTTGCTGGAGTTCTAGCAAGCGGCTACCGGCCCCGAGTTTCATGTCGGGGGTGAGTACAACAACAAACTCACTCATCCCTGCTTGAGGCTCCTTTCCAAGATCATCATGTGTGTCTTCAGTTGACACAAGGAGGAGAACAAGGTCACTCTCAAGGACCTTCCTTTGTTATACGCTTGCACTCCGGCATATGACAACGTGCCGGATTAGATCTCCTCTTCCTCACTGCATTGAAGCGGATTAGGAAGAACGAGCCGAGGGACATTATCGGTGGAGGGTTTATTTCTTTGATTACTGAGCAGGTGATGGATATGGCTGAGTTGGAGGATGGGATTCCGATCCCGTTCTACAACAAAGCTATGCTCCGACGGTGCAAGTAATTGAAGCTGGATGGGGAGAACCGCTTTTGGCTTTCTTTTGCAGATGGGAGCCACATCACCTACCTCCCCCAACCTTTACCACTGGGAGAGGAGCTCTCCGACCTTTATGTCGTTGCCGATCCACTTGTGCCGAGGCGATCTCATGTCTCCATCACTGAGAGGCATGCGGCGAGCTCTAGTCGGGCCCATTATGAGGACCACTTGCCCATTCCTGAGGGTGAGGAGATGCCCATTGCTACAGGAGAGGATGGCCTAGCTCTTGAGAGCCTCCAGGCCCAAATGGCTGCTCTGACCACTCAGCACCAACAGTGGCAAACGGAGTACCAACGGACTATGATGGAGCAGCAGCAAACCTGGCAGTCCGATTTCAAGGCGAGCATGACCGCCCACTTTGAACAGCGTCAGGACGCTTGGCAGCCAGCTCAGCAGCTCAGGAGTTGGCTTGGCAAGCCAACTTTGAGACTTCCTTTGGGGCTCGGATGGATAGACAGAAGGACCAGATTGATGAGATCTACCGGAGGCATGAGCACTTCTTCCGTCACTTCCCTTACCCACTGGAGCAGGATCCGGATGGTCCATCCGGACCATCCCACTAGTGGGTATCCTCTCTTTCCCTTCTCCACTTTATTATAGTCTTTGCTTTTATTTTCATACTTTGAGGGCAAAGTGATCTTCAAGTATGGGGGAAGGAACACTATCATGCATGTACAGTTGTGTGTTTGTTTTTAAAGAATTCTAGTTTGTAATAGTTGTTGAAATTATGTCAAAAAAAAGCCAAAGAAATTGAGAAAAAGGCAAGAAAATCTTTGGATAAACCCAAAACCCGAAATGGTGGTTTAGGCAAAAAGAAGGTAGTCCGACCAACTTCATGGATGTGAGTATTTTGGTGAGATCATCATGAAAATAAGAAGAGTGGCAAGGTGAAAACCCGAAAGTGCTTCTTGGCAAAATGAGCGGCACTGAGTGTAGGATCTCCTTCCGGCGTTGGCGACATAAGAAAGGGAGTCATAAGGAGGATTTCCGGGTAGGTCACTCTTGGAGCGATAAGGATGGTAGTTTCTCACCTTTTCTCATTTTCTCTCTTTTCTTACTTTCTTTTCTTGGTTTTTTTTCTTGTTTTTCCTCATCTTATCCTCTACATCATACTTTCTGAGACTTGTGTATGTTGAACTGTTTGATATGTTGTTTACTTGGGACGAGTAAAGAGTCTAAGTATGGCGGAGTTTGATAGGTGATGGAATCGCTATCAATTAGGTTAGTTTTTAGTGTCTTTGAGTCGGTTTGTGTTACTAATATATTGACCCAGATGAAGAAGTCCAAATGAAGTAAAAAGAAGATATTAGCAACACTTGGGAGTTAAAGAACGACCAAGAAAGAGTGTTTTTGGTGCCACACTGCCCCCGCGGAGCAGTGTCACTTCTCCTGCGGTGGCATTACACTCCGGAACGCAGCCTGCGCCTTCACTAGCGCCCGAAACGAGCTTGTTACCACCCCTGCGGCCGCCTCCGGCCGCCCCTGCAGTGACTCACCCTGAAGAAGCGAAGCCGGCGCCCCTGCGCCTTTGCCTGTGGACCTGTGAAGCCGAATAGCCAGTGTCACCGCCCATGCGGTGACATTGGGCCACCCATGCGGCTCGTCATCAAAAACGACATGAAGTTGAAGAGTCATACGTTCAAGGAGCAATAAAGAACCGCCCCTGCGGGATTGCTAGGCCGCCCCAGCGGCCAAGAAGAAGATCGAGCGTTTTGGCCTAAACCGCCCCTACGGTCATGAAGCCCGCCCCCCCCCCCCCCCGCAGTTTAGTATAGAGGACTTTACTCCGGCTGTTTGCACCACCTTTATGGCATTGAAGGTGGTTGTTTAGAACAACCAATTTACTCTCATTTACTGTCATTTGTAGTATAAATAGAGTCTTGGCTGATTGTTAGAATCATCCATCATTTTCCCACAAAAGCTCTATATTCCTGATTTCCAATTTGTAAAGAGTTTCTAAGTTCCCTTGCTACATTGGGTTGTTTTGAAGCTGCATTGCTACTTGGTTGTAAGTCTTTATTAATATAAGTTTATTCAGTCAATATGTGTTATATTCCTTGAGATTTAACTTATGTTTGCAAGTTTCTTACCACTTAAATTGATCACCTTAAGTGTCTAATGCATGCAAAGTACTAGGATTAATCGATTCCGGGTTCGGGTCCTTAATCTAGTAGTAACCTGTAACACCCCACTTTTTAGGCGCGTTTGCGATATTTATTTTTTCCGGATTTTATCAATACTTTAATAGTTTACGAGTATTTTCAGTTGTAATTTTAAGTTTTATGAGTGTATTAATATATACTTGATCATATATTTTCCGTAAATTATTTTCAAAATAGTTCGGGAAGTTTTACGATACGGAAATCTCGTTATGGTTTATTTTGATCGAGTTTATTTAAGCTACATACCGAGCCACATCGAGCTTCAAACCACCCCACCAGAAGGAACGCCTCACATCCTTGTACATCTTGCTCGCTCCTGGATGTACTGAGTATGAGGTAGCATGGGCCTCACCCAATATCCGCTGTCTCAACTCAATGTCTGATGGTATACAAATAAAAATGTAGTTGAGTTAAATGATCTGGATATAGGACATGTCCTAGATATGAAATAACACGGAAAGGCAAAACAGCCAAAAGATTTATTAAAAACAACATTTTCCTAGAGGGAAAGATGAGGTTCAACGCTCGATTTTGTTTCAGCAAGCATAATGATCTGAATATTCTCATTTTTACAAGTTAAAATAATATTAGCCCAGAAATTCTGTTTTCGAATACGCCTACAATTCTAAAAAGTTATTCTCACAATCACTTAGGGGGAAATGTGAGAGGTAGAGGCCAAATATTCAACCAGATGGTTTAAATGCTTTATTGTTCTAGTATTTATAAAATTGCAGTTTATATATATATATAAACATCCATCCATTTTCTTTAATATTTTGTTTTTGTAACACCTTACCTTTCAGAAACAACAACAAACTTGCTAAGAATAAATTACAAAAACAAATATTAAGTAACTCGGTGTTGTAGGTTTCTTACTTACTAAAATAATGAGTTTGACAAGGAAGCTCTAAAAATATATGTTGTGAAGAGTAAGCTGAGTGATTAGGGAAGAAGGATACTCAAACAGTGTGGTTCTATAAGTATTTTATTTTGTATAACAAAAGGTAAGTCGTAGTTTAATATATAATGTAACAGTCAAAAATTGAAGATGGTCTAATCGGAAAATTTTAAGAAATTAAACTTGTTTTAACAAGAGATACCTCTCGAGGTAACTTGGTCCTAGATGATATTACCCCTAGTATTATTTAGAGCATTTGGGAGCTTCAATTAATCAAAATGCAGTTGAGAGAAATGATTTGGGCATTGGACATTTCCTAGATATGAAATAATATGGAAAGGCAAAACAACCAAAAGTTTATTACTTCGCTATTTCGTTTCTTAGCGGCTAAGAAATACGGCCTAGGAATATGCGTTTTCCGAGACAGTTGCAGAATATTTATCCATACAATATTCCATTTCCTTTCACGTTTGGATCATTTGAGAAGTTTGGTGAAGGGGACTTAAACCACATTTGGATCAGTGAAAGGATAATTATCGACTTCGCTAAAGAATATTTATCGTCTTCGCTATAAATAGCGGAAAAATCATTTATTAATTCATTTCCTTTCATGTTTCCTCGTAAAATCTCTGATTTCTCTCAACCTTTAAATTCAGATCTACTCTCCGTTTCTAATCCGATTTCATTTCCGTTTGAGTTTTTGGATTCCTCTCTTCATTCTCTTCATATCGGTACGTAGTGTTTGTATTTCCGAGAAAGTAAAGGTCTGGTCGAGCATATATGATACTAGGACGGTTCCATCACTCAGATTCTAGTGAATTGATGGCGTCCGAGCTTATCCTGCGTCGTTGTGATTCCGAATCTTCTTTCGGATCGTCAATCGGGTTAGTAACGAATAAGTTAAAAATTTATTCGTTTTCCATATTGCAATTTGACCTAAATTGACCTTAGGCTTGTCAAAATGGATAATTGGAAATTTCATGATACTCGTTACATTATTCTGGTGATTATGGGCTAATTGGAAATTCCATTATACTCATTACATTAAACCGCATGGTTTGTATACTCCTTTGCTTATTCCTACTTTAACTTGGCTTGACATTAGTATGACTTTTGTTGTAGGATTGCCAAGGACTAAGAAGGGAGAGATTCTATCTTTGTGGTTGTTGACTGCTTTTCTAAGATGGCTCATTTCATTGCATGCCATAAAAACTAATGATGCATATAATGTGGCTAACTTGTTCTTTAAGGAAGTTGTTAGGTTGCATGGAGTGTCATGGACCATTGTAACTGATCGAGATGTCAATTTCCTAAGCTACTTTTGGAAGACGCTTTGGGTAAAATCAGGTACCAAGTTGTTATTTTCAACTTCTAGTCATCCTCAAACGGATGGTCAAACGGAGGTAACCAATAGAACTTTGACTACTATTTTGAGATCCGTTTTAAAAGATAATTTGAATGCTTGGGAAGATGTTTTACCACACGTGGAGTTTTCTTATAATCGTACCTTTCATTCATCTGCTAATGTAACGCCTTTTGAGTGTGTCTATGGAGTGAATTCTTTGACTCCTTTTGATCTTATATCGTTGCCTTTAGAGAGCGAGTAGATTTCATTGTAGAGAAATAGGTAGAATTCATTAAGGAATTACATGAGAAGACGTGCCTAAAGCTGAAGCAAAAAGGGAAAACCATCGCTTCAAAAGCAAACCGGAATAGCAACGAGATGTTGTTCAAGACCGGAGATTTAGTTTGGTTGCATTTAAGGAAAGAGCGATTTTCAGAGAAGATGAAGTCTAAGTTGTCTCCAGGAGGAGATGGATCATTTAGGGTGAAGCGGAAAGTTGGTGGCAATGCTTATGTCTTGGAACTACTAGTTGACTATGGTGTAAGTTCCATCTTCAATGTCGGAGATTTGAGTCCTTACAATTTTAGAGATGAGCATGTTGATGATTGAAGGACGAATCCTTCTTGAGAAGGGGAGTTTGATGTGGGACCATCTCCAACACGTCATCAAGGACCAGTTACAAGATCATAAGCTAAAGCATTGAAGAAAAAACCAGCTACATCTTCTTCGGATCCTATCATGGAACCTATCATGGAAGGAACAATCATGAGGTCAAGAGCAAAGACTATTCAAGATAAAGTTACAAGTATACTTACAGCATGTACACTCAAGGAGTCCTTACTCACTCTCAGGAAGCCTTTAGTGACATTACTGGCTGTAATAGAAGATTCAAGCCACAACCAAGAATATCCATCAAGCAATGAAGAGGGATAGGACGAAGAAAGAGTCTCAAAGAAGAAATCTCAATTCACTTCCAAAAATCTCGGCCGAGATTACCACCCAGGATTTGGCCTCTAGCACACGCTGAAAGATCTGGCCAATGATCTTATTTTTGGCAACTATATTTTATATTTTTGCTGATTATCTTAAAGGCTCTTAAACATTATTTAAGGTAATTGTTTATTTTGGTTTAGTTTATTATTGGGATTATCTTAAACATATATCTTTCTTAGATTATCTTTTAAAGATATCTTTCCTAGTTTACATAGAGATCTCCCATATAAATAGCTTTGGAGGGGGAGATTGTTAGACAAATTAGATTTGATATATTTTTCACATATTGTGTGAACTTGCAGCTTCACTTATGAAGTTTGTATTTAATTCATTCCTATTCAATCAAAGAGAGAGTCTTGATTGAATCGTTGTGAAGTCCTTGTTAGATTGTGCTTGTGTGTGTTAATCTTTTTGAAGGTTGGTGCTCCTGGTTAATTGTAGTCTCTACTTGTGCTTGTCTTACTTAGAAGACTTGTGTAAGGTTAAACAAGTGAGGCTTAAGATAAACTCTTTGTTAAGGGGTTTTGACACATCATTGGTCAAGGTTCTTTGCGGGAATATTTTGATTCATATCTTCCTATATCTGTCATTTATTATTTTGTATTCATCTTCTTATCTTTCTATAATATCCATTAATCCGTATTTTGAGTTTCAGAAATCTCGGTCTGTTCTTACGAAATCTCGCCCGAGATTTCTATTATCCGTCCGAGATTTCACTTATGTCGTGGACTTCAATCTAGATCGGGAACTCTTGCTTATCCTCGCATCAAAGTGGTATCAGAGCTAACTGATTGAAGTCCGAACGTCCACCAAAGGTGTGATTTTATATTTGAGTCTTCTTGAGTCATATAAAGTCGAGTCTTTTCTTATTCGCTATCTTTGTGAGATTATTTGAGTTTAATGAATCCAAGTGCACCCTGTGCAAGAGTATAACAAAGGGAGAGTTTCCGCAACAACCGTGAAACAGTTAAGAGTCCTAGTCATACCCAATACCAATCCCTGCTATTTCTCTTTCTAATTTCACGAATTCAAGGTACGTTCTTTCTCTCTTCTTAATTCTTGTGTGCTTTTCTTTAGCCTCTTTTCTACTCTAAACACTTGAGTCCTATTTCTTTGGGTTTGTTAGTTAGTATCTGTACTTCCAAACATACTAGTGTGTATACCCACAATATTTCTTCTATTTTGTCGTGTATGGAATAAACTACCTACAGGGGTCCTTAACCATCTCACAACACAAGAACCTTTATCCGAACTAAGTCGACTACTTGATTCAGTCAAGGAGATCTAGTGAGACCAAGGCACCGATTGTTAAAGAAGCATTAATCTATCCAAGATAATTACATCAAACCAGCCTACAGCAACAAAATAGAGGGTGAGTGAGAGAAAAAACGAGAAATGTACTTTCGTTTTTACTAACCTTACGAGTTTGTTGTTACTTTGCGTGCTTGTGTAGATGTCAGAAAGAGATAGTCCACGAGTGTACCCTTCCGGTCCCGATGTTGCGGAAATGTTCAAATAATCAATGATCAAGATATCTAACATCGATAACCGGTTACAACAAGTGGAATCAAGGCCCAGTGTAGAATCTCGGTCAGAACCTCGGCCGAGATTTAAACAGAGGTCTGCATACGAGATAGGTAGCAGCTCTATGGTTCCGCCGACACTACCACCAGCCCCCGTACCAATACCAAATCATCCCCCAAGTCTAGGTAATACTCGCCCTAATCAATCCTTTAACGTTAATCCACGTTTTGGTGAAGAATTTCAGGACTTGGGAGATGAAGAAGATGAGGGCATATGGAGAGAATATCCCCGACATCATTATAATCCCCGGAGAGGATGTGATCACGATCATTATCAGCCCCCTCAGGATAATGATGGACTTGGTAGAGTAAAAGTCAAGATTCCCCATTTCGAAGGCAAATGCGACCCCGATGCATACATGGAATTGGAAATTAAGATTGAACAAATCTGGTATTTCCATAATTTTAGTGAACAACGGAAGATCAAACTTGTTGCGTTAGAATTCCAAGGCTATGCCTTAGTCTGGTGGGATCATCTCGTTAAAGAACGAAGAAGAACGGGAGAACCGGGCATCAATACTTGGGAACACATGAAGCTTTTGATGAAAGCTAGATTCGTACCTCCGCACTACCGTAGGGAAGTACGGCAGCGCTTAGAGAACCTTAAGTAAGGTTCCATGACTGTGGAGGAAGTCTACACGGCCATGCAAACAGCGATTGTGAAAGCTAACGTGCAAGAGGATGAGGAGTCCATTATGGCCCAATTTTTACAAATTTTACATCCTTCTCTAGCTAATGAGATTGATCTTTACCCCTATGTTTCCATGACTAATTTATTGCATTTGGCTATTAGGGTGGACAAGAAGATCAAAGAACGGAATCAAGGGACAAATTCTTGGATGTTAGAGAAGAAATCTCGGCCAAGCTACAAGAATCTCGGCCGAGATTCCAACCAAGATTTTCCCCAGAAAGACAAAGGAAAGAGAATCCTTCCGGATTCCGCAGTACATAAGCCCTTCACTCAGTCTTGTCCTTTGAATTAGCCTTCAAAGGATAGCAAATGGAGTACTTCTGACTCTACTTTACGATCTAGAGATATTGTGTGCTTTAAATGTCAAGGTAGAGGTCACTACATGCGAGATTGTCCTAATAAGCAGGTTTTATTTCTAAACCAACAAGGGCAATATGAAAGTGAAGAAGAAAATGAACATGATTATACACATATCAATGCATTGCATGAACATGATAACCATAGTGATAGCGATTGTGAAAATGAGCATTGTGACTCTTTGATTACTAGACCTACTTTGCATGCTAAAATTGCTCCATTTGAGGATAATCAACGTGAAAACCTTTTTTATACTAGATGTCATGTTCAAGGAAAGGTTTGTAATATGATTATTGATGGAGGTAGTTGTTGCAACATAGCTAGCCGGGGAATTGATCACTAAGTTGCAAATCACTACTTTTTATCATCCTTTACCTTATAAATTGCATTGGATGAATGATTGTGGGGAATTAAAAGTAAACAAACAGGCTCGAATTGTGTTTACCTTGGAAAAATATGAAGATATCATTGTTTGTGATGTTGTTCCAATGCAAGCATGTCATATTTTGTTAGGCCTCCCTTGGCAATTTGATAGGAATGTGACACATGATGGTTTTTCTAATAAACATTCATTCGAGTTTAAAGGGAAATCAATTACTCCTAAGCCTATGACGCCTTTGTAGATTGTTGAGCATTACAACAAAAAGAAGGACAAACGCAAGGAACAATAACTAATCCTCAGAGAAGAAACCTCGGGCAAATCGAGGAAATCTCGCCCGAGATTTGATAGCTAAAATGCTCCAGTGATCAATCTCTGACCGCCCAAGGAAATCTCGGCCAAGATTCCTGTAACCCATCCGAGATATCTCCTCTAGGACATCAACAAACCCTTCTATCATCCAAAAGGGAGTTTCTTGATGATTATGTTCCTTTAGATCTTTCCTTATTGGATTTATATAAAAGCCTACTGACTTTAAGTGATGAAGTGAAGGCCGTTTTGCCTTTAAACATTATACAAGCTTTAGGTGAGTACAAAGACGTATTTCTAAATGAGATTTATGTTGGTCTTCCACCATTCCGAGGCATTGAGCATCGGATTGACTTCATTCCAGGTTCGTCACTTCATAACTGCCTGCTTATATAATGAGTCCACAAGAAAGTTAAGAAATACAAGATGAAGTGCAAGCCCTTTTGAACAAAGGTTATGTACGTGAGAGCTTGAGTCTTTGTGCAGTTCCAATTCTATTAGTACCCAAAAAGGACACACTTGGAGGATGTGTGTTAATTGTCGAGCAATCAATAACATCAACATCAAGTATCGGTACCCCATTCCTCGATTAGATGACATGCTAGATGAGGTTAGCGGTTCCACCTTGTTTTCCAAGATCGATCTTAAGAGTAGATATCATCAAATCCGGATGAGGTAGGGAGACAAATGGAAGACAACATTCAATACCAAGTTTGGACTTTATGAGTGGTTGGTAATGCCTTTTGGTTTGACTAACGCTCCTAGTACTTTTATGAGGTTAATGAATCATGTCTTACGCCACTTTATTGGAAAGTTTGTGGTTGTCTACTTCGATGACATCCTCATCTATATCAAATCCATTGAGGAGCAAGAAGAGCACTTAAGGGAAGTACTTGAAACTCTTAGATCTGAATCTTTATCTGCTAATATTAAGAAATGTGAATTTAGTACTAATCAAGTGGTTTTCCTTGGATTTGTAGTAAGCACAAGAGGCCTTGAATTGGATAAAGAGAATATCATAGCCATCCAAGAATGGCCAATACCTACCACCGTTGGCATGTGTGATCTTTGCATGGATTGGCGACATTCTATAGACGCTTTGTGAAGGATTTCAGCACCATCGCATCCCCTCTCACACATCTCACGAAGAAGAAAGTACAATTTGAGTGGGGGGAAACGCAAGAGAAGGCTTTTACGTAACTAAAGAGGCAACTATTAAACGCATCTCTTCTTGCACTATCGGATTTTTCAAAACCTTATGAAGTGGAATGCGACACTTCAGGTATTGGTATTGGAGGAGTACTCATGCAAGAAGGTAAGCCTTTAGCCTACTTTAGTGAGAAATTAAAGGGTCCATGCTTGAATTATTCTACCTATGATAAGGAGTTATATGCTTTATTTCGAGTTTTCAAGACATGACAACATTACCTTTGACCTAATGAATTCATCCTTAGAAATGATCATGAGTCTTTGAAGCATTTTCGAAGTCAAGATAAGTTGGACAAGAGACACGGAAGATGAATGAAGTTTATTGAGACATTTCCTTACGTTATTAAATACAAAAAGGGAAAGGATAATGTTGTTGCTGATGCCCTTTCCAAGAGGTACACTTTGATTACTAACATGGATTCTAAGGTCTTAGGATTCCATTACATGAAAGAGTTATACGAGGAGGATGCTGATTTTGGCGACATTTACATTCAGTGTAAATCTCGGCCAACTACCAAGAACCTCGGCCGAGATTTAGACCGAGATTTGCAACTATCGCGAGGTAAGTATTTTCTTTTTGAAGGATTTCTGTTCCATGAGGATAAAGTTTGTTTTCCTAGATGTTCTCTCAGATTATTATTAGTTAAAGAAGCGCATATGAGATGTTTAATGGGACATTTTGGAAGAGATAAAACTTATCATATGCTTTATTCACATTTCTTTTGGCCTCACAAGCTTAAGGATGTTGAAAATTTTGTTAAGAGATGCATCATTTGCTTGAAAGCAAAGTCAAGACTTAAACCACACGGTTTCTATACTCCTTTGCTTTTCCTACTTCACCTTGGCTTGTGAGGCCAAGGTGAAGAGCGTCGCTTCGAAAGCAAACCAGAATCGCAAGGACATGTTGTTCAAAATCGGAGATTTAATTTGGTTGCATCTAAGGTAAGAGCGATTTCCGGAGAAGAGGAAGTCAAGTTGTCTCCAAGAGGAGATAGACCATTTAGGGTGAAGCAGAAAGTTAGTGACAATGCTTATGTCTTGGAACTACCAGCTGACTATGGTGTAAGTCCCATCTTCAATGTCAGAGATTTGAGTTCTTACGAGTTTAGACATGAGCATGTTGATGATTGGAGAACGAATCCTTCTCCAGAAGGGGAGTCTGATGTGAGACCATCTCCAACACGTCATCGAGGACTAGTTACGTGATCACAAGCTAAAGCATTGAAGAACAAACCAACTACATCTTCTTTGGATCCTATCATGGAACCTATCATGGAAGGAACAATCACGAGGTAAAGAGCAAAGGCTATTCAAGATGAAGTTACAAGTATACTTACAATATGTACACTCAAGGAGTCCTTACTCACTCTCAGGAAGCCTTTAGTGACATTACTGACTGTAACAGAAGAGTCAAGTCACGACCAAGAAGATCCATCAAGAAACAAAGAAGGATAGGACAAATAAAGAGTCTCAAAGAAGAAATCTCGATCCACTCCCAAGAATCTCGGCCGAGATTACCACCGAGATTTGGCCTCTAACACGCGCTTAAAGATCCGGCCAATGATCTTATTTTTGGCAACTATATTTTATATTTTTGTTGATTACCTTAAAGGCTCTTAAACATTATTTAAGGTAGTTGTTTATTTTGGTTTAGTTTATTTTTGGGATTATCTTAAGAAGATATATTTCCTAGATTATCTTTTAAAGATATCTTTCCTAGTTTACATAGAGATTTCCCTTATAAATAGTCTTAGAGGGGGAGATTGTTAGACAAATTAGATTTGATATATTTTTCATATATTGTGTGAACTTGCAGCTTCGCTTATGAAGTTTGTATTTTATTCATTCTTATTCAATCAAAGATCTGCCTTCATTGAATCGTTGTGAAGTCCTTGCTAGATTGTGCTTGTGAGTGTTAATCTTTTTAAAGGTTGGTGCTCCTGGTCAATTCTAGTCCCTCCTTGTGCTTGTCTTACTTAGAAGACTTGTGTAAGGTTAAAGACGTGAAGGTACAGGTAAACTCTTCGTTAAGGGGTGTTGACACATCATTGGTGAAGGTTATTTGCGGAATATCTTGGTTCATATCTTTCTATATCTATCATTCATCATTCCGTATTCATCTTCTTATCTTTCCATATCATCCATTAATCTGTATTCTGAGTTTCAGAAAACCTCAGTCTGTTCTTACAAAATATCGCCCGAGATTTATATTGTCCACCTGAGATTTCGTTTATGTCGTAAATTTCAATCCAGATCAGGAACTGCGGCTTATTCCCGCATCACTATGCATGCTTGTACGTATATATAATGTTTGTTATGATTGTATGCGTGCTTATATATATATATATATATGAGTGAGATGATGACGACGACTTCATATTTTTTATGAAAGCATGCATGATGTACATGATATGATAATGAAAAGGACGTGATTAAAAAATATAATGAAAGCATGAAACTGAGTTATGTTATGAAAGTAATAATATAGGATGGTAATTGATTAGTTAGCCCAATTGGGTCTCGCACCACCTAGGGACTATATAGAGGCAGCGGTCGATCTACGAGGGGTCTTAGAGGCAGCGCTCGATCTACGAGGTGCCTCGGAGATGTCCCGCACCACCTGGGGACGAGAAACATATATAGAGGCAACGCTTGATCTACAAGGGGCCTCAAAGATTAGATATGTTACAACGCTCAATCTACGAGGGGTCTCAAGATTAGATAGCCGAGGTGAGCGCGTGATCTACAAGGGGTCTCAAGATTAGATAGTCGAGGTCAGCGCTTGATCTACAAGGGGTCCTACGAAGCTATTGGGTTGGCCAACCTAAAGATAAAAGAAAGAAATACGAAAAACACATGAGAAAGTATATCGTACGATCAGTTGGGGCTAGTTTGTTAATTATCACCTATGCATCGATGCGATCGAGTCTAGCATGTTATATATATTATGTTATGA
Source organism: Fagopyrum homotropicum (assembly GCA_033239125.1). Taxonomy (NCBI): domain Eukaryota; kingdom Viridiplantae; phylum Streptophyta; class Magnoliopsida; order Caryophyllales; family Polygonaceae; genus Fagopyrum; species Fagopyrum homotropicum. The sequence goes on from BSWB01000003.1 coordinate 65,082,090, forward strand.
TTTATTCATATGTGATGTGTGATAACATGCTTGAATGTCTATGTGAAATGTAATATGAATGGTTGTGGAACTAAACGTGAATGTGGATATGTATGTATGGATTTTGGAATGTGAGAAAGGGTATAGAGTGTTCTTTGGAGACGGAATATTAAATACTTATATATATTGGGGAGTGAGATTTCTATATCCTTATTGAGCTTGTAGCTCATTGTGGTTGTATCCACATTTTTCAGCTACTCAGACTCAGCCTAATCAAGGCAAGGATATCGGAACCAACACTTGGATTTGAGATCATACCAGGTTTGTTGATATGGGATGATGTTGCCTAAGATGTTTTGTGTAGTTTTAAAAGTTGTGTGTTGTTAAACAAGTTCTCTTGACACGTGTCAGTATGTATATATGTTTTAAAATAAAGTTTTAAAATTTTACGTTTTCCGCTTTTTCCGTGTTTCCGCATATTTCTTTAAATAGGGTTAATTAATTGGTAATCAAATAGAAATGAAATATGTGTCACAATTAGTAGGATTTTTCTTATGGGAAATATATAGTAGAGTTTGTATATAGAAAAACCAATATTTTCCAAGGGTTGTTTAGAAAACTTGATATTCTCCTAAAATTAATTTTATCCATTTCTAATTTCAATTAGTATTATTATAATTAGTTATAATAATTAAAAAAAAAAATCCGACATAACCCAAGGGATGGAAGCAATAGCATCTCGATCCAACAAAACAACATTTAAAATTATATGATGGAGATGCATGTGGAGCATCTGATCTGGTGGTGCGGGTGGACCTGATGTGGGGTCACCGGCTGAGTTGGACCTACAAAACCTAAAATTATGTGGTTTATTTTACAGCTGTCCTTTGATGGTATCTTAATTAGCCAGACCACTTGATATGCATAGAATTTACAAAATTCATATATATATAAATATGTAATACTCAAAATTAGAAATGGGGTGGAGGTACGGTACTTATTATTATTATTATTATAAGTTATGGTGACTATTAGTTGTACGTACGTTTTACATCTGTAGGCCCCGCCGGTGGACCTTCATCTGTTAAAGCTCAGTTTTTGGTGAGAAGCTATTTTACGGTTCAAGATTCAAACACGTCAAGTTTAGGCTCATCTCCTTGTTGATTTATAATTAGCCTAAAATCCATGTTGCTGTAGGATTATAAAACAAAAACAAAATCAGTTGTGGATCGAGATGAACCACGTGATTTTTGTGTGTTTGGAGATCTGTCACATGCTGTAGGATTCAAATAATGCCCTATTTAATTAATAATACAAAAAATAATGTAGAGTCTCTAGTCAATGATATTGATCCAAAGAAAGGAAATAAATAATAATGTAAAAAGTAAATCTGTCCTTCACTCAACAATTAAATATTAAATATTAAATATTTAAATTAGGAGAGTGTAGCATCCACGTGGACCTGCCTCGTACTGGTAGGTTTCAATAATTCCAGATGACTAGCGGGTTTCAAATTAGGCATACGCTGTGTGAAATATAAGATAGGCTGAGCACAGCTGGTGTTTGGATGGGGGACCACACAGCTCCTTTCCTCTAATAAATTCCACGCCCTTGCCAAATCAGATATTAATGGCTAGCATGTGACCCAAGTCATCATGTAGTAGTTCACTTGTCCATATCATTGCTACCTAGCCGGTATTCGGTGCCAATTCAATCATTCATACAGATTACACACTCACCCCTAACACTCATACATTATATATTTATTTCCATTAAATGGATAATGAAATCCATTCCATGATTGTTTTCTTTTTTTTTTAAGATTTCATCTCTAAATTGTTCTACATTTACAACCAATTATGTAATGCCTGCTGGAAATATAAACATTGTATGAAGCGATTCTACAAATTGTTTCCACAAATTATTAAGTATTGAAATAATATATTTGATTGATGGCAATTGAATCGTAGAAAAAAAGGAAACATCGGTAGGCGGTCTGTCAGTAGAGAAAAAAATTAATTAGGATGAGGATGACATGTAATGGGTAGGGCCCAGGGTAAGCAAGTTGGAGAGATGAAACCAAACGCAGCCCTAAAGATGTGTCAAGGGTCGGAAAAAGTAAAAGATCTGGATTCACATTGACAAGGGTGATAACGAAGAGAACAGATCAAGCGAGGAGGGGAAGCCATAGACGTCACCTCCCTCCTCGCGCTTATCATGGCTCAATGCTTCTTTGGCCACGAAATTGCTCTTCTTCTGTCGCCACTTCCCCACGTTCTTTCCATGCACCCGCCTCTTTCCTGTCCTCTCCTCTAACCTCTCTCCTCTATATATTCCACCCTCCCCTCTCTCAATTTCCACACACTATCAACCATGAATCCCCTCACTGAGCTCTCATCCGAGATTCCTCTTCCTTCCAAATCGGTATCTCTTCTCCACTTATCACTGCATTACTCATTCTTTTCCTAATTTCACCTTTTCTTCATCCTAATTATCTTACTTTCACTCTTATTTTCCTTTGCCAGACAAGCATGGATTCCCGTACTGTTCTGCATCGCCTCAGAGCTTCTGGTTTGCTCCGGACTCAGGGCCTTATCCATGGCAAATGGATCGATGCATATGATGGCAAGACTTTAGAGGTTCATTTCTATATTGTGTCATTATGCAGCCATTCATTTTACTTGTGTCACTTTTCAAATATAAACCCTTAGATTTGCAATTCATTACCATTTGCTCAATAAATATCGTTATATAAAATTCTTACTCAAAATTGCCATACTCGACGCTTGTGACAACATTTCTGCTTTGATTAATGAGATTTCAGCCTTCCCTGGTCATGGATTTCACTCAAACGTCTCTTAATATAATATCAGGTCCGAAATCCTGCTACCGGTGAAGTTGTAGCAGTTGTGCCTTGCATGGGTGCTCGTGAGACAAATGATGCTATCGCATCGTCATATCAAGCATTCAAATGTGAGCATCTCACAATCTATGCCTGCTTTTTCATATTTTTAACCCATCTCCATTTTGAGTAAACTAGTCAGTGCCACAAGTTCACCTCAATTGCAGTCTTTTGGTGGATCCATGCCGAGGCATGGATCACTAACTCTTTAACACAATAATATGGAAATTATGGTCCTTGTTGCAGCTTGGAGCAAACTGACAGCAGCTGAGCGGAGCAAATACATGCGGAATTGGTAATCTTGTTCTCCTACATATAGCTGCTTTGATGAGTGATCCCTCATACTGCTTTATAGATGTCTAATGTGAATTACAACTTCAACACAGTCACTTAATATGACAAAAGTACAATATATTTCAAGATTATTTTCATACTAATAAGCCAGAGCAGGATTTCATCATGTTGTTGTTGTTTGAATCCAATATTATCATTCTAGTAAAGCTGTTTTGTTTCGTAAAAGCAATCATTGTCAACGTTATCTTTGAAATTTTGGATGGCAAAATACCCCTGATCATCTAATAAACGACCAAATGATTACCCCTTGCGAATACCAAGTTTTATTTGTCAATTGTTGATCTTCTTGATGGACTATGTTTTCAGGTATGATCTATTGATGGCTCACAAAGAGGAGCTCGCGCAGATTATTACACTGGAGCAAGGGAAACCTCTGAAAGATGCAATTGGAGAGGTTATTTTTATTACTTGAATCCCATGTGAAAATAAAATAGCATCACGATGTGATCAGCATTCATTGATTATAAATAATTAACTGCAGGTCATATATGGAGCTAGCTATCTGGAGTTCTTTGCTGAGGAGGCAAAACGTGTTTATGGAGATGTAATCCCATCCCCTGTACCTGGCCGTAAATTGTTTGTTCTTAAACAGGTAAGCAAAGTGTTGGTTCTTGGTTTCTCAGTATGACTTAAAGTCCATCCATCTCTTTTTTCCGAAAGTAAACAAAATAACAATGAATATGCCTTTTAACTTGAATGGATTATTAGGAAAGACATATCATGTATGTGTGCCCACTGTTGTCCAAATGAAGGAATGTTCGATGTGACAGTTACAACCTCTATGTGAAGGAGCTGTAAACTCTTGAGAACATTAAAAAAAAAAGTCATTAACATGGAATTTTCTTATGTTTAGATCAAAGGAATCTGGTGTAGGATAGTTCATTACCCGTGCTGACTAAGTTATCTTCTCTTTGAGATTGATTTATGTTACTGTTGAAGTTGTCTTCAACAAAGGAAATGGTTGCTTCTTGCATTACTAAGAGTACTTATGTGATTGATTTATGTAGCCTGTTGGAGTTGTTGCTGCAATCACCCCATGGAACTTCCCATTGGCAATGATTACAAGGAAGGTATGTTTCACTGAGCCACATGGTTCAGGTTATGCTATTGTCAAAAAACTATGTATGCTTTCATGGATTGATTTAGATCACTTTCTAAAAGCAGAGTATTTGACCTTTATCAATTTATTTTCACTCTCAGCTTGGCCCTGCAATGGCCACTGGTTGCACCATGGTTATTAAACCATCAGAGTTTACTCCCCTGTCAGCTTTAGCGGCAGCTGAGCTCGCCCTACAAGCAGGAATTCCTCCGGTAAATAATACTTGAACCGAGTCTAAGTTGGTACTTCACAAACTGTCGATTTCGTTTCAATATATAACTATATATTTTCACATTTAGGGTGTTGTGAATGTTGTTATGGGCATTCCTTCAGAAATTGGCGGTTGCTTGCTGTCCAGTATGCAGGTACACATTTTCCGCAAAGTGTTTTTTTCTATTTCAACTGTACTTGACACTCTTCCTGGAGTCATGAATGCAGGAATTTTTCCAGTTAGACCACCATGAATTTGTAAATGACCACATTAATATATTTTCAGGTCAGGAAGGTTACATTTACAGGGTCAACTGCTGTTGGAAAGCATCTAATGAGAGGATCTGCTGACACTGTAAAGAAGGTATTGATAGTTTGTCATGTGTGTCAGAGATATATGGTAGACTCCGTCTTTCTCTGCTAACAATGTGAATTGTGTGGTCAGGTTTCACTGGAACTTGGTGGCAATGCACCTTGTATAGTATTTGATGATGCAGATTTGGACGTTGCAGTAAAAGGAGTTGTAAGTCACTCAAGTGGAATGTTTTTTTTCATCTCTTTTCTTTCTTATTTCTAAGTTGAGTGCACAATTTATGAGAATCCTTCACACTGTTATTGTTATACAATGCTGTTTCTTCCAATGCATTCTCTTCTTCTGTTAGGGTTGGCTTTAATGTCACTGCTTTTGTTATGTCACTGTCTACAGATGGGAGCCAAGTTTCGCAACACTGGACAAACATGCATATGCGCAAACCGAATTTTTGTCCAAGATGGTATGTATGGTGTTCACCTCAACTATCTGACTTTTCTCCTTCATGTTTGGGTTAGTATAGAATTCAAATGACAATGACCCAAACTGTACTAATCAGTAGATTGTCAGAAAAGCAACAAAGGGGAAAACTTGCCGAAAGCGCAATATATATCTCATAACAATAAAGCTTTCAAATATCATCCTCGGATTAGAATCGATTAATTACCTGGAAGAGACAACACGCTAATTTGTATTGGTCAAGGACATGTAGCATTTATAGTAGATAGAGGTCAAACTTTACTACTTGAACAACTCTATAGAACTAGGCTTTCCCTCCATTCACTCCAAAAGTGTAAGGTGTCTAAAAGTGGGTGTGAAGCATGCAGACTTGCTTCTTGAATTTGTTTACTAATGTAGGATGCTCTAATGTTTACATATTTAAGATGCCATGTTTGAGTGTTCCCCTTTTACATGACAAGATTATTCTTTATAAGAAATTGTTTCACTGCTGCTTATTGTACACGATAGATTGTGCATTCAGTTTGTTGACTCATATGCCTGCATCTTTGTCGTTTTAGTTTATGTTTCTCTTGTAACAATTATCCCTTCATACACTTCATGACTTGACAAAATTCCTTTTTGCCTGAGTTTCCTTTGTTTTTGCACTAGACCTTTGGTTTGTCTGTCCTCGCACCAGAAAGCTCCTTGATGGAAGTCCCTGTCAGATATCCAAATATGTGTCCCATGACTTATCACTTACCTTTTTGTAAGTGCAGGAATTTATGACAAGTTTGCTAGAGCCTTCTCAAATGCCGTCCGGGCACTCAAAGTTGGTGATGGATTTGCTGACGGTGTTTCACTGGTACTGCTCAACATGACTCCTTCCTTCCGGTGTTTCACTATACAATATCAGTTTTTGAGTTTAACTTGTAACTTGAGATGATATGCCAACATATCATGCTAAGCTGGACTGTATTTTTGCTGATGCAATAGTTTTTGTGTTACAGGGTCCACTCATTAATAAAGCTGCTCTACAAAAGGTTGGTTAAATTCCCCAGCATTTGCAGAATATGTTACAGTATCTTCATGGATATTTCTCATTTGCATGATTCTTCTTGACAGGTCGAAACATTTGTAGAAGATGCCACCTCTAAGGTATGTTCTTGAATTTCAAAATGATTCTTTATATCTTTATGACAGTTGTGCTGAATTCTCCAATCTTTTTCCATTTCTGAAGGGAGCAAAGATAGTCGTTGGTGGTAAAAGGCACAGGCTAGGGTTGACATTCTATGAGGCAACTGTTATTACTGATGTCACCAGAGATATGGAAATCACCAGGTTTTGTTCAAGTCTGACAGATTCATATAAGATTTCTGGTTTTCCACATTCTGCATCTAATTTTTGGAGGTGTTGCAGGAATGAAATTTTTGGACCTGTTGCAGCCCTTATTCGATTCAAAAGTGAGGAGGAAGTAGTTGAATTGGCCAACGACACGGATGCAGGTCATTATTGTTATTATAGTCTAGGTTGTTTGACAGAAGCATCAACGTTGGCAAGACCCTGATATTGGTTGTTTTGTGTGTTAATGCAGGGCTGGCTGCTTATGTCTATACAACAAACATGCAACGTTCGTGGCGGGTCACTGAAGCTCTTGAATATGGAGTTGTTGGTGTTAATGAGGGACTCGTCTCTTCAGAGGTTTATTTTGCAGTCTTGTTTCTATCAATTATAACATAAGTTGCGCGGCAACTAAAAAATGTGTTATAATTAATCTCAGGTGGTTCCCTTTGGAGGCTTCAAACAGTCTGGTCTCGGACGTGAAGGTTCCAAGTACGGGATTGATGACTTCGTTGAAGTACGTAACACATTCTCGTGTCTTTGTGCTTCATATATCATGAAACTGTTCTTCCTAACTCATATGACTGCTATTTGTGTGTTGCTAGATGAAATATATCTGTATGGGGAACCTGTAGGGCCTATATCTTCACTTCCCAGCGCTTGCAGTCTCTAGAAACAAATGTACGTACCATATCTAGCAATAACAGACTCAAATTTGGCTTGTTATGGCATGTAAATGTATGTTTTTGTTGGTTACAGAAAGCAGCAACGATTGTTGCCACAAACACGTGTAATATTTAAAGAGAGGAAGGTGTTGGAGGAAGGCCGCAGCTGTGCCGATGCTTCATAAAGAGTAGAGTCGAGAGTGAGCTCAACCGGCCGATTTGGCTGATTCATTTTTCTGCATTTCTACGAGTCAGTTGTCATGTATGCGTTTTGTAATATTATCATTCATTTTTCACCATAAAAATGAATCATCTTCTATTTTGTAATAAGAGAACTTGTAAGTTCCAAATGTAGTCATTTGTTGTAAGAATGCTTGATTCCCGGATGCTATTGATGCTTTCGGGATGGTTTGTATGAAGTCAAATAATTCTTCAAATTCCCTGCTTCATCTTCAAGTTTCCTTTTTAATACAAAAAATAAAGCATGATATAGAAACCCGAGATGTTACAAGCATTTGAGTGAGTAGAAAATAAAATTGTCACGACTTATGTGCTCACTTAATTCGGAGTTAATACCCATGTATGCTCACACATGCAATAAAATTCCACTTGATCTTTGATCCACCTAAATTCACATGGTATCAAAGCCAATCGATCTGGGCTACTATGCTACTAGTTAATTAGGCTTGATAACTTTAAGACATTGGTCGTTGACCTAGATTAAAAAGTGTTCCGTTCGCTTTGGCTAGCCGGCCATCAGGCATGTCGTCAAATGTCAATCGAAACGACAATTACACTTGTGGCTATTGTCAATTGGTTTTAGGGTGTAACCTCATTGGACTTATTTGTTGAGCTCGGGTCTAAAACGCATGTGCACTCAGATGTGGAACAAAACCCATCACGTGATCTTCAACCCGCTAAAATTTCACAAAACTACAAGGTTAAAATTAAAATGACGAGTTTCAGAGATCTTTTGCACATTTAATTAATTTAGTTGTATTTTATTTCCTCAATATGAATCAAATGATAAAATGTAGGAGATGAAAAAACCATAAAACTATGGGAAAATCATTGGATAACTCACCAATCTCTCAAATCTCATACCTCAAACATAACCCTAACTGATGAAGATGAAACCATTAAGATCATTTATCACAAATAACCATAGTAACCATGATAAGATTGACTACATCCTCGGCCTCATCCTTCCACAAGCCCCTATTGAGAAAATTCAAAATTCATAGTTATCTATTACCCATGTACAATATCCAAGACAAACTCTATAGGAATCCAAAGGATAACTTCAATTGATAATGCATGGATTTGAGAATTGAATATTACGCGTACGATATAAAAAAAACTTAATATGGAAATTGGCCATAGATAGACTACCGATAAAAGAAACCATTGAAAAGAAAAGAGTTACTATACTAATGAGTTGTATTTTATGTGAGCACTCTTATGAGAGTGTCAAATACACCTTTAAAAGCCCAGGCACAGTTATGAAGATGTGTGATTAGGGATGCCAATTTCATCCAAACCCGAAGGACACCCGATTGCCCGATCCATAATAAAAGGGTAAAAACCCGACATGAAGCGGGTAAAAGAGGGTGACGGATGAAATGGGTGATGGATCGGGTAGGATTCGGGTGAACATTTCATACACCCGTCACCCGATCCATCAGCCATCCACCCACCCGACCCGCTTAACCCGCTTATACCCGTTATAAATAATTTAATAAAATTTTTAATTTTAACAAAACCCTAAAAAAATTTCACATCTCTAAGACTTTAACCTTTGTACGCCACTCCCATGCAGTTTTCATTCGCAGGAATCGCAGATTCACAGCCTTCACTCTTCATCTGCAGCGTCTACTTCACGTCGCCAGTGAAAGAGAGATCCCTTCTTGCGCCACTTCTCCGACTCCATCGCCGGCGACCTGCTTCAACTCGCAAGGACTGAGTCATCCGCCGGCCACCAGCGTTTGCGTCAACTCGCATGGACAGACTCGCAGGTCTCTTCGTCTTCAGTTTCCATCGTCTCAGTCTTCAATTTCCATTCACAAATTGCAAGGTCTGAGTCTTCTCTTTTTCGTCTCTTCTTCTTCTTCTTCTTGTAGGGTTTCCATTGTCTGAGTTTTCAGTTTCCATTGTTTGAGTCTTCAGTTTCTATTGCCAGATCTCATCCTCACTCTTCTGTTGCCAACCACATATCTCGTCCTCACTCCTCAATCTTCGTGTTTGTCTTTGTCATCTCAAGCTATAAGCCTGTATTCTTGTAACATTAGTATATTACTGAATACTGTAGTTATTATTCTTCTTCAATCTTCACATGATTACATGAATCACATTTCTTCTTCTTCTTCTTCACATTTTTTATTCTTTATTGTTTTTTCTCTAAATTGTTGATGCATTGAACTACTGATGTGAATGAATTGATGGTTACTATTATTGTGGATTTTGATTTATGCAAATTGTGATGCACTAACTGTTTAGTGATCTTAGTTTAGCAATTTCCTTTATTGAAATTTGTAGAAAAAGACTACTTAGTGATCTTTAGTTCCTTTTTGGATTATAAATTGGTGAATGGTGATGTATTGGGTACTTAGCAATTTCCTTAGTCCTTACTGTCTAGTCTGTCTGTTAAGTGATCTTGTTGACTTTTTAGTGATCTTTAGTTCTCTTTTGTTTATAATTTGGTGATGTACTTATTATTGACAGTTATGATCTTATTGTCTGTTTAGTTCTCTTTACTAACATTTGTGGACCTTATTAATTGTTTAGTTCTCTTTAAACTAATTTATCTTCAAGTGCTTGTTTGTAATTTGTGTGTTTTTAATTTGTAGTGATAATGGTTGAGGATCAATCTTCATGTCCTCTAGTAGGTTCATCCCTAGTCCTTGCACCCTAGCCCTAGAAGGGCCGGAAACAACCCCACCTTCCGATCCTAGTGACCCTAGTCCACTTGAAGAATCTAGCCAACCTTCTTCTTTGCCTGAAGTTTCCGGGCCATCCCATAAGAGGAGTAGACAACTTAAATATGAATTTTGGAATCACTTTGACAGATTTATGGACCCGGCTTATGGACTTATGAAAACAAAGTGCTTGCATTGTGGTCAGAAGTTGACTGCTAAGAGTAAGAACGGGACCTCACATCTCACGGATCATATCAACACAAGGTGTTGCAGGAAGCATATAAAGGTTGACTTGCATCAAATGTGTCTCAACTACAATGCTAATAGATCAGAGGGCTCAAGGCTTGAAAACTATAATTTTGATCAAGATATATCAAGAAAAGAACTCAACATCATGGTCTATATGCATGAGTATCTGTTGTCCATAGTGGATCACATTGAATTTAGAAGATTTATATCTAGCTTAAATCCGAATTTCAAGCTGATTTTCCGCAATACATTAAAGAGTGATATCTTGGAGTTGTTTGAAAGCTCAAAGTCAAGACTCAAGAAGATATTTTAAGATCATAGTAGGAGGATTGCAATCACGACTGATATGTGGACTGCATCTCATCAAAAGAAGTGTTATATGCGGTAACTGCACATTTTATAGATGAGCAATGGAATTTGCATGAGAAGATTATAAGGTAATCTCTTAATTTGATTTTCCCCCTTCTTTACTGTTTTTCCTAAATTTTTTGCTGTTTTGCTATTTTGTTGTTCTTTTGAGGCTTTTTTTGCTATTTTGCTAGGTTTTTTTTGCTGCTTTGCTGTTTGTTCTGCTGATTTTATTGTTGTTTTCTATTTTTTTTTTTGTTGTTTTCTATTTTTTTTAATGTTTTCTATTTTTTTTTGCTGTTTTGATGTCATTTGTTTTTTTTTGCTATTTTTTTATGTTTTGTTTACAACATATGATATTCCTTTATTATATTTTTCTGTTTGCATTTTGTTTTTCTGTTTTCTTTTTTTCTATATGTATTTTGTTTTCTGTTTTACTGTTTTTCTCATTTCCTTCTATTTTTCTATTTTTTCATTAAATTTCCTATTTTTTCCGATTTCTGATTATTGTGTTTTTCAGAAATTTGTTTTTCTGATTTTCTTCTAATTTTTTATTTTCTATTTTTTTTTCTTATATGTTTCCTTATGTTTGGTTGTCCATGCACTCATGTAAATATTATTATGTAACTAGGTTTGCATATGTGCCTTGTCCACATACAAAAGGTATTCTACCTCAAGTTTTGATTAACATGTTTAGCAAGTACAACATTCCTAGAAAAATTTCTGTTGTGGTTGTAGATAATCGTACAACAAATGATGGAATGAAGGAGATAATTAAACATAGGTTTGATTCGGGGTCTCTTCTCTTGGGTGGTGAATTTTTTCATATGCGTTGTAGTGCACACATATTGAACTTGTCCTAGATATGAAATAACACGGAAATGGTCAAGTCTCTTCTCTATGATATGATTTATGGTGAACTTGTCCTAGATATTGAACTTGTCCACATACAAAAGGTATTGAACTTGTCCTAGAGACAAATTGGAATGTGTGCGTTTCTACTTTAATATGATTTATGGTGAACTTGCTCATATTGAACTTGAAAGGGTCAAGTCTCTTCTCTATGATTTGTTGGCTGAGTATGATGAGTTTGAGAGTCCAAATTGTGAGAATTATGCTCGTGATGGTGTCACGCTTGGAAAAAGAATTGTAATTCTCAAATAAGTGGTTCGAGTTTGTGGAATCTAAGCAGGGTCGAAAGAAGTCTTTGGTTAAGGCTGAATTAAACTTGTATCTTAATGATGATGTGCAACCAAACAATAGCTTATTCGATATCCTTTATTATTGGAAGCTTACGCTGAAATTTCCCACCTTATGTAATATTGCACGAGATATTTTGACAATTCCAGCTTCTACAGTTGTGTCTTAGAGTGCATTTAGTTCGGGTGGTAGACTTGTTAGTCCACAACGTTCGAAACTTGCTTTTGAAACCGTAGAAGCATTGATGTGTTTACAAAATTGGGATCTACAAGAGTATGCCGGTAACGTTCTATCATTTATTAATATTAATGTTAAACTATATATATATATTTCCTGTACTATTTTATTTTGATAATTTTTGAATTTTGTTATAAGACTTGATCGAAATTCTCAAGCATGTGCCCCTTGTACAGATTGAAGAACCGTATAGGTGAATATAAAAGATATAAATACTCTAGAAGGGGGTTGAATAGAGTATGAGAACTTTTCGCAAAAATCTATCGCAAGGCTTTGAAACTGATTTCAAGGCCTTGATGTCGATTTGTGCTCTTTGTGACACAACTGGTTTTCAAGGGATTTGAAAATGATTTCAAGCCCTTGGATCAGAAAACCTGCAAAACAATGTTAGTTACAATTAAGCAAGATATAGTGTAGAATAAAATGATCAACACGGTGATATGTTTACGAAGTTCAGCTCTAACAGCCTACGTCTCCGTCCTAGGGTTTCTTTACCCGTAGGATCTAACTATCTATATTATTCTTCAAAGAGTCCTAGATACAACCTAGAAGAAATCCTCTTCTTCTCTCATTGTAGCCAATGCTACGATCTAGTTCCAACTCTTAACCTAGCAATAATAGGCTAGTTACATCGCAGAGTAACACACACTCGAGTATAAAACTCTCTAGATATTCCAATTGAGCTCTAGTGTTTTTCTCTCTCTAAGGATGTGAACTTTTGTAAGCTAAGAGGAAGAAAAACTTTTGGAACGAATGAAGATGCTTTGATCGCTTGAAGACTTAGATGTTTCCGTGAAAGCTTTTTGTTGTTCTCTTCAATCATCATCTTCATTTATAGTCTTCTATGGAGAGTTCTTCTAGCCGTTGTAAAAGGGCCGTTGTGATGTTCTTCTTTCTCCATGGAAAATGGTGTTTGGTTGAGACGAAGTAGCCGTTATAAGATCTTCAATCTTCTTCATCTACTTCTTCTCCTTGACGCACGTTGAGAGTCTTCTTCGTCGAGATCTTCTCCATAAAAGAGCCGTTGAAGATCTTGTCGTTGAAGCCCTTAGTTCATGCTCCGAGATCTTCCAAGTTGTTGATGATCTTTGTTGAACTTGAGGACCGTTGAAGATTTTCCTTGGATTAGAGATCTTTGTGGGAGATACGTTGGAAAATATCTTCTTATCCTTTGCGTCGGTTTGTTGAGATCTTTGTAAGATCTTGTTGTTGGGCCGAGATCTTGATTTTTAAAAGCCTCCAACCGATGTCTCCCTTGTATTGCTTTTCAAGGCTTCGGCATTTATTCCTTGAACTGCTTTCCAAGGCCTCTTTGTTTAACCCATGAACTGCTTTTCAATATCTCCGTGCTTGTCCCTTGTAATGAGTTTCAAGGCCCGCGCTCATCCTTTGAAATACAATCAATATTTGTTAGTTTAACAAATAGAAAATCAAACCATGCAATCTAGAAATACAATCAATATTTGTTAGTTTAAAAAACCTCTTATAATGTTAACTCTTCCATCATCCACATATATAAATACATACTCAAGGTGGAATTATGAATCTTCCCCTTGATGGAAGACAAAACAAATATCATACTTGCATTCAATGTTAGCGATACATATGCAATAATATCAAAAAGTGCAGAATGCAGAAATATTGGATCATGCATATTTAATTTCTCCCCCTTTGTCTTTCAACAAGGGAGAAAAATAATTAAAGTACGGGAGTTTTAATATTATTACAAACCCACACAAACGTATTTCCAAAAGCAAAAACAGTTAAAAAACAAAGTCCCACAAACGGTTTTCAAGGCCTTGAAATCAAAACCAAGGGGGCTTTGAAATCCATGTTAAGGCCTTGAAATGAATGTCAAGGCCTTGAAACTAGTTTCAAGGCTTTGAAATCCATTCATGGTACCACTTTGGGTTTCTGTGCCCTTTTCTTCGTACGTCATTGTAGCACTTCTGCCTCCATCGAGCATGGGCTTCGTCCAAAGCGATAGTCTTCAAGTACTCATCCACTCTTCGTTCATCCCTCAGATTCTTGTACTTTTTCACCACACCAAATTCCTCAATGTTCAGTGATAGCATGAATTATTGTCTATATTTCGGATATGGTTTTGGCGTTTTCTCATCATAATTCTGCATGCATGTACATGTATTCTTAGTGTTTATGTCATTATCCATCTACTCTACAAGAATCGAGGTCTACACCACGTTTGATTGTAGTTGTAGGGAATATGTCACATTTTGGATCGAAATGGAGCATAAGAAGCTAAAGAAGCTATGGAGCTACATTTAGGAGCATTAGGAAAGACAAGAAGAAAGGCAAAAAATATGCTAAAAGGAAGAAAGAAAGATTCAGATGAAGATACTAAGGCATGCATGCAGATCACTGATGATCTTGGACCAAAGCAGTGATGCATCTCGATTGAGATGACCCACTAGGCCTGGATCGAGGTTGAAGGCTCACAACCCAAGGAAAATAATATATAATTTGACATAAAATTCTTCTATAAGAATGGAAGGTGAAGGTAAAGTAAATGGACGGCTTTTTGGAGAAAGATATATGGCTGCGTGGAAGATAGGATCTTAGAGAGATCGAAAGGGAGGTTCGGAAGAAGATTGAAGGAAGAATTGCTTAGGGTTGAACGAACCTTACATTGTGAAGATTTTCTTGGGAAGTATTTGTGAGTTTGATATCATCTCTTTGGAATACATCGTTGGATACTATTGTTGGTGTAAGAGCCTGAGCCTTTGGAGCCTAGGAGCCTTGCCGAGTGTTCGCTCCAAACGGTGTGTGCAAGCTTTAAATTTATAACCCTAGATGTAAGATTAAAACAAGGATGCGAACCCACAGTGTACGGGTCAATCGTAGTAAAAAGCAAGAAATTCCAGGGGTCGATCACAGGGACTTAGTGAAACAAAGCAGGTATAGGTTGTCAATGTAATTACTAACCACAAAAAACGATTAAGGCAATCAAAAAGGATAAAAAGTCAATTAAGAAAATATGCAATTCTAGGGATTAAAGCATCTAGTTGTGGTTCCAACTCAAGATCTCAAGATAAGCGGACAAAGCTGAGATTTTTGCATAGGGAAGGTGTTTCTAAAGTGGAATAGATCACCGGGTAAGTCTCACTACTCACTAATCCCAAACCGTAACTCCTATTACCGGGTAAGTCTCAAGGAATTAAGGAAAAGAACTATAACCTCAAACCAACACACCCCCTAAGGGAATATAATCAACCTTTACCGGATAAGTCTCAGGATAACTCACAAAGATGGAGTGAAAGCACACTCAAACCCCAATAAAAGATAAACCTTTATTACCTACACTTATGATCTTTGGTAAACAAACAAAGGAATTACCGGGTAAGTCTCATCCTAAGCTTGCATTGAACCAGGAAATGTGTCATAAGAATAGGATTTGGCAAACTCTAACACTTAACTCTCAGTTTCGGATCAGATGGTCACCTCGGTCAGACAAATTCCACCCCGGCCGAGATGTTCATCGACTGAGCGAGATGTTCTAGGGTTAAGGATAAAGACTCGAGCTTTCAGGGTCCTACTGTGATTAAGATTATTCTATCATTGTTTTCCCACAACCTTCAGGCAATCACCCTAGAATCACACAAAGAAATTAGCCACTCATCATCATGAAAGCAATAATCAAATATAAGGGAAGAAAGTGAATAATTGAACACAAAAACCTTAAGAGAAAGGCTTCAATAACTGAATCAATTATCAAACAAACAAGCGTTCCTTGGATCACAATCCAATAAGACAATCAACAAAGAAGGGAATCTAAGAGAATCTTACAAAACCCTTCACAAAAGCTATAAAAGCTATCAACTTCCTTCCTTCAATCTTCCTTCAACCTTCAAAAAGGTTCTTCAAATCTCCCAGCTGTAGTGGGTGTTTTCCAGCCGTAAGCGCCCCCTAAGCACGTATGCGGGTGTCTAAGCACGGTCGAATTTGTGGAAAATCCAACCCTTTTTATAGGAAAATTACCTCCCAAAGATAAAAGATCTTAGAAAGATATTTTCCTACAAAATAGGTAAAATATATGGGCTAAATTATCTTCTTCCTTCCAGGAATCCAGCCTAAAAATATAAGATCCTCTTTCCAAAAATAAAAGATTTCATCCAAGAATAAAATATCTCTCGCCGCGTCCAAGGTGTTCGCCTTGGTCGAGCAGCTCCTCTGGATCACCTCGGTCGAGATGGTACTGTAGCTGACCAAGATGGCTCTAAACTGAATGTGAAATCTCATCAAATCTGGTCCAAAGTGAATCTTCAATCCATTTCCATGATTCCTGGATTCTTCCTTAAGCTCCTGAATGTAGCTCCAATGACTCCTTAGCTCCTTTAGCTCCATTTTGATGCAAAACGTGCCATTTTACCTACGATTACAACGAAACTTGGTGTAGACCTCGATTCCCGCAAAGGTAGATGAAATAACAATATAATCACATAATATACATCCAAACATGCAGATTATTGAAGATAAAACATCTAAACAGGCACCAAAATATAGACAATAATTCATGCTATCAAAATACCCCATACTTAGCCCTTGCTTGTCCCCAAGCAAGTTCCGAATATAAAATACAAGATAGAATGGATTATAAGTCATAAAAATCAATGAAAAGTATTCAAAACATTTTTAGTGGTGTGCTCGAATCATAGATCACTCTAAGAGAATGTTTCATGGAATTTAAAATCAAAACATGCTCAAAACATTTTATAAAGATAAGAAAGTTGTTCATCTTTGCATAAAATCATAGAATGCATAATAAATCATAATTATCGAAATTAATCATGTATAATCCAGTTTAAACCACTAAGTCAATCAACAAGCTCGAGGTCTCAAGGGCTTTCAAAAGAAAGTCAAGAAACGTGTGAGGGTGGGATGTATATAGGGAATGTGGTGCTAGAATTCGGGAAAAGGGATCTTTTACTTCACTTCCTTTGAACTTCAACATCTTCCACCAATAAGCTTTGCTTTTTTACTTTTTTACTTTACTTTTTGGGATGCATGGACAGAGGTGCACAATAACCGAAGGCTAGGAAATCAGCAATCATCAACTTCTCGAGATGCCTCAAACCCTTGATGCACATACCATGACCCGTTAGGAATATCGCTCAATCCGACTTTGGCAAGACACAAACACCCGGCTATGTGAATGGTGCCGAGTTACTCATCATCATGATTGACTTCCCCAAACTTTCTAACTTTCAGCCAACATCTCAACTTTTCTTTCACTTGCTTTTCACTTTTGCTTGCTTCCAAATTCCCGGATAGGTAAAGGGAGGCAAATATGTATATGAGGGGCTAAGCATGATCAAGAAGAAGAAGAGAAGAGAATGAATTGCCTTGGTCTTCCCAGGAAGAAAGTGAGAGAACTCATCATGTATTGTCAACCTTCAAATTCAACATAATTTGAATAAAAACAAAGTATTAAACATGCCAAAATTTTAAACAAAGCATTTAGCAACTTAAACATATCATAAAACCTTTCAAACATATAAAGATTTCAAAACCAGTCAGCAAACAAAATCATCACTGAGGTCATATCCAGATAAAAAGCACAAAAATCGTTTCGAAAACTGTTCCAGTTAAACCACCTTGGTCGAAATGTTCTAAGTCAACCGAGGTGAAGTACCTCGTTCGGCCAGAATCACTTCGGTCGAGGTCATAAATATTTTTTTTTTTCAAACCAGTTTTTGACGTTTTTCTCAATCAAATAACCTGTATGCATGCATGTAATCTCAGATAAACATATAGAGCATAAATAAGACAATAATATCCAAATAGAGTCGAGTCATACATCCATAGTCAAATAACATATCCAAATACCCCATACTTGGGACACATTGTCCCAATGGGTCAAAATAAGTCTAAAAAAACAAAGTACTCACCGGATAAAGCTGAGCTGCATAATAAATAAATAAAGAAAATCCTGCAATCTCTCAATAATCCCAATCCGGTGGTGGTGGTGGTGGCACATACGGGTGCTGAGATGGGTCGAAAGGATAGCCCATGATATGCTGAAACTGAATCTCAGCCATCGTGTGCTGGTAATGTAGTCTCTCCTGCATCTCTCTGATATCCAGGGACAGGGCAACGTAGGAATCTATCATCTGATCTGTCAGATCATCGATCCGACGGTGAGCAACCGGATCCCTCTGCCTGCGTACCCTACGTTTAGCGGGACGTGCTGGTGCTGCAGCGGGCTCTTCCTCAGTCTCGTCGTCGTCCAGATCAATGACCGGCGCACTAGTCCCAGCTGTATCTGTGCCCGTATCCATGGCAGCACCGCCATCCTCATCCTCATCCTCCTCAGCCTCATCCTCCTCAGTTGGCCCCTGAGCTGCTGCTGCTGCTGCCTCTCTGGCGTCCTCCATCAGCGGAATCCATGCAGTCTACCAGTAATGTGGATCATACACGGAGAACTGAGCTGACCACCTAATACCCTGGGGTGCAGTCTGCTCCCAAGGCATCTCCACATATGGCGTAGTAAGACCGCGAGGAACTAGTATCCTCCGTGTGATCATCTCCTGAAGCCCGAGCGGATTGACAGCCGCCACCATAGTGCATGTACTCAAGTCAAGATCCATGTAACTCGCTATATGAGTCACTATCCCTCCGCAGCAGATGTCTCATTTGGCCTTCGCCTTGATCTTGTGCAGATCCTCCACCAGTATCATCCCAAAGTCCGAAACTCCTCCGGTCACCATGCAGTACAGACTTAGAAGCTCACCCTGTCTGATCTTCTGGGGCGTCTTAGTACGCGCCAGAAGTGTCTCGCTGAAGATCCTGTGAGCAAGTCTAAAAGCCAGATGGAATATAATCCGCTCACTGGAATCTCCAGGTCTCCATCTGTCAGCGTGCTCAACCACATGAGCAATCTGTCCCCAGAACTCTTGAGCTATAGCTCGAGAGGGAAAGTCAGTAACAGTAGGGGCCGGGAAGCCAAAGATATCCCGCCAGTGGTCCAACGGAACTAAATAATTCCGGTTCATCAACCAGTACTTGATGGCGCACTCGGTGGGCAAGTAGGTGACGGAGCTGACAAACTCCAGGGTCGGCTCAAGGTAGGCCGGAGCTCTAATCTCAGTGAACTGCTCCAGCCCCACCATAGAAATCATCCGCCTCAGATCATCATCAACATAGAGGCAATCGAAAGCGGATATGTCCAGGAAGTGTGGTGCAACCACTGGACGGGCCGCTATGTGGTCGTAGTCGACCTAGTGACGCTCATGGATCACCGGTCTAGAACGGCGAGAAGAAGAAGAAGGAGAAGGAGAAGATCTGTCTCTCAGCACAAGCTGCCTGTCAGAACTCATTATCTACAATCTGTCAGACCACCTCGGTCTCTTTGACAAGTCTCAAGAACACCTCGGCCGAGGCGCAGGCCAAATGGACCGAGGCAAAAAACTGTTCGATCGCAACTCTCAAAAATCCAGTTCTTTTCCCCCAAAGTCACTACCAAAGGTTCCTATGGGGTACTTAATCCTTTTTCAGCAGAATGCAGGGGCAACCAAAGCCCAAATCGAAAGGAATAAGTGGAAGAAGAGGGAGTTAGGGTTTTTTCGATTTTACCCCAGATTTGCTCGATTCAGTTCGTTTTTCTGCAGAATGGCGCTTGCAATTTGATCCTCTACCCTTTCCTTGCAGTTTGGAAGGGAGAATCGTCGAAAACGAGTGAGAAACGAAGAAACGAGGTGAATCTGCCGTTTCGGTCGAGAAGGGGGTAGAGGGAGGAGAGAGAAATCTCAGCCCCCTTTTATACCCTTTTATGGAACTGCTGTCACCTCGGTCGAGATGGTCTCGACTAGACCGAGGTGGTACGGACCGAGGTGAATCTTCAGTAACCCTAGTCGCCTCGGTTGCTCAAGAATCATCTCGGTCGAGGTGTTGTGACAGCAACCGAGATGTGTCTCAGTCAAACTCCGTCTTCTCAAATTCTCGAACTTCTGTCCTTCCAGTTTTGCTCCTGGGTTGTATTCCTTCCTTAGATGTCACCTGTTGTCTGTCTAGGTCGCCAAACACAAAACAAAGCAAAGCAAAAGCAAACTATCTAAAGCTAGACTAGAAAAAGGGAAAAGAAAGCAATACCTTGGGTTGCCTCCCAAGAAGCGCTTGATTTAAGGTTGCTAGCTGGACCGTACGACATCTCTTAAACAAGGTATAGCGGTGCAACCTCCTCAACCGGAACTTCCGGTTTGTATTTCTTAAGTCTATGACCATTGACCTTGAAGCTTCCACTCGTTTCTCCCCAAATCTCAACTGCACCATAAGGGAAAACATGTTTCACAACATAAGGTCCGGTCCATCTAGATTTCAACTTACCTGGAAAGAGGTGGAGGCGGGAGTTGAAGAGTAGAACTAAGTCTCCTTCTTTAAGCTCCTTAGGAATGATACGCTTGTCATGCCATTTCTTCGTCCTTTCTTTATAGATTTTGGCATTCTCATAAGCGTTCAAACGCAGCTCCTCCAGCTCATTGATATCCAATAGCCGCTTCTCACCGGCTTCCTTGATGTCGAAGCTCAACCATTTGATCGCCCAATACACCTTGTGTTCTAACTCAACGGGTAGATGACAAGACTTCCCATATACCAAATTATAAGGGGTGGTACCAATGGGAGTCTTGAATGCGGTCCTGTAAGCCCAAAGAGTGTTGTCCAACTTCATGGACCAATCTTTCCTAGTCCTAGAGACGGTCTTCTCCAAGATTGCTTTAATTTCTCTATTTGAGATCTCGACCATGTCCACTAGTTTGAGGGTGATAAGGGGTTGCTACCTTGTGGGTTACCCCATACTTTGATAAAAGTGCCTTAAACTTCCGGTTGATGAAATGCGTCCCTCCATCGCTGATGATGATGCATGGAGTCCCAAAACATGGAAAGATAGTCTGGTTAAAGAGCTTCAAAACCACCATGGCGTCATTAGTGGGAGAGGCAATGGCTTCAACCCATCTAGAGACGTAGTCGACGGCTAGGAGAATGTAGAGGTTTCCTCCGGATGATGGGAAAGGTCCCATGAAATCTACTCCCCATACATCAAAGATCTCAACCTCCTGTATGTTATTGAGTGACATCTCATTCCTTCTAGATAAGTTCCCTGTTCTTTGGAATGCATCACAAGAGACAACAAACGTTTGCACATCCTTAAATAATGTGGGCCAAAAGAAACCGGAACGTAATACCTTAGCGCATGTCTTGTTGGCGCTAGCATGCCCTCTACAAGGGAGTGAGTGACAATGCCGTATGACGCTATTAACTTCATCTTCCGGAATACATCTTCGAAGCATCCCATCCGGCCCTCGCTTGAATTGCAGCGGTTCATCCCAGTAGTAATGGCGTACATCCTTGAAGAATTTCTTCCTTTGAGCGTACGTCAATCCGGGTGGTATTTCCTGGCAAACAAGATAATTAACAATATCAGCATACCAAGGTCCTTTATTATCAGAAACTTGGTGGAGAGAATGTTCCACCAACTGAGGATGAATGTCAGAAAAGGGAGTAAGAAGTTTGTTATTTTCAGTAGTCTCAGTTGACATCATCTCGCCTTCGACCTCGGTCGAGGTCCAGAGAGGTTGACCGAGATGTTCTTCAGTCACCTCGCTTGGTCCAGAAAGTGCCTCGGTTGAGGTACTGCAACTGGAACCGAAACTGGAGATCTTCTTCTCCTGGATTAGTCTTTTAGTTTTAGCTCCTGGATCTTCTTCCAACGCCTTTAAGCTCCGTATATCTGCATCACAAGAAGCATCTATACCTTCCTCCATTAAGCTAAAACTAATAACTTTTTCAAGTGGATCTTTAATAAGGATAGAGCTCACCAATTCCCTTGATTCTTCTTCATCATAGATGTTGAAGATATCATCTCCTAGCTGCTCTCCCTTCATTGCCGCAAGTAATGCAAACTCCACTTCATCTCCGCCAATGTTGAATTTTAACTTGGCGTTCTTACAATCCACATTGCAACCCGAAGTTGCTAGAAATGGTCTCCCGAGAATGATAGGAATGGGATAATCTGCGAGAATGTCAAGTACCACAAAGTCTATAGGTAAATAGAAGTTACCTAACTTGTCCGGAACGTCCTCCAAAATGCCCACGGGATGGGTAATGGAGCGGTCCGCCATGTATTGCCGTATCTTCACCGGCTTGGGCTCTCCAAGTCCGATCTTAACACATAGCTCCAGCAGAATGATGCTCACGCTGGCTCCTAGATCACATAAGGTTTCACAAGTGACATTCCCAACTTGAATGGGAATGCAAAATGAGCCGGGATCTCTCAACTTGGGTGACATCTTTTCCTTCATGATTTGAATAAGCTCCGAGGATTTAGATGTCATCCTTACTTCACCAAAGTCTTCCAACTTCCTCTTCCTTGATAGAATCTCTTTCAAGAACTTCCCATAGGCGGGCATCCCTAGAATAACATCAAGGAAAGGGATAATAATGTGTAGTTTATTCATCAAGTCAAGGAACTTACCAAAATGCTTATCTAGATGTGCTCTGGCCCTTGACTGGGGGAATGGAAGTGGTGGTTTATATGCAAGAGGTGGAATATCAACTTCAGATTTCTCCTCCGCTTTCTGTGGCTCCACCTCGGTTGGCATCTCGGCCGAAGTGTTCTTCGATTGTACCTGAACCGAGGTGGTCTTCGTCTGTACTGGCATCGACCGAGGCACTAGATCTGCAGTCTTCAGTCCACTCCTCGTCGTTATTGCCATAATCTGTCCCTTGGGGTTGCTTTCCGTCCTTGCTGGAAGCTTTCCTGGATCTCTTGGCGCTTCATTTGCCTTGTTAAAGAATTGTTGTTCTAAGGCTTTTTGTGCCTTCGAAAATGAAGTCATGGACGTCTCCATAGAATTGAGCTTGATCAAGATGGCCTCCAACACCACATCTTTCTTTTCCGGCTGGGACGAACTCGATCCTTGCTCCCGGCTCTTCAATGGAGTAGAAGAAGAAGAAGAAGAAGAAGAAGAAAGGAAAGGATTAGAGGAGTCATTCGAATTGGAGTTAGAGTAAGGGTTACCCGAATTTTGGTTGTTTGCCCTCCAATTATTGCTGTTGGATCCTCTATTGTTGTTGTAGTTGATGTTCCGGGAACCGTTGTTGTTACGGTATCCATTGTTGTTCCTTGATCCTTGATCTTCCTTCTTGGTTTGAGCAACTAAGAGTTCCTTCAATTGTTTCACATCATTCTTCAAAGAAGTGAGTTGATCATTGTTAGGTGGAGCGTCTTGAAAGTTGATTCTTTTAACTCCACCTTCAGCTCCTTGGTGGGAGTATTTCTCCATGTGCAAAGCTTGCTTCTCTATGAACTCCCAAGCTTCGTCAATCGGCATGTCCATGAACGTGCCGGCGGATAGTAGTTGAAGGTTGAATTGGGTGTTTCCGTCTAGTCCCTTGAAGTATATCTCCAACAACTCTATCTTTGGAATCCCATGATGTGGGCAATCAAAAAGAATGTCTTTAAATCTCTCCCATGACTTGGACAAGCTCTCCTTGTCCTTCATGATGAATGCATTAATCTTCCCTCTCATTTCAGTAGTTTTAGAGGGGGGAAAGAATTTAGTTAAGAACTCCGTTGTCATCTCCTCTCAAGTATTGATTTTTCCTGGAGGAAGAGATTGATACCAAGTAAGTGCTCTATCTTTCAAAGAGAAGTAGAAAGGCCTTAGCTTGTAGTTGTTGTTTTCTGTTCTTGAAGGTCTCAAGGTCTTCATCAAGATCTCATAGTTTTGTAGATGTTGATGTGGAGATTCCCTCTCTAGGCCTCCAAACTGGCATTGGCGAATCATGGAAAGAACTTGCGGTCGAAGCTCATAATCATGGTCCACTGGATCACCTAGGTTGACTCCTGGACGCCTCAGTTGCTGATTGGGGTCCATCCTATGCCCTAGGGTATGTGGAATACCTGCAAAAAGAACATCTCGGACTGACATCCGAGGTGGAAGTATCTCGGCCGGAGCAGCAGGTACTGGGTTCTGCCTCGGTCGAGGATCTGGAACAGGATCTTGCCTCGGTCGAGGATCTGGGTTCGGTCGAGGTAGATACTGGTCTCGTAAAGCCGCCATATCTACTTCGATCGCCTCAGTCCTTGTGCGAGTTTCTTCCCTTTCCAGTCTCAGTTCTTCTTTGCTAAGGCGTATTTGTTCTAACGCCTCCTTCAATTCGGCCTCAAGATCGCGATTGTCTTGGTTGGCCATCTTCGCTTCTTTCAAGCATCTTTTGTATGTCTTTTCTGGTTCGAAATCGTAAGGAACGATTTCCTTCCCAGCACGGGTTCTTCGCATAAACCTAAGAAAAAGAACCCGCGAAAGTCACTCAAGTAGAGTGGTTAGTAGAAACTGGGGCAAGCGCCCGGAAAGCCAACCGCAACCGGCTCGGTCTAGACCAAGTCCCCGGCAACGGCGCCAAAAACTTGTTCGCTCCAAACGGTGTGTGCAAGCTTTAAATTTATAACCCTAGATGTAAGCTTAAAACAAGGATGCGAACCCGCAGTGTACGGGTCAATCGTAGTAGAAAGCAAGAAATTCCAGGGGTTGATCACAGGGACTTAGTGAAAAAAAGCAGGTATAGGTTGTCAATGTAATTACTAACCACAAAAGCGATTAAGGCAATCAAAGATGATAAAAAGTCAATTAAGGAAATATGCAATTCTAGGGATTAAAGCATCTAGTTGTGGTTCCAACTCAAGATCTCAAGATAAGCGGACAAAGCTGAGATTTTTGCATAGGGAAGGTGTTACTAAAGTGGAATAGATCACCGGGTAAGTCTCACTACTCACTAATCCCAAACCGTAACTCCTATTACCGGGTAAGTCTCAAGGAATTAAGGAAAAGAACTATAACCTCA
Source organism: Fagopyrum homotropicum (assembly GCA_033239125.1). Taxonomy (NCBI): domain Eukaryota; kingdom Viridiplantae; phylum Streptophyta; class Magnoliopsida; order Caryophyllales; family Polygonaceae; genus Fagopyrum; species Fagopyrum homotropicum. The sequence goes on from BSWB01000003.1 coordinate 65,107,195, forward strand.
AACCAACACACCACCTAAGAGAATAGAATCAACCTTTACCGGGTAAGTCTCAGGATAACTCACAAAGATGGAGCGAAAGCACACTCAAACCCCAATAAAGGATAAACCTTTATTACCTACACTTATGATCTTTGGTAAACAAACAAAGGAATTACCGGGTAAGTCTCATCCTAAGCTTGCATTGAACCAGGAAAGGTGTAATAAGAATAGGATTTGGCAAACTCTAACACTTAACTCTCAGTTTCGGATCAGAAAGGTCACCTCGGTCAGACGAATTCCACCCCGGTCGAGATGTTCATCGACTGAGCGAGATGTTCTAGGGTTAAGGATAAAGACTCGAGCTTTCAGGGTCCTACTGTGATTAAGATTATTCTATCATTGTTTTTCCCACAACCTTCAGCCAATCACCCTAGAATCACACAAAGAAATTAACCACTCATCATCACGAAAGCAATAATCAAATATAAGGGAAGAAAGTGAATAACTGAATACAAAAACCTTAAGAGAAAGGATTCAATAACTGAATCAATTATCAAGCAAACAAGCGTTCCTTGGATCACAATCCAATAAGACAATCAACAAAGAAGGGAATCTAAGAGAATCTTACAAAACCCTTCACAAAAGCTATAAAAGCTATCAACTTCCTTCCTTCAATCTTCCTTCAACAATCAAAAAGGTTCTTCAAATCTCCCAGCTGTAGTGGGTGTTTTCCAGCCGTAAGTGCCCCCTAAGCACGTATGCGGGTGTCTAAGCACGGTTAAATTTGTGGAAAATCCAACCCTTTTTATAGGAAAATTACCTCTCAAAGATAAAAGATCTTAGAAAGATATTTTCCCATAAAATAGGTAAAATATATGGGCTAAATTATCTTCTTCCTTCCAGGAATCTAGCCTAAAAATATAAGATCCTCTTTCCAAAAATAAAAGATCTCAGCCAAGAATAAAATATCTCTCACCGCGTCCAAGGTGTTCGCCTCGGTCGAGGAGCTCCTCTGGATCACCTCGGTCGAGATGGTACTGTAGCTGACCGAGGTGGCTCTCAACTGAATGTGAAATCTCATCAAATCTGGTCCAAAGTGAATCTTCAATTCATTTCCATGATTCCTGGATTCTTCCTTAAGCTTCTGAATGTAGCTCCAATGACTCCTTAGCTCCTTAAGCTCCATTTTGATACAAAACGTGCCATTTTATCTACGATTACAACGAAACTTGGTGTAGACCTCGATTCCCGCAAAAGTAGATAAAATGACAATATAATCACATAATATACATCCAAACATGCAGATTATTGAAGATAAAACGTCTAAATAGGCCCCAAAATATAGACAATAATTCATGCTATCACTGAGCCTTAGCTGAGTCAGCTTTGACACTTCCAGCCGCCCTAGCGGACCTTGCCAGCCGCACCTGCGCCCCAGGTGAGCCGCCCCTGCGCATGGTTGATCCGTCCTTGTGGTTTTGTGCGGCTGCAACCACTTTTGTTGACCTCTTGACTTGCTTTTTGGTTGGTTGCAACCACTTTTGTTCTCCTTTGATCTTCTCTTGCTTGTGTGAGTGAGTTCTTGAGAGTTTGAAGTTGTTCTTCGCCTTGGATGATCTTGAAGTTATTGCTGAGAGTTGTTGTTGTTGTGTTGAGGTTGAGGGAAGTGTTGATGCTCCATAGTTTCAGGCTAGGTTGGTATGAAGTGAAGAGAGTCGAGAAAGAGATCGAAGAGCAGCCGGGACCAACTCTTTGCATAGTTGGCCGCCCCTGCGCCTGAACCCAGCCGCCCCTGCGCCTGCTGTGGACCGCCCCTGCGCCTGGTGTGAACCGCCCCTGCGCCTGGTGTGAGCCGCCCCTGCGCCTGGTGTGAGCCGCCCCTGCGCCTCACTGGGTCAGCTTGGAGTGCTTGGCTTTTGTTGGTGCATTCCTTGTTGGTATGTCTTCCTGCCTTCCTTTCCTTTAGCTTTGGCGTAGTTGTTAGCTAGGTTAAGATGGTTAGGATGAGTGTATGCTAGAGATGTGCCTTAGGCACTTGTGTTGATGTTGAGAGTATGCCATAGGCATATGTGATCACGTTATGATCTTTAGGTTGTAGGTTGGTTCTGGTTATAGAGACGAGTCTCCTAACCCTTTCAGGTTGTGACGTTGTGTGCCTTGCTCTTGCAGGCATTGGTTTCTTCCCGAGGGGAAGCTGTGACGTGGTAGAGGATACGAGTGTATCAGGTAAGTCCATAGGACTTACTTAGCGTACGGTTGTCGATTGTATGATTGTAATGGTTGTGTGTGTTCATATGGTTGTGCATTTATAACTTAAACCGGACTAGGATGACCATTCATTATATATATATGGCCCAAGTGTATTATAACGGGCGGTAACCACCGGTCTCCGCCTGCTGGGTTAGGAGGAGGTGCCCTGAAGATGATCTCACAGGAGGGGACGAATGATGGTCACCCCCATGCAAAACTCCTGTGTTACGTTGGATGGGACGGGGTTCTTAAGGTTCCTCGTGTTACAAAAGAAGTTGAATTAGTAATGGAATAATGTAATTTAAAGATAATAAATGAATGTGTGTGGCATTGCATGTATGAGTTGTTGTGGTGTGTTTGTGCTATTACTATCATGCTTATCTATTGTTGTAACTAACGGTGTATACCGTGTTGTAGTTGATCTGCAGGTTATGAAGACTGTAGAGTGAGCCAGATGGTGTGACCAGCCGAGGACTTCTGTACATTAGGATGCGTGAGTTGGGGATCTTTTGTACCAGTTGATGTTGTTGTTTTGGTTTTGTACTCGGCTTTGAGTTTGTAAACTCTTTTGTTGTATCACACATCTTTTATGTATTTGTTTTTACTCTACTTGTGCCTTGTTGTAAGATCCAGTGAACTTGTTGTCAGGCTAGGGTCAGGATCCATTGTGATATCCTATCCCAATGTAGCATTCCGAGTCCCGCAGATTCGGGGTGTTACAGAGTTGGTATCAGAGCTTTAGGTTGACAACAATGACACTTGCTATCTACAATAAAGGTAGAATGGATAAATAAACAGAACCCACATGAGGTCTGACATTTTAAAGAGTTTTGGTTTTTAAAGCGAGTACAGATGTTTTGGGATAGTGTGTACAAAAGTCTTCACCCATCTAAGGATCTCAACAATATAGATATATATATATATATACCTTTTATGTGATGATATGTGTGCATGTATTATTAAGTATTATATATATATATATCTATACATATGGCCTATATAGAGCCTTATACGTTAGGTGTGCATACCCCGCAGATGGCTCGGACTAGAGCTACTACTGCAGGCAGAGGTAGAGGTAAACCACCTCTTCCTCCAGGAGAGAGGAGACAAGGACCAGCTCCCGCTAAAGATCCACTAGTGGTGGAGGAGGCTCGTTAGGAGGTTGCTGAGAGCTTTGTTCCAGCATCGAAGAGTGGTGGGTCTAGGAGACAGCAGACCCATCTAGGCCAGTCTGATGGCTCAGACCGTGTCTCTATGGGCGGATCATAGTTCAGAGAGTATCTCAGGAAGTTTGAGGAGGCCATCAGAGCGGGTCGACGAGCCCCAAACCTACCAGGGCAAGAGGGATTATCAGAAGAATCCCATGGAGCTACTCAGGTGCCAGCTTCACCAGTTCGTGTAGTTGAGCCAGCACGAGTTGTGGAGGAGACTAGAGGGCCTCGACTAGACACCTGGTTGAAGGCATTCCACCAGCAGGGAGTACCACACTTCTCTGGGGAGATCGGCCTAGAAACTGAGGTGTGGATTGGGCATGTAGACTCAGCTTTAGAGTCTATTCGTTGCCCAAAGGACAGACGGATAAAGCTAGTACAGTCTCTATTCCGTGACCTGGCACATCAGTGGTAGAGGATAGTTAGAGAACGGGTCACCACCTATGAGCAGATGAGGACCTTGCTAAGGGAGTTGTTCTGCCCTGCCTCACTGAGGAGGGAGAAACTATAGGATTTTGTGGAAGCAAGCTTTGAGGACGTACCCATTAAAGATGCCATTCGCCGCTTCCGGACTGAGTTAGCTTTGTTGGGTCCAGCTGCACCTTCTGAGGACCAACATGTATACCTATTCTCTCGACGTATGAGGGAGAGTACACGTTCATATATGGCGGGATTTCATTGTGACTCATTGGTAGACTACCAGGATCAGGCCTCTACTTATGAGAGAGAGAGAGGGCTAGCTAGAGGAGGACTTCTGAGACCGGACGGTCTGAGAAGAGACAACGTACATCACCGACTGGTGTAGGAACATTTGGATTCGGGCGAGGTCAGACTCAGGGCCGCTCGAGTATTCCAGTGTCTGCACAGACTACTGATAGAGGCCGGCAGTGTTACAACTGCGGGGCCTATAGGCATATGAGGGCTGATTGCCCTAGATTACCGTTGACTTGCTTCTCGTGCGGGAAGCCAGGACATATAGCTACGTTTTGCCGTCAGGGCAAGGCGCCACCGCAGTAGGGTTCTTCCCCTGCAGATGTAGCAGGAGGTGGACAGAGACCGCCTCAACATCAGGGACAACAGAGGGTCCCAGGGACACCTGCTACTTAGGGTTCAGCTCCTGGACCGAGTAGGGGTAGAGGTAGGGAGGCTAGTACTAGTGATGCTCGAGGAGTTCGAGGTTGTGCTTTTGAGTTGAGGAGTGCTGAGGAGCCGCTAGCACCAACTGCTATAGGTACCATCCTGTTACGTGGTTTACCTGTTAGAGTTTTATTTGATATGGGTGCTACGTATTCATTTATTTCTGCTTCTTGTGTTGAGCGTTTGAGTTTGTCTACCATAGAGGGGGCACCCTTTACTATAGGGTTACCTGATGGTAGTAGGGTCAGAGGTAACCAGGAGATACGTAGTTGTCCCCTACGCTTAGGGACTCGTGTACTACTTGTTGACTTCTTAGTCATGCCTTTGATGCATGAAGAAGTCATATTAGGTATGGATTGGATGCGTAGACACCGTGCGGTGTTAGATGTGGGTAAGAGGACTGTTACAGTCTCTACCGATTTAGGTCCGATAGAGGTCTTCCGGGGTTGGGACCTTGGGAAGACAGGATCTGTTATCAGTGCTGTACGAGCAGCTAGACTGATTGCACAGGAATATGATGCCTTCTGGTGCTACGCCATGAAGGATGGAGAGGGTCCGGCTTTGGAGGACATACTGGTGGTCTGTGAGTTTACAGACATTTTTGCAAAGCCGTCTAGCTTGCCACCTCAAAGGACCGTAGATTTTGGTATTGACTTAGAGCCTGGCACGAGACCCATCTCGAAGGCCCCATACCGTATGACACCTGTCGAGATGTTAGAGCTGAAGAAGCAACTAGAGGACTTGGCTGAGAAGGGCTTCATACGCCCTAGTGTTTCACCATGGGGTGCACCAGTCCTCTTCGTGCGGAAGAAGGACGGACCGTTGAGACTGTGCATAGATTACAGAGAGCTGAACAAGGTGACCATCAAGAACAGGTATCCATTACCTCGTATTGATGATCTACTTGATCAGCTGCACGGAGCGACAGTCTTCTCAAGGATTGACTTGCGTTCACGATATCACCAGCTGAGGGTGAGAGAGCAGGATGTGCACAAGACGGCATTTCGTACCCGTTTTGGACACTACGAGTTTGTAGTGATGCCATTTGGGTTGACGAATACCCCGGCAGTATTCATGGAGTTGATGAACAACATCTTCATCGAATTCCTGGATCAGTTTGTAGTGGTCTTCATTGATGACCTTCTGATGTATTCTCGTAGTAGGGAGGAGCATGCGGGATACTTGAGGACGGTGTTGCAGATTTTGAGAGATAGAGAGTTTTATGCCAAGCTCTCTAAGTGCGAGTTTTGGATGTCTGAGGTTGCTTTCCTTGGACATATCGTCTCCGCCGATGGGATCATGGTTGACTTGGCGAAGATCGAGTTTGTTGCTGCATGGATTACACCGACGAACGTCAAGGAAGTGCGTAGCTTTCTTGTCTTAGCCGGTTATTACAAACGCTTTGTGGAGGGATTTTTTGTGATTGCCCGTCCATTGACGAGTCTTCCGAAAAAGACTACTAGATTTGTATGGTCCGAACAGTGTGCTCAGAGTTTTAAGGAGCTGAAAAGGCGTTTGACTTCTGCTCCTATCTTGGCACAACCAGAGGGTTCTGATGATTTTGTTGTCTACAGTGATGCATCCAAGCTAGGCTTGGGATGTGTGCTGATGCAGAGGGGCAGAGTGATTGCATATGCGTCTCGACAACTGAAGACGTATGAGGAGAACTACCCAACTCATGATCTGGAGTTGGCAGCGGTAGTTCATGCCTTGAAGATCTGGAGACATTACCTGTATGGTGCTACATGCCAGGTCTTCACATACCATAAGAGTCTGAAGTATATTTTCACGCAACGGGAATTGAATAACCGCCAGCGTCGATGGCTTGAGTTGATCAAGACTTTGACCTTGAGATTTTGTATCATCTTGGCAAGGCGAATGTGGTAGCTGACGCCTTGAGCAGGAAGACGCCTCAAGAGAAGGCGATTGCCACACTTACTGTACAACCTCAGCTGTAGAGATATTTAGCCTGGCTAGAGATGGACATCCAGTTTCCTGATGAGGATGCCCAGTTGTTTACCTTAGAGGTTCTACCTAGTCTGTTGGATGAGATCCAACAGAAGCAGGAGACCTGCCCGACCTTGGCGAGGATCAGAGATAGGATGTCTCGTGGAGAGGCACCCCAGTTTACTATTGGGGCAGATGGAGTTATGAGACGACATGACCGTATCTGTACTCCTGCAGATACAGAGCTGAGACAGTGGATATTACAGGAGGCTCACTGTACACCTTACTCAGTACACCTTGGTACGAGTAAGATGTACTATGATGTGAGACGTTCTTTTTGGTGGGGAGGGTTGAAGCCCGATGTAGCCAGATTTGTGGCTCAGTGTGCAACCTGTCAGCAGGTCAAGATAGAGCATTTCAGGCCTGGAGGTGAGCTCCATCCACTGCCAGTACCGCAGTGGAAGTGGGAAGACGTCATCATGGATTTTGTGACTGGACTGAAGACCAGTAGGAGCTTTGATGCCATATGGGTGGTTGTTGATAGACTGACAAAGACGGCACATTTCATTTCCATCAGAGAGACGTGGTCCGTGAGTAGACTAGCCGAGGAGTACACTAGACAGATAGTGAGACTCCATGGGGTACCGAGGACGATTGTTTCTGATCGTGATGGACGGTTCACATCGAGATTCTGGCAGCAAATTCAAACCGCTTTGGGGACGAGTCTACACTTCACGACTGCGTTTCACCCCAGACAGATGGTCAGTTAGAGAGGACCATCCAGACCTTAGAGGACATGCTGCGAGCCTGTGTGTTGGATTGGGGACAGGGATGGTCTGATTACCTCCCACTCGTTGAGTTGTCATACAACAACAGCTAACATGCGTCTATAGGGATGGCTCCTTATGAGGCACTGTATGGACGTAGATGCCGTACTCTTTTATGCTAGGATAAGCCTAGCAGTATTAGTGGGATAGCGCTAGAGTAGATTCAGGATGATATGGCTCGAGTAGCGCTGATCAGAGAGAGGATGCTGGCTGCACAGAGTCGCCAAAAGTCGTATGCAGACAAGAGGCATCGACCTCTAGAGTTCAGGATAGGAGCTCATGTCTGGTTGAGAGTATCTCCGACGCGAGGCGTTAGACGTTTCGGCATAAAGGGGAAGTTGAGTCCCCGATATGTCGGTCCTTTTGAGATACTAGATAGAGTTGGGCGAGCGGCTTACAAATTAGCTTTGCCTCCGAAGTTAGAGGGTATTCACCCCGTATTTCATGTGTCTTAACTGAGGGAGTATATACCAGATCCGAGGCACATCGTGAGTTATGATGATTTGGTGGTTGAGCCAGACCACACATTTGTAGAGCACCCTATTGCAGTCCTAGAGCAAGGTGTGAGACGCCTGCGTTCGAAGGACATTCCTATGTTGAGGATATAGTGGTCTAGACGAGGATCAGATGAGGCTACCTGGGAGACAGAGGATAGTATCCAGAGGAACTATCCCGAGTTCTACGCTGAGTTAGAGGCACTAGTAGGATCTACGAGTAGATCTTAATGTCTTTTGGTGAGTGCCTGTTATGTGCTTATGTGATATGTTGTGTTTCCGTGCAAGTGTGTGTGCATATGATCTGTTAGATCCTGTTTGCTAGCACGAGATAGGTATAGCTGGAGATGGTTCTTTCCTCCATGCTTTGGTGTGTGTTATAATTAGCAGGAGATGGTTCTTTCCTCCATGCTACCTTGATGGACATAGTGTAAGTGGAGATGGTTTTCCTCCACATAGTAATGTTATGTGTACGTGGTGGCTGGAGACGGTTTTCCTCCATGCCAGTGTGCTGTGATTAGTGTTTGGCTAGAGATGATCTTCCTCTAGGCCTTATGTAGAGTTGTTATGCTGGAGTTGTTATTCCTCCATGTTGTGTCGAGGATATAGAATGTTATAGGTTGTGATTTGATATCCTGGAGGTGAGAGTGTACCTCGGCTTATGGGTCCAAGAGGTTTTAGGATTTCGCAAGTTTCGGGACGAAACTTGTTTTAAGGGGGGTGAGATGTAAGAGCCTGAGCCTTTGGAGCCTAGGAGCCTTGCTGAGCCTTAGCTGAGTCAGCTTTGACACTTCCAGCCTCCCTAGCGGACCCTGCCAGCCGCACCTGCGCCCCAGTTGAGCCGCCTCTGCGCATGGTTGATCCGTCCTTGCGGTTTTGTGCGGCTGCAGCCACTTTTGTTGACCTCTTGACTTTCTTTTGGGTTGGCTTCTTATATAAGCTTTCTCTTACCTTCAGATGAAGGGTTTCTTCTTCTCTCCAGCTTCTCTCTTCCTCCTCACGTCCTTCATCTTCTTCTTCTTCTTCTTCTTTTTCTTCTTCTTCTCCTTTGACCTTCTTTGATCTTCTCTTGCTTGTGTGAGTGAGTTCTTGAGAGTTTGGAGTTGTTCTTGGCCTTGGATGATCTTGAAGTTGTTGCTGAGAGTGGTTGCTATTGTGTTGAGGTTGAGGGAAGTGTTGATGCTCCATAGTTGCAGCCTAGGTTGGTATGAAGTGAAGAGAGTCGAGAAAGAGATCGAAGAGCAGCCGGGACCAACTCTCTGCATAGTTGGCGCCCTTGCGCCTGAACCCAGCCGCCCATGCGCCTATTGTGGACCGCCCCTACGCCTAGTGTGAGCCGCCTCTACGCCTCACTGGGTCAGCTTGGAGTGCTTGGCTTCTGTTGGTGCATACCTGGTTGGTATGTCTTCCTGCCTTCCTTTCCTTTAGCTTTGGCGTAGTTGCTGGCTAGGTTAAGATGGTTAGGATGAGTGTATGCTAGAGATGTGCCTTAGGCACTTGTGTTGATGTTGAGAGTATACCATAGGCATATGGGATCACGTTATGATCTTTAGGTTGTAGGTTGGTTCTGGTTATGGAGACGAGTCTCCTAACCCTTTCAGGTTGTGATGTTGTGTGCCTTGCTCTTGCAGGCGTTGGTTCTTCCCGAGGTGAAGCTGTGACGTGGTAGGGGATATGAGTGTATCAGGGTAAGTCCATAGGACTTACTTAGCGTACGGTTGTGGATTGTATGATTGTAATGGTTGTGTGTGTTCATATGGTTGTGCATTTATAACTTAAACCGGACTAGGATGACCATTCATTATATTTATATGGCCCAAGTGTATTATAACGGGCGGTAACCACCGGTCTCCGCCTGCTGGGTTAGGAGGAGGTGCCTTGAAGATGATCTCACAGGAGGGGACGAGTGACGGCTACCCCCATGCAAAACTCCTCTGTTACGTTGGATGGGACGGGGTTCTTAAGGTTCCTCGTATTACAAAAGAAGTTGAATTAGTGATGGAATAATGTAATTTAAAGATAATAAATGAATGTGTGTGACAGTGCATGTATGAGTTGTTGTGGTGTGTTTGTGCTATTACTATCATGCTTATCTATTGCTGTAGCTAACGGTGTATACCGTGTTGTAGTTGATCTGCAGGTTAGGAAGACTGTAGAGTGAGCCAGATGGTGTGACCAACCGAGGACTTTTGTACATTAGGATGCGTGGGTTGGGGATCTTTTGTACCAGTTGATGTTGTTGTTTTGGTTTTGTACTCGGCTTTTAGTTTGTAAACTCTTTTGTTGTATTACACAACTTTTATGTATTTGTTTTTACTCTACTTTTGCCTTGTTGTAAGATCCAGTGAACTTGTTGTCGGGCTAGGGTCAGGATCCATTGTGAGATCCTAGCCCAATGTAGCATTCCGAGTCCCGCGGATTCGGGGTGTTATAGTTGTTTTATTCAATTTGATAATTGAGACATCTTTGTTGGTTGATTATTTCTCTTTTCTTGATATTCTTGATATACTTGATTGCATGATAATGATGATTGTTGGCTAAACACCTTGCGATTCTAGGGTGATTATTGACAGACTGACGAAGACGGCCCGTTTCATTCCTATCATAGAGACGTGGCCAGTGAGCAGATTAGCTGAAGAGTATACTAGACAGATAATGAGACTCCATGGGGTACCGAGGACGATCGTTTCTTATTGTGATGGACGGTTTACTTCGAGATTCTGGCAGCAGATTCAGACTGCTTTGGGGACGAGCCTACACTTCACGATTGCGTTTCACCCCCAGACAGATCGTCATTCAGAGAGGACCATCCAGACCTTAGAGGATATGCTGCGAGCCTGTGTGTTGGATTGGGCACAGGGATGCTCTGATTACCTCCCACTCGTTGAGTTCTCATACAACAACAGCTGGCATGCATCTATAGGGATGGCTCCCTATGAGGCACTATATGGACGTAGGTACCGTACACCTTTTATGCTGGGATGAGCCTAGCAGTATCAGTGGGATAGCGCCAGAGAATATTCAGGATGATATGGCTCGAGTAGCACTGATAAGAGAGAGGATATTGGCTGCACAAAGTCGCCAGAAGTCGTATGAAGACAAGAGGCGTCGACCTCTAGAGTTCAGGATAGGAGCTCATGTTTGGTTGAGAGTAACTCCGACGCGAGGCGTTAGACGTTTTGACATAAAGGGGGAGTTGAGTCCCCGATATGTCGGTCCTTTTGAGATACTAGATAGAGTTGGGAGGGCAGTCTACAGATTAGCATTGCCTCCGAGGTTAGAGGGTGTTCATCCTGTGTTTCATGTATCTCAGCTGAGAGAGTACATACCAGATCCGAGGCACATCGTGAGTTATGATGATCTGGTGGTTGAGCCGGACCACACCTTTGCAGAGCACCCAATTGCAGTCCTAGAGCGAGGTGTGAGATGCCTGCGTTCAAAGGATATTCATATGATGAGGATACAATGGCCGAGACGAGGACGTGATGAGGCTACCTAGGAGACAGAGGATAGTATCCAGAGGAACTATCCAGAGTTTTACGCTGAGTTAGAGGCACCAGTAGGGTCCACGAGTAGATCTTTGTGCCATCTTGCTCACTAAGAAGGATGAAAAACCGCGCCTTATTTGCTGGATTCTCCTACTTTATGAGTTCGACTTGGAGATTTGCGATAAGAAGGTGTCCAAAAATTCTGTAGCGGATCACCTCAGCCGGCTACCTCCCTAAAGATATATCTTTTGAGGGAGATGACATGCCTATCGACGACTCTTTTCCCGATGAGCAACTCCAATGGATGGAACATTGGTTTCACCAAATTTCGGAAGGTAACGAACCTTGGTATGCTAATATTGTCAATTATCTTGTTTGTCAGGAGATACCTCCCGGGATATCATACGCACAAAGGAAGAAGTTCTTTAAAGATGTGCGTCACTATTTTTGGAATGAACTTGTACTCTTCAAGAGGGGTCCAGATGGGATGCTGCGGAGTTGCATTCCGAAAGATGAGACAAAAAGTGTCATGAGGCACTGTCCATTCATTACCATGTGGAGGACATGCTAGTGCTCACAACAAGTGCGCTAAGGTATTAAGTTCCGGTTTCTTTTGGCCTACATTATTCAAGGATGTGAAAATGTTTATTGCTTCTTGTGATGCATGTCAAAGAACAGGAAACTTGTCTAGACAGATCGAGATGCCACACAATAATATTCAGGAAGTCGAGATCTTCGATGTTTGGGAGTAGACTTTATGGGACCATTCCCCTCTTCAGGAGGAAATCTATACATTCTATTGGCGGTTGACTACGTGTCTAGATGGGTAGAAGCCATTGCTTCTCCCACCAATGACGCCACCGTGGTTGTGAAGTTTTTCAACCGGACCATATTCCCACGCTTTGGGACACCTCAAATAATCATAAGTGACAGAGGAATGCACTTCACAGCCTGGAAGTTTGAGGCACTCCTATCAAAGTATGGAGTAACCCACAAGGTAGCAACTCCCTATCACCGTCAAACTAGTGGACATGCTAAAATTTGAAATAGAGAAATCAAAGGAATTCTGGAGAAGACCATATCTTGGACGAGGGAGGATTGGTCCATGAAGCTGGATGACGCTCTATGGGCATATAGGACAGCTTTCAAGACTCCTATTGGAACCACACCTTAAACCTTCATTTATGGAAAGTCTTGTCACCTTCCGGTGGAGCTAGAACATAAGGCGTATTGGGTGATAAAATGGCTCAACTTTGATATCAAAGAAGTTGGGGAGAAGAGGCTCTTGGACATCAACGAGTTGGAAGAACTACGGTTGAATGCTTACGAGAATGCAAAGATCTACAAGGAGAGAACGAAGAAGTGGCATGACAAGCATATTATTCCAAAGGAGTTCAAAGAATGAGACCTCGTTTTCTCTTCAACTCCCGTCTCCGCTTTTTTCCTTGTAAGTTGAAATCTAGATGGACTGGACCTTTTACTATGAAACACGTTTTTTCTCATGGTACAGTTGAAGTATGGGGTGAACGTAGCGGAAACTTTAAGGTGAACGGTCATAGGCTGAAGAAGTATACACCGGAAGTTCCGGTTGAGAAGACTGCACCACTGCATCACATATGATCAAGGAATGATATGGTCCAGCTAGTGACCTTAAAACAAGCGCTTCTTGGGAGGCAAACCAAGGTATTGCTTTCTTTCTTGCTTTCTAGATTAGATTAGTGTAGTTTGTGTGTTTTGTATACATGATAATAGGATCTAGGTAGTACTCAAAGAAAAACAACAAAAGAACACAAATGGGTAGCACCACAGTTCGAGAAACTGAAAAGAAATGGAAACTGGAAGCCATTTCGGGAGAAATATCGACCGAGACACATTTGGGAAAACCGAGATACGAACAACAGGGAGTTACCTCGGTTGACCACCTCGGTCACTGACAATCATCTCGACCGAGATACGGTTGAATTTTCTGAAGGGTATAAAAACGAGATGGGCTTCTCTCTCTTCAACCCTCTTCTCACCCAACGCCGTCTCGATCGAAACAAGCCCTAATCTCTCAAATTCCCATTTCTTGCTTGTTTTCAACAATTCTCGACTCGAAATCCACAACAAAGACACAATAGAGACTTCTCCAGCATTGATCGACACTTCCAACAACCACAATCTGCAGAAAATCGGGTAATCTCGTTCGAAAACCCCTCTTTCTTGATTTCGGTTGATTTCGTCAGATTTCGGGAGATTTTTGCTGCTTGTTGTGTTGAAAATAACTGGAGAACCCCCTAGAAGGCAATTAGTAGTGATTTTGGGGTCAGAAATATACAGATTCAGATAATCATTCAACGTGTTGTCCGTCTCGGTTGAAACCCAGTCATCTCGGCCGAGAAACCCTCAAGAACAGCCCGATATCAAACCCTAATTTGAGAAAAATGCGTCGTTTAAATAGGCAATTGGAAATCTGTGACCGCCCAAATGATGGAAACCAAAAAATCCACCTTGAGTATATATTTGAATATGAGATGATGGAAGACTTAACACAAATAAAGCGGTTTTTATACTAACAAAATATCGATTGTATTTCTAGTTGCTTGGTTTGTTTGGTGTTTTTCTGAATATGTGCAGGCCTTGGAAAGCATTTGAAGGGACAGACGGAGGCCTTGATATCAGATACAAGGGATAAGCGAGGCCTTGAAGCGAGATACAAGGGACAAGCGCAGAGTTTGAAGAGGATTAACATGGAGGCCTTGAAAGCCATTTCAAGGTATCAAAAGCCAAAGGACAGAACGGCAAGGAATTCAAATTTCTACCAAATAAATCAACCAAAATCCAAAGAAGATCTTCCAGGAAGATTTGGCTAACAAGATACGCTCAAGAAGAAGATCTCGACCTAGAGGATTCGGTTCACAACAGGATCTTGCAAAGATCTTCAAATAAAGCGCAAGATTTCTTCTCAACAAAATTTGTAGATTTTCATCCAAAAAATCACAACAAGATTTAAAGATCTCAATGCTCAAAAGAGAAAGATCTTCAACAGCGTGAGAAGATTACGGAGAAGAAGAATCAACATGCGTTAAAGAGATGAAGAAGATAAAGAAGATCTACAACGGCTATCTCATCTCAACCAAGAAGCGTTTTCCATGGAGTAGAAGAAACATCTACAACGGTCATCTTTCCAAACGGCTAGAAGACCTCTCCATCGAAGACTATAAATGAAGATGTCGATTGAAGAAGAAGGTACACAAGCTTACACAGAAATATCCAAAGTCTTCAAGAAATCCATAACATCTTCATTGGTTCATAGAAGTTTTTCTTTCTCTCCTTTTTACAAAAGCTTTACCCCCTAGAGAGAGATAAAACTCGAGAGCTCCATTGGCATATCTAAAGAGTGTTATACTAGAGTGTGTGTTACTCTGCAAAGTAACTAGACTATTATAGCAAGGTTAAGAGTTGAAGCTAGATCGTAACGTTGGCTACAATGAGAGAAGAGGATTTCTTTTAGTTTGTATCTAGGACTCTTTGAAGCTGATAATAGATAGTTAGATCATACGGCTATACCTTGGGACGGAGAGTAGGCTATTTAGAGCCAAAATTCGTAAACTTGTCATCGTGTCGATCTTTTCAATTCCACACCATATGTTGGTATACTGTGACTAACTTTGTTTTACAGGATTACAAAGTCAAGGCCCTTGAAATCAGTTTCAAATCCCTCGAAATCAACGTGTGTTACAAAGAGATCACATCGACATCAAGGCCTTTGAAATTAGTTTCAAAGTCTTGAGATAGGTTTTTGCAAAAAGTTCCTATACTCTATTAACCCCCCCCCCCCTTCTTTTAGAGTATTTATATCCTTTATATTCACCTAAAGGTTCTTCAATTGGTAGCAGAGCTAGACTCACGTATTTTGATTTAACTATCAGTGAGACTAATCATGAATCTTGTAGGTGATGGAGGATTTGCTCAAGGAAGATCCTCATCTCAACCACCACTCTTCTGTGGCAACAACTTTGCCCATTGGAGAGCACTAATGCGCATGTTCATTATTGATCAGGACATGGAACTATGGAGCATTATTCAAAATGTCCCCAAAGTCCTAACTATTGCAGTTGAAGGTGTCTACGTCGCAAAGAAGGAAGCAGACTTCACAAAAGTCGACTTGGATAGTGTTTCAAAGAACTACAAAGCCATGAACTTGCGTTACTGTGGATTAGATGCAAATGAATTCAACCGTATCTCATCATGCAAGAGTGCAAAGGAAATATGGGACAAACTCGTTGTCACATACGAAGGAACAAGTCAAGTCAAGGAAACAAAAATTAGCATCTTCCTCAGAAAATATGAGTTATTCAAGATGAATCCAAACGAGCCAGTAAAAGAAATGTTCACAAGATTTACTGAGATCGTGAACAACCTGGACTCACTTGGAAAGGTATTCAGAAATGAAGAAAAAGTTAGGAAGGTTCTATGGAGATTACCTAAAGCTAAGTGGGGACCAAAGATGACTGTAATCGAAGAAACTCAAAATATCTCAACTCTTCCTCTTGACGACCTCCTTGGAAAACTCATCAGACACGAGATGGTTCTTGGTGAAGAAGATGGAGAGCTCCCATCCAACACAAAGAATCTGGAATTAAGATCGAAAAAGGATGAGTTACCATCATAAGAGGAAGATAGTGATGATGATGATGAAGAAGATGCAATTGTCTTGATCTCCAGAGGTCTCGCGAAGATTCTTAGAATAAAGAAACAATTTGCAAACAAGAAAGTATATCCGTGAACATCAAGACCTCGAGGTAAGTTTTCTAACTCTAACAAGATAGCTAAAGTTCTGACTTGTTTTGAATGTGGTGAAAAAGATCATCTCGTTAAGGATTGTCCGCAAAAAAAGAGGACCAACTTTAAGAAGAATGATCAAAAGAAGAAAGTTATGGTAGCTTCATGGAGTGATTCAGATTCCTCAAATGAATCAGAAGATGGAATATAACATGCAAACCTTTGTCTTATGTCCGATCATGACAAAGATCCAAATCACTATGTCGATAATGTGGTAAGTACCATCATGTCTCAACATGAATCTGATCTCACACAATTCCTTAAAGACATCATCATATGTGATAAAGAACATAGGGTAAGGATAAGTTCCTTGAAAGAAAGTTTCTCAAACAAGAGAAAAGATTAAGTGATATATTTCTGGAGATTGAAAATCTTAACACTGAAAAGTTAGACCTTGATATCAATATCAAGGCCTTAGAATCTGATAATGCGATTCTCAAGGTTAATCTCTCTTCTCTCCATCAAGAATATATCGATCTAGAGAAAAAAAGGTTGATCTAACAATGACGTGTCAAGACCAGAAGGTTGCACTTATTCAATTCACTCGTTCGAAAGCCAACCTCAAAATGATGATGGGTGAGCAACAATCTTCCCTTAAGAAAAATGGTATAGGATACCACATTAGTTTTCCTAGAAAAACAACTACCACTTTTGTCAAGGCTAAAGGAAGCATTCATATGCCCACATGTTTCCACTTTTGTAAAAATGGTCATGTCAAATCTACATGTCCATACAGAAGAAATGATCCTTACATCATTAGAAACACTTATCCTCTATGTCTAAGGAAACAGATTAAGCAATTATGGTTTCCTAAAGGTACTAGACAACCAAACATGATTGAGCCTGAATATGGACCAAAATATGCCATTTGGTCGATCTGGAAAGGTTGATGTTTGTTGTTTTGCAGGATATTACCAAGGTAAAGGAGCATAAATGGATATTAGATAGTGGTTATTCAAGACATATGAGTGGAAAAAGCTCACCGTTCTTAGATCTAAAGAAGCAATCCACTGGAACCATTACGCTTGGTGATAAAGGAAAGTGTGACATTATTGACATTGGTAAAATATGTTATAATTCATCCAACTTTATTGATGATGCATATCTTGTTGACGGCTGGAAGTATAACTTGCTTAGTATCTCTCAAATATGTGATAAAGGCAACAAGGTATTGTTTGATTCAGAAAAATGTGAAGTTCAAGACAAGACATCGTGCTATATTATGCTTACTACTCCTAGATGCAACAATGTTTATTCTATGAGTACTAACCAAGTTTCAATAACTATGCTAAAGTGTCTCAAGGCCTTGACTGATGATCCAAGGCTTTGACATAGAAGACTTGATCACGTAAGCATGCATACAATCCAGAAGTTACTTTCAAAATATTTGGTATGTGGATTGCCAAACCTAAACTTCAAGGTAGATGAACTATGTAAAGCTTGTACACAAGGAAAACAAACAAGATGTTCATTCAAACAAAAGAAGGTTATCTTAATCTGAATCAACGTGCAGATAACAATTCTGATGAAGAGGAAGATCCTAAGGCTCAAGAAAATAATATGCAAGAAAAGATTCAAGATACCGAAGAAAAATCTCAAGATCTTGAAACAAAAAATTGTGATGTCAGAAATCCGTCTCAAGGCCTTGAAACCCAACTTCAAGGCCTTGATATAGGATCCAGGGCAAAACTCCAACGGTAACTGAATTTAGTCAAGCATATGAGCCTCAATCTTTAGGATTTGTTCCATCTTACAAACGAAGGAAGTTTCAACATTCTTGATACCATCCACCAGAGAATGTGACCTCATATCCAAACGCAGAAGTTCAAACTCGATCCATAGTTAACAACTTATGTGCGTTCTCGGTGTTCGTGTCTCTTGTTGAGTCGAAGAATTATGTTCAAGCTCTTCAAGAACCCGACTGGATCATTGCCATGCAAAATGAACTAAATGAGTTCGAGAGAAACAAGGTTGACCAAAGCATCAATCCGTCATTGGCACAAAATGGGTTTTTCAAAACACGTTAGATGAAAATGGTAAAGTTATTCGAAATAAAACACGACTTGTATCCCAAGGCTATAACCAAGAGGAAGGTATTGATTATGAGGAGACTTTTGCTCCAATTGCCAGGTTATAAGCCATTCGTATGCTACTTGAGTTTGCATCTTTCATGAGCATAAAGTTATTTCAAATGGATGTAAAATGTGCTTTTCTAAACGGCTTCTTAGAAGAAGTCTACGTTGCTCAACCACCTGGTTTTGAAAATGATGATTTCTGGATCATGTTGTTAAATTGGACAAGGCTCTTTATGGTCTTAAGCAAGCTCCTCGAGCTTGGTATGAAAGATTGTCCAAGTATCTCCTTGAAAACAATTTTAAAAAGTGTTTGATTGACAAAACTTTATTTATCAAAACCAGAGGCAACGATATTCTAGTAGTACAAATCTATGTTGATGATATATTATTCGGTGCTACTAACGATTCTCTTCGCAAGGAATTTTCAGATATTATGTGCAGAAAATTCGAAATGAGCCTATTGGGTGAGTTAAATTTCTTTCTTGGACTTCAAGTTACACTAGAAAAGAAAGGAATTTTTCTCAATGAAAGCAAGTATACCAAGGACTTGCTCAAGAAGTATAAGATGGATTAATCCAAGGTCGCAAAAACTCCTATGAGTTCGACACTTTCGCTTGACCATGACAAAGATGGAAAATGTGTTGTACATGAGTATCGAGGTATGGTCGGTTCTTTGTCATATCTAACCGCTAGTCGACATGACATTATGTTTAGCGTGCGCACGTGTGTGAGATTTCAAGCTGATCCTAAAGAGTCACACTTGATAGCTATGAAAAGGATATTTCGGTATCTCAATGGCACTAAGGATCTAGGGTTATGGTATTCACGTCAAAGTTCGTTTCACCTCGTTGGCTATTCATATGCAGACTTCGCAGGTTATAAGGTGTTCGCCACTTAGCGTGCGTGCAAATAAGCTTTAATTATAAAACTAGAAATCAAGCAAGCAAACCCGCAGTGTACGGATTGATATAGTTGAGCAAGAATTCCAGAGTATCGAACACAGGGATTTGGGGGGAACAAATTCGATTATAGATTA
This sequence comes from Fagopyrum homotropicum, assembly GCA_033239125.1. NCBI lineage: Eukaryota > Viridiplantae > Streptophyta > Magnoliopsida > Caryophyllales > Polygonaceae > Fagopyrum > Fagopyrum homotropicum. The sequence goes on from BSWB01000003.1 coordinate 65,126,463, forward strand.
TCAAGCGAATAAATGTAAGAAGCTTTTCAAGTATTGGGAAAACAACAATCCTAAAGATCCAAGTATCCAGCTGTGGCAATCGATTCAAGATGTACTAATGATATAAGGACAGAGTTGAGATATGCAAAGGTATGCTAATGTAAGGTAATCGTACGGTGAAGTTCCAAAAACCTTATATGACTCACCTACAAGACACTCTCTATAAAGGTTGTTGAGGCTTCAATATAGAAAGGTTCTAGAGGTAAGAATTAATGTCAAATACCCAAACTTATAATCCAAAGATCAAGACTAACTTAACCGATTAAGGTTATGACACTCACAATCGAGGTAGAGGTTGTTGAGGCTTCACTACCACCTAGAAAAGGCAAGCCAAGACTAAGTTAAAGCAAATCTTTAACTTTGGATTAAAGTAAAAGCAGGTTCGTAACTTAACACAGAATTACGGGTAGTTCTTGAGCTTCCACGGCCGTGGAACTCAAGAACAGACCGTGGATTAGGTTTGTCGGCGATTCTCTCTAACTCTCAGGGTCCAATCCGTTTACGATCGATCTATCATCATCTAAGACACAACTATCAACCCTTCACCTTAGAATTGTTAAGGGTTTTTAGCCAACAATAGTCATAATGATATCAAATTCAAGGTTTAAAAGATTGAAAGATGAAAACTTCCGAAAACCTTCAATAACTTCCAAATCAATCTCAAAGTGACAATCACCTTTGCACCTACAAGATAAGAGCGAAACTTGTCAATAGCATAAACAATGGCTAAAAATTCCTTTTCCGTAGTGGTGTAGTTGAGCTGCGCTTCATCTAGCGTCTTGCTAGTATAGTATATGGCACGGGTTCGCCCTTCTTTCCTTTGTCCAAGAACAGCTCCTATAGCTACGTCACTAGCATCGCACATAACCTCAAAGGGAAGGTTCCAATCCGGAGGTTGGATAATAGGTGCTGAAATTAGAGCTTTCCGGATCATGTTAAACGCATCCAAGCATTCCTGCGAAAACTCAAAAACCGCATCCTTCATCAATAGATTAGTAAGAGGTTTTGAAATTTTAGAGAAATCCTTTATGAAGCGCCTATAGAATCCTGCATGTCCTAAGAAACTTCTTATCCCTTTCACCGAAGTTGGGGGGGAAGTTTTTCTATAGTCTCTATTTTCGCCTTATCCACCTCAATCCCTCTACTAGAGATTAAGTGTCCTAAAACAATTCATTCCTTAACCATGAATTGACACTTCTCCCAATTAAGAACTAGGTTAGTTTCTTCACACCTTTGTAATACAAGAGCAAGGTTAGAAAAACAATTGTGAAAAGAGGAACCGTATATGGAGAAGTCATCCATGAAGACTTCCATGATTTCCTCAATGTATTCGGAGAAGATGGCCATCATGCACCTTTGAAAGGTGGCTGGGGCGTTGCAAAGCCCGAACGGCATTCTCCTATAAGCGAACGTACCCCATGGGCACGTGAATGTGGTCTTCTCCTGATCATCCGGGTGTATCGGAATCTGAAAGAAACCACTATAACCGTCAAGGTAGCAAAAATGTGAATGTTGTGCTAACCTTTCAAGCATTTGATCTATGAATGGCAATGGGAAGTGATCCTTCCTCGTCGCATTGTTAAGCTTGCGGTAGTCTATGCACATCCGCCATCCCGTTACGGTTCGGGTAGGAATGAGTTCGTTATTCTTGTTGGTGATGACCGTCATTCCTCCCTTCTTCGGAACTACTTGAACCGGACTCACCCACTTACTATCGGAGATAGGATAGATGATACCTGCATCAAGAAGTTTAAGTATTTCCTTCTTGACAACCTCCTTCATGGTCGGGTTTAACCGCCTTTGAGGTTGTCTTGAAGTCCTAAAGTCCTCTTCCATTAGTATTTTATGCATGCATAGGGAAGGTTTGATTCCTACTAAGTCCTCAATAGTATATCCTAAAGCTTTTCTATGTTTCCTAAGGACAACCATGAGCTCATTATGTTCATCTATGCTTAGATCGGAACTAACAATAACCGGAAAGGTAGAATTAGATCCTAGAAAGGCATACCTTAGATGAGTAGGAAGCGGCTTTAGTTCCATCGCTTTCGGAGCTTCCAATGGCTCTTGTGGAGCTTCCGATGCTTCCTTAGAAGTGTCTAAGGAAGTAGAAGGTGTGGGAGAAGAATCAAAAGAAGTTGAAGAAGTGGCACGATCACCCTCTTCCACGGCCAGAATCACGGTTTCCCTGCATCCTCCACGGCCATGGTTTAGGGCGTGGAAAGGAAATACGGTTACTCTGCTTCCTCCACGACCGTATAACTCTCTGGAGTGGGACACGGTTTGGTTGGTGAAATCCACGGCCGTGGAATATAGTGTATGGCCGTGGATTTTCACGTTTTCTGCCTCATCGTGGAGCATCTCAAATTCCACTTCACCCACTTCTTCTTGTGCTTCTAAGGCTTCAATTGCCTCATTGCACTCCTCTTCTTCCCCTACATTCATTAGACTCATGGTAATAACCTTTTGTAAAGGATCTTTGAAGAGAATAGCACTTACCTCCTCTCTAGACAACCCCTCTTCATCTTGGATATTGAATATATCCTCATCAAAGATTGGCTCCTTCACTAGAGTGGAAAGAACAAATTCTACCTTCTCCTCTCCTATGTCAAAGGCGAGCCTAGCATTCTTGCAATCGACTATGCAGCCGGAAGTTGCAAGAAACGGTCTTCCGAGTATGATCGGGACCGGACTATCTGCAGGAATGTCAAGCACAACAAAATCAATGGGAACAAAGAATTTACCTAGCTTGACCGGGACGTCTTCTACAATACCGACGGGGCGAGTGATGGATCGATCCGCCATGTACAACGTCATCTTTACCGGTTTAGGGTCGCCTAAACCGATCTTCCTACATAATGCAAGTGGTATGATGCTCACACTTGCTCCCAAGTCACATAAAGCGTCATATGTGACATCTCCCACTCCTATGGGAATGCAAAACGACCCCGGATCCTTTAGCTTTGGGGGCATTTTCTCCTTCATGGTCTTGATGATCCGATGAATCCGAACTCATCTTAACCTCTCCAAAGTCCTCTAACTTTCTCTTGTTAGAGAGGATCTCCTTTAAGAACTTGCCATAAGCCGGCATACCTACAATAGCATCAATGAAAGGTATATTAATATGCAGCTTGCTCATGAGTTCTATAAACTTACCAAATTGTTTATCTAGGCGCGCTCTCGCTCTAGATTGAGGGAATGGTAGGGGAGGTTTGTAAGCTGGAGGAGGAACGTAGACATCTTCCTTCTCCTTCCCCTTCTCTTTGTCTTTTTCAACGGGGACTTCAACAAACTTAGGCTGCGGATCGGTGGTAGTCACTCCGCTCCTAGTTGTGATTGCCATCACCCTTCCCTTAGGGTTGTCGTCCGTCTTTCCTGGAAGTTTCCCTTGATTCCTAGGAACTTCCTCCGCTTGGCTGAACATTTGGTTTTCTAAAACCTTTTGGGCTTTATCAACCTTAGAAATTTGATCATCAACCTTAATGATGCGGTTCTCCAACCCTTGAAGCTTTCCCAAGATCGTTTCCAACATGGGATCGGGTTTCTCCTTCCCCGAAGTGTTTCCTCCATTAGATGTTTGCCCCTGGCTTTTCAAAGGAGTAGAGGAAGAGGAAGGTGGAGTTAGTGAATTCGAATTGGAAGGATAAGAGCTACCGGAGTTTTGTTGATTGGAGCGCCAATTGTTGTTGTTTGAACCCCAATTGTTGTTCCGGTTGTTGTTGTTGCCTTTCCAATTATTCCGGTTGTTGTTCCGGTTATTGTTGTTGCGGTTTGTATTCTCTCCACCATTATTGTTGTTGCCCAAGTAGTCAACATCCTTTCCTTGTTGCTTTGGGAAGTTGGTCTTGATGGCTTCCTTCAACTCTTTAATCTCATTGTTGAGAGAAAAGATTTGAGTTTGAGCTTCATGTGTGAGCTTTGCTCCTTGCTCTACACGATTTCCTTCTACTTTCCGGTGGGAATACTTCTCTATGACTCTTGCTTGCTTCTCAATGAAGTCCCAAGCGTCATCTTCCCTCATGTCCATGAATGTACCATATGAGAGGGATTGGAGCTTGAATTGTGTCTCCACATCCAGCCTTTTATAGTATATCTCCAGCAATGCAAGCTTGGATATGCCATGATGAGGGCAATCCAATAACAAATCCTGAAACCTTTCCCATGATTGAAATAAACTTTCGTTAGATCTCATGGAAATTGCATTAATCTTACCTCTAAGTTCCGCCGTTTTGGATGGCGGAAAGAACTTAGTGAGGAACTCCGCGGAAAGATCCTCCTATGTCTCAAGCTTTCCACTTGGAAGAGCTTGATACCAATACAATGCTTTCCCCTTCAAGGAGAAGAAGAAAGGCTTGAGCTTATAGTTGTTGGTAGTTGCATTTTTCGGTCTCATTGTCTCCATCATACACTCAAAGTTTTGCAAGTGTTGGTGTGGAGATTCAGCGCTTGTCCCGCCAAATTGGTTTTGGCGAACAAGAGTAATAACTTGAGGGTTGAAGCTAAACCCTTGTACATCATCAGCATCAAAGTTCACACCTAAACGGCGTGGTTGCTGCGTTGGATCCATCCTTTGGCCAAGAGTTCTTGGTTCTTCATCCACGCGGTTCAGCCTTACATTCCTGGGTGGAACGCGTCGGTTTGCGGTTGTCCGTGGAGCGAATGGATCCTTTGGCCAAGAGTTCTTGGACTTCAAGTTACACTAGAAAAGAAAGGAATTTTTCTCAATGAAAGCAAGTATACCAAGGACTTGCTCAAGAAGTATAAGATGGATTAATCCAAGGTCGCAAAAACTCCTATGAGTTCGACACTTTCGCTTGACCATGACAAAGATGGAAAATGTGTTGTACATGAGTATCGAGGTATGGTCGGTTCTTTGTCATATCTAACCGCTAGTCGACATGACATTATGTTTAGCGTGCGCACGTGTGTGAGATTTCAAGCTGATCCTAAAGAGTCACACTTGATAGCTATGAAAAGGATATTTCGGTATCTCAATGGCACTAAGGATCTAGGGTTATGGTATTCACGTCAAAGTTCGTTTCACCTCGTTGGCTATTCATACGCAGACTTTGCAGGTTATAAGGTGTTCGCCACTTAGCGTGCGTGCAAATAAGCTTTAATTATAAAACTAGAAATCAAGCAAGCGAACCCGCAGTGTACGGATCGATATAGTTGAGCAAGAATTCCAGAGTATCGAACACAGGGATTTGGGGGGAACAAATTCGATTATAGATTATCAAGCGAATAAATGTAAGAAGCTTTTCAAGTATTGGGAAAACAACAATCCTAAAGATCCAAGTATCCAGCTGTGGCAATCGATTCAAGATGTACTAATGATATAAGGACAGAGTTGAGATATGCAAAGGTATGCTAATGTAAGGTAATCGTACGGTGAACTTCCAAAAACCTTATATGACTCACCTACAAGACACTCTCTATAAAGGTTGTTGAGGCTTCAATATAGAAAGGTTCTAGAGGTAAGAATTAATGTCAAATACCCAAACTTATAATCCAAAGATCAAGACTAACTTAACCGATTAAGGTTATGACAGTCACAATCGAGGTAGAGGTTGTTGAGGCTTCACTACCACCTAGAAAAGGCAAGCCAAGACTAAGTTAAAGCAAATCTTTAACTTTGGATTAAAGTAAAAGCAGGTTCGTAACTTAACACAGAATTACGGGTAGTTCTTGAGCTTCCACGGCCGTGGAACTCAAGAACAGACCGTGGATTAGGTTCGTCGGCGATTCTCTCTAACTCTCAGGGTCCAATCCGTTTACGATCGATCTATCATCATCTAAGCCACAACTATCAACCCTTCACCTTAGAATTGTTAAGGGTTTTTAGCCAACAATAGTCATAATGATATCAAATTCAAGGTTTAAAAGATTGAAAGATGAAAACTTCCGAAAACCTTCAATAACTTCCAAACCAGTCTCAAAGTCACAATCAAGAACAATAATCGTCACTAAATTCGGAATAGAACAAACAATCAAAATCTTAGATAAGAAGGAAGAACGGGATGTCAATCCGTCTTCTAGATCAAACCTAAGTAAGAAGCAAAATCTTCTTACGAACAATCTTCCGAATCTTCGATCTTCCATCAATCCGGAAATCACAATAGCAATGCGCCAAAATCTCTCAAACACAACTTCCGCCGAATGCGAAATTAGGGCAATTCCAAGCGCAAGCGTAAGATACGTCTATGCGTAAGCAAAGGTGACGGAATCTCTCTTCGTCCGTCCTTTTATAGTGTAAGATAAAATATCGGCCCGGCCCAATTGCGTAGGAGATCGTGGCTTAAAGTGTGGCGAAAAAGATCGCCAAGATCACGGTCGTGGAAGGGTTCCACGGCCGTAATTTAGAGCGTGGAAATCAACACGGTTTGAACCATCTTCTCCACGGCCGTAGAAGTTACTGGAATGAACCACACTTCACTTGCTATGGTTCCACGGCCGTGGACTTGAACGTGGAAAGTAGTACGGCCGTATTTTAGAGCGTGGTTTAGGGCAAGAACGTGATTCTTCCTTAGCCTCGTGTATCCTTCAAGTTGACACTCCGTTAGCTCCTAGGAATGTCCTCAATTCATGGACATGCCCAATCAACTCTATCCTTGCTCAATTCCGTTCGGAAATAGCTCTCAATTACCTATAATCAACATAAAGCTTGTGTAGATCTCTATATCGACATTATAGACAAACTAGCTCACAAATGCATCAATGCTCAATCAATGACTATCAATATGGATCAAATACACTAAGAAAACATGCCTAAAATATCACAATATTTCATGCTAACAAATAACCCCATACTTGCCACTTGCTTGTCCCTAAGCAAGGTTTTTCAAAAAGCTTTTAAAACAAGAGTTAGGATGAAATATGTGTACCTCTCAAAGCAATACTTCTTTTGGATGAATGTGCCTTCTAATCAATAGATCATTCTCAAATCTTGCTTCATTCGTTTATAAGACTTTCATACACTTAATCAAAGAGTAAAGGGTAAAGAAAAATCATGAATCAATCAAACTTCCATACAAACATCATAACCTTCAAACATTATCAAAATCAATCATAAGAAACTTCAATTTAGATCACCAAGTCATATAACATTCTTTTAATCTTAAGGACTTTCAAAGAAAAAGGTCTAGAATGTGGAAAGGGAAGGAAACTCTTAGGGAATGTGGTGCATGAATCCGGGAAAGTGGATAACTACTCTTTCTTCTTCTCTTGCGGTTTCCGCAGCACTTTCAACTTAGAGCTTCACTCTCTTCCTTTCATTTTTCGACTTTAATTTTGGAGTTATGGATAGAGGTGCACAAAAACCAAAGCCTAGGAGATTGGCGTTTCTCAATTTTTATGAGATGCCTCAAACCCTTAGCGCACATACCATAATCCGCTAGGAATATCGCTCAATCCGACTTTGGCAAGACACAAACACCCGGCTATGTGAATGGTGCCGAGTTACTCATCGTCATGATTGACTTCCCCAAACCTACAATTTCTTTCTATTCTTTTGATTGCAAATAATTGCTTTCAAGGCCCTCCCACATCAAACATGCCAATATCAATCAACTCCTCCAATTTCCCGGATAGGTAAAGGAGACCATAATTTCAATGAGGGCCTAAATGATCAAAGAAAGAAGAAAGAAAAATCGAATTGCCTTAATCATCTCAACAAGAAGCATAGGAACTTATAATGTAATTTCAACTTCAATTTCTCAACATGATTTAGGTAACATTCATCACATTATGAAACTTGCAAAAGAGGTATAATCAATTCATTCAACTTCTTTTCAATTCACTATTCGTTCAAGCATGCAATTGTCATCAAACTCAATTCACAAGTAGCGATTATCATAGAAATCATCTCAATTCCTTAGAAGCACAAAATTTTCAAATTTTTCAATTTTTATGGGTTTTTCAAACTCTTTTTCATGCAATGTAATAATGAAACGTGCAGCAATATAATGAACATGCAAGATAGGCTCGATAGAAGCAATCATAGTGAGTAAGAGTTATTACAAACTTTTAGTCACACCCCACCCCATACTTAGAACAAACATTGTCCCTAATGTTCAAATAAAAGAAAGAAAAGAAAAGAAAAGAAAGAAAGAAAAAGACTCACAAAATGGCGGTGAAGCGGATAAGGCTATCGGTCATCATCATCGTCACTGCAGCGCCGGTGGAGGCGGGAATGGAGAGAAGCTAGCGTCGTAGTGCCGCCCAAACTGCTGGCGGTAGACGTCTCTCATCATATGATCGAGGTCGTCCATACGTCCATCCCTAGCGTCGGCTCGGATCTCCAATGCTCCTACTTTGTCAAAAAGGCAAGTAGCCCAATCTGGCATCTGCTCATACCATCCCGGAGCATGATTGTACCACCCCGGTGCATCGGACGGTGCTGGTGCTGGTGGCTGCTGTGCGGACCATGGAGGTGGAGCTCTGTACCATGCAGGAGGTGTATCCATCCAAGTAGGTCTCTCACTCACGCTGGTGCGGCGAGAAGACAAACCTGAAGCTCTGGCGGGACGTGGAGAACGTCTGGGCACATCAGAAGCAATGTCCGGCTGATCCGGAAACGTGCCAAACTCCTGCTCTGCTCCTCCTCCTCCCTCATACTGATCCCTCATCTCCTCCTCCTCAACTACGGGCGGTGGTGGGACATACGGAGGAGCTGCAATCCTGTTCGCATGAATATCTGCAAACGTAGCCTTCCAATTATGGCGTCCAGCCATAATGGAGTACTCCGGGAGCCACTCAATGCCTCTCCCCGTCCTGCTCTCCCAAGGCATAGCTGTGTAAGGCGGACCTCTATGGGTACGGAAGATAAGGCCTCTAGTCATGAAGGCCTGGAGTCCTAGGGGTACAACTGGTATGCGTGTGCATGCAGAAAAATCAACCCCCAATATCCTAGCAAGGTGGGTGACTATCCCACCATATCCGATGTTGCCCGCCCTCTTGTTCTTAAGCTTGCTCATCGTAGCAACTAAGAGGGTGGCGCAGTCAGCAGGGCGCCCATACATTATAGAGTACAGAAGGAAAAGCTCATCCGTCTTGATCTTCTGAGGTGTCTCCGTCCTAGGGAAGAGACACTCAGAAAGAACACGGTGAGCAATCTTCAAGGCTAAGTGATACATCAACTTAGCCTTGGTGTCAGCTGGTTGCCAGCGGTCCTCGCTGGCGTAGATCATGGCAACCTCCTCCCAAAAATCTTTGGCGTAAACGCCACTAGGAAAACGACCATTGAAGGTCTCTTGGAACCCAAAGAAGGCTCCAAACTCTCTGATGGTAAAGTCATAGTTTCTTTCCATAAGATGGAAAGAAACGGTCCTATCCACATGGCTGTGCTCAAACGACGTCACAACCTCCCTCGTGATCTCCTCATAAGCGTCTTCTCGGATAGCTGAGAAGACAACAAGTCCGGCTCTATCCAAGAGCCAAGTAAGGTCATCTATGATGTTAAGAGGAGTTAAATCCTCCAACAATAGGTACCTAGGTCCTATCACAGCCCTCTTATGGATCCTCTCGAGTGCATCGAGGTGATCCTCATGAATGGTCGGTACTCTAGGTCTAGGAGGTGCGGGTGATGAAGGTGATGATGGAGGTGAAGGGGAGGAAGGTGGTGGTGCCCTAGAGGATGAAGAGGAAGAGGGGTTACCCTTCCTCTTTTTGTTCTTTTCCTTCTCATTCTTCTTCTCCTTAATCCTTCCAGAAACTCTCCTAACAAAATCCATCACTGTTCAAAACCACGGTCTGTTCTTGGTGTTCCACGGCCGTGGAATTGACAGAGACCGTGATTCGTCTCGCTTTTTCTCAAATCTCAGCAAACAACAGCCAAATCTCACAATCAAGCAGTCCTAGTCTAATTCCTTCCAATTTCAATCAGTTCTCCTAAAATTTCTAGCAAAAACGAACCCAAATTGACGAAGATAGAGAAGAGCGAAAAAAACCTAGGTTTCGGATTTTAAAATCCGAATTCTACGTTCCTTGGTGATTTGTCACTCGATTTGTTGCTTGGATCTCGTTGGTGGTTGAATTTGCTTCAGTTTGGAACGAAGAATCGTTGAAAACGATTAACGAATGAGGATTTGAGGTGAAGGGCGTGGAATCGGCAAAGAGGGTCGTGGAATTAGGTTTTGTAATGTGTTATTGTGAAGAATGTGGTTTATATAGTGGCCGGCAAAATTTTTGAAAACCACGGTCTATCGGGGGTTCCACGGCCGTGGAAATGTACGGAACCGTGGTTTTGGTGATTTTTCAAAGGCTTTTGGAAATTACGGTCACTGTAGATGTCACGACCGTGGTTTAGGCCGTGGAACTCTCTGTAATGCTCCAAAGTCCAAGTTTCGTCACTTTTCTTCAAGATTACTCTTCCCCTTTCCTTTTCCACTGTTCCTACATCCAAAAACACGAACATACCGGAAGGAATCGAAGGCAAAACAAAGCAAAAACGTCTAAACTAAGCTAAACTATGAATCGAAAACAAAAACGTAAATGCAATACCTTGGGTTGCCTCCCAAGAAGCGCTTTGTTTAAGGTCCGTAGCTAGACCAAATTCGCACTTATTCGAGTGCGGTGGGCGCGAACTCTTCAGCTTGGAGTTCCGGCGTATACTTCTTGAGTCGTTGATCGTTCACCTTAAAGCTTCCGCCCGCTTCACCCCATACTTCAACTGCACCATGGGGGAAAATACGCTTAATTAGAAAAGGTCCGGTCCAACGAGATTTAAGCTTACCTGGAAAGAGACGAAGCCTTGAATTGAAGAGGAGAACTTGATCTCCTTCCTTGAAGTCCTTTGGAATGATATGCTTATCATGCCAACGCTTTGCTCTCTCCTTATAAATCTTAGCGTTCTCATAGGCGTTCAAGCGGAGTTCTTCCAGCTCATTAAGGTCTAAGAGACGCTTCTCTCCCGCTTCCTTCATGCTGAAATTTAACCATTTGATAGCCCAAAACGCTCTGTGCTCCAACTCCACCGGTAAGTGACAAGACTTCCCATACACAAGGTTGTATGGTGTGGTTCCTATGGGAGTCTTGTATGCAGTCCGGTATGCCCTCAATGCGTCATCCAGCTTCAAGGACCAATCCTTCCTAGTCCTTGAAACCGTCTTCTCTAGAATTCCTTTGATCTCCCGATTTGAGATATCAACTTGTCCACTAGTTTGTGGATGATAAGGGGTGGCGATCTTGTGAGTAACCCCATACTTAGCTAGAAGAGAGCTTCAAAGCGCCGGGCAATGAAGTGAGAACCTCCATCACTAATGATAGTCCTTGGTGTCCCAAATCGCGGGAAAATGGTCTTGTTAAAGAACTTAACCACCACCATGGCATCATTGGTGGGAGAGGCAATCGCTTCCACCCATCTAGAAACATAATCCACCGCCAAGAATATGTATTGGTTTCCACAAGAGGATGGGAACGGTCCCATAAAATCTACTCCCCAAACATCGAAAATCTCCACCTCTTGGATGTTGTTGAGGGGCATCTCATTCCGCCTAGAGATATTACCTGTTCTTTGACAAGCATCGCAGCAAGAAACAAAGGATTGCACATCTCTAAATAAGGTAGGCCAAAAAAATCCAGATTGCAATACCTTTGCGCTAGTCTTGTTCGAACTAGCGTGTCCTCCACATGGTAGTGAGTGACAATGGAGGATGACACTTTGCATCTCATCTTCCGGCACACATCGCCGAATGATGCCATCCGGACCTCTCTTAAAGAGGAGAGGTTCATTCCAAAAGTATTTCCGGACATCCTTAAAGAACTTCTTTCTTTGTGCATAGGATAATCCGGGCGGTATCTCCTGACAAACCAAATAGTTAACAAAATCAGCAAACCATGGTTCGTTACCTTTGGAGATCACGTCGATGCACTCCTCAATAATATGTAGGTGTACGTCCGGGAAGGAGTCATCTATAGGTAAGTGGTCGTCCTCTAGATGTGTTAGACGACTCAAATGATCCGCAACAGAATTTTCTGAACCTTTCTTGTCGCGGATCTCTAGATCGAATTCTTGTAGGAGAAGAATCCATCTAATTAGCCTTGGCTTCGCATCCTTCTTTGCAAGGAGGTACCGGATCGCAGCATGATCCGTGTAGACAATCACCTTTGCACCTACAAGATAAGAGCGAAACTTGTCAATAGCATAAACAATGGCTAAAAATTCCTTTTCCGTAGTGGCGTAGTTGAGTTGCGCTTCATCTAGCGTCTTGCTAGCATAGTATATGGCACGGGTTCGCCCTTCTTTCCTTTGTCCAAGAACAGCTCCTATAGCTACGTCACTAGCATCGCACATAACCTCAAAGGGAAGGTTCCAATCCGGAGGTTGGATAATAGGTGCTGAAATTAGAGCTTTCCGGATCATGTTAAACGCATCCAAGCATTCCTGCGAAAACTCAAAAACCGCATCCTTCATCAATAGATTAGTAAGAGGTTTTGAAATTTTAGAGAAATCCTTTATGAAGCGCCTATAGAATCCTGCATGTCCTAAGAAACTTCTTATCCCTTTCACCGAAGTTGGGGGGGAAGTTTTTCTATAGTCTCTATTTTCGCCTTATCCACCTCAATCCCTCTACTAGAGATTAAGTGTCCTAAAACAATTCATTCCTTAACCATGAATTGACACTTCTCCCAATTAAGAACTAGGTTAGTTTCTTCACACCTTTGTAATACAAGAGCAAGGTTAGAAAAGCAATTGTGAAAAGAGGAACCGTATATGGAGAAGTCATCCATGAAGACTTCCATGATTTCCTCAATGTATTCGGAGAAGATGGCCATCATGCACCTTTGAAAGGTGGCTGGGGCGTTGCAAAGCCCGAACGGCATTCTCCTATAAGCGAACGTACCCCATGGGCACGTGAATGTGGTCTTCTCCTGATCATCCGGGTGTATCGGAATCTGAAAGAAACCACTATAACCGTCAAGGTAGCAAAAATGTGAATGTTGTGCTAACCTTTCAAGCATTTGATCTATGAATGGCAATGGGAAGTGATCCTTCCTCGTCGCATTGTTAAGCTTGCGGTAGTCTATGCACATCCGCCATCCCGTTACGGTTCGGGTAGGAATGAGTTCGTTATTCTTGTTGGTGATGACCGTCATTCCTCCCTTCTTCGGAACTACTTGAACCGGACTCACCCACTTACTATCGGAGATAGGATAGATGATACCTGCATCAAGAAGTTTAAGTATTTCCTTCTTGACAACCTCCTTCATGGTCGGGTTTAACCGCCTTTGAGGTTGTCTTGAAGTCCTAAAGTCCTCTTCCATTAGTATTTTATGCATGCATAGGGAAGGTTTGATTCCTACTAAGTCCTCAATAGTATATCCTAAAGCTTTTCTATGTTTCCTAAGGACAACCATGAGCTCATTATGTTCATCTATGCTTAGATCGGAACTAACAATAACCGGAAAGGTAGAATTAGATCCTAGAAAGGCATACCTTAGATGAGTAGGAAGCGGCTTTAGTTCCATCGCTTTCGGAGCTTCCAATGGCTCTTGTGGAGCTTCCGATGCTTCCTTAGAAGTGTCTAAGGAAGTAGAAGGTGTGGGAGAAGAATCAAAAGAAGTTGAAGAAGTGGCACGATCACCCTCTTCCACGGCCAGAATCACGGTTTCCCTGCATCCTCCACGGCCATGGTTTAGGGCGTGGAAAGGAAATACGGTTACTCTGCTTCCTCCACGACCGTATAACTCTCTGGAGTGGGACACGGTTTGGTTGGTGAAATCCACGGCCGTGGAATATAGTGTATGGCCGTGGATTTTCACGTTTTCTGCCTCATCGTGGAGCATCTCAAATTCCACTTCACCCACTTCTTCTTGTGCTTCTAAGGCTTCAATTGCCTCATTGCACTCCTCTTCTTCCCCTACATTCATTAGACTCATGGTAATAACCTTTTGTAAAGGATCTTTGAAGAGAATAGCACTTACCTCCTCTCTAGACAACCCCTCTTCATCTTGGATATTGAATATATCCTCATCAAAGATTGGCTCCTTCACTAGAGTGGAAAGAACAAATTCTACCTTCTCCTCTCCTATGTCAAAGGCGAGCCTAGCATTCTTGCAATCGACTATGCAGCCGGAAGTTGCAAGAAACGGTCTTCCGAGTATGATCGGGACCGGACTATCTGCAGGAATGTCAAGCACAACAAAATCAATGGGAACAAAGAATTTACCTAGCTTGACCGGGACGTCTTCTACAATACCGACGGGGCGAGTGATGGATCGATCCGCCATGTACAACGTCATCTTTACCGGTTTAGGGTCGCCTAAACCGATCTTCCTACATAATGCAAGTGGTATGATGCTCACACTTGCTCCCAAGTCACATAAAGCGTCATATGTGACATCTCCCACTCCTATGGGAATGCAAAACGACCCCGGATCCTTTAGCTTTGGGGGCATTTTCTCCTTCATGGTCTTGATGATCCGATGAATCCGAACTCATCTTAACCTCTCCAAAGTCCTCTAACTTTCTCTTGTTAGAGAGGATCTCCTTTAAGAACTTGCCATAAGCCGCATACCTACAATAGCATCAATGAAAGGTATATTAATATGCAGCTTGCTCATGAGTTCTATAAACTTACCAAATTGTTTATCTAGGCGCGCTCTCGCTCTAGATTGAGGGAATGGTAGGGGAGGTTTTTAAGCTGGAGGAGGAACGTAGACATCTTCCTTCTCCTTCCCCTTCTCTTTGTCTTTTTCAACGGGGACTTCAACAAACTTAGGCTGCGGATCGGTGGTAGTCACTCCGCTCCTAGTTGTGATTGCCATCACCCTTTCCTTAGGGTTGTCCTCCGTCTTTCCTGGAAGTTTCCCTTGATTCCTAGGAACTTCCTCCGCTTGGCTGAACATTTGGTTTTCTAAAACCTTTTGGGCTTTATTAACCTTAGAAATTTGATCATCAACCTTAATGATGCGGTTCTCCAACCCTTGAAGCTTTCCCAAGATCGTTTCCAACATGGGATCGGGTTTCTCCTTCCCCGAAGTGTTTCCTCCATTAGATGTTTGCCCCTGGCTTTTCAAAGGAGTAGAGGAAGAGGAAGGTGGAGTTAGTGAATTCGAATTGGAAGGATAAGAGTTACCGGAGTTTTGTTGATTGGAGCGCCAATTGTTGTTGTTTGAACCCCAATTGTTGTTCCGGTTGTTGTTGTTGCCATTCCAATTATTCCGGTTGTTGTTCCGGTTATTGTTGTTGCGGTTTGTATTCTCTCCACCATTATTGTTGTTGCCCAAGTAGCCAACATCCTTTCCTTGTTGATTTGGGAAGTTGGTCTTGATGGCTTCCTTCAACTCTTTAATCTCATTGTTGAGAGAAAAGATTTGAGTTTGAGCTTCATGTGTGAGCTTTGCTCCTTGCTCTACACGATTTCCTTCTACTTTCCGGTGGGAATACTTCTCTATGACTCTTGCTTGCTTCTCAATGAAGTCCCAAGCGTCATCTTCCCTCATGTCCATGAATGTACCATATGAGAGGGATTGGAGCCTGAATCGTGTCTCCACATCCAGCCCTTTATAGTATATCTCCAGCAATGCAAGCTTGGATATGCCATGATGAGGGCAATCCAATAACAAATCCTGAAACCTTTCCCATGATTGAAACAAACTTTCGTTAGATCTCATGGAAATTGCATTAATCTTACCTCTAAGTTCCGCCATTTTGGATGGCGGAAAGAATTTATTGAGGAACTCCGCGGAAAGATCCTCCTATGTCTCAAGCTTTCCACTTGGAAGAGCTTGATACCAAGACAATGCTTTCCCCTTCAAGGAGAAGAAGAAAGGCTTGAGCTTATAGTTGTTGGTAGTTGCATTTTTCGGTCTCATTGTCTCCATCATACACTCAAAGTTTTGCAAGTGTCGGTGTGGAGATTCAGCGCTTGTCCCGCCAAATTGGTTTTGGCGAACAAGAGTAATAACTTGAGGGTTGAAGCTAAACCCTTGTACATCATCAGCATCAAAGTTCACACCTAAACGGCGTGGTTGCTGCGTTGGATCCATCCTTTGGCCAAGAGTTCTTGGTTCTTCATCCACGCGGTTCAGCCTTACATTCCTGGGTGGAACGCGTCGGTTTGCGGTTGTCCGTAGAGCAAATGGATTCGTATTGATCCTTGGATCAATCTCCTCTAATGGTGGCATGGAAGATTCGCTATCTTCAGCGGATGAATTGCCTCTATTCGACCTTAAGGATCTCCTTGAAGATTTCTTGCTCTTTTTATTCTTAAGATTGCTTAGTTCTATCCTCATTTGGAACATCATATCTTTTAGATCGTCAACTTGAGATTGATGACGATCCATTTCATCTCGGCGAATCTTCTCATTCCATTGGAGTTGAGCTTCTTTCTCCGCTAGCTCCGATTGAAGATCACGTTCTTCAGCCATTTTCTTTTCCTTACGCTTTTGCCTTAAAGTCCTCTCAAGCTCTTGATCAAGAGGTAAGAGGTCCTCGGTGTTCCTAGACCTGCGCAAGCACTCAAAGAGATATCAAATAACAATAGCAAGCTCCCAAGCTTGACAACCGGCAACCGAACGGCCTAGACCAAATCCGCGGCAACGGCGCCAAAAAACTTGTTCGCCACTTAGCGTGCGTGCAAATAAGCTTTAATTATAAAACTAGAAATCAATCAAGCGAACCCGCAGTGTACGGATCGATATAGTTGAGCAAGAATTCCAGAGTATCGAACACAGGGATTTGGGAGGAACAAATTCGATTATAGATTATCAAGCGAATAAATGTAAGAAGCTTTTCAAGTATTGGGAAAACAACAATCCTAAAGATCCAAGTATCCAGCTGTGGCAATCGATTCAAGATGTACTAATGATATAAGGACAGAGTTGAGATGTGCAAAGGTATGCTAATGTAAGGTAATCGTACGGTGAAGTTCCAAAAACCTTATTGACTCACCTACAAGACACTCTCTATTTAGGTTGTTGAGGCTTCAACATAGAAAGGTTCTAGAGGTAAAAATTAATGTCAAATACCCAAACTTATAATCCAAAGATCAAGACTAACTTAACCGATTAAGGTTATGACACTCACAATCGAGGTAGAGGTTGTTGAGGCTTCACTACCACCTAGAAAAGGCAAGCCAAGACTAAGTTAAAGCAAATCTTTAACTTTGGATTAAAGTAAAAGCAGGTTCGTAACTTAACACAGAATTACGGGTAGTTCTTGAGCTTCCACGGCCGTGGAACTCAAGAACAGACCGTGGATTAGGTTCGTCGGCGATTCTCTCTAACTCTCAGGGTCCAATCCGTTTACGATCGATCTATCATCATCTAAGCCACAACTATCAACCCTTCACCTTTAGTTTTTAAGGGTTTTTAGCCAACAATAGTCATAATGATATCAAATTCAAGGTTTAAAAGATTGAAAGATGAAAACTTCCGAAAACCTTCAATAACTTCCAAATCAGTCTCAAAGTCACAATCAAGAACAATAATCGTCACTAAATTCGGAATAGAACAAACAATCAAAATCTTAGATAAGAAGGAAGAACGGGATGTCAATCCGTCTTCTAGATCAAACCTAAGTAAGAAGCGAAATCTTCTTACGAACAATCTTCCGAATCTTCGATCTTCCGTCAATCCGGAAATCACAATAGCAATGCGCCAAAATCTCTCAAACACAACTTCCACCGAATGCGAAATTAGGGCAATTCCAAGCGCAAGCGTAAGATACGTCTATGCGTAAGCGAAGGTGACGGAATCTCTCTTCGTCCGTCCTTTTATAGTGTAAGATAAAATATCGCCCGGCCCAATTGCGTAGGAGATCGTGGCTTAAAGTGTGGCGAAAAAGATCACCAAGATCACAGTCGTGGAAGGGTTCCACGGCCGTAATTTAGAGCGTGGAAATCAACACGGTTTGAACCATCTTCTCCACGGCCGTAGAAGTTACTAGAATGAACCACGCTTCACTTGCTATGGTTCCACGGCCGTGGACTTGAACGTGGAAAGTAGTACGGCCGTATTTTAGAGCGTGGTTTAGGGCAAGAACGTGATTCTTCCTTAGCCTCGTGTATCCTTCAAGTTGACACTCCCTTAGCTCCTAGGAATGTCCTCAATTCATGGACATGCCCAATCAACTCTATCCTTGCTCAATTCCGTTCGGAAATAGCTCTCAATCATGTATAATCAACATAAAGCTTGTGTAGATCTCTATATCAACATTATAGACAAACTAGCTCACAAATGCATCAATGCTCAATCAATGACTATCAATATGGATCAAATACACTAAGAAAACGTGCCTAAAATATCACAATATTTCATGCTAACATAAGGCCGATAGAAAAAGTACTTCTGGATGTTGCCAATTCTTAGGGGTATCCCTAATCAGTTGGCACTCCAAGAAGCAAAACTCTGTCGCCCTATCCATAGTTGAAGCTGAATACATAGCTGCAGGAGGCTGTTGTGCACAAATTCTATGGATAGCTCAACAACTTCGTGATCTTGACTTTGATTTGAAAGGTATCCCTATTAAATGTGATAATACTAGTGCTATTTCTTGTGCAACATTCAAAGACAAAGCATATCGATGTAAGGCATCACTTCATATGTGATCATGTTGAGAAAGGTGATGTTTCGATTTCTTTTATATCAACTGACTTGCAGCTTGCAGATATCTTTACTAAGCCTCTACCTGAAGATCAATTCAATTTTATTCGATTAGAGCTTGGTATGTTGAGCAAGGAAGCATTAACGTAGGGGGATTAAATCATTTTAGTCTCTCCTTCGTATGCAGCCCACTTTTCGTTTTCAAGGGCCTTGAAATGTAATTCAAGGGCCTTGAAACGAAATTCAAGGGCAAAATTGAATATCATGGATCCATTTAGGGATTAATATATTTTAGATATTTTGATTCCTAAATTATTTTAAAGAAGGTTTTTTAAATGATTTCAAAATTCTTTGTTTTTGGGTTCATTTTTTTAAAAGAGTTGTTGAGATTTAATTGGAAATAATTTTGGCTTTTCAAGGCCTTGATTCTCTCAAGATCTTATTTAAAACCTTAATTTGTTTTCTTTTCTTTTTAAAGGCGTAAAACTTATTTCTTCCCATTAAACGCTTTTTTAGAATCCCCTTTTCAAAACCCTCAATTTCTCTCCCAAAACAATATATGGCTCCAAGAAGCAAGAAATCTGCTCCTCATCCAGCTTTATCTTCTAAACAGGAATCAGCTCATATTTCCTCAGCCATAGATGATGAGAAATTTTCTGAAGATTTGGAGATTTCACAGACGACTGGTTTTCCAACTTCTTGGTTCGTCAATTTTCAAGGTACGGGATCTTGGCTTGATAAATTTTACAATCTCCCTCTATGTATGTGTGATGTGGTGGATATTGCGTTTGTAGAAACCCTTCAGATCCCCTACATTGCAATGCTTAAGAGTTCTACAGTTTGGAAGATCTTAAACCCCGGAGATTTTTCTTTTCCAAGGCTTACAAGATTGTTTTATGTTAACCTCACCACAAAATGGGAAAGAGTGATTCTCACTCTTGAATCATATGTAAAATGTACTCAAATTCTTCTCACTTCTACTATTTTATGTGAGATTTTTGGAACTCCTATAGATCATTCATTCACACACCCCTCCCGATTAGAAAGTGCTCGTCTTGCCAAAGAGAGATTCCTGGTTCCAAACTCAACATCACGCCAACTAACTCACACTTCCCTAACCCTAGATTCCTGGTTCCAAAGATCTTCGAACATTTTCTATGTGATACATCCACTGAAGATCGACAGATAACGTCTGGCAAAATTAATGAATCCTGCTTGGAAAGGTTAGGAATTGAGAAAACGCTTGTAGGGGCATGGACATTGAAGAGAAAAAGGGACTATTCCACCGCCTTCGCAAACAGCTCCAATATCTTCTCCTCCTACTCCAAATATCAGGTTAGATGGTTGTGAAAAGGAACTGGTTTCTCTGAATCGGGAACTCTCAGATTTTCAGTTTGATACTAAAAGGAGAATGGATGCAAATCATGAACTATTGTCAATTATGCATGCCAAGATAAATGAGATGTATTTGATGAATGCTCTTACTCTTAGGAAAAGGTTGAAAATGCAGCCTAACACACCTAGGAAAAGGTTGAAAATGCAGCCTAAAAGGAGAATGGATGTATTTGAAGAATATTACCTATGACTGAAGATGCAGCCTAACACACCTAGGAAAAGGTTGAAAATGTTTTGGTGAACTGTAAACGACGAGCACAAAACAAATTTATCATGTATCCTACTCATGTTGAGCCAACCATTCTGACGGTGGAAGAATACGAGATTGTCAAGGAACGACGAGCTGAAGAAAAGAGACGACGCTTAGCAGCAGAAATGGATGATAGTCACATGCCTACTTCTTCCAAGGCACGACGCTAGTTTTATGAGGAGGATTCAGACTGAGCATATGATGTTGTGGGCTTGTTGTTTTTAAACTAGTTTTACGGTTTTGGAAATACTTTTGGGTCTGTAATTGCTTTAAAACTCCCGCGCTTTAACTATTTTTCTCCTTTGTTGAAAGACAAAGGGGGAGAAATTTATGATCCGAAATTTCGATATTTTTGCTTTCTGCATTTAAGTTTGTTTTGATATTTATATATGCATCGCTAACTCTACAATACATGTACAATATTTGTGTTGTCTTTCATCAAGGGGGAGATTGAAAACTCCACCTTGAGTATATATTTGAATATGAGATGATGGAAGACTTTACACAAATAAAGCGGTTTTTATACTAACAAAATATCGATTGTATTTCTAGTTGCTTGGTTTGTTTGGTGTTTGTATGAATATGTGTGGGCATCGGAAAGCATTTCAAGGGACAGATGGAGGCCTTGATATCAGATACAAAGGATAAGTGAGGCCTTGAAACTAGATACAAGGGACTAGCTCAGAGTTTGAAGAGGTTAACATGGAGGCCTTGAAAGCCATTTCAAGGGATCAAAAGCCAAAGAACAGAAAGACAAGGAATTCAAATTTCTACCAAACAAATCAACCAAGAATCCAGAGAAAATCTTCCAGGAAGATTTGGCTAACAAGAATACGCTCAACAAGAAGATCTTGACCTAGAGGATTCGATTCACAACAAGATTTCGCAAAGATCCTCAATAAAGGCGCAAGATTTCTTCTCAACAAAATTCAAAGATCTTCATCCAACAAATCACAACAAGATTTGAAGATCTTGATGCTCAAAAGACAAAGATCTTCAACAGCGTGAGAAGATTACGGAGAAGAAGAATCAACGTGCGTTAAGGAGATGAAGAAGATAAAGAAGATCTACAACAGATATCTCATAAACCAAGAAGCGTTTTCCATGGAGAAGAAGAAACATCTACGACGGTCATCTTTCCAAACGGCTAGAAGGCCTCTCCATCGAAGACTATAAATGAAGATGTCGATTGAAGAAGAAGGTACACAAGCTTACACGGAAATATCCAAAGTCTTCAAGCGATCCAAAGCATCTTCATTCATTCATAGCAGTTTTTCTTTCTCTCTTTCTACAAAAGCTTTATCCCCTAGAAAGAGATAAAACTCGAGAGCTCCAATGGCATATCTAAGGAGTGTTATACTAGAGTGTGTGTTACTCTGCAAAGTAATTAGGCTATTTAGCAAGGTTAAGAGTTGAGCTTGATCCTAGCGTTGGCTATAGTGAGAGAAGAATTGGATTTCTTTTAGTTTGTACTAGAACTCTTTGAAGCTGATAATAGATAATTAGATCCTACGGCTATACCTTGAGACGGAGAGTAGGCTATTTAGAGACGAACTTCGTAAACATATCATCGTGTCGATATTTTCAATTCCTCGCCTTATTTTGCTTTACTGTGACTATTTTGTTTTGCAGGTTTACAAAGTCAAGACCATTGAAATTAGTTTCAAAGCCCTTGAATTCAAAGTGTGTCACAAAGAGCTCAGATCGACATCAAGGCCTTTGAAATCAGTTTCAGAGCCTTGAGATAGGTTTTTACGAAAACTTCTCATACTCTATTCAACCCCCCTTTTAGAGTATTGATATCCTTTATATTCATCTAACGGTTCTTCAGAAACCATCCCCCCTCATCTCCTCAACCACCGCAAATGCCGATCAACCTTGGTCGGTTTCAAAAAGACTACAACCGGATATGCTCCCGGACGATCATTTCCCCTTGCTATGTTGATGTGGAGGACTTCAACTACCTCTACATCGTCGATGACCTGCAGAGGATGATCTCTCTTATTGGCCTTGAGCAGTTTATGGCCATCCGCACACCGGCTTATGTGGAGCCGACACTCGAGTTCCTTAGTTCCGTCACCCATGTGCCGGAATTCAAAGGAGTGAAGTTTAGGCTAATGAACAAAGGGTATGCCTTTACAGTGGAGAACTTTGGGACACTCTTCGGATTTCCCACACCTACCGTCAGTGACTTTCCCTCCAGGCGAGAGGCGAATGCCTTTTGAGGCAACATTGGCCGCATTACTTCGAGTGCAGATTATTGGCATCCGGGTGACTCTATGGAGAATCTCATATACCATGTATCTTTCCGGATCGCTTATAGGATTTTGAGCGAAATATTACTTGCCCGGACTGAGACTCCCTAGAAGATCTGACATGGTAAGTTTCTCTCTCTTTTCTGCTTGACTATAGGTGGTGTCCCGGACTTTGCCACCATGCTGGTAGAGGAGCTTGACAAGCTCAAGAACAAGAAGAAAGGCGACATCTCTTTCGGAGGGTTAGTGACGTACATCGCCGGCGCTATGGACATCGATCTATCTACATGCACGTTGGCCACCGAAGCCAAACCCTTAGGGTTGTAGGAGTTTATCATCCGACGGATTTTGATCCCTCGAGGCCGTGGTCCACCATATGTGGCCATTCCTTGGGAGCCAAAAGCTCCGAAGGGGATTCCTTTGTCTCCACAGTTCACTATCACTGACCCGACCAACTTGTCGAGGATTTGGAGGTAATTTGTGCGGGGCACAGAGATTGATGTAGATTTTGCCACAGACAGTGACAAGGAGGGTTCTGGAGTACCTATGGACACTGGGACGGACACTGCTGGTCCGAGTGCCCCAGTGATCGAGCTGGTGGATGATGACGGGGAGGCGGAGGATGGCCACTTTGCACCGGAGACTCCTGCACCACGTATGCCACAACACCGACATCGTCGCCACCGCCGCCGTGATCCCGAGGCCCACAAGAGGATTGACGACCTCACCCGTCACATGGAATAGTCATTCCGTGCTATATGTAGCGATATGGGAGGGCGGCTCGATAGATAGACATTAGAGCTCAGCGCCATGAGGCGAGAGATGTAGAAGAGCCACCACTACCAGTGCAGGATGATGGAGCTGTAGTTCCAACATCTGATGGGTCATCCATTTGATCCATCCTTGTACCCGTTCAATCCTCCTCCTCCTCCGGATGCATAATTGGGCTTTCCACGGAGTTGCTGCTGCTTTATCTTTTCTTTTTTTGCGGTTCTACACTATGACATTGTAAGTGTTTTTATCTAGACTTCTTTTAACCATCGGGACGATATGTCCTAAGTATGGGGTGCTTTGAGATACTATGGTCTGTAATAACCGACTTATTTGCTTATGACTATTTCCACTGCTTTCCTTATGTGCTTAGAGGCTATTTTGTACATTGCATGCATTGCGACAGGATTTTTGATCAAAAAACGTACAAAACTGGTTTGAAAATTTTTTTTGTTTCAATGAGGTGACCATAACAGGAGCTTACCTCAGTCTAGTACCTTGTTTGCCTATAAGTCATCTCGACCGAGATGGGTTTCGAAAACTTTAATTTCTGCAAATTTTTGTGCTTTTGAACTGGACATGATCCCAATGATGAAAATTGTTTGCTGATTAGTTTTTATGATCTTTATTTGTTTGAAATGATTTGTGATATATGTAAGGTTTGAATGGTTTGTTTGAAATTTGAGCACGTCTAGTAAGTTGTTTTACCCAAATCATGTTGAATTTAAAAGTTGACACTGCATTATGAGTTCTCTCACATCCTCATTGGAATGATTAAGGCAATTCGTCTTTCTTTCTTTCTCTTCTTAATCATGCTTTTATCCCCTCATTGAAATATGTTCGCTTTTCTATACCTATCCGGGAATTTGGAAGGAAGAAAGTGAAAGATGATGTTGAAAGGAGAAGAAGTGTTAGAAAACAATAGGTTTGGGGACATTAGTCATGAGGATGAGTAACTCGGCACCATTCACATAGCCGGGTGTTTGTGTCTTGCCAAAGTCCGATTAACTGATAGTCCTAACGGGTCATGGTATGTGCATCAAGGTTTAAGGCATCTTGAGAATTTGAGAATAGCTGATCTCCAAGGCTTCGGTTATTGTGCACCTCTATCCATGTTCTCAAAAAGTGAAAAGTAAAGAAAAAATGCTGGAAAGAAGCAAGAAAATCTTGTTGATGAAGTGAAGTTCTAAGTTGTGAAGTTCTTATCCTTTTTCCGGATTTAGCACCACAATATCCTTAATACACTCCATCCCTAACACGCTTCTAGACCTTTGATAGAAAGCCCTTGAGACCATGAGCATGTTGTTTGACTTTGTGGTCTAAACTGGATCATTCATGATTGATTTTGATGAGTATGATTTGTTATGCATCCTATGATCTCAAGTGAAATATGAATAGCTTTCCTATATCTATTACTTGTTTTGATCATATATGGATTCTTATTAGCTATGAAGCATTCCCTAAGGGTGGTCTGTGGGAGGAAGCACACAACCAAAAGTTTTTGAAAGTTTTTTGTTGAGTTTTAACTAATTATAATTCATTCTATCTTGTGTCTAAGATTTTAACCTTGCTTGGGGACAAGCAAGAGGCAAGTATGGGGTATTTTGATAGAATGAATTATTGTCTATATTTCAGATTTGGTTTTGGAATTTTCTCATCATAATTATGCATGCATGTATGTATTCTTAGTGTTTATGTCATTATTCATCTACTCTACAAGAATCGAGGTCTACACCACGTTTGATTGTAATTGTAGGGAATATGGCACATTTTGGATCGAAATGGAGCATAAGAAGCTAAGGAAGCTATGGAGCTACATTTAGGAGCATTAGGAAGGACAAGAAGAAAGACAAGAACTATGCTAAAAGGAAGAAAGAAAGATTCAAATGAAGATCCGAAGGCATGCACGCAGATCATTGATGATCTTGGACCAAAGCAATGATGCATCTCGACTGAGATGACCCACTAGGCCTGGATCAAGGTTGAAGGCTCACAGCCCAAGGAAAATAATATATAATTTGACCTAAAATTCTTCTATAAGAATGGAAGGTGAAGGTAAAGTGAAGGGGCGGCTTTTTGGAGAAAGAGTAACGGTTGCGTGAAAGATAGGATCTTAGAGAGATCGAAAGGGAGGTTCGGAAGAAGATTAAAGGAAGAATTGCTTAGGGTTGAACGAACCTTACATTGTGAAGATTTTCTTGGGAAGTATTTGTGAGTTTGTTATCATCTCTTTGGAACACATCGCTGGATACTATTGTTGGTTTGTTCACTTTGATAATTGACACATCTTTGTTGGTTGATTATTTCTCTTTTCTTGATATTCTTGATATACTTGATTGCATGATAATGATGATTGTTGGATAAACACCCTGCGATTCTAGGGTAATTAGTAGAAGGTTGTGGTATAGACAATGAAACAATGAACCGTATTTTGAGTGGACCTTGAAATCTTAAGTTAACCCTAAACCGAAACCCGTCTCAGGCTGTTCGTTAAGCATCTCGACCGAGATCGATATAGAACAATATGAGATCGTCCACTATTTTACAGATCCTGAGTTTAGGTTATAGTTTGCCAAATCTTATCCTTGTTTCACCTTTCCTTGTTTACATGCAAGTCTAGGATGAGACTTACCCGGTGATTCCTTTGCTTGTTTACCGATGATGATATGTGTTAGGTAATAAAGGGTTATCCTTTATTAGGGTTTGAGTGTGCCTTCATCCTACCTTTTGAGAGTTAACTTGAGACTTACCCGGTGATGGTTAGTTTTGTACCCTTAGGTGAGTGTGTTGGTTTGAATACCTTTACCTTTCCTTAGTTCCTTGAGACTTACCTAGTGATAGGAGCTTTGGTTTGGGAAAGTGGGTAGTGAGACTTGCCCGGTGATCTATCTTATAGTTGAAACACCTTCCCTCAACAAACCTCAACTTTGTCCACGTTACCTGTAGAAATCTCGAGTCGAAACCACAACTGGATACTATGATCTTTAGAATCTGCATTTCCCTATCTTGATATACATCTTGTCTTTTGCTTTTAATTAGTACCATTACATGCTTATGAAGTTAGACTGCTTTGCTGTGATTATTCTCACCGATTCCCTGAGATCGACTCCAGAATATAAGCCCTTACTACGATAGATCCATACACTGCGGGTTCGCTTATCGTTAGGTTTATTATTTAGAAAATAAATTTTAAGTTTTGTCTACACACACCTTTTGGAGCGAACATTAAGAATATCCGGTTCCTCAAAAACAAATTGATGAGTTGAGCAACCTTTGAGTGATTTGTATCACTGAAGCATCACCTCTTCCTTGTTTCCTTGTTGTTGTAGCATCTCCCTTTGTTAAGGGCTTGATGTTTCCTGCAAATGTATAGGTGAGTGCATTCAGATGGAACATCTTATTTATCTTTTGGTGCATGATCACCAGCAAGTCTTGTGATTCATCCATCTTATTAGTAATCTCAAAACTAATATCCAGCATGTCCCTCCTCAGTGTTTCCAGACCAAACTCCACTACATCCAACCTTTGAGTTGTAGAAGATGAACTAGCAGTTTGTTCCTTCAAAATCCACTCTCCAATGAGAGTCTTTTCTATCCACATTCTCTCGAAGCATTCCTCATCAATTTTCTCAGAAACAATTTGGGTTTCTTCATCAGGAGTCTCAATGAAAATACATCGAAAGATTTTGGAAGCATATTGGCATAAGGGAGAGAGGTATCATTGATGGCGTTGATCATGTGAAGCATGTGGGTAAGGATGAGGCTAGGGAGGTCGATATCTAATCCGTTCAATACATGATACAACAACTCAAAAGTTTGACTAGTTAGCAAATCCCTGCACTTTGTTCTCGGCACAACACATCTCACAAGCACAACAAAGATAATTCTAGCTTCTAAGGTGATAGATGTTTGGGTAGGCTGCAGAGGAGAGTTTGGTAGAAGGAACTGTTCCTTGGCCAACTTAACATATTTTGCTCGAGGAGGGTGGTCATAGGAGGTAGAGGTGGTAAGCCCTAGTTTCTGAGTGATAACCAAAGAAGAAAGGGCAATGGATTTACCTTTTACCACCGATTCAAGGATTAACTCCCCTCTTTCCCTTCTTCCGGAGAGATTGACAAAGAATAGTCGGGTCAGTCTTGGGAACCCGGTTTCTCCTGGATTGAGGATCTTCCAAATAGAGCATCCTCGAAGCAAGGTAATGCATGAACGACCATGGGAGAGGAAAAGCTCCAAGCTAACCGACTCGCACATGTAGAGGGCTCGATCTTTGAACCCGTCGAGCCATTTGCTTACGGCAGTGTATTTTCTGAACCAGTTGGAGGGCAGTCCCGTCTGAGGACATATCTCAAAGTCTTCCATTGGAAATAGGTGAGTCCGAATCTAAGGAGATGTGAACAATTTTGGAGCATTTTGTGACCGAAGATGATGCTTCACCGGTTGATTGACGTTTGGATGCCATGGATTCGCTTGTGAGAGAAGTCAAAAGGGTTTTGGAAGATGAAAGAGTAAAGCTGGTGGGTAAGTAAAAACGTTGAAGAAGGAAAGAGATAAAGGAGGAGGGAGGAAGGTATCTAAAGAAGGCAAGTCAAATCAATTTATGGCTGGTCAAGATCTTGAGAGAATCAAGGCCTTGAAAATCAAAATTGGTTTGCATGCTTTCCTATTAAATCTCAACCACTTTTCAAAAATAATTTGGAATTTAAAAACAAAATTTTTTGAAATCATTTTAAAAATCATTCTTTAAAATAATTTATTGATCAAATATCCAAAAAGATATAAACAATTATATTGATCCATGAAATTCAATATAGCCCTTGAATTCCATTTCAAGGCCCTTGAATTGTATTTCAAAGTCTTGAAATGGAAAAGTGGGCTGCATTATAAGGAGGAAATAGGACGAATTACTCCCCCTAAATAAATGCTTCCTTGTTCAACATAACAAGCTCTAATCTTAGAAAATTGAATCGATATTCGGGTAAAGGCTTAGTAAAAATATATGTAAGCTGCAAGTTAGTCGATATAAAAGATATCGAAACATCACCTTTTTCAACATGATCTCGTATGAAGTGATGCCTCACATCAATATACTTTGTTCTTGAATGTTGCACAATATTTTTAGTAATCAGAATAGCACTAGAATTTGTGCACAATAGGCTCCAACAGCTATGTATTTGGCTTCAGCTATGGATAGGGCGACAAAATTTTGCTTTTTGGAGTACCAACTGATTAGGGATGACCCTAAGAATTGACAACATCTAGAAGTACTCTTTCTATCGACCTTATAGCCTAAAAAGACAACATCTGAATAGCCAACGAGGTGAAATGAGCTTTGATGTGGATACCATAACCCTAATTCCTTAGTGCCATTGAGATACCGAAATATCCTTTTCACAGCTATCAAGTGTGACTCTTTAGGATCAGCTTGAAATCTTGCACACATGCACACACTAAACATAATGTCAAGTCGACTAGCGGTTAGATATAACAAAGAACCGACCATACCTCGATACTCATGTACAACACTTTTTCCATCTTTGTCATGGTCAAGCGAAAGTGTCGAACTCATAGGAGTTTTTGCGACCTTGGATTAATCCATCTTATACTTCTTGAGCAAGTCCTTGGTATACTTGCTTTGATTGAGAAAAATTCATTTCTTTTCTTGTGTCACTTGAAGTCCAAGAAAGAAATTTAACTCTCCCATTAAGCTCATCTCGAATACCCTACACATAATATCCAAAAATTCCTTGCATAGAGAATCGTTGGTAGCACCAAATAATATATCATCAACATAGATTTTCACTACTAAAATATTGTTGCCTCTGGTTTTGATAAATAAAGTTTTGTCAATTAAACCTCTTTTGAAATCATTTTCAAGGAGATACTTGGGAAATCTTTCATGCCAAACTTGTGGAGCTTGCTTAAGACCATAAAGAGCTTTGTCCAATTTAAAAACATGATCCGAAAATTCATCATTTTCAAAACCAAGAGGTTGAGCAACGTATCCATTTGAAAAAGATTTATGTTCATGAAGGATGCAAAAGCAAGTAGCATACGTATGACTTCTAACCTGGCAACCGGGGCAAAAGTCTCCTCATAATCAAAACCTTCTTCTTGGTTATAGCCTTGAGCTACAAGTTGTGCTTTGTTTCGAATAACTTTTCCATTTTCATGCAACTTGTTTCGAAATACCCATTATGTGCCAATGATGGATTGTTGCTTAGGTCTAGATATGAGGGTCCAAACTTTGTTTCTCTGGAACTCATTAAGTTCATTTTTCATGACCATGATCCAATCAGGTTCTTGAAGAGCTTGAACATAGTTCTTGACCTCTATAAGAGACACGAACGCTGAGAATGCAAATAAGTTGCTAACCCTAGATCGTGTTTGAACTCCTACGTATGAATCTAAGATCACATTCTCTGGTGGATTGTATGAAAAATGTTGAAACTTTCTCCTTTTGTAAGATGGAACAGATCTTGAAGATTGTGGCTCATTAGCTCCACTAGATTCTGGTACCGCTGGAGTATTGCCTTCGGATCCTATATCAAGGCCTTGAATTTGAGTTTCGAGGCCTTGAAACTGACTTCTGCCATCGTAGTTTGTTGTTTCAAGGTCTTGAAGATGCGTTTCAAGGTCTTGAGATTTTCACCGGTATCTTGAATCTTTTCTTGCATGTTTGTTTCCTGAGCTTTAGGATCTTCTTCACCATCAGAATTTTGATCTCCATGTTGATTCAGATTTAGATGTACAAAACTTTCACTCAAAGTACCATCATTGCTTCCATCAAATATAACATGAATACTTTCCTCAACGATTTTGGTACGTCTATTATAAATACGATAAGCTTTGCTATTTGAAGCATATCAAATGAAGATAGCTTCGTCACTACGTGCATCAAATTTACCAAGGTTGTCTTTGTCATTTCTATGGACAAAGCATGCACATCCAAAGGGTTTTAAATATGAAATGTTAGGTTTTCGACCCTTGAAGAGTTCATAAGGAGTCTTTTTCAAAATAGGACGGATTAAGAATCTATTCAAGATATAATTAGTTGTGTTAACACCTTCAAACCAAAAACTTTTTGGCAAACTATTTTCCAAAGCATAGTCCTAGACACATCCTCTAAGGTGTGGTTCTTGCGTTCCACAACCCCGTTTTGTTGAGGTGTTCTAAGAGCTGAAAAGTTGTGTAAAATACCATATTTTGCAAAATAAATCAAACTTAAGTTGGTCAAATTCTCTACCGTGATCGCTTCTAATAGAAACGATAGGTAGGGTTTTAAAAGTTTGCAACTCCTTACAAAGTTTTGAAAATTCAAACAAAGCTTCAGATTTTTCCCGTAGAAATGAGATCCATGTAAAACGAGAAAAATCATCCACGATGACAATGATGTATTGTTTTCCCTTACGAGATTTGACACGCATAGGACCACATTAATTCATATGTAAAAGTTCAATGGGTCGAGAAGAACTTACAACCTTCTTTGGTTTGAATGAACCTCTTGTTTGTTTACCTTGTGTACAAGCCTTATATAGATCATCTACCTTAAAGTTTAGGTTTGACAAACCACGTATCAAATCCTTTGAGAGTAGTTTCTTCATTGTATGCATGCTTACATGACCAAGTCAACTATGGCAAAGCCTTTGATCGGTAGTCAAGACCTTGAGACATTTTAGCTTAGTTTCTGAAACTTGGTTAGTGCTCATTGAAAAAACATTTTTACATCTAGGAGCAATAAGCACGATATCACCCGATATTTTATCTTGAACTTCACATTTATCTCAATCAAAAATCCCCTTGTTACCTTTGTCACATATTTGAGAGATACTAAGCAAGTTATACTTTAAACCGTTAACAAGATAGACACCATCAATAAAGTTAGATGAGCTATAACAATTTTACCAATGTCAATGATGTTACACATTCCTTTATCACCAAGCGTAGTGGTTCTAGATGATTGCTTCTTTACATCTGAAAACAGTGAGCTTTTTACACTCATATGTCTTGAGCAACCACAATTTAATATCCATTTATGCTCCTTAAGCTTGATGATATCCTGCAAAATAGCAAACATCAACCTTTCCGGATCGACCAAATGACATATTTTAGTCCATATTCACGCTCAATCATGTTTGATGGTCTAGTACCTTTAGGAACCCATATTTGCTTAACTTGTTTCCTTAGACATAGAGGATAAGTGTTTTTTATGATATAAGGGTCATTTCTTCTATATGGACATGTTGACTTAACGTGACCCTTTTTACAACAATAGAATCATGTGGGTATATGTATACTTCATTTAGCTTTAACAAAATTGACAATCGTTTTCTAGGAAAACTTACGTGATAGCCTATACCATTCTTGTTAAGAGAAGATTATTTCTCGCCCATCATCCTTTCGAGATTGGCTTTTGAACGAGTGAATTGAATAAGTGCGGCCTTCTGGTCTTGACACGTCACATTTAAATCAACCTTTTCTTTCTCTAGATCGATATATTCTCGATGGAGATAAGAAAGATTGCCCTTGAGAATCACAATATTCGATTCCAAGGCCTTGATATTGATATCAAGGTCTAACTTTTCAGTGTTAAGATTTTCAATCTCCAAAGACATCGCATTTAGTCGTTTCTCTTGTTTGAGAAGCTTTTTTCTTAATGAACTTATCCTTACCCTATGTTCTTTATCACATATGATAATGTCTGTAAGGAATTGTGTGAGTTCAAGTTTAGATTGCGACATAATTGTACTTACCACACCATCAACATATTGGTTTGGGTCTTCTTCATGATTGGTCATTAGACACAACTTTGCTTGTTCTTTCTTGTCTTCTGATTCATTTGTAGAATCTGAGTCACTCCATGAAGCTACCGTAGCTTTCTTCTTTCGATCATTCATCCTAAAGTTGTTTCTCTTCTTTTGTGGACAATCCTTTACGAGATGATTTGTTTCACCATATTCAAAATAAGTCAGTACTTTAGTTTTCCTATTAGGGTTAGAAAACTTACCTCAAGGTCTTGATGATCGCGGATATTCCTTGTTTTTTACGAATTGCTTCTTCATTAGAAGAATTTTATCAAGAATCTTTGAGATCAAGGCGAATGGATCTTCCTCATCTTCATCAACACTATCTTCCTCTTCTGATGGCATATCATCCTTCTTGGTTTTTAAGGCAAGATTCTTTGAGTTTGATGGGAGCTCTCCATCTTCTTCACCAAGAACCATTTCATGAGTGATTAACTTTACAAGAAGGTCGTCTAAAGGAAGTGTTGTGAGATTTTGAGCTTCTTCAACGGTGGTCACTTTTGTTCCCTTGTTAGCTTTAGGTAAGCTCCTTAGAACCATCCTTACTTTTTCTTCATTTGTGAAGACCTTTCAAAGTGTATCAAGGTTGTTCACAATCTCGGTAAATCGTGTGAACATCATCTGACCGATTCATTTGAGTTCATCTTGAATAGCTCGTATTGTTTGAGGAAGATGCTTATTTTTGTCTCCTTGACTTGACGTGTTCCTTTGTACGTGACAACTAGTTTGTCCCATATTTCCTTTGTACTCTTGCATGATGAGACACGGTTGAACTCACTTGCATCCAATCCATAGTAGAGTAAGTTCATGGCCTTGTAGTTCTTTGAAACAATATCCAAGTCCGTTTGTGTGAATTCGGCTTCCTTCTTTGCGACTTGAACTCCCTCGACCATGGTAGTTGGGATCTTAGGACCAATTTGAATGATGCTCCATAATTCCATGTCCTGATCAATAACAAACATTTGCATTAGTGCTCTCCAATAGGCGAATTTGTTGCCGCAGAAGAGTGGTGGTCGAGATGTGGATCTTCCTTGAGCAAATCCTCTATCACCTACAAAGATTATGATTAGTCTCACTGATGGTTAAATCAATATACGTGAGTCTAGCTCTGATACCAATTGAAGAACCGTATAGGTGAATGTAAAGGATATAAATACTATAAAATGGGGGTTAAATAGAGTATGGTAACTTTTCGCAAAAACCTATGTCAAGGCTTTGAAACTAATTTCAAGGCCTTGATGTCGATCTATGCTCTTTGTGACACAATTGTTTTCGAGGGGGCTTTGAACATGAATTTAAGGCCTTGAATTCAAAAACCTGCAAAACAACGTTAGTCACAATTAAGCAAGATATAGTGAGGAATAAAAATATCGACACGGTGATATGTTTACGAAGTTCAGCTTTAACAGCCTACGTCTCCGTCCTAGGGTTTCTTTACCCATAGGATCTAACTATATATTATCTGTTTCAAAGAGTCCTAGATACAATCTAGAAGAAATCTCCTTCTTCTGTCACTATAGCCAATGCTACGATCTAGTTCCAACTCTTAATCTAGCAATAATAGACTAGTTACTTAAAAGAGTAACACATACTCGAGTATAACACTCTCTAGATACTCCAATGGAGCTCTAGTATTTTTCTCTCTCTGAGGATGTAAACTTTTGTAAGCTAAGAGGAAGAAAAACTTTTGGAATGAATGAAGATGTTTTGATCGCTTGAAGACTTAGATGTTTCCGTGTAAGCTTGTTGTTGTTCTCTTCAATTGTCATCTTCATTTGGAATGAATGAAGATGTTTTCCTTGGATTCGAGATCCTTGTGTGAGATCTCTGTGAGAGATCTTCTGGAAAAGATCTTCTTATCCTTTGCGTCGGTTTGTTGAGATCTTGTTGTTGGACCGAGATCTTCTCTTCAAATCCGTTGAAGATCTTTTAGTTGAGCTGGCTGAGATCTTCTCTTGCAAGATCTTCTCTTGATCCTTGGTAGATTTGGTTGTTTTGATATTTGCATCTTGATTTTGAAAAGCCTCCAACCAATGTCTCCCTTGTATCGCTTTTTAAGGCTTCGGCGTTTATTCCTTGAACTGACTGCTTTACACAGCCTCCGTGTTTAACCCTTGAACTGATTTTCAATATCTCCGTGCTTGTCTCTTGTAATGAGTTTCAAGGCCTGCGTTCATCATTTGAAATGCTTTTCAAGGCCTGCACACATTTAACAAACACAAAACCGAACCATGCAATCTAGAAATACAATCGATATTTATTAGTTTAAAAAACCGCTTATAATGTTAAGTCTTCCATCATCCACATTTACAAATATATAATCAAGGTGGAGTTATCACAGATGATGATTTTGAGCCCGAAAGTGTCAAGTTTGATGTAATTAATTTTATTTTCTTCTTGTATATAGTATATCCGTTGAAATAGTTTATATTCTAATATTTTTACGTGTTTTTATATGCGTTGTAGGACATACTTTGAATATATTGGTGAAGATGTTCTCAACATGTGAATCAATTGTCACGGAGGACAAATGTTCTATGTGTAGTTTCTTTTCACTATTATGAATAGGTATATGTTGAACATAGTTTAAAGTTGTTTTTATTTGTCAATTGTCATGTACATGCTGGGTTTTTTTTTGCTATTTTAGAACTAATACGTCCATTTTAGAATTGATTTTTACGTTCTTATTTTGTTGTGTTGCAGGCATCGCTCAAATTTTAGAACGATTGTGCATTACCTTTTCAGAACCAAAGGCCATTTCTCTATTTTTCAAGAACTTAAACTTATAACACTTCTTGTAATATTTCCACTTGGATGGTTTGTGTTGACTTTAGATTTATCATGTTTTTTATGGATAAGACTTTTTCGGATTGAATTTATTTGTATTATTATTAATTTTCCGCATTCGAATCCGAGTTTAATATCGATTTAAAGGAAATACGCAGAACACCCGAATATCACCTGATCCACCCGCTTCATCCGTCGGATGTGGGTGGATCGGATGCGGGTGGTGGGTTTGGCGGGTCTGGTGGGGTGGATGAAATTTTCTCGATGTTCGGGTGGAGGACAGGGTCATCCACCCACCACCCGATCCATTGTCATCCCTGTGTGTGATATAAGGATTTATGACTATTTTACCAATGTAGAACTATGTGGTAAAAAAACTACCGGAAATACTATCCTACGCTATGACAAGTTTAATGTTGAGACAATAATACTAGAGGCCGCCACTTGGTGGAACATCTAGCACATGAAGAAAAAACATATCAATAATAGTAAAGGTCATTTGATGTGAAACAAATTCACGATACAAATTCACGAATAGAATATAACTAATGATCGAAATTTGTCCAAAGAAAATACAAAGACGCGACAAGTAAAAGATAGAAACACTCATTGGTCAATCTTGTACATTCCTCTTCATTAGAAACCGGAACCGTCAATCTCATACAATCCTCCTCGGTCAATCTTGGGTCATGCGCAAACTACTCGCTGTGAGGGTCCTCAACCAACTAATTTCTTCCTTAGAATCCTTAAAAATAAGATACAAAATCCTTGTCCACATACTCTAAAGGATGTGGTTGAACCATCAGTTAGTTGGAGTGAGAGTATGAAAGCCCGTCGTCTATTGACCTTCATAAGACTATTGAAAAACTTAGAAGAATGCGGTCGTTCATAACGTACCTCGGTTTAGCTTGTTGGTCAAATAAGCTCCTCCTTGTGGCACTGAGTCAATCTGCTACCCATCTAAGTTCAACCAACTCATCCTAGACGAACACGACTCAAGATCATGCCTAAGACGTTCAAGGGCAGCCACATACCTATTGTTAGCCACTCTTGTCTTCTCGGCATTATGGGAAAAGTGTCGGTGATCTAAGCTTCACAACGGGCCTTTCATTGGTATAATACCAACATTTTATAGAGATGTTATGATGTGGTGTTGTAAAGACGGAAGACCTAGTTGGTCTGGTATGAAGAACCCTTTGAAATTAGCAAAATATTTTTGGCATGTGCTCTAGATAAGGCTTAGTTGAGAGTTATAAGAGGATGGGTGATAACTAATGGGAAGATAGTCGAGATGAATATCTTATATGATCTAGTGTCCGAGCGTAGTTCTTTAATTGCGGTAGGCGTGATCTAGTAAAATCCAACCCATTTTCTAGCTGAAGGAGACATACAAATAAATCTTAGTAAATTACAATCCTTGAAACAAAAGGAAGCCAAACCCATACTTCCTTGTACAAATTTACACTTATATTTTCTACTTGATATAGGATTACTCAACTCAAGCCTGGAACAATCAAGCAACACGCCTATTTTGATAAACGTGGCCAATTTCCCTACTTCAAATTAGTGATGTGGATTTACCTTATTTTACTTTACAAATTTAGTCTATGGATGTTTTTACCAGTAGATGATATGGAAAGTATAACATGTAATATTTTATTTAGTATAATATTATAATAGCATGTAATTTTGAATATATTAATATGTGGATATGCATCAGAGCTGACTATCTACAAAAATAGTATATAACAAGTGGTTATTTATAAAAATTTTAAATAATCAGTGGGTGGACGAATAAAATCTTGAAAATAAAAAGGAGATCAATTAAAACTGGTATATAATAGAAAGATAAATGAAAATTGAAAATTAAAAGGTAATTAATTAAAAATATTTTTTTTTAAATAATTAATTTTGCAGCTAATTTAGGAATAAAATAAAAAATGAAAATAAAATAATGTTAGTGATCATTTGATTGGTTTTTTCCCTTTCAAAGAAGATTATTTGATTGGGTGAGAGTCAATGGAGATTCATAACCACCGGGCTAGTCACCACCCTCATGTCTTCATCCGCTCCCTCCATATAAAACTTTGTTCAACAAAAACACCTAGACCATCAATCATCTGACAGCCATGGCCAAGAAAGCTGTGCTAATCGGAATCAACTACCCCGGCACCAAAGCCGAGCTCAAAGGATGCATTAACGATGTCTATAGAATGTATCGTAGCCTCATCGATCGATTCGGCTTCTCGCCGGATGACATCGAGATCCTCATCGACACCGATCCTTCCTACACTCAGCCCACCGGAAAGAACATCCGCCGATCGCTCCACCAACTTGTGCGCACCGCTGAACCCGGCGATTTTCTATTCGTTCACTATAGCGGCCACGGAACTCGTCTCCCTGCTGAGACCGGCGAGCCGGATGATACTGGATACGATGAGTGCATTGTCCCCTGTGATATGAATCTCATCACCGGTCTGCTTCTTTTCAATTTTATGCTTTATCATCAAGCTTTCTTAATATCATGATAAATTGTGAAATTTATTGATCAATGAAGAGTTGATCTTCTAGTTCTACCTAATTCTCCAATTTGGCAATGAATCTGTTGGTTTGGTGGTGGGATTCTGGTTGGAGAAGTTTGAGTCGCATGAATCATGAATATGCCTTTTTCAGGGACACAAGATTAGATGATCTGATCATAAACTAGCTTTTATTTTTTTATTCCATCTAGGATATATAGCTGTCCATTGGGAAGTCGAAGTTGGATGATTGGGGGTTTTGCTGAATGTTGGAGTGTGATTGAAGTACTGAACTGGGAAATTAGTCTTGAGACGAACGAAAATCATCTCTTAAGATTTGCTTAAACTTGAAGTCTTGGTCAAATCTTTTCTGTGCTTTTGTTTGTATAGGAAGATTGTGGAATAAACTAACAAGTTAAGTAAACTCCAACACAGATGAGGATTTCAAGGAGCTAGTATGCCAAGTGCCGGAGGGTTGCCAGCTCACCATCGTTTCAGATTCATGCCACAGCGGTGGGCTGATCTCGGATGCCAAGGAGCAGATAGGAGAAAGCACGAAGGCGAACAAGGAGAAAGAGGAGCATCACCACCATGGTCTATCCAGCTTCTTCAAAGACACGATGAGGGATGCATTGGAGTCTCGTGGGATCAGTATTCCGTCAGAGTTGCAGCGCCACTTCCACCACCAACCGGAAGAGGAATTTAGAGTGGTTGAGGAAGGGTACGAGGAGCAACATGAATATGTGAAGAGCAAATCCCTTCCTCTTTCAACCCTCATAGACATTCTGAAGCAGAAGACCGGAAACGACGACATCGATGTGGGTAAGCTGAGGCCGACGCTTTTTGACATATTTGGAGAGGATTCAAGCCCGAAAGTGAAGAAGTTCATGAAGGTAATTCTGAACAAGCTCAGTCATAATGAGGGTGAAGGCGGTGGAGGTTTGCTTTCGCTTGTGGGGAGTCTTGCTCAAGAGTTCATGAAACATAAGCTGGAGGAGAATGAAGGGTATGGAGAGGCTGCACTTGAAACGCAAGTGGAGAGTAGCCAAGAGGTTTATGCTGGTGCTGCAACCCGAAAACTCCCTGAAAATGGCATTTTGCTTAGTGGGTGTCAAACTGATCAGACATCAGCAGATGCTTGCCCACAGGGAGGATCACAGGGAGCGTATGGTGCGTTTAGCAATGCAATTCAGACGATAATTGGTGAATCGGATGAAGAGATGTCTAACAGGGAAGTTGTCAGCAGGGCTAGGAAGCTTCTGGAGAGGCAGGGGTTCACGCAACGACCTGGACTGTATTGTTCTGACGAGTTCGTTGATTCTCCTTTTATCTGTTAGGCTCTTTTCACATTTATGTCTGTGTCTGCAACATCATTTTCCCCTCTCAAGAGCAGTGATGAATGGATTTAGGTTTGGACGAGTGCCTTTCGCTTTTCATATGAGACATCATTAGAATGTTTGAACTGTGTGGATATATGGACGAGGAATGTGATTGTTAAAATACACCCCAAATTGCTGAGGTGATTGTCCAATAATGGTAAATAAGTTAACGCACCACTTAAGCTTTGACGACCATATTTACAAACCAAATAAAACAATACTTGTCTCTATACTTGGTGAATTAGTTTGTTACCAAATATGACTCACAAATTGAGATGTTTATAACCTTTTATCATCGAAAAGGGTCACCTCGCTTTGTATTTTAGGTATGCTTGTTAACAAATTGGTGTGTAATTTTGTTATTAGGACTCAATAATTGCAACTAGTTTTTTTTAAGAATGTCTAACAATATATCTCCAAAAATTATTCGGGATATTAGGTGCTATTTAGTAAGAGTGATATTATTCGGTCGGCCACTTAGTCAATAATTTTGCAAACGGATCGATGTTCTCCTAATCCAGATACATAGTGTATCTATAGAATGAGGACGGGGTGCATGTAAAGTGGGAGCACGCCCCTCGGGCACGGGTGCAATGCGAGTGTGCTCAGGCTTGCTCTACTTTAACCAGCGTCGCGTCCCTCGGAACCCGCCGGCTCAGGCTTGCCCTACTTTAACCAGCGTCGGGTGCAATCCCAATCCGGGTCCGGGTCACCCTCCCCGGACCCATGACCCGGCGGGTCCGACCCGTGGACATGCTTAATATGAACCACACAGTGGGTTCACTAGATTTAACCTAGCAACAACTTTACTATCAGACCTTCCAGCAAGAGCACAACAAAACAACAATACATACCCAACCTTAAATTTTTAAATAGCTATAACATGCACTTTTAAATCATGTAAAGAAATTAGAGAAAAACCGGTACAGCTTTACAAACATAAACACAAGACCAAGAGTACAACCACCTTCCCCAAATCTTAAGACACACGCGAGGCTGGCTGACCACCAACTCCGAGAAGTTTCTCCAAAACATACCTAAACTTGAAGTTATCCTAAAATTCAACAAAGTATAAAACCATTAGCTAGAGTGTCCCAAAGTCAGAGCCGAAACTCAAGAATCAGATCAAACTCGTACGCATCATATGAGGAACGTCAAAACAAAATACTATAAATATACACTCAAGTTCACCTCCTAAATCTATCACAATTAAACCAAACCAAGGAGGAATGTAATAGTCTAGGTTTCATCAAATCAAACTACATAAGTTCATAACATTAACATACTATGCAAAATTACCGAAAATGTCAACAAATAGTCTAAGCACAACAAACGGAAAACAAGAAAATGTACACTAACCCACTTAGCTTGCAAACGCATTAGCTATATAGAAGTAGCGGAAATCACATTTCATAATAATTCACAAAAGTCATGATAATGCTGAAAATGATAACGATTATGATGACATGCCAATAATGCAATGCAATGCAATGGAATGAATGTGTCATCTCTCAATTCTCAACTCACATGCGACGTCCGGAATTTTTATTCCGGTTAGTGAGCGGGTTATCGACCTTTTCGCAGTCGGGCTCAGTCTTCCCGCATACACGAGGCACTGAGTGTCGAGTTTTATTCCAAAATCTTGTTCCGACCCCTTGTTCCCCGCCTTTGCTTTTGGACCCTTCATTTTCTTTCACAAAGGAGACAAGGAAAGTCAGCTGACTCCTAGTTCCCCTCCCTCTTGTGCAGCTTTGTTTTGCTCTTTCCTCACATCTCATTCACGTTGCTCATTTTTCCACTCTTCTACCTAGGACTGGTCATAGGTCCGGACCTGAACCGGACCGAACCGGACTTGAACAATGCGGACTGGTCCACAACCGTTCCTACCAAAATGAGCGTGTGCCTTGTGCACTTGTGCTATTGTGTTGTAATTGTTGTTACTAGCAAATGATAATTTTGGTTAGCATATTATTGCCTACTAATGTCCCATTATGATTTTGATTTTCAAAAATTCAAATATAAATTGAAAAATTAAGGGTCAAAAATTAAAAAAATACCAATTATAATAATTATTTTCATTTTTTTATAAATATATACATTGGGGTAATATTTATTATATTGGATATTTAAGAAATACTAGATCTTTACAAAAACTTGAACATAAATAAGTTAAAAACCCCAACAAATTCATTGATCACTAAATATGCTTTTGTTAAAAAAAAATCCAAGAAGTTCATGATACTGGTATTTATGTCAAACATTCAGCAGAACATATAGAAAAATATAGAATAGTTTCAACAATTGAGCAAAAATGTCAACAAAATGTAGAACTTCTAAACATTAAACAAGTAGCAACACTTTCAGCAAGACTACACCAACAAGACTTCACCGCACCAGCACTACTTTCAGATTTGTGTACTTCCGTTGTTCTTCTTCATTTCTAAGGAATTCAATGGTAAAAGTGAGCAATAAGTTAAATTAAACCAATAGTAAAAGTGAGCATTACATATTACCATAATACAAACATTACCTTCTATCATTTCATCTATTACTTCTAAACATTCATTATCATCATTTTCACTAGTTACACAAATTCAATCTTGTGTGCAAATGAGAGCTTCAAGCATCTAAAATATATAAAGATAAGAATAAAAATAGATGAAAGTTTTGAGAAATAGTATAATAATACAAACAAATGAGAATAATACTACCTCACTGGATAAAGAACTTTGAAATTGATCAAGAGTACGTCCTCCGGTACTAAAGAGAGATTCAGAGGGAACTGTAATGACCGGAATGGCTAAAATATCACTAGCTATCCGTGCAAAAGATTGGAAATCTAGACTTATTTAGTTTCCACCATATCAGTATACCAGACGGCTCACATGGACTCGTTAACTCATGAAAATACCTATCAAACTCACTTGTGAAGGCACCATTAGACTCGCCTAGCATGTTCAATCTAGCAGTCAAGTTTACCATGTAACTTGGAGCACCCGCTTCTGTATGTCTTAGATTCTCATAATCTTTCCCATATCTGCTAGCTTGATCCCCATGAGATGAACTTGGAGGGCCATAAATACTTTTGTACTCCTCAAGTAACTCTCTTGTAACAATCTTCACATAGGTGGCCACTCTTTCTCCCTTATTTGTCCCATACACATCTTGCAATACCATTTTCATCCCTTGAAACTTATAATTTGGATTTAGAATCATGACAACCAAAGTAAAAAATATTTATCTACTCAACTTCTCCCCAATACTTGTCACATTTGACTTTCATATTAGTAGCCATTGATTGACATAATGCATCACAACTTCTAATTCTTTCTTTCAGCAACAGTATGATATGACTAATATATACAAACACTTTCCCAACAGTTACATAAGAGGAACCAGAGACACTTTTTGTAAACTCATAGAATTCTTTTAAAAAATTCACAACATTCTCAATGCTAGCCCACTCCTCTGTAGTAATCCGTCCTAAATACTCACCATCTTCCCCTCTAGGAGTATCCAATCGTGCAAACATATTCATATACTTCAAGACAATATCTAACATCACATAGTTTGAATTCCACTTGGTAAGAACATCAAATATCAAAGAAGACTTGCACTCTATTTCTAGGTTTTCAACTTCCTTTTTAAACATGTGCAATCTAGGAGCAGAATTCCTTACAAACTTCACAACAGTTCTTATCTTTTCAATGCATGGTTTATGTTTCTTTAACCCAATAGTGATCAGATTAGCAATATGTGCAGTATATCTCATATGCACAAATTTCCCCTTTTTAATACTACCACCATTTTCTATCATCCTCTCTCTCAAATGCACACAAGCAACATCATTTGCACTTGCATTATCTACAATCACTGTAAATATCTTATCACATAAATTCGAAGGACTCAGACAATCTTCAACCAAGCTAGCTATATCTTCACCCTTATGACTTA
Organism: Fagopyrum homotropicum; assembly: GCA_033239125.1. Taxonomy (NCBI): domain Eukaryota; kingdom Viridiplantae; phylum Streptophyta; class Magnoliopsida; order Caryophyllales; family Polygonaceae; genus Fagopyrum; species Fagopyrum homotropicum. The sequence continues at coordinate 65,169,155 of BSWB01000003.1, forward strand.
CTATTCGACGGAAACTTAAGATCCTTTTATGCAACCTCCAATCACTATCAATAAAATGTGCAGTCAAACACATATAATTCACTCTCTGAATAGAAGTCCATGTATCAGTGGTTAAACAAACCCTTTGACAATTGTTTCTTATAAAGCACTGCAACTTCTCCTTTTCATCCAAAAACATCTGAAAACAATCACGTCTAATAGTGGTGCGTGAAGGAAACTTAAAAACAAGACATACATATGTCATGAAATCCTAAAAAAAAAAGGCTTCTCTACAAACATAAAAGGCAACTCCCCGGCCACTATCATTTTACTCAATGACTTTCTACTATCAATCATATCAAACACCCAATTCTTCATTTTAGAATTAGAAACTTCACCACTCTTTTCATAGTATGGGTAGATTGTACCTTTGTTATGACTTTTTAGAGTCTCCAAACATCTTGTCCAATGCTTGCTCAAAATTTTTGTGACATTGAGGTTAGGATCAGATGCAAAAGTTGCCAAGCAGTGGATACACTCAGCCCTTCTCTTTTGCTTTTTATCATAATATTCCTTGAAGTGGTTTCAAAACTCGGACCTTTTTCTCTTTGGTTTGATGTTAGCTCTTTCAGTAGGCATATCATCCTCTCTAAGACTAGCTGAAACACAAACATCGTCCTCCTCTGCATTATTGGTCATCTCTAATTCGGGTGAAGTTGTTGATGAAAATGATCTTGCTGGCACATTTTGAGAACTAGTTGACACCCTATTCCTTTTTATGAAATGGGAATTAGACATCTGAAATATCAAACAAAAGCAACATTAAATACCAAATATATTAAGATATTAATACAAATACAACAACAACACTGCAATATAGATGCTCATTAATTGGTTCTTTCTTAAAAAGGACAAAATGCATTAACTACAACAATATATGCTATATCACATGCAATACCAAGTAATCTCCATAACTTGTAAGTAATCCTTCTTAAAAAGGACAAAATACAGTAAGTACAACAGTAACACAAGTGTACAACACTATACACATACAGAGATAGAACAGAGCAATAATAAATGAGATATTGCCTTTTGATTTATATTGGAAGAGATGGTGTACGTTTGTAGTTACTGTTTTTTTAATTGAAAAGCATAATTATTGCTTCAACTTGTGACTTCAAACTTGAACTTTTAGAAATAAATTAAACAATAAAGCAGATGGTTCATAACCCATAGAAGATTCACTTTTCATTTATACCTTGTGTCCATCACTAGTCTGGTATGTGCTTCACATTTATCCAATTCAGTAGAACAAAGTATGATTCAGACAACAACCATTTATAAATAATCTGTAATTATCAACGAACCCCCAAATATATCAGCATTGTGAAGAAAACAACAGTCATGGAATGCTCAACCCTTAGTGTAAAAGTTCAGCACACAAAAGCAACATAGTAAAATGGTACAGAACAACCCACAAACAAGCAAGAACATAGAAATTGCAACCAATCAATTATTCATGTATCCAAGACAATTAGGATCAAGAAAAAAGGTAAAAATAAAAAATGATTGCACTGCATCTACTACTTGCTCCTTAAATGGCAAATTCATCTGATTTCCTTACTACTCTTAGCTTCTATAGTTGAAAATCCAAATATTATACAAACCCATGTTGAAAATCCGTTCGGGTAACTCACCAGCCACCAAATTCTTACTGTCATCAACGGATATGGAAGATTTTCCGCAATGCAAGGATAAACTAAACCCTAGATTTAAACCTTAGACCTAAACAGGACATATTAGAGACTAACCGTACCGAAAGCTGCAGATGAGAGTCGAATCTCCGCTGCTCGCCGCTGCTCGCCGCACGCCAATCACCGTCGGCCGCCCGTCGCCACTATTAAGGATTTAGGAATACTGAGAGATTGTTGAGGGATTTGGGAGCGTAAGCTGTGTAACTCGAAGTTGTAAGGGCTGGCTTTCCAAAATACCAGCTTTGCGTTTTGTCAAAAAAAATTTTTTTTAAGAAAATAGGTTCAGACCGGACCGATGTTGGACCGAACTACTTGACCGAGACCAGACCTTTTTGGTTTTGATCCGGTCCGGTCCGTTCCAAAAACCGAACCGAACCGGAAAATGCTCACTCCTACTTCTACCTCTTGAGCTCTCTTCTCTCTCTTCTCCTTGGATCTCTTTGAGTGTGGCCAATAGTGGAGAGATTTGGATTCAGTTTGGTAAGCCTTTCCTCCTCCCTCCCTTCTTCTTCCTTGTTGAATATCTTCTTCTTCGTCTCTCCGTCTCCATTGCCATGGATGGAGCTTTGGAAGTAGGTCCTTCTTGATTCCTTTGCATGCATGTGTTCCTAGCACGATTAGGTCGTGGAGGAGAGCCTAAATAGTAGATATTATGGTTGATGTTTGGAGAAGGCCCGGCAAGAGAAGGAAGCCTTTGAAGCAAGTGCACAGTCAAAGAATCGAAGAAGACAAGCAATCTGCAGTTTGACCGCGGGGGCGGATCATTAGGGCCACATGGACAGACCTAGGCCACCGTAGAGGCGGCGCCTGGACCCGCTGGGCTGTCGACACTCAGGATGTTATCGCGCCAGTTTGATTTTGTGGCTGCATTTCTTTAGCAGTAGGCTCTTCTCCTCCTTCCTCCTTTGTTCCTTCCTTCATTTTGAGGTTGTTCCATGATAGTAGCATGCCTAGGGTGGACCTAGGATAGTTGTGAATGCCATCTAGTGGTTGTGGACTTAGGAGTCCTTAGTGCTTGGTGTAGTCTTGTGGAATCTGAGAGTGTTGAGCATGCTTGCATCTCCTAGTCTAGAGTGTTCTATCATGGCTGTGAGTTTTGTTATGTGAGAGGGTGAGTTGTTGGTTTTACATTGCACATGCTTAGTGAGTTTCAGTATGGTGGAGTCTAGGATGCATTCCTAGCGTGGGAGTATGGTTGATCTTGTAAAGATCATTACAGTGGAAGTCTAAGGCTTCTTGAATGTGAGCGAGTTGTTAATACGTATCTTATTGTGAGCAGGTTGTGGGCTTCTTCCGAAGGGAAGCAAGAGCGGTTGTGTGAGTTTAGCGTTGGGACGAGGTAAGTCTCCGGACTTACTTAGCTAGTATTCTTTGTATTAACATCAATGTGTGATTGGTTGTGTGTGTGTTTAGTCATTTTTTATTATAAACGAAACCAGAAATAGGACGACCTTTATATTTTTAATATTTGGCCCAAGTGTATGATAACGGGCTGTGACAACTTGCCCAACTCTTGCGTAGAGCTAGGAGGTTCTCGGCGACTAGCCCGTGCGGGTAGATGGTCGGATGTATCAGTATCAATCCTTGCCGGTAAGTAAGGACCGAGGCGAGTTTCGGGGATTATCGTGTCATAAACCTAAGTTCAATTAGTAATGGAATGACGTAAATGAAAAGATAATAAACCGGCTTGTGTCTGTTGAAGCATGATGTGTGTTTATGATACTTTATGTGTGAATGTGACATTACCATGATTCTAATGCCTTGAATACTAGCTAACGGTTTTAAACCGGTTGTTGTAGATGCCCTGCAAGTTAGGGATGCCGCCGAGTGAGGTGGAGGAGTGGACAACCGGGGTCTCCATACATTTTAGGACGGGGATGGATTTCTATTTTGTTATATTGTGGATTGTGTACTTATGTTATGGAGTTTGTGTCGTTTTGAGGACTCGGCTGAGGTTCCACTTTGTACTTTACATTTTAGTATTCTCGCGCATACATTAAAACGTTTTCCGTATTTGCCTTTATTTGTGCCTTGTTGGAAAGGTCCGGTGAAATTGTTGTCAAGCTAAGGGTCGGGACCCATTGTGAGGTCTCCGCCCGTAGCACTCCGAGTACCGCGGGTTCGGGGTGTTACATCACAACTCTCGGCAACGCAAGGTAATACAATGCTCTCTCACGTCCACATGTGCCCCTCTGGCGTACTAATGGTTATGAAGATCTGTAATCACGTCTCCTATTTTTTTTATATATCCACCTTCATTCCCTGACTCGGTCTTCACTAGAGCACCGTCCAAAACATGTATGGAGGTTTTATATATGGAAGGGGCTCCTACCACATCGCACGGTCATACCCGGGACATCACTCCCTCATCGAGGTCACCGTGTCTATGACTGTACCGGTGGTTACCATTTGTAAAATACTTAAGTCATACCTATATAGTATATATATATATATATATATACACACACACATATGAGTAATAACGTATAAATTATGTTTAAAAAACAACCAAGTAGTCCAACTATTATCAAATGCAACACGCCCAAACTTACAACACGTTTTTCTTAACATCTTTCATCAACATATATGATTCCAATACGTCCTCATAGCATCCTTAGAGTCAACCATCACATTCACATCACACTACACAATCATCTACTCAACTTTGAACTCATAACATTCTCACCTTCAACACGTCCATCTATGCAAGGTCTCAAAGGACCAAAGCACTAAACACTATCTCAAACCAAACCAAACTCTTTAATTAAACGAAACTACTTACTAGACTATCTACACCAATGCCTACCTAGGATAACACAACTATCGACCTTATCTAACAATTGAGAACCTATCATACATACACTAATTCCTTCAAGTCCCTCCACTATTAATGTGTAGACTATTTCATGTCCACATATGCATTCATCTATTCAACACATAAGGCTATCCATAGCCAATTCACAAGACAAGGTTCATCATTAGGGTCATATCCAAGCCTAGAAAGCACAAAATTTTTTTTTATTTTTTTTTATTTTTTTTCAAATTTTCTGATTTTTTTTTTATTTTTCGAAATATGTATGTACAATGCAAGACATAATGAAACATGTGACAATATTAAACTATCCTAGATGCTAATCATGCAAGTGATCATGAAAACCCCACCCCATACTTAGAAACACATTGTCCCTAATGTGTAGACTAAATAAAGAAGTGAAAGAGAGTCCTCACAATGTAAAATTGGTGATGTTTTGGTATTTCGGGTCACATTGAATGATGATGGTGGATGATCGATCAAGGATGGTAGAGAGCTCTTGATGTTCGTTATGATGTCGGAACCCGCGCTTGGCACCGCAAGCCGTCCAAGTTCCACGTCCGCTCCACCCATGCTTGATTGGAGATCATCACTTTCCCTTGTACAGAGGAAAAATCGCCCCATAGCCCAGGAAAATCGGCCGATTTATTGATGAACAGGCCGATTTTTCTGGGTGCTTTCCTCTTCGTCCATGTGCTTGGATCTTGTTCCTTAAACTGGTCCATGAGGCTTTCACATGACCTCCGACATCCCATAACTCATGATAATCAACAAGATCTAGCACCCAAAAACACAAAAGAAAAACAAAGCACACCAAGAGTGAGTTTAAACAAAAGCAAGAAAAACACAAGGAAAAATATATACCAATGGGTTGCCTCCCATTAAGCGCTTCTTTAAGGTCATTAGCTTGACCAAATTCAGGAGCGTTTCAATCAAGGTGAAGCGGGGCAATCACTTCCACCGGGGCTTCCGGGATGTACTTCTTCAATCGATGCCCATTCACCTTGAAATCACCACAATGATCTCCTCCTATCTCCACCGCTCCATGAGGAAAAACTTTCTTCACCACATATGGCCCGGTCCATCTTGATTTGAGCTTTCCGGGGAAGAGCCGCAGCCTCGAGTTGAAGAGAAGGACAAGGTCGCCTTCACTCAACTCCTTCGGGATGAGGCGCTTGTCATGCCACCGTTTAGTCCTCTCCTTGTAGATCCGGGCATTCTCATAAGCATCCAACCGGATCTCTTCAAAAGCGTTTATGTCAAGCAACCTCTTCTCTCCCGCCTCCTTGAGATCAAAATTTAGCCACTTAATGGCCCAATAAGCTCTATGCTCCATCTCTACTGGAAGGTGGCACGACTTTCCATAGACCAACTTGTAAGGAGTGGTGCCAATTGGTGTTTTGAAGGCGGTCCTATATGCCCACAAGGCATCATCGAGCTTCATAGCCCAATCTTTTCTCGTCCTTGATACCGTCTTCTCAAGAATGGCCTTGATCTCCCGGTTGGAGATCTCCACTTGGCCACTAGTTTGGGGATGGTAAGGTGAAATGCTAATGATCACCCTAGGTGTTCCAAACCTAGGAAAGATCACTCGGTTGAAGAACCGCACTACAACCTTGGCATCATTTGTAGGAGAGGCGATTGCCTCCACCCATCTTGAAACATAGTCAACCGCCAATAGGATGTAGAGGTTGCCACATGAAGAGGGGAAAGGTCCCATGAAGTCCACACCCCACACATCAAATATTTCCACCTCTTGTATGTTGTTCAAGGGCATCTCATTCCTCCTTGAGATGTTGCCCGTCCTTTGGCAAGCATCACAAGCTACCACAAAGCCTTGCACGTCCTTGAACAAACTTGGCCAAAAGAAGCCCGATTGTAGCACTTTCGCACATGTCTTGTGTGCACTAGCATGCCCTCCACATGGCAAGGAATGACAATGGCGGATCACACTCTCCACCTCATCCTCCGGTATGCATCTTCTAAACATCCCATCCGGCCCTCTTTTGAACAAAAGTGGCTCGCTCCAATAGTAATGCCTCACATCTTTGAAGAACTTCTTCCTTTGGGCATATGTCAAACCGGGAGGCACTTCCTCACACACTAGGTAGTTCACAATGTCGGCAAACCATCGCTCGCTTCCTCTAGACACTTGGAACAAGCACTCCTCCACCATTTGCAATTGCTCATCCCGGAATGAGTCATCAATCGGGATGTCCTCTCTTTCAAGCTCCAATGGTGGGAGTCTACTAAGGTGATCCGCCACGGAGTTCTCGGATCCCTTCTTGTCCCGGATCTCCAAATCAAACTCTTGAAGAAGAAGGATCCATCGAATCAATCTAGGCTTTGCATCCTTCTTGGTAAGGAGATAACGGATCGCAGCATGATCCGTATACACTATGACTTTCGCTCCAACGAGGTATGACCGAAACTTCTCAAAGGCATACACTACCGCTAGCAACTCTTTCTCGGTTGTGGCATAGTTAAGTTGGGCATCATCTAGCGTCTTGCTAGCATAATAAATAGCATGAGTTTTCCCATCTTTCCTTTGCCCCAAAACAGCCCCAACGGCTACATCGCTTGCATCACACATGATCTCAAACGGTAAACTCCAATCCGGAGGTTGCATGATAGGTGCGGAGATCAAGGCGTTCTTCAACCTACAAAAAGCTTCAAAGCAATCTTTGGAGAAGACAAAATCAACATCTTTCATTAGTAGGTTAGTGAGAGGCTTAGAAATTTTAGAGAAATCTTGAATGAACCTCCGGTAAAAACCGGCATGCCCTAAAAAGCTCCTTACCCCCTTCACCGAGGTAGGTGGCGGCAACTTCTCTATCGTTTCGATTTTCGCTCTATCAACCTCAATGCCACGGTTAGACACCAAGTGTCCTAACACAATACCTTCACTTACCATGAAGTGGCATTTTTCCCAATTTAAGACAAGATTTGTCTCCTCACATCTTTGTAATACTAAGGACAAGTTAGCCAAGCAATCATCGAAAGAAGAACCATAAACAGAGAAATCATCCATAAACACTTCCATGATATTTTCTATGTATTCCGAAAAGATAGCCATCATACACCTTTGGAAGGTGGCGGGTGCATTACACAACCCAAATGGCATTCTCCTATATGCAAAAGTACCCCATGGACATGTAAAGGTTGTTTTCTCTTGGTCATCGGGGTGGATAGGGATTTCGAAGAATCCACTATAGCCATCTAGGTAGCAAAAATGAGAGTGTTGAGCTAATCTCTCTAGCATTTGGTCAATGAAAGGGAGAGGGAAGTGATCTTTCCTAGAGGCCATGTTAAGCTTCCTATAATCAATGCACATCCTCCATCCCGTAACCGTTCTAGTGGGAATTAGTTCATTGTTCTCATTGGTTACTACGGTCATCCCACCCTTCTTAGGTACTACATGAACGGGACTAACCCACTTACTATCCGAGATAGGGTAGATAATCCCCGCATCTAGCAACTTAATGATTTCCTTCTTAACTACCTCTTTCATTATAGGATTTAACCTTCTTTGATGTTCAATAGAGGGTTTATGATTATCTTCCATCATTATCATATGCATGCACAAAGATGGCTTGATGCCAACAAGATCATCAATGGTGTATCCTATTGCCTTTCTATGCAGTTTCAATTCATTCAACAACCTATTAAGCTCATCATCATTCAAAGATGCATTCACAATCACCGGATAAGTAGAATTTGAACCAAGGAAAGCATACTTTAAATGAGAAGGAAGAGGTTTAAGATCAAGTTGAGGAGGACCTTTTTCGGTTGGAGACGATCCATACAATGTAGGTTGAGATGATTGCAAAGCCATGGAAGCCTCCTTGAAGTCCCTTGATGATTGCTCACACTCAAGTTGTTGATGCTGAAAAGACTCAGGAAAATCGACCCAGGAAGAAAAATCGGTCGATTTTTCTGAAGGGGGGTCGATCTGAGTTTCTGTTTTGGCAAAACTGGCTGAAATTTCAGCATAAGTACAAAAATCGGCCGATTTTTGGCAGGCAGTCCAATTTTTCTGCCAGTTTCTCTCTTCTTCTAGCACTTCAAATCCCACACTTGGTAGCTCGTCCAATGCATTCAAGGCCTTGATTACTTCATTGCTACTCTCCTCAACTCCTTCTTCCATCAAGCTTGAGCTAAGAACCCTCTCAAGTGGATCCTTGAGCAAGATTGAGCTCACAACCTCCCTAGATTCCTCTTCTTCAACTATGTTGAATACATCCTCATCAAGGGTTGGCCCTTTCATCATTGTGGATAGCTTAAACTTGATGTTCTCTTTTCCAATGTTGAAAGAGAGAGTTCCATTCTTGCAATCTACTAGACACCCGGAAGTAGCTAGGAAAGGTCTCCCCAAAATGATAGGAACCGGATAGTCCGCCGGGATATCCAAAACAACGAAGTCTATGGGCACATAGAACTTCCCTAATTGCACCGGGATGTCTTCCAAGATCCCAACCGGATGAGTGATTGAGCGGTCCGCCATGTAAAGAGTCATCTTGACCGGCTTTGGCTCTCCTAGCCCAACCTTGTTGCAAAGTGCAAGCGGGATGATGCTTACACTTGCCCCAAGATCACATAGGGCATCATACTTCACTTCTCCTACTCCGATTGGCACACAAAAGGATCCCGGATCCCTTAGCTTAGGAGGCATCTCCTCCTTCATCGTTTGAATCAACTCCGAGGATCTCTTAGTCATCCTTATCTCCCCATACTCCTCCAACTTCCTTTTGTTGGAGAGTATTTCCTTCAAGAACTTGCCATATGCCGGCATCCCTAAAATAGCATCCATGAACGGAATGTTAATATGCAATTTAGACATTAGTTCAAGGAACTTACCAAAGTGATTGTCCAAGCGAGCTCTTGCTCGTGATTGAGGGAACGGTAGTGGTGGCTTGTATGGAGGCGGTGCCACACATCTTGGCTCTACATCCTTGCTCTTGCCCCCATCTCCTTGTGAAGTCTCTTCTTCATTCACCACTTGCTTCCCTTTAGCATTCTCCTTAGGCAAAGGATCTTTCATGCTTAACCCACTTCTTGTTGTAATGGCCAACACTTGTCCCTTTGGGTTTTCTTCGGTCCTTCCGGGAAGCTTCCCCGGATCTCTATGTGCTTCACCCGCCTTTTGGAACACTTGTGCTTCCAACACTTTTTGGGCTTTGGAAATGGAAGTCACCGTGCTCTCAAGACCGCTCAACCTTCCTAGCAATTGCTCAAACATCATTTCCGTTCTATCCTTTGGCGGTTGAGTGAATCCGGGTGGAGGTTCTTGTGAAGCTCTTGGCGGTGGAGTTGTGCTTGTAGAAGCGGGAGGGTTCAAGGCTCCATCCGGATTAGAGTAAGAAAACCCGGGATGGTTATGGTTGGGCCGGTAATTGTTGAATTGCCGGTTGTTGTTGAAGTTCCTTGGGCCTTGGTAGTTGTTGTAGTTGCCCCTTCCCATATAGTTCACATCCTCCTCTTTGGAAGATAGGTTGGGTTGTGGAGGCACTTGAGGAGTTGCTTGGTTCTTCAAGGTTGTAGCACACAACTCCCTCAAGGATTTCAACTCATTGTTGATGGCGTCGAGCTTGAAGTTGCTCATGGTGACCTCACTCACCTCATATGCTCCCGCCTTTCTCCCTTCACTCTTCCTATGGGAGTACTTCTCAATCACTAGAGCTTGCTTCTCCACAAACTCCCAAGCATCATCTACATGCTTCTCCATGAAAGTCCCACTGGAAAGGGATTGAAGCTTGAATTGGCTATCTTCATCAAGTCCTTTGAAGTAGATCTCCAATAGCTCAATTTTCGGTATGCCATGGTGTGGACAATCTAGGAGAAGGTCTTTGAATCTCTCCCAAGACTTGAACAAACTCTCTCTATCCTTCATCACGAAGGCATTGATCTTCCCTCTTAATTCGGTAGTCTTGGAGGGTGGGAAGAACTTAGTCAAAAACTCGGTTGTCATCTCCTCCCAAGTACCAACTCGCCCTTGCGGAATAGATTGATACCAAGCTAAGGCCTTGTCCTTAAGAGAGAAGGAGAAAGCCCTTAGCTTATGGTTGTTGCTCTCCAATCTCGGCGGTCTAAGAGTCTCCATCAAAATCTCGTAGTTCATCAAATGTTGGTGAGGAGACTCTCCTTCCATCCCTCCAAATTGGTTATGCCGGATCATTTGTAGAACTTGAGGGCGGAGCTCGTAATCATGGGCTGCGGGATCTCCTAAGTTCACACCCGGGCGGTGTGCTCTTTGTGCCGGATCCATACGTTGCCCCAACGTTTGTGGCTCATCCATAGCAATGGGCACAACCCTAACGTTCACCGCCGGCTGCGGTTGTGGTGGAGGTGGAGGAGGTTGTTGACGGTTAAGCTCCCTTTGCACAAGTGCTTGCCTAATCTCCTCAATCTCCCTCCTAGTTGCCTCTTGCCTCTCATTGGCAAGTCTCCTTTCTTCCTCCAAGAGCTCATCTCTTAGGCTAATTTGCTCTAAGGCTTCATCCAACTCAGCTTGGAGGTTCCTACCGGCCATCTCTTTCTCTTTTCGAATGCTCTTGGATCTAGATCTAAGGGTTTTCTCCGGTTCGGGATCGAATGGAGCTAAATCCTTGCCACGAGATCTTCGCATACACCTAAAGAGTAAGAGATGTCCTGAAAAGCAAAGACACACACCAAAGAGAGATCAAAAGCAACAAGAAAGATCTACACTACCAACAATCACAAATTAGACTCAATCTAGACCTAGTCCCCGGCAACGGCGCCAAAAACTTGTTACGTCTAGGAATAGATATGATGTGCACGCAATAAGTCTTAAATTTATACTCGTTATATTTATCCTAACTCCTAGCCAACCCGCAGTGTACGGGACGTTTGTAGAAAGGTAAGTATTCCGAGGTCGAACACAAAGACTAAGGTGAAATCGAGTCAAGCAATGATCAAAGATAGTGTGAATCTAGACTAAGATAAGATGAGGAACAAAGAAAATGGAAAACGCAATGTTTTTGTTGGTTTTTATGGTGATCAAATAAAGAACACAAGTCAAGCAAGGAAATAAAACGACTAACAATTTTAGCTAGCAAACAAGTAAGTAACACAAAGCACAAGTATATAATCAAGAGAGAAAAGTAGATTCTAGAGGTCAAGATTTCCGGTTATGGCATTGGACTCAAGGTTCTAAGGATTCTAAGGACAAGCTGCGGTGTTTGGGAAAGAATGTTTCGCTAATGGAACCAATTACCGGGTAGGTCTCTCACTTCACTAATCCCGCATCAAACTCCTATTACCGGGTAAGTCTCTAGGGGTTAGAGTAAGGAATTCCACACAAACTAGATACTACTTAAGGGTAACCCTCTCCTTACCGGGTAAGTCTCGGAATAGGGAAATCTCAAGCAATAATCCTAGCACACTCAATCCAATAGCGGCTTATGAGGCTCACTACTACCTAGCATTCATCATCTTAGGTATCTAAGATCGGAAATCATCGGGTAGATCTCTTCCCTCACTTAGGTTGGTAGCATTAGGTGATTCTAAGCTAAATTAGGCTTAATAAACACTAGGATTTAAACAACCAAGGACCCCAACATGCAGATTCATCATTTAAAGAGCAACAGGAGAATAAATCGGGCTGTTCTACAGATAAATCGGCCGATTTATCTGATGAACAGGTCGATTTTTCTTCCTGGGGTGGGTTTCGTGCATACAAATCATCCTAAACTGACATATAAGTCCATCCTATCATCACCCAAGCCATAACCATCAATCCATCACTCTAAAATCACAAGAAATTAGCCACTAATATGCATATCAAGATCCGAAATATCAAACAAGCATACATGGTGTTCATAGATGAGTAATGAAAGATGAGTAAGCAAAATCAATAAATCTCAGCCAAATCCAAGTTGTAGCAAGACTTACAAACTCTAAAATGAAGATGCAAACGTTCTTAACGATCCTTGCAATTAGTTCTTCAATCCAAGACTACAAAATCACTCAAAATCACTCTAAACTCTAAAAATGGTGTTCTTCTCCTTCCTTCAATCCTTGAGAGCTTTTCTTCTTCTCCAATCTTCCTCCCAAATTCATGAGCTGTGAATGAGAGTGTGTGTGAGGAGAGATGCCCAGCAACCACCTGAGGGACCACTTATATTCTCCACCAAGAGCAAGGACGGGCAAGAGATCGTGGGACACGTGGCTTTAAGCTGTGAAAGGCCTAAAAATCGACCCAGAGCAATAAATCGGCCGATTTAGCTGCTTGCTGGTCCGATTTTCTTCAGCAGAAACTTGTTATGCTCGTTTAGCCATGAGTTGATCCATTTCTTGCACCAATGGTGGTCTTTGTGTCCTTTGTTGATCCAATTATGCTCCTCAAAGGCTTTGGATGTGAACCATCATGAGGCTTGGCCCTCAAATGTATCGATTAACGTCCAATAGATCCCCGAATTACCTACAAAACCGATAAAAGGTAGTGTAGACGTCTTTTCTAGAAATGTGCTTGAATTGAGCGAAGACGTCATGAATCAATGCCAAAACTCGCACGAATGAATGAGAAATCTATCTAAGTGACTACCTAATCCTAAGTCATAAATCTTGTTATCACACTATCTCAAACCAAACCAAACTCTTTAATTAAACGAAACTACTTACTAGACTATCTACACCAATGCCTACCTAGGATAACACAACTATCGACCTTATCTAACAATTGAGAACCTATCATACATACACTAATTCCTTCAAGTCCCTCCACTATTAAGATCACTACTCGTTCACATAACCGATCACAATCCATATCCTACGATGCTACATTCATCACGTTCTCCCATCCGTACTTATTCTCATTCATGACTAACAAGAATACTATCCTCCAACCTATCACGTATAAAATTCATGAATAACAACCCAATAGAATGTATAACGTCAACATATATCAACCTCCTCAACCGTCAACCTCTCATGCAATCCATATATATGCCTCAATACGTGTCATCATCCATACTATACACCTCATCAAATGTAAATACCCATATAATCACACCTCACACTTTCCATCCGTATTGTAACACTTTCTCTAAACACTTCTGTAATCCCTATAATCACTAAAAACATACTCTACACACTCAAGTTACAAAAATAATTAACACAATTTAATGAAAATTATTTAAAACATAAATAGTATAAGTATAATCTCAAAAATATGTTCTATTCACAATCAACAACAAATATAATCTGAAACAGGACGGCAACTAAGTAAGTCAAAATGACTTACCTCAAATGGACGAGCTCAAACAATCACCAATACAATGCAAGCAATCAAGTACCTAATAATAATATCACAATACAAAAACAATCAACTCACACAAATATCTCAAACCTACAACCAATATCCAAACAATTGATATTCAACTAAGGGTGTAAGAGGCTCACGGATCGGAGTCAAACGAATGGAAAATCTTGCTTATCTAAGTCAGAAAACCATCTTCTCATCCAAACATGCCTTCAAGAACCTAAACAATTCAATTGTACAAGTTTAACTCCATTTGTTAAAACTTGGGCCATTAAATTATTTATAAATGTTTGGGACATTTTTTATAATTATAAATTTGGGTCATATTTTGTAACAACTCGATTTAGGGTATTTTGTGAGCCTAAAAAAGTTTGGGTCAACCTTGTAAATACAAACTTTTTGGGTAAGTTATGTAATTATCTAGTTCGGACTCATTTGCAAATTTCAGAAATATGGGTCATAGAAGCAATTACAAAGTATGGAGTCGAAATTGTAATTTACCCACATTTGGTCCATTCCCGATTAGGGTTTGTCGAGGAGTGCAGGCGACCTGGGTCTTTTTTATCGGCAACGCTTTGACAGTCTTCCAGCGGCGGCAGCTTAACAAACTTCCAGTGGTGACAACTTGACGGCCTTCTAGAGGCTTTCGGCAATGGATCTGGTTGGACACGAGAGGGAGATGGGAACAACTTTTTCCAACTATAGAGGTTGAACAGAGGCGGCGGAGTTGGCGAAGTTCGATAAGGTTGGAGCGGATCTGGAGTCGTCGGGGAGGGCTAAGACGGCTCACCGGTGGTGTGTCATTCCGAATCCAGGCTCGCAATGGTGCTTCTAGATCTTGGCTTGCGCGAGAAGTGATGGCGAGCATCGACCCAAAGGCTTCCGGCGGAGACTACTGGTTGAGCAGATCCCGGTCTTCCTGTTGGTGGATATGTTCGAGATCTACGAACCCCTATGGTTCCGGTCCGGTGGTTGACTCCGTAGATCTGGTTCGAGCTAAGCGTTGGCGGTGGAGCGGGAAGGTAGACGGTGAACAGTTGTGACCGGAAGTGGTAGGTGTGGTGGTGGCGAACAGTAATTCCGACGTGGAATGAAGAGAGGTAGATGGACGGTTAGGGTTTAGGAGAAAGATAATCGATAGAATTCGGGCACCAATCGGAGGAGATGAAAAAATATCTCATAATTGAGTGGTATCTTAACATAATTTCTAACTCCGAAATTAACTTTAATTAACTCCCTATCAATAGACTGTAAAATCTCCATTTGGATTGTCTTGAACTCACCGATGACTTAATCCACAAATTAATTTAATCCAAATGAAGGCAAATCCGGAAATACAGTTATTACATTGGTTTGGCCAAACGCAATGGCCTTGCCAACTTAGAGGACCTTCTTTCCTTCGGGGTTGATCACTATTTGATTCAGGAATTCGTTAAGCGGTTGACACCTCAGACAAACACATTTCACATGTTGTATAGGATATGAGTATAGCGCTACATTATGTGCATGTTATTATGGGACTTACAGTTGATGCACTACTTACTCCGGGTGATCAACGTTCCAGGTTAGAGTGGCTCGTTGCCACTTTTGGAATATCCCCAAAGAGGCACTTTAGCACCGTACACAAGTATATTGTGATCCCTTGAGGACTACTGTCAATGCCATACTTGTAACACCCCGAATCCGCGGGACTCGGGGCGCTATTGGGCTAGGATCTCACAATGGATCCTGACCCTAACCTGACAACAAGTTCACTGGATCTTACAACAAGGCACAAATTGATTAAAACCAAATACATCAAACTGTATAATTATATACAAAAAAAAGTTTTACAAAACACCGATGAGTGCAAAACAACAACACATATCCATACATATACAAAAACATCCCAAAATCCCTCGCACAACCTAGTGTACGGAAGTTGTAATACCCGAAAATTTTAATTCCGAGTCGAACCGGTTTTCCGACAAGTTTGAATCTCCTCACTTGATACTTATCATCATAAATCAAAATATTCCATTATTTTATGTGGAAGTCTACACACATAATTTCATAAATATATATATATATATATATATATATATATATATATATATATATATATATATATATATATATATATATATATATATATATATAAATATATCCTCCTAGACTTACTCTTGCAAGACTAGTATTAAATGGCCCATTTGACAATTGTATGACAAGACCAAGACAAACTCATTGTTAAGCTCAGGATGTGTGATACGCAATGGGTTTTAAATTTATATTCTCGTTATATTTATCCTAACTCCTAGCGAACCCGCAGTGTACGGGACGTTTGTAGTAGGGATAGTATTCCGAGGTCGAACACAAAGACTAAGGTGAGATTGATTCAATTTATGATTAAGTCTAGTGAAGATCTAGGTTAAGACAAGAGAAAGAAATAAAGAAATGAAAATCTCAATTGTTTTTGGTTGGTTTTTCGGTGATCAATCAAAGATCACAAATCATGCGAAATGTAATAATCAACTAAGCTAACTAATCAATGCAAACAAACAAGCTAAAAACGAGATATAGATCAAAGATAGAAAAGCGGATTCTAGGGGTTGGAAGTTCCGGTTATGGCATAGGACTCAAGTTATCTATTCTTTCCTTGGATTAACTATGATATGTTGGGGTTTAGTGTTTCTAGATTGGGATCAATCACCGGGTAGGTCTCATGGTCCACTAAGCCATCCCTAAAGTCTCATTACCGGGTAAGTCTCTAAGAACCTAAGGGACAGAATTCTACACAAACCGGATTGTTGCCTAGAGATCTAACCTATCCTTACCGGGTAAGTCTCGGAAGGGTTAGTCCTAAACAACCTTCCTAGCACACTTAATCCAATGGCGGCTTATGAGGCTCACCACTACCTAGGGTTTGTCATCTTTGAGATCTAAGAGCAAGGATTACCGGATAAGTCTCTCCTAACACTTAGTTGGTAACACTAGGTCACCCTAGGATAGATTTAACTCAACAAACACTTAGGATTTCAACATTCTAACAATCTAAGACTAGATCCATCGAACCAGGTAAGATCACGGTTTGTTCTACCTTTCCACGGCCGTGGTTTGGTAAGAACTGGCCGTGATTCCTAACAGAAACTACGTTCATGCACACAAGTCATCCAAAGGTAATCTAAGTCCATCCTATCATAGCCCTAGCCATAACCATCCTTTCCTTACCCTAGAACCACATCTATTTAGCCTAAAACGTTCATAATAGAAATCTAAACAATCAAACATAAAATCATGGCATCCATTTGCAAGATAATGAAGAGAAAGAGATGAACAAGTGAACTAAAATAAAACCAAGCTGAAAATGGAATTAGAATAACTCACAATCCTTCTTAAAGAAGGTTCAAATGGTTCATACAACTCTAAAAATTGAATCCGAAATTCTTCACTACAAAAGCTCTCTAGGTCTATCAATGGTGTGTCTTCTTCTTCTCCAACAAGGCTATTCTCCAATGGTAGCTTCCTTCTACCTCCTTCTTCCAAGAATCTTCTTGTTGAGAGAATATTTTGATTGGATGATAGTGGATAATGGAGAGCTGCTCCAAGATGATTCTCCCAGCCAATGCAGGACCACTTTTATACTACAACTTTGCAAGAGCTGGCCAAGAGATCGTGACACAGCTGTCACGAAAATCTGGGAAAATCCACGGGCATTTCCACGGCCGTGATTTGTCAGTGAACCGTGATTTTGTGCTTCAGCTTCGCTTTTGATCATTAAGCTTCGATTTGGTGCATGGCTTGTGTTGGCATAGTTCCATGAGTCCTCCTTAGCCTTTAGCTTGCATCCTAATGAGTCCGAGGGTGTGTCATCTTGATGAACGATCCTCAAACGTATCGTTTTAGCTCCTAAATCTCCCAAAATACCTACAAAGCAATGCACAAGTCCGTGTAGACGTCTATCTCGAGAATATACGTGAATTGAGTGCAAACGCTTTGAACTAGTGCTAAACCATGCATGAATGAGCGAGAAATCTATCTAAATGATTACCTAAACCTAAGCCATAAATCGTGTTATCAAAATACCCCATACTTAAGGTTTGCTCGCCCCCGAGCAAATGCTCAACTATAGACTACAAGATAACATGATTTACGTATGCAGAAAAAATGGCAAAATCTTTTTGGGTTTGTGCTTCTACTATTGGACTACCTTCATAGTCATGTTTTATGGCAAAGGATAAGCAATCATGTATCAAACAAGTGAAGGCATGGAAAGACAATTGCACTTAACTTGAAAGTATGCATGAAATGTAAAGATGAAGAAGTCAAGAAAATCAAGAGCATATCCAATCTAGATTACTAAGTCTTACAAACATGCAAATAGGTCATAAGGTCTTATGAACTCAAAGGCCAAGAAACGTTGTGACTAGGCGGGGATTTTTCTAGGCTATGTGATGCTAATCCGGGAATGGAACTAACTCCACAATCTTGTCCTCGATCAACTTCCCTTAAGTGTATATTTTCCTCCATCTTTTCTTTCTTTTCTTTTTCTTATTTTTGAGACAATGGCATTGGTGTACAAAAGCCGAAACCTTGGTGATTAGCCATCCTCGGGCTTTTTCTATTTTTCGAGGTGCATCCACACCGGGCACACATACCAAAGCTCATTAGGACTATTGGTTTATTTGACTTTGGCAAGGTACCAACACCCGATTATGTGAAGTGTACCGAGTTACTTGTCATTTAAACCAACGTCCCCAAACCTATATTTTTGGCTACACTTTCACAACAAATTCAGCATTTTATTCATGACATTCTTTCATCAACATCTTCACCCCACACTTGCTTTTCACACACATCAACACACTAACATGCTCCTATTCCCGGATGGGTCAAAAGAGGTCAAATTTATCTCAATTGAGGTGCTCAAACAATCATGATCAAGATGAGAAGTAGAGAAAGATGAATTTCCTCATTCATTCCTAGATGGTATGCAAGAACTATCATGTAATTTTGATCTTCAATACTCAATCCATTCTAGGCAAACATCATGATCACAAATCATTCATAGAATTCAAGAGAAGTACTTCAAGTCCACATATGCATTCATCAATTTAACACATGAGGCCATCCATAGCCAATCCTCAAGACAAGATTCATCATTAGGGTCATATCCAAGCCTAGAAAGCACAAATTTTTTTTAAATTTTCTGAATTTTTAGGGGGTTTTCGAATTGAATATATACAATGCAAGACATGTGAAAATGTTAAACTATCCTAGATGCTCATCATGCAAAAGATCATGCAAACCCCACCCCATACTTAGAAACACATTGTCCCCAATGTGTAAATGAAGTAAAGAAGAGTGAAAGAAGGTTCTCACAATGTAAAAGTGGTTTGCTATGGTATTTGGGATTCTCAAGTAGAATTGATGTTGGATGATCCTATCAACCATGGTAGAGAGCTCTAAGTGTTCATCAAGGCGTCGGGACCCGCGCTAGGCACCGCTAGCCCTCCAAGTTCCGCGTCCGCTCCACCCATAATTGATGAGGGGTTCATCATCATCATTCACATGCCAAGCAAGGCTTCCAATGCTACTAAGGTTCTAGCACACACACAAAGTAGACAAAACACACACAAAAATAGAAGAATCTAATGCAACAACAAAACGAGAAAAGGGAAAAACGTTACCAATGGGTTGCCTCCCACCAAGCGCTTCTTTAAGGTCATTAGCTTGACCAAACTCAAGGGCGTCTATTCAAGGTGAAGTGGGGCAATCATATCCACTGGAGCTCCCGGGATATACCTCTTCAACCGGTGCCCATTCACCTTAAAGTTTTCACAATGCTCCCCTTCAATCTCAATAGCTCCATGGGGAAAGATCTTCTTCACCACATATGGCCCGGTCCATCTTGATTTGAGCTTTGCGGGAAAAAGCCGCAGCCTTGAGTTGAAGAGAAGGACAAGGTCACCTTCACTCAACTCCTTGGGGATGATCCTCTTGTCATGCCACCGCTTGATCCTCTCCTTGTAGATCCGGGCATTCTCGTATGCATCCAACCGGATCTCTTCAAGTGCGTTCATATCAAGCAACCTCTTCTCTCCGGCCTCCTTGAGGTCAAAATTTAGCCACTTGATGGCCCAATGTGCTCTATGCTCTATTTCTACCAGAAGGTGGCAAGACTTGCCATAGACCAACTTGTAAGGAGTGGTGCCAATTGGTGTCTTGAAAGCGGTCCTATATGCCCACAAGGCATCATTGAGCTTCATAGCCCAATCCTTTCTAGTCCTAGATACCGTCTTCTCAAGAATGGCCTTTATCTCCCGGTTGGAGATCTCCACTTGGCCACTAGTTTGGGGATGGTAAGGTGTTGCCACCTTATGAGTCACCCCATATTTAGCCAAAAGTGCTCCAAAGTTCCTATTGGTGAAATGCTTCCCTCCATCACTTATGATCACCCTTGGTGTTCCAAACCTAGGAAAGATCACTCGGTTGAAGAACCGCACCACAACCTTGGCGTCATTTGTAGGAGAAGCGATTGCCTCCACCCATCTTGATACATAATCAACCGCCAATAGGATGTAGAGGTTGCCACATGAAGAAGGGAATGGTCCCATGAAGTCCACACCCCATACATCAAATATTTCCACTTCTTGTATGTTGTTCAAGAGCATCTCATTCCTCCTTGAGATGTTGCCCGTTCTTTGGCAAGCATCACAAGCTACTACAAAGCTTTGCACATCCTTGAACAAACTTGGCCAAAAGAAGCCCGATTGCAACACCTTCGCACATGTCTTGTGGGAGCTAGCATGCCCTCCACATGGCAAGGAATGACAATGGCGGATCACACTCTCCACCTCATCCTCCGGTATGCACCTTCTAAACATCCCATCCGGTCCTCTCTTGAACAAAAGTGGCTCGCTCCAATAGTAATGCCTCACATCCTTGAAGAATTTCTTCCTTTGGGCATATGTCAAACCGGGAGGCACTTCCTCACACACCAAATAGTTCACAATGTCGGCATACCATGGCTCACTTCCTCTAGACACTTGGAACAAGCATTCCTCCACCATTTGCAATTGCTCATCCCGGAATGAATCATCAATCGGGATGTCATCTCTTTCAAGCTCCAATGGTGGGAGTCTACTAAGGTGATCCGCCACGGAGTTCTCGGATCCCTTGTTGTCCCGGATTTCCAAATCAAACTCTTGAAGAAGAAGGATCCACCGAATCAACCTAGGCTTGGCATCCTTCTTGGTAAGTAGATAACGGATCGCAGCATGATCCGTATAAACTATGACCTTCGCTCCAACAAGATATGAGCAGAACTTCTCAAAGGCATACACCACCGCTAACAACTCCTTCTCGGTGGTAGCATAATTGAGTTGGGCATCATCTAGCGTCTTGCTAGCATAATAAATGGCATGAGTGCGCCCATCTTTCCTTTGCCCCAAAACAGCCCCAACGGCCACATTGCTTGCATCACACATGATCTCAAATGGTAAACTCCAATCCGGAGGTTGCATGATAGGTGCGGAGATCAAAGCGTTCTTCAACCTACAAAAAGCCTCAAGACAATCTTTGGAAAAGACAAAATCAACATCCTTCATTAGTAGGTTAGTGACAGGCTTAGAAATTTTAGAGAAGTCTTGAATAAACCTCCGGTAAAAACCCGCATGCCCTAAGAAACTCCTTACCCCTTTCACCGAGGTAGGTGGTGGCAACTTCTCTATCGTTTCAATCTTGGCCCTATCAACCTCAATGCCACGGTTAGACACCAAGTGTCCTAACACAATGCCTTCACTTACCATGAAGTGGCATTTTTCCCAATTCAAGACAAGATTTGTCTCCTCACATCTTTTCAATACTAATGACAAGTTAGCCAAGCAATTATCAAAGGAAGAACCATAAACAGAGAAATCATCCATGAACACTTCCATGATATTTTCAATGTATTCCGAAAAGATAGCCATCATACACCTTTGGAAGGTGGCGGGTGCATTACACAACCCAAATGGCATTCTTCTATATGCAAATGTACCCCATGGACATGTAAAGGTGGTTTTCTCTTGGTCATCGGAGTGGATAGGGATTTGGAAGAATCCGCTATAACCATCTAAGTAGCAAAAATGAGAGTGTTGAGCTAACCTCTCTAGCATTTGGTCAATGAAGGGGAGAGGGAAGTGATCTTTCCTAGAGGCCATGTTCAACTTCCTATAATCAATACACATCCTCCACCCCGTAACCGTCCTAGTTGGGATTAATTCGTTGTTCTCATTAGTCACTACGGTCATCCCATCCTTCTTAGGAACTACATGAACGGGACTAACCCACTTACTATCCGAGATAGGGTAGATAATTCCCGCATCTAGCAACTTAATGATCTCCTTTTTGACTACCTCTTTCATTATAGGATTCAATCTCCTTTGATGTTCAATAGAGGGTTTGTGGTTATCTTCCATCAATATTTTATGCATGCACAAAGAAGGCTTAATGCCAACCAAATCATCAATAGTATAGCCAATGGCTTTCCTATGCAATCTTAGTTCATGCAACAACTTAGCAAGTTCATCATCACTCAAGCATGCATTCACAATCACCGGATATGTAGAATTATCACCAAGGAAAACATACTTTAAATGAGAGGGGAGGGGTTTGAGTTCGAGTTTAGGAGGACCTTTATCGAGCGGAGACGATCCAAACAAGGTTGGATGAGGTGAATCCAAAGCAAATGAAGACCCTCCAAGGCTCCTAGAAGCTTGATCATCATCAAGGGCTGATTCAGGGGAAACCACGGCCAACTCCACGGTTTGCTCCAAGTCCACGGCCGTGGACCTTACCTGGCTCATTTTCTGTGGCTTTACAGAGAGTTTGACAGCCGTGGAACCACTTCCATGCCCGTGGAAGTTCCAGCTGTTCAGCTCTCTTCGTGGCCTTCATCTTGAGCCCTTGTCTCCTCTTCCAATGCTTCTAAGGCTTTGATCTCTTCATTACAACCTTCCTCAACACCTTCCTCCATCATGCTTAAGGTAAGAACCTTCTCTAAGGGATCCTTGATCAAGATCGAGCTCACAACTTCTCTAGATTCTTCTTGCTCGACTATGTTGAAGACATCCTCATCAAGGGTTGGCCCTTTCATCATTGTGGACAATTTGAACTTGATGTTTTCTTCTCCAATGTTGAAGGAGAGAGTCCCATTCTTGCAATCCACTAGGCACCCGGAAGTGGCTAGGAAGGGTCTTCCTAAGATGATGGGAACCGGATAGTCCGCCGGAATGTCCAAGACCACAAAATCGATTAGCACATAGAATCCTCCTAGCTGCACCGGAATGTCTTCTAAGATCCCAACCGGGTGAGTGATAGAACGGTCCGTCATATAGAGGGTCATCTTGACCGGTTTTGGCTCTTCTAGCCCTACTTTGTTGCAAAGTGCAAGCGGTATGATGCTTACACTTGCCCCAAGATCATAAAGGGCCTCATACTTCACATCTCCCACTCCAATTGGGACGCAAAAGGAACCTGGATCTCTTAGCTTGGGAGGCATCTCCTCCTTCATTGTTTGGATCAATTCCGAAGATCTCTTGGTCATTCTTATCTCCCCATACTCCTCCAACTTCCTCTTGTTGGAGAGTATCTCTTTCAAGAACTTGCCATATGCCGGCATTCCTAAAATAGCATCCATGAACGGAATGTTAATATGCAATTTAGACATTAGTTCAAGGAACTTACCAAAGTGATTGTCCAAGTGAGCTCTTGCTCGTGATTGAGGGAATGGTAGTGGTGGCTTGTATGGAGGCGGTGCCACATAAGTCGACTCTACATCCTTGCTCTTGCCTCCATCTCTTTGCAAAGTCTCTTCCTCTATCACCACTTGTTTCCCTTTAGCATTCTCCTTAGGCAAAGGATCTTTCATGCTCAACCCACTCCTTGTTGTGATAGCCAACACTTGGCCTCTTGGGTTGTCTTCGGTCCTCCCGGGAAGCTTTCCCGGATCTCTATGGGTTTCACCCGCTTTTTGGAACACTTGTGCTTCCAATACCTTTTGAGCCTTAGAAATGGAAGTCACAGTGCTCTCAAGACCACTCAACCTTCCAAGCAATTGCTCAAACATCATTTCGGTCCTATCCTTTGGAGGTTGAGTAAATCCGGGTGGAGGTTCTTGTGAAGCTTTCGGTGGTGGAGTTGTGCTTGTGGAAGCGGGAGGGTTCAAGGCTCCATCCGGGTTAGAGTAAGAAAACCCGGGATGGTTGTGGTTGGGCCGGTAATTGTTGAATTGCCGGTTGTTGTTGAAGTTCCTTGGGCCTTGATAATTGTTGTAATTGCCCCTTCCCATGTAATTCACATCCTCCTCCTTGGAAGGTAAGTTAGCTTGTGGAAGCACTTGAGGAGTTGCTTGGTTCTTCAAGGTTGTAGCACACAACTCCCTCAAGGACTTCAATTCATTGTTGATGGCGTCAAGCTTGAAATTGCTCATGGTGACTTCACTCACCTCATATGCTCCCGCCTTTCTCCCTTCACTCTTCCTATGGGAGTATTTCTCAATCACTAGAGCTTGTTTCTCTACAAACTCCCAAGCTTCATCTACATGCTTCTCCATGAAAGTCCCACCGGAAAGAGATTGGAGCTTGAATTGGCTATCTTCATCAAGTCCTTTGAAGTAGATCTCCAATAGCTCAATTTTCGGTATGCCATGGTTTGGACAATCTAGGAGAAGGTCTTTGAACCTCTCCCAAGACTTGAATAAACTCTCTCTATCCTTCATTACGAAGGCATTGATCTTCCCTCTTAACTCGGTGGTCTTGGAAGGTGGGAAGAACTTAGTCAAAAACTCGGTTGTCATCTCCTCCCAAGTACCAACTCGCCCTTGTGGAATAGATTGATACCAAGCCAAGGCTTTGTCCTTAAGAGAGAAGGAAAAAGCCCTAAGCTTATGGTTGTTGCTCTCCAATCTAGGCGGTCTAAGAGTCTCCATCAAGATCTCATAATTCATCAAGTGTTGATGAGGAGACTCTCCTTCCATCCCTCCAAATTGATTATGCCGGATCATTTGTAGTACTTGAGGGCGGAGTTCGTAATCATGGGCTGCAGGATCTCCTAAGTTCACACCCGGACGGTGTGCTCTTTGAGCCGGATCCATACGCTGCCCCAACGTTTGTGGCTCTTCCATAGCAATGAGCACAACCCTAATATTCACCGCCGCCGGGTGCGGTTGTGGTGGAGGAGGTTGTTGACGGTTAAGCTCTCTTTGCACAAGAGCTTGCCTAATCTCCTCAATCTCCCTCCTAGTTGCCTCTTGCCTCTCATTGGCAAGTCTCCTCTCATTCTCCAAAGCTTCATCCCTTATCCTAATTTGCTCTAAAGCCTCATCCAACTCAGCTTGGAGATCTCTTCCGGCCATCCCTCTTCCCTTTTTAATACTCTTGGATCTAGATCTAAGGGTTTTCTCCGGTTCGGGATCGAATGGAGCTAAATCCTTGCCACGAGATCTTCGCATACACCTAAAGAGTAAGAGATGTCCTGAAAAGCAAAGACACAAACCAAAAAGAGATCAAAAGCAACAAGAAAGATCTACACTAATAAACAATTACAAAATAGACTCAATCTAGACCTAGTCCCCGGCAACGGCGCCAAAAACTTGTTACGCTCAGGGTGTGTGATACGCAATGGGTTTTAAATTTATATTCTCGTTATATTTATCCTAACTCCTAGCGAACCCGCAGTGTACGGGACGTTTGTAGTAGGGATAGTATTCCGAGGTCGAACACAAAGACTAAGGTGAGATTGATTCAATTTATGATTAAGTCTAGTGAAGATCTAGGTTAAGACAAGAGAAAGAAATAAAGAAATGAAAATCTCAATTGTTTTTGGTTGGTTTTTCGGTGATCAATCAAAGATCACAAATCATGCGAAATGTAATAATCAACTAAGCTAACTAATCAATGCAAACAAACAAGCTAAAAAGGAGATATAGATCAAAGATAGAAAAGCAGATTCTAGGGGTTGGAAGTTCCGGTTATGGCATAGGACTCAAGTTATCTATTCTTTCCTTGGATTAACTATGATATATTGGGGTTTAGTGTTTCTAGATTGGGATCAATCACCGGGTAGGTCTCATGGTCCACTAAGCCATCCCTAAAGTCTCATTACCGGGTAAGTCTCTAAGAACCTAAGGGACGGAATTCTACACAAACCGGATTGTTGCCTAGAGATCTAACCTATCCTTACCGGGTAAGTCTCGAAAGGGTTAGTCCTAAACAACCTTCCTAGCACACTTAATCCAATGGCGGCTTATGAGGCTCACCACTACCTAGGGTTTGTCATCTTTGAGATCTAAGAGAAAGGATTACCGGATAAGTCTCTCCTAACACTTAGTTGCTAACACTAGGTCACCCTAGGATAGATTTAACTCAACAAACACTTAGGATTTCAACATTCTAACAATCTAAGACTAGATCCATCGAACCAGGTAAGATCACGGTTTGTTCTACCTTTCCACGGCCGTGGTTTGGTAAGAACTGGCCGTGATTCCTAACAGAACTACGTTCATGCACACAAGTCATCTAAAGGTAATCTAAGTTCATCCTATCATAGCCCTAGCCATAACCATCCTTTCCTTACCCTAGAACCACATCTATTTAGCCTAAAACGTTCATAATAGAAATCTAAACAATCAAACATAAAATCATGGCATCCATTTGCAAGATAATGAAGAGAAAGAGATGAACAAGTGAACTAAAACAAAACCAAGCTGAAAATGGAATTAGAATAACTCACAATCCTTCTTAAAGAAGGTTCAAATGGTTCATACAACTCTAAAAATTGAATCCGAAATTCTTCACTACAAAAGCTCTCTAGTTCTATTAATGGTGTGTCTTCTTCTTCTCCAACAAGGCTATTCTCCAATGGTAGCTTCCTTCTACCTCCTTCTTCCAAGAATCTTCTTGTTGAGAGAATATTTTGATTGGATGATAGTGGATAATGGAGAGCTGCTCCAAGATGATTCTCCCAGCCAATGCAGGACCACTTTTATACTACAACTTTGCAAGAGCTGGCCAAGAGATCGTGGCACAGCTGTCACAAAAATCTGGCAAAATCCACGGGCATTTCCACGGCTGTGATTTGTCAGTGAACCGTGATTTTGTGCTTCAGCTTCGCTTTTGATCATTAAGCTTCGATTTGGTGCATGGCTTGTGTTGGCAAGGTTCCATGAGTCCTCCTTAGCCTTTAGCTTGCATCCTAATGAGTCCGGGGGTGTGTCATCTTGATGAACGATCCTCAAACGTATCGTTTTAGCTCCTAAATCTCCCAAAATACCTGCAAAGCAATGCACAAGTCCGTGTAGACGTCTATCTCGAGAATATACGTGAATTGAGTGCAAACACTTTGAACTAGTGCTAAACCATGCATGAATGAGCGAGAAATCTATCTAAATGATTACCTAAACCTAAGCCATAAATCGTGTTATCACTCATGATCACCCTTGTGACAAGGCCAGCTTGGCCTCTTCCTTACCTCTCCTTGCTTCAGCCCAAGCCGGATGCTTCTACCCAGCCCAACAAGAAAAAACACACTAGTTGGCCCTAACCATTACGTGGATCCTTGCCCTAGCCCCCTTCACGTCCATGTTCAATTTCAAACCGTTACGTAAAACAGGCCAGACTTCCTTTCTTCCGATTTCACGTAATTACAGGCCACACTTACCTTATGAGGATGAAGTTTGTGGCGCAGTTACTGCAGCTCCTCTTCCCCTCGCAATCTTAGCCGGCACCTCGTGCTGTCACTCTCTTCTCCCCTCCTTCACAACAATCCCAGCAACGTACAACCAAGCAACAAAACTTCTCCTCTCCGGATCTGCACGTAAGCCTGCATCTCCAGATGCCTACAATGACAAACGGCGTGTCACACGCCCGCAAGAACGGTAGTTGTGCTCCCAGGCAAACACCCATCTCTTCCTCGCTTCTATGGGGAGAAATGTCAAGCCGACTGCGGGCTTCCTCCTCTCTCGACCTTCCAGTAGACATGAAGCGCAACTTGGATC
This sequence comes from Fagopyrum homotropicum, assembly GCA_033239125.1. Lineage (NCBI taxonomy): Eukaryota > Viridiplantae > Streptophyta > Magnoliopsida > Caryophyllales > Polygonaceae > Fagopyrum > Fagopyrum homotropicum. The sequence goes on from BSWB01000003.1 coordinate 65,196,994, forward strand.
TCTTCTACAACCCTAACCTAGCCACCTTCTACACCAAACAACCTGGCAACACTACTGCTTCCCTTCGCTTCCTCCATACGCTCAAACTCGAGCAATTGGGATCTGTTGCCTCGACGCCAAGTAGCAGGGTGAGTCTATCCTCCCTATCTTCTCGGTTCCCTATGTTCTTGGTTCTAATCGATTGGCGTGTAGCACAGATCCAACCCTCGCCTCTAGTGATCGGTAAGCACAGATTCAGTCTTGACCATATTCTCCTACAAGTTGACCCTAGCCAGAAGAACAATTCATGTATTAGGCTTCCACATCAACGATGGTAGAGTAGATCGTCCTCCACTGTAGAGACTGGACACGAGCCATCACCACAACAAGCCCGTCGTACCTTGTTCCTTGGACTCGAGCCATCCGTAGAGTAGTTGAGTAGGTAGCGCCTGCCACTCTCTACGTGCTTGCATACGTGAGTAACAACGAGACTAAGTACGGTATGCTTTTGTCTCTCCCAGGAATCGAACTTGGAACGTGTGGAAGCCTTGCAATCTGAGATGCCATGGGTGAGGATCGAACCTTAGACCCCTTTACACTTCTAATTTTATCCTAGAAAAATAATGTTGTTCAACTATCTTTGAGATCATGTTTCGATATCATAAAATGATTATTCACCGTTCAAATTTTCATAGATTGTAGATGGATATGCATAGTTTGTTGTAACAAATATTAGGGTCGATCCAACGGTCGGATCTAGAGTTATGATGTCCCAAAGTAGAGCAGTTGGGCAGTTACTACAACAGTGGATATTTGGCTAAGTATGGGAGATTTTGTTGAGTAGCCGAATTGGGATTTTTGTGTAGTATTGGTTATTGATCATTTTTAGGTTTTATTTGTTCTAGTCATGAGAGTGCATTGCATAGAAGGGTTAGATATTTTATTTAGAATTTTTGGATTTTTGTACGAGTGTTTTAAGTTAGGTCCAAGTGAGATCCTTAGTGAGTCTTTCATGGAAGTTAAGAAGTTGGAAGATCTTCCAACTTAGCTAGATCTTTCTTGTGAGTGTTAGATTGTGATTTTGGACTTCATAGGATGTTTTAGAAATATTCTAGGAATATTTCTAGGGTTTTGAGTCCTAGGGGTTAAAAATGGTCATTTACCCTTAGGAGGGTATTTTAGTAATTTCTCTCGATCGATTCGAGTATCTTAGAAGCGGGAGACTTCTAAGAATATGGGATGTATTTTGATCCACTTGCCTCTTATGACAGGCGATTGAGTTCCTACGGTTGCGGACCGAGTTGAGATAACGGGATTGCGATTCGATTCAAGTAAGTCCTTGCGACTTACTTAGCTAGTTTCTAGATGTTAGCTGAATGAAAATAGTGGTGTGTGTTGTTTGTTTATTTAATAATTATAACGTGCATAGGACGACCTTTATTATCTTTATGGCCCAAGTGTATGTATAATGGGCGGTGACATCACTGCCCAGCTCTGACATGAGACTGAGAGGTCCTCTATACCCAGACCATACAGGTACAAGGTGAGGTGCATCAGATCCATTCCTGATGGTTACACGGGGCAGAGGCGAGGTTTGGGAATCCCTCGTGTCACAAAAATAAGTATCATTAGTAAGAGTGAATGACTTAAATGAAGATAATAAAAATGGATTCTCTGAAAGCATGATGTGTGTTTAGTTTTGCTAGTGCGTGTGTGTGCGCTATTTTCATTTGTCTAACATTTAGATAGCTAGCTAACGGTTGATTTGTTTTGGTTGTTTAGACTTATCACATGTTAGAGCAGCAGTTGAGTGATCCGGAAGTAGTGGTCAGTCGGGTCTCCGTACTCCCTAGGATAGGGTTGGCTTTTTGTTGATGTTTCATTCTTAGTATGATGTTATTTAGACTCTTATTGTCTTAAGTACGTTGTTGGTTGTTAGATGCATGTTGTTACATTCATGACATTAAAACACCGTTTTATGAATTTCGGTTTCCTTATTTGTGTCTTGTCGTAAGATCCTAGTAAAGTTGTTGTCAAACTGAGGTCGGAACTCATTGTGAGGTCCTAACCAGTAGCTCCCCGATATCTAAGAATTTGGGGCGTTACAGAAGCCCTCAGCGGAACACCCATCTGGCTCACTCTGCAGTCCTCCTATCCTGCAAAATATCTACAACACGGTATAAACCGTTAGCTAATAGAAATAGATAAGAATGAAAGGAATAGCACATGTAACACATCAACACATCACAATATGCAATGTCACACACACAACCATTTTATTATCTTTAATTATGTTATTCCATTACTAATTCAACTTCTTTTGTGGCACGAGTAGCCTTAAGAACCTCGCCTCTTCCCCCTTTAACCCAAGTGTTGCATGGGGAGTTACGTCCCCCCTGAGCTACTGGCTTCCGAGCATCTTCTTCACTCTCGACGAGCTTGATAGGTGGACACCGCCCGGTTATAATGCACTTGGGCCAATTACGTATATATGGTCGTTATCCTAGTCCGGTTTAGATTATAAATGCAACAATCATATGCGCACATACACCACAATCACAAACACTCAAATCCACAACTACTCGCTAAGTCCTACGGACTTACCTGAAATACTCGTAACCCTGGTACAGTTTCCCCCTGAGGAAACAATCAACGCCTGCATAAGCAAGGCACATACAATATCAAACGTTGTCAAGGTTAGGAGACTCATCTCCTATACCCCATAACCATACCCAACTATAACTCGTATCTAACCTCGGATCCTTAACACATACACAAATGCCTAAGGCATATTCCCACATGTATCTCATCAAGCTCTTCATGAACCACTCTAGCCTAGCTATAATCTAAAGTCAAGGCCACATGAAAGGAAAGGAAAGGAAGAAGCATACCAATCTTGGTATGTCCTGGACACGCACCTGCGTAGACATGAAGATGTAGGAGCGCAGCACACCGCAGGGGCGGTGACACTCAGCCGCAGGGGCGGCGACAATGGCTTGGCCGCAGGGCAGTGGCTCCGATCCGTGGGTGCGGTCGAACAGAAGAGGAGTCCTCCGTGGCTTCTCTTCAATCCGTCTCTTGATTCTCTTCACTTCTTCATTGCCCCAAAGGCAATCAATATACATATATACTTACATATAAACATCCAAAGGTCTAGGAAGATCAATACAAGCATTGCTTATGAGATTCCGAAGCTAAGGAGAAAGAAGAAGAGAGGAAGAAAGAAAGAAGGAAGAAGATGGAAAGCTTACCAACACGGCTCAGGAAAGGAAGAACCTCACAACTGCCTATCAACAACACATCAGCAACAACATCATCTCATCTCATCTCTCAACATCTACAACCAAAGCTCCAAAAGCTTTCTCTTGCTAGATCACTAAAGAAAACTCAAAAGAGGAAGGATAGAGAAGAAGAACGTGGGAAAGAAGAGGTCTGAAGAGGAAATAGGGGAAACCTTCATCTAAAGGAGGAAGAAAGCTTATAAAGGAAGCAAAGGGAAAAAAACACGGGTCAAGCAGTCAAGGAATCACCTCTGGGATTTTGTCGTAGCACAAATGACGGAGCCTCCTTATAGCTCACGCATAGTGATATCTGTTCCCCTCTGTCACGAGTACAAAATCAATTGTGAATGTTTTATTATATCTCGTTATGCCTGTGATATCCAACAACAACATGTATCTACAAATACTACAAAAGAAGGATTAAGTTAAAGTAATGTACAAGAAAATAGATGTTTATGAAACAAAGTGAAAACAAAAATACTTACTCATTGGTCCTATATGTTGAGCCCATCACAATAAGATAAAAATCATGTTGAGAAAATGAATAGATTTCGGATGTGAGATAAAGAAATCTATCACCTCATCGGAGTCTGGACATCTCCTTGCACTCACATATTATATGCGTTTCTTTAATGTATGAAGTGTTTGTTGTAATGACCCTCTTCCTTCAATTTGTTCCATTATCATTTTTTAAACCGGTATTATATACTTTTTGGATTGTTGTCACATTCTTGGGTTGTCTAAATTAGAGTTTCCTTCTTCACAACCTCTTTCATGATCGGATTTAACCGTCTTTGAGGTTCCCGTGAAGTCTTCTGATCATCTTCCATTAGAATCTTATGCATACAAAGAGAAGGTTTAATACCAACTAGATCATCAATAGTGTAACCCAAAGCCTTTCTATGTTTTCTCAATACATACATCAACTTAGACAACTCATCTTCAGAAAGAGAAGCACTAACAATGACGGTATATGTAGAATCCAGGGCAAGGAAATCATACCTCAAGTGAGTCGGGAACGGTTTAAGTTCTAAGACAGGAGGGTGCTTTCAGTGGTGGATTTGTACCTTCTCTCTAGTGACGAGGACTTAGGCCGAAGTGCTGGACCAATGTGATCCTCAGTTGACTTCATCTCGCTTGCTGTCTCGGTCGTGGTCCGAGATGATGGACCGAGGTGTTCTTCAGAGAAGGTCACCTCGCTTGCCCCGGAAACTATCTCGGTTGAGGTACTGGAACTGGGACCGAAACCTAATGTGCTTTTCGTCTCCTGGATCAGTTTGTCGAATCCAACTCCTAGATCTGCTTCCAAGCTTCGTACATCTGCATCACATAAAATATCTACATCTTCCTCCGTCATACTAAAGCTCAAAACTTTTTCAAGAGGATCTTTAACAAGGATAGAGCTCACCAATTCTCGAGAATCTTCTTCATCATAGATGTTGAAGATATCATCTTCCAAAGGCTCTCCTTTCATTGTAGCCAAAAGTGCAAAGTCCACATGATCGCCACCATTGTTGAATGACAACTTGGCATTCTTACAATCAACGTTACAACCCGATATTGCTAGAAATGGTCTTCCGAGAATGATAGGAATGGAATAATTTGCGGGAATGTCCAGCACAACAAAGTCTATAGGTATATAGAAATTACCTAGCTTGACGGGAACGTCCTCCAAGATTCCAACGGGACGGGTAATGGAACAATATGCCATGTATAACGTCATCTTCATGGGCTTGAGAACTCCAAGGCCGATCTTCTCACAAAGTGCTAGAGGAATGATGCTCACACTATCTCCTAGATCACAAAGCGCATCATAAGTCACATCCCCAACTTGAATGGGAATGCAAAATGAACCGGGATCTCTCAACTTAAGCGACATGTTCTCCTTCATGATTTGAATGAGCTCCGAAGATCTAGAGGTCATCCGCACTTCTCCAAAATCTTCCAACTTTCTCTTCCTTGACAAGATCTCTTTCAGAAACTTCCCATAGGCGGGCATTCCTAGGATAGCATCAATGAAAGGGAAGTTAATATGTAGCTTATTCATAAGGTCAAGAAACTTACCAAAGTGATTGTCTAGATGTGCCCGCGCCCTAGACTGAGGGAACGGGAGTGGTGGTTTATAAGCAGGTGGTGGAACATAAACGTCAGCTTTTTCTTTCGCTTTATGGGTCTCCATCTCAATTGGCACCTCGACCGAGGTGTTCCTCGTCTGATCATGGTCTGACCGAGCAATTGGATCTGCAGTCTTCAATCCACTACGTGTGGTGATCGCCATGACTTGCCTTTTGGGTTGTTCTTTGTTCTTCCTGGAAGTTTACTAGGATCTCTTGGTGCTTGATTAGCCTTGTTGAGAACTTGTTGTTCTAAGGCTTTTTGTGCCTTCGAAAACGAGTTCATAGAAGTCTCCATAGTATTGAGCTTTATCAAAATAGCTTCCATCACAACGTCCGGCTTCTCCTTGGGTTGTTGGGATGAACTTGATGACGACTCCTGACTCCTCAATGGAGTAGAAGAAGAACAAGGGGGGTTAAGAGCATTTTCAGCAAGATAGTAAGGGTTACCGGAATTTTCTTGATTTGATCTCCAATTGTTGTTGAAATTCCTGTTGTTGTTGTAATTGTTGTTGTTCCGCGGCCCTTGATAGTTTCCTCTCCCCACGTATCCAGCATCTTGCTCCTTTTTAGTTTGAGCTAACAAAACTCCTTCAATGCCTTGACTTCATTGTTGAGTGTCGTGAGTTGAGCGGCACTTGAATTTGTAAGACTTGTATCCGGAAAGCTAACTCGCCTTGCTTCATCTTCAACTCTTCGATGGGAGTACTTCTCCATGTGTAAAGCTTGCTTCTCAATAAACTCCCAAGCTTCATCAACCGGTGTATTCATAAAAGCTCCAGCAGAAAGTGATTGGAGTTTGAATTGAGTTTCCTTATCCAACCCCTTGAAGTAAATCTCTAGCAACTCAATCTTCGGAATTCCATGGTGAGGGCAATCCAATAAAAGGTCCTTGAACCTCTCCCATGACTTGAACAAACTTTTTTTATCCTTCATAACAAAAGCATTGATCTTGTAACACCCCAAATCTGCGGGACTTGGGATGCTACGGGTTAGAGACCTCACAATGAGTCCCGACCCTTAGTCTGACTACAATTTCACCGGATCTTGCAACAAGGCACAAATAAAGGCCAAAACCGAAATACATTTTTATGCAATGTTATGAAACCCGACAACAAAAGAAAGGAAAGACTTCAGCCGTCCTTACAACAACATCAACATAATATACAATAACAACAACACAAGGACCCCAAAACCCAACTCAACCTAAGATGTACGGAACCCCGGATGCCCACTCCTCTAAATCACTCGGCGGCATCCCTAACCTGCAAGGCATCTACACAAACGGTTTAAAACCATTAGCTCACATTCTAAGCATTATATAGATAATATGGCACAAACACACACATAAGAACACACAACACACAACATGCTCATATACATACACATCCGGTTCTTATCTTCTCTTTTTAATGTTATTCCAATTCTAATTCCATTCGTTTAAAGTGTGACACGAGAGTCTTATAACTCTTGCCTCTGTTCCCGTGTAACCAACAGGAGTGTGGCGGAGCTCAACCCGTATACCATGTGGAGTGGCGAAGAAGCCCGCCCGTATACCATGTATGGCCTGGTCGCAAAGAACCTCACAGTCTCCCTCGGGAGATGCGCAGTGATGTCATAGCCCGATAATAGTAATAGTAACAATGGGCCAAATAATGTATATAGTCAAGTAATCCTAATCCAGTTTCATGATCAAAGGCGATAAAACACACACCACCATAATGTTTATAAATAATGCATAAAAGCGGCTAAGTAAGTACGAGGACTTACCTCATCTCAAAGCTACCCAATACCGATAACACTCTCGGAAGGAATATAATCAAAGCTTGTTCAAGACAAGGCACGATAATCAACAACTACTCACGCAAGCTAGAAGTCCTTAGACATCTAGTAGTATATACTCTTATTAGGTCATACACTCTCATAATCTAGGATACGCTCCTAGCCCTCTTAAACTCACGAGATCTCAACTTTAACCACATGCTAGGATACTTCCATCCTAACTCCACAATCTCAACAAACTCATACTCACAACCTCAACAAAGCTCACATGATAGCATACACACCTCAATCCTTAGAACGTTCAAACCATCCTCAAATCCTCACCTAAAGTTCAAAGCCACTACTTGACATTTCCACTAAGTTATGCTAGATCCAACCTAACATGATACTACTACTAAACATAACTAGAATGAGGAAGAGGATACTCACTCGAGGTCAAAGGCGGAGGACGATATAGGATGTCGAGAATGGATTCGTTGGCCTTTACCGGGGCGCTTCCGGACCTAAAACCAAAGCTAAGCAAATTTAACTTGTACGCTAAATTTGAACGGAAGATTACTTATATAAATCAAAGGTAAAAATCCGTTTTCAAAACCAAGGTTAAAACAAAACCGCTCAAACATTTCCCGGGCAACAATATACACTTATGTGAACTTGGGTCATAATCCGCAAATAAATCTTTGAGTCATACTCCGAATATTAAAACAACAAAGCCACAATTGATAATTTGTAAAAGTTGGGTCATAAACTATAATAATAAATATGGCCCATATATGTAAATAATTTCTACAGGGGTATAAATGCAAACTTCTAAAATGTGGGTCAAAACTGCAATTATAAAAACATGGGTACATTCTGTAATTATACCAAAATAGAGGGATGCCCGATTTAGGGCCTGTTTGGTATCAGTTGGGAGGAGATTCATTTAGATTGTTTTCCATTGTATTCTTCAAGATGGAAAAAATGTCACTGTTTGGTATCAGTTTGAGCTTATGTATTGTATTCTTTTACGAGATTCTTTTGGCAAAAGAATCCCGTAAAAAGAAGCTTGCCCCCCCAAGCTTCTTTGAGATTCTTCAGGTTAGATTATTTTTGTTCCACCCGTACCCTCATTCTCTTGCCTTTTTCCTTCGAAAGTTTCTCCTCTCTCTCTGAACACGATACTCTCCTCCTCCATTGATAGAACCCGATAGAGCTCTCCTTCGAATGTTTCTCCTAAAAATTCCATTCTTCAAAATTCTGGTTCTTTCTCCCCTCTTTACTGCTTCTCTGATCGAATGAATGACGGATAAGGTGCAACTGGGTATTTGATTAGGATGGTTATGGAGTCAAACGATACCTCTTCCACATCAGCTTCCTCAAATTTGACGAATTTCCCTCTCATTTCCGCTATCCTTGCGTTTGCTCTTGCTCAATCAATCGGCTTTCACTACCGGGTAATTACCCTACAAAAACCCTTTCAATTTCAATCTGGGAGTCTTTCTTTTGGAGAATCTTGGGCCTGCTTAGCGATGTTGTGTGGATTGGTAGGGTTTTAGGGTTGGTTTTGAAGTTGAAGTTCTTGAAAGAGAAGATCATTACCTTGTAGCGGCGCTTCGGAAGGGCTGCAGCACCAGATGATCTCAAGAAGACGATAGAATAGTTGTTGCGTTTCGATCTCCAGCAGAAAGGTATCGAGAAGGGAGAAGAACGTAAGAAGCGTTCTTTGTCGATTAGGGCTGCAGGAGCAAACACATTTGGAGTTAAATTTTAAGGGCTTTCTCGTAATCTTATCTAAATCAATCTCTACAAACAATCTGATACCAAACAGAAAAATTTTAACTAAAAATAATCTCTAACAATACCCATCTCCAACAATCCCCAAGAATCTCAAGAATACCCATCTCGAAGAATCTAAAAAAAGAATACACATACGATACCAAACAAGCCCTTAATTTTGTAATTAGGGTTTTCTGCAGCCTGATACTCAAATTTGTTGCAAGGAGAAGCAGGGCGGTGGCGGCCTTCGATGGTTCCGGCTAGGGCAAAGCAAGGCTGCGGTGGCTCCCGGCAGGCAAGGTTGCGGTGTCGTCTCCGCGAGCTGCACAAAGGAGAAGGCGGCAGCAGTGCTAAGGGAGAAACGAGCGGTTGTTGCATAGAACCCGGCTGGGCGGCGCTACAAAGCAAAGCGAAGAAGGAAGGAGGAGGGAGAAAAGGGGAGGTTGCAGCTCTCTGTGCCGGCGGCTGCGGTGGCTCGAGGCGGCTTCTGGAGGTGGTGTCTCCGGCGTCGGGTTTCTGGTCCCAAAGGCCCTTCTTCGTGCTGCAGCGAGGGCGGTTCGAGATAGCCGGTTTATTGCTTCCAACGGCTGTCGATAGGGGAAAAGAGGTACGTCCAATGATGAGGCGGCAAGAGGAAGAGGCTGCGATTCTAGTTGCAGTGGTGCTCCTCGACAGAGATAGAGGAAGAAGAAGGTTCCTCCAGGCTTGCGAGAGTATCAGATATGAGGGTGTTTGGATGGTTGCAAGAGAGAGGGAGAGTCAGGGGTGATAGGTGCAGATGAGGAGCGAGGAGTCGGGGTTGCTGAGAGGCCGAGGGGTCGGAGTTGCAGGGAGTGAGACTGAAGGGTCGGGAGGGCCAGAGGTCGGGCGCGCCTAGCTTGGCTGCTCACCAGCCGTAGAGAGAGACAAGGGAACAGAAAAGGTAAAGAATAATAAAAAGGAAAGTAAAATAAAGAAGACAAAGAAAGAATAATAAAGGATGGCTCGATTTCAAACATTTGGCACCGGATTCCCAAATCGGAACAACTTTCCGACCCTTTTCGAAAATAAAACAAATATAGAAATATACTCGGGAATTTATATATTTTTACGTCTTAAAACACTTAATAAAATATAAAAAGAATTTACTAATAAAAATACCGATAGAAGTACGCAAGAAAGACAAATATTGAAACCGGGTGTTACATATCTTACCCCTCAATTCAGCAGGTTTTTATGGGGGAAAGAACTTAGTAAGAAACTCCGTAGTCATCTCTTCCCATGTGTTAACTCTTCCAACTGGAAGTGATTGATACCAAGCTAGCGCCTTGTCTTTCAAAGAGAAGTAGAAAGGCCTTAGCTTGTAGTTGTTGTTCTCCACTCTTGATGGTCTCAACGTCTCCATAAGAATCTCATAATTTGGAATGTGTTGATGTGGAGATTCTCTTTCCATGCCCCCAAATTGGCATTGTCGAATCATAGTTAGAACTTGAGGTCTAAGCTCATAATCATGCTCAGCTGGATCTCCTAGATTAACTCTTGGACGCCACAATTGCTGATTTGGGTCCATCCTTTGACCTAGGGTTTGCGGAGCTCCTGCGAAAAGGTTACCTCGGTCAACCATAGCCAACAACCGAGGTGGTGGATGTATCTCGGCCGGTGCAACTAGGGCTGGATCCCGCCGAGCAAATGGGTCCGTCGAGGTAAGATCTGAGCTCGTAGAGCGGCCATATCAGCTTGAATCTCTTCAGTTCTTTCACGAGTCTCTTTTTTCTCTCTTTGTAATTCTTCTTTATTGCGACGAAGTTTTTCCAATGATTCCTTCAATTTGGCTTCAAGATCTCGATTATCTTGATCGGCCATCTTAGCTTCTTTCAATCTTCTTTTGTATGTCTTTTTGGGTTCGGGATCGTAAGGAATGATTTCCTTTCCACCACGATTTCTTCGCATAAACCTAAAGAAATATCCTGCGAAATCACTCAAGTAAAGTAATCAATCGCAACAAGGGTAGCAACCCTAAAAGACAACCGAAACCGAACTTGGTCTTGACCAAGTCCCCGGCAACGGCGCCAAAAACTTCTTCGCTCTCAGACGTGTGTGTATGGTGAACGATATAACTTTAAATTTATAACCTAAATTATAAGCATGAAACAATATGCGAACCCGCAATGTACGTATCAATTGTAATAACAGCAAATACTCCAGGGTTGAACACATGGACTATGGTGAAACAAAGCTCGGCAACTCAGGTTGTCAATAAATAACAAGCAAAAAGCAAAGGTATCAAAGATGATGTAATAATCAGATAAAGGAAATGCAGATTCTACAGGTCAAAGCATTCAGTTGTGGTTCCGACTCAAGATCTCAAAGGATAACATGGACAAAGCTGAGGTTTGCAAAGGGACGTTGTTTCTAAGGTGGGAATAGATCACCGGGTAAGTCTTACTACTCACTATCCCAAACCAAAGATCCTCTCACCGGGTAAGTCTCAAGGAACTAAGGAAAGGAACTATAATCTCAAACCAACACACCACCCAAGGGGATAGAACTAACCTTTACCGGGTAAGTCTCAGGCTAACTCTAAAAGATGGGATGAAGGTACACTCAAACCCTAATAAAGGATAAATCTTTATTACCTAACACTCATGATCTTGGGTATACAAGCAAATAAATCACCGGGTAAGTCTAATCCTAGGCTTGCGTATGGACCAGGAAAGGTATAACAAGGATAGGATTCGGGAAACTGAAACCTCAACTTAGATAAGGATCAGGAAAGGAAATGCCTCGCTCAGTTCATGTTCCATCTCGGTCGAGATGTTCTACGAATGGACCGAGGTGAGGTTCGGTTAAGGTATGACTCGAGCTTTCAGGGTCCACTGGGGTAAAGGCTCATTCTTTCATCGTCTTTCCAACAACTTTCAGTCAATCATCCTGGAATCGCACAAAGAACTTAGCCAATAATCATCATGATAACAATAATCAAATATATGAAAAGGGAATCAATATTCAAACAAGAAAACCTTAACACAAAGGTCTCAATAACTCAATTAAACAAACAAGCAAACTGCGTTCCTCAATCACAAACCAAAAGACAACAATCAAACAATCTAAAAAAAACCTTATAACTTCCTTCAAAGCCTTCAACTTTATCTTCAAAGCCAACTTCCTTCCTTCCTTGGAATATCTTCAATCTTCCAAACTAATCAACTAACTTCGACTTCCAAATTCCCCTTCCATCAACAAAATACATCCCAATATATAGGAAAAACACTTGCCAAAAATAAAAGATCTTCAGCCATGAATAAAATATCTTACGGGCCATGGACCGTCTGTCTCGATCCAGCCCAGCGGGGTCACCTTGGTCGAGGTGATCCTCAGCTACGTACAAATCTCTCTAATCTGGTCCAAAATCAATCTTCTGTCCAACTTCCATGGTTCCTAAGCCTTTCTTGTAGCTCCTCAATGTTCCATAATGTAGCTCCAATGACTCCTTAGATCCCTTAGCTCCATATCGCTCCAAAACGTGTTATTTTCCCTACAATTACAACAAAACTAGGTGTACACCTCGGTTCTTGCAAAGGTAAACAAAACAACATAATGATCAAGAATATACATCCATGCATGCAGATTTATGAAGATAAAACGTCCAAACCAATGCTAAAATACAGACTATAATACATGCTATCATAACTAAACAACTCGGAAATCCAACAAAAGGTAAGCAAAGGTAAGAGAACTACGTGGGCTTTGATTCCACTTAACCCCGAGAGGATACGTAGGCAACCGAGGAAACCGTTTTAAGCCCTTTCCTATTTATTTTTTTTAATTAAATTACTAATATCACCGAGATTTCCAAAAAAATAAAGTCGAGAGAAATCTCGGGCTTGCTAAACCGCTAAGCCAAAGGTTTGGCGTTTTAGCAAATCGGCGGTTTAGATTTAACCTAAACCGCCGGTTTTATATTGGACGGTTTAGGTTTGTGACCTATGTCTAGTCCAAATGCACGGATTTTAAAGGATCCTCGGTTTTAATCCTAACCCCAATTCACGCTCCAATGTTCAATATTGTGTGGGAGTCAAACGTCTAGCATATGCAAGTCGCCTTAGCACCGTGGGAAATATGTGGTTGTGAAATTTACATATAACCCTCGATGTCTATTTTTGTTCTTCAACTTATGCCCCCTTGAGTTCAAACTTGCACCCACACATCTTCAACTTTTTTTTTCCGGCTAGTACTTGGTACATGATCGAGATTAACATCTTTCTCCTTCTTGGTGCTCCGTGTCTATCGCATGCAACATGAAAGATGTGGAACCCTTGTCTATACAACCATAACTTGTTTATTACCAACACCATATTATTGAGTTTGCTACAAACAGAGCTCAACCGAATAAGTTATCTCTATCATTAAGATATCTTTGGAGCTCAAACTTGGAAAAAAAATTGGTACCGATGTCACATGAATATTTCATAAGGTCCTAATTAAAATGAAATAAAGTATTAATAATATAATTTCGGTTCTCTATTCTAACATGTATAAAACTAATGAATATGAAACAAAATATAAATTCAATAATTTTGATTCTATATTCTAACATGCTTAAAACTATTTAAATGAAATAAACTATTAACTCGACAATTTTGATTCTCTATTCTAACATGCTTAAAACTAGAATGACAAAAAAGAAGAGAAGTAGCAATCCCGTTAAATGAAATAGTAAACTTTCTATATGTGGTAATCTCATCCGAATCACTATATTTATTGTCCTCGGACGGGATATTTATACTTTCACCATCGGATTCAACATCGACCTCTTCGGAAAATGTCGATATTTTTACGAGATTCTTCGGATTTCATATGTGAATAGTGATTTGAGATGTGAGTAGTGATTTGATTTGACGTGTATATATATAAACTTTGTCCTCCAACGGCTATAAAATACAACGTTCGAATCTAACGGGTAAGTTTTATGATTGTTAGAGCAACATTAGAAAAATGGAGGCAGTGAGGCGCACTCCCGATGCGTCCACATGACATACTCCCAATGGGAATGGGAGGTCCACTCGTAGTGTGTCCGGGAGTCTCATTCCCTCTACAAGTGCATTAGCCTATATTTGTCTGACCGAAAATCAATCTTGTTAATTAAGTGTTGTAATTTAATAAAATTTTATTTTAATAATAATATTACTATTATTTTATTTTATTTTAGGATTTTTCTCTAAGTGTCCTTAAGGTTTGAACTTTTCCTCTTGGTATCCATAAGTTTTTACATTTCCTCTTGGTAACCTCGTAGTTTTGAAATTTTTCTCTATGTGCATGTTCGCTCAAAAGTGTGTGTGCAAATAAGCCTTAAATTTATAACCTAAAATAAAAGCCTGAACGATATGCGAACCCGCAGTGTACGGATCAATCGTAGTAACGACAAATACTTTCGGGTCGATCATATGGACTTGGTGAAACTGACTAGTGAAAGCAATCTAGCTAAGACAATATGCAAATAATAAAAAACAATGATATGAATATATGTAATAATCAGGAAAGATGCAGATTCTATAGATCAAGGTATCCAATTGTGATTTTCGATTCAAGACTTCTAAAAATGTATGGATAGAGCTACGATTGCAAAGGAAAGGTATTTCAAAAGTGGGATAGATCATGGGGGAGATCTCACTATCCGTTATTCCAAACCAAAGAAACTTATCACTAGGTAAGTCTCAAAGCTTCAAGGGAAAGGAATGATAGTCTCAAACCAACCACTTAACCTAATGGAATAGAATTAACAATCACTGCCACTTAACCTAATGGAATAGAATTATCAATCACTGGGTAAGTCTCAGGTTAACGCCCCAATTTATGTGCGCGTTTGCGATATTTATTTTGCGGCTTATATCGATATTTTAATAGTTTATATATTTTATTAAAAGTGTTTTTCGGCGTAAATTAATTTTTCCCCGAGTATATTTATATATTTGATACGTTCACGTGTTTTATTTTTCGGAAAGGTTTTCCGATCCGGAAATTTCCGTTCGTTTATTTATGGATCCCATTTTTGTTTTCTATTTTCCTTTATTCCTATTTCCTTCTTTTTCACGTGCCATGTGGCACTGTGACTATAGAAATCCGCCTCCTCCCTTTTCATTCTTCAGCATCACTTGTCCCATTTTGGCGTGATGAGCTGCAACGCTGCAAAGCCTGCTAATCGACCCCTGCTTTCCCCTCTGTGCTAACCTTTCCCTACACCCCATCTATCTGCTCCTCTCTTCCCTATCACTCTGGACACAGCGTTCAACTCTCACCATTCTCTCACTTGTCTCCTTCAATCTTATCCCTCACAAGCAGCAGCCTCAACCTCTCAGAACTCTCTCTCGCTCAACAGCTCTTCAAGTGTCGGGAAAGGGCACGACTGCTGCCCTCCCTGGAACGACTCCCACAGGACCGAAGAGGCAACTCCCACCGGGACTCGCTGTCCAGATCTCCTCCCATCGGCTACCAGGAGCACCACCCCGGGAGTGACTCTCCTCTGCCTCCTCGCGAGCCTGCATCCGCCTCCTCTCTTCCTCTTCTTTTTCTGTCGAGCATGCCGGAACCCCAGAGTCACCACCTTCGATGAGTTGCCTCCTTTTTCCGGCCCTCTACTCGCCACACACAATAGTCAACTCCGCCGCTGGAACCTTCTTGCTCGACCTCCACCGAGTCGGAACATCACCCCTTCATCGTCACCGCCAGAGCCTCACCACCTCTGTCCCGCGTTCGTGCTGCCGCCGTGAAGCACCACCGGGACCTACTGTTGCGAGAAACAACAAACAGAGGGGGAAGCGACGCCTGGAGGCCACCTGCACGGTTGCAAGATTGCCGCCGCCTTCTCCTTTGCTCTCCTCTGTCTCCGGGAGGAGGCTATTGTCGCCGGAGTTACGGGCGGCCTCTGCAGCCCTCCTCGTTGCCTCGCCTTCGCCAGGACTGCCGCCTGGAGCCTTACCAGAGCCCCTGCCTGCCGCCTCCTGCCTCCTCACTCTGTTTGAATCCAGCGTTCAAAAGAAACCCTAAAAGTTATATACAAATGGGCCCCCCTTGATTTTGGTATAACTGCAATATGTGCCCATGCTTGTATTTGCACATTTTACCCAGCTTTTTGGAGATTAATGATTATGCCCCTGCTGATTTATATAATTATAGTTTTGGCCCTATATTTTGGATATGTGCAGATTTGCCCTTGTGAATAAATTATAGATTTGACCCAAAGTTTATTTTCGGAAAATGGCTTATGTTTCTTAAGTTCAATATTTATGGCCTGGAGATTTAATTGCGGATTTTGACCTATGTTTATATAATTGTATGAATTGCCCCGGAAAATGTGTTAGCGGGTTTTAATCTTGGATTTTAATTGCGGGGATATTCTTATATTTATTTATACTATATATTATGCCCTTGTTGGTTTTCGTTCGGTTTATAGCTCAAAGTTTTAACTACGATTTAATGACCAAGTTTCAGAATTTCATATTGTGCCCGGAAGGGTTATTCACGGGATTTTAACGTTGGCTTTTAGAAAACGAGTTTTCCATAAACCTATATATTTTATTTATTCCGTTCAAATTTAGCTTATAAGCTAAATTTGTTTAGTTTGGTTATGTCCAAAAGCGCCCCGATAAAAGCCAACGAATCCATACTCGACATTCGTAGATCGACTTCAACCTTTGACCCCGAGTGAGTACCTTTCTCGATTTAGTTATGTTTAGTATTAGTATCATGATGTTGGATAATCTAGCATAACTTAGAGTGAATACCAAGTAGTGGTTATGGACCTTAGGTGAGTGTTTGAGGTTGTGAAATGTTTTATGACTTAAGGTGTTGATGTCACTTTGTGCGGCTTGTGAGGTTTGAGAATTGGTGTATAGGGTTGTTGAGTTTATGGGCTAGGATATGCTTAACCAAACAAGGTGTTGTTACCGTTGAGTTTGTTTGGACGAGGCATGTTATCCTAGTTGTGTTGTAAGCTATGATCTTGCGAGATCCGAGGGTTTAGAAGTCTTAGGACTTCTAGCTTGTGTTTAGTGTAATGTGAGCATGAGGGATTCTAGGATGCGGTCCTAGAATTGAGAGTCAAATGGTCTTGTGTAGATCATTTGTATAGAAGTCTAAGACTTCTATGGTGAGTGGATTTTTGTTGATATAGTTATCTTCTTGTGAGCAGGTTATGCGCTTCCTCCCTAAGGAAGCGAGAGTGTCGTGAGTTGAGTGTGGTAACAAGGTAAGTCTCCGGACTTACTTAGCTCGTATTCCTTGTATTAGCATTGATGTGTGTTTGGTGGTGTGTGTTTATTGTTTATTATTTATAACAACTAAACCGGAAATAGGATTACCGACCTTTATATTATTTTGGCCCAAGTGTATGATAACGGGCGGTGACAACTTGCCTAGCTCCCGCGAGAGCTAGATAGTTCTTGGCGACTATCCCGTGCTGGTAGACAATTGGATGCATCAGTACCATTCCATGCCGGTAAGTAGGGACCGAGGCGAGTTTCGGTGACTCTCGTGTAACAACCTAAGTTGAATTAGAACGGGATATGACTTAATAATAATAATAAGATAATAAACAGGAATTGTGTGCTTTGGAGTATTTTGTGTGTTTATCTTGACTTGTGTTTGTGCCTTTCACCTTAAGGCTAATGCCTCGAATATGAGCTAACGGTTTTATACCGATTGTTGTAGATTGCCTTGCCGGTTAGGAACGCGGCCGAGAGATCCGGAAGAGTGGGCAGCCGGGCTCCGTACATTTTAGGAAGGGTTTTTGGATGGAGTTGAGTTGTGTTTTGTCCTTCGATTGTTGTGTTTTGTATGCCGTGTATTTGGTGTTCGGTTTTTGTGTTGTATCTCGGCTGAAGTCTTTTATTTGTATGGTTTCGGGTTTCATTGCATCACATAAAAATGTTTTTCGGTTTTGCCCTTTATTTGTGCCATGTTGCAAGATCCGGTGAAATTGTTGTCAGGCTAAGGGTCAGGACCCATTGTGAGGCCCCAACCCGTAGCATCCCGAGTTCCGCGGATTTGGGGTGTTACAAAAGTGGTATCAGAGGCCTAGGTTGACAACAATGGCACTCGCAATCTTCTAAAGGTCGGATTAGGAATAAACAGAACCCTAAGGGTTTTGAGTTTTCGTTTTCAAAATCACATGCATGAGTCGGGGTAGAATGTACGGACCACCACTCCTTCCGCAGATCTCGGCAGCTTAGCTTATTAGATTTTGATATGTATATATATGTATATATAAATATGGATATCAGGTTTGTAGTTATGCATGATATAATTGATGTGTATCTTTGTGATTGTATGTTGCATGATGAACTAGAAATATGTGTATAGTTATATATGTGGACGGTTATATGTTTTGGGACCTTATATTGTTCATAGAATGTTGGATGTGTTATGTTGGTAGTGATATGGACTTAGGACTTATATAGTTATGTATAAGTATTCTTATTATATATAGTAGCATATGAAGTTATGAGACCTTTTAGCTAAGATGATAGTATGATATCATCATCCTAGGACGTCGCCGTTTGACTTAGGATAGTGTACATACGAGGACGAATATGCTCAAGTATCAAGTTGAGAGCTACGTTCGGGCGAACGCCTTGGAGTTCTTGTACTCCTTTAAGAGGATGTCGAAGAGGAGGAGTAAAGATGATGTAAACAAAGGACAACCAAGTAAAAGAAAACTCGAGACGTCATAAGGGGGATCAAGATGGGAGCAATACAAGAAAGGAGAGCAACATTAAAGTGTAGGAGCGGTTCTAAAGAGGCCATGATCGAACGACGACGAGACCAAGGGAGAGAACGAAATTAAGTTCTTCGAGAAGAAGCGTGGACAACTAAAAAGGTAAATAGAGGAGGAGATGAGTACGTTCTAGCAAGGTTAAGGTGGTGTTCCATTAAGATGCAAAGCTTTCCTTAGACGTTTCTAAGCATTGGAGTTAAGATGAGAGAAGCGAACGAAACATGTGAGAAGGATTTAAAATACCGTAAGTTAAGCTTACGATGTACCAAAAAGTAAAGTTACAACATTACTAGATTATGAGAAGAAGGGCATGGTGGGGATTCACGTGGAGTTGACCGATTTCCATTATGATGATAAGACTAAGAAACACCAAGAAGGAGGAAGTGGGTATAAATGATGACCCCAAGAGGATGAAAGAAGAAACGAAGAGCTTTGATCGAGAGACTTAAGATACCAACCAAGAGGAACGCGAGTGGATGTTAGCTAGGGATATAATCTTTGGGAAGGTGCTCTTGAAAGACATCAAGGAAGAATGGTTAAGTCTATGAAAGGGAGTTATATGAAACAACAAGGCAAGGAAGATATAGTTACTCATAAAGAAGAGGAAGCATGGAATGAAGAAAGAACTAACGGAGTTTAAGGTTAAGTACCCCGAGGAAGGTAGCCTTCCTGAGAATGGTAACATGGGAAGTATAGTAGAACAATAAGTCGTTGACTTCGGAGAAGGTCAGATACAAGTTAATCGGTGACAACTGAGAACACACAGGTGCGGGTTGTCTATTGGTGAGTGTAGAGGGGATGAGTAAACAAGATTATGGGAATACAGAGGGATTTGGATGACCTTATGCGACCTTTGTAGGTCATGGAATTGGCATATGGGAGAACGACGCGAATTAGAGGTTTTAAAGTTTGACCACGGTATAGGGGAAGTAGTGAATCAAGAAGAAGGTAAGGTGTCATGGAGGTGGTACGTAAACGGGAGTATATAGAGGATGCATGGTATGAAATGGATGATATGTTACCGCGTGCAAGAGATAAGTCAAGTTTCTAGACTCACACAGAAGAGACATGGTGACTATGGAGTGAAAGAAAGGACCTAGATTAGGGCAACGCTGCAAGCTTAGAGTTATGATGTTCGTACCTGGAGATGTAATGAGTTTGATATTTTAGTGGTTTTGGATGGGGAGTTTCTTCTAGCATTTTCCACGGGGCATACCTGTATAGTTATGAAGTTGTTCATGAAATACCGAGAGGTGCATAAGGTGATCAACAAGAGTAAGATAAGATCAAAGTTTTGAAGTTTGATGTCGACAAGAGATGTACAAATAGTATATGGAAGATTGAGGATAGAACCTCTACCGTCAGGTTGACTTTACAAAAGGAAAATGGAGTATAATTTCTACTTGAAGAAATGATGTCTATGGTGAAAGCTTATGTAGAATACGAAGAGCTCCTCCCATATGTTGGGATGTCGAAGAAAGTGGAAAAGATAAGGTCAATTGTTTTGAAACACGGTTAAGTCCTACCGATGGGATCCTTATAGTTGCACATAAGTGAGAAATCTTAGAAGATTTTTACAATCATGCCATTTAAGAGGGAAAATGGGATTAAGTTAGAAGAATACTTATATAAGAACACAAGAGCCACCCTAACAGATCGGGGTAGATCATTAGTACCATGACCACCTATCATGTAATAGCTAGGATTTTCGAATTCTAATTAATGTTGATTAACTTAATTGTCGATAGTAATTGATTTATAACTCGCGAAGATTTCGCAAGTGATGAGTACGAGTCCCACCGTTATGTTTCTGGCGTAATTTTGGACGTTTGGGGAAATTTTTACTTTCCCCCCGGTAATTATTTTTACCCTCCGGAGTTATTTGGAGCATTTGGGAGCTCCAATTAATAAAAATGCTGTTGAGAGAAATGATCAGGACATCGGATATGTTCTAGATATGAAATACCATGGAGAGGCAAAACGGCCAAAAGAGTCGCTATTTCGTTTCTTAACGGCTAAGAAAGACGGCTTATGAATACACGTTTTCCGAGGCAGTTGTGGAATAATTGTCCCTACAATATTCCGGATTTATTATTCCAATCTCGAGAAGTTTGGAGAAGGAGGTTCGACCCGCCTT
The DNA here is from genome assembly GCA_033239125.1 of Fagopyrum homotropicum. Taxonomy (NCBI): domain Eukaryota; kingdom Viridiplantae; phylum Streptophyta; class Magnoliopsida; order Caryophyllales; family Polygonaceae; genus Fagopyrum; species Fagopyrum homotropicum. The sequence goes on from BSWB01000003.1 coordinate 65,217,796, forward strand.
TGGATCGATTAAAGGATAATTATCGACTTCACTAAAGGATAATGATCGTCTTCACTATAAATAGCGGAAAATCATTTATTAATTCATTTCCTTTCATGTTTCCTTGTAAAAGCTCTGATTTTTCTCAACCTTCAAACTCATATCTACTCTCCGTTTCTAATCCGATTTCAATTCGGTTTGAGTTGTTGGATTCCTCTCTTCATTCTCTTCATATCGGTACCGAGTTTCTGCATTTCCGAGCAGATGAAGAGATGGTCGAGCATATATGTCACCAGGCAAGTTCCGCCGCTCAGATTCCGGTGAATTTGATGATGTCCATGCGTAGCCTACGTCGTTGTGATTCCGAATCTTCTTTCAGATCGTCAATCGGGTTAGTAACGAATAAGTTATGAAGTTATTCGTTTTCCGTACTACGATTTGGCCTAAATTGACTTTAGGCTTGTGAAAATGGATAATTAGAAATTCCATTATGGTCGTTATATTATTTTGGTAATTATGGGTAGTTTGTTTGATGAAATCTGATGACAGGTGAGTTTAGAAATTGCTTGCGGGCAAAACGTTATTTTGGCAAAATTTAATTAATTAATTAAAGGTTAATTAATTAAATTAGGATTAGAATTGAGATTGAGGAATGTTGATTAGATAGTACCTTGAGATTTGAGGAATTGTGAGTTATGTTGAGATATTGAGGTTTAGTTGGTTGTGAGGCTTATAGATTGAGTATGATCCTTATGAATCCCTTGGGTCTAGGTGTGACCCTTTTGATTGATAGGAGTATTGATATCTCTTAATGCCTTATTATTAGACAGTGTTCCTCTCATGATTGGAGGTTGATCGTGGTTGTGATTGTACAAGGTTGAGGTAAGTCCGTAGGACTTACTTAGTTGTCATACTTATATTGGGTGTTTGCATGAGTGGTGTGTGCTTTATATGGTTGCTATGATAGCATGAGACATCGTATATACCGACCTATGTTTTATTGATTGCCCCGTATGCGTGGTTGTGATAACCTTTTCCTTTCATCCCACCGTGGAGTCTGGGAGGTTCTCTTGAGACAGGCCAGACCTGCTATATGGGGAGGGCACAACACCACTCCCATAGGGTACACGGGTTGTGTGACCGATTCCACTCCAGATGGCTATCATTCTCAAAGGCGAGGATGTATCGGTCCTCGTGTCACATATTTTCATCTATATATATATATACGATTTGAGTGAATGACTAATATGTTAAGATGATAAAATGGGTAAATGTGTGATAGCATGCTGATGTGTTTATCTTTCATGATTGTGTTTGTGCTTATGCATTTCCTCATATATGTATGGTTAGCTAACGGTTTCCTACCGTGGTGTAGATGTTTGCAAGTTAGGCGCTGTTGAGTGATTTGGCAGGGTGACAGGCCGAGGACTCACGTACATTAGATGGTTGGTTTGAGTTTGTTGTGTTTCCCTCCTGCGTGAGGATGATCTTTTGTACCTCTTGTGGGAGGATGTCGTTTTATATACTCGGCTATGTTGTTGTTTACTTTGGGTCGTACAATTTATACTGTTTTATGTATTTGTTTTATATCTGTCAGTGTCATGTTGTAAGGTCCAGTGAACTTGTTGTCAGGCTAGGGTCAGGATCCATTGTGAGATCCTAGCCCAATGTGGCATCCCGAGTCCTGTGGATTCAAGGTGTTACAGAGTTGGTATCAGAGCCTTAGGTTGACAACAATGACACTTGCTACCTGCAATGAGGTCGGATGGATAAAATAAACAGAACCCAAAAGGGGTTTGACGTTTTCAAATGATTTTTGATTTTAAAAGTTTTTGTTTTGGGATAGAATGTACGAGAGGTCGTCACCTCTGCCGTGGATCTCAGTAGTATAGATATGTATATATATGTATTATGGATTGTATGTGGATGTGTTATATATATATATCTATATATATGGCATATATATAGCCTTATAAGTTAGGTGTGTATACCCCTTAGATGGCTCAGACTAGAGTAACATCTGTAGAAGGACGGGGTAGAGGTAGATCACCTCTTCCTCTAGTAGTGATAGGTCAGGGACCAGTTTCCGCTGTTGTTTTGCCTATAGCAGAGAACGAGCATGAGGAGACTGATTTTGTCTCGATGAGTGGACCCGAGTTTCGAGAATATATACGCCAAGTACAAGAAGCTGCAAGAGCAGGTAGACCTATCTTGGGTTTACCAACATAAGTGGAACCTACTGAAGCTTCCGGATCAAAGAAGAAACAATGAACTGAACTAGTAAGTGATGAAGCGGATCCTTTATGTGTTAGACAGAGCCTGGCACATGGACTTTCGAGTTATCCCTTGTCCACATGGACTTTTGGTGGGATGAGATCTTGTTTCAACTGTGGGGAGATTGGACACCTACGTCCGGAATGTAAGAGATCTTTAGTGACGTGTTATACCTGTGGAAGTTAGGACATCGAGCGATTTTTTGTCGACAAAATAAGATGCCGCATCAACAAGTTTCTTCCCATGCTAAGGTTACTAAAGCTGAACGAAGAAGATCGAGTTACCCTTCAGCCACACAGGTTGCGAAGAAGGGACAACCGTGTTTCAATAGTGGTGATCCAGGCCATTTCCGCTCTGAGTGTTCCTTGGCACCAACAGCTTGCTTCACATGCGGTGAACTAGGCCATTTGGCTCCCATTTCTCAGCAAGGCAGTGTTCCTTCTTAGTTGGACTCTCCTCTTTCCGGTGTAGTGGAGTTGTTAACGGTAGTTATTTCCTGGTACCATTCTTAGTAATGGTTTACCTTTTTGAGTTCTTTTGGTGCTGGTGTTATGCCCTCTTTTTGATGTATGTGTTGAACGTGGGTTTAGATGTGATATAGGGAGTACCCTTTACTTAGGGTTACTCAGTTGTTTTGGGGTCAGAGGTACCCGCGAGATGTGTGTTAGTCCAGTTATATCGGGACTTGTGATTTTCTCTGGTAGACTTCTTTGTTATGCCTTTGAACGTGAGGAAGTAGTACGTGGATCGAGTAGATCACTATAAGTGTAGTTTGAACTATGATAGATGAACCATATTGACCACTGTTATGATGGATTAGATTGTGATCTTTCTTGTGATAGAGATCTTGAAGGATGTGTACTGTTATCAACAACGAGGTTGATTATGTGAGCCTATGAGGCCTTCTGATGTATGTAATGAGGAATACGAGAGTCTTGATAATACGAGGATTTGTGAGTATGTTTGATATACCATCTAGTCTATGGTAAAAGAGCGTGGATTCCGGCATCAAGTTAGAGTTGGAGCATATGAATGATTTTGAATATATCCATGTTTTCGTATGGAGGAAGGAATGTTGGCTGTGCGCGAATTTTCGAGAATAAGTAAGATGACTATTAAAAACGAGTGTTTATTACCCCATCGGGATGAATTGATAGATTTGTTGCAAGGAGCTTCTGAGTTTTCCAGATAAGACTGGAGACCTGAATATCACCGGATGAGAATGAGCAAATAGGATGTGCCCAAAACGGCATTTCGGACTCGGTATGGCCACTACGAGTTGTAGTGATGTCATTCGGGCTCACGAAAACGTCGCCACATATATGGTGAGGAACGAAGTTTTATTGACTTAATGGATCCGCAGTAGTGAGTTTTTGTAGATGATATCCTAGTGTACTCTCAGAGTTGAGAGGGACACGCAGAATATTGGAGAATATTTTATGAGTCTTGTAAGATTAAGAGTTGTATGTTAAGTATGAGTTTGAATATGTGAACTAACCTTTTGATATCGTGTGACTTGTTGAAGGAATCTAGATTGATTCGAGAAGGATTATAACTGTTGTAGTTGGAACAATACCGACGAATGTCGATGAAGTTCGTAACTTTCTAAAGTAGCCTTTTCGGAGTAACTAGATATTATCGCTATATGTGGAGGAGTTTATATGATAGCCCGATCGTGTATCAGTCTGTTGAGAAGACTATTTGATTTGTATAGTCCGAGCCGTGTTCTTATCGATTGAGGAGCGGAAGGAAGATGGACTTCTACTCCTATGTTAGCACAACCATAGGGCACTGGTGGTTTCATGTAGTATGATGATGTTTCAATCTTGGCTAAGATGTGTGTTGATGCAGAGGGGTAGAGTTATTGCATATGCACCTGGACAGTTGAAGACGTATGAGGGGAACTACCCTACTCATGATCTGGAGTTAGCAGCGGGAGTTCATGCTTTGAAGATCTAGAGACATTACCTGTATAGTGCTATATGACAAATCTTCACAGACCATAAGAGTCAGAAGTATATTTTTACGTAGCGGGAATTGAATAACCACCAGCGTAGATGGTTTGAGCTAACCTAGGATTTTGACCTTGAGATTTTGGCAGCAGATTCAGATTGCTTTGGGGACAAGTATGCACTTCACGACTGCGTTTCATCCCCATACCGATGGTCAGTCAGAGAGGACCCTCCAGACCCTTGAGGATATGTTGCGAGCTGGTGTGTTGGATTGGGGACAAGGATGGTCAGATTACCTCCCATTGGTTGAGTTCTCATACAACAACAACTGACATGCATCTATTGGGATGGCCCCTTATGAGGCACTATATGGGCGTAGATGTCGTACACCTTTATGCTGGGATGAGCCTAGCAATACTAGGGATAACACTAGAGAAGATTCGGGATGCTATGAATCGAGTAGCGTTGTTTTGGAAGAGGATGCTGGCGGCACAGTGTCGCCAAAAGTCGTATGTAGACAAGTGGCGCCGACCTCTAGAGTTCATAATAGGAGCTCATGTCTGGCTGAGAGTATCTTTAACGCAAGGCGTCAGATGTTTTGGCATAAGGGGGGAAGTTGAGTCCTCGATATGTCGGTCGTTGCTAGATACTGGATAGAGTTAGGATGGCATCATACATAGTAGCTTTGCCTCCGAGGTTAGAGGATATTCACCCTGTTGTTCACGTGTCTCAGCTAACGAAGTATATACCAGATCCGAGACGCACTGTAAGTCATGATGATGTAGTGGTCGAGGCAGACCACATGTTTGTTGAATATCCTGTTGTAGTCTTAGAGTGGGGTATAAGACGTTTATGCTTGAAGAACATTCTGATGATGAGAGTATAGTGACCAAGACGAGGCCACCTAGGTGACTGAGGATACTATCCATAGGAACTAATCCGAGTTTATGCAGAGAAGGCTGCACCATAGACTTGATGAGCAAGCCATGGTTGTGTATTATGAGATATATGATGATGTGATTATGTGATATGTGATGTTCTCTTCCGTGCTAGATTATTTGTGATCCTAGTGGATCTTGTTGTGCTAAGACGAGTTATGTTATGGCTGGAGAAGTTTTACCTCCAAGCCCTTGAGCGATGACTTTACCATTGGAGAAGTTTTACCTCCATACCATCGTGTATAGATCAGTTGGAGATGGTTCTACTTTCATGTTGTAGAATGAGATTAGGTCAGCTGGAGATGGTTCTACCTTCATGATGTAGAACGAGATTAGGTTAGTTGGAGATGATATTACCTCCATGTTTGGGATTTAGGTATAAAGATTTCTGGAGATGTTCTTCCTCCATACGGTCATTTGTGTTTTGGAGATGTGTTTCCTCCTTGATGATGAGTTGGTAGCTGGAGATGTTTTTCCTCCACGCCCTTGTAATGTGAGCCAGTGGGAGATGTACTTCCTCCATACTGTTATAGTGATTATAGTTCTTGGAGATGTCCTTCCTCCACGGTGTGATTAAGGATATAGTTGCTAGATATGTTTTTACCTCTGTACCTTTGAGATAGCATTAGACTGCTGGAGATGGTTTACCTCCATGCCTTTGGGATAGCGTTATGATCCTGTTTTCTGGAGTTGATGATTCCTCCATGCTTATGTTTTGAGGTTATAGATTGTTATAGGTTGATACCTTTGAACGGAGATGTGATACCTCCGATAGAGACAATGTTTATACCTCGGCGTATGGGTCCGAGAGCATTTGGGAATTGTTCAAGTTTCGGGACGAAACTTTTTTTATGGGGTGTGTGATGTAACAGCTAGGATTTTCAAATTCTAATTAATGTTGATTAACTTAATCGTCGATAGTAATTGACTTATAACTCGCGAAGATTTCGCAAGTGATGAGTACGAGTCCCACCGTTATGTTCCTGGCGTAATTTTGGACGTTTGGGGAAATTTTTACTTTTTCCCCCGGGTAATTATTTTTACCCCCGGTGTTATTTGGAGCATTTGGGAGCTCCAATTAATAAAAATGCTGTTGAGATAAATGATCAGGACATCGGATATGTTCTAGATATGAAATAACATGGAGAGGCAAAACGATCAAAAGAGTCGCTATTTCGTTTCTTAACGGCTAAGAAAGACGGCTTATGAATACACGTTTTCCGAGGCAGTTGTGGAATAATTGTCCCTACAATATTCCGAATTTATTATTCCAATCTCGAGAAGTTTGGAGAAGGAGGTTCGACCCGCCTTTGGATCGATTAAAGGATAATTATCGACTTCACTAAAGGATAATGATCGTCTTCACTATAAATAGCGGAAAATCATTTATTAATTCATTTCCTTTCACGTATCCTCGTAAAAGCTCTGATTTCTCACAACCTTCAAACTCAGATCTACTCTCCGTTTCTAATCCGATTTCAATTCCGTTTGAGTTTCTGGATTCCTCTCTTCATTCTCTTTATATCGGTACCGAGTTTCTGCATTTTTGAGCAGATGAAGAGATGGTCGAGCATATATATCACCAGGCAGGTTCTGCCGCTCAAATTCTGGTGAATTTGATGCTGTCCATGCGTAGCATGTGTCGTTGTGATTCCGAAATTTCTTTCAAATCGTCAATCGGGTTAGTAACGAATAAGTTATGAATTTATTCGTTTTCCGTACTACGATTTGGCCTAAATTGACTTTAGGCTTGTCAAAATGGATAATTAGAAATTCCATTATGGTCGTTATATTATTTTTGTAATTATGGGTAGTTTGTTTGATGAAATCTGATGACATGTGAGTTTAGAAATTGCCTGCGGGCAAAACGTTATTTTGGCAAAATTTAATTAATTAATTAAAGGTTAATTAATTAAATTAGGATTAGAATTGAGATTGAAGAATGTTGATTAGATACTACCTTGAGATATGAGGAATTGTGAGTTATGTTGAGATATTGAGGTTTAGTTGGTTGTGAGGCTTATAAATTGATTATGATCTTTATGAATCCCTTGGGTCTAGGTATGACCCTTTTGATTGATAGGAGTATTGATATCTCTTTATGCCATGTTATTAGACAGTGTCCGTCTCAAGATAGGAGGTTGATTGTGGTTGTGATTGTACGAGGTTGAGGTAAGTCCGCAGAACTTACTTAGCTGTCATACTTATTTTGGGTGTTTGCATGAGTCGTGTGTGTTTTATATGGTTGCTATGATAGCATGAGACGTCGTATATACCGACCTATGTTTTATTGATTGCCCTGTATGCGTGGCTGTGATAACCTTTTCCTTTCATCCCGCCGTGGAGTCTGGGAGGTTCTCTTGAGACAGGCCAGCCTGGTATATGGGGAGGGCACAACACCACTCCCATAGGGTACACGGGTTGTGTGATCGATTCCACTCCAGATGGCTATCATTCTGAGAGGCGATGATGTATCGGTCCTCGTGTCACATATTTTCATATATATATATATATATATATATATATATATGATTTGAGTGAATGACTATTATATAAAGATGATAAAATGGGTAAATGTGTGATAGCATGCTGATGTGTTTATCTTTCATGATTGTGTTTGTGCTTATGCATTTCCTCATATATGTATGGTTAGCTAACAATTTCATACCGTGTTGTAGATTTTTACAGGTTAGGCGCTATTGAGTGATTTGGTAGGGTGACAGGCCGAGGACTCTCGTACATTAGGTTGTTGGTTTGGGTTTGTTGTGTTTGCCTCCTGCGTGAGGATGATCTTTTGTACCTCTTGTGTGAGGATGTCGTTTTATATACTCGGCTATGTTGTTGTTTACTTTGGGTCGTACAGTTTATACTGTTTTATGTATTTGTTTTATATCTGTCAGTGCCATGTTGTAAGGTCCAATGAACTTGTTAGTCAGGCTAGGGTCAGGATCCATTGTGAGATCCTAGCGCAATGTGGCATCCCGAGTCCCGTGGATTCGAGGTGTTACATGTCAAGTGTTAAGACACGGTTGTGTCAGTTACTACGTTATGTGACGAAAGAGGAAAAGACAAAAACTGAGATATCACGGATTCCAATACGTCAGAATGTGGATTTTCCCACTAAGTCGAGCTTGATTCAATTCCGATATCTAAGGCGCCGTATGGAATGACACTTGTAAAGAGACATGAGTTGTGGAAGCAAGTGATGGAGCAATTGCAAGAACTAATTGAAAAGAGTTCATTAGAATTAGTGAAATGCTATGAAGAACTTCAAATGTTATCTTAAACTCTTGATTTGAAATTGTTATGGGGAACATCAGTTTGCAAAAATAGAGACGGTTATCTCCATTTGTACATCGATTACCATAAGCCGAACAAGATAACAATAAAGAACAAGTATCCTTTACCACGGATAGATGATCTACTCGATCGGTTGCAAGGGTCGGTAGTCTCTTCTAAGATTGATTTATAGTCAATTTGTCATAAATTGAGAATCCGAGATGTGGATATTGCAAATATGACATTCCCAACGAACCATGGACACTACGAGTTGTAGAGATTCCCTATGGCTTACTAACGCCCGGATAAGATGTTTTGGTCTACTCTCAAAGAAGAGAGAAGTTGTATGACAAGTTGTCTGGGGATGGCAACCCCCGAAGGGTGTGAAAGAAGTTACAAGTTTTTTTTAGACGTGCTGGTCATTACCGGATTTGTGGAGAGATTCTCCGAGTAACACCATCTATGGATAACCTACTTTGAAAGACAAAGAAGTTAGAGTGGAACGAATATTGACAATGGAGTTGTTGAGAGTTAAGAGGAGATTCATTGGTGCAACTGTTTTGAAATTGCCTCGAAGTATGATGGATTTGAAGTGTACAAGTGATTCAACAAGACAAGGTCTTGATTGAGTATTGAGAAACGATGTAAAAGTAATAGCATACATGTCTCGTTATTAGAAGCAGTGTGAAGTAAAATACTTCCTTCATTACTCGGAACTTGCAACAAGAATTGAGGAAACGTAACATCAACATTTTGTTTGATTAGAACCAAAGTCAACGGTGTAAATTGGAAGTTCAATCTTCTTTGTTAGAGACAAGCAAATAAGAAACATAAAGGAAATTTTGTATTGAGAAAGACCTGAGAAGGAAGTTGAGTTTCCGATACGTTGGACCTTTTTGAGATCTTAGCGCGAGTTGGAGAAGTGGCTTACAAGTTGGTGTTGCCACCCGGTGTTTCATGTGTATCAATCGAGAGAGTGCATACATGACCCGAGACATGTTGTCAGTCATGAGGATCTAGTGGCAGACGAGGAACCAAGGAGTCTAACTAGAAGACGTAGGATAGTGTCTTTGGTTGAGTTTTACGCTAAGCTTATAGCATCGATAGAATCGCTGGGTTAGACCTAGTTCTTTCCTTGATTTAGTTATATGCATATGTGATGTTAGGTGTAGTTTGTGCCCCGTGCGGGAATGTGCTATGTGACATGATATATCTTGCGGTGCTAGTTTTAGTAGATGATGTGTTTAGATTACAAGGTTTAAGCCTTCTTAGTTGGAGAGTTCATACCTCGACCTTAGGGACCGAGAAGTTCGACGCATAGCAAGTTTCGGGGCGAAACTTATTTTTAGAGAGATCTAATGTAACACCCCAATTTTTGGGCGCGTTTGCAATATTTATTTTGCGGCTTATATCGATATTTTAATAATTTATATATTTTCCTAAAAGTATTTTTTTGCATAAATTAATTTTTCCCCGAGTATATTTATATATTGAATTAATTAGGGAAATAGGACCCTTGAAATTCTCTTTTGCAAACTAGACTTCTATACAAAAGGAAGAAAAAGTAGGTATGAAAACTAGAATATAGGGGCAATAATTTATCTAATTGAAATGATGGTGATTAGATGTTTACTTTTGGTTTAAGTATCTTTTTTACATGTTTCATTTTTGGTTAATGTAGCTAGTTTGATGAAATTTTCAAGTCCATGAATGTTTAATTTTTTTGGGTGACATTGTTTCCGTTACCCAAATATGAATTGTAGTATTATTCTAATTATTGGGTATATGTTTATTGTTTTTGTGGTATGTTTCTTATTGTTGAGTATGCTTAAAGTGATATTTTTGGGTATGTTTTATGGTTACCCAAACTATGTTACAATGATCAAATGTCATTTGGTATTGATGTTTGTGTACAATATCGATTTGTGTAAAATTTGGTTATGACAAGTTCAAATTGGGTATGCTTTTATACGTGTATTGACTTTGTAGTATATTTCTTAGTATTAAGTATATTTAAAGTGATATCGTGGTTATGCTTTATGGCTACCCAAACTATGTTATAATGATCAAATGTCAAGCGGATTTTTGGGTAATGACCAAATGTCATTTGATATTGATGTTTGTGTACAATATCGAGTTTTGAAAATTTTGGGTATGACAAATTTAAATTGGGTATGGTTTTTGTATTAAGTGATGTTTAAATTGGGTATAAATATAAAATATTATCCAATTTATGGATATGGTTTTATTTTGTTATTTGATTTTTGAGTATGTTGTTTTCGAGTATGTTTAAATTGGGTATAAATACAAATTTAAATTGGACAAATTTATTTTTGGGTATGATTGTGACATTATTTGGGTAAGCGAATTTTTGGATAATAGATGAAAAAGTAAAGATGTTGAGAATTCCTTTTTCTAATTGATGTGACATGTGAGAGATAGTACAACATGTCACATCCGATGGGTTGTTAAACTTTGCCCTTTTTTTGTAATATATTTCCTCTACTCTATTTTATAGGGGGTCAAAATATCAATCCCAAATACTAGGAGTCTTCTTTTTCAATTGATTTGCTTAAAAGAGCTCGTTTGCCAATTTTGCCTTATATATTTGATACGTTCACGTATATCCGTGTTTTATTTTCGGAAAAGAATGTAACGCCCCAATTTTTGGGCGCGTTTGCCATATTTATTTTGCGGCTTATATCGATATTTTAATAGTTTATATATTTTATTAAAAGTATTTTTTGGCGTAAATTAATTTTTTCCCGAGTATATTTATATATTTGATACGTTCACGTATATCCGTGTTTTATTTTTCGGAAAGTTTTCCGATCCGGAAAGTTCCGTTTAGTTTATTTTCGATCGAGTTTATGGATCTCATTTTTGTTTTCTATTTTCATTTATTCCTATTTCCTTGTTTTTCACGTGCCATGTGGCACCGTGACTGTAGAAATCCGCCTCCTCCCTTTCATTCTTCAACATCACTTGTTCCATTTTGGCGTGATGAGTTGCAACGCTGCAAAGCCTACTAACCGACCCCTGCTTTCCCCTCTATGCTATCCTCTCCCTAAACCCCATCTAGCTGCTCCTCTCTTCCCTATCACTTTGGACACAGCCTTCAACTCTCACCATTCTCTCACTTCTCTCCTTCGATCTTCTCCCTCACAAGCAGCAACCTCAACCTCTCGGAACTCTCTCTCGCTCAACAGCTCTTCAAGCGCCGGGAAAGGGCACGACTGCTGCCCTCGCCGGTACGACTCCCACAGGACCGAAGAGGCGACTCCCACCGGGACTCGCTGTCCAAATCTACTCCCACCGGCTACTAGGAGCACCACCCCGGGAGTGACTCTACTTTGCGTCCTCGCGAGCCTGCATCCGCCTCCTCTCTTCCTCTTCTTTTTTTGTAGAGCCCGCCGGAACTCTAGAGTCACCACCTTCGATGAGTTGCCTCCTTTTGCCGGCCCTCTACTCGCCACACAACAGTCAATTCTGCCGCTGGAACCTTCTTGCTCGACCTCAACTGAGTCTGAACAACACCCCTTCGTCGTCACCGCCAGAGCCTCGCTACCTCTGTCCTGCGTTCGTGTTGCCGCCGTGAAGCACCATCGGGACCTACTGTTGCGAGAAACAACAAACAGAGGGAGAAGCTACGCCTGGAGGCCATCTGCTCGGTTGCAAGATTACCGCCGCCTTCTCCTCTGCTGTCCTCTGTCGCCGGGAGGAAGCCACTGTCGCCAGAGTTGCGGGCGACCTCTGCACCCCTCCTCGCTGCCTCGCCTTTGCCGGGACTGCCGCTTGGAGCCTTACCGGAGCCCCCGCCTGCCGCCTCCTGCCTCCTCTCTCTCTTTCAATCCAACATTAAAAAGAAACCATAAAAGTTATTTACAAAAGGGGCCCCTTGATTTTGGTATAATTACAATATGTGCCCATGCTTGTATTTGCACATATTACCCATCTTTTTGGAGATTAACGATCATGCCCCTGCTGATTTATATAATTATAGTTTTGGCCCTAAGTTTTGGATTTGTGCAGATTTTCCCTTGTGAATAAATTATAGATTTGACCCAAAGTTTATTTTCGGAAAATGGCATAAGTTTCGTAAGTTCCATGTTTATGGCCCGGAGATTTAATTGCGGATTTTGACCTATGTCTATATAATTGTATGAATTGCCCCGAAAAATGTGTTAGCGGGTTTTAATCTTGGATTTTAATTGCGGGGATATTCTTATATTTATTTATACTATATATTATGCCCTTGTTGTTTTTCGTTCGGTTTATGGCTCAAAGTTTTTACTACGGTTTGATGACCAAGTTTAAGAATTTCATATTATGCCCGGAAGGGTTATTCACGGGATTTTAACGTTAGCTTTTGGAAAACGAGTTTTCCGTAAACCTATATATTTTATTTATTCCGTTCAAGTTTAGTGTATAAGCTAAATTTGTTTAGTTTGGTGTTAGGTCCGGAAGCGCCCCGATAAAGGCCAATGAATCCATACTCGACATTCGTCGATCGACTTCCACCTTTAACCCCGAGTGAGTACCTTTCTCGATTTAGTTATGTTTACTATTAGTATCATGCTAGGTTGGATAATCTAGCATAACGTAGAGTGAATACCAAGTAGTGGTTATGGACCTGACGTAAGTGTTTGAGGTTGTGAAATGTTTTATGACTTAAGGTGTTGATGTCACTTTGTGAGGCTTGTGAGGTTTGAGAATTGGAGTATAGGCTTGTTTAGTTTATGAGCTAGGATATGCTTATCCTAGCATGGTGTTGTTACCGTTGAGTTTGTTTGGACGAGGCATGTTATCCTAGTTTCGTTGTGAGCTATGATCTTGCAAGATCCGCGGTTTTAGAAGTCTTAGGACTTCTAGCTTGTGTTGAGTGTGATGTGAGCATTAGGGATTCTAGGATGCGGTCCTAGAATTGAGAGTCAAATGGTCTTGCGTAGATAATTTGTATAGAAGTCTAAGACTTCTATTGTGGTCGGTTGTTGTTGATATATTTATCTTCTTGTGAGCAGATTATGGGCTTCCTCCCTAAGGAAGCGAGAGTGTCTTGAGTTCAGTGTGGTGACTAGGTAAATCTCCTGACTTACTTAGCTCGTACTCCTTGTATTAGCATTGATGTGTATTTGGTGGTGTGTGTTTATTAGTTTATTATTTATAACAACTAAACCGGAAATAGGATTACCGACCTTTATATTATTTTGGCCCAAGTGTATGATAAGGGGCGGTGATAACTTGCCTAGCTCCCGCGAGAGCTAGGAGGTTCTTGGCGACTATCCCATGTTGGTAGACGGCCAGATGCATCGGTACCATTACATGCCGGTAAGTAGGGACCGAGGCGAGTTTCGGTGACTCTCGTGTCACAGTCTAAGTTGAATTAGAACGGGATATGACTTAATAATAATAATCAAGAATTGTGTGCTTTGGAGTATTTTGTGTGTTTATCTTCACTTGTGTTTGTGTCTTTCACCTTAAATCTAATGCCTCGAATATGAGCTAACGGTTTTATACCGATTGTTGTCGATTGCCTTACAGGTTAGGAATGCGGCCGAGAGATCCAGAAGAGTGGGCAGCCGGGATCCGTACATTTTAGGAAGGGTTTTCGGATGGATTTGAGATGTGTTTTGTCCTTCGATTGTTGTGTTTTGTATGCCGTGTATTTGGTGTTCGGTTTTTGTGTTGTATCTCGGCTGAAGTCTTTTATTTGTATGGTTTCGGGTTTCAGTGCATCGCACAAAAATGTTTTTCGGTTTTCACCTTTATTTGTGCCATGTTGCAAGATCCGGTGAAATTGTTGTCAGGCTAAGGGTCGGGACCCATTGTGAGGCCCCAACCCGTAGCATCTCGAGTCCCGCAGATTCGGGGTGTTACAACAACTTTCAACCAATCACCCTAAAATCACAGGGGTTTAGCCAACAATCATCACATTCAAATCAAGATATGTATATAGAATCAAGAATCGAATGTAATCAATACAACCAAGAAGAACGCAAGAATTACTAAGCAAGGTGTTCTCTAATATCATAAACTGAATAAAATCAATAACAAACTCCGGTTTTGTGTTCCAAAGAAAAGAAAATAAAAAACTAGAATAATCTCACAAAGTATCTCTATATATCTCTCAATCTCGAATGTTGAAGCAGTACGGGTTGTCAATCCGTTTCCAAGCTGCAAATCCAAAGCTTTCTTGTTACAATGTGTCCAATCGCTAGTAGTTGATGTCTATCTTATCATCCTTGCAGCCTTCTATCTTATAGAATAAAGTAAGGGTTTAAAAGATTGCGTTTTGGGCTGAAATGCCTAAACTACGACCAAGCCAAAGAGAATCTCGGCCGAGATTTAATGTCCTTATCCGAGATTTCTTCTCTGAGGCATGCAATCTCTTTGATCTCTCTAATATCTTCCATAACTTAACTTCATCCTTCTTTTAGGTTCTTGAGTGCTTACATTGTGGTCCACCTTGTTCAATTGTCCATGAATGCTCCACTTCCGCTCCAATTTGCGTCAATTCACCTACAATTGTCATAAAGGTTGTGTAGATCTCGATTCTAACGTAATAGGTGAATATGAAACATAATTGCCATGCATGTATGTCTATGTATGCAAAAGAAGGGGAGAATTAGCTATATGCATATCTATACTAACGTCATATTTTATGTCATCAATGTCCTAATTTAAAAAACAATTAAATCATCCTTTATGTTTGATAAAAAAAATAAATAATTTTTTTTATTAAATAAAAAATCTACCCTCAAATTGATTCCCCCCTCTCGTTCTCCGATACCTCACTCCATTCTTACGTTCCCTTTTGCTCGCATATCAACCCTCCCCCCTCCAATTTGCATCATCAAAGACAACAACGTTGACCAAAATAAAGTAAGCCCAGGGAAGATGATGAAGAAAGGATCCTAGAGATCCCAATCCTTCAAAGTATAGCCGGATCCTCTTGGAAAGGATTAGGAAAACCCATTTGCTTCAAATTACTTATAGTTCTCACGAGATCACGTTTACCCGTATCTAAATCAATTGTTGTAAGTGTGTTTGGTGTCGATCCAAACCTTGTAGAGGAAATATTTAGGCGCTCTCCACTGAGCACCAGTATTGTCGGAGGCGTCAAAGGAATAGATGAAGAAAGTGACCGCTTCAGAGTGGAACTCAGAACAGGAATAAGGTTGGATAGGACAAAAGAGGCAAGCGATGGAGCAAATGACACAGGGATTGAGGTTGGTGGAGGAGAGGAAACACACACGGAAGACACGGCTCGAATAGAGGAAAGGATGGGATTTTCGATCTCGTCGATACCATATTTGGAGAAAGGGTCGAGAGGGCTTGTATCGCCTTGAGAATTCGATCGTGAGTGAGGATTGGAGAAGGTCTATTAAGATAGAGTGAGGATTGAAGAAGGTTGTCAATGGAGGATGAAGAGACGGTGGGTGTTAGATTGGGAGGAGACCATCACAAGATCTTTCTTAATTTTATGGTAGATTTTTATTTAATATAAAATTATTTTAATTTTTATCAAACATAACGAAGGATTTAACCGTTTTTAAAATAGGTTACGGAGTGGAAATTTTAAAACTATGAGAGTACTAAGAGAAAATCTGAAAACTTGTGGATATCAAGAGGAAAAGTCCAAACCTTAAGGGTACCAATAGGAAAATTTCTTTATTTTATTTTGAAAATGGAAAGGAATTAGGAAGGACTACATTCTGGTTGTATTCCATCTTAGGGCATCCTTACGGATGAGATTTTGGAGATCATGATTTGCAAAAGATCAAACGGTGTATGAAGATATTCCAGAAGGACAAGGTTGTCAGCAACTCAATTGATTTCTCCGAATATATGTGCAATGCAAACTGAATTTAACTTTTTTGGTTCAACGAGGAGTTCACAATAAGCATTTAGATTTCCCAATGGCAATGCCATGAGTTGTTAATGATGACAACGAGATTGTCACCCTCAATAATAATGTTATTGATTTTGAGGTTAATTGTTTTCTAAATTCCATGAGACCAAGAATTTCTGCACCAATAATAGTTTTATTTTTTTGCTTTATCTGCTTTGAGGAAAATGATATCTTCTAGGTGGTTTCAAACAACGAAACCAAACGACGTATCTGTTGAATCGTGTTTTGAGGCAACAAAGTTGAGTTTGATAAATGTGGTGTAACACCCCGAATCCGCGGGATATCGAAATGCTACGGGCGAGACCTCACAATGGGTCCCGACCCTTATCCTGACAATAATCTCACCGGACCTTTCCAACATGGCACAAATAAAGGCGTAAAACTCAAAATGTTTGTAATGTATGCGAGACTAAAAAGTAAAGAGTACAATCTGGAAACTCAGCCGAGTCCTCAAAACGACACAAAAACTCCCAAAACATACATCCAAGAACCGTACAACAATAAGTAATCCAACATAACAATAATAATGATAATAATCCCAAAAACGCCCCCGTCCTATGATTTACGGCGACCCTCAGCTGTCCACTCCTCCATCTCACTCGGCGGCGTCCCTAACTTGCGGGGCATCTACACAAGCGATTTAAAACTGTTAGCTCAATTCGAAGCATTAGAGACATGGATAAGGCACATACACACTCATACATCATAACACCACATAATCATGCTCAACAAACAAGTCCGGTTTATTATCTTTATTTATTAGGTCGTATCCCGTTCTAATTCAACTTAGTTGTGACACGGGACCACCGTGGTCCCGCCTCGGTCCCTACTTACCGGCATGGAACGGTACGGATGCCTCTGACCGTCTAACCAGCATGGGCTAGTCGCCGAGAACCTCCTAGACTCTTGCAAGAGCTAGGCAGATGGTATCACCGCCCGTTATCATACACTTGGGCCAAAATAATATAAGGGTCGGTGGTCCTATTACCGGTTTATATGTTATAACGAAAGAGGTAAAACACACACCGCCAAGCAGACCATGAATCTAATACATCGAATACGGCTAAGTAAGTCCGGAGACTTACCTCGTCTCTCAACTCACAATACTCTAGCTTCATTAGAGAGGAAGCACACAACCTGCTCATACAAGAATACACTCATGAACACAAGCTCACGCTCAAGAAGTCTTAGACTTCACTCTAGGATCTAAGCAAGATCACCCAACTCTCAAACTAGGAAAGCATCCTAGGATCGATGGTACTCTTAACATTCTCAACAAGCAAAGGAAACTCACAACAACCTATAGCTCAAATGATAATCAACAATAGCCTAAGAGAGCCAATCTAGCCAACATGCTTACACAACTTAAGGTCAACACTCACACCAAGTCATAAGGGCTTCACAGATAGCAACCACTAGATGGCATTCTCATGAGTCCTAGGTCCAACATAAGCATGCTTCTAACAAGGTATAATTACAATGCTAAGGAAGGAACGAAGAGGAAGGGAGAGAGGAACCTACTGGTGAAGAAAACATAGTCGCGGAAACAAGTTGGCGCCCCGGCGGAAGCTGTCACCGCCCCCAACGGTGCCCTGGACCCGCCCCTGTGGCTGGTGGCCGCCCCTGTGGTGGTTCTGGCCGCCATTGCGGTGGCCCTGGTCCGCCCCCGCGCTTCGGAAGATCCGCCCCGCGGTTTGAGCAGCAGAAACTCATCTTCTTCGTTTGCGACTGTAGATCCTTAGCTCCAATGTCTCCCTCTTCATGATGGGTCCTCTTCAAACACCAACCTATGATCTTAGGCTCCTCTCCACGACCTAATCGAGCCAAGAACACACACATGCAACGGATCTAAGGAAAAGCTTTCTCAAGAGCTCCATCCATGGCCATGGATGAAGGGGAAGGAAGGGAAGGTTGTTTAGCAAGGAAAGAGAAGGAGAAAGAAGAGAAAGACTTACAAACCACTGATATCCTTCTTCATAGTAGCTCATCCATAAGCAAATCACCCAGGGAACAGAGGAAGAGGGCAAGAGAGAGTGGAGGGAAAGAATGACTAACGTGAGAGAGGAAATGAAAGAGGAGAGAGGGAGAATCCAACAAAGCTGAAAAGGTGGGAGGGAAACAAGGGGTCAGCTGACCCCTTGTCACCTCAGCTGGAAACGAAAAGTCCAAAATTGGAATAAGGGAAACGAGGGGTCGGCGCGGGATTTTGGGAATAAATCCCGGTACTCAGCACACGTGCCTGTGGGAATATTAGGCCGCCGACGCGGGAAGCTCGGAAATGTCTCGACACCCGGAATAGAAATTCCAGATGTTACTTGTGGTTGGAGGTTTTTCCCAGTTGATGTTCCTTATCTTTCTTAAAGGATTTGTATTTTTTCTTTGGAGTTGTTCGCTCCAAACGGTGTGTGCAAGCTTTAAATTTATAACCGAGGAAATAAGCTTAAACAAGGATGCGAACCCGCAGTGTACGGGTCAATCGTAGTAAAAGCAAGAAATTCCGGGGTGTCGATCTCAGGGACTTAGGTGAAACCTAAGCAAGTATAGGTAGTCTATGTAATTACTAACCACAAAAGCGATTAAAACAATCAAAGATGATAAAAAGTCAATTAAGGAAATATGCAAATTCTAAGGATTAAAGCATCTAGTTGTGGTTCTAACTCAAGATCTCAAGATAAGCTGACAAAGCTGAGATTTTGCAAAGGGAAGGTGTTACTAAAGTGGAATAGATCACCGGGTAAGTCTCACTACTCACTAATCCCAAACTGTAACTCCTATTACCGGGTAAGTCTCAAGGAATTAAGGTAAAGAACTATAACCTCAAACCAACACGCCACCTAAGGGAATAGAATCAACCTTTACCGGGTAAGTCTCATGCTAACTCACAAAGATGGGATGAAGGCACACTCAAACCCCAATAAAGGATAAACCCTACCTACACTTATGATCATGGGTAAACAAACAAAAGAATCACCGGGTAAGTCTCATCCTAAGCTTGCATTGAACGAGGAAAGGTGTAATAAGAATAGGATTTGGCAAACTCTAACACTTAACTCTCAGTTTCGGATCAAAAAGGTCACCTCGGTCAGTCAAGTTCCACCCCGGCCGAGATGTTCATCGATTGAGCGAGATGTTCTAGGGTTAAGGATAAAGACTCGAGCTTTCAGGATCCTACTGGAATTTAAGATTATTCTATCATTGTTTTCCCCACAACCTTCAGCCAATCACCCTAGAATCACACAAAGAAATTAGCCACTCATCATCATGAAAGCGATAATCAAATATACGGGAAGAGAATGAATATTTGAACACAAAAAGCTTAAGAACAAGGCTTCAATAACTGAATCAAATATCAAACAAATAAGCGTTCCTTGGATAACAGATCCAACAAGACAAATCAACAAGAAGAGAATCTAAGAAAGTCTTACAAAACCCTTCACAAAAGCTATAACAAGCTATCAATCCTTCCTAGATTGATCTTCAATCTTCCTTCCTTCAAACTCCGGAAAAATCCCTTAACTGCTGGATGCTCTCAGCCCTCTAAGCATGCGGTGATCCGAAGGTGGCTGAATTGTAGAAAACCCAACCCTTTATATAGGAGAATTATCTTTCAAAGATAATATATCTTAAAAAGATAATTTCCTACAAAATATATCCATATCTCCTAAAATAAATATCTTCCTTCCAAATATAAGATATTTCTATAAAATATATCCATATCTCCTAAAATAAATATATCTTAGAAAGATAATTTTATAGGAAATATCTTAAAAGATAATTTTCTAATAAAATATATCTTATCTCCAAAATAGATCTCCTAAATATATGATCTTCCTTCCAAAAATCCAGCCCAATAATATAAGATCTCTCCTTCCAAAAATAAAAGATCTCAGCCAAGAATAAAATATATCTCGTTGCGTCAGAGTATTCGCCTCGGTCGAGACGCTCTTCAAAATCACCTCGGTCGAGATGGTACTGTAGCTGACCGAGGTGGCTCTAAACTGAATTGAAATCTCTTAAATCTGGTCCAAAGTGAATCTCTAATCCATTTCCATGCTTCCTGGATTCTTCCTTAAGCTCCTGAATGTAGCTTCAATGACTCCTTAGCTCCTTTAGCTCCATTTTGATGCAAAACGTGCCATTTTACCTACGATTACAACGAAACTTGGTGTAGACCTCGATTCCCGCAAAGGTAGATGAAACGACGATATAATCACATAATATACATCCAAACATGCAGATTATTGAGGATAAAACATCTAAACAAGTCCCAAAATATAGACTATAATTCATGCTATCAGGAGTCTATTACCAAGACGTGGTCAATGTTTCGGTTGTTAGTCCATATTTGTATTTGATATTTTATAAACTCAAAGTTATTATAGACGGTTCCTCCCGTTTCATCCTGAAAATTAATTTTGTTTCTTGAAAACCAAATGTTCCACCAAATATTTACAATGATGGTGAGCTATGTAAGTCTTAAATTGTGTTTTAGGCTTTCTAGAGATGAATTAGGTTTTATATTATTATAGTTTTATGAGTCTAGGGTTTTTAGGACTTTTGGGTTTGTGTTGTTGTTTATATGTTTTGTAAACAGACATTTAAAGAGAATGTAATGTAGGTCTTATGAGTGGTGATTGTAAAATTCATAGTTCATTGTGATTGTTATTCATCATTCATCTAGTTTTTGTTTTGTGGGAAGACCATTCAAAGCAATTTTCCGCAAGAAGTTTTTTATTCTAGGTTTAGTGTCGAGATTCCATATCCAATACAAAGGTACTTGAATAAAAGCATTTAATTTCATCGAGGAGGTTAAATGCAAATCTAGCGGAGAACCTACCATTCTTGTCTTTCCTCCAGTAGAGTAGTCTTGGATGTGGTTTTTTGAAATAGTAATATTCATTATTGTTTTTAAAGAATCGTCATTATTTAGGTCTTTAAGTTCTTCTTTTAGCGTATTACAGTCCTAACTTTTAGTTTCTTTGATAAACTAATTAATTGTTTTGGAGGTGTTTACGTGGTTTCTATTGCTTATTAACAAAATTAAGGGTTTTTTAAAAACCTAGTTGTCAAGCCAAAAATTTATGAGAAGATTGGTCTCTTAACGCCTTTTTTGGATCGCGTATACAAATTAGGCCCCTTTGTTTTTCTCATAAAAAATAAAGGAAAATCGTGGAAATAATGGTTTGATATTTAAGTTTTTTTTGAGGGTAAATACGTAAATTTATGTGGGATTAAAACTACCCAAAAAATCATGGAGAGGGATCTTCATCCCGATTTTCCAAGATTCGTAACCGATACATTAGCGATGGACGACCCTTTGGCTTGCTCTCCATCCATCTCCGACAAAACCCTAAGCGGAGGAGACCTTTTATTTCCTTCATATCCGGCGGCTGAACTAGGCGATGAACCTACCGGCATGTACCATACACTGGCGATGACTTTTGCTACTCACTGAGCCATACACTCTCCCATTTTAATAATTTTGTAACCCGATACACGCCAGTAGGCAACCCTTTGGCTTCATCTCTAACCCTCTCTAGCAAAACCATTAGCGACGACCTCCTCCAACCCACTCCGGTGAAACCCTAAGCGACGGGAGACCCTTTTTCTACCCATTGAACTATACAATTTCCATCTATTATCAAACCTTTTGGCATCCCCGTTCAATTTCGAGCGGACGAAGAGAAGGTTCGTCTTCAACTACCCTTTACATTATTGCAATTCATTTTTATTTTACCAACAAAAACAATCAAACAAAATATTATTTTTGTAGTTAATCACATCAGTTGACATCTCTTGAGACCTACCTTCTCCATCAGTTGGCGAAATTGCGTCATTCTCTTCGAATTCGAGCGGCTGAAGAATTAGGTTCGTATACTATTATCCTCCTTCTTGCAGTTTGTAATTATTTACCAAATGAAATAATGGAAATCTATGTTCTTCTTGGAAAATTAATCATATTGTGTATCACATTGAAGTACAACATGCTTCCAAATGCTTTTATTATGAGTTTGTGTTTTTCACCATTCTTCGGAGTCGTCCAAGCTGCTACTGACTCGATCTTTGCCGGATCAATCTTGATACATTCTGCAGAAACTATGTAACCTAGAAAGGCCACCTTAGACATCCAGAACTCGCACTTAGAGAGCTTGGCGTACCATTCTCTATCCTGCAAAACTCGTAACACCGTCCTCAAATATCCTGCGTGTTCCTCTCTACTTTGAGAGTACACTAGGATGTCATCAATCAAGACTACCACAAATTGATCCAAGAAGTCGATGAAGATGCCATTCACCAACTTCATAAAGACGACGGGAACATTCATGAGCCCGAATGTTATCACTATAAACTCGTAGTGGCCATATCGAGTCCGAAATGCCGTCCTGGGAACATCGTGCTCTCTCACCCTCAGCTGGTGATATCCGGACCTCAGGTCCATACGGGAGAACACAGAAGCTCCCTGCAACTAATCCGGCAAGTCGTCAATAAGGAGTAGCGGGCACTTGTTCTTGATGGTCGCCTTGTTTAGGTCTCGATAATCGATGCAAAACCTCATCGATCCGTCCTTCTTTCATACGAAAAGTACCGTCACACCCCATGGGGAAACGCTAGAGCGTATGAAGCCCTTCTATGCTAACTCTTCGAGTTGCCTCTTCAAATCTAGTAACTCAATAGGCATTATAAGGTATGGAGCCTTCAAGAACGGTGTCATCCTCAATGCTGAAATCCACGCTCCGTTGTGGCGGTAAGTTGGATGGCTCGTCAAAAACGTTGATGAACTCGCATACGACGGGAATATCCTGTAATCGCGAACTCTCGCTCTCCTTCATGGCGTAACACCAGAAGACCTTGCAACCTTATCCAATCAGCCTTGCCACTCGGTCTGCACCGATGACAATACCCAACTTTCCAAGGCCTCAACATAGGAAAATCTCTATCTGACCTCCCTCGGTAGTGACCGACACGGTCCGCCTACCGATATCTAAAATCGCACCATGACGGTCCATCCAGTCCATCGCTAAATGAACTTCTTCATGTACTAAGTACATGACAAGAAGTTTACATGCCGATCATGATTTCCTAGACATATGGGACAATCGTGTATCTCGTGGGTACCTCTAACCCTACCTCGATCGTGTAACTGATAGGTGATGGAATCACTATTATTTAGGATAGTTTTTAGAGTCTTTTTATTGCATTTGTGTCGGTTTATGCTACTAACTCCTTGGTCCAGAAGAGGAAGACTAAAAGAAGCTAAGGAAGGAGTTATAAGCACTTAGGAGTGAAGATCGTTCACGAAGCAAAGCTTCTGTTGACTCACCGCCCCTGCGGTTGACACCTTACTCCGGAGCGCTCCCCGCGTCTTTGCCAGCGCCAACCATGAAGACGGTCACCGCCCCTGCGTCAACCCTTGGCGCCCCTGCGGTGACTTGCCCTGAAGAAGCGAAGACCAGCGCCCCTGCGCCTTCCCCTGCGCCTCTGCCTGCGCCTCAACCTGGGAGCTGTAAGATGAAGAGGTTGTGTCACCGCCCTTGCGTCGACACTGGGACGCCCCGGCAGCTTGGCATCAGAAACGGTAGGAAGTCGAAGAGTTAGACGTTTTGAAGAGCATTAAAGATCCGCCCCTGCGGAATTGCCTAGCCGCCCCAACGGCCATGAAGAAGATCAAGCGTTTTTGCCTTCACCGCCCATGCGGAGCTGAAGGCCGCCCCTGCGGTTTAACGTCAGAAGCTTTACTCCGGCTGTTTACACCACCTTTATTGCATTAAAGGTGGCTGTTTTGGGCCAGCCATTTACTCCTATTTAGTGTCTTTTGTAGTATAAATAGTCTTTGGTTGATTGCTAGAAGGATCCAACTTATCAACCAACAAATTATCCACTTTTTCCATTTAGATTATCTTGCTACCTTTGTAATGAGTTGCTAACTCCCTTGCTACATTGGGTTGGTTTGAAGATGCGTTGTTACTTTGGTTGTAAGTTTTCTTTAATATAAGTTTTCATTCAGTAATGCTTTGTTTTTCCTTGATCTCCATTGTCTAATTGCATGTTTTACTATTACTTGAGATTGATCACCTTAGGTTCTAAAGTGCATGCAAAGAACTAGGATTAATAGGTTCCGGGTTCGGGTCTTTAATCTAGTAGTAAACTTTAAGTAATAACGGGTTGTAATTGCTTAAAGGAAAGGAACACAATTATAAAGATAAGCTTAACGGTTTTAATCTTTTCTTTATATCCCTTAGTCTTTGTTTGAAAGCTAACAGGTTATTTGTTCTTGTAGGTTTACGGAACATTAGCCTGTTAAGTTGTGTTGATGCCGGTTGGCTCAACACATATATATGATCGATACGGGAGATTACTTGAAAACTTGTAAAAGGAACTTACCAAAGTAGCAATTGCATGCTTAGAATCAACCTAGTGTAGATTCACCCATTATTGTCTACTTGCTGCGTTATTCGTTTTCATAAGTTTTTGTGCATCAATTCAACCAAACCCCCCCTTTGTTACTTGTTTCCATAGTCAATAATTGCATCTAATAAAACACCTTAACTCTCTTGGGTTCGACCCTTACTTATTCACTATACTTGCTTTAGTACTAAGTCGGGATTTACTTTTGATTGGGTATAGACGACCATAGAAATACCGCCAGTCAGTAACCCTATAATGAAGGGTATCCTCTCTACCGTATAGAAGGCCAAACGCTCTACGCATACATCAGAAATAAATGATTGTGTAGCACCCGTATCATAAAGTACTCTAACAAGTAAACCATTAATCTGAATGGTACATGTAGTGGCTGGCGCTGCCGGCTCCTCAGCTCAAAAACTCGAGCATGTTCTCTTCTCGTATCAGTGGTGC
Source organism: Fagopyrum homotropicum (assembly GCA_033239125.1). Classification (NCBI taxonomy): domain Eukaryota; kingdom Viridiplantae; phylum Streptophyta; class Magnoliopsida; order Caryophyllales; family Polygonaceae; genus Fagopyrum; species Fagopyrum homotropicum. Next base: position 65,242,986 of record BSWB01000003.1, read on the forward strand.
TCCCACCGCGGCCTCTACTTGGTCCCGGTGCCGAACCCTGAGTAGAAGGATAATTTGGGACCCACTATTATTCCAGTTTTTGGTACCGAGACGATCTTTGTCCGCCTCCAGCTGCACTAGCAAGGGAAAAACCCTGTTGTGAAAGGGCCTTCCCTGATAAGAAAAGGTAGCTCGGTGGCATGACTTGCCACAAGTGTAGCAAGTCATTGATGGATTCCTACACTCAGGCCGTATATGCCCATACCCTCCACAGTTGAAGCACTGCGGTCCCCTATCAAAAGTTCGTGCAGTCGATGGACCGCTCGAGTATCCCTGCATCTGACTCCGCCCTAATGCTTCAACAATAGCACTGGTCTAACCCGTTCTTTGTCTCTTCTCAAACCCTCCGGCCTGATAAATCCTCCTATGATTATCTCGCTCTCTCTCATATGCCGAGGATCGATCTTGATAATCTATCAAGGAATCACAATGAAAACTTGCCATATAGGTGCGGGTACTCTCCCTAAGTCTGCGGGAGAACAAGTATACATGCTGGTCCTCTAGAGGTGTAGCTGGACCTAGTTGTGCCAGCTCCTCCTGGAATTTCCTGATTCCCTCGGATATATGACCATCCTCAAAGACATCCTCCACAAAATCCTTCAGTTTGTCCCTCCTTGATGAGGTAGGGCAGAAACGCTCTCTGATGAGACACCTCATCTAGTCGTATCCGGTGACCCAACTCCGCATGGTCCTCCACCAATGTTATGCTAAGTTTTGGAATAGAGTTTTGCACCAAATCTACTCGTTTATCCTTTGGGCATCAAATCAACTCTAGTTCTGAGTCCACATGCCCAATCCAAAGCTCGACCTCTAGGCCCACCTTTACAACAAAAGGGGTACTCCCATCAAGTAAAAAATCTTCAACCAAGAATCCAGTCGCGGTGCTCTCGCCTCCTCTTGAGCCCTGGCAACCTCACTACTCGTGCTAGTGCATCTAATACCTATGCCGCTCTCTATGAGACCTTAGCTAATCCCGCAGGCGTTGGTGGATCTAGGGCATGTCTACCTGCCATGACTGCCTTTTCCACCTGACGAATGTACTCTCAAAGCTCAGGACCCCATCGAGACATGATCCATCCCATCTGATCGTACTTCCCGATGATAACTCCACCTTTGTTACAAATTTGCATATCTCATGATGGAAGACTTAACACAAATGAGCGGTTTTTATACTAACAAATATCGATTCTATTTCTAGATTGCTTGGTTTGTTTTTGTGTTTTTCAAATGTATGCAGACCTTGGAAAGCATTTCAAGGGATGAATGGAGGCCTTGAAAACGGATACAAAGGACAAGCGTAGAGATTGGAAAGAATTTCAAAGGTTCAGCACGAAGGCCTTGAAAGCCATTTCAAGGGATCAAAGCCGAAGCCTTGAAACATGATACAAAGAACATATCCGCGTGAAGAAATTTGAAATTCAAGATTCAATCTCAACAACCAAATCTACCAAGGATCAAGAGAAGATCTTCCAAGAAGATATCAAGAAGATTTGGCCAACAAGAAGATCTCGACCGACAAGAAGATTTGGCCCAACAAAAAGAACTTACAAAGATCTTAACCAAATGGACGCAAGATTAAAGATTTCTTCCCAACGGATTGATGCGTCCTTGGACACGTCAATGAAAGATTCCGGATCTAGATCAAGTTGAAGCGTCAACTAGTCCTTAGTTGAAGTGCAAATGCGTTTGAAGGTTTGAACGTGAGTTGCGGAAGCTTAGAGATGGAGGCGGAAGTTGAATGGTTGAGTCGATTTAGATTGATCGATCAAGCCTTGAAGTGGATCGGTTGAGTTTGGATCGAAGATCCAAAAGAAGAATTTTGGGAGGATGGAAAAGAGATTGATGCTCAAGTAAGTAGGAGGAAAATACGTCTCAATTACTTAATCAAATTGAACATGCTTTACAAATGAGCCAAGCCTGCCCTTATATAGTGGATGATGGTCATACAAAGAGTCGGAACTTAAATGACGGAAATAAAGTTGGAATAAAAGTTTCGAAAATGTAAAGCCTAAAAATGTGAAAAGTTGGGAATTTAAGTTCGATATTAAGTTTCCGAATTAAATTCCGAAACCAAAAGTCTAATCTTAAATTCGAAAAATTAAGTTCTGGAAATAAAGTCCCAAAAATTATATTCCGAAAATAAAAAGACTTATTATTACAAAACGATAAAATATGAAAATGCGCCGGAACGGTGCCGGTTTGGCAAGCTTCATGCCATGGTGGTGTGGAGACACGGTTTGCAACCAATGGGCTCGTGACAAGCAACGGGGCGGACAATGATGGAACCGGTAGCTTAGGCGATGACCTTAGTACGGGAACGGGTGAGAGGTCCATCGGAGCGAACCCGGAATGCCTCGTCTTTCTCATCTTGGGACATAGGGGTCAAGGGCGCATCAGTCCCCCCCATCTTGAATGTGAAACATCCCCGTTTCACCTTCGTCAAATAGGGGCTCAATGTATCGTGCAAGATCCTTGACATTGAACGTCGGGTGCACGCCGTAGTCGTCCGTAAGCTCCAACTTGTTTGCATTCGGGCCATGAAAAGATAAGATGTGGAAAGGTCCATCACCGCGGTCTGAGAGCTTTCCTTTGCCGCGAGATGGAAAACGCTCATTCCTTAAGTGGAGCCAAACAAGATCACCGGGCTCGAATGAGATTGGATGGCGGCCTATGTTGCATTGTGAGGCAAGTTGATTGGCACGCCGTTGGAGTTGTGTCCTAGTCCGTTCATGAAGCTCAATGATGTGAGCGGCAGGCTTGCTCCGGTGATGTGTTCTCCGTCTTTGAGTGGGCGCAGAGTGAAGTCCATCGGGGTGTGTGGATTAAGGCCGTAGACAACTTCAAAAGGTGAAAGCTTTGTTGCTGAGTGTCGAGACCAGTTATAAGAAAACTCCATGATAGAAACTAAGTCCTCCAACTTACGTGGGTTGTTCCTAAGGGTCGCTCTAAGTAGAGCGCCGAGAGTCCGATTGGTCACCTCCGTTTGACCATCGGTTTGGGGGTGATAGCTACTTGAAAACAATAAGTTGGTTCCAAGTTTTCCCCACAATGTTCGCCAAAAATGACTCACAAACTTCACGTCCCGATCACTAAGGATGGAACGTGGTATCCCATGTATGTGCACAACATTGTCAAAGAAAAGAGTAGCGACTTCGTTAGCATTTTGTGTGCTCTTACATGCGATAAAATGGGCCATTTTTGAGAAATGGTCGACTACCACGAAAATGGAGTCTTTTCCTCGTTTTGACATTGGTAGGCCAACCACAAAGTCCATAGAAAGATCCTCCCAATGTCCCATTGGTATATTAAAAGGAGAATACAATCCATCCGGACCTTGGCGCGATTTTGCATGGTGACATGTGATGCAACTTGTGCAAAACCGTGTCACACGCTTGCACATTCGGGGAAAAAAGAAGTGCTCTTGTAGAGCAACGAGAGTCTTGGTAGCACCGAAGTGACCAATACCCTCATGGGCCTCCTTTATCAACAAATAACGAATACTCGAGCGCGGGATACAAAGCTTGCCCGCACGGAATAAGTAGTCATCGTTAATAAAGAAAGACTCATGCTCTCGGAGGTTAAGGCATTGAGGGAATATATCCTTCAAGTCAAGATCCGTGGCATATAACTCTTTGATAAGAGCAAAGCCATGGATCTTGGCGTCCATATGCACAAGAAGGATATATCGTCGAGAAAGGGCATCGGCTACCATATTCTCTTTACCTTTCTTATGTCGAATGACATAAGGAAACGTCTCAAGAAATTCTACCCAACTTGCATGGCGCCGACTCAAAGTAGTTTGACCCTTGAAATATGAAAGAGCCGCATAATCCGAATGAATCACGAACTCCTTTTTTCGCAAGTAATGTTGCCATGTTTTTAGACAACGAAATAAAGCATATAGTTCCTTTTCATAAGTTGGATAGTTGAGTGAGGGACCGGAAAGTTTTTTGCTAAAGTAAGCAATGGGGAGATTCTCTTGTAGGAGAATCCCCACAATGCCCATATTAGATGTGTCACACTCCACCTCGAAGGTTTTCGAATAGTTTGGGAGTTGGTGTAGTGGCATATTACAAAGACGGTCTTTGAGCGACTCAAATGCTCGAACATGGGTGTCACGCCACTCAAACGTGACACCTTTATTAGTAAGCTCATGTAACGGTCCTGCTATCGAGCTAAAGTCCTTGACAAAGCGTCGATAGAAGCCCGCTAAGCCGAGAAAGGCTCGAACCATGGTGCTGTAGTAGGAGTAGGCCACTCCCGAATGGCGCGAACTTTGGATTCGTCCACTTGTAGTCCGTCCTTAGACACGGCATAGCCAAGAAAAACGGTAGTGTCCGAGCAAAATACACATTTCTCTAAATTCACATACAATTGATCTTGTCTAAGGCACTCAAGAACGTGGCGAAGATACTCGATATGTTCATCCAAAGACTTGCTAAAAACTAAATTATCATCAAAATAAACTACTACGAATGTACCCAAAACCTTGGCAAGAAATGATTCATGAGGCGCATGAAGGTGGATGGTGCATTGGAAAGGCCAAATGGCATGACAAGCCACTCCTAGAGGCCATGCTTCGTCTTGAAAGTTGTTTTCCATTCGTCACCTTCGGCCATGCGGATTTGATGGTACCCGCTTCGGAGGTCGATCTTTGAGAATATGGTGGCGCCATGGATCTCGTCCAACATGTCATCTAAGCGTGTGATCGGATGACGGTACTTGACGGTTATTTGATTGATAGATCGACAATCTACGCACATTCGCCAAGAACCGTCTTTCTTGGGCACAAGTATGACCGGTACGGCACATGCAGATAAGGACTCACGAACATATCCCCGGTCTAGGAGATCTTGGACTTGGCATTGTAGCTCCTTGGTCTCTTCCGGACTTGCACGGTATGCGGCATGTTACGCTAATTAGGTAGCATAAAAAGCTTTACATTTATAAACTCGAACTAAAATCCTAAACTACCTAGCGAAACCCGTAGTGTACGGATCGTTATGTAGGAAGGAAAGTATTCCGAGGTCGAACACAAGGACTTAGGTGAAATCAAGTCATTCAATGATCAAAGATAGTGCAAATCTAAACTAAGATGAGATAAGGAATAAAGAAAGTGCAAAACACAATATTTTTGGTTGTTTTGGGTGATCAAACAAGGATCACAAATATATCAACACAAACAAGCAACACAAACACACAAACACAAAGATAGGAGATAAGAGGTAAGAAGACGGATTCTAGAGATTCGGAATTCCGATTATGACTATGGACTCATGCTTCTAAAGATCAAAGGAAAGTTGTGGTTGTCCGGAGTTGGGTGTTTCTTTAATGGGAGCAATTACCGAGTAAGTCTCATGCTCCACTAGTCTCGAACCTAAGGTCCAATTACCGGGTAAGTCTCAAGGAACCTAAGGACGGGAATTCTACACAAACCGGCCACTACCTAAGGGTCAACCCCTCCTTACCGGGTAAGTCTCGGAAAAGGCAAGTCTTAGGCAACGATCCTAGCACACTCAATCCAATAGCGGTTTTTTTTGGCTCACTACTACCTAGAGTTCATCATCTTATGTATCTAAGGAAGGAAATTATTGGGCAAGTCTCATTCCTCAAAAAGGTTTCTAACATTAGGTCACCCTAAGCTAGATTAAGCTTAACAAACACTAGGATTTCAACACATCTACATCCGAACATCCAGATTCATCAATACAAGCACAACAGAGAGAATCACGGGTGGATCATGGAAACCACGGCCGTGGTACCCTGAAGAACAGGCCGTGATTCTCCACTGAGTTGGGGTTTCGAACATAAATCGATACTAAGCTAACATGGAAGTCCATACAATCATAGTACAAAGCATAAACATCATTCCTTCTCCCTAGAATCACATCTATTCAGCCAACAACATACATTTCAAGATCAAACTTCACAAATAAATCACGCTTGCAAGTCATGGATAGATGATGAAGAATAATCCAAAGAAAATACATTAAAAGCTAGGATAGAAGTTACCAAATCTGACAAAGGCTCCAAGAGCTGTTCCAAGTCGTCAACAATGGAAACCTCACTCAAAACCACTCTAATCTCACATTAAAACGAAAATCTACACTAATCTCTTTCAAGAACACCCACAATGGGTGCTTGGAAGAGAGGCTACAATGGAGAAGTGTTTTGGTGAAGAAGCTAGGTCAAAAAGAAGGAAGAGAATTTTGGATTCCCACAATTACAGCCTGCAAGATCACTTAAATACCCCATCAAGAGCAAGAGTCGGCCAAAGAGATGGTGGGACACGTGTCAAAATGGTCCAGACAGAAACCACGGCCAAAACCACGGGCGTGGTTCTGCCATAGGCCGTGGTTATGCTCCAGAAACTCTCCTTGGATCATCAAGCAATGAGTTGGTGCGAGGCATGCACCAACAAGGTCCTATGTGTTCTCCTTTGCTCCTAGGTTGCTCCTTAAAGGGTCCGGATGTGTGCCACCACAAGGAATGATCCTCGAATGTATCGATTAAGCTCCAAAAGCTCCCCAAAATACCTACAAAACATGCAAAAGTCCGTGTAGACGTCTATTTCGACAATATACATGAATTAAGCGTAAACGTCATGAACTAATGCCAAATCATCCATAAATGGAAAGGAAAACTATCTAAAAGAGTGCCTAAACTAGTGTCATGAATCATGTCATCAGTTGCCTAAGAATTACCTTTTCCGAGACTTACCCGGTAAGGAGGGGTTTGACCCTTACGTAGTGGCCGGTTTGTGTAGAATTCCCGTGCTTAGGTTCCTTCAAAATTACCCGGTAATAGGATCTTAGGTTCAAGACTAGTGGATCATGAGACATACCCGGTAATTGCTCCAATTAGAGAAACACCCAACTCCGAACAACCGAAGCCCTCCTTTGATGTTTAGAAGCATGAGTCAAATGCCATAACCGGAATTCTTGATCTCTGGAATCCGCATTTCTTACCACTTATCACCTATCTTGTGTTTGTGTGTTTGTTTGCTTGTTTGTGCTGCACATTTTGTGATCCTTGTTTGCTCACCCAAGATCCAACCAAAAATATTGTGTTTTGCACTTTCTTTATTCCTCATCTCATCTTAGTTTAGATTTCCACTATCTTTGATCATTGAATGATTTGATTTCACCTTAGTCCTTGTGTTCGACATCAGAATACTTTCCTTCCTACATAACGATCCATACACTGCGGGTTTCGCTAGGTAGTTTAGGATTTTAGATCGAGTTATAAATTTAAGACTTTGTGTGTGCACGTTTTAGGCGAACGAGTTCTTGGCACTCTTGCCTTGGATTTGTGTCGTACATTCCTAGCGTGAACAAGATCCTAGCCCAATAGCGCCCCGAGTCCCGCGGATTTGGGTGTTACACAATCTATTATCATCTAAACCACAACCATCAACCTATCGCCCTAGAATCGCAGGGGGTTTAGCTAACAATCATCATATCAATATCAATAATCATAAAAGAGGTTGAGAAAGGATAAAACCAAGAAAAATCAATAATCTCCAAATAATCAATCTCCAAACAAATAAATCCACATATAATATCCGTTCTTATGTTCATAGAATAGAAATCAAAATCGAGAAAATCTCGCAAAAGTATCTCTAATCTCCAAGTGCAGGTTGTCAATTCGTGTCCAAGATGCTAATCCAAAAGCTCTTCAATGCCGTCTTCCATATTCCGAATGGTGTTACATGAAAATATCGAGGTATAATGCGGTGTAAGCGAGAGTATTACGTCCTCCGGAAAAATGCCGTAGCCTCCCTATTTTATAGAATAAAATTAGGGTTAGAAAGATCCCTTTTGCATTGATGATGTGGCAATAACGGTACGGATCTTCCCGAAACAAACCACGGGTGACGTCATCAAAACCACGGCCGTACTTTATACCCCGGAGCATCTCGACCTCTCTTTCCACGGGTTTTAATCAATGAATTATTAAATCCTCGGCCGTTGAAGTTGTTCTTTTGACCGTGGTTCCTTCTCTTAGATGTGTTTCCTCTTTGCTTCCTCCAAGACTTTACTACATACTTCTCCTTATGTTCTCCAATGCTTCCCATTGAGGTCCACTTTGATTAACACCTCATGAATGCTCCAATTCCACTCCAATATTTCGGATAGAAAATCGGTTGGAAACCGTCCACCCCGGGTGCTTTGTAAGAGCCCATACTTCTAGTAGCATTACAAACCTCCTCCATATAAATCGGTTCCTGCAAGTGGATCCACTCGTCGTTCTCAAGATCAGGGAACTCACCAGAAATCTTAAGATCCTCGCCAAGTAGATTAGAACTCTCAAAGATGTACAAACTTCTGAAATAGTTAACAACATGCGTTTCCAATTTAGACTGATTTTCCTCTCAATCCGCATCATCGATATTGAGACTCGTAACTCTATTACCACTTCTTCTGATAATAGTAGAGGTGTGGAAGAAAGTAGTATTTCGATCCCCGCACTCAAGCAACTGTTCTCGAGATTTTTGGAACCATATTAATTCCTCTTGCTCAAGAATACCCTCGAACTTTGCCTTAAGACTTTTCTCCTCCTCCATCAGACGGTAAGAAGATCCTTGGCTGATCCGGGATTGAACCTTGTAAGTTTCTCCATCGATTCATGTTTCCTGCAGAAAACATTACCAAGACAAGCCTATTCAATGTAATAAGAGAGTTTTTAAGGGTAGGTAGAAGCAAACTTACCTCGGGATTACTGAACCAAAACGCTTCCACCATGGATCAAAAGTCTTTGTTGGTCATCCACGCTGCCTCCATCCTAAAAGGGCGTCTCTCTTTCTTATAGTTCAAGTAGGATCTAGCTTTAGAAGGATAGGTGAGTGGTAAGAGGAAAAACGAGCAAGATGTCTAACTTACGCATTAGACCACCTTAGGCGTCCGCTATGATTCATTAGCACTCTGTCTATCTTTTTTAAAATCTTATTCTTTTCCAGGTTTTCCATTGTCCCACGTGAATTCAAATCCAGTATATCTTAAGTCAATGAGGCCCTGATTAATAATGAGCTCATTAAAAGTGCTAGAGTCCATATGAAGTTCATGTGAGCCTCCATCTCGTTCATGGGTGTAGCGAATGCAGTTGAAATCTCCACCACAAATCAAGGGATCGGAGATTGTATCAAGTACTTCATCAAGGTCTCGCTAGAACTCCCTGCGCCTCTGGTAGTTAGGAGCAACATAGATTGCAATGAAACTAAACGTACCTGCACGTCCCAAAACCTTGGCATGGATGAACTACTTGGTGCTTCTTACAATTGAAATAGTTACCTTCTCCTTGTGCCAAAGTAACCAAATACCTCCCCTCAAAACCAACCGCTTCAACACGAAAGCAACCCGAAAACTTCATGCTATCACTGATGGCTGTGCTCCAGCTCCCGAAACACGAGGCTCTACAATAAACAAAACATCTAACTGTGATGGATACAAAGATACTTAATAGCGCGTCGAAACCCATTCTTACCGGCTCCGAATATTTTCCATAGAAGGAAATTCATTAAAACAAAAGACTAGAAAAAACCAATTAGAATCAACAAGACTGGATCATGCTTTCGGTCATGTCAACCATGGATGTATAAAATGGAACCAAAGTCTCACTTGTTATTGGGTTGTCCCTCTTTGATTTACCTTCAGCTTTCTAGGTAAGTATTGAGGGGTCACATACATCTTTACTAGCATTTGCATCTTGAGGAGGAAGAGACTTAGCTGTCTTGGCTTGATTCATCGCTAACTCACCATGATTGCTTGATGAGGCCACAACTGCTAGAAATATATTATCTGGTATGGCTCCAGAGTTGTTAGATTCACAACATATACCTTCTTCTTGTCGTTGTCTTTTAAGAGGGCCAAGAGAGGTAGCACCGCCATTCACCTTTTTGGCACGCCATGCAGCCCTTCAGGCTTCATTTTTCAGCTTTTGTCGGACCTTCTTATTATTGCTACTGGTGTTGTTTGAGTTATTAGGTTTAGCAGTGGCTTGGAATGTTGGGATGTCGGTATCTTGAGTTTGAAGATTTGTATTTGACACATGTGCTCCATCTATAGTTATAACTTTGATCAGCGTACTATTCTTTTTATTCGTCACCTCTTCGTGCATACTTTTAGTGGGCTTGGGCTTCTGGGGCCCATTACTATTATCCCCCTTAACCTGTTTACTTGAATAGCAGATTTGGTTCTCACATGAGTACGACCGTTTTGAAGAATATTCTCCTTCTCTAGTGTAATGAGAGTTTTCCTTTCCGGGCATATAGCCTTCCTTCCGAGAGTTTAATCTAATTTCCGCTCGGCAAACGTTCACTCCTAAAATATTTTGTATGAGGAGACTTTCCTTTCTAATTCTTGTTTTGTCTAGCCACCATCAACCATTGAACATACCCCGATGAAGGCTCTTCTAGCCGAATGCTTTGGTGCTCCATTTCGACTAGTGTTGATCCCTTCTTCCCCATCAGCTTGTGGCTCCCTGGAACAGGATGATACACCAATAGTATGGCATTCGGAGCACCCATCAAACTCACAGTGTGACGCAAGGCGACCATATCTGCCACACTTGTAGCAGATCGTACCAAGCCCCTCGTATTCTATCGAACACTATTTACCATTGATAAAGAAAACTTTCTTTAAAGGACGGTTTAGATCAATTTCAACGCAAACCTGAACAAACCTTCATATATGAAAATGGAGTGTTTTGGGATCAATGGTGATAGGTATACCAACACCTCCCACCATACTCCAAATGACTACTTCATGATACTATTGTACTAGCATTCCCGTCATTCTAATCCAGATTGGGGCCGAGGTAGTAGGGTTTGAAGTGACAAACTCCGGAGTCCACTTCTTCATTATTAAGCATCGTCCGGCGACTACCCAAGGACCTCCCATTTAGATCATCATGAGTTCATTTTCATTATGAAATATAAAGAAAAAATAGTTGTTCTCCAAATCAATGTGTTGGATGTTACTCCCACAATTCCATAAGTCTCTGACTTTGTGTTCCATAACCGGAAAGGCTACCGGAAAGCCAAGCACTTTAAACACAATTGAATTCATCCATCTTGCTTCTAGCTCTTGCGTAATCTCTTTGTCGATTTCAATGACTTGATCACTATCAACTCCAAGAAAAAGAACGTTGATTTTCTTGGTAAGGACTTCACGTGTAATTCTAGCTTGGTTAGTAGCCCTGGGTTTGGGCCCTTCCATGACTTCAATCCAAGACTTCATAAGCTTTCCTTCTAGACGATCGGACGATCTTGCATTGGATATTTCCATCCTTTCAACAGCTTGAGAATGCTTAGTGACACTAGATCCAATAGAAGGCGTAGCAGTAATGGTGTCAGGGGGACCCTTCTCCTCCAGGAACTGACCTTAAAGAGCACTCCTTAATCACCGTAGTAGAATGATCAATTACATTAGACCCCTCTCGTGTCTCCCTGCCCAAACTAGGCCGAGGAACAACAATAGTAATCGTTTCAGCCATGAATGTATCAGCGTTAACAATCATCTAAGTAACCTTCACAGGCGTTGAGGCCGCCGGCTCATAGGAATACAACATACTTCCGTAATAAACACTCTCGGACAACCGCCTACCTAGACATTTTGGCTTCTAGGTCAAAGAGAGCATTTTTCTTGGTTATATTGTATACCGCTGATACTGCTCGGCTCATCCCAACATATAGGTGTACGACACCTCCGTCTATATAATGTCTCATAAAGGGCCATCTTGATCGACGCATGCTAGCTATTATAGTACAAAAACTTGACCAACTCGAGGTGATCTGACTATTTTTGTCCCTAGTCTAGCACACAAGCCCTCAACATATCCTCTAACATTTGGATAGTCCTCTCTAACTGACCATCTGACTGATGAAAAGCCGTCGTAAAATGTAGGCTCGTGCCCAATGCAATATGTACTTGTTGCCAAAACTGCATGGTAAAGCGTCCATCTCTACCAAACAAAATAGTCCTCGGTACCCCATGAAGTCTCACTCTCTGCCTAGTGAACTCCTCAGCTAGCCGACTCACCGGCCACGTCTCCCGAATAGAGATAAAACTTGTTGTCTTCGTTAGTCTATCAACTACAACCCATATAGCATCAAAGCTCCTACTCGGCCTCAATTCGGTAACAAAGTCCATGGAGATATCCTTCCACTTCCACTGCAACTCTAGTAGTGGATGGAGCTCTCCTCCAAGTATACAATGTTCTATCTTGACCTGTTGACAGATCGCGCACTGAGCCACAAAGCTAGCCACATCGAGCTTCAGCCTGCCCCACCACAATGAGCGCCTCGCATCCTGATACATCTTACTCGCACCAAGGTGCACAAAGTAAGGTATAGTATGGCGTCTCATCACTCTATCAGCACCTATGGTGAACTATGGGGCCTCACCTCGAGACATCATATCTCTGATCCATCTCAATGTCGGGAAGGTCTCCTATTTCTGTTTGATCTCTACCAACAAATCAGGTAGAACCTCAAAAGTAGACACAAGACTGTCTATATCGGGAAACTGAATATCCAACTCTAGCCACGCTAGATCTCTATGAAACTGAGCCCGAGTTGTCAATCTCGCTATCGCCTTCTCTCGAGACGTCTTCTTACTAAGGGCATCGGAGACTATATTCGCCTTCCCTGTGTGATACAAAATCTCAAGGTCAAAGTCCTTGATTACCTCGAGCCATCTCCTCGGGCGGTTATTCAATTCCCGCTGAGTAAAACTATACTTCAAACTCTTATTGTTTGTGAAGATTTGGCATAAAACTTCATACAAGTAATGCCGCCAAATCTTCAAGGCATGAACAACTTCAGCTAACTCGAGGTCATGAGTCGGCTAATTCTCCTCATACGTCTTCATCGGTCGAGACGCATAAGCGATTACCCTACCACCCTGCATCAACACATATCCCAAGCCTAGCTTTAATGCGTCGCTATACACTACAAAATCATTAGTACCTTCTGGCTGTGCTAAAGTGGGAGCGGAAGTCAATCTTCGCTTCGGATCCTCGAAACATTGAGTACACGGCATGGACCATACAAACCGGGTAGTCTTCTTCAACGGACTTGTAAGTGGTCGGCCGATCATAGAAAGCCCTTCCACAAACCGGCGGTAATATCATGCTAAGCCAAGAAACTCGTAGTGGTCATACCGAGTCCATAAAGACTGTAATATCTAGTAGTAATTATCATCGGTGACAATGAATATGTCATTCATCAACTCCATTAAGATGGAGGGCGCATTCGTGAGCCCGAATGACATCACTACTATCTCGTAGTGGTCACACCGAGTCTGAAATGCCGTCTTGGGCACATCCTGCTCTCTCACCCTCAGGTGGTGACATTCGGACCTCAGGTCTATCCACGAAAACACAAAAGCTCCCTGCAGCTGATCCAACAAGTCGTCAAACGGGGTAATGGGTACTTGTTCTTGATGGTCACCTTGTTCAGCTCTCGGTAATCGATGCACAACCTCATCCATCCGTCCTTCTTCCGCACAAAAGTACCGGCGCACCCCATGGGGAAACTGTAGGGCGTAAGTGTAACACCCCAAATCCGCGGGACTCGGGGCGTCATATGGGCTAGGATCTCACAGTGGATCCTGACCCTACCCTTACAACAAGTTAACCGGACATTACAACAAGACACTGACAGATATAAAAACAAATACACAAAACGGTAGACTATATAACAAAAGAGTATACAAAATCATAGCCGAGTGTAAAATAACAACATCATATCCAACATATACAAACATCCCCAAAAGCCCATGCAACACTTATGTATGGATGTCCCCGGCTAGTTACCCTGCCGGATCACTTTATAGTCCTCCTATCCTACAAAGCATCTACAACACAGTATAAAACCGTTAACTAACCATTCGTATATTAGATAATGCATAAGCACAATTACAAGTCATGGAATCATAAACTCATAATCATGTTGTCACAAATTTACCCGTTTTGATTATCTTATATAAATAGTCATCCACTAAAATCGTGTAGATATATATAGATATATGAAACTATGTGACACGAGAAATGTATCATTCTCGCCTCTGGGTGCTATAGCCAGGTGGAGTAGTATCGGCGCACTACCCGTGTACCCTATGGGAGTGGTGAAGTGTCCATCCCGTATATCAGTGTGGTCTGACTTCAGAGAACCTCCCAGACTCCTTACAAGATGAAAGGGAAAGGTTATCACTACCACTGCAAGGGGGCTATTAATAAAACATTGGTCGGTAATAATCGATATCGCATGCTTTCAAGCATATAACACACACACCACTCATGCATACATCCAATATAAGGATGGTAGCTAAGTAAGTCCTATGGACTTACCTCAACCTCTGATACTCTCAACCACGATCAACCTCAATCCGGATAACAACACTGCCTAATAATAAGGCATAAAGATATATCAAATCTCCTATCATCAAAGGGGTCACACCTAGACCCAAGGGATCCATAAGGATCATATCCAAATTAAAAGCCTCACAACCTACTAATCCTCAAAGCCATAACCGGCATATATCGATATGATAATCATCATCATCCTATCCTCACACACATGCCTAACAAGCTACTTAACCACTCACACTAGGAAAGGAAAGGGTCCATGCCATCCTAGGAAGTCCTGAATAACACGCACCTGCGTGACAAGGAAGGCGCAGGAGCTGGACAAAGGGAGGCCCAAGGGCGGCTCTTGGTGGTGCAGGGACGGCGGCACACTGGTGAAGGGGCGGCTTGAGGTGGCGTAGGGGCGGCTGGTGTACAGTGAGCACGTCTTCGACTTCTCTTCGATTCTTCACTCGTCTCTCTTCACTTCTTCAGCATCCAGCAGCCCCACACATACATAGACATACATATATATATATATATCAAAACAAGCCTAAGAAGCTCATCACAAGATCAAACTTGTGGAAACCTAAGCTAAGAAGGAAGATAACAAGAAAGGAAGAAAGAAAGAAGAGGGATATGAAGAACTTACCAATCTGAGAACTAATAGAGGGGAAAGATCATCTAACACACCCACAACTGGCTTTCACAGCTCAACAGCAACAACATCCAACATCATCATCATCCAAAGCCACACAACTCTCAAACAAGATCAAAACTCAAGGAGAAGATCAAAGGGAGAAGAAGAAGAGAAGAAGAACGTGAGGAGAGAAGATGGAGCTGGAAGAAGATGAAACCCTCATCAAGAAGACAATGATGGCTTATAAAGGAAGCCAACCAAAGGCATGGGTCAAGGTCAACGAAAACATTTGCAGCCCACCAGAACCCGCAAGGGCGGACCCAAAAGGCGTAGGGGCAACTCAGACAAGGCCCAGCACCTGCGTCTCAGCAGAGGCGCAGGCGTGAGATCTCTAAAAGACTATGGCTCTTACATCTCACCCCCTAAAAACACGTTTCAACCCGAAACTTGAAAAATCCCAAATCCTCTCGGACCCATATGCCGAGGTATAACTCTCTCTATCGGAGGCATCACATCTCCACTCAAAAGGTCATAACCTATAACAATTTATAACCTCAAAACACAAGCATGGAGGAATCACCATCTCCAGCAACAACATCACTATATTATCCAAGGCGTAGAGGAAAAATCATCTCTAGCCAGACTATAAACACACCACAAGGCATAGAGGAATTACATCTCTTTCCATACTTACATCATAGGGCAGAGAGGAAACACATCTCTAGTATGCTCATAACACAAGGCATGGAGGAAAAACATCTCCACTGAAACTATGTCCATCAAAAGTAGCATGGAGGAATACCCATCTCCAGCTAAATCCTAATCGCATCCAAATAGCATGGAGGAAAGAACAATCTACAGCTATAATGAAATATTGTACTAGCACATAAAGATCTAATTAGATCATGTATCACATCATATCTAGCACGAAATAAACATTTCAAAGCACATTAGCACATAATCACAACACTCACCAGGATAACACTAAGATCTACTCATAGATCCTACAAGTGCATCTATCTCAGCATAAAACTCGAGATACTTCCTCTAAATACTATCCTCCGTATCCCATTTAGCCTCATCAAATCCTCGTCTCGACCATTGTATCCTCACCATGGCAATGTCCTTCGAACGCAGGCGTCTCATACCTCGCTCTACGACTACAATCGGATGCTCAACAAAAGCGTGGTGCGGCTCAGCCACCAAATCATCATAGATCACGATATGTCTCGGATCTGGTATATACCCCATAAGCTAAGACACGTGAAATAAAAGATGAACACCCTCTAACCTCGGAGGTAAAGCCAATTTGCATGCTGCTATCCCAATTCTGCCTAGTATCTCAAAAGGACCGATATATCGGAGACTCAACTTTCCCTTTATGCCAAAATGTCTGACGTCTCGTGTCAGAGATACCCTGAACCAGACATGAGCTCCTACCTGAACTCTAGAGGTCCATGCCTCCT
Organism: Fagopyrum homotropicum; assembly: GCA_033239125.1. NCBI lineage: Eukaryota > Viridiplantae > Streptophyta > Magnoliopsida > Caryophyllales > Polygonaceae > Fagopyrum > Fagopyrum homotropicum. The sequence continues at coordinate 65,259,477 of BSWB01000003.1, forward strand.
ATATGCATACGACTTTTGGTGACTCTGTGCAGCCAGCATTCTCTCTCTGATCAATGCTACTCAAGCCATGTCATTCTGGATCCGATCAAGGACTAAACAACTAACACTGCTAGGCTCATCATAGCAAAACGGTGTACGACATCTACGCCCATACAGTGCCTCATATAGAGCCATCCCAACCGATGCATGTCAACTGTTTTTGTATGAGAACTCAACTTGTGGGAGATGATTCGTCCACACTTATCCCTGATCCAACACACAGGCTCGCAACATATCCTCAAGGGTCTGGATTGTCCTCTCTGACTAACCCTCTATCTAAGGATGGAACGCAGTCGTAAAGTTTAAACTCGTCCCAGAGCAGTCTGAATCTACTGCAAAAATCTCGAGGTAAATCGCCCATCTCGGTCTAAGACTATTGTCCTCGGTACACTATGGAGTCTCACTATCTGCCTAGTGTACTCCTCAGCCAATCTCCTCACTGGCCACGTTTCCCTGATAGAGATAAAACGTGTAGTCTTCATCAGTCTATCAACCACAACCTAGATAGCATGAAAAATCCTACTAGGCCTCAATCCAGTCACAAAGTCCATGGAGACATCCTCCCACTTCCACTACGGTTATGGCACTGGATGAAGCTCATCTCCGGGTCTGCAATGCTCTATCTTGACCTGCTGACAGGTCGCACACTGTTCCACAAATCTAGCCACATCGGGCTTCATCGCTCCCCACCAATATGATCGTCTCACATCATGGTTCATCTTAATCATACTTGGATGTACTGAGTAAACTGTATAGTGAGCCTCCTGTAAAATCCTTTGACTCAGCTCTGCATTAACGGGTACACAGACGCGGTCACGGCGTCGCATCACTCCATCTGATCCTATGGAGAAATGTGGTGCCTCACCATGAGACATCCTCTCTTCAATCCTCATCAAGGTCGGGCAGGTCCCCTGTTTCTATTGGATCTCACCCAACAAATCAGGTAGAACCTCTAAAGTGTACAACTGGACATCCTCATCACGAAACTGGATGTCCAACTTTTTCCAAGTTAGATCTCTCTGAAGTTGAGGCTGAACTGTCAGTCTCACAATCGCCTTCTCTCGAGGCGTCTTCCTATTCAAGGCGTCAGCGACAACGTTCGTCTTCCCTAGATGATACAGAATCTCAAGGTCAAAATCCTTGATCAACTCGAGCCACCTACGTTGGCGGTTATTCAACTGCCGCTCCGTAAAAATTTACTTTAGACTCTTATGGTCTGTGAAGATCTGACAAGTAGCACCATATAGGTAATGTCTCCAAATCTTCAAAGCATGAACTACCGTTGCCAACTCCAGATCATGAGTCGGGTAGTTCTCCTAATACGTCTTCAACTGTCTAGACGCATATGAAATCACTCTGCCTCTCTGCATCACTGTATACCACAAGGGCGGCTATGCAATCACTCTGCCTCTGTTCTGGGTAACACGAGGAACGTATCATCCTCGCCTTTTGGTGCAATAGCCAGCTGGAGTAGTATCGGCGCATTACCCGTGTACCCTATGGGAGTGGTGAAGTGCCCATCCCGTATACTAGTCTGGCCAGACTTTAGAGAACCTCCTAGACTTCTTACAAGATGAAAGGGAAAGGTTATCACTTCCATTGCAAGGGGGCTATCAATAAAACATAGGTCGTTAATAATTGATATCGCATGTTATCAAGCATATAATACACACCACTCATGCATACATCCAATATAAGGATGGTAGCTAAGTGAGTCTTACGGACTTCCCTCAACCTTTAATACTCTCAACCACGATCAACCTTAATCCAGATAACAACACTGCCTAATAATAAGGCACAAAGAGATATAAAATCTTCTATCATCAAAGGGGTCACATCTGACCCAAGGGATCCATAAGGATCATAACCAACTTAAAAGCCTCACAACCTACTAATCCTCAAAGCCATAACCGGCATATATCGATATCATAATCATCATCATCCTTTCCTCACACACATGCCTAGCATGCTACTAAACCACTCACATTAGGAAAGCAAAGGGTCCATGCCATTCTAGGTAGGCCCTGAATAAGATGCACCTTCATGACAAGGAAGGTGTAGGAGCTTGACACAAAGAGGCGCAAGGGCGGCTCTTGGTGGCGTAGGGGCGGCGACACACCGGCACAGGGGCGGCCTGAGGTGGCGCATGGGCGGCTGGTGTGCAGTGAGCACGTCTTCAACTTGTCTTCAATTCTTCACTTGCATCTCTTCACTTCTTCAGCATCCAGCAGCCACACACATACATATACATATATATATACAATAAAACAAGCCTAAGAAGCTCATCACATGATTAAACTTGTGGAAACCTAGGCTAAGAAGGAAGAAAAGAAGAAAGGAAGAAAGGAAGAAGAGGGAGATGAAGAACTAACCAATCTGATCTCTAATAAAGGGGAAAGATCATCCCACACACCCACAGTTGGCTTTCACAGGTCATCAGCAACAACATCCAACATCATCATCATCCAAAGCCACACAACTCTCAAACAAGATCAAAACTCAAGGAGAAGATCAAAGGGAGAAGAAGAAGAGAAGAAGAACATGAGGAGAGAAGATAGAGCTGGAAGAAGGTGAAACTCTCATCAGGAAGCAAAGGGATGGATTATAAAGCAAGCCATCCAAAAGAACGGGTCAAGGTCAACGAAAACGGCTGCAGCCCACCAAAATCCACAGGGGTGGACCCAGGAGGCAGAGGGGCAGCCCATCAAGGCACTAGGGGCGGTGGTCTGGCAGCAGGGGCAGCTCAGGCAAGCCTCAGCACTTGCGTCTCACCTGAGGCGCATGCACGGGATCTCTAAAAGACTAGGGCTCTTACAGTTTGAATCTCTTCTCTGCTAACTCCTCGAGTTGCCTCTTCAGCTCCAGCAACTCGATAGGTTCCATATGGTATGGTGCCTTCGAGATCGGACTTGTCCCCAACACTAACCAGATGCTGAAATCCATGCTCCTCTATGGCGGTAAGCTGGATGGCTCATCAAAAACGTCAATGAAGTCGCATACAACGGGGATATCTTGTAACGTCGGACTCTCACCCTCCTTCATGGTGTATCACTAGAAAGCCTCGCAACCCTATCCAATCACCCTCGCCGCTCGGACTGCGCTGATGACAATACCAGACTTTCCAAGGTCCCAACCTCGGAAAATCTCAATTTTACCTGCCGTGGTGGTGACCAACACGGTCCGTCTACTAATATCTAAAACCGCACCATGACAGTCCATCCATTCCATCCCTCAAATGACTTCCTCATCTAGTAACGACATGACAAAGAAGTCTACTAGACAATCGCAATTTTCCAAACGAATGGGACAATCGTGTATCTCGCGGGAACCTCTAACCCTACCACCATCGGGCAACCCTATAATAATAGTACTGTATCGATTAGTGTTGCCGGCTCCTCAATGCTCCTTAACTCAAAAACTTGACCCTGAGCTCCTCTAGTATCAATGGTACCTCCACCACGGCCTATGTCTCTACTCGGTCTTGGTGCAGAACCCGGAGTAGCAAGATGATCTAGGACCTGCTGTTGTCCCAATATATGGTACTAAGACGGTCTCTGCCCACCTCCTCCTACACTAGTAGGGGAAGAACCCTACTGTGAAGAAGCCTTGCCCTATCGGCAAAAGGCAGATCGATGTCTTGGCTTGCCACAAGAGTAGCAAGTCACTAGTGCCCTCAGGCAATCAAGTCAATTATGCCTAGGAATGCCGCAATTAAAACATTGTCGTCCTCTATCACATGTTTGTGTAGTCGATGGGTAAATCTAGCGGCCCAAAGTCTGGCCTCGCTCGTACCTTGAAGCTCAAACTCCAGCACTAGTTTGTCCCTCCCGCCGTCTCTTCTCAGACCCTCCGGTTTGAGAAGCTCTCCTAGGACCAGCTCACTCTCGCTCATACGCCGAGGCTCTATCTTGATAATCTATCATGGATTACAAGTATACACACTACTCCTCTGGAGGTTCAGTTGGACCTAGTAATGCCAACTCTTCTTGGAACCTCCTGATTACCTCGGATACAAGAATGTCCTCAAAACTAACCTCCATTAAGTCGTGCAGTTTCTCCTTCCTCAGTGAGGCATGATAGAAACGCTCTCTAATGAGACTCTTCATCTCATCGTATCTAGTGACTCGACTCCGCATGGTCCTCCACGAGTGTTGTGCTAAATCTCGGAATATATTTTGTAACAACTCTACCCGTCTATCATTTGGGTATCTAATCGACTCTAATGTTGAGTCCACATGTCCAATCCAAATCTTAACCTCAAGGCCCACCTTTCCAACGAAAGGGGGTACTCCCATTTGGTTAAAAGTCTTCAACAAGGAATTTGGTAGCGGGGCTCTCGACTCATCTTGAACCCTGCAACCTCAAATGCTCGTGCCGGTATGATTGGCACTTGTGTCGCTCCCTGTGACATAATAGATGATCTCAATAGTAGCGGTGGCTTTGCGGCATGCCTACCTACCCTGACAGTCTCCTCAACCTCACAAATGTACGCTCGGAACTCAGGTCTTCTCATCGAGACATGATCCGTATCATCAGACTATATTGGTTGGCCTCTTTGTCAAACTGCCAGACCATTCCCAACCTCAAGAACGATACTCTCAATGACCTCTCATCGAGACATGATACGGAGGAAGATGTGGTCTACATCTACCCTGTCCTTCAATAGACGTTGCTCTCGTGCTACCTATCTGCGGTATAAGCATATCTAATCGTATAAGGCCAACTAATACCATATTGGTGTATAGGTAATAATCAAGTCCAAAAATACACAAGCAGTCCAATATATATATATATATATAAACTATTGAGATATGTGGAAGGAGTGATGAATTCCCGTACATTCTATCCCAAATCCACTGTGAACAAGTTTTAAAACCAAAATCCTTTTGGAAATTCACACCCCTTTCGCGTTCTATTTATTTATCTATTCGGCATTTCAAGCAGATTATGAGTGCCATTGTTGTCAACCTATATCTCTGATACCATGTTTGTAACACCCCAAATCTGTAGGACTTAGAGTGATATGGGCTTTTACCTAACAATGGGTCTTGACCCTAGATTGAAAACAAGTTCACCGGATCTTGCAACAACTCACAAATAAATATAAAACCAAAACTGATAAAGCTGAAATATCATATATCAAAAGCATACAAAACCACAGACAAGTATCAAAAAGGTATCATTATATACAGATATACATCTCAAAAGCCCATAATATCCTAGATGTATGGAATCCCTCGGCTAATCACTCCTCTAGATCACTCTCCTATCCTCATATCCCGCAAAGCATCTACAACACGGTATGAAACCGTTAGCTAACAATTCATATATAAGACTATGCATAAGCACATTCACACATCGGAAATACAATGAACACCAAGAATGCTATCACACATTTCCCCTTTTATTATCTTTATAACGTCATACACTCAAAACCATATTTGTGGTTGTGACACGAGAAGTATATCATTCTCCCATATGTTCCTTTTACCATCTGGAGTGGTATCAAAGTACCTCAGCGTATACCATAAGGAATGGTTCAGTACCTTCTTGGTATACCAACAATGACCTAGTCCCAAAGAACCCCTCAGCTTCCCTCGGGAATGTTGAGCAAGTAGTCACCGCCAATTACAAGGGAGCCAACCACACATTGGTAATAATCAACATCGCATGCTATAAAGCATATAACAATCACCACTCATGCATACAACCAATATAGGAATGCAGATAAGTAAGTCCCACGGACTTACCTGTATCAACTCTCTAAATTCCCACGGGAATATACACAACCCGATACACAAGGCATACATGATCAATCATCGGAACACATTGCTAGAAGACTCTACTTCTAGCCTCTAACATCCTCATAAGATCATACACAACATCTTTAAATCATAACCTCGATATTCATAACCAAACCTCAAAACCTCACAAGGCATTCAACCATATATCTTCATCCTCAAACTCCACACATTCTAACCTAGCATGCTTCTAAACATGGATCAAGAAGGAAGGATGAACTTACCAAATAACTTGATAAGTTTGTAATAAGGCACGGGTGCGGTGACAAGGGTCCGACACCGTGATTGTGGTTGAACACAGGTGCGGGGGCGACGACACACCTAAAGGCGCGAGGGCGGCATCAAATAGGCACGGATGCTGTTTCCTCAATAGAGCACAACTCCAATGTGCTCTTCGACCGATCTATCACCATTGATACTCCACTCCACCACTAGATTCAAACAAGGCAAACTTGCCTTCATCCAACATATACACAACACAATCAAACGTCCATAAAACCAAGCAACAACAAAATCAACTTGTTGAATCCTAGAACAAGGAAGAAGAGAAAGAAGAAAAGGAGAAGAATGGCTCACCAATCTTCTCAGCTCAAAGGAAAGGGAATAAGTTGCACTCAGTCATCCATCCATAGCTACAAAACACATCTCATCATCATAATCATCAACAATCTCTAAGCAAGAAGATCCAAAGGAGAAATCAAGGAAGAAGAAGAAGAAGAAGAAGAAGAAGAAGAAGAAGAAGAAGAGAGGAAAGATGAACGTGAGTGAGAGTAAACCCTCACAAGTAAGGAAAAAGGAATACTTAAAGATGAAGAAAACAGAAAGTAAGTCGGCCTAAAAAGGCAATCACTCACTGGTTTTCTGCAACCGTGGCCCGACCGAGCCGCACCCACGGGCGCGCCTGCGGCGAAGAACCACGCGGTAGCAGGATCTCTTGAAAGACATGGGTCTTACAATCACGTTGTTGTCATTATACTTGGATTGAGTCCTGGGACATGTTTACTTATGATCACAAGTATTGAGAACCAAGAACCACCAACAAAGATTCGTGGAATAGCATTGGTTGGCGGTAATCATTTTATTGTGTTGTTGTGGTTATTCTTGGACGGATTTGTGAGACATGCTTAACAATGATCACAACTGCTGAGAACCAAGAACCTTGACAAAGATTTGTACAATAACATTGGTTGACGGTAATCATTTTATGCTCCAACTACAATGACAAAGTCTTTATTTTAACGATTATAAGGCTTCTTTTTGAAGGATTGGACCAAAGAAGATTCATCTTTATCTCCTTTTGACAAATGGGTGAGAAAATCATCATGGTTTAAGCATGGATGGATGGGACAAGCCTTTCCGTGATATGCTTAAGAAGCACGATGAAATCCGGTGCCTTGAGTGTCCTAAAGTAACAACAATATTACTCGACGATCCTTAAGTATAATAATCAACTAGGTTTTATGACTAAGTGTATGCGTTTTGTTCGTTAATGTGTTGTGATGGCTTGACATGAGACGGTGCTGAACATGATGTGCAATTAACTTATCATATATGGCATGTAGATCGGATACCGGGCATCGGTCAACGCAAGCATCAATCATCCTGGGCAATAAGATCTCGGAAACGTCCAAGGAGTATGTGCAAATGTTGTGATGATACATATGTTTGTTAAAAATTATTACATATTTAACATGTATAAAGGACGAAAAATAATAAACACATACATGGGTATCTAAAACTAGAACTAGAAGAGGGCGATCTAGTAGTGGACTCCGGACCGCAAAGCCAGGTAATACAAACGGGTGACCCCACTCATGAACCATGACATGTAGTCATCCAAAACATGTCATGGAACAAGAGCAGAATCAGACCATCTAATGTTACTATGCTCTTATCATCATGTCTACTTGCCCACCTATCGTCCGAGGAGTAAAACCGGATCTTGTACCCTCTGTTGCCACTAGCTGGACGAGTCTCTCCAATAGGGTGAACCTCTGAAGTGGGATGGTTTGCAAAAATTCAAACTATCGGAGAACCCTATCTAGCATGTGGGGCTCGATATTATCTGATACTTTGATTGTGTCTCTATATGTAGACACCATGAACTTACCCTCAAAGTCTGCATGTCGATCACCATACGGCATAAACTTGACATCCTTAACTCTCATATGGTATATCTGAACACAGAGTGATCTTAGTTTGTCCAAGGATAAGGATGGTGTCTTTGGACAATTACTATCGACCCTAGTGAAGGGAAGTATGCATATATCCAAAATTATATGCATTTAGATATGACATAATCATTATTAATAGATATTTATTTATAAATGAATCGTATGTAGGGTTTAAAAAAATAATACATTAAAGAATGCTATAAAACCACCAGTGGTCTTCACCTTTAGCCTTGAAGGGTCACCCAACATCCTATATGAGAATTTATTAAATAAAAATTATTCTCTGTGTAATTGAATATGAAATTTGTTAACTAAAGTGATAATGGTATGAACCAGTATATATATGCCAAGATGGAAGTGCCCCGTGGATATCATCTTGTGCGCCCGTGATCTCAAATGAAGTCGATTAATCAGGAAGGAACTTTGTTCATTGACTTATCGACGAATAGAGCGGACCCCAAGAAGAATAAATGGTATATATAAGAAATAGATGCATCTAGGGTGGATGGGTTAAGATGTAACGGGTTGAATGGCATCTTCAACTCCTCGACAAATACTGCAGACTAGTGCGTGAGCGCCTAAACCTCAATGATGTCAAAGGTCTCTCACAACCAAGATATGCGGTCAACTGGGATGAGTGGTGTCAATAGAGCATTCTCATCAATCCTCATGCCCATGATAATAGAAATATCGTGTAGAGTAATGGTCATCTTACCCCATGGAAGGTGACATTTGTTGGTCTTTGGATGCCATCTCTCTACAAATGCATGGATCAATGCATGATCAACACCGGCAAATGACACGTCATGTAGATCATTGAAACCACTGCGTATAGGAAGCCTAAACCATGAGGTGGGTTCCTCCCACTCTGATGGCCATCGGGTAAGAGAACTCATCTAGTCCAAACGCCTAAGGACATTAATCGTCTTATTGATCTCCTTCATAAATATATTTCCAATCATTTAAAATTTATATTGTAAAAAAAGTCTTAAAAGTATGATTCAATCATCTTCCTCGCCCATCCAAATATTGTGAGCCTGGTGACCAAAATAGCATGGCACCACGTCTCCAATGAAGGGAGACCCCGTGTCAGGTACAACGCGACCTTGATCGGCAGCCTAATATGTAGCGATAAAAGTTGGCTCCACATACTCGTCAATTGGGATCTTTGCATGCTCATCAACTACAATATCTACATGCTCGTCAACTCTGGCTCGACTTGTGTTCTCTCTCGGATATGTGTGAATAATAAACGAATATAGTCTTAAATTTATACTTGAAATAAAAGCCTAAACAAATAAGCGAACCCGTAGTGTACAGAACAATTGTAGCAAAAATAAATATTCCTAGGTCGATCTTAGGGACTAAGGTGAAATCAATATAGGTGATAGACCAAAAATAAAATAGACTAAAGCTGATAATAAGAATGAGTCAAGAAAATAACAAATAAGATGAATAATATGATAATCAAGGCAATGTAGATTTTAGAGATGAAGGTATCCAATTGTGGTTTTGGATTCAAGACTTCTAAAAACTATGACAAAGTTGGGATTGCTAAGGAAAGGTGTTTCTAAGGTGGAAATGATCACGGGGGAGGTATCTCAAGCCACTATCTCAAACCAATGCTCCTATCACGGGGTAAGTTTCAAGGCTCTGAGGAAAGGAACATATACTCCAACCAACAACTCAACCAAGGGTCAAGAACTATCCTTTACCGGGCAAGTCTCAAGTTAAGATCACTCAGGCAAGAAGAAGGCACACTGAAACCTAATAATGGGTTTTGAATCCTTTATTACCTTGAAATCGTCATCTTTGGAGAACAAGAAAGGGAATCACCAAGTAAGTCTCTTCCCTATCTTAGATGTAAGACTTAGAAGGAACTAAGAATATAAAACAATCAACAAACACTAGGATTTGGGCAATCTATGTAATAGCTAGGATTTTTGAATTCTAATTAATGTTGATTAACTTAATCGTTGATAGTAATTGACATATAACTTGCCAAGATTGCGTAAGTGATGAGTATGAGTACCACCGTTATGTTCCTCGCGCAATTTTAGACTTATGGGGAAATTTCACTTTTTCCCGAGTCATTATTTTTACCCTCCGGTGTTATTTAAAGCTTTTGGGAGCTTCAATTAAAAAAATGCAGTTGAGAGAAATGATCAGGACATCGGACATGTCGTAGATATGAAATAATATGGAAAGGCAAATTGGCAAAAAGAATCGTTATTTCGTTTCTTAATGGCTAAGAAAGACGGCTTAGGAATACACATTTTCCGAGGCAGTTGTGGAATAATTATCCCTACAATATTCCAGATTTATTATTCCAATTTAAAAAAGTTTTGAGAAGGGGGTTCAACCCGCCTTGTGATCGGTTAAAGGATAATTATGGACTTTACTAAAGGATAATTATCGTCTTCGCTAAAAATAGCGGAAAATCGTTTATTAATTAATTTTCTTTCACGTTTGCTCGTGAAAGATCTAATTTCTCTCAACCTTTAAACTCAGATCTACTCTCCATTTCTAATCCGATTTCAATTCCGTTTGAGTTTCTAGATTCCTCTCTTCATTGTCTTCATATCGGTACGGAGTTTCTGCATTTCTGAGCATATGAAGACTTGGTCGAGGATATATATCACCAGGACGGTTCCGTCGCTCAAATTGTGATGAATTTGATGTTGTCCATGCATAGCCTGAGTCGTTTTGATTCCGAATCTTCTTTTAGATCGTCAATCAGGTTAGTAATGAATAAGTTATAAATTTATTCGTTTTCCGTATAGCGATTTGGCCTAAATTGACCTTAGGCTTGTCAAAATGAATTATTACAAATTCCATTATAATCGTTATATTATTCAGGTGTTTATGGGTTGTTTGTTTGATGAAATCTGATGATAGGTGGGTTTAGAAATTTCCCGCGGGCAAAATTTTATTCTGGTAAAATTTAATTAATTAATTAAAGGTTAATTAATTAAATTAGGATTAGAATTGAGATTGCGGAAGGTTGATTAGATGCTACCTTGAGACTTGAGGAATTTTGAGTTATGATGTGATGTTGAGGTTTAGTTTCGATTTATGAGTTAAAGATGGGTATAGGGTTTAGGAGGTTGAATCTCATAACATTGGGACGATGTTGATATTTTTATGACTTGGTGATGCAGGCGCCGATCGTTTCCTCGAGGGGAAGCCGTGATGTGGTACCGATCGATGTTGTGACATGTAAGTCCGTGGGACATACTTAGCGAGTGGTTATGGGTTTGAGTTTGTATTGTAGTTATTTCTATGCATATGTGTGTTGCATTTATATCCTAACTGGACTAGGATGACCCTACATGCATATTATTGGCCAAAATGTATGATATCGGATGTTGATGACTTATCTAGCCCAAAATTGGGAGGCTAGGGAGGATCTCTGTGACCACACCTCCAGGTGGTGATGATTGACACCATTCCAAACCTGAGGGGAATGAGGACAAGGGTGTTGCGATTTTACCCCGCGTGTCACAAGGAAATGATTTAGTAATGGTATAACTTAATTAAAGATAATAAAGGGTTGTGTGTGTGACATTGCATGATATGATATGATGATGTGATATATGTTCTACGGCTTCATTCTTATCTATGATATGTTAGCTAACGGTTTATACCGTGTTGTAGATCTTCTGCAGGATAGGAAGACTTCAGAGTGAGCCAGATGGGTGATCCGCCGAGGGCTTCCGTACACTAGGTTGTGCGAGGGTTATGGGATCTTTTGTATACATTTGTGTATGGTGTTGCCGTTTTGTACTCGGTTGGGTTTTGTAAACCTTTTGATGTATATATTTAATACAATTTTATATATTTGGTTTTAATCTATTTGTGCCTTGTTGTAAGATCCAGTGAACTTGTTGTCAGGCAAGTGTCAAGATCCATTGTGAGATCCTAGCCCAGTAGCACCCCGAGTCCCGCGGATTTGGGGCGTTACAATCTAAAACCTAAGCACATAGATATATCAAAAATAGATCAACAAAAGAACCAGTGGATTGTTTTAAGGAAAATCTCGGCTGAGATTCTTGAAGAACAGGCCGAGATTCGTCTAATCGAAGGTTGAACCAACTTTCAGGGTCCAATCTAAACTTAAAGGTTAGTCTATCATCATCTAAACTATGATTATCAACCATTTACCCTAGAATCACAAGGGTTTATCCAAAAACACACATTCAAATCAAGAAAGTTATATGAAGAATTCATGAAAACCATAAACCAAAAGAAAAGAAAGGAAGGTAAGAAATACTTAACAAAGTGTCTAAAATATCTCAAAGCAAAAGCAATCTAATAATTAAGATCCAACTTTAATCCAAAAGCCATGAAATCAAGAACTATCTTTCTCTCCAAGAATTCTCTCAAATCTGTCTAACAAGTGTTGTTGTCGTCTTCTGTGGGGCGTGAATCTAAATGTGTTAGAACGTGTAATTCCTATCCAGCCATCGACGTCTGTATGATGTTGTCGGCATCCATATCTTATAAGAAAAACTAGGTTTTAGAAGCTTGGGCTTGGACCGAAAATAAGATAAATCTCGGTCTATCTTTGTAGAAATCTCGTCCGAGATTTCTCATGCTTGTCGGGGCCGAGATTTCTATTCTGTACTTGTCTTCCTTAGCTCATTCCTTCACTCTTCTTGTGATATTCCAGCCCTCCTTTTAAGCTCCACCATGTTTCAATATGATCCTCATCAATGCTTAGTCTTCATGTATCCATTTTGCTCCAAACTCTGCCCAATTACCTAAAAATGCAACAAGAATCCATGTAGACATCTATTCTAGCAAAGTATGCAAATGAGCTCAAATGCTACATATTCATGTCTATGCATTCAAAACAAAGGGAAAAACTACCTAAATGCAAGTCTAAACTAAGGTCGTAATTCATGGTATCAAAATACCCCATACTTACCTCTTGCTTGTCCTCAAGCAAGGTTCAAACTTAAGATACAAGATAGCATGGATTATGCATATGTAAAAACAAAGCAATACAAAAAATATTTTTAGGATTGTGCTACTATTCATAGATCTCCCTTAAAGTCATGCTTCATAGCTAAAGATAGATCATCATATGTCAAAGAGAAATATAAGCATGAAAAGGATAATAACACTTTTTCAGAAATCAAAACATGCAACAATAAAGTCCAATCATCTGGATCAATCATGAGGAATCAAATTTAAAATAGTAAGGCAAAACACATGTGGAAGAAGGTCTTAAGACTTTCACAACAAAAAGATCAAGAAACGTGTCATGGGTGGGATGCATTTAGGATATGTGGTGCAAAAATCCGTGAAAAAGGAACAACTCCAAAACATCAACAACTCATAACATCCACCAAATATAAGCACTTATTCACATCACTTTTTTTTTTCTTTTTTTTCTTCTTTCACTTCAGACGATGACATAGATTCACAATAGCCGAAACCTTGGTGATCAGCAATCCTCGGAATTTTACGAAGTGACTCAAATAGGATGCACATACCAAGACTCGTTAGGACTATTAATCAATTACACTTTGACAAGATGCAAGCACCCAACTATGTGAATGGTACTGAGTTAGTCATCATCATTATGAACGTCTCCAAACCTATTTTTCAACAAAACACATTTGAGTTTTTCTCAACTTCACCATAACTTTGCTTTTACACACTATCATGCTTCCTAACTTCCTGATAGGTAAAGAGAGGCAATTAATGCATAATTTTAAAGAGGTGTTAAAGCATGATCAAGATGAAGAATGAAAATAAATTGAATTGCCTTAATCATTCGAAAAAGATGTGCAAGAACTTATCATGCGGTTTCAACAATCAACACTCAACATGATCTACACCGATGAACTGAGTAGGAATAAGGATATAAATACTCTAGAAGGGGGGTTGAATAGAGTATGAGAACTTTTTGCAATATCGTATATCAAGGCTTTGAAACTAATCTCAAGGCCTTGAAGTCGATCTCTGCGCTTAGTGACAAAACTGTTTCTCAAGGCTTTGAAGTGGATCTCAAGGCCTTGACTTTGAAACCTGCAGAAAGATGATAGTGACAATAAAGCGCGATAAAAAGTGCACAATGTAAAAGATCGACACAACCATATGTTGACGAAGTTTGGCCCTAACAACCTACTCTCCACCTAGGGTTTCCGCCCCTAGGATTCTAACTATCAATTATTTGCTTTTTGTGAGTCCTAGATACAACCTAGAAGAACTACCCTTCTTCTCTCAATGTAGTCTCAATGCTACGATCTAGTCAACTCTTTTCTAACAATAATAGTCTGGTTACTTTGCAGAGTAAGACACTCCAGCATAATACTATAATGATATGCCAATGAAGCTCTTGTGTTTATTTCAGTCTAATCGAATTAACTAATGTAAGCTCAAGAGGAAGATAAATTATTAGATCGATGAAGATGCTCTTGTGTAATTGTGAGAAGGCTTGATTACTTTCACTTGTCAGCTCTATCTTCATCTTCAATCGATGTTCTTCATTTATAGTCTTCTATGGAGTGTTCTTTTAGCCGTTGTCCCACAACCGTGTAACACCTTCCTTCTTCCACAACATTCATTGTTTGGTTGAGCGAGATCTTCTCACGTTGTTCGAGAAATATCCGTTGCAAGATCTTCATCTTCAACTTACTTCACTTGAAAGTTGTTGGAGATCTTCAAGCTTGAGATCTTCTCTTCACGGTTATTCACTTGAAAGCCGTTGGATATCTTCAAGAATCTTCACCATGATCTTCCCTTCACCGTTCACTTGAAGGTTGTTGAATATCTCTCAAATCGGAGATATTCTGTTCACAATCTTGTTGAAAATCTTCAAGTGCGAGATCTTCTGTTATCAACAAACTTCTCTCTCTCCGAGATCTTCTTCTCAACGTCAATTAAGATCTACTCTTCAAATCTTTATTCGAGATCTTCTAGGTTGATTAGTTTGTTGGTTGTTGAATATCTTCTCCTATATCTTCTCCTTTGGTTGTAGACGTCCGTGTGTTGTAATAAATCTCTTTAGCAGAGATCTTCCCTTGTAATGCTATCCAAGCCTACATACATTTTAACAAACAAATCAAGACAAGCAATCTAAAAATATAATCGATATTTGTAAGCTTATAAAACCGCATTTATATGTTAAGTCTTCCATCATTTAAGTAAAACAATTTATATCAAAAGTGGAGTTATCAGTCTCCCCCTTGATGGTAGACAAAACAAATATCGTACCTACATTTAATGTTAGATAATTGCATGCATATAAAAACTATTTTCAAAACAATATGCAGAATGCAATAATGTTGGATCGCATAATTTTTCCCCCTTAATCTTTCAACAATGAAGAAAAATAATTAAAGTACGGGAGTTTGAAAATATTACAGACCCAAGTTTAGTAAATCAAAGTTTAAAAATAGCCCCCAAACGCGTTTCAAGGCCTTGAAAGTTAAAATAGTTAAAATTTGAAGTTCATTTCCAAGCCTTGACATCCAAATTCAAGGCCTTGAAAATGATTTCAAGGCTTTGAAAATCTATTCCTGGTAATCTTCATATAACTTCTTCCTCCACCTTGATTGGGCAGTGTCTTTGCTTGTGTCCCTCACCTCTACTTCTAGTCGTCGTTTCTTCTCTGCTTTCCGATACTTCTTGGCGACTGCATACTCATCAGTTTCAGAATGGTTGGTTCGGCATGTGTTGGACGAAGGATTGGTTTATTCTGCACACTTGATGACATGAATTATGACCTATATTTAGGCATGTATTTATAAAGATTTTCCCTTTATTTTACATGTATAAGACATATATTCATATCAATTATGTTGTTATTCACCTACTTTGTGAGAATAGAGGTCTACACATAGTTTTGTTGCAATTGTAGCGAATATGGAACATTTTGGATAAAAAGGGAGCATGAAAGTGCAAGGAGTCAAAAGTATAGCAATTGGACTACATTGGAGCATAAAACGGAGCAAAGAAAGTCAAGAACACGCACCTAGAGTGAACTCTGATACCCCAAAGTGAACTCTGATGTAACACCCCGAATCCGCAGGACTCGGAGTGCCACATTGGGCTAGGATCTCACAATGGATCCTGACCCTAGCCTGACAACAAGTTCTCTGGATCTTACAACAAGGCACATGTAGATTAAAAACCAAATACATAAAACTGTATAAGATACATCAAAAAGGTTTACAAACACAAAGCATAGTACAAAACATCAACCATAAACATCTGATACAAAAGATCCCATATCCCACGCCTCTTAATGTACAGAAGTCCTCGGCTGGTCACACCATCCGGCTCACTCTACAGTCTTCCTAACCTGCAGATCATCTACAACACGGTATACACCGTTAGCTACAACAATGAATAAGAAGGAAGGTAATAGCACAAACACACATCAACATCTCATACATGCAATGCCACACACATTCATTTATTATCTTTCATTTACGTTATTCCATTACTAATTCAATTTCTTTTGTAACACGAGGAGACTCAAGAACCCCGTCCCATCCAACGTAACACAAGAGTTTTGCATGGGGGTGATCATCACTCGTCCCCTCTTGTGAGATCATCTTCAGGGAACCTCCTTCTACCCGCAGGCGGAGGCAAGTGGTCACGACCCGTTATAATACACTTGGGCCATTTAATATAATAAATGGTCATCCTAGTCTGGTTTTGGTTATAAATGCGCAATCATATGAACACACACAACCATCACAATCATACAAATCCACAACCGTATGCTAAGTAAGTCCTATGGACTAACATGTAACACTCGTATCCAATACCACGTCACAACTTCCCTTTGGGGAAGAAACCAACGCCTGCAATAGCAAGGCACACAACATCACATACTGTAAAGGGTTAGGAGACTCGTCTCCATAACCGGAACCAACCTACAACCTCAGTCCACACCTCAAGACCATAGCATGCTCACAGATGCCTAAGGCATAACCTCAACATAAACATAAGTGCCTAAGGCACATCTCTATTATACCACTCATCCTAACCGAGCTAGCCTAGCTGACATCTAATCCAAGGCCAAAGGAAAGGAAGGCATGAAACATACCAACAAGGTATGCCCTTGATGCACCAACAGAAGCAAGGAACACAAGGCTGAGCTAGTGATGCGCAGGGGCGGCTCACTCAAGGCACAGGGGCGGCTCACATACCAGGCGCAGGGGCGGCTTGGTTCAAGCGCAGGGGCGGCCAATTGTGCAGAGAGTTGGTCTCGACTCCTCTTCGATCTTTTTATCGACTCTCTTCACTTTTTCATCACACAACAACAACATACATACATATATACACATGTATGAAAATCAAAACATCCAGGAAAGGATCCAACACAAGTCTAACTTGTGATTTTAAGCTAAGAAGAAAGAAAGAAGCAAGAGTGAAGAAAGAATGAAGATGGAAGATAGAACCTTACCACAACAACCCTAAGCAACAACCAGGAGCATCAATACCTCTCACATCCTCAGCACATCAATAACAACAGACATCAGCATCCTCATGATCATCCAAGACCAAAACCAGAAGCAAACTCTCAAGAACTCACTCACAAGATCAAAGAAGATCAAGGAAGAGAAGAACATGGAGAAGAAGAACGTACAGGGAAAAAAAGAGCTGAAGGAGATGAGAAAAACCCTCATACAAAAGCAAAGGGATGGCTCATAAGAGAAGCCAGCCGCAAAGCACAAGTGAAAGAGTCAACGAAGGGGACTGCACCCACACAAAGACGCAGGGGCGGTTGTGTGAGACGCAGGGGCGCCGAGCCGCTGGGGCGGCCGTCCTGGTCCGTTGGGGCGGATGATAGGGTCAAGGTAAGCTCAACTATGTCTCACAAGGCTCCTATGCTCCAAGAACTAAGGCTCTTACATCTTATACCTCAGAGCGGGCTCTGATACCACATCTCGGCCGAGATGATCCAAGGTCAACCGAGATGGACAAAACAGGGAGTCACCTCGACCCACATCTCGACCGAGATGTTTGCGTTGGGCTTTGATACTGCCATAGTGGGCTCTGATACCAGATGATTTAACATTCATTTTCGGCCCAAAGTTTTAGGGTTTATCTTTAGATTGCGATCTATCTTTAAGACTGAAGGCTTATAAAACCGTAGTTTTATATTCCTATAAATATCTCTTAGCCTTCAACATTGAGACGGACACCCTACCGACGAGCATTGATGCCCCACGGAAGTTAGGATTTTTGGAAGACGAATATTGAAAGAAGATTCAGGAAGGATTTCTTGGAGTTCAAGGAAGAAGGGAAGAAAAGTTGTAAGGTTTTCTTAGGAAGTTGATAGTTGATTGTTGTCATTCTTTTGGGACACATAGTGATACACTGTTGGTTTGTTTTGAGATTTTGATTATTGGGAAACTTTTGTTGAGTGGTTTATTCCCTTTCTTGGATATCTTGATTGAATATATGATTATTTCTTTCAACATGATGATTGTTGGCAAAAACCCTTGCGATTCTAGGGTGATTAGTTGAAGGTTGTGGTATAGACGATGAAAGAATGGGCCTTTATCGTGAGCGGACCTGAAAGCTTGAGTTAACCCTAAACCGAAATCCGTCTCTGGCATTTCTTGGAGTCATTTCGACCGAGATCGATAAGAATTGCACAAGATTAACCACTGCTTTGCAGATCTTGAGTTTAGCGTATAGTTTGTCAATTCATATCCTTGTTTCACCTTTTTTGGTTTATATGCAAGCCTAGGATGAGACCTACCTGGTGATTCCTTTGCTTGTTTACCTATGATGATGAGTGCTAGGTAATGAAGTTTTATCCTAGGGTTTGAGTGTGCCTTTATCCTACCTTTGAGAGCTAACTTGAGACTTACCCGGTGATGGTTAGTTTTGTACCCTTAGGTGAGTGTGTTGCTTTGAGTATCTTTACCTTTCCTTAGTTCCTTGAGACTTTCCCGGTAATAGGACCTTTGGTTTGGGAATTTGGATACTGAGACCTCCCTCGTAATTTATCCCGTAGAAGCACCTTCCCTCAACAACCCTCACCTTTGCCCACGTTTATCTTTGAGAAATCTTGAGTCGAAATCACAACTGGATACTTTGATCTCTAGAATCTGTATTCCCTCACCTTACTACGATAGATCCGTACACTGCGGCTTCGCTTATCATTAGGTTTATTATTTGTAATATTAATTTAAAGCATTGCATGCACACACCTTTTGGAGCGAACAAGTTTTTTGCGCCGTTGCCGGGGAATTTGTCAAATCCAATCCTACGTACGGTTTTCTAACTTGGAAGCTTTAACTTTTGCTTTTGCTTTTGATCTTTTCAGTGTGAGTTTTTGAGTTCTCAGGATTTCCAATGGTTGCAAGGAGCTATGAACCTGCATTTGATCCAGTTTGGAGAACAAGACAAATTGATAGGGTGGACTATTATAAATATTTGCAGCGCATATTTGCGTTTATCAAATTTAATGACAAAAGAGAGGAAGTCATTGAGGATGAGCTTGCGCATTGGGAAGAGCTTAATCCCCCTCATATGTTTTATGAGCAAGCATACGTATCTTATGTGCCTCAAGTGCCACCTCCACAGCAACCTCATGAGAATCATTACGAATTATTATTCAACCAAATAAGGAGGAAGTGCGATGAAATTGAGCCCTTGATGGCATCTTTTGAAAAGGCTCAACCGGAGGAGAAGTGCGACGAAGAATTCCAATTCTTGAGCGTTCTTCCTATCGAACCCGAAATTCCTCTAGGAGTTATTGAAGATGAAGGAAAAGAAGAAGATGAGGAACACCTCGACCCAACTGTTGAAACTTCGGTCGAGATTGAAGAAGAATCGGTTGAGTTGGAAGAAGAGAAAGATGTGGAGAACCTTGGCCAAATCATTGAAAATGTGGTCAAGATTGAAGAAAGATCAACTGAGTTGGGAGAGGTTTTATGTGTGGATTTTCATCCTAATACAAGCCTCATCCCAAGTTTTGAAGGACCTTATAAGGTACTTTCTCTTACTCCCTTTGAAATTTCTTTTGCAATTACTTATCATTACAGGGATGCACCGAAGAGTTGGTGCTCTCTTCCGAAAGAACCCCCTAAGGTCAAGATGAAATTGTAACACCCCAATTTTTCGGAACTCGGGGAGTTACTTGTTAGGACCTCACAGTGGGTCCCGACCTTAGTTTGACAACAACCTAACTAGATCTTACAATAAGACACATATAAAGAAAAACAAGAAATCATGAAATGTTTAATAAAGTCGTGAATGTGACCAGAAACACTAACAACCGGTAATATGAATATCTCACAATCTGAGAACATGAAAAGGTCATGACTGAAAGACCAACAATAAAAGAAAACTACGACCCGTCCTAATAATACGACACCCTGGCTGACAACTACCATCCAAATCGCTCGCTATCCGCTCTAACCCGTGGCAAGCCTAAACAACGATAGAACAATTAGCTAACTAATAAAATATAAGTAGAATAATAAATAGAACAAACACACATAGGGGAAAAATAAACACTCAACATGCTGGCACACAATCGGGTTATTATCTGATAACTTAGGTGATTCACTTCAATCCGTTTTAAAAGTTGTGGCACGAGAATCTTAAGATTTCTCGCCTCCGTTCCTTATCCATCTGGTGATGGTTTGGCACACCTCCGGTGGTGTCCCCGCAAACCAAGTATGGACTAGTCCCTAATGAAACCCCCAACGCCCTCGGGCTAACTAAGCAGAATGCCACCGCCCGTTACTCTTAGGCCAGATAGGTAGGTCAGTCGATGATTAATAATAAATATACAAATACACACATCACTCAAACACCAGTATCATTATTCACACTCATATCTGAAAGCTAGCTAAGTAAGCCCAAAGGACTTACCTAAATCAAGTCTCGACTTTCTTAAACACAACTTGATCTATAACCGTAGCAACTCAACTACCTGTCATAGGAGGTAAGTGGATCAACACATGTCTAATATACTTAGAAGTCTATGACTTCTAAGATGTAAGATCCTATCAGAAGAGAAACTACTACAATGCACATCTAAGGTAAAATGACCATTTTACCCTTAGTCCTGAATCTTACAAAAATCTCGTAATACATGCTTAAACTCTTACTTGGGACTAAATATCATATTTCGATCTCTTAAGAGTGAGTTTAGGTAAAACTTAGCAAACTACACATTTTTCCTATTTTTTAAAAAGTCAATAGGATCCAACTATCCTAATTTAGGACCTTATAACTCTCAATCTAACCGTTGGATCATTCTCAAATTTTGGTATGTCAAACTACTCATATCTACCTACATCCTATTAAAAACTCAACGGTGGATGATCGTTCTAAAGCATAGAAAACTATCTCCCAAGTATTCAGTTTATATGCCCAACACAAAGATCTAGAAACACGGAAAAACATCACGTCACCAGTTCGACACTCCTTGCCAGCGTTTCTAGGACAGCCCTCTACTCCCCACTCATCCTAGGTTCAATACCTACTAACATCTATATTACAAAGTCACTCTAAGTCTGCACAACACACAACACATGTTTTGGAACCAAGGTACCATCTACCTTACTCTACACTCAGCAATGCAACAAGCAGAAGTGTACACAGAAGAGGCTTACCGGCTTCAGGGTGTGGTACTCCTAGTTCCCTGGTTGTTGGCCCGTAAACGAGGTGACAGGAGGTTCCGTGTCCACAGTACAGGAGTCCCTGGTGTGCTGTGCCGCTGGAACAAGACAGGAGGGAGATCACTACTCCAAAACTGGGTACGAGCAGGGACATAAGAGGGAAGAATAGTCCTACCAGATGAGCCGTATGTAGTAGGTCGAAGGATTCAGACTCACCAACCGCAACGTGAAGGAGGCAAGGCGTGGTCCGGCGCTTCTGTCCCTGGCGTCCGAGTGCACAAAGGAGGGGCCTGCTATGCGAGAGGCAGAAGACGAAGTCAGCTTGAACTGTGTGAGAGGGGATTGTTCGATGGGGTATGTTGTTGAGGGTTTGTACGTCGACACAGAAAAGAAAGGGAAGGGTGGCTCTTCTCTCCAAACGGTGTGTGCAAGCTTTAAATTTATAACCGAGGAAATATGCTTAAAACAAGGATGCGAACCTGTAGTGTACGGGTCAGATGTAATAAAAAGCAAGAATTTCAAGGGTCGATCACAGGGACTTAGGTGAAACCTAAGCAACTATGGGTCGTCTATATTGCAACTAACCACAAAACCAATTAAAGCAATCAAAGATGATAATAATGTCAACTAAAGCAAAAATGCAAATTCTAGGGATTAAAGCATCCAGTTGTGGTCCCAACTCAAGATCTCAAGATAAGCGGACAAAGCTGAGATTTTGCAAAGGGAAGGTGTTTCGAAAGTGGAATAGATCACCGGGTAAGTCTCACTACTCACTAACTCAAAACCAAAAGCTCCTATTACCGGGTAAGTCTCAAGGTACTAAGGAAAGGAATTATAATCTCAAACCAATAATCCAACTAAGGGAATATAATCAAACTTTACCGGGTAAGTCTCAGGCTAACTCACAAAGATGGGATGAAGGCACACTCGAACCCCAATAAAGGATAAACCTTTATTACCTACACTTATGATCTTGGGTAAACAAACAAAGGAATTACCGGGTAAGTCTCATCCTCTACTTGCATTGAACCAGGAAAGGTGTAATAAGAATATGATTTGTCAAACTCTAACACTTAACTCTCAGTTACGGATCAGAAAAGGTCACCTCGGTCAGTCAAATTCCACCCCGGCCGAGATGTTCATCGACTGAACGAGATGTTCTAGGGTTAAGGATAAAAACTCGAGCTTTCAGGGTCCTACTGGGATTAAGATCATTCTATCATTGTCTTTCCCACAACTTTCAGCCAATCACCCTAGAATCACACAAGGAAATTAGCCACTCATCATCATGAAAGCAATAATCAAATATTTGAGAAGGGAATGAATATTTGAACACAAAAACCTTAAGAACAAGGCTTCAATAACTGAATCAAATATCAAACACAATCAACGTTCCTTGGATCACAAATCCAATCAAGACAACCAACAAAAAGGAATCTAAGAAAATCTTACAAATTCCTTCAAAAGCTATGACAAAGCTACGAACTTCCTTCAATCTTCCTTCAAACTTCCAAAAATCCTTCCTAACTGCTGTGTAGAATGTGGTGTAGCGGGTTGCTGAATTTGTGGAAAATCCGGCCCTTTTTATAGGAGAATTATCTTCCCAAGATAATAATATCTTAAAAAGATAATATCCTAATAAAATAGATCTAATCTCTAAAATTGATCTCCCAAATATATGATCTTTCTTCCAGAAATCCAGCACAAAAATATAAGATCTCTCCTTCCAAAAATAAAAGATCTCAGCCAAATAAAATATATCTCGCCGCGACAGGGTGTCCGCCTCGGTCGAAACGCTCCTCAAGATCACCTCGGTCAAGATGGTACTGTAGCTGACCGAGGTGACTCTGGACTGAATGTGAAATCTCTTAAATTTGGTCCAAAGTAAAGCTTCTTTGTTAATTCACTGCTTCTTGAGTCCTCTTTTAAGCTCCTGAATGTAGCTTCAATGACTCCTTAGCTCCTTTAGCTTTATTTTGGTCCAAAATGTGCCATTTTACTTACGATTACAACGAAACTTAGTGTAGACCTCGATTCCCATAAAGGTAGATGAAATGACAATATAATCACATAATATACATTCAAACATGCAGATTATTGAAGATAAAACGTCTAAACAAGTCCCAAAATATAGACTATAATTCATGCTATCAAAATACCCCATACTTCTCCCTTGCTTGTCCCCAAGCAAGTTTCAAATCTTAGATACACGATATAATGGATTATAAGTCATAAAGATCAATGAAAAGTATTTCAAAACATTTTTGGTGGTGTGCTCCACTCATAGATCACTTTAAGAGAATGCTTCATGGTAATTAAAATCAAGATATGATCAAAACATTTTATAAGTATAAGAAAGTTGTTCATCTTTGCATAAAATCATAGAATGCATAATAAATCATAATCATCGAAATTAATCATGTATAATCCGGTTTAAACCACCAAGTCAATCAACAAGCTCGAGGTCTCAAGGGCTTTTCAAAAGAAGGTCAAGAAACGTGTGAGGGTGGGATGTATATAGGGAATATGGTGCTAGAATCCGGGAAAAGGATCTTCATTTCACTTGCTTTGAACTTCAACACCTTCCACCAATAAGCTTTTCTTATTTACTTTTTTACTTTTTGGGATGCATGGACATAGGTGCACAATAACCGAAGCCTAGGAGATCAGCAATCATCAATTTCTCGAGATGCCTCAAACCCTTGATGCACATACCATGACCTGTTAGGAATATCGCTTAATCCGACTTTGGAAAGACACAAACACCCGGCTATGTGAATGGTGCCGAGTTACTCATCATCATAATTGACTTCCCCAAACCTATTTGTTTTTTTCTAACTTCCAGCCAACATGTCATCTTTTCTTTCACTTGCTTTTTACTTTTGCTTGCTTCCAAATTTCCGAATAGGTAAAGGGAGGCAAATATGTATTTGAGGGGCTAAGCATAATCAAGAAGAAGAAGAGAAGAGAATGAATTGCCTTAATCATCCCAGGAAGAAAGTGATAGAACTCATAATGTGGTGTCAACCTTCAAATTCAACATAATTTGGATAAAAACAAAGTATTAAACATGCCACAAATTTCAAACAAAGCATTTTGCAACTTAAACATATCATAAAACCTTTCGAGCATATAAAGATTTCAAAACCAATCTGCAAACAAAATCTTCACTGAGGTCATGTCCAGAAAAGAAGAACAAAAATCGTTTCGAAAATTTTCAGTTAAACTGCCTCGGTCGAGATGTTGTAAGTCAACCGAGGTGAAGCACCTCATTTGATCAGAATCACTTCGGTCGAGGTCAAAATTTTTTTTTCTTAACCAGTTTTTGACGTTTTTCTCAATCAAATAACCTGTACGCATGCATGTAGTCTCAGATAAACACATAGAGCAAGATAAAACAATAATATCCGGTAGAGTCGTACAAGCATACACATAAGGTCAGATAAATACATCCAAATACCCCATACTTGGGACACATTGTCCCAATGGGTCAAAGTAAGTTTGGAAAATAGAGTACTTACCGGACATATGCTGAGCTGCATAATAAATAAATAAAAGAAATCCCTGCAAGCTCTAGTCCTCATCCGTTGGTGGTGGTTGTGGATATGGCATGTACGGATGCTGGGATGGGTCAAATGGATAGCCCATAGTATGTTGGAACTGGATCTCCATCATTCGGCGCTGGCAGTACTGGCTCTCCCTCATCTCCAACATGTCCAAGGATAGGGCGGCGTAAGAGTCGATCATCTGGTCTGTCAGCTCGTCAATCCGTCGGTGAGCTATGGGATCCCGCTGTCTACGGACTTTGCGCCTAGCAGGACGTGGTGGTGGTGCAGCTGGCTCCTCCTCTGTCTCCTTGTCGTCTAGGTCGACGACTGGTATACTAGGACCGGTTGTATCCGTCCCTGTCTCCATGGCAGCACCGCTGATAACACGATTTATGGCTTAGTTTTAGGCAATCATTTAGATAGATTTCTCACTCATTCATGCGTGGTTTAGCACTAGTTCACGACGTTTGCACTCAATTCACGTACTTTGTCGAGATAGACGTCTACACGGACTTGTGCGTTGCTTTGTAGGTATTTTGGGAGAATTAGGAGCCAAAACGATACGTTTGAGGATCGTTCGTCAAGATGACACATCCTCGGACGCACTAGGATGCAAATTAACGGCTAAGGAGGACTCATGGAACCTTACCAACACTAGCCATGCACCAAATCACATCTTAATGATCCAAGGCGAAGTTTCTGCACAGAATCACGGTTTTCTGACACTCCACGGCCGTGGAATCACCCGTGGATTTTGCCAGATTCTTGTGACAACTGTGCCACGACTCTCATGGCCAGCTCATGCAAGTTTGTTATAAAAGTGGTCCTTCATGGGCTGTGAGAAGCATCTTGGAGCAGCTCTCCATTATCCATTTCCTCTAACAAAAATATCCTCTCAACAAGAAGATTTTCTAGGAAGGAAAGTGTCAAAAAGGAAGAAGAAGAGCTCCATTGAAGAGGAGAAGAAGAACACACACCATTGCCACACTTTGATAGCTTTTGTAGTGAAGAATTCCGGATTCTATTTCCATCCTTTGTATGAAACATTTGAACCTTCTTTTGGAAGGATTGTGAGTTACTCTCATTCTATTTTCAGATTGATTTTATTTTAGTTCACTTGTTCATCTCTTTTCCCTCATCATCTTGCAAATGGATGTCATGATTTTGTGTTTGCTTGTTTCGATTTCTATTATGAATGTTGTAGGCTAAATAGATGTGGTTCTAGGGTAAGGAAAGGATGGTTATGGCTAGGGCTATGATAGGATGGACTTAGATATATCTTTGGATGACTTGTGTGCTTGAACGTAGCTGCTGTTAGAAATCACGGGTAGTTCTTGCCTAACCACGGCCGTGGTTTAGGTAGAACAAACCGTGATTCTCCCTGGCTCGATGGATCTTGTCCTAGATTGTTAGAATGTTGAAGTCCTAAGTGTTTGTTGAGTTAAATCTATCCTAGGGTGACCTAGTGTTAGCAACTAAGTGTTAGGAGAGACTTACCCGGTAATCCTTACTCTTAGATTCCGAAGATAACAAACCGTAGGTATTGGTGAGCCTAATAAGCCGCCATTGGATTAAGTGTGCTAGGATAGTTGTTTAGGACTTCCCTTTCCAAGACTTAACCGGTAAGGATAGGTTAAGATCTCTAGACCATAATCCGGTTTGTGTAGAATTCCGTCCCTTAGGTTCTTAGAGACTTACCCGATAATGAGACCTAGGGAATGGACTAGTGGATCATGAGACCTACCCGGTGATTGATCCTAATCTAGAAACATTTGACCCCAACATAGTTAATCCAAGGAATGAATAGATAGCTTGAGTCCTATGCCATAACCGGAACTTCCAACCCCTAGAATCCGTCTTTTCTTTCTTTGATCTATATCTTGTTTAGTTTGTTTATTTGTGTTAATTCATAGTTTAGTTGATTGAGTACTTTGCATGTATTGTGATCTTGATTGATCACCAAAAACCAACCAAAAACATTTGAGATTTTCATTTCTTTATTTCTTCCTTCTCTTTCAACCTAGGTCTTTACTAAACTCAATCACAAATCAAATCAATTTCACCTTAGTCTTTGTGTTCGACCTTGGAATACTATCCCTACTACAAACGTCCCGTACACTGCGGGTTTTGCTAGGTAGTTTAGGATTTAGTTCGAGTTATAAATTTAAAACCCATTTGCGCATCACGATCTTAGCGTAACAAGTTTTTGGCGCCGTTGCCGGGGACTAGGTCTAGATTGAGTCATTTTGTGTTTGTTTATAGTGTAGATCTTTCTTGTTGCCTTTGATCTCTCTTTGGTGTGTGTCTTTGCTTTTCAGGACATCTCTTACTCTTTAGGTGTATGCGAAGATCTCGTGGCAAGGATTTAGCTCCATTCGATCCCGAACCGGAGAAAACCCTTAGATCTAGATCCAAGAGCATCAAAAAGGGAAAAAAGATGGCTGGAAGAGACCTCCAAGCTGAATTGGATGAAGCCTTAGAGCAAATAAGGCTAAGAGATGAGCTCTTTGAGGAAGAAAGGAGACTTGCCAATGAGAGGCAAGAAGCAACTAGGAGGGAGATTGATGAGATTAGGCAAGCCCTTGTTCAAGGAGAGCTTAATCGTCAACAACCCCCACCTCCTCCACCACCACAACCGCAGCCGGCGGCGAATGTTAGGGTTGTACCCATTGCTATCGAAGAGCCACAAACTTTGGGGAGACGTATGGATCCGGCACAAAGAGCACACCGTCCGGGTGTGAAATTAGTAGATCCCGCGACCCACAATTATGAGCTCCGCCCTCAAGTTCTACAAATGATCCGGCATAATCAATTTGGAGGGATGGAAGGAGAGTCTCCTCATCAACACTTAATGAATTATGAGATCTTGATGGAGACTCTTAGACCGCCAAGATTGGAGAGCAACAACCATAAGCTTAGGGCTTTTTCCTTCTCTCTTAAGGACAAAGCCTTAGCTTGGTATCAATCTATTCCACAAGGGCGAGTTGGTACTTGGGAGGAGATGACAACCGAGTTTTTGACCAAGTTCTTCCCACCTTCCAAGACTACCGAATTAAGAGGGAAGATCAATGCCTTCGTGATGAAGGATAGAGAAAGTTTATTCAAGTCTTGGGAGAGGTTCAAAGATCTTCTCCTTGATTGTCCATACCATGGCATACCGAAAATTGAGCTATTGGAGATCTACTTCAAGGGACTTGATGAAGATAGCCAATTCAAGCTTCAATCTCTTTCCGGTGGGACTTTTATGGAGAAGCATGTAGATGAAGCTTGGGAGTTTGTGGAGAAGCAAGCCCTAGTGATTGAGAAATACTCCCATAGGAAGAGTGAAGGGAGAAAGGCGGGAGCATATGAGGTGAGTGAAGTCACCATGAACAATTTCAAGCTTGACGCCATCAACAATGAATTGAAGTCTTTGAGGGAGTTGTGTGCTACAACCTTGAAGAATCAAGCAACTCCTCAAGTGCTTCCACAAGCCAATTTGTCTTCCAAGAAGGAGGATGTGAATTACATGGGAAGGAGCAACTACAACAACAATTATCAAGGCCCAAGGAACTTCAACAACAACCGGCAATTTAACAATTACCGGCCCAACCACAACCATCCCGGATTCTCTTACTCTAACCCGGATGGAGCCTTGAACCCTCCCGCTTCCACAAGTACAACTCCACCACCAAGAGCTTCACAAGAACCTCCACCCGGATTTACTCAACCTCCCAAGGATAGAACCGAAATAATGTTTGAGCAATTGCTTGGAAGGTTGAGTGGTCTTGAGAGCACCGTGACTTCAATCTCTAAAGCTCAAAAGGTTTTGGAAGCACAAGTGTTCCAAAAGGCGGGTGAAGCCCATAGAGATCCGGGAAAGCTTCCCGGAAGAACCGAAGACAACCCAAGAGGCCAAGTGTTGGCTATCACAACGAGGAGTGGGTTGAGTATGAAGGATCCTTTGCCCAAGGACAATGCTAAGGGAAAGCAAGTAGTGGTAGAAGAGGGAAGAATGCAAGAAGATGGAGGCAAGAGCAAGGATGTAGAGCCAACCTATGTGGCACCGCCTCCATACAAGCCACCACTACCATTCCCACAATCAAGAGCAAGATCTCGTTTGGACAATCACTTTGGTAAGTTCCTTGAACTAATGTCTAAATTGCATATTAACATTCCGTTCATGGATGCTATTTTAGGAATGCCGGCATATGGCAAGTTTTTGAAAGAAATACTCTCCAACAAAAGGAAGTTGGAGGAGTATGGGGAGATAAGAATGACCAAGAGATCCTCGGAATTGATTCAAACGATGAAGGAGGAGATGCCTCCCAAGCTAAGAGATCCGGGTTCTTTTTGCGTCCCAATAGGAGTGGGAGATGTGAAGTACGAGGCCCTTTGTGATCTTGGAGCGAGTGTAAGCATCATACCGCTTGCACTTTGCAACAAAGTGGGGCTAGGAGAGCCAAAACCGGTCAAGATGACCCTCTATATGGCGGACCGTTCTATCACTCATCCGGTTGGGATCTTAGAGGACATCCCGGTGCAACTAGGAGGATTCTATGTGCCAATTGACTTTGTCGTCTTGGACATCCCGGCGGATTATCCGGTTCCCATCATCTTAGGAAGACCTTTCCTAGCCACCTCCGGATGCTTAGTGGATTGCAAGAACGGGACTCTCTCCTTCAACATTGGAGAAGAGAACATCAAGTTCAAGTTGTCCACAATGATGAAAGGGCCAACCCTTGATGAGGATGTCTTCAACATAGTCGAGCATGAAGAATCTAGAGAAGTTGTGAGCTCAATCTTGATCAAGGATCCCTTGGAGAAGGTTCTTACCTTAAGTATGATGGAGGAAGGTGTTGAGGAGGCATGCAATGAAGAGATCAAGGCCTTGGAAGCATTGGAAGAGGAACCAAGAGTTGCATTTGAAGGCCACGAAGAGGTGTTGAACAGCTGCAAGTTCCACGGTCGAGATTTATGTTCCACGGCCGTCAAACTTTCTGGACAACTCCGTGAAGCAAGCTTGGCAAGAACCACGGCCGTGGAAGATGAGCAAAACGTGGTTTCAGCCGTGGTTTTCCCTGGATCAGCCCTTGATGGTGATCAAGCTTCTAGGAGCCTTGGAGGGTCTTCATTTGCTTTGGATTCATCTCGTCCAACATTGCTTGGATCGTCTCCAATCGATAAAGGTCCTCCTAAACTTGAACTCAAACCCCTCCCCTCTCATTTGAAGTATGCATTTCTTGGTGATAACTCTACATATCCTGTGATTGTTAATGCATGCTTGAGTGATGATGAACTTGCTAAGTTGTTGCATGAACTAAGATTGCATAGGAAAGCCATAGGTTATACTATTGATGATTTGGTTGGCATTAAACCTTCTTTGTGCATGCATAAGATATTGATGGAAGATAATCATAAACCCTCTATTGAACATCAAAGGAGATTGAATCCTATAATGAAAGAGGTAGTCAAAAAGGAAATCATTAAGTTGCTAGATGCGGGAATTATCTACCTTATCTCGGATAGTAAGTGGGTTAGCCCCGTTCATGTAGTACCTAAGAAGGGTGGGATGACCGTAGTGACCAATGAGAACAATGAACTAATCCCGACTAGGACGGTTACGGGGTGGAGAATGTGCATCGATTATAGGAAATTGAACATGGCCTCTAGGAAAGATCACTTCCCTCTCCCCTTCATTGACCAAATGCTAGAGAGGTTAGCTCAACACTCTCATTTTTGCTACCTAGATGGCTATAGTGGATTCTTCCAAATCCCTATCCACCCCGATGACCAAGAGAAAACTACTTTTACATGTCCATGGGGTACTTTTGCATATAGAAGAATGCCATTTGGGTTGTGTAATGCACCCGCCACCTTCCAAAGGTGTATGATGGCTATCTTTTCGGAATATATAGAAAATATCATGGAAGTGTTTATGGATGTTTTCTCTGTTTATGGTTCTTCCTTTGATAATTGCTTGGCTAACTTGTCCTTAGTATTGCAAAGATGTGAGGAGACAAATCTTGTCTTAAATTGGGAAAAATGCCACTTCATGGTAAGTGAAGGCATTGTGTTTGGACACTTGGTGTCTAACCGTGGCATTGAGGTTGATAGGGCCAAGATTGAAACAATAGAGAAGTTGCCACCACCTACCTCGGTGAAAGGGGTAAGGAGTTTCTTATAGCATGCCGGTTTCTACCGGAGGTTTATTCAAGATTTCTCTAAAATCTCTAAACCCCTCACTAACCTACTAATGAAAGATGTTGATTTTGTCTTTTCCAAAGATTGTCTTGAGGCTTTTTGTAGGTTGAAGAACGCCTTGATCTCCGCACCTATTATGCAACCTCCGGATTGGAGTTTACCATTTGAGATCATGTGTGATGCAAGCAATGTAGCCGTTGGGGCTGTCTTGGGGCAAAGGAAAGAAGGGCGTACTCATGCTATTTATTATGCTAGCAAGACGCTAGATGATGCCCAACTCAATTATGCTACCACCGAGAAGGAGTTGCTAGCTGTGGTGTATGTATTTGAGAAGTTCCGCTCATATCTTGTTGGAGCGAAGGTCATAGTTTATACGGATCATGCTGCGATCCGTTATCTACTTACCAAGAAGGATGCCAAGCCTAGGTTGATTCGGTGGATCCTTCTTCTACAAGAATTTGATTTGGAAATACGGGACAAGAAAGGATCCGAGAACTCGGTGGCGAATCACCTTAGTAGACTCCCACCATTAGAGCTTGAAAGAGATGACATCCCAATTGATGACTCATTCCGGGATGAGCAATTACAAATGGTGGAGGAATGCTTGTTCCAAGTGTCTAGAGGAAGTGAGCCATGGTATGCCGACATCTTGAACTACTTAGTATGTGAGGAAGTGCTTCCCGGATTGACATATGCACAAAGAAAGAAGTTCTTCAACGATGTGAGGCACTACTATTGGAGTGAACCACTTCTATTCAAGAGAGGACCGGATGGGATGTTTAGAAGATGCATACCGGAAGATGAAGTGGAAAGTGTGATCCGGCATTGTCACTCCTTACCATGTTGAGGCCATGCTAGCTCACACAAGACGTGTGCAAAGGTATTGCAATCCGGTTTTTATTGGCCTAACTTGTTTAGAGATGTGCAAGGTTTTGTAGCGGCGTGTGATGCTTGCCAAAGGACGGGCAACATCTCAAAGAGGAATGAAATGCCCTTGAACAACATCCAAGAAGTCGAAATATTTGATGTGTAGGGTGTGGACTTCATGGGACCATTCCCTTCTTCATGTGGCAATCTCTACATCCTATTGGCGGTGGACTATGTCGAGATGGGTGGAGGCAATTGCCTCTCCTACAAATGATGCCAAGGTGGTGGTGCGGTTCTTCAACCGAGTCATCTTTCCTAGGTTTGGAACACCAAGGCTGATCATTAGTGATGGAGGAAAGCACTTCACCAATAGGAATTTTGGGGCGCTTTTGGCTAAGTATGTGGTGACTCATAAGGTGGCAACACCTTACCATCCCCAAACTAGTGGCCAAGTGGAGATCTCCAACCGGGAGATCAAGGCCATCCTTGAGAAGACGGTGTCTAGGACTAGAAAGGATTGGGCTATGAAGCTCAATGGCGCATTGTGGGCATATAGAACCGCCTTCAAGACACCAATTGGCACCACTCCTTACAAATTATTCTATGGCAAATCTTGCCATCTTCCGGTGGAAATGGAGCATAGAGCTTATTGGGCCATTAAGTGGCTAAATTTTGACCTCAAGGAGGCGGGAGAGAAGAGGTTGCTTGATATAAACGCCCTTGAAGAGATCCGGTTGGAAGCTTATGAGAATGCCCGGATCTACAAGGAGAGAACCAAAAGATGGCATGACAAGCGCCTCATCCCGAAGGAGTTGAGTGAAGGCGACCTTGTCCTTCTCTTCAACTCAAGGCTAAGGCTCTTTCCCGGAAAGCTCAAATCAAGATGGACCGGGCCATATGTGGTGAAGAAGATCTTTCCCCATGGAGCTATTGAGATAGGAGGGGAGCATTGTGGGAATTTCAAAGTGAATGGGCACCGCTTGAAGAAGTATATTCCGGGAGCTCCGGTGGACATGATTGCCCCACTTCACCTTGAATAGACGCTCCCGAGTTTGGTCAAGCTAATGACCTTAAAGAAGCGCTTGGTGGGAGGCAACCCATTGGTAACATTTTTTCCTTTTTCGTTTTGTTTTCGTTTTTAGATATTTCTATCTTTGTGCGTGTTTTGTGTACTTTGTGTGTATGCTAGAGCCTTAGTAGCATTGGAAGCCTTTCTTGGCATATGAATGATGATGATGAACCCCTCACCAATTATGGGTGGAGCGGACGCGGGACTTGGACGGCTAGCGGTGCCTAGCGCGGGTTCCGAGGCTTTGATGGATGCTTAGAGCTCTCTACCATGGTTGATAGGATCATCCAACATCAATTCATTTGAGAAATCCCAATTACCATAGCAAACCACTTTTACATTGTGAGAACCTTCTTTCACTCTCTTTACTTCATTTACACATTGGGGACAATGTGTTTCTAAGTATGGGGTGGGGTTTGCATGATCCTTTGCATGATAAGCATCTAGGATAGTTTAATATTTGCACATGTCTTGCATTGTAGATAAATATTTCGAAAATCCCATAAAAATCAGAAAATTTAAATTTTTTTTCGTGTTTTCTAGGCTTGGATATGATCCTAATGATGAATCTTGTCTTGTGAATTGGCTATGAATGGCCTTATGTGTTGAATTGATAAATGCATATGTGGACTTGAACTACTTCTTTTGAATTCTATGAATGATTTGTGATCATGATGATTGCCTAGAATGGATTGAGTATTGAAAGTCGAAATTACATGATAGTTCTTGCATACCATCTAGGAATGAATGAGGCATTTCATCTTTCTCTACTTCTCACCTTGATCATGATTGCTTGAGCACCTCAATTGATATAAAATTGACCTCTTTTAACCCATCCGGGAATAGGAGCATGCTAGTGTGTTGAAGTGTGTGAAAAGCAAGTGTGGGGTAAAGTTGTTGATGAAAGGAATGTCATGAATGAAATATTGAAATTATTGTGGAAGTGTAGCCAAAAACATAGGTTTGGGGGCGTTGGTTTAAATGACAAGTAACTCGGTACACTTCACATAATCGGGTGTGGGTGCCTTGCCAAAGTCAAATGAACCAATAGCCTTAACGAGCTTTGGTATGTGTGCCCGGTGTGGATGCACCTCGAAAAATAGAAAAAGCCCGAGGATGGCTAATCACCGAGGTTTCGGCTATTGTACACCAATGCCATTGTCTCAAAAATAAGTCAAAGAAAAAGAAAAGAAAGCAAGATAGGGAAAAATATACACTTGAGGGGAGTTGATCGAGGACAAGGATGTGGAGTTAGTTCCATTCCCGGATTAGCATCACATAACCTAGAGAATTCCCCACCTAATCACAACGTTTCTTGGCCTTTTATGTCACAAGACCTTATGACCTACTTGCATGTTTGTAAGACTTAGTAATCTAGATTGGATATACTCTTTATCTTCTTGACCTCTTCATCCTTACATCTCATGCATGCTTTTGAGTTAAGTACAATTGTCTTTCCATGCCTTCAATTGTTTGATACATAATTGCTTGTCCAATTGCCATTGAACATGACTATGAAGGTGATCCAATAGTAGAAGCACAAACCCAAAAAGATTTCGCCATTTTTCCGCATACATAAATCATGTCATCTCTTAGTCTATAGTTGGGAATTTGCTCGGGGACGAGCAAACCTTAAGTATGGGGTATTTTGATAACACGATTTATGGCTTAGTTTTAGGCAATCATTTAGATAGATTTCTCACTCATTCATGCGTGGTTTAGCACTAGTTCACGACGTTTGCACTCAATTCACGTACTTTGTCGAGATAGACGTCTACACGGACTTGTGCGTTGCTTTGTAGGTATTTTGGGAGAATTAGGAGCCAAAACGATACATTTGAGGATCGTTCGTCAAGATGACACATCCTCGGACGCACTAGGATGCAAATTAAGGGCTAAGGAGGACTCATGGAACCTTGCCAACACTAGCCATGCACCAAATCACAGCTTAATGATCCAAGGAGAAATTTCTGCACAGAATCACGGTTTTCTGACACTCCACGGCCGTGGAATCACCTGTGGATTTTGCCAGATTCTTGTGACAGCTGTGCCACGACTCTCATGGCCAGTTCATGCAAGTTTGTAATAAAAGTGGTCCTTCATGGGCTGTGAGAAGCATCTTGGAGCAGCTCTCCATTATCCATTTCCTCTAACAAAAATATCCTCTCAACAAGAAGATTTTCTAGGAAGGAAAGTGTCAAAAAGGAAGAAGAAGAGCTCCATTGAAGAGGAGAAGAAGAACACACACCATTGCCACACTTTGATAGCTTTTGTAGTGAAGAATTCCGGATTCTATTTCCATCCTTTGTATGAAACATTTGAACCTTCTTTTGGAAGGATTGTGAGTTACTCTCATTCTATTTTCAGATTGATTTTATTTTAGTTCACTTGTTCATCTCTTTTCCCTCATCATCTTGCAAATGGATGTCATGATTTTGTGTTTGCTTGTTTCGATTTCTATTATGAATGTTGTAGGCTAAATAGATGTGGTTATAGGGTAAGGAAAGGATGGTTATGGCTAGGGCTATGATAGGACGGACTTAGATTTATCTTTGGATGACTTGTGTGCTTGAACGTAGCTGCTGTTAGAAATCACGGGTAGTTCTTGCCTAACCACGGCCGTGGTTTAGGTAGAACAAACCGTGATTCTCCCTGGCTCGATGGATCTTGTCCTAGATTGTTAGAATGTTGAAATCCTAAGTGTTTGTTGAGTTAAATCTATCCTAGGGTGACCTAGTGTTAGCAACTAAGTGTTAGGAGAGACTTACCCGGTAATCCTTACTCTTAGATTCCGAAGATAACAAACCGTAGGTATTGGTGAGCCTAATAAGCCGCCATTGGATTAAGTGTGCTAGGATAGTTGTTTAGGACTTCCCTTTCCAAGACTTACCCGGTAAGGATAGGTTAAGATCTCTAGACCACAATCCGGTTTGTGTAGAATTCCGTCCCTTAGGTTCTTAGAGACTTACCCGGTAATGAGACCTAGGGAATGGACTAGTGGATCATGAGACCTACCCAGTGATTGATCCCAAGCTAGAAACATTTAACCCCAACATAGTTAATCCAAGGAATGAATAGATAGCTTGAGTCCTATGCCATAACCGGAACTTCCAACCCCTAGAATCCGTCTTTTCTTTCTTTGATCTATATCTTGTTTAGTTTGTTTATTTGTGTTAATTCATAGTTTAGTTGATTGAGTACTTTGCATGTATTGTGATCTTGATTGATCACCAAAAACCAACCAAAAACATTTGAGATTTTCATTTCTTTATTTCTTCCTTCTCTTTCAACCTAGGTCTTTACTAAACTCAATCACAAATCAAGTCAATTTCACCTTAGTCTTTGTGTTCGACCTCGGAATACTATCCCTACTACAAACGTCCCGTACACTGCGGGTTTCGCTAGGTAGTTTAGGATTTACTTCGAGTTATAAATTTAAAACCCATTTGCACATCACGATCTTAGCGTAACAACCGCCATCATCATCCTCATCCTCCTCCTACACCTGAGCTGCTGCATCTCTAGCATCCTCAATGTAGGGTATCCATGCAGTGGACCAGTATTGAGGGTCGTAGACTGAGAACAAAGCTGACCACCTAATACCCTGAGGGGCAGTCTACTCCCAAGGCATCACCACATATGGCTTAGTGAGTCCACGAGGAACGAGAATCCTCCTAGTGATCATCTCCTGTAGACCTAGTGGCTTGGCAGCCGCCACCAGTGTACATGCACTCAGATCAAGGTCCATCACAGTCGTTATGTGAGTCATTAATCCGCCACAGCAAATGTCTCCCTTCCCCTTAGCCTTGATCCGGTGTAGATCCTCAGCTAGCATAGCACCGAAATCAGGCACTCCTCCGGTCACCATGTAATACAAACTCAAAAGCTCCCCCTGTCTAATCTTCTGGGACATCTCAGTACGCGCCAGAAGTGTCTCGCTGAAAATCCGGTGGGCCAATCTGAAAGCGAGGTGGAAAATAATCCTATCCCTGGAGTCTCCAGGTCTCCACCTACCAACATGCTCAACCACATGAGCAATGTGACCCCAGAACTGTTGATGCGACAAGTAAGACAAATGATGGGTGAATCTACACTAGGTTCATTCTAAGCATGCAATTGCTACTTTGATGAGTTCGTTTTACAAGTTTTCAAGTAATCTCTTGTCTCGATCATATATATGTGCTGAGCCGACCGGTATCAACACAACTTAACAGGTTAGTGTTCCGTAAACCTACAAGAACATTTAACAAGTTAGCTTTCAAACAAAGACTAAGGGATATAAAGAGAAGATTAAAACCGTTAAACTTATCTTTATATTTGTGTTCCTTTTCTTTAAGTAATTACAACCCGTTATTACTTAAAGTTGCTACTAGATTAAAGACCCGAACCCGGAACCTATTAATCCTAGTTATTTGCATGCACTTTAGAACCTAAGGTGATCAATCTCAAGCAATAGCAAACATGCAGTTAGACAATAGAGATCACGGAAACACAAAGCATTACTAAATGAAAACTTATATTAAAAAGAACTTACAACCAAAGTAATAACGCAGCTTCAAACCAACCCAATGTAGCAAGGGAGTTAGCAACTCAATATAATGGAAGTAAGATAATCTAAGTGGATAATTTGTTGGCTAACAAGATTCCATTTTTCTAGCAATCAACCAAGGACTATTTATACTACAAAAGACACTAAATAGGAGTAAACAACCACCTTTAATGCCATAAAGGTGGTGTAAATAGCCGGAGTAAAGCTTCTGACGTTAAACCGCAGGGGCGGCCTTCAGTTCCGCATGGGGGGAGAAGGCAAAAACGCTTTATCTTCTACATGGCCGCAGGGGCTGCTAGGCAATTCCGCTGGGGCGGATCTTCAATGCTCTTCAAACGTCTGACCCTTCGACTTCCTGACGTTTCTGATTCCAAGCCGCCGGAGCGTCCCTATTTCAACGCAGGGGCGGTGACACAGCCTCTTCATCTTCCAGCTCCCAGGATGAGGCGCAGGCAGGGGTGCAGTGGAAGGCGTAGGGGAACTGGTCTTCGTTTCTTCAAGGCAAGTCACCGCAGGGGCGCCAAGGGGTGGCGCAGGGGCGGTGACACACTTCATGGCCGGCGCTGGCGACGGCGCAAGGAGCGCTCCAGTGTAAGGCGTCACCCGCAGAGGCGGGGACAAGGGTCCGCTGGGGCGGTGATGCAACAGAAGCTTTGCTTCGTGAACGATCTTCACTCCTAAGTGCTTATAACTCCTTCCTTAGCTTCTTTTAGTCTTCTTCTTCCGGACCAATGAGTTTGTAGCATAAACCGACACAATTGCAATAAAAAGACTCTAAAAACTATCCTAAATGATAGTGATTCCATCACCTATCACATAGGTCCACAAAGATCCATATGTAAGAGTTCAATGGGTCGAGAAGAACTTACAACTTTCTTAGGTTTGAATGAACCTCTTGTTTGTTTACCTTGTGTACAAGCTTTACATAGTTCATCTACCTTGAAATTTAGGTTTGGCAATCCACGTACCAAATCTTTTGAAAGTAGCTTCTGCATTGTGTGCATACTTACATGGCCAAGTCTTCTATGCCAAAGCCTTCGATCATCAGTCAAGGCCTTGAGACATTTTACCTTAGTTCCTGAAACTTGGTAAGTACTCATAGAATAAACATTGTTACATCTAGGAGTAGTAAGCACAATGTCACCCGTCGTTTTGTCTTAAACTTCACATTTCTCTGAATCAAACAATACTTTGTTGCCCTTATCACATATTTGAGAGATACTAAGCAGATTATACTTTAAACCGTCAACCATATATACATCATCAATGAAGTTAGATGAATTATAACATATTTTACCAATGTTAATAATGTCACACTTTCCTTTATCACCAAGTGTAATTGTTCCAGATAATTGCTTCTTTAAATCTGAGAATAGTGAGCTTTTTCCACTCATGTGTCTTGAGCAACCACTATCTAAATCCATTTATGCTCCTTTAACTTGGTGGTATCCTACAAAACAACAAACATCAACCTTTCTGGGTTGACCAAATGGCATATTTTGGTCCATATTAAGGTTCGATCATGTTTGGTGGTCTAGTACCTTTAGGAACCCAAATTTGTTTGACCTGTTTGTTTAAACATAAAGGATTGGTGTTTCTAATGATATAAGTGTCATTTCTTCTATATGGACATGTAGATTTAGCATGACCCTTTTTACAACCGTAAAAGCAAGTAGGTATATGAGTACTTCCTTTTGCTTTGACAAAAGTGGTAGTTGGTTTTCTAGGAAAGTTCCTATGATAACCTATACCACTTTTGTTATGTGAGGACTGTTGTTCACCTATCATTCTTTCAAGATTATCTTTTGAAAGAGTAAATTTAACAAGCGCTGCCTTCTGGTCTTGACACGTCAAAGTTAGATCAACTTTCTCTTTCACTATATCGATATTGTTTCGATGAAGAGAGGAGAGGTTGTCCTTGAGAATCGTATTTTCCGATTCCAAGACCTTGATATTTTCATCAAGGTCTACCTTTTCTGTGTTAAGATTTTCAATCTCAAGAGACATCTCACTTAGTTGTTTTTCTTGTTCAAAAAGCTTTTATTTTAGAGAATTTATCCTTATTATATGCTCCTTGGCACATATAATAATGTCTTTATGGAATTGTTTTAGGTCACATTCAGGTTGAGACATAATAGTACTTACCACATTGTTAACATAGAGATTCGAATCTTCTTCATGATCGGCCATGAGACACAGGTTTGCTTGTTCTTTTTCTTCTTCAAATTCATTTGAGGATTCTAAATCACTCCATGAAGCTACCAAAGCTTTCGTCTTTCGATCATATTTATTGAAGTTGGTCCTCTTCTTTTGTGGACAATCCTTCACAAGATGATTTGTTTCACCACATTCAAAACAAGTCAGCACTCTAGTTTTCTTGTTAGAGTTAGAAAACTTACCTCGGGGTTTTGATGTTCGTGGAAATTCTCTATAGTTAGTAGATTTTTTCTTTATCTTGAGAATTCTCGTGAGACCATTAGAGATCATAGCAATTGCATCATCATCATCATCATCATCATCATCATCATCATCATCATCATCATCATCATCATCATCATCATCATCATCATCATCATCATCATCATCATCATCATCATCATCATCATCATCATCATCATCATCATCATCATCATCATCATCATCATCATCATCATCATCATCATCATCATCATCATTATCATCATCATCATCATCATCATCATCATCATCATCATCATCATCATCATCATCATCATCATCATCATCATCATCATCATCATCATCATCATCATCATCATCATCATCATCATCATCATCATCATCTTCCTCTTTTGATGGTAATTCATCCTTTCTTGATTTTAATGCCACATTCTTAGTGTTGGATGGGAGCTCTCCATCTTCTTCACAAAGAGTCATTTCATGTGTGATGAGTTTTCCAAGGTGGTCATCAAGAGGAAGAGTTGAGAGATTCTGAGCTTCTTCGATGGCAGTCATCTTTGGTCCCCACTTGGCTTTAGGTAAGCTCCTGAGAACCTTCCTAACTTTTTCTTCATTTGTGAAGACCTTTCCTAGTGAGTGCAAGTTGTTCACGATCTCAGTGAATCTTGTGAACATTTCTTTGACTGGTTCATTTGGATTCATCTTGAAGAGCTCATATTGTCTATGGAAGATGCTAATCTTTATTTCCTTGACTTGACTTGTTCCTTCGTATGTGACAACGAGTTTGTCCCATATTTCCTTTCCACTCTTGCATGATGAGATGCGGTTGAATTCGTTGGCATCTAATCCACAATAAAGTAGGTTCATAGCTTTGTGGTTCTTTGAAACATTGTCCAAGTCAGCTTGTGTGAAGTCAAATTCTTTCTTTGGGACTTGAACATCTTCAACTGTCGTAGTTGGGACTTTGGGGCCATTTTGAATGATGCTCCATAGTTCCATGTCCTGATCAATAATGAACATACGCATGAGTGCTCTCCAATGGGCAAAGTTGTTGTGACAAAGGAGTGGTGGTTGAGATGAGGATCATCCTTGAGCAAATTCTCCATCAATATACGTGAGGTCTAGGTCTAATACCAATTTAAGAACCGGGAGGTGAATACAAAGGATAAAAGATACTCTAGAAGGGGGGGGGGGTTGAATAGAGTATGTGAACTTTTCGCAAAATCAATCTCAAGGCTTTGAAACCAATTTCAAGGGCCTTGATGTCGATCTGAGCTCTTTGTGATACACTTTGATTTCAAGGGCTTTGAAACAACATTCAAGGGTCTTGACTTTGTAATCTTGCAAAACGAAATTAGTCACAGTAAAGCAAGAAAAAATGCGGAATTTAAAAGATCGACACGAGGATATGTTTACAAAATTTCGGCTCAAATAGATTACTCTCCATCCCAGGGTATGACCTTAGGATCTAACTATCTATTATCAACATCATAGAGTCCTAGATACAACTAGAAGAAATCCCCTTCTTCTCTCATTGTAGACAATGCTACAATCTAGCTCCAACTCTTCACCTTGCAATAATAGCAAAGTTACTTCGCAGAGTAACACACTCGAGTATAACACTTTTTAGATATACCAATGGAGCTCTCGAGTTTTATCTCTCTCTAGGGGATAACACTTTTTGTGAAAGAGAGAAAGAAGAACTAATTGATCGAATGAAGATGATTTGAATCGCTTGAAGACTATTGATATTCCCGTGTAAGCTTGTGTCCTTTTTCTTCAATAGCCATATTCATTTATAACCTTCTATGGAGAGGTCTTCTAGCAGTTGGAAAGATGACCGTTTGAAGATGATTCTTGTTCTCCATGAAGATCACTTTTTGATGAGATGAGATAGACGTTGTGGATCTTCATCTCTTGAAAACACGTTAATATCTTTGTTCCTTAATCTTCTCGTATACGCTAATTACTTGAGAGAGGATCTTCGTGCTTTTGGGTTGTGGTTCGTTGCAAGATCTTTCATTGGTTGGTTGAGATCTTCGTTCAATCATATCTTCATGTTGAGCAAATACTTCTTGGAAGATCTTCTTTGGCGCTTTGTTGAATTAATGATTTGAATTCCTTTAGCGTGCAACCTTGACATCTTTTGTTCCCTTGAAATGAATTTCAAGGCCTTCCAAGGTCCATTGAAGTGTCTTTCAAAACCTGCACTCATTCAATACAAACTACCAAACCAAACCAAGCAACTCGATATGTAATCAATAAATTGTTAGTGTATATAACTACTTCATTTTTGTTTAACTCGTCCATCATGATCACCTGTACAATTATGTAATCAAGGTGGAGTTCCAACGGCGTGAACTTAGGTGATCCAACTGAAAGGGAGTATGTGTTTAGACCTCAAGTCATTACAATGATTAAGCAAAATCATTTTGGAGGAATGGAAAGAATCACCACACCAACACTTAAAAAACTATGAAATGTTAATAGAAATTTTGAGACCTTCTAAATGTGACAATAAAAATTATAAATTACGTGTTTTCTTTTTCTCTTTGAAGGATAAAGCACTTTCATGGTACCAATCGTTGCCAACTGGAAGAGTGAACACATGGGAGGAGATAACCGTAGAGTTTCTCACCAAGTTCTTCCCGTCATCAAAAACGGCGAAATTAAGAGGAAAGATAAATGCGTTTGTGATGAGAGATGGTGAAAGTCTCTTTAAGTCATGGGAAAGGTTCAAAGACCTTTTGTTGGATTGCCAACCATATGGGAATCCGAAATTGATTTGCT
The DNA here is from genome assembly GCA_033239125.1 of Fagopyrum homotropicum. Classification (NCBI taxonomy): domain Eukaryota; kingdom Viridiplantae; phylum Streptophyta; class Magnoliopsida; order Caryophyllales; family Polygonaceae; genus Fagopyrum; species Fagopyrum homotropicum. The sequence goes on from BSWB01000003.1 coordinate 65,302,528, forward strand.
AGTGATCTACTTCAAGGGTTTGGATACGGAAATGCATTTCAAGCTTCAATCACTCTAAGCTGGAACATTCACGGATAAGCCAATTGATGAAGCATGGAAGTTTGTTGAAAAACAAGCTCTAACTATTGAGAAGTACTCCCCCCAGAGTTTTGGTTGACGAGGCTAAAATCCTAGGTCGTTGTCTTTTAGCTTAGTCAAAGTAGAAGTCCTAATGTTACACTAACAAGTTTATGTATAGTGTAAGTAATGGCCGAACCCAAGAGAGTTATGTTGAGGTTTTAATTATGTTCAATTATCGAGATTGTAACCAATAAGGGGGGGGTGAATTGAATTGTAACAAGACAAAAACACAATAAAGCAAGTAAAGATGTTATAAAATGATGGAGAAAAGAGCTACACTAGGTTGATTCTCAACATGCAAGCTACTTTGGTTTGTTCTTTTTATAAGTATTTCATCAATGTTCTCGTCTTGATCATATATATGTGTTGAGCCAACCGGCATCAACACAACTTAACAAGTTAATGTTCCGTAAACCTTCAAGAAAAATGCACAAGTTATCTTTCAAATAAAACAATGAGATATAGAGAAAAGAATAAAACCGTTAGACTTTTCTTTATATTTATATTACTTTTCCTTTAAGCAATTACAACCAGCTTTTACCTAAAGTTTTTCTACTAGATTAAGGACCCCAACCCGGAATCAATTAACCCTAGTTCTTTGCATGCAATTAGACACTTAAGGTGATCAAGCTAAGCGGAAATAAACATGCAATTATTAGTTAAATCACAAGGAATATAAAACGTATGACCTAATAATACTTATATTACTAAAGAATTACAACCAAAGCAGTATCGCAACTTTGAAACAACCCAATGTAGCAAGGAGATTAGAAACACATTACACAAAGGAAGTAAGGGAAATAGAGAGAAAATAGGAAAAATGGTGGATGATTCTAGCAATCAGCCATGGACATATTTATACTAGAATTGGCAGTAAAAGGGAGTAAATGTCCGTCCTAAACCGCCACCTTTAATGCCATAAAGGTGGTGCAAACAGCCGGAGTAAAGTCCTTTGGCGCTAAACCGCGGGGGTGGGCTTCAGAGCAGCAGGAGCGGTTTAGGCCAAAACGCTTGGTGTTCTTCATGGCCGCAGGGACGGTCTGACAATCCCGCAGGGGCGGATTTTTAATGCTCTTCAAAAGTTTGACTCTTCATCTTTCTGTCGCTTCAGATGGTGATCCGCGGGGGCAGCCCAATGTCACAGCAGGGGCGGTGACAATGGCTCTTCGGCTTCACAGGTCCGCAGGGAGGTCCGCAGGCAGAGGCGCAAGGGCGCCGGCTTCGCTTCTTCAAGGTGTGTCACCACAGGGGCATCCAGAGGTGGCCGCAGGGGCGGTGACAGGCTTCGTTCCGGGCATTGGCGAAGGCGTTGGCTGCGTTCCGGAGTGCAGTGCCACCTCCAGGGGCGGTGACATTGCTCCACGGGGGTGGTGTGGTACCAGAAGCTTGTCTTCGTGAATGTTCTTCAACTCCTAAGCGCTTCTAACATCTCTTTTGCTTCTTTTAGACTTCTTCTTCTGGATTAAGATGTTAGCAACACAAACCTACTCTAATCTAATGAAACGACTCTAAAAACTATCCTAATTGATAGTGATTCCATCACCTATCAAACTCCCCCATACTTAGACCTTTTACCCGTCCCGAGTAACACATATGACAACAATTCAGTAACCAAAGTCCTCAAGAAGCATGGTGCAGAAAAATAGATAAGGGAATCAAGAGAAAAACCAAGAAAGAAAGAAGGAAAAGAGAGAAAATGAGAAGAAAGTGATAAAGCTACCATCCTTATTGCTCCAAGAGTGACCTACCCGGACAACCTCCTTATGACTCCCCTTCTTATGCCACCGAACATCGGAAGGAGAACCTACACTCGGTACCGCTCATTTTGCCAAGGCGCCCTTTCGGGTTTTCACCTTGCCACTCTTCTTCTTTTCTTGATGATGTGACCAATTTCTCATATCCCTCAAGTCCATTTTTACACTAACCTAATGTTGGTCGGACTACCTTCTTTTTGCCTAAACCGCCCTTTCGGGTTTTCTCTTTATCCAAGGATTTTTCATGCCTTTTTTCAATTTCTTTGGATTTTTCCCTCTTTTTTCTTTTTTTTTTTACTGAATTTCAACATGGATTATAAACCATAAAAACATAAACAAAAGACTCACACAATTGTACATGCAAGATAGTATTCCCTCCCCCATACTTGAAGAACACTTTGCCCTCAAAGTGGAAATGAAAGCAAAGACTAAAGGTGGAGAAGGGAAGGAGATGATACCCACTAGTGGGATGGTCCGGCTGGACCATCCGGACCCTGCTCCGGCTGGACCATCCGGACCCTGCTCCGGCGGATAAGGGAAGTGGCTGAAGAAATGCTCCTGTCGGCGGTAAATCTCATCGAGGTGGGTCTTCTAGGCGTCCATCCGGCCTCCAAAGGTGGTATCAAAGTTGGCTTTCTAAGCCAACTGCTGAGCCTCAAGCTACTACTATTGGGCGGTCTGCCAAGTATCTAGCGCCGGTCAAAATGGGCGGTCATGCTCGTGGCAAAGCTGGACTGCCAAGTCTGCTGCTACTCCAGCATGGTCCGCTGATACTCGGTCTGCTAGACCTGATGCTGAGTGGTCAAGGTAGCCATCTGAGGTTGGAGGCTCCCAAGGGCTGGGTCATCCTCTCTCGCTGCCGTAGGCATCTCCTCATTGTCCGGGACGGGCATGTGGTCCTTATAATGAGCCCGGCTGGAGCTCACTACGTGTCTCTCAACAATGGCCACCTGTGGCCGCCTCGGCACAAACGGATCAGCCGGAATGTAGAGCTCGAAGAGCTCATGTCCGAATGGTAGAGGGCGTGGAAGGTAGGTGATATGGCTCCCATTTGCAAAAGAAAGCCAAAAAAATTCTCCCTATCCCGCTTGAGGAGCTTGCACCTCAGGAGGAGACCTTCCGTGTAGAATGGGATCGCCATCCCATCCTCAAGCTCGGAAAGGTCCATCACCTGCTCGGCAATCAAAGAGATCACCCAACCTCCAACAATATCTCTAGGCTCGTTCTTCCTAATCCTCTTCAAAGCGGTAAGGAAGAGGTATGGCCAATCCGGCACTGCCTCACTGATCGGGAGGCAAGATTATAGCAGCGGATGGTCCTTAAGAGTGACCTTGTTCTCCTCCTTGTGTCAACAAAAGACACACATGATGATCTTGGAGAGAAGGCTCAAGCAGGGTGAGTGAGTTTGTTGTTATACTCACCCCGGGCATGAAACTCGGAGCCGGTAGCTACTTGCCAAAACTTGCAAAGGTCCAGTGTGGGGATGGGTTCTTACCTTTTGTCAGAAGGGTTAAGAGTCACCCCAAAAGCCTCTTTTAATTGCAAGTAGTCGAGTGTGTACTTCTTCTTGTTGAACTTGAAGGAAAGACCGACACACACATGATCCTCCTTCTACATGGTGAAGGTGGCCATGAATTGTCTACTAAGCTTGGGGTATGTGGGAGCACTCTTCTTCAGAAAGTCCCCGAGCCCAGCATTGGTGAGGAAGTATTGCATGCTCTACAACATGCCAAGTTTCTCTAATGTCGGAATGTGCAAAAACCGAGTTGCATACACAACTCGATCTTGAACAATCTTGTAGTGGGTCTTCTCTACCTCGGACATCTTCTACTTCCTCTGGGATTCCATTCTTGCAAAGATTTGGAGCAATGAAATCAGAAATCTCAAAAACAGAGAAAGAAGACGAACCCTCTATTGTGTTTTCCGCAGGGGCGGCTGGTGTGATACGTAGGGTTGGTGAGGCATAGGGGCGGGAGCTTGTAGGTGTGGGGGCGGGAGAAGACACAGAGACGATTATGTGACAACTTCGTCAGGTGGTGGAGCTGGGGTGCTTTTCTGGTGGTCCTTGATGGTGGAAGGTGTCGCCGGTGGTGGTGAGTAGTGGTGCATGGTGGCTAAATGTGGTGCGGAGTGTTTAGGGTTGAGCTTGGAGAGGTTGAAGGGTGGTTGGTGAGAGATTTAGGAGGGCAACGCAGGGGCATCGGAGAGCTTCGATGAGGGCGGCGGAGTGGTTCCGCAGGGGCGTTGGAGAGGTGGCTAGAGGGAGAGAGAGAGAGAGGTGTGTGGGGTTGGTGTAGGGTCTTTTTGGATTTCTTTTTTTTCTTTTCAAGGTAAATCCACAAGGGCGGGGGCTTGTCACCGCGGGGGCGGTGACAAGGAAGTGGGAGACACAGACCCAGTGCCAGGGGCGGAACTAGGGATGCTTGTCAAGAGTGGCCGCCGCAGGGGTGGGGGGATGTCTCCGCGGGGGCGGTGATAGAGTTGGAGCTGGGGCAGACCCAACGCTGGGGGCGGCGCTGGGCAAGGGTGTCACTGTAGGGGCGGTGACAAGGGGCCGCAGGGGCTGTTTTCTTGACGGTGGCTCCTCTTCTTATTCTCTCGGGTTGCCTCCCGAGCAGTGCCTTTTTTTACGTCGTTGGCTCGACGTAAGGACTCTACTTCTCTGCTTGGGCCTCCTCTAACACCATCTCGTCTTTGGGGTCATTTTTCACTCCTTCAAGGTAGGGCTTGAGCCTTTGTCCGTTGACCTTGAATATCTTGTGCGTTTGTGGATCATATAGATCCACAACACCATGTCGATGGACTTCGACTATCACATACGGACCTGTCCACCTTGAGCATAGCTTGCCTGCAAAAAGCTTCAAATGAGATTGAAAAAGGAGAACTTTGTTACTCGCTTTGAAATCTTTCTAGAGAATGTTCCGTTCATGCCACACTTTCATCTTTTCTTTGTATGTTGTGGCATGGTCATACGCATCGAGCCTTAACTCCTACAGCTCTTGTAATTGAAGCTTCCGGAACTCCCCTACTTCATCCATCTTCATGTTGCACTTTTTCACCGCCCACCATGCCTTGTGTTCTAGCTCCACCGGAAGGTGGCAAGCCTTTCCGAACATAAGCCAGAATGGAGACATCTCTACATGACTCTTGTATGTTGTCCGGTATGCCCATAGAGCGTCATTGAGCCTCAAGCTCCAATCTTTCCTTCTGGGGGAACAGTCTTTTCAAGGATGGTTTTGATCTCCCGGTTTGACACTTCCGCTTGACCGTTCGTTTGCGGGTGGTAGGCCGTTGACACTCATTGGTGGGCGTGGTAATTCTTAAGGAGAGCGGTGATTGCCTTGTTCCAAAAGTGGGTTCCCTTATCACTTATCAAAGCCTTCGGGATGCCAAACCTTGCAAAAATGTTGTCCTTAAGAAATGCTGCAACCACTTCAGAATCATCAGTTTTGGTGGCCTTTACTTCCACCCACTTGGAAACATAGTCCACCGCAAGTAATATATAAGTATGCCCAAAAGAAGTAGGAAAAGGACCCATGAAATCTATCCCCCAAACATAAAAAATTTCGCAAGATATAAGAGAAGATTGAGGCATTTCATTTCTCCTAGTAAGTTACCCACTCTTTGGCACCTATCACACACCTTACAAAACGCAAAAGCGTCTCTAAAAATGTGTGGCCAAAACAATCTCGCATCTAAAACCTTCCTAGAAGTTTTGTTGGCCCTAAAATGTCCCCCACATGCTTCAGAATGAGAAAATGTAAGGACAAATTGTACCTCATTATCTGGGATGCACTGGCAAATTACGTGATCACTACAATGCTTCCAAAGGTATGGATCGTCCCAAACGTAGTGTCTTGCTTCGGCCTTCACCTTCTCTCGTTGTGCCTTGGTGAAGTCTGGAGGGTACTAACCTCTAACAAGAAAGTTTACAATGTCAGCAAACCAAGGCTTAAAAGATTGAAGTTTCAATAGAAGCTCTGTCGTGTAATCCGCAGGGGAGACCAAAGCTTTACGCAGGAGCACAAGAGGCGCAGGGGCGCCAGTCTCGAGCCGCAAGGGCGGGGCTCTGGTTGCGTAGGGGCAGTTACACAACAGAGAGTTGTGTAGAAGGTGTCATCTGGAAAACTTCCAAGCATGGCTCTTCCGTTGGCTGGATCTTCCTCCTCCTTCACCAGCCTGCTCAAGTGGTCGGCCACAAGGTTCTCAACCCCCTTCTTGTCCCGTATCTCGAAGTTAAACTCACTTAGAAGGATCACCCACCGAATCAACCTTGGGTTCGCTTCCTTCTTCGCCATGAGATACCTAAGGGCTGCATGGTCAGTGAATACGATTACCTTTACGTCAAGGAGATATTGTATGAACTTTTCTAGTGCAGACACCACCACTAGCATCTCCTTCTCGCTGGTGGAGTAGTTTCTTTGAGCTCCATTAAGGGTCATGGATGCATAATGGAGGACATGTGATGCTCTTCAATCCTTTTGTCCTAGGACAGCTCTTACAACATAATCGCTAGCGTCACACATAATCTCAAATGGCTTCTCCCAATCCGGAGACCGGATGATCGGTGCACTAGTGAGGCATGCTTTCAAAGTGTCAAATGCCTTCTTGCAATCTTCATCCACTATGAAAGTGGTGTCCTTCTTGAGTACCTCGGACAATGGTGCTGAGATCTTTGAAAAGTCCTTGATGAACCGTCGATAAAAACCTTCATGACCTAGGAAAGAACGGATTTCACGCACATTAGTAGGGTAAGGTAAACTTTGAATCACATCAACTTTTTCCGTATCTACTTCTATCCCTTTTGAAGATATCACATGTCCTAACACAATTCCTTGTTCAACCATGAAATGGAATTTTTCCAAATTAAGAACTAAATTGGTTTCTACGCATTTTTCAAGAACAAGGTTTAAGTGTCCTAAGCATGCATCAAAACTATTTCCATGGACGGTGAAGTCATCCATAAAAACCTCAATAAAATTCTCTATGTATTCTGAAAAAAATACTTAGAATGCACCCTTGGAAGGTGCCGGGAGCATTGCAAAGTCCAAATGGCATTCTGCGGTACGCAAAAGTGCCAAATGGACAAGTGAACGTCGTCTTTTCCTGATCTTCCGGAGCAATGGCTATTTGGAAATATCCCGAATATCTATCCAAAAAGCAATAGTAAGGGTGACCAGCAAGACGTTCCAACATTTGATCAATAAAGGGATAAAGAAAGTGATCTTTACGCGTTACCGCATTTAGTTTGCAGTAGTCAATTCAAACTCTCCAACCGGTTTGTGTCTTGCTTGGGACCATCTCTCCGTATTGGTTCTCTAATATGGTGATACCCCCTTTCTTTGGAACCACTTAGGTTGGACTAATGCACTTCCTATCCGAGATGGGGAATATCATGTCCGCTTGGAGGAGCTTCAATACCTCCTTCTTGACCACTTCCATCATTGGCGGATTCAACCTTCGTTGGGGTTGCCTAGATGGTTTCGCCTCTTCCTCAAGGAGGATCTTATGCATACATGTGGAGGGACAAAGCCCTTTGATGTCCGCAATAGTCCACCCAAGAGCCGTCTTGTGCTCTTTCAAAACCTTCACCAATTTCTCCACTTGAACGGTGGACAACTTGCAAGAGATGATCACCGGTAAGGCATTGTTTTCTTCTAGAAAAGCATACTTGAGGTGAGGTGGAAGGTCCTTCAATTCTATCTCCGGTGCCTGCACTATAGACGGAACAATATTCTCGCTTGGAGTTAGTAAGGTCGGCCCAATGGCCAAAGTGGAGACATGGAGCCTTTTGTGTCCATTTAATTGAGTTAGGACTTCCTTCATGCTAGATGTTTAGGCATATTTAGAAGTATGAATGCCAATATCATGCTCAATTATGTTTTTCAATTCATCAATGTCAGAAATGTCAAACACATCTTGAATAATAGGATCAATAATATCAATGGCACAAAGAGAATGATCATCAGTAGGGTATTTTCATTGCATTATAAATGTCAAACTCAACTACCTCCCCATCAAATTTCATGGTTAATTTTCCACTAACATAGTCAATCTTTGTCCTAGCGGTTTTGAGAAAAGGCCTTCCCAACAATATAGGTGCAGCATGTGAGTCATTTTCCATATCCATCACAAAAAAGTCAGTAGGAAAAATCAGATCATCTACAATCACGAATACATCTTCAATAATCCCTTTCGGGTAAACATTAGATCTATCAGTAAGTTGGACTACAATCCGAGTTTCATTTAGCGGCCCAAGGTCAAGAGATTTATAGATGGAATAAGGAAGAACGTTGATAGAAGCACCAAGATCAAGCATAGCCTTATCAAAACGGGTTTTCCCTATAACAAAAGGAATGCTTACCATGCCCACATCACTTTATTTCTTGGGCATTCGGCGTTGGAAGACGGCGGACACATGCTCGCTAACTTGCACCTTTTGCTTGCCCTTCAGGTTCTGGTTCCTCTTGATGGTGCAAAGTTCCTTCAAAAAACGAGCATACTTAGGAATACTCTTCACAAGTTTAAGGAGAGGGTTATTTACCTCGCATTGGGAAAAGGTCTAAAAGAGATCCTTATCCTCAATCACTATACGCTCCTTCAGCGCCTCAGGAAAAGGAGCCGGAGGTTTCTTAGCATACAGATAGGGAAAATCAGGACGGATGTATGAATCCTCCTCAACAGAACTCTCTGTCGTCTTTTCCACAGGGGCAGAAGGTTGCAGGCGTAGGGGCGGCTCAAGGGCTGTCATCGCAGGGGTGGCGACATCGAGCCGCAGGGGCGGTGTCTGCACAGAGACTGGCACAGTTGCAGCCTCAGGGGCGGCTGTGGGGGCGGCAGACTTGTTAGAGGGTTTTTTCTTCACTTTTGTTGCTTGCTTTTGCTGGATTTGCTTCCCACTCAATGTTAGAGCACTAACATTTTCTTTAGGGTTGACGACCGTCTGGAAGGGCAAATTTCCGGAGGATCGAGCTTCGATCTTTGTAATGGCCTCCGTCATTTGTCCAACCTGTTTTTCAAGGTTCTTGATGCTAGACTATGTGGTTTGGACATGGGTAGAAAATGTTTAATTAAAACCTGCAGCATATCCTCGGTGGATTGAGACATACCTTGTCGGGGCTGCTGGTGGTGGTTTTGTTGATCCCTCATCGAAAATTCTATTGATCACACCAATTTGACATGTAATTTTGTGCATATGGATTGTTTCTTGACCTTTGTTGCTGTTGTTGCCAGTAGCCCAATGCGTTCACCTCAACATCGTCATCTTGGACTTGAGGGTAAATGTCCATTGGATGGTACGGATCCGCACAAACTCCACATGCCTTCAGTTATTGTGGAGTTCCATCAAAGTCAACATTTTCATCATCTCCTTTAGTTCAGCAATTTCCGTTGAAATCTCATTGCAACCAGGATTGATAACATGAACTCCTCTTTTGGTAGAGGTCCTTCCAGAGTTCCGAGTTCCTTCAGCTTGTTCCTGCATTTTCTGTGAAGCAAGGTCAGGAGTGGTGTTTAGAATATTACCTCCACAAGCAGCATCGACGATCCTCCTCTCATTGTCAAGCAAGCCATTGTACAAGTACAAGACTAGATCTTGGGTAGAATACCCATGGAAAGGACAACTGGATCGGAGTCTTGCGAAACGCTCAAAATCCTCATAAAGAGTTTCGTCATCCTCTTGCTCTATGTTGCTTATAGCTTTCTTCAAGCTATTTGCCTTCTTAGCAGGAAAATACTTCTCCAAAAACGCCTTATGGAGGTTCTCCCATGTGTCGATGCTACCGGACAAAAGATGGTAGTACCAATCATCCGCCCCATCCTTGAGCGTAAAACTGAACGCCCTCATCTTGATTTGTTCTTCAGTACTGTTGGCTGGCTTCATGCTCATACACACAGTATGAAACTTCCCAAGGTGCTTTATGAGGTCTTCACCACTCAGCCCATGGAAAGATAGGAGCAAGTGGATCAGCCCCGGCTTGAGCTCAAAGTTGACTCCATCCCCTATGGCCGGTATGTTAACCGCAAGAGGATATTGAGTTAAATCTGGCTGCGTGAGTTAGCGAATGGTTCGGCCAACCATCTCTTCACGGATTTGTTGTTGTCTACGTTGTCGGATGTGTGTTCTTTCAATTTCTGGATCAAAAGGAACAAATCCGGAGTTAGTAGCACAGGCTTGAACCATAATAACGGTCCAAACCAATAAACAAAAGAAATTAAAACACAACTAAACTCCCCGGCAACGGCGCCAAATTTGACGAGGCTAAAATCCTAGGTCGTTGTCTTTTAGCTTAGGTCAAAGTAGAAGTGCTAATGTTACACTAACAAGTTTATGTATAGTGTAAGTAAGGGTCAAACCCAAGAGAGTTAAGTTGAGGTTTTAATTAAGTTCAATTATCGAGATTGTAACCAATAAAGGGGGGGGGGTTGGATTGTATTGTAACAAGAAAAAAGCACAATAAAGCAAGTAAGGATGTGATAAAATGATGGAGAAAAGAGCTACACTAGGTCGATTCTTAGCATGCAAGCTTCTTTGGTTGGTTCTTTATATAAGTATTTCATCAATGTTCTCGTCTTGATCATATATATGTGTTGATCCAACCGACATCGACACAACTTAACAAGTAAGTTTTCAAACAAAGACAAAGAGATATAGAGAAAAGAATAAAAGCGTTAGACTTTTCTTTATATTTATATCCCTTTTCCTTTAAGCAATTACTATCAGCTTTTACCTAAAGGTTTTCTACTAGATTAAGGACCAGAACCCGGAATCGATTAACCCTAGTTCTTTGCATGCAATTAGACACTTAAGGTGATCAAGCTAAGTGGTAAGAAACATGCAATTGTTAGTTAAAGCACAAGGAATATAAAACATATGACTGAATAAATCTTATATTACTAAAGACTTACAACCAAAGCAGTAATGCAGCTTCAAAACAACCCAATGTAGCAAGGAGATTAGAAACGCATTACATAAAGGAAGTAAGGGAAATAGAGAGAAAATGGCCATCCTATTTAATGTCATAAAGGTGGTGCAAACATCCGGAGTAAAGTCCTCTGGCGCTAAACCGCGGGGGTGGGCTTCAAAGCCCGCCCCCGCGGGCTCTGAACCCTAGTTCTTTGCTACGCACTCTTTCATTTCTGATACATACGTTGATAGATTGACCTTAGATATGGTAGAGGGTAGACCTTTCTTGTTAGGGTTACCAGATGGGATAAGATTAGAGGTACTCAAGAGGTACACGGTTGTCCTATACATTTAAGAAACCGTGATTTGGTTGTGGACTTCTTGTCATGCTGCTGGTGTATAATGAAGTCATTTTGGGTATAGATTGGATGGAGAGGCATCGTGTTGTGTTAGATGTTGGTAGGAGGACCGTGACGGTCTCTACCGAGTCGGGTCAGATCGATATTTTCCGAGGTTGGGACCTTAGAAAGTCGGGCATGGTTATTAGCGCGGTACGAGTAGCGATACTGATAACACAAGGATGTGATGACTTCTAATGTTATGCCATGAAGGAGAGAGAGAGCTTAACGTTAGAGGACATTCCCGTGGTCTACGAATTCTTAGATGTGTTTGTCCAGCCATCCAATTTTCCGCCTCAGAGGAGCGTGGACTTCGGTATCGAGTTGGAGCTTGGTACGAGACCGATCTCGAAAGCCCCGTACCGTATGGCGCCTATCGAGTTGTTAGAGTTGAAGAAGCAACTCGAGGAGTTGGCTGAGAAGGAATTCATTCGCCCTAGCATTTCCTTAGGCGACCACCCATCCTCTTCATGCGGAAGAAGGACGGATCGTTGAGATTGTGCTCGACTATAAAGAGCTGAACAAGGTGACTATCAAGAACAAGTATCCTTTGTCCCACATCGATGACTAGTTAGACCAGCTTCAGTGTCCGACTCTGTTCTCTAGGATTGATTTGAGCTTGGGATATCACTAGATGAGGGTGAGAGAGGAAGATGTGCATAAGACGGCATTTCGGACTTGATATGGCCACTACGAGTTTGAAGTGAGGCCATTCGGCCTCACGAATACCCCCGCCATCTTTATGGAGTTGATGATGGTATATTCATCGACTTCCCGGATCAGTTTGTGGTTCTCTTCAAAGACGATATCCTGGTGTACTCTCGTAGCAGAGAGGAGCATGTAGGACATCTAAGGACGGTGTTACGAGTTTTGCGAGATAGAGAACTTTATGCCATGTTCTCTAAGTGCGAGTTTTGTATGATAGAGGTAGCATTTCTAGGTCATGTTGTCTCCGCCGATGGGATCAAGGTTGATCCGGCGATGATCGAGTCTGCAGCAGCATGGACGACACCGACAAACGTCAAGGAAGTACGCAACTTTCTTGGCTTAGCCGGTTATTGTTCGCTCCAAATGGTGTGTGCAAGCTTTAAATTTATAACCCAAGATATATGCTCAAAACAAGGATGTGAACCCGTAGTGTACGGATCAATCGTAGTAAAATCAAGAATTCCGGGGTGTCGATCTCAAGGACTTAGGTGAAATAAAACCAATATAGGTAGTCAATATTGCAAATAACCACAAAAGCGATTAAAACAATCAAAGATGATAATAAGGTCAATTAAAGAAATATGCAAATTCTAGTGATTAAAGCATCCACTTGTGGTTCCCACTCAAGATCTCAAAATAAGCGGACAAAGCTGAGGTTTTGCAAAGGGAAGGTGTTACTAAAGTGGAATAGATCATCGGGTAAGTCTCACTACTCACAATCCCAAGCCAAAGAACCTATTACCGGGTAAGTCTGAAGGTACTAAGGAAAGGAATAATAATCTCAAACCAACACTCCAACTAAGGGAATAGAATCAACCTTTACCGGGTGAGTCTTAGGCTAACTCACAAAGATGGGATGAAGGCACACTCAAACCCCAATAAAGGATAAACCTTTATTACCTACACTTACGATCTTTGGTAAACAAAAAAAGGAATTACCGGGTAAGTCTCATCCTAAGCTTGCATTGAACCAGGAAAGTTGTAATAAGAATAGGATTTGGCAAACTCTAACACTTAACTTTCAGTTTCGGATCAGATAAGTCACCTCGGTTAGTCAAATTCCACCCCGGCCGAGATGTTCATCGACTGAACGAGATGTTATAGGGTTAAGGATAAAGACTCGAGCTTTCAGGGTCCTACTGGAATTTAAGATTATTCTATCATTGTTTTTCCTACAACTTTCAGCCAATCACCCTAGAATCGCACAAGGAAATTAGCCACTCATCATCGTGAAAGCAATAATCAAATATACGGGAAGGGAATGAATATTTGAACACAAAAACCTTAAGAATAAGGCTTCAATAATTGAATCAAATATCAAACAAATAAGGGTTCCTTGGATAACAAATCCAACAAGACAAATCAACAAAAGGGAATCTAAGAAAGTCTTACAAATCCCCTTTAAAAAGCTATGACGAGCTATCAATCCTTCCTTCATTCTTCCTTCAACCTTCCAAAAATCCTTCCTAACTGTAGCTTCTTCAATCCCCAAGTGCTGCGATGGTAGCGGGTTGCTGAATTTGTGGAAAATCCAGCCCTTTATATAGGAGAATTATCTTCCAAAGATAAAATATCTTAAAAAGATAATTTCCTAATAAAATATATCCATATCTCTATAATAGATCTGTAAAATATATGATCTTCCTTCCAGAAATAAAAGATCTCAGTCAAATAAAATATATCTCGCCGCGTCAGGATATTCGCCTCGGTGGAGACGCTCCTCAAGATCACCTCGGTCGAGGTGACTCTGTGGTCAACCAAGGTGACTCTAAACTGAATGTGAAATCTCTCAAATCTGGTCCAAAGTAAATCTTCTTTGTTAATTCCTTGCTTCCTGAATTCTTCCTTAAACTCCTGAATGTAGCTCCAATGACTCCTTCGCTCCTTTAGCTCCATTTTGATGCAAAACGTGCCATTTTACCTACGATTACAACAAAACTTGGTGTAGACCTCATTTCCCGCAAAGGTAGATGAAACGACAATATAATCACAAAATATACATCCAAACATGCAGATTATTGAAGATAAAAAGTCTAAACAGGCCCCAAAATATAGACTATAATTCATGCTATCAAAATACCCCATACTTGTCCCTTGCTTGTCCCCAAGCAAGTTCCAAATCTTAGATACAGGATAGAATGAATTATATGTCAAAAGATCAATGAAAAGTTTTTTCAAAACATTTTTGGTGGTGTGCTCCGCTCATAGACCACTCTAAGAGAATGCTTCATGGAGTTTAAAATCAAAACATGCTCAAAACATTTTATAAATATAAGAAAGTTGTTCATCTTTGCATAAAAAAATAGAATGCATAATAAATCATAATTATCGAAATTAATCATGTATATTCCAAATTAAACCACCAAGTCAATCAACAAGCTCGAGGTCTCAAGGGCTTTTCAAAAGACGGTCAAGAAACGTGTGAGGGTGGGATGTATCTAGAGAATGTGGTGCTAGAATCCGGGAAAAGGATCTTTACTCACTTGCTTTGAACTTCAACATCTTCCACCAATAAGCTTTGCTTATTTTTTTACTTTTTTACTTTTTGGGATGCATGGACAGAGGTGCACAATAACCGAAGCCTAGGAGATTAGCAATCATCAATTTCTCGAGATGCCTCAAACCCTTGATGCACATACAATGACCCGTTGGGAATATCGCTCAATCCGACTTTGGCAAGACACAAACACCCGGCTATGTGAATGGTGCCGAGTTACTCATCATTATGATTGACTTCCCCAAACCTATTTGTTTCTTTCTAACTTCCAGCCAACATCTCAACTTTTCTCTCACTTGATTTTCTTTGCTTGCTTCGAAATTCCCGGATAGGTAAAGGGAGGCAAATATGTATATGAGGGGCTAAGCATGATCAAGAAGAAGAAGAGAAGAGAATGAATTGCCTTGGTCTTTCCAGGAAGAAAGTAATAGAACTCATCATGTGGTGTCAACCTTCAAATTCAACATAATTTGGATAAAAACAAAGTATTAAACATGCCAAGACTTCAAACAAAGCATTCAGCAACTTAAACACATTATAAAACCTTTCAAACATATAAAGATTTCAAAACCAGTCGCAAACAAAATCTTCATTGAGGTCATATCCAAATAAGAAGCACAAAAATCGTTTCGAAAACTGTTTCAGTTAAACCACCTCGGTCGAGATGTTCTAAGTCAACCGAGGTACTGCACCTCGATCGGTCAGAGTCACTTCGGTCGAGGTCATAAAATTTTTTTTTATTAACCAGATTTTGACGTTTTTCTCAATCAAATAACCTGTATGCATGCATGTAGTCTCAGATAAGCACATAGAGCATAAGAAAATCAAAAACATCTGAATCAAGTCATACAAGCATACATAATGTCGAACAATACACATAAATACCCCATACTTGGGACACATTGTCCCAATGGGTCAAGATAAGTCTAAGGAAACAGGAAGAACTCACCGGACATAAGCTGAGCTGGATAACAAATAAAGAAAAGAAATCCCTGCGAGCTCTAGTCCTGATCTGCTGGCGGTGGTGGTGGATATGGTATGTACGGATGCTGGGATGGGTCGAATGGATATCCCATCATATGCTGGAACTGGATCTCCATCATCCGGTGCTGGTAGTGCTGACTCTCCAGCATCTGATGAGTCCGGCTATCCATCTCTCGGCGATGGTCATCCAAATGTCCGCCTAGATCGACGGTCATGGCTGCGTAGGAGTCAATCATCTGATTTGTCAATTTGTCAATCCGGCGGTGAGCGACGGGATCCCTCTGCCTGTGAACTCTACGCCTGGCAGGACGTGCTGGTGCTGCAGCTGGCTCATCCTCTGTCTCCTCGTCGACTAGATCGACGACTAGTATACTGGGATCAGCTGTATATGTCCCTGTCTCCATAGCGGCACCGTCATCATCCTCCTCATCAGCCTCATCTTCATCCTGCTCCTGGGTTGCTACTGTTGCGTCTCTAGCGTCCTCAATAAGAGGAATCCACGCAGTGGACCAGTACTGAGGGTCGTAAACTGAAGACTGAGACGACCACCTAATACCCTGAGGCGCAGTCTGTTCCCAGGGCATCGCCATATATGGCGTAGTAAGTCCACAAGGAACCAGAGTCATGCGCTCAAATCAAGGTCCATGACTGTAGCAAGATGAGTCACTAAGCCGCCACAACAGATATCTCCCTTCGCCTTCACCTTGATCCTGTGAAGATCCTCAGCCAGCATCACTCCGAAGTGGGGAACTCCTCCGGTAACCATACAATATAGACTCAGAAGCTCACCCTGTCTAACCTTCTGGGGCGTCTCGGTACGCGCTAGAAGTGTCTCGCTAAAAATACGGTGAGCGAGTCTGAAGGCAAGGTGGAAGATGATCCGCTCCCCGGAATCTCCAAGTCTCCACCTGTCAGCATGCTCAACTACATGAGCTATCTGTCCCCAAAACTCACGAGCCACGGCCCGAGAAGGAAAATCGGAAACTGTGGGGGTGAGGAAGCCAAAGATCTCTCTCCAATGATCCTTCGGGACTAAGTAGTTCCTGTTCAGCAACCGGTACTTGATGGCGTGCTTTGTAGGCAGGTAGGTCATGGAGCTCACAAACTCGAATGTGGGCTCGAGGTAGGCTGGAGCTCTAATCTCCGTAAACTGCTCCAACCCTACCATAGAAATCATCCGCCTCAAGTCGTCATCCACATAGAGGCAATCAAAAGCAGCAACATCTAGGAACCGCGGCGCAATCACTGGGCGTGCAACAATGCGGTCATAATCTACCCGGTGACGCTCATGGATCACCGGTATGGAACCTCGGGAAGAAGAAGAAGGAGAAGGGGTGGATCTATCCCTCAGAACAAGTTGCCTATCAGATCTAGAACTTATTTTCTCTCATTGTCATACCACCTCGGTTGCCATGACAATCCTCAAGAACACCTTGGTCGAGATGCAGGCCGACTGGACCGAGGTGATGCGCTGTTCGATTCCAACTCTCAGAAATCCAATTATTTTCCCCCAATATCACTACCAATTGTTCCTATGGGGTACTTAAGCCTTTTTCAACAAGAATGATTGGCAACCAAAGCCAATTTCTTCCAAAATCGGTAATAAAAAAGGAGAAGTTAGGGTTTTCGGTTTTGTTACCCCAGATTCGACCAATTTGGAGCGTTTTTGTTGCTGAATGTCGCTTGCAGACTGATCCTCTACTCTTTCCTTGCAGATTGGGAGCAAGAATCGTCGAAAACGATCGAGAATTAGGGAGCGAGATGATTTTGTACGCCGCGGTCGAGAAGGTGAGAGAGAGAAGAGAGAGAAATCGATCCCCCTTTCATACCCTTTTCTGAAACTGCTGTCACCTCGGTCGAGGTGATCCCGACTGGACCGAGGTGATACGGACCGAGGTGGACCGTCATAAACCCTAGTCGCCTCGGCTGCTCAAGAATCATCTCGGTCGAGGTGCTGTGATAGCAACCGAGATGTGTCTCAGTCAAACTCCATCTTCTCGATTTCTCGAACTTCTGTCCTTCCAGTGTTGCTCCTGGGTTGTACTCCTTCCTTAGAGATTACCTGTTGTCTGTCTAGGACGCCAAAAACAAAGCAAAGCAAAGCAAACTATCTAAAGCTAGGCTAGAAAAGAGAAAAGAAAGCAATACCTTGGGTTGCCTCTCAAGAAGCGCTTGATTTAAGGTCGCTAGCTTGACCGTACGGTGTCTCTAAACAAGGTATAGTGGTGCAATCTCCTCAACCGGGACTTCCATTTTGTATTTCTTAAGTCTATGGCCATTGAATTTGAATCTTCCACTTGTTTCTCCCCAGAACTCCTTAGGGATGATACGCTTGTCGTGCCATTTCTTTGTCCTTTCCTTGTAGATCTTGGCATTGTCATAAGCGTTCAAATGCAACTCGTCCAGCTCATTGATATCCAATAGCCACTTCTCATCGGCTTCCTTGATGTCGAAGTTCAACCATTTGATTGCCCAATACGCCTTGTGTTCTAACTCAACGGGCAAATGGCAAGACTTCCCATATACCAAATTATAAGGGGTGGTAGCAATGGGAGTCTTGAATGCGGTCCTGTAGGCCCAAAGAGCGTCATCCAACTTCATGGCCCAATCCTTCCTCGTCCTAGAGACGGTCTTCTCCAAGATTGGTTTGATTTCTCTATTAGAGATCTCGAACTGTCCACTAGTTTGAGGGTGATAAGGGGTTGCTACCTTGTGGGTTACCCCATACTTCGATAGAAGTGCCTTAAACTTCCGGTTGATGAAATGTGTCCCTCCATCGTTGATGATGATGCATGGAGTCCCAAAACGTGAAAAGATGGTCCTATTAAAGAACTCTACAACCACCATGGCGTCATTAGTGGGAGAGGCAATGGCTTCAACCCATCTAGAGACGTAGTCGACAACTAGGAGAATGTAGAGGTTTCCTCCGGATGATGGGAAAGGTCCCATGAAATCTACTCCCCATACATCAAAGATCTCAACCTCCTGTATGTTATTGAGTGGCATCTCGTTCCTCCTACATAAATTTCCTGTTCATTGGCATGCATCACAAGAGACAACAAACGTTTGCACATCCTTAAATAATGAAGGCCAAAAGAAACCGGAACGTAATACCTTGGTGCATGTTTTGTGAGCGCTAGCATGCCCTCCACAAGGAAGTGAGTGACAATGCCGTATGACACTAGTAACTTCATCTTCTGGTATGCATCTTCGAAGCATCCCATCCGGACCTCTCTTAAATAGTAGAGGTTCATCCCAATAGTAATGGCGTACATCCTTAAAGAATTTCTTCTTTTGAGCGTACGTCAATCCGGGTGGTATTTCCTGACAAACAAGATAATGAACAATGTCAGCATACCAAGGTCCTTTATTATCAGAAGTTTGGTAGAGAAAGTGTTCCACCAACTGAGGATGAATTTCAAAAAAGGGAGTAAGAAGTTTGTTATTCTTAGTTGACATCATCTCGCTTTCGACCTCGGTCGAGGTGCAGAGTGGGTGACCGAGATGTTCTTCAGCTAAGAACACCTCGCTTGGTCCAGAAAGTGCCTCGGTCGAGGTACTGCAACTGGGACCGAAACTGGAGATCTTCTTCTCCTGGATTAGTCTTTAAAATTTAGCTCCTTGATCTTCTTCCAGTGCCTTTAAGCTCCGTATATCTGCATCACAAGAAACATCTATACCTTCCTCCATTAAGCTAAAACTAATAACTCTCTCAAGTGGATCATTAATAAGGATAGAGCTCACCAATTCTCTTGATTCTTCTTCATCATAGATGTTGAAGATATTGTCTCCCAACGGCTCTCCTTTCATTGCCGCAAGCAATGCAAACTCAACTTGATCACCGCCAATGTTGAATTGCAACTTGGCATTCTTACAATCCACATTGCAACCCAAAGTTGCTAGAAATGGTCTCCCGAGAATGATAGGAACGGGATAATCTGCGGGAATGTCAAGCACAACAAAGTCTATAGGTAAATAGAAGTTACCTAACTTAACCGGAACGTCTTCCAAAATGCCCACGGGATCGGTAATGGAGCGGTCCGCCATGTACAACCATATCTTCACCGGCTTGGGCTCTCCAAGTCCGATCCTCACACATAGCTCTAGCGGGATGATGCTCGCGCTGGCTCCTAGATCACACAACGCCTCACAAGTGACATCCCAAACTTGAATGGGAATGCAAAATGATCCGGGATCCCTTAACTTGGGTGGTATCTTCTCCTTCATGATTTGAATGAGCTCCGAGGATTTAGATGTCATCCTTACTTCACCAAAGTCTTCCAACTTCCTCTTGCTTGATAGAATTTCTTTCAAGAACTTCCCATAGGCGGGCATCCCTAGAATAACATCAAGAAAATGGATGTTAATATGTAGTTTATTCATCAAGTCAAGGAACTTACCAAAATGCTTGTCTAGATGTGCTCTGGCTGTTGACAGGGGGAATGGAAGTGGTGGTTCATATGTAGGAGGTGGGACATAAACTTCAGTTTTGTCCGACGCTCTCTGAGGTTCAACCTCGGTTGGCACCTCGGCTGAAGTGTTCTTCGTCTGTACCTGGACCGAGGTGTTCTTCGTCTGTACTAGCATCGACCGAGGTACTGGAGCTGCAGTTTTCAATCCACTTCTCGTCGTTATTGCCATGATCTGTCCTTTAGGGTTGCTTTTTGTCCTTGTTGGAAGCTTCCCTGGATCTCTTGGCGCTTCATTCGCCTTATTAAAGAATTGTTGTTCTAAGGCTTTTTGTGCCTTTGAAAATGAAGTCATGGAGGTCTCCATAGCGTTGAGCTTGATCAAGATAGCCTCCAGCACTGCATCTTTCTTTTCTGGCTGGGACGAGCTTGATCCAGGCTCCTGGCTCTTCAATGGAGTAGAAGAAGAAGAAGAAAAGAGGAAAGAATTAGAAGAGTTGTTCGAATTGGAGTTAGAGTAAGAGTTACCTGAATTTTGATTGTTTGGCCTCCAATTATTGTTGTTGGATCCTCTATTGTTGTTGTAGTTGTTGTTCCGGGAACCGTTGTTGTTGTTCCGGTACCCATTGTTGTTCCTTGAGTTTTGATATCCTTCCTCTTCTTTCTTGGTTTGAGCAACCAAAAGGTCTTTCAATTGCTTCACATCATTCTTTAATGAGGTGAGTTGATCATGGTTTGATGGAACTTCTTGGAAGTTGACTCTTTTAACTCCACCTTCAGCTCCTTGATGGGAGTATTTCTCCATCTGCAAAGCTTGTTTCTCTATGAACTCCCAAACTTCGTCAATCGGCATGTCCATGAACGTGCCGGCGGATAGTAGTTGAAGGTTGAACTAGGTATTTCCATCCAGTCCCTTGAAGTATATCTCTAACAACTCTATCTTTGGAATCCCATGATGTGGGCAATCCAAAAGGATGTCTTTTAAATCTCTCCCATGAATTGGACAAACTCTCCTTGTCCTTCATGATGAATGCATTGATTTTCCCTCTCATTTCAACGGTCTTAGAGGGGGAAAGAATTTAGTCAAGAACTCCGTCTTCATCTCCTCCCAAGTGTTGATTTTTCCTAGAGGGAGAGATTGATAGCAAGTAAGCGCCCTATCTTTCAAAGAGAAATAGAAAGGTCTTAGCTTGTAATTGTTGTTTTCCAGTCTTGAAGGTGTCAAGGTCTCCATCAAGATCTCATAGTTTTGCAGATGTTGATGCGGAGATTCCCTCTCTAGCCCTCCAAACTGGCATTGGCGAATCATGAAAAGAAGTTGCGGTCGAAGCTCATAATCATGCTCCGCTGGATCACCTAGGTTGACTCCTGGATGCCTCAGTTGCTGGTTAGGGTCCATCCTCTGCCCTAGGGTCTGTGGAATACCTACAAAAAGAACATCTCGGACTGGCATCCGAGGTGGAAGTATCTCGGCCGCGGCAGTTGGAGCTGGGTCCTGCCTCGGTCGAGGGTCTGGAACTGGGTCTTGCCTCGGTCGAGGAGCTGGATCTGGTCGAGGTAGATATTGGTCCCGTAAAGTCGCTATATCTGCTTTGATCGCTTCCGTCCTTGCGCGAGTTTCTTCCTTTTCCAGTCGCAGTTCTTCTTTACTGAGGCGTAGTTGTTCCAATGCCTCCTTCAATTCGGCCTCAAGATCGCGATTCTCTTGATTGTCCATCTTAGCTTCTTTCAAGCGTCTTTTGTATGTCTTTTCTGGTTCGGGATCGTAAGGAACGATTTCCTTCCCAGTGCGGGTTCTTCGCATAAACCTACAAGAAAGAACCTGCGAAAGTCACTCAAGTAGAGTGGTTAGTAGCAATAGGGGCAAGTGCCCCGAAAGACTACCGCAACCGGCTTGGTCTAGACCAAGTCCCCGGCAATGGCGCCAAAAACTTGTTCGCTCCAAATGGTGTGTGCAAGCTTCAAATTTATAACCCAAGATATATGCTCAAAACAAGGATGCGAACCCGTAGTGTACGGGTCAATCGTAGTGAAAGCAAGAATTCCGGGGTGTCGATCTCAGGGACTTAGGTGAAACAAAACCAATATAGGTAGTCAATATTGCAAATAACCACAAAAGCGATTAAAACAATCAAAGATGATTATAAGGTCAATTAAAGAAATATGCAAATTCTAGGGATTAA
Organism: Fagopyrum homotropicum; assembly: GCA_033239125.1. Classification (NCBI taxonomy): domain Eukaryota; kingdom Viridiplantae; phylum Streptophyta; class Magnoliopsida; order Caryophyllales; family Polygonaceae; genus Fagopyrum; species Fagopyrum homotropicum. The sequence goes on from BSWB01000003.1 coordinate 65,324,486, forward strand.
AGCATCGAGTTGTGGTTCCAACTCAAGATGTTAAGATAAGCAGACAAAGCTGAGGTTTTGCAAAGGGAAGGTGTTACTAAAGTGGAATAGATCACCGGGTAAGTCTCACTACTCACAATCCCAAGCCAAAGAACCTATTACCGGGTAAGTCTCAAGGTATCTAGGAAAGGAATAATAATCTCAAACCAACACTCCAACTAAGGGAATAGAATCAACATTTACCGGGTAAGTCTCAAGCTAACTCACAAAGATGGGATGAAGGCACACTCAAACCCCAACAAAGGATAAACCTTTATTACCTACACTTATGATCTTTGGTAAACAAACAAAGGAATTACCGGGTAAGTCTCATCCTAAGCTTGCATTGAACCAGGAAAGGTGTAATAAGAATAGGATTTGGCAAACTCTAACACTTAACTCTCAGTTTCGGATCAGATAAGTCACCTCGGTCAGTCAAATTCCACCCCGGCCGAGATGTTCATCGACTGAACGAGATGTTCTAGGGTTAAGGATAAAGACTCGAGCTTTCAGGGTCCTACTGGAATTTAAGATTATTCTATCATTGTTTTTTCCACAACTTTCAGCCAATCACCCTAGAATCACACAAGGAAATTAGCCACTCATCATCGTGAAAACAATAATCAAATATACGGGAAGGGAATGAATATTTGAACACAAAAACCTTAAGAATAAGGCTTCAATAACTGAATCAAATATCAAACAAATAAGCATTACTTGGATAACAAATCCAACAAGACAAATAAACAAAAGGGAATCTAACAAAGTCTTACAAATCTCCTTTAAAAAGCTATGACGAGCTATCAATCCTTCCTTCAATCTTCCTTCAACCTTCCAAAAATCCTTCCTAACTGTAGCTTCTTCAATCCCCAAGTGCTGCGATGGTAGCGGGTTGCTGAATTTGTGGAAAATTCAGCCCTTTATATAGGAGAATTATCTTCCAAAGATAACATATATCTTAAAAAGATAATTTCCTAATAAAATATATCCATATCTCTAAATAGATCTCTAAAATATATGATCTTCCTTCCAGAAATAAAAGATCTCAGCCAAATAAAATATATCTCGCCGCGTCAGGATATTCGCCTCGGTCGAGACGCTCCTCAAGATCACCTCGGTCGAGGTGACTCTGTGGTCAACCGAGGTGACTCTAAACTGAATGTGAAATCTCTCAAATCTGGTATAAAGTAAATCTTCTTTGTTAATTCCTTGCTTCCTGAATTCTTCCTTAAACTCCTGAATGTAGCTCCAATGACTCCTTCGCTCCTTTAGCTCCATTTTGATGCAAAACGTGCCATTTTACCTACGATTACAACGAAACTTGGTGTAGACCTCGATTCCCGCAAAGGTAGATGAAACGACAATATAATCACAAAATATACATCCAAACATGCAGGTTATTGAAGATAAAACGTCTAAACAGGCCTCAAGATATAGACTATAATTCATGCTATGAGTTATTACCGACGGTTTGTGGAGGGATTCTCTGTGATTTCCTGTCCACTTACTAACCTGTTGAGGAAGACTACCTGGTTACATGGTCTGAGCCCTATACTCAGAGTTTTGAGGAGCTGAAGAGATGTCTGATTTCTGCTCCCATCTTAGTGCAGCCGGAAGGCACAGAGGACTTTGTAGTTTACAGTGACGCATCCAAGCTAGGCTTGGGATGTGTTCTGATGTAGCGTGGTAGAGTGATTGCCTATGCGTGTAGACAACTAAAGACGTATGAGGAGAACTACCCAACTCATGATCTGGAGTTTGTAGCGGTAGTTCATGCTTTGAAGATTTGGAGACATTACCTATATGGCGCTACATGTGAGATCTTCATAGACCATAAGAGTCTGAAGTATATATTCACACAACAAGAATTGAATAACCGCTAGCGTAGATGGCTTGAGTTGATCAAGGATTTTGAACTTCAAATTTTGTATCATCCAAGGAAGGTGAATGTTGCTGCCGACGCTCTAGGCAAGAAGACGCCTCGAGAGAAGGTGATTGCGAGATTGACAGTTCAACCTGAGTTGTAGAGGGACCTAGCATGGATGGAGTTGGACATCCAGTTTCCTGACGAGGATGCCTAGTTGAGCACTTTAGAGGTTCTACTTGATCTGTTGGGTGAGATCCAACAGAAAAAAGAGACCTGGCCAACACTGACGAGGATACGAGATAGGGTGTCTCGGGGTGATGCCCCACAGTTCTCCATAGGAGCAGATGGAGTGATGAGATCCCGCGATCACGTTTGTGTACCCCCAGTTGTGCAGTTGAGACAACGGATCTTACAAGAGGCTCACTGTACACCTTACTCAGTGCATCCAGGTGCAAGTAAGATGTATCAGGCTGTGAGACATTCATACTTGTGGGGAGGGATGAAGCCCGAGGTGGCCAGATTTGTGGCACAGTGTGCGACCTATCAACAGGTCAAGATAGAGCATTTCAGACCAGGAGGAGAGCTCAAACCACTTCTAGTACCGCAGTGGAAGTGGGAGGACATCTCCATGAACTTTATGATAGGATTGAGGCCGAGTAGGAGTTTTGATGCTATTTGAGTGGTGGTTGACTGACTTACAAAAGACTGCACGTTTCTTTCCTATTAGGAAAACATGGCCAGTGAGTAGACTAACTGAGGAGTTCAATAGATAGATAGTGAGACTCCATGGTGTACCGAGGATGATCATCTCAAATTGAGATGGACGATTTACCTTTAGATTCTGGCAAAAGATATAGACTGCCTTGGGGATGAGTTTGTACTTCACGAATGCATTCCATCCTAACAAAAATGGTCAGTTAGAAAAGATCATTCGGACACTGGAGGATATGCTGCGTGCTTATGTGTTGGACTGGGGACAGGGAAATTCAAAATACCTCCCATTGTGATACGCCCCGGGATGGCAATGCCATCGTGTTTCCGGCTAGAAGGACCCGACAACATTTTGAAGACATTTGTAATATTTTAGCTATTTAATAATAGACATTTTATATTAGGAAAATGAATTCCGGAACTTAATTTTGTAACTTAAATTCTGACCTTTTAGATTTTAGGCGTTTCATTTTCGGAACGTAATTCCAACTTTAATTTCCGTCATTTATGTTCCGACTCTTTGTATGACCTTCATCCACTATATAAGGGGACGCTTGGCTCTTTGTAAAATATGTCTATGTTGAATCCAAGTGTTGAGAAGGAAAATCCTCTTACTTGGTTTAGGCATCACTTCTTCTTCTGCAATCCACTTAAAAATCTTATCTTGGATCTAGTCCTTGATCCCAACATTCATACTCGAGGATCCTATTGAAGAATCAACTCCAAACTAATCCACTTTGTGGATGATTCGATCTGACTAGATCGGATCGACCGTATGCTTCCACATCCATTTCTAAACTTTTTCCGCTCAAGTTCTATGTTTGATCCAGCTCAAACGATCAAGAAGAAGTAGTTGAAGTTTCTTCTTGATCTAGAGCGAACATATTTCTATCATTGGTATCAGAGTAAGGGATCGAGGTCAAGTTTCTTTACAAATTTTTTTTCTTGATCGAAGATCTTCAATTGTTCTTCGGTGTTCTTCGAAGATCTTCATTGTGTTCTTCATCGTTCATCATGTTTTATGATGACGATGATCAGTGTTATTTGTATGGAGAGTGGTTGACTTCTCTCCAAGAATTATAGCTCAAAGGGGCCAAACAAACCACCCGGATGTACCGACGGTATTCACAAGACCGACGGAGACCATATTTTGAGGATGAGAAGTGGTTGCCTTCTCCGGACCCACAAAGGCTGACTTTTTCGATGAACGAGCACCAAGGGTATCAACACCGACAAGCTTATTTGGAGGATGCCTATGTTGCCCCAAGCGGGCGTACCAATCATGAACACGTTGTCACATTTGTTCCCCAACGGCGTGTTCATCATGAAGAAGTTAACAACGTTGACCCCGAAGATGACTATGTTGTGCTCAAGGAAAAAAAAATGCTCTCAAGCGTGAGATAGAAATTTTGAGGGCACAAGCTCTTTCCATAATGACGGTTGCCCAACAAGAAGAACCATTGTGTGATAATCAAATAAAAGGGGCCAAGGAAGAAACCATCATCGACAATGTTGAAGTTATCACCGATAACAATAAAGTCAACATCAGCAAAGACGACATCACCAAGGGTGAACAAGCCATCAACCATGACAATGGCACCATTATATTGTTGGAATACAAATTCGAGCCGGCTGAACCGAGGTTTGATGTTGTTTTGTCTAATAACTTAATTACCGGCTTACCCTTGCTTCTTTCGGCCATGCCTCCGACGTACAATGTCACAAGCTTAGACGGCATCGTCAACAAGCTTGGGGACCCCGCCGTCCTTTTAAATGACTACAAGTCCAAGTCACCCTACTCCGACAATGTGCATCCAGTGCTGAATTTCAAGGGTCATGTTCCCAAATATACTCCTTTCTTTATTTTGACCGTGCAAATGAGGATGTTTCACATTTAAGAGGAGGAGAATGATACGCCACCGGATGGCGATGCCATCCGTGTTTCCGGCTAGAAGGACCCGACAACATTTTGATGAAATTTATAATATTTTGGCAATTTAATAATAGAATTTTTATATTCAGAACTTTAATTCCGGAACTTAATTCCGTGACTTAAATTCCAACCTTTCATATTTTAGGCTTTTCATTTTTGGAAAATAATTCCGATATTAGTTTCCGTCATTTATGTTCCGACTCTTTGTATATTCAGAACTATATAAGGGGATGCTTGACTCATTATAAAATATGTCTAAGTTGAAGCCAAGTGTTGAGAAGGAAATCCTCTTACTTGGTTTAGGCATCACTTCTTTTTCTCCAATCCTCTTAAAGTTCTTATCTTGGATTTAGTCTTTGGTCCAAGCATTCATACTAGAGGATTCTATTGAAGGATCAAATCCAATCTACTCCACTTCGTGGATGATTCGATCTAACTAGATCGGATCGACCGTACGCTTCCGCATCCATTTCTAAGCTTATATAGCTCAAGTTCTATGTTTGATCCAACTCGAACAATAAAGAAGTAGTAGTTGAAGTTTCTCCTTGATCTAGATCGCACATATTTCTATCACATTGGTTGAGTTCTTGCACAACAACAACTGACATGCATAAATTTGGATGGCCCCATATGAGGCACTCTATGGACGCAGATGTCGTACACCGTTATGCTGGGATGAGCCTAGCGGTGTTAGTTGTATAACGGCTGAGCAGATTCAAGATGATATTGCCAGAGTAGCACTGATCAGAGAGGATGCGGGCCGCACAGAGTCGTCAGAAGTCATATGCAGACAAGAGGCATCGACCTCTTGAGTTCAGAGTTGGAGCTCATGTCTGGATGAGAGTATCTCCGACGTGTGGCGTCAGACGTTTTCGCATAAAGGGGAAGTTGTGTCCCCGATATGTCAGTCCTTTTGAGATATTGGATAGAGTTAGGTGATCAGCGTACAGTTTACCTTTTCCCCCAAGGTTAAAGGGTGTTCACCCAGTGTCTCATGTGTCTCAATTGAGGGATTACATAACAGATTCGAGACACATTGTGAGTTATGGTGACTCAATGGTTAAGACGGACCAAACTTTTGTTGTGCACCCGATTGCAGTTCTAGAATGAGGTGTGAGACGCTTGCGTTTGAAGGACATTCCTATGTTGAGGATACAGTGGTCAAGACGAGGACCTGGTGAGGCTTAATGGGAGACGGAGGATAATATCCGAATGAAATCTCCAGAGTTCTATGCCGAGATAGGTACACCTGTAGGATCCACGAGCAGATCTTAGTGCTATCTTAGTGAGTTTATGTTATGTGTTTATATGATATGATGTGTTTTTGTGCTAGTTGTGATGTGTATGTTTGATCTTTTTAGATCTTGTTTGCTAGGGTGAGACGTGATTATAGCTAGAGACAGTTCTTTCCTCCATGCTATCGTGTTATGATTAGGATTAGTTGGAGATGGTTATTCCTCCATGATAGTGATTATGGACATAGTTGAGTGGAGATGATTTTCCTCCACGCCCTTGCGTTATGAGTACGGTTTGGCTGGAGATGCGTTTCCTCCATGCCATTGTGATGTAGTTATGCGTTGGCTAGAGATGGTTTAACTATATTCCTTGTTTAGCATGTGTGATATTATTGTTGGAGTAGATAATTAATATTCCTCCATGTTGTGCTTTGAGGTTATAGAATGTTATATGTGATTACCCTATGAGCGGAGATGTGACGTGTCCAATAGAGATAGTGCTTATACCTTGTTTTTTGGGGGGTGTGATGTAAGAGCCTTAGTCTCTTAGGACCCCGCGCCTGCGCCTTAGTTGACCCCGTCGTCCTCCCCTGCCGCTCAAGGACCCGCCCCTGCGGTTTCCTGCGGCCGCAACCGCCTTCGTTGACTCTTTGACTCGTACTTTTCCTTTGGCAACCTTTATAAGCCTCCTCTTCCTTCAGATGCAAGGTTTCCTTTTCTTCTGGAGCTTCATCTTCCACACGTTCTTTCTTCTTCTTCTTCTTCATCATTCTTCCTTAGTTTCTTTCTTTGGCTTCTTCTTTGGAGATCTTGCTTGATGAGCTTTAGTGGTGAGTTGATGATGATGTTGGTTGTTGTAATTGAGTCGTGGATAGCCTGTTGTTTAGGTTGTAGCTGTGGGAACCATCTCTTGAGCTGTGGTAATGAGTTCTTCCCTTCTTTCTTCCTTTTCTTTATTCTTCCATCTTTTTTAGTTTAGGATTCCCACAAGAGTTGAAGAGTATCGAGTGGGGAATCGAAGAGAAGTCGGAGATATGATTTTGCACAAACAGCCACCCCTGCGCCGGCCATAAGCCGCCCCTACACCTGGTGTGCCGCCGCCATTGCGTGAAGTGTTGCCGCCCCGGCACCTCCCTGGTGCTTCGCCCCTACGTCTCCTTGTCACCCAGGTGCGTCTTGTCTAGGACATACCTATTGTTGTACGAGTCTTTTCCTTTCCTTTGGCCTTGGCTTTAGAGTATAGTTAGGCTAGTGTGTGTTGATGACTATGGTGATGGTTGTGTTGAGGTAATTCCGTAGGCATTTGTGAGCTCATGATAGTGAGGTTTAGTTTCAAATTGTGATGAGTATGGTTATGTGGTTTAGGAGATGGAATCTCTTAACCTTGAGACGACATTTGATATTTTTGTTCTTCGTTGATGCAGGCAATGATCGTTTCCCTGAGGGGAAATTGTGACCACTTGACACGAATTACGTTTGGGACAGGTAAGTCCTTGGGACTTAATTAGCGAGTAGTTATGAGTTTGAGTTTGCTGTGGTGGTGTGTGTGTATATGTATATTGCATTTACAATATAACCGGACTAGGACGACCATATATGCATATTAGTTGGTGTTACGTCTAGGAATAGATGCACGCAATAAGCTTTAAATTTATACTCGTTATATTTCTCCTAACTCCTAGCGAACCCGCAGTGTACGGGACGTTTGTAGTAGGGATAATATTCCGAGGTCGAACACAAAGACTAAGGTGAAATCAAGTCAAAGAATGGTCATAGATAGTGTGGATCTAATCTAACAAAAGGTCAAGGAACAAAGAAATGAAAATCTCGATGTTTTTGATTTGGTTTTTAGATGATCGATCAAGATCACAATTTATGCAAAGTAATAGATCAAACTAACAATTCAAGCTAACAAAACAAACAAGTAACGCAAACTCAAATATGTGATCAAAGAGAAAAGTGGATTCTAGAGGTCAAGATCTCCGGTTATGGCATTGGACTCAAGGTTATTAAGAATTCTAAGGACAAAGTGGCGGTGTTGGGAAAGGGTGTTTCACTATGGAAGCAATTACCGGGTAGGTCTCTCACTTCACTAGTCCCGCATCAAACTCCTATTACCGGGTAGGTCTCAAGGGGTTAAAGTAGGGAATTCTACACAAACCGGATACTACTTAAGGGGCAACCCTCTCCTTACCGGGTAAGTCTCGGAATAGGGAAATCTCAAGCGACAATCCTAGCACACTCGATCCAATAGCGGCTTATGAGGCTCACTACTACCTAGAATTCATCATCTTAGGTATCTAAGATCGGGAATCATCGGGTAGATCTCTTCCCTCACTTAGGTTGATAGCATTAGGTGACCCTAAGCTAAATTAAGCTTAATAAACACTAGGATTTCAACAACCTAACACCTTAACATACATATTCATCAATTAAAGATCAACAAAGAAGAAAATCGGGTGGATCTTATATAAATCGGCCATCTGGCATGATGAACAGCTCGATTTTTCTTCTTGGGTTAGATTTCGTGCATACAAATCATCCTAAACTAACATATAAGTCCATCCTATCATCACCCAAGCCATAACCATCAATCCATCACTCTAGAATCACAATAAACTAGCCAATAATATGCATATCAAGATCCAAAATCATCATACAAGCATACATGGTTCTCATAGATGGATGATGAAAGATAAGCAAGTAAAAACAATAAATCTCAGCTGAATCTAAGTTTTAGCAAGACTTACAACCCTTCAAATGAAGTTCCAAAATGTTCCTAACAATCCTTGCAATAACTCTTCAATCCAAGACTCCAAAAATCACTCAAAATCACTCAAAACCTCACTATCACTCTATGTTTGGTGTTCTTCTTCTTCCTTCAATTTTAGAGAGTTTTCCTCTCCTCCAAGTCTATCCTCCAATGGGTGAGCTGTGAATGAGAGAATGTGGGAGAGGAGAGCCCTCAGCAACAGCTTGCAGGACCACTTATATTCTCCACCAAGAGCAAGGCCGGATCAAGAGATCGTGGGACACGTGGCTTAAGCTGTCAAAGGCAGGAAAATCGACCCAGTCAAATAAATCGGCCGATTTTCCTGGTAGTTGGTCCGATTTTCTTCAACAGAAGCATGCTATGATCGTCTAGCCATGAGTTGCTCCATTGCTTGCACCAATAGTGGTCTTTGTGTCCTTTGTTGCTCCAATTATGCTCCTTCAAAGCTTTGGATGTGTACCACCATGAGGCTTGACCCTCGAATGTATCGATTAATGTCCAATAGATCCCCGAATTACCTACAAAACCGATAAAAGGTCGTGTAGACGTCTTTTCTAGAAATATGCATGAATTGAGCGAAAACGTCATAACGGGAAAAACTATCTAATTAAGTGCCTAAACTAACATCATAAATCACGTTATCAAAATACCCCATACTTAAGACTTGCTCGTCCCCGAGCAAGGTCCAACAATAGACTAAGAGATGACATGATTTATGTATGCAGAAAAACAACAAAATCTTCTTGGAATCGTGCTTCTAGCATTGGATCACCTTCAAGTCATGTTCATAGCAATGGACAAGCAATCATGCATGAAATGAATGAAGGCATGGAAAGACAATTATACTTAACTAGAAATCATGCATGAGAGGTGAAAATGAAGAAGTCAAGATGATCATGAGTATGTCCAATCTGATCACTAAGCCTTACACACATGCAATTAGGTCACAAGGACTTAGGAAAGAAGAGGCCAAGAAACGTGATGATAAGGTGGGAGTTTTCTAAGGCCATGTGGTGCAAATCCGGGAAAGGAACTAAACAACCACAACTTTTACATTTATACTTCATCCACCAAAGTGTATTTTTCTCCTTCTTTTCTTTTCTTCTCACTTATTTTTGAGACAATGGCATTGGTGTACAAAAGCCGAAACCTTGGTGATTAGCCGTCCTCGGGCTTTTTCTATTTTTCGAGGTGCATCCACACCGGGCACACATACCAAAGCTCGTTACGACTATCGGTTTATTTGACTTTGGCAAGGCACCAACACCCGATTATGTGAAGTGTGCCGAGTTACTTGTCATTTAAACCAACGTCCCCAAACCTATATTTTGTCTACACTTTCACATTAAATTCAGCATTTCATTCACAACATTCTTTCATCAACGACTTCACCCCACACTTGCTTTTCACACGCATCAACACACTAGCATGCTCCTAGTCCCGGATGGGTCAAAAGAGGTAAAATTTTTCATCAATTGAGGTGCTCAAACAACATGATCAAGATGAGAAGTAGAGAAAGATGAATTGCCTCAATCACTCCTAAATGATGTACAAGAACTAGCATGTAATTTCGACTTTCAATCCTCAATTCAATCAAGGCAAACATTCATGATCACAATTCAAACATGGGATTCAAGATAAGTACTTCAAGTCCACATATGCATACATCAATTCAACACATAAGGCCATCCATAGCCAATTCACAAGACAATTTCATCATAAGGGTCATTCCCAAGCTTTAGAAGCACTAAAATTTTTAAAATTTTCTGATTTTTTGGATTTTTCGAAATATGTATGTACAATGCAAGACATAATGAAACATGTGATAAAATTAAACTATCCTAGATGCTAATCATGCAAGTGATCATGAAAACCCCACCCCATACTTAGAAACACATTGTCCCTAATGTGTAAACTAAATAAAGAAGTGAAAGAGAGTCCTCACAATGTAAAATTGGTGATGCTTTGGTATTTCGGTTCACATTGAATGATGATGGTGGATGATCGATCAAGGATGGCAGAGAGCTCTTGATGTTCATTAAGGTGTCGGAACCCGCGCTTGGCACCGCAAGCCGTCCAAGTTCCACGTCCGCTCCACCCATGCTTGATTGGAGATCATCACTTTCCTTTACAGAAGGAAAAATCGCCCCAACAACCCAGGAAAATCGGCCGATCAGACTGAAGAACAGGCCGATTTTTCTGGGTGATTTCCTCCTCGTCCATGTGCTTAGATCTTGTACCTTCAACAGTTCCATGAGGTGTTCACATGACCTCCAATATCTTATCACACATGACAATCAACAAGATCTAGCACCCAAAAACACAAAAGAAAAACAAAGCACACCAAGAGTAAGATCAAACAAAAGCAAGAAAAACAAAAGGGAAAAATATGTACCAATGGGTTGCCTCCCATTAAGCGCTTCTTTAAGGTCATTAGCTTGACCAAATTCAGGAGCGTTTCACTCAAGGTGAAGTGGAGCTATCACTTCCACCGGGGCTTCCGGAATGTACTTCTTCAATCGGGCCCCTTTCTTTCAAGCTTTCTTTGCTAGGTCCAATAGGCTGTTAGACGAAGGTGAGAAGTGTTGGGAATAAACAAAGGGGTCAAGGAAGGTTATTGTACCCGCTGAAGGAAGGATCTAGGCCTGTATTCGGAGTTTCCCTGGGGTTGGTAAGGCGAAATGGGGGGTGCCCATTCACCTTGAAGTTGCCACAATGATCTCCTCCTATTTCCACCGCTCCATGAGGGAAGACTTTCTTCACAACATAGGGACCCGTCCATCTTGATTTGAGTTTTCCGGGGAAGAGTCGTAGCCTCGAGTTGAAGAGAAGCACCAAGTCGCCTTCATTCAACTCCTTTGGGAGGAGGCGCTTGTCATGCCAACGCTTGGTCCTCTCCTTGTAAATCCGGGCATTCTCATAAGCATCCAACCGGATCTCCTAAAGGGCGTTCATGTCTAGCAACCGTTTCTCACCGGCCTCCTTGAGGTCAAAATTCAACCACCTTATAGCCCAATATGCTCTATGCTCCATCTCTACCGGAAGGTGGCAAGACTTGCCATAGACTAACTTGTAAGGAGTGGTGCCAATTGGTGTCTTGAAAGCGGTCCTATAAGCCCACAAAGCATCATCGAGCTTCATAGCCCAATCTTTTCTCGTCCTAGAGACCGTCTTCTCAAGTATCCCTTTAATCTCCCGGTTGGAGATCTCCACTTGGCCACTAGTTTGGGGATGGTAAGGTGTTGCCACCTTATGAGTCACCCCATACTTAGCCAAAAGTGCCCCAAAATTCCTATTGGTGAAATGCTTCCCTCCATCACTAATGATCACCCTTGGTGTTCCAAACCTAGGGAAGATCACTCGGTTGAAGAACCGCACCACCACCTTGGCATCATTTGTGGGAGAGGCGATTGCCTCCACCCATCTTGAAACATAGTCAACTGCCAATAGGATGTATAGGTTGCCACATGAAGAAGGGAATGGTCCCATGAAGTCCATACCCCATACATCAAATATCTCCACCTCTTTTATGTTGTTCAAGGGCATCTCGTTCCTCCTTGAGATGTTGCCCGTCCTTTGGCAAGCATCGCAAGCTACTACAAAGCCTTGCACATCCTTGAACAAACTTGGCCAAAAGAAACCCGATTGCAACACCTTAGCACATGTCTTGTGTGAGCTAGCATGCCCTCCACGTGGCAAGGAATGACAATGGCGGATCACACTCTCTACCTCATCCTCCGGTATGCATCTTCTAAACACTCCATCCGGCCCTCTCTTGAACAAAAGTGGTTCACTCCAATAGTAGTGCCTCATATCTTTGAAGAACTTCTTTCTTTGGGCATATGTCAAACCGGGAGGCACTTCCTCACACACAAGATAGTTCACAATGTCGGCATACCATGGCTCACTTCCTCTAGACACTTGGAACAAGCACTCCTCCACCATTTGCAATTGCTCATCCCGGAATGAGTCATCAATTGGGATGTCATCTCGCTCAAGCTCTAATGGTGGGAGTCTACTAAGGTGATCCGCCACTGAATTTTCGGACCCCTTCTTGTCCCGGATCTCCAAATCAAATTCTTGAAGAAGAAGGATCCACCGAATCAACCTAGGCTTGGCATCCTTCTTTGTAAGTTGGTAACGGACCGCAGCATGATCCGTATAAACAATAACCTTCGCTCCAACAAGGTATGACCGAAACTTCTCAAATGCATACACAACCGCTAGCAACTCTTTCTCGGTTGTAGCATAGTTAAGTTGGGCATCATCTAGCGTCTTGCTAGCATAATAAATGGCATGAGTGCGCCCATCTTTCCTTTGCCCCAAAACAGCCCCAACGGCTACATCGCTTGCATCACACATGATCTCAAACGGTAGGCTCCAATCTGGAGGTTGCATGATAGGTGCGGAGATCAAAGCGTTCTTCAACCTACAAAAAGCCTCAAGGCAATCTTTGGAGAAAACAAACTCAACATCTTTCGTTAGTAGGTTAGTAAGAGGCTTAGAAATTTTAGAGAAATCTTGAATAAACCTCCGGTAAAAACCGGCATGCCCTAGAAAGCTCCTTACCCCCTTCACCGAGGTAGGTGGTGGCAGCTTCTCTATCGTTTCAATCTTGGCCCTATCAACCTCAATGCCACGGTTAGACACCAAGTGTCCTAACACAATACCTTCACTTACCATGAAGTGGCATTTTTCCCAATTCAAGACAAGATTTGTCTCCTCACATCTTTTCAATACTAATGACAAGTTAGCCAAGCAATTATCAAAGGAAGAACCATAAACAGAGAAATCATCCATGAACACTTCCATGATATTTTCAATGTATTCCGAAAAGATAGCCATCATACACCTTTGGAAGGTGGCGGGTGCATTACACAACCCAAATGGCATTCTCCTATATGCAAAAGTACCCCATGGACATGTAAATGTGGTTTTCTCTTGGTCATCGGGGTGGATAGGGATTTGGAAGAATCCACTATAGCCATCTAGGTAACAAAAATGGGAATGTTGAGCTAATCTCTCTAGCATTTGGTCAATAAAGGGAAGGGGAAGTGATCTTTCCTAGAGGCCATGTTAAGCTTCCTATAATCAATGCACATCCTCCATCCCGTAACCGTCCTAGTTGGGATTAGTTCGTTGTTCTCATTAGTACTACGGTCATCCCACCCTTCTTAGGAACCACATGTACGGGACTAACCCATTTACTATCCGAAATAGGGTAGATTATTCCCGCATCTAGAAACTTTATGATCTCTTTCTTGACTACCTCTTTCATTATAGGATTCAATCTTCTTTGATGTTAAATAGAGGGTTTATGGTTATCTTCCATCATTATCTTATGCATGCACAAAGAGGGCTTAATGCCAACAAGGTCATCAATGGTGTATCCTATTGCCTTTCTATGCAGTTTTAATTCATTCAACAATCTATTAAGCTCATCATCATTCAAAGATGCATTCACAATCACCGGATAAGTAGAATTTGAACCAAGGAAAGCATACTTTAAATGAGAAGGAAGAGGTTTAAGATCAAGTTGAGGAGGACATTTTTCGGTTGGAGACGATCCATACAATGTAGGTTGAGATGATTGCAAAGCCATGGAAGCCTCCTTGGAGTCCCTTGATGATTGCTCACAATCAAGTGGTTGATGCTGAAAAGACTCAGGAAAATCGGCCCAGTCAGAAAAATCGGCCGATTTTCCTGAGGGTAGGTCGATCTGAGTTTCTGTTTTTGCACAACTGGATGAAACTTTAGCATAAGTCCATAAATCGGCCGATTTGGTCCCTCCAGTCCGATTTTTCTGGCTGATTTTCTCTTCCTTTAGGACTTCAAATCCAACACTTGGTAGCTCGTCCAATGGATTCAAGGCCTTGATTACTTCATTGCTACTCTCCTCAACTCCTTCCTCCATCAAGCTTAAGCTAAGAACCTTCTCAAGTGGATCCTTGAGCAAGATTGAGCTCACAACCTCTCTAGACTCCTCTTCTTCAACTATGTTGAATATATCTTCATCAAGGGTTGGCCCTTTCATCATTGTGGACAGCTTGAACTTGATGTTCTCTTCTCCAATGTTGAAGGAGAGAGTCCCATTCTTGCAATCTACTAGACATCCGGAGGTAGCTAGGAAAGGTCTCCCCAAGATGATAGGAACCGGATAGTCCGCCGGGATGTCCAAAACAACGAAGTCTATGGGCACATAGAACTTCCCTAGTTGCACCGGAATGTCTTCCAAGATTCCAACCGGATGAGTGATTGAGCGGTCCGCCATGTAAAGGGTCATCTTGACCGGCTTTGGCTCTCCTAGCCCAACCTTGTTGCAAAGTGCAAGCGGGATGATGCTTACACTTGCCCCAAGATCACATAGGGCGTCATACTTCACTTCACCTACTCCGATTGGCACACAAAAGGAACCCGGATCTCTTAGATTAGGAGGCATCTCCTCCTTCATCGTTTGAATCAACTCCGAGGATCTCTTTGTCATCCTTATCTCCCCATACTCCTCCAACTTCCTTTTGTTGGAGAGTATCTCCTTTAAGAACTTGCCATATGCCGGCATACCTAAGATAGCATCCATGAACGGAATATTAATATGCAATTTAGACATAAGTTCAAGGAATTTACCAAAGTGATTGTCCAAGCGAGTTCTTGCTCGTGATTGTGGGAACGGTAGTGGTGGCTTGTATGGAGGCGGTGCCACATATGTTGGCTCAACATCTTTGCTCTTGCCTCCATCTTCTTGCAATGGCTCTTCTTCATTCACCACTTGCTTCCCTTTAGCATTCTCCTTGGGCAAAGGATCCTTCATGCTCAACCCACTTCTCGTTGTAATAGCCAACACTTGCCCTCTTGGGTTATCTTCGGTTCTTCCGGGAAGCTTTCCTGGATCTCTATGGGCTTCACCCGCCTTTTGGAACACTTGTGCTTCCAAAACCTTTTGAGCCTTGGAAATGGAAGTCACCGTGCTATCAAGACCACTCAACCTTCCAAGCAATTGCTCAAACATCATTTCGGTTCTATCCTTTGGAGGTTGAGTAAATCCGGGTGGAGGTTCTTGTGAAGCTTTTGGTGGTGGAGTTGTGCTTGTGGAAGCGGGAGGGTTCAAGGCTCCATCCGGGTTAGACTAAGAGAACCCGGGATGGTTGTGGTTAGGCCGGTAATTGTTAAATTGCCGGATGTTGTTGAAGTTCCTTGGGCCTTGATAGTTCTTGTAATTGCCCCTTCCCATGTAATTCACATCCTCCTCCTTGGAAGACAAGTTAGCTTGTTGAAGCACTTGAGGAGTTGCTTGGTTCTTCAAAGTTGTAGCACACAACTCCCTCAAAGACTTTAGCTCGTTGTTGATGGCGTCAAGCTTGAAATTGCTCATGGTGACTTCACTCACCTCATATGCTCCCGCCTTTCTCCCTTCACTCTTCCTATGGGAGTATTTCTCAATCACTAGAGCTTGTTTCTCTACAAACTCCCAAGCATCATCCACATTTTTCTCCATGAAAGTCCCACCGGAAAGAGATTGGAGCTTGAATTGGCTATCTTCATCAAGTCCCTTGAAGCAGATTTCCAATAGCTCAATTTTCGGTATGCCATGGTGTGGACAATCTAGGAGAAGATCTTTGAACCTCTCCCAAGACTTGAATAAACTCTCTCTATCCTTCATCACGAAGGCATTGATCTTCCCTCTTAACTCGGTAGTCTTGGAAGGTGGGAAGAACTTAGTCAAAAACTCGGTTGTCATCTCCTCCCAAGTACTCACTCGCCCTTGTGGAATAGATTGATACCAAGCCAAGGCTTTATCCTTAAGAGAGAAGGAAAAATCCCTAAGCTTATGGTTGTTGCTCTCCAATCTTGGCGGTCTAAGAGTCTCCATCAAAATCTCGTAGTTCATCAAGTGTTGATGAGGAGACTCTCCTTCCATCCCTCCAAATTGATTATGCCGGATCATTTGTAGAACTTGAGGGCGGAGCTCGTAGTTGTGGGTTGCGGGATCTCCTAAGTTCACACCCGGACGGTCTGCTCTTTGTGCCGGATCCATACGTCTCCCTAATGTTTGTGGCTCTTCAATAGCAATGGGTACAACCCTAACATTCGCCGCCGGCTGCGGTTGTGGTGGTGGAGGAGGTGGAGGTTGTTGACGATTAAGCTCTCCTTGTACAAGGGCTTGCCTAATCTCATCAATCTCCCTCCTAGTTGCTTCTTGCCTCTCATTGGCAAGTCTCATTTCTTCCTCCAAGAGCTCATCTCTTAGCCTTATTTGCTCTAAAGCCTCATCCAATTCAGCTTGGAGATCTCTTCCGGCCATCTCTTTCCCCTTTTTAATGCTCTTGGATCTAGATCTAAGGGTTTTCTCCGGTTCGGGATCGAATGGAACTAAATCCTTGCCACGAGATCTTCGCATACACCTAAAGAGTGAGAGATGTCCTGAAAAGCAAAGACACAAACCAAAGAGAGATCAAAAGCAACAAGAAAGATCTACACTATAAACAATCACAAATAGACTCAATCTAGACCTAGTCCCCGACAACGGCGCCAAAAACTTGTTACGTCTAGGAATAGATGCACGCAATAAGCTTTAAATTTATACTCGTTATATTTCTCCTAACTCCTAGCGAACCCGCAGTATACGGGACGTTTGTAGTAGGGATAATATTCCGAGGTCGAACACAAAGACTAAGGTGAAATCAAGTCAAACAATGGTCATAGATAGTATGGATCTAATCTAAGAAAAGGTCAAGGAACAAAGAAATGAAAATCTCGATGTTTTTTATTTGGTTTTTAGATGATCGATCAAGATCACAATTTATGCAAAGTAATAGATCAAACTAACAATTCAAGCTAACAAAACAAACAAGTAACGCAAACTCAAATATGTGATCAAAGAGAAAAGTGGATTCTAGAGGTCAAGATCTCCTTTTATGGCATTAGACTCAAGGTTCTTAAGGATTCTAAGGACAAAGCTGCGGTGTTGGGAAAGGGTGTTTCACTATGGAAGCAATTACCGGGTAGGTCTCTCACTTCACTAGTCCCGCATCAAACTCCTATTACCGGGTAGGTCTCAAGGGGTTAAAGTAGGGAATTCTACACAAACCGGATATTACTTAAGGGGCAACCCTCTCCTTACTGGGTAAGTCTCGGAATAGGGAAATCTCAAGCGACAATCCTAGCACACTCGATCCAATAGCGGCTTATGAGGCTCACTACTACCTAGAATTCATCATCTTAGGTATCCAAGATCGGGAATCATCGGGTAGATCTCTTCCCTCACTTAGGTTGATAGCGTTAGGTGACCCTAAGCTAAATTAAGCTTAATAAACACTAGGATTTCAACAACCTAACACCTTAACATACAGATTCATCAATTAAAGATCAATAGAGAAGAAAATCGGGTGGATCTTATATAAATCGGCCGATCTGGCATGATGAACAGCCCGATTTTTCTTCCTGGGTTAGATTTCGTGCATACAAATCATCCTAAACTAACATATAAGTCCATCCTATCATCACCCAATCCATAACCATCAATCCATCACTCCAGAATCACACTAAACTAGCCAATAATATGCATATCAAGATCCAAAATCATCATACAAGCATACATGGTTCTCATAGATGGATGATGAAAGATATGCAAGTAATAACAATAAATCTCAGCTGAATCTAAGATTTAGCAAGACTTACAACCCTTCAAATGAAGTTCCAAAACGTTCCTAACAATCCTTGCAATAACTCTTCAATCCAAGACTCCAAAAATCACTCAAAATCACTCAAAACCTCACTATCACTCTATGTTTGGTGTTCTTCTTCTTCCTTCAATTTTAGAGAGTTTTCCTCTCCTCCAAGTCTATCCTCCAATGGGTGAGCTGTGAATGAGAGAATGTGGGAGAGGAGAGCCCTCAGCAACAGCTTGCAGGACCACTTATATTCTCCACCAAGAGCAAGGCCGGATCAAGAGATCGTGGGACACGTGGCTTAAGCTGTCAAAGGCAGGAAAATCGACCCAGTCAAATAAATCGGCCGATTTTCCTGTTAGTTGGTCCGATTTTCTTCAACAGAAGTATGCTATGATCGTCTAGCCATGAGTTGCTCCATTGCTTGCACCAATAGTGGTCTTTGTGTCCTTTGTTGCTCCAATAATGCTCCTTCAATGCTTTGGATGTGTACCACCACGAGGCTTGACCCTCAAATGTATCGATTAATGTCCAATAGATCCCCGAATTACCTACAAAACCGATAAAAGGTCGTGTAGACGTCTTTTCTAGAAATATGCATGAATTGAGCGAAAACGTCATGAACCAATGTCAAACCGTGCATGAATAACGGGAAAAACTATCTAATTAAGTGCCTAAACTAACGGGAAAAACTATCTAATTAGCTCATTAAAAGTGCTAGAGTCCATATGAAGTTTATGTGAGCCTCCATCTCATTCATGGGTGTAGCGAATGCAGTTGAAATCTCCACCACAAATCAAGGGATCGGAGATGTTATCATGCACTTCATCAAGGTCTCACTAGAACTCCCTGCGCCTCTGGTAGTTAGGAGCAACATAGATTGCAATGAAACTAAACGTACCTGCACGTCCTAAAACCTTGGCATGGATGAACTGCTTGGTGCTTCTAAAAATTGAAATAGTTACCTTCTCCTTGTGCCAAAGTAACCAAATACCTCCCCTCAAAACCTACCGCTTCAACACAAATGCTTGATAACCAAAACATATAACTGTGATGGATACAAAGATACTTAATAGCGCGTCGAAACCCATTCTTACCGGCTCCGAAAATATTCCATAGAAGGAACTTCATTAAAACAGAAGACTAGAAAAAACCAGTTAGAATCAACAAGACTGGATCATGTTTTCGGTCGTGTCAACCATTGATGTATCACATGGAACCAAAGTCTCACTTGTTATTGGGTTATCACTCTTTGATTTACCTTCAGCTTTCTTGGTAAGTATTGAGGGGTCATAGACATCTTTACTAGCATTTGCAGCCTGAGGAGGAAGAGACTAAGTTGTCATCTTGGCTTGGTTCATTGCTAACCCATCATGGTTGCTTGATGAGGTCACAACTACTAGAAATATATTATGTGGTATGGATCCAGAGTTGTTAGATTCACAACATATACCTTCGTCTTGTTGCTGTCTTTTAAGAGGGCCAAGAGAGGTAGCACCGCCATTCACCTTTTTGGCACGCCATGCAGCCCTTTGGGCTTCATTTTTCAGCTTTTGTCGGACGTTCTTATTATTGCTACTGGTGTTGTTTGGGTTATTAGGTTTAGTAGTGGCTTGGAATGTTCGGATGTCGGTATCTTGAGTTTGAAGATTTGTATTTGACACCTGTGCTCCGTCTTCAGTTATAACTTTGATCAGCGTACTATTCTTTTTACTCGTCACCTCTTTGTGCATACTTTTAGTGGGCTTGGGCTTCTGGGGCCCATTACTAGTATCCCCCTTAACCTGTTTACTTGAATAGCAGATTTGCTTCCCACATGAGTACGACCGTTTTGAAGAATATTCTCCTTCTCTAGTGTAATGATATTTTTCCTTTCCGGGCATATAGCCTTCCTTGCGAGAGTTTAGTTTGATTTCCGCTCGGCAAATGTTCACTCCCAGAATATTTTGAATGAGGAGACTTTCTTTAAAGGAAGGTTCCGATCAATTTCAACGCAAACCTGAACAAACCTTCATCTATGAAAATGGAGTGTTTTTGGATCAATGGTGATAGGTATATCAACACCTCCTACCATACTCCAAATGACTGCTTCATGATACTATTGCACTAGCACTCCCGTCTTTCTAATCCAGATTGGGGCCGAGGTAATAGGGTTTGAAGTCACAAACTCCAGAGTCACTTCTTCATTACTAAGCATCGTCCGAAGACTACCCAAGGACCTCCCATTAAGATCATCATGAGTTCATTTTCATTATGAAATATAGAGAGAAAATAGTTGTTCTCCAAATCAATGTGTTGGATGTTACTCCTACAATTCCACAAGTCCTTGACTTTTTGTTCCAACCGGAAAGGCTACCGGAAATCCAAGCACTTTAAACACAATTGAATTCATCCATCTTGCTTCTAGCTCTTGCGTAATCTCTTTGTCGATTTCAATGACTTGATCACTATCAACTCCTCCAAGAAAAAGAACGTTGATTTTCTTGCTAAGAACTTCACGTGTAATTCTAGCTTGGTTAATAGCCCTGGGTTTGGGCCCTTCCATGACTTCAATCCAAGACTTCATACGCTTTCCTTCTAGACGATCGGACGCTCTTGCATTGGATGTCTCCATCCTTTCAAGAGCCTTAAAATGCTTAGTGACAGTAGATCCAATAGAAGGTGTAGTAGTAATGGTGTCAGGGTGGACCCTTCTCCTCCAGGATTTGACCTTAAAGAACACTCCTTAATCACCATAGTAGAATCATCAATTGCATTAGACCCCTCTCGTGTCTCCCTGCCCAAAATAGGCTGGGGACCAATAATAGTAATCGTTTCAGCCATGATTGTATCAGCATTAACAATCATCTCAGTAACCTTCACAGCCGTTGATGCCGCCGGTTCATAGGGCTCCAGCATACTTCCGTAACAAACACTCTCGGACAACCACCTACCAGGACATTTTGGCTTCTGGGTCCAAGAGAGCATTTTTCTCGGTTATATTGTATACCACTGATATTGCTCAGCTCATCCCAACATAAAGGTGTACGGCACCTCCGTCTATATAATGTCTCACAAGGGGCCATCTTGATCAACGCATGCCAGCTGTTATAGTACAAAAACTTGACCAACTCGAGGTGATCTGACCATTTTTTCCCTAGTCTAGCACACAAGCCCCCAACATATCCTCTAACATCTGGATAATCTTCTCTAACTGACCATCTGACTTTGGATGAAAAGCCATCTTAAAATTTAGGCTCGTACCTAAAGCAATATGTACTTGTTGCCAAAACCGCATGGTAAAGCGTCCATCTCTATCAGACACAATAGTCCTCGGTACCCCATGAAGTCATACTCTCTGCCTAGTGAACTCCTCAGCTAGCCGACTCACCGGCCACATCTCCCGCATAGGGATAAAACGTGTTGTCTTCGTCAGTCTATCAACTACAACCCATATAGCATCAAAGCTCCTACTCGGCCTCAAGTCAGTAACAAATTCCATGGAGATATCTCCCACTTCCACTCAACCTAGTAGTGGATGGAGCTTTCCTCCAAGTATACAATGCTCTATCTTGACCTGCTGACAGATCCCGCACTGGGCCACAAAGCTAGCCACATCGGGCTTCATCCCACCCCACCACAATGAGTGTCTCACATCCTGATACATCTTACTCGCACCAAGGTTCATAGAGTAAGGTGTAGTGTGGCGTCTCATCACTCCATCAGCACCTATGGTGAAATGTGGGGCCTCACCTCGAGACATCTTGTCTCGGATCCGTCTCAATGTCGGGAAGGTCTCCTAATTCTATTGGATCTCTACCAACATACCAGGTAGAACCTGTAAAGTAGACAGACGACTGTCTATATCGGGAAACTGACTATCCAACTCTAGCCAGGCTAGATCTTTCTAAAACTGAGCCTTAGTTGTCAATCTCGCTATCGCCTTCTCTCGAGACATCTTCTTGCTAAGGGCATCGGAGACTATATTCGCCTTCCCTGTGTGATACAAAATCTCAACGCAAAGTCCTTGATCAACTCGAGCCATCTCCTCAGGCGGTTATTCAATTCCCGTGGAGTAAAAATATACTTCAGACTCTTATGGTTTGTGAAGTTTTGACATGAAACTCCAAACAGGTAATGCTGCCAATTCTTCAAGGCATGAACCACTTCAGCTAACTCGAGGTCATGAGTCGGCTATTTCTCCTCATACGTCTTCATCGGTCGAGACGCATAAGCGACTACCCTACCACCCTACATCAACACACATCCCAAGGCTAGCTTTAATGCGTCGATATACACTACAAAATCATTAGTGCCCTCTGGTTGTTCTAAAATGGGAGCGGAAGTCAATCTTCTCTTCGGATCCTTGAAACATTGAGTACACGGCAAGGACCATACAAACCGGGTAGTCTTCTTCAATAGACTTGTAAGTGGTCGGCCGATCATAGAAAACCCTTCCACCAACCGGCGGTAATATCATGCTAAGCCAAGAAACTTGTAGTGGTCATACCGAGTCCATAAAGACTGTAATATCCAGCAGTAATATTCGTCGGTGACGATGAAGATGCCATTCATCAACTCCATTAAGATGGAGGGCGCATTCGTGAGCCCGAATGACATCACTACAATCTCGTAGTGGCCATACCGAGTCCGAAATACCGTCTTGGGCACATCCTGCTCTCTCAACCTCAGCTGGTGACATTCGGACCTCAGGTCTATCCACGAAAACACAAAAGCTCCCTGCAGCTGATCCAACAAGTCATCAAACGGGGTAGCGGGTACTTGTTCTTTATGGTCACCTTGTTCAGGTGTCAGTAATCGATGCACAACCTCATTCATCCGTCCTTCTTCCGCACAAAAGTACCGGCGCACCCCCACTCTAGGCCGTATGTGTAATACCCCGAATCCGCGGGACTCGGGGCGTCATATGGGTTAGGATCTCACAGTTGATCCTGACCCTAGCCTGATAACAATTTCAGTGGACATTAGAACAAGACACCGATAGATATAAAAACAAATACATAAAACGGTACACTATATAACAAAAGAGTATGCAAAATCATAGCAGAATGTAAAATAACAACATCATATCCAACATATACAAACATCCCAAAAAGCCCATGCAACACCTATGTACGGAAGTCCTGGGCTAGTTACCTTGCCGGATCACTTTATAGTCCTCCTATCCTACAAAGCATCTACAACACGGTATAAAACCGTTAGCTAACTATTCGTATATAAGATAACGCATAAGCACAAGCACAAGTCAGAGAAGCATAAACTCATAATCATGTTGTCACAAATTTACCCATTTTAATTATCTTATATAAATAGTCATCCACTCAAATCGTATAGATATATATAGATATATAAAACTATGTTACATGAGAAATGTATCATCCTCGCCTCTGGGTGCTATAGCCAGCTGGAGTTGTATCGGTTTACTACCCGTGTACCCTATGGGAGTAGTGAAGTGCCCATCCCGTATACCAGTCTGGCCTGACTTCAAAGAACTGTAACACCCCGAATCCTAGAGGACTCGAAATGCTACGAGGTTGGACCTCACAATGGGTCCCGGCCCTTAGCCTGGCAACAACTTCATCGAACCTTACAACACGGCACAAATAAAAAGGCAAAACATAGATTTTATATCATGAGCGAAAGGAAAAGTACAAATCTGAAAACACTACAGCCAAGTCTCAAAACCAAAATACCAACATCAGTCTCAACAATCATGAAATAAAATATAACAGTCCTTCTCTTCTGGCATGAATATAGGTTGTTACATCTCTCTAATGTTTCATTCATTCAGCTGTTACAAGCAGATGGGAAGAGAGGGCAGCTGAAGGTTTTGGCGTGAATTTCTTGGGCTGCTCCTGGTTGGGCTGAAGCAAGAGCTGGCTGGAGCAATGGCTAGAAACTGGGCTAAAACTAAGTAAAAATAGTGGGCTGAAAGAGTGAATGAGGTTGTCATTGTTTTGTCACAGCCTTGTCAAAACGTGTCACGGTCTCGTCTCAGCCTTGTCGTGATCTCGTTTCAGCCTTGTCATGGTCTCGTCAAAAGTCGTCGTTAAGAATTAATTATAAGAATTAGGTTTCGATAAAATTCTATCATTTTATGTGAATAAATTTCTACATAAAATGATAGAATTTGTGGAGAAAGAACTACTAGATAGAATGGGACACCGTCAACGGCTCGAAGTCCGATTTGATTCGGAAATTAAATGGAATAGAAATTCCGGATATTACATGAGTACCCCCTTAAAATAAGTTTCATCCCGAAGCTTAGAACAAGGTACTTAATTAAACGACTTCTATAAATAAACTGGTATGTCCTAGTCTCAATAAATTTTTTTATTCGTTTCTTAAACTTCTCTAACCCTATCAAAGCCTAATGAAACAAAAATTGGTCGTTACATCAGATCCTCCTCAAAATAAGTTTCGTCCCGAAACATAGGGTAGTTCCCGAGATCATAAAACGTAAGTAAGCCCTATCACTAACAACTTACTACATCAAGACTACTTATGGTTCACACACAAGCATATCAAACATATCATACATACAATCATTGCAAGCAACCAAACAAGGATGTAGAACTACCTGTCTGTCCTATAGACGTCTCTAGGTCCACATAAAACTCGGGATAGTTCCCCCAGATACTATCCTCCGTCTCCCAAGTGGCCTCGTCGATCCCTCGTCTCGACCACTGCAGTCTCAATATGGGTATTATTTACGATAGAAGGCGTCTCGTACGTGTCTCCAAAACTGCTACCGGGTGCTCTGCAAAAGTATGATCCGGCTCGACCACTAGGTAATCTTGGCACACTATGTTTCTCGCGTCATGCACATACTCTCTCAACTGAGACACATGGAAAACTGGATGGACTCCCTCCAATCGGGGTGGCAATGCCAATCTATAGGCCACCTCTCCTATCCTCTCAAGGATCTCAAAGGGCCCGACATATCGGGGACTCAACTTCCCCTTAATGCCGAAACGTCGAACACCCCTCGTCGGTGACACCCTCAACCATACCTGGGCGGCAACCTTGAACACCAGAGGCATGCGCCTCTTATCAACACAAGATCTCTGACGGCTCTGTGCGGTCAACATCCGCTCTCCCATCAATGCTACCCGAGCCATCTCATCCTGCACCTACTCGGGCGCCGCACCACTCATCCTCCCAGGCTCATCCCAACATAGAGGTGTACGACACCTCCGTCCATATAGTGCCTCCCAAGGAGCTATCCCAATAGTCGCGTGCCAACTATTGTTATAAGAAAACTCCACCAAAAGGAGATGGTCGGGCCATACCTGACCCCAATCAAGCACACATGCCCTCAACATATCCTCAAGAGTCTGAATAGTCCTCTCAGACTAGCCATCCGTTTGAGGATGGTATGCCGTGGTGAACTGTAAGCTCGTGCCTAAGGCGGCGTGTACCTGCTTCCAAAACCTCGAGGTAAAACGCCCATCCCTATCTAAAATGATCGTCCTCGGCACTCCATGGAACCTCACAATCGGTCGGGTAAACTCCTCGGCTAAATGAGACACCGGCAACGTTTCCTTAATATGAATAAATCGTGCCGTCTTCGTCAACCGATCCACTACAACCCATATCGCATCAAAGCCTCTACTCAACCTCAAGCCAGTAACGAAGTCCATGGAAATGTCCTCCCACTTCCACTGTGGAACCGGAAGTGGTTGGAGCTCTCCTCCGGGCCTGTGGTGCTCGATCTTGACCTGTTGACAGGTCGCGCACTAGGCTACATATCTAGCGACATCGGGCTTAAGCCCGCCCCACCAATAAGATCGTCGTATATCCTGATACATCTTACTCGTGCCGGGGTGGACGGAGTAAGGTGCAGAATGGGCCTCCTATAGTATACACTGCCTCAACTCTCTGTCAGAGGGTACACATATGTGATCATGGCGCCTCAAAATCCCATCTGCACCCACCATAAATTGTGGTGCCTCCTCTCTGGACATCCTATCTCTGATCCTCGTCAGTGCTGGACAACCCTCCTGTTTCTGCCGGATCTCTTCCATCAGATCTGGTGAAACATCTAACGTTGACAAATGACCGTCAGTATCCGGAAACCGGATGTCTACCTCAAACCAAGTCAAATCTCTCTGCAACTGGGTCTACACAGTCAATCTAGCTATCGCAGCCTCGCGAGGTGTCCTTCTACTAAGGGCATCGGCGACCATATTCGCCTTCCCCGTATGATAAAGGATCTCTAAGTCAAAATCCTTAAGCAGCTCTAGCCATCTCCTCTGGCGGTTATTCAAACTCCCGCTGAGTGAATATGTACTTCAAACTCTTGTGTTCTGTGAAGATCTAACAGGTGGCCCCGTAGTGGTAATGACGCCAGATCTTCAAGGCATGAATGACTGCAACTAGCTCAAGGTCGTGAGTAGGGTAATTCTCCTCATACATCTTCAGCTGTCGAGACGCATACGCAATGACCCTACCCCTCTACATCAGGACGCATCCGAATCCTAGCTTGGATGCATCACTATAAACGACGAAGTCCTCAACACCCTCTGGTTGTGCTAATGCAGGAACGGAAGTCAATCTCTCCTTTAGCTCCTCAAAACTCCGCTCACAGGGCTCGGTCCATGCAAATCTTATGGACTTCCTTAACAAGGAAGTGAGTGGCTTGGCAATCACAGAAAAACCCTTCACGAACCTACGGTAGTATCCGGCCAGACCTAGAAAACTGCGTACCTCCTTGACCGTTTAGGAGGCGGCCATGATGCAACTGACTCTATCTTTGCTGGGTCCACCTTGACTCCCTCAGCGGAGACAATGTGGTCAAGGAAGGCAACCTCTGGCATCCAGAACTCACACTTAGAGAGCTTAGCATAAAGCTCTCTATCCTGTAAAACCCGCAACACCGTCCTCACGTGTCCGGCGAGCTCCTCCCTACTCCGGGAGTATACCAAGATGTCGTCGATGAAAACTACCACAAACTGATCTAAGAAGTCAATGAAGATGCCATTTATAAACTCCATGAAGAAAGAAGGAGCATTGGTGAGCCCGAAAGGCATCACCACAAACTCATAATGACCGTATCTGGTCCGAAATGCCGTCTTCGGTATGTCCTCCTCCCGTACTCTCAGCTGATGATATCCTGACCTCAAGTCAATACGTGAAAACACCGTAGCTCCCTGTAACTGATCCAACAAATCCACAATACGCTGCAACGGGTACTTGTTCTTGACGGTGACTTTGTTCAACTCTCGATAGTCGATACAAAGCCTCATGGATCCGTCCTTCTTCCTGCCAAGAGGACTGGTGCACCCCAGGGAGACACACTGGGTTGGATGAATCCCCTCTTTGCCAAATCCTCGATTTGCTTCTTAAGCTCAAGCATCTCAACTGGTGGCATGCGGTATGGAGCCTTGGAAATCGGCCTCGTGCCGGGCTCCAACTCATTCCCAAAATCTATGCTCCTATGCGGTGGTAAACCAGGCGGCTCGCCAAAGACATCCTCGAACTCACAAGCTACCGGGGTCTCTGCTAAAGATGATCCCGTCTCCTCCTTCATGGCGTAACACCAGAAGA
The DNA here is from genome assembly GCA_033239125.1 of Fagopyrum homotropicum. Lineage (NCBI taxonomy): Eukaryota > Viridiplantae > Streptophyta > Magnoliopsida > Caryophyllales > Polygonaceae > Fagopyrum > Fagopyrum homotropicum. The sequence goes on from BSWB01000003.1 coordinate 65,352,237, forward strand.
CCTCACATCCCTGACCTATGAGCTTTGCGGCTCGGACCGCACTAATGACTGTCCCAATCTTTCCGAGGTCCCACCTTCGAAAGACCTCCTCCTGCCCAGACTCCGTAGTGACCGTCACTATCCTCTTACTGACGTCCATAACAACTTTATGGCGGTCCATCTAGTCTATCCCAAGTATGACCTCTTCACGCACTAAGTGCGTGACGTGGAAGTCGGCTAATTAGTCACGACCTCCCAAGCGGATGGGACAATCGTTAATCTACCGGGTACCGCGAACCCTACCACCATCGGGTAACCTTATAAGGAAAGGTTCCCCCTCTACTGAATCTAAGGTCAACCTATCTATGCAATCATCAGATATGAAAGAGTGTGTCGCACCCGTATCAAAAAGTACTCGGACTGGAAAGCCATGAATCGTGATAGTACCTGTGGATGCGGGCGTTGTTGGCTCTACGGTGCTCCTCAACTCAAAGACTCGAGCCTGAGTGCCCCTAGTCTCTGAAGTGCCTCCACCACGTCCTCTACCTCTACTTGGAATCTGAGCAGAACCCTGTGAATATGCCTAACCAAGAGCTCGCTGCTGCTGACCCCGAGCCTGATACTGAGACTGCCTTTGTCCTCCTCCTGAGGTACCAGCAGGTGAGGACCTCTATTGTGATGTTACCTTGCCCTCTCGGCAGAAGGTAGCTCTGTGGCCCAGCTGGTCGCAAGTAAAACATGTAACTTGTGGCCTCCTACAATCCGGATTAATGTGTCCATGCTCTGCATAGTTGTAGCACTGCCGTACTCTAGACCCCATCGGCGGTATCACTTAGTAAATAGAATGGCGCTGGGACTGACCACGCCTATGACCTAAACCTCCTACTCCAGTGGTGACTGGTCCGGCCCTCTGTCTCTTGTTTGACCCTCCAGACTGCATAGCTCTCCTGTTACCAATTCGGTCGCTCTCATATGTTGAAGCCCGATCCTGGTAATTGGCTAAGGAATCACAGCGGAACCCCGTTAGATAGGAGCGGGTAGTCTCCCTCAGTCTCCGGGAGAACAAATACATGTGTTGGTCGACAGGCGGTGCAACAGGACCGAACAGTGACAGCTCCTCCCGGAACCTCCTAATGGCCTCAGCTATCAGAACATCCTTAAAAGCTACCTCCAAGAAGTCCTACACTCGGTCCATTCTCACCGAGGTAGGACAAAAAGTCTCGGTCACGAGACTCAGCAACTGCTCAAATCAGAACACTCCGCCCCGCACTGTCCTCCACTAGTATTGAGTCTGGTCCCTATACAAGGTTTTAACCAGCTCCACCTTATGACTCTCAAGGTAGCGAATCGTCTCTAGCGCGGACTCCACATGACTAATCCAATGCTCCACCTTAAGTCCAACGTTCCCGTCAAATGTGGGAACTCGCTGATGGTTGAAAGTCTTCAACCATTCATATGGCCTCGGTACCCTCAGCTCGTCTCTCACTCGGTCATCCTCGACAGCCCTCACTGGTGCAGCTACCACCGGTGAAACTACCACTTGAGTCACCCTCTAAGAGACCTCTGCTGACCTAGCTAGCACTGGCCGTGCTGAAGGTGGTGCTCCGGTCCTGTATGCCTCTTGCACCTGTTGGACATAAGCTCGATACTCCGATGCTCCAAAAGATACACAGCCAGAATCAGCAGGCCATGCACTCCATACTCCGGACCTAGCAGCGGTCCCATCCCTAACCTTTGGAACAATACTCTCAGCCACCTTCTCAGCAGGTACATCCGCAGCTGGCGGATCTACAACAGGAACATGTCCCCGACCTCGGCCCCTCTGAGGCCTACCCACATGTCCCTGTCTTTGAGCTTCTGGAGGAAGGGGAGGTCGGCCCTCTCCTCGTCCAACGTAAGATGTCGCTCTCGTACGTGCCATCTAGTAAAGACGTGATCAATATAAGACTACTTTAGTTCCTAGTAAGGACATACTATCTTATTACTCTAGGTCACTTTTAAAGGTCACAACGTAACTAAAAATTACAAGTTATAACAAAAGTCCAATAAACTATGCCATCGAGTTCAGCGGAGGTAGTGGCGGTCCGTGCATTCTATCCCAACCCGTTTATGCTCGTGGTTTTGAAAACAAAATTCATTTTAAAATTTCGGAACCCTTGTGGTTTCCGTTTATTTGTTCATTCGGCCTTTTTGAAGATAGCGAGTGCCGTTGTTGCAAACCTAGGGCTCTGATACCATATTGTAACACCCCGAATCCTGGAGAACTCGAAATGCTATGAGCTGGGACCACACAATGGGTCCCGGCCCTTAGCCTGGCAACAACTTCATCGGACCTTACAACACGACACAAATAAAAAGGCAAAACATAGAGTTTATATCATGAGCGAAAGGAAAAGTACAAATCTGAAAACACTACAGCAAAGTCTCAAAACCAAAATACCAACATCAGTCTCAACAGTCATGAATTAAAATATAACAGTCCCATCCTATAATGCACGGAACCCCGGCTGCCCACTACCGCCGGATCACTCGATCGCCTCCCTAACCTGCAAGGCATCTACAAGCGGTATAAAACCGTCAGCTAACAATCTATGCATAAGTATAAAGGTAAAAGCACAAACACACAACATACACAATCAGCATGCAACACTCATTCCTTTTGTTATATTTAATTAAGTGATACGTCATTACTAATGATACTAATTTTGTGACACGAGGGATTCCCAAACCTCACCCTTGTCCCCGTTTACCAATGCGGATGGGTACTAATGCATTTGACCGTCTACCTGATTGGGCTGGTCGCATGGAACCTCCTAGACTCTCGCAAGAGCTAGGCAGATGATGTCACGACCCATTATCATACACTTGGGTCAATTACACAATATACTAAATTCGGCCTATTCCGGTTTCGTTGTTTATCTTAACTAACAAACACCACTCAAACACATCACACACATGCAAGAAGTCAGCTAAGTAAGTCCGTGGACTTACCAGAATCAAATCTCGCCTCTCTTAACACCAATCAATCAGTAACAACAGAAACTCAGTTGCATGTCAAAGGAGGCACGTGGGTCAATACATTTCCCTAGGTACTTAGCAGTCTGAAACTCCTAAGCTGTAAGATCCTATTTGGACATAATTTATTACAGTACTTATTTAAGGTAACATTACTATTTTACCCTTGGTCCCGAGACTTCCAAGAACTCATAATACATACTTAAATTCTTACTTGAGGCTAACTAATCGTATTCTACTCCCTAGGATGATTTTAGGTAAAAACTAGAGAAACTACCCACTTTGCTAATTCCCGAAAAGTCACTAAGGTCCAACTACAACTTCTAATATGAAATTAAAATAAACTTATAAAATTTCAGAAATAAATCTCAGAATTATCTATGATATCTAATCTACTCATAGGAGAAAGAATTTCCTAAAACTGTTCAATTATCACCTCTACAAAAATCCTTAAAGTTGGCTACTACATTAAAAATGTTTCTATATTTAGTCAAAAATCAATGCTGGAAAAAACAGTTCAACTACTCTACTTTGAGACCCTACAAATTTCAATCCAACCGTTCATTTATTCCCAAATTTTAACACGGTAAACTACGTATATCTATCTATGATCTATCAAAAATTCAACGGTGGATCTTCAACCAATCGTTTTAACAATGATTCACAACAGTGGGTAATTTTTAACTTAAAAAATTGAAGAAACAAAAATCTGTATACAAAGAGTTCATGATATCCTGAGTTCTATATTCACTGTCAACTATTCTGCATCAACACAACTACTCTCACCCATCCTATGTTCAACCTATAGTGACAAACATCAGTCTATACATTTATAGAGTCCATCTAAGAGCTGTACAGAAGTTAACATCCGGGAATCATTCACTTCCCGGACTGCAGCGTCTCAGAAGAAGAACGTGCTACTGGACTCGAGCGTTAGACTTCACTACTGTAGCTTTGGGACGGCTCTGCTTGGCCTTGTTGTGGAAATACGATGTAGTCAAGTTAGGGACCCGTTCGGCACAGAGAAGGAGCACGTGAGCGACTGAAGCAAGACAGTAGAGAGAGGAGAAGGAAAAGGAAGGGTGGCCTTACCCGAGGGACAGAGGAAGAGCGAGCACTTCAGTAGTCCTCGGCGCTGGTTGCTTGAACGGCTGCTTCTCAGATAGATCTTCTGTACGCACAGAGGTAGATGGGAACGTTGCTGAATGTGTGCAGAATCCAGTCATGAACAACTCCAAAATGTGTGCCGAATGTTGCTGAACGTTGCTGAATGGGAGCAAGGAAGAACGTTGTAGTTTCCTTCTCTTCTACCGTGAATATAGGTTGTTACAGCTCTTTAATGTTTCATTTATTCAGCTGTTACAAGCAGATGGGGAGAGAGGACAACTGAAGGTTTTGGCGTGAATTGCTTGGGTTGCTCCTGGCTGGGCTAAAGCAAGAGCTGGGCTGGAGCAGTGGCTAGAAACTGGGCTGAAACTAAGTAGAAATAGTGGGCTGAAAGAATGAATGAGGTTGTCATGGCTTTGTCACAGCCATGTCAAAACGTGTCATGGTCTCGTCTCAGTCTTGTCGTGATCTCGTCTCTGCCTTGTCATGGTCTCGTCAAAAGTCATCGTTGAAGAATTAATTATAAGAATTAGGTTTTGATAAAATTCTATCATTTTATGTTAATAAATTTCAACATAAAATGATAGAATTTGTGGAGACAGAACTACTAGATAGAATGGGAAACCGTCAACGGCTCGAAGTCCGATTTGATTCGGAAATTAAATGGAATAGAAATTCCGGATATTACAAGAACCTCCCAGACTCCTTACAAGATGAAAGGGAAAGGTTATCACTACCACTGCAAAGGGGGCTATCAATAAAACATAGGTCGGTAATAATCGATATCGCATGCTTTCAAGAATATAACACTCACCACTCATGCATACATCCAATATAAGGATGGTAGCTAACTAAGTCCTATGGAGTTACCTCAACCTCTGATACTCTCAACCACGATCAACCTCAATCCGGATAATAACACTGCCTAATAATAAGGTATAAAGATATACCAAATCTCCTATCATCAAAAAGGTCACACGTAGACCCAAGGGATCCATAAGGATCATAACCAACTTAAAAGCATGACAACCTATTAATCCTCAAAGCCATAACCAGCATATATCGATATGATAATCATCATCATCATCCTATCCTCAAACACATGCATAGCAAGCTACTTAACCACTCACACTAGGAAAGGAAAGGGTCCGTGCCATCCTAGGAAGCCCTGAATAAGACGCACATGCGTGACAAGGAAGGCGCAGAAGCTGAACACAGGGAGGCCCAAGGGCGGCTTTTGGTGGTGCAGGGGCGGTGGCACACTGCCGCAGGGGCGGCCTGGGGTGGCGCAGGGCCGGCTGGTGTACAGTGAGAACGTCTTCAACTTCTCTTCGATTCTTCACTCATCTTTCTTCACTTCTTCAGCATCCAGGAGCCCCACACATACATAGACATACATATATACATCAAAACAAGCCTAAGAAGCTCATCACAAGATCAAACTTGTAGAAATATAAGCTAAGAAGGAAGAAAAGAAGAAAGGAAGAAAGAAAGAAGAGGGAGATGAAGAACTTACCAATCTAAGCACTAAGAGAGGGGAAAGATCATCAAACACACCCACAGCTGGCTTTCACATCTCAGTAGCAACAACATCCAACATCATCCTCATCCAAAGCCACATAACTCTCAAACACGATCAAAACTCAAGGAGAAGATCAAAGGGAGAAGAAGAAGACAAGAAGAGCGTGAGGAGAGAAGATGGAGCTGGAAGAAGATGAAACCGTCATTAGGAAGGAAATGTTTGCTTATAAAGGAAGCCAACCAAAAGCATGGGTCAAGGTCAACGAAAACATTTGCAGCCCACCAGAACCCGCAAAGGCGGCCCCCGGAGGCGCAGGGGCTGCTCAGACAAAGCCTAACACCTGGGTCTCAGCAGAGGCGTAGGCGCGGGATCTCTAAATGACTAAGGCTCTTAAATCTCACCCCCTAAAACAAGTTTCGTCCCGAAACTTGTAAAATCTCAAATCCTCTCGGACCCATATAATGAGGTATAACTCTATCTATCGGAGGCATCACATCTCCGCTCAAAAGGTCACAACCTATAACAATTTATAACCTCAAAACACAAGCATGGAGGAATCACCATCTCCACCAACAACATCACTATAATATCCAAGGCGTAGAGGAAAAATCATCTCTAGCCAGACTATAAACACATCACAAGGCATAGAATAATCACATCTCTTGTCATACTCATATCATAGGGCATAGAGGAAACACATCTGTAGTATACTCATAACACAAGGCATGGAGGAAAAACATCTCCACTGAAAATATGTCCATCAAAAGTAGCATGGAGGAATAACCATCTCCAGCTAAATCCTAATCGCATCCAAATAGCATGGAGGAAAAAACAATCTCTGCTATAATCGAAAATTGTGCTAGCACATCAAGATCTAATTAGATCATATATCACATCATAGCTAGCATGAAATAAACATATCAAAGCACATAAGCACATAAACACAACTCTCACCAGGATAGCACTAAGATCTACTCATCGATCCTACAAGTGCATCTATCTCAGCATAAAACTCGAGATAGTTCCTCTAGATACTATCCTCTGTATCCCATTTAGCCTCATCAGGTCCTCGTCTCGACCATTGTATCCTCCACATGACAATGTCCTTCGAACGCAGGCGTCTCATGCATCCCTCTAGGACTGCAATCGGACGCTCAACAAAAGTGTGGTGCGGCTCAACCACCAAATCATCATAGCTCACGATGTGTCTCGGATCTGGTATATACTCCTTCAGCTGAGACACGTGAAATACAAGATGAACACCCTCTAACCTCGGAGGTAAAACCAATCTGTATGCTCCTATCCCAATTTTGCCAAGTATCTCAAAAGGACCGATATATCAGGGAATCAACTTCCCCTTTATGCCAAAATGTTTGACATCTCGTGTCGGAGATAACCTCAACCAGAGATGAGCTCCTACCCTGAACTCTAGAGGTCGACGCCTCCTGTCTACATACGACTTTTGGCGACTCTGTGCAGCCAGCATCCTCTTCTATCAATGCTACTCAAGCCATGTCATCCTGGATCCGATCAGGTACTAAACCACTAACACTGCTAGGCTCATCCCAACAAAACGGTGTATGACATCTACGCCCATACAGTGCCTCATATGGGGCCATCGCAATCGATGCATGTCAATTGTTGTTGTATGAGAACTCAACTTTTGGGAGATAATTTATCCACACTTATCCCTGATCCAACAAAGGCTCGCAACATATCCTCAAGGGTCTCGATGGTCCTCTCTGACTAACCTTCTTTCTAAGGATGGAACGCAGTCGTAAAGTGTAAACTCGTCCCCAAAGCAGTCTGAATCTGCTGCCAAAATCTCGAGGTAAATTGCCCATCTCGATCTAAGACGATCGTCCTCGGTATCCCATGGAGTCTCACTATCTGCCTAGTGTACTCCTCAGCCAATCTCCTCACTGGCCACGTTTCCCTGATAGAGATGAAACGTGTACTCTTCATCAGTCTATCAACCACAACCCATATAGCATCAAAAATCCTACTAGGCCTCAATCCAGTCACAAAGTCCATCGAGACATCCTCCCACTTGCACTGCGGTACTGGCACTGGATGAAGCTCACCTCTAGGTCTACAATGCTCTACCTTGACCTGCTGACAGGTCGCACATTGTGCCACAAATCTAGCCACATCGGGCTTCGGCGCTCCCCACCAATATGATCGTCTCACATCATGGTACATCTTACTTATACTTGGATGTACTGAGTAAGGTGTACAGTGAGCCTCCTGTAAAATCCTCTATCTCAGCTCCGCATCAATGGGTACATAGACGCGGTCGCCACATCGCATCACTCCATCTGCTCCTATGGAGAACTGTGGTGCCTCACCACGAGACATCCTCTCTTGAATCCTCATCAGGGTCGTCCAGGTCCCCTATTTTTGTTGGATCTCACCCAACAGATCAGGTAGAACCTCTAAAATTTACAACTGGACATCCTCATCAGGAAACTGGATGTCCAACTTTTGCCAAGGTAGATCTCTTTGAAACTAAGGCTGAATTGTCAGCTCGCATTCGCCTTCTCTCTTGGCGTCTTCCTACTCAAGGCGTCGGTGACAACGTTCGTCTTCCCTAGATGATACAGAATCTTAAGGTCAAAATCTTTGATCAACTCGAGCCACCTACGTTGGCGGTTATTCAACTGCCGCTACGTAAAAATTTACCTTAGACTCTTATGGTCTGTGAAAATCTGACAAGTAGCACCATATAGGTAATGCCTCCAAATCTTCAAACCATGAACTACCGTTTCCAACTCCAGATCATGAGTCGGGTAGTTCTTCTCATACGTCTTCAATTGTCTAGACGCATATGCAATCACTCTTCCCCTCTGCATCAATACATATCCCAAGCCTAGCTTGAATGCATCACTGTATACCACAAAATCCTCAGTACCCTCTAGCTGTGCCAAGATTGGAGCAAAAGTTAAACGCTTCTTCAACTCCTCAAAACTCTGGGCACACTGCTCAAACCATACAAATCTGGTAGTCTTACTCATTCTGGATGCTACCTCTGGCATCCAGAACTCGCACTTAGAGAGCTTGGCGTACAACTATCTATCTTACTAAACTCGCATCACAATCCTTAGGTATCCTGCATGCTCCTCTCTGCTACGAGAGTACAACAAGATATCGTCTATGAAGACCACCACAAACTGATCCACAAAGTCGATGAAGATGATGTTCATCAACTCCGTGAAGGCCGACGGGGCATTCGTAAGCCTAAATGGAATCACTACCACCTCGTAGTGTCCATATCGGGTCCGAAATGCCGTCTTGTGCACATCAGGCTCTCTCACCCTCAACTGGTGATATCCTGAGTGCAGATTAATCTTGGAGAATATAGTCGCTCCCTAAAGCTGATCCAGCAAATCGTCAATACGGGGCAGTGGATACTTGTTCTTGATGGTCACCTTGTTCATCTCTGTAAACTCGATCCAGAATCTCAACGATTTGTCCTTCTTCCACATGAAGAGGATAGGTGCACCCCACGGGGATACGCTAGGGCGGATTAATCCCTTCTCAACCAACTCCTTGAGTTGCTTCTTCACCTCCAACATATCCATTGGCGGCATACGATATGCGGCCTTCGAGATCAGTCTCGTACCAAGCTCCAACTCGATGCCGAATTCCATACTCCTCAGAGGCGGCAAACTGGACGGCTCAACAAACAAGTTTGTAAACTCACAGACCACTAGAATATCCTCCAATGCTGGACTATCTCCATCCTTCATTGCATAACACCAGAAGGCTTCACAACCCTGGGCGATCAATCTTGCTGCACGTACCGCACTATTAACAGAATCTGTCTTCCCAAGGTCCCAACCTCGGAAGAACACTATCTAACCTAAATTGTTAGAGACTATGATAGTCCTCCTACCTATATCTAATACAACACGATGTCTACACATCCAATCCATACCCAAAATGACCTCCTCATGCACCAATGGCGTGAGAAAGAAGTCTACAAGCAGAACACGAGTCCCTAAACAAATGGGACAATCACGTATCTCGCGGGTACCTCTGACCCGGCTACCATCAGGTAACCCTATAACAAAGGGTATCCCCTCTATCGTAGCTAAACCCAAATACTCCACACATACATCATAAATCAATGAATGTGTAGCACCCATATCAAATAAAATCTAACAAATAAACCATGAATTAGAATGGTAGTTGTAGCAGCCGGTGCAGCTAGCTCCTCTACACTCCTCGACTCATAAACTCTACCCTAAGCTCCTCTAGTGTTAGTGGTACTCCCACCACAACCTCTACCTCTACCAGATCCGGGAGTAAATCCATGAGTAGAAGAACGATTTGGAATTATTTGTTGTCCTTGTATCAGCCAATGAGGTTTCCTCTGCCCACCTCCTACCACACTAGCAGGGGAAGAACTCTACTGCAATATAGCTCCACCCCGCCTACAAAAGGTAGCTTTATGACCTGGTCTACAACAAGTGAAACAAGTCACTGGCGGCCTCGTACACTCGGTTCGTATATGTCGAGGATCGGTACAGTTGAAGCACTATCGTCCCTTCTCTGCATCCAGTGCAGATGAGGGGTAACTTTGGCGTCTTTGGCTCCACCCAGAACCTGAAGCTCCACCAACGCCACTGGTTTTCCCAGTCCGTTGTCTCTTCTCAGACCGTCCCGTCTAAGAAATCCTCCTTTGACAAGCCCGGTCCTGATAATCTGTTAGAGACTTACAATGAAAGCCCGCCATGTAAGAGGGTGTAGTTTCCCTCAATCGGTGGGAGAAATGATACACGTGTTGGTCCTTAGAAGGTGAAGCTAGACCTAGTAGTGCTAGCTCCATCTGGGATCGACTGATGACATCTGCGCTCGGCACATCCTCAAATCCTGCCTCCACAAAGTCTTGCAATTTCTCCCTCCTTAGTGAGGCACGGTCCTCCACCACTGTTGAGCTAGGTCACGGAATAGAGTTTGTACTACCTTTATCCGTCTATCCTTTGGACATCTGATAGACTAAAGAGTTGAGTTCACATTCCAAAACTCCGTCTCCAATCCTACCTTTCAAATGAAAGGTGGTATTCCCAATTGATGGAATGCCTTCAACCAAGTGTCTAGTCGAGGCCCTCTATACTCCTTCGGAGCTCTATAAGTCTCAACAACACATGCTAGCATAACTAGCACCTGAATAGCTCCCTGGGACATCTCGGAAGATCCTTCCTGTGCTGGCTGATCTAGGGCATGTCTACCCACTCAAGCAGCCTCCTCCACTAGTTTGATATACGCGTTGAACTCTGGTCCCCTCATGGAGACACGATCCACGTCATCTCACTAGACTCGTTATGATCGTTGTCTAGTAGATCCACCGCTCCTAGTCACAAGAACGACGCTCTCAAAAATCTTCTCATGAACATCCTCCGCCACTGGCGGATCAGAAACAAGAACTGGTTCGTGTCCTATCAATCCCAGAAGAAGTGGTGGTATGCCTCTACCCCGGCCCACATCAGAAGTTGCTCTAGGCCGAGCCATCTACGGGGTATGCACACCTAATTTATAACGCTATATATATGCCATATGTATATATGTATATATATAGTCATTATACATTCCATAAACATATATATATATATATATATATATATATATATATATATATATATATATATATATATATTGCTGAGATCCACGGAAGAGGTGACGACTCCCGTACATTCTATCCCAAAACACTATATATACAGTTTTAAAACCAAAAATCCTTTTAAAACGTCAGACCCCTTTCGGGTTCTTTTTATTTATCTATCCGACCTTAATTGCAGGTTGTAAGTGCTATTGTTCTCAACCTAAGGCTCTAATACCAACTATGTAACACCCCAAATCCGCGGGACTCGGGGCCTCACATGGGCTAGGATCTCACAATGGATCGTGACCCTAGTCTGACAACAAGTTCACTGGACTTTACAATAATGCACCGACAGATATAAAAACAAATCCATAAAACGGCACACTGTAAAACGAAAGAGTATACAAAATCATAACCGAGTGTAAAACAACATAATCATATCCAACATAAACAACCATCCCCAAAAGCCCATGCAACACCTATGTACAGAAGTCCTCGGCTAGTAATCCTGCAGGATCACTCTGGAGTCCTCCTATCCTACAAAACATCTACAATGCGGTATAAAACCGTTAGCTAACCATTTGTATATAAGAAAATGCATAAGCACAAGCACAAGTCATGGAATCATAAACACATTATCATGTTGTCACAAATTTACCCGTTTTAATTATCTTATATAAATAGTCACACACTCAAATCGTATATATAGATATATGAAACTATGTTACACGAGGAACGTATCATCCTCGCCTCTGGGTGCTATAGCTAGCTGGAGTAGTATCGGCGCACTACCCGTGTACCCTATGGGAGTGCTGAAGTGCCCATCCCATATACTAGTCTGGTCTGACTTCAGAGAACCTCCTAGACTCCTTACAAGATGAAAGGGAAAGGTTATCACTGCCACTACAAGGGGGCTATTAATAAAACATAGGTCGTTAATAATCGATATCGCATGCTATCAATCATATAATACACACCACTCATGCATACATACAATATAAGGATGGTAGCTAAGTAAGTCCTACGGACTTACCTCAACCTCTAATACTCTCAACCACGATCAACCTCAATCCGGATAACAACACTGCCTAATAATAAGGAACAAAGAGATATCAAATCTTCTATCATTAAAGGGGTCACATCTAAACCCAAGGGATCCATAAGGATCATAACAAACTTAAAAGCCTCACAACCTACTAATCCTCAAAGCCATAACCGGCATATATCGATATCATAATCATCATCATTCTATCCTCATACACATGCCTAGCCTGCTACTAAACAACTCACACTAGGAAAGGAAAGGGTCCATTCCATCCTAGGCAAGCCCTGAATAAGATGCACCTGCGTGACAAGGAAGGCGCAGAAGCTGGACACAGGGAGGCGCTTAGTGGCGCAGGGGCGGTGTTCGCTCCAAACGGTGTGTGCAAGCTTTAAATTTATAACCCTAGACGTAAGCTTAAAACAAGGATGCAAACCCGCAGTGTACGGGTCAATCGTAGTAAAAAGCAAGGAATTCCAGGGGCCGATCATACGGACTTAGTGAAACAAAGTCCAATTACGGTAAGCTTTAGCAATTACTAACCACAAGTAATTAAGACAATCAAAGATGATAAAAGTCAATAAATGAAATATGCAATTCTAGGGATTAAAGCATTTAGTTGTGGCTCCAACTCAAGATCTAAAGATAAGCGGACAAAGCTGAGGTTTTTGCATGGGGAAGGTGTTACTAAAGTGGAATAGACCACCGGGTAAGTCTCACTACTCACTAATCCTAAACCGTAACTCCTATTACCGGGTAAGTCTCAAGGAATTAAGATAAAGAACTATAATCTCAAACTAACACACCATCTAAGGGAATAGAATCAACCTTTACCGGGTAAGTCTCAGGCTAACTCACAAAGATGAGATGGAAGGACACTCAAACCCCAATAAAGGATAAACCTTTATTACCTACACTTATGATCTTAGGTAAACAAACAAAGGAATTACCGGGTAAGTCTCATCCTAGGCTTGCATTGAACCAGGAAAGGTGTAATAAGAATAGGATTTGGCAAACTCTAACACTTAACTCTCAGTTTCGGATTAGATAAGTCACCTCGGTCAGCCAAATTCCACCCCGGCCGAGATGTTCACCGACTGAGCGAGATGCTTAGGGTTAAGGTTAAAGACTCGAACTTTCAGGGTCCTACTGTGATTAAGATTATTCTATCAATGTTTTTCCCACAACCTTTAGCCAATCACCCTAGAATCACACAAAGAGATTAGCCACTCATCATCATGAAAGTATTAATCAAGTATATGGGAAGAAAGTGAATATTTGAACAAGAAGAATTTAATGAAAAGACTTCAATAACTGAATCAAATATCACAACAAAGCGTTCCTTGGATAGAAATCCAAAAAGACAAGACAACAATGAAGGGAATCTAAGATGATCTTACAAAAACCCTTCAAAAGCTATAAAAGCTACAATCTTCCTTCTTCAACCTTCAAAAAGGTTCTTCAAATCTCCCAACTGGAGTATGGACGCAGCGGTGTATAAACCTTGATCGGTGGTATAGCATGATGTGGATTTGTGGGAAATCCGACCCTTTTTATAGGAAAATTACTCTCCAAAGATAAGATATCTTAGAAAGATCTCTTCCCATAAAAATAGGTAAAATATATGATCTAGCATATCTTCTTCCTTCCAGGAGCCAAGCCCAAAAATATAAGATCTCTTTCCAAAGATAAAAGATCTCAGCCAAGAATAACATATTCTCGCCGCGTCCCAGGTGTTCCCCTCGGTCGAGTCGACTTCTCTGGATCACCTCGGTCAAGGTGAATCTGTGGTCAACCGAGGTGAGTCACAACTGAATGTGAAATCTCTCAAATATGGTCCAAAGTGAATCTCTAATCCATGGCTATGCTTCCTGGATGGTTCCTTATGTTCCTGGATGTAGCTCCAATGACTCCATAGCTCCTTTTGCTCCTTTTTGATGCAAAACGTGCCATTTAACCTACGATTACAACAAAACTAGGTGTAGATCTCGATTCCCGCAAAGGTAGATGAAATGGTAATATAATCACATATTATACATACAAACATGCAGATTATTGAATATACAACGTCCAACCAAACCCCAAAATATCGACTATAATTCATGCTATCAAAATACCCCATACTTAGCCCTTGCTTGTCCCCAAACAAGTTCTGCATATAAAAGGAAAGATAGAATGGATTATAAGTCAAGAAAATCGATGAAAAGTCTTTCAAAAACATTTTAATGGTGTGCTACAATCATAGATCACTCTAAGAGAATAGTTCAGGGAATTTAAAATCAAAATATGATCAAAACATTTTATAAATATAAGAAAGTTGTTCATCTTTACATAAAATCATAGAATGCATAATAAGTTATAATTATCGAAATTAATCATGCATAATCCAGTTTAAACCGCTAAGTCAATCAACAAGCTCGAGGTCTCAAGGGCTTCCCAAAAGAAAGGTCAAGAAACGTGTAGGGTAGGGATGTATGTAAGGTAATGTGGTGCTAGAATCCGGGAAAAGGATATACTTCACTTTCACTTTGACTTTCAACATCTTCCACCAATAAGCTTTGCTTATTTCACACCTTTTCTTTTTACTTTACTTTTTGGGATGCATGGACATAGATTCACAATAACCGAAGCCTAGGAAATCAGCAATCATCAATTTCTTGAGATGCATCAAACCCTTGATGCACATACCATGACCCGTTAGGAATATCGCTCAATCCGACTTTGGCAAGACACAAACACCCGGCTATGTGAATGGTGCCGAGTTACTCATCATCATGATTGACTTCCCCAAACCTATTTGTTTCTTTCTAACTTTCAGCCATCATCTCAACTTTTCTTTCACTTGTTTTTCACTTTTGCTTGCTTCCAAATTCCCGGATAGGTAAAGGGATGCAAAATGTATATGAGGGGCTAAGCATGGTCAAGAGGAAGAAGAGAGAAGAATGAATTGTCTTGGTCTTTCCAGGAAGAAAGTGAGAGAACTTATCTTGCGGTGTCAACCTTCAAATTCAACATAATTTGGATAAAAACAAAGTCAACCGAGGTACTGCACCTTAAACATATTGTAAAACCTTTCAAACACATAAAGATTTCAAAACCAATCTGCAAACAAAATCTTCACTGAGGTCATATCTAGATAAGAAGCACAAAAATCGTTTCGAAAATTTTCAGTTAAACCACCTCGGTCGAGATGTTCTAAGTCAACCGAGGTACTGCACCTCGATTGGTCAGAATCACTTCGGTCGAGGTCATAAAAATTTTTTTTTTTTTCTTAACCAATTTTTGACGTTTTTTTCAATCAAATAACCTGTATGCATGCATGCATGTAGTCTCAGATAAACACATAAAGCCTAGTAAAGCATAATAAGATCCACCTACCCCATACTTGGGACACATTGTCTCAATGGGTCAAATAAAAGTCTAAAATCATAAAACTCACCGGACATAGCTGAGCTGCAGAATAAGAAAATAAGCTCCACAAATGCATCAATCCTCATCAGATCGGTCGAGGTGTTTCTGGGCGGACCGAGGTGTCAGAGCGGATGTCAAACCCTATTCGCCTCGGTTGACCAAGGGCATCTCGGTCGAGGTATTGTGATAGCAACCGAGATGTATCTCAGTCAAGCTTCGTCTTCTCAATTTCTCAAACTTCTGTCCTTCTAGTGTTGCTCCTGGGTTGTATTCCTTCCTTAGAGAGTTCCTGGTTTCTGTCTAGGACGCCAAAAACAAAGCAAAGCAAGCTATCTAAAAATAAGCTAGAAAAGGGAAAAGAAAGCAATACCTTGGGTTGCCTCCCAAGAAGCGCTTGGTTTAAGGTCGCTAGCTGGACCATAATGCGTCTCAAACGAGGTATATTGGTGCAACCTCCTCAACCGGAGTTTCCGGTCTGTATTTCTTGAGTCTATGACCATTGACCTTGAAGCTTCCGCTCGTTTCGCCCCATATCTCAACTGCACCATGAGGAAAAACATGTTTCACAACATAAGGTCCGGTCCATCTAGATTTTAACTTACCTAGAAAGAGGCGGAGGTGGGAGTTGAAGAGTAGAACTAAGTCTCCTTTGTTAAGTTCCTTTGGAATGATACGCTTGTCATGCCATTTCTTCGTCCTCTCCTTATAGATTTTGGCATTCTCATAAGCGTTCAAACGCAGCTACTCCAGCTCCTTGATATCCAATAACCGCTTCTCGCCGGCCTCCTTAATGTCGAAGTTCAACCATTTGATCGCCCAATATGCTTTGTGTTCTAACTCAACGGGCAAATGGCAAGACTTCCCATATACCAAATTATAAGGGGTGGTACCTATGGGAGTCTTAAATGCGGTCCTGTAGGCCTAAAGAGCATCATCCAATTTTGATGGACCAATCCTTCCTCGTCCTAGAGACGGTCTTCTCCAAAATTGCCTTGATTTCTCTATTCGAGATTTCGACCTGTCCACTAGTTTGAGAGTGATAAGGGGTTGATACCTTGTGGGTTACCCCATACTTCGATAGAAGTGCTTTGAACTTCCGGTTGATGAAATGCGTTCCTCCATCGCTGATGATGATGCGTGGAGTTCCAAAACGTGGAAAGATAGTTCTGTTTAAGAACTTCACAACCACCTTGGCGTCATTAGTTGGAGAAGCAATGGCTTCAACCTATCTAGAGACGTAATCAACTGCAAGAAGAATATAGAGGTTTCCTCCGGAGGATGGGAAAGGTCCCATGAAGTCTATCCCCCATACATCAAAGATTTCCACCTCTTGAATGTTATTAAGTGGCATTTTGTTCCTCCTTGATAAATTTCCTGTTCTTTGGAATGCATCACAAGAGACAACAAACGATTGCACATCCTTAAATAATGTAGGCCAAAAGAAACCGGAACGTAATACCTTAGCGCATGTTTTATCGGTGCTAGCATGTCCTCGACAAGGAAGTGAATGACAATGCTGTATGACGCTATTAACTTCATCTTCCGGAATGCATCTTCGAAGCATCCCATCCGGCCCGCGCTTGAATAGCAGCGGTTCATCCCAGTAGTAATGGCGTACTTCGTTGAAGAATATCTTCTTTTGAGAGTAGGTCAATCCGGGCGGTACTTCCTGGCAAACAAGATAATTCACAATATCAGCATACCAAGGTCCTTTATTATCAGAAAGTTGGTGGATGGAATGTTCCACCAACTGAGGATGAATGTCAGAGAAGGGAGTAAGAAGTTTGTTATTTTCAGTAGTCTTAGTTGACATCATCTCGCCATCGACCTCGGTCGAGGCGTAGAGGCGTTGACCGAGATGTTCTTCAGTCGCCTCGCTCAGTCCAAATAGTGCCTCGGTCGAGGTACTACAACTGGAACCAAAACTGGAGATCTTCGTCTCTTGGATTAGCTTCTCAGTTTTAGCTCCTGGATCTTCTTCTAGTGCTTTTAAGCTCCGTATATCTGCATCACAAGAAACATCTATACCTTCCTCCATTAAACTGAAACTAATAACTCTTTCGAGTGGATCGTTAATAAGGATAGAGCTCACCAATTCTCTTGATTCTTCTTCATCGTAGATGTTGAAGATATCATCGCTTAGTTGCTCCCCTTTCACGGCTGCAAGTAATGCGAACTCCACCTCATCGCCACCAATGTTGAATTTCAACTTGGCGTTCTTGCAATCCACGTTGCAACCCGAAGTTGCTAGAAATGGCCTCCCGAGAATAATAGGAACAGGATAATCTGTGGGAATGTCAAATACAACAAAGTCTGTTGGTAAATAGAAGTTACCTAACTTGACCGGAACGTCCTCCAAAATTCCAACGGGATGGGTGATGGAGCGATCCGCCATGTATAGTCGAATCTTGACCGGCTTGGGCTCTCCAAGTCCGATCTTCACACATAGCTCCAGCGGAATGATGCTCACGCTGGCTCCTAGATCACATAGGGCTTCACAAGTGACATCCCCAACTTGAATGGGAATGCAAAATGAGCCGGGATCTCTCAATTTAGGTGGCATCTTCTCCTTCATGATTTGAATAAGTTCCGAGGATTTAGATGTCATCCTTACTTCACCAAAATCTTCCAGTTTCCTCTTCCTTGATAAGATCTCCTTCAAGAACTTCCCATAGGCGGGCATCCCTAGAATAGCATCAAGGAAAGGAATGTTAATGTGCAGTTTATTCATCAAGTCAAGGAACTTACCAAAGTACTTGTCTAGATGTGCTCTGGCCCTTGACTGGGGGAATGGAATTGGTTGTTTGTATGCAGGAGGTGGAACACAAACTTCAGTTTTCCCCTCAGCTTTATGTGGCTCCACCTCGGTTGGCATCTCGGCCGAAGTGTTCTTCGACTGCACCTGGACCGAGGTGGTCTTCGTCGGCACTAGCACCGACCGAGGCACTGGATCTGCAGTTTTCAGTCCACTCCTCGTAGTTATGGCCATGATCTGGCCCTTAGGGTTGCTTTCCGTCCTTGCTGGAAGCTTCCCTGGATCTCTTGGCGCTTCATTCGCCCTACTTGCAAGTTGTTGTTCAAAGGCTTTTTGGGCCTTCGAAAATGAAGTCATAGAAGTCTCCATAGCACTAAGCTTGATCAAGATAGCCTCCAGCACTGCGTCTTTCTTTTCCGGCTAAGACGAACTTGATCCTTGCCCCTGGCTCTTTAATGGAGTAGAAGAAGAAGAAGGGGAAGAGAGGAAAGGATTAAAGGAATCTTAGAATTGGAGTTAAAATGATTGTTACCAGAATTTTGGTTGTTCGCCCTCCAATTGTTGCTATTGGATCCTCTATTGTTGTTGTTGTAGTTGTTGTTCCGGGAACCGTTGTTGTTGTTACGGTATCCATTGTTGTTATTCCTTTTCCCTTGATCTTCCTTCTTGGTTTGAGCAACCAAGAGTTCCTTCAATTGCTTCACGTCATTCTTCAAAGACGTGAGTTGATTATTGTTGGGCTGAGTTTCTTGGAAGTTAACTCTTTTAACTCCACCTTCAGCTCCTTGATGGGTGTACTTCTCCATATGTAAAGCTTGCTTCTCGATGAAGTCCCAAGCTTCGTCAATCGCCATGTCCATAAAGGTACCGGCAGAGAGTAGTTGGAGGTTGAACTGGGTGCTTCCGTCCAGTCCCTTGAAGTATATCTCCAATAACTCTATTTTTGGAATCCCATGATGTGGGCAATCCAAAAGAATGTCCTTGAACCTCTCCCATGACTTAAACAAGCTCTCCTTGTCCTTCATAATGAAAGCATTGATCTTCCCTCTCATTTCAGCGGTCTTAGAGGGGGGAAAGAATTTGGTCAAGAATTCTGTAGTCATCTCCTCCCACGTGCTAATTTTTCCTGGAGGAAGAGATTGATACCAAGTAAGAGCTCTATCTTTTAAAGAAAAGTAAAAAGGTCTTAGCTTGTAGTTGTTATTTTCAATCCTTGAGGGTCTCAAGGTCTCCATCAAGATCTCGTAGTTTTGAAGATGTTGATGTGGGGATTGCTTCTCTAGCCCTCCGAACTGGCATTGGCGAATCATGGATAGAACTTGCGGTCGAAAGTCGTAGTCATGGTCCGCTGGATCTCCTAGGTTAACTCCCGGACGCCTCAGTTGTAGATTGGGGTCCATCCTTTGACCTAGGGTTTATGGGATTCCTGCAAGAAGAACGCCTCGGACTGGCATCCGAGGTTGAAACACCTCGGCCGGGGCGTCAGGTATTGGAACCTACCTCGGTCGAGGGTCAGCAACTGGGACCTGCATCGGTCCAGGATCGGGAACTGGGTCTTCCCTCGGTCGAAGTAGATATTGGTCTCTTAAGGCTGTCATATCTGCTTCGATTGCCTCAGTCCTGGTGCGAGTTTCTTCTTTCTCTTGCCTTAGCTCTTCTCTGCTGAGGCGTAGCTGCTCTAGCGCCTCTTTCAACTCGGCCTCAAGATCGCGATTGTCTTGGTTGGCCATCTTCGCTTCTCTTAAGCATCGTTTGTAAGTCTGTTCTGGTTCGGGATCATAAGGAACGATTTCCTTCCCAGTGCGGGTTCTTCGCATAAACCTAAGAAAGAACCTGCAAAAGTCACTCAAGTAGAGGGGTTAGTAGACACGGGGGCAAGTGCCCCAAAAGCAAACCGTAACCGGCTCGGTCTAGACCAAGTCCCCGGCAACGGCGCCAAAAACTTGTTCGCTCCAAACGGTGTGTGCAAGCTTTAAATTTACCGAAGTGTACGGGTCAATCGTAGAAAAAAGCAAGGAATTCCAGGGGTCGATCATAGGGACATAGTGAAACAAAGTCCAATTACGGTAAGCTTTAGCAATTATTAACCACAAGTAATTAAGACAATCAAAGATGATAAAAGTCAATAAAGGAAATATGCAATTCTAGGGATTAAAGCATCTAGTTGTGGTTCCAACTCAAGATCTAAAGATAAGCGGACAAAGCTGAGGTTTTTGCATGGGGAAGGTGTTACTAAAGTGGAATAGATCACCGGGTAAGTCTCACTACTCACTAATCCTAAACCGTAACTCCTATTACCGGGTAAGTCTCAAGGAATTAAGATAAAGAACTATAATCTCAAACTAACACACCATCTAAGGGAATAGAATCAACCCTTACCGGTAAGTCTCAGGCTAACTCACAAAGATGAGATGGAAGCACACTCAAACCCCAATAAAGGATAAACCTTTATTACCTACACTTATGATCTTAGGTAAACAAACAAAGGAATTACCGGGTAAGTCTCATCCTAGGCTTGCATTGAACCAGGAAAGGTGTAATAAGAATAGGATTTGGCAAACTCTAACACTTAACTCTCAGTTTCGGATCAGATAAGTCACCTCGGTCAGCCAAATTCCACCCCGGCCGAGATGTTCATCGACTGAGCGAGATGCTTAGGGTTAAGGTTAAAGACTCGAACTTTCAGGGTCCTACTGTGATTAAGATTATTCAATCATTGTTTTTCCCACAACCTTCACCAATCACCCTAGAATCACACAAAGAGATTAGCCACTCATCATCATGAAAGTATTAATCAAGTATATGGGACGAAAGTGAATATTTGAACAAGAAGAATTTAATGAAAAGACTTCAATAACTTAATCAAATATCACAACAAAGCGTTCCTTGGATAGAAATCCAACAAGACAAGACAACAATGAAGGGAATCTAAGATGATCTTACAAAAACCCTTCAAAAGCTATAAAAGCTACAATCTTCCTTCTTCAACCTTCAAAAAGGTTCTTCAAATCTCCCAACTGGAGTATGGACGCAGCGGTGTATAAACCCTGATCGGTGGTATAGCATGATGTGGATTTGTGGGAAATCCGACCCTTTTTATAGGAAAATTACTCTCCAAAGATAAGATATCTTAGAAAGATCTCTTCCCATAAAAATAGGTAAAATATATGATCTAGCATATCTTCTTCCTTCCAAGAGCCAAGCCCAAAAATATAAGATCTCTTTCCAAAGATAAAAGATCTCAGCCAAGAATAAAATATTCTCGCCGCGTCCCAGGTGTTTGCCTCGGTCGAGTCGACTTCTCTGGATCACCTCGGTCGAGGTGAATCTGTGGTCAACCGAGGTGAGTCACAACTGAATGTGAAATCTCTCAAATATGGTCCAAAGTGAATCTCTAATCCATGGCTATGCTTCCTAGATGGTTCCTTATGTTCCTGAATGTAGCTCCAATGACTCCATAGCTCCTTTTGCTCCTTTTTGATGCAAAACGTGCCATTTAACCTACGATTACAACAAAACTAGGTGTAGAACTCGATTCCCGCAAAGGTAGATGAAATGGTAATATAATCACATATTATACATACAAACATGCAGATTATTGAAGATAAAACGTCTAAATAAACCCCAAAATATAGACTATAATTCATGCTATTAGGCGGCGACACACCGGCGAAGGGGAGGCTTGAGATGGCGCATGGGCGGCTGTTGTGTAGTGAGCACGTCTTCGACTTCTCTTCAATTCTTCACTCGTCTTTCTTCACTTCTTCAGCATCTAGCAGCCCCACACATACATACAACAAAACAAGCCTAAGAAGCTCATCACATGATTAAACTTGTGGAAACCTAAGCTAAGAAGGAAGAAAAGAAGAAAGAAAGAAGAGGGAGATGAAGAACTTACAAATCTGATCCCTAATAGAGGGGAAAGATCATCCCACACACCCATAGGTGGATTTCACAGCTCATCAGCAACAACATCCAACATCATCATCATCCAAAGTCAAACAACTCTCAAACAAGATCAAAACTCAAGGAGAAGATCAAAGGGAGAAGAAGAAGAGAAGAAGAATGTGAGGAGAGAAGATAGAGCAGGAAGAAGATGAAACTCTCATCAGGAAGCAAATGGATGGATTATAAAGGAAGCCAACCAAAAGCACGGGTCAAGGTCAACAAAAACGGCTGCAACCCACAAGAATCCGCAGGGGCGGACCCAAGAGGCACAACGGCGAAACATCAATGCATTGGGGGCGGTGGTCCGGCCGCAGGGGCAGCTCAGGCAAGGCTCAACACTTGCGTGTCACTTGAGGCGTGTTAGCATGAAATATTGTGATATTTTAGGCACGTTTTCTAAGTATATTTCATCTATATTGGTATTCATTGATAAAGCATAGTAGCAATTGTGAGTTAGTTTATCTATTTTGTCGATATAGAGGTCTACATAAGCTTTGTGTTGATTGTAGGCAATTAAGAGCTAATTCAGAACGGATTGAGAGAGAATGGAGATAGATTGAGCATGTCCAAGAATTGAGGACATCGCTAGGAGCTAAGGATGATGCTAGGACGAAGAATGACAAAAAAACAAAGGAAATTACGAGCTATGTACGTTCCACGCTCTAAAGTACGACCGTATTAGAGTCCATGCTCTAGTCCACGGCCGTGGAACCTTGGCAACACAAGCGTGGTGCATTCCAGCAACTTACACGGCCGTGGACGATTTGAGAAACCGTGATCCAACTCCACACTCTAAATTACGGGCGTGGAACCCTTCCACGACCGTGATCTTGACGATCTTTTACGCAATATTTTAAGCCACGATCTTCTACGCACA
The DNA here is from genome assembly GCA_033239125.1 of Fagopyrum homotropicum. Classification (NCBI taxonomy): domain Eukaryota; kingdom Viridiplantae; phylum Streptophyta; class Magnoliopsida; order Caryophyllales; family Polygonaceae; genus Fagopyrum; species Fagopyrum homotropicum. The sequence goes on from BSWB01000003.1 coordinate 65,375,498, forward strand.
TGGGCCGAAGACGCATTTTACTTGGGCCTATATAAGGACGGAAGGAAAGAGATTCCGTCACCTCCGCTTACCCTAGTTTACACCCTTGCTTAGATTTCCATGGGGAGATTGCGTTTTGCCCTATTGAGATTTCCGAATTGACGGAAACGCTTACGGAAAGAGTGAAGAATTGGAAGATTGCTCGTAAGGAGATTACGCTTTATCCTTAGGTTTGATTAGAAGACGGATTGACATCCCGTTCTTCGTTCTTATCAAGGATTGTTATTATTTGTGTTATTCTGAATCTACTTACATCATTGTTCTTGATTTGTGGATTTGAGATTGATTTGAGATTTATTCAAGGTTTTCGAAGGTTTTCATCTTTCATTCTTTTAAATCTTGAATTTGATATCATAATGACTGTTGTTGGCTAAAACCCTTTAGCAATTCTAAGGTAAAGGGTTGATAGTTGTGGCTTAGATGATGATAGATCGATCGTAAATAGATTGGATCCTGAGACTTAGAGAGAATCGCCGACGAACCTAATCCACGGTCTGTTCTTGAGCTTCCACGGCCGTGGAACTCAAGAACTACCCGTAATTTTGTGTCAGTTACGAATCTTGCTTTTACTTTAATCCAAAGTTAAAGATTTGCTTTAACTTAGTCTTGGCTTGCCTTTTCTAGGTGGTAGTGAAGCCTCAACAACCTCTACCTCGATTTCGAGTGTCACAACCTTAATCGGTTTAGTTAGTCTTGATCCTTGGATTACAAGTTTGGGTATTTGACATTAATCCTTACCTTTAGAACCTTTCTATACTGAAGCCTCAACAACCTTTATAGAGAGCGTCTTTAGGTGGGTCATATAAGGTTTTTGGAACTTCACCGTACAATTACTTTACATTCGTATACCTTTGCAAACCTCAACTCTGTCCTTATATCTTTAGTACATCTGGAATCGATTGCCACAGCTGGATTCCTGGATCTTTAGGATTGTTGTTTTCCAAATAATTTGAAAAGCTTCATACATTTACTTGCTTGACGATTTATAACTGGATTTAACCCCCCAAATCCCTGTGTTCGATACTCTGGAATTCTTGCTTAACTATATCGATCCGTACACTGCGGGTTCGCTTGCTTGATTTCTAGTTTTATAAATTTTAGACTTATTTGCACGCACGCTAAGTGGCGAACAAGTTTTTGGCGCCGTTGCCGGGGATTTGGTTTAGGCCGAATTCGGTTATCGGTTGTCAAGCTTCGGAGCTTCTCCCTTGTTATTTGATATTGTTTTGAGTGTATGCGCAGGTCTAGGAACAACGAAGACCTCTTACCTCTTAGTCAAGAGCTTGAGAGGACTTTGAGGAGAAAGCTTAAGGAAAGAAAAATGGCTGAAGAAAGAGAACGTGATCTCCAATCGGAGTTAGCGGAAAAGGAAGCTCAACTCCAATGGAGTGAGAATACTCGTAGGGAAGAAACAGATCGTCATCAAATGAAGGTTGATGATCTAACGGACATGATGTTCCAAATGAGGCTGGAAATAAACAACCTCAAGGAGAAAAAGAAAAGGAGGAGACCGGGAAGATCGGTTAGAGCCAACTCATCCAATGAGGATAGCGACTCCTCCATGCCACCGCTAGAGGAAATTGATCCCACGATCAATGTGAATCCATTCTTTCCACGGCCAGATGCAAATCGCCGTGTTCCACCTAGGAATGCGAGGGTCGAACGTGTAGAAGAGGAGCCAAGAACTCTTGGCCAAAGAATGGATCCAACGCAGCAACCACGCCGTTTGGGTGTGAACTTTGATGCTGACGATGCACAAGGGTTTAGCTTCAACCCTCAAGTTATTACTATTGTCCGCCAAAATCAATTTGGTGGGACAAGCACTGAATCTCCACACCAACATCTACAAAACTTTGAGATTATGATGGAGACAATGAAGCCGAAGAACGCAACTACCAACAGCTACAAACTCAAGCCTTTCTTCTTCTCCTTGAAGGGGAAAGCATTGTCTTGGTATCAAGCTCTTCCAAGTGGAAAGCTTGAAACATGGGAGGATCTTTCTGCGGAGTTCCTCACTAAGTTCTTTCCGCCATCCAAAACGGCGGAGCTAAGAGGTAAGATTAATGCATTTTCTATGAGATCTAACGAAAGTTTGTTTCAATATTGGGAAAGATTTCAGGATTTGCTATTGGATTGCCCTCATCATGGCATATCCAAGCTTGCATTATTGGAGATATACTATAAGGGGCTGGATGTGGAAACACAATTCAAGCTTCAATCCCTTTCATGTGGTACATTCATGGACAAGAGGGAAGATGACACTTGGGACTTCATTGAGAAGCAAGCGCGAGTTATAGAGAAGTATTCTCATCGGAAAGTGGAGGCGAATCAAGTAGATCAAGGAGCAAAGCTATCACAAGCAGCTCAAACTCAAATTTTTTCTCTCAACACGGAGATTAAAGAGTTGAAGGAAGCCATCAAAACCAACTTTCCGAAGCACAAGGAGCAAGATGTGGGTTATTTAGGCAACAACAATAACCACAATGGTAATGAGAATACCAATCGCAACAACCGGAACAACAACCGGAATAATTGGAACAACAACAACAACAACAACCGGAACAACAATTGGAACAACAATAGGGGTTCAAACAACAACAATTGGCGTCCCAATCAACAAAATTCCGGTAACTCTTATCCTTCCAATTCAGGAAATTCACTAAGTCCACCTTCCTCTTCTTCCACTCCTTTGAAAAGCCAGGGGTAAACATCTAATGGTGGAAGTACTTCGGGGAAAGAGAAGTCCGATCCCATGTTGGAGACAATTTTGGGCAAGCTTCAAGGGTTGGAGACTCGCATCATCAAGGTTGATGATCACATTACTAAGGTTGATAAAGCCCAAAAGGTTTTAGAAAACCAAATGTTCAGCCATGCGGAGGAAGTTCCTAGGAATCAAGGGAAACTTCCAGGAAAAACGGAGGACAACCCAAAAGGAAGGGTGATGGCAATCACAACTAGGAGCGGGGTGACAACTACCGACTTGCAGCCCAAGTTTGTAGAAGTCCCCGTTGAGAAAGAGAAAGAAAAGGGGAAGGAGAAGGAAGATGTCTACGTTCCTCCTCCAGCTTACAAACCTCCCCTACCATTCCCACAATCTAGAGCAAGAGTGCGTCTAGACAAGCAATTCGGTAAGTTTATAGAACTCATGAGCAAATTGCATATTAATATACCTTTCATTGATGCTATTGTAGGTATGCCAGCTTATGGCAAGTTCTTAAAGGAGATCCTCTCTAACAAGAGAAAGTTAGAGGATTTTGGAGAGGTTAAGATGAGTTCGGATTCTTCGGATCTCATCAAGACCATGAAAGAGAAGATGCCCCCAAAGCTAAAGGATCCGGGGTCATTTTGTATTCCCATAGGAGTGGGAGATGTCACATATGATGCATTATGTGATTTGGGAGCAAGTGTGAGCATCATCCCACTTGCATTATGTAGGAAGATCGGTTTAGGCGACCCTAAACCGGTGAAGATGACGTTGTACATGGCGGATCGATCCATAACTCGCCCCGTCGGTATTGTTGAAGATGTCCCGGTCAAGCTAGGTAAATTCTATGTTCCTATAGATTTTGTTGTGCTTGACATTCCTGTAGATAGTCCGGTCCCGATCATTCTCGGAAGACCGTTTCTTGCAACATCCGGCTGCATAGTCGATTGCAAGAATGCTAGACTCGCCTTTGACATAGGAGAAGAGAAGGTAGAGTTCGTTCTTTCCACTCTACTGAAGGAACCAATCTTTGATGAGGATATATTCAATATCCAAGATGAAGAAGGGCTATCTAGAGAGGAGGTAAGTGCTATTCTCTTCAAAGATCCTTGGAAAAGGTTATTTCAATGAGCCTAATGAATGTAGGGGATGAAGAAGATTGTAATGAGGCAATTGAAGCCTTAGACGCACAAGAAGAAGTGTGTGAAGAGGAGTTTGAAAAACTCCACGACGAGGCAGAAAACGTACGGATCCACGGTCATACACTTTATTCCACGGCCGTGGATTTCACCAACAAAAGCGTGGAGCATTCCAGAGGCTTACACGGTCGTGGAGAGAACAGAGCAACCGTATTTAATTTCCACGCCCAAAATCTAGGCCGTGGAGGATGCAGAGAGGCCGTAATTTTGAGTGAGTCCGAAGGTAATTGTGTCTCTTCCTCAACTTCTCTTGATTCTTCTCCAACTCCTTCTACATCCTTAGACACTTCTAAGGAAGCATCGGACGCTCCTCAAGAGCCATTAGAAACTCCGATAGTGATGGAACTAAAGCCACTCCCTACACATCTAAGGTACGCATTTCTTGGACCTAATTCTACCTTTCCGGTAATTGTTAGTTCCGATTTAAGCATAGATGAACATAGTAAACTTATGGTTGTCCTTAGGAAACATAGGAAAGCCTTAGGATATACTATAGAGGACTTAGTAGGAAACAAACCTTCCCTATGCATGCACAAGATCTTAATGGAAGAGGACTTTAGGACTTCGAGACAACCTCAAAGGCGGTTGAATCCGACCATGATGGAGGTTGTCAAGAAGGAAATTCGTAAACTTCTTGATGCAGGTATCATCTACCCTATCTCCGATAGCAAGTGGGTGAGTCCGGTACAAGTGGTTCCGAAGAAGGGAGGAATGACGGTCATCACCAACAAAAATAACGAACTCATTCCTACCCGAACCGTAACAGGATGGCGGATGTGCATAGACTACCGCAAGCTAAACAACGCGACGAGGAAGGATCACTTTCCACTACCCTTCATCGACCAAATGCTTGAAAGGTTAGCACAACATTCGCACTTTTGCTATCTTGACGGTTATAGTGGTTTCTTTCAAATTCCGATACATCTGGACGATCAGGAAAAGACCACGTTCACGTGCCCGTGGGGTACGTTTGCCTATAGGAGGATGCCGTTCGGACTTTGCAACGCCCCAGCCACCTTTCAAAGGTGCATGATGGCCATCTTCTCCGAATATATAGAGGAAATCATGGAGGTTTTTATGGATGACTTCTCCGTTTATGGTTCCTCTTTTGAAAATTGTCTTTCTAACCTTGCTCTTGTGTTACAAAGGTGTGAAGACACTAACCTAGTTCTTAATTGGGAGAAGTGTCAATTCATGGTGAAGGAAGGCATTGTATTAGGACACTTAATCTCTAGTAGAGGGATTGAGGTGGATAAAGCTAAATTAGAGACAATAGAAAAGCTTCCTCCCCCAACTTCGGTGAAAGGGATAAGAAGTTTTCTAGGACATGCTGGATTTTATAGGCGTTTCATAAAGGATTTCTCTAAAATATCAAAGCCGCTAACTAATCTATTGATGAAGGATGCAGTTTTTGATTTTTCGCAGGAATGCTTAGATGCGTTTAACATGATTAGGGAAGCTCTAATTTCATCCCCTATTATCCAACCTCCGGATTGGAATTTTCCCTTTGAAGTTATGTGTGATGCAAGTGACGTAGCTATAGGAGCTGTTCGTGGACAAAGAAGGGAAGGGCGAACCCACGCTATCTACTACGCTAGCAAGACGCTAGATGAAGCGCAGCTAAACTACGCCACTACGGAAAAGGAATTTTTAGCCATTGTTTATGCAATTGACAAATTTCGCTCTTATCTTGTAGGTGCAAAGGTGATTGTGTACACGGATCATGCTGCGATCCGGTATCTCCTTGCAAAGAAGGATGCGAAGCCAAGGCTAATTAGATGGATTCTTCTCCTACAATAATTCGATCTAGAGATCCGCGAGAAGAAGGGTTCGGAAAATTCTGTTGCGGATCATTTGAGTCATCTAACACATCTAGAGGACGACAATCTACCTATAGATGACTTCTTCCCAGACGAACATTTACATATCATAGAGGAGTGCATCGATGTGATCTCCAAAGGTAACGAACCATGGTTTGCTGATTTTGATAACTATTTGGTTTGTCAGGAAATACCGCCCGGATTATCCTACGCACAAAGAAAGAAGTTCTTTAAGGATGTTCGGGAATACTTTTGGAATGAACCTCTCCTCTTTAAGAGAGGTCTGGATGGCATTATTCGGCATTGTGTGCCGGAAGATGAGATGCAAAGTGTCATCCGCCATTGTCATTCACTACCATGTGGAGGACACGCTAGTTCGAACAAGACTAGCGCTAAGGTATTGCAATCTGGATTCTTTTGGCCTACTCTATTTAAAGATATGCAAACCTTTGTTTCCTGCTGCGATGCTTGTCAAAGAACAGGAAATATCTCTAGGAGGAATGAGATGCCTCTCAACAACATCCAAGAGGTGGAGATCTTTGACGTTTGGGGAGTAGACTTCATGGGACCTTTCCCATCATCTTGTGGTAACCAATACATACTTTTAGCGGTTGATTATGTTTCAAGATGGGTTTAAGCGATTGCCTCTCCCACCAATGATGCCATGGTAGTGGTTAAGTTCTTTAACAAGACCATTTTCCCGCGATTTGGGACACCACGGACCATTATTAGTGATGGAGGCTCTCACTTCATTGCCCGGCGCTTTGAAGCTCTCTTAGCTAAGTATGGGGTGACTCACAAGATCGCCACCCCTTATCATCCACAAACTAGTGGACAAGTTGAGATCTCAAACCGGGAGATCAAAGAAATCCTAGAGAAGACGGTTTCAAGGACAAGGAAGGATTGGTCCTTGAAGCTAGATGATGCATTGTGGGCGTACCGGACTTCATACAAGACTCCCATCGGAACTACACCATACAACCTTGTGTATGAGAAGTCTTGTCACTTACCGGTAGAGTTGGAGCACAAGGCGTTTTGGGCAATCAAGTGGTTGAATTTCAGCATGAAGGAAGCGGGAGAGAAGCGTCTCTTGGACCTAAATGAGCTTGAAGAACTCCGCTTGAACGCCTACGAAAATGCCAAGATTTACAAAGAAAGAGCAAAGCGTTGGCATGATAAGCATAACATTCCAAAGGACTTCAAAGAAGGAGATCAAGTTCTCCTCTTCAATTCAAGGCTTCGTCTCTTTCCAGGTAAGCTTAAATCTCGTTGGACCGGACCTTTTCTAATCAAACGTATTTTTCCCCATGGTGCAGTTGAAGTATGGGGTGAAACGGGCGGAAGCTTTAAGGTGAACGGTCAACGACTCAAGAAGTATACTCCGGAACTCCAAGCTAAAGAGTTCACGCCCACCGCACTCGAATAAGTGCGAATTTGGTCTAGCTACGGACCTTAAACAAAGCGCTTCTTGGGAGGCAACCCAAGGTATTGCATTTACGATTTTGTCTTTGATTCATAGATTAGTTTAATTTAGACGTTTTTGCTTTGTTTTGCCTTCGATACCTTCCGGTATGTTCGTGTTTTTGGATGTAGGAACAGTGGAAAAGGAAAGGGGAAAAGAAAGTTTGAAGAAAAGTGACGAAACTTTGACTTTGGAGCATTATAGAGAGTTCCATGGCCTAAACAACGGCCGTGACAGCTACAGTGACCGTAATTTTCAAAAGCCTCAGAAAAATCATCAAAACCACGGTTCCGTACATTTCCACGGCCGTGGAACCCCCCGATAGACCGTGATTTTCAAAATTTTTTACAGCCACTATATAAACCACGTTTCTTCACAAAACACAACACAAACACCCATTCTACGCCCAAGAACGCCGAATCCACGCCCGTTCTCTAAAATCTTCATACGTTAATCGTTTTCGACGATTCTTTGACCAAAACGGAAGCAAATCTAATCACCTACAAGATCCAAGAAACAATTCGAGCGGCAAATCTTCGGAGAAGCCACAATTCGGATTACAAAATCCGAAAACCTAGGTTTTTGGTTCTTTCTCTCTCTTTGTCGATTCGGCTTTGTTTTTGATAGAATTTTTAGGAGAACTGATTGAAATTGGAAGGAAATTAGTCTAGGACTGATTGCTGCTTATGTTCCCCCAACACCAGTGGTTTTTGACAGAGTATGGATTTTGTGAGGAGAGTGTCCGGTAGGAACAAGGACAGGGATAAGAACAAGGATAAGGATAAGAACAAGAAAAGGAAGGGCAACCCCTCTTCCTCTTCTAGAGCACCAACCCCTTCATCCCCTTCACCTTCATCATCACCATCACCACCTCACCCTAGGATCCCTACCATCCATAAGGATCATCTCGATGCTTTAGAGAAGATCCATAAGAGAACGGTCATAGGACCTAGGTACCTATTACTTGAGAAGTTAGAGCCTCTACATGTGATAGGAGACATTACTTGGCTTTTAGATAGAGTCGGTCTAGTCATCTTCTCCGCTATTCGGGAAGATGCTTATGAGGAGATCACGAGGAAGTTTGTGGTTTCCTTCGAGCACAGTCATGTGGATAGGACTGTCTCTTTTCGGCTGATGGAAAGAGATTATGATTTCTCCATCAGGGAGTTTGGAGCCTTCTTCGGGTTCCACGAGACCTTCAATGGTCGTTTCCCCAGTGGCGTGTACGCCAAGGATTTCTGGGAAGAGATCGCTATGATCTACGCCAACGAGGACCGCTGGCAGCCAGCTAATACCAAGGCTAAGTTGATGTATCACCTAGCCTTGAAGATTGCTCACAGGGTATTTTCTGAGTGTCTCTTCCCTAGGACGGAGACACCTCAGAAAATCAAGACAGATGAGCTTTTCCTTCTCTACTGTATGCTATACGGTAGACTTGAAGATTGTGCCACCCTCTTAGCTTCTACTATGAGCAAGCTAAAGAACAAGAGGGCTGGTAACATTGGATACGGTGGGATAGTCACCCACCTTGCTCGACAGTTAGGGGTAGATTTCTCTGCTTGCACACGTATTGTTGCTACTCCCCTAGGACTACATAGCCTCATGACTAGAGGCATCATCTTCCCCACCCATAGAGGTCCACCATATGCTGCTATGCCATGGGAGAGTAGGACCGGGAGAGGTATAGAGTGGCTCCCCGAGTATTCCATTATGGTTAGACGCCATAACTGGAAGGCGACGTTCGTTGCTATGCATGCGAACAGATTGGTAGCCCCTCCTTATGTTCCCCCACCACCAGTTGTAGAGGAGGAGGAGGAGATGAGAGGAGGAGATGATTATGAGGGAGGAGGAGGAGCTGATCAGGACTTTGGTACATTCCCGGATCAGTCGGATGCAGTTCCCGACATGCCTAGACGTTCCCCCCGCGCTGCTAGAGCATCTGGCTCTTCCTCTCGCCGTGCTAGTGTGAACGAGAGGCCGACTTGGATGGCGGATCCGCCTTCATGGTACAGCACTCAGCCGGATTGGATGGGAGCTCCACCGCCTTGGCATGCACAGCCGCCACCTGCACCTTCAGATGCACAAGCGTGGTACAGTCAGCCGCCTGGTTGGTACGAGCAGCTGCCATAGTGGGCTACCGACCTTTCCAACAGGGTTGAAGCTTTGGAGATCCGTGCAGATGCTAGGGATGCACGAGTGGACGATCTAGACCACATGATAAGAGACGTTTACCGCCAGTAGTTCGGGCGGTACTATGATCCCAGCTTCTCCCCGTTTCCACCACCGCCTCCACCGCAGTGAGATGATTGATGATCGACTGTTTTAGCCGCTCCACCACCATTTTGTGAGTTCTTTTTTCTTTCTTTCTTTTCTTCTTTTTCTTTTCTTTGAACATTAGGGATAATGTTAGTTCCAAGTATGGGGTGGGGTGTGACTAATAGTTGTAATAACTCTTACTCACTTTTGTATGCTTCTATTGAGACTACCTTGCATGTTCATTCTATTGTTACACGTTTCATTATTGCATTACATGAAAAAGCTTTTGAAAAACCCATAAAAATTGAAAAATTTTGAAAATTTTGTGCTTCTAAGGATAGAGATGATTTCTATGATAATCACCACTTGTGAATTGAGTTTTGATGACAATCGCATGCTTAAACAAATAGTAAATTGAAAAGAAATTGAATGAGTTGATTATCCCTCTTTTTGCAAGTTTCATAATGTGATGAATGTTACTTAAATCATGTTGAGAAATTAAGGTTGAAATCACATAATAAGTTCTTATGCTTCTTTTTGAGATGATTAAGGCAATTCGATTTTCTTTCTTCTTCCTTTGATCATTTAGCCCCTCATTGAAATAATGACCTCCTTTCCCTATCCGGGAATTTGGAGGAGTTGAAAAAGGCATGTTTGATGTGGGAGGGCCATGAAAGCAATATTTTGCATTCAAAAGAATAGAAAGAAATTATAGGTTTGGGGAAGTCAATCATGACGATGAGTAACTCGGCACCATTCACATAGCCGGGTGTTCGTGTCTTGCCAAAATCGGATTGAGCGATATTCCTAGCGGATTATGGTATGTGCATCAAGGGTTTGAGGCATCTCGCAAAATTGAGAAACGCCAATCTCCCAGGCTTCGGTTTTTGTGCACCTCTATCCATAACTCCAAAAGTAAAGTCAAAAAATGAATTGAAAAGGAGAGAGTGAAGCTCTAAGTTGAAAGTGTTGCGGAAACCGCAAGAGAAGAAGAAAAGAGTAGTTATCCACTTTCCCGGATTCATGCACCACATTCCTTAAAGTTTTCCTTTCCTTTCCGCATTCTAGACCTTGTTTGGAAGTCCTTAAGATCAAGAGAATGATATATGACTTGGTGATCTAAATTGAAGTTTCTTATGATTGATTTTGATAATGTTTGAAGGTTATGATGTTTACATGGAAGTTTGATTGATTCATGAGCTTTCTTTACTCTTTACTCTTTGATTATGTATATGAAAGTCTTATCAGCGAATGAAGCAAGATTTGAGAATGATCTATTGATTAGAAAGCACATTCATCTAAAAGAAGTTTTGCTTTGAGAAGGTACACATATTTCATCCTAACTTGTGTTTTAAAGCTTTTGAAAGACCTTGCTTAGGGAAAAGCAAGTGGCAAGTATGGGGTTATTTGTTAGCATGAAATATTGTAATATTTTAGGCACGTTTTCTAAGTATATTTCATCTATATTGGTATTCATTGATAAAGTATAGAAGCAATTGTGAGTTAGTTTATCTATTTTGTCGATATAGAGGTCTACATAAGCTTTGTGTTGATTGTAGGCAATTAAGAGCTAATTCCGAACGGATTGATAGAGAATGGAGATAGATTGAGCATGTCCAAGGATTGAGGACATCGCTAGGAGCTAAGGATGATGCTAGGATGAAGATCGACACAAAAACAAAGGAAATTACGAGCTATGTACGTTCCATGCTCAAAAGTACGACCGTATTAGAGTCCACGCTCTAGTCCACGGCCGTGGAACCTTGGCAACACAAGCATGGTGCATTCCAGCACTTACACGGCCGTGGAGGATTTGAGAAACCGTGATCAAACTCCACGCTCTAAATTACGGGCGTGGAACCCTTCCACGACCGTGATCTTGACGATCTTTTACGCAATATTTTAAGCCACGATCTTCTACGCACATGGGCCGAAGACGCATTTTACTTGGGCCTATATAAGGACGGAAGGAAGGAGATTCCGTCACCTCCGCTTACCCTAGTTTACACCCTTGCATAGATTTCCGTGGGGAGATTGCGTTTTGCCCTAATGAGATTTCCGAATTGACGGAAACACTTACGGAAAGAGTGAAGATTTGGAAGATTGTTCGTAAGGAGATTACGCTTTATCCTTAGGTTTGATTAGAAGACGGATTGACATCCCGTTCTTCGTTCTTATCAAGGATTGTGATTGTTTACGTTATTCTGAATCTACTTACATCATTGTTCTTGATTTGTGGATTTGAGATTGATTTGAGATTTATTCAAGGTTTTCGAAGGTTTTCATCTTTCATTCTTTTAAATCTTAAATTTGATATCATAATGACTGTTGTTGGCTAAAACCCTTTAGCAATTCTAAGGTGAAGGGTTGATAGTTGTGGCTTAGATGATGATAGATCGATCGTAAACAAATTGGATCTTGAGAGTTAGAGAGAATCGCCGACGAACCTAATCCACGGTCTGTTCTTGAGCTTCCACGGCCGTGGAACTCAAGAACTACCCGTAATTTTGTGTCAGTTACGAACATTGCTTTTACTTTAATCCAAAGTTAAAGATTTGCTTTAACTTAGTCTTGGCTTGCCTTTTCTAGGTGGTAGTGAAGCCTCAACAACCTCTATCTCGATTTCGAGTGTCACAACCTTAATCGGTTTAGTTAGTCTTGATCTTTGGATTACAAGTTTGGGTATTTGACATTAATCCTTACCTTTAGAACCTTTCTATACTGAAGCCTCAACAACCTTTATAGAGAGCGTCTTTAGGTGGGTCATATAAGGTTTTTGGAACTTCACCGTACAATTACTTTACATTCGTATACCTTTGCAAACCTCAACTATGTCCTTATATCTTTAGTATATCTTGAATCGATTGCCACAACTGGATTCCTGGATCTTTAGGATTGTTGTTTTCCAAATAATTTGAAAAGCTTCATACATTTACTTGCTTGACGATTTATAACTGGATTTAACCCCCCAAATCCCTGTGTTCGATACTCTGGAATTCTTGCTTAACTATATCGATCCGTACACTGCGGGTTCGCTTGCTTGATTTCTAGTTTTATAAATTTAAGACTTATTTGCACGCACCCTAAGTGGCGAACAAGGCGCAGACGCAAGATCTCTAAAAGACTAGGTCTCTTACAGTATGAAGCCCTTCTCTGCTAACTCCTCAAGTTGCCTCTTCCGCTCCAGCAACTCCATAGGCTCCTTAGGGTATGGTGCCTTCGTGATCGGTCTTATCTCCAGCACTAACTCGATGCCGAAATCCACGCTTCTCTGTGGCGGTAAGCTGGATTGCTCATCGAAAACTTCAATGAAGTCGCATACAACGGGGATATCATGTAAGGTCGGACTCTAACCCTCATTCATGGCGTATCACTAGAAGTCCTCGTAACCCTATCCAATCAGCCTCACTGCTCGGACTGCGCTGATGACAATACCAGACTTTCCAAGGTCCCAACCTCGGAAAATCTAAATTTGACCTACCGTGGTAGTGACCAACACGATCCGCCAACTAATATCTAAAACCGCACCATGACGGTCCATCCATTCCATCCCTAAAATGAATTCCTCATCTAGTAACGACATGACAAAGACGTCTACAAGACAATCGCAATTTCCCAAACGTATGGGACAATCGTGTATCTCGCGGGAACCTCTAACGCTACCACCATCGAGTAAACGTATAATAATGGTATTGTATCGTCTGGCGTTGTTGGCTCCTCAGTGCTCCTTAAGTAAAAAACTAGACCTTGAGCTCTTCTAGTATCAATGGTACCTCCACCACGGCCTCTGCCTCTACTCGGTACTGGTGTGGAACCCGGAGTAGCTAGAGGATTTGGGACCCGCTATTGTCCCGACATATGGTACTAAGACGGCCTCTGCCAACCTCCTGTTGCACTAGCAGGGGAAGAACCCTACAATGAAAAAGCCTTACCTTATCGGCAAAAGGCAGATCGATGTCTTGGCTTGCCACAATTGTAGCAAGTCACTAGTGCCCTCGGCGAATCAGGTCAATTATGCCGAGGACTACCGCAATTAAAACATTGTCGTCCTCTATCACATGTTTGTGTAGTCGATGGGTAAATCGAGCGGCCCAAAGTCTGGCCTCGCTCGTACCTTGAAGCTCCAACTCCAACACTAGTTTGTCCCGCCCACCGGCTCTTCTCAAACCCTCCGGTTTGAGAAGCTCTCTTAGGACCAGCTCACTATTGCTCATACGGCGAGGCTCTATCTTGATAATCTATCATGGATTACAAGTATACACGCTACTCCTCTAGAGGTCCAGCTAGACCTTGTAATGCCAACTCTTCTTGGAACCTCCTGATCACCTCGGATACAAGAATGTCCTCAAAACTAACCTCCATGAAGTCCTGCAGTTTCTCCTTCCTCAGTGAGGCATGATAGAAAGGCTCTCTGATGAGACTCCTCATCTGATCGTATCTATTTACTCGACTCCGCAAGGTCCTCCAGCAGTGTTGTGCTAAATCTCGGAATAGACTATCTAACAAATCTACCCGTCTATCCTCTAGGCATCTAATCAAATCTAATGTTCAATCCACATGTCCAATCCAAATCTCAACCTCAAGGCCCACCTTTCCAACGAAAGAGGGTACCCCATTTGGTGAAAAGTATTCAACAAGGAATTTGGTCGCGGGGCTCTCGACTCCTCTTGAACCCTGCAACCTCAAATGCTCGTGCCGATATGATTGGCACTTGTGTCGCTCCCTGTAACATATCATATGATCTCACTAGTAGAGGTGGCTTTGCGGCATGCCTACCTACCTTGACAGTCTCCTCAACTTCACAGATATACGCTCGGAACTCAGGTCCTCTCATCGAGACAAGATCCGTATCATCAGACCGTACTGGTTAGGCTCTTTGTCCAGCTGTCACCGCATTCCCAACCTCAAGAACGATACTCTCAACGACCTCTCATCGAGACATGATACGGAGGAAGATGTGGTCTACCTCTACCCCGTCCTTCAATAGATGTTGCTCTCGTGCTACCTATCTGCGGTATAAGCATATTTAATCGTATAAGGCCAACTAATACCATATGTTTATATAGGTAATAATCAAGTCCAAAAATTGATATGATCGAACTCGATTCGAACACAAGGATCCACCGGCACGAGTTCACACTCGGATTGGAATCGGTGAAATGGAACTCTTTTTTTCCGGATTTTGTGCTATTGGATATGAAGAGCAAATTCCCTCGGCCTCTCACTTTGGGAATCCCTCAACTCGAACGAACTACCCTCGGAATCTCACATTGGGGTTCGAACCTTCGTTCCTCGGCCTCTCACCTTAGAACCACCTAAGCATCTCACCTAGATGTTTGAAAACTAAGCATCTCACCTAGAATTCGGGTTTTGTTTTAAAGCAAACAACAACTTTGAAAGCACAAAGACTAACTTACTTCATTTAACTTGACTTTTCTTACAATGGGAGGATACAAGGCTTTATATAGCGACAAAACTCAGCCTAAATATCAAAGATTTATGAAAAGTAAATGCAAGAAATTCAAGAGTTTTTCTAGGAAATTCAACCACATAAATGGCCACATTTGGCCTTTATTCAAAAATAACTCTTGGATCCTATTCTCTTCACTTGGACAACACATCAAGGATGGTCTAATCAAGTATTGGACGTCCATATTGAAGGAGAAGAACACCATTGAGCTAACTTGGCCTCCATTCACTGTATGTGTGTGAAGATGCCTTCAATGCTTGATTGAATGTTGACATGTTGACCTTCACATGATTAATACATAAATTCATGCATCATATGAATAATATGAGCATGGTATGCTGCATGAAATATGTATGGGTGGGACGTGCATATGTTTTGTATAACCATCTTTCATGCCTCCATGCATGATCTTGTCCAACAATCCATACAAGTACCGTACTTGCTGCAATGTAGGGTCATTTTCACCCTCTTCCTCTTGGGATCTCGACTTTTAGTAAACTAGAAAGTTGTAGATATTCAAAATGCCTTTCAAAGTAGTACTCATGGGTATTTTAATTCCAAGTATTGCCTCAGTTATTGCGATTTACTGAGAGTGCGCAAACTTGACAGCTTAGCCGGAGAGAGTGAAAATTGGCTTGCATTGGGCATGCTCGGAGCAAGCTTTTTCGGTTTGATTTCAATAGGTTTTGGCTCATTTTTAGGCATGACCTCCAACACATAACTATTGATTTTGATAAGTTCCGGCTGACTTTTGACTTGGACGGTTGGTGGCAAAACGATTGGTTCCGGCTTGATGACGATGATTTCTTCCCCGGTGGGGATCACATCATCCCCTTTCCCTTGAAAAGGATTCGTCCTCGAATCCGTCATGCCATCATTGGGAAAGTGATTGTGGAATGTATTACCATGGTAACTACTTCTTTCGACTTCTTCGCCATCATGTCGAGATGCTTGAATACAATCCGGGTTCCCGTGGGCACGACTATTAACATTACGTTCTCGACGGTGGTTGATTTGTTCATTCCGGTTGGCATGGTTGCTACCTCCTTGGATTTTGTCATGAGGGTTCAAGGTAAGGAGAGGAAACTTTCTCAATATCTCAGCTAGTTGGGCTTCAATCCTATCCAAACGTTGGTTGTTTCGATTACCACTGTTTGCATTGTCGTTGATTATCGTCATCCCCGAAAGCTTGAGGAACTCGCACCGTTGGGCTCTGATACCACTTGAAGTGATCGAACTCGATTCGAACACAAGGATCCACCGGCACGAGGTGACACTCGGATTGGAATCGGTGAAATGGAACTTTTTTTTTAGGATTTTGTGTTTTTGGATGTGAAGAGCAAATTCCCTCGGCCTCTCACTTTGGGAATCCCTCAACTCGAACGAACTACCCTCGGAATCTCACTTTGGGGTTTGAACCTTCGTTCCTCGGCCTCTAACCTTAGAACCACCTAAGCATCTCACCTCGATGTTTGAAAACTAAGCATCTCACCTAGAATTCGGGTTTTGTTTTAAAGCAAACAACAACTTTGAAAGCACAAAGACTAACTTACTTCATTTAACTTGACTTGTCTTACAATGGGAGGATACAAGGCTTTACATAGCCACAAAACTCAGCCTAGAAACTCCCTAATTAAGTGCTAGAAATATCAAAGATTTATCAAAAGTAAATGCAAGAAATTCAAGAGTTTTTCTAGGAAATTCAACCACATAAATGGCCACATTTGGCCTTTATTAAAAAATGACTCTTGGATCCTAATCTCTTCACTTGGACAACACATCAAGGATGGTCTAATCAAGTATTGAACATCCATATTGAAGGAGAAGAAGACCATTGAGCTAACTTGGCCTCCATTCAATGTATGTGTGTGAAGATGCCTTCAATGCTTGATTGAATGTTGACATGTTGACCTTCACATGATTAATACATAAACTCATGCATAATATATGAATAATATGAGCATGGTATGCTGCATGAAATATGTATGGGTGGGACGTGCATATGTTTTGTATAACCATCTTTCATGCCTCCATGCATGATCTTGTCCAACAATTCATACAAGTACCGTACTTGCTGCAATGTAGGGTCATTTTCACCTGGACTCGGAGGCCCATTTCCCTTCTCGAAAAGGTATAGCAATTGTAATTCTGAGTTCGGACGCTTTTTTTCCGCAAAACCGCAAAACCGGCCGTTTTTCACCTTTTCGAGGTTCTTCGCCTATCAAACAAAACATACTCAAGGCAAAGGTTAGACACAAAAACGTTTTCTCTCTCTCCTCTCTCAAGTGTATTTCTCCGCACACTCACTCAAGTGTTTGATAGTGTTTGGGTTCACACAACTTCCCTTTTCCTTTGCTTCGAGGCAAAGCTCTCCCTGACCTTTTCCAAAGCCTTAGGCAATGCTCTCCACACAAAGATTTCTCTTGGTAACAAAATTCCGCCAATTTTCCAAGGTAGTGCACAAGGTAAACAAGGTATTCCACGATGCAATATAACTTCAGAAAAGCAAGCACAAAAGGCAACAAAGCAATAACAAATACGAGCCTTCCGGCGAGTATTTACTTAGTCCCTAACAAGTAGTTAGTCAAGGCAATAACAAGCGTTTTCCCCAAAACGTGCGGGTTGTGTTTTTGATTGGCTAGAACACTCAAGAACAGCTTGATAACAATTTGCAAGAAAACCTTGATTACAATTTCAAGAACACTCTCAAAGATAATTTTGTTAATAATTTCAATGATAACACTCAAACAACTTTTCTTTTCTTTTCTTTTTCTTTTCTTTTCTTTTCTTTTCTTTTCTTTTGCTGTTGTTTTTCTTTGTTTTTTTTTAATACAAAGGTCAACAAGATCTCTCTAAAGACTCACAAGAAGGAAGATTGTAAGCACCAAATTTTTTGGGGAACTACTCAAAATTGCAAAAACTAAAAACAAGTTTAGGTACGCAATTTGTACCCCAAAAGCTTGAGGAACTCGCACCGTTGGGCTATGATACCACTTGATGCGCTCGAACTCGATTCGAACACGAGGATCCACCGGCACAAGTATTGAAGGCATTGAAGGCATTTGGATTTTGTGTTATTGGATATGAAGAGCAAATTCCCTCAGCCTCTCACTTTGGGAATCCCTCAACTCGAACGAACTACCCTCGGAATCTCACTTTGGGGTTCGAACCTTCGTTCCTCAGCCTCTCACCTTAGAACCACCTAAGCATCTCACCTAGATGTTTGAAAACAAAGAATCTCACCTAGAATTCGGGATTTGTTTTAAAGCAAACAACAACTTTGAAAGCACAAAGACTAACTTACTTCATTTAACTTAACTTGTCTTACAATGAGAGGATACAAGGCTTTATATAGCCACAAAACCCAGCCTAGAAACTCCCTAATTAAGTGCTTGAAATATCAAAGATTTATCAAAAGTAAATGCAAGAAATTCAAGAGTTTTTCTAGGAAATTCAACCACATAAATGGCCACATTTGGCCTTTATTCAAAAATGACTCTTGGATCCTATTCTCTTCACTTGGACAACACATCAAGGATGGTCTAATCAAGTATTGGACGTCCATATTGAAGGAGAAGAAGACCTTTGAGCTAACTTGGCCTCCATTCAATGTATGTGTGTGAAGTGCCTTCAATGCTTGATTGAATGTTGACATGTTGACCTTCACATGATTAATACATAAATTCATGCATAATATATGAATAATATGAGCATGGTATGCTGCATGAAATATGTATGGGTTGGACGTGCATATGTTTTGTATAACCATCTTTCATGCCTCCATGCATGATCTTGTCCAACAATCCATACAAGTACCGTACTTGCTGCAATGTAGGGTCATTTTCACCCTCTTCCTCTTGGGATCTCGACTTTGAGTAGTACTCATGGGTTTTTTAATTTCAAGTGCGCAAACTTGACAGCTTGGCCGGAGAGAAGGAAAATTGGCTTGCATTGGGCATGCTCAGAGCAAGCTTTTTCGGTTTGATTTCAATAGGTTTTGGCTCATTTTTAGGCATGACCTCCAACACATAACTATTAATTTTGATAAGTTCCGGCTGACTTTTGACTTGGACGGTTGGTGGCAAAACGATTGGTTCCGGCTTGATGACGATGATTTCTTCCCCGGTGGGGATCACATCAAAAATACACAAGTAGTCCAATATATATATATATATATATATATATATATATATATATATATATATATATATATATATATATATATATATATATATATAAACTGCTGAGATTTGTGGAAGGAGTGATGGTTTCCCGTACATTCTATCCCAAATCGACTGTGAACAAGTTATAAAACCAAAATCCTTTTGAAAAATTCACACCCCTTTTGCGTTCTGTTTATTTATCTATTCGGCATTTCAAGCTGATTGCGAGTGCCATTGTTGTCAACCTAAGTCTCTGATACCATGTTTGTAACACCCCAAATCCGTAGGACTTAGAGTGATATTGTTTTGGACCTGACAATGGATCTTGACCCTAGCTTGATAACAAGTTCACCGGATCTTGCAACAACTCACAAATAAATATAGAACAAAAATTGATAAAGCTGAAATATCATATATCAAAAGCATATAAAACCACACCTAAGTATCAAAAAGTTATCACCATATATAGATATACATCTCAAAAGCCCATAACATCCTAGATGTATGGAAACCCTCGGCGAATCACTCCTCCGGATCACTCTCATATCCTCATATTCTGGAAAGCATCTACAACACGATATGAAACCGTTAGCTAACAATTCATATATAAGACTATGCATAAGCACATTCACACATTGGATATACAATGAAAACCAAGCATGCTATCACACATTTCCCGTTTTATTATCTTTATAAAGTCGTACACTCAAAACCATATTTATGGTTGTGACACGAGAAGTATATCATTCTCCCCTATGTTCCTTTTACCATCTGGAGTGGTATCAAAGTACCTCACCATATACTATAAGGAATGGTTCTGTACCTTCTCCGTATACCAACAATGACCTAGTCCGAAAGAACCCCTCAGCTTCCCTCGAGAATGTTGAGCAAGTAGTCACCGCCAGTTACAAGGGAGCCAACCACACGTTGGAAATAATCAATATCGCATGCTATAAAGCATATAACAATCACCACTCATGCATACATCCAATATAGGAATGCAGCTAAGTAAGTCCCACGGACTTACCTGTATCACAATATCCTCAACTATCGATCAACTCTCTAAATTCCCGCAGGAATATACACAACCCGATACACAAGGCATACATAATCAATCATCAAAACACAATGCTAAAAGACTCTACTTCTAGCCTCTAAAATCCTCATAAGATCATACCAACATTTGTAAATCATAACCTCGATATTCATAACCAACCCTCGAAGTCTCACAAGGCATTCAACCATATATCCTCATCCTCAAACTCCACACATTCTAACCTAGCATGCTTCTAAACAAGGACCAAGAAGGAAGGATGAACTTACCAAATAACATGATAAGTTTGGAATAAGGCGCACGTGCGCTGACAAGTGTCCGACACCGCAACTGTGGCTGAACACAGGCGTGGGGGCGACGGCACACTTAAAGGCGCGGGGGTGGCAAAAAATAGGCACGGATGCGGTTTTCTCAACAAAGCACAACTCCAATGTGCTCTTCGACCGATCTATCACCACTGATACTCCACTCCACAACTCGATTCAAACGAGGCAAACTTGACTTCATCCAACATATGCACAACACAATCAAATGTCCATAAAACCAAGCAACAACAAGATCAACTTGTTGAATCCCAAAACAAGGAAGAAGAGAAAGATGAAAAGGAGAAGAATGGCTCACCAATCTTCTCAACTAACAAGAAAGGGAATAAGCTGCACTCAGTCATCCATGCACAGCTACAAAACACATCTCATCATCATAATCATCAACAATATCAAAGCAAGAAGATCTAAAGAAGAAGAAGAAGATGAAGAAGAAGAAGAAGAAGAAAAAGAGAGGAAATATGAACGTGAGTGAGAGTAAACCCTCACAAGTAAGAAAAAACGAATACTTAAAGAGGAAGAAAACGGAAAGTAAGTCGGCCTTAAAAGGCGACAGCGGCCCGACAAAGCCGCATCCGGGGTGGCGCACCTGCGGCGAAGAACCACATCTATACACAACCACAAACCACATCTCAGCATCATCGTCATCAACAATCTCAAAGCAAGAAGAAGAAGAAGAAGAAGAAGAAGAAGAAGAAGAAGAAGAAGGTCTGGAGAGAGAGTAAACCCTCACAAGGAAGGAAAAAGGAATGCTTAAAGAGGAAGAAAACAGAAAGTAAGTTGGCCTAAAAAGGCAATCGCTCACTAGTGTGCCGCAACCGCGGCCCGACAGAGCCGCATCCACGGTGGCGCGCCTGCGGCGAAGAACCACGAGGTCGCGGGATCTCCTGAAAGACATGGGTCTTACAATTACGTCGTTGTCGTTATACTTGGACGGAGTCCTGGGACATGTTTACTTATGATCACAACTATTGAGAACCAAGAACAACCAACAAAGATTCATGGAATAGCATTGGTTGGCGGTAATCATTTTATTGTGTTGTTGTAATTATGCTTGGACGGATTTGTGAGACATGCTTTACAATGATCACAACTGTTGAGAACCAAGAACCCCGAGAAAGATTCGTACAATAATATTGGTTGACGGTAATCATTTTATGCTCCAACTACAATGACAAAATCTCTATTTTAACGATTATAAGGCTTCTTTTTGAAGGATTGGACCAAAGAAGATTCATCTTTATCTCCTTTTGACAAATGGTTGGGAAAATTATCATGGATTAAGAATGGATGGATGGGACAAGCCTTTCCGTGATAGGCTTAAGAAGCACGATGGACTCCGGCGCCTTGAGTGTCCTAAAGTAACAATATTCCTAAATGATCCTTAAGTGTAATAATCGACTAGGTTTTATGACTAAGTGTATGTGTTTTGTTCGTTAATGTGTTGTTTTATTGTTATGATTAAGTGTATGCGTTTTGTTGTTTTATGTGTTGTTTTATTGTTATGATTAAGTGTATGTGTTTTGTTGTTTTATGTGTTGTAATAATATCATGAATACTAAAATACTAAACGTGAAACCGAAATACATAAAGTCTAAACAAAATACATAAAGTGAAACCGAAATACAATACATGTAATAACGCAAACATCCAAACTAAACCAATATCAACGTCATTTGGGTTGTGATGGCTTGATATGAGACGGTGCAATACGAACATGATGTGCAATTAACTCATCATATAGGGCATGTAGATCGGATACCGGGCATCGATCAACCCAAGAATCAATCATCTTGGGGAATAAGATCTCGGATACGTCCAAGGAGTATGTGCAAATGTTGTGATGATACATATGTTTGTTAAAAATTATTAGATATTTAACATGTATAAAGGACGAAAAATAATAAACACGTACCTGGGTATCTAAAACAAGAACCAGAAGAGGGCGATCTAGTAGTGGACTCCGGACCGCAAAGCCAGGTAATAAAAATGGGTGACCCCACTCATGAACCATGACATGTAGTCATCCAAAACATGCCATGGAACAAGAGCAGAATCAGACCATCTAATGTTACTATGCTCTTATCATCATGTCTACTTGCCCACCTATCGTCTGAGGAGTAAAACCGGATCTTGTACCCTCTATTTCTAGTAGATGGACGAGTCTCTCCAATAGGGTGACCCTCTCAAGTGGGATGGTTTGCAAAAATTCAAACTGTCGGAGAACCCTATCTAGTGTGTAGGGCTAGGTTATTATCTGATACTTTGATTGTGTCTCTATATGTAGACACCATGAACTTACCCTCAAAGTCTGCATGTCGATCACCATACGGCATAAACTTGACATCCCTAACTCTCATATGGTATATCTGAACACGGAGTGATCTCAGTTTGTCCAAGGATAAGGATGGTGTCTTTGGGACAACTAGTATCGACCCTAGTGAGGGGAAGTGTGCATATATCCAAAATTGTACGCATTTAAATATGACATAATCACTATTAATAGATATTTATTTATAAATGAATCGTATATAGGGTTAAAAAAATAATACATTAAAGAATGCTATAAAACCACCAGTGGTCTTCACCTTAAGCCTTGAAGGGTCACCCAACATCCTATATGAGAATTTGTTAAATAAAAATTATTCTCTGTGTAATTGAATATGAAATTAGTTAACTAAAGTGATAATCGTATGAATCAGTATATATATGCCAAGATGGAAGTGCCCCGTGCATATCATCTTGTGCGCCCATGATCTCGAATGAAGTCGATTAATCAGGAACGAACTTTGTTAATTGACTTATCGACGAATAGAGCGCACCCCAAGAAGAATAAAAGGTATACATAAGAAATAGAGGCATCTAGGGTGGATGGGTTGAGACGTAACGGGTTGAATGAGATCTTCAACTCCTCGATAAATAGTGCAAACTAGTGCGTGAGAATCTAAACCTCAATGATGTCAAAGGTCTCTCACAACCAAGATATGCGGCCAACTAGGTTGATGCCATCTCTCTACAAATGCATGGATCAATGCATGATCAACACCGGTGAATGACACGTCATGTAGATCATTGAAACCACTCCGTCTAGGAAGCCTAAACCATGAGGTGGGTTCCTCTCACTCTGATGGCCATCGGGTAAGAGAACTCATTAGTCCAAATGCCTAAGGACATTAATCGTCTTATTTGACATCCTTCATAAATATATTTCCAATCATTTAAACATTTCATTAATTTATATTGTAAAAAAGTCTTAAAAGTATGATTCAATCATCTTCCTCGCCCATCCAAATATTGCGAGCCCGGTGACCAAAATAGCATGGCACCAAGTCTCCAATGAAGGGAGCCCCCGCGTCAGGTACAACGTGACCTCGATCGGCAACCTAGTTTGTAGGGATAAAAGTTGGCTCCACATACTCGTCAATTGGGATATTTGCATGCTCATCAACTACAATATCTACATGCTCGTCAACTGTGGCTCGGCTTGTGTTCTCTCTCGGACATGTGTGAATAATGAACAAATATAGTCTTAATTTTATACTTGAAATAAAAGCCTAAACATATAAGCGAACCCGTAGTGTACGGATCAATTGTAGCAAAAAAAAATATTCCTAGGTCGATCTTAGGGACTAAGGTTAAATCAATATAGGTGATAGACCAAAAATAAAATAGACTAAAGCTGATAATAAGAATGAGTCAAGAAAATAACAAATAAGATGAATAATATGATAATCAGGGCAATGTAGATTCTAGAGATCAAGGTATCCAATTGTGGTTTTGGATTCAAGACTTCTAAAAACTAGGACAAAGTTGGGATTGCTAAGTAAAGATGTTTCTAAGGTAGGAATGATCACGGGGGAGGTATCTCAAGCCACTATCTCAAACCAAAGCTCCTATCACCGGGTAAGTTTCAAGGCTCTGAGGAAAGGAACATATACTCCAACCAATAACTCAACCAAAGGGTCAAGAACTATCCTTTACCGGACAAGTCTCAAGTTAAGCTCACTCAGGCAAGAAGAAGGCACACTGAAACCTAATAAAGGATTCTGAATCCTTTATTACCTAGAAATCGTCATCATTGGAGACCAAGAAAGGGAATCACCAAGTAAGTCTCTTCCCTATCTTAGATGTAATCCTTTGAAGGAACTAAGGATATAAAACAATCAACAAACACTAGGATTTGGGCAATTATGTAATAGCTAGGATTTTTGAATTCTAATTAATGTTGATTAACTTAATCATTGATAGTAATTGACATACAACTCGTGAAGATTGCGTAAGTGATGAGTATGAGTCCCACCGTTATGTTCCTCGCGCAATTTTGGACTTATGGGGAAATTTTACTTTTTCCCCCGGGTCATTATTTTTACCCTCCGGTGTTATTTAAAGCTTTTGGGAGCTTCAATTAATAAAAATGCAGTTGAGAGAAATGATCAGAACATCGGACGTGTCGTAGATATGAAATAATATGGAAAGGCAAAACGGCCAAAAGAGTCGCTATTTTGTTTCTTAATGTTTAAGAAAGACGGCTTAGGAATACACATTTTCCGAGGCAGTTGTGAAATAATTATCTCTACAATATTCCAGATTTATCATTCCAATTTCAAGAAGTTTGGAGAAGGGGATTCAACCCGCCTTGTGATCGGTTAAAGGATAATTATCGACTTTGCTAAAGGATAATTATCATCTTCACTATAAATAGCGGAAAATCGTTTATTAATTAATTTCCTTTCATGTTTGCTCGTAAAAGCTCTAATTTCTCTCAACCTTTAAACTCAGATCTACTCTCCGTTTCTAATCCGATTTCGATTCGGTTTGAGTTTCTAGATACCTCTCTTCATTGTCTTCATATCGGTACCGAGTTTCTGCATTTCTGAGCATATGAAGACCTGGTCGAGCATATATATCACCAGGGCGGTTCCGTTGCTCAGATTCCGATGAATTTGATGTTATCCATGCATAGCCTGCGTCGTTTTGATTCCGAATCTTCTTTCAGATCGTCATTCAGGTTAGTAACGAATAAGTTATAAATTTATTCGTTTTCCGTACTACGATTTGGCCTAAATTGACCTTAGGCTTGTCAAAATGAATAATTAGAAATTCCATTATGGTCGTTATATTATTCTGGTGTTTATGGGTTGTTTGTTTGATGAAATTTGATTACAGGTGGATTTAGAAATTTCGTGCGGGCAAAACATTATTCTGATAAAGTTAATTAATTAATTAAAGGTTAATTAATTAAATTAGGATTAGAATTGAGATTGAGGAAGGTTGATTAGATGCTACCTTGAGATTTGAGGAATTGTGAGTTATGATGTGATGTTGAGGTTTAGTTTCAATTTATGAGTTAAAGATGGGTATAGGGTTTAGGAGGTTGAATCTCCTAACCTTGGGACGATGTTGATATTTTTGTGCCTTGGTGATGCAGGCGCCGATCGTTTCCTCGAGGGGAAGCCGTGACGTGGTGCAGATCGACGTTGTGACATGTAAGTCCGTGGGACTAACTTAGCAAGCGGTTATGGGTTTGAGTGTGTGTTGTGGTTATGTCTGTGCATATCTGTGTTGCATTTATATCCTAACTGGGCTAGGACGACTCTACATGCATATTATTGGCCCAAGTGTATGATAACGGGCGTTGATGACTTATCTAGCCCAAAATTGGGAGGCTAGAGAAGTTCTTTGTGACCACACCTCCAGGTGGTGATGATTGACACCATTCCAAACCTGAGGGGAATGAGGACAGAGGCGTTGGGATATTACTCCGCGTGTCACAAGGAAATGAATTAGTAATGGTATAACTTAATTAAATATAATAAAGGGTTGTGTGTGTGACATTGCATAATATGATATGATGATGTTATATATGTGCTACGGCTTCATTCTTATCTATGATCTGTTAGCTAACGGTTTATACCGTGTTGTAGATCTTCTACAGGATAGGAAGACTGCAGAGTGAGCCAGATGGGTGATCCGCCGAGGGCTTCCGTACACTAGGTTGTGCGTGGGTTATAGGATCTTTTGTATATATTTGTGTATGGTGTTGCCATTTGTACTCGGTTTTGTTTTATAAACCTTTTGAGGTATATATTTAATACAGTTTTATATATTTGGTTTTAATCTATCTATGCCTTGTTGTAAGATCCAGTAACCTTGTTGTCAGGCTAGGGGCAAGATCCCCTATGAGATCCTAGCCCAGTAGCGCCCCGAGTCCCGCGGATTTGGAGTGTTACAATCTAAAACCTAAGCACATAGATATATCAAAAACAGATCAACAAAAGAACCATTGGATTGTTTTAAGGAAAATATCGGCTGAGATTCTTGAAGAACAGGCCGAGATTCGTCTAATCGAAGGTTAAACCAACTTTCAGGGTCCAATCTAAACTTAAATGTTAGTCTATCATCATCTAAATCACGATTATCAACCAATCACCCTAGAATCACAAGGGTTTATCCAAAAACACACATATTCAAATCAAGAAAGATATATGAAGAGATCATGAAAACCATAAACCAAAAGAAAAGAAAGGAAGGTAAGAAATACTTACAAAGTGTCTTAAATATTCCAAAGCAAAAGCAATCCAATAACAAAGATCCAACTTTAATTCAAAATCTAAGAAATCAATAACTATCTTTCTCTCCATGAATTATCTCAAATTTGTCTAACAAGTGTTGTTGCCGTCTTCTATGGGGCGTGAATCTAAGTGTGTTAGAATGTGTAATTCCTATCTAGCCGTCGACGTCTGTATGATGTTGTCGGCATTCATATCTTAAACTAGGTTTTAGAAGCTTGGGCTTGGCCGGAAAATAAGATAAATCTCGGTCTATCTTTGTAGAAATCTCTTCCGAGATTTCTCATGCTTGTCGGTGCCGAGATTTCTATTCTATACTTGTCTTCCTTAGCTCATTCCTTCACTCTTCTTGTGATATTCCATCCCTCCTTTTATGCTCCACCATGTTTTAATATGATCCTCATCAATTCTTAGTCTTCATGTATACATTTTGCTCCAAACTCTGCCATATTATTTAAAAATGCAACAAGAATCCATGTAGACATCTATTCTAGCAAAATATGCAAATATGAGATCAAATGCTACAGATTCATGTCTATGCATGCAAAATAAAGGGAAAAACTACCTAAATACAAGTCTAAACTAAGGTCGTAATTCATGGTGTCAAAATACCCCATACTGGCCTCTTGCTTGTCCTCAAGCAAGGTTCAAACTTAAGATACAAGATAGCATGGATTATGCATATGCAAAAACAAAGCAAAACAAAAAATATTTTTAGGATTGTG
This sequence comes from Fagopyrum homotropicum, assembly GCA_033239125.1. NCBI lineage: Eukaryota > Viridiplantae > Streptophyta > Magnoliopsida > Caryophyllales > Polygonaceae > Fagopyrum > Fagopyrum homotropicum. The sequence continues at coordinate 65,403,282 of BSWB01000003.1, forward strand.
CTACTATTCATAGATATCCCTTAAAGTCATGCTTCATAGCTAAAGATAGATCATCACATGTCAAAGAGAAATATAATCATGAAAAGGATAATCACACTTTATCGGAAATCAAAACATGCAACAATAAAGTTCAATCATCTAGATCAATCATGAGGAATCAATTTTAAAATAGTAAGCCAAAACACATGTGTAAGAAGGTCTTAAGACTTTCACAACAAAAAGGCCAAGAAACAACTCCAAAACATCAACAACTCATAACAAAAAGGCCAAGAACCTATGTCATGTTTCTTGGCCTTTTTGTTGTGAAAGTCTTAAGACCTTCTTGCACATGTGTGTTTGGCTTATTGTTTTTCACGGATGTGTAAGAACTTATCATGCGGTTTCAACAATCAACACTCAACATGATCTACACCGAAGAACTGAGTAGGAGATTAATAAGGATATAAATACTCTAGAAGGGGGGGTGAATAGAGTATGAGAACTTTTCGCAATATCGTATATCAAGGCTTTGAAACTAATCTCAAGACCTTGAAGTCGATCTGTGCACTTAGTGACAAAATTGTTTTTCAAGGCCTTGACTTCGAAACCTGCAGAAAGATGATAGTCGCAATAAAGCGCGATAATAAGTGCATATGTTAACGAAGTTTGGCCCTAACAACCTACTCTCCACCTAGGGTTTCCTCCCTTAGGATTCTAACTATCAATTATCTGCTTCTTGTGAGTCCTAGATACAACCTAGAAGAACTACCCTTCTTCTCTCAATGTAGCCTCAATGCTACGATCTAGTCAACTCTATTCTAACAATAATAGTCTGGTTACTTTGCAGAGTAAGACACTCGAGCATAACACTATAATGATATGCCAATGAAGCTCTTGTGTTTATTTCACTCTAATCGAATTAACTAAAGTAAGCTCAAGAGGAAGATAAACTATTAGATCGATGAAGATGCTCTTGTGTAATTGTGAGAAGGCTTGATTGCTTTCACTTGTTAGCTCTATCTTCATCTTCAATCGATGTTCTTCATTTATAGTCTTCTATGGAGATCTTCTTTTAGCCATTGTCCCACAGCCGTTGTAATACCTTCCTTCTTCCGTAGAATTCGTTGTTTGGTTGAGCGAGATCTTCTCACGTTGTTCGAGAAATATCCGTTGCAAGATCTTCATCTTCAACGTACTTCACTTGAGAGTTGTTTGAGATCTTCAAGCTTGAGATCTTCTCTTCACGGTTCTTCACTTGAAAGTTGTTGGATATCTTCAAGAATCTTCACCATGATCTTCTATTCACCATTCACTTGAAGGTTGTTGGATATCTCTCAAATCGGAGATCTTCTCTTCACAATCTTGTTGGAAATCTTCAAGTGCGAGATATTCTATTATCAACAAACTTCTCTCTCTCTGAGATCTTCTTCTCAACGTCAATTAAGATCTACTCTTCAAATCTTTATTCGAGATCTTCTAGGTTGTTAGTTTGTTGGTTGTTGAATATCTTTTCCTATATCTTCTCCTTTGGTTGTAGACGTCCGTGTGTTGTAATAAATCTCTTTAGTAGAGATCTTCCCTTGTAATGCTATCCAAGCCTACACACATTTTAACAAACAAATCAAGACAAGCAATCTAGAAATATAATCGATATTTGTAAGTTTATAAAACCGCATTTATATGTTAAGTCTTCCATCATTTAAATAAAACAATTCATATCAAAGGTGGAGTTATCAATCTCCCCCTTAATGGAAGACAAAACAAATATCGTACCTACATTTAATGTTAGAAAAATGCATGCATATAAAAACTATTTTGAAAATAACATGCAGAATGTTGTAATGTTGGATCGCATAATTTGTCCTGCTTAATCTTTCAACAATGGAGAAAAATAATTAAAGTACGAGAGTTTGAAAATATTACAGACCCAAGTTTAATAAATCAATGTTTAAAATAGCCCTCAAATGCATTTCAAGGCCTTGAAAGTTAAAATAGTGAAAATTTGAAGTTCATGTCCAAGCCTTGACATCAAATTTCAAGGCCTTGAAATCGATTTCAAGGCTTTGAAAATCTATTCCTGGTAATCTTCATAGAACTTCTTCCTCCACCTTGATTGGGCAGTGTCTTTGCTCGTGTCCCTCACCTCTACTTCTAGTCATCGTTTCTTCTCTACTTTCCGATACTTCTTGACGGCTGCATACTCTTTAGTTTCAGAATGGTTGGTTCGGCATGTGTGGGACGAAGGATAGGTTTATTCTGCACACTTGATGACATGAATTATTACCTATATTTAGACATGCAATTATAAAGATTTTCCATTTATTTTACATGTATAAGACATAGTTCTGTTGCAATTGTAGAGAATATGGAACATTTTGGATAAAAAAAGGGAGCATGAAAGTGCAAGGAGTCAAAAGGATAGCAATTGCACTACATTGGAGCATAAAACGGAGCAAAGAAAGTCAATAACACGCACCTAGAGTGAACTCTAATACCACAAAGTGAACTCTGATACCTCGGAGCGGGCTCTGACACCACATCTCGGCCGAGATGATCCAAGGTCAACCGGGATGGACATAACAAGGAGTCACCTCGACCCACATCTCGACCGAGATGTTTGCGTTGGGCTCTGATACCGCCATAGTGGGCTCTGATACCAGATGATTCAACATTCTTTTTCGGCTCAAAGTTTTAGGGTTTATCTTTAGATTGCGATCTATCTTTAAGAATGAAGGCTTATAAAACCCTAGTTTTATATTCCTATAAATATCTCTCAGCCTTCAACATTGAGACGGACACCCCACCGACGAGCATTGATGCCCCACGGAAGTTAGGATTTTTGTAAGACAAATATTGAAAGAAGATTCAGGAAGGATTGCTTTGAGTTCAAGGAAGAAGGGAAGACAAGTTGTAAGGTTTTCTTGGAAAGTTGATAGTTGATTGTTGTCATTCTTCTGGGACACATATTGATACACTGTTGGTTTGTTTTGTGATTTTTATTATTGCCAAACTTTTGTTGAGTAGTTTATTCCCTTTCTTGGATATCTTGATTGAATATATGTTTATTGCTTTGAACATGATGATTGTTGGCAAAAACCCTTGCGATTCTATGGTGATTAGTTGAAGGTTGTGGTATAGACGATGAAAGAATGGGCCTTTATCATGAGCGAACCTGAAAGCTTGAGTTAACCCTAAACCGAAATCCGTCTCTGCTTTTTCTTGGAGTCATTTTGACCGAGATCGATAAGAACTGCCCAAGATGAACCACTGCTTTGCAGATCTTGACTTTAGCGTATAGTTTGTCAAATCCTATCCTTGTTGCACTTTTCCTTGTTTATATGCAAGCCTAGGATGAGACCTACCTGGTGATTCCTTTGCTTGTTTACCTATGATGATGAGTGTTAGATAATGAAGTTTTATCCTTTATTAGGGTTTGAGTGTGCTTTCATCCTACCTTTGAGAGCTAACTTGAGACTTACCCGGTGATGGTTAGTTTGTACCCTTAGGTGAGTGTGTTTGTTTGAGTACATTTACCTTTCCTTAGTTCCTTGAGACTTACCCGGTAATAGGACCTTTGGTTTGGGAAAGTGGATATTGAGACCTCCCTCATAATCTATCCCGTAGAAGCACCTTCCCTCAACAACCCTCACCTTTGCCCACGTTTATCTTTGAGAAATCTTGAGTCGAAACCACAATTGGATACTTTGATCTCTAGAATCTGCATTCCCCCACCTTACTACAATAGATCCGTACATTGTGGGTTCGCTTATCATTTGGTTTATTATTCGTAATATAAATTTAAAGCATTGCCTGCACACACCTTTTAAAGCGAACAAGTTTTTTTCGCCTTTGTCGGGGAATTGGTCAAGACCAATCCTATGTACGGTTCTCTAACTTGGAAGCTTTTGCTTTTGATCTTTTCGGTGTGAGTTTTTGAGTTCTGAGGATTTCCAATGGCTGCAAGGAGCTATGAACCTGCATTTCATCCAGTTTGGAGAAAAAGACAAATTGATAGGATGGACCATTATAAATATTTGTAGCGCATATTTGCGTTCATCAAATTTAATGACGAAAGAGAAAGAGAGGAACTCATTATGGATGATCTTGCGCATTGGGAAGAACTTAATCCCCCTCATATGTTTTATGAGCAAGCATACATCTCTTATGTGCCTCAAGTGGAACCTCCACAACAACCTCCTGAGAATCATTACGAATTATTATTCGAATAAATAAGGAGGAAGTGCGATGAAATTGATCGCTTGATGGCCTCTTTTGAAAAGGCTCAACCGGAGGAGAAATGCGACGAAGAATTCCAATTCTTGAGCGTTCTACCTATCGAACCCGAAATTCTTCTAGGAGTTATTGAAGATGAAGAAAAAAAGAAGATGAGGAACACCTCGACCCAGCTGCTGAAACTTCGGTCGAGATAGAAGAAGAATCGGTTGAATTGGAAGAAGAGAAAGATGTGGAGAACCTTGGCCAAATCATTGAAATTGTGGTCAAGATTGAAGAAAGATCAACTGAGTTGGGAGAGGTTTTATGTGTGGATTTTCATCCTAATACAAGCCTCATCCCAAGTTTTGAAGGACCTTATAAGGTACTTTCTCTTACTCCCTTTGAAATTCCTTTTGCAATTACTTATCATTACAGGGATGCACCGAAGAGTTTGAGGTCTCTTCTGAAAGAACCTCCTAACCTCAAGATGAAATTGTAACACCCCAAGTTTTCAGAACTCGGGGAGCTACTGGTTAGGACCTCACAGTGGGTCCCGACCTTAGTTTGACAACGACTTAACTAGATCTTACAACAAGGCAAACATAAGGAAAAACCAAAAATCATGAAATGTTTAATAAAGTCGTGAAAGTGACCAGAAACACTAACACCCGGTAATAATAATATTTCACAATCTGAGAACATGAAAAGGTCATGAGTGAAAGACCAACAATAAATGAAAACTGTGACCCGTCCTAAGAAGTACGACACCCCGGCTGACCATTACCATCCAGATCGCTCACTATCCGCTCTAACCTGGGCAAGTCTAAACAACGATAAAATAGTTAGCTAACTAATCAAATATAAGCAGAATAATAAATGTAACACACCAAATCCGTGGGACTTGGAGTGTCACATTGGGCTAAGATCTCACAATGGATCCTCACCCTAACCTGACAACAAGTTCACTGGATCTTACAACAAGGCACAGGTAGATTAAAAATAAATACATAAAAGCTGAGTATGATACATCAAAAGAGTTTACAAACTCATAGCCAAGTACAAAACAACAACATAAACCACAACCACAAAAGATCCCACATCCCACGCATCCTAATGTACAGAACTCCTCGGCTTGTCACACCATCTGGCTCACCCTGCAGTATTCCTAACCTGCAGAACACTACAACACGGTATGAAACCATTAGCTACAGGAATGAAAAGCATGAAGGTAATAGCACAACCACACATCAACATCTCAAACATGTAATGCCACACACATTCATTTATTATCTTTCATTACGTTATTCAATTACTAATTCAACTTCTTTTGTAACATGAGGAGCCTTAAGAACCCCGTCCCATCCAACATAACACAGGAGTTTTGCATGGGGGTGACCGTCACTCGTCCCCTCTTGTGAGATCATCTTCAGGGCACCTCCTCCTAACCCAGCAGGCGGAGACCGGTGGTTACCGCCCATTATAATACACTTGGGCCAAATAAATATAATGAATGGTCATCCTAGTCCGGTTTAGGTTATAAATGCACAATCATATGAACACACACAACCATCACAATCATACAATCCACAACTGCACGCTAAGTAAGTCCTATGGACTTACCTGATATACTCGTAACCTAAACCACGTCACAGCTTCCGCTTGGGGAAGTAATCAACGCCTGCAATAGCAAGGCACACACAATCACATACTGCAAAGGTTAGGAGACTCGTCTCACTAACCACAACCAACCTATATCTCAAATCTAAACCTCATATCCTCAACACATTCATAAATGCCTAAGGCATATCCTCAACATAACATCTCATCATACTCGTACACATACTAATCCTTAAAGCCATAATCGATATTCATAACATCATCATGATCCTCAAATCATTCTAACACCTAGCATGCATCTAATCAATATTCCTAAATCTCAAATTTAATTCTAATTTAATTAATTAACCTTTAATTAATTAATTAAATTTCACCAGAATAACGTTTTGCCCGCATGCCATTTCTAAACCCACCTATCATCAGATTTCATCAACAAACAACCCATAAACACCAGAATAATATAATGATCATAATGGAATTTCTAATTATCCATTTTGAAAAGCCTAAGGTCGATTTAGGCCAAATCGCAGTACGGAAAACGAATAAATTCATATCTTATTCGTTACTAACCCGATTGACGACTTCAAAGAAGATTCGGAATCACAACGACGCAGGCTACGCGTGTACAACATCAAATTCACCGGAATCTAAGCGACGGAACTGTATTGGTGACATATATGCTCGACTATGTCTTCATCTGCTCGGAAATGCAAAAACTTGGTACCGATATGAAGAGAATGCAGAGAGGAATCCAAAAACTCAAACGGAATTGAAATCGGATTAGAAACGGAGAGTAGATCTGAGTTTGAAGTTTGAGAGAAATTAGAGCTTTTACGAGGAAACGTGAAAGGAAATGAATTAATAAACGATTTTCCGCTATTTATAGTGAAGTCGATAATTATCCTTTAGCGAAGTCGATAATTATCCTTTTATCGATCCAATGGCGGGTTGAACCCCCTTCTCCAAACTTCTCGAAATTCGAATAATAGATCTTGACAAATTGCCTCGGAAAACGTGTATTCCTAAGCCGTCTTTCTTAGCCGTTAAGAAACGAAATAGTGACTCTTTTGTCCGTTTTGCCTTTCCATGTTATTTCATATCTAGGACATGTCCGATGTCCTGATCATTTCTCTCAACTGCATTTTTATTAATTGGAGCTCCCAAATGCTCCAAATAATACCGGACGGTAAAAATAATTACACGGGGAAAAAGTGAAAATTTCACCATAAGCCCAAAATTACGCCAAGAACATAACGGTGGGACTTATACTCAACACTTACGCAATCTTCGCGAGTTATATGTCAATTACTATCACTGATTAATTTAATCAACATTAATTAGAATTCGGAAATCTTAGCTATTACATCACACACCCCTTAAAAAAAAGTTTCTTCCCGAAACTTGGACAATTCCCAAATCCTCTCGGACCCATACGCCGAGGTATAGACAATCTCTCTATCGGAGGTGTAACATCTCCTTTCAAACGTATCAACCTATAACACTCTATAACCTCAAAACACGGCATGGAGGAATTACCAACTCCAGCAACAAGATCATAACGCTATCCACAGGCATAGAGGAAAAATCATCTCTAGCCAACTACTAACCACGACACAAGGCATGGAGGAAAGCCGTTTCTAGCCAATCGTACTCGTAACACAACTATGTGGAGGAAAACCGTCTCCACTCACAATATGTCCACCAAAGATAGCATGGAGGAAAGAACCATCTCCTGCTTATCCTAACACATACACCGTAGCATGGAGGAAAGAACCATTTCCAGCTATACCTATCTCGTACTAGCAAACAAGATCTAACAGATCATATGCACAACTCACAGCTAGCACGAAAACACAACATATCACATAAGCACATAGCATAACATACACTCACTAAGATAGCACCAAAATCTAATCGTGGATCCTACAGGTGCATCTGTCCCTGCGTAAAAATCTGGATAGTTCCCCTGGATACTATCCTCAGTCTCCCGCGTAGCCTCATCATAGGAATATCCTTTGGATGCAGGCGTCTCACACCTCTCTGCCTAGAACCGCAAAAGTTTGTTCTGCAAAAGTGTGATCCGGCTCAACCACTAGATCATCATGATTCACAATGTGCCTCAGATCTGGTATGTACTTCCTCAGCTTAGACACATGAAACATAGGGTGAAAACCCTCTAACTTCGATGGCAAAGCCAATCTGTGCACTGCTCTTCCAACTCTATCCAGTATCTCGAAAGGACCGACCTATCAGGGACTCAACTTTCCTTTTATGCCATAACGTCTAACGCCTCACGTCGGAGATACTCTCAACCAGACATGAGCTACTACCCTGAACTCTAGAGGTCGTCGCCTCCAATCTGCATACGACTTCTGGCGACTCTGTGCAGCCATCATCCTTTCTTTGATTAACGTTACTCGAGCTATATCATCCTGAATTTGCTCTAGCGCTAACCCACTGGTACTGCCAGGCTCATCCCCGCATAAAGTTGTATGACACCTATGTCTACACAATGTCTCATAGGGACCATCCCTATAGATGCATGCCAACAGTCGTGGTATAAGAATTCAACGAGTGGGAGATAAATAGATCGTCCCTGTTCCCAATCCATCCCACAAGTCTGCAACATGTTCACTATGGTCTGGAGGGTCCTTTCAGACTGACTGTCTATCTGAGGTAAATCTCAATCATGAAGTGTAGACGCGTTCCCCAAGCAGTCTGAATCTGCTATCAAAACCTCAAAGTAACCCGTCTACTACAATCATAGTCGATCGTCCCCGGTACACTTATGGAGTCCCACCATCTATCTAGTGTACTCCTTTGTTATTTCATTCACTGGCCACGTCTCTCAGTAGAGATGGAACGTGTCGACTTCGTAAATCTGTTACCAATAATCTGGATAACACCAAAACTCTTACTAGGTCTCAATCCCATCACAAGTCCACAGAAAGGTCCTCTCACTTCCACTATAGCACTGGTAGTGGATGAGCTCATCTCCAGGTCAGTAACACTTTAACCTGATCTACTACTTTAGTGTGGAACTATATCTTTCCTTCATGACATAACATTAGAAATCATCACTCCTTATTAACTGTTCACCACTTAGCGTGCGTGCAAATAAGCTTTAATTATAAAACTAGAATTCAAGCAAGCGAACCCGCAGTGTACGGATCGATATAGTTGAGCAAGAATTCCAGAGTATCGAACACAGGGATTTGGGGGGTTAAATCCAGTTATAGATTATCAACCAAGTAAATGTATGAAGCTTTTCAAATTATTGGGAAAACAACAATCCTAAAGACCCAGGTATCTAATTGTGGCAATCGATTCAAGATATACTAAGGATATAAGGACAGAGTTGAGGTATACAAAGGTATACGAATGTAAGGTAATCGTACGGTGAAGTTCCAAAAACCTTATATGACCCACCTAAAAGACACTCTCTATAAAGGTTGTTGAGGCTTCAATATAGAAAGGATCTAAAGGTAAGAATTAATGTCAAATACCCAAACTTGTAATCCAAGGATCAAGACTAACTAAACCGATTAAGGTTGTGACGCTTAGGATCGAGGTAGAGGTTGTTGAGGCTTCACTACCACCTAGAAAAGGCAAGCCAAGACTAAGTTAAAGCGAATCTTTAACTTTGGATTAAAGTACAAGCAAGTTCGTAAACTGACACAAAATTACGGGTAGTTCTTGAGTTCCACGGCCGTGGAAGCTCAAGAACAGACCGTGGATTAGGTTCGTCGGCGATTCTCTCTAACTCTCACGGTCCAATCTGTTTACGATCGATCTATCATCATCTAAGCCACAACTATCAACCCTTCACCTTAGAATTGCTAAAGGGTTTTAGCCAACAACAGTCATATTGATATCAAATTCAAGATTTAAAAGAATGAAAGGTGAAAACTTCCGAAAACCTTGAATAACTCTCAAGTCAATCTCAAATCCACAAATCAAGAACAATAATGTCAATAGATTCGGAATGACACAAACAATCACAAATCTTAGATAAGAACGAAGAACGGGATGTCAATCCGTCTTCTAATCAAACCTAAAGATAAAGCGTAATCTCCTTACAAATAATCTTCCAAATCTTTTCTCCTTCCGTCGATCCGGAAATCTCAATAGGGCAAAGTGCAAAATCTCTCAACAACGATCTCCGCAAAGGCGTGAAATTAGGGTAAGTCCAAGTGTAAGGGAAGGTGACGGAATCTCTCTTCTTCTGTCCTTTTATAGTGTAAGATAAAATATTGGCCCGGCCCATTGCGTAGAAGATCGTGGCTTCAAAGTATTGCATAAAAGATCGCCAAGATCACGGTCGTGGAATGGTTCCACGCCCGTAATTTAGAGCGTGGAATTTGGTCACGGTTTGTCACAACCCTCCACGGCCGTGTAAGTTGCTGGAATGATCCACACTTGTCTTGCCAAGGTTCCACGGCCTTGGACTTGAACGTGGAATCTAGTACGGTCATATTTTAGAGCGTGGTTTAGAGGTAGTTCGTGATTTTCCTTAGTCTCGTGCTATTCTTCAAATTAGCACCTTCCTTAGCTCCTAGAGATGTCCTCAATCCTTGGACATGCTCAATCAAACTCCATTTTCTCTCAATCCGTTCGGATTTAGCTCTTAATCGCCTACAATCAACACAAAGCTTATGTAGACCTCTATATCGACAAAATAGATAAACTAACTCACAAATGCTTCGATGCTTTATCAATGACTACCTATATGGATGAAATACACTTAGAAAACGTGCCTAAAATATCACAATATTTCATGCTAACAAATAACCCCATACTTGCCACTTGCTTGTCCCTAAGCAAGGTCTTTCAAAAAGCTTTAAAAACACAAGTTAGAATGAAATATGTGTACCTTCTCATAGCAAAACTTCTTTTAGATGAATGTGCCTTCTAAACAATAGATCATTCTCAAATCTTGCTTCATTTGCTTATAAGACTTTCATATGCATAATCAAAGAGTAAAGAGTAAAGAAAGCTCATGAATTAATCAAACTTCCATGTAAACATCATAACCTTCAAACATTATCAAAATCAATCATAAGAAACTTCAATTTAGATCAGCAAGTCATATAACATTCTTTTGATCTTAAGGACTTTCAAACAAGGTCTAGAATGTGGAAAGGGAAGGAAAACTTTAAGGAATGTGGTGCATGAATCCGGGAAAGTGGATAGTTACTCTTTTCTTCTTCTCTTGCGGTTTCCGCAGCACTTTCAACTTAGAGCTTCGCTCTCTTCTTTTCATTTTTCGACTTTACTTTTGGAGTTATGGATAGAGGTGCATAAAAACCGAAGCCTAGGAGATTGGCGTTTCTCATTTTTACGAGATGCCTCAAACCCTTAGCGCACATACCATAATCCGCTAGGAATATCGCTCAATCCGACTTTGGCAAGACACAAACACCCGGCTATGTGAATGGTGCCGAGTTACTCATCATCATGATTGACTTCCCCAAACCTATAATTTCTTTCTATTTCTTTGAATGCAAAATATTGCTTTTATGGCCCTCCCACATCAAACATGCCTTTTTCATTCAACTCCTCCAAATTCCCGGATAGGTGAAGGAGGTCAAAATTTCAATGAGGGGCTAAATGATCAAAGAAAGAAGAAAGAAAATCGAATTGCCTTAATCATCTCAAAAGGAAGCATAAGAACTTATTATGTGATTTCAACCTTAATTTCTCAACATGATTTAAGTAACATTCATCACATTATGAAACTTGCAAAAGAGGTATAATCAACTTATTCAATTTCTTTTCAATTCACTATTCGTTTAAGCATGCGATTGTCATCAAAACTCAATTCACAAGTGGTGATTATCATAGAAATCATCTCTATCCTTAGAAGCACAAAATTTTCAAAATTTTTCAATTTTTATGGGTTTTTCAAATTCTTTTTCATGCAATGCAATAATGAAACGTGTAGCAATAGAATGAAACTTGCAAGATAGTCTCAATAGAAGCATACAAAAGTGAGTAAGAGTTATTACAACTATTAGTCACACCCCACCCCATACTTGGAACAAACATTGTCCCTAATGTTCAAAGAAAAGAAAAAGAAGAAAAGAAAGAAAGAAAAAGAACTCACAAAACGGTGGTGGAGCGGCTAAAACTGTCGATCAGCAAGGTCGTCACTGCGGTGGAGGCGGTGGTGGAAATGGAGAGAAGCTAGGATCATAGTACCGCCCGAACTGCTGGCGGTAGACGTCTCTCATCATGTGGTCAAGGTCGTCAACACGTGCATCTCTAGCGCCGGCTCGGATCTCAAAAGCTCCAACCCTGCTGGAAAGGTTGGTAGCCCACTCTAGCAACTGCTCATACCAGCCAGGCGGCTGGCTGTACCACGCCGGTGCATCTAAAGGTGTTGGTGCTGGTGGCGGCTGTGTAGACCATGGTGGAGGAGCTCCCATCCAATCCGGCTGCGTCCTATACCAAGCAGGAGGGTCAGCCATCCAAGTGGGCCTCTCGCTCACACTAGCGCGTCGAGAGGATGATCCTGAAGCTCTAGTGGGGCGGGGAGAATGCCTAGGCATGTCGGGAACTGCGTCCGGCTGATCCGGGAATGTACCAAAGTCCTGCTCAGCTCCTCCTCCTCCCTCATAGTCATCTCCTCCCATCTCCTCCTCTACAACTGGTGGTGGTGGAATGTAGGGAGGGGCTACCAATCTGTTCGCATGCATGGCAGCGAACGTCGCCTTCTAGTTATGGCGTCCAGCCATAATGGAATACTCAGGGAGCCACTCAATGCCTCTCCCGGTCCTACTCTCCCACGGCATAGCAGCATAAGGTGGGCCTCTATGGGTGGGGAAGATGACGCCTCTAGTCATAAGGGCCTGAAGTCCTAGGGGTACAGCAGCAATACGTGTGCAGGCGGAGAAGTCTCCCCTAATGCCCTAGCAAGGTGGGTGACTATCCCACCATATCCAATGTTGTCAGCCCTCTTATTCTTTAGCTTGCTCATGGTAGCGGCTAAGAGGGTGGAGTAGTCAGCAGGTCTACCGTATAGCATACAGTAGATAAGAAAGAGCTCATCTGTCTTGATCTTTTGAGGTGTCTGCATCCTAGGGAAGAGACACTCAGAAAGTACCTTATGAGCAATCTTCAAGGCTAAGTGATACATCAACTTAGCCTTGGTATCAGCTGGTTGGCAGCGGTCCTCGCTGGCATAGATCATAGCGACCTCTTCCCAGAAATCCTTGGCGTACACGCCATTGGGGAAACGACCATTGAAGGTCTCGTGGAACCCAAAGAAGGCTCCAATTTCCCGGATGGAGAAATCATAGTTTCTTTTCATCAGACGGAAAGAAACTATCATGTCAACATGGTTGTGCTCAAAAGAAACCACAACCTCTCTCGTAATCTCCTCATATGCATCTTCCCGAATGGCGGAAAAGATGACTAAGCCGGCTCTATCCAAGAGCCAAGTGATGTCTTCTATCACATGTAGAGGCGCTAACTCCTCAAGCAATAGATACCTAGGTCCAATAACAGTCCTCTTATGGATCCTCTCTAAAGCATCGAGATGATCCTCATGAATGGTAGGGATCCTAGGGCGAGGTGGTGATGGTGATGATGGAGGTGAAGGGGATGAAGGGGATGAAGGTGGTGGTCCTCTAGAAGAGGAGGAGGGGTTGCCCTTCCTTTTCTTACTCTTATCCTTATCTTTGTTCTTGTCCTTATTCCTACCGGACACTCTCCTCACAAAATCCATGTTCTGGCAAAAACCACGGTATGTTCTTGGCTTTCCACGGCCGTGGAATGTACAATGACCGTGGTTTCTCTCGAAATTTCTCAAAACTCAGTAATCAATCACCAAACTTGACAGCAGTAGTCCTAGACTAATTCTCTTCCAATTCCAATCAATTATTCCTAAAAATTCTAGCAAATGCAATTCCGAATCGGGAAAGATAGAGAAGAGCGAAAAAACCTAGGTTTTTGGATTTTTAAATCCGAATTCTGCTTTCCTCGGTCATTTGCCGCTCGAATTGTTGCTTGGATCTTGTTGGTGATCGGATTTGCTTCTGTTTTGGCCAAAGAATCGTTAAAAACGATTAACGAATGAAGATTTGAGGTGAGGGGAAGCAAATCGGTGTTTTTGGGTGTGGTTTGGGTATGTGGTGTTGTGTTTTTGTGAAGAACGTGGTTTATATAGTGGCCGTCAAAATTTTTGAAAACCACGGTTTATCGGGGGGTTCCACGGCCATGGAATTGTACGGAACCGTGGTTTTGGTGATTTTTCTCAGGCTTTTGGAAATTACGGTCACTGTAGCTGTCACGACCGTGGAATAGGCCGTGGAACTCTCTGTAATGCTCCAAAGTCCAAGTTTCGTCACTTTTCTTCAAACTTTCTCTTCCCCTTTCCTTTTCCACTATTCCTACATCCAAAAACACGAACATACCGGAAGGTATCGAAGGCAAAACAAAGCAAAAACGTCTAAACTAAGCTAATCTATGAATCAAAAACAAAAACGTAATTGCAATACCTTGGGTTGCCTCCCAAGAAGCGCTCTGTTTAAGGTCCGTAGCTAGACCAATTTCATACTTATTCGAGTGCGGTGGGTGCGAACTCTTCAGCTTGGAGTTCCGGTGTATACTTCTTGAGTCGTTGACCGTTCACCTTAAAGCTTCCGCCCGTTTCACCCCATACTTCAACTGCGCCATGGGGAAAAATACGTTTGATTAGAAAAGGTCTGGTCCAACGAGATTTAAGCTTACCTGGAAAGAGACGAAGCCTTGAATTGAAGAGGAGAACTTGATCTCCTTCTTTGAAGTCCTTTGGAATGATATGCTTATCATGCCAACGCTTTGCTCTTTCTTTTTAGATCTTGGCGTTTTCATATGCGTTCAAGCGGAGTTCTTCAAGCTCATTTAGGTCCAAGAGACGCTTCTCTCCCGCTTCCTTCATGCTGAAATTTAGCCACTTGATTGCCCAAAACACCTTGTGCTCCAACTTTACCGATAAGTGACAAGACTTCCCATACACAAGGTTGTATGGTGTGGTTCCTATGAGAGTCTTGTACGCAGTCCGGTACGCCCACAATGCATCATCAAGCTTCAAGGACCAATCCTTCCTTGTCCTTGAAACCGTCTTCTCTAGGATTCCTTTGATCTCCCGGTTTGAGATCTCAACTTGTCCACTAGTTTGTGGATGATAAGGGGTGGCGATCTTGTGAGTAACCCCATACTTAGCTAGAAGAGCTTCAAAGCGCCGGGCAATGAAGTGAGAACCTCCATCACTAATGATAGTCCTTGGTGTCCCAAATCGTGGGAAGATGGTCTTGTTAAAGAACTTGACCACTACCATGGCATCATTGGTGGGAGAGGCGATTGCTTCCACCCATCTAGAAACATAGTCCACCGCCAAGAGTATGTATTGGTTTCCACAAGATGATGGGAACGGTCCCATAAAGTCAACTCCACAAACGTCGAAAATCTCCACCTGTTGGATGTTATTGAGAAGCATCTCATTCCTCCTAGAGATATTTCCTGTTCTTTGGCAAGCATCGCAGCAGGAAACAAAGGTTTGCACATCTCTAAATAAAGTAGGCCAAAAGAATCCAGATTGCAATACCTTAGCGCTAGTTTTATTCGAACTAGCGTGTCCTCCACAAGGTAGTGAATGACAATGCCGGATGACACTTTGCATCTCATCTTCCGGCACACATCGCCGAATGATGCCATCCGGACCTCTCTTAAAGAGGAGAGGTTCATTCCAAAAGTATTCCCGAACATCCTTAAAGAACTTCTTTCTTTGTGCGTAGGATAATCCGGGCGGTATCTCCTGACAAACCAAATAGTTAGCAAAATCAGCAAACCATGGTTCATTACCTTTGGAGATCACATCGATGCACTCCTCTATGATATGTAAATGTTCGTCCGGGAAAGAGTCATCTATAGGTAGATGGTCATCCTCTAGATGTGTTAGACGACTCAAATGATCCGCAATAGAATTTTCTGAACCTTTCTTGTCGCGGATCTCTAGACCGAATTCTTGTAGGAGAAGAATCCATCTAATTAGCCTTGGCTTCGCATCCTTCTTTGCAAGGAGATACCGGATCGCAGCATGATCCGTGTACACAATCACCTTTGCACCTACAAGATAAGAGCGAAATTTGTCAATTGCATAAACAATGGCTAAAAATTCCTTTTCCGCAGTGGCGTAGTTGAGTTGCCCTTTATCTAGCGTCTTGCTAGCGTAGTAGATAGCGTGGGTTCGCCCTTCCTTTCTTTGTCCAAGAACAGCTCCTTTAGCTACGTCACTTGCATCGCACATAACCTCGAAGGGAAGATTCCAATCCGGAGGTTGGATAATAGGGGCTGAAATTAGAGCTTCCCGAATCATGTTAAACGCATCCAAGCATTCCTGCGAAAACTCGAAAACGGCATCCTTCATCAATAGATTAGTTAGCGGCTTTGATATTTTAGAGAAATCCTTTATGAAATGCCTATAGAATCCAGCATGTCCTAAAAAACTTCTTATCCCTTTCACCGAAGTTGGGGGAGGAAGCTTTTCTATGGTCTCTATCTTAGTTTTATCCACCTCTATCCCTCTACTAGAGATTAAGTGTCCTAATACAATTCCTTCCTTTACCATAAATTGGCACTTCTCCTAATTAAGAACTAGGTTAGTGTCTTCACACCTTTGTAATACAAGAGCAAGGTTAGAAAGGCAATTGTCAAAAGAGGAACCATAAACGGAGAAGTCATCCATAAAAACCTCCATGATTTCCTCTATATATTCGGAGAAGATGGCCATCATGCACCTTTGGAAGGTGGCTGGGGCATTGCAAAGCCCGAACGGCATCCTCCTATAGGCAAACGTACCCCACGGGCACGTGAACGTGGTCTTCTCTTGATCATCCGGGTGTATCGGAATCTGAAAGAAACCACTATAACCGTCAAGATAGCAAAAATACGAATGTTGTGCTAACCTTTCAAGCATTTGATCGATGAAGGTTAGTGGGAAGTGATCCTTCCTCGTCGCGTTGTTTATCTTGCGGTAGTCTATGCACATCCGCCATCCTGTTACGGTTCGGGTAGGAATGAGTTCGTTATTCTTATTGGTGATGACCGTCATTCCTCCCTTCTTCGGAACCACTTGTACCGGACTCACCCACTTGCTATCGGAGATAGGATAGATGATACCTGCATCAAGAAGTTTAAGAATCTCCTTCTTGACAACCTCCTTCATGGTCGGATTCAACCGCCTTTGAGGTTGTCGCAAAGTCCTAAAGTCCTCTTCCATTAATATCTTGTGCATTCATAGGGAAGGTTTAATTCCAACTAAGTCATCTATAGTATATCCTAAAGCTTTTCTATGTTTCCTAAGGACAACCATGAGCTTACTATGTTCATCTATGCTTAAATCGGAACTAACAATAACCGGAAAGGTAGAATTAGGTCCAAGAAATGCGTACCTTAGATGAGTAGGGAGTGGCTTTAGTTCCATGACTTTCGGATTTTCCGATGGTTCTTGAGGAGCATCCGATGCCTCCTTAGAAGTGTCTAAGGGTGTAGAAGGTGTGGGAGAAGAATCAAAAGAAGTTGAGGAAGAGACACAATTACCTTCGGAATTACCCAAAATTACGGCCTCTCTGCATCCTCCACGGCCGTGGTTTTGGGCGTGGAAAGGGAATACGGTTGCTCTGTTCTCTCCACGACCGTGTAACCCTCTGGAGTGAGCCACGCTTTTGTTGGTGAAATCCACGGCCGTGGAATATAGTGTATGGACGTGGATCTGTACGTTTTCTGCCTCGTTGTGGAGTTTTTCAACCTTCTTCATCTTGGATATTGAATATATCCTCATCAAAGATTGGTTCCTTCACTAGAGTGGAAAGAACGAACTCTACCTTCTCTTCTTCTATGTCAAAGGCAAGTCTAGCATTCTTGCAATCGACTATGCAGCCGGATGTTGCAAGAAACGGTCTTCCGAGAATGATCGGGACCGGACTATCTGCAGGAATGTCAAGCACAACAAAATCTATAGGAACATAGAATTTACCTAGCTTGACCGGGACGTCTTCCACAATACCGACGGGACGAGTTATGGATCGATCTGCCATGTACAACGTCATCTTCACCGGTTTAGGGTCGCCTAAACCGATCTTCCTACATAATGCAAGTGGGATGATGCTCACACTTGCTCCCAAGTCACATAATGCATCATATCTGACATCTCCCACTCCTATGGGAATACAAAATGACCCCGGATCCTTTAGCTTTGGGGGCATCTTCTCTTTCATGGTCTTGATGAGATCTGAAGAATCCGAACTCATCTTAACCCCTCCAAAATCCTCTAACTTTCTCTTGTTAGAGAGGATCTCCTTTAAGAACTTGCCATAAGCCGGCATACCTACAATAGCATCAATGAAAGGTATATTAATATGCAGTTTGCTCATGAGTTCTATAAACTTACCGAATTGTTTATCTAGATGCGCTCTTGCTCTAGATTGTGGGAACGGTAGGGGAGGTTTGTAAGCTGGAGGAGGAACGTAGACATCTTCCTTCTCCTTCCCCTTTTCTTTCTCTTTCTCAATGGGGACTTCTACGAACTTGGGCTGCAGGTCGGTAGTTGTCACCCCGCTCCTAGTTGTGATTGCCATCACCCTTCCCTTTGGGTTGTCCTCCGTTTTTCCTAGAAGTTTCCCTTGATTCCTAGGAACTTCCTCCGCATGGCTGAACATTTGGTTTTCTAAAACCTTTTGGACTTTATCAACCTTAGAAATGTGATCATCAACCTTGATGATGCGAGTCTCCAACCCTTGAAGCTTCCCCAAAATCGTTTCCAACATGGGATCGGGCTTCTCCTTCCCCGAAGTGCTTCCACCATTAGATGTTTGCCCCTGGCTTTTCAAAGGAGTGGAAGAAGAGGAAGGTGGAGTTAGTGAATTTGAATTGGAAGGATAAGAATTGCCGGAGTTTTGTTGATTGGAGCGTCAATTGTTGTTGTTTGAACCCCTATTGTTGTTCCAATTGTTGTTCCGGTTGTTGTTGTTGTTGTTCCAATTATTCCGGTTGTTGTTCCGGTTGTTGTTGTTGCGGTTTGTATTCTCACCACCGTTGTGGTTATTGTTGTTGCCTAAATAACCCACATCTTTTCCTTATTGCTTTGGAAAGTTGGTCTTGATAGCTTCTTTCAACTCTTTAATCTCGTTGTTGAGAGAAAAGATTTGAGATTGAACTTCATGTGTGAGCTTTGTTCCTTGCTCCACACGATTCCCTCCACTTTCCGGTGAGAATACTTCTCTATGACTCGCGCTTGCTTCTCAATGAAGTCCCAAGCGTCATCTTCCCTCATGTCCATGAATGTACCACATGAGAGGGATTGGAGCTTGAATTGTGTCTCCACATCCAGCCCCTTATAATATATCTCCAAAAGTGCAAGCTTGGATATGCCATGATGAGGGCAATCCAATAGCAAATCCTGAAATCTTTCCCAAGATTGAAACAAACTTTCGTTAGATCTCATAGAAAATGCATTAATCTTACCTCTTAGCTCCGCCGTTTTGGATGGCGGAAATAACTTAGTGAGGAACTCCGCGGAAAGATCCTCCCATGTCTCAAGCTTTCCACTTGGAAGAGCTTGATACCAAGACAATGCTTTCCCCTTCAAGGAGAAGAAGAAAGGCTTAAGTTTGTAGCTGTTGGTAGTTGCGTTCTTAGGCTTCATTGTCTCCATCATAATCTCAAAATTTTGTAGATGTTGATGTGGAGATTCAGCACTTGTTCTACCAAATTGGTTTTGGCGAATAATGGTAATAACTTGAGGGTTGAAGCTAAACCCTTGTACATCGTCAGCATCAAAGTTCACACCTAAACGGCATGGTTGCTGCGTTGGATCCATCCTTTGGCCAAGAGTTCTTGGCTCCTCTTCCACACGTTCGACCCTTGCATTCCTAGGGTGAACACGGCGATTTGCAGCTGGCCGTGGAAAGAATGGATTCACATTGATCGTGGGATCAATTTCCTCTAACGGTGGCATGGAGGAGTCACTATCCTCATTGGATGAGTTGGCTCTAACCGATCTTCCCGGTCTCCTCCTTTTCTTTTTCTCCTTAAGGTTGTTTATTTCCAACCGCATTTGGAACATCATGTCCGTTAGATCGTCAACCTTCATTTGATGACGATCCGTTTCTTCCCTACGGGTCTTCTCACTCCATTGGAGTTGAGCTTCCTTCTCTGCTAACTCCGATTGGAGATCACGTTCGTTTTCTTCAGCCATTTTCGTTTCCTTACGCTTTCTCCTTAAATTCCTCTCAAGATCTTGATCAAGAGTTAAGAGGTCTTCGTTATTCCTAGACCTGCGCATACACTCGAAGAGATATCAAATAACAAGGGAGAAGCTCCAAAGCTTGACAACCGATAACCGAATTCGGCCTAAACCAAATCCCCGGCAACGGTGCCAAAAACTTGTTCGCCACTTAGCGTGCGTGCAAATAAGCTTTAATTAAAAAACTAGAAATCAAGCAAGCGAACACGCAGTGTACGGATCGATATAGTTGAGCAAGAATTCCAGAGTATCGAACACAGGGATTTGGGAGGTTAAATCGAGTTATAGATTATCAAGCAAGTAAATGTATGAAGCTTTTCAAATTATTGGGAAAACAACAATCCTAAAGACCCAGGTATCTAATTGTGGCAATCGATTCAAGATATACTAAGGATATAAGGACAGAGTTGAGCTATACAAAGGTATACGAATGTAAGGTAATCGTACGGTGAAGTTCCAAAAACCTTATATGACCCACCTAAAAGACACTCTCTATAAAGGTTGTTGAGGATTCAATATAGAAAGGATCTAAAGGTAAGAATTAATGTCAAATACCCAAACTTGTAATCCAAGGATCAAGACTAACTAAACCGATTAAGGTTGTGACACTCAGAATCGAGGTAGAGGTTGTTGAGGCTTCACTACCACCTAGAAAAGGCAAGCCAAGACTAAGTTAAAGCGAATCTTTAACTTTGGATTAAAGTACAAGCAAGTTCGTAAACTGACACAAAATTACGGGTAGTTCTTGAGTTCCACGGCCGTGGAAGCTCAAGAACAGACCGTGGATTAGGTTCGTCGGCGATTCTCTCTAACTCTCAGGGTCCAATCTGTTTACGATCGATCTATCATCATCTAAGCCACAACTATCAACCCTTCACCTTAGAATTGCTAAAGGGTTTTAGCCAACAACAGTCATATTGATATCAAATTCAAGATTTAAAAGAATGAAAGGTGAAAACTTCCGAAAACCTTGAATAACTCTCAAGTCAATCTCAAATCCACAAATCAAGAACAATAATGTCAATAGATTCGGAATGACACAAACAATCACAAATCTTAGATAAGAACAAAGAACGGGATGTCAATCCGTCTTCTAATCAAACCTAAAGATGAAGCGTAATCTCCTTACGAACAATCTTCCAAATCTTCTCTCCTTCCGTCGATCCGGAAATCTCAATATGGTAAAGTGCAAAATCTCTCAACAACGATCTCCGCAAAGGCGTGAAATTAGGGTAAGTCCAAGTGTAAGCGTAGGTGACGGAATCTCTCTTCTTCCGTCCTTTTATAGTGTAAGATAAAATATTGGCCCGGCCCATTGCGTAGAAGATCGTGGCTTCAAAGTATTGCGTAAAAGATCGCCAAGATCACGGTCGTGGAATGGTTCCACGCCCATAATTTGGAGCGTGGAATTTGCTCACGGTTTGTCACAACCCTCCACGGCCGTGTAAGTTGCTGGAATGATCCACGCTTGTCTTGCCAAGGTTCCACGGCCGTGGACTTGAACGTGGAATCTAGTACGGCCGTATTTTAGAGCGTGGTTTAGAGATAGTTCGTGATTTTCCTTAGTCTCGTGCTATTCTTTAAGTTAACACCTTCCTTAGCTCCTAGAGATGTCCTCAATCCTTGGGCATGCTCAATCAAACTCCATTCTCTCTCAATCCGTTCGGATTTAGCTCTTAATCGCCTACAATCAACACAAAGCTTATGTAGACCTCTATATCGACAAAATAGATAAACTAACTCACAAATGCTTCGATGCTTTATCAATGACTACCTATATGGATGAAATACACTTAGAAAACGTGCCTAAAATATCACAATATTTCATGCTAAAATTAACCTTGCTGCAAATACGGTATTGTCGGCAACTTGCCTTTTCAAGGTTCATAACCTTGAAAAACCTCTACCTAGTCGATCTTAGTAGAGACTATAATAGTCCTCCTGCTGATATCTAAACCAACATGATATCTATTCGTCCACCACACACATAAAGACCTTCTCATGCACCTAAGGCATGACAAAGAAGTCTTCAACCCATACACAAGTCCCTAAACAAAGGGAACAACCACATATCTCGCGGTTACCTAAGACCCGTAACTCATAATACAATAAAGGAAGATCTATCTTCTACTGTATCCATAGCTAACTATCAACACATGCATCGAAAGACAAGAGGTGCATAGCACTCACAACAAACAAAACTCCACTAGGTAAACCATTAACAAGAATGGTACCTGTAACAGCTAACGCCCGAAGCTCTACTGCATATCATTACTCAATCTGAGACCTATGCTCCTCAGGGATCACTGAGGTCATTGCCATAGCCTCCACTTCCACTCTTTCTGCATCGGAAAGAGAAAGGTCTTGATGAGAAGAAACACTACCTTGCTGACAGAAAGGAGCCAGATGGCCTAGTTCACCACAGGTGAAGGAAGCTATCGGTGCCATCGAGCACTCAGAGCGCACATGATCTGGATAACCACAGTTGAGACATATATGTCTCATCCCTGCCACTGGTACGGGTGGCTCCTCTGCACTGCCCAGCTCAAAGGCTCTACCTTGAGCTCTTCTAGTATCAGTGGTACTCCTACCACGACCGTTACCTCTACTCAGCCTGGGAACGGATTCCTGAGTAGGTGAATGATCTGGGATTCTCAGCTGCCCCCGCGTCTGCTGTTGAGGTGTCTTCTGCTGATTCAACCCATTATTTCTTCTTTAATTCAGAAGCTTCAGTTGATCTCACAGATGTTGGTAAATCCGGTGTAGATCTACCCGCTATTGCCGCCTCATATACTTGCTGCATATACTCTTGAAACTCGAATCTACTCATGGAGACATGATCAGCCTCTTCAAACTCGTTCTCTGCCATAGGCAACACAGCAGCGGATACTGGTCCCTGACTTAACGCTACAGGAGAAAGAGGGGGTGTACCCCTATCTCGTCCCACTACAGATACTGATCCAGTCTGAGCCATCTGTAAAATATACACTCCTAAACTTATAAGGCTATATATATGCCATAGGTATCGATATATATATATATATATATATATATATATATATATATATATCTACACTGTCGAGATCCTCGGATGGGTAACGACTTCTGTATATACTATCCCAAAACATCTATATTCGCTTAAAACCAAAACCTTTTGAAAAGTCAAACCCCATGTGGGTTTTGTTTATTTATCCACTCTACCTTTATTGCAGATAGCAAGTGTCATTGTTGTCAACCTAAGGCTTTGATACCAACTTTGTAACACCCTAAATCCACGGGACTTGGAGTGTCACATTGGGCTAGGATCTCACAATGGATCCTGACCCTAACCTGACAACAAGTTCACTGGATATTACAACAAGGCATAGGTAGATTAAAATCAAATACATAAAAGCTGAGTATGATACATCAAAAGAGTTTACAAACTCATAGCCGAGTACAAAACAACAACATAAACCACAACCACAAAAGATCCCACATCCCACGCACCCTAATGTAGAAGTCCTCGGCTTGTCACACCATCTGGCTCGCCAGTATTCCTAACCTGCAGAACACTACAACACGGTATGAAACCGTTAGCTACAGCAATGAAAAGCATGAAGGTAATAGCACAACCACACATCAACATCTCAAACATACAATGCCACACACATTCATTTATTATCTTTCATTATGTTATTCCATTACTAATTCAATTTCTTTTGTAACATGAGGAGCCTCAAGAACCCCGTCCCATCCAACGTAACACAAGAGTTTTGCATGGGGGTGACCGTCACTCGTCCCCTCCTGTGCGATCATCTTCAGGGCACCTCCACCTAACCCAGCAGACGGAGACCGGTGGTTACCGCCCGTTATAATACACTTGGGCCAAATAAATATAATGAATGGTCATCCTAGTCCGGTTTAGGTTATAAATGCGCAATCATATGAACACACACAACCATCACAATCATACAATTCACAACTACACGCTAAGTAAGTCCTATGGACTTACCTGATATACTCGTAACCTGTACCACGTCACAGCTTCCCCTTGTGAAAGTAATCAACGTCTACCAGTGGCGGCCGCAGGATTTTAAAAGGGGGGGCGAAATTTTATTTTCGATAAATATATCTATGAAAATAAAATAGCGATAAAAACAAAGTCAATATGTTATCTACTTACAGTAAACAAAAATACAAAAAAAAAACATTAAATTTAAAGGCGCGGTGTGGACCGCGCCTAAAATTTTTTTTTTTTTAAAAATAGCTGCCCTATAGGCGCGTCTATAACCGCGCATCTTTATTTTTTTTTCTTTCAAAAACGTTACACTGTAGCCGCGGTCCTGGACCGCACCTCTATTTGTGTTTTTATTATCTTTATTTCGGATATTAAAACGTTGTCCTCAACAACACATTTTACAAATAATAGTGCTGTCTAAGACCGCGCTTCTACTTCAAACAACAAATCTCGTGCATTTTGGTGAATTATTTCACTCCGAGCCTAAAACGGGAAATTCTTTTGAATTTTCGTTTACTTCGGCGAAAGATCCAAAACAACATTTAAATATAACACAAGAATAGTTATATTTAAAAAATTAATAAATCGTAGAAAATTTTTTTATAAACGAGAAGCCACAACCCATTTTAAAACGATTTTTTCACACAAAAAAAAAAAAAAATTCCGGAGGGTGGGGCGGCTGCCCCTCCCAAGGGCCGCCCCTGACGCCTGCAATAGCAAGGCACACACAATCACATACTACAAAGGTTAGGAGACTCGTCTCACTAACCACAACCAACCTATATCTCAAATCTAAATCTCAGATCCTCAACACATTCATGAATGCCTAAGGCATATCCTCAACATAACATCTCATCATACTCGTACACATACTAATCCTTAAATCCATAACCGATATCCATAACATCATCATGATCCTCAAATCATTCTGACACCTAGCATGCATCTAATCAGTATTCCTAAATCTCAAATTTAATCCTAATTTAATTAATTAACCTTTAATTAATTAATTAAATTTCACCAGAATAACGTTTTGCCCGCAGGCCATTTCTAAACCCACCTATCATCAGATTTCATCAACAAACAACCCATAAACACCAGAATAATATAATGATCATAATGGAATTTCTAATTATCCATTTTGAAAAGCCTAAGGTCGATTTAGGCCAAATCGCAGTACGGAAAACGAATAAATTCATAACTTATTCGTTACTAACCCGATTGACGATCTGAAAGAAGATTCGGAATCACAACGACGCAGGCTACACATGTACAACATCAAATTCACCGGAATCTGAGCGACGGAACTGTCCTGGTGACATATATGCTCGACCAGGTCTTCATCTGCTCGGAAATGCAAAAACTCGGTACTGATATGAAGAGAGGAATCCAAAAACTCAAAAGGAATTGAAATCGGATTAGAAACGGAGAGTAGATCTGAGTTTGAAGTTTGAGAGAAATCAGAGCTTTTATGAGGAAACGTGAAAGGAAATGAATTAAAAAACGATTTTCCGCTATTTATAGTGAAGTCGATAATTATCCTTTAGCGAAGTTGATAATTATCTTTTTATCGATCCAATGGCGGGTTGAACCCCCTTCTCTAAACTTCTCGAAATTGGAATAATAGATCTTGAATATTGTAGGGATAATTATTCCACAATTGCCTCGGAAAACGTGTATTCCTAAGCCGTCTTTCTTAGCCGTTAAGAAACGAAATAGCGATTCTTTTGTCCGTTTTGCCTTTCCATGTTATTTCATGTCTAGGACATGTCCGATGTCCTGATCATTTCTCTCAACTGCATTTTTATTAATTGGATCTCCCAAATGCTCTAAATAAAACCGGAGGGTAAAAATAATTACCCGGGGAAAAAGTGAAAATTTCACCATAAGCCCAAAATTACGCAAAGAACATAACGGTGGGACTTATACTCAACACTTACGCAATATTCGCGAGTTATATGTCAATTACTATTACTGATTAAGTTAATCAACATTAATTAGAATTCGGAAATCCTAGCTATTACAATAAATAACACAAACACACATAAGGGAAAAATAAACACTCAACATGCTGGCACACAATCCGGTTATTATCTGATAACTTAGGTGATTCACTTCAATCCGTTTTAAAAGTTGTGGCACGAGAATCTTAAGATTTCTGGCCTCCGTTCCTTATCCATCTGGTGATGGTTTGACACACCTCCGCCGGTGGCGTCCCCGCAAACCAAGTATGGACTAGTCCCTAAAGAAACCCCCAACGCCCTCGGGCTAACTGAGCAGAATGTCACCGCCCGTTACTCTTAGGCCAAATAGGTAGGTCAGTCGATGATTAATACTAAATATACTAATACACACATCATTCAAACACCACTATCATTATTCACACTCATATCTGAAAGCTAGCTAAGTAAGCCCAAAGGACTTACCTAAATCAAGTCTCGACTTTCTTAAACACAACTCGATCTATAACCGTAGCAACTCAACTGCCTGTCACAGGAGGTAAGTGGATCAACACATGTCTAATATACTTAGAAGACTATGACTTCTAAGATGTAAGGTCCTATCAGAAGAGAAACTACTACAATGCACATCTAAGGTAAAATGACCATTTTACCCTTGGTCCCGAATCTTAAAAAAATCTCGTAATACATGCTTAAACTCTTACTTGGGACTAAATATAATATTTCTATCTCTTAAGAGTGAGTTTAGGTAAAACTTAGCAAACTACACATTTTTCCTATGTTTTAAAAAGTCACTAGGATCCAACTTTGGCTCCAAATATGAAGCCCGAATAAATTTATAAAAATTCCGATAAAAATCTCTCGGTCTCCTATGATATGCATTCTACTCATAGAAGCAAGAATTTCTTTAAGCTAACCAACCATCACTTTTACAAAATTCTCTAAAGTTGGATACAAGATCCAGAATTTCTATACTTGGCCATTTTTTTCCTTCTACAGGAAAACTGTACAACTTTCCTACTTTGGGACCTTATAACTCTCGATCTAACCGTTGGATCATTCTCATATTTTGGTATGCCAAACTACTGATATCTACCTACGTTTTATTAAAAACTCAACGGTGAATGATCGTTCTAAAGCATAGAAAACTATCTCCCAAGCAGTCAGTTTATATGCCCAACACAAAGATCTAAAAACAAGGAAAAACATCAGGTCACCAGTTCGACACTCCTTGCCAGCGTTTCTAGGACAGCCCTCTACTCCCCACTCATCCTAGGTTCGATACCTACTAACATCTATACTACAAAGTCACTCTAAGTCTGCACAACACACAACACATGTTTTGGAACCAAGGTACCGTCTACCCTACTCTAAACTCAGCATGGCAGCAAGCATAAGTGTACACATAAGAGGCTTACCGGCTCCAGGGGTGGTACTCCTAGTTCCCTGGTTGCTGGCCCGTAACCGAGGTGGCAGGAGGTTCCGTGTCCACAGTAGAGGAGTCCCTAGTGTGTTGCGCCGCTGGAACAAGACATGAGGGAGATCACTACTCCGAAACTGGGTACGAGCAAGGACAAAAGAAGGAAGAATAGTCCTACCGGATGAGCCGTATGCAGAAGGTCGAAGGATTCAGACTCACCAACCGCAGCGTGAAGGAGGCAAGGCGTGGTCCGGCGTTTCTATTCCTGGCGTCCGAGTTCACAAAGGAGGAGCCTGTTGTGCGAGAGGCAGAAGACGAAGTCAGCTTGATCTGTGTGAGAGGGATTGCTCGATGGGGTAGGCTGCTGAGGGTCTGTACGTCGACACAGAAAAGAAAGGGAAGGGTGGCTTGCGTGAATCTTGACAGAAGATAGACGGGACTGAAAAGGGAATGAGATCAGCGTGATTCTCGGCCGTTACATAGAGATGGGGAGAGAGAGGGTCGACGGTTTGCTTCTTCTTCCGGGCTACTACACGTCGCTGGCCAGCACACAAGAGAGGAGTGCTTTGGGCCACGTCCAGCTGGGCTTCATGGGCTGCTCACATCCGCCAAGAAGGGACATGCAGAGGGTTGGACAAGTGAATCCAACAAGAAAAACAATGGGTTGGAAACAAGGTAAGAAATAAGAGTGGGCCGAAGTTGTCAAGGCTTTG
The DNA here is from genome assembly GCA_033239125.1 of Fagopyrum homotropicum. Lineage (NCBI taxonomy): Eukaryota > Viridiplantae > Streptophyta > Magnoliopsida > Caryophyllales > Polygonaceae > Fagopyrum > Fagopyrum homotropicum. Next base: position 65,431,474 of record BSWB01000003.1, read on the forward strand.
TCGCAGCCTTGTCAAAACGTGTCATGGCTTTGTCAAGCCCATGCATGGCCTTGTCATTATCTCGTCATGGTATCGTCTTGGTCTCATCAAAAGGACGTCATGACTTTGTCAAGGACATGTCATGATATAAACTAGGGTTTTATATAAAATTCTATCATTTTATGTGAAGTGAGGTTACATATAATGATAAAATTTTTTGAGATAGTGTGTACGACTAGGTAGACAGAGGAAGATCAACGGATCGAAATCCGGTTTGATACGGAATTAAACGGAATAAAAGTTCCGGATATTATATCAGTACCCCCTTAAAATAAGTTTCGTCCCGAAACTTAGAATAAGGTATCTAATCAAACGACTTCCATAAACAATCTTGTATACTCTAGTTTCACTAAATTTTAACCTCGTTTTCTACAATGCAAAACTACTCAATCATCATAATCAGGCAACACATAAAAACACAATCACTCATTCTAACATGTAATCACCGAAGTCAGACAAACAACGTCTAAGTACTAACCCATCGGTACAGAGGTAGCGGCTAACTCCGTATAGAACTCGGGATAACTACGTGTAATGCTCTACTCTGTCTCCCAGGTGGCCTGCTCGACTCCTTGCCTAGGCCACTGGATCCTCAACATCGGTATCTCCTTGGAACGCAGACGTCTAGTATTGCGCTCTAGGACGGCTACTAGATACTCCACAAAAGTGTGGTCGGGCTCAACTATTAGATCCTCATTGCTGATGACGTGTGTCGGGTCCAATATATACTCTCTCAACTGAGATACAAGGAAGACCGGATGGACCCCCTCCAATCTCGGTGCTAGTGCTAATCGGTAGGAAACTTCTCCGACTCTATCCATGATCTCAAAAGGTCCAACATATCAGGGACTCAACTTCCTCTTAATGCCGAAACGCCGGACGCCTCTCGTCGGTGACACTCTCAACCACACCTATGCACCTACTCTAAACTCCAGAGGTTGACGTCTCTTGTCAGCATAGGATTTCTGACGACTCTGAGCTGCTAACATCCGCTCTCGGACTAAGGCAATCCGGGCGATGTCATCCTGTATCTGATTTGGAGCTACTCCATCAGCTATGCTAGGCTCATCCCAACACAATGATGTGCGACATCTCCGCCTGTACAAAGCCTTATAAGGGGCCATCCCAATAGACGCGTGTCAACTGTTATTATATGAAAACTCTACAAGGGGAAGGTGATCGGGCCATACATGTCCCCAATCCATTACACAGGCCCGCAGCATGTCCTCTAACGTCTAGATGGTCCTCTCAGACTAACCATCAGACTGTGGGTGGTAAGCAGCGGTAAAGTGGAGGCTCGTCCCCAAAGCAGTATGAACCTGCTGCCAAAATCTCGAGGTGAAACGTTCATCCATGTCGGTGACGATAGTCCTCGGTACTTCGGAAAAAAAAAATTTCTTGAAAAAAAATCGGAAAATATATACGGTTGAGACATGGTTCCCTTCTTCGTTCAACAAAATTTCTCCGACACCAATTAGAGTATTCAGAGTTCCATATCTGAGCTTGTACAAATTGCCGCCACCACCGCCTGATGAATGATTTGCCTTGACGATTCGCTATCTTACATTGTGAGTATCTTTTCCACCTTTACTTTTCTTCACATCGGGGACAATGTGAGTTTTAAGTATGGGGTGGAGGTATTTGCAATACATTTTACATGTTTCTTGTCTACTGCATTGCATATGATTTTGAAAATTTGAAATTTTTTTGTGCTTCTAGGATGTATATGATCTCTATGATCATATTGTTTTTTGGAATAGCTATGATGATTCTTGTATGCTTGAATTGATTTATGACATATGCGGGATTTGAATACTTTGTTGGAATTTCATGCATGTTTGATAATTTGCTTTCATTATAAATCATGTTGAGTGTTGAAGGTTGAAACCGGGTGATAAGTTCTTACACATCTTTTTGGAATGATTAAGGCAATTCGATTCTTTTTCTCTCTTCATCTTGATCATGCTTAGCACCTCTTATATTTTTTTTTCCTTCCTTTTACCTATCCGGGAATTAGGAAGCACGTTAGTGAAAAGCGATGTGAAGTTGAAGTTGAAAAGTTGAAAGTGAAAGTGTGTTGTGTAGAAAATTAGGTTTGGGGACGTTCATCTTGATGATGAGTAACTCGGCAACATTCACATAGCCGGGTGTTTGTGTCTTACCAAAGTCTGATTGATTGATAGTCCTAACGAGTCTTGATATGTGCATCCGGTTTGAGGCACCTCGTAAAAATAAGGCTTGCCGATCTCCAAGGTTTCAGCTAATGTGCACCTTTGTCCATATTCTCAAAAAAGTGAAAAGTAAAGAAAAATGCAAAAGAAGTAAAAAAAAGTTCCTATTTGGTGGATATGTTGTTGTTGATGTTGTTGAGTTGTTCCTTTTTCCCGGATTTTTGGCACCACATATCCTATATGCATCTTACCCATAACACGTTTCTTGGCCTTTATTTTTGAAAGTTCTTAAGACATTATTGCACATGTGTATTGACTTAGTGGTTTAAATTGAATTCCTCATGATTGATTTTGATATACTATAAGTTATGATGCATGTTATGATTTTCTTGCAAAGTGTGATTATTCTTTCCATGATGTAATTCCTTTTGATCATATGATGATTGTTATCAGCTATGAAACATTCTTTGAGAGTGATATATGAATAGAAGCACAAATCAAAAAATATTGTGGTTTTTCTTTGTTTTTGCATATGCATAATACATATCATCTTGTATCTTAAGTTTGGACCTTGCTTGGGGGCAAGCAAGAGGCAAATATGGGGTATTTTGATAACATGAAATATGACCTATACTTAGAAGTTCGTTTATGTAGATTTTTCCTTTATTTTACATGCATAAGACATATATTCATATCAATTATGTTGTTATTCACCTACTTCGCGAGAATAAGAGGTCTACACATAGTTTTGTTGCAATTGTAGGGAATATGGCACATTTTGAATAAAAAGGGAGCATGAAAGTACAAGGAGTCGAAAGGATAGCAATTGGACTACATTGGAGCATAAAAATGAGCAAAGAAAGTGAGGAACACACACCCAAAGTGAACTCTGATACCCCAAAGTTTACTCTGATACCTCGGAGCGGGCTCTGGTACCACATCTCGGCCGAGATGATCCAAGGTCAACCGAGATGGACATAATAGGGAGTCACCTCGACCCACATCTCGACCGAGATGTTTGTGTTAGGATTTGATACCACCAGAGTGGGCTCTAATACCAGCTAGTTCTACATTCTTTTTCGACCCAAAGTTTTAGGGTTTATCTTTAAGTTGCGATCTGTCTTTATGATCGAAGGCTTGTAAAACCCTAGTTTTATAGTCCTATAAATATCTCTTAGCCTTCAACATTGAGACGGACTTCCCACCAACGTGGATTGACACCCCATAGAAGTTAGGATTTTTTTAAGACGGCTATTGGAAGAAGATTCAGGAAGGATCGCTTTGAGTTCAAGGAACAACGGAAGATAAGTTGTAAGGTTTTCTTGGAACGTTGATTGTTGTCATTCTTTTGGAACACATATTGATACATTGTTGGTTTGTTTGGTGATTTTGATTATTGGGAAACTTTTGTTGAGTGGTTTATTCCCTTTCTTGGATATCTTGATTGAATATATGATTATTGCTTTGAACATGATGATTGTGCGCTAAAACCCTTGCGATTCTAGAGTGATTAGTTGAAGGTTGTGGTATAGACGATGAAGGAATGGGCCTTTATCATGAGCGGACCTAAAAGCTTGAGTTAACCCTAAACCGAAACCCGACTTGGGCTATTCTTGGAGTCATCTCGACCGAGATCGATAAGAACTTCACGAGATGAACCACTGCTTTGCAAATCTTGAGTTTAGGGTATAATTTGCCAAATTCTATCCTTGTTGCACCTTTCCTAGTTTATATGCAAGTCTAGGATGAGACCTACCCGGTGATTCCTTTGCTTGTTTACCTATGATGATGAGTGTTAGGTAATGAAGGTTTATCCTTTATTAGGATTTAAGTGTGCCTTCATCCTACCTTTAAAAGCTAACCTGAGACTTACCCGGTGATGGTTAGTTTTGTACCCTTAGGTGAGTGTGTTGATTTGAGTACCTTTACCTTTCCTTAGTTCCTTGAGACTTACCCGGTAATAGGACCTTTGGTTTGGGAAAGTGGATAGTGAGACCTCCCCCGTAATCTATCCCATCGTAGAAGCACCTTCCCGTAGCAACCCTCAGCATTGTCCACGTTTATATTTGAGAAATCTTGAGTCAAAACCACAACTGGTTACTTTGATCACTAGAATCTGTATTCCCCCATCTTGCTATGCATCTTGTCTTTTGCTTTAGATTAGTACTATTGCATGCTTCTGAAGCTTTGCTGTGATTATTCTCACCGATTTCTTGAGATCGACTCACAACAAGCACATAAAAGATAGTTAGAATCCTAGAGTCAAAAAACTTAGATAGAGAGTAGACTTTTAAGCCGAACTTCGTTAACATATCATTTTGTCGATCTTTTACATTCCACACTTATTATTGTGTTTTATTGTAACTAACATCTTTCTTCAGGTTTCGAAGTAAAGCCCTTGAGATCCACTTCAAAGCCTTGAGAAATAGTTTTGTCACTAAGCACATAGATCAACTTCAAGGCCTTGAGATTAGTTTCAAAGTTGTGGATGTGGTGAAGCAGATCATCTTGTTACGGATTGTCCATAAAATAAGAGTGAAGAATCGAGTAGGAGATTAATAAGGATATAAATACTCTAGAAGGGGGTTGAATAGAGTATGAGAACTAATCACAATATCGTATATCAAGGCTTTGAAACTAATCTCAAGGCTTTGAAGTCGATCTCTGCGCTTAGTAACAAAATTGTTTCTCAAGACGAAGTGGATCTCAAGGCCTTGACTTCGAAACCTGCAGAAAGATGTTAGTCATAACAAAACGAAATAATAAGTGCGGAATGTAAAAGATCGACACAACGATTTGTTAACGAAGTTCGGCCCTAAAAGCCTGCTCTCTATCTAGGGTTTCCGACCCTAGGATTCTAACTATATATTATCTACTTGTTGTGAGTCCTAGATACAAACTAGAAGAACTACCCTTCTTCTCTCAATGTAGCCTCAATGCTACAATCTAGTGAACTCTATTCTAGCAATAATTGCCTAGTTACTTCGCAAAGGAAGACACTCGAGTATAACACTATACTGATATGTAAATGAATCTCGTGTTTATCTCACATTAATCAAATTAACTGAAGTAAGCTCAAGAGGAAGATAAACTTTTGGATCGATTAAGTTTGTGTAATCGTTAGAAGGCTTGGTTACTTTCACTTGTCAGCTCTATCATCATCTTCAATCGATGTTCTAAATTTATAGTCTTCTATGGAGATCTTATCTTAGCCGTTGTCCCACAACCGTTGTAACGCCTTCTTTCTTTCATAGAATTCGTTGTTTGGTTGAGCGATATCTTCTCATGTTGTTCGAGAAATAGCCTTTGCAAGATCTTCATCTTCAACATATTTCACTTGAAATTTGTTGGAGAACTTCAAGCTCAAGATCTTCTCTTCACGGTTCATCACTTGAAAGCCGTTGGATATCTTCAACAATCTTCACCATGATCTTCTCTTCACCATTCACTTGAAGGTTGTTGGATATCTCTAAATCGGAGATCTTCTCTTCACAATCTTGTTGGAAATCTTCAAGTGTGAGATCTTCTCTTATCAACAAACTTCTCTCTCTCCGAGATCTTCTTCTCAACGTCAACCAAGATCTACTCTTCAAATCTTTATTTGAGATGTTCTAGGTTGATTAGTTTGTTAGGTTTTGAAGATCTTCTCCTTTGGTTGTAGACATCCGTGTGTTGTAATAAATCTCTTTAGCCGAGATCTTCCCTTGCAATGCTATCCAAGACCTACACACATTTTAACAAATAAATCAAGATAAACAATCTACAAATATAATCGATATTTGTTAGTTTATAAAACGGAATTTATATGTTAAGTCTTCAATCATTTGAATAAAACAATTCATATCAAAGGTGGAGTTATCATATACAAAAGAAAATTACCATCCATGTATAAATTCTAGCAAAGTATTCAAATCCCACATTTGTCATAAATCAATTCAAGCATATAAAGATTATCAAAGCTATTTCACAAACAATATCATCATAGGGATCACATTCATCCTAACACCTCTTAAAAAGAAACGTGCAAAGAAAAAAAGGTTTAAGGGGAAGGTGTTTTGGCCATATATAGTTTTGTAAATATTTTTTTTTTGAAAAACCACGGTTGAATTACCTTGGGTCGTCTCTCGAGAAGCGCTTGGTTTAAGAAGACTAAAGTCCTATCAATCAAAGACATAAAAACACACAAAAAGCAAAATGGAAAAAGACAAAGGACAAGAATTACCTTGGTTTGCCTCTCGAGAAGCGCTTGGTTTAAGGTCATTAGTTGGACCTAACTCCACGTGGATTACTCAATGTACCTCGAACACCTCGGACCGATCATCAAGTCCGTATGACCGCTCCTCTCCGACCTTCTTCAAGACAAGGTTGACAAAAAAGTCTTCCCAAAAGGTTTTGGTTCCTAACTTTACTAGCAAATGGTAAGGATCTTCCACGTACAGGTGTGTACAGTTTGGTTCTCACCGGAATCCTTCTAGCTTTCCTACGTTTCCATGGGTAATCATCAAGCTTCGTGTCCCAACCTTTCTGGGACCGAGAGATTAGCTTCTCATGAATCCTCTTAGCTTCTCTATTTAAGATCTTCTCTTTACCACCAGCTCGAGGATGGTATAGGGCCCTTACCACACGGTTGACCACATACTTGAACAAAGAACACTTGATGGCTTTAGCGGTGAAGCGCTTGCCAACATCATTCATGGTAGTCTGATAAGTCCTAAGCCTTAGGAAGGTGAACCGGTTACGGGTTCCCAGATCCATCTTAGCATGGTTATCTTTTAGCAGAATCGGGAGAGACTTCATCTTGACTTCAGGAAGTTCCTTTGGGAGAGACCTCCAAATCTTGGGTGCATCCCGGGAATGACTAAGAACTTCAAAGGGAGGAAGAGCAAGTACCTAGTGGAATTCTTTAAATCGTGGGCTGAGATTTTTGCCAAGATGACAATCCGCATATGAAATCTCAACCAACTTTAGTGATTATATGTCAATCTTGGCCACGGGTTCAACAATTTGGTCAAGGTGTTGTAGTTCCTCCTCTTCCTTTGTGAGAAGTTCGAGAGGATTTTTATGGTCGACGAAAGGGGTGCTCAAAATTCGGAGTTCTTCTTTGCACACCTCTACCGGCTTAGCCTTTTTAGGGACACGGTGCTTTCGAGGTTGTGCAACCTCTTCATCAATTTCTTGAACGTTGATTAAAATTGATCATCAAGAGGTTGATATGGATGTTGCATTTGAGGCATTGAAGGTTTGTGAGCTTGTTTACCAATCTTGTAGGAGGCATAAAGCTCCTTTCAATATTCAACCTCATCCTCAATAGCTTTCTCTCTTTTTCTTGCAACCCACCTCTCATATTCCAAGACTTCATCCTTTAATTTGTCTCAAAACTTCATCAAGTTTGGCTCGGAGGTTCCATACAAACATTGGCTATCCTGAAAAGTCAAAGACAAAAGGCAAAACAAGATCAAAAAGAAAAGGGAAGGTTTACTCTATCAATGATCATAATCACCAATCGATCTAGACCTAGTCCCCGGAAATGGCGCCAAAAACTTGTTCGCTCTCAGACGTGTGTGAATAATGAACGAATAGATCTTCAATTTATACTTGAAATAAAAGCTTGAACAAATAAGCAAACCAGTAGTGTACGGATCAATTGTAGCAAAATAAAATATTCGAAGGTTCATCTCAGGGACAAAGGTGAAATCAATATAGGTGATAGATCAAAAATAGAACAAACTAAAGTTGATAATAAGAATGAGTCAAGCAAATCACATATAAGATGAATAATATGATAATTGGTGTAACACCCCAAATACGCGGGACTCGGGATGCCACATTGGGCTAGGATCTCACAATGGATCCTGACCCTAGCCTGACAACAAGTTCACTGGACCTTACAACATGACACTAACAAATATAAAATAAATACACAAAATTGTATAAACCGTACAACCAAAAGGTATACAAAATCATATCCGTGTATAAATCAACACCCTCACACAAGAGGTATACAAAACATCATCCTCACGCAGGAGGGAAACATAAACATCCCAAAACCATAACCCTCCTAATGTACGAGAGTCATCGGCTTGTCACCCTGCCAGATCACTCAGCAGCTCGCCTATCCTGAAGACATCTACAACATGGTATAAATCATTAGCTAACCATACATATACAAGGTAATGCATAAGCACAAGCACAAGTTAGGGAAGATAAAAACATAAGCATGTTGTCACACATTTATCCAATTTATTATCTTCATGTAATAGTCATTCACTCAAATCATATATATATATATATATGAAAATATGGTACACGAGGAATGTATCATCCTCACCTCTGGGCTTGTTAGCCATCTGGAAGTAGTGTCGGTCACACAACTCGTGTACCCTATGGGAGTGGATTGCGCCCTTCCTGTATATCAGGTGGCCTGACGTCAAAGAACCTCCACGACTCCACGGCGGGATGAAAGGAAATGGTTATCACAACCATGCATACGGGGCAATAAATAAAACATAGGTCGGTAATAATCGACATCACATGCTATCATAACAAGCATATAACACACACACCGCTCATTCAAACACCCAATATAAGGATGGTAGCTAAGAAAGTCCTACGGACTTACCTCAACCTCGTACAAAACTCAACCACGATCAACCTCCAATCCTTAGAGGGACACAACCTAATAACAAGGAATAAAGATATATCAATCTCCTATCGATCAAAGGGGTCACACCTAGACCCAAGGGATCCATAGGATCATCCTCAACCTAAGCCTCACAATCCACTAATCCTCAAAAGCCATACAAGGCAGATCATGATCATAACATCATCAACACACTCTCATCTACACCTAGCATGGTACTACACACTCAGACAAAGGAAGAGGCAATGTCATCCATAAGCAAGCCTAGAAGCAAGACACACCTACAGAACCAAGAGCAAAGCCAAGCTGGTGTAGGTGGGCGTAGGGACAACTGCAAGATGGCGCAGGGGCGGTGACAAGGTGGAGTTGGGGCAGCTCCAAGGTTGCGCAGGGGCGGCTGTTGTGTAGAAGGCACACTTCCAGCTTCTCTTTGCTTCTTCACTCGATTCTCTTCACACCTTTAGCCAGCAGCCAAGCACATACATACACATACATATATACATACATACATGCATGCATGCATACATACATACATACATACATACATACATACATACATACATACATACATACATACATACATACATACATACATACATACATACATACATACATACATACATACATACATACATACATACATACATACATACATACATACATACATACATACATACATACATACATACATACATACATACATACATACATACATACATACATACATACATACATACATACATACATACATACATACATACATACATACATACATACATACATACATACATACATCTATACATGCATACATGTATCCATCCATCCATGCATACATGCATACATGCATACATGCATACATGCATACATCCATCCATACATGTATCCATCCATACATGCATACATGCATACATGCATACATACATACATACATCAAATGAAGCCTATAAAGGCTGCCACAAGATCAATATTGTGGAACCTAAGTTACGGATGAAGAAAAGATAGAAAGAAGAAAGAAAGAAGGAAGATAGGAAGAAAGAGATGAAGAACTCACCAAGCTGTAATCTAATCAGAAGAGGAATCACACCACAACCTCAAAGCTGGCTCAACAAAGGCACATCAGCATCAATCATCGTCACAACAAAGCCAAGCTCAAACCCTCACAAAACTCACACAAAGATCAAGGAAGATCAAGAAGAGATCCAAGGAGAAAAGAAGAAGAAGATGAATGTGAGAGATAAGATGAAGCTGAGGAAGATGAAGTAAACCCTCATGAGGAAGCAAGGGTGACTTATATAGGAAGTCAGCACAAAAGCACGAGTCAAGAGTCAAAAAAGTCGGTTGCAACACACCCTAAACCGCAGGGGCAACTCAAGGAGCCGCAGGTGCAGCCCGGACAAACCGCAGGGGCGTCCTTTGGCTCACGCAAGGGCGGTTTATGCTGAATTTGTGACCTCAACACTCACTCTCAGCTCCTCCAGACTAAGGCACTTACAATTGGGGCAATGCAGATTTTAGAGATCAAGGTATCCAATTTTGGTTTTCTATTCAAGACTTCTAAAAACTAGTACAAAGTTGGAATGGCTAAGGAAAGGTGTTTCAAAGGTGGGAATGATCACGGGGAAGGTCTCTCAAGCCACTATCCCAAATCAAAGCTCCTATCACCGGGTAAGTCTCAAGGCTCTAAGGAAAGGAACATTGTTAGCATGAAATATTGTGATATTTTAGGCACGTTTTCTAAACGTATTTGATTCATATTGATAGTCTTTAATTGAACTTTGTGCATATGTGAGCTAGTATTACCTATATTGTTGATATGGATGTCTACACTAGTTCTATGTTGATTATAGGTGATTTGGAGCTATTTCCGAACGGAATCAAGCAAAGGAGAGTTGAGTTGATATGTCCATAGATTGAGGACATTCTTTGGAAGCAATTTGGAGTCTTAGCTTGAGGAATGCACGAGTTTAGGGAAGAATCATGTTCTTGCCCTAAATTACGCCCTAAAATACGGCCGTATCACAAACCACGTTCAGAAATACGGCCGTGGATTTGGAGTCAGAAATTCATGTTCATTCCAGGGGATTACACGGCCGTGGAACATATGTTGCAAACCGTATTTGTTTCCACGCTCTAAATTACGGTCGTGGAACACTTCCAGGACCGTGATCTTGGCGAATCTTTTCGCCACACTTTGAAGCCACGATCTTTTAAAGATTGGGCCGGGCCGACATTTTGCCCTACACTATAAAAAGACGGACGAAGCAAGATTCCGTCACCTTCGCTTACCTTGGCTACCCCCGTTTACCCTCATTCATCACCGCTTAGACACGAAGACACTTCGCTTAGCTTGCTTGGAAGCAATTGACATCTCTTTGAAGAGATCGAAGTTCGTGTTTGGAATTCCTCTAATCTCGCACTTTTGGTGGAGATTGCTGTTGAGATCTCCGGATTTGCGGAAGATCGAAGTTCTTGGAAGATTTTGCAAGAAGATCTCTCTTCTTGATTAGGTTTGATTTGGAAAACGGATTGACATCCCGTTTTCTCTTCTTTCCTAAGGTGGTGATTGTTTGTTTTACTTTGAATCTTTTGACATTACTTGTTCTCTTTGTGACTTTGAGATTGAATTGAAGATTATTGAAAGTCTTGAAAGTTTTCATCTTTTTATCTTTTAATTCTTGAATTGATATCAACATGACTGTTATTGGCTAAAAACCCTTAACAATTCTAAGGTGAAGGGTTGATAGTTGTGGCTTAGATGATGATAGATCGATCGCAAACAGATTAGACCCTGAGAGTTAGAGAATTATCGCCGACAACCCTAAATTACGGGCTGTTCTTGAGTCCACGGCCGTGGAACCTCAAGAACTAACCGTGATTTCCCTTAAGTCTACGAACCTGCTTTTACTTTAATCTAAAGTTAAAGATTTGCTTTAGCTTAGTTTAGACTTGTCTTTTCTAGGTGGTAGTGAAGCCTCAACAACCTCTACCTCGATTGTGAGTGTCACAACCTCAATCGGTTAAGTTAGTCTTGATCCTTGGGTTATAAGTTTGGGTATTTGACACTAATTCTCGTCTTTAGAATCCTTCTATATTGAGCCTCAACAACCTGTATAGAGAGTGCCTTGTAGGTGAGTTATATAAGGTTTTTGGAACTTCACCGTACGATTACCTTACATTAGTATACCTTTGCATATCTCAACTCTGTCTTTATATCATTAAGTATATCTTGAATCGATTGCCACAGCTGGATACCTGGATCTTTAGGATTGTTGTTTTCCCAATAATTTGCAAAACTCCCATATTTACTTGCTTGATAACCTGCAATCGAGTTCGTTCCCCCCAAATCCCTGTGTTCGATACTCTGGAATTCTTGCTTAACTATATCGATCCGTACACTGCGGGTTCGCTGCTTGATTCTAGTTTTATAAATTTAAAACTTATTTGCACACACCTCTAGGGGCGAACAAGTTAATGGCGCCGTTGCCGGGGATTTGGTTTAGGCCGAGTCCGGTAGCCGGTTGTCAAGCTTGGGAGCTTGCCCTCGTTATTTGATATCTCTTTGAGTGCATGCGCAGGTCTAGGAACACCGCAGATCTCTTACCTCTTGATCAAGAGCTAGAGAAAACCTTGAGGCAAAAGCGCAAGGAAAAGAAGATGGCCGAAGAACACGAACGTGATCTTCAAACGGAGTTGGCGGAGAAGGAAGCTCAACTCCGATGGAATGAGACTCTCCGCCAGGATGAGATGGATCGTCATCAATCTCAAGTTAACGGTCTACAAGACATGATCTTCCAAATGAGGATAAAGATGAGCGACCTTGAGAATAAGGTAAGCAAGAAGTCCTCAAGAAGGAGATCAAGGTCTAGAAGAAAAAGCCACTCATCCGCTGATGATAGTGACTCTTCCATGCCACCGTTAGAAGAGATTGATCCCACGATCAATATGAATCCTTTCCATCCACAAGGAGCTGCTAATCGCCGCATTCCACCTAGGAATGCGAGAGTCGAACATGTGGATAATGAGCCAAGAACTCTTGGCCAGCGGATGGATCCAACACAACAACCACGCCGCTTGGGTGTGAATTTTGATGCTGAAGATATGCAAGGGTTTAGCTTTAACCCTCAAGTTATCACTCTTGTTCGCCAAAGCCAATTTGGCGGTACAAGCGCTGAATCTCCACACCAACACTTGCAAAACTTTGAGTGTATGATGGAGACGATGAGACCGAAGAAAACTACTACCAACAGCTATAAGCTCAAACCTTTCTTTTTCTCTTTGAAAGGGAAAGCGTTGTCATGGTATCAAGCTCTTCCCAATGGGAAACTAGACACGTGGGAAGACCTTTCCGCGGAGTTTCTCACCAAATTCTTTCCGCCCTCCAAAACGGCGGAACTTAGAGGTAAGATTAATGCTTTTTCCATGAGACCTAACGAAAGTTTGTTTCAATCTTGGGAAAGGTTTCAGGATTTACTCTTGGATTGCCTTCATCATGGCATATCCAAGTTTGCCTTGCTGGAAATCTACTACAAAGGGCTGGATGCGGGAACGCAATTCAACCTCCAATCCCTCTCATGCAGAACGTTCATGGACATGAGAGAAGATGACGCTTGGGACTTCATTGAGAAGCAAGCAAGAGTCATAGAGAAGTATTTCCACCGGAAAGCGGAGGGAAATCGTGTGGACCAAGGAGCGAAGCTCACACATGAAGCTCAAAATCAAATCTTCTCCCTCAACAATGAGATCAAAGAGTTGAAGGAGACTATCAAGACCAACTTCCCAAAGCAACAAGAGAAGGATGTTGGCTACTTGGGCAACAACAATGGCGGTGATAACACCAACCGCAACAACAATAACCGGAACAATAACCGGAATAACAATTGGAATGGAAACAACAACAACCGGAACAACAATAATTGGAACAACAATCGGGGTTCAAACAACAACAATTGGCGCTCCAATCAACAAAATTCCGGTAACTCCTATCCTTCCAATTCTAATTCGCTAACTCCACCTTCCTCTTCCTCTACTCCTTTGAAAAGCCAGGGGCAATCATCTAATGGAGGAAACAATACGGGAAAGGAGAAGTCCGATCCCATGTTGGAGACAATCTTGGGAAAGCTTCAAGGGTTGGAGAACCGCCTCATCAAGGTTGATGATCAAGTCTCTAAGGTTGACAAAGCTCAAAAAGTTTTGGAAAACCAATTGTTCAACCACGCAGAGGAAGTTCTTAGAAATCAAGGGAAACTTCCAGGAAAGACGGAGGACAACCCTAAGGGAAGGGTAATGGCGATTACAACTAGGAGCGGAGTGACTACCACCGATCCGCAGCCTACGTTCGTTGAAGTCCCCGTAGAGAAGGACAAAGGAAAGGGGAAGGAGAAGGAAGATGACTATGTTCCTCCTCCAGCTTACAAACCTCCCCTACCGTTCCCTCAATCTAGAGCGCGAGCGCGCCTAGACAAACAATTCGGTAAGTTCATAGAACTCATGAGCAAGCTGCATATTAATATACCCTTCATTGATGCTATTGTAGGTATGCCGGCTTATGGCAAGTTCTTGAAGGAGCTTCTCTCTAACAAGAGGAAGCTAGAAGATTTCGGTGAGGTCAAGATGAGTTCGGATTCTTCGGATCTCATCAAGACTATGAAGGAGAAAATGCCCCCAAAGTTGAAAGATCCGGGGTCATTTTGCATTCCCATTGGAGTGGGAGATGTCATATACGACGCTTTATGTGACTTGGGAGCAAGTGTGAGCATCATACCACTTGCATTATGTAGGAAGATCGGTTTAGGCGATCCTAAACCGGTCAAGATGACGTTATACATGGCGGATCGATCCATCACTCGCCCCGTCGGTATTGTAGAAGACGTCCCGGTCAAGCTAGGTAAATTCTTTGTCCCTATTGATTTTGTCGTGCTTGACATTCCTGCAGATAGTCCGGTCCCGATCATACTCGGAAGACCGTTTCTTGCAAATTCCGGCTGCATGGTCGATTGCAAGAATGGGAGACTCGCTTTTGATATTGGAGAAGAGAAAGTAGAGTTCGTTCTTTCCACTCTAGTAAAGGAGCCAATCTTTGACGAGGATATTTACGACATCCAAGATGAAGAAGGTTTGTCTAGGGAGGAGGTAAGTGCGATTCTCTTTAACGATCCTTTACAAAAGGTTATCACTATGAGTCTAACCAATGTAGGGAAAGAAGAAGAGTGCAAAGAGGAAATTGAAGCCTTAGAAGCACAAGAAGAGATGCATGAAGTGGAGTTTGAGAAACTCAACGATGAGGCTGAGAATGTAAGAATCCACGGTCATACCCTGTATTCCACGACCGTGGATTTCACAACCAAAATCGACCTCCATTCCAGGGGATTACACGGCCGTGGAACACATGGAAAGGCCGTAATTCTGACCGTGGAAGAGGGTGATCGGCTTACTTCTTCAACTTCTTTTGATTCTTCTGCAAACCATTCAACAACCTTTAGAAACTTCTAAGGAAACATCGGATGCCCCTCAAGGACCATTGGAAGCTCCGAAAGTGATGGAACTCAAACCACTCCCTACTCATCTAAGGTACGCTTTTCTTGGATCTAATTCTACCTTTCCGGTCATTGTTAGCTCCGAACTAAGCATAGATGAACATGAACAGCTCATGACAGTCCTTAGGAAACATAGAAAAGCCATAGGCTACACTATCGAGGACTTAGTAGGAATTAAACCCTCTCTATGTATGCATAAGATACTAATGGAGGAGGATTTTAGAACTTCAAGACAACCTCAAAGGCGGTTGAATCCGACCATGAAGGAGGTTGTCAAGAAGGAAATTCTTAAACTTCTTGATGCAGGAATCATCTATCCTATCTCCGATAGCAAATGGGTGAGTCCAGTTCAAGTAGTTCCGAAGAAGGGAGGAATGACGGTCATCACCAACAAGAACAACAAACTCATTCCTACCCGAACCGTGACTGGATGGCGAATGTGCATAGACTACCGCAAGCTCAACAACGCGACGCGGAAGGATCACTTTCCCTTGCCATTCATCGATCAAATGCTTGAAAGGTTAGCACAACATTCACATTTTTGCTACCTTGACGGTTATAGTGGTTTCTTTCAGATACCGATACATCCGGACGATCAGGAGAAGACCACATTCACATGCCCTTGGGGTACGTTCGCCTATAGGAGAATGCCATTCGGGCTTTGCAACGCCCCAGCCACCTTTCAACGGTGCATGATGGCCATCTTCTCCGAGTACGTAGAGGAAATCATGGAAGTCTTCATGGACGACTTCTCCGTATACGGTTCCTCTTTTAACGATTGCCTTTCTAACCTTTCTCTTGTTTTACAACGTTGTGAAGACACTAACCTAGTTCTTAATTGGGAGAAGTGTCAATTCATGGTTAAGGAAGGAATCGTATTAGGTCACTTAGTCTCTAGTAGAGGGATAGAGGTAGACAAGGCTAAGATAGAGACCATAGAGAAACTTCCTCCCCCAATTTCGGTGAAAGGGATAAGAAGTTTCCTAGGACATGCTGGATTTTATAGACGCTTCATTAAGGACTTTTCTAAGATATCAAAACCTCTCACTAATCTATTGATGAAGGATGCGGTTTTTGAGTTTTCACAGGAATGTTTAGATGCGTTTAACACCATTCGGCAAGCTCTAATTTCAGCACCTATTATCCAACCCCCGGATTGGACTCTCCCCTTCGAGATTATGTGCGATGCCAGTGACGTAGCCATTGGAGCTGTTCTTGGACAACGAAAGGAAGGGCGAACCCATGCCATATACTACGCTAGCAAGACGCTAGACGAAGCTCAGCTCAACTACGCCACTACAGAAAAAGAGTTTCTAGCCATTGTCTACGCTATTGACAAGTTTCGCTCTTATCTTGTAGGTGCAAAGGTGATTGTCTACACGGATCATGCTGCGATCCGGTACCTCCTTGCGAAGAAAGACGCGAAGCTAAGGCTAATTAGATGGATTCTTCTCCTACAAGAATTCGATCTTGAGATCCGCGACAAGAAAGGTTCAGAAAATTCTGTTGCGGATCATTTGAGTCGCCTCACACATCTAGAGGACGACCATCTACCCATTGATGACTCCTTTCCGGACGAACACCTACACATCATAGTGGAGTGCATCAACGAGATCTCCAAAGGTAACGAACCATGGTTTGCTGATTTTGTTAACTATTTGGTTTGCCAGGAGATACCGCCCGGACTATCCTACGCACAAAGGAAGAAGTTCTTTAAGGACGTCCGGGAATACTATTGGAACGAACCTCTCCTCTTTAAGAGAGGTCCGGATGGCATCATCCGGCGATGTGTGCCGGAAGATGAGATGCAAAGTGTCATCCGCCATTGTCATTCACTACCTTGTGGAGGACACGCTAGTTCGAACAAGACTAGCGCAAAGGTATTGCAATCTGGATTCTATTGGCCTACTTTATTTAGAGATGTGCAATCCTTTGTCTCTTGCTGCGATACTTGTCAAAGAACAGGCAATATTTCTAGAAGGAACGAGATGCCCCTCAACAACATCCAAGAGGTGGAGATTTTCGACGTTTGGGGAGTCGATTTCATGGGACCATTCCCATCTTCTTGTGGAAACCAATACATACTATTGGAGGTAGACTACGTTTCTAGATGGGTGGAAGCAATTGCCTCTCCCACAAATGATGCCATGGTGGTGGTTAAGTTCTTCAACAAGACCATCTTTCCGCGATTTGGAACACCAAGGACAATCATTAGTGATGGAGGTTCTCACTTCATAGCCCGTCGCTTTGAAGCTCTTCTAGCTAAGTATGGGGTTACTCACAAGATCGCTACCCCTTACCATCCACAAACGAGTGGACAAGTTGAGATCTCAAATAGGGAGATCAAGGGAATTCTAGAGAAGACGGTTTCAAGGACTAGGAAGGATTGGTCCTTGAAACTAGATGATACATTATGGGCGTACCGGACTGCGTACAAGACTCCCATAGGAACCACACCATACAACCTTGTGTATGGGAAGTCTTGTCATTTGCCGGTAGAGCTGGAGCACAAAGCATTTTGGGCTATCAAGTGGCTGAATTTCGGCATGAAGGAAGCGGGAGAGAAGCGTCTCCTAGACATCAACAAGCTGGATGAACTTCGCTTGAACGCCTATGAAAACGCTAAGATCTACAAGGAAAGAGCAAAGCGTTGGCATGATAAGCATATCATTCCAAAGGACTTCAAAGAAGGGGATCAAGTTCTCCTCTTCAATTCAAGACTTCGCCTCTTTCCAGGTAAGCTTAAATCCCGTTGGACCGGACCTTTTCTAATCAAACGTATTTTCTCCCATGGTGCAGTTGAAGTATGGGGTGAAGCTAGCGGAAGTTTTAAGGTGAACGGTCAACGACTCAAGAAGTACACACCGGAACTCCAAGCTGAGGAGTTCGCGCCTACCGCACTCGAATAAGTGCGAGATTGGTCTAGCTACGGACCTTAAACAAAGCGCTTCTTGGGAGGCAACCCAAGGTATTGCATTCTCGTTTTTTGTTTTCGATTCATAGTTTAGCTTAGAATAGACGTTTTCGCTTTATTTTGCCTCGATTTCTTCCGGTATGTTCGTGTTTTTGGTTGTAGGATCGATGGAAAAGGAGAAATGGAGAATAATGTCGAAGAAGAGCAACGAAATTTGGACTTTGAAGCTTTACAGAAGGTTCCACGGTCTAAATTACGGTCGTCATAGCTACAGTGGCCGTAATTCTCAAAAGCCTTTGAAAAATCACCAAAACCACGGGTCCGTACACTTCCACGGCCGTGGAACACCCCGACAGACCGTGATTTTCAAAATTTTGCCTGCGACTATATAAGCCACATTCTTCACAAAATTCCCCAAAATCTTACCCCTTTCCACGCCCTAAACGCCGAAATCTCATGACCTTCTCCAATTCCTCGTTTTCTAATCGTTTTCAACGATTCTTCATCCTAAACTGCAGCAAATCCAACCACGAACAAGATCCAAGCGACAAACCGAGCGGAAATCCATCAACAAATGTGCATTTCGGGTTTTTCAATCCGAAAAAGAGGTTTATTCTTTCTTCTTGAATTTCGCGGATTTGGTTCGTTTTTGCTATAGATTTTTAGAAAGAACTGACAAAGACTGGAAGGAATTAGATTAGGACTGCTTGTTGTGGTGATTGTTGGTGAATTTGCTGAGATTCGCAAGATTTTGAGACGAATCACGGTCTCTGGGTAAACCACGGCAGTGGAACTTGAAGAACAGACCGTAATTTTGGTGAAAAATGGACTTTGTAAGGAGAATGTCGGGAAGGATAAAAGAGAAAAAGGGAGAGCAAAATAAGAAAAGAAAGGGCAATCCCTCCACCTCTAGGGCACCACCACCCTCATCTCCCTCACTACCATCCTCACCTTCACCTCCATCTTCACCTCCTCACCCTAGCAACCCAACCATACATGAGAACCACCTTGTTGCACTAGACCGGATCAAGGAGAGGACAGTGATAGGTCCTAGGTATTTGTTGTTGGAGGATCTACATCCTCTCAACATTGTTGATGATCTTACATGGCTCTTGGATAGAGCCGGATTGCTTGTCTTCACGAACATTCGTGAAGACGCCTATGAGGAGATCACCCGGGAGGTTGTGACGTCCTTCGAGCACAGCCACGTAGATAGGACCGTCTCCTTCCGTCTCATGGAACAAGACTATCATTTGAGTATTGTTGAGTTTGGGACCATTTTCGGGTTCCATGAGACCTATAACGGTCGATTTCCGAGTGGAGTTTACCCCAAAGACTTTTGGGAGGAAGTAGCTATGATTTACGCTGACGAGGACCGTTGGCAGCCCGCCGATACCAAGGCTAGATTGATGTACCATCTAGCCTTGAAGATAGCACACCGCGTTCTTTCGGAGTGTCTCTTTCCTAGGACGGAGACGCCCCAAAAGATCAAGACGGATGAGCTATTCTTGCTCTATAGTATGCTATATGGTCGCCGTGCAGATTGTGCCACTCTTTTGGCGGCTACGATGAGTAAACTCAAGAACAAGAAGAAGGGGAACATTGGATATGGTGGGATAGTAACCCACATTGCTAGGACGTTTGGTGTAGATTTTTCCGCTTGCACCCGTATACCGGCGGTTCCCTTAGGGCTACATGCTTTTATGGTTAGGGGACTCATCTTCCCCACACATGGAGGTCCGCCTTATGTGGGCATGCCTTGGGAGACTAGGACGGGTAGGGGGATTGAGTGGCTGCCGGAGTATTCCATTGTGGCGGGACGCCACAATTGGAAGGAGACATTCGCTGCGATGCATGCGAACAAGTTAGTAGCTCCCCCTTACGTTCCACCACCGGTTGTAGAGGAGGAGGACATGGGAGATCAGTACAAGAGGGGTGGAGGAGCGGAGCAGGAGTTTGGCACGTTTCCGGATCAGCCGGAGGCGGCCCCGGATGTACCTAGGCGCTCTCCACGTCCAGCTAGAGCTTCAGGCTCGTCATCTCGCCGCGCTAGCGTGAGTGAGAGGCCCACGTGGATGACTACACCTCCCACTTGGTATGACACACCCCCTCCTTGGTCCACGGCGCAGCCAGCAGCAGCACCACCACCAGCACCAGCACCATCCGATGCTCCATCATGGTACAGTCACGCCCCGGGATGGTACGAGCAGATGCCGGATTGGGCTACCGGACTTTCAGAGAGAGTAAGAGCGCTAGAGATCCGGGCGGATGCTAGAGACGGACGCTTAGACGACCTTGACCACATGATGAGGGACGTCTACCGCCAGTAGTTTGGACGGTTCTATGATCCGAGTTTCTCTCCATTCCCACCTCCGCCGGCGCCGTAGTGATTGATGCATGATCGTTGTTTTAGACATTCCCGCCACCACTTGTGAGTTTCTTTTTTCTTTTCTTTCTTTTGTTCTTTCTTTTGAACATTAGGGACAATGTTCGTCCTAAGTATGGGGTGGGATGTACTAAAAGTTTGTAATAACTCTACTCTCTATGTTTGCTTTCATTCGAGACTATCGTTGCATCTTCATTATGTGTTACACGTTTCCTTATTGCATTGCATGAAAAGTGACTTGAAAAACCCATAAAAATTTGAAAATTTTTGCAAATTATGTGCTTCTAATGAATTGAGATGATTTCCATGATAATCACTACTTGTGAATTGAGTTTGATGACAATTGCATGCTTAAAAGGATTGTGAATTGAAAAGAATTTGAATGAATGAATTTTACCTCTTTTGCAAGTTTTATAATGTGAAAATGTTACCTAAATCATGTTAGAAAATTGAAGTTGAAATCACGTTATAAGTTCCTATACTTCTTATTGAAATGATTAAGGCAATTCAATACTTTCTTTCTTCTTTCTTTGATCATCTAGCTCCTCATTGAAATATTAGCCTCCTTTACCTATCCGGGAATTTGGAGAAGTGAATGAGAAAAAGGCATGTTTGATGTGGGAGGGCCATGAGAGCAATTATTTGCAATCAATTGAATAGAAAGAAATTATAAGTTTGGGGAAGTCAATCATGACGATGAGTAACTCGGCACCATTCACATAGCCGGGTGTTTGTGTCTTGCCAAAGTCGGATTGAGCGATATTCCTAGCGGATTATGGTATGTGCGCTAAGGGTTTGAGGCATCTCTTGAAAAATTTGAGAAACGCCGATCTCCTAGGCTTCGGTTTTTGTGCACCTCTATCCATAACTCCAAAAGTAAAGTCGAAAAGTGAAAAGAAGAGAGCGAAGCTCTAAGTTGAAGTGTTGCGGACACCGCATAAGAAGAAGAAGGTAGTTGTCCACTTTCCCGAATTTATGCAGCACTTTCCCTTAAAGTTTTCCCTTCCCTTCCATATTCTAGACCTTTTCTTTGAAAGTCCTTAAGATCAAAAGAATGTTATATGACTTGGTGATCTAAATTGAAGTTTCTTGTGATTGATTTTGATAATGTTTGAAGGTTATAATGCTTGTTTAGAAATTAAGATTGGTTCATGAATTTTCTTTGCCTTTTACTCTTTGATTAAGTGTGTGAAAGTTTGAAAAACGATTGAAGCAAGGTTTGAGAATGATCTATTCTTTAGAAGTCACATTCATCCAAAAGAAGGTATACATATTTCATCCTAACTCTTGTTTAAAGCTTTTTGAAAGACCTTGCTTAGGGACAAGCAAGTGTTAAGTATGGGGTTATTTGTTAGCATGAAATATTGTGATATTTTAGGCACGTTTTCTAAACGTATTTGATTCATATTGATAGTCTTTGATTGAACTTTGTGCATATGTGAGCTAGTATTACCTATATTGTCGATATGGATGTCTACACTAGTTCTATGTTGATTATAGGTGATTTGGAGCTATTTCCGAACGGAATCAAGCAAAGGAGAGTTGAGTTGATATGTCCATAGATTGAGGACATTCTTTGGAAGCAATTTGGAGTCTTAGCTTGAGGAATGCACGAGTTTAGGGAAGAATCACGTTCTTGCCCTAAATTACGCCCTAAAATACGGCCGTATCACAAACCACGTTCAGAATTACGGCCGTGGATTTGGAGTCAGAAATTCATGTTCATTCCAGGGGATTACACGGCCGTGGAACATATGTTGCAAACCGTATTTGTTTCCACGCTCTAAATTACGGTCGTGGAACACTTCCACGACCGTGATCTTGGCGAATCTTTTCGCCACACTTTGAAGCCACGATCTTTTAAAGATTGGGCCGGGCCGACATTTTGCCCTACACTATAAAAAGACGGACGAAGCAAGATTCCGTCACCTTCGCTTACCTTGGCTACCCCCGTTTACCCTCATTCATCACCGCTTAGACACGAAGACACTTCGCTTAGCTTGCTTGGAAGCAATTGACATCTCTTTGAAGAGATCGAAGTTCGTGTTTGGAATTCCTCTAATCTCGCACTTTTGGTGGAGATTGCTGTTGAGATCTCCGGATTTGCGGAAGATCGAAGTTCTTGGAAGATTTTGCAAGAAGATCTCTCTTCTTGATTAGGTTTGATTTGGAAAACGGATTGACATCCCGTTTTCTCTTCTTTCCTAAGGTGGTGATTGTTTGTTTTACTTTGAATCTTTTGACATTACTTGTTCTCTTTGTGACTTTGAGATTGAATTGAAGATTATTGAAAGTCTTGAAAGTTTTCATCTTTTTATCTTTTAATTCTTGAATTGATATCAACATGACTGTTATTGGCTAAAAACCCTTAACAATTCTAAGGTGAAGGGTTGATAGTTGTGGCTTAGATGATGATAGATCGATCGCAAACAGATTAGACCCTGAGAGTTAGAGAATTATCGCCGACAACCCTAAATTACGGGCTGTTCTTGAGTCCACGGCCGTGGAACCTCAAGAACTAACCGTGATTTCCCTTAAGTCTACGAACCTGCTTTTACTTCAATCTAAAGTTGAAGATTTGCTTTAGCTTAGTTTAGACTTGTCTTTTCTAGGTGGTAGTGAAGCCTCAACAACCTCTACCTCGATTGTGAGTGTCACAACCTCAATCGGTTAAGTTAGTCTTGATCCTTGGGTTATAAGTTTGGGTATTTGACACTAATTCTCGTCTCTAGAATCCTTCTATATTGAGCCTCAACAACCTGTATAGAGAGTGCCTTGTAGGTGAGTTATATAAGGTTTTTGGAACTTCACCGTACGATTACCTTACATTAGTATACCTTTGCATATCTCAACTCTGTCTTTATATCATTAAGTATATCTTGAATCGATTGCCACAACTGGATACCTAGATCTTTAGGATTGTTGTTTTCCCAATAATTTGCAAAACTCCCATATTTACTTGCTTGATAACCTGCAATCGAGTTCGTTCCCCCCAAATCCCTGTGTTCGATACTCTGGAATTCTTGCTTAACTATATCGATCCGTACACTGCGGGTTCGCTGCTTGATTCTAGTTTTATAAATTTAAAACTTATTTGCACACACCTCTAGGGGCGAACAAACATATACTCAAACTAACAACTCAACCAAAGGGTAAAGAACTAACCTTTACCGGGTAAGTCTCAGGTTAAGCTCACTCGGGCAAGAAGAAGGCATACTCAAACCTAATAAAGGGTTTTGAATCGTTTCTTACCTAGAACTCGTCATCTTTGATAACCAAGAAAGGGAATCACCGGGTAAGTCTCTTCTCAAGCTTAGATGTAAGCCTTAGAGGGAACTAAGTGTATAAAACACTCAACAACTAGGATTTGGCAAACTAAAACCTAAGCATAAAGATATATAAAAAATGGATTAATAGAAGAAACCTCGGGTTGTTCTAAGAAAAATCTCAACCAAGATTCCTGAAGAATAGGCCGAAATTCGTTTGATCGAAGGTTAAACCAACTTTAGGGTCAAATCTAAACTTTAAGGCTCAGTCTATCATCATCTAAACCAAAATCATCAACCAATCACCCTAGAATCGCAAGAGTTTAGCCAAAAACACACATATTTAATCAAGAAAGATATATGAAGAATTTAAGAAAACCATAAACAAAAAGAAAAGAAAGAAAGGTAAGAAATACTTAGCGAAGTATCTTAAATATCCCAAAGTAAAAGCAATCCAATAACAAAGATCCAATATTTTACATTTCAAAAAAAAAAAGATCCAATCTTTAATCAAAAAGCTATGAAATCAAGAACTATCTTTCTCTCCAAGAATTCTCTCAAATCACTCTAACAAGTGTTGTTGCCGTCTTCTATGGGGCGTGAATCTAAGCGTGGTAGTACGTGTCAAGTCCTATCCAGCCGTCGATGTCCGTATGATTTTGCCGACATCCATATCTTATACCCAAAACTAGGGTTTTAGAACCTTGGGATTGGGCCGAAAATAAGATAAATATCGGTCTATCTTTGTAGAAATCTCGGCCGAGATTTCTTGTGATGTTTCAGCCCTCCTTTTATGATGTACTTGTCTTCCTTAGCTCTTTCCTTCACTCTTCTTGTGATGTTTCAGCCCTCCTTTTATGCTCCACCATGTTCCAATATGATCCTCATCAAGGCTCATTCCTCATGTATCAATTTTGCTTCAAAGTCCACCAAATTACCTAAAAATGCAAAAAGAATCTATGTAGACATCTATTATAGCAAAGTATGCAAATATGAGCTCAAATGCTATGAATTCATGTCTATGCATGCAAAATACAGGGAAAAATAACCTAAATGCAAGTCTAAATTAGGGTCATAATTCATGTTATCAACATGCTCGCCAACATGATCACCAATCGAGATCTCTACATGATGAGTAGCATGAACAACATCGTCAAGTGGGCATCCTCCCTGAAGCCATCTAAGTCTCTTGTAGAAGTGTGGTTGCGATCGACATCCTCCTCATCAGACTCAGTCCGATATAGTGGCTCGAGTAACGCCTCTACTTGTACGACTGAAGATGGCTTAAAAGATGAAGGTCCAAGTGGCCGAGAAGATTGAACCGGTCTCTGAAGACGAACCGGTACGGACATCTGTTCTACAATTTGAGACGAACTATCTCGATCCCCTCTGTGAGTTGAGGCCGTAGGACGCCTCCACCTCTACATTGTCTCTGATGTCTTACACCGATATAAACATATTTTAATTTTATACTATATACAATATTCATTTCTAGGTAATTAAATTTAATATTATTCATTTTATTCATTTTATTTAAATAAATTAATCAAATTTAATAATATTCATTTATGGGGAGATGAACAGTGTTAGACGCGCATCCGGATGAGCATCAAACCCAGTTCATATTCCCAACGAGAACTTTCATTTACAACATAATCTAACCTAAACAAAATCAATTTCATTGCAATGCATCCGAGAATAAATTGAAAACTCGAATTCAACTTAATCTACTCAATTCCAACCTAATCTAACCTACAAAACTTAATTCCAACGTAATCAAATTAAACCCTAAAAACTTGCAGTCGGGATTCTCGGATTACCTCAAATGTGGTGTGTTTCCTCTTGTGAAAGAGTCCTCGTCAACCACCACAACCCTTCATACTCGTTTGATAAGTTCAGTTATTTGAATTTTGATAGCATGAGTTATTTTCTATATTTTGGATATGGTTTTGGCGTTTTCTCATCATAATTTTGCATTCATGTAAATGTATTCTTAGTGTTTATGTCATTATTCGTTTACTTTGAAAGAATCGAAGTCTACACCACGTTTGATTGTAATTGTAAGGAATATGACACATTTTGGGTCGAAATGGAGCATAAGGAGCTAAGGAAGCTATGGAGCTACATTGTGGAGCATTAGGAAGGACAAGAAGAAAGGCAGAAACTATGCTGGAAGAAAGAAAGAAAGATTTGGTTGAAGATACGATGGCATGCACGTAGATCACTACTGATCTCGGATCGAAGCCGTCATGCATCTCGACCGAGATGGCCCATGATGACATGAATTATGACCTATATTTAGGCATGTATTTATGTAGATTTTCACTTTATTTTGCACGCATAGACATACATTCATGGCATTTATATTTATATCCACCTACCTTGTGACAATAGAGGTCTACACAAAGTTTTATTGCAATTGTAGGTAATTTCGCGAATTATGGAGCAAAATGGCACATTTAAGGATTAAGCCTTGATACGGAATAAAAATGAGCATTAAAGGGAGCTATGAAGGAGGCAACGTATTCTCCATTACCGTCTTACGCACAAAAGTATTCTCTGACACCGTCTAATGCGCCAAAGTATTTTTTGATACCATGTGACGCGCCAAAGTATTTTTTGATGTTGTCTGACGCGCCAAAGTATTTTCTGATAACGCGCATCAGAGTTGGCTCTGATACCAGCGGGCTCGATTTCTTTTCAGCCCAAATATTTAGGGTTTTATTTTTAAACCCAAGATTTATCCCTACAAATATTCTATAGCCTTCAACATTGAAAGACAGACTTGGACACCTGCGACGGCTGACACCAATATCTCCAGGGGACTCCATTTAGGGTAGCCAAAATCACGTTTTACACGGAGATCACATCAGATACAAAGATCTCGATTTAGGACGGAAGGACGGTGCTCTTGGATTCCATTTTTCTACACATCGGAAAAGGTTGCTTTACCATTGGAGGAGATTGAAGAAGTTCGTGATTCTACTTTGGAGATTTGTGAGATTGTTCTATTTTTTTATTCTTGTCTTTGAGAACACATTCTGGGATTATATTGTTTGATGATTGAGTTATTGATTTTGTAAAGATTGGTTTTAATTATCTTTGTGTTCTTGATTGCATATCCTTCTTGATTTTTATTCTTAATCTTGATTTGATTATGATTGTGATTGTTGACTAAACCCCACTGCGATTCTAGGGTTAAGGGTTGGTGGTTGTGGTATCGATGATAATAGATTGAGCCTAAACAGATTGCACCCTGAGAGTTGTGAGACGAAACCCTCGAACAAGGATTTGCACGGGTTGTTCTTAAGGAACCACGACCGTTGTTTCCCAAGATCTTGCCGTGGTTTCCTTTATCTTGCACGTTTCTCTTTTCCCTTTATCCAATGTTCAAGATTGCAAAAATCATACCTTCTTTAACCTTGTTTGGCCTATGCTTTGCTGTTTGTGAGTGTTTAGAAGCTCTCGGTGATAGAGGATTCAAACCCCTCTATTAGGTGAAGAGGAGTGTCATGCCCTTTATCCTTTATCTTTCTTTTCCTTGGTTTTGATTGGTGTGAGAGTTTAATTCTATCCTTGTGACCTCTTTTTGACGAGACTCAACATCCGTTAAGTAGAATCCTTTGGGTGGGATAAGGGAAGTCGGATCTTAAACCGGACGACATTCCTATCGAAGATATACATACCTTTCTATCCAGCTTTGTCGGTACACATTCTTAGACATCTTGAATCGAATACCGCAACCGGATACTTCGATCTCTAGATATTGCATTCCCATTATTCTTGCTTTAATATTCTTTATTGTGATCATTACATTGCTTGCTACCCAAGTTGGATTACCTTTACTACTTTGTTCTCACCGATTCCCTGAGATTAACTCCGGAATATTAGCCCATACTACGACTGATCCTTACACTGTGGGCTCGCTATCATTAGGCATAATTCTTGGATATAAATTTAAAGCTTATTTGCGCACACACCTTTTGGAGCGAACAATTTTTTTGCGCCGTTACCGAGGAATTTGTCAAGAGCAATCCAGTGCACGGTTGTCTAACTTGGAAGCTTCTTGCTTTGTTACTAATCATTCTACTCAAGTGTTCTTGCATATATATTTTTCTTTCTATGAGTTTCTGACCTTTCAGGGCCACCAATGGCTTCTAGGAGCTATGAGCGTGCATTCGATCCAATATGGAGAGCGAGACAAATGGCTAGAGTGGACCATTATAAGTATCTGAAAGAGAAATACGCCTTCAATTCGTTTGACAGTGAAAAAGAAAGAGATGAAGTCATTGAGGATGAGCGTGCCTATTGGGATGAGCTTAATCCCCCTCATACGTTTTATGAGAAAGGAGACATCTCTTATATGCCTCAAGTGCAACCTCCACAACAAACCCCCGAGGATCGGATGTAGATGATGCAGAAAAGATGTTAAAAGTGATGGACAAGATGTAAGACGACATGAACGCTATTTCTGAATCTTATAAAGCCTTGGAAAATCATCTATCTAGCGAGAAAGAATTCCAAATCATGAGCATTCCTCCTACCGAACCCGATGTTCCTCTAGAAGTTCTTGAAGAAGAAGAAGAAGAAGAAGAAGAAGACCTCGACCCAATTGCTGATATTACGGTCGAGATTGAAGAAAATTTGGTTAAGTTGGAAAAAGAGGAAGATGTAAGAAACCTTGGCCAAATCATTGAAACTGTGGACAAGGTTGAAGAAAGTTCAACTGAGTTGGGAGAAGTTTTATGTGTGGATTGTAATCCTAACACAAATCTCGTCCTAAGTTTTGAAATGCTTTACAAGGTACTTTCTCTTACTCTGTTTGAAATTCCGTTTAAAATTTCTAAATTATTCAGGAATGCACCGGAGAGTTGGAGGTTTCTTCCAAAAGAACCTCCAAAGGTCAAGATAAAACCTCACCTGAATTTGCTGAAAGAAGATGCTCCTTGGACTACAAGGAGTAGAGTTAGCAAGAACTTCACCGTTAAGGCGATGAAGTGTCTTTTGTTCAACTATGGCATCACTCACGTAACAAAGACCATACGTCATTCTAAAGCTGGAGATGGGGAAGCTAAGAGGATTCTCGCAAAACTGATTTCTCAATCCAGGAAAGGATGGGACGCAAGGTTAGATTATGTTCCATTAAAGTGCAAGAAAGCTAGAAGGATTCCGGTGAGAATCAAACCGTACAAGCTTGTACATGGAAGATCCTACCATTTTCCGGTGAAATGAAGAACTGGAACCTTTTTAGAAGAATTTTATGATGAGTTTGATGAGCAATCCATGATGTTCAAGGTGCATTGAGTCATCTATGGAGATAGGTCCAGCTAGCAACGTTAAACCAAACGCTTCTTGGGAGGCCACCCAAGGTATTGCTTTCTTCTTGCTTTCTACCTTAGCTTAGTTAGTTTATTTTTGTCATTTTCGTTGGTTCATTCCCGGTTTTTCTTGTGTCTTTGGATGACAAGAACTAGGAAATCTCTAAAAAGATGTGAGAAGAATAGCAAAGTCGGAATTCTCGAAAAAGGACATCAAAAGGGGATTCCAAAGACATAAAAGGTTTCCACGGCCATGGTTTCCTATTTTTGAACGTGGAAGCACAAGTCGAGAGGCGCTACGGATGGTTCCACAATCGTGGTTTTGCTAGGGGGTCGTGGTTTTTCCGGAAAAAAAAATTATGGAAATTTTCTTCGGACGAGAGACGTTCCCCTTTTTTCATTCAACAACATTCTTCGACACCGATTGGAGTATTCAAAGTTCCCTATTGAGCTTCTATATATTCCCACCACCACCACCACCACGCGATGAATGATTCGCCATCTTACATTGTGAGTATCTTTTTCCGCCTTTTCTTTTCTTCACATTGGGGACAATTCGTGTTTTAAGTATGGGGTGGAAGTATTTGCAATACCATTTGCATGTTTTATGTCTTGCATCATGTATGATTTTGAAAAATCCAAAAATTGTGAAATTTTAAAATTTGTGTGCATCTAGGATGGATATGATCTCTATGATGTTAATTGTTTTGTGGAATAGATATGATGATTCTTGTATGTTTGAATTGATTTATGACAATTGTGGGATTTGAATACTTTGTTAGAATTTCATGCGTGTTTGATAACTTTCTTTCATTCTAAATCATGTTGAGTATTGAAGGTTGAAACCACATGATAAGTTCTTACACTTCTTACTTATATGATTAAGGCGCTTCGTTTTTTATTCCTTTCTTCTTCTTGATCTCGCTTTTAGCTCCTCATGTATATCTATATATTGCCCCTTCTTACCTATCCGGGAATTAGGATGCGATTTGTGTAAAAATTGTGAAGTTTAAAGTTGAAAGTGGTGAACGTGTTAGAAAATAGGTGTGGGGAAGTCAATCATGATGATGAGTAACTCGGCACCATTCATATAGCCGGGTGTTTGTGTCTTGCCAAAGTTGGATTGAGCGATATTCCTAAAGAGTCATTGTATGTTCATTACGGTTTGAGGCGACTCGAAAAATTGAGTTAATGATGATTTCCTAAGCTTCGGTTATTGTGCACCTCTATCCTTGATCTCAAAAAGTAAAGTAAAAAAAAAGTTATGCTGAAAAAGAAGAGCAAAGCTCCTATTGGTGGAAGTTGAAGTGTTCTTGAAAATTTGTGATGTAATTGTCCTCTTTTCCGGATTTTGCACCACATATCCTATACATATCCCACCCTAACACGTTTCTTGACCTTCACTTGAAAGACCTTAAGATCTTTGAGTATTTTGTTTGGCTTTATGGTCTAAATTGGATTTTCCTCATGATTGATTTTGATATATTGCGAGTTATGATGCATGTTATGATTTTCTTGCAAAGTGTGATTATCATTTCCATTATATAATTCTTTTTGATCATATGATGATTTTCATTAGCTATGAAGCAATCCTTTGATGGTGATCTATGAATAGAAGCACAACAAAAAATATTGTGGTTTTTCTTTGTTTTTGCATATTTATAATCCAAATCATCTTGTATCTTAAGTTTCAACCTTGCTTGGAGACAAGGAAGAGGCAAGTATGGGGTATTTGATGACATGAATTATCGCCTATATTTAGGCATGCATTTATGTAGATTTTCCCTTTATTTTCCATGCATAGACATACATTCACGGCATTTATGGTTATATTCACATACTTTGCAAAAATAGAGGTGCAACAAAATGACACATTTAAGGATTAAGCCTTGATGTGGAACAAAAAGGAACATAAAAGGGAGCTAGTAAGGAGAAAAAGTATTCGATGATACCGTATGACGCGCCAAAGTATTTTCTGATACCGTCTCACGTGCCAAAGTATTTTCTGAAACCGTCTGACGCGCCAAAGTATATTCTGATACCGTGCACCAGAATGGGCTCTGATGCCAGCGGGCTCAATTTCTTTTCAGCCCAAATATTGTGGGTTTTATCTTTAAACCCTATATTTATCCCTACAAATATCATATAGCCTTCAACATTGAAAGGCAGACTTGGACACCTGCGAAGGCTAGCACCAATATCTCCAGGGGACTCTCATTGAGTGTAGCCAATATCACGTTTTACACGGAGATCACGTCAGAGACGGAGATCTCGCTTTAGGTCGGAAGGACGGCACTCTCGGATTCCATTTTTCCGCACATCGGAAAAGGTTTATTTACCATTGTAGGAGATTGAAGAAGTTCTTGGTTCTACTTTGGAGATTTGTGAGATTATTCTATTCTTTGATTCTTGTCTTTGAGAACACATTATGAGATTATATTGTTTGATTGATTGAGTTATTGATTCTTTAAAGATTGGTTTTATTCATCTTTGTGTTCTTGGTTGCATATCCTTTGTGATTTCTATTCTTAATCTCGATTTGATTATGATGATGATTGTTGGCTAAACCCCACTGCAATTCTAGGGTGAACGGTTGATGGTTGTGGTCTAGATGATGATAGATTGAGCCTTAACAAATCGGACCCTGAGAGTTGTGAGACGAAACCCTCGAACGAGGATTTCCACGGGTTGTTCTTAAGGAATCACGACCATGGTTTCCCAAGATCTGGCCGTGATTTCCTTTATCTTGCACGTTTTGCTTTTGTCTTTATCCAAAGTTCAAGATTGCATAAATCCTACCTTTGTTAACCTTTTCCGGCCTTTGCTTTGTTGATTGTGAGTGTTTACAAGCTCTCGGTGATAGAGGATTCAAACCCCTCTATAAGGTGAAGAGGAGTGTCATGCCCTTTATCCTTAATATTTCTTTTCCTTGGGTTTTAGTTGGTACGAGAGTTTAATCCTATCATTGTGACCTCTTTTTGATGAGACTCAACATCCGTTAAGTAGAATCCTTTGGGTTGGATAAGGGGAAGTCGGATCTTAAACCGGACAACATTCCTATCGAAGATATACATACCTTTCTATCCAACTCTGCCCGTACACATTCTTAGACATCTTGAATCGAATACCGCAACCGGATACTTGGATCTTTAGAATCCGCATTCCCATTATTCTTGCTTCTATATTCTTTATTGTTATTATTGCATTACTTGCTACTCAAGTTGGACTACCTTTACTGCTTTGTTCTCACCGATTCCTTGAGATTGACTCCGGAATATTAGCCTATACTACGATTGATCCGTACATTGTGGGTTCGCTATCGTTAGGCTTAATTCTTGGATATAAGTTTAAAGCTTTTTTTCACACACACCTTTTGGAGCGAACAACCCACTAGCCTTGGATAGAGGTCGACGGCTCACAACCCAAGGAAATTAAAATATAATTTGACCTAAAATTCTTGTATAAGAATGGAAGGCGAATATGAAGTAGAGGAGGTTGGATCTTAGAGAGATTAAAAAAAAGACGGCTAGGAAGACGGATATTGAAAGGAAGAAGATTAAAGGAAGGATTGCTTAGGGTTCAAGGAACCATAAATTGTGAGAATTCTCTTGGGAAGTTACTTGTGAGTTTGATATCATATTTCTGGAAAACATTGGTGGATACTTTTGTTGGGTTTGTTTACTTTGATTATTGATATTGTTTTGTTGATTGTTCTACTCGCTCTTCTTGATACTTTGATATATACTTGATTACTTTGATAATGATGATTGTTGGCTAAACACCCTACGATTCTAGGGTGATTAGTTAAAGGTTGTGGTATACACGATGAAAGTATAAGACTTTGAGATTAAGCTCTAATTACAGAGAGAGCTGAAACTAATGCTCAACACGTGCGACTTCAAGCCGAGATGGATGAACTAAGAGAATTGTTCCAACGAGGAAAAGAAGAAAGGGAGAGAAATGCTAGAGTCATAGTGAATCCACCAGCACCCGTCCCGGCTTAAGAACCGGTAGGTGAATAAAAAGGACAAAAAATGCTCTAGAGGGGGGGTTGAATAGAGTATGACAACTTTTTGCAAAACCAATCTCAAGGCTTTGAAACCATTTTCAAGGGCCTTGATGTAGATTTGAGCTCTTTGTGATACACTTTGATGTCAAGGGCTTTGAAACAACTTTCAAGGGTCTTGACTTTGCAATCCTGCAAAACAAAGTTAGTCACAATAAAGCAAGATAAAATGCAGTATGTAAAAGATCGACACGAGGATATGTTTACGAAGTTCAGCTCAAATAGCCTACTCCGTCCCAGGGTATGGCCTTAGGATCTAACTATCTATTATCAGCTTCAAAGATTCCTATATACAAACTAGAAGAAATCCCCTTCTTCTCTCGCTGTAGCCAATGCTACGATCTAACTCCAACTCTTCACCTTGCTATAATAGCCTAGTTACTTCGCAGAGTAACACACTCGAGTATAACCCGTTTTAGATATACCAATGGAGCTCTTGAGTTTTATCTCTCTCTAGGGGATAACGCTTTTTGTGTAAGAGAGAAAGAAAAACTAATTGATCGAATGAAGATGATTTGAATCGCTCGAAGACTATTGATATTTCCGTGTAAGCTTGTGTCCTTGTTCTTCATTCGTCATCTTCATTTATAGCCTTCAATGGAGAGGTCTTCTAGCCATTGGAAAGATGATCGTTTGAAGATGATTCTTCTTCTCCATGAAGATCGCTTCTTGGTTGAGATGAGATAGACGTTGTGGATCTTCATTTCCTGAGAACACGATGATCTCTCTATTCCTTAATCTTCACGTATCTGTTAATTCCTTGAGAGAGGATCTCCGTGCTTTTTGGTTGTGGATCGTTGCAAGATCTTTCATTGGTCGGTTGAGATCTTCATTCAATCATATCTTCTTGTTAAGCAAATCCTTCCTGGAAGATCTTCTTTGGCGCTTTGTTGAATTAATGATTTGAATTCCTTTAGCGTGCAGCCTTGACATCTTTTGTTCCCTTAAAATGAATTTCAAGGCCTTCCAAGGTCCTTTGAAGTGTCTTTCAAAACCTGCACTCATTCAATACAAACTAGCAAACCAAACCAAGCAACTCGATATATAATCAATAAATTGTTAGTGTATATAACTACTTCATTTGTGTTTATGTCTTCCATCATCATCACTTGTACAATTATATAATCAAGGTGGAGTTTCAATCTCCCCCTTGATGGAAGACAACACAAATGTTTCAATCTCCCCCTTGAGGGAAGACAACACAAATGTTTCTCCTCCTTTGTGTTTCAACAAGGGAGAAAAATAGTCAAAGCAAGGAAGTTTTAAAGGTTTACAACCTAGAAAATTATTTAACAAAACCCACAAAAATAAATCAAATTTTTCAAAAACAAGTCTTTGATATCCGAATCAAGGGCCTTGACAGTCATGGTCATCCAGAGAACTTCATTCTTGATACCACCTGGAAGAGCTCCCTTTCCCTGAATGCTCCTTCATGCACATCTTCCTCAACGCTGTTGAGCGTTCAGGAGGTCATGTTCTTTGTGGGAAATATCAGTTTGTCTCTGATCAGAATTCTTGTCATATTTCTTAAAAACTCTGAATTCTTCAATATGTAAAACGTCTGGATCCTTAAACGATGGTTGTCTTATAGGACGATCCTTGATGATCTTATAGCACTAATGCATGACTTGTTCAGCATCCTTAGTGGTGGCTTAACCATCTTCTTCTGTTAAGGGCTTGATATTGTTGGCAGCTATCAAAGAAAGAGCATTTACATGAAACATCTGGTTAATTTTCTGATTTAAAATGCCCAGTATGTCCTGTGTTTCGTTCAGACGGTCAGTAATTGTTGATCGGAAGAAAATAAGATCACTTTTCAGAGAGTCTAATCCTCTTTCGACAGCTTCCAGTCGTTGTACAGTGGTATAATTCCATGCTAGTTGTTCCTTAAGAACCAATTCACCAGTGTAAGTTCTCTTAATCCCATACTATCAATGAATTCCTCATTCAGTTCTCCATAAACAAAATGTTGCTCCTCCTCAGAATAATCAATCAAAAAATATTGGCAGATTTTTTGGAGCAAATTTCCATATGGTAAGTGATAATCACTGGGAGAATTGATAAAATGAACCATATGAGATAGGATGATTTCTGGGAGATTAACATCTAGCCCATTCAGCACATGATACAAAAAAAGAAAGTAATTGATTTGTTAGCACATCTTTGTTGTTAACCCTTGGTACCACACACCTAACCAAAAGAGTACAAACAATTATGGCTTCAAGGGTTAAACAAGTGGTGGTAGGTTGTGGTAGTGCATTGGGTAGAAGAAATTGTTTTTTGGCCATCTTAACAGTTCTAGCAGGGGTAGGGTGGTCAAAAGCATCGTAGCGAGGACGACCAAAAATATCAGCAATAATCTCAGTGGTAATAGTGACTTTCTTACCTTGACCATAGATTCCAGAATTAGTTCTCCCCTTTCTCGTCGGTGGATAAGTTGATGTAGAATAGCTTGGTCAGTCTAGGGAAGGATGTCTCCCTGGGTTGAGAAGAATCCAAATATAACTTGCTTGAAGCACTTCAAGCCCTAGTAGAGAGAGGCATGTGAATAGTTCTCGATCGACTAATTCGCACATGCATTCTTGTCGTTCGTTGAACTCATTCAGCCATTTCTTGACAGCTATTTGACTTCAAAACCAGTGTGAGGGAAGGCCCGTCTTGGCAAAAATTTCAGCATCATCCATATGAAATTGGGCACTAGAGCTTGAATCTGAGCCTGAGCTTGAGTCAGAATCTGAGTCGGAGGAGATCTGAACAACTCGCTGCCGTTTGGGAGCCAATGATGCGGCATCATCTTAAAGATCTCTTGGAAGCCATGAAAATTTTTGAGAGAGAGAGGAAGTGGGTTTGTAAAAAATTGAAAGAGTAAAGCATAGAGTTTGCGAAGAGAAGATGAACCGGAAGAGATAAAGAAAGAAGAAAAGTAGTATTTAAGAGAAGAAGTCACATCAACGTAAGATCACTAAGATATTGAGAAACTCAAAATCTTGGGAAATCATTGTTGATTAAAATTCTTTCCATAAATTTTGTAACCACTTTTCAAAATTCTTTGAATCTGAAAATAAAGCCTTTCGAAATCCCTTTTAAAGAAAACTCTTAAAAAAATTTAGGAATTTGAATATCTAAAAATTATGCATTCCTAAATGATTTGTGTAAATCAATTTACCCTTGAATCCTGTTTCAAAGCCCTTGAATTACCTTTCAAGGCCCTTGAAAAAAGATAAATGGGCTGCATACAAAGGAGAAAATAAAATGATTTACTCCCCCAACGTTAATGCTTCCTTGTTTAACATGTCAAGCTCCAATCTACTAAAATTAAATTGCTCTTCAGGAAGAGGCTTGGTAAAGATATCAGCCAAGTTGCAAGTTAGTAGATATAAAAGACATCGAAACATCACCTTTCTCAACATGATCATGTATGAAGTGATGTCTTACATCGATATGCTTAGTCCTTGAACATAATTCTTTGAACTCCTGGATTTGGATCTACGATCACATTCTCTTGTGGATGGTATGAAGAGTGTTGAAATTTTCTTCGTTTGTAAGATGGACAAATCCTGAAGGTTGAGCCTAATATGCTTGAATAGATTCAGGTACCATTGATGTATTGCCCTTGGATCCTATCTCAAGGCCTTGAAGTCGGGTTTCAAGCCCTTGAAATGGAGTTTTGACATCGTAGTTTTCTGTTTCAAGGTATTGAAGATGTGTTTCAAGGTCTTAAGGTTTTTCTTCGGTATCTTGAATCTTTTCTTGCATATTCTTTTCTTGGTCTGTAGGATCTTCATCTTCATCCGAATTGTGACCTTCTCGTTGATTCAGATTTAGATCGGCAAAACTTTCACTCAAAGTACCATCATTGCTTTCATAAAAAATAACATGGATACTTTCTTCAAAATTTTTGGTACATTTGTTATAAAAACGATAAGCTTTGCTATTTAAAGCATATCCAATGAATATAGCTTCATCACTACGTGCATCAAATTTTCCAAGGTTGTCTTTGTCATTGTTATGAACAAAACAAGTACATCCAAAGGGTTTGAAATATGAAATATTTGGTTTCTTTCCTATAAAGAGTTCATAAGGAGTCTTTTCAAAATAGGATGAATTAAACATCTATTCAAGAGTGTTGTTCCTACGTTCCACAACTCCATTCAGTTGAGGAGTTCTAGGAGCTGAAAAGTTATGTGAAATACCATATTTTGCACAAAACAAATCAAACTTTAGTTGATCAAATTCTCTACCATGATTAATAATAGAAACGATTGGTAGGTTTTGCAAAGTTTGTAAGTCCTTACATAATTTTGAAAACTCAAACAATGCTTCAAAATTTTCTCGTAGGAAAGAAATCCATGTGAAATGAGAGAAATCATGCACAATAACAAGAATGTACTACTTGCCTTTGGGAGATTTGACATGCATAGGTCCACAAAGATCCATATGTAATAGTTCAATGGGTCGAGAAGAACTTACAACTTTCTTAGGTTTGAATGAACCTCTTGTTTGTTTACCTTGTGTACAAGCTTTACATAGTTCATCTATCTTGAAATTTAGGTTTGGCAATCCACGTACCAAATCTTTTGAAAGTAGCTTCTGCATTGTGTGCATACTTACATGGCCAAGTCTTCTATGCCAAAGTCTTGGATCATCAGTCAAGGCCTTGAGACATTTTAGCTTAGTTCCTGAAACTTGGTTGGTACTCATAGAATAAACATTGTTACATCTTGGAGAAGTAAGCACAATGTCACCCGTCGTTTTGTCTTGAACTTCACATTTCTCTGAATCAAACAATACGTTGTTGCCCTTATCACATATTTGAGAGATACGAAGCAGATTATACTTCAAACCGTCAACCATATATACATCATCAATGAAGTTAGATAAATTATAACATATTTTACCAATGCCAATAATGTCACACTTTCCTTTATTACCAAGCGTAATGGTTCCAAATGATTGCTTTTTTAAATCTGAGAATAGTGAGCTTTTTCCACTCACATGTCTTGAGCAACCACTATCTAATATCCATTTCTACTTCTTTACCTTGGTGATATCCTACAAAACCGCAAACATCAACCTTTCCGGGTCAACCAAATGGCATATTTTGGTCCATATTCAGGTTCGATCATGTTTGGTGGTCTAGTACCTTTAGGAACCCAGATTTGTTTGACCAGTTTCTTTAAACATAGAAGATAGGTGATTCTAATAATATAAGGGTCATTTCTTCTATATGGACATGTAGATTTAACATGACCCTTTTTACAACAGTAAAAACAAGTAGGCATATGAATACTTCTTTTTGCTTTGACAAAAGTGGTAGTTGGTTTTCTAGGAATGTTCCTATGATAACCTATACCATTTTTGTTAAGTGAGGACTGTTGTTCACCCATCATTCTTTCAAGATTAGCTTTTGAACTAGTAAATTTAACAAGCGTTGCCTTCTGGTCTTGACACGTCAAAGTTAGATCAACTTTCTCTTTCTCTATATCGATATAGTTTCGATGAAGAGAGGAGAAGTTGTCCTTGAGAATAGCATTTTCCGATTCCAAGACCTTGATATTGTCATCAAGGTCTACATTTTCTGTGTTAAGATTTTCAATCTCCGGAGACATCTCACTTAGTTGTTTTTCTTGTTGAAGGAGCTTTTCTTTTAGACAATTTATGCTTATTCTATGCTCCTTGTCACATATAATAATGTCTTTAAGGAATTGTTTTAGATCACATTCAGGTTGAGACATAATATCACTTACCACATTGTCAACATAGAGATTCGAATCTTCTTCATGATCGGCCATGAGACACAGGTTTGCTTGTTCTGTTTCGTCTTCTGAATCATTTGAGGATTCTGAATCATTTGAGAATTCTGAATCACTCCATGAATCTACCATAACTTTCTTCTTTCGATCATTTTTCTTGAAGTTGGTCCTCTTCTTTTGTGGAAAATCCTTCACAAGATGATTTGTTTTACCATATTCAAAACAAGTCAGCCTCTAGTTTTCTTGTTAGAGTTAGAAAACTTACCTCGGGGTTTTGATGTTCGTGGAAATTCTCTATAGTTAGC
This sequence comes from Fagopyrum homotropicum, assembly GCA_033239125.1. NCBI lineage: Eukaryota > Viridiplantae > Streptophyta > Magnoliopsida > Caryophyllales > Polygonaceae > Fagopyrum > Fagopyrum homotropicum. Next base: position 65,470,865 of record BSWB01000003.1, read on the forward strand.
AGATTGTTTCTTTATCTAGAGAATTCTCGCGAGACCCTTAGAGATCATGGAAATTGCATCTTCTTCATCATCGTCATCACTATCTTCCTCTTTTGATGGTAATTCATCATTTCTTGATTTTAATGTCACATTCTTAGTGTTGGATGGGAGCTCTCCATCTTCTTCACCAAGAACCATTTCATGTGTGATGATTTTTCCAAGGAGGTCATCAAGAGGAAGAGTTGAGAGATTCTGAGCTTCTTCGATGGCAGTCATCTTTCGTCCCTACGAGGCTTTAGGTAAGCTCCTTAGAACCTTCCTAACTTTTTCTTCATTTGTGAAGACCTTTCCTAGTCAGGCAATTTGTTCACGATCTCAGTGAATCTTGTGAACATTTCTTTGACTGGTTCATTTGGATTCATTTTGAAGAGCTCGTATTGTCTATGGAAGATGCTAATCTTTGTTTCCTTGACCTGACTTGTTCCTTCGTATGTGACAACGAGTTTGTCCCATATTTCCTTTGTACTCTTTCATGATGAGATGCGGTTGAATTCGTTGGCATCTAATCTACAATAAAGTAGGTTCATAGCTTTGTAGTTCTTTGACACACTGTCGAAGTCAGCTTGTGTGAAGTCAGTTTCTTTCTTTGGGACTCGGACATCTTCAACTGTCGTAGTTGGGACTTTGGGGCCATTCTTAATGATGCTCCATAGTTCAATGTCCTGATCAATAATGAACATACGCATTAGTGCTCTCTAATTGGCAAAGTGGTTGCCACAAAATAGTGGTGGTCGAGATGAGGATCTTCCTTGAGCAAATTCTCCATCACCTATAGGATTCATGATTAGTCTCACTGATGGTTAATTCAATATACGTGAGTCTAGCTCTAATACCAATTTAAGAACCGGTAGGTGAATAAAAATGATAAAAGATACTCTAGAGGGGGGGAGGTTAAATAGAGTATGGGAACTTTTTGCAAAACAAATCTCAAGGCTTTAAACCAATTTCAAGGGCCTTATTGCCGATCTGAGCTCTTTGTGATACACTTTGATTTCAAAGGATTTGAAACAACTTTAAGGGTCTTGACTTTGTAATCCTGCAAAACAAATTTAGTCACAATAAAGCAAGATAAAATGCGGAATGTAAAAGATCGACCCGAGGATAGGCTTACGAAGTTCGGCTCAAATAGCTTACTCTCCATCCCAGGGTATGGCCTTAGGATCTAACTATCTATTATAAACTTCATAGAGTCCTAGATACAAACTAGAAGAAATCCCCTTCTTCTCTCATTGTAGCCAATGCTGCGATCTAGCTCCTACTCTTCACCTTGCTATAATAGCCTAGTTACTTCGCAGAGGAACACACTCAAGTATAACACTTTTTAGATATACCAATGGAGCTCTCGAGTTTTATCTCTCTCTAGAAGATAACACTTTTTGTGAAAGAGAGAAAGAAAAACTAATTGATCGAATGAAGATGATTTGAATCGCTTGAAGACTGTTGATATTCCCGTGTAAGCTTGTCTCCTTGTTCTTCAATCGCCATCTTCATTTATAGCCTTCTATGGAGCGGTCTTCTAGCCGTTGGAAAGATGACCGTTTGAAGATGATTCTTCTTCTCCATGAAGATCGCTTCTTGGTTAAGATGAGATAGACGTTGTGGATCTTCATCTCTTGCAAACACGTTGATATCTCTGTTCCTTAATCTTCTCGTATTTGTTAATTCCTTGAGAGAGGATCTCCGTGCTTTTTTGTTGTGGATCGTTGTAAGATCTTTCATTGGTCGGTTGAGATCTTCGTTCAATAATATCTTTTTGTTGAGCAAATCCTTCCTGGAAGATCTTCTTTGGCGCTTTGTTGAATTAATGATTTGAATTCCTTTAGCGTGCAACCTTGACATCTTCAGTTCCATTGAAATGAATTTCAAGGCCTTCCAAGGTCCTTTGAAGTGTCTTTTAAAACATGCACTCATTCAATACAAACTACCAAACCAAACCAAGCAACTCGATATATAATCAATAAAGTGTTAGTGTATAAAACCACTTCATTTGTGTTTAAGTCTTCCATCATCATCACCTATACAATTATATAATCAAGGTGGAGTTTAACCGGCGTTAACTTAGGTGATCCAGCTGAAAGGGAGTATGAGTTTAGACCTCAAGTCATTACAAAGATTAAGCTGAATCGTTTTGGAGGAATGGAGAGAATCACCACACCAACACTTACAAAACTATGAAATGTTAATAGAAATTTGGAGACCTTCTAAATGTGACAATAAAAATTATAAATTGCGTGTTTTCTTTTCCTCTTTGAAGGATAAAGCACTTGCATGGTACCAATCGCTTCCAACTTGAATAGTGAACACATGGGAGGAGATGACCGTAGAGTTTCTCACCAAGTTCTTCCCGCCATCAAAAACTGCAAAATTAAGAGGAAATATAAATGTGTTTGTGATGAGAGATGGTGAAAGTCTCTTTAAGTCAAGGGAAAGGTTCAAAGACCTTTTGTTGGATTGCCCACATCATGGGATTCCGAAATTGATTTTCTAGTGATCTACTTCAAGGGTTTGGATACGGAAATGCATTTCAAGCTTCAATCACTCTCAATTGGAACATTCCTGGATATAAGCTAGTTGATGAAGCATGGGATTTTGTTGAAAAACAAGCTCTAACTATTGAGAAGTACTCCCACCGGAGTGTTAATTGACGAGGCTAAAATCCTAGGTCGTTGTCTTTTAGCTTAGGTCAAAGTAGAAATCCTAATGTTACACTAACATGTTTATGTATAGTGTAAGTAAGGGCCGAACCCAAGAGAGTTAAGTTGAGGTTTTAATTAAGCTCAATTATCGAGATCGTAACCAATAAGGAGGGGGGGGGGGTTGGCTTGAATTGTAACTAAACAAAAACACAATAAAGCAAGTAAAGATGTGATAAAATGATGGAGAAAAAAGCTACACTAGGTTGATTCTTAGCATGCAAGGTACTTTGGTTGGTTATTTTTATAAGTATTTCATCAATGTTCTCGTCTTGATCATATATATGTGTTGAGTCAACCGGCATCAACACAACTTAACAAGTTAATGTTCCGTAAACCTACAAGAACAAGGCACAATTTATCTTTCAAATAAAGACAAAGAGATATAGAGAAAAGAATAAAACCGTTAGACTTTTCTTTATATTTATATTCCTTTTCCTTTAAGCAATTATAACCAGCTTTTACCTAAAGGTTTTCTACTAGATTAAGTACCCGAACCCGGAATCGATTAACCCTAGTTCTTTGCATGCAATTAGACACTTAAGGTGATCAAGCTAAGTGGTAAGAAACATGCAATTGTTAGTTAAAGCACAAGGGATATAAAACATATGACTGAATAATACTTATATTACTAAAGACTTACAACCAAAGCAGTAATGCAGCTTCAAAACAACCCAATGAGAGGGCCAGAGTGAGTGTTGAGGGCACAAAATGTGCTTACTCTTGATGTAGGCCGAGGTAGAGGTAGACCACCTCTTCCTCCAGGGTGTGATAGGACAGGGACCAGTTCTCGCTGTTGATTCACTAGTGGTGGAGGAGGTGCATGAGGAGATTGCTGAGAGTGTCGTCCCAGAGATGAGGAGTGCTGGATCTAGGACACATCATTCACATTGAGTCCATTCAGATGACTCAGATCGTGTCTCCATGAATGGGCCAGAGTTTGAAGAGTACGTTAGATGTGTTGAGGAGGCTGCTAGAGTTGAAAGACGGTCCCCAGATCTACCAGTGCATGAGGGATCTTCTTAGATATCTCAGGGAGCCACATAGGTGCCGACTATGCCGGCACGTGTTGCTGAGACAGTTTGAGTCCCAGAGGACACAAGAGGGCCTCGACTAGATACCTGGTTGAAGGCATTCCATCATCTAGGTGTACCACCTTTCTCTGGGAAGGTTTGTTTGGAGACCGAGGTCTGGATAGGACATGTAGACTCATCTTTAGAGTCTATCAGATGTCCTGAGGACAAACGGATAGAGCTAGTTCAATCTCTATAATGTGACCTTGCACATAAGTGGTAGAGGACTGTACGAGCCAGAGCTACCAGCTATGATCGCATGAGGATTATGATTAGAGAGCCGTTCTGCCCTGCACATAAATGGTGGAGGACTGTTCTACCCTGCCTCACTAAGGAGGGAGAAGTTGCAGGATTTTGTGGAAGCCGGCTTTGAAGATGTGCTGATTGCAGATGCCATCATCCGCTTCTAGACTGAGTTAGCTTTGCTGGGTCCAGTTGTACCATCTCAGAACCAGCATGGGTAATTGTTCTCCCGTTGACTGAGGGAGAGTACACGCTCATATATGGCGGGATTCCATGGAGAGTCCTTGGCTGATTACCAGGACCGGGCTTCTACTTATGAGAGAGAGCGACCTAGTCAGAGGAGGGTTTCTCAAACAGTCCGGTCTGAGAAGAGGCAGTGCACTGGGCAGACCAGTGGTGTTGGAGGAGCATCTAGCTCTAGACGGAGTCAGAGACGTCAGAGTTATCCTTTGTCTGCATTGACTTAAGATAAGGGACGACAGTGTTACAACTGTGGTGATCTTGGTCATTTGATGCCAGAGTGTATAAGGCCAGTTGTGACTTGCTTCACTTGTGGTAGACCAGGTCATAGATCTGCCTTCATTGAGCATGGTGGAGTTGCATCACAATAGGGTTCTTCTCCTGCTAGCGTGACGGGAGGTGGTCAGAGGACACCTCAGCAACAAACACAAGGGTAGTAGAGAGTCCCACATCATCCTTCTACTCAAGGATCTGCTCTCGGGCTGAGTAGAGGTAGAGGTCGTGGTGGGAGTACCACTGACACCAGAGGAGCTCAAGGTATACCCTTTGAGCTGAGGAGTGTAGAGGAGCCGCCTGCACCGGCTGCTACAGGTACCATTCTGCTTCATGGCTCACCTGTTAGAGTTTATCTACTATAGAGGGGACACCCTTTACTATAGGGTTACTTGATGGTAGTAGGGTCAGAGGTACCCGTGAGATACTGTTCGCTCCTAAGCGTGCGTGCAATCAAGCTTTAAATTTATAAGACCAGAATCAAGCAAGCGAACCCGCAGTGTACGGATCAGCGTAGTAAAGCAAGAATTCCAGAGTGTCGAACTCAAGGATTTGGGGGGAACAAATTCAGTTCGCAAATCGTCAAACAAGTAAATGTAATAAGCTTTGCAAATATTAGGAAAATAGCAACCCTAAAGATCCAGGTATCTAATTGTGGCAATTGATTCAAGATATACTAAAGAACTAAGGACAGAGTTAAGAGTTGCAAAGGTATGCTAAGGTAAAGCAATGTACGGTGAAGTTCCTACGCTTTATATGGCTTATCTAAAGACACTCTCTATAAAGGTTGTTGAGGCTTCAGTATAGAAAGAATCTAAAAATAAGAATTAATCTCAAAAACCCAAACTTGTAACCCAAGGATCAAGACTAACTAAACCGATTAAGGTTGTGACACTCGAAATCGAAATAGAGGGTGATGAGTCTCACTACTACCTAGAAAAGGGCAAGCCAAGACTAGATTAAAGCTCATCTTAAACCTTGGATCAAAGTAAAAGAAAAGTTTGTAAACTAGGGTAAATCACGGGCAGATCTTGAGTTCCACGGCTGTGGAAGTTCAAGAATAGACCGTGATCTTGGTTCGTCGACGATGTTTCTCACACACTCAGGGTCCAATCAAGTTACGATCGATCTATCATCATCTAAGCCACAACTATCAACCCTTCACCTTAGAATTGCTAAAGGGTTTTAGCCAATAACTATTGTCATGATATAAAAAATCAATTTAAGAAGAATGAAAGATGAAAAACCCTCGGAAACTCAAATATAACTCAAAGTCAATCTTAAATCCAAACACAAATTGGAATGCTCAATGGATTCAGAATATAACACAAAATCTCACAATGATCTAGGGTAAATATGAAGAACAGGTTTTCAATCCGTCTTCAATAACTAAACCTAAGAAAGAGGTAAAAACCTTCGACGATCTTCAATCCGCCCTAGGCAAGGATGTTCCAAACAGGGTAAGCGGCCGTCACTTCTCCACGAGATCCAACCCTAATGTCCCGGGAATAAGTCGTAGATGTCGATGTCCGAAACTCTCTTCTCTGACCTTTTTATAAGAAGGGATAAAAGTAACCGTCCCGGCCCATCATGTAAATAACGTGGTAAATGAAGACTCGTTAAAAGATCGCCTAAATCACGGTCTCAAGGGATTCCACGACCGTGGTTTAGGGCGTGGAATTGGGTTACGGTCTCTCTCATCTTCCACGACCGTACTTTAGGCCGTGTAACTCTCTGGAATGTTCCACGCTCATGATGCCAAGATCCACGGCCGTGGTTTAGGGCGTGGACTCTTCTACAGCCGTATTTTAGGGCGTGGAAGTGTAGATTGCTTGTGGTTTCCTTTGTGTCGTGTCATTCTTCATCCTAACACCTCCTTTGGCTTCCATGATGTGTTCCTAATCCTTGGATATGCTGAAATCCTCTCTTATCTCTCTCAAATGGTCCGGTTCCAGCTCTTATTCACCTATAATCAACACAAAGCTAATGTAGACCTCCATATCGAAAATATAGATAAACAAGCTAACAAATGCCTTAATGCCTCATCTATGAACACTATAATGAATGAAAAACAACTAGAATAAGTGCCTATAATATCGCAATATTTCATGCTAACAAAATAACCCATACTTGTCACTTGCTTGTCCCCAAGCAAGGTCTTTGAAAGCTTAGAACACAAGTTAGGATGAAATATGCATGCAAACTCAAAAACAAAACATCTTTTACGTAAGTGTGCTTCTAGTCAATAGATCATTCTCAAACCTTGCTTCATTCGCTCTTGAAACGCTTATATACATAACCAAAGAATGTAAAGGAAAGAAACATCATGAATTGGTCAAACTTTAAAGTAAACATCATAACCTTCAAGCATTATCAAAATCAAGCATAAGAAACTTCAATTTAGATCACCAAGTCAAATAACATTCTTTTGATCTTAAGGACTTCCAAATAAGGTCTAGAATGCGGAAGGGAGGGAAACTTATAAAGGATGTGGTGCATGAATCCGGGAAATGGACAACTAACTCTTTTTTTATTTCGAATTGCACTCCATCAAATTTGAGCTTTGCTCTCTTCTTCTTCACATTAGTTTTTCGACTTTACTTTTGGAGTTATGGACAGCGGTGCAGAAAAACCGAAGCCTAGGAGATTGGCGTTTCTCAATTTCGAGATACCTCAAACCCTTGATGCACATACCATAATCCGCTAGGAATATCGCTCAATTCGACTTTGGCAAGACACAAACACCCGGCTATGTGAATGGTGCCGAGTTACTCATCGTCATGATTGACTTCCCCAAACCTATTATTTCAATTCTTTGAATGCAAATAATTGCTTTCATGGCCCTCCCATATCAAACATGCCAAAACACAACTCCTCCAAATTCCCGGATAGGTAAGGGAGGCAATTATTTCATTGAGGGGCTAAATGAACAAAGAAAGGAGAAAGAAAGATCGAATTGCCTTAATCATTTCATAAAGAAGTATAAGAACTCATCATGTGATTTCAACCTCGATTTCTCAATATGATTTAGATAAAACTCTTCACATTATGAAACTTGCAAGAAAGGATAATCAACATATTCAATTCCTTTTCAATTCATTATTCGTTTAGGCATACAATTGTCATCAAAAGCTCAATCCGCAAGTAGTAATTATCATAGAAATCATCTCAACTCTTAGAAGCACAAAACCTTTATGAAATTTTTCAAAATTTTTCGCATTTTTATGGGTTTTCCAAAAGCTTTTTTCATGTAATGCAATAATGAAACGTGTGACAATGAAATGAAATATGCAAAGTGTCATCGAATCAAGGCAAGCAAAGTGAGTAGAGTTATTACAAACGATAGTCACACCCCACCCCATACTTGAGACAAACATTGTCCCTAATGTTCAAAAAGAAATAAAGAAAAAGAAAAGAAAGAAAAATGAACTCACTAGAAGGCGGTGGAGCGGCTGAAACTGTCAATCGGTGTAGCTCGTCACTGCGGTGGAGGCGGTGGTGGAAACGGGAAGAAGTCGGAGCTGAAGTTCTGCCCAAACTGCTGGCGGTAGATGTCCCTCATCATCCTGTCATGCTTATCAACCCGTACATCTCTAGCGTCCTGGCGGATCTCCAGTTTACCGACCCTCTTGGAAAGGTCGATAGCCCACTCCGGTAGGTGCTCATACCACTCCGGTGCCTGTTTGTGCCATGCAGGTGCATCCTGTGGGGCCGGTGCTGCTGGTGGATGTGCATACCATGGTAGCGGAGCTCCCATCCACTCCGGCTATGATCCATACCAAGTGGGAGGAGTCTCCATCCATGTCGGTCTCTCGCTCACACTAGCGCGACGAGAGGAAGAAGCACCAGAAGGTCTAGAAGGACGGGGAGACTATCTAGGTGGGTCCTGGAAGATGTCCGGCTGATCCGGGAAGGTACCAAAACCCTGATCATCACCTCCTCCTGTATCCTCATCAATATCAGCAGCTGGAATCTCATCGGGAATGTAGGGAGGTGCTGCTAACCTATTCGTATGCATAGTAGCGAATGTCTCCTTCCAGTTATGGCGTCCAGCCATAATGGAATACTCGGGAAGCCATGGAAAGCCTCTACCTCCTCTATCCTCCCATGGCATAGCAGCAGTAGGTGGACCTCGGTGCCTAGGAAAGATCAAACCTCTAGTCACAAGGCTCTTGAGACCCAAAGGTCTCGCTGCTATCCTAGTACAAGCGGAGCAATCAATCCCGAGCTGTGTAGCAATGTGGGTCACTATCCCACCATACCCAATGTACCCGGCCCTCTTGTTCTTAAGCTTACTAATGGTGGAGGCTAAGAGGGTGGCACAATCGGCGGGTCTACCGTGCAACATGGCATAAAGAAGGAATAGCTCGTCGGTCTTAATCTTTTGGGGGTCTCGGTCCTAGGGAATAGGAACTCGGAAAGGACCCTATGAGATATCTTCAAGGCTAAGTGGTAGATGAGCTTAGCCTTGGTATCAGCTGGTTGCCAGCGGTTCTCGCTAGCGTAAATCATAGCAATCTCCTCCCAAAAGTCCTTAGTGTATACACCGCTAGGGAAACGACCGTTAAAGGTCCCATGGAACCCAAAGAAGGCTCCGAACTGCTGGATGGAGAACTCATAGTCCATCTCCATCAATCTAAAGGACACCGTCCTATCTACATGGCTATGCTCGAAGGAGATAACAAACTCCCTCGTAATCTCCTCATAAGCATCCGCTCTAATAGTAGAGAAAACTATCAATCCGGCTCTATCCAAGAGCCATGTCAAATCATTAAACACATTAAGTGGCTCTAACTCCTCAAGAAAGAGGTATCTAGGTCCAATGACCGATCTCTCCTCGATCTTTTCTAAAGCATCGAGATAGTTAGGGTGAATGGTCAGGATTCTAGGGCGTGGAGGTGATGGTTCACTAGGAGGGTTATGGGAAGAGGAGGAATTATCACCCTTTCTGCTCTTTTTCTTTCCTGCACTTCGTGTGAACGTTTTCCCAAATCCAGAAAAAACCACGGTCTGTTCTTAATTTTCCACGGCCGTGGAAGTCCTAGAGACCATGATTCGTCTCAGAAATGCTCAAATCTTAATCAAATTAAAAGCAAACTCAGCAGAATCTGTCCTAGACTAATTCCAATCTCAATCCTATGCAAATTCTCTAAGTTCTTGTGGAAAATTAGCCCAAATTGACAAAGAGAAGAAGAAGAGTAAAAACCTAGGTTTTTGGATCTTTGAATCCAAATTCTACCTTCTTGAGGGATTATTCGCTTGTTTTGTTGATTGGATCTTGTAGAGGAATGAATTTGCTCCACTTTTGCACCAAGAATCGTTCGAAACGATTACCGAATGAAGAATTGCGAGAGGGGGAGAATTTTCGGAGTTTAGGGCGTGAAAAGGGGCGTGGAAGAGGGGTTTTGTGGTGTTTTTGTGAAGGAAGGTGGTTTATATAGTGGCCGTACAATTTTTTGAAAATCACGGTCACTTGGGGGTTTCCACGGCCATGGTTTTGTACGGACCCGTGGTTTTTGGTGATTTTTCTCAGATTTTGAAGAATTACGGTCACTGTAGCCTCCACGACCGTGGTTTAGGGCGTGGAACTCTCTGTAATGTGCCAAAATCCGAGTTTCGTCAATTTCCTCCAACTTTTTCCTTTCCATTGCCTATTCCCTTGCTCCTACATCCAAAAACACAACATACCGGAAGGTATCGAGGGCAAAACAAAACAAAAAATGTCTAAACTAATCTATTATACTAATGACAAACAAAAGCGTAAGTGCAATACCTTGGGTTGCCTCCCAAGAAGCGCTTGTTTAAGGTCCGTAGCTAGACCGTACTTGCACTTATTCGAGTGCGGTAGGCGCGAACTCCTCAGCTTGGAGTTCCGGTGAGTACTTCTTGAGTCGTTAACCGTTCACCTTGAAGCTTCCGCCCTTTTCATCCCATACTTCAACTGTACCATGGGGAAAAGCACGTTTTATTAGATAAGGTCCTGTCCAACGAGATTTAAGCTTACCTGGAAAGAGCCGAAGTCTCGAATTGAAGAGGAGAACTTGATCTTCTTCTTTGAGGTCCTTTGGAATGATATGCTTATCATGCCAACGCTTCGCTCTCTCTTTGTAGATCTTGGCATTCTCGTAGGCGTTTAAGCGAAGTTCTTCAAGCTCGTTAAGGTCTAAGAGGCGCTTCTCGCCCACTTCCTTCATGCTGAAGTTCAACCACTTTACCGCCCAATACGCCTTATGTTCCAGCTCTACCGGTAAGTGACAAGACTTCCCATACACAAGGTTGTATGGTGTCGTTCCTATGGGAGTCTTGTATGCAGTCCGGTATGCCCATAATGCGTTGTCTAGCTTCAAAGACCAATCTTTCCTTGTCTTCGAAACTGTTTTCTCTAAGATTCCTTTAATCTCCCGGTTCGAAATCTCTACTTGTCCACTCGTTTGTGGATGGTAAGGGGTGGCGATCTTGTGAGTCACCCCATACTTAGCTAGTAGAGCTTCAAATCGTTGGGCAATGAAGTGAGAGCCTCCATCATTAATGATAGTCCGTGGTGTCCCAAATCGTGGGAAAATAGTCTTGTTAAAGAACTTAACCACAACCATGGCATCATTAGTGGGAGAGGCAATTGCTTCAACCCATCTCGAAATATAATCTACAGCTAGAAGTATGTATTGGTTTCCACAAGATGATGGGAAAGGTCCCATGAAGTCTACTCCCCAAACGTCGAAGATCTCTACCTCTTGAATGTTGTTAAGAGGCATTTCGTTCCTCCTAGATATATTCCCTGTTCTTTGACAAGCATCGCAGCAGGAAACAAAGGTTTGCACATCTTTAAATAAAGTAGGCCAAAAGAATCAGATTGCAATACCTTAGCGCTAGTCTTGTTCGAGCTAGCGTGTCCTCCACAAGGTAGTGAATGACAATGACGGATGACACTTTGCATCTCGTCTTCCGGCACATATCGTCGAATGATGCCGTCAGGACCTCTCTTAAAGAGGAGAGGTTCATTCCAAAAGTATTCCCGTACATCCTTAAAGAACTTCTTCCTTTGTGCATAGGATAGTCCGGGTGGTAATTCCTGGCAATCCAAATAGTTAACAAAATCAGCAAACCATGGTTCGTTACCTTTAGTAATCTTGTCGATGCACTCCTCTATGATGTGTAAATGCTCGACCGGAAAGGAGTCATCTATGGGTAGATTGTCGTCCTCTAGATGTGGTAGACGACTTAAATGATTCGCAATAGAATTTTCCGAACCCTTCTTGTCACGGATCTCTAGATCGAGTTCTTGTAAGAGAAGAATCCATCTAATCAGCCTTGGTTTCGCATCCTTCTTTGCAAGTAGATACCGGATCGCAGCATGATCCGTGTATACAATCACCTTTGCACCTACAAGATAAGAACGAAACTTTTCAAATGCATAGACAATAGCTAAAAATTCTTTTTCGGTAGTGGCGTAGTTAAGCTGCGCTTCGTCTAGCGTCTTGCTAGCATAGTAGATAGCATGGGTTCGTCCTTCCTTCTTTTGCCCAAGCACAGCTCCTATAGCTACGTCACTTGCATCACACATGACCTCGAATGGAAGATTCCAATCCGTAGGTTGAATGATTGGGGCTGAGATTAGAGCTTCCCGAATCTTATGAAACGCATCTAAGCACTCTTGCGAGAAATCAAAAACTGCATCCTTTATCAATAGATTAGTAAGCGGTTTTGATATCTTAGAGAAATCCTTTATAAAATGTCTATAAAATCCAGCATGTCCTAGAAAGCTTCTTATCCCCTTCACCGAAGATGGAGGAGGGAGCTTTTCTATAGTCTCTATCTTAGCCTTGTCTACTTCAATCCCTCTATTAGAGATCAAGTGTCCTAATACAATGCCTTCTTTCACCATAAATTGACACTTCTCCCAATTAAGAACTAGGTTAGTGTCTTCACACCTTTGTAGCACAAGAGACAGGTTAGAAGGACAATTATCGAAAGAGGAACCATAAACAGAAAAGTCATCCATGAAAACCTCCATGATCTCCTCTATGTACTCCGACAAGATAGCCATCATGCACCTATGAAAAGGTGGTTGGGTCGTTGCAAAGCCCGAACGGCATTCTCCTATAAGCAAACGTACCCCATGGGCACGTGAATGTGGTATTCTCTTGATCGTCCGGATGTTTCGGGATCTGAAAGAAACCACTATAATCGTCAAGATAACAGAAATGTGAATGTTGTGCTAACCTCTCAAGCATTTGATCGATGAATGGTAATGGGAAGTGGTCCTTCCTCGTTGCGTTGTTTAGCTTGCGGTAGTCTATGCACATCCTCCATCCCGTCACAGTTCGTGTAGGAATGAGCTCATTGTTCTTGTTGGTGATGACCGTCATTCCTCCCTTCTTTGGAACAACCTGTACGGGACTCACCCACTTGCTATCGGAGATAGGGTAGATGATACCTGCATCAAGTAGTTTAAGAATTTCCTTCTTGACCACCTCCTTCATGGTCGGATTTAACCACCTTTGAGGTTGTTGCGAAGTTCTAAAATCTTCTTGCATTAGGATCTTATGCATGCATAGTGAAGGCTTAATTCCTACTAGATCTTCTATAGTGTAACCTAAGGCTTTCCTATGTTTCTTTAGAACAACCATAAGCTTACTATGTTCATCTTCACTTAGATCGGAACTAACAATTACCGGAAAGGTAGAATTAGATCCTAGAAATGCGTACCTTAGATGTGTGGGAAGTGGCTTCAATTCCACCACTATTGGACTCTCTAAAGGCTCTTGAGGAGTGTCCAATGCTTCCTTAGAAGTTTCCAAGGTATTAGAAGTTGTTGGAGAAGAATCAAGAAAAGTGGTAGAAAGAACGTAATTGTCCTTAGATTTTCCCATAATTACGGCACCTCTGTTTCCTCCACGGCCGTAGTTTAGTGCGTGGAAGTCAATTACGGCACCTCTGATAGTTCCACGGCCGTGGTTTTGGCCGTGTAACTTACTGGAGTCCTCTGAATAGCTAATTACGGTCATGTTGGTGGGAACCACGGCCGTGGAATAGCACGACTGGCCGTGATTCCTCACGTTTTCTGACCTATCGTAAAGTTTTTCGAATTCTTCTTCATACACTTCCTTTTGCTCCTCTAAAGCTTCAATTTCCTCATTGCATTCCTTTTCCTCTCCTATGTCCATAATGCTCATAGTGACCACCTTTTGCAAGGGATCTTTGAAGAGAATCGAACTTACTTCCTCTCTAGATGTCTCTTCGTCATGGATGTTAAACATATCCTCTTCAAGAGCTGGTTCTTTCATCAAAGTGGAAAGAACGAACTCTACCTTTTCCTCTCCTATGTCGAAGGCGAGTCTAGCATTCTTGCAATCCAACATACAACCGGATGTTGCAAGAAACGGTCTTCCGAGTATGATCGGGACCGGATTATCTGCAGGAATGTCAAGCACAACAAAATCTATTGGAACATAGAACTTACCAAGCTTGACCGGGACGTCTTCAACGATACCGACGGGACAAGTTATGGATCGATCTGCCATATATAACGTCATCTTCACCGGTTTAGGTTCGCCTAGACCGATCTTCCTGCATAAGGCAAGCGGAATGATGCTAACGCTTGCTCCTAAATCACATAATGCATCATATGTGACATCTCTCACTCCTATTGGAACACAAAATGACCCCGGATCCTTCAGCTTTGGGGGCATCTTTTCCTTCATCGTCTTGATGAGGTTTGACGAATCCGAACTCATCTTGACTTCTCCAAAGTCATCTAGTTTCCTCTTGTTAGAGAGGATCTCCTTTAAGAACTTTCCATATGCTGGCATACCTACAATTGCATCAATGAAAGGTATATTAATATGCAGTTTGCTCATGAGTTCAATGAACTTACCTAATTGCTTGTCTAGACGAGCTCTTGCTCTAGATTGCGGGAATGGTAGGGGAGGTTTGTAAGCTGGAGGAGGAATGTAGATTTCTTCCTTCTCCTTCCCCTTTTCCTTCTCCTTTTCGACGGGAACTTCCACAAACTTAGGCTGTGGGTCGGTGGTTGTTGCTCCGCTCCTAGTTGTGATAGCCATCACCCTTCCTTTCGGGTTATCCTCCGTCTTTCTTGGAAGTTTTCCTTGATTTCTAGGAACTTCTTCAGCATTGCTAAACATTTTGTTTTCTAAAACCTTTTGAGCTTTATCAACCTTAGTGATGTGACTCTCCAATCCTTGAAGCTTTCCTAAGATCGTTTCCAACATGGGATCGGGCTTCTCTTTCCCCAAAGTGCTTCCACAATTAGATGTTTGCCCATGGCTTTTCAAAGGAATGGAAGAAGAAGATGGTGGAGTTAGTGAATTTCCTGAATTGGGATAAGAATTACCGGAGTTCTGCTGTTGGTTGGAACGCCAATTGTTGTTGTTTGAACCCCTATTGTTGTTCCAATTGTTATTCCGGTTGTTGTTGTTGTTCCAATTGTTCCGGTTGTTGTTCCGGCTGTTGCGATTGGTGTTCTCATTCCCATTGTGGTTATTGTTGTTTCCTAAATAACCAACATCTTGCTCCTTAGGCTTTGGAAAGCTGGCCTTGATGACTTCCTTCAATTCTTTAATCTCGGTGTTGAGAGAAAAGATTTGAGTTTGAGCAGCTTGTGTTAGCTTTGCTCCTTGCTCCACTCGATTAGCTTCTACTTTCCGGTGAGAATACTTCTCAATGACTCGGGCTTGCTTCTCAATGAAGTCCCAAGCGTCATCTTCCCTCATGCCCATGAATGTGCCACATGAAAGGGATTGGAGCTTGAATTGTGTTTCCACATCCAGGCCCTTATAGTATATCTCCAATAGCTCCAATTTGGAAATGCCATGGTGTGGGCAATCCAATAATAAATCTTGAAATCTTTCCCAAGACTAAAACAAACTTTTTTTAGATCTCATAGAAAAAGCATTATCTTACCTCTCAACTCCGCCGTCTTGGATGGCGGAAAGAATTTGGTTAGGAACTCCGAAGAAAGATCCTCCCTTGTGTTGAGTCTTCCATTTGGAAGAGCCTGATACCAAGATAAAGCTTTCCCTTTCAAGGAGAAAAAGAATGGCTTGATCTTGTAATTATTGGTGGTTGCATTCTTTGGCTTCATTGTCTCCATCAAGATCTCAAAATTTTGTAAATGTTGATGTGGAGATTCGACACTCGTTCCTCCAGACTGGCTTTGGCGAACGATGGTGATAACTTGTGGGTTGAAGCTAAAATCCTGAATATCGTCAGCATCAAAGTTCACACCTAGACGGCGTGGTTGCTGAATTGGATCCATTCTTTGACCAAGAGTTTTTGGCTCTTCATCTAAACGAGCGGCTCTCACACCCCCATCCGGGATACGAAAATTGGCGGCTAGTCTTGGATTATTCTCATTCACATTGATCGTTGGATCATTGTCCTCTAGCGGTGGCATGGAGGAGTCGCTATCCTCATCGGATGAGTCGGTTCTAACCGATCTTGTCGGTTTTCTTCTCT
The DNA here is from genome assembly GCA_033239125.1 of Fagopyrum homotropicum. Lineage (NCBI taxonomy): Eukaryota > Viridiplantae > Streptophyta > Magnoliopsida > Caryophyllales > Polygonaceae > Fagopyrum > Fagopyrum homotropicum. The sequence goes on from BSWB01000003.1 coordinate 65,486,901, forward strand.
TCTTCTTCTTGGAATCACTCATCTCCAGCCTCATTTGAAGCATCATGTCCTTGAGCTCATCAATTTGCAATTGATGACGGTCCGATTCTTCCTTGCGAGTCTTCTCGCTCCATCTAAGTCGAGCTTTGGAATCCTCCAACTCTGCTTGGATATCCCTCTCTTTATTTTCAGCCATCTTTCTTTCTTTGAGCTTCTTTCTCAAAGTCTTCTCAAGTTCTTGATCAAGAGGTAAGAGGTCTTTATTGGTGTTAGACCTTTGCATATACCTAAGATAACCTGCAAATATCACTCAAAGGAGATATCAAATAACAAGAACAAAGCTCCCAAGCTTGACAACCGATAACCGAATTCGGCCTAAACCAAATCCCCGGCAGCGGCGCCAAAAACTTGTTCGCTCCTAAGCGTGCGTGCAATCAAGCTTCAAATTTATAAGACTAGAATCAAGCAAGCAAACCCGCAGTGTACGAATTGGCGTAGTAAAGCAAGAAATCCAGAGTGTCGAACTCAGGGATTTGGGGGGAACAAATTCAGTTCGCAAATCGTCAAGCAAGTAAATGTAATAAGCTTTGAAAATATTGGGAAAATAGCAACCCTAAAGATTTAGGTATCTAATTGTGGCAATTGATTCAAGATATACTAAAGAACTAATGACAGAGTTAAGAGTTGAAAAGGTATGCTAAGGTAAAGCAATGTACGGTGAAGTTCCAAGGCTTTATATGGCTTATCTAAAGACACTCTCTATAAAGGTTGTTGAGGCTTCAGTATAGAAAGAATCTAAAAACAAGAATTAATCTCAAATACCCAAACTTGTAACCCAAGGATCAAGACTAACTAAACCGATTAAAGTTGTGACACTCGAAATCGAAATAGAGGGTGATGAGTCTCGCTACTACCTAGAAAAGGGCAAGCCAAGACTAGATTAAAGCTAATCTTTAACCTTGGATCAAAGTAAAAGAAAAGTTCGTAAACTAGGGTAAATCCTCTCTTATCTCTCTCAAATGGTCCGGTTTTAGCTCTTATTCACCTATAATCAACACAAAGCTAATGTAGACCTCCATATCGAAAATATAGATAAACAAGCTAACAAATGTTTCAATGCCTCATCTATGAACACTATAATGAATGAATAACAACTAGAATAAGTGCCTATAATATCGCAATATTTCATGCTAACAGATACGTAGTTGTCCCCTTTGTTTAGGGACTCGTGTGTTGCTTTTTGACTTCTTAGTCATGCCATTGATGCATGAAGAGGTCATATTAGGTATGGATTGGATGTGTAGACACAGTGTAGTATTAGATGTTGGTAGGAGAGGATTATTACAGTCTCTACCGAGGTAGATCAAATAGAGGTCTTCTAAGGTTGGGACCTTGGGAAGACAGGTTCGGTCATTAGTGTCGAACGAGCAAATAGACTGATAGCACAGGGTTGTGATGCCTTCTGGTGCTATGCCATGAAGGATGGAGAGAGTCCAGCATTGGAGGACATACCAGTGGTCTACGAGTTTATAGACGTGTTTGCTGAGCCGTTGAGCTTGCCGCCTCAAAGGAGTGTGGATTTCAACATCGAGTTGGAGCCTGGTACAAAACCTATCTCGAAGGCCCCATATCATATGGCGGTTGTCGAGATGTTGGAGCTGAAGATGCAACTTGAGAAGTTGGCTGAGAAGGGCTTTATTCGCCATAGCGTATCCCCTTGGGGAGCAACTGTCCTCTTCGTACAGATAAGGACGGATCGTTGAGACTGTGTATTGATTATAGAGAGCTGAACAAGGTGACCATCAAGAACAAGTATTCACTGCCTCGTATTGATGATCTGCTTTATCAACTTCAGTAAGCGACGGTGTTCTCCCGGATTGATTTACGCTCAGGATACCACCAGTTGAGGGTGATGGATCAGGATGTTGACAAGACAACATTTTGTAGTCGTTATGGACACTACGAGTTTGTAGTGATGCCATTTGGGCTGACGAATGCCCCAATAGTCTTCATGGAGTTGATGAACAATATTTTCATCGAATTCCTTGTCGTGATCTTCATTGATGACATTCTGGTACACTCTCGTAGCAGAGAGGAGCATGCCGGTCATCTAACGACGGTTTGCAGATTTTGAGGGATAGACAGTTGTATGCCAAGCTCTCTAAGTGCGAGTTCTAGATGCCAGAGATAGCCTTCCTAGGCCATATTATCTCCGCCAATGGGATCATGGTTGATCCGGCAAAGATCGAGTCTGTTGCTGCATGGACGACACCGAAGAACGTCAAGGAAGTGCGTAACTTTCTTCGCCTAGCTGGTTATTACCGACGCTTTGTGGAGGAATTTTCTGTGATTGCCCGTCCACTAACGAGTCTTTTGAGAAAGACTACCAGATTTGTGTGGACTGATCAGTGTACCTAGAGCTTTGAGGAGCTGAAGAGGCGTTTTACTTTTGCTCCTGTCTTGGCACGGCCAAAGGGTTCTGAGGATTTTGTGGTTTAGAGTGATGCATCCAAGATAGGCTTGGGATGTGTATTGATGTAGAGGGGCAGAGTGATTGCATATGCGTCTCGACAGCTGAAGATGTATGAGGAGAACTACCAGACTCACGATTTGGAGTTAGTAGCGGTAGTTCATGCTTTGAAGATCTGAAGACATTACATGTATGGTGCTACACGTCAGATCTTCACAGACCATAAGAGTCTGAAGTATATTTTTACGCAGCGGGAGTTGAATAACCGCCCACGTCGATGGCTTGAGTTGATCATGGACTTTGACCTTGAGATTATGTATCATCCAGGGAAGGCGAATGTTGTAGTTGACGCCATGAGTAGGAAGACGCCTCGAGAGAAGGCGATTGTTAGATTGACAATACAACCTCAACTTCAGAGGGATTTAGCTTGGCTAGAGCTGGACATCCAGTTTCCTAATGAGGATGCCCAGTTGTATGCTTTAGAGGTTCTACCGGGTCTATTGGATGAGATCCAGCAGAAGCAGGGGACTTGTCCGACTTTGATGAGGATGAAAGAAAGGATGTCTCGTGGAGAGGCACCACAGTTCTCCATTGGAGCATATGGAGTGATGAGGCGCCATGATCGCATCTGTGTACCCGCTAATGTAGAGTTAAGAAAGAGGATCTTATAAGAGGCTCACTGTACACCTTACTCAGTACATCCAGGTACGAATAAGATGTACCATGATGTGCGACACTCATATTGGTGGGGAGGGTTGAAGCCCGATGTAGCCAGATTTGTGGCCCAATGTGCGACTTGTCAGAAGGTCAAGATAGAGCATTCCAGACCTGGAGGTGAGCTCCATCCACTGCGAGTACCGCAGTGGAAGTGGGAGGACGTCTCCATGGACTTTGTGACCGGATTGAGGCCTAGTAGGAGTTTTGATGCTATCTGGTTTGTTGTTGACAGATTGACGAAGACGGCGCATTTCATTCTTATCAAAGAGACGTGGTCAGTGAGCAGATTGGCTGAGGAGTACACTAGACACACAGTGAGACTCCATGGTGAACCGAGGACAATCGTGTCTGATCGAGATGGGTTATTTACCTCGAGGTTTTGGCAGCAGATTCAGACTACTTTGGGGATGAGTCTACAGTTCACGACTGGTCAGTCCGAGAGGACCATCCAAACCCTGGAGGATATGCTGCAAGCTTGTGTGTTGGATTAGGGACAGGGATGGTCTGATCACCTCCCACTAGTTGAGTTCTCAATCAACAACAGTTGGAATGCATCTATAGGGATGGCTCCTTATGAGGCAATGTATGGACGTAGGTGTCGTACACCTTTATGTTGGTATGAGCCTAGCAGTATAAGTGGGATAGTGTTAGAGCATATTCAGGATGATATGGCTCGAGTAGTGCTGATTAGAGAGAGGATGTTGGCTGCACAGAGTCGCCAGAAGTCGTATGTAGACAGGAGGCGTTGACCTCTAGAGTTCAGAGTCTTATGTATGGCTGAGAGTATTTTGGACACGAGGCGTCAGACGTTTTGACATAAACGGGAAGCTGTGTACCCGATATGTCGGTTCTTTCGAGATACTGGATAGAGTCGGGAGGGCAGCCTACAAATTAGCCTTGCCTCCGAGATTAGAGGGTGAACCCTTTGTTTCATATGTGTTAGCTGAGGGAGTATATACTAGATCCGAGGCACATTGTGAGTTATAATGATTTAGTGGTTGAGCCGGACCACTAAATCCGAGGCACATGGTGGGGAGGGTTGAAGCCCGATGTAGCCAGATTTGTGGCCCAATGTGCGACTTGTCAAAAGGTCAAGATAGAGCATTGCAGACCTGGAGGTGAGCTCCATCCACTGCCAGTACCGCAGTGGAAGTGGGAGGACGTCTCCATGGACTTTGTGACCGGATTGAGGCCCAGTAGGAGTTTTGATGCTATCTGGTTTGTTGTTGACAGATTGACGAAGACGGTGCATTTCATTCCTATCAAAGAGACGTGGTCAGTGAGCAGATTGGCTGAGGAGTACACTAGACACACAGTGAGACTACATGGTGAACCGAGGACAATCGTGTCTAATCGAGATGGGTTGTTTACCTCGAGGTTTTGGCAGCAGATTCAGACTACTTTGGGGATGAGTCTACAGTTCATGACTGGTCAGTCCGAGAGGACCATCCAAACCCTGGAGGATATGCTGCAAGCTTGTGTGTTGGATTGGGGACAGGGATGGTCTGATCACCTCCAACTAGTTGAGTTCTCAATCAACAACAGTTGGAATGCATCTATAGGGATGGCTCCTTATGAGGCAATGTATGGACGTAGGTGTCGTACACCTTTATGCTGGTATGAGCCTAGCAGTATAAGTGGGATAGTGTTAGAGCATATTCAGGATGATATGGCTCGAGTAGCGCTGATTAGAGAGAGGATGTTGGCTGCACAGAGTCGCCAGAAGTCGTATGCAGACAGGAGGCGTTGACCTCTAGAGTTCAGAGTCTTATGTATGGCTGAGAGTATTTTGGACACGAGGCGTCAGACGTTTTGACATAAAGGGGAAGCTGTGTACCCGATATGTCGGTTCTTTCGAGATACTGGATAGAGTCGGGAGGGCAGCCTACAAATTAGCCTTGCCTCCGAGATTAGAGGGTGAACCCTTTGTTTCATATGTGTCAGCTGAGGGAGTATATACTAGATCCGAGGCACATTGTGAGTTATGATGATTTAGTGGTTGAGCCGGACCACTAAATCCGAGGCACATGGTGGGGAGGGTTGAAGCCCGATGTTGCCAGATTTATGGCCCAATGTGCGACTTGTCAAAAGGTCAAGATAGAGCATTGCAGACCTGGAGGTGAGCTCCATCCACTGCCAGTACCGCAGTGGAAGTGGGAGGACGTCTCCATGGACTTTGTGACCGGATTGAGGCCCAGTAGGAGTTTTGATGCTATCTGGTTTGTTGTTGACAGATTGACAAAGACGGTGCATTTCATTCCTATCAAAGAGACGTGGTCAGTGAGCAGATTGGCTAAGGAGTACACTAGACACACAGTGAGACTCCATGGTGAACCGAGGACAATCGTGTCTAATCGAGATGGGTTGTTTACCTCGAGGTTTTGGCAGCAGATTCAGACTACTTTGGGGATGAGTCTACAGTTCATGACTGGTCAGTCCGAGAGGACCATCCAAACCCTGGAGGATATGCTGCAAGCTTGTGTGTTGGATTGGGGACAGGGATGGTCTGATCACCTCCAACTAGTTGAGTTCTCAATCAACAACAGTTGGAATGCATCTATAGGGATGGCTCCTTATGAGGCAATGTATGGACGTAGGTGTCGTACACCTTTATGCTGGTATGAGTGTTCGCCCCTAGAGGTGTGTGCAAATAAGTTTTAAATTTATAAAACTAGAATCAAGCAAGCGAACCCGCAGTGTATGGATCGACGTAGTTAAGCAAGAATTCCAGAGTATCGAACACAGGGATTTGGGTGGAACGAACTCGATTGCAGGTTATCAAGCAAGTAAATATGGGAGTTTTGCAGATATTGGGAAAACAACAATCCTAAAGTTCCGGGTATCCAGTTGCGGCAATAGATTCAAGATATACTAATGATGTAAAGACAGAGTGGAGATATGCAAAGGTATACTATTGTAAGGTAATCGTACGGTTGAGGTTCCAAAAACCTTATGTAACTCACCTAAAAGACACTCCCTATACAGGTTGTTGAGGCTCAATATAGAAAGATTCTAAAGACGAGGATTAGTATCAAATACCCAAACTTATAATCTAAAGATCAAGACTAACTTAACTGATTGAGGTTGTTGAGACTCACAATCGAGGTAGAGGTTGTTGAGGCTTCACTACCACCTAGAAAAGACAAGTCTAAACTAAGTTAAAGCAAATCTTTAACTTTGGATTAAAGTAAAAGCAGGCTCGTAAACTAGAGGGAAATTACGGTTGGATCTTGAGATTCCACGGTCGTGGAACTCAAGAACAGCCCGTAATTTAGGGTTGTCGACGATTCTCTCTAACTCTCAGGGTCTAATCTGTTTGCGATCGATCTATCATCATCTAAGCCACAACTATCAACCCTTCACCTTAGAATTGTTAAGGGTTTTTAGCCAATAACAGTCATATTGATATCAATTCAAGAATTAAAGGATAAAAGATGGGAACTTTCAAGAACTATCAATAATCTTCAAATGAATCTCAAGATCGCAGTCAAGAACAAGTGTTTATCAAAAGATTCAAAACAAAGTAAACAATCACAACCTTAGGAAAGAAGAGAAACGGGATGTCAATCCGTTTCCAAATCGAACCTAAACAAGAAGAGAGATCTTCTTGCAAAATCTTCCAAGAACTTCGATCTTCCACAAATCTGAAGATCACAACAGCAACTCTCCACTGAAAGTGCGAGTTTTGAGCAACTCTCCAATACGAACTTTGATCTCCAATGAGATCTCCCAAATACCTCTAAGATGAGGGTTTGTGTGTTGCTAAGCGATGATCTGCGTCTATGCGTTAGCGGGAATCCTAAGCAAGCATGACGGAATCTCTTTTCTTCCGTCTTTTTATAATGCAGGGCAAAGTGTCGGCCCGGCCCGATCTTCAAAAGATCATGGCTTCGAAGTGTGGCGAAAAGATTCGCCAAGATCACGGTCGTGGAAGATTCCACGACCGTAATTCTAGGGCGTGGAAACAATTACGGTTAGTTCCACGACCGTAGAATCCCCTGGAATGAACATCAAATTCTGACTCTGAATCCACGGCCGTAATTCTGAACGTGGTTTGTGATACGGCCGTATTTTAGGGCGTAATTTAGGGCAAGAACGTGATTCTTCCCTAAACTCGTGCATTCCTCAATCTAAGACTCCAAATTGCTTCCAAAAAGTGTCCTCGATCTATGGACATATCAACTCAACTCTCCTTTGCTCGATTCCGTTCGGAAATAGCTCCAAATCACCTATAATCAACATAGAACTAGTGTAGACATCCATATCGACAATATAGGCAATACTAGCTCACGTATGCATAAAGATCAATCAAAGACTATCAATATGAATCAAATACGATTAGAAAACGTGCCTAAAATATCACAATATTTCATGCTAACAATGAGTCTAGCAGTATCAGTGGGATAGTGTTAGAGCATATTCAGGATGATATGGCTCGAGTAGCGCTGATTAGAGAGAGGATGCTGGCTGCACAGAGTTGCCAGAAGTCGTATGTAGACAGGAGGCGTTGACCTCTAGAGTTCAGAGTCTTATGTATGGCTGAGTGTATTTTGGACACGAGGCGTCAGACGTTTTGACATAAAGGGGAAGCTGTGTACCCGATATGTCGGTTCTTTCCAGATAATGGATAGAGTCGAGAGGGCAGCCTACAGATTAGCCTTGCCTCCGAGATTAGAGGGTGCACCCTTTGTTTCATGTGTCTCGGCTGAGGGAGTATATACTAGATCTGAGGCACATTGTGAGTTATGATGATTTAGTGGTTGAGCCGGACCACACCTTTGTTTTGCATCCTATTGCAATCCTAGAGCGAAGTGTAAGACGCCTGCGTTCAAAGGACATTACTATGTTGAGGATACAATGGTCGAGACGAGGACCTGAGGAGGCTACAATGGAGATTGAGGATAGTATCCTGAGGAACTATCCAGAGGTTTATGCTGAGATAGATGCACCTAGTGTGGATGAGTAGATCTTAGTGCTATCTTCGTGAGTATGTTATTATATGTGCGTTGATATGTTTATTCCATGCTAGCTATGATGTGGTTTATGATCTTATTAGATCTTGATATGCTAGCATGATGTATGATTATAGCTGGAGATGGTTCTTTCCTCCATGCTATCTGAGTGCGATTAGGATTCAGCTGGAGATGGTTCTTTCCTCCATGCTACCTTGATGGACACAGTTTATTGGAGATGTTATTCCTCCATGCGTTGTATATGAGTATGATTTGGCTAGTGATGTGCTGCCTCTATGCCCTTTGATATGAGTATGGCAAGAGATGTGATTCCTCTATGCCTTTGGGTAGCATTATGGCCCTATTTTCCGGAGTTGATGATTCCTCCATGTTGGTATTTTAGGTTATAGATTGATATAGGTTGTGATCTTTTGATCGGAGAGGCGATACCTCCGATAGAGAGAGATATACCTTGGCTTATGGATCCGAGAGGATTTGGGATTTTGCAAGTTTTGGGACGAAACTTGTTTTTATGGGGGTGAGATGTAAGAGCCTAATTGCTGAGTTGTTGAGAGTGAATGTTGAGGGCACAAAATGTGCCTAGACCGCCCCTGCGTGACCTAGAGGCTGCCCCTGCGGTTTGCCTAGGCCGCACCTGCGCCTCCCTGAGCTGCCCCTACGGTTTAGGGTGTGTAGCAGCCATCTTTGTTGACTCTTGACCCGTGCTTTACACTTTTCCTTCATTTATAAGCTTCTTCTCTCTCCTTCCTGATGAGGGTTCTTCATTTGCAGCTCCATCTCCTTCCTCACGTTCATCTTCTCCTTCTTTCTACCTTGGATCTCTTCTTGATCCTTGTTTGAGTTTGTGTGAGTTTGAGAGCTTATGAGCTTGGCTTTGTTGTTGATTGATGATGGTTGTTGCTGTTGTGCTTGTTGATAGCCAACCTTGAGGTTGATGGTATCCTGCTTCTACATAGGTTCAGATTGGTGAGTTATCTCCCATCTCTTCCTATCTTTCTTTTTTCCTTCTTCTTTCCTTCTTTCCTTTCATTCTACCTTAGGTTCCACAAGTTGATCTTTTGGCAGCCTTGATTGGCTTCAGTTGATGTATATATGTATGTATATGGTTGTTGGATGAAGAAGGAGTGAAGAAGATCGAGTGTAGGAGCAAAGGACAACCGGAGGTGCATCTTCTGCACACCAGCCGCCCATGTGCCCCTTTGCTCTTGGTTCTGCAGGTGTGTCTTGCTCTTAAGCTTCCCTATGGTTGGCATTGTCTCTTCCTTTCCTAGTATGTGAGTGTAGTATCATGCTAGGTTTAGATGGGAGTGTTTGGATGATATATGATCATGTTATGCCTTTTACGGCCTTTGAGGATTATTAGGTTGTGAGGTTAGGTTGAGGATGATCCTATGGATCCGTTGGGTCTAGGTGTGGCCCCTTTGATTGATAGGATATTTACATATCATTATGCCTTGTTATTAGGCAGTGCACCTCTCAAGATTGGAGGTTGATCGTGGTTGAGTGTTGTACGAGGTTGAGGTAAGTTTGTAGGACTTACTTAGCTACCATCCTTATATTGGGTTTTTGCATGAGTGGTGTGTGCATTATATGTTTGCTATGATAGCATGAGATATCGTTTATTACCGACTTATGCTTTATTGATTGCCCCATATGCGTGGCTATGATAACCTTTCCCTTGCATCCCGCCGAGGAGTCTGGGAGGTTCTTTGGCGTCAGGCCACATGGTATACATGAAGGGCAAAATCCACTCCCATAGGGTACAGGGGTTGTGTCACCGACACTACTTCCAGATGGCTAGCGGGCCCAGAGGCGAGGATGTATCGGTCCTCGTGTCACATAGTTTCATCTATCTATATATATACGATTTGAGTGAATGGCTATTATATAAAGAGAATGAAATGGGTAAATGTATGATAGCATGTTGATGTGTTTATCTTTCCTGTTTGAGTTTGTGCTTATGCATTACCTTATATATGAATGGTTAGCTAATGCTTTATACCATGTTGTAGATGCCCTGCAGGATAGGCATCTTGCTGAGTGATCTAGCCGGGTGGCAGGCCGAGGACCTCTCGTACATAGGATGGTTGTGGCTTTTGGGGTTGTTTATGTTTCCCTCCTGCGTGAGGATGATCTTTTGTATACCTCTTGTGTGAGGATGTTGTTTTATACTCGGCTATGATGTTGTTCACCTTTTGGTTGTACAGTTTATACAGTTTTATGCATTTGTTTTATATATGTCAGTGCTATGTTGTAAGGTCCAGTGAACTTGTTGTCAGGCTAGGGTCAGGATCCATTGTGAGATCCTAGCCCAATGTGACACTCCGAATCCCGCGGATTTGGGGTGTTATAGAGTTTGTTGTTGCGGGGGATGTGGTGGTGGTTGGGAAGAGGAAGAGGCCTTGTTTTTTCCTTTCCCAAACAAATTTCGTTCACTACGTCTCAAACCAACCATATTCAGCAAAACCACGGCCGTGGAAACCTCTATCACCCCGTGGTTTCTGTCGATTTTTCAGTAATCGATAAGAACAAAATAGAAAACTCACAAGCAACAGTCCTAGGCTATTTCTAATTCCAATTCCGTCCAGTTCTCTATCAAATCATCAACAAAATCGACAAAATCGAACCAAGATCGAGTATGAGAGAAAAACCTAGGTTTTTGGATTGAAAAATCCAAATGCTTATTGATTTCTTATTTGTTTGTGCAGTTTGAACTCGGAATCTTCAATGGAGTGTTGAGAGCTTTGATTTAAGAAGAAGAATCGCTTCAAACGCTTGCCAAATGTGAAGATCGATGTCGTGGTTCGGGTCAGCATTTTCGCGAGCTGAGCTTGGTTTTGGGGGTTTATGTTTCACCCTTGGAGTGAAGTGTGGCCTTTTATACCCTTCGTGGAAAATTGGAAAACCACGGCCCCTACTGGCAGAACCATGGGCGTCGTTTCACCCGTGACGCCTCTCGAATAGCCTTTCCATGGTCAAAAATAGAAAACCACGGTTATGGGAACCTATTTTATCCCGTGGAATCCTTGATTACATCCAAAATTCCAAGTTTGACATTGTTTTGTTTTCCTTCACTTATTTTTGGATATTTCCTAGTTCTTGTCATCCAAAGACACAAGAAAAACCAGGAACGAACCAACGAAAACAACAAAAACAAACTAACTAAGCTAATCTAAGAAAAAGGGAAAAGAAAACGATACCTTGGGTTGCCTCCCAAGAAGCACTTTGTTTAAGGTCTGTAGCTAGACCATTCCTTTTTGCTTCTTCAAGTGAGGAGGGTTGTTGCAAGCTCCTCGATATGAACTTCCGGTATGTACTTCTTCAATCGTTGACCGTTGACTTTGAAAGTTCCGCATTGTTCACCCCATATTTCAACTGCATCATGGGGAAAATACGCTTAATCACAAATAATCTGGTCCAATGAGACTTCAACTTACCTCGAAACAGACGAAGGCGGGAGTTGAAAAGAAGGGAAAGATCGCCTTCTTTCAAATCCTTCGAAACGATGTGCTTGTCGTGCCATCTCTTCGTCCTTTCTTTGTATATCCGCGCATTCTCGTATGCATTTAAGCGGATTTCTTCCATCTCATTAATGTCAAGAAGGCGCTTCTCTCCAGCCTCCTTGATGTCAAAATTCAGCCATTTTGTTGCCCAATAAGCTTTGTGCTCTAGCTCAACGGGAAGATGGAAGGACTTCCCATACATAAGGTTGTATGGTGTGGTGTCAATGGGAGCCTTGAAAGCTGTCCGGTATGCCCAAAGTGCATCCTTGAGCTTTTGTGACCAATCTTTCCTAGTTCTAGAGACATTTTTCTCTAGAATGGCTTTGATTTCTCCATTTGATATCTCTACTTCACCGCTAGTTTGAGGATGATAGGGGGTGACAATCTTGTGAGTAACCCCATACTTGGCTAGTAGAGCTTCAAATTTACGGGCGGTGAAGTGCGTTCCTCCATCACTAATGATGGTTCAGGGTGTCCCAAATCTTGGAAGATATTAAAGAACTTAACCACCACCAAAGCATCATTAGTGGGAGAAGCGATCGCATCAACCCATCTTGAAACGTAGTCTACAACCAGAAGTGTATATATGTTGCCGCAAGATGATGGGAACGGTCCCATAAAGTCTACACCCCATACGTCAAAGATCTCCACTTCTTGGATGTTATTGAGCGGCATCTCATTCCTCCGAGAAATGTTTCATGTTCTTTGACAAGCATCACAACAAGAAACAAACCGTTGCACGTCCTTAAATAAAGTAGGCCAAAAGAAACCGGACTGCAATACCTTAGCGCAAGTTTTGTGAGAACTAGCATGTCCTCCACAAGGTAGAGAATGGCAATGTCGAATGACTCTTTCGACTTCGTCTTCCAGTATGCACCTTCGAATAAGACCATATGGACCTCTCTTGAAGAGTAGAGGTTCATCCCAATAGTAATGTCGGACATCCTTGAAAATTTTCTTCCTTTGATTGTAGGATAGTCCAGAAGGTATTTCTTGACGAAATAATTTACAAAATCAGCAAACCATGGTTCGTTACCTTTAGAAATGTTGTGGAGACATTCTTCCATCATGTGCAGCTACTCGTGAGGGAACGAGTCATCTATGGGTAATTCGTCCTCTATGATGTGGGGGAGTCTACTTAGGTGATCCGCCACCGTACCGAGTTTTCGGATCTCTTCTTGTCCCGGATCTCTAGATCGAACTATTGGAGGAGGAGGAGGATCCATCTAATCAGCCGTGGTTTCGCGTCTTTCTTGGTGAGCAAATACCGTATGGCTACGTGATTGGTGTAGACAATCACCTTCGCTCCTACGAGATAAGAACGAAACTTCTCAAAAGCATAAACAACTGCAAGCAATTCCTTATCCGTTGTGGCGTAGATGCATTGAGCTTCATCCAGCGTTTTGCTAGCATAATAGATGGCATGAGTTCATCCCTCCTTTTTCTTTCCTAGCACCGCTCCTACAGCCACGTCATTTGCATCGCACAACACTTCAAATGGGAGATTCCAATCCGGAGATTGAATGATGGGTGCTGAGATTAATGCTTCTTTTATCATGTAAAAGGCATCTAGACATTCTTTCAAAAGTTCAAAGACTGCATCCTTCATTAGTAGGTTAGTCGATGGCTTAGAAATCTTAAAAAATCTTTAATGAACCTTCTATAAATTCCAGCATGTCCAAGAAAACTCCTTACCCATTTTACCGATGATGGTGGAGGTAGCTTCTTGATCATTTTGATCTTGCCTCTATCAACCTCAATGCCACGATTCGAGACTAAATGACCTAAATCAATTCCTTCGGTCACCATAAAATGACACTTTTCCCAGTTTAGAACAAGGCCAGTGTCTTCACAACGCTGCAAGACTAAGGAAAGGTTAGAAAGACAATTGTCAAAAGAAGAACCGTATACGGAGAAGTCGTCCATGAAAACCTCCATGATGTTTCAATATACTCAAAAAATATCACCATCATACACCTTTGAAAGGTGGTTGAAGCGTTGCACAAACCGAACGACATCCTCGTGTAAGCGAACGTACCCCAAGGGCACGTGAATGTAGTCTTCTCTTGATCGTCGGGATGGATGGGAATCTGAAAGAAACCACTATAACCATCCAGATAGCAGAAATGGGAGTGTTGCGCTAACCTTTCCAGCATTTGGTCAATGAAAGGTACAAGGAAGTGATATTTCCAAGTCGCAACATTCAGCTTCCGGTAGTCAATGCAAACGCGCCATCCTGTAACGGTTCTAGTGGGTATTAAATCGTTCTTCTTGTTTGTCACAACGGTCATTCCCCCTTTCTTTGGAACAATGTGAACGGGGCTCAGCCATTTGTTATCGGAGATGGGAAAATGATACCTGCATCAAGAAGTTTGAGGACTTCCTTTTTCACAACCTCTTTCATGATCGGGTTTAACCGTTGTTGAGGTTCACGTGAAGGTCTATGGTCATCCTCCATTAGTATTTTATGCATGCATAAAGAAGGTTTGATGCCTATAAGATCATCATTTGTATATCCTATGGCCTTCCTATGTAATCTCAAAACATTCATAAGATTGGCGTGCTCATCATCAGTTAAGGCTGCACTAACTATGACCAGATATGTATCAGTTGGTCCAAGAAAATCGTACCTTAAGTATGTTGAGAGAGGTTTCGAATCCAAAGTTGGTGGTGCCTTTGTTGGTGTGTTTACGCCTTCCTAGTTGTCCTTGGGTGTTTCCAAGGATATAGGAGGGGTAGGAGAATGTCCAAGAGAGTTTTCAAGAAGAGGGGAGTGAGTCTCGGGGAATTTCAGTTTCCATGGCCCCTCTGATACTTCCACGGCCGTGGTTCTTCCCGTGGCTTCTCTCGACTTGTAGTTCCACGGGGGAATTAATTAAAGTAATTGTTTCCACCCCCGTGCAATCTTGAGTTTGGCCGTGGTTTTGATCTTTTTGCGAGCCAACGTGCAATTCTTCAAAGGCTTCAATTGGCTCCTCTTCTAGCACTTCCAAGGCCTTGACCTCGGAGTCATATCCTTCTTCGACTCCTCCTTTCATGATGTTCATGCTAATGAATTTGTGCAATGGATCATTGAGAAAAATAGAGCTAACAATTTCTCTTGAATCTTCTTCGTCATGGATGTTGAAGACTTCTTCTCCTAGAGTTGGCTCCTTGATCAAAGTTGAGAGTACGAACTCAACTTTCTCTTCTCCAATCTTGAATTTCAGTTTGGCGTTTTTGCAATCAACCAAACAACCGGACGTGGCTAGAAACGGCCTTCCAAGTATGATTGGGATCGGGTAATTAGCAGGAATATCCAAAACTACAAAATCAATTGGAATATAAAATTCACCAAGCTTTACCGGTATATCTTCGAGAACGCCAACGGGTCAAGTAATGGATATATCCGCCATGTACAACGTCATCTTAACCAGTTTAGGTTCTCCTAAACAAACCTTTTCGCACAATGCAAGTGGGAAAATGCTCACACTTGCTCCTAAGTCACAAAGAGCATCATATGTGACCTTTCCAATGCCAATGGGTACATAAAATGAACCTAGATCTCTCAACTTGGGTGTCATTCTCTCTGTCATGGTTTTGATGAGTTCAAATGACTCGGAAGTCATCTTTACTTCACCAAAATCCTCTACCTTCCTCTTGTTGGAGAGGATTTCCTTCAAGAACTTTCCATAGGATGTCATACCTAAAATTGCATCAATAAAAGGTATGTTAATATGCAGTTTTCTCATTAGTTCAATGAGCTTACCAAAGTGTTTATCAAGATGTGCTCTCACTCTTTTTTGTGGATACGGGAGCGGAGATTTGTAGGCCGGAGGAGGAACATAAACGGTAACCTTCTCCTCTTCTTTCTCAACCGGAACCTCGACTTCTACAGGCTGCTCGCCCTTTTCTTTCTCTTTTGACGCAGGATCGGTGGTTTTCACGCCACTCCTTGTAGTGATCGACATCACTTGCCCCTTCGGGTTGTCTTCAGTTTTTCCGGGAAGTCTCCCTTGATCACTAGGAGCTTCTTCGGCCTTACTAATCACTTGATTTTCCAAGGCTTTTTGTGCCTTAGAAAGTGAAGTGGCATGGTTCTCTAACCCTTGCATCTTCCCCATCAATATTTCTATCATTGCTTCAAACTTGTCCTTCGTCGGCTGGCTTGAACTCGATGAAGCTTGTCCCTAACTTTTCAAAGGAATAGAAGAAGATGAAGAAGGAGGAGTTAGTGAATTTTCAGCATGGTAATAAGGATTACCGGAATTTTGTTGATTGGATCTCCAATGGTTGTTAGAGTTCCGGTCATTGTTGTTGTTCCAATTGTTGTTCCTATTCCCTTGTTGGTTTCCTCTTCCAACATAGCCCACATCTTGCTCCTTGGGCTGCTTCACATGAGCTATCAAAAGATCCTTCAAGGCCTTCATTTCGCTATTCAAAGTGTTCAGCTCCTTAAAACTAGAGGCGGTAAGGTTCAGCACCGGAGTTCTTGAGCTTTGGCTCCCCGCTTCTTCACCTCTTTGTGAGTACTTCTCCATGGTGAGAGTTTGCTTCTCAACGAATTCCCACGCCTCATCTATGTTAGCATGAAATATGACTATATTTTAGGCACTTGTTTTAGTTGTTTATCCCTCTTTATTGTGTTCTTAGATATGAGTTTGAAGCAATTGTGAGCTAGTTCACCCACTTTGTCGATATAGAGATCTACACTAGCTTTGTTTTGTTTTTAGGTGAATAAAGACTTGGATTGGAGAGGCTAAGGAAGGAGCATGGATGAAGGAGGTCACGAAACAAAGGCAAAAACAAGGAGTTTGAAGAACCACGCCCTTAATTAAGGTCGTGGAAAAGGAATTTGAAGTCCACGCTCTAAATTACGGCCGTGGATTTGGCAACATGATCGTGGACGTGAGTTTGGAGCACAACAAAAAGTTACACGGCCAAAACCACGTCCGTGGAAATCATATTGGTGCCGTAATTGAGTTCCACGTTATAAAACACGGTCGTGGAAAGTTGTTCATGACCGTGATTTTGGTGATTTTGTGACGTGTCAATATTGCCACGTCAGCCACGTCATTCGGATTTCTCGTAACCCTATTTTTCCCTCTAAAAAGTCTTGATAAAGGAGTTTCCAGGATCCCCCGCTTAAAGTTTGGCTTAGAGCTTTGGAAACGGCCTTAGGGTTACATTTCGACCTTGAGGATTGGAGATTCGAGAAGGACGTGTTTTCGGAGATTGTGTACTTTCGGGATATTCTAGGGTTTTCATTGAAGGATAGATTGACATCCCGTTCTTTGTGGTTTCTCTAGATCGTCCTGAGGATTTCTATTCATACTTTTCTGAATTCATAAACATACTATTTGTGTTCGGATTTCGAGATTGACTTTGAGTTATTATTGAGTTTTTGAGAGTTTTCATCTTTCATTCTTCTTAATTTGATTATTGATATCATAATGATGATTATTGGCTAAAACCCTTTAGCAATTCTAAGGTGAAAGGTTGATAGTTGTGGCTTAGATGATGATAGATCGATCGTAACTTGATTGGACCCTGAGAGTGTGAGAAACATCCTCGACAACCTAAATCACGGTCTGTTCTTGAGTTCCACGGCCGTGGTTCTCAAGATCTAGCTGTGATTTTCCCTGGTTTACGAACTTTGCTTTTGCTTTAATCCAAAGTTAAAGATTAGCTTTAACCTAGTCTTGGCTTGCCTTTCCTAGGTAGTAGTGAGACTCAACATCCTCTATTTCGGTTTCGAGTGTCACAACCGTAACCGTTTTAGTTTATCTTTGATTTATTGGGTTTGGGCATGGTTATTTGAGATTAATTCTTGTCCTTAGATCCTTTCTATACTGCAGCCTCACCAACCTTTATCGAGAGAGTCTTTGGGTTAGACATATAAGGTTTTGGAACTTCACCGTACATTACCTTACTTTAGTATACTTTTGCAATTTTCAACTCTGTCCTTATATATATATAGTATATCTTGAATCGATTGTCATAATTGGATACCTGGATCTTTAGGGTTGTTGTTTTCCCAATTATTTGCAAAGCTTCTACACTTTTGATTGCTCGATTACTTGAAACTGATTTTGTATCACCAAATCCCTGAGTTCGATACTCTAGAATACTTGCTTAACTACGCCGATCCGTAAACTGCGGGTTCGCTTGCTTTTGTTTCAGTTTTATAAATTAAAACTTATTTGCACGCACGCTTTGAGGCGAACAATTTTTTGGCGCCGTTGCCGGGGATTTGGTCTAGACAAATTCCGGTTTTCGGTTTTCGAGCTTGGGAGCTTTTGCTCTTGTTATTTGATATCTCTTTTTGAGTGATTTTTGCAGATTCTTTAGGTATATGCGAAAGACTAGATCTACCAAATATCTAGTTCCTTTCGATCCAGAACTTGAGAAAACTTTGAGAAGAAAGTTGAAAGAGAAAAAGATGGCTGAAAACAATGAGAGAAACATCCAAGCGGAGTTGGATGAAGCTCAACTTCAACTTAAGTTGAGTGAGAAAGCTCATTTGGACGAGTTAACGAGTCATCAATTCCAAATTGATGAACTTAAGGCTATGATGTTGGACATGAAGTTGGACCTGAATGACGCCAAGAAGAAGAAGGTCAAGAAACCAACTAAGTCCATTAGAGTTGAATCGTCCGACGATGAGGATGAGGATATGCCGCCACTTGAGGATATTGATCCGGTGATTCATCCCGTCCGTAACAACCCAAGACAACTAGTTGTTCCTCGCATTCCCGCTGGAGATATGAGAGTTGCTCATGGAGGAGATGAACCACGGACTCTTGGGCAAATGATGGATCCAATTCAGCAACCACGCCGTCTAGGTGTGAATTTCGGAGCTGAGGACATCCAGGAATTCAGTTTTAGCCCGCAAGTTATCATCATGGTTCGCCAAAGTCAATTTGATGGAACTAGTGTTGAATCTCCACACCAACATTTGAAGAATTTTGAGATTCTCATGGAGACATTGAAGCCGAAGAGGGCTACCAACAAAAACTACAAGATCAAGCCATTCTTCTTTTCTTTGAAGGACAAGGCTCTATCTTGGTATCAAGCTCTTCCAGCTGGAAAGCTTAACACATGGGAGGATCTATCTTCGGAGTTCCTCACCAAGTTCTTCCCGCCATCTAAAACGGCGGAGTTGAGAGATAAAATTAATGTATTTTCTATAAAAGCTAACGAAAGTTTGTATCAATCATGGGAAAGATTTCAGGACCTCTTATTGGATTGCCCACACCATGGCATTTCAAAGCTGGAGTTATTGGAGATTTACTACAAGGGGTTGGATGTGGACACACAATTCAACCTTCAATCTCTCTCTTGTGGTACATTCATGGACATGAGAGAGGATGACGATTGGGACTTCATTGAGAAGCAAGCCCAAGTGATTGAGAAGTATTTCCACCGGAAGGTAGAGCCGGGAGTCAAGCTAACACAAGCTACACAAACTCAAATATTCTCCCTTAACACCGAAATCAAGGAGTTGAAGGAAATCATTAGAGCTGACCTTCAAAAGCCAAAGGAGCAAGATGTTGGATACTTAGGCAACAACAACAACAACAACAATAACAACCAAAATTCCAACAACGATTGGCGGTCCAACCAACAACAAAATTCCGGTATTCCTATCCAAATTCTGGAAATTCACTAACACCTCCTTCTTCTTCTACTCCTTTGAAAAGCCAGGGACAATCATCAAATGGTTCGAACAATAAGGAGAAGGAGAAGCCCGATCCTATGTTGGAGACGATCTTAGGAAAGCTCCAAGGGTTGGAGAGTTACATAACTTCGGTTGATAAAGCTCACAAAGCATTAGAAAACCATATGTTTAGCAAGGCCGGAGAAGTTCCTAGAGATCAAGGAAAGCTTCCCGGGAAAAAGGAAGACAATCCAAAGGGAAGGGTGATGACTATCACTACTAGGAGTGGCGTGACAACCACCGACCCGCAGCCCAAGTTTGTGGAAGTCCAGTTGAGAAAGGAAAAGATAAGGAGAAGGAGAAGGAAGATGTCTTTATTCCTCCTCCAGCTTACAAACCTCCTTTTCCATTCCCGCAGTCTAGAGCAAGAGCGCGTCTAGAGAAGCAATTCGGTAAGTTCATTGAACTCATGAGCAAACTGCACATTAATGTACCTTTCATTGATGCAATTGTAGGTATGCCCGCTTAAGGGAAGTTCTTGAAAAGATCTCCTCTCTAACAAGAGGAAGCTAGAAGACTTTGGAGAAGTCAAGATGAGTTCGGAATCTTCGGAGCTCATCAAAACAATGACTAAAAAGATGCCCCCAAAGTTGAGAGATCCGGGGTCATTTTGCATTCCAATAGGAGTAGGAGAAGTCACATGTGACGCACTTTGTGACTTGGGAGCAAGTGTAAGCATCATCCTGCTTGCTTTGTGTAGGAAGATTGGTTTAGGTGAACCTAAACCGGTAAAGATGACGTTATACATGGCGGATCGATCCATAACTCGTCCCGTCGGTATCATTGAAGACGTCCCAGTCAAGCTCGGTATGTTTTACATTCCAATTGATTTTGTTGTGCTTGACATTCCTGTAGATTGTCTGGTTCCGATCATACTCGGAAGACCGTTTCTTGCAACATCCGGTTGTATAGTGGATTGCAAGAATGCTAGACTAGCTTTTGACATAGGAGAAGAGAAGGTTGAGTTTGTTCTCTCAACTTTGGTGAAAGAACTAGCTCTTGGAGAGGACATTTTCAATATCTATGACGAGGAAGCGTCTAGAGACGAAGTGAGCTCGATTCTATTCAAAGATTGCAAAAGGTCATTACCATGAGCATCATGGAAAAAGGAGAGGAAGAGGATTGCAATGAGGAGATTGAAGCTTTGGAAGAGCTAAAGGAAGTGCAAGAGGAAGGGTTTGAAAACCTTTACGATGGGTCAGAAAACGTGAGGAACCACGGCCAGTCGTGCTATTCCACGGCCGTGGTTTCACCCATGTTGACCGTAACCATCTATTTTGAGAGCACCAGTAATTTACACGGCCAAAACCACGGCCGTGGAATTCATATTGGTGCCGTAATTGAGAGTCACGCCTTAAACCACGGCCGTGGAAGTAACAGTGGTGCCGTAATTTTGGATATTTCTGAGAACAATTCCGTTCTTTCCACAAATACTCTTGAGTCTTCTTCCATCACTCCTACACCCTTAGAGACTTCTAAGGAAGTGTCGGACACATCTCAAGACTCATCAAAGGCATCAATAGCTATGGAGCTGAAGCCACTTCCCACACATCTTCGGTATGCATTTCTTGGAACTAATTCTACTTTTCCCGTAATTATTAGTTCCGAATTAAGTGAAGATGAACATGAGAAACTAATGGTTGTTCGAAGGAAACATAGGAAAGCCTTAGGTTATACCATAGAGGATCTTGTAGGAGTTAAACCATCATTATGCATGCACAAGATTCTAATGGAGAAAGATTTTTAGCCTTCGCGACAACCTCAAAGACGGTTAAATCCGATCATGAAGGAGGTTGTTAAGAAGGAAACTCTTAAGTTACTTGACGCAGGTATCATCTATCCTATCTCCGATAGCAAGTGGGTGAGTCCCGTTCAAGTTGTCCCGAAGAAAGGAGGAATGACGGTAATCACCAATAAAAACAATGAGCTCATTCCTACAAGAACCGTGACGGGATGGAGAATGTGCATTGATTACCGCAAGCTGAACAATGCGACTAGGAAGGATCACTTCCCACTACCATTCATTGATCAAATGCTTGAGAGGTTAGCACAACACTCCTATTTTTGCTATCTTGATGGTTATAGTGGTTTCTTCCAGATTCCGATCCATCCGGACGATCAAGAGAAGACCACATTCACGTGCCCATGGGGTACGTTTGCATATAGAAGGTTGCCGCTCGGGCTTTGCAACGCCCCAACCACCTTTCAAAGGTGCATGATGGTCATCTTCTCGGAGTACATTGAGGAAATAATGGAGGTTTTTATGGACGATTTTTCTGTTTATGGTTCCTCATTTGATAATTGTCTTTCTAACCTCTCTCTTGTGTTAAAAAGGTGTGAAGACACTAACCTAGTTCTTAATTGGGAGAAGTGTCAATTCATGGTTAAGTTAATCATTGTGCTAGGACACTTAATCTCTAGTAGAGGGATTGAGGTAGACAAGGCTAAGATAGAGACCATAGAGAAACTTCCTCCACCATCTTCGGTGAAGGGGATAAGAAGTTTTCTAGGACATGCTGGATTTTATAGACGTTTTATCAAAGACTTTTCTTAGATTTCAAAACCGCTAACTAATCTATTGATGAAGGATGCAGTTTTTGATTTTTTGCAGGATAGTTTAGATGCTTTCTATAAGATCCGGGAAGCTCTCATCTCAGCCCCGATTATCCAACCTCCGGACTGGAACCTCCCGTTCGAGGTTATGTGTGATGCAAGTGACGTAGCTGTTGGGGCTGTGCTAGGCCAAAGGAAGGAAGGCCGAACCCATGCTATCTATTATGCTAACAAGACGCTAGATGAAGCGCAGCTCAACTATGCCACAACTGAGAAAGAGTTTTTAGCTATTGTATATGCATTTGAAAAGTTCCGTTCTCATCTTGTAGGTGCGAAGGTAATTGTATACACAGACCATTCAGCAATCTGGTATTTACTCGCCAAGAAGGATGCGAAACCAAGACTGATTAGATGGATTCTTTTCCTACAAGAATTTGATCTAGAGATCCGCGACAAGAAAGGCTCGGAAAATTCTGATGTAGATCATTTGAGTCGTCTACCACACATTGAAGACGAATATTTACCTATAGATGACTCCTTCCCGGATGAGCACTTACACATCACATAGGAGTGCATCGACAAGATATCTAGAGGTAACAAACCTTGGTTTGCTGATTTTGTAAATTACTTGGTTTGTCAAAAAATACCTCCCGGATTATCCTATGCACAAAAGAAGTTCTTTGGGGATGTCCGGCAATACTTTTGGAATGAACCTCTACTCTTGAAGAGATGTCGCAACGGCATCATTAGGAGATGTGTTCCGGAAGACGAGATGCAAAGTGTCATTCGTCATTGTCATTCACTACCTTGTGGAGGACACACTAGTTCCAATAAAACTAGCGTTAAGGTATTGCAATCTGGATTCTTTTGGCCTACTTTATTTAAGGATGTGCAAACCTTTGTTTCTTGTTGCGATGCTTGCCAAAGAACAGGAAATATCTCTAGGAGAAATGAGATGCCCCTCAACAACATTCAAGAGGTGGAAATCTTTGACGTTTGGAAAGTCGACTTCATGGGACCTTTCCCGTCATCTTGTGGAAACCAATACATACTTCTAGCTTTAGATTATGTTTCGAGATGGGTTGTAGCTATTGTCTCTCCAACTAATGATGTCATGGTTGTTGTTAAGTTCTTTAATAGAACTATTTTCCCAAGGTTTGGGACACCACGGACCATCATTAGTGACGGAGGTTCACACTTCATTGCCCGACGATTTGAAGCTCTACTAGCTAAGTATGGGGTGACTCACAAGATCGCCACTCCCTACCCTCCACAAACAAGTGGACAAGTGGAGATTTCGAATAGAGAGATCAAGGGCATCCTTGAGAAGACGGTCTCAAAGACAGGGAAGGATTGGTCTTTGAAGCTGGATGATGCATTATGGGCATTTAGGACTGCATACAAGACTCCCGTAGGCGTACTGGGCTGTGAAGTGGTTGAACTTCGGCATGAAGGAAGCGGGCGAGAAGTGCCTCTTGGACCTTAACGAGCTTGAAGAACTCCGCTTGAACGCCTATGAAAACGCTAAGATTTACAAAGAAAGGGCGAAGTGTTGGCATGATAAGCATATCATTCCAAAGGATCTCAAAGAAAGAGATCAAGTTCTCCTCTTCAATTCGAGGCTTCCTCTCTTTCCACGTAAGCTAAAATCTCGTTGGACTGGACCTTATCTAATCAAACGTGTTTTTCCCCATGGCGCAGTTGAAGTATGGGGTGAAAAGAGCGGAAGTTTAAAGGTGAATGGCCAATGTCTTAAGAAGTATTCATCGGAGCTCCCGGTTGAGGAAATCGCTCCGATTGTCCTCGAATAAACTCAGGAACGGTCTAGCTACGGACCCAAAACAAGCGCTTCTTGGAAGGCAACCCAAGGTATTGCACTTACGTTTTTGTTTTTTCTTTCTTAGAGTAGTTTAGTTTAGTTGTTTTTGCTTTGTTTTTCCCTCGATACCTCCCGGTATGTTATGTTTTTTGATGTAGGAATAAGGATTGGGCAAAGGAAAGAAGCAAAAGTTAGAAGGAATTGACGAAACTTGGATGTTGGCACACAACAGAGACTTCCACGCCCTAAACCATGGTCGTGGAAGTAACAGGTGACCGTAATTCCCCAAAATCTAGCAAAATTCATCAAAACCAAGGGTTCTGTACATTTCCACGGCCGTGAAATGCTCCGAGTGACCATGATTTTCAAAAATTTTACGGCCACTATATAAACCACCTTCCTTCACAAAAACACATCCAAAACCCAAATCCACGCCCAAAACCACGCCCATAATCGCCGACTACCTTCCTCAACCCGTGATTCTTCGTTCGGAGTCCGATTCGATCGGTTCTTGAGCCTAAAGTGGAGCATTTTCGATCATCTACAAGATCCAAGCAACAAACTGAGTGAACAATCCACGCTGGAGAAGGAATTTGGATTTGAAAGATCCAAACCTTAGGTTTTTCTCCCTTTTCTCTACTTTGTCAATTTGGTTCAATCTCTTCGCAAGAATTTAGGAGAAGTGAATGGAATTGGAATTGGAATTAGTCTAGGACAGTGATTGTTGAGTTTGGTGTTGATTTACTATGATTGGAGAGAAACAGACCAAAACCACGGTCTCTGTACGTTCCACGGCCGTGCTTTACCAAGAACAGGCCGTAATTTTCACTGTTGTTGAGAAAAATGTTTAGGAGAAAGGCTAGTAGGAACAAGAAGAGAAAGGATGATAGTTCCTCCTCTTTCCAACCTCCCCCTAGTGAACCACCATCACTACCACCTCCTAGAATCCCAACTATCCATGAGATTACCTAGGAGCCTTAGAAAGGATTGAGAAGAGGCCAATCATAGGACCTAGATACCTTCTCCTAGAGGAGCTTGAGTCGCTCAATGTTGTGAACGACTTGACATGGCTCTTGGATACAGCTAGATTGATCGTCTTCTCCGCTATTTGCGAGGACGCTTATGAGGAGATAAAAAGGGAGTTTGTGACTTCCTTTGAGCATAGCCATGTGAACCGCACGATCTCTTTTAGGTTGATGGAGGAGAACTATGAGTTCTCCATCATTCAGTTTGGAGCATTCTTTGGGTTCCATGAGAGCTTCAATGGTAGGTTTCCTAGTGGGGTGTATGCTAAGGAATTTTGGGAGGAGATTGCCCTGATATATGCTAGTGAGGATCGTTGGCAACCGGCCGATACCAAGGCTAAGCTCATCTATCACTTAGCCTTGAAGATTGCTCATAGGGTCCTTTCGGAGTGTCTTTTCCCTAGGACCGAGACCCTACAAAAGATAAAAACCGATGAGTTATTCCTCCTATATTGCATGCTTCCCAGTAGATCCGCCGATTGTGCCACCCTCCTTGCCTCCACCATGAGTAAATTGAAGAACAAGAAAGTCGGGAACATTGGTTATGGGGGTATGGTGACTCATATAGCCAACCAATTGGGGATAGACTACTCCGCTTGTACTAGGATAGCGGCGAGACCTTTGGATCTCAACGGGCTCATGACTAGAGGCATTATCTTTCCTCGCCACCAAGCTCCACCTACCGCAGCCATGCCATGGGAGGAGAGAGGTGGTAGAGGTATCCCTTGGCTTCCCGAGTACTCCATCATGCATGGCCGCCATAATTGGAAGGCAACCTTTGTGGCCATGCATGCCAATAGACTTGTAGCTCCTCCGTATGTGCCGGATGATATCCCAGCTGGGGATGATGATAAGGAGATGGAAGGAGGTGATGACCATGATGTAGGAGGTGATGAGCATACCTTTGGTACATTCTCGGATCAGCCGGCCGCCTTCCCGGACCCACCTAGACGATCTCCCCGACCTTCTAGACCTTCTGGTTCCTCTTCTTCACGTAGGGCTAGCGTGAGTGAGAGGCCAACTTGGATGGAGACTCCACCCGCCTGGTATAGAAAGCAGACGACATTGATGGGAGCTCCTCCCCCATGGCATGAGCAGGCACCGGTGGCACCGACTCCTCCTCCTCAGGACGCTCTAGCATGGTATGGACAGCCGCCGGATTGGTACTCGCAGCTTCCAGGATGGGCCACCGATCTTTCTAGGAGAGTGGGAGATCTAGAGATCCGACAGGAGTCTCATGACGCACGGAGCCAGGAGAATGACCGTATCTTGAGGGACGTCTACCGCCAGCAGTTTGGGCGGCCTTTTAGCTCGGATTTCATTCCATATCCACCACCGCCTCCTCCACAGTGATGATGTTGATTGACCGCCGGTTTGAGCCACCACACCGCCATTAGTGAGTTCCTTTTGCTTTTCTTTTCTTTTCTTTATTTCTTTTGAACATTGAGGACAATGTATGTTTCAAGTATGGGGTGGGGTGTGACTATCGTTTGTAATAACTCTACTCACTTTGCTTTGCATGTCTATGAACACTTGCATGTTTCCTTTCATTGTCACACGTTTCATTATTGCATTGCATGAAAAAGGCTTTGAAAAACCCATAAAAATTTGAAAAATTGAAAAGATTTTGTGCTTCTAAGATTAGAGATGAATTCTATGATAAGAACTACTTGTGGAATGAATTTTTGATGACAATTGTATACTTGAATTGAATTATGACTTGTGAAGAGATTGAGTATATTGTTTAGCCCCTCAATGAAAATAATTGCCTCCTTTACCTATCCGGGATTTAGGAAGAGTTGATTTTGGCATGTTTGATGTGGGAGGGCCATGAAAGCAATTGTTTTCAAAGTGTAGGAAAACTCTAGGTTTGGGGAAGTCAATCATGACGATGAGTAACTTGGCACCATTCACATAGTCGGGTGTTTGTGTCTTGCCAAACTCGGATTGAGCGATATTCCTAACGGATTATGGTATGTGCATCAAGGGTTTGAGGCATCTCGAAAATGAGAAACGCCAATCTCCTAGGCTTCGGTTATTGTGCACCGCTGTCCATAACTCCAAAAGTAAAGTCGAAAAATTAAATGCAAAAGTCTAGAGCAAAGCTCTAAGTTGGTGGTTTGTTCAAATGGTGAAAAGAAAAGAGTTTGTGTTGCCCCTTCTTCCCGGATTCATACACCACATTACTTTACAACTTTCCCACCTTTCCGCATTCTTGGCCTTATTTGAAAGTCCTTGAGATTATAAGAGTGTTATTTGACTTGGTGATCTAAATTGAAGTTTCACATGCTTGATTTTGACAATGCTTGAAGGTTATGATGTTTGTCTTGAAGTATTTGCAATTTATGAAGTTCCTTTGCTTTGCATACTTTGGTTTGTGTGTATAAAAGTTTTCAAGGATGAATGAAGCAAGGTTTGAGGATGATCTATTGACTAGAAGCACATTAACCAAAAAGATTGTCTTGCTTTGTTTTGCATTCATATTTCATTCTACCTTATGTTCTAAGCTTTTGAAAACCTTGCTTGGGGACAAGCAAGTGGCAAGTATGTGGTATTTTCTAAGCATGAAATATGACTATATTTTAGGCACTTGTTTTAGTTGTTTTTCCCTCTTTATTGTGTTCTTAGATATGAGTTTGAAGCAATTGTGAGCTAGTTCACCCACTTTGTCGATATAGAGATCTACACTAGCTTTGTTTTGTTTTTAGGTGAATAAAGACTTGGATTGGAGCAAAATGTGGAAGGAAAGGAGTGTTTGATCATGCTTGATGGCAAGGAGATGCATTGGAGAGGCTAAGGAAGGAGCATGGATGAAGGAGGTCACGAAACAAAGGCAAAAACAAGGAGTTTGAAGAACCACGCCCTAAATTACGGTCGTGGAAAAGGAATTTGAAGTCCACGCTCTAAATTACGGCCGTGGATTTGGCAACATGATCGTGGACGTGAGTTTGGAGCACAACAGAAAGTTACACGGCCAAAACCACGGCCGTGGAAATCATATTGGTGTCGTAATTGAGTTTCACGCTCTAAACCACGGTCGTGGAAAGTTGTTCATGACCGTGATTTTGGTGATTTTGTGACGTGTCATTATTGCCACCTCATTGGGCTTTCTCATAACCCTATTTCGCCCTATATAAAGGCCTGAGAAAGGAGTTTTCGGGATCCCCCGCTTACAGTTTCGCTTAGAGCTTTGGAGACGGCCTTAGGGTTACATTTCAACCTTGAGGATTAGAGATTCGAGAAGGACGTGTTTTCGGAGATTGTGTACTTTCGGGATATTCTAAGGTTTTGATTGAAGGAAAGATTGACATCCCGTTCTTTGTGGTTTCTCCAGATCGTTGTGAGGATTTCTATTCATACTTTTCTAAATTCATAAACATACTATTTGTGTTTGGATTTCGAGATTAACTTTGAGTTATTATTGAGTTTTCGAGGGTTTTCATCTTTCATTCTTTTTAATTTGATTATTGATATCATAATGATGATTATTGGCTAAAACCCTTTAGCAATTCTAAGGTGAAAGGTTGATAGTTGTGGCTTAGATGATGATAGATCAATCGTAATTTGATTGGACCCTAAGAGTGTGAGAAACATCGTCGACACCCTAAATCACGGTCTGTTCTTGAGTTCCACGGCCATGGTTCTCAAGATCTATCCGTGACTTTCCCTGGTTTACGAACTTTGCTTTTGCTTTAATTCAAAGTTAAAGATTAGCTTTAACCTAGCCTTGGCTTGCCTTTCCTAGGTGGTAGTGAGACTCAACATCCTCTATTTCGGTCTCGAGTGTCACAACCTTAACCGTTTTAGTTTATCTTTGATTTCTTGGGTTTGGGCATGGGTATTTGAGATTAATTCTTGTCCTTAGATCCTTTCTATACTGCAGCCTCAACAACCTTTATAGAGAGAGTCTTTGGGTTAGACATATAAGGTTTTGGAACTTCACCGAACATTACCTTACTTTAGTATACTTTTGCAATTCTCAACTCTGTCCTTATATATATAGTATATCTTGAATCGATTGCCACAATTGGATACCTGGATCTTTAGGGTTGTTGTTTTCCCAATTATTTGCAAAGCTTCTACACTTTTGATTGTTCGATTACTTGAAACTGATTTTGTTTCACCATATCCCTGAGTTCGATACTCTAGAATACTTGCTTAACTACGCCGATCCGTACACTGCGGGTTCGCTTGCTTTTGTTTCAGTTTTATAAATTAAAACTTATTTGCACGCACGCTTTGAGGTGAACAATCTACCGGCTTGTCCATAAAAGTTCCACTTGAAAGTGATTGTAGCTTGAAGTGCGATTCCGCATCCAATCCCTTAAAGTAGATCACAAGTAAATCAATCTTTGGAATCCCATGATGTGGGCAATCCAATAAGAGGTCCTTGAACCTTTCCAATGAGGTGAAAAGACTTTCGCCATTTCTCATCACAAATGCGTTGATCTTATCTCTAAACTCCGCCGTCTTCGACGGTGGAAAGAACTTGGTTAGGAACTCCGCGGTCATCTCCTCCCACGTGTTTACTCTTCTGGAGGGAAGTGATTGATACCAAGCTAGCGGCTTGTCCTTCAAAGAGAAAAAGAAAGCATGCAGCTTGTAGTTATTATTTTCGCACCTTGAAGGTCTCAATGTCTCCATCAAGATCTTATAGTTCTGAAGATGTTGGTGTGGTGACTACCTTTCCATTCCTCTGATGCGATTTTGCTAAATCATAGTAATCACCGGAGGTCTAAACTCGTTGTCACGATCAGCTGGGTCTACCAAATGCACGCCCGGAGGGTGGGTTTGTTGGACTGGATCCATATGTTGCCCAAGTGTTTGTGAAATGCCCACAAACGGATCAACTGGTTCCACTCTTGGTGGAGGTGGTGGTGGCACGTAGACTGGTGGTGGTAAGATGTTAACGGGTGCCGGTGGAGGTGGATTGACCACAACTCTAGCATCCTCATTTCTCTCCTGGTGTGCCAGTTGTGCTTGTGCTATCATGTCGGCCATATTGACCCGAAGTCGGTCTTCTAGAGTTGCTTGATTAGCTCTCTCTTTCCTCAAGGCTTCTTATGTTGCCTTATCTGATCTCGCGCTGCAGCTAATTCAGCTCTAAGATCCTCCATCTCTTGATTATTGTTAGCGGCCATTTTCTTAGCCTCTCTCAACTTCTTTTTGTAGGTCTTTTCCGGTTCAGGGTCGTAGGGAACGATTTCTTTACCGGCTCTCGTTCTTCGCATAAACCTATGAAAGATCTGCAAGAACACTCGGCAAGAGTAATCAGTAGCAAAGGTAGAAGCTATCAAGCTAGACAACCGTGCACTGGATTGGTCTTGACCAATTCCCCGTCAACGGGACCAAAAACTTGTTCGCTCCAAAAGGTGTGTGTGCAAATAAGCTTTAAATTTATATCCAAGAATTAAGCCTAACGATAGCGAACCCGTAGTGTATGAATCAATCGTAGTAAGGGATAATATTCCGTATTTGATCTGAGGGAATCGGGGAGAACAAAGCAGTAAAGGTAATCCAACTTGGGTAGCAAGCAATGCAATGATCACAATAAAGAATATAGAAGCAAGAATAATGGGAAAGAAAGATAAAGGATAAAGGGAATGACACTCCTCTTCACCTAATAGAGGGGTTTGAATCCTCTATCACCTAGAGCTTGTAAATACTCACAATCAGCAAAGTAAAGGCCAGAAAAGGTTAACAAAGGTAGGATTTATGCACTCTTGAACTTTGGATTAAGGCAAAAGCAAAACCTGTAAGATAAAGGAAACCACGGCCAGATCTTGGGAAACCACGGTCGTGGTTCCTTAAGAACAACCCGTTGAAATCCTCGTTCGAAGGTTTCGTCTCACAACTCTCAGGGTCCGATCTGTTAAGGCTCAATCTATCATCATCTGTACCACAAGCATCAACCTTTCACCCTAGAATCGTAGGGGGGGTTTATCCAACAATCATCATCGAAATCAAATCAAGATTAAGAAAAGAAATCAAGAAGGATACGCAATCAAGAAGAACGCAAGGATGAATAAAACCAATCTTCAAAGATTCAATAACTCAATCAATCAAATAAAATAAAATCCCAGAATGTGTTCTTAAATACAAGAATAAAAGACTAGAACAATCTCACAAATCTCTAAGGTAGAACTCAGAACTTCTTCAATCTCTTCCAATGGTAAAGCAATCCTTTCCGATGTACA
Source organism: Fagopyrum homotropicum (assembly GCA_033239125.1). Taxonomy (NCBI): domain Eukaryota; kingdom Viridiplantae; phylum Streptophyta; class Magnoliopsida; order Caryophyllales; family Polygonaceae; genus Fagopyrum; species Fagopyrum homotropicum. The sequence goes on from BSWB01000003.1 coordinate 65,517,836, forward strand.
AAAAATAGAATCCAAGAGCGCCGTCCTTCCGGCCTAAAGCGAGATCTCCGTCTCTGACGTGATATCCTAAATGCAGCCGTCAACCTCCTTTCATAAAATAAAATTAGGTTCAAAGGGTCCTTTCTTTCATGTTGACGTGGAAATTAACGTAACGGACTTTTCCAAAGAAAACCATGGGTGACGTCATAAAACCACGGCCGTTGTTTCTCCCGTGGCGACTCTCAACCTTTGTTTCCACGTGTGAAATTCAATTAATTATCAAAACCCCGACCGTGGAACTTCTTTCTTGACCGTGGTTCTTCCTTTTCAACACTTTTCACCTTGGCTTCACTTCATACTTCTTCCAATGACGTTCCAATGCTTCCTAATGTAATCCTCATCAACCAACACTCAGTGAATGGCTCTTTTCCACTCCATTTCAGCTCCAAATCACCTAAAATCACAACAAAGCTTTGTGTAGATCTCGATTCTAAGATAATAGGTGTATATACTCGATAAATGCTACAAATTCATGTCCACATACTCAAAAGAAAGGGAAAAACTACCTATATGCACATCTAAACTATGTCATATTTCATGTCATCAACCTCAAGAGGTGAACCTCACCTCTTCTAGCGTCAATCAAATCAATGCTCTCAACAATGAGATGAAAGCTTTGAAGGAGCTCTTAAAGGCACAAGCTCAACAACCCAAGGAGCAAGATGTAAGGTATGTTGGAAGAGGAAACTACCAAGGGAATAGGAACAACAACTCAACAACAACAACAACCGGAATGGAGATCCAATCAAAACAATTCCGGTAATCCTTATTCCCATGCTGATAATGCTCTAACTCCACCTTCTTCTTTCACTCCATTGAAAAGCCAGGAACCATCATCCAATTTCAAGTCAGCCACCAAAGGACAAATTGGAGGCTCTGATCGAGGTGTTGGTAGGAAAGATGAGTGGATTAGAGAGCACGGTTACTTCGATTTCTAAGGCACAAAAAGCCTTGGAAAATCAAGTATTTAGCAAGGCCGGAGAAGTTCCTAGAGATAAAGGGAAACTTCTAGAATATATAGAGAATAACCCAAAGGGCCAAATCATGGCGATTACAACAAGGAGTGGTGTGAAGACCACTAACCCACAACCTCGATCGAACGAAGCTGTGAAACAGCCCATCTCGACCGAGGTGACTTTTGGGTCAACTGAGGGAAACACAACAGGGGGTCACCTCGGAAAAGACCTCGACCGAAATACTTTTGGGTCTGCCGAAGTGAAGGAAAAAGAAGAAATCCTTCTGCTTACAAGCCTCCACTACCATTCCCGCAGTCTAGAGCGAGAGCACGTTTAGACAAACATTTCGGTAAGTTTCTAGACCTTATGAGTAAACTCCATATTAACATACCTTTCATTGATGCAATTCTAGGTATGCCCATATATGGGAAGTTCTTGAAGGAATCCTCTCTAACAAGAAGAAGCTGTAAGATTTTGGTGAAGTAAAGATGTCTTCGAGGTCATCTGAACTCATTAAGATCATGGAGGAGAAGATGCCACCCATATTAAGAGAGCCGGGATCATTTTGCATCCGAATTGGAGTAGGAGAAGTCACATATGATGCATTATGTGATCTAAGAGCAAGTGTGAGCATCATTCCACTTACATTATGTGAGAAGGCCGGTTTAAGGAAACCTAAACTAGTGAAGATGTCATTGTACATGGCCGATCGATCAATCACTCGACCCGTAGGCATGTTGGAGGACATCCTAGTAAGGCTAGGTAAGTTATACATTCCCATAGATTTTGTGGTACTAGACATTCCTACATATTATCCAGTCTCGATCATCCTTGGTAGGCCATTTCTTGCAACCTCCGGTTGTTACGTGGATTGCAAGAATGCCAAGTTGTCCTTCAACATCGGGAAAGAATATGTTGAATTCGTGTTGTCAACTTTAATGAAAGGGGAAAGCGTGGAGGAAGACATTTACATCATCTATGATAAGGAGAAATCGCGAGAATTGGTTAGCTTTATCCTTAGTAACGATCCTCTTGAGATAAGTTTGAATAATCATATAAATGAGAAAGGTCTAGATGTTTCTTGTAATGCAGATATAGAAGGCTTGGAAAATTTGGAGGAAGACCCAAAGGCTGCCTCCGAGGAAATCGAAGAGGAAACGAATGACTATCTCCACCTCGGACTAGGTCTCGATCGAGGCGCTTCAAAAGGAATCGAGATACACAGATCTTCAAATCCTCCTCATTCAATGATAGTGAGCATTGCAAGCACTAGCCCTTACCTTCCCCAAACTTTAAAAGACAATGCAAGGAAAGCAAAACCACGACTCCGCAAGATGATGGCAAAAGTTGCGAAGATTTACACAAAGCAGGCAAAGAAGTGGCAAGAAAAACATATCACTCGGAAAGGACTCAAAGAAGGAGAATTTGTTCTTCTTTTATATTATCATTCTTTCCTCCTCTCAAATAAACTGAAATCTAAATGGACAGAACCTTTTATTATAAAAATTGTTTTTCCTCACAGTGTAGTTGAAGTATGGGGTGAACATTGCGGAGTCCTTAAAGTCGACGGGCATAGGCTGAAGAAACACATACCGGAACCCCCGGTCAAGGAGATTGCATCCATGTATCTTACATGAGCATAAAGAGTTAGGTCCAGCTAGCGACCTTAAATAAAGCACTTCTTGGGAGGCAACCCAAGGTATTGCTTTCTTTCTTGCTTTCTAGATTAGAATAGTTAGTTTGTGTGTTCTGTGTCCATGATAATAGGGACTAGTTACAGCCCAAACGAAACATCAAGGAGGAAGCATGTGAACACGAGTTGCAATTCGAGAATCTGGAGAAGGTCACAGCATGTTAAAGACATCTCGAGCACCATCAAGTCATCTCGACCGAGACACATCTGGGCCAACCGAGATGAGAGCAACAAGGAGTCACCTCGGTTGACCACCTCGGTAACTGACAACCATCTCGACCGAGATGCAGTTGAATTTTATGAAGGGTATAAAAAGGGGAACGGTTTTCCCTCTCTTCAACTCTCTTCTCCCCGACGCCGTCTCGACTGAAGCTCGCCCTAATCCTCAAAAATCTCATTTCTTGCTCGTTTTTTACGATTCTTGGATCGAAATCAACGGGAAAGACATGACATCGACTTCTCCAGCATCAAACTCAACTTCAATCCACAGAAATCTACTAAAATCGGGTAATTTCGTTTGAGACACCCTTTTTCGTATTTTGGTCGATTCTACTCAAATTTGGAAATTGTTGCTTATTTGATGTGTTGAAATTGAAAGAGGAACCCTTTAGGAGGCTTTTGGTAGTGCATTTGGGGACTAAAAGTTACAAATTTGTGATTTCGATCGAAGTGTTGTCCGTCTCGGTTAAACCTAGGCATCTCGACTGAGATACACTCAAGAACAGCCTGAGATCAAACCCTAATTTGAGAAAAATGTGTCGTTCACACAGGCAATTGGCAATCCGTGACCGCCCAAATGATGGAAACCATTCCCCCTCACCTCCTACACCACCACAAATAATAGTCATTTTAGACCGCTTCCGAAAAGACTATGATCGGATATGCTCCCGACCGATCATTTCCCCTTGCTACGTCGATGTTGAGGACCTCAATTTCCTCCACATCGTCGATGACCTTCAAAGGATGATCTCCCTAGTTGGCCTTGAGCAGTTTATGGCCATCCGCACACCAGCTTATGTCACTTGAGTTTATCAGTTCCGTCACTCATGTGCCGGACACAAAGGAGTAAAGTTTAGGCTGGTGAACAAGGGGTATGCCTTTACAGTGGAGAACGTCGGGACACTCTTCGGATTTCCCACACCTACCATCACCGACTTTCTCTCTAGACGAGAGGCGAATGCTTTTTGGGCAACATTGGCCACATTACCTCGAGTGCAGATTATTGGCAGCCGGGTGACTCTAAGGAGAAGCTCGTCGACCATGTATCTTTCCAAATCACTCACTGGATTCTGAGCGAGATGCTGCTTGCCTGGACTGAGACGCCCCACAAGATCCGATAGGGTGAGTTACTCTCTCCTTTCTGCATGATTACAGGTGGAGTCCCGGACATTGCCACCATGATGGTGGAGGAGCTTCACAAGGTCCAGCACAAGAAGAAGGGCGACATTTTCTTCGGAGGGTTAGTGACGTACATTGTCGGCACCATGGACATCGATCTATCTACATGCACTTTGGCCGATGAGGCCAAACCCTTGGGGATGCAGGAGTTTATCACCCGATGGATGTTGATCCCTCTAGGCCGTGGTCCACCATACGTGGCCATGCCTTGGGAGACCAAAGCTCCGAAGAGGATCCTTCGTCCCCACAGTTCACTATCACTAACCGGACCAATTGGTCGAGGATTTGGAGGTCATTTGTGCGGGACGCAGAGATTGATGTAAAGTTCGGCTCAGATAGTGACGAGGAGGATATTGGAGTGCCTATGGACACTAGGACGGACACTGCTGGTCTGAGTGCCCCGGTGATTGAGTTGGTGGATGATGACGAGGAGACGGAGGATGACCATCCCTCACCGGAGACTCCTGCACCAGAGATGCCACAGCACCGACAACGCCACCATCGCCGCCACCGCGACCCCGAGGCTCACCAGAGGATTGACGATCTCACACGTCATATGGGTAAGTCGTTCCGTACTATGCGCACATATATGAGAGAGCGCCTTGATGCACAGATTGAAGAGCTCAGTGCCGTGAGGCAAGAGATGCAAGAGAGCCACCATTACCAGCACCGGATGATGGAGCTGCAGTTTCAGCATCTAATGGGTCATCCATTCGACCATCTTTGTTGTACCCATTCCACCCTCCTCCTTCTCCGGATGCATAATTGAGCCTTCCATGGAGTTGTTGTTGCTTTATCTTTTCTTATTTTGTGGTTCTGCATTTGACATTGTAAGTGTTTTTCTCTAGACTTCTTTTACCCATCGGGACGATGTGTCCTAAGTATGGGGTGCTTTGAGATACTGTGGTCTGTAACAACCGACTTATCTGCTTATGACTATTTCCATTGCTTCCTTTATGTGCTTAGAGGCTATATTGTACATTACATGCATTGCAACAGGATTTTTGATCGAAACAAACGTACAAAACTAGTTTGAAAAAACAATTTGTCTCGACCAAAATGAACTATGGCCAAACGAGGTGACCATAACAGGAGCTTACCTCGGTCTAGTACCTCGTTTGCCTATACGTCATCTCGACCGAGATAGGTTTCGAAAACTTGAATTTCTGAAAAATTTTGTGCTTTTGAGCTTGATATGATAGCAATGATGAAAATTGTTTGCTGATTAGTTCTTATGATCTTTATGTGTTTTAAATGATTTGTGATATATCTAAGGTTTGAATGCTTTGTTTGAAATTTGAGCATGTTTAGTAAGTTATTTTACCCAAATCTTGTTGAATTTGAAAGTTTACACTACATTGAGTTCTCTCACATCCTTATTGGAATGATTCAGGCAATTCGTTATTCTTTCTTCATCTTCTTGATCATGCTTTTAGCCCCTCATTGAAATATGTTTGCCTTCCTTTACCTGTCCGGGAACTTGGAAACAAGAAAGTATAAAGCAAGTGAAAGACGATGTTGAAAGGGGAAGAAGTGTTAGAAAAAATAGATTTGGGGACGTTAGTCATGAGGATGAGTAACTCGGCACCATTCACATAGCCGGGTGTTTTTTTCTTGCCAAAGTCCGATTGATTGACAGTCCTAACGGGTCATGGTATGTGCATTAAGGTTTGAGGCATCTCGAGAAATTGAGATTAGCTGATCTCCAAGGCTTCGGTTATTGTGCACCTTTGTCCATGTTCTCAAAAAGTGAAAAGTAAAGCAAAATGCTGAAAAGAAGCAAGAAAATCTTGTTGATGAAGTGAAGTTCGAAGTTGTGAAGTTCTTATACTTTTCCCGGATTTAGCACGACAATATCCTTTATACACTCCATACCTAACACGTTTCTTGACCTTTGATTGAAAGCCCTTGAGACCATGAGCATGTTGTTTGACTTTGTGGTTTAAACAGGATTATTCATGATTGATTTTGAGGAGTATGATTTGTTATGCATTCTATGATCTCAAGTGAAGTATGATTAGCTTTCCTATATGTTTGACTTGTTTTGATCATATATGGATTCTTATTAGCTATGAAGCATTCCCTATGGGTAATCTACGGGAGGAAGCACACAACCAAAAGTTTTTGAAAGTTTTTTCGTTTAGTTTTAACTTATTATAGTTCATTCTATCTTGTGTCTAAGATTTGAACCTTGCTTGGGGACATGCAAGAGGTAAGTATGGGGTATTTTGATAGCATGAATTATTGTCTATATTTTGGATATGGTTTTGGTGTTTTCTCATCATAATTCTGCATGCATGTACATGTATTATTAGTGTTTATGTCATTATTTGTTTACTTTGCAAGAATCAAGGTCTACACCACGTTTGATTGTAATTGTAGGGAATATGGCACATTTTGGGTCGAAATGGAGCATAAAAAGCTAAGCAAGCTATGGAGCTACATTGTGGAACATTAGGAAGGACAAGAAGAAAGGCAAGAACTATGCTAGACGGAAGAAAGAAAGATTCAGTTGAAGAAACGATGGCATGCACGTAGATCATTGCTGATCTCGGGCCAAAGCAGTGATGCATCTCGACCGAATTGGCCCACTACGCTTGGATCGAGGTCGACGGCTCATAGCCCAAGGAAAATAAAATATAATTTGACCTAAAATTCTTGTATAAGAATGGAAGGTGAATGTGAAGTAGAGGAAGTTAGATCTTAGAGAGATCAAAAAAGACGGCTAGGAAGACGGCTATTGAAAGGAATAAGATTAAAGGAAGGATTGCTTAGGGTTCAAGGAACCATATATTGTGAGAATTCTCTTGGGATGTTACTTGTGAGTTTGATATCATATTTTTGGAACACATTGTTGGATACTATTGTTGGGTTTGTTTACTTTGATTATTGAAATAGTTTTGTTAATTATTCTACTCGCTCTTCTTGATACTTTGATATGTACTTGATTACTTTGATAATGATGAGTGTTGGCTAAACACCCTGCGATTTTAGGGTGATTAGTTGAAGATTATGGTATAAACAATGAAAGAACGAGTCTTTATCTAAGTGCACCCTGAAAGCTTGAGTTAACCCTAAACCGAAACCCGTCTCGGATTGTTCATTGTGTATCTCGACCGAGATCGATATAGAACAGCACAAGATCGTCCACTGTTTTACAGATCTTGAGTTAGGTTATAGTTTGCCAAATCATATCCTTGTTGCACCTTTCCTGATTTACATGCAAGCCTAGGATGAGACCTACCCGGTGATTCCTTTGTTTGTTACCGATGATGATGAGTGTTAGATAATAAAGGTTTATCTTTTATTAGGGTTTGAGTGTGCCTTCATCCTATCTTTGAGAGTTAACTTGAGACTTACCCGGTGATGGTTAGTTCTATACCCTTAGGTGAGTGTGTTGGTTTGAATACTCTTACCTTTCCTTTGTTCCTTGAGACTTACCCGGTAATAGGAGCTTTGGTTTGCGAAAGTGGATAGTGAGACTTCCCCCGTAATCTATCCCATAGTTGAAACACCTTCCCTCCGCAATCCTCAGCTTTGTCCACGTCACCTTTAGATATCTTGAGTCGAAACCACAAGTAGATACTATGATCTTTAGAATCTGCATTCCCCCATCTTGCTATACATCTTGTCTTTTGATTTTGATTAGTACTATTGCATGCTTCTGAAGTTAGATTGCTTTGCAGTGATTATTCTCACCGATTCCCTGAGATCGACTCCGGAATACGATAGATCCTTACACCGCGGGTTCACTTATCCTTAGATCTATTATTCAGCATACAAATTTAATACTTTTTGCGCACACCTTTTGGAGCGAACAAATATGTAGGTCTTAAATACCCCCGATCCAGGATTATATTACAAGGACTAAACCCAACATTGATTTTAATGGGACTAATGTTAATCCATTTTGGACTTTTAGTGATACGAAGACGAGCAAAATCAAAAGATAGAAGCAAATTGTGTTTCTTCATAAACTTTATGTTGGTCTTGCGAATTGTGGTTATATTAGGCCGGACAGATGTTTGGAACATAAGAAAGTGGGAGAGCAAGGTAGAGGCATAATGACCACCAAGCAAGTCTCCTGCGTAACTACTGGTGACTTATTTTTATCATTCCCAATTTCAGGCTGAGTGAGATTCGTTTGGGTATGTGTTTTTTGCGAATCATTTTTGCGGATGCAGAGAAAAGGTCTTGAGACCCTTAGGAATAACAAAAGCAGAATGCGGAAACAACGGTATGTGTTTTTGGAGACGAATCTAACTTGCTCCTTTCCTAAGAAAATCATCAGAATTGCCGCTATTTGTGTTACAAAACGTATTTCCCAGTTTTGATTGACCCTGTAAAGCTAACAAATGAGCATCATTTGGATAACTCCTGAGTCATGGGCTCAACAAGCCAGTTACACTCGGCAGCCTTTGGATCGTAGCTCTTTAGTTGCAACACTTTGCTGTGATACTGGTACAGGCTTCTTCTATGACCTACGCTAACATACGTGATCCCAGCAGCTTCTATCAGATTATACAAATGTGCCTGTACAAACCCTCGTCATTCAGATGCCTTAATGATTATCAAAAACAACTATCTGCATAATTCAAGTCACAATACCTCATTCTCCACATCAAGAGCGCTCGTCGATTCATCAAGCAGAACCAATTCTGGTTTTGCTACCAAGAGGCGAGCAAATGCAAGCCGTTGCTGCTCTCCCAAAGAAAGAATACTAGACCACTCACATGTTGAATCTAGACCATTCAAACGCCCCAAAATGTAGTCAAGACGAACATCCTCCAACACTTTAACGAGATCATCTGTTGTGGGTTTCCCAATCCTTTCTCGCATCCCCTCAGGTGCCAGATGTTGAACCAAGAAAGGAGGACAATCTATCAACATATTTTGCCAAAAACCAAAATCAAAAAAACAAGAAACAACAACTATTTATTCCACATCCCTAAGCCAAATTACTAACAGGTTGATAAATCATAATTATAAAATCCAAACTAGAGATCCTTGGTATTTGTTTTTGACATATCATAATTCATTATGATTGTGATATCCTGATGTTAATGGCTCTAAGAGAAGATTAACCTTGCACCTTTCCAGTTGCTTACCACTTCTTTCAGTGCTGTCTGATGGTTGAAATTCAGCCCATGTAGGGTAAAGCAATTGTTGACGTAGTGTTCCCAAAACCATGTACGGCTTTTGAGGCAAAAAAAATATGCCTTTAGAATTCCGCCCACTTGATATTTTAATTCCTTCACCCATATCTTGTCCAGCACTTGATCCCGATAGACTCGTGTCAGAACCAATTTTTGGTTCACTACTACCTGTACTTTTCACGTAGAATGTGATATTTCCTCTTCCAGTTGTCCATAGTCCAGCCATGGCTCTTAACAGGGAAGTCTTACCACTTCCACTTGGTCCAGTTATCTACCAATAAAGAGACAGATGACATATAATTTAGCTTACACTGGAAAATCTTGTCTAGTGAAGGATAATAGAATAAAAAGGCATAATGCATCACCAGCAGATGATCGTCTTGGTTTATTTCCAGAGACAAGTCCATAATGAGCGTAGCTTCACTCGGAGTCTTCAGCGTCAGATTCTGTACAGACAGTAACACTTGCTGACTGTCGGGAGGCAAGGAACCATCATTTGAATCCAACGAAGATGGATGAATTGAAGCATACACTACATTAATCTTTTCAGAACTTTTAGAGAGGCTTGAGGAGCTATAGTTGTCAAGAAGATCATCAAATTCACCTGTTCAATCAAGAAGATTGTGAAATTAAGACTTGTGTAAAGGAGAAAGCATATAAATTTAGAGGATGATGAATCAAATGCAGCTTCATTGGAATTTGGAACCAACTTCTCGCTCCAATTTCATCAAGAAATTTCATGATCAACAGGTAAAATCAGCATTCCAAAAATCATTCACAAGTTACAGAAATAAGTTTGTCTATTAAAAATCGCCTGGCTGATATTCCAAAGTGACACAAATAAAAAAGGCAACACTGAGAACAAGAATATGTTAGGGAGTTACTACTAGCAAGCATATGACTCTGCCACATTTGAAGGGTGATGCATTGAAAAAGTTTGTGAACATAAAGTTCTATACGTAGAGTTAATCAAATCAAAACGCCCAAATAAGTTTTTCAAACATACATTATTCAACCTAAAAGGTGGAAAGTACTGGTTTATTCAGTAGCCTGTCTTGAAGAAAAAATTAAGATAGGAACGCTTTCATTGTGAGAGTGGAGAAAATAGTCAGTTCAGTTAGGGACCTATTCCATGTCATTCTCCAAATTGTAGATGAAACTCGAATATGTGGTAGAGCAATTGCCCTCCTTAGATATTAAGCCACCAGCATTAAATCAACTCTTTCAATATATTTGGTCTCCATCCAGCAGTTGAATAACTAATTATAAAAGAAAATCTGCCCTGTTCCGTGAGATCTTCCTCCTTCTAATTGTTACTATGCTACAATAAAATTCTCAAAATTATTCTGCAAGTTAACTGTCCTGATAAGGCACTCTGTAGTCTTTGCACTACATGCCACTAAATTCCCTCCTGACCCAATCCTCAATCTTTACACTTTTAACATCTCAATGGTATGCTTACGGCAAAATTATATTTTTGGTCAACGTTAAGCTCTACTAACTTTGTCAATGACAACAAGTCCAGCAACAACCTACAAATCATATCTTTCACATGCATCTAAGAAGGTCCGTTAATCCTTCGCCATTCAATCAAAAATGAATGAGCAGGGTAGAAATGCAAACCTAGACGATCAATGACAGCTGAGAAAGCACTGATAGCCTGGAACTGGTACACAATGAGGGAAAAATCTCCAAGAATATGATTAAAAGCAGACACGGATTGATTTATGACACCAAATTCAATCTTCCCAGAAAAGTACATTGGCGCAACAACAGCAGCAGGGAGAATTTGAATTAAATAGCGGTAGCCATTGGTGAAGAACTCTAGATTTCTTGAAGATATCAACAGCCGCTGCAAAATGGAACATCTGCGTCAAAGCGTAAATCTTCTAATCATCAAAGTAATCATAAAATTGATTTATGGGATCACAGTAATTAATTTGAGGAACCAGAGCTATCATTATTTTGCTTAAGTTATATTGCTTGGCAGGAACTATTTTATCTTATTGTTTTTGTTTTTCCCAAAAGGGTGCAAAGAGTAAATTCCTGGTCCTTACAGGAGAATATATACACAATGTTACTGCCAAAAGAACCACATCATTCCAGGTTTAAGACCACTGGGAAGATTGCACCAACAAACACAAAATGAGAGGACCTAGTAAAAGACTGTCATGAGACTCCCACTAACGCGAAATGAATGATTTAGATGGTAAATGTATTTTCAAACTTCTCAGTTCTCAATCATGGGGTCCCCCAACTGCTGAACTAAGCCCATCTCCAAACAGGAACCATTTCACTCTATTTGCATGTCAATTTAAATGCTGAAAAAGGCTATAAAATACGAATAAATATTGCTCTTTGGCATATGAATTTGTCTATAAGAACCAACCAGACTTGTCAGCACTACTTATTAACAAGGAGTTCCTCCAGCAAATTCCTTAGAGAAAACTAGGGAGAAAGAGAAAAGGCATAGGTAGACATACAGTTAGATTTTCAAATGCATTTTTGAACCTGTCAACAAGCATCTCCATTTCATTTTCCTCTCCACCATAAAAAGCAATGGATTCTGCATTTTCTCGTACACGTACTAGGCCATAACGAAAATCTGCTTCCTTTTTTTCTTGAAGGAAATTCAGGTTAATCAGGCCCTAGACATAAAACTGCATTAGTCTCCAGCAATAACCAAAATATCAAATAGAAAAAGAGTGGCTTCCACATCGAAACATAGCTCGTAAGAGAAATACCTTTCCTAGCAAAATACTGATAGCTGTACCACCAAAGGAATACACAAGAAGTACGATGAATAGTGGAGGGTAGATTCCATATAGAATATTGCTAAATGATATTAAATCCACTGCAGCATTTAATAGCGTCAGTGAGAAGGACAGAGCAGTTCCTGTGAATGCACTCAAATCGTCTACAATTCGTTGGTCTGGATTGTCAATAACAGAAAGAGACTGGATTTTGTAGAAAGCCTGATCCTTCAAATAGCGTTTCATATAATAGGTTGTCATCCAAGACCTCCACCTTAAAGAAAGGACATCCTTCGCATAATCTCTTAAGACAAAAAACTGCCAAAGGATAACCATCAATCTAATTTGTCATTAGAGAATAAATAGTATACATAAACCAATAAAATACATCTTGTATCAGAATCAGTAAGTGTAAGCCAGGAAACTCCAGGTAATGCTGACTGCAAAAAGAAAATAAAAATATAAAATAAGCATGTTCTCTAGTTGACAATGTAATACAGAGGCATGCATCCACAAAAAGATTTCCAGGTGCAGATAATCGTCTGTTGATGAATCAAGTAAACACAGGTTTGTTGGGCATCCATGTCAAGATCTATTTACAAAGAATTTGTGGGATTTGTTCAACAACTATTAATTTCTAGTTTGTAGTAGGTACATCAATGAGTGTGTCAGATGCTGTTCTTAATTTGAGCTACAACTATTAATTTCTAGTTTGTAGTATGTACATCCATGAGTGTGTCAGATGCTGTTCTTAATTTGAGCTATATTAATGGTTTTTACAGGTCATTCTGCTGAAGAACTTAAAGCATAGCTCTAAATTGGAAGCTTTTTGGTGGTCTATCCTTGATCATCTAGACCAGAAGCTCTACCTTTCAAGAATCTCAATATTCATTGTATGTGCAATACACTTTCGAAAGGTGTCATATGACACATATCATTTCAATCAGCTTTCCTTCTATAATTCGATAAAAATGTTGTCTCGACCCTTCAGCTGAAATTTCCAATATGTGATCATTTTTATCGTACAGCATGAGATTACTGCTTCCTGCATCCCATGATGTCTACACACAGAGCACAAGAAAACAATTTATGTCAACCTGATATTCTATAAGAAACATATATGGTTTTACTATTAACTATGTGTCAGCATCTCTCTCCTACTATATCAACTAAGAGCATTCATTTAACTCAAAGGACAGACAGACCATTGAGAAATTAAATTCTTTCACAATGCACACTCCACCTTAACAGCATGCAATTTAAATTCTTTGCGAAAAAAAAGTCACATATAGTTTTAGATTTCAGTTTCACTATTCTTCATTAACATAATGAAAGAACAAAAAACCTGAAATAAAAGGATGACATGGATCTTATTAGGCCAGATGGTGTCACTACAGTTATTACAGCATAGAGATGACAATTACATGGAACTAAAAGACTAACAGGACAGTACCTAAAGGGTGGAGCAGGTGCTCACCGGAATGCCGCCTGCGAATCCACCAAGATAGTACAGAAGCTGCTTTGTAAATTGATCCTGATCCTTGTCTGTTAATAAGAAAAGGTTTTTTTATCATGTGTACAGTAGGTAGTAAAAGAGCATTCAAAAGAGGAAATGAACATAATCACCAGGTAAAGTAAGCATGAATTTTTCAAATAAAATGAACGGTGAGTATTGAAATTCCAGATGTGTTTCGTTTTGAAATACATGTATTGTGTTCCCACCTGCAGGCTGCATCCACGAAAAAGAAAGTTATTTTAAATTCCCTTATTCCCACCCAATTATTCTATAACACATTTTACCCATGCCCCCATTCTATAACAACCACAAAATTTAAATCTACCGTGGCACGCCCTATAGCCACTGAGTGGCACAATTACCAATCTTCTATAGTCAGTTGTCATTCCTGACAAGCTATTGTTTTCTGATGCCCCTGTCTGCAGCAAGGACCAAAATCCTGGAAACTTGTTCCAGGTCAACTCTAGAATTCACTGTGAAATTTGACAAAGAAAAGCAGACAAGATCTTATTGATGAACTTCTATTTGAATTCAAAATTATATGTTCCATAGTAAAAAGCAACCTTGACACAGCTCATTGATAAGTTGGGCTCGCAACAGAATCCAAAGTGAAAGCTAACAGTTCACCCACAACACCTTGATGAAGTTAAACAATAAACCAACCTATCAATACCACTGTTCAAGTAAAATCGACCCCTGGTCTACAATCTCCTTTGTAGCTTTTCTCTATTCAATTCAAGGCAAATGTATGGATCTTCCCATTCATAATCGCTACCGATTCCAAATTGGTCAATGCAGCATAAATCATTATACACAAAAATCAATTGGTTTTAGGATAATATTGTCCCACGTCGACAGAATAACCGAACCTAGTATATAAGCACTAGGGCTACTCCTCCTATTGTCAATTGGTTTTAGGATGGAACCCCGAAGGCTTATATGTAAGGTTCACTTACGTGCATCCCCTCCACGTATTAGACTCGCCGGATTATAAAAGATAAAAATAATTTAACATGGTATCAGAGCCACGGTTCGTGCGAGTCTCGTAATCCTGTGTTTGGGTAATGGTTAGCGAGTAGGCTTTCCGCCCGTTTGGCTAAGGCGGCGTTAAGGCTTTGTGTCAAGTGCAACTAGTCCAGATAGTTGCACTTGAGGGGGAGTGTTAAGACGTGTGCATAATATTGTCCCACATCGACAGAATAACCGAACCTGGTATATAAGCATTAGGGCTACTCCTCCTAATGCCAATTGGTTTTAGGATGGAACCCGAAGGCCTATATGTAAAGTTCACTTAAGTGCCTCCCCTCCACGTATTAGACCCGCCGGATTATAAAAGATAAAAATAATTTAACACAATGCAGCATAAATCATTATACAGAAAAATCAACAGTAGAAGTCAGCAGGAGCAGAAGTAGGCGACTCACTAGCTAGCGCATTGTAGAAATCGCGACCAAGGAAATTGAAACCGACGCTTATCCCGGTTGTTGCCAAGGTCAAAGCAAAAACCGAAGCCAACCGCAACCTAGCTTGAGACTTATCTTCGGACGACCAATACGGCGCGGCAACCTTCCAGAATCTCTTCAAAAGCGTTGTAACCTCAGTGGATCTCCTCTGGCCACCATCGCTTCCATCTCCCTGCCGCTAATGTAAGCAAATGAAAATCAGTTAACATTAAATCTCAAGCAACAAGAAGAAGAACGTGAAGATACGGAGAAAAAGGACGGACTTCATCATCCGGTGCTGGCATGTCAGAATCATCGGATGCGGCATGCGCACGGCGACGGCGACGGCGGAACACGTTGGTTCTACCATTGACTTTCGAATCGGAGAACGGGATGCGGGGAGATGCGGAGAAGCCAGGAGTAGGTTTGGAGTTGCTCGGATTCCTCTTACGAAAGGCGACGGTGGGAGTTGAAGCCAAAGACGCCATTAATGGCGAACAAGTAGAGGGGAGAGAGGGAAAGGAAATAGAATGAAGCAGAAGATGCGAGCAGTTAGGAAAGCATGTGATTGTGAGCAACGACACCATTTCCTCTTCAAGAGTGAACCGAGACACTCTCTGCAACGGCCTCTCCGATTTTCCTTTTCTTTTTTTTTTTTCCTTTTAATTTATCTGTGTTTCTTGGTTGAGGAATTATCTGAGACAGGAGCATCATATTGGATTGTTGTCTGTGACTCTGTATGAGGCCACGCAATAACGCAAAGTCAGGCACGGATAGATACAGCAATGTCGATTTCCATTTATTAAGGGATATTCGTAACAAAGTGTTCACGGATTCGAAACCGGTAACGACGGTTATGGTTATGGATCCGTGAACACTTTGTCACAAATTCGGAACTCGTAAACGTGATGGTTGATGATGCGGGATTGAGGCCGTAAAGTTGATGTTGTTCGAATACATTCAAGGATGAAGTATCTCGGCTAACGAATCTTGACTGGGGTGAGAAGATGAGTAGCGAGATTTACGAAAACAAAGAAAGAACGGGGGATTACGGTGATGGATGGTGAGATAGACAAGAAGATGGGATGGATGAATGGATTGAAAATATAGGTCAAAAAGAACCAAGATATATTTACAAGAACCCTGATCGATTGGATCAAAACTCAAGCAATGAATTACCTTAACTCTTCATTCTTCAACCTTACACAAGTCTTCAAATCGAGACAAGCACAAGGAGGGACTAAAATCGACTAGGAGCACCAAACTCTAAAGAGATTAACACACAAGAATAACCTAGCAAGGGCTAACAACGATTCAATCAAACACTCTATTTTTTATTGAATAGGAATGAATAAAATGTGTACTTTATAAGCAAAGTAACGAGTTTTTGAAGGTTTTGGCTGAAAATTAACTATCCTAAAAACGTGTATAAGGAGCCTTTTATAGCCTTAAAAGTCTCCAACTAAAAGAATAAAAAAATAATCCTATACAATATAAGATAAAACTAACTTTAGAATGTCTGGAGCTTAAACGTTATACAAATGTCTCATAAAATATCTTAGAAGCTCCAAAAGCTTCAATCCTCGTCTTCCTTTCCATCCCCATGTGTGCATGGCATGCATGTCATCTCCTCTATGGTCTCCATAGTTGGAATCGTCATCAACGTGACTAAGGAAGACTTAGACACAAAAAAACCATCAATTGTCTTCTTAGGAGTTAAAGACACCAACATGCTAGAAACATCTTTTTGGATGGCTCTTGCCTTTGTTCTAGTGATTGATCCTTCAATGGTAGGACTTCTAGGTGATGGTTTAGACTCCATCTCCTTGATTGCTCTTACCCTTGATCTAGTGATTGGCCCTTGTGTGGTAGGGGTTGTTGGAGATGGTCCCTCATCATACTCCCCTTCTTGGAAAGGATTGTTCCTCGAACCATTATCGTGCTCATCACTTGACACAAAGGGACTTAGTTCTCCTACATTGAATGTAGGGCTCGCGCCACAGTCACCTAGAAGCTCTAAGACATAAGTGTCGTTGCCAACCTTATGTAGCACCTTGAATGGTTAATCTCCTCTTGGTGATAGCTTGGACATTTTCTTTTCCGGAAACCTTCTTTCCTCAAGTGCAACCAAACGAGATCTCTTGGTTCAAATAGCAACTACATGCGGTTTTATTAACCTTGGCCGCAACCTACTTCCCCTTCTCTTCTAGCCTTTTGCGTGTTTTAGCATGTAATTTCTGGATGAATTCCACTTGTTTTTCGGTATCAAAATCTATTCCCTCCTCAAAAGACAATGGTATAAGATCAAAATGTTTCAAAGGATTCAACCCATACACACACTCAAAAGGCATAAGGTTAGTAGAAGAATGTAATGTTCGATTATATGCAAATTCTACATAAGGCAAGACATATTCCCAAGTGAAAACTCCACCTTGATTGAAATGGTTTACAGGTGTTGATGATGGAAGACTTCACACATTGATTGCAGTTGGATATACTAACAATGTACTTGATTATATTTCTAGATATTTGGTTGGCTTGAATTCAGTGTAGGTTGTATATCTACATGTCAAGGGCCTTGAAGTCGGATTCAAGAACAAGTCCAAAAGGACGAGATCAAGGGCCTTGGACTCTATGATGCACGGAACAAGGATTCAAATAAGTTGAAGATCTTCGTTGAAGATTCTGTAGCAAGAAGATCTCATCAACCAAGGATTTTGTCAACCGAAGGAAGATCTCAACCGAAGAATAGAGAACCTTTTCTAGAAGGTTTTCTAAACAACAAAACGGCAAAAAATATATTCTCTCTTATCCAACAGAAGACGAGAAGATCAAGAGTAAAAGACTCAACGTGTTCGTAGGGGTTGAAGACTTGAAACGTCTACCTTACGATCTTCATGAAAAAGAAGATTGATCTTCAAACGGTCATCTCTACAACGGCTAGAAGATCTTTCCATAGAAGATATAAATGAAGATGATGGTCGAAGAAGAAGAGACACAAGCTTACACAGGAAAACATCTTTGCATCCTCAAGCAACCTAATCATCTTCATTCGTTGTTTTTCTTTCTCTCATTTCACGCAAAAAGCTTTATCACCTTAGAGAGAGAAAACACTAGAGCTCCATTGGAAGATCTAAATAGTGTTATACTAGAGTGTGTTACTCTGCGAAGTAACTAGGCTATTATAGCTAGGTTAAGAGTTGGAGCTAGATCGTAGCATTGGCTACAATGAGAGAAGAAGGGGATTTTTCTAGTTTATATCTAGGACTCTTTGAAGCTGATAATAGATAGTTAGATCCTACGGATATACCCTGGGACGGAGAGTATGCTATTTAGAGCCGAACTTCGTAAACATATCCTCGTGTCAATCTTTTCAATTCCGCACCATATATGAATGAAATGCTCAAGACCAAGAGGCCTGGCCTCTGCAGCAAGCTCACAAGTTGATAAATCAACTCCTAGATGGCGGGCAATATGAGTCACAATACCTCCCACAGATATCTCCTTTAGCCTTGTTTTTGATCTTCCTCAAATTATCAACAAGTTGTGTGGCACAGTCAAGGGCGGTACCGGTAGCGATGCAGAATAATATGAATAGCTCATCGGCCTTAAGTCACTGTGGCGTCTCGGTCCTAGGAAACAAACATTGGGACATAACCCGATGTGCTAGCTTGAAAGACAGATTGCATATCAAGCTCTCCTTAGAGTCGGTCGGGTGCCGCCTATCAGCAAAACTCACCACCATAGCAATACACTCCCAAAAGGCATGAGGACTCGTAGCTCTAGGGAACGTCCCGTGAGTGGTATTACTAAACCCGGAAATCGTAGCAAACCTACCGACAGATAAGTTAAAGTTCAGGTTCATTATCCGGAACTTAACTGCTCTCCCCTAGGGTCATGGTCAAAGGAGATAAGAAACTCCAAGATAAGCTCTTCATAAGCATGCTCCCTAATACCAATGAATTCCCTAAGCCCGTCATTGTTGATCATCATATTAAGATCATCCAAAATGTTCAAGCATTCAAGCTCCTCGAGTACAAGGTACCTAGGGGCTACAATGATCCGAGGTTGGATGGTTTTTGTAAGCTTTCTTGTGCTCTTCTAATATGCGGGGGGAGTCTAGGAGGTGGTGGTTGTTGTTGTGGGGGTAGGGGTGGTGGTGGTCTGGATGAGGAAGAGGCTCCCTTACTCTTTTTGAACAAATTACAAACACTTCTACCCAAACTATCCATAATTGGCAAAACCATGGCCGGATCTTCCAAAACCACGACTGTGGAATCGAGAACACCTTGTGGAAATTGTCGATTTTTCAGAAATCGAAAACAACAAGCAAAAAACACAACAACAACATTCCTAGCTATTTCTACTTCCAATTTCGTCCAGTTCTCTAGCAAATCTTCAACAAAATCGAAAGAATCGAACCAAGAACAAGTTTAGAGAAAAACCTAGTTTTTTGGATTGAAAAATCCAAAATGCTTGCTGATATCTCATCCGTTTGTGCTGTTTGAACACAGAATCTTAAAGGGAATGATGAGAGCTTCGATTTGGGAAGAAGAATCGTTGCAATCGGTTGCCGGATGCAAAGATCGGGACCTGGGTTAGGGGTGAGCGATTTCGTGCTGTCGGGCGTGGTTTTGGGGCTTTTTTGTTACAACTTTGAAGTGAAGGCGCCCTTTTATACGTTCGTGGAATTTTGGAAAACCACGGTCCCTTGGAAAAACCACAGGCGTGGAACCATCCGTGACACCTCTCGACTTGTGTTTCCACGGCCAAAAATAGGAAACCATGGCCGTGGAAACCTATTTTTACCCGTGGAATCCCTTTTTACGTCCTTTTTCGACAATTCCGACTTTGCTATTCTTCCTCACATCTTTTTTGAGATTTCCTAGTTCATGTCATCCAAAGACACAAGAAAAACCGGGAACGAACCAACGAAAAACGACAAAAAAAACTATCTAAGCTAATCTTAGAAAAAAGAAAGAAGAAATACCTTGGGTTGCCTCTCAAGAAGCTCTTTTTCTAAGCTAGACCATTCCTTTTTGTTGCTTAAGTGAGGAGAATAGGTGCAATCTCCTCAATTTGAACCTCTGATATGTTCCTCTTCAGTCGTTGGCCATTGACCTTGAAAGCTCCGCATTGGTCACCCCATACTTCAACTGCACCATGGGGAAAAATATATTTAATTACAAATGGTCCGGTCCAACGAGACTTCAACTTACCGGAAAATAGACGAAGACATGAGTTGAAGAGAAGGAAAGGTCTCCTTCTTTCAAATCCTTCGGAGTCAAACGATCGTCACGCCACTTCTATCATCCTTTCCTGCAAGCTTGCATATTCTTGAATGCGCTCGTCACCTTGTATGGCTTCTTGAACCATCTCTAGATGTTTGTAAGGATGGAGAAAAGGTGAAACATTATTTAAGAATGTTTTTAAGAAGAGGGAAAGAAGCATCGGAAGTTTCAGATTCCACGACTCCACTGTCACTTCCACGGTCGTGGTCTTCACCGTGGCGCCTCTCGACCTGTGTTTCCACGGGTGATTTAATGTAAACCACGCCCATGGAACCTTGACTTTGGCCGTGGTTTTGGCCAATCTTTGAGTCTTTCTGTTCTTCCTCTACGATGCTCATTCTCTTGCCCTTTCTTGTTGGATTGTTGGGTGATATGGAATTCACTGTCTCCCTTGATTCTTCTTCTTGGAGAGAAAACTCCATATCTTCCCCTCCTATTGAAAGATAACTTGGCATTTTTGCAACCAAATCGACAACCAGAAGTTGCTAAGAAAGGTCTTCTAAGAATGATTGGTGTTAGATAATCTTCAAGAATGTCCAAAACCACAAAGTCTATAGGAATGTAAAAATTACCTAGCCTTATGGGAATGTCCTCTAATATACCGACGGGTACAGTAGTGGATCGATCGGCCATGTGAAGTTTTATCTTTACCGGTCTAGGCTCTCCCAAACCAACCTTCTTACACAACGCAAGAGTGATAACGCTCACGCTTGCTCCAAGATTGCAAAGTGCATTGTACATGCCTTCTCCAACTCCAATGAAAACACAAAAATGAACCCAAATCCCTCAGCTTGGGTGGCATCTTTTCCGTCATTTTTTGATGAGCTCCGACGACTCGGAAGTCATCTTTACTTCACCAAAGTCCTCTAGCTTCCTCTTGTTTGAGAGGATTTCCTTCAAGAACTTTCCATAAGCCGGCATACCTAAAATTGCATCTATAAAAGGTATGTTAATATGCAGTTTGCTCATGAGTTCAATGAACTTACCAAAGTGTTTATCAAGATGCGCTCTCACTCTTTTTTGTGAAAACGGAAGCGGAGGTTTGTAGGCTGGAGGAGGAACGTATAAACGGAACCTTCTCCTTTTATTTCTCAGCCGGAACCTCGACTTCCACGGGCTGCTCACCCTTATCACTCGTCTTTGGTGTAGGATCGGTGGTCTTCGCGCCACTCCTTGTTGTGATCGACATCACTTGCCCTTTCGGTTTATCTTCAGTTTTTCTGAGAAGTCTCCCTTGATCTCTAGGAGCTTCTTTGGCCTTACTAAACACTTGATTTTCCAAGGCTTTTTGTGCCTTAGAAATCGAAGTGACGGAACTGTCTAATCCTTGCATCTTCCCTATCATGGCTTCCATCATTGCTTCAAGCTTATCCTGTGCTGGCTGGCTCGTACTTGATGAAGCTTGTCCATGACTTCTCGAAGGCATAGAGGAAGAAGAAGGAGGGGTTGGTGAATTTTTAGCATGGGAATAAGGATTACCGGAATTTTGTTTATTGGATCTCCAATTGTTGTTGTAGATCCGGTTGTTATTGTTGTTGTTCCAATTGTTGTTGTTCCTATTCCCTTGTTGGTTTCCTCTTCCAACATAACCCGAAATTTTCTCCTTGGGCTCTTTCACATGAGCTGTCAAAAGGTCTTTCAAGGCCTTCATATCACTATTTAAAGTGTTCAGCACCTTAACACTAGAGGCAGTAATATTCAGCACCGGAGTTCTTGAGCTTTGACTCCCCACTTCCTCACCTCGATGTGAGTACTTCTCAATTGTGACAGTTTGCTTCCAACAAATTTTCCACGCCTCATCAACTGGCTTATCCATAAAAGTTCCACCTGAAAGTTATTGTAGCTTTAATTGTGCTTCCGCATCCAAGCCCTTTAAGTAGATCACAAGCAAATCAATGTTTGGTAAGAAACTCTACGGTCATCTCTTCCCACATGTTCACTCTTCTGGTGGGAAGTGAGTGGTTCCATGCTAGTGTGATAGCATGAATTATAGTCTATATTTTGAGGTTTGTTTGGACGTTTTATCTTCAATAATCTGGATGTTAGCATGTATAATATGTGATTATATTACCATTTCATCTACCTTTGCGGGAATCGAGGTCTACACCTAGTTTTGCTGTAATTGCAGGTAAAATGGTATGTTTTGCATCAAAAAGGAGCAAAAGGAGTCATGAGTCATTTGGAGCTACATTGAGGAGCATAAGGAACCATCCAGGGAGCATAGCCATGGATTAAAGATTTACTTTGGACCAGTTTTGAGAGATTTCACATTCAGTTATGACTCACCTCTGTTGACCAGAGATTCATCTCGACCGAGGTGATCCAGAGACGCCGACTCGACCGAGACGAACACCTAGGACGCGGCGAGAATATTTTATTCTTGGCTGAGATCTTTTATCTTTGGAAGGTGATCTTATATTTTTGGGCTTGGCTCCTAGAAGGAAGAAGATCTTATATTTTACCTATTTTTATGGGAAAAGATCTTTCTAAGATATTTTATCTTTGGAGGGTTATTTTCCTATAAAAAGGGTTAGATTTCCACAAATCGAGGATCACGCTATACCGTCGATCAGGGTTTATAGCACGCAGCAACCGTACTCCAGTTGAGAGTTTCGAAGAACCTTTTTGAAGGTTGAAGGAAGATTGAAGATCATAGCTTTTATAGCTTTTTGGAGGGTTTTGTAAGATTGTCTTTAATTCCCTCACTTGTTGTCTTGTCTTGTTGGATTTATATCCAAGGAACGCTTTGTTGTGATATTTGATTCAGTTATTGAAGTCTTTTCCATTAAATTCTTCTTGTTCAAATATTCACCTTCTTCCCATATATTTAATACTTTCATAATGATGATGAGTGGCTAATTTCCTTGTGTGATTCTAGGGTGATTGGCTGAAGGTTGTGGGAAAAACAATGATAGAATAATCTTAGATTCCAGTAGGACCCTGAAAGTTCGAGTCTTTAACCTTAACCCTAAGCATCTCGTTCAGTCGATGAACATCTCGGCCGGGGTGGAATTTGTCTGACCGAGGTGACTTGTCTGATCCTAAACTGAGAGTTAAGTGTTAGAGTTTGCCAAATCCTATTCTTATTACACCTTTCCTGGTTCAATGCAAGCTTAGGATGAGACTTACCCGGTATTTCCTTAGTTTGTGTACCAACGATCATAAGTGTAGGTAATAAATGTTTATCCTTTATTGGGGTTTGAGTGTGCTTCCATCCCATCTTTGTGAGTTAGCCTGAGACTTACCCGGTAAAGGTTGATTCTATTCCCTTAGATGGTGTGTTAGTTTGAGGTAATAGTTCTTTATCTTAATTCCTTGAGACTTACCCGGTAATAGGAGTTACGGTTTTGGATTAGTGAGTGGTGAGACTTACCCGGTGATCTACTCCACTTTAGTAACACCTTCCCCTTGCAAAAATCTCAGCTTTGTCCACTTATCTTTAGATCTTGAGTTGGAACCACAACTAGATGCTTTAATCCCTAGAATTGCATGTTTGCTTATTGACTTCTTATTCATCTTTGATTGTGTTAATTGCTCTTTGTGGTTAGTATTCACGAAGCTTACCGTTACTGACTTTGTTTCACCGAGTCCCTGTGATCGACCCCTAGAATTTCTTGCTTTTTACTACGATTGACCCGTACACTGCGGGTTCGCATCCTTGTTTTAAGCTTAAGTCTAGGGTTATAAATTTAAAGCTTGCACACACCGTTTGGAGCGAACAAGTTTTTGGCGCCGTTGCCGGGGACTTGGTCTAGACCGAGCCGGTACGGTTTGCTCTTGGGGCGCTTGCCCCCGTGTCATCTAACCACTCTACTTGAGTGACTTTTGCAGGTTCTTTCTTAGGTATATGCGAAGAACCCGCACTGGAAAGGAAATCGTTCCTTACGATCCCGAACCAGAAAAGACATACAAGCGACGCTTAAGAGAAGCGAAGATGGCCCAACAAGACGACCGTGATCTTGCGGCCGAATTAAAAGAGGCGCTAGAGCTGCTACGCCTCAGCAAGGAAGAACTAAGGCAAGAGAAAGAAGAGAATCGCACCAAGACTGCAACAATCGAAGCGGAGATAGCAGTCATACGAAATCAGATTCTACTTCGACCGAGGGAAGATCCTCCTGTTGATCCTCGACCGATGCAGGATCCAGTAGTTGACCCTCGACCGAGGCAGGTTCCAGTACCTGACGCCCCGGCCGATGTACTTCCACCTCGGAGACCAGTCCGAGATGCTCTTCTTGCAGGAATCCCGCAAACCCTAGGACAAAGGATGGACCCTAATCAACAACTGAGGCATCCAGGAGTGAACCTAGGAGATCCAGCGGATCATGACTACGAACTTCGACCGCAAGTTCTATCCATGATTCGCCAATGCCAATTCGGAGGGCTAGAGAAGGAGTCACCGCATCAACATCTTCAAAACTACGAGATCATGATGGAAACCTTGCGACCTTCCAGAATTGAAAATAACAACTAAAAGCTAAGACCTTTTTACTTTTCTTTAAAAGATAGAGCTCTTACTTGGTATCAATCTCTTCCTCCAGGTAAAATTAGCACATGGGAGGAGATGACTATGGAATTCTTGACCAAATTCTTTCCCCCCTCAAAGACCGCTGAAATGAGAGGGAAGATCAATGCTTTCATTATGAAGGACAAGGAGAGCTTGTCCAAGTCATGGGAGCGGTTCAAGGACATCCTTTTGGATTGCCCACATCATGGGATTCCAAAGATCGAGTTGTTGGAGATCTACTTCAAAGGACTGGACGGAAACACCCAGTTTAATCTCCAACTACTCTCCGCCGGTACCTTCATGGACATGGCGATTGATGAGGCTTGGGACTTCATTGAGAAGCAAGCCTTGCATATGGAGAAGTACACCCACCAAGGAGCTGAAGGTGGAGTTAAAAGAGTCAACTTTCAAGAGACTCAATCCAACAACAATCAACTCACGTCTTTGAAGAATGACGTGAAGCAATTGAAGGAACTCTTGGTTGCTCAAACCAAGAAGGAAGAGCAAGGACAAAGGAACAACAACAATGGATACCGTAACAACAACAACGGTTCCCGGAACAATAACAACAACTACAACAACAACAATAGAGGATCCAATAGCAACAATTGGAGGACGAACAATCAAAACAACCAGAATCCTGGTAACAATTATTCTAACTCCAACTCTAATAATTCCTCTAACCCTTTCCTCTCTTCTCCTTCTTCTTCTTCTTCTACTCTATTAAAGAGCCAAGGGCAAGGATCAAGTTCGTCTCAGCCAGAAAAGAAAGACGCAGTTCTGGAAGCCATCTTGATCAAGCTTAGCGCTATGGAGAATTCTATGACTTCATTTTCTAGGGCCCAAAAGTCCTTCGAACAACAACTTGCGAGTATAGCGAATGAAGCGCCAAGAGATCCAGGGAAGCTTCCAGCAAAGACGGAAAGCAACCCTAAGGGCCAATGCATGGCCATAACGACGAGGAGTGGACTTAAAACTGCAGATCCAGTACCTCGTTCGACGCAGACCACCTCGGTCCAGATCCAGTCGAAGAACACCTCGACCGAGATGCCAACCGAGGTGGAGCAACAGAAAGCGGAGGGGAAAACTGAAGTTTATGTTCCACCTCCTACATACAAACCACCACTTCCATTCCCTCAGTCCAGAGCCAGAGCACATCTAGACAAGCACGTTGGTAAGTTCCTTGACTTGATGAACAAGCTACATATTAACATTCCTTTTCTTGATGTTATTCTAGGAATGCCCGCCTATGGAAAATTCTTAAAGGAGATCCTATCAAGGAAAAGGAAATTGGAAGACTTTGGGGAAGTTAGGATGACATCTAAATCCTCGGAGCTTATTAAGATCATGAAGGAGAAGATGCCTCCTAAGTTGAGAGATCCCGGCTCATTTTGCATCCCCATTCAAGTTGGGGATGTCACTTGTGAAGCCCTTTGTGATATAGGAGCTAGCGTGAGCATCATTCCGCTAGAGCTATGTACGAAGATCGGACTTGGAGAGCCCAAGCCGGTCAAGATTCGACTTTATATGGCGGATCGCTCCATCACCCATCCCGTGGGCATCTTGGAGGACGTTCCGGTCAAGTTAGGTAACTTCTATCTACCTATAGATTTTGTCGTGCTTGACATTCCCGCAGATTATCCTGTTCCTATTATTCTCGGGAGGCCATTTCTAGCAACTTCGGGTTGCAATGTGGATTACAAGAACGCCAAGTTGAAATTCAACATTGGTGGCGATGAGGTGGAGTTCGCACTACTTGCAGCCATGAAAGGGGAGCAGCTAACTGATGATATCTTCAACATCTACGATGAAGAAGAATCGAGAGAATTGGTGAGCTCTATCCTTATTAACGATCCACTCGAAAGAGTTCTAAGTTTTAGTTTAATAGAGGAAGGTATAGATGCTTCTTGTGATGCAGATATACGAAGCTTGAAGGCACTGGAAGAAGATCCAGGAGCTAAAATTGAGAAGCTAATCCAGGAGACGAAGATCTCCAGTTTCGGTTCCAGTTGCAGTACCTCGACCGAGGCACTTCCTGGACTGAGCGAGGCGACTGAAGAACATCTCGGTCAACGCCTCTACGCCTCGACCGAGGTCGATGGCGAGATGATGTCAACTGAGACTTCCGAAAGTCCAGTTTCTGAATCCACACGACCGGAAGGAGGAAGCAAGGATCCCCCTCAGAAGACACCCCCAGTTGTGGAGCTTAAACAACTCCCTAGTCACTTGAGGTATGTCTTTCTTGGGCCGGATTCCACTTATCCCGTTATTGTTAGTGCTTCCCTTTCCGAATCTGAATTGTCTAAGTTAATGCATGTCCTGAGAAAGCATCGAAAAGCTATAGGTTACACCACGGAAGATCTTATTGGCATTAAGCCTTCTTTCTGCATGCATAGAATTCTAATGGAAGATAATCATAAGACTTCACGGGAACCTCAAAGACGGTTAAATCCGATCATGAAGGAGGTTATGAAGAAGGAAGTTCTTAAGTTGTTGGATGCAGGTATTATTTATCCTATCTCGGACAGCAAGTGGGTTAGCCCGGTGCATGTCGTTCCGAAGAAAGGAGGGATGACCGTTGTAACGAATAAGAACAACGAGTTGATCCCAACTAGGACCGTTACGGGCTGGAGGGTTTGCATCGATTACAGGAAGCTGAACACGGCCACACGGAAGGACCACTTTCCACTTCCCTTCATCGATCAGATGCTCGAGCGGTTGTCCCAGCATTCACACTTTTGTTACTTGGACGGCTATAGTGGATTCTTCCAGATTCCTATCCATCCGGATGATCAGGAGAAGACCACTTTCACTTGTCCATGGGGGACATTTGCCTATCGGAGGATGCCATTTGGATTGTGCAATGCACCCGCTACCTTCCAGCGATGCATGATGGCTATCTTTTCCGAATACATAGAGGAGATCATGGAGGTATTCATGGACGATTTTTCTGTATATGGCTCCTCTTTTGATGATTGCCTATCTAACCTTTCTCTAGTGCTTAAAAGATGTGAAGACACTAACCTTGTTCTGAATTGGGAAAAGTGTCATTTTATGGTTAATGAAGGCATTGTACTAGGACACCTCGTTTCTAATCGAGGTATTGAGGTCGATCGAGCTAAGATCGAGACTATTGAGAAGCTCCCTCCTCCTTGTTCTGTTAAAGGTGTGAGGAGTTTTCTCGGGCATGCAGGTTTCTACTGGAGATTCATCAAAGACTTCTCTAAGATTTCTAAACCTCTAACTAACCTCTTGAATAAAGATGTTGTTTTTGAGTTTTCGCAGGAGTGTCTTGATGCCTTTTACAGGATTAAGGAGGCGTTGATCTCCGCTCCCATTATCCAACCTCCTGACTGGACCTTGCCCTTTGAGGTCATGTGTGACGCTAGTGATGTAGCCGTAGGAGCGGTGCTTGGACAGAAGAAAGATGGCCGGACCACCGCCATTTACTATGCTAGCAAGACGCTAGATGTAGCCCAGCGCAACTACGCTACCATTGAGAAGGAATTGTTGGCAGTTGTATACGCTTTCGAGAAGTTTCGTTCCTACTTAGTTGGGGCGAAGGTCATTGTCTACACCGACCATGCAGCCATTCGTTACTTGTTGGCTAAGAAAGATGCCAAGCCACGCCTTATTCGATGGATTCTCTTGCTTCAAGAGTTTGACCTAGAGATCCGCAATAAGAAGGGATCCGAGAACTCCGTTGCGGATCACCTCAGCCGGCTACCGGAATCTTCCCGCGAGACGGATGACCCACCCATAGACGATTCATTCCCCGATGAGCACTTACACTTGTTGGAGCGCTTGATGGATTTACTTACTTCACCCCACGATGGAGGTGAAGTATGGGGTGTGGTTGCACCAATGTACCTCATTTGAGACGCATTATGGTCCAGCTAGCGACCTTAAACCAATCGCTTCTTGGGAGGCAACCCAAGGTATTGCTTTCTTTTCCCGTTTTCTAGTCTAGTTTAGATAGTTTTTGTTTTTGCTTTGCTTTGCTTTGTTTTTGGCGTCCTAGACAGATAACAGGAGACATCTAAGGAAGGAGCATAACTGGAAGGACAGAAGTTCGAGATTTTGAGAAGACAGAAGCATCTCGGTTACTGTCAGAGCACCTCGACCGAGTTGATTCTTGAGCAACCGAGGCGACTAGGGTTTCTGCAGAACCACCTTGGTCCGTACCACCTCGGTCCAGTCGAGACCATCTCGACCGAGGTGACAACAGATCCAGGAACAGTATAAAAGGTGGAAAATTTATTTTTTTACCTTTTTACTCTCTTCGACTCGACCGCGGCGCTCCTCACCTCGCTTCCTCTGTTTTTGCTCGTTTTCGAAGATTTCCGCTTCCAAACTGCGATTGAAGAGTAGAGGATCCCATTGCAACTACAAATCTGCAAAGAAATCGAACGAATCGACCGAAACGAGGTAAAAACAGTCGAAACCCTAACTCGTTCATTCGTTTCGATTTGGGCTTTGGTTGCCCTTGAATCTGCTGAGAAAAGGCTTAAGTACCCCATAGGAAGCAATTGTAGTGATTTTTGGGGGAAAAGAACTGGATTTCTGAGATTGGAATCGTAAACTGTTGCGCCTCGGTCCAGTCAAACTACATCTCGACCGAGGTGATTCTTGAGGGTTGTCAGCGACCGAGGTGATCTGACAGTAGTTGAGAGAAAATGAGTTCCGATCGTCGCCTTGCCCTCAGAGATAGATCCTCACCTTCCCCTCCTTCTTCTTCTTCCCGACCTTACGGCCCGGTGATCCACGAAAGATGCCGGGTAGATTATGAGTGTATAGCCAGCCGTCCAGTTATTGCACCACGTTTCCTGGACGTATCAGCTTTCGATTGCCTAGGGTTAGATGGAGACCTTAGGAGGATGATTACCACAGTTGGGCTGGATCAGTTTACTGAGATCCGAGCCCCAGCCTACTTGGAGCCGACCCTAGAGTTTGTTAGCTCCTTCTCCTACCTCCCCATAAATCAGTCTGTGAAGTACCGGTTGATGAGCCGGAACTTCATAGTTCCCTTAGAGGTTTGGAGAGAGATTTTCGGCTTTTCTGAGCCCACCGCCACTGACTTCCCCTCCCGATCTGTAGCTAGGGATTTCTGGGGGCAGATTGCCCATATTACTGAGCATGCAGACAGATGGCGCCCTGGAGATTCCAGGGAGAAGGTCATCTTCCACCCAGCCTTCAGATTAGCCCATAGGATATTCAGCGAGACACTTCTGGCGCGTACTGAGACGCCCCAGAAGATCCGACAGGGCGAGCTCTTCAGCCTTTACTGTATGGTCACGGGGGGTTTCCCAGACTTTGGCTTGATCTTGGCAGAGGACCTGCACAAGATCAAGGCTAAAGCGAAGGGAGATATCTGCTGCGGAGGTCTAGTCACCCACATAGCTGCTTATCACGGGATGGACCTCAGTGCTTGTACGATGGCGGCGGATCTGAAGCCGCTTGGATTACAGGAGATGATCACATGGAGGATTTTGGTTCCCCGTGGTCTGACCACTCCATATGTTGCTATGCCATGGGGGCGGACTGCGCCACAGGGGATCTGCTGGTCTGCCTAGTTCACAGTTTTCGATCCACATTATTGGCAGACAGCTTGGGCTCCGCTGATGGAGGATCATAGGGAGGCAGCAGCTGCCCCGGCTGAGGAGGAGGAGGATGATGATGACGAGGAGACAGTAGACGAGAGAGATGGTGGATTCCCGATGGATACAGGGACGGATACTGCAGGTACGAGCGCGCCACCGATCATAGATCTTGATGATGACGATGAGACGGAGCCTGCACCAGCTGAGACTTCTCCAGTCAGACCTGCTAGACGCAGGAGGCGCGGAGTGAGAGATCGAGCTGCCCACAGACGGATCGATGACCTGACGGATCAGGTTATTGACTCGTATGCTGCATTATCGCTGGATATCCGCGAGATGCAAGAGTGGCAGCACTATCAGCACATCATGGCCCAGCTTCAGTTCGAGCGTGTCATGGGTTACCCGTTCGACCCGACGCAGTATCCGTATGTGCCACCACCACCACCACCGGGTCGAGACTATTGAGGAGCTGCAGGATTTTCTTTATTATACTTTTTATGCAGTTCAGCTATTTATCCGGTGAGTACTCTTATTTCCAGACTTATATTGACCCACTGGGACAGTGTGTCCCAAGTATGGGGTGTTTGTATTTATGTGATGACTTCGATGTACTTATTTGACTATTTTGATGTATGACATTTCATCGAATATTTTATTTATGCTTCACTTCTGCATTTATATGATTATCTGATATTACATGCACACCTACATGTTATTTGATTGAGAAAAACGTCGAAACTGAAAAAAAATTTTTTTTGACCTCGACCGAGTCAGTCTTGGCCAAACGAGGCGTTTCACCTCGGTTGAACCAAGAACACCTCGACCGAGGTGGGTTAACTGAGAGTTTTTGAAAACAATTTCGTGTTTCTTATCTGGATATGACCTCAGTGAAGATCTTGCTTACTGACTGGTTTTAAATTCTTTATGTGTTTGAAAGATTTTATAATATGTTTAAGTTGCTAAATGCTTTGTTTGAAATTATTGGCATGTTTAATACTTTGTTTTTATCCAAATTATGTTGAATTTGAAGGTTGACACCACAAGATAAGTTCTCTCACTTTCTTCCTGGAAAGACCAAGGCAATTCATTCTTCTCTCTTCTTCTTCTTGATCATGCTTAACCCCTCATATACATTTTGCCTCCCTTACCTATCCGGGAATTTGGAAGCAAGCGAAGTGGTGAAAGCAAGTGAAGTTAAAGTTGAGAAGTAGCTGGAAGTGAAAGTGTTAGAAAGTAATAATAGGTTTGGGGAAGTCAATCATGAAGATGAGTAACTCGGCACCATTCACATAGCCGGGTGTTTGTGTCTTGCCAAAGTCGGATTGAGCGATATTCCTAACGGATCATGGTATGTGCATCAAGGGTTTGATGCATCTCAAGAAATTGATGACTGCTGATTTCCTAGGCTTCAGTTATTGTGCACCTCTGTCCATGCATCCCAAAAAGTAAAGTAAAAAGAAAAAAAGTGTGAAATAAGCAAAGCTTATTGGTGGAAGATGTTGCAAGTCAAAGTGAAAGTGAAGTTCATCCTTTTCCCGGATTCTAGCACCACATTACCTTACATACATCCCCACCCTACACGTTTCTTGACCTTTTCTTTTGGGAAGCCCTTGAGACCTTGAGCTTGTTGATTGACTTAGTGGTTTAAACTGGATTATACATGATTAATTTTGATAATTATGACTTATTATGCATTCTATGGTTTTATGCAAAGATGAACAACTTTCCTATATTTATAAAATGTTTTGAACATATTGAGTTTTTAATTCCATGAAGTATTCTCTTAGAGTGATCTATGATTGTAACACACCATAAAAATGTTTTTGAAAGACTTTTCATTGATTTTCTTGACTTATAATCCATTCTATCTTGTCTTCTATATGCGGAACTTGCTTGGGGACAAGCAAGGGCTAAGTATGTGGTATTTTGATAGCATGAATTATAGTCTATATTTTGAGGTTTGTTTGGACGTTTTATCTTCAATAATCTGCATGTTAGCATGTATAATATGTGATTATATTACCATTTCATCTACCTTTGCGGGAATCGAGGTCTACACCTAGTTTTGCTGTAATTGCAGGTAAAATGGTATGTTTTGCATAAAAAAGGAGCAAAAGGAGTCATTAGTCATTTGGAGCTACATTGAGGAGCATAAGGAACCATCCAGGGAGTATAGCCATGGATTAAAGATTTACTTTGGACCAGTTTTGAGAGATTTCACATTCAGTTATGACTCACCTCGGTTGACTAGAGATTCATCTCGACCGAGGTGATCCAGAGACGCCGACTCGACCGAGACGAACACCTAGGACGCGGCGAGAATATTTTATTTTTGGCTGAGATCTTTTATCTTTGGAAGGTGATCTTATATTTTTGGGCTTGGCTCCTGGAAGGAAGAAGATCTTATATTTTACCTATTTTTATGGGAAAAGATCTTTCTAAGATATTTTATCTTTGGAGGGTTATTTTCCTATAAAAAGGGTTAGATTTCCACAAATCGAGGATCACGCTATACCGTTGATCAGGGTTTATAGCACGCAGCAGCCGTACTCCAGTTGGGAGTTTCGAAGAACCTTTTTGAAGGTTGAAGGAAGATTGAAGATCATAGCTTTTATAGCTTTTTGGAGGGTTTTGTAAGATTGTCTTTAATTCCCTCACTTGTTGTCTTGTCTTGTTGGATTTATATCCAAGGAACGCTTTGTTGTGATATTTGATTCAGTTATTGAAGTCTTTTCCATTAAATTCTTCTTGTTCAAATATTCACCTTCTTCCCATATATTTAATACTTTCATAATGATGATGAGTGGCTAATTTCCTTGTGTGATTCTAGGGTGATTGGCTGAAGGTTGTGGGAAAAACAATGATAGAATAATCTTAGATTCCAGTAGGACCCTGAAAGTTCGAGTCTTTAACCTTAACCCTAAG
Source organism: Fagopyrum homotropicum (assembly GCA_033239125.1). Classification (NCBI taxonomy): domain Eukaryota; kingdom Viridiplantae; phylum Streptophyta; class Magnoliopsida; order Caryophyllales; family Polygonaceae; genus Fagopyrum; species Fagopyrum homotropicum. The sequence continues at coordinate 65,551,109 of BSWB01000003.1, forward strand.
CATCTCATTCAGTCGATGAACATCTCGGCCGGGGTGGAATTTGTCTGACCGAGGTGACTTGTCTGATCCTAAACTAAGAGTTAAGTGTTAGAGTTTGCCAAATCCTATTCTTATTACACCTTTTCTGGTTCAATGCAAGCTTAGGATGAGACTTACCCGGTAATTCCTTAGTTTGTGTACCAACGATCATAAGTGTAGGTAATAAATGTTTATCCTTTATTGGGGTTTGAGTGTGCTTCCATCCCATCTTTGTGAGTTAGCCTGAGACTTACCCGGTAAAGGTTGATTCTATTCCCTTAGATGGTGTGTTAGTTTGAGGTAATAGTTCTTTATCTTAATTCTTTGAGACTTACCCGGTAATAGGAGTTACGGTTTTGGATTAGTGAGTGGTGAGACTTACCCGGTGATCTACTCCACTTTAGTAACACCTTCCCCTTACAAAAATCTCAGCTTTGTCCACTTATCTTTAGATCTTGAGTTGGAACCACAACTAGATGCTTTAATCCCTAGAATTGCATGTTTGCTTATTGACTTCTTATTCATCTTTGATTGTGTTAATTGCTCTTTGTGGTTAGTATTCACGAAGCTTACCGTTACTGACTTTGTTTCACCGAGTCCCTGTGATCGACCCCTGGAATTTCTTGCTTTTTACTACGATTGACCCGTACACTGCGGGTTCGCATCCTTGTTTTAAGCTTAAGTCTAGGGTTATAAATTTAAAGCTTGCACACACCGTTTGGAGCGAACATAGTGCTTTAACCTTTAAAGAGAAAAATAAAACACGCAGCTTATAATTGTTATTCTCGCACCTTGATGGTCTCAATGTTTCCATTAAGATCTCACAATTTTGAAGATGTTGGTGCGGTGACTCTCTCTCCATTCTTCCAAAGCGATTCTGCTGAATCATAGTCATCACTTGAGGTCTAAATTCGTATTCACGGTCATCTGGATCTCCCAAATGCACGCCCGGACGGAGAGCTTGCTAGACCGGATCCATCCGTTGTCCAAGTGTTTGTGGAACACCCGCAAACGGATCAGCTGGCTCCACTCTTGGTGGAGGAGGTGGTGGCACATAAACTGGTGGTGGTAAGACGTTGACGGGTGCTGTTGGAGGTGGATTAATCACAACTCTAGCATTCGCGTCTCTCTCCTGATATGCCAATCGGACTTGTGCTACCACATCGGCCATGTCGGCTCGAAGTTGCTCTTGTAGAGTAGCTTGATTAGCTTGATCAGCTCTCTCTTTTCTCAAGGCTTCTTCTTGTTCCATTATCTGTTCTCGAGCTGCATCTAATTCAACTCTAATATTCTCTAACTCTTGATTATCGTTAGCGGCCATCTTCTTAGCCTCTCTCAACTTCTTTATGTAAGTCTTTTCCGATTCAAGATCGTAAGGAATGTTTTGTTTACCAGTTCGCGTTCTTCGCATAAACCTAAAGAAAAATCCTACAAGAACACTCAGCAAGAATAATCAGTAGCAAAGCAAGAAGCTACCAAGATAGACAACCGTGCACTGGATTAGTCTTGACCAATTCCCCGGCAACGGCGCCAAAAACTTGTTCGCTTCAAAAGGTGTGTGCATGCGCAAATAAGCTTTATATTTATGTCCAAGAATTAAGCTTAACGATAGCGAACCCGCAGTGTACGGATCAATCGTAGTATGGGCTGATATTCCGGAGTCGATCTTTGGGAATCGGTGAGAACAAAGCAGTAAAGGTAATCCAACTTGTGTAGCAAGCAAAACAATGACTATAATAAAGAATATAGAACCAAGAATAATGGGAATGCGGATTCTAAAGATCCAAGTAACCGGTTGCGGTGTTTGATTCAAGATATCTAAGGATATGTACGGACATAGCTGGATAGCAAAGATATATATTATTCGGTAGGATGTCATCCGGTGAAGATCCAACTTCCTTTTGTCCCAACCAAAGGATTATACTTAACGGATGTTTAGTCTCATCAAGAAGAGGTCATAAGGATAGGATTCAACTCTCATACCAACCAAAACCCAAGGAAAAGAAAGATAAAAGCAAAGGCTTTAACACTGCTCACCTTAATAGAGGGTTTTGAATCCCCTATTACCTATGACTCGTAAACACTCACTCCCAAACAAAGCTAAGGGCTGAAAAGGGTTAACAAAGGTAGGATTTAAGCAATCTTGAATTTTGGATAAAGGCAAAAGCAAAACGTGCGAAACAGACGAAACCACGGGCATATATTGGGATACCACGGTCGTGGTTCCTGAAGAAAAGGCTGTGGAAATCCTCGTTCGAGGGTTTCATCTCACAACTCTCAGGGTCCGATCTGTTAAGGCTCAATCTATCATCATCTATACCACAACCATTAACCCTTCAACTTAGAATCGTAGGGGGTTTAGCCAACAATCATCATCATAATCAATTCACGATTAAGAAAGAAAATCAAGAAGGGCATGCAATCAAGAAGAACACAAAGATGAATAAAACTAGTCTTCAAAGAATCAATAACTCAACGAAACGATATATAATCCTAGAACGTGTTCTCAAAGGCAATGATCAAAGACTAGGAATAATCTCACAAATCTCTAAAGCGGGATCAAGAAACTCTTCATTATTCCTCCAATGGTGAAGCAATCCAATCCGAAGTATGGCAGTGGATCCAAGTACGTCGAGTGTCGTGCCAAGCAAGATCTTTGTGTCCAGCCTGATTCTAAAGCGCGGTCCTTTTAAATGCAGCCGTCAACCCCCTTTTATAAAATAAAATTAGGTTAGAAGGCTCTTTCCTTTCTTGTTGACGTGGCAATTAAGTTAACGGTCTTTTCCGAAGAAAACCACGGGTGACATCACAAAACCACGGCCGTGGTTCCTACCATGGCGACTCTCGACCTTCCTTTCCACGTGTGAAATTCAATTATTTATTAAAACCCTGGCTGTGGAATTTCCTTCTTGACCGTGGTTCCTCCTTTTCGTTGATTTTCTCCTTTGCTTCACTTCATACTCCTTCCAATAATGTTTCAATGCTTCCCAATGAATCCCTCATCAACCAACACCCAGTGAATGCTCCCTTTCTACTCCAATCCAGCTCCGATTCACCTAAATTCAGAACAAAGCTTGTGTAGATCTCGATTCCAAGGTAATAGGTGAATATGCTCGATAAGTGCTATGAATGCATGTCCTTGTACTCAAAAGAAAGGGAAAAACTACTTGTATGAACATATAAACTACGTCAAATTTCATGCTATCATCTACCCCTAGCGGGTCCTACGTATATGGTAGCTCTCGTACGTGCCATCTGATAACATATGGTGCTTATTTGTATTTGAACATGTATGTAATACTTATGATCTCACTATGATAAAAACTTTCGAAAGCATAAAGGTAAGCATGATCACAATATACAACCAAGGTACACAAGCCCAAAACATCCTAAGGTCACATACATAACTAGGTACATACAAATCCAAAAACAGCCTAAGGCCATATATATATATATATATATATATATATATATATATATATATATATATATATCAAATCCAGAAATGTATGTCGCCCATGTCCGCGGAAGGAGTGGTGGTCCCGTGCATTCTAACCCAAACCTAACTCATGCATATGATTTTATAAACGAAAGGTCAGAACCCGTGTGGGTTCTGTTTATTCTTCATTCGGCCTTTAGAAGATTGCGAGTGTCATTGTTGTCAACCTAAGGCTAAGATACCACTTTGTAACACCCCGAATCCGTGGGACTCGGGGCGCCATGGGCAACACCTCACAATGGGTCCCGACCCTTAGCTTGACAACAATTTCACCGGATCTTTCCAACAAGGCACAAATAAAGGCAAAACTCAAAACGTTTATAATGTATGCGAGAGAAACTGAAATGTAAAGATACAAGGTGGAAACTCGGATGAGTCCTCAAAACGACACAAACTCCGATACAAAAATCCAAAACAGAACAACAATATCCATAATCTAAAAACATAACAAAATAACCCAAAAACGTCCGCGTCCTATAATGTACGGAGACCCCCGGCTGTCCACTCCTCCACCTCACTCGGCGGCGGCCGTAACCTGCAGGGTATCTACACAAACGGTTTAAAACCGTTAGCTCATATTCAATGCATTAGAAAAAAGGTGAAGGCACATACACACATACATCAACATAACACATAACATGCTCTAAAACACCCAAGTACGGTTTATTATCTTTTTATTATTAAGTCGTATCCTATTCTAATTCAACTTAGGTTTGTGACACGAGAGTCGTTGAAACTCGCGTCGCTCCCTACTTACCGACATGAAATGGTATTGAAGCATCCGACCGTCTACCAGCACGGGATAGTCGCTAAGAACCTCCTAGCTCTCGCTAGAGATAGACAAGTTTTCACCGCCCGTTATCATACACTTGGGCAAAAATATATATATAAAGGTCGGTGGTCCTATTACCGGTATCGTTGTTGTAACATAAATAATAAACACACACTACTATACACACATCGAAACTAATACGTAGAATACGAGCTAAGTAAGTCCGGAGACTTACCTCACCTTAACTCTCAACTCATAACACTCTAGCTTCCCTTGGGAAGAAGCCCACAACCCGCTCATAAGAAGATATGTATCAACACACGCTCACCCTCAAGAAGTCTTAGACTTCACTCTAGTGATCTAAGGAAGATCACCTAACCCTCAAGCTAGGAACGCATCCTAGAATCCAAAATACTCACCACACTCTCAACACATGATAGCAACTCAAAACAACCCACTACCTAACAAGATCAAAAGCCGCAGCCAAAGAGGAACATACTATCCTAGGATGTCCAACATGCTCAACATACTCAAAACCATCATCTACATCGAGCCTTAGGGGCTCCTAGATTCTCAACCACTAGGTGGCATTCTCAATCTACCCTAGGTCCCTCCTAGGCATGCTACTATCAAGATATAACCTCAAAGCTAAGGAAGGAACAAAGAGAAAGGGAGTAGAGGATCCTACTGCCGAAGAAACGCAACCGCGGAGTCAAGTTGGCGCCCTTGTGAAGCCTTGTCGCCGCCCCTGTGGCCCCCTTACCGCCCCTGCATATTGGCGCCACCCCTGCGGTGGCTCGAGCTGCCCTTGCGGTTGATTATGTCCACCTCTGCACCTCTAATGATCCACCCCCGCGGTCGAACAGCAAAAGGTCGTCTTCGAGTGTGGATCCTGGGCTCCAATGTCCTCCTCTTCTTGCTGGGTATTCTCCAAACACCAACCACTGATCTTAGACTCCTCTCCAAGACCTAAAGGAACTAAGAATACATGTATAAAAGGGATTCAACAAGGACTCTCATCAAAAGCTTCCTCCATAGCCATGGAGGAGAAGAGAAGAGGAAGGGGAAGGGAAAACAACAAGAAAGAAGAAGAGGGGAGGAAGGAAGCTTACCAACTTGGATCCAGCACCTCCTCTACTAAAGTCCACACCCAAGAATCCAAGCTCCAAATGAGAAGGGAGGTGAAGAAGGAGCACAAGAGGAAGAGTGAAGAGAGTGAAGAGCGTGAAATGAAAAGTGAGGAGAGAGGGAGGGCTTGGCTATAAAGATGGGAGTAAAACAAGGGGTCAGCTGGCCTCTTGTCACCTCATCTAGGAACGAGGGGTCGGAAAGAGGAAAGGGTGATACAAAGAGTCGGCACGGTAATTTGGAATAAATCCCCACACTCAGCACCTCGTGCCTATGGGAAAATTGAGCCGCTAACGCGGAGAGGTCGATAAACGCTCCCAAGCCGGAATAGAAATTCCAGATGTTACGTTACTCTTTCGATTTTAAAAATCTCTCTCAAAAACGCTCATCCATGGCTCCCAAGAGAACATTCAATCGTATCGTCTCATGCTCGACGGCGAAGAAACCAAGAAGCTCTTCCCAAGGTCATCTACAGATGTGACTGTTCACATCACCTCTGATTTGGCACCGCCCTCACATCCAGCAACAAATATTGAGATCTCTTTTCAAATAGGGTTGCCGTCAAATTGGTTCAAGAATTACGAAGCAACGGGAACTTGGTTAGATAGCTTTCACAATTGACCACTATGCATGTGTGATTTCGTGGATTTGGACTTTTTAAAGACCTTGAAGCTGGCATGCATCACATTGCTCGATATGGAAGATGTTAAACCCAGGAGAGGTGGCATACACAAGGCTCAAAGGTTATTCTGTGTGAACCTAACGACAAAGAGGGACAAGGGAACCCTAACCGTGGAATCGGTTGTGAAAGGTACACCTATTACTCTCACCCCATCTATTATTGGTCAGATTTTAGGGTTTCCTACCTCAATCTCTTACAACAATCCCTCTCGAGTTGAAATTATTCGGTTGGAAAAAGAACAATTCCTCATACCCAATTCCTCATCGTGACAAGTCACTCACACATCTCTGACCCTAGAAGCCAATATTATATTCACGTTGTTGATTCGATGTGTGATTCCCCGAACAAATTCAAGGAATTGTTGAGTAATCAAACTCTGGAGTTGATCTTTAAAGTAATGACTGGTCTTGATGTTGGTTTGCCCAACCTTATCCTCAACCACATGGTTCACACTCTTAACTTCACCAGAGTCATCCTACTCCCGTATGAAAATTTCCTTCCCAAAATATTTTCTCATTTTTCCATTGACACCTCGAATGAGGATCAACAGATGTCGATAGGGAAAATCGACGAGAACTGCTTTGAACGTTTAGCAGTTGAGAAAACTTTGGTTGCGGAGTGGAAATCAATGGAAAAAGCTGTGTCTATGATCTCTTCATCTAAGGCTCCTACTTTGTTAGAAAAGAGATTAGATGTGTTAGTATTTGATTTGGACAACCTAAGTAGGGAGATGACGGATTTTCAATCGGACATGACCGATAAGCGGGATGCGACTCATGAGTTTCTATCGGTTGAGCATGCCAAGATAAACCAAATGTTTTACTTGAATGCCCTCACCTTCACTGCCACAGGAAACATTATGCTATTAACGGAGGATGTTGCTGAACATACACGGGAAAAAGCGGTTAATGTGTTGCTAAACTGTCAAATGAGTGTGTAGAACAAACCTAATCTTCATCCAACACATGTTGAACCGACTATTCTGACAGTCGAAGAGTATTTTGTCATCAAGAAGTATCGAAAGAAAGCAAAAAAACGTCATCTCAACAAGATTGTGAAGGATAGATCCCAAGGGAGTGCTCAATCAAGATGGAGGAACAAGTTTTATGAAGAATACCAGAAGTAGATTTCAAAGCCTTGAATTCCATTTCAAGGCCTTGAAACTGGATGTCAAGGCCTTGACATGCGCTTTAAATTTTCTTGTAGTTTCTTTCAAGGCCTTGAAATGCATTTGTCGACCATTTTTAAACTTGTTTTTGTTACACTTGGGTCTGTAAGGTTTCTAAACTCCCGTACTTTAACTGCTTTTCTCCCTTGTTGAAAGACAAAGGGGGAGAAAAATATGTGATCTAACATTTTTGCATTCTACGTTTATTTTCGAATATTTTTATGCATGCATATATCTAACATTATATGAAGGTACGATATTTGTTTTGTCTTCCATCAAGGGGGAGATTGATAGCTCCACCTTTGATATTAATTGTTTTATTTAAATGATGGAAGAGTTAACATATAAATGCGGTTTTATAAACTAACAAATAGTGATTATATTTCTAGATTGATTGTCTTGGTTTGTTTGTTAAAAATGTGTAATGATTCGGATGAAGACTTACTACAACAAACAACAAAAAACAAACAACTGAGAAGATCTTAAACGACCAAACCGACTAAAAAGATCATGTTGGAGAAGATAAGGAGTTTGAAGAGAAGATCTTGAAGAAGATCTCGGCTAAAGATCTCAAACGGCTATGACGAAGCCTGTTGAAGATCTCAAACCGAGATGATCTTGTTAGAGAAGGTTGTTGAGCGGCTATGGAGAAGATCGCGTAGAAGATCAAACGGATATCAAAGGGAAAGTTTGAAGAGAAGATCTTGCTCGGAGGATCTACTCAAACGGCTATTACTCAAACGACACATGAGAAGATCTTATCTTGTTCAATAAACATCAGATTCTAGGGAAGAAAGAAGTTGCAACGGCTACGAGAAAAATGCTAGAAAAAGTTCCTTCATAGAAGACTATAAAAGAAGACACCGATTGAAGATGAACACACCAAGCCTACAAGCGATCATACAAGACATCTTCATCGATCCAAAATTTTATCTTCCTCTTTGAGCTTTCTTAGGTTTATTCGTTAGAGTGAGATAAGCACAAGAGCTACATGGGCATATCATTTTATTGTTGTACTCGACTGTGTTATTCTACGAAGTAACTAGGCTATTATTCCTAGAATAGAGTGGACTAGATTGTAGCATTGAGGCTACATTAAGAGAAGAAGGGAAGTTCTTCTAGGTAGTATCTAGGACTCACAACAAGCAGATAATAGATAGTTAGAATCCTAGAGTTGGAAACCCTAGACGGAGAGTATGTTGTTAGGTGTAACACCCCGAATTCTCAGAACTCGGGGAGCTACTGGTTAGGACCTCACAATGGGTCCCAACCCTGATTTAACAACAACTTTACTAGGATCTTCTAACAAGGCACAAATGTATTTAAAACAATTTCAAAACATAATATTCTATTGTATGAATGTACACATGTGACAGCCTTACAAAACATATATATTTATATAACATGCATGCGGAATGGAAGACTCCCCCATCCCCATCTAATGAGTACGTAGACCCGGCTGACCACCCGTCCCAGATCTCTTTGTAACTGTGTATCTCTACAAAATCTACAATACGGATAAAACCATTAGCTAACAATCTAAATATAAGTAGAATAAAGATAGCACAAACACAAACAAGGTAACATAAACACCCATCATGCTGGCACACAATCCGGTTATTATCTGATAGCTTAGGTAATTCACTTTATTCCGTTTTAAAGTTGTGGCACGAGAAATCTTAAGATTTCTCGCCTCCGTTCCTTATCCACTTTGGTGCAGGTCTAGCACACTTCTGCCGGTAGCATCACTACAAACCAAGTATGAACTAGTCCCTAAAGAAACCCCAACGCCCTCGGGCTAACTGAGCAAAATGTCACCGTTCGTTACTCTTAGGCCAAATGTGTAGGTCGGTCGATAATTAATAATAAGTAAGATTATAACCACATCATTCAATCACCACTATCATTATTCACACTCATATCCAAAAGCTAGCTAAGTAAGCCAAAAGGACTTACCTGAATCGAAACTCGATTCCCATTATCTCAACTCGGTCCGCAACTGTTGGGACTCAATTGCCTGTCATAAGGGCAAGTGGATCAAAATACATCCCGTATTCTTAGAAGTCTATAACTTCTAAGATGTACAATCCCTTCAAGAGAAATTACTAAAAAGCCCTAGGTGAAATGACCATTTTACCCCTGGTCCCGAAACTCTCAAAAATCCTATAATATATGCCCAGACCTTTCTTTGGGACTTAATTTCATAATCTAACTCTTACGAGTTAGTTTAGGTAGAACTTACAGATTACCCATTTTTCTTAACTTTTAAAAAGGTCACTGAGGTCCAACTTTAGCCTATTATACGAGACTCAAATGAATTATAAAATTTCTAAGAAAATTACCCAAGTCATCTATGATATGCATACAAATCATAATGTCAAAGATCTCCCAAAAATAATCAGTCAAGAACCCTACCTAAATACCCAAAGTTGGGTTCAACATCCATAAATCCCATACTTAGCCAAAATTTGTGTAATTTCCTAACCGCCCCATCAGTCTAGTTTGGAATTTCATAAATCTAAATCTAACCGTTGGATCAACCTCTACTTTTGATGCATCACCCTATGCATGACACTTTATAACATACTAAAAATAGAACGGTGGATTATATTTGTAAGGTATCTAAACGTAAGTTCCAACATGACTGCACAACACAAAATATTTCCAGCACTTAGAGAAATTGAACAACATCCAGAAAAACTGCTTACAACCTTGACTTTGAAAAATCATAACTCCTACACCTCTTGATGAAATCCTCTCAAATTTTGATATATTGTACTATTTGATCCTAACTATGACATATCCGAAATTCAAGTCCAACAGAGTTCAAAAGCCTATTCAAAACAATCTCACAAAACTGCATCACATGTAGTTTTTCTCAACACTCAGCACACTTATAAAACAGCATGAGGAGCCAACTTTGGAACACCATAACTCTCAAACTGTAACTCCGATTCCTCTAAAACTTTAGTATGATTTACAATGCAATATCATCTACGACATATCCGAAAACCAACCAAAAAAGAAGAGTCTAGCTTTCCAAAAAATGGACCCGAATTTGACTGCTCAACACTTCCGAAAACTCATGAAAACGCATGAATCTATACAGCTCTCCTAAGATTGTTCTGAGTAGGTTTAACAGATGCAACTGGTACACGTTAGGCAAGGAAAAGGTGGACTTAAGTGTAGTGTAGTAAGGGGTACAAGCCTTACCCCATTACGAGACTCGAAGGCATGAAGGAAGGTGGCACGAATGTTGTTGTTGCATGCTGTCACTGGGGCGCATCTACAGCGAGGGGGACACGCACTCTAGGCTGGCTATGTTGTGTCGTTTTTGCTGCTACAGGATTGGAGGTCTGGAGAAGGGTGTCGGGTGCTTATGTTGTTGCGAAGGCACGAGCCCTACTAGGTTAAGAGTTGGAACTAGATCGTAGCATTGACTACAGTGAGAGAAGAAGGAGATTTCTTCTAGGTTGTATCTATGACTCTATGAAGCAGATAATAGATAGTTAGATCCAACGGGCAAAGAAACCCTAGGACGGAGACGTAGGCTGTTATAGTTAAACTTTGTAAACATATCACCATGTCGATCTTTTAATTCCGCACCATATATTGTTTTATTGTGACTAACGTTGTTTTGCATGTTTTTGAAGTCAAGGTCTTGAAATCACTTTCAAAGCCCTTGAAAACCAATTATGCCACAAAGAGCACAAGATCGACATCAAGGCCTTGAAATCAGTTTCAAAGCCTTGAGATAGGTTTTTGCGAAAAATTCTCATACTGTATTCAAACCCCTTCTAAAGTATTTATATCCTTTATAGTCACCTATACGGTTCTTCACTATCATGTCTTAAATACTCGAAATAATGTATAAAACTCTTTAGCATACTTTAAGCATGCACCCTTTAATTTCTCACTAAAAAATGCAAGTGGCTTACCTTCTAGCATAATTACTCCTCCATTGTCAATTCTTTAAGCATCAATGACTAAAGGTATTTCTATGGTCGTCTATACCCAATCAAAAGTAAATCCCGACTTAGCACTAAAACAAGTATAGTGGTTAAGTAAGGGTCGAACCCAAGAGAGTTAAGGTGTTTTATTAGATGTAATAATTGATTATAGAAACAAGTAACAAAGGGGGGGTTTTGGTTAAATTGATGCACACAAAAACTTATGAAAACGAATAACACAACAAGTAAGACAATATGGGTGAATCTACACTAGGTTGATTCTAAGCATACAATTGCTACTTTGGTGAGTTCATTTTACAAGTTTTCAAGTAATCTCCCGTCTCGATCATATATATGTGTTGTGCCAACCGGCATCAACACAACTTAATAGGTTAGTGTTCCGTAAACCTACAAGAACAAATAACAAGTTAGCTTTCAAACAAAGACTAAGGGATGTAAAGAAAAGATTAAAACCGTTAAGCTTATCTTTATATATGTATTCCTTTTCTTTAAGTAATTACAACCCGTTATTACTTAAAGTTTACTACTGGATTAAAGACTCGAACCCGGAAGCTATTATCCTAGTTCTTTGCATGCACTTTAGAACCTAAGGTGATCAATCTCACGTAATAGTAAAACATGCAATTAGACAATGGAGATCAAGGAGACACAAAGCATTACTGAATGAAAACTTATATTAAAGAAACTTACAACCAAAGTAACAACACAGCTTCAAACCAACCCAATGTAGCAAGGGAGTTAGCAACTCATTACAATGGAAATGATGAGAAATTTGGTTTCTAAGTGGAAAATGATGGATAACAAGTTCGATGCTTCTAGCAATCAACCAAGGACTATTTATACTACAAAAGACACTAAATAGGAGTAAATGGCCGGAACAAAACAACCACCTTTAATGCCATAAAGGTGGTGTAAACAGCCGGAGTAAAGCTTCTGTCGTTGAACCGCAGGGGCGGCCTTCAGCTCCGCAGGGGCGGTGAAGGCAAAAACGCTTGATCTTCTTCATGACCGCTGGGGCGTCTAGGCAATTCCGCAGGGGCGGATCTTTAATGCTCTTCAAACGTCTGACTCTTCAACTTCCTGCCGTTTCTGATGCCAAGCCGCCGGGGCATCCTAGTGTCGACGCAGGGGCGGTGACACAGACTCTTCATCTTCCAGCTCCTAGGTTGAGGCGCAGGCAGAGGTGCAGGGGGAGGCGCAAGGGTGTTGGTCTTCGCTTCTTCAGGACAAGTCACCGCAGGGGCGCCAGGGGTTGACGTAGGGGCGGTGATAGTCTTCGTGGCTGGCGCTGACGAAGGCGCAGGGAGCGCTCCGGAGTAAGGTGTCACCTGCAGGGGCGGTGACAAGGCTCCGCGGGGGCGGTGAAGCAACAAAAGCTTTGCTTCGTGAACGATCTTCACTCCTAAGTGCTTATAACTCCTTCCTTAGCTTCTTTTAGTCTTCTTCTTCCGGACCAAGGAGTTAGTAGCATAAACCGACACAAATGCAATAAAAAGACTCTAAAAACTATCCTAAATGATAGTGATTCCATCACCTATCAATCACACTCGACCTCAAAGGGCTTGGTGAACTCTGGAAGTGCTAGAAGAGGTGCAAGGGACAATCGCCACTTCAACTCCTTAAACTCCTTCTCTTGAGAAACTTCCCACACAAATGGCACCTTATTCTTGGTCAATGCAGTAAGTGGGGCTGCTATGGTGCTAAAATCTTGTACGAATCGCCTATAGAAGGTTGCAAGGCCGTGGAAGCTACGAACATGGCCGACAGTGGTAGGTGTTTGCCAATCCTGGATGGCCTTGATCTTTTCTTCATCCACATCTAAGCCTCTTGTACTCACTACAACACCAAGGAAAACAACTTCATTAATGCTAAGCTCACATTTCTTGACATTAGCATACAAAGATTCAGTTATAAGAGTTTTAAGTACTTCCGTTAAGTGCTCTTCATATTCCTCAAGTGATATACTATAGATGAAGATGTCATCAATATAATCCACTACAAATTTACCAATGCAGTGACGTAGCATATAGTTCATCAATCTCCTGAATTTGCTAGAGCATTGCTTAATCCAAAAGGCATCACTAACCACTAATAGAGACCAAACTTAGTCTTGAACGCCGTCTTCCATTCATCTCCTTCCCGCATTTTGATTTGGTGATATCCACTCTTAAAGTCGATCTTAGAGTCAAAAATGGATCATTAATCTTATCTAACATATCATCTAACCTAGGGATGCGATGACGATACTTAATGGTGATGTTATTGATTGCTCCACAATCATCACACATTCTCCAAGTATTATCCTTCTTTGGTACTAAAATGACGGAAATAACACATAGACTCACTCTCCCTCACATAACCCTCATCTAAGATCTCTTGCACTTGATTTTGAATCTCTTGACTCTTCTTAAAGGGGTCATGATGCGGAGTTGAAGCCGTAGTTTCTGATCTAGATTGAAAGTCTATGAACAGTCTCACAAAACAAATCTTGGGCTATAAACCTGGAGCAAAATTTATGCTACGGGGCCGATATTTTGAAAAACTAAAACAAAAGAACGTGAGATGATGAATTGACAATGGATAGATGGAAAGATGATAATATGGAATGAAATTAACAAAAATATAGAAATATACAAACCAAGGTATTCTCGTAAAGAACCTCGACCAATTATGTGTTAAAACCCCTTAAACAGATCTTACCTTAACTCTCCCTTCTTTAACCTTACACAAGCCTTCTAAATAAGACAAGCACAAGGAGGGACTAGAATTGACCAGGAGCACCAACCTTTAAGAAGATTAACACACTCATGTAACACCCCAAATCCAGGGGACTCGGGGCGTCACTGGGCTAGAATCTCACAATGGACCTTGACCCTAGCCTAACAACAAGTTCACTGGATATTACAACAAGACACAGATAAATTAAAATCAAATACATAAAACTGTACAATATATATATCAAAAGGGTTTACAACATCACAAACGAGTATCAAAACGACAACCATAAACATACGAGTACAAAACACCTCAAAAGCCCATTCCCAACCTAGTTACGGAAGCCCTCGGGTTATCACCATCCGGCTCATTCTGCAGACTTCCTAACCTGCATATCATCTACAACACGGCATAAAACCGTTAGCTAACAAAAATGAATAAGAATGAAGCAGTAGCAGATATAACACATCATCATATCTGAAGAACTATTAGGCGAATATAAAAGATAAAGATACTCTAGAAGGGAGGTTGAATAAAGTATGGGAACTTTTCGCAAAACCAATCTCAAGGCCTTGAAATTAATTTCAAGGGCCTTGATGTTAATCTCAGTTCTTTGTGAAACTTTGATTTCAAGGGCTTTGAAACAACTTTCAAGGGCCTTGACTTTGAACTTCTACAAAACAAAGTTAGTCACAATAAACAATATAAAGTGTGGAATGTAAAAGATCGACACAAGCATATGTTTACGAAGTTCGGCTCTAAATAGCCTACTCTCCGTCCTAGGGTATAGCCTTAAGATCTAACTATCTATTATCAACTTCAAAGAGTCCTAGATATAAACTAGAATAAATCCCCTTCTTCTCTCACTGTAGCCAATGCTACGATCTAGCTCCAACTCTTCACCTTGCTATAATAGCCTAGTTACTTCGTAGAGTAGCACACACTCTATTATAACACTCTTTAGATATGCCAATGGAGCTCTCGAGTTTTATCTCTCTCTAGGGGATAAAGCTTTTTAGAAAGAGAGAAATAAAAAATATTTATCGAATGAAGATAACTTTGGATCGCTTGAAGACTATGGATGTTTCCGTGCAGGCTTTTGTCCTTGTTCTTCAATCGCCATCTTCATTTATACCCTTCTATGGAGAAGTCTTGTAGCCGTTGAAAAAATGACCATTTGGAGATCACTCTTTTTCTCCATGAAGATCGCTCTTTGGTTGAGATGAGATAGACGTTGTAGATCTTCATCTCCTGAGAACACGTTGATCTCTCGCTCCTTGATCTTCTCATATTTGTTGTAACAATCTTCAAATCCAGATGAGAGAATCTTCGTGTTTTTCGGTTAAGGATCTTTGTAAGATCTTCTTTGTTGGTCGGTTGAGATCTTCACTTGATCATATCTTCTCAAATCTTCTTGTTTGAGAAAATCTCTCGTGGAAGATCTTCTTTGTGATTTGAAATCTTTGGAATGTATGCCCTTGACTTTTTCGTTCCCTTGGAATTCATTTCAAGGCCTTTGAACTCCAATGTTCCAAGGTCTTTTGAAGTCTCTTGCAAAACCTGCATTTTAAATATTCCAAACCACCAAACCAAGCAATAATACGATATAATAATTCATTGGTTAGTGTATCAAACTACTTCATTTCTGTTTAAGTCTCCATCAGAAACACCTATAAAACCTTTAAAATCAAGGTGGAGTTTTCAATCTCCCCCTTGATGGAAGACAACACAAATGTTTTTCGTACCTGCATTTGTAAGGTTAGCAATGCATATATACGAATATAAAAACCTAAAATGAAGAATGTAGAATATCGAATGTCGGATCACATTCATTTCTCCCTCTTTGTCTTTCAACAAGAGAGAAAAATAGTTAAAGCACGAGAGTTTAAAACATTACAACCCAAAAAGTATTTCCACAAAACCACAAAACAAGATAGTTTCCTCAACCACCTAGCTCAAACCTCCTCATAGAACCGCCTTTTTCCTTTAGACGAAGATTTCTTATTGCTCCAATCATCCATTTCAGCTGCTAAACGTCGTTTCTTTTCTTCAGCTCTTCGTTTCTTAACAACTTCATATTCAACTACTGGCATAAAGGTTGGCTCAACATGAGTTGGATACAAAATAGATTTATTTTGTACACGTTATTTGCAATTCATCAGTACA
This sequence comes from Fagopyrum homotropicum, assembly GCA_033239125.1. Taxonomy (NCBI): domain Eukaryota; kingdom Viridiplantae; phylum Streptophyta; class Magnoliopsida; order Caryophyllales; family Polygonaceae; genus Fagopyrum; species Fagopyrum homotropicum. Next base: position 65,567,228 of record BSWB01000003.1, read on the forward strand.
TTTTCAACTTTCTCTTGAGTATGTTGAGCTACATCTTCAGGCATGGGCAAAATACTTCCCATAGTAGTTAGATTAAGAGCATTCATCCAATACATTTCATTGACTTTAGCATTTATGGTAAATAGCATCTCAAAATTTGCATCCATTCGTCTCTTAGTATCAAACTGAAAATCAGACAGTTCACAATTCAGACATACTATTTCTCTTTCACAACCTTCTAGCCTGATTTTTGGAGTAGAAGTAGGCGATGTTTGAGCCTCTTCAGTTTTCCCTTTTAAGGTCCATGTGCCTGCAAGAGTCTTCTCAATCCCCAATCTTTCTAAGTAGTTCTCATCAATCTTACCAGAAATTGACTATCGATCTTCAGAGGATGTATCAATTTTGAAATAATCAAAGATCTTAGGCAACAAGTTTCCATAAGGAAGAGGAATGTATCATATGGTTGAGAATAAGATTAGGTACATCATGTCTAGATCAGACATAATGAGATGAATTAGTTCCAGAGGTTGGTCAATCAACAATTCTCTTGAGTTTGCACGAGGAACAACACATCGAACCAGAATGGTAAACACTATTTTAGCCTCTAAGGTTAGAGAGGTATGAGTAAGTTGACGTGAGATTGAATTCGGAACAAGAAATTTCTCCTTAGCAATACGAACACTCTCTGATCTTGAAGGATGATTGAACATAATATTTGTAGGAATTCCAAAGATCTCACTTAAAACATAAGAAGTGAGTGAAATCGGAGTACCTTTCATTGAATATTCAAGAGTGATAAATCCTTTGTCCCTTTTTGTGATGAGATTAGCATAGAACATCCTCCTGAGCCGTGGAAAAGCAAAGTCTCCAAGGTTTATAATTTTCCAGATTATTGAACTTTTGAGCTTGTTTATGCATGGGATCTGAAGGGTTTCGAGAAATTCAGTGTCCACCAGATCGTACATACACAACGGTCGATTGTGAAAACCATCAAGCTAAGATACTGAAGCTTGAAAATTGATGAGCCACGATGTGGGAAGACCAGTCGTCTTAGAAATGTCCAAATTCTCACAAAATATTTCTTCCTTTGCAATTGAGGGGATCTAAACAGATTTTTTTTTGGGAGCTTGAGGAGCGGATTTCTTGCTTCTGGGTGTCATGGGTGAAGTTTGACAGAGAAAGCAAGGGGTTTTTGAATAGGGTTTCTGTGAAAGAATGAAAAAGAGAGTGAAGAACCAGTAGGTGATATAAATAAGATAAATAATACTCTAGAAGGGGGGTTGAATAGAGTATGAGAACTTTTCGTAAACCAAATCTCAAGGCCTTGAAACTACTTTCAAGGGCCTTGATGTCAATCTGTGCTTCTAGTAAAACTTTGATTTCAAGGGCTTTGAAACTCTATTTCAAGGGCCTTTACTTCTTGCTCGTGCAAAACAAAGTTAGTCATAGTAAAGTATATATGGTGCGAAATTGAAAAGATTGACACGAGGATATGTTTATGAAGTTCGTCTCTAAATAGCCTACTCTCCGTCCCAGGGTATATCCGTAGGATCTAACTATCTATTATCAGCTTCAAAGAGTCCTAGATTCAAACTAGAAGAAATCCCCTTCTTCTCTCACTGTAGCCAATGTTATGATCTAGCTCCAACTCTTAACCTAGCTATAATAGCCTAGATACTTCGCAGAGTAACACACTCTAGTATAACACTATTTAGATCTTCCAATGGAGCTCTAGTATTTTCTCTCTCTAAGGGGATAAAGCTTTTTGCGTGAAATGAGAGAAAGAAAAACAACGAATGAAGATGATTTGGTTTCTTGAGGATGCAAAGATGTTTTCCTATGTAAGCTTGTGTCTCTTCTTCTTCGACCATCATCTTCATTTATATCTTCTATGGAAAGATCTTCTAGCCGTTGTAGAGATGACCGTTTGAAGATCAATCTTCTTTTCCATGAAGATCGTAAGGTAGACATTGCAAGTCTTCAACCCCTACAAACACGTTGAGTCTTTTACTTCTTGATCTTCTCATCTTCTGTTGGATAAGAGAGAAGATATTTTTTGCCGTTTTGTTGTTTAGAAAATCTTCTAGAAAAGATTCTCTATTCTTCGGTTGAGATCTTTCTTCGGTTGACAAAATCCTTGGTTGATGAGATCTTCTTGTTATAGAATCTTCAACGAAGATCTTCAACTTATTTGAATCCTTGTTCCGTGCATCATAGAGTCCAAGGCCCTTGATCTCGTCCTTTTGGACTTGTTCTTGAATCCAACTTCAAGGCCCTTGACATGTAGATATACAACCTGCACTGAATTCAAACCAACCAAATATCTAGAAATATAATCAAGTACATTGTTAGAATATCCAACTGCAATCAATGTGTGAAGTCTTCCATCATCAACACCTGTAAACGATTTCAATCAAGGTGGAGTTTTCAGATAGGAAAAACTAGTCCTTTTTAAAAGCAAAAAATAACAAGATTTTGAGAAAATCAAGCCTTTCAAAGACCAATTTAAAATCCAATAAAAACTCAACAAATCTTTTTCAATTCTTAAACAAAAGAATCCATAAAAACAATTTAAGAATTAATATATCTAAAAGAAATTAATTCTTAAAAAGATCCGGAATTTTTAATTTACCCTTGAAACATGTTCCAAGGCCCTTGAATTGCCTTTCAAGGCTCTTGAAAACATTAATTGGGTTGCATACGTAGGAACAAGTAAAATGATTTACTCCCCCTACGTTAATGCTTCCTTGTTCAACATACCAAACTCCAATCTAATAAAATTAAATTGTTCCTTAGGAAGAGGCTTGGTAAAGATATCTGCAAGCTGTAAGTTAGTAGATATAAAAGAGATCGAAACATCACCTTTCTCAACATGATCACGTATGAAGTGATGCCTTATATTAATATGCTTAGTCCTTGAATGCTGCACAGGATTTTTGGTTATAGAAATAGCACTAGTATAATCACATTTTATGGGAATACCTTTTAAGTCAAAGCCAAAGTCACGAAGTGAGCAATCCATAGAACTTGTGCACAACAGGCTCCTGCAACTACATATTCAGCTTTGCCAATGGATAGGGCGACAAAATTTTGCTTCTTGGAGTGCCAACCTATTAGGGATGACCCTAAGAATTTGCAACATCCAGAAGTGATTTTTCTATCGACCTTATAACTTGCAAAGTCTGCATCTGAATAACCAACAAGGTGAAACGAGCATTGACGTGGGTACCATAACCCTAGATCCTTAGTGCCATTGAGATACCGATAAATTCTTTTCGCAGCTATCAAGTGTGACTCTTTAGGATCAGCTTGAAATCTTGCACACATGCACACAATAAACATAATGTCAGGTCGACTAGTAGTTAAATGCAACAATGAACCGATCATACCTCGATACTCCTTTTGTACCACACTTTTTCCATCCTTGTCATGGTCAAGCGAAAGTGTTGAAGTCATAGGAGTCTTTGCGACCTTAGATTGATCCATTTTGTACTTCTTAAGCAAGTCCTCAGTATACTTGCTTTGATTGAGAAAAATTCCTTTCTTTGCTTCTGTAACTTGAAGTCCAAGAAAGAAATTTAGCTCACCCATTAAACTCATTTCAATTTCCCTGCACATAATGTCTGAAAATTCCTTGCAACGGAAATCATTAGTAGCACCAAATAATATATCATCAACATAGATTTGTACTACTAATATATATCGTTGCCTCTGGTTTTGATAAATAAAGTTTTATCAATTAAACCTCTTTTGAATTTGTTTCCAAGAAGATATTTGGACAATCTTTCATACCAAGCTCGAGGAGCTTGCTTAAGACCATAAAGAGCTTTGTCCAATTTTAAAAACATGATCCGGAAATTCATCATTTCCAAAACCAGGAGGTTGAGCAACATAGACTTCTTCTTCCAAGAAGCCATTTAGAAAAGCACATTTTACATCCATTTGAAAAAATTTTACGCTCATAAAAGATGCAAATGCAAGTAGCATACGTATGGCTTCTAACCTGGCAACCGGAACAAAGATCTCCTCAAAATCAAGACCTTCTTCTTGGTTATAGCCTTGTGCTACAAGTCGTGCTTTATTTCGTATGACTTTGCGACTTTCATCCAACTTATTTTGAAAGACACATGTTGTGCCGATGACAGATTGATGCTTTGGTCTTGAAGTAAGAATCTATACCTTATTTCTCTCAAACTCATTTAGTTCATTTTGCATGGCAATGATCGAATCGGGTTCTTGAAGAGTTTGAACATAATTTTTTGGCTCGATAAGAGACACGAACACTGAGAAAGCACATAGATTATTCACTTTGGATCGAGTTTGAACTTCAGCGTTTGGATTTGAGATCACATTCTCTTGTGGATGGTATGAATAATGTTGAAATTTTCTTCGTTTATAAGATGGAGCAGATCGTGACGGTTGATTCTCATATGTTTGACTAGATTCAGGTACCATTTATGTATTGCCCTTGGATCCTATCTCAAGGCCTTGAAGTTGAGTTTCAAGCCCTCGAACCGGAGTTTTGACATCACAGTTTTCTGTTTCAAGGTCTTGAAGGTGAGATTCAAAGCTTTGAGGGTTTTCTTTGGTATCTTGAATCTTTTCTTGCATATTATTTTCTTTATCTTTAGGATCTTCATCTGAATTGTGATCTTCTCGTTGATTCAGATTTAGATCTGCAAAACTTTCACTCAAAGTACCATCATTACTTTCATAAAAAATAACATGTATACTTTTCTCAACACTTTTGGTACGTTTGTTATAGACACGATAAGCTCTACTACTTGAAGCATATCCAATGGATATTGCTTCATCACTACGTTCATCAAATTTCCCAAGGTTATCTTTGCCATTGTTATGAACAAAGCAACTACATCCAAAGGATTTGAAATATGAAATATTTGGTTTTCTCCCTTTAAAGAGTTCATAAGGAGTCTTTTTCAAAATAGGGCAAATCAAACATCTATTCAAAATATAATTTGCAATATTTGAAGCTTCAGCCCAAAAACTTTTTGGCAAACTATTTTTTAAAAGCATTGTCCTAGACATATACTCAAGAGTGTGGTTCTTACGTTCCACAACTCCATTCTGTTGAGGCGTTCTAGGAGTTGAAAAGTTATGAGAAATTCCATATTTTGCAAAAAATAAATAAACATTAGTTGATCAAATTCTCTACCATGATCACTTCTTATAGAAACGATTGGTAGGTTTTTCAAAGTTTGTAACCCCTTACATAATTTTGAAAACTCAAATAATGCTTCAGATTTTTCTCGTAGAAAAGAAATCCATGTAAAACGATATAAATCATCCACAATAACAAGGATGTACTACTTGCATGTGGGAGATTTGACACGCATAGGTCCACAAAGATCCATATGTAAGAGTTTGATGGGTCGAGAAGAACTTACAACTTTCTTAGGTTTGAATGAACCTCTTGTTTGTTCACCTTGTGTAAAAGCCTTACATAGTTCATCTACCTTGAAATTTAGGTTTGGCAAACCACGTACCAAATCCTTTGTAAGTAGCTTTTGTATTGTGTGCATGCTTACGTGACCAACTCTTCTATGCCAAAGCCTTGGATCATCAGTCAAGGTCTTTAACATGACCCTTTTTACAACAGTAAAAGCAAGTAGGCATATGAATACTTCCTTTGACTTTGACAAAAGTGGTAGTAGGTTTTCTAGGAAAGCTCCTATGATAATCTATACCATTTTTGTTAAGGGAGGAATGTTGTTCATCCATCATTGTCTCAAGATTAGCTTTTGACCGAGTAAACTTAACAAGTGCAGCCTTCTAGTCTTGACACATCAAAGTTAGATCAACTTTTTTTTTTCTCTAGATCGATATAGTTTTGATGAAGAGATGAGAGGTTGTCCTTGAGAATCATGTTTTCTGATTCCAAGGCCTTGATTTTGTCATCAAGGTCCACTTTTTCTGTGTTATGATTTTCAATCTCCAGAGACATCTCACTTAGTTGGTTTTCTTGTTCAAGCAGCTTTTCTTTTAAAGATTTATCCTTATTCTATGTTCCTTGTCACATATAATAATATCCTTTAGGAATTGTTTCAGGTCAGATTCAGGTTGAGACATAATTGTACATACCACATTGTCAACATATAGATTTGAATCTTCTTCATGATCGGCCATCAGACACAAGTTTGCTTTTTCTTTTTCGTCTTCTGATTCATTTGATGATTTTGAATCACTCCATGAAGCTACCATAACTTTCTTCTTTCGATCATTTTTCTTGAAGTTGGTCCTCTTCTTTTGTGGAAAATCCTTCACAAGAAGATCTGTTTCACTACATTCAAAACAAGTCAGTATTCTAGTTTTCTTGTTAGAGTTAGAAAACTTACCTCGGGGTTTTGATGTTCGTTGATATTCTCTATTGTTAGCAGATTGTTTCTTTAACTTGAGAATTCTCGCGAGACCCTTAGAGATCATGGCAATTGCATCTTCTTCATCATCATCATCATCACTATCTTCCTCGTCTGATGGTAATTCATCCTTTCTTGATTTTAATGCAAAATTCTTGGAGTGGATGGGAACTCTCCATCTTCTTCACCATGAACCATTTCATGTGTGATGAGTTTTCTAAGGAGGTCATCAAGAGGAAGAGTTGAGAGATTCTGAGCTTCTTCGATGGCAGTCATCTTTGGTCCCCACTTAGCTTTAGGTAAGCTCCTTAGAACCTTCCTAACTTTCTCTTCATTTGTGAAGATCTTTCCTAGTGAGTCCAAATTGTTCACGATCTTAGTGAATCTTGTGAACATTTCCTTGATTGTTTCATTTGGATTCATCTTGAATAGCTCGTATTGTCTGAGGAAGATGCTAATCTTTGTTTCCTTGACTTTACTTGTTCCTTCGTAAGTGACAACGAGTTTGTCCCATATTTCCTTTGTACTCTTGCATGATGAGATGCGGTTGAATTCATTGGCATCTAATCCGTAGTAGAGTAGGTTCATTGCTTTGTAGTTCTTTGACACACTGTCCAGGTCAGCTTGTGTAAAGTCAGCTTCTTTCTTTGGGACTTGAACACCTTCAACTATTGTAGTTGGAACTTTGGGGCCATTCTGAACAATGTGTCATAGTTCCATGTCCTGATCAATAATGAATATACGCATGAGTGCTCTCCAATGAGCAAAGTTATTGCCACATAAGAGTGGTGGTCGAGATGAGGATCTTCCTTGAGCAAATCCTCCATCACCTACAAGATTTATAATTAGTCTCACTGATGGTTAAATCAATATACGTGAGTCTAGCTCCGATACTAATTGAAGAACCGTTAGGTGAATATAAAGAAAAAAGATACTCTATAAGAGGGGTTGAATAGAGTGTGGGAACTTTTCGCAAAACCAATCTCAAGGCCTTGAAATCAGTTTCAAGGGCCTTGATGTCGATCTCAGTTCTTTGTGAAACTTTGCTTTCAAGGTCTTTGAAACAACTTTCAAGGGCCTTGACTTTGAACTCTTGCAAAACAAAGTTAGTCACAATAAACAAGATATAGTGTGGAATGTAAAAGATCGACACAAACATATGTTTACGAAGTTCGGCTCTAAATAGCCTACTCTCCGTCTTAGGGTATAGCCTTAGGATCTAACTATCTATTATCAGCTTCAAAGATTCCTAGATACAAACTAGAAGAAATCCCCTTCTTCTGTCACTGTAGCCAATGCTACGATCTAGCTCCAACTCTTCACCTTGCTATAATAGCCTAGTTACTTTGTAGAGTAACACACACTCTAGTATAACACTCTTCAGATATGCCAATGGAGCTCTCGAGTTTTATCTCTTTAGGAGATAAAGCTTTTTAGAAAGAGAGAAAGAAAAACTATTTATCGAATGAAGATAACTTTGGATCGCTTGAAAACTATGGATGTTTCAGTGCGGGCCTTGTCCATTTTTTTCAATCGCCATCTTCATTTATACCCTTCTATTGAGTTCTCTTCTAGCCGTTGAAAAAATGTCCGTTTGGAGATCACTCTTCTTCTCCATGAAGATCTCTTTTTGGTTGAGATGAGATAGACGTTGTGGATCTTCATCTCATCAGAACACGTTGATCTCTCGCTCCTTGATCTTCTCATATTTGTTGTAACAATCTTCAAATCCAGAGGAGAGAATCTTCGTGCTCTTCGGTTAAGGATCTTTGTAAGATCTTCTTTGTTGGTCGGTTGAGATCTTCACTTGATCATATCTTCTCAAATCTTCTTGTTTGAGCAAATCTCTCGTGGAAGATCTTCTTTGTGATTTGAAATCTTTGGAACGTACGCCCTTGACTTCTTCGTTCCTTGAAATTCATTTCAAGGCCTTTGAACTCCAATCTTCTAAGGTTTTCTGAAGTCTCTTACATAACTTGCATTTTAAATATTCCAAACCACCAAACCAATCAATAATACGATATAATAATTCAATGGTTAGTGCATCAAACTACTTCATTTGTGTTTAAGTTTTCCATCAGCAACACCTGTAAAACCTTTAAAATCAAGGTGGAGTTTTCAATATCATAACATACAATGTGCTTACACAAATTCATTTATTATCTTTGCTTAAGTTAGACCATTACTAATTCATTACTTGTGATACGAGGAATAGAATTATCTCACCTCTGTTTCCTTTCACACAGGTTTGGAAAGGTGCAAATCATCACCACTTGGAGGACAGTCACAAAGATACCCCTAGCTACCCATTTTGAGCCAGGCAAGTTATCACCACCCGTTATCATACACTTGGGCCATTAATATGCATGTAGAGTCATCCTAGTCCGGTTAAGTTATAAATGCAACATATATATGCACAGACACAACCACAACACACACTCAAACTCATAATGCTCGCTAAGTAAGTCCTAAGGACTTACCTCTCTCAACCGAATCATGTATCCCGTGGTCACAGCTTCCCCTCAGGGAAACGATCAGTGCCTACATCAGCAAAGCACAACAATATCAACATCGTCCTAAGGTTAGGAGATTCCACCTCCTACACCTTGTAACCATCCTCAACTCATAACTCAAATCCAAACCTCAACAACGCATCATATAACTCTCAAATGCCTAAGGCATTACCTCAACATTCATCTCACCATCTCATACACATACCACTAGCCTAGCTAACCTAAAGCCAAGGACAAAGGAAAGGAAGCAAGGAAACATAACAACTAGGTATGTCCTATATACGCACCTGCAGAAGCAGAAAATGCAGGGGCGCAACACAGGGAGGCGCATGGGCAGCAGCATTCCCACGTAGGCATGGCCCAACAGATCCGTAGGGCCGGCTATTCTGGTGGCACAGTGGCGGCTGGTGTGTAGAGGGGTGATCTCCGACTTCTCTTTAATCTTCCACTTTCTCTTCTTCACCTCTTCATCAACCAGCAACAAAACATACACATATGTATGCATATATGAACATCAAAATGTCCAGGAAAGGTCCACACAAGCCTAAGCTTGTGAATCTTAAGCTAAAGAAGAAGATAAGAAGCAAAGCAGAAAAAAAGAAGAGGGAGAGGAAGAACTCACCAATTGGAACCTAAGCAGAAGAGAAAGATCAGCACCTACACAACCTCATATTGATCTTCACAGCTCAACATCATATCTATCATCATCAACCAAGCTCAAAGCTCAACCCATCTCACTTGCAAGATCAAAAGAAGCACCAAGGAGATGATCAAAGGAAGAGAGGAAGAAAAGAAGATGAACATGAGGAGAAGAGGGCTAGAGAAGATGAAGAAACCCTTATCAGGAAGCAAAGGGAAGCTTATATAGGAATCCAAGGTAAAGCATGGGTCAAGAGTCAATAAAGGCGGCTACAGCCGCTGAAAACCACAGGGGCGGACCCTGTGAGGCGTAGGGGCGGCTCACAGAGGTGCAGGGGCGGTCTAGACTGGGGCAAGGGCGGCTCAGCACATTCTGATCAGCGCTACTCGAGCCATATCATCCTGAATCTGCTCTAGCACTATACCACTGACACTACTAGGCTCATCCCACAATAACGGTGTACGACATCTACGCCCATACAGTGCCTTATATGGGGTCATCCCAATCGATGCATGCCACCTGTTATTGTATTAGAACTGAACCAATGAGAGGTAATCTGATCATCCTTGTCCCCAATCCAACACAAGCTCGCAACATATCTTGTAATGTTTGAATGGTCCTCTCTGACTGACCATCTGTTTGAAGATGAAACGTAGTCGTAAAGTGGAAACTCGTCTCCAAAGTAGTTTGAATTTGCTACCAGAACCTCGAGGTAGATCGTCCATCTCGATTTGAGACGATCATCCTCGCTACACCATGGAGTCTCACTATCTGCCTAGTGAACTCCTCAGCTAGTCTGCTCACCGGCCACGTTTCCCTAATTGGGATGAAATGTGCAGTCTTCGTCAGTCTGTCAACCACAACCCATATAGCATTAAAGCTTTTGCTCGGTCTCAACCCTGTCACAAAGTCCATGCAGATGTCCTCCCACTTCCACTGCGGTACTGGAAATGGATGGAGCTCTCCTCCTGGTCTGCAATGCTCTATCTTGACCTACTGATAGATTGCACATTAAGCCACAAATCTGGCTACATCGGGCTTCAACCCTCCCCACCAGTATGAATGTCTCACATCTTGATACATCTGACTCGCACCTAGGTTTACAAATTAAGGTGTGGAGTCAGCATCCTGCAGAATCCTCTACTTCAGATCCGCATCAGCGGGTACATAGATGCGGTCACAGCGTCTCATCACTTCATCTTCTCATATGGAGAATTATGGTGCCTTACCATGAGACATTCTATCTTGTATCCTCATCAATGTCGGACAGGTCCCCTGTTTTTGTAAGATCTCATCCAACTATTCAGGTAGAATCTCTAAAGTGCTCAATTAGGCATCTTCATCAAGAAACTGGATGTCCATCTCTATAAATGCTAGATCCGTCTACAATTGAGGCTGAACTGTCAATCTCGTAATCGCCTTCTCTCGAGGCGTCTTCCTGCTCAGGGCATCGGCGAAAACATTCGCCTTCCCTGGATGGAACAATATGTCAAAGTCAAAGTCCTTGATCAACTCAAGCCACCTATGTTGGCGGTTATTCAGTTCCCGCTACGTGAAAATATACTTCAAACTCTTACGGTCTGTGAAGATCTGACATGTAGCACCATAAAGGTAATGTCTCCATATCTTAAGTGTATGAACTACCTTTTTCAACTCTAGATCATAAGTCAGGTAGTTCTCCTTATACGTCTTCAGCTGTCTAGACGCATAGGCAACCACTCGACGACGCTGCATCAACACACATCCCAAGCCTAGCTTGGACGCGTCACTGTAGACTACAACGTCCTATGTGCCCTCCGGATGCGCTAAGATGGGAGCGGAAGTCAGATGTCTCTTGAGCTCATCAAAACTCTGAGTACATGGCTCGAACCATACAAGCCGGGTAGTCTTCTAAATAGGTGATGGAATCACTATCATTTAGGATAGTTTTTAGTGTCTTTTTATTGCATTTGTGTCGGTTTATGCTACTAAATCCTTGGTCCAGAAGAAGAAGACTAAAAGCAGCTAAGGAAGGAGTTATAAGCACTTAGGAGTGAAGATCGTTCATGAAGCAAAACTTATGTTGCTTCACCACCCCCGTGGAGCCTTTTAACCGCCCCTGCGGGTGACATCTTACTCCGGAGCGGTCCCTGCGCCTTCGCCAGCGCCAGCCACGAAGAATGTCACCGCCCCTGCGTCAACCCCTGGCGCCCCTGCGGTGACTTGCCCTGAAGAAGTGAAGACCAGCGCCCCGGCGCATTCCATTGCGCCTCTGCCTACGCCTCACCAAAGAGAGCTGCAAGGTGAAGAGTCTGTGTCACCACCCCTGCGTTGACATCGGGACGCCCCGGCGGCTTGGCATCAGAAACGGCAGGAAGTTGTAAGGTCAGACGTTTGAAGAGCATTAAAGATCTGCCCCTGCAGAAATGCCTTGCCGCCCCTACGGTCATGAAGAAGATCAAGCGTTTTTGCCTTCACCGCCCCTGCGGAGCTGAAGGCCGCCCCTGCGGTTCAACGACAGAAGCTTTACTCCGCCTGTTTACACCACCTTTATGGCATTAAAGGTGGTTGTTTTGGGCCGACCATTTACTCCTATTTAGTGTCTTTGGTAGTATAAATAGGCCTTGGCTGATTGCTAGAATCATCCAACTTGTTATCCATTATTTTCCACTTAGAAACCAATTTTCATTTCCATTGTAATGAGTTGCTAACTCCCTTGCTACATTGGGTTGGTTTGAAGATGCGTTGTTACTTTGGTTGTAAGTTTTCTTTAATATAAGTTTTCATTCAATAATGCTTTGTGTTTCCTTGATCTCCATTGTCTAATTCCATGTTTTACTATTACTTGAGATTGATCACCTTAGGTTCTAAAGTGCTTGCAAAGAACTAGGATTAATAGGTTCCGGGTTCGGGTCTTTAATCTAGTAGTAAACTTTAAGTAATAACGGGTTGTAATTACTTAAAGAAAAGGAACACAAATATAAAGATAAGCTTAACGGTTTTAATCTTTTCTTTATATCCCTTAGTCTTTGTTTGAAAGATAACTTGTTATTTGTTCTTGTAGGTTTACAAAACACTAACATGTTAAGTTGTGTTGATGCCGGTTGGCTCAACACATACATATGATCGAGACGGGAGATTACTTGAGAACTTGTAGAAGGAACTCAACAAAGTAGCAATTGCATGCTTAGAATCAACCTAGTGCAGATTCACCCATTATTGTCTCACTTGTTGCGTTATTCGTTTTCATAAGTTTTTGTGCATCAATTTAATCAAACCCCCCCTCCTTTTGATACTTGTTCCTATAATCAATAATTGCATCTAATAAAACACCTTAACTCTCTTGGGTTCGACCCTTACTTAACCACTATACTTGTTTTAGTGCTAAGTCGGGATTTACTTTTGATTGGGTATAGACGACCACAGAAATACCACCAGTCAAATTTTGGCGCCGTTGCCGGGGAGTTTTAGTGTTTTTATTTCATTGTTATTATTGATTATTGGTTTGAACCATTTTTATGGTTCAAACCCGTGCTACTAACTCCGTCTTTCCTTCTTTTGATCTAGAAATTGAGAGGATGCACATCCGGCAACGAAGACAACAACAACTCCAACAAGAAATGGCTGATCGTACACTTCGTCAACTTACTCAGCCCACTTTGGCTCAAAACCCTCTTGCGGTCACCATACCGGCATTAGGGAAGGAGTCAATTTTGAGCTCAAGCCGGGTCTCATCCACTTGCTTCCATCCTTCCATGGGATAAGTGGTGAAGACCCCATCAAACATCTTGGGAAGTTCCATACCGTGTGTATTAGCATGAAGCTGGCCAACATTACCGAAGAACAAATCAAGATGAGGGCCTTCGGCTTCACACTTAAATATTCAGCGGATGATTGGTATTACCACCTTCCATCTAGGAGTATCGACACTTGGGAGAACCTTCACAAGACGTTTTTGGAGAAATACTTCCCAGCCAAGAAGGCCAATAGCTTGAAGAAAGCTATAAGCAACATCGAGCAAGAGGCGAACGAAACTCTCTACGAGTACTTCGAAAGATTCGCCCGCCTCCAATCCAGCTGTCCTTTTCACGGATATTCAACTCAAGATCTAGTCTTATACTTGTACAATGGCTTGCTAGACAATGAAAGGAGGATCGTCGATGCGGCTTGCGGAGGTAATATTCTTAACTCCACTCTTGACCTTGCTTTGGAAAAGATATAGGAACTAGCGGAAGGAACCCGAAATTTGGAAGGACTCCGTCCAAGAAAGGTGTTCATGCTGTAAATACCGGGAAGAGTGAGATCTCCACGGAGCTCGCTGAGCTGAAGGAAATGGTGAAGATACTAACACTCATGGGAACCCCACAACAGCTTAAAGCTTGTAGAGTATGTGCAGACTCATATCATCCAACGGACATGTGCCCACAAGTCCAAGATGATGATGCTGAGGTGAATGCAATGGGCTATGGACAACCACAACAGCAAAGGCCTAGGAACGATCCTTATGCGCAGAATTTCATGCCAAATTGGCGTGACCAACAGAATTTCCGTTAGAGGGATCAACAAAATCAACAACAGAAGCCTCGTCAAGGTAAGTCTCAAACAACTGAAGATATGTTGCAGGTTTTGACTAAACACTTTGCTACTCATGTCCAAACAACAGAATCCAGCATCAAAAACCTTGAAAAACAGGTTGGGCAAATGGCGGAAGCCATTTCAAGAACCGAAGCTAGATTTTCCGGAGGATTGCCTTCCCATATGTTTATAAGCCCCAAGGAGAATGTTAGTGCCCTAACATTGAGGAGTGGGAAGCAAATCCAACAAAAAATAGCAAAAGAATCACAAAGCGAACCCTCTGTCGATTTTTCCGCACCCACAGCCGCCCCCGCGGCAGCAACTGCGCCCAACACCGAGTAGACGCCGTCCCTACGGCTGGATGTCTCCGCCCCTACGGTGACAACCCCTGAGCCGCCCCTGCGCCTGCATACTGACGCCCATGCGGAAAACACAACAGAAAGTTCTGCTGAGAAGGATTCTTACATCCGGCCTAAGTTCCCGCCACTATACTTTGAGAAACCACCAGCTCCTTTTCCTGAGGTTCTAAAGGAGAGAAGAATCATTGAGGGCAAAGACCTCTTTGAGACCTTCTCCAAATGCGAGGTAAACATTCCCCTCCTTAAGTTGGTGAAAAGTATTCCTAAGTATGCTCGTTTCTTGAAGGAACTTTGCACTATCAAGAGAAACCAAAAGCTGAAGGAAAAACAAAAAGTACAAGTAAGTGAGCATGTGTCGGTTGTTTTCCAATGGAGAATGCCCAAGAAGTGCAGCGATTCGGGCATGGTAAGCATTCCTTGTGTTATAGGGGAAACCCGCTTAGACAAAGTAATGCTTGATCTTGGTGCTTCTATCAATGTTTTACCATATTCGATTTACAAATCACTTGGCCTTGGGCCATTAATGGAAACTAGGATTGTAGTACAACTTGCTGATAAATCTAACGTATACCCGGAAGGGATAATTGAAGATGTATTAGTAATGGTAGACAACCTAATATTTCCTGCTGATTTCTTTGTAATGGATATGGAAAATGATTCACATGCTGCGCCCATTCTGTTAGGTAGGCCATTTCTGAAAACTACTAGGACTAAAATTGATTATGTCAGTGGCAAATTGACCACGGAGTTTGATGGTGAAGTAGTGGAATTTGACATCTATGATGCAATAAGATTTCCTAGTGATGATCATTCTTTATGTGCTATTGACATTGTTGAACATTTTGTGCAAGATGTTTTTGATAACTCTGATATTGATGAATTGAAAAATGTAATTGAGCATGACATTGATGGGTTTAAAGTAGATTATGTATTAACATCCAGCATGAAAGAGGTCCTAGCCCAATTAGATGGGCATAAAAGGCTACCTATCTCCAATTTGGCCATTGGGCCCACCTTACTAACCCCGAGCGAAAAGCTTGTTCCGTCTATAGTGCAGGCACCAAAAATTAAATTGAAGGACCTTTTGTCACACCTCAAGTACGTTTTCCTTGGAGAACACAATACCTTGTCGGTGATCATCTCCAACAAGTTGACTACCGGTCAAGAAGACAAGTTGGTGAAAGTACTAAAAGAGCACACGACGGCCCTTGGATGGACCATTGCGGACATCAAAGGGATAAGCCCTTCAACTTGCATGCATAGGATCTTACTTGAGGATGAAGCCAAACCCTCTAGGCAACCTCAACGGAGGTTGAATCCTCCAATGATGGATGTGGTCAAGAAGGAAGTGTTAAAGCTCCTCCAAGCAGATATGATCTTCCCTATCTCGGATAGCACTTGGGTCAGTCCAACCCAAGTAGTTCCAAAGAAAGGAGGCATCACCTTGGTGGAAAATCAACATGGAGAGATGGTCCCAAGCAAAACACAACCGGATGGAGAGTTTGCATTGACTACCGCAAGCTCAACAAGGTAACTCGAAAAGACCATTTCCCACTACCTTTTATTGACCAAATGCTGGAACGTCTTACAGGTCATCAGTACTACTGTTTACTTGATGGATACTCGGGCTATTTCCAAATAGCCATCGCACTAGAAGATCAAGAAAAGACGACGTTCATTTGCCCATTTGGCACTTTTGCGTACCGCAGAATGCCATTTGGACTTTGCAACGCACCCGTCACTTTCCAGCGGTGCATGATAAGTATTTTCTCCGAATACATAGAAAATTTCATTGAAGTTTTCATGGATGATTTTACAGTCCATGGAGACAGTTTTGAGGCATGTTTAGGACATTTGAAACTGGTTCTTAAAATATGCGTTGAAAGCAATTTGGTTCTTAATTAGGAAAAATGTCATTTCATGGTCAAACAAAGGATTGTGCTAGGACATGTAATATCCTCAAAAGGGATAGAGGTAGATAGGGAAAAGGTTGATGTAATTCAAAATTTACCTTATCCTACTAACGTTCGGGAAATCCGATCTTTTCTTGGTCATGCAGGTTTCTACCGACGTTTCATCAAAGATTTTTCAAAGATCTCGGCACCCCTATGCGAATTGCTCAAAAAAGACGTCACCTTCATTGTGGATGAGAATTGCAAGAAAGCTTTCGACACCTTGAAGGCATATCTTACCACCGCACCAATCATCCGTTCTCCGGATTGGGAAAAACCTTTCGAAATCATGTGTGAAGCCAGTGATTACGCCGTTGGAGCACTCTTAGGACAAAAAGACGGACGGGCTTCACATGTGATCCATTATGCGTTTATGACACTCAATGGAGCACAAAGGAATTACTCTACCACCGAGAAAGAGATGTTAGCGGTGGTTTTTGCCTTTGAGAAATTCAGGCAGTACCTACTTGGGGTAAAGGTAGTTATCTTCACTGACCATGCAGCTCTTAAGTACCTCCTGGAGAAAAAGGAAGCAAAACCACGATTGATTCGATGGGTGCTCCTCCTAAGTGAGTTCAACCTAGAGATACGGGACAAGAAGCGGGCCGAGAACCTGGTGGCCGATCATTTGAGCAGGCTAGTAAAAGAAGAGGAGGATCCAAGAAAAGGAAGAGAGATAGCTGGAAGCTTTCCAGACGATCCATTTTACACAACTCTCTATTGTGTAACCGCCCCCGCGCCTCACACCAGCCGCCCCTGCGGCTCAATCTAGGCGCCCCTGCGGAATTGTCGACAGAGGTTTGTCTTAAGCTCAAGTTTTTTACACCTTGGTTTGCTGACATCGTGAACTTCATTGTCAGGAAGGAATACCCTCCAGATTTCAAGGCACAACGAGAGAAGGTAAAAGCTGAAGCTCGACACTACGTTTAGGACGATCCTTACCTTTGGAAGCATTGTAGTGATCAAGTGATCCGACGTTGCATTCCAGACAATGAGGTATAATCCGTCCTAACTTTTTGTCATTCTGAAGCATGTGGGGGGCACTTTGGGGCAAACAAAACTGCAAGAAAAGTTTTGGATGCCGGTTTCTTTTGGCCACATATTTTTCAAGACGCTTTTGCAGTTTGCAAAGTGTGTGATAGATACCAAAGGGTAGGAAATCTTTCAAGGAGGCATGAAATGCCCCATTCCTCTCTTATATTTTGCGAAATATTTGACGTTTGGGGAATTGATTTCATGGGGCCGTTTCCTACTTCATTCGAGCACACATATATTTTGCTTGCGGTGGACTATGTTTCCAAGTGGGTGGAAGCAAAGGCCACCAAAACTGATGATTCAAAAGTGGTTGCAGCGTTTCTTAAGGAAAGCATTTTCCCACGATTTGGAATTCCGAAAGCCTTAATCAGCGATAGGGGTACCCATTTCTGCAACAAGACGATCACAACTCTCCTTAAGAAGTATCATGTCCACCAACGAGTGTCAACAACTTATCATCCACAAACAAATGGCCAAGCTGAGGTATCTAACCGGGAAATAAAAACCATCCTTGAAAAGACGGTCTCTCCCGGACGAAAGGATTGGAGTGCAAGGCTAAATGACGCCCTATGGGCATATCGGACAGCCTATAAAACTCTTATCGGGATGTCTCCTTTTAGGCTCGTGTTTGGGAAAGCTTGCCACCTACCGGTGGAGCTAGAGCACAAAGCTTGGTGGGCGGTAAAGAAGTGCAACATGAACATAGAGGAAGTGGGAGAATTCCGGAAGCTCCAATTGCAAGAATTGGAGGAATTAAGGTTAGATGCATATGACCATGCCACCACATACAAAGAAAAGATCAAAGCATGGCATGACTGAAACATTTTCCGGAAGGATTTCAAGGTAGGTAATAAGGTACTTCTCCTTGAATCACGTTTAAAACACTTTCTAGGTAAGCTGCGTTCGAGATGGACAGGGCCGTTCGTGGTAGCCGAGGTTTACTCTCACGGAGCTGTGGATCTTTATGACCCCCAAACACACAAGGTGTTCAAGGTAAACGGACAAAGGCTAAATACTTACCTTGAAGGAATCAAGAACGATCCGATTGATGAGATGGTGCTGGAGGAAGCACAGTCAGAGAAGTAGAGGCCTTACGTCGAGCCAACGACGAAAAACAAAGGCGCTGCTCGGGAGGCAATCCGAAGGAATAAGAAGAGGAGCCTCTGTTAAGAAAACTGCCCCTGCGGCTCAGTGTCCCCACCCTTGCGGTGACGCCCATGTCCAGCGCCGCCCCCGGCGCTGGACCAGCGCCTGGAACATGCTAGTTACCGCCCCTGCGGTGATTTCCCTACGCCCCTGCGGCGGCCATCCTTGACACACATCCTCGGCGCCGCCCTCGGCGCCGAGCCTGCGTAGCCCCTCTCCCTTGTCACCGCCCCTGTGGCGACAAGCTCCCGCCTCTGCGGGTTTACTCAGAAAAGAAAAAAAATAGAAATCGCAAAAACATTTCCCTACACCTACCCTACCCACCCACTCTCTATCTCCTAACCAACCACACTCACAAACTACAACTCCCTCGCCTTAACCCCTCTCAAAGCTGCAACGCCCCTGCGCCACCACCAAACACTCTCAAGCCACCCCTACGACGCCCCTGCGCCACTTCCGACGACAGCCAACCACCCGAGACGCCCCTGCGCCACCCTAAGTTGATCCACCTTTCCTCCCTCCAAACTCTTTCACCTCCCACCACAAACTCCAATCCTGCTCCACCTCCGGCGACGCCTAAACCAACAAAGCAGTCACCGGAACGGCCTCAGCACCACCTCCTTTGTCGCTTCCCGAAATTCGCCCTCTGCACTTCTCCCGCCCCTGCGCCTGCAAGCTCCTGCGCCTCGCCGCCCCTGCGCTTGCTTCAGCCGCCCCTGCAGAAAACACAACAAAGGGTTCATTTCCTCTCCTTATTTTTGTGAATTTCTGATTCCTTTGCTAAATCAAATATCAGAATGGAGCCACAAAGGAAATACAAAATGACCGAAGCTAAGAAAGAGAAGTATAGGATCGTATAAGATCGAGTTGTGTACGCAAGTCGATTCTTGCAAGTTCCTACATTGGAGAAGCTTGGCATGCTGGAGAGCATGCAGTCCTTCTTGTCCAATGCTGGGCTCGGTGAATTCTTACAGAGGAGTGCTCCAACATTTCCCGTGCTCAGCAGACAGTTCATCTCCACCTTCACAATGGAGAAAGAGGATCATGTGTGTATTGGACTCACCTTCAAGTTCTACAAAGTGAAATACACACTTGATTACCATCAGATACAGGAGGCTTTCGGGGTGACTCTCAACCCCTCTGAGAACTGGTGGGAGCCAGTCCTGACCCCGGACTTGTGCGAGTTCTAGCAGGCAGCTACCGGGTCAGAGTTCCATGCAAGGGCTGAGTACTCCAACAAACTCACTCACCCTTACTTGAGGCTCATATCCAAGATCCTCATGAGTGTCTTATGTGGACACAAAGAGGAGAACAAGGTCGCCCTCAAGGACCTTCCACTACTCCACTCCTGCCTTCCGATGAGCGAGAAGGTGATGGATTGGCCATCCCTCTTCCTTGCCGCTTTGAAGCGGATTAGGAGGAACGAGCCGAGGGACATTGTCGGCGGTAGGGTGATCTCCTTGATCACCTCACAGGTGATGGATCTGTCCGAGCTAGAGGACGGGCTGGAGGCTCCCCTTTACACTGAGGGGATGGTTAGGAGGTGCAAGCTCCTCCAACGGAATGAGGAGAACCTATTTTGGATCTCCCTTGCAGATGAGAGCTACCTCACCTATCTCCCTCGACCTTTACCATTCGGGGATGAGCTCTCCGAGCTCTACATTACGGCAGATCCCTTTGTGCCGAGGAGGCCGCTAGTGGCCATTGTGGAGAGGCATGCTGTGAGCTCCAGCCGGGCTCATAAGGAGGAGCACATGCCCATCCCCGATGACGAGGAGATGCCCACTGTGGCACCAGAGGAGGATCCGACCCTTGCGAGCCTTCAGGCTCAGATGGCGGTTATGACCACCCAACACCGGGCATGGCAGTCCGACTACCAGGGGACTATGCTGGTGCAGCAGCAGAGCTGGCAGACAAGTTTTGCCACCTCCATGACCTCCCACATCGACCAGAGGCAGGAGGCTTGGCAGGCGGCCCAGCAGCAGCAGTTGAAGGCTCAGCAGCTGGCTTAGCAAGCCAGCTTTGAGACCTCTTTTGGCCGTCGAATGGAGGCTCAGCAGGACCGCATTGATGACATCTACCGCCGGCAGGAGCACTTCTTCAGTCACTTTCCATACCCACCGGAGGAGGGTCCGGATGGTCCAGCTGGACAATCCCACTGAGGGGTACATTTCTCTTCCCTTTCCCGCATTTATCTTTGCATGTACAGTTTCATTCGATTTTTGAGTTGTTTTTGCATTTGAATCTTATGAAGTTTGAAATTAATATAAAAATAAAGAAAAAGCGAAAGAAAATGGAAAAAGGCATGAAAATCCTTGGATAAACCGAAAACCCAAAAGGGCGGTTTAGGCAAAAAGAAGGTAGTCCGACCAACCTTAGGTTGGTGCAAAATTGGACTTGAGGGATGTGAGTTCAAAGTGAGATCATCAAAGAAAAGAAGAAGAGTGGCAAGGTGAAAACCCGAAAGGGCACCTTGGCAAAATGAGCGACACCGAGTATAGGTTTCCCTTCCGGCGTTTGGCGACATAAGAAGGGGAGTCATAAGGAGGTTGTCCGGGTAGGCTAGTCTTGGAGCAATAATAATGGTAGTTTCTCACCTTTTTCTCACATTTCCTCTCTTCTACTTCTTTCTTTCTTGGCTTTTCTTTTGTTTTCATTATCTTTTCTTCTTGCTCATGCTTCGTGAGACCTTTGAGTCTAGTTGTTGTCAATTGTTTTACTCGGGACGAGTAAAAGGTCTAAGTATGGGGGAGTTTGATAGGTGATGAAATCACTATCATTTAGGATAGTTTTTAGAGTCTTTTTATTGCATTTGTGTCGGTTTATGCTACTAACTCCTTAGTCCAGAAGAAGAAGACTAAAAGAAGCTAAGGAAGGAGTTAATTAGGAGTGAAGATTGTTCACGAAGCAAAGCTTCTGTTGCTTCACAGCCCCCGCGGAGCCTTGTCACCGCCCCTGCGGGTGACATCTTACTCCGGAGCGGTCCGTGCGCCTTCGCCAACGCCATCCACGAAGACTGTCACCGCCCCTGCGACAACCCCTGGCACCCCTGCGGTGACTTGCCCTGAAGAAGTGAAGACCAGCGCCCCGGCGCATTCCCCTGCGCCTCTGCCTACGCCTCAACCTGGGAGCTGGAAGGTGAAGAGTATGTGTCACCGCCCCTGCGTTGACATCGGGACGCCCCGGCGGCTTGGTATCAGAAACGGCAGGAAGTTGTAAGGTCAGAAATTTGAAGAGCATTAAAGATCCGCCCCTGTGGAATTGCCTAGCCGCCCCTACGATCATGAAGAAGATCAAGCGTTTTTGCCTTCACCGCCCCTACGGAGCTGAAGGCCGCCCCTGCGGTTCAACGACAAAAGCTTTACTCCGGCTGTTTACACCACCTTTATGGCATTAAAGGTGGTTGTTTTGGGCCGGCAATTTACTCCTATTTAGTGTCTTTGGTAGTATAAATAGGCCTTGGTTGATTGCTAGAATCATCCAACTTGTTATCCATTATTTTCCACTTAGAAACCAATTTTCATTTCTATTGTAAAGAGTTGTTAACGCCCTTGCTACATTGGGTTGGTTTGAAGATGCGTTGTTACCTTGGTTGTAAGTTTTCTTTAATATAAGTTTTCATTCAGTAATGCTTTGTGTTTCCTTGATCTCCATTGTCTAATTGCACGTTTTACTATTAATTGAGATTGATCATCTTAGGTTCTAAAGTGCATGCAAAGAACTAGGATTAATAGGTTCCGGGTTCGGGTCTTTAATCTAGTAGTAAACTTTAAGTAATAACGGGTTGTAATTACATAAAGAAAAGGAACACAAATATTAAGATAAGCTATACGGTTTTAATCTTTTCTTTATATCCCTTAGTCTTTGTTTGAAAGCTAACTTGTTATTTGTTCTTGTAGGTTTACAGAACACTAACATGTTAAGTTGTGTTGATGCCGGTTGGCTCAACACATATATATGATCGAGACGGGAGATTACTTGAGAACTTGTAGAAGGAACTCACCAAAGTAGCAATTGCATGCTTAGAATCAACCTACTGTAGATTCACCCATTATTGTCTCACTTGTTGCGTTATTCTTTTTCATAAGTTTTTGTGCATCAATTTAACCAACCCCCCCCCCTTTGTTACTTGTTCCTATAATCAATAATTGCATCTAATAAAACACCTTAACTCTCTTGGGTTCGACCCTTACTTAACCACTATACTTGTTTTAGTGCTAAGTCGAGATTTACTTTTTATTGGGTATAGACGACCACAGAAATACCACCAGTCTTCTTCCTCAACAGGCTAGTAAGTGGACGGGCAATCACAGAAAATTCCTCCATGAAGCGTCAGTAATAACCGGCTAGGCCAAGAAAGCTACGCACTTCCTTGGCGTTCGTCGGTGTAGTCCATGCTGTTACTGACTTAATCTTTGCCGGATCAAATTTGATCCCATCGGGAGAGACAACATGACCCAGAAATGCTACATCTGGAATCCAGAACTCGCACTTAGAGAAATTGGCATACAATTCTCTATCCTGCAAAACTCGCATCATTGTCCTCAGATGTCCTGCATGTTCCTCTCTGTTACGAGAGTACAATAGGATATCGTCTATGAAGACCACCACAAACTGATCCAGGAAGTCGAAGAATATGCCATTCACCAACTCCATAAAGACGGCGGGCGCATCGTCAGCCCTAATGGCATCACTTAAACTCGTAGTGGCCATACCAAGTCATAAATGTCGTCTTATGCACATCCAGCTCTCTCACCCTCAGCTAGTGATATCCCGAGCGCAAGTCAATCATGGAGAACATAGTCATTCCCGGAAGTTGATCTAACAAGTCATCAATGCGAGGCAATGGATACTTGTTCTTGATGGTCACCTAGTTCAGCTCTTTGTAATCAATGCATAGTCTCAACCATCCGTCCTTCTACCCCACGAAGAGGACAGGCGCTCCCCACTGGGATATGCTAGTGCGGATAAAGCCCTTCTCAGTCAACTCCTCGAATTGCTTATTCAGTTCTAACAACTCGATAGGCGCCATATGGTATGGGGCCTTCGAGATCGGTCTCGTACCAAGCCCCAACTCGATACCAAAATCTACGCTCCTATGATGCAGAAAACTGGATGGCTCAGCAAAAACATCCAGAAACTCGCACACCACTGGGATGTTTTCTAACGCTGGACTCTCGCCCTCTTTCATGGCATAACACCTGAAGGCCTCGCAACCATGTGCGATCAATCTCGCTGCACGTACTACACTAATAACCATACTTGTCTTTCCAAGGTCCGAACCTTGGAAAATCTCGATCTGATCTGACTCGGTACAGACCGTCATGGTCCTCCTACCAACATCTAACACAGCATGATGCCTATCCATGTAATCCATATCGAAAATGACTTCCTCATGCACCAACGGCATGACGAAGAAGTCCACAATCAAATCACGGTTTCCTAAATGTTTAGAACAACCATATACCTCTCGGGTACCTCTAACCTAACCCCGTTTGATAACCCTATCAAAAAAGGTCTACCCTCTACTGTATCTAGGGTCAGTCTATCAACACATGCATCAGATATGAAAGAGTGCGTAGGACCCGTATCAAACAAAACTCTAAAAGGTAAACCATTAATCAAAATGGTACCTGTAGCAGCTGGTGTTGGCTGCTCCTCGGCACTCCTCAGCTTAAAAAATCGACCTCGAGATCCTCTGATTTCACTGGCACCATTATATCTCTACCTCTACCTCTACCTCTACTCGGTCCTAAAGCAAAACCTTGAGTATTAGGATGATCCGGGACTCTCCATTGTCCCTGTGTCTAGTGCTAAGGCGGTCTCTGCCCACCTCCTGCTGCACCAGCAAGGGAAGAACCCTGCTATGATGATGGCTTGCCCTGATGGAAAAATGTAGCCCTATGTCCTAGCTTCCCACAAGAGAAGCATGTCATTGGCGCTCTAGGGCAATAAATCCTCAGGTATCCAGATTCGCCGCATTTATAATATTGTCGGCTCCTCTCAAAAGTCTGTGCAGACACTAGATAACTCGAGCGGCCCCGAGTCTGGCCTCGCCCGTACCCAGATGCTCCTGCACCTATCTGGCTTGTATGTTGTCTCTTCTCATACTGTCCCGTCTGAGAAGTCCTCCTTTGGCTGGCCCGCTCACACTCGTAAGCTGAAGCTTTGTCCTAGTAGTCTGTCAAAGACTCGCAATGGAAACCCGCCATGTAAGAACGTGTACTCTCCCTCAGTCGGTGGGAGAGCAGATACACGTGCTGGTCCTCAAAAGGTGCAGCTAGACCCAATAATGCCAACTCCGTCTAGAAACGATTGATGGCATCTACTATCGGCACATCCTCGAAGCCTGCCTCTACAAAATCCTGTAGTTTCTCTCTTCTCAGTGAGATAGGGCAGAAACACTCTCTGATTATGCTCCTCATCTAGTCATAGCTTGTGGCTCGAACACGCATAGTCCTCCACCACTACTGAGCTAAGTTACGGAATAGTGTATGAACTACCTCTATCCATCTGTCCTTTGGACATCTAATAGACTCAAGGGTTGAGTCTACATGTCCAATCCAAACCTCGGTCTCCAATCCCACCTTCCTAGAGAAAGGGGGTACACCCAGCTGATGAAATGCCTTCAACCAAGTGTCTAGTCGAGGCCCTTTATACTCCTCTGGAGCTCTAGTAACCTCAGCAGCACGTGCCGGTGTAGCTGGCACCTGAGTAGCTCTCGGGGCCAACTCAGAAGATTCCACTTGTACTGGTAGATCCGGGGCACGTCTACCTGCTCTAGCAGCCTCATCAACCCGTCTGATGTACGTACGGAACTCTAGTCTCCTAATAGAGATATGATCCGAGTCATCTCACTATACCCGTTGATATCTCTGTCTCGCAGATCCACCGCTCCTAGTCTCAGGAACGACACTCTCAGCTACCTCCTCCTGTACATCCTCTACTATAGGCGGATCAACAGCGGGAACTAGTCCCTGACCTATCACTACTAGAGGAAGAGGGGGTCTACCCCTACCTCGTCCAACTATAGACATCGCTCTAGTCCGAGCCATCTACGGGGTATGCACACCTAACTTATAAGGCTATATATACCATATGTATAGATATATATAATACATTAGGTCACATGCAAACACATCAGCACGAAATAGGTATATATATATATATATAGATATATATATACTATCGAGATCCTAAAGAGGGTGATGGCTTTCTGTACACACTATCCCAAAATAGTTGTACTCTTTTCAAAACCAAAATCCTTTTAAAAAGTCAAACCCCTTTCGGCATCTATTTATTTATCCACTCCACCTTTATTGCAGATTGCAAGTGCCATTGTTTTCAACCTAAGGCTCTGATTCCAACTTTGTAACACCCCGAATCTGCGTGACTCGGGGCGTCAATGGGCTAGGATCTCACAATGGACCCTGACCCTAGCTTGACAACATGTTCACTGGATCTTACAACAAGGAACAGATAGATTAAAACCAAATACATAAAATTGTACAATATATATATCAAAAGAGTTTACAACATCACAACCGAGTATCAAAATGGCAACCATAAACATCCGAGTACAAAACACCCCAAAAGCCCATGCCCAACCTAGTGTACGGATGCCCTCGGCTGATCACCCATCCGGCTCACTCTACACTCTTTCTAAACTACAGATTATCTACAACATGGCATAAAGCCGTTAGCTAACAAAAATGAATAAGAAGGAAGCAGTAGTACACATAACACTTCAACATATCATAACATACAATGTACACACACAAATTCATTTATTATCTTTTCTTAAGTTACACCAATACTAATTCATTACTTGTAATACGAGGAGTAGAACCACCTTGCCTCTGTTTCCTTTCACACAGGTTTGGAAATGTGCCAATCATCACCACCTAGAGGACCAGTCACAGAGAACCCCCTAGCTACCCATTTTGAGCCCGGTGAGTTATCACCGCCCGTTATCATACACTTGGGCCATTAATATCCATGTAGGGTCATCCTAGTCCGGTTAAGTTATAAATGCAACATACATATGCACACACACAACCACAGCACACACTCAAACTCATACTGCTCGCTAAGTAAGTCACAAGGACTTACTTGTCTAAACCGAATCCCGTATCCCGTGGTCACAACTTCCCCTCGGGGAAACGATTAGTGCTTGCATCAGCAAAGCAAAACAATATCAACATCGTCCCAAGGATAGGAGATTCCACCTCCTACACATTATAACCATCCTCAACTCACAACTCGTATCCAAACCTCAACAACACATCATATAACTCTCAAATGCCTAAGGCATTACCTCAACATTCATCTCACCATCTCATACACATACTACTAGCTAACCTAAAGCCAAGGCCAAAGCAAAGAAAGGAAAGAAACATACCAACTAGGTATATCCTGGACACGCACCTGCAGAAGCAGGAAGCACATGTAACACCCCAAATTTGCGGTATTCAGGATGACACATTGGGCTAGGATCTCACAATGGATCTTGACCCTAGCCTGACAACAAGCTCACTAGACGTTACAATATGGCACTTAAATATACAAAACAAATACATAAAACTGTATAAAATTGTACATCAAAAGGTATACAAGATCATAGAGAGTATAAAACATCATCCTCACACAAGAGGTATACAAAACATCATCCTCACGTAGGAGATATATATAATATCCCCAAAACCATAACCACCTAATGTACGAGAGTCCTCGGCATGTCACCCTGCCAGATCACTCAGCAGCTCTCCTATCCTTGAAAGGCATCTATAACGTTGTATGAAACCATTAGCTAACCAGACATATATAAGGTAATGCAAAAGCACAAACATAAGTCATGAAAGATAAACACATAATCATGTTGTCACACATTTACCCATTTTAGTTATCTTATATATATATATATATATATATATGAAATTATGTGACACGAGGAACATATCATCCTCGCCTTTGGGCCTGCTAGCCATCTGGAGTGGTATCGGTCACAAATCCCGTGTACCCTATGGGAGTGGTGTTGTGCCCTTCTCGTAAACCAGGTCTGGCCTGACGTCAGAGAACCTCTCAGACTCCTTACAGGATGAAAGGGAAAGGTTATCACTGCCACGCAATGGGGATATACATAAAACATAGGTCGGTAATAATCGACATCGCATGTTATCATATCAAGCATATAATACACAAACCACTCATGCAAACACCCAATATAAGGATGGTAGCTAAGTAAGTCCTACGGACTTACCTCAACCTCGGACAAACTCAACCACAATCAACCTCCAATCCTGAGAGGGACACTGCCTAATAACAAGGCATAGAGATATATCAATCTCCTATCAATCAAAAGGGTCACACCTAGACCAAAGAGATCTATAGGATCATCCTAAACCTAAGCCTCACAACCTACTAATCCTCAAAGCCATACAAGGTATAACATGATCATAACATCATCACCACACTCTCATCTATACCTTGCATGATACTACACACTCATACTAGGAAAGGAAGGGGCAAAGCCATCCTAAGGCAAGCCCTAAAGCAAGACACACCTGTGTGACAAGAGCAAAGCAAAGCAGGAATACAGGGACCCGCAGGGGCGGCCCTGGGTGACGCAAGGGCGGCGTCTGCCGGCGCTGGGGTGACTATGAGGTGGCGCAGGGGCGGCTGGTGTGCACAATGCACACTTTCAGCTCCTCTTCACTTCTTCACTTGAACCTCTTCACTCCTTCTTCATCCAGCAACTCCAAACATACATATACATATATATATATATATATATATATATATATATATATATACATCAAACAAAGCCTATGAAGGCTGCCACAAGATCAAACCTTGTAGAATCCTAAGCTAGAATGGAGAAGAGAAGAAAAGAAGGGAAGAAGAAAGAGAGGAAGAACTCACCAAGCTGAACCTAACAGAGGGAGGCTCCTCACCACAACCTCAAGGCTGGCTCATTAAAGGCACAATAACATCATCAATCAACATCTTCATCATCCAAGCATCAAAATCTCATCAAACTCTTGCAAGATCAAGGAAAAACAAGAAGAAGATTCAAAGGAAGGGAAGAAAAGAAGATGAACGCAAGGAAGAGGCTTATATAGGAAGCCATCCAAGAGCACGGGCCAAGAGTCAACAAAGCCGGCTGCAACACACCATAAAGTGCAAGGGCGGCTCATAGAGGCGCAGGGGCGGACCAGGCAGGCTGCAGGGGGACTCTGCAAACCGCAGGGGCGGACTCTACAAAACGCAAGGGCGGTTTAGGCTAAATCCGGCACACTCAGCACTCTCTCAACTAAGGCTCTTACAACGTAAGGGTGCAACACAGGGAGGTGCAGGGGCGGCAACACTCCCATGCAAGGGTAGCCCAACAGATCCACAGGGGCGGCTGTTTGGTGGTGCAGGGGCGGCTAGTGTGCAAAGGGGTGATCTCCAACTTCTCTTTGATCCTTCACTTGCTCTTCTTCACCTATACATTAACCAGCAACCAAACATACACATATGTATACATATATGAATATCAAAATGTCCAAGAAGGATCCAAACAAGCCTAAGTTTGTGAATCTTAAGCTAAAGAAGAAGATAAGAAGCAAAGAAGAAAGGAAGAAGAGGGAGAGGAAGAACTCACTAATTGAAACCTAAGGAGAAGATAAAGATTAGCACCTACACAACCTCGGTTGGCTCTCCACAGCTCAGCATCACATCTATCATCAACCAAACTCAAAGCTCAACCCAACTCACTTGCAAGATCAAAAGAAGCACCAAGGAGATGATCAAAGGAAGAGAGGAAGAAAAGAAGATGAACGTGAGGAGAAGAAGGCTGGAGAAGATGAAGAAACCCTCATCAAGAAGCAAAGGGAAGCTTATATAGGAAGCCAAGGTAAAGCACGGGTCAATAGTCAAAAAAGGCGGCTACAGCCGCTGAAAACCGTTGGGGCGGACCTTGTGAGGTGCAAGGGTTGCTCACAGAGGCGCAGGGGCGGTCCAGATTGGCGCAAGGGCGGCTCAGCACAACTCAACACCTAAAAGACTAAGGCTCTTACAACTCAAGCACGACCTAGAAAGGACTCACAATGATTCAATTGAAGGCTCTATCTTTTGATTGAATAGGAATGAATTAATAAAACAAAAACTTCGTAAGCAAAGCAGCGAGTTCACACAATATTGTGGAAATATTAATCAATTCAAATATACTTAATAACTCACCCTCTAAGGCTATCTATAGGGGATATTCTTCCTACAAAAGATAAGATTTCTATCTAAAAGATAATCCTAAAAGTTAAGATAAAAAATGAGCATACCTTTAGAATGTTTTAGAGCCTTAAATGTATTAAAATAATATAAAAAAATAAGTACAACTAGTAAGATCACAACCTGATCTTATGAATCTCGATAGGCACCAAATCTCGGTCAATTTGTATAAATTCTCGGGCGATATTTTGGTCCTCAGGGTCAAGTTTTATTCTCTGGAACTCTTTCCTCGTCCTAGCGACCTTCTATGCTTGCTTGATCATCTTGGTCCTTGTATGGTCCTTCCATATTAGCAAACAATGTCACTAAAGAAGACCTATGTATGAGTGAAGCCTCTTTAAGCGCAAATGTTGTCAATAAGCTATCAACTTCCTCATGGATGGTCTTTGCTCTTGCTCTAGTGATAGCATCTTCCATGATGAGACTCAAAGATGATGTGGATGTGTTATCCTTCAATGCCTTGGTCCTTGATCTTGTGCTTGGCCCTTGAGGTGATGTTAGGGATAGTCCCTCATCATACTCTCCTTCTTGAAAAGGATTCGTCCTCGAATCACCAACATGCTCATCATTAGACTCAAAAGGACTCAAGTCTGCTACATTAAAGGTAGGACTCGCGCCATACTCCTCTGGAAGTTCCAATACATAAGTGTTGTTGTCAACCATACGTTTCACACAAAATGGTACATCTCCTCTTGGAGACAACTTAGACTTTCTCTTCCCCGGAAATCACTCTTTTCTTAGATGCAACCAAACAAGATCTCCTGGTTCGATTAACATTTCCTTGCGATTCCGATTCACTTTGGATGTCACGACTTTCCCTTTGTTTTCCAGCATTATGCATGTATTTTCATGCAATTCCTTGGTGAACTCAACCTGTTTTCTTGTAATAAATTTTACTCGCTCCTCTATAGGCAATGGTATAAGATCAAAAGGGGTCAAAGGATTCAACCCATAGACACACTCAAAAGGCATTAGATTAGTAGATGAATGCAAAATACGATTATAAGCAAATTCCACATGTGGTAAGACATCCTCCCAAGTATTCTAATTTTTCTTTAAAATAGCCCTCAAAATAGTAGTTAAAGTCCTATTAGTACCTTCCGTTTGACCATCCGCTTGAGGATGACTAGAGTTTGAAAATATGAATCTTGCACCTAGCTTGCCCCAAAGAGTCTTCCAAAAGAAACTAAGGAATTTAACATCCTTATCGCTCACAATAGTCCTAGGTACTCTATGCAACCTAACAACTTCCCTAAAGAGCAAGTTAGCCATATTATAAATAACATCGGTCTTATGACAAGCAATAAAGTGAGCCATTTTAGAAAAACGATCAACAACCACAAAAATAGAATATCTCCCCGTCTTAGTCCTTGGTAATGCTACAACAAAGTCCATACTAATATCAAGCCATGGTGAAGTAGGTGTAGGTAAAGGAGTATACAAACCATGTGGTTTCAATCTAGCTTTAGCTTTTAAACACACAATGCATCTCTTAAGCATGTTCTCAACATCGATCTTTAAGCATGTGAGGCCAATAAAAGTGTGAATCCAGCATGTGATAAGTCTTATCTCTACATAATTGTCCCAATAAACCTCCCACATGAGCTTACTCACCAATTAATAGTATGAGAGAACATCTAGGGGTACACCCTTTATCCTCATGGAACATAAACCTTCGAAAATATGGAATTTATCACGCAATAGTGGCAAATCTCGTTCTAGTATAGTGGTAAGTATTTCCGCCTGTCATGCGGGTGACCCGGGTTCGATCCCGCCAACGGTGCCAAAAACTTGTTTGCTCAAAAGTATGCGTGCAAATAAGCTCTAAAATTATAAAACTGAAATTAAGCAGAAGCGAACCCGTAGTGTACGGATCGGCGTAGTAAAGCAAGAATTTCAGAGTATCGAACTCAAGGATTTGGGGGATCAAATTCAGTTCACAAATTGTCGAGCAATTAAAATATAGAAGCTTGGCAAATATTGGGAAAATAGCAATCCTAAAGATCCAGGTATCCAATTGTGGCAATCGATTTAAGATATTCTATAGATGTATGCAAGGACAGAGTCGGGATTGCAAAGGTATGTCTAATGTAAGGTTGTGTACGGTGAAGTTCCAAAACCCTATATGTCTCACCCAAGGACTCTCTCTATAAAGGTTGTTGATGCTGCAATATAGAAAGGATCAAAGGATAATAATTACTCTCAAATACCCATGCCCATGTAATATCTGGAATTTTTATTCCGTTTAATTCCGAATCAATTCGGACTTCGAGCCGTCGACGGTTCCCATTCTATCTAGTATTTCTTTCTTCACAAATTTTATCATTTTATGTAGAATTTAATTCACATAAAATGATAGAATTATATCAAACCCTAATTCTTATAATTATTTATCATTTTATGTAGAATTTAATTCACATAAAACGATAGAATTATATCAAACCCTAATTCTTATAATTAATCCTTAACGACGACTTTAGACGAGATCATGACAAGGCTGAGACGAGAATGTGACAAAGCTGTGACGAGACCATGACAGAGTTGAGACGAGGTCATGACGAAGCCCGACAACTCTGTGACGAAGTCATGCATGGGCCTGACAAAGCCATGACGAGTTTTTGACAAGTTTTGACAAACTCAGCCCACATAATTTTGACTCTTATTTCAGCCCATCTTTCTCTCTTGTTTTATTGCAACCCAGCCCAGATTGCTTCAGTCTCTGCCTGACCCAACAGCTTCAGCCCATCTTCTGGCCTTGCTCCAACCCACACCGGACCTACTGTTGCCCAGCCAGCCCCGCCTTCAACAGCCCAAGGAAAAGATGGGCCTGCTGCTCCTTACCTCGCAGCCTATGAAGCTGATTGGAACAGCCGGCCTTCCCTCTCCCTCCTTCCCATACGTAACAACTGTTGAGTGAATGAAGACCTTCTGTAACTGCTTTGGGATTTACGCAAAATAAGGACCGTTTCAGCCATGAACCACGTTTCCCTCTTCTGTCCACTTTCAGCGCTCCATTCTCCCCATCTTACCTTCTGCAGAAGAACCATTGGCCTCGCTTCCCTCTTCGTGTCCCAGCCAATGCAGATGACTCATCTCCCTCACCCTTCTCGTCGATCTTCAGTCTAGGCGCCAGCAAAGCCTTCGATCCCTCTGTACATCGGCGGCAGCAAAAGTGTCGACCTCTTCCAGTCCAAGAACGTCCGTCGACTGATCCACGGGTGAGTAGTGACTCCTTCTTTTCCCTCGTGTCTGTCATGGGTGAGCACTCTTCGGATGTCAGTTGGCTTGGATCT
This sequence comes from Fagopyrum homotropicum, assembly GCA_033239125.1. Lineage (NCBI taxonomy): Eukaryota > Viridiplantae > Streptophyta > Magnoliopsida > Caryophyllales > Polygonaceae > Fagopyrum > Fagopyrum homotropicum. The sequence continues at coordinate 65,600,344 of BSWB01000003.1, forward strand.
AACGAGTGCAGCTTGGACCTACACACATACAAATCTAGTTGATCAGCAGACCTTTCTCTCCAGCTTCCAATCATGCAGCAACAACGATACAACAATGCCAGCCCTAGAGTGCGGGTTCTACTCGCAGCAGATGCGCCACAGGGACAGCAGCAACAGAATTCGTGCCATCTTCATGCGTTCGAGTCTCGGAATCGGGTAAGGCTTGTACGCCTTGCTACACTACACTTCAGTTTGCTTCTTTCCTTGCCTAACATGGACCAGTTTCGTCTTTAAACCTACTCAGAACAACTATAGGAGAGTTGTACAGATTCATGCGTTTTTCTGAGTTTTCCGAAGTGGAAAACAGTCAACTTCGGGGCAAGATTTGAGTAAGTTATACTCCTCTTTTGTTGCTGAATTTTGGATATGTTGTAGTCAGTAGTACATAGTAGATCATACTAAAATTTGGGAAGAATCGGAGTTACGGTTTGAGAGTTATGATGTTGCAAAGTTGACTCCTCATGCAGTTTTTATAAGTGTGCTGAGTTGAGAAAAACAGCATGGGATGCTGTTTTGGGAGATAGTTTTGAATAGGCTTTTGATCTCTGTTGGACTTGAATATTAGATATGATATAGTTGACATATTATAGTAGAACATATCAAAATTTGGGATAAATCCAGCGAGTGGTTTAGGAGTTATGATTTTTCAAAGTGTACTCAGATTTTGGCCAAGTATAGGAAACGTCAAGTGTTGTAACCAACTTTGGAAATTTTTGTAGAAGTGAAGGGTGAACAGTTTTAAGAAATTTTTACTCCTAGGAGTAGATGAAATATCATAGATGATCTAGGGAATTATTTCGGAATTTTTATAAGATTATTCGAATTTTATATTTGATGCCGAAGTTGGACCTTAACGATCTTTCCGAAAATAGGAAAATAGGTAAATTGCCAGTTTGTAACCAAACACATCTTTAGGAGTTAGAATATGACTCTTTAGTCTCAAATAAGAGTTTAGACATGAATTCTGGAATTTTTGGAAGTTTCGGGTACAAGGGTAAAATAGTCATTTTACCATAAATTGGTATTGTATTAAATTCTGTTCTAATAGGATATACTACCTTAGAAGTCTTAGACTTCTAATTACCTAGAAAGTGTGCTGACACACTTGCCTCCTTTGACAGGCAACCGAGTTATACAGTTACAGATTGAGTTGTGATTAAGAGAGTCGAGATCTAATTCGGGTAAGTCCATGGACTTACTTAGCTGGCTTCTTGTATGAGTGTAATGTGTATGAGTGGTATTTGTTAGTTATGATAAACAGCGAAACCGGATTAGGCCGACTTTATTATTTACGTAATTGACCCAAGTGTATGATAACGGGTCGTGACATCATCTGCCTAGCTCTTGCGAGAGTCTAGGAAGTTCCCTGCGACCAGCCCAGTCCGGTAGACGGTCAGATGCATTAGTACCATTCCGCGTTGGTAAACAGGGACAGGGGCGAGGTTTGGGAATCCCCCGTGTCACAAAATAAGTATCATTAGTAATAACCTATCACCTAATTAAAGATAATAAAAGGATTGAGTGTTGCATGTTGATTCTGTATGTTGTGTGTTTGTGTTTTTACCTTTATCCTTGTGCATAGAATGTTAGCTAACGGTTTTATACCACTTGTAGATGCCTTGCAGGTTAAGACAGTTGTAGAGAGATCCGGAGGAAATGGTCAGCCGGGTCCACGTACTCATTTAGTTGTGGACGGGAATGTCTTATGTTCTTCATATGCGTTGTTTTAGTAACTTTTCTTGTAAGGCTGATACATATTCTCCATGTATATATTGTTTAAAGTTTTCAAATGTTTTAAATACTTTTGTGCCTTGTTGTAAGATCCAAGTAAAATTGTTGTCAAACTAAGGTCGGGACCCATTGTGAGGTCCTAACCAGTAGCTCCCCGAGTTCTCAGAATTTGGGGTGTTACATGCCCAAACCCAAGGAATCAAAGACAAGCCAAAACGGTTAAGAGGTTGTGACACTCGAAACCGAAATAGAGGATGTTGAGTCTCACTACTACCTAGGAAAGGCAAGCCAAGGCTAGGTTAAGGCAAATCTTTAACTTTGAATTAAAGCAAAAGCAAAGGTCGTACAATATAGGAAATCACGGTTGGATCTTGAAGAACCACGGCCGTGGTTTTCAAGAACAGACCGTGGAAAAGGCTGTCGACGAGGTTTCTCGCACTATGAGGGTCCAATCTATTTACGATCAATCTATCATCATCTAAGCCAAAACTATCAACCCTTCACATTAGAATCGCTAAAGGTTTTTAGCCAATAACCATCATTATTGAATCAAATATCAAGTTTAAAAGAGAAAAAGGTAAAATCCTCAAAAACTCAATAACAATCGAATAATCAATCTCAAATCCAAACAACCAATGTATGTGTTTAATGAATGCGGAATAAGGAATAGAAATCCTCAAAACAATATTAAGGAACAACAAAGAACGGGATGTCAATCCGTCTCCAAATGTAAACCCTAAGATAATCCCGAAGTTCACAACATGCAAATCGCGTCCTTCTCTGAATCTTCCCAAGCAATGATCCAAAATCTCTCTCTTCGGGTATAAACCGCCGTAAATGCAAGCGTATGCAAACTTCCCTTTTTCCCCCGCCTTTAGCCTTCTTATAGGGACAAATAGGGTTACGAGAAAGCCCAATAACTATTGCTGACGTGGAAAATATGACACGTCATAACGTCATGGAAATCACGGTCTAGTTTAATAAACCACGGTCGTGGTTTAGGGCGTGGAACTTTCTGTTGCTCTTCAAAATCACCTTCAACGAACTCAATGCATAACCACGGTCGTGGTTTAGGTCGTGGAACCTCAAAAGTCTTTATGAAAGCCTTTGTTTCGTGAAGTTCTCTAATCATGCTCCTTCCTTAGCTTCTCCAAAGCATCTCCTTGACATCTAGCATGATCTAATACTCAATTCCCTTCATATATGCTCCAATTCAAGCCTTTATTCACCTATAAACATAACAAAGCTTGTGTAGATCACTATATCGAGAAAATAGGTGAATGTGCTCATAAATGCTTCAAACACATATCCATGTACACATCTAAGAGGGAAAAACAATCAAAACAAGTGCCTAAAATATAGTCATATTTCATGCTATCAAAATACCCCATACTTGTCGCTTGCTTGTCCCCAAGCAAGGTTTTCAAAATCTTAGAACATAAGGTAGAATTAAATATGAATGCAAAACAAAACAAAACAAAAATAATCTTTTTGGTAATGTGCTTCTAATCAATAGATCATCCTCAAATCTTGCTTCATACTTCTTTGAAAACATTCATATACATAAATCAAAATATTTAAGGCAAAGGAAACATCATAAATTGCATAAACTTCAAGACAAACATCATAACTTCAAGTATTGTCAAAATCCAACATGTATAATTTCAATTTAGATCACCAAGTCAAACAACATTCTTATGATCTCAAGGACTTTCAAGTAAGGTCAAGAATATGGAAAGGGTGGGAAACTTGTAAAGGAATGTGGTGTATGAATCCGGGAAAAAGGAACAACACAAACTCTTTTCTTTTCACCATTTGAACTAAACACCAATTTAGAACTTTGCTGCACATACCATAATCCGTTAGGAATATCGCTCAATCCGACTTTGGCAAGACACAAACACCCGGATATGTGAATGGTGCCGAGTTACTCATTATCATGATTGACTTCCCCAAACCTATTTTCCTACACTTTGAATTCAAACAATTGCTTTCATGGCCCTCCCACATCAAACATGCCAAAATCAACTCTTCCTAATTCCCGGATAGGTAAAGGAGGCAAATATTTTCATTGAGGGGATAAATGATCAAGGAAAGAAGCAAGAAAATCGAGCATACAAATGTGATTTAGATAAAACTTATATTGTGATTTCAACCTTCATTCTCAATATGATTTAGATAAAACTTATATTGTGATTTCAACCTTCATTCTCATAAAGAAGTGTAAGAACTTATATTGTGATTTCAACCTTCATTCTCAATATGATTTAGATAAAACTTTCACATTATGAAATTTGCAAGAAAGGTTAAAAAAACATATTCAATTTCTTCACAATTCATAATTCAATTCAAGCATACAAATGTCATCAAAAACTCATTCCGCAAGTAGATTCATCATAGAAATCATCTCTAATCTTAGAAGCTCAATAATTTTCAAAATTTTTATGGGTTTTTCAAAGTTTTTTCAATGCAATGAAATAATGAAACGTGTGACAAATAAAGGAAAGATGCAAGTGTTCATGGAATTAAAGCAAGCAAGTGTATCGAGTTATTACAAACGAGAGTCACACTCCACCCCATACTTAACATACACATTGTCCTCAATGTTAAAGAAAAATAAAGAAAAGAAAAGAAACAAAGAAAACTCACTAATGGTGGTAGAGTGGCTCAAAGCATCCATCAACGATCACTGTGAAGGAGGTGGCGGATATGGAAAGAAGTCCAAATTGAAGGGTCGCCTAAACTGCTCGTGGTATACATCACATAAGATCCTAGCGTTCTCCTGTAGCTCCACATCATGCGGTTGCTGGTGGATCTCTAAGTCTCCCACCCTCCTGGAAAGGTCAGTCGCCCATGCCGGTTGTTGCTCATACCATGTGGGAGGCTGATGTAACCACTCCGGTTGCTGCTGCTGAATAGGCGTCGGTGCAACTGGTGGCTGATCATACCAAGGAGGCGGAGCTCCCATCCAAGATGGTTGTTGTCCATACAAAGAAGGCGGGGCATCCATCCATGTCGGGCGCTCACTAACACTAGCCCGGCAAGAGGAAGAAGAACCGGAAGGCCTTGACTGGTGGGGAGATCTCCTAGGTGGCTCCGGGAAGTCAGTTGGCTGCTCCGGGAATGAGCCAAAGTCATGCTCAGCCCCTCCTGCATCTTGATAATATCCTCCTCCCATCTCCTCATAATCTGCAGCATCAACTAGAACCTCATCTGGCACATGAGGAGCTACTAACCTGTTGGCATGCATTGGAACAAAAGTCTCCTTCCAGTTATGGCGGCCTAGCATGAGAGAGTACTCCAAAAGCCATGGAATTCCTCTACCACTTCTTTCCTCCCAAGGCATGGTTGCGGTAGGAGGAGCACGGTTGCGAGGGAAGATAAGTCCTCTAGTCATGAGCCCATTGAGACCCAAAGGTCTCGCAACTATCCTAGTACAGGCGGAGTAATCAATGTCCATCTGGTTGGCAATATGTGTCACCATACCTCCATACCCTATGTTCCCGGCCGATTTGTTCTTCACCTTACTAAGGGTGGAGGCAAGCAAGGTGGCATAATCCGCGGGATGACTGGTAAGCATGCAATAGATAATGAAGAGCTCGTTAGCTTTGATCTTTTGTGGTGTTTCGGTTCTAGGGAAGAGGCATTCCGATAGGATCTTATGAGCTATCTTTATGGCTAAGTGGTAGATAAGCTTGGCTTTAGAATCGGCCGGTTGCCAACGGTCCTCCGAAGCATAAATCATAGCTATCTCACTCTAAAAGTCTTTAGCGTTCACTCCCCTAGGAAACCTTCCATTGAAGGTCTCATGAAACCCTAACATGGTTCCAAATTGCACTATGGAGAACTCGTAGTTACTCTCCATCAACCTAAATGATACCGTTCGGCTAACGGCACTATGCTCGAAGGAAGTTATGAACTCCCTTGTGATCTCTTCATAAGCATCCTCCCTAATGGCGGAGAATATGATCAATCCAGCTCTATCTAATAGCCAAGTCAAGTCGTTAACAACATTCAGCTCTTCAAGCTCCACTAAGGCAACGTACCTAGGTCCTATCACAGCTCTCTTAGAAATCTTATCCATGGCCCTTTCGTAATCTTCATGGATTGTAGGAATCCTAGGGGATGGTGGTGATGGTGGTTCATTGGAAGGGGGTTGGGAAGAGGAAGAAGATCCATCACCCTTTTGTTTCTTGTTTCTACTTGATTTCCTCTTTCCAAACATTTTCACTCAAAACAGAAAAAACCACGGTCTGTTCTTGGCAAAACCACGGCCGTGGAACTGTACGGACCCATGGAATTCTCTGAAATTCCTCAAAAACTCAGAAATGCACAACAAACTCAGCAATCATAGCCCTAAACTACTTCTAATTCCAATTTCATTCAGTTCTCCTAGAAATTTGCAAGAAAAACGAACCAAATCAACCAAGAAGAGATAGAGAGAAAACCTAGGGTTTAGATTTGAAAAAATCAAAAATCCTTCCCAAATGTTGATTTTTTGCTCAGTTTGTTGATGGGATCTTGTAGAGGATTCGATTTGCTCCACTTTTGGTTAAAGAATCGTTCAGATCGGTCTCCGGATGAGGAATTACGAGGAAGGGGCAAATTCCGGCGACAAAGCGTGGTTTGGGGCGTGGTTTGGGGCGTGGTTTTTGGTAAAAGAGTGAGTTTTTGTGAAAGAGAGGGAAATATATATAGTGGCTGTAAAAATTTTGAAAACCACGGCCAATCGGGGCATTTCACGGCCGTGGTTTTGTACGGACGACCGTGGAAGTCTCTGATTTGTGCCAAAATTCCAAGTTTCGTTAAATTTTTTTATTTTCGGCTTTTCTTCTCTTCTCTGGCTTGTTCCTTATTCCTGGCATCCAAAAACACAACATACCGGAAGGTATCGAGGGAAAAACAAACAAAAACGACATCTAACCTAAACTAACCTAAGAAAGAAAGAAAGAAAACAAAAACGATAATGCAATACCTTAGGTTGCCTCCCAAGAAGCGCTTTGTTTTGGGTCCGTAGCTAGACCGTTCCTATGTTCAAATGAGGACAACCGGAACGATTTCCTCGGCTTGGAGCTCTACTGAGTACTTCTTAAGTCGTTGACCATTCACCTTGAAACTTCCACACTTCTCACCGAATACTTCAACTACGCCATGGAGAAAAACACGTTTAATCACATAAGGTCCAGTCCAATGAGATTTAAGCTTACCTGGGAAGAGTCGAAGTCTAGAATTGAAGAGGAGAACTTGATCTCCTTCTTTGAGGTCTTTTGGAATGATATGCTTATCATGCTAACGCTTCGCCCTTTTAGCGTTCTCATAGGCGTTCAAGCGGAGTTCTTCTAGCTCGTTAAGGTCTAAGAGGCGCTTCTCGCCCGCTTCTTTCATGATGAAGTTCAACCACTTCACAACCCAATAAGCCTTGTGTTCCAGCTCTATTGTGAGATGACAAGACTTCCCATACACAAGGTTGTATGGTGTTGTGCCGATGGGAGTCTTGTATGCTGTCCTATACGCCCATAATTCGTCGTCTAGATTTAAAGACCAATCTTTCCTTGTTTTTGACACCGTCTTCTCAAGGATACATTTGATCTCTCTATTTGAAATCTCCACTTGTCCACTTGTTTGCGGATGGTAGAGAGTGGTGATCTTGTGAGTCACCCCATTCTTAGCTAGTAGAGCTTCGAATCGTTGGGCTTTGAAGTGTGAACCTCCGTCACTAATGATGGTTCGTGGTGTCCCAAACCTTGGGAAAATAGTTCTATTAAAGAACTTGACAACCACCATAGCATCGTTAGTTGGAGAGGCAATAGCTTCAACCCATCTCGAAACATAATCTACAGCGAGGAGTATGTATTTGTTTCCGCAAGATGATGGGAAAGGTCCCATGAAATCAACTCCCCAAACGTCAAAGATTTCCAACTCTTGAATGTTGTTGAGAGGCATCTCGTTTCTCCTAGAGATATTTCCTTTTCTTTGACAAGCATCACAACAAGAGAAAAAAGTTTGCACATACTTAAATAAAGTAGGCAAAAAGAATCCGGATTGCAATACCTTAGTGCTAGTTTTATGGGAACTAGTGTGTCCTCCACAAGGAAGTGAATGACAATGACGAATGACACTTTACATTTTGTCTTCCGGCACACATCTTGTAATGATGCCGTCGGGACCTCTCTTGAAGAGTAGAGGTTCATTCCAATGGTATTGGCGGACATCCCTAAAGAACTTCTTTCTTTGTGCATAGGATAGTCCGGAGGTATTTCCTGATAAACCAAGTAATTTACAAAATCATCAAATTCGTTACCTCTAGAAATCTTATCGATACATTCTTCCATGATGTGTAAGTGCTCATACGGGAAGGAGTCATCGATGGGTAGGTCGTCGCTGTCTGTGTATGGTAGACGACTTAGATGATCCGTAACAGAATTTTTAAAACCCTTCTTGTCCCGAATCTCTAGATCGAATTCTTGAAGAAGAAATATCCATCTAATCAGCCTTGGCTTTGCATCCTTCTTGGCGAGAAAATACCGTATTGTTGAATGGTCCGTGTATACAATCACCTTCACTCCTACAAGATAAGAACGAAACTTTTCAAAAGCATATACAACGGCTAAAAATTATTTTTCAGTTGTGGCGTAGTTGAGCTGCGCTTCGTCTAGCGTCTTGCTAGCATAGTAGATGGCATGAGTGTGGCATTCCTTCTTTGTCCAAGCAACGCTCCAACAGCTACGTCACTCGCATCACACATAACCTCGAATGAAAGATTCCAATCCGGAGGTTGGATTATCGGGGCTGAGATGAGAGCTTCTCGAATCTCATAGAAGGTATCTAAACATTCCTGCGAAAAATCAAAAACAGCCTTGTCAACTTCGATCCCTCTATTAGAGATCAAATGTCATAGCACAATGCCTTCCTTAATTATGAATTGACACTTTTCCCAATTTAGAACAAGGTTAGTGTCTTCACATCTTTGCAAAACAAGAGAAAGGTTAGCAAGACAATTGTCAAATGAGGAACCATAAACTGAAAAATCGTCCATAAAAACCTCCATGATTTCCTCAATATATTATGAGAAAATGGCCATCATACACCTTTGAAAGGTGGCTGGAGCGTTGCAAAGTCCGAATGGCATCCTCCTATAAGCAAACGTACCCCATGGGCACGTGAATGTGGTCTTCTCTTGATCGTCCGGGTGAATCGGAATCTGAAAGAAACCACTATAACCGTCAAGGTAACAAAATTAGGAGTGTTGTGCTAACCTTTCAAGCATTTGACCTATGAATGGTAGTGGATAGTGATCCTTCCTAGTTGCATTGTTCAGCTTGCGGTAGTCAATGAACATCCTCCAACCCGTTACAGTTCTTGTCGGAATGAGTTCGTTGTTCTTGTTGGTTACAACGGTCATTCCTCCTTTCTTTGGAATGACTTGAACGGAGCTCACCCACTTTCTATCGGAGATAGGATAGATGATACCTGCGTCAAGTAACTTAATGATTTCTTTCTTCACGACCTCTTTCATGATCGGGTTTGACCGTCTTTGAGGTTGTCGTGAAGGCTTGTAATCCTCCTCTATTAGAATCTTGTGCATACATAAAGATGGTTTAATTCCTACAAGATCCTCTACGGTATAGCCTAAAGCTTTCCTATGTTTCCTCAAAACATCCATAAGTTTCTCATGATCATCTTCATTTAAATCAGAACTAACAGTAACGGGAAAGGTAGAATTAGTTCCAAGAAAAGCATACCAAAGATGTGTGGGAAGCGGCTTCAATTCCAAAGCTATTGATGCCTTTGATGTGTCTTGAGGTGTGTTCGACGCTTCCTTAGAAGTCTCTAAGGATGTGGGAGTAGTGGAAGAGGACTCAAGAGTGTTTGTGGAAAGGACGGAATTGTTCTCAGTATTTTCCAAAACTACGGCACACTGTTACTTCCACGGCCGTGGTTTAGGGTGTGGAAGTCTCTTATGTTCTCAAAATAACACTCTACGGGTTGAATTGGTGAAACCACGGCCGTGGAATAACACAACTGGCCGTGGTTTCTTCTGTTTTCCGAGCCATCATAGAATTTCTCGAACTCTTATCTTGTACCTCTTTTAACTCTTCCAAAGCTTCAACCTCAGCATTGTAATCCTCTTCTTCTCCTTTTTCCATGATGCTCATGGTTATGACCTTTTGCAATGGATCTTTAAACAAGATCGAACTTACTTCCTCTCTAGACGCCTCTTCGTCATAGATGTTGAACATATCCTCTCCAAGTGCAGGCTCTTTCACCAAGGTTGAGAGAATAAATTCAACCTTCTCTTCTCCTATATCGAAGGCTAATCTAGCATTCTTGCAATCCACCATACAACCGGAGGTTGCAAGAAAAGGTCTCCCGAGTATGATCGGGACCGGACAATCTGTAGGAATGTCAAGCACAACAAAAGCTATAGGAATATAGAACTTACCGAGCTTGACTGGGACGTCTTCAATGATACCTACGGGTCGAGTTATGGATCGATCCGCCATGTACAACGTCATCTTCACCGGTTTAGGTTCGCCTAAACCGACTTTCCTACACAAAGCAAGCGGGATGATGCTTACGCTTGCTCCTAAGTCACAAAGAGCGTCGTATGTGACTTCGCCAAATCCTATTGGAATACAAAAAGACCCCGGATCTCTCAGCTTTGGGGACATCTTCTCCGTCATTGTTTTGATGAGCTCCAAAGATTCCGAACTCATATTGACTTCTCCAAAATCTTCCAGCTTCCTCTTGCTAGAGAGGATCTCTTTTAAAAACTTCCTGTAAGCGGGCATACCTACAAATGCATCAATAAAAGGTATGTTAATATGCAGTTTTCTCATTAGATCAATGAACTTACCGAATTGCTTGTCTAGACGCGCTCTTGCTCTAGATTGCGGGAATGGTAAAGGAGGTTTGTAAGCTGGAGGAGGAACATAGACATCTTCCTTCTCCTTCTCCTTATCTTTTCCTTTCTCAGCGGGGACTTCTACAAACTTGGGTTGCGGATCGGTGGTTGTTATACCACTCCTAGTAGTAATTGCCATCACCCTTCCTTTCGGCTAGTCCTTCGTCTTTCCGGGAAGCTTACCTTGGTCTCTAGGAACTTCTCCGGCCTTGCTGAACACTTGATTTTCTAAGGCCTTTTGTGCCTTATCAACCGAAGTGATGTGATGCTCTAGTCCTTGGAGCTTTCCTAAGATTGTCTCCATCATAGCATCATACTTATCCTTCTCCGGCTTACCCGAGCCATTCGATGTTTGACCTTGGCTTTTAAAAGAAGTAGAAGAAGAAGGAGGTGTTAGAGAATTTTCAGCATGTGAATAGGGATTACCGGGGTTTTTTGGTTGGATATCCAATGGTTTGGAGTTCCTATTGTTGTTATTCCAGTTATTGTTCCGGTAATTGTTCTTATTGCCTTGGTTGTTGTCTCTCCCTAGGTAGTTGGCATCTTGCTCTTTCGTCCTTTGAAGGCTAGTTTTTATGACTTCCTTCAACTCCTTGATCTCATTGTTGAGAGAAAATATTTGAGTTTATGCAGCTTGAGTCAACTTTGCTCCCAGATCCCCTTGGTTTCGATTACTAGGATCCACTTTCCGGTGGGAATACTTCTCAATCACTTGGGCTTGCTTCTCAATGAAGTCCCAAGCGTCATCTTCTCTCATGTCAATGAATGTTCCACAAGAGAGATATTGAAGCTTGAATTGTGTCTCCACATCCAATCCCTTGTAGTAGATCTCCAACAATTCCAGCTTTGAAATGCCACGGTGTGGGCAATCCAATAGAAGATCCTGAAACCTTTCCCAAGATTGAAACAAACTTTCGTTAGGTTTCATAGAAAAAACATTAATCTTACCTCTCAACTCCGCCGTCTTGGATGGCGAAAAGAACTTGGTGAGGAACTCCGAAGATAAATCCTCCCATGTGTTAAGTCTTCCAGCCGGAAAATCTTGATACCAAGACAAAGCCTTGTCCTTCAAAGAGAAGAAGAACGGTTTTATCTTGTAGTTGTTGTTGACAGCCCTCTTCGGCTTCAATGTCTCCATAAGAATCTCGAAATTCTATAAGTGTTGGTGTGGAGATTCAGCATTCGTTCCACCAAATTTACTTTGGCGAACCATGGTAATAACTTGCGGGCTAATCCCGAAATCCTAGACGTCTTCACCTCCAAAATTCACACCTAAACGGCGTGGTTGTTGAATTGGATCCATCTGTTGTCCAAGGGTTCGTAGTTCATCCCGCCATCAGCAACTCTCACATCTCCAGCGGGAATGCGAGGATCAACATGTGGTCTAGGATTGTCACGGACTGGATGGATTATTGGTGCGATATATTCTAGTTCCGGCATGTCTTCATCGTCGGATGATTCAGCAATGGATTCCTTAGCTTTCTTCTTCTTCTTCTTAGCATCATTCCTCTTTAGTTTCATGTCTAGAATCATTGCTCGAAGCTCATCTATTTGAAACTGATTACGTTCCTTTTCTTCCAAGCGAGCCTTCTCACTCAATTGGAGTTGAGCTCGAGTTTCATCCAACTCCTCTTGGATGTTCCTCGTAGTATTTTCAGCCATATTTTTCTCTTTCAGTTTTCTTCTCAAAGTTTTCTCAAGTTCGGGATCAAAAGGAACGAGATATTTGGTAGATCTAGTCCTTCGCATATACCTAAAAAATCTACAAAAATCACTCAAATAGACAAATCAAATCACAAGAGCAAAAGCGCCCAAGCTCAACAACCGAGAGCCGAATTTGTCTAGACCAAATCCCCGGCAACGGCGCCAAAAACTTGTTCGCTCAAAAGTGTGCATGCAAATAAGCTTTAAAATTATAAAACTGAAATTAAGTAGAAGCGAACCCGCAGTGTACGGATCGGCGTAACAATGCACGAATTCCAGAGTATCGAACTCAAGGATTTGGGGGGTCAAATTCAGTTCACAAATCGTCAAGCAATTAAAATATAGAAGCTTTGCATATATTAGGAAAAAAGCAATCCTAAAGATCCAGATATCCAATTATAGCAATCGATTCAAGATATTCTATAGATGTATGTAAGGACAGAGTCGGGATTGCAAAGGTATGTCTAATTTAAGGTTGTGTACGGTGAAGTTCCAAAACCATATTTGTCTCACCCAAGGACTCTCTATAAAGGTTGTTGAGGCTGCAGTATCGAAAGGATCAAAGGATAAGAATTACTCTCAAATACCCATGCCCAAACCCAAGGAATCAAAGACAAGCCAAAACGGTTAAGGTTGTGACACTCAAAACCGAAATAGAGGATGTTTAGTCTCACTACTACCTAGGAAAGGCAAGTCAAGGCTAGGTTAAGGCAAATCTTTAACTTTGGATTGAAGAAAAAACAAAGGTCGTACAACAGAGGAAATCACGGTTGGATCTTGAAGAACCACGGCCGTGGAATTAAAGAACAGACCGTGGAAAAGGTTGTCGACGAGGTTTCTCGCACTCTCAGGGTCCAATCTATTTACGATCAATCTATCATCATCTAAGCCACAACTATCAAACATTCACCTTAGAATTGCTAAAGGGTTTTAGTCAATAACCATCTTCATTGAATCAAATATAAAGTTTCAAAGAGAAAAAGGTAAAATCCTCGAAAACTCAATAACAATCGAATAATCAATCTCAAATCCAAACAACCAATGTATGTGTTTAATGAATGCGGAATAAGGAATAGAAATCCTCACAACAATCTTAAGGAACAACGAAGAACGGGGTGTCAATCCGTCTCCAAATGTAAACCCTAAGATAACCCGAAGTACACAATCTTCAAATCGCGTCCTTCTCGGAATCTTCCCAAGAAATGATCCAAAATCTCTCTCTTCGGGTATAAACCACCGTAAATGCAAGCTTATGCGAACTTCCCTTTTTCTCCCGCCCCCAGCCTTCTTATAGGGAAAAATAGGGTTACGAAAAAGCCCAATAACTATTGCTGACGTGGCAAATATGACACGTCATAACGTCATGGAAATCACGGTCTAGTGTAATAAATAACGGTCGTGGTTTAGGGCTTGGAACTTTCTGTTGCTCTTCAAAATCACCTTCCACAACCTCAATGCATAACCACGGTCGTGGTTTAGGTCGGGGAACCCCAAAAGCCTTTGTGAAAGCCTTTGTTTCGTGAAGTTCTCTAATCATGCTCCTTCCTTAGGTTCTCCAAAGCATCTCCTTGACATCTAGCATGATCTAATACTCGATTCCCTTCATATATGCTCCAATTCAAGCCTTTATTCACCTATAAACATAACAAAGCTTGTGTAGATCTCTATATCGACAAAATAGGTGAATGTGCTCATAAATGCTTCAAACTCATATCCATGTACACATCTAAGAGGGAAAACAATTAAAACAAGTGCCTAAAATATAGTCATATTTCATGCTATCAATATGGCCGACATTTACACTACGTGTAAATAACACCAAAATCAATGTGATCCACGTATAGTGTAACACCCCACATCCGCGGGACTCGGGATGCCATATTGGGCTAGAATCTCACAATGGATCCTGACCCTAGCCTGACAACAAGTTCACTGGACCTTACAACATGACATTGACAGATATAAAACAAATACATGAAGTTGTATAAAACTGTACAACCAAAAGGTTGAACAAGATCACAGCCGAGTAATAAACAACATCCTCACACATGAGGTATACAAAAGATCATCCTCACGCGGGAGGGAAACATAAACAACCCCAAAAGCCATAACCATCCTATGTACGAGAGGTCCTCGGCCTTCCACCTTGCACGATCACTCAGCAGCACGCCTATCCTGCAGGGCATCTACAACATGGTATGAAACCAATAGCTAACCAAACATATATAAGGTAATGCATAAGCACGAGAACAATCATGAAAGATAAACACATTAGCATGCTATCACACATTTACCCATTTATTATCTTCATATAATAACAATTTACTCAAATCGTATAAATACATCGATAGATGAAACTATGTGACACGAGGAACGTATCATCCTCGCCTCTTGTCTTGCTAGCCATCTAAAAGTAGTGTCGGTCACACAACCCATGTACCCTATGGGAGTGGATGGCGCCCTTCCTGTATACCAGGTGGCCTGACGCCAGAGAACCTCCTAGACTCCACAGCGGGATGAAAAGGAAAGGTTATCAAAGTCACACATACGGCGCAATCAATAAAACATAGGTCGCTAATAAACGACATCTCATGCCATCATAGCAAACATATAACACACACACCACTCATGCAAACACCCAATATAAGGATGGTAGCTAACTAAGTCCTACGGACTTACCTCAACCTCGTATAACACTCAATCACGATCAACCTCTAATCTTGAGAGGTACACTGCCCCAATAACAAGGTATAGATGTATGTAAATCTCCTATCAATCAAAGGGGTCACACCTACACCCAAGGGATCCATATTCCTCAACCTAATCTCACAACCTAATAATCCTCAAAGGCCATACAAGGCATAACATGATCATACATCATCCAAACACTCTCATCTAAACCTAGCATTGTACTACACTCTCATACTAGGAAAGGAAGAGGCAATGCCAACCATAGGCAAGCCTAGGAGCAAGACACACCTACAGAACCAAGTGTAAACTCAATCTAATGCAGGTGGCCGTAGGGGCGGCTGGAAGGTGGCGCAGGGGCGGCACACAGTCGGCGCTAGGGCGGTCCAGAGGGGCGCAGGGGCGGATGGTGTGTAGAAGGTGCACTTCCGGCTATCCTTTGCTTCTTCACTCGATCTTCTTCACTCCTTGTTCATCCAGCAGCCATACACATACATATACATACATATATACATCAATTGAAGCTAATCAAGGCTGCCACAAGATCCAACTTGTGGAACCTAAGCTAGAAAGGAAGGAAAGAAGGAAAGAAGAAACAAAGAAGAAAGATAGGAAGAGATGGAAAACAAACCTACCAAGGTGAACCTATAAAGATGTAGAACCTCTCAACAAATCCACCAAGCTGGCTCAACAAGGCACAACAACATCAACCAACAACATCCACAAGCAAAGCCAAGCTCATAAGCTCTCAAACTTACACAAACTCAAACAGAGATCAAGAAGAGATCCAAGGGAGAAGGAAGGAGAAAATGAACGTGAGGAAGGAGATGAAGCTGTAAATGAGAAATTCTCATCCGGAAGGAGAGAGAAGAACTTATAGAGGAAGGAAAGAGTAAAGCACGGGTCAAAAGGTCAACAAAACTGGCTGCAACACATCTAAATCCGCAGGGGCGGATCAGATGGCCGCCGGGGCGGATCATGAGAACCGCATGGCCGGCCTCTGGGTCATGCAAGGGCGGTGCAGGCACAATTTGTGCCCTCAATACTCATCTCAGCAACTCAGCAACTAAGGCTCTTACATCTCACCCCCCTAAAAATAAGTTTCATCCCGAAACTTGCAAAATCCCAATTCCTCTTGGACCCATAAGCCGAGGTATAACTCTATTTATCGGAGGTATCACATCTCTATTCAACAGGTCATAACCTATATCAATCTATAACCTCAAAACACCAACATGGATGAATCATCAACTCCAGAAAACAGGGTCATAACGCTACCCAAAGGCATATAGGAATCACATATCTTGCCATACTCATATCAAAGGGCATAGAGGAAGCACATCTCTAGCCAGATCACAACGCATGGAGGAATAACATCTTCAGTGGGACTATGTCCATCAAGATAGCATGGAGGAAATAACCATCTCCAGCTAAATCCTAATCACACTCAGATAGCAAAGAGGAAAAAACCATCTCCAGCTATAATCATACATCACGCTAGCACATCAAGATCTAATAAGATCATATATCACATCATAGCTAGCATGGAATAAACACATCAACGCATGTAAGCATATAAGCACATAACCATATACTCACCAAGATAGCACTAAGATCTACTCATCGACCCTAAGTGCATCTATCTCAGCATAAAACTCTAGATAGTTCCTCTGGATACTATCCTCAACATAGGAATATCCTCCGAACGCAGGGGTCTCACACCTCGCTCTAGGACTGCAATCGGATGCTCAACAAAGGTGTGGTTTGGCTCAACAATAAATCATCATTACTCGCAATGTTCCTCGGTTCTGGTATATACTCCCTCAGTTGAGACACATGGAACACAGGGTGAATACCCTCTAACCTCGGGGACTCAACTTCCCCTTTATGCCAAAACGTCTGACATCTTGCTTCCAAGATACCCTCAGCCAGACTTGAGCTCCCACTCTGAACTCTAGAGGTCAACGCCTCCTGTCTGAATATGACTTATGGCGACTCTGTACAGCCAGCATCCTCTCTCTAATCAGCGCTACTTGAGCCATATCATCCTGAATCTACTCTAGCGCTATCCCACTGATACTGCTAGGCTCATCCCAACATAAAGGTGTACGGCACCTACGTCCATACAGTGCCTCATAAGGAGTCATCCCAATAGATGCATGCTAGTTTTTGTTTGAGAACTCAACTAGTGGGAGGTAATCAGACCATCCTTGTCCCCAATCCATTACACAAGCTCGCAGCATATCCTCCAGGGTTTGGATGGTCCTCTTGGACTGACCATCTGTCTAGGGGTGAAACGCAGTCGTGAAGTGTAGACTCGTCCCCAAAGCAGTCTGAATCTGCTGCCAAAACCTTGAGGTAAACCGTCCATCTCGATTAGAGACGATCGTCCTCGGTACACCATGGAGCCTCACTATCTGTCTAGTGTACTCCTCAGCCAACCTGCTCACTGGCCACGTGTCTTTGATAGGAATGAAACGTGTCGTCTTTGTCAATTTGTCAACAACAACCCAAATAGCATCAAAACTCCTACTGGGCCTCAATCTGGTCACAAAGTCCACGGAGACGTCCTCCCACTTCCACTATGGTAATGGCAGTGGATGGATCTCACCTCCAAGTCTACAATGCTCTATCTTGAACTGCTGACAGGTCGCACATTGTGCCACAAATCTTGCTAGATCAGGCTTCAACCCTCCCCACCCATATGAGTATCTCACATCATGGTACATATTACTCGTACCTGGATGTACTAAGTAAGGTGTACAGTGAGCCTCCTGTAAGATCCTCTGTCTTAGCTCTGCATCAAAAGGTACACAGACGCGGTCATGGAGCCTCATCACTCCGTCTGCTCTAATGGAGAACTATGGTGTCTCTCCATGAGACATCCTCTCTCTGATCCTCATCAAGGTCGGGCAGGTCCATTGCTTCTGATGGATCTCATCCAATAGACCAAGTAAAACCTCTAGAGCATACAATTGGGCATCCTCATCAGGAAACTGGATGTCCATCTCTAGCCAAGCTAGATCCCTCTGAAGTTGAGGTTGTACTGTCAATCTAGCAATCGCCTTCTCTTGAGGCGTCTTCCTGCTCAGGGTGTCAGCTACAACATTCGTCTTCCCTAGATGATATAGAATCTCAATGTCAAAGTCCTTGATCAACTCAAGTCATCGACGCTGGCGGTTATTCAACTCCCGTTGCGTAAAAATATACTTCAGACTCTTATGGTCCGTGAAGATCTGACACGTGGTACCATACAAATAATGTCTCCAAATCTTCAAAGCATGAACTACCGCTGCTAACTCCAGATCATTAGTCGGGTAGTTCTCCTCAGACATCTTCAGCTGTCGAGATGCATATGCAATCACTCTGCCCCTCTGCAACAATACACATCCCAAGCCCACCTTGAATGCATGACTGTAGACAACAAAATCCTCAGAACCCTCTGGCTGTGCCAAGACAAGAGCAGAAGTCAAACGCCTCTTCAACTCCTCAAAACTCTGGGCACACTGATCAAACCACACAAATCTGGTAGTCTTCCTCAGTAGACTCGTCAGTGGACGGGCAATCACAGAAAATCCCTCGAAGCATCGGTAATATCTGGCTAGGCCAAGAAAGCTACGCACTTCCTTGGCGTTCGTCGGTGTCGTCCACGCAGCAACAGACTCGATCTTCGCCGGATCAACCATGATCCCACTGGCGGAGACAATATGGCCTAAAAAGGATACCTCTAACATCCAGAACTCACACTTAGAGAGCTTGGCATACAACTCTCTATCCCTCAAAATCAGCAAAACCGTCCTTAGATGACCGGCACCCTCCTCTTTGCTACGAGAGTATACCAAAATGTCATCAATGAAGATCACTAAAAACTGATCAAGGAAGTCGATGAAAATATTGTTCATCAACTCCATGAAGACTACTGGGGCATTTGTGAGCCCAAATGGCATTACTACAAACTCGTAGTGTCCATAACGGGTATGAAATGCCGTCTTGTGTACATCCTGCTCTCTCACCCTCAACTGGTGATATCTTGAGCGTAAGTCAATCCGGGAGAATATTGTCGCTCCTTGAAGCTTATCTAGTAGATCATCAATACGAGGCAATGGATACTTGTTCTTGATGGTCACCTTGTTCAGCTCTCTGTAATCGACACACAATCTCAATGATCCGTCCTTCTTCCGCAAGAAGAGGACAGATGCTCCCTAGGGGGATACGCTAGGGCGGATGAAGCCCTTCTCAGCCAACTCCTCAAGTTGCTTCTTCAGCTCCAACATCTCGATAGGCGCCATACCATACGAGGCCTTCGAGATGGGTCTCGTACCAGGCTCCAATTCGATATTGAAGTCCACACTCCTCTGAGGCGGCAAGCTCAACGGCTCAGCAAACACGTCTGTAAACTCGCAAACCAATTGTATGTCCTCCAATGTTGGACTCTCTCCATCCTTCATGGCATAGAACTAGAAGGCATCACATCCCTGTGCTATCAGCCTAGTTGCTCGTGCGGAGTTGATGATAGATTTCGTCTTCCCAAGGTCCCAACCTCGGAAGACCTCTATCTGACCTACCTCAGTAGAGACTGTAACAGTCCTCCTACCCTCATCTAAAACCGCACGATGTCTACGCATTCAATCCATACCTAATATGACTTCTTCATGCATCAGTGGCATGACTAAGAAGTCAAAAAGCAACACACGAGTTCCTATACGAAGGGGACAACTACGTATCTCGCGGGTACCTCTGACCCTACTATCATCGGGTAACCCTATAGTAAAGGGTATCCCCTCTATAGTAGCTAAACTCAGACGCTCAACACATACATCAGAAATAAAGGAATGTGTAGCACCCGTATCAAACAAAACTCGAACATGTAAATCATGAAGTAGAATGGTACCTATAGCGGCCGGTGCAGGCGGCTCCTTTGCACTCCTCAGCTCGAAGGCTCTACCCTGAGCTCCTTTGGTGTCCGTGGTACTCCCACCACGACATCTACCTCTACTCGGCCCGGGACCAGATCCTTGAGTGGAAGGACGATCTGGGACTCTCTGTTGTCCTTGTGTTTGTTGTTGAGGTGTCCTCTGACCACCTCCCATCACACTGGCAGGAGAAGAACCCTGTTGTGATGCAACTCCACCCTACCTACAGAAGGCAGCTCTTTCACCTGGTCTACCATAGGTGAAGCAAGTCACAACTGACCTGGTACACTCTGGTCTCAATTGTTCAAGATCACCACAATTATAACACTGTCGTCCCTTATCTGCAATCAATGCAGATGAGGAATAACTCTGACGTCTCTGACTCCGTCCAGAGCTAGATGCTACTCCAACACCACTGGTCTACCAAGTGCGCTGCCTCTTCTCAGAACGTCCCGTCTGAGAAGCCCTCCTCTGACTAGATCTATCTCTATCATTAGTAGAAGCCTGGTCCTAATAATCAGCCAAGGACTCACAATGGAATCTCTCCATGTATGAGCGTGTACTCTCCCTTAGTCGACGGGAGAAAATGTACACATGTTGTTCCTCAGATGGTGCAGCTGGACCAAGCAATGCTAACTCAGTTTGGAAGCAGCTGATGGCGTCTGCAATCGGCACATAATCAAAGCCGGCTTCCACAAAATCCTGCAGCTTCTCCCTCCTCAGTGAGGCATGGCATAACTGCTCTCTGATCATAATCCTCATGCAATCATAGCTGGTGGCTCGGGCTCATACATTCCTCCACCACTGATGTGTGAGGTCACGGAATAGAGACTGAACTAGCTCTATTTGTCTGTCCTCAAGGCATCTGATAGACTCTAAATCTAAGTCTACATGTCCTATCCAAACCTCTGTCTCTAAACAAACCTTCCCCGAGAAAGATGGTACACCCAAATAATGGAATGTCTTCAACCAGGTATCTGGTCGAGGCCCTCTAGACTCCTCTAGAACTCGAACAGTCTCAACAGCATATGCCGGTATAGCTGGCACCTGTGTGGCTCCTTGAGACATCTCAGAAGATCCCTCATGCACTGGTAGATCTGGGGCCCGTCTGCTAGCTCTGGCAGCCTCCTCAACTTGTCTGATGTACTCTTGAAACTCTGGCCCCCTCATGGAGACACGATCTAAGTCATCTGACTAGACTCGATGTGAATGTTGTCTCCTAGATCCACCACTTGTCGTCTCTGGGACGACACTCTCAACAATCTCCTCATGCACCTCCTCCACCACTGGTGGATCAGCAGCGGGAATGGGTCCCTGTCCTATCACGTCCGGAGGAAGAGGTGGTCTACCTCTACCTCGGGCTACAACAGAAGCAGCTCTAGTCCGAGCCATCTGTTGGGTATGTACACCTAACTTATAAGGCTCTATATAGGCCATATGTATAAACATATATATATGTATATATATATATATAATAAATATACCAACATAATCCACAATACATATATATACATATCTATACTGCAGAGATCCATAGCAGAGGTGGCGACTTCTCGTACATTCTATCCCAAAACCATACTTTAAAACCAAAAATCTTTTAAAAACATCAGACCCCTTTCGGGTTCTCTTTATTTTACCTATCAAACCTCATTGCAGGTAGCAAGTGCCATTGTTGTCAATTTATGGCTCTGATACCAACTATGTAAAACCCCAAATCCGCGGACTCGGGATGCCACATTGGGCTAGGATCTCGCAATGAATCCTGACCCTAGCCTGACAACAAGTTCACTGGACCTTACAACATGGCACTAACAGATATAAAACAAATACATGAAATTGTATAAAACTGTACAACCAAAAGGGTAAATAAGATCGCAGCCGAGTAATAAACAACATCCTCACATAGGAGGTATACAAAAGATCATCCTCAGGCAGGAGGGAAACATAAACAACCCCAAAAGCCATAACCATCCTATGTACAAGAGGTCCTCAGCCTGCCACCCTGCCAGATCACTCAGCAACACGCCTATCCTGCAGGGCATCTACAACATGGTATGAAACCATTAGCTAACCATGCATATATAAGGTAATGCATAAGCACAAGCACAATCATGAAAGATAAACACATCAGCATGATATCATACATTTACCCATTTATTGTCTTCATATAATATACATTCATTCAAATCGTATAAATATATAGATAGATGAAACTATGTGACACAAGGAACGTATCATCCTCGTCTCTAGGTCTTCTAGCCATCTGGAAGTAGTGTCGGTCACACAACCCGTGTACCCTATGGGAGCGGATTGCGCCCTTCCTGTATACCAGGTGGC
Source organism: Fagopyrum homotropicum (assembly GCA_033239125.1). NCBI lineage: Eukaryota > Viridiplantae > Streptophyta > Magnoliopsida > Caryophyllales > Polygonaceae > Fagopyrum > Fagopyrum homotropicum. Next base: position 65,622,661 of record BSWB01000003.1, read on the forward strand.
CTGACACCAGAGAACCTCCCAAACTCCACGGCGGGATGAAAGGGAAAGGTTATCACAACACGCATACGGGGCAATCAATAAAACATAGGTCGCTAATAAACGACATCCCATGCCATCATAGCAAACATATAACGCACACATCACTCATGCAACACCCAATATAAGGATGGTAGCTAACTAAGTCCTACGGATTTACCTCAACCTCGTATAACACTCAACCACGATCAACCTCCAATCCTGAGAGGTACACTGCCCAATAACAAGGCATAGATGTATGTAAATCTTCTATCAATCAAAGGGGTCACGCCTAGACCCAAGGGATCCATAGGATCATCCTCAACCTAATCTCACAACCTAATATTCCTCAAAGGCCATACAAGGCATAACATGATCATACATCATCCAAACACTCTCATCTAAACCTAGCATGGTAGTACACTCTCATACTAGGAAAGGAAGAGGCAATGCCAACCATAGGCAAGCCTAGGAGGAAGACACACCTACAGAATCAAGTGCAAACTTAAGATGATGTAGGTGGCTGCAGGGGCGGCACACAGCCGGCGCTGGGGCGGTCTAGAGGGGCGTAGGGGCGGCTGGTGTGCAGAAGGTGCACTTCCGGTTGTCCTTTGCTTCTTCACTCGATCTTCTTTACTCCTTCTTCATCTAGCAGCCATACACATACATATACATACATATATACATCAATTGAAGCCATTCAAGGTTACCACAAGATCCAACTTATGGAACCTAAGCTAGAAAAGAAGGAAAGAAGGAAAGAAGAAAGAAAGAAGATAGGAAGAGATGGAAGACAAACCTACCAAGATGAACCTATATAGATGCAAAACCTCGAACCAAATCCTCCAAGCTGGCTCAACAAGGCACAGCAACATCAACCATCAACATCCACAAGAAAAGCCAAGCTCATAAGCTCTCAAACTCACACAAACTCAAACAAAGATCAAGAAGAGATCCAAGGGTTAAGGAAGGAGAAGATGAACGTGAGGAAGGAGATGAAGCTGTAAATGAGAAACCCTCATCCAGATGGAGAGAGAAGAACTTATAGAGGAAGGAAAGAGTAAAGAACGGGTCAAAAGGTCAACAAAACCGGCTGCAGAACACCTAAATCCGTAGGGGCAGATCAGATGGCCGCAAGGGCGGATCATGAGAACCGTAGGGGCGGCCTCTAGGTCACGCAGGGACGGTCCAGGCACAATATGTGCCCTCAGTACTCATCTCAGCAACTCAGCAACTAAGGCTCTTACATATAGATCCTTGATATAATAGAAACCTAAGGCCTTTGAATTTATAGTAGTTATCAAAGAATATCTCCTTGAAAGGGCATCAGCAACAACATTATCTTTTCCTTTCTTATACTTGATGATATATGGAAAAGTTTCTATAAACTTCATCTATCTACCATGCCTCCTATCCAACTTATCTTGACTCCAAAAATTCTTTAGAGACTCATGATCAGTTTTAAGGATAAATTCATTAGGCCAAAGATAATGATGCCATGTCTTGAAAACTTGAAATAAAGCATACAATTTCTTATCATAGGTAGAATAATTCAAGCATGCTCCTTTCAATTTTTCACTAAAGTAGGCAAGTGGCTTACCTTCTTGCATGAGCACTCCTCTAATGTCAATCTCCAATGCGTCACGCTCAACCTCATATGATTTAGTGAAATTTGGAAGTGCTAGAAGTGATGCATGTGATATTTGCTTTGTCAACTCCTTAAATGCCTTCTCTTGAGCTTCTCCTCACTCGAATTGTACTTGCTTCTTCGTGAGAGACGTGAGGGGGGATGCAATGGTACTAAAATCACTCGAATTGTACTTGTTTCTCCTTAAATGCCTTCTCTTGAGCTTCTCCTCATTTGGATGGCTTTATCCTTCTCCTTATCTACCTCTAGACCTCTTGTACTCCCTACAAATCCAAGGAAAACAACTTGATTAGTACTAAATTCACAATTCATAATGTTAGCATATAAAGATTCAGTTCTAAGAGTTCCTAGTACTTCACTCAAATGTTCTTCATGCTCCTCAGGTGATTTGATGTAGATGAGAATGCCATCGAAGTAGACAAACATAACTATCCAATGAAATGGCGTAAGACATGATTCACCAATCTCATGAATGTGCTAGGAGCGTAAGTCAAACCGAAAGGCATACCCAACTAATCATAAAGGCCAAACTTAGTCTCAAATGTCATCTTCCATTTATCTCCTTTCCGCATCCGGATTTGATGATTCCTACTCTTAAGATCAATTTTGGAGAGCAAGGTAGCTCCACTAAGCTCATCTAGCATGTCATTTAATATGGGAATGGGATGACGATATTTGATAGTAATGCTATTGATTCTTCTACAATCAACACCCATCATCCAAGCGTTAACCTTCTTAGGTACGAAGAGAATTGAAACCGCACATAGACTCAAGCTTTCTCTAACATAGTCTTTATATAAAAGCTCTTGCACTTGATCCTGAATTTTCTGACTTTCCCGGGGACTCGTCTTATAAGTCGGACGATTAGGAAGTATAGAACCTAGAATGAAATTAATTTGATGCTCAATGCCTTGGAATGGTGGAAGACCTGTAGAAATCTCATCCAGAAATACATCACAAAACTCATCAAAAGTCGTTAAAATGTTTTAAAGTGAGGTAGCCTTGACTTCATCACTCAAAGTCATAAGACTTTTACATAGCCTCAACGAAACAATATCCAAAGGAAACTAATTCATCAAGAAACTCCCGTTTGGGTGCTAAAAGGACTCGATTAGTCTCAGCAAAATGAATCTACAACATAAGAGTGAAACACCGAAGCAAATGGTGGCCATACGGACGTAGGGGACCCTTATAGCATCCATTTTGCTGGCCGTTTTAGCGTCGCTCGAGAAGTTTCCAAATCTACGATTTTATCTTTGGCAAGCATATATTATGTGTAAACCCTAAACTCCGATATCTCCCCTATATAATCTTACCTCATCCTTAGTGTTAGATACGTTGATTCCTCCTGAATTCAGTAGTCTTCTGATTCCTCCTTATTCTAGCCATCAAGTAGTTATTAGCTTTGCTCTGAAGGTTTACCTTGTAGGAACCAAACAATTGTGAGTTCTTGTCTTTCTTGATTCAATTTATATTATTTTTGCTTTATATTCTATCATGTCTGGCTAAACTACCTCCTGGTCTAAGGATTGTATGATCCTTATAATGAATTAATTTATTATTTGCATATATCTTTATGAATTGAGATTTTGATAGTACTTCTTTTCAAAGCGCTCTAGTCCTACCTTTTAATTACCTTCAAAAGAAATGGTGTTTTTAATTGATTTAGATAAAATAAGTGAAGGGTCAAAATCAAAGTTTGTTTTATTGCATTAATTGAAAAGAGCTTTGTTTTGAGAATACTAGTTCATCAAAGCTTCAAGAATTTCTAATCATCTTAGAAACTTCCGGTTTTTGTACATTTTTAAACTGAAGGGCTACAAGAGAAGGTTTTTCTTGGTCTTTTCCGGATTTTTAAATGTTTCATGGGTTTTCCTATGCTCACCGAACCGCTGGATTAAGAGCTACGAGAGTTGGAAAGCACGGTCTTGGTTTGTCTATGCCCAAGGCTATTTCAGATGGTTACTTGCAGTTATCATACATCAATGTTCATGATATATATATATATATATATATATATATATATATATATATATATATATATATATATATATTTATATATGTATTAACTCATTATAGTTGGTATTCTTGTTTTCTTAGATCGCCTTCCATGTTGTCTACAATCATAATTGCTTTCACCTTGTTACTATTTGTTTCCATCTTGCGACACAAAAGGAAATGATGGTCCCTATATCATCAGGAGGTGTGCCTATGAAAAGCTTGAGAAACCCTACTCGCCGTGCTTAATCAGAACAAATCAAACAAGTCCAAGCTAAAGGTCAAACAAGACACCGTTCGCTCTCTCTTCCCACACGGAAGGCCATAAAATCACTTACCACTAGCAAATCCGGAAACAATGTGTTTATTTTAAATTTTGGTTTATTCTACAAGAGGCTCCAATGGCCCTATATATAGGGTATAGATCGAGTGGTCTCCAAGCAAAAAGGCCCATAAAGAAGTCCATCTTATCTAGCATAAGATATGATCTTCTATTTAGAAAATGTTAAAATAAGATCAACCTTCTAGAAAGGTACGATCTTGTGAGAGATATAATTCTCTCGATCTATCTTTAATCTTTCCTATTAGAAGACTTAAATTATTCGAAAATAATTAAAATAGCATGGGCTGAAAAATAAAAACTAAAGGCCCAAAACTAAAGCAACTTAACCCATAATTTAAATGTGTTTTTATGAGATGGAAAATAACATAACTAGGACCGAAATGCAGGATGCAATTTTGTCCATCATTATATCCATGCACGGCTAGCCTGTTGGTGGAAATATTGATGGATGGTTGGCCCGTTCCGACGTTACATGGGTACGGATATTCTAACATGTGTGCATGGCTTGCATGGTTGATCTCGTCATTATGTACTATCTTTATTTATTCATGTATGTACATGGGTACGTAAGCTATTATGATCATCTAGACTCAACATAGGATCGGTCCATCCTCTCTTCCTTCCACATGTGTACTTGCATGGGGTTGTTGGCTTGCATGCATACGTGGGTCTTGCTATCTTCTATCTCCGATTAATGGTCTTCACTTCTTCAATTATAGATGGTCTTCGTTTCGTCTTCGAGGATGGTCATTATTTCTCTACTAAATATGAATTTGATTCACCCCCTTCTTTTCCTTTGAATGATCTTCACTCCTTGCCTCTTAGCTTCCATGGTTATGGGGTTATTACCTTTATTCTTATTCATGAACTATTAGCTAACGGTTTCGTACCGTGTTGTAGATATTTTGCAGGCTAGGAAGGTTGCAGAGTGATATGATGGGGTGATCAGCCGAGGGCTTCCGTACATTAGGACGTGTATGGTTTTTGGGATTTGGATGTATACATATGTTTGATATTGCCGTTTTTTCTCGATTCTGGTTTTGTATGTATTTTTGAGATATGATTCTACATTTTTATCTATTTGGTTTTATATTTATATGTGCCTTGTTGTAAGGTCCAATGAGCTTGTTTTGAGGCTAGGGTCAAGATCATTTGTGAGATCCTAGCCCGTAGCGCTCTAAATCCCGTGGATTTGAGGTGTTACAAAGTTGGTATCACAGCCTTAGGTTGACAACAATGGCACTTGCAATCTGCGAAAAAGGTCGAATGGATAATGAACAGAACCCCAAAGGGGTTTGACTTTTCCAAAAGATTTTGGTTTTGAAATGTATACAATGATTTGGGATAGAATGTACGGGAAGCCATCACCCCTTCTAAGGATCTCGTTGGTATATATATATATATACATATTATGTGTTGGCCTGTGCAGCTTGTATGGATTTGATTATTATATATATATGGCATTATATAGCCTTTTACGTAGCTATGATATTATCGTTGATGGCTCAGACTAGATCAACATCACCTATAGGACAGGGAAGAGGTAGACTGATAGGTGATTAAATCACTATCATTTTAGGTAGTTTTTAGAGTCTTTTTAATGTCTTTGAGTCATATTGTGTTACTAATACCTTGATTCTGATGAAGAAGTCCAAATGAAGTAAAGAAAGGTTTTAACTTGGAAGAAGAAGAAGATCAGCGAATACAACTTTCTAGTATCACACCGCCCCCGTGGAGTAATGTCACTGTTAGCATGAAATATTGTGATATTTTAGGCACGTTTTCTAGTCGTAATTGATTCATATTGATAGTCTTTGATTGAGCTTTATGCATATATGAGCTAGTATTGCCTATATTGTCGATATAGATGTCTACACGAGTTCTATGTTGATTATAGGTGATTTGGAGCTATTTCCGAACGGAATCGAGCAAAGGAGAGTTGAGTCGATGTGTCTCTAGATCAAGGACACCTTTTGGAAGCAATTTGGAGTATTAGATTGAGGAATGCACGAATGAAGGCAAGAATCACGGTTTTACCCTAAATTACGGCCGTGGATTGTGAAGCAGAATTCGATGTTCATTCCAGGGGATATTACGGCCGTGGAAGCTAGCCGTATTTGTTTCCACGCCTCAAAATTACGGTCGTGGAATCTTCCACGACCGTGATCTTGGCGAATCCCTTCGCCACGTTTCGAAGCCATGATCTCTTGAAGATTGGGCCGGGCCGACATTTGGCCCTGCATTATAAAAAGGACGGATGAAGCAAGATTCCGTCACCTCGCCTGACCTCGCCTAACCTCGTGAACGTCGCTTACGACCTTTCAACCCTAAGTTTAGCGGTAAAAACGCAAGCTTAGCAACACACAAAAACCTTCATTCTTGGGGGTGATTTGAGAGATCTCATTGAAGTTCCAAAGTTCGTTTTGGAGAGTCACCGTTTGTGATCTTCGTGTGGAAGATCGAAGTTCTTGGAGGATTTTGCAAGAAGATTCCTCTTCTTGCTTAGGTTTGATTTAGGATCGGATTGACATCCCGTTTCTTTTCTTTCCTAAGATTTTGATTGCTCATTCCGTTTTGAATCTGTTGACAAACACTTGCTCTTGATTGTGATTCTGAGATTCAATTGAAGATTATTGATAGTTCTTGAAAGTTCCCATCTTTTACCTTTTAAATCTTGAATTAATATCAATATGACTGTTATTGGCTAAAAACCCTTAACAATTCTAAGGTGAAGGGTTGATAGTTGTGGCTTAGATGATGATAGATCGATCGCAAACAGATTAGGCCCTGAGAGTTAGAGAATTGTCGCCGAAAACCCTAAATCACGGCCTGTTCTTGAGTTCCACGACCGTGATTCTTAAGAACTAACCGTAATTTCCCTAAAGTTTACGAGCCTGCTTTTACCTTGATCCAAAGTTAAAGATTTGCTTTAGCTTAGTTTAGACTTGTCTTTTCTAGGTGGTAGTGAAGCCTCAACAACCTCTACCTCGATTGTGAGCCTCAACAACCTCAATCGGATAAGTTAGTCTTGATCTTTAGATTATAAGTTTGGGTATTTGATGCTAATCCTTGTCTTTAGAATCTTTCTATATTGAGCCTCATCGACCTGTATAGGAGGAGTCTTTTAGGTGAGTTACATAAGGTTTTTGGAACCTCAACCGTACGATTACCTTACATTAGTATACCTTTGCATATCTCAACTCTGTCTTTATATCATTAGTATATCTTGAATCGATTGCCACAGCTGGATACCTGGATCTTTAGGATTGTTGTTTTCCCAATATCTGCAAAACTCTCATATTCACCGCTTGATAACTTGCAATCGAGTTCGTTCCACCCAAATCCCTGTGTTCGATACTCTGGAATTCTTGCTTAACTATATCGATCCGTACACTGCGGGTTCGCTTGCTTGATTTCAGTTTTATAAATTTAAAGCTTATTTGCATACACCTCTAGGGGCGAACAAGTTTTTGGCGCCGTTGCCGGGGATTTGGCTTCGATCGAACCCGGGTGCCGGTTGTCAAGCTTGGGAGCTTGCTCTCGTTATTTGATTTTTCTTTGAGTGTATGCGCAGGTCTAGGAACACAGAAGATCTCTTACCTCTTGATCAAGAGCTAGAGAAAACCTTGAGGCAAAAGCGCAAGGAAAGGAAGATGGCTGAAGAAAACGAGCACGATCTTCAAAATAAGTTGGCGGAGAAAGAAGCTCAGCTCCGATGGAATGAGACTCTCCTCCAGGATGAGATGGATCGCCATCAAACTCAAGTTAATGGTCTACAAGACATGATCGTTCAAATGAAGATAAAGATGAGCGATCTTGAGGACAAGGTGGGCAAGAAGTCCTCGAGAAGGAGGACAAGGTCAAGAAGAAGAAACCACTCATCCACCGACGATAGTGATTCTTCCATGCCTCCTTTAGAAGAGATTGATCCCACGATCAATATAAATCCATTCAATCAGCAAGGAGCTGCTAACCGTCGCATTCCACCTAGAAATGCGAGGGTCGAACGTGTGGATAATGAGCCAAGAACTCTTGGCCAGCGGATGGATCCAACACAACAACCACGCCGTTTAGGTGTGAACTTTGATGCTGAAGATGTACAAGGGTTTAGTTTCAACCCTCAAGTTATCACTCTTGTTCGCCAAAGTCAGTTTGGCGGTACAAGCACCGAATCTCCACACCAACACTTGCAAAACTTTGAGTGTATGATGGAGACAATGAGACCAAAGAGCGCCACTACCAACAGCTATAAGCTCAAACCTTTCTTCTTCTCTTTGAAAGGGAAAGCGCTATCTTGGTACCAAGCTCTTCCTAGTGGGAAACTAGAGACGTGGGAAGACCTCTCCGCAGAGTTTCTCACCAAGTTCTTTCCGCCCTCCAAAACGGCGGAACTTAGAGGTAAGATTAATGCTTTTTCTATGAGACCTAACGAAAGTTTGTTTCAATCTTGGGAAAGGTTTCAGGATTTGCTCTTGGATTGCCCTCATCATGGCATATCCAAACTTGCCTTGCTGGAAATTTACTACAAGGGGCTGGATGCGGGAACGCAATTCAACCTTCAATCCCTCTCATGTGGAACGTTCATGGACATGAGAGAAGATGACGCCTGGGACTTCATTGAGAAGCAAGCAAGAGTCATAGAGAAGTATTCCCACCGGAAAGTGGAGGGAAATCGTGTGGAGCAAGGAGCAAAGCTCACACATGAAGCTCAAAATCAGATTTTCTCCCTCAACAATGAGATCAAAGAGTTGAAGGAGACTATCAAGATCAACTTCCCAAAGCAACAAGAGAAGGATGTTGGCTATTTAGGCAACAACAACGGCGGTGATAACACCAACCGCAACAACAATAACCGGAACAATAACCGGAACAACAATTGGAATGGGAACAACAACAACCGGAACAACAACAATTGGAACAACAATCGGGGTTCGAATAACAACAATTGGCGCTCCAATCAACAAAATTCCGGTAACTCCTATCCTTCCAATTCCAATTCACTAACTCCACCCTCCTCTTCCTCTACTCCTTTGAAAAGCCAGGGGCAATCATCAAATGGAGGAAACGATACGGGAAAGGAGAAGCCGGATCCCATGCTGGAAACGATCTTGGGAAAGCTTCAAGGGTTGGAGAACCGCATCATCAAGGTTGATGATCAAATTTCTAAGGTTGACAAAGCTCAAAAGGTTTTGGAAAATCAAATGTTCAACCATGCGGAGGAAGTTCCTAGAAATCAAGGGAAACTTCCAGGAAAGACGGAGGACAACCCTAAGGGAAGGGTAATGGCGATTACAACTAGGAGCGGAGTGACTACCACCGATCCGCAGCCTACGTTTGTTGAAGTCCCCGTAGAGAAAAGCAAGGAAAAGGGGAAGGAGAAGGAAGACGTCTATGTTCCTCCTCCAGCTTTCAAACCTCCCCTACCGTTCCCTCAATCTAGAGCGCGGGCGCGCCTAGACAAGCAATTCGGTAAGTTCATAGAACTCATGAGCAAACTACATATTAATATACCTTTCATTGATGCCATTGTAGGTATGCCGGCCTATGGCAAGTTCTTGAAGGAGCTCCTCTCTAACAAGAGGAAGCTAGAAGATTTTGGAGAAGTCAAGATGAGTTCGGATTCTTCGGACCTCATCAAGACTATGAAGGAGAAAATGCCCCCAAAGCTGAAAGATCCGGGGTCATTTTGCATTCCCATTGGAGTGGGAGAGGTCACATATGACGCTTTATGTGACTTGGGAGCAAGTGTGAGCATCATACCACTTGCATTGTGCAGGAAGATCGGTTTAGGCGACCCTAAACCAGTGAAGATGACGTTATACATGGCGGATCGATCCATTACTCGTCCCGTCGGCATTGTAGAAGACGTCCCGGTCAAGCTAGGCAAGTTCTTTGTCCCCATTGATTTTGTCGTGCTTGACATTCCTGCGGATAGTCCGGTCCCGATCATACTCGGAAGACCGTTTCTTGCAACTTCCGGCTGCATGGTCGATTGCAAGAATGGGAGACTCGCCTTTGACGTTGGGGAAGAGAAAGTAGAGTTCGTTCTTTCCACTCTAGTGAAGGAGCCAATCTTTGATGAGGATATTTACAATGTCCAAGACGAAGAAGGTTTAACTAGGGAGGAGGTAAGTGCGATTCTCTTTAACGATCCTTTGCAAAAGGTTATTACTATGAGTCTAACCGATGTAGGAGGAGAAGAAGAGTGCAAAGAGGAAATTGAAGCCTTAGAGGCACAAGAAGAGACGCATGAAGTGGAGTTTGAGAAACTCCACGATGAGGCAGAAAATACTCGAATCCACGGTCATACTCTGTATTCCACGGCCGTGGATTCCATGACCAAATTCGACCTCCATTCCAGAGGATATTACGGCCGTGGAAAACCAGAGGAAACCGTGATTTTGACCGTGGAAAAGGACGATCGACACACTTCTTCAACTTCCTCAAATCCTTCTCCAAACCATTCAACATCCTTAGAAGCTTCTAAGGAAACATCGGAAGCTCCGAAAGCAATGGAACTCAAACCACTTCCTACTCATCTAAGGTACGCTTTTCTTGGATCTAATTCTACCTTCCCGGTTATAGGAACCACACCATACAACCTCGTGTATGGGAAGTCTTGTCATTTGCCGGTAGAGCTAGAGCACAAAGCGTTTTGGGCTATCAAATGGCTGAATTTCGGCATGAAGGAAGCGGGAGAGAAGCGTCTCCTAGACATCAATGAGCTGGATGAACTCCGTTTGAACGCCTATGAAAACGCTAAGATCTACAAGGAAAGAGCAAAGCGTTGGCATGATAAGCATATCATCCCAAAGGATTTCCAAGAAGGAGATCAAGTTCTCCTCTTCAATTCGAGACTTCGCCTCTTTCCAGGTAAGTTAAAATCTCGTTGGACTGGACCTTTTCTAATTAAGCGTATTTTCCCCCATGGTGCAGTTGAAGTATGGGGTGAAGCTAGCGGAAGTTTTAAGGTGAACGGTCAACGACTCAAAAAGTACTCACCGGAACTCCAAGCTGAGGAGTTTGCACCTACCGTACTCGAATAAGTGCGAGATTGGTCTAGCTACGGACCTTAAACAAAGCGCTTCTTGGGAGGCAACCCAAGGTATTGCATTTTCGTTTGTGCTTTCGATTCATAGTTTAGCTTAGAATAGAAATTTTTGCTTTATTTTTGCCTCGATTTCTCCCGGTATGTTTGTGTTTTTGGTTGTAGGATCGATGGAAAAGAAGAAAAGGGGATAATGTCGAAGAGAAGTGACGAAATTTGGACTTTGAAGCTTTACAGAGAGTTCCACGGTCTAAATTACGGTCGTCATTGCTACAGTGGCCGTAATTCTCAAAGGCCTGTGAAAAACCACAAAAATTACGGGTCCGTACATTTCCACGGCCGTGGAACACCCCGACAGACCGTGATTTTTGAAATTTTGCCTGCAAGTATAAAAGCCACACTTCACCACAAAAACACCACAAAACCCCCAATTTCCACGCCCTAAATACCGAAAACCCGCAGATTCTCCCAAATCTTCGTTCTTTAATCGTTTTTAACGATTCTTCTTCCTAAACTGAAGCAAATCCAACCAAGAACAGGATCCAAGCAACAAATCGAGTGGAAAACGATCAACAAACCCGCATTTCGGATTTTTCAATCCGAAAAATAGGTTTTTGCTCTCTTCTTGATTCTAGTCGTTTTTGTTCGTTTTTGTTAGAGATTTTTAGGAAGAACTGATTGAAATCGGAAGAAATTAGATTAGGACTGCTTGTTGTGGAGTTTGATTGCTGAATTGCTGAGAATTGAGAATTTCTGTGTCGAATCACGGTCTACCCAGATTCCACGGCCGTGGTTTACGAAGAACAGACCGTAATTTTCAACAGAATGGATTTTGTGAGGAGAGTTTCGGGAAGGATTAAGGAAAAGAGAGGGGAACAGAATAAGAAGAGAAAGGGCAACCCTTCCACATCTAGGGCACCACCACCCTCATCCCCCTCACCACCATCCTCACCTTCACCTCCATCTTCACCCCCTCCTCCTAGCATCCCGATCATACACGAGAACCACATAGCTGTGTTTGAGAGAATAGAGAAGAGGACAGTGATAGGTCCTAGATATCTGTTGTTGGAGGATCTACATCCTCTCAACATAGTAGATGACCTTACATGGCTCTTGGATAGAGCCGGTTTGCTTGTCTTCACGAACATTCGTGAGGACGCTTATGAGGAGATCACCCGAGAGGTTGTGACGTCTTTTGAGCACAGCCATGTTGATAGGACTGTCTCCTTCCGTCTCATGAATAGAGACTACCACCTTAGCATTGTTGAGTTCGGGACCATCTTTGGGTTCCATGAGACCTACAACGGTCGCCTCCCTAGGAACGTTTCCGCTAAGGATTTTTGGGAGGATGTGGCGATGATCTATGCCGACGAGGACCGTTGGCATCCAGCTGATACCAAGGCCAAATTGATGTACCATTTGGCCTTGAAGATAGCTCACCGAGTTCTTTCGGAGTGTCTCTTTCCTAGGACGGAGACGCCCCAAAAGATTAAGACGGATGAGTTATTCCTTCTCTACGCTATGCTTCATGGATGCCGCGCAGATTGTGCTACCCTTTTGGCGGCGACGATGAGCAAGCTTAAGAACAAATCGAGAGGGAACATTGGATATGGTGGGATAGTGACCCACATAGCTCGGACGTTTGGTGTTGACTTCTCACCCTGCACCCGCATACCCGCCGTACCTCTAGGATTACACGCGTTCATGGTTAGGGGACTCATCTTCCCCACACATAGAGGTCCGCCTTATGCGGGCATGCCTTGGGAGAGTAGGACGGGCAGGGGTATTGAGTGGCTGCCGGAGTATTCCATTGTGGCGGGATGCCACAATTGGAAGGAGACGTTCGCTGCGATGCACGCGAACAGGCTTGTAGCTCCCCCTTACGTCCCACCACCGGCTGATGATGAGGAGGATATGGGAGAGCAGTATGAGAGTGGTAGAGGAGCAGAGCAGGAGTTCGGCACGTTTCCTGATCAGCCGGATGCGACCCAGGATGTACCTAGACGCTCTCCGCGTCCGGCTAGAGCCTCAGGCTCGTCATCTCGCCGCGCTAGCGTGAGCGAGAGGCCCACGTGGATGACTACACCTCCCACCTGGTACGAGACACCCCCTCCTTGGTCCACTACGCAGTCAGCAGCACCAGCAGCACCACCACCACCACCATCAGCACCAGCCGATGCTCCCGGATGGTATGATCACCCCCCTGGGTGGTATGAGAGGATGCCGGATTGGGCTACCGGACTTTCAGAGAGAGTCGGAGCACTAGAGATCCGGGCGGATGATAGAGACAGACGTTTTGACGACCTTGACCACATGATGAGGGACGTCTACCGCCAGCAGTTTGGGCGGTACTATGATCCGAGTTTCTCTCCATTCCCACCTCCACCGGCACCGCAGTGATAGATGACCGGACAGCTCGTTTCTAGACATCCCAACCACCATTTGTGAGTTTTCTTTTTCTTTTCTTTCTTTTGTTCTTTCTTGTGAACATTAGGGACAATGTTCGTCCTAAGTATGGGGTGGGATGTACTAAATGTTTGTAATAACTCTACTCTATATGTTGCTTCTATTCCGAGACTATCATTGCATGTTCATTGTATGTTACACGTTTCATTCTTGCATTGCATGAAAAAGAACTTTAAAAACCCATAAAAATTGAAAAATTTTGAAAAATTTGATGCTTCTAACGAATCGATATGATTTCCATGATAATCATTACTTGCGAATTGAGTTGATAACAATTGCATGCTTGAAAGGATGGTAATTCGAAAAGGATTTGAATGAATGAATTTTACCTCTTTTGCAAGTTGTATAATGTGAGAATGTTACCTAAATCATATAAGAAATTGAAGTTGAAATCACATTATAAGCTCCTATACTTCTTGTTGAAATGATTAAGGCAATTCGATATTCTCTTTCTTCTTTCTTTGATCATCTAACTCCTCATTGAAATATTAGCCTCCCTTACCTATCCGGGAATTTGGAAAGTGAATGAGAAAAAGGCATGTTTGATGTGGGAGGGCCATGAGAGCATATATTTGCAATCAATTGAATAGAAAGAAACTATAGGTTTGGGGAAGTCAATCATGACGATGAGTAACTCGGCACCATTCACATAGCCGGGTGTTTGTGTCTTGCCAAAGTCGAATTGAGCGATATTCCTAGCGGATTATGGTATGTGCGCTAAGGGTTTGAGGCATCTCGCAAAAATGAGAAACGCCAATCTCCTAGGCTTCGGTTTTTGTGCACCTCTATCCATAACTCCAAAAGTAAAGTCGAAAAATGAAAAGAAAAGAGCGAAGCTCTAAGTGAAGTGTTGCGGAAACCGCAAAAGAAGAAGAAGGTAGTTGTCCACTTTCCCGGATTTATGCACCACTTTCCCTTAAAGTTTTCCCTACCCTTCCATGCTCTAGACCTTTTCTTTGAAAGTCCTTATGATCAAAAGAATGTTATATGGCTTGGTGATCTAAATTGAAATTCTTATGATTGATTTTGACAATGTTTGAAGGTTATAATGCTTGTTTAGAAGCTAAATTGATTCATGATTTTTCTTTGCCTCTTACTCTCTAATTAAGTGTGTGAAAGTTTGAGAACGATTGAAGCAAGGGTTGAGAATGATCTATTCTTTAGAAGTCACATTCATCCGAAGGGAGGTACACATATTTCATCCTAACCTTTGTTTAGAACTTTTTGAAAGACCTTGCTTAGGGACAAGCAAGTGTTAAGTATGGGGTTATTTGTTAGCATGAAATATTGTGATATTTTAGGCACGTTTTCTAGTCGTAATTGATTCATATTGATAGTCTTTGATTGAGCTTTATGCATATATGAGCTAGTATTGCCTATATTGTCGATATAGATGTCTACACGAGTTCTATGTTGATTATAGGTGATTTGGAGCTATTTCCGAACGGAATCGAGCAAAGGAGAGTTGAGTCGATGTGTCTCTAGATCAAGGACACCTTTTGGAAGCAATTTGGAGTATTAGATTGAGGAATGCACGAATGAAGGCAAGAATCACGGTTTTACCCTAAATTACGGCCGTGGATTGTGAAGCAGAATTCGATGTTCATTCCAGGGGATATTACGGCCGTGGAAGCTAGCCGTATTTGTTTCCACGCCTCAAAATTACGGTCGTGGAATCTTCCACGACCGTGATCTTGGCGAATCCCTTCGCCACGTTTCGAAGCCATGATCTCTTGAAGATTGGGCCGGGCCGACATTTGGCCCTGCATTATAAAAAGGACGGATGAAGCAAGATTCCGTCACCTCGCCTGACCTCGCCTAACCTCGTGAACGTCGCTTACGACCTTTCAACCCTAAGTTTAGCGGTAAAAACGCAAGCTTAGCAACACACAAAAACCTTCATTCTTGGGGGTGATTTGAGAGATCTCATTGAAGTTCCAAAGTTCGTTTTGGAGAGTCACCGTTTGTGATCTTCGTGTGGAAGATCGAAGTTCTTGGAGGATTTTGCAAGAAGATTCCTCTTCTTGCTTAGGTTTGATTTAGGATCGGATTGACATCCCGTTTCTTTTCTTTCCTAAGATTTTGATTGCTCATTCCGTTTTGAATCTGTTGACAAACACTTGCTCTTGATTGTGATTCTGAGATTCAATTGAAGATTATTGATAGTTCTTGAAAGTTCCCATCTTTTACCTTTTAAATCTTGAATTAATATCAATATGACTGTTATTGGCTAAAAACCCTTAACAATTCTAAGGTGAAGGGTTGATAGTTGTGGCTTAGATGATGATAGATCGATCGCAAACAGATTAGGCCCTGAGAGTTAGAGAATTGTCGCCGAAAACCCTAAATCACGGCCTGTTCTTGAGTTCCACGACCGTGATTCTTAAGAACTAACCGTAATTTCCCTAAAGTTTACGAGCCTGCTTTTACCTTGATCCAAAGTTAAAGATTTGCTTTAGCTTAGTTTAGACTTGTCTTTTCTAGGTGGTAGTGAAGCCTCAACAACCTCTACCTCGATTGTGAGCCTCAACAACCTCAATCGGATAAGTTAGTCTTGATCTTTAGATTATAAGTTTGGGTATTTGATGCTAATCCTTGTCTTTAGAATCTTTCTATATTGAGCCTCATCAACCTGTATAGGAGGAGTCTTTTAGGTGAGTTACATAAGGTTTTTGGAACCTCAACCGTACGATTACCTTACATTAGTATACCTTTGCATATCTCAACTCTGTCTTTATATCATTAGTATATCTTGAATCGATTGCCACAGCTGGATACCTGGATCTTTAGGATTGTTGTTTTCCCAATATCTGCAAAACTCTCATATTCACCGCTTGATAACTTGCAATCGAGTTCGTTCCACCCAAATCCCTGTGTTCGATACTCTGGAATTCTTGCTTAACTATATCGATCCGTACACTGCGGGTTCGCTTGCTTGATTTCAGTTTTATAAATTTAAAGCTTATTTGCATACACCTCTAGGGGCGAACAGTCACCACCCCTGCGGTGACACTACACTCCAGTGACGTAGCATGTGCCTCGCCATCACCCCGAGAGCAGGGTGTCACCGCCCCTGCGGCTTCACCTAGCCGCCCCTACGGTGACACCCCTAAAGACCCATGTCTAGTGTCGTAGCCTACGCTTTGGCCTGCTCCTGGAAGGCTCTTGTCACCGCCCCAGGGACGGCCTCTAGCCGCCCCTACGGTAACTCTGCTCAAAGAACAAGTGTCAGTGCCACTACCTGTTCCCATTCCAACGGACCTATGAAGCCGAACATACTGTGTCACCGCCCCCTGCGGTGACACTAGGCCGCCCCTGCGGATTAACACCAAAAACGTCACGAAGATGGAGAGTCATACGTTTAAGAGCATTAAATACTTGCCCCCGCGGGACTGCCATGCCGCCCCAGTGGTCAAGATGAAGTTGGAACGTTCTGGCCTAAAACGCCCCTACGGACCTGTAGCCCGCCCCCGCGTTTTAGCGCCAAAAGACTTAACTCCGGCTATTTGAACCACCTTTATGACATTTAAGGTGGTTGTTTAGTGATAACACGATTTATGGGCTAGTTTTAGGCAATCATTTAGATAGAATTCTCGCTCATTCATGCATGGTTTAGCATTGGTTCGAGACATTTTGCACTCAATTCATGTATTTTGTCGAGATAGATGTCTACACGGACTTGTGCGTGTTTTATAGGTAATTCGGGAAATTTAGGAGCTAAAACGATGCATTTGAGGATCGTTTATCTAGACAACACACCCTCGGACTCATTAGGACACAAGCTATAGGCTAAGGAGGACTCATGGAACCTTGCCAATACTAGCCATGCACCAAATCACAGCTTAATGATCCAAGGCAAAGTTTCTGCACAGAATCACGGTTCTCTGACAGATCACGGCCGTGGAATCAACCGTGGTTTTTGCCAGATTCTTGTGACAGCTGTGCCACAACTCTCATGGCCAGCTCATGCAAGTTTGTTATAAAAGTGGTCCTTCATGGGTTGTGAGGGGCAGCTGGGAGCATCTTGGAGCAGCTCATCCATTTCCCATTTCTCTAACAAAAAATATCCTCTTAAGAAGAAGATTTTCTAGGAAGGAAAGTGTCAAAAGGAAGAAGAAGAGCTCCATTGAAGGGAAGAAGAAGATCACACAACATTGCTATTGTTGCTAGATTTCCGGATTCTATTTTCTAGTTGTAAGAACCATTTGAACCTTCTTTTGGAAGGATTGTAAGTCTCCCAAATTCTATTTTCAGCTTGGTTAAATCCTAGTACTCTTGTTCATCTCTTTCTTTCATTCTCTTGCAATTGAATGTTATGATTTTGTGTTTGTTTGTTTCGATTTCTATTATGAATGTTGTAGGCTAAATAGATGTGGTTCTAGGGTAAGGAAAGGATGGTTATGGCTAAGGCTATGATAGGATGAACTTAGATTTATCTTTGGATGACTTGTGTGCTTGAACGTACTCTCTGTTAGGAATTACGGGTAGATCTTGTCAAACCACGGCCGTGGTTTAGGTAGAACAACCCGTGATTTTCCTGGTTCGATGGATCTTGATTTAGATTGGTAGAATGTTGAAATCCTAAGTGTTTGTTGAGTTAAATCTATCATAGGGTAACCTAGAGTTAGCAACTAAGTGTTAGGAGAGACTTACCCGGTAATCCTCACTCTTAGATTCCAAAGGTAACAACCCTTAGGTAGTGGTGAGCCTAATAAGCCGCCATTGGATTAAGTGTGCTGGATAGTAGCTTGAGACTAGCCCTTCCGAGACTTACCCGGTGAGGATAGGTTAGATCCTTGAGTAAACAATCCGGTTTGAGTAGAATTCCGCTCCTTAGGTTCTTAGAGACTTACCCGGTAATGAGACCTAGGAAATGGACTAGCGGATCTTGAGACCTACCCGGTGATTGATCCCAATCTAGAAATGCTTAATCCCCAACATAGTTAATCCAAGAATTGAATAGATAGCTTGAGTCTTATGCCATGACCGGAACTTCCAACCCCTAGAATCCATCTTTTCTTTCTTTGATCTATATCTTGTTTAGTTGTTCATTCGTGTTTATTCATAGTTTAGTTAATTGATTGTTTTGCATGTGTTGTGATCTTTGATTGATCACCAAAAAATTCAACCAAAAACATTTGAGATTTTCATTTCTTTATTTCTTTCTTTTCTTGCACCCTAGGTCTTTACTAAACTCAATCACAAATCGAATCAATTTCACTTTAGTCTTTGTGTTCGACCTCGGAATACTATCCCTACTACAAACGTCCCGTACACTGCGGGTTTCGCTAGGAGTTAGGATAATTATAACGAGTATAAATTTAAAACCTAATTGCGCATCACAATCTTAGCGTAACAAGTTTTTGGCGCCGTTGCCGGGGACTAGGTCTAGATTGAGTCTATTTTGTGATTGTTTCTAGTGTAGATCTTTCTTGTTGTTTTTGATCTCTTTTTGGTTTGTGTCTTTGCTTTTCAAGACATCTATTACTCTTTAGGTGTATGCGAAGATCTCGTGTCAAGGATTTAGCTTCATTCGATCCCGAACCGGAGAAAACCCTTCGATCTAGATCCAAGAACATCCGAAAAGAGAAAGAGATGGCCGGAAGAAACCTTCAAGCTGAGTTGGATGAAGCCTTAGAGAAAATAAGGCTAAGAGATGAGCTCTTGGAGGAAGAAAGGAGACTTGCCAATGAGAGGCAAGAGGAAACTAGGAGGGAGATTGAGGAGATTAGGCAAGCCCTTGTTCAAGGAGAGCTTAATCGCCGACAACCTCCACCTCCTCCACCACAACCGCAGCCGGCGGCCAATGTTAGGGTTATTCCCATTGCTATTGAGGAGCCACAAACCCTAGGGAGACGCATGGATCCGGCACAAAGAGCACACCGACCGGGTGTGAACCTAGGAGATTCCGCTACCCACAACTATGAGCTCCGCCCTCAAGTTCTACAAATGATCCGGCATAATCAATTTGGAGGGATGGAAGGAGAGTCTCCTCATCAACACTTGATGAATTATAAGATCTTGATGGAGACTCTTAGACCGCCAAGATTGGAGAGCAACAACCATAAGCTTAGGGCTTTTTCCTTCTCCCTTAAGGATAAAGCCTTGGCTTGGTATCAATCTATTCCACAAGGGCGAGTAGGTACTTGGGAGGAGATGACCACCGAGTTTTTGACTAAGTTCTTCCCACCTTCCAAGACTACCGAGTTAAGAGGGAAGATCAATGCCTTCGTGATGAAGGATAGAGAGAGTTTGTTCAAGTCTTGGGAGAGGTTCAAAGACCTTCTCCTTGATTGTCCACACCATGGCATACCGAAAATTGAGCTATTGGAGATCTACTTCAAGGGACTTGATGAAGATAGCCAATTCAAGCTCCAATCTCTTTCCGGTGGGACTTTTATGGAGAAACATGTAGATGATGCTTGGGAGTTTGTGGAGAAGCAAGCCCTAGTGATTGAGAAATACTCCCATAGGAAGAGCGAAGGGAGGAAGGCGGGAGCATATGAGGTGAGTGAAGTCACCATGAGCAATTTCAAGCTTGACGCCATCAACAATGAGTTGAAGTCCTTGAGGGAGTTGTGTGCTACAACTTTGAAGAGCCAAGCAACTCCTCAAGTGCTTCCACAAGCTAACTTGTCTTCCAAGGAGGAAGATGTGAATTATATGGGAAGGGGCAACTCCAACAATTACCAAGGCCCAAGGAGTTTCAACAACAACCGGCAATTCAACAATTACCGGCCCAACCACAACCATCCCGGATTTTCTTACTCGAACCCGGATGGAGCCTTGAACCCTCCCGCTTCCACAAGCTCAACTCCACCACCAAGAGCTTCACAAGAACCTCCACCCGGATTTACTCAACCTCCCAAGGATAGAACCGAAATGATGTTTGAGCAATTGCTAGGAAGGTTGAGTGGTCTTGAGAGCACCGTGACTTCAATCTCTAAGGCTCAAAAAGTCTTGGAAGCACAAGTGTTCCAAAAAGCAAGTGAAGCCCATAGAGATCCGGGAAAGCTTCCCGGAAGAACCGAAGACAACCCAAGAGGCCAAGTGTTGGCTATCACAACAAGGAGTGGGTTGAGTTTAAAGGATCCTTTGCCCAAGGACCATGCTAAGGGAAAGCAAGTAGTGGTAGAAGAGGGAAGAATGCAAGAAGATGGAGGCAAGAGCAAGGATGTAGAGCCAACCTATGTGGCACCGCCTCCATACAAGCCACCACTTCCGTTCCCACAATCAAGAGCAAGAGCTCGTTTGGACAATCACTTTGGTAAGTTCCTTGAACTAATGTTTAAATTGCATATTAACATTCCGTTCATGGATGCTATTTTAGGAATGCCGGCATATGGCAAGTTTTTGAAGGAAATACTTTCCAACAAAAGGAAGTTGGAAGAGTATGGGGAGATAAGAATGACCAAGAGATCCTCGGAATTGATTCAAACCATGAAGGAGGAGATGCCTCCCAAGCTAAGGGATCCGGGCTCTTTTTGCGTCCCAATAGGAGTGGGAGATGTGAAGTACGAGGCCCTTTGTGACCTTGGAGCGAGTGTAAGCATTATACCGCTTGCACTTTGCAAAAAGGTCGGGTTAGGAGAGCCAAAGCCGGTCAAGATGACCCTCTATATGGCAGATCGTTCTATCACCCATCCGGTTGGGATCCTAGAGGACATTCCGGTGCAACTAGGAGGATTCTATGTGCCAATTGACTTTGTCGTCTTGGACATTCCGGCGGATTACCCGGTTCCCATCATCTTAGGAAGACCTTTCCTAGCCACCTCCGGATGCCTAGTGGATTGCAAGAACGGGACTCTCTCCTTCAACATTGGAGAAGAGAACATCAAGTTCAAGTTGTCCACAATGATGAAAGGGCCAGCCCTTGATGAAGATGTCTTCAACATAATCGAGCATGAAGAATCTAGGGAAGTTGTGAGCTCGATCTTGATCAAGGATCCCTTAGAGAAGGTTCTTGCCTTAAGCATGATGGAGGAAGGTGTTGAGGAGGCCTGCAATGAAGAGATCAAAGCCTTGGAAGCCTTGGAAGAGGAGCCAAGAGTTGGATTTGAAAGCCACGAAGAGGTGTTGAACAGCTGCAAATTCCACGGTCGAGATTTATGTTCCACGGCCGTCAAACTTTCTGGACAACTCCGAGAAGCAAGCTTGGCAAGAACCACGGCCGTAGGAGTTGGGCGAGCCGTGATTTCAACCGTGGATTTCCCTGGACCAGTCCTTGATGATGATCACGCTTTTAGGAGGCATGGGGAGTCTTCATTTGCTTTGGACTCATCTCATCCAACCTTATTTGGATCATCTTCAACCGATAAAGGTCCTCCTCAACTTGAACTTAAACCCCTTCCCTCTCATTTAAAGTATGCATTTCTTGGTGAAAACTCTACATATCCTGTGATTGTTAATGCATGCTTGAGTGATGATGAACTTGCTAAGTTGTTGCATGAACTAAGATTGCATAGAAAGGCCATTGGTTATACTATTGATGATTTGGTTGGCATTAAGCCCTCTTAGGTTGATTGAAGTTGCATTGCTACTTGGTTGTAAGTCTTTATAATAGAAGTTTAATTCAGTATCCATTTGTGTTATGTTTCCTTTATCTTTAACTTATGTTTGCGTCTCTTTTCTCACTTAGTTTGATCACCTTAAGTGTAAAATTGTATGCAAAGTGTTAGGGTTAATCGATTCTGGGTTCGGGTCCTTAATCTAGTAGCAAACCCCTAGGTAAAAGCTGGTTGTGATTAATTAAGGAAAAGGAACATAACTATAAAGTAAGATTAACGGGTTGTTTACCTTCTTTATATCTCTTTATCTTTATTTAAATGCTAACTTGTGCTTTAATCTTGTAGGTTTATGGATCAATAAGCTAGTTAAGTTGTGTTAATGTTGGTTGGCTTAACACATATATAAGATCAAGATGAGAAACATTGGTGAGTTAGTTCTAAAAAGAACCAACCAAGTAGTATAGATGCTAAGATCTAACATAGAGTAGCTTTCTAATCATCCATATAATCATCATCTTTGCTTGTTATTAAATAACTTTTGTCTTGTTTGTTCTACAATGTAAACCCCCCCCCCCCCCTTTGTTTACCAATTGATAATTGAAACCAAAACTTGACTAAAACTCTCTTGGGTTCGACCCTTACTTACGCAAAAACATTTTGGTGCTAATAAAACGGCTAGAAAAGTTTTGGATATGGGTTTCTTTTGGCCACACATCTTTCATTATGCCTTTGAATTTTGTAAAGTGTATGATAGGTGTCGAAGAATAGGTAATATCTCTAGGAGGAATGAAATGCCACAATCATCTCTTATTTTCTGTGAAATTTTTTATGTTTGGGGATAGATTTTATGGGTCCTTTTCCTATCTCCTTTGGGAATATCTATATTTTTCTTGCGGTGGACTATGTTTCCAAATGGGTGGAAGAAAAGGCCACCAAAACTGACGATGCTAAGGTTGTGGCAACTTTTCTCAAGGATAACATATTTGCAAGGTTCGGTATCCCTAAAGCTTTGATAAGCGATAGGAGAACGCATTTTTGCAACAAGACGATCACCGCCCTCCTCAAGAAGTACCATGTCCATCAAAGAGGTTCCATGGCATACCACCCAGAAACCAATGGGCAAGCAGAAGTATCAAACAAATAGATCAAGACGATCCTCGAAAAGACGGTTACCCTCGGAAGGAAGGATTGGAGCTTAAGAGTCAACGATGCTTTGTGGGCTTACCGTATAGCATACAAGATCCCCATTGGGATGTCACGATTCTGACTTGTGTTTGGAAAGGCGTGCAATTTACCGGTGGAGCTAGAACACAAGGCTTGGTGGGCGGTGAAGAAATGCAACATGAACGTGAATGAAGTCGGTGAGTTCCGGAAACTCCAATTGCAAGAGCTTGAGGAATTGAGGCTCGATGCATATGACCATGCCACAACATACAAGGAGAAAACCAAGGCATGGCATGACCAGAATATCCTCCGAAAGGACTTCCAAGCTGGTAATAAAGTCCTTCTATTTCAATCACGTTTAAAACTTTTTGTAGGAAAGCTCCGTTCGAGATGGACAGGCCCTTACGTCATAGTTGAATTCCATCCACATGGTGTTGTGGATCTTTACGATCCACAAATACACAAGATCTTCAAAGTCAATGGACAAAGGCTCAAATTATACCATGAGGGAGTGACGAATGATCCAATCGATGAGATGGTCTTGGAGGAAGCCCAAGCTGAGAAGTGAAGGACTTGCGTTGAGTCAACGACGTAAAACAAATGTGCTGCTCGGGAGGCAACTTGAGAAAATAAGAAGAGGAGTTTCTATCAAGAATACCGCCCCCGCGGCCTTGTGTCACCGCCCCGGCGGTGACACTGCGCTCCCAGCCCGCCCCCAACGATGACCCAGTGCCAGCACAAAGCTGTCACCGCCCCCGCGGTTTCACTCTTGACATGTCACTCCCAGCACCGGGGGCGGCGCTAGGCCTGTGGCCTTCCTTACTTGTCATCACCCCTGCGGTGACAAGCCATCACCCCTGCGGTTTTACCTAGAAAAAAAATATATAGAAATCAGAAAATTTACCTACACCTACCCCACCCACCTCTCTTTCTCTCCTCCTCACCAAGATCCTACCCCGACCTAACCTCTCACACTCTCCCTCGCTCAAAACTCTCACTCTCACTCTCGCCACCGCAACCATCCCGCCCCAACCCCGCCGGATAGCAAGCACCACCGCCCTCGACGAGGCCCTTGCGCCACCCCACCCTCGACGGCACTTCCCTAAACTCTCCACCCCTCACCTTCACTCCAACAAACCCTAACCACCCTTCCAACTCTCCACCACCAAGATCTCCACCACCACTCACCCCCGGCATCACCTCTCCCACCTCCGACCACTTTTAACGACCAGAAGAAGCACCAGCAGTGACGGCCTCCAACAATCTGTCAAAGATCGCCTTCAAGTCTTTGCCCACCCCTGTGCCTACTACCCCCCGCCCATGAGCCTCACCTCCTCCGCGGCCCTGCAACCCGCCCCCATAGTTTCACAACAGAAAGGTCGTTTTCTTCAATTTTCTTTGTAAAATCGAATTCTTATGATTTCAAGTGTTGTAGAAAGGAACAACCTAGGAAATCAAATATGAAAGCTAGAGAATTGGCACGATATAAGATTGTGCAAAACCGATCGGTCTTTCCAACTCAGTTTTTACATATACCGGCGTTGGAGACTTTGGGGATACTAGAGAGTATGCAGGCATTCCTCGAGCACGTTGGGTTCGAGAAATTCCTAGGGAAGAGTGCTCCTACCTATCCCGAGCTGGCGAGGCAGTTTGTGGTCACCTTCAACATGGAGAAGGATGGTCACATTAGCATGGGATTGAGGTTCAAGTACAACCAGAAGAACTATACGTTGGACTTGGACTAACTAAGGGCCACTTTTGGAATCTCTAAGATCCCTTCTAAGAGGTGGTGGGAGACATCCCCTACACCGGACTTTGTAAAGTTCTGGCGAGCTGCTACCAGTTCTGATTATCATGCGGGGGGTGAATACAACAACAAGCTCACTCATCCGTGCTTGAGGCTCCTATCCAAGACAATCATGTGTGTCTTTTGTGGACACAAAGAGGAGAACAAGGTCGCTCTCAAGGACCTTCCATTGCTCTGTGCTTGCATTCCGGCGTGTGACAACGTGCCGGATTGGATTTCCTCATTCCCTTCTCCACATTATTTGACTGAATATAAACTGAATTACAAGCTGAAATCCTTGGATAAACCAAAAACCCGAAAGGGTGGTTTAGGCAAAAAGAAGGTAGTCTTACCAACTCTAGGTTGGTGCAAAATTGGACTTGAGGGATGTGATATTTTGGTCAGATTATCATGAAAAGAAGAAGAGTGGCAAGGAGAAAACCCGAAAGGGCTCCTTGGCAAAATGAGTGATACCGAGTGTAGGTTCTCCTTCCGGCGTTGGAGACATAAGAAAGAGACTCATAAGGAGGAGTCCGGGTAGGTCACTCTTGGAGAAATAAGGATGGTAGTTTCTCACCTTTTCTCACTTCTCTCTTTTCTCACTTTCTTTGGTAGCTTTTCTCTTTTATTTCCTCACTTGTCTACTGCACCATACTTCCTGAGGTGTGTTGTGTTGATATTGTTTGATGTCTTGGTTACTCGGGACGAGTAAAGAGTCTAAGTATGGGGGAGTTTGATAGGTAAAGGAATCACTATCATTTTAGGTAGTTTTTAGACTCCTTTTAATGTCTTTGAGTCATATTGTGTTACTAATACCTTGATCCAGATGAAGAAGTCCAAATGAAGTAAAGAAAGGTTTTAGCAACATTTGGGAGGAGAAGAACATCAACGAAGACAACTTTCTGGTGCCACACCGCACCCGCGGAGTAATGTCACCGCCCCTACGGTGACACTACACTCCGGTGACGCAGCCTGCGCCTTACCAGCGCCCCGAGAGGAGGGTGTCACCGCCCCTGCGGTGACACCCCTGAAGACCCATGCCTAGTGCCGCATTCTGTGCTTTGGCCTACGCCCGGAAGGCCCTTGTCACCGCCCCAGTGACGGCCTCTAGCCGTTGCTGCGGTAATTCAGCCCGAAGAACAAGTGTCAGCACCCATGCGCCACTGCCTGCGCCCTTTCTAGCGGACCTGTGAAGCCGAAGAGACTGTGTCACCGCCTCTGCGGTGACACTAGGCCGCCCCTACGGATTAACACTAGAAACTTCACGAAGATGGAGAGTGAGACGTTCAAGAGCATTAAAGACCCCACCCCGCGGGACTGTCATGCCGCCCCAACGGCCAAGATGAAGTTGGAACGCTCCGGCCTAAACCGCCCCTGCGGACCTGTAGCCGCCCCTGCGGTTTAGCGCCAGAGGACTTAACTCCGGCTTTTTGCATCACCTTTATGACCTTTAAGGTGGTTGTTTAGACAGCCCATTTATTCCGTTTTAATGCATTTTGTAGTATAAATAGAGCCCTTGGTTGATTGCTAGAATCATCCACATTTTTCCTCAAAAAGCTCCATATTTTCTAAGTACCATTTGTAATGAGTTTCTAAGCTTCCTTGCTACATTGGGTTGATTGAAGATGCATTGCTACTTCGTTGTAAGTCTTTATAATAGAAGTTTAATTCAGTATCCATTTGTGTTACATTTCCTTGATCTTTAAATTATGTTTGCATGTCTTTTCTCACTTAGTTTGATCACCTTAAGTGTACAATTGCATGCAAAGCTCTAGGGTTAATCGATTCCGGGTTAAGGTCCTTAATCTAGTAGCAAACCCCTAGGTAAAAGCTGGTTGTGATTATCTAAGGGAAATGAACATAACTATAAAGTAAGATTAACGGGTTGTTTATCCTCTTTATATCTCTTTATCTTTATTTAAATGTTAACTTGTGATTTGATCTTGTAGGTTTATGTATCAATAAGCTAGTTAATTTGTGTTAATTTTGGTTGGCTTAACACATATATAAGATCAAGATGAGAACATTAGTGAATTACTTCTAAAAAGAACCAACCAAGTAGTATAGATAACTGAATCCGGGTTAAGGTCCTTAATCTAGTAGCAAACCCCTAGTGTAAGTAAGGGTAGCTTTCTAATCATCCATATTATCATCATCTTTGCTTGTTATTAAATCACTTTTGTCTTGTTTGTTCTACAATCCAACCCCCCCTTTGGTTACCAATTGATAACTGAATCCAACCAAAACTTTACTAAACTCTCTTGGGTGCGACCCTTACTTACACTATACAATCGGTTAAGTGTAACGTTCGGAATTCTACTTTGATTAAAGCTAAAAGACAACGACCTTAGTAATCTAGCCTTGTCATAGACCACCTTTATCTACGGTATTCGTAAGTCATGAACAATTTGGTGGACCTCCAGTCGCGAGAGGTCGGGGTTAAGTCCCCATTGCTGATTCGCTAGAGACGGAAGACGAAGTTATGGAAGATATTGAGAATGTAATTTCCGAGACTGTCGGAAATGTGTGGATCGTAGTAAGGAACGAGATAATTACCCTACTTAGATTGTAGAGTACCCAAGCGGAAGATTCAAGTTGCGCCTCAATGAAGTAACTAGCTTAAGAAGACGTCTAGTGTGTAATAGAAGTGGCGAAGAAGGAAAGATGTGTTCCATATCCTTCGGATCACCAAATCTGATGATTTGTTGTAAAAGGTGATTTTGGTATTAGTTACAACAAAGAGGATGGATAAGGTTGTTAAGGCTCAAGAGAAGCCAAGAACACCGACGCCAAATGTATGATTGAAGATTTACAATTACTAGAGAGTATTGATATGAAAATGTAGAGATATCATTGGAGTCGATCTATCATCCAAGGGATCGTGGTTTGAGTTGAGGTGAGGCTGATTGGACAGGATTGTGACACCTTCGGGTGCAACGTTAGAGGACATTTTGTTGTATGCAAGTTAGTGGAAGCGTTTGATAAGTCATCTAGTCTATTTTCACTGAAGAGCGTGGATTTTGGCGTTGAGATAGAGTCAGGGATGAGACCGATTTTGAAAGCACCATATCATATGGCGCTATTAGAATTGAAGAAGCAACTCGAGGAGTTAGCAAAGAAGGGCTTCATACGCCCTAGCATTTCCCCATTGAGTGCACCGATGTTTGTCGTGCGGAAGAACGGATCGATGAGGTTGTGCATGGACTATTTAAGAGTTAAATAAGATGATAATCAAGAACGAGTAGGCATTTCCCTGTAGTGATGATCCGTTGGCTCTGTTGCAGAAAGCTTCAGTGTTTTCCGGGTAGATTTGAGATCCGAGTATCACCCGATGAGGGTGACAAAGAGTAGGATGTGCCAAAAACGGTATTTCGGACTCGGTATGGCCATTACCAGTTTGTAATGATGCCATTCGGGCTCACGAATGCGCTTTTCGTCTTTATGGAGTTATCTGGATCAGTTTGTGGTGGTCTTCATTGATGATATTTTGGTGTACTCTCGTAGCAGAAAGGAACACACAGGATATTGAG
Organism: Fagopyrum homotropicum; assembly: GCA_033239125.1. Classification (NCBI taxonomy): domain Eukaryota; kingdom Viridiplantae; phylum Streptophyta; class Magnoliopsida; order Caryophyllales; family Polygonaceae; genus Fagopyrum; species Fagopyrum homotropicum. The sequence continues at coordinate 65,651,166 of BSWB01000003.1, forward strand.
AACGGGTTTACGAGTTTTACAGGGTAGAGAGTTGTATGTCAAGCTCTCAAAGTGCGAGTTTTGGATGTTTGAGGTGACCTTTTGAAGTCATGTGATTTCCGCTGAAGAGGGGGGTTACCGCCGGTTTTGTGGAAGAAATTTATGTGATTGCTCTCTAAGTGCGAGTTTATTCTACAATGTTGATAACACGATTTATGACTTTAGTTTAGCCATCCATTTAGATAGTTTTTCCCACTATTCATGCATAGTTTGGCATTAGTTCGTGACGATTTGCACTTAATTCATGTATGTTGTCAAGATAGACATCTACACGGACTTTTGCATGTTTTGTAGGTATTTCGGGAGCCTTTGGAGCTTAATCGATACATCCGGGGATCATTCCTCGTAATGACACATTTCCGTGCTCATTGGGAAGCAAGTTAGGAGCAAAGGAGAACACATAGGACCATGTTGGTGCATGCCTTGCACCAACTCATGGCTCAACAATCAAAAGAAGGCTGAAACACCAGAACCACGGTCACTAACACTTCCACGGCCGTGGAATGGACCGTGATTCCCTCTGGACAGCTGGGACAGCTGTCCCACGATCTCCATAACCGACTCTTTCAAATGGTGAAGGCTATAAGTACTCTTGCAGGCTGATTCTAAAGGGGAACCTCACCTCACCACACACACCCTCTCCCACATTCTCTCATTTTGGATTAGAGCTACTCTTGGAGGAGAAGGAACACTCGCATTTGGAGAAGAAGAAGAAGCACAGTAGTTTCATAGTTTTCATAGTTTTTGAGAGTTTTGAGTGAGTTTTGTTGAAGACATTTGCTTGGGTTGTAAGAAACGATTCGAACCTTCTTTTGAAGGGTTGTAAGTCCTTCTTGACTTTTATTCAGCTTGGTTTTCTTATCCTACTTGTTTCGTTTCTCTTTCATTTCATACTCTTGCTAATGGAAGCCATGAATGTATGCTTGATGAGTTTGATTGTTATGATGCATGTTGTTGGCTAAATAGATGCGATTCTAGGGTAAGGGAATGATGGTTATGGCTTGGACTATGATAGAATAGATTTAAATGTATCTTTGGATGATTTACTTCCTCGTACTTGAGTGCTGTTAGAAATCACGGTTTGTTCTACCCAGACCATGGCCGTGGTTCTTAGGATCTGACCGTGATTTGCTTCTGTTGAGTTTTAAATGATAAATCTGCATGTTAGGATGTTAAATTGTTGAAATCCTAGTGTTTGTTAAGCTTAATCTAACCTAGGGTGACCTAATGCTAGCAATCTAAGTGAGGAAAGAGACCTACCCGGTGATTTCCGATCTTAAGTACCAAAGATGATGGACTCTAGGTAGTAGTGAGCCTCATAAGCCGCTATTGGATCGAGTGTGCTAGGATTGATGTTTAGGACTTGCCTTCCCGAGACTTACCCGGTAAGGAGAGGTTAGATCCCTAGATAGCAATCCAGTTTGTGTAGATTTCCCAACCCTAGGCTCCTAGAGACTTACCCGGTAATAGGACCATAGTTGCGGGAATAGTGTATCATGAGACCTACCCGGTGATTGGTTCCATTTGAGAAACACCCTTTCCCAACATACCATAGTTGATCCAAGGGAATGATTAGAAGCTTGAGTCCAAATGCCATAACCGGAATTCCTAACCCCTAGAATCCGCTTTTCTCTCTTTGATTACCTATCTCGTGTTTGTGTTTGTTTATTTGTGTCGCTAGTTTAGTTGTTTGTAATCTTGCATGATTTGTGATCCTTGATTGATCACCACAAAACCATTCCAAAAACATTGAGATTTTCATTTCTTTATTTCTTTCTCTTTTCTTAGCCTAAATCAACACTATCCTTAGTCACTATTTGATTCAATTTCACCTTAGTCTTTGTGTTCGACCTCGGAATACTATCCTTACTACAAAACGACCCATACACTGTGGGTTCGCTAGGAGTTAGGAAAAATATATCGAGTTATAAATTTAAGACTTTTGCGTGTCACAATCTTAGTGTAACAAGTTTTTGGCGCCGTTGTCGGGGACTAGGTCTAGATTGAGTCATTTTTGTGCTTTTTTTATAGTGTAGGTCTTTCTTGTTGCTTTGATCTCGTTTGGTTTGTGTCTTTGATTTTTCAGGACATCTCTCACTCTTTAGGTGTATGCGAAGATCTCGTGGCAAGGATTTAGCTCCATTCGATCCCGAACCGGAGAAAACCCTTAAAGCTAGATCTAAGAGCATTAGAAAGGAGAAGGAGATGGCCGCAAGCGATCTTCAAGCTGAGTTGGATGAAGCCTTAGAGCAAATTAGGCTAAGAGATGAAGCCTTGGAAAATGAGAGGAGACTTGCCAATGAGAGGCAAGTAGGAGGGAGATTGAAGAGATTAGGCAAGCTCTTGTGCAAAGAGATCTTAATCGTCAACAACCTCCACCTCCACCACAACCGCAGCCGGCGGTTAATATTCGGGTTATGCCCATTGCCATTGAGGAGCCACAAACTTTAGGGCAACGTATGGATCCGGCTCAAAGAGTGCACCGACCGGGTGTGAACTTAGGAGATCCTGCAGCCCATGATTACGAGCTCCGTCCTCAAGCTCTACAAATGATCCGGCATAATCAATTTGGAGGGATGGAAGGAGAGTCTCCTCATCAACACTTGATGAACTATGAGATATTGATGGAGACTCTAAGACCGCCTACATTGGAGAACAACAACCATAACCTTAGGGATTTTTCCTTCTCTCTTAAGGATAAGGCCTTGGCTTGGTACCAATCGATTCCACTAGGACGTGTGAGTACTTAGGAGGAGATGACAACCGAGTTCTTGACTAAGTTCTTCCCACCTTCCAAGACTACCGAGTTAAGAGGGAAGATCAATGCCTTCGTGATGAAGGATAGAGAAAGCCTATTCAAGTCTTGGGAGAGGTTCAAAGACCTCCTCCTAGATTGTCCACACCATGGTATACCGAAGATAGAGCTATTGGAGATCTATTTCAAGGGGCTTGATGAGGATAGCCAATTCAAGCTTCAATCTCTTTCCGGTGGAACGTTTATGGAGAAGAATGTGGATGAGGCTTGGGAGTTTGTAGAGAAGCAAGCTTTGGTGAAAGAAAAGTACTCCCATAGGAAGAGTGATGGGAGGAAACCGGGAGCATATGAGGTGAGTGAAGTCACCATGAGTAATTTCAAGCTTGATGCAATCAACAATGAGCTTAAATCTTTGAGGGAGTTGTGTGCTACAACTTTGAAGAATCAAGCAAGCCCTCAAGTGCAAGTGCAAGCAAACTTGTCTTCAAAGGAGGAAGATGTGAACTACATGGGAATGGGAAACTTCAACAACTATCAAGGCCCTAGGAACTTCAACAACAACCGGCAATTCAACAATTACCGGTCTAACCACAACCATCCCGGGTTTTCCTATTCTAACCTGGATGGAGCCTTGAACCCTCCCGCTTCCACAAGCGCAGCTCCACCGCCTAAGGCTTCACAAGAGCCTCCGCCCGGATTTACTCAACCTCCAAAGGATAGAACCAAGATGATGTTTGAGCAATTGTTTGAAAGGTTGAGTGGTCTTGAGAGCACGGTGACTTCCATTTCTAAGGCTCAAAAGGTGCTAGAAGCACAAGTGTTCCAAATGGCGGGTGAAGCTCATAGAGATCCGGGAAAGCTTCCCGGAAGAACCGAAGATAACCCAAGAGGCCAAGTGTTGGCCATCACAACAAGGAGTGGGTTGAGCATGAAGAACCCCTTACCAAAGGGAAATGATAAGGGGAAGCAAGTGGTGATAGATGAAGAGACATTGCAAAAAGATGGAGGCAAGAGCAAGGATGATGAGCCAACATATGTGGCACCACCTCCATACAAGCCACCACTACCATTCCCACAATCACGAGCAAGAGCTCGTTTGGACAAACACTTCGGTAAATTCCTTGAACTTATGTCCAAATTGCATATTAACATTCCGTTCATGGGTGTTAGTCTAGGTATGCCGGCCTACGGAAAATTCTTGAAGGAAATACTCTCCAACAAAAGGAAGTTGGAGGAGTATGGAGAAGTGAGGATGACAAAGAGGTCTTCGGAATTGATCCAAACTATGAAGGAGGAGATGCCTCCTAAGCTAAGAGATCCAGGATCTTTTTGTGTGCCAATTGGGGTTGGAGAAGTGCAATATGAAGCCTTTTGTGATCTTGGAGCAAGTGTAAGCATCATCCCGCTTGCACTTTGCAACAAGGTTGGGCTAGGAGAGCCAAAGCCAGTCAAGATGACCCTCTACATGGCGGACCGTTCAATCACTCACCCTGTTGGAATCTTGGAGGACATACCGGTGCAACTCGGGAAGTTCTATGTGCCAATAGATTTTGTTGTCTTGGACATCCCGGTGGACTATCCGGTTCCTATCATCTTAGGGAGGCCTTTCTTAGCCACATCGGGATGCTTGGTAGATTGTAAGAATGGAATTCTCTCTTTCAACATAGGAGAGGAGAATATTAACTTCAAGCTATCCACAATGATGAAGGGGCCAGCCCTTGGTTAAGATATGTTCAACATTGTCGAGCAAGAGGAATGTAGAGGAGTTGTGAGCTCGATCTTGATCTAGGACCCCTTGGAGAAGGTTCGTAGCTTAAGTTTGATGGAGGAAGGAGTTGAGGATGATTGCAATGAAGAAATCAAGGCTTTGGATGCACTAGAAAAGGAGACAAGTGTTGAATTTGAAGTGCACGAAGTTGTGCTGAACCACTGTAGGAACCACGGTCTGGCACCAGGAACCACGGCCGTGATTTGTCCCGTGGAACTCTCTGGAATGCTCAAAAGTACTAGCTTAGCAAGTTCCACGGCTGTGGTTGTGCCAGAGGCCGTGATTTTGCCCGTGGTTTCTCTAGGAAGTGCCTTAGTGGTTGATCAAGCTTCAAGGAGCCTTGGAGAGCCTTCCATCGCTTTGGAATCATCTCAGCCTACATTGTATGGAGCGTCTCCAACCGATAAAGGTCCTCCTAAACTTGAACTTAAACCCCTCCCCTCTCATTTGAAGTATGCTTTTCTTGGTGAACATTCTACTTATCCGGTGATTGTTAGTGCATGCTTGAATGATGATGAGTTGGCTAGATTGTTGCATGAGTTGAGATTGCATAGGAGAGCTATAGGCTATACCATTGATGACTTAGTTGGCATTAAAACTTCCTTGTGCATGCATAAAATCTTAATGGAAGACAACCATAAACCTTCAATTGAACCTCAAAGGAGACTAAACCCTATCATGAAAGAAGTAGTAAAGAAAGAGATCCTTAAATTGCTAGATGCGGGAATCATTATCCCGATTTCGGATAGTAATTGGGTTACTCCCATGCATGTGGTTCCTAAGAAGGGTGGGATAACCGTAGTGACTAATGAGAATAATGAACTAATCCCTACTAGGACGGTTACGGGATGGAGGATGTGTATAGACTATAGGAAACTAAATGTGGCCTCTAGGAAAGATCACGTCCCTCTTCCCTTTATTGACCAAATGCTAGAGAGATTAGCTCAACATTCACACTTTTGTTACTTAGACGGTTATAGTGGATTCTTCTAAATCCCTATCCACCCCGATGACCAAGAGAAAACTACATTCACATGTCCTTGGGGTACATTTGCATATAGGAGAATGCCATTTGGGTTGTGTAATGCACCCGCCACCTTTCAAAGGTGTATGATGGCCATATTTTTTGAATATATTGAAAACATCATGGAAGTGTTTATGGATGATTTCTCTGTTTATGGATCTTCACTTGATGATTGTTTAGCTAACTTGTCTTTGGTGTTAAAGAGATGTGAGGAGACTAATCTTGTCTTGAATTGGGAGAAATGTCACTTCATGGTAAGTGAAGGCATTGTGTTGGGACACTTGGGGTTCAACCGAGGCATTGAGGTTGATAGGGCTAAGATTGAGACAATAGAGAAGTTGTCACCACCTACCTCGGTGAAGGGGGTAAGGAGTTTCTTAGGACATGCCGGTTTTTACCGGAGATTCATACAAGATTTCTCTAAAATTTATAAGCCTCTTACTAACCTACTAATGAAGAATGTTGAGTTTGTTTTCTTCAAGGATTGCCTTGAGGCATTTTGTAGGTTGAAGAATGTTTTGATCTCCGCACCCATCATGCAACCTCCGGATTGGAGTTTACCGTTTGAGATCATGTGTGACGCGAGTGATGTAGCCGTCGGGGCTATTGGGACAAAGGAAAGATGGGCTTACACATGCCATCTATTATGCTAGCAAGACGCTAGATGATGCCCAACTCAATTATGCTACCACCGAGAAGGAGTTGCTAGCGGTTGTGTATGCATTTGAGAAGTTCCGCTCATATCTTGTTGGAGCGAAGGTCATTGTGTATACGGACCATGTTGCGGTCCGTTATCTCCTTACGAAGAAGGATGCCAAACTTCGTTTGATTCGGTGGATCCTTCTTCTCCAAGAGTTTGATTTGGAGATCCGAGATAAGAAAGGGTCCGAAAATTCTATAGCGGACCACCTTAGTAAACTCCCACCATTGGAGATTGAGAGAGATAACATCCCGATTGATGACTCATTCCGGGATGAGCAGTTGCAATTTATGGAGGAATGCTTGTTTCAAGTGACTAGAGGGAGTGAGCCATGGTATGCGGATATAGTAAACTATCTCGTTTGTGAAGAGGTGCCACCCGGTCTATCGTATGCCCAAAGGAAAAAGTTCTTCAAGGATGTGAGGCATTACTATTGGAGTGAACCGCTCTTTTTTAAGAGAGGGCCGGAAGTAGTCTTTAAGAGATGCATACCGAAGGATGAGGTGGAGAGTGTGATCCACCATTGTCATTCCTTGCCATATAGAGGCCATGCTAGCTCACACAAGACGTGTGCAAAAGTGTTGCAATCCGGGTTTTATTGGCCAAGTTTGTTCAAGGACGTGTAGAATTTTGTGGTAGCCTGTGATGCTTGCCAAAGGACGGGAAACATCTCAAGGAGGAATGAGATGCCCTTGAACAACATACAAGAGGTGGAAATATTTGATGTTTGGGGTGTGGACTTCATAGGGCCATTCCCCTCTTCATGTGGCAACCTCTACATCCTATTGGCGGTAGACTATATGTCGAGATGGGTAGAAGCAATCGCGTCTCCCACAAATGATGCCAAGGGTGTGGTGCGGTTCTTCAACCGAGTGATCTTCCCTAGGTTTGGAACACCAAGGGTGATCATAAGCGATGGAGGAAAGCACTTCATTAATAGGAACTTTGGGACACTTTTGGCTAAGTATGGGGTGACTCATAAGGTGGCAACACCTTACCTTCCCCAAACTAGTGGCCAAGTGGAGATCTCCAACCGAGAGATAAAGGGAATACTTGAGAAGACGGTTTCTAGGACGAGAAAGGCCTGGGCTATGAAGCTCGATGATGCTTTGTGGGCTTATAGAACCGCTTTCAAGACACCGATTGGCACCACTCCCAACAAGCTAGTTTATGGCAAGTCTTGCCACCTTCCGGTGGAGATGGAGCATAGAGCGTATTGGGCTATAAGGTGGCTGAATTTTGACCTCAAGGAGGCCGGTGAGAAGAGATTGCTAGACATGAATGCTCTTGAGGAGATCCGGTTAAATGCCTATGAAAACGCCCGGATCTACAAGGAAATGACTAAGCGTTGGCATGACAAACGTCTCATCCCAAAGGAGTTGAGTGAAGGAGACTTGGTCCTTCTCTTCAACTCAAGGCTGCGGCTCTTCCCCGGAAAGCTAAATTCAAGATGGACGGGTCCTTATGTGGTGAAGTAGATCTTTCCCCATGGAGTGGTTGAAATAGGAGGGGAGCATTGTGGAGATTTTAAGGTGAATGGGCACCGGTTGAAGAAGTATATCCCGGGAGCTCCGGTGGATATGATTGTCCCACTTCACCTTGAGTGAATACCCTCGAGTTTGGTCAAGCTAATGACCTTAAAGAAGCGCTTAATGGGAGGCAACCCATTGGTAGACATTTTTCCCTTTTCGTTTTTGTTTTGGTTTTGATTTTTCTATTTTTGTGTGTTTTTGTGTGTTTTTGTGTGTTTGGAGTTTGTGTGCTAGAGTCTAAGTAGTATGGAAGCCTTGCATGACGTGTGGATGATGATGATCATGAGTCCCTCATCAATTGTGGGTGGAGCGTACGCGGAACTTGAACGGCTAGCGGTGCCTAGCGCGGGTCCCGTCGCCATAATGAACATCAAGAGCTCTCTACCATCTTTGATGGATCATCAGCCATCAATCCACTTGAGTGAACCCAAAATACCGGCAACTCCATTTTTACATTGTGAGGACTCTCTTTCACTCTTCTTTACTTGAATTACACATTGGGGACAATGTGTTTCTAAGTATGGGGTGGGGTTTTCATGATCACTTGCATGATTAGCATCTAGGATAGATTCTTTTTGTCATATTTCTCATTAGGTTTTGCATTGTACATACATGTTTCGAAAATTCCAAAAAATCAGAAAATTTTAAAAACATTTAGTGCTTATAAGCTTGGGTATGACCCTTATGATGAGATTGTCTCGTGAATTGGCTATGGATGGCCTTATGTGTTGAATGGATGTATGCATATGTGGACTGGAAGTACTTATCTTGAATCCCTTGTTTGAATTGTGATCATGATGTTTGCCTTGATTGGATTGAGGATTGATGGTCGAAATTACATGCTAGTTCTTGCACATCATTTAGGAGTGATTAAGGCAATTCATCTTTCTCTACTTCTCATCTTGATCATGTTATTTGAGCACCTCAATTGATATAAAGTTTGACCTCTTTTAACCCATCCGGGAATAGGAGCATGCTAGTGTGTTGATGTGTGTGAAAAGCAAGTGTGAGGTGAAGTTGTTGATGAAAGAATGTGGTGAATGAAGTGCTGAATTTGTTGTGAAAAGTGTAGAAAAAATATAGGTTTGAGGACTTTGGTTTTGATGACGAGTAACTCAGCACCATTCACATGATCGGGTGTTTGTACCTTGCCAAAGTCGGATAAACCGAATGTCCTAACGAGCCTTGGTATGTGTGCCCGGTGTGAGGCACCTCGGAAAAATCCCGAGGCCCACTAATCACCAAGGTTTCGGCTTTTGTACACCAATGCCATTGCCTCAAAAATAAGTGAAAGAAAAAGAAAGTGAAAAAGAAAAGAAAACAAAGAAAAGATGGAGAAAATATACACTTGTGGGGAAGTTGATCAAAGATGAAATTGTGGAGTTAGTTCCTTTCCTGGATTAGCATCACATGACCTAAAAATTCCCACCTAATCACAACGTTTCTTGGCCTCTTCCTTCCTAAGTCCTTGTGACCTATTTGCATGTGTGTAAGACTTAGTGATCTAGATTGGATATACTCATGACCATCTTGACTTCTTTATTTTCACCTTGCATGCATGCTTTTGAGTTAAGTATAATTGTCTTTCCATGCCTTCATTCGTTTGATGCATGATTGCTTGTCCATTGCCATGAAACATGACTATGAAGGTGATCCAATATTAGAAGCACAATTCCAAAAAGATTTTGTTGTTTTTCTGCATGCATAAATCATGTCATCTCTTAGTCTATAGTAGGGACTTGCTCGGGGACGAGCAAACCTTAAGTATGGGGTATTTTGATAACACGATTTATGACGTTACTTTAGGCATCCATTTAGATAGTTTTTCCCGCTATTCATGCATAGTTTGGCATTACTTCGTGACAATTTACACTTAATTCATGTATGTTGTCGAGATAGACGTCTACACGGACTTTTGCATGTTTTGTAGGTATTTCGGGAGCCTTTGGAGCTTAATCGATACATCCGGGAATCGTTCCTCGTAATGACACATTTCCGTGCTCATTGGGAAGCAAGTTAGGAGCAAAGGAGAACACATAGGACCATGTTGGTGCATGCCTTGCACCAACTCATGGCTCAACAATCAAAAGAAGGCTGAAACACCAGAACCACGGTCACTAACACTTCCACGGCCGTGGAATGGACCGTGATTCCCTCTGGACAGCTGGGACAGCTGTCCCACGATCTCCATAACCGACTCTTTCAAATGGTGAAGGCTATAAGTACTCTTGCAGGCTGATTCTAAAGGGGAACCTCACCTCACCACACACACCCTCTCCCACATTCTCTCATTTTGGATTAGAGCTACTCTTGGAGGAGAAGGAACACTCGCATTTGGAGAAGAAGAAGAAGCACAGTAGTTTCATAGTTTTCATAGTTTTTGAGAGTTTTGAGTGAGTTTTGTTGAAGACATTTGCTTGGGTTGTAAGAAACGATTCGAACCTTCTTTTGAAGGGTTGTAAGTCCTTCTTGACTTTTATTCAGCTTGGTTTTCTTATCCTACTTGTTTCGTTTCTCTTTCATTTCATACTCTTGCTAATGGAAGCCATGAATGTATGCTTGATGAGTTTGATTGTTATGATGCATGTTGTTGGCTAAATAGATGCGATTCTAGGGTAAGGGAATGATGGTTATGGCTTGGACTATGATAGAATAGATTTAAATGTATCTTTGGATGATTTACTTCCTCGTACTTGAGTGTTGTTAGAAATCACGGTCTGTTCTACCCAGACCACGGCCGTGGTTCTTAGGATCTGACCGTGATTTGCTTCTGTTGAGTTTTAAATGATAAATCTGCATGTTAGGATGTTAGATTGTTGAAATCCTAGTGTTTGTTAAGCTTAATCTAACCTAGGGTGACCTAATGCTAGCAATCTAAGTGAGGAAAGAGACCTACCCGGTGATTTCCGATCTTAAGTACCAAAGATGATGGACTCTAGGTAGTAGTGAGCCTCATAAGCCGCTATTTGATCGAGTGTGCTAGGATTGATGTTTAGGACTTGCCTTCCCAGACTTACCCGGTAAGGAGAGGTTAGATCCCTAGATAGCAATCCGGTTTGTGTAGATTTCCCAACCCTAGGCTCCTAGAGACTTACCCGATAATAGGACCTTAGTTGCGGGAATAGTGGATCATGAGACCTACCCGGTGATTGGTTGCATTTGAGAAACACCCTTTCCCAACATACCATAGTTGATACAAGGGAATGATTAGAAACTTGAGTCCAAATGCCATAACCGGAACCCCTAACCCCTAGAATCCGCTTTTCTCTCTTTGATTACCTATCTCGTGCTTGTGTTTGTTTATTTGTGTCGCTAGTTTAGTTGTTTGTTAATCTTGCATGATTTGTGATCCTTGATTGATCACCACAAAACCATTCCAAAAACATTGAGATTTTGATTTCTTTATTTCTTTCTCTTTTCTTAGCCTAGATCAACACTATCCTTAACCACTATTTGATTCAATTTCACCTTAGTTTTTGTGTTCGACCTCGGAATACTATCCTTACTACAAAATGACCCATACACTGTGGATTCGCTAGGAGTTAGGAAAATTATATCGAGTTATAAATTTAAGACTTTTGCGTGTCACTATCTTAGCGTAACAAGTTTTTCACCTTAGTCTTTGTACTCAGAGTTTTGAGGAGCCGATGAGAAGATTCACTTATGCTCCTATCTTAGCACAACCGGAGGGCACTGATGATTTTGTAGTGTATAGTGATGCATTCAAGCAAGGCTTGGAATGTGTATTGATGCAACGAGGAAGGGTAATTGCCTATGCGTCTCGGAAGTTGAAGACGTATGAAGGGAATTACCCGGATCACAACCTCGAGTTAGCTGTAGTAGTTCATGCTTTGTAGACTTGACGAAATTATTTGTATGGAGTTTCATGTATGATCTTCCGAGACCATAAGAGTGTGAAGTCTAGTTTTACTCATAAAGGATTGAATAACTGCCAGAATTGATGGCTTGAGTTGATTAAGGATTGTAACCTGGAATTCTTGTGTCATTTGGTAGAACGAATGTAATCGTTGATGTCGTAGTAGGAAGACGCCTCGAGAGAAGGCGATTGCACGACTGACGATTCAACCCCATTTGCAGAGAGATCTAGTGTGGCTAGAGATGGACATTTGGTTCCCTTATGAGGACTGTCATTTGTTTGCTTTAGAAGTTCTATCTGATCTATGGAGCAAGATCCAGTAAAAACAAGAGACATGTCCGACGTTGGGACAGATCCGAGACAAGAAGTCTCGTTGTGAAGCACCACAATTATCCATAAGAGTAGATGAAGTAATGGAACGTCGCGAGCGCGTCTGTGTATCCGCTGATGCAGAGTTGAGACGGAGGATTCTGTAGGAGACCCACATCACTCCTTACTTAGTGCACCCAGGTGCGAGTAAGATGTCTCAAGATGTGAGGCGCTCGTTCTGGTGAGATTGACTGAAGCACAACATGGCCGGTTTGTGGCCTAGAATGCGACCTATCAGTAGAGCAAGATAGAGCATTATAGACCCGAATGAGAACTCCATCCACTGCTATTATTGTAGTGGAAGTGGGAGGTTATCTCCATGAAGTGTGTTATCAATTTGAGACCGAGTGAGAACTTTAATGCAACTTGAATTGTGGGAGATAGATTGACTAGTACCGCACACGTTATTTTCACTAAGGAAAACGCATGGTCGGTGATTCGGCTAGTTGAGGAACTCAATAGTCAAATAATACGATACCATGGGATAATGTGGTTTATTATCTCTATTAGAGATGGATGATCTCCTTAAAGATTTTAGAATCGATGCCTGAAATTGTAGATACAAGCTTACGTATCATGATAGCAGATCATCTTTGGAAGGATGGTTATACTAGCAGGATCGCATTTATACCGACTTGTGTTGCCACCAGATTAGAGGGTGTTTACCCCGTTTTCATGTGTCTCAACTGGAGGAATATACACCAGATCCGAGGCACATTATCAATTATAAGGATTTAGTTATTGAGTCGGACCACATGTTTGTTGAGCATCCAATAGCGGTCTTAAAGTAGATATTAGATGATTATGCTTGAAGGATGTTCCGATGGCGAGGATTCAGTAGTTTTAATGGATGGTCAATGTGGTCATATGGGAGATGAAGAGTAGTATCCATTGGAGCTACCCAGAGTGTTATGCAGGAATATCTACCCTTACGGGATTGACGAGAGAGAGTTTTGGTTGTTCTTGTGAAATTTATGTGCTTATATGACTATGTGATTTGATATGTGTTATTATTGTCATGTTAGATTGTGATATATGATCTTAGTAGATCTTGTTGTGCTGGCACAATTTGGGATTATAGCTGGAGATGGTTCTACCTCCATGCTATTGAGTTATGATACTAGTCTAGCTAGACATGGTTCTACCTCCATGCAATAGAGCGAGATTAGGATAGTTGGAGATAATTTTACCTCCATGATTCGAGTTGTGATATTGTGATTTTGCTGGAGATGTTCTTCCTCCATGCTAATGTTGTGGTTATAGTTGCTAGAGATGTTCTTCCTCCATGCTTTTGAGTTATGATTATGGTTTTCCAGAGATATTTTACCTCCGTGCCTTTGTGATGGGTTTAGATTTGCCAGAGATGTTATACCTCCGTATGGGATGACTTTAGGATTATTAGAGATGTTATGCCTCCGCGTGAGTGAGTGTTTATACCTCGGCGTATGGGACTGAGAGGATTTGGGTTTGTCTAAAGTTTTGGGACAAAACTTTTTCTTAAGGGGGTGTGTGATTAAAGAGTTAGGATTTTCGAATTATACTTAATGATGATTAACGTTGATTAACTTAATCATTGATAGTATTTGACACATAACTCGCGAAGAGTGCGTAAGTGATGAGTATAAGACCCACCGTTATGTTCCTGGCGTAATTTTTGACTTATGGGAATTTTCACTTTTTTCCGGGTAATTATTTTTACCCTCGGTGTTATTTGGAGCATTTGGGAGCTTCAATTAATAAAAATGCAGTTGAGAGAAATGAATATGAAATAACATGGAAAGACAAAACGGCCAAAAGAGTCGCTATTTCGTTTCTTATCGGCTAAGAAAAACGGCTTAGGAATACGCGTTTTCCGAGGAAGTTGCGGAATAATTATCCCTACAATATTCCAGATTTATTATTCCAATTTTGATAAGTTTGGAGAAGGGGATTCAACCCACCTTAGAATCGGTTAAAGGATAATTATCGACTTCGCTAAAGGATAATTATCCTCTTTGCTATAAATAGCGGAAAATCGTTTCTTAATTCATTTCTTTTTGCGTTTTCTCGTAAAAGCTTTGATTTCTCTCAACCTTCAAGCTCGTATCTACACTTTATTTCTAATTGTTCGCCACTTAGCGTGCGTGCAAATAAGCTTTAATTATAAAACCAGAAATCAAGCAAGCGAACCCGCAGTGTACGGATCGATATAGTTGAGCAAGAATTCCAGAGTATCGAACACAGGGATTTGGGGGGTTAAATCCAATTATAGAATTGTCAAGCGAGTAAATGTATGAGCTTTTGTAAATATTGGGAAAACAACAATCCTAAAGATCCAGGAATCCAGCTGTGGCAATCTATTCAAGATATACTAAAGATATAAGGACAGAGTTGAGGTATGCAAAGGTATACGAATGTAAGGTAATCGTACGGTGAAGTTCCAAAAACCTTATATAACTCATCTAAAAGACACTCTCTATAAAGGTTGTTGAGGCTTCAGTATAGAAAGGTTCTAAAGGTAAGAATTAACGTCAAATACCCAAACTTGTAATCCAAGGATCAAGACTAACTAAACCGATTAAGGTTGTGACACTCAGAATCGAGGTAGAGGTTGTTGAGGCTACACTACCACCTAGAAAAGGGCAAGCCAAGACTAAGTTAAAGCAAATCTTTAACTTTGGATTAAAGTAAAAGCAAGTTCGTAAACTGACACAAAATTACGGGTAGTTCTTGAGTTCCACGGCCGTGGAAGCTCAAGAACACACCGTGGATTAGGTTCGTCGGCGATTCTTTCTAACTCTCAGGGTCCAATCTGTTTACGATCGATCTATCATCATCTAAGCCACAACTATCAACCCTTCACCTTAGAATTGCTAAAGAGTTTTAGCCAACAACAGTCATATTGATATCAATTTCAAGGTTTAAAAGAATGAAAGATGAAAACTTCCGAAAACCTTCAATAACTTTCAAGTCAATCTCAAATCCACAAATCAAGAACAATAATATCAATAGTTTCGGAATAATACAAGCAATCACAATCTTAGATAAGAACGAAGAACGGGATGTCAATCCGTCTTCTAATCAAACCTAAAGATGAAGCGTAACCTCCTTGCGAACAATCTTCCAAATCTTCAACTCTTCCGTCAATCCGGAAATCTCAATATCAAAGCGTAAATCTCTTAATCACAATCTCCGCAAGATGTGAAACTAGGGTAAGCCCAAGCGTAAGCGAAAGTGCGTCTAAGCAGAGGTGACGGAATCTCTCTTCTTCCGTCCTTTTATAGTGTAAGATAAAATATAAGCCCGGCCCAATTGCGTAGAAGATCGTGGCTTAAAATATTGCGTAAAAGATCGCCAAGATCACGGTCGTGGAAGGGTTCCACGCCCGTAATTTAGAGCGTGGAAGTTGATCACGGTTTGACACAACCCTCCACGGCCGTGTAAGTTGCTGGAATGCACCACGCCTCTCTTGCCAAGTTCCACGGCCGTGGACTAGAACGTGGAATGTAGTACGGCCGTATTTTAGAACGTGGTTTAGAGGTAGTTCGTGGTTTTCCTTAGTCTCGTGCCATTCTTCAAGTTGGCACCATCCTTAGCTCCTAGAGATGTCCTCAATCCTTGGACATGCTCAATCAAACTCCATTCTCGCACAATCCATTCGGAAATAGCTCTTAATTGCCTACAATCAACATAAAGCTTGTGTAGATCTCTATATCGACATTATAGACAAACTAGCTCACAAATGCATCAATGCTTAATCAATGACTATCAATATGGATGAAATACACTTAGAAAACGTGCCTAAAATATCACAATATTTCATGCTAACAAATAACCCCATACTTGCCACTTGCTTGTCCCTAAGCAAGGTCTTTCAAAAAGTTTTTAAAACACGAGTTAGGATGAAATATGTGTACCTTCTCAAAGCAAAACTTCTTTTAGATGAATGTGCTTTCTAATCAATAGATCATTCTCAAATCTTGCTTCATTCGCTTATAAGACTTTCATACACTTAATCAAAGAGTAAAGAGTAAAGAAAGCTCATGAATTAATCAAACTTCCATGTAAACATCATAACCTTCAAACATTATCAAAATCAATCATAAGAAACTTCAATTTAGATCACCAAGTCATATAACATTCTTTTGATCTTAAGGACTTTCAAATAAGGCCTAGAATGTGGAAAGGGAAGGAAAACTTTAAGGAATGTGGTGCATGAATCCGGGAAAGTGGATAACTACTCTTTTCTTCTTCTCTTGCGGTTTCCGCAGCACTTTCAACTTAGAGCTTCGCTCTCTTCTTTTCATTTTTCGACTTTACTTTTGGAGTTATGGATAGAGGTGCACAAAAACCGAAGCCTAGGAGATTGGCGTTTCTCAATTTTACGAGATGCCTCAAACCCTTAGCGCACATACCATAATCCGCTAGGAATATCGCTCAATCCGACTTTGGCAAGACACAAACACCCGGCTATGTGAATGGTGCCGAGTTACTCATCATCATGATTGACTTCCCCAAACCTATAATTTCTTTCTATTCTTTTGATTGCAAATAATTGCTTTCAAGGCCCTCCCACATCAAACATGCCAATATCAATCAACTCCTCCAAATTCCCGGATAGGTAAAGGAGGCCATTATTTCAATGAGGGGCTAAATGATCAAAGAAAGAAGAAAGAAAATCGAATTGCCTTAATCATCTCATCAAGAAGTACAAGAACTTATTAGTGTGATTTCAACCTTAATTTCTCAACATGATTTAAGTAACATTCATCACATTATGAAATTTGCAAAAGAGGTATAATCAACTCATTCAATTTCTTTTCAATTCACTATTCGTTTAAGCATGCGATTGTCATCAAAACTCAATTCACAAGTGGTGATTATCATAGAAATCATCTCTATCCTTAGAAGCACAAAAATTTTCAAATTTTTCAATTTTTATGGGTTTTTCAAACTCTTTTTCATGCAATGCAATAATGAAACGTGTAACAATATAATGAAACCTGCAAGATAGTCTCAATAGAAGCAAATAAAGTGAGTAAGAGTTATTACAGACGATTAGTCACACCCCACCCCATACTTGGAACAAACATTGTCCCTAATGTTCAAAGAAAAGAAAAAGAAGAAAAGAAAGAAAGAAAAATAACTCACAAAATGGTAGTGGAGCGGCTAAAGCTGTCGATCATGCAAGTCATCACTGCGGTGGAGGCGGTGGGGGGAATGGAGAGAAACTGGGATCGTAGTACCGCCCGAACTGCTGGCGGTAAACATCCCTCATCATATGGTCAAGGTCGTCCATACGTGCATCTCTAGTTTCAGCTCGAATCTCCAAAGCTCCCACCCTATCGGAAAGATCGGTGGCCCACTCCGGCAGCTGCTCATACCAGCCAGGCGGCTGGCTGTACCATGCCGGTGCATCTGACGGTGCTGGTGCTGGTGGCGGCGGCGGCTGTGTAGACCATGGTGGTGGAGCTCCGTACCACGCAGGAGGGGCCTCCATCCAAGTGGGCCTCTCGCTCACGCTGGCGCGGCGAGAAGAAGAGCCTGAAGCTCTAGCTGGGCGGGGAGAACGTCTAGGCATGTCAGGAACCACATCCGGCTGATCCGGGAATGTGCCAAAGTCATCAGCTCCTCCTCCTCCTCCCTCATACTCATCTCTCATCTCCTCCTTCTCAGCTACAGGTGGTGGTGGGACATATGGTGGGGCTGCAATCCTGTTCGCATGCATAGCAGCGAACGTCGCCTTCCAGTTATGGCGTCCAGCCATAATGGAATACTCTGGGAGCCACTCAATGCCCCTCCCCGTCCTGCTCTCCCATGGCATAGCAGCATAAGGTGGACCTCTATGGGTGGGGAAGATGAGGCCTCTAGTCATAAGGGCCTGAAGTCCTAGGGGTACAGCAGCTATACGTGTACATGCAGAAAAATCTACCCCTAGCTGTCGAGCAAGGTGGGTCACTATCCCACCATATCCAATGTTGTCAGCCCTCTTATTCTTTAGCTTGCTCATGGTAGCAGCTAAGAGGGTGGCGCAGTCAGCAGGTCGTCCATATAACATGGAGTACAAAAGAAAGAGCTCATCTGTATTAATCTTCTGAGGTGTCTCCGTCCTAGGGAAGAGACACTCAGAAAGTACCCTATGAGCAATCTTCAAGGCTAAGTGATACATCAACTTAGCCTTGGTATCAGCTGGTTGCCAGCGGTCCTCGCTGGCGTAAATCATAGCTACCTCCGCCCAGAAATCCTTGGCGTAAACGCCGCTGGGGAAACGACCATTGAAGGTCTCATGGAACCCAAAGAAGGCTCCAAACTCCCGGATGGAGAAATCATAGTTTCTTTCCATCATCCGGAAAGAAAATGTCCTATCAACATGGCTGTGCTCAAAAGAAACCACAACCTCTCTCGTAATCTCCTCATAAGCGTCTTCTCGGATAGCCGAGAAGATGACTAATCCGGCTCTATCCAAGAGCCAAGTGATATCATCTATCACATGTAGAGGCGCTAAGTCCTCCAACAGTAGGTATTTTGGTCCTATAACAGCCCTCTTATGGATCCTCTCTAAGGCGTCGAGATGATCCTCGTGAATGGTAGGGACCCTAGGGCGAGGAGGTGATGGTGATGAAGGTGATGATGGAGGTGAAGGGGATGAAGGTGGTGGTGCTCTAGAGGAGGAAGAGGAAGAGGGGTTGCCCTTCCTTTTTTTACTCTTATCTTTGTCTTTGTTCTTGTCCTTATTCCTACCGGACACTCTCCTCACAAAATCCATTTTCTGGCAAAAACCACGGTCTGTTCTTGGTGTTCCACGGCCGTGGAAGCTACAGGAACCGTGGTTTGTCTCGACTTTTCTCAAAACTCAACAGAATCACACCAAAATTCACAGCAGCAGTCCTAGACTAATTCTCTTCCAATTCCAATCAGTTATTCCTAAAAATTCTAGCAATTTCAAGACCGAATCGACAAAGATAGAGAAGAGCGAAAAAACTTAGGTTTTCGGATTTTCAAATCCAAATTCTGCTTTCCTTGGTGATTTTCCACTCGAATTGTTGCTTGGATCTCGTTGGTGATCGGATTTATTTCAGTTTTGGTTAAAGAATCGTTAAAAACGATTAACGAACGAAGAATTGAGGTGAGGGGAGGGATTTGGCGTTTAGGGCGTGGAATGGGTTTTGTGATGTTGTGTTTTTGTGAAGAGCGTGGTTTATATAGTGGCCGGCAAAATTTTTGAAAATCACGGTCTGTCGGGGGGTTCCACGGCTGTTGAAATGTACGGAACCGTGGTTTTGGTGATTTTTCAAAGGCTTTTGTAAATTACGGTCTCAGAGGGTTCCACGACCGTGGTTTAGGCCGTGGAACTCTCTGTAATGCTCCAAAGTCCAAGTTTCGTCACTTTTCTTCAAACTTTCTCTTCCCCTTTCCTTTTCCACTGTTCCTACATCCAAAAACACGAACATACCGGAAGGAATCGAAGGCAAAATAAAGCAAAAAAACGTCTAAACTAAGCTAATCTATGAATCAAAAACAAAAATGTAAATGCAATACCTTGGGTTGCCTCCCAAGAGGCGCTTTGTTTAAGGTCCGTAGCTAGACCAAATTCGCACTTATTCGAGTGCGGTAGGCGCGAACTCTTCAGCTTGGAGTTCCGGCGTATACTTCTTGAGTCGTTGACCGTTCACCTTAAAGCTTCCGCCCGCTTCACCCCATACTTCAACTGCACCATGGGGAAAAATACGTTTGATTAGAAAAGGTCCGGTCCAACGAGATTTAAGCTTACCTGGAAAGAGACGAAGCCTTGAATTGAAGAGGAGAACTTGATCTCCTTCTTTGAAGTCCTTTGGAATGATATGCTTATCATGCCAACGCTTTGCTCGAAGGATGTTCCGATGGCGAGGATTCAGTAGTTTTAATGGATGGTCAATGTGGTCATATGGGAGATGAAGAGTAGTATCCATTGGAGCTACCCAGAGTGTTATGCAGGAATATCTACCCTTACGGGATTGACGAGAGAGAGTTTTGGTTGTTCTTGTGAAATTTATGTGCTTATATGACTATGTGATTTGATATGTGTTATTATTGTCATGTTAGATTGTGATATATGATCTTAGTAGATCTTGTTGTGCTGGCACAATTTGGGATTATAGCTGGAGATGGTTCTACCTCCATGCTATTGAGTTATGATACTAGTCTAGCTAGACATGGTTCTACCTCCATGCAATAGAGCGAGATTAGGATAGTTGGAGATAATTTTACCTCCATGATTCGAGTTGTGATATTGTGATTTTGCTGGAGATGTTCTTCCTCCATGCTAATGTTGTGGTTATAGTTGCTAGAGATGTTCTTCCTCCATGCTTTTGAGTTATGATTATGGTTTTCCAGAGATATTTTACCTCCGTGCCTTTGTGATGGGTTTAGATTTGCCAGAGATGTTATACCTCCGTATGGGATGACTTTAGGATTATTAGAGATGTTATGCCTCCGCGTGAGTGAGTGTTTATACCTCGGCGTATGGGACTGAGAGGATTTGGGTTTGTCTAAAGTTTTGGGACAAAACTTTTTCTTAAGGGGGTGTGTGATTAAAGAGTTAGGATTTTCGAATTATACTTAATGATGATTAACGTTGATTAACTTAATCATTGATAGTATTTGACACATAACTCGCGAAGAGTGCGTAAGTGATGAGTATAAGACCCACCGTTATGTTCCTGGCGTAATTTTTGACTTATGGGAATTTTCACTTTTTTCCGGGTAATTATTTTTACCCTCGGTGTTATTTGGAGCATTTGGGAGCTTCAATTAATAAAAATGCAGTTGAGAGAAATGAATATGAAATAACATGGAAAGACAAAACGGCCAAAAGAGTCGCTATTTCGTTTCTTATCGGCTAAGAAAAACGGCTTAGGAATACGCGTTTTCCGAGGAAGTTGCGGAATAATTATCCCTACAATATTCCAGATTTATTATTCCAATTTTGATAAGTTTGGAGAAGGGGATTCAACCCACCTTAGAATCGGTTAAAGGATAATTATCGACTTCGCTAAAGGATAATTATCCTCTTTGCTATAAATAGCGGAAAATCGTTTCTTAATTCATTTCTTTTTGCGTTTTCTCGTAAAAGCTTTGATTTCTCTCAACCTTCAAGCTCGTATCTACACTTTATTTCTAATTGTTCGCCACTTAGCGTGCGTGCAAATAAGCTTTAATTATAAAACCAGAAATCAAGCAAGCGAACCCGCAGTGTACGGATCGATATAGTTGAGCAAGAATTCCAGAGTATCGAACACAGGGATTTGAGGGGTTAAATCCAATTATAGAATTGTCAAGCGAGTAAATGTATGAGATTTTGTAAATATTGGGAAAACAACAATCCTAAAGATCCAGGAATCCAGCTGTGGCAATCGATTCAAGATATACTAAAGATATAAGGACAGAGTTGAGGTATGCAAAGGTATACGAATGTAAGGTAATCGTACGGTGAAGTTCCAAAAACCTTATATAACTCATCTAAAAGACACTCTCTATAAAGGTTGTTGAGGCTTCAGTATAGAAAGGTTCTAAAGGTAAGAATTAACGTCAAATACCCAAACTTGTAATCCAAGGATCAAGACTAACTAAACCGATTAAGGTTGTGACACTCAGAATCGAGGTAGAGGTTGTTGAGGCTTCACTACCACCTAGAAAAGGGCAAGCCAAGACTAAGTTAAAGCAAATCTTTAACTTTGGATTAAAGTAAAAGCAAGTTCGTAAACTGACACAAAATTACGGGTAGTTCTTGAGTTCCACGGCCGTGGAAGCTCAAGAACAGACCGTGGATTAGGTTCGTCGGCGATTCTTTCTAACTCTCAGGGTCCAATCTGTTTACGATCGATCTATCATCATCTAAGCCACAACTATCAACCCTTCACCTTAGAATTGCTAAAGAGTTTTAGTCAACAACAGTCATATTGATATCAATTTCAAGGTTTAAAAGAATGAAAGATGAAAACTTCTGAAAACCTTCAATAACTTTCAAGTCAATCTCAAATCCACAAATCAAGAACAATAATATCAATAGTTTCGGAATAACACAAGCAATCACAATCTTAGATAAGAACGAAGAACGGGATGTCAATCCGTCTTCTAATCAAACCTAAAGATGAAGCGTAACCTCCTTGCGAACAATCTTCCAAATCTTCAACTCTTCCGTCAATCCGGAAATCTCAATATCAAAGCGCAAATCTCTTAATCACAATCTCCGCAAGATGTGAAACTAGGGTAAGCCCAAGCGTGAGCGAAAGTGCGTCTAAGCAGAGGTGACGGAATCTCTCTTCTTCCGTCCTTTTATAGTGTAAGATAAAATATAAGCCCGGCCCAATTGCGTAGAAGATCGTGGCTTAAAATATTGCGTAAAAGATTGCCAAGATCACGGTCGTGGAAGGGTTCCACGCCCGTAATTTAGAGCGTGGAAGTTGGTCACGGTTTGACACAACCCTCCACGGCCGTGTAAGTTGCTGGAATGCACCACACCTCTCTTGCCAAGTTCCACGGCTGTGGACTAGAACGTGGAATGTAGTACGGCCATATTTTAGAGTGTGGTTTAGAGGTAGTTCGTGGTTTTTCTTAGTCTCGTGCCATTCTTCAAGTTGGCACCATCCTTAGCTCCTAGAGATGTCCTCAATCCTTGGACATGCTCAATCAAACTCCATTCTCGCACAATCCGTTCGGAAATAGCTCTTAATTGCCTACAATCAACATAAAGCTTGTGTAGATCTCTATATCGACATTATAGACAAACTAGCTCACAAATGCATCAATGCTTAATCAATGACTATCAATATGGATGAAATACACTTAGAAAACGTGCCTAAAATATCACAATATTTCATGCTAACACTAATCCGATTTCAAATCCGTTTGAGTTTTTGGATTCCTCCATTCATTTTGGTACCGAGTTTCTGCGTTTTCGAGCAATTGAAGGCCTGGTCGAGCAAATATGTCACTAGGACGGTTCTGGCGCTCCGATTCCTGTGAATTTGATGTTATTCGAGTGTAGCCTGCGTCGTTGTGATTCCAAATCTTCTTTCATATAGTCAATCGGGTCAGTAATGATTAAGTTATGAATTTATTCATTTTCTGTATTGTGATTTGGCCTAAATTGACCTTAGGGTTGTCATAATGGATAATTGGAAATTCCATTATGCTCGTAATATTATTCGAGTGATTATGGGTTGTTTGTTTGATGAAATCTGATGACAAGTAAGTTCAAAAATTGCTTGCGGGTAAAAAGTTATTCTAGTGAAAGTTAATTTAATTAATTAAAAGTTAATTATTTAAATTAGGATTAGAATTGAGATTGAGAAATATTGATTAGATGATACCTTGAGAGGTTTGAGGAATTGTGAGATGTTGAGTTCATGGATTGATAGTTATGATATTTGAGGAGATTGATATTGTGGATTGTGTTATGGTTATGATCTTGCGAGATCTTGAAGACTAGGAGGTGGAATCTCCTAGCATGTGAATAGTGATTGATATGTGTGTGCCTTGTTTATACAGACACTGATCTATTCCTCGAGGGGAAACCGTGACCGCTGTTTAGGACTACCTTGTGACAAGTAAGTCCTTTGGGCTTACTTGGCTGGCGTTTATGGATTGGAGTGGTTGTGATAGTGGTGTTTGTGCATATGAATGTTGCATTGATAACCTAACCGGACTAGGATGACCATATATGTACATTTAATTGGGTCAAGTGCATTATAATCGGGTCGTGACAACTTGTCTAAGCTCGTCAAGAGCGAAGGGGGTTCTCTGCGACCAGTCTACCAGGAGGTGAGACTTGATCACCTATTCCAAACATGTGTGGTTAAAGGGGACAGATGCGAGGTTCTGGGTGTTTCTCGTGTCAGAAAATAAGTTGAATTAGTAATGGTATAACATAATGAAGATAATAAAAGGTTGATGTGTGTGAGCATTTCATATGATGATGTGATGATATGATTGTATATGTTATTACCTTTATTCTTATTCATGAACTATTTGCTAACAGTTTGTGTTGTAGATGTTTTGCAGGCTAGGAAGGTTGCAGAGTGATTTGGTTGGGTGATCAGCCAAGGGCTTCCGTACATTAGGATGTGTATGGATTTTTGGGATGTGGATGTATACATGTGTTTGATATTGCTATTTTTTACTCGGTTGTGGTTTTGTATGCATTTTTGAGATATGATTCTACATTTTTATGTATTTGTTTTTATATTTATGTGTGTCTTGTTGTAAGATCCAGTGAACTTGTTGTCAGGCTAGGGTCAGGATCCATTGTGAGATCCTAGCCCGTAGCGCTCCGAGTCTCGCGGATTCGGGGTGTTACATTGTTGAAACCCCTTCTCCAAACTTCTCAAAATTAGAATGATAAATCTGGAATATTGTAGGGATAATTATTTCCCAACTGCCTCGGAAAACGTGTATTCCTAAGCCGTCTTTATTAGCCGCTAAGAAAGGAAATAGCGACTCTTTTGGTTGTTTTGTCTTTCCATGTTATTTCATATCTAGGACATGTCCGATATCCTGATCATTTCTCTCTACTTCTCAATTGCCTTCATCCATAACTTTTATAAATTGAAGCAATAAAAAAATTGTCTTCTACTTTTCAATTCAATTTCCGCACCCAAGGGAGCATTTCTTCTTATAGATTAAGGGAATAAACCCTTAGGGAATAAAGGACGGTTATGGGTCATCAATTTGTTTTTCGCACTTCCATTTTCCACTTCCTAAAAATTAGCAATTTGTAGTTCTGAATTGCGATAATTCGTACAAGTTAATGCTCACAACAGCACGACTTCATCTCCAAGTTCAAATGAAGATGACGAGATATGAATGTCGATGGGATCTTGGGAGGTAGAAGATTTGATTCCGCGAGATTATTCATGGGTAATAAGAGAAGAGTATAATGGTTCAAGAGGATGGAGAAATGGTTTGTACTTCTCGGAATTCTACTCCACCATGTGAAGAGTTGGTTCAGCAATGGGTATGTGTTTGTTCAATAAAGGTTCAAATTATATTAGGGACATTTCCGGTCATTTCGTAACCGAAAATATTTCGAAACTAATTTTATTAAAAACACATACAAAGTTTTTTTTTATATAATCCAAACCTAAAAAACTATCTTTTAAGCTTACAATCATAGCCACCAAACAACTACAAACCACAAGGTTCACAACCAGCATATATCTAATTTTATTAAACACACCATAAGTCTCATAATCATGCTACCTCACTTTGTTGAACTCCTTTATATTTCATGACAACTCCATACAAGATTTATTTGCGAATTACCTTTTGAACATATTATCCGATACCGTATATTTTAGATGTGTTTTTAGGAGGTTCTAGCTATGAATTTGATTTAGCAAATCTTGGGCCAATTTTAGAGCATGTTCGTTAGAACGAGAACTTTTTAGGTAGAGTTTTCGGGAATTGGTTTAGTTATGGAGCATTATTTCATGTACGGCATTACGGAGCGTTGTCGGTGCGACACGTGCCATTTCGTTTTTCTTTATTTTCTCTTTTTGTTTCTTTTTTGTTTCTTTTTTTCTGACGGACACTTTTTTCGTTTAAATTTTGTACATTTTGTTCAAATTATATTATACTAATGGTTCATACATTTTTTGAACTAATAGTATAAAAAATTTGTATTTTTTTCTTCCAGGTTTTCCCCTTCTTCGTCTTTTTCTAACGGCCATTTGTTCGTTCAATTTTTTATTCAATTAGTTCAAATTATATTGTACTAATAGTTCATACATTTTTACAAAAAAAATCATAAGTTCAAGATATTGTGTACTAATAATATAAAATGTTAAAACTTATAAAACACCCGATTTGAACTAATGGTATAAATATTTTGAACTAACAGTATTATAACAAAATTATTATAATAACCATAATTATAAAAATATAAACTTTTATAACATTATTTCAAAGTTTGGGTATCATTAGTTTGAATAATGTCTACTATTAGTTCAAACATTTTTGTTTTACTTCAAACATGTACAAGTAACAATGTGTATAAACACATAACTAATAAATTAAGAAAATAATACATGAACTAATTACGGAAAATATCAAAATTGATAGTGTATAATTTTGAACAAATTGAACTAAAATTATTAATTGAGATAATAGCTGTTATAGTTTTCTCATGAAAATTACAAAAATAACCCCGTGTCCCCCCTTTCTAGAAGCATGTTTTCAAAAGGACAAAATTGTCCCCGTACCTTCTAAAAATTGCAAAATTACCACCGCACCTCTCATAAACCATTAAATGACGTGAATAATTGTAGATCATTGGATCAAGTGAAATAACGGTCCAGATTACTCCGTAATGTTGCACCACAACTCCTCTTTGCACCAGAATCAACCCCGAGTTTTGGATGATTTTGTAAATACGAAAATCTAATGAAAAACTAAAGTGTTTGGTAAAAGTAAATTTTGGCTAGATTTTGCGGTGCATTTACCAATAATTAAAAATATAGAAATAAAAGAAATACTAAATGATAGAGGTAAATTTGGAATAATATTTCAATAAACTCCTAAACCTACCAAAATAAACATATTCTCGTTAGCTTTGCAAATTGAAAAGGCTAGTAAAAACTTCCCAAAAAACTATAATCCTTCAATAATTTTATGTAAAAATAGCAAAAAATATTATCAAGTATCAACATTGAACTCAAAATATTATCAACTTTGAAAGTTACAATGAGTGATACAAATTATCAATGTATTTATCAAAATTAATACAATTAGTTTTTCCGACAAAAATCCTAACTCCGTTGACGATAACTAGTTTTTACATGTCATCAAAAAGTAGGACTATATGTGTGATGTGAATTTTATGTTTTGTAAATCAAATTAATATCATTTATTATGCAAAAAAAAAAAGAGTAAAGAAGCTTTAAATATTTTTAAAAAAATTAATTATCTTTGTTTGACATTTTCGGAATTTTTTTTAAGAAAATATATAATCATTTTTAAAATTTTCATCTTTTAGTTTAATCCTGAATTAAAATAAAGAATTTTTATATCGACTATTTAAAAAATAATTATTTTAAAAACAAATATATGTAGAAAAAAATTTGGGAAAAAAAAAGTTTATAGAAAATCAAGTTAAATTTAACTTTATTTATGTTTTATAATATATTAAATGATATCAATTTGGTTTTTTTAAATAAAATTACATCAAACATCTAATTTTGATGTCACATAATAAATCTAATTTTGATGTCACATAATAAATCAGAAGTCACGTCATCATCAGAGCCATTTTTGTTGGAAAAATCATTAGTTATGATAAATAACACCATAACCTCATCTAATTTATCATAGTTTCATTCATTTTCATTATTCGATGATTTTGACAGGCAGTTGTGGCTACAGCTACATCCTTCTCTGGGTCTTGAAAGGTTGAGCTGCTTTCTGTATTGGCATCATTTAAAGTCAATTTCCAATCATTTTTATCTCCTTTGTTTGTGCAGGGGCTTCTCAGATTCTATATTTAGGCTTACACTAACTAGTTTATACAGCCCTTGTCATACAGGCCTTGTTTTTGTCTACATGATCAACATGTTATAAAGGGCGTTAGAAGGGAAGTTCGTAAACACACAAAGACGATGAACAAGGTGTTGCTTGAAAAAGAGACCCAGAAATCCACCAACTTTAAGGCCGGCTAAAAAAAGCATTTCCGAGGAAGAATCAGGCACACCGAATTACAAGTGGTAGCTGGTGCACTGCTAGGCATCGTTGTAAGCTTCACAATCTATCTTCTAACATAACCACCATCTTCCTTTGCAACTTGTATCAAACCCAAATATGCAAAGAACAAATGGAGCAATAAATCTCTTGCTTATCATCTAAAGATGGGATATCTGAGCTCAATAAGAATTCCCTATCTATGATTTCCTCAAACACATACATCTTATTATCTAAACACAACATACACCATTAGCTTTCACAACCACATACAACATAATGAGAAAGAGTTTCAAAGTCTTGGCAAAACACAGGCAGTAAATCACAGTCATCCCTCTTCATCTGTTTTGCCTTTTTTCTCATCTTTTCCAACTGATCCAGTGACACCCATTACCTCACCAGGTGGCGGGTGATCGAACCTGCATTGTTGGCCAAACTTGCAAGTTCCAGTTTTCATGTAGAATGCACAATGCATGGCCCCCTGCATGCATTTAATGCATATTAAACTAAGACTTAGTACAAAATTGAATATGCATCAAACAAGTTCAAATTATTGTGAAGGCTAAACAGCACCGGATGAAAATGGTAACCCCCCTCTGTTAATCTCAATCAAGGCTCTCATAATCTGAAGTAGCCAAGTAAATGTAAAATTCTATAATACGCTCCAATCAATATTTGATGTCGTTTGAGTTTTTGAATCTTGATCAAGTTTGTCATTCTAGGTTTTCTAGACGGTTAAACAAGGGTGACCTAATGAAAATTGTTTTCATGGACCTTTGATATTCAAAGTCGTCATTCATTAGCTCAATTTGATGATGGACATTCAATAAATTCTATGATTCAGAGACATTTAAATAATATCAAGTTTGTTTATTGCATAAAAAATTGTCGAAAGCTACAATGGCATCTAATGTTGATCGGAGTAGTGTAAAATGGTCAAGTCCATAAAATCTATCCGAAGCAAATGGATGCTTACTACTTGCTATGAAAATTTTAAATGCTATATTTCTTGATGCTAAGCAATCACAAACAATGCCTCAGCAAAACCAATATAAGTTAATATATATATATATATATATATATATATATATATATATATATATATATATATATATATATATATATATATGTGTGTGTGCGCGCGCGTGCGCAAGCGTGATTTGGATCATATAGGGAAGGGCCTTAGGGTCAAAAATGAGAAGGACATCAGAATAACTAAGGCTTGTGATTTGTCCAAATTAATTAACACTTTATATTTGAACAAAAGTTTAATTGATCAATTGAACATATAAATTAACATTTGAACACTTAGTTATAAAGTTGAACAATCACGAATATAGTTGCACAATTTTTAAATGAACAAATACATGTTATATTTGAACAATTTTTACTCGGCAAAACATTGAGATAAATATGAAGAAACCCACAAATAAAGACTAACCTCTCTCCTCGGCAAACCTGCAAGAGTGAGCTTGACACTATTTGGGTTAGATCGGTCAAATGGATGATGAAACTTGCACTTTTCTCCAAATTTACATTCCCCCGTTTTCATGTAGTGCTGTAGACATTAGAGGCAGTGCGCACAATGAACATCAATTAGAATAAATCCCAAGCACATAGGATTTGTCTATTTTATTTATTTTAAGTCGTTTGCTCCTTCATTGAAGGATATACACATCATAACAAAAGAAGGTATAACTGCTCTATCATAATAACAGCAGGTATAAAATATGTGTCCAATAAAAAGATGATAAAAGGGAATTAAAAATGGGCAATATTAACAACTAACTTTGAAAGGCACAGGAAAACATAGCAGCCAAGAATTAAGTGAGAACAAGTTGTAGCGTGTTAATAATCTCACATTTGTTGCAGGGACAAAAAGAAATGTGTACTCACATCACATTCAATTGATCCAGGCCGCTGAGGGTACATTATTGGTCTCACTCCAAGCTACACAAGAACAAAGGGACATATCAAAGAACAAAGGGACATATCAGATATACAGATATATGTCAGTCATACAATTAGAGCTTTCATACAAAAAAAATGAATCTTTGTAGGCTAAGATGATTCATGAGCATTAAAAGATAGGTTAGGATTTATTTCTTCTGAATGACTCGAAACATGTAAAAAAATTATAATAAACGTGCCAACATCAACAATATATGAATAATAATCTTATTTTAGTTGTAAGACCAAGTCCAATTTTCTTGCAGATCAATTGAGGCTTAATATCTAGACGTGAAACAATCATTTTCACGGATCCTATAGTAACTCATGTTTTCAGTTCTTAAATTACCATACTTTAAGGAGTTATCTAGAATAAGATACCTGTGAGAAATTACTTGATGTGTCAGGGTACCTTGGTAAAATTTTCATTTAAGTAATAGTAGCCAATTTAAAATACACACGAAGGAACAAAAATCGGACACAACTTTGCTTAGTGCGTAAGGTTTACTGCTCTCACCATGATGTACAAAGATTTCAACAGTTCATAAACGAAGTTAACATCCTAGATCTAGACACCTATAACCTCTTACATCACTATAGGTTTAACCAAATCGATGGGAACTTCAGGCCCCGTAAGAATTAAGTACGCCGTGCACTTGTCTTTGTTGGGATCGGATCTATAACCTCTTACATCACTATAGGTTCAACCTCTTACAAGCCAAATGACATCAAAGAACAAAAATCACTAAAAAGTCGTAGACACAAGTTTGATTAATGCATTAGGTTTACTGTTCCCATCATGATGCACAAAGATTTCATCAGTTGATAACGAAGTTAACATCCTAGATGTAGACACCTATCAACCAAATGGATGGGAACTCGAGGCCCCTTAAGAACTGAGTATGCCACCACAATGCACAATACATTGCAATTTGTCTTTGTTGGGAGCCAAACCATAACCTCTTACATCACTCTAGGCTAACTAAAACGCTGATAACTGGATGCAAGAGTTGAATGTTAATGTTCAATTCATTTTTGGAGCAGGTTTCTTTTCTTTTCTGTTCATCAAAGGATAGCAAGACCACCTAGATTCTCCAAATACAAAAGGTAGCAATCACTAGGTTGTTTCTTTTTAATGCATGCAATAAAGCAAAAGAAAAGGCAGATTTTGGATGCACAATCAGCCTCCTTAAAAAAAGGTCATTGCTAACTAGCTAACCAATTGCCTTCAGCTATCCTATTTGAAAGGTAGCAAGACCACCTAGATTCTCCAAATACAAAAGGTAGCAATCACTAGGTTGTTTCTTTTTAATGCATGCAATAAAGCAAAAGAAAAGGCAGGTTTTGGATACACAATCAGCCTCCTTAAAAAAAGGTCATTGCTAACTAGCTAACCAATTGCCTTCAGCTATCCTATTTGAAAAGAAACTGTTTTGATCGAATACTAATTTAATATTCTTTTATTTATACTAATTTTTTACCAAAAAATAAGATTTATCTGTTACAAGGAATCAAACACTGTACACTAAATTTACAGTGAACCACTTTTCCTAACAAAAGGCAAGAGCTATAAGTAAACAGATGGAGACATAGTGTAGGGATTTGTGTTATTGTGGACTTTCCACAAAGACACAAAGAAACACTATCAACAGATTCAACCATACAATATCCTGAGAAATGGCATTTGACCTAAGGAGACACTTTACAGAGTTTCTGTAGGATGTTTTGCAAATGTTGTATAAAAACTACTCAACTGCACTATAGATGCTAAATGCGAATATGCAGTGGTGAGCTTAGTAGTACCCAAAATTATTAGTAAGTTCTTCACTTTTTATCTGATGATTTTCATAAAATCATGTTGGTTAGTTGCGGACCTTATAAAAACAAACAAATCAATAACTGACGCATACACTGCGTTTGCAATGAAACAATATAGATAATTATATATGTTGCATGCCAAATCCTCACATAATACACATGAACTTACTGTTGTCTGAGCCAGTCTAGCGTCTATGCTTCGAAGAATGGAGGCAGAAGGATCAACGAGACCAAGGTTCAAATTCATTGCCGGAGATGTAAGAACTGAATGATTCAGTGCAGCTGGATTGTTTGCTTGTAAAACACAAAAATAGGAGCATAAATATGGTTTAACATGAAATTTAATGGTACAGTCATGAAAAATATTCATGTCTTGAAAATTGATTGCATTGTCTTATGTGATAAATGAACTAAGCTATATTTTTCATCTAGTGTACTGCAGATAAATCAACATACAGTTCCCAGCTGGATGGCTGTAGCGGCATGCAGCACCAAATTTACAACTGCCAGTTTTCATGTAAAATGGACATTCCAATTCACCCTGTCAGCAACAAGTGAGATAATTATGAAGATGGATTCGAATATTACATATAAATATAATGAGAGATAGGGAGAGAGGAAATAAATATAAAGATCTTGGAGAACGGGGAGAAACATTGTGGCAATGCTACTATGTGCCTAGCCGGCAGGCATGAGTACATCTAATTTTACATAGGATTCAACAAAATGCAATCCCAAGAATCGCATAAAGGTGGGACAGGATGGGAAGAGAAAATCGAGGCATGTTTACTTTCCAAGTTCCATTGAAGGATGTGAAAAGAAGGCCAAAGATCCAAGCTCAATTATTACTCCCTCTGATCACAAGTGTTGTTTTAACATTTAGATTGTCATCAAATTTATGTGACAGTTATGTTTTCAAGGCCATTAATTTAGAGAGAGTAATGGGAATTGTTCTTGAAATTTGTTGCTATTGACTATTTTTATATCAAAACTTGCATTCATCAGTATAAAAGGATGGTGAATATATATTAAGTGGCAAAATTAAGTAAAACTTTATAAAATTGAGGTTGTTTGATACTTTCCTTAAAAATTGTGTCCACGCTTATTTGCAAACGGAGGGAGAATTATCTTTAGCATATTTTAGAAGAAAATCTAGCCTAAGAAAAGTTTAACTACACAGCCCATGATTAGATTATTTTGCATAAGAGAGTCAAGAACCGCCAAATATGTAGAATATAGCTTGACATTTGGGTACATGAATAAAGTGAATGCAATACAACTCTTTATGCATTCATATATGCTTCTTAAAATTTCACTACGGCACGAGGGTATGGGATCCCAGAAACATCCAGATAAAAAAGCATTATCCTTATGGTAAATGATATATAACAACTAAAGGATCCCCACTATGAGAAAATTCATTCAGAAGAATTAATATAACTGCATTCAACATATAGTAAATGTCAAGAAAGAGCAAATATCAATCAGAATGAGTAAATAACTTCAATAACATAATATTACCAATCGTACGGGCAGTCCCTTGGAATTATAAAGCAATGCTAGAGCAGTAACCATTTTTTGAACTGGATCTGCATCTCTCCTTGTTACATTAGTGTCAGGTGATTCAAACAGTTTCCCCATCGCATTTTCAGATTCAGTTGATGGTATAGTGATATCCTTTGGGTGGTGGAATTTGCAGTTGGCACCAAATTTGCATTTCCCAGTGTACAAATAATACTGTTCCCAAAGAAAATAACAGAACAATACATGAACTACAACATTACATGTAGTAATATCCATCTCAAACAGAGAACTACTCACAATTGAAGATATACAGAAGAATAAATATAAGGGGACCAAACAAAAAAAGTCTTACTGCACAAGAAGGGTCAGAAGGCCTCTCCGGTAGAGTGGAAGCATCAACGTTTTCCAAAGTCACCTGGCATAAGAGATCATTAGAATCGAGTCATATAATAGTGATCATTTCCTATGACAATTAACTTACCGAAGTAACCAATGCATGTTTTGGATGATTAAACCTGCAATTTGAACCATATTTGCAGTTACCCGTCTTCAAGAAATACTGCAAGGCAGTGAAATACGATTTAATTAAGCCATACTCTAGCAAAAAGTAGTATACAATCAAGTCACATTAGAAAATCCCTTTCTATACTTACTGGGCAATCAGGTTCTCCTGGCCTTTCAGGAAAATTAAGAGGGTGACCAGACATTTGTTGAACCTACATAAACAAGACTATGTAATCAGCGGTATATCAATAGTACTTAGAAGGACATAATTGCATGAACAAGCCCACATTGACCTTTCAACAAGCAAATCAGCTAACCATGGTAATGGCAGTTGGCCAAGAGATGAGGATGTTTATCAAAGACAAACTGCCAATTGAAGACATTTCTTTATCTTGAACTTACAAACTTATGGATAAATATTAGCATGTTTTGGCTGGAAAATGTTTGAAGGAGATTGACAAAAATGATATGGTATTAATAATTTCTTGAACAAAATTCTCACCAGAAGAATAAGATGTGCTACCCTCGTCGACTATTTGACTACCCAATATTGCTGATACTAGCCACAGCCAAAATTAAAATGCACCCAGAATTGTCTTCAGACGAAAGTGAAAATTATGTTTCTTAACCGATATAATGGTATGCTCCAATCCAGAAACACCAACCACACATTTCTTTCTACCCGATAAAAGAAATGACACGCTTATAGATAGCACACTTACCCTATTAGGACAGGAGACAAAGTTCCAATTCTCACAAAAAAAAAAAAGCAAGTGTACAAAATTGAGTGATAACTGTGTAATATTCTTAACAGGGAAATTGTTAGAAAAACGCGAGATCTAACAGGAACACTAAATACAAAATGGGGAAGCAACTTCTTTTTTAGGCAAAACTTTTTAGAAATTTACATTACGGAGTAGGATATGGGGAAAACAATATAGGCATGATATGCATGGGAAAAGTCGCCCAAAAGTTTGACATTCTACACCATAACCTCGAAAGCCATAAAAAGCTAGCTAATAAGTTAGATAACAAAGCAATAATTGGTAAATGTGTACCATCAAGCTTTCAATAATATCTAGTATTAGAGTAAAACCAGTAATACATAATCACCTCTTTCCAATCTGGGATTCCACCCTCAGGAACCCAAATAGGATGATCGAACTTGCAGGCATCTCCAAACTTACACGTTCGAGTGAGCATATAGTGAGCACAATCTACGTCTCCTGGTCTTTGTGGAAACACAGGCAAGTTGCTTGTGCTCTCAAATCTAGGGCGTTTGGCTAACATGTTTGTTGATAACCAAGCTTCATTTTGCCCAATTATATTATGGGTACCAATAAGAGACTGCTCATAGGAAGCTACCATAGATAGTGGAGAAGTATACCCAAGAACATAGCATGAAATAGTTTAGCATCACAAAATTAAAGAGTAAAATATTTTTAGTATCAAAAGCTATATTCATAAAAGATACTAGAAACAATAAATGATAAAAAAAAAATACATTCGAGGAAAATTAAGATGTACTGATATAGTATCAATTATTAAGTATCCCAAAAATTTGAAAATAAACATAAAAAATAATTAAATATAGGGAAGACAAGTCCGTGCATGATAGCAACCAGTAATACAGCTTTCCTCAACGTAGAGAACATAGAGAACGTAGAGAGACGAGCCTTTCATTATCTCAAAATAGCTAAGGCAATAGGCTATAGATATGGACACAAATGCCCTAGATAAGATCATGAATTTAAGGAACAATAAGAGATTTGAGATTTCGCCTGAAATAATCACTTGAACTTAATTCTAGATGCACTCCGAAAAAGCAAAATGGGTCTCAAAGCAAGATTGCAAGTCTTGGATATGGAATTTTCATCCCCGGGAATGAGTTTGATTCACACCCTACCAAAACAAAAGTTAAATCCGTGAGAGCATTCTGATTCCAATCCCTAGGCATCAATACCTAACATACCTTACTATCAACCTTACAACGATGTTTCAAGGGCCAAGAAAAGCAAGATACATCATCCTATTAACATTCAGCTTAGGCCTACACACAATTGCCAAAGTCAAGTGAAGGTTTGCTTCCAGTATGCAGATTGATAACTTGACAACCCTAGGACGAAACTATGTTCAAAGATTCCGGTGGACCTGGGAGAATTCAAACTAATGTACTTAAAAGAGAAGCAGGATATCGATTTCCTTTAGCAATGTGCAATTCGACAAAAAAAAATTCAGAAAAGAAATGAAAAATGATACTCGAAATATAACCCTAAAGGCTAAAACCAGAAGAAAACGAACCTCGGGTGGAGCGCTTGGTGCCAATCAATTGAAGAGGTTGGGGCAGCAGCAAATGAGGAGGAGGTTGGGGCAGCAGCGAATGAGGAGGAGGTGCGGCGGAGGAAAGGGCGGAAAACTCGGGATCGGAGGAGAAGTACCTATCTGAGAGTGAGGAGGTCAAAAATGAAGTGGAAGAGGAAAAGGAAGGAGGAACATAGGGATCGGCAAGGAGGGATCGAGAGGAACTGAAAAAAGTGGAGTTGGGAGGCTGGCGAGGAGGGTGGCTGGGGTTGTGGTACCCGTACAGCTCATTCGCCATGGCTTAGTCGACTGGAATCTCCAAAGCTCCTCACTTTCTTGACCTGTTTTTCTCCTTCGTAGACGACCCGGATCACTTGCGTGTTTTCTCCTTCTTAGTTAAATCCGGTTTTTTTTTTTTTTTTTTTTTTTGTGGTGAGAACTAGTTAAATCCGGCGGTTGTATAAGAAATAAAGAAATGGCACCTAGTTTGAAGGGGTTTTTTAGGCCAGACTAACTCGACACCCTATTTTTTTCAATTAAAAAATAAAGATAAAATTGAATGGATATTGCCGAAAATATAGAAATTTAAAGATTTTTCTCTCTCCTATTTATTCTCTCTAGGTAGGATTCGAACTCTGAACGAGTACCCTTATACCAATTGGACTAATTAAACTTTGTGTATTCTTTTGATGATACACAATATTAACACACAATTTCAATTACATAATATCAATACATAATTTTAAATACACATTGTTAATAAATAAAAGACTTGTGTAATCAAACCTTGTGTAAATGACTCGAGCATACATAATGTACATACTGACGTGTGATATGGACAAAGAATACACTTTATTTCTAAAACTTAACCGTTATGTACACATTTCAAATTAATATGTATTTATCACAAACAAAACTCGACACATTAATATGTACATATGTATGCATATTTCATACTCAACAAGTATTGATTACTGCACATACATATTATTCATGAAAGAAATTCAGTGAAAGGTATTTCGTACACAAGCTTTTTGGTTACACAAGCCTTTTATTTATTAACATTGTGTATTTGAAATTATGTATTAATATTGTGTAATTGAAACTGTGTATTAATATTGTGTATCATCAAAAGAATACACCAAGTTTAATTAGTCCAACTGGTATAAGGGCGGGAGGGAGGGCCAACTCATCCGGGGTTCGATTACCATTTGACACAATCTTTTAGTTATTCTTTTCTATTTTAACATTTCAGAATATATGTTTAAATCATTAATTAAGAAAATAATTAAATTTATATAGGAGAGAGAATATTTTCTAAAAAATGTACAATTATTATCTCTTTCCATATTTTACGTAGGAGCAAAATTTTTTAAATAACTAATTAGGAAAATAATTAAATTCATATAGGAGAGAGGATTGAATTATGGCAATATCTTTTATGATTATCTATTTAATCTTTTTCATCATAATTTAGGGTACCTACTTTGTTAATAGAAAAAGCTACTTTATACACAAAGATACGTAAACTATCTACTTAACCAACTCACTCATTTTATTTTATATCTATTAAGGCAGGACCTTCTCTTTTACCATGGATTAACTTTACGTTTCTCGAAGCTCTAACAATTTATTGAAAAAAGTTATTTCAAAATGTTAATATAACTTGAAAATTAATTTCTTAATTTTTTTTAAAAATCTATATTTTTCTTATGTACTAAAGCAGCCCATGAACTTCCACTTGACACAGTTTCGTGCAACCACCTCATCAAATATACACGTTTCAACTATTTATTAAGCCACATCACATTGTTATTTAAGTTAATTAATTAATTAATTTTTTTAACCATACTTATTCAAATCTAAGATCCTAGCAAACACTATTTATTTATTGGGCTAATTTAGTAAGTAGGCTTTTTTTTTAATTGTACACTAAGTAGGCTTTTAATAGTTTTCCAATTAGTAAATATACCCCATTAATATTTTTATCGTTCACACAAACCTAAAATTGACATTTCTCTTTCGCTCTTCTCTTCCCGTCGCTTTCCTTTGGGAAGAAGCCTGAATGGCCGCCTATCCCCTAATGTTGTTGGAGTGCCTTTTGTCGCCCTGCTCCACCACCTTGCTTGTCAGAGAAGCCTTCCCTTAACCATTGCCGGAACCTGGAGCTGCCGCCAACCCATGGTCGAGCTTCGATCCTTTGCCTCACAAATCTGCAGACAATGAAGGTATGAGTTCGAATTTTAGAAATTGGGTGAAGGACGATGATTATAATGTACTTAATTTACCCTCTCTTACCCTTCTCACTCATCACCACCTCCCCTCCCTTCTTTTGGTA
Source organism: Fagopyrum homotropicum (assembly GCA_033239125.1). Classification (NCBI taxonomy): domain Eukaryota; kingdom Viridiplantae; phylum Streptophyta; class Magnoliopsida; order Caryophyllales; family Polygonaceae; genus Fagopyrum; species Fagopyrum homotropicum. The sequence continues at coordinate 65,689,355 of BSWB01000003.1, forward strand.
TGACTTTTTTTAACCGAACTCTGTCTTGCTGGTGTTTATCTGTCCCGGTTGCTAACTGCGTAAAATCTGTTCTTTCTTTCATTTGGTTTCAACAAACGCGGCCAAGGAGATCGATTCCCTCGATCTTCAAGTCCAATCTGATTTTGATTCCGATGAGATCGTTGCGAATGTTCTTATGGTATGTATTTGCAGTCACTTCTTCATACCAGAATTTACTGACTCCATATTATTTCTCAGATTTCTGAAGTAGTGCAGAGATGAACGCACTTGCAACCATCCCGCCACTTCTTCATACCAGAATTCACTGTAAGTATTTGCAGTCACTTCTTCATACCAGAATTCACTGTAAGTATAATGCTTGCCTTTACTCTATGATCGATGAATGTCTTTTTTAATTACAGGAGAGTGCACCTGTAGGTTAATCTCTTATGGTGCAATCTTGTAGCTTGAATTATAATTGTTTGTCCGTATATTCATCTCAATTAAGTGTTTGCATTAACAGTGAGTAACTTTTTATCTCTTCTTCCTTTAGAGCAATCACAAACTTTACTTTACAGGTACTTTAAGTTTATAATCTTTTTAATTTTATCTCACATGTTTGGAGGATTATGTGTATTTTTTTTTTCTAAAAATGAACTTGGATGTTTGATAATGGAGTTGGAGACCATTTTTGTCGTATAGTATTGCAGTAGATTTTGAATCAATTACAGCTTGGAAGTGGTTATGGAGTTAAAGGTGACCATGAAGAATTGTTATCTATGACAATATGATAGGAAAATTCGCTTATATATATATATGTGATGTGGATTGTGTTCCAATTTGTAGATAAGTGAACTCAATGTTGCAATTGAGAAATGTATTGACAATTGAGTGATTTGCATTGGCTCGCTAGATTGTCGCATAGATAGGAAGGAAAGTCCTCTGGTATCACATTTTTGTAAAAAAAAATTATGGTATGAGTTTCTGGTATGATAAAATTTCTGGTCTGATAAAAAATACAAATTATGGTATGTGAAAAAATATAATTATGGTATGTGAAAAAAAATTCTGGTATGTGAAAAAATATAATTCTGGTACGTGAAAAAAATACAATTCTAGTATGTGAAAAATACAATTCTAGTATGTGAAAAAATACAATTCTAGTATGTGAAAAATACAATTCTAGTATGTGAAAAAATCTAGTATGTACAAAATTCTGGTATTAAATTTTCGGTATGTAATTCTGGTATGAAAAAATTTTGGTATGTAATTCTGGTATGAAAATCTGGTGTAAAAAAATTCTGGTATGACAAAATATAATTTTATGGTATGTAATTTTATGGTATGAAAATCTGATGTAAAAAACTCTGGTATGACAAAATTCTTGTATGACAAAATTCTGGTATGAAGTTTTCGTATGATAATTTCTGGTATGAAATTTCTGGTAAGAACTTTTCGTATGATAATTTTTGGTATGAACTTTCTGGTATAAAAATTCTGGTATGAGAAATTCTGGTATGAGAAATTCCGGTATGAGAAATTTAGTCCAAAAAATAAAAAAGAAAATAAAAAAAAATAAAAAAAAGGCAAGAAAAATAATAATAATAAAAAATTCAGTAATTAAAAATTAAAACTTATACTTATATATCAAATAACAAACATCATTTATTCCTTTCTTTCTAAATAGAAGGGTTGATAATTTTTACCTACTATTAAATAAAAGTGGTAAAAAATTTGGGGTACACTTTCTTAAACAAAAACTCAAAAAGGCCTTGTATGTCAAATTATCCCTTATTTATTTTACTTTAAACGTACAATTAACATTCCCCCTTATGTTATATAATAAATATCATTAGAATTTACTTTAATTTAATAATTATTCTAATATCATTTAATTTTATATTATTTATTAGTTTGTTATTATATAATAAAATAAATTAGAATTGATATTCTAACAAGTTTTATTTAATTTTATTTAATTTTATTTATATATTTTATTTAATTTTAACTTTTTCTAAATTATAGTTTATTAGTTCGATAATATATGTAAAATCCAATAAAACTTACTTTAGTTTTATTATAATTCTAACAACATTTCATTTTATTTTATTTATTTAAAATTATATTCTTTAATTAAATATTTTATTTAATTTAAAATTTTCTTAACTATAGACTATTAGTTCCTTGATATAAAATAATATTCATTACGATTTACTTTTATTGATAATTATTATTATAACAATATTTTATTTTACTTTATTTATTTTTATATATGTTTTAATTATTTATTTTGTTTAGTTTTAACTTTTTCTTAGTTATGATTATTAGTTCATTAATATACATTAAAAAATTTGCAAGATCATGAATCAATTTATTACAAAATTCATCTAATTTTGTATAAGTATATAGTTTTTTTATCTCTAAACTAATCTAATAATCCAATTAGCATATACAGTTAGTTACAAATTTAAAATTAGTTATTAAATTTTAGTAATTTTCACTACCGTACCAAATGTAACTAATTGTAGGTTTTTATATATATAAACTAATCATATAATCTTCATAATTAAACTTAATACTTACTAACAAGTCGATTGGATAAATTGTTATTTTACAAATTTGAACATTTCAATACTATTATTTCTAACCTTATATTTAACATGCAAACTTTAAAATTAGTATATTATGATAAAAACAATTTTTATTATCACATCACATAGCGTAAAAATTTAACCTATAAACCTTGAAATTAGTAAATTTAACTATTATAATTCAACAAACCCCGTGCAGGGCACGGGCTTGAAAACTAGTCTATCTTGTATACTAAAGCAGCCCGTGAACTTCCACTTGGCACCGTGAACTTCCACTTGACACAGTTTCGTGCAACCAACTCATCAAATATACACGTGTCAACTATTGATTACTCAGCCCAGTTGGAATCTAGGTAAATAAAAACAAACACTAGATTTGTACCCTTTGAACATAGGTATTTATTGGCAAGGTCGTGGACAACATACACTTCCATACCAAGAAGTTCCTAGCAGCTTTGATAGCAAATAGTAAATCTAGGATTCTAAACATGCCGGCCAGCATAAAATATCATCATAACATTAGTAATTGAAATTACATAAATAACTGATAATATAATGCTATAAAAGGTTAAAGTTGTCAAGGCCTTAGAAAGATTAAGCCATGTTATAGCAAAAGACTGCAAATAGAGAATTTAGAAGTCAAGTTTGGTTAAAAAAACTAGTTATAAGGATCCAACTAGAAACAAAATTATCTAATACATACAGACTAACATGGTGTAAGAAATTATTAAGGAAAACCAAACACTGACCTCTCTTCTTTTACTTTGAAAAAAAAATCAGTGCAAAGTAAGAAGTTCACATTCATTATAATACAGCAATAAAACTATGAATAAAATTATGATCAACTCCAAATGTATTGGTTTTGTAGAGTCCAAAAAAAGGATATTGCAAAGTCTGACCAATTTTTAATAAATGGTCAATTTTCTAAATTTTTGAGGAGGCTTTTGTTTTATACAGATTTATAGTTGGATCAAAATAGGGGAAACTCATCTTCGAAACATATTACTAGTTTTGTCAACACCTGATTGTGCCAAGACAGATAGTAAAGAGAAAAGATTGTCCCCATAGTAAAAATAATCCCACTCAAGAACTAACTAAATGAGTTTTGATACAATATCTCAGAGTTGCTTACCCCAAAGCTAATTTAAACGAGTTCTTTAAAATGATAAAAAGAAGCACTACAGATTGGATAAAACTTACCACATTGGGCCTAAGAGCTGTCAACCCTTGAATTGCACCATAGTGTTGGGTGATAGAATGTTTAGGGTCCAAAAGAGCATTAATTAGTCTTTGTCAATCGTGGCTGGAGACTGTTACACACGTGCCCAAATCTGCAGGCATTTTAAGCAGACAAAAAAATTAAGTAAATTGGACAACATTTGTCTGATCAATAAATGTGTTTCGTATTCCAATACCACTTAGAAATATCAAAACAAACATGCTAAGTAAATAGCACCAAAAAGTAATAATACTTCAATGAGAAGATTTTGTCTTACACATATATATATATATATGTGAAAAGTAATGAAAGACTTGTCTAGTTTAATGTTGTAAGGAAAATAAAGATGAAATTGGAGTCACTAGCAAAATGAAATTCCTTCATTTCACTCAAAACGAAAAAAGGAATAAGTCCAACAAAACTGTAGATGGGATTTTAGAGTTGAGCATCATCATAAGATAAAATTATATAAATAAAGATTACAAGTAGGCAAACATGATTAGCATTTGTATATAGAGTCCAAACAACAACTTCATTATTTTCAAAAAAGAGAAAAGGTAAGTGCAAAACCAATTTCATGTTTCAAATCAAGACATGAGATGAAGAAAAAGAAATATCGCCTTTTGCAAATGGAAGCAAGCAATTTTGTTGTAAAGTCCCTGAGATTCCAGTGGTTGTCAGCAAATATATTTCCTAGTCTCTTAGCGATGAGACAGGTTACAACAGATGGCATGAGTTGGTGTAGCTGAAAGAAAAAAAGTTATAACAGAAGAAGCGAAGCTCGAATTTCATTCAAATATAGCAATTATTCAGAGCAAGCTATTCCAGATGGTTGCCTCAGCAATATGTTGAAAGTAACAATCTATACTCATCTTCCTAATTGTATATTGTTGCAAGAAATATAGATGCTACATTATTCCATAATAATAGTATGATTGAAGCAAAAACCCCAAATAAAGGATAAAATCCTGATAAGGATGCAAAAAACTATTAAGAACAACATTCAAACAAAAAAAAACTACATGTATACTCATCCTCGACGGGTAAAAGTTACAACTGTTGGAAGCTCAAAAAAAGCAGACTCCTTAAACATTTAATCAAAATGCTTTATTAGAACAAAAGGATATTTCATAAATGGACAATGGATTTTCAGAATCAGCATCGAACTTACATAACGTTCCATGTGAATGTGCGGATTCCTGATAAGACTATGAACAAGTCGCATCAAAGCAACTAGAAGGCGGAAATCAACCAAACCACTAGAGACCTAAGATTTTTGTCAAGCAACAAAAGTATATATGATAAAATGTTCTTTATTTTCATGCATTAATCATATAATCAGCGTTGAAGAGTACCTCATCAACAATGAAGCAAGTGAAGTAAGGAACTAAAGGATGAATACTTGGATCAGTTGCCAAACTTGCTAATGCTTGCTTGAAAATGGTTGTTTCAGAACTATTAACAACAAGCTTTGTAACTTTATCGAAGTATAACTGCAGAATTTCCATTAGAGAAGATTACTTAAAGAAATAACAATGGATGATTTGTGTTTGTGAGGATGTGAGAGAGAGAGAGAGAGAGACCTGAAGCTCCCTAGACAAGACATGTTTAATGGGCAGTTGGATATCGACGGGATGTTCTTCATTTTTGTTTTCAGGATTTTTATTATTTGGAGGAGAAATCACTACATGCCAAAAAAGCTTCTCAGAAAGGGAGTGTTAAGTAAGATGGTTATAAGTTATGACGACTGATAAAGTAAAATAGAATAATGAATAAGGTTATGATAGTGTATATTTGCCAGTTTCCTAAAAGTTGGTAAAAAGTGTTAGAACTACATGTATTGTGAAACAAAGGAAGTGTTACTTATGATGGTGTCCCTATAACGGGAGCTTTTTTAGGAACAACAAGCTGTATACCATCAATAGCTAGCCAATGACACATGATTGATGTGTCAATAGGTACTTTAGGAAGTGGAGCTTCAATAATCTATATTTTCAAGGACACATTGCAAAGTAGATAATATCACAGCTTATAAGGATTTCAAACAGTACTATAACACTAATTTCAGACACCATACAACTTTGAAGTCTATATCTTTGTCATCAATTTAAAACAAATCCTTGTGTCCACCAGCTTTTTTGAACCATAATGGATCTCCTAAAGCAAAACCATAGACTGGCTGAGAAAAAGCAAGTAGGGAAGAATGAGATTGTGGAGATAGAAGGGACTAAAAGGAAACACAAAGCAAAAGTGTTTGACGGAAGGAAGATAATATGTACAATATTATGGAAAAACAAATTCACAGACATTTCTTCAAAATCCAAACATCCATAATATTAATACCTCCACATTTCTCACACTTAGTGCAGTATCTACATCATCGGTTGTCAGTTTGGTTTTCCTTGAGTGACGCATACATTTTATAGCTTCCTGTAACACCATTTAACAACACATAACTCATAGTTGATTGAGTCAATAATGATTAAATCAATGTAAACCATGACTCAATTTATAGTTTCAGACCCTCTAGAAGCACTTCAAATTTTCAAATAACTTCTCGGAGTGAACATCCCATGTACCTAGCATATAACCTTAATTGTTCGTCCTCCACGTAAAGTCAACAGGTTATGGCTGGAACCTAGAGAATTACAAGGATTTGCCCTACAGACTCCCTGGATTCTATAACATGTAGTGTCAAAGAATTAGGTTCAACATTGAGTTTTTTGCACAGGTTCAACACACAACATGGGTCACGACAACACTTAGCTCCGACAAATTTGCAATGAATTTGACGATGGCCCGTCAAGGTACTAGTTTTAAATTCAAAAGCATGAGATATGAAAATTAGGCTTCCCCGTCTAGTATGATATGTGGTGTCTGCATTCACTTATGGTTTCAAAGAGTCGTAAAACACAACTAAAACAGGTATTGCTGAGGGTCCCCATGAGAACATCCCACAAAAGTAAAAAGGACAATTTGACCCTGTGATACAAGATAAGTAGGCTACTAAAGTCACTTGGTTTCGGTTACATTTTCCATTAGGCTTTTGAGCTGAGCCTAGTACCTTGGGTTTTGCTCCTGACCCCAAAACATTAGTACACACTAAAAGCTTAAAACTAATTCGGTATTTACGTATAATAATATGTATATATGAATATTAAGGTCTGTCAAAGTAGCAATAAATGCAGTTGACAATTTCAGTACCCATTGACACCTAGAAACGACTTACATATAGGTGTGTATTGAAAGAAAGAGCTATAGTCAGATACATGCTTTGAGGAGGGGTGTTGGATGGATGGGCATAACCTCATATTCAAGGAACATCAAAACTTAATCTAAAACTCTTATCCTCTTCGAATATCTCCATCAACCTATCTCATGCATTCCTTTTACAAAGCATTCTCACTTGTTATGACCTTAGCGGCAAACTTATGTGTAATAAGGTTCAGTCAGTAGTAAAAGTAAACTATACCAAAACACAATAACGTAATGCACATTAAATTAGTCAAAAGAAAGCAATAGACTAAGGAATGAAAATTGCCTGCATGATCTCACGTATGCGGTACTCCACATCCCGAGCAAGGGCAAGTGCACCATCTTGTGACAAGTGGTTTATTCCAATGCTTTGTGCCATTACTTCAATATTCTCCCTAGTTACAATGCTCATTTTTTATACTTGGAGATATAAAGAAGCAAAACACGTACCTACAACCTGTAAAGATATACTAGTTGAGCAGCAAAGAAAAACAGAAACAAACCCGTCCACTGTTCTAAAATACGGTATGGACGCCGTCTAGGGACAGTGGGAAACCGTCCCGACGGAACTTTCTGGATGGGTTTGGGAGTAGAACGGTCCGGGACGGGTTCAAGACGGTTTTGAGACGGACGGAACGGTCTAGACGCTTGAAACGTTCCGGAAAGAAAAAAACCCTAATTTTCTATAAACCTGAAAATCGCAGGTTGCAGGACTCCTTCTATCCAGATGGACGGAGGAACACGAAGGGGAGGAACGAGGGAAGGGAGAACATGAGAGGAGAGGACATGGAACGAGGGGAGAAACTTGTGATTCACATGGGCAGATACGGTTGTAGGAACTTGGAAGGAGGCTTTCCTCTGTTTTTGTTGGCCCACATGTAAGACCATCCCAACATTCAAATTAGTAGAACATACGTAAATTCACCCATGCATGAAGGACGTACATATCCATACAAGAGAGGAAGGTCAACCATGCAGATGGACCATTCATCCACTCGTGTGAATCAAGCATCACATGGCCCAATCTAGTCATTCTATTTTATTTCCAACCCATAAAGACTTGTTTAATTATGGGTTATTTTAAGGGCTCTTAATTATATTTTCAGCCCAAGTCTATTTTATTTCTTGTAGAATACATTTATATCTTCTAATAGAGAAACTTAAAGATGGATCTTATCTTATTAGAAGATATATTCTATTTTGTTAGTTTTCAAGGAGATCTAGGGTCCGTTTGGTAAGACGGGGTTATCGTAGATGAAAATAAAGATGAAGATGAAGATGAAAATAGTAGATGATTGAAGGGATGAAATAAAAAAAATCTAGTATGTGTTTGGTAGAAAGAAAAATTATTACGGGTAAAATTACTAAAAAGTGTTCGAACATATACTTCATTATTAGCATTGTGTAAAATTACCAAGAGGGGTAGTATTGGAATGTATTTGTGATAACCTCCCAATAATCCCAATAATCTCATGCAACGAGGATTAAAATTTTCTTCATTTTCATCCCCCTTCTCATCTCTTAAAATAATCTTCATCTCAATAATCTCATTCCACCAAACACCACAAATTGTGAGCATTGTGTAATAATCCCATAATAATCTCAATATAAGTGGTGCCGAATGGACCGCTAATCTTCCTAGAAGATTGATTTTATTTTATTAATTTCTTAGGGATACATCTTATCTTTTCTAGATAGATCAACGAGACAAAACGGCCCGACTCTAGCCGTCCACTAGATTAAACTTGCGGCCATCTACTCCTATAAATAGGATGGTTGTGCCTCCTTATTTTTCATCTTGAATATTAAACACTTCCGATAAACACGTTGTGTTATCGCCCTACGGTTTTTATTGTCATCTTCATGGAGTGAAGAGCAAACATGAGTAGAGACGTCTTGCTCACAACTCGCTTGAACTTGTTTAAGTGTGTTCTACTTGCCATTTGCATAACATGGTGCTTCAACTAGTTACAAGCAAACCTCCAAGTGCTCTAGGGTCTTCGTACGCCTATTATGTTTAGGGTAGCGGAAAAGGTTCTACAGGACTTCGTTGGTTGTGTATTATGTATGATCGTGCCATAGTGTGCTTCCAAGTAGCTTCTTAGGGTTCAACCTTGATCTATCTTTCTGTAACAATCATGTTACTTTTTTGATCCCGCGATTGCGCCTTGCCTTGGCCGCAGTTGCGGTGCTGCGGTCGTGGCGAGGTTGGCCCACGGTCGCGGTTTTGTAGGGTAGGCGGCTGACATTTTGGCCGCTATCCTTTCTTCCTTCACCTTTTTCCTTTTCCTCTTTCTTCGTGGGGAAGGTTTGTGACTGCTCCCAGATTTTTCTTCTTCTCCTCTTACGCTCATTCTCTCCTTCTTCTTCTTCCTTCCTTTTCTTATTCCTTTTCTTGCTTGGATCTTCCTCTAAGATGATGTTAAAGATGTGGATGATGATGCTGATGTCTATGATTTAAGGTTGTAGCAGCTTGGGCTAGTTTGGTTTCCCATCTGTTCATATGAGAGAGAGTGGCGAGATCTACTCTCTTCCTTTCTTTCTCTTCTTCTTGTTTTCTTCTTCCTTCTTCCTTGTTCTTGGACGTTTGGTGTATGAATTATGTTAATGAAGTTAAGTTGGGCTTGGAGTCCTTGGAGGAGAAGTAGAGATCGAGTAGAGAAGTAGATAGAAGCAAAGGGACGAGGTTCTGTTGTGAACCCGCACCCACGTCGGCTTGCCGCCGCACCCGCGTCTCACCTCTACCTCACCCGTGCCTTCAGGCATTCTCACCATGCTCGCGCCTCCTTGTGGCCGCGCCCGCGCATTTGCTCAAGACATACCAAGTCCTTGATATGTCTTTCATTTCCTCTTGGGTTATGACTTCCTTGTAGAAGCATGCTAGGTTGGATATATATAGGATGGGTTGATTATGTTGGAATGCCTTGAGAGGATTTGAGAATTTGATGAGTATGTCGAGGATGATTATGATATGTATGTTCTTGTGAGAGTTGTGAGGCTAGAAGTTAGAATATTCTAGCATGTGATTCGATGGTTGATATGTGTGCCTTGATTTATCAAGCGTGGTGTAAATTCTTGCGAGAATTAGAGATTTGATCGGTTAAGGGATTACCTTGTAATAGGTAAGTCCCTCGGGCTTACTTAGCTGCTTCCGTGTATTGGTGTGGTTGTAATAGTGGTGTGTGTTTATATGTTTATAACTATAAACCGGAATAGGATGACCATATGGATTTAATGGCCAAAGTTTATTATAATCGGGTGGTGACATCACTACCTAGCTCTGTCTAGAGTTGGGAGGTTCTCTGCGACCAGCCCTAGCAGGTAGACGGGGATATATTTATTAACCCATTCCTTGTAGGTACACGGGGACAAAGGTGAGGGTTGGAGGATCCTCGTGTCACAATCTAAGTTGAATTAGTAATGTGAATCAGTTAATGAAAGATAATATACGGTTTGGTTGTGAGCATGTTTATGTGATATCTTGCTTATGTGTTGAGTGTGCTATTACGCTATTATAATATATAGATTGTTAGCTAACGGTTTATACTGTATTGTAGATGTCTTGTAGGTTAGGAAGACTGTAGAGTGATTTGGTAGGATTGATCAGCCGAGGGTTCCCTACATGTTAGGATGTTGAGGGTTTTTGGGCTGTATGGATAGATGTTGTACAATTTTAATACTTGGATGTGTGTTATGTATGTATTTTGGGTTACATGCTTACTATTGGGGTGGACATCTGCCTTGACATAGGCGGAGTCCGCCCCCGCGCAAGATGGAGGCGAAGGTGCACTGCGCCTCCGCCTCCATCTTGCCATTAATGTTTTAAAAAAAGAGCCGTTGTATTATACCCGTTGTGAATATATCCGTTGTAAATTATAGTCGTTGGATATTGTGGAGCCTATATAATAACATGTCAAATCATTGTATCATTCACTTACATCCAAACCACAACAACATAAAGAAAGAAATCCGTTAAAATGTCGACGTTTTCCGAAGAAGGAGATGTAGAATCCGATGGTGAAAGCTCTATTATGCCGTTCGATAATGAAAAATACAGTGATCCGGAAGAAATTCTCGCACAACTTGAAGTAAGTGTACCAACTCATTTATATTTTACTCTATGTTATTTTATTTAGTCGGAATTGTAGAATTAACAATGTTAGAATAGAGAATCGGAATTGTAGAATTAGCAATGTTAGAATAGAGAATCGGAATTGTAGAATTAGCAATGTTAGAATAGAGAATCAGAATTGTAGTTTTAGACATTTAAGAATAGAGGATCGGAATTGTAATTTTAGACATTTAAGAATAGAGAATCGAAATTGTAGTTTTAGAAATTTAAGAATAAAATATGTGTGTTTTTAAAATAATACTCTAAGTTATTTTATTTAGGATCTTATGGAATATTCTCGTGCATCGGTACCGATTATTTGTCAAAATTTGAGCTTCACGGATATTTTGCGGACGGAGAGAACTTATTGGGGTGGACTCGGTATGTGGCAAACGTAATGAATATGGTGTTGGTCATTAAAAAATCATGGTTGGATAGAAGGGGCGTTCGTATCCTACAAATGGTTTATGATAGACACGGAGGACCTAGAAAAAAAAGACGTAGATTCCGATCATGTTCCAAGTTCTAGCCGGAAAAAAAACTCGAAGAAGTGTATGTGTTTGTTTGAGCTTGTAGGAACCCAAATTGAAGAGGAAAAGTGGACGGTGAGGGTTGTATGTTGAATCCACAACCACATAATTCCCTTGGTATTAAGAGGTCATGCATATGTTGGATGTATGACTCCCAAGCAGAGCCGAAAGGTGGAGCGTAAATTGAATTCCGGCTTAAAACCGAGATATATATTAAAATTCGTGCAATTAGAGGATCTTGACAATGTCACCTCCATCCGGCAAGTTTACAACACCGGTTTGAAGATTACAATGGAAGAAGCCGAAGGAAGAGGTTCATTACAACAAGCACTTCATATGTTGAGGGTACGTGGATATTATGTAAACACTCGGAGAAGTCAAGATTCTGATGAGGTGATTGATTTCTTTATCTCACATCCCGACTCGGTACATTTGCTCAGCATGTTTCCCTATGTTATTGTGATGGACTCGACATATAAGACCAACAAGTAAGTTTCAATTCAAGGCACATTTTTACTTTATTTCCTACACTCAATCATCTTTTCCTTACAAATTGTAACTTAATCGTTGTTTTGTATTACTTGTAGATACAATATACCATTGTTGGAGATCGTAGGCATCACTAGCACAAAGAAGACATTCACAATTGCTTTTGTATTCATGGCACAAGAGAATAGAGATCACTACGAGTGGGCTTTGAGGAGGGTCCGTTATTTGTTATACGGAAAGACCCCGGAGGTGATTGCCACTGATCGTGAGCTTGGTCTTATAAGCATCTTGAGTGTAGTATTTCCCAAGGTGAAGCATATATTGTGCACGTTTCATATAAAGTGCAACATAGTTAACAAAGAGGCCCTTGTTTTGTGCAATAAGGAAGCAGAAGTCATCTTCATATTCCATTGTCATGCCTTGTTCGAGTCGAGATCCAATTTAAGCTACCAACATCGTTTGCTGGAAATGAGAGACTATTGGCAATCATATCCGAGGTTAATGACCTATCTCGAGATGACTTGACTTGACCCGTACAAGGAGGCAATCGTTCGAGCCTGGACTGACCTACATCATCATTTCGGCACACGAACGACAAATGCGTAAGTTATTTAAACATTCACTACATTGTTAAACATTTATTCGTTTTTTATAATAAACCTTTTTTTAGGTGTGAGTCCGCGCACAAGTTGTTGAAACAAACACTAGATTCTAGTGTTGGAGGATTTCAATTGGTTTGTGATGGCATACATTTGATGGTCACGGATCAAGTCCAGAAGTTACAAGCTTCTCTAGAGATGTCACGGGAGAGGATTCCACGAGAGGTGCGTATACCAAAATTTGACTTGATGTAAACATTGTTAAACATTTATTCGTTCTGTAATAAACCTTTTTTTTGTAGGTGCGTATACCGATATTTGACTTGCTCCGCGACTACGTAACAAACGAGTGTTTCACGCTCTTGTGGAATAACTACACCAAGGCTAGACATACAAGAGATGATGAAGGGTGTCGGGATAGTTATTGGAGAGAGCTTCATGGAGTGCCATGTGTACATGACTTTAGGATAGCAATCCGGGCTCATAGACCTATTACTTTGTCTCAGATACACCCATTTTGGAAGCAAGTTCACTAGATTCCGGTTGATTTATCCGATGGTGATATTGATGATGATGATAATGATCGCTCGAACCCGAGTCATGCGACGCTGAACAAGTTTAGAGAAAGAATGGACTCAAATATGTTAAGCCCGGATGAGCAAGATAAGATTGCATCTTTTCTGGAAGAAATGGAAAACCCAAGGGTACGGCGATGAAGGAGCGGGCACAGAAAGTCAAGGAAAAGGGACGACTCCCAACCCCGAGATCAACAAGAAGAGAGACCAGTTCATTTGAGCATTCTTCTACACGTGGTCCTGGGCGGCCAAAAGGGAAGAAAGCAAAAGATGCAGATTCTACACCGGAGTTGACTCCTACGAGTAGGGCGCCTCGTATAGGAAAACAACCCGTGAAAGCTGGATTTTGTTGGAGAGAAGAAGATTTCCAAAAGTTCATGGAACCTTATGTATCGAGAGCAAGGGATGTACGAGGAGACGGCCACTGTGGATATAGAGCAATTTCCGCGGTTTTGGGATTCTTAGATGAAGATTACTTGATAATACCGAGGAATGTGCTTATGGAGTTAAATTCGAGAACAGCATTGTATTCGAAGATTATTATTCCGGTTGTAGTTAATTATAATCCATGATTTAACGTAATCTTACTTGTTAATCTTTGCAGTGTACCATCCTCAATTAGTTTGACCAAATCCTTCAAAATGTTTATTGGACGAGTAAGTCTCCTTGTCCAGAACAACATTGGATGGAAATACCGATTATCGCATGTGCAACAACCATCTGTTATAAGATTGCATTGGTTGTTATTGTGAACATCCCAACGATATTCCTACCTATGACAACTACCACTCCTAACCAAGAGGCCCCTACAGTCATTTGTTCGATAGCGTTTATATATAACAACACACACTTTGTATTGGTAGGTTGACGCTTTAATTTCAATCCATTTATTGTATTTAAACTCAATATTCACTAATCATTTTTGTAATTTCATATTTGTAGGTACTGTTAAAAGATGATGCCCCGTTACCGTTGTTGAGTGAAGCTTAGAAACAGTACCACGATCCAAGTGTTGATGGATGGGATGCATCGTTCATTACAAGGATAGCTCGTTATGAGGAGTTTCGTCGGGCATCGGGAGTCGAAGTCACTAGTCGATGATATCTTTAGTCGTTTTTATATATTGTTGTCATCATGTTTTATTCGTTTTCATATATATATTGTTTTCATCATGTTTTAGCCGTTTTGATATATTGTTGTCATCATGTTTTAGTCGTTTTAGATAGTTGATTGAAACTCAAGTGTAATAAAAACAAAATAAACATAACTCAAGTGTAATAAAAACAAAATAAACATAAAATCATCAAACTACAACTACAAATGTCATGGAGCATGTTGTGAAGCCCGGACCTGAGATGGAGCCACAAGAGGACTACGTCTAACTGCCTCTTCTATCATGGAATCTACCTCCTCAACAGAATACGGAAGACCCCGAGCTTGCATCTCTCGTAGACGACCAATAAGAATGTGAAGACGCTACAATACAGAAAATAAAGTGTTAAATAATTGAAAAATAAACTAAAGGGTAAATTAAGGGTTATAAACAAACGTACTCTAGCATATTAAACGGGAACAAGTGGGGGACGGTCTATAGGTAACTGGAGTGCAATGGATGTTGGCAAGATGTAGGGAATGCAATGGACCATATACCAAGGCATGTACGCATCATCGACGAGTCACGAAGAGGTAGTTGATGTCAATCTAGCCAGTGAAAATCGGGTCTCCTCCAGGCGGCGGGCTGCCCAACGATCATATATGGGAGCATTTGAAAGCCTAAATCCACGTCCGTTCGCCGGACGTACCTCATGGATGGGTGGGATTCGGGGTAGAGGCACGGTCTGTACATAACCAAACTATCACAAGAACCGGTCCGAGATGTACGCCTCCTCTATGTCGGATATCCGTATGATAGCTCGATAGTGAGAAACACCAAACTCTCCCCCAAAATAAAGCACACGATCATCATACGGGGTAAAACACACATCCTCCGCCCTCATCTGGTCCAACTAAGCTCGTAATGCATGTAGCCTCTCTGCGCTAATCGACGGAGTCTTTGGGACAAAAATGTCTCGAAGACCAATGTGCATGCCCTAGCAAATGTGGATCCTCCACAGGTTCACATCCCAATAATGAGAAATGCGCGTAAATCGAAAACTGTACAAAAAAGTTATTAATTTTATCCTTACCTATAAAGTTACGTTATGTAAAGAAAAATATTTATAAAACGGCCACTGTAAAACCGCCCATGTCGACGATATGAACAATAACAGATAAGCAGATGCAATAGCGTCATGTGGAGGCTCTAGAAGGTCCAACATATCAACGAATCTAGTCCTAACAATCTCGCAAAATAGCTGTCTGGTCTGACGTGTAGCCTCAGCAGGAGATAACCTAAAATGATGAATCAACCAATAATGTCGGACACTATCATTGACGGAAGTCAGTAATGCATCTCCATCAACTGCTAGTCCCATAATCACCTGAACATCATGCAACGCTATACCCATCTCCCCCCACGGCATATGAAATGTGTTTGTCTCTGGTGCCACCTCTCGACAAACGCCGTAATCAAACAATGATCGATGCCGCCAAACTGTACGTCTTCCAAATCCGTAAGTCCGCTGAGTCTAGCCAAGCCAAACCACAAAAATGGGTAATCTAGATCTCGCCGCCACTCGTGTAATCTACTAAGCGCGTCGAGTCTCCTAACAACTCTAATCACTCCGGAATCCATCCCGCCCCATATAGCGCTAGCTCTGTGGTTAACGTAGCATGTCAATAAAATAGGTATGTCCTCCTCTACCTGCTCCTCAACAGGTACCTGCCCTGGTAAGTCGTCCTGCTCCTGCTCAACAGGTACCTGCTCCTGTTGTGGTATGTCCTACTGTTGTTGCTCTCCCTCAACAGGTATCTACTCAGGTACATCCTCTGGCTGAACATATATCTCCTCATGCTCACCCTCCAGTATATCATCCAGATGAGAAATACTGTGCGAGGACTCCTCCGTATCATAATCAGCAGTAAGTGAAACTAGTCCTACATCCTCCTCGCCAGAAGCCTCTACGGGTGCATGTATAGGTGAGTGAACGGATGCATCAATAGATGCTTGAACTAATGCCTCTACAGGTGCATCAACAGGTGCATGAGCTGATGCCTCTACAGGTGCATCTACAAGTGTCTGAACGGATGGTGAGACAAGTCTATCTCGTCGAGATTTAGCCTCTCGACGGACGGATGCTGTGACAAGTCTCGTCGCTCGCTTCTTCTTCTCTCTAATGTTTCTCATCACAAGCTGAATTTCTTTTAAATTCACATTTTTATTTTTTCTATTATAATATTATATATATATATATATATATATTAAATTGTGCAATTATAATACTCATAAAATCGATAACAATACTAGTAACTCTCGGACACAATCCAATTTCAATTATTCCTAACTAACCAAATCTAACTAAACTAACTAGTTTCAAGCCTAATGCAAAAAAAAAATACATAAACGATAAAAAAACAATAATAACTAACCTGAAATCGATCCACAAGTGGTCTACCACTAGAACTTCCAACATCTGAATCTCGAACCATTGTTGGATGTATCGAAGAAGAGAAGAAATGGATCGAAGAAGAAAAAAAAATCAAAGGCTAAGGGCGGCAGCTAGGTCAAAAAATGAGGAGGGGAGAGGCGTGAGGAGTCCGCCTCCGCGCTTTGCCCTATGTAGGGCTTGGCGCACAGGCGGATTGCGCATGCACGTGGGCATGGCGGAGGCCCAATGCACCTGGGCCGAGCGCAGGCGCGATGTGTCATAGCCTAGGCGCATGCACAGGCGGAGAGCGCCTTCGTCGCCTCTTCTCCGCCTTCAATTAGTATCACTCATATATGATGATTCCTCTTTATTGATGTTGGTTTTATATTTATTTGTGCCTTATTGTAAGATCCAATGAACTTGTTGTCACGCTAGGGTCAGGACCCATTGCGAGGTCCTAGGTTGTAACACTCCGAATCCTATGGATTTGGGGTGATACAAACATGGAATCAGAGCCTTAGGTTGACAAAATGGCACTTGCAATCTTCTTAAAAGGCCGAATAGATCAATAAACAGAACCAGAAAACGGGTCTGAGTTTTGAAAAGGAATTTGGTTTTTAAACTTGGTACACATTACTAATTCAACTTAGATTGTGACACGAGGGAAACCATCACTCCTTCTGCGGATCTCGACAGTTTAGTTTGTATATTGAATTGTAGTTATTATTCTGGATTGAATTATTATATATACAAATACACAGTATAAGTGTGACATTATATGTTAGTTATGTTTATACCGCAAATGGCTCGTACTAGAGCAACTTTTGCCATAGGACGGGGTAGAGGTAGACCACCTCTTCGGCTGGTAGTTTTAGGTCGAGTCCCTATTTCTGATCCGTTAGAGGCAAAAGTTAGAGAGGAGGAGGTCGCTAAGAGCGTCGTTCCCGAGGTTGGGGACGAGATGGTAGGGAGACCGAGAGCTCGGGTGAAGAGCCGTATGGTGAATATAAAGGATATAAATACTCTAGAAGTGGGGTTGAATAGAGTATGAGAACTTTTCGCAAAAACCTATCTCAAGGCTTTGAAACTGATTTCAAAGGCCTTGATGTCGATTTGAGCTCTTTGTGACACAACTGGTTTTTAAGAGCTTTGAAAGTGATTTCAAGGGCCTTGACTTTGTAAACCTACAAAGCAACGTTAGTCACAATAAAGCAAGATATGATTCGGAAATGAAAATATTGACACGGTGATATGTTTACAAAGTTCGGCTCTAACAGCCTACTCTCCGTCCTAGGGTTTACTCGTAGGATCTAACTATCTATTATAAGCTTCAAAGAGCCTAATTACTTCAATCTTATTCTTAAACTAGCTATAATAGCCTAGTTACTTCGTAGAGTAACACACACTCGAATATAACACTCTCTAGATATTCCAATGAAGCTCTCGTGTTTTTCTCTCTATAAGGAATAAAGCTTTTGTAAACTAAGAGGAAGAAAAACTTCTTGAATCGAACGAAGATGCTTTGGATCGCTTGAAGACTTTAGATATTTCTGTGTAAGCTTGATTTTCTTCTCTTTAATCGAGATCTTCATTTATAGTGTTCGATGGAGAAGTCTTCTAGCCATTGTCAAGATGACCGTTATTGATGTTCCTTCTTCTCCATAGAAAACGGTGTATGTTGAGATGAGATAGCCGTTGTAGATTTTTTTTATCTTCTTCATCTCCATAACACACGTTGATTTTCTTCTCCAGAATCTTCGAGTTTGCTGAGGATCTTCAAAATCTTTGTAAGATCCGTGATGCACCCTTGACCCCTATGTCCCAAGATGAGGAAGACGAGGCATTCCGGGTTCGCTCCGATGGACCGCTCACCCGTTCCCGTGCTAAGACCATCACCCAAGCTACCGGCTCCATCATTGCCCGCACCTTTGCTTGTCACGGGCCCATTGGTTGGAACCGTGTCTTTACGCCAGCATGGCATGAAGCTTGCCAAGCTGGCACCGTTCCAGCGTATTTTCCGTATTTTAGCGTTTTCTAATAATAAATCTTTTTATTTTCGGAATATTAATTTCCGGGACTTTATTTCCGGAACTTAATTTTCCGAATTTAAGATTAGACTTTTGGTTTCGGAATTTAATTTGGAAACTTAATTCTGAACTTAAATTTCCAACCTTTCACATTTTTAGGCTTTTCATTTTCAGAACTTTAATTCTGACTTTATTTCCGTCATTTAAGTTCCGACTATTTGTATGACCTTCATCAACTATATAAGGGGATGCTTGACTCATTTGTAAAGCATTTTCAATTTGACTAAGTATTTGAAAAGTATTTCCCTCCTACTTACTTGAGCATCAATCTCTCTTCCATCCTCTCAAAGTTCTTCTTTTGGATCTTCAATCCAAACTCATCCATCTTCGAGGATTCTTCAAGAATCAACTCAACCGATCCACTTCAAGGCTTGATCGATCAATCTAGATCGACTCAACCATTCAACTTTCGCCTCCAACTCTAAGCTTCCGCAACTCACATTCAAACCTTCAAACGCATTTGCACTTCAACTAAGGAGTAGTTGACACTTCAGCTTGATCTAGATCCGGAATCTTTCATTGACGTATCCAAGGACGCATCAAATTGGCATCAAAGAAAAGAGATCTAAGCTAAGTTATCTTTACTCTTGTTTTTGTGCGTTATCACATTCATCCTTTTTGCCTTTTGTTCATCACCAGCTTCATCTCGTTCTTCGCATTGTCATCCACGTTCTTGAAAATTGTTTTTTCTCGATTTATTTTGCAAAATAAATTTAGGAAATTTTTGGTTTGCCATCAAACCATTAATAAAAAACATTTTTCCTCACCCAATCCGACCACTTTGTTAATCGATTTCACCAATTTCTTGAGATTTTTTGTTGACAAAATCAGATATCGCATCTTTGATATTCAAAAAAAAAACAAAAACAAGCAAAAACTCTTCAAAAAATGGATTTCAAAAAGAAAAAGTGGATTAATCTCTTGCATTCCAAAAGTTGCATTCAAAAGTTTCAAAAAGAAACAATTCCACAAAAACAAAGTAAAAGACGTCCGGCAAACCGGTCCATCCGAAAAATCGGATATTTCAAAAAGGTCAAAGACCAAAGCAAGTAAAACTTGCCGCTAAACAATCCTTCAATTTCCTATCTCTCCATTTTCTCACACGTTGCAAATTATTTTTTGATTTTGTGTGCATTTTGGTTCAAATTTGTTGGATTTGTCTTCCTTGCCTAACCGCCACACGGCCTTCCCAAAGGTAGAACCTTAACGCACTTGAATTTGGGTAACGTTGACTTAACTTGTCACCTTCCTCATTTGATTGATTGCAATTGTGTGTGTTCAATTGGAGTTATGACTAACGTTGAAATGGAAAATTCTCAGGAATCTCGTGAAAGGCAAGAGCTGACTACCTTAACCGAAGAAAATGCCTCTCTTAGGCAATAAATTGAAGCTTTGAGGGCCCAAGTGCTTACCCTTACGACCGCCCCACCGACTCCCAATGGAACCTTGGTCGATGCTTCCACATCCGATGGACGTCGCAAAGGAAAAGGTATATTAGGAGCCGAACCGTCTAACGGTCGACGGCTTGCCTCCGTCATTGAAAATCAACGACCCTTACAAGATGACGGTCATGAGTTCCACAATGAAGGTGACATGAACCTTGACCCTTCTTCGAATGATTTGCTATATGTTAACACGGAGAATCGGCACAAGCGTTATGAGTACAACTGACGTAGGTATGACACTTCCCTCCTCCATCTAGTGCCCAACGCACCAACCGTCCCTCCCGGGTTGATGACCGGTACCATCATCAAACAAACAATCTCTGTCAATGTCTCGAAAACGATCGGTCCAGACAACGCCACCAACGGCATAGCCGAAAACCAATACACCATGACTATGAAGAGTATGATGAGATAGATGACTTTAACGAGTTCTCCAACGATGATTCGGACTTGGACCGGGTGGCACATGTCCGTCCATGGCACCCACCCATCCGAGAGCCTTTTGAGAACCAAGATCAAGGAGAAGAATAGTTTCCTCCTCCTAACCCACCAAGGCGTACACAACATAATCATGGACGCCAACGACATAACGATGACTACCGGCGAGCCCATCACAAAGAGGCCTACATGGCACCACCCCGACCGGATCCCTATAGAGCTCGTAGGGATGATAAGGTTAAATTTCCTATATTTTATGGTGAATATGATCCTTGTGCATTTTTTGATTGGGCACAGGATATGAAAAGAGCTCTAAAGCATTGCCATTATGAGGAGTATGCGAAAATCGACGCGGCAACCCTTTACTTTGAAGGTGATGCCAATTCTTGGTGGGACCGGTACGAGACCAACCGTGAGAATCAGAGATGGGCACCGGTTGCGACATGTGATCAATTGATCTATGTCATGACTAAGAAGTACGTGCCCGACGACTTCAAAAATGACATGCGGTTGCAAATTGCCGAATTTCAACAAGGAAGTATTACTCCGGTGGCTTACTTAGCCAATCTTGAGGATATGCATATGAAGGCCGGCATCTCGGCCTCCGCCTTTGCCCTTCGAATCAAATTCATGAGTGGCCTTAATCCGTCAATCCGGCGCCCCCTCGAGATTGTCCCATACAAGGACTTGAGAGCCTTATGTCATGCCGCCGTGAAACTTCACAAGCAACAACTCAAAACACCTCGATATTCAAGGTATAATTCTTCGTCTAGTCAATACACTTATACCTCTAATCCCCGTTCTCGAGATGTTTCTAGTTCTCAAGATTCCGGCGCCGCTAAAGGTTCACCACGGATGGGTCAACCCACCCGGCAAGTGGCTACCGAGAAGACACCATACCGTGGTCCTGTTCCTCCAACACAAACACCTCCGGGCCGAACCCAACCAAGATCTCAAACAGTGGCCCGCCCAAGAGAACCTGTGTGTTACAAATGTAGCGGGTTTGGTCATGTCCAACGTGATTGCCCGAACACCAAGCGGGTGATGTTTGCCAACCCATCATATGACGATGGTGACGATGAAGATAACGGAGATCTCATCATGGAAGAGGACCAAGATGCCGACCCCTACTATGACATGGAGCCTTGCAACGATAAACTTGCTTGCGATCCAGCATAACCAGGTAAGTTTGCTCTTGTCTCTCGTCGTATTTTGGCTATAAAAGAGCATCTCCCTATTGACCAACACGAGAATCTCTTCCACTCTCGTTGCTTGGTCAATAACACTAGTCTCTCTCTTATCATCGATGGGGGTTCGTGTTGTAATATTGTCAATGAAAAAGTGGTGAAACACTTTAAGTTGCCAAAAACCCCCCCACCCACAACCTTACGGACTCCAATGGATTTCCGATAAGGCGTGTGACACCGTCACACAACAAGCGTGGGTGACATTTTCTATTGGTGCCTATGTAGATAAGGTCCTTTGTGATGTTATCAAAATGGACGCCACACATGTATTGTTGGGACGACCATGACAATTTGACCGTAAAACTTTTCATGATGGTTATCTCAACCGGAACATGTTCCAATATAATGGAAAACGGATCACACTTATTCCTATGATTCCGCAAGAAATTTTAGTTGACTATGCAGAAAGAAAGAGGCAACAAGTTATCGATGACACAACTAAACCGCCGACAACATCGGACGCTCCTCGAATCTCTCCCGATGTTGTGGATGCTCATATTTCCGGATCCCGTAATTCCGGCCCTAAGGTTCATGGTACCGAAGCAAGAGGTAGTAAGAGTATTGTCCCTACAAATGCACCTCCGGCTCCAACCATTCAAGGGCGATGTGAGCCACAAATCCAATTGGCTCGACGACATGATTTGACACCGGTCATGAAAGGTAAGTTTCCTAGTTTCTTACTTGTCCCTTTATGTTTATCTATTTCTCATGACCCGAGTAATGTGCCACACGAGGTGTCCTTATTGTTGTCCGAATTTCAGGACATTTTGACCCACAAACTACCACCCGGCTTGCCACCAATATGAGGAACTGAGTACCAAATTGACTTGGTGGCCGGCGCGTCTTTGCCCAACCGTGCCGTGATGACATGATTTATGACACTAGTTTAGGCACTCTTTTAGATAGTTTTCGTTTCCATTCATGCATGATTTGGCATTAGTTCATGACATTTACGCTTAATTCATGTATATTGTCGAAATAGACGTCTACACGGACTTTTGCATGTTTTGTAGGTATTTTGGGGAGCTTTTGGAGCTTAATCGATACATTCAAGGATCATTCCTTGTGGTGGCATCCGTACCCTTTAAGGAGCAAGCTAGGAGCAAATGAGAACACATAGGACCTTGTTGGTGCATGCCTCGTACCAACTCATTGCTTGATGATCCAAGGAGAGTTTCTGGAGCAAAACCACGGCCTATCTGACAGAACCACGCCCGTGGTTTTGGCCGTGGTTTCTGTCTGACCATTTTAACATGTGTCCCACGATCTCTTTGGCCGACTCTTGCTCTTGGTGGGGTATTTAAGTGATCTTGCAGGCTGTAATTGTGGGAATCCAAAATTCTCTTCCTT
This sequence comes from Fagopyrum homotropicum, assembly GCA_033239125.1. NCBI lineage: Eukaryota > Viridiplantae > Streptophyta > Magnoliopsida > Caryophyllales > Polygonaceae > Fagopyrum > Fagopyrum homotropicum. Next base: position 65,712,797 of record BSWB01000003.1, read on the forward strand.
CTTTTTGACCTAGCTTCTTCCCCAAAAAACTTCTCCATTGTAGCCTCTCTTCCAATCACCCATTGTGGGTGTTCTTGGAAGAGATTAGTGTAGATTTTCGTTTTAAAGTGAGATTAGAGTGGTTTTGAGTGAGGTTTCCATTATTGACAACTTGGAACAGCTCTTGGAGCCTTTGTAAGATTTGGTAACTTCTATCCTAGCTTTTAATGTCTTTTCTTTGGATTATTCTTCATCATCTATCCATGACTTGCAAGCATGCTTTATTTGTGAAGTTTGATCTTGAAATGTATGTTGTTGGCTGAATAGATGTGATTCTATGGTGAAGGAATGATGTTTATGCTTTGGACTATGATTGTATGGACTTCCATGTTAGCTCAGGATCGATTTGTGTTCGATGCCCCAACTCAGTGGAGAATCACGGCCTGTTCTTCAGGGTACCACGGCCGTGGTTTCCATGATCTACCTGTGATTCTCTCTGTTGTGCTTGTATTGATGAATCTGGATGTTAGGATGTAGATGTGTTGAAATCCTAGTGTTTATTGAGCTTAATCTAGCTTAGGGTGACCTAATGTTAGCAACCTTTTTGAGGAATGAGACTTACCAGGTAATTTCCTCCCTTAGATACATAAGATGATGAACTCTAGGTAGTAGTGAGCCAAAAAAGCCGCTATTGGATTGAGTGTGCTAGGATCGTTGCCTAAGACTTGCCTTTTCCGAGACTTACCCGGTAAGGAGGGGTTTGACCCTTAGGTAGTGGCCGGTTTGTGTAGAATTCCCGTCCTTAGGTTCTTTGAGACTTACCCGGTAATAGGACCTTAGGTTCGAGACTAGTGGAGCATGAGACTTACCCGGTAATTGCTCTCATTAGAGAAACACCCAATTCCGGACAACCACAACTTTCCATTGATCTTTAGAAGCATGAGTCCACAGTCATAATCGGAATTCCGAATCTCTAGAATCTGCCTTCTTACCTCTTATCTCCTATCTTTGTGTTTGTGTGTTTGTGTTGCTTGTTTTTGTTGATATATTTGTGATCCTTGTTTGATCACCCAAAACCAACCAAAAATATTGTGTTTTGCACTTTCTTTATTCCTCATCTCATCTTAGTTTAGATTTGCACTATCTTTGATCATTGAATGACTTGATTTCACCTCAGTCCTTGTGTTCGACCTCAGAATACTTTCCTTCCTACATAACGATGAGTACACTGCGGCTTTCGCTAGGTAGTTAGGATTTTAGTTCGAGTTTATAAATGTAAAGCTTTTTGTGCTACCTAATTAGCGTAACAAGTTTTTGGCGCCGTTGCCGGGGACTAGGTCTAGATTAATTCATTTGATTTTGATTGCTTTTAGTGTTTATCTTTCTTGTTACTTTTGATCTTGTGTTGGTTTTGTCTTTGCCTTTTCATGTTTGCCATGGACGGATTGTACTTCCAAGACGACCTTGACGACATGGAGTATGAGGGATGGATGGAAAGCCAAGATCTAGGACCTCTCCATGATGAGTTTGAGTATTGAGAGGAGTGTAATGCATATCATGAGTCCCATGATCAAGCTCACATGAATACATTACCTCATGAGGAACCTCACCATCAACTTCATGAAGATCGATTGAAATCAATGCTAGAAGAAATGTTGAGGAAGATGGATGATCTAGAGAGTAACCTTGCCTCCACTTCAAGTTCCCACATGGTGCTTGAAGCGGAAGTACTTCAACAAGAAGAGGTTCACCATGAGGAGATCCAAGAATTGCCCGAATTAACCATGATCATTAAGGAACTTCAAGAAGAGTTGGATGAAGCTTGGGAGCAAGTGAGGCTAAGGGATTTGGCCCTGAAGGATGAAAGAAGATTGAATTTCGAGAGAGAAGAACAAATGAGGAGGGAGATTGAGGAGATTAGGAATGCTCTTATGCTAGGAGATCCTACCATCCTTCAAGGCTTACCTTCACCTCCTTCACCTTTGGGGGAGTGCAATGAAGTGCTCTCACCCCTAGACATCCTTGCCATCAACCCCGGAACCACACTTGAAGAGCTCACAAGGGAGTAAGAAAACAAAGACTTCCACGACCTATCTGGCACTTCCACGCCCGTGGATTTGACCGTGGAAAGCTCTGTCGAAGAGAACCCTAAGCTAACTTCAACCCCTTCCAATCCTTTCTTGCTTGCCCGGAGTACATACGAAGATTGGAGCCCCTTTCCTAAGGAATCTCCCAATTTGAATGATGGAGGCAAGCATGATGGATCCATGATGGTTATGAAGCACTTCAATGGAGAATTCTTTCCAAGAATCGGCTTTCTTCGGATCATAGAGGATGAAGATGGCAAGCATTTCACCGGTGTGACCGCGGAGTACCAATTGTCTAAGTATGAGGTGACACCTATGGTTGCAACTCCATACTATCATCAAGGGAGCGGTGATGAAGGAGTCTACTACTCACCGGTGAAGAGAGAACTTAAGGCTTATTTGGGCATCAAGTGGCCCATGCTTGTCATCATGGATGCCGGTAAAAGATGGTGGCTTGGACTCCTCAAGCAAACCATGGTATTTGAGGTGGATTGACATATCCACGGAGTTTGGTCAAGCTAATGACCTAAAAGAAGCGCTTCTTGGGAGGCAACCCAAGGGTAACAACTCTTTCCCTTTTCTCTTTCGTTTTTGCTTTTGTTTTTGTGTGTTTTTGTGTTTGGTGTTTGTGTGGTAGATTTTAGGTAATAAGGAAGCCTTGCAAGGCACGAGGATGATGATGATGATCCCGTTTTCAACCATGGGTGGAGCGGACGTGAGACTTGGACGGCTTGAGGTGTCCTTGTTGGATGGAAGAGCTCCCATCTCGCATACACCTTGGTGCGGGTCTCGACGCCGGAATGAATATGAAGAGCTCTCTACCATGCTTGATCGATCATCAGCACCACCACTCCACATGAGTGAACCAAAATACCAAAAACACTACATTTTTACATCGTGAGGACTTCTTTCACTCTTCTTTACTTGATTTGCACATTGGGACAATGTGTTTTTAAGTATGGGGTGGGGTTTTCATGATTCTTAGTATGGCATGATCGCATCTAGGATAGTTTCATTTATTGTCACATGTTTTGTTTCATGTTTTGTATTGTACATATTAATCTTCAAAATTCCAAAAAATCGAAATTTTTTAAAATTTTGTGCTTCCTAGTTTGGATATGACCCTTATGATGAGATTGTTTTGTGAATTGGCTATGGATGGCCTTGTGTGTTGAATGGATTTATGCATATGTGGACTTGAAATACTTCTCTTGAATCCTATGTATGATTTGTGATTATGATGTTTGTCTTGATTGGATTGAGAATTGATGGTCGAAATTACATGCTAGTTCTTACACATCATCTAGGAATGATTAAGACAATTCATCTCTCTTCTTCTCATCTTGATCATGTTATTTGAGCACCTCACTTGATATAAAATTTGACCTCTTTTGACCCATCCGGGAATAGGAGCATACTAGTGTGTTGAGTGTGTGAAAAACAAGTATGAGGTGGTGAAGTTGGTGTATGAATTTTGTGAATGAAGTTGTTGAAATGTGTTGTGAAAAGTGTAGAAAAAAACATAGGTTTGGGGACTTTGGTTTTGATGACGAGTAACTCGGCACCATTCACACAATCGGGTGTTTGTGCCTTGCCAAAGTCGGATAAACCGAATGTCCTAACGAGCCTTGGTATGTGTGCCCGGTGTGAGGCACCTCGGAAAAATCCTGAGGTCCGCTGTTCACCAAGGTTTTGGCTTTTGTACACCAATGCCATTGTCTCAAAAATAAGTGAAAGAAAAAGAAAGGGAAAAAGAAAAGAAAACAAAGAAAAGATGGAGAAAATATACACTTGTGGTGAAGTTGATCAAAAATAAAATTGTGGAGTTAGTTCCCTTCCCGGATTAGCATCACATGACCTAAAAATTCCCACCTAATCACAACGCTTCTTGGCCTCTTCTTTGCTAAGTCCTTGTGACCTATTTGCATGTGTGTAAGACTTAGTGATCTAGATTGGATATACTCATGATCATCTTGACTTCTTCATTTTCACCTTGCATGCATGCTTTTGAGTTAAATATAATTGTCTTTCCATGCCTTCATTAATTTAATACATGATTGCTTGTCCATTGCCATGAAACATCACTATGAAGGTGATCCATCTTTAGAAGCACAATTCCAAAAATATTTTTCTGTTTTTCTGCATTCATAAATCATGCCATCTCGTAGCCTATAGTTGGACCTTGTTCGGGGACGAACAAGTGCTAAGTATGGGGTATTTTGATGACATGATTTATGACACTAGTTTAGGTACTCTTTTAGATAGTTTTCCTTTCCATTCATGCATGATTTGGCATTAGTTCATGACGTTTACGCTTAATTCATGTATATTGTCGAAATAGACGTCTACACGCACTTTTGCATGTTTTGTAGGTATTTTGGGGAGCTTTAGGAGCTTAATCGATACATTCGAGGATCATTCCTTGTGGTGGCACACATCCGGACCCTTTAAGGAGCAAGCAAGGAGCAAAGGAGAACACATAGGACCTTGTTGGTGCATGCCTCGCACCAACTCATTGCTTGATGATCCAAGGAGAGTTTTTGGAGCAAAACCACGGCCTATCTGGCAGAACCACGCCCGTGGTTTTGGCCGTGGTTTCTGTCTGACCATTTTAACACGTGTCCCACGATCTCTTTGGCCGACTCTTGCTCTTGGTGGGGTATTTAAGTGATCTTGCAGGCTGTAATTGTGGGAATCCAAAATTCTCTTCTTTCTTTTTGACCTAGCTTCTTCCCCAAAACACTTCTCTATTGTAGCCTCTCTTCCAAGCACCCATTGTGGGTGTTCTTGGAAGAGATTAGTGTAGATTTTCGTTTTAAAGTGAGATTAGAGTGGTTTTGAGTGAGGTTTCCATTGTTGACAACTTGGAACAGCTCTTGGAGCCTTTGTAAGATTTGGTAACTTCTATCCTAGCTTTTAATGTCTTTTCTTTGGATTATTCTTTATCATCTATCCATGACTTGCAAGCATGCTTTATTTGTGAAGTTTGATCTTGAAATGTATGTTGTTGGCTGAATAGATGGGATTCTAGGGTGAAGGAATGATGTTTATGCTTTGAACTATGATTGTATGGACTTCCATGTTAGCTGAGGATCGATTTCTGTTCGAAACCCCAACTCAGTGGAGAATCACGGCCTGTTCTTCAGGGTATCACGGCCGTGGTTTCCATGATCCACCCGTGATTCTCTCTGTTGTGCTTGTATTGATGAATTTGGATGTTAGGATGTAGATGTGTTGAAATCCTAGTGTTTGTTGAGCTTAATCTAGCTTAGGGTGACCTAATGTTAGCAACCTTTTTGAGGAATGAGACTTACCCGGTAATTTCCTCCCTTAGATACAAAAGATGATGAACTCTAGGTAGTAGTGAACCAAAAAAGCCGCTATTGGATTGAGTGTGCTAGGATCGTTGCCTAAGACTTGCCTTTTCCGAGACTTACCCGGTAAGGAGGGGTTTGACCCTTAGGTAGTGGCCGGTTTGTGTAGAATTCCCGTCCTTAGGTTCCTTGAGACTTACCCGGTAATAGGACCTTAGGTTCGAGACTAGTGGAGCATGAGACTTACCCGGTAATTGCTCCCATTAGAGAAACACCCAACTCCGGACAACCACAACTTTCCTTTGATCTTTAGAAGCATGAGTCCATAGTCATAATCGGAATTCCGAATCTCTAGAATCCGCCTTCTTACCTCTTATCTCCTATCTTTGTGTATGTGTGTTTGTGTTGCTTGTTTGTGTTGATATATTTGTGATCCTTGTTTGATCACCCAAAACCAACCAAAAATATTGTGTTTTGCACTTTCTTTATTCCTCATCTCATCTTAGTTTAGATTTGCACTATCTTTGATTATTGAATGACTTGATTTCACCTCAGTCCTTGTGTTCGACCTCGAAATACTTTTCTTCCTACATAGCGTTCCGTACACTGCGGGTTTCGCTAGGTAGTTTAGGATTTTAGTTCGAGTTTATAAATGTAAAGCTTTTTGTGCTACCTAATTAGCGTAACAGCAACGATCCTAGCACATTCAATCAAATATTGGCTTTTTGGCTCACTACTACCTAGAGTTCATCATCTTATGTATCTAAGAGAAGAATTACCGTGTAAGTCTCATTCCTCAAAAAGGTTGCTAACATTAGGTTACTAGATTAGGCTCAACAAACACTAGGATTTCAACACATCTACATCCTAACATTCAGATTCATCAATATAAGTACGATAGAACAAAACCACGGGTGGATCATGGAAACCACGGCCATGGAAGCATGATGAACAAGCCGTGGTTTGGGTCTAAGTAAGGGTTTCGAACACAAATTCATCCTAAGATAACATGCAAGTCCATACAATCATCATCCAAGCCGTAAACATCATTCCATCACCCTAGAATCACAACAATTCAGCCAACAACATACAAATCTAGATCAAACTTCATAAATAGAGCATGCTTGCAAGTCATAGCTAGATAATGAAGAATGAACCAAAGAAATGACATTACAAAGCTAGAATAGAAGTTACCAAGTCTTACAAAGGGTCCAAGATGCAGCTCTAAGTTGTCAACAATGGAAACCTCACTCAAAACCACTCAAATCTCACTACAAAACTAAAATCTGCACTAACCTCTCCTAAGAACACCCACAAGGGTGCTTGGAAGAGAAGCTACAATGGAAGAGTGTTCTTGGGGAGAAGATAGTTCAAAAAGGTCTGGAAGATCCCCTAAAAACAGCCTGCAAAACCATTTATGTACTCCACCAAAAAGCAAGAGTCGGACAAAGAAATCGTAAGACAAGTGTCAAAGCTGTCCAGACAGAAACCACGGGCAAAACAACCAAACCACGGGCGTGGAAATGGCCTTTGGGCCGTGGTTCCTACAACTTAGCCGTCCTTGGATCATTAAGTCATGAGTTGGTGCAAGGCATGCACCAATAAGGTCTTTTGTGTTCTCTTTTGCTCCTAGCTTGCTCCTTAAAGAGTCCGGAAGTGTGCCATCACGAGGAATGATCCTCGAATGTATCGATTAAGTCCAAGAGCTCCCCAAGATACCTACAAAACCGACAAAAGCTCTTGTAGACGTCTATTTCGACAATGTGGATGAATTAAGCGTAAACGTCACGAACTAATGTCAAACCATGCATGAATAACGGGAAAAACTATCTAAATGAATGTCTAAACTAACGTCATAAATCATGTCATCAAAATACCCCATACTTGCCACTTGCTTGTCCACGAGCAAGGTTAAACTATAGGCTACGAGATGGCATGATTTATGAATGCAGAAAAACTGAAAATATTTTCGGAATTGTGCTTCTAAGCATGGATCACCTTCATAGTGATGTTCATGACAAAGGACAAGCAATCATGTATCAAAGGAATGAAGGTACCGAAAGACAATCATACTTAACTCGAAAACATACATGAAAGGTAAAAATGATGATGATGTCAAGATGAATATGAGAATGTCATGTGGTCACAAGGACTAAGGAAAGAAGAGGCCAAGAAACGTGATGATAAGGTGGGAATATTCTAAGGTCATGTGGTGCAAATCCGGGAAAGGAACTAAACAACCACAACTTCACATTTATACTTCATCCACCAAAGTGTATTTTTTTTTCTCCATCTTTTTCTTTTCTTTTTTTTTTTCATTTATTTTTGAGACAATGACATTGGTGTACAAAAGACAAAACCTTGGTGATTAGCGGACCTCGGGATTTTTCCGAGGTGCCTCACACCGGGCACACATACCAAGACTTGATAGGACTATCGGTTAATCCGACTTTGGCAAGACACAAACACCCGATTATGTGAATGGTGCCGAGTTACTCGTCATCAAAACCAACATCCCCAAACCTATATTTTTTCTACACTTTCACAACACGTTTTCAACAACTTCATTCGCAACATTCATACACCAACTTCACCACCCCATACTTGCTTTTCACACACTCAACACACTAGCATGCTCCTATTCCCGGATGGGTCAAAGGAGGTCAAATTTCATATCAAGTGAGGTGCTCAAACAACATGATCAAGATGAGAAGAAGAGAGATGAATTGCCTTAATCATTCCTAGATGATGTGCAAGAACTAGCATGTAATTTCGACTATCAATTCTCAATCTAATCAAGACAAACATCATAATTACAATTCATGCGTAGGATTCAAGAGAAGTATTTCAAGTCTACATATGCATAAATCCAATCAACACACAAGTTCATCCAAAAGCCAATTCACAAAACAAACTCATCATAAGGGTCATATCCAAACCTAGAAGCACAAAAATTTTAAAATTTTTCAATTTTTTGGAATTTTTGAAATATATATGTACAATGCAAAACATGAAAAGAAACGTGTGACAATAAAAACGAAACTATCCTAGATGTGATCATGCCATGCTAAGAATCATGAAAACCCTACCCCATACTTAAAACACATTGTCCCCAATGTGCAAATCAAGTAAAGAAGAGTGAAAGAAGTCCTCACAATGTCAAAATTTAGTGTTTTCGGTATTTTGGTTCACTCATGTGGAGTGGTGGTGATGGATGATCAATCAAAAAATATAGAGAGCTCTTCATAGTAATTCCGGCATCGAGACCCACGCCAAGGTGTATGCAAGATTGGAGCTCTTCCACTCCTCAAAGACACCTTATGCCGTCCAAGTCTCACATCCGCTCCACCCATGGTTGAAAACAGGATCATCATCATAAACTTGCCTTGAAAGACTTCCTTATTACCTAAAATCTACCACACAAACACAAAACACAAAAACGCACAAATACAAAAACAAAAGCAAAAACGAAAGAGAAAAGGGAAAGAGTTGTTACCCTTGGGTTGCCTCCCAAGAAGCGCTTGTTTTAGGTCATTAGCTTGACCAAACTCCGTGGATGTGTCAATCCACCTCAAATACCATGGTTTGCTTGAGGAGTCCAAGCAACCATCGCTTTCCGGCATCCATGATGACAAGCACGGGCCACTTGATGCCCAAATATACCTTAAGTCCTCTCTTCACCGGTGAGTAGTAGACTCCTTCATCACCGCTTCCTTGATAATAGTATGGAGTTGCAACCATAGGTGCCACCCCATACTTAGACAATTGGTACTCCGCGGTCACACCGGTGAAATGCTTGCCATCCTCATCCTCTATGATCCGAAGAAAGCCGATTCTTGGAAAGAATTCTTCATTGAAGTGCTTCATAACCATCATGGATCCATCATGCTTGCCTCCTTCATTCAACATTGGAGACTCCTTAGGAAAGTGATTCCGATCTTCGTGTGTACTCCGGGCAAGCAAGAAAGGATTGGAAGGAGTTGAAGTCATCTTAGGGCTCTTACACAAATCCACGGGCAAAAATCTGAAACCACGGGCGTGGTTTGGTCAGGTAGGCCGTGGTTCTGGCAAAATTTGGCTACGACATGGTTTTCCACGGGCAGAAAATAAGAAACCACGGGCGTGGTTTGTCCCTCTGGGCCGTGGTTCTGCCAATTCTCTTCCTCCCTTGTAAGCTCTTCAAGTGTGGTTCCGGGGTTGATGGCAAGGATGTCCAGGGGTGAGAGTACTTCATTGCACTCCTCCAAAGGTGAAGAAGGTGGAGGTAAGCCTTGAAGGATGGCAGGATTTCCTAGCATAAGAGAATGCCTAATCTCCTCAATCTCCCTCCTCATTTGTTCTTCTTTAAGGTCTCTAATGGTTATAGTTGAATCGGGCAATTCTTGGATCTCCTAAACTACCTAGAGAAACCCGCAGTGTACGGATCGTTATGTAGGAAAGAAAGTATTCCAAGGTCGAACACAAGGACTGAGGTGATATCAAATTATTCAATGATCAAAGATAGTGCAAATCTAAACTAAGATGAGATGAGGAATAAAGAAAGTGCAAAACACAATATTTTTGATTGGGTTTTGGGTTATTAAACAAGGATCACAAAATGTGCAACACAAACAAGCTAACAAACACACAAACACAAGATAAGTGATAAGTGTTAAGAAAGGCGGATTCGAGAGATCAAGAATTCCGGTAATGGCATTGGACTCATGCTTCTAAACATCAAAGGAGGGCTGCGGTTGTTCGGACTTGGGTGTTTCTCTAATGGGAGCAATTACCGTGTAAGTCTCATGATCCACTAGTCTCGAACCTAAAGTCCTATTACCTGGTAAGTCTCAAGGAACCTAAGGATGGGAATTCTACACAAACTGGCCACTACGTAAGGGTCAAACCCCTCCTTACCAGGTAAATTTGGGAAAAGGTAAGTCTTAGGCAACGATCCTAGCACACTCAATCCAATAGCGGATTTTTTTGGCTCACTAGTACCTAGAGTTCATCATCTTATGTATCTAAGAGAAGAAATTACCGTGTAATTCTCATTCCTAAAAAATGTTGCTAACATTAGGTCACCCTAAGCTAGATTAGGCTCAACAAACACTAGGATTTCAATACATCTACATCCTAACATCCAGATTCATCAATATAAGTACGACAAAACAAAACCACGGGTGGATCATGGAAACCACGGCCGTGGAAGCATAAAGAACAAGCCGTGATTTGGGTATGAGTTAGGGTTTCGAACACAAATTCATCCTAAGATAACATGCAAGTCCATACAATCATCATCCAAGCCGTAAACATCATTCTATCACCCTAGAATCACAACTATTCAGCCAACAACATACAAATCTAGATCAATCTTCATAAATAGAGCATGTTTGCAAGTCATAGCTAGATAATGAAGACTGAACGAAAGAAATGACATTACAAAGCTAGAATAGAAGTTATCATGTCTTACAAAGGGTCCAAGATGCAGCTCCAAGTTGTCAACAATGGAAACCTCACTCAAAACCACTCAAATCTCACTACAAAACTAAAATCTACACTAACCTCTCCCAAGAACACCCACAAGGGTGCTTGGAAGAGAAGCTACAACGGAAGAGTGTTCTTGGGGAGAAGATAGGTCGAAAAGATCTGGAAGATCCCCTAAAAACAGCCTGCAAAACCACTTATGTACTCCACCAAAATACAAGGGTCGGAGAATGAAATCGTGTGACAAGTGTCAAAGCTGTCCAGACAGAAACCACGGCAAAACAACCAAACCACGGGCGTGGAAACGGCCTCTAGGCCGTGGGACCCTTGCTTGTTGGCTAAACCCCCTACGATTCTAGGGCGATAGGTTGATGGTTGTGGTTTAGATGATGATAGATTGTGTAACACCCCAAATCCGCGGGACTCGGTGCGCTATTGGGCTAGGATCTCACAATGGATTCTCACCCTAGCACGACAACAAGTTCACTAGATCTTACAACAAGGCATAGATAAATTAAAACCAAATACATCAAACTGCATAAATATATACAATCAAAAGGTTTACAAAACATAGCCGAGTACAAAACATCATCAACGTATCCAACAAGTACAAAAGTCCCCAAGACCCTCGTACATCCTAGTGTACGGAGGCCCTCGACTGATCACCCTTCTGACTCACTCTATAATCTTCCTAACCTGCAGATCATGTACAACATGGTATAAAACCGTTAGCTATCAGAAATAAATAAGAACGAAGCAGTAGCACATATAACACATCAACACATCACATCATGCTATGTACACACACATTCGTTTACTATCTTTATTTAAGTTTTACCGTTACTAATTCATTCCTTGTGACACGAGGAATAAAACCCTCTCGCCTTTTTCCCTGTTTACCCTCAAGTTTGGAATTGGTTCCAATCATCACCACCTGGAGGACTGGTCTCACAGAACCCCCTAGCCACCCAATTCTGGGCTAGACAAGTTATCACCGCCCGTTATCATACACTTGGGCCAACTAATATGCATATATGGTCGTCCTAGTCCGGTTATGTTATAAATGCAACATACATATGCACACACACCACCACAACAAACTCAAACTCATAACTACTCGCTAATTTAGTCCCAAGGACTTACTTGTACCAAACGTAATTCGTGTCAAGTGGTCACAATTTCCCCTCAAAGAAACGATCATTGCCTGCATCAACAAAGCACAAAATTATCAAACGTTGTCCCAAGGTTAAGAGATTCCACCTCCTAAACCCCATAACCATACTCATCACAACTCGAAACTAAACCTCACTATCATGAGCTCACAAATGCCTACGGCATTACCTCAACACAACCATCACCATACTCATCAACACACACACACTAGCCTAACTATACTCTAAAGCCAAGGCCAAAGGAAAGAAAAAGACTCATACCACACTAGGTATGTCCTGGACAAGACGCACTTGCGTGAAAAGGAGATGTAGGGGCGAAGAACCAGGGAGGCGCCGGGGCGGCGGTACTTCACGCAGTGGCGGTGGTACACAAGGCGCAGGGGCGGCTTATGGCCGGCGCAGGAGCGGCTGTTTGTGCATAAGCATATCTCCGACTTCTCTTTGATTCTCCACTCGATACTCTTCACCTCTTCACCATCCAACAATCATCCATATACATATATATACATATATACATCACCAAATGTCCAGGAAAGGTGCAAAAGATCAACTCTTGTAGGAATCCTAAACTAAAAGAGATGGAAGAAGAAAGAAAAGGAAGAAAGAAGGGAAGAACTCACTACCACAACTAAAGAGATGGTTCCTACAACTACAACCTCAAAAACAGGCTATCCACGACACAACTACAACAACCAACATCATCATCAACTCACCACTAAAGCTCATCAAGCAAGAACTCCAAAGAAGAAGCCAAAGAAAGAAACCAAGGAAGAATGAGGAAGAAGAAGAAAGAACGTGAGGAAGATGAAGCTACAGAAGAAAAGGAAACCCTTCATCTGAAGGAAGAGGAGGCTTATAAAGTTTGCCAAAGGAAAAGCACGAGTCAAAGAGTCAACGAAGGCGGCTGAAGCCTCGGGAAACCGCAGGGGCGGACGACGGGGCCGCTGGGGTCGGTTCACTGTACCGCACGGGTGGCTATGCACCTGCGTCTCAACTGAGGTGTAGGCGCGGGGTCCTAAGAGACTAAGGCTCTTACATCACACCCCCCAAAAATCAAGGTATAAGCACTCTCTCTATCGGAGGCATCACATCTCCGCTCATAGGGTAATCACCTATAACATTCTATAACCTCAAAGCACACCACGGAGGAATATTAATTATCTACTCCAACAACAATATCACACACGCTAAACAAGGCATATAGGTAAACCATCTCTAGCCAACCCATAACCAGATCACAATGGCATGGAAAAAAACGCATCTCCAGCCAAACCGTACTCATAACGCAAGGGCGTGGAGGAAAATCATCTCCACTCAACTATGTCCATAATCAATAGCATGGAGGAATAACCATCTCCAACTAATCCTAATCATAACACGATAGCATGGAGGAAAGAACCATCTCCAGCTATAATCACGTCTCGCGCTAGCAAACAAGATCTAAAAAGATCATACATACACATCACAGCTAGCACGAAAACACATCATATCACATAAACACGTAACATACACTCACCAAGATAGCACTAAGATCTACTCGTGGATCCTACAAGTGTACCTATCTCGGCATAGAACTTTGGATAGTTCCTCTGGATACTATCCTCCGTCTCCCATGTAGCCTCATCAGGTCCTCGTCTTGACCACTATATCCTCAACATAGGAATGTCCTTCAACACAGGCATCTCACACCTCGTTCTAAAATTGCAATCGGGTGCTCAACAATAGTGTGGTCCGGCTTAACCACTAAGTCATCATAACTCACAATGTGTCTCGAATCTGGTATGTACTCCCTCAATTGAGACACATGAAACACAGGGTGAACACTCTCTAACCTTGGGTGCAAAGCTAAACTGTACGCTACTCTCCAAACTCTATCCAGTATCTCAAAAGGACTGACATATCGAGGACTCAACTTCCTCTTTATGCGAAAACGTCTGAGGCCACACGTCGGAGATACTCTCAGCCAGACATGAGCTCCAACTCTTAACTCTAGAGGCCGATGCCTCTTGTCTGCATATGACTTCTGACGAGTCTGTGCAGCCCGCATCCTGTCTCTGATCAGTGCTACTCTGGCAATATCATCCTGAATCTGCTGAGCCGCTATACCACTGACACCGCTAGGCTCATCCCAGCATAACGGTATACGACATCTGCGTCCATACAGTGCCTCATATGGGGCCATCCTACTCGATGCATGCCAACTGTTGTTGTGCGAGAACTCAAACAATGTGATAGAAATATGTGCGATCTAGATAGATGAGAAACTTCAACTACTTCTTCTTGATCGTTCGAGTTGGATCAAACGTAGAACTTGCGCGATATAAGCTTAGAAATGGATGCGGAAGCGTACGGTCAATCCGATCTAGTTAGATCGAATCATCCACGAAGTGGAGTAGATTGGATTTGATCCTTCAATAGAATCCTCTAGTATGAATGCTTGGATCAAAGACTAAATCCAAGATAAGAAATTTAAAAGGATTGGAGGAGAAGAAGTGATGCCTAAACCAAGTAAGATGATTTCCTTCTCAACACGTGGCTTCAACTTACACATATTCTACAATGAGCCAAGTGTCCCCTTATATAGTTCTGAATATACAATGAGTCGGAACATAAATGACGGAAATTAAAGTCAGAATTATGTTCCGAAAATAAAAACCCTAAAATATGAAAGGTCGGAATTTATGTCACGGAATTAAGTTCCGAAATTAAAGTTCCGAATATAAAAAGTCTATTATTAAATAGCCAAAATATTATAAATTTCTTCAAAATGTTGTCGGGTCCTTCTAGCCGGAAACACGGATGACTTCGCCATCCGGGGGCGTATCATTCTCCTCCTCTTAAATATGAAACGTCCTCGTTTTCACGGTCAAAATAAAGAAAGGAGTATATTTGGGAACATGACCCTTGAAATTCAGCACCGGATACACATTGTCGGAGTCGGGCGGCTTGGACTTGTAGTCTTTCAAAAGGGCGGTGGGGTCGCCAAGCTTGTTGACGATGCCGACATGGTGCCGGAAAGAGCACCGATATTTGATTGATTTCAATTGATGATGCCAAGACTTTTTAAAATTATGATCAAGCCTTGGGTAGGTGGCAAGTCGTCCGACATAACAAGGAAAAACTCTGGTTCGGGCAACTCAAACTTGTAGTACATGTGGATGGGCTCTCCGGTGAGTTTGTCTACCATGATGTCTAAGCTTGTGACATTGTACGTCGAAGGCATGCCGGAAAGAAGTAAGGGTAAGCCGGTAATTAAGTTATTAGACAAAAAAAAAATCAAACCTAGCAGGCTCGAATCTGTAGTCCAACAACATAATGGTGTCATTGTCATGGTTGATGGCTTCTTCACCCTTGGTGATGTCGTCTTTGTTGATGTTGACTTTATTGTTATCGGTCATAACTTCAACATTGTCGATGATGGTTTCTTCCTTGGCCTCTTTTATTGGATTATCACACAACGATTCTTCTTGTTGGGCAACCGTCATTAGGGCAAGAACTTGTGCCCCTCAAAATTTCTATCTCACGCTTGAGAGCATTTTTTAGTTCCTTCAGCACAACATAGTCGTCTTCGGGGTCAACGTTGTTAACTTCTTCATGATGAACACACCATTGGGGAACAAATGTGACAACGTGTTCATGATTGGTACGCCGTCTTGGGCAACATAGGTATCCTCCAAATAAGCTTGTCGGTGTGGATACCGTTGGTGCTCGTTCATCGAAAAAGTCGGCCTTTGAGGGTCCGGAGAAGGCAACCACTTCTCATCCTCAAAGTTTGGTCTCCGTCGGTCTTGTGAATACCGTCGGTACTTCCGGGTGGTTTGTTGGCCGCTTTGAGCTTTAATTCTTGGAGAGAAGGCAACCACTCTCCATACAAATCAAAGTGATCATCATTATCATAGAACATGATGAACGATGAAGAACACAATGAAGATCTTCGAAGAACACAAAAGAACAATTGAAGATCTTCGATCAAGAAAAAAAATTTTGTAAAGAAACTTGACCTCGATCCCTGTCTTTGATACCAATGATAGAAATATGTGCGATCTAGATCAAGGAGAAACTTCAACTACTTCTTCTTGATCGTTCGAGTTGGATCAAACATAGAACTTGTGCGGCAAAAGTTTAGAAATGGATGAGGAAGAGTACGGTCGATCCGATCTAGTCAGATTGAATCATCCACAAAGTGGATTAGTTTGGAGTTGATCCTTCAATAGGATCCTCGAGTATGAATGTTGAGATCAAAGACTAGATCCAAGATAAGATCTTTAAGAGGATTGGAGGAGAAGAAGTGATGCCTAAACCAAGTATGAGGATTTTCCTTCTCAACACTTGGATTCAACTTAGACATATTTTACAATGAGCCAAGCATCCCCTTATATAGTGGATGAAGGTCATACAAAGAGTCGGAACATAAATGACGGAAATTAAAGTCGGAATTACGTTCCGAATCTTGAAAAGCCTAAAATATGAAAGGTCAAAATTTAAGTTACGGAATTAAGTTCCGGAATTAATATTCCGAATATAAAAAGTCTATTATTAAATAGCCAAAATATTACAAATGTCTTCAAAATGTTGTCGGGTCCTTCTAGCCGGAAACACGGATGGCATCGCCATCTAGGGGCGTATCACAATGGGAGGTGATTTAAATTTCCCTATCCCCAGTCCAACACACAAGCTCGCAGCATATCCTCCAGTGTCCGAATGGTCCTCTCTGACTGACCATTTACCTTAGGATGGAACGCGTTCGTGAACTGCAAACTCATCCCCAAGGCAGTCTGTATCTGCTGCCAAAATCTCGAGGTAAATCGTCCATCTCAATTTGAGATGATCATCCTCGGTACACCATGGAGTCTCACAATCTGTCTAGTGAACTCCTCAGTTAGTCTGCTCACTTGCCATGTTTTCTTAATAGGAAGGAAATGTGTAGTCTTCTTCAGTCTGTCAACCACAACCCAAATAACATCAAAACTCCTGCTTGGCCTCAATCCTGTCACAAAGTCCTTGGAGATGTCCTCCCACTTCCACTGCGGTACTAGCAGTGGGTGGAACTATCCTCCTTGTCTGAAATGCTCTATCTTGACCTGCTGACAGGTCGTGCACTGTGCCACAAATCTTGCCACCTAGGGCTTTATCCCTCCCCACCAGTATGAATGTCTCACATCTTGATACATCTTACTCGCACCTGGGTGCACTGAGTAAGGTGTAGAGTGAGCCTCTTGTAAGATCCTCTGTCTCAGCTGCATAACTATGGGTACACAAAAGCGATCACGGTGTCTCATCACTCCATCTGCTCCTATGGAGAACTGTGGGGCATCATTCCGAGACATCTTATCTCGTATCCTCGTAAGTCTCGGCAAGGTCTCTTATTTTTGTTGGATCTCACCCAACAAATCAGGTAGAACCTCTGTTGCTCAAAAAGGTGTGTGCGTCAAAGTCTTAAATTTGTATCTAGAACTCAAAAGCAAAGCGAACCCGCAGTGTACGGATCGGCTGTAGTGAGGTAAGAATTCCAGAGTCGAACCCAGGGATTTGGTGAGAGTAAATCCAATATCAATTATCTAGCAAAAGGTGCAAAAAGCTTTTGTGATCAAATAAGGGTAAAATAATTCCAAGGATTCAAGTATCCGATTTCGGCTTTCGATTCAAGACACTTCTATAGATATAGGACAGAGTTTATATTGCCAAGATTAAATGTTCAAAGGTAGGATTCGTACGGTGAAGTTCCAAAACCTATATGACTAATCTAAAGGTTCTCTCTATAAGGGTTGTTGAGGCTGCAATATAGAAAGATCTAAAGACAAGAATTATGTTCAAACTAACTATCTAAAACTCCAGGATATGACTCTCCAAAGTAAAGATTAGAAAGCACACTTAGAATCTTCATAAAGGATGTTGAGTCTCTTTATTACCCAAATCTTGAAATCTTAATCTATTAAACGCAGAATCAGGTTTGAAGTGTCTTCATACATTCAATTAGAAGGTAAAAAGGTTAATCAAGGTTGGGATTTAGGCAAGGATTAGTTTTGGTTAAAGATTGATTCAATTAAGGTTCGTCAGAAGAATAAATCGGGCTGTTCATAAGAAAATCGGCCGATTTACTCAAGAACAGTCCGATTTTCCTGTTATCGCAAAACTAAAATCTAAACTCTCAGGGTCCTAATGTTTGAATGAGTTCAGTCTATCATCATCTAAGCCTTAATCATCAACTATTCTCCCCAGAATCACAAGGGTTTTAGCCAACCATTTTCAAAATCGAATCAAATTAAAGATTGAGTGAAATATTGCAAAGAAAACCGAATCTTGAATAAAAATTCAATAACCTTCAAATCTGTAAACCAATTTCGAAACTAACAAATGTATCTCTCAATTAACTCAATATCGTGTTCAAAAATCACAAAGACTTCAATGGAATACAGAAATCTCACAAATAAGAATCAAGATTGGCTTCCCGGTAAAAGTTCTTCAATCCTTCTCCAAGAATCTCCAATTTCTCTCAAACGTGTAAAGATTTCCCGCTGCGGCCTCCTCGTTTTCGTTCCTAGGGTTCTCCTCTATAGTTTCTTGCCAATGGGCTGTTTGGCAAAACTCTTCTCTAGCCTAAAAGAATTGGGCTTTGTGTCGTCTTTTCATTTGGCCGAAAAGCAAAGGAAATCGACCCAGTCGATTTATACACAAAACCGTTCGATTTCTAGGGTAGAAAATCGTCCGATTTATATGCATATTGGCACGATTTTCTTCAACAGAAAGTGCTCTTCTTTTGGCTCGTCTTCTATGCTTCTCCTTTGCAATTCCTTAGCTCTTTGTGATCCCTTTTAGACTCCTTTAGCTTCCTTAACATCCTTAGATGCTCCTTGCTCCGCTTTTGCTTCCAATTCCACTCCATTTACCTATAATTCATCAAAAACTCGTGTAGACCTCTATTTCAGACAAATAATTGAATAGAACATAAAAGGCACACAAAATCCCTCTAAATGCAAGGTAAACTGAGATAATCTTCTACAATATGCATGAATATGATGGTACATAATTCATGTCATCAAAATACCCCATACTTGCCCCTTGCTTGTCCCTAAGCAAGACTCAAATTTAGAATACAAGGTGTCATGGATTATGTATGTATGAAAACTCAAAAACTTTTCTTTTGGTAGTGCTTCTTCTTATTGGATCACCCTCAAAGTGATGCTTCAAGGCATAAAAAGGCAAAGTATGTATCAATGATAACTATAAGATGAACTAACTTCCTTTTCTTTCTTGAAAACGCAAATAAAGGACATGATAAAGATGTAGAGGTAATCAAAGTCAAATAAATCTAAGCCATGAAGCCTTAAACACATGCATACAAGTCTCAAGGTCTTCTAATCAAAGGAAAAGTCCAAGAAACGTATTAAGGAAAGGAATTCTTTTTGGCAATTGTGGTGCTAATCCGGGAAAGAGGAACAACATAATACCTTCAAGATTTTTTTTTCTTCACCGCACATGCTTCGCATGTAGAAAGCTTTGCTTCCTTTATACTTTACTTTTTGAGAGTATGGACAGCGGTGCACAAAAACCGAAGCCTAGGAGATCGGCGTTTCTCAATTTCGAGATGCCTCAAACCCTTGGTGCACATACCATATCCCGTTAGGACTTGTCGTTCAATTGGACTTTGGCAAGACACAAACACCCGGCTATGTGAATGGTGCCGAGTTACTCATCCTCATGTTCAACGTCCCCAAACTTATGGATTTCTACACTTTCATTTAATACATTTTCCTTGGCCCTCCCACATCAAACATGCCTTTTTCTATCACTTATCCTAATCCCCGGATGGTAAAAGGAGGGTTACATATTTCATTGAGGGGCTAGCATGATTAAGATATGAGAAAAGAAAAGAAGTGAATTGCCTTAGTCATCCTTATATGATGTAAAAGAACTTGTAATATAGCTTCGATTATTATTTCATTCTCTTATCAAAACAACTAAAACATATAATTTATTCATGTGTTCAAGTAACAAAAGTAAACTCATTCATGCTATGATTAACATCTCAATATAACTAAGCATCTTTTTGCCTATCCACATACACATTTCTCATCATAGAGGTCATTTCCATTATAAGAAGCACAAAATTTTTTGAAAATTCATAGGATTTGAAAAAGATCATGCGAATGCAAGTGTCATAGTGGAAAGCAAGTAGTGCAAGAGTTATTACAAGCCAAATTGTCAAGAGTAGTGGAAAGTACATAAAGTGCTAAGATGAAACATAAGGTATTGTAAGTACCCCCACCCCATACTTAACATCCACATTGTCCCCAATGTGAAAATCAAGCATAAGAAGGAGAAAAATACTTACAATGTAAAAGAAGTGGAAGCTCAATCCTCTGTCGGCGGTGGAGGTGGTGGATAGGGATACATCGGTGCGCTAGGATCATAGAAGTGGCCGAACTGGTGGAAGTATAAGTCTCTCATCTGGCCATCATAGGATAAATGCCTAGCGTCCGTCTCCTCCCTGTAGTTCCTGAACTGAGTGTTCAGGGTATCGTAGTCGGTGTGGAGAGCGTGATAGTCGGTGCTGAGGCTCTGGAAGCTAGAGACTAGCTCCCTAAAGTGACGGGGAAGGCGACGTCCTCGTCCATGTCCTGGGGCACGTGCAAATGAGCGGCGAGGTGGCTGCATGTCATCCTCCGTCTCCTCATCGCCTCTACTAGTCCGGCTAGGTCCTACACCATGAGTGTCGGTGTCCATGGCATCCGTAGCATGACCGCTATGAGTGTCACTCTCAAACTCGAGCATGGTCCCCTGTCCTCCATCCTCGTCCTCCTCCTCAGAGTCACCTGCATCATCATCATAGTAAGTAGGAGGAGAGAACTCCTCAAGCAACGACTCGAACGTCTCCTTCCAGTTTCTCTTGTTCCGAATAGTGTATTCGGACTTCCATATGATCTCGGATGGCTTCTTCTTCGGATCCCTGTGCCATGGCATGGGCACATGAAGTGTTCCTCTCCCTCGAGGAATCAAGACCTGTCGAACAACCAACCGCTGGGAGCCTAATGGAAGGGCACTCTCACCTAGAGTGCATCCGGAGAAGTCTAATCCCATTGTCTTAGCCACATGAGTGACAAGACCTCCTGCACAAATATCGCCCTTAGCTTTGTTGGCTATCTTTCCTAGATAGTCAGCAAGCATGGTAGAGATGTCGGGAATGGTGGTGGATGTCATGCAATAGAGAATGAAAAGCTCATCAGCCTTGAGCTTCTGTGGAGTCTGTGTCCGGGCAAATAGACTCTCGCTAAGTATCCTATGTACTACCTTAAAAGAGAGGTTGTACATACTAGTCTCCTTGGAGTTTCCGGGTCTCCACTTATCTCCCCCGTATTCACCCACTGAAATAGCCTCCCAAAAATCACTAGCACTAACACCTCTAGCAAATGTGCCTGCATCTGAATAAGAGAAACCGAACAAGTCGCCGAAAGTATCAATAGACATGGTGTGATCTTGGCTCATAAGGCGGAATGTGACCATCCTTTCCCTAGGATCATGTTCGAATGTACTAAGGAACTCTAGGGTGATCTCGGTATAAGCATCCTCCCTAATCGTAGCAAACTGTCTCAGCCCAGCCTTGTCAAGCATCATATCAACATCCTCTCGAACAAACAATGAATCTAAGTCATCTAGCACTATGTAGAGAGGGGGGGGGGGTGAATGGGCGATCTATGATGCGTTCATAACGTTTCTTGTGCTTGGATAGGGGAGGGGGAAGCTTAGGGATGTTTTGAGGTGGTGGTGGAGGTGGGGGAGGGGCTTTGGAAGAAGATCCCTCCTTGTTCCCCGTGTTTCTAGTTATCCTCTTAACAAGATCCATTCTGAGTCAAAAAATCGGCATGTTCTTCACAAAAATCGTCCGATTTTTCTGGGCTAGGTCGATTTTTCTATCGATTTCAACGATTCTCACAATTCTGTAAAGTTCTGTTCAAACAATCACCACATACAGTCTCCTATAATGATTCCTAAGCAGATTCCTCAATCAATTCCAGCAAACAAACACTTCCTAAGCAAACTTCAATTTCGAATTAGAAACTTAGGTTTTGGAAAGAAAAACCTGAATTCCTTATGGAGGAGTCGATTGCTGTGCTTGTTGATGCTAGATCCTTGTTCCTTGTTGAAAATGCTTCAGTTTGGAGCCAAGAATCACTCAAAACGATTAAGGAATGAGGATTGTAGGGTATGGGCGATTTTCGGAGTTCTTGAGAGAGGGAAATCGAGAGTGGAAGGTTGTGGAATGAGGAAGATCGAGTGTTTGAGTCTTTATATAGGGTCGAGAAACTGTGAAGAAAATCGGCCGATTTATAAGGTCGATTTAATCGTCGGGGCGATTTTTCTCTGAATTCAAGGAAAATCGGACGATTTAGTTTGGTAGGTCGATCTCCAGGTCGATTTTTCTTCCTGTTGTCAAAAATTGCCTTGCTCTGTTACCAAATCGGACGATTTACTTTAGGTAACTCGATTTTTCTCTGAACACTTGAAAATCGGACGATTTACTTGGGCAGGTCGATCTCCAGGTCGATTTTTCTTTCTGTTGGAAAAAATCTACTTGCTCTGCTCATGAATCGGACGATTAACTTAGTGTAGCTCGATTTCCTTCCTTATTCTTCATGGACATTGAAGATTGAATTGATTTATGCTCCCTTTCTCCATGGATTGCTCAATTTGGACCTAATTTCTTGCGATTAATGACACGACAAACCAAGAGTGCATCGAGGAACAAATAAAAAGCGAAAACAAAGAAACAAAACAACTAATCTACTCTAACTATGTGATGAAAGGAGGGAAAAACTATACTATCATGGGTTGCCTCCCAAGAAGCGCTTGCTTTATCGTCTTTAGCTGGACGGTGTATGGTTTGTGTTCAATGGAGGAGGATAGGAGCTATCTCCTTGACCGGAGCTTCCGGTGTGTATTTCTTCAACCGTGGACCATTAACCTTGAAACTTCCGCTTTGTTCACCCTATACTTCAACTGCACCATAGGGGAAAATTCATTTAATTACATAAGGTCCTGTCCAACAGGATTTAAGCTTACCTGGAAATAGACGCAGCCTTGAGTTGAATAGGAGGACTTGGTCTCCTTCCTTCAAGTCTTTTGGAATGATGTGCTTATCATGCCAATGCTTTGTCCGTTCCTTGTAGATCTTTGCGTTCTCATACGCATTTAGCCGGATCTCATCCAGCTCATTGATGTCCAAGAGCCGCTTCTCTCCGGCTTCTTTCATGTCAAAATTGAGCCACTTGATAGCCCAATAAGCTTTATGTTCTAGCTCTACAGGAAGATGACATGATTTACCATAGACAAGATTATAGGGAGTCGTACCTATTGGTGTCTTGAAGGCTGTCTTGTACGCCCATAGTGCATCGTCAAGCTTCATTGACCAATCTTTTCTTGTTTTAGAGACGGTTTTCTCTAAAATTCCCTTAATCTCTCTATTGGATATTTTGACTTGTCCGCTGGTTTGCGGATGGTAAGGTGTAGCTATCTTATGGGTCACCCCATACTTGGCCAATAGAGCCTCAAATCGATGGGCTGTGAAATGCGTTCCTCCGTCACTAATGATGGTTCGGGGAGTTCCGAACCTTGGGAAGATCGTTCTATTGAAGAACTTCACCACTACCATTGCATCATTAGTAGGAGAAGCGATTGCCTCTACCCATCTTGAGACATAGTCTACGGCAAGAAGTATATATTGGTTACCGCATGAAGATGGGAAAGGTCCCATAAAATCGATGCCCCATACGTCAAAGATCTCTACTTCTTGTATGTTGTTGAGAGGCATCTCATTCCTCCTTGATATATTACCTGTCCTTTGACAAGCATCACAAGCAACAACAAACTTTTGCACATCTTTGAAAAGTGTAGGCCAATAAAAGCCGGAGCGAAGTACCTTAGCACAAGTCTTGTGGGAACTAGCATGTCCGCCACATGGTAGAGAATGGCAATGGCGGATGACACTATCCACCTCATCTTTGGGGATACACCTCCTGTAAATGCCGTCGGGGCCTCTTTTGAATAGAAGAAGTTCGTTCCAATAGAATTGACAGACGTCACTAAAGAACTTCTTCTTTTGAGCATATGAAAGTCCGGGTGGGATCTCCTGACAAACAAGGTAATTCACAATGTCAGCGAACCATGGATCATTACCTTTTGAGATGTGTTGAAGACACTCTTCAATCTCGTGTAGCTGCTCGTCAGGGAATGAGTCGTCTATAGGAAGTTCATCCGTCTCGCCGGTGAGTTGTAGAAGACGACTAAGATGATCGGCAACGGAGTTTTCCGATCCTTTCTTATCACGGATCTCTAAATCGAACTCTTGTAAGAGTAAGATCCATCTTAGAAGCCTTGGCTTCGCATCCTTCTTCGTGAATAAGTATCGAATTGCGGAGTGGTCCGTATAGACTATCACCTTCGCACCTACAAGATAGGAACGAAATTTCTCAAAAGCGTATACTACGGCTAAAAGTTCCTTTTCTGTAGTTGTATAATTATATTGAGCTTCATCTAGCGTTTTGCTAGCATAGTAGATGGCATGAGTGCGACCATCTTTCTTCTGTCCAAGAACGGCTCCTATAGCGACGTCGCTTGCGTCGCACATGACCTCGAAAGGAAGAGTCCAATCGGGTGGTTGAATGATTGGTGCTGAAATCAAAGCTTCCTTGATCCTGCAAAAAGCATCTAAACAATCTTTCGAAAATTCGAAAGTTGCGTCTTTCATCAAAAGATTAGTTAATGGTTTTGAAATCTTAGAAAAATCCTTTATGAATCTCCTATGGAAGCCTGCATGCCCTAAGAAACTTCTAATTCCTTTCACCGAAGAAGGGGGAGGTAACTTCTCAATGGTTTCTATCTTTGCCCTATTAACCTCTATTCCCCTTTGTGATACTAAATGACCTAACACAATCCCTTCGGTGACCATGAAATGACACTTTTCCCAGTTTAAGACTAAGTTAGTGTCCTCGCATCTCTTAAGAACTAGTGCAAGGTTATAGAGACAGTTATCAAAGGAAGAACCATATACCGAAAAATCGTCCATGAAGACTTCCATGATATTCTCTACGTATTCGGAGAAGATTGCCATCATACACCTTTGGAAGGTGGCTGGAGCGTTGCATAGACCGAATGGCATTCTTCTATAAGCAAACGTACCCCATGGGCACGTAAAAGTCGTCTTCTCTTGATCATCCGGATGAATTGGAATCTGAAAGAAACCGCTATATCCATCTAGATAATAAAAGTAAGAATGTTGGGCTAACCTTTCCAACATTTGATCGATAAAAGGAAGGGGGAAGTGGTCCTTCCTAGTGGCCACGTTCAGTTTGCGGTAGTCGATGCACATTCGCCACCCTGTAACTGTCCGTGTGGGGATAAGTTCGTTGTTCTTGTTGGCAACAACGGTAATGCCTCCTTTCTTGGGTACTACTTGTACTGGACTCACCCATTTGCTATCGGAAATAGGGAAGATGATACCTGCATCAAGTAGCTTAAGGATTTCTTTCTTCACGACCTCTTTCATTGCCGGATTTAACCGTCTTTGAGGTTGGCGTGAAGGTTTGTAATCCTCTTCCATTAGAATTTTGTGCATACATAGGGAAGGCTTTATTCCTACTAAATCATCAATAGTATAGCCTAATGCTCTCCTATGTTGCTTCAAAACATGCATAAGTTTCTCTAGTTCAGCATCATTCAAATTCGCATTAACTATGACCGGATATGTGGAATTAGTGCCAAGGAATGCGTACCTTAAATGCGTGGGGAGTGGCTTCAATTCTAATGATGGAGGTACCTTGATTGATGATGAATCGTGGCCTTCGGATGTTGTGGGAGAGGCCTCTAAAATAAAGGAGGGGGTACTTCATCATTAGATTCGAGAGTAGCTGCGGTGAAGTTTGGAGAATCCAAAAAATTTCCTACTGGATCGACCTCCCCTGAAGTAAATCGGTCGATCTGATGCACGATTTTTCTTTCTGTCGAAAAAAATCGGGTTGCCTTTTCACAAATCGGACGATTTAGTTTAGTCAGGTCGATTTTTCTTTCTGTTGACAAAAATCGGGTTGCCTTTTCACAAATCGGACGATTTATTTCATGCAGGTCGATTTTCTTCACAGTTTCCGGAGTTAACTCTAGTTCTTCAATTCTTGTTCCTATTTCTTCCTCCACATCATTTAATGCCTTCACATCCTCATTGCAATCATGTTCCGCTCCTTCCTCCATGATGCTCATACTAAGAACCTTTTGAAGAGGGTCTTTTATCAAGATTGAACTTACTACCTCTCTAGACTCTTCTTCATCAAAAATATCAAAAACATTATCTCTCAAGGCTGGCTCCTTGATCAAGGAAGAGAGTGTGAATTCTACCTTTTCTTCACCTATATGGAAAGACAGCTGGCCATTCTTGCAATCTACCATGCATCCGGATGTTGCAAGGAATGGTCTCCCAAGAATGATGGGAACCGGATAATCTACGGGGATGTCAAGAACGACAAAATCTATAGGGATGTAAAACTTACCGAGCTTTACCGGAATGTCTTCTAATATCCCCACCGGCTTAGTGGTGGAACGATCAGCCATGTAGAGTGTGATCTTCACCGGTCTAGGCTCTCCTAGACCAACTGCTTTGCAAAGAGCAAGGGGTATGATACTCACACTCGCTCCAAGGTCACAAAGCGCATCATAAGTAGCTTCTCCCAAAGTGATGGGTATGCAAAAGGATCCTGGATCACGGAGCTTAGGTGGCATATTCTCCGTCATAGTCTTGATGAGTTCGGATGACTCCATACTCATCTTGACTTCTCCTATGTCTTCCAATTTCCTCTTGTTAGAGAGGATCTCCTTGAGGAATTTCCCATACGCTGGCATACCTAAAATTGCATCCATAAAAGGTATATTAATATGCAGCTTACTCATAAGTTCAACAAACTTACCAAAATGTTTATCTAGGCGTGCACGCGCTCTAGATTGAGGGAAAGGTAGAGGTGGTTTGTAAGCAGGAGGAGGAACATAAACTTCTTCCTTCTCTTTTGCCTCCCCTTCTTTAGTAGTGGTTTCGACTACTTTGGATTGAGGATCGGTAGTTGTCTTGCCACTCCTAGTAGTTATTGCCATAACCCTTCCCTTTGGGTTATCTTCCGTCTTCCCGGGAAGTTTCCCTTGGTCTCTTGGAACTTCTCCGGCCTTGTTGAATACTTGGTTTTCTAAAGCTTTGTGAGCTTTGTCAACCGAAGTTATATAACTCTCCAACCCTTGTAGCTTGCCTAGGATCGTCTCTAGCATGGGATCGGGTTTGTTTGATCCGCTTGATTGTCCCTGGCTTGTTGAAGGAGTAGAGGAAGATGGAGATGTTAGAGCTTTTTCAGCATGAGAGTAAGGATTACCTGGATGTTGCTGATTTGACCTCCAATTGTTGTTATTTGAGTTCCTATTGTTGTTGTTCCAATTGGAGTTCCGATTGTTATTGTTGTTGTTGTTGTTGTTCCAATTGGAGTTCCGGTTATCATTCCTTTGATTGTTGTCCCTCCCCATGTAGTTGGCTTCTTGCTCCTTAGTCTTTTGAAGACTTGTTTTGAGCACTTCCTTCAACTCTTTGATTTTATTGTTGAGGGAGAATATTTGTGTTTGAGCAGCTTGGGTCAACTTGGCTCCCGGATCGCCTTGATTCCGGCTATTTGAGTCCACCTTCCGGTGGGAATACTTCTCAATCACTTGGGCTTGCTTCTCAATGAAGTTCCAAGCATCATCCTCTCTCATGTCCATGAATGTGCCACAAGAGAGAGATTGGAGGTTGAATTGTGTTTCCACATCCAATCCTTTGTAGTAGATCTCCAATAATTCCAGCTTGGAAATGCCATGGTGTGGGCAATCCAACAAGAGATCTTGAAACCTTTCCCAAGATTGAAACAAGCTTTCATTAGGTTTCATAGAAAAAGCATTTATTTTACCTCTCAATTCCGCCGTTTTGGATGGCGGAAAGAATTTGGTGAGGAATTCCGAAGACAATTCCTCCCATGTAGCTAGCTTTGCAGCTGGAAGTGTTTGATACCAAGCTAGAGTCTTGTCCTTCAAAGAAAAGAAGAATGGTTTGATCTTGTAATTGCTTGTAGTAGCCTTCTTCGGCTTCATAGTCTCCATGAGAATCTAAAAATTCTGTAAGTGTTGGTGTGGAGATTCAGTACTTGCTCCGCCATATTGACTTTGGCGAACCATGGTGATGACTTGTGGTGAGAAGCTAAACTCTTGGATGTCTTCAGCTCCGAAATCCACACCTAGGCGGCGTGGTTGCTGAATTGGGTCCATCCGTTGCCCCAAAGTTCGGGGTCTATCACCGTCATTAACAACTCTTACGTCCCTAGTTGGGAAGCGAGGAACAACCCGTGGTTTTGGGGTGTTCCGAACAGGACGAAGTAATGGATCAATCTCCTCAAGTTCCGGCATGTCCGGATCAATCCCGTCATCATCAGATGAGTCATTTCTAATGGATTTAGTTGGCGTCTTGACTTTCTTCTTCTTCCTGGATTCGTTCAATTCCAACTTCATGTCCAACATCATAGCTCTTAGTTCATCAATTTGAAATTGATGACTCGTTTCAGCATCTTTTCGTGCTTTCTCACTCAACTGAAGTTGGCGTTGAGCTTCATTCAGTTCAGCTTGGTAGTTTCTCTCGTCGTTCTCAGCCATTTTCTTTTCCTTCAACTTTCTCCTCAAAGTTCTCTCCAATTCGGGATCGAAAGGAACTAGATCTTTAGTGGATCTAGTCTTTCGCATATACCTAAAGAACCTGCAAAGATCACTCAAGTAGACAAATCAAATCACAAGAGCAAGAGCTCTCAAGCTAGACAACCGAAAACCGAATTTGGTGTAGACCAAATCCCCGGCAACGGCGCCAAAAACTTGTTCGCTCAAAAAGGTGTGTGCGTCAAAGTCTTAAATTTGTATCTAGAACTCAAAAGCAAAGCGAACCCGCAGTGTACGGATCGGCTGTAGTGAGGTAAGAATTCCAAAGTCGAACTCAGGGATTTGGTGAGAGTAAATCCAATATCAATTATTTAGCAAAAGGTGCGAAAAGCTTTTGTGATCAAATAAGGGTAAAATGATTCCAAGGATTCAAGTATCCGATTTCGGCTTTCGATTCAAGACACTTCTATAGATATAGGACAGAGTTTATATTGCCAAGATTAAATGTTCAAAGGTAGGATTCGTACGGTGAAGTTCCGAAACCTATATGACTAATCTAAAGGTTCTCTATATAAGGGTTGTTGAGGCTGCAATATAGAAAGATCTAAAGACAAGAATTATGTTCAAACTAACTATCTAAAACTCCAGGATATGACTCTCCAAAGTAAAGATTAGAAAGCACACTTAGAATCTTAATAAAGGATGTTGAGTCTCTTTATTACCCAAATCTTGAAATCTTAATCTATTAAATGCAGAATCAGGTTTGAAATGTCTTCATACATTCAATTAGAAGGTAAAAAGGTTAATCAAGGTTGGGATTTAGGCAAGGATTAGTTTTGGTTAAAGATTGATTCAATTAAGGTTCGTCAGAAGAATAAATCGGGCTGTTCATAAGAAAATTGGCCGATTTACTCAAGAACAGTCCGATTTTCCTGTTATCGCAAAACTAAAATCTAAACTCTCAGGGTCCTAATGTTTGAATGAGTTCAGTCTATCATCATCTAAGCCTTAATCATCAACTATTCTCCCCAGAATCACAAGGGTTTTAGCCAACCATTTTCAAAATCGAATCAAATTAAAGATTGAGTGAAATATTGCAAAGAAAACTGAATCTTGAATAAAAATTCAATAACCTTCAAATTTGTAAACCAATTTCGAAACTAACAAATGTATCTCTCAATTAACTCAATATCGTGTTCAAAAATCACAAAGACTTCAATGGAATACAGAAATCTCACAAATAAGAATCAAGATTGGCTTCCCGGTAAAAGTTCTTCAATCCTTCTCCAAGAATCTCCAATTTCTCTCAAACGTGTAAAGATTTCCCGCTGCGGCCTCCTCGTTTTCGTTCCTAGGGTTCTCCTCTATAGTTTCTTGCCAATGGGCTGTTTGGCAAAACTCTCCTCTAGCCCAAAAGAATTGTGCTTTGTGTCGTCTTTTCATTTGGCCGAAAAGCAAAGGAAATCGACCCAATCGATTTATACACAAAACCGTTCGATTTCTAGGGTAGAAAATCGTCCGATTTATATGCATATTGGCACGATTTTCTTCAACAGAAAGTGCTCTTCTTTTGGCTCGTCTTCTATGCTTCTCCTTTGCAATTCCTTAGCTCTTTGTGATCCCTTTTAGACTCCTTTAGCTTCCTTAACATCCTTAGATGCTCCTTGCTCCGCTTTTGCTTCCAATTTCACTCCATTTACCTATAATTCATCAAAAACTCGTGTAGACCTCTATTTCCGACAAATAATTGAATAGAACATAAAAGGCACACAAAATCCCTCTAAATGCAAGGTAAACTGAGATAATCTTCTACAATATGCATGAATATGATGGTACATAATTCATGTCATCAACCTCTAAAGTGCTCAACTAGGCATCCTCGTCAGGAAATTGGATGTCCAACTCTAGCCATGCTAGGTCCCTCTACAACTGAGGTTGAAATGTTAATCTTGCAATCGCCTTCTCTCGAGGCGTCTTCTTTCTCAGTGCGTCGGCGACAACATTCGCCTTCTTTGGATGATACAAAATCTCAAGGTCAAAATCCTTGATCAACTCAAGCCATCTACGTTGGCGGTTATTCAATTCCCGCTGCGTAAATATATACTTCAGACTCTTATGGTCTGTGAAGATCTCACATGTAGCACCATACAAGTAATGTCTCCAGATCTTCAAAGCATGAACTACCGCTGCCAACTCCAGATCATGAGTTGGGTAGTTCTCCTCATACGTCTTCAGTTGTCTACACGCATAGGAAATCACTCTATCATGATGCATCAAAACACATCCCAAGCCTAGCTTGGATGCGTCACTGTAAACTACAAAGTCCTCTGTGTCCTCCGGCTGCGCTAAGATGGGAGCGGAAGTCAGACGTCTCTTCAGCTCTTAAAAACTGTGAGTACAAGGTTCAGACCATATAAACTAGGTAGTCTTCCTCAAAAGGTTGGTAAGTGGATAGGCAATCACAGAGAATCCCTCCACAAACCGTCGGTAATAACCGGCTAAGCCAAGAAAGTTGCGTACTTCCTTGACGTTCGTCGGTGTCGTCCATGCTTCTACAGACTCGATATTTCCCGGATCAACCTTGATCCCATCGGTGGGGACAACATGACCTAGAAATGCAACCTCTAGCATACAAAACTCGCACTTAGAGAACATGGCATAAAGTTCTCTATCTCGTAAAAACTCGTAACACCGTCCTTAGATGTCCTGCATGCTCCTCCCTGCTACGAGAGTACACCAGGATATCATCTTTGAAGAGCACAACAAACTGATCCAGGAAGTCGATGAATATACCATCATCAACTCCATAAAGACGATGGGGGTATTCTTGAGGCCGATTGACATGGCGGGGGTATTTGTGAGGCCGATTGACATCACTACAAACTCGTAGTGGCCATACCAAGTTTGAAATGCCGTCTTATGCACATCCTCCTCTCTCACCGTCAACTGGTGATATCCCGAGCTCAAATCAATCTTGGAGAACAAAGTCGCCCTCTGAAGCTGATCTAACAAGTCATCGATGTGGGGCAAAGGATACTTGTTCTTGATGGTCACCTTGTTCAGCTCTCTATAGTCGAGCACAATCTCAACGATCCGTCCTTCTTCCACATGAAGAGGATGGGTGCTCCCATAGGGAAATGCTAGGGCGAATGAAGCCCTTCTCAGCCAACTCCTCGAGTTTCTTCTTCAGCTCTAACAACTCGATAGGCATCATACGGTACGGGGCTTTCGAGATCGGTCCCGTACCAAGCTCCAACTCGATACCGAAGTCCACGCTCCTCTGAGGTGGCAAACTGGATGGCTCGACAAACACATCTAAGAACTCGCAGACCATGGGAATGTCCTCTAACGTTAAGCTCTTTCTCTCCTTCATGGCATAACATTAGAAGCCATCACATCCTTGTGCTATCAGTCTCGCTACTCGTACCGCACAAATAAACATGCCCAACTTTCAAGGTCCCAACCTCGGAAAATCTCGATTTGTCCGGACTTGGTAGAGACCGTCACAGTCCTCCTACCAACATCTAACACAACACGATGCCTCTCCATCCAATCCATACCCAAAATGACTTCCTTATGCACCAGCGGCATGATAAGAAGCCCATAACCAAATCACGGTTTCTTAAGTATATAGGAAAACCGTGTACCTCTCGGATACCTCTAATCTCACCCCATGTGGTAACCCTAACAAGAAAGATCTACCTTGTACCATATCTAAGGTCAGTCTATCAACGCATGTATCAGAAATGAAAGAGTGTGTAGCACCCGTATCAAAGAAAACTCTATCAGGTAAAGCATTAATCAGAATGGTACCTGTAGCAGCTGGCGTTAGCGGCTCCTCAACGCTCCTCAACTCAAAAACTCTACCTCTAGCTCCTTTGGTGTCATTGGCACCACCATCTTGACCTCTGCCTCTACTCGGCCCTAGAGTAGAACCTTGAGTAGCAGGTAGGTCTGGAACTCTCTGTTGTCCCTAAATTTGATGTTGAGGCAGTCTTTGTCCACCTCCTGCTGCACAAGAAGGGGAAGAACCCTGCTTTGACGACGCCTTGCCCTGACGGTAAAATGTGGCCCTATCTCCTGGCTTCCCGCAAGAGAAGCACGCCACTGCTGCTCTTGGGCAATCAAATCTCACGTGTCAATATTCTCCGTAGTTGTAACACTGCCGGCCCCTCTCAAAAGTTTGTGCAGATACTAGATAACTCGAGCAGTCTTGTGTGTGGCTTCACCTGTCCCTAGATGCTCCTGCACCTGTCTGCCTAGTATGATGTCTCTTCTCAGACCGTCCCGTCTGAGATTCCTCCTCTGGCTGGCCCGCTCACGCTCATAAGTTGAGGCTCTATGCTGATTGTTTGTCAAAGACTCGCAATTAAATCCCGCGATGTAAGAACATGTACTCTACCTCAGTCGACGGGAGAACAAATACACGTGTTGGTCCTCAAAAGGTGCAGCTGAACCAAGTACTGCCAGCTCCTCCTGGAATCGACTAGTGACATCAACTATCGGCACATCCTCGAAGCCAACCTCAACAAAGGCCTACAGTTTCTCCCTCCTGAACGAGGCAGGGCAGAAGCACTCTCTTATCATGCTCCACATCCGATCACAACTAGTGGCTCAAACCCGTATAGTCCTCTACCATTGCTGAGCTAGGTCAAAGAATATAGCTTGCACAAACTCTATTCATCTGTCCTCTGGATATCTAATAGACTCAAGGGCTAAGTCCACATGTCTAATCCAGAGCTCAGTCTAAAATCCCACCTTCCTAGAGAAAGGTGGTACTCCCATATGATGGAATGCCTTTAACAAAGTGTCTAATCGAGTTGCTTTGTACTCCTCTGGAGCTCTCGCAACCTCAACAACATGTTCCGGTATAACTGGCACCTGAGTAGCTCCTTGGGACATCTCCGAAGATCCCACCTGTGTTGGCAGATCCGGGGCACGTCTACCTGCTCTAGTAGCCTCCTCAACTCGTTTCATGTACGCGTGGAACTCTGGTCCCCTCATAGAGACATGTTCCGAGTCATTTGACTCGACTAGCTGAGATCTCTGACTCGCACCTACACCGCTCCTAGTCTCAGGAACGATGCTCTCACCAACCTCCTCATGGACATCCTCCGTAGCAGGAGAAGCAACAATGGGAACTTGTCCCTGTCCTATCACTACTGGAGGAAGAGGGGGTCTATCCCTACCTCGTCCAACTACAGAAGTTGCTCTAGTCCGAGCCATTTGCGGGTTCTACACACCTAACTTATAAGGCTATATATATGCCATATGTATAGATATATAACTAATACTTGAATCAACCATGCAAATATAGCAACACATAATAAGTATCTATATATACATATCTACACTGCCGAGGTCCTTAGAAGGGTGATGGATTCCCTTACACACTATCCCAAAACAACTGTACTCTTTCAAAAGCAAAATCCTTTTCAAAAGTCAGACCCCTTTCAGGTTCTGTTTATTTATCTATTCGATCTTTATTGCAGATTGCAAGTGCCATTGTTGTCAACTTAAGGCTCTATTACCAACTTTGTCACACCCCAAATCTGCGAGACTCGGTGCGCTACTGGGCTAGGATCTCACAATGGATCTTGACCCTAGCCTGACAACAAGTTTACTGGATCTTACAACAAGGCACAAATAGATTAAAACCAAATACAACAAACTGTGTACAGAAGTACAAAAGTACCCAAAACCCTCGTACAACCTAGTGTACGGAAGCCCTCGCCTGATCACCCATCTGACTCACTCTGTAATCTTCCTAACTTGTAGATCATCTACAACACGGTATGAAACCGTTAGCTAACAGAAAGGAATAAGAACGAAGTAGTAGCACATATAACACATCAATACATCACATCATGCTATGTAGACACAAATATCCATTTATTATATTTATTTAAGTTATGCCATACTAATTCATTCTTTGTGACACAAGAGGCAAAACCCTCTCGCCCCTGTCCCCATTTCCCCTGAGGTTTGGAATTGGTGCCGATCATCACCACCTGGAGGACTGGTCATATAGAACACCCTAGCCACCCAATTATGGGCTAGACAAGTTATCACTGCCCGTTATCATACACTTGGGCCAATTAAAATGCGTATATGGTCGTCCTAATCCGGTTATGTTATAAATGCAACATACATATGCACACACACCGCCACATCAAACACTCAAACTCATAACAGCTCGCTAAGTAAGTCCCAAGGACTTGCCTATCTGAAACGTAATCCGTGTCAAGTGGTCACAATTTCCCCTCAGGGAAACGATTAGTGCCTACATCAGCAAAGCACAAAAAATATCAAACGTCGTCCCAAGGTTAGGAAATTCCACCTCCTAAACCCCATAACCTTACTCATCACAACTCGAAACTAAACCTCGCTATCATGAGCTCACAAATGCCAAAGGAATTACCTCAACATAACCATCACCATACTCATAAACACACACACTTGCCTAGCTATACTCTAAAGCCAAGGCCAAAGGAAAGGAAATGAATCATATCAAACTAGGTATGTCTTAGACAAGACGCACCTGCGTGACAAGGAGACACGGTGGCGAAGCACTAGGGAGGGACAGGGGTGGCGGCAATCCATGCAGGAGCGGCGGCACACCAGGTGTAGGGGCAGCTTTTGGCAGGCGCAGGGGCGGTTTTCTGTGTAGAAGCAAATCTCCGACTTCTCTTCGATTCTCCACTCGATCCTCTTCTCCACTCGATCCTCTTCTCCTCTTCACCGTCCAACAATCATCCACATACATATATAAACATATATACATCACCAAATGTCCACGTAATCCTAAACTAAAAGAGATGGAAGAAGAAAGAAAAGGAAGAAAGAAGGGAAGAACTCACCACCACAACTCAAGAGATGATTCCCACACCTACAACCTCAAGAACAGGCTTTCCATAGCACAACTACAACAACCAACATCATCATCAACTCACCACTAAAGCTCATCAAGCAAGATCTCCAAAGAAGAAGCCAAAGAAAGAAACCATGGAAGGATAAGGAAGAAAAAGAAAGAACGTGAGGAAGCTGAAGCTGTAGAAAAAAAAAGAAACCCTTCATCTGAAGGGAGAGGAGGCTTATAGAGGAATTCAAAGGCAAAGCACTAATAAAAGAGTTAATGAAGGCGGCTGCAGCTGCAAGAAACCGCAGGGGCGGTCCCTGAGCCGCCGGGGTAGACCACAAGGCCACTGGGGGTGGTTCCCTGGCCCGTAGGGGCAGCTATACATCAGCGTCTCAACTGAGGCATAGTCACTGGGTCCTAAAAGACTAAGGCTATTATAGATTGAATCTTGTAAACAGATTGGATCCTGAGAGTTGTGATAAAACCCTAGTAGTAGAGTTTGCACGGATTGCTCTTGAGGTTCCACGGCCGAGATTTACCAAGATCATGTCGTAGTTTCCTTTGTCGTGCACCGAACGTTATAACCTTTATCCTTGGTTAAATATTGCCTAAACCCTAGTCTTTTTGAACCTTTCTAACCGATATCCTTTCTTGGGAAGAGAATTACCCAGTGATTCCCTTGTTCGGTTACAAACGATTACAAGATCTAGGTAATAGAGGATTCAAAACCCTCTATAAAAGTTGAGTGTGCCAAGCTGATAACAAGAAATATGACCATGTTTTAGGCACTTGTTTTGGTTGTTTTTCCCTTTTTTGTTGTGTACATGGGTATGATTTTGAAGCATTTATTAGCACACTCACCTATTTTGTCGATATCGAGATCTACACAAGCCTTGTTGTGTTTCTAGGTGAATAAAGACTTGGATTGAAGCTTATATGAGTGAGTAGGAGTATTTGATCATGCTAGGCATCAAGAAGATGCATTGGAGAAGCTAAGGAAGGAGCATAATTAGAGAGCTTTATGAAACAAAGGCTTTTGCAAAGGAATTGGAGTACCCACGGCCAAACATAGAGAACCACGACCGTGGTTTAGGCATTGAGGCAGTGGAAAACAAGGTCGAGAGCAACACAAAGGTTCCACGACCTATTCCACGGGAGTGGAAATTTATACTAGACCGCGGTTTCTATAACGGTTTCCACGTGTCATATTTGCTACGTCAGCAACAATCATTGGGCTTTCGTAACCCTATTTG
This sequence comes from Fagopyrum homotropicum, assembly GCA_033239125.1. Taxonomy (NCBI): domain Eukaryota; kingdom Viridiplantae; phylum Streptophyta; class Magnoliopsida; order Caryophyllales; family Polygonaceae; genus Fagopyrum; species Fagopyrum homotropicum. The sequence goes on from BSWB01000003.1 coordinate 65,749,622, forward strand.
TCCCTATAAGAAAGCTGAGGCAAGGAGAAAAACAGAGACTCGCATTTTAGGGCATTTCGAGGGTATTGCTTAGGAAGATTATATTACGTACAGGGAAGATTCGGAGAAGGACGCATTTTGAAGATTGCGTACTTGGAGAAAGATCTTAGGGTTTCGATAGAAGGCGGATTGACATCTCGTTCTTCTTTGTTCCTTGAGTATTGTGAGAAATTCCTATTCTATTCCTTATACATTGAACACATTGACAAATTATTGGTTTTATTGAGATTGATTTCGGTTCTTTTTATTAAGGTTTCAAAGTTCTATCTTTTATTTCTTTCTTATTTGATTATTGATTTTACAATGATGATTGTTATCTACAACCCTTTAGCGATTCTAATGTGAAGGGTTGATAGTTGTGGCATAGATGATGATAGATTAAACAAAACAGATTGGACCCTGAGAGTTGCGAGAAACCTCGTCGCTGATTTTTTCCACGGGTTGTTCTTGAGTTCCACGGCCGTGGTTCGTCAAGATCCAGCCATGATTTCCTCTATCGTACGACCTTTGCCTTTGCTTTCATCCAAAGTTAAAGATATGCTTTAACCTAGCCTTGGTTTACCTTTCCTAGGTAGTAGTGAGACTAAACATCCTCTACTTCTGTTTCAAGTGTCACAACCTTAACCGTTTTGGCTTATCTTTGATTCCCTTGGTTTTAGGCATGGGTATTTGAGAGTAATTCTTATCCTTTGATCATTTCTATACTGCAGCCTCCACAACCTTTATAGAGAGAGCCTTTAGGGGAGATATATGGGTTTTGGAACTTCACCGTACAATTTCCTACCTTAGATATACCTTTGCGATCCCGACTCTGTCCTTATATCTTTAGAATATCTTGAATCGATTGCCATAATTGGATACCCAGATCTTTAGAAATCGTTGTTTTCCCAAATATTTGCAAAAGCTTTCTATTTTATTGCTTGACAACCTTGAGAACTGAATTTTTCCCCCCAAATCCCTGAGTTCGATACTCTAGAATTCTTGCTTTACTACGCCGATCCGTACACTGCGGGCTCGCTTTGCTTTAATTTAAGTTTTTTTACAAATTTAAAACTAGTGACGCACACTTGTGAGCAAACAAGTTTTTGACGCCGTTGCCAGGGATTTTGTCTAGGCCAAATTCGATGTTCGGTTGTCGGGCTTGGGAGCTTTTGCTCTTGTGATTTGATCTATCTACTTGAGTGATTTTTGTAGAAATTTTTTGGGTATATGCGAAGGTGTAGATCCACAAAAGACCTCGTTCCTTTTGATCCCGAATTAGAGAAAACTTTAAAGAGAATGTTAAGAGAAAAAAAGATTGATGAACATAATGAGAAGAACATCCAAGAGGAGTTGGAAGATCAACTCAAATTGAGTGAGAAAGCTCGTTTGGAAGAAAAAGAGCGAAATCACTTTCAAATAGATGAGCTTAGGGCGATGATTTTGGATATGAACCTAGAGAGAAACAACGCCAAGAAAAAGAAAGCTAAAGCATCTAAAGCTAAATCATCCGATGATGATGATATGCCGGAGGTAGAGGACATACCACAAATTAATCATCGGGCTTATGTTGATCCTCGCGTTCATGCTAGGGACAAGAGAGACGCTAATTTCGTGGCTGAACCACGAACTCTTGGGCAACGAATGGACCCAATTCATCAACCACGCCGTTTAGATGTGAATCTTGGAGAGCAAGATGATCATGACTTTGGACTTTGCCCACAAGTCATCACTATGCTCTGTCAAAGTCAGTTTGGCAGAACAGAAGCTGAATCTCCACATCAACATTTGATAAACTATGAGATTCTTATGGAGAATTTGAAGCCTCGAAGGACTATCACTAATAGCTACAAGCTGAAACGGTTCTTCTTTTCTTTGAAGGACAAGCACTTCCACCTGGGAAACTCAACACATGGGAGACTTTAACTTCGGAGTTTCTCACCAAGCTCTTTCCTCCATCCAAAACTGCGGAATTGAGAGGTAAGATAAATGCTTTTTCTATGAAAACTAACGAAAGTTTGTTTAAATCTTGGGAAAGGTTTCAAGATCGCCTATTGGATTGCCCACACCATGACATCTCAAAGCTGGAATTATTGGAGATCTACTACAAGGGACTAGATACAACAACACAATTCAATCTTCAATCCCTTTCATGTGGAACTTTTATGGATATGAGAGAGGATGATGCTTGGGACTTCATTGGGAAGCAAGATAAAGTGAGTAAGAAGTATTCCCATAGGAAAGCTGATGATGGGAATCGAAACTCCGGAGAGTCGGGAGCAAAATTAAATTCAGCAGCTCAAGTTCAAATTTTCTCCCTCAACAATGAAATCAAGGAGCTGAGGGAAGTCATAAAATCTAGCCTTCAAAAGACAAAAGAGCAGGATGTTGGCTACTTAGGAAGGGAGAACAACAATCAAGGAAATAGGAACAATTACCGGAACAATAATTGGAACAACAACATCAACAGGAACGCAAACAACAATTGGAGATCCAACCAACAAAATTCCGGTAACCCCTATTCACATGTTGGAAATTCACTGACACCTCCTTCTTCTTCTACCCCTTTGAAAAGCCAGGGGCAAACGCCAAATAATTCAAGCTAACCGGAGAAGGATAAATCCGATCCTATGTTGGAAACGATCTTGGGGAAGCTACAAGGATTGGAGAATTACATTACTTCGGTTGATAAAGCACAAAAAGCTTTAGAGAACAAACTATTCAGCAAGGCTGGAGAAGTTCCAAGAGATCAAGGAAAAATTCCTGGAAAAACGGAAGATAATCCTAGAGGAAGGGTGATGGCAATTACAACGAGAAGTGGAGCAACAACCACCGATCCACAACCCAAATTCGTTGAAGTTTCCAAAGAGAAAGAGAAAGATAAGGGAAAGGAGAAGGAAGATGTCTACGTTCCTCCTTCAGCTTATAAACCTTCCTTACAATTCCCGCAATCTAGAGCAAGAGCGAGTCTAGACAAGCAGTTCGGTAAGTTTATTGATCTTATGATCAAACTTCATATTAACATACCTTTTATTGATGCGATTTTAGGTATGCCCGCTTATGGGAAATTCTTGAAAGAGATCCTCTCTAAAAAGAGGAAGTTGGAAGACTTTGGAGAAGTCAATATTAGTTCGGAATCTTCGGAGCTCATAAAAACGATGATGGAAAAGATGCCCCAAAAGCTGAGAGATCCGGGGTCGTTTTGCATACCAATAGGAATTATTGAGGACGTCCCGGTTAAGGTGAACCAAAACCGGTGAAAATGACGTTGTATATGGCGGATCGATCCAATACTCGACCCGTAGAAATCATTGAGGACGTCCCGCTTAAGCTCGGTAGATTCTATATCCCTATAGACTTTGTTGTGCTTGATATTCTTGCAGATTGTCCGGTCCCGATTATACTCGGGAGACCTTTTCTTGCAACTTCCGGTTGTATGGTCGATTGCAAGAATGCGAAATTGACCTTCGATATTGGAGAATAGAAGGTTGAGTTTGTCCTCTCGACTTTCACAAAAGAACCAGCACTTGAAGAGGACATGTTCAACATCTATGACGAAGAGATGTCTAGGGAGGAAGTAAGTTCGATCTTATTCGAAGATCCGTTAAAAAAGGTCATAACCATGAACATCATGGAAAGAGGAGAAGAAGAGGATTGTAATGCTGAGGTTGGTGCATTAGAAGAGCTAAAAGAGGTGCAAGTTGAAAATTTCGAAAAATTTTACGATGGCTCCGAAAACGTCAAAAATCACGGTATGTCGTGCTTTTCCTCGGGCGTGGTTTCCCCTATTCCACCAGTGGAAAGCGATGTCGAGAGCAAAGATTTAATTCAACTCATCTTCCACGGCCTCCAATACACTTTCCACGGCCGTGGAAGTAACATTGGCACCGTGGTTTTGAAAAATGTTGAAGACAACTCCGTTCTTTCTACAAACATGCATGATTCTTCCTCCAACACTTCCACACCCTTGGAGACTTCCAAGGAGACATCGGCCAACCCTCAAGACACTCCAAAGGCATCAACAACCTTGGCATTGAAGCCACTTCCCACACATCTTAGGTAAGCATTTCTTGGAACTAATTCTACGTTTTCCGTTATTGTTTGTTCTGATTTGAGTAAAGATGAACATGAAAAGCTCATGATTATTTTGAGAAAACATAGGAAAGCTCTAGGTTACACCATAGAAGATCTTATAGGAATAAAACCATCTTTATGTATGCACAAGATTTTAATCGAAGAGGATTATAAGCCTTCATGCCAACCTCAAAGACGGTTAAATCCGATCATGAAAGAGGTCCTGAAGAAGGAGACCTTAAATTGCTTGATGCAGGTATCATTTACCCTATCTCCGATAGCAAGTGGATGAGCCCCGTTCAAGTTGTCCCGAAGAAGGAAGGAATGACCATTGTAGCTAACAAAAACAACGAACTCATTCCAACAAGAACCGTGACAGGATGGAGAATGTGCATTGACTATCGCAAGCTCGACAATGCGACGAGGAAGGATCACTTCCCGCTGCCATTCATTGATCAAATGCTTGAAAGGTTAGCACAACACTCTTAATTTTGCAATCTTGACGGTTATAGTGGTTTCTTTCAGATTCCGATCCACCCGGACGATCAAGAAAATACCACATTCATGTGCCCATGGGGCACGTTTGCTTATAGGAGGATGCCATTCAGACTTTGCAACGCTCCAACCACCTTTCAAAGGTGTATGATGGCCATCTTCTCGGAATACATTGAGGAAATCATGGAAGTTTTTATGGATGACTTTTCTGTTTATGGTTCCTCATTCAATATATGTCTTGTTAACCTCGATCTTGTTTTGCAAAGGTGTGAAGACACGAACCTAGTTCTAAACTGGGAAAAGTGTCACTTTATGGTTAAAGAAGGCATAGTTTTAAGACACTTGATCTCTAATAGAGAGATTGAGGTTGATAAGGCAAAGATTGAAACAATAGAGAAACTTCCTCCTCCATCTTAGGTGAAGGGGATTAGAAGTTTTCTACTACACGCTGGATTTTATAGAAGATTCATAAAAGACTTCTCGAAAATTTTTTAAACCGCTAACTAATCTTTTGATGAAGGATGTTGTTTTTAAAATTTCAAAAGAATGTTTGGTTGCTTTTTACAGGATTCGGGAAGCTCTAATCTCAACCCCAATTATTCAACCTCCGGATTGGAATCTTCCCTTTGAGATCATGTGTGATGCAAGTGACGTAGCTGTAGGAGCGGCGCTTGGACAAAAGAAGGATGGATGCACTCATGCCGTCTACTATGCTAGCAAGACGGTAGATGAAGCACAAATCAATTATGCTACAACGGAAAAGGAAATTCTTGCCGTCGTTTATGCATTTTAAAAGTTTCGTTCTTATCTTGTAGGAGCGAAGGTGATAGTATACACGGATCATTCAACAACTCGGTATTTGCTTGCCAAGAAAGATGCAAAACCAATGCTGATTAGGTGGATTGTCCTCCTTCAAGAGTTCGATCTTGAGATTCGTGGCAAGAAGGGATCTAAAAATTCTGTTGCGGATCATTTGAGTCGTCTACCACATGCCACGAGTGACGACTTGCCTATTGATGACTCTTTCCCAGACGAACAATTGCATATAATGGAAGAGTGCATCGATCTTATTTCTAGAGGTAACGAACCTTGGTTTGCGGATTTTGTGAATTATTTCGTTTGTCAGGAAATACCTCCTTGATTATCCTATGCACAAAGAAAGAAGTTCTTTAGGGATGTCTGCCAATACTATTGGAATGAACCTCTACTCTTCAAGAGAGGTCCTGATGGCATCATTAGAAGATGTGTGCCGGAAGACGAGATGCAAAGTGTCATTCGTCATTGTCATTCACTTCCTTGTGGAGGACATTCTAGTTCTCATACAACTAGCGCTAAGGTATTGCAATCCGGATTCTTTTGACCTACTTTATTTGAAGATGTGCAAGCCTTTGTTGCTTTTTGCGATGCTTGTCAAAGAACAGGGAACATTTCTAGGAGGAATGAGATGTCTCTCAATAACATTCAAGAGGTAGAGATCTTTTACGTTTGGGTAGTCGATTTCATGGGACCATTCCCATCATCTTGTGGAAACCAATACATACTTCTAGCTGTAGATTATGTTTCAAGATGGGTCGAAGATGTTGCCTCTCCAACTAACGATGCGATGGTGGTTGTCAAGTTCAATAATAGAACTATTTTCCCAAGGTTTGGGACACCACAAACCATCATTAGTGACGGAGGTTCACACTTCATCGCCCGACGATTTGAATCTCTACTAGCTATGTATGGGGTGACTCACAAGATCGCCACACCCTAACATCGGCAAACAAGTGGACAAGTGGAGATTTTGAATAGGGAAATCAAAGGAATCCTCGAGAAGACGGTGTCGAAGACGAGGAAAGATTGGTCATTAATGTTGGATGATGCGTTATGGGCATATAGAACGGCATACAAGACTCCGATCGGCACAACAACATACAATCTCGAGTATGGGAACTCTTGTCATTATCCAGTAGAGCTGGAACATAAGGCGTTGTTACGCTAAGATGGTGTAGCACAAAAGTCTTACAATTTATAAACTCGATATAATTTCCTAACTCCTAGCGAACCCACAGTGTATGGGTCGTTTTGTAGCAAGGATAGTATTCCGAGGTCGAACTCGAAGACTAAGGTGAAATCGAATCAACAAGTGAGCATAGATAGTGTAGACCTAGTCTAAGAAAGGAGAAAGGAATAAAGAAATGAAGATCTCAATGTCTTTGGTTTGGTTTTTAGGTGATCAATCAAATATCACAATTCATGCAAAATAATAAATCAAACTAACAACTCAAGCTAGCAAAACAAACAAGTAACATAAAATCAAAGTATGTGATCAAAGAGAGAAAAATGGATTCTAGAGGTCAAGATTTCTGGTTATGGCATTGGACTCAAGCTTCTAAAGATTTCTAAGGATAACGCTGCGGTGTTGGAAAAGGGTGTTTCTCTAGTGGAAGCAATTACCGGGTAAGTCTCTCACTTCACTAATCCCGCATCATCTCCTATTACCGGGTAGGTCTCAAGGGTCTAAGGTAGGGAATTCTACACAAACCGGACACTACTTAAGGGGCAACCTTCTCCTTACCGGGTAATTCTCGGAAAAGGGAAGTCTCAAGCAATAATCCTAGCACACTTGATCCAATAGCGGCTTATGAGGCTCACTACTACCTAGAGTTCATCATCGTTGGGTCTAAGGTCGGAAATCATCGGGTAGATCTCTTCCCTCACTTAGGTTGTTAGAATTAGGTTATCCTAAGCTAAATTATGCTTAATAAACACTAGGATTTCAACAACCTAACATCCTAACATACAGATTCATCAATTAAAGAGCAACAGAGAGAAAAATCGGATGGATCATGTGTAAATCGGCTGATCTGGCTGAAGAACAACCCGATTTTTCTTCCTGGGTTAGGTTTCGTGCATACAAATCATCCTAAACTAACATATAAGTCCATTCTATCATCACCCAAGCCATAACCATCAATCCATCACTCCAGAATCACAATAAACTAGCCAATAGTATGCATATCAAGATCCAAAATCATCACACAAGCATACATGGTTTTCCTAGATGGATGATGAGAGATGAGCAAGTAAAAACAATAAATCTCAGCTGAATCTAAGTTTTAGTAAGACTTACAACCCTTCAAATGAAGTTCCAAAATGTTCCTAACAATCCTTCCAATAGTTCTTCAATCTAAGACTCCGAAAATCACTCAAAAACTCACTATCACTCCAAGCTTTGTGTTCTTCCTCCTCCTCCAAATTGAGAGAGTTTTTCTTCTTCTCCAAGTTTTTCCTCCCAATCCAATGAGCTGTGTGTGAGAGAATGTGGGAGAGGGAGATCATCAGCAACAGCTTGCAGGCCCACTTATATTCTCCACCAAGAGCAAGGCCGGGCAAAGAGATCGTGGGACACGTGGCTTAAGCTGTTGAAGGCCAAAAATCGACCCAGTCAGGAAAATCGGCCGATTTTCCTGAGTGATGGTCCGATTTTCTTCAATAGAGGTATGTTATGATCGTCTAGCCATGAGTTGCTCCATTGCTTGCACCAATAAGGGTCCTTGTGTCCTTTGTTGCTCCAATTATGTTCCTTCTAAGCCTTGGATGTGTGCCACCATGAGGCTTGACCCTCGAATATATCGATTAATGTCCAAAAGATCCCCGAAATACCTACAAAACCGACAAAAGGTCGTGTAGACGTCTTTTCTAGAAATATGCACGAAATGAGTGTAAACGTCGTGAACTAATGTCAAAACGTGCATGAATAACGGGAGAAACTATCTAAATGTAGGCCTATACTAACGTCATAAATCACGTTATCAAAATACCCCATACTTAAGGTTTGCTCGTCCCCGAGCAAGATCCAACTATAGACTAAGAGATGACGTGATTTATGCATGCAGAAAAACAACAAAATCTTTTTGGAATTGTGCTTCTAACATTGGATCACCTTCATAGTCATGTTTCATAGCAATAGACAAGCAATCATGCATAAAATGAATGAAAAGGCATGGAAAGACAATTATACTTAACTAGAAAGCATGCATGAGAGGTGAAAATGAAGAAGTCAAGATGATCATGAGTATGTCCAATCTAGATCACTAAGTCTTACACATATGCATTTAGGTCACAAGGACTTAGAAAAGAAGAGGCTAAGAAACGTTGTGATTAGGTGGGAATTTTTGGGTCATGTGATGCTAATCCGGGAAAGGAACTAACTCCACAATTTCTTTTTTGCTCAACTTCCCAACAAGTGTATAATTTTCTCCATCTTTTCTTTGTTTTCTTTTCTTTTTTACTTATTTTTGAGACAATGGCATTGGTGTACAAAAGCCGAAACCTTGGTGATTAGCCGTCCTCGGGTTTTTTTATTTTTCGAGGTGCATCCACACCGGGCACACATACCAAAGCTCGTTAGGACTATCGGTTTATTTGACTTTGGCAAGGCACAAACACCCGATTATGTGAATGGTGCCGAGTTACTCGTCATTTAAACCAATGTCCCCAAACCTATATTTTTGTCTACACTTTCACAACAAATTCAGCACTTCATTCACAACATTCTTTCATCAACAACTTCACCCCACACTTGCTTTTCACACACATCAACACACTAACATGCTCCTAGTCCCGGATGGGTCAAAAGAGGTAAAAGTTTTCATCAATTGAGGTGCTCAAACAACATGATCAAGATGAGAAGTAGAGAAAGATGAATTGCCTTAATCACTCCTAAATGATGTGCAAGAACTAGCATGTAATTTCGACTTTCAATCCTCAATTCAATCAAGGCAAACATTCATGATCACAAATCATTCATGGGATTCAAGATAAGTACTTCAAGTCCACATATGCATTCATCTATTCAACACATAAGGCCATCCATAGCCAATTCACAAGACAATTTCATCATAAGGGTCATTCCCAAGCTTTAGAAGCACTAAAATTTTTTAAAATTTTCTGATTTTTTCTTGGATTTTTTTTTTCAAAATATGTATGTACAATGCAAGACATAATGAAACATGTGACAATATTAAACTATCCTAGATGCTAATCATGCAAGTGATCATGAGAACCCCACCCCATACTTAGAAACACATTGTCCCCAATATGGAAACTAAATAAAGAAGTGAAAGAGAGTTCTCACAATGTAAAATTGGTGATGCTTTGGTATTTCGGTTCACATCGAATGATGATGGTGGATGATCGATCAAGGATGGTAGAGAGCTCTTGATGTTCATTATGATGTCGGAACCCGCGCTTGGCACCGCAAGCCGTCCAAGTTCCACGTCTGCTCCACCCATGCTTGATTGGGGATCATCACTTTCCCTTACAGAAGGAAAAATCGGACCAGTTACCCAGGAAAATCGGCCGATCTGGATGAAGAACAATCCGATTTTCCTGGGTGCTCTCCTCCTTTTCCATGTGCTTTGATCTTATACCTTCAACAGTTCATTGAGGTTTTCACATGACCTCCAACATCTCATCACACATGACAATCAACAAGATCTAGCACCCAAAAACACGAAAGAAAAACAAAGCACACCAAGAGTAAGATCAAACAAAAACAAGAAAAACGAAAGGGAAAAATATGTACCAATGGGTTGCCTCCCATTAAGCGCTTCTTTAAGGTCATTAGCATGACCAAATTCAGGAGCGTTTCACTCAAGGTGAAGTGGGGCAATCACTTCCACCGGGGCTTCCGGGATGTACTTCTTCAAACGGTGCCCATTCACCTTAAAATTACCACAATGATCTCCTCCTATCTCCACCGCTCCATGAGAAAAGACCTTCTTCACAACATAGGGACCCGTCCATCTTGACTTTAGCTTTCCGGGGAAAAGCCGCAGCCTCGAGTTGAAAAGAAGCACCAAGTCACCCTCACTCAACTCTTTTGGGATGAGGCGCTTGTCATGCCAACGCTTGGTCCTCTCCTTGTAAATCCGGGCATTTTCATAAGCATCCAACCGGATCTCCTCAAGGGCGTTCATGTCTAGCAACCTCTTCTCACCGGCCTCCTTGAGGTCAAAATTCAACCACCTTATAGCCCAATATGCTCTATGCTCCATCTCTACCGGAAGGTGGCAAGACTTGCCATAGACTAACTTGTAAGGAGTGGTGCCAATTGGTGTCTTGAAAGCGGTTCTATATGCCCACAAAGCATCATCGAGCTTCATAGCCCAATCCTTTCTAGTTCTAGAAACCGTCTTCTCAAGGATTCCTTTGATCTCCCGGTTGGAGATCTCCACTTGGCCACTAGTTTGGTGATGGTAAGGTGTTGCCACCTTATGAGTCACCCCATACTTAGCCAAAAGTGCCCCAAAGTTCCTATTAGTGAAGTGCTTCCCTCCATCACTTATGATCACCCTTGGTGTTCCAAACCTAGGAAAGATCACTCGGTTAAAGAACCGCACCACAACCTTGGCATCATTTGTGGGAGAGGCGATTGCCTCCACCCATCTCGAAACATAGTCTACCGCCAATTGGATGTAGAGGTTGCCATATGAAGAAGGGAATGGTCCCATGAAGTCCACACCCCACACATCAAATATCTCCACCTCTTGTATGTTGTTCAAGGGCATCTCATTTCTCCTTGAGATGTTGCCCATCCTTTGGCAAGCATCACAAGTTACCACAAAGTTTTGCACATCCTTGAACAAACTTGGCCAAAAGAAGCCCGATTGCAACACCTTCGCACATGTCTTGTGTGAGCTAGCATGCCCTCCACATGGCAAGGAATGACAATGGCGGATCACACTCTCCACCTCATCCTCCGGTATGCACCTCCTAAACACTCCATCCGGCCCTCTCTTGAACAAAAGTGGTTCACTCCAATAGTAGTGCCTCACATCTTTGAAGAACTTCTTCCTTTGGGCATATGACAAACCGGGAGGCACTTCTTCACACACAAGGTAGTTCACAATGTCGGCATACCATGGCTCACTTCCTCTAGACACTTGGAACAAGAACTCCTCCACCATTTGCAATTGCTCATCCCGGAATGAGTCATCAATCGGGATGTCATCTCTCTCAATCTCTAATGGAGGTAGTCTACTAAGGTGATCCGCCACTGAATTTTCGGACCCCTTCTTGTCCCGGATCTCCAAATCAAACTCTTGAAGAAGAAGGATCCACCGAATCAACCTAGGCTTGGCATCCTTCTTTGTAAGGAGATAACGGATCGCAACATGATCCGTATAAACAATGACCTTCGCTCCAACAAGGTATGACTGAAACTTCTCAAAGGCATAAACCACCGCTAGCAACTCTTTCTCGGTTGTGGCATAGTTAAGTTGGGCATCATCTAGCGTCTTGCTAGCATAATAGATGGCATGTGTGCGCCCATCTTTCTTTTGTCCTAAAACAGCCCTAACGGCCACATCACTTGCATCACACATCACTTCAAATGGTAAGCTCCAATCCGGAGGTTGCATGATGGGGGCGGAGATTAAAGCATCCTTTAACCTACAAAAAGCTTCAAGGCAATCCTTGGAGAAAACAAACTCAACATCTTTCATTAGTAGGTTAGTAAGAGGCTTAGAAATTTTAGAGAAATCTTTAATAAACCTCCGGTAAAAACCGGCATGCCCTAGAAAGCTCCTTACCCCCTTTACCGAGGTAGGTGGTGGCAACTTCTCTATCGTTTCAATCTTGGCCCTATCAACCTCAATGCCACGGTTGGACACCAAGTGTCCCAACACAATACCTTCACTTACCATGAAGTGGTATTTTTCCCAATTCAAGACAAGATTTGTCTCCTCACATCTTTTAAGCACCAAAGACAAGTTAGCTAGGCAATCATCAAAAGAAGATCCATAAACGGAAAAATCATCCATAAACACCTCCATGATATTCTCAATATATTCAGAAAATATGGCCATCATACACCTTTGAAAGGTGGTGGGTGCATTACACAACCCAAATGGCATTCTCCTATATGCAAAAGTTCCCCAAGGACATGTAAATGTGGTTTTCTCTTGGTCATCGGGGTGGATAGGGATTTGGAAGAATCCACTATAGCCATCTAGGTAACAAAAATGAGAGTGTTGAGCTAATCTCTCTAGCATTTGGTCAATGAAAGGGAGAGGGAAATGATCTTTCCTAGAGGCCACATTTAGTTTCCTATAGTCAATACACATCCTCCATCCCGTAACTGTCCTAGTTGGGATTAGTTCATTGTTCTCATTAGTTACTACGGTCATCCCACCCTTCTTAGGAACCACATGTACGGGACTAACCCATTTACTATCCGAAATAGGGTAGATGATTCCCGCATCTAGCAACTTAATGATCTCTTTCTTGACTACCTCTTTCATTATAGGATTCAATCTTCTTTGATGTTCAATAGAGGGTTTATGGTTATCTTCCAACATTATCTTATGCATGCACAAAGAGGGCTTAATGCCAACAAGGTCATCAATGGTGTATCCTATTGCCTTTCTATGCAGTTTCAATTCATTCAACAATCTATTAAGCTCATCATCATTCAAAGATGCATTCACAATCACCGGATAAGTAGAATTTGAACCAAGGAAAGCATACTTTAAATGAGAAGGAAGAGGTTTAAGATCAAGTTGAGGAGGACCTTTTTCGGTTGGAGATGATCCATATAATGTAGGTTGAAATGATTGCAAAGCCATGGAAGCCTCCCCTAAGTCCCTTGATGATTGCTCACAAACACTTGGATGATGCTCAAAAGACTCAGGAAAATCGGCCCAGTCAGGAAAATCGGCCGATTTTCCTGAGTGTAGGTCGATCTCAGTTTCTGCATTTGCAAAATTTGATGGAACTTCAGGATAAGTAGGAAAATCGGCCAATCTGGCCCCCTCTGTCCGATTTTCCTGGGTGATTCTCTCTTCCTCTAGTACTTCAAATCCAACACTTGGTAGCTCGTCCAATGCATTCAAGGCCTTGATTACTTCATTGCTACTCTCCTCAACTCCTTCCTCCATCAAACTTGAGCTAAGAACCTTCTCAAGTGGATCCTTAAGCAAGATTGAGCTCACAACCTCTCTAGACTCCTCTTCCTCAACAATGTTGAAGACATCTTCACCTAGGGCTGGCCCCTTCACCATTGTGGACAAATTAAACTTGATGTTCTCTTCTCCAATGTTGAAAGAGAGAATTCCATTCTTGCAATCCACCAAACATCCGGAAGTAGCTAGGAAAGGTCTCCCCAAGATGATAGGAACCGGATAGTCCGCCGGGATATCCAAAACAACGAAGTCTGTGGGCACATAGAACTTCCCTAGTTGCACCGGAATGTCTTCCAAGATTCCAACCGGATGAGTGATTGAGCGGTCCGCCATGTAAAGGGTCATCTTGACCGGCTTTGGCTCTCCTAGCCCAACCTTGTTGCAAACTGCAAGCAGGATGATGCTTACACTTGCCCCAAGATCACATAGGGCGTCATACTTCACTTCTCCCACTCCGATTGGCACACAAAAGGATCCCGGATCTCTTAGCTTAGGAGGCATCTCCTCCTTCATAGTTTGAATCAACTCCGAGGACCTCTTAGTCATCCTTACCTCCCCATACTCTTCCAACTTCCTCTTGTTGGAGAGTATTTCCTTCAAAAATTTGCCATATGCCGGCATACCTAAGATAGCATCCATGAACGGAATGTTAATATGCAATTTAGACATAAGTTCAAGGAATTTACCAAAGTGTTTGTCCAAACGAGCTCTTGCTCGTGATTGAGGGAATGGTAGTGGTGGCTTGTATGGAGGTGGCGCCACATATGATGGCTCATCATTCTTGCTCTTCCCTCCATCTTCTTGCAATTGCTCTTCTTCATTCACCACTTGCTTCCCTTTGTCATTTCCTTTAGGTAAGGGATCCTTTATGCTTAGCCCACTCCTTGTTGTAATAGCCAACACTTGGCCTCTTGGGTTATCTTCGGTTCTTCCGGGAAGCTTTCCCGGATCTCTATGGGCTTCACCCGTCTTTTAGAACACTTGTGCTTCCAACACCTTTTGAGCCTTAGAAATGGAAGTCACCGTGTTCTCAAGACCACTCAACCTTCTAAGCAATTGCTCAAACATCATTTCGGTTCTATCCTTTGGAGGTTGAGTAAATCCGGGTGGAGGTTCTTGTGAAGCTTTTGGCGGTGGAGTTGTGCTTATGGAAGCGGGAGGGTTCAAGGCTCCATCCGGGTTAGAATAGGAAAACCCGGGATGGTTGTGGTTAGGCCGGTAATTGTTGAATTGCCGGTTGTTGTTGAAGTTCCTTGAGCCTTGATAGTTGTTGTAATTGCCCCTTCCCATGTAGTTCACATCTTCCTCCTTGGAAGACAAATTTGCTTGCACTTGCACTTGAGGGCTTGCTTGACTCTTCAAAGTTGTAGCACACAACTCCCTCAAAGACTTAAGCTCATTGTTGATGGCATCAAGCTTGAAGTTACTCATGGAGACTTCACTCACCTCATGTGCTCCCGCTTTCCTTCCTTCACTCTTCCTATGGGAGTACTTCTCAATCACTAAAACTTGTTTCTCTACAAACTCCCAAGCTTCATCCACATTCTTTTCCATGAAAGTCCCACCGGAAAGAGATTGGAGCTTGAATTGGCTATCTTCATCAAGTCCTTTGAAGTAGATCTCCAATAGCTCAATTTTCGGTATACTATGGTGTGGAAAATCTAGGAGAAGGTCTTTGAACCTCTCCCAAGACTTGAATAAACTCTCTCTATCCTTCATCACGAAGGCATTGATCTTCCCTCTTAGCTCGGTAGTCTTGGAAGGTGGGAAGAACTTAGTCAAGAACTCGGTTGTCATCTCCTCCCAAGTACTCACTCGACCTTGTGGAATAGATTGAAACCAAGCCAAGGCCTTATCCTTAAGTGAGAAGGAGAAAGCCCTAAGCTTATGGTTATTGCTCTCCAATCTAGGCGGTCTAAGAGTCTCCATCAAGATCTCATAGTTCATCAAGTGTTGATGAGGAGACTCTCCTTCCATCCCTCCAAATTGATTATGCCGGATCATATGTAGAACTTGAGGGCGGAGCTCGTAATTGTGGGTTGCGGGATCTCCTAAGTTCACACCCGGACGGTGTGCTCTTTATGCCGGATCCATACGTCGCCCTAATTTTTGTGGCTCCTCAATAGCAATGGGCACAACCCGAACATTCACCGCCGGCTGCGGTTGTGGTGGAGGAGGAGGTGGAGGTTGTTGACGATTAAGCTCTCCTTGCACAAGAGCTTGCCTAATCTCTTCAATCTCCCTCCTAGTTGCTTCTTGCCTCTCATTGGCAAGTCTCCTTTCTTCCTCCAAGAGCTCATCTCTTAGCCTAATTTGCTCTAAAGCCTCATCCAACTCAGCTTGGAGATCTCTTCCGGCCATCTCTTTTCCCTTTCGAATGCTCTTGGATCTAGATCTAAGGGTTTTCTCCGGTTCGGAATCGAATGGAGCTAAATCCTTTCCACGAGATCTTCGCATACACCTAAAGGGTGAGAGATGTCCTGAAAAGCAAAGACACACACCAAAAGAGATCAAAAGCAACAAGAAAGATCTACACTATAAACAATCACAAAAATGACTCGATCTAGACCTAGTCCTCGGCAACGGCGCCAAAAACTTGTTACGCCAAGATGGTGTAGCACAAAAGTCTTACAATTTATAAACTCGATATAATTTCCTAACTCCTAGCGAACCCACAGTGTATGGGTCGTTTTGTAGCAAGGATAGTATTCCGAGGTCGAACTCGCAGACTAAGGTGAAATCGAATCAACAAGTGAGCATAGATAGTGTAGACCTAGTCTAAGAAAGGAGAAAGGAATAAAGAAATGAAGATCTCAATTTCTTTGGTTTGGTTTTTAGGTGATCAATCAAAGATCACAATTCATGCAAAATAATAAATCAAACTAACAACTCAAGCTAGCAAAACAAACAAGTAACACAAAATCAAAGTATGTGATCAAAGAGAGAAAAATGGATTCTAGAGGTCAAGATTTCCGGTTATGGCATTGGACTCAAGCTTCTAAAGATTTCTAAGGATAACGCTGCGGTGTTGGGAAAGGGTGTTTCTCTAGTGGAAGCAATTACCGGGTAAGTCTCTCACTTCACTAATCCCGCATCAACTCCTATTACCGGGTAGGTCTCAAGGGTCTAAGGTAGGGAATTCTACACAAACCGGACACTACTTAAGGGGCAACCCTCTCCTTACCGGGTAAGTCTCGGAAAAGGGAAGTCTCAAGCAATAATCCTAGCACACTTGATCCAATAGCAGCTTATGAGGCTCACTACTACCTAGAGTTCATCATCGTTGGGATCTAAGGTCGGAAATCATCTGGTAGATCTCTTCCCTCACTTAGATTGTTAGAATTAGGTTATCCTAAGCTAAATTATGCTTAATAAACACTAGGATTTCAACAACCTAACATCCTAACATACAGATTCATCAATTAAAGAGCAACAGAGAGAAAAATCGGATGGATCATGGGTAAATCGGCTGATCTGGCTGAAGAACAGCCCGATTTTTCTTCCTGGGTTAGGTTTCGTGCATACAAATCATCCTAAACTAACATATAAGTCCGTTCTATCATCACCCAAGCCATAACCATCAATCCATCACTCCAGAATCACAATAAACTAGCCAATAGTATGCATATCAAGATCCAAAATCATCACACAAGCATATATAGTTTTCATAGATGGATGATGAGAGATGAGCAAGTAAAAACAATAAATCTCAGCTGAATCTAAGTTTTAGTAAGACTTACAACCCTTCAAATGAAGTTCCAAAACGTTCCTAACAATCCTTCCAATAGTTCTTCAATTTAAGACTCCGAAAATCACTCAAAAACTCACTATCACTCCAAGCTTTGTGTTCTTCCTCCTCCTCCAAATTGAGAGAGTTTTTCTTCTTCTCCAAGTTTTTCCTCCCAATCCAATGAGCTGTGTGTGAGAGAATGTGGGAGAGGGAGATCATCAGCAACAGCTTGCAGGCCCACTTATATTCTCCACCAAGAGCAAGGCCGGGCAAAGAGATTGTGGGACACGTGGCTTAAGCTGTTGAAGGCCAAAAATCGACCCAGTCAGGAAAATCGGCCGATTTTCCTGAGTGATGGTCCGATTTTCTTCAACAGAGGTATGTTCTGATCGTCTAGCCATGAGTTGCTCCATTGCTTGCACCAATAAGGATCCTTGTGTCCTTTGTTGCTCCAATTATGTTCCTTCTAAGCCTTGGATGTGTGCCACCATGAGGCTTGACCCTCGAATATATCGATTAATGTCCAAAAGATCCCCGAAATACCTACAAAACCGACAAAAGGTCGTGTAGACGTCTTTTCTAGAAATATGCACGAAATGAGTGTAAACGTCGTGAACTAATGTCAAAACGTGCATGAATAATGGGAGAAACTATCTAAATGTATGCCTATACTAACGTCATAAATCACGTTATCAAGCGTATTGTGCTGTAAAGTGGTTGAACTTCAGCATGAAGGAAGCGGGCGAGAAGCGCCTCGTGGATCTTAACGAGCTAGAGGAACTCCGCTTGAACGCCTATGAGAACGCCAAGATTTACAAAGAAAGAACGAAGCGTTGGCATGATACGCATATCATTCCAAAGGATCTCAAAGAACAAGACCTTGTTGTTCTCTTCAATTCTAGACTTCGACTCTTTCTCTGTAAGCTTAAATCTCGTTGGACAGGACCTTATGTAATTAAAAACGTTTTTCCCCATCGTGCAGTTGAAGTATGGGGTGAGAAGTGTGGAAGTTTCAAGGTGAATGGTCAACAACTCAAGAAGTACTCACCGGAGCTTCAAACTGAGGAAATTGCTCCGATTGTCCTCACCTAAACACTAAGGAAGGGTCTAGCTACGGACCTAAAACAAAGCACTTCTTGGGAGGCAACCCAAGGTATTGCATTCTCGCTTTTGTTTTCGTTTTCTTTCTTAGATTAGCTTAGTTTAGTTGTTTTTGTTTCTTTTTCGTGGATACCTTCCGGTATGTTTGTGTCTTTGGATGCCAAGAATAAGAAACGAGCAAAAGAATGGAAGAAAGCCAAAAGAACGACGAAACTTGGATTTTTGGCGAGAACAGAGGATTCCGCGGGTGTCCGTACAGAACCACGGCCGTGGTTTGCCTTTTTGGACCGTGGAAAAGCCGGTCGTAGCTAAAGAAAATAAAATAGCCAAAAACCACGGGTTCTGTACAATTCCACGGCCGCAGAACACCTTGATAGACCGTGATTTTCACGATTTTTACGGCCCTGTATAAGTTCTTCTTCACAATTTTCTCACAACACATACCTCTTCCACGCCCAAAACCACGCCTGAGTAGCCCCAATCCCCTGATTCTTCATTCGGTGACCGTTTTGAGCGATTCTTCAGCCTATTGTGAAGCAAATCAAATACTACACAGGATTACAACAACAAACTGCACGAACAATCAGCAATCGGAAGTGAATTTGGTTTTTCTCAAATAAAAAACCTAGGTTTTCTCTTTATCTTCTCCTTGGTTGATTTCGCTCGTTTTTCTTGCAACTTTTTAGGAGAACTGGACGAAATTGGACATAGAAGTAGTTTAGGGTTGTTGCTATTGATGTTGTGATTGTTGCTGATTTGTTGAGTTTTTGGGTGAATTCGAACAATTCCACTGGCTTCCGTACAAAACCACGGCCGTGGTTTCTGAAGAACAGACCGTGGTTTTTGAAAATTTTTGAGAAAATATTCGGAACCAGAAAAACAAACAGGAATAAGAAGCAAAAGGGTGATGGACCCTCTTCCAAACCCCCTCCTATAGTCCTACCATCCCCTAGAATCCCTACAATCCATGAGGATTATGTTGGAGCTATAGAGAAAATTCATAAACAAAAGGTGATAGCTCCTAGGTACATTGTTATGGAGAAACCCCAGGAGTTGAATGTAGTTGAGGATTTGACATGGATGCTGGATAGAATAGGCTTGATTGTGTTTTCTAGTATTAGGGAAGATGCTTACGAAGAGATCACTAGGGATTTCATCACTTCCTTTGAGCATAGCGCCGTTAATCGGTGTCTTTTCGGTGGATGGAGCGCAATTATAACCTCTCTATTGCTCAGTTTGGGACGATGTTTGGGTTTACCGAGATGTTCAATGGAACGTTTCCTAGAGGAGTTAAGGCCAAGGAGTTTTGGAAGGAGATAGCTATGATTATTGGTCATGAGGACCGTTGGCAACCGGCCGATTCAAAGGCCAAGCTCATTTACCACCTAGCCATTAAGATAGCTCATAGGATCCTCTCCGAATGCTTATTTCTGAGGACCGAAACCCCACAGAAGATCAAAGTTGATTAGCTTTTTTTTTGTATTGTATGATTTCCGGCCACTCTCCGGATTGTGCTACCATGCTCGCCTCCACTCTTAGCAAGTTAAAGAATAAATCAGCGGGTAATATTGGCTATGGAGGTATGGTGACGTACATTGCAAAACAGCTAGGGATTGATTACTCAGCTTGTGAGAGGGTAGTTGTTGCGAGACCTTTAGGATTAAATGGTCTCATGACTAGAGGGCTCTTGTTTCCTCGCCATCGAGGTCCACCTACCGTAGCTATACCTTGGGAAGACAAAGGTGGTAGAGGCATCCCATGGATCCCGGAGTATTCTCTTAGGCTTAGCCGGCAGAACTGGAAGGAAACATTTGTTCCTATGCATGCGAACATGTTAGTAGCCCCACCTTACATTCCTGAGGAGATACCAGCTGCAGCTGCAGATGACGAGGATGAAGAGATAGGAGGACATGAGTTCCCGGATGTAGGAGATGGAGAGCAGGACTTTGGAGCATTCCCGGAGTAGCCAGTAGATTTTCAGCCACCTAGGAGGTCCACTTACCAGCAGCGGCCTTCCGCTTCTTCTTCCTCCCGCTGAGCTAGTGTGAGCTAGCGTCCTACATGGATGGGGAGTCCACTAGATTGGTACGTGTTCGCTCCAAATGGTGTGTGCAAGCTTTAAATTTATAACCCAAGAAGTATGCTTAAAACAAGGATGCGAACCCGCAGTGTATGGATCAATTATAGTAAAAGCAAGAATTCTGGGGTGTCGATCTCAGGGACTTAGGTGAAACTAAGCAAGTATAGGTAGTCTATGTAACTAATAACCACAAAAGCGATTAAAGCAATCAAAGAGATGATAATAAGGTCAATTAAAGGAATATGCAAATTCTAGGGATTAAAGCATCTAGTTGTGGTTCCAACTCAAGATCTCAAGATAAGCGGACAAAGCTGAGGTTTTGCAAAGGGAAGGTGTTTCTAAAGTGGATTAAACTAATCAAGAATCCAGTGGTGGAGTGGAGTATATGTGGTGATAGATCGGACGAAGAGCACATTGGAGTTGTGCTCTATTGAGGAAACCGCACCCGCTCCTTGCTGGTTGTAAGAGCCTTAGTCTTTTAAGTGTTGAGTCTGGCTGAGCCGCCCCTGCTGGCCTGTGAGCCATCCCTGCGCATGTGTAGGCCGACCCTAAGCCCTGCAGATCTGCCCCTGCAGATTTGTGCGGCTGCAGCCGTCTTTGTTGACCCTTGACCCTTGACTTGTGCGGCTGCAGCCAATTCACAAAACAAACACATCATAAGGGTCATATCCAAACTAGGAAGCACAAATATTTTTTAAAATTTTCTGATTTTTTTGGAATTTTTGAGATATATATGTACAATTTAAAACATAATGAAACATGTGACAATAATATGAAACTATCCTAGATGCAATCATGCAAAGATATTGTGAATACACCAACCCATACTTAAAACCACATTGCCCCCAATGTGCAAATTAAATAAGAAGTGAAAGAGAATCCTCACAATGTAAAAATGGTATTTTTTGTATTTTTGTTCACTCATGTGGAGTGATGGTGGATGATCAATCAAAGATGGTAGAGAGCTCTTGATGTTCATTATGGCTTCGGGACCCGCACTAAGCACCGTAAGCCGTCCAAGTCCGACGTCTGCTCCACCCACATTTGATGCGGGATCATCATCATCATCCTGCCTTGCAAGACTCTAGCACACAAACACAAGAGACACAAACACACCAAAACAAAACCAAAAGCGAAAAACGAAAACAAAAACAAAGAAAACGAAAAGGGGAAAAATATGTACCAATGGGTTGCCTTCCATTAAGTGCTTCTTTAAGGTCATTAGCTTGACCAAAACCGGGAGCGTTTCACTCAAGGTGAAGTGGGGCAATCATATCCACCGGAGCCTCTGGGATGTACTTCTTCAAACGGTGCCCATTCACCTTAAAATCTCCACAATGCTCCCCACCTATCTCAACCACTCCATGGGGGAAAACCTTCCTCACCACATAAGGACCCGTCCATCTTGACTTGAGCTTTCCGGGGAAGAGCCGCAGCCTTAAATTGAAGAGAAGGACTAAGTCACCTTCACTCAATTCCTTTGGTATTAGACGTTTATCATGCCAACGCTTAGTCCTTTCTTTGTAAATCCGGGCATTTTCATAAGCATCCAACCTGATCTCCTCAAGAGCATTCATGTCTAGCAACCTCTTCTCACCGGCTTCCTTGAGGTCAAAACTCATCCACCTTATGGCCCAATATGCCCTATGCTCCATCTCCACCGGAAGGTGGCAAGACTTGCCATAAACTAGCTTGTAGGGAGTGGTGCCAATTGGTGTCTTGAAGGCGGTTCTATATGCCCATAGAGCATCATCAAGCTTCATAGCCCAATCTTTTCTTGTCCTAGAAACCGTCTTCTCAAGTATCCCCTTGATCTCCCGATTGGAAATCTCCACTTTGCCACTATTTTGGGGATGGTAAGGTGTGGCCACCTTATGAGTCACCCCATACTTAGCCAAAAGTGTCCCAAAGTTCCTATTGGTGAAATGCTTCCCTCCATCACTTATGATCACTCTTGGTGTTCCAAACCTAGGGAAGATGGCTCGGTTAAAAAACTGCACCACTACTTTGGCACGTTTGTGGGAGAGGCGATTGCTTCCACCCACCTTGACACAATCCACCACCAATAGAATGTAGAGGTTGCCACACCCCAAACGTCAAAGACCTCAACCTCTAGGATATTGTTCAAGGGCATCTCATTCCTTCTTGAGATGTTTCCTGTCCTTTGGCAAGCGCACAAGCTACTACAAATTTCTGCACATCCTTAAACAAGTTAGGCCAATAAAAACCAGATTGCAATACCTTTGCACACGTTTTGTGTGAGCTAGCGAGGAGTGGCCATGACGGATCACACTCTCCATCTCGTCCTCCGGAATGCATCTCCTAAAGACTCCATCCGGTCCTCTCTTGAACAAGAGAGGCTCACTCCAATAATAATGCCTCACATCTTTGAAAAACTTTTTTCCTTTGGCCATATGACAAACCGGGGGGCACCTCTTCACAAACAAGATAATTCACTATATCCGCATACCATGGCTCACTCCCTCTAGACACTTGAAGTAAGCACTCCTCCATCACTTGCAATTGCTCATCCCGGAATGAGTCATCAATCGGGATGTCATCTCTTTCAATCTCCAACGGTGGTAGCCTACTAAGGTGGTCCGCTACTGAATTTTCGGAACCTTTCTTGTCTCGAATCTCCAAGTCGAATTCTTGGAGGAGAAGGATCCCCCGAATCAAGCGAGGCTTGGCATCCTTCTTTGTGAGGAGATAATGGATTGCAGCATGATCCGTGTACACAATAATCTTTGCTCCAACAAGATATGAGCGGAACTTCTCAAAGGCATATACTGCCGCTAGCAACTCCTTCTCGGTTGTGGCATAGTTGAGTTCGGCATCACCTAGCGTCTTGCTAGCGTAGTATATGGCATGTGTAAGCCCATCTTTGTTTTGTCCTAAAACAGCCCCAACAGCCATGTCACTCGCGTCACACATTACTTCAAATGGTAAGCTCCAATCCGGAGGTTGCATAATCGGGGCAGAGATCAAAGCATCCTTCAACCTACAGAAAGCTTCAAGACAATCCTTGGACAAAACAAACTCAACATCCTTCATTAGTAGGTTAGTGAGAGGCTTAGAAATTTCAAAGAAATCTTTTATAAACCTCCGGTAAAAACCGACATGCCCTAAGAAACTCCTTACACCTTTCACCGAGGTAGGTGGTGGCAACTTCTCTATCGTTTCTATCTTTGCTCTATCAACCTCAATGCCTCGGTGGGAAACCAAGTGTCCCAATACTATGCCTTCACTCACCATGAAATGGCATTTCTCCCAATTTAACACAAGATTAGTTTCCTCACATCTCTTCAACACCAAAGATAGATTACCAAGCAATTATCAAATGAAGAGCCATACACCGAGAAATCATCCATAAACGCTTCCATAATATTCTCAATATATTCAGAAAAAATAGCCATCATACACCTCTGAAAGGTGGTGGGTGCGTTACACAACCCAAATGGCATCCTTCTATATGCAAATGTTCCCCAAGGACAAGTAATTGTGGTTTTCTCTTGGTCATCCGGGTGAATAGGAATTTGGAAAACCCCACTATAACCATCAAGGTAACAAAAATGTGAATGTTGAGCTAACCTTTCTAGCATTTGGTCAATAAAGGAAAGAGGGAAGTGATCTTTCCGAGAGGCCACATTAAGTTTCCTATAGTCAATACACATTCTCTACCCCGTAACCTTTCTAGTTG
This sequence comes from Fagopyrum homotropicum, assembly GCA_033239125.1. NCBI lineage: Eukaryota > Viridiplantae > Streptophyta > Magnoliopsida > Caryophyllales > Polygonaceae > Fagopyrum > Fagopyrum homotropicum. The sequence goes on from BSWB01000003.1 coordinate 65,773,771, forward strand.
GGATTAGTTCATTGTTCTCATTAGTTAATACGGTCATACCACCCTTATTAGGAACAACATGAACGGGACTAATCCATTTACTATCCGAAATCGGGAAAATGATTCCCACATCTAGCAATTTTAAGATCTCTTTCTTGACTACCTCTTTCATAATAGGGTTCAATCTTCTTTGAGGTTCAATAGAAGGTTTATGGTTGTCTTCCATCAAGATTTTATGCATGCACAAGGATGGTTTAATGCCAACTAAGTCATCAATGGTGTATCCTATAGCTCTCCTATGCAATTTCAATTCATTTAACAATCTATCAAGCTCATCATCATTCAAAGATGCATTCACAGTCACGGGATAAGTAGAATTTGAACCAAGGAAAGCATACTTTAAATGAAAAGGGAGAGGTTGGAGATCAAGTTTATGAGGACCTTTATCGGTTGGATGTGATCCATATATCTCCAAATTAGATGAATCCAAAGCCATTGAAGACTCTCCAAGACTCCTTGAAGCTTTATCAACAACTAAGGGACCTTCTAGAGAAACCACGGGTGATCCCACGGCCTCTTGCATAACCACGGATGTGGTTCTCGAACAATTAGCTATGCCATGGTTTTCCATGGGTCTATTTATTGAAACCATGGGCGTGGAAATGGCTCTGGGCCGTGATTCTTACATTGTTTCAGCCCTTCTTCGTGTACTTCAAATTCAGCACTTGTCTCCTTTTCTAATGCATCCAAAGCTTGGATTTCTTCATTGCAATCTTTCTCAACTCCTTCCTTCATGATACTCATGCTAAGAACCTTCTATACTGGATCCTTGATTAGGATTGAACTCACAACTTCCCTAGACACTTCTTCCTCGACAATGTTGAAGACATCTTCACCAAGGGTTGGCCCCTTCATCATTGTGGACACTTTGAACTTGATATTTTCTTCTCCTATGTTGAAGGAGAGGATCCCATTTTTACAATTCACTAAGCATCCGGATGTGGCTAAGAATGGCCTTCCGAAAATGATAAGAACTGGGTAGTCCGCCGGGATGTCCAAAACAACGAAATCGATTGGCTCATAGAACTTCCCAAGCTGAACCGGTATGTCCTCTAGGATCCCTACGGGATGAATGATGGATCGGTCTGCCATGTAGAGGGTCATCTTGACCGTCTTCGGTTCTCTTAACCCAACCTTATTGCAAAGTGCAAGCGGGATAATGCTTACACTTGCTCCAAGGTCACATAAGGCCTCATATTGCACTTCTCCAACTCCTATTGGCACACAAAAAGACCCCGGATCCTGCAGCTTAGGAGGCATTTCCTCCCTCATAGTTTAAATCAACTCGGAGGACCTTTTTTTCATCCTCACTTCTCCATACTCCTCCAACTTCCTCTTGTTGGAGGGTATCTCCATTAAAAACTTTCCATAGGGCGGCATACCTCAAATCGAATCCATGAAGGGAATGTTAATATGTAATTTAGACATGAGTTCAAGGAATTTACCGAAATGTTTATCCAAACGAGCTCTTGCTCGTGATTGTGGAAATGGTAGTGGTGGCTTGTATGGAGGAGGTGCCACATATGTTGGCTCACCATCCTTCTTCTTGCAATGGTTCTTCTTCCACCACTACTTGCTTCCCCTTGTCATTCTCCTTTGGTAAGGGATCTTTCATGCTCAGCCCACTCCTTGTGGTAATGGCCAACACTTGGCCTCTTGGATTGTCCTAGGTCATTCCGGGAAGCTTTCCCGGATCCCTTTGTGCCTCACCTGCCTTTTGGAACACTTGTGCTTCTAGCACCTTTTGAGCCTTGGAAATGGATGTCACCATGCTCTCAAGCCCACTCCACCACCCTAGCAATTGTTCAAACATCATTGTGGTCCTATCCTTTGGAGGTTGAGAAAAACCGGGTGGAGGCTCTTGTGAAGCCTTAGGTGGTGGGGTTGCGCTTGTTGAAGCGGGAGGGTTGAAGGCACCATCCGGGTTAGAATAGGAGAACCCGGGATGGTTGTGATTAGGCCAATAATTGTTGTATTTCCGGCTGTTGTTGTTGAAGTTCCTAGGGCCTTGGTAGTTGTTGAAATTTCCCCTTCCCATGTAGTTAATATCCTCCTCTTTGGAAGTAAGTTGGCTTGCACTTGCACTTGAGGACTTGCTTGACTCTTTAAGGTTGTGGTAGACAACTCCCTCAAGGACTTAAGCTCATTGTTGATTGCATCAAGTTTGTAGTTGCTCATGGTGACTTCACTCACTTCTTATGCTCCCGGTTTCCTCCCATCACTCTTCCTATGGGAGTACTTCTCTATCAGCAAGGCTTGCTTCTCTACGAAATCCCAAGCCTCATCCACATTCTTCTCCATGAATGTTCCTCCGGAAAGTGATTGGAGCTTGAATTGACTATCATCATCAAGCCCCTTGAAATAAATCTCCAATAGCTCTATCTTTGGTATCCCATGGTGTTGATAACCTAGGAGGAGGTCTTTGAACCTCTCCCAAGATTTGAATAGGCTCTCCTTATCGTTCATCATGAAGGCATTGATCTTCCCTCTTATCTCGGTTGTCTTTGAAGGTGGGAAGAACATTGTAAGAAATTCGGTTGTCATCTCCTCCCAAGTACCCACACGTCCTAGTGGAATGGATTGGTACCAAGCCAAGGCCTTATCCTTAAGTGAGAAGGAAAAAGCCCTAAGCTTGTGGTTGTTGCTCTCCAATCTAGGTAGCCTTAGAGTCTCCATCAAGATCTTATAATTCATCAAGTGTTGATGAGGAGACTCTCCTTCCATCCCTCCAAATTGATTATGCCGGATCATTTGTAGCACTTGAGGACGGAGCTCGTAGTCATGGGCTGCGGGATCTCCTAAGTTTACACCCAGACGGTGCACTCTTTGGGCTGGATCCATACGTTGCCCTAGCGTTTGTGGTTCCTCGATAATAATAGGCTCATTCCATACATGTACCGCCGGCTGCGGTGGTGGTGGAGGTGGATGTTGATGAACATTAACTTCTCTTTGCACAAGAGCTTGCCTAATCTCACCAATCTCCCTCCTAAAAGCCTCTTGCCTCTCGTTTGTAAGTCTCCTCTCATTCTCAAAAGCTTCTTCCCTAAGCCTCATTTGCTCTAGAGTTTCTTCTCTAAGTCTTAGTTGCTCTAAAGTTGCATCCAATTCAGCCCTAAGGTTTGCTTCGCCCATCCCTTTCTTCTTAGCACCTTTGGATCTAGTCTTAAGGGTTTTCTCCGGTTCGGGATCGAATGGAGCTAAATCCTTGCCACGAGATCTTCGCATGCACTTAAAGAGTGAGAGATGTTCTGAAAAATCAAAGACACAAAACAAACAAGATCACAAGCAAAACAAAGACCTACATTATAAACAATCACACACAAGGATTCAATCTAGACCTAGTCCCCGGCAGCGGCGCCAAAAACTTGTTACGCTAGAAATGTACAACGCAAAAGCCTTTCAATTTATAACTCGATATATTCTCCTAACTCCTAGCAAACCCACAGTGTATGGGTCAAACACGAAGACTAAGGTGAAATCAAATCAAACAAGTGATCATAGATAGTGCAGATCTAGTCTAAGAAAAGAGAAAGAAATAAAGAAATGAAAATCATGATATTTTTGGTTGGGTTTTTGTGGTGATCAAACAAAGATCACGAACATGCAAGATTTATCAATCAATCAAGCAACACAAACAAACAACACAAGAACAAGATATGTGATCAAGTAAGAAAAGCGGATTCTAGGGATTGGGACTTCCGGTTATGGCATTGGACTCAAGCTTCTAATCAACCTTGGACAAGTTGCGGTATGTTGGGAAAGGATGTTTCTCCAATGGAATAATCACCGGGTAGCTCTCATGGTCCACTAATCCCGCACCTAAGGTCCTATTACCGGGTAAGTCTCTAGGAACCTAAGGACGAGAATTCTACACAAACCGGATTACTATCTAGGGGTCAAACCTCTCCTTACCGGGTAAGTCTCGGGAAGGAAAGTCCTAAGCAACAATCCTAGCACACTCAATCCAATAGCGGCTTGCGAGGCTCACTACTACCTAGAGTTCGTCATCTTTGGTATCTAAGATCGGGAATTACCGGTTAAGTCTCTTCCCTAACTTAGTTTGCTAGCATTAGGTCACCCTAAGCTAGATAAGGCTTAACAAACACTAGGATTTCAACAATCGAACATTCTAACATTCAGATTCATCAATATAAGCACAACAGAGCAAAACCACGGGTTGTGGTTTTGATCGGGGTTAGGTTTCGAGCATGTAAGTCATCAAAAGGTACATTCAAGTCTATTCAATCATTATCCAAGCCATAACCTTTTGTCCATTACCCTAGAATCATAATTACTTAGCCGATAACATGCATCTCAAGATCTAGAATCATCATACAAGCATACATGGGTTTCATAGCTAGATGGTGAATGAAAGCAAGTAAAAGCAAGAAATCTTGTCTGAATATGAGTTTAAACAAGACTTACAAGCATTTAAATGCAGCTTCAAATCGTTCCTTACAACACTTCAAAAATCTTCTCAACAAAAGTCAGTAAAAAGCACTCAAAATCTGACTCTAGATCTAAGTTTGATGATGTTCTTCTCCCAAATAAGAGTGTTTTTCTTTTCTTCCAAGTCTTCCATTTCAACAACGGGTGATCAGCCGAGGGCTTCCGTGCACTAGGTTGTTCGTGGGATATGGGATGTATTGTACTTGAATGTTTATGGTTATCGTTTTGTACTCGGTTGTGATGTTATAAACCTTTTGATGTATATGTTGTACAGTTTTTATGTATTTGGTTTAATCTATTTGTGCCTTGTAGTAAGATTCAGTGAACTTGTTGTCAGGCTATGGTAAGGATCCATTGTGAGATCCTAATCCATGTAACGCCTCGAGTCCCCCGGATTTGGGGTGTTACAAAGTTGGTATCAGAGCCTTAGGTTGACAACAATGGCACTTGCAATCTATAATAAAGGTGGAGTAGATAAATAAACAGAACTCCAAAGGGGTCTGACTTTTAAAAAGGATTTTGGTTTTGAAACGAGTATAGTGTTTTGGGATAGTATGTACGGGAAGCTATCACCCTTGACTGGAGGTATTTCTATGGTCGTCTATACCCAATCAAAAGTAAATCCCGACTTAGCACTAAAACAAGTATAGTAGTTAAGTAAGGGTCAAACCCAAGAGAGTTAAGGTGTTTTATTAGATACAATTATTGATTATAGAAACAAGTAACAAAAGGGGGGGGGGTTTGGTTAAACTGATGCACAAAAACTTATGAAAATGAATAACGCAACAAGTAAGACAATAAGGGGTGAATCTACACTAGGTTGATTCTAAGCATGCAATTGCTACTTTGGTGAGTTCCTCTTACAAGTTTTCAAGTAATCTCCCGTCTCGATCATATATATGTGTTGAACCAACCGGCATCAACACAACTTAACAGGTTAGTGTTCCGTAAACCTACAAGAACAAATAACAAGTTAGCTTTCAAACAAAGACTAAGGGATATAAAGAAAAGATTAAAACCGTTAAGCTTATCTTTATATTTGTGTTCCTTTTCTGTAAGTAATTACAACCCGTTATTACTAAAAGCTTACTACTAGATTAAAGACCCGAACCAGGAACCTATTAATCCTAGTTCTTTGCATGCACTTTAGAACATAAGGTGATCAATCTTAAGTAATAGTAAAACATGCAATTAGACAATGGAGATCAAGGAAACACAAAGCATTACTGAATGAAAACTTATATTAAAGAACACTTACAACGAAAGTAACAACGCAGCTTCAAACCAACCCAATGTAGCAAGAAAGTTAGCAACTCATTACAATGGAAATGAAAATTGGTTTCTAAGTGGAAAATGATGGATAAAAAGTTGGATGCACTACAACAAAATTGACTTTTTATAGCATTAATTGATAGCGTTTATACTCCAAATGCTATAAACTACAAAGCCTTATTGTTTAATAGCGTTTTACATTTACATAAGACGCTATTAAAAAAATTCCTTTAAAAAATTAAAAAGTTTTTTAGCCTTAAGTGCGTCAATGAAAATTTGTGGCTGAAAAAGTAAGGGAAAGAAAGTTCCCTCTCCTATTTGAACTCACGCTATTTTTTCTCAGCCTCAACCTCTCTTTACGGTTACCAAATCCTCATCTTCATGGTTCCTCTTTCTCGTCTTCCTAGTTGATCTCTTCCCTCTCACAAGCCCACAACTACCGTTTTTCTCTTATAACAAACCAACAATGCCGGAATTTCTCTATTTCGTCACTCCTCTCCTCCTCTGAACTCTCATGGATAACTTTTTGTTTGCTCCACTGAAACGGAGAGTAGCGACAACCTTGAATTAACGAGTTCATTGTTGAGTTGAGTCGTCACTTGGCTTAGCCCTCCCTTTGCGAGGGATAAACCAAGACCCACCACTTCAAGAGGTATTTTTCAACTATATTTTGAATCCTCCTATTTTGGTGAATTAGAGCTCCATATTTGACATATATAAGTCATTATGTCTTCCTTTTTCTAGAAATCCTGGTTCTAATGGCAACATATGGGTACCGCCTCTAAAATCTCCGAAGGTCGCACAACACCTGTTTGTTAAATTGCCTCTTTGAACAATCGGGTAAAAATCTAAACATTTATAGTTTGAATGGTGAAAATCTACTTGCTTATTTAACGAACAATTGATGCTATTATAAAGCTCTAACAAACTCATACACAAACTCAAAACAAACTAGTCCTAAGTTTCTATAAGCTTGAGTGGATTTTTCTAACAGAATTTAAACAACTCTATCATTTCCTCTGCTGAACTAGACTGTCCACATAGCTAGTTTATCATTGCTGCAACTTGTACTCCTAATTTCTTCTAGTGTAACTGAATTTCTTCAACACTAGTTAGTCTTATCCGAACCAACTGAACATCAGAAGTTGTTGTTGTTTGCAACAAATCCTGCTTTGGTTGTACTTAATGTAACAATAGGTTGTTTCCTAGTACAAAAGAGACTAGTTGTTGCCTTCATGGTTACCAAAACTTTTCTCTTGTGATGAGGTCAATTCAAATGCTTATATTGTGAATATTTTGATTTGTTTATCTTCCAGGAAAGGTGGAAAGGCTCTATGACGAACCTAATGCTAGCTCTTATTATGTAAGTTCTTACACTTATAAAAGTACAATATCATATTATTTGTACCAGTGTGATTGAAACAAAGTAAACTATAGGAAACAATTTAGCTTAGTGTCCACCTTAATATTTTTTCTCATTTGTCTTTCCTGCACCTATTGCTGTGTATTGGCAATTTTAATATACACACTGTGAATCTCCTACTATTGTTGATGTTAGTGTTTGATTATAGACAGTTTCAAAGTGCACTTTATTAGGCATAAATGTTTAACTGCACTTTATTAGGCAAAAATGGTCACAAATTGCACTTTATGACCTTAGTTAGCAGATGATTATGTATGCAAAATTGTGAAAGCTCTAGGAGCAAACTTGGAGGATTGAATTTAATTTCCTTGAGGCATTATTTGGAGATATAGGATAGTTACAGTATATGCATTGAATATGGTAATAGTGGGGCTGAGGGGTTGTATTTGCTTATTTTGTTGTCTTAGAATTTCTTTGTTTCACCTTTACTTTTTTTGTGGTGTTGGCCTTCTTTGAATCGACGCTTCCATCATCAGCTCTTAAGAGATTTTAATAGAATGAAGTCATGTTTCTAGGATTTGAAAGGATAAGAGAAGGTTTAATTCATGCAGTTCTTTTGTTTTCAAATTTCTGATCTTAAGATGAATCACCAAGATTTGTGCTCATGTTGGTGTTCCTGCTTTTGGCCTCTTCCCTACTAGCCTTGTGGTTGTGTTCAAATATCGGTTAGTGACATTCCCTTTTTAATATTGTGTTCTTCCATTGACATATATTCTATTGATTAATTGCAGCACTAGCCTGTTTCTTCTACACTTGGAGGATGGTCTTGTGGGAGCTCAACAATTGGAGAAAAAATTATACTTATCATCATGAGTTTCTAGGATTCAGTCTCCAATTTGTACTAGGCGTGCTCAACAATTTCCTAGGTGACCTAATTACCTACATCCTCTACACTATTTGTTCATTTTACTCTAGCATTGTTTCATAAGCTCTAGTCCTAGAGCTGATTACCATAGTCATACTCGCAACAACAATTCCCGCTATAGCATAAGCCACTTCTCCTAATTCTATCAGCAAACAAATGTATTTGCTAAAAGCATCTGGTTTAATCGGGTATGCAGCTGTCAGTGGCTACATCTCTGAACCGTTTTTCTAGACATAGTTGTTGGGTTTGTATTGCATTACCCGGTTCATCAAGAAGAGAGAGAAATTTTTCATCAGCGTTGCCTATGGCAACAATTCTAGCTTCGGTGAAAAATCTCAGCCAAAGAGAAGATTGGTAGCACAACCACGATAACATTAGAGAGACGTCTTACTCTTCCATTGTTAGCAGTCGCCTTAGCCATTGAAATGTGTCTTGCATGACCAGCAGGCAAACCCGTATATGAGATGATTGTCAGCGCTTTGAGCCATGGCTCTCCCACATAAGCCAGAATTGTTGCTAGACAAAGTTGTTATATTATGAAATAACATTAGATGGCTATCCATCTTATATAAGTATTGTCAAACTATGTTCTTTTGGTAAACAATTGTTTTAAACTACTCATGTTTTTGTATCATTTTGAATATTTAAAATGCAATAATGTGTTTTTTGTGTGGTGTCATTATTGGATTCTTATAGCATTTATAGAAAACGCTATTGTTAGGTTTTATAGCGTTCATCGACAATCTTATTATTGGGTTTCATAGCGTTTATAAAACATTATAAATAACATTATTTTAAAAGCATTTGAGGAAACGCTAATATTGTTCACATTTTCACAACTTTTCAAAAAACGATATAATAGGTCTATTTTTCATATCATTTCAGCAAACACTATAATAGGTACCCTTTTCATAGCGTTTGCACAAATGCTATAAATAAGTCCACTTTTTCATAGCGTTTCATCATACGCTATAATAGATCCACCTTTTCATAGCGTTTGCACAAACGCTATTAATGTCTATTTTTCCATAGCGTTTTAACAAACGCTATAATAGGTCTAGTTTTTCATAGCGTTTGTGCAAATGCTATGAAAAGCTGTGACCCTATTATAGCGGGCTCTGTCATAGCGTTTATAAAAGCGCTATTAATGTATATCATAGCATTTTTCAAACGCTATAAATACTTCTAAATGTTGTAGTGATGATTCTAGCAATCAATCAAGGACTATTTATACTACCAAAGACACTAAATAGGAGTAAATGGCCGGCCCAAAGCAGCCACCTTTAATGCCATAAAGGTGATGTAAACAGCCGGAGTAAAACTTCTGTCGTTGAACCGTAGGGGCGGCCTTCTTCGCTTCTTCAGGGCAAGCCACCGCAGGGTCGCCCCAGGGATTGACGCAGGGGCAGTGACAGTCTTCGTGGCTGGCGCTGGCGAAGGCGCAGGGAGCGCTCCGGAGTCAGGTGTCACCCGCAGGGGCGTGACAAGGCTCCGCGGGGGCGGTGAAGCAACAGAAGCTTTGCTTCGTGAACGATCTTCACTCCTAAGTGCTTATAACTCCTTCCTTAGCTTCTTTTAGTCTTCTTCTTCTGGACCAAGGAGTTAGTAGCATAAACCGACACAAATGCGATAAAAAGACTCTAAAAACTATCCTAAATGATAGTGATTCCATCACCTATCAAACTCCTTCATACTTAGACCTTTTACTCGTTCCGAGTAAAACAAATGACAGCAACTAGACTCAAAGGTCTCAGGAAGCATGGGCAAGTAGAAAATATAATGAAAACAAAAGAAAAGCCAAGAAAGAAAGAAGGAGAAGAGAGGAAATGTGAGAAAAAGGTGAGAAACTACCATCCTTATTGCTCCAAGAGTGGCCTACCCAGACAACCTCCTTATGACTCCCCTTCTTATGTCGCCAAATGCCGGAAGGAAAACCTACACTCGGTGTCGCTCATTTTGCCAAGGTGCCCTTTCGGGTTTTAACCTTGCCACTCTTCTTCTTTTCTTTGATGATATCACTTTGAACTCACATCCCTCAAGTCCAATTTTACACCAACCTAAGGTTGGTCGGACTACCTTCTTTTTGCCTAAACCGCCCTTTCGGGTTTTCGGTTTATCCAAGGATTTTCATGCCTTTTTTTCATTTTCTTTGGCTTTTTTCTTTTTCTTTTTCTTTTTTTTATATATATGAAACTGAATTACAAAACTTAAGACTTAATGCAAAACAAACTCAAAAAATGCGAATAAAACTGTACATGCAAATATATGTCCCTCCCCCATACTTGAAGATCACTTTGCCCTCAAAGTGGAAATAAGGCAAATATAAATGTGGAAAAGGGAAGAGAAGTATACCACTCAGTGGGATGGTCCAGCTGGACCATCCGGACCCTCCTCCGGTGGGTATGGAAAGTGGCTGAAGAAGTGCTCCTGCCGGCAGTGGAGTGTGTCGATGCGGTTCTCCTGAGCCTCCATCCTCTCTCTAAATGAAGTCTCGTAGCTAGCTTGCCAAGCCAGCTGCTGAGTGTCTAACTGCTGCTGATGAGCCGCCTGCCAAGCATCCTATCGGCGGTCAAAATGGGTGGTCATGGAGGAGGTGAAGCTGGACTGTCACGCGTGCTGCTGCTCGAGCATGGACCGCTGGTACTCGGTCTGCCATGCTTGATGTTGTGTGGTCAAGGCTGCCATCTGAGCCTGAAGACTCTCCATGGCCTGACTGTCGTCCAGTTCTGCAGTAGGCATCTCCTCATCAGTAACAGGGGTCCGGCTGGAGCTCGCAGCATATTGCCCAACAATGTCCTCCTGAGGTCGTCTCGACGGAACGGGGTCAGCTGGTACGTACAACTCGGAGAGCTCGTCTCCAAGTGGAAGTGGTCGGGGAGGTATGTGATGTGACTCCCATCTGCCAGCGAGATCTAAAATATGTTCTCCCCGTCTCTCCTAAGGAGCCTGCACCTCCTCAGCATCCCTTCCGTATACAGTGGGGCCTCTAGTCCGTCCTCCAAGTCAGGGAGATCCATCACCTGTGCAGCTAACAAGGAGATCACCCCACCTCCCAAAATGTCTCGTAGCTCATTCTTCCTAATCCGCTTCAAAGCGGTAAGGAAGAGGTATGGCCAATCTGGTACCCAGTCGTTCGTGGAGAGGCAGCTATATAGTAATGGAAGGTCCTTGAGAGCAACCTTATTCTCCTCCTTGTGTCCATAGAAGACACTCATGAAGATCTTCGAGATGAGCCTCAAACAGGGGTGAGTGAATTTGTTGGAATACTCACCCCTGCATGAAACTCAGATCTGGTGGCGGCCTGCCAAAACTCCATCAAGTCAAGTGTCGGGATGGGTTCCCACCAATCATCGGAGGCGGCTATAGTCACCCCTAATGCCTCCTACAGTTGGGTGTAGTCCAAATTATACTTTCTTTTGTTGAACTTGAATGAAAGTCCAACGCAACTGTGGTCCACCGTTTCTATTTTGAATGTGGCGATGAATTGGCGGCTGAGCTTGGGGTGTGTTGGAGCACTCATTATCAGAAAATCACCGAGCCCAGCATTGTTGAGGAATGCCTGCATGCTCTCCAGCATGCCCAAATTTTCCAAAGTAGGAACCTCCAAAAATTGGGTTGTATACACATCTCAACCTTGCACAATCCTATACCGCTCCTTCTCAGCTTCTAACAACTTGTATTTCCTTTGGTTTTCCATCTCTTGTAGTTGAACAAGCAAAGGAATTAGAAAGTTCAGAAATTAGAGTAAGAGACGAACCCTCTGTTGTGTATTCCGCAAGGGCGGCTGCAGCTTGCGCAGGGGCGGCTTGGCGCAGGGTCGGCAACTTGCAGGTGTAGGGGCGGGAGAAGAGCAGAGGGCGATTCTGGGAGCCTACGAAGGTGGTGGTGTTGGGGTTGTTCCGTTGACGTCTTTGGTGGTGTAAGTGTCGCCGGTGGTGATGAGCAAGAGTGTGAAGGGCGAAGGCGTTGTAAAGGGAGAGGTTTGAGAGTATGTAGGGTGTGTGTGGTGGTGGTGAGTGATAACACGATTTATGGGTTAGTTTTAGGTAATCAATTAGATAGAATTCTCGCTCATTCACGCATGGTTTAGCATTGGTTCGAGACATTTTGCACTCAATTCATGTATTTTGTCGAGATAGATGTCTACACGGACTTGTGCGTGTTTTGTAGGTAATTCGGGAAACTTAGGAGCTAAAACAATGCGTTTGAGGATCGTTCATCTAGACGACACACCCTCGGACTCATTAGGACACAAGCTATAGGCTAAGGAGGACTCATGGAACCTTGCCAACACTAGCCATGCACCAAATCACAGCTTAATAATCCAAGGCAAAGTTTCTGCACAGAATCACGGTCATCTGACACTCCACGGCCGTGGAATCAACCGTGGATTTTGCCAGATTCTTGTGACAGCTGTGCCACGACTCTCATGGCCAGCTCATGCAAGTTTGTTATAAAAGTGGTCCTTCATGGGTTGTGAATGGCAGCTGGGAGTAGTTTAGAGCAGCTCATCCATTATCCATTTCTCTCTAACAAATATATTCTCTCAACAAGAAGTTTTTCTAGGAAGGAAAGTGTCAAGGAGAAGAAGAAGAGTTCCATTGAAGGGAAGAAGAAGAACACAAACCATTGCCACTCTTGCTAGTTTTTGTAGTGAAGATTTCCGGATTCTATTTCTAGAGTTTTGTGAACCTTTGAACCTTCTTTGGAAGGGTTGTAAGTTGTTCTAATTCTATTTTCAGTTTGGTTTGTTTTAAAGTTCACTTGTGCATCTCTTTTCCTTCATTATCTTGCAATGGATGTTATGATTTTATGTTTGTTTTTTTTGATTTCTATTATGAACGTTGTAGGCTAAATTGATGTGGTTCTAGGGTAAGGAAAGGATGGTTATGGCTAGGGCTATGATAGGTCGGACTTAGATTTATCTTTGCATGACTTGTTTGTATGAACGTATCCTCTGTTAGGAATCACGGCCAGTTCTTGCCAGACCACGGCCGTGGTTTAGGTAGAACAAACCGTGATTTTCCTGGTTCGAAGGATCTAATCTTAGACTGTTAAAATGTTGAAATCCTAAGTGTTTGTTGAGTTAAAACTATCCTAGGGTGACCTAGTTTTAGCAACTAAGTGTTAGGAGAGACTTACCCGGTAATCCTTACTCTTAGATTCCAAAGACAACTAACCTTAGGTAGTGGTGAGCCTAATGAGCCGCCATTGGATTTAGTGTGCTGGATAGTAGCTTAAAACTAGTCCTTCCGAGACTTACCCGGTGAGGATAGGTTGGATCTTAAGTTAGCAATCCGGTTCGAGTAGAATTCCATCCCTTAAGTTCTTAGAGACTTACCCGGTAATGAGACTTAGGGAATGGACTAGTGGATCATGAGACCTACCCGGTAATTAATCCCAATCTAGAAACACTTAACCCCAACATAGTTAATCCAAGAATGAATAGATAGCTTGAGTCCTATGCCATAATCGGAACTTCCAATCCCTAGAATCCATCTTTTCTTTCTTTGATCTACATCTTGTTTGGTTGTTTATTTGCGTTGATTTATAGTTTGATTGATCGATTACTTGCATGAATTGTGATCTTTGATTGATCACCAAAAAAACCAACTAAAAACATTTGAGATTTTCATTTCTTTATTTCTTTCAACCTAGGTCTTTGCTATACTCAATCACAAATCGAGTCAATTTCACCTTAGTCTTTGTGTTCGACCTCGGAATACTATCCCTACTACGAACGACCCGTACACTGCGGGTTCGCTAGGAGTTAGGAGAAATATAACGAGTATAAATTTAAAACTCAATTGCGCATCACACGATCTTAGCGTAACAAGTTTTTGGCGCCGTTGCCGGGGACTAGGTCTAGATTGAGTCTATTTTGTGATTGTTTCTAGTGTAGATCTTTCTTGTTGCTTTTGATCTCTTTTTGGTTTGTGTCTTTGCTTTTCAGGACATCTATTACTCTTTAGGTGTATGCAAAGATCTCGTGGCAAGGATTTAGCTCCATTCGATCCCAAACCGGAGAAAACCCTTCGATCTAGATCCAAGAACATCCGAAAAGAGAAAGAGATGGCCGGAAGAAACCTCCAAGCTGAATTGGATGAAGCCTTAGAACAAATAAGGCTAAGAGATGAGCTCTTGGAGGAATAAAGGAGACTTGCCAATGAGAGGCAAAAGGAAACTAGGAGGGAGATTGAAGAGATTAGGCAAGCCCTTGTTCAAGGAGAGCTTAATCGCCGACAACCTCCACCTCCTCCACCACAACTGCAGCCGGCGGCTAATGTTAGGGTTGTTCCCATTGCTATTGAGGAGCCACAAACCCTAGGGAGACGTATGAATCCGGCACAAAGAGCACACCGACCGGGTGTGAACTTAGGAGATCCCGCGACCCACAACTATGAGCTCCGCCCTCAAGTTCTACAAATGATCCGGCATAATCAATTTGGAGGGATGGAAGGAGAGTCTCCTCATCAACACTTGATGAACTATGAGATCTTGATGGAGACCCTTAGACCGCCAAGGTTGGAGAGCAACAACCATAAGCTTAGGGCTTTTTCCTTCTCTCTTAAGGACAAAGCCTTGGCTTGGTATCAATCTATTCCACAAGGGCAAGTTGGTACTTGGGAGGAGATGACAACCGAGTTTTTGACTAAGTTCTTCCCACCTTCCAAGACTACAGAGTTAAGAGGGAAGATCAATGCCTTCGTGATGAAGGATAGAGAAAGTTTATTCAAGTCTTGGGAGAGGTTCAAAGATCTTCTCCTTGATTGTCCACACCATGGCATCCCGAAAATTGAGCTATTGGAGATCTACTTCAAGGGACTTGACGAAGATAGCCAATTCAAGCTCCAATCTCTTTCCGGTGGGACATTCATGGAGAAACATGTAGATGATGCTTGGGAGTTTGTGGAGAAGCAAGCTCTAGTGATTGAGAAATACTCCCATAGGAAAAGTGAAGGGAGGAAGGTGGGAGCATATGAGGTGAGTGAAGTCACCATGAGCAATTTCAAGCTTGACGCCATCAACAATGAGTTGAAGTCCTTGAGGGAGTTGTGTGCCACTACTTTGAAGAAACAAGCAACCCCTCAAGTGCTTCCACAAGCCAACTTGTCTTCCAAGGAGGAGGATGTGCATTATATGGGAAGGGGCAACTTCAACAATTACCAAGGCCCAAGGAGTTTCAACAACAACCGGCAATTTAACAATTACCGGCCCAACCACAACCATCCCGGATTTTCTTACTCTAACCCGGATGGAGCCTTGAACCCTCCCGCTTCCACAAGCTCAACTCCACCACCAAGAGCTTCACAAGAACCTCCACCCGGCTTCACTCAACCTCCCAAGGATAGAACCGAAATAATGTTTGAGCAATTGCTAGGAAGGTTGAGTGGTCTTGAGAGCACCGTGACTTCAATCTCTAAGGCTCAAAAGGTCTTGGAGGCACAAGTGTTCCAAAAGGCGGGTGAAGCCCATAGAGATCCGGGAAAGCTTCCCGGAAGAACCGAAGACAACCCAAGAGGCCAAGTGTTGGCTATCACAACAAGGAGTGGATTGAGTATGAAGGATCCTTTGCCCAAGGACCAAGCTAAGGGAAAGAAAGTAGTGGTAGAAGAGGGAAGAATGCAAGAAGATGGAGGCAAGAGCAAGGATGTAGAGCCAACCTATGTGGCACCGCCTCCGTACAAGCCACCACTACCGTTCCCACAATCAAGAGCGAGAGCTCGTTTGGACAATCACTTTGGTAAGTTCCTTGAACTAATGTCCAAATTACATATTAACATTCCGTTCATGGATGCCATTTTAGGAATGCCGGCATATGGCAAGTTTTTGAAGGAAATACTCTCCAACAAAAGGAAGTTGGAGGAGTATGGGGAGATAAGAATGACCAAGAGATCCTCGGAATTGATCCAAACCATGAAGTAAGAGATGCCTCCCAAGCTAAGGGATCTGGGCTCTTTTTGCGTCCTAATAGGAGTGGGAGATGTGAAGTACGAGGCCCTTTGTGATCTTGGAGCAAGTGTAAGCATCATACCGCTTGCACTTTGCAACAAGGTCGGGCTAGGAGAGCCAAAGCCGGTCAAGATGACCCTCTATATGGCGGACCGTTCTATCACTCATCCGGTTGGGATTCTAGAAGACATTCCGGTGCAACTAGGAGGATTCTATGTGCCAATTGACTTTGTCGTCTTGGACATTCCGGCGGATTATCCGGTTCCCATCATCTTAGGAAGACCTTTCCTAGCCACTTCCGGATGCCTAGTGGATTGCAAGAACGGGACTCTCTCCTTCAACATTGGAGAAGAGAACATCAAGTTCAAGCTGTCCACCATGATGAAAGGGCCAACCCTTGATGAGGATGTCTTCAACATAGTTGAGCAAGAAGAATCTAGAGAAGTTGTGAGCTCGATCTTGATCAAGGATCCCTTGGAGAAAGTTCTTACCTTGAGTATGATGGAAGAAGGTGTTGAGGAGGCTTGCAATGAAGAGATCAAGGCCTTGGAAGCCTTGGAAGAGGAGCCAAGAGTTGGAGTTGAAAGCCACGAAGAGATGTTGAACAGCTGCAAATTCCACGGTCGAGATTTACGTTCCACGGCCGTCAAACTTTCTAGACAACTCCGAGAAGCAAGCTTGGCAAGAACCACGGCTGTGGAAGTTGGGCAACCCGTGATTCCAACCGTGGATTTCCCTGGACCAGTCCTTGATGTTGATCACACCTCTAGGAGCCTTGGAGGAGCTGCATTTGCTTTGGATTCATCTCATCCAACATTGTTTGGATCATCTCCAATCGATAAAGGTCCCCCCTCACTTGAACTTAAACCCCTCCCCTCTCATTTAAAGTATGCATTTCTTGGTGAAAATTCTTCATATCCGGTGATTGTTAATGCATGCTTGAGTGATGATGAACTTGCTAAGTTGTTGCATGAACTGAGATTGCATAGGAAAGCCATTGGATACACTATTGATGATTTAGTTGGCATTAAGCCTTCTTTGTGCATGCATAAGATAATGATGGAAGATAACCACAAACCCTCTATTGAACATCAAAGGAGATTGAATCCTATAATGAAAGAGGTAGTCAAAAAGGAAATCATCAAATTGCTAGATGCGAGAATTATCTACCCTATCTCGGATAGTAAGTGGGTTAGTCCCGTTCATGTAGTACCTAAGAAGGGTGGAATGACCGTAGTGACCAATGAGAACAATGAACTAATCCCGACTAGGACGGTCACGGGGTGGAGGATGTGCATTGATTATAGGAAATTGAATATGGCCTCTAGGAAAGATCACTTCCCTCTCCCCTTCATTGACCAAATGCTAGAAAGGTTAGCTCAACACTCTCATTTTTGCTATCTAGATGGCTATAGTGGATTCTTCCAAATCCCTATCCACCCCGATGACCAAGAGAAAACAACCTTTACATGTCCATGGGGTACTTTTGCATATAGGAGAATACCATTTGGGTTGTGTAATGCACCCGCCACCTTCCAAAGGTGTATGATGGCTATCTTTTCGGAATACATAGAAAATATCATGGAAGTGTTTATGGATGATTTCTCTGTTTATGGTTCTTCCTTTGATAATTGCTTGGCTAACCTGTCATTAGTATTGCAAAGATGTGAGGAGACAAATCTTGTCTTGAATTGGGAAAAATGCCACTTCATGGTAAGTGAAGGCATTGTGTTAGGACACTTGGTGTCCAACCGTGGCATTGAGGTTGATAGGGCCAAAATTGAAACGATAGAGAAGTTGCCGCCACCTACCTCGGTAAAGGGGGTAAGGAGTTTCTTAGGGCATGCCGGTTTCTACCGGAGGTTTATTCAAGACTTCTCCAAAATTTCTAAGCCTCTCACTAACCTACTAATGAAGGATGTTGATTTTGTCTTTTCCAAGGATTGTCTTGAAGCCTTTTGTAGGTTGAAGAACGCCTTGATCTCCGCACCTATCATGCAACCTCCGGATTGGAGTCTACCATTTGAGATCATATGCGATGCAAGCGATGTGGCCGTCGGGGCCGTTTTAGGGCAAAGGAAAGAAGGGCGTACTCATGCTATTTATTATGCTAGCAAGACGCTAGATGATGCCCAACTCAATTATGCTACCACCGAGAAGGAGTTGTTGGCGGTGGTGTATGCATTTGAGAAGTTCCGCTCATACCTTGTTGGAGCGAAGGTCATAGTTTATACGGATCATGCGGCGATCCGTTATCTACTTACAAAGAAGGATGCCAAACCAAGGTTGATTCGGTGGATTCTTCTTCTTCAAGAGTTTGATTTAGAGATACGAGATAAGAAGGGATCCGAGAACTCCGTGGCGGATCACCTTAGTAGATTGCCTCCATTGGAGCTTGGAAGAGACGACATTCCAATTGATGACTCATTCCGAGATGAGCAATTGCAAATGGTGGAGGAATGCTTGTTCCAAGTTTCTAGAGGAAATGAGCCATGGTATGCCGACATTGTGAATTACTTAGTATGTGAGGAAGTGCCTCCCGGATTGACATATGCACAAAGAAAGAAGTTCTTCAATGATGTGAGGCATTACTATTGGAGTGAGCCACTCTTGTTCAAGAGAGGACCGGATGGGATGTTTAGAAGATGCATACCGGAAGATGAAGTGGAGAGTGTGATCCGGCATTGTCACTCCTTACCATGTGGAGGCCATGCTAGCTCACACAAGACGTGTGCAAAGGTATTGCAATCCGGTTTTTATTGGCCTAACTTGCTTAGAGATGTGCAAGGTTTTGTAGTTGGATGTGATGCTTGCCAAAGGACGGGCAACATCTCAAGGAGGAATGAAATGCCCTTGAACAACATCCAAGAAGTGGAGATTTTTGATGTGTGGGGTGTGGACTTCATGGGACCATTCCCTTCCTCATGTGGCAATCTCTATATCCTATTGGTGGTGGATTATGTGTCAAGATGGGTGGAGGCAATCGCCTCTCCTACAAATGATGCCAAGGTAGTGGTGCGGTTCTTCAACCGGGTGATCTTCCCTAGGTTTGGAACACCAAGGGTGATCATTAGTGATGGAGGAAAGCACTTCACGAATAGGAACTTTGGAGCACTTTTGGCTAAGTATGGGGTGACTCATAAGGTGGCAACACCTTACCATCCCCAAACTAGTGGCCAAGTGGAGATCTCCAACCGGGAGATAAAGGCCATCCTTGAGAAGACGGTGTCTAGAACTAGAAAGGATTGGGCTATGAAGCTCAATGACGCATTGTGGGCATATAGAACCGCCTTCAAGACACCGATTGGCACCACTCCTAACAAGTTAGTCTATGGCAAGTCTTGCCATCTTCCGGTGGAAATAGAGCATAGAGCTTATTGGGCCATTAAGTGGCTAAATTTTGACCTCAAGGAGGCGGGAGAAAAGAGGTTGCTTGATCTAAACGCCCTTGAGGAGATCCGGTTGGACGCTTATGAGAATGCCCGGATTTACAAGGAAAGAACCAAAAGATGGCATGACAAGAAGATCATCCCCAAGGAGTTGAGTGAAGGAGATCTTGTCCTTCTCTTCAACTCAAGGCTAAGGCTCTTTCCCGGAAAGCTCAAATCAAGATGGACCGGGCCATATGTGGTGAAGAAGATCTTTTCCCATGGAGCTATTGAGATAGGAGGGGAGCATTGTGGGAATTTCAAGGTGAATGGGCACCGCTTGAAGAAATATATTCCGGGAGCTCCGGTGGACATGATTGCCCCACTTCACCTTGAATAGACTCCCCCGAGTTTGGTCAAGCTAATGACCTTAAAGAAGCGCTTGGTGGGAGGCAACCCATTGGTAACATTTTCCTTTTTTTTTTTTTTTTTTGCTTTGTTTTCGTTTTTAGGATTGTTCTATCTTTGTGTGTGTTTTGTCTACTTTGTGTGTGTGCTAGAACATTATTAGCATTGGAAGCCTTTCTTGGCATATGAATGATGATGATGCACCCCTCACCAATTATGGGTGGAGCGGACGCGGGACTTGGACGGCTAGCGGTGCCTAGTGCGGGTTCCGAAGCTTTGATGGATGCTTAGAGCTCTCTACCATGGTTGATAGGATCATCCAACATCAATTCATTTGAGAAATCCCAATTACCATAGCAAACCACTTTTACATTGTGAGAACCTTCTTTCACTCTCTTTGCTTGCATACCACATTGGGGACAATGTGTTTCTAAGTATGGGGTGGGTTTTCATGATCCTTTGCATGATGAGCATCTAGGATAGTTTAATATGTGCACATGTCTTGCATTGTACATACTTAAAACGAAAATCCCATAAAAATCAGAAAATTTTAAAAAAAAATTGTGCTTTCTAGGCTTGGATATGATCCTAATGATGAAATCTTGTCATGTGAATTGGCTATGGATGGCCTTATGTGTTGAATTAATAAATGCATATGTGGACTTGAACTACTTCTCTTGAATTCTATGAATGATTTGTGACCATGATGTTTGCCTAGAAAGGATTGAGTAGTGAAAATCGAAATTACATGATAGTTCTTGCATACCATCTAGGAATGAATGAGGCAATTCAATCTTTCTCTACTTCTCATCTTAATCATGATTGCTTGAGCACCTCAATTGAGATAAATTTGACCTCTTTTAACCCATCCGGGAATAGGAGCATGCTAGTGTGTTGATGTGTGCAAAAAGCAAGTGTGGGGTGAAGTTGTTGATGAAAAGAATATCATGCATAAAATGCTGAATTTGTTGTGAAAGTGTAGCCAAAATATAAGTTTGGGAACATTAGTTTAAATGACAAGTAACTCGGTACACTTCACATAATCGGGTGTTGGTGCCTTGCCAAAGTCAAATGAACCGATAGTCCTAACGAGCTTTGGTATGTGTGCCCGGTGTGGATGCACCTCGAAAACTAAGAAAAAACCCGAGGACGGCTAATCACCAAGGTTTCGGCTCTTGTACACCAATGCCATTGCCTCAAAAATAAGTCAAAGAAAAAGAAAAGAAAGAAAAGATAGAGGAAAATATACACTTGGGGGAAGTTGATCGAGGACAAGGATGTGAAGTTAGTTCCGTTCCCGGATTAGCATCACATAACCTAGAAATCCCCACCCAATCACTATATTTCTTGGCCTTTTTATCTCACAATTTATGGGTTAGTTTTAGGTAATCAATTAGATAGAATTCTCGCTCATTCACGCATGGTTTAGCATTGGTTCGAGACATTTTGCACTCAATTCATGTATTTTGTTGAGATAGATGTCTACACGGACTTGTGCGTGTTTTGTAGGTAATTCGGGAAACTTAGGAGCTAAAACGATGCGTTTGAGGATCTTTCATCTAGACGACACACCCTCGGACTCATTAGGACACAAGCTATAGGCTAAGGAGGACTCATGGAACCTTGCCAACACTAGCCATGCACCAAATCACAGCTTAATAATCCAAGGCAAAGTTTCTGCACAGAATCACGGTCATCTGACACTCCACGGCCGTGGAATCAACCGTGGATTTTGCCAGATTCTTGTGACAGCTGTGCCACGACTCTCATGGCCAGCTCATGCAAGTTTGTTATAAAAGTGGTCCTTCATGGGTTGTGAATGGCAGCTGGGAGTAGTTTGGAGCAGCTCATCCATTATCCATTTCTCTCTAACAAATATATTCTCTCAACAAGAAGTTTTTCTAGGAAGGAAAGTGTCAAGGAGAAGAAGAAGAGTTCCATTGAAGGGAAGAAGAAGAACACACACACCATTGCCACTCTTACTAGTTTTTGTAGTGAAGATTTCCGGATTCTATTTCTAGAGTTTTGTGAACCTTTGAACCTTCTTTGGAAGGGTTGTAAGTTGTTCTAATTCTATTTTCAGTTTGGTTTGTTTTAAAGTTCACTTGTGCATCTATTTTCCTTCATTATCTTGCAATGGATGTTATGATTTTATGTTTGTTTGTTTTGATTTCTATTATGAACGTTGTAGGCTAAATTGATGTGGTTCTAGGGTAAGGAAAGGATGGTTATGGCTAGGGCTATGATAGGTCGGACTTAGATTTATCTTTGGATGACTTGTTTGTATGAACGTATCCTCTGTTAGGAATCACGGCCAGTTCTTGCCAGACCACGGCCGTGGTTTAGGTATAACAAACCGTGATTTTCCTGGTTCGAAGGATCTAATCTTAGACTGTTAAAATGTTGAAATCCTAAGTGTTTGTTGAGTTAAAACTATCCTAGGGTGACCTAGTGTTAGCAACTAAGTGTTAGGAGAGACTTACCCGGTAATCCTTACTCTTAGATTCCAAAGACAACTAACCTTAGGTAGTGGTGAGCCTAATGAGCCGCCATTGGATTTAGTGTGCTGGATAGTAGCTTAAAACTAGCCCTTCCGAGACTTACCCGGTGAGGATAGGTTGGATCTTAAGTTAGCAATCCGGTTCGAGTAGAATTCCATCCCTTAAGTTCTTAGAGACTTACCCGGTAATGAGACTTAGGGAATGGACTAGTGGATCATGAGACCTACCCGGTAATTAATCCCAATCTAGAAACACTTAACCCCAACATAGTTAATCCAAGAATGAATAGATAGCTTGAGTCATATGCCATAATCGGAACTTCCAATCCCTAGAATCCATCTTTTCTTTCTTTGATCTACATCTTGTTTGGTTGTTTATTTGCGTTGATTTATAGTTTGATTGATCGATTACTTGCATGAATTGTGATCTTTGATTGATCACCAAAAAAACCAACTAAAAACATTTGAGATTTTCATTTCTTTATTTCTTTCAACCTAGGTCCTTGCTATACTCAATCACAAATCGAGTCAATTTCACCTTAGTCTTTGTGTTCGACCTCGGAATACTATCCCTACTACGAACGACCCGTACACTGCGGGTTCGCTAGGAGTTAGGAGAAATATAACGAGTATAAATTTAAAACTCAATTGCGCATCACACGATCTTAGCGTAACAGTGAGCGCTGGTGTCACAGGGGCGGTTGTGGCTAGGTCACCGGAGGTGGCGCAAGAACGTTTGCACAAGGCGACGTGGGAGCTTCCGGAGGGCACAGGGGTGTGGGAGGCGATATGATGTAGGGTTTGAAGAGTGAATGGAGAGGGAGGGGAAGGGGCGGTAGTTGTAGGTTATTTTTGGGAAGTGTATTTTTTTTCTTTCCTTAGTAAGACCGCAGGGGCGGCGTTTGTCACCGCGGGGGCGGTGACAAGGAAGAGGGGGCACGCAGACTCAGCGCCGGGGGCGGCGTTGAGGATGTGTGTCAAGAATGGCCTCCGCAGGGGCGTGGGGTGTCACCGCGGGGGCGGTGGCCAATATGTCGCAGACGCTGGCCCAGCCCCGGGGGCGGCGCTGGCCATGGGTGTATTCGCGGGGATAGTGGCACTGAACCGCAGGGGCGGTTTCTTTGACAAAAGCTCTTCTTCTTATTCCTTCGGGTTGCCTCCCGAACAGCGCCTTTGTTTGACGTCGTTTGCTCGACGTAAGGACTCTACCTCTATGATTGAGCCTCCTCCAACATCACCTTGGGGTTTACAACCGTATGTGAAGGTAATCCTCCGGAGGACCTAGTTTCAATCGTTGTAATGGCTTCCGTCATTTTCCCAACCTGTTTTCAAGGTTTTTGATGCTAGATTCTGTTGTTTAGACATGAGTAGCAAAGTGTTTAGTCAAAACCTACAACATATCTTTAGTTGTTTGATACTTACCTTGACGGGGCTGCTGTTGTTGGTTTTGTTGATCCCTCCACCGGAAATTCTGTTGGTCACGCCAATTTGGCATGAAATTCTGCGCATAAGGATCGTTCGTAGGCCTTTGCTGCTGTGGTTGTCCATAGCCCATTGCGTTCACCTCAGCATCATCATCCTGGACTTGTGGGAACATGTCCGTTGGATGATATGGGCCAGCATACACTCCACGAGCTTTGAGCTGCTGTGGGGTTCCCATAAGTGTTAGTCTCTTCACCATTTCCTTCAGCTCAGCGAGCTCAGTGGAGATCTCACTCTTCCCGGTATTTACAACATGAACTCCTTTCTTGGGCGGAGTCCTTCCAAAGTTCCGGGTTCCTTCTCCTAGTTCCTATATCTTTTCCAAAGCAAGGTCAGGAGTAAAGTTAAGAATATTACCTCCGCAAGCCGCATCAACGATCCTCCTTTCATTGTCTAGCAAGCCATTGTACAAGTACAAGACTAGATCTTGAGTTGAATATCCATGGAAAGGACAGCTGGATCGGAGGCGTGCAAACCTTTCGAATTACTCGTAGAGAGTTTCGTTCGCCTCTTGCTCGATGTTGCTTATAGCTTTCTTCAAGCTATTCGTCTTTTTGGCAAGGAAGTATTTCTCCAAAAACGCCTTGTGGAGGTTCTCCCAAGTGTCGATACTCCCGGATGGAAGGTGGTAATATCAGTCATCCGCCGAATCTTTGAGTGTCAAGCCCGAATGCCCTCATCTTGACTTGTTCTTCGGTAATGTTCGCCGGCTTCATGCTCATACACAAGGTATGGAACTTCCCAAGGTGTTTGATGGGTCTTCACCACTTAGCCCATGGAAAGATGGGAGCAAGTGAATGAGACCCGGCTTGAGCTCAAAATTGACTCCTTCCCCTAATGCTGGTATGGTGACCGCAAGAGGGTTTTGAGCCAAAGTGGGCTTAGTAAGTTGACGAAGAGTACGATCATCCATTCCTTGTTGGAGTTGTTGTTGTCTTCGTTGCCGAATGTGCGTCCTCTCAAATTCTGGATCAAAGGAAGCAAAGCCGGAGTTAGTAGCACGGGTTTTAACCATAAAAATGGTTTAAACCAATAATCAATAATAACAATAAAAACACTAAAACTCCCCGGCAACGGCGCCAAAATTTGACTGGAGGTATTTCTATGGTCGTCTATACCCAATCAAAAGTAAATCCCGACTTAGCACTAAAACAAGTATAGTAGTTAAGTAAGGGTCGAACCCAAGAGAGTTAAGGTGTTTTATTAGATGCAATTATTGATTATAGAAACAAGTAACAAAAATGGGGGGGTGGGGTTTTGGTTAAATTGATGCACAAAAACTTATGAAAACGAATAACGCAACAAGTAAGACAATAAGGGGTGAATCTACACTAGGTTGATTCTAAGCATGCAATTGCTACTTTGGTGAGTTCCTTTTACAAGTTTTCTAGTAATCTCCCGTCTCGATCATATATATATGTGTTGAGCCAACCGGCATCAACACAACTTAACAGGTTAGTGTTCCGTAAACCTACAAGAACAAATAACAAGTTAGCTTCCAAACAAAGACTGAGGGATATAAAGAAAAGATTAAAACCGTTAAGCTTATCTTTATATTTGTGTTCCTTTTCTTTAAGTAATTACAACCCGTTATCACTTAAAGTTTACTACTAGATTAAAGATCCGAACCCGGAACCTATTAATCCTAGTTCTTTGCATGCACTTTAGAACCTAAGGTGATCAATCTTAAGTAATAGTAAAACATGCAATTAGACAATGGAGATCAAGGAAACACAAAGCATTACTGAATGAAAACTTATATTAAACAACACTTACAACCAAAGTAACAACGCAGCTTCAAACCAACCCAATGTAGCAAGGGAGTTAGCAACTCATTACAATGGAAATGAAAATTGGTTTATAAGTGGAAAATGATGGATAACAAGTTGGATGATTCTAGCAATCAACCAAGGACTATTTATACTACCAAAGACATTAAATAGGAGTAAATGGCTGGCCCAAAACAGCCACCTTTAATGCCATAAAGGTGGTGTAAACTGCCGGAGTAAAGCTTTTGTCGTTGAACCGCAAGGGCGGCCTTCAGCTCCGCAGGGGCGGTGAAGACAAAAACGCTTGATCTTCTTCATGACCGCATGGGCGGCTAGGTAATTTCGCAGGGGCAGATCTTTAATGCTCTTCAAACGTCTGACTCTTCAACTTCCTGCTGTTTCTGATGCCAAGCCACCGGGGCATCCCAATGTCGACGTAGGGGCGGTGACACAGACTCTTCATCTTCCAGCTCCTAGGTTGAGGTGCAAGCAGAGGTGCAGGGGGAGGTGCAGGGGCGCTGGTCTTCGCTTCTTCAGGGCAAGTCACCGCAGGGGCGCCAGAGATTGACATAGGGGCGGTGACAGTCTTCGTGGTTGGCGCTGGCGAAGGCGCAAGGAGCGCTCCGGAGTCAGGTGTCACCCGCAGGGGCGGTGACAAGGCTCCACGGGGGCGGTGAAGCAACAGAAGCTTTGCTTCATGAACGATCTTCACTCCTAAGTGCTTATAACTCCTTCCTTAGCTTCTTTTAGTCTTCTTCTTCTGGACCAAGGAGTTAGTAGCATAAACCGACACAAATGCAATAAAAGACTCTAAAAACTAAATGATAGTGATTCCATCACCTATCAACCCTTTTGAGGATCTCCACAGTATAGATATGTATATATATATATAGATATCTATTTTGTGATGATGTGATTTCATGTATGCTGGATTAAGTATTATATACATATGTATATATCTATACATATGGCATATATATAACCTTATAAGTTAGGTGTGTATACCCCGCAGATGGCTCGGACTAGAGCGACATCTGTAGTTGGACGAGGTAGAGGTAGACCACCTCTTCCTCCAGTAGTGATAGGTCAGGGACCAGCTCCCGTTGTTGACCCGCCGATAGCAGAGGAGGTACATGAGGAGGTAGCTGAGAGCGTCGCTCCTGAGACTAGGAGCAATGGATCTGCGAGACAACGATCATAACGAGTCCAGTCAGATGACTCAGATCATGTCTCTATGAGGGGACCAGAGTTCCGCGCTTATATCAGACGAGTCGAGGAGGCTCCTAGAGTGGGTAGACGTGCCCCATATCTTCCAGCAAAGGTGGGATCTTCTGAGTTATCCTAGGGAGATACTCATGTGCCAGTTACACCGGAACATGTTGCTGAGGTTGCTAGAGCTCTAGAGGAGTATAGAG
Source organism: Fagopyrum homotropicum (assembly GCA_033239125.1). Classification (NCBI taxonomy): domain Eukaryota; kingdom Viridiplantae; phylum Streptophyta; class Magnoliopsida; order Caryophyllales; family Polygonaceae; genus Fagopyrum; species Fagopyrum homotropicum. The sequence goes on from BSWB01000003.1 coordinate 65,800,714, forward strand.
AGCCTCGACCAGACACTTGGTTGAAGGCATTTCATCAGCTAGGAGTACCACCTTTCTTTGGGAACGTGGGATTGAAGACTGAGGTTTGGATTGGGAATGTAGACTCAGCCCTTGAGTCTATCAGATTTCTAGAGGACAGACGGATAGAGTTTGTTAAAACTCTATTCCGTGATTTAGCTCATCAGTGGTGGAGAACTATGTGAGCCCGAGCTACCAATTATGACTAGATGAGGGCTATGATTAGAGAGCGTTTCTGCCCTACCTCACTGAAGAGGGAGAAATTGCAAGACTTTGTGGAGGCAAGCTTTATGGATGTGCCGATAGTTGATGCTATTAGTCGTTTTTAGACGGAGCTGGCATTGTTGGGTTCAGTTGCACCTTCTAAGGACCAGCACGTGTAACAGTTCTCCCATTGATTGAGGGAGAGTACATGGTCTTATATGGCGGGATTTCATTGCGAGTCTTTGATAGACTACCAAGACAAAGCCTCAACTTACGAGCGTGAGCAGGCTAGCCAAAGGAGGACTTCTTAGAAAGGACAGCTTGAGAAGAGACAGCGTACCGGACAGACAAGTGTAGGAGCATCTGGATATGGGAGAGGCCAGTCTCAGGGTTGCTCAAGTGGTCCAGTGTCTGCATAGACATCCGAGAGAGGCCGGATGTGCTACAACTGCGGGGCGTATGGACATATAAGGACTGAGTGCTCGAGAGCACCGCTGACTTGCTTCTCTTCTGGGAAGCCTGGACATCGGGCTACGTTTTTCTGTCAGGGCAAAGCGTCATCACAACAGGGTTCTTCCCCTGCAGGTGCAGCAGAAGGTGGGCAGAGACCGCCTCAGTACCAGACCCAAGGACATCAGAGACACCTGTTACTCGGGTATTTTTTTTCCAAGACCGAGTAGAGGTAGAGGTAGAGATGGTGGTACTTAGTGACGCCAAAGGAGCTCGAGGTCGAGCTTTTGAGCTGAGGAGTATTGAGGAGCCGTCAGCACCAGCTGCTATAGGTACCATTTTGATTCATGGTGTACCTGTTAGAGTTTTGTTTGATACGGGTGCACCGCACTCTTTCATATCTGATGCATGTGTGGATAGATTGACCTTAGATATAATAGAGGGTAGACCTTTCTTGATAGGGTTACCATATGGGGGTCAGGTAAGAGGTATCCGGGAGGTACACGGTTGTCCTATACATTTAGAAAACTGTGATTTGGTTGTGGACTTCTTTGTTATGCCGTTGGTGCATGAGGCTTGGTATGGATTCGATGGATAAACATCATGTTGTGCTAGACGTTGGTAGAAGGACTGTGATGGTCTATACCGAGTTAGGTAAGATTGAGGTCTTCCGAGGTTGGGACCTTGGGAAGACGGGTATAGTTATCAGTGTAGTACGAGCAGCTAGGCTGATAGCACAGGGATGTGATACCTTCTAGTTTTATGCCATGAAGGAGGGCGAGAGTCCAGCGTAAGAGGATATCCCAATGGTCTACGAGTTTCTGGATGTGTTTGTTGAGCCATCCATTTTTCCGCCTCAGAGAAGCGTAGATTTTGGTATTGAGTTGGAGCCTGGTACGAGACCGATCTCGAAGGCCCCATATCGTATGGCGTTTGTCAAGTTGTTAGATCTGAAGAAGCAACTCGAGGAGTTAGCTAAGAAGGGCTTCATCCGCCCTAGCGTATCCCCGTGGGGAGCACCTGTCCTCTTCGTGCGGAAGAAGGACGGATCGTTGAGGTTGTCCATCGACTACACAGAGTTGAACAAGGTAACCATCAAGAACAAGTATCCATTGCCTCGCATTGATGACTTGTTAGATCAGCTTCAGGGAGCGATTGTGTTCTCCAAGATCGACTTGCACTCACGATATCAACAGCTGAGGGTGAGAGAGCACGATGTGCATAAGACGGCCTTTCGGACTCGGTATGTCCACTACGAGTTTGTAGTGATGCCATTCGGGCTAACGAATGCTCTTTCCGTCTTTATGGAGTTGATGAATGGCATATTCATCAACTTTCTAGATAAGTTTGTGGTGGTCTTCATAGAGGGCATCCTGGTGTGTACTCTCGTAGCAGAGAGGAACATGCAGGACATCTACGGACAGTGATGCAGGTATTGCGGGATAGAGAACTGTATGCCAAGTCTCTAAGTGTGAGTTTTGGATGTCAGAGGTAGCCTTTCTAGGTCATGCTGTCTCCGCCAAAGGGATCAAGGTTGATCCAGCAAAGATTGAGTCAGTGGCAGCATGGACGACATCAATGAATGTCAAGGAAGTGCGCAACTTTCTTGGCCTAGCCGGTTATTACCAACGCTTTGTGGAGGGATTCTTTGTGATTGTCAATCCACTTACGAACCTGTTGAGGAACACTACCAGATTTGTATGGTCCGAGCCGTGTACTCAAAGTTTTGAGGAGTTGAAGAGACGTGTGACTTCCGCTCCTATCTTAGCACAACCGGAGGGCACAGAGGACTTTGTGGTCTATAGTGATGCATCTAAGCTAGGCTTGGGTAGCGTGCTAATGCAGCGTGGTTGAGTGATTGCATGTGCGTTTAGACAACTAAAGACGTATGAGGAGAACTACCCGACTCATGATTTGGAGTTGGCAGCGGTAGTTCATGCTTTGAAGATCTGGAGACATTACTTGTATGTCGCTACCTGTCATATCTTCATAGACCATAAGAGTTTGAAGTATATTTTCACACAGCGGGAATTGAATAACCGCCAGCGTAGATGTCTTGAGCTATTCAAGAACTTTGACCTTGAGATTTTGTACCATCCAGGGAAGGCAAATGTTGTCGCCGATGCCTTGAGCATGAAGACGCCTTGAGAGAAGGCGATTGCAAGATTGACAATTCAGTCTCAACTTCAGAGGGATCTAGAATGGATAGAGATGGACATCCAATTTCCTGATGAGGATGCCTAGTTGAGCACCTTAGAGCTTCTACCTTATCTGTTGGGTGAGATCCAACAGAAGCAAGGGACTTGCCCGACGCTGATGAGGATACGAGATAGGATGTCTCGTGGTGACGCACCAAAGTTCTCCATAGGAGCAGATGGAGAGATGAGACGCCGTGACTGCATTTGTGTACCCGTTGATGCGGAACTGAGACGGAGGATTCTGCAGGAGGCTCACTCCACACCTTACTTTGTACACCCCGGTGCGAGTAAGATGTATCAGGATGTGAGATGTTCCTATTTGTGGGGAGAGTTGAAGCCCGATGTGGCCAAATTTGTGGCGCAGTGTGCGACCTGTCAGCAAGTTAAGATAGAGCATTGCATACCAGGAGGAGAACTCCATCCACTGTCATTACCACAGTGGAAGTGGGAGGACATCTCCATGGACTTTGTGACATGATTGAGACCGAGCAGGAGCTTTGATGTTATTTGGGTTGTGGTTGACAGACTGACGAAGACTGCACGTTTCATCCCTATTAGAGAGATGTGGCCAGTGAGTAGATTATTTGAGGAGTACACTAGGCAGATAGTGAGACTTCATGGTGTACCGAGGACGATCGTCTTAGATCGAGATGGAAAATTCACCTCAAGGTTCTGGCTGCAGATTCAGACTGCTTTGGGGATGAGTTTGCACTTCACGACTATGTTTCATCCCCATGCAGATGGTCAGTCAGAGAGGACCATTCAGACATAAGAGGATATGCTGCAAGATTGTGTGTTGGATTGGGCACAGGGATGACCAAATTACCTCCTGTTGGTTGAGTTATCATACAACAACAACTGGCATGCATCGATTGGGATGGCCCCATACGAGGAACTGTATGGGCGTAGATGTCGTACACCATTATGCTGGGATGAGCTGTCACGCTAAGATTGTGTAGCACGAAAAGCTTTAAATTTATACTCGATATATTTCTCCTAACTCCTAACGAACCCGCAGTGTACGGGACGTTTTGTAGTAGGGATAGTATTCCGAGGTCGAACACAAGGACTGAGGCGAAATCAAGTCATTCAATGATCAAAGATAGTGTGAATCTAGTCTAAGAAAAGAGAAAGAAATAAAGAAATGAAAAGCACGATATTTTTGGTTGGGTTTTTGTGGTGATCAAGCAAGATCACAAATCAAGTAAGATAATGAATCAAACTAACAACTCAAGCTAGCAAAATAAACAAGCAACACAAACACAAGATATGTGATCAAAGAGAGAAAAGTGGATTCTAGAGGTCAAGATTTCCGGTTATGGCATTGGACTCAAGCTTCTAAAGATTCTAAGGACAAAGTTGCGGTGTTGGGAAAGGGTGTTTCTCTAATGGAAGCAATTACCGGGAAGTCTCATGCTTCACTAATCCCGCACCAAACTCCTATTACCGGGTAAGTCTCAAGGAGGTAAAGTTGAGAATTCTACACAAACCGGACACTACTTAATGGGCAAACCTCTCCTTATCGGGTAAGACTCGGAAAAGGTAAGTCTCAAGTAACAATCCTAGCACACTCGGTCCAATAGCGGCTTATGAGGCTCACTACTACCTAGAGTTCATCATCATTGGTATCTAAGATCGGAAATCACCGGGTAGGTCTCTTTCCTCACTTAGTTTGCTAGCATTAGGTCACCCTCAGCTATATTATGCTCAACAAACACTAGGATTTCAACAATCTAACATCCTAACATACAGATTCATCAATTAAAGAGCAACAGAAGGAAAAATCGAGTGGATCATAGCAAAAATCGGCCGATTTACTCTGAAGAACAGGTCGATTTTTCTCCTCTGGTTTAGGTTTCGGGCAAAAATCATCCTAAACTAACATGTAAGTCCATTCTATCATCACCCAAGCTATAACCATCAATCCATCACTCCAGAATCACAATAAACTAGCCAACAACATGCATTTCAAGATCTAAAATCATCATACAAGCATACATGGAATCCATAGCAAGAAGATGAAGTAAGGAAATGAAAGCAATGAAACTTAGCTGGATTTGAGCTCAAAACAAGTCTTTCAACACACCAAATGTAGCTCCAAGTCAGATCTTACAACCTTCAACAAGTTTCTTCACAAAAATCACTCAAATCTCACTACCAATCTAAAGCCTACACTAATCTCTCTCAAGAACACCCACAAGGGTGCCTTGAAGAGAGGCTACAATCTAAGAGTCTTTTGGGAAGATGCTAGAGGATGTGGGAGAGGGAGATTGAATGAGAGATCTGGATGTGGGAGATATATATGCTCAGCAACAGCTTGCAGGACCACTTATATTCTCCACCAAGAGCAAGGCCGGACAAAGAGATCGTGGGACACGTGGCTTAAGCTGTCAAAGGCCAAAAATCGACCCAGTCAAATAAATCGGCCGATTTTCCTGAGTGTAGGTCGATTTTCTTCAACAGAAACTTGTTATGATCATCTAGCCATGAGTTGCTCCATTGCTTGCACCAACAAGGGTCCTTGTGTCCTTCATTGCTCCAATTATGTTCCTTCAAAGCCTCGGATGTGTACCACCATGAGGCTTGACCCTCGAATGTATCGATTAATGCCCAAAAGATCCCCGAAATACCTACAAAACCGACAAAAGCTCGTGTAGACGTCTTTTCTAGAAATATGCACGAAATGAGTGTAAACGTCGTGAACTAATGTCAAACCGTGCATGAATAACGGGAAAAACTATCTAAATGTATTCCTATACTAACGTCGTAAATCACGTTATCAAAATACCCCATACTTAAGATTTGCTCGTCCCCGAGCAAGACCCAACTATAGACTAGGAGATGACGTGATTTATGCATGCAAAAAAACAACAAAATCTTTTTGGAATTGTGCTTCTAACATTGGATCACCTTCATAGTCATGTTTCATAGCAATGGACAAGCAATCATGCATAAAATGAATGAAGGCATGGAAAGACAATTATACTTAACTAGAAAGCATGCATGAGAGGTGAAAATGAAGAAGTCAAGATGATCATGAGTATGTCCAATCTAGATCACTAAGTCTTACACACATACATTTAGGTCATAAGGACTTAGAAAAGAAGAGGCTAAGAAACGTTGTGATTAGGTGGGAATTTTTAGGTTATGTGATGCTAATCCGGGAAAGGAACTAACTCCACAATTTTGTTTTTGCTCAACTTCCCAACAAGTGTATAATTTTCTCCATCTTTTCTTTGTTTTCTTTTCTTTTTCACTTATTTTTGAGACAATGGCATTGGTGTACAAAAGCCGAAACCTTGGTGATTAGCCGTCCTCGGGTTTTTTTATTTTTCGAGGTGCATCCACACCGGGCACACATACCAAAGCTCGTTAGGACTATCGGTTTATTTGACTTTGGCAAGGCACAAACACCCGATTATGTGAATGGTGCCAAGTTACTCGTCATTTAAACCAACTTCCCCAAACCTATATTTTTTTCTACACTTTTCACAACAAATTCAGCACTTCATTCAAATCATTCATTCATCAACAACTTCACCCCACACTTGCTTTTCACACACATCAACACACTAGCATGCTCCTATTCCCGGATGGGTCAAAAGAGGTCAAATTTTTCATCAATTGAGGTGTTCAAACAACATGATCAAGATGAGAAGTAGAGAAAAATGAATTGCCTTAATCACTCCTAAATGATGTGCAAGAACTAGCATGCAATTTCGACCTTCAATCCTCAATCCAATCAAGACAAGCATCATAATCACAAATCATTCATGGGATTCAAGATAAGTCTTCAAGTCCACATATGCATACATCAATTTAACACATAAGGCCATCTATAGCCAATTCACAAGACAATTTCATCATAAGGGTCATTCCCAAGCTTAGAAGCACTAAAAAATTTTAAATTTTCTGATTTTTTTGGATTTTTCGAAATATGTATGTACAATGCAAGACATAATGAAACATGTGACAATATTAAACTATCCTAAATGCTAATCATGCAAGTGATCATGAAAACCTCACCCCATACTTAGAAACACATTGTCCCCAATGTGGAAACTAAATAAAGAAGTGAAAGAGAGTTCTCACAATGTAAAATTGGTGATGCTTTGGTATTTCGGTTCACATCGAATGATGATGGTGGATGATCGATCAAGGATGGTAGAGAGCTCTTGATGTTCATTATGGTGTCGGAACCCGCGCTTGGCGCCGCAAGCCGTCCAAGTTCCACGTCCGCTCCACCCATGCTTGATTGGAGATCATCACTTTCCTTGACAGAAGGAAAAATCGGACCATCTACCCAGGAAAATCGGCCGATTTTTGTGCAAGAACAGTCCGATTTTCCTGGGCGCTTTCTTCCTTGTCCATGTGCTCGGATCTTGCACCTTCTTCTCAACAGTTCCATGAGGTTTTCACATGACCTCCAGCACCTCATCACACATGACAACAACAAGATCTAGCACTCAAAAACACAAAAGAGAAACAAAGCACACCAAAAACAAAAGCAAAAACGAAGACGAAAGAGAAAAGGGAAAGAGTTGTTACCCTTGGGTTGCCTCCAAAGAAGCGCTTCTTTTAGGTCATTAGCTTGACCAAACTCAGAGGATATGTCAATCCACCTCGAATACCATGGTTTGCTTGAGGATTCCAAGCAACCATCGCTTTCCGGCATCCATGATGACAAGCAAAGGCCACTTGATGCCCAAATAAGCTTTAAGTTCTCTCTTCACCGGTGAGTAGTAGACTCCTTCATCACCGCTCCCTCGATGATAGTATGGAGTTGCAACCATAGGTGCCACCCCATACTTAGACAATTGGTACTCCGCGGTCACACCGGTGAGATGCTTGCCATCCTCATCCTCTATGGTCCTAAGAAAGCCGATTCTTGGAAAGAATTCTTCATTGAAGTGCTTCATAACCATCATGGATCCATCATGCTTGCCTCCTTCATTCAACATGGGAGACTCCTTAGGAAAGGGACTCCAATCTTCGGGTGTACTCCGGGCAAGCAAGAAAGGGTTGGAAGGAGTTGAAGTTAACTTAGGGCTCTCCCTCATGAGCTCTTCAAGTGTGGTTCTGGGGTTGATGGCAAGGATGTCCGGGGGTGAGAATACTTCATTGCACTCCTCCAAAGGTGAAAGAGGTGGAGGTAAGCCTTGAAGGGTGGTAGGATCTCCTAGCATAAGTGCATGCCTAATCTCCTCAATCTCTCTCCTCATTTGTTCTTCTCTCTCGACATTCAATCTTCTTGCATCCTCCAGGGCCAAATCCCTTAGCCACAATTGCTCCCGAGCTTCATTCAACTCTTCCTCAAGGCCTCTATTGGTTATGGTTGAATCGGGCAATTCTTGGATCTCCTCATAGTGAACCTCCTCTTGTTGAAATACTTCCGCTTCAAGCACCATGTGGGTACTCGAAATGGAAGCAAGGTTACACTCTAGATCATCCATCTTCCTCAACATTTCTTCTAGCATTGATTCCACTCGGTCATTGTGAGGTTGATGGTGAGGTTCCACATAAGGCAATGTAGTCATGTGAGCTTGATCATGGGACTCATGATAGGCATTAAACTCCTCCCAATACTCAAACTCATCATGGAGAGGTCTTGGATCTTGGCTTTCCATCCACTCCTCATACTCCATGTCATCAAGGTCGTCTTGGAAGTGCAATCCGTCCATGGCAAACATGAAAAGGCAAAGACAAAAACAACACAAGATCAAAAGTAACAAGAAAGATAAACACTAAAAGCAATCAAAATCAAATGACTTAATCTAGGCCTAGTCCCCAGCAACGGCGCCAAAAACTTGTCACGCTAAGATTGTGTAGCACAAAAAGCTTTAAATTTATACTCGATATATTTCTCCTAACTCCTAGCGAACCCGCAGTGTACGGGATGTTTCGTAGTAGGGATAGTATTCCGAGGTCAAACACAAGGACTGAGGCGAAATCAAGTCATTCAATGATCAAAGATAGTGTGAATCTAGTCTAAGAAAAGAGAAAGAAATAAAGAAATGAAAAGCACGATATTTTTGGTTGGGTTTTTGTGGTGATCAAGCAAGATCACAAATCAAGTAAGATAATGAATCAAACTAACAACTCAAGCTAGCAAAATAAACAAGCAACACACACACAAGATATGTGATCAAAGAGAGAAAAGTGGATTCTAGAGGTCAAGATTTCCAGTTATGGCATTGGACTCAAGCTTCTCAAGATTCTAAGGACAAAGCTGCGGTGTTGGGAAAGGGTGTTTCTCTAATGGAAGCAATTACCGGGTAAGTCTCATACTTCACTAATCTCGCACCAAACTCCTATTACCGGGTAAGTCTCAAGGAGGTAAAGTTGGGAATTCTACACAAACCGGACACTACTTAAGGGGCAAACCTCTCCTTACCGGGTAAGTCTCGGAAAAGGTAAGTCTCAAGTAATAATCCTAGCACACTCAGTCCAATAGCGGCTTATGAGGCTCACTACTACCTAGAGTTCATCATCATTGGTATTTAAGATCGGAAATCACCGGGTAGGTCTCTTTCCTCACTTAGTTTGCTAGCATTAGGTCACCCTAAGCTATATTATGCTCAACAAACACTAGGATTTCAACAATCTAACATCCTAACATACAGATTCATCAATTAAAGAGCAACAAAAGGAAAAATCGGGTGGATCATAGCAAAAATCGGCCGATTTACTCTGAAGAACAGGTCGATTTTTCTCCTCTGGTTTAGGTTTTGGGCACAAAAATCATCCTAAACTAACATGTAAGTCCATTCTATCATCACCCAAGCTATAACCATCAATCCATCACTCCAGAATCACAATAAACTAGCCAACAACATGCATTTCAAGATCTAAAATCATCATACAAGCATACATGGAATCCATAGCAAGAAGATGAAGTAAGGAAATGAAAGCAATGAAACTTAGCTGGATTTGAGCTCAAAACAAGTCTTTCAACACACCAAATGTAGCTCCAAGTCAGATCTTACAACCTTCAACAAGTTTCTTCACAAAAATCACTCAAATCTCACTACCAATCTAAAGCCTACACTAATCTCTCTCAAGAACACCCACAAGGGTGCCTTGAAGAGAGGCTACAATCTAAGAGTCTTTTGGGAAGATGCTAGAGGATGTGGGAGAGGGAGATTGAATGAGAGATCTGGATGTGGGAGATATATATGCTCAGCAACAGCTTGCATGACCACTTATATTCTCCACCAAGAGCAAGGCCGGACAAAGAGATCGTGGGACACGTGGCTTAAGCTGTCAAAGGCCAAAAATCGACCCAGTCAAATAAATCGGCCGATTTTCCTAAGTGTAGGTCGATTTTCTTCAACAGAAACTTGTTATGATCATCTAGCCATGAGTTGCTCCATTGCTTGCACCAACAAGGGTCCTTGTCTCCTTCATTGCTCCAATTATGTTCCTTCAAAGCCTCGGATGTGTACCACCATGAGGCTTGACCCTCGAATGTATCGATTAATGCCCAAAAGATCCCCGAAATACCTACAAAACCGACAAAAGCTCGTGTAGACGTCTTTTCTAAAAATATGCACGAAATGAGTGTAAACGTCGTGAACTAATGTCAAATCGTGCATGAATAACGGGAAAAACTATCTAAATGTATGCCTATACTAACGTCGTAAATCACGTTATCATGAGCCTAGTAGTGTCAATGGTATAACGCTAGAGCAAATTCAAGATGATATGGCTCGAGTAGCGCTTATCAAAGAGAGGATGCCGGCTGCACAGAGTCGTCAAAAGTCGTATGCAGACAAGAGGCGTTGGCCTCTAGAGTTTAGAGTTAGAGCTCATGTCTAGCTGAGATTATCTCTGACGTGAGGAGTCAAACATTTTGGCATAAAGGGGAAGCTGAGCCCCCGATATGTCGGTCCTTTTGAGATACTGGATAAAGTTGGGAGAGCAGCATACAAATTGGTTTTGCCACCGGGATTAGAGGGTGTTTACCCTGTATTTCATGTGTCTCAGTTGAGGGAGTACATACCAGATCCGAGACACATTGTCAGTTATGATGATTTGTTGGTTGAGCCGGACTACACTTTTGTTGAGCATCCAGGTGCAGTCCTAGAGCGAGGTGTGATACGCTTGCGTTCGAAAGACATTCCTATGCTGAGGATACATTGGTCGAGACGAGGACCTGATGAGGCTAAATGGGAGACCGAGGATAGTATCCAGAGGAACTATCCAGAGTTATATGCCGAGATAGATGCACCTGTAGGATCCACGAGTAGATCTTAGTGCTATCTTGGTGAGTGTATGTTATGTGTTTATGTGATATGTTGTGTTTCCGTGCTAGCTGTGATGTGTGCATATGATCTTTTAGATGTTGTTTGCTAGCGCGAGTTAGTTATAGCTGGAGATGGTTCTTTCCTCCATGCTATTGTGATATATTTAGGATTAGCTGGAGATGGTTATTCCTCCATGCTACTATTGATGGACATAGTGTGAGTGGAGACGGTTTTCCTCCACATAGTTGAATTATGTGTACATATTGGGTTGGCGACGGCTTTCCTCCATACCTTGTGATGTGGTTAGTGGTTGGCTATAGATGGTTTTCCTCTATGGCTTTCTTAGTTGTGTGATGGTGTTGTTAGAGTGATGATTCCTCCATGCTGTGTTTTGAGGTTATAGATTGTTATAGATTGTGATCTTATGAGTGGAGATGTGATGCCTCCAACAGGGAGAGTGTTATACCTCGGCATATGGGTCCGAGAGGATTTTTGATCATGCAAGTTTTGGGACGAAACTCGTTTTTAGGGGAGTGAGATGTAAGAGCCTTAGTCTTTTAGGTGTTGAGTTTGGCTGAGCCACCCCTGCGGGCTCTATGAGCCGCCCCTGGCCCTGCAGATCCGCCCCAGCGGATTTGTGTGGTTGCAGCTGTCTTTGTTGACCCTTGACCCGTGCTTTTGGTTGGCTACCTATATAAGTTTCCCTTTTGCTTCTGGATGAGGGTTTCCTCATCTTCTCCACCCTTCCTCTTCTCCTCACGTTCATCTTTTTCTCCTCTCTTTTTCCTTTGATCATCTCCTTGGTGTTCTTTGATCTTGTGTGAGTTTGTGTGAGTGTTTTGAGCTTGGCTTTGGATGATTGTTCGCTCCAAACGGTGTGTGCAAGCTTTAAATTTATAACCCTAGATGTAAGCTTAAAATAAGGATGCGAACCCGCAGTGTACGGGTCAATCGTAGTAAAAAGCAAGGAATTTCAGGGGTCGATCACAGGGACTTAGTGAAACAAAGTCGGAATAGGTAAGCTTTAGCAATTACTAACCACAAAGCAATCAAAACAATCAAGGATTATAAAAAAGTCAATAAAAAATATGCAATTCTAGGGATTAAAGCATCTAGTTGTGGTTCCAACTCAAGATCTAAAGATAAGTGGACAAAGCTGAGGTTTTTGCATAGGGAAGGTGTTACTAAAGTCGAATAGATCACCGGATAAGTCTCACTACTCACTAATCCAAAACCGTAACTCCTATTACCGGGTAAGTCTCAAGGAATTAAGATAAATAACTATAATCTCAAACTAACACACCATCTAAGGGAATAGAATCAACCTTTACCGGGTAAGTCTCAGGCTAACTCACAAAGATGGGATGAAAGCACACCCAAACCCCAATAAAGGATAAACCTTTATTACCTACACTTATGATCTTAGGTAAACAAACAAAGGAATTACCGGGTAAGTCTCATCCTAGGCTTGCATCGAACTTTCAGGGTCCTACTGTGATTAAGATTATTCTATCATTGTTTTTCCCACAACCTTCAGCCAATCACCCTAGAATCACACAAAGAGATTAGCCACTCATAATCATGAAAGTATTAATCAAATGTATGGGAAGAAACAGAATAATTGAACAAGAAAACCTTAAGAGAAAGGCTTCAATAACTGAATCAATTATAAAACCAACAAGCGTTCCTTGGATAGAAATCCAACAAGACAACAAAGAAGAAGGGAATCTAAGATGATCTTACAAAAACCCTTCGAAAGCTATAAAAGCTATAAACTTCCTTCTTCAACCTTCAAAAAGGTTCTTCGAATCTCCCAACTGGAGTATGGCTGCTGCGGTGTATTAGGTGTAAGCGAGGTGATAGCGGATGTATGTAGGATGTCGGATTTGTGGGAAATTCGACCCTTTTTATAGGAAAATTACTCTCCAAAGATAAGATATCTTAGAAAGATCTCTTCCCATAAAAATAGGTAAAATATATGATCTATCATATCTTCTTCTTTCTAGGAGCCAAGCCCAAAAATACAAGATCCTCTTTCCAAAGATAAAAGATCTCAGCCAAGAATAAAATATTCTCGCCGTGTCCCAGGTGTTCGCCTCGGTCGAGTCGACTTCTCTGGATCACCTCGGTCGAGGTGAATCTGTAGTCAACCGAGGTGAATCACAACTGAATGTGAAATCTCTCAAATCTGATCCAAAGTGAATCTCTAATCCATGTCTATGCTTCCTGGATGTTTCCTTATGTTCCTGAATGTAGCTCCAATGACTCCATAGCTCCTTTTGCTCCTTTTTGATGCAAAACGTGCCATTTTACCTACGATTACAACAAAACTAGGTGTAGACCTTGATTCCCGCAAAGGTAGATGAAACGGTAATATAATCACATAATATACATACAAACATGTAGATTATTGAAGATAAAACGTCCAAACAAACCCCAAAATATAGACTATAATTCATGCTATCAAAATACCCCATACTTAGCCCTTGCTTGTCCCCAAGCAAGTTCCGCATATAAAAGGCAAGATAGAATGGATTATAAGTCATAAAGATCAATGAAAAAAAATCTTTTAAAACATTTTAATGGCGTGCAACAATCATAGATCACTCTAAGAGAATACTTTATGGAATTCAAAATCAAAATATGATCAAAACATTTTATAAATATAAGAAAGTTGTTCATCTTTGCATAAAATCATAGAATGCATAATAAGTCATAATTATCGAAATTAATCATGCATAATCCAGTTTAAACCACTAAGTCAATCAACAAGCTTGAGGTCTCAAGGGCTTCCCAAAAGAAAGGTCAAGAAACGTGTAAGGTAGGGATGTATGTAAGGTAATGTGGTGCTAGAATCCAGGAAAAGGATATACTTCACTTTCACTTTGACTTTCAACATCTTCCACCAATAAGTTTTGCTTATTTCACACTTTTTCTTTTTTTACTTTACTTTTTGGGATGCATGGACAGAGGTGCACAATAACCGAAGCCTAGGAAATCAGCAATCATCAATTTCTTGAGATGCATCAAACCCTTGATGCACATACCATGACCCGTTAGGAATATCGCTCAATCCGACTTTGGCAAGACACAAACACCTGGCTATGTGAATGGTGCCGAGTTACTCATCATCATGATTGACTTCCCCAAACCTATTTATTTCTTTCTAACACTTTCACTTCTAGCCAACTTCTCAACTTTAACTTCACTTGCTTTCACCACTTCGCTTGCTTCCAAATTCCCGGATAGGTAAAGGGGGGCAAAAATGTATATGAGGGGCTAAGCATGATCAAGAAGAACAAGAGAGAAGAATGAATTACCTTGGTCTTTCCAGGAAGAAAGTGAGAGAACTCATAATGCGGTGTCAACCTTCAAACTCAACATAATTTGGATAAAAACAAAGTATTAAACATGCCAAAAATTTCAAATAAAGCATTTAGCAACTTAAACATATTATAAAACCTTTCAAACACATAAAGATTTAAAACCAGTCAGCAACAAGATCTTCACTGAGATCATATCCAGATAAGAAGCACAAAACTTTTTTCGAAAACTCTCAGTTAAACCACCTCGGTCGAGGTGTTCTTAGGTCAACCGAGGTGAAGTACCTCGTTCGGCCAGAACTGCCCCGGTCGAGATCAATTTTTTTTTTTTCTGTCCAGTTTTGACGTTTTTCTCAATCAAAAAACCTGTATGCATGCAATCTCAAATAAAACCATAGAAGCAAACTGAAGCATAAATATCCGATAATATAGAGTCATACATCACATAAGTCAATCAAATACATAAACACCCCATACTTGGGACACACTGTCCTAGTGGGTCAAAATAAGTCTAAAGAAATAAAATACTCACCGGACATAAAGCTGAGCTGCATAATAAATAAGAAAGAAAATCCTGCAGCTCTCAATAGTCACGATCCGGTGGTGGTGGTGGTGGTGGTGGTGGCACATACAGATACTGAGATGGGTCGAACGGGTAGCCCATGATGTGCTGGAACTGAATCTGAGCCATCATGTGCTGGTAATGTTGTCTCTCCTGCATCTCACGGATATCCAGTGATAGGGCAGCATAAGAATCGATCATCTGATCCGTCAAATCATCGATCCGACGGTGAGCCTTTGGATCCCTCTGTCGGCGTACCCTACGCCTAGCAGGTCATACTGGTGATGTGGCTGGTGCAGGCTCATTATCATCATCATCTATGTCAATAATCGGCGCACTCGTCCCAGCAGTATCCGTCCCTGTATCCATAGGAACTCCACCATCCTTGTCATCGTCATTAGCAGTCTCCTCCTCTACCTCATCATCCTCAGCTGGTGCAGCTGCTGCCTCTCTAGCATCCTCCATCAATTGCATCCAAGCAGTCTGCCAGTAGTGAGGGTCATAAACTGAGAACTGGGGCGACCATCTGATCCCCTGTGGTGTAGTCAGCTCCCATGGCATGGCTACATATGGTGTAGTGAGTCCTCGGGGAACCAGAATCCTCCGAGTAATCATCTCCTAGCTTGGCAGCCGCCACCATGGTACATGCGCTGAGATCCATATCTTGATAGCTAGCAATGTGGGTCACGAGGCCTCCGCAGCAGATATCCCCCTTTGCCTTGGCCTTGATCTTGTGCAGGTCCTCTGCCAACATCAAGCCAAAGTCTGGGATCCCTCCAGTCACCATGCAGTAAAGGCTGAAAAGCTCCCCCTGTCGGACCTTTTGGGGCGTCTCAGTACACGCCAGAAGCGTCTCACTGAAAATACGGTGAGCTAACCTAAAAGCTAGGTGAAAAATAATGCGCTCCCTGGAGTCTCCAGGGCGCCATCTATCTGCGTGCTCAACTACATGAGCAATATGACCCCAGAACTCCCTAGCTACAGCTCGGGAGGGAAAATCTACAGCGGTCGGAGCCGGGAAACCAAAGATGTCTCTCTAGTACTCTAAGGGAACTAAGAAGTTCCGGTTCATCAACCAGTACTTCACAAAACGCTCTGTGGAGAGGTAGGTGAAGGAGCTAATGAACTCTAAAGTAGGCTCTAAATAGGCAGGTGCGCGGATCTCACTAAACTGATCTAGCCCTACCATCAAAATCATCCATCTAAGATCTCCATCCACATGGAGACAGTCAAAAGCTGATAC
The DNA here is from genome assembly GCA_033239125.1 of Fagopyrum homotropicum. Classification (NCBI taxonomy): domain Eukaryota; kingdom Viridiplantae; phylum Streptophyta; class Magnoliopsida; order Caryophyllales; family Polygonaceae; genus Fagopyrum; species Fagopyrum homotropicum. The sequence goes on from BSWB01000003.1 coordinate 65,816,958, forward strand.
GTCCAGGAAGCGCGGTGCAATCACTGGACGAGTTGCAATACGGTCATAGTCGACCTAGTGTCTCTCGTGGATCACCGGTCTATAAGGTCTAGAGGAAGAAGAAGAAGGGGAAGGGGAGGATCTGTCCCTCAGGACAAGCTGTCTATCTGAACTCATTTTTCAAACACTCTGTCAGATCACCTCGGTCGGCCTGACACAACTCAAGAACACCTCGGCCGAGGCACAGAACGACTGGACCGAGGCGAATAACTGCGCGAACGAATCTCTCAAAAATCCAGTTCTTTTCCCCCAAAATCACTACAACTGGTTCCTATGGGGTACTTAATCTGTTTCTCAGCAAATGCAAGGGCAACCAAAGCCCAATTCAAAGCAAAACAGTGAAAAGGAGAGAGGTTAGGGTTTTTTCGATGTTTACCCTGATTCGGTCGATTCAGTTCGTGTTTCTCGCAGATTGACGCTTGCATTGGGATCCTCTATCTTTTCTTTGCAGTTTGGAAGCAAGAATCGTCGAAAACGATCGAAGAATGGCGAAGCGAGGCGAGGAAGCTGCCGCGGTCGAGGAGAGGGTAAAAGAAGAGAGAGAAATTCAGCCCCCCTTTTATACCCTTTTCTGGAACTGCTGTCACCTCGGTCGAGGTGGTCTCGACTGGACCGAGGTGGTACGGACCAAGGTGGTTCTTCAGAAACCCTAGTCGCCTCGGTTGCTCAAGAATCATCTCGGTCGAGGTGCTTTGACAGCAACCGAGATGTGCCTCAGTCAAACTCCATCTTCTCAAATTCTCGAACTTCTGTCCTTCCAGTTGTGCTCCTGGTATGTACTCCTTCCTTAGATGTCACCTGTTATCTGTCTAGGACGCCAAAAACAAAACAAGCAAAGCAAAAGCAAACTATCTAAGCTAGACTAGAAAAAGGGAAAAGAAAGCAATACCTTGGATTGCCTCCCAAGAAGCGCTTGGTTTAAGGTCGCTAGCTGGACCATACGGCATCTCTCAAATGTGATGGGAGGTGTCCTCACCCCATACTTCACCTCCATCGTGGGGTGAAGTAAGTAAGTCTATCAAACGCTCCAACAAGTGTAAGTGCTCATCGGGGAATGAATCGTCTATGGGTGGGTCGTCCTTCTCGCGTGAAGATGCAGGTAGCCGGCTGAGGTGATCCGCAACAGAATTTTCGGATCCCTTCTTATCGCGGATCTCTAAGTCAAACTCTTGAAGCAAGAGAATCCATCGAATAAGGCATGGCTTGGCATCTTTCTTAGCAAGCAAGTAACGGATGGCTGCATGGTCGGTGTAGACAATGACTTTCGCCCCTACTAGGTAAGAACGAAACTTCTCGAAAGCATATACAACCGTCAATAGCTCCTTCTCGGTGGTAGCGTAGTTGCGTTGTGCTACATCTAGCGTCTTGCTAGCATAGTAGATGGCGGTGGTCCGTCCATCCTTCTTCTGTCCAAGCACCGCTCCTACGGCTACATCACTAGCATCACACATGATCTCAAAGGGCAAGGTCCAATCCAGAGGTTGGATAATGGGAGCGGAGATCAATGCTTCCTTAATCCTGTAAAACGCATCAAGACACTCCTGCGAAAACTCAAAAACAACATCTTTATTCAAGAGGTTGGTTAGAGGTTTAGAAATCTTGGAGAAGTCCTTGATTAATCTCCTGTAGAAACCTGCATGCCCGAGAAAACTCCTCACACCTTTAACAAAACAAGGGGGAGGGAGTTTCTCAATAGTCTCGATCTTAGCGCGATCGACCTCAATGCCTTGATTAGAAACGAGGTGTCCTAGCACAATGCCTTCATTAACCATAAAATGACACTTCTCCCAATTCAAAACAAGATTAGTGTCCTCACATCGTTGTAGCACTAGAGAAAGGTTAGATAGGCAATTATCAAAAGAGGAACCATATACTGAAAAATCATCCATAAATACCTCCATGATCTCCTCTATGTACTCGGAAAAGATAGCCATCATGCATCGCTGGAAGGTGGCGGGTGCATTGCATAATCCAAATGGCATTCTCCTATAAGCAAATGTCCCCCATGGACAAGTGAAAGTGGTCTTCTCCTGATCATCCGGATGGATAGGAATCTGGAAGAATCCACTATAGCCGTCTAAGTAGCAAAAGTGTGAATGCTGGGCTAACCGTTCAAGCATTTGATCAATGAAGGGAAGTGGAAAATGGTCCTTCCGAGTGGCCGTGTTCAGCTTCCTATAATCAATGCAAACCCTCCAGCCCGTAACGGTCTTGGTTGGGATGAACTCGTTGTTCTTATTCGTCACAACGATCATCCCTCCTTTCTTCGGAACTACATGCACCGGGCTAACCCATTTGCTCTCCGAGATAGGATATATGATACCTGCATCCAACAACTTAAGAATTTCCTTCTTCACAACCTCTTTCATGATCGGATTTAACCGTCTTTGAGGTTCCCGTGAAGTCTTATGATCATCCTCCATTAGAATTCTATGCATGCAGAAAGAAGGCTTAATGCCAATAAGATCATCTATAGTATAACCCAAAGCCTTTTGATGCTTTCTCAAGACATGCATTAGTTTAGACAATTCAGATTCGGAGAGGGAAGCACTAACAATAACGGGATAAGTGGAATCCGGTCCAAGAAAGACATACCTCAAGTGGTTTGGGAGTTGTTTAAGCTCCACAACTGGGGGCGCTTTCTGAGGGGGATCCTTGCTTCCTCCTTCCAATGAAGTAGATCCAGAAACTGGACTTTCGGAAGTCTCAGTTAAAATCGTCTCGCCTTCGACCTCGGTCGAGGCGCAGAGGCGTTGACCGAGATGTTCTTCAGTCGCCTCGCTCGGTCCAGAAAGTGCCTCGGTCGAGGTACTGTAACTGGAACCGAAACTGGAGATCCTCGTCTCTTGGATTAGCTTCTCAGTTTTAGCTCCTGGATCTTCTTCCAGTGCTTTTAAGCTCCGTATATCTGCATCACAAGAAGCATCTATACCTTCCTCCATCAAACTGAAACTAATAACTCTTTCGAGTGGATCGTTAATAAGGATAGAGCTCACCAATTCTCTTGATTCTTCTTCATCATAGATGTTGAAGATATCATCGCTTAGCTGCTCTCCCTTCATGGTTGCAAGTAATGCGAACTCCACTTCATCTCCACAAATGTTGAATTTCAACTTGGCGTTCTTACAATCCACGTTGCAACCCGAAGTTGCTAGAAATGGCCTCCCGAGAATAATAGGAACAGGATAATCTGCGGGAATGTCAAGTACAACAAAGTCTATAGGTAAATAGAAGTTACCTAACTTGACCGGAACGTCTTCCAAAATTCCCACGGGATGGGTAATGGAGCGATCCGCCATGTATAATCGAATCTTGACCGGATTAGGCTCTCCAAGTCCGATCTTCACACATAGCTCCAGCGGAATGATGCTCACGCTGGATCCTAGATCACATAAGGCTTCACAAGTGACATCCCCAACTTAAATGGGAATGCAAAATGAGCCGGGATCTCTCAACTTAGGTGGCATCTTCTCCTTCATGATTAGGATAAGCTCCGAGGATTTAGATGTCATCCTTACTTCACCAAAGTCCTCCAGTTTCCTCTTCCTTGATAGGATCTCTTTCAAGAACTTCCCATAGGCGGGCATCCCTAGAGTAGCATCAAGAAAAGGAATGTTAATATGCAGTTTATTCATCAAGTCAAGGAACTTACCAAAGTGCTTGTCTAGATGTGCTCTGGCCCTTGACTGGGGGAATGGAAGTGGTGGTTTGTATGCAAGAGGTGGAACATAAACTTCAGTTTTCCCCTCCGCTTTCTGTGGTTCCACCTTGGTTGGCATCTCGGCCGAAGTGTTCTTCGACTGCACCTGGACCGAGGTGGTCTTCGTCGGTACTGGCACCGACCGAGGCACTGGATCGGCAGTTTTCAGTCCACTCCTCGTTGTTATGGCCATGATCTGGCCCTTAGGGTTGCTTTCCGTCCTTGCTGGAAGCTTCCCTGGATCTCTTGGCGCTTCATTCGCCCTACTAGCAAGTTGTTGTTCAAAGGCTTTTTAGGCCTTCGAAAATGAAGTCATAGAAGTCTCCATAGCACTAAGCTTGATCAAGATAGCCTCCAGCACCGCGTCTTTCTTTTCCGGCTGGGACGAACTTGATCCTTGCCCCTGGCTCTTTAATGGATTAGAAGAAGAAGAAGGGGAAGAGAGGAAAGGATTAGAGGAATCGTTAGAATTGGAGTTAGAATGATTGTTACCAGAATTTTGGTTGTTCGCCCTCCAATTATTGTTGTTGGACCCTCTATTGTTGTTGTAGTTGTTGTTCCGGGAATCGTTGTTGTTGTTGTTACGGTATCCATTGTTGTTGTTCCTTTGTCCTTGATCTTCCTTCTTGGTTTAAGCAACCAAGAGTTCCTTCAATTGCTTCACGTCATTCTTCAAAGACGTGAGTTGATTGTTGTTTGGCTGAGTATCTTGGAAGTTAACTCTTTTAACTCCACCTTCAGCTCCTTGATGGGTGTATTTCTCCATATGCAAAGCTTGCTTCTCGATAAAGTCCCAAGCTTCGTCAATCGCCATGTCCATAAAGGTACCGGCGGAGAGTAGTTGGAGGTTGAACTGGGTGCTTCCGTCCAGTCCCTTGAAGTATATCTCCAACAACTCTATCTTTGGAATCCCATGATGTGGGCAATCCAAAAGAATGTCTTTAAACCTCTCCCATGACTTGAACAAGCTCTCCTTGTCCTTCATAATGAATGCATTAATCTTCCCTCTCATTTCAGCGGTCTTAGAGGGGGGAAAGAATTTAGTCAAGAATTCCGTAGTCATCTCTTCCCAAGTGCTGATTTTTCCTAGAGGAAGAGATTGATACCAAGTAAGAGCTCTATCTTTTAAAGAAAAGTAAAAAGGTCTTAGCTTGTAGTTGTTATTTTCAATTCTTGAGGGTCTCAAGGTCTCCATCAAGATCTCATAGTTCTGAAGATGTTGATGTGGGGATTCCTTCTCTAGCCCTCCGAACTGGCATTGGCGAATCATGGAAAGAACTTGTGGTCGAAGTTCGTAGTCATGGTCCGCTGGATTTCCTAGGTTAACTCCTAGACGCCTCAGTTGTTGATTGGGGTCCATCCTTTGACCTAGGGTTTGCGGGATTCCTGCAAAAAGAGCGCCTCGGACTGGCATCCGAGGTGGAAGTACCTCGGCCGGGGCGTCAAGTACTGGGACCTGCCTCGGTCGAGGGTCTGCGACTGGGACCTGCCTCGGTCCAGCATCGGGAATTGGATCTTCCCTCGGTCGAAGTAGATACTGGTCTCGTAAGGCTGCCATATCTGCTTCGATCGCTTCAGTCCTGGTGCGAGTTTCTTCTTTCTCTTGCCTCAGTTCTTCCCTGCTGAGGTGTAGCTGTTCTAACGCCTCTTTCAACTCGGCCTCAAGATCATGATTGTCTTGGTTGGCCATTTTCGCTTCTCTCAAGCGTCGCTTGTATGTCTTCTCTGGTTCGGGATCGTAAGGAACGATTTCCTTCCCAATGCGGGTTCTTCGCATAAACCTAAGAAAGAACCTGCAAAAGTCACTCAAGTAGAGTGTTTAGTAGACACGGGGGCAAGTACCCCAAAAGCAAACCGTAACCGGCTCGGTTTAGACCAAGTCCCCGGCAACGGCGCCAAAAACGTGTTCGCTCCAAACGGTGTGTGCAAGCTTTAAATTTATAACCCTAGATTTAAGCTTAAAACAAGGATGCGAACCCGCAGTGTACGGGTCAATCGTAGTAAAAAGCAAGGAATTCCAGGGGTCGATCACACGGACTTAGTGAAACAAAGTCGGAATAGATAAGCTTTAGCAATTACTAACCACAAAGCAATCAAAACAATCAAGGATGATAAAAAGTCAATAAAGGAAATATGCAATTCTAGGGATTAAAGCATCTAGTTGTGGTTCCAACTCAAGATCTAAAGATAAGTGGACAAAGTTAAGGTTTTTGCATAGGGAAGGTGTTACTAAAGTCGAATAGATCACCGGATAAGTCTCACTACTCACTAATCCAAAACCGTAACTCCTATTACCGGGTAAGTCTCAAGGAATTAAGATAAAGAACTATGATCTCAAACTAACACACCATCTAATGGAATAGAATCAACCTTTACCGGGTAAGTCTCAGGCTAACTCACAAAGATGGGATGAAAGCACACTCAAACCCCAATAAAGGATAAACCTTTATTACCTACACTTATGATCTTAGGTAAACAAACAAAGGAATCACCGGGTAAGTCTCATCCTAGGCTTGCATTGAACCAGGAAAGGTGTAATAAGAATAGGATTTGGCAAACTCTAACACTTAACTCTCAGTTTCGGATCAGATAAGTCACCTCGGTCAGAAGAATTCCACCCCGGCCGAGATGTTCATCGACTGAGCGAGATGTTTAGGGTTAAAGTTAAAGACTCGAACTTTCAGGGTCCTACTGTGATTAAGATTATTCTATCATTGTTTTTCCTACAACCTTCAGCCAATCACCCTAGAATCACACAAAGAGATTAGCCACTCATCATCATGAAAGTATTAATCAAATGTATGGGAAGAAAGAGAATAATTGAACAAGAAAACCTTAAGAGAAAGGCTTCAATAACTGAATCAATTATAAAACCAACAAGCGTTCCTTGGATAGAAATCCAACAAGACAACAAAGAAGAAGGGAATCTAAGATGATCTTACAAAAACCCTTCGAAAGCTATGAAAGCTATAAACTTCCTTCTTCAACCTTCAAAAAGGTTCTTCGAATCTCCCAACTGGAGTATGGCTGCTGCGGTGTATTAGGTGTAAGCGAGGTGATAGCGGATGTATGCAGGATGTCGGATTTGTGGGAAATCCGACCCTTTTTATAGGAAAATTACTCTCCAAAGATAAGATATCTTAGAAAGATCTCTTCCCATAAAAATAGGTAAAATATATGATCTATCATATCTTCTTCCTTCTAGGAGCCAAGCCCAAAAATACAAGATCCTCTTTCCAAAGATAAAAGATCTCAACCAAGAATAAAATATTCTCGCCGCATCCCAAGTGTTCGCCTCGGTCGAGTCGACTTCTCTGGATCACCTCGGTCGAGGTGAATCTGTAGTCAACCGAGGTGAATCACAACTGAATGTGAAATCTCTCAAATCTGGTCCAAAGTGAATCTCTAATCTATGTCTATGCTTCCTGGATGTTTCCTTATGTTCCTGAATGTAGCTCCAATGACTCCATAGCTCCTTTTGCTCCTTTTTGATGCAAAACGTGCCATTTTACCTACGATTACAACAAAACTAGGTGTAGACCTCGATTCCCGCAAAGGTAGATGAAACGGTAATATAATCACATAATATACATACAAACATGCAGATTATTGAAGATAAAACGTCCAAACAAACCCCAAAATATAGACTATAATTCATGCTATCAATGATGATGATGTTTGATGTGTTATTGTGCTTTGGAGAGCCAGCTAAGGTGGTGTAGGTTGCTGATTCTTCCCTTCTGCTTAGGTTTCTGTTGGTGAGTCTTCATCTTCCTCTTTCCTTTCTTCTTTTCTTCTTATCTTCCTTTTTAGCTGAGGATTCACAAGTTTAGGCTTGTGTGGATCTTTCCTGGATGTTTTGATGCTTATACATGTATATATATGTGTATGTTTGGTATCTGGTTGATGAAGTGGTGAGGAAGAACAAGTGAAGGATCGAAGAGAAGTCGAAGACCAACCCTTTGCACACCAGCCGCCCCTGCACCTGAGTTGAGCCGCACCTGCGCCTGGTTGTGAGCCGCCCCGGCGCCTACAGTGAGCCGCCCATGCGCCTACAGTGAGCCGCCCCTGCACCTCACTGCTGCAATACCTTGCGCCTCTTGCTTCCTCTGGTGAGTGTCCAGGGTATACCTAGTTGGTATGTTTCCTTCCTTCCTTTCATTTGGCCTTATCTTCATATATGGCTAGGCTAGTATGGTTGAGGATGAGCTTGATGAGATGTATGTTGGGTTTGTGCCTTAGGCACTTGGTGTATATTGAGGATTATGAGGTTTAGATGTGGGATATAGGTTGGCTATGGTTATGAGGTGTAGAAGATCCGTCCCCTAACCTTTGTAGCGCATGATACTGTGTGTGCCTTGCTTATGTAGGCGGTGATCGTTTCCCCAAGGGGAACCTATGACGTGGTTCAGGATTACGAGTATTTTAAGTAAGTCCATAGGACTTACTTAGCGTGTAGTTGTGGATTTGAGTGTTTGTAATGGTTGTTTGTGTGTTCATATAATTGTTGCACTTATAACCTAAACTGGACTATGATTGACCACTTCATTACCTTAATTGGACCAAGTGTATTATAACCGGGCGGTGACCGTCTGCCAAAGCTCGCCGAGAGTGGAGGAGGTGCTCGGAAGCTAGTAGCTCAGAGAGAGGTAGATCCCATGCAAAACCTGAGATAAAGGAGGAAGAGACGGGGTTCTTTAGGCTCCTCGTGTCACAAAATAAGTTGAGTTAGTAATGGGATAACTTAAGTAAAGATAATAAACGGATGTGTGTGTGGCATTTCATATTGTGATGTATTGGTGTTTGTATGTGCTATTACTTCATTCTTATTTATTTCTGTTAGCTAATGATTTGTACCGTGTTGTAGATGATTTGCAGGTTAGGAAGACTGCAGAGTGAGCCAGATGGGTGATCAGCCGAGGGCTTCCGTACACTAGGTTGTTCGTGGGATATGGGATGTTTTGTACTTGAATGTTTATGGTTGCCGTTTTGTGCTCGGTTGTGATGTTATAAACCTTTTGATGTATATGTTGTATAGTTTTTATGTATTTGGTTTTATCTATTTGTGCCTTGTTGTAACTTCCAGTGAACTTGTTGTCGGGCTTGGGTCAGGGTCCATTGTGAGATCCTAGCCCATGTGACGCCCCTAATTCCGTGGATTTGGGGTGTTACACTAGTGTCGTCCCCGCGCCTTTGGGTGTGTTACCGCCCCCGCGCATGTGTTCAGCCGCAGTCGCGGCGTTGGACCCTTGTCACCGCGCCCGTGCCTCTTCTTGCCGCACCCATGCCTTCTTCATTAGTAAGTTCATCCTTCCTTCTTGATCCTTTTTTAGAAGCATGCTAGGTTAGAATGTGTGGAGTTTGAGGATGATGATATATGGATGAATTTCGTGTGAGGCTTTGAGGTTTTGTTTTGAATATCGTGGTTATTGAAAAACCAAGTAGAGGATTAATAAGGATATTAATACTCTAGAAGGGGGTTGAATAAAGTATGGGAACTTTTCATAATATCGAATATCAGGGATTTGAAATGAATCTCAAGGCCTTCAAGTCGATCTTTGTGCTTTGTGATAAAACTGTTTCTCAAGGCTTTGAAGTGAATCTCAAGGCCTTGACTTCGAAACCTACAGAAAGTTGTTAGTCACAATTTAAGTGATATAAGGTGCGAAATGTAAAAGATCGACACATGATATGTTCACGAAGTTCGGCCCTAACAACCTACGTCTCCATCCTAGGGTTTCTCGACCCTAAGATCTAACTATCTTATATTTGTTTAACGAGTCCTGGATACAACCTATAAGAACTTCCCTTCTTCTCTCAATGTAGCCTCAATGCTACGATCTAGTCAACTCCTATTCTAATGTTCTTGAGTATAACACTAAAATGATATGACAATGTACCTCTTGTGTTTATCTCACTCTATCAAATAAACTGAAGTAAGCTCAAAGAGGAAGATAAACTTTTGGATCGATAAAGATGTCTTGAATGATCGCTTGTAGGCTTGGTGTCTTCTTCTTCAATTGATGTCTTCTTTTATAGACTTTTATAGATGATCTTCTTCTAGCCGCTATCTTGTAGCCGTTGCTACTTCTTTCTTCCATAGAATCTTTACTTTGTTGAACGAGATCTTCTCATGTTGTTTGAGAACTAGCCGTTGCAATTTCCTTCTTCCATAGATTATTCGGTTTGTTGAACGAGATCTTCTCATGTTGTTTGAGAATGAGATCGTATCAGTTATGATTTACAGATGTTATGTACGATCTTATGAGGATCTTAGATGCTAGAAGTAGAGTCTTCTAGCATTGTGTTCCGATGATTGATTATGTATGCCTTGTGTATCAAGTTGTGTATATTCCTGCGGGATTTGGAGAGTTGATCGATAGTCAAGGATATTGTGATGCAGGTAAGTCCGTGAGACTTACTTAGCCGCATTCCTATATTGAATGTATGCATGAGTGATGATTATTATATGCTTTATAGCATGCGTTGTTGATTATTACAGACGTTTGATTGACCCCTTATAACGAGCGGTGACCACTTGCTCAGCATTCCCGAAGGAAGTTGAGGGGTTCTTTGGGACTAGGCCAATGTTGGTATACGGAGAAGGTATTGAACCATTCCTTATGGTATAGGTGAGGTACTTTGATACCACTCCAGATGGTAAAAGGAATAGAGGCGAGAGTGATATAATTCTCGTGTCACAACCATAAATATGGTTCGAGTGTATGATGTTATAAAGATAATAAAATGGGATATTTGTGCGATAGCATGCTTGGTGTTTATTGTATTTCTGATGTGTGTATGTGTTTATGCATGATCTTATATATGAATTGTTATCTAACGGTTTCATACCGTATTGTAGAAGTTTTGCAGGATAGGAGGACTGCAGAGTGATCCGGATGAATGATCAACCAAGGGTTTCCGTACATCTATGATGTTATGGGCTTTTCGGATGTATATTTGTATATGATGATACCGTTTTGATACTCGGATGTGGTTTTGTATGCTTTTGATATATGATATTTGAGCTTTATCTGTTTTGATTTTATATTTATTTGTTCCTTATTGCAAGATCCGGTAAACTTGTTGTCAAGCTAAGGTCAGGACCCATTGTGAGGTCCTAGCCCGTACCACTCCGAGTCCTACGGATTTGGGGTGTTACAATGATTATATGTTGTTGTTGCGAAATAGAAAATCTTTATCGACAAATAATGATCTGGGGGGCAAGGTTCATCTGCTGTTGATCGTAGAAGTTTTACCTAAGTACAAACAACTTTTCCCGCAAGTATTACAGGATCGGAAGTAGTATTACTGGCTATCGAATCACAGGGATTGTGTCTAAATTGGATAACATTAATAATTAGTTCTTCAAAGCATAAAAGAAAGCATTAACAAGATATAATTATAAACAAAACAATGATGAATGTATATCAATAGAGGAAAGTTGATATAAGGAAACAGGATTCCCCACTATAATAATTTAACATATTGATGTGCGCGCGCGCGCACACACACACACACACACACATATATATATATATATATATATATATATATATATATATATATATATATATCATGAACACTTGATGATGATAAAAGTAGGTAACCATCTAAAAACACCTCGGTCATACACAAACCAAGACCGTGCTTTTCAACTTACGTAGCTCTCAATCCAACGGTTCAACGAGTATAGAAAAACCCATTAAAAACTTAGAAATCCATGAAATTCCAAGAAAAATCTTCTCTTGTGTCCCTTCATTTTAAAAAGGTTCATAGACCGGAACTTTCTACACTGATCAGGAATCCTCGAAGCTTTGATAAGATAATACTCTCAAAACCAAGTTCTTTTCAATAAATTCAATAGAATATACTTCACTTTTGGCCTTTCACCTGTTTTATCTACACCAATAAAAAATGTCATCCTTTCGGAGGCTTTCAAAAGGTGGAGTGAAACACTTTGAAAAGACACAATAACAAACCCCAATTTATAAAGATATATGCATACCATATACTAAATCATTACATGGATCATCCAATCCTTAGATCAAGGAGGAAGCTTAGTCAGTCATGATAGATTATAAAGCAAAGACCATATATTATACCAAGATAGACGAAACTTACAAGAGTTTGGTTCCTTCAAGACAACCTTCAAGCAAAACTAATAATATACGACGGCTAGAATAAGGAGGGAATATAAGACTATTGAATTCAGGAGGAATCAATGTATCTAACCCATTCTCATTTCGAATATATATTATCTATAAATATTTGGGTTGACCTAATTAACTCATATTTTCAACATTGTTAATTACTTTTGAAAGAGTAAATTCTTGTTTATATATTTTTTATGCATGTTGATGAATGAATCAATCCTTTTTATGTACATGTAGTAGGCATGACCGTTTCACTAGTAGGGTGTGTCAACTACCACGTGTCTCTTGTTTTTCAGGTCCTTGTACTGAATATGTATATCTACTTCATTGCCTATTTTTGTTTGAAATAATTATGCAAGATATGAGGTGGTCAAATGGAAAATAAAGGAGCAAATAATGAAAGTTTGTGTCCACAATATAGTGCACACATGCACCTCATGATGCGTATGTATGTATGTATGTATGTATGTATGTATGTATGTATGTATGTATGTATGTATGTATGTATGTATGTATGTTGCTTTTGATGCACATGTATATCTATCTATAAAAAGGGAAGGTTGGCTCAATGAATAGTTTATTGACGACTTTACCCCTGCCACAACCTTCTATAATTACAAATATGTCATTTCCTCCTCTCTTCTCTTGTCTCTTTTGACAGTTTCCCCTACTCACATTTTATGCATGCCATCAATACCACTAACTTAAAATCCCAAATTTGAATGCTATATCTATTCTCCCCCTACCAGAGATTCCTAGAGTCAATCATTCATGCTTGACGCCGCAATCAGAGGGATCAACTATGAGCAAGTCGAATCAGTCGTGGAACCTTCTTTTATCAAGTAATATGACTGAGTATTGGATAAAGTAGTAACAACAATTGTATTTTATTCTTGTATAGACCTTGATGGCCAATTTCCCGGCCTTTGATTAGTATAATGGTTTTCTATATAATCTTGTATGAAGGAGGTTGATCCTAAAACAACACCACATTATGCTAAAATTGCTAATGTTTTGGAAGGGAGCATGATGCGGGGATAAGCCGCAGTTCCCGGTCTAGATTGAAAGTCCTTAACTGGGATAAATCGGGTTGTTCTATAGAATAAATCGATCGATTTATTTGATGAACATGTCGATTTTTTTGACAAACTCAGAACACGGATTAGTGAATGATATGAAAAGAAAAGAAGATGATTATGGAATGATAAATGAAAGATATAGGAAGATATGAACCAAGATAGTTCCGCAAAAGAACATTGACCAATGATGTGTCAAAACCCTTGAACGAGAAGATTACCTTAACCCGCACTTCTTTAACGTTAAACAAATCTTCTAAGTAAGACAAGCACAAAGAGGGACTAGGATTGACCAAAAGCACCAACCTTCAACAAGATTAACACACACACAAGCACGATCTAGCAAGAACTTCGCAACGGTTCAATCAAGGCTCTCTCTTTGATTGAATAGGAATGAATAAAATACAAACTTGGTAAGCAAAGTTGTAAGTTCACACAATATGTGGAAAATATATCAAATTTAATCTACTAAACAATCTCCCCCACTAAGGCTATTTATTAGTAAGATTGATCCTACTAAAACTAGGAAAATATATTTAAAGATAATCTTGCAAAGATATCTTTCAAATATATAAAACTATAAAATCTAAAAGATATGATCTAACTAATAAAATATATCCTTTAAAAGATAATCTAGAAAAGATATCTTTAAAAGATATAAGATATAAAAGAAAGAATTTGGCCTACTAGGCTCTTTTTGGTTTTTGTTAAAGAAACTATACCCCATATTTTTTGGGAGAATTTGATATACTAGGCTTTTTTGAGAATATGATTTAGTAAATGTACCCCATAATTTTTTACCACTTTCATTTAATGGTAGGTAAAAATAATTAACCCTTCTATTTTAAATAAATAATAATAATTGATGTTTCTTATTTTTATATAACTGTAAGTTTTAAATTTTATTTACTGAATTTATTTTTTTAGTTTCTTTTATTTTTTTTGACTTTTTTTATTTTTTTATTTTTTTTATTTCTCATACCGGAAAGTTTTCATACCAGAAATTCAGAATTTTTTCATACCAGAATTTTTTCATACCAGAAATTTTCATATCAGAATTTTTTCATACCAGAAATTTTCATACCATAATTTTTGCATACCAGAAATTTTCATACCAGAACTTTTTCATACCAGAAATTCAGAATTTTTTCATACCAGAAATTTTCATACAATAATTTTTTCATACCAGAAATTTTTTCATACCAGAATTTTTTTTCGTACCAGAAATTTTTTCGTACCAGAAGTTTATACCAGATTTTTCATTTTATCTTTTTTTATATAATTTTCTGGTATGAGTTTCTGGTATGAAATTCATACCATAAACTCATACCAGAATTTTTTTTGGTATGAGTTTCCTGGTATATTCTTTTATACCAGAAATTTCTAATTAAGCCAACGAGATATATTCTTTCATGAAAAATTCATACTAAAAAATTCTGGTATGAGTTTTTTGGTACGAAAATTCATACCATAATTTTCACTTAGATCCAAATGGGTTTTAGATCCAATTGTGTTGGGTCCAAGCTAATACATAAAAGATAATGAAAGATTTTAGCTTCCAGCTATTAAAGAAAATTGGTGGGTAAATGATTTTTCTTTTGTTAAAAGTTTGTTTATCATTACGAAGAAAAGAAAATATATTTGGCAATGAGATTCCAAACAACATTCACTGTTTTAAGCTCCTGTGTGTTATGATGAACAAGGATGATATAGAGAAACTACTCAAGAACAAGAGAGACACAACCAAGGGTGCAATACAATAACACACAGAAGTTGCTCCAACTGGGTAAAGTAGAAGATAAAGACCCGTAGTTGCAAGACGGCGCAACACACAGAAGTTGCTCCAGCTGGATAAAGTAGAAGATTTCGATAACCGGAGCATACCAGTTGGCTTTGTGCTATTGATCTAGATCTCATTTTATGAACAGAAGAAGGGAATCCAAGCCTTACCACAATTCTGCTTCTTAGGTATAAACGCACCACGAACCAATGCCCAGCCTTGTTTATGCTCATACCTATTTATATCTCATTTTATGAAACTGGATCTAGATCTAGAACCAGATCTAGATCTGAAATCAGATCTAGATGAGGGCAACCTTTGTTCACACCTCCATCTCGCAGCTAGCAACCTCCCTCTCCCGATCTCCTCCTCCTTCCATCTTTGCTTCAGCCATTAACGAACCTTTAGATCCAATCAAAACAGAAACAAAAGAAGAAAAAAATAAAAAAGAAAGGAAAATCGACCACCAAAACCAGGTCTTGTAGAATCGGAGCACGGTGGAGAGGGCGGCAGTTTGGGACTGTGAGTTGTTGGGTACTGAGGGCAGTTTGGGACTGTGGCAAGGATACATGGAGATGAATCGGAGATCCATAGCCTCCTTCAGCAATTGCCGGACTAAAGAGAGGGAAGCGAACGATAGAGGGAAGCGAACGATTAAACGGCTACCAGAGAGGGAAGGAGAGAGGAGAGTAAAGAGATTAGGGTTGAACGGTTAAAAAAAAAAAGGGGCCTAGTTACTTAATCAAAAATAAGAAAAAGCCTAGTTACTATAACCATAACTTAAAAAAGTCTAGTTTCCAAATTAGCCCATATTTTTTTATCACTTTCATTTAATTGTAAGTAAAACTAATTAACCCTTCTATTTAAAAAAAATATTTGTTATTTCTTATTTAACTGTAAGTTTTAATTTTTAAAAACTAAATTTGTTTTTTTATTTTCTTTTATTAATTTTTTTTGTCTTTTTTAATTTCTTTCTTTATTATTTATTTCCTGAAATGAAGAATTTTTCACACACCGGAATTTTCACATACCGGAATTTTCACATACCGGAATTTCACATACCGAAATTTCACATACCGGAATTTTCACATACCGGAATTTCACATACCGGAATTTCACATAACAGAATTTCACATACCGGAATTTCACATATCGGAATTTTTATTTTTTTTGTCCTTTTTTATTTCTTATAATTTTGTGGTATGAGTTTTTGGTATGAAATTTCATACCAGAAACTCATACCATAATAGTTTTTATTTCATTTTGTCATTTTTTATTTTTTATAATTTACATACCGGAATTACATGCCGGAATTTCATACCGGAATTTCATACCAGAAAATTCTGGTAGAAACTAAGCCACGCCCTCTCCCAACATAACCATTATTATACAAAAACTATACAACAACTCAAAGGCATATTACAACATAAACTTCCATTAGCTTCCCTGTGAGAATGAAAAACATATTTCAATACTCAAAATATCTCTCTTCATTCTATGTGATTTGATTTCACCAAATCATGAGTATTCAGCTAGAAATGAACAATATGATAGATTTTGTAGTAGAGATGAAGGCTACTACCATTTTCTTCTTGCCTCTTTCACTGTTTGTTTTCAATTGCTTTTGTTTTGCTGTAAGTTTTGAAACAAAACTGAATCTATCCTCTCTATCACATTCTCAAAAAGTAAAAACCAGGACTACCATTCAGCTAATCTTGGCACTCTCTGCATTCAGCTAATCTGTAATCCAAATGGCCTCCTTCAGCTCCTCTAGGCACTATCTGCATTAAGAGAAAAATCAGGACTACCATTCAACTAATTTGTAATCTAAATCAATTTCTCAAAAAAGTAAAAAAACACATACACAAGAAGAGTTGCTTACTTCTCTTGGATGAGATCTATCCTCTCAATCACAACACTGTAATAGCTCTTAATCATGGCTAACATGTAGAGCATATTCTGTTCCTTGATCACTTGCTCTACCTGAACAACTTAAACAACCACATATTATAACTAAGAATTGATTAGAAAAACCTGAAACTTGTAAGATCAATAGGAGTTATATACCCTTAAGAGAGAACGCTTATGTTGGGCAAGGCCAAGGAGGTGGACAACATCGGATTGGGCAAGAGACCAGCGAGATTGTCGTTGACTCTTTAAAACAACAAGCCGAGAGAGAGCAAGCAAGTGTGGCTATGAATTTGTGAATTTGTGATGGTGTTTTTGGTTCAAAAGAGAACAAGCAAGTGTGGCTATGAATCTTCTTTTTGTGAATGACGAAAGAGAGAAAGTTGAGATCTAGATCCCATATAATCCCGCCCTAATACTCCGCCTTTTCCAAAATGACGCCCTAATATTCCGACACCGCCCAGGAAATGAAGCAGAGGAGCTTGAAACAGAGGACAATGCCATAATATTCCGGGAGCAGCCAAAACGGTAGGATTAGAGTTGAGAAGGTGAGGACAAGGAAGAGAAGGGGTTGGTGAAGACGGTAGGTGAGGGAAAGACATAGGGTTGAGAAAGAACGGTAAAAAAATCACAAGTGAGGTACATTAACTAATATGAAAATGTAAAAGGCCTAGTTAACAGAATAAAAACTAGAAAATGCTTAGTTACCAAATTAGCCCAATATAAAATCTAAAAAGATTGAATCTAAATAATCCCTAAAGATAGTGTGAGAGATTTAAGGAATTATACCAAGATAAATTGCTAAAAGATAGAAGATCATTTCCGGATCTTTTGCAACTCGTTCCAATGAAGGAAATCGGATACGAAAATCGATCGAGTTTTCCTACAGGAGAATCGGTCGATCTTTTTGGGAAATTGGTCAAATTTTCCTCTCTAGAACCCTTCTTTGCTCTTATCCTGCTTCCTTGCTTGATGGATCTTCTTGATCATGGCTTGACCCTTCTATAACAGCCAACAATGTCGCTAAGGAACTCTTAAGAGTGATGAGAGTTTCCTTGACGGTAAATGTCATGAGAAGATCTGTAACTTCATCTTTGATTGCTTTAGCTCTTGATCATGTGATCGCTCCATCCATAATCGAATTTGAATAAGATGAAGGTGAAGGAGTTGTTGGCTTATCTTTTAATGCTTTAGCCTTTGAGCGTGTAACTGGTCCTTGTATTGGAGATGGTCCCACATCATAGCAGCTTGGAAGACACCTTGAGGTGGTTGAGTCCATAAATTGGCAGCCTCATAGGCGGGATTCACCTCTTATCAAGACCATCTTGGTAGGGAGAGACAAGATGGTTAACATGACAATGGAAGGGAGCAGCTTGGACGACACCTTGTCTGATATATGAAATGGTGGATGGTTCAAAGTTACTAAGGCATATAACCGGGTACGTAAGATTGGTGATAGTGTATCTTGGCACAATGTTATATGAGACTCAAGGCACACTCCCAAACATGCTTTTATAGCTTGGTTGGTAACCCTAAAGTGTCTATTTACACATGATCGTATGAACTTCTTGGAGATTGACCTGGTGTGTCACCTTTGCTAGTGTGAGGTAGAGTCACATGATCACCTATTCTTTAGGTGCCGGTACTCAAGGACCATATGGCGAGAGGTTAGAAGAAGTTTTCGTATGGCATCTGGGTTGGGGACACTTGACTTGGCACTGAGATGGTTGAGAAGAAGAGTCAGGAGGAAAGATAGAAGATTGAGTGCTAGGACCTTTGCACTGGTTGCTACGATCTACTTTATTTGGCATGCTCGGAATAACCTCATTTTTTAGGGGGAATCGGCTGCCAAAGGAGGTGGTGCTTAGACTCATTAAGATACATGTCTTCAGATTGCTCTAGAAGGCGTTTCCAAGAAAGTTGGTGATGGCTTGGCTGAAGCATGATCAGAGGGCTAGCCGCTTTATTGTCAATTATGTTGTTTTTATTGCAAGTTATTTGTTTTCACATGCAACGCCGTATGTGCCTGGGCATGTGACTTGTAGTTTTGAGCTTTGACGTTGGACGTTGGTTTGTTGTTTTGTAGCCGACTACCTTACATAAGGTATATGCATTTTACTCTTCTATGAATTTACCAACAGCTTATGCTAATATTTTGGAAGGTGGTAAAATGTATGTGGAGGAGCAACCTTATATGTTTGGTAATGTCCTACAAAAATAGAGGAGGCAAAAAGTTAACTTCCCCTTATCCATCATAAGCCACACATTCTAAGTGTTTTTTTTGGGTTGTGATGGGATAATATATCTTTGTTCTTTTGAAATCATGTGTCAGGAACTTTGTTAGTATTTAAGCTGATAGATGTGGATACGCTAGCTTTTTTATGTATATTCTTCTCTCAAACAATCCCGGTTCATAAACTTGCTCAATTGCTTCCCTTTAGAAGTTTTTGCGCACTATGTCTTATTTAGATCCGATAACAACACAACTTTTTTTCCCCCAGTTTGAACAAGTCTATCATTATCTCCCTCCACTGGAGTTAACATTTTTCAGCTACAACTACTGTAGTAGCCAAGTGACTCATCCTATTTGATGAGACATCCGGAAGAAGAAAGAGGAAGAATGATGCCGAGAGATATGCCTATTGAGAATTTCGATCTTGTTAGGTGGTCCACAATAGCCTCTCCTACATGCGGGGTTTTTGACAAGGTTAGTATGAAATGACCTCGTAAGTCAATCACATGGTGTTCACTTCCATGTTATTGCGGTATATATCTAACATGTGAAATGTTAGTTTCCTTTTGTATGACTTTGTCATTATGTATGTTGGAACAATATCTTCACATTCACATGATTGTTGATGTTTATGCTGTTCTTTATCACTACATGTTGGAATTATTAATTAGATTTTTCCTCTTGATGCCCTCAAGGTTTGAATTATTCTTCTTACTAAATTTCAAAATTCTTTTTGTTATCCTTATGGTTCTATTTGTTTCCTCTTTCTACTCATTCTTAATATATTACATTAAAATTCATTTTAAATATTAAAAAATATAAAATAAATTTAAAACTAATTATGACCTCATTATATTTTAAAATAATAAATTTATAATAAAAGTATTTTTTTGAATATTTTTCTAATTTAAAAAAGTAAATTAAATTAATGATAATTTTTATTTTTGAACTCAAATAATTTTTTTTATTTTCGATTTAAAATAAAATATATATAATTAAATAAATAAAAAATAAAATTTCTAAAATTTTTTTAAGAGTCCAGAATTTTAAAAATATACTATTTTTTTTAAGTTAATTTTCTATAATTTTTTTAATTTGAAAATAAAATATCATTTTATGTTTTAATTTTTAATTTATTATAATATACTTTCCCATACTCTTAAAATTAAAAAAAAACATATTTTTAAAAATTTTAGAATTAATATAAATTAAATAAATAAAATTTTATTATATTTTTAAATTTCTAGACTCTTAATAAAAAAATTTTAAAATGTTTTTAATTTAATTTTATATATATTTGTAAAATCGAAAGTAAAAATATTAAACATATTTTAATTCAAAAATAAAAAATATCTTTATTTCAAAAATAAAAAATATGTAAAAATTATTTCTATTATAAATTTATTAATTTACATTTAATAAGGTCATAATTTATTTTTTGGATTTATTATTATTATTTTATTATGAATTTTTAAGGTAATATATTAAGAATGAGTATGAATAGGAATCAAATTGAACCATAAAGGTATTAAGAGGAATTTTATAACTTAGTGGATACCAAGAGTAAAAGTCCAAACCTTAGTAGTACCAATAGGAAAATCTTTATTAGTTTCATAGCTTGAAAATCATATTGATTATGCACCAATACATCTTGGCTTACCGAAGGACGCAGTGTAGACAACTTAATTTACTACCTATTAAATTATGACTTTGTCGTCGTTTACTTATTTGTAGTTTCTACAATATCTTGACTCTTGATCTATGCTACAAGATATTTTGCGATTGTCCAATTAATTATTGTTGAAAGTTGCTTTAATTTCACGAGACAAGCTCTTATCTTTTGCTTATCACTCTTGAGCTTTGTTATTAGGCAAGAATTTGACGGTACGATTTGAATGCCATTACAATACGCCTACCTAGAGAATCTTCAGGGAAATGATCAAAACAAGAGATGCAACGAGTTTCTTTCGAACTTGGAGCAAATGATTTTGATCTTCATAAATCATAAAAATAGACTTATAAAATAGATGTGAATCAAGAAAAATATTTTTGGCAGATAAAATGAAGTAAAATATTGGAGGGTGCATATCGATGCGATTTCGGAAAGACATAAAAACTGTAGTGAGTAGGTCCCACAGCAGGCAACAGATATCTCCATTCCCGAAGGAGAAACATAACCCTTCACCTTCGCCCCCTTCCCTTGTCCATCCGTTTTCCTTTCCTTACAATTCGGAACTCTCATTTCTCCAACTACCCAAAAAACCTTGCCACCTCTTTTTCCTTATTCTCCATCAATTTTCCCAATCCTGCTTCAATAAAACATGGATTCACACCTTCACTGATTTCTCTTTCAACCCATCAGCTCAATTTCAACTCTGGATCCTGGTTGCTTCTCAATTTCACTATATAGATCTGCTGCCTCGTCTTTTGATGGTGAAGTCTCTCTTTCTCCCTTATTCCCTGCTTCTCTCACTTCAACGCAGCTTCTTCAACTAACTTTTCGCTTGATTGATCCAAGTCACGAGTACATCCAAAATTTCCTTTTTTTGAGTTTTTGTACTATTTTTTTTTTTGCTTATCTTGTATATATGAGCTGCTGTTTGATTGACATAGTTCGGGGTTCATAGGGAGAGGAGTCAAGGGACGGGACCTAGGGCTTCTTGGATATTGCCAGAAGTACAAGTTAATAATTGTTGAGACAGAAGTTGAAGTAAAGACATGGGGTTGTTTGGGGGTGGCAAGAGAGAGAGAGAGAGAGAGAGGTCTAAAGTAGTTGGGTAAAGTTTAATGGGTTTCATGTGATAGGGCATTGCATTCGCCTTTGTTTTTCTGATGGCTGTGTTTTAATTATGTGTTGCAGAGATCACAGAAAGTTTTGACCCTGCTTTAGCACTTTCCAATAAGAGGTGGCTACGTCTCTCCTTCTATCTTCATCGTCAAATACGTCTGCTCTTTTTTGGGCAAGAGGGTTCTGATTCTTGAATGTACTATAACTTTCCCCTTATCTTTTGCTGTATTTCCCGTTTGTCGTTGTATATGTCTTTCATAAAGTTCCTAAATCATAATCTATTTTAATTCATGTTCTGCTTTATTTGAGTTGTTTTGTGTTAGTGCTTACACATGGGTCTGTTTGCAAAGATTGACTGATTAGATTATCTTCATTCACCGCACAAGATAAGATTCGTTTATAATTGTTTATGGCTTGATGAAATGGGAAAAAAAAATTTGCTCATCAGGTCATGGGCTGCTTTGTGTCAACACCAAAAGAGGCTGGTGAGAATAGAAGGCGGCCAAGCAATATCGGGGAAGTGTCAGTTTTTGTTCCGGGACTTCGGATCCCCAAACATGTAGACTTTTCTCAGTATCTTAGCAACCATTTATCCAAGAGCTTAGTAGAACGTTTGTCTGCACTTAGAACTCGAATTGTTGTTATGGTTGGGCATGAAGCACCCACGGTTACAAGGTCAAGAAGAAAATCCGCCACTCAACATGGTCAGTTTGTGTCAGAATCAAGCAGTTTCTGCATTTGCCTTGTGAATTCAGTTCTCTTTTCTTTCTTTTGGTGAAATAGCAAATTTGGGATTGAACTGCTTAATGCAGGAGGTTCAACATTGACAGATCTTCAGCAAGCCCTAACAGATTACTTGCCAGTTATTTTGGGATTAGTTAAAGATGGTAAAGGATTCTTAGTTATTTCCATAAATATTATTTTCTTTTCCATTTCCAGATATTTTATTAGCTTTTTCTGGGTTACAGGGAGTCCACTACAGCATATAGTGCAGTTTGTTTGGGTTAATCAGGAGGATAATGCAGAGGTAGGATGATTTGATTGTTAATGCCATTTTACTGAGATTGTTTTAGGTTGTTATGCACACGTCTTTAGTAAACTTCTTTCTCAACTTCTTCATCAGGAAACAGCCATGTCAAGTGCTTGGTACGAAGTTTTGTCCATGTTGCATTTGATGGCCATGCTATTATTTTCCCAGGCCAACTTGTTGCTTCTTCCTAAGATGTCTACTGATGGTTATCAGCCAAAAGTATCAGATGGTAAGATATATGCATTCATCAAATGATTGAAAATGTTGTTTTTTCTGGTATTTGAACTTTTTAGATGTCAGAGTTCTTTCAAATTTGTGTTTGAGACCTATTAGTCATAATAACTAGGACTATTCAAGCCATGAAGACATTCAGGTAAATGGGTATCTGTTCTCTTAGAGTCATTTAAACAACATAAGTAGTTTATAGACTTATAGTAGACTTTTAGAAAGTAAAAATGGGAGTACTAGATGAAAAAAGAAAATATAGAAGAAACCAGCGCACCTTTGTGTAATGGATCAAACACTAGGCTTTTCTATAACCTAGATGTGTTCTGCTGTAGATCTTCTCATACACGTTGACTGGGGTGGATAAACCTCACCGAAAATGGGATTGCATGCTCTGAAGTCAATAAGTGATTTCAGCGATCTTTTGTCAAATTGTTCTGTTACCCTACAAACACCAGCAAACAATTGAGAAGCATTTATATGTAAAATGTATATAATGTCTTGTGAACCTAGTATGAACCTGAATATCTACTGTTATTTGTCAATTCAAATGTTGACGCTAGCATCCACAATCTAACTAATTGGGCAATAAATTAACCTTACATTCCGAAGTCACCTTGACATGGAAAAAGAAGTGTAATAAGTGTTCTGTTGTCTTGTTTATCTGGAAGGTAAGATGTTTGTTTTAGCAAATACCTGTCAAATTACTTGTATGGTGAACAATAGGATTTTGATCTGCCATTATTTTTATGAGAATTTTAAGATTTGTAGGATACATAGTGCTCTTTTTGTTTCCAGCTCTAATTCATTTGTCTGTAATTCTTACAGAGAGCAGGAAAGCATCCGTTGATATTTTTCTTAGGGCTGCAGGATACCTTGATTGTGCTGTCCGGCATGTTCTCCCGCAGATGTCTGGTGAAGTCAGGTTTATATTTGATAACCCTGCTTTCCAATGGTGCTGCCAATTTATTAGTGTTGCAACTGTTATAATTTGTCCACGATGTTTATCATTCTTTCTTATTTTTTTTCTTCTTTTGCTCTGCCTGTAGAAGAAACTTACCAGTTGACCTGGCTGAGGGAGTTTTGCGAGCTCTTAGCCTGCAGGCACTAGGGCAGGTATGGCTTTATCATTTGTCTTGATCTATGTAATCCAATGATAACCTTGGCTTTTTGTTTTATGTCCCTTTGAGTAAGGACAGATATTTTCTCGGCAACTTACCTTAACAAAATATATTATTTTACTGTTTGAATACTCCCACTAGCTTATCTTAGACTTCCGGGAAAGAACACAAATGGTATGGTGAAGGACAACGTTTTTTATTACTCTATGTGAAAGCTATAGATGGGCTTCTGTAGTTGAGCGTAATTTGGAGTCATGGTGTTGCATGAGCTCAATGTCTCGAATTACTTACCAATTGTGATATCTGAAATTTTGGTTTTTCCCTATATGTTGACATTTTAAATGGTTGGCATTCGATTGGCATAGGCTGTTGATATTCAACTTGGAATGGCAATTGATAGTACTAAAGCTACACTTGCTGTGAAGCGAAGACTTGCATGTGAAATGATAAAATACTGGCAACAGGTATGCATATTTTAATCCTCAGTACATATTTCCTTTTACACAAGCATATACCTGTATATGCTATCATCGGCTGCTTGCTTAGTCTTACATTCTCTTGTCCAATGATCCGTGTGACTCTATGTAGGCAATATGTCAAAGCATGTTCCTAATGCGATCCTTTTGATATACCTCTTATGCTTTTCTTTTGTATCAAACATGTCAATCTTGTCACTGCCCCCAATGTTTCGGTCATTTTTCGCATCTTAGTTTAAATCTTAATTTGTAATAATTAATACTTGGTAAACTAGAAAGCTTTTAAATTTTACAGGTTCTTGAGTCAGGCACTCAAGTTACAAAAGAGGTGAAACTGCTCTTTGAGCTTTCTTCATCTTTAGTTCCGATAGTGATGAATAGTTCATCCGGAAGTGTTTGCTCTACCAAGATATGTTAGTAGTCCATTTCATTTCAGTAAATCTTGTTGCAGCTTGTGAGCAGCCAGCTCATAGCAGTAGAAACACTGCCATCCATGAAAAATCTTGCAGTACAGAAATGAAAGTTGACAATGACATGAATGTCGTGCAATGAATTTGACTCTCATTTTCTCTTCAAATTCTTTTTAGTTTTGATACGTTTTACAATTTAGAGTTTGGACGTTGGAAAGTTTAGATAGTTGGAGTATATCTTGGGATTTTGGTTATGGTGATGGAAGGGCAATTTGAGCAGCTGAGATCCTGGTGGTTGTTTAGCGGTAACGTTGAATAGAAATAGTCCAGGCCAACAAAGATGAAAAGGGAAGATGAGAAAGGAGGGGAGATGAGAAGAGAAGAATTGTTCAGAGGAGAAAGATAGACATGAAAAGCAGAAAATTGTAATGCATAATCAAATCTCTGTATTATTGCTGTATTAGAAGGGATTTCAGCTGGCCCAGTACAAACCTGGACACAAAATGAGGTTTCTCAACAAAACTAGGTTTTGACTTTTTGTAAGGAGGCCTATGAAACTAATAATCAGAAAATAACTCAAATTATATAAAACTAATGGAATAAATATCTCAATAAACAATCTTTCATCTGCAATCAGTGAATGATGTTTGTCATCTTCAGCCTAGTCTTGTGCTTCAATAAGGTTGTTTCTTTTACTTATTTATCTAATTATTTATTGGTTCATCAGTTATGAATTGACATTTTGCGATAAGTGGTAATCAAACTTCATGATGAGGCAGCTCAAGCATGTGAACTTGAGTTGTCATTGCCAAAGAGCAGCTAAGTCAGGCACTTACATTAGGCTCTAAATAATGCTTCAGAGGATGTTTTTTGGTTACCTGAATGCATGATCATATTCCATACAAGGATTACCCTGTTATTTTCACAAACTTGAGTTGTCTTCTGAGTTTCCTTAACCATTAAGCAACAGACATTTTAGTAGCTCAATAACAATAAAGATCGAGAATCTGATGCTTATTAATCTTGCAAAGGGTTTTGTGCAGTTTAATTATTCATCTTCATAAGTTTGACTTGCTTTCATTTTGAATCATGTGCTTGCATGCTACGGTTGTGCTGGCCTAATACCTATTCCGAGTATTGAAACTGTTGATATGGTGTTGTGCAGGCACAAGATAACATAATGAACCTACCGCTGACCAATGGTTGGGGTGAAAAGCATAAGCTTTTCATCAAGTGGAAATATGTCGAGGCGAAGGTATTGGATATATGGTTCCATCTCCATCTTAAATCATAAATCGTTCTGTTCGTATGAGAATATTTATTCATCATCAAAATGTTATATAGTAGCAATGAGTAGCATTTGGAAAAAGCAATCAACAATCAACAATCAACTGGTCAGTAGTATCCACCAATTAAACTGTTTCGAGGGGAATTAAGAATGTGATAAAGTCTGTTGTACATAGAGTGAAGACTGAAGATGGTGATATCCCACTGATATTGGAGTAATGAAAAAAATGGTTGTTGATTACATAAAACTCCATTTACATAATTATCATCGTGTTCATCATATAATTATATTGGCGATTCTCCAGGCGGCAGCGTATTACTATCACGGGTTGATTTTGGATGAGGGGAACACAGAAAAATCTCATGGCATGGCCGTGGCTGCATTACAAGCAGCTGAGGAGTATCTGAAGGAAAGTAAGAAGGCATGCGATTCTTTCAATGCGGCTTCTCCTTTGTCAAGGTAAATGGCTAAAGTTAATTGTTGTTTTAATGGTGATGCCTGAGATCCTTGATAACGTGGGGGCTTCCATTGTGTACAGAAGCCCTCCTCTATGGGGGACAATGAAGTATCTAACAGAGAAAATTCCAAAAGACACGGCTAGCAAGGTGCGAATCAACAAGGATTTGTATACCTCAGAAAGGTAAGTGTATGGCTATGGCTATTGCTTAAATAAAGAGGGTTGTGATCTTACAAGAGATGTGGACTTGAATTGCAGAATAATGGAGACGGCTCCAACACTGCCTGATTTCGCATTAGCTCTGAAGCCGGATGATTATCAGCTACCTCAGGTGGACCCTTGCTGGAATGAAGAAAGCGTAAGCAATGAAGTTGAAGTTGCATAAAGGTGAAGCGCGCGCGTGTGTATACGAGGAAGATAATCCCAACAAATGTAAGCTGCTGCTTCAAAGACTCTCACTCGCCTATTTCCTTGACACGTTCATACGCACAATATATTCAAACTTCTAATCTAATTCTAATTGTAAAGAGTCTCTTTGGTATCCAATATCTGTATCGGATTAATAAGTAATAGCTCCATTTGGAAGACAAGTATTTTTTAGGGTCACTTTAGTGCCAAACTCGGTCTAACCAATAAATAATGCACCCCGATATCTGTCAAACGGTCTATAATGAAGAAACTCCGTTCACCATTAGCTTCCTAATAGTGATTTGAGTTTAGTTGTGTACCGTATATAAGGAAGAAACTTTGATACGGGTTATTAGCCTGTGTAGTTGGCTTGATCCTTTGATATCTATAAAGATTGATAGAAAGAGAATAACAAAAGAAAAAAATATGGAAAAGAAGATGATCTGATGGTTAGATGGATTGATATCGTACCTAATATACAACTGACAGTTTTATACAACTCTTTCCGCTACCCAAACACAATAGGTGTTCGTAAGAAATAGTAGAAGAATAACACCAGGTGTATAAATCTTAAACTGTAATACCACATGTTGTAAGAAATAGTAGAAGAATAACACCAGGTGTATAAATCTTAAACTGTAATACCACATGTTAAACATGTTTTTATCAATACTAGTTTAGTGTCTGTGCCTTGTACGGGTATTTGAAAATGTATTTTTTGTTATTTTTTTGTGTGAATAATTTTTTATAGATGTTATTTTCTTATTATATTTTGTTGATTTGATTATGAATGTTTATGTAATAAAGTATACGCTTATTAAATAATAACAACATAATTATTGACCTAGTTCGTCATATAAATATGACTACGTCTGGGAGCATATCAAACCAAAAGTGTCCACTATATCTATATTATAAAAACTACAACATTAATAAATGTCAAAAAATAGATATGTGATTTTAAATAAATGTCAAATAATAAACGACATATATGCAATGCAAAAATATATTCAAAATAAATTAATTGAAAAATAAATAAAATTGTGCAAATATAATATAATACAAATTCAGAAGATAACATTTGTCGTGAAACCTCGAAAACTTGCGCGACAATCCGATTTTGGAAAAGAAGAATATAAACTTGATATAAGTGTAAACTCAAAAGTTATGATCCCTTGATATTATTGATAGAAAACGAAATAATTGTAAACTCAGAAAATAACATTAATCTTCAAACTTTTTGTGTTTATTTATACAACTTCTCAGAGGGTCATGTTTTCTTGATAATCGATGTGGATAGCAAATTCCATATTTTACAAAATAATTATGAATTAATAAAAAAATATTTATTGGCTTAATTTGTAATTTAAAAAAAGATTTAATCCGGAAAAAACCGTGGATGCGCCTCGTCAACATTATTCAATGTATTATTTGTATACTCTTCTTTAGTATACAAGTTCTAAAACCATCAAGTTTAGTGACTAATCGACGTGGGACAACAAAAACCCTCAAAAAATTTAATTAAATAGATCATTTTGATATTCATTTGAAAAAAAGAAAAAAAAAATTGTCCCTAAAAATAAAACTTTAGGGGTAAGGGAAGAACATTATAACGCACGTGATTATAGGTTAACTATCAAAAAAAATCTTCCCTAAAAATAAAACTTTTCTTCACTAAAAATAAAACTTTAGGGATACGATTACTTTAGAAAAGAACGTTATGCCCATATAATTGTAAATTAAAGATCCAAAAATAAAATATTATTCCGATATGAATAATAATTATACTTGAACTTAACCAAAAGGTCAAGAAATGTATTATTGGTATAATACCTATACTCCCTATTTATACAAGTTCTAAAACCATCAACCTTAGTATCTAATCGATGTGGGATAACAAAATCGCTTAAAAAGTTTAACGTAAATAGATCAGCCTAATAATCATTTGAAAAAAAGAAAAAATCTTCCTAAAAATTAACTTTAGGGAACGATTACTAAACAAAATAACGTGAAAATATTTAACGTAAATAGAAATCGAAAACTAATAGAAAAAATCGGAGTATATTTATTTTTATTTAAAAATCTATCCAAAAAATAGATTGGTTTCAACAATAAAAAGTAACGTGAAATAGTTCCACTAATATATTATTAATTTGTTAACAAAAGATTCTCTTGCTTAAAAAACAGTTTAAAAAATAAACATTTATTGGCAAAGAAATGTATTATTTGTATAGTCAAAATCTTGAAAATATTTAACGTAAAATAGTTAAGGATGCCTGAAAAAATTCGAGGGGCACAATTACGATCCAAAAAATAAAACATTATTCAAATGTCAAGAAATGTATTATTTATATACTCTTTAGACTCCCTATTTATACAACTTCTAAAACCATCAAACTTAGTAGCTAATCGATATGAGACAACCAAAACTTTCAAAAAATTTAACTAAATAGATCATTTTGATATTTATTTGAAAAAAAAAATCTTCCCTAAAAATAAAACTGTAAGGATACGATTACTTATATAAAAGTAACGTGAAAATATTTAACGTAAATAGAAATCGAACTTAACAAAAAAGCAGATATTACTTTAAGGAAGAACGAAGAACATTATTACCCACATAATTGTAGTCTAACGATCCAAAAATAAAATCTTTCCTAAAAATAAAATTTTAGGGGTACGATTACTTTAGAAAAGAACGTTACGCCCACATAAATGTAAGTTAACGATCCCAAAAATAAAATATTATTTCGATATTAATAATAATTCTACTTGAACTTAACCAAAAGGCCAAAAAATGTAGTATTCGTATAATCCTTAGACTCTCTATTTAACGTAAATAGATCAGTATAATAATCATTTGTAAAAAAGAAAAAATCTTCCAAAAAATAAACTTTAGGGTTACGATTACTTAACCAAAATAACGTGAAAATATTTAACGTAAATAGAAATCGAAAAGTAATGGAAAAATCGGAGTACATTTATTTTTATTTAAAAAATTATCCCAAAATAGATTGGTTCCAA
Source organism: Fagopyrum homotropicum (assembly GCA_033239125.1). Taxonomy (NCBI): domain Eukaryota; kingdom Viridiplantae; phylum Streptophyta; class Magnoliopsida; order Caryophyllales; family Polygonaceae; genus Fagopyrum; species Fagopyrum homotropicum. Next base: position 65,847,077 of record BSWB01000003.1, read on the forward strand.
CAATAAAAAGTGACGTGAAATAGTTCCAATAAATATTGTTAATTTGTGAACAAAAGATTCTCTGGGTTAAAAAATAGTTTAAAAATAAAGATTTATTGGCAAAAAATGTATTATTTGTATAGTCAAAATCCTAAAAATATGTAAGGTAAATAAATATGGCTGCCTAAAAAAATCGAGGTCCACAATTACGACCCACGTAATTGTAAGTTAACGATCCAAAAAATAAAATATTATTCATATATGAATAGTAATTATACTTGAACTTAACCAAAAGGTCAATAAATTTATTATTCGTATAATCTTTTGACTCCCTATTTTATACAATTTCTAAAACCATCAAGCTTAATAGCTAATCGATGTGGCCCTCAAAAAATTTAACTAAATAGATCATTTTGATTTAAAAGTAACGTAATAACCAAAGTAACGTGAAAATATTTAACTTAATAACCAAATGCCAAGATTACTGTAGGAAAGTACATAGGGTTACGATTACTCTTCCCTAAAAATAAAACTTTAGGGTACGATTCCTTTAAGGAAGAACATTATGACCCACATAATTGTAGGTTAACGATCCCAAAAATAAAATATTATTCCGATATGAATAATTATTATAGTTGAACTTAACGAAAAAGCTAAAAATGTATTATTTCTATACTCTTTAGACTCTCTATTTATACAAGTTCTAAAACTATCAACTTTAGTAGCTAATCGATGTGGGATGACAAAATCCTTACAAAAATTTAGCGTAAATAGATGATACTCATAACGAAAGATTCCCTAGCTTAAAAAAAGTTTAAAATTAAAGTTTTTTCGTCCCAAAAAATAGGTTGGCTCGAACCAAAAAAAAGTTACGTACAATCTTGTAATAACAGGTTGTTAGTTTAGTAAAAAAATATTTTCTAGCTTAAAAAATAAAGATTTATTGGACAAAAAAATTGTGGAGCTCCCTTTGATTACTGCTTCCACAACGCGCCACGTCATCTCAATATGTACTCTCTTTTAGTATATATACTAGATAATAGATTTAGGTTAAAAAAAAACGTTGGGCTCACTTTGTGTATATAGAGAAGGGTTCGGCCCTATGGGCTTAAAGATCCAGCCCGTGGACTCATATCTTATCTAAATAAGATATGATTAAATTTTAATAAAATAATAAAGTAAGATTAATCTTCTATAAAGATTAGATGTTCTAAAACTTGAGAATCAAACTGTTTGGGGGTCAAATTTTATGAATTTTCATAATTCATTATTTCATGTAAAATACTTGAAATTTAATTACATTTTATACATGTAATTAATTTCTCTAAAGTACTCAGGTTTGATAACATGATTTATTTATTTTTAATTTGGGCCTAAGTCTAATAAATATTAGAAAGTCAAAGATAATTGGGCCTCTTTTTTTGTTAGTCCAAATGCTAATTATGTACATAAATTAGCTAAAAGACTAAATTTAAATAAATAAATAAATAAAACAAATAATAAAAAGAATGTATTTGAAGACACGTTCAATGATTAAACTTGCAGCAAATGAGAAAAAAATAACTTTCTCTAAAATAAATAAATAAATATTACAAATTGTGGGTTAGTGGGAAGTTATGAAAATAACTTCTTTAAACTTCCATAATTCTCTCCACTCTCCTGCATAAAAGGAAAATAGTCATCTCTTCTACGGGATTCCAAGCACATTCATCTGCAAAAAAAATTTACAGAGGGAGAAAGAAACACAGTCACATAAGCAGAAGAGAAAGTATTCAAAAATATCATCCTTTTGTGGTCAAATTGATTTCAGTAAGTACTTATATTTACTGAGTTTATTTTTATAAATTTCAAAACACAAAACGTAGAGAAATTATTTTTTACTTCCTTTTATTTCTTTCCTCTTTCAAAGTCTCAGATGAATTCACCATTTTCAAAGGCACATGGTGTGCTTGCTTTTAAAAGCACATGATTTCATCATTCATTTTGATTTCTCTTAACCACATTTCACCCTTGCGTGTTTGAAATATGGGTTAGTGCATAAGTAATCTTGTTTTAAATTAAACAAGGAAACACATAACTGTTAAAAAAAAAATACTTCTTGCACAATCAACAAGAGGGACACCATTGTAGGTAGTCCGAAAGTAAATACTTTCGTCCCTACATCAAATGCGCAGTTTATTGGAAGTACTTACTTTCGATCGCTGCACTTGTTCGGAATCAGATGATTCTTCCGCTGTAAAAGGTCTTCGGTTGGCTAGAATCGGATGATTCTTCTACTGTAAAAGGTCCTCGGTTGGCTAGAATCAGATGATTCTTCTACTGTAAAATGCCCGCAGTTTGTTGGATTCAATTGATTCCTCCCCTGCAAAAGTTCGTAGTTGGTTGGATTCAATTGATTCCATCTCTACAATCAAACCATTTGATTCCTATACAATATCAATGGATAAAAACTGAGAAGAAAATACCTTCATTGTTTACCTGAAGTAATATTACTGATGAAAAGTGGCCAGATTCCTCATCTTCATGTTTTGTACAACAACTAAGTATAGACAAAATTTGCAAATGTGAAGTGAGATTGAATCAGTCAAAATTACAGAGGAAGAAAAATGAAATGTACATATTTCAGTAAAACACAAATCAACAATATCCAGATTCAGTATAAAAGTATACCCAAATAAAATCACATTCAAACACACCCCGTAAAAGCCTTAATTGAAATTAAGGTCTACAAATACAAATGGTTTATTTCAGTGACAAGTATGACGTCCCCCGATTCAATTTTAAGATGATAACTAAACAGATATCTTCCATGTATTAATCATACCACAAATTGGATCAATTTCAAGACGAGTATAAACTTGTTCGAGTCTCTAATCGATTTAACGCAAACCAAATAGAGGCTAAAACTTACGGTTTGGGAGTAAGATTCCTGAAAGATGAAAATCAAAGCGAAATTATAAATCAGACTTACGGGCAAAGGTTTATAGCTTACCGCCTCTCTTGAATCTTGTCTCCGACCTCCTTAATCGAGCCATAATCGAACATTCGAGCTCATCACCGCTGCGCTTGATATTCATACCTCAAAAGCCTTTTGGCCCTCCCTCGTTCATCTCGCGCTTAACCTCATTTCCGATTCTCCTTAGCCAGGGGTCCTCTCGTGTTTTTTTTTCTCGACTTCGTCAGTGCCCGTAACGAGTCTTCATGACCGCCATAGCTGAAGCCTCCGTATGACCTTCTTACAAAATATAACAGAGAAAGAGAGTATAATGAAAGAGGAAAGTATGAGAGAGAGGTGAAGAAAGGGAATTAAAAAAAAGAAAAAAAAAAGAGAAAGAAATATGAAGAGGGAAGTGCAATCAAAAGTAGCCGGATTGCATTTATAACTCCTAGGGCCCATTCCAATTTCTAGTAAATGGCGGTGAATCTATTGCAAAGGAAAAAAAAAGATATGAGGCTTTATTGTTTTTATTATTATTTTAAATAAAAATGAGATGAGCTTTCATGGGCTCCACCGGCAAGTTTTACAAAAAAAAATGACCATACTAATGGATTCAAAAATGTGGAAATACGTCAATGTGTTGAATCTTTATTAGTTAGATAATCAAATTAGTATTGATTTAATTAGAATTTTTAAGACTTTCAATCGAAGTCTTTTACTAGTAAATTTACTAGATCGATTTTAATTCAAAATTTCTTTTATTTAGAACTACGTAAGGACTTGCGCCACTCAAATGGTTACGTAGGTAGCTCGACATATTATCGAGTACAGTCACAAATCATAAATTCAAACCATACATCTTTTAGGTAGAACTACGTTATGACTTGATACTCGTTTTGAGTTACGTAGGAAATCCGATCTCAAATTAAATTGGATTCAGTCGATCCGTCCAAGTAAAGTATAATTAAACTCAAACCTTGGACTTAAAAAATCAAAATTCGTCTAATGAACTACGAGTGATTTGATGTCTGAAAAATATAAAAGACTATGTAGGAAACTCGACTTTTAAATTTATCGAGCCCAATCGCACAAATTAAATCGACTTTTAAAATAAAGAGTCAAACAAATACTCAAATCAAATTTAAAACGGCTAAAAGAACTACGCATTGATTTGATTCCGTATTTACGGATACGTAGGAAATTTGATGCGAAATAAAAATGTATCGAATTCAATCGCCAAATTAAAATTGTAGAACTACGTTATGACTTGATGCTCGTTCTGAGCTACGTAGGAAATCCGATATGAAATTAAATTGGATTTAGTCGCCCCGTCTAAGTAAAGTATATCTTGAATTAAATCTTGGACGTAAAATGAAAAGACCAAGTTTTCTAAACTCGATATAAAGCATCCGTTTATCGAGTTAAACACAAATAAAAAATCCAGACCATACGTCTTTTAGTTAGAACTACGTAAAGACTTGACGCCATTTTTAAATGGCTACGTAGGTAACTCGATATTAAGTTTAAATTATATCGGGTACAGTCGCAAATCAAATTCAAATTTTATGTCAAACGAACTACGAGTGATTTGATGTCTTAAAAATAAAAAGACTTACGTAGGAAACTCGATTTATAAATTATCGAGTCCAATCGCACAAATTAAATTGACTTTTAAAATATAAAGTCAAACACGGTTTAAAAAAACTACGTATGATTTGATTCCGTTTATTTTTACGGATACGTAGGAAATTTGATACAAAACAAATACGTATTAAATTCAATCACAAAATATATTTTTGACTTTTATGAAAGTCATAAAGTTAAATTTTAAATATTCTATTAATACAAAACAATTCATATCAAATTCAATCACAAAGTATATTTTTGACTTTTATATGAAATGAAAGTCATAAAGTTAAAGAACTACGTACGACTTGATTCCTATTAAAAGGATACGTAGGAAATTTGGTAAATTAAAGAACCGAATTCAGTCACAAATTTTAAAATACAATAAAATAAATAACCTAACACTTTTCTTGATCATGCGTGTGATAGCGGGATGGATTAAGCAACCCTTCCTAGAAGGTGAGTTTAATTTAATCCTTTGATGCATGATCGAGACATAAATACCATGCAAATGATAGTTGAATCATCGTCTAGGCAACCCTTCCTAGAAGATGGGTCGGGACTTTGATTCTCTGATGCATGAAAACACCGCACGGAACTACGTGAGGCTTGATCCTCTTTAACGAGGTACGTAGGCAACCCGTCTAAAAACGGGTGCAGCCCAATTCACCAAAACAAACCAAATATTGGTATTTATATAACTTAGAATCAAAAGGTCAAAAAGAGAGGGTCGAACTCAAATAAAAAAAATAAAAAAAATGTGTTTTGTAAATTTGTATTCGAATAAAACATAAAAAAAAGGCGTTTTGTAAATTTGTGTACATTTTTACTCAACATATTTTTGGCACGCCCAGTGGGACCTCTTCTTTTTTTTCATCTCTAAGTTATACATTTACTAATGTTTGATCTTATTTGATTGCAAGGAAATGGCGTCAAGGGAAATTGTGAACTTCAATGAACTCCCGGCTACCTTCGTCATCCAAGGAGGACGATGGCTCCGCCGCAAATCGTTTGAACTTGTCTTTGACATTGCTCCTAATACGATCTATGCTGAAATTCCTTTGAAGAAGTCTTTCAGGAGTCTTCAAGGTTTGGAGGAATATGCAACTCCGAATTCGTCCATGGCTCTTTCGGGACATGGGAGAATAAAGCCCAACAACAAGTTCAACAATGGGAAACCTGCTTATGTCAAAGTTGGACATGACAATTCTCCTAGCTTTAATGGCACAAAGCCTTCCGCTAGGGTTGTCCCAAGGCCAATCATTCGTGTCATCAAGAAGAATGGTGTGCCTGCTGGTATTCCTGCGGAAAACACTTTTAAGAAGGTGAACAAGTCCCGAAAAAGGAGGGGACGCAAGAATGGTTCCCGTCGTAACACTGGACCGCTTCGTAAACTAGCTTCCTCACCGGCTCTAAAACAAGCCAACGCAATCATTTGTGAAGCTGCAAAATAGCTTTTAAACTCAAAGCATGCAATGGATAATTATCCAATGACTACCGCAAGACAAATTCTTGTAGGGTCAATTCCTATTACATTGGATAAATTTGAGCAAGTCTACATGAATTCTTATTCCAAGGAGGGTAATCAACCAAAAGCTCCAAAGCTTAAAATCAACAAACCCTCACGGGCCAAGAAAAATTCAAATGAGAATGAAGTGATTGAAGAAACTTCTAAAACTCAAAAGAGAGAAAGAAGTCTTCGTATTTCTAAAAGCTCAATCTCGTAAGAGGCTCAAGTTGTGTCTTGTGATGGTCCAGTTACAAGATCAAAAGCTAAGTCAACGACTTATGCTCAAGTAACTTCACAACCACCAAGTCCACAACGAGAATCGGAAGAAAGCTCAAGTTCTCCTTTGTATGGAGATTTATCTTCTCTATTCCAAGAGGAGGAATTTCCACATGTTATTACAAAGGAAGGAGCAACGGGAGTTGTAACCCAAGATGAATTTGAGAACAAGCAAGTGTTCATGACCGGAACAACAAGTGTTGAGGAACAACTTCAAGACTTGCAAAGGTCATTAGCCGCAAGAGAAGCTCAAATAGCTACACTTATGGCTCAAATTGAAAACCAATCTAATGTTAGTCGACATGAGCCAATAAGGACGAATGATGAAAGTCCTGGCGTTAGCTCGTCCGTTTTCCCACAAGAGATTAGGGAAATGATTGCTCAAGGAATCAGAGAATTCCAAGTGTCACAAAACCCTCCAGTACTCGGGTATAGAAAGCCATATCCGATCCAATATGATTCAATACCATTCCCTTCCGGTTATCAATGACCAACTTTTGATAAGTTTGATGGAATGCATGGATCACCACACGAGCATTTGGCTCATTTTTACTCAGCATGTGGTGAGACCGCATTGAGTGATGCTTTGTTGATCCGACAATTTGCCCAATCTTTAAAGGGATCGGCATTTACTTGGTACACTCAACTTCAACCGGGATCAATCCACACATGGGATGATTTACAAAGAGCATTCCTAGCTCAATTTGTGAGCTCTAAGGCAAAGGTATCCATTATGGATCTTGCTAATACCTTTCAAAGGTCAAATGAGCTTGCAAATGATTTTATCGCCAGATGGCGAAGCTTGAGACTTCAATGCCCAGAAAAGCTAAGTGAAGAGGTATGTGTCTAGATGTGTACTAATAACTTAATTCCCGAGTTAACAGTGCATGTTGGTAGTGCTGAGCCTCATTCTTTTGATGCCTTAGTTTCAAAGGCTTGCAATGTTGAACGACAATTGGCTCGGCGTGATTCAAAAACCTATCGTTCTCAAGCAAATGAACTCAAAAGAGATGATGGAAAAGACCTTTTAAAAAGGGGAGTCAATGACAACCTTTATTAAACCTGGAAATAAAATCTTCACGGGAAATAATTCTCAAAATCAAGATAGAGGAAAAGGAAAAGATTCCATTAAAAGACTCACTCTTGAGGAAAGGAAGCAAAAGAAATATCCTTTTGATGATGATGATGTCCAAGGGATTTTCGATGAGTTGATGTCGTCTAAGCTTCTTACACTTCCAGAGTCAAAAAGGCCAAATGAAGTTGGAAGGACAAATGATCCAAAGTATTGTCCTTATCACCAAATCGTTAGTCACCCTATCAAAGATTGTTATGTCTTCAAAGATATAGTTGAGATGATGATTAACAAAGGAGAAATCGAGATTGAAGGTGAAGACTCGGTAGCTCCAAAGGCTTCATCAAATACTAGATCCTTAGTGGATGCGGATAATTTGGTGACTCCAAATACACTCGAAGAACCATCTAGGTCAAATGAAGATGAGGGTATTCCCACGGTTTCCTTACCTCTGATGGCGATACCTGTACAATTTTCAATAGATGGTGGAAAAGATATCCGCATTGTTTGGGCATACCTTGATATGCCAAGAGATGGTCATGGGGTCCCAACTCTATATGAGATTATGACATGCTCAGATATCGAAGATCTGTTTTCAGATGATGATGATCTTGACATTGATAGTGATTTTGAGTGGAAAACTTGTGTAACTCGAAAGACCCGACCAGAAGCCACTCACAAATCGAGTTCTCCTGGGTTTAGAATGATCGGAAGAAAACTCGAGAAAAAGAAAAACAAGAAAAACAAAAAGAAGAAAAACAAGAAGGAAAAGAAGCCAAATTCTGACTTTGAGGAAGAATACGTTCAACCTGAGAGGGTACCGGTTACCTTAAAAGATTTTGTCCCAAAGAAATTTTATGGCGATGAAGAACCTTCGGAAGATGAGACATTTTGGGGCAATGAAGTTGCTCAATGTTGCATGGCCACATGGGCCGATATATGTGAAGAGGAGGAACCAGAAGTTGATGTAGTTTCTCTTCGTTCCGGACGTCAACTTCTATCTCCGAAACCCAATGAAAAAAGAAAGGAGAAAGAATTGATTTCCAATGAACATTCAAAAGTGAAAATTTTTGATGAACGTCTTGATAAAGAAACTTCTCAACTACCTCAGAAAAATGTGGAGGAAATTGAGGCGTTACAAAAAGAATCCACTTCTCACGTACCGGTTTCGCTTCATAAAGCTCCGTACAAAGAGACAGTAAAATATGACGTCATTAGTCACTTGAAGCGCATTCATGCACGCTTGAGTGTTTATGATGCCCTACAAATGTCAAATGAATTGAGGAAAGCCCTAATTCAGGCTCTTATGGATCCCGATGATTATAAAGATCAAGTTGAAATGGTGGAGGTTAATGATGTTTCATTATCCCCGTCAACTCAATGTGCCTCATGCATGGCTTGTATAACATTCTTGGATGAAGATCTTCAATTGGGGAATGAATATCATAATCGGCCATTATATGTTACAGGCACTATTGGGGATACAAAGGTCAATCGAATCCTTTTGGATTGTGGATCCGCGGTAAATCTTCTTCCATTAAGGATACTAAGGACAATGGGGTTAACGACCGCACATTTATCTCCTACTTTGCTAACCATTTAAGGTTTCAATCAAGTGGGACAAAAAGCCATGGGTACCATTGCATTACAGATTGTTCTTGACAATCTTTATAAAGATGCTTTGTTTCATGTTATAGATGTAGATACCTCTTATAATGCTTTACTTGGTCGACCATGGCTTCATGCTAGTAAATCTATAGTTTTTACTCTTCATCAATGTTTGAAATACACTGATGATAATGAAAATGAAAGGATTATTCGGGGCGACCCAAACCCTTTTCATGTCATAGATGAACCCTAAGAAGCTACCTGAAAGCACACTAGAACATGATCGTACCTAATATACAACTAACGAAGCTTTGTAGAACTCTTCCTGCTATCCCAAACACAATAGGCATTCGTAAGAACATGGAGGTTTGCCTCAAACGAGTTGAAGCACCCTGGTGTGTCGATGCAAACAGAACATACACAACAAGCTTTCAGTGTGGAAATATCTCGACCATATTCTCTTATTAGTGAAAGATGGCTCCTTATGGGTCCCCTAAGTTTTCTCCTCTCTTCCCTTCTTAGAACATGCTTGATTATGTTCTCATGCATTCTCGATCTTCTAGTGTGGAAATATCTCGACCATATTCTCTTATTAGTGAAATCCCTCCTTCTTCTAGTCTCAACTTCCATAGTTGCATATACTTTCCTTTCCTTGCCTCAATCTTCCTCCTCTTAATAGGAGGCTCTAAACATGGTCTTACGGCTATGGATGATTCTAGGTGTGCTCCTGCATCCCAGTGTGATCCGGTATGTTCTTGTGCGTCTATGTGTAATCTTGGGTCCATGGGTGATCCTGGATGTGATCCTACATCCATGGGTGATCCTACATGTGATCCCGCGTCCATGGGTGATCCTACATGTGACCCTGTGACCTTGGGTGATCCTGGATATAATCATCCGTCCATGGGTATTCATGGCTGTGAACGTGCATTTAGATGTGATCATGGAGATGCTCATGCATCATCTCTCCTCCTTTAGAAGGTTTCGACCTCGAATCCAAGCTCTCTAGTATGGAAGTTCTCGAGGGAATTGGGGCTCTACGGGAGTGATTCTTGCAAATAACAGAAGCAAAAAAATTCCAATTAGGATGCGTGCAAAATTCAGCGGTGGTAATTCTCAGTTTCTCATGGTGTAGTGATGAGAAAATAACTTGAAATGTCGATCCTGGGGTCCTCTGGATCGGACCACAATGTAGATATCACTATCAATGTTGTCGTACACTCATAGCCATTGAAATGGATCCTGACTTGAAATGAATCACAATGAATCTCTATGTGGGGCCAGGGTATGCGAGAGCATATATCATAAATGATCCTGAACGTTTCCTTGAACGCATTAGTGAGTCCCTATTTATGCCAGAAGGAAATGATCTCAGAATAAACAAAAGTCAGCGTATGAGAGCCGGTTGTCATTCATAGGCGTGGAGTGGCAGTTGGGATGTAACTCAGATCCATAATAAAAATAGGTCCGTCCAGCAAGTGATATACGGTAATCGGTTGGTCTCGTCATTCTATCTCCTCTTCGGGACTCTTGATTCTTCGTTTCCTATTTAGTCTTGTAGGTTTCCTCATATTTTTCTGAGTGCTTTAACACTCGATTTCATTACCATTCTCAACAATACACTCAATAAAATATCAAGCAATTTGGGAGTAAAATGGAATAATCTTTGGAATGTATGATATTCCTTCTACATAATTTGTCACATATGTTAGGAGATTTAATGGTATCATTTAATCTTATATCCTCAATCTCAACATGTGAATCAGAAAATAAATCATGATATTTCATTGGCACATATTTAGCATTTCCCTCAACATTCTCAGCAATAAAACCAGCATGCAAACAAGAGATTTAAGGATATCATTCGCAGTCCATAGTTTATTAAATTCCTCAATAGAATCATCATATAATATGAGAGATATCGAAGGAGATCCCACAATTTCAACACTTCCAACAATAGAATCAATATGTATCGAAGGAGATTTTTTTGATCTTCTAAAGAAGGAAATTCAACATCTTTACCAACCAAATCAGCATATACTACAAGAGATATATTATTATTGTGCGAAGGAAAATATTCAAAAATCGTTATAAGATTTTTAACATGATTTTCTATAGGTGCACACTCAACAAACTCCTCAAATAATTCAACATGCAATATGAAAGATATATGGGTATCATCATTAGATATACGTCCTGTAAAAAATTAAGCATGGGAATGATCACTCAAATGTAAGGAATTATCAGGCAAAGGGGGAATAGTTTCAACATTACTATCACAATATTCAAAGGATATTTCAATTGAATCTTCCTCTTCCTGAGTCGAGTAAGTATCCTGTGATTTGAGTGCGCATCCTCTTGTGATGGAGAATTTGGTTGACCTTCTTATTCCCTTGTTAAAGACTCATCACTCTTGTCCATAGGATTTAAGGGGTGAGTAGGAGCAATATTTGCAATAGGTGTGGTCTCCTCATCCCTTCTTGTGAGTAAGCATGTTTTCTTATCAAATTTAAACTCGTCAACACATAAATCTTTTAAGAAAGGAAATATGGGATAAATGATGATACTAGGACATATTTTCATTGTGTGCCCTATTTCTTGGCACTTGAAACATCTTCTATCAACATGTTTATTAAAAGGAATACGAGGTTAAGGTGTAGGGTTAGAAATTCGAACTCACGATCCAATTTTGGGATCGGAACGGATCGACTATACCGAAAATCACAGGGGTACGAATCTTCTCTTCGAGATGAAGTCACTACTTCGTCCCGGGGCTTGGGTCTTCTTACCCAAGTCGCTACTCTATCCAACTTCGCTTCCATTTTGTCCATTTTCTTTTTCATGGATTTGAGTAGATTCATGGTGGAATAGTGAATATCATTGTTCGCTCCAAAACGTGTATGTATATGAACCAAAGTAGCCTTAAATTTATACCAAGAATAAAAGCAATTAGCGAACCAACAGTGATAGAAATAGGGGGTGATCTAGATCGAGGAGAAACTTCAACTACTTCTTCTTGATCGTTCTTGTTGGATCAAACGTAGAACTTGGGCGGCGGAAGCATATAAATGGATGTGGAAGCGTACGGTTGATCCTTCAAAAGGATCCTCGAGTATGAAGGCTTGAATCAAAGACTAGATCCAAGATAAGAACTTTAAGAGGATTGAAGGAGAAGTGATACCTATTCCAAGTAAGAGGTTTTTCCTTCTCAATACTTGGATTCAACTTAGACATATCTTACAAATGAGCCAAACTATCCTTGTATAGTGGATGGGGGCTAACCAAAGATTGAAACATAAATGACGGATTTAAAAGCCATAATTAAGTTTCGTTAAATGAAAGTCTAAAATATGAAAGGTCGGAATTTAAATCACGGAATCAAGTTCCGGAATTAAAGTTCCGAAAATAAAAGGCCAATTATTAAATAGCCGAATAATAATAAATGTCTTCAAAATGGTGCGGGTCCTTCTAGCCGAAAACACGGATGGCATCGCCATCTGGGGTGTATCATTCTCCTCTTAAATGTGAAACGTCCTTGTTTACAAGTCCAAGCCGCCCGACTCCGACAATGTGCATCCAGTGTTGTATTCTAAGGGTCTTGTTCCTCAAGTGACTCCTTTCTTTTCTGACGGTGAAACGGGGACGTTTCACATTTAAGAGGAGGAGAATGATACGCCCCCGGATGGCGATGCCATCCGTGTTTCCGGCTAGAAGGACCCGCACCATTTTGAAGACATTTATTATTATTCGGCTATTTAATAATAGACCTTTTATATTCGGAACTTTAATTCCAAAACTTAATTCCGTGACTTAAATTCCGACCTTTCATATTTTAGGCTTTTCATTTACCGGAACTTAATTCCGACTTTAATTCTTTCATTTATGTTTGAACATTTGGTTAGCCCCCATCCACTATATAAGGATGGCTTGGCTCATTTGTAAAAGCATGCTTAAGTTGAATCCAAGTGTTGAGAAGGAAAATCCTCTTACTTGGTTTAGACATCACTTTTTCTCCCACCCTCTTAAAGTTCTTATCTTGGATCTAGTCTTTGATCCAAGCCTTTCAAACTCGAGGATCCTTTTGAAGGATCGATCGTACGCTTCCGCATCCATTTCGAAGCTTCCGCCGCTCAAGTTCTACGTTTGATCCGACTCAAACGATCAAGAAGAAGTAGTTGAAGTTTCTCCTCGATCTAGATCGCCCCATATTTCTATCAAGCAGTGTACGGATCGATCATAATAAAAGCAAGTATTCAAGGGTCGAACACAAAGACTATGGTGAAACCAAGAAGTAAAATAATAAAGTTAGACAATTTGCAAATGATTAAAGACAAAGACAAGATTTTGTGTAAATATTGGGAAAGAGCAGATTCTAGAGATAAAGATATCCAATTGTGTTTTTCGATTCAAGACTTCTAAAGATCTATGAACAGAGTTGAGATTGCAAAGGAAATGTGTTTCTAAGGTGGGATAGATCACATGGGAGGTCTCACTATCCACTAATCCCAAACCAAAGGTCCTATCACCGGTTAAGTCTCAAGGATCTTACAAAAGGAACTATAATATCAAACCAACCACTCAATCTAAGGGAATAGAACTAACCATCACCGGGTAAGTCTCAAGTTAACTCACGAAGGCAAGAGGAAGGCACTCAAACCTTATAAAGGGTGTTGAATCCTCTATTACCTAGAACTCATTATCTTTGGCAACCATGAAAGGGAGTTACCGGGTAAGTCTCTTCCAAAGCTCGGATATAGGTTATAAAGGCTCAGCAAGGCTAGGGTTTAAGCAATCTTCAACCTAAACTTAAGGATATAAAATCTAATGCACGACAGAAGCAAACTCAAGCAGTTCTTGAATAAAAATCGGTTGATTTTCCACCAATAACAACCCGATTTTTCTCCTCTACGAAGGTAAAAACAACTCTCAAGATCCAATCTAAACGTGAAGGCTCAGTCTTTCATCATCTAAACCACAATCTTAAACTAATCACCCTAGAATCGCAATAGTTTTAGCCAATAGCACACATTATCAAATCAAAATTGAAATAATAAATCAAGAAAGTAAAGAAACCAAAGAAACTTGAATAAAAAGAAGAAAACCTTAGCAACGGTTCTACAATATCCAAAAACTGAATGAAATGTAAAAAAAAAATCTGATCTTGTGTTCCAAAAAGCAAATGAATAAAAAAACACTAAAATAAATCTCAAAGAACTTCACTAACTTTGTTGATCTTTAATGTGGGTTGTTGTTGTTGATGCTTTCCTCTCTTTCCTGCTTGTCTTCTAGGGTTTCTTGGATGAATCTGGATGTCTCTAAGTGTTGCTAGACGTCCCTTATTTATAGAAGAAAGCTAGGGTTTTGAATCTTTATCTTTAGACGATTTTATGAAAACCTCGGGTGATATTTATAAATCTCGTCCGATTTTCTTCACTTGTTGACCCGATTTTTCTTTTCTGAGGTGTGTTATCTTTTAGCTCCGTCTTCTATCCTTCTTTATGATATCTTATACTATCTTTTAGGCTCCTTAGTGGTTCATCATGTTGCTTAGTCTAATATTGATCCTCCAAACTCCACCATTTTATCTTCAATTACAATAAGAACTCGTGTAGACCTCTATTCTCGCAATGTATATGTATATAAGCTCAAAGGTTATCGTTTCTTGCCAAATGCATGTAAAGCTGAAGGTAAATACTCGCAATATGCATGAATATGATAATACATAATTCATGTCATCAAAATACCCCATACTTGGCTCTTGCTTGTCCCCAAACAAGGTCCAAGTCTAAGATACAAGATGTCATGGGTTAGGCAATGCTTAAAAACAAAAACTCTTTTTGGAATGTGCTTCTATTTATGGATCACCCTCAAAGTGATGTTTCAAGGCATAAGAAGATAATGTATGTATCAATAAAATCATAGGATGGAAAGACAAAAACACTTTATCCCAGGTAATACATGAAAGATAAGGTAAAGATGTCAAAATAATCAAGAGAAAGCAAATCTAAACCATTAAGCCTTAAACATGTGCATAAAGGTATCAAGGACTTTCAACATAAAGAGGCCAAATAAACGTGTTAAGGGTGAGAATGTATAGGATATGTGGTGCAAAATTCGGGAAAAAGGAATACACATCACAACATTTACTTCAAACAACATCCACTAGAAAATAAGCAAACTTCACTTCATAATTTTTTCGATTTTTTACTTTCACTTGAGAACATGGACAGATGTGCACAAAAACCGAAGCCTTGGAGATTAACAAGCGTCATTTTTACGAGGTGCCTCAAACCAGATGCACATACCATGACTCGTTAGGACTATCGATCAATCAGACTTTGGCAAGACACAAACACCCGGCTATGTGAATGGTGCCGAGTTACTCATCTTCATGATCAACGTCCCCAAACCTATTTTTCTATGCATAACACATCCCTTCACTTTCAACATCACAACGCTTTTAGATATCACACACTAGCATTCTTCCTAATTCCCGGATAGGTAAAGGGAAGGCAACAAATATACATGAGGTGCTAAACGTGAATAAGATGAAGAAAGAAAAGAAAAATAAATTGCCTTAATCATTCCAATATGATGTATAAGAACTTATTAAGTGGTTTCGATCATTATTTCTCAATCTCATCAAAACATCAATAGCATACAAATCATACATAATTTCAAATAAAGTATTCAAGTCCACATATGTTATAATTTATGTCAACACATACAAGTCAACTTTTTGCCAATTCACATACACAATTATCATCATTGAGATCATATTCATTTTAGAAGCACAAAACTTTTCACTTTTTTCGATTTTTCGAAATAAATGCAATGCAATGCGCTATGCAAACGTGTGACAAATGTTATTATAAACCGAAAGAGCAAGTGCAATAAAATAAAATGTGTGACATAAGAAATAATATTGCAAGTACCCTCACCCCTTGTCCCCGGAATCAAGTACAAGATGGAAAAAAATACTTACAATGTAAAATGGTGAGTCTAGCAAATCTATCACTCCTCCGGTGGTGATGGTGGTGGATAGCGTGGAATCGTAGAGCATGTGGATCATAGTATGCCCCAAAAGTATGATAGTACAAGTCGTCCCATCTCCCCTCTAACACAGAATGACGTGCATCTACCTCGCTATAGAAATCTCGAAAATCGCTGCGCATGCCATTAATGTTGGTGGTCAAAACCTCTAGTTGTGTAGAGACCTCGGAATAATCAAATCTGAGATGGCTCCCGCGCCGAGGTGCGTGTGAAACCGAATGTCTCGGTGGTTTCATCGGCACCTCCTGCCGTCCAGGAAACCTGTTTGTCCTCCCAGCTAGATGCTCATCCTCCTCTGTGGCCTCATCGTCCTCGGCAATAACTCTACTCGGACCAACCTCATGTGCATCAGTGCCCATGGCACAATATCATTATGAGCATACACATCACTATCAATGCCTACAGTGGCATTTGTTGTCCCAACATCATCCTCAACTGCCTCCTCTGAACCATCTGTACCCTCAAATCTATATTTCCAGTAATTCTATTTCTGATTGTATACTCGCTCTTCCAAACTATTTCTCTTGGTTGCCTCTCCCAAGGCATGGCGACGGAAGGAGCACCACACCCTCGGGGAACCAGATCCCCTTGAGAGATAAACTGTTGTAATCCCAAAGGACGAGCCTCAACGGCTAGAGTACAAGCCGAGAAGTCTAAGCTCATGGTCCTAGCTATGTGGGTAACTAAACCTCCAACACAAATATTATAACGCCCTAAAATTTTGGCGCGTTTGCGATATTTATTTTTAGCCGGATCTTATCGATATTTTGATAGCATAAATTTTTTTACGTTGCATCAATATATTATTACCTGTATTTATATTATTATATAATGTCGTAAATAATTTAAAGAGAAGGGTTTTGTGTGGCAAAGTATATTTTACGAGTATATATGTATATTCGATCCACATATTATTCTTTTCTTTTCTGTATCTTTATTGTCGGAAAATCGGTAAATTTTCTGATTCGAAATTCCCGTTTCTAGTAGTTTTGGTCGAGTTAGTTTATTTCATTTATTCTCTTTCTTTATTTTTTTTTTCTTTCTTCATTTTCTTGCTCTCTTCCTTCGCTGGTGAAGCCCACTCCCCGACGACTTGTGACCTCTCGCCTCCCCTTGTGACGTGACCTCTCGCCTCCCCCTGTGACGTGACCTCTCGCCTCCCCAGTGACCCTGCTTTCCCCGACCCTTCACTTCCGACCCCTCGGCCACCCTGCACCTCGACCCTCGCCCTTCCTCTGCTCTATCACCCCCAGCCTGTCCCACTCTCCCCCATTCCTTCCCCTGTCGATCGAGCAGCCCTTCACATGCTTATTTTCTCTACTCCCCTCTGTGCAACCCGTCGGAGGAGCTGCACCGCCCGGGGATCCGCCAGGAGGAAGGAGTTTCCCTCACCAGCCGCCTTTAGCCACCGGAGTCGCCGGCGTGCTTCTGCCGCCTCCTCCCTCCCCTGTTCTCTTCCCTTTCTCATCGGACCCGAATCCGAAGTCTACAGCTCCTTCGAGCCTCACCGGAGGCCAAAGCCACAAGAGGGGTCACCTTTTGACCGCCTAGATCCATCTCCGTTGCACCCTGGAGTCCAGTGCCAGGAATACGTGCCACCCAACCCCAGTTCTCTGTTTCTTTCTCGAATGGCCGCCGGATCGTTGCAGCGCCGTCTTGCTCTGCCTGCCCTGCCGAGAGGAGCCCAGAGCTGCCCTACGCCGCCACCCTCCTTCCTCTGCAAAGGGATTGAAAGGTTGAAGGAGGCCTATTGTACAAATTGTGAATTGGCCCTAAAATTTAGTATAATTACAATCTGGACCCACTCTATGTTTTGCAGTTTTGACCCACTCTTTTGGAGATTTTAGTTTATGCCCTACTGATTTGTGTTATTGCAGTTTTGAACCCAGATTTTTGGAATGTGATATTATGCCCTCTGGTTGTGATATTTTCGGAAATAGCCCAAGGTTTATTTACGGTTTATGGCTCGCATTTACAAGGTTGTATATTTTGCCCCGAAAAATGGTTTAGTGGTTTGAACCTTGAGTATTAGTTACGGGATACTGTTATACTGTTATTCACAGTATATTATGTCTTTGTTGGATTTCAAACTCGATTTATGGCCCAAAGTATTATTTGCGGTTTCATGACCAAGCTCCTTGAATTTTATATTTTGGCCGGAAGGGCTTTGTAGGTTTTTAACGTGGGCTTTCGAAATCGAGTTCTCCTTAGTTTTATGTATATTATCTATTCAAATCAAATTTAGCGTACGGGCTAAATTTGTCTAGTTTTGGTGCTAGGTTCGGAAACGACCCCATAAAGGCTGAACGAGTCGAAGTTCGACATCCGTCGACCGACTACCGTCTTTTGGACGTTATGTGAGTTACCTTCTTCCTCGATCTAGTTATGATTAGTATTAGTATTATGCTAGGTTGGATCTAGCATAACTTGGAGAGAATGCCAAGTAGTGGCCTTGAACCGTATATGGTTGTTGAATGGTTTATGAGTATTGTGATGTTTCAGTACGATCATAGGATGATCTTCGGGATTAGGAGTTGGACCTAGCATCGGGCTTCTAGCTTGTTGGTTAGTTTTTGATTGTGTGCCTTGTCTGATTAGGCGTTGAGTTACATTCCTGCGGGAAACTGAGTACGGGATTTAGCGGGTTAGCTTTGGGATAGGTAAGTCTTCGGACTTACTTAGCTCGTATTCTGCTTATTAGTTTCGATGCGTGTTTGGTGGTGTGTGTTTATTGTTTATGTGCGTGTTTATTGTTTATGTTATAATAACTAATTGGTAATAGGACAACCGACGTTATATGTTGATATTTGGCCCAAGTGTATGATAACGGGCGATGACCGCTTGTCCAATCCAAAATGGGGCGACTGGGAGGCGCCTTGCGACCAGTCCAGCGGGCGATGCTAATAGGCGTGAAGTACAAACCCGGCATGGTGAAAGGGGACAAGGGCGAGGGATTCTCGTGTCACACCATAAGTGGATTAGTAAGAGAATAATGTTAAATAAGATAATGAACCGGACTCGCGTGTTTAGATCATGTTGTGTGTGATGATGCCCTATGTGTATCTGTGTGCCAATACCATGATTCTAATGCTTTGAATGCTAGCTAATGATTTTATACCGATATTGTTGTAGTTGCCTTACAGGTTAGGGATGCGGCAGAGAGATCCGGAAGAGTGGGCGGCTGGGGTTCGTACATTTTAGGATGGGTTGGTTGGAGTTGTGTTTGAGTTTTGTTTATTGTATCTCGTATTTTTGTAGGCCGCATGTATGGATTTTGGTCTTTGGTTTTGTATCTCGGTTGGAATCTTTAGTTTGTTTACTTTGGGTTTCATTCATTGTATAAAAATATTTTTCATATTTGACCTTTATTTGTGCCATGTTGCAAGATCCGGTAAAATTGTTGTCAGACTAAGGGTCGGGATCCATTGTGAGGTCCCAACCCGTAGCGTCCCGAGTCCCGCGGATTCGGGGTATTACAAATATCTCCTCCCGTCTTGTTAGCGATCTTTTCCAGACAATCAACGAGCATGGTGGCGGTATATGGGACGGTGCTTGTCGTCATGCAATACAGAATATATAGATGATCTGCCTTAACCTTATGTGGAGTCTCTGTTCTTACGAACATCGTCTCACTAAGAATCCGGTGAGCTAACTTGAAGGAGAGATTGTAGATACTCTTCTCCTTCGAGTTTCCGGCCTTTCATCTGTCGTTTCCCCCTTCCACAAGAGCTATACTATCCCAGAACCCACTAGGACTAACATTCCTAGGAAACGTTTTTGCATACGATTCAGGAAAGCCAAACATATTCCCAAATACTGCAATGGGAAAATCATAGTTCTTATTCAACAGTCTAAACTTCACTTTCCGATCCCTAGGATTATGCTTGAACGAACTTAGAAAATCCAAAGTTATTTCCTCATAAGCATGTTCTCTAACTCTCACAAAATCAGTCAATCCAATTATTTCAATCATCCACTCCAAATCTTCTCTAACATTCAGCACATCTAGTTAATCAATTACCAGGTATCTAGAAGGAACAATGGGACGAGTCGATAGTCGTTCGTACCTTGCTTTGTGTTTCTCTTGGATGACCGGGAGTCTAGGAGGTGGTGGTGGAGGAGGCTGAGAGGAGGAGCCTCTCATGGAATCAAAGAGCATGTAGATCTACAAAGAGACTCCATTCTAGTGCAGAAAAATCACCCTGTTCTTTAGCAAAAATATATCGATATTTCGGGGTTCACCCGATTTTTTGCACTATTTCGATCAATCCTTCGATTCATTAAAGTTCTTGCCCAACAAATGCTTCCACTAGCTTCCTTTCTTCGTTTCTACTCTAGATAACACTCTATTTTGAACCAAACAACTCCCAACATCACGAATCTAAAGAAAATAAATCTTGTTAGAGTTTGCAACAAAAAATCTTAAATCTGAGCTATTTAGCATTTTGTCGCGCTGTTTGTGCTTGGAATTTTCAATGCCGTGCAAAGATCTTCAATTTTGGCTCAAGAATGAGCGAAAACAACTAAGAAATGAGGATTTGAGGGTTGAGGGTGAGTCGGCGGCCGGTTTTTCGTGTGGGAGAGAATGAGCTTAAGGGTTGAAAATGAAGAACGAACCCTATTATAACCCTTTGTTTTGGCCTAAAAATCGACCGATTTTTTTAGACGGGTTTTTTGTTGGCCCAATTTTCTTCGTTCTTCGTCCACGGACACTAAAAATCAACCATTTTTTCAATGGGGTTGATTTTTAGGTCGATCTTGCTCTCGACCTTGGAAAAATTGGATGAATTAACTAAATTGATTCCAATAAATCGGCCGATTTTCCTGAGTGGTTCGATTTAATCTGTCTTCCGTTCTTCATTTCCTCTCCAAGTGGTTTCTTCATTCCATTTTTATCAAAATCTCGATCCTACGGCCTTCTCATTCCATCATTGATCCTTCTTTGAGAGGAATACCTGGTTTTTTGTCTCCAAAGACAAAAGAAAACCCGAAGCGTACAACAAAAAAAACTAATCTAATCTATCTAAGAAAAAGGGAAAAGAAATATAAATACCTTGGGTTGCCTCCCAAGAAGCGCTTGGTTTAAGGTTACTAGTAGGACCTATCTCTCTCGATGATAACTTAAGAAGAAGAGGAGCAACGCCCTCAA
The DNA here is from genome assembly GCA_033239125.1 of Fagopyrum homotropicum. Taxonomy (NCBI): domain Eukaryota; kingdom Viridiplantae; phylum Streptophyta; class Magnoliopsida; order Caryophyllales; family Polygonaceae; genus Fagopyrum; species Fagopyrum homotropicum. The sequence goes on from BSWB01000003.1 coordinate 65,868,288, forward strand.
CCGGAACTTCCGGCGTATATCATCAACCTATGGCCATTAACTTTGAAGCTTCCACAGTGTTCACCCCATACTTCAACTGCACCACGGGGAAACACATGTTTTATAGTATAAGGTCTTGTCCACCGAGATTTAAGCTTACGTGGAAATAGTCGAAGTCTAGAGTTGAAGAGAAGGACGAGATCTCCTTCTTTCAACTCCTTAGGGATGATGTACTTGTCATGCCACCTCTTTGTCCTTTCCTTGTAGATCTGTGCGTTCTCATAAGCGTTTAAGTGGATCTCTTTTAGCTCATTGATGTCCAAGAGGCACTTCTCTCCAACTTCTTTCTTGTCAAAGTTGAGTCATTTGATTGCCCAATATTATCTATGCTCTAACTCCACTGGAAGATGACAAGACTTTCTATAGACAAGATTATAAGGTGTGATACCTATGGGAGTCTTGAAAGCCGTTTTGTAAGCCCATAGTGCGTCATCCAGCTTCATTGAACAATCCTTCCTAGTTCTAGAGACGGTTTTCTCTAGAATGCCTTTGATCTCTCGATTAGATATCTCTACTTAACCGCTTGTTTGAGGATTGTAAGGAGTGACTATCTTGTGCGTTACCCCATACTTCGATAGAAGTGCTTCAAACTTCCGGGCAGTGAAGTGTGTTCCTCCGTTACTAATGATAATTCGGGGCGTCCCAAACCTTGGAAGATAGTTCGGTTAAATAATTTCATTACCACCGAAGCATCATTATTGGGAGAAGGAATGGCTTCCACCCATCTAGAAACGGAATCTACTGCCAATAGGATGTACATGTTCCCGCAAGATGATAGGGATGGTCCCATAAAATCTACTTCCCATACGTCGAAGATCTCTACTTCTTGGATGTTGTTGAGAGGCATCTCGTTCCTCCTAGATATATTTCATGTTCTTTGACAAGCATCGCAAGAAGCAATAAACTTTTGCACATCTCTAAATAAGTTAGGCCAAACAAAACCGGATGGAAGTATCTTAGCACATGTCTCGTGGGAACTAGCATGTCCACCACAAGGCAATGAATGAGAATGTCGTATAACGCTTTCTACTTTATCTTCCGGAATGAATCTTCTAATCATGCCATCCGGACCTCTTTTGAAAAGAAGAGGTTCATTCCAATAGTAATGTTGCACATCTTTGAAGAACTTATTCCTTTGTGCGTAGGACAATCTTGGAGGTATTTCTTGACAAACCAAATAATTAACAAAATCAGCATACCATGGTTCATTACCTCTTGAGATTTGGTAAAGGCACTCCTCGGTCTCATGTAGATGCTCGTCCGGAAAGGAATCATATATGGGCATGTCGTCTTTCTTGCTTGCAATGGGAGGAGGTCAGCTTAGATGGTCCGCCACCGAGTTCTCGGATCCTTTCGTATCACAGATCTCTAAGTCGAACTCTTGTAGAAGGAGGATACATCTAATGAGCTGTGACTTTGCATCCTTTTTGGTGAGCAAGTACCGGGTTGCTGCATGGTCGCTGTAGACAATAACTTTCGCTCCCACAAGGTAAGAGCGAAACTTCTCAAAAGCATAGACCACCACCAATAACTCTTTCTCCATTGTAGCGTAGTTTAGTTGAGCTTCATCTAGCGTCTTGCTAGCGTAATAGATGGCATAAGTGCCTCCATCCTTCTTTTGTCCAAGCACAGCTCCTACGACTACATCGCTAGCATCGCACATGATCTCAAAAGTGATACTCCAATCCGGTGGCTGAATGATAGGGGTGGGTATCAAAGCTTCCTTAATCCTGTAAAATGCATCTAGACAATCCTTTGAAAACTCAAAAACCACATATTTCATTAGTAGGTTAGTCAATGGTTTGGAAATCTTAGAAAAATCTTTGATGAATCTCCTATAGAAACTTGCATGACCTAGAAAGCTTCTTACCCTCTTTACCGAAGATGGTGGAGGTAACTTCTCAATGGTCTCAATCTTTGCTCTATCCACTTCAATGCCGCGTTTGGAAATCATATGACCAAAAACAATGCCTTTGCTAACCATAAAGTGTCACTTCTCCCAATTCAAGACAAGGTTAGTGCCTTCAAATCTTTGCAAAACTAGAGAAAGGTTAGTTAAGGAATCATCAAAAGAAGAACCATAAACTAAAAAATCATCCATAAAAACCACCATGATGTTCTCTATGTATTCGGAGTATATAGCCATCATGCACCTTTGGAAGGTAGTCGATGCGTTGCAAAGTCCGAAAGGCATGCTCCTATAAGCAAACGTACCCCAAGAGCACGTGAATGTAGTGCTCTCTAGATCATCGGGGTGGATAGGGATTCGGAAGAATTGGCTATACCCATCTAAGTAGAAAAGGTGTCAATGTTGTTCCAATCTCTCAAGTATTTGATCGATGAAAGGAAGAGGAAATGATCCTTCCTCGTTGCAACGCTCAACTTCCTATAATTGATGCACATCATCCATCTCGTTATTGTTCTTGTAGGAATCAACTCGTTGTTTTTTTAGTCATAACAATCATTCGTCCCTTCTTTGGAACCACATGAACCGGACTCACCCACTTGCTATCAGAAATCAGAAAGATAATACTTGCATCAAGTAGCTTAAAATTTTCCTTCTTCACAACCTCTTTCATCATTGGATTTTAACTGTCTTTGAGGTTCTCGTGAAGGCTTATAATTATCTTCCATCAAAATCTTATGCATGCATAAAGAAGGCTTAATTCCAACAAGATCATCAATAGTATAACATAAAGCTTTCCTATGCAGTCTTAACTCATACATTAGCCTGCAAAGTTCGTCTTCATTTAAATTAGCGCTAACTATGACTGGATATGTAGAGTTAGGTTGTAGACATGCGTACCTTAAGTGCGGAGGGAGATGCCTCAACTCTAAGGTAGGAGGCTCTTTGGTTGATGAGTTTTGACCTTCCAACGTGATTTGTGATGATTCTGTAGTTGAGGAAGATGTGTGATTGCATCCAAAACACTTGCATTTGATTTTGGAAAATTTTCCAAAGTAGAAGGAAAATCGACCTTATTGGAGAAAAATCGGCCGAAATTCTAGTCGATCTCGCTCTCGAAATGGAAAATTCTGGATGAATTAATTAAATTAATAGAAAAAGGGCCGATTTTTTCTTAGGGGTCCTGATTTTATCAGTCTTTTCCGTAGTTTCCTCTAGCACTTCAAAGTTCGCATTGGGGTCTTCCTCCAATGTTTTTAGCGCTCGGACCTCAATGTTGTAGTCCTCTTTTTCTCTTTCTTCAACAATGCTCAAGCTTATTCCTTTTTCAAGCGGATCTTTAAGCAAAATAGAACTTACCTCTTCTCTTGATTCTTCTTCATCATAAGTGTTGAAAATTTCCTCTCCAAGGGCCGATCCTTTAACCATCGCAGCCAGCTGAAACTCTATGTTCTCCTCACCAATGTTGAAAGAGAGTGTGGCATTCTTACAATCCACCATGCAACCGGAAGTTGACAGGAAAGGTCTTCCAAGTATAATTGGAATTGGATGATCTGTAGGAATGTCTAGAACAACAAAATCAATGGAAATGTAGAACTTACCTAGCCATACGGGAATGTCGTCGAGAATTCCTACTATGGACCTATCTACCATGTAGAGCGGGCATCTTGACAGGTTTTGGCTCTCCAAGCCCAACTTTCTCACACAAGGCTAGTGGTATTATGCTCACGCTTGCTCCAAGATTACAAAAGACTTCATAAGTCACCTTTCCGATGCTTATGGGAACGCAAAAGGATCCGGATTCCTTAGCTTCGGTGACATCTCCTCTCTCATAATTTGGATTAGTTCGGATGACCTCTTGGTCATTATTACTTATCCAACATCTTCAAGTTTTCTTTCGTTGGAAAGGATTTCCTTTAAGAACTTCCATATGCGGGCATACCTACAATGGCATCCATGAACGGAATATTAATACGTAATTTACTCATGAGTTCAAGGAACTTACCAAAGTGTTTGTCGAGGCGTGCTCTAGAGCGAGATTGCGGGAATGAAAGTTGTGGTTTGTATGTTGGAGGAGGTACATAAACTGTTCTTTTTCTTTCTCCTTCTCCTTCTCGCTTAGCTCCGGATCTTCTTCGACCATAATTTGCTTCCCTTTATCAACGTTCTTGGGCAATGGCTCATTAATCTTCACTCCACTTCTAGTGGTGATAGCCATCACTTGCCCCTTTGGATTATTCTCAGTTCTTCCCGGAAGCCTTCCTTGATCTCTAGGAACTTCCCCGGATTCGCCTGAAAACCTGATTTTCCAAGGCCTTTTGGTCCTTAGAAACAAAAGTCACTTGTTTTTCAGCTCGTTCATATCTTCTACCAATTTTTCCATCAGCATCTCCACCCGATGCTTTGGAGGTTGGTTGAATCCCGGTGGAGAATTTTGAGTCTTTGGTGGTGGAGCTTGACTAGAGGAAGCTGGAGGGTTCAATGCTCCATACGGATTTGAATAAGAGAATCCTGGATGATTATGATTGGCCTTCATGTGGGACCATCTCCAACACAAGGACAAGTTACACGCTCAAAGGCTAAATCATTGAAGAACAAACCAACAACCCCTTCACCTTTTTCGGATTCAATCATGGATGGAGCAATCACAAGGTCAAAAGTAAAGACGATTCAAGATGAGGTTACGGACATACTCATGACATGTACGCTCAAGGAAACTCTCCTCACTCTCAAGAGTTCCTTGGTGACGTTACTGACTGTTATAGAAGATCGAAGACACGAACAAGAAGATCCACTAAGCAAAGAAGAAGGATAAGAGCAAGGAAGAGTCTTAGAGAAGGAAAATCGACCGATTTGCCTGAAAAATTGACCGATTTTCCTGTAGGAAAATTCGATCGATTTCATGGTTCGATTTCCTTCACTGGAACGAGTTTTGCAAAGATCCGGCCATGATCTTATATCTTTTGGCAATTATCTCTTGTTATGATTCCTTAAAGTTCTCAGACTATCTTAAGAGATTATTAATTGGATCTTATCTTTATAGTTTTTATATTTTTTTATATATCTTGAAGATATCTTTGCAAGATTATCTTTAAGTATTTTTTCCTAGTATGTGTAGGTTAATCTCCCTTATAAGTAGCCTTAGTGGGGGAGATTGTTGAGGAGATTAGATTTGATATTTTCCATAGATTTGTGAGACTTGCAGCTTCACTTACGGAGTTAGTATTTTATTCATTATTATTTAATCAAAAAGAGAGCTTTTGGTTGAATCGTTGTGAAGTCCTTGCTAGATTGTGCTTATGTGTGTTAATCTTGTTGTTTTGTCTACACCTAGTTTCGTTGTAATTGTAGGTAAAATGGTACGTTTTGCATCGAAATGGAGCTAAGGAAGCTAAGGAGTCATTGGAGCTACATTCTAGTTTAGACGTTTGTAAGATCTTCTTAGATTTCTTTTGGTTTGTTGTCTTTGCTGATTTGTGACTGAGGAACGCTTGTTTGTTGATTATTTGATTCAGTTATTGAGACCTTTTTCTTAAGGTTTTCTTGTTTGAATATTGATTACTTTTTCATTAATTTGATTATTGTTATCATGATGATTGTTGGCTAAGTTTCTTATGCGATTCTAGGGTGATTGGCTGAAAGTTGTAGGAAAGACGATGATATAATGATCTTAATCCCAGCAGGACCCTAAAAGCTCGAGTCTTTACCTTAACCGACGAACACTTCGTTCAGTCGTGGAACATCTCGACCGAGATGGTAGATAAACTGAACGAGGTGAACCTTTCCTGAACCTTATCTGAGTTAAGAGTTTAAGTTTGCCAAATCCTATCCTTCTTACACCTTTCATGGTTCAATGCAAGCCTAGGATGAGACTTACCCGGTGATTCCTTTGTTTGTTTACCCAAGATCATGAGTGTAGGTAATAAAGGTTTATCCTTTATTGGGGTTTGAGTGTGCCTTCATCCCATCTTTGTGAGTTAGCCAGAGACTTACCCGGTAAAGGTTGATTCTATTCCCTTGGGTGGTGTGTTGGTTTGAGATTATAGTTCCTTTTCTTAGTACCTTGAGACTTACCCGGTAATAGGAGCTTTGGTTTGGAATAGTGAGTAGTGAGGCTTACCCGGTGATCTATTCCCACCTTAGAAACACCTTTCCTTTGCAAATTTCAGCTTTGTCCGCGTTATCTTTTGATTTTGAGTCGGAACCACAACTAGATGCTTTAATCCCTAGAGTCCGCATTTCCCCTTACTTGACTTTATATCATCTTTGATTGTATTAATTTGTAGTTAATTGCAATATTTGACTACCTAATTCCGCGCTTTATTTCACCATTGTCCTTGTGTTCGACCCTTGGAATTCTTGCTTTTATTACAATTGATACGTACACTGCGGATACGCATATTGTACAATTGATTTATTATGCATTCTATGATTTTATGCAAAGATGAACAACTTTCTTATATTTATAAAATGCTTTGATCATGTCTTGATTTTATTTGCCATGAAGCATTCTCTTAGAGTTTTCTATGAGTGGAGCACACCACAAAAGGTTTTTAAAAGCTTTTCATTGATTTTTCTGACTTATAATCCATTCTATCTTGTATCTAAGATTTGGAACTTGCTTGGGGACAAGCAAGGGACAAGTATGGGGTATTTTGATAGCATGTATTATAGTTTATATTTTGGGTATAGTTTAGACGTTTTATCTTCATAAATCTGCATGTATGGATGTATATATTCTTTGATAACATTGTTGTTTTGTCTACCTTTGCGGGAATCGAGGTCTACACCTAGTTTCGTTGTAATTGTAGGTAAAATGGCACGTTTTGCATCGAAATGGAGCTAAGGAAGCTAAGGAGTCATTGGAGCTACAATTTGGAGCTTAAAGAAGATCTCAAGAAGCATGGAAATGATTAAGAAGATTTACTTTGGACCAGATTCGAGAGATTCTACATTCAGTTTAGATTTACCTCGGCCAGCTACAGTACCACCTCGACCGAGGTGATCTTGAGGAGCCTCCCGACCGAGGCGAACACCCTGTCGCCGGCGAGATCTTTATTTTTGGCTGAGATCTTTTATTTTTGGAAGGAGGATATCTTATATTTTTGGCTGGATTTCTGGAAGGAAGATATTATTTTTGGCTGATTTATTTTAAGAGATAGAGATATATTTTATAGGAAATTATATTTTTAAGATGTTATTATCTTTGGAAGATAATTCTCCTATATAAAGGGTTGAATTTTTTACAATTCAGCCATCTTCGGATCATCATATGCTTAGGGCATCCAACAATTAAGGGATTTTCTGGAGTTTTGAAGGAAGGTTGAAGGAAGTATTGAAGGATTGAAGTTCAAGGAAGGAAGGAATCAAAGTTGGAGTTGGCTTTTGAAGGAGTTTGTAAGATTTTCTTAGATTTCTTTTGGTATGTTGTCTTTGCTGATTTGTGACTGAGGAACGCTTGTTTGTTGATTATTTGATTCAGTTATTGAGACCTTTTTCTTAAGGTTTTCTTGTTTGAATATTGATTACTTTTCCAGTAATTTGATTATTGTTATCATGATGATTGTTGGCTAAGTTTCTTATGCAATTCTAGGGTGATTGGCTGAAAGTTGTGGGAAAGACGATGATAGAATGATCTTAATCCCAACAGGACCCTGAAAGCTCGAGTCTTTACCTTAACCGACGAACACCTCGGTCAGTCGTGGAACATCTTGACCGAGATGCTACATAAACTGAACGAGGTGAACCTTTCCTGAACCTTATCTAAGTTAAGAGTTTAAGTTTGCCAAATCCTATCCTTGTTACACCTTTCCTGGTTCAATGGAAGCCTAGGATGAGACTTACCTGGTGATTCCTTTGTTTGTTTACACAAGATCATGAGTGTAGGTAATAAAGGTTTATCCTTTATTGGGGTTTGAGTGTGCCTTCATCCCATCTTTGTGAGTTAGCATGAGACTTACCTAGTAAAGGTTGATTCTATTCCCCTGGGTGGTGTGTTCGTTTGAGATTATAGTTTCTTTCCTTAGTACCTTGAGACTTACCCGGTAATAGGAGCTTTGGTTTGGGATAGTGAGTAGTGAGACTTACCCGGTGATATATTCCCACCTTAGAAACACCTTTCCTTTGCAAATCTCAGCTTTGTCCGCGTTATCTTTTGAGATCTTGAGTCGGAACCACAACTAGATGCTTTAATCCCTAAAATCCGCATTTCCCCTTACTTGACTTTATATCATCTTTGATTGCATTAATTTGTAGTTAATTGCAATATTTGACTACCTAATTCCGTGCTTTGTTTCACCATTGTCTCTGTGTTCGACCCTTGGAATTCTTGCTTTTATTACAATTGTTTCGTACACTGCGGGTTCCCATATTGTACAATTGATTTATTATGCATTCTATGATTTTATGCAAAGATGAACAACTTTCTTATATTTATAAAATGCTTTGAACATGTCTTGATTTTATTTGCCATGAAGCATTCTCTTAGGGCTATATATGAGTGGATGACACCACAAAAGGTTTTTAAATGCTTTTCATTGATTTTTCTGACTTATAATCCATTCTATCTTGTATCTAAGATTTGAAACTTGCTTGGGGACAAGCAAGGAACAAGTATGTGGTATTTTGATAACATGTATTATAGTCTATATTTTGGGGCTAGTTTAGACGTTTTATCTTCATAAATCTGCATTTATGGATGTATATTCTTTGATAATATTGTTGTTTTGTCTACCTTTGCGGGAATCGAGGTCTACACCTAGTTTCGTTGTAATTGTAGGTAAAATGGCATGTTTTGCATCGAAATGGAGCTAAGGAAGCTAAGGAGTCATTGGAGCTACATTTTGGAGCTTAAAGAAGATCTCAGGAAGCATGTAAATGATTAAGAAGATTTACTTTGGACCAAATTCGAGAGATTCTACATTCAGTTGAGATTCACCTCGGCCAACTACAGTACCACCTCGACCGAGGTGATCTTGAAGAGCGTCCTGACCGAGGCGAACACCCTGTCGCCGGCGAGATCTTTATTTTTGGATGAGATCTTTTATTTTTGGAAGGAGGATATCTTATATTTTTGGTTGGATTTCTGAAAGGAAGATATTATTTTTGGCTGATTTATTTTAAGAGATAGAGATATATTTTATAGGAAATTATCTTTTTAAGATATTATTATCTTTGGAAGATAATTCTCCTATATAAAGGGTTGGGTTTTCTACAATTTAGCCATCTTCGGATCATCATATGCTTAGGGCATCCAACAATTAAGGGATTTTCTGGAGTTTTGAAGGAAGAGTTGAAGGAAGTATTGAATGATTGAAGTTCAAGGAAGGAATGAATCATAGTTGGAGTTGGCTTTTGAAGGAGTTTGTAAGATCTTCTTAGATTTCTTTTGGTTTGTTGTCTTTGCTGATTTGTGATTGAGGAACGCTTGTTTGTTGATTATTTGATTCAATTATTGGAACCTTTTTCTTAAGGTTTTCTTGTTTGAATATTGATTACTTTTCCATTAATTTGATTATTGTTATCATGATAATTGTTGGCTAAGTTTCTTATGCGATTCTAGGGTGATTGGCTGAAAGTTGTGGGAAAGACGATGATATAATGATCTTAATCCCAGCAGGACCCTGAAAGCTCGAGTCTTTACCTTAACCGAGAAACCCTTCGTTCATTCGTGGAACATCTCGACCAAGATGGTACATAAACTGAACGTTGTGAACCTTTCCTGAACCTTATCTGAGTTAAGAGTTTGAGTTTGCCAAATCCTATCCTTATTACACCTTTCTTGGTTCAATGCAAGCCTAGGATGAGACTTAACCGGTGATTCCTTTGTTTGTCTACCCAAGATCATGAGTGTAGGTAATAAAGGTTTATCCTTTATTGGGGTTTGAGTGTGCCTTCATCCCATCTTTGTGAGTTAGCCTGAGACTTACCCGGTAAAGGTTGATTCTATTCCCTTGGGTGGTGTGTTGGTTTGAGATTATAGTTTCTTTCCTTAGTACCTTGAGACTTACCCGGTAATAGGAGCTTTGGTTTGGGATAGTGAGTAGTGAGACTTACCCGGTGATCTATTCCCACCTTAGAAACACCTTCCCTTTGCAAACCTCAGCTTTGTCCGCGTTATCTTTTGAGACCTTGAGTCGAAACCACAACTAGATGCTTTAATCCCTAGAATCCGCATTTCCCCTTACTTGACTTTACATCATCTTTGATTGCTTTAATTTGTAGTTAATTGCAATATTTGACTACCTGATTCTGTGCTTTGTTTCACCATTGTCCTTGTGTTCGACCCCTGGAATTCTTGCTTTTATTACAATTGATCCGTACACTGCGGGTTCGCATATTGTTCAAGCATACTTCTTGGGTTATAAATTTTAAAGCTTGCACACACCTTTTGGAGCGAACACCTTGTCTTTCAAAGAAAAAGAAAAACCTCGCATATTATGCTTGTTAGTTTCCAATCTAGGGGGCCTTAATATTTCCATAATAATTCATAATTTTGCAAACGTAAATGTGGGGACTCCCCTTCGGATCCTCCAAACTGACTTTGGCGGATCATAGTAATAACTTGAGTGCCAAACTCATAACCTTGATAGGTTGGGTTTCCAAAATCTATTCCGATGATGCACGTAAGTTGTGTTGGGTCCATTCTTTGTCCTAGGGTTTGTAGTTCTCCCACAATTGGATCAACTCTAGCATTCCTCACCGGATGGTGAGATGCCGCAGCTTGTGGTTGAGGGCGCGTTGCAATAGGAGGTGGATTTGGTGGAGGTATCTCAACGCGCACATGTCCTTCTCTTTCAAGGAGGACATTCCTCATGTCGTCGTGCATCTCGTCCTCCCTTGCTTGAAGTGCTTCTTCTCTCTCACGCACAAGCCTTATTTTTTCTAAGGCTTCTTCTAACTCAGCTTGAAGGTCTTTATCAGCCATCTTCTTTCTACTAGCTTTTCTTAACCTTCGTCGGATGGGTCGTTCCGGTTCAGGATTGTAAGGAACGAGTTCTTTACCGGCGCGAATTCTTTGCATAAACCTAAAGGAAAAAGGGAATTCCTGCAAGCACAACTACTCAAAGCAATAAAGATCAATAGAAAAGACAAAAATCTAACTAGACAACCGACTTACAACTTGGTCTAGACCAAGTCCCCGGCAATGGCGCCAAAAAAATTCTTTACTCCAAAATGTGTGTGTATATGAAGGAAAATATCTTTAAACTTATACCAAGAATAAAGAAAATAGGGAACCCGCGGTGTACGGATCGATTACATTAAAATCAAGTATTACAGGGTCAAACACAAAGACTATGGTGAAAAAAAGAAGTAGAGTAATCTAGTTAGACAATTTGCAATTAATAAAAGACACAGACAAGATTTGGTGTAAATATTGGGAAAACACAGATTCTAAAGAGCAAGGTATCCAATTGTGGTTTTCGATTCAAGACTTCTAAAGATCTATGGACAGAGATGGGATTTCAAAGGAAATGTGTTTCTAAGGTGGGATAGATCACGGGGGAGGTCTCACTATCCGCTAATCCCAAGCCAAATTTCCTATCACCAAGTAAGTCTCAAGGATCTAAGAAAATGAACTATCTCAAACCAACCACTCAACCTAAAGGAATAGAACTAACCATCACCGGGTAAGTCTCAAGTTAACTCACACAGGCAAGGGGAAGACACACTCAAACCTAATAAAGGGTGTTGGGTCCTCTATTACCTAGAACTCATCATTTTTGGCAACCAAGAAAGGGAATCACAGTGTAAGTCTCTTTCCACGCTTGGATATAGGGTAGAAAGGTTAAAAAAGGCAAGGGTTTAAGCAATCTTTAACCTAGACTTAAGGATATAACATCAAAGGAACGACAAAAGAAAACTCGGGCAGTTCTTGAATAAAAATCGGTTGATTTTCCACCAAAAACAACCCCATTTTTCTTCTTTGCGAAGGTAAAAACAACTCTCATGATCCAATCTAAACGTGAAGGCTTAGTCTTTCATCATCTAAACCACAATCTTCAACCAATCGCCCTAGAATCGCAAGAGTTTTATCCAATAACACATTATCAAATCAAGATTGAAATAATAAATCAAGAAATAAAGGAACCAAAGAAACTTAAATAAAAACAAGAAATCCTTAGCAAAAGTTCTGCAATCTCCAAAAACTGCATGAAATGTAATAAAAACTACGATCTTGTGTTCTAAAAAGCAAATCAATCAAAAAAACTAAAATAAATCTCAATGAACTTCACTAACTACCTTGATCTTGAATATGGATTGTTGCTGATGCTTTCTTGTCTTTCCTGCTTGTCTTCTAGGGTTTCTTGGATGATTCTGGATGTCTCTAAGTGTTGTTAGACGTCATTTATTTTTAGAAGAAAGCTAGGGTTTTGAATCATTATCTTTAGATGATTTTATGAAAAACTCTGTTGATATTTATAAATCTCGGCCGATTTTTTTCACTTGGTGACCCAATTTTTCTTCTTTGAGGCGTGTTATTTTTTAGCTCCGTGATGACATGATTTATGACACTAGATTAGGCATTCTCGTAGGTAGTTTTTCCCATTATTCATGCATGATTTGACATTATTTCATGACGTTTATGCATAATCGAGTCATATTGCTAGAAGAGATGTCTACACGAGCTTGTCTGTTTTGTAGGTATTTCGGGGATCTTTTGGACATTATTGACACATTTGAGGATCAAGCCTCGTTGTGGCTCATAACCGAAGTTCCGAAGGAGCAATCTAGGAGCAAAAAAGGACACAAGAGACCTATTTGGTGCATGCCTTACACCAACTCATAACTTGGTGATCCAAGGGGAGCTGATGCACTAAAATCTCGGTTGGATGCTTAGGAATATCGGCCGAGATTTTGGTGGAGATTCTTGTTCTAGGCAGCTCCGAAACTGGTCATGCGATTCCTTTGCCCGGCCCTTTGTTACCTTCGGTGGATTATATGAGTGGCTTTGCAGGCTGACTTTCAGAACTCTCCTTCAAGCTTTCTTACAAGCCCCTTGTGGGTGTTCTTGGGGGACATTAGATTAGAACGTATCATATCTTAGATCTAGAGTGAGTGTGAGTGGTTTTTAAGTGAGAATCTTGTGGTAGCTTGTAAGATCTGACTTGGAGCTGCTCTTGAAGTGTTGTAAGACTCGTGTAAATTCCTATCCAACTAAGTTACATTTGTTGTCATTGTTCTTATCTCATTATCTTGCTATAGAATGCATGCATGCTTGTATGATGGATTTTTCCTTTAAAATGTATGTTGTTGGCTGAATAGTTTTGATTATAGGGTGAAAGATAGATGATTATGGTTTGGATGATGATAGATCAGACTTGCATGTTAGATTAGGATGATTTGTGTTTGAAAACCTAGCTCATACCAAAATCTCAGCGTGTTCTTCATGCTATTTTAGCCGAGAATCCATGATCCACCCGAGATTCTTGTTCTGTTGTTCGTATGTTGATGAATCTCTATATGTTAGGATGTTAGATTGCTGAAATCCTAGTGTTTGTTGAGCTTAATCTAGCTTAGGGTGACCTAATGTTAGCAAATTAATTGAGAAATGAGACTTACCCGGTAATTTCTGCTCTTAGGTATAGAAGATGATGAACTCTAGGTAGTAGAGGTCTCAAAAGCCTCTATTGGATTGAGTGTGCTAGCATCATTGATTAAGACTTACCTTTTGCGAGATTACCCGGTAAGGAGGGGTTTGACCCTTAGGTAGTGGTCCGGTTTGTGCAAAATTCCCAACCTTAACTCCTTGAGACTTACCCGGTAGTAGTGATCTCAACCATCTTCTCTTCTTGGTGAAATAACTCCTTCTTCTTCTTTTAGGCTTCGGATTCCATAGTTGCATATGCTTCCCTTTCCTTGCCTCTATCTTCCTCTTCTTAGTAGGAGGCTTTGAACCCCCTCTTGCGGGGGTGATCCTAGATGTGATCCTGTATCCCGGTGTGATCCTAGATGTTCTTTTGCACCTATGTGTGATCCTAGATGTGATCCTGCGTCCATGGATGATCGTGGATGTGATCTCGCGTCCATGGATGAACCTAGATGTGATCTCGCGTTCATGGATGATCTTGGATGTGACCTTGCGTCATTGGGTGATCTTGAATGTTATCTTACATCCATGGGTGCTCCTAGCTCTTATCATGTCTTTAGATGTGATCCTAGAGATGCTCTTGCATCAAAATCTTTCAGAAAAGAACTAAGAGTCCTTGCACAAGGACCACCAAAAAGAATCAACTAGAGCAACCACCATTATGATTAGTTTTCCATCATTTTTTTTTATTAATTAACGCTTTCAATTTCAAATTTAATTACTTTTAATTGATTCTTGTAGTACACAAGTATTTTTCAAAAAAAATATATTTCTTCAACCTCGGAGTTTCACCGAAGAAACCCAGGAATAGTCCACCGTCCCAACCACCGCCTCCACACGACCACCACCATGGCATCCTTGTCCCTGTTCCCGTGGATCGTTTGTGCCGCGCCGCGGATCCCCCTTACTACACCCGTCAAAGCTCTCAGTTTGGCTTCAATTACACCCAAAACGAAGCAGTCCTGACTCAGTACACCCCATGATTCGAACCATAAACCGGTTCCATCCAAGACCGGCCTAGTCATCCCCGACTCATCTCTAGTAACAGTGCTTCAACCATTAGCCGCTACAGGCTCCTTTCGAAGAAGGGAGGCAAACCCTAATCAGGTTCAAGGGTATACTTTGTACTTTTTGGATTTCAGTTCAAAAGAAAGTCGAATAAAAAAAAAAGGGAATCGAATAAAAAAAGGGATACGATAAGGCAAAAAGGCTTTAGTGTTATTTGTTTCATTCTTGAAGATCTACATGTCCAGGTGGAAGATTGTGAGTTATCCCGAAATTTCTATATAACGCCCCAAATTTTTGGCGCGTTTTCGACTTTTATTTTTTCGGACTTCTGTCGATCTTTTAGTAGATTAAATATTTTATTTTACGACGTAAAATATGTTTCCTGAGTATTTTTATATTTTTGGATACGTTTACGTGTATCCGTTTTTTTCTTTTCAAAAAAGTCAGAAAATTTTTCGGTTCGAAAATTCCGTTCCAAATATTTTAATCGGGTTTACTTCCCATCTTTTCCCCATTTATTTATTTTATTCCATTTCCTTTTCTACCTTTTCCTTCTCTTCCTTCCTTGCGTAATGAAGAGTGAATGTCCAGCCTTTTTCAGTCTTGCACTGCTGAACCTAGTCTGCCTACTCTGACCCCTCGCCATCTACACCTACAACCCCTGTGATTCCTACTTCACACGTTACTCCCTAGTTGACCCATGGTTACCCTTGCTCTGTCTTCTTTCAGGCCAGCAAATGTTGCCTCATCTCCCCTCCCCTCTCAACCTCACTGTGCCACACCAAGACCAAGGGCCTGTTTGATATCAGCTTCTTGGGGATTCATTTAGATTCTTGTTCACGGGATTCTTCGAGATGGAAAAATTGGTGCCGTTTGGTATGAGTTGCAGCTTCGGTATTGTATTCTTTACGAGATTCTTTTGACAAAAGAATCCCGTAAAAAGAAGCTTGTCCACCCAAGCTTCTTGGGGATTCATTAGGTTAGATTGTTTTGAATTCCAACCATACCCTTCTCTTCTCCTTTTTCGTTCTTCTTCGGATTACGCTTCTCTACTCGCTCGAACGTGAACCCTTCTCCTCTTTGCTTCTACTCTTGCCTCTCCGTTTGTTCAAATGGGTGCTCCTATTGAGATGGATGAGAAAGAATCACTGGGGAAGAGGGAGGTGCCAGAACGAACAAGGAGAGAGGTGGTGGCTGTCACAGAGGGGTTTCACCTGGAATCTCTTTCATTTTCTTCTCTGTCATCAGCAATCGAAGCTCAGCAAGTTTTGAAAACAGTGCATATTCAGATCTAACCACTCTAATGACTCTTTGTCACAGAGGTGGCGACTGGCAATTTGCTTTTGTTTGCATCCTATAAGGATTTACATCTTCCTTCCTTGTGCCTACGCCCTACCATATAGATAAACTATAATCCACTGGGAAGAATATTCGTTACAGAGGTTGAGGTTAGAGCTTACAAATGCAATTTCTTTCAAACCCAACTAGCCCTCTCCAAAGATCTCGTTTGTGTTGAATAAGGGCATTTTATTTTCTAGACTTCTTGTTTGTGCTGAATAAGGGCATTACCTCACTGTATTAAGATGCTCCCCAATTCTAGACTTCTCGTTTGTGATGAATAAGGCATTACACAAGATGTTGATTTAGGGATGATAGAGAGCTACTCATCATGTGCACAATAAGTTGATTTGAATATATACTGCATGTTATTTGATTTTGTTCAGTATGTTGATTTGAATATGTGATGAATAAGGGCATTACACAAGATGTTGATTTGAATATATATTGCATGTTATTTGATTTTGTTCAGTGTGTCCATAGTGGAATAAGATTATCCCCTGCGCAATGTGAACCTGTACTGCTAATTGCTCTCTGTTGTTCGTCCCTATACATTACATTCGTCCTTGCAGTAAGCAGTGAAGACAGTTCAATCTGTTCTTCTCTTTGCAGGTGAAGATTTAGGGGCATTATCGTAATCTATTTGTAAACAATATGTCTCAACAATCTGATATCAAACACGCAAAATTTATGAAAAAAATAATCTCTAACAATCCCCATCCACAACAATCCCTAAGAATCTCAAAAATCTCCATCTCGAAGAATCTAAAAAAAAAATACCCATACAATACCAAACAGGGCCCAACTCTGCAACCAGGAGCAACGTAGTGAGCAACTCCTTCTCTACTTTCGATCTCTAGCGCAACACCCTCGAGCCTACGGACTCTATCTCTGATCTCCTCCTTCACAAACAGCTCCTCCTCGAGCCCTTGTCAAGCCACCAGGGAAGAGCCGGAGAAGCCGCCCTTGCCGGACACTAAGGTCAACCTGCCTCGCCTTGCCTCGTAGCACTTCCGCCACCCCTCTTCTTCTATCCCTTCGTCTTTCTCTCTAGCCACCGGATTGGAGCAATCACACCGGAACTCTAGCACAGCCGCCACCGGAAGATCCCTCCGCTCTTCCCGCCTACGTTGCCGCCCTCAACAACACCAGGGAAAGGAGCCGCCGAAAGCATTCATCGGTACCCTCCCTGCAACGCTCACCATCGAGCCCCTATTTGTTGCGCCTCCACCAACAGCCAGAGAAGATTCTCGCTTGCCAGGACCGCCAGAATCTCCGCCTCCCTCGCCTCGCCCCGCTGGAGCCAACCGCAGCCGAAGCCGCCGGCGTTTCCTTGTGTCCTCTTCCGTCGCCCTTGCGCGTGTGTTGAGGTTGAAGAACCCTTTTTAGGGTTATTTCAATCGGGTCCCCCTCACTTTTGGTATAATTGCAAATGTAACCCAGTATTTTGTATTAACAGATTTGATCCACATTTCAAAAATTAACAATTATACCCCTGCTGGTATTAATTACACTTTTGGCCCCAAGGTTTTATTTTCTGAAAATGACCCAAGTTTCTTGAGTTTCATATCTTGTCCGGAAGAGTTGATTGCGTATTTTGACCCATGTTTACAAAATTGTATAAATTGCCTGAAAAAAGTTTTAAGATTTTAACTTGAATTTAATTACTGTGATATTCTTTTATATATATATATATATATATATATATATACACTATACATTATGTCTTTATTGGATTAAATTAGGTTTATGACTCAAAGATGTAAGTGCGGATTATGACCTATGTTCATATAAGTGTATTCTTGGCCGGAAAATGGTTGAGCGGTTTTGTTTTAACCTTGGTTTTGAAAACGAGTTTTTACCTTATATTGATATAATTATCTTCCATTCAAATTTAGCGCATAAGCTAAATTTGTTTAGTTTTGGTGTTAGGTTCGGTAGCGCCACAATAAAGGCCCAACAAATCCTTATCGACATCCATAGATCATCTTCCGTCTTTTGACGTCAAATGAGTACCCTCTCCCCTGAGCATATGATCTTACTCGATCTAGTTATGTTTCGTAGTATCATGCTAGGTTGGATCTAGCATAACTTAAAGTGAATGTCATGTAGTGACTTTTGGGACCTTAGGGAAGTGTGATGAGCATGTTGGACCTCATAGGCTTTTACGTTGTTCTTGGTTGTTGAGTATGATCATATGAGAGTTAGTAGACTGTTGAGAGATCTCCTCATGCGTTGAGTGAGATGTGAGTATGATAGATTCTAGGATGCGATCCTAGAATGAGAGTCAAATGATCTTGCGTAGATCATTTGTGTAGAAGTCCTAGACTTCTTGAGTTGAGCGGGTTTTGATAGATATCTTTTTGTGAGCAGGTTGTATGCTTCTTCCCAAGGGAAGCGAGAGCGTTTTGTAGCGCTTGGGACAAGGTAACTCTCTGAACTTACTTAGCTCGTATTCTCCGTATTAGTTTTAATGCGTGTTTGGTGGTATGTGTTTATTGTTTGTGTGTGTGTTTATTATTTATGTTATAACAACAAAACTGGACATAGGACGACTTTATATATTGATATTTGGCACATGTGTATGATAACAAGCGGTAACAACACTGCCTAGATCTTGCTGAGAGCTAGGAGGTTCTCGACGACTAGCTCGGGCAGGTAGACAGCCAAATGCATCAGTGCCACTCCTTGACGGTGAGTAGGGACTGAGGTGAGATCATGCGGTGATTCTCGTGTCACAAACGAAAGTTGAATTAGAGCGGGATATGACTTAATAAATAAAAAGATAATGAACCGGACTTGTGTGTTTTTGGAGCATGCTGTGTGTTTATGGTTATATGTGTGGGTGTGTGTGCAATCACCTTGATTCTAATGCTCTGAATATTAGCTAACGGTGTTATACCGACATTATAGTTGCCTTGCAGGTTAGGAATGCGGCCGAAAAATCCGAAATAGTGGGCAGCCGGAGTTCCGTACATTTTAGGAGGGGTTTTGAGTTTGGAGTCATGTTTGGAGTTTTGTATATTTTATCCTTGTATGCCGCGTGTATGACGTTTGGTCTTTGAAGTTGTTTTCAGCTGAAGTCCGTTGTTTGTATTCATTCGAGTTTCCTTTCATTGCATAAAAATGTATTTCGATTTTGGCCTTTATTTGTGTCGTGTTGCAAGATCCGGTGAAATTGTTGTCAGGCTAATCGGGACCCATTGTGAGGTTTCTGCCCGTAACATCATGAGTCCCGCGAATTTGGGGTGTTACAATCTCAAGTGAAACTCCACCCTTTTTCCTAGCCACCCCTCTATTTTTGATTTGATCTTAATTGTCTTTTATAATTTATCTTTGAATGAGAAAGTAGGAGAGAGTGGTTTTGTTTATTTTCGATAGCACCACACAAAAGCCTTTATGCCATTGAGATCAAGGTTACCCC
Source organism: Fagopyrum homotropicum (assembly GCA_033239125.1). Taxonomy (NCBI): domain Eukaryota; kingdom Viridiplantae; phylum Streptophyta; class Magnoliopsida; order Caryophyllales; family Polygonaceae; genus Fagopyrum; species Fagopyrum homotropicum. Next base: position 65,887,593 of record BSWB01000003.1, read on the forward strand.
TTGATGCGGGATTGAGGTCGTGATTTCTTGATCTAGATTGAAGATTACGAAAGCTTCGACTAGAGGAAATCTCGGTGTTAATCTCGGGTGAGATTATTATTGGTAATGCCGATTTTACAAAACTCAGAAAATAAGAATGTGAGTGGTATGTAATTGAATGATAAGCTAAAGAAGATGATTGTGGAATGAATTTGATGGAAAATATAGGAAGACAAAATCAAGATATAAACTTGCAAAGAACCTTGATTAAGTGGATCAAAATCCTCAACAAAGAGTTACATTAACCCTTCCTTCTTCAACCATACACAAGCCTTCAAATTGAGACAAACACAAGGAGGGACTAGTTTAACCAGTAACACCAATCCTTAAAAATACTAACCTACACAAAAAACCTAGCAAGACTCACAATGATTCAATCAAAGCCTCTTTTTTTGATTGAATAGGAATGAATAAAACGCAAACTTCATAAACGAAGCAACGAGTATCTCATAATTTATGTGAAAATCACTAATCAATAAAAACTAACTGAATTTTCGGCCTCCTAGGATCCTTATACAGGCGAGATTTCCAGGAAAATAAAGAATAAAATAATCCTACAAAAGGCGTTAGGCTAGTAGAAGAATGAATGGTTTGATTATATGCAAATTCAACATGAGGTAAGACATCTTCCAAGCATTCAAATTATCCTTCAAAACATCCCACAATATGGTAGTTAAGGTCCAATTACTAACCTCTGTTTGACCATCCGTCTGAGGATGACTAGAGGTTGAAAATAACAACCTAATTCCTAGATTTTCCCAAAGAGTCTTGATAACATGAATTATGTGCTATCATATTCATACATATTGCGAGTATTTCACCTTAGTTTTATATGCATTGGGCAAGAATCAATAGCCTTTAAGTTCGTATTCATATATATTTCGAGAATAGAGGTCTATACGAGTTCTTGATGTAATTTTCAAGAAAAATGATGGAGTTTGGATGCGGAAATGGATCAATACTAGACTAAGCAACATGGTGGATCACTAAGGAGTCTAAAAGCTAGGAAATATTACGACAAGATACTACAAAAAAGGATAGAAGACGGAGCTAGAAGATAACACGTTGTAGAGAGTCGGACGTTTAGCAACACCTAAGAGATCCAGATTTATCCAAGAAACCCTAGGAAGCAACAAGGAAGGAGAGGAGAAACACATTTGAGATTCAAGATCCAAGATCGAAGACATAAAGTGAAGTTCTTTGAGTTTTTCTTTAGTTTTTTTAATTCTTTTGTGTTTGAACTCAAGATTCAGAGTTTTCTATTACTTTTACTTAGGCCATGTTTATCGGTCAAAATTTTAAGGTTCTTGAGATATTTATATATCATAATAATCAAAAGCATTCAAGAACTCTAATTTGGAATGCTCTATGGAGCATCTTCAGTTTTAAGATGCTTTAACCAATTTAAAAAAGAAATAAAAATAAGTATTACATGTCATCATGGGATTGGCAAGACTTAATTGATAAATAAATCATTAAAAATGTTATTGTAATTCAATAAATTAAAATAACAATAATAAATTTATACTATCATTTATATTTTATTTTTGTCTATATATAGACACCCATATTATATATTTTTAATTTATTTTATAATAATAATAATCCTATGTGTAATGGGTTGTTTATAGTATTTCTTATTTCTTTTAAAGTAGTATGTTTGTATTTATTTTTTTTAAAAATATGGTCTTAAAAAAATTGTATATGCTTAGGTCTACCATAAGATTTTTATTTGTGTTGTTTTTACTGATTGTGTATTGGGTTGAATAGTGTCTTTTATTTCGATTTAAGAATTTTTTACGTGTTATGTTTTTAATTATGTGTAAGTTTAAATACTAAATTAGGATTTCTAAAAAACAAATATGTAGATAAATGAATATAATTATATGAATTATCTTTTATAATTTATAATTTAGATTATATAAAAATATAAATTGATAAGAGTATTTATGCAATTCATAGTAAAAATAATGTAATAAAATATATGGAAGATCTTTTATAGGAATGCTTTGATAAAATGGGTAGAATTATATGAGGTGCTTGAGTTAGTTGGCGTTGAGAGAAAATAAAAAAGGTATCCAAGATTCTGAAAATAGTAGTGCTTTTGATAAACATGACCTTAGTTTTCAGAGATTGAGAACCTTTGTTAAAGATTGTTTGCTTTTATTCTAAGTTTTACAAGTTTCTTTACTTCTTGATTCATATACCATTAATGATTCAATAATGTGTGTTGTTGGCTAAAACCCTTGCGATTCTAGGGTGACTGGTTGAAAGTTGTGGTTTAGATTATGATAGAATGATCCTCATGTCGAGATTTGACCGTGAGAGTTGTTTTTACCCTTGTAGAGAAGAAAAATCGACTTGTTCTTGGTGAAAAAGCGGCCGATTTTTATACAAGAACAACCCGATTTTTTCTTATGTCGTATCTTTGATGCTTTATCCTTAAACCTAGGTTAAAGATTGCTTAAACCCTACCCTTGGTGAATCTTTCTAACCTATATCCAAGCTTGGGAAGAGACTTACCCGGTGATTCCTTTCCTTGGTTACCAACGATGATGAGTTCTAGGTAATAGAGCAATAGAGGACTCAACACCCTTTATTAGGTTTTAGTGTGCTAAATTCCTTGCCTTTGTGAGTTAACCTGAGACTTACCCGGTGATGGTTAGTTATATTCCCTTAGGTTGAGTGGTTTGTTTGAGATTATAGTTCCTTTCCTTAGATCTCTAAGTAATAGAGGGCTCAACACCCTTTATTAAGAGCCTTTGGTTTGAGATAGTGGATAGTGAGACCTCCCCCGTGATCTATCCCATCGGAGAAACACCTTTCCTTTGCAATCACAGCTTTGTCCATAGATCTTAGAAGTCTTGAATCGAAAACCACAATTTGATACCTTGATCTCTAGAATCTCTTTTTCCCAATATGCACACAAAATCTTGTTATTTGTCTTTTATTTGCAATTTGTCTAAACCAGATTTCTTTATCGCTTGATTTCACCATATTCCCTGTGATCGACCCTGGAATACTTGTTATTATTGTGATTGATTCGTACACTGTGAGTTCGCTTATTTTCTTTATTCATGGTATAAACTTAAAGCTATTTTCTTTCATACACACACACACGTTTTGAAGCGAACAAGTTTTTGGCGTCGTTGCCGGGGACTTGGTCTAGACCAAGCGGTATTTCGGTTGTCTACTTAAGATTTTTGCTTTTTCTATTGATCTATTCCTTTGAGTGGTTTTTCTTTGCAGGAATTCTCTTTTCCTTTTAGGGTTATGCGAAGAACTCGAGACTGTAGAGAACTCGCGACTGTAGAGAACTCGTTCCTTACGATCCTGAACTAGAAAAAATCATCCGAAGGAGGCTAAGGGAGGCTAGTCAAAGAAGAATGGTTGAAGTAAACGTCCAAGCTGCGTTGGAATAAGCCTTGGAACAAGTGATGCTTGCAAATCAACGAGCACATGATGCGGATGAAAGAGCGCGTCAAAGAGAGGAAGCAGCTCGTGAAAGGGAGGCAACACTTCAAGCACGATTGGACGAGATAAACGACAACAACAATATGATAAACCAACTCCTTCAAAGGGGAGGAAACGTCCGCGTCGAGATTCTGTCTCCTAATGCGGCTAACCCTCATCCACAAGTTGCGGCACCTCACCCTCCGGTAAGGAACGTTAGAGTTGATCCAATCGTGGAAGAACCATCAACGCTTGGACAAAGAATAGATCCAACATAACGTACGCGTGTCATCGGCATAGATTTTGGAAACCCAGCTGACCATGATTATGAGTTCCGCACTCAAGTTATTACTATGATCCGCGATAGTTAATTCAGAGGATCCGAAGGGGAGTCTCCTCATTTACTGAACTATGAAATTCTTATGGAAACATTGAGGCCCCCAAGATTAGAAACTAACAATCATAAATTGCAAGGTTTTGCTTTTTTTGAAAGACATGGTGCAAGCATGTCTTCAATCTTTACCGGAAGGAAGGGTAAACACATGGGAGGACATGACGTCCGAATTTCTTACAAAATTCTTTCCACCATCAAAAACCACTGAATTTAGAGGTAAGATTAATGCGTTTACCATGAAAGACAAGGAAAGTTTGTTGAAATCTTGGGAGAGATTCAAGGACCTTCTACTTGATTGTCCTCATCATGGAATCTCAACGATAGAGCTTCTTGAAGTCTACTATAAAGGCTTGGATGAGGATGCACAATTCTGACTTCAATCCCTCTCTGAAGATACTTTCAAATAAACACCAAGATGATGCATGGGAGTTTATCGAAAAGCAAGCTTTGGAGCATTGAACCCTCCAGCCTGCTTTTTGATAAACTCCCATGCATGGGAATTCCTAGAGATCAAGGAAGACATCCTGGAAGAACTGAAAATAATCCAAAAGGGCAAGTGATGGCCATTACCACTAGAAGCGGAATAAAGATCAATGAACCATTGCCCAAGAGCGTTGATAAAGGGAAACAAGTCATGATCGAGGAAGATCCAAATCCTAGCAAGAAGGAGAAGGAGAAGGAGTCGGTTTACGTACCTCCTCCAGCATACAAACTACAACTTTCTTTCCCGCAATCTCGCGCTAGAGCACGCCTCGACAAACACTTTGGTAAGTTCCTTGAACTCATGAGTAAGTTACATCTTAATATTCCGTTCATGGATGCCATTGTAGGTATGCCCGCATATGGGAAGTTCTTAAAGAAAATCCTTTCCAACAAAAGAAAATTAGAAGAAGTTAAGGAAGTAAGGATTACCAAGAGGTCATCCGACCTAATCTAAACGATAAGAGAGGAGATTCCACCAAATCTAAGGGATCCCGGATCCTTTTGCGTTCTCATAGGCATTGGAAAGGTGACTTATGAAGCCCTATGCAATCTTGGAGCAAGCGTGAGCATAATACCACTAGCATTGTGTGAGAAAGCTGGACTTGGAGCGCCAAAACCCGTCAAGATGACACTCTACATGGTGGATAGGTCCATAACGCATCCCGTGGAAATTCTCGAAGACATCCCCGCATTATTAGGTAAGTTCTACATTCATATTGATTTTGTTGTTCTAGACATTCCTGCAGATCATCCTGTTCCAATCATACTTGGAAGACCTTTCCTTATAACTTCGGGTTGCATGGTGGATTGCAAGAATGTCACACTCTCTTTCAACATTGGTAAGGAGAAAATAGAGTTCCAGCTGATTGCTCAAGATTCAAGAAACAAATTGGAGGAAGACCCCAAGGCAAAGTTTGAAGTGCTAGAGGAAGCTACGGAAAAGTCTGGAAAAAATCGGCCCCCTACAGAAAAATCGGCCGATCTTTCTATGAATTTAATTATATCAACCGATTTTTTTTCATGTCGATTATGAGATCGACCAAAAAATCGGCTGATTTTCTCCCAACAAGGTCAATTTTCCTGATACTTTGGGAACTTTTTCGAAATCAAATGCAAGCGTTCTTGGGTGAAATCACACATCTTCCTCAAGTTCAAAAACGTCACAAATCACTTTGGAAGGTAAAAAATCACCAAACAAAGAGCCTCCTACACTAGATATGAAACATCCCCCTTCACACTTGAAGACTAAGAATTGGCAAGACAAGCATAAAACTCCAAGGGAGTTAAGGGAAGGAGATCATGTCCTCCTTTCCAATTCAAGACTTCGTCGATATCTAGGAAAGATAAAATCAAAATGGAGAGGACCATATGAAGTAAGAAAGATCTTTCCCCATAATGTAGTTGAAGTATGGGGTGAATAATGCGGAAGTTTCAAGGTTAACGACCATAGGTTAAAGAAATACACTCCGGAAGTTCCGGTTGAGGGAATTGCTCCTATTCTTCTTAAATGATCATCGAGGGAGACATGTCCAACTACGACCTTAAACCAAGCGCTTCTTGGGAGGCAACCTAAGGCAATTCTATGTCTTTTCCCTTTTCTTAGTTAGATTAGATTAGTTTTGTTGTTGTTTTTGTTGGTACGCTCCGGGTTTTTCTTGTGTCGTTGATGACAAAAAGTAGGTACTTTTGCAAAGAAGATTAATGAAGGACATAGGATCGATATTTTGATGAAGAAAGAATGAAGAAATTCACTTACAAAGGAATAAAGAACGGAAGACCGATAAATCGACCACCTAAATGAAAATCGGTCGATTTTATGTGAATTAAATTATTTAATCACCCGATTTTTCCTATATCTCAAGCAAGATGGACCAAAAAATTAATCGCCTTGGAAAAAATCATTCCATTTTCAGTATTAGTGGACAAGAAGGAAGAAAAAATGGGCCAATGAAAAAATCAACCGATTTTTTCACAATTCTGGAAAAATCGGGTGATTTTTTTAGCAAACTCGGGGGACTATAAACGGGTTCGTTCTTCATCTTCAAACCTAAACTCACTTCTCCGCCACCATGACCGCTGGAGGAATGATTGATTTACGAGACTCGTCATTTTACATTGTAAGTATTTTTCTCCATCTTGTACTTGATTCTTCACATTGGGGACAATGTGAGTTTTAAGTATGGGATGGGTACTTGCAATACTATTTCATATGTCACACGTTTCCTTTATTTGCATGACACTTTTAGTTTTGGTTCGTAATAACTCTTGTCACACGCTTGATTATTGCATTGCATCTATTTCAAAAAATCCAAAAAAATTGAATAATTTTGAAAAGTTTTGTGCTTCTAAAAATGGATATGATCTTAATGATGATAATTGTGTATGTGAAGATGAATTGAATGTTGAGATTGAGTTATGCCATATGTGGACTTATATACTTTATTTGAATTTATGTATGATTTGTATGTTATTGATGTTTTTGATGAGATTGAGAAATAATAGTCCAAACCGCTTAATAAGTTCTTATACATAATATTGGAATGATTAACGCGATTCATTTTTCTTTCTTTCTTCTTCTTATTCACGTTTAGCACCTCATATATATTATTTGCCTTCCCTTTTATCTATCCGGAAAGTAGGAAGCATGCTAGTGTGTGAACTGTAAGAAAACGTTGTGAAGTGGAGTTGAAAAGTTAAGTGATGTGTTATGCATAGAAAATAGGTTTGAGGATGTCAATCATGATGATAAGTAACTTAACACCATTAACATAGCCGGGTGTTTATGTCTTGTCAAAGTCGGATTGAGCAATAGTCCTAATGAGTCTTGGTATGTGCATCCGGTTTGAGGTACCTTGTAAAAATGAGGCTAGCTGATCTCCAATGCTTCGGTTTTTGTGCACCTCTGTTCATGTTCTCACGTGAAAGTAAAAATTGAAAAAAATTATGAAGTGAAGTTTTGCTTATTTTCGGTGGTTATGAAGGTAATGTTGTGGAGTTTATTCCTCTTTTCAAGGGATTTGCACCACATATCCTATACGTTCCCACCCTTAACACGTTTCTTTTGGCCTCTTTATGTTGAAAGTCCTTGAGACCTTTATGCACGCGTTTAAGGCTTAATGGTTTAGATTTGTTTTCTCTCGATTATTTTGATATATTTACCTTGCCTTTCATATATGCTTTTGAGTAAAGTGTCATTGTCTTTCCATACTACGATTTCTTTTGATACATACATTGTTTTCCTTTACCTTGATACATCACTTTGAGGGTGATCCATATTAGAAGCACATTCCAAATAGAGTTTTTGTTTTTAAGCATTACATAATCCATGACATCTTGTATGCTAGATTTGAACCTTGCTTGGGGACAAACAAGAGGCAATTATGGTGTATTTTGATGGCATGAATTATGTGCTATCATATTCATACATATTCCGAGTATTTTACCTCAGTTTTGAATGCATTTGGCAAGAATCAATAGCCTTAAAGTTCATATTCATATATATTTTGAGAATAGAGGTCTATACGAGTTTTTGATGTAATTTCAGGCAAAATGATGGAGTTTGGATGCGGAAATGGATCAATATTGACTAAGCATCATGGTGGATCACTAAGGAGTCTAAAAGATAGGAAATATATGACAAGATACTATAAAGAAGGATACGAGATGGAGCTAAAAGATAACACGCTGCAGAGAGGAAAAATCGGACGTCTAACAAAACCTAAGACATTCAGATTTATCCAAGAAACCCTAGGAAACAGCAAGGAAGGAGAGGAGAAACACATTCAAGATTCAAGATCCATGATTGAAGTTATAAAGTGAAGTTCTTTGAGTTTTTCTTTAGTTTTTGAATTCTTTTGCTTTTGAACACAAGATTCAGAGTTTTCTATTGCTTTTACATAGTAGAGATTGAGACCCTTTGTTAAGGATTTTTTTTCTTTTATTCCAAGTTTTACAAGTCTCTTTACTTTCTTGATTCCCATTCTCGATTCAATAATGTGTGTTGTTGGATAAAACCCTTGTGATTCTAGGGTGATTGGTTGAAGTTTGTGATTTAGATGATGATAGAATGAGCCTCACATCGAGATTGGACCTTGAGAGTTGTTTTTACCCTTGTAGAGAAGAAAAATCGACCTGTTCTTGGTAAGAATCGGCGATTTTTATACAAGAACAACCCGAATTTTTCTTCTGTCGTACCTTTGATGATTTATCTTTAAACCTAGGTTAAAGATTGCTTAAACCCTAGCCTTGTTGAACCCTTCTAACCTATATCCAAGCATGGAAAGAGACTTATCTGGTGTTTCCCTTCCTTGGTTACCAACGATGATGAGTTCTAGGTAATAGAGCCATTGAAGACTCAACACCCTCTATTAGGTTTGAGTGTGCTAAATCCCTTCCCTTTGTGAGTTAACCTGAGACTTACCCGGTGATGGTTAGTTATATTCCCTTAGGTTGAGTGCTTTGTTTGAGATTATAATTCCTTTCCTTAGATCTCTAAGTAATAGAGGACTCAACACCCTTTAATAAGAGCCTTTGGTTTGAGATAGTGGATAGTGAGACCTTTCCCGTGATCTATCCCATCGGAGAAACACTTTTCCTTTGCAATCCCAGCCTTGTCTATCGATCTTAGAAGTCTTGAATTGAAAATCATAGTTGGATACCTTGATCTGTAAAATCTCTCTTTCTTAATACTTACACAAAATCTTGTTATTTGTCTTTTATTTGCAATTTGTCTAGATTAGATTTCTTTATCGCTTGATTTCACCATAGTCCTTGTGATCGACCGTGAAATACTTGCTATTATTGCGATTGATCCGTACACTGCGGGTTCTTCACTTATTTGCTTTATTCTTGGTATAAATTTAAAGCTATTTTCCATCATACACACGCACGTTTTGAAGAGAACACGTCTTCTAAATGAAACTAAAGAAGTTAGCATCCCTATCACTTACAATAGTTATATGTACTCCATGCAATCTAACAACTTCCCTAAAGAACATCTAAGCAACATTGTAAGCATTATCGATCTTATGACAAGGAATAAAATGAGCCATTTTAGAAAAACAATCAACAACCACACAAATTGAATCCCTCCCCTTCTTAACCCTAATTAATCCTACAACAAAGTCCTTACTAATGTCTAACCAAGGGGAAGAAGGCGTAGGAAGGAGGGCTTTGGTTTAGCAAGGTTGTGAAACTTTGGGCTCAACATTATAGTGATCTAGCCCAAGCCAAGCCTCAAGACGACAACCTCTTCTCCTCGAGTTGTGAGTGCTTTATTTTAGCAAGGTTGCGAGACTTCGCGCTCAACATTCTAGTGATCTAGCCCAAGAGAACCCTCAAGACTACAACCTCTTGTCTTGCGTTGTTTAAATAGTTGACTAGTCCTATGATACGGGGTATTCACCCGTGTAGGTTATCCAATCTTTCAATGATTGAAGACTGTATGGAAGAAAGGAAAATAGCAAATAGAAGGGAAATACATAGATCAAGGTTGAACCCTAAGAAGATACGTGGAAGCACAAAAGGCCACGATCGGAATGATCGCCCAAATACATAACCAACAAAGTTTTATAGAACTCTTCCCGCCACTCCAAACACAATACGCGCTCAAAGAACTCTAGAGCAGTTGTAGGTTTGGTTGTAGCTAGTTGAAGCACTTTGTTCTGTCAATGGAAAGTAGAACACACTCAAACAAGTCCAAGCTAGTCACGAGCAAGACGTCTCTTAGTCAGGTTTGCTCTCCGCACACGTAGACACCGCATGGGGATAACAATACATGTTTATCAAAAGTGTTTATATTTCAAGATGAAAAATAATGAAGCACAATCTCCCTATTTATAGGAGAGAGATGCGTCTAGGGTTACAAGGTGGGTGTTGGTGTGGGCTTGCAAAAAGCCCGAAAGCCCATGATCCATGTGGAATAAGATAAGATCAAACCCTAAGGAAAATAATAAAGTAAGATCTATCTTCTAGAAAGATATGAATTAACTAGTGTATTACCTGCACCATGTGCGGGTTGAGTTTTAATAAATTGTAAATATTTTTTTTCTTCTAAAATATGGTCCTTTCAATTTTAAAAAATTGTTAACTAAAAATTCGAAACTAAACAAATACATTTTTTTTGTAAAAGGCGTTAAAAACCTTTAATATATCAAAATTTGGTTAAAAATGATTTTGAAAGGCGTTGACACGTGACAAAAAAGGTTTATACTTTTAATAGATATAATATAAGATAAGATAAGAAATTTCAAATTATCTTTAAATTATCTAATAAATTTATTATATACATTAATATTAAAACTAATTAACATTTTCAAACTAAATCCTAGAAGTATATATACGTACTTGAAATTATTCTGAAAATTTAAACTTGATTACAAAGATTAAAAAAAATGCAGAATATTATTTTAGATAATTTTAAATATTCATTCAAAAAAAATATGAATACGTTCCCTATTTTATTTATAAATAAATTGTAACACCCGAATCCGCGGGACTAAGGATGCTACGGGCGGAGACCTCACAACGGGTCGCGACCCTTAGCCTGACAACAATTTCACCGGATCTTACAACAAGACACAAATAAAGGTCAAAATAAAATACATTTTTATGCAATGTAATGAAACCCAAAAGTATACAAACAAAAGACTTCAAACGATATACAACTCCAAAGACCAAACGCCATACACGCGGCATACAAAACACAATAACCGAAGAACAATACACAACCCAACTCTAACCAAAACCCCCTCCTAAAATGTACGGAACCCCGGATGCCGACTCTTCTGGATCTCTCAGCCGCGTTCCTAACCTGCAAGGCAATCTACAACATCGGTATAACACCGTTAGCTAATATTCGAGGCAGAAGTGAAGGTGAAAGGCACAAATTACAAGTAAATCATCATAAACACCCAATATACTCCAAAGCACACAAGTCCGGTTTATTATCTTATTATTATTAAGTCATATCCGTTCTAATTCAACTTAGGTTGTGACACGAGAGTCACCAAAACTCGCCTTGGTCCCTACTTACCGGTGTGGAATGGTACTGATGCATCTGATCGTCTACCAACACGGGATAGTCGCCAAGAACCTCCTAGCTCTCGCGAGAGATAGACAAGTTGTCACCGCCCGTTATCATACACTTGGGCCAAAATAGTATATAAAGGTCGGAAATCCTATTTCCGGTTTAGTTGTTATAACATAAACAATAAACACACACCACGAAACACACATCAACGCTAATACAAGAATACGAGCTAAGTAAGTCCGGACACTTACCTCGTCCCAAACGCTAACTCACGCAACACTCTCGCTTCCCTTGGGAACAAGTCTACACCAACTTACAACAAGATATTTATATCAACAACTCGCTCAACTTGTAACACCCCGAATCCGTTGGATATCGGAATGCTACGGGCGAGATCACACAATGGGTCCCGACCCTTAGCTTGACAACAACTTCAACGGACCATTCCAACATGGCAAAAATAAAGGCATAAAACTCAAAATAGTTTATAATGTATGCAATGAAAGAAAGGAACGGATAAAAGTTGGAAACTCAGCCGAGTCCTCAAAACGACATAAAACGTAATGCAATCCGAACGTACAACAAACCACAATCCGACAAAACAAGGAAACCCCTAAAAACGCCCCCGTCCTATAATGTATGGAAACCACTCGGCTGTCCACTCCTCCAGCTCACTCGGAGGCATCCCTAACCTGCAAGGCATCTACACAAAACAGTTTTAAACCGTTAGCTCACATTCTATGCATTATAAGAATAATATGACACAAACACACATAAGATCACAAAGCACACAACATGAACATTCATTACATAATATCTTTTTGGGTTGTTCCATATCTAATTCATTCGTTCAAGGCATGGAAGCGGCACCCAACCCGTATACCCTGAGGGAGTGATGAAGAAGCCCGCCCGTATACCGTGTATGGCCTGGTCGCAGAGATCCCCCCAGTCTCCCTCGGGAAACTGAGCGGTGATATCACCGCCCGATAATAAAAGTAGTAACGATGGGCCAATAAATAAGGTCAAGTAAATCCTAATCCATTTTTATGCTTAAAAGCGGTAAACACACACCACCATATACATCCAAATAAGGCATGGAAGCGGCTAAGTAAGTCCGAGGACTTACCTCGTCTCAAGCTAATCAAACCAACGATCTCACTTTCCGGAAAGGAAAACAAAAGCCTGACCAACAAGATATACATGTCAACAACCACTCACAACACACTCCAAGTCTCCCCAAAGCTAAAACCAAACAAGGGGTTCAACAACTAGAAGCTAGGAAGGCTCTCTCGAACCTTTAGGAGGTCAAGGACAAGATAAGCAAGGGTAGGAGGGAACAACAACCCACAACCCAAGAGAAATTAAGTACACAACCAAACTGGACTAAGAGGGTAAGAAGGAAGAGAGACCACAAGGCCTTCACACACACAAGATCACTAAAGATTCAAGGGCCCCTAGGTTTAAGCCACTTAATGGCATTCTCATAAGTCCTAGGTCCAACCTAATCATGCTTCTAGCTAAGCAACAACATAAGGTCTAAGGAAGGAACAAAGAGGAAAGGAGGAAGGAACCTACTGGTGGAGAAAACGCAGCCGCGGAAGCAAGCTGGCGCTCCCGGCGGAACCCTGTCACCGCCCCTGCGGATCCCTGGCGCCGGCCTTGTGCCTCTGGTAGCCGCCCCTGCGGTGGCTCTGGCCGCCCCTACGGTGGCCTCAATCCGTCCCTGCGCCTCTGGTGGTCTGCCCCCGCGGTCGAACAGCTGAAACACCGTCTTCTTCGTTTCTTCGACTGATTCTTTGCTCCTAGTGCCTCCTTCTTTTGCTGGGCCTCCTCCAAACCTTCACCACAGGTCCTAGCTTCCTTACAGCGACCTAAACGAGCTAAGGAAAGGGACATGCAAGGGTTTACTAGATTTCTCTTCAAAAGCTTCCTCCATGGCCATGGAGGTGAAGAGAAGAGGAAGAAGAGACAACAAGCAACAAGAGGAAGAGGGGAAGAGACCACTTACCACAACAGATCTGGAAAGCTCAAGCTGCAGCTCCTAACAAGCTCTTCCAAGTCCAAGAAGGTGAGAGCAAGCAAGAACGAAGAGAGGAGTGGAAGGAAGTGAAAGAGCGTAAGAAGAAAAGTGAGAAAAAGAGGAGAGAGTAATGGGCTGATAAAAGAGGTGGGATAACCAAGGGTCAGCTCCCTTGTTCCCTCACTCCTCTTCCCAAGGTCGGAAAGTAAAAAGGTGTCCCCATCCCGCGTTAAAACCTGAACTCAGAAAACGTGCATAGGGGAAATAAGCCACAGACGCGGAAAAGTCGGAAACAACTCAACTTCCGGAAATAAAATTTCTGGATGTTACAACTAACCCTCCTAAAAACAAGTTTCGTCCCAAAACTTGCTAAAGGTACACGCTAGCACACTCGAGAACGCAAGGAACTCACGGAGCTAACTATCGATCTCAGGCCCAACGTCACCCTCAACTCATGAAAACGCCTCACGAGGTAATCACATACATACAAAATATATCACAACACAAGCACATAAGTAAAGGTCTAGGAAGAAGCTCGGGACTAACCCGACTGCCCTATCGGTGTCTCTAAACTCGCGTAAAACTCAGGATAGTTCCTTCGGATGCTATCCTCCGTCTCCCATGTAGCTTCTTAGGCTCCTCGCCTCGACCATTGCACCCTCAACATCGGTATCTCCTTCGATCGAAGGCGTCTCGTACTCCGCTCTAAAACCGCTATCGGTTGCTCTACAAAAGTGTGGTCCGGCTCGACCACAAAGTCCTCATGACTAATAATGTGCCTCGGGTCGTGGATGTACTCCCTCAACTGAGACACGTGGAATACCGAATGTATACCCTCCAATCGGGGCGGTAATGCTAATCGGTATGCCACCTCACCAACCCTCTCTACTATCTCGAATGGACCGACATATCGGGGGCTCAACTTCCCTTTAATGCCAATTCGTCTAACACCCCGAGTCGGTGAAACTCTCAGCCAGACCTGGGCTCCTACCCTGAACTCAAGAGGTATACGTCTCCTATCCGCATACGATCTCTAACGACTCTGGGAGGTCAACATCCTCTCTCGTATCAAAGCAACCCTAGCCATGTAATCCTACACCTGATCCAGAGCTACAACACTAGAACTCCCCGGCTCGTCCCAACATAAGGGAGTGCGGCATCTCCGCCCATACAATGCCTCATACGGTGCCATCCCAATCGACGCGTGCCAGCTATTATTATATGAAAACTCCACCAATGGGAGGTGGTTTGGCCATACCTGCCCCCAGTCTAGTACACATGCCCGCAACATGTCCTCTAAGGTCTGAATAGTCCGCTCTGAGTGGCCGTCGGTCTGTGGATGGTATGCGTGGTGAAATGAAGATTCGAACTTAGGACGGCGTGTACCTGCTGCCAAAACCTCGAGGTAAAACGAACGTCCCTATCCGAGACAATGGTCCTCGGCACTCCGTGCAATCTCACAATCTGACGGGTAAACTCCTCGGCTAGACGACTCACCGGCCACGTCTCCCTGATGGGGATGAAACGTGCGGTCTTCGTCAACCGATCTACAACTACCCAAATCGCGTCGAAGCTCCTGCTCGGTCTCAACCCTGTAACGAAGTACATTGATATATCCTCCCACTTCCACTACGGCACGGGAAGTGGGTGAAGCTCTCCTCCGTGTGTCTGGTGCTCGATCTTGACCTACTAGCATGTCACGCATCGGGCAACATATCTCGCTACATCGGGCATGAGCCCGCCCCACCAATAAGATCTCCTAAGGCCTGATACATCTTACTCGTGCTTGGATGCACAGAGTAAGGTGTAGAATGTGCCTCACACAAAATCCGGTCTCTCAACTGTGGTTCCGGCGGTACACAAATACGCCCCTGGCGTCTCAGTAAGCCATCTGCTCCTACTGTAAACTACGGTGTCTCACCTCGGGTCATCCTCTCTCTGATCCTCCTCAAAACCGGGCATCACTCCTGCTTCTGCCGGATTTCTCCAGACATGTCAAGAAGTACCTCCAACTCAGACAAACGACCGTCCACATCCGGGAATCGAATATCCATCTCCAACACTATCAAATCCCTCCTCAGTTGAGGCTGAACCGTAAGCCGTGCTATAGCCTCCTCTCGAGGAGTCCTCCTACTCAATGTATCGGCGACTACATTCGCCTTCTCCGGATAGTACAAAATCTCTAAATCAAAGTCCTTAATCAGCTCCAACCATCTCCTCTGGCAGTTATTCAACTCCCGCTGAGTGAGTATATACTTCACACTCTTATGGTCTGTGAAGATCTAGAACGTAGCCCCGTACAAGTAGTGCCGTCAGATCTTCAGGGCATGAATCACTACCGCTAGCTTGAGATTGTGGGTAGGATAGTTCTCCTCGTACGACTTCAGCTGCCGTGAAGCGTATGCAATAACCATACCCCTCTGCATCAGAACGCACCCCAAGCCAAGCTTGGAGGCGTCACTATATACAACGAAATCCTCTACACCCTCGGGCTGCGCCAAAATAGGAGCGGAGGTCAACCTCCTCTTCAGCTCCTCAAATCTGCTCTGACAAGGCTCGGACCAGACGAACCTGGTGGACTTCCTCAGCAAGGAAGTAAGCGGGCGTGCAATCACGGAGAAACCCTCAACGAATCGGCGGTAATACCCCGCTAAGCCCAAGAAACTTCGTACCTCCTTGACCGACCTAGGAGGCGGCCATGAAAAAACGGACTCTATCTTCGCCGGGTCAACCATGACACCCTCGGCGGAAACTATATGGCCTCAAAATGCCACCTCGGACATCGAAACTCCCACTTAGAGAGCTTTGCATAAAGCTCTCTATCCTGAAGGACTCAAAGAACTGTCCTAGGGTGTCCCGCATGCTCAACCCTACTCCGGGAGTAGACTAAGATATCATCTATGATCACCACCACGAACTAGTACAAGAAGTTGATGAAGATGCCGTTCATCAACTCCATGAAGACAACGGGTGCATTCGTGAGCCCGAAAGGCATCACGATAAACTCATAACTGTAACAGTAAAAAATCGAAGATGACCTAATCGAGAATTTTAAGGAATTAAATCCGTTTTAACACGAGATACCTCTCGAGGTAACCTGCTCCTATATGATATTACACCCCGGTGTTATTTGGAGCATTTGGGAGCTTCAGTTAATAAAAATACAGTTGAGAGAAATGATCAGGACATCGGACATGTCCTAGATATGAAAAAACATGGAAAGGCAAAACGGCGAAAAGAGTCGCTATTTCAATTCTTAGCGGCTAAGAAAGACGGCTTAAGAATACGCGTTTTTCGAGACAATTGCGGAATAATTATCTATACAACATTCCAGATTTATTATTCTAATTTCGAGAAGTTTGGAGAAGGGGGCTTAAACCGCTTTCAGATCGGTGAAAGGATAATTATCGACTCCGCTAAAGGATAATTATCGTCTTCGCTATAAATAGCGGAAATATCGTTTATTCATTTTCTTTCACGTTTCCTCGTAATAGCTCTAATTTCTCTCAACCTTTAAACTCAGATCTACTCTTCGTTTCTAATCCGATTTTAAATCCGTTTGAATTTTTGGATTCCTCTCTTCATTCTCTTCATTTTGGTACTGAGTTTCTACATTTCCGAGTAAGGGAAGTTCTGGTCGAGCGTATATGATACCAGGGAGGTTCCGTTGCTCAGATTCCGGTGAATTTGATGATGTCCAAGCGTAACCTGCGTCGTTGTGATTCCGAATCTTCTTTCGGATCGTCAATCGGGTTAGTAACGAATAAGTTATGAATTTATTCGTTTTCCATATTGCGATTTGGCCTAAATTGACCTTAGGCTTGCCAAAATGGATAATTGGAAATTTCATTATGCTTGTTACTTTATTTTGGTGATTATGGGCTGTTTATTTGTTGAGATTTGATGACATGTGGGTTCATAAATTGCCTGCGGGCAAAACGTTGTTCTAGCGAAATTTAATTAATTAATTAAAGGTTAATTAATTAAATTGGGATTCTAGAAAATGCTATAAGCTAATTAAATTCAAAGGAATGAATTTAACTGGTGTTTGAGTCGAGAAGTTTAATACGAGGAATATGATATTCTCAACAGGTGTTGTTAAAGGTTTTGGTCTATCTATAACTTAGTTCTTTGTGAGCGTATCCAAGCACGATAAAGGAGGATAGTCCGAGAGGGGAACGAACTCAATAGTTGCTTTGCGAGATTTTATTGTTCTTACTTGCGAGGTAAGTGTATATGAATTACACTTGCTTAATATATATTATGTATTTATTATGCCATGATTTTTATGCATGCTTATATATATATATGAGTGAGATGATGATGATGACTTGATATGATTTATGGATGCATGCATGAGGTACATGAGATGATAATGGAAAGAATATGATGAAAGCATGAAATTAAGTTATGATATGAAAGTGATAATATAGGATGGCAATTGATTAATTAGCCCAACTGGGTCCCGCACGGGTTTCCGGGGGACGAGGTCGCTACCTGATCTACAGGGGGCCTCAAAGGTCGATACCTGATCTACAGGGGGCTCAAGATGAGAAAAATAGTCCAAGATCGCAACCTGATCTACAGGGGGTCTTAGGACAAGATGGCCGAGGTCGCTACCTGATCTACAGGGGGCCTAGGACGCTATCGGGTTGACCAACCGAAAGAAAAAAAGAAAGAAAGAAAGAAACAAAAGAAATACGAAAGCACATGAGAGAATATATCGTACGATCAGTTGAGGCTAGTTAGTTAATTATCACCTATGCATCAATGCAATCGAGTCTAACATGTTATATGTTATGTTATGATTATTTATTTGTGATGGTATGATATGAGATGTTTATATGAGATGATATGTTTATATGTGGTATGATAACATGCTTGAATGCGTATGTGTTATGTGTTATGGATGGTTGTGTACGTAATGTGAATGTGGATATGTATGTGTGCTTTGAAATGTGAGAAAGGGTATAGTGTGTCCTTTTGGGACGGGATATTAGATACTTATATATATATTGGGAGAGTGCGATTTGTATACTCTTACTGAGCGTGTGGCTCATTGTTGTTATATCCACATTTTTTTCCAGCTACTCAGACTCGGCCTGATCAAGGCAAGGACGTTGGACCCAACACCTAGATTTGAGAGCATATCAGGTGGGCTGTTGTGGGATGCTACCGCCTAGGATGTTTTGTGTGGTTTTAAACAATTGTGTTTTGATACGCAATAAGCTTTAAATTTATACTCGTTATATTTCACCTAACTCCTAGCGAACCCGCAGTGTACGGGACGTTTGTAGTAGGGATAGTATTCCGAGGTCGAACACAAAGACTAAGGTGAGATTGATTCGATTAGTGATTAAGTTTAGTGAAGATCTAGCCTAAGGAAAGAGAAAGGAATAAAGAAATGAAAATCTAAATGATTTTGGTGGGTTTTTAGGTGATCGATCAAGGATCACAAATCACGCAAAATTAACAATCAACTATGCTAATAAATCAACACAAACAAACAAGCTAAAACGAGATATAGATCAAAGAGAGAAAAGCGGATTCTAGGGGTTGGAAATTCCGGTTATGGCATAGGACTCAAGCTATCTAATCATTCCTTGGATTAACTATGATATGTCGGGAGTGAGTGTTTCTAGATTGGGATCAATCACCGGGTAGGTCTCATGGTCCACTAGTCCATCCTTAAGATCTCATCACCGGGTAAGTCTCTAAGAACCTAAGGGACGAAATTCTACACAAACCGGATTGTCACCTAGAGATCTAACCTATCCTTACCGGGTAAGTCTCGAAAGGGTTAGTCCTAAACAACTATCCTAGCACACTTAGTCCAATGGCGGCTTATGAGGCTCACCACTACCTAGGGTTTGTCATCTTTGGAATCTAAGAGTAAGAATCACCGGGTAGGTCTCTTCTAACACTTAGTTGCTAACACTAGGTCAACCTAGGGTAGATTTAACTCAACAAACACTAGGATTTCAACATTCTAACAATCTAGAGCTAGATCCATCGAACCAGGGAGAACCACGGGTTGTTCTACCAAGTCCACGGCCGTGGATCGGCAAGAAAGAACCGTGGATCCTGACAGAAGGTTCGTTTAAGTGGGTGACTCATCCAAGGGCAATTCTAAGTCCATCCTATCATAGTCCTAGCCACAACCATCCTTTCCTTACCCTAGAATCGCATCTATTTAGCCTACAACATTTATCATAACAATCGAAATCATCAAACATAAAATCATGGCTTCCATTTGCAAAATAAAGAAGAGAAAGAGATGCAAAAATGAAGCAAACAAAACCAAGCTGAAAATGAGATTAGAATGACTCACAACCCTTCCAAAAGAAGGTTTAAATGGTTCATACAACTCTAGAAATCGATTCCGAAATCCTTCACTACAAAAGCTATCAAGTCTATCAATGGTGTGTTCTTCTTCTCCTCTCCAATGGAGTTCCTCTTCTCCAATGGTAGCTCTCCTTCTTGAGAGAATCTTCTTGTTAAGAGAATGTGGAATTGGATGGTGGAATGGAAGATGCTCTCTCAGCCAATGCAGGACCACTTTTATACTACAACTTTGCAAGAGCTGGCCAAGAGATCGTGGCACAGCTGTCACAACCGCCTGGCAAGAACCACGGTTGGTTCCACGGCCGTGGAAGTGCCAGTGAACCGTGGTTTGGTGCTTCAGCGTTGCCTTGGTTCATTAAGCTTTGATTTGGTGCATGGTTTGTGTTGGCAAGGTTCCATGAGTCCTCCTTAGCCCTTAGCTTGTATTTCAATGAGTCCGAGGGTGTGTCATCTTGATGAACGATCCTCAAACGCATCGTTTAAACTCCTAATTCTCCAAAAATACCTACAAAGCAATGCAAGAGTCCGTGTAGACGTCTATCTTGACAAAATATGTGAATTGAGTGCAAACGTCGTGAACTAGTGCTAACCCATGCATGAATGAGTGAGAAATCTATCTAAATGACTACCTAAACCTAAGTCATAAATCGTGGTATCATGTTTTTCTAAACAAATTTTAATGACGTATGTTAGTATGTATATATGTTGTGAATATGGCTGCAAGATAAAGTTTTAAAATTTTACGTTTTCCGCTTTTCCGCTTTTTGCTTTAAACAGGGTTAATTAACTAGTAATCAACTAGAAATGAAATAGGTGTCACAATAATGGTCATATCTCATCGTCAATGCCGTCTTCGGCACGTCCTCCTCTCTCACCCTCATCTGGTGATAGCCCGACCTCAAATCAATGCGTGAAAACATGGAGGCTCCCTGTAACCTGTCTAGAAGATCATCGATGCGTGGTAGAGGGTACTTCTTCTTGATGGTGACTTTGTTCAATTCCCGGTAATCGATACAAAGCCTCAAAGATCCGTCCTTCTTCTCGACGAAGAGGACCGGTGCACCCCAAGGGGAAACGCGCGGGCATATAAAACCTCTCTCAGCTAACTCCTCGAGCTACTTCTTCAGCTCCAGCAACTCGATCGGCCCCATGCCGTATGGACACTTGGATATCGGCCTCGTGCAGGCTCCAACTCAATAGTGACATCGACGCTCCTCTGCGGTGGTAATTCGGGTGGCTCCCCGAAGACATCCTCAAACTCACATGCCACAGGAATATCCTCCAACGATGGTCCAGTCTCCTCCTTCATGGCATAGCACCAGGAGGCCTAGCATCCCTGCCTGATAAGTCTCGCAGCTCGGACCGCACTAATGATTGTACCGGTCTTCCCGAGGTCCCAACCTCGGAAAATCACCTCATATGTCCCGTCTCTGTGGTAACTATCATGGTTCTCCAGCTGATGTCCAAAACGGCTCGATGACGGTCCATCCAGTCCATGCCAAGAATGACTTCTTCATGAACTAAGTGTATGACATAGAAGTCGGCTAACCAATCTCGGTTTCCCGAACGTATGGGACAACCGCGTACCTCTCGGGTACCACTAACCCTACCCCCATCGGGTAACCCCACAATGAAGGGTCTCCCCTTTAACGTAGCTAAGGACAACCTAGCTACACAGTCATCAGATATAAAAGAGTGTGGGGCACCCGTATCAAATAAAACTCGGACTGGAAGTCCATTGATCTGAATAGTACCTGTAGTTGCCGGCGTTGTTGGATCCACAACGCTCCTCAACTCAAACACCTAGGCCTATGTGCCACGGGTCTCCTGTGTACCCCCACTACGGCCTCTACCACGGTCCGGACCCTAAGCCGACACCCCGTGTACGTGTCTGACTCTATCCCCTCTGCTGAAAACCTTGAGCCTGAACCTGAGGTGGCCTTTGTCCTATACCTGCCCCGCTAGCAGGTGAAGACCCCTGCTGTGATGGGGCCCCACCCCATTTGCAAAAAGCTGCCCTGTGGCCCATCTGACCACAAGAGAAACACGTCACTTGAGGCTTCCTACAATCAGGCCTATGATGATCATCTCCTCCGCAGTTGAAACACACCCTCCCTTTGTCTGGCGCCTGACTAGCAGGCGGATGTCCTATACGTCCCTGGGCCGGACCACGGCCTTGTCCTGAGGCTCCTACCCCTAAACTAGTGGATTCCATCCCCTGACGCTTGTCCGGTCCTCCGGACTGCGCCACTCTCCTAGCTCCCTGTCTGTCTCTCTCGTATGCGGAGGTTCGGTCCTGGTACTCGGCCAAAGACTCACATCGGAATCCCGCAAGGTATGAACGGGTAGACTCTCTCAATCTCCTAGAAAAGAGATATACATGCTGGTCCACCGGAGGTGTGGCGGGCCCCAGCAAAGCCAACTCCGCTCAGAAACGTCTTATCGCATCGATAATTGGGACATCCTCAAACCCAACCTCTAAGAAATCCTGGACTCGGTCCCTCCTCAATGAATCTGGGCAGAAAGTCTCTCTAACAAGTCTCAGCAGCTGGTCCATCCTAGTCACGCCTCCTCGTACCCACCTCCACTAGTAGTGGGCCTGGTCTCTAAACAACGTCTGAATCACCTCTACATGCCTCTCCTCTGGGCATCGGATCATCTCTTGTGCTGTCTCCACGTGCCCGACCCAATGCTCGACCTCTAACCCTACTTTCCCGTCGAAGTAAGGTACATGCTGCTAGTTAAAAGCCTTCAACCATGAATTATGTCTAGGAGACCTCAGCCGTCTCCAGCCCTAGCAATCTCCACAACCGGCACGGGTACAACTACTGCCGGTGCAACGATCTCTGGTACGACCCTAGTTTGAGTAACCCTTTGTGAGACCTCAGCCGATCTCGCGGGTGCAGGTGCAGGCACCGGCACCGTTGGTGCTGAGGGTGGTGCTCGAGTCCTATATGCCTCCTCGACTCGACGCACATAAAACTCGAACACGGTTGCTCCAATTGATGCTTCCACGATCCTAACAGATGAGGAACTATGTGTTCCAGACCTCACAACTGTCCTTTCCCTTCCCTCGGGAATGACACTCTCCGCCACGTCCTCTACAAGAATCTCAGCTGCTGGCGGATCCACTACGGGTGGATCCGCAATGGGGATACGTCCCCGACCTCTCGTGCCTAGAGGTCTCCCTACTCGTCCCCATCTCTGGACGGTAAGAGGAAGTGGTGTTCTACCCCGGGCGGGTCCTACGTAAGCGGTCGCTCTCGTACGTGCCATCTGGTAACATTTCGCGTTATTTAGCTGTAATTAATTCAATGTGTATGTCGTACTTATAATATTATTTATAAAAGAAGACTTATAAAGTATGGTAAGTAACAAGTCGAAGTCCAAAGTACAACCAAGGCATACAAGCCCAATCATCCTAAGGTCTCATTCATATCTAAGTACATATAAGTCCAAAAACATCCTAAGGACATATATATATAACTATATAACTATGCAATTATATATACATCAAGTCCAAAAAACTATGTCGCCGAGGTTTGCGTGAGGAGTGGAGGTCCCGTACATTCTAGCCCAATCCCGACTCATGCATATGAATTTTGAAAACGAAAAGTCAGAACCCGAGGGGTTTTGTATATTCCTCATTCGGCCTTTAGAAGGTTGCGAGTGCCATTTTTGTCAACCTAGGGCTCTAATACCACTTTGTAACACCCCGAATCCGCGGGATATTGGAATGCTACGGGCGAGACCACACAATTGGTCCCGACCCTTAGCCTAACAACTTCACCGGACCTTTCCAACATGGCACAAGTAAAGGCATAAAACTCAAAATAGTTTATAATGTATGCAATGAAAGAAAGGAAGGGATACAAGTTGGAAACTCATCCGAGTCCTCAAAACGACATAAAACGTAACGCAATCCGAATGTACAACAAACCACAATCCGACAAAACAAGGAAATCCCCAAAAACGCCCCCGTCCTATAATGTACGGAGACCACTCGGTTGTCCACTCCTCCACCTCACTCGGCGGCATCCCTAACCTGCAAGGCATCTACAGAAAACGGTTTTAAACCGTTAGCTCACATTCTATACATTATAAGAATAATATGGCACAAACACACATGAGATCACAAAGCACATAACATGAGCATTCATTACATAATATATTTTTAGGTTGTTCCATATCTAATTCATTCATTCGAGTGTGACACGAGAGTCTTATAACTCTCACCTCTGTCCCCGTGTAACCAACAGGAGTGTGGCGGGGCCCAACCCGTATACCCTGAGGAAGTGATGAAGAAGCCCACCTGTATACCGTGTATGGCCTGGCCGCAGAGATCCCCCCAGTCTCCCTCGGGAAACTGAGCGGTGATGTCACTGCCCGATAATAATAGTAGTAACAATGAGCCAATAAATAAGGTCAAGTAGACCCTAATCCATTTTCATGCTTAAAAGCGGTAAACACACACCACCATATACATCCAAATAAGGCATAGAACGGCTAAGTAAGTCCGAGGACTTACCTCGTCTCAAGCTAATCAAACCAACGATCTCATTTTCTTGAAAGGAAAACCAAAGCCTGACCAACAAGATATACATGTCAACAAACACTCACAACACACTCCAAGTCTCCCCAAAGCAAAAACCAAACAAGGGGTTCAACCACTAGAAGCGAGGAAGGCTCTCTCGAACCTTTAGGAGGTCAAGGACAAGATAAGCAAGGGTAGGAGGGAACAACAACCCACAACCCAAGAGAGATTAAGCACACAACCAAGCTGGACTAAGAGGGTAAGAAGGAAAAGAGACCACAAGGCCTTCACACACACAAGATCACTAAAGATTCAAGGGCACCTAGGTTTAAGCCACTAAATGGCATTATCATAAGTCCTAGGTCTAACCTAATCATGGTTATAGCTAAGCAAAAAACATAAGGTTTAAGGAAGGAACGAAGAGGAAAGGAGGAAGGAACCTACTGGTGGAGAAAACGCAGCCGCGGAAGCAAGCTGGCGCTCCCGGCGGAACCTTGTCGCCACCCCTGTGGGTCCCTGGCAACGACCCTACGCCTCTGGTGGCCGCCCCTGCGGTGGATCTGGCCGCCCCTGCGTTGGCCTCAATCTGCCCCTGCGCCTCTACTGGTCCGCCCCCGCGGTTGAATAGTAGAAACACCGTCTTCTTCGTTTCTTCGACTGATTCTTTGTTCCTAGTGCCTCCTTCTTTTGTTGGGTCTCCTCCAAACCTTCACCACAGGTTCTAGCTTCCTCACCACGACATAAACGAGCTAAGGAAAGGGACATGCAAGGGTTTACTAGATTTCTCTTCAAAAGCTTCCTTCATGGCCATGGAGGTGAAGAGAAGAGGGAGAAGAGACAACAAGTAACAAGAGGAAGAGAGGAAGAGACCACTTACCACAACAGATCTGGAAAACTCAAGCTGTAACTCCTACCTAGCTCTTCCAAGTCCAAGAAGGTAAGAGCAAGCAAGAAGGAAGAGAGGAGTGGAAGGAAGTGAAATAGCGTAAGAGGAAAAGTGGGGAAAAGAGGAGAGAGTAATGAGTTGACAAAAGAGGAGGGATAACCAAGGGTCAGCTCCCTTGTCCCCTCACTCCTCTTCCCAAGGTCGGAAAGTAAAAAGGTGTCCCCATCCCGCGTTAAAACCCGAAGTCAGAAAACGTGCATGCGGGAAATAAGCCGCAGACGCGGAAAAGTCGGAAACAACTCAACTTCCGGAAATAAAATTTCCGGATGTTACACAACTCAAGAAGTCTTAGACTACTACACAAATGATCTACGCAATATCATTTAAATCTCATTCTAGGACCGCATCCTAGAATCCCTCATACTCACATCACACTTAACACAACCTAGAAGTCCTTAGACTTCTAGACCCAATGATCTCGCAAGATCATAACCCATAACACCTACTAAGATAAAGATGCCTAGTCCAAACAACCTCAACGGTAACAACACCATGCTAGGATAAGTCAATCCTAAGCTCCAAAATTCCACAAGATCATACAACCCCAACCTCGAGCCTCAGAACGCTCACAAGATCAACCATATAACTTAAAACCTTTTAAAAAAACTCACAAGATAACAATACCGCCTCAAGCTCATAACAATATTAATCCATCAAACAATATCAAAACCTCAAAACTCACCTAAGGATCCACAACCACTACTTGGCATTCTCACTAGGTTATGCTAGATCCAACCTAGCATGATACTAATGCTAAACATAACAAGATCAAGGTAAGATCATAAACTCGGGAGAGAGGGTACTCACGTGACGTCAAAATATGGAAGACGATCTATGGATGTCGATATGGATTCGTTGGCTATAAACGGGGCACTTCCGAACCTAGCACCAAACTAAACGAATTTAGCGTAGCACACAATTTGGGCATAGTATATGACGTATATAAAATAAGAATAAACCTCGTGCTAAAAACCAAGTCAAAATCTCAAAAATATTTTCCGGATAATTTATCCAATATATACAAATATAAGAATATCCCCGTAATTAAAATCCAAGGTCCAAAGCCGCTAACACATTTTTCGGGAAAAATTATACCATTCCAAAAATATGGACAATAATCCGTATTTAATTCTTTGGGCCATAATATGTAAATAAATTCTGTAGGGGCAAAAATGCAAGATTTCCATAAGAGTGGGTCAAAAACTGATATATAAAGAGATGAGGGTACAAATTATAATTAAGCTACAAGTGTGGGGCCCGGTTTTAAATAAACACAAAGGCTTCTTCAACCTTGCAACACGCACAGACGGAAGGGGAGGCGGCGGCGCTTCAGGGCATCATAGTGTTCCGATGGCGAAGGC
Source organism: Fagopyrum homotropicum (assembly GCA_033239125.1). Lineage (NCBI taxonomy): Eukaryota > Viridiplantae > Streptophyta > Magnoliopsida > Caryophyllales > Polygonaceae > Fagopyrum > Fagopyrum homotropicum. The sequence continues at coordinate 65,914,198 of BSWB01000003.1, forward strand.
AGGTTCGAGGGTCTATTTGGCGGCGACAGTGGCGGCGATTGTAGACTCCTCTGTTGGTGGGTAGCTCGTGGATGGTGGAAGAAAATAGGAGGAGGCCGGCGGCGGTTCAACAGCAAGGGCGAAGCAAGGCACTACACATTCCGGCAAGATTCACTAGCAACGGAGGTGATTCCTTCCGGCGACGGTGATTCTCTTGGTTCTTGGGAGTGTGGCGAAGCGGTGCTCCAGATCTCCAGTGGTGACTGTCGGGGTAGAAGAAGGGAAATAGAGAGGGATAAGCATTAACATTCCATACTTGTTAGATGTGGGTTGCAGTGGTGTCAAAGGCTCGTCTCCGGTGGTGTGGGCTCGATTGAAAAGTGAGAGGGAGGGAAGAAGGGGAGATAGAGAATGGAGGATAGAGGGAGATGGTGAAAGGAAAGAGGTGAGACGTTGGTACTGGTGAGGGAGTACGGCACAGAGGGAGGGGAAGGTCGAAGGGTCAAGCGATGAGCGAAGGGTCAAGTGCAGGTGGCACGGCAAGAGGTCGGAAATTCGGGAGGCAAGGAGTCGGTCTCCTCTGCTGGGAAGGAAGAGGGAAAAAGACAAGGAAAAAAAAAGAAAGGAGAAGAAAGAAAAGGAAATAATAGGATAAACTGGATTAAAAACATTCGGAACGGGATTTTCGGATCGGGAAATTTTTCGAATTCTTCCGTAAAAACAATAGTAATACGTATCCAAAATATAAATATACTCGGGGAAAAATAATTTATGCCGAAAAAAATACTTTTAAATATTATATAAAATTATTTAAGCTAATAACACATCGATAAAAACCGGACAAATAAATATCGCAAACGCACCTAAAACTTGGGGTGTTACATCAGATCCCCTAAAAACAAGTTTTGTCCCGAAACTTGACCCACGCCGAACTTCTCGGTCCCTTAAGGCCGAGGTATGAACTCTCGCGCTAAGAAGGCTGAAACCTTCTGATATATACACACAATGTAATCAACTACCACCGCACGATATATCAGGTCATATTTAACACATTCCCGCACAAGGTACAAACTACACATAACATCACACATGCACATAACTCAACCAAGGGAAGAACTAGGTTTAACCCGTCAATTCTATCGATGCTACTAGCTCAGCATAAAACTCAACCAAAGAACTAGGTCTAACCCGTCAATTCTCGACTAGATTATCACGACGGACCACACGTCTCGAGTCATGTATGTACTTTCTCGATTGATACACATGAAACACCGGGTGAACACCCTCTACTGTTGGAGGCCATGCCAACCGGTAAACCACTTTCCCAACTTGCGCTAAGATCTCAAAAAGGTTCGATATATGGGAAACTCAACTTCCTTCTCGGGTCTTTCTCAATACAACATTTTCATTATGTTTCTTCTTTGCTTGTCTCCAACAAAGATGATCGAACTTCCAATTTACACCAATTGATTTGGTTCTTGTCAAACCAAACTTTGATATTACGTTTCCTCAATTACTTGTTGCACGTTCCAAGTAACGAAGGAAGTACTTTATGTAATATCCGGACTTTTTTTATTTCCATTTAATTCCGAATCAATTCGGACTTCGAGCCGTTGACGGTTTCCATTCTATCTAGTATTTATTTCTTCACAAATTTTATCATTTTATGTAGAATTTAATTCACATAAAATGATAGAATTATATCAAACCCTAATTATTAAAATTATTTATCATTTTATGTAGAATTTAATTCACATAAAATGATAGAATTATATCAAACCCTAATTCTTAAAATTATTTATCATTTTATGTAGAATTTAATTCATATAAAATGATAGAATTATATCAAACCCTAATTCTTATAATTAATCCTTAACGACGACTTTAGACGAGATCATGACAAGGTTGAGACGAGACTGTGACAAATTTGTGACGAGACCATGACAGAGCTTAGACGAGGTCATGACGAAGCCCGAAAACTCTGTGACAAAGCCATGCATGGGCTGGACAAAACCATGACACGTTTTGACAAGGCTGTGACAAAGCCTTTACAAACTCAGCTTATATTTTTATTCCTCTTGTTTCAGCCCATCTCTTTTAATTTCCTTGTTGCAGCCCACACAAATTCCAGCCCACCTCTCTTTCTTGTATCCAACCGGACTGCTTGTACACTCCAGCCAGTAGGCCCGTCGAGAGTCGGCCCAACGAACCTGCTGCTTCTCCCTTACGTACGTTGAGATGGAGCAAAAGAAGATCCCTGCGTAACGCTCCCACCAATCGCTCTTCCCCTTCCATCCACAGGAACCCTAGCCAGCGCCTTTAGCCATCTCTACCCCTCCCCTTTGGACATAGCCCGGAGGAAGTGCAGCCAGTGAAGATCTATGGCCTCCCTTATTCTCTTTGGTCGCGCACAACAAGCAGAAGCCGGGAGAGAGTGCTCCTCTTCGTGCACAACTTCGACGCCTCCCTTCTGCACAACCAGTAGACGAGTGCAGCAGTGGTGAGTCTTCGCATCTCCTTATCCCTCCTGTGGTGACAATCAGCAACTTCCCTACACCCTTGACAGCAGTAGCAACCCTCTACAGCCCTCCTTTGGTAAGAGATCAAACCATTCTTCCCTTCTCTCTATAGCTGTACATGAAGGAAGATTTAGATCATGGTTTTGTCATGTACAGAGAATCAAACTTGCAGCTTGTGACTTTCCCTACCTTGGTACAAAACGAAAGAGGTGAGTTCCGAACCTTGGACCATTTGCACGTTCAGTTTGAATCCCAAAAACTGTGAAGAACAGTCAACTTCGGCTCCAGTTTTGGGTAGGTTAGACTCCACCTTTACTGCTGATTTTCGGATATGTTTTAGTCGATATTGTATAGTATATCATACTAAGGTTTGAGTGCAATCTGAGCTACGGTTTGAGAGTTATGGTGTTCCAAATTTGACGCCTCATGCAGTTTTTATATATGTGCTGAGTGTTGGGGAAAACAGCAAGTGATGCTGTTTTGTGAGATGGTTTTGAATAAGCTCTTGATCTCCGTTGGGCTTGAATTTTGTATATCATATAGTTGACATATTGTTGTAGAACATATTAAAATTTGAGAGGAATCCAGCGAGTGTTTTGGGATTTATGATTTTTCAAAGATTGAGTCGTAAGCAGTTTTTCTGTTGTGCTGAAATTCGGTTTTGTGAGATAGTTTTAAATAGGATTTTGATCTCCTTTGCGACTGAATTTTGGATATATTATAGATAAGATTTTATAGTAGAACATATCAAAATTTGGGATAAATCCAGCGAGTAGTTTAGGAGTTATGATTTTTCAAAGTTAAGACAGTGTGTTGTTTGTTAAGTGTTGTAACCAATTTTAGAAATTTTTGTAGAAGTGATGCTTTAACAGTTTTAAGAAATTCTATCTCCTATGAGTAGATGGGATATCATAGAGGACCTAAGAAATTATTTCGGAAATTTTATAAATTTATTCGAGTTTTATATTTGAAGCCGAAGTTGGATCTTAATGACATTTCGGAAAATAAGAAGAATGTGTAAATTGCCAGTTTGTAACCAAACTCATCTTTATGAGTTAGAATATGATATTTTAGTCTCAAATAAGAGTTTAGACATAAATTATGGAATTTTTAGAAGTTTCGGGACCAAGGGTAAAATAGTCATTTTACCATAAATTAATATTGTAATCAATTTCGTTCTATTAAGACCTATTATCTTAGAAGTCTTAGACTTCTAATCACCTAGAAAGTGTGCTGACACACTTGCCTCCTTTGACAGGCCACTAAATTCCTACTGTACAGATCGATTTGCGAATTAGAAAGTCGATATCTGATTCAGGTAAGTCCACGGACTTACTTAGCTGACTTCTTGTATGAGTGTAATGTGTATGAGTGGTGTTTGTTAGTTATAATAAATAAAGAAACCGGATTAGGCCGACTTTATTATTTACGTAATTGACCCAAGTGTATGATAACGGGTCGTGACATCATCTGCCTAGCTCTTGCGAGAGTCTAGGAGGTTCCCTGCGACCAGCCCAGTCAGGTAGACGGTCAAATGCATTAGTACCATTCCGCGTTGGTAAACAGGGACAGGGGCGAGGTTTGGGAATCCCTCGTATCACAAAATAAGTATCATTAGTAATGACATATCACCTAAATAAAGATAATAAAAGGATTGATTGTGCATGTTGATTGTTTATGTTGTGTGTTTGTGCTTTTACCTTTATACTTATGCATAGAATGTTAGCTAACGGTTTTATACCGCTTGTAGATGCCTTGTAGGTTAAGACATTTGTAGAGAGATCCGGAGGAAATGGTCAGCCGGGTCCACGTACTCTTTTAATTGGGGGCGAGGTTTTCTTATGTTCTTTATATGCGTCGTTTTAGTACCGCTGCTTTGTAAGGCTGATACATATCCTTCATGTATATATTGTTTAAAGTTTTCAAATGTTTTAATACTTTTGTGCCTTGTTGTAAGATCCTAGTAAAATTGTTGTCAAACTAAGATCGGGACCCATTGTGAGGTCCTAACCAGTAGCTTCCCGAGTTCTGAGAATTTTGGGTGTTACACTTTACTTTACACTGCTTTTACTAACGAGACACATATGCTATTACTTTTACACCGTTCCTCAATGCTTAATCAAGACCTTGTATTGGAGAATCACTTGTACACTTCAAAGCATCATACCTCGAGTCAATTATAAAACGGTTGCACCAATGAATCTCCTCTTAACAACTTCATTGTCAATTTTCATCCCACTCAATACTTCATTGTCATCCGGAGTAGGCTAGCCATATATGCTGTTACTCTGGAGAATCTCTCCACAAATCCGGTAATGACCAACACATCCAAGAAAACTTGTAACTTCTTCCACGTCGTTCAGGGGTTGCCATCCCGAGACAACTTGTCTTACAACTTCTCTCTTCTTCAAGAGTAGGCCAAAATATCATATCCGGGGCATTAGTAATTCCATATGGAATCACTACAACTCGTAGTGACCATAGTTTGTTCGGAAGGCCGTATTTGTAATATCCTAGTCTCGAATTCTCAATTGGTGACAATCAGGGGTTAACTCCATTTTAGAAGAGACTACCGACCCTTGCAACCGATCGAGTAGATCCTCTATCTGTGGCGACGGATACTCGTTCTTCATTGTTATCTTGCTGAACTCACAGTAATCGGTGTACAAATGGAGATAACCGTCTCTCTTTTTGCAAATTGGTGTTCTCCATAACAACTTCAAATCAAGAGTTTAAGATATATTTCAATATGAACTTAAAATTAAGAGTTCAAGATATATTCCAAAATGAACTTCAACTCAAGAGTTAAAGATCACGTCTAGTGTTTTCTATGGCAGTGCATTGGTTCTGATGAACCTTTATCCACAAGTCCTTGTAACTGGTCATTCAAATGCTTCTTTGGCTCACTTATCTTCACCATCCTATACGGCATCTTAGATGTCGGAGCTGTGCCAAGCTCAACCTTAGTGGAAAAATTCCACATTCTAACGTATTGGAATCTGTGATATCTCGGTTCCGTCCTTTCTTCTCCCGTCACATAAAAATAAGACTGACACAACCTTGTCTTAAAACTTGACGAGTGGTCATGGTACTAATGATCTACCCCGATCTATTGGGGTGACATCCTTTAAACACGTGCATTGTTCCTTCTCCAGTTATAACGGTGACCGTCTTCTTTCAAAGATTCGTCTTTTCTTGAATAGAAAGATTTGCTTGAGTCTTCTGACTCTCGGGCCTTGGATAAGAAATATTTAGCATAATCACTTTTAAAGGCATGTGATAATAATCCTTTAGGGTTTCACACTAATGTAAAGTCATGAAGGTCCTAACTGCATGACTTAATCATGCCTTATAATAAATCGATCTTATCTTCTTCGCTTTCCCAGACATCCCAACATATGGGAGGAGATCTTTGTATTCTACATAAGCTTTCACCATAGACATCCCTTCTTCATGTAGGCGTAGAAATTTATACTTCATTTTTTTATGTAATGTCAAACCGACCGTAGAGGCTCTAACCTCAATCTTTCATGTACTTCTTGTACATCTCATATCGACAACAAACTTCAAAACTTCGGTCTTCTCTTACTCTTGTTGGTCACCTTAAGCATCTCTTGGTATTCCATGAACAATCTTCACAACCGTACTAGTATGCCCCGTGGAGAACGCTAGGCTAAATTCCCCAACCACAATCACTGAAAGATCCACTCATTACTTCACCAATTACTAACATCATAACTCTAAGATTGCAGTGGTGTCCTAATCTAGGTACTCCCTTTCACGCCATAGCCACCATGACTCTTCCGTGTGTGTCTGAAACATCTGACTCAGCTTTTGATTGTGAAAATATACCATCTATTTCATTAGAACAAACATACCATGCATCCCCTTTACGCACAACAACCATAGAAGCCTCACTTTCCTCTTGTTTCATCTAGTTCTCTTCACCTTAATCAAACTTTAAAATTTTCGAACCGTGACATTCCCTCATATGCCAATCTCATGACCTAAGAGGGTTGCATATGGTCATTGCAATCACTCTCGGGGAGGTCGGTTACAGTTATATGCTTAAACCCATCAATGCTACTTGATTATAACATTCACACTTCCATTGAAATAACTCCTTATTCTGACATTGAACCACCAGAAATATTCCAAGTTCTTGTTACCGTTCTTATATGATCCCACAACCTGGGTTACTCTTCCCATCCACACTCGTCCATAGACAACCCGCACAAGCGCGTTCTGCTGTCGTTGATTAGCTTATAAATGACGTTCTCCAAGGTCAAAGACTTACCATTCTTCTATACTTCCATGTAACCATTCTCATGAAAGCTACCCTCCTTGGGGTACTCCACTTCAACTCCGTTAGCTCTTTCCCCGTTCCCTTCTTTCTTACTCTTCCATAAGGTAACCCTATACTTCTCGACCTCTCATGCCGTATAATTCCCTTCATAGGCTTAACCGCACCTCATGCTATCTTGTAAGCGTGTCTCCTTAAAATCTCTAACGTTACTCAGTAGTCGCTCGCGTTTCTCTTGGTTGTTGTCTTAAGTCTTTTCATAGCTCAAGCTCCTTATTGCGTCACTCATCTTCTTGGGATCATGTCTACTCACACTTCTTCCTTCTTGGCCTTTCTTATCCTTATTATCATAACGAAAACCGGCCAACTCCACGTGTTTTCCTACCATGCCCTTCTTCTCATAACTCTCATAATGTTGACACTTCACTTAATGGTACCTCGTAAGCTTCACTTACGGTATCTTAAATCTTTCGCAGATGGTCCGATCACTCTTCTCATCTTGACTTCAATGCTTAGGAGCGTCGAAGGAAAGCTTCACATCTTAATGGCATACCACCTTTAACCTTGTTAGAACGTATCCCTCTCCACCTCGATTCGCATCTTTAGGTGTACACGCGTCTTCTTGAAGAGCTTAAATTCATTATCCCTATTGGTCTCGTTGTCTTTCCAACCGTGACTTCTTTGTAACCACTTCCACACCTTCATGTTACTCCTTCTTCTTGTATGGTCTCCATCTCGATTTCTCTTAAGTTGTCTTGAGTTTACTTTTAATCGGTTGTCCTTCGTTTATGTCATCTCTAATCCTCCTCTTCGACCTTCTCTTAAAGGAGTACAAGAACGCCAAGGTGTTCGCCCAAACGTAGCGCTAAACTCGATACTTGAGCATATTCATCCTCGTATGTACACTATCCTATGTCAAACGACGTCGTCCAAGGGCGATGATATCATACTAGCATCTCAACTAAAAGGTCCCATATCTCCATATGCTACTATATATAATAAGTATACGTATATCAAACTATATAAGTCCTATGTCCACATTACTACTAATATATCACATCCTGAAATCCATTACAACAATACAAGGTTCGAAAACGTACTATAATCCACATAAATAACTATACATATAATCACGTCAATCACGCAACTACAATCCACATATACTATACATATCTACATATATACATACGTACATACATACATATATATATATATATATATATATATATATATATATATATATATCAAAATCCAATAAACTTAGCTACCGAGATCCGCGAAAGGAGTGGTGGTCCGTACATTCTACCCCGACTGACTATGCTCGTGATTTTGAAAACGAAAAATCATTTTAAACTTAAAACCCTTGAGGGCTCTTTTTCTCTCTATTCGGCCTTTAGAAGATTGCGATTGCCATTGTTGTCAACCTAGGGCTCTGATACCACTTTGTAACACCCCAAATTTGCGGGACTCGGGATGCTACGGGCGAAGACCTCACAATGGGTCCCGACCCTTAGCCTGACAACAATTTCACCGGATCTTGCAATAAGACACAAATAAAGGCCAAAACGAAATACATTTTTATGCAATGTAATGAAACCTAAAAGCATACAAACAAAAGACTTCAGCCGATATACAACTCCGAAGACCAAACGCCATACGCGCGGCATACAAATCACAATAACCGAATAACAATATACAACCCAACTCCGACCAAAACACATTCCTAAAATGTACAGAACTCCGGTTGCCGACTCTTCCGGATCTCTCGGCCACGTTCCTAACCTGCAAGGAAATCTACAACATCGGTATGACACTGTTAGCTAATATTCGAGGCATTAGAATCAAGGTGAAAGGCACAAATTACAAGTAAATCATCATAAACACCCAATATTCTCCAAAGCACACAAATCCGGTTTATTATCTTATTATTATTAAGTCATATCTTATTCTAATTCAACTTAGGTTGTGACACGAGAGTCACTGAAACTCTCCTCGGTCCCTACTTACCGGCATGGAATGGTACTGATGCATCCGACCGTCTACCAGCACAGGATAGTCGCTCTTCGCTCGAAAGTGTGCGTCAAAGTCTTAAAATTTATATGCAGAACTTAAGCAAAAGCGAACCCGCCGTGTACGGATCAGCTGTAGTAAGACAAGAAATTCCAGAGTCGAACTCAGGGATTTGGTGGGAATAAAATCGATTTCAAATATCTGGCAAAGTATAAAAGCTTTTGTGATTAATAAAGGAGACAAATGATTCCAAGGATTCAAGTATCCGACTGCGGCTTTCGATTCAAGACACTTCTAAAGGTCAAAGGACATAGTTGATGTTGCCAAAGTTATGTGTTTCAAAGGAAGGTATCGTACGGTGAAGTTCCAAAACCTATATGCCTAATCCAAAGGTTCTCTCTATAAGGGTTGTTGAGGCTGCAATATAGAAAGGTATAAGGATAAGAATTACACTCAAACTAACCACCTAAAACCCCAGGATATGACTCTCAAAAGTAAATATAGAAAGCACACTTAAACCTTAATAAAGGATGTTGAGTCTCTCTATTACCCAAATCTTGTAATCTTTAGCTATTAAATGTAGAATCAATGATGAAATCTCTTCATACACTTAAATAGAGGTTAAAAAGGTTAAGCAAGGTTGGGATTTAGGCAAGGATTAACTTTGGTTAAAGAATAAATCAATTAAAGATCGTCAGAAGGATAAATCGTCCTGTTCTTCATTAAATCGTCCGATTTCCTCAAGAACAACCCGATTTATTGTTGTCGCAAAGTTAATTCTCAACTCTCAGGGTCCAAATGGTTAAATGAGTTCCGTCTATCATCATCTAAGCCTCAATCATCAACTATTCTCCCCAGAATCACAAGGTTTTTAGCCAACCATTTTCATAATCAGATCAAAATTAAGATTGAATGAATAAAATCAAATAAACCCGAACTTTGAATAAAAACCAAATAATCTCTGAATCTGTAATCAAATCTCAAAACCTATCAAAGAATCTCTCAAAACACTCAATAATATATTCACAAATCACAAGAATCAGAAGGGAAACAAAAGATCTCACAATAATGGTGAATATTGACTTCTTGCTTCTTTCCTTCAATCTCCTCTCCAAGAATCTTCAATCCCGCAAAATTGTGTAAATCTTTCCCGCTGCGAACTCCCGATTTCCGTTCCTAGGGTTCCAATGTATACTTTCTCGCTAATGGGCCGCTTGGCATATAATTCTCAAGCCCACAAGTGATGGGCTTAGGGTCGTAATATTTTTAGTCGCAAACTGAAGGAAATCGTGCTAATTATTTGTAAGGAAAACCGTTCGATTTTAAGTGAAGAAAATCGTCCGATTTTTAATACAATTAACACGATTTTGTTCAATAGAAAGTGCTCGTCTCTTGGCTTGTTACCTTCCTTCCTTTTGTGACTCTCTTATACACTTCCTTTGCTCCTTGTGATTACTCTAAGGCTCCTTAAGCTTCCTTATTGGCCTTAGATGAACCTTGCTCCACTTTTGCTTCCAAATCCACCGAATTTACCTATAATTCAACCAAAACACGTGTAGACCTCTATTTCCGGAATATAAATGAAATAAGCCTAAAAGGTACACAAATTCTCTCCAAATACAAGGCAAATTGAGGTAAACCTCTACAATATGCATGATTATAATGGCATATAATTCATGTTATCAGTCGCCAAGAACCTCCTAGCTATCGCGAGAGCTAGACAAGTTGTCACCGCCTATTACCATACACTTGGGCCAAAATAATATGTAAAGGTCGTTAATCCTATTTCCGGTTTAGTTGTTATAACATAAACAATAAATGTCACACCTCGAATCCGTGGGACTCTAGGCTGTAATATCCGGAAAATTTTATTTCTGATGAGTCCGAGTCAAAGCGATCTCTTTCGATCGGTTGACTTTCCTAATCCTACTTAAGGTTTACTAAAACAAATTCTATCATTTTCTGTACTCTTTTAGTCATATAAAATGATGAATTTCAAAACCCTAATCCATCAAACCCTAGTTTATAACATGACTTGTCTTTGACAAGGTCATTACGTCCTAGTGACGAGATCAAGATGAGCCCAAGACGAGGTCAAGACGAGACCATGACGAGTTATGACGAGACCATGACAAATTCGTGACAAGGCCATGCATGGGCTTGACAAAGACATGACGAGTTTTGACAAGTTTTGACAACTCGGCCTACCTTTGTTTTTACAACTTCAACCCATCTCTTGTTCTTATCTTGTCCAACCCTTGACTTTGTCCCTTGCTGGTGGATTGGAGCAGCCCAAGAAGCCCAGCCAGAAGCTTCCCAGCTCACTCTTCAACGTGTGATGTCCATGAAGAAAGAAACCGTCAACCCCTCTCTCCCCATCTTCACGTAACAGCCGAGATCTTCGCTGATCTCCTTCCTACTACAGTCCGCTTGCCTTCTGTGCAGATTCAAGCCAGCTGCTCCTTTCTTCTTTTCTGTATCGACTTACAGACCCTCACCATCCTACCCAGCGAGCAATTCCTCCCACGCAGATCAACGGACTTGGCTTCTACCTCGTATAGCAGACGCAACACTCACTCGAAGAGCCGGCCACACTGCTACCCTTCGACCCCAACAGAATCTAGACCAAGGTGAGTGCAGTTTTACCCCTCTTTTCTTGTCGTTGCCTTACCCTCCCTCTGTACAATTCACTCGACAGTCCCTCTAGATCTAACTCGTGGTACACACCTCTCTCCCCAGTTGATAACAATCAAAGGCGCTGCACTCTTCCTCCTCCTGCGTGACAAAAGCAAGGATCTCTCCAGCGTGGGTTAGTCTCTCTACCCCTCTCTATTCTCATCTCTACTGAGCCAGAATACTAACGCGAGAATGCCATGGGTTTATGGTCTTCTGTACAACCATCTCTTGAATCAAACCCTCCCTCACAAGTGTAGCAACTCACCTCCTGCAGTTCAACAAATCCTTGGTAAGGATCAACCTTTCTCCAGTTCCCTTTCTGAAGTTCAGTCATTGAATTCTGGATGTAACAGACACATGTTGCATAGGTTTAATCGGGTGTTAGTGTTGCTGTGAGGGGAGATCAAACTAGGGACTTCTGGGTAGTGTAAAGGCTAAGATATGCGGCTAACATGATTCGAACTAGAGAACTATAGGAATGATGTTAGTGATGTAAATGTGAGCAGTAAGAATAGAAGTGAGAAACCCCTTTTAAACCTCGGTTTAGTAAGTTGGAAATGGTCACTGTTGTGGACCAATGTTAAAGAGATTGGTTGAAGATCCACCGTTGAATTTTTGATATATCATAGACGAATATATGTAGTTTACTGTGTTAAAATTTGAGAATAAATGAACGGTCGGATTAGAAGTTATAAGGTTTCAAAGTAGGGTAGTTGAGCTGTTTTTCAAGCAGTGAAATTTGGCTAAGTATAGAAAATTCTAAGTGTTGTATTCAACTTTAAAAATTTGTGTAGAAGTGATAGTTGAACAGTTTTAAAAAATTCTTGCTCCTATGAGTAGATTAGATATCATAGATGATCTAGAGAATTATTTCAAAATTTTTATAAATTTATTTGAGTTTCATATTTGAAGCCGAAGTTGAAACTTAGTGACTTTTCGGGAAAATAGAAAAGTGTGTAGTTTCTCTAATTTTACCCAAATTCATCCTTAAGGGTTAGAATATGGTGTTTTAGCCTCAAATAAGAGTTTAAGCATAAATTAGGGGATTTTTGAGAGTTTCGGGACCAAGGGTAAAATAGTCATTTTACCTTAAATAGAGGATTTTTTGTTCTATTAAGATCTTCTATCTTAGAAGTCCTAGACTTCTAATTACCTAGGAAATGTGCTGAAACACTTACCTCCTTTGACAGGCAACTGAGTTGCTACAGTTACAGATCGAGTTGTGTTTACAGAGAGTCGAGACTTGTATCAGGTAAGTCCTTTGGGGTTACTTAGCTAGCTGTCAGATATGAGTGTGAATGATGATAGTGGTGTTTGAATGATGTGTGTACTAGTGTATTTCATAGCAATCATCAACCGACTTACATATCTGGCCTAGAGTAACGGGCGGTAGCATTCTGCTCAGTTAGCCCGAGAGTGCTGGGGGTTTCTTTCGGGACTAGTCCATACTTGGTTTGCGGGGACGCCACCGGTGGAGGCGTGCCAAACCATCACCAGTTGGATAAGGAACGGAGGCGGGAAATCTTAAGATTTCTCGTGCTACAACGTTTAAAACAAGATGAAGTGAATCACATAAGTTGTCATATAATAACCGGATGGTGTGCCAACATTTTGAGTGTTTATATTCTTCTTCTGTGTGTTTGTGCTATTTATCCTTCTACTTATATTTGATTAGTTAGCTAACTGTTTATCGTTGTTTAGACTTGCCGCAGGTTAGAGCAGATGCCGAGTGATCCGGATGGTAGTGGACAACCGGGGTGTCGTACTCCTTAGGACGGGGTGCAGTCTCTTTTGTTGGTCTTTCAGTTATGACTATTTCTTTTTCTCAAATTATGAGACTTTGTTTCCGGCTGTCAGTTTTCTGGTCACATTCATTGTTTTCTTAAAACATACTTTATGATTTATGAGTTTTCCTTATCTGTGCCTTGTTGTAAGATCTAGTTAAGTTGTTGTCAATCTAAGGTTGGGACCCACTGTGAGGTCCTAACCAGTAGCTCTCCAAGTTGTGAAACTTGGGGTGTTACATGGGCGCTACGGGTTGAGACCTCACAATCAGTCCCGACCCTTAGCCTGACAGCAATTTCACCGGATCTTGCAACAAGACACAAATAAAGGCCAAAACGAAATACATTTTTAAGCAATGCAATGAAACCCGAAACCGAACCAACAAAAGCCTTCAGCCGAGATACAAAACAAAGACTAAACGCCATACACGCGGCATACAAAACACAATAACCGAAGAACAAAACACAATCCGACTGCAACCAAAACCCCTCCTAAGATGTACGGAACCCCGGCTGCCCACTCTTCCGGATCTCTCGGACGCATGAATGTACAACATTCGGTATAAAACCATTAGCTCATATTCGAAGCATTAGAATTAATGGGAAAGGTGTAAACACAAGTAAATCATCATAACCACACAACATACCCAAAAGCACACCAATCCGGTTTATAATCTTTATTATTATTAAGTCATATCCCGTTCTAATTCCACTTCTTTTTTGACACGAGAATCTCCCGAAACTCGTGTTCGCTCGAAATGGTGTGTGCAAGCTTTATATTTATAACCCAAGAAGTATGCTTAGAACAAGGATGCGAACCCGCAGTGTACGGGTCAATGGTAATAAAAAGCAAGAATTCCAGGGGTCGATCACAGAGACTTAGGTGAAACACAAGCAAGTATAGGTTGTCAATATTACAACTAACCACAAAAGCGATAAAAACAATCAAAGATGATAATATAGTCAATTAAGGAAAATATGCAAATTCTAGGGATTAAAGCATCTAGTTGTGGTTCCAACTCAAGATCTCAAGATAAGCGGACAAAGCGGAGTTTTTGCAAAGGGAAGGTGTTACTAAAATGGAATAGATCACCGGGTAAGTCTCACTACTCACAATCCCAAGCCAAAGAACCTATCACCGGGTAAGTCTCAAGGTACTAAGGAAAGGAATTATAATCTCAAACCAACACACCAACTAAGGGAATAGAATCAACCTTTACCGGGTAAGTCTCAAGCTAACTCACAAAGATGGGATGAAGGCACACTCAAACCCCAATAAAGGATAAACCTTTATTACCTACACTTATGATCATAGGTAAACAAACAAAGGAATTATCGGGTAAGTCTCATCCTAGGCTTGCATTGAACCAGGAAAGGTGTAATAAGAATAGGATTTTGCAAACTCTAACACTTAACTCTCAGTTTCGGATCAGAAAGGTCACCTCGGTCAGTCAAGTTCCACCCCGGCCGAGATATTCATCGACTGAACGAGATGTTCTAAGGTTAAGGATAAAGACTCGAGCTTTCAGGGTCCTACTGGAATTTAAGATTATTCTATCATTGTTTTTCCCACAACCTTCAGCCAATCACCCTAGAACCGCACAAGGAAATTAGCCACTCATCATCATGAAAGTAATAATCAAATATATGGGAAGATAATGAATATTTGAACACAAAAACCTTAAGAACAAGGCTTCAATAACTGAATCAAATATCAAACAAATAAGCGTTCCTTGGATAACAAATCCAACAAAACAAATCAACAAGAAAGGAATCTAAGAAAGTCTTACAAAACCCTTCACAAAAGCTATAATAAGCTATCAATCCTTCCTAGATTGATCTTCAATCTTCCTTCCTTAATTGCTGGATGGTATCAGCCCTCTAAGCATGGTCGAACTTGTGGAAAATCCAACCCTTTATATAGGAGAATTATCTTCCAAAGATATAATATCTTAAAAAGATAATTTCCTAATAAAAATATATCCATATCTCTAAAATAAATCTCCCAAATATATGATCTTCCTTCCAAAAATCCAGCCAAAAAATATAAGATATCTCCTTCCAAAAATAAAAGATCTCAGCCAAATAAAATATATCTCGCCGCGTCAGAATGTTCGCCTCGGTCGGGGCGCTCCTCTAGATCACCTCGGTCGAGGTGGTACTGTAGCTGACCGAGGTGATTCTAAACTGAATGTGAAATCTCTCAAATCTGGTCCAAAGTAAATTTTTAATCCATTTCCATGCTTCTTGGGTTCTTTCTTAAGCTCCTGAATGTAGCTCCAATGACTCCTTCGCTCCTTTAGCTCTATTTTGATGCAAAACGTGCTATTTTACCTACGATTACAACGAAACTTGGTGTAGACCTCGATTCCCGTAAAGGTAGATGAAACGACAATATAATCTCATAATATACATCCAAACATGCAGATTATTGAAGATAAAACGTCTAAACAGGTCCCAAAATATAGACAATAATTCATGCTATCAACTCGCCTCGGTCCCCATTTCCGGCATGGAACGGTATGGATGCCTCCGACCGTCTAACTAGCACGGATAGTCGCCAAGAACCTCCTAGCTCTACGAGAGAGCTAGGCAGTGATGTCACCGCCCGTTATCATACACTTGGGCCAAATAATATAAAGGTCGGTAATCGTAATTCCGGTTTAGTTGTTATAAACAATAAATAATAAACACACACCACCAAACACACATCAATGCTAATACAAGGAATACGAGCTAAGTAAGTCCGGAGACTTACCTCGTCACCACACTCAACTCACAACAGTCTCGCTTCCTTAGGGGAGGAAGCCCATAACCTGCTCACAAGAAGATAACTATATCAACAACAACCCACTCACAATAGAAGTCTTAGACTTCTATACAAATGATCTACGCAAGACCATTTGACTCTCAATTCTAGGACCGCATCCTAGAATCCCTCGTGCTCACATCACACTCAACAAAAGCTAGAAGTCCTAAGACTTCTAAACCTTCGGATCTCGCAAGATCATATCTCACAACACCACTAGGATACTCTCTTTCTAGTCCACAACCTCAACAATCATAAAACCTCAACCCTTAAATTCTCACAAGCTCAACATACAACTTAAAGCCATAAACAACCTCACAAGATAATATCAACACCTCAAGCCTAAAGATTCTCACAAGATCAAACCATATACTCGAATCTTTATAACAACCTCACTAGACCGCAATACCACCTCAAACTTATAATCCACATCAATCCATCAAACAATATCATATCCTCAAAACTCACCTAACGTTCAAAGCCACTTCTTGACATTAACTCTAAGTTATGCTAGGTCCAACCTAACATGATACTACAACTAAATATAACTAGATTGAGGGAAAGGGTACTCACGCGACGTCAAAAGACGGAAGTCGATCTATGGATGTCGAGTTTGGATTCGTTGGCCTTTACCGGGACGCTTCCGGACCTAAAATCAAAGCTAGGCAAATTTAGCTTATAAGCTAAATTGATTTTAAATATATAAAATATATAACTCAAGGTCAAACTTGTTTTCCAAATGGCATCGTTAAAACCCCTAAATTATCCCTTCGGGGAAAAAATATAAATTCACGAACTTGGTCGTAAACCGCAATTAAAATTCGAGCCATAAACCAAATTTAATCCAACAAAGGACAACATATATAGTATATAAATATAAGGATAAAACTCGAAGTAAAATCCAAGTTTAAAACCCAAAAACACGTTTTCCGGGGCAAATCATACGATTCCATAAATACAAATCATCATCCATAGGTAAGCTTTGGGGCATTTTCTGAAATTTAGCAAACATAGAGCATAAATGCAACGGTCCAGATATATGGGTCAAAACTGCAAATTCAAAGCAATGGGTTGCATTTGCAATTTCATATAAACTTTGGGGCCCCGAATTGAATAAGGAAATAGGGTTTACAGGGGGTTTTGGTTTGGCGACCAAGGAAAAGGCAGGGTTGGCGGCCATTCGACCTCCGGCTCCAGCAATGCGGCGAGGGCACAAGGCTAGCCCTCCAGCATTTGTAAGTGGGCGGCCGGAATCTCCGGCGATGAAGACGCCTTTCCTTGGCGTTCTCGAGGCGGCAGGTTGTCCTCCTCGCAACAGAAAAAGCAGAGAGCAGGGGGAGGAAAAGGGGGCGGCGAATCGCCTGTTGGAGCTCCGATTGGACGCACCTCCTCTTCGTCAGGTGGTGCATCTTCCTCTCCGGTGTGGTGCTGCTCTCAACCGGTGTTCATGGCTGCAATAGGGAGGGAAACAAGGGAGATGGGAGAGGTCAATTGCTGATGTCATCTTTCCCAGGCGAGAGCCCACAGATGGAACTCGAGGCGATGATTGTCATACCAGAAGAGAGCATTCGCGAGGCGCCCAAGAGGAGCAGGTTGAGTTGTCTACTGCAGTGTGAAGGAAGGAAGAAGAAGAATGGTGTGGGGCTTCTTCTGGTGGCCAGGCGAAGAGAGGCTGCTCTCTTGTAAGTTGGTGAAGAACCATGAATGAAGGAGGCTGATCCCATCCTTGTTGTTCAGTAGGTGCAAAAGAAAGAAGTTGAGTGAGGGAGTAGGGGAGTCTTGTTGCAAGAATGTTGAAGCAAACGGTCGAAGAGAGCGATAGATGAGGGCAGTGGAGGTTCCAGAGGTTAGCGAGTCTGCAGAAGATAGGGAAGCTAGCCTGGGCGGCTATTCAGGAGGCAATCACAGCGGATCATCAAATGGGGAGATAGGCAAAAGAGAGGGAAACAAAAACAAATAAGGCAAATGAACATAGAAAAAGAAAAAGAGTAAAATTTAAACTCGATCAAACTTGATCGGAACGGGATTTCGGGATCGGGTCAATTTTTTAAACTTTTCCGTAAAATAATAAACTGAAAATATAAACATAATATATACTCGTATAAATATTGTTTACGATACATAAATTACTTCTGTAAAATATTCTTGATAATAATATAATGATATAAATACGGATTATATATATATATATATATATATATCAAAACTCGTAAAATTCAAATTACGACGTAAAGATACTCGGAAAATATATTTAGACTATTAAGATCTCAATAAATATAAGGGAAGATACTTATCGAGAACACGCCTAAAATTTGGGTGTTACATTTGATCCCCTAAAAACAAGTTTTGTCCCGAAACTTGCTATGTGTCGAACTTCTCGGACCCTTACGCCGAGGTATGAACTCTCAACTAAGAAGGCTTAAACCTTTTCTAATCTAAACACATCATCTACTCAAACTACCACTGCAAGATAAATCAGGTCATATAGCACATTCCCGCACGCGGCACAAACTACACATAACATCACACATGCACATAACTCAACCAAAGGAAAAACTAGGTCTAACCCGTCAATTCTATCGATACTACTAACTCAGCGTAAAACTAGACCAAAGATATTCCCCCCGTCTTCTAGTTATCTTCATCAGTTCCTCGTTTGCTAATAAACCACCATGACTGACCATCCGTCTTGAGTCATGTATGCACTCCCCTGACTCATACACATGAAACACCGGGTAAACACACCCTACTCTCGGCGGCTACGCCAACCAATATATCGGAACTCAACTCCTTTCTCGGGTCCTTCTCGAAGGAGAATAACCACTATGTTTCTCGTTGATTGTCTCTAACAAAGGAGATCAAATATCCCCTTTCACACCGTTGACTTTGGTCCTTGTCCACCCAACTTTAATGTTACATTTCTTCAACTTTTGAAGTAAGTCCCCCAATAATGAAGGAAGTACTTCACTTCCCACTGATCCACTAACGAGACACGTATGCTATTACTTTTACCTCGTTCCTCAGTAATCAATCAAGACCGTGTCTTGGAGAATCACTTGTACACACATCATTCCTTGAGTCAATTTTCAAAACAGTTGCACTAATGACTCTTAACAGCTCTTATGACCATTATCCATTTTCAAAACTTCTTCGTCTTCCAAAGTAGGTTAGCCATAGATGGGGTTACTACGGAGAATCTCTTCACAAATCCGATAGTATGACAAGCACAACCCAAAAAACTTGTAACTTCTTTCACTGTAATACCCGGAATTTTAGATTCCGTTATTTCAGAGTTAACATAAATCCTATCATTTTATGTGAATGTATAACTCCCATAAAATGATACAAATTTCACCACACTTCTTTCAATTATTTTTTTTATGCAAAGAGTTAGTCACATAAAATACTTCTTACCAATATCTATGATTTTATGTGAAGTTTTGATCACATAAAATCACTTCTTAAAATATTCCTACAAGATCACTCTTGCATGACAAGTCCATGACAAGCATGACAAGGCTATTAAACAAACCATGGCAAGGCCCATGACAAGACCCATGACAAGCTCCTCCACGCAGCCTTACTTGATGTTGGGCCGCCACCTCATCAATACTTCCATGTTATGAGCCCATCAAGGAAGAGACAACTACTGGGAAAATCCTAAACCGCTTTCGAATGCAGGAACCAGTAGCAAAACGGTACATTCCTTCTGCCTCTCCTCTCCTGCATCTTCGACGCCTCCTAGGTGGTCGGTAGCCGTCGTCAACGTCGCCTTGGAACACCAGCAATGAAGCGGGACAACAAGCGGTCTCATCTTTACATACTGAACCACAGCGTCGAGCCTTCCAGCCCTCTGCAGCAGCGTCGAGCCTTCCAGCCCTCTGCAGCAGCGTCGAGCTTTCCAACCCTTTACAGCAGCGTCGAGCCTTCCAGCCCTCTGCATCAGCGTCGAGCCTTCCAGCCTGGCGGTGCAGCGGCCTTCAACCAGACAGATGCTCCTAGCCTGGCGGTGCAGCGGCCTTAAACTAGACAGACGCTCCCAGCCTTGCGCTTTATTCACGCCACAGGTGTGCCCATTCCTGCTGTGGGTGTGCCGCCTCCTAGAGACGAAGGTTGTGCTTCTCCCTCCTATTGCACACGATCTAGAGTGACACAGAGACTCCTAGTCTCTCCTCTTCTGTGCAACAACTGGCTCGACAACAACCTTGGCTCACCTTCTTACATCCCTTCGAGTTTTGGAATCGGGTAAGGGGTATTCGCTTTGCTTCCTTGCACTTCCTTCCACACCTTTCATGTCTAATGAATGCCCATTATGTCTCTAAACTCTACCCAGAACAGCCATAAAGGAGCAGTAAAGATTCATGTTGTTTTCCGAGTTTTCAGGAAGTGACAAGCAGGCATTTTCGAGTCCAAATTTTGTTATGTTAGACACCTCCTCTATTTCTGAATTTTGGATATGTTGTATTCCGTCGTACATAGTAGATCATACTAAAATTTGGGAACATTCGGAGTTACGGTTTGAGAGTTATGGTGTTCCAAAGTTGACTCCTCATGCAGTTTTTATAAGTGTGCTGAGTGTTGAGGAAAACAGCATGTGATGCAGTTTTGTGAGATAGTTGTGAATAGGCTTTTGATCTCTGTTGGACTTGAATTTTGGATATGATATATTTGGCATATTGTACTAGAATATATCAAAATTTGGGATAAATCCAGCGAGTGGTTTAGGAGTTATGATTTTTCAAAGTGGGGACAGTGTGTTGTCTTGTTAAGTGTTTGCTGAATTTCCAAAAACTGTGTTGATTAGTCAAGTTTGAGCATACTTTTTGATCCCTTTGAGATAAGATCCAACGTTCAGTTTTTGAGATTTTGTTAAGTGCCATGCCTAGGTTAATATGTCAAAAGTTAGGATGAATCCAACTGTGGGATTTAGAGTTATAGAGGCTCAAATTGGACTTGTTGTACAGTTAGAAAACATACTCAGATTTTGGCTAAGTATAAAAAATTTCAAGTGTTGTAACCAACTTTGGAAATTTTTGTAGAAGTGATGGTTGAACAGTTTTAAGAAATTCTTTCTCCAAGGAGTAGATGGGATATCATAGATGATCTAGAGAATTATTTCGGAATTTTAAAGTTTATTCGAATTTCATATTTGAAGCCAAAGTTGGACCCTAGTGACCTTTTTAGAAGGTTAAAGAAAACATGTAATGTTCTAGTCTTGATCTAAACTCAACTTTAAGAGTTAGAATATGTAGTTAGTCTCAAGTAAGAACTTAAGTACATATTACGAGATTTTTAGAAGATTCGGGACCAAGGGTAAAATGGTCATTTTACTTTATACGTGTATTTTAGTATATTTCTCTTCCGATATGATCTTATATCTTAGAAGTCTTAGACTTCTAAGTATATTGGATATGTGTTGATCCACTTGCCTCCTTTCACAGGCAACCGAGTGATACAGTTATAGATTGAGTTGTGATTAAGAGAGTCGAGATCTAATTCAGGTAAGTTCACGGACTTACTTAGCTGGCTTCTTGTATGAGTGTAATGTGTATGAGTGGTGTTTATTGGTTATGATAAACAATGAAACCGGATTAGGACAACTTTATTATATTATGTAATTGACCCAAGTGTATGATAACGGGTCGTGACATCATCTTCCTAGCTCTCGCAAGAGTCTAGGAGGTTCCATGCGACCAGCCTAGTCAGGTAGACGGTCAGATGCATTAGTACCATTCCTCGTTGGTAAACGGGGACAGGGGCGAGGTTTGGGAATCCCTCGTGTCACAAAATAAGTCACATTAGTAATGACATATCACCTAATTAAAGATAATAAAAGGATTGAGTGTTGCATGTTGATTGTGTATGTTGTGTGTTTGTGCTTTTACCTTTTATACTTATGCATAGAATGTTAGCTAACGGTTTTATACCGCTTGTAGATGCCTTGCAGGTTAAGACAGTTGTAGAGAGATCCGGAGGAAATGGTCAGCCGGGTCCACGTACTCATTTAGTTGGGGACGGGGATGTCTTCTGTTCTTCATTTGCATCGTTTTAGTATCTTTTCTTGTAAGGCCGATACGTATTCTCCATGTATATATTGTTTAAAGTTTTCAAATGTTTTAAATACTTTTGTGCCTTGTTGTAAGATCCAAGTAAAATTGTTGTCAAACTAAGGTCGGGACCCATTGTGAGGTCCTAACCAGTAGCTCCCCGAGTTCTCAGAATTTGGGGTGTTACATTCACGTCATTCGGGGTTTTGCCATCCCGAGACAACTTGTCATATCACTACTCTCTTCTGTGAGAGTAGACCAAAATATTTATCCGGGGCCTAAGTAAGCCCATATGGAATAACTACACTCAATTGACCCTGGTTGGTCCGGAATGCCGTAATTGCAATATCCTAGTCTCGAATTCTCAATTGGTGACAATCAGACCTTAACTCAATTTTAGAAGAAACTATCGACCCTTGCAACCGATCAACGAGATCATCTATCCGTGGTGAGGGATACTTGTTCTTCATTATTATCTTGTTCAGCTCACTGTAATCGATGTACAAACAGAGGTAATCGTCTCACTTTTCACAAACTGGTGTTCTCCATAACAACTTCAAATCAAGAGTTTAAGATATATTCCAATATGAACTTCAAATCAAGAGTTCAAGATAACGTCTGGTGTTCTTTATGGCATTTCACTAATTCTAATGAAATATTATCACTAAGTTCTTGCAATTGCTCCACCACTTGCTTCCAGAACTCATGTCTTTGCACAAGTGTTATTCCATACGGCGCCTTAGACATCGGAATTAAATCAAGCTCGACCTTAGTGGAAAAATCCACATTCTGACCTAAAGGAATCCGTGATATCTCAGGTTGATCTTTTATCTTCCCGTCACATATCGTAATAACCGACACAATCTTGTCTTATCACTTTACAAGGGGTCATGCCACAATTGATCTACCTCGATCTATTGAGGTGACGTCTTTAAGACTCGTGTATTGTTCCATCTTTAGCTATGACCGTGTTTGTTTTCTTTCAAGGGTCCTTCTTCTCTCGAGTGTATTGTTCCATTCACCTTGAAGGTCTGGTCGTAATAACCTTTTAAGAACTCATACTTATGTGTTGCCATAAACGTCCTAACTGTAGGGCATAACCACATTTTATAAAAATTGATCTTATCTTCATCGCTTTCCCGGTCATCCCAACATTTTAAGGGAGTTCTTCGTATTCTACCTAAGCTTGCATCATTCCTTCGAGTAGGTGTAGAACTTGCTTCATTTTCTTATGTAATTGTCAAACCGACCGTATAGGCTCTAACATCAATCTTTCATGTACTTCTTGTACATCCCATATCGACAACAAACTTCAAAACTTCGGTCTTCTCTTACTCTTGTTGGTCACCTTAAGCATCTCTTGGTATTCCATGAACGACCTTCACAACCATACTAGTATGCTCCTTGGAGAACGCTAGGCGAAAATCTACTCATCACTTCGCCAAGTACTAACATCATAACTCTAAGCTTGCAGTGTTGCCCTAGTCTAGGTCCTCCCTTTCATGCCATAGCCCCCATGGCTCTTCCGTGTGAGTCTGAATCATCTTACTCAACTTTTTGCTTGCAAAAACATATCATCCATTTCATTAGAACGAACATACCATGCATCCTCTTATTATACTCCCGTCTACGCACCACAAACAATGAAACCTCACCTTCCTCTTGATCTACTAGTTCCCTTTACCATGATCAAACCTTAAAACTTATAATCCGGGTCGTTCTCCCTTATGCCGTTTCCATGACCTAAAAAGGTCGCATAAGATCATCCAAATCCCCCTGTATGCCCATAATCTTGTTTTACTCATACCCTTCTACACTCACCAATAGACAACCCGCACCTGTGCGTTCTCAATTGTCACCGATTAACTTGTATCTGACCTTCTCCGAAGTTAATGATTTATTATTCTACTACACTTCTCATGTTACCATTTTCATGAAGGCTACCCTCCTCGGGGTACTTTATCTTAAACTCCGTTAGTTCTTTCTTCATTTCATGCTTCCTCTTCATTATAAGGTAACTATATCTTCTTGGCCTTGTTATTTCATATAACTCCCTTTCATAGGCATAACCATTCTTCCTTGATGTCTTTCAAGAGCACCTTCCCGAATATTATAACCTTAGCTAGAATCCATTCGCGTTCCTCTTGTTGGTATCTTAAATCTCTCGACCAAAGCTCTTCGTTTCGTCTTTCATCTTCTTGAGGTCATCATTTATACACACTTCCTCCTTCTTGGCGTTTCTTAGTCTTATCATCGTAATGGAAATCGGTTAACTCCACGTGAATCCCCACCATTCCCTTCTTCTCATAACTCTAGTAATGTTGTAACTTTACTTTTTGGTACCTCGTAAGCTTAACTTACGATATCTTAAATATTTAGCAAATGGTTCGATTACTCTTCCTCATCTTGACTCCAATGTTTAGGAGCTTCTAGAGGAAGCTTGACATCTTAATAGAATACCACCTTTTACCTTGCTAGAATGTATCCCTCTCCTCCTCGATTCGCATCTTTAGTTGTCCACGCGTCTTCTTGAGGAACTTAAGTTCGTTATCCCTACTAGTTTCGTTGTCTTTCCAATCGTCACTTCTTTGTAACCACTTTCACACCTTCGTGTTACTCCTTTTTCTTGTATGGTCTCCATCTAGATTTATCTTAAGTTCCGCGAGTTTTCTTTTACTTGATTGTCCTTCGTTTACGTCATATCTAATCCTCCTCTTTGACCTTCTCTTAAACGAGTACGAGACTCCAAGATATTCGCCCGAACGTTGCGCTCAATTCGATACTTGAGCATATTCATCCTCGTATATACACTATCCTAAGTCAAACGACGCCGTCCAAGGATGATGATATCATACTATCATCTTAACTAAAAGGTCCCATAACTTCATATGCTACTATATATAATAAGAATACTTATACATACCTATATAAGTCCTAAGTCCATATTACTAATAATATCACCCATTCGGCATTCCATTATAACAATACAAGGTCCCAAAACATATAATCATTCGGATATACAACTATACACATAAATCATGTCCATCATGCAACTACAATCCACAAGGATACACATCAATTCCACCATGCATAACTGCGATCCTCATATATATATATATATATATATATATATATTTATATATATATATATATCGAATAAACTAGGCTACCGAGAACCGCGGAAGAGTGGTGGTCCGTACATTCTACCCCGACTCATGCATGTGATTTTGAAAACGAAAAGTTAGAATCCGTGTGGGTTCTGTTTATTCCTCATTCGGCTTTTAGAAGATTGCGAGTGCCATTGTTATTTGTAACACCCCGAATTCTCAGAACTCGGAGTATTACTGGTTAAGACCTCACAATGGGTCCCGATCTCAGTTTGACAACAACATTACTAGGATCTTGCAACAAGACACAAATAAAGAAACCGAAATTCATAAAAATAATATTTTTAGGGTAATGAATGCAACACTGTCTAGCAGCCTAAAGTATTTAAACAAAAGAAAAGAACAATTGTCTTAACCAAACAAAAGAAAAGACAAACACAACCCCCAACCCCCACTCTAAGGAGTGCGGAGACCCGGCTGACCACTACTTCCGGATAACTCAGCTGCTGGTCTAACCTGCGGTAAATCTAAATACAACAACAACAAGAACCGTTAGCTAGTTATCTAAATATTAGCAGAATGATAGCAGCACAAACACACACATAAAAATATAAACACTCATCATGCTTTCAAACAAGTCCGTTTTATTATCTTGTTTTAAGTTACTCTTTCACTCTAGTGATACTTATTTTGTGACACGAGGGATTCCCAAACCTCGCCTCCGCCCCCGTGTAACCATCAGGAATAGATCCGATGCATCTCACCTTGTACCTGTCTGGTCTGGGTATAGAGAACCTCCCAGTCTCCTGTCAGAGCTGGGCAGTGATGTCACGGCCCGTTATACATACACTTGGGCCTTAAACGTAATAATAACAGTCGTCCTAGCAAGTTATTATTATTAAACACGCAAAAAGCACACACAACCACTGTCACTCAACTAATATTCAGAAACTGGCTAAGTAAGTCGCAAGGACTTACCTGAGTCAAAACACTCTAACACTCCTCAAATAGTCCGTACTCGTGGTAACTCAAGCGCCTGTAAATGAAGGCATGTGTATCAAATCACATCTCAACGTCCAACCTCATGCGAAGGAATTACGGAAAAAGCTCTCTTATGGTAAAAGACCATTTTACCCTTGGTATCGAAATTCCTCGAAGTTTAATTTAGAAAACTATCAATTCCCTTTGATAGTTACACTAGTTATAAGTTACACTCTAAAACTCTTCCAAGAACCAAAATCCCTCTTTACTTCCCTATTATTACTTTCTCTTCCAAACGTACGTATACCTAGGTACAAACTATAACCTTTACTTCCAGTCCATATTAAAACCGTAACCAATCGATATTTACTTCACTTAGGTATACTTTTATTATTTTTTTTATATAATATATATTTATGTATATTTATATATACCCGGCATACACAACTCCTATATACACTATACTAACTGATACTTATTTTTATTATAACCTCCCGCTTCTACTTCTTATATATATATATGCATGTATACATGGTACTATACTCATAAAATTCTCATATGTATATATATATATATATATATATATATATATACATCCCGCAGTGTACTTACAAATATGTATATGTATATACTCTCACAGTGTACTAGCAACTCATTCCAATATGTATATGTATATACCCCTCACCGTGTACTAGCAACTCAATCTCAGTTTATATACGTATTCCAACTCAAATATATACGTATACAATCTCAAATATATACGTATCCTATTTTAATTATATACGTATAAAATCTCGCAATTATACTCGCAGGCAACAAGAGGGACGAAGAACCGAAGGAGGATCTTACCGGCTGCAGTCCGGCGTCGATGGGCTGGGTTCCGGCGGCGATGTAATGGCGTTCTGGCGGTCCCCTCCTGGTGGTCGGCTTGGCTGCGTGATCAACTGAGGCGGCTGGTTAACGTTTATCGAAAACGGGACAGAAGGCGTGGAGAAGGAGGACGGAAAGAAAAGGAGACCAGGTCTTACCGGCTTCACTGCGGCGGGCGGCGGAAGGCGCGCAGGCTCGGCGGCAGCACGGCGGTCGGCGGTGAGGCCTGCAGTCGAGGTGGTGAGGGGGTCAGTTCGATACGGTAAATCGAACGGAGAAGAGGGAGAAGAGATGGGTCGAGGCTGCTTACCTAGGCGGTGGTTGGCGGCGAGCAGGGACGGCGGACGGGCGCGGCGCAGGCACGGTGGCGGCGCTCCGGTGGAAGGCGGACGGCTGTTGGTCGACGCTCTCTTCAGAAGGTGGGAAACGAAGGTAGCGGCAGTAGACGGCAGAAAGGTTAGCAGGGATTAGGTTAGATCATATTAATTAATTTAGGGTTAGGATTAGTTTAGGGTTAATGATGGGCTTAGGAAGTGGGCTGATGGCTTGGGCCTAGAGTTGGCCCAATAGAGCGGTGATCTCACGAAATCAAAAGCGGAACTCGTAACTCGTTAATTATTTGCGGCAAAATATATAATACGGAAATTAATTTCCGCATTTTATAAATTATTATTATTCTTATTTTAAGTGTGTAATTTATTTCCGGTTAAGAGATTTCGTCATTTTATGTGAATTAATATCACATAAAATGATGGAAACAACACTCGTTCTATTTTACTTTTAATTTATGTACTTATTTATTTAAGATTGACGTTTCGAAAATCGGTTAAAATCCGTTTTAACGGGTTTCAAAATTCCGGTTATTACATTATTAACCTAGGGCTCTCATACCACTTTTGTAACACCCCGAATCCGCGGGACTCGGGGCGCTACGGGTTGGGACCTCACAATGGGTCCTGACCCTTAGCCTGACAACAATTTCACCAAATCTTGCAACAAGACACAAATAAAGGCCAAAATATAATACATTTTTATGCATTGCAAAGAAACCCGAAACCAAGCCAACAAAAGACTTCAGCCGATATACAAAACAAAGACTAAACGCCATACACGCGGCATACAAAACACAATAACCGAAGAACAAAACACAACCCGAACGCAACCAAAACCCCTCCTAAAATGTACTGAACCCCGGCTGCCCACTCTTCCGGATCTCTCGGCTGCATTCCTAACCTGCAAGGTCATCTACAACATTCGGTATAAAATCGTTAGCTCATATTCGAAGCATTAGAATCAATGGGAAAGGCATAAATACAAGTAAATCATCATAACCACACAACATACCCAAAAGCACACCAATCCGGTTTATTATCTTTATTATTATTAAGTTATTTCCTGTTCTAATTCCACTTCTTTTGTGACACGAGAATCTCCCAAAACTCGCCTCGGTCCCCATTTTCGGCATGGAACGGTACGGATGCCTCTGACCGTCTAACCAGCACGGCTAGTCGCCAAGAACCTCCTACCTCTACGCAAGAGCTAGGCGGTGATGTCACCGCCCGTTATCATACACTTGGGCCAAATAATATAAAGGTCGGTAATCGTAATTCCGGTTTAGTTGTTATAAACAATAAATAATAAACACACACCAACAAACACACATCAATGCTAATACAAGGAATACGAGCTAAGTAAGTCCGGAGACTTACCTCGTCACCACACTCAACTCACAACAGTCTCGCTTCCTTAGGGGAGGAAGCCCATAACCTGCTCACAAGAAGATAACTATATCAACAACAACCCACTCACAATAGAAGTCTTAGACTTCTATACAAATGATCTACGCAAGACCATTTGACTCTCAATTCTAGGACCGCATCCTAGAATCCCTCGTGCTCACATCACACTCAACAAAAGCTAGAAGTCCTAAGACTTCTAAACCTTCGGATCTCGCAAGATCATATCTCACAACACCACTAGGATACTCTCTTTCTAGTCCACAACCTCAACAATCATACAACCTCAACCCCTAAATTCTCACAAGCTCAACATACAACTTAAAGCCATAAACAACATCACAAGATAATATCAACACCTCAAGCCTAATGATTCTCACAAGATCAAACCATATACTCGAATCCTTATAACAACCTCACTAGACCGCAATACCACCTCAAGCTTAGAATCCACATCAATCCATCAAACAATATCAAATCCACAAAACTCACCTAAGGTTCAAAGCCACTACTTGGCATTAACTCTAAGTTATGCTAGGTCCAACCTAACATGATACTACCGCTAAACATAACTAGATTGAGGGAAAGGGTACACATGCGATGTCAAAAGACGGAAGTCGATCTATGGATGTCGAGTTTGGATTCGTTGGCCTTTACCGGGACGCTTTCGGACCTAAAATCAAAGCTAGGAAATTTAGCTTATAAGCTAAATTGATTTTAATTATATATAATATATAACTCAAGGTAAAACTCATTTTTCAAATGCCATCGTTAAAACCCCTAAATAATCCCTTCGAGGAAAAAATATAAATTCACGAACTTGGTAGTAAACCACAATTAAACTTCAAGCCATAAACCAAATTTAATCCAACAAAGGGCAACATATATAGTATATAAATATAAGGATAAAACTCGAAATAAAATCCAAGTTTAAAACCCGTAAACACGTTTTCCGGGGCAAATCATACAATTCCATAAATACGGGTCATCATCCTTAGTTAATCCTTGGGGAATTTTATGAAATTTACCCAACATAGGGCATAAATCCAATAGTCCAATAATATGGGTCAAAACTACAAATTCAAAGCAATGGGTTGCATTTGTAATTTCACATAAACTTTGGGGCCCCGAATTGAATAAGGTAATAGGGTTTACACGGGGTTTTAGTTTGGCGGCCAAGGAGAAGGCAGGGCTGGCGGCCATTCGACCTCCGGCTCCAGCAGGGCGGCGAGGGCACAGGGCTAGCCCTCAAGTGGTTGCAGGTAGGCGGCCGGCATCTCCGGCGATGAAGACGCCTTTCCTTGGCGTTCTCGAGGCGGCAGGTTGTCCTCCTCGCAACAGAAAGTGTAGAGAGCAAGGGGGAAGGGGGCGGCAAATCGCATGCTGGAGCTCCGATTGGACACACCTCCTCTTCGTTCCGGCAAGTACAGGCGGCGCAGCTTCCTCTCCGGTGTGGCGCAGCTCTCAACCAATCTCCAAGGCTGCAATAGAGAGGGAATCAGGGGAGATGGGAGAGGTCGATTGTTGTTGTCATCTTTCCTAGGCGAGAGCCCACAAATGGAACTCGAGGATATTTGTCATCCCAGAAGCGAGTAATCGCGAGGCGCCCAAGAGGAGCAGGTTGAGTTGTCTACTGTAGTGTGAAGGAAGGAAGAAGAAGAATGGCGTGGGGCTTCTTCTGGTGGCTAGGCGAAGAGAGGTTGCTCTCATGTGCGTTGGTGAAAAACCAGGAATGAAGGAGGCTAATCCCATCCTTGTTGTTCAGTAGGTGCAAAAGAAAGAAGTTGAGTGAGGGAGTAGAGGAGTCTTGTTGCGTGAATGGTGAAACGAAAGGTCGAAGGGAGCGATAGATGAGGGTTGTGGAGGGCCGAGAGGTTGGCGAGTCTACAAGAGGTAGGGAAGCTCGCCTGGGCGGCTACACAAGAGGCAATCACAACAGATCATCAAATGGGTCGAGGAGATAGGCAAAAGAGAGGGAAACAAAAACAAATAAGGCAAATGAAAATAGGAAAAGAAAAAGAGTAAAATATAAACTCGATCAAACTTGATCGGAACGGGATTTCTGGATCAGGACAATTTTTCAAACTTTTCTGTAAAATAATATTTTGAAAATATAAACAGAATATATACTCTTAAAACTATTGTTTACGATACATAAATGACTTTCGTAAAATATTCTTGATAATAATATAATGATATAAATACGGATAATATATATATATATATATATATATATATATATATATATATATATATATATATATATATATATATATGTATGTATATGTATGTATATATATATATATATGTATATATATATGTGTATATTTATATATTATCAAAACTCGTAAAATTCAAATTACGACGTAAAAATACTCGGAAAATATATTTAGACTATTAAGATCTCAATAAATATACGGGAAGATACTTATCAAGAACACGCCTAAAATTTGGGTGTTACAATAAACACACACCACCAAACACACATCAACGCTAATACAAGGAATACGAGCTAAGTAGGTCCGGTGACTTACCTCGTTCCAAACGCTAACTCACGCAACACTCTCGCTTCCCTTAGGAATAAGTTTGCACCTGCTTATAACAAGATATCTATATCAACAACTCGCTCAACTCAAGAAGTCTTAGACTTCTACACAAATGATCTACGCAAGATCATTTGACTCTCATTCTAATACCGCATTCTAGACCCTATGATCTCGCAAGATCATAACCCATAACACCTACTAGGATAAAGATGCCTAGTCCAAACAAACTCAACGGTAACAACACCATGCCAGGATAAGTCAATCCTAAGCTCAAAAATCCGACAAGATAATACAACCCCAACCTCGATGATGTGATCCCCGAGAGCCCCAACATGAAACCGAAAATGCTCAATCCGAGCGTGGTGAAGTTAAGTCATATTCCGATCGATCCGGCTAAGCTGTCAAATTTATGCATTCTTCGTAAAATGCCTATATCTAGAGCTGCATTTGGAGTTAGAAGACCCACAAGTACTACTTTGGAAGGTATTTTCAAGATCTATAACTTTTTAGTTTATGATAAGTCGATATTCCAAAAGGAAGAGGGTGAAAATGATCCGACAAAGCAACAACGTTTATACTTGTGTGGACTTTTGACCAAGATCATGCATGGAGGCATGCAAGGTGGGTATGGAGCACACATGCACGACCAATTCAGCCCATATTCCATCCATCAAGATAAGTCCGACTCTTTCCCTTCCGTGCCATAAAAGAAGCCCAAGTTGCATTAAATCAAGTCTCGTTCAACTCTTCGTATTTCCCGCTTTAATTAGTTGCCATGAATTAAGTATCGCTCAACTCTTCGTAGTTACCGTTTTAATTTAGTGTTTTTGATTTTATTTTCTTGTATTTAGGTTCAGTTTTTCAGCCTATAAATAAGGCTTTTCCATCTCATATGTAAGATAAGTTGAAGTTGAATGAAATAGAGAGTTTCTCTAAATCATCTCAAAATCTAGGTGAGAGGCTTAGTTTTCACAACCTTTAGCGAGATGCTAAAGGAGTTGTCCTAGTGAGAGGCAAAGACAACGAAGGTCGTCAAGCCCGGAGTGCGATTCTGAGGGTGAGGCATTCGATTTGAGGTATTTCCGAAGTGAGATTCGGAGGGAGTTTGCTCATCATATCTGGATTTCGATCCTTCAAATCCTTCCATCTTCATCTCGTTCATACCGTTTGAGTCAAGTGGAATCGTACCGCCGGTCCTTCGTGTTTGAGGTGATCTCGATCACATCATTTGATGATGTGATCCCCGAGATCCCCAACATGAAGCCGAAAATGCTCACTTCGAGTGTGGTGAAGTTAAGTCATGTTCCGATCGATCCGGCTAAGCTGTCAAATTTACGCACTCTTTGTAAAATGTCTATATTTGATGGATGGAATATGGGCTGATCGGAATATGACTTAACTTCACCACGCTCGGAGTGAGCATTTTCGGCTTCATGTTGGGGCTCTCGGGGATCACATCACTTGAGCCTCAAAACTCTCACAAGATCAACCATGTAACTTAAAACCTTATAACAACCTCACATGATAACAATACCACCCCAAGCTCATAACAACATCAATCCATCAAACAATATCAAAACCTTAAAACTCGCCTAAGGGTCCACAACCACTACTTGACATTCTCACTAGGTTAAGCTAGATCCAACCTAGCATGGTACTAATGTTAAACAAAACAAGATCGAGGTAAGGTAATAAGCTCGGGAGAGAGGATACTCACGTGACGTCAAAAGACGGAAGACGATCTATGGATGTCGATATGGATTAGTTGGCTATAAACGGGGTGCTTCCGAACCTATCACCAAACTAAACAAATTTAGCATAGCACAAAATTTGGGCATGGTATATAACGTATATAAAATAAGAATAAACCTCGTGCTAAAAACCGAGTCAATATCTCAAAAATATTTTCCGGGTAAATTATCCAATATATACAAATATAAGAATATCCCCGTAATTAAAATCTAAGGTCAAAAGCTGCTAACACATTTTCGGGGAAAAATATACCGTTCTAAAAATATGGGTAATAATCCGTAATTAATTCTTTGGGCCATAATATGTAAATAAATTTTACAGGGGCATAAATGCAAGATTTCCATAAGAGTGGGTCAGAAATTGAGATATAAAGAGATGAGGGTACAGATTGCAATTAATTCGTCTCCTCTTTGAAATGCTTTTCACTCCTTGCTTCCTAGCTTTCATAGTCATGTCCTTGAAGCGCGCTAGGTTCGGAGATGCTCTTGCATCACCCTACTAACTCTTCTACAACTCACCTGCACGAGTGAAAGTTGGTTCCATTGGCGGATCCAATCCTCGGTCGACAATAGAGAAGTCGGACAATGCATCCATAAATAATTATTTCCTACAAAGTGCAAATGACACCAAGTTTTAAGAGAAAAATTTTTCAAACCCCTAAAGTTCAAGTCAAGACCTATTAATTACTCTCAAGTAATTAACTACGACATTTCTTCATTATCCTTTTTGTACATACCTCAATGATGGTGTGTCATCTTATTTTTAACTTGTCTTCGAAGTTACATTAATTTTCTTTTGGCCTAATAGTTGTGGGTTTATCTTGACTGGCCACACAACAACATATATGCATTAGGGTGAAAGAGCCAACTTTTTTACATAAAGCACCAACAACACAATGACAAAAGAAAAAAAAAAGCACAAACGAGCAAACTTGAAATGACAACACCAATAGAGAATATGTGAATTTTTAACTCTAAAGGCCAATAAATATGGAGAAAAAAATACGAAAACAAAAGGATTCAGTTAAGCATATAAAACGATTTAAAAATACATAAAGTTGTAGAAAAAAAAAACTATTTTAACACGAAGATGATGAAAATGAAGAAAGTTGATCAGTTGATCAAGAGAAAAAATTGAACAAACTTTTTGTAATATTTGAGAGATGTAAGTATAAAATTGTTAATCGGTCAAGGATCCCCTTCCCATGAAATTACAAAATATATTGTTTAAAATAGAGATTATTCAATTTTGGAGAATTGTTGGAAGTAAGATGGAGAGGTTATTGATAAACCTCTCCATCTTATATCTATCAAAGGGGAGACCTTTTTGCCAAGTGTCAATGCCACAATTCACTCAACTCCTAAAAATATTTTTAAAAGCTATTATTTTGATTATTTTTGATAGAAAATAATAAAAGAAATACCCGAATCTATAATTAATTTTTTAAATCTTACTATTTTTTAGGAATCCAGTAAAACTAACCTTTTTTTTATTTCTCGCTGATATTAACACAATAAATATTCTGATCAATAAAATCTGACCAACGTTTTTTAAACACTCTTTTCCGATGAGCTCGATAAGAACAATACCCAACAATACAATTTGAACAACTAATAAGCCTTTTATGATGTTTGTAGGAAAAAGCTTTTGACTAACTTTCAAGATACGATTCGTGTATTCTATATTATATAAACTGAGGATTTTTATATGTCATATTCAAAAGTCATCGTCAACCTACATTGAACTCGATCACTTCCTTTGTCGTCTCCGATATTCTCCTCTACTACAAATTCTTCTTCACCTATCGAGTAGTTAAGTTTGAAGGTATGCATATGATTAATTAAGGTTATATTACAGTCAATAATCCAATACTCCATTTATATTTCATAATTCTCCTCCCTACAAACATAACTTCAAATTTTCAAAATTTCTAATCGTAGTTTTGTGTATGCTCTATGTTTGGTTCATGTTCTTGCTTATAGGCAAGTAGAAGTAGCCAACGGGTTAGTGTTTCAAATTCAAAAGTTATTTCGTGTTCATAAAGTTTCTTTTAATTTCAATTAATGTATCTTATAATGAAGAACCGTATAGGTGAATATAAAGGATATAAATACTCTAGAAGGAGGGGTTGAATAGAGTATGGGAACTTTTTGCAAAAACCAATCTCAAGGCTTTGAAACTGATTTCAAGGCCTTGATGTCGATATGTGTTTTTTGTGACACAACTGGATGTCAAGGGCTTTGAAAGTGATTTTGACATCAAGGTCTTGACTCCGAAAACCTGCAAAAAAAAAGTTAGTCACAATTAAGCAAGAAATGATGCAGAATTAAAAGATCAACACGGTGATATATTTACGAAGTGTAGCTCTAACAGCCTACGTCTCTGTCCTAGGGTTTCTTTGCCCGTAGGATCTAACTATCTATTATCTGCTTCAAAGAGTCCTACATACAACCTAGAAGAAATCCCCTTCTTCTCTTATTGTAGCCAATGCTACGATCTAGTTCCAACTCTTAACCTAGCAATAATAGCCTAGTTATTTCGCAGAGTAACACACACTCGAGTATAACACACTCGAGTATAACACACTCTAGATATTCCAATGAAGCTCTCGTGTTTTTCTCTCTCTAGGGATATAAGCTTTTGTAAACTAAGAGGAAGAAAAACTTTTGGAACAAAATGAAGATGTTGTGATCGCTTGAAGACTTAGATGTTTCCGTGTAAGCTGCTAGTTGTTCTCTTCAATCGATATCTTTATTTATAGTCTTCGATGGAGAAGTCTTCTGGCCGTTGTAAAAAGGACCGTTGTGAGGTTCTTCTTTTTCCATGGAAGACGGTGTTAGGTTGAGATGAAGTATCCGTTATAAGATCTTCATCTCCTTGATGCATGTTGAGAGTCTTCTTCTCGAGATCTTCTCTTGAAAGAGTCATTGAAGATCTTGTCGTTGAAGTCCTTGTTTCAAGCTCCGAGATCTTCTAAGTTGTTGGGGATCTTTGTTTGAAGATATCTCACTTTGAGAACCGTTGGAGAGCTTCCTTGGATATGAGATCTTTCTGTGAAATTTGTTGGAGGAGATCTTCCAATCTTGCGTCGGTTGAGATCTTTACAAGATCTTTTGTTGGGCCGATATCTTCAAGATCCGTTAGAGATCTTCTTTGTTGAGTTGTCTGAGATCTTCTTTAGATAACTTGTTTGAAGATATTCTCTTGATCCTTGGTAGATTTAGCTGTTGAGATTAAATCTTGATTTTGAAAAGCTTTCAACCGATGTCTCCCTTGTATCTCTTTTCAAGGCTTCGGCTTTTATCCCTTGAAATGTGCTTCAAGCCCTCCGTATTGAATTCTTGAACTGTTTTTCAATATCGCCGCGCTTGCCCCTTGTAATGTGTTTCAAGGCCTGGGTGCATCCTTTGAAATGCTTTTCAAAGCCTGCACACATTTAGCAAACACAAAATCAAACCATGCAATCTAGAAATACAATCGATATTTGTTAGTTTATATACCGCTCATAATGTTAAGTCTTCCATCATTCACATATACAAATATACAATCAAGGTGGAGTTATCAATCTCCCCCTTGATGGAAGACAAAACAAATATCGTAGCTGCATTCAATGTTAGCGATACATTTGCAATAATATCAAAAAAAATGCAGAATGCAAAAATATCGGATCACACAGTTTAAAATACAAAAGTCCCACAACAGTTTTCAAGGCCTTGAAATCAAAACCAACGGAGCTTTGAAATCTATGTCAAGGCCTTGACATCCATTTCAAGGCCTTGAAATTACTTTCAAGACTTTGAAAGGCTACTCCTTGTACCATATGGGATTCAGATGACCCTTTCCTCAGATATCATCATAGCACTTTTTCTTCCATCGGGCATGAGTGTCATCCAGGGCATTAGTTTTCATGTACTCGTCCACTCTTTGTTAATCCTTCTGATTCTTGTACTTTTTCACTACGTCAAACTCTTCACTGTGCAGAATATCCGGTTCCTTAGCAACAAGTTGACGTATAGGACGACCCTTGACTGTTTTATAACACTACAACATCACCTCTTCTGCTTGTTTTCTAGTTGCTTCAGCATCTTCCTTTGTTAAAGGCTTGATTTTCTTGCAGAATTAAAAGTGAGTGCATTCACATGGAAAATCTGGTTAATTTTCTAGTGCATGATTGCCAGTAGGTCTTGTGATTCATACATCTTATATGTAATCTCATACCTAAAATCCAGCATGTCCTTCCTCCGAGTTTCCAGGCCAAATTCCACTTCATCAAGCCTTTGGGCTGTAAAAGATGAACCAGCACTTTGTTCCTTCAGGATCCACTCTCCAGTGAGTGTCTTTTCAATCCCCGTGCTTTCGAAGCATTCCTCATCGATTTTTCCAGAAATAAGTTTTGTTTCCTCATCAACAGTATCTACAGAGAAATATCGAAAGATTCGTGAAAGCATATTGGCATGTGGTTAAGGATGATGCTGGGGAGGTCAATATCTAATCCATTCAACACATGATACAGCAACGCAACGATTTGACCAGTCAGCAAATCCCTGCACTTTGTTCTCGGAAAAACACATCTTACAGTCACAATAAAAAATAATTCTTGCTTCTAAGGTGAGAGAAGATTGGGTAGGTTATAGAGGAGAGTTGGGTAGGAGAAACTACTCTTTCGCCAATTTAGCAGATCTGGCTTTGTGAGGGTGGTCATAAGAGGTGAAGGTAGGAAGCCCAAAAATCTGCGCGATAACCAAAGAAGAGAGGCAATGGTTTTACCTTTGACCACCGATTCGAGGATTAACTCTCCTCTTTCACTTCTTGCAGCGAGGTTGACAAAGAACAGTCAGGTCAATCTTGGATATCCGACTTCTCCTGGATTGAGGAACTTCCAAATAGAATATCCTCTGAGTAGTGTGATGCATGGGAGACCAAGAGAGAGGAAGAACTCCAAATCAATTGACTTGCACATCCAAAGGGTTCGATCTTTGAACCCATCGAGCCATTTGCCTACGGCAGTGTGGTTCTTGAACCAGTTGGAGGGCAGTCCCATCTGAGCGCTTAGTGACTAAAGATGAGGCTTCATCGGTTGATTGACGTTTGGATGCCATGGATGTGTTTGTGAGAGAAGCCGAAAGGGTTTTGGAAGATGAAAGAATAAAGTTGGTGGGTTTGCAAGAACGGTTAAAGAAGGAAAGAAATAAAGAAGGGAGGAGAGTTGTATTTAAAGGGAGGATGTCAAATCAATTTATGGTTTAACAAGATCTTGAGATAATCAAGACCTTGAAAACCGATCGTGATTTGCATGCTTTCCAATTAAATCTTAACCATTGTTCAAAAAATCTTTGAATTTGAAAACAAAATCTTTTGAAATCATTTTAAAAATCCTTCTTTTAAAATAATTTAATGATCAAATATCTAAAAAGATATAAACCATTAAATAGATCCGTAATATTCAATATAGCCCTTGAATTCCGTTTTAAGGCCCTTGAATTGCATTTCAAGGCCTTGAAATGGAAAAGTGGGTTGCATTATAAGGAGGAAATAAAACGATTTACTCCCCCTAAACAAATGCTTCCTTGTTCAACATACCAAGATCTAACCTAATAAAACTGAAACGATCTTCCAGTAGAGGCTTAGTAAATAAATCTCCAAGCTGCAAGTTAGTCGATATAAAAGATATTGCAACATCACCTTTCTGAACATGATCACGTATGAAGTGATGCCTTACATCGATATGCTTTGTTCTTGAATGCTGCACACGATTTTTATTAATCGAAATAGCACTAGTATTATCACATTTAATTGGTATACCTTTGAGATCCAAACCACGATCACGAACTTGATGAGCTATCCATAGAATTTGTGCACAACAAGCTCCCGCAGCTATCAAGTGGATACCATAACCCTAAATCCTTAGTGCCATTTAGATACCGAAATATCCTTTTCACAACTATCAAGTGGGATTCTTTAGGATCAGCTTGAAATCTTACACACATGCACACACTAAACATAATGTCTGGTCGACTAGCTGTTAGATATAGCAAAGAACCGATCATACCTTGATACTCCTTTTGAACAACACTTTTACCATCTTTGTCTTGATCAAGTGAAAGTGTGGAACTCATAAGAGTTTTTGCTACCTTGGATTTATCCATTTTATACTTCTTAAGCAAGTCCTTGGTATACTTGCTTTGATTAAAGAAAATTCCTTTCTTTGCTTGTGTGACTTGAAGTTCAAGAAAGAAATTTAACTCTCCCATTAAGCTCATCTCAAATTCTTTACACATAATATCTGATAATTTCTTGCATAGAAAATCGTTAGTAGCACCAAATAATATATCATCAACATAGATTTGCACTACTAAAATATCGTTGCTTCTAGTTTTGATGAATAAAGTTTTGTCAATCAAACCTCTTTTGAAATCGTTTTCAAGGAGATACTTGGACAATCTTTCATACCAAGCTCGAGGAGCTTTCTTAAGACCATAAAGAGCTTTGTCCAATTTAAAACATGATCCGGAAATTCATCATTTTCAAAACCAGAAGGTTGAGCAACGTAAACTTCTTCTTCTAAGAAGCCATTTAGAAAAGCACATTTAACATCCATTTGAAATAGCTTTATGTTCATGAAGGATGCAAAATCAAGTAGCATACGTATGGCTTCTAACCTGGCAACCGGAGCAAAAGTCTCCTCATAATCATACCTTCTTCTTGGTTATAGCCTTGAGCTACAACTCGTGCTTTGTTTCGAATAACCTTCCCATTTTCATCCAAATTGTTTCGAAATACCCATTTTGTGCCAATGACGGATTGTTGCTTAGATCTAGACGTGAGGGTCCAAACTTTGTTTCTCTCGAACTCATTTAGTTCATTTTGCATGCCCATGATCCAATCGGGTTCTTGAAGAGCTTGAACATAGTTCTTGGGATCAATAAGAGACATGAACGCTGAGAAAACACATAAGTTGTTGACCTTATATGGGGTTTGAACTCCTACGTTTGGATCTGAGATCACATTCTCTGGTGGATGGTATGAAGAATGTTAAAACTTTCTTCTTTTGTAAGATGGAGCAGATCCTGAAGATTGTGGCTCATTTGATCGACTAGATTTGGGTACCGTTGGAATATTGCCTTTGGATCATATATCAAGGCCTTAAAGTTGAGTTTAAAGGCCTTAAAACTGACTTCAAACATTGTAATTTGCCGTTTCAAGGTCTTGAAGATGCGTTTCAAGGTCTTGAGATTTTTCTCCGGTATCTTGAATCTTTTCTTGCATATTCGTTTCCTTAGCTTTACGATCTTCTTCTCCATCAGAATTGTGATCTTCATGTTGATTCAGATTAAGATCTACAAAACGTTCACTCAAAGTACCTTCATTGCTTTCATCAAATATAACATGAATACTTTCCTCAACGATTTTGATATGTGTTCACTCTCAGACGTGTGTGTCAGGTGAACGATATAGATTTAAATTTATAACCTAAAATATAAGCCCGAAATAATATGCGAACTCGCAGTACGGATCAATTGTAATAACAACAAATACTCCAAGGTCGAACACATAGACTATGGTAAAACAAAGTACGGTAATTCAGGTTGTCAATCAAAAACACGCAACAAAGCAAAGGTATCAAAGTTGATGTAATAATCAGATAAAGAAAATGCAGATTCTAGAGGTCAAAGCATCCAGTTGTGGTTCCGACTCAAGATCTCAAAGGATAACGTGGACAAAGCTGAGGTTTGCAAAGGGAAGGTGTTTCTAAGGTGGGAATAGATCACCGGGTAAGTCTCACTACTCACTATCTCAAACCAAAGATCCTCTCACCGGGTAAGTCTCAAGGAACTAAGAAAAGAAACTATAATCTCAAACCAACATACCACCTAAGAGAATAGAGTTAACCTTTACCGGGTAAGTCTCGTGCTAACTCTCAAAGGTAGGATGAAGGTACACTCAAACCCTAATAAAGGATAAACCTTTATTACCTAACACTCATGATCTTGGGTATACGTACAAGCAAAGGAATCATCGGGTAAGTCTCGTCCTAGGCTTGTGTATGGACCAGGAAAGGTGTAACAAGG
Organism: Fagopyrum homotropicum; assembly: GCA_033239125.1. NCBI lineage: Eukaryota > Viridiplantae > Streptophyta > Magnoliopsida > Caryophyllales > Polygonaceae > Fagopyrum > Fagopyrum homotropicum. Next base: position 65,955,386 of record BSWB01000003.1, read on the forward strand.
ATAGGATCTGGAAAGCTGGAACCTCAACTCAGATATGGATAAGAAAAGGAATCGCCTCGCTAAGTTCATGTTCCATCTCGGTTGAGATGTTCTATGAACGAACCGAGGTGAGGTGAGGTTAAGGTATGGCTCGAGCTTTCAGGGTCCACTAGGGTGAAGACTCATTCTTTCAACGTCTTTCCCACAACTTTCAGCCAATCACCCCAGAATCGCACAAAGAACTTAGCCAATAGTCATCATAATGATAATAATCAAATATATAAAAAGGGAAACAAGATTCAAACAAGAAAACCTTAACACAAAGGTCTCAATAATCACTCAATCAAACAATCAAACAAACAGCAAATTGTGTTCTTCAATCACAAACCAAAAGACAACAATCAAACAATCTAAGAAAACCTTACAACTTCCTTCAAAACCTTCAACTTTATCTTCAAAGCCAACTTCCTTCCTTCTTTGGAATATCTTCAATCTTCCAAACTAATCAGATAACTAGTCATGCTTCCATCTAGAAAATCCATCCCAATATATAGGAAAATCACTAGCCAAAAATAAAAGATTTTGTGCCATGAATAAAAAATCTTATGGGCCGTGGGCCGTCCGTCTCGATCCAGCCCAGCGGAGTCACCTCGGTCGAGATGGTACTGTAGCCATCCGAGGTGATCCTCAGCTACGTGCAAATCTCTCCAATCTGGTCCAAAATCAAACTTTTGTCCAACTTCCATGGTTCCTAAGCCGTTCTTGTAGCTCCTCAATGTTCCATAATGTAGCTTCAATGACTCCTTAGATCCCTTAGCTCCATATCGTTCCAAAATGTGTTATTTTCCCTACAAATACAATAAAATTAGGTGTAGACCTCGATTCTTGCAAAGGTAAACAAAACAACATAATGATCAAGAATATATATCCATGCATGCAGATTTATGAAGATAAAACGTCCAAACCAATCCTAAAATGTAGACTATAATACATGCTATCAGTACGTCTATTATAAATGCGATAAGCTTTTCTATTTGAAGCATATCTAATGAAGATAGCTTCGTCACTACGTGCATCAAATTTACCAAGGTTGTCTTTTCCATTGTTATAGACAAAGCACGTATATCCAAAGGGTTTAAAATAGAAATAATTAGGTTTTTTTTATCTTAAAGAGTTCATAAGGAGTCTTTTTCAAAATAGGGCGGATTAAACATCTATTCAAGATGTAGCTAGCCGTGTTAACAGCTTCAGTCCAAAAAAATTTTGGCAAAGTATTTTCCAAAAGCATAGTCCTAGACATGTCCTCTAGGGTGCAATTCTTACGATCCACAACCCCATTTTGTTGAGGAGTTCTAGGAGCTGAAAAGTTGTTTGAAATACCATATTTTGCACAAAATAAATCAAATTTAGTTGATTAAATTCTCTACCATGATCGCTTCTTATCGAAACAATAGGAAGGGTTTTATACAATTTACAACTCCTTATACAATTTTGAAAACTCAAACAAAGCTTCAGAAGATTAGTGAGTGGTTTAGAGATTTTAGAGAAACCATTGATGAACCTCCTGTAGAAACCTTTATGCCCGAGAAAACTCTACACACCCTTAACAGAATAAGGGGGAGGAAGTTTCTCAATAGTCTCGATCTTAGCTCGATCGACCTCTATACCTCAATTGGAAACGAGGTGTCCTAGAACAATTCCTTCGCTAACCATGAAGTGACACTTTTCACAATTCAAAACGAGATTAGTGTCTTCACAACGTTGTAACACTAGAGAAAGGTTAGCCAAACAGTTATCAAAAAACCATATACTGAAAAATGATCCATGAATACCTCCATGATCAACTCAATATACTCGGAGAAGATAGCCATCATACAACGCTGAAAAGTAGCGGGTGCGTTAAACAATCCGAATGGCATCCTCCGATAAGCGAATGTCCCCCATGGACAAGTGAAAGTGGTCTTCTTTTGATCATCCGGATGGATGGGAATTTGAAAGAAGCAACTATAACCATCTAGATAGCAAAAATGGGAGTGTTGTGCTAACCGTTCAAGTATTTGGTCAATGAATGGAAGAGGGAAGTGGTCCATTCTTGTGGCCAAATTCAGCTTCCTATAGTCAATGCACATCCTCGAGCCTATAACGGTCCTTGTGGGAATCTACTCGTTGTTCTTGTTGGTCACAACGGTCAACCCACCCTTCTTTGGAACTACATGCACCGGACTCACCCATTTGCTATCTGATATGGGAAATATGATACCTGCATCAAGCAACTTAAGAATCTCCTTCTTCACAACCTCTTTCATGATCGGATTTTACCATCTTTGAGGTTCCCGTGAAGTCTTGTGATCATCTTCCATCAGTATCTTATGCATACAAAGAGAAGGCTTAATACCAACAAGATCATCAATAGTATAACCCAAAGCCTTTCTATGATTTCTCAACACATGCATCAACTTAGACAACTCGTCTTCAGAAAGAGAAGCGCGAACAATGACGGGATAAGTAGAATTCGGTCCAAGGAAAGCGTACCTTAGGTGAGTCGGGAGTGGTTTAAGTTCTAAGACAGGAGGTGCTTTCAGTGATGGATATGTACCTTCTTTCTCCAATGAAGAGGACTTAGACCGAAGTGTTCTCCAGAGAAGGTCACCTTGCTTGCTCCGGAAACCATTTCGGTCGAGGTACTGGAACTAGGACCAAAACCAAATTTGCTCTTCGTCTCCTGAATCATTTTGTCGAATCCAGCTCCTGGATCTACTTCCAATGCTTCCAATCTTCGTACATTTGCATAACACAAAACATCTACACCTTCCTCCATCATACTAAAACTCAAAACTTTCTCAAGAGGATCTTTAACAAGGATAGAGCTCACCAATTCTCCAGAATCTTCTTCATCATAGATGTTGAGATATTATCTTCCAAAGGCTCTCCTTTCATTGTAGCCAAAAGTGAAAACTCCACATGATCGCCACCAATGTTGAATGACAACTTGGCGTTCTTACAATTGACGTTGCAACTTGATGCTGTGAGAAATGGTCTTCCAAGAATGATAGAAATGGGATAGTCTGCGGGAATGTTCAATACAACAAAGTCTATAGGTAAATAGAAATTACCTAGCTTGACGGGAACGTCCTCCAAGATTCCTACGGGACGGGTAATGGAACAATCCACCATGTATAATGTCATCTTCACGGGCTTGGGATCTCCAAGGCCGATCTTCTCACAAAGTGCTAGAGGAATGATGCTCACACTAGCTCCTAGATCACAAAGTGCATCATAAGTCACATCCCCAACCTTGATGGGAATGCAAAATGAACCGGGATCTCTCAACTTAGGCGACATGTTCTCCTTCTTTGAATGAGCTCCGAAGATCTTGAGGTCATCCGTACTTCTCCAAAATCTTCCAACTTTCTCTTCCTTGACAAGATCTCTTTCAGAAACTTCCCATAGGCGGGCATCCCTAGGATAGCATCAATGAAAGGGATGTTAATATGTAGCTTATTCATAAGGTCAAGAAACTTATCAAAGTGCTTGTCTAGATGTGCCCGTGCCCTAGACTAAGGGAACGGGAGTAGAGGCTTGTAAGCAAGTGGTGGAACATAAACATCAGTCTTTTCTTTCGCTTTCTTGGGCTCCACCTCGGTTGGAACCTCGACCTAGGTGTTCCTCGTCTGATCGTGGTCCGGCCGAGCTACTGGATCTGCAATCTTCAAACCACTGCGTGTGGTGATTGTCATGCCCTACCCTTTTTGGTTGTTCTCTGTCTTTCATGTAAGTTTACCACGATCTCTTGGTGCTTCATTAGCCTTGTTGAAAACTTGATGTTCTAAGGCTTTTTGTGCCTTCGAAAATGGGTTCATAGAATTCTCCATAGCGTTGAGCTTTATCAAAATAGCTTCTAGCACAACATCCGCTTTCTCTTTGGGCTGTTGGGATGAGCTTGATGACGGCTCCTGGCTCCTCAATGGAGTAGAAGAAGAAGAAGGAGGGTTAAGAGCATCTTAAGCATGAGAATAAGGGTTACCGGGATTTTGTTGATTTGATCTCCAATTGTTGTTGAAATTCTTTTTGTTGTTGTAATTGTTGTTGTTCCTCGACCCTTGATAGTTTTGTCTCCCAACATATCCAGCATCTTGGTCCTTTTTAGTTTGAGCTAACAAAAGCTCCTTCAAGGCCTTGACTGCATTGTTGAGCGTGGTGAGTTGAGCAGCACTTGAATTTGTAAGACTTGTATCCGGGAAGCTAACTCGCCTCGCTCCATCTTCAACTCTTCGATGGGAGTACTTCTCCATGTGTAAAGCTTGCTTCTCAATAAACTCTCAAGCTTCATCAACCGGTGTATCCATAAAAGCTCCAAGAAAAAGTGATTGGAGTTTGAACTGAGTTTCCTCATCCAACCCCTTGAAGTAAATCTCTAGCAACTCAATCTTCGGAATCCCATGGTGAGGGCAATCCAATAGAAGGTCCTTGAATCTCTCCCATGACTTGAACAAACTTTCTTTATCATTCATAACAAAAGCATTATCTTACCCCTCAATTCAGCGGTCTTTGATGGGGAAAAAACTTAGTAAGAAACTCCATAGTCATCTCTTCCCATGTGTTCACTCTTCCACCCGGAAGAGATTGATACCAAGCTAGCGTCTTGTCTTTCAAAGAGAAGTAGAAAGGCCTTAGCTTGTAGTTGTCATTATCCACTCTTGATGGTCTCAAAGTCTTTGTAAGGATCTCATAGTTTTGAATGTGTTGATGTGGAGATTCTCTTTCCAAGCCTCCAAATTGACATTGTCGAATCATAGTTAGAACTTGAGGTCGAAGCTCATAATCATGCTCAGCTGGATCTCCTAGATTAACTCCTAGACGCCGCACTTGTTGATTTGGGTCCATCCTTTGACCTAGGGTTTGCGGAGATCCAGCGAAAAGGTTACCTCAGTCAACCATAGCGGGCAACCGAGGTGGTGGATGTATCTCGGCCGGTGCAACTAGGGCAGGATCTTGCCTCGGTCGAGCAATTAGGACCGGTCGAGGTAGAATCTGGGCTCATAATGCAGCCATATCAGCTTGATTCTCTTCTGTTCTTGCACGAGTCTCTTTTTTCTCTCTCTGTAATTCTTCTTTATTGAGACGAAGTTGTTCCAATGCATCCTTCAATTCGGCTTCAAGATCTCGATTATCTTGGTTAGCCATCTTAGCTTCTTTCAATCTCCTTTTGTATGTCTTTTCTGGTTCGGGGTCGTAGGGAACGATTTCCTTTCCAGCACGAGTTCTTCGCATAAACCTAAAGAAAGATCCTGCGAAATCACTCAAGTAAAGTAATCAATAGCAACAAGGGCAGCAGCCCCAAAAGACAACCGAAACCGAACTTGGTCTTGACCAAGTCCCCGGCAAAACGGCGCCAAAAACTTGTTCGCTCTCTGACGTGTGTGTATGGTGAACGATATAGCTTTAAATTTATAACCTAAAATATAAGTCTGAAACAATATGCGAACCCGCGGTGTACGGATCAATTGTAATAACAAAAAATACTCTAGGGTCGAACACAGGGACTATGATGAAACAAAGCACGGCAATTCAGGTTGTCAATCAAAAAGACGCAACAAAGCAAAGGTATCAAAGATGATGTAATAATCAGATAAAGGTGTAACAAGGATATGATTTGGAGAAATGGAACCTCAACTCATATATGGATTAGAAAAGGAATCGCCTTGCTTAGTTCATGTTCCATCTCGGTTGAGATGTTCTATGAACGGACTGAGGTGAGGTTTGGTTAAGGTGTGGCTCGAGCTTTCAGGGTCCACTAGGGTAAAGGCTCATTCTTTCATCGTCTTTCCCGCAACTTTCTGCCAACCACCCCAGAATCGCACAAAGAACTTAGTCAACATTCATTGTTACGCTAGAAAGGTAGAAAAAAAAGCTTTACATTTATAAACTCGAACTAAAATCCTAAACTACCTAGCGAAACCCACAGTGTACGGATCGTTTGGTAGGAAGGAAAGTATTCCGAGGTCGAACACAAGGACTGAGGTGAAATCAAGTCATTCAATGATCAAAGATAGTGTAAATCTAAACTAATATGAGATGAGGAATAAAGAAAGTGCAAAACACAATATTTTTTGTTGGTTTTGGGTGATCAATTAAGGATCACAAACATAATCAACACACAAACACACAAACACAAAGATAGGAGATAAGAGGTAAGAAAGCGGATTCTAGAGATTCGGAATTCCGATTATGACAATGGACTCATGCTTCTAAAGATCAAAGGAAGGTTGTGGTTGTTCTGAGTTGGGTGTTTCTCTAATGGGATCAATTACCGGGTAAGTCTCATGCTCCACTATTCTTGAACCTAAGGTCCTATTACCGGGTAAGTCTCAAGGAACCTAAGGACGGGAATTCTACACAAACCGGTCACTACCTAAGGGTCAAACCCCTCCTTACCGGGTAAGTCTCGAAAAAGGCAAGTCTTAGGCAACGATCCTAGCACACTCAATCCAATAGCGGATTTTTTGGCTCACTACTACCTAGAGTTCATCATCTTATGTATCTAAGAGAGGAAATTACCGGGTAAGTCTCATCCCTCAAAAAGGTTGCTAACATTAGGTCACCCTAAGCTAGATTAGGCTCAACAAACACTAGGATTTCAACATATCTACATCCTAACATCCAGATTCATCAATACAAGCACAACAGAGAAAATTACGGGTGAATCATGGAAACCATGGCCGTGGAATCACGAAGAACAGGCCGTGATTCTACACTGAGTTGGGGTTTCGAACACAAATCGATCCTAAGCTAACATGGAAGTCCGTACAATCATAGTCAAAAGCATAAACATCATTCCTTCACCCTAGAATCACAACTATTCAGCCAACAACATACATTTCAAGATCAAACTTCAGAAATAGAGCATGCTTGCAAGTCATGGCTAGATAATGAAGAATTGTTCGCTCCAAACGGTGTGTGCAAGCTTTAAATTTATAACCCTAGACGTAAGCTTAAAACAAGGATGCGAACCCGCAGTGTACGGGTCAATCGTAGTAAAAGCAAGGAATTCCAGGGGTCGGTCACAGGGACTTAGTGAAACAAAGTCCAGTTACGGTATGCTTATGCAAATACTAACCACAAGGGGTAATTAACACAATCAAAGATGAATAAGAAGTCAAATAAGCAAACATGTAATTCTAGGGATTAAAGCGTCTAGTTGTGGTTCCAACTCAAGATCTAAAGATAAGCGGACAAAGCTGAGGTTTTTGCATGGGGAAGGTGTTACTAAAGTGGAATAGATCACCGGGTAAGTCTCACTACTCACTAATCCTAAACCGTAACTCCTATTGCCGGGTAAGTCTCAAGGAATCAAGATAAAGAACTATAACCTAAAAACTAACACACCATCTAAGGGAATAGAATCAACCTTTACCGGGTAAGTCTCAAGCTAACTCACAAAGATGGGATGGAAGCACACTCAAGCCCCAATAAAGGATAAACCTTTATTACCTACACTTATGATCATTGGTACACAAACTAAGGAATTACCGGGTAAGTCTCATCCTAAGCTTGCACTGAACCATGAAAGGTATAATAAGAATAGGATTTGGCAAACTCTAACACTTAACTCTCAGTTTACCCACCTCGGTCGAGGTGTTCTTAGGTCAACCGAGGTGAAACACCTCGTTCGGCCAGAACTGCCCCGGTCGAGGTACAAAAAAAATTTTTAAAACCATTTTTCATTTAGTTTCGACGTTTTTCTTAATCAAATAACCTGTAAGTATGCATGCAATCTCAGATAAACATGTAGAAGCAACTGAAGCATAAAATATCAAATATCCGATCAAGTGAGTCATACATCAAAGTCAAATAATACATCAAATACCCCATACTTGGGACACACTGTCCCAGTGGGTCAAAATAAGTCTAAAGATAAAATTACTCACCGGATAATAAGCTGAACTGCATAAAAACAATAAAGAAAATCCTGCAGCTCTCAATAGTCCTGATCCGGTGGTGGTGGTGGTGGTGGCACGTACGGATATTGGGTCGGGTCGAACGGATAACCCATAGTCTGCTGGAACTATATCTCCATCATCCTGCGCTGATAGTGTTGCCCCTCTAACATCTGATGAGTCCAGCTGTCAATCTGTCGGTGTTGGGCAGCAAATCTCTCATGCATGTCCATAGTGAGGGCAGCGTAAGAATCTATCATCTGATCCGTCAGATCATCGATCCGACGATGAGCCTCTGAATCTCTATGACGGCGTGTCCTACGCCTAGCATGTCTAGCAGGTGATGCAGCAGGTGCAGGCTCAGTGTCCTCCTCATCCAGATCTATGACTGGAGGTGCGCTCGTCCCTGCAGTATCCGTCCCTGTATCCATCGGGACTCCACCCTCTCTCTCATCAACTGTCTCCTCATCATCAGCCTCCTCCTCCTCAGCTGGGGCAGCTGCTGCCTCTCTGTAATCCTCCATCAGTGGAGCCCAAGCGGTCTGCCAATAGTGTGGGTCATAAACAGTGAACTGGGCAGACCACCTGATCCCTTGTGGCGCAGTCAGCTCCCACGGCATAGCCACATATGGAGTGGTCAGACCTCGGGGAACGAGAATCCGCCGAGTGATCATCTCCTGCAATCCAAGCGGCTTGGCAGCGGCCACCATCGTACAAGCACTGAGATCCATGTCCTGATTGCTAGCTATATGGGTAACAAGCCCTCCGCAGCAGATGTCTCCCTTCGCCTTGGCCTTGATCTTGTGCAGATCCTCTGCCAGCATCAAGCCAAAGTCCGAGAAGCCCCCAGTAACCATGCAGTACAAACTGAAAAGCTCTCCCTGTCGGATCTTTTGGGGCGTCTCAGTACGCGCCAGAAGTGTCTCGCTGAATATCCGGTGGGCTAACCTAAAGGCTAGGTGGAAGATGACCTTCTCCTTGGAATCTCCAGGGCGCCATCTATCTACATGCTCAACAACATGGGCAATCTGCCCCCAAAACTCCCTAGCTACAGATCGGGAAGGGAAGTCAATGGCGGTGGGCTTCGGAAAGCTGAAAATATCTCTCCAATACTCGAGTGGTACTAAGAAGTTCTGGTTCATCAACCGGTACTTCACAGACTGCTTTGTGGGAAGGTAGGTGAAGGAGCTAATGAACTCTAGGGTCGGCTCCAAGTAGGCTGGGGCTCGGATCTCAGTAAACCGATCCAGTCCAACTGTAGAAATCATCCTCCTAAGGTCTCCGTCGAACTGGAGGCAATCAAAAGCAGACACGTCCAGGAAACGTGGTACAATCACTGGACGGTCGGAAATACGCTCATAATCCACCCGGTGTCGCTCATGGATCACCGGGCGGTAAGGTCGGGAAGAAGAGGAAGAAGGGGAAGGTGAGGATCTATCCCTAAGGGCGAGGCGTCGCTCAGAACTTATTTTCAACTCAGCTACTGTCAGGTCACCTCGGTCGACTGACAACGCTCAAAAATCACCTCGGCCGAGGCACAGCTCGACTGGACCGAGGCGAAAAACTAGATTCTAATTTCTTCTGAAAATTCAGTTCTTTTCCCCCAAAAATCACTACAATTGCTTCCTATGGGGTACTTAAGCTTTTCCTCAAAAAATGCAGGGGCAACCAAAGCCCAAATCGAAGCGAAACGGAGAGGTTAGGGTTTCGGTTCGTTTTACCTCGTTTCGGCCGAATCGGTTCGATTTTCTGCAGATCTGTACTTGCAACACGATCCTCTATCCTTCAATCGTAGTTTGGAGACAGAAATCTTCGAAAACGAGCAAGAAACGAAGGAGGCGAGGTGAACTGTCGCCGCGGTCGAGGAGGGATGAAAGTGAAGAGAGAGAAAATAAATCCCCCTTTTATACCCTTTTCTAGAACTGCTGTCACCTCGGTCGAGATGGTCTCGACTGGACCGAGGTGGTACGGACCGAGGTGGTTCTTCAGAAAACCCTAGTCGCCTCGGTTGCTCAAGAATCATCTCGGTCGAGGTGCTCTGATAGCAACCGAGATGAACTCCGTCTTCTCAAATTCTCGAACTTATGTCCTTCCAGTTATGCTCCTTCCTTAGATGTCTCCTGTTATCTGTCTAGAACGCCAAAAACAAAACAAGGCAAAGCAAAAGCAAAAACTATCTAAGCTAGACTAGAAAACGGCAAAAGAAAGCAATACCTTGGGTTGCCTCCCAAGAAGCGCTTGGTTTAAGGTCGCTAACTGGACCATAATGCGTCTCAAATGAGGTATATTGGTGCAACCTCCTCAACCGGAGTTTCCGGTTGGTACTTCTTAAGTCTATGACCGTTGACCTTGAAGCTTCCGCTAGTTTCGCCCCATATCTCAACTGCACCATGAGGAAAAACATGTTTCACAACATAAGGTCCGGTCCATCTTGATTTTAACTTACCTGGAAAAAGGCGGAGGCAGGAGTTGAAGAGTAGAACTAGGTCTCCTTCATTAAGCTCCTTTGGGATAATACGCTTGTCATGCCATCTCTTCGTCCTTTCCTTATAGATTTTGGCATTCTCATAAGCGTTCAAACACAGCTCCTCCAGCTCGTTGAGTTCCAATAGTCGCTTCTCGCCGGCCTCCTTAATGTCGAAGTTCAACCATTTGATCGCCTAATACGCTTTGTGTTCCAATTCAACGGGCAAATGGCAAGACTTCCCATATACCAAATTATAAGGGGTGGTACCTATGGGAGTCTTAAATGCGGTCCTGTATGCCCAAAGAGCATCGTCCAATTTCATGGACCAATCCTTCCTCGTTCTAGAGACGGTCTTCTCCAAAATTGCTTTGATTTCTCTATTCGAGATCTCGACATGTCCACTAGTTTGAGGGTGATAAGCGGTTGATACCTTGTGGGTTACCCCATACTTCGATAGAAGTGCCTTGAACTTCCGGTTGATGAAATGCGTTCCTCCATCGTTGATGATGATGCGTGGAGTTCCAAACCGTGGAAAGATGGTTCTATTTAAGAACTTCACAACCACCTTGGCGTCGTTTGTGGGAGAAGCAATGGCTTCAACCCATCTAGAGACGTAATCAACCGCAAGAAGGATATAGAGGTTTCCTCCGGAGGATGGGAAAGGTCCCATGAAGTCAATTCCCCATACATCAAAGATTTCCACCTCTTGGATGTTATTAAGTGGCATCTCGTTCCTCCTTGATAAATTTCCTGTTCTTTGGCATGCATCACAAGAGACAACAAAAGCTTGTACATCCTTAAATAATGTAGGCCAAAAGAAACCGGAACGCAATACCTTAGCGCATGTTTTGTCGGTGCTAGCATGTCCTCCACAAGGAAGTGAATGGCAATGCCGTATAATGCTATTAACTTCATCTTCCGGAATGCATCTTCGAAGCATCCCATCCGATCCGCGCTTGAATAGAAGTGGCTCGTCCCAGTAATAGTGTCGTACTTCTTTGAAGAATCTCTTCTTTTGAGAGTACGTCAATCCGGGCGGTGTTTCCTGGCAAACAAGATAATTCACAATATCAGCATACCAAGGTCCGTTTTTATCAGAAAGTTGGTGGATTGAATGTTCCACCAACTGAGGATGAATGTCAGAGGAGGGAGTAAGAAGTTTATTATTCTCAGTGGTCTCAGTCGACATCATCTCGCCGTCGACCTCGGTCGAGGCGCAGAGGCGTTGACCGAGATGTTCTTCGGTCGCCTCGCTTAGTCCAGGAAGTGCCTCGGTCGAGGTACTGCAACTGGAACCGAAACTGGAAATCTTCGTCTCCTGGATTAGCTTCTCAGTTTTTGCTCCTGGATCCTCTTCCAGTGCTTTTAAGCTCCGTATATCTGCATCACAAGAAGCATCTATACCTTCCTCCATTAAACTGAAGCTAATAACTCTTTCGAGTGGATCGTTAATAAGGATAGAGCTCACCAATTCTCTTGATTCTTCTTCATCGTAGATGTTGAAGATATCATCAGTTAGCTGCTCCCCTTTCATGGCTGCAAGCAATGCGAACTCCACTTCATCGCCACCAATGTTGAATTTCAACTTGGCGTTCTTGCAATCCACGTTGCAACCTGAAGTTGCTAGAAATGGTCTCCCGAGAATAATAGGAATAGGATAATCTGCGGGAATGTCAAGTACAACAAAATCTATAGGTAGATAGAAGTTACCTAACTTGACCGGAACGTCCTCCAAGATGCCCACGGGATGGGTGATGGAGCGGTCCGCCATATAAAGTCGAATCTTGACCGGCTTGGGCTCTCCAAGTCCGATCTTCACACATAGCTCCAGCGGGATGATGCTCACGCTGGCTCCTAGATCACAAAGGGCTTCACAAGTGACATCCCCAACTTGAATGGGAATGCAAAATGAGCCGGGATCTCTCAATTTAGGTGGCATCTTCTCCTTCAAGATTTGTATGAGTTCTGAGGATTTAGATGTCATCCTAACTTCACCAAAATCTTCCAGTTTCCTTTTCCTTGAAAGGATCTCCTTTAAGAACTTCCCATAGGCGGGCATTCCTAGAATAGCATCAAGGAAAGGAATATTATTATGCAGCTTATTCATCAAGTCAAGGAACTTACCAAAGTGCTTGTCTAGATGTGCTCTGGCTCTTGACTAGGGGAATGGAAGTGATGGTTTGTATGCAGGAGGTGGAATATAAACTTCAGTTTTCCCCTCCGCTTTCTGTGGCTCCACCTCGGTTGGCATCTCGGCCGAAGTGTTCTTTGACTGCACCTGGACCGAGGTGGTCTTCGTCGGTACTGGCACCGACCGAGGCACTGGATCTGCAGTCTTCAGTCCACTTCTCGTAGTTATGGCCATGATCTGGCCCTTAGAGTTGCTTTCCGTCCTTGCTGGAAGCTTCCCTGGATCTCTTGGCGCTTCATTCGCCCTACTTGCAAGTTGTTGTTCAAAGGCCTTTTGGGCCTTTGAAAACCAAGTCATAGAAGTCTCCATAGCACTAAGCTTGATCAAGATGGCCTCCAGAACTGCGTCTTTCTTTTCCGGCTGAGACGAACTTGATCCTTGCCCTTGGCTCTTTAATGGAGTAGAAGAAGAAGAAGGGGAAGAGAGGAAAGGGTTAGAGGAATCGTTAGAGTTGGAGTTTGAATGATTGTTACCAGAATTTTGGTTGTTCGCCCTCCAGTTGTTGCTATTGGATCCTCTATTGTTGTTGTTGTAGTTGTTGTTCCGGGAACCGTTGTTGTTGTTGTTCCTTTGCCCTTGCTCTTCCTTCTTGGTTTGTGCAACCAAGAGTTCCTTCAATTGCTTCACGTCATTTTTCAAAGACGTGAGTTGATTGTTGTTGGGCTGAGTTTCTTGGAAGTTAACTCTTTTAACTCCACCTTCAGCTCCTTGGTGGGTGTATTTCTCCATGTGCAAAGCTTGCTTCTCGATGAAGTCCCAAGCTTCGTCAATCGCCATGTCCATGAAGGTACCGGCGGAGAGTAGTTGGAGATTGAACTGGGTGCTTCCGTCCAGTCCCATGAAGTATATCTCCAATAATTCTAGCTTTGGAATTCCATGATGTGGGCAATCCAAAAGAATGTCCTTGAACCGCTCCCATGACTTGGACAAGCTCTCCTTGTCCTTCATAATGAAAGCATTAATCTTCCCTCTCATTTCAGCTGTCTTTGAGGGGGGAAAGAATTTGGTCAAGAACTCCGTAGACATTTCCTCCCATGTGCTAATTTTTCCTGGAGGAAGAGATTGATACCAAGTAAGAGCTCTATCTTTTAAAGAAAAGTAAAAAGGTCTTAGCTTGTAGTTGTTATTTTCAATCCTCGGAGGTCTCAAGGTTTCCATCAAGATCTCATAATTTTGAAGATGTTGATGTGGTGATTCCTTCTCCATCCTTCCGAATTGGCATTGGCGAATCATGGATAGAACTTGCGGTCGAAGTTCGTAGTCATGGTCCGCTGGATCTCCTAGGTTGACTCCTAGACGCCTCAGTTGTTGATTAGGGTCCATCCTTTGACCTAGGGTTTGTGGGATTTCTGCAAGAAGAACATCTCGGACTGGCATCCGAGGTGGAAGTATCTCGGCCGGGGCGTCAGGTACTGGGACCTGCCTCGGTCGAGGGTCAGCAACTGGGACCTGCCTCGGTCCAGCATCGGGAACTGGGTCTTCCCTCGGTCGAAGTAGAATCTGGTCTCGTATGACGGCCATTTCTGCTTCGATTGCTTCAGTTTTGGTGCGAGTTTCTTCCTTCTCTCGCCTTGGTTCTTCCCTGTTGAGGCGTAGCAGCTCTAACGCCTCTTTCAATTCGGCCTCAAGATCGCGGTTGTCTTGTTGGGCCATCTTTGCTTCTCTTAAGCATCGCTTGTATGTCTTTTCTAGTTCGGGATCGTAAGGAACGATTTCCTTCCCAGTACGGGTTCTTCGCATATACCTAAGAAAGAACCTGCAAAAGTCACTCAAGTAGAGTGGTTAGTAGACAAAGGGGCAAGTGCCCCAAGAGCAAACCGTACCGGCTCGGTCTAGACCAAGTCCCTAGCAACGGCGCCAAAAACTTGTTCGCTCCAAACGGTGTGTGCAAGCTTTAAATTTATAACCCTAGACGTAAGCTTAAAACAAGGATGCGAACCCGCAGTGTACGGGTCAATCGTAGTAAAAGCAAGGAATTCCAAGGGTCGGTCACAGGGACTTAGTGAAACAAAGTCCAGTTACGGTGTGCTTATGCAAATACTAACCACAAGGGGCAATTAACACAATCAAAGATGAATAAGAAGTCAAATAAAGCAAACATGTAATTCTAGGGATTAAAGCATCTAGTTGTGGTTCCAACTCAAGATCTAAAGATAAGCGGACAAAGTTGAGATTTTTGCATGGGGAAGGTGTTACTAAAGTGGAATAGATCACCGGGTAAGTCTCACTACTCACTAATCCTAAACCGTAACTCCTATTACCGGGTAAGTCTCAAGGAATCAAGATAAAGAACTATAACCTCAAACTAACACACCATCTAAGGGAATAGAATCAACCTTTACCGGGTAAGTCTCAGGCTAACTCACAAAGATGGGATGGAAGCACACTCAAACCCCAATAAAGGATAAACCTTTATTACCTACACTTATGATCGTTGGTACATAAACTAAGGAATTACCGGGTAAGTCTCATCCTAAGCTTGTATTGAACCAGGAAAGGTGTAATAAGAATAGGATTTGGAAAACTCTAACACTTAACTCTCAGTTTAGGATCAGATAAGTCACCTCGGTCAGCCGAATTCCACCCCGGCCGAGATGTTCATCAACTGAACGAGATGCTTAGGGTTAAGTTTAAAGACTCGAACTTTCAGGGTCCTACTGGAATCTTAGATTATTCTATCATTGTTTTCCCCATAACCTTCAGCCAATCACCCTAGAATCACACAAAGAGATTAGCCACTCATCATCATGAAAGTATTAATCAAGTATATGGGAAGAAGGTGAATATTTGAACAAGAAGAATTTAATGAAAAGACTTCAATAACTGAATCAAATATCACAACAAAAGCGTTCCTTGGATAGAAATCCAACAAGACAAGACAACAAGGAAGGGAATCTAAGATAATCTTACAAAAACCCTTCAAAAAGCTAAAAAAGCTATGATCTTCAATCTTCCTTCAACCTTCAAAAAGGTTCTTCAAATCTCCCGACTGAAGTATGGCTGCTGCTGCGTATAAACCCTTCTCGATGGTATAGCATCCTCCTGGATTTGTGGAAATCCAACCCTTTTTATAGGAAAATAACCCTCCAAAGATAAGATATCTTAGAGAAGATCTCTTCCCATAAAAATAGGTAAAATATATCATCTAGCATATCTTCTTCCTTCCAGGAGCCAAGCCCAAAAATATAAGATCACTTTCCAAATATAAAAGATCTCAGCCAAGAATAAAATATTCTCGCCGCGTCATAGGTATTCGCCTCGGTCGAGTCGACTTCCCTGGATCACCTCGGTCGAGATGAATCTGTGGTCAACCGAGGTGAGTCACAACTGAATGTGAAATCTCTCAAAACTGGTCAAAAGTGAATCTTTAATCCATGGCTATGCTTCCTGGATGGTTCCTTATGTCCCTCAATGTAGCTCCAATGACTCCATAACTCCTTTTGCTCCTTTTTGATGCAAAACGTGTCATTTTACCTACGATTACAACAAAACTAGGTGTAGACCTCGATTCCCGCAAAGGTGGATGAAATGGTAATATAATCACATAATATACATACAAACATGCAGATTATGAAAGATAAAACGTCCAAACAAACCCCAAAATATAGACTATAATTCATGCTATCAAGAATCATCCAAAGAAAAGACATTAAAAGCTAGAATAGAAGTTACCAAATCTTACAAAGGCTCCAAGAGTTGTTCCAAGTTGTCAACAATGGAAACCTCACTCAAAACCACTCAAATCTCACTTTAAAACGAAAATCTACAATAATATCTTCCAAGAACACCCACAATGGGTGCTTGGAAGAGAGACAACAATGGAGAAGTGTTTTGGGGAAGAAGCTAGGTCAAAAAGGGAAGAGAGAGATTCGATCCCCATCACATCCTGCAAAGATCACTTAAATACCCCATCAAGAGCAAGAGTCAGCCAAAGAGATCATGGGACACGTGTCAAGGTGGTCCAGACAGAAACCAAGGCCAAACTCCACGGGCGTGGAAGTGCCAGTGACCGTGGTTTTGCTCCAGAAACTCTCCTTGGATCATCAAGCAATGAGTTGGTGCAAAGCATGCACCAACAAGGTCCTATGTGTTCTCCCTTGCTCCTAGCTTGCTCCTTAAAGGGTCCGGATGTGTGCCACCACAAGGAATGATCCTCGAATAATGTATCGATTAAGCTCCAAAATCTCTCAAAATACCTACAAAACATGCAAAAGTCCGTGTAGACATCTATCTCGACAAATATACATGAATTGAACGCAAACGTCATGAACTAATGCCAAACTATGCATGAATAGAGGAAGAAACTATCTAAATGGATGCCTAAACTAACGTCATAAATCGTGTTATCAAAATACCCCATACTTAAGATTTTGCTCGTCCCCGAGCAAGACCCAACTATAGATTAAGAGATAACATGATTTATGCATGCAGAAAAACAACAAAATCTTTTTGGAATTGTGCTTCTAACATTGGATCACCTTCATAGTCATGTTTCATGGCAAATGGACAAGCAATCATGTATCAAATGAATGAAGGCATGGAAAGACAATTATACCTAACTCAAAAGCATGCATACAAGGTGAAAATGAAGAAGTCAAGATGATCATGAGTATATCCAATCTAGATGACTAAGTCTTACACATAAGCAAATAGGTCTTAAGGACTACGGAAAGAAGAGGCCAAGAAACGTGATGATAAGGTGGGAATTTTCTAAGGTCATGTGGTGCAAATCCGGGAAAGGAACTAAACAACCACAACTTCACATTTATACTTCATCCACCAAAGTGTATTTTTCTCCTTCTTTTCTTTCTTTTGTTTTCTTTTCTTTTTCTTTTTCATTTTCTTTCACTTATTTTTGAGACAATGGCATTGGTGTACAAAAGCCGAAACCTTAGTGATTAGCGGACCTCGGGATTTTTCCGAGGTGCCTCACACCGGGCACACATACCAATGCTCGTTAGGACATTCGGTTTATCCGACTTTGGCAAGGCACAAACACCCAATTATGTGAATGGTGCTGAGTTACTCGTCATCAAAACCAAAGTCCCCAAACCTATATTTTTTCTACACTTTTCACAACAAATTCAGCACTTCATTCACAACATCCATTCATCAACAACTTCACACCACACTTGCTTTTCACACACCCAGCACACTAGCATGCTTCTATTCCCGGATGGGTCAAAAGAGGTCAAATTTTATATCAATTGAGGTGCTCAAACAACATGATCAAGATGAGAAGTAGAGAAAAATGAATTGCCTTAATCACTCCTAAATGATGTGCAAGAAGTAACATGTAATTTCGACCATCAGTCCTCAATCCAACCAAGGCAAACATCATGATCACAATCCATACATTAGATTCAAGATAAGTAATTCAAGTCCACATATGCATACATCCATTCAACATATAAGGCCATCCATAGCCAATTCACAAAACAATCTCATCAATAGGGTCATATCCAAACTAGGAGGCACAAAATTTTAAAGAATTTTGATTGTTTGGAATTTTGAAATATATATGTACAATGCAAAACATGAAAAGAGACGTGTGACAATAAAATGAAACTATCCTAGATGCGATCATGCCATGCTAAGAATCATGAAAACCCCACCCCATACTTAGAAACACATTGTCCCTAATGTGCAAATCAAGTAAAGAAGAGTGAAAGAAGTCCTCACAATGTAAAAATGGTGTCGTTTGGTATTTGGGTTAACTCGTGTGGAGTGGTGGTATGGATGATCGGTCAAGCATGGTAGAGAGCTCTTCATAGTCATTCCGGCGCCGAGACCCGCGCCAAGGTGTATGCGTGATGGGAGCTCTTCCATCCAACAAAGACACCTCAAGCCATCCAAGTCTCACGTCCGCTCCATCCATGGTTGAAAATGGGATCATCATCATCAACTCGCCTTGCAAGGCTTCCTCATTACCTAAAATCTACCACACAAACACAAAACACAAAAACACACAAAAACAAAAGCAAAAGCAAAAGAGAAAAGGGAAAGAGTTTTTACCAATGGGTTGCCTCCCATTAAGTGCTTCTTTTAGGTCATTAGCTTGACCAAACTCCGTGAATATGTCAATCCACCTCGAATACCATGGTTTGCTTGAGGAGTCCAAGCAACCATCGCTTTCCGGCATCCATGATGACAAGCATGGGACACTTGATGCCCAAATAAGCTTTAAGTTCTCTCTTCACCGGTGAGTAGTAGACTCCTTCATCACCGCTCCCTTGATGATAGTATGGAGTTGAAACCATATGTGTCACCCCATACTTAGACAATTGGTACTCCGCGGTCACACCGGTGAAATGCTTGCCATCCTCATCCTCTATGATCCGAAGAAAGCCGATTCTTGG
Organism: Fagopyrum homotropicum; assembly: GCA_033239125.1. Classification (NCBI taxonomy): domain Eukaryota; kingdom Viridiplantae; phylum Streptophyta; class Magnoliopsida; order Caryophyllales; family Polygonaceae; genus Fagopyrum; species Fagopyrum homotropicum. The sequence continues at coordinate 65,974,319 of BSWB01000003.1, forward strand.
GAAGAATTCTTCATTGAAGTGCTTCATAACCATCATGGATCCATCATGCTTGCCTCCATCATTCAATATGGGAGACTCCTTAGGAAAGGGACTGCAATCTTCGTGTGTACTCCGGGCAAGCAAGAAAGGATTGGAAGGAGTTGAAATCAACTTAGAGTTCTCTGCAACAAAGGTTTCCACGGGCAGAACCACAGGCGTGGTTGTGCCAGATAGGCCGTGGAAATCTTTGTTTTCTTCCTCCCTCGTGAGCTCTTCAAGTGTAGTTCCGGGGTTGATGGCAAGGATGTCCGGGGGTGAGAGCACTTGATTGCACTCCTCCAAAGGTAAAGGAGGTGGAGGTAAGCCTTGAAGGATGGTAGGATCTCCTAGCATAAGAGCATTCCTAATCTCCTCAATCTCTCTCCTCATTTGTTCTTCTCTCTCGAAATTCAATCTTCTTTCATCCTTCAGGGCCTAATCCCTTAGCCTCACTTGCTCTCAAGCTTCATCCAACTCTTCTTGAAGTTCCTAAATGATCATGGTTAATTCGGGCAATTTTTGGATCTCCTCATGGTGAACCTCTTCTTGTTGTAACACTTCCGCTTCAAGCTCCATGTGGGAACTCGAAATGGAAGCAGGGTTGCTCTTTAGATCATCCATCTTCCTCAACATTTCTTCTAGAATTGATTCCACTTGATCATTGTGAGGTTGATGGTGAGGTTCTTCATGAGGCAATGTAGTCATGTGAGCTTGATCATGGACTCATTATAGACATTAAACTCCTCCCAATACTCAAACTCATCATGGAGAGGTCCTAGATCCTGGTATTCCATCCACTCCTCATACTCCATGTTGTCAAGGTCGTCTTAAAGGTACAATCCGTCCATGGAAAACATGAAAAGGCAAAGACAAAAACAACACAAGATCAAAAGTAACAAGAAAGATAAACACTATAAACAACCAAAATCAAATGACTTAATCCAGACCTAGTCCCCGGCAACGGCGCCAAAAACTTGTTACACTAGAAAGGTAGCAAAAAAAGCTTTACATTTACAAACTCGAACTAAAATCCTAAACTACCTAGCGAAACCCGCAGTGTACGGATCGTTTTGTAGGAAGGAAAGTATTCCGAGGTTGAACACAAGGACTGAGGTGAAATCAAGTCATTCAATGATCAAAGATAGTGTAAATCTAAACTAAGATGAGATGAGGAATAAAGAAAGTGCAAAACACAATATTTTTGGTTGGTTTTGGGTGATCAAACAAGGATCACAAATATAATCAACACACAAACACACAAACACAAATATAGGAGATAAGAGGTAAGAAAGCGGATTCTAGAGATTCGGAATTCCGATTATGACAATGGACTCATGCTTCTAAAGATCAAAGGAAGGTTGTGGTTGTTCGGAGTTGGGTGTTTCTCTAATGGGAGCAATTACCGGGTAAGTCTCATGCTCCACTAGTCTCGAACCTAAGGTCCTATTACCGGGTAAGTCTCAAGGAACCTAAGGACGGGAATTCTACACAAACCGGTCACTACCTAAGGGTCAAACCCCTCCTTACCGGGTAAGTCTCGGAAAAGGCAAGTCTTAGGCAACGATCCTAGCACACTCAATCCAATAGAGGCTTTTTTGTCTCACTACTACCTAGAGTTCATCATCTTATGTATCTAAAAGAGGAAATTACCGGGTAAGTCTCATCCCTCAAAAAGGTTGCTAACATTAGGTCACCCTAAGCTAGATTAGGCTCAACAAACACTAGGATTTCAACATATCTACATCCTAACATCCAGATTCATCAATACAAGCACAACAGAGAAAATCACGGGTGGATCATGGAAACCACGGTTGTGGAATCACGAAGAACAGGCCGTGATTCTACACTGAGTTGGGGTTTCGAACACAAATCGATCCTAAGCTAACATGGAAGTCCATACAATCATAGTCAAAAGCATAAACATCATTCCTTCACCCTAGAATCACAACTATTCAGCCAACAACATACATTTCAAGATCAAACTTCACAAATAGAGCATGCTTGCAAGTCATGGCTAGATAATGAAGAATCATCCAAAGAAAAGACATTAAAAGCTAGAATAGAAGTTACCAAATCTTACAAAGGCTCCAAGAGCTGTTCCAAGTTGTCAACAATGGAAACCTCACTCAAAACCACTCAAATCTCACTTTAAAACGAAAATCTACACTAATCTCTTCCAAGAACACCCACAATGGGTGCTTGGAAGAGAGGCAACAAGGGAGAAGTGTTTTGGGGAAGAAGCTAGGTCAAAAAGGGAAGAGAGAGATTCGATCCCTATCACATCCTGCAAAGATCACTTAAATACCCCATCAAGAGCAAGAGTCGGCCAAAGAGATCGTGGGACACGTGTCAAGGTGGTTCAGACAGAAACCACGGCCAAATTCCACGGGCGTGGAAGTGCCAGTGACCGTGGTTTTTCTCCAGAAACTCTCCTTGGATCATCAAGCAATGAGTTGGTGCAAGGCATGCACCAACAAGGTCCTATGTGTTCTCCCTTGCTCCTAGCTTGCTCCTTAAAGGGTCCGGATGTGTGCCACCACAAGGAATGATCCTCGAATGTATTGATTAAGCTCCAAAAGCTCCCAAAATACCTACAAAACATGCAAAAGTCCGTGTAGACGTCTAACTCGACAAATATACATGAATTGAACGCAAACGTCATGAACTAATGCCAAACTATGCATGAATAGCGGAAGAAACTATCTAAATGGATGCTTAAATTAACGTTATAAATCGTGTTATCAGTCATCATGATGATAATAATTAAATATATAAAAAGGGAAATAATATTCAAACAAGAAAACCTTAACACAAAGGTCTCAATAATCACTCAATCAAGTAATCAAACATACATCAAACTGTGTTCCTCAATCACAAACCAAAAGGCAACAATAAAAAATCTAAGAAAACCTTACAACTTCCTTCAAAGCCTTCAACTTTATCTTCAAAGCCAACTTCCTTCCTTCCTTGGAATATCTTCAATCTTCCAAACTAATCAGCTAACTGGCCATGCTTCCATCTAGAAAATCCATCCCAATATATAGGAAAATCAAGATCTTGTGCCATGAATAAAAGATCTTATGGGTTGTGGGTCGTCCGTCTCAATCCAGCCCAACGGAGTCACCTCGGTCGAGATGGTATTGTAGCCATCCAAGGTGATCCTCAGCTACGTGCAAATCTCTCAAATCTGGTCCAAAATCAAACTTCTGTCCAACTTCCATGGTTCCTAAGCCTTTCTTGTAGCTCCTCAATGTTCCATAATGTAGCTCCAATGACTCCTTAGATCCCTTAGCTCCATATCGTTCCAAAACGTGTTATTTTCCCTACAAATACAATAAAATTAGGTGTAGACCTCGATTCTTACAAAGGTAACCAAACAACATAATGATCAAGAATATATATCCATGCATGCAGATTTATGAAGATAAAACGTCCAAACCAATCCCAAAATGTAGACTATAATACATGATATCAGTACGTCTATTATAAATGCGATAAGCTTTTCTATTTGAAGCATATCTAATGAAGATAGCTTCGTCACAACGTGCATCAAATTTACCAAGGTTGTCTTTTCCATTGTTATGGACAAAGCACGTATATCCAAAGGGTTTAAATAGAAATAATTAGGTTTTCTTATCTTAAAGAGTTCATAAGGAGTCTTTTTCAAAATAGGGCGGATTAAACATCTATTCAAGATGTAGCTAGCCGTGTTAACAGCTTCAGTCCAAAAAATTTTTGGCAAAGTATTTTCCAAAAGCATAGTCCTAGACATGTCCTCTAGGGTGCAATTTTTACGTTCCACAACCCTATTTTGTTGAGGAGTTCTAGGAGCTAAAAAGTTTTGTGAAATACCATATTTTGCATAAAATAAATCAAACTTTAGTTGATTTGATTCTCTACCATGATCGCTTCTTATCGAAACAATAGGTTGGGTTTTATAAAACTTACAACTCCTTACACAATTTTGAAAACTCAAATAAAGCTTCAGATTTTTTCCATAAGAAGGAGATCCATGTAAAGGAGAAAAATCATCCACAATGAAAAGGATGCACTGTTTACCCTTGGGAGATATGACACACATAGGAGCATATAAATCCATAGGTAAAAGTTCAATGGGTCAAGAAGAACTTACAACCTTCTTTGGTTTCAATGAACCTCTTGCTTGTTTACCTTGTACAAGCCTTGCATAGTTCATCTACCTTGAAGTTTAGGTTTGACAAACCACATACCAAATCCTTTGAAAGTAGTTTCTTCATCGTATGCATGCTTACGTGACCAAGTCGTCTATGCCAAAGCCTTGGATTGTCAGTCAAGGCCTTGAGACATGTTAGCTTAGTTCCTGAAACTTGGTTAGTGCTCATTGAATAAACATTGTTGCATCTAGGAGTAGTAAGCAAAACATCACCCGATATATTATCTTGAACTTCACATTTTTCCGAATCAAAAATTACCTTGTTGCCTTTATCACAAATTTGAGAGATACTAAACAAGTTATACACCGTCAACAAAATAGACATCATCAATAAAGTTAGATGAATTATAACCGATTTTGCCAATTCCAATGATGTTACACTTTCCCTTATCACCAAGCGTAATGGTTCCAAATGATTGCTTCTTTAAATCTTAGAACAATGAGCTTTTTCCACTCTTGTCATGAGCAACCACTATCTAATATCCATTTATGCTCCTTTACCTTGGTGATATCCTGCAAAACAGCAAACATCAACCTTTCCGGGTTGACCGAATGGCATATTTTAGTCCATATTCAGGCTCAATCATGTTTGGTGGTCTAGTACCTTTACGAACTCATATTTGCTTAACTTGTTTTCTTAGACATAGAGGATAAGTGTTTCTAATGATGTAAGGGTCATTTCTTCTATATGGACATGTTGACTTTACTTGACCCTTTTTGCAACAATAGAAACATGTGGGCATATGAATACTTCCTTTAGCTTTAACAAAAGTGGTAGTCGTTTTTCTAGGGAAACTTACGTGATAGCCTATACAATTCTTGTTAAAAGAAGATTTTTGCTCACCCATCATCCTTTCGAGGTTGGCTTTTGAACGAATGAATTGAATAAGTGCAACCTTCTAGTCTTGACATGTCACAGTTAGATCAACCTGTTCTTTCTCTAGATCGATGTATTCTCGATGGGGAGAAGAAAGATTGCCCTTGAGAATCACATTTTCTGATTCCAAGGCCTTGATATTGATATCAAGGCCTAACTTTTCAGTGTTAAGATTTTTAATCTCCAAAGACATCTCACTTAGTCTTTTCTCTTGTTTGAGAAGCTTTTCTCTTTAGGAACTTATCATTGCCCTATGTTCTTTATCACATATGATTATATTTATAAGGAATTGTGTGAGTTCAAGTTCCAATTGAGACATAATCGTACTTACCACATCATCAACATAGTGATTTGGGTCTTCTTCATGATCGGCCATTAGACACAAGTTTTCTTGTTCTTTCTCGTCTTTTGATTCATTGGTAGAATCTGAGTCACTCCATGAAGCTACCATAGCTTTCTTCTTTCTATCATTTTTCCAAAAGTTGTTCCTCTTCTATTGTGGACAATCCTTTATGAGATGATCTGCTTCACCACATTCAAAGCAAGTTAATACCTTATTTTTCTTATTAGAGTTAGAAAAGTCACCTCGAGGTCTTAATGTTCGCGGATAGTCTTTATTGTTTGCAAATTGCTTCTTCAATTGAAGAATTTTTGCAAGACCCCTTGAGATCAAGGCGAACGGATCTTCCTCATCTTCATCATCACTATCTTCCTCCTTTGATGACATTTTGTCCTTCTTGGATCTTAGAGCTAGGTTCTTTGTATTTGATGGGAGCTCTCCATCTTCTTCACCAAGAACCATTTCATGGTTAATAAGCTTTCCAAGAAGGTCGTTAGAGGAAGTGTTGTGAGATTTTGAGCCTCTTCGACTGTAGTCACCTTTGGTCCCCACTTGGCTTTAGGTAAGCTGATTAGAACCTTCCTTACTTTCTCTTCATTAGTGAAGACCTTTCAGTGAGTCGAGGTTGTTCACAATCTCGGTGAATCGTGTGAACATTTCTTTGACTGATTCTTTTGAGTTCATCTTGAATAGCTTATATTGTGTGAGGAAGATGTTGATCTTCGTTTCCTTGACTTGACTTGACTTGTTCCTTCGTATGTGACAACTAGTTTGTCCCATATTTCTTTTACACTCTTGCATGATGAGACACGGTTGAATTCATTTGCATCCAATCTACAATAGAGCAAGTTCATGGCCTTGTAGTTTTTTGAAACACTATCCAAGTCGGTTTGTGTAAAGTCGGCTTCCTTCTTTGCGACTTGGACTCCTTCAACCATGATGGTTGGGATTTTAAGGCCATTTTGAATGATGCCCCATAGTTCCATGTCCTAATCAATAACAAACATTTGCATTAGTGCTCTCCAATGGGAAAAGTTGTTGCCGCAGAAGAGTGGTGGTCGAGATGTGGATCTTCCTTGAGCAAATCCTCCATCACCTACAGAGTTCATGATTAGTCTCACTGATGGTTAAATCAATATACGTGAGTCTAGATCTAATACCAATTGATGAACCGTATAGGTGAATATTAAAGATATAAATACTCTAGAGGGGGGTTGAATAGAGTATGAGAACTTTTCGAAAAAACCTATCTCAAGGCTTTGAAAGTGATTTCAAGGCCTTGATTTCGAAAACCTGCAAAACAACGTTAGTCACAATTAAGCAAGAACTTATGCGGAATTAAAAGATCGACACGGTGATATATTTACAAAGTTCAACTCTAACAGCCTACGTCTCCGTTCTAGGGTTTCTTTGCCCGTAGGATCTAACTATCTATTATCTGCTTCAAAGAGTCCTAGATACAACCTAGAAGAAAAACCCTTCTTCTCTTACTATAATCAATGCTACGATCTAATTCCAACTCTTAAGCTTGCAATAATAGCCTAGTTACTTCGCAGAGTAACACACACTCGAGTATAACACTCTCTCGATATTTCAATGAAGCTCTCGTGTTTTTCTCTCTATAGGGATATAAGCTTTTGTAAACTAGAGGAAGATAAACTTTTGTAAGAAAATGAAGATGTTTTGATCGCTTGAAGACTTAGATGTTTCCGTGTAAGCTTGTTATTATTTTGTTCCATCGCCATCTTCATTTATAGTCTTCGATGGAGAAGTCTTCTAGTCGTTGTAAAAAGGACCGTTGTAAGGTTCTTCTTTCTCCATGGAAAACGGTGTTAGGTTGAGATGAAGTAGCCGTTGTAAGATCTTCATCTCCTTGATGCATGTTGAGAGTCTTCTTTTCGAGATCTTCTCTTGAAAGAGCCGTTGAAGATCTTGTCGTTGAAGTCCTTGTTTCAAGCTCCGAGATCTTCTAAGTTGTTGAGGATCTTTGTTTGAAGAAATCTGACTTTGAGAACCATTGGTGATCTTCCTTGGATGTAAGATCTTTGTGTGAAATCCGTTGGAGGAGATCTTCCAATCTTGCGTCGGTTAAGATCTTAACAAGATCTTTTTGTTGGGTTGATATCTTCAAGATCCGTTGGAGATCTTCTTTGTTGAGTTGGCCGAGATCTTCTTTGAATATCTTGTTTGAAGATCTTCTCTTGATCCTTGGTAGATTTGGTTGTTGAGATTGAATATTGACTTTGAAAAGCTTTCAATCGATGTCTCCCTTGTATCTCTTTTCAAGGTTTCGGCTTTTATCCCTTGAAATGTGTTTCAAGGCCTCTGTGTTGAATCCTTGAACTGCTTTTCAATATTGCCGCGCTTGTCCCTTGTAATGTGTTTCAAGGCCTGATTTCATCCTTTGAAATGCTTTTCAAGGTCTGCACACATTTAACAAAAACAAAACCAAACCATGCAATCTAGAATTACAATCGATATATGCTAGTTTATAAATCTCTCAAAATGTTAAGTCTTCCATCATCCACATATACAAATATATAATCAAGGTGGAGTTATCATATAAGTTCTCTAATCATTTGGTATATTTATCAAAGATGATTCCGGAACGACTTTTCTTCTGAAGCTTTAGAAGAAGTTGGCGATTTCTAAAATTTACCTTAATTCGTAAAAACTCTCAATTGACAACCCAAATCTCATCTTTCATGGTCACGAGCTTTGTCATATCTCCATCTTTTTGTCAAGGTTGAAAATTACCTGGTAGAACAATGACGGGGTTCGTAACCAATATTAAACATTAAATCTCTAGTAAATAGTGGTCAAATTGGTTAGAAACTTTTATGACATATGGAAGTAGAATACAATGAGAGAGAGTTTTGTAAATGCAAAATGCAATCATATGGATACACTTGTCAAAATTTGGTTCATCCTTCACTTGATTTTATCTCCACCATTAGATCAAGTGTAAGATCAACGGTCCATTTTTTGATTGTTTTAAAGTGATTTGATTTACATATAATTAAATATTATAGCTAACATAAATATTTTTGACAATTTAATTTATTTCTAAATACTTATACTTTATTTTTTATCTATCCATAGAGTCTAATGTTGTGTATGTTTAGAATTATTATTTTTTATTATAGAAAATTAGTAATATAAGTAATGATTTAATTTTAAGATGATATAGATATTTATAATGTAAATATTTAATTCAACATATAAATTAGCACAAAAAATTAAGAAAATCATTTTACAAAAATTATAATAGATATATATTTAACATATATAAATATTTTTTGAAGTCAATTTAATAAATAAAGTTAATGGCATCAAAATTTTGAAAGTACATAAATATATTGTGTAAATAAATATAGAATTAAGAGATGGGAGGTAAGAAACAATGAATGTGAAAGAAAGGTATATAGAGTTTTATAAGTGACGTGGCGGAGAGAGTATGTTATGAAATGGGGGTTTAGAAACCCACCATTCTACATGGTCTTATGAAAGCGCCGCTACGGAGCTATGGTCGTCTAATACTAGGGTTTATAATATATTGTATGAGAAATTGCACATAATATCTTCAACTTTAGGGTAATTGTAAAAAATTGTTTTAATTTTTTAATTTATGGAAATGGCACCCATTATGGGAATTTTTTAATTAAGTTATAAAACCTAAAAATAATGTCTTTAATTTGTTTTATTTTTGCAATTAATTTAGTTTGTTCAACTTTAACCTATAATTTAACAACTAAATCTACTATTTTTATCTTAAATAAACTATTTAATTTTAATTAATTACTTGACAAATCTATAACATGTTGACTTTTAATTTTGATTGATTTTTAAAAATCCGATATTGACGGTCGGTTCATATTTTTTGTTAGAAATTTATTATTTATCTAATATATTTAGAATATGAAAATTTATTTGTTTTGTTCTAAATTTAACTGTAATGTGTTGCTTTAGTGTTATTTTTCTAAAAATATTTCGATTAGGTTACCTTTGAAACAATACTACTAAATCTCCAAGTTATATGATGAAATTTACAATTATATAAGTTTATACAAATTAGTTTATTGTGAAATAAATACACAAATTCGAACAAATTATTACATGAGGGATTTCTCATGTGAATTTTGAATTTTACTTACATAAATCCGATAAGGGATTTAATTTAGGTCATGTGATGGTTGAATTTCGACTCAACCGTTCGGTGGAGTTTTCAATTATATATTTATAGTACCAATTAAAACTCATTATATTTTTAAAAATATTTTTATTTATTATTAATGTTAATAATATGATTAAATATAAGTAATATGCTGATTAAAAAAAATCTCGTGCAGGGCACAGGTAATACACTAGTAATCATTTATTGGGGATTACAACGAGTTATTGGAAAAACAAGTTATTAGAACAAAAAATTAAGGAAAGCATTATACATGAATTATAATAGATATATATTTAACATATATATAAATATTTTTTGAATTAAATTTAATAAATAAAGTTAATGGCATCAAAATTTAGAAAGCACATAAATATATTGTGTAAATAAATATAGAATTAAGAGGTGTGAGGTAAGAAACAATGAATGTGGAATAAAAATATATAGAGTTTTTATAAGTTATGTGGCGGAGAGAGTATCTTAAGAAATGGGGGTTTAGAAACCCACCATTATCTCATCAAAAAAAAAGAAGAAACCTACCATTATACATGGTCTTGTGAAAGTGCCGCTATGGAGCTATGATTGTCTAATATTAGGGTTTATAATATATTGTATGGGAAATTGCACATAATATCTTCAACTTTAGGGTTATAGTAAAAAAATTGTTTCAATTTTTAATTTATGGAAATGGCACCCATTATGAAATTTTTTTAATTAAGTTATAAAACCTAAAAATAATGTCTTTAATTTGTTTTATTTTTGCAATTAATTTGGTTTGTTCAACTTTAACCTATAATTTAACAACTAAATCTACTATTTTTATCTTAAATAAATTACTTAATTTTAATTAATTACTTGACAAATCTATAACATGTTGACTTTCAATTTTGATTAATTTTTAAAAAACCGATATTGACGGTCGGGTTCATATTTTTGTTAGAAATTTATTATTTAATTCTAAACTTACGGGAGAAATGAATATCATTAGCATCCCAATGATAGTTATTGGGGATTACAACGAGTTATTGGAACCAGCTGACAAGAATGGGTGGGTGGGGAGGGGGGACGTCTCTCACTAATAACAAGTTCGTTAGATTACAACAACTATCCCACTAGTACAACTTACGAGATCTTCCCGCTAAAGGAAATGTTTTCACGTGGAAAAAGAAGAAAGATGGTGATGATAATACGTATGAAAAACTAGATAGGGTAATGACTTCTCTGGATATCATTCAGGAATATCTTGCGCTTCACACAAGAAACCATACTTTTACGAACTCTAATCATTGTATGATCTCCATCTTTATGCAAAACACGCACTCAGAATCTATGAATAAACCATTTAAGTTTGAAACAATATGGATGCAAAGAAAAGATTGTGAGAGTCTAATTAAACAAGTCTGGAGAATACAATTTCCAGGTACGCACATGTTCAATCTTGCAAGGAAGACACAACTACTCAAACAAAAATTAAAACAATGGAACCAGAATAAATTCAGTAATATTCACAAACAACTACAAAATGTCGATGATGAACTAGAAGCCCTCCAAAAACAAAGCTTTGCGCTATTTGACCAATCAAAAAATGAAAAAATTAAATGACTAACTAGGAAAAGGGAGTACCTAGTGGACTACCAGCATAAGTATTGGATGCAAATAGCTAAAACGAGAAACCTACAACTAGGAGATATGAATACGAAACTCCATCATAGGAAAGCTACGGGGAGAAGAAATAAAAAATCATTACAACGATTACTAAAAACGACGGTCTGGTGTTGTCTAAAGAGAATGATACTAATGATGAATTCTTAAAAGACTATACGACCCGTTTTACAACATCAAGAATAGACTTAAATAATCTTCAAAATCAACTAGATGTTATTCAATCAGAAATATCTACAACTGAGAACGCAAACTTACCAACGCCTTTCTCTACAAAAGAAATCAAGGATGTCCTCTTTGATATCGGTAGTGACAAATCCCCAAGATCTGATGGGATGCCAGCTGGTTTCTATTAGAAATAGAATTTTTCCGTTTGGTACCCCTAAATTTTTGGCTTTTTCGGATGGTGCCCAAAATTATTTATGTTTCCGTTTGGTACCCCCGAGTTTTTGGCTTTTCTACATGGTGCCCAAAGTTTTTCACGTTTCCGCTTGATATCCCTGAGGTTTCGGTTTTTCCATTCCGTACCCTTATTTCTTTTTTTTTTGTCTAAAATAATGTTTCTTTTATCAAATTTATAAAAAGAAAAAAAATATAATAACAATTCTATATTATAAATTTCAAAAACAGTATATTTTATTTTATTTTGTGAGAGACAAGCATATTTTAGTTGAACAAATTTAATCAAATATTAATAAATTATGATATTTCTTATAATATAAGATTCTTACATATTATTTTATGATTTTTAATATATTTATTACTATTTTATACTTTATTATATTTTTCATCAAAACATGAGAAATTTAATATGTTTTAAAATTAAACGTAATATATATATATATATATATGATATTTCGTTGTTGGTATACTCCGTGAATTTATTTGTTGGTTTATTATATAATATTGGATGGTTCATATCCCTATTAGTATTATATAAAAGAAAATTTTGATTAGATGTGAGAGTGTATATTTTGGGGAAAATCTTCTAAAATCATAGGATATTCATTTTTTTTGAAAAATTGAATGTGCGTTTTGAATATTCTACGTTATACATTTATCAATAATTTATTTCATATATCATGATAAATAAAATATATTTTTTAGAAAAACTTGATAATACAAATTTTCTTTATAAAAATTATTTTGTATAAAACATAACTTTTTTTCTTCATGTTTTGATGTAAAATATGATAAAGTATCAAATAGTAATAAATATATTAAAATCATAAAATAATATGTAAAAGTATTATATTTTAAAAATATCATAATTTATTGATAGGTGATTAATTTTTTTTAATTAAAATATACTTGTCTTTGAAATTTATAATATAGAATTGTTATTATATTTTTTTTTTCTTTTTTTATAAATTTAATAAAAGAAACGTTGTTTTGGACAAAAAAATAAATAAGGGTACAGAACGGAAAAACTGAAATCTCAGGGGTACCAAGAGGAAACGTGAAAAACTTTAGGCACCATCCGGAATAGCCAAAAATTCGAGGATACCAAACGGAAACGTAAAAAACTTTGGGCACCATCAGGAAAAGCCAAAAACTTAGGGGTACCAAACGGAAAAATCCTTAGAAATATTAGCACATTGTTGGGCCAACAGTCATTAGGGCGGTAAAGAGTTTTTATAGAACCGGAAAAATATTGAGACAAATCAATCATACTTTTATTTCTGTACTCCCAAAAACGGATAATCTAACAACAACTTTCCATTACAGACCTATAAGCCTATTATCAACTGTGTACAAAATTATTGCAAAAATATTGGCAAAAAGAGCAATCCTCCCTAATTTGATTCATCCATTTCAAAGTGCTTTTATTAAAAATAGATCAATCCACGACAATGTGCTTATCGCACACCAAATATTTCATGGATTCAAGTAAAAAAAAAAAGTAAAAGACGGGTATATGGCTATAAAGCTCGACATGGAAAAAACTTATGACAAGGTAGAATGACCTTTCTTAAAAGCAGTGCTAGAAAAATTCGGTTTCGGAGACAAATTTCGAAATTGGATCCAAGAGTGTATCACTACAATCTCCTATTCCATTTTAATCATTGATTCCCCCACTAACATTTTCATGCCGCAAAGAGGTCTCCGCCAAGGTGACCCTCTTTCTCCCCTTCTGTTTAATCTTTGTGCGGAGGTTCTTGCCAGAAACATACAAAAACTATCAAACAACAATCCTAAATCAGTCGGATTCCCTATCACAAAAAAACGGGACAAGAATACCTTTCTTAGCATTTGTTGATGATATTATAATCTTCACTAAGACAACTAAACAAGCAAGCAATAAGATTCTTTCGGATCTTAAGGATTATTGTGATATCTAAGGACAAATCATCAATTACCACAAATCTGCGTTTCAAACAATCGCAAACATTGATTAAAGCTACTTAATGCAAGCTTTTATGTGGAAAACGTCGTCCTTGTCGCAAGAAGGAAGAATTACATTAATAAAAGCTAATCTTAACGCCAAACGAAGCTACTTAATGCAAGATTTTATGTTACCAACAAGTATTCACCTTGAATTAGACCAACTAAATAGAAATTTCTTTTGGAATAAGGGACCTAATTTCCACCCACTCATTAGTTGAGACAAAATTTGTAAACCAAGGTCCCTCGGAGGAACGGGAATTAGGAAAGCAAAAGATATGAACAAATCATTACAAATAAAACTTCTATGAAAAATCATGGTGGAACCGGAAAATATATGGGTTAAAATTGTTGAAGAAAAATATCTTAAAGGATCTTGCCTCTGGAATTACCAATGTGGATCAAACACATCATGGCAATGAAAAAAACTAATAAAATTAAGAGAAGTTTTTGACAAAGGACTTAGATGACGAGTAGGAGATGGAAACACGATAAGATTCTGGGAAGACATATAGATAAGCAACAAACCGCTCCTCGAGTTGGTGACCAATAAGGATTTGGTAGACCAAATGGAACTGACTTCTTCGTATATCCCTAACAAAAAATGGAACCACCATCTATTTATTGGACTCAACACAATACTACCTTCTAACACTGTTGACAAGATAAAGAAGTACAACCTTCCCAATAACATTATTAGGGATAGATTGTATTGGACGGCAAATGATGAAGGTAGGTATTCGACTAAATCCACCATGGAACTGATTCAAAAACGAAAGGTTGGGGTAACCATGGACAAAACCTAGATATGGAAAATGGACATAATGCCAAAAATAAAAAAAATTTGTATGAAAATTAGCTATGGACGATCTTCCTACAAAACAAAATCTCGATAGGCAAAGAATCTCTGTCGTTATGTATTGCGAATTCTGTAATCATCATACTGAAAGTTCCAAACACCTTTTCTTCTAGTGTCCTTTTATGGTTACTATAGTTGATGAACAAAATATTACAACCATTCTACTGAACTATGACCTGGATAGCCGGAGGATTGTAGAGGTCCTTAACGATCTCAAAGGAAAAGTAGCAAGTGTTGAATTGAGACTTCTTGTTGTCGTATGGTGGAACATGTGGTTGGCTAGGAATCAGATCATTTTCAACAAAAAAAACAATCCCGCAAAATATTAGAGCAATAGCGCTAGATAAAGTATATACATGGGAACATGCGAACAAGAAACCAAGCAACAACAATACAACATTTAGAAAACAAAGAAGGAAAACGAAAAATATAAAATGGAAACGCCCAGATAACGGAAACCTAAAACTCAACTTTGATGCCTCACAAAACTCAACGAATTAATTTTCTTTTGGATACATCATCAGAAACTAATGTGTCGTTCCTATTGTTGTAGGAAGTGGTAGTAGCGACGTTGATTCAGTGTTGGAAGCATAAGCCTTTGCTCTGCGGAGGGTCTTCAAAAGGCCAAGGAGTTACGAATTGCATCCATCGAGATAGAAGGAGACAACCTGATGCTCATTAATTCGATAAATCAAAAATGAAAACCCCATGGGAACAAGATATGATCATCACTGATATCTTCGGTACGATCTCGGGATTCTCTTACTATAAAGCGCAACATGTCTATAGGAAAATCAACGCGGTCGCGGACAAGATTGTCATGCATGAGCATAATTTCAAGATGGATGTCAATGTCATTCCAGAATGTGTTCAATACCTCATCCGCAAAGATGTCTTAGGCTGACCGGTTTCTAGAAACTAAAATCCGCCTAATTCTGTTAACTTTGTATAAAAAAAAAATCATTTACGTACGTGTTACGTAACAGTAATTTTGAATATCTGAATATATTGTTTTGTAAAAAGTGAGGGTTGATTTTATATGAAATAGCAACAGCTTCCACATGGTGTTGGGTAATCGCGTTGAATTATAGGCCGGCGCGCCTAAACATGCGGAGGAACGACGGAACAGCCTATTTGCAGTGTGGCTGCATGCAGCGTATAACTCCCATCCTAAAATATAATAAAAAGCTTTATTTTTCTTTATCTTTTTTGTTAAGGGCGTGAGCAACGGTCAATAAATTTTGTGCGCGTGTGCCCCTTTCACTCAAAATATGACCTGTCTATTGGCTGGCAATTCAACCTTCCCCATTTTATTTTATTTTTATTTCTCTGTCTGTGACCACCCATGAAATGATAAGTGATGAGTAATGACCGACAAAAGCATACCCAGCCACCATATGCTAGGTAATCTCTCACTATTTTGGGCTTTCCATTTTCTTTTTTCTTTTTATTTCATCAATGATTTTCCTTTTCACCCTTTGCAGGGTTAGCGATGTGGGTCCATTCTCCTGCAACTTCTCTTCTTACCTGCTCCGGATGATAATACAAAAATCAAAATAACCAACCACGCCCTCTAATCTAGGATTGGAAGGAATTAGATCTATTAAAAACCAAACAGCTGCTGTGTGAAGTGTGAGCTCTTCCTTCCCCATCTGTCTTTCTTCTACCTAGCTACTCTTATGCCATGGCTGCTTTCAGAACCTTGCTACTAGTGGCGACACTCCACATTGCCTTGTTCGCCACCCTCTCCTCAGCTGAAGATCCTACTGTCTACTATGACTTTGACGTCTCCTACATTACCGCTTCTCCTTTGGGTGTTCCCCAACAGGTTAGCTTACCTGCCTCTCTGGGCCTCACAAATTCTTACATTTGGGCAGTGGGTTTTTAAATTATGGGAGCTTTAAACCTCCAGATCTGCAAAAATGAACTTCACTTGTAACTCAATTGCTCTACATTGGCTGATTGCTTCCAGGTGATTGCTATAAATGGGAAATTTCCTGGGCCTCCTATCAATGTCACCACCAACAATAACGTGGTGGTCAATGTACGGAACAAATTGGACGAGACTCTTCTTATAACTTGGTAACGAGATTCTTTTGCTCTCTCTCTCTCTCTACATATTTGGTCATGGCTAAAACAGATTTGTCGGATATCCAGGGCTGGAATCTTTATGAGGAAGAGCTCCTGGCAAGATGGAGTTCTTGGAACAAACTGTCCGATTCCTGCAAAGTGGAATTGGACCTACGAGTTCCAGGTTAAGGATCAGATTGGAAGCTTCTTCTACTTCCCTTCCACCAACTTCCAAAGAGCATCCGGTGGATTCGGAGGAATCATTGTTAATAACAGGGAGATCATTCCAATTCCATTTGCCCAGCCAGATGGGGACATTGTCATCGTTATTGGAGATTGGTACACTAGGAACCACACTGTAAGTGTTTCTTTTCAGCATGCCGCTTCCTGTCTCGCCATTTCCTAACTTGTATTATGTTTTGTGGATCTTAGGATCTAAGGAAGACGCTAAATGGAGGGAAGGGTCTCGGCATGCCAGACGGTGTTCTCATAAATGGAAAAGGGCCTTTCAGATACAATGAAACGCTTGTCTCTGATGGCATTGACTATGAAACTATCAATGTTGAGCCAGGTATTATCTTCAGGGATTGTAGTTTCTTGGCTCCTTGATTTCTTTTTAACAGCTACCTGAAGCTTTAAACTCCATCTTAACTGATAAAGTAGCTACATGATTCTCATATAAGGAATTATACATTCACTACTCATATAAACTTACCAAATATATTTGGGAGTGATGTTTACATTCAATTGATAATAGGGTGATTGTGTGCAGGAAAAACATACCGCGTGCGTGTACACAATGTGGGCATATCGACTAGTTTGAACTTTAGAATCCAAAACCACAACCTTCTTTTAGCAGAAACTGAAGGATCGTACACAGTTCAACAGAACTACACCAGCTTAGATATTCATGTTGGGCAGTCATATTCGTTTTTGGTAACTATGGATCAGAACGCAAGCTCAGATTACTACATTGTGGCTAGTGCTAGGTTCGTGAATGAATCAACTTGGGCCAAGGTGACAGGAGTTGGAGTGTTGCATTACTCGAATTCCAAAGGAAAGGCTTCCGGTCCTCTGCCAGATCCCCCACAAGACCAATTTGACAAGACCTACTCCATGAACCAGGCCAGAACCATCAGGTTAGTCAAGTGTATAATCTTGAGTGCACTACTGCTGTGTATGATCTATGTAACACAAATGTGTGGTTGGTTTGGTGTGTAGGTGGAACGTGACTGCTAGTGGTGCACGCCCAAACCCTCAGGGCTCCTTCAGATACGGTTCAATAAATGTGACAGACCTTTATGTATTACAAAGCCTTCCACCTGTGACAATAAATGGAAAAAGAAAGAAAGGTCTTAACGGTGTGTCGTATGTAAATCCAGCCACCCCACTGAGGCTTGCAGATGAGTACAAGGTGAAGGGGGTGTATAAGCTGGACTTTCCGCGCAAGCCTTCCACTGGATCACCCAAGACGGAGACATCTGTCATCAACGGTACATATAGAGGATTCTATGAACTCATACTTCAGAACAATGACACCAAAGTGCACACCTATCACTTGGACGGTTACAATGTATTTGTTGTTGGGTAAGTCTCCTAATGACTTTGTCAGTGTACATACCAATGGAAAACCTCACTCACTCTCTGCTGTTGGCATACAGGATGGATTTCGGAGTCTGGACAGAGAATAGCAGAGGAACTTACAACAAATGGGATGGCATTGCTAGGACAACAGTACAGGTAAATTTTACTGAACCATATGATATGGACTTTCATTTCATTTCTTTCAGTTGAGTTTGAGATACAACGTTGTATTGTTTGGTTAGGTCTACCCGGCTGCTTGGACTGCAATTCTGGTTTCACTTGACAATGTTGGAATCTGGAACTTGAGAACAGAAAACCTGGACTCATGGTACCTTGGTGAGGAAACATACATCCGGGTTGTCAACCCAGAGGATACCACAAACAAAACCGAGCTACCCAAGCCTGCTAACGCCCTTTACTGCGGCGCACTTAGCAAGTTGCAAAAGTAGGCAATGCTTGCTTCTTCTGAATGTTTATTTGCAAATGCCAAACAGACCCTAACTCTCATTTTCTTCATTTTCCTCCTGTTCATAGGGCGCAAGACATATCTTCAGCAGCAACCAATCGGGTGCAGCTCCTCTTCAGTGTGCTGCTAATTTATGCTGCAGCTTCGGTGTTACGCTAAGCAAATGGGTTATGGGTCTGTGTCTCTTAGGCTTCTGTAGTACTACTACTAGGGGTTGTTAATTACGAGCGTGTTGTGTAACTTTTAATTGTATTCTTTGTGCCTTGATTCTTTTGCCTTTCTTCCTTCCACTTGAGCAACAGCACCAGCACCAGCTTGTAACTTAGAAATCATTCTTTCACTTTGGCCTTTAATTTATGTAATGATGGCATTTCATCACTGGAATACAATTTTCCTTTTTAATCTCATGTAATGCAATTATGCAAGCAAATTGCTCCAAATACACATGCTTTTTGATGAACTAGTAGGGGCAAAGCGCGCCGTGAACTTACGAGTAATTGGTAGAAAATCAATACACATGTCTTATTTGTTAATCCTGGAAAGAAAATTACAGTGAAATCCTTTATACTTTATAAGTTTGAGTTGAGGATTTGGAACACTAACATACTGTGGGCTCAAATCTCATTTTACTTTATAAGTTTGAGTTGAGGATTTGGAACAGTAATGGACTGTGGGCTCAAATCTCTTTTTTTTTGGGCCGCTTTCTATTTTTTGGGCCGTTTTGTACCTAGTATTACGTCGTCTCCCACTTTCTGTTAGTCACGTGATCCCTAACGTGTCAACCTCTTACCTTCACTATTTCGATCCCTTCACCACCTCCGTTTCTTTTTTTCTTTGATTTGGTAAGCGGTTTCCATCGCCGTCTTCAGATGAAGGATGTGACAGCGAAGATTCTCTTCCTCTTCTTTCTTCTTCTGTTAATGCCGGCGAGCCATTGTTTCTCTTCTTCATAGTCAAAGAGAATGAAAATTCGATTCATAGGGGTTTTAGACTCAAGGTATGTATTAATGTCCTTTGCTTTTCCTTCTTTCTTCTACATAATATTTGATTCTTTCTTCTGCACTATCCGTCTCCTTTTGTAGGATAATTGTCGTCCTGTATCCATCGGAGCACCCGACAACACCACTACCGGCGATTTCCTCATCAAGCCCCACAACTTCACTCCATCCCTGCACCCTCTTCACCCTCTCAGGTAATCAATTACAATATTTAATTTATAATTCCCCAAAACACAAGAAACCCTAAAACGCTCTCTTTTGAGCTAAAGGGAAACCTTCCCACCGCCGTCTTCAACCAAGCCACAACTTCCATGACCTTCATCAAGCTACAAACATATCGGCTGACTGCCAGTGGGTAACCCCTCTAGCACATGCTACCAACACACCACCAAAGGGTTTCTCAAGCAACAAGCATATCGGCTGAGCGCAGGCTGGTGTCTCAAGCGACAAGCATATCGGCTGACCGCCGGCGTCTACTAGGAAGCATTTGTGCATCTTTTCCCTCGCCTTTAGAAGCTGAAGGGTTTTTTTTTGCCTCCTGGCAAATCTATCCGATCTATGACTAAAACTAGATCTTGGTTTTGGCAACCCTGATCTTTCTCAACCAATCTCAAGGTCTGGTCAATCTGCTACTAATTTGCTTTGCCGGCGACATTCCTAAGGCTTTGTTCTACCTTCCTGGCCTCTTTTGTATCAATCTTGTTGGATTTAACGCCAAACTGGTTGTTGAAGGGGAAGCCATCTCCATGGAAGTCCAGAGGGAGATTTTGGGAGCTGGAAAAGCGGAAAGGAGCGGAGTTTATTAACAACTTCTGGTTACTACCAACTGGTTACAAGCCACCGTTAAACGACACCCCGTCTACAACTTCCGAATCATAAAGGCTACAAGAAAATATCCATAGAGGGAACCCCTTATCAATTTAACGGAAGCCCCAAGTTCCTAACTTGATTTTTGGTCGATTCTTTCGAGTTGTTCCCCTATCCAATTTTTCGAAATATCCTTTATACCCAACTCTTTTGGTACTTTCTATGAACTCGTTTCATTATTACCAAATCTTCTCATCATCTTTTTCCATTTGTTGAAGTTTTGGTAACTTTTGAAGTCCTCTTACTGAGGTTTTGGTTGAATTATGTTCATCGGAGTCTTTGTTGTCTTCTAATGGAGTTTTGTTAACAACGTTTAAGCTTCCTTCTAATTCAACGTTTGATCAACTGCCTAATCTGTTAATCTACCGGTTCTAGCCGCTTTATCTAGCCGATGATCATTCACAATTTGTAACATTTTCTTTTTTGATGTTATTGGATGCTATGGTCAATATCAATGGTGAAAAAGAAAAAAGAAAAAATAATATCGATTCAACCCCGGTCTAATGCCCCAATACCTTCAAAGAAAAAAAAATTGAAGGTCGATTGAGTTTTGTATTCACTGTTTTGGCCTCTTGCTAACAAATTGCCTAACCAGTTTTCTCCTTATTTCGATTATAACCATATGGGGCTTAAATCCTTGCTTCATGATAAAAAAAAATCCCAAAGCATGATTCTTCAAAAGAGTCATCACCATGTTAACAAACCCCTTTCATTAACAAAATTCTTTCCTACGGAGAATAGTTTTGTTAAAGAGAAACAAGTAATACATCCAATTCCTATAAGTGCCTATAAAGTTCAAAGCTACCTTTTCAAAAGATATTTTGTGTGTTAAACTAATTGTTTTATCCAACTCTTCTTGAACAATTTTCTCCTTATAAATCATGACTCTTTTAACCATCAAACTTACACACATCTATATATCATGATACCCGTATTCTGCTGCATCATCTTCTCAGTTTTGATGTATTCATTTGGTTGCAGTTCAAACGGTTTGTCGAGAAGGTGGCGTGAATTTGTGATCGACTCCTGATGACTTTGTTGCAGCCCAAAACTGAGGTGTCCACAGTTGTTCCCCAGACTCCTTACTGGTGTACTTCCTTCAAGATGAACATTGTTGCTCGTCGTTGCCTGTTTGACTAGATCAGTCTGCTTTTCCCTGAAGATCTTTTAGCTTTCGGGTCATTTTGATGTATTTTTTGTGTGTTTCTCTTCTACTTTGTTGTGTCCTTCATGACGGTTAGTCCGCCTGCCAATCTTTTTTGCTCTTTCGATTCACTAGGCGGCATTCCGTCTAATGATTCGAACCGCTTTCTTTTTTTCTAAAAAAAAAATTACAGTATTTAATTTTCAAGCTATTGTTTTTGTTTATTGATATTCATGTAATTCAAAGGGTTAAGTACTTGTTTGTTTTCCGTTTGTTCTTTCTTTAATTAATTCAAGTTTGCACAAATCGGAGACCTTAAATGGGTAGAGTTTGTGGTGCTTCTTCAAAGATCGGTGCTAGGAATCATGGGAAGCGTAGCCAAAAAGGGTTTAGAGGGGTATTTGCATCAGCTTCAAAAGCACCCTCGTAGAACCAAGTCCGTAAGGGTTGAATTTTGTGTTAGTTAGATTTGTTGAACGTAATGTTCATAAGTCCCAGTTGATGAAGAATGCATCGACTACCACCGTGATCTTCGAAACCGACACCGGCGGAAACTCAACGGTGTTCAAGATGCTTTGGTTTTCATGTATTCTACCCTTCTCTAATTTAGGTTTCTTTTGGTTTAGTCGCCCTTCAGTTGTCGACGCGAGTGATGCTTTGTTGGTCCATTAGGGTTACCAATCTTTTATTGGTTTTGTTGTGGATTCAGAAACTCGTTTTGATAACTTACTTGTATAATTGCAAACAAATATTACATAACAATCTCATACTGCTATTTGTGTAGGTTTATTTTCACAAATGCAGAATAATGAAGAGAAATCGTTAAAAAATACTTAGATCATAATTCATGTTATCAAAATACCCCATATATGCCTCTTTCTTGTCCTCAAGCAAGGTTCAAATCTTAGTTACAAGATAATGTGGATTATAAACCAGTAAAACAATGGAAAACTTTCAAAACTTTGGTTGCATGCTTCTATTCATAGATCACCCTTAGAGAATGCATCATAGCCAATAATAATCAATATATGGTCAAAACAAGTTATATGCATGAAAAAATGGTCATACTTCACATGAAATCATAGAATGTGTAGCAAATCAGATTTATCAAAATCAATCATGATTATCCAATTTAAACCGCAAAGTCAAATCACAAGCTCAAGGTCTCAAGGGCTTTCAAATAGAGGTCAAGAAATGTGTTAGGGGTAGGATGTATAAAGGAATATGTGGTGCAAAATCCGGGAAAGAGGATAGAAACTCCACAACTTCAAATTCAACTCAACATCCACCATACTAGCTTTTTACTTCGTTTCCTCACTTTGTGCTTTACTTTCACTTGAGAACATTGATAAAGGTGCAAAAAAACCGAAGCCTTGGAGATCAGCTAACCTCAATTTTTTGAGGTGCCTCAAACGTTTGATGCACATACCATGACTCGTTAGGACTATCAATCAATTCGATTTTAGTAATACACAAACACCCGGCTATGTGAGTGGTGCCGAGTTACTCATCATCATGATTAATGTCCCCAAACCTATTGTTTTCTAACACATACTCTGCTTTCAACTTCAACTTTTCACAACACTTTTCACTTACACGCTTCCAAATTCCCGGATAGGTAAGGGAGGCAATTATATATATGAGAAGCTAAAAGCATGATCAAGAAGAAGAGAAGAGATTGAATTGCCTTAATTATCCCAAAAAGAATGTGTAAGAACTTATAGCGCAGTTTCAACCTTCAAATCTCGACATGATTTAAATAATAAAAACTTACTAAGCATGCTCAAATTTCAAACAAACCATTCAAACCTCAATCATATCATAAATCATTTCAAACATATAATGATCAATAAAGCTATTCCACAAATATATATCATCATGGGGATCATATCCATCCTAGAAGCACAAAAATTTTCCAGAACTTATATTTTTCACAAATGAATCTTGGCCGAGATTCATGTAGGCAACTGTTCGCCCCTAAACGTGCGTGCAAATAAGTTTTAATTATAAAACTAGAATCAAGCAAGCGAACCCGCAGTGTACGGATCGATATAGTTAAGCAAGGATTTCAGAGTATCGAACACAGGGATTTGGGTGGGAACAAATTCAATTGCAGATTATCAAGCGAGTAAATATGAGAGTTTTTGCAAATATTGGGAAAACAACAACCCTAAAGATCCAAGTATCCAGCTGTGGCAATCGATTCAAGATTTACTATTGATGTACAGACAGAGTTGAGATATGCAAAGGTATACTAAGGTAAGGTAATCGTACGGTGAAGTTCCAAAAACCTTATATGACTCACCTACAAGACACTCTCTACACAGGTTGTTGAGGCTTCAATGTAGAAAGGTTCTAAAGATAAGAATTAATGTCAAATACCCAAACTTGTAATCCAAGGATCAAGACTAACTTAACCGATTGAGGTTGTAACACTCACAATCGAGGTAGAGGTTGTTGAGGCTTCACTACCACCTAGAAAAGGCAAGCCTAAACTAAGTTAAAGCAAATCTTTAACTTTGGATTAAAGTAAAAGCAGGTTCGTAAACTTAAGGGAAATTACGGGTGGATCTTGAGATTCCACGGTCGTGGAACTCAAGAACAAACCGTGATTTAGGGTTCGTCGACGATTCTTTCAAACTCTCAGGGTCTAATCTGTTTACGATCGATCTATCATCATCTTAGCCACAACTATCAACCCTTCACCTTAGAATTGTTAAGGGTTTTTAGCTAACAACAGTCATATTGATATTAATTCAAGAATTAAAAGATTGAAAGATGAAAACTTCCGAAAACTTTCAATAAACTCCAAACCAATCTCAAAGTCACAATCAAGAACGAATAATGTCACTAGTTCCAGAATAGAACGAATAAACACAATCTTAGGTAAGAAGGAAGAACGGGATGTCAATCCGTCTTCTAAATCAAACCTAAACAAGAAGAGAAGTCTTCTTGCAAGAAATCTTCCGAATCTTCCGTCAATCCGGGAAATCTGGAAATCCTAACGATAATCTCCACCAAAGTGCGAGATTAGGGCAAATCTAAGCACGAACGTCGATCTCCAACGAGATGTAAATGCGTCTAAGCGAGGGTAAGTAGTGATCTAAAGCGAGTAGCGGCGATGACGGAATCTCCCTTCGTCCGTCTTTTTATAGGGCAAGATAAAATATCGGCCCAGCCCAATCTTTAAAAGATCGTGGCTTCAAAATGTGGCGAAAAAGATCGCCAAGATCACGGTCGTGGAAGTTTCCACGACCGTAATTTAGAGCGTGGAAAGTGTCACGGTTTGAACCATGGATTCCACGACCGTAATAGTTACTGGAATGCATCACGCCTCTCTTGCAAGGTTCCACGGCCGTGGAACTGAACGTGGTTTGTAGTACGGCCGTATTTTAGAGCGTGGTTTAGGGCAAGAACGTGATTCTTCCCTAGCCTCGTGCATTCCTGAAGTTGACATCCATTTTTCTCCTAAGAATGCCCTCAATCCATGGACGTACTCGATCAACTCATCTTTGCTCGATTTCATTCGGAAATGACTCTCAATCACCTATAATCAACATAAAGCTAGTGTAGACATCCATATTGACAATATAGGCAAACTAGCTCACTAATGTAACAATGCTCAATCAAAAACTATCAATATGAATCAAATACACTTAGAAAACGTGCCTAAAGTATCACAATATTTCATACTAACAAATAACCCCATACTTGCAACTTGCTTGTCCCTAAGCAAGGTCTTTCAAAAGCCTTTAAAACAAAAGTTAGGATGAAATATGTGTACCTTCTCAAAGCAGTACTTTTTTTTGGATGAATGTGCCTTCTAAAGAATAGATCATTCTCAAACCTTGCTTCAATCCTTTATCAAACTTTCATACACTTAATCAAAGAGTAAAAAGCAAAGAAAACTCATGAATCAATTAAACTTCTATACAAGCATCATAACCTTCAAACATTATCAAAATCAATCATAAGAAACTTCAATTTAGATCACCAAGTCATATAACATTCTTTTGATCTCAAGGACTTTCAAAGAAAAGGTCTAGAATGTGGAAGGGAAGGAAACTTTTTGGGAACGTGGTGCATGAATCCGGGAAAATAGACAACTACCCTTCTTCTTCTTTTGCAGTTTCCGCACACTTTCAACTTAGAGCTTCGCTCTCTTCCTTTCATTTTTTGACTTTACTTTTGGAGTTATGGATAGAGGTGCACAAAAACCGAAGCCTAGGAGATTGGCATTTCTCAATTTTCATGAGATGCCTCAAACCCTTAGCGCACATACCATAATCCGCTAGGAATATCGCTCAATCCGACTTTGGCAAGACACAAACACCCGGCTATGTGAATGGTGCCGAGTTACTCATCGTCATGATTGACTTCCCCAAACCTACAATTTCTTTCTATTCTTTGGATTGCAAATAATTGCTCTCATGGCCCTCCCACATCAAACATGCTTTTTTCATTCACTTCTCCAAATTCCCAGATAGGTAAAGGAGGCTAATATTTCAATGAGGAGCTAAAATGATCAAAAGAAAGAAGAAAGAAAAATCGAATTGCCTTAATCATCTCAACAAGAAGTATAAGAACTCATAGTGTGATTTCAACTTCAATTTCTCAACATGATTTAGACAATATTCATCACATTATGAAACTTGCAAAAGAGGTATAATTCATTCATTCAAATTCTTTTCAATTCACTATTCTTTTAAGCATGCAATTGTCATCAAACTCAATTCACAAGTAGTGATTATCATGGAAATCATCTCAATTCATTAGAAGCACAAAATTTTCAAAATTTTTCAATTTTTATGGTTTTTTCAAGTTCTTTTTCATGCAATGCAATAATGAAACGTGCAACAATATAATGAACATGCAATGATAGTCTCGAATAAAAGCAAACATAGTGAGTAGAAGTTATTACAAACTTTTAGTACATCCCACCCCATACTTAGGACGAACATTGTCCCTAATGTTCACAAAGTGGCGGTGGAATGGCTAAAGCGAACGGTCATGCAATCAATCACTGCGGCGCTGGTGGAGGCGGGAATGGAGAGAAGCTAGGATCATAAAACCGCCCAAACTGCTGGCGGTAGACATCCCTCATCATGTGGTCGAGGTCGTCTAAGCATCCATCTCTAGCATCGGCTCGGATCTCCAATGCTCCTACTCTCTCTGAAAGGCTAGTAGCCCAATCCGGCATCTGCTCGTACCATCCCGGAGCCTGACTATACCATGTTGGAGCGTCGGATGGTGCTGGTGCTGCTGGCTGCTCTGTGGACCAAGGAGGGGGAACGCCATACCATGTAGGAGGTGTGGTCATCCACGTAGGTCTCTCACTCACGCTAGCGCGGCGAGAAGACGAGCCTGAAGCTCTAGCTGGACGTGGAGAACGTCTAGGTACATCGGGGGCCGCCTCCGGCTGATCCGGAAACGTGCCAAACTCCTTCTCGGCTCCTCCTCCACCCTCAAACTGATCTCTCATATCCTCCTCCTCAACAACCGGTGGTGGGACATACGGGGGAGCTACTATCCTGTTCGCATGCATAGCAGCGAACGTCTCCTTCCAATTATGGCGTCCCGCCATAATGGAGTACTCCGGAAGCCACTCTATACCCCTACCCGTCCTACTCTGCCAAGGCATACCCGCATAAGGCGGACCTCTATGCGTGGGGAAGATGAGACCCCTAGTCATGAAGGCATGGAGTCCTAAGGGAACGGCCGGTATGCGGGTGCAAGCAGAAAAATCAACACCCAAGCTCCTAGCAATGTGGGTAACTATCCCACCATATCCTATGTTGCCCTTCTTCTTGTTCTTGAGCTTGCTCATCGTAGCAGCCAAGAGAGTGGCACAATCAGCCCGGCGCCCGTACAACATGGAGTATAGCAAAAAGAGCTCATCCGTCTTGATCTTTTGGGGCGTCTCCGTCCTAGGAAAGAGACACTCCGAAAGAACACGGTGAGCAATCTTCAAGGCTAGGTGGTACATCAACCTAGCCTTGGTATCAGCGGGTTGCCAACGGTCCTCGTCGGCGTAAATCATAGCTACCTCCTCCCAAAAGTCCTTGGCGTAAACGCCACTAGGAAATCGACCGTTAAAGGTCTCCTGAAACCCGAAAAAGGTCCCAAACTCACGGATGCTAAAATGATAGTCTCTCTCCATAAGACGGAAAGAGACGGTCCTGTCTACATGGCTGTGCTCGAAAGACATCACAACCTCCCGTGTAATCTCCTCATAAGCGTCTTCTCGGATAGCCGAGAAGACAACTAGTCCGGCTCTATCCAAGAGCCAAGTAAGATCATCCACAATGTTGAGAGGAGCTAGATCCTCCAACAACAAGTATCTAGGACCAATCACAACCCTCTCCTTGATCCTCTCGAGTGCATCGAGATGATCCTCATGTATGGTCGGGACTCTAGGGTGAGGAGGTGAGGATGGAGGTGAAGGGGAAGAGGGTGGTGGTGCCCTAGAGGATGAGGAGGAGGAGGGATTACCCTTCCTCTTCTTATTCTGATCATTCTTCTTCTCTTTTATCCTCCCCGAAACTCTCCTCACAAAGTCCATTTTGTTCAAAATTACGGGCTGTTCTATAGAAACCACGGCCGTAATTCCTCCAGAGACCGTGATTCGTCTCAGAAAGTCGCAAATCTCAGCAAATCAGCACTCAATCTCAACAAATAGGCAGTCCTAATCTAATTTCTTCCAATCTCAATCAGTTCTTCCTAAAATCTCTAACAAAAACGAACCAAATCGACAAGAATCAAGAAGAGAGGAAAAACCTATTTTTCGGATTGAACAATCCGAATTGCGCGTTCCTTGGTGAATTTCCGCTCGATTTGTCGCTTGGATCTTGTTGGTGGTCGAATTTGCTTCAGTTTAGGAAGAAGAATCGTTAAAAACGATTAAGAAACGAGGATTTGAGAGAGGGTCGTGGATTTCGGCTATTAGGTCGTGGAAGAGAGGTTTTGGAGTGATTTTTGTGAAGAACGTGGTTTATATAGTCACAGGCAAAATTTTTGAAAATCACGGTCTGTCGGGGTGTTCCACGGCCGTGGAAATGTACGGAACCGTGGTTTTGGTGATTTTTCAAAGGCTTTTGGAAATTACGGGTACTGTAGCTGTCACGACCGTGGTTTAGGCTGTGGAACTCTCTGTAAAGCTCCAAAGTCCAGATTTCGTCACTTTTCTTCAACATTATCCTCCCCTTTTCCTTTTCCATCGTTCCTACATCCAAAAACACGAACATACCGGAAGGAATCGAAGGCAAAAACAAAGCAAAAACGTCTATTCTAAGCTAAACTATGAATCGAAAACAAAAACAAGAAAGCATTACCTTGGGTTGCCTCCCAAGAAGCGCTTTGTTTAAGGTCCGTAGCTAGACCAATCTCGCACTTATTCAAGTGCGGTAGGTGCGAACTCTTCAGTTTGGAGTTCCGGCGTATACTTCTTGAGTCGTTGGCCGTTCACCTTAAAGCTTCCGCTCGTTTCACCCCATACTTCAACTGCACCATGGGGGAAAATACGCTTAATTAGAAAAGGTCCGGTCCAACGAGATTTAAGCTTACCTGGAAAGAGACGAATCCTTGAATTGAAGAGGAGAACTTGATCTCCTTCTTTGAAGTCCTTTGGAATGATATGCTTATCATGCCAACGCTTTGCTCTCTCCTTATAGATCTTAGCATTTTCATAAGCGTTCAAGCGGAGTTCATCCAGCTCATTGATGTTTAGGAGACGCTTCTCTCCCGCTTCTTTCATGCTGAAGTTCAACCACTTGATAGCCCAAAACGCTTTGTGCTCCAACTCTACCGGTAAGTGACAAGACTTCCCATACACAAGGTTGTATGGTGTGGTTCCTATGGGAGTCTTGTACACAGTCCGGTATGCCCACAATGCATCGTCAAGCTTCAAGGACCAATCCTTCCTAGTCCTTGAAACTGTCTTCTCTAGAATTCCTTTGATCTCCCTATTTGAGATCTCAACTTGTCCACTTGTTTGTGGATGATAAAGGGTAGCAATCTTGTGAGTAACCCCATACTTAGCTAGAAGAGCTTCAAAGCGCCGGGCAATGAAGTGAGAACCTCCATCACTAATGATCGTCCTTGGCGTCCCAAATCGCGGGAAGATGGTCTTGTTAAAGAACTTAACCACCACCATAGCATCATTTGTGGGAGAGGCAATTGTTTCCACCCATCTAGAAACATAATCCACCGCCAATAGTATGTATTGGTTTCCACAAGAGGATGGGAATGGTCCCATGAAATCAACTCCCCAAACGTCGAAAATCTCCACCTCTTGGATGTTGTTGAGGGGCATCTCATTCCTTCTAGAGATATTGCCTGTTCTTTGACAAGCATCGCAGCAAGAAACAAAGGATTGCACATCTCTAAACAAAGTAGGCCAAAAGAATCCAGATTGCAATACCTTTGCGCTAGTTTTGTTCGAACTAGCGTGTCCTCCACAAGGTAGTGAATGACAATGGCGGATGACACTTTGTATCTTATCTTCCGGCACACATCGCCGAATGATGCCATCCGGACCTCTCTTAAAGAGGAGAGGCTCGTTCCAATAGTATTCCCGGACGTCCTTAAAGAACTTCTTCCTTTGTGCGTAGGATAGTCCGGGTGGTATCTCCTGGCAAACCAAATAGTTAACAAAATCAGCAAACCATGGTTCGTTACCTTTGGAGATCGCATCGATGCACTCTTCAATAAGGTGTAGGTGTTCGCCCGGGAAGGAGTCATCGATAGGCAAATGGTCGTCCTCTAGATGTGTTAGGCGACTCAAATGATCCGCAACAGAATTTTCTGAACCTTTCTTGTCGCGGATCTCAAGATCGAATTCTTGTAGGAGAAGAATCCATCTAATTAGCCTTGGCTTCGCATCTTTCTTCGCAAGGAGGTACCGGATCGCAGCATGATCCGTGTAGACAATCACCTTTGCACCTACAAGATAAGAGTGAAACTTGTCAATAGCATAGACAATGGCTAAAAACTCTTTCTCGGTAGTGGCGTAGTTGAGCTGCGCTTCATCTAGCGTCTTGCTAGCATAGTATATGGCGTGGGTTCGCCCCTCTTTTCGTTGTCCAAGAACAGCTCCAATAGCTACGTCACTAGCATCGCACATAACCTCAAAGGGAAGAGTCCAATCTGGAGGTTGGATAATAGGTGCTGAAATTAGAGCTTGCCGGATTGTGTTAAATGCATCCAAACATTCCTGCGAAAACTCAAAAACTGCATCCTTCATCAATAAATTAGTGAGCGGTTTTGATATCTTAGAAAAGTCCTTAATGAAACGTCTATAAAATCCAGCATGTCCTAGGAAACTTCTTATCCCTTTCACCGAAGTTGGGGGAGGAAGTTTCTCTATGGTCTCTATCTTAGCTTTATCTACTTCTATCCCTCTACTAGAGACTAAGTGACCTAGTACAATTCCTTCATTAACCATAAATTGACACTTTTCCTAATTAAGAACTAGGTTAGTGTCTTCACATCTTTGCAAAACAAGAGAAAGGTTAGAAAGACAATCGTTAAAAGAGGAACCGTATACGGAGAAGTCGTCCATGAAGAATTCCATGATTTCCTCTATGTATTCGGAGAAGATGGCCATCATGCACCGTTGGAAGGTGGTTGGGGCGTTGCAAAGCCCGAACGGCATTCTCCTATAAGCAAACGTACCCCACGGGCACGTGAATGTGGTCTTCTCCTGATCATCCGGATGTATCGGAATCTGAAAGAAACCACTATAGCCGTCAAGGTAGCAAAAATGTGAATATTGTGCTAACCTTTCAAGCATTTGATCAATGAACGGCAATGGAAAATGATCCTTCCGCGTTGCATTGTTGAGCTTGCGGTAGTCTATACACATCCGCCATCCCGTCACGGTTCGGGTAGGAATGAGTTCGTTGTTCTTGTTGGTGATGACCGTCATTCCTCCCTTCTTCGGAACTACTTGAACCGGACTCACCCACTTACTATCGGAAATAGGGTAGATGATACCTGCATCAAGAAGTTTAAGAATTTCCTTCTTGACAACCTCCTTCATGGTCGGATTCAACCGCCTTTGAGGTTGTCTTGAAGTTCTAAAATCTTCCTCCATTAGTATCTTATGCATGCATAGGGAGGGTTTAATTCCTACTAAGTCCTCAATAGTATAGCCTAAAGCTTTCCTATGTTTCCTAAGGAAAATCATGAGCTGATTATGTTCATCTATGCTTAGTTCGGAACTAATGATAACCGGAAAGGTAGAATTAGGTCCTAGAAAAGCGTACCTTAGATGAGTAGGAAGTGGTTGTAGTTCAATCGCTTTCGGAGCTTCCGACGATCCTTGAGGAGCATCCGATGTCTCCTTAGAAGTCTCTAAGGGTATTGAGTGTGTGGGAGAAGAATCAGAAGAAGTTAAAGAAGTGTCTCGATCACCCCTTTCCACGGCCAAAATTACGGGTGCATTATGTTCTCCACGGCCGTGGTTTAGGGCGTGGAAGGGAAATACGGTTGTCACATCTTCTCCACGACCGTATAACTCCCTGGAGTGGGACACGGTTTTGGTTGTGAAATCCACGGCCGTGGAATACAGTGTATGGCCGTGGATTCTCACGTTTTCAGCTTCATCGTGGAGTTTTTCAAACTCCACTTCATGCATCTCCTCTTGTGCTTCTAAGGCTTCAATTGCCTCATTGCACTCTTCTTCTTCCCCTACATTGGTTAGACTCATAGTGATAACTTTTTGTAAAGGATCGTTAAAGAGAATCGCACTTACCTCCTCCCTAGATAACCCTTCTTCATCTTGGATATCGAATATATCCTCATCAAAGATTGGCTCCTTCACTAGAGTGGAAAGAACGAACTCTACTTTCTCTTCTCCTATATCAAAAGCGAGTCTACCATTCTTGCAATCGACTATGCAGCCGGAAGTTGCAAGAAACGGTCTTCCGAGTATGATCGGGACCGGACTATCTGCAGGAATATCAAGTACGACAAAATCAATGGGGACAAAGAATTTACCTAGCTTGACTGGGACGTCTTCTACAATACCGACGGGGCGAGTGATGGATCGATCCGCCATGTACAACGTCATCTTTACCGGTTTAGGGTCGCCTAAACCGATCTTCCTGCACAATGCAAGTGGTATGATGCTCACACTTGCTCCTAAGTCACACAAAGCGTCATATGTGACATCTCCCACTCCTCTGGGAATGCAAAATGACCCCGGATCCTTCAGCTTTGGGGGCATTTTCTCCTTCATGGTCTTGATGAGATCCGAAGAATCCGAACTCATCTTGACCTCACCGAAGTCTTCTAGCTTCCTCTTGTTGGAGAGGAGCTCCTTCAAGAACTTGCCATAAGCCGGCATACCTACAATAGCATCAATGAATGGTATATTAATATGCAGCTTGCTCATGAGTTCTATGAATTTACCGAATTGTTTATCTAGGTGCGCTCGCGCTCTAGATTGAGGGAATGGTAGGGGAGGTTTGTAAGCTGGAGGAGGAACGTAGACATCTTCCTTCTCCTTCCCCTTTTCTTTGTCTTTGTCCTTTTCTACGGAGACTTCAACAAACTTAGGCTGCGGATCGGTAGTAGTCACTCCGCTCCTAGTTGTGATTGCCATAACCCTTCCCTTAGGGTTGTCCTCCGTCTTTCCTGGAAGCTTCCCTTGATTCCTAGGAACTTCCTCCGCATGGCTGAACATTTGGTTTTCTAAAACCTTTTGAGCTTTATCAACCTTGGAAATTTGATCATCAACCTTAATGATGCGGTTCTCCAACCCTTGAAGCTTTCCCAAAATCGTTTCCAACATGGGATCGGGCTTCTCCTTTCCCGAAGTGTTTCCTCCATTAGATGATCGCCCCTGGCTTTTCAAAGGAGTAAAGGAAGAGGAAGGTGGAGTTAGTGAATTAGAGTTGGAAGGATAAGAGTTACCGGAATTTTGTTGATTGGAGCGCCAATAGTTGTTGTTTGAACCCCTATTGTTGTTCCAATTGTTGTTCCGGTTGTTGTTGTTTCCATTCCAATTGTTATTCCGGTTGTTGTTCCGGTTATTGTTGTTGTCCAAATATCCAACCTCCTTGCCTTGTTGCTTTGGGAAGTTGGTTTTGATAGCCTCCTTCAACTCTTTAATCTCATTGTTGAGGGAGAAAATCTGATTTTGAGCTTCATGTGTGAGCTTTGCTCCTTGCTCCACACGATTTCCCTCCACTTTCCGGTGGGAATACTTCTCTATGACTCTTGCTTGCTTCTCAATGAAGTCCCAAGCGTCATCTTCTCTCATGTCAATGAACGTTCCACATGAGAGGGATTGGAGGTTGAATTGCGTTCCCGCATCCAGCCCCTTGTAGTAAATCTCCAGCAATGCAAGCTTGGATATGCCATGATGAGGGCAATCCAATAACAAGTCCTGAAACCTTTCCCATGATTGAAACAAACTTTCGTTAGTCCTCATGGAAAATGCATTGATCTTACCTCTAAGTTCCGCCGTTTTGGATGGCGGAAATAATTTGGTGAGGAACTCCACGGAAAGGTCTTCCCACGTGTCTAGTTTCCCCCTAGGAAGAGCTTGGTACCAAGACAACACTTTCCCCTTCAAGGAGAAGAAGAAAGGCTTGAGCTTATAGTTGTTGGTAGTAGCGCTCTTCGGTCTCATTGTCTCCATCATACACTCAAAGTTTTGCAAGTGTTGGTGTGGAGATTCAGCGCTTGTCCCGCCAAATTGGTTTTGGCGAACAAGAGTAATAACTTGAGGGTTGAAGCTAAACCCTTGCACATCTTCAGCATCGAAATTCACGCCCAAGCGGCGTGGTTGTTGTGTTGGATCCATCCGCTGGCCAAGAGTTCTTGGCTCATCATCTACACGTTCGATCCTCACATTCCTAGGCGGAATGCGGCGATTAGCAGCTCCCCGTGGATGGAAAGGATTCACATTGATCGTGGGATCAATCTCCTCTAGCGGTGGCATGGAAGAATCACTATCATCAGCGGATGAGTGACTTCTTCTTCTAGATCTTGATCCCCTCCTTGAGGATTTCTTACTTCCCTTATTCTTGAGGTCGCTTAGTTCTATCCTCATTTGGAAAATCATATCCTGTAGATTGTTAACTTGGGATTGATGACGATCCATCTCATCCCGGCAAATGTTCTCATTCCATTGGAGTTGAGCTTCCTTCTCCGCTAACTCCGCTTGAAGATCATGTTCGTGTTCTTCAGCCATCTTCTTTTCCTTGCGCTTTTGCCTTAAAGTTTTCTCTAGCTCTTGATCAAGAGGTAAGAGATCTTCGGTGTTCCTAGACCTGCGCATGCACTCAAAGTAATATCAAATAACGAGAGCAAGCTCCCAAGCTTGACAACCGGCTACCGAATTCGGCCGAAACCAAATCCCCGGCAACGGTGCCAAAAACTTGTTCGCCCCTAAACGTGCATGCAAATAAGTTTTAATTATAAAACTAGAATCAAGCAAGCGAACCCGCAGTGTACGGATCGATATAGTTAAGCAAGGATTCCAGAGTATCGAACACAGGGATTTGGGTGGGAACAAATTCAATTGCAGATTATCAAGCGAGTAAATATGAGAGTTTTTGCAAATATTGGGAAAACAACAACCCTAAAGATCCAAGTATCCAGCTGTGGCAATCGATTCAAGATTTACTATTGATGTACAGACAGAGTTGAGATATGCAAAGGTATACTAAGGTAAGGTAATCGTACGGTGAAGTTCCAAAAACCTTATATGACTCACCTACAAGACACTCTCTACACAGGTTGTTGAGGCTTCAATGTAGAAAGGTTCTAAAGATAAGAATTAATGTCAAATACCCAAACTTGTAATCCAAGGATCAAGACTAACTTAACCGATTGAGGTTGTAACACTCACAATCGAGGTAGAGGTTGTTGAGGCTTCACTACCACCTAGAAAAGGCAAGCCTAAACTAAGTTAAAGCAAATCTTTAACTTTGGATTAAAGTAAAAGCAGGTTCGTAAACTTAAGGGAAATTACGGGTGGATCTTGAGATTCCACGGTCGTGGAACTCAAGAACAAATCGTGATTTAGGGTTCGTCGACGATTCTTTCAAACTCTCAGGGTCTAATCTGTTTACGATCGATCTATCATCATCTTAGCCACAACTATCAACCCTTCACCTTAGAATTGTTAAGGGTTTTTAGCCAACAACAGTCATATTGATATCAATTCAAGAATTAAAAGATTGAAAGATGAAAACTTCCGAAAACTTTCAATAAACTCCAAACCAATCTCAAAGTCACAATCAAGAACGAATAATGTCACTAATTCCAGAATAGAACGAATAAACACAATCTTAGGTAAGAAGGAAGAATGGGATGTCAATCCGTCTTCTAAATCAAACCTAAACAAGAAGAGAAGTCTTCTTGCAAGAAATCTTCCGAATCTTCCGTCAATCCGGGAAATCTGGAAATCCCAACGATAATCTCCACCAAAATGCGAAATTAGGGCAAATCTAAGCACGAACGTCGATCTCCAACGAGATGTAAATGCGTCTAAGCGAGGGTAAGCAGTGATCTAAAGCGAGTAGCGGCGATGACGGAATCTCCCTTCGTCCGTCTTTTTATAGGGAAAGATAAAATATCGGCCCAGCCCAATCTTTAAAAGATCGTGGCTTCAAAATGTGGCGAAAAAGATCGCCAAGATCACGGTCGTGGAAGTTTCCACGACCGTAATTTAGAGCGTGGAAAGTGTCACGGTTTGAACCATGGATTCCACGACCGTAATAGTTACTGGAATGCATCACGCCTCTCTTGCAAGGTTCCACGGCCGTGGAACTGAACGTGGTTTGTAGTACGGCCGTATTTTAGAGCGTGGTTTAGGGCAAGAACGTGATTCTTCCCTAGCCTCGTGCATTCCTGAAGTTGACATCCATTTTGCTCCTAAGAATGCCCTCAATCCATGGACGTACTCGATCAACTCATCTTTGCTCGATTCCGTTCGGAAATGACTCTCAATCACCTATAATCAACATTAAGCTAGTGTAGACATCCATATTGACAATATAGGCAAACTAGCTCACTAATGTAACAATGCTCAATCAAAAACTATCAATATGAATCAAATACACTTAGAAAACGTGCCTAAAGTATCACAATATTTCATGCTAACAGCAACCAATATTGTCGACCGAGATTACCCTTGTTGTGTTCATCTTGTTTCACTAAATGAATTTCAGTCGAGGCAAAAAAAGTTTTAACTAGTTTTTATATGGTTCTTCTCAAAAATTATGATGCAATGCATGGAATATAAACATATGAAGATATAAAGCTCAAGCATCAGATTAGAGTCATAAAAACATACGATCATAAGTAGTTATTATAGACCCAAGTAGCAAATACCCCATACTTAAAATACACATTGTCCCCAATGTGCACAAAAGAGAGGAAAAAGTACTTACAATGTCTCATAGCAGAACAACATAATAATAATAAGAAGCATCATCATCATCATTAAGAATCAAACGTCCGGCGGTGTAGGATATGGGAGGTGGGTGGGGTCGAAAGCATGACCAAACTGCTAGTAATACATGTCAGTCGTCATCCTGTGGTGAATGGCATAGCGATCATCCATATCACGCCTCATGTCACCTAGCAGTCTGGTCTGAGTAGTGTGGCGCTCATCCATAGTTTGTCTCATGGTGCGGAAGGAAGTCTCCATCCGCTCTCCTAACTCCCAGACCATCCCATGAATGTTTAAGGAACCTTCTGAGGGGCGAGAACCGCGCTGAGGTCGCACCCTCCTAGGTGGAACCTCCAGTTGTCCAGTCCTTATCGCCGGATCATCGTTTGTATCCTCTTCGTCAACATCCACAACGGGAGCACTAAGACCTGCAGTATCAGTCCCGGTGTCCATAGTAGCTACCCCATCATCTCCCTCATCGCTATCAGTGCCAAACTCAGCATCAACGTCGGCTTGTCTTTGTAGTGGTCTGAATAACTCTCTCCAATGCCGCGGATCGACGACCGTGTACTCGGATGACCAAGGAATTCCCTTGGGAGTTCTGTTCTCCCAAGGCATGGCAACATAAGGTGTGTCAAGACCTCGAAGGACGAGAATCCTACGAGTGATGAAATCATGGAGACCTAAAGGTTTAGCCTCAGAGGCTAAGGTACAAGCAGAAATATCAATCTCCACGATCCGAGCAATGTGAGTCCCCATGCCTCCCTCACATATGTCTCTCTTACTCTTGTTGGCAATCTTATGCAGCATATCCGCCAACAAGGGGGATAATCAGGCACCTCACCAGAAGTCATGCACCACAAAGTAAACTGCTCACCCGCCTTGATTTTCTGAGGCACTTAGAGTCCTTGGGTAACCAATTGTCAACACTAGTCTGGTTGATGCAATGCTCTCCCAAAATACTCGAGCTTGGAACTTTGTGGGGAAATCGATAGTAGTAGGTGAGAAGCCAAACACAGCTCCAAAGTTATTTAGAGTGACTCCGTAATTCTTATTCATGAGGCAGAACTTCACTCCCCTAGCCTCCACCACATAATTAAATGAGCTCAAGAACTCGTAGGTTCTCTCCATGTAGGCCGGTTCCCTAAAGGCAACCAACCCCTCTAGCCCACCATTAGTGATCATGCTAGGCAGATCATCAACAACATGTAGGCATGAAAAATCTTCAACATCTATATATCTAGGATCGATAATAGGGTGAGCACAAATACGATCGTACCTCGTTCGGTGACGATATTGGATAACCAGCAGTTGTGGAGGTGGTGGGGGTGAAGGAGAAGCTTGTCGTGCACTAGCACGACCACGTACCACTATTGCTCGTTCGAACGACGCAAGTTTTCAATTGCAGCAAGCGATCTCATTCTATTCTTGATGAATCTCGGCCAAGATACTTGGGCTTGACCGAGATTAGAGGGTCTCGATCGAAACTCACAAATCTGTAAAGATCTGTTCTCAAACATACTACCAACATTTTCCTAGATCTTTCTCGACCTATTTTCAAACCAACAACATAGCAACACAAGCCAATTTCGACCAAAATCAACCAAACTTAGTATGAGAAGTTTTCAAACGAAATTACCCGATTTCTGTCGATTTTGGTGGATTGAAGTTCCGATTGATGCTGGAGGAGCGTATGTGGTGCCTTTCTCGTCGATTTTGGTCCAAGAACTGAGATTGCACCACACAATTCTCTTCCAATTTGATCCTAGGGGTTTTTGGATGCTCTATTTCCTTTATTAAAGGCACAAAAAAGGTATCTCCCTAGGTATCGATTCTAGAACCCAATCTAAAGAACAATCCAAAGATGAATGCAATAACGAAGAGGTAGTATCATCAAGAGACTTAACACACTCTAACTCAGATTTATGCACATTTATCTTAAGATTATTCATGTCATGCTCATGCATATTGCAATAAATATCATTCATAACATGTTTATGTATATTACAATCAAGATCATTCATATCATGCGTAGGCTCATCACATCCTGCACAATCACACAAAGTAACAACAAACTTATGAAGTTAGTGAAATGGAAATGCCTTACTTGTTTTCTCTCACACTCACACTCACACTCTGATGTGATATCGTAAGCTAAATTGATGTGGTTGTCTTGGATGGAATAATGCTTCTTTACACATCGATGATTAGCTTCAACTACCCTTGGATGACTTATATAGTCGACTTGGCTCGGAAGAAGGTTATTGTGTTAGAAGATAGTCAAGGTAAACCTATTGTAAGTCTCTTTACATAATTGACACAAAGTTGAAAGAACATTGCAAGTAGGCACAACTAGTATGATAAAAAGTGTAGATACTAACTAACACACTCAAAGAATTGACTCAATGTGTTTTGAGTAGAAAAGAGGCAAGAAATAGAATCACAAGAGATTAAGAAGAGAGTTTTACTTACCTTGCTCTTGAGAAACTAGAGAGAGATAGGTGGTTAGGGTTTTTGTCTCGACGGTAGCAAATCTTGGTCGAAATTATAAAATCTCGGGTAAGATTTCTCAATGGGGCCCGAGATTTATCAAAGGCAAGGTTTTCACGATGGAAACTGGTCGGGCCTTGGGGGTAAGTTTCTTCCTTGATGCCTTCTTTATATTTACACACATGGATCACATTAACCCTCGTTTCAAAGGCTTCACCAAAACTTTGGTTATAATCGATGATATAAAATATAGGTGAAGTCAAGAGAGGATTCTTTATATGATATGAACGTGTATCCAAGGTTATGGAAGAATGTACAACTACTGCATAGAGGATGGTCAAACTTTGAAAGAGATATTTGGTTAGGATTGAAGATATTGATAACATCTCACATACTAAATAAGATCTCAACAATAAGATACTCCACAAATATCTTTCCTTCTTTGATGTAGCTTGATAAGATACCTCTCTGAACATATGATCCGTATATATTGTTAGATCGGATTGGATTTGGAGAAAAATAGAGATCTTGTGGTTAACATAAAATCTCGGGTAAATATTTAAAAATCTCGGGCGAGATTCCTTTAATGGGGCTGAGATTTCGTTTTTGCATTAGAATCTCGAGTCAAGGTTTCACTTTGGGTTATGGCTGGCTTGTGGTTGTTTATGGTTGTTCTCTCTTTTCGAATAGTCACAAGACAAAGCACGCTAAGCTCAAATAACTTCGAAAAAGATGAAAACTCGATAAGACTCGATTTTTGTGTGACTCAAAGAAGACACAAATAAATATACTCAAGCGATATACTTAGCTTGATAACACGGTTTGAGTTTAACTGCAATCGATTAACTTTGATACCACTTTGATGCGGGGATGATGCCACAATTTCCTGATCCAGACTGAAGTTCACAATGACAACAAAAAAAAAAGCAAATCTCGGTGCAAATCTCGGACGAGATTTGTATGGTAAGGCCGAGATTTGTGAAACTCGAACACAAAGAACGTGAGTTGGTGGAATGATAATGGAAAGATAAGAAGATTAATAATGGAATGAATTATTGAAATGTAGGAATATACGAAACACGGTATTCTTGCAAAGAACCTTGACCAATTGGATCAAAACCCCTTAACAAAGAGATTACCTTAACCCTCCTTTTTCCAACCTTACACAAGCATTCCGAATAAGAAAAACACAAGGAAGGACTAGTTTGACTAGTAGCACCAATCTTCAATAAGATTAACACACAAGAACAACCTAGCGAAGACTCACAACTATTCAATCAAAGACTTTCTTTTTGATTAAATTAAAATGAATAAAACATGAACTTAGTAAGCAAAGTATCGAGTATCTCACATTATTGTGGAAATAATAATCAATCTATGGCTAATTATTGACCCATAACTCGCGAAGATTGCGTAATTAATGAGTATGAGTCCCACTGTTATGTTCCTGACGTAATTTTGGACGTATGGGGAAATTTTCACTTTTTCCCCCGGGTAATTATTTCCCTCTGGTCTTATTTGGAGCATTTGGGAGCTCCAATTAATAAAAATGCAGTTGAGAGAAATGATCAGGACATCGGATATGTCCTAGATATGAAATAACATGGAGAGGCAAAATGGCCAAAAGAGTCGTTAGTTCGTTTCTTAACGGCTAAGAAAGACGGCTTAGGAATACACGTTTTCCGAGTCAGTTGTGGAATAATTATCCCTACAATATTCCAAATTTATTATTCCAATCTCGAGAAGTTTGGAGAAGGGGGTTCGACCTGCCTATGGATCGGTTATGTAACACCCCGAATCCGCGGGACTCGAGATGCCACATTGGGCTAGGATCTAACAATGGATCCTGACCTTAGCCTTACAACAAGTTCACTGGACCTTACAACATGACACTGAAAGATATAAAACAAATACATAAAGCACTATAAATGTACAACCAAAGGTAAAGAACAACATAACCGAGTATATAAAATGACATCCTCACACAGGAGGTACAAAAGATCATCCTCACGCAGGAGGGAACCACAACAAACCCAAGCCAACCACCTAATGTACGAGAGTCCTCGGCCTTTCACCCTGCCAGATCACTCAGCAACGCCTAACCTGTAAACATCTACAACGCGGTATGAAAACGTTAGCTAACCATACGTATATGAGGTTATGCATAAGCACAAACACAATCTTGAAAGATAAACACACCATCATGCTATCATACATATACCCATTTTATCATCTTTATATAATGTTCATTCACTCAAATCACACACACACACACAGATATATATATATATATATATATATATATATATATATATATATATATATATATATCCATAGAGGAAAATATGTGACACGAGGGCTGATACATCCTCGCCTCTGAGCCTGCTAGCCATCTGGAGTGGAATCGGTCACACAACGCGTGTACCCTATGGGAGTGGTGTTGTGCCCTCCCCGTATACCAGGTCTGCCCTGACTCAAGAGAACTTCCCAGACTCCACGGCGGGGTGAAAGGGAAAGGTTATCACAGCCACGCATACGGGGGCAATAAATATAACATAAGTCGGTATAAATGACATCTCATGCTATCATAGCAACATGTAATGCACACATCACTCATGCAAACATCCAATATAGGGATGGTAGCTAAGTAAGTCCTACGGACTTACCTCAACCTCGTACTTAGCTCAACCACAACAACCTCCAATCTTGAGAGAGGGGCATTGCCTAATAACAAGGCATAAAGATATATCAACCTCTATTCATCAAAGAAGTCACACCTAGACCCAAAGGGATCCATGAGGATCATACTCAATCTCACAACCTAAATCAGCATCAACCTAAGTCCTTAAAGCCATACAAGGCATAAAATGATCATAACC
Source organism: Fagopyrum homotropicum (assembly GCA_033239125.1). Classification (NCBI taxonomy): domain Eukaryota; kingdom Viridiplantae; phylum Streptophyta; class Magnoliopsida; order Caryophyllales; family Polygonaceae; genus Fagopyrum; species Fagopyrum homotropicum. The sequence continues at coordinate 66,016,730 of BSWB01000003.1, forward strand.
TCAACAAAACACATTCTCACATATCTAGCATGATTCTATACACTCATACCAGGAAAGGAGGGAACAAAGGCGCCCTAAGGAAGGCCTAGAAGCAATACACACCTGCAGAACCAAGTGCAACACCAAGCTGGTGCAGGTGGCGCAGGGGCGGCTAGGAGATGATGCAGGGGTCGCTCACTGCTGGCGCAGGGGCGTACAGAGATGGCGCAGGGGCGGCTGGTGTGCAGAAACACACCACTTCAACTCTTTCTTCACTTCTTCCTTCGATTCCTTCACTTCTTCTTCGTCCAAAACATATACATACAGAAACATACATATATATACATCAACATAAGCCAATTAAGGCTGGAACAAGATCCAAACCTAAGGATCTAAGCTAGGCTAAGGAAGGAGAGGAGAAGATGAAGGTAAAAATAAAGAAAGAGGAAAAGCCATGAACTCACCAAGCTGAGCTCTCCAAAAGATCACACACACAACACTACCACCTCAAGATGGCTTAACAAGGCACAACAACATCACCATCAGCAAACCACAAGCAAAGCCAAGCATAAAGCTCACAAAACTCATAAAAACTCACACATGGATCAAGAAGAGATCCAAAGGAAGAAGAGAGGAGAAGAAGATCGTGAGGGAGATGGAGCAGGAGAGAGAATGAGGTAACCCTCATCTGGAGGAGAAGAAGAAAATATAAAGGAAAGAGGGGTCAAAAAGCAAGCTCAGGTCAAAGAAGACGGTTGCAACCCACCATAAACCGCAGGGGCGGCTGGCCTGGCCGTAGGGGCAGCTCACAGAACCGCAGGGGCGGCCCACTGCAACTCCAAAGGTAAAAGGCAGGTGCGTCTCAGCTGAGGCGCATGTGTGGGATCTCTCAAAGACTAAGGCTCTTACATCTCACCCCCCTAAAAACAAGTTCCGTCCCGAAACTTGCAAAATCCCAAAGTCTCTCGGACTCATAAGCCGATGTAGAACTCGCACTCTCTCTATCGGAGGTATCACATCTCCGTTCAAAAGATCACATCCTATAACAATCTATAAGCTCAACATCAACATGGAGGAATCATCAACTCCAGAAATCAGGGCCATAACGCTACCCAAAGGCGTAGAGGAATCACATCACTCACCATACCACATCACAAGGCGTAGAGGAAGCACATCTCTAGCCAAAACATATCACATGCATAGAGGAAATACGCCTCTAGCCAAACTATAAATATATACAACGTAAGGAGGAATCACATCTTCACTTAAACTATGTCCATCAAGGTAGCATGGAGGAAAGAACCATCTCCAGCTGAATCCTAATCACACCCAAATAGCATGGAGGGAAGAACCATCTCCAGCTATAAATATAAAACATACTCAGGTAGCATGGAGGAAATAATCATCTCCAGCTATGATATACATCACGCTAGCACATCAAGATCTACTAAGATCATACATCACATCATAGCTAGCATGGAATAAACATATCAAGGCATATAAACACATAAGCACAACATTCATCAAGATAGCACTAAGGTCTACTCGGGCTCCCACAAATGGGCATGTCCCAACATATACTGTGGATAGTTCCTCAGGATACTATCCTCAATCTCTCACATGATCTCTTCAGGTCCTCACCTTGACCATGATGTCCTCAATATGGGAATGTCTTTCGAATGCAAACGTCTCATATCTCGTTCTAAGATTGTAATCGAATGCTCAACAAAGGTGGGGTTGGACTCAACCACCAAATCATCATAACTCACAAAGTGTCTCGAATCTGGTATATACTTCCTCAGTTGAGACACATGAAACACTGAGTGGATATCCTCTGACCTCATAGGCAAACCTAAACATCCTGCTTCCTTCACAATACTGATCAAGATCTCAAGTAAACCGACATATTGGAAACTCATTTCCCTTTTCCATATTAGCACGTCTAACGTCATACAACTGAGATAATTTCAACCGGACATGAACTCTCGCTTGAACTTTATAGGTTAATGCCTCTTGTCTACATATGATATCTGGTGACTCTGTACAACCAACATTCTTCCTCTAATCAGCGCTACTTGAACTATAAAATCCTGAATCTAATCAGGTGTTATTTTACTAATACTGCTAGGTCACTTCTAGCATAAAGGTATACGACATCTATGTCTATATATTGCCTCATAGGGCCATCCCAAAAAGATGCACATCCATCATTGTCATATAATAAAATCATTAATGGGAGGTAATCTAACCATCCATGCTTCCAATCCAACTTACAACTCCTAATAGATCATCAAGGTCTAGATGGTCCTCTCTAAATGACCATCTGTCTGGGGGTGAAACATAGTCATGAAGTATAGACTCGTCACCAAAGCAGTCTCTATCTGCTGCCCAAAAACTCAAGTAAAACATCCATCTCGATCAAAGATGATCGTTCTCGTACACCATGGAGTCTCACTATCTATCTAGTGTACTCCTCAACCAATCCATTTTCTGGCCATGTCTTTCTGATAGGAATGAAACGTGACGGTTTCATTAATCTGTCATCAACAATTTAGGTACATCAAAACTCCTACTAAGCCTCAATCTCATCACAAGATCCATAGAGATGTCCTCCCCAAATCCACTACTGCACTGGTAGTGGATGGAGCTCATCCCTAGGTCGGTAATGCTCTATCTAGACTTGCTGAAAGGTCACACACTGTATCACAAATCTGGTCACATCGACTTCAATCTTCTACATCGATTTAATTGTCTCACCTCATGGTACATCTTACTCATACTTGGATGTACTGAATAAGGTGTACAGTGAGTGCACTGTAAGATTCTCTGTCCCTCTCTGCATCCGTAGGTACACAAAACGGTCACGACGCTTCATCACTCTACCTACTCCATCGGAGAAACTGTGGTACCTTGATAGCATGTTTTATAGTCTATATTTCGGGGCTGGTTTAGACGTTTTATCTTCAATAATTTGCATGTATGGATGTATATTATGTGATTATATTGTTGTTTCATCTACCTTTACGAGAATCGAGGTCTACACCTAGTTTCATTGTAATTGTAGGTAAAATGGCACGTTTTGGATCGAAATGGAGCTAAGGAAGCTAATGAGTCATTGGAGCTACATTCTGGAGCTTAAGGAAGAACTCACGAAGCATGGAAATGACTAAAAAGATTTACTTTGGACCAGATTCGAGAGATTTCACATTCAGTTGAGATTCACCTCGGTCAACTACAGTGTCACCTCGACAGAGGTGATCTTGAGGAGCGCCCCGACCGAGGCGAATACCCTGTCGCTTGCGAGATCTATATTTTTGGCTGAAATCTTTTATTTTTGGAAAGAAGATATCTTATTTTTTTGGATAGATTTATGGAAGGAAGATATGATTTCTGATTGATTTATTTTGAGAGAGAGATATATATTTTATAGGAAAGTATCTTTTTAAGATATTTTATCTTTGGAAGATAATTCTCCTATATAAAGGGTTGGATTTTCCACAAGTTCAACCATGCTTGGAGCATCCAGCAATTGAGGGATTTTCTGGAGGTTTGAAGGAAGAGTTGAATGAAGTATTGAAGGATTGAAGTCCAAGGAAGGAAGGAATCATAGTTGGAATTGCTTTTTGAAGGAATTTAAAAGACTTTCTTAAATTGTCTTTTGGTTTATTGTCTTTGCTGAGTTGTGATTGAGGAACGCTTATTTGTTGTTTGATTCAGTTATTGAGACCTTTTTCTTAAGGTTTTCTTGTTCGAATATTGATTCCTTTTCCATAAATTTGATTATTATTATTATTATCATGATGATTGTTGGCGAAGTTTCTTATGCGATTCTAGGGTGATTGGCTGAAAGTTGTTGGGGAAACGATGATAGAATGATCTTAATCCCAGAAGGACCCTGAAAGCTCGAGTCTTTAACCTTAACCCTAGAATACCTCGCTCAGTCGTTGAACATCTCGGCCGGGGAGGAATCTGACTGAACGAGGTGACTTTTCCTGAACCTATTCTGAGTTAAGAATTTAAGTTTGCCAAATCCTATCCTTATTACACCTTTCCTGGTTCAATGCAAGCCTAGGATGAGACTTACCCGGTGATTCCTTTGTTTGTTTACCTAAGATCATGAGTGTAGAAGGTTTATCCTTTATTGGGGTTTGAGTGTGCCTTCATCCCATCTTTGTGAATTAGCTTGAGACTTACCCGGTAAAGGTTGATTCTATTCCCTTGGGTGGTGTGTTGGTTTGAGATTATAGTTCCTTTCCTTAGTACCTTGAGACTTACTCGGTGATAGGAGCTTTGGTTTGGGATAGTGAGTAGTGAGACTTTCCCGGTGATCTATTCCCACCTTAGAAACACCTTCCCTTTGCAAATCTCAGCTTTGTCCGCGTTATCCTTTGAGATCTTGAGTCAGAACCACAACTAGATGCTTTAATCCCTAGAATCCGCATTTCCCCTTATTTGACTTTACATCATATTTGATTGCTTTAATTGCTTTTAGTTAATTGCAATATTTGACAACCTGATTCTGTGCTTTGTTTCACCTAAGTCCATGTGATCGACCCCTGGAATTCTTGCTTTTATTACAATTGACCCGTACACTACGGGTTCGCATATTTGTTCAAGCATACTTCTTGGGTTATAAATTTTAAAGCTTGCACACACTGTTTGGAGCGAACAAGTTTTTGGCGCCGTTGCCGGGGACTTGGTCTAGACCGAGCCGGTTTCAGTTGTCTTTCGGGCCTATTGTCCTTGTTGCTATTAACCACTCTACTTGAGTGTTTTCGCAGGATCTTTTTAGGCTTATGCGAAGAACCCGTGCTGGAAAGGAAATCGTTCCTTACGATCCCGAACCAGAAAAGACATACAAGCGACGATTAAGAGAAGCTAAGATGGCCAATCAAGACAATCGTGATCTTGAAGCCGAATTGAAGGAGGCGCTGGAACAACTACACCTCAATAAAGAAGAACTGCAGCGAGAGAGAGAAGAGACACGCGCAAGAACTGAAGGAATTGAAGTAGATATGGCCGCTCTAAGGGCCCAGTTTCTGCCTCGACCGATCCCAGATCCTCGACCGAGGTAGGACCCAATCCAAATTGCCGCGGCCGAGATGCACCTACCACCTCGGATGCCTATCCGAGATAATCTTTTTGCTAGAGTTCCACAAACCCTAGGACAGAGGATGGACCCTAATCAGCAAGTCAGGCGTCCAGGAGTCAACCTAGGTGATCCAGCTGACCATGATTACGTACTTCGACCGCAATTTCTATCAATGATCCGACAATGTCAATTTGGAGTATTAGAGAAGGAGTCTCCGCATCAACATTTGCAAAACTATGAGATTCTGATGGAGACCTTGAGACCTTCAAGACTGGAGAACAACAACTACAAGTTAAGGCCTTTCTATTTCTCCTTGAAAGACAAGGTACTTGCTTGGTATCAATCTCTTCCGCCCGGAAAGATCAACACTTGGGAAGAGATGACGACGGAGTTTCTTACAAAGTTCTTTCCTCCCTCTAAGACAACTGAAATGAGAGGGAAGATCAATGCATTTATCATGAAGGACAAGGAGAGTTTGTCCAAGTCATGGGAGAGATTCAAGGATATTCTATTGGATTGCCCACATCATGGGATTCCAAAGATCGAGTTGCTAGAGATTTACTTCAAGGGATTGGATGGAGCTACTCAATTCAATCTCCAACTACTTTCCGCCGGCACATTCATGGACATGCCGCAAGATGAAGCTTGGGATTTCATTGAAAAGCAAGCTTTGCATATGGAGAAGTATTCCCATCAAGGAGCCGAGAATGGAGCAAGGAGAGTTAGCTTCCAGGAAACATCATCAAATGGAGCTCATCTCACCTCGCTTAGCAATGAGGTAAAGGCATTGAAGGAGCTTTTAGTAGCTCAAACGAAGAAGGAGCAAGATGGAGGATATCAAGGAAGAAACAACTATCAAGGGCCACAGAACAACAACAATTACAACAATAATAGAAACTCCAACAACAACAATTGGAGATCTAATCAACAAAATCCCGGTAACCCTTATTCTCATGCTCATAATGCTCTTAACCCCCCCCCCCCCTTCTTCCTCTTCTTATACTCCATTGAGAAGCCAGGAGCCTGGATCGAGTTCGTCCCATCCAGAGAAGAAAGATGCAGTATTGGAGGCAATTTTGATCAAGCTCAACGCTATGGAGACATCAATGAATTCATTTTCAAAGGTACAAAAAGCCTTAGAGCAACAATTCTTCAACAAGGCGAATGAAGCGCCAAGAGATCCAATGAAGCTCCCAGCAAGGACAAAGAGCAACCCTAAGGGACATATTATGGCAATAACGACAAGAAGTGGACTGAAAACTGCAGATCTAGTACCTCGGGTGGTGCCAGTTCAGACAAAGAACACCTCGGTCCAGGATCAAACGAGGAACACTTCGGTCGAGGTGCCATTTAAGGTGGAGCCCCAGAAAGTGAAGGATAATTCTGAAGTTTATGTTCCACCTCCTGCTTATAAACCACCACTTCCATTCCCTCAGTCAAGGGCCATAGCACATCTAGACAAGCATTTTAGTATGTTTGTTGACATAATGAATAAACTACACATTAACATCCCTCTCCTTGATGCTATTCTAGGGATGCCCGCCTATGGGATGTTTCTGAAAGAAATCCTATCAAGGAAGAGAAAACTGGAAGATTTTGGAGAAGTTAGGATGACATCTAAGTCCTCGGAGCTCATTCAAATCATGAAGGAGAAGATGCCACCCAAATTGAGAGATCCCGGTTCATTTTGCATTCCTATTCAAGTTGGGGATGTAACTTATGAGGCGTTATGTGATCTAGGAGCCAGCGTGAGCATCATCCCACTAGAGCTATGTGAGAAGATCGGACTGGAAGAGCCCAAGCCGGTGAAGATAAGACTATACATGGCGGATCGCTCCATTGCCCATCCCATGGGCATCTTGGAAGATGTTCCCGTCAAGTTAGGTAACATCTATTTACCTATAGACTTGTTGTACTTGACATACCCGCAGATTATCCCGTTCCTATCATTCTTGGGAGACTATTTCTAGCAACTTCGGGTTGCAATGTGGATTGTAAGAACACCAAGTTGAAATTCAACATTGGTGGAGATCAAGTGGAATTTGCATTGATTGCTGCAATGCAAGGAGAGCCACTGGAGGACGACATCTTCAACATCTTCAACATCTATGATGAAGAAGAATCAAGAGAATTGGTGAGCTCTATCCTTATTAATGACCCTCTCGAAAAAGTTCTTAGTTTTAGTTTAATGGAGGAAGGTATAGATGTTTCTTGTGATGCAGATATACAGAGCTTAAAGGCATTGGAAGCAGATCCAGGAGCTAAGATTGAGAGACTAATCCAGGAGAAGAAAAGCAATTTAGGTTCCGGTCCCAGTTCCAGTACCTCGACCGAGGCACTTTTTGGATCAAGCGAGGTGTTCTTATCTGAAGAACATGTCGGTCACCCATCTCGGACACTGACCGAGACAGCAAGCGAGATGTTGTCAATTGAGGACAACAAACTTCCTAAACCTTTTTCTGAGAATCATTTATAGTTGGTGGAGCACTAGCTCCACCAAGCTTCTGATGGTAAAGAGCCTTGATATGTTGATATTGTTAATTATCTTGTTTGCCAGGAAATACCGCCCGGATTGACGTACGCTCAAAGGAAGAAGTTCTTCAAGGATGTACGTCACTACTACTTGAATGAACCTCTACTGTTTAAGAGAGGTCCGGATGGGATGCTTCCACGATGCATTCCAGAGGATGAAGTTGCTAGTGTTATACGGCATTGCCACTCGCTTCCTTGTGGAGGACATGCTAGCGCTCACAAAACGTGCGCTAAGGTAATGCGTTCTGGTTTATTTTGGCCTAAATTATTTAAGGATGTGCAAAACGTTTGTTGTTTCTTGTCATGCATGCCAAAGAACAGGGAACTTGTCTAGAAGGAACGAGATGCCACTCAATATATATTCAGGAGGTTATGATTTTTGATGTATGGGGAGTTGATTTCATGGGACCTTTCCCATCTTCCGCAGGGAACCTCTACATTCTCCTAGCTGTTGATTACGTCTCTAGATGGGTAGAAGTCATCACCTTCCCCACTAATGACGCCATGGTGGTTGTGAAGCTCTTCAATCGGACTATCTTTCCACGTTTTGGGACACCACGCATCATCATCAGCGATGGAGGGACACATTTCATCAACCGGAAGTTTAAAGCACTTCTATCGAAGTATGGGGTAACCCACAAGGTAGCAACCCCTTATCACCCTCAAACTAGTGGACAGGTCGAGATCTCAAATAGAGAAATCAAGACAATTTTGGAGAAGACCATCTCTAGGATGAGGAAGGATTGGTCCATGAAGTTGGACGATGCTCTTTGGGCTTATAGGACCGCATTCAAGACTCCCATTGGTACCACCCCTTACAATTTGGTATATGGGAAGTCTTTCCATCTACCCGTTGAGTTAGAGCACAAGGCATATTGGGTAATCAAGTGGTTGAATTTCAATATCAAGGGAACCGGAGTGAGAATGCAAAGATCTACAAGGAAAGAACGAAAAGATGGCATGACAAGCATATCATTCCTAAGGAATTCAAAGAAGGAGATCTAGTTCTACTGTTCAACTCCCGTATCCGCCTCTTTCCAGGTAAGTTGAAATCCAGATGGACAGGACCTTACGTTGTGAAAAATGTTTTCCCCTATGGTGTAGTTGAGACTTGGGGATAAACAAGCGGAAGCTTTAAGGTCAACGGTCATAGGCTGAAGAAGTACCGACCGGAAGTCCAAGTTGAGGAGATTGCACCACTACACCTTGTCTAGGATGATGTACGGTCCAGCTAGCGACCTTAAATCAAGTGCTTCTTGGGAGGCAACCCAAGGTATTGCTTTCTTTTCCCTTTTTTCCTAGCATAGTTTTAGATAGTTTGCTTTGCTTTGTTTTTGGCGTCCTCTAGACAGAAACCAGGTACTCTTTAAGGAAGGATTACAGCTCAGGAGCTACACTGGAAGGACAAAAGTTTGAGAAATTGAGAAGACGAAGTTTGATTGAGACACATCTCGGTTGCTGTCACAGCACCTCGACCGAGATGTTCTTGAGGCAACCGAGGTGACTAGGTCTGACATCTAGTCAAACACCTCGGTCCGGTCGGGACCACCTCGACCGAGGTGAAATCAAATTCAACGAGGGGTATAAAAGGCGAAGTGGATTTCTCTCTCCTCACTTTTCCCTCTCAACCAAGCCTCAACCGCGGTGGAGATTTCCCCTCGTTCCCTCGTTTCTTGCTCGTTTTCCACAATTTTTGGTTCAATTTCACAAAGAGAAGCAAGATGATCGGATTTCAAGCACCAAACTGCGAGAAAAACGCTCCGAATCTGCATAATCTGGGTAATTTGTTCAAAAACCCTAACTTCTCTCCTTTCACTGACTTAGGACAGATCCGGCTTGCTGAAAAGGATATAAGTACCCCATAGGAAATAATTGGTAGTGATTTGGGGGAAAATAACTGGAAAATCAGAGAATGAAATCGAACAGCCCTTCACCTCGGTCAGGTCGGCTGTGTCTCGGCCGAGGTGGTTGTCAGAGCAACCGAGGTGTTCATCTTGTCCGTAGTCATGAGTAGCAGATCCGATCGCCAGCTTGTTCTGAGGGATAGACCAAGTAGCTCTTCACTTTCTTCTACATCCCATCCTACTATATCGGTGATCCATGAGCGTCACCATGCCGGCTTTGATAAGATACGCGGGCGTCCTATAGTTACCCCGCGATTTTTAGATGTTGTTGCCTTCGAGTGCCTCCACGTGGCGGAGGACTTGAGGAAGATGACTTCCATGGTAGGGCTAGAGGAGTTTATGGAGATCCGAGCTTCGGCCTACCTAGAGCCGACTATGGAGTTCGTGAGTTCTGTCACTCACATGCCTGAGACGAACAACATAAAGTACCGGTTGTTGAACCGGAACTACATAGTACCCATGGATCAGTTCAGAGAGATATTTAGCTTCCCGACTCCTACCGTCTTTGATTTCCCTTCCCAAGTGGTGGCTCGAGATTTCTGGGGCGAGATTGCCCAAGTAGTTGAGCACAGTGATAGATGGAGACCTGGAGACTCTAGAGAGAGCATCATCTTTCACTTAGCCTTTCGTCTTATTCACCGTATATTCAGCGAAACTCTTCTGGCGCGTACTGAGACGCCCCAAAAGGTCCGACAGGGGGAGCTGTTGAGTATATTCTGTATGGTTATAGGTGGAGTCCCTAAATTTGGAGGGATACTAGTTGAGGACTTGCACAAGATAAAGGGCAAGTCCAAGGGAGATATCTAACATGGAGGATTAGTGACCCATATTGCTACTGCCATGGGTCTGGATCTGAGTGCATGTACAGTGGTTGCGGCTACGAAGCCACTTGGACTTCAGGAGATATCACGAGGCGTATTCTCGTTCCTCGTGGTCTTAGTACACCGTATGTCGCTATGCCATGGGAGACGACAGCTCCACAGGGCATTCTCTGGTCAGCTCAGTTCTCAGTCTTTGACCGACATTACTGGTCTTCTGCTTGTTTCCTTACATGCAGGATGCCGAGATGTTGCTGCAGATGATGAGGAAGATTATGATGATGGTGGAGCTGCTATGGAGACCGGTACTGATACCGCCGGTCCTAGTGTTCCAATTGTCGACCTTGATGACGAGGCGACAAATGAGGAGGCGGCAGCACCACCACGACCAACTCGGCGCAGAGTTCGTAGACACAGAGATCCCGAGGCTCACCGACGGATCGACGACCTAACCGATCAAATTATCGACTCCTATGCTGCTATGACAGTGGATATGTCACAGCGCCTTGCTCATGAGCGCCGACACACTGACGGTTGGATCATCAGATTAGAGAGAGCCAGCATTACGAGCAGCGCATGATGAAGATTCAGTTCCAACATATGATGGGGTATCCATTTGATCCATCCCAGCACCCCTTTGTTCCATATCCACCACCGCCGCCACCAGCTGACCAGGATTAGAGCTTGCATGGATTTTCTTTATTTATTTATTATGCAGTTCAGCTAGGTCCGGTGAGTTTCCTATTTCTCTAGACTTTTATTTGACTCATTGGGACAATGTGTCCCAAGTATGGGGTATTTGGATGAATGATTTGACATTATATATGTATGCTTGTATGACTTCATCGGATATTTTTGATCCTATTCCGTTTATTTGGCTCTATGTGTTTATCTGCCATTACATGAATACATACAGGTTTTTGTTTGAGAAAAACGTCGAAAACTGGTTTGAAAAAAAAAGTTTATTGACCTCGACCGGGATGTTCTTGACTGGACGAGGTAGACACCTCGGATGACGTCAAAACACCTCGACCGAGGTGGGTTCTTAACTGAGAGTTTTTCGAAACGATTTTGTGCTTCTTCTCTGGATATGACCTCAGTGATGATTTTGTTTGCATATTGGTTTTGAAATCTTTATATGCTCGAAAGGTTTTATGATATGTTTAAGTTGCAAAATGCTTTGTTTGAAGTTTTAGCATGTTTAATACTTTGTTTTTTTTTTATCAAAATTATGTTGGATTTGAAGGTTGACACCACATGATGAGTTCTATCACATTCTTCCTGGGATGATTAAGGCAATTCATTCTTTTCTCTTCTTCTTCTTGATCATGCTTTAGCCCCTCATATACATATTTGCCTCCCTTTACCTATCCGGGAATTTGGAAGCAAGCAAGTGAAAGTGAAGTTGAGACATTGGCTGAAAGTGTTAGAAAGAAACAAATAGGTTTAGGAAAGTCAATCATGATGATGAGTAACTCGGCACCATTCACATAGCCGGGTGTTTGTGTCTTGTCAAAGTCGGATTGAGCGATATTCCTAACAGGTCATGGTATGTGCATCAAGGGTTTGAGACATCTCGAGAAATTGATGATTGCTGATTTCCTAGGCTTCGGTTATTGTGCACCTCTGTCCATGCATCCCAAAAAGTAAAGTAAAATAAGCAAAGCTTATTGGTGGAAGATGTTGTGATTCAATGAAAGTGAAGTAAGATCCTTTTCCCGGATTCTAGCACCACATTCCCTATATACATCCCACCCTGACATGTTTCTTGACCTCCTTTGGAAGCCCTTGAGACCTCGAGCTTGGTGATTGACTTGGTGGTTTAAACTGGATTATACATGATTGATTTTGATAAATATGATTTATTATGCATTCTATGATTTTATGAAAAGATGAACAGCTTTCTTATATTCATAAAATATTTTGATCATGTTTTGATTTTATTTGCCATGAAGCATTCTCTTAGAGTGATCTATGAGTGGAGCACACCACCAAAAAGGTTTTGAAATACTTTTCATTGATTTTTCTGACTTATAATCCATTCTATCTTATATCTAAGATTTGGAACATTCTGGGGACAAGCAAGGGACAAGTATGGGGTATTTTGATAGCATGTATTATAGTCTATATTTCGGGGCTGGTTTAGACGTTTTATCTTCAATAATCTACATGTATTATGTGATTATATTGTTGTTTCATCTACCTTTACGGGAATCGAGGTCTACACCTAGTTTCGTTGTAATTGTAGGTAAAATGGCACGTTTTGGATCGAAATGGAGCTAAGGAAGCTAAGGAGTCATTGGAGCTACATTCTGGAGCTTAAGGAAGAACTTAGGAAGCATGGAAATGATTAAAAAGATTTACTTTGGACCAGATTCGAGAGATTTCACATTCAGTTGAGATTCACCTCGGTCAGCTACAGTGTCACCTCGACCGAGGTGATCTTGAGGAGCGCCCCGACCGAGGCGAATACCCTGTCGCCGGCGAGATCTATATTTTTGGCTGAGATCTTTTATTTTTGGAAAGAAGATATCTTATTTTTTTGGCTAGATTTCTGGAAGGAAGATATGATTTCTGATTGATTTATTTTGAGAGAGATATATATATTTTATAGGAATTTATCTTTTTAAGATATTTTATCTTTGAAAGATAATTCTCCTATATAAAGGGTTGGATTTTCCACAAGTTCAACCATGCTTGGAGCATCCAACAATTGAGGGATTTTCTGGAGGTTTGAAGGAAGAGTTGAAGGAAGTATTGAAGGATTGAAGTCCTAGGAAGGAAGGAATCATAGTTGGAATTGCTTTTTGAAGGAATTTAAAAGACTTTCTTAGATTGTCTTTTGGTTTATTGTCTTTGCTGAGTTGTGATTGAGGAATGCTTGTTTGTTTGTTGTTTGATTCAGTTATTGAGACCTTTTTTTTAAGGTTTTTTTGTTCGAATATTGATTCCTTTTCCATAAATTTGATTATTATTATCATGATATTGTTGGCTAAGTTTCTTATGCGATTCTAGGGTGATTGGCTGAAAGTTGTGGGGATGACGATGATAGAATGATCTTAATGCCAGCAGGACCCTGAAAGCTCGAGTCTTTAACCTTAACCCTAGAACACCTCGCTCAGTCGTTGAACATCTCGGCCGGGGTGGAATCTAACTGAACGAGGTGACCTTTTCTGAACCTATTCTTAGTTAAGAATTTAAGTTTTTCAAATCCTATCCTTATTACACCTTTCCTGGTTTAATGCAAGCCTAGGATGAGACTTACCCGGTGATTCCTTTGTTTGTTTACCTAAGATCATGAGTGTAGGTAATAAAGGTTTATCCTTTATTGGGGTTTGAGTGTGCCTTCATCCTATCTTTGTGAGTTAGCCTGAGACTTACCCGGTAAAGGTTGATTCTACTCCCTTGGGCGGTGTGTTGGTTTGAGATTATAGTTCCTTTCCTTAGTACCTTGAGACTTACCGGGTGATAAGAGCTTTGGTTTGAGATAGTGAGTAGTGAGACTTACCCGGTGATTTATTCCCACCTTAGAAACACTTTCCCTTTGCAAATCTTAGCTTTGTCCGCGTTATCCTTTGAGATCTTGAGTCAAAACCACAACTGGATGCTTTAATCCCTAGAATCCGCATTTCCCCTTACTTGACTTTACATCATCTTTGATTGCTTTAATTACTTTTAGTTAATTGCAATATTTTACAACCTGATTTTGTGCTTTGTTTCACCTAAGTCCCTGTGATCGACCCCTGGAATTCTTGCTTTTATTACAATTGACCCGTACATTGCGCGTTCGCATATTTGTTCAAGCATACTTCTTGGGTTATAAATTTTAAAGGTTGCACACACCGTTTGGAGCGAACATGTCTCATCATGAGACATCCTTTCTCTAAACCTCATCCAGGCCGGGCAAGTCCCCTGCTTCTGTTGGACCTCATCCAACAGAGCAGGTAGAACCTTTAGGACATAACTAGGTATTTTCATCAAGGAACTGATTGTCCAACTCTAGTCAAGCTAGATCTCTCTGAAGCTAAGGCTGAACTGTCAGTCTCACAATTGTCTTCTCTCGAGACATCTTTCCATTCAAGTTATCAACGACAATGTTCAACTTCTCTGAATGATATGAAATCTCCAAGTTAAAGTCTTGATCAATTCAAGCCCTCAACGCTAGTGGTTATTCAACTCCCACGGCGTAAAAACGTTCCTCAGACTCCTATGGTCTGTGGAAACCTGACATGAAACATCACCCAAGTATTATCTTCAATCATAAAGGCTTAAACTACCACTACTAACTCCAGATCATGAGTCAGGTAGTCCTCTTCCTACGTCTTCAGCTGTAGACACACATATCAATAACTCTATTCCTCTATAGTAGTACACATCTCAAACTTAGCTGGGATGTATAACCGTAAATCACGGGATCCCTAGAATCTTCTAACTATGACAGAATGGAAGCAGAGGCCAAGTGCCTCTTCAATTCTTCAAAGCTCTGATATACTGCTTAACAACGCAATTTTGTTGGTCTTCCTCAGAAGACTCGTAAATAGATACACATTCATAAAACCCTTTACTCAAAGGATTGGTAATAATCGGTTGAGCCGAGAAAACTATGCATTTTTTAATGTTCATCAATATCTACCAGGTTATAACATACTTAATCCTCACCAGGTCAATCATGATCCCACTGGCGGAATCAGCATAGCCTAAGAAGGCTATCACTGGCATCTCCACTCACATTTAGAGAGCGTAGCATACAACCCTCTATCTCTTGAAATTTGTAGAACTGTCCTCAGATGATCGGTCTGCTTCTCTTTGCTATGAGAGTATACAGACACGTCATCAAGGAAGATCACTACAACAAAATCAAGGAAATCAATGAAGGTACTATTCATTAACTCCCTGAAGACTGTCAAGGCATTCATCAGCCCCAAATGGCATTACTACAACTCGTAGGGTCCATAATGGTACAAAAGGTTGTCCTATGTACATATTGTTCTCTCACCCCAAATTGGTGATATCATGAGCGCAAGGGACTCCTGAAAACGTAGTTGCTTCTTGAAGCTAACTCATCAGGTCGTCAATATAGAACATGGAACACACTAGGGAAAAAAACCATCTCAGTCAACTCTTCATGTTGTCAATTACAATATCTCAACAAGCACCATATAGTATGGGTCTTCCCAATCAGTCTCGTATCATACTTCAACTTGAAAACAATGTCCACAATTCGTTGAGGTGGCAACTAGATGATTCAGTAACACGTCTATAAGCTCATAAACCACTGGAATATCTTCCAACGTGGAACTAACTCCCTCATGACACATCATCAAAAAGCATCACCTCCTGGCGCTATCAACTTCGCTGCTCATATGACACAAATGACAAGACTCATCTCTCCAAAGGTCGTAGCCTTAGAAGACCTCTATCTCACAATCTCAAAGGAGACTAGAACAATCTTCCAACTGATGTTTAACATGACATGATATCTATTCGTCCGCATCATACATATAATGACTTCCTCATGCACCTAAGGCATGACAAAGAAGTCTATAAACCATACACAAGTCCCTGAATGAATGGGACAAACACATATCTTGCGGGTAGCTCAGACCCCTAACTAGTAATCCTGTAAAGGAAAGTCCACCTTCTACTATATCAAAGGTCGACAATTAACGCATGCATCGAAAGACAAGAAGTGCAAAGCACTCATAACAAACAAAACTCCACTAACTATTAACAAGAATGGTATATGTACAGCTAACGCCAGAAGCTCCACTGCATCTCATCATTCAATCTCGGATCTATGCTCCTCAGGTATCACTGAGGTCATCACTATAGCCTCCACTTCCACTTTTTCTGCACCGGAAAGCGGAAGGTCTTGCTGGGAAGAAACACTACCTTGCTGACAAAAAGGGGCCAGGTGGCCTAGTTCACCACAAGTGAAACAAGCTATCGGTGCCAAAGGAAATTCGGAACGCAAATGATCCGGATAACCACAGTTGAAACATAATCGTCCCATCCTTGCACCCTGTGCAGCTAAAGGGTATCTCGATCTTCGTCGTCCACCTTTCATCATCTTACTCCGGGAGGGAACTGGTAAAGGAGCGCCTTGCCCTGTCGATAGAACTTCGCTCTATGCCCTGCTTTACCACAAGTAAAGCATATTTTTGGCGTCTTTGGGCACACAACTCGCCGGTGTCCAAACTTCGTACAATTAAAACACTATAGTTCCTTGCCAGTCGTCTTCATGGCCAAAGGACCACTTGATTGTCCTGACATCTGACTTGGTTCACCATTCATCATTTTTGCTTCTCCACTAACTGATCTAGTCCATTGCTTCTTCTCTAATCCAGAAGCTTCAGTTAGTCCCACCGACGTTGGTAAATCTGGTGTAGGTCTACCCGCTATCACAACCTCATAAACTTGCTACATATATTCTTTAAACTCAGATCTGCTCATGGAGACATGATCAGCCTCTTCAAACTCGTTCTCTGTCATAGGCGAAACAACAACGGAAACTGGTCCCTGACTTGGCGTGACTGGAGGAAGAAGGGGTGTACCCCTACCTCGTCCCACTACAGATACTGCTCTAGTATGAGTCATCTGTAGGATATACGCACCTAATCTTATAAGGCTATAAATATGCCATATGTATCGATATATATATATATAGACTACATCCACACAATCCATAATACACAGATATATATACATATCTACGCTGTAGAGATCCATGACTAAGGTGACGACTTCTCGTACATTCTAACCCAAAACCATACTTAAAACCAAAAACGTTTTAAAACGTCAGACCCCTTTCGGGTTCTGTTTAATTTACCTATCAGACCTTATTGCAGGTAGCAAGTGCCATTGTTGTCAACCTAGGCTCTGATACCAACTCTGTAACACCCCGAATCCGCGGGACTCGGGATGCCACATTGGGCTAGGATCTCACAATGGATCCTGACCCTAGCCTGACAACAAGTTCATTGGACCTTACAACATGGCAGTGACAAATATAAAACAAATACATATAAAAAAGTATAATTGTACAACCAAAGGTAAAGAACAACATATCCGAGTATATAAAACGACATCCTCACACAAGAGGTACAAAAGATCATCCTCACGCAGGAGGGAAACACAACAAACCCAAACCAACCACCTAATATACGAGAGTCCTCGGCTTGTCACCCTGCCAGATCACTCAGCAGCGCCTAACCTGTAAACATCTACAACGCGGTATGAAACCCTTAGCTAACCATACGTATATGAGGTAATGCATAAGCACAAACACAATCATGAAAGATAAACACATCACCATGCTATCACACATTTACCCATTTTATCATCTTTATATAATGGTCATTCACTCAAATCATATATATATATATATATATATATATATATATATATATATCCATAGAGGAAAATATGTAACACGAGGGTTGATACATCCTCGCCTCTAAGCCTGCTAGCCATCTGGAGTGGAATCGGTCACACAACCCGTGTACCCTATGGGAGTGGTGTTGTGCCCTCCCCGTATAACCGGTATGGCCTAACTCAAGAGAACCTCCTAGACTCCAAGGTGGGATGAAAGGGAAAGGTTATCACAGCCACGCATACGGGGCAATCAATAAAACATAAGTCGGTATAAACGGCATCTCATGCTATCATAGCAACATATAATGCACACATCACTCATGCAAACACCCAATATAGGGATGGTAGCTAAGTAAGTCCTACGGACTTACCTCAACCTCGTACATAGCTCAACCACAACAACCTCCAATCTTAAGAGAGGGGCACTGCCTAATAACAAGGTATAAAGATATATCAACCTCTATTCATCAAAGGTGTCACAACTAGACCCAAAGGGATCCATGAGGATCATACTCAACCTCACAACCTCAATCAACATCAACCTAAGTCCTTAAATCTGTAAAAGGCATAAAGTGATCATAACCTCAACAAAACACATTCTCACATATCTAGCATGATTCTATACACTCATACTAGGAAAGGAGGGAACAAAGGCACCCTAAGGAAGGCCTAGAAGCAACACACACCTGCAGAACCAAGTGCAACACCAAGCTGGTGCAGGTGGCGTAGGGGCGGCTAGGAGATGGCGCAGAGGTGGCTCATTGCTGGTGCAGGGGCGGTACAGAGATGGCGCAGGGGCGGCTGGTGTGCAGAAACACACCACTTCAGCTCCTTCTTCACTTCTTCCTTCGATTCCTTCACTTCTTCTTCGTCCAACACATATACATACAGAAACATACATATATATATACATCAACATAAGCCAATTAAGGCTGGAACAAGATCCAAACCTAAGGATCTAAGCTAGGCTAAGGAAGGAGAGGAGAGGATGAAGGTAAAAAGAAAGAAAGAGGAAAAGCCATGAACTCACCAAGTTGAGCTCTCCAGAAGTTCACACACACAACAGCACCACCTCAAGCTGGCTTAACAAGGCACAACAACATCGCCATCAGCAAACCACAAGCAAAGCCAAGCACAAAGCTCACAAAACTCACAAAAACTCACACATGGATCAAGAAGAGATCCAAAGGAAGAAGAGAGGAGAAGAAGATCGTGAGGGAGATGAAGCAGAAGAGAGAATGAAGTAACTCTCATCTGGAGGAGAAGAAGAAGATATAAAGCAAAGAGGGGTCAAAAAGCAAGCTCAGGTCAAAGAAGACGGCTGCATCCCACCATAAACCGCAGGGGCGGCTGGCTTGGCCGCTGGGGCGGCTCACAAAACCACAGGGGCGGCCAACCAGGGGCGCAAGGGTGGCCCACTGTAGCTCCAAAGGTAAAAGGCAGTTGCGTCTTAGTTGAGGCGCATGTACGGGATCTCTCACAAACTAAGGCTCTTACAAGTTAAAGGATAATTATCGACTTCGCTAAAGGATAATTATCGTCTTCACTATAAATAGCGGAAAATCCATTATTAATTCATTTCCTTTCATGTTTCCTCGTAAAAGCTTTGATATCTCTCAACCTTCAAACTCATATCTACTCTCCGTTTCTAATCCGATTTCAATTCCGTTTGAGTTTCTAGATTCCTCTCTTCATTCTCTTCATACCATTACCGAGTTTCTACATTTCTGAGCAAATGAAGACCTAGTCGAGCATATATGTCACCAGGCAGGTTCCGTCGCTCAGATTCCGGTGAATTTGATGTTGTACATGTGTAGATTGCGTCGTTGTGATTCCGAACCTTCTTTCAGATCGTCAATCGGGTTAATAACGAATAAGTTATGAATTTATTCCTTTTCCATACTGAAATTTAGCCTAATTGACTTTAGGCTTGTCAAAATGGATAATTAGAAATTCCATTATGGTCGTTATATTATTCTGGTGATTATGGGTTGTTTGTTTGATGAAATCTGATGACAGGTGGTTTTAGAAATTGCCCGAGGGCAAAACGTTATTCTGGCAAAATTTAATTAATTAACTAAAGGTTAATTAATTAAATTAGGATTAGAATTGAGATTGAGGAATGTTGATTAGATACTACCTTGAGATTTGAGGAATTGTGAGTTATGTTGAGATATTGAGGTTTAGTTGGTTGTGAGGCTTATAGATTAAATATGATCATTATGGATCCATTGGGTCTAGGTGTGACCTTTTTTAGTGATAGAGTATTGATATCTCTTTATGCCTTGTCATTAGGCAGTGTCTCTCTCAAGATTGGAGGTTGATTGTGGTTGTGATTGTACGAGGTTGAGGTAAGTCCATAGGAATTACTTAGCTACCATCCTTATATTTGGTGTTTGCATGAGTGGTGTGTGTGGCAGTGATAACCCTTCCCTTCATCTTGTAAGGGGCTGGGGGGTTCTTTGTGTCCATGCCATCTGGTATACAGGATGGGTGCAATCCCCTCCCATAGGGTACACGGGTTGTGTGACCGACACTACTTCCATATGGACGTCATGCCTAGACACGGGGATGATACGGTCCTCGTGTCACATAGTTTCATATATCTATATATATACGGTTGGAGTGAATGACTATTATATAATGATGATAAAATGGGTAAATGTGTGATAGCATGATTTTGTGTTTACCTTCCATGACGTGTGTTTTTGCTTATGCATTACCTTATATACGTATGGTTAGCGAATTGTTTCATACCATGTTGTAGATGCCTTGCAAGATAGACGAGCTGTTGAGTGATCTGGCAAGGTGACAGGCCGAGGACTCTCGTACATTAGGTGGTTATGGTTTTGGGGATGTTTATGTTTCCCTTCTGCGTGAGGATGATGTTTTGTGTACCTCTTGCGTGAGGATGATGTTTTATACTCGGCTATGATCTTGTATACTTTTGGATGTACAGTTTTCTACAGTTTTATGTATTTGTTTTATATCTGTCAGTGTCATGTTGTAAGGTCCAATGAACTTGTTGTCAGGCTAGGGTCAGGATCCACTATGAGATCCTAGCCCAATGTGGCATCCCGAGTCCTGCGGATTTGGGGTGTTACAGAGTTGGTATTAGAGTCTTAGGTTGACAACAATGGTAGTTGCTACCTACAATGAGGTCGGATGGATAAAATAAACAAAACCCGAAAGGGGTCTGACGTTTTCAAAAGATTTTGGTTTTAAAAGTTGTTGTTTGAGGATAGAATGTACGAGAAGTCGTCACCTTTACCGTGGATCTCAACAGTATAGATATGTATATATATGTATTATGGATTGTATGATGATGTGTTATATATATATATACATATATATATATATATATATATATATATATATATATATATATATATATATATATATATATATATATATATGGCATATATATAGCCTTATAAGTTAGGTGTGTACACCCCTCAGATGGCTCAGACTAGAGTAACATATGTAGAAGGACGGGGTAGAGGTAGATCACCTCTTCCTCCATTAGTGATAGGTCAGGGACCAGTTTCCGCTGTTGTTTCGCCTATAGCAAAGAACGAGTTTGAGGAGACTGATTGTGTCACGATGAGTGGACCCGAGTTTCGAGAAGATATACGCTAAGTACAAGATGCTACAAGAGTAGGTAGACGTACACCGGGTTTACCAACATCGGTGGGACCTACTGAAGCTTCCACATCAAAGAAGGAACAACGAACTAAACTAGTAAGTTAGGAAGCAGATCCTTCAGGTGTTAGACGGAGTCTGGCACATGGACATTCGAGTGATCCCTTGTCCACATGGACTTCTAGTGGGATGAGATCTTGTTTCAACTGTGGGGAGACTGGACACCTACGACCGAAGTGTAAGAGACCTTTAGTGACGTGTTTTATATGTGGTAAGATCGGACATCGATCGATTTTCTATCGATAAAACAAGATGCCACATCAGCAAGTTTCCTCCCATGCTAAGGTTACTAAGGCTGAACGAAGAAGATCGAGTTTCCCTTCAGCCCCACAGGTTGTGAAGACGGGACGACCGTGTTTCAACTGTGGTGATATAGGCCATTTGCGCTTTGAGTGTTCTTTAGTACCGATAGCTTGCTTCACATGTGGTGAACTAGGCCATGTGGCTTTTTGTCAGCAAGGCAATGTTCCTTTTTAGTTGGACTCTCCTCTTTCCGGTATAGATGGAGTTGAGTCAGAGATCATGAAGATGATGTCAGTGATATCTGAAGAGCGTAAACTCGAGTTATGAGCGGTGAGGTGTAGTGGAGTTGTTAACGTTAGTTATTTTCTAGTACTGTTCTTAGTAATAGTTTACCTTTTTGTGTTCTTTTGGTGCTGGTGTTATGCCCTCGTTTTGATGTATGTGTTTAACGTGGGTTTAGATGTGATATTAGGAGTACCCTTTACTTAGGGTTACTCAGTTGTTTTGGGGTCAGAGGTACCCGCGAGATGTGTGTTAGCCCAGTTATATCGGGACTTGTAATTTTCCCTTGTAGACGTCTTTATTATGTCTTTGAACGTGAGGAAGTAGTGGATCGAGTAGATCTCTATAAGTGTAGTTTGAACTATGATAGATGGACCATATTGACCACTATTATGATGGATTAGATTGTGACATTTCTTGTGATAGAGATCTTGAAGGATGTGTACTGTTATCAGCAACGAGGCTGATTGCGTGAGCCTCTGAGGCCTTCTGATGTATGTAATGAGGAATATGAGAGTCTTTTAAGTACGAGTTTGAATATGTGACCTGACCTTTCGAGATCGTGTGACCTGTTGAAGGAATATAGATTGATTCGAGAATGATTATAACTGTTGTGGTTGGAACAATACCGACGAATGTCGATGAAGTTCGTAACTTTCTTAAGTAGCCTTTTCGGAGTAACTAGATATTATTGCTGTCTATGGAGGAGTTTGTATGATAGCCCGATCATGTATCAATCTGTTGAGAAGACTATTTGATTTGTATAGTCCGAGCCGTGTTCTTATCGATGGAGGAGCGGAAGGAAGATGGACTTCTACTCCTATATTAGCACAACCATAGGGCACTGGTGGTTTTGTTTAGTATGATAATGTTTCAATCTTGGCTAAGATGTGTGTTCATGTAGAGGGGCAAAGTTATTGCATATGCGTCTTGACAGTTGAAAACGTATGAGGGGAACTACCCAACTCATGATCTGGAGTTAGCAGCGGTAGCTCATGCTTTGAAGATCTGGAGACATTACATGTATGGTGTTATATGCCCGATCTTCACAGACCATAAGAGTCTGAAGTATAGTTTTACGCAACGGGAATTGAATAACCGCCAGCGTAGATGGTTTGAGCTAACCTAGGATTTTGACCTTGAGATTATGTACCATCCAGGGAAGGCGAACATTATTGCCGATGTCTTGAGTATGAAGACGCCTCGAGAGAAAGCGATTGCGAGACTGATAGTTCAACCTCAACTTCAGAGTGATCCAACTTGGCTAGGGTTGGACATCCAATTTCCTAATGAGGATGCCCAACTATACGCTATAAAGATTCTACCTGATCAGTTGGATGAGATCCAACAGAAACAGAGGACCTGCCAAACGTTGACGAGGATACGAGATAGGATGTCTCGTGGTGAGGCACCATAGTTCTCCCTTGGAGCAGATGGAGTGATGAGACACCGCAACCGCGTCTATGTACCTGCTAATGTAGAGCTGAGACAGAGGATTTTACAATAGGCTCACTGCACACCTTACTCAGTACATCCACATACGAATTAGATGTACCATGATGTGAGACGATCATATTGGTGGGGAGGGTTGAAGCCCGATGTAGCCAGATTTGTGGCACAGTGGCGACTTGTCAACAAGTCAAGATAGAGCATTGTAGACCTGGAGGTGAGCTCCATCCACTCATAGTGCCGCCGTAGAAATGGGAGGACGTCTTCATGGACTTTGTGACCGGATTGAGGCCCAATAGGAGTTTTGATGCTATTTGGGTTGTGGTTGATAGACTGACGAAGACTGCATGTTTCATCCCTATCAAAGAAACGTGACTAGTGAGCAGATTAGCTGAGAAGTACACTAGGCAAATAGTGAGACTCCATGGTGTACCGAGGACGATCGTCCTTGATCGAGATGGGCGATTTACCTTGAGGTTTTGGCAGCAGATTCAGACTGCTTTGGGGACGAGTCTACACTTCACGACTGTGTTTCACCCCTAGACCGATGGTTAGACAGAGAGGACCGTCCAGACCCTTGAGGATATGCTGCGAGCTTGTGTGTTAGATTGGGGGCAAGGATGGTCAAATTACCTCCCATTGCTTGAGTTCTCATCCAACAACAACTGACATGAATCTATTGGGATGGCTTCATATGAGGCACTGTATAGACATTGGTTCCGTACACCTTTATGTTGGGATGAGCCAAGCAATATCAGTGGTATAGCGCTAGAGCAGATTCAGGATGATATTGCTCGAGTAGCGCGGATCAGAGAGAGGATGTTGGCTGCATAGAGTCGCCAAAAGTCATATGCAGACAGGAGGCGTCGACCTCTAGAGTTCAGAGTGAGAGCTCATGTCTAGCTGAGAGTATCTCCGACGCGAGGCGTCAGACGTTTTGTCATAAAGGGGAAGATGAGTCCCCGATATGTCGGTCCTTTTCAGATACTTGACAGAGTTGGGAGGGCAACCTACAAATTAGCATTGCCTCCGAGGTTAGAGGGTGTTCATCCTGTGTTTCAGGTGTCTCAGCTAAGGAAGTATATATCAGACCCGAGACACATTGTGAGTTATGATGATTTGGTGGTTGAGCCGGACCACACCTTTGTTAAGCATCCGATTGCAGTCCTAGAGCGAGGTATGAGACGCTTGCGTTCGTAGGACATTCCTATGTTGAGGATATAGTGGTCGAGACGAGGACTTGAGGAGGCTACATGGGAAACTGAAGATAGTATCCAAATGAACTATCAGTGTTTTATGTTGAGATAGATACACTTGTAGGATCACCGAGTAGATCTTGATGTGCTAGCGCGATTTATGATTATAGCTGGAGATGGTTCTTTCCTCCATGCTATCTAAGTGTGATTATGATTTAGTTGGAGATGGTTCTTTCCTCCACGCTACCTTGATGGACATAGTTTCGTTGGCGATGTTCTTCCTCCATGATTTATGGATGAGTATGATCTGGCTAGAGATGTGTTTCCTCTATGCCATGTGATATGATTATGACAAGAGAAGTGTTTCCTCTATGCCTTGTGATAAGATTATAGGTTGGCTAGAGATGGTTTTCCTCTATGCCTTTGGATAGCGTTATGATCTTGTGGCTGGAGTTGGTGATTCCTCCATGCTATGTTTTGAGGTTATAGAGTGTTATAGGTTGATACCTTTGAACGGAGATGTGATACCTCTTATAGAGACAGTGTTTATACCTCGACGTATGGGTCCGAGAGGATTTGGGAATTGTTCAAATTTTGGGACGAAACTTTTTTTAAGGGGTGTGTGATGGAATAGGTAGGATTTCCAAATTCTAATTAATGTTGAGTAACTTAATCATTGATAGTAATTGACCCATAACTCACGAAGATTGCATAAGTAATGAGTATGAGTCCCACCGTTATGTTCCTAGCGTAATTTTGGACGTATGGGGAAATTTTCACTTTTTCCCCAAGTAATTATTTTTACCCTCCAGTGTTATTTGGAGCATTTGGGAGCTCCGGTTAATAAAAATGAAGTTGAGAGAAATGATAAGGACATCGGATATGTCATAGATATGAAATAACATGGAGAGGCAAAACGGCCAAAAGAGTCGCTATTTCGTTTCTTAACGGCTAAGAAAGATAGCTTAGGAATACACGTTTTCCAAGGAAGTTGTGGAATAATTATCTCTACGATATTCCAAATTTATTATTCCAATCTCGAGAAGTTTGGAGAAGGGGGTTCGACCCGCCTTTGGATCGGTTATAGGATAATTATCGACTTTGCTAAAGGATAATTATCGTCTTCACTATATATAGCGGAAAATCCTTTATTAATTCATTTCCTTTCCCGTTTCCTCGTAAAAGTTCTGATTTCTCTCAACCTTCAAACTCAGATCTACTCTCCGTTTCTAATCCGATTTCAATTCCGTTTGAGTTTTTGGATTCCTCTCTTCATTCTCTTCATATCGGTACCGAGTTTCTGCATTTCCAAGCAGATGAAGACTTGGTCGAGCATATATGTCACCAGGCAGGTTCCGTCGCTCAGATTCCGGTGAATTTGATGTTGTACATGCGTAGCCTGCGTCATTGTGATTCCAAACCTTCTTTCATATCGTCAATCGGGTTAATAACGAATAAGTTATGAATTTATTCGTTTTCCATACTGCGATTTGGCCTAAATTGACTTTAGGCTTGTCAAAATGGATAATTAGAAATTCCATTATGGTCGTTATATTATTCTGGTGATTATGGGTTGTTTGTTTGATGAAATCTGATGACAGGTGGGTTTAGAAATTGCCTGCGGGCAAAACGTTATTCTGGAAAAAAGTAATTAATTAATTAAATTACGATTAAAATTGAGATTGAGGAATGTTGATTAGATACTACTTTGAGATTTGAGGAATTGTGAGTTTTGTTGAGATATTGAGGTTTAGTTGGTTGTGAGGCTTATAGATTGGTTATGATCCTTATGGATCCCTTGGGTCTAGGTGTGACCTTTTTGATTGACAGGAGTATTGATATCTCTTTATACCTTGTTATTATGCAGTGTCTCTCTCAGGAATGGAGGTTGATCGTGGTTGTGATTGTACGAGGTTGAGGTAAGTCCATAGGATTTACTTAGCTACCATCCTTATTTTGGGTGTTTGCATGAGTGGTGTGTGTATTATATGCTTGATATGATAGCATGCGATGGTGAGGATTACCGACCTATGTTTTATCGATAGCCCCGTATGTGTGGCAGTGATAACCCTTCCCTTCATCTTGTAAGGGGCTGGGGGGTTCTTTGTGTCCATGCCATCTAGTATACAGGATGGGCGCAATCCACTTCCATAGGGTACACAGGTTGTGTGACCGACACTACTTCCAGATGGACGTCAAGCCTAGAGGCGGAGATGATGCGGTCCTCGTGTCACATAGTTTCATCTATCTATATATATACGATTTGAGTGAATGACTATTATATAACGATGATAAAATGGGTAAATGTGTGATTGCATGTTTTGTGTTTACCTTCCATGACGTGTGTTTGTGCTTATGCACTACCTTATATACGTATGGTTAGTTAATGGTTTCATACCATGTTGTAGATGCCTTGTAGGATAGGCGAGCTGCTGAGTGATTTGGCAGGGTGACAGGCCGAAGACTCTCGTACATTAGATGATTATGGTTTTGGAGATGTTTATGTTTCCCTCCTGCGTGAGGATGATGTTTTGTATACCTCCTGTGTGAGGATGATGTTTTATATTCGGCTATGATCTTGTATACTTTTGGATGTACAATTTTCTATAGTTTCATGTATTTGTTTTATATCTGTCAGTGTCACGTTGTAACATCCAGTGAACTTGTTGTCAGGGTAGGGTAATGATCCACTGTGAGATCCTAACCCAATGTG
Organism: Fagopyrum homotropicum; assembly: GCA_033239125.1. Lineage (NCBI taxonomy): Eukaryota > Viridiplantae > Streptophyta > Magnoliopsida > Caryophyllales > Polygonaceae > Fagopyrum > Fagopyrum homotropicum. The sequence continues at coordinate 66,044,014 of BSWB01000003.1, forward strand.
ACATCCCGAGTTCCGCGGATTTGGGGTGTTACACCACACACTCAAAATAATAGAGAATTCAAGCTGCAAACAATGAAAATCCATGTTCAAATCATTATAGGAGTGCTCATCTTCTTAAATTCATCAAAATCCCATAATTTCGGCTTAATATATGACCTTCTTAAAAGCAAAGGATTTTCAGGTGTAATATTTTTCAAAACTATAAAATCATTCAACTTTAACCAAAATGATAAGTTTGAAGTATAGTTTGATCAACCATGTTTTCAAGGAGACGGCTGATGGTCAGTATTGGAAAATGAATCTATGAACTCTTTAGTGTGTGCCTTTATAGGCGCATGCAAAGAATCTACACACTTTCAAGCCGAAACACCGGTGCACATTACAAGGCACATGGCCTTTTATTGCGTTATTTAAGTACGTTTTGTGAAACGCATATATATTTTGCCGTGTCTATAACCCGGTGCTTTTACTAAACGGTCCCTTGCATTTGAGCATAGGTTTCGGACTTGAGGAAACAAAAGATGTTGTGACTCTTTGCGTGCCGATAATGGCGAGAGCAGCCACGCAAAGGTTCTTCCTCTGCTTCACAACCCCCCTCGAATTCTCCCGTTCAGTTCTCCCGATCCGCCGCACCTTCATCTTCTCATCCCCTTTCAGTGCCACCGCCACTTCCGGTGCAAAGACTACGCATGCGAAGGTGAGAAAGAAGAAAGAGCAAGAGAAGAGTGTCGGGAAGATTGTACTGTCGTCGTTCAAGTCACCGTCACAGGAGCTGCTGAAGCGGAGGACGAGGTCCACGAGGGATTTCGACGAGGAACTCATCAAGGGGTTTGGCGATAGAGGAAGTCACGTTCCTGTTATGCTCGGTGAGGTTTTAGATGTGTTTGCATCCTCTCAGCTTGGCTCCTTCGTTGATTGCACTCTTGGTGCTGCTGGCCACTCATCCGCTGTTAGTTCCCTGTCTTATCTCCCTTCCCCCTACTTCATATTTGGGGTTTTCAAGGCTTCTTTGACCTGTCTTATTGTTCAAAAAAGGCTTGTTTGATGCAAAACCCTTTCTTTACAAAAGCAAGGGCTACGGAATACAATATATTTTACTTTAAAAAATGTAGTACTGCACCCTTAAACTGTACATACCAAATGTATAAAGCATGTGTAGTTTATTTGATTGAAGAGAAAAGACATGTGGAGTTTAGTTTACAGATTCGTAATCGCTAAACGAAATTACTTTGGTAGACTTCGAGGCCCAAAAAATAGTGACGACCTTAACACTAAAAGTATGATCAAGATAAGTCTTCGACTGTTAGTAGTATTGGATCCACTAATGAGCAAATCGTCAACATATATAGCTACAATGGTCACCAAGGTACCTTCATGTTTGGTGAAAAGGGAATAGTCATTTTTAGACTGAGTATATCCTCGTGTAAGAAGAGAAGTAGTGAGATGATGAAACCACTGCCTGGAGGCCTGTTTTAAGCGAGATTTTATGACAAAAGGATTAGATATCCCTGGAGGGGTCTTCAGGGAATGTCTCATGATAGTGGGTGAAGAATCCAAGACTTTAGCAACTAGTCTTGCTTTGTATCTCTCAAGAGTACCATCTGCTTTGAGCTTTACTTTGAAAATCTACTTACAACCAATAGCTTTCTTATTGGAAGGAAGGGGCATGAGATCCCATGTTTGATTATCTTGCAAAGCGTTAAATTCTGCTTGCATAACTTGGACCCAGTTGGGATCTTTGGATGCTTCTAGATAGGATGTAGGCTCAACATATGAAGAGAGGAATGAAACAAAGGCATTATAAACTACACATGCTTTATACATTTTAGTGAAGAAAGCATACCTGGTAGTATAGAAGAGCTATAAGAGCAGACAAAGTCTTTTAGGTAAGGAGGAGGGTGGCGAGGACGAGAAGACCTGGGAGGGGAGGCAGTAGGCACAAATGAGGTGGAGATATTATCGGAAAAGTGGATAGAGGAGGAGGGGATGTACAGAATGAGGCAACATCAGAGGAGGAGATAGTATGGAGTGTAGGAGAATTGGTAGTATCATTGATGAGATGAGATGTGGGGGTGAGGTATGGAATGGACGTGCATGATTGTGAGGAAGGATATGGTAACAATATATTGGTGTCAAAAGATGTAGTATGAGTAGGAAGAAGTGAAGAAGGTGTGTTAATGGTTCGAAAAGGGAAAATAGTTTCATGAAATGTTACATCTCGAGATGTGAAAACTTTTCTGGAATGAAATTCTCAGATTTTGAATCCTTTCTGACCATATGGATAGCCAAGGAAAACGCAGGGAGTAGCTCGTGGAGCAAAGTTGTCTCGTCAGGTTTCTTTGTGCTAGCAAAATATAGACATCCAAATACTCGAAGATGAGAGTATGAGGGAGGTTTATTAAACAATAGTTCGAGAGGAGACTTGTTGTTAAGGCTAGGTAGAGGGCAGCGGTTGATCATATAAGTGGCAGTGAGCACACATTCACCCCAGTATTCTAAAGGAACTTTTGAGTGATGAAAAAGGGAACGAGCCACTTCAAGTATATGGCGATGCTTATTGCTTCCTTTCAACCACTCCATTTTGTTGTGGGGGTATATGGACAAGAGGTTTGGTGAATAATGCCATTGACTTGATAAAATTGGGATGCTGCTTGACTGGAAAATTCAAGAGCATTGTCTGAACGTATAGTCTTGATTTTAGACTGAAACTGTGTGTTTATTAAGGATGTAAAAGACTACAGGATAGTAAGGGCATTGCTCTTCTTAGCCATTAGATAGGTCCAAGTACATTTGGTGAAGTCATCAACAATGGTAAGAAAGAATTGGAATCCATTATATGTATGCTATCTATACGGTCCCCAAGTATCTATATGGATCATGTCAAAAGAAGAGGAGGTTCGAGTAGAAGACAGAGGAAAGGGTTTTCGTGTTTGCTTTGCTTGAGGACATATTTGACAAAGATCATGTTTCTTGTAAGTATGAATATAAGTAATATATGAAAGCTGTTCAAAAGGTATATGGCCTAGCCTGCAGTGCCATATTTCAGGTTTGAGTAAAGTAGAAGGTGATTGAGTGATTGCCTTGAGAGATTGAGTTCTGATTGCGCTGAATCTGAAATAATTGAGTGTGAATGGCCTTATCGTATCTAGTGTCAAGCTCGCTCCAAAGTTGAGCAACTGTTTTGCAATATAGGACAGACTCAGCAATGTCCTTCTCCATAGAGTGCAAATGTCCTTCTCCAGAGAGTGCAGTAACTCAACATGTTGTTGCACTGATCCCAGCGAGCAGCAAGCTTAGGATTAGTTGCAGGCCTTTGACAGGCTCTAGTGACAAATCCGAGCTTGTTTTTGGCAAGAAGAGAGACTTCAACTGAGCGGCGCCAGCGATTGTAGTTGGAGTCATTGAGAAGTGTGGTGGAGAGTTTGAGCGAAGGAGAATCGGAGTGGTGAAGATGAAATTGATCAAACGATTCATCAGAAGAAGAATTGTGTTGTGAAGGATTAGTTGAGTTTTGTTGTGAATTGGTGGAATCACCAGGATCTTGTGTAAGATCGTCCCTAGTGTCTGATACCATGTTAACACTCAGAATATCATGAGATGGGAAGAGAGAATAATTTGTATGTGAAAAGAAGAATCTGTTATTATGTAATCACAATGACAACATGTGTATTTATACATGCTTTGCACAGCTGTTACATTTTACTGTTACAAATGAGAGGCTAGAATTCATCCACATATTACACACGTGTACTATTCTCAATAGTATTCACTTTTTAGTGTGCTTGTTTATAGTTAAATTTAGCTCTTATTGAGCTGGGAATTCTTTGTTCAAGCACATCCATTAGCAATAGCATGCTTGTAAGGTGTGGAGCTATTATCAGGCTTGAGGAATTAGGTTATCTTGTAAAACAATCTCAACTATAATCAATGAAATGACTCCTAAATGAAGTGGCAATTGCATAAACCTGTAGTATGGAGAACCTTATATACACCCTGCATATGGTTACTGGTTAGGAAGAAAGGACACCTCTGATGCAGTGTTACATCATAAGTAAGCATTAACCTGATTCAGCTTGTTCACGTGTTATGATTGAGTGAGAACCTTTTTGTTTAGGTACTACTTTCCAGTCATGATGATTTTTTTTTACTGCTCCCTCTCTCCTTTTTTTTTTTTTTTTGAAATTCTGTTTGTGGCTATAATGTGTTAATTATTTGACTTCTAACACTTTTAAGTTAGTCATACATGTAGTTCAATTAGTTCTTAATGCCTTTCAATTTTGATTTTTCATGTTTTATGTTTTTTCTTGAAAGGCAATGACTGCATTTTGACATTTTCTGTTTTTTCACATCTTTTTTCATGAATGTCCAGGAAGAGGATATTTTGAAAAACTTGTTTTGTGAGAGCTGCTGCAATAATGTCTAATTAGATGTTTGCATAGATGCATAAATTTCACAATGACGGTGATGATGATTGCAATTTACCATTTACATTCGTTTGTAATATATTGAAACATGTGTCTTATTCTATGATTCCTGATACATAAATATATCAGATAATTCAAACCCATCCAGAATTGCAAGTACTGATTGGCTTAGATGTTGATCCTATAGCCCATGAGAAGGCTAGAGCTCGAATCAACAGTCTTTTGAAAGCCAGTCATGTAGGCCCCAGAACTGATTTAAAAGTTCACATGTCCTTGACGAACTTCAGGGATATCAAACAAGCCATATGTGAGGCTGATCAGAAGTTATTAGCTTCAGGAGTGGATGGGATCTTGATGGACCTGGGAATGTCATCCATGCAGGTTAGCTTTTATGCTCACTTTCAAACTGTCTTAATCACGTTAATTCCTGGTTTTTAAAACATCTGCATTGTTTCCGTTCTCAATTTTTGTGGTTGTGCTTTCTAATTTTTATCATTTGAAATGCCTATATAATTGATCTGTTAATATTGAATATTGATGCCTGATATATTTTGACTGCAACTACTTTGCTCTCATATACATATGGTTTTAGGGATGTTCGTAAGTATCTTGAGGGGAATAATGTCGTATAAGTTAGATGATATCCAGTGCCGCTGCACTGAGGAGATGAGTATGGCTTTCTTTGGATGTCATGCGTTACAACACAATTATATATAATTGGGCTTTAAACTACGCCATGTAGTATCTTACTATATAGTGAAGAAACAGGAAGAAGACAATTGTCTGAAGCTTAGTTTAGCGCATATTTACAAGCCTAGATCTAGAGTTACAAGGAAAGGAAAAGATAAGAAAAAAATAAAAACTATCTAAACATATACAAGATATATATGCATATCCTAGAATATCTCTAGAATAATTCAGAAGAAACACTTTCCACAAACTTAAGCAACACTCCCCTCAAGCTGGGTGATAAGCATCCTCCATTCCTAGCTTGGAGTTTAACATGAGAGTCATGAGACATTGTGAAGTATGAAGGTCTTTTGTCAATATATATGCAATCTGATGATCTGAGGGAATATAACCATACTAACCAGTCCTCCTTCAAGTTTTTCTTTTATGAATGGCGATCAAAATGATCTTTACCTATAACAGCACATATAGTACGTGAGCAAATGCCCTGAATTCAGATTCAGCTGATGATCTAGCAATCAAATTTTGCTTCTTGCTCCGCCAAGTGACCAAAGTTTTCCCAAGTAAAACTTAATAACCAGAAGTAGACCTCCTGTCTACAACTGATCCTGCGTAATCAGTATCTGTATAAGCTTCAAGAGTTAGTTTGTTTCCTCTCTTGAACAAGATCCCCTTCTTAGAATTACTTTTCAAATATCGGGGGCACTCTGTAGGTGCTAAAAGATGTGAATCTCTAGGGTCATGCATAAGCTGACTAATTACACTCACAATGTAAGCAATATCTTGTCTAGTATGAGATAAATTGACCAACTTCCCACATAACCTTTGATACATCTGCCTGTGTGATAAGAGTTGGTTTATCATTTGCCCCTCCAAGCTTATTATTCGGATCAGTAGGTGTTGTAGCTTGTTTACAAGCACTTATATCATTTTCTTTCAATAAATCTGCAATGTATTTCTGTTGAGGAAGAGGGAGCTACCTCAATTCCAAGGAAAACTTAATTGTCTCCTCGGATTCTCCTTTTTCAACCTCAGTGTTACTTCTGACAATAATAATATCTGACATAGGCTAGGAGAATGGTTATTGAAAGGTGAAGGGTGTGTTTCTTTGAACACCATTATTAGTCAGTGTATGTTGAAATTAGAATTTAAAAGGAAAAAGCAATTAGAATCTGAGTTGTAGTTTAAAAAATACCCTAATATGCATTTGGTTGTTTAAAACTAGTTTATATTGATTACATATAGTTTACATATACTATTATGCTATTAATGAAAAAAATGGAGGGGTAAATTAGTATTTTTTATTATAAAAAACACTAGTTCTTTTAATATAACCTCGTCAATCCGAGTGTTTTATGTAAATACCCATTTAAACACTAAATAATTTTAAATTAGTAAAACAAACACTGTTTATATGATATTTTAAACATACTCTAGTTTATAAACTAGTGCTTATGTACATGTAAACATACCTGAATGCTTGATGAACGAGGTATGATCCCCTTGGCTTTCTCTATAACCAGCTCCTTCCATGACCGATGCAAATCTTCCAAACTAAACCCTTGGTGACTGTTTAAGATCTTAAAGTACATTAGAATCTACACACTCCTTGGTAGGAGAAGGTGCGAAACCAGGTGGCACTCACGTGTAGATTTCTACATCATAATGTAGAAAAGACCATTTAAACTGAGCAACCAAAAATTTCAAGATTTTGACTGTATCCATTTTTGCAACCAGGGTAAAAGTATCTTGATAATCGATCCCATATGTTTGGGTGTAGACTTTAAGCACAAGTCGGGTCTTGTATCTTTCTAGTGTCCCATCTGCCTTATATTTCAAGGCATAGATCCACTTGCAATCAACATAATTTTTTAACTGGTTTTTATCAATCTTTCAAGTTTTTTTTTCCTAATGCTAACATCTCTTCTGCCACGGCTTATCTACCTTCTCTTTCCTTAGAGCTTCTGAAATAGATGAAGGAATAGAAGGTATGGAATCTGAGCCTCATATCCCTTATTGAAACTAATGACAATCTTAGTGTAGAGGTTGAACAACCTGTTGCTCTAAGGAGAGGTATCCAAGAGTGCACAAAAAAGCCTTTGTAACTATTATCCAATTATATTTCCTTACATCTCACCAAAAAGGCCCTAGGAGTGACATCATTAGGGCCAAGTTCAAGAGTGGAGGCCTGAGCTTGTTCTTGGATGAGATCAATCCTTATTTTTTGGAATACGCATGTGGATAGCTAGAAAAAGGACTGACTGGTTAGGTATAGGTGTAGATCCCACCTAGAAGTCTAAATCTGGAAAAGTTTTTGTAGGTCGAGTTGGCTGTAATGGATCACAAGCGTTTAGAGCCTTAGTTTGGGGATAAAAGGATGATTTCCTTGCAAATGTTATACCAATGGAGATGCGGAATTTTTTGGAAGTAAGATTCTAGCACTTTAACCTTTTTGAGTAGTAAAACAACCAAAAAAAGATGCAATTGACAGCCTTTGGATCTAATTTTCCTTTTTGAGAAGTATGCGCAAATGTACAAATATTGTGCAGTAAAAGTCTTTGGTTCAAGACCAAATGCTCTACAGTTAAGTTTGAAGACACTCCAGTGGACTTTTATAGCTCAAAACTTTAAATAACAATCTATTATGAGGTGAGCTAACACCAGGATCCTAAAATGATTTGGGAACATGATGGGCGAATAACATGACACGGGTGACCTCTGAAATGTGCCTAGTTTTTCTATCTGCAAGGCCATTTTGTGGGGGTTAAAACACAAGATGATTCATAGGTAGTACCTCGGGATTGAAAATAACATGTCAAAATCAGTTCTGTACAACAGTCCAATAGAGTAGGACTCCTAATCTGTTGGATTGTTGTGTGGAACTTAATTTGAACCTTAGAGTGACAAATGTGAATAGTTTGATTGACATCACATTTGGTTGAACACGAGTGCAATCATCAATATCTGTAACAAATGAGCACCTGAGATATTAGGCAAAGTGGTATGGTCCTACTAGTCCCCATGAATAAGCTGAAGGGCCTAATTTTTCACGGTTGTGGATGGAAATGCATAAGCATTAATAAAAGCATCTACAAGTGATTCGAGATGGTAAAGACCGTTCTTTTCCTTGGCAAGTCGTCCTATTTCCCGAGTTAGTATTTTGTACAACACAGTTAGACGGTGTAAAAATAGCATGGTAATAATGTCTTGTTGGTATATTAGGGTCTAGAAATTGCTTTGAGGCGTGAAAGATCACTATCTTTAAAGTGATATTTGTCCCCTTTATAATTGCTGTAGGGTTTCAAACAAATTCACCTCCTAGGATACAACAAAGCCCTCTAAGAAATCTGACAGCAAATCTGATTTCTTTCTTATATTTCTTTGTGAAGATTATTCTCTATATATAGAGAAGTTTCTGAACTGTCAGCCACAGTTAATTCAGAAGTTACAGTTAGGATACAGTTAGGGAAGTTATCTGTCATTGACAGTTAATCTGTTTACTCACTTTTCAATAATAAAATATATATATATATATATATTTACTTAATTAAACAAGTCTTATTAATAGACTTTTACCAACAATCCCCACTAAGTCTATAAATCAGACTTTTGTTTTTAATGTCATACATAATGAAAGTGTTTTTCAACTTAAACTTTCAATTAGTACAACTCTATCAAAGTGCCAACAGATTCAATGGTGGTCAAGTCCTTAAACCATCTTTCTTTTATTAACACCGGATAGAGCATACATATAACATTTTCCAGCTTCTTCACTTATTGTAAAACTTGCTATTAAGCCTTGAGTTCACTCCAGATTCATAGAAAACTTACAAAACAACTGTTTTGTTTAAGAGCAACTCCGCTCTTATGTTATCTACATAGGTAAGATTCACTAACACCATTAAAGTCTTGTAAACTTTCAGAACCTTATTAAGAGTATCAACACTCAACCTCCTTCTCTGCATTTGTATCTAAGCTCTTAAAAATGCAGTAATCAAGTCACTAATCATCAACTTGTTATTACCCTTTAAACTTCGTAACTAGAACTCTAGAAAGAAGTTGGGTTCCTGTTGTGGTAACTTAGTTTAATCTCAATCCCATTGCAGTAGAGGTTTTCCTTACCACTTCTCTCGAGAGTGCCTTTGTAAAAGGATCAGCCAAATTCTCACAAGACTTGACATAAGTAATGGTAATAACCCCTTCTTCAATTAATTGTCTAACATAAGCATGCCTCAAGCTTATATGTCTAGATTTGCCGTTGTAAATTTTATTGTATGCTCTAGACATTGTAGCAGCACTATCACAAAACACAGAAATGGCTGGCATCGGTTGTGGCCACAACTTTATATCCAATAGAAAATTTCTCAGCCATTCTGCTTCTTTTCCCGCTGCACCAAGGGCTACAAACTCAGATTCCATTGTTGAATGAGTTATGCATGTTTGCTTCTTTGAAGCCCATGAAATAGCCCCTCCTGCTAGTGTAAAAACCCATCCACTAGTCGACTTATTTTCATCTGTACTAGATATCCAACTCGCATCTGTAAAACCTTCCAAAACTGCTGGAAAGCCACTGTAGGATAATTTCAGATCCACTGTTCTCTTTAAATATCCTAGAACTCGAGTAATTCCCTTCCAATGTTCAATTCCAGGATTACTAGTATATCTAGACAGCTTGCAGACTGCAAATGCAATGTCTGGTCTTGTACAATGCATTGCATACATTAAACTCCCAATTGCACTTGCATAATCTGTTTGGGAATTTGATCTGCCTTCATTTTTAAATAACTTACATGAAGGATCATATGGAGTATTTGCTTCTTTAATTATAAGATGCTTAAACTTTTCTAACATCTTATGAATGTAATGAGACTGAGTAAGGGTATACTCCCCACTATTTCTGAGTATTTTAATACCTAGAATAGTGTCTACTTCTCCCAAATCTTTCATTTTGAATTTTGACTTCAAGTAATCTTTAGTCTCATTTACTCCATTCATATTATTGCTTAATATTAACATGTCATCGACATAAAGACAGATTATAGCACTGTAGTTTTCAGCAAACTTGGTGTAAACACATTTATCTGCCCCATTGTGTTTAAAACCATAAGACAAGATGGCTGAATCAAATTTCTCATGCCATTGTTTTGGAGCCTGTTTTAATCCATACAAGGATTTTACTAGTTTACATACTTTCTTTTCTTTACCAGGAATTACAAATCCTTCTGGTTGCTCCATGTACAACTCTTCATCCAAATCTCCATTCAGAAATGCCGTTTTAACATCCATTTGATGCACCTCTAATTTATACAACGAAGCAAGTGCTAAAAGCACTCTAATTGATGTTATTCTTGCTACTGGTGCATATGTATCGAAGTAATCAATACCTTCCTTTTGCCTATACCCCTTGGCAACTAATCTGGCCTTGAAGGTCTGTATTGTTCCATCCGTGCTGTATTTTTTCCTAAATACCCATTTGCTGGATATTGGTTTCGATCCCTTAGGCAAGTCCACAAGAATCCAAGTGTTATTGGATATAATTGAATCCATTTCATCATTTACAGCTTCTTTTCAGAATGCTACATCTCTTGAAGACATAGCTTCTTTAAACGTCTTAGGATCTCCATCTACTTGGTCAACTTGAAAGACTATAGGTATTTCAGTCAACAATTCAGTTCTAGAACCTTCGACTAGGAGCAATACATCATTTGGTAATGAAAAATCAGAACCAAATTGTTGCTGAATTCTGACCCTTTGACTTCTTCTCTGCTCTATTGGTTCATTAACTTGTCTCTTTTTTGAAAAAGAGGTTGATGGATCCAAACTTGTAGTATTTTCAGCAATGTCACAAGTTGAATCCCCACTGAATTTTGTCTCAAAAAATTCAGCATCCCTGGATTCAATTATCAAGTTTGATTCTACATCCAGAAATCTATAAGCCTTAGAATTTTCTGCATAACCTAGAAAAATACTTTTCAATGCCTTAGGACCCAACTTAGTCCTCTTAGGATCTGGAATTCTGTAGTAGGCTATACAGCCCCATACTTTCAGATAACTTAAGTTTGGTTGTCTACCATTCCAGGTTTCGTATGGTGACACCTTAGTTCTCCTTGAAGGTATTCTGTTGTGTAAATGACATGCTGTCAGTAAAGCTTCTCCCCATAGGTTTGAGGGAACTTTTGCATTCAACATCATTGCATTAACCATATCACAAAGTGTTCTATTTTTTCTTTCAGCCAAACCATTTTGTTGTGGCGTGTAGGGGGCAGTTCTTTGATGAATAATGCCATTGATTTCACAGAATTCATTGAATTCAGATGAGAAGTATTCACCACCCCTGTCACTTCTTAAAATCTTAATTCTCTTCTCCTTCTGATTTTCTACTGCAGCTTTATATATTTTAAACTTCTCGAATGCCTCGTCCTTTTTCTTCATTAAATACACATGAGTGTATCTAGACTTGTCATCAGTAAAAGTAATAAAATATCTATTTCCTCCTCTGGTCAATACACCATTTAATTCACAAATATCAGAATGAATAAGGTCTAATATATCATTTGACTTCTCTACCGCAGGAAAAGGTCTTTTTGGCATTTTTGCTTGAACACAAATTTCACAATCCTTATTTGTAGAATTAAAATCTCCATTAATCATACCATTTTTGGACATAAATTTAAGTGTTCTAAAATTAACATGAGCACATCTTAAATGCCACAAATCAGAAGACACAACAGAATAAACAGAATTATCAGTTTTATTAATAATACTGAGTTTAAACATTCCATTACAAGAGTATCCTTTGCCTATGAACATCCCACCCTTAGTTAAAATCAGTTTATCTGATTCTAAAACAGCCTTTATACCGGCCTTACATAGCAAAGATGCTGAAATCAGATTTTTTCTAATTTCAGGAACATGTAAAACATTTGATAATTTCACTCTTTTTCCAGAACTGAATTGAATGTGAATATCTCTCATTCCCATAACTTTAGACACATTATTGTTGCCCATTAGAACACCATCATCCTTCTCGGAAGCCTTGTAATCTGTAAATTGAGAGAGATCATTACAGACATGGACTGTAGCACCAGAATCATACCACCAGTCCTTGGTGATCACTGCTGCAGCCATGTTCAATTCAGTTACCATGCCAATATGTAAGTTAGAAACCATTGCAACAATTTCATGAACTTCTTTGTCCATCATGTTGGCTTGTTTGTTTCCGCTTTCCTGCTGTTTTTTCTTCCAGATTCTGCACTCCCTTTTAAAGTGACCTGGTTTATGACAGAAGTGGCATTTGGGTCTGTTATCGTTGCCTTCCTTCTTTGATCTCTTGTTGTTGTGGTTGTTCCCTTCATAAGGTTTTTTCCTTTTATTTCCTGCATTCTTGTCAGAACACTCACCAACAACATTATTAACCTTTGAGTCAGATTCCACTTGTTTATTGTATTGTTTTCTAGTTTCTTCCTCTATCCTTAAATGCTTTTGAAGTTGCTCTAAAGAGAGTGCCTCAGTGGTATGCAAAAGTTTCTTCCTGTAATTATTCCAAGAGGCAGGAAGTTTTGCAATTATGGCTCCCACTTGTAATGGTTCAGAAATATCTATTTTCAATTCCTTAAGTCTGTTGACTATACTTTGCAGATCATTAACTTGATCCATCACAGGTGTATCAGTTTTCATGGAAAATTCAAAATACTTCATAATAAGAAACTTATCTGCTCCTTGTTTCTCATTGTTGTATCTGGTTTCAAGCGTCGCCCATATCTCCTTAGGAGATTTGATGGCAGTGAATAGATTGTATAGTCTATCTGAGAGTCGGTTCAGGATGTGGCCTCTGCACAAGACTTCATCTTCTTCTTTTTTCTTTTTCTGTTCCTTGATTTCTTGGCCTTCCTCTTCTGTTGGAACGTCGTAGACCTCCGGTGCATCTTCCAACACATAGGAAATCTTCAGGGCTGTTAGTAAGAACATCATCTGGTCCTTCCAGCGGTTGTAGTTGGTTCCATCAAATCGATCAAGTTTAAAGAAATCTTGATTCATTAACGTTAGGGCTGCTGCTTGTGATCCAGCCTCCATGACAGAATATCACTTTAAAATTGTTGGTATATTAGGGTCTAGAAATTGCTTTGAGGCGTGAAAGATCACTATCTTTAAAGTGATATTTGTCCCCTTTATAATTGCTGTAGGGTTTCAAACAAATTCACCTCCTAGGATACAACAAAGCCCTCTAAGAAATCTGACAGCAAATCTGATTTCTTTCTTATATTTCTTTGTGAAGATTATTCTCTATATATAGAGAAGTTTCTGAACTGTCAGCCACAGTTAATTCAGAAGTTACAGTTAGGATACAGTTAGGGAAGTTATCTGTCATTGACAGTTAATCTGTTTACTCACTTTTCAATAATAAAATATATATATATATATATATTTACTTAATTAAACAAGTCTTATTAATAGACTTTTACCAACATGTCTTCTGTAAGCTTGCTAAGGAAAAAGGTTTCAAAGGCTATCTAGATATGCCTAGCACCTTTACTCACCTTTTACGTTTTCACACATTGGTGTAAACATGTTCCCGCTCCTTACCGTAAGACTGAATCTCACCCAATCCTTTCCATTTATATACTAGTCTCCTTAAAAAGGGTATGGAAGGTCGTATGGACCGTCTATATGCTAGAACGGCGTTGAGCCATATTGTTTTTGTACGGCTAAACAAATTATTACCTTGAAGAGTTTGACTTTGAGTCGAACAAGGAGATTGAAATTCAAAAATATTAAAATGAAGTGATGGAAGAGTAAATTGCATGATGATTATGTGGTGCTTAGCTGTCGTGAACAGTTTGTGTTGTGTTTCTTTGTTTTGGACATGTTTTGTGTATTTAAGTTTGGATTGGACAACGTCAAAACTCAGCTACAATGATGTTTGTTTGATTTGCGTGATATTTTCTTGATTTTAAGATGGGTTGAAGACTTTGGAAATAAATGGTCAGTTGCATTATTATGAAATTTGGATTTTGGACGGACTCATAGTCTAGGGGTCGAATACAAGAAAGTTATCAAACGATGTCTGGTCTGTCTAGAATCGTATTGCCGTCTAGAAAATAGATAGTGCCTCCCTTAGATGGTTCGCCCCCATCCTGGTCCATACAACGTATTTTGGTACATTGATATACACATATATTGTTTTACTAAGTATTATATATGAAAAAACATATATCACTATATATAGACAACTAATTTTTTAATCTATCATAATTTTAAATCATGATAGTGACACATTTTAAAATGTGAAATTGATTTGAAATTCTATATGTATAATCAAAAGAATTGTTTTTATATTAAATAAAAGAAATTGTTTGAGAACCAACAACACTAAATTTTTCAACAAGTTTAATCTATTGAATAGTAAAAGTGTGAAATGAATTAAAAAAATAAAAACAATAAAATAAAGTGTTTTTTTTAAATAAAACTCGTTCGTAGCACTGTCCGACCACTAGTTGGATGTAAAATTAGTATAAATTGTACGTGTAGTATGCCATTAAAGTGAAAAAAGTGTTTCCAAGAAGACATTGTAGTATTCAATGGGATTTCAAGGCATAAAATTCGCATCTCATAAAATAAGCCATGTGTTCTACATCCAAACAAGCCATGTGGCAAACTGTAAAATAAGAGTGTTGAGCTTGTGGATTTTATTGGGGGCTGCTGTAGTGAATATGTTATTCTACATGACCCATCTTCATGTGAAGTTCAATTTCAATCTTATGTATCTAGAAATTCCACAGATTGCTATTTACCCTTTAAATTTAAACTGTCATTTCTTCTATTTTGTAGCATGTCTTTTAATGTGAGGTACAAGATTTAAAAGGATAAATTGCATGTTTGGTCGCAAACCTCTAGGCTGTCTATGGTCCGAACCTGCTTTTTTTGTCTTAACAAAAACCCAACCTATAGAAAATATTGTAAAATTGGTCCTTCCATAATTTTTTCATTGAAATTCTCTTACTTGTTTTCTCAACCTAAGGGATTATCTCATAAATCATAATCACCCCCAAACAAATTTAGTAGTCCTCACATAATGGTCATGACCTTTATATGTCTCAAGACATTTGCCTAGTGTTAACAAAAATTGATGGAAACTTCAGGTCTAGTCTCATAATGTTCTTTCTTATGTCGTGTCTAACAAATATCTCAGTATATATACCTGCCGTTTGTGGTGCATATACCAGTTAGATGTAAAATCCAATGTACAAGATGTATGATCTCTCAGCAGTAAGATGATTTTCCAATACATATTTGTTTGCTGTTTCTTTCTTTGGCTTTTCCTAATTAACTGTTAAGTAAAATTGATTTGAGCATTCAACAAATGACAACTTTTAATTGCAGGTTGATGACGCTCGGAGAGGGTTTAGTGTCCTAAATGACGGCCCTTTAGATATGCGGATGGACCCTCAGGTATGAACTTGATAAACACACTGCAGTTTTCATTGATGCATTAGTGCAGTCCTCTTAATATCCTTGTATGGTTTCTTTGAGTTTGGCAATGATTCTTATAAACTCAAATTCGTTATCTGTAACATTTTAAGCATCAATAAGCAAAAAAATCATTTATTTTCTTCATCGCCATTCAAAGAGAAAGACATTAACTATCATGTAATGTCCCAAACTTATATGGTGAATTGGACAAGAAAAATTGAGTTTGTACAAAATACTATCATGGATGAATCAGGAGTATTGTTTGGAGTGAAGTCCTTGTGGCAAATACTTGTTTTTCATTCCGTGCTATGACAATTGGCATTGTCTGGGTTCTTATGTGCTGTAAGAATTGTATCAATATTTTTAATAGAATTTTTAAATTTCCAGCTTCATGTATAGTGAAGGTGTTTGTAAAACATATATATTAGAGTAGCTGAATGAAGCAGGCTTGTGACAGGGAACATTAAAGGCGGAGGACATACTGAACTCTTGGCCAGATAGTGAGATTGGTCGAATATTGAGGGAGTATGGAGAAGAAAGCAACTGGTACCGCCTCCAGCATAAAATTGTAGAGGCTCGTCAACAGGGTGGGTTGCATTCTACTACGGAATTAGTGAATTTAATTAGGGCAACTTCGAGGAAACAAGGTACTCTATCCTTGCTATTTGATTGATGTTCTTGTTCTTGTTCGTAGTAGTAGTAGTAGGAGCTCACGAGTTTATAAGTATTGCAGAGGGAAGACAGGGTTGGATAAAGACAGCAACTCGTGTTTTCCAAGCTCTGAGGATAGCTGTGAATGACGAGCTCCAAATCTTGAAGGATTCTGTTCATGCCTGCTTCGATTGCCTTGGGCCTGGACGGCGGCTTGCTGTGATTTCTTTCCATAGCCTGGAGGACAGGATTGTGAAACAGACGTTCCTTGACATGATCGGGTCCGGAGATGGAAGAGCGATGGAGGACGAGAGCTATGAAAAGGAAGGTTGGATTAAACAGACCGTAAAAGGCAACAATGGGGTTATTCTCACAAAGAGACCCGTCACGGCGTCTGCAGAGGAAGAGAGATTGAATGTCCGTTGTAGGAGTGCTAAGCTCAGAGTTATTCAGAAGGCCTGAACATCCACTGTCTTTCTTTTTTACTCATGTCTTCATTGTTTTTACATGATTAGCTCACTTAATTTATTTTTCACTAATTATACACAAATTAATTAATATAATCATTTTGATATGATGTATTATTTATCATTAACCATCCCAGACGTTCTTTCCCACCAAAAAAAAAACCCCATCGCAGACGTTCAACAAATTGTTTTTATTTTTAATTTTTCATTTAAATTTCGCAAGCAATACTCTTTTTCATCAATGATTATTTATATACACCATTTTTCAATTAAACATCTGTTATATAACTGACTTTTTTACCAGGTGTATGTAAGGCTGTATTTCGATAACAAGATATATTACGAAGAGAAATAAGAACTAAATTCAACTTATATTACGAAGAGAAATAAGAACTAAATTCAACTAATCTTATTTCTGTATTCTTTTTAGTCTTTCCAATCATGTCAGTATTGAAGACATGTACTAGTCACATATTTTTTTAATCTTTTTAATTTTTGTGTATTTTTTTTTAAATTTTAATTAATTATTTTTTTTATTTAAATATTTGCCTATATTGGCACAAAATAATGCTCATATTGCAACATGTATTGTACATATTGATACAAAGTATTGCACATATTGGTTCAAAATAATATTGCTACTAAGTGTTGCACATATTGTACATAGTATTGCAAATATTTGTACAATTCAATGCACATGTTTATAACATTTAATGCACATATTGATACAAAGTAATGCACTGTAGAATTAAAAACATTCAGGGGGGGGAATTTGTATTAGTTTTAGACATGTTAGTATAGAGAACCAACATTTTAGAATTAATACTTTATTTCGTCTTCAATTGGATCTCAAGGAGTATTCTCGATTTTTCGTCCAAATTTGAGCTTCATGGGTATTTTATTGGATAAAGATAACTTAGTTGGTTGGACTCGGTGTGTGGGGTACTCAATGATATGATGTTGGTCATAGACAAATCATGGTTCAATAAATGGGGTTCTGTAACTTTCATTTGGCATGTGATAGACACGTAGCACCTAGAAAATAAAAATATGTTGATCCCGACCAATACTAGCCAGAAAAAGAACTCGAAGAAGTGCATGTGCAAGTTTGAACTTGAGGTGACACAAGTTGAAGAATAAAAATGGACATTGAGAGTTATATGTGTAGTCCACAACCACGTAATTCCATCGGTTTTAAGGGGTCATGCATATGCTGGATGTTTGAATCCTACCTAATATCAAAAGGTAGAGCGTGAATTGAGATTGGAGTTGAAATCGAGACATATTTGGAAATTCATGCAATTAGATGACCTTGGATATGTCACAACCATCTGACAAGTTCACAATACCGGTTTGAGATGAGGATGAAACAAGCTGAAGGAAGAGAGTCATTACAACAAGCACTTCATACGTTGAAGGAACACATATACTATGTGAGCAAGAAGATGTCCAAACTCCGATGAGGTGGTTGATTTCATTATCTCACATCCCGATTATAGGCATTTTCTCCACATGTTGCCTTATGTTATTATGATAGACTCGACATATAAGACAATTGAGTAAGTATTCTTGTTCTAACTTTGTTTGATAAACATCTATCATATTGCACAATACTTTTATGTAATAATTCTTCTGTATTATTTATAGATATAATATGCCATTGTTGGATATTGACGGTATCACAAGCTTGAAGAAAACATTCACAATTGTTTTCGTATTCGTGGCACACGGAAACAGAGATGGCTGTGAGTGAGATTTAAGAAGGCTCGGTCATTTGTGCTAAGGAAAACACCGGAGGTGATTGCCACCGATCGAGAGTTGGGTCTTATATGTTCCTCGAGTAAAGTCTTTTCCTGAGGTGAAGCATATTTTGTGCACATTCCATATAAAGAACAACATTGGAAATAAAACAGATGTCGTTTTGTGTTGTAAGGAAGTACAAGCCGTTTTCACATCCCAGTGCCATGCCTTGTTCGAGTTGAGATCGAGTGAAAGCTACGAACAATGTTTGACTGAAATAAGGGAATCCTAAGCCCCATATCCCAGGTTAATGATGATGATGATTCCATGAACACGAGCCTAGAGTCGTTGAACATATTCAGAGAAAGGATGGACGCAAACACGCACACCCCCGATGAGATAGAGAAGATGACATATTGATTCGAGGATAGCGAGAACCCGGGAAGTGCCACGATGAAGGAGCCACCACAAAAGGTCAAGACCAAGGGAAGACTGCTTACCATGAGATCAACAAGAACATGGTCAAGTTCGTTCGAGCATTCGGTAAGATGTTGTCTCGGATGTCCCCATTCTAAGAAATTGGTGGATCTGGATGATGGAGAGGCTACACCTAGACGTGGTCATGGTTGTCCCTGAGGTACAATGGAAAAAAAGCAAAGGATGTAGAGGCTACACCTGAAGAGTTGACTCCACTATGTCATGAAGGAAAATAACCAATTGATGTAGACACTACACCTGAGGCTACACATGATGTTAGAAACTATCCTTGGAAAGAAGGGAAATCCCAAAAGTTCATCGAGCCATATGTGTATGGATCCATGAACGTGTTTGGAGACGGTCATTGCGGATATAGATCCATTGCTTTAGTTTTGGGCTTTTCAGATGAAGATTACTTAATAGTAAGAAAGGAGATACTAATGGAGTTGAAATTGAGAAGAACAATATATTCAAAGGTGAGTATTTAGTTTTATAAATATTTAGGAATACTTTATGACATGATATATAACATATTTATACATGTGAATCTACGTAGTGCACCTTATTCAACACATTTTAAAGGAAGCATAAGAAAGTTTATTGGACTACAAGGGCTCCATTTTCACATAGAAACGGGATGGAGTTTTCTGTTGTTGGATGTGCTGCAACCACCTATTACAAGATTGCCCTAGTTGTCCTTGGTGATAACGCGCCAACATTCCTTCCTAGCCACAATTCCTAACCAAGGCTTGCCTATGGTGATCCATACGATAGTTCTTATCACAGATGACACACACTTTGTAAAGGTTAGTCGAAGTTTTACATTATCTCATTTTAACATTATTGTTGTGTGCCAAAGGAACGATCACATATTACAGCAAGTATACGCCCCTGTCAATGTGAGTAAATGATATAACATCAAGGTCAAATCCCACGAGAGTATGTATATCTCGACTTTATCTTAAATTCAACTACTAATGCATAGAATGTGTAAAACAAAAGGAAATGGGGTGATGAAGTGATCAAGATGCTTTGGGGTTTAGGTACCAAGTATCAAGTGACAACAATTAAATATCAATGGAGAAAACAACTAGTAATTGGGGATATCCCTCCAAACCATAACTAGGCATGCACAATGATCAAGTTGTGCTTTAATAAAAGTAGGAGATTCAAGTCACAAATTCTAATGTAGCATGGT
This sequence comes from Fagopyrum homotropicum, assembly GCA_033239125.1. NCBI lineage: Eukaryota > Viridiplantae > Streptophyta > Magnoliopsida > Caryophyllales > Polygonaceae > Fagopyrum > Fagopyrum homotropicum. The sequence goes on from BSWB01000003.1 coordinate 66,064,131, forward strand.
ATTAGGTATGCTTTGTCATGTCATTTGGCTTGTTACAACTAATGAGCCTCACATGGTGTTTGCTGTTCACCCTTAGATGATAAGATTCTCTACTACTTATAACTATATTGAACTGTGCAAGCATCACACGGTGTTTGCTATTTCCCTACATAATTTGACATAGCCTTAGTTGGACATTCAAAAGACAAATGTGCTAGCAATCCTTTCGGCCTTAACTAGCATTATTCAAGCATTATAGGCATCAAACATTGCATAACCATCTTCGAATTACTTATAGGTATCATCTAAGATGATCAATTCATCCAAACAATGATACAAAATCAAAAATATACAATGTGCTAAGGGAACAATTTAGATTATCTCTAATCTAGCATCCGACATTCAAAATAAGATCAAGCTTGCATGGCCATCTAAATGAAATCGAAGCCTCCTTTATGCTACTAATCATGCGTTGGATTCTCCATATTTTATGAGCACAACATAGATCGACATATATAGATCATAGAATGATTTGGAGTTTTTACCCCAAATCCTAGTAAGGTGACTACTCACTCATGTCTGAAAATCAGAAATAAAAATCAACAGAAATGAATACCACGGTAACAAACTAGATCGAAAATGAGGAATTTAGGAGAAAGCATCGAGTGAAACAGACTTACATAATTAAATATATGGGCAAAACAAGATTGAGAAAGGATCTAGACAAGAACTTTGATGAAGAACGCTGAATATCTAAAAAGCCGTCAACCTTCTTACAATGAGAGATTTCTAATCTAGAGAGAATTGCTTAATGTAAAGACTTTATATTCTTCTACCAAATAGCCATGTCCTCTATTTGTAGAGTAAATTTGTGGTCCCCAATTCTAGAATAATCAAAGAATCTCAAAACAAGGTGTGAGTTAGTTACAAGTGGTCCACACTGGCAAGTTGAACTTTTGCCTTTGCGCAAGCTCAATTGGACACTCAAGCGAGTTTTTTCACTGACTTAGAAATTTACCCTTTGCACAACTTTTGATACTTCTTAGCCCAAGTTTATGACTTCACTCGAGGTAAGTGTAATTTCCCTTCTTTTCATGAGATTCCCTTTCTTCCTTGATCAAGTTTCTTGACTTCTTCGCTCGAGTTTTCTGAGTAAACTCGGACTAGGTTGAGCCTTGTAACTTGGATCATTTTTAACAATGGTTTTATTCTTCTTTGGCTTCTTGCTAGCTTTTTGTTCCATTCTTCCTTGCATCCTTCCTCCTTAACTTCTTGGTGATGATGGGGTGTGATGAGTACTCCTTTAGAATTGGCATAATTCAATCGTTTTTGCTCCACTTTGGACCTAAATCACCTAAATCACAAAACACAAGGGGAGTGGACATTCTTTGATACTTTAAAGCAGTAGCAAATATGTGAATGCCCTTTTCCATGCAAAACTAAGGAAAAACACGAAAAAAAACATATCCATAAGGATAACATAGAAACATATTTTCAAAATACCCCATACTTAGCTCTTACTTGTCCCCAAGTGAGAACAAAATGAAAAATTTTGAAACGAAAGAAAGAAAATAAGCAAGAAAAATCAAGGAAAGATGTTTTTGTAGTATGTTTCGAAATGTTAGATCACTTTTCAGAATAATTTAGCCATGACAAGGCATTGTGACATAGTTGAAGATAATGAGCATGAAAGTAAACAAGTAAGAATATATGCTAAATTTTCACACATAAAACCTGTAGTCTAGAATCCAAAGTTAATACAACTCATGCTTGCTACTTAGATGTCTTTATTGATGCTTGCATATGACTTGTATTGTTCTTACAAATGTTTAAAAACATAGCTACATACTCAAATGCTTAGGTGCAATCAAGTGTGATCGGGTACTTATAATTCATTTCTTCTTGAACTAGGCCTAACAGACAAAATCTTCAGGCTGTTTTGGCATGATGTACATTCACTTGTACATTCGTAAATTGATGTGCATATACTAGTCCACATTGACATAAAGGCAATAAAAAGAAAAATAAGCATTCATCACATTGGTCAAGTGGCATTTTTGAACTTTGATAAGCTTTTATATGACTTTTTCTCTACTTTTTTCATGATAAATGCCTTTTGTCTTATGGGTTAGTATTTTTTCACTCAAGTGAGTGTCAACTAATGTAAGCTTCCCTCGGCTGAACAATTAAGAGTTTGAAGAATCGTATAGGTGAATAAAAAGGATATAAATACTCTAGAAGGGGGGGGGGGGGGGGTTGAATAGAGTATGAGAACTTTTCGCAAAAACCTATCTCAAGGCTTTGAAACTGATTTCAAGGCTTTGATGTCGATCTGAGCTCTTTGTGACACAACTGGTTTTCAAGGGCTTTGAAAGTGATTTCAAGGCCTTGACTCCGAAAAACTGCAAAACAATGTTAGTCACAATAAAGCAAGATATAGTGCGGAAACTAAATGATCGACACGGTGATATGTTTAAAAGTTCAACTCTAACAGCCTACGTCTCCGTCCTAGGGTTTCTTTGCCCATAGAATCTAACTATCTATTATCTGCTTCAAAGAGTCCTAGATACAACCTAGAAGAAATCCCCTTCTTCTCTCAATATAGCCAATGCTACGATCTAGTTCCAACTCTAAACCTAGCAATAATAGCCTAGTTACTTCGCAGAGTAACACACACTCAAGTATAACACTCTCTAGATATCCCAATGGAGCTCTCGTGTTTCTCTCTCTCTAGGGATGTAAGCTTTTATAAACTAAGAGGAAGAAAAAATTTTGGAACGAATGAAGATGCTTTGATCGCTTGAAGACTTCAGATATTTCCGTGTAAGCTTCTTGTTCTTCTCTTCAACTGTGATATTCATTTATAGTCTTCGATGGAGAAGTCTTCTAACCGTTGTAGAAAGAACCGTTGGTGAATTTCTTCTTTCTCCATGGAAAATGGTGTTAGGTTGAGATGAATTAGCCGTTGCAAGATATTCTATCTTCTTCATCTCCTTGAGACATATTGAGAGTCTTCTTCTTCGAGATCTTCTCTTGAAAGAGCCGTTGAAGATTTTATCGTCAAAGTCCTTCTTTCAAGCTCCGAGATCTTCCAAGTTGTTGAGGATCTTTTGGTTGAAGATAATTTCTCTTTGATAGCCATTGAAGATCTTCCTTGGATACGAGATCTTTGTGAGATCCGTTGGATGAAATCTTCAATCTTGTGTCGGTTAAGATCTTTCCAAGATCTTTTTGTTGGGCCGATATCTCTTCTATAAAATCCGTTGAAGATCTTCTTTGTTGAGCTGGCCAAGATCTTCTCTTGATATCTTGTTTGAAGATCTTCCCTTGACCCTTGGTAGATTTGGTTGTTGAGATTGAATCTTGATTTTGAAATGCTTCCAGCCTTGTGTTTCAAGGCTTCGGCTTTTATCCCCTGAAATGTTTTTCAAGGCCTCCGTATTGAACCCTTGGACTGCTTTTCAATCTCTGCGCTTGTCCCTTGTAACGTGTTTCAAGGCATCTGTTCATCCTTTGAAATGTTTTCCAAGGCCTGCATACATTTAACAAACACAAAACCAAACCATACAATCTAGAAATATAATCGATATTTGTTAGTCTATAAACCGCTCATAATGTTAAGTCTTCCATCATCACATGTACAAATATATAACCAAGGTGGAGTTATCAGAGTTCATAACCAATACACACTATCAATAACCTAAGCAAATTTACTTTATCTCAAATTTCATATCACATGATTCACTAAGTCATACATCAACTATTTAACCTAAGCAAATTTACTTTATCTCTAATGAATGCAAGCATTCCCATGCCCCATAATTGTTTTTTTGAATTCTTCAACTCTTTTTTAAAAACTCTTTTAAATGTTTTTGGATGTTATAAAAAAAATATAAAACTATAAAAAATTGAAAAAAATAAAACTAAAAAAACATAAAAAATGAAAAACATGCAACACATAGATACAAATGAATACAAGCAATGCCATACCCCAAACTTAAAGTTTTCATTGTCCCTAATGCAAAATAAAAGAGATAGAGTTTAGAATACTCACATGATGCAATGATGTTTGTGCCTTAGCTAAAGCACTTAAAGTTTTCATTGTCCCTAATGCAAAATAAAAGAGATAGAGTTTAGAATACTCACATGATGCAATGATGTTTGTGACTTAGCTAAAGCCTACAACATCAACATGTGGGACACCATGCCCCTATTTTCCAAGAAATCATCATCATCGTCGTCGTCGTCGTCGTCGTCATCGTCATCGTCATCTTCATCGCCATCGCCATCACTATCGCTATCGCCGTCCTCGTCATCCTCGATGTCGTCGTCATTATCATCATCAACAACAACAACATCTACATGTGGAACACCATGCCCTTATTTTCCAAGAAATTACACCCAATAACTTGCCCTATTTCTTTCCTCAATAACCGCCCGATTAGAGTCCCAAGGTAAAAACACCTTGTTAACCTGATCTTCAATGAACCTCATCCTATTTTCACAAACCTTACAAACTTCAAGACGGTAAGATCAATTCTTTTGAATTTTTGAGAAGGCGGAAGGGTAAACTGGATGAGAGGGATGTCAAAAGTATTCGGCAATCATATTCACTATGCCACCCAAGCAAATGGTACATTTAGCTTTAGAAGCTACCCTTCCAATGAACTTTACCAACATCAATGGTATGTTGGGCACAACTCCTCTAAAGACACTCCAAGCAATGTAAACTTCATCCGGGGTAGGTGTTGCAACACTATCTACTCGACTAAAGAGGGTCTCACTCAAGATTTAGAAGAAAATATGGAAGGTAGGGTGGTAAATATTAGAACTCTTACTCTTTCAAGCTAAAATGTTCGTGGAGGCGATGCTTGGCCAAAACCGCTCTCAAACGTGTGTAAATAATGAAAGAATAAATTTATACATGTAATAAAAGCCAAATCAAGTCAGCGAACCCGCAATGTACGGATCAAATTGCACTAAAAGCAAATATTCCAAGGTCGATCTCAGGGATTGAGGTGAAATCAATATTGGTGATAAATCAAAAATAGAATTGACCAAACTTGAAATAAATGATGAAAAAGACAAAAAGAAATAAAGATAAATAATATGATAATTGAACAATGCTGATTCTAGAGATCAAGGTATCCAATTGTGGTTTCGGTTCAAGACTTCTAAAAACTAGGACAAGGTTGGGATCATTGAGGAAATGTGTTTCTAAGGTGGGAAAGATCACGGGGAGTCTCACTATCCACTATCCCAAACCAAACCTCCTTTCATCGGGTAAGTCTTAAGTATCTAAGAAAAAGAGCATATACTAAGGGAAGAAGAAGGCATACTCAAACCTAATAAAGGGTTTTGAATCCTCTATAATCTTTGGTAACTAAGAAAGGGAATCACTGGGTAAGTCTCTTCCCAAGTTTAGATGCAAGCTTTAGAGGGAACTAAGGGTATGAAAGGCTTAACAAAGACTAGGATTTGGGCAATCTAAAACCTAAGCATAAAGATATAACATATACGGATCAACAGAAGAAACCTGGGGTTGTTTTGAGGAAAATCTCAGCCGTGGTTCCTCAAGAACATGCCGAGATTTGCCGGATCGAGGGTTAAACCAACAAGAATCGTCCAATCTAAACTTAAAAGCTCATTCTATCATTATCTAAACCACAACCATCAACCAATCACCCTAGAATCGTAGGGGTTTAGCCAACAACACACATATTCAAATCAAGAAAGATGTATGAAGAATTCAAGAAAACCATAAACCAATGAAACTAAAAGAAAAGTAAGAAATACTTAGCAAGATGTCTTCAATATCCAAAAGCAAATGCAATGCCAAAGATCCAAACTTTAAACAAAAATCTATGAAATCAAGAACTAGTCTTTCTCTCCAAGAAATCTTCACAATCATTCTCAATCTAAATAACAAGTGTTTCCATGTGTAATCGATCCTAGTAATTGTAGTAGATGGTTCTGAACGTCTCTTGATCGCAGCAAGCCTCCATGCTTTATAAGGAAAACTAGCATTTAAAATTTTGAGTCGTGTGCCGATTTTTAAGATAATCCTTTATGATGTTCCTAGCTCTCTGTTCGCTCTCCGACGTGTGTGAAATATGAATGAAAGTAAGCTTTAAATTTATACATGAAATAAAATCCAAGCAAATAGGCGAACCCGCAGTGTACGGATCAATCGCAATAAAAGCAAATATTCCCGGGTCGATCACAAGGACTATGGTGAAACCAAATAGTAAAAAGCAAATCTAGAATAGATCAATGCAAATATCGATGACTCAAAAGAACAAAAAGCAATGATATGAATATATGTAATAATCGGGAAAATGCTGATTCTAGAGATCAAGGTATCCAATTGTGGTTTTCGATTCAAGACTTCTAAAGAACTATGGATAGAGCGGGGATTGCTAAGGGAAGACATTTTAAGGTGGAAAAGATCACCGGGGAGGTCTCACTATCCACTATCCCCAACTAAAGGTCCTATCACCGGGTAAGTCTCAAGGATCTAAGGAAAGGAACTATAAACTCAAACCAACCACTCAAGCTAAGGGAATAGAACTAACATTTACCGGGCAAGTTTCAAGTCAACTCACAAAGGCAAGAAGAAGGCACACTCAAATCCAATAAAGGCTAAACCTTTATAACCTAGGAATTCATCATCTTTGGCAACCAAGAAAGATAATCACCGGGTAAGTCTTTTCCCAAGCTTGGATGTAAGCTTGACAGGCTCAACAAGTCTAGGATTTGGACAATCTACAACCTAAGCTTAAGGATATAACATGAACTGATCAATAGAAGAAACCACGGGTTGTTCTTGCTCAAATCTCGGCCTAGATTCCTGGAGAACAAACCGAGATTCGTATTTGCGAAAGTAAAACTAACACTCAAGGTCCAACCTATACTTAATGACTCAGTCTATCATCATCTTAACCACAACCATCAACCAACCACTCTAGAATCACAAGGGTCTTAGCCAACAAGACACATACTCAATTCAAGAAAGATATATGAAATCAAGAAACTCATAAACTCTATAAAACCAAAAGTAAAGTAAGAAATACTTACCAAGATATCTTCAATATCAAAAAATATAGTAATGTAACACCCCGAATCCGCGGGACTCGGAATGCCAAATTGGGCTAGGATCTCAAAGTGGATCATGACCCTAGCCCGACAACAAGCTTACTGGACCTTACAACATGACACTGACAGATAGAAAACAAATACATAAAACTGTATAAAACTGTACAACCAAAAGGTAAATAAGATCATAGCCGAGTACCAAACATAACCCTCACACAGGAGGAATAGAAAACCTCATCCTCTCGTAGGAGGGAAACATAAACAACCCCAAAAACCATAACCCCCTAATGTACAAGAGTCCTTGGCCTGTCACCCTGCCAGATCACTCAACAACTCGCCTATCCTGCAAGGCATCTACAACATGGTATGAAACCATTATCTAACCATACATATATAAGGTAATGCATAAGCATAAGCACAATCATGAAAGATAAGCACATAAGAATGCTATCACACATTTACCCATTTTATCATCTTTATATAATATTCATTCACTCAAATCGTATATATATAGATAGATGAAACTATGTGATACGAGGACCGATACATCCCCGCCTCTGGGCCCGACGTCCATCTAGAAGTAGTGCCGGTCACACAACCCGTGTATCCTATGGGAGTGGATTGCTCCCTTCCTGTATACCAGATGGCATGGACACAGAGAACCCCTCAACCCCTTACAAGATGAAGGGAAGGGTTATCACTGCCACGCATACGGGGCTATCAATAAAACATAGGTTTGTAATAATCGACATTACCTACTATCATATTAAGCATATAACACACACACACACCACTCATGCAAACACCCAATATAAGGATTGTAGCTAAGTAAGTCCTACGGACTTACCTCAACCTCGTACAAAACTCGACCACGAACAAACTCTGATCTTGAGAGGGACACTGCCTAATAACAAGACATATAGATATATCAATCTCCTATCAATCAAAGGGGTCACACCTAGACTCAAGGGATCCATAGGATCATCCTCAACCTAAGCCTCACAACCTATAACTCCTCAAAAGCCATACAAGGCATACATAACCATAACCTCATCATATACTCTCATCTATACCATCATGGTACTACACACTCACACTAGGAAAGGAAGAGGCAATGCCATCCATAGGCAAGCCTAGAAGCAAGACACACCTGCATTATCAAGAGCAAAGCCAAGCTGGTACAGGTGGCCGCAGGGGCGGCTGGAAGGTTGCGCAGGGGCGGTGACAAGGTGGCGTTGGGGCGGCTGAAGACAGGCGCAGGGGTGGCTAGTGTGCAGATGGCACACTTCCAGCTTCTCTTTGCTTCTTCACCCGACTCTCTTCACCTCTTCTTCAGCCAGCAGCCAAGCACATACATACACATACATATATACATCAAATGAAGCCTGTAAAGGCTGCCACCATATCAAACTTGTGGAACCTAAGCTAGGAATGAAGAAAAGAAGGAAAGAAGCAAGATAAGAAGAGATGGGAGAGGAACTCACCAAGCTGAACCTAAACAAAGGAAAGAACCTCACCAAAACCTCAAGGCTGGCTCAATCACAAGCACAACAACATCATCAAGTATCATCATCAACATCCACAAGTAAATCCACACAAAACTCTCATAAACTCAAAAAGGATCCAAGGAGATCAAGAAAGAGATCAAAGGAGGGAAGAAGAAGATGAACGTGAGGGAGAAGATGGAGCTGATAAGGATGAAGTAAACCCTCACCAGGAAGTAAAGGAAGGCTTATATAGGAAGCCAACCCAAAAACACAAGTCAAAAGTCAACAAAGATGGTTGCAGCCGCACAGAGCCGCAGGGGGAGGACCCTGTGAGGTGTAGGTGCTGCCCAAGCAAACCATAGGGGCGGTCTCAGGCTCACGCAAGGGCGATCTATGCAAAATCTGGACCCTCAACACTCACTCTCAGCTCCTCTAGACTAAGGCTCTTACATCTCCCCCCTAAAAACAAGTTTTGTCCCAAAACTTGCAAAATCCCAAATCCTCTCAGACCCATAAGCCGAGGTATAACTCTCTCTATCGGAGGCATCACATCTCCGTTCAACAGATCATCACCTATATTGATCTATAACCTCAAAACACAAACATGGAGGAATCATCAACTCTAGAAAGCAGGGCCATAACGCTAGCCAAAGGCGTAGAGGAATCACATCTCTCGCCATACAACATCACAAGGCATAGAGGAAACACATCTCTAGCCAAAACATACTCATACGTAAATCATGGAGGAAAAACATCTCCAACGGGACTATGTCCATCAAGGTAGCGTGGAGGATAGGACCATCTCCAACTAAATCCTAATCACACTCAGATAGCATGGAGGAAAGAACCATCTCCAGTTGTAATCATACATCACGCTAGCACATCAAGATCTAGTAAGATCATACATCACATCATAACTAGCATGGAATAAACACATCAAGGCATGTAAGCACATAAGAACATAATGACATACTCACCAAGATAGCACTAAGATCTACTCATCGACCCTAGGTGCATCTATCTCAACATAAAAATCTGGATAGTTCCTCTGGATACTATCCTTAGTCTCCCATGTAGCCTCCTCAGGTCCTCGTCTCGACCACTGTATCCTCAACATAGGATTCCCTTCGAACGTAGGCGTCTCACACCTCGCTCTAGGACGGCAATAGGATGCTCAACAAAGGTGTGGTCCGGCTCAACCACCAAATCATCATAACTCACAATGTGCCTCGGATGTGGTATATACTCCCTCAGTTAAGACACATGAAATACATAATGAACACCCTCTAACCTCGGAGGTAAAGCTAATATGTAGGTTGCCCTCCTAACTCTATTAAGTATCTCAAAAGGACCGATATATTGGAGACTCAGCTTCCCCTTTATGCCAAAGCGTCTGACGCCTCGCGTCGGAGATACTCTCAACCAAACATGAGCTCCCACTCTGAACTCTAGAGGTCGACGCCTCCTGTCTGCATACGACTTCTGGTGACTCTGTGCAGCCAACATCCTCTCTCTAATCAGCGCTACTCGGGCCATATCATTCTGAATCTGCTCTAGCGCTATCGCACTGATACTGCTAGGTTATCCTAACATAAAGGTGTACGACACCTACGTCCATACACTGCCTCATAAGGAGTCATCCCAATAGATGCATGTCAGTTGTTGTTGTAGGAGAACTCAACTAATGGGAGGTAATTTGACCATCCTTGTCTCCAATCCAACACACAAGCTCGTAACATGTCCTCCAAAGTCTTGATGGTCCTCTTTGACTAACCATCTATCTGAGGGTGAAACACAGTCGTGAAGTGTAGACTCGTCCCCAAAGCAATCTGAATATGCTGCCAAAATCTCGAGGTAAATCGTCCATCTTGATCAGAGACGATCGTCCTCGGTACACCATGGAGTCTCACTATCTGTCTAGTGTACTCCTCAACCAATCTGCTCACTTGCCATGTCTCTCTGATAATGATAAAACGTGCCGTCTTCGTCAGTCTGTCTACAATAACCCAGATAGATCAAAACTCCTACTAGGTCTCAATCCGGTCATAAAGTCCATGGAGATGTCCTCCCACTTCCATTGCGGCACTGGCAGTGGATGAAGCTCACCTCTAGGTTTGTAATGCTCTATCTTGACCTGCTAACAGGTCGCACATTGTGCCACAAATCTGGCTACATCAGGCTTCAGCCCTACCCACCAATATGAGCGTCTCACATAATGGTACATCTTACTCGTACCCGGATGTACTGAGTAAGTTGTACAGTGACCCTCTTGTAAGATCCTCCGTCTCAACTCTGCATCAACAGGTACACAGATGCGGTCATGGCGCCTCATCATTCCATCTTCTCCAATGGAGAACTGTGGTGCCTCACCACGAGACATCCTCTCTCTGATCCTTATCAAGGTCGCAGTTCCCCTACTTCTGTCAGACCTCATCCAACAGACCCGGTAGAACCTCTAAAGCATACAATTAGGCATTCTCATCAGGAAACAGGATGTCCAGCTCTAGCCAAGCTAGATCCCTCTGAAGCTGAGGCTGAACTGTCAATCTGGCAATCGCCTTCTCTCGAGGCGTCTTCCTACTCAGGGCATCGGCGATAATGTTCGTCTTCCCTGGATGATACAGAATCTCAAGGTCAAAATCCTTGATCAACTCGAGCCACCGACGCTGGCGGTTATTCAACTCCCGCTGCGTAAAAATGTACTTCAAACTCTTATGGTCTGTGAAGATCTGACAAGTAGCACCATACAAGTAATGTCTCCAAATCTTCAATGCATCAACAACCACTGCTAACTCTAAATCATGAGTTGGGTAGTTCTCCTCATACGCCTTCAACTGTCGAGACGCATATGCAATCACTATGCCCTCTGCATCAACACACATCCCAAGCCTAGCTTCGATGCATCACTGTAAACTACAAAATCCTCTGAACCCTATGGCTGTGCCAAGACAGGAGCAGAAATAAAACACCTCTTCAACTCCTCAAAACTCTAGGCACACTGATCAAACCACACAAATCTAGTAGTCTCCCATAGTAAAATTGTCAATGGACGGGCAATCACAGAAAATCCCTCCACAAAGCGCCGGTAATACCCGGCTAGGCCAAGAAAGCTACGCACTTCCTTGATATTCATCGGTGTTGTCCATGCAGCAACAAACTCAATCTTCTCCGGGTCAACCATGATCCCACTGGCGGAGACCATATGGCCTAGAAAAGCAACCTCAGACATCCAAAACTCGCACTTAGAGAGCTTGACATACAACTCTCTATCCCTCAGAATCTACAAAACCGTCCTCAGATGACCGGCATGCTCCTCTCTGCTACAAGAGTACACCAAAATGTTAATAATGAAGACAACCACAAACTGATGAAGGAAGTCGATGAAGATACTGTTCATCAACTCCATAAAGACTGCTAGGCATTCATGAGCCCAAATGGCATCACTACAAACTCGTAGTGTCCAAAACGGGTACAAAATGCTGTCTTGTGTATATCCTGCTCCCTCACCCTCAACTGGTGATATCCTGAGCGTAAGTCGATCTGGGAGAAAATTATCGCTCCCTGAAGCTGATCAAGCAGATCATCAATACGAGGCAGTGGATACTTGTTCTTGATGGTCAGCTTGTTCAACTCTCTGTAGTCAATACATAGTCTCAATGATCCGTCCTTCTTCCGGACGAAGAGGACAGGTGCTCCCCAGGGGATATGCTAGGGCGGATAAAGCCCTTCTCAGCCAACACCTCGAGTTACTTCTTCAGCTCTAACATCTCGACAGGCGTCATACAATATGGGGCTTTCGAGATGAGTTTAATATCAGGCTCTAACTCGATACTAAAGTCCACACTCCTTTGAGGCGGCAAGCTCGAGGACTCATCAAACACGTCCGCAAACTCACAGACCACTGGAATATGCTCTAATACGGGACTCTATCCATCCTTCATGGCATAACACCAGAAGGCGTCACATCCCTGTTCTATCAACCTCGCTGCTCGTACAAAACTAATGATAGAACCCGTCTTCCCAAGGTCCAACCTCGGAAGACCTCTATCTGACCTACTCGGTAGAGACTGTCATAGTCCTCCTACCAACATCTAACACTGCACGGTGTCTACACATCCAATCCGTACCTAATATGACCTCTTCATACATCAATGGCATGACTAAGAAGTCGACAAGTAATACACGAGTCCCTAAACGAAGGGGACAACTACGTATCTCACGGGTACCTCTGACCCTACTACCATCAAGTAACCCTATTGTAAAGGGTATCCCCTCTATAGTAGCTAAACTCAAGTGCTCAACATATACATCAGAAATAAAGGAATGCGTAGCACCCGTATTAAACAAAACTCTAACAGGTAAACCGTGAAGCAAAATGGTACCTGTAGCAGCCGGTGCAGGCGGCTCCTCTGCACTCCTCAACTCAAAGACTCTACCTTGAGCTCCTCTGGTGTCAGTGGCACTATCACCATGACCTCCACCTCTACTCGGTCCGGGAGCAGATCCCTGAGTAGAAGGACGATCTAGGACCTTCTGTTGTCCTTGTATTAGCTGTTGAGGTGTCCTCTGACCACCTCCTGCCACACTAGCAGGGGAAGAACCCTGATGTGATGCAACTCCACTCTGCCTACAAAATGCAGCTCTGTGGCCTGGTCTACCGCAAGTATAGCACATCACTAGTGGCCTCGTACACTCTGGCCGCAAATGTCCAAGATCACCACAGTTGTAGCACTGTCGTCCCTTCTCTGTAGTCAAAGCAAATGAGGGGTAACCTTGACGTCTTTGGCCCCACCCAAAACCAGAATGTTACACCTCAAATCCAAGGGACTCGGGATGTCACATTTGGCTAGGATCTAACAATGGATCCTGACCCTAGCCTGACAACAAGTTCACTAAATCTTACAACAAGACACAGGTAGATTAAAACCAAATTCATAAAACTGTATAAGATACATCAAAAGAGTTTACAACAACGAAGCTGAGTATAAAATAACATCCATAAACATCTGATACAAAAGATCCCATATACCACGCAACCCTAATGTACAGAAGTCCTCGGCTGGTCACCCCATTTGGCTCAATCTGCAGTCTTCCTAACCTGCAGATCATCTACAACATGGTATACACCGCTAGCTACAGTAATGAATAAGTATGAAGTTAATAGCACAAACACACATCCACATCTCATACATGCAATGCCACACACATTCATTTATTATTTTTCAATTACGTTATTCCATTACTAGTTCAACTTATTTTGTAACACGAGGAGCCTCAAGAACCTCGTCCCATCCAACGTAACACAGGGGTTTTGCATGGGGGTGACAATCACTCGCCCCCCCTGTGAGATCATCTTCAGGGCACCTCCTCCTACCCGCAAGCGAAGGCAAGCGGTCACGACCCGTTTTAATACACTTGGGCCATTTAAAGTAATAACTGGTCATCCTAGTCCGGTTTAGGTTATAAATGCACAATTATATGAACACACACAACTATCACAATCACACAAACCCAAAATTATATGCTAAATAAGTCCTATGGACTTACCTGTAATACTCGTATCCAATACCACGTCACAGATTCCCCTCCGGGAAGTAATCAACGCCTGTAATAGCAAGGCACACAACATCACATACTGCAAAGGTTAGGAGACTCGTCTCCATAACCATAACCAACCTACAACCTCAATCTAAACCTCAAGATCATAACATGCTCACAAATGCGTAAGGCATATCCTCAACATAAACGCAAGTGCCTAAGGAACATCTTTGTCATACAACTCATCCTAACCAAGCTAGCCTAGCCAACATCTAAGCCAAGGCCAAAGGAAAGAAAGGAAGGAAACATACCAACAAGGTATGCCCTGAATGCACCAACAAAAGCAAATAACTCAAGGCTGACCCAGTGAGCCACAGGGTCGGCTCACTCAAGGCGCAGGGGTTGTCCTCAACAGGCGCATGGGCGGCCAAGCTCAAGCGCAGGGGCGGCTGTCTGTGCAGTATGTTGGCCCCGACTTCTCTTCGATCTCTTTCTCGACTCTCTTCACTTCTCCATTATACCACTGCAACACACATACACATATACACATGTATGAACATCAAAAACGTCCAAGAGAGGATGCAACACAAGTCTAACTTGTGATCCTAAGCTAAGAAGAAATAAAGAAGCAAGAAAAAAGAAGAAAGGAAGATGGAGGTGGAGAACTTACCACAGCAACCCTAAGCAGCAACTAGGAGCAATCAACACTTCCACCCCCTCAACACAACAACAACAACACTCAGCATCATCCTGATGATCATCCAAAGCCTAAAACACCAACAAAATCTCAAAACTCCCTCACAAGATCAAGGAAGATCAAAGAAGAGAAGAGGAAGAAGAAGAGCGTAAGGAGGATGAAGAAGCTGGAATGAGATGAAAAAACCCCTCATCTGAAGGAATAGAAGGCTTACGAAGGAAGCTAGCCGCAAAGCACAAGTAAAAGGGTCAACGAAGGCGGCAACAACCATATAGAGCCGCAGGGGCGGTCACTGTGAGGCGCAGGGGCGCCTAGCGGCAGGGGCGGCCACCATGGTCCGTTGGGGCGGCTGCTAGGGTCCAACAAAGGCTCAACAAGGACTCAAGGCTCCTAAGGACTAAGGCTCTTACATCATCCTCCCCCCCTCCCTAAAAACAAGTTTCTTCCCGAAACTTGCAAGATCCCAAATCCTATAGGACCCATAAGCCGAGGTATAACTCTCCGTCCTAGAGGTATCATCAAGTCACCACCTATAACCTTCTATATCCTCAAACGCAGCATGGAAGAATCATCACTCCATCACACCATCATCAACTCTAAACAAGGCCTAGAGGATGATCATCTCTAGCCAAACACTAACCACATCACACTGGCATGTAGGAAAGCCATCTCTAGCCAAAACGTACAGATAACACTATTACGTGGAGGAAAACCGTCTCCACTCACGCTATGTCCATCAAAGATAGCATGGAGCAAAGAACCATCTCCAGCTAATCCTAACACATACACCATAGCATGGCGGAAAGAACCATCTTCAGCTATACCTATCTCGCTCTAGCAAATAGGATCTAGCAGATCATATGCACATATCACATCTAGCACGAAAACACAGCATATCACATAAGCACATAACATATCATGCACTCACAAAGATGGCACTAAGATCTACTTGAGGATCCTACAGGTGCATCTATCTCGGCGTAGAACTCTGTATAGTTCCTCTAGATACTATCCTTAGTCTCCCAGGTAGCCTCATTAGGTCCTCATCTAGACCAAAATATCCTCATCATAGGAATGTCCTTCGAACGCAGGGGTCTCACACTTCGCTCTTGGACTGTAATAGGGTGCTTTGCAAGGGTGTGGTTTGGCTCAACCACTAGATCATCATAACTCACAATGTGCCTCGGATCTGGTATGTACTCCCTCAGTTGAGACACATGAAACAAAGGGTGAAAACCCTCTAACCTCGGAGGCAATGCTAATCCGTAGGCTGCCCTCCCGACTCTATCCAGAATCTCAAAAGGACCGACATATCGGGGACTCAACTTCCCCTTTATGCCAAAACGTCTGACGCCTCGCGTCGTAGATACTCTCAACCAGACATGAGCTCCTACCCTGAACTCTAGAGGTCGATGCCTCCTGTCTGCATATGACTTTTGGCGACTTCTGGCGACATGAGCTCCTACCCTGAACTATAGAGGTCGACGTCATCCACCTGATACTGCTAGCTCGTCCCAACATAAAGGTGTATGGCACCTACGTCCATACAATGCCTCATAAGGAGCCATCCAAATAGATGCATGCCAGCTGTTGTTGTATGAGAACTCAATGAGTGGGAGGTAATCAGACCATCCCTGTCCCCAATCCAAAACACAGGCTCGTAGCATGTCCTCTAAGATCTGGATGGTCCTCTCTGATTGACCATCTGTCTGGGGGTGAAACGCAATCGTGAAGTGTAGACTCGTCCCTAAAGTAGTCTAAATCTGCTTCCAGAATCTCGAGGTAAACCGTCCATCTTGATCAGAGACAATCATCCTCGGTACACCATGAAGTCTCACTATTTGTCTAGTGTACTACTCAACCAATCTGCTCACAGGCCACGTCTCTTTAATAGGAATAAAACGTGCCGTCTTCGTCAGCCAATCTACAATCACCCAGATAGCATCAAAGCTCCTACTGGTCCTTAATCCGGTCACAAAATCCATGGAGACGTCCTCCCACTTCCACTGCGGCACTAGTAGTGGATGGAGCTCACCTCCAGGTCTGAAATACTCTATCTTGACCTGTTGACAGGTCGCACACTAGGCCACAAATCCGGCTACGTCGGGCTTCAGCCCTCCCCACCAATATGAACGTCTCACATCATGGTACATCTTACTCGTACCTGAATGTACTAAGTAAGGTGTACAGTGAGCCTCCTGTAAGATCCGCTGTCTGAGCTTTGCATCAAGGGGTACACAGAGACGGTCATGACGCCTCATAACTCTATCTGCTCCAATAGAGAACTGTGGTGCGTTGGAGATACTCTCAACGAGACATGAGCTCCTACCCTGAACTCTAGAGGTCGACGCCTCCTATCTGCATACGACTTCTGGCGACTCTGTGCAGCCAGCATCCTCTATCTGATCAGCGCTATTCGAGCCATATCATCCTGAATCTGCTCTCGCGCTATCCCACTGATACTGCTAGGTTATCCCAACATAAAAGTGTACGGCACCTACGCCATACAGTGCCTCATAAGGAGCCATCCTAATAGATGCATACCAACTGTTGTTGTAGGAGAACTCAACTAATGGGAGGTAATCTGACCATCCTTGCCTACAATCAAACACACAAGCTCGTAACATGTCCTCCAAAGTCTTGATGGTCCTCTCTGACTGACCATCTGTTTGAGGGTGAAACCCATTCGTGAAGTGTAGACTCGTCCCCAAAGTAGTCTGAATCTGCTGCAAAATCTCGAGGTAAATTGTTCATCTCGATCAGAGACGATCGTCCTCGGTACACCATGGAGTCTCACGATCTGTCTAGTGTACTCCTCATCCAATCTGCTCACTTGCCATGTCTGTCTGATAAGGATGAAACGTGCTGTCTTCGTCAGTCTTTCTACAATAAGCCACATAACATCAAAACTCCTTGTAGGTCTCAATCTAGTCACAAGTCCATGGAAACGTCCTCCCACTTCCATTGCGGCACTGGTAGTGGATAAAGCTCACCTCTAGGTCTGCAATGCTCTATCTTGACTTGCTGACAGGTCGCACATTGTGCCACAAATCTTGCTACTTCAGGCTTTAGCCCTCCCCACCAATATGAGCGTCTCACATCATGGTACATCTTAATTGTACCCGGATGTACTGAGTAAGGTGTACAGTGAGCCTCTTGTAAGATCCTCCGTCTCAACTCATCATCAGCAGGTACGCAGATGTGGTCATGGCGCCTCATCACTCCATCTTCTCCAATGGAGAACTGTGGTGCCTCACCACGAGACATCCTCTCTCTAATCCTCATCAAAGTCGGGCAGGTCCCCTGATTTTGTTGGATCTCATCCAACAGACCAGGTAGAACCTCTAAAGCAAACAACTGGGCATCCTCATCAGGAAACTGGATCTCCTTCTCTAGATAGGCTAGGTCCCGCTAAAGTTGAGGCTGTAATGTCAATCTGGCAATCATCTTCTCTCGAGGCGTCTTCTTGCTCACGGAGTCAGCTACCACATTTGCCTTGCCAAGATGATACAAAATCTCAAGGTCAAAGTCCTTGATCAACTCAAGCTATCAACGCTGGCGGTTATTCAATTCCCGCTGCGTAAAAATGTACTTCAGACTCTTATGGTCTGTGAAGATCAGACATGTGGCACCATACATGTAATGTCTCCAGATCTTCAAAGCATGAACTACCGCTGCCAACTCTAGATCATGAGTTGGGTAGTTCTCCTTATACGTCTTCAACTATCGAGACGCATATGCAATCACTCTGCCTCTCTGCATCAACACACATCCCAATCCTAGCTTGGATGCATCACTATAGACCACAAAATCATCAGAACCCTCTCGTTGTGCCAGAAGAGGAGTAGAAGTCAAACACCTCTTCAACTCCTCAAAACTCTGAGCATTCTGGTCGGTCCATACAAATCTGGTAGTCTTTCTCAGAAGACTCGTCAGTGGACGGGCAATCACAGAAAATCCATCTATAAAGCGTCTGTAATAACCGGCTAGGCCAAGAAAGCTACGCACTTCCTTGACGTTCGTTGGTGTCGTCCATGCAGCAACATACTCAATCTTTGCCGGGTCAACCATAATCCCGTCGGCGGAGACGATGTGTCCAAGGAAAGCAACCTCAGACATCCAGAACTCTCACTTAGAGAGCTTGGCATACAACTCTCTATCTCTCAGAATCTGCAAAACTGTGCTTAGATGTCCAACATGCTCCTCTTTGCTACGAGAGTATACCAGAATCTCATCAATAAAGAATACCACAAACTGATCCAGGAAGTCGATGAAGATACTGTTCATCAATTCCATAAAAACTGCTGAGGCATTCGTCAGCCCAAATGGCATCACTACAAACTCGTAGTGTCCATAACGGGTACGGAATGCCGTCTAGAGCACGTTCTGCTCTCTCACCCTCAGCTGGTGATACCCTGAACGCAAGTCAATCCGGGAGAAGACTGTCGCTCCCATAATCTAATCAAGTAGATCATCAATACGAGACAATGGATACCTGTTCTTGATGGTCACCTTGTTCAGCTCTTTGTAGTCTATACACAATCTCAACGATCCATCCTTCTTCCACATGAAGAGGACAGGTGCACCCCATGGTGATATGCTAGGGAGAATGAAGCCCTTCTCAGCCAACTCCTCGAGTTGTTTCTTCAGCTCTAACATCTCGAGAGGTGCCATACGATATGGGGCCTTCGAGATCGGTCTCGTACCAGACTCCAACTAGATGCCAAAGTCTACACTCCTCTGAGGCGGCAAGCTAGATGGCTCTACAAACACGTCTGTAAACTCACAAATAACTGGTATGTCCTCTAAAGCTGGGCTATCTCGTTCCTGTATGGCATAACACCAGAAGACATCACATCCCTGTGCTATCAGTCTAGCTGCTCGTATGGCACTGATAAGAGATCCCGTCTTTCCAAGGTCCCAACCCTAGAAGACCTCTATCGGACCTATGTCGGTAGAGACTGTAACAGTTGTCCTACCCACATCTAACACCGCACGGTGTCTACGCATCCAATCCATACCTAGAATGACTTCTTCATGCATCAAAGGCATGACTAAGAAGTCAACAAGCAACACACGAGTCCTTAAACGAAGGGGACAACTACGTATCTCACGGGTACCTCGGACCCGACTACCATCAGGTAACCTTATAGTAAAGGGGGTCCCCTCTATGGTAGGTAAACTCAAATGCTCAACATATGCAGCGGAAATAAAGGAATACGTAGCACCCGTATCAAATAAAACTCTAACAGGTAAACCATGTAAAGAAATGGTATCTGTAGCAACTGGTGCTGGCGGCTCCTCAGCACTCCTCAGCTAAAAAACTCGGCCTCGAGCTCCTCGGGCATCACTAGTACCAGCATCTCTACCTCTACCTCTACTCGGTCTTGGAGCCAAACCCTGAGTAGCAGGTGTGTTTGGGACTATCTGTTGTCCCTGTACCTGATGCTGAGGTTGTCTTTGTCCATCTCCTGCTGCACCTGCAGGGAAAGAACCCTGCTGTGATGACGCCTTGCCCTGACGGCAAAACGTAGCTCTATGTCCTGGCTTACCACACGAGAAGCAAGTCAGTGCTGCTCTCGGGCACTCATCCCTTATATGCCCATAGGCCCCGCAGTTGTAACACTACCGGCCTCTGTTAGCCGTTTGTTCACCCACTGGACCACTCGAGCGGCCCAGAGGCTGACCTCGCCCGTATCTAAATGCTCCTGCACCTGTCTGTCTTGTGCACTGTCTCTTCTCAGACCGTCGTGTCTGAGAAGTCCTCCTCTGGCTAGCTCTCTCTCTCTCATAGGCAGATGCCCGATCCTGGTAAACTGTCAATGAATCACAGTGGAATCCTGCCATGTACGAACGTGTGCTCTTACTCAGACGA
Source organism: Fagopyrum homotropicum (assembly GCA_033239125.1). Lineage (NCBI taxonomy): Eukaryota > Viridiplantae > Streptophyta > Magnoliopsida > Caryophyllales > Polygonaceae > Fagopyrum > Fagopyrum homotropicum. The sequence continues at coordinate 66,084,802 of BSWB01000003.1, forward strand.
CGGGAGAACAGATACACATGCTGGTCCTCAGATGGTGCAGCTGGAACCAACAATGCTAACTCAGTCTGGAAGCGACGAATAGCATTTGTAATGGGTACGTCCTCAAAATCCGCCTCCACAAAGTCCTGCAGCTTCTCCATCCTCAGTGAGGCAGGACAAGATTGCTCCCTCAACAAAGTCCTCATCTGGTCATAACTAGTAACTCGTGGTCGAACTGTCCTCCACCACTGGTGTGCCAGGTCACGGAATAGAGACTGAACTAGTTCTATCCGTCTGTCCTTAGGACAACTAATAGACTCTAAGGTTGAGTCTACATGTCCTATCCACACCTCGGTCTGTAACCAAATCTCTCATGAGAAGGGTGGTACTCCCCGCTGATGAAATGCCTTCAACCAGGTATCTAGTTGAGGCCCTCTGGTCTCCTCTATAACTCGAGAACCTCAATAGCACGTGCTGGCATAGCTGGCACCTGAGTGGCTCCATGGGATCTCTCAGATGATCCCTCATGCCCTGGTAGATCTGGGGCTGGTCTACTTTCTCTCATGGCCTCCTCAAAATGCCTGAGGTATCCTCTAAATTCCGGTCCTCCCATGGAGGCACGATCTGAGTCCTTAGACTGGGCTCGATGGGTCTTTGTCTCCTGGACCCACCACTCCTCGTCGCCGGGACGACACTCTCAACAACCTCCTCAGAAGCCTCCTCCACCGCTGGTGGATCTGCAGCGGGAGCTGGTCCATGTCCTATACCTCTTGGAGGAAGAGGTGGTCTACCTCTACCTCGGCCTACAACAACAGTAACTCTAGTCCGAGCCTTCTGCACGGTATGCACATCAAACTTATAAGGCTCTATATAGGCCATATGTATAGATATATAATACTTAATAGTACATGCATAAACATCAACACATAGAAGATATCAATATATATATGTATGTATGTATATATATATATATATACTGTGGAGATCCTCAGAAGGGTGATGACTTCTGTACATACTATCCCCAAAACATCTGTACTCGCTTTAAAACCAAAACCTTTACAAAATTCAGACCCCTTTCGGGTTCTGTTTATTTATCCACTCTACCTTTATTGCAAATAGCAAGTGCCATTGTTGTCAACCTAAGGCTCTGATACCAACTCTGTAACACCCCAAATCTACGGGACTCGGGATGTCACATTGGGCTAGGATCTCACAATGGATCTTGACCCTAGCCTGACAACAAGTTCACTAGATCTTACAACAAGACACAAGTAGATTAAAACCAAATTCATAAAACTATATATGATACATCAAAAGAGTTTACAACATCGAAGCCGAGCACAAGACAACATCCATAAACATCTTATACAAAAGATCCCATATCCCACGCAACCCTAATGTACAAAAGTCCTCGGCTGGTCACCTCATTTGGCTCACTCTGCAGTCTTCCTAACCTGTAGATCATCTACAACACGGTATACACCGTTAGTTACAGTAATGAATAAGTATGAAGGTAATAACACAAACACACATCCACATCTCATACATGTAATGCCACACACATTCATTTATTATCTTTCAATTACGTTATTCCATTACTAACTCAACTTATTTTGTAATACGAGGAGCCTCAAGAACCTCGTCCCATCCAACGTAACACAGGTGTTTTCCATGGGGGTGATCATCACTCGCCCCCCCCCCCCTGTGAGATCATCTTCAAGGAACCTCCTCCTACCCGCAAGCGGAGGCAAGTGGTCACGACCCGTTATAATACACTTGGGACATTTAAAGTAATAACTGGTTATCCTAGTCCGGTTTAGGTTATAAATGCACAATCATATGAACATACACAACCATCACAATCATACAAACCCACAATTGTACGCTAAGTAAGTTCTATGGACTTACCTGTAATACTCGTATCCAATACCACGTCACAGATTCCCCTCGGGGAAGTAATCAACGCTTGCAATAGCAAGGCACACAACATTACATACTGCAAGGGTTAGGAGACTCGTCTCTATAACCATAACCAACCTACAACCTCAATCTAAACCTCAAGATCATAACATGCTCACAAATGCCTAAGGCATATCCTCAACATAAACACAAGTGCCTAAGGCACATCTCTATCATACAACTCATCTCAACCAAGCTAGCCTAGCCAACATCTGAGCCAAGGCCAAAGGAAAGGAAGGAAGAAAACATACCAACAAGGTATGCCCTTAATGCACCAACAGAGGCAAAGAACTCAAGGCTGACCTAGTGAGGCGCAGGGGCGGCTCACTCAAGGCCCAGGGGCGGTCCACAACAGGCACATGGGCAGCCAAGCTCAGGCGCAGGGGCGTCTGTCTGTGCAGAATGTTGGCCCCGACTTCTCTTCGCTCTCTTTCTCGACTCTCTTCACTTATTCATCATACCACAACAACACACATACACATATACACATGTATGTACATAAAAAACGTCCAGGAGAGGATCCAACACAAGTCTAACTTGTGATCCTAATCTAAGAAGAAAGAAAGAAGCAAGAAAGAAGAAGGAAGGAAGATGGAGGTGGAGAACTTACCACAACAACCCTAAGCAGCAACTAGGAGCAATAAGCACTTCCACCACCTCAACACAACAACAACAACACTCAGCATCATCCTCATGATCATCCAAAGCCAAAATCACCAACAAACTCTCAAAACTCCCTCACAAGATCAAGGAAGATCAAAGAAGAGAAGAGGAAGAAGAAGAAGAGCGTAAGGAGGATGAAGAAGCTGGAATGAGATGAAGAAATCCCTCATATGTAGGAATGGAAGGCTTATTAAGGAAGCCAGCCGCAAAGCACAAGTCAAAGGGTCAACGAAGGCGGCTGCAACCACACAGAGCCGTAGGGGCGGTCATTGTGAGGCGCAGGGGCGCCTAGCCGCAAAGGCGGCTACCATGGTCCGCTGGGGAGGCTGCCAGGGTCCAGCAAAGGCTCAACAAGGACTCAAAGCTCCTAAGGACTAAGGCTCTTACATAGAAGATCCTCCAACACCACTGGTCTGCCCAATGTGCTACCTCTTCTCAGACCGTCCTGTTTGAGAAGCCCTTTTCTTACTGGCTCTCTCTCTCATAAGGAGAAGCCCGGTCCTGGTAATCAGCCAAGGACTCGCAATGGAATCTTGCCAAATATGAACATGTACTCTCCCTTAGCCGACGGGAGAACAAGTATACATGTTGGTCCTTAGAAGGTGCAGTTGGACCTAGCAAAGCCAACTCTGTTTGGAAGCGGCTGATGGTGTCTACAATCGGCACATCCTTGAAGCCTTCCTCCACAAAATCCTGCAGCTTCTCCCTCCTCAGTGAGGCAGGGCAGAAATGCTCTCTAATCATCCTCCTCATCTGCTCGTAGCTAGTGGCTCTGGCTCATGCGGTCCTCCACCACTGATGATCAAGGTCACAAAATAGAGTCTAAACTAACTCTATCCGTCTATCCTCAGGACATCTGATAGACTCTAAAGATAATTCCACATGTCCTATCCAAACCTCCGTCTCCAATCCCACCTTCCAAGAGAAAGGTGATACGCCCAACTGATAGAATGTCTTCAACCAGGTATCTGGTTGAGGCCCTCTAGACTCCTCTAGAGCTTGAACCGTCTCAGCAGCACGTGCTGGCATAGCTCGCAGCTGAGTGTCTCCCTGAGACATCTCAAAAGATCCCTCATGCACTGGTAGATCTGGGGCCCGTCTACCAGCTCTGGCAATCTCCTCAACACGTCTGATGTAGTCACGAAACTCTGCCCCCTCATGGAGACACGATCCGAGTCATCTGACTGGACTCGACGTGAATGTTGTCTCCTAGATCAACCACTCCTTGTCTCTAGGAAGATACTCTCAACGATCTCCTCATGCACCTCCTCCACCACTGGTGGATCAGCAACTGGAACTGGTCCATGTCCTTTCACGCCCAGAGGAAGAGGTGGTCTTCCTCTACCCCGGCCTAAAGCAGAAGCAGCTCTAGTCCGAGCCATATGCGGGGTATGCACACCTAAATTATAAGGCTCTATATAGGCCATATGTATATATATATATATATATATATATATATATATATATAACAAATACACATAATCCATAATACATATATATACATATCTATACTGCAGAGATCCATGGCAGAGGTGACGACTCTTGTACATTCTATATGTTGAGTAAAAATGTACACAATTTTACAAAACGCCTTTTTTATGTTTTATTCGAATACAAATTTACAGAACACATTTTATTTATTTATTTTATTTAAGTTCGACCCTCTCTTTTTGACCTTTTGATTCTAAGTTATACAAATACCGATATTTGGTTTGTTTTGGTGATTTGGGCTGCACCCGTCTTTGGACGGGTTGCTTACGTACCTCTTTAAAGAGGATCAAGCCTTACGTAATTCCGTGCGGTGTTTTCATGCATCAGAGAATCAAAGTCCAAACCCACCTTCTAGGAAGGGTTGCCTAGACGATGACTCAACTATCATTTGCATGATATTTATATCTCGACCATGCATCAAAGGATTAAATTAAACCCACCTTCTAGGAAGGGTTGCTTAATTTATCCCTACTATCACGCACATGATCAAGAACAATGATAGGTTATTTTATTTTATTTTAAAACTTGTGACTGAATCTGGATTATAATTCACCAAATTTCCTACGTATCTTTATTAGGAATCAAGTCGTACGTAGTTCTTAATGGAATATTTGGTGTTTAATTTTATGACTTTCATTTCATATAAAAGTTAAATATATATAATTGTGATTGAATTTAATACGTTTTTGTTTCGTATCAAATTTCCTACGTATCCGTAAAAATAAACGGAATCAAATCATACGTAGTTCTTTTTAATGAATTTTTACTTTTTTCGGACTTTTACATTTACATAAAAGTCGATTTAATATTTGCGGTTGGACTCAACAATTTATTAGTCGAGTTTCCTACGTACTATTATAAAAGAGATTAAACCACCCGTAGTTCGTTTAACCAAAAGTTGTAAATTTGATTTGCAACTGTACCCAATAGTATTTTAAATTTAAAATCGAGTTACCTACGTAGCCATTTGAGTGGCGCAAGTCCTTACGTAGTTCTATGTAAAAGACGTATGGTCTGGATTTTTGATTTGTGGTTAAACTCGATAAGCACTTCCACCACCTCAACACAACAACAACAACACTCAGCATCATCCTCATGATCATCCAAAGCCAAAATCACCAACAAACTCTCAAAACTCCCTCACAAGATCAAGGAAGATCAAAGAAGAGAAGAGGAAGAAGAAGAAGAGCGTAAGGAGGATGAAGAAGCTGAAATAAGATGAAGAAATCCCTCATATGTACGAATGGAAGGATTATTAAGGAAGCCAGCCGCAAAGCACAAGTCAAAGGGTCAACGAAGGCGGCTGCAACCACACAAAGCCGCAGGGGCGGTCATTGTGAGGCGCAGGGGCGCCTAGCCGCAGGGGCGGCCACCATGGTCCGCTGGGGAGGCTGCCAGGGTCCAGCAAAGGCTCAACAAGGACTCAAAGCTCCTAAGGACTAAGGCTCTTACATAGAAGATCCTCCAACACCACTGGTCTGCCCAATGCGCTGCCTCTTCTCAGACCGTCCTGTTTGAGAAGCCCTCTTCTTACTGGCTCTCTCTCTCATAAGGAGAAGCCCGGTCCTGGTAATCAGCCAAGGACTCGCAATGGAATCTTACCATATATGAACATGTACTCTCCCTCAGCCGACGGGAGAACTAGTATACATGTTGGTCTTTAGAAGGTGCAGTTGGACCTAGCAAAGCCAACTCTGTTTGGAAGCGGCTGATGGCGTCTACAATCGGCACATCCTTGAAGCATTCCTCCACAAAATCCTGCAGCTTCTCCCTCCTCAGTGAGGCACGGAAGAAATGCTCTCTAATCATCCTCCTCATCTGCTCGTAGCTAGTGGCTCTGGCTCGTGCGGTGCTCCACCACTTATGATCAAGGTCACGAAATAGAGTCTAAACTAACTCTATCCGTCTATCCTCAGGACATCTGATAAACTCTAAAGATAATTCCACATGTCCTATCCAAACCTCCGTCTCCAATCCCACCTTCCAAGAGAAAGGTGATACGCCCAACTGATAGAATGCCTTCAACCAGGTATCTAGTTGAGGCCCTCTAGACTCCTCTAGAGCTTGAACCGTCTCAGAACCACGTGCCGGCATAGCTCGCATCTGAGTGGCTCCCTGAGACATCTCAAAAAATCCCTCATGCACTGGTAGATCTGGGGCCCGTCTACCAGCTCTGGCAATCTCCTCAACACGTCTGATGTAGTCACGAAACTCTGCCCCCCTCATGGAGACACGATCCGAGTCATCTGACTGGACTCATCGTGAATGTTGTCTCCTAGATCAACCACTCCTTGTCTCTAGGAAGATACTCTCAACGATCTCCTCATGCACCTCCTCCATCACTGGTGGATCAGCAATTGGAACTGGTCCATGTCCTTTCACGCCCAGAGGAAGAGGTGGTCTGCCTCTACCCCGGCCTAAAGCAGAAGCAGCTCTAGTCCGAGCCATATGCGGGGTATGCACACCTAAATTATAAGGCTCTATATAGGCCATATGTATATATATATATAACAAATACACATAATCCATAATACATATATATATATACATATCTATACTGCAGAGATCCATGGCAGAGGTGACGACTCTTGTACATTCTATATGTTGAGTAAAAATGTACACAATTTTACAAAACGCCTTTTTTATGTTTTATTCGAATACAAATTTACAGAACACATTTTATTTATTTATTTTATTTGAGTTCGACCCTCTCTTTTTGACCTTTTGATTCTAAGTTATATAAATACCGATATTTGGTTTGTTTTAGTGATTTGGGCTGCACCCGTCTTTGGACGGGTTGCCTACGTACCTCTTTAAAGAGGATCAAGCCTTACGTAGTTCCGTGCGGTGTTTTCATGCATCAGGGAATCAAAGTCCAAACCCACCTTCTAGGAAGGGTTGCCTAGCCGATGACTCAACTATCATTTGCATGATATTTATATCTCGACCATGCATCAAAGGATTAAATTAAACCCACCTTCTAGGAAGGGTTGCTTAATTTATCCCTACTATCACGCACATGATCAAGAACAGTGATAGGTTATTTTATTTTATTTTAAAATTGGTGACTGAATCTGGATTATAATTTACCAAATTTCCTACGTATCCTTTATTAGGAATCAAGTCGTACGTAGTTCTTAATGGAATATTTGGTGTTTAATTTTATGACTTTCATTTTATATAAAAGTTAAATATATATTTGTGATTGAATTTAATACGTTTTTGTTTCGTATCAAATTTCCTACGTATCCGTAAAAATAAACGGAATCAAATCATACGTAGTTCTTTTTAATGAATTTTTACTTTTTTCGGACTTTTACATTTACATAAAAGTCGATTTAATATTTGCGGTTGGACTCAACAATTTATTAGTCGAGTTTCCTACGTACTCTTATAAAAGAGATCAAACCACCCGTAGTTCGTTTAACCAGAAGTTTTAAATTTGATCTGCGACTGTACCCGATAGTATTTTAAATTTAAAATCGAGTTACCTACGTAGCCATTTGAGTGGCGCAAGTCCTTACGTAGTTCTAAATAAAAGACGTATGGTCTGGATTTTTGATTTGTGGTTAAATTCGATAAGCGGATGCTTTATATCGAGTTTAGAAAACTTGGTGTCTTTTCATTTTACGTCCAAGATTTAATTCAAAATATACTTTACTTAGACGGGGCGACTGAATCCAATTTAATTTCATATCGGATTTCCTACGTAGCTCAGAACGAGCATCAAGTCATAACGTAGTTCTACATGAAAAGATATATAGTTTGGATTTTGTGAGGTTAAATTCGATGAGCGGATGCTATATACCGAGTTTAGAAAACTTGGTTTCTTTTGATTTTACGTCCGAGATTTGATTCATAATTTACTTTACTCGGGCAGGTCGACTGAATCCAATTTAACTTAATATCGGATTTCCTACGTAGCTCGGAAAGAGCATCAAGTCATAACGTAGTTCTACCATGAAAGATAGTTTGGATTTGATTTGCGACTGTACCCGATAATATTTTAAACTTAGTATCGGGTTACCTACGTAGCCATTTGAGTGGCGCAAGTCCTTACGTAGTTCTAAATAAAGATGTTTAATTACGATACATAATCGTAAATTTATGATCCTAATTATAAGATTTTGTCTTAATGGGATCACTTTTGTAAATAACATATTTATGGGTTATTTTTTATAAAAGTTAATTTTTATGGGTTTATTTTATAAATAAACCAATAGTTGAATTGGAAGGGACACCTTTCCACGTAAATTAATTTTACAACATTAATTTACTTTGTTTTTCTTTTCTTTTTTTTTTTTAAGAAAAATGATATGGGTCCCATTTTTCATTTGATTACTCTCTCCTTCTTTCTTTTTTTCCTTTGTTTCTCCTTCTTTGTTGTCTTCTGTAATAGCTAGGATTTCCGAATTCTAATTAATGTTGATTAACTTAATCGTTGATAGTAATTGACATATAACTTGCGAAGATTTCGCAAGTGATGAGTAAGAGTCCCACCGTTATGTTCCTGCCGTAATTTTGGACGTTTGGGGAAATTTTTACTTTTTCCCCCGGGTAATTATTTTTACCCTCCGGTGTTATTTGGAGCATTTGGGAGCTCCAATTAATAAAAATGCAGTTGAGAGAAATGATTAGGACATCGGATATGTCCTAGATATGAAATAACATGGAGAGGCAAAACGGCCAAAAGAGTCGCTATTTCGTTTCTTAACGGCTAAGAAAGACGGCTTAGGAATACACGTTTTCCGAGACAGTTGTGGAATAATTATCCCTACAATATTCCAGATTTATTATTCCAATCTCGAGAAGTTTGGAGAAGGAGGTTCGACCCGCCTTTGGATCGGTTAATGGATAATTATTGACTTTACTAAAGGATAATTATCGTCTTCACTATAAATAGCGGAAAATCCTTTATTAATTCATTTCCTTTCACGTTTTCTCGTAAAAGCTCTGATTTCTCTCAACCTTCAAACTCAGATCTACTCTCCGTTTTTAATCCGATTTCAATTCCGTTTGAGTTTCTGGATTCCTCTCTTCATTCTCTTCATATCGGTACCGAGTTTTTGCATTTCCGAGTATATGGAGAGCTGGTCGAGCATATATGTCACCAGGACGGTTCCGTCGCTCAGATTCCGGTGAATTTGATGTTGTCCATGCGTAGCCTGCGTCGCTGTGTTTCCGAATCTTCTTTCAGATCGTCAATCGGGTTAGTAACGAATAAGTTATGAATTTATTCGTTTTCCGTACTGCGATTTGGCCTAAATTGACTTTAGACTTGTCAAAATGGATAATTAGAAATTCCATTATGGTCGTTATATTATTCTGGTGATTATGGGTAGTTTCTTTGATGAAATCTGATGACAGGTGGGTTTAGAAATTGCCTGCGGGCAAAACGTTATTCTGGAGAAATCTAATTAATTAATTAAAGGTTAATTAATTAAATTAGGATTAAAATTGAGATTGAGGAATGTTGATTAGATACTACCTTGAGATTTGAGGAATTGTGAGCTATGTTGAGATATTGAGGTTTAGTTGGTTGTGAGGCTCATAGATTGAGTATGATCCTTATGGATCCCTTTGGGTCTAGGTGTGACCCCTTTGATGAATAGAGGTTGATATATCTCTTTATGCCTTGTTTATAGGCCGTGTTGTCCCTCCAGTGTAGAGGTGATCGTGGTTGAGTTTGTACAAGGTTGAGGTAAGTCCGTAGGACTTACTTAGCTACCATCCTTATATGGGGTGTTTGTATGAGTGGTGTGTGCCTTATATGTTTGCTATGATAGCATGTGATGTCGTATTTACCGACCTATGTTTTATTAATTGCCCCACTGCGTGGCTGTGATAACCTTTCCCTTTCATCCCGCCGTGGAGTCTGGGAGGTTCTCTGATGTCAGGCCAGACCGGTTTACAGGAAGGGCGCAATCCACTCCCATAGGGTACACGGATTGTGTGACCGATACTAGTACGGCTGGCTAGCAGGCTCAGAGGCGAGGATGTATCGGTCCTCGTGTCACCTAGTTTCATATATATTATATCTATACGATTTGAGTGAATGACCATTATATTGAGATGAATAAATGGGTAAATGAGTGAAAGCATGCTGATATGTTATCTTTCCCTATGTGTGATTGTGCTTATGCATTACTCTATATATGTGTATGGTTAGCTAACGATTTCATACCGTGTTGTAGATGTTTACAGGTTAGGCGCTACTGGGTGATCTGGCAGGGTGACAGGCCGAGGACTCTCGTACATTAGGTGGTTGGTTTGGGGTTGTTGTGTTTCCCCTCCTGCGTGAGGATGATCTTTTGTACCTCCTATGTGAGGATGTCGTTTTATATACTCGGCTATGTTGTTGTTTACTTTGGGTCGTACAGTTTATACTGTTTTATGTATTTGTTTTATATCTGTCAGTGCCATGTTGTAAGGTCCAGTGAACTTGTTGTCAGGCTAGGGTCAGGATCCATTGTGAGATCCTAGCCCAATGTGACATCCCGAGTCCCGCGGATTCGAGGTGTTACAGAGTTGGTATCAGAGCCCAGGTTGACAACAATGGCACTTGCTACCTGCAATGAGGCTTGATAGGTAAAATAAACAGAGCCCACATGGGATCTGACGTTTTCAAAGGTTTTGGTTTTAAGTGTGGTTTTGGGATAGAATGTACGAGAAGTCGTCACCTCTGCCATGGATCTCTACAGCGTAGATATGTATATATATCTGTGTGTACTATGGATTATGTGGATTTATTACATACATATCGATACCTATGGCATATATATAGCCTTATAAGATTAGGTGCGTATATCCTACAGATGACTCAGACTAGAGTAGTATCTGTAGTGGGATGAGGTAGGGGTACACCCCCCCTCTTCCTCCAGTGGTGATAAGTTAGGGACCAGTTTCCGCTGTTGTTTCCCCTATGGCAGAGAACGAGTTTGAAGAGGCTGATCGTGTCTCCATGAGTAGATCCGAGTTTCAAGAATATATGTAACAAGTATATGAAGCAGTGATAGCAGGTAGATCGACATTAGATTTACCAACAATTGTGAGATCAACTGAAGCTTCTAGATCCGGAAAGAAGCAATGGACTGAATCAGTTACTGGAGAAGCAAAGATGATGAATGGGGAACCAAGTCCGATATCAGGACAATCTAGTGATCCTTTGGCCATGAAGATGACTGGCAAGGAACTACAGTGTTTTAATTGCATGGAAGTTGGGACACTGGCGAGCTGTGTGCCCAAAGGCTCCCATCATATGCTTTACGTGTGGTAAAGCAGGGCATAGAGCGAAGTTTTGTCGACAGGGCAAGGCATTGCCTTTACAGGTTCCCTTCAAGAGTGAGATCATTCCAGGTGGACGACGAAGGTCCAGTTACCCTTCAGTTGCATAGGTTGCAAGGATGGGATGATTATGTTTCAGTTGTGGCTATCCAGATCATTTGCGTTCTGTGTGCCCTTTGGCACTGATAGCTTGTTTCACTTGTGGTGAGCTAGGCCATCTGGCCCTTTCTGTCAGCACGGTGGTGTTTCTTTCCAGCAAGACCTTCCTCTTTCCGGTGCAGAAAGAGTGGAAGTAAAGGCTATAGTAATGACCTCAGTGATACCTGAGGAGCATGGATCTGACATTGAGTGATGATATGTAGTGGAGCTACGAGTGTTAGCTGTTATAGGTACCATTCTCGTTAATGGTTTACCTGGTGGAGTTTTGCTTGTTGTGAGTGTTATGCACTTCATGTCTTTCGATGCATGCGTTAATGGTTGACTTTTTGTATATAGTAGAAGGTGGATTTTCCTTTACAAGATTACCTTTTTGGGTCTGAGATACCCGTGAGATGCGTATTTGTTCCCATATTTCAGGGACCCGTGTATGGTTGCAAACTTTTTTGTCATGTCGTAGGTGCATGAGGAAGTCAGTATGTGTATGGTTTGGATGAATAGATATCATGTAGTATAAGCTTTTAATAGTAAGACTATTATAGTCTTTATTGAGTTGAGTTAAATAGAGGTCTTCTGAGATTAAGACCTTTGAAGAAACGGGTTTGTCATCAGGACTGTACGAGCAGCGAGCTGATAGCCCAGGGATGTGAAGCCTTCTAGTGTTATACCACGAAGGAGCGAGATAGTCCAACATTGGAAGGTATTCCAGCTGTTTATGAGTTTATAGACGTGTTAGTGAACCGTCTAGCTGCCACCTCAGCGGAGTGTGGACATTGTTATCAAGTTGAAGTATGATACAAGATTGAATGGTAAAGCCACACTATACAGTGCTTGTTGAGATATTGTACTGATAACTTGAAAAGTTGACTGAAACGGGCTTCTTTTACCCTAGTGGGTTCCATGTTCCGTATTGACGACCTGATAAGTTAGCTTCAAGAAGCAATTGTGTTTTCATGATTCCTTTGTGCTCAAGATATCCCTAGTCATGAATGAGAGAGAAACACGTGTATGAGATAGCATCCCATACCCGTTATGGACACTACGAGTTTGTAGTGATGTCATTTGGGTTGACGAATGTTTTAGTAGTTTTTATGGAGTTGATGAATAGTATCTTCATCGACTTCCTTGATTAGTTGGTGGTGGACTTCATGGATGACATGTCGGTATACTCTCATATCAGAGAATAGTAGACCGATCGTTTGAGGACCGTTCTACAGATTTCGAGAGATAGAGGGTTGTATGCTACGCTCTCTAAGTGTAAGTTGAGATGCCAGTGGTAGACTTTTTAGGCCATGTTGTCTCCACCAGTGGGATCATGGTTGACCTGACGAGAATTAAGTATGTTGTAACATGGGAGATATTGATGAACATTAAGGAATACGTAGTTTTCTCGGCTCAGCCGATTGCTACCAATGCTTTGACGAAGGATTTTATATGATTACGTATTCATTTGCGAGTCTTTTGAGAAGACCACCATAACTACGTGATGAAAACAGTATGTCAGTGTTCTGAAGAGTAGAGGAGGCACTTGACCTCTGCCTCTATTCTGTTATAATCAGAAGGTTTTGGGAATCCCGTGATTTACGGTGATACATCCAGCTAAGTCTGAGATGTGTATTACTATAGAGGAGTAGGGTTATTGATATGTGTGTTTACAATTGAGAACGTATGATGAGAACTACCCGACTCACGATTTATAGTTAGTAGTGGTAGTTCAAGCCTTTAAGTTTTGAAGACCGTACCGGTGTGATCTTCATGTCAGATTTCTATAGATCATAGAAATCTGAAGTATATTTTATGCAACAGGGGTTGAATAACCGCCAGTGTTAAGAGCTTAAGTTGATCAAGACTTTGACTTGAAGATTCCATATCATTCAGAGAAGTTGAATGTTGTCGCCGATAACTTGAATGGAAAGACGCTCCAAGAGAAGATGATTGTGTGACTGATAGTTCTGCCACAGATTCAGAGAGATCTAGCTTGGCTAGAGTTGAACAATCAGTTCCTTGATAAGGATACCCATTTATACCTCAGAGGTTCTACCTGGTCTGTTGGATGAGGTCCAACAGAAGTAGGAGACCTGCTGGGCCTTGACAAGGTTTAGAGAAAGGATGTCTCGTATTGAGGCACCATAGTTCTCCATAGGAGTAGATGGACTGATGAAGAGTCATGACCGCTTTTGTGTTCCTGTTGATGCAGATGGAGACAGAATATTACGTATACCCATTGTACGCCTTATTCAGTACATTCAGGTACGAGTAAGATGTACCACGAGATGAGACGATTATATTGTATGAAGCCGAGATAACCAGATTTATGATATAGTGTGTGACATGTCAGCAGGTCCAGATAGAGTATTTCCGATCTAGAGATAAGCCCCCACCCACTACCAGTGTAGTAGTAGAATTTGGGAGGACATCTTTATGGACTTTGTTATGGGATTGTGACCCTATAGAAGATTGATGTTATTTGGATTGTTGGTAACAGATTAATGAAACCGGCACGTTTCATTTCTATCAGAAGGACGTTGCTAGTGAATGAATTGGTTGAGGAGTACACTAGACAAATAGTGAGACTCCATGGTATACCGAGAACGATCATTTCTGATCGAGATGGATGCTTTTACTTTGAGATTATGGGCAGCAGATTCAGACTGCTTTGGGGACAAGTATGTACCTCATGACTACACTTCACCCCCTGACAAATGCTTAGTTAGAGAGGATCATCTAGATCTTAAAGATCTATTATAAGTTGTAAGTTGAATGGGAAACGTGGAGGGTTATATTACCTTCCATTAATGAGTTTATTATATAACAATGAAGGACGTGCATCTTTCTGGGATGGCCCTATGAGGCAATATATATAGACATAGATGTCGTATATCCTTATGCTAGAAGTGATCTAGCAGTAGTAGTGTTATAACACCTGACTAGATTCAGGATTTTATAGTTCAAGTAACGTTGATTGAAAGAAGAATGCTGGTTTTACAAAGTCTCCAGATATTATATGCAGACAAGAGGCGTTAACCTCTAAAGTTCAAGTGAGAGTTCATGTCCGGCTGGAGGTATCTCAGCTGTGAGACGTTAGTTGTGTATTATGGAAAGGGGAACTGAGTTTCCAATATGTCGGTTACTTGAGATCTTGATCAGTTTTGTGAAGGCAACATGATGTTTAGCTTTCACTCTGAAGTTGGTGGATGTTCACCCAGTGTTCCTGTGTCTCAACTGAGGAAGTATATACCAGGTTGGAAACACCTTGTGAGTTATAATGATCTAGTGGTTAAGTTGAACCACATCGTTGTTGAGCATCTGATTACATTCTTGGAATAAGATATGAAACGCTTGCATTCGAAAGACATTCCCATATTGAGGATATTATGGTCGAGATGAAGACCTGAAGAGGCTATGTGAGAGACTGAGGATAGTGTCCTGAGGAACTATCGAGAGTATATGTTGGGACAGACCCATTTGTGGGAGCACGAGTAGATCTTAGTGCTATCTTGATGAATGTTGTGCTTATGTGCTTATATGCCTTGATGTGTTATTCCATGCTAGTTGTGATGTGATTTATGATCTTAGTAGATCTTGATGTGCTAGCGTGATGTATGTTATAGCTGGAGATGATTACTTCCTCCACGCTACCCGACTATGATTATATTTATAGCTGGAGATGGTTCTTTCCTCCATGCTATTTGAGTGGGATTAGGATTCAGCTGGAGATGGTTCATTCCTCCATGCTACCTTGATGGACATAGTTCAGTGGAGATGTGATTCCTCCATGCGATATATATGTTTATGGGTGGCTAGAGACGTATTTCCTCTATGCATGTGATATGTTTTGGCTAGAGATGTGCTTCCTCTATGCCTTGTGATGTGGTATGGCGAGAGACGTGATTCCTCTACGCCTTTGGGTAGCGCTATGGCCCTTTTCCCTGGAGATGATGATTCCTCCATGTTTATACTTGAGGTTATAGATTGTCATAGGTTGTGATCTTTTGAACGGAGATGTGATACCTCCGATAGAAAGAGTGAGAGTTATACCTCGGCGTATGGGTCCGAGAGGATTTGGGAATTGTTCAAGTTTCGGGACGAAACTTTTTTTTAGGGGTGTGTGATGTAATAGCTAGGATTTCCGAATTCTAATTAATGTTGATTAACTTAATCGTTGATAGTAATTGACATATAACTTGCGAAGATTTCGCAAGTGATGAGTAAGAGTCCCACCGTTATGTTCCTGCCGTAATTTTGGACGTTTGGGGAAATTTTTACTTTTTCCCCCGGGTAATTATTTTTACCCTCCGGTGTTATTTGGAGCATTTGGGAGCTCCAATTAATAAAAATGCAGTTGAGAGAAATGATTAGGACATCGGATATGTCCTAGATATGAAATAACATGGAGAGGCAAAACGGCCAAAGAGTCGCTATTTCGTTTCTTAACGGCTAAGAAAGACGGCTTAGGAATACACGTTTTCCGAGACAGTTGTGGAATAATTA
The DNA here is from genome assembly GCA_033239125.1 of Fagopyrum homotropicum. NCBI lineage: Eukaryota > Viridiplantae > Streptophyta > Magnoliopsida > Caryophyllales > Polygonaceae > Fagopyrum > Fagopyrum homotropicum. The sequence continues at coordinate 66,100,825 of BSWB01000003.1, forward strand.
TCCCTACAATATTCCAGATTTATTATTCCAATCTCGAGAAGTTTGGAGAAGGAGGTTCGACCCGCCTTTGGATCGGTTAATGGATAATTATTGACTTTACTAAAGGATAATTATCGTCTTCACTATAAATAGCGGAAAATCCTTTATTAATTCATTTCCTTTCACGTTTTCTCGTAAAAGCTCTGATTTCTCTCAACCTTAAAACTCAGATCTACTCTCCGTTTTTAATCCGATTTCAATTCCGTTTGAGTTTCTGGATTCCTCTCTTCATTCTCTTCATATCGGTACCGAGTTTTTGCATTTCCGAGTATATGGAGGGCTGGTCGAGCATATATGTCACCAGGACGGTTCCGTCGCTCAGATTCCGGTGAATTTGATGTTGTCCATGCGTAGCCTGCGTCGCTGTGTTTCCGAATCTTCTTTCAGATCGTCAATCGGGTTAGTAACGAATAAGTTATGAATTTATTCGTTTTCCGTACTGCGATTTGGCCTAAATTGACTTTAGACTTGTCAAAATGGATAATTAGAAATTCCATTATGGTCGTTATATTATTCTGGTGATTATGGGTAGTTTCTTTGATGAAATCTGATGACAGGTGGGTTTAGAAATTGCCTGCGGGCAAAACGTTATTCTGGAGAAATCTAATTAATTAATTAAAGGTTAATTAATTAAATTAGGATTAAAATTGAGATTGAGGAATGTTGATTAGATACTACCTTGAGATTTGAGGAATTGTGAGCTATGTTGAGATATTGAGGTTTAGTTGGTTGTGAGGCTCATAGATTGAGTATGATCCTTATGGATCCCTTTGGGTCTAGGTGTGACCCCTTTGATGAATAGAGGTTGATATATCTCTTTATGCCTTGTTTATAGGCCGTGTTGTCCCTCCAGTGTAGAGGTGATCGTGGTTGAGTTTGTACAAGGTTGAGGTAAGTCCGTAGGACTTACTTAGCTACCATCCTTATATGGGGTGTTTGTATGAGTGGTGTGTGCCTTATATGTTTGCTATGATAGCATGTGATGTCGTATTTACCGACCTATGTTTTATTAATTGCCCCACTGCGTGGCTGTGATAACCTTTCCCTTTCATCCCGCCGTGGAGTCTGGGAGGTTCTCTGATGTCAGGCCAGACCGGTTTACAGGAAGGGCGCAATCCACTCCCATAGGGTACACGGATTGTGTGACCGATACTAGTACGGCTGGCTAGCAGGCTCAGAGGCGAGGATGTATCGGTCCTCGTGTCACCTAGTTTCATATATATTATATCTATACGATTTGAGTGAATGACCATTATATTGAGATGAATAAATGGGTAAATGAGTGAAAGCATGCTGATATGTTATCTTTCCCTATGTGTGATTGTGCTTATGCATTACTCTATATATGTGTATGGTTAGCTAACGATTTCATACCGTGTTGTAGATGTTTACAGGTTAGGCGCTACTGGGTGATCTGGCAGGGTGACAGGCCGAGGACTCTCGTACATTAGGTGGTTGGTTTGGGGTTGTTGTGTTTCCCCTCCTGCGTGAGGATGATCTTTTGTACCTCCTATGTGAGGATGTCGTTTTATATACTCGGCTATGTTGTTGTTTACTTTGGGTCGTACAGTTTATACTGTTTTATGTATTTGTTTTATATCTGTCAGTGCCATGTTGTAAGGTCCAGTGAACTTGTTGTCAGGCTAGGGTCAGGATCCATTGTGAGATCCTAGCCCAATGTGACATCCCGAGTCCCGCGGATTCGAGGTGTTACAGAGTTGGTATCAGAGCCCAGGTTGACAACAATGGCACTTGCTACCTGCAATGAGGCTTGATAGGTAAAATAAACAGAGCCCACATGGGATCTGACGTTTTCAAAGGTTTTGGTTTTAAGTGTGGTTTTGGGATAGAATGTACGAGAAGTCGTCACCTCTGCCATGGATCTCTACAGCGTAGATATGTATATATATCTGTGTGTACTATGGATTATGTGGATTTATTACATACATATCGATACCTATGGCATATATATAGCCTTATAAGATTAGGTGCGTATATCCTACAGATGACTCAGACTAGAGTAGTATCTGTAGTGGGATGAGGTAGGGGTACACCCCCCCCTCTTCCTCCAGTGGTGATAAGTTAGGGACCAGTTTCCGCTGTTGTTTCCCCTATGGCAGAGAACGAGTTTGAAGAGGCTGATCGTGTCTCCATGAGTAGATCCGAGTTTCAAGAATATATGTAACAAGTATATGAAGCAGTGATAGCAGGTAAATCGACATCAGATTTACCAACAATTGTGAGATCAACTGAAGCTTCTAGATCCGGAAAGAAGCAATGGACTGAATCAGTTACTGGAGAAGCAAAGATGATGAATGGGGAACCAAGTCCGATATCAGGACAATCTAGTGATCCTTTGGCCATGAAGATGACTGGCAAGGAACTACAGTGTTTTAATTGCATGGAAGTTGGGACACTGGCGAGCTGTGTGCCCAAAGGCTCCCATCATATGCTTTACGTGTGGTAAAGCAGGGCATAGAGCGAAGTTTTGTCGACAGGGCAAGGCATTGCCTTTACAGGTTCCCTTCAAGAGTGAGATCATTCCAGGTGGACGACGAAGGTCCAGTTACCCTTCAGTTGCATAGGTTGCAAGGATGGGATGATTATGTTTCAGTTGTGGCTATCCAGATCATTTGCGTTCTGTGTGCCCTTTGGCACTGATAGCTTGTTTCACTTGTGGTGAGCTAGGCCATCTGGCCCTTTCTGTCAGCACGGTGGTGTTTCTTTCCAGCAAGACCTTCCTCTTTCCGGTGCAGAAAGAGTGGAAGTGGAGGCTATAGTAATGACCTCAGTGATACCTGAGGAGCATGGATCTGACATTGAGTGATGATATGTAGTGGAGCTACGAGTGTTAGCTGTTATAGGTACCATTCTCGTTAATGGTTTACCTGGTGGAGTTTTGCTTGTTGTGAGTGTTATGCACTTCATGTCTTTCGATGCATGCGTTAATGGTTGACTTTTTGTATATAGTAGAAGGTGGATTTTCCTTTACAAGATTACCTTTTTGGGTCTGAGATACCCGTGAGATGCGTATTTGTTCCCATATTTCAGGGACCCGTGTATGGTTGCAAACTTTTTTGTCATGTCGTAGGTGCATGAGGAAGTCAGTATGTGTATGGTTTGGATGAATAGATATCATGTAGTATAAGCTTTTAATAGTAAGACTATTATAGTCTTTATTGAGTTGAGTTAAATAGAGGTCTTCTGAGATTAAGACCTTTGAAGAAACGGGTTTGTCATCAGGACTGTACGAGCAGCGAGCTGATAGCCCAGGGATGTGAAGCCTTCTAGTGTTATACCACGAAGGAGCGAGATAGTCCAACATTGGAAGGTATTCCAGCTGTTTATGAGTTTATAGACGTGTTAGTGAACCGTCTAGCTGCCACCTCAGCGGAGTGTGGACATTGTTATCAAGTTGAAGTATGATACAAGATTGAATGGTAAAGCCACACTATACAGTGCTTGTTGAGATATTGTACTGATAACTTGAAAAGTTGACTGAAACGGGCTTCTTTAACCCTAGTGGGTTCCATGTTCCGTATTGACGACCTGATAAGTTAGCTTCAAGAAGCAATTGTGTTTTCATGATTCCTTTGTGCTCAAGATATCCCTAGTCATGAATGAGAGAGCAACACGTGTATGAGATAGCATCCCATACCCGTTATGGACACTACGAGTTTGTAGTGATGTCATTTGGGTTGACGAATGTTTTAGTAGTTTTTATGGAGTTGATGAATAGTATCTTCATCGACTTCCTTGATTAGTTGGTGGTGGACTTCATGGATGACATGTCGGTATACTCTCATATCAGAGAATAGTAGACCGATCGTTTGAGGACCGTTCTACAGATTTCGAGAGATAGAGGGTTGTATGCTACGCTCTCTAAGTGTAAGTTGAGATGCCAGTGGTAGACTTTTTAGGCCATGTTGTCTCCACCAGTGGGATCATGGTTGACCTGACGAGAATTAAGTATGTTGTAACATGGGAGATATTGATGAACATTAAGGAATACGTAGTTTTCTCGGCTCAGCCGATTGCTACCAATGCTTTGACGAAGGATTTTATATGATTACGTATTCATTTGCGAGTCTTTTGAGAAGACCACCATAACTACGTGATGAAAACAGTATGTCAGTGTTCTGAAGAGTAGAGGAGGCACTTGACCTCTGCCTCTATTCTGTTATAATCAGAAGGTTTTGGGAATCCCGTGATTTACGGTGATACATCCAGCTAAGTCTGAGATGTGTATTACTATAGAGGAGTAGGGTTATTGATATGTGTGTTTACAATTGAGAACGTATGATGAGAACTACCCGACTCACGATTTATAGTTAGTAGTGGTAGTTCAAGCCTTTAAGTTTTGAAGACCGTACCGGTGTGATCTTCATGTCAGATTTCTATAGATCATAGAAATCTGAAGTATATTTTATGCAACAGGGGTTGAATAACCGCCAGTGTTAAGAGCTTAAGTTGATCAAGACTTTGACTTGAAGATTCTATATCATTCAGAGAAGTTGAATGTTGTCGCCGATAACTTGAATGGAAAGACGCTCCAAGAGAAGATGATTGTGTGACTGATAGTTCTGCCACAGATTCAGAGAGATCTAGCTTGGCTAGAGTTGAACAATCAGTTCCTTGATAAGGATACCCATTTATACCTCAGAGGTTCTACCTGGTCTGTTGGATGAGGTCCAACAGAAGTAGGAGACCTGCTGGGCCTTGACAAGGTTTAGAGAAAGGATGTCTCGTATTGAGGCACCATAGTTCTCCATAGGAGTAGATGGACTGATGAAGAGTCATGACCGCTTTTGTGTTCCTGTTGATGCAGATGGAGACAGAATATTACGTATACCCATTGTACGCCTTATTCAGTACATTCAGGTACGAGTAAGATGTACCACGAGATGAGACGATTATATTGTATGAAGCCGAGATAACCAGATTTATGATATAGTGTGTGACATGTCAGCAGGTCCAGATAGAGTATTTCCGATCTAGAGATAAGCCCCCACCCACTACCAGTGTAGTAGTAGAATTTGGGAGGACATCTTTATGGACTTTGTTATGGGATTGTGACCCTATAGAAGATTGATGTTATTTGGATTGTTGGTAACAGATTAATGAAACCGGCACGTTTCATTTCTATCAGAAGGACGTTGCTAGTGAATGAATTGGTTGAGGAGTACACTAGACAAATAGTGAGACTCCATGGTATACCGAGAACGATCATTTCTGATCGAGATGGATGCTTTTACTTTGAGATTATGGGCAGCAGATTCAGACTGCTTTGGGGACAAGTATGTACCTCATGACTACACTTCACCCCCTGACAAATGCTTAGTTAGAGAGGATCATCTAGATCTTAAAGATCTATTATAAGTTGTAAGTTGAATGGGAAACGTGGAGGGTTATATTACCTTCCATTAATGAGTTTATTATATAACAATGAATGACGTGCATCTTTCTGGGATGGCCCTATGAGGCAATATATATAGACATAGATGTCGTATATCCTTATGCTAGAAGTGATCTAGCAGTAGTAGTGTTATAACACCTGACTAGATTCAGGATTTTATAGTTCAAGTAACGTTGATTGAAAGAAGAATGCTGGTTTTACAAAGTCTCCAGATATTATATGCAGACAAGAGGCGTTAACCTCTAAAGTTCAAGTGAGAGTTCATGTCCGGCTGGAGGTATCTCAGCTGTGAGACGTTAGTTGTGTATTATAGAAAGGGGAACTGAGTTTCCAATATGTCGGTTACTTGAGATCTTGATCAGTTTTGTGAAGGCAACATGATGTTTAGCTTTCACTCTGAAGTTGGTGGATGTTCACCCAGTGTTCCTGTGTCTCAACTGAGGAAGTATATACCAGGTTGGAAACACCTTGTGAGTTATAATGATCTAGTGGTTAAGTTGAACCACATCGTTGTTGAGCATCTGATTACATTCTTGGAATAAGATATGAAACGCTTGCATTCGAAAGACATTCCCATATTGAGGATATTATGGTCGAGATGAAGACCTGAAGAGGCTATGTGAGAGACTGAGGATAGTGTCCTGAGGAACTATCGAGAGTATATGTTGGGACAGACCCATTTGTGGGAGCACGAGTAGATCTTAGTGCTATCTTGATGAATGTTGTGCTTATGTGCTTATATGCCTTGATGTGTTATTCCATGCTAGTTGTGATGTGATTTATGATCTTAGTAGATCTTGATGTGCTAGCGTGATGTATGTTATAGCTGGAGATGATTACTTCCTCCACGCTACCCGACTATGATTATATTTATAGCTGGAGATGGTTCTTTCCTCCATGCTATTTGAGTGGGATTAGGATTCAGCTGGAGATGGTTCATTCCTCCATGCTACCTTGATGGACATAGTTCAGTGGAGATGTGATTCCTCCATGCGATATATATGTTTATGGGTGGCTAGAGACGTATTTCCTCTATGCATGTGATATGTTTTGGCTAGAGATGTGCTTCCTCTATGCCTTGTGATGTGGTATGGCGAGAGACGTGATTCCTCTACGCCTTTGGGTAGCGCTATGGCCCTTTTCCCTGGAGATGATGATTCCTCCATGTTTATACTTGAGGTTATAGATTGTCATAGGTTGTGATCTTTTGAACGGAGATGTGATACCTCCGATAGAAAGAGTGAGAGTTATACCTCGGCGTATGGGTCCGAGAGGATTTGGGAATTGTTCAAGTTTCGGGACGAAACTTTTTTTTAGGGGTGTGTGATGTAATAGCTAGGATTTCCGAATTCTAATTAATGTTGATTAACTTAATCGTTGATAGTAATTGACATATAACTTGCGAAGATTTCGCAAGTGATGAGTAAGAGTCCCACCGTTATGTTCCTGCCGTAATTTTGGACGTTTGGGGAAATTTTTACTTTTTCCCCCGGGTAATTATTTTTACCCTCCGGTGTTATTTGGAGCATTTGGGAGCTCCAATTAATAAAAATGCAGTTGAGAGAAATGATTAGGACATCGGATATGTCCTAGATATGAAATAACATGGAGAGGCAAAACGGCCAAAAGAGTCGCTATTTCGTTTCTTAACGGCTAAGAAAGACGGCTTAGGAATACACGTTTTCCGAGACAGTTGTGGAATAATTATCCCTACAATATTCCAGATTTATTATTCCAATCTCGAGAAGTTTGGAGAAGGAGGTTCGACCCGCCTTTGGATCGGTTAATGGATAATTATTGACTTTACTAAAGGATAATTATCGTCTTCACTATAAATAGCGGAAAATCCTTTATTAATTCATTTCCTTTCACGTTTTCTCGTAAAAGCTCTGATTTCTCTCAACCTTCAAACTCAGATCTACTCTCCGTTTTTAATCCGATTTCAATTCCGTTTGAGTTTCTGGATTCCTCTCTTCATTCTCTTCATATCGGTACCGAGTTTTTGCATTTCCGAGTATATGGAGGGCTGGTCGAGCATATATGTCACCAGGACGGTTCCGTCACTCAGATTCCGGTGAATTTGATGTTGTCCATGCGTAGCCTGCGTCGCTGTGTTTCCGAATCTTCTTTCAGATCGTCAATCGGGTTAGTAACGAATAAGTTATGAATTTATTCGTTTTCCGTACTGCGATTTGGCCTAAATTGACTTTAGACTTGTCAAAATGGATAATTAGAAATTCCATTATGGTCGTTATATTATTCTGGTGATTATGGGTAGTTTCTTTGATGAAATCTGATGACAGGTGGGTTTAGAAATTGCCTGCGGGCAAAACGTTATTCTGGAGAAATCTAATTAATTAATTAAAGGTTAATTAATTAAATTAGGATTAAAATTGAGATTGAGGAATGTTGATTAGATACTACCTTGAGATTTGAGGAATTGTGAGCTATGTTGAGATATTGAGGTTTAGTTGGTTGTGAGGCTCATAGATTGAGTATGATCCTTATGGATCCCTTTGGGTCTAGGTGTGACCCCTTTGATGAATAGAGGTTGATATATCTCTTTATGCCTTGTTTATAGGCCGTGTTGTCCCTCCAGTGTAGAGGTGATCGTGGTTGAGTTTGTACAAGGTTGAGGTAAGTCCGTAGGACTTACTTAGCTACCATCCTTATATGGGGTGTTTGTATGAGTGGTGTGTGCCTTATATGTTTGCTATGATAGCATGTGATGTCGTATTTACCGACCTATGTTTTATTAATTGCCCCACTGCGTGGCTGTGATAACCTTTCCCTTTCATCCCGCCGTGGAGTCTGGGAGGTTCTCTGATGTCAGGCCAGACCGGTTTACAGGAAGGGCGCAATCCACTCCCATAGGGTACACGGATTGTGTGACCGATACTAGTACGGCTGGCTAGCAGGCTCAGAGGCGAGGATGTATCGGTCCTCGTGTCACCTAGTTTCATATATATTATATCTATACGATTTGAGTGAATGACCATTATATTGAGATGAATAAATGGGTAAATGAGTGAAAGCATGCTGATATGTTATCTTTCCCTATGTGTGATTGTGCTTATGCATTACTCTATATATGTGTATGGTTAGCTAACGATTTCATACCGTGTTGTAGATGTTTACAGGTTAGGCGCTACTGGGTGATCTGGCAGGGTGACAGGCCGAGGACTCTCGTACATTAGGTGGTTGGTTTGGGGTTGTTGTGTTTCCCCTCCTGCGTGAGGATGATCTTTTGTACCTCCTATGTGAGGATGTCGTTTTATATACTCGGCTATGTTGTTGTTTACTTTGGGTCGTACAGTTTATACTGTTTTATGTATTTGTTTTATATCTGTCAGTGCCATGTTGTAAGGTCCAGTGAACTTGTTGTCAGGCTAGGGTCAGGATCCATTGTGAGATCCTAGCCCAATGTGACATCCCGAGTCCCGCGGATTCGAGGTGTTACATCTTCCACAAGAAAGCATTTTATAGACATCATTGACAAAAAGCTATACTTGAAGTCTTTTGAAAGACAAATTTGAAGAAGTATGGGAGTCCATTTACAAATGGATTAAGATTGTTGGAGGAAACCAAGGAAGAAGGCCATAGGCATAAAACGCATTTTTGTAGCAATATTTAGGAAGATTGCAACAATCGAAAGTAGTTACTTTCGATCCAACTACGAGTCAATGTAGTGATCGAAAGTAGAAACTTTCGGTCCGATTACAACAATTAGCGTCTATTTGATCCTTCAACTTGGAGGTGATAATGAATAAAACATTTTTCTTGGGTTTATTTTTGTCAACCCCAAACGTGACTTGGGATAATCAAAGAACCAAGTCTCAAGAGTTTTAATCATGTAAAGATGGTGTTTGACTTCTTCCATTTGCCCTTTATTAGCATAATGTAGTTCCTCCTAACTCCCAAATTGAACCTTTCCTTCTTTTTTTTTGTTGTTGCAGTAACGTATGTTTGCAACTTAGTAAAATGAAGGAAGAAAAAAGACTTTTTCTCTTGTTGTTTTATAGCCAAAGAAAATAGGAGCTAAAAAAAATAGAGTAATTAATAACTCCTAAAGCTTTTCCACATTCCACATTTTACACGTCTGACACATTTTTTACCCATTTCTTCTTATTTTCTTTTATTTGTTCTTTTCTTTGTTTTATTCTAACCATTTATTTTCTCCTTCTTCTTCTTCTTCTTTAATCACTTCTTTTCATTTCTCTGTAAAACTTAATACTCTCTTCATATCCTTGTCTCTTGCAGCAAGAGACCGGAGCAAATATGAAAAGGAAAAGCTTTAACCCGATATCGCAAGATCTAAGAAGTGAAGTGCGAGATGGTGAAGATTCGCTCTCGGCTACGATGAAAAAGAAGCGGAGTGTAAGAACTCCGTGTTTGGGCTTGAATCGATTTTGAGATCGTTCCTAGAGTTTGGATCTTTGTTAGACCGTTGTTTTGTGTTTGTATTTGTGGAGAAGAAGAACGGAAATTCCGTTATATATATTTAAACTAAGACCGAAATCAAATCGAAGTTGATTTCGATCTACATGTGATTATAGGGGTAAAAGAATTCTCTTTCAATCCCACTACGATCCGTGTCGCAATAGTGAAACCATTTGATTTCAAACATATATGCAATTTGAATTCGATCGAAACATTTATTTTGAGATCCTAAGGCTTCTTCGTCTCCTTCGGGGTACTTCATTTCCGGTTGATGTTCTTCTTCCGTTGCTCTTCTTTTTGTAGATGGCTAGAAAGAAGACCCTCATTGTTTCTTACTCTCCATGTACAAATTGAAAGAAGGCTAGTTTGAAAATTGGAGGTTCATCTTCTTAAAAAAATGGAGTCTCCTCTCTATGTATTTAATTTTGCTCTTTCTTCTTTTTTCTTGCTCCAGATTAGCCTCCCCTTTCTTTATTTTTAAAAGTCCTCTTCCCCACTTATACTTCAGTTGAAGAAAAGTTACGTGGTTTAGAGAAGTTATACCCATTAACCTCCCACTAACATTTTTCTTTTATAAAACTTTTTCTTTATCAAGTATATTTGTACTCAACTTGACAGAAAATGACTTTTTTTTATATTAATTTTAATTTATTAATTTAGTATAATATCAGCTAATTAGTATATTTAGCTTTCATACTAAATTGATACAGATTAGGAGTAGGCTATGTTTGAACCATAATTTTTAACGACTTAGATTCACACTTAATGTTTGTGACACATTTTTTATATATATATATAAAAAAATATGTCCGTAACTTTGATGATAAAATTTTAGCTTCATGCGAAATTTTGAGTAATTAATCGTTTTTTTTATTTCATGAAATTTAAGATTTGCGAAATTTTACCCCCAAACACTATCCCAAAATAATACTTTTAAAACCTAAAACTTTTTGAAAATGTCAAACGCCTTGCGAGTTCTGTTTATTTTACCTATCTAACCTCATTGCAGGTAGCAAGTGCCATTGTTGTCAACCTAAGGCTCTGATATCAACTCTGTAACACCCCGAATCCGCAGGACTCGGAATGCCACATTGGGCTAGGATATCACAATGGATCCTGACCCTAGCTTGACAATAAGTTCATTGGACCTTACAACATGACATTGACAGATAGAAAACAAATACATAAAGCTGTATAAAACTGTACAACCAAAAGGTAAACAAGATAATAGCCGAGTACCAAACATAACCCTCACACAGGAGGAATACAAAACCTCATCCTCACGCAGGAGGGAAACATAAACAACCCCAAAAACCATAACCCCCTAATGTACTAGAGTCCTCGGCTTGTCACCCTGCCAGATCACTAAGCAGCTCGCCTATCCTGCAAGGCATCTACAGCATGGTATGAAACCATTAGCTAACCATACATATATAAGGTAATGCATAAGCACAAGCACAATCATGAAAGATAAGCACATAAGCATGCTGTCACACATTTACCCATTTATCATTTTTATATAATAGTCATTCACTCAAATCGTATATATATAGATAGATGAAACTATGTGACACGAGGACCGATACATCCCCGCCTCTGGGCCTGCCGTCCATTTGGAAGTATTGTCGGTCACACAACCCGTGTACCTATGGGAGTGGATTGCGCCCTTCCTGTATACCAGATGGCATGCATGGACACAGAGAACCCCCCCCCCAGCCCCTTACAAGATGAAGGGAAGGGTTATCACTGCCACGCATACGGGGCTATCAATAAAACATAGGTCGGTTATAATCGACTTTACCTACTGTCATATTAAGCATATAACACACACAACACTCATGCAAACATCCAATATAAGGATGGTAGCTAATTAAGTCCTACGGACTTACCTCAACCTCGTACAAAACTCGACCACGAACAACCTCTGATCCTGAGAAGGACACTGCCTAATAACAAGGCATAGAGATATATCAATCTCCTATCAATCCAAGGGGCAACACCTAGACCCAAGGGATCCATAGGATCATCCTCAACCTAAGCCTCACAACATATAACTCCTCGAAATCCATACAAGGCATACATAACCATAACCTCATCATATACTCTCATCTATAACTAGCATGGTACTACACACTCACACTAGGAAAGGAAGAGGAAATGTCATCCATAGACAAGCTAGAAGCAAGACACACCTGCAGAATCAAGAGCAAAGCCAAGATGGTGTAGGTGGCCGTAGGGGCGGCTGGTAGGTGACGTAGGGGTGGTGACAAGGTGGCGCTGGAGCGGCTCAAGATAGACGCAGGGGCGGGCTGGTGTGCAGAAGGCACACTTTCAGCTTCTCTTTGCTTCTTCACTCGACTCTCTTCACTTTTTCTTCAGCCAACAATAAAGCACACACATACACATACACATACATATATAAATCAAATGAAGCATGTAAAGGCTGCCACAAGATCAAACTTGTGGAACCTAAGCTAGGAATGAAGAAAAGAAGTAAAGAAGCAAGATAAGAAGAGATGGGAGAGGAACTCACCAAGCTGAACCTAAATAGAGGAAAGAACCTCTCAAGGCTAGCTCAATCACAAGCACAACAACATCATCAAGTATCATCATCAACATCCACAAATAAAGCCACACAAAACTCTCAAAAACTCAACAAGGATCCAAGAAGATCAAGAAAGAGATCAAAGGAGGGAAGAAGAAGAAGAAGATGAACACGAGGGAGAAGATGGAGCTGATAAGGATGAAGTAAACCCTCATTAGGAAGTAAAGGAAGGCTTATATAGGAAGCTAACCGAAAAGCACGAGTCAAAAGTCAACAAAGACGGCTGCAGCCGCACAGAACCGCAGGGGCGGACCTTGTGAGGCGCAGGTGCGTCCCAGGCAAACCCTAGGGGCGATCTCAGTCTCACGCACGGGCGGTCTAGGCCAAATCTGGACCCTCAACACTCACTCTCAGCTCCTCCAGACTAAGGCTCTTACAAGTAAAACAACTAACAAAGATCCAATCTTCACAATCTCTCTTAATCCTCAAGTGTTGTAACTAATGTTGATGATATCTCAATGTAATCTAAAAGAACTCTATATCTTGTCTTGTGTGAAAGAGCCTCCCTCTGATTCTGCAACGATGATATCTTATAGAAGGATCTAGGGTTTGAAGTTAGGATTTTGGACCATTTTGTGCTAAATCTCGGTTGATTCCTTTTAACAATCTCGACCGAGATTCACATGGATGAACCGAGATTTGTATTCTGTTGCGTGTTATCTTTAGCTCCTTGCTTGTATCCTTTTGATGACGACCATTTGTTCTCCTTTGTGTTCCAAAATGCTTCCCATGTGATCCACCTTAATGCCTTATCCATGTATGTCCCGTTTCTGCTCCAAAATGTGCCAATTTACCTACAATTGCAACAAATCTATGTGTAGACCTCTATTCTAACAAAGTAAGCAAATATAAGCTCAAATGCTATGGATATATGTATATGCATGCAAAAGAAAGAGAAAAACTACCTAAATTAATGCCTATACAAAGGTCATAATTTATGTCATCAAAATACCCCATACCTGCCTCTTGCTTGTCCCCAAGCAAGGTTCAAACTTAAGATACAAGATGATATGGATTACGTATATGAAAAAACAAGGGAAAACCACAATTTTTGGTTGAGGTTCTATTCACAAATCACCCTCAAAGAATTGCTTCATAGCTAATGATATATATCAATATATGCCAAAAAGAAATGTAGGCATGGAAAGTATAATCACATTTTACAAGAAATCATAGCATGCATAGCAATTCACAATCTATCAAATTCAAGCATGAGGAATCCAATTTAGACACCCAAGCCAAAACACATGTGCTAAAAGGTCTTAAGGACTTATCAAAAATAAAGGCCCAAAAACGTGTTATGGGTGGGATTTATGTAGGATATGTGGTGAAAATCCAGGAAAAAGGAAAATAACTCCACAACATTGATAACTTTACAACACATCCGCCAAAAATAAGCACTTCATACACCCTATTTTTTCACTTGAGAAGATGGAAAAGGTGCACAAAAGCCGAAACCTTTGAGATCAGCAAGCCTCAGATTTACGAGGTGCCTTAAACCGGATGCACATACCATGACCCGTTAGGACTATCGATCAATCAGACTTTGGCAAGATACAAACACCTTGATATGTGAATGGTACCGAGTTACTCATCATCATAATGAACGTCTCCAAACCTATTTTTCTACACATAACACACTTCATTTTTTCAACTTCACTATAAACTTTTCCTTTTCACACTTCAACACACTAGCATGCATCCTAATTCCCGGATAGGTAAAGGGAGGAAAATTATACATTTTTTCATGAGGTGTTATGATGAGGGACCATTCCCAACACTATCTCAAGGAGCAATCACTAGATCAAGGTCTAAAGCATTGAAGGACAAGCCAACTATGCCTTCTTTAGATTCCATGTTGGAAGGAGCAATCACAAGGTCATGAGCAAAGGCCATTCAAGATGAAGTTACAAGCATACTCACAACATGTACACTCAAAGAGACCTTACTCACTCTTAGGAATCCTTTGGTGACATTTTTGATTGTTATAGAAGAGCTAAGCCATGACCAAGAAGAGCTAGCAAGCATAGAATGTGGCTAGGACGAAGAAAGAAGTCTTAGAGAAGAAATCTCGGTCCAGCTACATGAATCTCGGCTGAGATATTTGCCCGAGATATGTTCTCTAAAACGCGTTTGAAGATCCATCCCAAGATCTTTTAAATTTGGAAATTATCTTTAATATTTCATACCTTAAAACCTCTCAAACATTCTTTAAGGTAGCTGCTAGTTTTTGATCATATCTTTGGGATTATTTTATAGCTTTCCTAGAATATCTTCTAAAAGATATATATGTTTCTTAGTTACATGGAAGATCTCCCTTATAAATAGCCGTAGAGGCGGAAATTATTACTTAAATTAGATTTGATATTATTCCACATATTGTGTGAACTTGCAGCTTCGCTTATGAAGTTTATATTTTAATCATTCCTATTCAATCAAAGAGAGAGAACCTTGATTGAATCGTTGTGAAGTCCTTGCTAGATTGTGCTCGTGTGTGTTAATCTTTTTGAAGGTTGGTGCTCTTGTTCAATACTAGTCCCTCCTTGTGCTTATCTTACTTAGAAGACTTGTGTAAGGTTAAAGAAGTGAGGGTTAAGGTAAGCTCTTCGTTAAGGGATTTTGACACATCATTTGTCAAGGTTCTTTGCGGGAATATCTTGTTTCATATCTTCCATTATTTATCATTTATCATTCCATATTCATCTTCTTATCTTTCCATATTATCAATGAATCCGTTTTTTGAGTTTCTGAAAATTTTGGCATGTTCTTCATGAAATCTCGCCCGATATTTCCATCATCTACCCGAGATTTGCTTCTGTCGAGAACTTTTAATCTAGATCAGGAACTGCAGCTTCAACCCTGCATCAAAGTGGTATCAAAGCTAAGAGATTAAAGTCCATTTTAGGTTTGAGTGAATTTTTATTTTGAGTCTTGTTTGAGTCAGATAAAAGTTGAGTATTTTCTTGTTCTTTATCTTTGCGAGATTATTTGAGATTAACGTGCGTTGACTTGTGTAAGTTTTGGAAGAGAGAAATGCCATAGCCAAACACAAGTCAACCATCAACTATGAAAACCTCGCCCAACCCTACGGAAAGTGAGATCAAAAGTTTGCACTTAATGTTGAGATCTTATCTAGTAGGTAAGTTCTTATCCATTCTCTACAAGCAACAATGCATACCCTTATCTAGCGGTTAAAGATGCCAAGGCAACAAAGAAGTAGCAATCCAAAGTATTTGCTGAACATCGACATCCAAACATCGATTTTCAAAAAAATCTAGGCCAATTCATAAGAAATCTTGGCCGAGATTTCACCCGAGAAAGATATTGTTGTCTAATTTTTGAGGCATTATCTGAAGAATTCAAGTGCACCCTATGCAAGATTACATAAAAGGAAGAGCTTCTGTACCAACCGTGATCTAGTGAAGAGTCCTAGCCATACCCAAAAACCAATCCCGGCTATCTCTCTTTCTAACTACACAAATCCAAGGTACATTCTTTCTCTCTTTTGAATCTCTTGTGTGCCTTTTTCTAACCTCTTTTCTACTCTAAACACTTGAGTCTTATTTCTTTGGACGTGCTAGTTAGTATCTATACTTCCTAACATAATAGCGTGTCTATCTATAATATTCTTTCTACCTTGTTGTGTGTGGAGTAAACTTCAACCATCTCACAACACAAGAACCTTTTATCCGAACCAAGTTGACTACTTGAGTCAACTAATGAGTTCTAGTGAGACCAAGACACCAACTGGTAATGAAACATTAATACATCCAAGGCAATTGCATCAAACCTGCTTGCGATAACACAACAGAGCATGAGTGCAAGAAAAAACAAGAAAGGTATTTCCGTTTTCCCTAACATCACAAGTTTGTTGTTACTTTGTGTGTTTGTATAGATGTCAAGAAGAGATAGTCCACAAGAATCCCAAAAGAGTGATGCTCTAGGGCCCGATGCAATGGAGATGCTCAAAAAACTGATGGCTACTGTTCCACCTTCAATAAAAGATTGGAGCAGGTCGAAGCAAGACCTAGTGCAGAATCTCGGCCAGAATCTCGCCCGAGATTTGTCAACGAAATAGGCGGAAGCTCTTTAATTCCGCCACCACCACAACCAGCCCCTGTACCAGACCCAAACCATTCCCAGGGTTCCAAGTAATACTCACCCTAATCCATTCTTTAACGCTAATCACAATCCACATTTTGGTGAAGAATTTCAGGACTTAGGTGATAAAGAAGATGAGGGCATGTGGAGAGACTACCCCCGACGTCATTATAACCCCTGGAGAGGACGTGACAATGAACATTGTAGACCCCCTCAGGATAATGACGGACTTGGGAGAGTAAAGGTTAAATTTCCAAGTTTTGAAGGAAAATGCGACCCGGAAACTAACATGGAATGGGAGACTGAGATTGAACAAATTTGGTGTTGCCATAATTTTAGTGAGAAACGGAAGATCCAACTTGGTGCATTGGAATTCCAAGGATATGCCTTAGTTTGGTGGGATCATATCGTTAAAGAACGAAGAAAAACGTTGGATCCGGACATTAACACTTGGGAACAAAATGAAGGCCTTGATGAAAGCTAGATTCGTGCCTCCACACTATGGTAGGGAAGTGAGACATCTCTTAGAGAACCTCAAACAAGTTTCCATGATTCTGGAAGAAGTCTATACCACCATGTTGTTCGCTCCAAAAGGTGTGTGCAAGCTTTAATATTTATAACCCAAGAAGTAAGCTTGAACAATATGCGAACCCGCAGTGTACGGATCAACTGTAATAAAAGCAAGAATTCCAGGGGTCGATCACAAGGACTATGGTGAAACAAAGATCGGTAATTCAGGTTGTCAAATAACCACAAGCAGCAAATCAAAGCAATCGAAGATGATATAAAAGTCAGATAAATAATGCGGATTCTAGAGATTAAAGCATCCAGTTGTGGTTCCGACTCAAGATCTCAAAAGATAACATGGACAAAGCTGAGGTTTGCAAAGGGAATGTGTTTCTAAGGTGGGAATAGATCACCGGGTAAGTCTCACTAGTCACTATCCCAAGCCAAAGATCCTTTTACCAGGGGTAAGTCTCAAGGTACTAAGGAAAGGAACTATAATCTCAAACCAACACACCACCCAAGGGGATAGAACTAACCTTTACCGGGTAAGTCTCAGGCTAACTCTCAAAGATGGGATGAAGGCACACTCAAACCCCAATAAATGATAAACCTTTATTACCTACTCTCATGATCTTGGGTATACAAACAAAGGAATCACCGGGTAAGTCTCATCCTAGGCTTGCGTTGTACCAGGATAGGTATAACAAGGATAGGATTTGGCAAACTGAAACTCTTACCTAAAATAAGGTTCAGGAAAGGTTCACCTTGTTTAGTTATATTCCATTCGAGCAGAGATGTTCAATGACTGACCGAGGTGTTCTATGGTTAAGGTAAAGACTCGAGCTTTCAGGGTTCACTGGGTTAAAGGCTCATTCTGTCATTGTCTTTCCCACAAATTTCAACCAATCGCCCTAGAATCGCATAATGAACTTAGCCAGCAATCATCATGATAACAATAATCAAATATATGAGAAAGGAATCAATATTCAAACAAAAAAACCTTAACACAAAGGTCTCAATAACTGAATGAATAAAACAAACAACAATCAACGTTCCTCAATCACAAATCAGAAAAGACAACAAAACCAAAAGCAAACTAAGAAGATCTTACAAACTCCTTCAAAGCCAACTTCAACTTGATTCCTTCCTTCCTTGAACTTCAACCTTCAAAACTTCCTTCAACTTCTTTCAAAACTCTCCAGAAAATCTTTCAGAAAATCCTTGATCCGAAGATGGCTGAATTGCAGAAAATCCAACCCTTTATATAGGAGAATTGTAACACCCCGAGTTCTCAGAACTCGGAGCGTTACTGGTTAGGACCTCACAATGGGTCCCGATCTTAGTTTGACAACAATAATACTAGGATCTTGCAACAAGACACAAATAAGAAAAACCGAAATTCATGAAATAGTATTTTTAAAGGAATGGATGCAACAAGGTCTAGCAGCCTATAGTTCTTAAACACATGGGAAAGACTAACTGTCTTAAGAAAAGGAAAGGACGACAAAGTACCAACCCAAACCCCCACTCTAAGGAGTACGGAGACCAGGCTGACCACTACTTCCAGATCACTCAGCTGCTGCTCTACCTTGCGGTAAATCTAAAAACACAACAAAACAACCATTAGCTAGTTATCTAAACATTAGGAGAATAATAATAGCACACACACAAAAAAAAATAATAATAAACACTCATCATGCTTTCAAACAATCCATTTATTATCTTTACTTAGGTGATTCACTCTTACTAATGATACTTAATTTGTGACACGAGGGATTCCCAAACCTCGCCTCCGCCCCCGTGTACCCATCAGGAATGGATCCGATGCATCTCACCGTGTACCTGTATGGTCTGGGTATAGAGAACCTCCCAGTCTCCTGGCAGAGCTGGGCAGTGATGTCACGGCCCGTTATACATAAACTTGGGCCTTAAAACATAATAACCACGGTCGTCCTAACAAGTTGTTATTTTTATTATAACACACATTGCACACACACAACCATTATCACCCAACTAATATCCAGAAACCAGCTAAGTAAGTCGCAAGGATTACCTGAATCAAACCACAACTCTCACAATCTCAACTCGGTTTGCAACCGTAGAAACTCAAACGCCTGTCATACAAGGCACGTGGATCAAAATACATCCCATAATCTTGGAAGTCTATAACTTCTAAGATGCACAAACTCATCAGAAAAAATTACTAAAATGCCCTCTTAAGGTAAAATGACTATTTTACCCACGGTTCCGAAACTCCCAGATTTGTCTATATCTCAGTTTCAAACTCTCCTTTGGAACCCATTTCCACAATCTAGTTCTTACAGAAAAGTTTGGTAAAGATGTATATAGTTACACAAAATTCTAGATTTCCACAAAAAGTCGTTAAGGTCCGACTTTGGGTTAAGATACGAGGCTTGAATAAAAAGATAAAAATTCCGCAATAAAAATTCTAAATCTTCTATGATATGTATACTAACATAGGGCAAGGATATTTCACCAATTCTCACCCAACACTCCTATATAAAATTATAAAGTTGGGGTAAAACTAACATTTCTATACTTAGTCATTTTTCTTCCTCTATTGCAAAATCAGCTCAACTGTCCTACTTCGGGGCTTTTTAAATTCTAATCCGACCGTTAAATTTCTCCCAAATTTTACCACAGTAAACTCCATATTTCTAGCTACAATATATCAAAAATTCAACGGTGGATGTTCGATCTAAGCTATCCAAATTACGGGTTCAAAATCAGTAGTTTCAGCTCATAAAACTGAATTTTTTGGGTTGATTTTGAATCCTATATTCAAGTCTCATGTCAGCACTCTTTTACCCCTATCCTACCTTGAAGATCCTACTTCAAAACTTAAGAGAAACTAGATATAATCATACAACTCATTAGTAATCTATACCTCCTTCACCATGATACCAAGAGGACAATCTACTCTACTCCAAGAACTCCTAAATCAACCCTTCTAAACACAAAAATATTCAAGATACACTCATGCTGTTTACAACCTTACTACAAAATAAGCGGAAGGTTGCAGGATAGAGGCTCACCATTCCGGCCTGTTTGGATCGAGGTCGATAACCCTCCCTGGCGAGTTGAGAGGCTAGCGTGCAACATTTTTGTGACAGCAACAGCAACCTTCCCTGAGGTGCAGCAGCGTAGGCAACGGTGTACGTACAGGGGAGTTAGAGGAGAAGGAGAGGGAAGGGACAACGTTATCTCACCGGTTGCGAAGTCTACAGCGACATCCGGCTTCTCGGTGGTGGCTGGCGATTGACGGCTCATTTGGTTGTGCGACAGGAAGGGGGTGTTAGCCGCAGTCGAGCATCAGGAAAGAAGGGGTGAAGCGGTGCTCACCTGATCGATGCAGACGGCTCAACAGATCGCGAACGTCTCGTTGTAGTAGCTGCAGCAGGGGAGGCGCTAGTGAAGCGTTGGTTCTCGTTGTGGCGTGTAGCAGGCTGGGCGTCTGAGTGTAGAAGGTTGAGGGTGGCGTCGGTGTGCAGCAACCTAGGTGGACGGACTGCGTATATCTCCTCGGTTCCGGACAAAGACGAGACGGCGTCCCCTAGCAGTGGGTCCGCTCCGATGGTTGATGACGGCTGAGCAGAATAGGGAGAGGCTGGTATCGGTTTCCAGGTGATGCAGTTGCGGGAGAGGAGAGGGTTGTATTCTCACGTATCAGTTAGGTTTAGGATATTAATTAGGTTTAGGATTAGATTAGGTTAATTTTACTTATAGATATGTTTAGTAGATGGGCCGGCTGAAGGCTTTTTGGGCCAGATTGGGCTTGTTCCTCAAATGAAACAAATGGGTTGAAAGAATACCCGTAGTTCGCCCGGAAACTTTAACGTACTTAATTACGGAATTATTTATGAAATTATTTACGGTTTACAAAGCTATCATTTTATGTGAATTAAGATCACATAAAATGATAGAATTTAATATCGTATTCTTTTATTTAAAAGAATTTAGGTTGGCGGATCGGAATCCGGTTTGATCCAATATTAAACGGAGTTTAAGTTTTGCGGGTATTACAAGAATTATCTTCCAAAGAAAAGATATCTTAAAAAGATAATTTCCTTAAAATATATCTCCATGCCTTCCAAAATATATCAGCCAAAAATATATCTTCCTTCCAGAAATCCAGCCAAAAATATATGATATTCACTTTCCAAAAATAGAAGATGTCAGCCAAAAATAAAGATCTCATATCCCGTCATCAGTTCGCCTCGGTCCTGACGCTCCTCAAGATCACCTCGGTCGAGGTGATATTGTAGCTGACCGAGGTGAGTCTCAGATGAATGTGAATCTCTCTAATTTGGTCCAAAAATCAATCCTCTAAATCATTTTCATGCTTCTTGAGATCTTCTTATAACTCCTCAATGCTCCAGAATGTAGCTCCAATGACTCCTTAGCTTCCTTAGCTCCATTTCGGTCCAAAATGTGCCATTTTCCCTACAATTACAACGAAACTAGGTTTAGATTTCGATTCCCGCAAAGGTAGAAAAAACAACAATAATATCAAAGAATATACATCCATACATGCAGATTTATGAAGATAAAACGTCCAAAACAATCCTAAAATATAGACTATAATATATGCTATCACGGAGATGGTGAAAGCTAACACGGAAGAGGATGAAGAGTCTATTATGGCTCGATTCTTACAATTTGCATCCTTCTTTAACTAATGAGATTGTTCTTGATCCCTATGCTTCAATGACTAACTTATGGTATTTATCTATCAAGGTGGAGAAGAAGATCAAAGGACAAAATCAAGGGACAAGTTCTTGGACGATAGAGAAGAAATATCGGCCATCTTACAAGAATCTTGGCCCAGATTCCAACTGAGATTTTCCCCAAAAAGACGAAGGAAAGAGATTTCTTCCTGATCCAGCAGCCCATAAGCCTTCTACTCAGTCTCGTCTTTTGAATGAGCCTTCAAAGGATAACAAAGGGAGTACTTCTAAATCGACTTTACGTTCTAGAGATATTGTATGCTTTAAATGTCAAGGTAGAGAGTCACTACATGTGAGATTATCCTAATAAAAGGGTTTCATTTCTAAATCAACAAGGGTAAAATGAAAGTGAAGAAGAGCATGAGCATGATCATACACATATCAATGCATTGCATGAACGTGATGGTAATAGTGATAGTGATGAAGGTTGTGAATATGAGCATGGAGAATCTTTGATTGCTAGACGCACATTACATGCTAAAATTGCTCCATGTGAGGATAATCAACATGAAAACCTTTTTTATACTAGATGTCTTGTTCAAGGGAAGGTTTATAATATGATTATTGATAGTGGTAGTTGTTGCAACATTGCTAGTGAGGAATTAATCACTAAGTTGCAAATCACTACTTATAATTTCTATCATCCTAAACTTTATAAGTTGCATTGGATGAATGATTGTGGAGATTTGAATGTTAACAAACAAGCTAGAATTGCGTTTACCTCAGGAAAGTATGAGGATATTGTTGGTTGTGACGTTGTGCCTATGCAAGCATGTCATATTTTGTTAGGCCGTCCTTGACAATTTGATAGAAAGGTTATGAATGATGTTTTTTCTAACAAACACTCCTTTGAGTTTAAGGGAAAAGCAATTACTCTTAAACCTATGACGCCCTTGTAGATTGAGGAGCATTACTATGAGAAGAAGGACAAACGCAAGGAAAAGGAACAACAAACAACTCTCAGAGAGGAAACCACGGTGGATCATCGAAATCTCGCCCGAGATTTGAAGACCCGTCATGTTCTAGTGACAAATCTCGGTCCCTACAGGGAAATCTCGGCTGAGATTCCTGTAACCAGCCCGAGATTCCTTCTCTCGAGCATCATCGAACACTTTTATTATCCAAAAGGGAGTTTCTTGATGATTATGTTCCTTTGGATCATTCTTTAGTGAGCTTATGTAAAGCCTACTTACTCTAAGTGACGAGGTGAAGGATACCTTGCCTCAAATTGAAGTTGGGCCATTTGATTGCCTAGTATGCCTTGTGCTCTAACTCCACCAGAATATGAAAAGACTTCCCATATACAAGGTTGTAAGGTGTCATGCCTATGGGAGTCTTGAAAGCAGTCCTATATGCCCAAAGCGCATCGTCTAGCTTCATTGACCAATCCTTCCTTGTTCAAGAGATGGTTTTCTCTAGAATGCTCTTGATTTCTCTATTTGAGATCTCTACTTGCCCACTTGTTTGAGGATGGTAAGGAGTACTGATCTTGTGGGTTACCCCGTACTTAGACCATAGAGTTTCAAACTTACGGGCGGTGAAGTGTGTTCCTCCGTCACTAATGACGGTTCGGGGCGTCCCAAATCTTGGGAAGATCGTTCTATTAAAGAAATTCACTACCACAATTGCATCATTAGTGGGAGAAGCAATCGCTTCGACACATCTTGAAACATAATCTAGAACTACAAGTATGTATTGGCTTCCACAAGAAGACGGGAGTGGTCCCATGAAGTCCACTCTCCATACATCAAAGATCTCAACGTCTTGAATGTATTTAAGAATCATCTCGTTCCTTCTAGATATATTTCTTGTTCTTTGGCAAGCGTAGCAAGTAACAACAAAGTTTTGCAAATCTTTAAATATAGTAGGCCAAAAGAAACCGGATTGGAGTATATTAGCGCTTGTTTTGTGGGAACTAGCATGTCCACAAGGTAGTGAATGGCAGTGACGGATAACGCTTTCCACTTCATCTTCTGGAATGCATCTTCTAATCATCCCGTCCGAAACTTTCTTGAAAAGAAAAGGTCCATTCCATTAGGTATGCTTTACATCCTTGAAGAACTTCTTCCTTTGTGCATATGATAATCATGGAGGTATTTCATGACAAACTATGTAATTATCAATTTCAGCATACCAAGGTTCGTTACCTCTTGAGATTTGATGAAGGCATTCCTCGATCTCATGGAGTTGCTTGTCCGGAAAAGAGTAATATATGGATGGGCATGTCCTCGTGTTTTCTTGTGAGTGAGGAGGTCGTCTTAGATGGTACACCACCGAGTTCTCGGATCCTTTCATATAATAGATCTCTAAGTCAAACTCCTGTAGAAGGAGGATTCATCTAATAAGTCGTGGTTTCGCATCTTTCTTTGTGAGCAAGTAGCGGATTGTTGCGTGGTCGGTGTAAATGATCACTTTCGCTCCTACAAGGTAAGAACGAAACTTTTCGAAGGCGTAGACTACCGCCAACAACTCCTTTTCCGTCGTAGCGTAGTTTAGTTGAGCTTCATCCAACATTTTGCTAGCGTAATAGATGGAATATGTGCGTCCATCCTTCTTTTGTCCAAGCACGGTTCCTATGGCTACATCGCTAGCATCGCACATGATTTCAAAGGGAAGGTTTCACTCCGGCGGCTGAATGATAGGAGCGGAGATCAAGGCTTCCTTCTATCTTGTAAAACACATTAAACAATCCTTCGAAAACTCAAAAAAACACGTCTATCATTAGTAGGTTAGTCAATGGTTTAGAAATCTTATAAAAGTCTTTAATGAATCTCCTGTAAAAACTTGCTTGACCAAGGAAACTTCTTACTCCTTTCACCGAAGTTGGCGGGGGTTGTCTTTCGATGGTTTTGATTTTTTTCTCTAACCACTTTGATTCCGCGGCTGGAAACCATATGACCTAAAACAATGCCTTTGCTAACCATAAAGTTACACTTCTCCCAATTAAAGACAAGGTTAGTGTATTCACATGTTTGCAAAACTAAAGAAAGGTTAGCTAGACAATCATCAAAAGAGGAACCGTAAACTAAAAAATCATACATAAATACCTCCATGATGTTCTCTATGTATTCGGGAAAGATGGCCATCATGCATATTTTGAAGGTGGCCGGTGCATTGCAAAGTCCGAATAACAAACTTCTATAAGCAAACGTATCCCAAGGGCATGTAAATGTAGTCTTATCTTGATCATCGGGATGGATAGAAATTTGGAAGAAACCGCTATATCCATCCAAAAAGCAAAAGTGAGAGTGTTGCGCTAACCTTTCAAGCATTTGATCGATGAAGGGAAAAGGGAAGTGATCTTTTCTTGTTGCAGCGTTCATCTTTCTATAACCAATGCACATCCTCCATCCCGTTACTATTCTTCTAGGAATGAGCTCGTTGTTTTTGTTCATTACAACGGTTGTTCCTCCCTTCTTCAGAACTACATGAGCGGGGCTCACCCATTTGCTATCAGAAATCGGAAAGATAATTCCTGCATCAAGAAGCTTAAGAATTTCCTTCTTCAGAACCTCTGTCATGATCGGATTTAGCCGTCTTTAAGGTTCTTGTGAAGGCTTATGGTTATCTTCCATCAAAATCTTATGCATGTATAAAGAAGGCTTAATACCAACAAGATCATCAATAGTGTATCCTAAAGCTTTCTTATGCAGTCTTAGTTCATGCATTAATCTATTAAGTTCATCTTCAGTTAAATTGGCGCTAACAATGACCGGATATGTAGAGTTTTGTCCTAAAAATGGGTACCTTAAGTGTGAAGGAAGAGGTTTCAATTCCAAGGTAGGAGGCTCCTTGGTTGATGAGTTCATACCAAGCAAGGTGATTGGAGGATCTCTAAAGTTGAGGGAGGTGTGTCATTGGATCCAAGAATGTTTGCAATTGATTCCGGAGAAGTTTGCAAAGTATCAGGAAAATCGACCGATTTTTCTAGGGGGTCAATTTTTTGGTCTTCTCACAATCGAGTTGGGAAAAATCAGATGAATTAATTAATTTATTTAAGAAAATCGACCGATTTTCCTGTAGGGAGTCGATTTTATCAGCTTTTTCCGTGGCTTCTTTTAGCACTTCGAACTTCTCTTTGAGATCTCCCTCCAAGGTTCTTAGTGCTCGGATATCAACGTTACAATCCTCCTATACCTCTTCTTCTAAAATGGTCAAGCTTATAACTTTTTCAAGTGTATCTTTGAGTAAGATAGAGCTTACCTCCTCCCTTGACTCTTCTTCATCATAAGTGTTGAAAATGTCTTCTTCCATAGATGGTCCTTTGATCATTGTAGCCAACTGCAACTCCACATTCTCTTCTCCAATGTTGAAGGGAAGTGTTGCATTCTTGCAATCCACCATGCAAAACCCGAAAGGTCCTCCAAGTATGATTGGAATGGGATGATCTATAGGAATATCTAGAACAATGAAATCAATGGAAATGTAAAACTTACCTAGCAAGATGGGAATGTCTTCTAGAATTCCCACGGGGTGTGTTATGAACCTATCCTCCATGTATAGCGTCATTTTGACGGGTTTTGGCGCTCCGAGTCCAAATTTTTTCGTCAAATGCTAAAGGTATTATGCTCACGCTTGCTCCAAGATCACATAAAGCTTCGTACGTCACTCTTCCAATGCCAATGGGAAGGCAGAAAGATCCGGGATCTCTTAGCTTTGGCGACATTTCCTCTTTCATTGTTTAGATAAGTTTGGAAGACCTCTAGGTCATCCTTACTTCTCCAACATCTTTTAGCTTCCTCTTGTTGGAAAGGATTTCCTTCAAGAACTTTCCGTATTTTGGCATTCTTACAATGACATCCATAAAAGGAATATTAATATGTACTTTTCTCATGAGGTCAACGAACTTACCGAAATGTTTGTCGATGCGCGCTCTAGCACGGGATTGTGGGAATGGAAGTGGGGGTGTGTGTGAGGGAGGAGATACATAGACCGGTCCCTTTTCCTTTTCTTCCGTTTTGTTTCTTTGTTCCGGTTCCTCCTCAATCATACGTTGCTTCCCCTTATCAACATTCCTTGGCAATGTATCATTAATTTTGATTCCGCTTCTTGTGGTGATAGCATTTATTCGCCCCTTTGGGTTATTTTCCATTCTTCCAGGAAGTCTCTCTTGGTCTTTTGGAAATTCTCCTGCATTATTAAAAACTTGATTCTCCAAGGCTTTTTGAACCTTAGAAATTGAGGTTATATTTTTGTTCATCTCTTTCATCTATTTAAACACTTTCTCCCATATTGCCTCCGATGGATCTGTTAGCATGAAATATTGTGATACTTTAGGCACGTTTTCTAAGTGTATTTGATTCATATTGATAGTCTTTGATTGAGCATTATTGCATTGGTGAGCTAGTTTGCCTATATTGTCGATATAGATGTCTAAACACGTTCTATGTTGATTTTAGGTGATTGGGAGCCATTTCCGAACGGAATCGAGCAAAGATGAGTTGATTGAGTATGTCCACGGATTGAGGGCATTCTTAGGAGCAAAATGGATGTCAACTTCAGGAATGCACGAGGCTAGGGAAGAATCACGTTCTTGCCCTAAACCACGCTCTAAAATACGGCCGTACTACGAACCACGTTCAGTTCCACGGCCGTGGAACCCTGCAGGAGAAGCGTGGTTCATTCCAGAAGCTTTTACGGTCGTGGAATCAAGTGTTCAAACCGTGTTGATTTCCACGCTCTAAATTACGGTCGTGGAACCTTCCACGACCGTGATCTTGGCGATCTTTTTCGCCACATTTTAAGCCACGATCTTTCAGAAGATTGGGCCGGGCCGATATTTTATCTTGCCCTATAAAAAGACGGACGAAGAGAGATTCCGTCACCTTCGCTCAGACGCACTTTTGCGACCTCGCTTTACACTTTCGCCTACGCCGCGACTTGGAGATTTTTGCGATTCTTGCAAAAGACGTAATTTGCGCTCATCCTTGGAGTTGCCCTAATCTCGCACTTTTGGTGGAGATTGCTGTTGAGATTTCCGGATTGACGGAAGATCACAAGATTCGGAAGGCTTTTCGCAAGAAGATTCCTCTTCTTGTTTAGGTTTAATTTAGAAGGCGGATTGACATCCCGTTCTTCCTTCTTATCTACGATTGTGTTTGTTTGTTTTATTCCGAATCTTGTGACGATATTTGTTTTTGATTGTGACTTTGAGATTGGTTTTAAGTTTATTTAAAGTTTTCGGAAGTTTTCATCTTTCAATCTTTTAATTCTTGAATTTGATATCAACATGACGGTTATTGGCTAAAAACCCTTAACAATTCTAAGGTGAAGGGTTGATAGTTGTGGCTTAGATAATGATAGATCGAACGTAAACGGATTAGACCCTGAGGGTTAGAGAGAATTGTCGACGAACCCTAAATCACGGTTTGTTCTTGAGTTCCACGACCGTGGAATCTCAAGATCCACCCGTAATTTCCCTTAAGTTTACGAACCTGCTTTTACTTCAATCCAAAGTTAAAGATTTGCTTTAACTTAGCTTAGGCTTGCCTTTTCTAGGTGGTAGTGAAGCCTCAACAACCTCTACCTCGATTGTGAGTGTCACGACCTTAATCGGTTTAGTTAGTCTCGATCTTTGGATTATAAGTTTGGGTATTTGACATTAATTCTTACCTTTAGAACCTTTCTATATTGAAGCCTCAACAACCTGTATAGAGAGTGTCTTGTAGGTGAGTCATATAAGGTTTTTTGGAACTTCACCGTACGATTACCTTACATTAGCATACTTTTGCATATCTTAACTCTGTCTTTACATCATTAGTATATCTTGAATCGATTGCCACAGCTGGATACTTGGATCTTTAGGATTGTTGTTTTCCCAATATTTGCAAAACCTCTCATATTTACTCGCTTGATAATCTGCAATTGAATTTGTTCCCACCCAAATCCCTGTGTTCGATACTCTTGAATTCTTGCTTAACTATATCGATCCGTACACTGCGGGTTCGCTTGCTTGATTCTAGTTTTATAATTAAAGCTTATTTGCACACACGTTTAGGGGCGAACAGGATCCTTTGGGAGTTGACTGAATCCCGGTGGCGATTTTGAGTCCTTGTGAGATGAGAGTTTCTAGAGGATGTGGGCATATTCAATGCGCCATCCGGATTTGAGTATGAAAATATTGGATGACTATGATCGAGACGCTATCCGCCCACTCTTCCGGAATTCTTGTTATTGTAATTGTTGTTCCGGTTTCCTTGATAATTATTTCCTTGATAACTTCCCTGCCCCGTAAAATTCACATCACGCTCTTTAGGAGGTAAATTATCTTGTGTTGGAGCTTGATTTTTATGCAATTCTTTCATTTGATGCTTAAGAGTATCAACTTCAGCCGATAAATTGGTAGTAAGACTTACCTCGTGGACTCCGGGTCGCCGGAGTTGATCATATCCTCCCAAGTTCTTATTCTGTCTCATGGTAAAGATTGAAGTCATGCTTGTGCCTTGTCTTTCAAAGAAAAAGAGAAACCTTGCAATTTATGATTGTCATACTCTAATCTAGCGGGCCTCAATATTTCCATAAGAATTTCTTAATTTTTGAAATGTAAATGAGGAGACTCCCATGGGAATCCTCCAAATAGACTTTGGCTGCTCATAGCGATGACATTAGCTCGGAACTCATAATCATGATCATTTGGGTTCCCGAAATCTATTCCAATTTTGCGGGTGCATTGAGTCGGATTCATTCTTTGTCCTAGTGTTTGCGGCTCTTCCACAATCGGATCCGTTCTAAAGTTTCTTACCGGAGGATGAGGTACCGCAACTTGTGGAGGTGGTTGAGGGTTAGCTGCAATGGGAGGTGAGAGTTCAACTCGAACGTTTCTTCCTCTTTGAAGGAGTTGGTTTCTCATGTTGTTATTGTTGTGCTCCTCCAATTGTGCTTGAAGTTCTTCCTCCCTTTCCGGTTCCGGATCATAAGGGATGATGTCTCGATTGTTGCGACTTCTTTGCATAGACCTAGAAAGAAAAGAGAATTCCTGCAAGCAAAACTACTACAAGAAAAAGATTAATAGAAAAAGAAAGAGTGTCTAGGCTAGACAACCGAATAACCAAACTTGGTCTAGACCAAGACCCCGACAACGACGCATCTAGCTAAGAAAAATTGCACGGATCAATCACAATATAAGCAAGTATACCAGGGTCGATCTCAAGGACTTGGTGAAATCAAGCGGTAAAAGCAAATCTAGCTAAGAAAAATTGCAATAAAAAGACAAATAACGAATATGTATGCAAGAATTGGGAAACAAAGATTTTAGAGATCAAAGTATCCAATAGTAATTTTCAATTCAAGACTTCTAAAGATTTATGGACAGAGCTGGGAATGAAAAGGAAATATTTTCTAAGACAGGATAGATTACGGTGAGGTTTCACTATCAACTTATCCCAACCCAAAAGCTCTAAATAAAGGATATTGAGTCTTTATAAGATAAAGATCTAAGGGAAGGAATTATACTCTCAAACCAACCACACAACCTAAGGGAATCAGGTTAACTAACAAAGGTAAAGGATTGGCACACTCACTCCTAAATAGAGGGTTTTGAGTCCTCTTTTACCTAGAACTCATCATCTTTGGCAACCAAGCAATGGAATCACCAGGTAAGTCTCTTCCCATGCTTTTATATAGGTTGGAAAGGTTCAACTGTGATATGCTCTTCTTTCTTAGGCTAGCCGCGACCGTGCCTGGACCTTGCCGCAAGTGCGGGCGACCATAGGCGTTACGCTGTCGAGCAGCGACCGCGGCGAAGACGGCCACAACTGTCTTCTTTGACCTCTTGACCGTGCTTTTGGCATTCCTTCCTCTAGAAATTTGATCCTTCTTCCTTTTGAGGAAGGGTTTGCTTCCAGACTTCTTCATCTCCTCCTCCTCACACTCTTTTTTTCTCTTCCTTCGTTCCTTGGTTTCTTCTTGTTTGATCTTGGATCTTATTCATTTGCAAACAAGCTTTGGTGAAGCTGAAGTTGATGGATGTTGTTGTGGTTGATGTGATCTACTGAAGGGCATAGAGCCTTAGAGTTGAGAGTAAATCCCTCTTCTTCCCTTTTCTTTCATTTCCTTGTGTTTTCCATCAAGGATGTGGATCATGATTGTTTTGGATGCGTTTGTGTATGTTTTAGGAATGCTAGAGTACCTATGTTGGTCTCCCTGTGGTGGAAAAGAGAGTGGAAAACGAGAGGGATCGAACAACTCGTTGAAGTTGTCCTCTGTTGGGTTTTATACCCATGCGGATCATCATCGCCGCCCCGCAGCCTGAGTATGTCACCGCTCTTGCGGCTGTGAGTCGCCGCCCTCGCGCCTGACCTTTTCCGCGGGTGCGCTTTCCTTCCGAACTACCAAGTGTTGGTAAGTTCTATTCCTTCCTTGGCTTAGACTTTGGTTTAAGATCATGTTAAAGTTAATGGATGAGAGTTTGAGGATGATATTAGAAGTTGGATATATGCCTGATGTGGCTTAAAGGTTGAGCATGTTATTCGAGGTTTATACGATATTTATGATCCTTATGGATCCCTTGGGTCTAGGTGTGATCCCTTTTGATTGAGTATGTCACCGCTCTTGTGGAGGTGAGTCGCTGCCCCCGCACCTTGTCGCCACCCCGCGCCTGACCTTTTCCGCGGGTGCGCCTTCCTTCAAAATACCAAGTGTTGGTAAGTTCTCTTCCTTCCTTGGCTTAGACTTTGGTTTAAGATCATGTTAGAGTTTATGGATGAGAGTTTGAGGATGATATCATAAGTTGGATATATGCCTGATGCGGCTTTAAGGTTGAGCATGTTATTCGAGGTTTATACGATGTTTATGATCCTTATGGATCCCTTGGATTTAGGTGTGATCCCTTTTGATTGATAGGAGGTTTGACACCTCTTTATGCCTTGCTATTAGGCAGTGCATTCCTACGAGTTAGAGTTTGATCGTGGTTGAGATTATCTTGAGATTGAGGGAAGTACATATGACTTACTTAGTACTTAGCTACATTCCTATATTGGATGTATGCATGAGTGGTGATTGTTATGCGCTTTATAACATGCAATAACAATTATAACCGACATATGTTTAGCCCTCTTGCAGTGGTAGTGATAACCTTTCCCTTTCATCTTGAGGGCGTCTGGGAGGTTCTCTGTGGTCATGCCATACATTGTATACGGACCGGATGCGTCGCCTCCCAATTCCACATGGCCTATGGGGTCGTGTGCCGGATGCCACTCCA
This sequence comes from Fagopyrum homotropicum, assembly GCA_033239125.1. NCBI lineage: Eukaryota > Viridiplantae > Streptophyta > Magnoliopsida > Caryophyllales > Polygonaceae > Fagopyrum > Fagopyrum homotropicum. The sequence goes on from BSWB01000003.1 coordinate 66,132,879, forward strand.
GGATGACTATTGTACCAGAGGCGAGAATGATATACTTCTCGTGTCACATATGTAGATATATATATATATATATATATATATATATATATATATATATATATATATATATATATATATATATATATATATATATATATATATGTGTGTGTGTGTGTGTGTGTGTGTGTGTGTGTGTGTGTGTGAGTCTACAACGTTATAAAGATAATTAAATGGGTAAATGATGTGATAACATGCTTGGTGTTTACCGTTATTCTGATGTGTGTATGTGCTTATGCATTATCTTATATATGAATTTTTAGCTAACGGTTTCATACCATGTTGTAGATCCTTTGCAGGTTAGGAGGACTGCATAGTGATCTAGAGGAGTGATCAGCCGAGGACTTCCGTACATTTGGTGTTGTGGGATTTGGGGATGGTTATGTATATGTCGTGGATGTTTTATACTCGACTGTGGGGTTTTCTATACGTTATGATGCTTGACGTTTTATGTTTTATAAAGGATGTTTTATATTTATTTATGCCTTGTTGTAAGATTCAGTAAACTTGTTGTCGGGCTAGGGTTAGGATCCATTGTGACACCCTAACCCAGTAGCGCCCCGAGTCCTGCGGATTTGTGGTGTTACAAAGTTGGTATCAGAGCCCTTAGGTTGACAACAATGGCACTTGCTATCTCCGATAAAGGTCGAATAGATAAAATAAATAGAATCCGAAAGGGGTATGAGTTTTGAAAGGCAATTTTAGTTTTTAAACCCTTTTCATAGTCCGGTTGGGATAGAATGTACGGAAAGTTATCACTCCTTCCATGGATCTCAGCAGTTTAGTTATATATATGTATATACTAGAGTACGTGTATATGCTTGATTGGATTGATATCTATATATGATATTAGTTATTCTTATACACTAGATATGTGTATACCACAAGTTGCTCAGACTAGGGCAATGCCTACAGTAGGACGGGGTAAAGGTAGACAACCTCTTCCTCCGGTAGTTATAGGTCAGGGACAGGTTCCAGCACTGATCCACTTATAGTGGAGGATAGACATGAGGTTACCGATTATGTCTTGATTAGTAAATCCGAGTTTCGAGAATATATACGCTTAGTGGAGGATGGTGCAAGAATGGGTAGAAATACTCCGGTTATACCAACATCTACAGGGTCAATTGAGGTCTCCGGATTAAGGAAGAAATAACGAGCCGAAGTTTTGAGCGCTTAAGCAAGAACGTAAATGTTGGACCGAGTCAGATACCATGACACACGAGAGGTCCCTTTGTCATGCAGACTTCTAGCAAGGAACCACAATGCTTCAAATGTGAGAAGTCTGGACACAAACGATCGGAGTGTCAAAGGTCATTTGTGACGTGCTTTACGTGTGGTAAAGTGGGGAATAGATCGATATTTTGCCGACAAGGCAAGGCACAGCTTCAGCAAGTCCCCTCCTCTATTAAGGTTGCTGAAGGTGAACGAAGAGGGCTGAGCTACCCTTTGGCGGCACAGGTTGCGAAGACGGGATGAATGTGTTTTAACTGCAGTCATCCAAGACATTTACGCCCTAAGTGTCCATTGGTACCGATAGCTTGCTTTACGTGTGGTAGGCTAGGCCATTTGGCTCCCTTTTGCCGGCAAGGCAATGTTCCTCCTCAACATGATCTTTCTTCTGCCAATACTGTTGGAATAGAGACAAAGACCATGGTGAGTACACTAGTGATACTTGAAGAGCACAGGCTCGAGTTTTAGTTGCGGAGTACGGTGGAGTCACTGACGTTAGCTATTTCAGGTACCATTCTTGTTAATGGTTTACCTATTGGAGTTCTTTTGATACGGTGTTATGCACTTATTTCCGTACATGTGTTGAATGTTGGTTTTTAGATACGATATAGGGGGTACCCTTTACTATAGGCCTGCCCGATGGTATTAGGGTCGGAGGTACCCATAAAATATATGTTTATCCCATTCATTTAGGGACTTGTCATAATCTTATAGACTTCTTTGTCATATTATTTGAACGTGAAGAAGTCATTTTAAGGATGGATCGAGTAGACCTCCATAGTGTGGTTGGATATTGGTAGACGGACCGTGTCGATCACTACCGTGATGAGTCCGATTGAGGTTTTCCGAGGTTGGGACCTTGGAAAATCTGGTACGACTATCAGCGTAGTCCGAGCGGCGTGGATTATTGCATAGGGTTGCGAGGCCTTCTGGTGTTATGCCATGAAGGAAGGTGAGCGTCCAGCTTTACATGATATTCTTGTCATGTGCGAGTTCACTGACGTTTTTGATGAGCCATCAAGCTTTCCGCCATAGTGGAGCGTGGAGTTCGGCAAAGAGTTGGAGCCAAGGACGAGACCGATCTCAAAGGCCCCGTATTGTATGGCGCCTATCGAGTTGTTAGAGCTGAAGAAGCAACTCGAGGAGTTGGTTGAGAAGGGTTTCATACGCCCTAGCGTTTCCCCCTGGGGTGCACCTGTCCTCTTGGTATGGAAGAAGGGTGGATCGTTGAGGTTGTGTATCGATTATATAGAGTTGAATAAGGATACCATCAAGAACAAGTATCCAATTCCCCGAATTGATGATTTGATGGATCAGCTTCAGGGAGCGACTGTGTTCTCTGGGATTGACCTACGCTCTGGATATCACCAACTGAGGGTGAGTGAGTAGGATGTGCATAAGACGGCATTTTGGGCTCGATATGGCCACTACGAGTTCGTAGTTATGCGAATCGGGCTCATGAATGCGCTCACCGTTTTTATGGTGTTGATGAATGGTATATTCATCGACTTTCTGGATCTGTTTGTGGTAGTGTTCATAGATGATATCTTGTTGTAATCTCGTAGCAGAGAGGAACATGTAAGACATTTGATGACAATTTTGCGAGTTCTGGAGGATAGAGAGTTATACGCCAAGCTCTTTAAGTGCGAGTTTTAGATGTCCGAGGTGGCCTTTCTAGGTCATGTTGTTACCGTCGAGGGGATCATGGTTGATCCGGAGAAGATTGAGGCCATTACAGCATGGACGACACCGACGAACGTCAAGGAAGTACACAACTTTCTTCGCTTAGCCTAATATTACCGTAGGTTCGTGGAAGGGTTTTCGGTGATTGCCCGACCACTTGCCAACCGGTTGAGGAAGACTACCCGCTTTGTATGGTCCGAGCCGTGTATTCAGAGTTTTGAGGACCGGAAGAGGAGATTGACTTCCGCTCCTATCCTAGCACAGCCGGAGGGCATAAATGATTTTGTGGTTTATAGTGACGCATCCAAGCTAGGCTTGGAATTTCTTTTGATGTAACAAGGTAGAGTGATTGCCTATGCGTCTAGACAGTTGAAGACGTATGAGGAGAACTACCCAACTCATGACTTGGAGTTGGCTGCGGTAGTTCATGCCTTGAAGATCTGGGGGCTTTAGCTGTACGGAGTTACATGCCAGATCTTCACAAACCATAAGAGTCTGAATTATATTTTCACGTAGCGGGAATTGAATAACCGCCAGCGTAGATTGCTTGAGTTGATCAAGGACTTTGACCTTGAGATTTTGTATCATCTAGGGAAGGCGAATTTTGTCCCTGACGCCCTAAGCAGAAAAACACCTAGAGAGAAGGCGATTGCGTGATTGACAATTCAACCTCAGTTGTAGAGAGATCTATCGTGGCTAGAGATGGACATTCAGTTCCCTGATGTGAATGTCTAATTGTCTACATTAGAGGTTCTACTTGATTAGTTGGGAGAGATCTAACAGAAACAAGAGACCTACCCGACGTTGAGACGGATCCAATAGGATGTCTCGAGATGAGGTCACACAGTTCAACATTGGTGCTGATGGATTGATGAGACGTTGTGAGTGCGTTTGTGTACCTTCTAATAGAGAACTGAGGTAGAGGATTCCATAGGAGGCTCACTCCATACCTTACTCAGTGCACCCAGGTGCGAGTAAGATATATCAGGATGTGAGACGTTCATTCTAGTGGGTGAGGCTGAAGCCCGATGTGGCCCGGTTTGTGGCCCAGTGTGCGACCTGTCAGCAAGTCAAGATAGAGCATTTCAGACTTGGAGGAGAGATCCATCTTGTACTAGTGCCACAGTGTAAGTGGGAAGATGTCTCCATGGATTTTTTTTATCGGCCAGAGGCCGAGCAGGAGTTTTGATACCATATGGGTTTTTATTGATAGACTGACGAAGACGACACATTTCATCCCTATTCGGGAAACGTGGCCGGTGAGTCGGTTAGCTGAGGAGTTCACCAGGCACATAGTCAAGCTCCATGAAGTACCGAGGACCAATGTGTCTGATCAAGATGGTCGATTCACCTCTCAGTTTGGCAGCAGGTGCATACTACTTTGGGTACGAGCCTTCACTTTACGACGACTTTTCATCCTTAATCAGATGATCAGTCAGGGAGGACCATTCAGATGTTAGAGGATATGTTGAGAGCATGTGTGCTAGAGTGGGGACATGTGTGGTCAGATCACCTCCCGTTGGTCGAGTTTTCATACAACAACAACTAGTATGCATCGATTAGGATGGCCCCTTATAAGGCATTGTATGGACGGAGGTGCCGTACACCTTTATGCTAGGATGAACCAAGCAGTGTTAGTGGTGTAGCTCCTGATCATATCTAGGATGATATGGCCCAAACGGTGATTCGAGAGAGGATGCTGGCTGCACAAAGTCGCCATAAGTAATATGTAGACAAGAGGTGTCAGCCTCTAGAGTTCAGAGTTAGAGCTCATGTCTGGCGGAGAGTATCTCCGACGCGAGGCGTCAGATGTTTTGGCATAAAGGAGAAGTTGAGTCCCCGATATGTCGGCCCTTTTGAGATGCTGGAGTAAGTCGGTGAGGTGGCATACCGTCTTGCGTTGCCACCTATATTAGAGGGTGTTCACCCCGTATATCATGTGTCCCAATCGAGGGAGTACATACCAGATCCGAGACACATTATCAGTTATGAGGACTTGGTGGTTGAGTCGAACCGCACGTTTGCGGAGCATCCTGTTGCAGTGTTAGAGAGAGGTATGAGACGCTTGCGCTCGAAGGACATTCCGATGATGAGGATACAATGGTCCAAACGAGGACCTGAGGAGGCCACATAGGAGACTGAGGATAGTATCCAGAGTAACTATTCCAAGTTTCAAGAAGAGATAACTGAATCTGTAGACTTGCCGAGCGAATATTAGTACATTTGGTGAGTTATATGATGATGCGATTATATGATTATGTGATTTAGTTTTCGTGCTAGATTATGATGTGTGATCCTAGTGGATCTTGTTGCGCTTGCACGAGTTATGTTACGGCTGGAGAAGTTCTACCTCCATACCTTTGGCGATACTCTTATGGTTGAAGATGTTCTACCTCTATACCATCAAGTAATGGCCAGCTGGAGATGGTTCTACCTCCATGTTGTAGAGCGAGAATAGGTTAGTAGGAGATGATGTTACCTCCATGATTTGGGACTTAGCTATAGTGATCATTAGAGATGTTCTTCCTCCATGCGATCGTTGCGTTCTGGAGATGTACTTCCTCCATATTGATGATATGTTAGTTCGAGATGTTCTTCCTCCATGCTGTTATAAGTAGTTGTTGGAGATGTTCTCCCTCCACGATGTGATTAAGGATATAGATGTCAGAGCTGATTTACCTTTGTGCCTTTGGAATGATTTGGGTTTTGGAGAGGTTCTACCTCCGATAGTGTGAATGTTATACCTCGGCATATGGGTCCGAGAGGATTTTGGGTTTGTTCAAGTTTCGGGATGAAACTTGTTTTTAGGGGTATCTGAGGTGATATCCTCTTCTTTCTTAGGCTAGATAGCGCCTAGACCTTGCCGCAGGTACGGGCCACCGCAGGCGCGGCGCGGTTGAACTGCGATCGTGGCGAAAGCGGCCACAACCGTCATCTTTGACCTATTGACCGTGCTTTTGGCGTTCCTTCCTCTATAAGTTTTCTCCTTCTTCCTTCTGATGAAGGGTTTGCTTCAGGAATTTTTCATCTCCTCCTCCTCACGCTCTTCTTTTTCTCTTTGTTTCATTCCTTGGTTTCTTCTTTTTTGATCTTGGATCTTCTTTATTTGTAAACAAGCTTTGGTGAAGCTTAAGTTGATGGATGTTGTTGTGGTTGATGTGATCTGCTGAAGGGCACAGAGCCTTGGAGTTTTGTTCTGGTTCAGTCTGAGAAGAGACTAAGTCTCTCTTCTTCCCTTTTCTTCCATCTCTTGGTGTTTATCATCAAGGATGTGAATCATGATTGTTTTAGATGTATATGTGTATGTTTCAGGAAGGTTAGAGTGCCTGTGTTAATCTCCCTGTGGTGGAGAAGAGAGCGGAGCAAGAGAGGGATCGAACAGCTCGTTGAATTTGTCCTCTGTTGGGGTTTCCGCCCCTGCGGATCATCATCGCCGCCCCTGCGGCCTGAGTATGTCACCGCCCATGCGGTTGTGATGAAATATCCGGAATTTTTATTCCGTTTAATTTTGTAGCAAACCGGATTTCGATCTTTTGATCCTTAGTTGTCTACGTTGTTGGACACTATATCTCAAAATTTTATCATTTTATGTAATATCACTTCATAGAAAATGATAAGATTTTATTAGTAGCAAACCCTAATCCAAACCCTAGTGTATATCATGACTTGTCTTTGACAAAGTCATGACGTCCTAGTGACGAGATCAAGACGAGCCCAAGACGAAGTCAAAACGAGACCATGACGAGTTATTACGAGGCAATGACAAATTCGTTACAAAGCCATGCATGGCTATGACAAGTTGTTGACAAGGTTTTGACAAGGCTTGACAACTTCAGCCCATCACTTCCTTTACTACAGGCCCAGCCGTGCAACAGCTTCAGCCCGCTCCAGCCAGCCTGGATTGCTTCAGTCTCCACCTGACCCAGCAGCTTCAGCCCATCTTCTTGCCTTGCTCCAGCCCACACCGGACCTACCGTTGCCTAGCCAGCCCCGCCTTCAGCAGCCCAAGGAAAAGACGGGCCTGCTGCTCCTCACCTCGCAGCCCATGAAGCTGATAGGAACAGCCATTCTTCCCTCTCCCTCCTTTCCATACGTAACAGCTGCTGAGTGAATGAAGACCTTTTGTAACTGCTCCTGGATTTGCACAGAAAAAGGAACCAGTTCAGCCGTGATCACATTTCGCTCTTATGTCCACTTTCAGCGCTCCATTCTCCCCATCTTACCTTTTGCAGAAGAACCATTGGCCTCGTTTCCATCTTCGTGTCCCAGCCAGTGTAGACGGCTCATCGCCCTCACCCTTCTCGTCGATCTTCAGTCTAGGCACCAACAAAGCCTTCGATCCCTCTATACATCGGCGGTAGCAAGAGTGTCGACCCCTTCCAGTCCAGGAATGTCCGTCGTCTGATCCACAGGTGAGTAGTGACACCTTCTTTTCCCTCGTGTCTGTCATGGGTGAGTACCTCTTCGGATGTCTGTTCTGGATTGGATCTAACGAGTGCTGCTTGGACCTACTGACATACAGATGTAGTTGATCAGCAGATCATTCTCTCCAACCTCCAATCACGCAGCAACAACGACACAACATAGCCAGCCCTAGAGTACGTGTTCTACTCGCTGTAGGTTTAACAGACAAAACGGGTACACATTAGTCACGGAAAAGGTGGACTGACGTGTAGTGTAGCAAGGGTTACAAGCCTTATGTGTACCCATTTCGTCTGTTAAACCTACTCAGAAAAACCTTAGGAGAGCTGTACCGATTCATGCGTTTTCCTGAATTTTTGGAAGTGTAGAACAATCAACTTTGGGTCCAGATTTGGGTAAGTTAGACTTCTCCTTTTTGGTTGGTTTTCGGATATATCATAGACGGTATTGCATAGTAAATTTTACTAAAATTTTAGAAGAATCGAAGTTACGTTTTGAGAGTTATGATGTTGCAAAGTCGACTCCTTGTGCTGTTTTTATAAGTGTGCTGAGTGTTGAGAAAAACAGCATGTGATGCAGTTTTGTGAGATGGTTTTGAATAGGCTTTTGATCTCCTTTGCTGCTGAACTTCGGATATATTATAGATAAGATTTTATAGTAGAACATATCAAAATTTGGGATAAATCCAGTGAGTGGTTTAGGAGTTATGATTTATTCAAAGTTAAGACAATGTGTTGTTTGTTAAGTGTTTGCTGAATTTCCCAAGTTTGGAATAACTAGATCTCCTCTCCCTCCCTTGATTACGTAGCTTCTGTAATGGAACAAGTTAGAGTGTACTGTGTGCTGCTGATGAACTTATGACCTTGGGATCAGTAATTAGTTGGGGTTAGAAGAGGGTGTCAAAAATAGTAGAAACAAATCTGCTGTAAATAAATGGTGTTTTCTTCAGTTTTGGGAAGTGGGAAACTGTCGATATTGTCGACCAATGTTAAGGAGTTTTATTGAAGATCGACCGTTGAAATTTTGATAGATTATAGATGGATATATGTACTTTACTGTGTTAAAATTTAAGAAGAAATGAACGGTCGGATTAAAAGTTATAAGGTCCCAAAGTAGAGTAGTTGAGCTGTTTTTCCAACAATGAATTTTGACCAAGTATAGGACATTTTTAGTGTTGTAGCCAACTTTAAGGATTTTTGTAGGAGTGATAGTTGAACAGTTTTAAGAAATTCTTGCTCCTATCAGTAGATTGGATATCATAGATAATTTAGAGAATTATTTTGGAATTTTTATAAGTTTATTCTAGTTTAATACTTGGAGGTGAAGTTGGACCTTAGTGACTTTTCGGGAAATAGAAAAGTGTGTAGTTTCTCTAGTTTTTACCTAAAATCATCCTAGAGAGTAGAATATGGCTAGTTAGCCTCAAGTAAGAATTTAAGTACATATTACGAGATTTTTAGAAGATTCGGGACCAAGGGTAAAATGGTCATTTTACCTTAGACGTGTATTTTAGTATATTTCTCTTCCGATAGGATCTTATATCTTAGAAGTCTTAGACTTCTAAGTATATTGGATATGTGTTGATCCACTTGCCTCCTTTGAAAGGCAACCGAGTTATACAGTTACAAATTAAGTTGTGATTAAGAGAATCGAGATCTGATTCAGGTAAGTCCACGGACTTACTTACCTGGCTTCTTGTATAAGTGTAATGTGTATGAGTGGTGTTTGTTCGTTATGATAAACAACGAAACCGGATTAGGCCGACTTTATTATATTATGTAATTGACCCAAGTGTATGATAACGGGTCGTGACATCATCTGCCTAGATCTTGCGAGAGTCTAGGAGGTTCCTTGCAACCAGCCCAAACAGGTAGACGGTCAGATGCATTAGTACCATTCCTCGTTGGTAAGTGGGGACAGGGGCGATGTTTGGGATTCCCTCGTGTCACAAAATAAGTATCATTTGTAATGACATATCACCTAATTAAAAGTTAAAAAAAGGATTGAGTGTTGCATGTTGATTGTGTATGTTGTGTGTTTATGCTTTTACCTTTATACTTATGCATAGAATGTTAGCCAACGGTTTTATACCGCCTTGTAGATGTCTTGCAGGTTAAGACAGTTGTAGAGAGATCCGGAGGGAATGGTCAGCCGGGTACACGTACTCATTTAGTTGGGGACGGGGATGTCTTCTATTCTTCATATGCGTCGTTTTTGTACCTTTGCTTTGTAAGGCTGATACATATTCTTCATGTATATATTGTTTAAAGTTTTCAAATGTTTAAATACTTTTGTTCCTTGTTGTAAGATCCTAGTAAATATGTTGTCAAACTAAGGTCGGGACCCATTGTGAGGTCCTAACCAGTAGCTCCCCGGGTTCTCAAAATTTGGGGTGTTTCAATATGGTATCAGAGCTCTAGGTTGGCAACAATGACACTTGAAATCTTTTGAAAAACCGAATGTATAAAATAACTAGAACCCGAAAGGGGTCTAAATTTTCAAAACGGATTTATGTTTTTACACGCACGCATAGTCGGGTTGTTGGGTTAGTAGTACGTCGGACCACCATCGCTCTCCGTGGATCTCTGCAACTTGGATCGTTAGGAGTTAGCTTATAGACTTTTTATGATGTTTATTATAATATGTTATATACATGTGTATGCTTAGCTTGTTAGAATCCTAAAGGATATTTTATATCCTTTAGTTGTGATATCACGAAACGATTATCTCCTCATGATAAATCGATTGCGGACTTGAAGAATCTCCAACATGAGGCAATGGAATCGGACCTTCTATCGAGTATTATACTCGGGTAGGCTGCTTGGTGATCCTTGCAAATCATCCAAAGAACAAGTGAGCAAGGAAGTAAAGTTGTGAAGATATTTTTTTTACCACAAGCACAATCAAATGAGGAAGAAATTCCTAAGTCAATTCAGTTAGAAGGAATAGAAGGTTGTACAAGGAACTCGGGCATTCGAGGCCGAGAGATGGAATTAGAAGAACCATGCAAGAGAATACAAGAGTGCGGGGTAGAGATAACAATATTAGACCGAGACAAGTAGAATTGAGTACAACCAAGATTGCGGAATCAAGGACATTACAATCGAGGCGGATGCCCCATAGACCAGTATGGGCATGAGAAACCAGAAGAGACAGAGTGTTAATCCGGGTGTAAGAATCTAAGGTGCACGGAATGAAGACTTACAACTAAGTGTAAAAGCGAAAAGGCAGACCCCACAAGTGTGGGGAGGTTTTGACCTCCTCAGAGATAAAAGAAGTTTGAAAGAAACCACGACACCGAGATCCAAAGAATGGAAGCCCGTAGCAAGGTCAACGGAGTTTCATGAAGGCGATATTACCACCAACTTCAGTGAAGAAATGTGTATGGGAGAACGGCCTTGCTGGGCTTGAGAGTCCAGGGTAACCCCAATTATTGCGGGACCTAAGCCATCAACACAGATGGTCCATGCAAGAGCAACTGCAAGTGGATGATCATTACGGCCATAAGAATTGCAAAGACGCTTGCAAGATATCGTGCAACACTTGAAACGACTATTTATGTCAGATGGATGACCCAATCGGACTAAAGGAATGGAGTTAGCCCAAAGGAAGCGGAAGGGATGGAAGATAAAACGAACTAAAGAAGTATAAAAGGATTAATCGAGTAGGTGATGCTCACCAAGGAATTTTTGCCAATAGAGGTAGAAGAAGAGTAAGCCCGGAATATTGAGATAAGTCAACTATAGATTGGCCAACTTTAGCTGAGGACGTGCAAGTGTTGTTTGATATTGACAACTATAGATTCTCTCCAGCTTCCAATCACGCAGCAACAATGACACAACATAGCCAGCCCTAGAGTACGTGTTCTACTCGCTGCAGATGCGCCACAGGGACAACAGCAGCAACCTTCGTGCCATCTTCCTTCATTCCCTCGAGTCTCGGAATCGGGTAAGGCTTGTAAGCCCTGCTACACTACACTTCAGTCCACCTTTTCCATTCCTAATGTGTACCCGTTTTGTCTGTTAAACCTACTCAGAACAACCGTAGGAGAGCTGTACCGATTCATGCGTTTTCCTGAATTTTCGGAAGTGTTGAACAGTCAACTTCGGGTCCAGATTTGAGTAAGTTAGACTTCTCCTTTTTGGTTGGTTTTCGGATACGTTATAGACGGTATTGCATAGTAAATCATACTAAAAATTTTAGAAGAATCGGAGTTACGGTTTGAGAGTTATGATGTTGCAAAGTTGACCCATGCTGTTTTTATAAGTGTGCTGAGTGATGAGAAAAACAGCATGTGATGCAATTTTGTGAGATGGTTTTGAATAGGTTTTTGATCTAATTTGCTGCTGAACTTTGGATATATTATAGATAAGATTTTATAGTAGAACATATCAAAATTTGGGACAAATCTAGTGAGTGGTTTAGGAGTTATGATTTTTTCAAAGTTAAGACAATGTGTTGTTTGTTAAGTGTTTGCTGAATTTCCTAAGTGTGGAATAACTAGATCTCCTCTCCTTCCCTTGATTATGAAGCTTCTGTAATGGAATAAGTTAGAGTGTACTGTGTGCTGCTGATGAACTTAGGACCTTGGGATCAGTAATTAGTTGGGGTTAGAAGAGGGTGCCAAAAATAGTAGAAACAAATCTGTTGTAAATAAATGGTGTTTTCTACAGTTTTGGGAGGTTGGAATTTGTCGATATTGTAGACCAATGTTAAGGAGTTGTAGTGAAGATCCACCGTTGAAATTTTGATAGATCATAGATGGATATATGTAGTTTACTGTGTTAAAGTTTGAGAAGAAACGAACGGTCGGATTAAAAGTTATAAGGTCCCAAAGTAGAGTAGTTGAGCTGTTTTTCCAGCAGTGAATTTTGACTAAGTATAGGACATTTTTAGGGCCCGTTTGGTTCCAACTCCGGAAACGGAAACGAAACGGAAACGAATTTAGTCCATATCTATATCCATATTCATGAAATTTTATGGAATCATTCCCCATGGTTTAATGAAAAATACACTTACTTCCTCACATTTTGTTACCCTATAGGGTATCAAAAGTAATCAAACTCTCATCCAATTACTACAAAACACAAGGAATGATTCCAAAAATTTTAATGAACAAGGATATACGTATTGAGTAGATTTGTTTCCATTCCGTTTCCGATTCCGGAGTTAAAACCAAACGGGCCCTTAGTGTTGTAGCCAACTTCAAGGATTTTTGTAGGAGTGATAGTTGAACAGTTTTAAGAAATATTTGCTCCTATGAGTAGATTTGATATCAAAGATAATTTAGAGAATTATTTCGGAATTTTTATAAGTTTATTCTAGTTTCATATTTGGAGCTGAAGTTGGACCTTAGTGACTTTTCGGGAAATAAAAAAGTGTGTAGTTTCTCTAGTTTTTACCTAAAATCATCCTAGAGAGTAGAATATGGCTAGTTAGCCTCAAGTAAGAATTTAAGTACATATTACTAGATTTTTAGAAGATTCGGGACCAAGGGTAAAATGGTCATTTTACCTTAGAAGCGTATTTTAGTAAATTTCTCTTCCGATAGGATCATATATCTTAGAAGTCTTAGACTTCTAAGTATATTGGATATGTGTTGATCCACTTGCCTCATTTGACAGGCAACCGAGTTATATAGTTACATATTGAGTTGTGATTAAGAGAGTCGAGATCTGATTCAGTTAAGTCCACGGACGGACTTAGCTGGCTTCTTGTATAAGTGTAATGTGTATGAGTGGTGTTTGTTAGTTATGATAAACAACGAAACCGGATTAGGCCGACTTTATTATATTATGTAACTGACCCAAGTGTATGATAACGGGTCGTGACATCATCTGCCTAGCTCTTGCGAGAGTCTAGGAGGTTCCCTACGACCAGCCCAGTCAAGTAGACGGTCAGATGCATTAGTACCATTCCTCGTTGGTAAACAGGGACAGGGGTGAGGTTTGGGAATCCCTTGTGTCACAAAATAAGTCTCATTAGTAATGACATATCACCTAATTAAAAGTTAAAAAAAAGGATTGAGTGTTGCATGTTGATTGTGTATGTTGTGTGTTTGTGCTTTTACCTTTATACTTATGCATAGAATGTTAGCTAACAGTTTTATACCGCCTTGTAGATGTCTTGCAGGTTAAGACAGTTGTTGAGAGATCCGGAGGGAATGGTCAGCCGGGTCCACGTACTCATTTAGTTGGGGACGGGAATGTTTTTTATTCTTCATATGCGTCGTTTTAGTATCTTTGCTTTGTAAGGATGATACATATTCTTCATGTATATATTGTTTAAAGTTTTCAAATGTTTAAGTACTTTTGTGCCTTGTTGTAAGATCCTAGTAAAATTGTTGTCAAACTAAGGTCGGGACCCATTGTGAGGTCCTAACTAGTAGTTCTCCGAGTTCTTAGAATTTGGGGTGTTACATGTGAGTCGCCACACCCGCGCCTGACCTTTCCCGCGGGTGCACCTTCCTTTAGAATTACCAAGTGTTGGTAATTTCTCTTCCTTCCTTGGATTAGGCTTTGGTTTAGGATATCATAAGTAGGATATATGCCTGATATGGCTTTAAGGTTGAGCATGTTATTCGAGGGTTATTGATAACACGATTTATGACGTTAGTTTAGGCATCCATTTAGATAGCTTTTCCCGTTATTCATGCATAGTTTGGCATAAGTTCATGACGTTTATGTTCAATTCATGTATATTGTCGAGATAGACGTCTACACGAACTATTGTCGGTTTTGTAGGTATTTTGGGGAGCTTTTGGAGCTTAATCGATACATTCGAGGATCATTCCTCGCGATGACACACTTCCGGACTCATTAAGAAGCAAGCTAGGAGCTAAGGAGAACAATTATACAATGTTTATGATCCTTATGGATCCCTTGGGTCTAGGTGTGATCCCTTTTGATTAATAGAAGGTTTGACAACTCTTTATGCGTTGCTATTAGGTAGTGCATTCCTACGAGTTGGAGTTTGATCGTGGTTGAGATTATCTTGAGATTGAGGTAAGTCCATATGACTTACTTAGCTGCATTCCTATATTGGATGTATGCATGAGTGGTGATTGCTATGTGCTTTACAGCATGCAATATTGATTATTACCGACCTATGATTAGCCCCCTTTTAGTGGCAGTGATAACCTTTCCCTTTCATCCTAAGGGAGTTAGGGAGGTTCTTTGTGGTCATACCATACTTGGTATACAGACCGGATGCTTCTCCTCCCCGTTCCAAATGGCCTACGGGGACATGTTCCGGATGCCACTCATGGATGGCTATTGTACTTAGAGGCGAGAATGATATACTTCTCGTCTCACATATGTAAATATATATATGATGTGAGTGTACAATGTTATAAAGATAACTAAACGGGTAAATGATGTGATAACATGCTTGGTGTTTACCGTTATACTAATGTGTTTATGTGCTTATGGGATGGTTATGAAGGCTGCAAAGTGATTTGGAGGAGTCATCAGCCGTGTTGTAGATCCTTTGCACGTTAGGAAGGCTGCAAAGTGATTTGGAGGAGTCATCAGCCGAGGACTTCCGTATATTAGGTGTTGTGGGCTTTTGGGATGGTTATGTATGTTGTGGATGTTTTGTATTGGGTTGTGGGGTTTTGTATATGTTATGATGCTTGACGTTTAATATTTTATAAAGGTTTTTTTTATATTTATTTGTGTCTTGTTGTAAGATCCAGTGAACTTGTTGTCAGGCTAGGGCCTGGACCAATTGTGAGGTCCTAACCCAGTTGCGCCTTGAGTCTTGCCGATTTGAGGTGTTACATCAATAATGCTAGGACTTAAGCAATCTTAAACTTTGGTTTTAAGGATAAAGCATCAAAAGTACGGCAAAAGGAAAATCGGTCTGTTGTTCATGGAAAATCGGTCGATCTCCTCAAGAACAACCCGATTTTTCTTCTCTGCAAAGGTAAAACTCAACTCTCACGGTCCAATCTCAACGTAAGGTTCATTCTATCATCATCTTAACAAAAACTTTCAACCAACCACCCTAGATTCGCAATAATAACACACATGACTAAAATCAAGAAAATGATTGAATCAAGAATATCAAGAAAATGTTGAATCTCAAATAGTACGAAACAAATCCTTAATAAAGGTTTATCAATCTCAAAAACTAACTAAAAAGCAAATAACAACTCCATACTTGTGTTGAAAACGACAAAAGAATCAAAAACTAGATAAACCTCTCAAGAACTTCAATACTTCTTCAATCTTGAATGCCAAATCTTCAAAAGCGTTTCTCCTTCTCCTTCCTAGGGTTTCTTCAATGAACCAGCTTGAACTTGGATTATTTTGGATGTGGAGAGACATTCTTTATTTATAGGGAAAAACTAGGGTTGCAATTCTTTATCTTTTGAAGACCCCTAGTAGAGATCGGACGATTTAAGATATAAATCTTTCTATCTTATAAAAATCGGCCGATTTACTTCCTAAATTTATCCAATTTTCTCTTTCTACAACATTTTATCTTGTAGATCCGTCTTTTATCATCTTTTATAGTTTCTTCTCATATCTTTTCCTATCTTTTAGACTCCTTCTTGATCCATTATGACGTTAAGTCCGATATTGATCCATTTCTGCATCCAAACTCCATTTTAGCTACAATTCAATCAAGAACTCGTGTAGACCTCTATTCTCGAAATGTATATGAATATAGACTTAACGCACATGAATCTCATCAAATGTATGTAAAACTGAGGTGAAATACTCGTAATATACATGAATATGATAGCATATAATTCATGTCATCAGTCATCCTCAAATGGATGGTCAAACGGAGGTAACTAACAGGAATTTGACTACTATTTTAAGAGATGTTTATAAGGATAATTTTAATGCTTGGGAAGATGTTTTACTACAAGTTGAATTTGCTTATAATCGTACCTTGCATTCTTCTACTAATCTAACGCCTTTTGAGTGTGTCAATGGAGTGAATCCTTTGACCTCTTTTTTATCTTATACCATTGTCTTTAGATGAGCGAGTAGATTTCATTGCAAGTAAAACATGTGAAGTTCATTAACGAATTGCATGAGAAAACACGCATAAGGCTTGAGCCAAAACGGAAAACCGTCGCTTCAAAGGCAAATCGGAATCACATTTAAATATTGTTCAAACCCGAAGATCTAGTTTGGTTGCATCTAAGGAAAGAGATATTTCCGGAGAAGAGGGAGTCTAAGTTGTCTCCAAGAGGAGATGGACCATTTAGAGTCAAGCCCAAAGTCGGTGACAATGCTTATTGATGACATGAATTATATGTCATTATAATCCTGCATATTGTGAATGTTTTACCTCCGTTTCGCATACATTCGGAGAAATTTCTGTGCCTTTAAGCTTTATTTCATATATATTTCGAAAATAGAGGTCTACACGAGTTTTGAATGAATTGTAGGTGAAAACGATGGATTTTGAAGCAATAATGGAGCAAGGAGTAGCTAAGGTTGGTGAGGAGGCATAAGAGACCATTGAGGAGTCATGAGAAGTAAGGAAAGTGCGTAGAAGAGTCACACAAGGAAGTGGAAAACAAGCCAAAAGACGAGCACTCTCAGTGAAGAAAAATCGGGTGATTTATCCTTTGAATCGACCGATTTTCCTGTACAAAAATCGGACGAGTTAGTGTATAAATCGTCCGATTTTTTCCTTTAACCGTTTTAAAAAATATAACGCTCGAAAGCCCAAAGCATTGGGCGAGAAAGGGGAAATGTCTTGTAGCCCATTAGTGATTCTTGGATTATGTTGGAACCCTAGGAAAGAAAAAGGGGGACGTCCAACATCTGGAGGTCGACGGCAAAGGGTAGAGAGGATTGGAGATTCTTGGAGAGAAAGAAAGTTGCGGAAAGAAGATCGAGTTCAAGATTTAAGAAAATTGTGAGATCTTTGATTATTGTTCGTTATTGTGATTTGTGAACACATTATATCGAGTATTTTGAGAGATTTTATTGAAGTTTTGAAGGTTTGATTACATATTATGAAGATTTGTCAAGTTTTATGAAAAGTTTGGTTTTTATTTGGTTTTCTTAATTCAAGTTTTATGAAAAGGTGTGTGCAAGCTTTAAAACTTATAACCCAAGAAGTATGCTTCAACAATATGTGAACCCGTAGTGTACGGATCAATTGTAATAAAAGCAAGAATTCCAGGGGTCGAACACAAGGACTATGGTGAACCAAAGATCAGAAATCAGGTTGTCAAATAACTAATAACTACAAATTAAAGCAATCAAAGATGATATAAAAGACCAATACTCAGTTGGTCTAGTGGGATGTGGTGCTAGACTCCTTAAGTGGTTAGTTTGGAGATTCAAGTTCGAATCCTCCTGGCGGCATGTATGGAAAAACTGATATTGGGAGGGTATCCCCTAGCAATGGGCCACGACTTATTCCCGTCCCGGATGTAGAGCGGCGAAGCCCATCGAACCGGGAGTTACTTACCAACCTTTCAAAAAAAAAAGATGATATAAAAGTCAAATAAAGGGAATGCGGATTCTAGAGATTAAAGCATCTAGTTGTGGTTCCGACTCAAGATCTCAAAGAAGAACGTGGACAAAGCTGAGGTTTGCAAAGGGAAGGTGTTTCTAAGGTGGGAATAGATCACCGGGTAAGTCTCACTACTCACTATCCCAAACCAAATCTCCTATTACCGGGTAAGTCTCAAGGTACTAAGGAAAGGAACTATAATCTCAAACCAACACACCACCCAAGGGAATAGAATCAACCTTTACCGGGTAAGTCTCGGGCTAACTCTCAAAGATGGGATGAAGGCACACTCAAACCCCAATAAAGGATAAATCTTTATTACCTACACTCATGATCTTGGGTAAACAAACAAATGAATTACCGGGTAAGTCTCATCCTAGCCTTGCGTTGTGTAATAAGAATAGGATTTGGCAAACTTCAACTCTTAACTCAGATAAGGTTTGGGAATGGTACACCTCGTTCTGTTATATTCCATCCCAGCCGAGATGTTCAATGAATTGCCGAGGTGTTCTACGTTTAAGGTAAAGACTCGAGCTTTCAGGGCCCTGCTTGGATTAAGATCATTCTATCATCGTCTTTCCCACAACTTTCAGCCAATCACCCTAGAATCACATAAGAAACTTAGTCAACAATCACCATGATAACAATGATCAAATTTATAAGAAAGGAATCAATATTCAAACAAGAAAACCCTAAGAAAAAGGTCTCAATAACTGAATGAATCAAACAACAAATTATCGTTCCTCAAATCACAATCAGAAAAGACAATAAACCAAAAGCAATCTTAGAAGATCTTACAAACTCCTTCAAACAGCCAACTTCAACCATGATTCCTTCCTTCCTTGAACCTCAACCTTCAAACTTCCTTCAACTCTTTCTTCAAACTTCCTTCAAAACTCCAGAAAATTCTAGGATGCTCCAAGCATGGCTGAATTGTAGAAAATCAGCCCTTTATATAGGAGAGTTATCTTCCAATGATAAAATATCTTAAAAAGATAATTTCCTAGAAAATATATCCATATCTCTCAAAATAAATCAACCAAATATAATATCTTCCTTCCAAAAATCCATCCAAAAATATATGATATTCTCCTTCCAAAGATATAAGATCTCAGCCAAAAATAAAGATCTCGCCGGCGACAGGGTGTTCGCCTCGGTCGGGACGCTCCTCAAGATCACCTCGGTCGAGGTGGTACTGTAGCTGACCGAGGTGAGTCTCAGCTGAATGTAAATCATCTCGAATCTGGTCTAAAATCAATCATCTTAGTCATTTCCATGCTTCCTGTGATCTTCTTATAGCTCTTCAATGCTCAAAGATGTAGCTCCAATGACTCCTTAGCTTCCTTGGCTCCATTTCGGTCCAAAACGTGTCATTTTACCTACAATTACAACGAAACTAGGTGTAGACCTCGATTCCCGCAAAGGTAGACAAAACGACAATATAATCACAGAATATACATTCATACATGCAGATTTATGAAGATAAAACGTCTAAACCAATCCCAAAATATAGCTTATAATACATGTTATCAGCAGGCCCACAGGCGAGGATGATACGTTCCTCGTGTCACATAGTTTCTTCTATATATATATATATATATATATATATATATATATATATATATATATATATATATATATATATATATATATATATATATATATATACGATTTGAGTGAATGACTATTATATAAAGATAATAAATGGGTAAATGTGTGATAGTATGCTGATGTGTTTATGTTTCATGATTGTGCTTGTGCTTATGCATTACCTTATATATGTATGGTTAGTTAATGGTTTTATACTATGTTGTAGATGCCTTGCAGGATAGGCGTGCTGCTGAGTGATCTGCCAGGGCAGCAGGCCACAGACCTCTCGTACATAGGATGGTTGTGGCTATTGTGGTTGTTTATGTTTCCCTCGTGCGTGAGGATGATGTTTTGTATGTTTTGTACACCTGCTGTGTGAAGATATTGTTTTATACTCGGCTATGATCTTGTTTCCCCTTTTGGTTGTACAGTTTTATACACCTTATGTATTTGTTTTATATATGTCAGTGCCATGTGTAAGGTCCAGTGAACTTGTTGTTAGGCTAGGGTCAGGATCCACTGTGAGATCCTAGCCCAATGTGGCATCCCGAGTCCGTGGATTTGGGGTGTTACAGAGTTGGTATAAGAGCCTTAGGTTGACAAAATTGGCACTTGCTACCGGCAATGAGGTTTGATAGGTAAAATAAACAGAACCCGAAAGGGGTCTGACGTTTTCAAAGGATTTTTATTTTAAAATGTGGTTTTGGGATAGAATGTACGAGAAGTCATCACCTCTACTATGGACCTCTGCTGTATAGATATGTATATATATGTATTATGAATTATGTTTGTATATGTGATAAATATATATATATATGGCCTATATAGAGCCTTATAAGTTAGGTGTGCATACCCCACAGATGGCTCGGACTAAAGCTTCTTCTACTGTAGGCCAGGTAGAGGTAGAACACCTCTTCCTCCGGGCGTGATAGGACATGGACCAGTTCCCGCTGCTTATCCACCAGTGGTGGAGGAGGTTCTTGAGGAGATTGCTGAGAGTGTTATTCCAAAGATGAGGAGTGGTGGATCTAGTAGACAACATTCACATCGAGTCCAGTCAGTTGACTCGGATTGTGTCTCCATGAGAGGACAAGAGTTTCATGAGTACATCCGACGTGTGGAGGTGGCTGCCAAAGCAGGCAGACGGGCCTTAGATCTACCATAGCATGAGGGATCTTTTGAGATGTCTTAGGGAGCCACACAGGTGCCCGCTATGCCGACACGTGCTGTTGAGACTTTTTGAGCTCTAGAGGATACCAGAGGGCCTCGACTAGATACCTAGTTGAAGGCATTACATCAGCTGGGAGTACCACCTTTCTTTGGAAAGGTAGGGTTAGAGACGGAGGTTTGGATCGGGCATGTGGACTCAGCTTTAGAGTCTATTAGATGCCTTGAGGATAGACGGATAGAATTAGAGAGCAGTTTTGTCCTGGCTCACTGAGGAGGGAGAAGCTGTAGCATTTTGTGGAGGCCGGCTTTGAGGATGTGCCGATTGTAGACACCATCAGCCGCTTCCAGACTGAGTTAACTTTGCTGGGTCCAGCTGCACCATCTGAGGACCAGCATGTGTACCTATTCTCCTTCCGGTTAAGGGAGAGTACCCGCTCGTACATGGTGGGATTCCATTGTGAGTCCTTGGCTGAGTACCGGGACCGAGATTTTGCTTATGAGAGAGAGTGAGCCAATCAGAGGAGGACTTGTCAAACGGGATTGTCTGAGAAGAGGTAGCACACTGGGCAGACTAGTGGTGTTGGAGGAGCATCTAGTTCTAGACGGAGCCAGAGACATCAGAGTTACCCCTCATCTGCATTGACTACAAATCAGGGACGATAGTGTTACAAATCTAGTGATCTTGGACATTTGACGCCATAGTGTATCAGGCCAGTTGTGACTTGCTTCATCTATGGTAGTGGTGTTGGAGGAGCATCTAGTTCTAGACGGAGCCAGAGACATCAGAGTTACCCCTCATCTGCATTGACTACAGATCAGGGACGACAGTGTTACAAATCTAGTGATCTTGGACATTTGACGCCATAGTGTATCAGGCCAGTTGTGACTTGCTTCATCTATGGTAGACTAGGTCATAGAGCTGCCTTCTATAGGCAGGTGGATTTGCATCACGGCATGGTTCTTCTCCTTCTAGTGTGATAGGAGGGGGTTAGAGGGCACCTCAACAGTAGACACATGGATAACATAGAGTCCTAGATCATCCTTCTACTTATGATCTGCTCCCAGGCCGAGTAGAGGTAGAGGTCGTGGTGGGAGTACCACGAACACCAGAGGAGCTCAGGGTAGAGTCTTCGAGCTGAAGAGTGTAGAGGAACCGCCTGCACCGGCTGCTACAGGTACCATTTTGCTTCATGGCTTACCTGTTAGAGTTTGTTTTTATACGGTTGCTACGCATTCCTTTATTTCTGATGTTTGTGTTGAGCGTCTGAGTTTAGCTACTATAGAGGGGATACCCTTTACTATAGGGTTACCTAATGGTAGTCGGGTCAGAGGTACCCGTGAGATACGTAGTTGTCTCCTTCACTTAGGGACTTGTGTGTTGCTTGTTGACTTCTTAGTCATGCCATTGATGCATGAAGAGGTCATATTAGGTATGGATTGGATGCGTAGACACCCTGCAATATTAGATGTTACTAGGAGGATTGTGACAGTCTCTACCGAGGTAGGTCAGATAGAGGTCTTCCGAGGTTGGGACATTGCAAAGACGGGTTCTGTCATCAGTTCCGTACGAGCAGCTAGGTTGATAGCACAGGGATGTGATGCCTTCTGGTGCTATGCCATGAAGGATGGAGAGACTCCGGCATTGGAGGACATACTAGTGGTCTGCGAGTTTGCAGACGTGTTTGCTGAGCCGTCGAGCTTGCCGCCTCAGAGGAATGTGGATTTCAGTATCGAATTGGAGCCTGGCACGAGACCCATCTCGAAGGCCCGTATTGTATGGCGCATGTTGAGATGTTGAAGCTGAAGAAGCAACTTAAGGAGTTGGCTGAGAAGGGCTTCATTCGCCCTAGCGTATCCTCCTAGGGAGCACCTGTCCTCTTCATGCGGAAGAAGGATGGATCGTTGAGACTGTGTATCGATTACAAAGAGGTGAACAAGGTGACCATCAAGAACAAGTATCCACTACCTCGTATTGATGATCTACTTGATCAGCTTCACGGAGCGACAGTATTCTCCCGGATTGAATTACGCTCAGGATATCAACAATTGAGGGTGAGGGAGCAGGATGTGCACAAGACGGCATTTCGTACCCGTTATGAACACTACGAGTTTGTAGTGATGCCATTTGGGCTGACGAATGCCCTAGAAGTCTTCATAGAGTTGATGAACAGTATCTTCATTGACTTTCTTGATCAGTTTGTGGTAGTCTTCATTGATGACATTCTGGTATAGTCTTGTAGTAAAGAGGAACATGACGGTCATCTGAGGACGGTTTTACAGATTCTGAGGGACAGAGAGTTGTATGTCAAGCTCTCTAAGTGCGAGTTCTGGATGTCAGAGGTAGCCTTTCTAGGCCATATTGTCTCCGCCAGTGGGATCATGGTTGATCCAGCAAAGATCGCGTATGTTGCTGCGTTGACGACACCGACGAACATCAAGGAAGTGCGTAGCTTTCTTGGCCTAGCCGGTTATTACCGACGCTTTGCGGAGGGATTTTCTGTGATTGCCCGTCCACTGACGAGTCTACTAAGGTAGACTACCAGATTTGTGTGGTCCGATCAGTGTGCCCAGAGTTTTGAGGAGTTGAAGAGGCGTTTGACTTCTGCTCCCGTCTTGGCACAGCTAGAGGGTTATGAGGATTTTGTGGTCTATAGTGACGCATCCAAGCTAGGCTTGGGATGTGTATTGATGCAGAGGGGTAGAGTGATTGCATATGCATCTCGACAGTTGAAGACGTATGAGGAGAACTACCCGACTCATGATATGGAGTTAGCAGCGGTAGTTCATGCTTTGAAGATCTGGAGACATTACCTTTATGGTGCCACATGTCAGATCTTCACATACCATAAGAGTTTGAAGTATATTTTTACACAGCGGGAGTTGAAAACCGCCACCATCGATGGCTCGAGTTGATCAAGGACTTTGACCATGAGATTCTGTATTATCAGGGGAAGGCGAATGTTGTCGCCGATGCCCTGAGCAGGAAGACTCCTTGAGAGAAGACGATTGCGAGACTGACATTTCAGCCTTAGCTTCAGAGAGATCTAGCTTGGCTAGAGTTAGACATCAAATTCCCTGATGAGGATGCCCAGTTATATGCTTTAGAGGTTTTACCTGGTCTGTTGGATGAGATCCAACAGAAATAGGAAATCTGCCAGACCTTGATGAGGATCAGAGAGAGGATGTCTTGTGGAGAGGCACCACAGTTCTCCATTGGAGCAGACGGAGTGATGAGACGCCATGACCGCGTCTGTGTACCTGCTGATGTAGAGTTGAGACAGAGGATCTTACAGGAGGCACACTGTACACCTTACTCAGTACATTCAGGTACGATGAAGATGTCAGACGCTCATATTGGTGGGGAGGGCTGAAGCCTGATGTAGCCAGATTTGTCGCACAGTGTGCGATCTGTCAACAAGTCAAGAAGAGCATTGCAGACCTGGAGGTGAGCTCCATCCACTACCAGTACCGCAGTGGAAGTGGGAGGACGTCTACATGGACTTTGTGACCGGATTGAGGCCCATTAGGAGTTTTGATGCTATATGGGTTGTTGTTGACAAATTGACGAAGACGGCACATTTCATTTCTATTAGAGAGACATGGCTAGTGAGCAGATTGGCTAAGGAGTACACTAGACAGATAGTGAGACTCCATGGTGTACCGAGGATGATCGTCTCTGATCGAGATGGACGGTTTACCTCGAGGTTTTGGTAGCAGATTCAAACTACTTTAGGGATGAGTCTACACTTCACGACTGCGTTTCACCCCTAGACTGATTGTCACTCAGAGAGGACCATCCAGACCCTTGAGGATATGTTGCAAGCTTGTGTGTTGGATTGGGGACATGGATGGTCTGATTACCTCCCATTGGTTAAGTTGTCATACAACAACAGCTGGCATGCATCTATTAGGATGGCTCCTTATAAGGCACTATATGGACGTAGGTGTCGTACACCCTTTTGTAGGGATGAGCCTAGCAATATCAGTGGGATAACGCTATAGTAGATTCAGGATGATATGGCTCAAGTAGCGCTGATTAGAGAGAGGATGTTGGCAACACGAAGTCGCCAGAAGTCATATGCAGACAGGAGGCGTCGACCTCTAGAGTTCAGAGTAGGAGCTCATGTCTGGTTGAGAGTATCTTCGACGCGAGGCGCCAGACGTTTTGGCATAAAGGGGAAGCTGAGTCCCCAATATGTCAGACCTTTTGAGATATTGGATAGAGTTGGGAGAGCAGCCTACAGGTTAGCATTGCCTCCGAGATTAGAGGGTATTCATCTTGTGTTTCATGTGTCTCGGCTAAGGAAGTATATACCAGACCCGAGGCACATTCTGAGTTATGATGATTTAGATGTTGAGCCGGACCACACCTTTGTTGAGCATCCCATTGCAGTCCTAGAGCGAGGTGTGTGACCCTTGCGTTCGAAGGACATTCCCATGTGAGGATACAATGGTCAATACGAGGACCTGAGGAGGTTACATGGAAGACTGAGGATAGTATCTAGAGGAACTATCCAAAGTTTTATGCTGAGATAAATGCACCTAGGGTCGATGAGTAGATCTTAGTGCTATCTTGGTGAGTATGTGATTATGTGCTTATGTGGTTACATGCCTTGATGTGTTTATTCCATGCTAGCTATGATGTGATTTATGATCTTATTAGATCTTGATGTGCTAGCGTGATGTATGATTATAGTTGGAGATGGTTCTTTCCTCCATGCTATCTGAGTGCGATTAGGATTCAGCTGGAGATGGTTCTTTCCTCCATGCTACCTTAATAGACATAGTTTTATTGGAGATGTTATTCCTCCCTGCGTTGTATATGAGTATGATTTGGCTAGAGATGTATTTCCTCTACGCCCTGTGATGTGAGTATGGCAAGAGAAGTGATTCCTCTACACCTTGGGATAGCGTTATGGCCCTGTTTTCCGGAGTTGATGATTCCTCCATGTTGGCATTTTAAGGTTATAGATTGATATAGGTTGTGACCTTTTGAACGGAGATGTGATACCTCCGATAGAGAAAGTTATACCTCGGCTTATGGGTCTGAGAGGATTTGGGATTTTTCAAGTTTTGGGACGAAACTTGTTTTTAGGGGGGTGAGATGTAAGAGCCTTAGTTGTTGAGTTGTTGAGAGTGAGTGCTGAGGGCACATATTGTGCCTAAACCGCCCCTGCGTGACCCAGAGGCCGCCGTTGCGGTTTGCCTGGGCCGCACTTGCGCCTCCCTGAGCCTCCCCTGGGGTTTAGGGTGTGATGCAACCGTCTTTGTTGACTCTTGACCCGTGTTTTACCCCTTTCCTTCCTTTATAAGCTTCCTTCTCTCTCTCCTGATGAGGTTTACCTCATTCACAGCTCCATCTTCTCTCTCGCGTTCATCTTCTTCTTGTTTCTCTCTTGGATCTCTTTCTTGATCTTCCTTGAGCTTTGTTGAGTTTGTGAGAGTTTTAGATGGATTTGTTGTTGGTTGATGATGGTTGTTGTTGCTGTGCTTGTTGATATCTAGCCTTGAGTTTGTAGATTGTGTTTTCCCTCTGCATAGGTTCAGTTTGGTGAGTTCATCTCCCACCTCTTCTTATCTTTCTTCTTTCTTCATTCTTTTCTTATTTTCTTAATCTATAGCTTAGGTTCCACAAGTTTGATCTTGTGGCAACCTGGATTGGCTTCATTTGATGTATATATGTATGTGTATGTATGTGTATGGGTGCTCTCTAAAGAAGGAGTGAAGAGATTGAGTGAAGAAGCAAGGAGAAGCTGAAGGTGTGCCCTCTGCACACCAGCCGCCCCTGTGCCACCTTGGACCGTCCCAACGCCGGCAGAAAGCCGCCCTTGCGCCACCTCCTAGCCGCCCCTGCGGCCACATGTACCAGGCTTGCCTATGTATGGCATTGCCTCTTCCTTTCCTAAAATGAGAGTGTTGTACCATGCTAGGTATAGATGAGAGTGTTTGGATGATGTATGATCATGTTATGCCTTATACGGCTTTTGAGGATTACTAGGTTGTGAGGCTTAGGTTGAGGATGATCCTATGGACCCCTTGGGTCTAGGTGTGACCCCTTTGATTAATAGGAGATTTACATATCTCTGTGCCTTGTTATTGGGAAGTGTACCTTTCAGGATTGGAGGTTGATCGTGGTTGAGTGTTATACGAGGTTAAGGTAAGTCCGTAGGACTTACTTAGCTATCATCCTTATATTGGATGTTTGCATGACTAGTGTGTCTGTTATATGTTTGCTATGATAGCATATGATGTCGTTTCTTACCGACCTATGTTTTATTTATTGCCCCGTATGCGTGGTTGTGATAGCCTTTCCCTGTCATTCCACCGTGGAGTTTTGGAGGTTCTTTAACGTCATGTCACCTCGTATACATGAAGGGCGCAATCCATTCCCATAGGGTACATGGGTTGTGTGACCGATACTACTTCCAGATGGCTAGCAGGCCCATAGGCAAGGATGATATGTTCCTCGTGTCAGATAGTTTCATCTATATATATATATATATATATATATATATATATATATTTATATATATTTACATACGATTTGAGTGAATGACTATTATATAAAGATAATAAATGGGTAAATGTGTGATAGCATGCTGATGTGTTTATCTTTCATAATTGTGCTTGTGCTTATGCATTACCTTATATATGTATGGTTAGCTAATGGTTTTATACCATGTTGTAGATGCCTTGCAGGATAGGCGTGCTGCTGAGTGATCTAGCAGGGTGGCAGGCTGAGGACCTCTCGTACATAGGATGGTTGTGGCTTTTGGGGTTGTTTTTGTTTCCCTCCTGTGTGAGGATGATGTTTTGTACACCTCGTGTGTGAGGATGTTGTTTTATACTCGGCTATGATATTGTTTCCCCTTTTGGTTGTACAGTTTTATACAACTTATGTATTTGCTTTATATATGTCAGTGTCATGTTGTAAGGTCTAATGAACTTGTTGTCAGTGTAGGGTCAGGATCCACTGTGAGATCCTAGCCCAATGTGGCATCCCGAGTCCCGCAGATTTGGGGTGTTACACTCTCAATGGGTTTGCTGGTAAACTAACTACCTTCATTCCAGATCTATTGAATTGATTCACAAAGGTACTCCATTTATGGTAGATATCATATTATGGACACATTATTCCGCTCATCACATAAGAATACCAACTAGGAAATTCTTTGTACCCCTAGTAGACTTCATATTCTCTTGGACATCAAAAAGGAAGACAAAGCATAAACTTAACTAACTCCGACTCTAGAATTCTTCGAGTCATTTTGTCGCATGATAAGATTAGACCATTTCTAGATCTTTTTTTAAAAAAGATTTTGCATAAGGTTAACATAATAATAACTAAGAGGTCATACCCATCTTAGATAATAATGAGTATCTTCTATATATTTTTGTTTGTCTGTCTCCTCGACTAGCATGCAAAGGGCATTTTGCACCATCTCGTCCAACTCTTGTTTATGGACTATTGTCCATGGGCATTGATATAATTTTCCAATTATCATTTTTTCGTTTTTTCCTGATGGATGATGCCATTGATAGGTGATGGAATCACTATCATTTATGATAGTTTTTAGAGTCTTTTTATTGCATTAGTGTCGGTTTATGCTACTAACTCCTTGGTCCAGAAGAAGAAGACTAAAAGAAGATAAAGAAGGAGTTATAAGCACTTAGGAGTGAAGATCGTTCACGAAGCAAAGCTTTTGTTTCTTCACTGCCCCGCGGAGCAGTGTCACCCTCCCTGCGGGTGACACCTTACTCCGGAGCGCTCCCTGCGCCTTCGCCAGCGCCAGCCACGAAGACGGTCACCGCAACTGCGTCGACCCTTGGCGCCCCTGCGGAGACTTGCCCTGAAGAAGCGAAGACCAGCGCCCCTGCCCCTTCCCCTGCACCTTTATCTGCGCCTCGACCTGGGAGCTGGAAGATGAAGAGTTAGTGCCACCGCCCCTGCGTCGACACTGGGACACCCTGGCGGCTTGGCATCAGAAACGACAGGAAGTTGAAGAGTCGGACGATTGAAGAGCATTAAAGATCCGCCCCCGCGGAATTGCCTGGCCGCCCCTACGGCCATGAAGAAGATCAAGCGTTTTCGCCTACACCGCCCCTGCGGATCTGAGGGCCGCCCCTGCGGTTCAACCACTGAAGCTTTACTCCGGTTGTTTACACCACCTTTATGGCATTAAAGGTGGCTGTTTTGGGCCGGCCATTTACTCCTATTTAGTGTCATTTGTAGTATAAATAGTCCTTGGCTGATTGCTACAATCATCCATCATTATCCACTTAGAATCCAATTTTCTCATCATTTCCATTGTAATGAATTGCTAACTCCCTTGCTACATTGGGTTGGTTTGAAGCTGCATTGTTACTTTGGTTGTAAGTTATCTTTAATATAAGTTTTCATTCAGTAATGCTTTGTGTTTCCTTGATCTTTATTGTCTAATTGCATGTTTG
This sequence comes from Fagopyrum homotropicum, assembly GCA_033239125.1. Taxonomy (NCBI): domain Eukaryota; kingdom Viridiplantae; phylum Streptophyta; class Magnoliopsida; order Caryophyllales; family Polygonaceae; genus Fagopyrum; species Fagopyrum homotropicum. The sequence continues at coordinate 66,161,955 of BSWB01000003.1, forward strand.
AATAACACTTAAGATTGATCACCTTAGGTTCTAAAGTACATGCAAAGAACTAGGATTAATAGATTCCGGGTTCAAGTCTTTAATCTAGTAGTAAAATTTAAGTAATAACGGGTTGTAATTACTTAAAGAAAAGGAACACAAATGTAAAGATAAGGTTAACGGTTTTAATCTATTCTTTATATCCCTTAGTCTTTATTTCAAAGCTAACTTGTTAATTGTTCTTGTAGGTTTACGGAACACTAACTTATTAAGTTGTGTTGATGCCGGTTGGCTCAACACATATATATGATCGAGATGGGAGATTACTTAAAACTTGTAAAAGGAACTCACCAAAGTAACATTTGCATGCTAAGAATCAACCTAGTGTAGATTCATCCATTATTGTCTCATTTGTTGCGTTACTTGTTTTCATATGCTTTGTGTGCGTCAATTCAACCAAAACCCCCCTTTTGTTACTTGTTCTTATAATCAATAATTAAATTTAATAAAAATACCTTAACTCTCTTGGGTTCGACCCTTACTTAACCACTATACTTGTTTTAGTGCAAAGTCGGGATTATTTTTTATAGGGTATAGACGACCATAGAAATACCTCTAGTCAAATTTTGGCGCCGTTGCCAGGGAGTTTAGTGTTTTTATTCTATTGTTATTATTGATTATTGGTTTGAACCATTTGTATGGTTCAAACCCGTGCTACTAACTCCGGCTTTGCTTCTTTTGATCCAGAAATTGGGAGGACGCACATCCGGCAACGAAGACAATAACAACTCCACCAAGAAATGGTTGATCGCACTCTTCGTCAACTCACTCAGCCCACCTTGGCTTAGAACCCTCTTGCGGTTACTATACCTGCATTAGGGGAAGGAATCAATTTCGAGCTCAAGTCGGGTCTCATTCACTTGCTTCCATCTTTCCATGGATTAAGTGGTGAAGACCCCATCAAGCACCTTGAAAAGTTTTATACCGTGTGTATGAGCATGAAGCCGGCCAACATCACCGAAGAACAAGTCAAGATGAGGGCATTCGGCTTCACACTCAAAGATTCAGCGGATGATTGGTATTACCACCTTCCACCCGGGAGTATCGACACTTGGGAGAACCTCCACAAGGAGTTTTTGGAGAAATACTTCCCAGCCAAGAAGGCCAATAGCTTGAAGAAAGCTATAAGCAACATCGAGCAAGAGGCGGACGAAACTCTTTATGAGTACTTCGAAAGGTTTGCACGCCTCCGATCCAGCTGTCCTTTCCGCGGATATTCGACTCAAGATCTAGTCTTGTACTTGTACAATGGCTTGCTCGATAATGAAAGGAGGATCGTCGATGCGGCTTGCAAAGGTAATATTCTTAACTCTACTCCTGACCTTGCTTTGGAAAAAATACAGGAACTAGCTGAAGGAACCCGGAACTTTGGAAGGACCCCGTCCAAGAGAGGAGTTCATATTGTGAATACCGGGAAGAGTGAGATCTCCACGGAGCTTGCAGAATTGAAGGAGATGGTGAAGAGACTAACACTTATGGGAACCCCACAACAGCTCAAAGCTTGTGGAGTGTGTGTTGACCCATATTATCCAACGGACATGTATCCCCAAGTCCAGGATGATGATGTTGAGGTAAACGCGATGGGTTATGGACAACCACAACAACAAAGGCCTAGGAACGATCCTTATGCGCAGAATTTCATGCCAAATTGGCGTGACCAACAGAATTTCCGTTGGAGGGATCAACAAAACCAACAACAGCAGCCCCGACGAGGTAAGTATCAATCAACTGAAGATATGTTGCATATTTTGACTAAACACTTTGCTACTCATGTCCAAACAACAGAGTCTAACATCAAGAACCTTGAAAAACAGATTGGTCAAATGGCAGAAGCCATAACAAGGATCGAAGCCCGATCCTCCAATGGATTGCCTTCACAAATGGTTATAAACCCCAAGGACGCCCAATCAGAAAGGTAGAGTCCTTACGTCGAGCCAACGACGTAAAACAAAGGCGCTGCTCGGGAGGCAACCCGAAGGAATAAGAAGAGGAGTTTCTGTCAAGAAAATTGCCCCTGCAGCGGCCACCCTTGACATGTATCCTCAGCACCACTCTTGGCGTTGAGGCTGCACCTTGGCCTCTTCCTTGTCACCGCCCCCGCGGTGACAAACTCCGCCTTTGCGGTTTTATTAAGGAAAGAAAAAAAATATGCTTCCCAAAAATAACCTACACAATCTCAACAATCCCTCATTCTCACCTTATCTACCCTCGTCTCGCGCAAACACACGCCCCTGCGCCCTTCCCTTTTTCTACAAACACTAGTGCTCCGACGCCCCCTGCACCGCCTCATCGCCACCACCACCACCAACTCCGACGCCCCTGCGCTGTAATACCTCCTCTTCCACCTTCCTCTCTCTCAAAACTCAACCCCTCAACACTTACCCTCTCACTCACTTCCTAAAACACCCCTTGAGCTCCTCCGACGACGCTTACACCAACAAAGAAGTCGCCAGAACAGCCCCAGCACCACCACCTTCGTAGCCTCCAAGGAATCATCCTCTGCTCTTCTCCCGCCCCTGCGCCTGCAAGTTGCCGCCCCTGCGCCTAGCCGCCCCTGCGCAAGCTTCAACCGCCCCTGCGGAAAACACAATAGAGGGTTCGTCTCTTAAACCAACTTCTGAACTTTCTAACTCCTTTGCTTGTTCAACTACAAGAAATGAAAAACGAAATACAAGTTGTCGGAAGCTGAGAAGGAGCGGTATAGGATTGTGCAAGGTCGGGATGTGTATGCAACTCGATTTCTACACGTTCCTACTTTGGAAAAATTGGGCATGTTGGAGAGCATGTAGGCATTCCTCAACAATGCTGGGCTCGGCGATTTTCTGGAAATGAATGCTCCAACATACCCTGAGCTCAGCCGCCAATTCATTGCCACATTCACCATGGAAATGGTGAACCACATGTGTGTTGGACTTTCATTCAAGTTCAACAAGAAAAAGTATACATTGCACTACACTCAACTGCAGGAGGCATTAGGGGTGACTATTTGCGCCTCCAAAGACTGGTGGGAACCCATCCCGACACCCGACTTATGTGAGTTTTGGCAGGGCGCCACCAGATCCGAGCTTCATGCAGGCGGTGAGTATTCCAACAAATTCACTCACCCCTGTTTGAGGCTCATCTCCAAGATCTTCATGAGTGTCTTCTGTGGACACAAGGAGGAGAACAAGGTCGCCCTCAAGGACCTTCCATTGTTATACGCTTGCCTCCCCACGAACGATTGGGTACTAGATTGGCCATACCTCTCCCTTACCGCTTTGAAGCGGATTAGGAAGAATGAGCCACGAGACATTGTGGGAGGTGGGGTGATCTCCTTGTTGGCTGCACAGGTGATTGACCTCCCTGACTTGGAGGAAGGTTTAGAGGCCCCACTGTACACGGAAGGGATGCTGAGGAGATGCAGGCTCCTCGGAAGAGACAAGGAGAACCTCTTTTGGCTCTCATTGGCATATGGGAGTCACATCACATACCTCCCCCGGCCAGTTCTACTTGGAGACGAGCTCTCTGAGCTATACATACCAGTTGACCCCTCCGTTCCGAGACGGCCTCCGGGAGGCATTGTTGAGAGATTTGTTGCAGGCTCCAGCCGGGCTCCTGTTGCTGATGAGGAGATGCCTATTGCAGCACCAGACAACAGTCAGGCCATGGAGAGCCTTCAAGCTCAGATGGCCGCCCTGACCACCCAATATCAGGCATGGCAGATGTTAGCATGAAATATTGTGATATTTTAGGCACGTTTTCTAAGTGTATTTCATCCATATTGGTATTCATTGATAAAGCATTGAAGCAATTGTGAGTTAGTTTATCTATTTTGTCGATATAGAGGTCTATATAAGCTTTGTGTTGATTGTAGGCAATTACGAGCTAAAACCGGACGAATCAAGGGAGAATGGAGATAGATTGAGCATGTCCAAGGATTGAGGACATCACTAGGAGCTAAGGAAGATGCTAGGATGAAGAATGACACAAGACTAAGGAGAATTACGAGCTACATGTGTTCCACGCTCTAAAATACGGCCGTACTAGGTTCCACGTTCTATTCCACGGCCGTGGAACTTTGTCAAGACAAGCGTGGAGCATTCCAGCAACTTACACGGCCGTGGAGAGTTGTGACAAACCGTGATGAGTTTCCACGCTCTAAACCACGCTCTAAACCACGGGCGTGGAATCTTAGGAAACCGTGATTCTGACGATCTTTTAACGTACACTTTGAAGCCATGATCTTTTACGCAATGGGCTGGGCTCATATTTTACGTTACCCTATAAAAGGACGGGAAGAGAGAGATTCCGTCACCTTCGCTTAGACCTCTGTTGAGAGACTGCGCTTAGCTCTATTGAGATTTCCGAATTGAGTGAAAAGCTTACGGAAAGAGTGAAGATTTGGAAGATTGTTCGTAAGGAGATTTCATCTTTTGTCCTTAGGTTTGATTAGAAGACGGATTGACATCCCGTTCTTCGTTCTTATATAGGATTGTGATTATTTGTGTTATTCTGAATCTACTTACATCATTGTTCTTTGTTTGTGGATTTGAGATTGATTTGAGATTTATTCAAAGCTTTCGAAGGTTTTCATCTTTCATTCTTTTAATTCTTGAATTTGATATCAATATAACTGTTATTGGCTAAAACCCTTTAGCAATTCTAAGGTGAAGGGTTGATAGTTGTGGCTTAGATAATGATAAATCGATCATAATTTGATTGGACCTTGAGAGTTAGAGAGAATCGCCGACGAACCTAATCCACGGTCTGTTCTTGAGCTTCCACGGCCGTGGAACTCAAGAACTACCCGTAACTTTGTGTCAGTTACGAACCTTGCTTTTACTTTAATCCAAAGTAAAAGATTTGCTTTAACTTAGTCTTGGCTTGCCTTTTCTAGGTGGTAGTGAAGCCTCAACAACCTCTACCTCGATTTCGAGTGTCACAACCTTAATCGGTTTAGTTAGTCTTGATCCTTGGATTTTAAGTTAGGGTATTTGACGTTAATATTTACCTTTAGAATCTTTCTATACTGAAGCCTCAACAACCTTTATAGAGAGTGCCTTTGAGTGAATTATATAAGGTCTTGGAACTTCACCGTACATTGCCTTACATTCGTATACCTTTGCATACCTCAACTCTGTCCTTATATCTTTAGTATATCTTGAATCGATTGCCACAGCTGGATTCCTGGATCTTTAGGATTGTTGTTTTCCCGATAATTTACAAAAGCTCATACATTTACTCGCTTGAGAATTCTTAATTGGATTTAACCCCCCAAATCCCTATGTTCGATACTCTGGAATTCTTGCTTAACTATATCGATCCGTACACTACGGGTTCGCTTGCTTGATTCTAGTTTTATAAAATTAAAGCTTATTTGCACGCACGCTAAGTGGCGAACAAGTTTTTGGCGCCGTTGACGGGGATTTGGTTTAGGCCAAATTCGGTTATCGGTTGTCAAGCTTGGGAGCTTCTCCCTTGTTATTTGATATCTTTTCTAGTGTATGCGTAGGTCTAGGAATAACGAAGACCTCTTACCTCTTGATCAAGAGCTTGAAAGGACTTTGAGGAGAAAGCTTAAGGAAAAAAAAATGGCTGAAGAAAAAGAACGTGATTACCAAACGGAGTTAGCGGAGAAAGAAGCTCAACTCCAATGGAGTGAGAAGACTCGTAGGGAAGAGATGGATCGTCATCAAACAAAGGTTGATGATCTATCGGACATGATGTTCCAAATGAGGTTGGAAATAAACAACCTCAAGGAGAAAAAGAAAAGAAGGAGACCGGGAAGATCGGTTAGAGCCAACTTATCCAATGAGGATAGCGACTCCTCCATGCCACCACTAGAGGAAATTGATCCAACGATCAATGTGAATCCATTCTTTCCATGGCCAGCTGCAAATCGCCGTGTTCCGCCTAGAGGTGTAAGAGTCGAACGTGTGGATGAGGAGCCAAGAACTCTTGGCCAAAGGATGGATCCAACGCAGCAACCACGCCGTTTAGGTGTGAACTTTGATGCTGATGATGCACAAGGGTTTAGCTTCAACCCTCAAGTCATTACTATTGTCTGTTCGCCCCTAAAGGTGTGTGCAAATAAGTTTTAAATTTATAAAACTAGAATCAAGCAGCGAACCCGCAGTGTACGGATCGACGTAGCTAAGCAAGAATTCCAGAGTATCGAACACAGGGATTTGGGTGGGAAACAAATTCGATTGCAGGTTATCAAGCGAGTAAATATGAGAGTTTTGCAAATATTGGGAAAACAACAATCCTAAAGATCCAAGTATCCAACTGTGGCAATCGATTCAAGATATACTTAATGATATAAAGACAGAGTTGAGATATGCAAAGGTATACTAATGCAAGGTAATCGTACGGTGAAGTTCCAAAAACCTTATGTAACTCACCTACAAGGCACTCTCTATACAGGTTGTTGAGGCTCAATATAGAAAGATTCTAAAGGTGAGAATTAGTGTCAAATACCCAAACTTGTAACCCAAGGATCAAGACTAACTTAACCGATTGAGGTTGTGACACTCACAATCGAGGTAGAGGTTGTTGAGGCTTCACTACCACCTAGAAAAGAGAAGTCTAAACTAAGTTAAAGCAAATCTTTAACTTTGGATTAAAGTAAAAGCAAGTTTGTGGACTTAAGGCAAATCACGGTTAGTTCTTGAGGTTCCACAGCCGTGGACTCAAGAACAGGCCGTAATTTAGGGTTGTCGGCGATTCTCTCTAACTCTCAAGGTCTAATCTGTTTACGATCGATCTATCATCATCTAAGTCACAACTATCAACCCTTCACCTTAGAATTGTTAAGGGTTTTTAGCCAATAATAGTCATGTTGATATCAATTCAAGAATTAGAAGATAGAAAGATGAAAACTTTCAAGAACTTTCAATAATGTCCAAACTAATCTCAAAGTCACAAAGAGAACAAGTATTGTCAAAGGATTCAAAGTAAAACAAACAATCACAACCTTAGGAAAGAAGGGAAAACGGGATGTCAATCCGTTTTCCAAATCAAACCTAAACAAGAAGAGAGATCTTCTTGCAAAATTTTCCAAAAACTTCGATCTTCCGCCAATCCGGAGATCTCAACAGCAATCTCCACCAAAAGTGCGAGATTAGGGCAATTCCCAAACACGAACTTCGATCTCCCAAAGAGATGTCAATGCTTCCAAGCAAGGCTAAACGAAGTGTAGCCGGCTTATGCGTTGATAGAATGTGGATTGCCGAAATTCCCCCTAAGCGAAGATGACGGAATCTTGCTTCATCCGTCTTTTTATAGTGCAGGGCAAAATGTCGGCCCGGCCCAATCTTTAAAAGATCGTGGATTCAAAGTGTGGCGAAAAGATTCGCCAAGATCACGGTCGTGGAAGTGTTCCACGACCGTAATTTAGAGCGTGGATATAAATACGGTTTGCACCATATGTTCCACGGCCGTATAATCTTCTGGAATGAACTTCAATTTCTGACTCCAAATCCACGGTCGTGGAATTGAACGTGGAACGTGATACGGTCGTATTTTAGAGCGTGGTTTAGGGCAAGAACGTAATTCTTCCCTAGCCTCGTGCATTCCTCAAGCTAAAACTCCAATTTGCTTCTTAAGAATGTCCTCAACCCTTGGACATATCGAATCAACTCTCCTTTGCTCGATTCCGTTCGGAAATAGCTCCAAATCACCTATAATCAACATAGAACTAGTGTAGACATCCATATCGACAATATAGGTAATACTAGCTCACATATGCACAAAGTTCAATCAAAGACTATCAATATGAATCAAATACGTTTAGAAAACGTGCCTAAAATATCACAATATTTCATGCTAACAAATAACCCCATACTTAACACTTGCTTGTCCCTAAGCAAGGTCTTTCAAAAAGCTTTTGACAAGAGTTAGGATGAAATATGTGTATCTTCCTTTGGATGAATGTGACTTCTAAAGAATAGATCATTCTCAAACCTTGCTTCAATCGTTTATCAAACTTTCACATACTCAATCAAAGAGTAAAAGGCAAAGAAAATTCATGAACCAACTTAACTTCTAAACAAGCATTATAACCTTCAAACATTGTCAAAATCAATCACAAGAAACTTCAATTTAGATCACCAAGTCATATAACATTCTTTTGATCTTAAGGACTTTCAAAGAAAAGGTCTAGAATATGGAAGGGAAGGGAAAACTTTAAGGGAAAGTGGTGCATAAATCCGGGAAAGTGGACAACTACCTTCTTCTTCTTATGCGGTTCCCGCAACACTTCAACTTAGAGCTTTGCTCTCTTCTTCTCATTTTTCGACTTTACTTTTGGAGTTATGGATAGAGGTGCACAAAAACCGAAGCCTAGGAGATTGGCGTTTCTCAATTTTTCAAGAGATGCCTCAAACCCTTAGCGCACATACCATAATCCGTTAGGAATATCGCTCAATCCGACTTTGGCAAGACACAAACACCCGGCTATGTGAATGGTGCCGAGTTACTCATCGTCATGATTGACCTCCCCAAACCTACAATTTCTTTCTATTCATTTGATTGTAAATAATTGCTCTCATGGCCCTCCCACATCAAACATGCCTTTTTCTCATTCACTTCTCCAAATTCCCGGATAGGTAAAGGAGGCTAATATTTCAATGAGGAGCTAGATGATCAAAGAAAGGAGAAAGAAAGTATCGAATTGCCTTAATCATTTCAACAAAAAGTATAGGAACTTATAATGTGATTTCAACTTCAATTTTCTAGCATGATTTAGGTAACATTTTCACATTATAAAACTTGCAAAAGAGGTAAAATTCATTCATTCAAATTTTTTTCAATTCACAATCCTTTTAAGCATGCAATTGTCATCAAACTCAATTCACAAGTAGTATTATCATGGAAATCATCTCAATTCATTAGAAGCTCAAAATTTTTCAATTTTTATGGGTTTTTCAAGTTATTTTTCATGCAATGCAATAAGGAAACGTGCAACACATAATGAATATGCAACGATAGTCTCAAATGAAAGCGAACATAGTAAGTAGAGTTATTACAAACTTTTTAGTACATCCCACCCCATACTTAGGACGAACATTGTCCCTAATGTTCAAAAGAAAGAAAGAAAAGAAAGAAAAGAAAAAGAAACTCACAAAGTGGTGGCGGGAATGTTTAAAACGAACGGTCATGCATCAATCACTGCGGCGCCGGCGGAGGTGGGAATGGAGAGAAACTCGGATCATAGAACCGCCCAAACTGCTGGCGGTAGACGTCCCTCATCATGTGGTCATGGTCGTCTAAGCGTCCGTCTCTAGCGTCCGCCCGGATCTCTAGCGCTCCTACTCTCTCTGAAAGTCCGGTAGCCCAATCCGGCATCTGCTCGTACCATCCCGGGGCGTGACTGTACCATGCTGGGGCATCGGATGGTGCTGGTGCTGGTGGTGGTGCTGCTGGCTGCTCCGTGGACCAAGGAGGTGGGGTGGCATACCATGTGGGAGGTGTGGTCATCCACGTGGGCCTCTCACTCACGCTAGCGCGGCGAGATGACGAGCCTGAGGCTCTAGCTGGACGTGGAGAGCGTCGAGGTACATCTGGGGCCGCCTCCGGCTGGTCCGGAAACGTGCCAAACTCGTGCTCCGCTCCTCCTCCACTCTCGAACTAGTCTCCCATATCCTCCTCCTCTACAACCGGCGGTGGGACGTAAGGGGGAGCTACTATCCTGTTCGCATGCATCGCAGCGAACGTCTCCTTCCAATTATGGCGTCCCGCCATAATGGAATACTCCGGCAGCCACTCTATTCCCCTACCCGTCCTAGTCTCCCAAGGCATGCCCGCATAAGGCGGACCTCCATGTGTGGGGAAAATGAGACCCCTAACCATGAATGCGTGTAGCCCTAAAGGAACGGCCGGTATGCGGGTGCAAGCAGAAAAATCCACACCAAAACTCCTAGCAATGTGGGTGACTATCCCATCATACCCGATGTTCCCCTTCTTCTTATTCTTGAGTTTGCTCATCGTAGCCGCCAAAAGAGTAGCACAATCTGCACGGCGTCCATACAGCATACAATAGAGCAAGAATAGCTCATCCGTCTTGATCTTTTGGGGCGTCTCCGTCCTAGGAAAGAGACACTTCGAAAGAACGCGGTGAGCTATCTTCAAGGCTAGATGGTACATCAATCTAGCCTTGGTATCAGCGGGTTGCCAACGGTCCTCGTCGGCATAAACCATAGCCACTTCCTCCCAAAAGTTCTTGGGGTAAACTCCACTCGGAAATCGACCGTTATAGGTCTCATGAAACCCAAAGATAGTCCCAAACTCAACTATGCTCAAATGGTAGTCTCTTTCCATGAGACGGAAAGAGACGGTCCTATCTACGTGGCTGTGCTCGAAAGACGTCACAACCTCCCGGGTGATCTCCTCATAGGCGTCTTCACGAATGTTCGTGAAGACAAGTAATCCGGCTCTATCCAAGAGCCATGTAAGGTCATCAACTATGTTGAGAGGATGTAGATCCTCCAACAACAAATACCTAGGGCCAATCACTGCCCTCTCCTTGATCCGGTCAAGTGCATCAAGATGGTTCTCATGTATGGTAGGGATGCTAGGGTGAGGAGGTGAAGATGGAGGTGAAGGTGAGGATGGTAGTGAGGGAGATGAGGGTGGTGGTGCCCTAGAGGATGAGGAGGTGGAGGGATTGCCTTTCCTTTTCTTATTCTGCTCTCCCTTCTTCTCTTTTATCCTTCCCGACATTCTCCTTACGAAATCCATTTTTCACCAAAATTACGGTCTGTTCTTGAGAAATTACGGCTGTGGATTACCCAGAGACCGTGATTCGTCTCAAAATTTCACGAATCTCAGCAAATTCACCAGCAATCACCACAACAAGCAGTCCTAATCTAATTCCTTCCAGTCTTTGTCAGTTCTTCCTAAAAATCTATAGCAAAAACGAACCAAATCCGCGAAAATCAAGAAGAAAGAATAAACCTCTTTTTCGGATTGAAAAACCCGAAATGCGCGTTTGTTGATGGATTTCCGCTCGGTTTGTCGCTTGGATCTTGTTCGTGGTTGGATTTGCTGCAGTTTAGGATGAAGAATCGTTGAAAACGATTAGAAAACGAAGATTTGGAGGAGGTCGTGGGGTTTCGGCGTCTAGGTCGTGGAAAGGGGAAATTTTTGGGTAAATTTGTGAAGAATGTGGCTTATATAGTTGCAGGCAAAATTTTGAAAATCACGGTCTGTCGGGGTGTTCCACGGCCGTGGGAGTGTACGGAACCGTGGTTTTGGTGATTTTTCAAAGGCTTTTGAGAATTACGGCCACTGTAGCTATGACGACCGTAATTTAGACCGTGGAACCTTCTGTAAAGCTTCAAAGTCCAAATTTCGTCACTCTTCTTCGACATTATTCTCCCTTTTTCCTTTTCCATTGATCCTACAACCAAAAACACGAACATACCGGAAGAAATCGAGGCAAAATAAAGCGAAAACGTCTATTCTAAGCTAAACTATGAATCGAAAACAAAAACGAAAATGCAATACCTTGGGTTGCCTCCCAAGAAGCGCTTTGTTTAAGGTCCGTAGCTAGACCAATCTCGCACCTATTCGAGAGCGGTAGGCGCAAACTCCTCAGCTTGGAGTTCCGGCGTATACTTCTTGAGTCGTTGGCCGTTCACCTTAAAACTTCCGCTAGTTTCACCCCATACTTCAACTGCACCATGGGGGAAAATACGCTTAATTAGAAAAGGTCCGGTCCAACGGGATTTAAGCTTACCTGGAAAGAGGCGAAGTCTTGAATTGAAGAGGAGAACTTGATCTCCTTCTTTGAAGTCCTTTGGAATGATATGCTTATCATGCCAACGCTTTGCTCTTTCCTTGTAGATCTTGGCGTTTTCATAGGCGTTCAAGCGAAGTTCATCCAGCTTGTTGATGTCTAGGAGACGCTTCTCTCCCGCTTCCTTCATGCCGAAATTCAGCCACTTGATAGCCCAAAACGCTTTGTGCTCCAGCTCTACCGGCAAGTGACAAGACTTCCCATACACAAGGTTGTATGGTGTGGTTCCTATGGGAGTCTTGTACGCAGTCCGGTACGCCCATAACGCATCATCTAGCTTCAAGGACCAATCCTTCCTCGTCCTTGAAACCGTCTTCTCTAGAATTCCTTTGATCTCCCTATTTGAGATCTCAACTTGTCCACTTGTTTGTGGATGGTAAGGGGTAGCGATTTTGTGAGTAACCCCATACTTAGCTAGAAGAGCTTCAAAGCGACGGGCTATGAAGTGAGAACCTCCATCACTAATGATAGTCCTTGGTGTCCCAAATCGCGGGAAGATGGTCTTGTTGAAGAACTTAACCACCACCATGGCATCATTTGTGGGAGAGGCAATTGCTTCCACCCATCTAGAAACGTAATCTACCGCCAATAGTATGTATTGGTTTCCACAAGAAGATGGGAATGGTCCCATGAAATCAACTCCCCAAACGTCGAAAATCTCCACCTCTTGGATGTTGTTGAGGGGCATCTCGTTCCTTCTAGAAATATTGCCTGTCCTTTGACAAGCATCGCAGCAAGAAACAAAGGATTGCACATCTCTAAATAAAGTAGGCCAATAGAATCCAGATTGCAATACCTTTGCGCTAGTCTTGTTCGAACTAGCGTGTCCTCCACAAGGTAGTGAATGACAATGACGGATGACACTTTGCATCTCATCTTCCGGCACACATCGCCGGATGATGCCATCCGGACCTCTCTTAAAGAGGAGAGGCTCGTTCCAATAGTATTCCCGGACGTCCTTAAAGAACTTCTTCCTTTGTGCGTAGGATAGTCCGGGCGGTATCTCCTGACAAACCAAATAGTTAACAAAATCAGCAAACCATCGTTCGTTACCTTTGGAGATCACGTTGATGCACTCCTCTATGATGTGTAGGTGTTCGTCCGGAAAGGAGTCATCAATGGGTAGATGGTCGTCCTCTAGATGTGTTAGACGACTCAAATGATCCGCGACAGAATTTTCTGAACCTTTCTTGTCGCGGATCTCAAGATCGAATTCTTGTAGGAGAAGAATCCATCTAATCATCCTTGGTTTCGCGTCTTTCTTCGCAAGGAGGTACCGGATCGCAGCATGATCCGTGTAGACAATCACCTTTGCACCTACAAGATAAGAGCGAAACTTGTCAATAGCGTAGACAATGGCTAGAAACTCTTTTTCTGTAGTGGCGTAGTTGAGCTGCGCTTCGTCTAGCATCTTGCTAGCATAGTATATGGCATGGGTTCGTCCTTCCTTTCGTTGTCCAAGAACAGCTCCAATAGCTACGTCACTAGCATCGCACATAATCTCGAAGGGGAGAGTCCAATCCGGGGGTTGGATAATAGGTGCTGAAATTAGAGCTTGCCGAATGGTGTTAAACGCATCCAAACATTCCTGCGAAAACTCAAAAACCGCATCCTTCATCAATAGATTAGTGAGGGGTTTTGATATCTTAGAAAAGTCCTTAATGAAACGTCTATAAAATCCAGCATGTCCTAGGAAACTTCTTATCCCTTTCACCGAAATTGGGGGAGGAAGTTTCTCTATGGTCTCTATCTTAGCCTTGTCTACCTCTATCCCTCTACTAGAGACTAAGTGACCTAATACGATTCCTTCCTTAACCATGAATTGACACTTCTCCCAATTTAGAACTAGGTTAGTGTCTTCACACCTTTGTAAAACAAGAGAAAGGTTAGAAAGGCAATCGTTAAAAGAGGAACCGTATACGGAGAAGTCGTCCATGAAGACTTCCATGATTTCCTCTATATATTCGGAGAAGATGGCCATCATGCACCGTTGAAAGGTGGCTGGGGCGTTGCAAAGCCCGAACGGCATTCTCCTATAGGCGAACGTACCCCAAGGGCACGTGAATGTGGTCTTCTCTTGATCATCCGGATGTATCGGAATCTGAAAGAAACCACTATAACCGTCAAGGTAGCAAAAATGTGAATGTTGTGCTAACCTTTCAAGCATTTGATCGATGAATGGCAATGGAAAGTGATCCTTCCGCGTTGCATTGTTGAGCTTGCGGTAGTCTATGCACATTCGCCATCCAGTCACGGTTCGGGTAGGAATGAGTTCGTTGTTTTTGTTGGTGATGACCGTCATTCCTCCCTTCTTCGGAACTACTTGAACTGGACTCACCCACTTGCTATCGGAGATAGGATAGATGATACCTGCATCAAGAAGCTTAAGAATTTCCTTCTTGACAACCTCCTTCATGGTCGGATTCAACCGCCTTTGAGGTTGTCTTGAAGTTCTAAAGTCCTCCTCCATTAGTATCTTATGCATACATAGGGAGGGTTTAATTCCTACTAAGTCCTCAATAGTGTAGCCTATGGCTTTTCTATGTTTCCTAAGGACAATCATGAGCTGTTCATGTTCATCTATGCTTAATTCGGAGCTAACAATAACCGGAAAGGTAGAATTAGATCCAAGGAAAGCGTACCTTAGATGAGTAGGAAGTGGTTTGAGTTCCATCACTTTCGGAGCTTCTAATGATTCTTGAGGAGCATCCGACGTTTCCTTAGAAGTTTCTAAGGATGTTGAGTGGTTTGGAGGAGAATCAAAAGAAGTTGAAGAAGTATGCCGATCACCTTCTTCCACGGTCAGAATTACGGCCTCTCCATGTGTTCCACGGCCGTGTAATCCCCTGGAATGGAGGTCGATTTTGGTTGTGAAATCCACGGTCGTGGAATACAGGGTATGACCGTGGATTCTAACATTCTCAGCCTCATCGTGGAGTTTTTCAAACTCCAATTCATACATCTCTTCTTGTGCTTCTAAGGCTTCAATTTCCTCTTTGCACTCTTCTTCTTCCCCTACATTGGTTAGACTCATAGTGATAACCTTTTGTAAAGGATCGTTAAAGAGAGTCGCACTTACCTCCTCCCTAGACAAACCTTCTTCGTCTTGGATATCGTAAATATCCTCGTCAAAGATTGGCTCCTTCACTAGAGTGGAAAGAACGAACTCTACTTTCTCTCCTCCAATATCAAAAGCGAGTCTTCCATTCTTGCAATCGACCATGCAGCCGGAAGTTGCAAGAAACGGTCTTCCGAGTATGATCGGGACCGGACTATCTGCAGGAATGTCAAGCACGACAAAATCAATGGGAACAAAGAATTTACCTAGCTTGACGGGGACGTCTTCCACAATACCGACGGGACGAGTGATGGATCGATCCGCCATGTATAACGTCATCTTTACCGGTTTAGGATCGCCTAAACCGATCTTCCTACATAATGCAAGTGGTATGATGCTCACACTTGCTCCTAAGTCACATAAAGCGTCATATGTGACATCTCCCACTCCAATGGGAATGCAAAATGACCCCGGATCTTTCAACTTTGGGGGCATTTTCTCCTTCATGGTCTTGATGAGATCCGAAGAATCCGAACTCATCTTGACCTCACCAAAATCTTCTAGCTTCCTCTTATTGGAGAGGAGCTCCTTCAAGAACTTGCCATAAGCCGGCATACCTACAATAGCATCAATAAATGGTATATTAATATGCAGCTTACTCATGAGTTCTATGAACTTACCGAATTGTTTGTCTAGGCGCGCTCGCGCTCTAGATTGAGAAAATGGTAGGGGAGGTTTGTAAGCTGGAGGGGGAACATAGACATCTTCCTTCTCCTTCCCCTTTTCTTTGTCCTTCTCTACGGGGACTTCAACGAACGTAGGCTGCGGATCGGTGGTGGTCACTCCGCTCCTAGTTGTAATCGCCATCACCCTTCCCTTAGGGTTGTCCTCCGTCTTTCCTGGAAGTTTCCCTTGATTTCTAGGAACTTCCTCCGCGTGGTTGAACATTTGGTTTTCCAAAACCTTTTGAGCTTTGTCAACCTTAGAAACTTGATCATCAACCTTGATGAGGCGGTTCTCCAACCCTTGAAGCTTTCCCAAGATCGTTTCCAACATGGGATCGGGCTTCTCCTTTCCCGTATTGTTTCCTCCATTAGATGATTGCCCCTGGCTTTTCAAAGGAGTAGAGGAAGAGGAAGGTGGAGTTAGTGAATTAGAATTGGAAGGATAGGAGTTACTGGAACTTTGTTGATTGGAGCGCCAATTGTTGTTGTTTGAACCCCTATTGTTGTTCCAATTGTTGTTCCGGTTGTTGTTGTTTCCATTCCAATTGTTATTCCGGTTATTGTTCCGGTTATTGTTGTTGCGGTTGGTGTTATCACCGCCATTGTTGTTGCCCAAATAGCCAACATCCTTCTGTTGTTGCTTTGGAAAGTTGGTCTTGATAGCCTCCTTCAACTCCTTGATCTCATTGTTGAGGGAGAAAATCTAATTTTGAGCTTCATGTGTGAGCTTCGCTCCTTGCTCCACACGATTTCCCTCCACTTTCCGGTGGGAATACTTCTCTATGACTCTTGCTTGCTTCTCGATGAAGTCCCAAGCGTCATCTTCCCTCATGTCCATGAACGTTCCACATGAGAGGGATTGGAGGTTGAATTGCATTCCCGCATCCAGCCCCTTGTAGTAAATCTCTAGCAAGGCAAGCTTGGATATGCCATGATGAGGGCAATCCAAGAGCAAGTCCTGAAACCTTTCCCAAGATTGAAACAAACTTTCGTTAGGTCTCATGGAAAAAGCATTAATCTTACCTCTAAGTTCCGCCGTTTTGGAAGGCGGAAAGAATTTGGTGAGAAACTCCGCGGAAAGGTCTTCCCACGTGTCTAGTTTCCCATTAGGAAGAGCTTGGTACCAAGACAACGCTTTCCCTTTCAAAGAGAAAAAGAAAGGCTTGAGCTTATAGCTGTTGGTAGTAGCGTTCTTCGGTCTCATCGTCTCCATCATACACTCAAAGTTTTGCAAGTGTTGGTGTGGAGATTCAGCGCTTGTACCGCCAAATTGGCTTTGGCGAACAAGAGTGATAACTTGAGGGTTAAAGCTAAACCCTTGCACATCTTCAGCATCAAATTTCACACCCAAGCGGCGTGGTTGTTGTGTTGGATCCATCCGCTGGCCAAGAGTTCTTGGCTCATTATCCAAACGTTCGACCCTCACATTCCTAGGCGGAATGCGGCGATTAGCAGCTCCTTGTGGATGGAAAGGATTCATATTGATCGTGGGATCAATCTCCTCTAACGGTGGCATGGAAGAGTCACTATCATCAGCGGATGAGTGACTTTTTCTTCTAGACCTTGATCTCCTTCTTGAGGATTTCTTGCTTCCCTTATTCTTAAGGTCGCTCATCTCTACCCTCATCTGGAAGATCATGTCTTGTAAACTGTTAACTTGAGATTGATGACGATCCATCTCATCCTGGCGGAGAGTCTCGTTCCATCGGAGTTGAGCTTCCTTCTCCGCCAATTCCGTTTGAAGATCACGTTCGTGTTCTTCGGCCATCTTCTTTTCCTTGCGCTTTTGCCTCAAGGTTTTCTCTAGCTCTTGATCAAGAGGTAAGAGATCTTCGGTGTTCCTAGACCTGTGCATGCACTCAAAGCAATATCAAATAACGAGAGCAAGCTCCCAAGCTTGGCAACCGGCAACCGGATTCGGCCGAAACCAAATCCCCGGCAACGGCGCCAAAAACTTGTTCGCCCCTAAAGGTGGGTGCAAATAAGTTTTAAATTTATAAAACTAGAATCAAGCAGCGAACCCGCAGTGTACGGATCGACGTAGCTAAGCAAGAATTCCAGAGTATCGAACACAGGGATTTGGGTGGGAAACAAATTCGATTGCAGGTTATCAAGCGAGTAAATATGAGAGTTTTGCAAATATTGGGAAAACAACAATCCTAAAGATCCAAGTATCCAGCTGTGGCAATCGATTCAAGATATACTTAATGATATAAAGACAGAGTTGAGATATGCAAAGGTATACTAATGCAAGGTAATCGTACGGTGAAGTTCCAAAAACCTTATGTAACTCACCTACAAGGCACTCTCTATACAGGTTGTTGAGGCTCAATATAGAAAGATTCTAAAGGTGAGAATTAGTGTCAAATACCCAAACTTGTAACCCAAGGATCAAGACTAACTTAACCGATTGAGGTTGTGACACTCACAATCGAGGTAGAGGTTGTTGAGGCTTCACTACCACCTAGAAAAGACAAGTCTAAACTAAGTTAAAGCAAATCTTTAACTTTGGATTAAAGTAAAAGCAAGTTCGTGGACTTAAGGGAAATCACGGTTAGTTCTTGAGGTTCCACGGCCGTGGACTCAAGAACAGGCCGTAATTTAGGGTTGTCGGCGATTCTCTCTAACTCTCAGGGTCTAATCTGTTTACGATCGATCTATCATCATCTAAGCCACAACTATCAACCCTTCACCTTAGAATTGTTAAGGGTTTTTAGCCAATAACAGTCATGTTGATATCAATTCAAGAATTAGAAGATAGAAAGATGAAAACTTTCAAGAACTTTCAATAATCTCCAAACTAATCTCAAAGTCACAAAGAGAACAAGTATTGTCAAAGGATTCAAAGTAAAACAAACAATCACAACCTTAGGAAAGAAGGGAAAACGGGATGTCAATCCGTTTTCCAAATCAAACCTAAACAAGAAGAGAGATCTTCTTGCAAAATCTTCCAAAAACTTCGATCTTCCGCCAATCCGGAGATCTCAACAGCAATCTCCACCAAAAGTGCGAGATTAGGGCAATTCCCAAACACGAACTTCGATCTCCCAAAGAGATGTCAATGCTTCCAAGCAAGGCTAAACGAAGTGTAGCCGGCTTATGCGTTGATAGAATGTGGATTGCCGAAATTCCCCCTAAGCGAAGATGACGGAATCTTGCTTCATCCGTCTTTTTATAGTGCAGGGCAAAATGTCGGCCCGGCCCAATCTTTAAAAGATCGTGGCTTCAAAGTGTGGCGAAAAGATTCGCCAAGATCACGGTCGTGGAAGTGTTCCACGACCGTAATTTAGAGCGTGGATATAAATACGGTTTGCACCATATGTTCCACGGCCGTGTAATCTTCTGGAATGAACTTCAATTTCTGACTCCGAATCCACGGTCGTGGAATTGAACGTGGAACGTGATACGGTCGTATTTTAGAGCGTGGTTTAGGGCAAGAACGTAATTCTTCCCTAGCCTCGTGCATTCCTCAAGCTAAAACTCCAATTTGCTTCTTAAGAATGTCCTCAACCCTTGGACATATCGAATCAACTCTCCTTTGCTCGATTCCGTTCGGAAATAGCTTCAAATCACCTATAATCAACATAGAACTAGTGTAGACATCCATATCGACAATATAGGTAATACTAGCTCACATATGCACAAAGTTCAATCAAAGACTATCAATATGAATCAAATACGTTTAGAAAACGTGCCTAAAATATCACAATATTTCATGCTAACATTGTCCGCCAAAACCAATTTGGTGGAACAAGCGCTGAATCTCCACATCAACATCTACAAAACTTTGAGATTATGATGGAGACAATGAAGCCGAAGAACGCAACTACCAACAGCTACAAACTCAAGCCTTTCTTCTTCTCCTTGAAAGGGAAAGCATTGTCTTGGTATCAAGCTCTTCCAAGTGGGAAACTTGAGACATGGGAGGATCTCTCTGCGGAGTTCCTCACTAAGTTCTTTCCGCCATCCAAAACGGTGGAATTGAGAGGTAAGATTAATGCATTTTCTATGAGATCTAACGAAAGTTTGTTTCAATCTTAGGAAAGATTTCAGGATTTGCTATTGGATTGCCCTCATCATGGCATATCCAAGCTTGCACTATTGGAGATATACTATAAGGGGCTGGATGTGGAGACACAATTCAAGCTCCAATCCCTCTCATGTGGTACATTCATGGTCATGAGGGAAGATGACGCTTGGGACTTCATTGAGAAGCAAGCGCGAGTTATAGAGAAGTATTCTCATCGGAAAGTGGAGGCGAATCAAGTAGATCAAGGAGCAAAGCTATCACAAGTAGCTCAAACTCAAATCTTTTCTCTCAACACGGAGATTAAAGAGTTGAAAGAAGCCATCAAAACCAACTTTCTGAAGCACAAAGAGCAAGATGTGGGTTATTTAGGCAACAACAATAACCACAACGGTAATGAGAATACCAATCGCAACAACCAGAACAACAACCGGAATAATTGGAACAACAACAACAACAACCGGAACAACAATTGGAACAACAATAGGGGTTCAAACAACAACAATTGGCGTCCCAATCAACAAAATTCCGGTAATTCTTATCCTTCCAATTCAGGAAATTCACTAACTCCACCCTCCTCTTCTTCCACTCCTTTGAAAATCCAGTGGCAAACATCTAATGGTGGAAGTACTTCGGGGAAAGAGAAGCCCGATCCCATGTTGGAAACAATTTTGGGGAAGCTTCAAGGTTTGGAGACTTGCATTATCAAGGTTGATGATCACATCACTAAGGTTGATAAAGCCCAAAAGGTTTTAGAAAACCAAATGTTCAGCCATGCGGAGGAAGTTCCTAGGAATCAAGGGAAACTTCCTGGAAAAACGGAGGACAACCCAAAAAGAAGGGTGATGGCAATCACAACTAGGAGCGGAGTGACAACTACCGACCCGCACCCTAAGTTTGTAGAAGTCCCCGTTGAGAAAGAGAAAGAAAAGGGGAAGGAGAAGGAAGATGTCTACGTTCCTCCTCCAGCTTACAAACCTCCACTACCGTTCCCGCAATCTAGATCAAGAACGCGTCTAGACAAGCAATTCGGTAAGTTTATTGAACTCATGAGCAAACTGCATATTAATATACCTTTCATTGATGCTATTGTAGGTATGCCGGCTTATGGTAAGTTCTTAAAGGAAATCCTCTCTAACAAGAGAAAGCTAGAGGATTTTGGAGAGGTTAAGATGAGTTCGGATTCTTCGGATCTCATCAAGACCATGAAAGAGAAAATGCCCCCAAAGCTAAAGGATCTGGGGTCATTTTGTATTCCCATAGGAGTGGGAGATGTCACATATGATGCACTATGTGATTTAGGAGCAAGTGTGAGCATCATACCACTTGCATTATGTAGGAAGATCGGTTTAGGCGATCCTAAACCGGTGAAGATGACGTTGTACATGGCGGATCGATCCATAACTAGTCCCGTCGGTATAGTTGAAGACGTCCCGGTCAAGCTAGGTAAATTCTATGTTCCTATAGATTTTGTTGTGCTTGACATTCCTGCAGATAGTCCGGTCCTGATCATTCTCGGAAGACCGTTTCTTGCAACATCCGGCTGCATAGTCGATTGCAAGAATGCTAGACTCGCCTTTGACATAGGAGAAGAGAAGGTAGAGTTCGTTCTTTCCACTCTAGTGAAGGAACCAATCTTTGATGAGGATATATTCAATATTCAAGATGAAGAAGGGCTATCTAGAGAGGAGGTAAGTGATATTCTCTTCAAAGATCCTTTGCAAAAGGTTGTTTCTATGAGCCTAATGGATGTAGGGGAAGAAGAGGAGTGCAATGAGGCAATTGAAGCCTTAGAAGCACAAGAAGAAGTGTGTGAAGAAGAGTTCAAGAAACTCCACGACGAGGCAGAAAACGTACGGATCCACGGTCATACACTATATTCCACGGCCGTGGATTTCACCAACAAAAGTGTGGAGCACTCCAGAGGGTTACACGGTTGTGGAGAGAACAGAGCAACCGTAAATATTTTCCACGACCAAAATCACGGCCGTGGAGGATGCAGAGAGGCCGTAATTTTGGGTGGTTCCGAAGGAAATTGTGTCTCTTCCTCAACTTCTCTTGATTCTTCTCCAACACCTTCTACTTCCTTAGACACTTCTAAGGAAGCATCGGAAGCTCCTCAAGAGCCATTGGAAACTCCGATAGTGATGGAACTAAAGCCACTCCCTACACATCTAAGGTACGCATTTCTTGGACCTAATTCTACCTTTCCGGTAATTGTTAGTTCCGATTTAAGCATAGATGAACATAGTAAGCTTATGGTTGTCCTTAGGAAACATAGAAAAGCTTTAGGATACACTATAGAAGACTTAGTAGGAATCAAACCTTCCCTATGCATGCATAAGATCTTAATGGAAGAGGACTTTAGGACTTCGCGACAACCTCAAAGGCGGTTGAATCCGACCATGAAGGAGGTTGTCAAGAAGGAAATTCTTAAGCTACTTGATGCAGGTATCATCTATCGTATCTCCGATAGCAAGTGGGTGAGTCCGGTACAAGTGGTTCCGAAGAAGGGAGGAATGACAGTCATCACTAACAAAAATAACGAACTCATTCCTACCCGAACCGTAACAGGATGGCGGATGTGCATAGACTACCGCAAGCTAAACAATGCGACGAGGAAGGATCACTTCCCACTACCCTTCATCGATCAAATGCTTGAAAGGTTAGCACAACATTCGCACTTTTTCTATCTTGACGGTTATAGTGGTTTCTTTCAGATTCCGATACACCCGGATGATCAAGAGAAGACCACATTCACGTGCCCATGGGGTACGTTAGCCTATAGGAGGATGCCGTTTGGGCTTTGCAACGCCCCAACCACCTTTCAAAGGTGCATGATGGCCATCTTCTCAGAATATATAGAGGAAATCATGGAGGTTTTTATGGATGACTTCTCCGTTTATGGTTCCTCTTTCGACAATTGTTTTTCTAAACTTGCTCTTGTGTTACAAAGGTGTGAAGACACTAACCTAGTTCTTAATTGGGAGAAGTGTCAATTCATGGTGAAAGAAGGCATTGTATTAGGACACTTAATCTCTAGTAGAGGGATTGAGGTGGATAAAGCTAAAATAGAGACAATAGAAAAACTTTCTCCCCCAACTTCGGTGAAAGGGATAAGAAGTTTTCTAGGACATGCTGGATTTTATAGGCGCTTCATAAAACACTTCTCTAAAATATCAAAACCACTTACTAATCTATTGATGAAGGATGCAGTTTTTGAGTTTTCGCAGGAATGCTAAGATGCGTTTAATATGATTCGGGAAGCTCTAATTTCAGCCCCAATTATCCAACCTCCGGATTGGAACCTTCCCTTTGAGGTTATGTGCGATGCAAGTGACGTAGCTATAGGAGTTGTTCTTGGACAAAGAAAGGAAGGGCGAACCCATGCTATCTACTACGCTAGCAAGACGCTAGATGAAGCGCAGCTCAACTACGCCACTACGGAAAAAGAATTTCTAGCAATTGTATATGCAATTGACAAATTTTGCTCTTATCTTGTAGGTGCAAAGGTGATCGTATACACGGATCATGCTGCGATCCGGTATCTCCTTGCAAAGAAGGATGTGAAGCCAAGGCTAATTAGATGGATTCTTCTCCTACAAGAATTCGATCTAGAGATCCGCGACAAGAAGGGTTCGGAAAATTCTGTTGCGGATCATTTGAGTCGTCTAACACATCTAGAGGACGACCACCTACCTATAGATGACTCCTTTCCGGACGAGCATTTACACATTATAGAGGAGTGCATCGATGTGATCACCAAAGGTAACGAACCATGGTTTCCTGATTTTGTTAACTATTTGGTTTGTCAGGAAATACCACCCGGATTATCCTACGCACAAAGAAAGAAGTTCTTTAAGGATGTTCGGGAATACTTTTGGAATGAACCTCTCCTCTTTAAGAGAGGTCCGGATGGCATTATTCGGCGATGTGTGCCGGAAGATGAGATGCAAAGTGTCATCCGCCATTGTCATTCACTACCTTGTGGAGGACACGCTAGTTCGAACAAGACTAGCGCTAAGATATTGCAATCTGGATTCTTTTGGCCTACTCTATTTAAAGATGTGCAAACCTTTATTTCCTGCTGCGATGCTTGTCAAAGAACAGGAAATATATCTAGGAGGAATGAG
The DNA here is from genome assembly GCA_033239125.1 of Fagopyrum homotropicum. NCBI lineage: Eukaryota > Viridiplantae > Streptophyta > Magnoliopsida > Caryophyllales > Polygonaceae > Fagopyrum > Fagopyrum homotropicum. Next base: position 66,185,716 of record BSWB01000003.1, read on the forward strand.
ATGCCTCTCAACAACATCCAAGAGGTGGAGATCTTTGACGTTTGGGGAGTAGACTTCATGGGACCTTTCCCATCATCTTGTGGTAACCAATACATACTTTTAGCGGTTGATTATGTTTCAAGATGGGTTGAAGCGATTGCCTCTCCCACCAATGATGCCATGGTAGTGGTTAAGTTCTTTAACAAGACCATTTTCCCGCGATTTGGGACACCACGGACCATCATTAGTGATGGAGGTTCTCACTTCATTGCCCGGCGTTTTGAAGCTCTCTTAGCTAAGTATGGGGTGACTCACAAGATCGCCACCCCTTATCATCCACAAACTAGTGGACAAGTTGAGATCTCAAACCGGGAGATCAAAGGAATCCTAGAGAAGACGGTTTCAAGGACAAGGAAGGATTGGTCCTTGAAGCTAGATGATGCATTGTGGGCGTACCGGACTGCATATAAGACTCCCATCGGAACTACACCATACAACCTTGTGTATGGGAAGTCTTGCCATTTACCGGTAGAGTTGGAGCACAAGGCGTTTTGGGCAACCAAGTGGTTGAATTTCAGCATGAAGAAAGCGGGAGAGAAGCGTCTCTTGGACCTAAATGAGCTTGAAGAACTTCGCTTGAACGCCTACGAAAACGCCAAGATTTACAAAGAAAGAGCAAAGCGTTGGCATGATAAGCACATCATCCCAAAAGACTTCAAGGAAGGAGATCAAGTTCTCCTCTTCAATTCAAGGCTTCGTCTCTTTCTAGGTAAGCTTAAATCTTGTTGGACCGGACCTTTTCTAATCAAACGTATTTTTCCCCATGGTGCAGTTGAAGTATGGGTGAAACGGGCGGAAGCTTTAAGGTGAACGGTCAACGACTCAAGAAGTATACTCCGGAACTCCAAGCTGAAGAGTTCGCGCCCACCGCACTCGTATAAGTGCGAAATTGGTCTAGCTACGGACCTTAAACAAAGCGCTTCTTGGGAGGCAACCCAAGGTATTGCATTGTCGTTTTTGCTTTTGATTCATAGATTAGTTTAGTTTAGACGTTTTTGCTTTGTTTTTCCTTCGATACCTTCCGGTATGTTCGTGTTTTTGGATGTATGAACAGTGGAAAAGGAAAGGGGAAGAGAAAGTTTGAAGAAAAGTGACGAAACTTGGCCTTTGGAGCATTACAGAGAGTTCCACGGCCTAAACCACGGCCGTGACAGCTACAGTGACCGTAATTTCCAAAAGCCTGAGAAAAATCACCAAAACAACGGTTCCGTACATTTCCACGGCCGTGGAACCCCCCGATAGACCGTGATTTTAAAAAATTTTTACGGCCACTATATAAACCACGCTTCTTCACAAAACACAAACCAAAAACCCAAAACCACGCCCTAATCGCCGATTTCACTCCCCCTTTCTCAAATCCTCATTCGTTAATCGTTTTTGACGATTCTTTGACCAAAACGGAAGCAAATCCAATCACCTACAAGATCCAAGTAACAATTCGAGCGGCAAATCACCGGAGAAGCCACAATTCGGATTTCAAAATCCGAAAACCTAGGTTTTTGGTTCTTTCTCTATCTTTGTCGATTTGGCTTCGTTTTTGCTAGTATTTTTAGGAGAACTGATTGAAATTGGAAGGAATTTAGTCTAGGACTGCTTGCTGCTGAGTTTGGTGAATTGTTGCTGAGTTTTGAGAAATCACGTGCCGAACCACGGTCTCTGTACGTTCCACGGCCGTTGAAATCCAAGAACAGACCGTGGTTTTTGACAGAGTATGGATTTTGTGAGGAGAGTGTCCGGTAGGAACAAGGATAAGAACAAAAAGAGGAAAGGCAATGATGCTTCCTCTTCTAGAGCACCACCCACCGAACCTCCATCACTTCCTTCATCACCATCACCACCTCCCCCTAGGATCCCTACTATCCATGAGAATCATTTAGATGCCTTAGAGAGGATAGAGGAGAGGACGGTCATAGGACCGCGATACTTGCTGCTTGAGGAGCTAGCACCCTTGCATGTGATAGGAGACCTTACATGGCTTTTAGATAGAGCCGGCTTAGTCATCTTCTCCGCTATTCGGGAAGATGCTTATGAGGAGATTACGAGGGAGTTTGTAGTTTCCTTCGAGCATAGCCATGTTGACATGACAGTTTCTTTCCGGCTGACGGAAAGAAACTATGATTTTTTTATTAGAGATTTTGGAGCCTTCTTTGGGTTCCAGGAGACCTTCAATGGTCATTTCCCCTATGGCGTGTACGCCAAGGATTTCTGGGAGGAGATAGCGATGATTTAGGCCAGCGAGAACCGCTGGCAGCCTGCTGATACCAAGGCTAGATTGATCTATCATCTAGCCTTGAAGATTGCCCATAGAGTGCTTTCTGAGTGTCTCTTCCCTAGGACGGAGACACCTCAGAAGATTAAGAAAGATTAGCTGTTTCATCTTTACAGCATGTTATATGGCAGGCCAGCTGACTGCGCCACCCTCTTAGCTGCTACTATGAGCAAGCTAAAGAATAAGAGGGTTGGTAACATTGGATACGGTGGGATGGTGACCCAGCTTGCTAGACAGTTAGGGGTTGATTTCTCGGCTTGTACACGTATTGCTGCTAGACCCCTAGGACTTCAGGCCCTTATGACTAGAGGCCTCATCTTCCCCACTCATAGAGGTCCACCATATGCTGCTATACCTTGGGAGAGTAGGACAAGGAGAGGGATAGAGTGGCTTCCTGAGTATTCCATTATGGTTGGACGCCATAATTGGAAGGAGACGTTCGCTGCTATGCATGCGAACAGATTAGTAGCCCCTCCTTATGTTCCACCACCACCAATCGTAGAGGAGGAGGAGATGAGAGGAGGAGATGCTTATGAGGGAGGAGGAGGAGCTGATCATGGCTTTGGTACATTCCCGGATCAGCCGGATGCAGTTCCCGACATGCCTAGACGTTCTCCCCGCCCTGGTAGAGCATCTGGCTCTTCCTCTCGCTGTGCTAGTGTGAGCGAGAGACCGACTTGGATGGCGGATCCTCCTGCTTGGTATAGGACGCATCCGGATTGGATGGGAGCTCCACCGCCTTGGCATTCACAGCCGCTACCAGCACCAGCACCTTCAGATGCACCGGCGTGGTAAAGCCAGCCACCTGGTTGGTACGAGCAGTTGCGAGAGTGGGCTACCGACCTTTCCGATAGGGTTGGAGCTTTGGAGATTCGTGTTGATGCTAGGGATGCACGAGCCAACGATCTGGACCACATGATGAGAGATGTTTACCGCCAGCAGTTCGGGCGGTACTATGATCCCAGCTTCTCCCCGTTTCCACCACCGCCTCCACCGTAGTGAGGACCTTTGATGATCGACCGTTTTAGCCGCTCCACCACCATTTTGTGAGTTCTTTTTCTTTCTTTCTTTTCTTCCTTTTCTTTTTGAACATTAGGGACAATGTTTGTTCCAAGTATGGGGTGGGGTGTGACTAATAGTTGTAATAACTCTTAGTCACTTTTGTATGCTTCTATCGAGACTACTTTGCATGTTTCATTCTTATTGTTACACGTTTCATTATTGCATTGCATGAAAAAGAGTTTGAAAAACCCATAAAAATTGAAAAATTTTGAAAATTTTGTGCTTCTAAGGATAGAGATGATTTCTATGATAATCACCACTTGTGAATTGAGTTTTGATGATAATCGCATGCTTAAACAAATAGTGAATTGAAAAGAAATTGAATGAGTTGATTATTTCTCTTTTGCAAATTTCATAATGTGATGAATGTTACTTAAATCATGTTGAGAAATCAAGGTTGAAATCACATAATAAGTTCTTATGCTTCTTTTTGAGATGATTAAGGCAATTCAATTTTCTTTCTTCTTTCTTTGATTATCTAGCCCCTCGTTGAAATAATGGCCTCATTTACCTATCCGGGAATTTGGAGGAGTTGGTAATTGGCATGTTTGATGTGGGAGGGCCATGAAAGCAATTATTTGCATTCAAAAGAATAGAAAGAAATTATAGGGTTGGGAAAGTCAATCATGACGATGAGTAACTCGGCACCATTCACATAGCCGGGTGTTTGTGTCTTGCCAAAGTCGGATTGAGCGATATTCCTAGCGGATTATGGTATGTGCATCAAGGGTTTGAGGCATCTCGTAAAAATGAGAAACGCCAATCTCCTAGGCTTCGGTTTTTGTGCACCTCTATCCATAACTCCAAAAGTAAAGTCGAAAAATTGAAAAGAAGAGAGCAAAGCTCTAAGTTGAAAGTACTGCGGAAACCGCAAGAGAAAAAGAAAAGAGTAGTTATCCACTTTCCCGGATTCATGCACCACATTCCTTAAAGTTTTCCTTCCCTTTCCGCATTCTAGATCTTGTTTGAAAGTCCTTAAGATCAAGAGAATGATATATGACTTGGTGATCTAAATTGAAGTTTCTTATGATTGATTTTGATAATATTTGAAGGTTATGATGTTTACATGGAAGTTTGATTACTTCATGAGTTTCTTTACTCTTTACTCTTTGATTATGTATATGAAAGTCTTATAAACAAATGAAGCAAGATTTGAGAATGATCTATAGATTAGAAAGCACATTCATCTAAAAGAAGTTTTGCTTTGAGAGTATATCCATATTTCATCCTAACTTGAGTTTTAAAGAATTTGAAAGACCTTGCTTAGGGACAATCAAGTGGCAAGTATGGGGTTATTTGTTAGCATGAAATATTGTGATATTTTAGGAACGTTTTCTAAGTGTATTTCATCCATATATTCATTGATAAAGCATTGAAGCAATTGTGAGTTAGTTTATCTATTTTGTCGATATAGAGGTCTACATAAGCTTTGTGTTGATTGTAGGCAGTTACGAGCTAAAACCGGACGAATCAAGGGAGAATGGAGATAGATTGAGCATGTCCAAGGATTGAGGACATCACTAGGAGCTAAGGAAGATGCTAGGATGAAGAATGACACAAGACTAAGGAGAATTACGAGCTACATGTGTTCCACGCTCTAAAATACGGCCGTACTAGGTTCCACGTTCTATTCCACGGCCGTGGAACTTTGTCAAGACAAGCGTGGAGCATTCCAGCAACTTACACGGCCGTGGAGAGTTGTGACAAACCGTGATGAGTTTCCACGCTCTAAACCACGCTCTAAACCACGGGCGTGGAATCTTAGGAAACCGTGATTCTGACGATCTTTTAACGTACACTTTGAAGCCATGATCTTTTACGCAATGGGGTGGGCTCATATTTTACCTTACCCTATAAAAGGACGGGAAGAGAGAGATTCCGTCACCTTCGCTTAGACCTCCGTTGAGAGACTGCGCTTAGCCCTATTGAGATTTCCGAATTGACGGAAAAGCTTACGGAAAGAGTGAAGATTTGGAAGATTGTTCGTAAGGAGATTTCATCTTTTGTCCTTAGGTTTGATTAGAAGACGGATTGACATCCCGTTCTTCGTTCTTATATAGGATTGTGATTATTTGTGTTATTTTGAATCTACTTACATCATTGTTCTTTGTTTGTGGATTTGAGATTGATTTGAGATTTATTCAAAGTTTTCGAAGGTTTTCATCTTTCATTCTTTTAATTCTTGAATTTGATATCAATATAACTGTTATTGGCTAAAACCCTTTAGTAATTCTAAGGTGAAGGATTGATAGTTGTGGCTTAGATAATGATAGATCGATCGTAATTTGATTGGACCTTGAGAGTTAGAGAGAATCGCCGACGAACCTAATCCACGGTCTGTTCTTGAGCTTCCACGGCCGTGGAACTCAAGAACTACCCGTAATTTTGTGTCAGTTACGAACCTTGCTTTTACTTTAATCCAAAGTTAAAGATTTGCTTTAACTTAGTCTTGGCTTGCCTTTTCTAGGTGGTAGTGAAGCCTCAACAACCTCTACCTCGATTTCGAGTGTCACAACCTTAATCGGTTTAGTTAGTCTTGATCCTTGGATTATAAGTTTGGGTATTTGACGTTAATATTTACCTTTAGAATCTTTCTATACTGAAGCCTCAACAACCTTTATAGAGAGTGCCTTTGAGTGAATTATATAAGGTCTTGGAACTTCACCGTACATTGCCTTGCATTCGTATACCTTTGCATACCTCAACTCTGTCCTTATATCTTTAGTATATCTTGAATCGATTGCCACAATTGGATTCCTGGATCTTTAGGATTGTTGTTTTCCCGATAATTTACAAAAGCTCATACATTTACTCGCTTGACAATTCTTAACTGGATTTAACCCCCCAAATCCCTGTGTTCGATACTCTGGAATTCTTGCTTAACTATATCGATCCGTACACTGCGGGTTCGCTTGCTTGATTCTAGTTTTATAAAATTAAAGCTTATTTGCACGCACGCTAAGTGGCGAACAGCAGACCGAGTACCAGCGGTCCATGCTTGAGCAGCAGCAAGCGTGGCAGTCTAGCTTTGCCTCCTCCATGACCACCCATTTTGACCGTTGGCAGGATACTTGGAAGGCGGCTCATCAGTAGCAATTAGAGACTCAGCAGCTGGCTTGGCAAGCTAGCTACGAGACTTCATTTAGAGAGAGGTTGGATTCTCAAGAGGACCGCATCGACACGCTCTACCGCCGGCAGGAGCATTTCTTCCCCCACTTTCCATACCCACCGGAGGAGGGTCCGGATGGTCCAGCTGGACCATCCCATTACAGGTATCTTTTCTCTTCCCTTTCCCACATTTATCTTTTCTTCATTTCCACTTTGAGGGCAAAGTGATCTTCAAGTATGGGGAGGGACATATCATTGCATGTACAGTTTCTTTTGAGTTATTTCGAGTTGTTTTGCATTGAGTCTTGTAGTTTCATTTGAAATTCAGTAAAAAAAAAAAGAAATTGAAAAAACGCATAAAAAATCCTTGGATAACCGAAAACCCGAAATGGCGGTTTAGGCAAAAAGAAGGTAGTCCGACCAACCTTAGGTTGGTGTAAAATTGGGCTTGAGGGATGTGAGATTAAAGTGAGATCATCAAAGAAAAGAAGAAGAGTGGCAAGGTGAAAACCTGAAAGGGCACCTTGGCAAAATGAGCGGCACCGAGTGTAGGTTCCCTTTCCGGCGTTTGGCGACATAAGGAGGGAGTTATAAGGAGGTTGTCCGGGTAGGTCACTCTTGGAGCAATAAGGATGGTAGTGGTTCTCACCTTTTCTCACATTTTCTCTCTTATCCCTTCTTTCTTTCTTGGTTTTTCTTTTGTTTTCATTGTCTTTTCTGCTTACCCATGCTTCCTGAAGCCTTTGAGTCTATTTGTTGTCATATGTTTTACTCGGGACGAGTAAAAGGTCTAAGTATGGGAGAGTTTGATAGGTGATGGAATCAATATCATTTAGGATAGTTTTTATAGTCTTTTTATTGCATTAGTGTCGGTTACTAACTCCTTGGTCCAGAAGAAGAAGGCTAAAAGAAGAGAAAGAAGGAGTTATAAGCACTTAGGAGTGAAGATCGTTCACGAAGCAAAGCTTCCGTTGCTTTACCGCCCCCGCGGAGCAGTGTCACCGCCCCTGCGGGTCACACCTTACTCTGGAGAGCTCCCTACGCCTTCGCCAGCGCCAGCCACGAAGACTGTCACCGCACCTGCATCGACCCTTGGTACCCCTGCCGTGACTTGCCCTGAAGAAGCGAAGACCAGCTCCCCTGCGCCTTCCCCTGCACCTCTGCCTGCGCCTCAACCTGGGAGCTAGAAGATGAAGAGTCGGTGCCACCGCCCTGCGTCGACACTGTGATGCCCCGGCGGCTTGGCATAAAAAACGACAAGAAGTTGAAGAGTCGGACGTTTGAAGAGCATTAAAGATCCGCCCCCGCGGAATTTCCTGGCCGCCCCTGCGGCCATGAAGAAGATGAAGCGTTTTCGCCTACACCGCCCCTGCGGATCTGAAGGCCGCCCCTGCGGTTCAACCACTGAAGCTTTACTCCGGCTGTTTACATCACCTTTATGGCATTAAAGGTGGCTGTTTTGGGCCGGCCATTTACTCCTATTTAGTGTCATTTGTAGTATAAATAGTCCTTGGCTGATTGCTACAATCATCCATCATTATCCCCTTAGAATCCAATTTTCTCATCATTTCCATTGTAATAAATTGCTAACTCCCTTGCTACATTGGGTTGGTTTGAAGCTGGATTGTTACTTTGGTTGTAAGTTATCTTTAATATAAGTTTGCATTCAGTAATGCTTTGTGTTTCCTTGATCTTTATTGTCTAATTGCATATTTGATTAACACTTAAGATTGATCACCTTAGGTTCTAAAGTGCATGCAAAGAACTAGGATTTATAGATTCCGGGTTCGGGTCTTTAATCTAGTAGTAAACTTTAAGGAATAACGGGTTGTAATTAATTAAAGAAAAGGAACACAAATATAAAGATAAGGTTAACGGTTTTAATCTATTCTTTATATCCCTTAGTCTTTAATTGAAAGATAACTTGTTAATTGTTCTTGTAGGTTCACGGAACATTAACCTGTTAAGTTGTGTTGATGCCGGTTGGCTCAACACATATATATGATCGAGACAGGAGATTACTTAAAACTTGTAAAAGGAACTCACCAAAGTAGCATTTGCATGCTAAGAATCAACCTAGTGTAGATGAATCCATTATTGTCTCATTTGTTGCGTTACTTGTTTTCATATGTTTTGTGTGCGTCAATTCAACCAAAACCCCCTTTTTGTTACTTGTTCTTATAATCAATAGTTAAATTTAATAAAAATACCTTAACTCTCTTGGGTTCGACCCTTACTTAACCACTATACTTGTTTTAGTGCTAAGTCGGGATTATTTTTGATAGGGTATAGACGACCATAGAAATACCTCTAGTCAGCCATCGATTGCTTAGGAAGACTCATACGCAAGCTCTCGAGTTAGGTTATCTGCTAGAGAATTTTTTTACCCCTACACATGTTCAATATCAAAGGAATTTTGACTAAGTGTGAGTTGCCAACGCAGAGGCCTCCCTTCACTTTCATGTTACTCATATTATTTCGAGAAAAACCTAATATTCCTTTGCAATATTATTTCTCAATCTTTTATTTTTAATCAAAGAAACTTTATTTTCTTGTTCTGCATAGATAAACTTCTTTTGTCCTAAGATGATGCCATAATTTATGCATTCTTGTGTTACAAGCTTAAGATCATACATGTTTTGTTCTAGTGTTTGTGACAAGATTAAGATATCATCAATGCAAACTATACAACAACATTTTAGGTTTTCAAATATCTTATTCATTCTTCTTTCAAATATGTGAGGTGTATTTTTTAGTACAAATGGCATAACAAATCATGTATAATGTCTTTGAGGTGCACTAAAAGTTGTTAACAAAATATTATCTTTATCCATTTTAACTTGCAAATCCATTTTAACTAACCATTTAATATCCAAATTTGCAATCCATTTTAGAGAACCAAGTGCTTCCTTAGATTTTATTAAATAAGACTGTTTATTAAGGCTATAGTAGCCATCAATGACAGTATTATCGTTTAGCTTTTTATAGTTAATCACTATTCTAGTTTTATCTCTTTTTTCTTCACCATGATTCCTAACCATAAATGCAAGACTAGAATGAGGACTCTTACTTTCTCTAATCAGATTCTTTTTACTTAACTCATATATTTGTTCCTTGAATTCTTGTTGGTCTTTATAAGTGTAAACCATTTGCTTAACTTTAATGACCATTTTAGGTTCATTCAGCTCTATTGTAGCAAATGATTTATCCTTGTTCCAAAAAAAATATAGCTCTTTGCACCAATATTTTTGTTGATCTAAGATTTGTTCCTTACGGGTTACCTTATTTATAACAAGTGTAAATTCTTTATGAGTGGGAACAATATATTCCTCACCACGCTTACTGCGTGTAAATTCAATAATTTGATGACTATAGACTTTTCTTATTTTTTTAATATAAATTTTCCTTTAACTTCCCTAAAGGGTATGATATCTAGGTCTTTCAATTTGATTTGTAATAGTTAGGATTTTCGACTTCTAATTAATGTTGATTAACTTAATCATTGATAGTAATTGACCCATAACTCGCGAAGATTGCGTACGTGATGAGTATGAGTCTCATATTTATGTTCTTGGCGTAATTTTGGGCTTATGGGAAATTTTTCACTTTTTCCCCTAGGTAATTATTTTTACCCTCCAGTGATATTTGGAGCATTTGAGAGCTCCAATTAATAAAAGTGCACTTGAGAGAAATAATTACGACATTGGACATGTCCTAGATATAAAATAACATTGAAAAGGCGAAACGGCCAAAAGAGTCGCAATTTCGTTTCTTAACGGCTAAGAAAGACGGTTTAGGAATACACATTTTTCGAGGTAGTTGTGGATTAATTATCCCTACAATATTCCAGATTTATTATTACAAATTCGAGAAGTTTGGAGAAGGGGGTTCAACCCGCCTTTGGATCGGTTAAAGGATAATTATCGATTTCTATAAAGGATAACTATCGTCTTCACATAAATAGTGGAAAATCGTTTATTAATTCATTTCCTTTCACGTTTCCTCGTAAAAGCTCTATTTTCTCTCAACCTTCAAACTCAGATCTACTCTTCGTTTCTAATTTTCAATTCCGTTTCAATTTCTAGATTCCTCTCTTCGTTCTCTTCATATCGGTACCGAGTTTCTGCATTTCCGAGCATATGAAGACTTGGTCGAGAATATATGTCACCAGGATGGTTCCATCGCTCAGATTCCGGTAAATTTGATGTTGTCCATGAGTAGCCTGCGTCGTTGTGATTACCAATCATCTTTCAGATCGTCAATCAGGTTAGTAACGAATAAGTTATGAATTTATTCGTTTTCCGTACTGCGATTTGGCCTAGATTGACCTTAGACTTGTCAAAATGGAAGATTAGAAATTTCATTATGGTCGTTATATTAATCTGGTGTGTATGGGTTGTTTGTTGGATAAAATCTGATGACAGGTGGGTTTAGAAATTACCTACGGGCAAAACGTTATTCTAGTGAAATTTAACTAATTAATTAAAGGTTAATTAATTAAATTAGGATTAGAATTGATATTGAGGAATATTGATTAGATGCTACCTTGAGATTTGAGGAATTGTGAGTTATGTTGAGATATCGAGGTTTAGATTCGAGTTATGGTGTGGTGATGGTTATGGGGTTAGGAGGTGGAATCTCCTAACCTTGGATCGCGGTTGCCTTATTTTTGTGTCTTGCTTATGCAGGCACTGATCGTTTCCTCGAGGGGAAGTCGTGACGTGGTATAGATCGACGTTGTGACAAGTAAGTCCGTAGGACTTACTTAGCAAGCGGCTGTGTAACACCCCGAATCCGCGGGACTCGGAGTGCCACATTGGGCTAGGATCTCCCAGTGGATCCTGACCCTAACTTGACAACAAGTTCACTAGACCTTACAACATGGCACTGACAAATATAAAACAAATACATAAAGTTGTATAAACTGTACAACCAAAAGATAACAACATCATAGCCGAGTATAAACAACAACATCCTCACATAGGATTAAAAAAAAGATCATCCTCACGCAGGAGGGAAACATAACCACCCCAAAAGACCACAACCAGCCTATGTACTAGAGGTCCTCGGCCTGCCGCCGTGCCAGATCACTCAACAGCACGCCTATCCTGTAGGACATCTACAACATGGTATGAAACCATTAGCTAACCATATATATATAAGGTAATGCATAAGCACGAACATAATCATGGAAAGATAAACACATCAGCATGTTATCACACATTTAACCATTTATCATATTTATATATAAGTCATTCACTCAAATCGTGTATATATAGATATATGAAAATATGTGACACAAGGACCGATACATCCTCGCCTCTCGGCCTGATAGCCAGCTGCATAAGTATCGGTCACACAATCCGTGTACCCTATGGGAGTGGATTGCTCCCTTCATGTAAAGTCAGTTTGGTTTGACATCAGAGAACCTCCCAGACTCTACGGCGGGATGAAAGGGAAAGGTTATCATAGCCACGCACTGGGGCAATCAATAAAACATAGGTCGGTGTAAACGACATCTCATGTTATCATAGCAAACATATAACGCACACACCACTCATGCAAACACCCAATATAGGGATGGTAACTAAGTAAGTCCGACGGACTTACCTCAACCACGTATAACCTCAACCACGATCAACCTCCAATCTTGAGAGAGGGACACTGTTTAACAACAAGGCATAGAAAGATATCAACCTCTATTCATCAAAGGGGTCACACCTAGACCCAAGGGATCCATAGGATAATTCTCAACCTAAGCCTTACAACTTAATAATCCTCGAAAGCCATGCAAGGTATAACATGATCATACATCATCCAAACACTCTCCTCTAACCCTAGCATGGTACTATACTCTCATACTAGGAAAGGAAGAGGCAATGCCATCCATAGGCAAGCCTAGAAGCAAGACACACCTGCAGAACCAAGTGCAACACCAAGATGATGTAGGTGGCCGCAGGGGCGGCTAGGAGGTGGCAGAGGGGCGGCGGTCAGACGGCGCTAGGGGTGATTGCAAGTGGCGCAGGGGCGGCTGGTCGTGCAGAGGCACACCTTCAACTCCTCCTTGCTTCTTCAATCGATCTCTTCACTCCTTCTTCAGCCAGCATCCACACACACACATATACATACATATATACATCAGAAGAAGCCAATCAAGGCTGGAACAAGATCCAAACCTAAGGAAATCTAAACTAAACTAAGAGAAGGGAAGAGAAGATGAAAGGATGAAGGAAGGAAGCCATGAAATCTTACCAAGATCACATCTACAGAGGGAGACACACCACAACACAAGGCTGGCTCACACAAGGCACAACAACACACCAAGCATCAAGCTCATCAACGAAACTCACAAGGAAGCTCATCCAAAGCTCTAAGAACACAAGAAAGATCAAAGATGATCAAAGGAGAGATGAGAGGAAAAGAAGATCGTGAGAGAGATGGCGCAAGAGAGAATGGGGTAAACCGTCACCTGGAAGCGAAGAAGGGATTATAAAGGATGAAGGGTCAAAAAGCAAGGGCTCGAGTCAAAGAAGACGACTACAGCCCGCCAAAAACCGTAGGGGCGGCCTGGCCTGGCTACAGGACAGCTCACAGGCCCGCAGGGGTGGCCCTATGCAGCTCCAAAGGTGCACAGCAGTTGCGTCTCAGCTGAGGTGTAGGTGCGGGATCTCTCAAAGACTAAGGCTCTTACATCTCATGATAGCATGTATTATAGTCTATATTTTGGGATTAATTTAGACATTTTATATTCATAAATCTTCATGTATAGATGTATATTCTTTGATTATACTGTTGTTTTGTCCACCTTTGCGGGAATCGAGGTCTACACCTAGTTTCGTTGTAGTTGTAGGGAAAATGGCACGTTTTGGACCGAAATGGAGTTAAGGAAGCTAAGGAGTCATTGGAGCTACATTCTGGAGCTTTGAAGAGCTATAAGAAGATCTCAAGAAGCATGGAAATTATTTAGAGGAATGATTTTGGACCAGATTCGAGATGTTTTACATTCAGCTGAGATTCACCTCGGTCAGCTACAGTACCACCTCGACCGAGGTGATCTTGAGGAGTGTCTGGACCGAGGCGAACACCTCACCGCCGACAAGATCTTTATTTTTGGCTGAGATCTTCTATTTTTGGAAACTGAATATCACATATTTTTAGGTGGATTTCTGGAAGGAAGATAATATTATTGGCTGATATATTTTGGAAGATATGGATTTTTTTCTAGGAAATTATCTTTTTAAGATATTTTATCTTTTGAAGATAATTCTCCTATATAAAGAGTTGGATTTTCTACAATTCAACCATCTACGGATCATCCTGGAATTTTCGGATCAAAGGTTTTCTGAAGGAAGTTTGAAGGAAGTTTTGAAGGTTGAAGTTCAAGGAAGGAAGGAATCAAGTTGAAATTGGCTTTGAAGGAGTTTGTAAGATCTTCTTAGTTGACTTTTGGTTTTGTTGTCTTTTCTGATTTGTGATTGAGGAACGCTGATTGTTGTTTGTTTGATTCATTGAGTTATTGAGACCTTTGTGTTAAGGTTTTCTTGTTTGAATATTGATTCCTTTCATATATATTTGATTATTGTTATCATGATGATTGGTGGCTAAGTTCTTTATGCAATTCTAGGGTGATTGGCTACAAGTTGTGGGAAAGACGATGATAGAATGATCTTAATCCCAACATGACCCTGAAAGTTCGAGTCTTTACCTTAACCGTAGAACACCTCGGTCAGTCATTGAATATCTCGGCCGGGATGGAATATAACTGAACGAGGTGAACCTTTCCTGAACCTTATCTGAGTTGAGAGTTTCAGTTTGCCAAATCCTATCCTTGTTATACCTTTTCTGGTTCAACGCAAGCCTAGGATGACATGGTGATTCCTTTGTTTGTTTACCCAATATCATGAGTGATAGGTAATAAAGGTTTATCCTTTATTGGGGTTTGTGTGTGCCTCCATCCCATCTTTGAGAGTTAGCCTGAGACTTACCCAATAAAGGTTGATTCTATTCCCTTTGGTGGTGTGTTGGTTTGAGATTACAGTTCCTTTTCTTAGTACCTTGAGACTTACCCGATGAAAGGATCTTTTGTTTGGGATAGTGAGTAGCGAGACTTACCCGGTGATCTATTTTCACCTTAGAAACGCCTTCCCTTTGCAAAACTCAGCTTTGTCCATATTATCTTTTGAGATCTTGAGTCGGAACCACAATTGGATGCTTTAATCTTTAGAATCCGCATTTCCTTTATCTGACTTTTATATCATCTTTGATTGCTTTAATTATGGCTAGTAGTTATTTGACAACCTAATTACCATACTTTGTTTCACCATAGTCCTTGTGATCAACCCCTAGAATTCTTGATTTTATTACAATTGATCCGTACACTGCGGGTTCGCATATTGTTTAAGCATACTTCTTGGGTTATAAATATTAAAGCTTGTACACACCTTTTGGAGAGCACAAGTTTTTGGCGCCGTTGCCGGGGACTTAGTCTAGACCAAGTTCGGTTTCGGTTGTCTTTCGGGGCTATTTCCCTTGTTGCTATTGACTACTATACTTGAGTGTTTTCGTAGGATCTTTCCTTAGGTTTATGCGAAGAACTCGTGCTGGAGAGGAAATCGTTCCCTACGATCCCGAACCAGAAAAGACCTACAAGAGAAGATTGAAAGAAGTTAAGATGGCCGATTAAGACAATCGCGATCTTGAAGCCGAATTGGAGGCATTGGAACAGCTACGCCTCAGTAAGGAAGAACTGCAACGAGAGAGAGACGAGACTCGCGCAAGAACAGAAGGAATTGAAGCAGATATGGCCGCTCTATGGGCCCAGTTTCTGCCTCGACCGATCCCTGATCCTCGACCGAGGCAGGACCTAGTATTAGTTGCCCCGGCCGAGATGCACCCACCACCTCGGAAGCCAGTTCGAGATGTTCTTTTCGCTGGAGTTCCACGAACCCTAGGACAAAGGATGGATCCCAATCAACAAGTCATGCGTCCAAGAGTCATCCTAGGTGATCCAGCTGAGCATGATTACGAACTTAGACCTCAAGTTCTAATCATTATCCGACAATGTCAATTTGGAGGTTTGGAGAGAGAGTCTCCGAATTAGCATTTGCAAAATTATGAGATTTTGATGGAGACTTTGAGACCTTCAAAAGTGGAGAATAACAATTGCAAGTTGAGGCATTTCTATTTCTCTTTGAAAGAAAAGGTGCTAGCTTGGTATCAATCTCTTCCAGCCGGAAAAATCAACCCTTGGGAAGAGATGACAACGGAGTTTCTTTCTAAGTTCTTTCCCTCTTCTAAGACCGCAGAATTAAGGGGAAAGATCAATGCTTTTATTATGAAGGACAAGGAAAGCTTGTTCAAGTCATGGGAGAGATTTAAGGATCTTTTGTTGGATTGCCCACATCATGGGATTCCAAAGATTGAGTTGTTGGAAATATACTTCAAGGGTTTGGATGGAGATACTCAATTCAAGCTCCAATTACTTTCCGTCGACACCTTCATGGATATGCAAATAGACGAAGCTTGGTATTTCATTGAAAAGCAAGCTTTACACATGGAGAAGTACTCCCATCAAGGAACTGAAGATGGAGCAAGGAGAGTTAGCTTCCAAGACACATAATCAAATGGAGCTCAACTCACCTTGCTTAGCAATGAAGTAAAAACATTGAAGGAGCTTTTAGTAGCTCAAACGAAGAAGGATCAAGACGGAGGACACCAAGGAAGAAACAACTATAAAGGGCCGCGGAACAACAATTACAACAACAACAACAGAAACTCCAGCAACAACAATTGGAGATCTAATCAACAAAATTTTGGTAACCCTTATTCTCATGCTAATAATACTTCTAATGCCCCCTCTTCTTCTTCTAATCCATTGAGAAGCCAAGAGCCCGCATAAAGTTCGTCCTAGCCACCAAAGAAAAATGTTTTGCTGGAGGCAATATTGATCAAGGTCAACGCTGTGGAGACATCAATGAATTCATTTTCGAAGGCACAAAAAGCCTTAGAGCAACAATTTTTCAATAAGGCGAATGAAGCGCCAAGAGATCCGGGGAAGCTTCCAGGAAGGACAGAGAGCAACCCTAAAGGACAGATCATGCCAATTACAACACACATTGGATTGAAGACTACAGATCCAATACCTCTGTCGAGCCACGACCATATGAACACATCGGTCGAGGTTCCAACCGAGATGGAGCCCCAGAAAGCGAAAGATAAATCTGAAGTTTATGTTCCACCTCCTGCTTATAAACCACCACTTCCGTTCCCTCAATCAAGGGCGAGGGCACATCTTGACAAGCACTTTGGTAAGTTTCTAGACCTTATGAATAAACTACATATTAACATCCCTTTCCTTGATGCCATTTTATGGATGCCCGCCTATGGGAAGTTTCTGAAAGAGATTCTATAAAGGAAGAGGAAGCTGGAGGATTTTGGGGAAGTAAGGATGACATATAGATCTTCGGAGCTCATTCAAATCATGAAGGAGAAAATGCCACCTAAATTGAGAGATCCCGGTTCATTTTGCATTCCCATTCAAGTTGGGGATGTAACCTATGATGCATTATGTGATGTAGGAGCCAGCATGAGTATCATCCCCCTGGAGCTTTGTGAGAAAGTCGGACTTGGAGAGCCAAGCCGGTGAAGATGACATTATACATGGCGGATCGCTCCATTACCCGTCCCGTGGGTATTTTGGAGGACGTTCGCATCAAGTTAAGTAATTTCTACATGCCTATAGACTTTGTTGTACTTGACATTCCCACAAATTATCCCATTCCTATCATTCTCGGGAGACAATTTCAAGGAACTTCGGGTTGCAA
Organism: Fagopyrum homotropicum; assembly: GCA_033239125.1. Lineage (NCBI taxonomy): Eukaryota > Viridiplantae > Streptophyta > Magnoliopsida > Caryophyllales > Polygonaceae > Fagopyrum > Fagopyrum homotropicum. The sequence continues at coordinate 66,203,017 of BSWB01000003.1, forward strand.
CGTGGATTGTAAGAACGCCAAGTTGAAACTCAACATTGGTGGCGATCATGTGGAGTTTACATTGCATGCTGCAATGAAGGGAAAGCCACTAGAGGATGACATCTTCAACATCTATGATGCAAAAGAATCTCGAGAATTGGTGAGCTCTATCCTTATTAAAGATCCTCTTGAAAAGTTCTTACTTTCAGTTTAATGGAGGAAGGTATAGATGTCTCTTGTGATGTAGATATACGGAGCTTAAAGGCATTGGAAGCACATATAGGAGCTAGATTTGATAAACTGATTCAGGAGAAGAAAAGCACGTTAGGTTTTGGTCTGAGTTCCAGTACCTCGACCGAGGCACTTCCTGGACCAAGTGAGGTGTTCTTATCTGAAGAACATTTTGGTCACCCACCTCGGACACCGACCGAGATAGCAAGCGAGATGTTGTCAACTGAGGACAACAAACTTTCTTATTCGTTTTCTGAGAGTCACTTACAGTTGGTAGAGCACTGGCTTCGCCAAGTTTCTGATGGTAAAGAGCCTTGGTATGCTGATATTTTCAATTACCTTGTTTGTCAAGAAATATCGCCCGGATTGACGTACACTCAAAGGAAGAAGTTCTTCAAGGATGTACGCCATTACTACTGGAATGAACCTCTACTATTCAAGAGAGGTCCGGATGGGATGCTTCAACGATGCATTCCGGAGGATGAAGTTGCTAGTGTCATACGGCATTGCCACTCGCTTCGTTGTGGAGGACATGCTAGCGCTCACAAAACGTGCGACAAGGTATTACGTTTCGGTTTCTTTTGGCCTACATTATTTAAGGATGTGCAAACGCATGTTGTTTCTTGTGATGCATGCCAAAGAACAGGGAACTAGTCAAGAAGGAACGAGATGCCACTCAACAATATTCAGGTGGTTGGGATTTTTTATGTATGGGAGTTGATTTCATGGGACCTTTCCCATCATCCGCAGGAAACCTCTACATTCTCTTAGCTATTGATAATGTTTCTTGATGGGAGGAAGCCATTGCCTCCCCCACTAATGATGCCATAGTGGTTGTGAAGTTCTTCAATCGGACTATCTTTCCACGTTTTGGGCCACCATGCATCATCATCAGCGATGGAGGGAAACATTTCATCAACCGGAAGTTCAAGGCACTTTTATCGAAGTATGGGGTAACCCATAAGGTAGCAATCCCTTATTACCCTCAAACTAGTGGGCAGGTTGAGATCTCGAATAGAGAAATCAAGGCAATTCTGGAGAAGACCGTTTCAAGGACGAGGAAGGATTGGTTCATGAAGTTGGACGATGCTCTTTGGGCTTATAGGACCGCTTTCAAGACTCCCATTGGTACCACCCCTTACAATTTGGTATATGGGAAGTCTTGTCATCTACTTGTTGAGTTGGAGCACAAGGCATATTGGGCAATCAAATGGTTGAATTTCGACATCAAGGAAGCCAGAGAGAAGAGACTTTCAGACATCAATGAGCTGGAGGAGTTGCGCTTAAACGCCTATGAGAATTCCAAGATCTACAAGGAAACAACGAAGAGATGACATGAAAAGCATATCATTCCTAAGGAGCTCAAAGAAGGAGATCTTGTTCTACTCTTCAACTCCCGCCTCCGCCTCTTTCCAAGTAAGTTGAAATCTAGATGGACAGGACCTTACGTTGTGAAAATTTTTTTTTCCCTATGGTGGAGTTGAGATTTGGGGTGAAACAAGCGGAAGCTTTAAGGTCAACGGTCATAGGCTAAAGAAATACCGACCGCAAGTCCCGGCTGAGGAGATTGCACCACTATACCTTGTTTAAGGATGGCTTATGGTCCAGCTAGCGACCTTAAACCAAGAACTTTTTGGGAGATAACCCAAGATATTGCTTTCTTTTCCCTTTTTCTAGCTTAGTTTTAGATAGTTTGCTTCGTTTTGTTTTTGCGTCCTCTAGACACGAACTAGATACTTTGTAAAGAATAATTACAGCTCAGGAGCTACACTGGAAGGACGGAAGTTCAAGAAATTGAGAAGACGAAGCTTAACCGAGACACATCTCGGTTGATGTCACAGCACCTCGACCGAGATGTTCTTGGTCAACCGAGGGGACTAGGTCTGACATCCAGTCAGACACCTCGGTCCGGTCGGGACCACCTCAACCGAGGTGGAATCAAATTCGGCGAGGAGTATAAAAGGCGAGACGGTTTCTCTCTCCTCACCTTTTTCCCTCTCAACAGAAGCGTCGACCGCGGCGGTGCCCTAGCCACAAATCTTCATTCCTTGCTCGTTTTCTACGATTTTTGGCTCGATTACACCTGAGGAAGCAAGAGGATCGGTTTTCAAGCATCAAACAGCAAGGAAAACGCTTCAGTTTGCAGAATTTGGGATATTTCGTTCCAAACCCTAACTCATTCCTTCTTTTACTGATTTCGAGCAGATCTAGCTTTGGTTGCCATTATTTGTTGTAGAAAAGGATATAAGTACCCCTTAGGAAGCTTTTGGTAGTGATTTTTGGGAATTGAACTTACAAATTCAGAGAGTGTGATCGAATAGCTGTTCACCTCAGTCCAGTCGACTGTGTCTCGGCCGAGGTGTTCTTAAGGCAACCGAGGTGATCTTGTTAGAAAAAATGAGCAACATATTTGATCGTCAGTTGGCCTTGAGGGACAGGCCTAGCAGTTCCCATCAGTCTTCCCCTTCTTCTGCTTCTCAGTTTGCTATTCCGGTGATCCATGAGTGTCAATAGAAAGACTATGATCATATTTACGGGCGTCCGATTGTTGCCCCACGCTTCCTTCACATTGATGCCTTCGAGTGCCTCCATGTGGTGAAGGACTTGAAGAAGATGATCTCCATGGTTGCGCTGGAGGAGTTCATGGATGTTAGAGCGCCGGCTTATCTAGAGCCTACGTTGGAGTTTGTGAGCTCATTTACTTATGTGCCGGAGTGTCAAGGAATCAAGTACCGGCTGCTGAACAAGAACTATGTAGTTCCTATGGACCAGTTTAGGGAGATTTTTGGTTTCCCTACACCTAAAGTTCCCGATTTCCCTTCCTGAGCAGTTGCTCAAAGTTTTTGGGACGAGATAGCCCATGTGACGGACCACAGTGACAGGTGGAGGCCCGGAGATTCCCGGGAGCGTATTATTTTCCATCTTGCTTTCCGCCTTGCTCACATGATCTTCACTGAGACACTTTTGACGCGTACTGAGACGCCCCAGAAGGTTCGTCAGGGGGAGCTACTGAGTTTATTTTGTATGGTCACGGGAGGAGTGCCGGACTTTGCTGCCATGCTGGCAGATGATTTGCACAGGATCAAGGGCAAGTCTAGGGGCGATATCTGTTGTAGTGGGTTGGTGACCCACATCGCCACTTCTATGGGCTTGGACCTTTCAGCTTGTACACTGATTGCGGCTGCGAAGCCACTGGGACTGGAGGAGATGATCACGAGACGTATTCTCGTTCCTCGTGGCCTTGGCACGCCTTACATTGCCATGCCATGGGAGACGACTACACCACAGGGGATTATGTGGTCATCTAAGTTTTCTGTCTTTGACCGTCAATTCTGGTCTGCTGCTTAGTTTCCCTACATGCAGAATGATAGAGATGCAGCTGATGATGATGATTAGGGGTATGATGGAGGAGCTGCCATGGATACCGGTACTAATACCGGCGGCCCTAGTGTTCCGGTTGTCGATCTTGACGATGAGGCGATGGAGGAGGAGAGAGCAGCACCACCACCACCAACTCAGCGCAAATCTAGCAGGCGTAGAGATTCCGAGGCTCACCGACGGATTGATGAGCTGACTGAGCAGACAATTGACTCTTATGCGGACATGTCAGTTGACATTTCCCAACACTTTGCTGATGAGCGCCACAACACTGATGGATGGATGCATCAGATAGGGAGAGCCAGCATTACCAGCGACAGATGATGGAGATCCAGTTCTAGGAGATGATGCGCTACCCTTTTGACCCGACTCAGCACCCTTACATTCCACATCAAGCACCACCAGCTGACGAGGATTAGAAGATCTCAGGAAGCATGGAAATGATTTAGAGGAATGATTTTGAACCAGATTCGAGATGTTCTACATTCAGGTGAGATTCACCTTGGTTAGCTACAGTACCACCTCGACCAAGGTGATCTTGAGGAGCGTCTGGACTGAGGCGAACACCTCACCACCGACAAGATCTTTATTTTTGGCTGAGATCTTCTATTTTTGAAAACTGAATATCACATATTTTTGGCTGGATTTCTGGAAGGAAGATAATATTATTGGCTGATATATTTTGGAAGATATGGATATATTTTCTAGGAAATTATCTTTTTAAGATATTTTATCTTTGGAAGATAATTCTCCTATATAAAGGGTTGGATTTTCTACAATTCAACCATCTACGGATCATCTTGGAATTTTCAAATCAAAGGTTTTCTGAAGGAAGTTTGAAGGAAGTTGAAGGAAGTTTTGAAGGTTGAATTTCAAGGAAGGAAGAAATCAAGTTGAAATTGGCTTCGAAGGAGTTTTTAAGATCTTCTTAGTTGGCTTTTGGTTTTGTTGTCTTTTCTATTTGTGATTGAGGAATGTTGATTGTTGTTTGTTTGATTCATTGAGTTATTGAGACCTTTGTGTTAAGGTTTTCTTGTTTGAATATTGATTCCTTTCTTATATATTTGATTATTGTTATCATGATGATTGTTGGATAAGTTATTTATGCGATTCTAGGGTGATTGGCTGAAAGTTGTGGGAAAGACGATGATAGAATGATCTTAATTCCAGCAGGACCCTACAAGCTCGAGTCTTTACCTTAACCGTAGAACACCTCGATCAGTCATTGAACATCTCAGCCGGGATGTAATATAACTGAACGATGTGAACCTTTCCTGAACCTTATCTTAGTCCCCCTAAATACAAGTTTCGTCCCGAAACTTGCAAAACCTCAGTTCCTCTCGGACCCATAAGCCGAGGTATAACTCTCTCTCTCTCTCTATCGGAGGTATCACATCTCCGCTCAGATGATCGCAACCTATATCAATCTATAACCTCAAATACCAACATGGAGGAATCATCAAATCCAGAAAACAAGGTCATAACACTACCCAAAGGCGTAGAGGAATCACATCTATCGCCATACCACATCACAAGGCATAGAGAAAATACATCTCTAGCCAAAATTATACTCATAACAACACATAGAGGAATAACATCTCCAACGAAACTATGTCCATCAAGGTAGCGTGGAGGAAAGAACCATCTCTAGCTATATCCTAATCACGCTCAAATAGAATGGAGGAAAGAACCATCTCCAGTTATAAACATAAATCATATTCAAATAGCGTGGAGGAAATAATCATCTCCAGCTATAACGTAAATCGCGCTAGCACATCAAGATCTACTAAGATCATATATCACATCATAGCTAGCACGAAAATAAACACATCAAGACATATAAGCACATAAGCACAACATTCATCAAGATATCACTAAGATCTACTCGTGCTCCTACAGATGGATCTGTCCCGACATAAACTCTAGATAGTTCCTCTGGATACTATTCTCAGTCTCCCATGTAGCCTCATCGAGTCTGATAGCATGAATTATAGTCTATATTTTGGGGTTTGTTTGGACGTTTTATCTTCAATAATCTGCATGTTTGTATGTACATTATGTGATTATATTACCATTTCATCTACCTTTGCGGGAATCGAGGTCTACACCTAGTTTTGTTGTAATCGTAGGTAAAATGGCACGTTTTGCATCAAAAAGGAGCAAAAGGAGCTATGGAGTCATTGGAGCTACATTGAGGAACATAAGGAACCATCCAGGAAGCATAGCCATGGATTAAAGATTCACTTTGGACCAGTTTTGAGAGATTTCACATTCAGTTGTGACTCACCTCGGTTGACCACATATTAATCTCGACCGAGGTGATCCAGGGAAGTCGACTCGACCGAGGCGAATACCTAGGACGCGGCGAGAATATTTTATTCTTGGCTGAGATCTTTTATATTTGGAAAGTGATCTTATATTTTTGGGCTTGGCTCCTAGAAGGAAGAAGATAATATAGATCTTATATTTTACCTATTTTTATGGGAAGAGATCTCTTCTAAGATATCTTATCTTTGGAGGGTTATTTTCCTATAAAAAGGGTTGGATTTCCACAAATTCAACATCATGCTATACCATCGATCAGGGTTTATACGCAGCAGTAGCCATACTCCAGTTGGGAGATTTTAAGAACCTTTTTGAAGGTTGAAGGAAGATTGAAGATTGTAGCTTTTATAGCTTTTGGAGGTTTTCTTGTAAGATTACCTTAGATTCTCTTCCTTGTTGTCTTGCTTGTTGGATTTCTATCCAAGGAACGCTTTGTTGTGATATTCGATTCAGTTATTGAAGTCTTTTCATTAAATTCTTCTTGTTCAAATATTCACCTTCTTCCCATATACTTGATTAATACTTTCATGATGATGAGTGGCTAATTTCCTTGTGTGATTCTAGGGTGATTGGCTGAAGGTTGTGGGAAAAACAATGATAGAATAATCTTAGATTCCAGTAGGACCCTGAAAGTTCGAGTCTTTAACCTTAACCCTAAGCATCTCGTTTAGTCGATGAACATCTCGGCCGGGGTGGAATTCTTCTGACCGAGGTGACTTATCTGATCCTAAACTGAGAGTTAAGTGTTAGAGTTTGCCAAATCCTATCCTTATTATACCTTTCCTGGTTCAATGCAAGCTTAGGATGAGACTTACCCGGTAATTCCTTAGTTTGTGTACCAACGATCATAAGTGTAGGTAATAAAGGTTTATCCTTTATTGGGGTTTGAGTGTGCTTCCATCCCATCTTTGTGAGTTAGCCTGAGACTTACCCGGTAAAGGTTGATTCTATTCCCTTAGATGGTGTGTTAGTTTGAGATTATAGTTCTTTATCTTAATTCCTTGAGACTTACCCGGTGATAGGAGTTACGGTTTAGGATTAGTGAGTAGTGAGACTTACCCGGTGATCTATTCCACTTTAGTAACGCTTTCCCCATGCAAAAACCTCAGCTTTGTCCGCTTATCTTTAGATCTTGAGTTGGAACCACAACTAGATGCTTTAATCCTTAGAATTGCATGTTTCCTTTATTGACTTCTTATTCATCTTTGATTGTGTTAATTGCTCTTGTGGTTAGTATTTACATAAGCATACCGTGATTGGACTTTGTTTCACTAAGTTCCTGTGATCGACCCCTGGAATTCCTTGCTTTTTACTACGATTGACCCGTACACTGCGGGTTCGCATCCTTGTTTTAAGCTTACATCTAGGGTTATAAATTTAAAGCTTGCACACACCGTTTGGAGCGAACAGAGTCCTCGTCTCGACCACTATGTCCTCAATATGGGTGTTAAGCTAAGATTGTATGCACGCAAAAGTCTTAAATTTATAACTCGATATATTTTTCCTAACTCCTAGCGAACACACAGTGTATGGGTCGTTTTGTAGTAAGGATAGTATTCCGAGGTCGAACACAAAGACTAAGGTGAAATTAAGTCAAATAGTGACTAAGAATAGTGTAAATCTAGGCTAAGAAAAGAGAAAGGAATAAAGAACAGAAAATTACAATTTTTTTGGGTTGGTTTTGTGGTGATCTAGCAAGGATCACAATATCATGCAAGATTATAGAACAAACTAACAAATCAAGCTAGAAACACGAATAAGCAAAACAAACACGAGGTATGTGATCAAAGAGAGAAAGGCGGATTCTAGGGGTTAGGAATTCCGGTTATGGCATTGGACTCAAGCTTCTAATCAATCTTGGACTAGCTATAGTATGTTGGGAAAGGGTGTTTCTCAAATGGAACCAATCACCGGGTAGGTCTCATGATCCACTAATCCCGCAACTAAATTCCGATTACCGGGTAAGTCTCTAGGAACCTAAGGTTGGGAAATCTACACAAACCGGATTGCTATATAGGGATCTAACCTCTCCTTACCGAGAAAGTCTCGGGAAGGGAAGTCCTAAACGTCAATCCTAGCACACTCAATCCAATAGAAGCTTATGAGGCTCACTACTACCTAGAGTTCATCATCTTTGGTACTTAAGATCGGAAATAACCGGGTAGGTCTCTTTCCTCACTTAGGTTGCTAGCATTAGGTCACCCTAGGCTAGATTAAGCTTAACAAACACTAGGATTTCAACAATCTAACATCCTAACATTCAGATTTATCATTTAAGGCACAACAGAAGCAAACCACGGTCAGATCATAAGAACCACGGCCGTGGTTGTATAAGAACAAACCGTGATTTCTAACAACACTTAAGTACGAGCAAGCAAATCATCCAAAGATACATTTAAGTCTATTTTATCATAGTTCAAGCCATAACCATCATTCCCTTACCCTAGAATGGCATCTATTTAGCCAACAACATGCATCTTAACAATCAAACTCAACAAGCATACATTCAAGGCTTCCATAGCAAGAAAATGGAGTGAAAGAGAAACGAAACAAGTAGGATAAGAAAACCAACCTGAATAAAAGTCAAGAAAGACTTACAACCCTTCAAAAGAAGGTTCGAATCGTTTCTTACAACCCTAGCAATTGTCTTCAACAAAACTCCCTCGAATCCACTCAAAAACTATGAAAACTATGAAACTAGTGTTCTTCTTCTTCCTCTCCAAATGAGAGTGTTTCTTCTCCTCCAAGAGTAGCTCCAATCCAATGGTGTGTAGTTGTGAGAGTGTGGAAGATAATGGAATGATGATCCCCTTTAGAATCAGCCTGAAAGACTACTTATAGCCTCCACCAAGAGCAAGAGTCGGTTATGGAGATCGTGGGACAGTTGTCCCAGCTGTCCAGAGGGAATCACGGTCCAATTCCACGGCCGTGGAAGTGCCAATGACCGTGGTTTTGGTGTTTCAGCCGTCTTTTGATCGTTGAGCCATGAGTTGGTGCAAGGCATGCACCAACATGGTCCTATGTGTTCTCCTTAGCTCCTAGATTACTCCCTAATGAGTCCGGAAGTGTGTCATTGCGAGGAACGATCCTCGAATGTATCGATTAAGCTCCAAAAGCTCCCAAAATACCTACAAAACATGCAAAAGTCCGTGTAGAGGTCTATCTCGACAACATACATGAATTAAGTGCAAATCGTCACGAACTAATGCCAAACCATGCATGATTAACGGAAAAATCTATCTAAATGGATGCCTAAACCTACATCATAAATCGTGTTATCAAAAATACCCCATACTTAAGGTTTGCTCGTCCCCGAGCAAGACTCAACTATAGACTAAGAGATGACATGATTTATGCATGTAGAAAAATAACAAAATCTTTTGGAATTGTGCTTCTAATATTGGATCACCTTCATAGTCGTGTTTCATGGAAATGGACGAGCAATCATGCATCAAACGAATGAAGGCATGGAAAGACTATTATACTTACTCAAAACCATGCATGCAAGGTGAAAGTGAAGAAGTCAAGATGATCATGAGTATATCCAATCTAGATCAGTAAGTCTTACACACATGCAAATAGATCACAAGGGCTTAGGAAAGAAGAGGCCAAGAAACGTTGTGAATAGGTGGGAATTTTTAGGTCATGTGATGCTAATCCGGGAAAGGAACTAACTCCACAATTTCATTTTTTATCAACTTCAACACAAGTGTATATTTTCTCCATCTTTTCTTTGTTTTCTTTTTCTTTTTCACTTTCTTTTATTTTTGAGACAATGGCATTGGTGTACAAAAGCTGAAACCTTGGTGATTAGCGGACCTCGGGATATTTCCGAGGCGCCTCACACCGGGCACACATACCAAGGCTCGTTAGGACATTCGGTTTATCCGACTTTGGCAAGGCACAAACACCCGATTATGTGAATGGTGCCGAGTTACTCGTCATCAAAACCAAAGTCCCCAAACCTATATTTTTTCAACACTTTTCACAACAAATTCAACACTTCATTCATAACATTCTTTCATCAACAACTTCACCCCACACTTGCTTTTCACACACATCAACACACTAGCATGCTCCTATTCCTGGATGGGTCCAAAGAGGTCAAATTTTATATCAATTGAGGTACTCAAATAACATGATCAAGATGAGAAGTAGAGAAAGATGAATTGCCTTAATCACTCCTAAATGATGTGCAAGAACTAAATGTAATTTCGACTATCAATCCTCAATCCAATCAAGGCAAACATTCATGATCACAATACACACATGGGATTCAAGATAAGTAATTCAAGTCCACATATGCATACATCCATTCAACACATAAGGCCATCCATAGCCAATTCACAAGACAATCTCATCATAAGGGTCATACCCAAGCTTAGAAGCACTAAAAATTTTTAAATTTTCTGATTTTTTAGAATTTTCAAAATATGTATGTACAATGCAAAACCTAAAGAGACATGTGATAAAAAGAAATTATCTTAGATGCTAATCATGCAAGTGATCATGAAAACCCCACCCCATACTTAGAAACACATTGTCCCTAATGTGTAAATGAAGTAAAGAAGAGTGAAAAAGGGTCCTCACAATGTAAAATGGGTTGGTTTGGTATTTGGGTTCACTCATGTGGAGTGATGGTGGATGATCAATCAAAGGTGGTAGAGAGCTCTTGATGTTTGTTATGGCGTCGGGACCCGCGCTAAGCACCGCTAGCCGTCCAAGTCCCACGTCCGCTCCACCCACGTTTGATGCGGGATCACAATCATCATCTTCATGCCATGCAAGACTTCCATGCTACTTAGACAGCACACAAACTCCAAACACACAAAAACACACAAAAACACACAAAAACAGAAAAATCAAAACCCAAACAAAAACGAAAAGGGAAAGATGTCTACCAATGGGTTGCCTCCCATTAAGCGCTTCTTTAAGGTCATTAGCTTGACCAAATTCGGGGGCGTCTCACTCAAGGTGAAGTGGGACAATCATATCCACCGGAGCTCCCGGGATATACTTCTTCAACCGGTGCCCATTCACCTTAAAATCTCCACAATGCTCCCCTCCTATCTCAACCGCTCCATGGGGATAGATCTTCTTCACCACATAAGGACCCGTCCACCTTGACTTTAGCTTTCCGGGGAAGAGCCGCAGCCTCGAGTTGAAGAGAAGGACAAGGTCACCTTCACTCAACTCCTTTGGGATGAGACGCTTGTCATGCCAACGCTTGGTCCTTTCCTTGTAGATTCGGGCGTTTTCATAGGCATCCAACTGGATTTCCTCAAGAGCGTTTATGTCTAGCAACCTCTTCTCACCGGCCTCCTTGAGGTCAAAATTCAGCCACTTTATGGCCCAATACGCCTTATGCTCCATCTCCACCGGAAGGTGGCAAGACTTGCCATAAACTAGCTTATAGGGAGTGGTAAGGTGTTGCCACCTTTATCTCCCGGTTGGAGATCTTCATAGCCCAATCCTTTCTTATCCTAGAAACCGTCTTCTCAAGTATTCCCTTTATCTCCCGGTTGAAGATCTCCACTTGGCCACTAGTTTGGGGATGGTAAGGTGTTGCCACCTTATGAGTCACCCCATACTTAGCCAAAAGTGTCCCGAAGTTCCTATTGGTGAAGTGTTTTCCTCCATCGCTTATGATCACTCTTGGTGTTCCAAATCTAGGGAAGATGACTCGGTTGAAGAACCGCACCACAACTTTGGCATCATTTATGGGAGAGGCGATTGCCTCCACCCATCTCGACACATAATCTACCGCCAATAGGATGTATAGGTTGCCTCAAGAAGAGGGAAATGGCCCCATGAAGTCCATACCCCAAACATTAAATATCTCCACCTCTTGTATGTTGTTCAAGGGCATCTCATTCCTCCTTGAGATGTTGCCCGTCCTTTGGCAAGCATCACAAGCTACCACAAAATTCTGCACGTCCTTGAACAAACTTGGCCAATAAAACCTGGATTGCAACACATTTGCACACGTCTTGTGTGAGCTAGCATGGCCTCCACATCACAAAGAATGACAATGGCGGATCACACTCTCCACCTCATCCTCCGGTATGCCCTCTCTTAAACAAGAGCGGTTCACTCCAATAGTAATGCCTCACATCCTTGAAGAACTTTTTCCTTTGGGCATACGATAGACCGGGTGGCACCTCTTCACAAACGAGATAGTTCATTATATCCGCATACCATGGCTCACCCCCTCTAGTCACTTGAAGCAAGCATTCCTCCATCAATTGCAATTGCTCATCCCGGAATGAGTCATCAATTGGGATGTCGTCTCTCTCAATATCCGATGGTGGTAGCCTACTAAGGTGGTCCGCCACAGAATTTTCGGACCCCTTCTTGTCCCGGATTTCCAAATCAAACTCTTAAAGAAGAAGGATCCACCGAATCAAACGAGGCTTGGCATCCTTCTTTGTAAGGAGATAACGGATCGCAGCATGATCCGTGTACACAATGACCTTCGCTCCAACAAGATACGAGTGGAACTTCTCAAATGCATACACAACCGCTAGCAACTCCTTCTCGGTGGTAGCATAATTGAGTTGGGCATCATCTAGCGTCTTGCTAGCATAATAGATGGCATGTGTAAGCCCATCCTTCCTTTGTCCCAAAACAGCCCCGACGGCCACATCACTCGCGTCACACATGATCTCAAACGGTAAGCTCCAATCCGGAGGTTGCATGATAGGGGCGGTGATCAAAGCATTCTTCAACCTACAAAAAGCCTCAAGGCAATCCTTGGAGAAAACAAACTCAACATCTTTCATTAGTAGGTTAGTAAGAGGCTTAGAAATTTTAGAGAAATCTTTTATGAATCTCCAGTAAAAACCGGCATGCCCTAAGAAACTCCTTACCCCCTCACCGAGGCAGGTGGTGGCAACTTTTCTATTGTATCTATCTTAGCCCTATCAATCTCAATGCCTCGGTTGGACATCAAGTGTCCCAACACAATGCCTTCACTTACCATGAAGTGGCATTTCTCCCAATTGAAGACAAGATTAGTCTCCTCACATCTCTTTAACACCAAAGACAAGATAGCTAAACAATCATCAAATGAAGATCCATAAACAAAGAAATCATCCATAAACACTTCCATGATATTTTCAATATATTCAGAAAAGATAGCCATCATACACCTTTGAAAGGTGGCGGGTGCATTACACAACCCAAATGGCATTCTCCTATATGCAAATGTACCCCAAGGACATGTGAATGTAGTTTTCTCTTGGTCATCCGGGTGAATAGGGATTTAAAAGAATCCACTATAGCCATATAAGTAGCAAAAGTGTGAATGTTGAGCTAATCTCTCTAGCATTTGGTCGATGAAATGAAGAGGGAAGTGATCTTTCCTAGAGGCCACATTTAGTTTCCTATAGTCTATACACATCCTCCATCCCGTAACCGTCCTAGTAGGGATTAGTTCATTATTCTCATTAGTCACTACAGTCATCCCACCCTTCTTAGGAACCACATGCACGGGACTAACCTATTTACTATCCGAAATCGGGAAAATGATTCCCACATCTAGCAATTTAAGGATCTCTTTCTTGACTACCTCTTTCATGATAGGGTTTAGTCTTCTTTGAGGTTCAATTGAAGGTTTATGATTATCTTCCATCAAAATTTTATGCATGCACAAGGAAGGTTTAATGCCAACTAAGTCATCAATGGTATAGCCTATAGCTCTCCTATGCAATCTCAACTCATGCAACAATCTATTCAACTCATCATCATTCAAGCATGCATTAACAATCACCGGATAAGTAGAATTTTCACCAAGAAAAGCATACTTCAAATGAGAGGGGAGGGGTTTAAGTTCAAGTTTTGGAGGACCTTTATCGGTTGGAAACGCTCCATACAATGTAGGCTGAGATGTTTCCAAAGCTATGGAAGACTCTCCTAGGCTCCTTGAAGCTTGATCAACCACTAAGGCACTTTCTGGAGAAACCACGAGCAAAATCATGGCCTCTGGCACAACCACAGCCGTGGAACTTGCTAAGCTGGAACTTTTGAGCATTCCAGAGAGTTCCACGGGACAAATCACGGCCGTGGTTCTTGGTGGCAGGTCGTGATTCCAACAGTTTTTCAGCACACCTTCGTGCACTTCAAATTCAGCACTTGTCTCCTTTTCCAATGGATCCAAAGCCTTGATTTCTTCATTGCAATCATCTTCAACTCCTTCCTCCATCAAACTCAAGCTAAGAACCTTCTCCAAGGGGTCCTTGATCAAGATCGAGCTCATAACTTCTCTACATTCCTCTTGCTCGACAATGTTAAACACGTCTTCACCAAGGGCTGGCCCTTTCATCATTGTGGATAGCTTGAACTTAATATTCTCCTCTCCTATGTTGAAGGAGAGGATTCCATTCTTACAATCTACCAAGCATCCGGATGTAGCTAAGAACGGCCTTCCCAAAATGATAGGAACCGGGTAGTCCGCCGGGATGTCCAAGACAACAAAATCTATCGGTACATAGAACTTCCCGAGTTGCACCGGTATATCTTCCAAGATTCCTATGGGGTGGGTTATGGAACGGTCCGCCATGTAGAGGGTCATCTTGATCGACTTTGGCTCTCCTAGCCCAACCTTGTTGCAAAGTGCAAGTGGGATGATGCTTACACTTGCTCCAAGATCACATAAGGCTTCATACTTCACTTCTCCAACCCCAATTGGCACACAAAAAGATCCCGGATCTCTTAGCTTAGGAGGCATCTCCTCCTTCATAGTTTGGATCAACTCGGAAGATCTCTTTGTCATTCTCACTTCTCCATACTCCTCCAACTTCCTTTTGTTGGAGAGTATCTCCTTCAAAAATTTTCCATAGGCCGGCATACCTAGAATAGCATCCATGAACGGAATGTTAATATGCAATTTAGACATAAGTTCAAGGAATTTACCGAAGTGTTTTTCCAAACGAGCTCTTGCTCATGATTGTGGGAACGGTAGTGGTAGCTTGTATGGAGGTGGTGCCACATATGTTGGCTCATCATCCTTGATTTTGCCTCCTTCTTCTTGCAATGGCTCTTCCTCCACTACCACTTGCTTTCCCTTAGCATTCTCCTTGGGTAAGGGATCCTTCATGCTCAACCCACTCCTTGTTGTGATGGCCAACACTTGGCCTCTTGGGTTATCTTCGGTTCTTCCGGGAAGCTTTCCCGGATCTCTATGAGCTTCACCCGCCCTTTGGAACACTTGTGCTTCTAGCACCTTTTGAGCTTTAGAAATGGAAGTCACCGTGCTCTCAAGACCACTCAACCTTCCAAGCAATTGCTCAAACATCATCTCGGTTCTATCCTTTAGAGGTTGAGTAAATCCGGGTGGAGGCTCTTGTGAAGTCTTAGGTGGTGGAGCTGCGTTTGTGGAAGCGGGAGGGTTCAAGGCACCATCCGGGTTAGAATAGGAAAACCCGGGATGGTAGTGGTTAGGCCGGTAATTGTTGAATTGCCGGTTGTTGTTGAAGTTCCTAGGGCCTTGATAATTGCTGAAGTTTCCCCTTCTCATGTAGTTCACATTTTCCTCCTTGGAAGACAAGTTAGCTTGCACTTGCACTTGAGGGCTTGCTTGATTCTTCAAAGTTGTAGCACACAACTCCCTCAAAGACTTAAGCTCATTGTTGATTGCATCAAGCTTGAAATTACTCATGGTGACTTCACTCACCTCATATGCTCCCGGTTTCCTCCATCACTCTTCCTATGAGACTACTTTTCTATCACCAAAGCTTGTTTCTCTACAAACTCCCAAACCTCATCAACATTCTTCTCCATGAATGTTCCACCGGAAAGCGATTGAAGCTTGAATTGGCTATCCTCATCAAGCCCCTTGAAGTAAATCTCCAATAGCTCTATCTTCGGTATACCATGGTGTGGACAATCTAGGAGGAGGTCCTTGAACCTCTCCCAAGATTTGAATAGGCTTTCTCTATCCTTCATCACGAAGGCATTGATCTTCCCTCTTAGCTCGGTTGTCTTGGAAGGCGGGAAGAATTTAGTCAAGAACTCGGTTATCATCTCCTCCCAAGTACTCACATGTCCTAGTGGAATGGATTGGTACCAAGCCAAGGCTTTATCCTTAAGTGAGAAGGAAAAAGCCCTAAGCTTATGGTTGTTGTTCTCCAATCTAGGCGGCCTAAGAGTCTCCATCAAGATCTCATAGTTCATCAAGTGTTGATGAGGAGACTCTCCTTCCATCCCTCCAAATTGATTATGCCGGATCATTTGTAGAACTTGAGGGCGGAGCTCGTAATCATGGGTTGCGGGATCTCCTAAGTTCACACCCGGACGGTGCACTCTTTGAGCCGGATCCATACGTTGCCCTACCGTTTGTGGCTCCTCAATAGCAATGAGCATAACCCAAATATTAACCGCCGGCTGCGGTTGTGGTGGAGGTGGAGGTTATTGACGATTAAGCTCTCTTTGCACAAGAGCTTGCCTAATCTCTTCAATCTCCCTCCTAGTTGCTTCTTGCCTCTCGTTGGCAAGTCTCCTCTCATTCTCCAAGGCTTTATCCCTTAGCCTAATTTGCTCTAAAGCCTCATCCAAATCAGCTTGAAGATCTCTTGCGGCCATCTCCTTCTTCTTCTTAATGCTCTTAGATCTAGCTTTAAGGGTTTTCTTCGGTTCGGGATCGAATGGAGCTAAATCCTTGCCACGAGATCTTCGCATGCACCTAAAGAATGAGAGATGTCCTGAAAATGCAAAGACACAAACCAAACAAGATCAAAAGCAACAAGAAATACCTACACTATAAACAATCACAAACAATGACTCAACCTAGACCTAGTCCCCGGCAACGGCGCCAAAAACTTGTTACGCTAAAAATTGTATGCACGCAAAAGTCTTAAATTTATAACTCGATATATTTTTCCTAACTCCTAGCGAACCCACAGTGTATGGGTCATTTTGTAGTAAGGATAGTATTCCGAGGTCGAACACAAAGACTAAGGTGAAATTAAGTCAAATAGTGACAAAGAATAGTGTAAATCTAGGCTAAGAAAAGAGAAAGGAATAAAGAAAAGAAAATCACAATGTTTTTGGGTTGGTTTTGTGGTGATCTAGCAAGGATCACAATATCATGCAAGATTATAGAACAAACTAACAAATCAAGCTAGAAACACGAATAAGCAAAACAAACACGAGGTATGTGATCAAAGAGAGAAAGGCGGATTCTAGGGGTTAGGAATTCCAGTTATGGCATTGGACTCAAGCTTCTAATCAATCTTGGACTAGCTATAGTATGTTGGGAAAGGGTGTTTCTCAAATGGAACCAATCACCGGGTAGGTCTCTGATAACGTGATTTATGACGTTAGTATAGGCATACATTTAGATAGTTTTTCCCGTTATTCGTGCACGGTTTGGCATTAGTTCACGACGTTTACACTCATTTCGTGCATATTTCTAGAAAAGACGTCTACACGAGCTTTTGTCGGTTTTGTAGGTATTTCGGGGATCTTTTGGGCATTAATCGATACATTCGAGGGTCAAGGCTCATGGTGGTACACATCCAAGGCTTTGAAGGAACATAATTGGAGCAATGAAGGACACAAAGACCCTTATTGGTGCAAGCAATGGAGCAACTCATGGCTAGATGATCATAACAAGTCTCTGTTGAAGAAAATCGACCTACACTCAGGAAAATCGGCCGATTTATTTGATTGGGTCGATTTTTTGGCCTTTGACAGCTTAAGCCACGTGTCCCACGATCTCTTTGTCCGGCCTTGCTCTTGGTGGAGAATATAAGTGGGCCTGCAAGCTGTTGCTGAATTCATCTCTCATGCCCCTCACACACATCCTCTAGCATCTTCCCAAAGACTCTTAGATTGTAGCCTCTCTTCAAGGCACCCTTGTGGGTGTTCTTGAGAGAGATTAGTATAGATTTCAATTTCGTAGTGAGATTTGAGTGATTTTTGTGAAGAAACTTGTTGAAGGTTGTAAAATCTGACTTGGAGCTACATTTGGTGTGTTGAAAGACTTGTTTTGAGCTCAAATCCAGCTAAGTTTCATTGCTTTCATTTCCTTACTTCATCTTCTTGCTATGGATTCCATGTATGCTTGTATGATGATTTTAGATCTTGAAATGCATGTTGTTGGCTAGTTTAATGTGATTCTAGAGTGATGGATTGATGGTTATAGCTTGGGTGATGATAGAATGGACTTACATGTTAGTTTAGGATGATTTTTGTGCCCGAAACCTAAACCAGAGGAGAAAAATCGACCTGTTCTTCAGTAAATCGGCCGATTTTTGCTATGATCCACCCGATTTTTCCTTCTATTGCTCTTTAATTGATGAATCTGTATGTTAGGATGTTAGATTGTTGAAATCCTAGTGTTTGTTGAGCATGATATAGCTTAGGGTGACCTAATGCTAGCAAACTAAGTGAGGAAAGAGACCTACCCGGTGATTTCCAATTTTAGATACCTAAGATGATGAATTCTAGGTAGTAGTGAGCCTCACAAGCCGCTATTGGATTGAGTGTGCTAGGATTATTGCTTGAGACTTACCTTTTCCGAGACTTACCCGGTAAGGAGAGGTTTGCCCCTTAAGTAGTGTCCGGTTTGTGTAGAATTCCCAACTTTACCTCCTTGAGACTTACCCGGTAATAGGAGTTTGGTGCGGGATTAGTGAAGCATGAGACTTACCCGGTAATTGCTTCCATTAGAGAAACACCCTTTCCCAACACCGCAGCGTTGTCCTTAGAATCTTTAGAAGCTTGAGTCCAATGCCATAACCGGAAATCTTGACCTCTAGAATCCATTTTTCTCTCTTTGATCACACATCTTGTGTTTGTGTTGCTTGTTTGTTTTGCTAGCTTGAGTTGTTAGTTTGATTTATTATTTTGCATGAATTGTGATCTTTGATTGATCACCCCAAAACCAACCAAAAATATCGTGCTTTTCATTTCTTTATTTCTTTCTCTTTTCTTAGACTAGATTCACACTATTTTTGATCATTAAATGACTTGATTTCGCCTCAGTCCATGTGTTCGACCTCGGAATACTTTCCTTCCTACATAACGATCCGTACACTGCGGGTTTTGCTGGGTAGTTTAGGAGATTAGATCGAGTTTATAAATGTAAAGCTTTTTGTGCTACACATCCTAGCGTAACAAGTTTTTGGCACCGTTGTCGGGGACTAGGTCTAGATTAAGTCATTTGATTTTGATTGCTTTTAGTGTTTATCTTTCTTGTTACTTTTGATCTTGTGTTGTTTTTGTCTTTGCCTTTTCATGTTTGCCATGGACGGATTGTACTTCCAAGACGACCTTGACAACATGGAGTATGAGGAGTGGATGGAAAGCCAAGATCTAGGACCTCTCCATTATGAGTTTGAGTATTGGGAGGAGTTTAATGCCTATCATGAGTCCCATGATCAAGCTCACATGACTACATTGCCTTATGTGGAACCTCACCATCAACCTCACAATGACCGAGTGGAATCAATGCTAGAAGAAATGTTGAGGAAGATGGATGATCTAGAGAGCAACCTTGCTTCCATTTCGAGTACCCACATGGTGCTTGAAGTGGAAGTATTTGAACAAGAGGAGGTTCACCATGAGGAGATCCAAGAATTACCCGATTCAACCATAACCAATAGAGACCTTGAGGAAGAGTTGAATGAAGCTCGGGAGCAATTGTGGCTAAGGGATTTGGCCCTGGAGGATGCAAGAAGATTGAATATCGAGAGAGAAGAACAAATGAGGAGGGAGATTGAGGAGATTAGGCATGCTCATATGCTAGGAGATCCTACCATCCTTCAAGGCTTACCTCCACCTCCTTCACCTTTGGAGGAGTGCAATGAAGTACTCTCACACCCGGACATCCTTGCCATCAACCCCGGAACCACACTTGAAGAGCTCACGAGGGAGAGCCCTAAGCTAGCTTCAACTCCTTCCAATCCCTCCTTGCTTGCCCGGAGTACACACGAAGATTGGAGCCCCTTTCCTAAGGAGTTTCCCATGTTGAATGATGGAGGCAAGCATGATGGATCCATGATGGTTATGGAGCACC
The DNA here is from genome assembly GCA_033239125.1 of Fagopyrum homotropicum. Taxonomy (NCBI): domain Eukaryota; kingdom Viridiplantae; phylum Streptophyta; class Magnoliopsida; order Caryophyllales; family Polygonaceae; genus Fagopyrum; species Fagopyrum homotropicum. The sequence continues at coordinate 66,222,950 of BSWB01000003.1, forward strand.
TCAATGAAGAATTCTTTCCAAGAACCGGCCTTCTTTGGATCATAGAGGATGAGGATGACAAGCATCTCACCGGTATGACCGCGGAGTACCAATTATCTAAGTATGGGGTGGCACCTATGGTTGCAACTCCATACTATCATCAAGGGAGCAGTGATGAAGGAGTCTACTACTCACCGGTGAAGAGAGAACTTAAAGCTTATTTGGGCATCAAGTGGCCCTTGCTTGTCATCATGGATGCCGGAAAGCGATGGTTGCTTGGACTCCTCAAGCAAACCATGGTATTCGAGGTGGATTGACACATCCTCGGAGTTTGGTCAAGCTAATGACCTTAAAGAAGCGCTTAATGGGAGGCAACCCATTGGTACATGTCTTTCCCTTTTATTTTTCTTGTTTTTGTTTGATTTTGCTTTTGGTGTGCTTTGTTTTTCTTTTGTGTTTTTGGGTGCTAGATCTTGTTGTTGTCATGAGTGATGAGATGCTGGAGGTCATGTGAAAACCTCATGGAACTGTTGAGAAGAAGGTACAAGATCCAAGCACATGGACGAGGAGGAAATCACCCAGAAAAATCGGCCTGTTCTTCATCCAGATCGGCCGATTTCCTGGGCAGTTGGTCCGATTTTTCCTTCTGTAAAGGAAAGTGATGATCTCCAATCAAGCATGGATGGAGCGGACGTGGAACTTGGACGGCTTGCGGTGCCAAGCGCGGGTTCCGACACCATAATGAACATCAAGAGCTCTCTACCATCCTTGATCAATCATCCACCATCATCATTCGATGTGAACCGAAATACCAAAGCATCACCAATTTTACATTGTGAGAACTCTCTTTCACTTCTTTATTTAGTTTACACATTAGGGACAATGTGTTTCTAAGTATGGGGTGGGGTTTTCATGATCACTTGCATGATTAGCACCTAGATAGTTTAATATTGTCACATGTTTCATTATGTCTTGCATTGTACATACATATTTCGAAAAATCCAAAAAAAATCAGAAAATTTTAAAAACAATTTAGTGCTTCTAAGCTTGGGAATGACCCTTATGATGAAATTGTCTTGTGAATTAGCTATGGATGGCCTTATGTGTTGAATAGATGAATGCATATGTGGACTTGAAGTACTTATCTTGAATCCCATGTTTGAATTGTGATCATGAATGTTTGCCTTGATTGAATTGAGGATTGAAAGTCGAAATTACATGCTAGTTCTTGCACATCATTTAGGAGTGATTGAGGCAATTCATCTTTCTCTACTTCTCATCTTGATCATGTTGTTTGAGCACCTCAATTGATGAAAAATTTTACCTCTTTTGACCCATCCAGGACTAGGAGCATGCTAGTGTGTTGATGCGTGTGAAAAGCAAGTGTGGGGTGAAGTTGTTGATGAAAGAATGTTGTGAATGAAGTGCTGAACTTGTTGTGAAAAGTGTAGAAAAACAATATAGGTTTGGGGACGTCGGTTTAAATGACGAGTAACTCGGCACCATTCACATAATCGGGTGTTTGTTTCTTGCCAAAGTCAAATAAACCGATAGTCCTAACGAGCTTTGGTATGTGTGCCCGGTGTGGATGCACCTCGAAAAATAAAAAAACCCGAGGACGGATAATCACCAAGGTTTCGGCTTTTGTACACCAATGCCATTGTCTCAAAAATAAGCGAAAAAGAAAAGAAAGCAAAGAAAAGATGGAGAAAATTATACACTTGTTGGGAAGTTGAGCAAAAACGAAATTGTAGAGTTAGTTCCTTTCCCGGATTAGCATCACATGACCTAAAAATTCCCACCTAATCACAACGTTTCTTAGCCTCTTCTTTACTAAGTCCTTGTGACCTAAATGCATGTGTGTAAGACTTAGTGATCTAGATTGGACATACTCATGATCATCTTGACTTCTTCATTTTCACCTCTCATGCATGCTTTCTAGTTAAGTATAATTGTCTTTCCATGCCTTCATTCATTTGATGCATGATTGATTGTCCATTGCTATGAAACATGACTATGAAGGTGATCCAATGTTAGAAGCACAAATTCCAAAAAGATTTTGTTGTTTTTCTGCATGCATAAATCACGTCATCTCTTAGTCTATAGTTGGGTCTTGCTCGGGGACGAGCAAATCTTAAGTATGGGGTATTTTGATAACGTGATTTATGACGTTAGTATAGGCATACATTTAGATAGTTTTTCCCGTTATTCGTGCACGGTTTGGCATTAGTTCACGACGTTTACACTCATTTCGTGCATATTTCTAGAAAAGACGTCTACACGAGCTTTTGTCGGTTTTGTAGGTATTTCGGGGATCTTTTGGGCATTAATTGATACATTCGAGGGTCAAGCCTCATGGTGGTACACATCCAAGGCTTTGAAGGAACATAATTGGAGCAATGAAGGACACAAAGACCCTTATTGGTGCAAGCAATGGAGCAACTCATGGCTAGATGATCATAACAAGTCTCTGTTGAAGAAAATCGACCTACACTCAGGAAATTCGGCCAATTTATTTGACTGGGTCGATTTTTTGGCCTTTGACAACTTAAGCCACGTGTCCCACGATCTCTTTGTCCGGCCTTGCTCTTGGTGGAGAATATAAGTGGGCCTGCAAGTTGTTGCTGAATTCATCTCTCATGCCCCTCACACACATCCTCTAGCATCTTCCCAAAGACTCTTAGATTGTAGCCTCTCTTCAAGGCACCCTTGTGGGTGTTCTTGAGAGAGATTAGTGTAGATTTCAATTTCGTAGTGAGATTTGAGTGATTTTTGTGAAGAAACTTGTTGAAGGTTGTAAGATCTGACTTGGAGCTACATTTGGTGTGTTGAAAGACTTGTTTTGAGCTCAAATCCAGCTAAGTTTCATTGCTTTCATTTCCTTACTTCATCTTCTTGCTATGGATATCATGTATGCTTGTATGATGATTTTAGATCTTGAAATGCATGTTGTTGGCTAGTTTAATGTGATTCTGGAGTGATGGATTGATGGTTATAGCTTGGGTGATGATAGAATGGACTTACATGTTAGTTTAGGATGATTTTTGTGCCCGAAACCTAAACCAGAGGAGAAAAATCGACCTGTTCTTCAGTAAATCGGCCGATTTTTGCTATGATCCACCCGATTTTTCCTTCTGTTGCTCTTTAATTGATGAATCTGTATGTTAGGATGTTAGATTGTTAAAATCCTAGTGTTTTTTGAGCATGATATAGCTTAGGGTGACCTAATGCTAGCAAACTAAGTGAGGAAAGAGATCTACCCGGTGATTTCCGATTTTAGATACCTAAGATGATGAATTCTAGGTAGTAGTGAGCCTCACAAGCCGCTATTGGATTGAGTGTGCTAGGATTATTGCTTGAGACTTACCTTTTCCGAGACTTACCCGGTAAGGAGAGGTTTTCCCCTTAAGTAGTGTCCGGTTTGTGTAGAATTCCCAACTTTACCTCCTTGAGACTTACCCGGCAATAGGAGTTTGGTGCGGAATTAGTGAAGCATGAGACTTACCCGGTAATTGCTTCCATTAGAGAAACACCCTTTCCCAACACCGCAGCGTTGTCCTTAGAATCTTTAGAAGCTTGAGTCCAATGCCATAACCGGAAATCTTGACCTCTAGAATCCATTTTTCTCTCTTTGATCACACATCTTGTGTTTGTGTTGCTTGTTTGTTTTGCTAGCTTGAGTTGTTAGTTTGATTTATTATTTTGCATAAATTGTGATCTTTGATTGATCACCCCAAAACCAACCAAAAATATCATGCTTTTCATTTCTTTATTTCTTTCTCTTTTCTTAGACTAGATTCACACTATTTTTTATCATTAAATGACTTGATTTCGCCTCAGTCCATGTGTTCGACCTCGGAATACTTTCCTTCCTACATAACGATCCGTACACTGCGGGTTTCGCTGGGTAGTTTAGGAGATTAGATCGAGTTTATAAATGTAAAGCTTTTTGTGCTACACATCCTAGCGTAACAGTCTCATGATCCACTAATCCCGCAACTAAATTCCTATTACCGGGTAAGTCTCTAGGAACCTAAGGTTGGGAAATCTACACAAACCGGATTGCTATCTAGGGATCTAACCTCTCCTTACCGGGTAAGTTTTGGGAAGGCGAGTCCTAAACATCAATCCTAGCACACTCAATCCAATAGCGGCTTATGAGGCTCACTACTACCTAGAGTTCATCATCTTTGGTACTTAAGATCGGAAATCACCGGGTAGGTCTCTTTCCTCACTTAGGTTCCTAGCATTAGGTCACCCTAGGATAGATTAAGCTTAACAAAAACTAGGATTTCAACAATCTAACATCCTAACATTCAGATTTATCATTTAAGGCACAACAGAAGCAAACCACGGTCAGATCATAAGAACCACGGCCGTGGTTGTATAAGAACAAACCGTGATTTTTAACAGCACTTAATTACGAGCAAGCAAATCATCCAAAGATACATTTAAGTCTATTCTATCATAGTCGAAGCCATAACCATCATTCCCTTACCCTAAAATGGCATCTATTTAGCCAACAACATGCATCTTAACAATCAAACTCAACAAGCATACATTCATGGCTTCCATAGCAAGAAAATGGAGGGAAAGAGAAACAAAACAAGTAGGATAAAAAAGCCAAGCTGAATAAAAGTCAAGAAAGACTTACAACCCTTCAAAATAAGGTTCGAATCGTTTCTTACAACCCTAGCAATTATCTTCCACAAAACTCCCTCGAATCCACTCAAAAACTATGAAAACTATGAAACTAGTGTTCTTCTTCTTCCTCTCCAAATGAGAGTGTTTCTTCTCCTCCAAGAGTAGCTCCAATCCAATGGTGTGTAGTTGTGAGAGTGTGGAAGAGAATGGAATGATGATCCCCTTTAGAATCAGCCTGCAAGACTACTTATAGCCTCCACCAAGAGCAAGAGTCGGTTATAGAGATCGTGGGACAGCTGTCCCAGCTGTCCAGAGGGAATCACGGTCCAATTCCACGGCCGTGGAAGTGCCAGTGACCGTGGTTTTGGTGTTTCATCCCTCTTTTGATCGTTGAGCCATGAGTTGGTGCAAGGCATGCACCAACATGGTCCTATGTGTTCTCCTTAGCTCCTAGATTGCTCCCTAATGAGTCCGGAAGTGTGTCATTGCGAGGAACGATCCTCGAATGTATCGATTAAGCTCCAAAAGCTCCCAAAATACCTACAAAACATGCAAAAGTCCGTGTAAACGTTTATCTCGACAACATACATGAATTAAGTGCAAATCGTCACGAACTAATGCCAAACCATGCATGATTAACGGGAAAAGCTATCTAAATGGATGCCTAAACCTACATCATAAATTGTGTTATCAAAATGTCCTTCGAATGCAGGCGTCTCATATCTCGCTCTAGGAATGTAATCGGATGCTCAACAAAGATGTTGTTTGGTTCAACCACTAGATCATTATAACTCACAAGGTGTGTTGGATCTGGTATGTGCTCTCTCAGTTGAGACATATCTAACACAAGGTGAACACCTTCTAACCCCGGAGGGAAAGCTAATCGTTATGTTGCCTTCACAATTTTGTTCATGATCTCAAGTAAACCAACATATTGGGAACTCATTTTCCCCTCTATACCAACACATTTTGACGTCTTGCATCGGAGATACTCTCAGTCACACATGAGCTCTCACTCTGAACTCTAGAGGTCGATGCCTCTTGTCTCCATATAACTTTTGGCGACTCTGTGCAGCCAGCATCCTTTCTCTAATCAGCGTTACTTGAACTATATAATCCCGAATCTAATCAGGTGCTACCCCACTGATACTGCTAGGCTCCTTCTAGCGTAAAGGTATACGGCATCTACGTCTATATAGTGCCTCATATGGGGCCATCCCAATAAATACATGTCAATCATTGTTATATAATAAATTAATTAATGGGAGGTAATCTAACCATCCATGTTTCCAATCCAACACACAAGCTCATAGTATATCCTCAAGGGTCTAGATGGTCCTCTCTGACTAACCATCTGTCTGGGGGTGAAACGCATTCGGGAAGTGTAGACTCGTCCCCAAAGCAATCTAAATTTGCTGCCAAAACCTCAAGGTAAACCATCAATCTCGATCAGAGATGATCGTCCTCAGTACTCCATGGAGTCTTACTATCTGTCTAGTGTACTCCTCAGCCAATCTGTTCCCTGGCTACATCTCTCCGATAGGAATGAAATCTGCCGTCTTCGTCAGTCGGTTAACAACAACCTGAATAGCGTCAAAACTTCTGCTGGGCCTCAAACCGGTCACCAGGTCCATGGAGACGTCCTCCCACTTCCAATGTGGTACTGACAGTTGATGGAGCTCACCTCCAGGTCTACAATACTCGATCTTGACCTGCTGATAGGTCGCACACTATGCCACAAATATAGCTACATCGGGCTTTAGTCCTCCCCACCAATATGAGTGTCTTACATCATGGTACATCTTACTCGTACCTGGATGTACTGAATAAGGTGTATAGTGAGCCTTCTGTAAGATCCTTTGTCTCAACTCTGCATCAGCAGGTACACCGATGCGGTCATGACGCCTCATCACTCCATCTGCTCCAATGGAGAACTGTGGTGCCTCTTCACGAGACATCCTCTCTCTGATCCTCATCAAGGTCGGGCAAGTCCCCTACTTTTACTGGATCTCAGCCAACAGACCAGGTAGAACCTCTAAAGCATTCAACTGTGCATTCTCATCGACGCTGGAGGTTATTCAACTCCCGTTGCATAAAAATATACTTCAAACTCTTATGGTTTACGAAGATCTGACATGTGGCACCATACAGATAATGTCTCTAGATCTTCAAAGCATGAAGTACCACTGCCAACTCCAATTCGTGAGTCGGGCAGTTTTCCTCATACGTCTTCAACTGTCTAGACACATAAGCAATCACTCTCCCTCTCTTCATCGATACACATCCCAAGCCTAGCTTCGATACATCAATGTAAACCATGAAATCCTCAGAACCCATTGGCTATAACAAGATAAGAGTAGAGGTCAAACACCTCTTCCACTCCTCAAATCTCTGGGCGCACTGATCAGACCACACAAATCTGGTAGTATTCCTCAATAGACTCGCCAACGGACGGGCAATCACAGAAAATCCCTCTACGAAGCGTCGGTAGTAACCAGCTAGGCCAAGAAAGCTACGCACTCCCTTGGCATCCTCAGATATCCAGAACTCACACTTAGAGAGCTTCGCATACAATTCTCTATCCCTCAAAATCTACAAAACTGTCCTCAGATGACCGGTATGCTCCTCTTTGCTACGAGAGTACACCAGAATGTCATCAATGAAGACCACCACTAACTTATCAAGGAAGTCGATGACGATACTGTTCATCAACTCCATGAAGACCACTAGGGCATTCTGTAAGCCAAATGGTATCAATACCAACTCATATTGTCCATCGGGTCCGAAATGTCGTCTTGTATACATTCTTCTCTTTCTCACCTTTCACTGGTGATATATAAAATGCAGATCAATCCGGGAGAACATAGTCACTCCCTGAAGCTGGTCCAACAAATCTTCATTATGAGACAGTAGATACTCGTTCTTAATGGTCACCTGGTTCAAATCCTTATAGTCGATACGTAATCTCAACAATTCGTCCTACCTTCACATGAAGAGGATAGGTGCTTCTCATGGGAATACGCTAGGGAAATGAAGGCCTTCTCAGCCAACTCCTTAAGTTGCTTCTTCAACTCAAACATCTTGAGAGGCACCATGCAACATGCGCCTTCGAGTTCGGTTTCGTACCAAGCTCCGACGAAGAGAGGGAGAGGGAGAGAGGAAGGGTGGTCGTAGATTAGTTGAACGACTCGGTGTTGAGGTCCACACTCCTCTGAGGCAACAAACTAGACAGTTCAACAAACACGTCTATAAACTCGCAGACCACTAGAATATCCTCCAATGTTGGACTCTCTCCCTCCTTCATGGCATAACATCAGAAGGCATCACATTCATGTGCTATAAGCCTTGCAACCCGTATGGTACTAATGACAGAACCCGTCTTCCAAAGGTCTTTACCTCGGAAGACCTCTATCTAATCTATCTCAGTAGAGACTATAACAGCCTTCCAACTGACATCTAACACAGCATGATATCTATCCGTCCAATCCATACACATAATGACCTCCTCATGCACCTATGGCATGACAAAGAAGTCTACAAGCAACACACAAGTCCATACATCAAGGGAAAAACCACGCATCTCACGGGTACTCCAGACCCTACTAACATCAGGTAACTCTATCAAAGAAGATTTGAACCCTACTACATCTAAGGTCAAACTGTTAACACATTCATTAAAAAACAAAGAGTGTATATCACCCATATCAAACAAACTCCACTAGGTAAATCATTCACAAGGATCGTACCTGTAACAGCTAACGTCAGCGACTCCATTGCATATCATCACTCAAACCTCGGACCTATGCTCCTCAGGTATCACTGAGGTCGTCGCCATATCCTCCATTTCTACTCTTTCTGAACCAGAAAGAGGAAGGTCTTGCTGAGAAGAAACACTACCTTGTTGACAAAAACGGACCAGATGGCCTAATTCACCACAGGTGAAGCAAGCTATCGGTGCCAAGGGGAACCCATAATGAAAATGACCTGGATCACCATAGTTGAAACACAATTGTCCCATCCTTGCAACCTGTGCAACTAAAGGGTAACTCGATCTTCATCGCCCACCCTTAGTGATCTTACTCCGGGAAGGAACTTGTAAAGGCAGCGTCTTGCCCTTTCGGCAAAACTTCGCTCTATGCCCTGCTTTACCACACGTGAAGCATATTACTAGCGTCTTTGGGCACTCAGTTCGCCGGTGTCCAAACTTCTCGCAATTAAAACACTATAGTTCCTTGCCAGTCGTCCTCGTGGCCAAAGGACCGCTTGATTGTCCTGGTATCTGACTTGGTCCAACATTCACAATCCTTGCTTTTCCACTAACTAATTCAGTCTGTTGCTTCCTCTTTGATCTGGAAGCTTTAGTTGGTCCCACATATGTTGGTAGATCCGGTGTAGGTCTACCAGCTCTTGGAACCTCTTGTACTTGACCTATATATTCTTGAAACTCAAATCCACTCATTGAGACATAGTCAGTCTCTACAAGGTCGTCCTCTGCTGCTGGTGAAACAACAACAGAAATTGTTCCCTGACTTGGCGCTACGGGAGGAAGAGGGGGCATATCCCCACCTCGTCCCACTATAGATGTTGCTCTAGTTTGAGCCATCTGCAGGGTATGCGCACCTAATCTTATAAGGCTATATATATGCCATATGTATATATATATATAATACATACACATAATCCATAATACACATATATATACATATCTATGCTGTAGAGATCCATGGCAGAGGTGGCAACTTCTCGTACATTCTAACCCAAAACCATACTTAAAACCAAAAATCCTTTGAAAATGTCAGACCCCTTTCGGGTTCTGTTCATTTTACCTATCAAACCTCATTGAAGGTAGCAAGTGTCATTGTTGTCAACCTAAGACTCTGATACCAACTCTGTAACACCCCGAATCTACGGGACTCGGAGTGCCACATTGGGCTAGGATCTCACAGTGGATCCTGACCCTAGTCTGACAACAAGTTCATTAGTGTAGTAACCTTGGATCATCCCTAGTGAACTTGTTGTCAGGCTAGGGCCAGGATCCACTGTGAGATCCTAGCCCAGTTGTAACGCCCCGTTTATTAGGAGCGTTTTCGATATGTTCTTTCCGACGGTTATTGATGATATTAATACCTTAAGTATATTTCACGAGTATTTTAAGTCGTAAATTCAATTTTTTTTTTCGAGTATATAATCTAACGATATTTTTTTTTAACTTATTTTTGGAATCTCGTGATTTAGTTACGAGATCGATTTATACGTCGCAAAGAATATTTTTGTGAGTTTATTATTATATACTCGATCCACATAAATTTTCCCAATTCGAAATTCCCGTTTTGTTTACTTCGATCGAGTTAGTTTATTATATTCTATTCCCCTTTCCTTATTTCTTTTTTCCCTTTTCTCTTTTTCTTTCTCCTCTCTTTTACTCATGAAGAACCCCCTCACTTCCCCCGACCTCTCGCTCTAGCCGGCCCCTCGTTCTCAGCAGCTGGCCTACTGCAACTCGGCCCCTCGTTCCCCTGCGAGCCCTGCAACTGTCTCTTTCCCATCCGCTCCATTCAATCTCGCTGATCTTCAACCCTCCACAGTCGCATCTCTTCTAACCTTTCTCCTCTCGATATCAACCATGTTTAACGACCTCTACTGGATCCACGAGGGAGCCACTGCCAAAGCTAGCCAGATTTGTCGAGCCTCACAAACTTTGTGCCCAGACCTGGCCCGAGATTGAGTCGTCGCCCCCGAGCCTACACGGTGCATCGCCTCAACCCGTCTCCACTTCTTGCAGCCTCGATTTGGAACCGTCTTAGATCTCATCACCTACCCTCCAACCGGAAACTCCTCTGCAACCAGGAGCAACGCAGCCTCGATCTCTCCGGAATCCACCTCGACGCCGTTGATCTTCACCATCGGGCTTCACCAGGAAATAGAGAAGTCGCCTCCCTGGTTTTCCCCAAATCGAGCCCCTTTGTCTGCTCCTCTATCGAGCCATGCTTTGCCCCGCAGCTCCGCCGCCTTGGCTTGCCGCTAATGGAGCCTTGCCGGAGCCTTGGCCGCCGCCAGTGCAGCCTCTCCTCTACCCCTGCCGTCGTGCTCCTTCATTTTCCCAGCCAAAGAAGAAGCAGTTGAAGCTTCAAACCCTTCTCTCTTAATTACAAACGGGCCCCCTTGACTTTGGTATAATTACAATATGGGCCCATGTTTTGTATTTGCACATTTTACCCAGCTTTTTGGAGATTAACGATTATGTCCTGCTGATTTATATAGTTATAGTTTTGGCCCTATGTTTTGGATATGTGCAGATTTGCCCTTATAAATAAATTATAGATTTGACCCAAAGTTTATTTTCAGAAAATGACCTAAGTTTCTTGAGTTCCATATTTATGGTCCGGAGATTTAATTGCGAACTTTGACCTATGTTCATATAATTGTATAAATTCCCGGAAAATATTTTTACGAGTTTTTAACATTGACTTTGAAAACGAGTTTTTTTAGATTTATTTATAGTATATATTCCGTTCAAGTTTAGCATATATGCTAAATTTTCCTAGTTATGGTGTTAGGTTCGGAAGCGCCCCGATAAAGGCATAACGAGTCCAAGTCAACATCCGTTGAACGACTTCCGTCTTTTGACGTCGTGTGAGTATTCTTTCCCCTCGATCTAGTTATGTTAAGTTTTAGTATCATGCTAGGATGGATCTAGCTTAACTTAGAGTTAATGTCAAGTAGTGATTTTGAACCTTAGGTGAGTTTTGAGGATTTGATATTGTTTGATGGATTGATGTCGATTCTAAGCTTGAGATGGTATTGCGGTCTAGTGAGGTTTTCATAAGGATTCGAGTATATGGTTTGATCTTGTGAGAATCATTAGGCTTGAGGTGTTGATACTGTCTTGTGAGGTTGTTTATGGCTTTAAGTTGTATGTTGAGCTTGTGAGAATTTAGGGGTTGAGGTTATGATTGTTGAGGTTGTGGACTAGAAAGAGAGTATCCTAGTGGTGTTGTGAGTTATGATCTTGCGAGATCCGAAGGTTTAGAAGTCTTAGGACTTCTAGCTTCTGTTGAGTGTGATGTGAGCACGAGGGATTCTAGGATGCGGTCCTAGAATTGAGAGTCAAATGGTCTTCCGTAGATCATTTGTCTAGAAGTCTAAGACTTCTATTGTGAGTGGGTTGTTGTTGATATAATTATCTTCTTGTGAGCAGGTTATGGGCTTCCTCCCTAAGGAAGCGAGAGTGTTGTGAGTTGAGTGTGGGACAAGGTAAGTCTCCGGACTTACTTAGCTCGTATTCCTTGTATTAGCATTGATGTGTGTTTGGTGTTGTGTGTTTATTCTTTATTGTTTATAACAACTAAACCGGAAATAGGATTACCGACCTTTATATATTATTTGGACCAAGTGTATGATAACGGGCGGTGTTAACTTGTCTAGCTCTTGCGTAGAGTTAGGAAGTTCTTGGCGACTAGCCCGTGTGGTTAGACGGTCGGATGCATCCGTACCGTTCCATGCGGTATGTGGGGACCGAGGCGAGTTTCGGGAGATTCTCGTATCACAAAAGAAGTTGAATTAGAACGGGATATGACTTAAAAATAAAAAGATAATAAACCGGACTTGTGTGATTTGGTGTATATTGTGTGTTGTGTTGATTTACTTGTGTTTGTGTCTTTCACCTTGATTCTAATGCTTCGAATATTAGCTAACAGTTTTATACCGATTGTTGTAGATTGCCTTGTAGGTTAGGAATGCGGCCGAAAGATCCAGAAGAGTGGGCAGCCGGGGTTCCGTACATTTTAGGATTGTGTTTTGGGCGGAGTCGAGTTTGAGTATTGTGTTTATTGTATATTGTATGTCACGTGTTGGCGTATAGTCTTAGAGTTGTTTTTTTTTCCGGTTGAAGTCCTTTGTTGTGTTCTTTCGGGTTTTCTTTTCATTTGCATTAAAAGGACTTTTCGGTTTTGCCTTTATTTGTGTCATGTTGAAAGATCCGGTGAAATTGTTGTCAGGCTATGGGTCCGGACCCATTGTGAGGTCTCAACCCGTAGCATCCCGAGCCCCGCGAATTTGGGGTGTTACACCAGTAGCGCCCCGAGTCTTGCGGATTTGGGGTGTTACATGTGATTAGCCCCATTTGTTGATACATTTCTTCTTCATTAGTGTAGTAACCAAATTCATCAATACTCAAAAAAATCATTTCTTTGTCAAATATATCAAGCAGATCCTTGATTTTCTAACTCTTCTTTCTTATTCTTCTTTCGTTTTGGGTTTTTTAAAGTTAAAGTTGGTACAAAAAAATTTCTTTTGGGAATTTTTGTTTTGCAACGGATACTTATAAGAAAAACCAAATAACTTTTTTGTTGGAGGATTTAAGAATGTTGTTGCACCAATATGTCTAATTTCATTGGTATTTTCAAGATTAATTTTTTATTTTCTTCTATAATAGATAATAAGGTAGTAAATACTTCGTCCCTATATTTTGCAAGATTTGTTCACAACTTAATAAATCCCGTTTTAAATCTGCAATATCGTCGATTATAGTATTTTAAAATAGTTACGTAATGACCTTGTCCATTGTTTAAATTTTTTGCATGTGGGGCTAGTTTATGTGGACAATTTTTGAAAACCTCCAATTTTACATCATTTTTTGGATTTTTTTATTAACTTTGTATGTTTTGTTAATTACTTGAGTCTGATACCAATTGACAAGATCATATACAAATTATAAAATATGATTTAGGTTATAAATAAGGTATTTTTTTTTTGAAAATGGAAAGTGTAATATCCGGAAAATTTTAGTTTCCGTCTAATACCGATAAAAAACGGATTCCGACCGCCAACCCTTTTTCTTCTTAATTTAACTAAAACAATATCATATCCCATCATTTTATGTGACCATAATTCACATAAAATGACAAAAATTGTAACTGAATAATTCTTTCGTATAGTTAAAACTCGAAGAACGGTATCGTGCAAATAATGACACAACCGCTAAACCCATCTTCTAATTATTAGAACATGCCCAGCAGGTGGCCCATAAACCTTCCACCGGCCCACCAGGACCATTACCTAATCTCCTTACTAATAGAAAAGATTTACCCTAATCTAATTACCCCCTTAACCTAACTAGCGGTTGAAACCGAAGAGCAGATCATCCTCTCCTCTCCCTTCTGCACAGCCATCTGGAACTACTGCTACTCCTACGATCTACACGGCCGGGACCGCTGCACCTTCCACCTGCTGCAACTGCGTCGACTAGTGAGACAGGGCTGCTAACGTTGTGGGATCCCCTGTGAACGAAATCGAGAAGCCATATCCAACCGGCGTTGCTTGGTCGATCAATCTCCGGAAGTACCTCATCCCGTAACCCAGGCGGCACAAATCCGACCTCGTTCCCCTCTCGTCAAACTGGAGTAGCGCCGCCTTCGGTTGTCCTCGGTTGTCATCGGTAAATAGGTGAGCCTTACTTCTTCGTAAGTTCTTTCACGCAGCGAGTGTAATCGGAGTATGCTTATCGACTTTCCTGTGGCCGGTACTGTGCAGACTTGATCGAGTCCTGTGGCCGGTACTACGTCCTCGGTTGTCAACTGGAGTAGGCTGCAACGTTTCTTCAAGAGTGATTGACGGCTTGTGCGGAGACGGGTGAGTCTTCTGCCCAGTATAAGTGTGTGTAGATAAGTATGTATATAAATCTGTAGATTAGGAAGTGGTGATGTGTAAGAATTGTACGGGTATATATACAGAGAGGAAGGAAATAGAGGATCCGAGTGTATATATATATAATTATATGCTCCAGTGTAGGGTACGTATGTATAGATTATATAGATATAGGAATAGAATTGATAAGTGTACGTATAAGTGTCAGTGCAATATAGGTAGGCTTAATATAGGTGTGTACGTGTAGATAGATTAAGATTGTGATTAGAGAATGTGAGTGTATAAATATATATAATAATAGATTGAAGATTTGGGTATATATGTTTATGATTGGGTGTAGGGTACGTGTGTGTATATATATATATATATATATATATATATATATATATATATATATATATATATATATATATATATATATATATATATATATATATATATATATATATAGATGACGGAAATGGAGAATACGAGTAGATATATTTATATATGCATCAGTGCAGTACGTAGACGTACATATATAGAGGTATAGAACGGGGTATATATAAGTATATATATATATATATATATATATATATATATATATATATATATATATAAGTATGAGATGGGAGATATGAATATATGCAGATATATATATGAGTATACCGAGTAGATACATAAATACGTGGGTAGAGGGAAAAAGTTAAGGTATGTATGTAAGTGTACATACATGTATAAGAATAGAGTAGTAACCGGGAAGGGGGAGTGTTGTCCTCTTTGACGAGTTGATTCGGGATTTAACCTTATAACCTCTAGTAAGCTATCCGTGAGAACCAAATTATGGAAACAAGTTTTAAAAGTGAATATTAGATTTTAATGATAGACTTTTAGAATTTCCGAGATCAGGAGTAAAATAATCTTTTTACCTTAAGAATCTGTAGTTGCATAAATTCTTCTCATGAAATCGAACCTCTTAGAAGTTTATAACTTCTAAGAGTATGGGATGTGATTTTGATTCTCATGCCTTAATTGACAGGCGTTGGAGTTACCACGAGTACGGACCGAGTTGAGACTTGTTAGAGTGTGACTTGACTCAGGTAAGTCCTTGCGACTTACTTAGCCAGTTTATGGATATTAGTTGGGTGATAATGGTTGTGTGTGTGCATTGTGTGTGATTATAATAATAACAACTTGTTAGGACGACCGTCGTTATTATGTTTTAAGGCCCAAGTGTATGTATTAGGGGCCGTGACATCACTGCCCAGCTCTACCAGGAGACTGGGAGGTTCTCTATACCCAGACCATACAGGTACAAGGTGAGATGCATCGGATTCATTCCTGATGGTTACACGGGGGCGGAGGCGAGGTTTGGGAATCTCTTGTGTCACAAAATAAGTATCATTAGTAAGAGTGAATGACTTAAATGAAGATAACAAATGGATTTGTTTGAAAGCATGATGGGTGTTTATTATTGATATGTGTGTGTGTGTGCTATTATTATTCTTCTAATGTTTAGACAACTAGTTAATGGTTGTTTTGTTGTGTTTTAGATTTACCGCAGGTTAGAGCAGCAGCTGAGTGATCCGGAAGTAGGGGTCAGCCGGGTCTCCGTACTCCTTAGAGTGGGGGTTGGGTTGTTGCTTTATCGTTCTTTCCTTTTGTTAAGACAGTTAGCTTTTTCCCTTTGTTTAAGTACTATAGGTTGTTAGACCTTGTTGCATTCATCCTTTTAAAACACATCTTTATGAATTTCGATTTTCTTATTTGTGTCTTGTTGCAAGATCCTAGTAATATTGTTGTCAAACTGAGGTCGGGACCCATTGTGAGGTCCTAACCAGTAATGTCCCGAGTTCCGAGAATTCGGGGTGTTAAAGAAAGTGATTAGGAGAGAACTACCTTCTAGAGGTAGTTCATCCTAGAGCATCTTTGTGGATGAGAACACTAAGTTTGGGGTCGTTAGAAAATGGTGTATTGGGGATCCGAAATTCCCAAATGGGTCAATCGGTCAGCAACACGGTTGATTTCTCTTAACACATGCCTGACGTGGACTTCCTCAAAGAAGCGAAGATCTAGTATGGAGTCGGATATGATCATTTCGATCTCCTAGGGACAACTCCAAAGTCCTTGGAGTGCCTTGATAACACAATGGTTATGACCCTCAAGTTTAATTTTTTATATTTAATCTTATTCCTTCTTTTAGTCCAGTTTTTAGCGCGAAGGCTTCTGCTTTAATTACCGAGCTAAAATTAATTTTCTTAGCGCCCAAGCTAATAATATCACCGTAGTGATTTCGTATAACAAAACCAATGGAGGTTATTCCCGAATCGAGTTTCGATCCATCAAAGTTGAGTTTATGGAACCCAAGTTTTGGTTTATTCCATTTAATATTATTTTTTTCGTCATCATCGGTCTTTTAAATTTTCCAATTTTGAATTTTGTTTTTAATGAAATTTAGGATGTTATGATCCGATCCGATTGCATCATTGTTATATAAGGTTATAAATAAGGATATAAATACAACTTATTATAAATTAGGTATTTTTATTATAAATTTTAGAAAATTACCGATTAAAAAAACATATAATAAGAGCATCTTCATCCTAAACACTCTTAGTTTCTTCACTAATTAATTTTCAAAAAATAAAAATTAATGTCAAAAGGTGGGGTGGGAATAAAGACAATAAGTGGAGAGAAGGCTCTTCTTCAAAAAATGGTACTTGACAATTTCTTGCCCAAAACACATAAATCAAAGAGTTTTTTTTTGTTTTGTTTATAATATTTTTCTTATATTTTAATTGTTACGTTAGTTTTTTTTGTTATTTTTTTTTATATTTTATGTTTTGCTATAAAATAGGGAAATAGATGAGTTATTTAAAATTTTAATTCAAATATTAGACATAAATTTTCAAGGTTTAAAGTATATAGTAAGAATAAAGAAAATAAAAATAAAAATTTTATATTTAGTTAGAAAATATTTTTATCTATATATAGACATTAATATTGATTATATTTTAATTATATTGTAATAAATATTTTTTAAAATATTAATACTTTAAAGTGATGAACACAAATTTAATTTCTACGTACATTGATGAACACAAATAATAATAATAATAATAATAATAACAATAAAAAATAATACATACATATAAATAAAAGAATATAGGCTACCTAAAGTAAGTAGGGACCTAAGTTAAGAAATAATCACACAAAAATGGGAAGAAGAATTGAGTTTCTTTAGATAAGGTGAAAGAGAGATAAAATTGTGAAAATAAATTAAGAAACTCAAAAACAGTTTCTGGAATGAAGATGCTCTAATGAATTAGGGGCCGGTGAAGGTGACTTCTAATGGATAGAAATATAACTGAGACGGAAACTAACAAACCTAGCATATACGGATTGAAAGAGAATTGGAAAAGGATGAGACGTGTCTTAAGGCTTACCAGTTGACAGCACCATCTCCTTCCTCTCTTACTTGACTACCCAAAGGGCGTTTTCTTCGCCTCTCATCGGAACCATGGCATTGTCAACCACTTCACTGTCCGCAATACCACCAGTCAAACCAAAGTTCACCATTCCCTCTTCTACTTTTACGAAATACGTAAAAGCCTCAAACCCCTCTTACACCGCCATCGTTTGCCGGCTCGATTCAAGAAACATCGATAAGCAGGTCGACGGTGAGTTCAATTGTGGCCTTTTACTGCTTAAATATCCAAATCCAAGCTTAGGTTTTCGTTTCTCGCTTTTGTAGATTCGAAGCATTGGAGAGGTTTAGGTTCGGCTGCATTCGCCGCGGCGGCTGCAGTCGTCAGCTTCAGCTCGCTTTGTTTCCCTGCTGTAGGTGAGTTGAACAAGTTTGAGGCTGATATTCGTGGCGAATTCGGGATTGGATCCGCCGCTCAATTCGGTTCTGCTGATCTCAAGTATCCGTTTTACTCTACCTTTTGTTATCCTCGTCGTTGTCGGGGAGGTTGCTCATTTATTGTTTAATTTTCAGGAAAGCAGTGCATGTTAATGAAAATTTCAGGTTCATTTCTCTAACTTGTTCATGTTCCTGCATTAAATTCTAGCTGATTTTGTTAATTTTTGCACATCCGTGTCAATAGAGTTATTTTGTATGCGAAGCATTGAAAGGTTCTAGTTTGTCCAGACGAGCCAATTTCACATCTGCTGATATGAGAGAATCAGATTTCAGTGGCTCAACATTCAACGGCGCATACCTTGAGAAAGCTGTTGCATACAAAGCTAATTTCACGGGTGCTTACACCTTTGTTATCTTTAGGTTTCCTAGATTTCAAGACTTATTGCAGGAATGATGACATATGCTTCTAATATCAGGTGCTGATCTGAGTGACACACTGATGGATAGGATGGTAATACTTCCCCTTTCTCATTCCTTTTGTGCATTCGTCTATGCTTGTGCTTCTTCCATTTAATAACCTATGGATTCGGCTACCGGCTATATAGGTACTCAATGAAGCTAATTTGACTAATGCTGTCTTAGTAAGATCTGTTCTGACACGGAGTGATCTCGCTGGTGCTGTTATTGAAGGTGCAGATTTTAGTGATGCCGTTATAGACCTCCTGCAAAAGCAGGTATGCAACATTTTTTGGCTCTTGTCAACTGCCAATAGCTTCTTTTGACATCTTGCACTTGATAGATAACTCTGCTGCTATGTGGATATTTGTTCATATCATGTTAGAGTGCAAGAATATGTGAACTCAAACCTTAAGTAGATTATATAGAAACAAGGACCTGAAGAACACATGGACTTTGATCTTCATTCCTCATCTCATTACTTCAAAATTGATCAGGATACTGGTTCATGCAAATCATTACTCATTCTGTAATAAATGATTGAAGAATGATTGTGGATTTGTTTTGATACCCAGGCTCTTTGCAAATATGCTAGCGGAACTAACCCGACAACAGGAGTGAGCACGAGGGCGAGCTTGGGGTGTGGAAACAAGCGCCGTAGTGCATATGGTAGCCCATCCTCACCCTTGTTAAGTGCTCCGCCTCCGAAACTGCTTGATCGTGATGGCTTCTGTGATGAGGCCACTGGTCTTTGTGACGCCAAATAAAGTTATAGCAGGTAATACCATTTCCCCATCATCCGTAATCCCTCCCTTTATGTATATAATTTGCAATATTACTTGTTGTTCACATTTGAATCTAAGGTTAATGGATCCATATTTAAAAATCTAGTCTTCTTCTTATAGTCAAGTGAAGAGACTCATTTTTGAATGATGAAATGTTATGTTACATTCTACTTTCCATATACAACCTCAACCTCACTTTTTAGACATTTAGTTTATCCCGTGGTGACTAATCTTAAAAAATTGACTAAAATTATAAACATCCCTTCTTTGAAATCCTTGATATTACTTACACAGTTTTTCTTTTTTTTGGTAGAATTATTTACACAAAGTACAATCAATTAATGTGCACTTTATAATAACAAGTGTTATAAGAAAAACTACCCAAATAGAAGTGATAATAATTTCTAAAATAGGTCATTTGTCTTCGTTATCATGATTTTTTTTATATCAAAATTGGTATGATTATTGAAAATAATAATAATAAATTTCCAGACATCTAAATTTTCAACTAAATCAATTTTTCTAATATTTTTCTACATAATATTATTTAGGACTTTAAACAAAAGAGTTCTACATATTTATATTTTTATATTAATAATGTCAAATTTTAAAATTAATTAAGGTAAATAATGGGCACTGAGGTAGATAAAACTACTTTCATTATCGTATATGACTTAGCTTATGATTAATTTGATTTCATTTGATCCGTAACTCATTATTTGCTCAAAAATATTAGTTGAGCTTAAAACTATTCGGATTTTGTTGATGAGTTTGTTAAGATATTACCTTTTAAATTAGGGCATAATTTACATAGGACAATAAAAACAATTAAAAAGAGAGTAATCTTACCTCTAATTTAAACGTATTAATAAAAATTGGATTCTCATAATTTAAAATGGAGTAACCTTCATTCAATGAAAGAAAATAGAAAGATTTTGGCCTACTAGGCATTTTTTTAGTTTTATCTTTAGTAAATGTACCCCTAATTTTTTATCACTTTTATTTAATTTAATGGTAGGTAAAAGTAATTAACCCTCTATTTTAATAAAAAAAAATAATAGATGTTTGTTAGTATTATGTAAGTGTAAGTTTTAAATCTTAATTATTTATTTTTATATTATATTTTATTATTTTTGTGTTTTTTATTTTTTTATTTTAACATACCGGAATTTTTTCATACCAGAATTTCTCATAACAGAATTTCTCATTTTTCATACCAGATTTCTCATACTATAAATTTTTCTGACCAAAAACTTTTCATATCACAAATTTTTCATACCAAAAGTTCATACCATAATTTTCATACCAAAAGTATCATACCAAAAGTTTCACCAGATTTTTTATGGTATGAATTTCATACCAAAAAATTATATACCATAAATTTAATACTATAAATTTTATACCATAAATTTAATACCAGAAATTTTATACCATAAATTTCATACCAAAAACTTAATACTATAAAATTTAATACCGGAAACCCTAATGTTATACGGGTTTCGCCAGGATCACCTTCCTCAAAATGAATGATTAGACAGACTAAGACTTGTTATACGGGTTTAAGTTGCACCCATCGTGCACAGTGGACGTAATCACATGATTAATCGAGAAGGGGTTAGTCTTTTGTTATACGGTGGGACTCGCTAAATCTTAGGTTTGGATGTGAAGTGCAACCCCAAGACCCCTATGTGGCTGCTTCGGCTTCTCAGAGCTATGGCTGCCATTCTTCTTTCCCCTCCTTTAAGATGAAGAAGAGTTTTCACTCATTTTTGTAGTGATCTCGATCTCTTCAACATACAAATGACAGCCGAGAATATGAATTGACTAAGACCCTTAGATAAGATTAACGGTAGTGATCTATTTTACAAATATTAAACTTACTTAATATTATACTCTCATTTATTTCCGTGCAATAGTTCTTCCTTTTTTTTTTTTTTTTTGATACAAGGTAAAAGACTTAGAAGGATCAATTTCTAGAAACCGATCGTCCTAAAGCATCCTTTCGGATGAGGTCTTGAACATCTTCTGGGATTGCATCCACTTCCATTTCTCCATGGTATCCGTGTGACGCAATCTTGTCCGCAACCGTGTTAATCTCCCTGAAAATATGACGTGCGGTGGAGTAGTGGAAATCAGCCCTAATGATTGAAATGTCGTTGGTCATCATATCAAGATCCCACGGTGGCTTCCAAATTTGATTAATCGAATTGATAAGCGTTAGGCTGTCTCCTTCAATCTCAATAGAAGTGACTCCACACTCCTTAGCCTTTTGAAGTCCAAACCGCAAAGCAATTGCTTCTGCTTCCAATACTGAATTGGCATTACACGTGCCGCTTCCCACTGCCATGGGGATCGCCTGGTGGTCCCGAATGATAAATCCATAGGCATACTTATTTGGTGAATTATGTGCTGCATCAAAATTAAGTTTGTAGGATCCTTCCGTTGGTCGTTGCCATTTAATATTTTTCTTTTTTCTTTGTGATTTGGTTGTTAAGGTATTCTTTTTGTTTTCCGACTTCGCTAATTCCCAACTTTTGATTTGGTTGATAGCTTTGTCCTTGACATTTTGTGGGAATTTTTCTTTTTTAAAAACGAAACAATTTCTAGCCATCCACATATTCCACCATATAACACCTACGAGGATCATCTCCTTAGTAGAAATTGATTCTCTGAGTTCAGAAAGGATCTCAGTGATTCCTTGATTGTCGAGATCAATGTTTTGGATGCAACTTTTTATCTTCTGATTGTCAATGGTTGTTATCATAATCGGACATTGAAAGAAAAGGTGTTTGACACTTTCGGTATGATGATTACAGAACTCGCAATTCATGACAACCGGAATTCGTTGTTTGTCCAGATTTTGTTTTGTGGGAAGTCCATCCATAGCTAATTTCCACAAGAAATTCTTTATTTTTGGTATAATGTCCATTTTCCAGATCCATGTTTTATCCAGCGTTACTCCAACTTTCCGTTTTTGAACCATCTCTAACGATGATTTAGTCGAAAACCACCCATCGTCATTTCCTGACCAATATAAGCGATCACGAATTTTACTTTTAGGGAGGTTATATTCCTTTATTTTTTGTAGTATATTATTTGGTAAAATTGTTGTTAGTTGGTTTATTTTTTGGTGATCCCAGTCATTATTACTAATGAAAGAGGAAGTTAGTACAGCTTGGTTTATTGTCGTTTGGTTGGTTATTTCATGTTTTAGTGGTTTATCCAACAACCATACATCTGACCAGAATCTAATTGTTTCTCCATCGCCCACTCTCCATGCCAGGCCTTTAACAAATTCTATGTGAAGCTTATTCAAGTTTTTCCATTGCCATGAAACGTTCTTTCCACATTCGTACTTTCAGAGTCTAACTCCTTTTAGGTATTTTTCTTCCACGATTTTGACCCAAATGTTGTCCGGTTCTGCTAGGATTTTCCAAAATAGTTTCATTTGCAATGCTTTGTTCATATCTTCCGCCTTTCTTATCCCCGTCCCTCCAAGGGATCTCGGTTTGCAAATCTTATCCCAACTAATTAAAGGATGGTGATTAGGACCCTTATTCCAAAAGAAATTTCTATTAACTCTATCCAGTTCGTTATGTATGTTTGCCGGTAACATGAATGCCTGCATTAAGTAACTTGGTTTTGCATTAAGATTAGCTTTTATTAACGTTATTCTTTCTTCTTGGGACAAAGATGAAGCTTTCCATTTCGTTAGTTGTTGTTTAGTCTTAATGATTACGGAATTAAAGATGTCCTTATTGACACGTCCATTAATAATTGGACAACCTAAGTATTGTTCTAGATTGGTAGAGCTATTAATTTCTAGGTGACCTTGGATTCTTCTCTTGTTACTTTGATCAACGTTGCTGGTAGTTTGGAAGCTGGATTTATGATAATTAACGACCTGCCCAGAAATGTCACAATAGTCCTTGATTACCGAGAGTACCATTCCACTAGCATATGTGGATGTTTTGGAAAAAATAAAAATATCATCCGCAAATGCTAGGAATGGGATTATAGTCCCATTCTTTGAAATTGGGAAACTAATAGATTTAGGGTTTTCATTTGTTACTTTTTGTAAGTTTCTAGCTAACACCTCTGAACACAGATTGAAAAGTAGAGGGGAGAGTGGATCGCCTTGTCGGAGTCCCCATTTTGGAGAAAATAATTCCGTTGGAGAGTCATTGATTAAAATGGAATATGAAACCGTTGATACGCACTCAATAATCCAATTCTTGAATTTTTCCCCAAAACCAAATTTATTCATCACTGCTTTGAGGAATTCCCATTCAATTTTGTCATATGCTTTTTCCATATCCAATTTAATAGCCATATAGCCTTCCTTTCCTTTTTTTTTGATTTAAAACCATGGAAGATTTCGTGAGCAATGAGCACATTATCATGTATTGTTCTATTTTTAACGAAGGCACTTTGTAATGGGTGGATCAGTTTTGGGAGGACTAAACTCAGTCTTTTTGCTAATATTTTTGCGATAATTTTGTAAACCGTTGATACTAAAACTGATTGGTCTGTACTGTGACGTTGTCATTGGATTATCAACTTTTGGTATGAGTGCAATGAAAGTATGGTTAAGTTGTCTGAGTATCTTGCCTGTTCTATAGAAACTCTTTACTGCTTTAGTAACTATTGGACCCACTATATGTCAGTATTTTTGGTAAAAACCAGCTGGCATACCATCCGGTTCCGGTGATTTATCAGCCCCTATATTGAAAACTGCTTCTTTAATTTCATTTGTGGAGAAAGGCATTTCCAAATTCTCATTGTCATTTGTGGTAATTTCTGGGAGGATAATCTGTAATTGGTTTTGTAGTTTGTTCCTATCAATTATCGTGGATTGGAAACGATCCTTGTAATCCTTTACAAATTCTTCATCAATGTCCGTGTCTTTCACCAATATTTCTCCATTGTTCTTAGTAATCGTCGTAATTATCTTTTTATTTCTTCGTCCCGTCGCTTTTCTATGAAAAAATTTGGTATTCTTATCCCCAAATTGTAAATTTCTCGTCTTAGCTCTTTGTGCCCAGTATTTATGTTGATAATCTATTAAACACTCTCTTTTCTTGATTAGTCTATTAATTTTATCATTAGTCTCTTGATCAAACTGTAGAAATGTAACTTTTTGTAGATTTTCTAGGTCTTCATCTACTTTAATCAGTTGTTTGTTTATGTTGCCAAACTTTTCTCGACTCCATTGTTTTAGTCTTTGTTTGAGCAGACTAGTCTTTCTCACAAGGTTAAACATATTTGTACCTTGGAAGTGGGTTCTCCATGCTTGCTTCACAATGTTTTCACAATCATGTCTAAGCATCCACATTAATTCGAATCTAAAAGGTTTGTTTCTTATCCTCGTTTAGTTATTTTGTATACTGATGGAAATCATACAATGGTCGGAGTTTGTGAACGCATGATTTCTTGTGTGCATAGTGGGATATTGTTGGATTATTTCGAAAGAGGTCATTACTCTATCTAATTTTTCATACGTATTGTTATCACCTTCTCTCTTTTTCTTCCAAGTAAAATCGTTGCCTTTCATTGGTAGGTCCTTTAAATTAAATTGGTTAGACACTTGCAGAAGTCTATCAAACCTATTATTTGCGGGTTGTGCTCCTCCTTTCTTATCTGATGGTTCTAGCAAATCATTATAATCTCCCATAATAATCATTGGTAATTCTATTTTTGCCATTTCATCCCTTAATTCATCCCAAAACGAATTTTTCAGTTGTTCGTTTGGTGGTGCATATATGAAAAATATCATTGATTCGAAATGTGTAGTAGAATTTGTATGTTTCATTAGGAGAAATCTTTGAGATGCTTTAATAATTTCTATTTTTTCCCCTTTTATTTGGTATTCTTTCCAGAGGAGGCATAGACCTCCCGCAAACCCCATGGACGGGATAAAAAACATTTTATCAAATCCCGCACTCTTCCATGTGTTTTCATCGGGTTCGTCTTTCGTTTTTGTTTCTGTTAGCATAATCTGTTGAATATTTTCGTTTTTGCATGTCAGATTCAAGTTTATCCAAAAGTTCTTTTTCTTCATACCTCTACAATTTCAGAAGGCAATCTTCATTTCCGAATATGGTTTCGTGTTTGGGTGTTCAATTCCCCTATTCCAGACATTCGTTTCGTTTTATATTTTAGTACATAAAAAATACCCATATCGGTACTTTTTGTTGGTCTTAGTGCGTGTCGCTCTACTCTGCACATAATGTCCACGTACCGGTTAGCCCTTACTTTTATCGACTTACCATGTGTGTCTTCCCTATTAATACTCCTCCACATAATTAAAACTAAATTGTTACCATCTATTATCATCTCCCTGAAAAGATATTTCTTTAAGTTTTTCCTACTAAAATTCTTCATCTTTATTCTTGATAGAATCAAATGATCATACAATTTGTAAACATCATGTTTAAATATTCTACACTTATTTTGGTGACCTGCATTCCATACATACTCCCAGCAGAGATAACTTTTTATTCCGGAATTAATGATTGTTCCACCATAGCAATACCAAGAGGACTCTACATCCAATAAATTACACAAAAGTTGCCAATATTTGGTTTGATGACGCAGTTCAACTAGTTGGTTTATATGTTCCCTGTTAGCATACAACGTACCATAATAAAATTCGCCCTTCTCATCTGTATGTTCTATCAAGAGACAGAGGAGTAGATAATTAAATTGGGAGTGCATTACACTTGTGTTCTCATCTGTATGTTCTATCAAGAGACAAAGGAGTAGATAATTAAATTGGGAGTGCATTACACTTGTGTTCCATCGGTGACAGCGTACCAAGTCATCGCAGGCTGAAGGGCTCATGAAGATAAGCTGCTTCATATACCAACCATCCAGTTGTGACTTCTTTTTAATTTGTTTCTCCTTGTTCTTTAATCTTTTTCCTCTGTTGCACAATTCACATTTAGTTCCACCTCCTGCGATCACTATACACAGATTGTAAAAGAGGTTTTTCATTTCTGGTATGAAATTTAATACAGAGAGTTTATCACTATCGGATTCCGCATCCAATGATCTCCACACTTCAGTTATTCTTTTGGTTCCTCCTTTATTCAAGGTAAGTACATTTATTCTATTTACCTTCACAACGTGCTTGTTGCCTATTACCCCTGTAGAACATACTGGAAGTTTTCGAATTCCATTAGAACAGACATGGCTTTTGTTTACTCTACTGCTTTCATCTTCCTCACGTTGTTTGTTCTTACTCTCTGCTCCTGTGATCCCATTACTCACATTCACCATCAAAAAAGAGGTTTGTTTAGTTTCCACAAAGATATCGCACCTAAATTCATTACTGATCATCAATTTATGCCACATACTGATGGTCATTACATTCTGATTGATCCAAAACTGGTGAAGGCACAAGTTGTTAGTCCTCTTAAGCCTAAAAATATCCCATCGGGGTGACTTCAACCCCTCAGAGCAGGTTGTTATTTGTTTTGCTGGTTTCATGAACATACCAAACTTTTTCTTAGTTGATCTTATAATTCTACTTTCCATATTCCATTTATCAAACAACACTAACTGTAATTCAAGAGGTTGAATGCAGAGACTATATACAATCAATATTGTTACCATACTCTGGATAACAACTTGTTTGTTCATTCCTGAATAAATCATATCATATAATATTTTGAGATGTTTCAATAGAGAGGTTGTCATATGTTTTATCCAAGAAGAATACCTCTTTGTGTCCTTCTTCACCTTTGCATTGGGCCTGTTGTTAGTAGTTAAGTTACATGGCTTCACATTATACTGCACATGTAAAAGAACACTTGCAAGAGAATTAGTAGATGCTGCAATTGTTAAGAATCTCAGTTTATAGTAGACTCCTTCAAACATAGGGAACTTAGAAGACTCATAATTAAAGTTACCAAGGGAATAAACACACAAACAAGTTCCCATTGCTAGTAAAAGGTCCGATTTACTGCCTTGTTCTTCTATCCCCTGTTTTTCCTGCATTAACTGACCTTTTTGATCGATTGAGTGAGACTTATGCTCCTTCCGAACTAAAACGCACATCTTCTTGTGATAATCTGGCACAATCTTCTCTCCTTTAGCCACTGTACGTATTACGAGATCTGGGTGAGGTTAGAGGTGTGACCGGTTCAAACCAAACCGCCGAACCGGCGGTTTGTGAACCGGCTCAAACCGCCGGTTTGACCAAACCGGCGGTTTAGGTTTGCCGGTTTGGTTGAACCGGGGGTTTGAGGTTTAGGTTTAGGTTTGGTTCAACACCAAACCTAAACCGACGGTTCAGACCGGTGGTTAACCGCCGGTTTAACCGGCGGTTTGGCAAAAAAAGAGACGTTGGCAAAAGCCAACGTCTCTTTGCCCAATTTGAACGTTGGCTTTGCCAACGTTCACTCCAACGGCTATTAGAACCGTTGGAGGTTAAAATTTTTTTTTTTTTTATTACTAGTTTAACTAAAAAAAAAAAATTAATACCCACTATTCCTATAAATACCATACAATTATTTCATTTAAATCACACCAACATTTTCATCTATCTACTACTACTCTCAAGTCTCAATCTCCATCTCGTATTCTCTTTCTCGTATTTTCGATCTTTCGAAATGGCAAACCCGGATTTCCCAAGCGACTACGACTTCACTCCGACTCCCGCTTTCTTTCCTAGCACACAAGAAAGCGAGACTCAACCGCCGGATTCGGAAATGCCACAAGTTCCACAAGTTCCACAAGGTGAAGGGCCATTCCGACAAGCCCCTCCACCGAAAATGCTCACCTTCGACATATTCACCAAACATTACAACAAGGGTCCGGTGATGGACGATTATTGCCAAGTTTCGTGCAATTATTGTACGAAGGTGTACAAGTGGAAGTCGAAGGGTGGATACGGAACTTTGCAAACCCATATGCAAAAGACTCATCCGGAGAAGCTCGGAATATCACGGGGACAAACTCAATTGTCCCACGGGTTTGCATCCTCTTCCTCTCAATCTTCTTTATTTACTTATAATCATGTTGATGAATCTTTAGCATTAGCCAACTTAATTGCATCCGAAGCATTTCCATTTTCTTATGCGGAATCTATTAATGTAAGAAAATATAACACTAATTATCTTCAACCGGCTTATAAACCAACTTCTCATAAACAAGTTTCGAAATTAGTTTATCATTCTTATGAACAAAAAAAACAAAAAATTCTTACGGTTTTACAATCTTTTTCGCATCAAGTTTCAATTTGTAGTGATATTTGGAGTACTTTATCACAAAAACATTTTTACATGGGCATCACTTTACATTTTATCGATAATGATATGTACTTGCATAAATTTGTTATTGCATACCGACATTTTAATGAAAGACATAGTGCCGCCAACATTGCTAATTTAATAAAAACGGTTTTACAAGAATTTAATTTACAAAACCGTGTTTTTTCATACTCATTTGATAATGCTTCCGCTAACACCCGCGCCGTTAACCATTTAGTAGGAAATGCGGGTCAACTAATAAAAACTTCTTTTACTCACCAAAGATGTGCATGTCATATTTTAAATTTAAGTGTTCAAGATGGCCTAAAAGTTTTACATGAAATGTTAGAACCTATAACCGATGTAATTGAACATATTTGGCATTCAACCGAATTAAGAAGAAAATGGAGATCAACTTGTATTGAAAAAAATGTTCCTCCAATTTCTTTTTCGAAAGATATTGGAACTCGGTGGAACTCAACCTATAAACTACTAACTCAAGCTATTCGTTATAAAAATGTTTTACAAGAATTTTCTTCACAATTTATTTCTTGGTCTATTTTAGATGATGAAAGTATTTGGCAAACTTGTTTTGATATTTGTAGTGTTTTAAAAGTTTTTAGTGATGCTACTAATACATTAAGTTATGTTTACATTCCTACTTCTTGTTGTTTTTTAGAAATAGCCGTAAATGTTGTCGAGGCTTTACAAACCGGTTTAGCTTTAGAATCACTTAAATATGCGGCAACCGAAATGAAAACAAAATGGCTAAAATATTATGATGATATTCCCTTAGTTTATCTTATTGCCGCCGTTTTCGATCCTAGACTTAAAATTGATGGTGTTACGGAATTTTTAAATGCTTATTATGAATGTTTAGGTTTATCTACTATTATGAATGTTAATAATATTATTAGTAATGTTCGTGTTGAAATTGCTAAATTACTTAATTTATTTGAAACTAGTGCTAGTGCTAGTGCTTCTACACAAACAACTCCTCCACCCACTTCTTCTTCTCCTTCTCCTTCTATTCTTTCTAAAGCTAGACAAATTTTATCTAAAAGAACTAAAACACCTAGACATTCATCCGCAAGTGCGGAATTTGAAGATTTTCTAACTACTCCTTTTAGTTTTGATGGTGATATTGATAGTTTTGAAGTTTTACAATATTGGAAGAAGATGGCCCCAAAGTATCCAACATTAGCCAAAATTGTGCAACAAATTATGGCCGTTCCCGCATCAACGGTGGCCGTGGAGCAAACTTTTAGTCAAGGAGGAAACATGCTAAGCTACAAGAGGAGTCAATTAAAGCCCGATAAATTGGAGGCTCAAGTTTGTGTTCAAGATTGGATTAGGGCGGAGAGGAGGCTACAACGGAATGCACCCACTTATGATAGATCATCGGATTCCAACTCCGATGATCCGGCCACTACTTCCGAGTCCGAGGCGCAAAGGTAAGGGGGTTACGAAAACAACTTGGAAGTCCGAAAAAAGGTAAGTAAAGGTAAGAGAACTACGTGGGCTTTGATTCCTCTTAAACCCCAAGAGGATACGTAGGCAACCGGGAAACCGGTTCAAGCCCTTTCCTTTTTTTTTTTTTTTTCATTTAGTTATATTCAAAATTTCAAATACTAATGTAAAGATGTAATATAAAAAATTGAATGTATAAAAAATTTAGCTTGCTTTATTTTGTTGTAAAATTGTAGTTAGTAATTTTGTTTACTATGTAATTATTATACATTGAATTTCAATGTATAAAAAAAATTATTTTAGTTGCTTCTTTCTTTTATTATTGTTAGTAATTTATTTTAGTATGTAATTATTTTATTCAAAAGCTAATGTAATGAAAAAAAATTCAATGTATAAAAACTTTGAGTTTGCTTTATTTTATTATTGTTAGT
The DNA here is from genome assembly GCA_033239125.1 of Fagopyrum homotropicum. NCBI lineage: Eukaryota > Viridiplantae > Streptophyta > Magnoliopsida > Caryophyllales > Polygonaceae > Fagopyrum > Fagopyrum homotropicum. The sequence goes on from BSWB01000003.1 coordinate 66,253,458, forward strand.
AATGTTATTTTACTTGCTTTCTTTTATTTACTTACTAATTCTATTTAAATGCTATTGTACAAAAAAAAATAATTATGTATAAAATATAAAACTATAAAATATTTTTTAATATATATATATTAAACGTATAATTTTTAATTAATATATAAATATATATTATATTACTTATATATATATATATATATATATATATATATATATATATATATATATATATATATATATATATATATATATATATATTTTAAATTCATGTGCCAAACCGCCAAACCGGCGGTTTGGCTGTTTGGCAAACCGCCGGTTTAGGTTTCTAAACCGGCTGTTCGGGATCGGCCGGTTTAGGTTTAGGTTTGGGACCCATCTCTAGGTGAGGTTGCTTCAGCATCTTCAACCCCGGTTGTATTCCAGATAGCTTTCCTTTGTCCGCCTTTTTGATATAGACATTTGTATCTCTTCGAGATTCCATATGTAACCTCAAAAGACTTTCACTGCGTTTGCTTGTTTGAAACCTCCTATATCGTCTTTTAGGAGTCTTCCACCTTCTCTTTTTTCCGGGCCAAACTTGCCAGCCTTTCCTTCTTCGATTTTGCAGTCTCTTGTCTTGAATCGGCACCGGTTTTACACTTCTCTTCGATACCATTGAGTAGAGATCTCCAGATTGGACGGTGATTAGGTTTTTCAGGCAATCGATGGTCGGAGGCTGTTGTAGTGTAGACGAAAGAGGGAGATCAGCGGCTAGGGTTAAGTTTTCCAGGCAATCGATGATCGGAAGTTGTAGTGTAGACGAAGGAGGCAGATCGGCGGCTAGGGTTTTCGGTTGGTGGTCGGGAAAGGTCGACTTCCCTAAGCGCGTCGTAGGCGCGTTCATTTTGTGGAGTTAGGGTTTTTAAGATTCAATGTGCAATAGTTCTTCCTAGATTGATGGTCATTTGCTCCTCTTCATTTATTTTTTCTTTTTTTTTTTTATAGAAATTATCATCTAAACTATAACTTTATATAAATAAATAATTTATATATTAATTATAAGTAAGATTAAACATATAACCCAACTACTTATTCAATAGTAATAATAAAATCATTAACACTATCAATAACGTACAAACTTTTATTAAAAATGTCCATATCTTTATTATTTAAGTTAATAAAAACATTAGTGTTTTTTATTAGAATTTAAAAACTTCAATAACCATTAACTTTTTTTTATTGATTTTTTGATATATTGACGGAGATAGGTATAGGCCATCACCATATTTATTTGGAAACGTAAGAAAAGACTAACCATTAACTTTTTATAAACAAGTTATAGATGATGTATTATGAAAGTTTATATTAGAACGTATATTTATAACTAAAATAAATTGTAACTTATATAAATCCAAATTCGGAATTAATATTAATATTTGCAAATAAAAATTTAATAAAAAATCACAATTAATTAATTTCTAGCTTACATTTATAAAATAATAGTTTTTTTATTAATATCTTATACTTTGTATTACGTTGTATGTAAAAATATAATCAACGATTTTACAATTGATTAAGTAGCTAAGTTATATAATAATCTTACTTATATGGGAAGTGTTCAAGTAAGGCCCATTATTCCGGTAAGGCCGTGCGGCCGTCTGTACGGCCGACACGTGTCCCGGAAAAAAAAAAATTTTTTTTTTTTTTTTGAACGAGTTTTTTTTTTTTTTTTTAAAAACGAGTAAAAGTAATAGTTCAAAACTTATTATGGAATAGTTCATAACTTATAAAAGGATAGTTCATGAATTATAATATAATAGTTCATAGTGTAAAATTTATAAAGGATTGAAAGTAATAGAATAGTTCATGAATTATAATAGAATAGTTTAAAGTGCAAAAATTTATAAAGGAGTGAAAGTAATAGTTCAAAACTTATTATGGGATAGTTCATGAATTATAATAGAATAGTTCATGGATTATATTAAAAAGTAATAGTTCATGGATTATATGAGAATAGTTCAAAGTTTATAGGATAATAGTGCATAAATTATAACATTGTAGTTCAAATAAATTTTCATTAGTTTCTGGGAAAAAAAAAAAAAAAATCGTTTCAGAAAAGAGAAAAAAATTTTTTTTTTTTTTTTTTCGGACACGTGTCGCCCTTACGTACGGCCGTACGGCCGTACCGCAATAAAAGGGCCGTACTTGAACATTTACCATAATTATAATCAATATATAAATAAATGGAAGAATAAGATGAAAAAGAGGTGATAAATTTGTGTTCTATCATGTTCATTAATTATATTAAACGGTTAAAATTAGATTATTAGGAAGATATTAGGTAGTTATTATAAGGAGACGATCCTGATTCGCAAGCAAGATACCATAATCTGCACAACGCAACGTACCTTCTCTCTATGCCTATTTAGAAGGGCTGAAATCCAGTGCAATGCTTCAATTCTTGTCGCCTCCCATTCACTTGATAAACTAGTGTAATTTCCGTGCCTTGCACGGGATTAGTTGATATATTTTTCAAAAAACTTATAAACTTCAACATATATAACAAAAATATTTGATTTTAATTTCTATGTTTTTTTAATAAATTTTTTAATAAACATTGTGGTTGGTTATATATTGAATATCATACCGGTTTTTTGATGAGAAACTAGATTATACCATACATACATACCTCATTCCGACGAAATAAGTGTATCTGACGTGTTTCCGGTAATATTATATACATATATAAAGATTAGTGTTTTTTAACAAATTTGAATTATAAAATATAATAGATTAATTAAAGTCAAATAACTAATCTTAATTTAATATTGAATTGTAGATTCTATAAATAAATTAACAAATTTTGTTAAATAAGATTGGTGAATATTTTTTATTTTTATAATTTAAAAAAATCATGTAACATATTTATAAATCAATTTTTTAAATATTTATTTATATAATTTTGGGTGATAAGGAGTTGGAGAATCAGATTTTGTTAATGATTTTTTTATGTAATTTTAACAATATTTTCAAATGTTGAAAAAGGTAAAATGACACATGGTTACCAAATTTCCTGAATATTTGGTTTTTAAATATCTGAATTTAAAAATAATTAATATTTTAAATTGAATATATTAAAATTCTAAATTTAAAAATCGTTTGGCTGAATATGAGGATTGATAACTGAATTATATATAAAAAGATAAGATTGATTTTTTTTAATTATCAAATAATTCTTTGACAAAATCTTAATGATAATTCTAATTATCTATTAAAAAACCAACGAAATATTCACTTTTTAAAAATAATTTTTTGGGCTTAGAGAAACATGTTTGCGACATGTGGCAAAAGAGGGCTCTCCTTTAGTACATACTAGTTTTCAAATCCGTGCCCTGCACGGGATTTGTTAAATTGTAACAGTTAAATGTATTAATTTCAAGGTTTGTAGGTTAAGTTTTTACGCTATGTGATGTGATAATAAAATTTATTTTTATCATAATAGCATTAAGTATAAATTTGTAATAGTATTGAAATAATAATATTGATATGTTTAAATTTGTAAGATAACAATTTATCCAATCGACTTGTTAGTAAGTATTAAGTTTAATTATGAAGATTATTTATTGTATGTTTAATTTTTAGCATGTTGTTATCATTGTCACATAGTTTGTGTGTTTTATATGAAAAAAACAACATTGTAAGTATTAAGTTTGTACGCTAGTGTATTTCCGTATCTTACACTTGATTTGTTATAATATTAATTTATATACTTTAAATTTTTTAACAAAACTATTTTATTTTTAAATTATTTTTAATATTTTTCTATCTGGTAAACAATGAGGTTGAGTATTTTTAACAAAACATATATGTTTCAAACAATTACTTTCTTAAGAAAATTAATTGATAACTTTAAATTAAAAATGGAAAATAGATTTTGATGGAATATGTTTAAGAAGGATATGGTTTTGTGATAATATATATTCCGGATAATTTCAAAGGGAAAAAGAAAAGGGAATAAAATACGGATTCAAAATTTAAAAAGTATAGTTAATGATTTAAATTGGGTAACTAAAAACAAATGGAACATAATTTATATTCTTCTTGACATTGCTTCGAGAAATTGATAAAACCTACAATTAGTTACATTTGGTACGGTATTAAAAAATTTTAAACTTTAATAACAAATTTTAAATTTGTAACTAAATGTATATGTTAATTGGAGTATTAGATGAGTTTAGAGATTAAAAACAGCTATGTACTTTCATAAAATTAAACAAATTTCGAAATAAATAGATTCATTATCTTGTATTTTTTAAAAATGTATATTATTGAACTAATAATCTATAACTAAGAAAATTTTAAAATTAAACAAAATAAATAATTAAAAAATATATAAAAAATAAAATATTTTTATAATAATAATAATAATAATCAAATTACAGTAAATTGTAACGAATTTTATTATATATCAAGGAACTAATAGTATATAATTAAGAAAAAAAATTAAAATTAAATAAAACATCTAATTAAAAAATACTTCAAAATAAATAAAATAAAATGAAATGTTTTTAGAATAATAATAAAATTAAAGTAAGTTTTAATGGCTTTTATTAATATTATTGAACTAATAAAATATAATTAAGAAAAATTTAAAATTAAATAAAATATATAATTAAAAACATACTTCAAAATAAGTATAATTAAATAAAACATTTTTTGAATATTAATCCTACTTTATTTTAATGATTTTTATTATATAATAACAAACTACTAAATAATATGAATTAAATGGTATTAGAATGATAGTTAAATTAAAGTAAATTTTAATGATATTTATTATATAAGGAGAAATGTTAATTGTACGTTTAAATATAAAAAATAAAAATAGAGTTTGTTAAGATCTTGGATTTAAATAAGTATGGTTAAAAAATTAATTAAACAATTAACCTAGGTAATAGTGTGACGTGGCTTAACAAATAATTGACACGTGTATATTCGATGAGGTGGTTGCACGAAATTTTGTTTTTAGATAATAGGTATGAATGAAAAACAAATATATACAGCGAAAAATATAACAAAAACATTAACTCCTATATAATTAAAAATTTTCATATATAATTATTAGTTAAGTGGTAGAATGTTAACCGTGATTCTCATTTTTAACAAATCTTGTTAAGTTTTAATACTTATTTATATTAAAACTTCTGATGTACTCTTTTATTTGTAGATTTTTTATACGGTTTTTTACAATTAAAAAGAATATCTACGTTAAAATTTTATTTATATACGTTTTTTCTAATTTTCAATTTATATTATAAAAAATTGAAAAAGATGAGATAAGATTTACGTGGTAAAAGATTTACTTCTTTAAGATTTAATTTTTTGTGAAATGAAAGATTGATGATTTGATTAATAAATAATTAACTTAATAATTAAATTCAAAAAAATATTTTGGTAGGCTTAGAAAAACCTCGTGTTGACACGTGGCAAAAAACTTCTGCTTTAATAAAGATAAGATGTCTAAAAGTAAAAAAGAAAAAAGAAACTAATCACCAAGTACCCAATATCATTAATCATGCAATAATCAGATGCCACAATTCAAGTCAACATAAGACTCAAGAGCACATATGAGAGGCAATACAAGAATCATTTAATTATTTTTATTTACCAAGATTAAGACCTCTTGGCAACACCAAGGATTGACGACCCAATATCAAATCCTTAAGAGGGGTCAAATTCAATTATGCGGATAGTCTGATTGATTTTACCGAGGAAACTTTTCCTAGTGTAAATCAGAAGACGAAGTTAGACCCTAACACCTAAGAACAGAGATCGGCCCGTCACAAATTTCTTTGACTTGATTCTCATCCAAATCGAAACGACACATCGGACAATTGGATTGTTTCCGGAGCCACATCCGTATGCAATCTTCATGTAAAGAATAGGTACATGGAAGCACTGTCTCAAACGAAAAATCCTCCAAGCAAATCCCCCAAATCTTGTCCAAATCCCCCAAATCATCAATCGGGTCTTGTTTTAGATCAACGGGGCTGAGCGAGGGAGAGATCAAGCTAGGGGAGCAGGGGGCTGGATGCTGGAGGAAACAAAGGAGGGAGCTTGTCTTGTTCTTGCCTCGTCGGCTTCCTGGTTTTCGAGAAGGTGAAGCGTCCTACAAAAGGAATGCGAAGTAGATTTGGTTTTCGAGAAGGTGAAGCGTCGACTTCCTGCTTTACGTTAGGGTTTGCACAATTAAAATTAAGTTGGGGTATATTTACCTAAACAAAAAACCAAAAGGCCTACTTACTAAATTTAAAACCCAAAAAAGCCTATTAACCAAATTAACCCAAGAAAATGTGGGTAGGATAACCAATCTAAAATAGACAATTGAAAAACTAACAAGAAACTTTTCAAGTTTTGGTTTCTAACTATCAACTTTTCAAGGTGGGGTTTCTAACCACTTGGTTAAATTTTTTATTTATTTATTTCAAACTATCATGTTGACAATTAACAAGCTTTCAACAAGGTTTCTTGACAATCCAGATCTGTCAATAAGGCTTCTTAACAATTTAAAAGCTGTCAACACGGGTTATTGTCCAAAAATTACCAACAATGTTTTTTGAATGAGAATCCAGAAGTTGTCGACAATGCATCTTAAAATTTGTTTACGGTAAAATGCTTATTTGACAATGTTTGTTGACCGTCAACACTCACTCGAAACTACTGGTCGACAAAAAACAAGTTGTCAACAAACACTTATTGACAATCTAAAAAAAATCAGTTGTTAACAATCTCTTTACATATTGAAGAATAACATGAATATGAAATTAGTTTCTTTCTCATTTGAAAAATGATATATTTTTTTTTACGGATATCAAAATCTAATTGCTTGTTATAACTTAGGTACAAAAAAAATCTTAGTGTAGATAACGAGCAAAGTTGAGCCCAAAAATTAAAAAAGCACATACACATACTTGAACAATGGAGTTGACAAGAGTATGATATCCATGGTAAAGACAGACGAAGTACAAGGATTAGTTGAGCACTCAATCCAAGATGTATGTATTCTTATATGGATCGCAGGGGATTATCTTGAATTAAGGTTATTAATGTGCATTAAGGAGTTGAAGTCATGAACTATTAAAATTCCGTGTTTGGTAGCAAGTTAAATAAACAAGCTGAAGATTTAGCAATCTTGTTGACCATTACCAAGACACTAACACCACCTATTTCTCAACTCTCACCTTCGACTCCTTTGGGGACGTCTTTCCCAATTTTCACAAACATCGCCATGAAACACACAAATCAAACATGGGAAACCATATCATATGTATCGGAAAGGAAGGGACTTGAGTGTGCTTGCGCAATAGTATCAAGTATAAGTAAGACCCTTTAAGAATTTAAATTTCCAGAAAAAACCCATAAGCCTCGCTTTTGGTGCATAAACTAGAAAATGTATGAAGCGGAACTTTCTACTTAACTAGTAATCCTCGAGGTAAAAGGTAGGATTCAATCCCTTAAACCAACTTCTTGATTCTTTCTAATAAAGCAAGCACACACACACGATACACCAATTTTATCAAAAACCTTTCAGTAAAGTCACTGCTTTCGAAGGTAAATAAAAGGTAGAAATTCACCACATTAAGAAGGAGCAAATTCATATAGTTCTCAATTCAACAATTCATATAAATTAGCCATCATGGAATTCAACCATCCCTTAAATCATAAGAAATCAGCTAGACATTGAAAGGATGAAAGAACAATGAATAATGTATAAAACTTGCATAATCTCAAAGCTGAAAAGTAAAGTAAAAGAAAAGTAATATGCGGCAAAGGAAAACTAACTCTAGTACTAGTTTAAGGGCAACCAACGGACGACATTAAAAAACTAACTTTGATTCCCCCCTCTAATTTGATCTAAAACAAGGACCTTATATAATGTTTAGAACAAGCCCATGCACGGAATTAAAAAGTCTAACCAAAATAGAAGATGGAATATTGGGGCGCATTTAAGCATTCTGATGTTTTTTTGTTAGTTCAGTAAAGCTGACATTCCCACTGTTCTGGTTGGAACTACAAGACCCACAAGTACTACTTTGTAAAGCCTTTCGAAGATCTACAACATTGCAGTTGACATAAAAGTCAAATTCCAAAGGAAAGATGATTGAAAATGTGCATCTCTCAAAGATAGTAAAAAAATCAGCGTCCAACTCCAACAATTTGTACCCGGCTCATCAATCTTAAGCTCTTCAATCTTAAGTCGTCTTGATATTTCAATGCATTTTTTCAACTCTAGGGAGGAATGAATCCTTGAGTTTAGGTATTTTTATACGAGATGCTTCATAAATGACCTTGAACCCCTGCAACACAAATAAACCGAAGTAAGCATTATAATGTGAAACATGAATAGTTTTTACATTAAATGCATGTAAAAGTATACTACATGGATATGCATATCAATGATTTTAACCACTATATGGAGGAGCAAATGGATGACCTAATAAGTCTACTCCAAACAAACACCGCAAGCGTCTAAAACAATACATTAATTGATCATCTTATTATCTCCTCTCAGTCTCAAATAGGATGACAAATGTAATGAAAAATAATCCAGTCATGGATAAACTCATTGTTTCAACAAGTAGATGTAGTTTTGTCAAATCCAAACCACCAACAAGTGAGATAAAACCAACAGGAACTCCTATATTTATTGGAATTCGAAATCTCTTGTATGTTTCTTAAACATGGTTCAAAATCCGTTCAATTCATGATTCAACACTCAACCTAACAAGACAAGAATGGTTTGACTTTTACCCCAAAATCTAGATATGGAATTGGCTACTCATGACTAAATTAAAGCTAAAGTCAACATTCAATGGATCCATGGGAATTTGGCTACTCATGACTAAATTAAACGTAAATTAACATTCAATGGAACCATAGGCTGATAAATAGAATATAAAATGAAATATTGAAAGAAGAATGGAGAAAATCGGATTATCTAGCTCAAGATATGGAGAAATTAATCTAGAACATGAAGAACTTGGGGAGCAAGGCAAGAAATACTCTGATTTCTATTTTATTTTGAAATGTAAATTTTGAAATATCCAAGCATATCCGTAATAATCTGTCCATGTCCATGATCATATATTTAAGTGTTTGAGAGTGGTCTCCACCAGTTAGAATGGTAATGGGCCGTTACAAAAATGAAACTAGTCAAACTTGGTAAAAGACACAAACACACTTTGCCCGAGTTTGTTGAAACTCATCCGAGTTTAGTGGGAAAACATTATAATTCCCTCCTGGATGCTAATGTCATCCGTGCCTCCGCCCCTCTCAACCCGTCTAGCAACATGCCATGTCTTAACTCCGCCATAACATGAAGTTGACCAGTTTTGACAACATTCCAATATTTAAGTTTAAACTTTTAATTTCGGATCTTTAAATCCGACATTTAAGATTAGACTTTTCAATTCTGAATTTAAATATGAACCTTAATTCCAAACATCAATACCGACATTTAATATTTTAGACGTTTCATTTCGGAACTTTAATTCCGACTTTTAATTTCGTTATATAATTTGCGACCTTTGGTTTGGTTGCATCCTCTATATAAAAGATCCTTGACTCATTTGTAAAATCATGTTCAAAGTAATCAAGTAATTGAAGGTATAAATCCTTCTCCTGGATTTGGACATTACATCTTCCGCTCCCAAATTCTTCAATTGGATCTTCAATCCAAGCCTCCACATTCGAGGAATTTTCAAGACTCAACACAATCAATCCACTGCACGGCTTGCCCGATCGATCTTGCTCGGATCAATCCAAACCTTCCGCATCCATCTCCAAAGCTTCCTCCACCCATATCCTCTCATCGAATCCATCCGCACATCAGCCTAAGGAGTAGTTGACGCTTAAGCTCGATCTGGATCCGAAGTTCATCTTTGACGTATCCAAGGACACATCAAATCAAGTTCCAAATTAAATTCCGAAATAAAAAGTATAATCGTAAATTTCGGATTTAAAGATCCAAAATGAAAAGTCTAAACTTAAATATCGGAATGTTGTCAAAATTGGTCAACTATATGCCATGTCGGAGTGAAGACATGACATGCAGCTAGACATGCTGAGAGGTGCGGAGGCACGGATGACATCGGCATCCAGGGGCTATAACATTACACTCGGCCTCTTCTTTCATTACTCGGTCCATGCAAGCATAAACTCGGGCCATGGATTGTAGGACGCTACTAGGCTAGGATCTCACAATGGATCCTGACACTAGCCTGACAACAAGTTCACTGGATCTTACAACAAGACACGAATAGATGAAAAACCAAATCCATAAAACTGTAATAACGTACATCAAAACGTATACAAAATCACAGCCGAGTACAAAACATCAATACATAACAATACATGTACAAAACATCCCAAACCCCTCGCATAACCTAGTGTACGGAAGCCCTCGGTTGATCACCCATCTGGCTTACTCTGTAGTTTTCCTATCCTGCAGAATATCTACAACACGGTATAAAACTGTTAGCTAACAGATCATGAATAAGAATAATAATAATAGAAGATACAAACACATCATCACATCACAATATGCAATGCTCACATCAAAACCGTTTATTATCTTCATTACGTTATACCATTACTAATTCAACTTATTTTGTAACACGAGGATCTCCCGAACCTCGCCTCTATCCCCTTTCACCCCCAGGTTTGGTACAGGGGATCTACCTCCCCCCTTGGTGGACTGATCGTAAAGCACCTTTACACTCTCGGCGAGCTACATGCAAGTGGTCACAACCCGTTATAATACACTTGGGCCATTTAAATATACATATATGGTCGTCCTAGTCCGGTTTAGGTTATAAATGCAACAATCATATGCACAAGCACCACTATCACAATCATTCAAATCCATAACCGCTAACTAAGTAAGTCCAATGAACTTACCTGTCACAAACGTAAACCTATATCAAGTAGTCACAATTATTCCTCGAGGATACGATCAGTGCCTACATCAGCAAGACGCACACAAATATCAATCACTATCCACAAGCTAGGAGATTCCACCTCCTAATCTTCAAGATCTCGCAAGATCATAACCATAACACAATCCACAATATCAATATCTTCAAAGATCATAACTATAACTCCATAAACTAAACATCTCACAATTCCTCAAACCTCTCAAGGTATCTGTAATACCCGGAAATTTTTCTTCCGACTATTTCCGAAACAATTAAGGACTTGACCGATTATGACTTTTTCCCAGCGCTTTATTTTCTTTTGCATAGACTTCGTCTTTATGTTGTCTTCCTTTAAGTTTCGGGACGAAACTTATTTTAAGGGGGTACTGATGTAATACCCGAAAAATTTTATTTTCCTTTTTATACCCGATCAAACCGGATCCCGATCCGCCAACCTCTATTCTTCTTAAATAAAATAAAACAATATTAAATTCTATCATTTTATGTGACCTTGATTCACATAAAATGATAATTAGGTAACCCGTATAATAATTCCGTACTTTTAAAAAAAAAAACAAAACGAAGAGCGGTTTCTTGCGAGTAACGATTTATTTTTTTAGCCCATCCCCTAACGGAATGAGCGGGCCATCGGATTGGGCCCACTAATTAACCAGCCGGCCCAAATGTAACCCTAAACCCTAATTAACTTTAACCTAAGCTAATCAGCTTCCCTAATCCTATTCAACGCTAAGCAATCTCTCTCTACCGCACAGTTCACGTCTCGCCTTCCTTCTCGCGCTGATCATCGGCCTCGCCTTCACCGGAGTCAGAGAGAGACGTTGTGGCTTACAAACGTCCTGCACAAGCCGCCTGGGACCGCTGTTGCTCGCCAACACATTGCACGCCCAAAAACGCTGCTCACCAACGATCTGCACAGGCGCCTGGGACTGCTGCTGCTCGCCAATGCCCTGCACACCCGGACACAGCTACTCGCCAACCTGCTGTACTCATCCTTCTGCACTCAGCCCTCTGCACTTGACGCCAGCCACTGCACGCGTCCAGCGGGAACAAGACAGGAGCCGAGTGACATTTCCATCATCCTCTCATGTCTGTGCATACTCGCTTTGCTCTCTTTTAATCCGGTTTTGTCCATTGTACCGTGCATCCGTCATGTCCTACCCAATGCAGCAAGTGCTAGCAGATCGAGTGATATTTCCATCATCTCAAGATCCACTCCTAGACTGCAACCAGGAACTCTTAGCCAAGGTAAACCGACCTCTTCTCTCCCTCTTTCGAGTCTTGGAATTGTATAAGAGTCATCACCCTTCCTTCCTTGCAACCCCTATTTGAATTCCATGCCTAATGGGTGCCTTTTATGACCCCTAAACATATTCAGAACATCTATAGAGGAGCTGTGCAGATTCAATCATTTTCGGAGCCTTTAAAACTGTGACGAGCAACCATGTTTGGGACCAGATTTAGGTATGATAGACTCATTCTTTTGGGCTGAATTTTTGATATAACATAGTTGGCATATTGTTGTATAACATATTAAAATTTGAGAGGAATCCAGTGAATGATTTAAGATTTATGATTTTTCGAAGTTTGGGTCGTAAACAGTTTTTTTTCTGTGTTGGAAAAAAACTGCATGTTGACACAGTTTTGTGATCCCGTTTTGAGTAAGTTAGACTCCTCCTTTTTGGCTGATTTTCGGATATGTCATATTCGGTATTGCATAGTGGATCATACTGAAATTTGAACGTGTTCTGAGTTATAGTTTAGGAGATATGATTTTTTTAAGTTGGCTCCTCATGCAGTTTTCTAATTGTGCTGAGTTTGAAAAAAAAAAACTGCTTGGGATGCAGTTTTGTGGAATAAATTTAGATGGGTTATTGACTTCTGTTGCACTTGAATTTTGGACATGTGATAGTTGATATAGTATATTACATCATACCAGAATTTGAGAGAAATTCGAGTTACAATTTAAGAGTTATGGTGTCCCAAAGTAGAGACCTTGACAAGTTTCTAGGTAGTGCTGAATTGTTGAGAAAACTGCTTGTGATGCAGTATTGTGGTGCCGATTTGATTTGGTAATATTCCTTGGTTAGACTTGAATTTTGGATATGTCTTATTTGGGATTGCATAGTATAACATATCAAATATTGAGAGGATTTCATCAAGAGGTTTAGGAGTTATGAATTTTCAAAGTTGAGGTTGTGAACAGTTTTCTGGATGTTGCTGAAATTTTCCAAGTGCTGAAAATATCAAGTGTTGTGCAGTCATGTTTGAGCTTAAGTTTGGATACCTTAGAAATATAATCCACCGTTCAGTGTTTAATATGTTATAGAGTGTCATGCATAGTGTGGTGTATCAAAAGTTGGGGTTGATCCAACGGTTGGATTTAGATCTATGAAGGTCCAAAGTGGACTGGCTGAGCAGTTAAGAAATACTCAGTTTTTGGCTAAGTCTGAATTTCTGGTTTAGGAACTGACTTTGAGAATTTGTGTAGAAGTGATTATTATGTATTTTTGGGAAATTCTGACTACTATGGATAGAGTGCATAGCATAAAAGACTTAGAGATTTTTGTTAGACTTTTTATATTTTTATTCGGTTCTCATATCTTAAGCCAAAGTCGGACCTTGACGACTTTTTATGAAAGTCAAGAATGTAGTTAACTCTTCTAAATCTTTAGCAAACTTTCCTTTGAGAGTTTGAGTGTGATTTTGAGTTCCAAAGAATAGTTTGGAACTTTGTTATGGAATTTTATAAAGTTTCGGGACCAGGGGTAAAACAGTCATTTACCCGTATAAGGGTATTTTGGTAATTTATCCGATGATAGAGTTAAATATCTTAGAAGTCAAAGACTTCTAATTAAGTGGGATAAATTATTGATCCACTTGCCTTTTATAACAGGCGGTTGAGTTCCTGCGGTTACAGACCGAGTCGAGATAACGGAATTATGTTTGAATTCAGGTAAGTCCTTTGGGCTTACTTAGCTGACTTCTAAATATGAGTATGAATAATGGTAGTGGTGTGTGAATGAGATGTTTATAGTTATATTTTAGTAATAAATATATACCGACCTATATCTTGGCCTAAGAGTAACGGGCGGTGGCATTCTGCTCAGTTAGCTTGAGGGCGCTGGGAGTTTCTTTAGGGACTAGTCCACACTCGGTTTGTAGTGATGCTACCGGCGGAGGTAAGCTAGACCTACACCCAGTTGGATAAGGATCGGAGGCGAGAACTCTTAAGATTCTCGTGCCACAACTGTAAAATGGAATAAGGTGACTCACTTAATGAACATATAATAACCGGTTTGTGTGCCAGCATGATGATTGTTTTATGTTATCTTGAGTGTGTTTGTGCTATCCTTATTCTGCTTATATTTGGATTGTTAGCTAACGGTTTATCCGTGTTGTAGATTTGTAGAGATAGACAGTTGCAGAGTGATCCGGAACGGATGGTCAGCCGGGTCCACGTACTCATTAGATGGGGACGGGGGAGTCTCCCATACAGCATGCATGTTATGTATATGTTTATGTTTTGTAAGGCTGTCACATGTGTACCTTCATACAATAAAAATATTATGTTTCAAAATTGTTTAAGTACATTTGTGCCTTGTTGTAAGATCCAAGTAATGTTGTTGTTAAGCCAAGGTCGGGACCCATTGTGAGGTCCTAACCAGTAGCTTCCCGAGTTCTCAGAATTTGGGGTGTTACAATATGGTATCAGAGCCCTGGGTTGGCAACAATGGCACTTGAAATCTTCTGAAAGACCGAATGTATAAAATAACTAGAACCCGGAAGGGGTCTAAGATTTCCAAAACGGATTTCTGTTTTTACACACGTGCATAGTCGGGTTGTTGGGTTAGTAGTACGTCGGACCACCATCGTTCTCCGTGGATCTCTGCAACTTGGAGTGATAGATGAGTTAGTATTAGACTTATATTGATATGTTTTAATGTATGATTATATATATATATGTGTATGTGGAGCATGTTAGTATCCTAAAGGATATCTTATACCCTTTAGTTGTGATATCATGAAGCGATTACCGCCTCATGATAAGTCGGTAGCGGACTTATAAAGTTTTCAACCCGAGACAATGGATTCTGACCTAGGATTGGGTATTATACTCTGGTGGGCGTCCTGGGGACCCTATAAATCATCCGAAGAACGGACGGGCAAAGAAGTCAAGATGTTGAGATAATTTTCACCACAATAACAATTAGATGAGAAAGAATAGCATATCAACTCAAAAAGAAGTAATATGAAGCCATTCAAGGGACTTAATGAATTGAAAGCGAGAATTGAAACTCCAAGATGCATGTAGGACTGATAAGAAGCGCAAATGAAAGAGGACAATATTGGAATACAAATCAAGCGGGGTAGAGTACAACTATACTTAGCAGGTAAAATGACAGTACAACCAAGGTGGATAACGTCATAGGCAAATATAGGCATGAGGGTACAAAGAAGATATGGTGTTGACCCGAGGTGAAGAATTAAAGGAGTACAAAGCCAAATGAGTTTAAAGTCGTGAAATAAATTTCATCATCATAGAGACGGTGGGACTTACTCAGAGATGCAAGAGTTTGCAAGAAGTCAGGACGTAAGTATCAAATACAGGAGAAGTCTGAAATTAAGACAACGGAATTCTATAAAGGTGACATTACAACACAACACCAGACAAAGGGAAGAATGTGGGAAAGTGATTTTAGTGGACTAGAGAGTCCACAATAACTACTCATTTAAATAAAGATCTGAGTTACCAACATTAACGGTCATATCGGAGAACCGCAAACAGACGATGAACAAAGTAATAAGAATTGTGAAGACTTAATAATCTCAGTGACAACAGATGAATGTTAGGACTAAACTCAGAAGAGTATAGTGATACCCTAAGAGAACAAGAGAAGTGCAGACTTGGAATGAGTTAAAGGAGTATTAACAAAGAAAATGGAGGAGATAGACTTCCACCAAATATATCAAACTTCAAAACAGATAGAAGAACAATAAGTCCGTGATCTTATAGGAGGTCAACTACGAACTAGTTGGTAATAACTAAGACATAACGCGTGCAGGTCAACTAGTAGTAACCGGTAGGCAGATAAGAAGGATAACTATAGACTTATGGAAGAATTTTATAGACATCTGGGGGACCCTTCAAGAGAACAATGACGACAAATGCGATGCTAAATCGATACAAGTGCTAGTACCCTTACTAATAACATGGAGTGAGTTAGCCACTAACTCTAATTAAGAACTTAAGAAGAAGATCTAGACGGCCAAGAATGACCCTCTTATGCCATTTGAGACCAAGGGAATTGTGGGAGTGATTTACTACCTACTAGCTAGGAAAAGAGTACATATCACAACCAGTAGAGATGAATTCTAAAAGAAGAACTGGAAGAGTAAGAAGTATATAATTTTGATAAGGTTCTATGTCAATCCAGACAGAGGATGCGTAGCATCCCATACTAGATAAACCGCAAGTGGATGAAATTTAAGGTCATGAGAGTCGTGTAGACTTGCTTACAAGCTATAGTGGAAGAACTAGAAAGGACCACTGATGTCAGATGGACGACACAGTTAGACTCGAGAAATGGAGTTAGCTCACGGAGGAACTGGAAGTTTCTAATGTAGAACGATCTAAAGGAGTATAAAGGGATGAACTCGAGTAAGTAGTGCTCACCAGGAAATTCAACGAAAAAAAAGAGGTATGAGAAAAGTAAATTGGGAAATTGAGATAAGTCAATTACAGACCGACCGACGTCAACCGAGGACGTGCAAGTGTTGTTTGGTAGTGACAAGTTATGTGTCGTCAAGAAGAGATATTTGTGACTATGGATCTACGAAGTAGCTTACCGACGCCTTAGAGGATTTCCTCAAATAGGTAACGGCAACCTTCTTGGATGAACTAAATGTATGACAGAATCATGTTAGAGATTTCTTACTAGCTGGTTAAGATCAAACTCCGGTCGAGTCAGGGAGTTTGGATCCGTGTTAAAAGAAGTAAGAAAGTAAACAGAAAAGTTTGTCTTCCAGCCGCTATATATTCTCTTAAACCAAGTAAGGAAAGTATCTAGTACTTCACCCAGATAGGACTTAGAGTGTAATCGGGAGAAAGAGTTTTGGGGACAATCATTTTGGACTCACACAAAATGTCCTTATGAATGACAACGGAATTATCAAAGTAACACAGCGGAAGCGTGGTGAGTCCTAACCCACAGAGCTGGAAGCTCAAAAGTACATTGTTTGGAAAGAACGTGCGATAGGCTACGCAAAGTTACTGGAAAGACTGTATGGGGATATAGAGGTAATAGAAAAGGAGGGTTACCCTATTATGGATCTGAGGGAAGAATGACGGCTTCGTTACATGTTACTAGAGTGAGTTTTCTTGAGGGATTAGGAGAAGAATTAATGAGGTAACAAAAGTATTGTGTAGGGTTTACCCTAGGAAGCTCAAAGTGAATAACTACCCTACCAAGGTAGAAGATAGATAACGAAGGAAGCGACAAGAGTATGCTTGCAACACAATAATCGCGCATAGAGAAAGCAAAATCTTGGGTAGAGGGTACGTGTAATGTTATATCAGAACGGATCCGAGTTGCGTTGCAAGTGAGAGAAATATTATCGGTCTGATAGACGGGAGGGATATAAGAGTGGAATGCTGATGGTGTGTTAGCAGTTATCGAGTAGTTATGATCAAACGATGGTGAAGTAAGATCACCTTATGTCTAATGTTGTCATCGAGAATACATTCTATATCACCTAAGAACTTGATACCGCGAAAGAAGCTTGAGTTGAGCTAGAGATCTATAAAATAATATGATGACATCGATAGAACACAAAGATTGACCACCGGGTTTTGATTGTTAAGTTATATCAAGATTAAGACTAAAAATGAGCATATGACGGTTCTTTAATGGAGGAACAATATGACGGAGTCATATTACGAGATAAGACCAAGTGAGTTGTGATACAACTAGCCTTAAGCACTTAGTAAAGTGCCGGGAGATGTATAAGGGGAATATCCTAGATCGGGTACCTGGAACTCGTCAGAAGACCAGAAGGAAAGGAATTGGAATAAATTACCTCAGGAAGGTCATCAGAAGATCTAGAGGTAAGTCATGTAAGACAACCTTATGAGACCTTGCAAGCGGAGTTGAAAGGGATTAATGGACTAGTATTTTTCACCCTGGTTGGAATTGTAACCCTAGTTTTACACGGATTCAGTTGGAGAGATACCTACCGGATACGAGTTAGGTCATCAGATTTGAAGATCGGATAGTTGAGTCGGATGATATCGGTAGCTATTCTAAAGCATCATAGCTGGCGCTTGTGATATAAGTACATGAAAAGATTTTGGAGTCAGTGATTCTATGAAAAGCCGACGAGACTACCTGTGATACTGCGGATAATATGAGATGTAACCTTTCAAAGACCGATATAGAGATAGTTGTAACCTTGAAAGTGACGAGTTAGGGCTTGACCATGTATATGTGATATTGTTTGACTGCTTGTTTATTTCATGATTGAGTGTTTAGTCAGTGATGTGCTCCTTTGGTAACCTTGATGTGTGGGATACTTAGATGAGGCAACGACGAGACTTTTGTGTAGTGATCAGACATACCCATTTGGTGCCTTAAAGGCTGATCAGGATTGTCTTACCCTGAGTTTCGGGACGAAACTTATTGTTAAGGGGGAATTGATGTAATACCCGGAAATTTTTCTTCCGACTATTTCCGAAACAATTAAGGACTTGACCGATTATGACTTTTTCCCAGCGCTTTATTTTCTTTTGCATAGACTTCGTCTTTATGTTGTCTTCCTTTAAGTTTCGGGACGAAACTTATTTTAAGGGGGTACTGATGTAATACCCGAAAAATTTATTTTCTTTCTTATACCCGATCAAACCGGATCCCGATCCGCCAACCTCTATTCTTCTTAAATAAAATAAAACAATATTAAATTCTATCATTTTATGTGACCTTGATTCACATAAAATGATAATTAGGTAACCCGTATAATAATTCCGTACTTTTAAAAAAAAAAACAAAACGAAGAGCGGTTTCTTGCGAGTAACGATTTATTTTTTTAGCCCATCCCCTAACGGAATGAGCGGGCCATCGGATTGGGCCCACTAATTAACCAGCCGGCCCAAATGTAACCCTAAACCCTAATTAACTTTAACCTAAGCTAATCAGCTTCCCTAATCCTATTCAACGCTAAGCAATCTCTCTCTACCGCACAGTTCACGTCTCGCCTTCCTTCTCGCGCTGATCATCGGCCTCACCTTCACCGGAGTCAGAGAGAGACGTTGTGGCTTACAAACGTCCTGCACAAGCCGCCTGGGACCGCTGTTGCTCGCCAACACATTGCACGCCCAAAAACGCTGCTCACCAACGATCTGCACAGGCGCCTGGGACTGTTGCTGCTCGCCAATGCCCTGCACACCCGGACACAGCTACTCGCCAACCTGCTGTACTCATCCTTCTGCACTCAGCCCTCTGCACTTGACGCCAGCCACTGCACGCCTCCAGCGGGAACAAGACAGGAGCCGAGTGACATTTCCATCATCCTCTCATGTCTGTGCATACTCGCTTTGCTCTCTTTTAATCCGGTTTTGTCCATTGTACCGTGCATCCCTCATGTCCTACCCAATGCAGCAAGTGCTAGCAGATCGAGTGATATTTCCATCATCTCAGGATCCACTCCTAGACTGCAACCAGGAACTCTTAGCCAAGGTAAACCGACCTCTTCTCTCCCTCTTTCGAGTCTTGGAATTGTATAAGAGTCATCACCCTTCCTTCCTTGCAACCCCTATTTGAATTCCATGCCTAATGGGTGCCTTTTATGACCCCTAAACATATTCAGAACATCTATAGAGGAGCTGTGCAGATTCAATCATTTTCGGAGCCTTTAAAACTGTGACGAGCAACCATGTTTGGGATCAGATTTAGGTATGATAGACTCATTCTTTTGGGCTGAATTTTTGATATGACATATTTGGCATATTGTTGTATAACATATTAAAATTTGAGAGGAATCCAGTGAATGATTTAGGATTTATGATTTTTCGAAGTTTGGGTCGTAAACAGTTTTTTTTCTGTGTTGGAAAAAAACTGCATGTTGACACAGTTTTGTGATCCAGTTTTGAGTAAGTTAGACTCCTCCTTTTTGGCTGATTTTCGGATATGTCATAGTCGGTATTGCATAGTGGATCATACTGAAATTTGAACGTATTCTGAGTTATAGTTTAGGAGATATGATTTTTTTAAGTTGGCTCCTCATGCAGTTTTCTAATTGTGCTGAGTTTGAAAAAAAAAATTGCTTGGGATGCAGTTTTGTGGAATAAATTTAGATGTGTTATTGACTTCTGTTGGACTTGAATTTTGGACATGTGATAGTTGATATAGTATAGTACATCATACCAGAATTTGAGAGAAATTCGAGTTACAGTTTAAGAGTTATGGTGTCCCAAAGTAGAGACCTTGACAAGTTTCTAGGTAGTGCTGAATTGTTGAGAAAACTGCTTGTGATGCAGTATTGTGGTGCCGATTTGATTTGGTTATATTCCTTGGTTAGACTTGAATTTTGGATATGTCTTATTTGGGATTGCATAGTATAACGTATCAAATATTGAGAGGATTTCATCAAGAGGTTTAGGAGGTATGAATTTTCAAAGTTGAGGTTGTGAACAGTTTTCTGGATGTTGCTGAAATTTTCCAAGTGCTGAAAATATCAAGTGTTGTGCAGTCATGTTTGAGCTTAAGTTTGGAAACCTTAGAAACATAATCCACCGTTCAGTTTTTAATATATTATAGAGTGTCATGCATAGTGTGGTGTATCAAAAGTTGGGGTTGATCCAACGGTTGGATTTAGATCTATGAAGGTCCAAAGTGGACTGGTTGAGCAGTTAAGAAATACTCAGTTTTTGGCTAAGTCTGAATTTCTGGTTTAGGAACTGACTTTAAGAATTTGTGTAGAAGTGATTATTATGTATTTTTGGGAAATTCTGACTACTATGGATAGAGTGCATAGCATAAAAGACTTAGAGATTTTTGTTAGACTTTTTATATTTTTATTCGATTCTCATATCTTAAGCCAAAGTCGGACCTTGACGACTTTTTATGAAAGTCAAGAATGTAGTTAACTCTTCTAAATCTTTAGCAAACTTTCCTTTGAGAGTTTGAGTGTGATTTTGAGTTCCAAAGAATAGTTTGGAACTTTGTTATGGAATTTTATAAAGTTTCGGGACCAGGGGTAAAACAGTCATTTACCCGTATAAGGGTATTTTGGTAATTTATCTAATGATAGAGTTAAATATCTTAGAAGTCAGAGACTTCTAATTAAGTGGGATAAATTATTGATCCACTTGCCTTTTATAACAGGCGGTTGAGTTCCTGCGGTTACAGACCGAGTCGAGATAACGGAATTATGTTTGAATTCAGGTAAGTCCTTTGGGCTTACTTAGCTGACTTCTAAATATGAGTATGAATAATGGTAGTGGTGTGTGAATGAGATGTTTATAGTTATATTTTAGTAATAAATATATACCGACCTATATCTTGACCTAAGAGTAACGGGCGGTGGCATTCTGCTCAGTTAGCTTGAGGGCGCTGGGGGTTTCTTTAGGGACTAGTCCACACTCTGTTTGTAGTGATGCTAACGGCGGAGGTAAGCTAGACCTAAACCCAGTTGGATAAGGAACGGAGGCGAGAACTCTTAAGATTCTCGTGCCACAACTGTAAAATGGAATAAGGTGACTCACTTAATGAACAGATAATAACCGGTTTGTGTGCCAGCATGATGATTGTTTTATGTTATCTTGAGTGTGTTTGTGCTATCCTTATTCTGCTTATATTTGGATTGTTAGCTAACGGTTTATCCGTGTTGTAGATTTGTAGAGATAGACAGTTGCAGAGTGATCCGGAACGGATGGTCAGCCGGGTCCACGTACTCATTAGATGGGGACGGGGGAGTCTCCCATACAGCATGCATGTTATGTATATGTTTATGTTTTGTAAGGCTGTCACATGTGTACCTTCATACAATAAAAATATTATGTTTCAAAATTGTTTAAGTACATTTGTGCCTTGTTGTAAGATCCAAGTAATGTTGTTGTTAAACCAAGGTCGGGACCCATTGTGAGGTCCTAACCAGTAGCTTCCCGAGTTCTCAGAATTTGGGGTGTTACAGTATCATCCAATCAACATTCATCAATCTCAATTCTAATCCTAACTTAATTAATTAAAATTTTAATTAATTATATTTACTTTCACCAGAATAACGTTTTGCCTGCAGGCAATTTCTGAACTCCCTGTCATCAGATTTCAGTAAACAAACAACCCATAACCACCAGAATAATATAACGAACATAATGAAAATTCCAATTATCCATTTTAACAAGCTTATGGTCAATTTAAACAAAATGCAATATGGAAAATGAATAAATTCATAACTTATTCGTTACTAACCTGATTGGCGATCCGAAACAAGATTCGGAATCACAACGACAGAGGCTACACTCGGACACTATTGACGGAACCATCCCAACATCATATATGCTCGACCAGATCATCACATGCTTGGAAACGTAGAAACTCGGTACCAAAATGAAGAGAATGAAGACAAGAATCCAAAAATTGAAACGGATTTGAAGTCGGATTAGAAACGGAGAGTAGATCCGAGTTTGAAGGTTGAGAGAAATCTGAGCTTTTACGAGGAAACGTGAAAGGAAATGAATTAATAAACGATTTTCTGCTATTTATAGCAAAGACCAAAATTATCCTTTAGCAAAGTCGATAGTTATCCTTTAACCGATTTAAAGGCGGGTTGAACCCCCTTCTTTACACTTCTCGAAATTGGAATAATAAACTGGATTATTGTAGGAATAATTATGCTGCAACTACCTCGGAAAATGCGTATCCCTATGCCATCTTTCTTAGCCGCTAAGAAACGAAATAGTGACTCTTTTGGCCGTTTTGCCTTTCCATGTTATTTCATAACTAGGACATGTCCGATGTCCTGATCATTTCTCTCAACTGCATTTTATTAATTGAAGCTCCCAAATTACCCAAATAACACCGGAGGGTAAAAATAAATACCCGGGGAAAAAGTGAAAAATTCCCCATAAGTCCAAAATTCCTCTAGGAACATAAAGGTGGGACTCATACTCATCACTTACGCACTCTTCGCGAGTTATGTGTCAATTACTATCGATGATTAAGTTAATGAACCTTAATCATCATTAATTAGGATTCGAAAATCCTAACTCTTACATGGCTTCTCTAGGACCTCGACCTAGGACACTTGAGCTCTTTTTTGGCTTCTTCTTTCTCTTTTATTTGTTGGTTGATCCTCGGGTTCCTCAGGATCCATACTAGACTCGTAAAGGAGGTGTTCTTGACCTTATGAGACTCAGGACTTCTTGAGGCTTTTCCTTTGGATCACCAATGATGGCCTTTGTGTCATTACTTGCAATTGTTCAAGGATAAGATATGGATGATGATGTCTTTCAATGGTATCCATGGAAGCTTGGCTTGAATGTTCCTTTAAGCACGATTTTGGTTCAAATCACCAACAAAAACACAATCACAAGGGGTAAATGTCTATTCGGTATTTTAAGCACAAGTTAAACTATAAACATCTAATCTATGCAAAATTAAGAAAAAACAACAAAAAAAGACATCTAAAAACATAGTACAAAAACGTACTGTTAAAATACCCCATACTTAGCTCTTGCTTGTTCTCAAACAATAATAAGCAAAAAGCATTAAAAAATTACAAAAAGAAATCAAAGAAAAATATTTTTGGTAGCATGCTAAAAATGATTGATTAGTTTCATAATGTTATTGTCATGGAAAGGCTAGATACCTTGTCAAGATTTAAGAAATGAACAATCATGAAAAAAGATGGTTAAATCTCACACAATAAGCACATACTCCAATTTCTTAAGATATAACAATACAAAACTTGCTCTACTTAGAGGTCTTAAGATGCTTGGATTTGGTTTGCCATATGTGTATAAAGATATAGTCCATACACTAAAGCAAAATCATGTGTGATTGGGTTTTAACAATCCTTTCCTATTCATGCTTGACCTAACAAATACAAATTTACAATGCATATTGACATGATTACAATCACTTGTATTCATTCATTGAAGCACATATACTGGCCATTGAGACAATTGACAATGAAAAGAAAATGAACTTTGAGCACTAGCCATTTTGACATTTTGAACTTTAACATTTTCACTTTTCATGCTTTTTTTTAAAAAATATTTTCTATTCTTGGCCTTTTGCCTTACGGGTTTATATTTTTCACTCAAGTGACTGTCAACCAGTGTAAGTTTCCCTAGGCCATGAAATTTATATTTTGTAAGCACTAATACACAAGGTCACTAAGATTTAGAACAAGGTTAAAGATTAAGCATAGGTTATCTAAATCAAACATCAACCAATAGAAAGTGTTAAGATGCATAACATTAGTCCACTATCCTATACTTTCAAAGGTAATCATCAAGACACTTCACATATGTCATTCATAAGCTTTACAAACAACAAGTCCTAGTTGCCATGACAAGAACATAGTTATCATAATTAAGATCATTTTAAACATTACGATAAGCATGCAACATTGTAAAAATTTCCAATTGCTTTTTTTTTTTTTGAATTTTCAGATAGGTATTATACAAACAAACTAAGCTACACTAAAACAAAAGAAAAATGAAAATATGCTAACACATATGAAGATATGACTTGTGAGAATATCCCACCCTATACTTAAGAATTTGCATTGTCCTCAATGTAAGAGAAAAGAAAAGGGATAGATACACTCATGTAATTGTGTGACATTAGGTGATGACCTACTCTTGTGGAGGATTTCCACTGTTCATCCAAGTGTTCCATTTGATCTAGATGTACTCCACATCGCATAAGAGGCATGAGAATGACTAGAACAAGTGAAGAAGATGAAAGCATATGGGCTAGATTGAGTTTTCAAAGCTTAACAACACCTTTCTCCAGTTCAACACGGGGAACTCGGTTAAGGCATGAATTACACTTCGACCGAGTTTTTCCCTCAAAGACTACACTCGGTCAATATCCCAAAAACTCAACCCATAAGCCCAAGCTCGGTCCAAGGCACCCCTAAACTCGGTTAAGGCATGATTTAGACTTCGATCGAGTTTTTCTTCATTTCTTTGCCTAGCCTTGCTTCCTTGAGCGTTTCTTCTCAAATTTTCTTGAGTCCCTTAACTCTTTCTCTCATTTCCAATCCATCCTAACCTCAGAAACAATGACAACACGAGAATGACAAACAAACTCCAAGTTATTGAAACAAAAACAACGGGGATGCAACACATATCAATGGGTTGCTTCCTATTAAGCTCCCTTGTATAAAGTCGCAAACTCAACCAAACCTCTTTCATTCATGTATCCAGGTAAAGGTAGGTACCATCCATCTTTTCAACCGGACTTCCTTCATAATACTAATGAGTGTCAAATGTAACACTTTTTAGACCTTAGATTCATGCATTTCATACCTCTATTATTCACTCACACATCTCTATTTATATGAAAAGCATTCACATTTTGTATTTCGGTATCTACTTTGATTCGTTTTGTGTTTCAGGAATTCAAGACCATTTATGGAGCATAATGGTATGAAAATACCATATAACTAAGATTTAATCTTCCCAAAAGTCGGATAATACATGAAACATCAAGATCAACTGAAGACTGAAGAAGCAAAGTGGAAACCATTGGAGGTGGATGCCATTTTATGACAATCTTCTAGAGATTTCCGATTGTGACCATCTTTCCTTTGGAATGGGACAATCATGCCACCTGTAAAGATGTCGAACAAAGTTCTTCCTTACAACTAGGCTTACGCCCATCTTACAACTAGCATACGACCGTATGGTGACCGTTAGGAGGTCATATCACTTTCCGCCGAGAAGGAAATGAAATATTTTCGGTTCTAACTTTGGAAGGTTATATTTTGTGTAACCCAAGTCTCCGAGATTTTTCGCTACATATTCATATGTCAACCGCAGGGTTAGACACGCTGATTCCACCCGAATTAGGCATCACTCAGATTTATCCTTACCCGAGTTGTCAAGTAGTTGTTTGCTTTACTTTGAAGATTCTACTTTTTGGAACTAGACAATTCTTAGTTTATGTCTTTCTTCACTCTTTATATTGTTTTTTCTTTATATTTGATCATGCCTAGTTAAATTCCCTCCCGATCTAAGGATTGAATGATTGATATAATGATTTAATTTATTGTATATATATATATGAATGATTTGAGATTGTGATATTGCTTATATATATATATATATATGAATGATTTGAGATTGTGATATTGTTTCTTTTCATAGCGCTTAATTTCTACCTTTTACTTATCTTCGAAAGAAGTGGCATGATAGCATGTTTTTATGCTATCTTTATAAATGTAGTTTTGTGTGTTTTTCCTTGCTTTTGTATGAGAAAAGACTATCATATCTTTGCTTATTCTTAAAAGTATGAAAGATGTTTATTGTTTTGTGTGTTTTAGGTGTTTTATGTCTACAATGGAGCACAAAAAAATATGCCAATCCAAGAAGAACCCGCCACATCCTCATCATCATTAAGGATGTCAAGGAATAAGAGTACAAGAATAGAAGGAAGGAATGAATAAAAAAAAGGATGAAGCCCAAGAAGAGGACCCTTGAGTTTACAAAAACTCGAGGTAAGAAGACATGGAAGCTAGGAACAATCCAAGTTGCAATATTTCACTTAGGTCGAGTTCACTCCGAAAACTTGAGCAAAAAAGCACCCAAATTTGACCAACACCTTCCATGAAGATATTACACATACCTTGGATGGAAGAGACAAATAGACCTCAGAAGCACATAAACTCGACAAAAGAAGCACCAAAACTCAAGCTATGTGTAAATATCCAATGATGGTGGAAAAACTCGAGGTAGAGGCACATAAACCTGAACAAAGGCTACGCAAAACTCGAATCTCTACCCGGTGTGGACAACTCTTTGCAATTAACTCACACTTGATGTGTGAGTTGTTAGGATGATTCTATAATGGGGGACCACAAATTTTACCGTATAAATAGGGGCATGACTACTTGTAATTCATATCATCTAAGGCACAAATCAATTTTCCAAAAATCTCTCTTTGTAAGAAGCATTTGGCCGATTGTTAAGGAAGTTTGAAGTTGTTCTTGAAGTTCTTCTCAAATCACTTCTCTAGATCCATTCTCAATCTTGTTTTGGCCATAACTTTTGATTGGTAAGTCCTTTTAGTCTATTGTTCTTCCTACTTTCCTTATTTTCAATCTAGTTTGTCAACATTGTATTTATTCAAGTTGTTTGTGTTATTGAATTTCCGGTCATGAGTGAGTAGTCACCTTGATAGGATTTGGGGTGAAAACTCCAAATATTGTTAGGATTGTCTTGATATATGTTGTGTTTATAAAAATATGGAGAATCAAATGCATGGATAGTATTATATAGGAGTTTCTGATTGTATTTAGATGTTCATCCATGCTTGATCTTATTTTGAATGTTGGATGCAAGATTTAGACATAATCTAGATTGTTCCCTTAATACATTGTATGTTTTCAAGTATGAATGAATGTTTGGATGAATTAATCATCTTAGATGAGACCTATAAGTAATTCTAAATTTATTGTGCAATGTTAGATGCCTATAATCCCTTAATGATGCTAGTTGGGACCGAAAGGATGGCTAAGCACATTTGTCTTGTGAATGTCCAACTATGGCCGTGTCAAATTATGTAAGCAAACAACAAACCCCATGTGATGCTTGCATAGTTCAATATAGTCAAAAGTAGTAAAGAAGCTTATCAACTAATGAGTAAATAGCAAACACCATGTGATACTCATTGGTTTAAACAAGCCAAATGCCTTGACAAAGTATACCTACATGATGCTACATTAGTATTTGTGACTTAAACTCTCATAGTTTATCAAGCACAACATGATCATATATGCCCCTAAGTGTAATTTGGAGGGATATCCCCAACTCCAAGGGTTTTTTCCATAGATATGTGATAGTTGATACTTGTTACTTGTCACCCAAAAACCCAAGCATCTTGATCACTTGATCACCCCCTTTCCCTTTCATTTTACACACTTATTCTTACTAATTAAGTTTGAGACAAAGTCAAGATATACACAATCTCTTGCAATTTTGACTTTGATGTTATATCATTTACTTACATTGACACTGAAAACTCCACCTTGATTATAAAGTTGTACAGGTGTTGATGATGGAAGATGAATAATCGTTAGGTGAATATAAAGGATAAAGATACTCTAGAAGTGGGGTTGAATAGAGTATGGAAACTTTTCGCAAAAAACTATCTCAAGGCTTTGAAACTGATTTCAAAGGCCTTGATGTCGATTTTAGCTCTTTGTGACACAACTAGATTTCAAGGGCTTTGAAACTAATTTCGAGGGCCTTGACTTTGTAGACCTGCAAAACAAACTTAGTCACAATAAAGCAGATATGGTGCGGATTTGAAAAGATCGACACGAAGATATGTTTACGAAGTTCGGCTCTAAATAGCTTACTCTCCGTCCCAGGGTATAGCCATAGGATCTAAATATCTATTATCAACTTCAAAGAGTGCTAGATACAACCTAGAAGAAATCCCCTTTTTCTCTCACTGTAGCCAATGCTACGATCTAGCTCCAACTCTTAACCTAGCTATTATAGCCTAGTTACTTCGCAGAGTAACAAAACCTTCGAGTATAAAACTCTTTAGATATGTCAATGGAGCTCTCGAGTTTATCTCTCTCTAAGGAATAAAGCTTTTGTATAAAGAGAGAAAGAAAAACTTCTTGGATCAAATGAAGACGCTTTTAGATCTCTTGAAGACTTTGGATATTTCCGTGTAAGCTTCTGTTCTTTTCTTCTTCAATCTTCATCTTCATTTATAGTCTTTTATGAGGAACTTGTAGCCGTTTTTAGAGAGCCGTTGTAACGTTCATATTTCCTCCATAGAAGACGCTACTTGGTTGAGGTGAAGTAGCCGTTGTAAGATCTTTTATCTCTTCTTCTTCTTCTTCTTCTTCTTCTTCTTCTTCTTCTTCTTCTTCTTCTTCTTCTTCTTCTTCTTCTTCTTCTTCTTCTTCTTCTTAACGCTCGTTGAATATCTTCATCACCGTAATCTTCTCTTTGGAAATCAGCCGTTGAAGATCTTTGTTTCTTGAAGGTCCTAGATCGTCTTGTTATCTTCGGTTGTTAAGATCTTTATGAGATTTTGTTGTTGGGGCCAAGGATCTTCTATTCAAATCTGTTGAATATCTTCTAGTTGGCTGGCCAAGATCTTCTCTTAAAATCTTGTTGGAAGATCTTCTTTTTATCCTTTGAATATATTTATGTTGGCTGGCCAAAATCTTCACTTAAAATCTTGTTGGATGATTTTCTTTTTTATTCTTTGAATATCTTTTTATTGGCTAGCCAAAATCTTCTCTTAAAATCTTGTTGGAAGATCTTCTTGTTATCTTTGGTAGAGATCCTTGATTTGGTTGTTGAGATTTGAATCTTGTTTAAGAAAGCCTTCAGCCGAATCTTCCTTTGCATCACTTCTTAAGGCTTCAGCGTTTATCCCTTGAAACGCGTTTCAAGGCTTCCTGTTTGTCCATTGAATTCTGTTTCAAATCTGCTTGTCCTTTGTAATCTGTTTCAAGGCCTGCGTTCTTCCTTTGAAATGCTATTCAAGGCCTGCATAGATTTAACAAACACAAACCAAAACAAGCAATCTAGATATATGATCGATATTTGTTAGTTTATAAAACCGCTCATAAATGTTAAGTCTTCCATCATCCACATAGACAATTCATAATCAAGGTGGAGTTATCAGAAGATTTAAACACAAATGAAGTAATTTAATACACAAATAATTTATTGAAAGACACTTTAAAGGACCTTGGAAAAACTTGAAAGACAAGGAGTTTAGAGTGTTCAAGCGAGGGAGGCCTTGAAATTTATTCCAAGGGAACAAAGAAGTCAAGGCTGCACGCTAAAGGAATTCAAATCACTAAAGAAGATCTTCTAGGAACGATTTGCTCAACAAGAAGATATGGTTGAAGATCTCAACCGGCCGATAAAGATCTTGCAAAGATCCTCAACCAAAAGCACGAAGTTTCTCTCTTCTAGAATTTGATATCATCACAACAAATACGAGAAGATTAAGGTGCCGAGAGATCAACGTGTTCTCAGGAGATGAAGATTCACAACGTCTATCTTATCTCAATCAAGAAGCGATCTTCATGGAGAAGAAGAATTATCTTCAAACGTTCATCTTTCCAACGGCTAGAAGACCTCTCCATAGAAGGCTATAAATGAAGATGGCAATTGAAGAACAAGTACAAAACCTTACACGGAAACATCAATAGTCTTCAAGCGATCCAAAACATCTTCATTCGATCAAATAGTTTTTCTTTCTCTCTTTCTCTAAAAAGCTTTATCCTCTAGAGAGATAAAACTCGAGAGCTCCATTGGTATATCTAAAGAGTGTTATACTCGAGTGTGTGTTACTCTGCGAAGTAACTAGGCTATTATAGCAAGGTGAAGAGTTGGAGCTTGATCGTGGCATTGGCTACAGTAAGAGAAGAAGGGGATTTCTTCTAGTTTATATCTAGGACTCTTTGAAGCTGATAATAGATAGTTAGATCCTAAGGCTATACCCTAGGACGGAGAGTAGGCTATTTGAACCGAATTTCGTAAACATATCCTCGTGTCGATCTTTTACATTCCGCATTATATCTTGCTTTATTGTGACTAACTTTGTTTTGTAGGAGTACAGAGTCAAGGCCCTTGAAAGTTGTTTCAAATCCCTTGAAATCAAAGTGTATCACAAAGAGCTCATATCGACATCAAGGCCCTTGAAATTGGTTTCAAGGCCTTGAGATTGGTTTTGCAAAAAATTTCTTATTCTCTTCAACCCCCTTCTAGAGTATCTTTTATCCTTTTTATTCACCTACCGGTTCTTCAATTGGTATCAGAGCTAGACTCACGAATATTGATTTAACCATCAGTGAGACTAATCATGAATCCTATAGGTGATGGAGGATTTGCTCAAGGAAGATTCTCATCTCGACCACCACTCTTCTGTGGTAACAACTTTGCCCACTAGAGAGCACTCATGCGTATGTTCATTATTGATCAGGACATGGAATTATGAAGCATCTTTCAAAATGGCCCCAAAGTCCCAACTACAACAATTGAAGGCATCCAAGTCCCAAAACTGAAAGCTGATTCCACACAAGCTGACTTGGATAGTGTGCCAAAGAACTACAAAGCTATGAATCTACTTTACTGTGGATTAGATGCCAACGAATTCAACCACATATCATCATGCAAGAGTGCAAAGGAAATATTGGAAAAACTCGTTGTACATACGAAAGAACAAGTCAAGTCAAGGAAAAAAAGATTAACATCTTCCTCAGACAATACGAGCTATTCAAGATGAATCCAAATGAACCAGTCAAAGAAATGTTCACAAGATTCACTGAGATCGTGAACAACTTGTACTCACTAGGAAAGGTCTTTACAAATGAAGAAAAGTTAGGAAGGTTCTAAGGAGCTTACCTAAAGCCAAGCGGGGACCAAAGATGACTGCAATTGAAGAAGCTCAGAATCTCACAACTCTTCCTCTTGATGACCTCCTTGGAAAACTCATCACACATGAAATGGTTCTTGGTAAAGAAGATGGAGAGCTCCCATCTAACTCCAAGAACTTGGCATTAAAATCAAGAAGAGATGAATTACCATCAGATGAAGAGGAGAGTGACGACGATGATGATGAAGAAGATGCAATCGCCATGATCTCTAAGGGTCTCGTGAGAATTCTCAAGATGAAGAAACAATCTGCAAACAATAGAGAATATCCACGAACATCAAAACCCCGAGGTAAGTTTTCTAGCTCCAACAAGAAAACTAGAGTGCTGACTTGTTTTGAATGTGGTGAAACAGATCATCTTATGAAGGATTGTCCACAAAAAAAGAGGACCAACTTCAAGAAAAAATGATCGAAAGAAGAAAGTTATGGTAGCTTCACGGAGTGACTTAGAATCCTCAAATGAATCTGAAGACGAAAAAGAATAAACAAACTTGTGTCTCATGGCCGATCATGAAGAAGATTCAAGAAAAATGATCTAAAGAAGAAATCTATGGTAGCTTCATGGAGTGATTCAGAATCCTCAAATGAATCAGAAGACAAAAAAACAAGCAAATTTGTGTCTCATGGCCAATCATGAAGAAGATTCAAATATATATGTTGACAATGCGGTAAGTACTATTATGTGTCAACCTAAATCTAACCTGAAACAATTCCTTAAAGACATTATTATATGTGACAAGGAACATAGAATAAATATAAATTCTCTAAAAGAAAAGCTTCTTGAACAAGAAAAACAACTAAGTGAGATGTCTTTGGAAATTGAAACTCTTAACACGGAAAAGGTAGACCTTGATGATAATATCAAGGCGTTGGAATCGGAAAATGCAATTCTCAAGGACAACCTCTCCTCTCTTCATCGAAACTATATCGATATAGATCAAGAGAAAGTTGATCTAACTTTGACGTGTCAAGACCAGAAGGCTGCACTTGTTAAATTTACTCATTCAAAAGCTAATCTTGAAAGAATGATGGGTGAACAACAGTCATCACTTAACAAAAATGGTATAGGTTATTATATGAGTTTTTCCTAGAAAACCAACTACCACTTTTGTCAAAACCAAAGGAAGTATTCATATGCCTACTTGCTTTTACCTGTTGTAAAAAGGGTCATGTTAAATCTACATGTCCATATAGAAGAAAGGATCCTTATATTATTAGAAACACCTATCCTCTATGTTTAAGGAAACAAGTCAAACAAATCTGGGTTCCTAAAGGTACTAGACCACCAAACATGATCGAACCTGAATATGGACCAAAATATGCCATTTGGTCGACCCGGAAAGGTGGATATTTGCTGTTTTGCAGGATATCACCAAGGTAAAGGAGCATAAATGGATATTAGATAGTGGTTGCTCAAGACACATGAGTGGAAAAAGCTTATACGTCTAGACAGCTGATGACGTATGAGGAGAACTACCCGACTCATGATATGGAGTTGGCAGCGGTAGTTCATGCTTTGAAGATCTGGAGACATTACCTATATGGTGCTACATGTCAGATCTTCACAGACCATAAGAGTCTGAAGTATATTTTCACACAGCGGGAGTTGAATAACCGTCAACGTTGATGGCTTGAGTTGATCATGGACTTTGACCTTGAGATTCTGTATCATCCTAGAAAGGCAAATGTTGTAGCTGACGCCTTGAGCAGGAAAATGTCTCGAGAGAAGGCGATTACTAGATTGACAGTACATCCTCAGCTTCAGAGAGATCTATCTTGGCTAGAGATGGACATCTAGTTTCCTGATGAGGATGCCCAGTTATATGCTTTAGTGGTTTTACCTGGTCTGTTGGATGAGATCCAACAGAAGCAGGGGACCTGCCCGGCCTTGATGAGGATTAGAGAGAGGATGTCTCGTGGAGAGGCATCACAATTCTCTATTGGAGCATATGGAGTGATGAGGTGCCATGACCGTATCTGTGTACCTTCTGTTGCAGAGTTGAGATAGAGGATCTTTCAAGAGGCTCACTGTACACCTTACTCTGTACATCTAGGTACGAGTAAGATGTACCATGATGTGAGACGTTCGTATTGGTCGGGAAGGGTGAAGCCCGATGTAGCCAGATTTGTGGCTCAGTGTGCGACCTATCAGTAGGTCAAGATAGAGCATTGCAGACCTGAAGGTGAGCTCCATCCACTGCCAGTACCGCAGTGGAAGTGGGAGGACGTCTCCATAGACTTTGTGACGGGATTGAGGCCTAGTAGGAGTTTTGATGCGATCTGGGTTGTAGTTGATAGATTGACGAAGACGGCACATTTCATTCCTATCAGAGAGACGTGGCCAATGAGCAGATTAGCTGAGGAGTACACTAGATAGATAGTGAGACTCCATGGTGTACCGAGGACGATCATCTCTGATCGAGATGGACAATTTACCTTGAGGTTTTGGCAGTAGATTCAGACTACTTTGGGGACGAGTCTACACTTCACGACTGCGTTTCACCCCCAGAGAGATGGTCAGTCCGAGAGGACCATCCAGACCCCAGAGGATATGTTGCGAGCTTGTGTGTTAGATTGGGGATAAAGATGGTCTGATTACCTCCCACTTGTCGAGTTCTCATACAACAACAACTGGCATGCATCTATTGGGATCACCCTTATGAGGCACTGTATGGGCGTAGATGCCGTACACCTTTATGTTGGGATGAGCCTAGCCATATCAGTGGGATAGCGCTAGAGAAGATTTCGGATGATATGGCTCGAGTAGCGCTGATCAGAGAGAGGATGTTGGCTGCACAGAGTTGCTAGAAGTCATATGTAGACAAGAGGCGTCGGTTTCTAGAGTTCAGGGTAGGAGCTCATGTCTAGTTGAGAGTATCTCCGACGCAAGGCGTCAGACGTTTTGGCATAGAGAGGAAGTTGAGTCCCCGATATGTCTGTCCTTTCGAGATACTAGATAGAGTTCGAAGGGCAGCCTACAGGTTAGCATTGCCTCCCAGGTTAGAGGGTGTTCACCCTGTGTTCCATGTTCTCAGCTGAGGGAGTATATACCAGATCCGAGGCACATTGTGAGTTATGATGATTTGGTGGTTGAGCCAGACTACACCTTTGCTAAGCATCCGATTGCAGTTTTAGAGTGAGGTGTGAGACGCCTACGCTCGAAGGACATTCCTATGCTGAGGATACAGTGGTCTTGACGTGGACCCGAGGAGTCTACATGGGAGACTAAGGATAGTATCCAGAGGAAGTATCTCGAGTTTTATGCCGAGATAGATGCACCTAGGGTCTTTGAGTAGATCTTAGTGCTATCTTGGAAAGTATGCGATTATGTGCTTATGTGCTTATATGCCTTGATGTGCTTACTCCATTCTAGTTATGATGTGCTTTATGATCTTATTAGATCTTGTTGTGCTAGCATGATGTATGTTTGTAGCTAGAGATGGTTCTTTCCTCCATGCTATATGAGGGTGATTAGGATTCAGCTGGAGATGGTTCTTTCCTCCATGCTACCTTGATGGACATAACTCAGTGGAGATGTTATTCCTCCATGCATTGTATACGTTTATAGTTTGGGTAGAGATGTACTTCCTCTATGCCTGTGATGTGGTATGGCAAGAGATGTGATTCCTCTACGCCTTAGGGTAGCACTATTACCTTGTTTTTTGGAGATGATGATTCCTCCATGTTTATGGTTGAGGTTATAGATTGTTATAGGCTATGATCTTCTGAGCGGAGATGTGATACCTCCGATAGAGAGAGAGTTGTACCTTGGGTTTTAGGTCAGAGAGGATTTGGGATTTTGCCAGTTTCGGGACGAAACTTTGTTTTAGGGGGGTGAGATGTATGAGCCTAGTTGCTGAGTTGCTGAGTGTGTGAGTTGAGGAACCAGTTTTAGCCCGGACTACCCCTACGTGACCCAATGGCCGCCCCTGCGGGTTGCCTCGGCCAAACCTGCGGCTCACAGAGTCCGCCCCTGCGGCTCTGTGTGGCTGCAGCCGTTTTCTTTGACCCGTTGACCCGTGCTTTACCTTTTCACCCTTTATAACCTTCTTCTTCTTCTTTCTTTTGATGAGGGTATCCTTCTCCACAACTCATCTCTCTCTCCTACGTACATCTTCTTCTCCTCTCTTCTCCCTTGGATCATCTTAGATCTTCCTTTGAGTTTTTGTGTGAGTTTGAGAGCTTTGATGCTTGTTTTGCTGTTGATTATGGTTGTTGATCCTTGTGAGCCAGCTTGAGGATGTTTTGGTGATGTGCTGATCTTCTTGATTTCAGCTTGGTAAGCTTCCATGCCTTCCATCCCTTCTTTCTTCATTCTTTCATCTTCTTACCTCTTTTCCTATCTTTCCTTAGGCTAGCTTAGATTCCTTAGGTTTGAATCATGCTTCAACCATGATTGGCTTCTGTTGATGTATATATATGTATGTTCTGTATGTATGTTGATGTTGGAGTGAAGAAAGAGTGAAAAGATAGAAGGAAGAAGTGAAGAAAGGAGCTAAAGTGGTGCCTCTGTCGTCCAGCCGATCCTGCGCCACCTTGCAGCCGCTCCAGCGTCGGCTAGAGCCGCCCTTACGCCACCTAGGATCCGCCCCTGTGGCCACCTATATCAGCAAGGTCCTGCACTTTGTTCTGCAGGTGTGTGTTGCTTCTAGGCTTTCGTTAGGATGTATTTGTTCCCTCCTTCCTAGTGTGAGTGTATAGGATCATGCTAGATGTGTGAGGATGTATTTGGATGAGGTTATGATCGATATATGTCTTGTACGACTTTAAAGACTTAGGTTGATGTTGGTTGAGGTTGTGAAGTTAGGTTGAGGATGATCCTATTGATCCCTTTGGGTCTAGGTGTGACCCTTTGATGAATAAAGGTTGATATCTTTTTATGCCTTGTTATTAGGCAGTGCCCCTCTCTCAGGATTGAAGGTTGTTTGTGATTGAGCTGTATACGAGGTTGAGGTAAGTCCGTAGCACTTACTTAGCTACCATCCTTGTATTGGGTGTTTGCATGAGTGGTGTGTGCTTTATTTGTTTGCTATGATAGCATGATATATCGTTATACCGACCTATGTTTTATTGACTGCCCCGTTGCATGGTTGTGATAACCATTCCCTTTCATCCCGCCGTGGAGTCTAGGAGGTTCTCTGATGTCAGACCAGACTGGTTTACAGGAAGGGCGCAATCCACTCCCATAGGGTACACGGATGGTGTGACCGATACTCGTACAGCTGGCTATCAGGCTCAAAGACGAGGATGTATTGGTCCTTGTGTCACATACTTTCATTTATATATATATATATATATATATATATATATATATATATATATATATATATATATCCATTGTGAGATCCTAGCCACATGTGGCAGTCCGAGTCCCGCGGAGTCGGGGTGTTACAAGTCTGATTTGTTTTGTGCAAAATATGGTATTTCACATAACTTTTCAGCTCCTATAACTCCTCAACAGAATGGAGTTGTGGAACGTAGCAACCGCACTCTTGAGGATATGTCTAGGACTATGCTTTTAGAAAATAGTTTGTTGAAAAGTTTTTGGGATGAAGCAGTAAACACTGCTAATTATATTTCTAATAGATGTTTAATTCGCCCTATTTTGAAAAAAACTCCTTATGAACTCTTTAAAGGAAGGAAACCAAATATTTCATATTTCAAACCCTTTGGATGTACTTGTTTTGTTCATAACAATGCAAAGATAACCTTGGGAAATTTGATACACGTAGTGATGAAGCTATATTCATTGGATATGCTTCAAATATCAAAGCTTATCGTGTTTATAACAAATGTACCAAAATTGTTGAAGAAAGTATTCACGTTATTTTTGATGAAAGCAATGATTGTACTTTGAGTGAAAGTTTTGCAGATCTAAATCTAAATCAACGAGAAGATCACATTTCGGATGAAGATGATGATCCTAAAGATCAAGAAAAAATATGCAAGAAAAGATTCAAGATACCGAAGAAAACCCTCAAGACCTTGAAACACATCTTCAAGACCTTGAAATAGAAAACTGCGAGGTCTGAACTCTGTTTCATGGGCTTGAAACTCAACTTCAAGGCCTTGAGATAGGATCCAAGGGAAATACATTAACGGTACCTGAATCTAGTCAAGCATATGAGGGTCAACCTTCAGGATCTGCTCCATCTTACAAACGAAGAAAATTTCAACACTCTTCATACCATCCACAAGAGAATGTGATCTCAGATCCAAACGCAGGAGTTCAAAATCGATCTAAAGTAAACAATCTATGTGCTTTCTCTACGTTCGTGTCTCTTATCGAGCCAAAGAATTATGTTCAAGGTCTTCAAGAACCCGAATGGATCATTGCCATGCAAAATGAACTAATTGAGTTTGAGAGAAACAAGGTTTGAACTCTTACTACAAGACCAAATCATCAACCCGTCATCGGCACAAAATGGGTTTTTCGATATAAGTTGGATGAGAGTGGCGAAGTCATACAAAATAAAGCACGACTTGTAGCACAATGCTATAACCAAGAATAGGGTATTGATTATGAGGAGACTTTTGCTCCGGTTGCCAAGTTAGAAGCCATACGTATGCTACTTGCATTTGCATTTTTTATGAGTATAAAACTTTTTCAAATGGATGTAAAATGTGCTTTCTTAAACGGCTTCTTAGAAGAAGAAGTCTACGTTGCTTAACCTCCTGGTTTTGAAAATGATGAATTTCTTGATCACGTTTTTAAATTGGATAAAGCTCTTTATGGACTTAAGCATGCTCCTCGAGCTTGGTTGAACGATTGTCCAAATATCTTCTTGAAAACAAATTCAAAAGAGGTTTGATTTATAAAACTTTATTTATCAAAACCAGAGGCAACGATATATTAGTAGTACAAATCTATATTGATGATATATTATTCGGTGCTACTAATGATTCTCTTTGCAAGGAATTTTAAGATATTATGTGTAGGGAATTTAAAATGAGCTTAATGGGTGAGCTAAATTTCTTTCTTGGACTCTAAGTTACACAAGCAAAGAAAGAAAATTTTCTCAATCAAAGCAAGTATACTAAGGACTTGTTTAAGAATTATAAGATGGACCAATCTAAGGTCACAAAGACTCCTATGAGTTCAACACTTTCGTTTAACCATGACAAAGATGGAAAAAGTGTAGTACAAAAGGAGTATCGAGGTATATCAGTTCATTATTGTATTTAACTGCTAGTCGAACTGACATTATGTTTAGTGTGTGCATGTGTGCAAGATTTCAAGCTGATCCTAAAGAGTCACACTTGATAGCTGTGAAAAGAATTTTTCGGTATCTCAATGGCACTAAGGATCTAGGGTTATGGTACCTACATCAAAGCTCGTTTCACCTTGTTGGCTATTCAGATGTAAACTTTGCAGGTTATAAGGTCGATAGAAAAAGCACTTCTGGATGTTTCCAATTCTTAGGGTCATCCCTAATCAGTTGACACTGCAAGAAGCAATATTTTGTCGCCCTATCCACAACCGAAGCTGAATATATAGCCGCGGGAGCCTGTTGTGCACAAATTATATGGATTACTCAATAACTTCGTGATCTTGACTTTGATTTGAAAGGTATTCCTATAAAATGTGATAATGTTAGTGCTATTTCTATAACCAAAAATCCTGTGCAGTATTCAAGGACTAAGCATATCGATGTAAGACATCACTTCATACGTGATCATGTTGAGAAAGGTGATGTTTCGATCTCTTTTATATGTACTAACTTGCAGCTATCTTTACCAAGCCTCTTCTTGACGATCAATTTAATTTTATTAGATTGGAGCTTGGTATGTTGAACAAGGAAGCTGAAGAACCGGTAGGTGATATAAATAAGATAAATGATACTCTAGAGGGGGGGGGGGGGAGGGTTGAATAGAGTATGAGAACTTTTCGCAAACCAAATCACAAGGCCTTGAAACTTCTTTCAAGGGCCTTGATGTCAATCTGTGCTTCTCGTGAAAATTTAATTTCAAGGCTTTGAAACTATTTTCAATGGCCTTGACTTCTTGCTCCTGCAAAACAAAGTTAGTCACAGTAAAGTATATATGTTGCGGAATTGAAAAGATTGACACGAGAATATGTTTACGAAGTTCGGCTCTAAATAGCATACTCTCTGTCCCAGGGTATATCCGTAGGATCTAACTATTTATTATCAGTTTCAAAGAGTCCTAGATACAAACTAGAAGAAATCCCCTTCTTCTCTCACTGTAGCCAATGCTACGATCTAGCTCCAACTCTTAACCTAGCTATAATAGCCTAGTTACTTCGCAGAGTAACACACACTCTTGTATAACACTTATTTAGATCTTCCATTGGAGCTCAAGTGTTTTCTCTCTCTAAGGGGATAAAGCTTTTGCGTGAAAGAGAGAAAGAAAAATAACGAATGAAGATGATTAGGTTGCTTGAGGATATACAAATGTTTTCTTGTGAAAGCTTGTGTATCTTTCTTCTTCGACCATCATCTTCATTTATACTCTTCTATGAAAAGGTCTTCTAGCCGTTGTAGAGATGACCGTTTGAAGATGAATCTTCTTTTCCATGAAGATCATTTCTTGTTTGGAGATAAGGTAGACGTTGCAAGTCTTCAGCCCCTACGAACACGTCGAGTCCTTTACTCCTTGATCTTTTCATGTTCTGTTGAATCGAGAGAAAAGATATTTTCGCCGTTTGTTGTTTAGAAAATCTTCTAGAAAAGATTCTCTATTCTTCGTTTGAGATCTTCCTTCGGTTGATAAGATCTTTGGTTGATGAGATCTTTCCATTAAAAAATCTTCTAATAAAATCTTCACCTGCATTTTGAATCCTTGTTCCGTGCATCTATAATTCCAAGGCCCTTGATTTCGTCCTTTTGAACATGTTATCTTCCTTTGTTCTTGAATCCAACTTCAAGGCCCTTGACATTTAGATATAAAGCCTGCACTGAATTCAATCCAACCAAATATCTAGAAATATAATCAATACATTGTAAATATATCCAACTGCTATATTTGTGTGAAGTCTTCCATCATCAACACCTGTAAACCATTTTAATCAAGGTGGAGTTTTCAATCTCCCCCTTGATGGAAGACAACACAAATTCTCGTACCTGCATTTGTTAGTTTAGCAATGCATATGAAAATCTCAAAACTAAAAATGCAGAATACAGTATTTCGAAATGTCAGATCATATTTCTCCCCCTTTGTCTTTCAACAAGGGAGGAAACGCAGTCAAAGCAGGAAGTCTTAAAATACGATTATAGACCTAAAACCAAATGTATTTCCAAACTAAAAAAATGTTTTTCAGAAACTCATGACATGCCGAGAACTTCAGTTTTCCTTGTACCACTTGGAGGAACTTCCTTTCCAATAATAATCTCGTAGGCACATATCTCTCCACCGGTTCTTTTGCATCAGCAAGATCACGTTCTTTGAGAGATAAGTCCGTTCCTCTTTGTGTAGAATCCTTGGCATACTTCTTGACTACCCCAAACTCTTCAATTGTCAAGATATCTGGATCTTCTGGCAATGGCTGACGAATGGGTTTATCCTTGACAACCTTATGACATTGATCGATAACCTTCTCAGCATCCTTATGAGTCTCCTGTCCATCCTCCTCTGATATGGGCTTAATACTACTAGCAGCTGTTAAAGACATAGCACTTACATGGAACAACTGATTAATTTTCTGATTGAGAATGCCCAGTAAGTCTTGAGTTTGATCCATCTTATTAGTCATTGAAACTCTAAAATTCGCAAAATCAGATCTTAGTGAGGTCAATGACTCTTCCACAAATTCCAGCCGCTACTGTGTAGTAAAATTCCATTCAGGCTGCTCCATTAACACCCACACAGTACTAAAACCCACTTTAGTCTTTTGAATTCCTATTGTCTCAAAGAAAGCTTCATCTAATCCTCCATTGTAAAGATGCGACCCCTCACTAGAAAAATCTACTGAGAAATGTCTGAATATTATGGGAAGCAAATTCCCATAAGGTAGGTGACTGGTACTTGGAGAATTAATAACATTCACCATGTGAGACAAGATGATTTCAGGCAGAATTATTTTCAACCCATTTATCATATTGTAAGTTAAGATCAGCACAAAATTGGTTATAATGTCTTTATTGGCAAACCTGGGGACTATGCATCTGTCTATAATAGCATAAACTATTCTAACGTCCAGAGTTAAACAGGTGATGGTGGGTGGTGATAAGGCATTAGGAAAGAGAAGTTGTTCTTTGGCTAGCCTTAAAGTTCTAGCAGGGTTTGAGCTTTCAGAAGTATCATAGAGAGAAATTCCAAAGATATCTGCTAAAATTTCAAAAGTGAGGGTGATTTTCTTACCTTTGATAACCGAATCTAGAATCCACTCCCCTCTCTCACGTCTTGCCGTCAAGTTGGCATTGAACAATCTGGTCAGTCTAGGATATGATGATTCTCTTGGATCCAACATAATCCAGATAGAGCTTGTTTGGAGCGCTTCAAGACCCGGCATAGACAAGCCAGTAAACAGTTCGCAGTGTACTCCCTCACACATGCATTGATAGCGGTCATCATACTCCATGACCCACTTTTTAGCTGTTGTTGGGTTGATGAACCAGCTTGATGGAAACCCTATTCTAGCAAAAATATCCGCGTCATTTGAGAACCCTGATGAACTCGAACTTGATCTAGAGTCGGAACTTGAGTCAGATTCAGACGACACTTGAACGACCCTTTGTCGTTTTGGAACTGCATATGTTGCTTCGTTGATTGAAGGTCTCTTGGATTCCATTTGAGAAAATTTTGAGAAGAAGATGAAGAGGGTTTTGGAAAATAAGAAGAGTAAAGCACCGTTCTTTCAAAGGAAAAGGGAAGTGGAAGAAATAGAGAGGGAAGAGAAGAGGTTTTTATGGGAAGAACTCTAATCAACGTAAGATCAAAAGATTTTTAAGATCTTGGGAGAATCATAGATGATAAAAATTCTTTCCATAAATTTTGGTAACTTTTCAAAATCCTTTGAATCCGAAAACAAAACCTTTTGAAATCCCTTTTAAAAAATAAAAATTAGATAATTCAATATCTAAAAGATATGAATTTCTAATTGATCCGTTTTATTTATGTACCCTTTGGAATATGTTTCAAGGCCCCTTGAATATTATTTCAAGGCCCTTGAAAATATCAATTGG
The DNA here is from genome assembly GCA_033239125.1 of Fagopyrum homotropicum. Classification (NCBI taxonomy): domain Eukaryota; kingdom Viridiplantae; phylum Streptophyta; class Magnoliopsida; order Caryophyllales; family Polygonaceae; genus Fagopyrum; species Fagopyrum homotropicum. The sequence continues at coordinate 66,296,205 of BSWB01000003.1, forward strand.
GCTGCATGCGTAGGACGATTAAAACTCGTTTACTCCCCCTACGTTAATGCTTCCTTGTTCAACATACCAAGCTCTAATCTAATAAAATTAAATTGTTCCTCAGGAAGAGGCTTGGTAAAGATATCTGCAAGCAGCAAGTTAGTTGAGATAAAAGAAATCGAAACATCACCTTTCTGAACATGATCACGTACGAAGTGATGCCTTACATTAATATGCTTGGTCCTTGAATGTTGCACATGATTTTTGGTTATAGAAATAGCACTAGTATTATCACATTTTATAGGAATACCTCTCAAGTCAAAACCAAGGTCACGAAGTTGTTGAGAAATCTAGAGAATTTGAGCACAACAAGCTCCTGCAGCTATGTATTCAGCTTCAGCTGTGGATAGGGCAACAAAATTTTGCTTCTTGGAGTGCCAACTGATTAGGGATGACCCTAAGAATTGGCAACATCGAGAAGTACTTTTTCTATCGACCTTATACCCTGCAAAGTCTTCAACTGAATAGCCAACAAGATGAAACGAGTTTTGACGTGGATACCATAACCCTAAATCCTTAGTGTCATTGAGATACCGAAAAATTCTTTTCACAGCTATCAAGTGTGACCCTTTAGGATCAGCTTGAAATCTTGCACACATGCACACGCTAAACATAATGTCAGGATGACTAGCAGTTAGATACAACAATGAACCGATCATACCTCGATACTCCTTTTGTACTACACTTTTTCCGTTCTTGTTATGATCTTGCGAAAGCGCTGAACTCATTGGAGTCTTTGCAACCTTAGATTGATCTATTTTGTACTTTTTAAGCAAGTCTTTAGTATACTTGCTTTGATTGAGGAAAATTCCTTTCTTTGCTTGTGTAACTTGAAGTCCAAGAAAGAAATTTAGCTCTCCCATTAAGCTCATCTCAAATTCCCTGCACATAATGTCTGAAAATTCCCTGTAGAGGGAATCATTAGTTACACCGAATAATATGTCATCAACATAGATTTATACTACTAGAATGTCGTTGCCTCTAGTTTTGATAAACAATGTTTTATCAATCAAACCTCTTTTAAAATTATTTTCAAGAAGATATTTAGACAATCTTTCATACCAAGCTCGAAAAGCTTGCTTAAGATCGTAAAGAGCATTGTCTAATTTAAAAGCATGATCCGGAAATTCATCATTTTCAAAACCAGGAGGTTGAGCAACGTAGACTTCTTCTTCTAAGAAGCCGTTTAGAAAAGCACATTTTACATCCATTTGAAAAAGTTTTATGCTCATGAAAGATGCAAATACAAGTAGCATACGTATGACTTCTAACCTGGCAACTGGAGCAAAAGTCTCCTCATAATCAATACCTTCTTCTTGGTTATAACCTTGTGCTACAAGTCGTGCTTTGTTTCGTATGACTTTTCCACTTTTTTTCATCCAATTTGTTTCGAAAGACCCATTGTAACACCCCAAATCCGTGGGACCCGGAGTGTCACATTGGGATAGGATCTCACAAAGGATCCTGACCCTAGCATGACAACAAGTTCACTGGATCTTACAACAAGGCACAGGTAGATTAAAACCAAATACATAAAAGGTGTGTATGATACATCAAAAGAGTTTACAAACTCAAATCCGAGTACAAAACATCAAACAACATAATCTGATACAAAAGATCCCATATCCCACGCATCCTAATGTACAGAAGGCCTCGGCTGGCCACACCATATGTCTCACCCTGCAGTCTTCCTAACATGCAAATCATCTATAACACGGTATACACCGTTAGCTACAACAATGAAAAGCATGAAGGTAATATCACAACCACATATCAACATCTCATACAGGCAATGCCACATACATTCATTTATTATCTTTCAATTTCGTTATTCCATTACTAATTCAACTTAATTTGTGACACGAGGAGCCTAAATAACCTCGTCCCTTCCCCCGTTAACACAGGGGTTTGCATGGGGGTTATCGTCACTCGTACCCCCTGTGTTACTGGCTTCCGGGCACCCTCTCCTACCCTCGAGCAGAGGCATATGTGGTCACCGCCCGTTATAATACACTTGGGCCATTTAAAAGTAATAAAATGGTCATCCTAGTCCGGTTTAGGTTATAAATGCACAATCATATGAACACACACAACCATCACAATCATACAATCCACAACTGTACGCTAAGTAAGTCCTATGGACTTTCCTGTCACACTTGTATCCAATACCACGTCACAACTTCCCCTTGGGGAACAATCAACGCCTGCAAGAGCAAGGCACACAACATCACAAATTGTAAGGGTTAGGAGACTCGTCTCCATAACAAGAACCAACCTGCAACCTCAATCTAAACCTCAAGATCATAACAAGCTCACATATGCCTATGGCATAACGTCAACATCAATACAAGTGCCTAAGGAACAACTCCAACATACCACACATCCTAACCACACTAGCCTAGCTACCAACTAAGCCAAGGCCAAAGGAAAGGAAGGAAGGATGACTTACCACCAAGGTATGCACCAACAAAAGCAAGAGCACAAGGTTGATCTAGTGAGGCGCAGGGGCAGCTCACATGCAGGCGCAGGGGCGGCTCACACCAGACACAGGGGCGACTGTCTGTGCATAATGTTGGCCCCGACTTCTCTTCATTCTCTTTCTCGACTTTCTTCACTTCTTCAACACACCATAGCAACACATATGTATACAAACACATATATGACCATCAAAACATCAGAATAAGATCTACACAAGCTCAACTTATGATTCTATGCTAGAAAAGGAAGAAAGAAGCAAAGAAGAGGGAGGAAGGAAGATGGAGGTGAAGATCTTACCACAACAACCTTGAGCAGCAACTAGGAGCATCAACACACCTCACACAATCGTCAACACAACAGCAAAAACTCTCAGCCACAAGTTCAAGATCATTCAAGCCTCAAACCACCAACAACTCTCAAAAGTCACACACGCAAGATCAAGAAGAAGTCAAGAAAGAAGAGAGAAGAAGAAGAACATGAGGAGGAAGAGAGAAGCTGGAGAGATGAAGAAACCCTTCATCTGAAGATAAGGAAGGCTTATATAAGAAGCCAACCCAAAAGCAAGTCAAGAGGTCAAGAAAGGTGGCTGCAGCCGCACAAAACCGTAGGGGCGGATCACTAAGGCGCATGGGCGGCTCACCTGTGGCGCAGGTGCGGCTCACAGGGCCCGCTGGTGCGGCTGGCAGTGTCAAAGTTAGCTCAGCTAAGGCTCAACAAGGCTCCTAGGCTCCAAAGACTTAGGCTCTTACATCTCACCCCCCTTAAAACAAGTTTCATCCCGAAACTTGCAAGATCCCAAACCTCTCGGACCCATATGCCGATGTACACTCTCTCCTCAAGAACATCAAGTCATAACCTATAACATTCTATATCCTTAACACAACATGGAGGCATCACAACTCCAGCATAACAACTCTACACAAGGCCTTGAGGAAGATCATCTATAGCCAAACACTAACCATATCACACTGGCATGGAGAAAAACCGTCTCCAGCCACAACGTACACATAACACTACTATGTGGTGGGAAGCCATCTCCACTCACACTATGTCCACCAAAGATAGATGGAGGAAAGAACCAATTCTTGCTAACCTAACACATACACCATAGCATGGAGGAAAGAACCATCTCCAGCTATACCTATCTCGCACTAGCAAACAAGATCTAACAGATCATATGCACAAGTCACAGCTAGCACGAAAACACAACATATCATATAAGCACATAGTATAACATACATTCACTAAGATAGCACCAAGATCTAATCGCAGATCCTGCAGGTGTATCTATCAAAGCGTAAAACTCTGGATAGTTCTTCTGGATACTATGCTTAGTCTCCTAGGTAGTCTCATCAGGTCCTCGTCTAGACCACTATATCCTCAGCATAGGAAAGTCCTTCGAACGCAGGCGTCTCACACCTCTCTCTCTAGGATTGCAAAAGGGTGTTTTGCAAAAGTGTGGTCCGGCTCAACCACTAGATTATCATAATTCACGATGTGCCTCAGATCTGGTATGTACTCCCTCACTCGAGACACATGAAACAATGGGTGGATATCCTCTAATCTTAGAGGCAAAGCTAAAAATCATGCTGCCTTCATAATACTGATGAAGATCTCAAGTAACCGACATATTGGCAACTCAATTCCCTTTTTCACATTAACACGTCTAAGGTTTCACAGCCGAGATACTTTCAGCCGAACTTGAACTCTCACTTGAACTTTAGAGGTTAATACTATATATGATATATGACGACTCTGTACAGTCGGTATTCTTCCTTTAATCATTGTTACTTGAACTACAAAATCTTGAATCTGGTCAGGTGTTATCCCACTACTACTGCTAGATTACTTCTAGCATAAAGATGTATGGCATCTACGTCCATACAATGACTCCTAAGGGCATCCCAGAAGATAAACGTCAATCACTGTTAGATGATAACTCAGTAATAGGAGGTAATATAACTATCCACATTTCCAATTCAACTTACAACTTATAATAGATCCTTAAGATCTAGATGATCCTCTCTAACTGACCATCTGTCAGGGGGTGAAGTGTAGTCTTAAAGTATAGACTCAATCCTCAAAGTAGTCTGTACCTACAACCCAAAATCTCAAAGTAAAAACATCCATCTCGATCAGAGATGATCGTTCTCGGTATACCATGGAGTCTCACTATCTGTCTAGTGTACTCCTCAGTCAATTCATTCACTGGCCATGTCCTTCTGATAGGAATAAAACGTGCCGGTTTCCTTAATCTACTTCCAACAATCCAGATAACATTAATCTTCTACTGGGTCACAATCCCATAACCAAGTCCGTAGAGATATCCTCTCAATTCTACTACTGCAATGGTAGTGGATGGGGCTTATCTCTAGATAAAAAATGCTCTATGTGGACCTGTTGACAGGTCACACACTGTATCACAAATCTGGTCACATCGACTTCAATCTTCTACATCCATATAATTATGTAACCTCATGGTACATCTAATTCGTACATGGACGTACTAAGGAAGGTGTACCGTAAGTGTACCGTAAGATTCTCTATCTCTACTCCGCATTATTAGGTACACAGAAGCGATCATGACGCTTCATCACTCCATCTATTCCCATGGAGAACTATGGTGTGTCATTACGAGACATCCTCTCTCTGATCCTCGCCAAGGTCGGGCAGGTCCCCTGCTTCTATTAGATCTCATCCAACAAACCAGGTAGAACCTCTACAGCAAACAATTGAGCATCCTTATAGAGAGACTGTAATTCCCACTCTAGCCAAGCTAGATCTTCCCGAAGTTGAGGCTGAACTATCAGTCTCGCAATGATCTTCTCCTTGAGCGTCTTTCCATTTCAGTTGTCAGCGACATCGTTCAACTTCTATGAATGATATGAAATCTCCAAATTACAGTCTTGATCAACTTAAGCTCTAACACTGGCAATTATTCAACCCCTGTTGCATAAAATATATTTAAGATTTCTATGATCTATAGAAATCTAACATGACGATCACACCGGTACGGTCTTCAAAACTTAGAGGTTTGAACTACCACTACTAACTCTAAATCATGAGTCGAGTAGCTCTCATCATGCGTTCTCAACTGTAAACACACATATCAGTAACTCTACTCCTCTGTAGAACACGCGTCTCAAACTTAACTGGGATGTGTCACCGTAAATCACGGGATTCCCAAAATCTTCTGATTATAACAGAATAGAAACAGAGGTCGAATGCTTCCTTAACGCTTCCAAAACTTAGACACACTGTTGTAACCACGTAGTTATGGTGGTTTTCTCAAAGACTCGCTAATGAATACGCAATCATATAGAATCCTTCCTCAAAGCATTAGTAGCAATCGGCTGAGCCGAAAAAGCTACGTATTCCTTCATGTTCATTAGTATCTTCCATATTACTTAAATCTTTCCAGGTCAATCATGATCCCACTGACAGAGACAACATAACCTAAAAAGGCTACCACTAGCATCTCAACTTGCACTTAAAGAGCATAGCATATAACCCTCTATCTCTTGAAATCTACAGAACGGTCCTCAGACGATTGGTCTACTATTCTCTACTACGAGAGTATATCGACATATCATCAGTGAAGTTCACCACCAACTAATCAAGGAAGTCGATGAAGATACTGTTCATCAACTGCATGAAAACTAATGGACATTTGTCAGCCCAAATGGCATCACTACAAACTCGTAGTGTCCATAACGAGTATGGAATGCTATCTCATACACTTGTTGCTCTCTCATCCATGACTAGTGATATCTTGAGCACAAAGGAAATCCTGAAACACAAATGCTCCTACAAGTTGTCCCAACAAGTCGTCAATACATAGCCATGAATAAGTTAGGACGAATGAAACCCGTCTCACTCCGCGCTTCGAGTTTCTTCTTCAATTTCTAACAACTCAACAAGCCATATATCTCATAGACCTTCTCCCACCAATCTTGTACCATATTTCAACGCAAAATCAAAGTCCTCACTCCACTGAGGTGGTAGACTAGACGGTTCAGTAACACGTCTATAAGATCATAAACCACGGTAATACTCTTCAGCGTAGAACTATCTCTTTCCTTCACAACATAACATTAGAAATCATCACCTCCTTATTAACCCCGCTGCTCATACGGTACTGTTGGCAAACTTGCCTCTTCAAAGCTCACAACTTCAAAAATCCTTTACCTAGTCGATCTCAATAGAGACTATAATAGTCTTCTTACTGCTATCCAAACCAACATAATATCTATTCGTCGACCACACACATAGAGACCCTTTTCATGCACCTAAGGCATGACAAAGAAGCCTACAAGCCATACACAAGTCCTTGTACAAAGGGGACAACCACATATCTCGCGGTACCTTAGACCCAAAAGGTAATCTGTAAAGGAAAATCTATCTTCTACTATATCCACAGTTAACTATTGATGCATGCATCGAAAGACAAGGGGTGCATAGCACTCACAACAAACGAAACTCCACTGGGTAAACCATTACCAAGAATGTTACCTGTAAAAGCTAACGCCCGAAGCTCTACTGCATATCATTAGTCAACCTCAGATCTATGCTCCTCAGGTATCACTGAGGTCATCGCCATAGCTTCCACTTCCACTCTTCCTGCATCGGAAAGAGGAAGGTCTTGATGAGAAGAAACACTACCTCATTGACAGAAAGGGGCCATATAGCCTAATTCTCCACAAGTGAAGTAAGCTATCGGTGTCATGGGGCACTCAGTGTGCAAATGATCTGGATAACCACACATATACGTCCCATCCCTGCCACTAATACGGGTGGCTCCTCTACACTACCCAGCACAAAGGCTCTACCTTGAGCTCTTCTAGTGTTCGTGGTACTCCTACCACGACCGTTACCCCTACTTAGTCTGGGAACGGATCCTTCAGTAGAATGATGATCTGGGACTCTCTGTTGTTCCCGCGTTTGCTGCTGAGGTGTTTTCTGACCACCTCCCGTCACACTAGCAGAAGTAAAACCCTGTCGTGATGGCACTCCAGTTTGCTTTCAGAAGACAGCTCTATGACCTTGTCTACCACAGGTAAAGCAAGTCACTGGCGATCTTGGACACTGTGGTCGTACATGTCCATGCTTCCCACAATTGTAACGGGTCCTCGTCTCACCAAAAGTCCGTGTGAAATGAGAAGTACTCAAACGGCCACAAGTCGGGTTTTGTTTGCAACCTGAAAATCCAACCTTGTCTTTCACTGACTCAACCCGTTGTTTCTTCTTTAATGTAGAGGCTTCAGTTGATCTCACAGATGTTGGTAAATTCGGTGTAGGTCTACCCGCTATGACCGCCTCATATATACTTGCTGCATATACTCTTGAAACTCGAATCTACTCATGGAGACCCGATCAACCTCTTCAAACTCGCTCTTTGCCATAGGCAACAAAGCAGCGGAAACTGGTCCCTACCTTGGTGCTACTAGAAGAAGAGTGTACCCCTATCTCGTCCAACTACAGATACTGCTCTAGTTTGAGCCATCTGTAGAATATACGCACCTAAACTTATAAGGCTATATATATGCCATATGTATCAATATATATATAATACTCATTATTACATGCATACACATCAGTACTTAAAAGATACATATACATATATATATATATATATATATATATATATATATATATATATATATATATATATCTACACTGTCGAGATCCTCAGATGGGTGACGACTTCTGTACATACTATCCCAAAACATATGTACTCGCTTTAAAACCAAAATCCTTTAAAAAGCCAGACCCCATGTGGGTTTTGTTTATTTATCCACTCTACCTTTATTGTAGATGGCAAGTGCCATTGTTGTCAACCTAAGGCTCTGATACCAGCTCTGTAACACCCCAAATCCGTGGGACTCGGAGTGTCACATTGGGCTAGGATCTCACAATGGATCCTGACCCTAGCCTGACAACAAGTTCACTGGATCATAGAACAAGGCACATGTAGATTAAAACCAAATACATAAAAGCTGTGTATGATACATCAAAGGAGTTTACAAACTTAGAGCCGAGTACAAAACATCAAACCACAACATCTGATACAAAAGATCCCATATCCCGTGGATCCTAATGTACAGAAGTCCTCGGCTGGCCACACCATCTGTCTCACCCTACAGTCTTCCTAACCTGCAGATCATCTCAACACGGTATACACCGTTAGCTACAACAATGAAAAGCATGAAGGTAATACCACAACCACACATCAACATCTCATACATGCAATGCCACACACATTCATTTATTATCTTTCAATTTCGTTATTCCATTACTAATTCAACTTATTTTCTGACACGAAGAGCCTAAAGAACCTCGTCCCTTCCCCCGTTAACGCAGGGGTTTGCATGGGGGTGATCGTCACTCGTCCCCTCTGTGTTACTGGCTTCCGGGCACCCCCTCCTACCCTCGAGCGGAGGCATATGTGGTCACTGCCCGTTATAATACACTTGGGCTATTTAAAAGTAATAAAATGGTCATCCTAGTCCGGTTTAGGGTATAAATGCACAATCATATGAACACACTCAACCATCACAATCATACAATCCATAACTGTACGCTAAGTAAGTCCTATGGACTTACCTGTCACACTTGTATCCAATACCACGTCACAACTTCCCCTTGGGGAAGAATCAACGCCTGCAAGAGCAAGGCACACAACATAAAAAATTATAAGGGTTAGGAAACTCGTCTCCATAACAAGAACCAACCTACAACCTCAATCTAAACCTCAAGATCATAACAAGCTCACATATTCCTATGGCATAACCTCAACAGTAACACAAGTGCCTAAGGCACAACTCTAACACACCACACATCCTAACCACACTAGCCTAGCTACCAAGTAAGCCAAGACCAAAGGAAAGGAAGGAAGGAAGACATACCAACAAGGTATGCACCAACAGAAGCAAGAGCACAAGGCTTATCCAGTGAGGCGTAGGGGCGGCTCACCAAAGGCGCAAGGGCGGCTCACAAGCAGGCGCAAGGGCGGCTCACACCAGGCGCAGGGGCGGCTGTTTGTGCAGAATGTTGGCCCCGACTTCTCTTCGTTCTCTTTCTCGACTTTCTTCACTTCTTCAATACACCACAACAACACATATGTATACAAACACATATGTATACAAACACATATATGATCATCAAAACATCAGAATAAGATTTACACAAGCTCAGCTTGTGATTCAATGCTTGAAAAGGATGAAAGAAGCAAAGAAGAGGGAGGAAGGAAGATGGAGGTCAAGATCTTACCACAGCAACCCTAATCAGCAACTAGGAGCATCAACACACCTCACACAATCCTCAACACAACAACAAAAACTCTCAGCCACAAGCTCAAGATCATTCAAGCCTCAAACCACAAACAACTCTCAAAACTCACACACACAAGATCAAGAAGAGGTCAAGGAAGAAGAGAGAAGAAGAAGAACGTGAGGAGGAAGAGAGTAGCTGGAGAGATGAAGAAACCCTTCATCTGATGACAAGGAAGGCTTATATAAGAAGCCAACCCAAGAGCAAGTCAAGAGGTAAACAAGGGTAGCTGCAGCCACACAAAATTGTAGGGGCGGATCACTAAGGCGCATGGGCGGCTCACCTGTGGCGCAGGTGCGGCTCACAGGGCCCGTTAGGGCAGCTGGCACTGTCAAAGCTAGCTCAACTAAGGCTCAACGAGGCTCCTAGGCTCCAAAGACTCAGGCTCTTACACCCATTTCGTGCCAATAACTGATTGATGCTTTGGTCTTGAAGTAAGAGTCCATACCTTGTTCCTCTCAAATTCATTTAATTCATTTTGCTTGGCAATGATCCAGTCTGGTTCTTGAAGAGTTTGAATATAGTTCTTTGCCTCGACAAGTGATACAAAAGCGGAGAAGGCACACATATTATTCACTTTAGATCTAGTTTGAACTCCACAATTTGGAACTGAGATCACATTCTCTTGTGGATGATACAAGGAGTGTTGAACTTTTCTTCTTTTGACAGATGAAGTAGATCCAGAAGGTTGAGCTGTATATGTTTGACTAGATTCAGGTACCCTTTGTGTATTGCCTGTTGTTCCAATCTCAAGGCCTTGAAGTTGGGTTTCAAGCCCTTGAAGTAGAGTTCTGTTATCACAGTTTCCAGTTTTAAGGTCTTGAAGGTGTGTTTCAAGGTCTTAAGGGTTTTCTTTGGTATCTTGAATCTTTTCCTGCATATTCTTGTCTTGATCTTTTGGATCTTCCTCTTCATCCGAAATGTGATCTTCTCTTTGATTCAGATTTAAATCTGCAAAACTCTCACTCAAAGTACCATCATTGCTTTCATAAAAAATAATATGAATGCTTTCCTCAACAACTTTGTTACGTTTGTTATATACTCGATAAGCTTTTCTTTTTGAAACATATTCAATGAATATAGCTTCATCACTACGTGCATCAAATTTCCCAAGATTGTCCTTGCACTTGTTGTGAACAAAACAAGTACATCCAAAGGGTTTGAAATATGAAATATTTGGTTTTCTTCCTTTAAAGAGTTCATAAGGAGTCTTTTTCAAAATAGGGCGAATTAAACATCTATTTAAAATATAAATTGCAGTGTTTACTGCTTCAGTCCAAAAACTTGTTTTCTAAAAGCATTGTCCTAGACATTTCCTCAATAGTGCCGTTCTTACGCTCCACAACTCCATTTTGTTGAGGAGTTCTAGGAGCAATTGGTAGGTTTTTCAAACTTTATAACTCCTTACACAGTTTCCAGTTTCTACGAGAAAAATTATGAGAAATACCATATTTTGCACAAAACAAATCAAACTTTAGTTGATCAAATTCTCTACTATGATCACTTCTTATAGAAATAATTGGTAGGTTTTTCAAACTTTGTAACTCACACAATTTTGAAAACTCAAATAAAGCTTCAGATTTTTCTCGTAGAAAAGATATCCATGTAAAGCGAGAGAAATCATCAACTATAACAAGGATGTATTGTTTTCCTCCGGGAGATTTGACACACATAGGTCCACAAAGATCCATGTATAAAAGTTCAATAGGTCGAGAAGAACTTACAACTTTCTTAGGTTTGAATGAACCTCTTGTTTGTTTACCATGTATACACGCCTTACATAGGTCATTAACCTTGAAGTTTAGGCTTGGCAAACCACGTACTAAATCTTTTGTAAGTAGCTTCTGCATGGTATGCATGCTTACGTTACCGAGTCTTCTACGCCAAAGCCTTGGATCATCAGTCAAGGCCTTTAGACATTTTAGGTTAGTTCCTGCAACTTGGTTAGTACTCAAAGAATAAACATTATTACATCTAGGAGCAATTAGCAACACTTCTCCCGTCTTTATGTCTTGAACCTCACATTTTTCTGAATCAAACATGACTTTATTACCTTTATCGCAAATTTGAGAAATACTTAGCAAATTATATTTCAAGCCATTAACTAAATAAACGTCATCAATAAAGCTGGATGAATTATAGAAAATTTTACCAATGTCAATTATATCACACTTTCCTTTATCACCAAGAGTAATGGTTCCAGATGATTGCTTCTTTAAATTTGAGAATAAAGAGCTTTTTCCACTCATGTGTCTTGAGCAACTGTTAGCATGAAATATTGTGATATTTTAGGCACGTTTTCTAAGTATATTTGATTCATATTGATAGTCATTGATTGAGCATTGTTGCATTTGTGAGCTAGTTTGCCTATATTGTCGATATGGATGTCTACACAAGCTTTATGTTGATTATAGGTGATTGAGAGCCATTTCCGAACGGAATTGAGCAAGGATGAAGTTGTTTGACATGTCCATGGATTGAGGACATTCGTAGGAGCAAAAGGAGTGTCAACTTGGAGAATGCACGAGGCTAGGGAAGAATCACGTTCTTGCCCTAAAGCACGCTCTAAAATACGGCCGTACTACATTCCACGTTCAGTTCCACGGCCGTGGAACCATGGCTAAGGAAGCGTGGTTCATTCCAGCAACTTCTACGGCCGTGGAGAAGATGGTTCAAACCGTGTTGATTTCCATGCTCTAAATTACGGTCATGGAACCTTCCACGACCGTGATCTTGGCGATCTTTTTCGCCACACTTTAAGCCACGATCTTTTAAAGGATTGGGCCGGGCCGCTACTTCATCACACATTATAAAAGGACGGACGAAGAGAGATTCCGTCACCTCGCTTTAGACCTTCGCTTACGCATAGAGGCATCCCACGTTTACGCTTGGAATTGCCCTAATTTCGCATTTGGCGGAGATTGTGTTTAGGAGATTTTTGCGCTTTGTCATTGGGATTTCCGGATTGACGGAAGATCGAAGATTCGGAAGATTGTTAGCAAGGAGATTTCTCTTCTTGTTTAGGTTTGATTTAGAAGACGGATTGACATCCCGTTCTTCCCTCTTATCTAAGATTGTGTTTGTGTGTTCTATTCCGAATCTAGTGACAATATTTGTTCTTGATTGTGACATTGAGATTGATTTGAAGTTTATTGAAGGTTTTCGGAAGTTTTCATCCTTCAATCTTTTAATCTTTGAATTTGATATCAATATGACTATTGTTGGCTAAAAACCCTTAACAATTCTAAGGTGAAGGGTTGATAGTTATGCCTTAGATGATGATAGATCGATCGTAAACTGATTGGACCTTGAGAGTTAGAGAGAATCGCCGACGAACCTTAAATTACGGCCTGTTCTTGAGTCCACGGCCGTGGAACCTCAAGAACTAACCGTGATTTCCCTTAAGTCTACGAACTTGCTTTTACTTTAATCCAAAGTGAAAGATTTGCTTTAACTTAGTTTAGGCTTGCCTTTTCTAGGTGGTAGTGAAGCCTCAACAACCTCTACCTCGATTGTGAGTGTCACAACCGTAATCGGTTAAGTTAGTCTTGATCCTTGGATTACAAGTTTGGGTATTTGACATTAATTCTCATCTTTAGAACCTTTCTATATTGAAGCCTCAACAACCTTTATAGAGAGTGTCTTGTAGGTGAGTCATAGAAGGTTTTTGGAACTTCACCGTACGATTACCTTACATTAGCATACCTTTGCATATCTTAACTCTGTCCTTATACAATTAGTATATCTTGAATCGATAGCCACTGTAACACCCCGAATCCGCGGGACTCGGGATGTCACATTGGGCTAGGATCTCACAATGGATCCTGACCCTAGCCTGACAACAAGTTCACTGGACCTTACAACATGACACTGACAGATATAAAACAAGTACATAAAACAGTATAAACTGTACGACCCAAAGTAAACAACAACATAGCCGAGTATATAAAACGACATCCTCACATAGGAGGTACAAAAGATCATCCTCACGCAGGAGGGGAGACACAACAACCCCAAACCAACCATCTAATGTACGAGAGTCCTCGGCCTGTCACCCTGTCAGATCACCCAGTAGCGCCTAACCTGTAAACATCTACAACATGGTATGAAACCGTTAGCTAACCATACATATATGAGGTAATGCATAAGCACAATCACACATAGGGAAAGATAAACATATCAGCATGCTTTCACTCATTTACCCATTTATTCATCTCAATATAATGGTCATTCACTCAAATCGTATAGATATAATATATATGAAACTAGGTGACACGAGGACCGATACATCCTCGCCTTTGAGCCTGCTAGCCAGCCGTACTAGTATCGGTCACACAATCCGTGTACCCTATGGGAGTGGATTGCGCCCTTCCTGTAAACCGGTCTGGACTGACATCAGAGAACCTCCCAGATTCCACGGCGGGATGAAAGGGAAAGGTTATCACAGCCACGCAGTGGGGCAATAAATAAAACATAGGTCGGTAAATACGACATCACATGCTATCATAGCAAACATATAAGAGACACACCACTCATACAAACACCCAATATAAGGATGGTAGCTAAGTAAGTCCTACGGACTTACCTCAACCTCGTACAATCACAACCACGATCAACCTCCAATCTTGAGAGGGATACTGCCTAATAACAAGGCATAAAGAGATATCAATACTCCTATCAATCAAAAAGGTCACATCTAGACCCAAGAGATCCATAAGGATCATAATCAATTTATAAGCCCCACAACCAACTAAACCTCAATATCTCAACCTAACTCACAATTCCTCAAATCTCAAGGTAGTATCTAATCAACATTACTCAATCTCAATTCTAATCCTAATTTAATTAATTAACCTTTAATTAATTAATTAGATTTCGCCAGAATAACGTTTTGCCCGCAGGCAATTTCTAAACCCTCTGTCATCAGATTTCATCAAACAAACTATCCATAATCACCAGAATAATATAACGACCATAATGAAATTTCTAATTATCCATTTTGACAAGCCTAAAGTCAATTTAGGCCAAATCGCAGTACAGAAAACGAATAAATTCATAACTTATTCGTTACTAACCCGATTGACGATCTGAAAGAAGATTCGGAATCACAGCGACGCAGGCTACGCATGGACAACATCAAAATCACCGGAATCTGAACGACGGAACCGCCCTGGTGACATATATGCTCGACCAGACCTCCATATACTCGAAAATGCAGAAACTCGGTACCGTTATGAAGAGAATGAAGAGAGGAATCCAGAAACTCAAACGGAATTGAAATCGGATTAGAAACGGAGAGTAGATCTGAGTTTGAAGGTTGAGAGAAATCAGAGCTTTTACGAGAAAACGTGAAAGGAAATGAATTAATAAAGGATTTTCCGCTATTTATAGTGAAGACGATAATTATCCTTTAGTAAAGTCGATAATTATCCTTTAACCGATCCAAAGGCGGGTCGAACCTCTTTCTCCAAACTTCTCGAGATTAGAACATTAAATCTGGAATATTGTAGGGATAATTATTACACAACTGCCTCGGAAAACGTGTATTCCTAAGCCGTCTTTCTTAGCCGTTAAGAAACGAAATAGCGACTCTTTTGGCCGTTTTGCCTCTCCATGTTATTTCATATCTAAGACATATCCAATGTCCTGATCATTTCTCTCAACTGCATTTTTATTAATTGGAGCTCCCAAATGCTCCAAATAACACCGGAGGGTAAAAATAATTACCCGGGGGAAAAAGTAAAAATTTCTCCAAACGTCCAAAATTACGCGAGGAACATAACGGTGGGACTCATACTCATCACTTGGGAAATCTTCGCAAGTTATATGTCAATTACTATCAACGATTAAGTTAATCAACATTAATTAGAATTCAGAAATCCTAGCTATTACATCACACACCCCTAAAAAAAAGTTTCGTCCCGAAACTTGAACAATTCCCAAATTCTCTCGGACCCATATGCCGAGGTATAACTCTCACTCTTTCTATCAGAGGTATCACATCTCCGTTCAAAAGATCATAACCTATAACAATCTATAACCTCAAGTATAAACATGGAGGAATCATCATCTCCAGGAAATAGGGCCATAACGCTACCCAAAGGCGTAGAGGAATCACGTCTCTCGCTATACCACATCATAAGGCATAGAGGAAGCACATCTCTAGCCCAAACATATCACAAGCATAGAGGAAATACGTCTCTAGCAAACCATAATCATATATCGTATGGAGGAATCACATCTCCACTAAAACTATGTCCATCAAGGTAGCATGGAGGAAAGAACCATCTCCAGCTGAATCCTAATCACACTCAAATAGCATGAAGGAAAGAACCATCTCCAGCTATAAATATAATCATACTCGGGTAGCGTGGAGGAAGTAATCATCTCCAGCTATAACATACATCACGCTAGCACATCAAGATCTACTAAGATCATAAATCACATCACAACTAGCATGGAATAACACATCAAGGCATATAAGCACATAAGCACAACATTAATCAAGATAACACTAAGATCTACTCGTGCTCCCACAAATGGGTCTGTCCCAACATATACTCTGGATAGTTCCTCAGGACACTATCCTCAGTCTCTCACATAGCCTCTTCAGGTCTTCATCTCGACCATAATATCCTCAATATGGGAATGTCTTTCAAATGCAAGCGTTTCATATCTTATTCCAAGAATGTAATCAGATGCTCAACAACGATGTGGTTCAACTTAACCACTAGATCATTATAACTCACAAAGTGTTTCCAACCTGGTATATACTTCCTCAGTTGAGACACATGAACACTGGGTGAACATCCACCAACTTCAGAGTGAAAGCTAAACATCATGTTGCCTTCACAAAACTGATCAAGATCTCAAGTAACCGACATATTGGAAACTCAGCTCCCTTTCCATAATACACAACAAACGTCTCGCAGCTGAGATACCTCCATCCGGACATGAACTCTCACTTGAACTTTAGAGGTTAACACCTCTTGTCTACACACACAATCTGGCGACTATGTAGAGCCAACACTCTTCCTTTAATCATCGTTACTTGAACTATAAAATCCTGAGTCTGGTCATGTGTTATTTCTACTACTACTGCTAGATCACTTCTAGCATAAGGATATACGACATCTATGTCTATATATATTGCCTCATAGGGCCATCCCAGAAAGATGCACGTCCTTCATTGTTATATAATAAACTCATTAATGGAAGGTAATATAACCATCCACGTTTCCCATTCGACTTACAACTTATAATAGATCTTTAAGATCTAGATGATCCTCTCTAACTGACCATCTGTCAGGGAGTGAAGTGTAGTCATGAGGTACAGACTCGTCCCCAAAGCAGTCTGAATCTGCTGACTAAAATCTCAAAGTAAAAACATCCATCTTGATCAGAAATGATCGTTCTTAGTATACCATGGAGTCTCACTATCTGTCTAGTGTACTCCTCAACCAATTCATTCACTTGCCATGTCCTTCTGATAGAAATGAAACGTGCCGGTTTCATTAATCTGTTACCAACAATCCAAATAACATCAATCTTCTACTGGGTCACAATCCCATAATAAAGTCCATAGAGATGTCCTTCCAAATTCAACTACTGCACTGGTAGTGGGTGGGGCTTATCTCTAGATCGGAAATACTCTATCTGAACCTGCTGACATGTCACACACTATATCACAAATCTGGTTATATCGGCTTCATATAATATAATCTTCTCATCTCGTGGTACATTTTACTCGTACCTGAATGCACTGAATAAGGCGTACAATGGGTATACCGTAATATTCTTTGTCTCCATCTGCATCAGCAGATACACAAAAGCGGTCATGACTCTTCATCAATCCATCTACTCCCATGGAGAACTATGGTGCCTCAGTACGAGACATCCTTGCTCTGAACCTTGTCAAGACCGGGCAAGTCTCCTGCTTCTGTTGGACCTCATCCAACGGACCAGTTAGAACCTCTGAGGTATAACTGGGTATCCTCATCAAGGAACTGATTGTCCAACTCTAGCCAAGCTAGATCTCTATGAAGCTGAGGCTGAACTATCAGTCTCACAATCATCTTCTCTTGGAGCGTCTTTCCATTCAAGTTATCGGCGAAAACGTTCAACTTCTCTTAATGATATGGAATCTTCAAGTCAAAGCTTGATCAACTTAAGCTCTTAACATTGGCGGTTATTCAACCCGTGTTGCATAAAATATACTTAAGATTTATATGATCTATAGAAATCTGACATGAAGATCACACCGGTAAGGTCTTCAAAACTTAAAGGCTTGAACTACCACTACTAACTCTAAATCATGAGTCGGGTAGTTCTCATCATACGTTCTTAGTTGTAAACACACATATCAATAACCCTACTCCTTTGTAGTAAAACACATCTCAAACTTAGCTGGGATGTATCACCGTAAATCACGGGATCCCAAAAATCTCCTCACTAAAACAGAATGGAAGGAGAGGTCAAATGCCTCCTCAACTCTTCAGAACTTAGACACACTGCTCTCATCACGTAGTTATGGTGGTCTTCTCAAAAGACTCGCAAATGAATACGTAATCATATAAAATCCTTCCTCAAAGCATTGATAGCAATCGGATGAGCCGAGAAAACTACGTATTCCTTAATGTTCATCAGTATCTCCCATGGTACAACATACTAAATTATCGCCTGGTCAACCATGATCCCACTGGCGGAGACAACATGGCCTAAAAAGGCTACCACTGGTTCTCAACTTACACTTAGAGAGCGTAGCATACAACTCTCTATCTCTCAAAATCTGCAGAGGTCCTCAGACGATCGGTCTACTATTCTCTGCTATGAGAGTATACCGACATGTCATCAATGAAGTCCACCACCAACTAATCAAGGAAGTCGATGAAGATACTGTTCATCAACTCCATAAAAACTACTAAAACATTCGTCAACCCAAATGACATCACTACAAACTCGTAGTGTCCATAACGGGTATGGGATGTTATCTCATACACATGTTGCTCTCTCATCCATGACTAGGGATATCTTGAGCACAAAGGAATCTTGGAAACACAATTGCTTCTTGAAGCTAACTCATCAGGTTGTTAATACGGAACATGGAACCCACTAGGGTAAAAGAAGCCTGTTTCAGTCAACTTTTCAAGTTATCAGTACAATATCTCAACAAGCACCATATAGTGTGGCTTTCCCATTCAATCTTGTATCATACTTCAACTCGATAACAATGTCCACACTCCGCTGAGGTGGCAACTAGACGGTTCAATAACACGTCTATAAACTCATAAACAACTGGAATACCTTCCATTGTTGGACTATCTCGCTCCTTCATGGTATAACACTAGAAGGCGTCATATCCCTCTTCTATCAGTTCGCTGCTCGTACAGTCCTGATGACAAACCCGTCTCTTCAAAGGTCTTAACCTTAGAAGACCTCTATTATTTTACCATCTCAGTAAAGACTATAATAGCCTTACTATTAATATCTAATACCGCATGATATCTATTCATCCAATCCATACACATAATGACTTCCTCATGCACCTACGACATGACAAAGAAGTCTACAAGTCATACACAAGTCCCGGAATAAGGGAACAACCACATATCTCGCGGGTACCTCAAACCCCTAGCTGATAATCCTGTAAAGGAAAGTCCACCTTCTACTATATATCAAAGATCAACCATTAACGCATGCATCGAAAGACAAGAAGTGCATAGCACTCATAACAAACAAAACTCCACTAGGTAAACCATTAACGAGAATGGTACCTGTAACAGCTAACTCCCGTAGCTCCACTACATATCATTACTCGATCTCGGATCTATGCTCCTCAAGTATCACTGAGGTCCTCACTATAGCCTCCACTTCCACTCTTTCAACACCGGAAAGAGGAAGGTCTTGCTGGGAAGAAACACTACCTTGCTGACAGAAAGGGGCCAGATGGCCTAGTTCACCATAGATGAAACAAGCTATCGGTGCCAAAGGGCACTCAGAACACAAATGATCTGGATAGCCACAATTGTAACATAATCATCCCATCCTTGCAACCTGTGCAACTGAAGGGTAACTCGACCTTCGTCGTCCACCTGGAATGATCTCACTCTTGAAGGGAACCTGTAAAGGCAATGCCTTACCCTGTCGACAAAACTTCGCTCTATGCCCTGCTTTACCACACGTAAAGCATATGATGGGCGCCTTTGGCACACAGCTCGCCAGTGTCCCAATTTCCACGCAATTAAAACACTGTAGTTCCTTGCCAGTCATCTTCATGGTCAAAGGATCACTAGATTGTCCTGATATCGGACTTGGTTCCCCATTCATCATCTTTGCTTCTCCAGTAACTGATTCAGTCCATTGCTTCTTTCTGGATCCAGAAGCTTCAGTTGATCTCACAATTGTTGGTAAATCTGGTGTGGATCTACCTGCTATCACCGCTTCATATACTTGTTACATATATTCTTGAAACTCGTATCTACTCATGGAGACACGATCAGCCTCTTCAAACTCGTTATCTGTCATATGCGAAACAACAACGGAAACTGGTCCCTGACTTATCACCACTGGAGGAAGAGGGGGTGTAGCCCTACCTCATCCCACTACAGAGACTGCTCTAGTCTGAGTCATCTGTAGAATATACGCACCTAATCTTATAAGGCTATATATCTGCCATAGGTATCGATATGTATATAATACATCCACATAATCCATAGTACACACAGATATATATAAATATCTACGCTGCAGAGATCCATGGCAGAGGTGACGACTTCTCGTACATTCTATCCCAAAACCACACTTAAAACCAAAACCTTTGAAAACGTCAGATCCCATGTGGGCTCTGTTTATTTTACCTATCAAACCTCATTGCAGGTAGCAAGTGCCATTGTTGTCAACCTGGGCTCTGATACCAACTCTGTAACACCCCGAATCCGCGGGACTCGGGATGTCACATTGGGCTAGGATCTCACAATGGATCCTGACCCTAGCCTGACAACAAGTTCACTGGACCTTACAACATGACACTGACAGATATAAAACAAGTACATAAAACAGTATAAACTGTACGACCCAAAGTAAACAACAACATAGCCGAGTATATAAAACGACATCCTCACATAGGAGGTACAAAAGATCATCCTCACGCAGGAGGGGAGACACAACAACCCCAAACCAACCATCTAATGTACGAGAGTCCTCGGCCTGTCACCCTGCCAGATCACCCAGTAGCGCCTAACCTGTAAACATCTACAACACGGTATGAAACCGTTAGCTAACCATACATATATGAGGTAATGCATAAGCACAATCACACATAGGGAAAGATAAACATATCAGCATGCTTTCACTCATTTACCCATTTATTCATCTCAATATAATGGTCATTCACTCAAATCGTATAGATATAATATATATGAAACTAGGTGACACGAGGACCGATACATCCTCGCCTCTGAGCCTGCTAGCCAGCCGTACTAGTATCGGTCACACAATCCGTGTACCCTATGGGAGTGGATTGCGCCCTTCCTGTAAACCGGTCTGGCCTGACATCAGAGAACCTCCCAGACTCCACGGCGGGATGAAAGGGAAAGGTTATCACAGCCATGCAGTGGGGCAATAAATAAAACATAGGTCGGTAAATACGACATCACATGCTATCATAGCAAACATATAAGGCACACACCACTCATACAAACACCCAATATAAGGATGGTAGCTAAGTAAGTCCTACGGACTTACCTCAACCTCGTACAATCACAACCACGATCAACCTCCAATCTTGAGAGGGATACTGCCTAATAACAAGGCATAAAGAGATATCAATACTCCTATCAATCAAAAAGGTCACATCTAGACCCAAGAGATCCATAAGGATCATAATCAATTTATAAGCCCCACAACCAACTAAACCTCAATATCTCAACCTAACTCACAATTCCTCAAATCTCAAGGTAGTATCTAATCAACATTCCTCAATCTCAATTCTAATCCTAATTTAATTAATTAACCTTTAATTAATTAATTAGATTTCGCCAGAATAACGTTTTGCCCGCAGGCAATTTCTAAACCCTCTGTCATTAGATTTCATCAAACAAACTATCCATAATCACCAGAATAATATAACGACCATAATGGAATTTCTAATTATCCATTTTGACAAGCCTAAAGTCAATTTAGGCCAAATCGCAGTACAGAAAACGAATAAATTCATAACTTATTCGTTACTAACCCGATTGACGATCTGAAAGAAGATTCGGAATCACAGCGACGCAGGCTACGCATGGACAACATCAAAATCACCGGAATCTGAGCGACGGAACCGCCCTGGTGACATATATGCTCGACCAGACCTCCATATACTCGGAAATGCAGAAACTCGGTACCGTTATGAAGAGAATGAAGAGAGGAATCCAGAAACTCAAACGGAATTGAAATCGGATTAGAAACGGAGAGTAGATCTGAGTTTGAAGGTTGAGAGAAATCAGAGCTTTTACGAGAAAACGTGAAAGGAAATGAATTAATAAAGGATTTTCCGCTATTTATAGTGAAGACGATAATTATCATTTAGTAAAGTCGATAATTATCCTATAACCGATCCAAAGGCGGGTCGAACCTCTTTCTCCAAACTTCTCGAGATTGGAACATTAAATCTGGAATATTGTAGGGATAATTATTACACAACTGCCTCGGAAAACGTGTATTCCTAAGCCGTCTTTCTTAGCCGTTAAGAAACGAAATAGCGACTCTTTTGGCCGTTTTGCCTCTCCATGTTATTTCATATCTAAGACATATCCAATGTCCTGATCATTTCTCTCAACTGCATTTTTATTAATTGGAGCTCCCAAATGCTCCAAATAACACCGGAGGGTAAAAATAATTACCCGGGGGAAAAAGTAAAAATTTCTCCAAACGTCCAAAATTACGCGAGGAACATAACGGTGGGACTCATACTCATCACTTGGGAAATCTTCGCAAGTTATATGTCAATTACTATCAACGATTAAGTTAATCAACATTAATTAGAATTTAGAAATCCTAGCTATTACAGCCACTATCTAATATCCATTTTTCTCCTTTACCTTGGTGATATCCTGCAAAACAACAAACATCAACCTTTCCGGGTCGACCAAATGACATATTTTGGTTCATACTCAGGTTCGATCATGTTTGGTGGTCTAGTACCTTTAGGAACCCAGATTTGTTTGACCTGTTTCCTTAAAAATAAAGGATAGGTGTTTCTTATGATATAAGGACCATTTCTTCTATAAGGACATGTAGATTTATCATGACCTTTTTACAATAGTAGAAACAAGTAGGCATATGAATGCTTCCTTTGGCCTTGACAAAAGTAGTGGTAGGTTTTCTAGGAAAGCTCCTATGATACCCTATACTATTTTTGTTAAGGAAAGACTTTTGTTCACTCATCATTCTTTCCAGATTAGCTTTTGAACGAGTAAACTTAATAAGTGCTGCCTTCTGGTCTTGACACGTTAAAGTCAAATCAAATTTCTCTTTCTCTAAATCGATATAGTTTCGATGAAGAGAAGAGAGGTTGTCCTTGAGAATTAGGTTTTATAATTCCAAGGCCTTGATATTGTCATCAAGGTCTTCCTTTTCTGTGTTAAGATTTTCAATTTCCAGAGACATTTCACTCAATTGTCTATCTTGTTCATGAAGCTTTTCTTTTATAGAATTTATCCTTATTCTATGTTCCTTATCACTTAAGATAATATCTTTAAGGAATTGTTTAAGGTCAATATCAGGTTGAGACATAATTGAACTTACCACATTGTCGATGTACAGATTTGAGTCATCTTCATGATCGGCCATAACACACAAGTTTCCTTGTTCTTTTTCATCTTCTGATTCATTTGTTGATTCTGAATCACTCCATGAAGCAACCATAGCTTTCTTTTTTTCGGTCATTTTTCTTGAAGTTGGTCCTCTTCTTTTGTGGTCAATCCTTCACCAAATGATCTGTTTCACCACATTCAAAACAAGTCAGTACAATCGTTTTCTTATTAGAGTTAGAAAACTTACCTCGGGGTTTTGATGCTCGTGGAAATTCTCTGTTAGCAGATTGTTTC
Organism: Fagopyrum homotropicum; assembly: GCA_033239125.1. NCBI lineage: Eukaryota > Viridiplantae > Streptophyta > Magnoliopsida > Caryophyllales > Polygonaceae > Fagopyrum > Fagopyrum homotropicum. Next base: position 66,320,141 of record BSWB01000003.1, read on the forward strand.
TTTAACTTGATAATTCTTGCGAGACCGTTGGAGATCATGGCGATTGCATCTTATTCATCATCATCATCACTATCTTCTTCATCAAATGGTAACTCATCTCTTCTGGATTTTAATGCCAAATTCTTGGAGTTGGATGGGAGTTCTCCATCTTCTTCGCCAAGAACCATATCATATGTGATGAGTTTTCCAAGTAGATCATCCAGAGGAAGAGTAGTGAGATTTTGAGCTTCTTCAATAGCAGTCATCTTTGGTCCCCACTTGGCTTTAGGTAAGCTCCTTAGAATCTTCCTCACTTTCTCTTCATTTGTGAAGATCTTTCCTAGTGAGTCCAAATTGTTCACGATCTCAGTAAATCTGGTGAACATTTCTTTGACTGTTTCATTTGGATTCATCTTGAATAGCTCATATTGTCTGAGAAAGAATCTAATCTTGGTTTCCTTGACTTGACTTGTTCCTTCGTAAGTAACAAAAAGCTTATCCCATATTTCTTTAGCACTCTTGCATGATGAGATACGGTTGAATTCATTTGCATCTAATCCACAGTAGAGTAGATTCATTGCTTTGTAATTCTTTGACACACTGTCCAGATCAGCTTGTGTGAAGTCTGATTCCTTCTTAGGGACTTGGACGCCTTCAACCATTGTCATTGGAACTTTAGGTCCATTTTGAGTAATGCTCCAAAGCTCCATATCCTGGTCAATAATGAACATACGCATGAGTGCTCTCCAATGAGAGAAGTTGTTGCCACAGAAGACTGGTGGTCTTGATGAGGATCTTCCTTGAGCAAATCCACCATCACCTACAGGATTCATGATTAATCTCACTGATGGTTAAATCAATAAACGTGAGTCTAGCTCTGATACCAATTGAAGAACCGGTAGGTGATATAAATAAGATAAATGATACCCTAGAAGGAGGGTTGAATAGAGTATGGGAACTTTTCGCAAACCAAATCTCAAGGCCTTGAAACTTCTTTCAAGGGTCTTGATGTCAATGTGTGCTTCTCGTCAAACTTTGATTTCAAGGCTTTGAAACTCTTTTCAAGGACCTTGACTTCTTGCTCCTGCAAAACAAAGTTAGTCACAGTAAAGTATATATGGTGCGGAATTGAAAAGATTGACACGAGGATATGTTTACGAAGTTCGGGTCTAAATAGCCTACTCTCCGTCCCAAGGTATATCCGTAGGATCTAACTATCTATTATCAGCTTCAAAGAGTCCTAGATACAAACTAGAAGAAATCCCCTTCTTCTCTCACTATAGCCAATGCTACGATCTAGCTCCAACTCTTACCCTAGCTATAATAGCCTAGTTACTTCGCAGAGTAACACAAACTCTTGTATAACACTTATTTAGATCTTCAATGGAGCTCTAGTGTTTTCTCTCTATAAGGGGATAAAGCTTTTGCGTGAAAGAGAGAAAGAAAAATAACGAATGAAGATGATTAGGTTGCTTGAGGATATAAAGATGTTTTCCTGTGAAAGCTTGTGAATCTTTCTTCTTCGACCATCATCTTTATTTATACTCTTCTATGGAAAGGTCTTCTAGCCGTTGTAGAGATGACCGTTTGAAGATGAATCTTCTTTTCCCAGAAGATCGTTTCTTGTTCGGAGATAAGGTAGACGTTGCAAGTCTTCAACCCCTACGAACACGTCGAGTCCTTTACTCCTTGATCTTCTCGTCTTCTGTTGAATCGAGAGAAAATATATTTTCGCCGTTTGTTGTTTAGAATATTTTCTAGAAAAGATTCTCTATTCTTCGTTTGAGATCTTCCTTCAGTTGATAAGATCTTTGGTTGATTAGATCTTTCCGTTACAAAATCTTCTAATAAAATCTTCACCTGCATTTTGAATCCTTGTTCCGTGCATCTATAATTCTAAGGCCCTTGATTTTGTCCTTTTGAACATGTTATCTTCCTTTGTTCTTGAATCCAACTTCAAGGCCCTTGATATTTAGATATAAAGCCTGCACTAAATTCAAACCAACCAAATATCTAGAAATATAATCAATACATTGTTAGTATATCCAACTGCTGTATTTGTGTGAAGTCTTCCATCATCAATACGTGTAAACCATTTTAATCAAGGTGGAGTTTTCAGAAGCATTAACGTAGGGGGAGTAAATCATTTTATTTTCTCCTTCGTATGCAACCCAGCTATCGTTTTCAAGGGCCTTCAAAGAAAATTCAAGGGCCTTGAAACAAGATTCAAGGGTAAATTGATTTACACAGATCATTTAGGAATTCATATCGTTTAGATATTCAAATTCCTAAATTTTTTTAACAGTTTTCTTTAAAAAGGATTTCAATAGGCTTTATTTTTAGATTCAAAAAATTTTGAAAAGTGGTTCCAAAATTTATGGAAAGAATTTTAATCAACAATGATTCTCCCAAGATTTTGAGATTCTCAATATCTTAGTGATCTTACGTTGATGTGACTTCTTCCTTAAATACTACTTCTCTTCTTTCTTTATCTCTTCCGCTTCATCTTCTCTTTGCAAACTCTGTGCTTTACTCTTTCAATTTTTCACAAACCCACTTCCTCTCTTTCTCAAAAATTTTCATGGCATCTAAGAGATCTTCAGTTGATGATGCCGAATCATCGGCCCCCAAACGACAAAGAGTGGTTCAGATCTCCTCCGACTCTAACTCTGACTCAAGCGCAGGTTCAGATTCAAGCTCTAGTGCCACATTTCATATGGATGATGCTGAAATTTTTGCCAAGACGGGTCTTCCCTCACACTGGTTTGGAAGTCAAATAGCCGTCAAGAAATGGCTGACTGAGTTCGAGAACGACACGAATGTAAGTGTGAATTAGTCGATCGAGAACTATTTACATGCCTCTCTCTACCAGGACTTGAAGTGCTTCAAGCAAGTTCTATCTGGATTCTTCTCAACCCAGGGGAGACATCCTTCCCTAGATTAACCAAGTTGTTCTACATCAACTTATCTGCCCGAAGAGAAAGGTGAGAATGGATTCCGGACTCTGTCATTAAAGGTAAGAAAATCACCATTACCTCTGAGATTATTGCTGATATTTCTGGTCTTCGTTGCTATGATGCATTTGATCATCCTACCCCCGATAGAACCGTTAAGATGGCCAAAGAACAATTTCTTCTACCCAATGCCTTACCACAACCCACTACCACTTGTCTAACTTTTGAAGCCAGAATTGTTTGTACTCTTTTGGTTAGATGTGTGGTACCAAGGGTTAACAAACGAGATGTGCTGACCAATCAACTACTTGCGTTTTTGTATCATGTGCTGAATGGGCTAGAAGTTAATCTTCCAGAATTTATCCTTTCTCTAATGGTTAATGTTACAAATTCTCCTAGTGATTTCCACTTGCCATATGGAAATTTGCTCCCAAAAATCTTTCAACACTTTTTGATTGATTATTTTGATGAGGAGCAAAATTTTGTGTGTGGAGAACTGGATGAGGAATTCTTTGACAATATGGGGATTAAGAGAACTGCCACTAGTGAATGGGTTCTAAAGGAGCAACCATCATGGAATTACACCAATGTACAACGTCTGGAAGCTGTAGAAAGAGCATTGGAATCTTTGAGAAGTGATCTTGTTTTCTTCCGGTCAATAGTGACTGACCGTCTGGACGAAACACAAGATCTACTGGGTATTTTAAATCAGAAAATTAACCAAATGTTTCATGTCAACACTCTTTCTCTTACAACTTCCAACAACATAAGGCCCTTCATAGATGAAGATGGGCAAGCTACCACGAAGGATGCTGAACAGGTCATGACACAGTGCTATAAGATCGTCAAAGATCGTCCTATTTGCAACCTTCGTCTGAGGATCCAAACGTTTTGCATATTGAGGAATTTGGTATTGTCAAGAAATATGACAAGAATTCTGATCAAAGGCGAACAAACATTTCCCACAAAGAACATGACCTCCTGAACGCTCAACATCGTTGGAGAAAGATGTGCTTAAAGGATCATTCAGGAAAAGGAAGCTCTTCTAGGTAGTATCAAGAATGAAGTTCTCTGGATGACCATGACTGTCAAGACCCTTGATTTTGATATCAAAGGCTTGTTTTTGAGAAAACTTGCTTGTTTTTGTGGTTTTGTGAAATACTTTTTCTGGGTTGTAATGCTTTAAAACTCCCTTGCTTTGACTAGTTTTCTCCTTTGTTGAAAGACAAAGGGGGAGAAATAAATGTGATCCGACATTTTCGATATTCTGCATTCTACATTTTAAGTTAGTTTGATATTCATATATGCATCGCTAACTTTATAATGTAGGTACGAAACATTTGTGTTGTCTTCCATCAAGGGGGAAATTGAAAACTCCACCTTGATTATAAAGTTGTATAGGTGTTGATCATGGAAGACTTAAACACAAATGAAGTAGTTTAATACACTAACAATTTATTGATTATATATCGAGTTGCATGGTTTGGTTTGGTGGTTTGTATTGAATAAGTGCGGATTTTGAAAGACACTTCAAAGGACATTCGAAGACCTTGAATGACAAGGAGTTTAGAGTGTTCAAACGACGGAGGCCCTTAAATTTATTCCAATGGAACAAAGAAGTCAAGGCTGCACGCTAAAGGAATTCAAATCACTAAAGAAGATGTTCTAGGAACGATTTGCTCAACAAGAAGATATGGTTGAAGATCTCAACCGGCAGATAAAGATCTTGAAAAGATCCTCAATCGAAAGCACAAAGATTCTCTCTTCTGGAACTTGATATCATCACAACAAATACGAGAAGATTAAGGAGCTGAGAGATCAACGTGTTCTCAGGAGATGAAGATTCACAACGTCTATCTCATCTCAACCAAGAAGCGATCTTCATGGAGAAGAATAATCATCTTCAAACGGTCATCTTTCCAACGGTTAGAAGATCTCTCCATAGAAGGCTATAAATGAAGATGGCGATTGAAGAACAAGTACACAAGCTTAAACGGAAACATCAATAGTCTTCAAGCGATCCAAACCATCTTCATTCGATCAAATAGTTTTTCTTTCTCTCTTTCTCTAAAAAAATTTATCCCGTAGAGAGAGATAAAACTCAAGAGCTCCATTGGTATATCTAAAGAGTGTTATACTCGAGTGTGTGTTACTCTGCGAAGTAACTAGGCTATTATAGCAAGGTGAAGAGTTGAAGCTAGATCGTAGCATTGACTATAATAAGAGAAGAAAGGGATTTCTTCTAGTTTGTATGTAGAACTCTTTAAAGCTGATAATAGATAGTTAGATCCTAAGGCTATACCCTGGGACGGAGAGTAGGCTATTTTGAGCCGAACTTCGTAAACATATCCTCGTGTCGATCTTTTACATTCCGCATTATATATTGCTTTATTGTGACTAACTTTGTTTTGTAAGAGTACAAAGTCAAGGCCCTTGAAAGTTGTTTGAAAGACCTTGAAATCAAATTGTATCACAAAGAGCTCAGATCGACATCAATGCCCTTGAAATTGGTTTCAAGGCCTTGAGATTGGTTTTGCAAAAAGTTATCATACTCTATTCATCCCCCCCTTCTAGAGTATCTTTCATCCTTTTTGTTCACCTACCGGTTCTTCAGACACGACAATATACTTGCGGTAATATGTTGTTGAAGCATAGTCTATCTAGTTCACATCAAGTTTTTGGCGCCGTTGTCGAGGACTATTTATTACATGACTTTTTTTGTCAAATTTTCTACTACTATTGAGTGTTTTGTTACTTTTGATGAACTTATGTGTGTCTTTGCTTATAGGTATTCACTTGCATGCTAAGGAGTGCAAACAAAGAGCTCACACCACTTGATACCGAGATTGATAGAACCTTGATGAAGTTAAGAAAGCAAAAGAAGCAAACTATTTCTATGGATCAAGAAAATGAAATGGCTCAATCCAGAGAAAGAGAGGGCAACAAAGGCAAAGAATTATTGATCTTGATACTAGCATATTAGCTTCAGAAGACCTTGATAGAGAAGCCATGCTCGAGGAAGTGATTAGAGAAGTTGTTAGAAGAGGCAATGCTGGAATTTATCCACCAAGGACCTGAGGTGATAGAATGATCCAACATTACGTATTCCACATATGGGAATAGATTTTGAAAACAATGTGCCCTAATATTTTAGCTAAAGAGTGTCATAATTCAAATGGTGATGCAAAACCAATTTGGAGAAGGGCCATCCGAAAATCCACACCTTCACCTAGCGACCTACGATGAACTTTTGAAGATGGTTAAGATATGATAAACAATGGAACCAATATATACCATCCGGGAGCATTACTTCATGGGAAGAGTTGTCCCATGAGTTCTTTCGCAAGTTCTTTCCACCAAATAGGACGGCATAATTGAGGAGAAAGATATCTAACTTAAAGATAGAATATGGAGACAACCTATACTAAAGTTGGGAGAAGTTCAAAGACCAACTTCTAGATTGCCCATAACATAGAGAGCCAAAGCTAGTACTCTTGAAGATATTCTACAAAGGGATTGATGATCAAATAAGAGATAAGATTAATTCACTTTCGGGAGGTACATTTGTGCAGATGGGTGTGGATGAAGCTTGGAACTTCAATGAAAAACAAGCGAAAGATTGTGAAAGATATTCATCCCTAAGGAAGATATTCAAGGTAACCGAGGGAGTAGCTAGAGTTGCCAAGGTAGATTCCCTCACCAACCAAGTCAATGATATGAAAAAGTTTCTAGAGTAAATAACAAAAGGGAACTAGCCAACTCTAAATCTATTGGTTGTTAGTTTTCTTCTAGTTTAGAACACTCTATTTCTACTTGTGAAGGTTATAATAGGAGGAGGGAGGATCTAAGGCTAAAAGAGGAGCAAGTATGCTATGCCAACTAAGTATATGAGAGGAGGCCCCAATATCAACAAGACCACCATTCCAACAACAAAGAGAGCAACAAGCATATGTTCCACCACCAATCAAAGCCAAGTTTTGAGGCGGAAATCAAGAAAATGTTGGAGAAGCTATGTGGGAAGGTGGATTCACTTGTCAAAAGCCAAAATATGTTTGAAAAGCAACTAGCATCTCAAGCTTATTTAAGTAGAGCTCAAGGAGAACATTGCCTAGAGATACCAAAGTGAACCCAAGAGAGACATGCAATATGGTTCAAGGATAAAGTTGCAAATTTATAGCCCTAAAAAGTGGAAGAAAGGTGAAGAGTCCATTGAACATTCCTAAGGAGTTAAAACCACAAGACAAAGGGAAGGAGAAAGTCATAAAAGTACAATGCGAACCTAGAGAAGATGAAACTTACAAGGATGCAATCCAACCAAAGGCATTAGTTTCAAATCCTCCCAAGCTCTACTGACATTCCCTCAAAGAGGAGCAAGAGCATTGCTAAGTAAACAATTTGGACGATTCATGGAGAGGATAAACAAGCTCTATCTCAACATCCCTTTTGTGGAAGCTCTTAAATGTATGTCTTCTTATGGCAAGTTTCTTAAAAATCTTTTGTATCTTTTGTATCTTTTGTCTATTTTTATTTCATGAGGTAAATGAAGTGAAAATAACAAGATAATCATCTTACAACATTTCCAACCGAAGAATGGACAAAAAAGGCGAGAGCTTGAATCCTTTATTGTCCTCATCGATATTGCAGATGACAACCTAAGATCATTATATGATCTTGGAGCTAGTGTGAATGTTATCCCATATTCTCTATGCAAAAAGTTGCAATTAGGAGACCCACAACCATTCAAAATGATAATCTACTTGGGAGATATATCCATTCTACACCCCATAGGCATAATTGAAGACATCCTTATTAAGGTTGAAAGATTTATCATGCCGGCCGAATTTTGGTGATAGACATGGAGGAGGATGAAAAGATGCCGGTCATCTTAAGAAGACCATTGTAAGCAACCGCCGGAGCTGTCATTGATGTCAAAAATGGAAGAATGTCTTTCAACATTGGTGTGAAAATCTACCTTAAATTTTCCACTATTACTAGCGAACCAAATCTTGAGGAGATTTATAGGGTAAACATTGATGATGGTTCATGGGAGCCACTCTTGCTCTATATCTTAACTCAAAATCCATTGGAGGCATGCCTAGTTGAAATCATTGAAGATCATAAGGAGAATGAATATGTCAAGCACTTAGATGAATCCCAAATAGTGACGCTACATGGAAGGCAATCCGGTGGAGAAATTTCCATCAACATATCTTGACGCCGATTGAGCTAAATGTTGGTCTAGTTTGTGACCTTAAACAATACGCTAAATGAAAGGTAATTAATTGGTATGTTTATTTTCTTTTCTCTCTATTTATTTTGAATAATCTTATCTTCCTTCTCTTTGTGCTTCATTATATTCAAGCATAGTAGGAAAAGAGGGAAGAATTCGGAGAAACACAAGGAGAAATGACCAAGAAAGAATCATCAACATCAAGTTTTTAGTACTCTTACCCCAGGGTGAGGTGCTCTTACCTCGAGTTTTCCTCTGATGTAATCAATTGATCGAGTTTTCAAAAACTTACCTTGAGGAAAATTTTGCCTACCTCAAGTTTTTCAAGGCTAAAGCACAAATCTCATCCTTTGCAATGGAACTCTTCTCCACTTTTCTTCATCTCCTTCCATGAAGTAATAATCGACTAAGAGAGCTATGGACATGGATGAGAATACCTCACCTAGAACAAACACCATTGCATTATGTAAGTTATATTGAAATCTATTCTTTTTATTTTGTGTTGGAGACAATGCAAAATTTATGTATGGGGTATGACAATGTTTACATTCATTTGTATGTATGTGTTGCATGTTTTTAATTTTTAGTTAAAAGCCAAAAACATATGAAAATTTTTAAAATCCAAAAGCAAATTTTAAAAAAAAGTTGTATGCTTCTTGAAATGTTGAAGTTACCTTAATGATGAGATTATGTTTTGGTCATGTAACACCCCAAATTCTGAGAACTCGGGGAGCTACTAGTTAGGACTTCACAATGGGTCCTGACCTTAGTTTGACAACAATTTCACTAGGATCTTACAACAAGGCACAAAAGTATTTAAAACATTTGAAAACTTTAATCAATGTATACATGAAGAATATGTATCAGCCTTACAAAGCAAAGGTACCAAAACGACACATATAAAAAACAAAAGACATCCCCGTCCCCAACTAAATGAGTACGTGGACCCGGCTGACCATTCTCTCCGGATCTCTCTATAAATGTGTTAACCTGCAAGGCATCTACAAGCGGTATAAAACCGTTAGCTAACATTCTATACATAAGTATAAAGGTAAAAGCACAAACACACAACATACACAATCAACATGCAACACTCAATCCTTTTATTATCTTTAATTAGGTGATAGGTTATAACTAATGATACTTATTTTGTGACACGAGGGATTCCCAAACCTCGCCCATGTCCCCGTTTACCAACGCGGAATGGTACTAATGCATCTGACCGTCTAACTGACTGAGCTGGTTGCATGGAACCTCCTAGACTCTCGCAAGAGCTAGGCAGATGATGTCACAACCCGTTATCATACACTTGGGTCAATTACGTAAATAATAAAGTCGGCCTAATCCAGTTTCGTTGTTTATCATAACTAACAAACACCACTCATACACAATACACTCATACAAGAAGCCAGCTAAGTAAGTTCGTGGACTTACCTGAATCAGATCTCGAATCTCTTAATCACAAATCAATCTGTAAATGTATAACACGGTTGCCTGTCAAAGGAGGCAAGTGGATCAGCACATATCCAATATACTTAGAAGTCTAAGACTTCTAAGATATAAGATCCTATCGGAAGAGAATATACTAAAATACACGTCTAAGGTAAAATGACCATTTTACCCTTGGTCTTGAATCTCCTAAAAATCTCGTAATATGTTCTTAAATTTTTACTTGAGACTAACTATCATATTCTAACTCTTAAAGTTGAGTTTAGGTCAAGACTAGAACATTAATTACATGGTTTCTTTACCTTCTAAAAAGGTCACTCGGGTCCAACTTTGGCTTCAAATATGAAACTCGAATAAACTTATAAAAATTCCGAAACAAATCTCTAGATTATCTATGATATCCCATCTTCTCCTAGGAGCAAGAATTTCTTAAAACTGTTCAACCATCACTTATACAAAAATTTCCAAAGTTGGTTACAACACTTGAAATTTTCTATACTTAGCCAAAATCTGGGTATGTTTTCTAACTGTACAACATGTCCACTTTGAGCTAAGCATGTCCACGGGTCGGACCCGCCGGGTCGACGGGTCGGACCCGCCGGGTCAGGGGTCCGGGGAGGGTGACCCGGACCCGGACCCGTGTATGTGGCTGACCCGCCGGGTCACGGGTCAGACCCGGCGGGTCGACGGGTCGGCCTCCTCACTATTAAAAAAAAAAATTAATAATGGAAATAAAGTTAAAAAAATAAGAAATTAAATAGAAGAGAAAAATTGTACTTAAAATTATTAAAGAAGAAGAAAATAAACTAATAAAAAATAGGACTTAAAGTCTTAAACTTAAAAAAGAACAAAATAAACTAATAAAAAGAGGACTTAAACTTAAAAAAATTGGACTTAAAGTTTAAATCCAATTTTTTAAGTTTAAGTCCTCTTTTTATTAGTTTATTTTCTTCTTTTTTAAGTTTAAGTCTTAAACTTAAAAAAAAAAAAGGGAAGAATTGGGCTTGAACCGGAATCCCGGTTGCCTACGTATCCTCTCGGGGAGGAGGAATCAAAACCCACGTAGTTCTCTTACCTTTGTTTATATCCCCGATTGGCCTTACCTTAGTCGGACTCTCCCGCCAATACATCCGATGGTGTTTGTTGTTGCTCGTCGTCATCTTCGTCGCCTTCCTCCGCCGAGAGGTTGTTCTTTTGTGTTCGCATTTCCGCTTTTCTCCAATCGGCTAGGAGGACTTGTGCCTCCAACGTCTCGGGAAACATGTTTGATCTCGTCGGATCGAGCACCTTTCCACTCCGGCTAAAGGTTTGCTCAACCGCTACCGTTGAGGCGGGAACGGTGAGAATTTGTGCCGCGATCCTTGAGAGGGTAGGGAACCTCATTCTCTCCGGTCGGCTCCACCATTCTAATATGTTGAAATCCTCCTCTTCTTCTTCATTGGCAAACTCAAAAGAAATGGTTAGATATTCGTCGAGTTCCGAGTTGGAACTCGACGTGGTTTTTGCTCTTTTCGGGCCAAACAAATCTCTAGCAATTGATTGAAATTTAGATGAACTTGAAGATGAAGGACGAGGAGGAGGTTGAGAAGATTGACCTCGATCTGAAACACGATATTGAACCAATAATTCATCAAATAATTTTCTAACTTTAGCAATTATGGTAGAAACATGACAATCGGGATGTTGTTCTAAACCTAAAAATTCATAATAACTTTCTAAAAATTGTTTTAAACCATCCATTTTACGTCTTGGGTCAAACACAAATGCAACAAGAAAAACATCGGGATTGGTTGTATAATAATCTAACCATTTATTCGCATTGTGCGTATAGCTTGTGAAATATTTTCAATTAAAAGACCTTGTTGAATTGCAAATGCAATATTAATTGCTACATAACAAAATATGTTTGAAGTTGGTGTATAAACATAACTAAAAGTGTTAGTAGCATCATAAAAATTTTTAAAAACCTACATTACATCTTTTGTTAAAATCCAAGATTCACCGAAAACAAAATTACCGTCAATATGTTGTGCGGCAAGACCACTTAAAAGTTCTCGATATTCATATGATTCGTAAATTATTTTGTAAGTAGAGTTCCATCTTGTACAAACATCTTTTGGAAATTTTTTAGAATAAACGTTATTTTGTTTACAATATGCATACCATTTAGTTAATACACTTTTTTTAGACCAAAGTTTATTAAGAATATTTCGAATAGGTTGTACTAAATGTCCAACGTATGCTAAACCGTCTTGAACACACAAGTTTAAAATATGAGCGGCACACCTAATGTGAAAAAATTTACCTCCAATCGTCGGCTTACAATAGTTGGTTAAATCTCTAATGGAAGCCGTGTTAGCGGAGGCGTTGTCAAAACCGATTGAAAAAACTCGTGAAACTAATCTATATTCTTCCAAAACATTTGCAATCAAACGGGCAATGTTTTAGGCGGTGTGTTGTTCGTTGAAAACTCGTAATGCTAAAACTCTTTTGTTTAAAATCCAAAATTTATCGACAAAATGACAAGTAATACCCATATATAAATTTTTTTGAAAACCGTAGGTCCAAATATCACTACAAATAGAAACTTGAATATCACCGTTGTCCATAAAATGTTTAATCAATTCTTCTTTACGAACTTTATATTTATGCATCATTTTTCTTTTAGCGGTTTGGCGAGAAATCGGTTTATATGCGGGTTGAGCATGATTTTACATCCAATCATTAAAACCAACATTTTGTGCAAAACTAAATGCTAAAGAATCTACGGCCAACATTTCCGAAAATCCATCCATAGAAGAAGAATGATCATATGTAAATAGAGAAGGAGGTTAGTTAGAAGTAGATGCGTACCTGGTAAGTTGTGTTTGCCCTCGTGCTAATCCCATTTTTTCGGGATGCTTGTTCCGGATATGCCTCTTCTAGTTCCCGTAGCCTTCTCCCTTTTTATGCTTGTATTGTGCAGCACAAAAATTGCATTTGGCATAGTAAACTCCGTTGGCATCGGGAGCACCTTTTGTAAACCAAAATCGGAAGACCGCCGCCGTTAGTTGAGTGTTGTTCAACGGCGGATTCCGTGATATCCTTGGGTGTTGGGGAAAGTAGGTGATTCCGTGATATCCTCCTCCTCGAAGATCTCGTGATCTTCACTTAATAAGTCTCGCCTTAAATCCGAACCGGTTGGAGGACCGCTAACGAAATGCCGTCCTTGGGTAAAACCTTCGCCGGATGAAGGACCGGCACCGCTAACGGAACATCTTCCTCGGCTAGACATTTTTTTTTGAATAATAGAATTAGAATGTAGTAGTAAGAGTGGTAAAATGAAAAATAAGAGAATGAGAATATGAGATTAGGAGAGTAATTGAATGTAAGAGTTGGAAATTATGGAGAGATTGAGAGAGTGAATAGATGATTGAATGAGAATTGGTGTGAGATTAATTGAATTGGGTATGGGGTATTTATTGAATTGTTTTTGGGTTAGATTTATTAAAGTATATTGTTTTTTTTTTTTGAATTTGTGACCGTTACTGGTCGACCCGGCGGGTCACGGGTAAGGATCTGACGACCCTTACCCGTACCCGCGACCCGGGGGAACCCGGACCTGCCGGGTCAGAACCCGGACCTGTCAAGTCAGAACCCGCCGGGTCACGGGTGACCCGTGACCCGTGGACATGCTTACTTTGAGCCTCTATAATTCTAAATCCCACCATTGGATTCATCCCAACTTTTGACATATTAACATATGCATGACACTAAACAACATCTCAAAAACAAAATGGTGGATCTGATCTCTAAGGCATTGAAAAGTATTCTCAAACTTGACTGATTAACACATTTTCTGGAAATTCAGTAAACACTTAACAAAACAGCACACTGTCTCCACTTTGAAAAATCATAACTCTTAAATCACTTGCTGGATTTATCGCAAATTTTGATATGTTCTACTACAATATGCCAACGTTACCATATCCAAAGTTTAAGTCCAACAGAGATCAAAAGCCTATTCAAAACTATCTCACAAAACAGCATCACATGTTGTTTTTCCCAACACTCAGCACAATTACAAAACTGTAGGAGGAATCAACTTTGTTCCTGGGCTGTTATGTCTGGGTTCCAGGCAGTTTGGAGGCAACTATTAGCACATATGTATGGAGGGGAAACGTAAAGAAGATAGGTACGGATCTTACTCGACCAACAAGGATGAGGAGAGGCATCAACAACGGTGTTGTGGTTCTTCGACTGATGCAAGCGAAGGCCATAGGAAGGAGCAAGGCTGTTCTTTTGTTGTTGCTTCCTGGCTGCTGCTTGTGACTGAATCACAGGGAGGGATTTGCTGCTCGTCTGGCTGCCGACAAATAAGAGCGAGGTGGTCCGGGTGCAATCGTTCGTCTTCTGTCCTATTCTCGCTGGAGGCGTGCAGTGGGCTGAGGCGATGCAGATAGTCCCTTCCAACTGCTGTGACTGAGGCGTGGATATGGGCGATGCAGATGGGCTAAGGCGATGCAGATGGTCCCTTCCAACTGTTGTGACAGAGGCGATGCAGATGGGCGTTCAATGCTGCTAGATCTCCAGCCGTTACACTTTGTAACTCCTCATCCGTTGCGCTTCAGCATTCACGTTGAATGGCTCATTTGGGCCGGCGGGCTTCTCCTTGGATTGAGGATCTGTGGCCCAACGTGCAGCAAGAGAGGATGAGATTGGCACAAATGTGTGCTGAGCCAAAGAACTTGAGGTGGGCTGAAGTTGTACAAACAAAGGTGGGTTGAGACAAAGAACTTGAGGTGGGCTGAAGTTGTCAAAACTTGTCAAAACTCGTCATGGCCTTGTCAAGCCCATGCATGGCCTTGTCACGAATTTGTCATGGTTTCGTCATGACTCGTCATGATCTCGTCAAAAGTCGTCGTTAAGAATAAATTATAAGAATTAGGGTTTGATATAATTCTATCATTTTATTTGAATTAAATTCTACATAAAATGATAAATAATTATAAGAATTAGGGTTTGATATAATTCTATCATTTTATGTGAATTAAATTCTACATAAAATGATAAATAACTATAAGAATTAGGGTTTGATATAATTCTATCATTTTATGTGAATTAAATTCTACATAAAATGATAAATAACTATAAGAATTAGGGTTTGATATAATTCAATCATTTTATGTGAATTAAATTCTACATAAAATCATAAATAACTATAAGAATTAGGGTTTGATATAAATAATTATAAGAATTAGGGTTTGATATAATTCTATCATTTTATGTGAATTAACTTCTTCATAAAATGATAAAATTTATGAAGAAGGAAATACTACATAGAATGGGAAACCGTCAACGTTTCGAAGTCCGATTTGCTTTGGAATTAAACGGAATAAAAATTCCGGATATTACATCAGTATCCCTTTAAAATAAGTTTTGTCCCGAAACTTAAAAGAAGACAACATAATGTCGGAATCCATACTAAAGAACTAAAGTGCCGAAAACGTCATAATCGGTCAAGTTCTGATTGTTTCGGGAATAGTCGGAAGAAAATTTACAGGTATTACATCAATTCCCCCTTAACAATAAGTTTCGTCCCAAAACTTAATTAGGGTAAGACAATCCTGATCGGCCTTTAAGGCACTAAACGGGTATATCTGATCACTACATAAAGTCTCATCGTTTCCACATCTAAGTATCCCGCACATCAAGGTTACCAAAAGCACACATCACTGACTAAGCTCTCAATCATGAAATTAACAAGTAGTCAAACAATATCACACATACAAGGTCAAGCCCTAACTCGTCACTCCCGAGGTTACAACTATCGCTACATAGGTCTTTGAAAGGTTACATCCTTTACTATCCCCGATATCTTAGGTAGCCTTATCCGCTTTTCCTAAAACAACTGAATCTTAAATCTTTTCAGGTACTTAAATCACAAGCGTCTGCTACCACGTTCTAGAGTGGTTACCTGATATCTCACCGGTATCATCCAGCTCAACTGTATGATCCTCTAATCGGATAACCTAACTCGTGTCTAGTAGATATCTCTCCAACTAAAATCCTCAATCTCAGTTCCCAAACTTAGTCTCCGTGGAGAACTGGAGCTACACTCTCCAATAGGGTGAGGAATACTAATCCATCAATCACTTCTAAACCGCTTTAAAACTTCAAATGGTTGCCTTACACAACTCACTTCCAGATCCTTTGATGACCCTACAGAAAATGATCTATTCAACTTTCTTCCCTTTGTTATGACCACTTGCTTCCGGCCTTCTGAAAAGGTTCTGACTACACAATCAGGTCCAAGGTCTTGGACATCCACCAACACTTACCAAGTGCTCAATTCTCTTCGTGTCACGACCCCTTTGGTCTCGTCTTTTAATATTACTCAGTCATCTTATTCCTCACGTAAGGAATCGTCACTTTAACCCTTTTCAGGTCGAACACTCGAGACAACTAAAATCAAATCTAGTGGTCATCCTCTTTGTTGACTTGGCATTATTATATTATTTATAGATCTCTAATATATCGTTAGCTCTAACCTAGGCTTCCCACACATTTCCCAAGATCTTAAGTGACAAAATATGTCCGGAATGATGGTATTAGACACAAAGTGGTCTTATATCACAGTTATTTGACCATAAATACTCGATAAAATGCTAACACACCGTCAACATTGAACTCTTGTATCCTCCACTTTTATCGGACTAGTAATACCCCTCTAACTCAAAACGCAACTAGGCTCTGTTCCGACATAACATTACACATAAAATCTACTCCGAGATTATGCTTTCTTTAAGCACGGTTACTAGGTTGCAAGTATGCTCCTGTCGCTTCTCTTTCTTATGTATCTTCGACTCACGACGGTCGTTACTTACTTTGAGCTTTCTAGTGCAGACCATGCACAATACTTTTATTACATCGTTAATTCTTCTCTCAATCCATCAAGAAAACTCGCTCTAACGTACTCCGTTACGTATTGGATTCCGAACTAGTTATCTGCCAACATGTGACAAGCCGTCATTATTCACTTGAATCCTTAATAGGGTACTAATCTCCTTCTATAACCTCTTACATGCACATACTTTCCTGTCTACCTTGATGGTGATACAACTCCCGTACAATATTTTCAGTCACTCCGCGTAACCTATCTCACGTTCCATCCAAGCGAAATGCATTTCACCAACTATCATCATCTTAAACTCGACACGTTGTTTTTCTGTACCATTACTTCCAGCTTTGTGGGTTAGGACCCACCACGCTTCCGCTGTGCTACTTTGATAATTCTGTTGTCACGCATTAATCATAAGGACATTTTATGTGAGTCCCAAATGATTAACCTCAAACTCTTTCTTCCAATTATACCATAAGTCCTAACCGGATGAAGTACCAAGTACCTTCCTTAATTGCCTTAATGAAACAAACTAACGATTGGAGAACAACTTCTTCTGTTTACTTTCTTAATTCTCTTAGCACGGATCCAAACTACCAGACTCGACCGGAGTTTGATCTTAACCACCCAAGAAGTAACCCTTAAAACGTTTCTCTTTATCCTTCTTTAGTTCGTCTTATCTTTCGGTGCAGATCACCTACTAGTATTAAACTTTTGGTGCACATCACCTACTAGATTAATCCTTTTATCCTTCTTTAGTTCGTCTTATCTTTCACTCTTCTGCTTCCTTTGGGACAAATCTCTTTCTCAAGTCTCACTATGCCATTCGCCTGACGTTAAAAGTCATTCCTAACACTCCACGATAGATGGTAAGCGTCTTGTAGTTCCGATAAATTTTATTCACCTCCCAATTGTAGTCCCTTTACAAGTACCGTCTATGTTGATGACCTCTGTTCTATTATAAGTGGGGGTCACCTTGGACTCTTGAGTCCACCACACAATTCTCACAAGCATAGGTTCCTTAATCGGCGTTGTTTGTAATATTTTCTCCCAAATCTCTGTTGACTATGTTACAGGGCTTCGATCCTTTCGATACTAGCGTTGTGATTCTTCTTAGAATTCTTATCTTGAAAGAAGACAAAACGTCTCCAGGCTTGTTAAGTCTACCTTTCGCTCTTACATTAAGTTGTAAGTCTCCATTCCATGTTAATTGTGATTTGTCAATATTTCCTTAGCTAGTAGGTAAACAATTGCTCACAACAATCCATTTATACTTCTTTAGTTCGTTCTACCTTCCACCCTTCCGCTTCATATGTGCTAACTCCATTTCTCTAGTCCCGTGATAAGTCGGGTTACCTTGGACTCTTGAGTCTAGCAAGGCCGTTCTCCCATACAGATTTCTTCACTTGAGTTAGTGGTAATATCGCCTTCATGAAACTCCGTTGACCCTGCTACAAGCTTCCATTCTTTGGATATTGGCGTCGCGGTTTCTTTCAAACTTCTTATATCTTTGAGGAGGTCAAAATCTCCCCACCCTTGTGGGGTCTTCCTTTTCGCTTTTACACTCAATTGTAGGTCTTCATTCCGTGCACCTTAGATTCTCACACCCAGATTGACACTCTGTCTCTTCTGGTTTCTCATGCCCATAATGGTCTCTGGGGCATCCGCCTCGATTATAATGTCCTTGATTATGCAATCTTGGTTGTACTCAATTCTACTTGTCTCGTTCCAATATTGTTATCTCTACTTCGTACTCTTATAGTCTCTTGCATGGTCCTTCTAATTCCGTCTCTCGGCCTCGTATGCCCGAGTTCCTTGTACGACCTTCTATTACTTCTAACTGAATTGACTCAGGGATTTCTTCCTCATCTGATTGTGCTTGTGGTAAACATTATCTTCACAACTTTACTTCCTTGCTCACTTGTTCTTTGGATGCTTTCTAAGGATCACCAAGCGGCCTACCCGAGTATAATACTCAATTCAAGGTCCGATTCCATTGCCTCGTGTTGGAGATTCGTCAAGTCCGCAGTTGATTTATCATGAGGCGATAATCGCTTTGTAATATCACGACTAAAGGATATAAAATATCCTTTAGGATACTAACAAGCTAAGCAAACACATGTGTATAACATATAATAATAACATCATAAAAAGTCTATAAGCTAACTCCTATCGATCCAAGTTGCAGAGATCCACGGAGAGCGATGGTGGTCTAGCGTACAACTAACCCAACAACCCGACTATGCGTGCGTGTAAAAACATAAATCCGTTTTGAAAATTTAGACCCCTTTCGGGTTCTAGTTATTTTATACATTCGGTCTTTCAGAAGATTTCAAGTGCCATTGTTGCCAACCTAGAGCTCTGATACCATATTGTAACACCCCAAATTCTGAGAACTCGGGGAGCTACTAGTTAGGACCTCACAATGGGTCCCGACCTTAGTTTGACAACAATTTCACTCGGATCTTACAACAAGGCACAAAAGTATTTAAAACATTTGAAAAACTTTAAAAAATGTATACATGAAGAATATGTATCAGCCTTACAAAGCAAAGGTACCAAAATGACACATATGAAGAACATAAGACATCCCCGTCCCTAACTAAATGAGTACATGGACCCGGCTGAACATTCCCTTCGGATCTCTCTACAACTGTCTTAACCTGCAAGGCACCTACAAGCGGTATAAAACCGTTAGCTAACATTCTATGCATAAGTATAAAGGTAAAAGCACAAACACACAACATACACAATCAACATGCAACACTCAATCCTTTTATTATCTTTAATTAGGTGATAGGTTATTACTAATGATACTTATTTTGTGACACGAGAGATTCCCAAACCTCGCCCCTGTCCCCGTTTACCAACGCGGAATGGTACTAATGCATCTGACCTTCTACCTGACTAGGCTGGTCACATGGAACCTCCTAGACTCTCGCAAGAGCTAGGCAGATGATGTCACGACCCGTTATCATACACTTGGGTCCATTACGTAAATAATAAAGTCGGCCTAATCCGGTTTTGCTGTTTATCATAACTAACAAACACCACTCATACACAATACACTCATACAAGAAGACAACTAAGTAAGTCCGTGGACTTACCTGAATCAGATCTCGACTCTCTTAATCACAACTCAATCTGTAATTGTATAACTCGGTTGCCTGTCAAAGGAGGCAAGTGGATCAACACATATGGGTACCCCTATCACTGATTGGACACCTCATCTTGGCCGTTTGTTTTCAAGGATGGTCTTTATTTCCCGCTTGGACACCTCATCTTGGCCGTTTGTTTGCGGATGATAAGCTGTTGATACTCTTTGGTGAACATGATACTTCTTAAGGAGAGCCGTGATCGTCTTGTTGCAAAAATGGGTACCCCTATCACTGATTAAGGATTTTGGGATTCCAAATCTTGCAAAGATATTTTCCTTCAGAAAAGCTGCAACTACTTTTGAATCATCAGTTTTGCTGGCCTTTGTTTGCACCCACTTGGAAACATAGTCTACCGCAATCAAGATATATGTGTTCCCGAATGAAGTAGGAAACGGCCCCATGAAATCAATTCCCCAAATATCAAATATTTCACAAAATATAAGAGAGGATTGGGGCATTTCATGTCTCCTTGAAAGATTTCCTACCCTTTGGCATCTATCACACACTTTACAAAATGCAAAAGCCTCTCGAAAAATGTGTGGCAAAAAGAAACTGGCATCCAAAACTTTTCTTGCAGTTTTGTTTGCCCCAAAGTGCCCCCACATGCTTCAGAATGACAGAAAGTTAAGATGGATTGTACCTCACTGTCCGGAATGCAACGTCGGATCACTTGGTCACTACAATGCTTCCAAAGGTAAGGATCGTCCAAAACATAGTGTCGAGCTTCAGCTTTTACCTTCTCCCGTTGTGCCTTGGTGAAGTCTGGAGGATACTACTTCTTGACAATGAAGTTCACAATGTCAGCAAACCAAGGCTTAAAAGATTGAAGCTTAAGACAAACCTCTGTCGACAATTCCGCAGGGGCGCCTAGACAGAGCCGCAGGGGCGGCTGGTGTGAGGCATGGGGGACGTTACACAACAGAGAGTTGTGTAGAAGGTATCGTATGGAAAACTTCCGGCTATCTCTCTTTTTTCTGGATCTTCCTTCTCTTGCACTAGTCTACTCAGATGATCGGCCACCAGGTTCTCAACTCCCTTCTTGTCCCTTATCTCTAGGTTAAACTCGCTTAGAAGAAGCACCCAACGGATCAATCGTGGCTTTGCCTCCTTCTTTGCCATGAAGTACCTAAGAGCTGCATGGTCCGTGAAGATAATTATCTTTACCCCAAGTAGGTACTACCGGAATTTCTCAAGGGCAAAAACTACCGCTAACATCTCCTTCTCGGTGGTAGAGTAATTCCTTTGTGCTGCATTGAGTGTCATAGACGCATAATGGATCACATGGGAGGCCCGTCCGTCTTTTTTTCCTAAGACAGCTCCGACGGCGTAATCACTGGCGTCACACATGATTTCAAAAGGTTTCTCCCAATCCGGAGAGCGGATGATCGGTGCGGTGGTGAGACATGCCTTCAAAGTGTCGAAAGCCTTCTTGAAATCCTCATCCACTAGGAAGGTGACATCTTTCTTGAGCAATTCACATAGGGGTGCTGAGATCTTTGAGAAATCTTTGATAAATCGTCGGTAGAAACCTGCATGACCAAGAAAAGATCGGATTTCCCGAACATTAGTAGGATAAGGTAAATTTTGAATAACATCAACCTTTGCCTTATCTACCTCTATCCCTTTTGAGGATATTACATGTCCTAGCACAATTCCTTGTTCGACCATAAAATGACATTTTTCCGAATTAAGAACTAAATTTGGTTTCAACACATTTTTCATGAACAAGTTTCAAATGTCCTAAACATGCGTCAAAACTATCTCCATGGACGGTAAAATCATCCATGAAGACTTCAATGAAATTTTCTATGTATTTGGAAAAAATACTTATCATGCACCGTTGGAGAGCGCCTGGTGCGTTGCAAAGTCCAAATGGCATTCAGTGATATGCGAAAGTGCCAAATAGGCAAGTGAACGTCGTCTTCTTTTGATCTTCTGGTGCGATGGCTATTTGGAAATAGCCCGAATATCCATCCAGGAAACAGTAGTATTGATGACCTGCAAGACGTTCCAACATTTGATCAATAAGAGGTAATGGGAAATGGTCTTTTCGTGTTACCTTATTGAGCTTGCGGTAGTCAATGCGAACTCTCCATCCGGTTTGTGTTATGCTTGGGACCATCTCTCCATGTTGATTTTCCACCAAAGTGATGCCTCCCTTTTTTGGAACTACTTGGTTCGGGCTAACCCAAGTGCTATCCGAGATAGGAAAGATCATGTCCGCTTGGAGGAGCTTCAACACTTCCTTTTTGACCACATCCATCATTGGTGGGTTCAACCTCCTTTGAGGTTGCCTCGAGGGCTTGGCTTCGTCCTCAAGTAAAATCCTATGAATGCAAGTGGAAGGACTTATTCCTTTGATGTCCGCAATAGTCCATCCAAGGGCCGTCTTGTGCTTCTTTAGTACGTTCACCAACTTATCTTCTTGTCCGGTGGTCAACTTGTTGGAGATAATCACCGGCAAGGTATCGTGTGCTCCAAGGAAAACATACTTAAGGTGTGACGGAAGGTCCTTGAATTCTATTTCCGGTGCCTACACTATGGACGGAACAAGCTTCTCGCTTGGGGTTAGTAGAGTGGGTCCAATGGCCAAATTGGAGATAGGTAGCCTTTTATGCCCATCTAATTGGGCTAGGACCTCTTTCATGCTAGATGTTAACACATAATCTGATTTGAAACCATCAATGTCATGCTCAATCACATTTGTTAATTCATCCACGTCAGAGTTATCAAAAACATCTTGCACAAAAGGTTCAACAATGTCAATAGCACATAGAGAATGATCATCGCTAGGAAATCTCATTGCATCATAGATGTCAAATTCCACTACTTCTCCATCAAACTCCTTGGTCAATTTACCACTAACACAATCAATTTTAGTCCTAGCCGTTTTCAGAAATGGCCTACCTAACAGAATGGGTACAGCATGCGAGTCATTTTCCATATCAATTACAAAGAAATCAGCAGGAAAAATTAGGTTGTGTACCATCACTAATACATCTTCAATTATCCCTTTTGGGTACACATTAGATCTATCAGCAAGTTGTACTACAATCCAAGTTTCCATTAGTGGCCCAAGGCCAAGTGATTTGTAAATCGAATATGGCAAGACATTAATAGAAGCACCGAGATCAAGCATTGCTTTGTCAAAGGGGGTTTCCCCTATAACACAAGGAATGCTTACCATGCCCGGATCGCTGCACTTCTTGGGCATTCTCCGTTGGAAAACTGCCGACACATGTTCACTCACTTGCACTTTCTGTTTCCCCTTTAGCTTTTGATTCCTCTTGATAGTGCAAAGTTCCTTCAAAAAACGAGCATACTTAGGGATACTTTTCACCAACTTAAGGAGGGGAATATTTGCCTCGCATTTGGAGAAAGTCTCAAAGAGGTCCTTGTCCTCTATGATTCTTCTCTCGTTCAAGGCTTCAGGAAAAGGGGCCGGTGGTTTCTCAGAGTACAGTGGCGGAAAGTTAGGCCGGACGTAAGTATCCTATCCAGCAAGACCCTCTATTGTGTTTTCCACAGGGGCGTCAGCTTGAAGGCGCAGGGGCGGCTCAAGGGTTGTCACCGCAAGGGTGGGGGCAGCCAGCCGTAGGGGCGCCGTTCGTTGGTGCTGGGCGCAGCTGCAACCGCAGGGGCGGCTGTGGGTGCAGAAAAAACGACAGAAGGTTCGCTTTGTGATTCTTTTGTTGGTTCTTGTTGGATTTGCTTCCAGCTCCTTAATGTTAGGGCACTAACATTCTCCTTGGGGTTTATAAACGTCTGGGAAGGCAATCCTCCGGAAAGCCTTGATTCGGTTCTTGAAATAGCTTCCGCCATTTGACTAACCTGTTGCTCAAGGTTCTTGATGCTAGATTCTGTTGTTTGGACATGAGTAGCAAATTGTTTAGTCAAAACCTGCAACATATCTTCAGTTGAGTTATACTTACCTTGGCGGGGCTGTTGTTGTTGGTTTTGTTGATCCCTCCAACGAAAATTCTGTTGGTCACGCCAATTTGGCATGAAATTTTTTGCATAGGATCGTTTCTAGGTCTTTGCTGCTCTAGTTGTCCATAACCCATTGCGTTTACTTCAGCATCGTCATCCTGAATTTGTGGACGCATGTCCGTTGGATGATACGGGTCAGAACAAACTCCACAAGCTTTGAGCTATTGCGGTGTTCCTATAAGTGTTAGTCTCTTCACCATTTCCTTCAATTCTGCGAGCTCGGTGGAAATCTCACTCTTCCCGGAGCTCACAACATGAACTCCTTTCTTAGCCGGGGTTCTTCCAAAGTTCCGAGTTCCTTCCGCTAGTTCCTGTATTATTTCCAAAGCAAGGTCATGAGTAGAGTTAAGAATATTACCTCCGCAAGCCGCATCGACGATCCTCGTTTCATTGTCTAGCAAGCCATTGTACAAGTACAAGACTAGATCTTGAGTTGAATATCCGTGAAAAGGATAGCTGGATCGGAGGCGTGCAAATCTTTCGAAGTACTCGTAGAGAGTTTCGGTTGCCTCTTGCTCGATGTTGCTTATAGCTTTCTTCAAGCTATTGGCCTTTTTAGCTAGAAAGTATTTCTCCAAGAATGCTTTGTGAAGGTTCTCCCAAGTGTCAATACTCCCGGATGGAAGGTGGTAATACCAATCATCCGCGGAATCTTTGAGTGTGAAGCCGAATGCCCTCATCTTGATTTGTTCTTCGGTAATGTTGGCTGGCTTCATGCTCATACACACATTATGGAACTTCCCAAGGTGCTTGATGGGATCCTCACCACTTAGTTCATGGAAGGATGGGAGCAAGTGGATGTGGCCCGGCTTGAGCTCAAAGTTGACTCCTTCCCCTAGTGCCGGTATAACGACCGCAAGAGGGTTTGAGCCAAGGTGGGCTGCGTAAGTTGACGAAGAGTACGGTCAGCCATCTCTTGTTGAAGTTGTTGTTGTCTTTGTTGCCGGATATGCGTCCTCTTAATTTCTGGATCAAAAGAAGCAAAGCTGGAATTAGTAGCACGGGTTTGAACCATAAAAATGGTTCAAACCAATAATCAATAATAACAATAAAACATTAAAACTCCCCGGCAACGGCGCCAAAATTTGACGGAAGGTATTTCTATGGTCGTCTATACCCAATCGAAAGTAAATCCCGACATAGCACTAAGAACAAGTATAGTGAGTAAGTAAGGGTCGAACCCAAGAGAGTTAAGGTGTTTTAGATGCAATTATCGATTATAATGACAAGTGACACAAGGGGGGGGGGTTTGGTTGAATTGATGCACAAAAACTTATGAAAATGATTAATGCGACAATTAAGACAATAATGGATGAATCTACACTAGGTTGATTCCAAGCATGCAATTTCTACTTTGGTGAGATCCTTTTACAAGTTTTCAAGTAATCTCCCGTGTCAATCGTATATATGTGTTGAGCCAACCGGCATCAACACAACTTAACAGGTTAAAGTTCCGTAAACCTACAAGAACAAATAACAGGTTAGCTTTCAAATAAAGACTAAGGGATATAAAGAGAAGATTAAAACCGCTAAACTTATCTTTATATTTGTGTCCCTTTTCTTTAAGTAATCACAACCCGTTATTACTTAAAGTTGCTACTAGATTAAAGACCCGAACCCGGAACCTATTAATCCTAGTTGTTTACATGCACTTTAGAACCTAAGGTGATCAATCTCAAGCAATAGTAAACATGCAATTAGACAATGGAGATCAAGGAGATACAAAGTATTATTGAATAAAAACTTATATTATAAAGTACTTACAACCAAAGCAACAAAGCAACTTCAAACCAACCCAATGTAGCAAGGGAGTTAGCAACTCATTACAAGGAAGCAAGACAATCTAATTGGATAATTTGTTGACTAACTAGATGATAAGATGGATGATTCTAGCAATCAACCAAGGACTATTTATACTACAAAAGACACTAAATAGGAGTAAATGGCCGGCCCAAAACAGCCACCTTAAATGCCATAAAGGTGGTGTAAACAGCCGGAGTAAAGCTTGTGGCGTTAAACCGCAGGGGCGGCCTTCAGGAACCGCAGGGGCGGTTTAGGTAGAATCGGTTGATCTTCTTCAAAGCCGCTGGGGCGGCTAGACAATTCCGCTGGGGCGGATCTTCAATGCTCTTCAACGTCTGACCTTTCGCCTTCCTGACGTTTCTGATGCCAAGCCGCCGGGGCGTCCTTATGTCAACGCAGGGGTGGTGACACAACCTCTTCGTCTTCCAGCTCCCAGGTTGAGGCGCAGACAGAGGCGCAGTGGGAGACGCAAGGGAGCTGGTCTTCATTTCTTCAGGGCAGGTCACCGCGGGGGCGCCAAGGAGTCGCGCAGGGGCAGTGACACGCTTTATCGTTGGCGCTGGTGGAGGCGTAGGGAGCGCTCCAGTGGAAAGCGTCATCCGCAGGGGAGGCTGCAAGGACCCGCTGGGGCGGTGAGGCAACAGAAGCTTTGCTTCGTGATCGATCTTCACTCCTAAGTCTTATAACTCCTTCTTTAGCTTCTATTGATCTTCTTCTTCTGGACCAAGGAGTTAGTAGCATAAACCGACACTAATGCAATAACAAGACTCTAAAAACTACCCTAATTGATAGTGATTCCATCACCTATCAATCACCATAACTCTCAAAATGTGACATGGACTCCTCTAAAATTTTAGTATGATTTAATATGCAATACCGTCTATGACATATCCGAAAACCAGCCAAAAAGAAGTAATATTGCATAACTAGATCTGACCCCAAAGTTGAATGATCGTCATTGTCTTAAAACTCAGGAAAAAATGAAGCAGCCCTTGAGATTGTTCCTGGGCTGTTATGTATGGGTTCCAGGCAGTTTGGAGGCAACTATTAGCACATATATATGGAGGGGAAACGTAAAGAAGATAGGTACGGATCTTACTCGACCGACAAGGATGAGGTGAGGCATCAACAACGGTGTTGTGGTTCTTCGACTGATGCAAGGCGGAGGCCATAGGAAGGAGCAAGGCTGTTCTTTTTATGTTGCTTGCTAGCTGCTGCTTGTGACTGAATCACAGGGAGGGATATGCTGCTCGTCTGGCTGCAGACATAGAAGAGCGAGGTGGTCCGGGTGCGATCGTTCGTCTTCTATCCTATTCTCGTTGGAGGCGTGCAGTGGGCTGAGGCGATGCAGATGGTCCCTTCCAACTGCTGTGACTGAGGCGTGGATATGGGCGATGTAGATGGGCTGAGGTGATGCAGATGGTCCCTTCCAACTGCTGTGACTGAGGCGATGCAGATGGGCGTTGAATGCTGCTAGATCTCTAGCCGTTACACTTTGTAACTCCTCATCTGCTGCACTTCAGTATTCACGTTGAATGGCTCCTTTGGGCCAGCGGGCTTCTCCTTGGACTGAGGATCTGTGGCCCAACGTGCAGCAAGAGAGGATGAGATTGGCACAAATGTGGGCTGAGCCAAAGAACTTGAGATGGGTTGAAGTTGTACAAACAAAGGTGGGTTGAGACAAAGAACTTGAGGTGGGCTGAAGTCATCAAAACTCATCATGGCCTTGTCAAGCCCATGCATGGCCTTGTCACGAATTTGTCATGGTTTCGTCATGACTCGTCATGGTCTCGTCAAAAGTCGTCGTTAAGAATAAATTATAAGAATTAGGGTTTGATATAATTCTATAATTTTATGTGAATTAAATTCTACATAAAATGATAAATAATTATAAGAATTAGGGTTTGATATAATTCTATCATTTTATGTGAGTTAACTTCTACATAAAATAATAAAATTTGTGAAGAAGGAAATACTATATAGAATGGGAAACCGTCAACGTTTCGAAGTCCGATTTGCTTCGGAATTAAACGGAATAAAAATTCCGGACATTACAGGTCATGGCAATAACTTTTGACTTGTTGATTGCAAAGTATGTGAATTAAGCATATTGGAACATGTTAAATAGTCATCCGTGGAATATATATGAAAGATGATTTTAGTTATGCATTTATATCTTCTATTGGTTGATGTATGACTTAGTGAATCCTATACAATGAAGTTTGAGCTAAAGTAAACTTCCTTAGGTTCATGATAGTGTGTAATGCTTATGAACTCTTAATTACTCGGCCTAGGGAAGCTTAAATTAGTGACACTCACTTGTGTAAAAAGTACTTACCCAAAGGCAAAAGGCATAATCATGAAAAGAGTAAGAAAAAGCCATAGAATAGCACATCAAAGTTTCAAAAATACCACTTGGCTATGTAATGAATTCTTATTTTTATTTTTATGGCCTTTATATCAATGAGGTTCAATATATGCACATCAATGTATGAATACACAAGTGAATGTAAACCATGTCAAAAGAGCACGAAAATTTTATTTATTAGGCCAAGTTCAAGAAGAAATGAGTTATAAAGGACTCGATCAAACTAGATTGCGTTTAAGCATGTGAGCCTTTAACTATGTTTCAAAAATTTGGATGAGCAATACAGGTCATATGCAAGCAACATTAAAGATCTCTTATTAGCAAACATAAGTTGTCATTAACTTAGGATTTTAGACTATAGGTTTTATGTGTGAAGATTTAGCATAGATTCTTACTTGTTTACTTTCATGTTCATTATTTTCAACTATGTCATAATGCCTTGTCATGGCTAAAATACTTTAAAACGTGATCTATTATTTGAAGCATACTCTAAAAATGATTTATTTTCTTCTTTCTTGTCCATTTTCTTTCTTTATTTTCTTACCTTTGCATTTGGCTCTTACTTGGGGACAAGTAAGAGCTAAATGTTGGTCGAGATGTTTTGAAAAGGTTGTTCTTGCTCTATTCTAGATTTCTAAGTGTTGAATTGGCTTTCATATACTGGCCGAACCATTGGATTAAGAGCTACGCGAGTTGGAAATCACAGTATTTGTTTGTTATGCCAAACCTATTTTATATGGTTACCTACATTTATCATATATTAATGTTCAAGAGTTATATATATGCATCACAATCTTAATTCATTTTAGTCGGGATTCATGTTTTCTTATATCGCTTCCATTATATATTGCCTACAATCGTTTTTGCTTTTTCTTGTTACTATTGTTGCTCTATTGCCTTGTTTTTCCCTTTAAATAATTAACTATCACTATCTTCCAAATCAAACGCGGTCATTGATATTCGATACCTGATTATGTTACATCGGATCCCGTATCCTAATGGGGGAGGTTGTAGTCACTTTTGGTAAAACTTCTACGGTCAAGTTTTTGGCGTCATTGTCGGGGACTACCGATAGAATTGGTTGATACGTGATTCTGATTTATTTTAAGTTTTTATTTTTGATTTTTTTTTCAGGCTATATTGGTGAATTTGAAGAGTCTGTGATTCAATCAAACATGTCCATTTAGACAAAGAGATTGAACGCCCCCCTAAACAATTAAAAATATACCAAGAAAGTTGTTGCGCATGGGGGAGTTTATTTTTTGTTTTGCAAGAAAGGCTGCAAATTGGCTATAAAATCACCCCAATAACTTTTGCTACTTAATAAGTATTAAAAACAACTTCCTGAGCAAGTACTTTTGCTACTTGCGAATGCAGGCGTTTATTTTTTGTTTGACATGGAAGAGGGAGAGAACATCCATTCTGCATGGGAAAGAATCAATGAATTGCTACATTCATGCCCTCACCATGGATTTGAAAAGGGAGCACTTCTCGAGTATTTTTTATAGTGGACTAAATGATACTACGATAAATTTGGTGGACATTGTAAATTTATATATTTTCACACGGATGAATGAAGATGAAGCTTGAGATGACCGTTGTCAAAACAAAAATCTTGACCATGAGACAGAAAATCTCTCCCGAGATTTACCCAATTTACCCGAGATTTCATTCTATTGAGATTAAACCTACCCGGGTATCTCCTTTCTTCAACCACATAGGTTCAAGGTACGTAAAAATCTCTTCTTAATCTCGTGTGTGCCTATTTCATGGCTCTTTTCTACTCTAAACATATTGAGTCAATTCTTTGGATGTGTTAGTTAGAATCCATACTTTCTATCATACTAGTTGTGTCTACTTGCAGTATTCTTTCTACTTTGTGTCAATTGTGTGAAGAGACTTCCAACAGGTTTACCTTGACTATCTGCCACCACAAGAACCTTTCTTCCGAGCCAAGTCAACTTTCTAAGTCACTCAAGGGGTTCTAGTTAAAGCTAGTTACCAATTTCTAAAGAAGTATTAATCTATTCAAGACAATTACATAAAATTAGCTTGAGATTCACAACAGAGTGTGAGTGTGAGAGAAAACCAGTAAGAGACTTTCATTTTCACTAATTTCAGAAGCTTGTTGTTACTTTGTCTGTTTGTGTACATGTCAAAGCATGGTATCCCTTGAGGTTCACATAAAAGTGAATCCTCAAGCCCGGAAGCTGTAGATATGCTAAGGCATCTAATGGCTACAGTCTTCACATTGATTGAACGAATGGAGAAGCTGAAAAATCATCCTAGAGAATAAATCTCACCTCAAAATCTAGACCCCCACCGAGATTTGAGCCGAGATTTGCCACTGAGATTGGTGAAAGCTCTCGTATCCACAACCGTCTCCATCCCCTGATCCGCCTCCAAAGACCAATCCAGGGACATGTATACGACTTCCGAAACCTAATTTCCGTACGTCTAACATTCCGGATTTCGTTAATGAATTTCAAGAATTCAAGGAAGAGGATGACGAAGACATGTGGAGAGACTATCCTAGACGTCATCACCGTCCTAGGAGAGATCGAGAATTGGAACCTTATAGGCCGCACTAAGAGAATGATGAAATTGGCAAAGTGAAGATCAAAATTTTGAGTTTTGAAGGCAAATGCAATCCTGACGCGTATACGGAATAAGAAACTAAAATTGAACAAATTTGGTCTTGTCATAAGTTTATTGAACAAAGGATGATCCAACCTGCTGCGTTGGATTCCAAGGATATGCTCTAGTGTGGTGGGATAACCTTATTAAGGAAAGAAGAAGAATGTTAGATCCGGATATCAACACTTAAGAGCAAATGAAGGCATTAATGAAAGCAAGATTTGTGCCTCAACATTATGCTAGGGAAGTAAGGGAAAGATTGGAGAACCTCAAGCAAGGTTCCATGAGCATAGAAGAGGTCTACACCACAATGCAAATGGCAATGGTGAAAGCCAACGTTATAGAGGATGATGAGACCATTATAGCTCGGTTTTTACAAATTTTCCACCCATCCTTATCTAATGAAATTGATCTATATCCCTATACTAATACGACTAATCGGTTGCATTTGGCTATTAAGGTAGAAAAGGATTTCAAAACAAGGAGCCAAGGAACGATTTCGTGGAAGCCAAAGAACAAATCTCGGCACCACAAAGAAAATATTGCCCGATATGTTGGCCAAGATTCTTAGAAAGACGAGTTAAAACCCGAAATTCCGATACAGTAGGCCAGAAAACCTTATCTCAGTCGACACCATTTATCTCAGTCGACACCATCTCTCCCTTTGAATGAGCCTTCAAAGGATAATAAAGGGAGCACTTCTAACTCAACTTTACGATCTAGAGGTTTTGTATGCACTAAATGTCAAGTATAGGTCGTCATATGAGGGATTGTCCTAATAAAAGTGTTCTATTTCTAAATCAACAAGGATAATATGAAAGTGAAGAAGAGCATGAAAATGATCATACACATCTTAATACAATGAACATGATAATGCTAGTGATAGTGAGGAAGATTGTGAATATGAGCATGGAGAATCTTTAATTTCTTGGAGGACTTATAATGCTAGGATATTGCCATGTGAGGATAATCAACGAGAAAACTATAACACCACAAATCCAAGGGACTTAGGATGCTACGAGCTAGGACCTCACAATGGGTCCCGACCCTTAGCTTGACAATAACCTCACCGTGTAACACCCCGAATCCGCGGGACTCGGAGTGCCACATTGGGCTAGGATCTCACAATGGATCCCTACCCTAGCCTGACAACAAGTTCAATGAACCTTACAACATGGCACTGACAGATATAAAACAAATGCATAAAAAAGTATAAACTGTACAACCCAAAAGGTAAAACAACATAGCCGAGTATAAACAACAACTTCCTCACACAGGAGGTAACAAAAGATCATTCTCACGCAGGAGGGAAAAGTAAACAACCCCAAAAGCCATAACATCCTATGTACGAGATGTTTTCGTCCTGCCACTCTACTAGATCACCCAACAACATGCCTATCTTGTGGGGCATCTACAACATGGTAATAAACCATTAGCTAACCATACATATATAGAGTAATGCATAAGCACATACACAATCATAGAAGATAAAAACATCAACATGATATCACACATTTACCCATTTATAATCTTTATATAATGGTCATTCACTCAAATCGTATATATATATACATATATATATATATATATAAATGAAAGTATGTGACACGAGGACCGATACATCCTCGCCTCCGAGCCTGATAGCCAGCTGTACGAGTATCGGTCACACAATCTGTGTACCCTATGGGAGTGGATTGCGCCCTTCCTGTAAACTAGTCTGCCTGACATCAGAGAACCTCCCAGACTCCACGGCGGGATTAAAGGGAAAGGTTATCACAGCCACACAACGGGGCGATCAATAAAACATAAGTCGGTATAAAGATATCTCATGCTATCATAGCAAACATATAAAGCACACACCACTCATGCAAACACCCAATATAAGGGTGGTAGCTAAGTAAGTCCTACGGACTTACCTCAACCTCGTATACAGCTCAACCACAAACAACCTCCAATATTGAGAGAGGGGCACTGCCTAATAACAAGGCATAGAAAGATATCAACCTCTATTCATCAAAGGGTCATACCTAGACCCAAAGGGATCCATAGGGGTCATACTCGACCTCAAAGCCTCAACTAACATCAACCTAAGTCCTTAAAGTCGTACAAGACATATATCGATCCTAACATCATCAAAAGACATCCTCACACATCTAGTGATAGCATGTATTATATTCTATATTTTGGGACTTGTTTAGACGTTTTATCTTCAATAAACTGCGTGTATGGATGTATATTATGTGATTATATTGTTGTTTCATCTACCTTTACGGGAATTAAGGTCTACACCAAGTTTCGTTGTAATCATAGGTAAAATGGCACATTTTGGATTGAAATGGAGCTAAGGAGCAAAGGAGTCATAGGAGCTACATTCTGGAGCTTAAAGAAGAACTCAAAGAGCATGGAATTAATAAAGAAGATTTACTTTGGACCAGATTTGAAAGATTTCACATTTAGCTGAGATTCACCTCGGTCAGCTAAAGTATCACCTCGACCGAGGTGATCTTGAGTAGCGTTCCGACCGAGGCGAACACCTTGGCGCCGGCGAGATCATATCTTCTAGCTGAGATCTTTTATTTTTGGAAGGAAGATATCTTATATTTTTTGCATGGATTTTAGGAAGGAAGATCATATTTTTGGGAGATTTATTTGTGAGATATAATATATTTTATAAGAAATTATGTTTTTAAGATATTATCTTTGGAAGATAATTCTCCTATATAAAGGGTTGGATTTTCCACAATTCAGCCATCCGAGATACCATCTTTGGATCATTGAAGAAGCTGTAGTTAGGAAGAATTTCTGGAAGTTTGAAGGAAGTTTTGAAGATTGAAGGAAGGACGTTCATAGCTTTGAGATAGCTTTTGAAGGAGTTTGTAAGATTTTTCTTAGATTCCTTTTGGTTTATTGTCTTGTTTGATTTGTGATTCATGGAACGCTGATTTGTGATTATTTGATTCAGCTATTGAAGCCTTGTTCTTAAGGTTTTTGTGTTCAAATATTCATTCTTTTCCCATATTTTTGATTATTGTTATCATGATGATGAGTGGCTAAATTCCTTGTGTGATTCTAGTGTTATTGGCTGAAAGTTGTGGGAAAAACGATGATAGAATGATCTTAATCCGAGTAGGACCCTGAATGCTCGAGTCTTTAACCTTAACCCTAGAGTATCTCGCTCAGTCAATGAACATCTCGGATGGGGTGGAACTTGACTGACCGAGCTGACCTTTTCTGATCCGAAACTGAGAGTTACGTGTTCTAGTTTGCCAAATCATATTCTTATTACACCTTCCCTGGTTCAATGCAAGCCTAGGATGAAACTTACCCGGTGATTATTTTGTTTGTTTACCAAAGATCATAAGTGTAGGTAATAAAGGTTTATCCTTTATTGGGTTTTGAGTGTGCCTTCATCCCATCTTTGTGAGTTAGCCTGAGGCTTACCCGCTAAAGGTTGATTCTATTCCCTTAGTTTGTGTGTTGGTTTGAGATTATAGTTCCTTTCCTTAGTACCTTGAGAGTTACCCGATGATAGGAACTTTGGTTTGGGATTGTGAGTAGTGAGACTTACCCGGTGATCTATTCCCAATTTAGAAACTCCTTCCCATTGCAAAAATCTCAGCTTTGTCCGCTTTATCTTTAGATCTTGAGATGGAACCACAACTAGATGCTTTAATCCCTAGAATTTGCATATTTCCCTTATTTGACCTTATTATCATCTTTGATTGCTTTAATCGCTTTTGTGGTTATTAGTTGCATTGACAACCTATACTTGCTTAGTTTCACCTAAGTCCCTGAGATCGACACATCGGAATTCTTTCTTTTTACTATAATTGATCCTTACACTGCGGGTTCGCATCCTTGTTTTAAGCATATTTCTTGGGATATAAATTTAAAGCTTGCGCACACCATTTAGAGCGAACAGGTTTTTGGCGCCATTGTCGGGGACTTTGTCCAGACTGAATCGGTTGCGGTTGTCTTTCGGGGCAATTGCTCCTGTTACTACTAACCACTCTACATGAGTGACTTTCACGGGTTCTTTTCCTTAGGTTTATGCGAAGAACCCGTGTTGGGAAGGAAACCGTTCCTTACGATCCCGAACCAGAAAAGACATACAAAAGACGCTTGAAAGAAGCTAAAATGGCCAACCAAGACAATCGCGATCTTGAGGTCAAACTGAAGGAGGCACTGGAACAGTTGCGCCTCAATAAGGAAGAACTGCAGCGCGAGAGGGAGCAGACTCGCACCAGAACTACAGAAATTGAAGCAGATATGGCTGATCTACGAGCACAGATTCTGCATCGACCGAGGCAGGACCCAGTCCTAGTTGTCGCGGCTGAGATACATCCACCTCGGATGCCTGTCCGAGATGTTCTTTTTGCAGGAATTCCACAAACCCTAGGACAGAGGATGGACCCAAACCAGCAAGTGAGGCGTCCAAGAGTCGACCTAGGTGATCCAGCGGAGCATGATTATGAACTTCAACCATAAGTTCTATCCATGATCCGCCATTCCCAGTATGGAGGTTTAGAGAGGGAGTCTCCACATCAACACTTGCAAAACTACGAGATTTTGATGGAGACCTTGAGACCTTCAAGGCTGGAAAATAATAATTACAAGCTAAGGCCTTTTTACTTTGCTTTGAAGGACAGGGCGCTTACTTGATATCAATCTCTTCCCCTTGGAAAGATCAACACTTGGGAAGAGATGACGACGGAGTTTCTAACAAAGTTATTTCCCCCCTCCAAAACCGCTGAAATGAGAGGGAAGATAAATGCATTCATCATGAAGGACAAGGAGAGTTTGTCCAAGTCATGGAAAAGATTCAAAGATGTTCTATTGGATTACCCGCATCATGGGATTCCAAAGATAGAGTTGATGGAGATATATTTCAAGGGATTGGATGGCGCTACCCAATTCAATCTTCAACTACTCTCTGCCGGCACATTCAATTACATGCCGATTGATGAAGCCTGGGAGTTCATTGAGAAACAGGCTTTGCACATGGAGAAATACTCCCACCAAGGAGCTGAAAATGGAGTTAAGAGAGTTAATTTCTAGGAAGCTCCATCAAATAATAATCAACTCATCTCCCTCAAGAATGATGTGAATCAATTGAAGGACCTTTTAGTTGCTCACACAAAGAGGAAGAAGGAGGATATCAAGGCTCAAGGAAGAACAATCATGGTTCCCGGAACAACAATTACAATAACAATAGAGGCTGCAACATCAACAATTGGAGATCTAACAATCAAAATTCGGGTAACCCTTATTCTAATTCCAATTCTAATAATTCTTTTAACCCCTCTTCTTCTTCTTCTTCCACTCCATTGAAGAGTCGGGAGCCTGGATCAAGTTCGTCCCAGCCAGAGAAGAAAGATGCAGTGCTGGAGGCCATCTTGATCAAGCTCAACGCTATGGAGACGTCCATGACTTTATTTTCGAAGGCACAAAAAGCCTTAGAGCAACAATTCCTTAATAAGGCGAATGAAGCGCCAAGAGATCCAAGGAAGCTCCCAGCAAGGACAGAGAGCAACCCCAAAGGACAAATCATGGCAATAACGACAAAAAGTGGACTGAAAACTACAGATCCAGTGCCTCAGTCGATGCCAGTGCAGACGAAGAACACCTCGGTCCAGGTACAGACGAGGAACACTTCGGTCGAGCTGCCACCCGAGGTGGAGTCCCAGAAGGCGACGGACAAATCTGAAGTTTATGTCCCACCTCCTGCATATAAACCACCATTTCATTCCCCCAGTCAAGGGCCAGAGCACATCTAGACAAGCACTTTGGTAAGTTCCTTGACTTGATGAATAAACTACATATTAACGTCCCTTTCCTTGATGCTATTCTAGGGATGCCCGCCTATGGAATGTTCTCAAAGGAGATTCTATCAAGGAAGAGGAAACTGGAAGATTTTGGTGAAGTAAGGATGACATCTAAATCCTCGGAGCTCATTCAAATCATGAAGGAGAAGATGCCACCCAAGTTACGAGATCCCGACTCGTTTTGCATTCCTATTCAAGTTGGGGATGTAACTTGTGAGGTGTTGTGTGATCTAGGAGCTTGCGTGAGCATCATCCCGCTGGAGCTATGTGTGAAGATCGGACTTGGAGAGCCCACACCGGTGAAGATAAGATTATACATGGCGGACCGCTCCATTACCCATTCCGTGGGCATTTTGGAAGACGTTCCGGTTAAGTTAGGTAACTTCTAATTACCTATAGACTTTGTTGTACTTGATATACCCGCAGATTACCCCGTTCCTATCATTCTCGGGAGACCATTTCTAGCAACTTCGGGTTGCAATGTGGATTGTAAGAACGCCAAGTTGAAATTCAACATTGGCGGAGATCAAGCGGAGTTTGCATTGCTTGCTGCAATGAAAGGAGAGCCGCTGGAGGATGACATCTTTAACATCTATGATGAAGAAGAATCAAGAGAATTGGTGAGCTCTATCCTTATTAATGACCCTCTTGAAAGAGTTATTAGTTTCAACTTAATGGAGGAAGGTATAGATGCTTCTTGTGATGCAGATATACGGAGCTTAAAGGCACTGGAAGAAGATCCAGGAGCTATGATTGAGAAACTAATCTAGGAGAGGAGAAACTCCAGTTTCGGTCCCAGTTCCAGTACCTCGACCGAGGCACTTTCTGCACCAAGCGAGGTGTTCTTATCTGAAGAACATCTCGGTCACTCACCTCGGGTACCGACCGAGACAGCAAGCGAGATGCCTTCAACTGAGAATAACAAACTTCTTACACCCTTTTCTGAGACTGATCTACAGTTGGTGAAGCACTGGCTCCACCAAGCTTCTGATAATAAAGAACCTTGGTATGCTGACATTGTTAACTATCTTGTTTGACAGGAAATACCACCCGGATTGAGGTACGCTCAAAGGAAGAAATTCTTTAAGGATGTACGCCACTACTACTGGGATGAACCTCTACTGTTTAAGAGAGGTCCGGATGGGATGCTTCGAAGATGCATTCTGGAAGATGAAGTCACTAGTGTTATACGGCATTGCCACTCGCTTCCTTGAGGAGGATATGCCAGCGCTCACAAAACATGCGCTAAGGTATTACGTTCCGGTTTCTTTTGGCCTACATTATTTAAGGATGTGCAAACGTTTGTTGTTTCTTGTGATGTATGCCAAAGAACAGGGAACTTATCTAGAAGGAACGAGATGCCACTCAACAACATCCAGGAGGTTGAGAATTTTGATGTATGGGGGGTTGATTTCATGGGACCTTTCCCATCATCC
The DNA here is from genome assembly GCA_033239125.1 of Fagopyrum homotropicum. Lineage (NCBI taxonomy): Eukaryota > Viridiplantae > Streptophyta > Magnoliopsida > Caryophyllales > Polygonaceae > Fagopyrum > Fagopyrum homotropicum. The sequence continues at coordinate 66,357,850 of BSWB01000003.1, forward strand.
GCAGGGAACCTCTATATTCTCCTAGCTATCGATTACATCTCTAGATGGGTGGAAGCCATTGCCTCCCCCACTAATGACGCCATGTTGGTTGTGAAGTTCTTCAATCGGACTATCTTCCCCCGTTTTGGGACATCACGTATCATCATCAGCGATGGATGGACACATTTCATCAACCGGAAGTTTAAATCAGTTCTATCGAAGTATAGGGTAACCCACAAGGTAGCAACTACTTATCACCCTCAAACTAGTGGACAAGTCAAAATCTCGAATAGAGAAATCAAGGCAATCTTGGGGAAAACCGTCTCTAGGATGAGGAAGGATTGGTCCATGAAGTTGGACGACGTTCTTTGGGCTTACAAGACCACATTCAAGACTCCCATTGGTACCACCCCTTATAATTTGGTATATGGGAAGTCTTGCCATCTACCCGTTGAGTTAGAACACAAGGCGTATTGGGCAAACAAATGGTTGAATTTCGATATCAAGGAAGCCGGTGAGAAGCGGCTATTGGACATCAATGAGCTGGACGAGCTGCGTTTGAATGCTTATGAGAATGCCAAGATCTACAAGGAAAGGACGAAGAAATGGCATGATAAGCGTATCATTCCAAAGGAGTTCAAAGAAGGAGATTTAGTTCTACTCTTCAACTCCCGCCTTCGCCTCTTTCTAGGTAAGTTGAAATCTAGATGGATAGGACCTTACGTTGTGAAACATGTTTTCTCTTATGGTGCAATTGAGATTTGGGGAGAAACAAGTGGAAGCTTCAAGGTCAATGGTCATAGGCTTAAGAAATACCAACCGGAAGTCTAGGATGAGGAGATTGCACCACTATACCTTGTTTAGGGATGCCGTACGGTCCAGCTAGCGACCTTAAATCCAGCGCTTCTTGGGAGGCAACCCAAGGTATTGCTTTCTTTTCCCTTTTCCTAGTTTAGTTATAGATAGTTTGCTTTTGTTTTGCATTGTTTTATTTTTGGCGTCCTAGACATAAACCAGGTACTTTCTAAGGATGGATTACAACTCAGGAGCAACACGGGAAGGACAAAAGTTCGAGAAATTAAGAAGACGGAGTTTGACTGAGATACAACTCGATTGCTGTCACAACACCTGGACCGAGATGATTCTTGAGCGACCGAGGGGACTAGGGCTGACAATCCAGTCAGCCACCTCGATCCGGTCGGGACCACCTCGACCGAGGTGACAGCAGAATCGGCGAGGGGTATAAAAGGGGAAAGACTTTCTCTCTCTCTTCCCTCCCAATTTTCCTCTCGACCGCGGCACCCTTCTCACCTCGATCTCTCGTTTTTCACTCGTTTTCTACGATTTTTGCTCCAATCTCGCAAGGAAAGGCAAGAAGATCAGATTGCAAGCAAAAAACTGCAACAAAAACACCTTGAATCGGCCAAATTTGGGTAAATCGTTCGAAAACCCTAACTTCCCTATTTTCACTGATTTCAGTCGGATTTGGCTTTGGTTGCCATTAATTGTTGTTGGAAAAGGTATAAGTACCCCATAGGAACGATTGGTAGTGATTTTAGGGGAAAAGAATTGGAAATTTGAGAGTTGAAATCGAACAGCACCTCGCCTCAGTTCAGTCGAGCTGTGTCTCGGCCGAGGTGTTCTTCTTGTTGTCAGACCAACCGAGGTGCCTTGTCAGCAGCAGTTATCAGTTCCAGATTTGATCACCAGCTTGTTCTGAGGGATGCTCCTAGTGGTTCCTCACCTTCTTCTGCTTCCCGATCTTCCATTCCGGTGATTCACGAGCGTCACTGAGCGGATTATGACCGTATTTGCAGGAGACCCATAGTTGCCCCGCGTTTCTTGGATGTAGCTGCATTCGATTGCCTCCACGTAGCAGAGGCTCTGTGGAGGATGATTTCTATGGTAGGGTTGGAGAGCTTTATGGAAATTCGAGCTCCAGCCTACCTCGAGCCTACTATGGAGTTCGTGAGTTCCGTGACTCAGGTTCCTGAGACGAGGAGCATCAAGTTTCGGTTGATGAACCGGAAATACATCATACCATTGGACCACTTCAGGGACATCTTCGGTTTCCCGACTCCTACAGTGACCGATTTTCCTTCCCGAGCAATGCCTCGACAGTTCTGGGGGTAGATAGCCGATGTAGTAGAGCATGCAGACAGATGAAGACCTGAAGACTCTTGCCACAACACCACAACAAACAACTCACAACTCTCACAAAGTAACCCTAACGTCCAAGGCAACTACTTGGCATTCTATATCAAGCTATGCTAAGCCATCCTAGCATGCTACTAAGGTTTATCAAGCTCTAAGATTGGGAAAGGAAAGAAGGGAACAAGAGATCAAATACCTACTGATGCATAAACCTCCCTTGCGGTGTCAAGACGCCACCCTTGTGGTGCGCACGACCCAAAGTCCACCACTGCGGTTTGCAAAGGCCACCCCTGCGGTTTACAGGATCCGCCCCCGCAACTCACAGGATCCACTCCCACGACTTACAGGATCTGCCCCCGCGGCTCACAGGATCCGCCCTCGCGGCTGCAGTACAGAAACTTCGACTCTTCGGTTCTTCAATCTACAATAGCCTTCCTATTGCCTCCTTTGATGCTATGCATGTCTCTTAGCTTCCACCACAAGATCCTAGCCTTCCTCCACGGTCTAAGCACGCAATCAACACAAGAAAGAACAAGAGAAGATTCTGTTTAGTACTTACTCTGGATCACGTCTCTGTAGTAGGAAGAAGAGAGAATAAGGGAAGAATGAGAAGGAAAGTACTTACTCTGGATCACGTCTCTGCAGTCCAACCTTCATTTGACAGCTTCAAGAGGAGAGAAAAACCAAGGTAGAGTATAGAGGTGAAAGAGATGAGGAAGAAGAAGGGAAAGGAGAGGAAGTAACGTGAGAATGAGAAAAGTGAAAGGATAAGGCTGCATCAATTTGGGAGGAGACCAAAGGTCAAGCAGACCAAGGATCACCCGCAATAATAATGTGATCGGCATCTAATAAAAGAGAAGACGAAAGGTTAGAAGACAAACGTACCCGACTCCCGCTCTATTGTGTCGCCGCCCCGTGGAACATCCAAGCCACGATCGCGTAAGGCCGCGATTGGGGCATTCTAAGCTGCAGGGGCGGTAGCCTCCGCTAAAGGCTTCTAACACCTCTCGTGAACAGAACCAAAAATTCTGGGCGTTATATCAGCTCCCCCTCAAAATAAGTTTCCTCCCGAAACTTAAACAAACGTCAATACTCTCGGTCTCAACAGAGACATGCACTCGGAAGATGAAGGCATAATCCTTCTATCTACACACACGATGTACTCAAGCTAACACATCAAGATGAAACAGATCAATCGCATAATCCCGCACAAGCACAAACTAAACATAATATCACACATGCACATAAGTCTAACTCATCGATTATATCGATTCTAATAACTCAGCGTAAAACTCCACCAAAGATACTATCCTCCGTCTCGCAAGTAGCCTCATTGGCTCTTCGTCTATGCCACTAGATTGTCATGACTGACAACGTATCTCAAGTCGTGTATGTACTCCCTTGGCTAATACACATGAAATGCTGATGAACACATTCTACGTCTTGGTGGCAACGCCAATGTGTCAACCACTTTTACAATTCGCGCCAAGATCTCAAAAAGGTCCGATGTAACGGAAACTTGACTCCCCTATTTAATGGCCAAAATGTCTGACGCCTCGCGTCGATGATACTCTCATCTAGACCAGCTCCATATTTGAACTCTCGAAGCATGCGCCTCCTATCTGTACACGCCTTCTAGCCACTCGGCGCGGCTAGCATCCGCTCTTGGATCATCATTACTCGAGCGATGTCATCCCGTATCAGCTCAAGGCTATCCTACCAACACTACTCCGTAAATCCGAACACAACGGTGTAAGACTCCTCCGCCCATATAATGTCCCACAAGGCCATCCCAAAACGACGCATGACCACTATAATAATACGAAAACTTAAACAAAGGGAAGTGTTCGCATCACAATTGTCCCCAATCTGGTACACAAGCTCTCAACACGTCCACTAAGGTCTTAAAAGTCCTCTTTGATTGACTAGCTGTCTGATGATGAAAATGTGATGAAATGAAATGGGTACCCAAAGCGGCATGATCCTGCTACTAGAATTCGAGGTAAATCGCCTATATCGATCCAAGGCGATGGTACTCGGTATCCCTACGGAATTTCACTATCAGCTTAGTGAATTCCTCAACTAGCCGACTCATCGGCCACGTTTCCCAAATAGTTTTAAAATGCGTGGTCTTGTCAGTTGATCCACTACAATCCACTTTACATCACAACTTTTACTCGGAATAAAACCGGTAATAACATTTATGGAGATATTCTCCCACTCTCACGGCGTAACTGGTAGTGGATGAAATCCTCATCCCTTCATATAGTGCTCACACTTGACTTGATGACAGGTATTGGCTTCGTACATAGTCGCATCGGTCTTGAACCCGCCTCACCTATACAACATATTGTAACACCCCAAATTTGCGGGACTCGGGGGCGTCACAATAGGCTAGGATCTCATAGTGGATCTTGACCGTATCCTGATAACAAGTTCACTATTCCCTACAACAAGGCACCGACAGATATAAAAACAAATACATAAAATGGTACAAATGTATAACAAAAGGGTATACAAAACCATAGTTGAGTATACAACAACAACATCATAATCACATGTACAAAACATCCCCAAAAGCCCATGCAACACCTATGTACGGAAATCCTCGGCTAGTCACCCTACCGGATCACCATGTAGTCCTCCTATCCTGCAAATCATCTACAACACGGAATAAAACCGTTAGCTAACCATACACATATAAGGTAATGCATAAGCGCAAACACAAGTCATGGAAACATAAACACATCATCATGCTATCATACATTGACCTGTTTTAATTATCTTTATGTAAGTAGTCATCCACTCAAATCGTATAAATATATATAGATATATGAAACTATGTGACACGAGGAACGTATCATCCTCACCTCTGGGCCTGCTAGCCATTTGGAGTAGTATCGGTGCAAAACCCGTGTACCCTAATGGAGTGGTAATGTGCCCTTCCCGTATACCAGGTTTGGCCTGACGTCAGAGAACCTCCCAGACTCCTTACTAGATGAAAGGGAAAGGTTATCACTACCACTGCAAGGGGGCTATCAATAAAACATAAGCCGGTAATAATCGATATCGCATGCTATCAAGCATATAACACACACCACTCATGCATACACCCAATATAAGGATGGTGGCTAAGTAAGTCCTACGGACTTACCTCAACCTCTGATACTCTCAACCACGAGCAACCTCAATCCAAATAACAACACTGCCTAATAACAAGGCATAGAGATATATCAAATCTCCTATTCATCAAAGTGGTTACACCTAGACCCAAGGGATCCATAAGGATCATAATCAACCTAAAAGCCTCACAACCTACTAATCCTCAAAGCCATAACCGGCATATATCGATCTCATAAACATCATCATCCTAACCTCATACACATGCCTAGCATGCTACTAAACACTCACACTAGGAAAGGAAAGGGTCCATGCCATCCTAGGCAAGCCCTGGATAAGATGCACCTGCGTGACAAGGAAGGCCAGGAGTTGGATACAGGGAGGCGCAGGGGCGGCAGCTCCACACGCATGGGCGGTGGCACACCAGGCGAAGGGGCAGTCCAAGATTGGCGTGGAGGTGGGTAGACAAGAGTTAGCCCGTCTTCGACTTCTTTTCGATCCTTCACTCGAATCTCTTCAAGTCTTCACCATCCAGCAACTATAGACATACAGATATAAATATAGACATGAACACAAGCCTAGGAAGATACAACACAAGATTCAACTTGTGAAATCCTAAGCTAAAGGAGGAAAGAAAAAAAGGAAGAGGAGAGAAAGAAAGAAAGAAAGAAAGAAGAAGAGCTTACCATAGATGTAAGCTAAACAGGGAAGAGATCCAGACCTACCCAAGCTCAGCTGGCTCTCACAACACATCAGCAATAACATCCAACATCATCATCAACCAAAGCCACACAAAACTCTCTTACAAGATCAAGAACTTAAGGAGAAGATCAAAGGAAGAAGAAGAAGAAGAAGAACAGAAGAAGAACGTGAGGAAGAAGAGGGAAGTTGGAAAGGATGAGAAACCCTCATCAAGAAGCAAGGGGTGGCTTATAAAGGAAGCCAGCCAAAAGCATGGGTTAAGGTCAACAAAAGCGGATGGTTTGGCCGTAGGGGCGGCTCAAGTAGCCCATATGGACGGCCCTCTAGACATGCAAGGGCGGGTGGTCTTGGCTCCAACACTACTCAGTACTTGCGTCTCAGCTGAGGGGCAGGCGCGAGATCCCTCAAAGACTAAGGCTCTTACATCTCACCCCCCTAAAAACAAGTTTTATCCCGAAACTTGCAAAATCACAAATCCTCTCGGACCAATATGTCGAGGTATAAATCTCTCTATCAGAGTCATCACCTGTTCGCTCAAAAGGTCATAACCTATAAAACACAAGCATGGAGGAATCATCCACTCCAACAAAAAGATCATCACGCTATTCAAAGGCATAGAGGAATCACATCTCTTCCCATACTCACATCACAAGGCGTAGAGGAAACACATCTCTAGCCAGATCATACTCATACATAAAGCATGGAGGAAAAACATCTCCAGCGAGACTATGTCCATCAAAATAGCGTGGAGGAATAACCATCTCCAACTAAATCCTAATCGTATTCTAATAGTATGGAGGAAAGAACCATCTCCAGTTATAATCATAAATCGCACTAGTACATAAAGATCTAGTGAGATCATATATCACATCATAACTAGCACGAAAATAAGCACATCAAAGAACATAAGCACATAATCACATCACTCACCAAGATCTACTCGTCAATCCTACAGGTGCATCTATCTCGACATAAAACTCTAGATAGTTCCTCTGGATACTATCCTCCGTCTGCCATGTAGCCTCATCAGGTCCTTGTCTCGACCACTGTATACTCAACATGGGAATGTCTTTGAAACACAGGCGTCTCATACCTCGCTCTAGAACTGCAATCGGATGCTCAACAAAAGTGTGGTCCGGCTAAACCACCAAATCATCATAACTCACAATGTGTCTCGGATATGGTATGTACTCCTTCAGCCGAGACACGTGAATCATAGGATGAACACCCTCTAACCTTGGAGGCAAAGCCAATCTGTATGCTGCCCTTCCAACTCTATCTAGTATCTCAAAAGCACCGACATATTGGGGACTCAACTTTCCCTTCATGCCAAAACGTCTGATGCCATGGGTCGCAGATACTCTTAGCCAGACATGAGCTCCTACTCTGAACTCTAGAGGTCAATGCCTCTTGTCTGCATATGACTTCTAACGACTCTGCGCAGCTAGCATTCTCTCTTTGATAGGCGCTTCTCGAGCTATATCATCCTGAATCTGGTCTAGCGCTATACCACTAATTCTTCTAGGCTCATCCCAGCATAACGGTGTACGGCATCTACGCCCATATATTGCCTCATATGGGGCCATCCCAATCGATGCATGCCAGCTATTGTTGTATGAGAACTCATCTAGTGAGAGATGATCCTTTCACACTTGTCCCCAATACAACACACAAGCTCGCATCTTATCTTCAAGGGTCTGGATGGTCCTCTCTGACTGACCATCTGTTTGAGGATGGAACGTAGTCGTAAAGTGTAGACTCGTCCCCAGAACAATTTGAATCTATTGCCAAAACCTCAAGGTAAATCGCCCATCTCGATCTGAGACGACATGGAGTCTCACTATTTGCCTAGTGTACTCCTTAACCAATTTGCTCAATTGACACATTTCCCCGATAGCGATGAAACGTGCAGTATTCATCAGTCTATGAACAAAAACCCAAATAGCATCAAAACTCTTACTGGGCCTCAATCCAGTCACAACGTCCATGAAGACGTCCTCCCACTTCCATTGTGGTACTGGCAGTGGATGAAGCTCACCTCTAGGTCTACAATGCTCTATCTTGACCTGTTGACACGTCACACACCGTGCCAAAAATCCGGCTACATTGGGCTTTAATCCTCCCTACCAATATGATCGTCTCTCATCATGATACATCTTACTCGTACCCGGATTTATTGATTAAGTTGTACAGTGAGCCTCCTTTAAAAATCCTCAGTCTCAGCTCCACATCAGAGGGTACACAGACGCGGTCGCGGCGTCTCGTCACTCCATCTGGTCCTATGGAGAACTGTGGTGCCTCACCACGAGACATCCTCTCACGAATCCTCATTAGGGTTGGGTAGGTCACCTGCTTCTGTTGGATTTCACCCAACAGATCAGGTAGAACCTCTAAAGTGTACAACTAGGCATCCTCATCAGGAAACTGGATGTCCAGCTCTAGCGAAGCTAAATCCCTCTAAAGATGAGGCTGAACTATCAGTCTTGCAATCGCCTTCTCTCGAGGTGTCTTCCTACTTAGGGCGTCGGCGACAACGCCTTCCCCGGATGATACAAAATCTCAAGGTCAAAGTCTTTGATCAACTCAAGCCACCTACACTGGAGGTTATTCAACTCCCGTTGCGTAAAAATATACTTCAGACTCTTACGGTCTGTGAAGATCTTACATGTAGCACCATACAGATAATGTCTCCAAATCTTCAATGCATGAACTACCACTGCCAACTCCAGATCATGAGTCGGGTAGTTCTCCTCACACGTCTTCAACTGTCGAGACGCATATGCAATCACTCTGCCCCTCGGTATTAACACACATCCCAAGCCTAGCTTGGATGGATCACTGTATACCATAAAATCCTCACTACCCTCTGGCTATGCCAAGATAGGAGCAGAAGTCAAACAACTCTTCAACTCCTCAAAACTCTGGGCACACTACTCAGACCATACAAATCTGGTAGTCTTCCTCAGCAGACTTGTAAGTGAAGGGGCAATTACAGAATATCCCTCCATAAAGCGTCGGTAATAGCCGGGTAAGCCAAGGAAATTGCGGACTTCCTTGACGTTCGTCGGTGTCGTCCATGCTTTTATAGACTCGATCTTCGCCGGATCAACCTTGATCCCTTCGGCGGAAACGACATGACCTAAGAATGCTACCTCTAACATCTAGAACTCGCACTTAGAGAGCTTGGCGTACATCTCTCCATCCTGCAAAACTCGCATCACAATCTTCATGTGTACTGCATACTCCTCTTCACTACGAGAGTAAACCAGGATATCATCTATGAAGACCACCGCAAACTGATCCAAGAAGTCGATGAAGATGCTGGTCATCAACTCCATAAAGACCGATGGGGCATTCGTAAGCTCTAATCGCATCATTACAAACTCACAGTGTCTATATCGGGTCTGAAATGCCGTCTTGTGCACATCCTGCTCTCTCACCCTTATTTGGTGATATCCTGAGCACAGATCAATCCGGAAGAACACAGTCACCCCCTGAAGTTGATTCAACAAATCGTCAATACGGGGCAATGGATACTTGTTCTTGATGGTCACCTTATTCAACTCTTTGTAGTCAATGCATAATCTCAACGATATGTCTTTCTTCCGCACGAAGAGGACAGGTACTCCCCACGGGGATACGCTAAGGCGGATGAAGGCCTTCTCAGCCAACTCCTCGAGTTGCTTCTTCAGCTCCAACATCTCGACAGGCGTCATACGATATGGGCCCTTTGAGATAGGTCTCGTACCAAGCTCCGACTTGATGCCAAAGTCCACACTCCTCTGAGGCGGCAAAGTAGACGGCTCAACAAACACATCTGTAAACTCACAGACCACTAGACTATCCTCCAATGCTGGAATCTCTCCATTCTTCATGGTATAACACCAAAAGGCATCACATCCCTATGCTATTAACCTCGTAGCTCGTATTGAACTGATGACAAAACCCGTATTTCCAAGGTCCCAACCTCGGAACACCACTATCTGACCTAACCTGGTAGAGACTATCACAATCCTCCTACCAACATCTAATACAACACGATGTCTATGCATCCAATCCATACCCAAAATGACTTCCTAATGCACCAATGGCATGACAGAGAAGTCTTCAAGCAACACACGAGTCCTTAAATAAATGGGACAATCACGTATCTCATAGCTACCTCTGACCCTACTACGATCAAGTAACCTTATAATAAAGGGTATCCCCTCTATTGTAGCTAAACCCAAACGCTCAACACATACATCAGAAATAAATGAATGCATAGCCCCCGTATCAAATAAAACTCTAACAAGTAAACCATGAATCAAAATGGTACCTGTAGCAGCCGGTGCAAGTGGCTCCTCTGCACTCCTCAACTCAAAAACTCTACCTTGAGCTCCTCTAGTGTAAGTGGTACCACCACCACGACCTCTACCTTTACTCGACCCGGGACCAGATCCCTGAGTAGATGGACGATCTAAGACTCTCTATTGTCCCTATCTTTGCTGCCGAGGTGGCCTCTGCCCACCTCCTGCCATACTAGCACGGGAAGAACCCTGCTGCAATGTAGCTCCCCTTACCAACAGAAGGCATCTCTATGACCTAGTCTGCCATAGGTGAAACAAGTCACTAGCGGTCGCATACACTCTGGTCGTAGATGACCTAGATCGCCACAATTAAGCACTGTCGTCCCTTCTTTGAAACCGGTGCAGATGAGGGGTAACTCTGGCATCTCTGGCTTCGCCCAAAACCTGAAGCTCCACCAATGCCACTAGTCTGCCCAGTCCGCTGTCTCTTCTCTGACCGTCCCGTCTGAGAAGTCCTCCTCTGACTGGCCCGCTCATGCTCATAAGTTGAGGCCCGGTCTTGATAATCTGTTAGGGACACACAATGAAATCCCGCCATATAAGAGCATGTACTCTCCCTTAGTCGGCTGGAGAACAAATACATGTGCTGGTCCTCAAAAGATGCAGTAGGATCCAGTAATGTCAACTTTGTCTAGAAGCGGCTGATGGCATCTGCTATCTACACATCCTCAAAGCCTGCCTCCAAAAAGGCTTACATTTTCTCCCTCCTCAGTGAGGCAAGGAAGAAAAGCTCTCTAATCATGCTCCTCATCTGGTCATAGCTAGTGGCTCGACCACGCATGGTCCTCCACCACTGATGAGCAAGGTCACGGAATAGAATCTAGACTAACTCTATCCGTTTGTCCTTTGGGCATCTGATAGACTCAAAGGCTGAGTCTACATGCCCAATCCAAACCTCCGTCTCCAATCCCCCCATCCCAGAGAAAGGGGTACTCCCAACTGGTGAAATGCTTTCAACCAAGTATATAGTCGAGGCCTTGTATAGTCCCTTGGAGCTCTAACAGTCTCAACAACATGTACCTTCATAACTGGCATCTAAGTAGCTCCCTGGGACATCTCAGAAGATCCCTCTTGTGCTGGCAGATCCGGGGCACGTCTACCCGCTTTGGAAACCTTCTCCACTCATCTGATGTACGAGTGGAACTTTGGTCCCCTCATAGAGACACGATCCGAGTCATCTGACTGGACCCGCTGTGTTTGCTATCTCCAAGATACACCGCTCCAAGTCTCAGGGACGACGCTGTCAGCAACCTCCTCAGGAACATCCTCCGCCAATGGTGGATTAGCAGCGGGAATTGGTCTCTGTCCTAACACTGCCAGAGGAAGAGGTGGTTTGCCTCTACCCCGGCTCACAACAGAAGTTGCTCTAGTCCGAGCCATCTGCGGGGTATCTACACCTAACTTATAAGGCTATATATATGACATATGTATAGATATATAAATATATCACACATTCACATAAAATCCATAATGCATATAAATACATATCTATACTGTTGAGATCCACGGCAGAGGTGACGACTTCCCGTACATTCTATCCCAAAACACATTATACACAGCTTTTAAAACCAAAAATCCTTTAAAACGCTAGACACCTTTTGGTTCTATTTTTTTATCTACCCGACCTTTATTGCTAGTAGCAAGTGCCATTGTTGTCAACCTAAGGCTCTAATACAAACTCTGTAACACCCCAAATTCGCGGGACACGGAGCGTCACATTGGCTAGGATCTCACAGTGGATCCTGACCCTAGCTTGAGAACAAGTTCACTAGACTTACAACAAGGCACCGATAGAACTAAAAACAAATATATCAAAATGGTACAAGTGTATAAAAAAAAGGGTATACAAAACCATAGCCGAGTATACAACAACAACATCATAACAACATGTACAAAACATCCCCAAAAGCCCATGCAACACCTATGTACGGAAGTCTTCGGCTAGTTACCCTGCCGGATCACCCTGGAGTCCTCCTATCCCGCAAAGCATCTACAACACGGTATAAAACCGTTAGCTAACCATGCATATATAAGGTAATGCATAAGCACAAGTCATGGAAAGATAAGCACATCATCATGTTGTCCCACATTTATCCGTTTGAATTATCTTTATATAAGTAGTCATCCACTCAAATCGTATATATATATATATATATATATATATATATATATATATATATATATATATATATATATATATATATATATATATAGATAGATGAAACTATGTGACATGAGGAACGTATCATCCTCGCCTCTAGGCCTGCTAGCCATCTGGAGTAGTATCGGTGCACAACCCGCGTACCCTAAGAGAGTGGTGATGTGCCCTTCCCGTATACCAGGTTTGGCGTGACGTCAGAAAACCTTTCAGGCTCCTTGCAGGATGAAAGGGAAAGGTTATCATTGTCATTGCAAGGGGGCTATCAATAAAACATAGGTCGGTAATAATCGATATCGCGTACTATTAAGCATATATCACACACCACTCATGCATACACCCAATATAAGGATGGTAGATAAGCAAGTCCTACGGACTTACCTCAACCTCTTACGCATGCTACTAAACACTCACACTAGGAAAGGAAAGGGTTCATGTCATCCTAGGCAAGCCCCGGATAAGACGTACCTACGTGACAAGGAAGGCGCAGGAGCTGGACATAGGGAGGCGCAGGGGCGACAGCTCCATACGTAGGGGCGGCAGCATAACAGGCGCAGGGGCGGTCCACGAGTGGCGCAGGGGCGGCTGGACAACAGTGAGTCCGTCTTCGACTTCTCTTCGATCCTTCACTCAACTCTCTTCAAGTCTTCACCATCCAACAAATATACACATACATATATATATACATATAGACATCAACACATACCTAGGAAGATCCAACACAAGATTCAAGTTATGGAATCCCAAGCTAAATGAGGAAAGGAAGAAAGGAAGTGGAGAGAAAGAAAGAAATAATAAAGAAGACCTTACCACAACTATAACCTAAATAGGGAAGAGATCCACACCAACCCAAGCTCAGCTAGCTCTCATAGCACAGCAGCAGCAACATCCAACATCGTCATCAACCAAAGCCACAAAAAACTCTCTTACAAGATCAAGAACTCAAGGAGAAGATCAAAGGAAGAAGAAGAAGAGAAGAAGAACGTGAAATAGAAGAGGGAAACTGGACAGGATGAGAAACCCTCATCAGGAAGTAAAGGGTGGCTTATAAAGGAAGCCAACCAAAAGCACGGGTCAAGGTCAACAAAAGCGGCTGCAGCCCACCAGAATCCGCAGGAGAAGATGTTCTGGCCACAGGGGCTGCCCTCTGGACACGCAGGGGCGGCTGGTCCTGGCTCCAACAGTACTCAGCACCTACGTCTCAGCTGAGGCGCAGACGCTGAATCCCTCAAAGACTAAGGCTCTTACACAAAAAATTTCCCGGTTCATTTTACATTTTGTATAACACATAAGGTAGCCTCTCCCAAATCGGGCAAGGGCCTTTCCTTATCTGGAAACCGGATATCCATCTCCATCCATACTAAATCCCTCTACAATTGAAGTTGGACCGTCAGTCGAGCTATTTCCTCCTCTCGAGGCATCCACATGCTAAGGGTGTCGATGACCACATTCACCTTTCCCGGATGATACAAAACCATTTGACCGAATTCCTTAATCAACTCTATCCTTCACCTCTAGTAGGTATTCAACTCTTGTTGAGTGGATATATATATATCAAAACCTTATCTCCTGTTCAAGACTGGCCTATCGCTCCATAAAAATACAGATATCCTCATAAGCACATGTATTAAGCGGCTAACTCACGACCCTTCATGGGTCATTCATCTCATACACCCACAATTGTCTAACACAGACACGTAAAACCTCTATTGTTATTTCAACTACATCCCAAGCCCTGCTTGGATGCATCCCTATTTGTCGCCAACTCCACAAGACTCTTATCTGTGCAAAACAAATCGGAGCAAAGGCCACTCACCTCTTCAGCTTTTCAAAGCTCCACGGACACGGCTCGGATCATACGATTCTAGTATACCTCCTCAAAAAGGAAGGGTGATAAAACCATTCCGCAACTGGGTCGTTATAGCCCACCAATCTAAAAGCTTCCTACCTCCCCACCATTCTTTGGAGGTAGCACCGAAAATACCACATTGGTCTTCGTTGGATCAACTTGATCTCTCCCGTTGCCACTACGTGCCCTAGGAAGTCACTTTAGACGTCCTAACTCCCACTTAGATAACTCTGCTCATAAATCTTATTCCGCATAACATGTATTAATGTCGTCCCGTGTCAAGCTTGCTCCTCTCAACTCCAAGAGTACAACAAGGCGTCGTCAAAATGAGAACATAAAAATTATTCTTACATCTCCTACATCAATAGCCGTCATTACTAACATTAGGTTATGGTCCATATTGGAACCGCTTGTAAAGCCACAAATTGTGCAACACCACTACAACTCGATTTAGAAACCGATGAATATGTATTTATAAAATCCCTACACTTCTTGTGTGTACTCGTGTCCAAATGGCTTCACTATAACTTATAGTTACCATACCGGTCCGAAATGGCTTCTTACGTAGGTCCTTCTTTTCTCGTCCTAAACTGGTAACATCCCGACTTCAAGTCGGTCATATTGATTTTTTGATCACATGCAATTGGTCTAGCGAGTCGTTCTCTACGGGGCAAGGATACAAATTCTTATTGGTAGCCCTACGCATTTTTCAAAAATCAAGTAAACTTCACCGTCCCATTTCCGTACCAGTATGCCTTGTGGAGAACGCTAAGCGAAATTCCCCAACCAAAATAACTGGAAGATCCCACTCGATTCTTTACCAAGCACTAGTATCAAAAATCTCTAAGTTTGCAATGTTGCCCTACTTCGGGTTCTCCGTAACCCAACATAGCCCTCGTGGCTTCTTCGGGTTAGTCTAGAAAATTTTGACTCATCTCTTGCTCGCGACGACATATCATCCGTTTCATATCATGCATCCTTTATATATATTCTCATTTGCGTAAAGCAACAATGGAAGCCTCACCTTCCTCTTGATCCACTAGTCCCCTTTACCATGATCAAACCTTAAAAGTTTAAATCCGTGTCGTTCTCCCATATACCAATACCATGACCTAAGAAGGTAACGAAAGGTCATTAAAATCTCCTCCTAGGAGGTGTTGTTAAAAGTACTCGCTTTGAAGTCATGCAATGTTACTTGATTGTGATATATGCGCTTCAGTCGATATACCTCTTTACTACTGACATAAAACCACTGGAAATACTCCAAGTTCTTGTTATCGTTCCTCTATATTCCCATAGTCTTGTTTATTGTTCCCATCCATACTCATTGGTAGACGACCCACACATGTGCGTTCTTGGTTGTCACCGGTCAGCTTGTAGCTGACCTTCTCCAAGGTCAATGACCTACCTTTCTTCTACACTTTTCATGATACCATTCTCGTGAAGGTTACCCCCACAAGTTAATCTGCCTTAGATTCTACTAGTTCATTCTGCTCTCCATGCTTCGTTCTCTTTAGGAGCTAACTATATCTTCACGGCCCTTTTGTGTCATACGACCCACTTTATAGGCTTAACCGTTCTTCCATGATGCCTCGTAAAATCATCTTCTCAATTATGCTAACCTTAGTTGTCTTTCACTTGTGTTTCTCCAGATTGGTTTCTTAAGTCTTTTAACTTACAAATCGTAAAATAGATACTACACTCATCTTCACTCGCTTTGCGTCTTCAATTTATCATCGCGACACTTGGAAGAAACTTAAGTTCGTTGTCTCTAGTTGCTTTATTGATGATCCATCCTTGCTTCCTCTAAACCACTCTCATCTCTTCATGTCACCTCCTTAATTGTGTAGTTTCCATCTCGCTTTTGCTTAAGTTGACTCGGGTTCCTCTGTATTTGTTTGTCCTTCGGTTAAGTTATCTCTAGTCTTTTGCTTTGATGTCCTCATAAAGGGACTTGAGAAATCATCGGGGTGCTCGCTAAAATTTGATGCTCAACTCGATAACTTGAGCGTACTCATGATTGTAGTATGGCCACTCTCCTAAGCCAAGGAGTTGTCCCTAGAAACAATGATAGCTTCTTATTACCATATATATATATATATATATATATATATATATATACATATATATATATATACATATATATATATATACATATATATATATACATATATATATATATATGTATATATATATATACATATATATATATATGTAGATATATATATACATGTATATATATGTAGATATATATATATATATGTATATATATGTATATATATATATACATATATATATATACATATATATATATATACATATATATATATATATACATATATATATATATATATATATACATATATATATATATACATATATATATACATACATATATATATACATACATATATATACATACATATATATATATATACATATATATATATATACATATATATATATATATATATATATATATATATATATATTTATATATATATTGTAACACACCGACTCCACGGGACTCGGAGTGTCACATTGGGTAGGATCTCACAATGGATCCTGACCCTAGCCTGACAACAATTTCACTGGATCTTACAACAAGGCACATGTAGATTAAAACCAAATACATAAAAGCTGAGTATGATACATCAAAAGAGTTCACAAACTCATAGCCAAGTACAAAACAATAACATAAACCACAACCACAAAAGATCCCACATCCTATGCAACCCTAATATACAGAAGTCCTCTGGTGGTCACCCCATATGGCTCACTCTACAATCTTCTTAACCTACAGATCATCTACAACACGGTATACACCGTTACCTACAGATATGAATAATTATGAAGGTAATAGCACAAACACACGTCCACATCTCATACATGCAATGTCACACACATTCATTTATTATCTTTCTTTTATGTTATTCCATTACTAATTCAACTTATTTTGTAACATGAGGAGCCTCAAGAACCCCGTCCCATCCAACGTAACACAGGGGTTTTGCATGGGGGTGATCATCACTAATCCCCCCTATGAGATAATCTTCAGGGCACCTCCTCCTACCCGCTGGCGGAGGCAAGTGGTCACGACCCGTTATAATACACTTGGACCATTTAAAGTAATAAATGGTCACCCTAGTCCGGTTTAGGTTATAAATGCACAATCATATGATCACACACAACCATCACAATCACACAAACCCACAAATGTATGCTAAGTATGTCCTACGGACTTACCTGTAATACTCGTATCCAATACCACGTCACAGCTTGCCCTTGGGGAAATAATCAACGTCTGCAATAGCAAGGCACACAACATCACATACTGCAAGGGTGAGGAGACTCGTCTCCATAACCATAACCAACCTACAACCTCAATCTAAACCTCTAGATCATAACATGCTCACAAATGCCTAAGGCATAACCTCAACATAAACACAAGTGCCTAAGGCACATCTCTATCATACAACTCATCCTAACCAAGCTAGCCTAGCCAACATCTAAGCCAAGGCCAAAGAAAAGGAAAGAAGGAATCATACCAACAAGGTATGCCCTGAATGCACCAGCAGAAACAAAGGACTCAAGGGCTTAAGCATTGAGGCGTACAGGCGGCTCACTCAAGGCGCAAGGGCGGTCCACAGCAGGCACAAGGGCAGCAAAGCTTAGGAGCAGGGGTGACTGTCTGTGTAGAGGATTGGCCCCGACTTCGCTTCGATCCCTTTCTCGACTCTCTTCACTTATTCATCACAAAGAAGCAACACACATACATATATACACATGTATGATCATCAAAATATCATAAAAGGATCCACACAAGTCTAACTTGTAATCCTATGCTAAGCAGAAAGAAAGAAGCAAGAAAGAAGAAGGAAGGAAGATTGAGATGAAGATCTTACCACAACGAGCCCTAAGCAGCAACTAGGAGCATCCAACACACCTCGCAACCTCAGCACAACAGCAACAACTCTCATCATCATCCTCATGATTATCCAAATCCAAAGCCACAAATAAACTCTCAAAAGTTCACACACAAGATCAAAGAGAGAATAAAGAAGATCAAGGAAGAAGAGAGAATAAGATGAACGTGAGGAGGAAGAGAGAAGTTGGAGAAATGAAGAAACCCTTCATCAAAAGCATGGGGAAGCTTATAAAGAAGCTAACCAAAAGCAAGGTCAAGAGGTCAACAAAGGTGGCTGCAGCCGCACAAAACCGCAGGGGCGGATCAGGCAAGGGGCAAGGGCGGCCCTCCTGAGGCGCAGGGGTGGCTAACAGGGTCCGCAGGGGCGGTTGCCAGGGTCAGCTAGGGCTCAACAAGGACTCAAGGCTCCTAAGACTAAGGCTCTTATATATATATATATATATATATATATATATATATATATATATATATATATATATATATAACTTTACATAACACTATGCTATTACTACTATAACATATCAAATCAAAGAAACAAGAATGTAACTACTAAGTCCATAATACATAACTACAACCACATACAACTTCAAATCCAGTAAACTAGGCTGTCGATAACCGCGGAGGTAGTGGTGGTCCCGTACATTCTATCCCAACCCGACTATGCTCGTGATTTGAAAACAAAAATTGATTTTGAAAACTAAGAACCCTTGCGGGTTCTGTTTGTTTATCTATTTGGCCTTTTAGAAGATTCCGAGTGCCATTGTTGTCAACCTAGACCTTTGGTACCATATTGTAACTCCCCAAATCCGAGGTACTCGGGATGCTACGGGCTATGAACTCACAATGGGTCCCGACCCTTAGCTTGACAACAACCTTACCGGACCTTACAACATGACACAAATAAAAGGAAAATGAAAGAGTTTTAATACATGAGTGAATGTTTGAAATACAATTGAAAACATAACTTTAGCTGAGTTCTCAAAACCATAACAACATAATAAACTTCTTAAGACAACAATAATGGAAATCCAATCCCGTCCTATAATGTACGGAACCCCGGCTCCTCACTACCACCGGATCACTCGACTGCCTCCCTAACCTGCAAGACATCTACAAAGCGGTATAAAACCGTTAGCTAACATTCTAAGCATTAGAATAAAGGTAAGGCATATAAAAAGCTAGAGAAGACAACACATACAACATGCAAACCCTCAAGTCCGTTTATTATCTTTATTTACGTTATTCCTTACAAATTAAACTTTCGGCTTTGTGACACAAGAATCTCCCAGAAACTCACCTTTGTCCCTATTTAACAACAAGGAGTGGTACTGATGTATCCGACCGTCTACTTGTCTGGGATATTCGGAGAGAACCTCCTAACTCTCACAAGAGCAAAGCAGTGATGACACCGCTAGTTATCATACACTTGGGCCAATTATAAAATATAGGTTGTCCTATTCCGTTTTTGTTGTTTTAAAATAAAAAACACACACCACCAATACACAACATACTATTATGAAGAAACCAGCTAAGTAATTCTTTGTAATTACCTGACCCAAAGCTAAACCCGATCGAATCTCTATCAACTTCCCGTGGGAAGGCACGCAATGCCTGTTCAAGACAAGACACAAAGATCAACATCTCTCTAGCAAACAAGAAGTCATTAGACTTCTAGTTCTAAGAACCCTCACAAGATCATCAAACACATAAAATAGATCAAGACCTTCTGTCCACTTCCCTATAGGCTCCCATCATGATCACACTAGCATACGAACCGCTGACGTCGAAGATCCAAGTGATCTTTCCACAAGACCATAACCAACAACTCACAATTCTCACAAAGCAACCCTAACGTCCAAGGCCACTGTAATAGCTAGGATATCCGAATTCTAATTAATGTTGATTAACTTAATCAGTGATAGTAATTGACATGTAACTCGCGAAGATTGCGTAAGTGTTCAGTATAAGTCCCACCGTTATGTTCATGGCGTAATTTTGGGCTTATGGTGAAACTTTCACTTTTTCCCCGGGTAATTATTTTTACCCTCCGATATTATTTGGAGCATTTGGGAGCTCCAATTAATAAAAATGCAGTTGAGAGAAATGATCAGGACATCGGACATGTCCTAGATATGAAATAACATGGAAAGGCAAAACGGCCAAAAAAGTCGCTATTTCGTTTCTTAACAGCTAAGAAAGACGGCTTAGGAATACACGTTTTCCGAGGCAATTGTGGAATAATTATCCCTACCATATTCTAGATTTATTGTTCCAATTTTGAGAAGTTTGGAGAAGGGGGTTCAACCCGCCATTGGATCGGTTAAAGGATAACTATCGACTTCGCTAAAGGATAATTATCGACTTCACTATAAATAGCGGAAAATCGTTTATTATTTCATTTCCTTTCACGTGTCCTCATAAAAGTTCTAATTTCTCTCAAACTTCAAACTCATATTTACTCTCCGTTTCTAATCCGATTTCAATTACGTTTGAGTTTCTGGATTCGTCTCTTCATTCTCTTCATATCGGTACCAAGTTTTTGCATTTCCGAGCAGATAAGGACCTGGTCAAGCATATATGTCACAAGGACAGTTCCGTCGCTCAGATTCCGGTGAATTTGATGTTGTACATGCGTAGCCTGCGTCGTTGTGATTCCGAATCTTCTTTCATATCGTTAATCGGGTTAGTAACGAATAAGTTATGAATTTATTCGTTTTCCGTACTGCGATTTGGCCTAAATTGACCTTAGGCTTTTCAAAATGGATAATTAGAAATTCCATTACGATCATTATATTATTTTGTGTTATGGGTTGTTTGTTTGATGAAATCTGATGACAGGTGGGTTTAGAAATGTCCTTCGGGCAAAACTTATTTTGGAAAAATTTAATAAATTAATTAAAGGTTAATTAATTAAATTAGGATTAAATTTGAGATTGAGGAATACTGATTAGATGCATGCTAGGTGTCAGAATGAGTTGAGGATCATGATGATGTTATGGATATCGGTTATGGCTTTAAGGTTTAGTATGTGTACGAGTATGATGAGATGTTATGTTGAGGATATGCCTTAGGCATTTATGAATGTGTTGAGGATCTGAGGTTTAGATTTGAGATTTAGGTTGGTTGTGGTTAGTGAGACGAGTTTCATAACCTTTGCAGTATGTGATTGTGTGTGTCTTGCTCTTGTAGGCGTTGATTACTTCTCCAAGGGGAAGCTGTGACGTGGTACAGGTTACGAGTATATCAGGTAAGTCCTTAGGACTTACTTAGCGTGCAGTTGTGGATTGTATGATTGTGCTGGTTGTGTGTGTTCATATGATCATGCATTTATAACCTAAACCGGACTAGGATGACCATTTATTTGGCCCAAGTGTATTATAACGGGCGGTAACCAACGGTCTCCGCCTGCTGGTTAGGAGGAGGTGCTGAAAGCTAGTAACACGGGGGGGGGGGGGGGGGACGAGTGACGATCACCCCCAATGCAAACCCCTGTGTTAACGGGGAAAGGGACGAGGTTCTTTAGGTTCCTCGTGTTACAAAAGAAGTTGAATTTGTAATGGAATAACGTAATGAAAGATAATAAATGAATGTGTGTGGCATTGCATGTATGAGATGTTGATGTGTGGTTGTGCTATTACCTTTATGCTTTTCATTGCTGTAGCTAACGGTTTCATATTGTGTTGTAGATGTTCTGCAGGTTAGGAAGACTGCAGGATGAGACAGATGGTGTGGCCAACCGAGGACTTTTGTACATTAGGATGCACGGGATATGGGATCTTTTGTATTAGATGTTAAGGTTTGATGTTTTGTACTCGGCTCTGTGTTTGTAAACTCTTTTGATGTATCATATACAACTTTTATGTATTTGGTTTTAATCTACTTGTGCCTTGTTGTAAGATCCAGTGAACTTGTTGTCAGGCTAGGGTCAAGATCCATTGTGACATCCTAGCCCAATGTGACACTCCAAGTCCCGTGGATTTGGGGTGTTACAGAGTTGGTATCAAAGCCTTAGGTTGACAACAATGGCACTTGCTATCTGCAATAAAGGTAAAGTGGATAAATAAACAGAACCCACATGGGGTCTGTCTTTTTAAAGGATTTTTGTTTTAAAGCGAGTACAGATGTTTTGGGATAGTATGTACAGAAGTCGTCACCCATCTGAGGATCTCGACAGTGTAGATATATATAGATATAGATATCTTTTATGTGCTGATGTGTATGCATGTAATAATGAGTATTATATATATATATATATATATATATATATATATATATAAATATATATATCGATACATATGGCATATATATATAGCCTTATAAGTTAGGAGCGTATATTTAACAAATGGCTCATACTAGAGCAGTATCTATAGTGGGACGAGATAGGGGTACAACCCCTCTTCCTCCAGTAGCGTCAAGTCAGGGACCAGTATCCGCTGTTTTGTTGCCTATGGCAGAGAACGAGTTTGAAGAGGCTGATCGTGTCTCCATGAGTAGATTCAAGTTTCAAGAGTATATGAAGCAAGTATATGAGGTGGTAATAGCGGGTAGATCTACACCGGATTTACCAACATCTGTGAGATCGACTGAAGGTTCAGATTAGAGAAGAAACAACGGGTTGAATCAGTGAAATATGAGGTTTGATATCCGGGTTGCAAACCGAGCCCGACTTGTGGACGTTTGAGTACTTCTCGTTCACACGGACTTTTGGTGAAACGAGGACTTGTTACATTTGTGGGAAGCCTGGACATGTACGACCACAGTGTCCAAGATCGCTAGTTACTTGCTTTACCTATGGTAGACAGGGTCATAGAGCTGTTTTCTGTAAGCAAACTGGAGTGGCATCACGACAGGGTTTTATTTCTACTAGTGTGACGGGAGGTTGTCAAAAGACACCTCAGCAGCAGATGCGGCGGCAGTAGAGAATCCCACATCATTCGCCTACTCATGAATCCGTTCCCAGGCTGAGTAGAGGTAAGGGTCGTGGTAGGAGTACCACAGATACTAGAAGAGCTCAAGGTAGAGTCTTTGAGTTGGGCAGTGCATAGGAGCCACCCGTACTAGTGGCACGGATGAGACGTATAGGTCTCAACTGTGGTTATCCAAATCATGTGCGCTCTGAGTGCCCCATGGCACCGATAGCTTGCTTCAACTGTGGTGAACTAGGCCATCTAGCCCCTTTATGTCAGCAAGGTAGTGTTTCTTCTCATCAAGACCTTCCTCTTTCCGATGCAAAAAGAGTGTAAGTGGAGGCTATGGTAATGACCTCAGTGATACCTGAGGAGCATAGGTCTGAGATTGAGTAATGATATGCAGTAGAGCTTCGGGCGTTAGCTGTTACAATTTTGTTGTTGTGAGTGTTATGCACCTCTTGTTTTTCGATGCATGTGTTAATAGTTAACTGTGGATACAGTAGAAGATAGATCTTCCTTTATAGGATTACGAGTTACGGGTCTTAGGTACCCGCGAGATATGTGGTTGTTCCCTTTGTTCAGGGACGTGTGTGTGGCTTGAAGACTTCTTTGTCATGCCTTAGGTGCATGAGAAGGTCTTTATGTGTGTGGTGGACGAAAAAATATCATGTTGGTTTAGATAGTAGTGGAAGGACTATTATAGTCTCTACTGAGATCGACTAAGTAGAGGTTTACCGACGTTATGACCTTTCAGAAGGTGAGTTGTCTTTAGTGCCGTATGAGCAGCGAGGTTGATAACACCAGAGGGTGATGTTTTTTTTAATGTTGTGCCATGAAGGAAAGAGATAGTTCCACGCTGAAGAGTATTCCAGATGTATATGATCTTATAGACGTGTTATTGAACCGTCTAATCTATCGTCTCAGCGGAATGAGGAATTTGATATTGCGTTAAAGTATGGTACAAGACTGGTTGGGAGAAGGCCTATGAGATATATGGCTTGTTCAGCTGTTAGAAATTGAAAAGCAATTTGAAGAGTGGTTTGAGACGGGTTCCGTTCGACCTAGCACGTTCATTGCTACGTATGCACGACTTGTTGGATCAACTAAGAGAAGCAATTGTGTTTTTAAGATTTCCGTATGCTTAGGATATCATCAACTATGGATGTGTTCGCTCCAAACGGTGTGTGCAAGCTTTAAATTTATAACCGTAGACTTAAGCTTAAAACAAGGATGCGAACCCGCAGTGTACGGGTCAATCGTAGTAAAAGCAAGGAATTCCAGGGGTCGATCACAGGGACTCGGTGAAACAAAGTCGATAACGGTAAGATTCGTAAATACTAACCACAAAAGCAATTAACACAATCAAAGATGAATAAGAAGTCAAATAAGCAAACATGCAATTCTAGGGATTGAAGCATCTAGTTGTGGTTCCAACTCAAGATCTAAAGATAAGCGGACAAAGCTGAGGTTTTTGCATGGGGAAGGTGTTACTAAAGTGGAGTAGATCATCGGGTAAGTCTCACTACACACTAATCCAAAATCGTAACTCCTATTACCGGGTAAGTCTCAAGGAATCAAGATAAAGAACTATAACCTCAAACTAACACACCATCTAAGGGGATAGAATCAACCTTTACCGGGTAAGTCTCAGGCTAACTCACAAAGATGGGATGGAAGCACACTCAAACCCCAATAAAGGATAAACCTTTATTACCTATACTTATGATCGTTGGTAAACAAACTAAGGAATTACCGGGTAGGTCTCATCCTAAGCTTGCACTGAACCAGGAAAGCTGTAATAAGAATAGGATTTGGCAAACTCTAACACTTAACTCTCAGTTTAGGATCGGATAAGTCACCTCGGTCAGAAGAATTCCACCCCGGCCGAGATGTTCATCAACCGAGCGAGATGCTTAGGGTTAAGGTTAAACACTCGAACTTTCAGGATCCTACTGGAATCTAAGATTTTTCTATCATTGTTTTTCCCACAACCTTCAGCCAATCACCCTAGAATCACACAAGGAAATTAGCCACTCATCATCATTATGAAAGTATTAAAATATATGGGAAGAAAGTGAATATTTGAACAAAAAGAATTTAATGAAAAGACTTCAATAACTGAATCAAATATCACAACAAAAGCGTTCCTTGGATAGCAATCCAACAAGACAAGACAACGAGGAAAGGGATTGAAGACAATCTTACAAAACCCTCCAAAAGCTATAAAAGCTACAATCTTCAATCTTCCTTCAACCTTCAAAAAGTTTCTTCAAATCTCCCAACTGGAGTATGCGGATGTATGCAACGTGTTTTTCGGTGTAAGCGGGCTATGCGGGGGTAAGCCAGCTGTATGCGAGATGTCGGATTTGTGGAAATCCAACCCTTTTTATAGGAAAATAACCCTCCAAAGATAAAATATCTTAGAAAGATCTTTTCCCATAAAAATAGGTAAAATATAAGATCTTCTTCCTTCCAGGAGCCAAGCCCAAAAATATAAGATCACTTTCCAAAGATAAAAGATCTCAGCCAAGAATAAAATATTCTCACCGCGTCCTAGGTATTCGCGTCGGTCGAGTCGGCATCTCTGGATCACCTCGGTCGAGATGAATCTCTGGTCAACCGAGGTGAGTCACAACTGAATGTGAAATCTCTCAAAACTGGTCCAAAGTGGATCTTTAATCCATGGCTATGTTTCCTGGATGGTTCCTTATGTTCCTCAATGTAGCTCCAATGACTCCATAGCTCCTTTTGCTCTTTTTTGATGCGAAACGTACCATTTTACCTACAATTACAACAAAACTAGGTGTAGACCTCGATTCTCGCAAAGGTAGATGAAATGGTAATATAATCACATAATATACATACAAACATGTAGATTATGAAAGATAAAACGTCCAAACAAACCCCAAAATATAGACTATAATTCATGCTATCAAAATACTCCATACTTAGCCCTTTCTTGTCCCCAAGCAAGTTCCGCATATATAAAAGGCAAGATAGAATGGATTATAAGTCAAGAAAATCAATGAAAAAGTCCTTCAAAACATTTTATGGTGTACAACTATCATAGATCACTCTAAGAGAATACTTCATGGAATTTAAACTCAAAACATGTTCAAAACATTTTATAAATATAGGAAAGTTGTTCATCTTTGCATAAAATCATAGAATGCATAATAAGTCATCATTATCAAAATTAATCATGTATAATCCAGTTTAAACCACTAAGTCAATCAACAAGCTTGAGGTCTCAAGGGCTTCCCAAAAGAAAGGTCAAGAAACGTGTAGGGTAGGGATGTATGTAAGGTAATGTGGTGTTAGAATCCGGGAAAAGGATATACTTCACTTTCACTTTGACTTTCAACATCTTCCACCAATAAGCGTTGCTTATTTCACACTTTTTCTTTTTACTTTACTTTTTGGGATGCATGGACAGAGGTGCACAATAACCGAAGCCTAGGAGATCCGCAATCATCAATTTCTCGAGATACATCAAACACTTGATGCACATACCATGACCCGTTAGGAATATCGCTCAATCCGACTTTGGCAAGACACAAACACCCGGCTATGTGAATGGTGCCGAGTTACTTATCTTCATGATTGACTTCCCCAAACCTATTTTTGCTTTCTAGCACTTTCACTTCCAGCCACTTCTCAACTTTAACTTCACTTGCTTTCACCACTTCGCTTGCTTCCAAATTCCCGGATAGGTAAAGGGAGGCAAAATGTATATGAGGGGCTAAGCATGATCAAGAAGAAGAAGAGAGAAGAATGAATTGCCTTGGTCTTTCCAGGAAGAAAGTGAGAGAACTTATCTTGCGGTGTCAACCTTCAAATTCAACATAATTTGGATAAAAACAAAGTATTAAACATGCCAATAATATTAAACAAAGCATTTAGCAACTTAAACATATCATAAAACCTTTCAAACACATAACGAATTTAAAACCAGTCAGTAAGCAAGATCTTCACTGAGATCATTTCCAGATAAGTAACACAAAAATCGTTTTCGAAAACTCTTAGTTAACCTACCTCGGTCGAGGTGTTCGTAGGTCAACCGAGGTGAAACACCTCGTTCGGCCAGAACTCCACCGGTCGAGGTCAAAATTTTTTTTTAAATCCAGTTTTTTTTTTAGTTTCGACGTTTTTCTCAATCAAATAACCTGTAAGTATGCATGCAATCTCAGATAAACATATAAATGCAGAAGTGAAGCATAAATATAAATATCCGGTCAATAGAGTCATACATCAAAGTCAAATAATACATCAAATACCCCATACTTGGGACACACTGTCCTAGTGGGTCAAAATAAGTCTAAAGACATGATACTCACCGAACATAGCTAAACTGCATGAAGAAGTAAGAAACAGCTCCCAGATAAGACCATCTCGGTTGGCGAATCACATCTCGGTCGAGGTGTTCTGACAGTACCCGAGATGTATCTCAGTAAAGCTCGTTTCCTCAACTTCTCAAAATTTTGTTCTTCCAGTGTAGCTCCTGAACTGTGATCCTTCCTTTTGGAATACCTGGTTGTTGTCTAGAGGAAAACAAAAACAAAGCAACTATCTAAACTAAACTAGAAAAGGGAGAAGAAAGCAATAACTTGGGTTGCCTCCCAAGAAGCGCTTGGTTTAAGGTCGCTAGCTGGACCATACGGCATGGGATTACTCAATGCACTTCGAATGTCGTGGAGTGCTCATCACATCCGTAAAAATCTTCCAAGAAGGTTCCGGTTCCTAACTTCACCGGCAAATGGTAAGATCTCCCACGTACAAGCTTGTACGGTTTGATCCTCACCGGAATTCGTTTAGACTTCCTGCACTTCAATGGGACATTCCTTGTGTCCCATCCTTTGCTTGATCGAGAAAACAATTTCTCGAGAATTATAGCAGCTTCCCCATCTATAGCTTGGGGATGGTACAAGGTCCTGAGCATGCGAGGGACCCCATACTTGAACAAGAGACTCTTCATCGCCTTAGCGGTGTAGTGCTTGCCAACTCCACTCCTCATGATCCGAGGAGCTTCTTCTTCCAACAATTTCAAGGAAGACTTCATCTTGATCTTTGGAGGTTCTTTCGGAAGAGACCTCCAACTCTCCGGTGCTTTCCTGAAAAATTTAGAAATTTTAATAGGGATTTCGAATGGAGTAAGAGAACTTACCTTGTAAAGTTCTCCAAAGCTCGGATCAGGTTTCATGTTAGGTTGATAACCAACACATGAAATCTCTCTCAACTCAGTTGATCTTTCTTCCACCTTGGTCACAACCTCAGTAATTTGACCAAGGTTCTCTGCATCTTCTACTTCCAGTTTTGCAGATTCTTCCATCTCGGCCGAGATCACTTCCACTTCGACCGAGGTCTCAACAGTCAGATCGAGACCTTCTATATCCTCCTCTTCCTCAGAAGTTTCAGGAGAAATTTTGGGTTCGACTGGGGGGATGCTTGGAACGTGCAACACTTCCTTATGCTCCTCTAGCGGCTTAGCATAGGATAGGGTGCTTTCCTTGAGCTCCTCCATCTTCTTCATCAACTTCTCCCATCTTGATTCAAGAGAATCTTCCGGAGGTTGCTCACAAATATTCTTAGGGACATTCAGTTCATTCCACTTCACAAGTTCACGCTGAATGGCCTCTTCTCCTTCCCATTCATTGCTGAACCAATAGAAGGAGTACTTCTCCTCCAAGTATTCATAATGGCCCGCCCTAGCACTTTGCCTTGCTATCCAGGCTGGATCAAGTGTAGTCATCGGAAATCTTGAAAACTACAAAACTCATAGAAAGAGTAGTTAGTAGCAACAGGGGCAAGTGCCCCGAAAGCAAACCGCAACCGGCTCGGTCTAGACCAAGTCCCCGGCAACGGCGCCAAAAACTTGTTCGCTCCAAACGGTGTGTGCAAGCTTTAAATTTATAACCCTAGACTTAAGCTTAAAACAAGGATGCGAACTCGCAGTGTACAGGTCAATCGTAGTAAAAGCAAGGAATTCCAGGGGTCGATCACAGGGACTCGGTGAAACAAAGTCGATAACGGTAAGCTTCGTAAATACTAACCACAAAAGCAATTAACACAATCAAAGATGAATAAGAAGTCAAATAAGCAAACATGCAATTCTAGGGATTGAAGCATCTAGTTGTGGTTCCAACTCAAGATCTAAAGATAAGCGGACAAAGTTGAGGTTTTTGCATGGGGAAGGTGTTACTAAAGTGGAGTAGATCACCTGGTAAGTCTCACTACACACTAATCCAAAATCGTAACTCCTATTACCGGGTAAGTCTCAAGGAATCAAGATAAAGAACTATAACCTCAAACTAACACACCATCTAAGGGGATAGAATCAACCTTTACCGGGTAAGTCTCAGGCTAACTCACAAAGATGGTATGGAAGCACACTCAAACCCCAATAAAGGATAAACCTTTATTACCTACACTTATGATTGTTGGTAAACAAACTAAGGAATTACCGGGTAACTCTCATCCTAAGCTTGCATTGAACCAGGAAAGGTGTAATAAGAATAGGATTTGGCAAACTCTAACACTTAACTCTCAGTTTAGGATCGGATAAGTCACCTCGGTCAGAAGAATTCCACCCCGGCCGAGATGTTCATCAACCGAGCGAGATGCTTAGGGTTAAGGTTAAAGACTCGAACTTTCAGGATCCTACTGGAATCTAAGATTTTTCTATCATTGTTTTTCCCACAACCTTCAGCCAATCACCCAAGAATCACACAAGGAAATTAGCCACTCATCATCATTATGAAAGTATTAAAATATATGGGAAGAAAGTGAATATTTGAACAAGAAGAATTTAATGAAAAGACTTCAATAACTGAATCAAATATCACAACAAAAGCGTTCCTTGGATAGCAATCCAACAAGACAAGACAACGAGGAAGGGGATTGAAGACAATCTTACAAAACCCTCCAAAAGCTATAAAAGCTACAATCTTCAATCTTCCTTCAACCTTCAAAAGGTTCTTCAAATCTCCCAACTGGAGTATGCGGATGTATGCAGCGTGTTTTTCGGTGTAAGCGGGCTTTGCGGGGGTAAGCCAGCTGTATGCGAGATGTCGGATTTGTGGAAATCCAACCCTTTTTATAGGAAAATAACCCTCCAAAGATAAAATATCTTAGAAAGATCTTTTCCCATAAAAATAGGTAAAATATAAGATCTTCTTCCTTCTAGGAGCCAAGCCCAAAAATATAAGATCACTTTCCAAAGATAAAAGATCTCAGCCAAGAATAAAATATTCTCGCCGCGTCCTAGGTATTCGCCTCGGTCGAGTCGGCGTCTCTGGATCACCTCGGTCGAGATGAATCTCTGGTCAACCGAGGTGAGTCACAACTGAATGTGAAATCTCTCAAAACTGGTCCAAAGTGGATCTTTAATCCATGGCTATGCTTCCTGGATGGTTCCTTATGTTCCTCAATGTAGCTCCAATGACTCCATAGCTCCTTTTGCTCTTTTTTGATGCGAAACGTACCATTTTACCTACAATTACAACAAAACTAGGTGTAGACCTCGATTCTCGTAAAGGTAGATGAAATGGTAATATAATCACATAATATACATACAAACATGCAGATTATGAAAGATAAAACGTCCAAACAAACCCCAAAATATAGACTATAATTCATGCTATCAGGATGAGAGAGCAACGTGGGCATAGGACAATATTCCATACCCGTTATTGACACTACGAGTTGTAGTGCTGTCATCTGAGTTGAGGAACGTCCTAGTAGTCGTTATACGAGTTGATGAACAGTGTCTTCATCTATTTCCTTGATCAATTGGGGTAGACCTTATTGATGACGTTTGGTGTACTCTCACAATGGAGAGGAACGTACCGGTTATTTGAGGATGGTTTTGCAGAATCCAAGGGATAGAAGCCAATGTGCTATGCTCCCTTAATGTGAATTGAGATGCTAGAAGTAACCTTCAAGGTCATGTTGTTCCGCCAGTAGGATCGTGATTGATGTGACGAGGAGTAAGTATGAAGTCTTATGGATGATACTGGAATGCGTAGTTCTCGGCCCAGCCGATTGCTACCAATGCTTTTAGGAAGGATTCTATGTGTTTGCATCCATTTACGAGTCTTTTGAGGAAGACCACCATAATTGTGTGGTTGAAGTAGTATGTCGAAGCTCTGAAGAGTAGAGGAAGCATTTGACCTCTGCTTCTATTCGGTGATAATAAGAAGATTCTGGGAATCACGTGACTACGGTGTTGAGAACGTATGAGGAGAACTGCCTGACTCATGATTTCGAGTTAGTGGTGGTAGTTCAAGTTCCAAGATTTGAAAACAATACCTATGTGACATTTTGTGTCATAGTTTCATAGATCATAGGAGGTTGAAGCATTTTTTATGCAATAAAGGTTGAATAACTGCCAGCATCGATGGTTTAAGTTGATCAAGCACGCTGACCTTGAGATTTGTACCATTCTGGTTAGGAGAATGTGGTCACTAATGCCTTGAATAAGAAGACGCCTCGAGAGAAGGTGATTGTTGGAATTGTTGTACAGTCTCGGTTTCAAAATGATCTAGCTTGGTTAGAGTTGGACCTACAACTATTGATAAGGACGTTAGTTTCATGTTTAGGGATTTTACCTGGTTTGTTGGATGAGGTCCAACAAAAACAGGGGACTTGCCTGACCTTGAGGGAACTAGATGGAAGGATGCCTCATGGCGAGGCACCACAGTTCTTTAATGGAAAAGAAAGAGTATGAGGTACCGCAACTGCGTCAGTATAACTGCTTATGCGGAGTCGAGTGGAGAAGATTACAGTACGCTCATAGTACACCTTCTTTAGTACATCCATGTACGAATAAGAGGTACCACAAAGTAGTAAATCAGGTTAAAGTGTTACTGACCTGGAGATGAGCTCATCCACTACCCGTGTTGTAGTGGAAGTGAGAGGACTTTTCAGTGGACTTGTGATGGGATTGAAACCCAGTAAGAGTTTTGGAGTTATCCAGATTATTAGTAACAGATTTACGAAGGCGACATGTTCCATCTCTACAGAGAGACGTGGCCAGTGAATGAAGTAACAAAGGGGTACACTAGATAGATGGTGGGACTCCATAAGTGAACCGAGGACGATCGACTATGATTGTAGTAGACGGTTTACTTTGAGGTTTTGATAGCAGATTCAGACTGCTTGGGGAACGCATCCACATATCACGATTGAGTTTTACCTCAGACAGGCGGTCAGATTGAGAGAACCCTCTAGACCATAGATGACATGTTGTGAGCTTGTGAGATGGATTGGGAACAAGGACGATCTGTTTATCTCCTACTCATTCAGTTCTTATCTCACCACCGTTGGTATGTATCTATAGGGATGGCCCCTATGAGGCATTATATAGACATATTTGTCATACACGTTTGTGCTGGGAGGAACCTAGCAGTACCAGTGGGATAGCGCCAGAACAGATTCAAGATGATATGGCTCGAGTAACGCTAATGAGAGAGAGGATGCTGGCTGCACAGAGTCGTCAGAAGTTGTATGCAGATAGGAGGCGTTGACCTCTAGAGTTCAGGGTAGGAGCTCATGTTTGGTTGAGAGTAACTCTGACGCAAGGCGTCAGACGTTATGATATAAAGGGGAAGCTGAGTCTCCTATATGTGAGTCCTTTCGAGATACTAGATAGAGTTGGGAGAGTAGTGCACAAATTGGCTTTGCCACCGAAGTTAGAGGGTGTTCACCCTATGTTTCATGTGTCTCAGCTGAGGGAGTACATACTAGACCTGAGGCACATTGTGAGTTATGATGATCTAGTGGTTGAGCCGGACCACACTTTTACAGAACAACCTTTTGTAGTTCTAGAAAGAGAGGAGTGAGACGCCTGCATTCGAAGGATATTCCTATGATGAGGATACAATGGTCGAGACAAGGACCGGATGAGGCTACCTGGGAGAGAGAGGATAATATCTAGAGGAACTATCCAGAGTTCTATGCGGAGTTAGAGGCACCCGTAGGATCCACGAGTAGATCTTAGTGCCTTTTTGATGAGTGCTTGTATGATATGTGCTTATGTGATATGATGTGTTTTCGTGCTAGCTTTGATATGTGCATCTGATCTGTTAGATCATGTTTGCTAGCACGATATAGGTATAGCTGGAGATGGTTCTTTCCTTTATGCTATTGTAATATGTTTAGGATTAGCTGGAGATGGTTCTTTCCTCCATGCTTTTATTGATGGACATAGTGTGAGTTGAGACGGTTTTCCTCCACATAGTTGTGTTACGAGTACGATTGGCGGGAGACGGCTTTCCTCCATGCCTTGTGACGTGGTTAGTAGTTGGATAGAGATGATTTTTCCTCTATGCCTTGATGTGATACCTCCGATAGAGAGAGTGTCTATACCTCGGCGTATGGGTCCAAGAGGATTTGGGAATTGTTCAAGTTTCGGTACAAAACTTTTTCTTATGGTGTGTGATGTAATAGCTAGGATTTCCGAATTCTAATTAATGTTGATTAACTTAATTAGTGATAGGAATTGACATATAACTCGCGAAGATTGCGTAAGTGTTGAGTATCAGTCCCACCGTTATGTTCTTGGCGTAATTTTGGGCTTATAGTGAAATTTTCACTTTTTCCCTCGGGTAATTATTTTTACCCTCCAGTATTATTTGGAGCATTTGGGAGCTCCAATTAATAGAAATGTAGTTGAGAGAAATGATCAGGACATCGGACATGTCCTAGATATAAAATAACATGGAAAGGCAAAACGGCCAAAAGAGTCGTTATTTTGTTTCTTAATAGCTAAGAAAGACGGCTTAGGAATACACGTTTTCCGAGCCAATTGTGGAATAATTATCCCTACAATATTCAAAATTTATTGTTCCAATTTCGAGAAGTTTGGAGAAGGGGGTTCAACCCGCCATTGGATCGGTTAAAGGATAATTATCGACTTCGCTAAAGGATAATTATCGACTTCACTATAAATAGCGGAAAATCGTTTATTAATTCATTTCCTTTCACGTTTCCTCGTAAAAGCTCTGATTTCTCTAGAACTTCAAACTCAGATCTACTCGCCGTTTCTAATCCGATTTCAATTCCGTTTGAGTTTCTGCATTCCTCTCTTCATTCTCTTCATATCGGTACCAAGTTTCTGCATTTCCGAGTAGATAAGGACCTGGTAGAGCATATATGTCACCAGGACAGTTCCGTTGCTCAGATTCCGGTGAATTTGATGTTGCAAATGCGTAGCCTGCGTCGTGTGATTCCGAATCTTCTTTCAGATCGTCAATCGGGTTAGTAACGAATAAGTTATGAATTTATTCGTTTTTCGTAGTGCAATTTGGCTTAAATTGACCTTAGGCATTTCAAAATGGATAATTAGAAATTCCATTATGATCATTATATTATTCTGGTGTTATGGGTTGTTTGTTTGATGAAATCTGATTACGGGTGGGTTTAGAAATGGCATGCGGGCAAAACGTTATTCTAGTGAAATTTAATTAATTAATTAAAGGTTAATTAATTGAATTAGGATTAAATTTGAGATTGAGGAATACTGATTAGATGCATGTTAGGTGTCAGAATGAGTTGGATCATGATGATGTTATGGATATCGGTTATGGCTTTAAGGTTTAGTATGTGTAAGAGTATGATGAGATGTTATGTCGAGGATATGCCTTAGGCAGTTATGAATGTGTTGAGGATCTAAGGTTTAGATGTGAGATATAGGTTGGTAGTGGTTAGTGAGACGAGTCTCCTAACCTTTGCAGTATGTGATTGTGTGTGCCTTGCTATTGCAGGCATTGATTACTTCCCCAAGGGGAAGCTATGACGTGGTACAAGTTACGAGTATATCAGGTAAGTCCATAGGACTTACTTAGCGTGCAGTTGTGGATTGTATGATTGGAATGGTTGTGTGTGTTCATATGATTGTGCATTTATAACCTAAACCGGACTAGGATGACCATTTATTACATTTATTTGGCCCAAGTGTATTATAACGGGCGGTAACCACCGGTCTCCGACTGCTGGTTAGGAGGAGGTGCCTGGACGCCAGTAACACAGGGGGGACGAGTGACGATCACCCCCAATGCAAACCCTTGTGCTAACGGGGAAAGGGACGAGGTTCTTTAGGTTCCTCGTGTTACAAAAGAAGTTGAATTAGTAATGGAATAACGTAATGAAAGATAATAAATGAATGTGTGTGGCATTGCATGTATGAGATGTTGATGTGTGGTTGTGCTATTACCTTCTTGCTTTTCATTGTTGTAGCTAATGGTTTCATACCGTGTTGTAGATGATCTGCATGTTAGGAAGACTGCAGGGTGAGACAAATGGTGTGGCCAGCCGAGGACTTCTATACATTAGGATGCGCGGGATATGGATCTTTTGTATCAGATGTTGTGGTTAGATGTTTTGTACTCGGCTTTGAGTTTGTAAACTCTTTTAATGTATCATATACAGCTTTTATGCATTTGATTTTAATCTACCTGTGCCTTGTTGTAAGATCCAGTGAACTTGTTGTCAGGCTAGGGTCAGGATCCATTGTAAGATCCTAGCCCAATGTGACACTCCAAGTCCCGTGGATTTGGAGTGTTACGGCCACTACTTGGCATTTCATATCATGCTATGCTAAGCCAGCCTAGCATGCTACTAAGGTTGATCAAGCTCTAAGATGCGGAAAGGAAATAATGGAACAAGAGATATGATACCTACTGATGTTGAAACCACCCCTGAGGTGTCAAGACGCCACCCATGTGGTGTGTAGGACGCAGAGTCTGCCCATGTGGTTTACAGATGCCACCCCCGCGGTTTACTGAATCTGCCCCCGCAGCTCACAGGATCCACCCCCGCGGCTGCAGTCTTGAAACGTCGACTCTTCGGTTCTTCGATGTACAACAGCCTTCTTATTTCTTCCTTTGATGCTATGCACGTGTCTTAGCTTCCACCACAAGATCCTAACCCTCCTCCATGGTCTAAGTATGCAATCAACACAAGCAAGAACCAGAGAAGATTCCCTTGAGTGAATCAATGGATCTTACTCTTCAAGGTTGTAAGAATGAATAAGAGAGAAGAAGGGAAGAAGGAGAAGGAAAGTACTTACTCTAGATCACGTCTCTGCATTCCAACCTTCGTTTGATAGCTTCAAGAAGAGAGAAAGGCCAAGGTAGAGAATGAAGGTGAATAAGATGAGGATGAAGAAGGGAAAGGAGAGGAAGTAACGTGAGAATGAGAAAAGGGAAAGGATAAGGCTGCATCAATTTGGGAGGAGACCAAAGGTCAAGCAGCCCAAGGATTGCCCACAATAATAACGTGGTCGGAATCTCATAAAAGATGATATGAAAGGTCGGAAGACAAACGCACCCGACTCTCGCTTTATCGTGTCGCCGCCCACACGGAACTTCCAATCCGCAAGGGCGGTAGCCTCCGCTAAAGGCTTTTAACGCCTCTCAAGAACGGAACCAAAAATTCCGGGCATTACAAAAACCTTTTCCAAACTAGATGTCTTGTTCAACAAAAGGTGTGTAATATGATCATTGATGGTGGTAGTTGTAGCAATAGTGCTAGTGATGAGTTGATCAATTAATTGAATATTGCAACTTTTTGCCATCATAGACTATGTAAGTTGCATTGGATGAATGATTTTGGTGAGTGAAAGGTGAATAGGAAAGCTAGAATTGCTTTTACTCTAGGAAAGTATGAGCATACCATTGTGTGTGATGTTGTTCCCATGCAAGAACGTCATATTCTATTAGGACGTCGAATGCAATTTGATAAAAAGGTCAAGCATGATGAATTTACTAATAAACATTTATTTTAGTTGAATGGACATACAATTAGCCTTATACCTATAACTCCTTTGCAGATTGCAGGATATTTTACAAAAAGAAGGAACAACGGAAGGAAGGAGAGCGAGAAACGCACTCTAGAGAAGAAATCTCGGCCAAAGATCCGAAATCTCGGTTGAGATTATCAGAATCTCGTCCTAGTGAATGAGATTCGAACTCCATTTCTAAATACTGTCGTAGTTCCTCAAAATCTCATTCCCGTGACAAAATCTCGGCCGAGATTCCCCCGAGATTCCTCCTACCGAGACTAATAAAGTTCTTTTAGCGTCCAAAAGGGAGTTTATTGGTGATTATATTCCTTTGGATACTGTTCTTATGAGTCTATGTAAAAGCCTTGTGACTTTAAGCGATGATGTCAAGGGCAGCTAACCTCAAGACGTTCTTAAACTTTTAGACGAGTTTTGTGATGTATTTCCTGATGAGATTCCTGTAGGTCTTCAATCGTTGCGAGGAATTGAGCAACAAATTGACTTGATTCTAGGACCCTCACTTCCTAATAAACCCACTTATAGGATGATCCTCAAGAAAGTCAGGAAATTCAAGATCAAGTTCAAGAGTTTTTAAATAAAGGCTATGTACAGGAAAATTTGAGTCCATGTGCAATTGCCATCCTATTGGTCCCAAAAAATGACAAATCTTGGAGGATGGCTGTTGATTGTGGAGCTATTAACAATATCACTATCAAGTATCGACATCCCATTCCCCGTTTGGATAATATGTTTGATGAGCTTAGTGGATCTACTTTGTTTTCAAAGATTCATCTTAAAAGTGGATACCATCTTATTCAAATGCAAGAAGGAGACGAATGGAAGACGTCGTTCAAGACTACGTTTGGACTTTATGAGTGGTTGATTATGCATTTTGGATTGACTAATGCTCCTAGCACTTTCATAAGATTAATGAATCATGTCTTACGTCATTTTATTGGGAAACTTGTGGTTGTCTAGTTTGATCTTATTTTCATCTACATTAAATCACTCGAGAAACATGAAGAGCACTTGAGGGAAGTACTAGCAATTCTTAGAAATGAGGCTTTATGCGCTAATATTAAAAAATATGAGTTTACTACTAATTAAGTTATTTTCCTTGGATTTGTAGTGAGTACAAGAGGTCTAGAAGTGGATGAAGAAATGATCAAAGCAATCCAAGAATGGCCTACACCAAGAACGATCGGCCATATTCGAACATTTCATGGATTAGCTACCTTCTATATATGGTTTGTATGGGATTTCAGTACCATTGAATCCCCCACGTCTCTCATGAAGAAGCAATTACAATTTGAGTGGGGAGATGCACAAAAGAAGACATTTAAGGAATTGAAGTGGCAACTATCACATGCATGGGTACTAACACTTCCGAATTTCACAAAACCGTTTGAGGTTGAGTGCGACGCATCGGGAATTGACATTAAAGGAGTGCTCATGCAACAAGGTAAGCCACTTGCATTCTTTAGTGAAAAATTAAAAGGATCATGCTAGAATTATTCGACATATGATAAGGAATTACATGCACTATTTTGAGTTTTCAAGACATGACAACATTACCTTTGGCCTAATGAATTTATTCTTAGAACTGATCATGAGTCCGTAAAGAATTTAGGAGTGAAGATTAGTTGGATAAAAGACATGGTAGATGGATGAAGTTTATCAAAACTTTTCCATATATCATTAAGTATAAAAAGGGAAAAGATAATGTTGTTGTTGTTGCCTTTTATAGGAGACCTTCTTTGATCACTACTATGAATTCTAAGGTTTTAGGATTTCATTATATTACGGAACTATATGTAGATGATATTGATTTTGGAAACATCTTTACGTAGTGTAAATATCGGCCTCACTCCGAAATCTAGCCCGAGATTTTCCACTGTATGATAAATTCTACTTTTATTGAAGGTTTCTTATTTCGTGAGGATAAAGTGTTTATTCCTAGATGTTACATTAGACTGCTACTTATTGAGGAAGCTCATATGGGAGGTAGAATGGGATATTTTGGTAGAGATAAAACATTTCATATGCTGCATTCACACTTTTATTGGCCTAGTATGCTTGAAGATGTTGAGAACATGATTAAGAGATGTCTTGTGTGCTTGAAAGCTTAGACTAGATTAAAACCACATGTTTTGTATACTCCTTTACCTACACCTACTTCACCATGGCTTGATATTGGTATGTATTTTATTGTATGATTACCTTGGACTAAGAAGGGGAGATAATTTATTTTTTTTGGTTGCTGATTGCTTTTCTAAAATGGCTCATTTTATTGCTTGTCATAAGACCGATGATGCTTATAATGTAGATAACTTGTTCTATAGGGAAGTTGTTAGATTACATGGAGTACCTCGTACTATTGTGAGTGATAGAGATGTTACGTTTCTTAGTTTATTTTGGAAGACTCTTTGGGGAAAGCTAGGAACTAGGTTGTTATTTTCAACCTCTAATCATCCTCAAAAGGATGGTCAAATAGAGGTTCCTAATAGGACCTCAACTACTATTTTGCGGGCTAGTTTGAAAGACAATTTGGGTACTTGGGAGGATATGTTACCACATGTTGAGTTTGCATATAATTGTATCATTCATTCATCTACTAACCTTACGCATTTTGTGTGTGTCTATGGGTTGAATCCTTTGACCCCTTTTGATCTTATACCGTTGCCTTTAGAAGAGCGAGTAGATTTTAATGCAGGACAACATGTGGAATTTATCAACAATTTTCTTGAAAGGACACGCATAAGGTTTCCTTTAGAAGAACGAGTAGATTTTAATGCAGGAAAACATGTGGAATTTATCAAGAATCTTCATGAATGGACACGCATAAGGTTGGAGGAGAAAGGGAAACTCGTGGCTAACAAGGCAAATCAGAATCGCAAGGAAATGCTTTGCAAACCGGGAGATCTAGTTTGGTTGCACCTAAGGAAAGAGAAATTTCTAAAGAAGTCAAAATATCTCCAAGAGGAGATGGCCAATTTCAACTCAATCTTAAGGTTGGAAACAATGCCTATGTCTTGGAGCTTCCGGAGGAGTATGAAGTAAGCCTACCTTCAACATAGACGATGTGAGTCCTTTTGAGTCTAGTGATGAGCATGGTGATGATTTGATGACGAATTGTTTTAAAGAAGGGGAGTATGATGTGAGACCATCCCCAACACATCCTAAAGTACCTATCACTAGAGCAAGAGCAAAGGCATTGAAGGAAAAGGAGTTGACATCTTCAAAGGTCACCCAAGAAGAGCTTGCTAGCTTATTGACAAGTCTTCTTTAGTGACATTGTTGTCTATTGTTGAAGGACCTTTCAAGAGTAAAGAAGACCAAGGAAGCAAGAAAAGTGGCTAGAACGAGATTGAAAAGAATTAGTTATGAAATTTCGGCCTTGAGACCAAAATCTCGCCCGAGAGTTTACCCGAGATTTTGCGTCTGTCGAGATGAATAAGATCCGTCAAGATCTTATTAGATAGAATTACCTTTTAGTTATTTTAATACCTATAAAGCTCTCAAAACTCTCTGAAGGTATGTTTTGATTTTAATCCTATCTTATTTTAGTATTTATCTTTAGGTGGAATCTCTTCTATAAATAGCCTTAAAGGACGAGATTCATAGGTAAACCGAATTTTATTATTTCTTCCATAATATTGTGTGAACTCGTTACTTGGCTTACAAAATTAGTGTTTTATTCAATCAAAAAGAGAGCCTTTGACTGAATCGTTGTAAGTCCTTGCTAGGTTGTTCTTGTGTGTGTTAATCTTATTGAAGATTGATGTTACTAGTCAATTTTGGTCCCCCCTTTTGCTTTTCTTATATAGAAGGCTTGTGTAAGGTTAAAGAAGGGAGGGTTATGGTAAGCTCTTTGTTAAGGGGTTTTGACCCAATTGATCAAGGTTTTTTGCAAGAATCACTTGGTTCATATCTTCTGATATTTCCATCAACTTCATCCCATATTATCATCTTCTTATCTACCGATTATCATTCCATCAAAAGCACGTTCTTTTGTC
Source organism: Fagopyrum homotropicum (assembly GCA_033239125.1). Lineage (NCBI taxonomy): Eukaryota > Viridiplantae > Streptophyta > Magnoliopsida > Caryophyllales > Polygonaceae > Fagopyrum > Fagopyrum homotropicum. The sequence continues at coordinate 66,398,795 of BSWB01000003.1, forward strand.
AGAGTTTTCACAAATCTCGGCCCCGTGACCAAAATCTCTTCCGAGATTCTGGACCGAGATTTGTTTTATGAGATTATTCGTTCACTTCCATTCTAGATCCGGAATTGCGGCATCAACCCCACATCAGTAGGCCTTCTGTATGATGTATGTCCCTTACCAGCTTGATTTGAGCTTCTTCGGGAAGATTTTTAACCTTGAGTTGAAAAGTAAAACTAGATCTCCTTCTAAAGATCTTTACATATTAGTCTCTTTTAAGGTCATCTCTTGGTGCTACTTGTAGATCTAGGAACTTTCATAAGCAACTTGCCTCAGTCCTTCTAGCTCGTAAACTTGGAGAAGTCTTTTCTCTCCGGTGCTCTTTAGATCAATGTTTATCAACTTGATTTCCGAAAAGGCTTTGTGTTCTAATTCTACCGGAAGATGACAATCTTTTCAGAAGACTAGCTTGTATGATGTCATTCCAATTGAGTTCTTGAATGCGGTTCTATATGCCCAAAGAGCGTCATCCAATTTTGTGGATCAATCATTCTTTGTCTTTGATACCTCTTTCCTAAGATGGCCTTTATCTATCGGTTTGAGATTTCCACTTGCCCGCTTGTTTGTGGGTGATAAGGTATAGCAAATCTATGGGTCACCCCATACTTCCTCAAGAGAACATCGAAGTTTAGATTGGTAATTTGCTTCTTTTCAGCACTTATGATTGCTTTAGGGGCTCCGAATCTTGGGAAAATCACCTTGCTGAAGAATTTGTTCACCACCTTAGCGTCGTTTGTTGGCGAGGCTATGATATCTACCTACTTTAAAACATAGTCCATCACAAGCAAGATGTAAAGGTTGTTGTTGGAGGATGAAAATGGTCCAATGAATTTCACTCCCTGAACATCGAAGATCTCGACTTCTTGGATATTGTTAAATAGCATCTCATTCCTTCTTGATATACTCCCAGTTATTTAGCATGCGTTGTATAATGTGACAAGAATTTGCACATCATTGAAGAGAGTAGGACAAAAGAAACCAGGTTGTAGTATCTTCTAACAAGTATTTGAAGACATTGCATGTCCACTACATGGATATGAATGGAAATGAGCTATGACGCTTTATACCTCATCTTCTATGATTTACCTCCAATAGACTCCATCGGCTCTCCTTTTGTATGATAATGGTTCATCCCAAAAGTAAAATCATGCATCCTTGATGAACTTCTTTTAAACTCTACTCATGTAACTTGGAAACTCCCTACACACAACCACAATGTCGGCATACTATGGTGTTAATGTCGACAAACCATTAACCTCATGCTTATCCTTAGCAAGTGGTTATCTCGTTCGTTGATAAGAATTTCACTTAGTCCAATGTTCTCCAATCGTAAACTTGAGAGGTGGTCGGCAACCAAGTGATACAATCCCTTCTTATCCCTTATCTCTATGTCGAATTCTTGCACGAGAAGTATCCATCGGATCAAATTCGGTTAGCTTCTTTCTTGGCCAACAAATATTTGATCACCGAGTGGTCGGTGTATACTATCACCTTCGCTCCCACCAAGTAAGACCTAAACTCTTCAAAAGAATAGATGACCGTCAAGAACTCCTTTGTTGTGGTGGCATAATTGGTTTGAGCTTGATCAAGGGTTCTACTAGCATAGTATATTGCATGCAACCTTTTGTATTTTCCTTGCCTTAGAACTGCCCAATAGCAAAACACTTGCATCACACATTATTTCAAATTTAAGGTCCTAATCTGGAGCTTAAGTTGATATTCGAAAATGTAAGAAAATAGCAAACACAATGATGCTTTTGTTCTCTAGTGTCATCATAATTGTAAATCAAGCTTAATCAACTAGTGTGCAAATAGAAAACACCATGTAATGCATACTTGTTGACATAAAGCCATATGTTGTGACAAAACTCACCTAATTTACACATGATACTTTCATATTTCATTTCATTGATTGAATATAATTTGTTTGAGCATTCTACTAAGCATGATTTGGGAGTAATAAACCAAGTATTTTAGCCATACTTGCCGACTTGTTATCCAAACACAAAGATTTGATCATTCATCACTCCTTTTACTTTCTTTTTTGTTTTAAAAATTTACTTTTATTGAGGGGAATGGATATACAAGGAAAGTTCATGAGCAATTACATAAGATCATAGTGAGGGAAGCCAAAGCAGAAGGGAGTTAAAGGGAGAGATGGAGCATAGACTAAGTTGAAGTTCAACATTCGAGCAGTGGCATGGGAGAGAGGAGAACGGTCCTTCTAATTATGTTCAAAGTGGAGTTTGGTGGCTCTAATGATCTCATAGGCGCAGTCCACAACTTTGGTGAATGTATTGTTGAAGACAAGGTTGTTCCTTGCCTTCCAAACAAAGTAGATGTAAGAGGTTATTGAGGCAATCCGGATGCTTTCCATGAGGTTGCTATTAGTGTTGGGTCTAGAGCAACCCCATCTCCAAACATCATTTATGTATAGAGCAGGATAGGGGACTTTGGTCCAACGGGAGACAATTTCGAGCACAAGGGAACCATAGCTACAAACCAACCACAAATGGTCATCATTTTCAGGCATGCTATTGTCGAGTTTGCAGGTGTCGCTTTCAAGAATGTTCCACAACTTAATTTTGGCAAGGCTGGGAAGGAGTCTAAGGGAGGCAAGCTAGGAGATGTAGCGGCATTTGGGAATGTTGGTCTGAAGTCATATGGCCTTGAAGGGGTTAGGTTGGTTAGGTATGGGGTCGGGCTTAAAGAGGGCATAGGTTTTTTTTGAGGAGAAGGTACCATTGGCATTAGAGATTGCATTTGAGTGTTGGTTACCAGTGGGGGGGGTCTCATCCTTGATCTTGAGCAGACACTTCTAAAAGAAACTATGGTGGGTTTTGGGGTTACAGCTCCAGATGCTCTTGCCCTTGGTAATGTGACAATCAGTCCAAAGCTTCAACATGTTGCTGCTGCCCCTATCGAAGTCATAGATAAGCCTGACAAGTGAGGCTTTGTATATGGCGGTGAGATCGAGGAAGCCAAGACCTCCCACTTCTTTAGCAGTACATACAGAAGACCAAGCGACAAGCGCTCGACTACTATTTTCAATGCCGGACAAGAAGAAAGAGCGGATGAGCGTCTGTATCATGTTGAGGACCTTAACATGGAGCATGAACATAGAAGACCAGTAATGACTAATAGAGTGGAGGATGGACTTGATAAGTTGGGCTCTCCCAATGTAGGTTAGGGTCTTTGTACTCCAAGACTTGATGCGCTTGGTGATCTTATGGATTAAAGGAAGGTACTCTTGGATTTTAAACCTTTTGTTGCATGTGGGTACACCCAGGTAGAGAAAGGGAAGGGTACCTAAAGCAACGCCGGTAAGGTTGGAGGCCTAGCCCTGCTCAAATTTACTTATGCCACTAGTATAGAACTGGGACTTACTGGGGTTGATCTTAAGCCCGAAAAAAGCACCAAAACCGTCAAGGGTGTCCTTGAGGATTTTGATAGAAGGTAGGTCTCCTCTACATAGGAGCAGGGGATCATCGGCAAAGGAGAGGTGGGTAACGGTGGGGCGGGAGCATTTCGGGTGGTAGTTGAACTCGGGGTTGGAGGTGCTCTTCTCGATCATAGTGGAAAGAAATTCCATTGCACTAGTGAAGAGCGGGGGACAGAGTGGGCAGCCTTGGCAAATCCCCCTGCAACCTTTGAAATGACCTCGGAGGGTACCATTTATGTTGACTGAGTAGGAGGCGGTAGATATACATTCTTTGATCAAATGGATAAAGTGCACCGGGAAGCCCATTTTAGCAAGGCAATGTGGAATGAATTAATGGTTGATGGTGTCGAAGGCCTTAGATATATCTACCTTCATGGCTGCTCTGGGGGAGATTTGCTTCCTATCATATTTGTTAAGCAGTTCTTGGAAGATTAAAACATTGTGCTTGATAGATCTATTGGAGACAAAGGCACTCTCGTTGAAGCTGATGAGGTTTGTTGGAGATTTGGGCTAAATCTTCAGTATAACCGTTCAGCTTTTCGTGAGACGAGGTGCAATGAATTGTTCACATGTGTGTCACTATGGTCCGGGTTGCGGGAGGCAAGCCAAGTGACCGGCACTAAGAACAACTAGTATTATAAGGGGAGTAGAATCAAAGTAAGGTGATTCACGACAAGGACAACTTGTGCTAGCTTTTAGAAGGCCGACGTTTGGGGATTTTTAGCCACATTTTATCGGCCCACCTTTGGTTCTTAGGCCTTATATTGGCTAAAGAATATGTGGTTAAAAATTGGGAGCAATCCAAACTCAAATGCTTAGTGAATGTCAATGAAGCAGCTAGTGAGCTTCTTAAGGAGCTACACTAGCTTGAGCTAAGATATTGAGTATTTGTGGATCTTGGAGCTTACCCTGACTATATTAAAGTGAATGAAGCTCATTGGAAGTGTTTCGACCAAGAAAAATAAGCTAGCTCTAAGCTAGCTCTGGGGAGCGGTTTTGGGCTCCCTATGTGGGCCTCGGGCTTTCTAGGGCTTCATTGCTTCAAGGCCCATCTTTCAAGTAACTTCCATAATCGATTTTAACCGCTTTTAACTCCCCAAAACCGTGGCCCCTATACCTATAAAAGGGAGAGCCATTTGCACTTGATTTCACATTTGTTTTTGCAACAATAAAGCTTTTAGTTCCATTTTATTGACATTGGATAGGCCTTCTTATAAGCTTGTTTGGAAAACTCGAAAGACCATTATAGTTCCTTTGTATTGACAAAGGATAGGCATCCATCTTAGTTTTGTTTTGTATTAACAAAACCTAGGAATACCCTTTCTACAAAGTAAGACAAGTAAGTCTCTTACTCAGTCTTTGTAACGTGTAACATTTTATCCCACTAAGGTATTTGGATATTCCCGGTGTAGGGGAGAATACACTTAGTAGGAAAATTCATTTATGAATGACTCATTACATTATCCAAGTCAATGGTTTTAACATATAACAACTGGTTTATAAGACGTGCAATCGAACTTAACTTCTATTAGAGTTTTGTCTACTCATTTTCAGAGATTGCAAACTCTTGGTTGATTTTTGCCTACTCGATTGGAGATTACAAACTCTTTTTGGTTGAGTTTTGTCTACTCCTTTGGAGACTACAAACTCTTAGTTGAGTTTTGTCTACTCCTTTGGAGACTACAAACTCTTGATTGGGTTTTATCTACTCCTTTATGGAGATTACAAACCCTTGGTTAATAACTTGTTATTAGTTCAAGATAATTATATTAATTTGATTGGCAATTGGGAGAACCGTCTACTCACATAAGTGAGACTACGGCCCTTCAGTCTAAAACAGGACACCGAAAATCCAACAAAGTGTGGAAGGACTGAGTTGATCCAGGCCGAGAGAACATTGGCAATAGTTTTATAAAATGCGTTGCAGCAAGAGATTGGCTTGTAATCAGAAGGAGCAAAAGGGTTATCTTTTTTTGCAATAAGAGATATTAAGGTGTGATTACCCTGTTAAAGGAGTCTTCCAGGAGTGAAGAAGTCGAGAATCGCTTCACTGAAGTTGTGATGAGTGACGTTTTAGGAGGATTTGAAGAAGAGAGAGTTGTAACCATCAAGCCCCGGGGATTTATGTTCGTACCTAAACGTGCGTGCAAATAAGTTTTAATTATAAAACTAGAACAAAAGCAAGCGAACTTGCGTAGTAAAGTAAGAATTCCAGAGTATCCAACTCAGGGATTTGGTGAAACAAAATTAGTTTCAAGTAATCGAGCAATCAAAAGTGTAGAAGCTTTGCAAATATTGGGGAAAACAACAACCCTAAAGATCCGGATATAAAATTCTGGCAATCGATTCAAGATATAATATATATATATAAGGACAAAGTTGAGAATTGCAAAGGTATACTAAAGTAAGGTAATGTACGGCGAAGTTCCAAAGCCCTATATGTCTAACCAAAAGACTCTCTCTATAAATGTTGTTGAGGCTGCAGTATAAAAAGGATCTAAAGGTAGGAATTGATCTCAAATACCCATGCCCAAACTCAAGGAATCAAAGATAAACTAAAACGGTTAAGGTTGTGACACTCGAAACCGAAATAGAGGATGTTGAGTCTCACTACTACCTAGATAAGGCAAGCCAAGGCTAGGTTAAAGCTAATGTTTAACTTTAGATCAAAGCAAAAGCAAAGTTCGTAAACCTGGGGAAATCACGGCTAGATCTTGAGAATCACGGAAATGGAATTCAAGAACAACCCGTGATTTAGGGTGTCGACGATATTTCTCACACTCTCAAGGTCCAATCAAATTACGATCGATCTATCATCATCCAAGCCACAACTATCAACCCTTTACCTTAGAATTGCTAAAGGGTTTTAGCTAATAATCATCATTATGATATCTATAATCAAATTAAAAAGAATGAAAGATGAAAACCCTCGAAAACTCAAATAAAACTCAAAGTAAATCTCGAAATCCAAACACAAAGTAGTATGTTTATGAATTTAGATAAATAGGAATAGAAACCCTCACAAAGATCTAGAGAAACCACAAAGAACAGGATGTCAATCCGTCCTTCAATGAAAACCTTATGATATCTCGAAAAGTACACAATCTCCGAAAAATACGTCCTTCACGAATCTCCAATCCTTAAGGTCGAAATGAAACCTTCAGGCTGTCTCCAAACTCTAAGCGGAACTCTAAGCGGCGCTAAGCAGGGATAAGCGAGGATCCCGAAAACTCCTTTCTCAAGCCTTTTTATAGGCCGAAATAGGGTTACGAGAAAGCCCAATGACGTGGCTGACGTGGCAAATATGACACGTCACACGATCACCAAAATCACGGTCATGAAGAACTTTCCACGACCGTAATTCATGGCTTGAACTAGATTACGGCACAATATGATTTCCACGGCCGTGGTTTAGACCGTGTAACTCTCTGTTGTGTTCCAAACTCACTTCCACGATCATGTTGCCAGATCTACGGCCGTAATTTAGAGCGTGGACTTAATATTTCCTCTTCCACGACCGTAATTCAGGGCGTGGTTCTTCAAACTCCTTGTTTTTGCCTTTGTTTCGTGACATCCTTCATCCATGCTCCTTCCTTAGCCTCTCCAATGCATCTCCTTGCCATCAAGCATGATCAAACACTCCTTTCCTTCCTCATTTTTCTCCAATCCAAGACTTTATTCACCTAAAAACAAAACGAAGCTAGTGTAGATCTCTATATCGACAAAGTGGGTGAACTAGCTCACAATTGCTTCAAACTCATATCTAAGAACACTATAAAGAGGAAAAAACAACTAAAACAAATGCCTAAAATATAGTCATATTTCATGCTAACAAAATACCCCATACTTGTCACTTGCTTGTCCCCAAGCAAGGTTTTCAAAAGCTTAGAACATAAGGTAGAATGAAATATGAATGCAAAACAAAGTAAAACAATCTTTTTGGTTAATGTGCTTCTAGTCAATAGATCATCCTCAAACCTTGCTTCATTCATCCTTGAAAAAGTTTATATACACAAGCCAAAGTATGCAAAGCAAAGAAACTTCATAAATTGCAAATACTTCAAGACAAACATCATAACCTTCAAGTATTGTCAAAATCAAGCATGTGAAACTTCAATTTAGATCACCAAGTCAAATAACACTCTTATGATCTCAAGGACTTTCAAATAAGGCCAAGAATGCGGAAAAGATGGGAAACATGTGTATGAATCCGGGAAGAAGGAACAACACAAACTCTTTTCTTTTTACCATTTGAACTTCCACTAATTTAGCGCTTTGCTGTAGACTTTTTGCACATAATTTTTCGACTTTACTTTTGGAGTTATGGACAGCGGTGCACAATAACCGAAGCCTAGGAGATTGGAGTTTCTCAATTTCGAGATGCCTCAAGCCCTTGATGCACATACCATAATCCGTTACGAATATCGCTCAATCCGACTTTGGCAAGACACAAACACCCGGCTATGTGAATGGTGCCGAGTTACTCATCGTCATGATTGACTTCCCCAAACCTAGAATTTTCCTACACTTTGAAAACAATTGCTTTCATGGCCCTCCCACATCAAACATGTCAAAATCAACTTTTCCTAAATCCCGGATAGGTAAAGGAGGCAATTATTTTTCATTGAGGGGCTAAATGATCAAAGAAAGAAGTAAGAAAATCGAGGTGCCTTATTCATTTCATAAAGAAGTATAAGAACTTATATTGTGATTTCAACCTTTGTTTCTCAATATTATTTAGATAAAACCTTCATATTATGAAATTTGCAAGAAAGGATAAACAACATACTCAATCTCTTCACAATTCATAATTCAATTTAAGCATACAATTGTCATCAAAAACTCATTCCACCAGCAGTTTTCATCATAGAATTCATTTCTAATCTTAGAAGCACAAAATCTTTTCAAAATTTTCAAATTTTTATGGCTTTTTCAAAGCTTTTTTCATGCAATGCAGTAATGAAACGTGTGACAATGAAAGGAAACATGCAAGTGTTCATAGTCATGCAAAGCAAAGTGAGTAGAGTTATTACAAATGATAGTCACACCCCACCCCATACTTGAAACATACATTGTCCTCAATGTTCAAAAGAAATAAAGAAAAGAAAAGAAAAGCAAAAGGAACTCACTAATGGTGGTGTGGTGGCTCAAACCGGCGGTCAATCAACATCATCACTGTGGAGGAGGCGGTGGTGGATATGGAAAGAAATCCGAGCTAAAAGGCCACCCAAACTGCTGGCGGTAGATGTCCCTCAAGATACGATCGTGCTCCTGGCTCCGGGTGTCATGAGTCTCCTGTCGGATCTCTAGATCTCCCACTCTCCTGGAAAGATCGGTGGCCCATTCCGGAACCTAGGAGTACCAATCCGGTGGCTGTCCATACCAAGCTGGAGCGTCGTGAGGAGGAGGAGTCGGTGCCACCGGTGCCTACTCATACAATGGAGGAAGAGCTCCCATCCATGATGGCTGCTCTCCATACCAAGCGGGTGGATTCGCCATCCAAGTCGGCCTCTCACTCATGCTAGCCCGGCGTGAAGAAGAGGAATTGGAAGGTCTAGAAGGGCGGGGAGAACGTCTAGGTAGGTCTGGGAAGGCGTCCGGCTGATCCGAGAATGTACCAAAGGTGTGCTCATAACCTCCTACCTCATGGTCATCACCTCCTCCCATCTTCTCATCATCATCCCCAGCTGGGATATCATCTAGCACATACGGAGGAGCTACAAGTCTATTGGCATGCATGGCCGCAAAGGTCGCCTTCCAATTATGGCGTCCGGCCATAATGGAGTACTCGGGAAGCCAAAGGATACCTCTACCACCTCTCTCCTCCCATGGCATGGCTGCGGTAGGTGGAGCTTGGTGGCGGGGAAAGATAATGCCTCTAGTCATGAGCCCGTTGGGACCCAAAGGTCTCGCCGCTATCTTAGTACAAGCGGAGTAATCTATCCCTAGTTGGTTGGCTATATGGGTCACCATACCACCATAAACAATGTTCCCGGCTTTCTTTTTCTTCAACTTAATCATGGTGGAGGCAAGGAGGGTGGCACAATCGGAGGGTCTACCATTAAGCATGCAATAAAGGAGGAACAACTCATCGGTCTTAATATTTTGTGGGGTCTTGGTCCTAGGGAAGAAACACTCAGAAAGGACCCTATGAGCTATCTTCAAGGCTAAGCGGTAGATGAGCTTAGCCTTGGTGTCGGCCGGTTGCTAACGATCCTCACTAGCATATATCATGGAAATCTCCTCCCAAAAGTCCTTAGCATACACACCACTAAGAAACCTACCATTGAAGCTCTCATAGAACCCTAAGAAGGTTCCAAACTAAACAATGGAGAACTCATAGTATTGCTCCATTAGCCTAAAGGAGACTGTTCAGTTCATATGGCTATGCTCAAAGGAAGTCACAAACTCCCTTGTTATCTCATCATAGGCGTCCTCTCTAATAGCGGAGAAGACGATCAATCCAGCTCTATCCAAGAGCCATGTCAAATTATTCACAACATTTAGCGGCTCAAGCTCCTCAAGGACTAGGTATCGAGGTCCTATGACCGGCCTCTTCTCGATCCTTTCTAAGGCTCCTAGGTAGTCTTCATGGGTAGTTGGGATTCTAGGAGGTGGTGGTGATGGTGGTTCACTAGGGGGAGGTTGGGAAGAGGAGGAACTATCATCCTTTCTCTTCTTTTTCCTGCTAGACTTTCTCCTAAACATTTTTCTCAACAACAGGGAAAATTACGGCATGTTCTTGGTAAACCACGGCCGTGGAATGTACAAAGCCGTGGTTTTGGTCTGTTTCTCTCAAATCACAGCAAATAAACACCAAACTCAACAATCATTGTCCTAGACTAATTCCAATTCCAATTCTATTCAGTTCTACTAAATTCTTGCGAAAAATAGAACCAAATTGACAAAGTAGAGAAAAGGGAGAAAAACCTAGGGTTTGGATCTTTCAAATCCAAATTCCTTCTCCAGTATGGATTGTTCACTCAGTTAGTTGCTTGGATCGTGTAGATGATCGAAAATGCTCCACTTTAGGCTCAAGAATCGATCGAATCGGACTCGGAACGAAGAATCACGGCTCTATGAAGGATGTCGGCGATTTTGGGCGTGGATTTGGGAATTTTGTGTGTTTTTGTGAAGGAAGATGGTTTATATAGTGCCCATAAAATTTTTGAAAATCACGGTCACTCGGGCCATTCGACGGCCGTGGAAATGTACGGAATCCGTGGTTTTGATGAATTTTGCTAGATTTTGGGAAATTACGGATACCTGTTACTTCCACAACCGTGGTTTAGGTCGTGGAAGTCTCTGTTGTGTGCCAACATCCAAGTGTCGTCAATGCCTTCCAACTTTTGCTTCTTTCCTTTGCCCAATCCTTATTCCTACATCCAAAAACATAACATACCGGTAGGTATCGAGGGAAAAACAAAGCAAAAACAACTAAACTAAACTACTCTAAGAAGGAAAAACAAAAACGTAAGTGCAATACATTGGGTTGCCTCCCAAGAAGCGCTTATTTTGGGTCCGTAGCTAGACCGTTCCTGTGTTTATTCAAGGACAATCGGAGAGATTTCCTCAACCGGAAGCTCCGGTGAATACTTCTTAAGACGTTGGTCATTCACCTTGAAACTTCCGCTCTTTTCACCCCATACTTCAACTGTGCCATGGGGAAAAACACGTTTGATTAGATAAGGTCCAGTCCAACGAGATTTAAGCTTACCTGGAAAGAGAAGAAGTTACGAATTGAAGAGGAGAACTTGATCTCCTTCCTTGAGATCCTTTGAAATGATAAGCTTATCATGCCAACGCTTCACCCTTTATTTGTAAATCTTGGTGTTTTAATAGGCGTTCAAGCGGAGTTCTTCAAGCTCATTGAGGTCCAAGAGGCGCTTCTCGCCCGCTTCCTTCATGCCGAAGTTCAACCACTTCACAGCCCAGTACGCCTTGTATTCTAACTCAACCGGGAGCTGACAAGATTTCCCATACACAAGGTTGTATGGTATTGTACCTATGGGAGTCTTGTATACAGGCCTATATGCCCATAATGCATCATCCAACTTCAAAGACCAATCCTTCCTTGTCTTTGAGACCGTCTTCTCAAGGATGCCCTTGATCTCTCTATTCGAAATCTCCACTTGTCCACTTGTTTTTGGATGGTAGGGGGTGGCGATCTTGTTAGTCACCCCATACTTAGCTAGTAGAGCTTCGAATCGTCGGGCAATGAAGTGTGAACCTCCATCACTAATGATGGTCCGTGGTATCCCAAACCTTGGGAAAATAGTTCTATTAAAGAACTTAACAACAACCATGGCATCATTAGTTGGAGAGGCAATAGCTTCAACCCATCTCGAAACATAATCTACAACTAGAAGTATGTATTGGTTTCCACAAGATGATGGGAAAGGTCCCATGAAGTCTACTCCCCAAACGTCAAACATTTCCACCTCCTGAATATTATTGAGGGGCATCTCGTTTCTCCTAGAGATGTTTCCCGTTCTTTGACAAGCATCGCAACATGAAACAAAGGTTTGCACATCCTTAAATAAAGTAGGCTAAAAGAATCCAGATTGCAATACCTTAGCGCTAGTATTATTGGAACTAGCGTGTCCTCCACAAGGTAGTGAATGACAATGACGAATGAAACTTTGCATTTCGTCTTCCGGCACTCATCTCCTAATGATGCCGTCTGGACCTCTCTTGAAAAGTAGAGGTTCATTCCAAAAGTAATGCCGAACATCCCTGAAGAACTTCTTATTTTGGGCGTAGGATAATCCGGGAGGTATTTCCTGACATACAAGTAATTTACAAAATCAGCAAACCCAGGTTCGTTACCTCTAGATATCTTGTCGATGCATTCCTCTATGATGTGTAAGTGCTCATCCGGAAAGGATTCATCTATGGGTAGATCGTCGTCTTCAATGTGTGGTAGACGACTCAAACGATCTGTAATAGAATTTTCCGAGCCTTTCTTGTCACGGATCTCTAGATCAAATTCTTATAGGAGAAGAATCCATCTAATCAGCCTCGGTTTCGCATCCTTCTTGGCAAGTAAATACCGGATCGCAGAATGGTCCGTGTATACAATCACCTTTTCACCTACAAGATAAGAACGAAACTTTTCAAAGGCATATACGATAGCTAAGAATTCCTTTTCAGTTGTGGCGTAGTTGAGCTGCGCTTCATCTAGCATCTTGCTAGCATAATAGATAGCATGGGTTTGGCCCTCCTTCTTTTGTCCTAGCACAGCTCCAACAGCTACGTCACTTGCGTCACACATAACCTCGAACGGGAGATTCCAGTCCGGAGGTTGGATGATTGGGGTTGAGATGAGAGCTTCCCGGATCTTGTAGAAAGCATCTAAACAATCCTATGAGAAATCAAAAACTGCATCCTTCATCAATAGATTAGTAAGCGGTTTTGATATCTTAGAAAAGTCTTTGATAAAACGTCTATAAAATCCACCATGTCCTAGAAAACTTCTTATCCCCTTCACTGAAGATGGAAGAGTAAGTTTCTCTATAGTCTATATCTTAGCCTTGTCTACCTCAATCCCTCTACTAGAGATTAAGTTTCCTAGCACAATGCCTTCCTTTACCATGAATTGACACTTCTCCCAATTAAGAACTAGGTTAGTGTCTTCACACCTTTGCAACACAAGAGAGAGGTTAGAAAGACAATTATCAAATGAAGAACCATAAACAGAAAAATCGTCCATAAAAACCTCCATTATCTCCTCAATGTACTTTAAGAAGATGGCCATCATGCACCTTTGAAAGGTGGCTGGGGCATTGCAAAGCCCGAATGGCATCCTTCTATATGCAAACGTCCCCCATGGGCACGTGAATGTGGTCTTCTCTTGATCGTCCGAATGGATCGGAATCTTGAAGAAACCACTATAACCGTCAAGATAGCAAAAATAGGAATGTTGTGCTAACATCTCAAGCATTTGATCAATGAATGGTAGTGGGAAGTGATCCTTCCTAGTTGCATTGTTCAGCTTGCGGTAATTAATGCACATCCTCCATCCTGTCACGGTTCTTGTAGGAATGAGCTCAATATTCTTGTTGGTGATAACCGTCATTCCTCCTTTCTTCGGGACAACTTGAACGGGGCTCACCCACTTGCTATCGGATATAGGATAGATGATACCTGCGTCAAGTAACTTAAGAATTTCCTTCTTATCAACTTCCTTCATGATCAGATTTAACCGTCTTTGAGGTTGTCTCGAAGGCTTAAAATCTTCCTCCATTAGAATCTTGTGCATGCATAATGATTGTTTAATTCCTACAAGATCCTCTATGGTATAACCTAAGGCTCCCTATGTTTCCTTAGAACAACCATTAGTTACTCATGTTTATCTTCATTTAATTTGGAACTAACAATTACAAGAAAAGTAGAATTAGTTTCAAGAAATGCATACCGAAGATGTGTGGGAAGTGGCTTCAATTCCATAGTTATTGATGCCTTTGATGAGTCTTGAGATATGTCCAACGCTTCCTTAGAAGTCTCTAAGGATGTAGGAGTGGTTGAAGAAGACTCAAGAGCATTTGTGGAAAGAACGGAGTTGTTCTCAGAAATACAAAAAATTACGACACCACTGTTACTTCCACGGTCGTGGTTTAGGGCGTGGAAGTCAATTACGGCATCATTGGTGGTTCCACGGCCGTGGTTTTGGCCGTGTAACTTACTGGTGCTCTCCGAATAGCTGGTTACGATCATCTTGGTTGAAACCACGGCTGTTGAATACCACGACTGACCGTGGTTTCTCACATTTTCCGAGCCATCGTAGAGTTTTTCAAACTCTTCCTCTTGCACTTCCTTTAGCTCCTCCAAGGCTTCAATCTCCTCATTGCAATCTTCTTCCTCTCCTTTTTCCATGATGCTCATAGTGATGACCTTTTGCAATGGATCTTTGAATAGAATCGAGCTCACTTCCTTTCTAGACGCTTCCTTGTCATAGATATTGAACATGTCCTCTCCAAGAGTTGGCTCTTTCACCAAAGTTGAGAGAACAAACACAACCTTCTCCTCACCTATGTCGAAAGCCAATCTTGCATTCTTGTAATCCATTATACAACCAGATGTTGCAAGAAACGGTCTTCCGAGTATGATCGGAAGCGAACAATCTGCAGGAATGTCAAGCACAACAAAATCAATTGTAATGTAAAACTTACCGAGCTTGACTGGGACATCCTCAATGATACCAACGGGACGAGTTATGGATCGATCCGCCATGTATAATGTCATCTTCACCGGTTTAGGTTCACCTAAACTGATCTTCCTACACAAAGCAAGCGGGATAATGCTTACGCTTGCTCCCAAGTCACAAAGGGCGTCACATGTGACTTCTCCTACTCCAATTGAAATGCAAAATGACCCCAGATCTCTCAGCTTTGGGGGCATCTTTTCATTCAATTTTTTGATGTGCTCCGAAGATTCCGAACTCATCTTGACTTCTCCAAAGTCTTCTAGCTTCCTCTTGTTAGAGAGGAGCTCTTTCAAGAACTTCCCATAAGCGGGCATACCTACAATGGCATCAATGAAAGGTATATTAATATGCAGTTTGCTCATGAGTTCAATGAACTTACCGAATTGCTTGTCTAGACGCGCTCTTACTCTAGACTACGGGAATGGTAAAGGAGGTTTGTAAGCTGGAGGAGGAACATAGACATCTTCCTTCTCCTTATCTTTGCCTTTCTCAACTGGGACTTCCACAAACTTGGATTGCGGGTCGGTGGTTATCGCACCACTCCTAGTAGTGATAGCCATCACCCTTCCCATTGGGTTGTCCTTTGTCTTCCCGGGAAGCTTTCCTTGATCTCTAGGAACTTCCTCGGCCTTGCTGAACATATGATTTTCTAAAGCTTTGTGCGCTTTATCAACTGAAGTTATGTAACTCTCCAACCTTTGGAGCTTTCCTAAGATCGTCTCCAACATAGGATCGGGCTTCTCCTTCTCCTTATTGTTCGAACCATTTGATGTTTGCCCCTGGCTTTTCAAAGGGGTAGAAGAAGAGGGAGATGTTAGTGAATTTCCAGAATTTGGATGGGAATTACCGGAACTTTGTTGTTGGTTGGAAAGCCAATTGTTATTGGAATTTCGTTTGTTGTTGTTATTCCAATCGTTGTTCTAATTGTTGTTTCTGTTGTTGTTCCTATTCCCTTGGTGGTTGTTGTTGTTGTTGTTGTTATTTCCTAAGCAGCCAACATCTTGATCCTTTTGCTTTTGAAGGCCAGCTCTAATGATTTCCTTCAACTCCTTGATTTCGGTGTTGAGGGAGAATATTTGAGTTTGTCCAGCTTGCGTTAGCTTCACTCCCGGCTCTACCTTCCGGTGGGAAAACTTCTCAATCACTTGGGCTTGCTTCTCAATGAAGTCCCAAGCGTCATCTTCTCTCATATCCATGAATGTACCACATGAGAGAGATTGGAGGTTGAATTGTGTGTCCACATCCAACCCCTTGTAGTAAATCTCTAATAGCTCCAGCTTTGAAATGCCATGGTATGGGCAATCCAATAAGAGGTCCTGAAATCTTTCCCATGACTGAAACAAATTTTCGTTAGCTTTCATAGAAAATGCATTAATTTTACCTCTCAATTTCGGCGTCTTGGATGGCGGAAAGAACTTTGTAAGGAACTCCGAAGATAGATCCTCCCATGTATTAAGCCTTCCAGCTGGAAGAGCTTGATACCAAGCCAAAGCTTTGCCTTCAAAGAGAAGAAGAACGGCTTGATCTTGTAGTTGTTGTTGGTAGCCCTTTTCGGCTTCAATGTCTCCATGAGAATCTCAAAATTCTGTAAATGTTGGTGTGGAGATTCAGCACTAGTTCCACCAAATTGACTTTGGCGAACCATGGTGATAACTTGCGGGCTAAAACTGAATTCCTGGCCGGATGTCCTCAGCTCTGAAATTTACACCTAAACGGCGTGGTTGCCGAATTGGATCCATCCTTTGCCCAAGAGTCCGTGGTTCATCCACTACATGAGCAACTCTCACATCTGTAGCGGGAATGGGAGGAACAACCGGTGGTCGTGGGTCATTACGGATGGGATGTATCACCGGATCAATGTCCTATAGTTCCGGAATATAATCATCCTCATCATCGGATGATTCAGCTCTAATAGACTTAGTTGGTTTCTTGACCTTCTTCTTCTTCTTAGCATCATTCAGCTCCAACTTCATGTCCAGCATCATAGCCTTGAGTTCATCAATTTGGAATTGAGGACTCGTTAACTCGTCCAAACGAGCTTTCTCACTCAACTTAAGTTAAAGTTGAGCTTCATCCAACTCCGCTTGGATGTTTCTCTCATTGTTTTCAGCCATCTTTTTCTCTTTCAACTTTCTTCTCAAAGTTTTCTCAAGTTCTGGATCAAAAGGAACTAGATCTTTGGTAGATCTAGTCTTTCGCATATGCCTAAAGAATCTACAAAATCACTCACAAAAAGATATCAAATAACAAGAACAAAAGCTCCCAACCTCGACAACCGAAAACCGGAATTTGTATAGGCCAAATCCCCGGCAACGGCGCCAAAAACTTGTTCGCCCCTAAACGTGTGTGCAAAAAAATTTTGTTATAAAACTAGAACAAAAGCAAGCGAACCCGTAGTGTACGGCTCGGCGTAGTAAAGCAAGAATTCCAGAGTATCGAACTCAGGGATTTGGTGAAACAAAATCAGTTTCAAGTAATCGAGCAATCAAAAGTGTAGAAGCTTTGCAAATATTGGGGAAAACAACAACTCTAAAGATCCGGATATCAAATTCTGGCAATCGATTCAAGATATACTATATATATAAGGACAGAGTTGAGAATTGCAAAGGTATACTAAAGTAAGGTAATGTACGGCGAAGTTCCAAAACCCTATATGTCTAACCAAAAGACTCTCTCTATAAAGGTTGTTGAGGCTGCAATGTAAAAAGGATCTAAAGGTAGGAATTGATCTCAAATACCTATGCCCAAACCCAAGGAATCAAAGATAAACTAAAACGGTTAAGGTTGTGGTACTCGAAACCGAAATAGAGGATGTTGAGTCTCACTACTACCTAGAAAAGGCAAGTCAAGGCTAGGTTAAAGCTAATCTTTAAGTTTAGATCAAAGCAAAAGCAAAGTTCGTAAACGAGGGGAAATCACGGCTAGATCTTGAGAATCACGGCCGTGGAATTTAGAACAACTCGTGATTTAGTGTGTTGACGATATATCTCACACTCTTAGGGTCCAATCAAATTACGATCGATCTATCATCATCTAAGCCACAACTATCAACCCTTCACCTTAGAATTGCTAAAGGGTTTTAGCCAATAATTATCATTATGATATCAATAATCAAATTAAAAAGAATCAAAGATGAAAACCCTCAAAAACTCAAATAAAACTCAAAGTCAATCTCGAAATCCAAACACAAAGTAGTAGGTTTATGAATTTAGAAGAATAGGAATAGAAACCCTCACAAAGATCTAGAGAAACCACAAAGAACGGGATGTCAATCCGTCCTTCAATGAAAACCCTAAGGTATCTCGAAAAGTACACAATCTCTGAAAAATACGTCCTTCACGAATCTCCAATCCTTAAGGTCGAAATGAAACCTTTAGGCCGTCTCCAAACTCTAAGCGGAACTCTAAGCGGCGCTAAGCAGGGATAAGCGATGTAATAGTTAGGATTTTCGAATTCTAATTAATGTTGATTAACTTAATCGTTTACAGTAATTGACATATAACTCACGAAGATTTCGCAAGTGATGAGTATGAGTCCCACCGTTATGTTCCTAGCATAATTTCGGACGTTTGGGGAAATTTTTACTTTTTCCCCCGGGTAATTATTTTTACCCTCTGGTGTTATTTGGAGCATTTGTGAGCTCCAATTAATAAAAATTCAGTTGAGAAAAATGATCAAGACATTAGATATGTCCATTATATGAAATAGCATGGAGAGGCAAAACGGCCAAAAGATTTGTTATTTCGTTTCTTAACGGCTAAGAAAGACGGCTAAGAAAGAAGGCTTAGGAATACACGTTTTCCGAGGCAGCTGTGGAATAATTATCCCTACAATATTAAAGATTTAATATTCGAATCTCGAGAAGTTTGGAGAAGGAGGTTCGACCCGCCTTTGGATCGGTTAATGGATAATTATCGACTTCGCTAAAGGATAATTATCGTCTTCACTATAAATAGCGGAATATCCTTTATTAATTCATTTCCTTTCACGTTTCCTCGTAAAAGCTCTGATCTCTCTCAACCTTCAAACTCAGATCTACTCTGTTTCTAATCCGATTTCAATTCCGTTTGAGTTTCTGGATTCCTCTTTTTATTCTCTTCATATCGGTACCGAGTTATTGAATTTCCAAGTAGATGAAAAGCTGGTCAAGCATATATGTCACCAGGCAGATTCTGTCGCTCAGTTTCCGACAAATTTGATGTTGTCCATGCGTAGTGTTAGCATGAAATATTGCGATATTCTAGGCACTGATTTTAATTTTTTTCATTCATTATAGTGTTCATGGATAAGGTATTGAAGCATTTGTTAGCTTGTTCATCTATATTTTCGATATGGAGGTCTACAGTAGTTTCTAATTGATTATAAGTGAATAAGAGCTTAAACCGGACCATTTGAGAGAGATAAGAGAAGATTTGAGCATATCCAAGGATTAGGAATACATCAAAGAAGCCAAAGAAGATGCTAAGATGGAGAATGGCACGACACAAAGGAAACCACAAGCAATCAACACTTCCACGCCCTAAATTATGGCCGTAGAAGAGTCCACACCCTAAACCACGGCCGTGGATCTTGACATCATGAGCGTGGAGCATTCCAGTAAGTTACACGGCCTAAAGTACGGTCGTGGAAGATGAGAGAGACCGTAATCCAATTCCACGCCCTAAACCACGGTCGTGGAATCCCTTAAGACCGTAATTTAGGCGATCTTTTGATGAGACTTCATTTACCACATTATTTACGTAATGGGCCAGGACGATTACTTTTACCCCGTCTTATAAAAAGGCTAGAGAAGAGAGTTTTGGACATCGACGCTTACGGCTTATTCCCGGAGATATTGGCGTTGTATCTCGCGGAGACGTGACGGCCGCTTACCTTTCTTGGAATATTCTTGCCTAGGGCGGATTGAAGATTGCCGAAGGTTTTTACCTTTTTCTTAGGGTTAGTTATTGAAGACGGATTGACAACATGTCCTTCATATTTACCCTAGATTTTGTGAGGTTTTGTGTTATATTCTGAATCCATTAAACATTACTCTTTGTGTTTTGGATTTGAGATTGACTTTGAGTTATATTTGAGTTTTCGAGGGTTTTCAACTTTCATTCTTCTTAAATTGATTTTTGATATCATGACAATGGTTATTGGCTAAAACCCTTTAGCAATTCTAAGGTGAAGGGTTGATAGTTGTGGCTTAGATGATGATAGATCGATCGTAAATTGATTGGACCCTGAGAGTTATTGAGATCTCGTCGACGAACCAAGATCACGGTCTGTTCTTGAACTTCCACGGCCGTGGAACTCAAGATCTGCCCGTGATTTACCCTAGTCTACTAACTTTGTTTTTACTTTGATCCAAGGTTAAAGATTAGCTTTAATCTAGTCTTGGTTTCCCCTTTTCTAGGTAGTAGTGAGACTCATCACCCTCTATTTCGATTTCGAGTGTCATAACCTTAATCATTTTAATTAGTTTTGATCCTCAGGTTACAAGTTTGGGTATTTGAGATTAATTTTTATCCATAGATCCTTTCTAAACTGAAGCCTCAACAACCTTTATAGAGAGTGCCTTTAGATAAGTTATATAAAGTTTTGGAACTTCACCGTACATCACTTTACCTTAGCATACCTTTGCAACTCTTAACTCTGTCCTTAGTTCTTTAGTATATCTTGAATCGATTGCCATAATTTGATACCTGGATCTTTAGGGTTGCTGTTTTCCCCAATATTTGCAAAGCTTATTACATTTACTTGCTTGACGATTTGTTAATTGAATTTGTTTCCCCCAAATCCCTGAGTTCGACACTCTGAAATTCTTGCTTTACTACGCCGTTCCGTACACTGCGGGTTCGCTTGCTTGATTCTAGTTTTATAAATTTAAAGCTTGATTGCACGCACACTTAGGAGCGAACAAGTTTTTGGCGCCGTTGCCGTGGATTTGGTTTAGGCCGAATTCGGTTATCGGTTGTCAAGTTTGGGAGCTGTGCTCTTGTTATTTGATATCTCTTGTGAGTGATATTTGCAGGTTACCTTAGGTATATGCGCAGGTCTAGCACCAACAAAGACCTCTTACCTCTTGATCAAGAACTTGAGAAGACTTTGAGAAAGAATCTCAAAGAAAGAAAGATGGCTGAAAATAAAGAGAAGGATATCCAAGCAAAGTTGGAGGATTCCGAAACTCGACTTAGATGGAGCGAGAAGACTCGCAAGGAAGAATTGGAGCGTCATCAATTGCAAATTGATGAGATCAAGGGCATGATGTTGCAAATGAGGCTGGAGATGAGTGATTCCAAGAAGAATAAGAGAAGGAAACCGACAAGATCGGTTAGGACCGACTCATCCGATGAGGAAAGCGACTCCTCCATGCCATCGCTAGAGGACATTGATCCAACGATCAATGCGAACCAGAACAATCCAAGACCAACCGCCAATTATCGTTTCCCGGATGGGGGTGCGAGAGCCGCTTGTGTAGATGAAGAGCCAAGAACTCTTGGCCAAAGAATGGATCCGATCCAGCATTTACGCCGTCTAGGTGTGAACTTTGATGTTGATGATATTCAGGGGTTTAGCTTCAACCCACAAGTTATTACCATCGTTCGCCAAAGCCAGTTTGGAGGAACGAGTGTCGAATCTCCACATCAACATCTACAGAATTTTGAGATCTTGATGGAGACAATGAAGCCAAAGAATGCAACCACCAACAATTACAAGATCAAGACATTCTTTTTCTCTTTGAAAGGGAAAGCTTTATCTTGGTATCAAGCTCTTCCAAATGGAAGACTCAACACGTGGGAGGATCTTTCTTCGGAGTTCCTCACCAAATTCTTTCCGCCATCCAAGACGGCGGAGTTGAGAGGTAAAATTAATGCTTTTTCTATGAGGTCCAATGAAAGTTTGTTTCAGTCTTGAAAAAGATTTTAAGATTTATTATTGGATTGCCCACACCATGGCATTTCCAAATTGGAGTTATTGGAGATATACTGTAAAGGGTTGGATGTGGAAACACAATTCAAGCTCCAATCCCTTTCATGTGGCACATTCATGGACATGAGGGAAGATGACGCTTGGAACTTCATTGAGAAGCAAGCCCGAGTCATTGAGAAATACTCTCACCGGAAAGTAGAAGCTAATCGAGTGGAGCAAGGAGCAATGCTAACACAAGCTGCTCAAACTCAAATCTTTTCTCTCAACACTGAGATTAAATAATTAAAGGAAGTCATCAAGGCTAGTTTTCCAAAGCCTAAGGAGCAAGATGTTGGTTATCTAGGAAACAACAATAACCACAATAGGAATGAGAACACCAATCGCAACAGCCGGAACAACAACCGGAACAATTGGAACAACAACAACCGGAA
This sequence comes from Fagopyrum homotropicum, assembly GCA_033239125.1. Classification (NCBI taxonomy): domain Eukaryota; kingdom Viridiplantae; phylum Streptophyta; class Magnoliopsida; order Caryophyllales; family Polygonaceae; genus Fagopyrum; species Fagopyrum homotropicum. Next base: position 66,420,825 of record BSWB01000003.1, read on the forward strand.
CAATAATTGGAACAACAATAGGGGTTCAAACAACAACAATTGGCGTTCCAACCAACAACAAAACTCCGGTAATTCTTATCCCAATTCAGAAAATTCACTAACTCCACCATCTTCTTCTTCCATTCCTTTGAAAATCCAGGGGCAAACATCTAATAGTGGAAGCACTTCGGGGAAAGAGAAGCCCGATCCCATGTTGGAAACGATCTTGGGAAAGCTTCAAGGATTGGAGAGTCACATCACTAAGGTTGATAAAGCCCAAAAGGCTTTAGAAAACCAAATGTTTAGCAATGCTGAAGAAGTTCCTAGAAATCAAGGAAAACTTCCAGGAAAGACGTAGGATAACCCGAAAGGAAGGGTGATGGTTATCACAACTAGGAGCGGATCAACAACCACCGACCCGCAGCCTAAGTTTGTGGAAGTTCCCGTCGAAAAGGAGAAGGAAAAGGGGAATGAGAAGGAAGACATCTACATTCCTCCTCCAGCTTACAAACCTCCCCTACCATTCCCACAATCTAGAGCAAGAGTGCGTCTAGACAAGCAGTTTGGTAAGTTCATTGAACTCATGAGCAAACTGCATATTAATATATCTTTCATTGATGCAATTGTAGGTATGCCAGCTTATGGAAAGTTCTTAAAGGAAATCCTCTCTAACAAGAGGAAACTAGAAGACTTTGGAGAAGTAAAGATGAGTTCGGATTCGTCGGATCTCATCAAGACGATGAAGGAGAAGATGCCCCCAAAGCTGAAGGATCCAGGGTCATTTTGTGTTCCAATAGGAGTGGGAGATGTCACATACGATGCATTATGTGATTTAGGAGCAAGCGTTAGCATCATTCCGCTTGCCTTATGCAGGAAGATCGGTTTAGGCAAACCTAAACCGGTGAAGATGACGTTATACATGGCGGATCGATCCATAACTCGTCCCGTCGGTATAGTTGAAGACGTCCTGGTCAAGCTTGGTAAGTTCTATGTTCCAATAGATTTTGTTGTGCTTGACATTCCTGCAGATAGTCCGGTCCCGATCATACTCGGAAGACCGTTTCATGCAACATCCGGTTGTATGGTGGATTGCAAGAATGCTAGACTCGCCTTCGACATAGGAGAGGAAAAGGTAGAGTTCGTTCTTTGCACTTTCATGAAAGAACCAGCTCTTGAAGAGGATATATTTAACATCCATAACAAAGAGCTATCTAGAGAGGAAGTAAGTTCGATTCTCTTCAAAGATCCCTTGCAAAAGGTGATCACTATGAGCATCATGGACATAGGAGAGGAAGAGGAATGCAATGAGGAAATTGAAGCTTTAGAGGAGCAAAAGGAAGTGCATGAAGAAGAGTTTGACAAACTCTACGATGGGTCAGAAAACGTGAGGAATCACGGCCAGTCGTGCTATTCCACGGCCGTGGTTCCCACCAATATGACTGTAATTAGCTATTCAGAGGGCTCCAGTAAGTTACACGGCCAAAACCACGGCCGTGGAACTATCAGAGGTACCGTAATTGACTTCCACGCCCTAAACCACAGTCGTGGAGGAAACAGAGGTGCCGTAATTTTGGGAAAATCTGAGGACAATTACGTTCTTTCTACCACTTCTCTTTATTCTTCTCCAACAACTTCTATACCCTTAGAGACTTCGAAGGAAGCATTGGACACTCCTCAAGAACCATTAGAGAGTCCAATAGTGATGGAATTGAAGCCACTTCCAGCACATCAAAGGTACGCATTTCTATTCTACCTTTCCGGTAATTGTTAGTTCCGATCTAAGTGAAGATGAACATAGTAAGCTTATGGTTGTTCTAAAGAAACATAGGAAAGCCTTAGGTTACACTATAGAGGATCTAGTAGGAATCAAGCCTTCATTATGCATGCATAAGATCCTAATAGAAAAAGATTTTAGAACTTCGCGACAACCTCAAAGGCGGTTAAATCCGACCATGAAGGAGGTTGTCAAGAAGGAGATTCTTAAGCTACTTGATGCAGGTATCATTTACCCTATCTCCGATAGCAAGTGGGTGAGTCCCGTACAGGTTGTCCCAAAGAAGGGAGGAATGACGGTCATCACCAATAAGAACAATGAGCTCATTCCTACAAGGATAGTGACCGGATGGAGGATGTGCAATGATTATAGGAAGCTAAACAATGCAACTAGAAAGGATTACTTCCCATTACCCTTCATTGACCAAATGCTTGAAAGGTTAGCACAACATTCTCATTTTTGCTATCTTGACGGTTATAGTGGTTTCTTTCAAATCCCGATACATCCGGACGATCAAGAGAAGACCACATTCACGTGCCCGTGGGTACGTTTTTTTATAGGAGAATGCCGTTCGGGCTTTGCAACGCCCCAGCCACCTTGCAAAGGTGCATGATGGCTATATTCTCGGAGTACATAGAGGAGATCTTGGAGGTTTTCATGGATGACTAGTCTGTTTATGGTTTCTCTTTCGATAATTGTCTTTCTAACCTTTCTCTTGTGCTACAAAGGTGTGAAGACACTAACCTAGTTCTTAATTGGAAGAAGTGTCAATTTATGGTGAAAGAAGACACTGTACTAGGACACTTGATCTCTTGTAGAGGGATTGAAGTAGATAAGGCTAAGATAGAAACTATAGAAAAGCACCCTCCTCTATCTTCTGTGAAGGGAATAAGAAGCTTTCTAGGACATGATGGATTTTATAGACGTTTATAAAAGATTTTTCTAAGATATCAAAACCTCTTACTAATCTATTGATGAAGGATGTAGTTTTTGATTTTCCGCAGGAGTGCTTAGATGCGTTTCATAAGATCCCGGAAGCTCTAATCTCAGCCCCAATCATTCAACCTCCGGATTGGAATCTTCCATTCGAGGTCATGTGTGATGCAAGTGACGTAGCTATAGGAGCTGTGCTTGGGCAAAAGAAGGAAGGACGAACCCATGATATTTATTAGGCTAGCAAGACGCTAGACGAAGCGCATCTTAACTATGCCACTACTGAAAAAGAATTTCTAGCTATTGTTTATGCATTTGAAAAGTTTCGTTCTCATCTTGTAGGTGCAAAAGTGATTGTATACAAGGATCATGCTGCAATCCGGTATCTACTTGCAAAGAAGGATGCGAAACCAAGGCTGATTAGATGGATTCTTCTCCTACAAGAATTCGATCTAGAGATTCGTGACAAGAAGGTTGGAAAATTCTGTTGTGGATCATTTGAGTCGTCTACCACATCTAAAGGACGACAATCTACCCATAGATGACTCCTTTCCGGATAAGCATTTACACATCATAGAGGAGTGCATCAACAAGATTACTAAAGGTAACGAACCATGGTTTGCTGATTTTGTTAACTATTTGGTTTGCCTGGAATTACCACCCGGACTATCCTATGCACAAAGGAAGAAGTTCTTTAAGGATGTCCGGGAATACTTTTGGAACAAACCTCTCCTCTTTAAGAAAGTTCCTGAGGGCATCATTCAACGATGTGTGCCGGAAGACGAGATGCACAGCGTCATCCGTCATTGTCATTCACTACCTTGTGGAGGACACGCTAGCTCGAACAAGACTAGCGCTAAGGTATTGCAATCTGGATTCTTTTGGCCTTCTTTATTTAAAGATGTGCAAACCTTTGTTTCTTGCTGCGATGCTTGTCAAAGAACAGGGAACATATCTAGGAGAAACGAAATGCCTCTTAACAACATTCAAGAGGTAGAGATCTTTGACGTTTGGGGAGTAGACATCATGGGACCTTTCCCATCATCTTGTGGAAACCAATACATACTTCTAGCTGTAGATTATGTTTCGAAATGGGTTGAAGCAATTGCCTCTCCTACTAATGATGTCATGGTTGTGGTTAAGTTCTTTAACAAGACTATTTTCCCAAGGTTTGGGACACCACGGACTATCATTAGTGATGGAGGCTCTCACTTCATTGCCCGATGATTCGAAGCTCTACTAGCTAAGTATGGGGTAACTCACAAGATCGTCACCCCTTACCATCCACAAACGAGCGGACAAGTGGAGATTTCGAACCGGGAGATCAAAGGAATCCTAGAGAAAACAGTTTCGAAGACAAGGAAAGATTGGCCTTTGAAGCTAGATGATGCATTATGGGCATACCGGACTGCATACAAGACTCCCATAAGAACGACACCATACAACCTTGTGTATGGGAAGTCTTGTCACTTACCGGTAGAGCTGGAACATAAGGCGTATTGGGCGGTAAAGTGGTTGAACTTTAGCATGAAGGAAGCGGGCAAGAAGCGCCTCTTGGACCTTAACGAGCTTGAAGAACTTCGCTTAAACGCCTACGAGAACTCCAAGATCTACAAAGAGAGAGCGAAGCGTTGGCATGATAAGCATATCATTCCAAAGGACCTCAAGGAAGGAGATCAAGTTCTCCTCTTAAATTCGAGACTTCGGCTCTTTTCAGGTAAGCTTAAATCTCGTTGGACTGGACCTTATCTAATAAAACATGTTTTTCCCTATGGCGCAGTTGAAGTATGGGGTGACAAGGGCAGAAGCTTCAAGGTGAACGGTCAACGACTCAAGAAATACTGACCGGAACTCCAAGCTGAGAAGTTCGCGCCTACCGCACTCGAATAAGTGCAAACACGGTCTAGCTACGGACCTTAAACAAGCGCTTCTTGGGAGGCAACCCAAGGTATTGCACTTATGCTTTTGTTTGTCATTCGTAGATTAGATTAGTTTAGACGTTTTTGTTTTGTTTTGCACCTCGATACCTTCCGGTATGTTGTGTCTTTGGATGTAGGAGCAATGGAATAGGCAATGGAAAGTAAAAAGTTGGAGGAAATTGACGAAACTCGGATTTTGGCACATTACAGAGAGTTCCACGCACTAAACCACGGTCGTGGAGGCTACAGTGACCGTAATTCTTCAAAAACTGAGAAAATTCACCAAAAACCACGGGTCCGTACAAAACCACGGCCGTGGAAACCCCCGAGTGACCGTGATTTTCAAAAAATTTTACGGTCACTATATAAACTACCTTCCTTCACAAAAACACCACAAAAATCCCTCTTCCACGCCCTAAACTCCGAAAAATCTCCCCATCTTGCAAATCCTCATTCGGTAATCGTTTCGAACGATTCATGTTGCAAAAGTGGAGCATTTTCATTCCTCTACAAGATCCAATCGACAAAACAAGTGAACAATCCATCAAGAAAGCGGAATTTGGATTCAAAGATCCAAAAACCTAGGTTTTTACTCTTCTTCTATTCTTTGGCAATTCGGGCTAAATTTTCGCAAGAACATAGAGAAATTGCATAGGATTGAGATTGGAATTAGTCTAGGACAGGTTCTGTTGAGTTTGTTGTCTATTTGGTTGAGATTTGAGCAATTCCGAGCCAAATCACGGTCTCTGGAACTTCCACGGCCGTGGAAACCTAAGAACAAACCGTGGTTTTTTCTGTATTTGAGAAAATGTTTACGAGAAGTGTAGGAAAGAAAAAGAAGAGAAAGGGAGATAGTTCCTCTTCTTCCCAAGCTCCTAGTGAACCACCATCACCTCCGCGCCCTAGAATCCCAACCATTCACCCAAACTATCTCCAAGCTTTAGAAAAGATCGAGGAGAGACCGGTCATAGGACCAAGATACCTCTTGCTTGAGGAGTTAGAGCCACTTAATGTGGTGAATGATTTGACATGGCTCTTTGATAGAGCCGGACTGATTGTTTTCTCCGCTATTAGAGCGGATGCTTATGAGGAAATTACGAGGGAGTTTGTTATCTCCTTCGAGCATAGCCACGTCGATAGGATGGTATCCTTTAGATTGATGGAGACGGACTATGAGTTCTCCATCCAGCAGTTTGGAGCCTTCTTTGGGTTCCATGAGACCTTTAACGGTCGTTTCCCTAGCGGTGTATACGCTAAGGACTTTTGGGAAGAGATAGCTATGATTTACGCAAGCGAGGACCGCTGGCAGCCGGCTGATACCAAGGCTAAGCTCATCTACCACTTAGCCTAGAAGATAGCTCATAGGGTCCTTTCCGAGTGCCTATTCCCTAGGACCGAGACCCCCCAAAAGATTAAGATCGACGAGCTATTCCTTCTCTACGTCATGCTACACGGTAGACCCGCCGATTGTGCCACCCTCTTAGCCTCCACCATTAGTAAGCTTAAGAACAAGAGGGCCGGGAACATTGGATATGGTGGGATAGTGACCCACATAGCTACGTAGCTCGGGATTGATTGCTCCGCTTGTATTAGGATAGCGGCGAGACCTTTAGGTCTCAAGAGCCTTATGACTAGGGGTTTGATCTTTCCTAGACACCGAGGACCACCTACTACTGCTATGCCATGGGAGGACAGAGGAGGTAGAGGCATTCCGTGGCTTTCCGAGTATTCCATTATGGTTGGACGCCATAATTGGAAGGAGACATTCGTTGATATGCATGCGAATAGGTTAGCAGCACCTCCCTACATCCCCGATGAGATTCCAGTTGCTGATGTTGATGAGGATATAGGAGGAGGGGATGAGCAGGATTTTGGTACCTTTCCGGATCAGCCGGACATCTTCCCGGACCTACCTAGACAGTCTCCCCGCCCTTCTAGACCTTCCGGTGCTTCTTCCTCTCGCCGCGCTAGTGTGAGCGAGAGACCTACATGGATGGATACTCCTCCCACTTGGTATGGAGTACAGCCGGAGTGGATGGGAGCTCCGCCTCCATGGTATGCACAGCAACCAGCAGCGCCGGCCCCACAGGATGCACCTGCGTGGTACGGCCAGGCACCGGCATGGTATGAGTAGTTACCGGAGTGGGCCACCGACCTTTCCAAGAGGGTAGGAGACTTGGAGATCCGCCAGGACGCTCTAGACGTACGGGCCGATGAGCATGACCGGATGATGAGGGATATCTACCGCCACCAGTTTGGGTGGAACTTCAGCTCCGACTTCTTCCCGTTTCCACCACCGCCTCAACCGCAGTGACGAGCTATGCCGATTGACAGTTTCAGCCTCCCCACCGCTGTCTAGTGAGTTCATTTTTTTCTTTTCCTTCTTTTCCTTATTTGTTTTTGAACATTGGGGACAATGTTTGTTTCAAGTATGGGGTGGGGTGTGATTATCGTTTGTAATAACTCTACTACATTTGCTTGCCTTGATCGATGACACTTTGCATGTTTCATTTCATAGTCACACGTTTCATTATTGCATTACATGAAAAAGCTTTTGAAAAACCCATAAAAATGTGAAAAATTTTGAAAAATTCTAAAAAGGTTTTGTGCTTCTAAGAGTTGAGATGATTTCTATGATAATTCCTACTTGCGAATTGAACTTTTGATGACAATTGTATGCCTAAACGAATAATGAATTGAAAAGGAATTGAATGTGTTGATTATCCTTTCTTGTAAGTTTCATAATGTGAAGAGTTTTATCTAAATGATATTGAGAAATCGAGGTTGAAATCACATGATGAGTTCTTATACTTCCTTATGAAATGATTAAGGCAATTCGATTTTTCTTTCTTCTTTCTTTGATCACTTAGCCCCACAATGAAAGTAATTGCCTCCCTTACCTATCCGGGAATTTGGAGGAGTTGATAATTGGCATATTTAATGTGGGAGGGCCATGAAAGCAAAATTTTTCATTCAAAGAATAGAATTAATAGGTTTGGGGAAGTCAATCATGACGATGAGTAACTCGGCACCATTCACATAGCCGGGTGTTTGTGTCTTGCCAAAGTCGGATTGAGCGATATTCCTTGCGGATTATGGTATGTGCATCAAGGGTTTGAGGCATCTCGAAATTGAGAAACGCCAATCTCTTAGGCTTCGGTTTTTGTGCACCGTAGTCCATAACTCCAAAAGTAAAGTCGAAAAATAATGTGAAAAGAAGAGAGCAAAGCTCAAAGTTGATGGTGTTGCAATTTAAAATAAAAAGAAAAGAGTTGGGTTGTCCACTTTCCCGGATTCATGCATCACATCCCTTATAAGTTTCCCTTCCTTCCGCATTCTAGACCTTACTTGGAAGTCCTTAAGATCAAAGGAATGTTATTTGACTTGGTGATCTAAATTGAAGTTTCTTATGCTTGATTTTGATAATGCTTGAAGGTTATGATGTTTACTTTAAAGTTTGACCAATTCATGGTGTTTCTTTGCTTTACATTCTTTGGTTTATGTATATAAGCGTTTCAAGGGTGAATGAAGCAAGGTTTGAGAATGATCTATTGACTAGAAGCACACTTACCTAAAAGATGTTTTTTTTTTGAGTTTGCAGGCATATTTCATCCTAACTTGTGTTCTAAGCTTTCAAAGACCTTGCTTGGGGACAAGCAAGTGACAAGTATGGGGTATTTTGTTAGCATGAAATATTGCGATATTCTAGGCACTTATTCTAATTGTTTTTCATTCATTATAGTTTTCATGGATAAGGTATTGAAGTATTTGTTAGCTTGTTCATCTATATTTTCGATATGGAGGTGTACATTAGTTTGTGATTGATTATAGGTGAATAAGAGCTGAAACCGGACCATTTGAGAGAGATAAGAGAAGATTTGAGCATATCCAAGGATTAGGAAAACATCAAGGAAGCCAAAGAAGATGCTAAGATGGAGAATGGAACAACACAATGGAAACCACAAGCAATCAACACTTCCACGCCATAAATTACGGCCGTAGAAGAGTCCACGCCCTAAACCACGGCCGTGGAATCCCTTGAGACCGTGATTTAGGGGATCTTTTGATGAGACTTCATTTACCACGTTATTTACATAATGGGCCAGGACGATTACTTTTACCCCGTCTTATAAAAAGGCCAGAGAAGAGAGTTTTGGACATCGACGCTTACGGCTTATTCCCGGAGATATTGGCGTTGTATCTCGCGGAGACGTGACGGCCGCTTACCTTGCTTGGAATATTCTTGCCTAGGGCGGATTGAAGATCGCCGAAGGTTTTTACCTTTTTCTTAGGGTTAGTTATTGAAGACGGATTGACAACTTGTCCTTCATATTTACCCTAGATTTTGTGAGGTTTTGTGTTATATTCTGAATCCATTAAACATTACTCTTTGTGTTTTGGATTTGAGATTGACTTTGAGTCATATTTGAGTTTTCGAGGGTTTTCATCTTTCATTCTTCTTAAATTGATTTTTGATATCATGACAATGGTTATTGGCTAAAACCCTTTAGCAACTCTAAGGTGAAGGGTTGATAGTTGTGGCTTAGATGATGATAGATCGATCGTAAATTGATTGGACCCTGAGAGTTAGAGAGATCTCGTCGACAAACCAAGATCACGGTCTGTTCTTGAGCTTCCACGGCCGTGGAACTCAAGAACTGCCCGTGATTTACCCTAGTCTATGAACTTTTCTTTTACTTTGATCAAAGGTTAAAGATTAGCTTTAATCTAGTCTTGGTTTCCCCTTTTCTAGGTAGTAGTGAGACTCATCACCCTCTATTTCGATTTCGAGTGTCATAACCTTAATTGTTTTAGTTAGTTTTGATCCTTGGGTTACAAGTTTGGGTATTTGAGATTAATTCTTATCCATAGATCCTTTCTATATTGAAGCCTCAACAACCTTTATAGAGAGTGCCTTTAGATAAGTTATATAAAGTTTTGGAACTTCATCGTACATCACTTTACCTTAGCATACCTTTGCAACTCTTAACACTGTCCTTAGTTCTTTAGCATATCTTGAATCGATTGCCACAATTTGATACCTAGATCTTTAGGGTTGCTGTTTTCCCCAATATTTGCAAAGCTTATTACATTTACTTGCTTGACGATTTGTGAACTGAATTTGTTCCCCCCAAATCCCTGAGTTCGACACTCTAGAATTCTTGCTTTACTACGCCGATCCATACACTGCGGGTTCGCTTGCTTGATTCTAGTTTTATAAATTTAAAGCTTGATTGCACGCATGCTTAGGAGCGAACACGTAGCATCCATCGTTGTGATTCCGAATCTTCTTTCAGATTGTAAATCGGGTTAGTAACGAATAAGTTATGAATTTATTCGTTTTCCGTACTACAATTTGGCCGAAATTGACTTTAGGCTTGTCAAAATGGATAATTAGAAATTCCATTGTGGTCGTTATATGATTATGGGTAGTTTGTTTGATGAAATCTGATGACATTTGTGTTTAGAAATTGCCTGCGGGCAAAACATTATTCTGGCGAAATTTAATTAATTAATTAAAGGTTAATTAATTAAATTAGAATTAGAATTGAGATTGAGGAATGTCGATTAGATACTACCTTGAGATTTGAGGAATTGTGAGTTATGTTGAGATATTGAGGTTTAGTTGGTTATGAGGCTTATAGATTAAGTATGATCCTCATGGATCCCTTTGGGTCTAGGTCTGACCCCTTTGATGAATAGAGTTTGATATATCTTTATGCCTTGTTATTAGGCAGTGCCCCTCTCTCAAGATTGGAGGTTGTTGTGGTTGAGCTGAGTACGAGGTTGAGGTAAGTCCGTAGGACTTACTTAGCTATCATCCTTATATTGGGTGTTTTCCCCTTCATCCCGCCGTGGAGTTTGGGAGGTTCTCTTGAGACATGCTAGACGTGGTATACGGGGAGGGCACAACACCACTCCCATAGAGTGCACAGGTTGTGTGACCGATTCCACTCCAGATGGCTATCATTCTCAGAGGCGAGGATGTATCGGTCCTCGTGTCACATATTTTCATCTATATATATACGATTTGAGTGAATGACTATTATATAAAGATGATAAAATGGGTAAATGTGTGATAGGCAGTGATATATCTTTATGCATCGTAGATATGTATATATATATATATATATGTGTGTGTATATATATGTGTATATTATGGATTATGTGGATGTATTATATATATATATATATATATATATATATATATATATATATATATATATATATATATATAAATATATCGATACATATGGCATATATATAGCCTTGTAAGCTTAGGTGCGTATATCCTGCAGATGGCTCAGACTAGAGCGGTATCTGTAGTGGAAAGAGGTAGGGGTACACCCCCTCTTCCTCCGGTAACATCAAGTCAGGGACCAGTTTCCGCTGTTGTTTCGCCTATGGTAGAGAACGAGTTTGAAGAGAATGATCATGTCTCCATGAGAAGATCCGAGTTTCAAGAATATACGCTCCAAGTATATGAGGTTGTAATAGCGGGTAGACCTACACCGGATCTACCAACATCTGTGGGACCAACTGAAGCTTCTGGATAAAAGAAGAAACAACGAGTCGAAATAGTGAAAGATGAGGTAGGCCTTCCAAGTGGTAAGCAGAATTCGGCTTGTGGACGTTTGAGTAGTCCCCGTTCTAAACGGACTTCTGGTGAGAAGAGAACTTTTTATAATTGTGGGAAGCCTGGACACATAAGACCACACTGTCTAAAACCGCCGGTGATTTGCTTCACATGTGGTAGACTAGGTCATAAAGCTGCCTTTTGTAGGCAAGGTGGAGTTGTATCACGACAGGGTTCTTCTTCTGCCAATATGACGGGAGGTGGTCAGAAGACCCCTCAGCAGCAGACACAGGGACAACATAGAATCCCAGATCGTCAACCAACTCAAGGATCTGTTCCCAAACCGAGTAGAGATAGAGGTCGTAATGGGAGTGCCATAGACACTAGAAGAGCTCAGGGTAGAGCCTTGGAGCTGAGAAGTGTAGAGGAGTCATCCGTACCAGGTACAGTTATGGGACGTTTATGTCTCATCTGTGGCTATCCAGATCATTTGCGCTCTGAGTGTCCCTTGGCACCGATAGCTTGCTTCACTTGTGGTGAACTAGGCCATCTGGCCCCTTTCTGTCAACAAGGTGGTGTTTCTTCTCAGCAAGACCTTCCTCTTTCCGGTGCAGAAAGAGTGGAAGTGGAGGCTATGGCAATGACCTCAGTGATACCTAAGGAGCATAGACCCGAGATTTAGTGATGATATGTAGTGGAGCTTCTGGTGTTAGTTGTACAAGTACCATTCTTGTTAATGGTTTACCTAGTGGAGTTTTGTTTGTTGTGAGTGCTATGCACTTCATGTCCTTCGATGCATGCGTTAATAGTTGACTGTGGAAACAGTAGAATATAGACTTTCCTTTACATGGTTACCAGTTAGGGTTCTGAGGTACCCGCGAGATTGTGATTGTCCCATTCATTCAAGGACTTGTGTATGGTTTTTAGACTTCTTTGTCATGCCTTAGGTGCATGAGGAAGTCACTATGTGTATGGTTTGGATGAATAGATATCATGTCATGTTAGATATCAGTTGGAAGGTTGTTACAATCTCTAATGAGACCGGTTAGACAGAGGTCTTCCGAGGTTATGACCTTTTAAGAGATGAGTCTTGTCATTAGTGCCGTATGAGCAGCGAAGTTGATAACACAAGGAGGTGATGTTTTCTGATGTTATGATATGAAGAAGATAGTTCCACGTTGGAGGATATTCCAGTGGTTTTTGAGCTTATAGACGTGTTACTCAACCGTCTAGTTGCCACCTCAACGGAGTGTGGACATTGTTATCAAGTTGAAGTGTAATACAACACTAATTGGGAAGGCCCATATCATATGGTTCTTGTTGAGATGTTGTAATTGAAGGATTGAAGAGTGGGCTGAGACGAGCTACCTTCGCCCTAGTGTATCCAATGCCTCGTATTGACAACCTGATGAATCAGCTTCAAGGAGCAATCGTGTTTTTCAGGATTTCCTCGTGCTACGATTACCACCAATTGAGGGTGAGAGAGCAGGATGTGCATAGGATAGTTGTTCATACCCGTTATGGACACTACAAGTATGTAGTGATGTCATTTGGGTTGATGAATGCCTTAGCAGTCTTTATGGAGTTGATGAATAGTATTTTTGTCAACTTCTTTGAACAGTCTGTGGTGGTCTTCATTGATGACATTTCGATATACTCTCGTAGTAGAGAGAATAAAACCGATCATCTGAGGATAGTTTTATTGATGTCAAGAGATAGAGGCTTGTATACTACGCTCTCTAAGTACGAGTGGGATGCCAGTGGTAGCCTTCTTAGGCCATGTTGTCTCCGCCAGTGGGATCTTGGTTGATTTGACGAGGATTGAGTATGTTGCAACATGGGCGATACTGATGAACATTAAGGGAATGCGTAGTTTTCTCGGCTTAGCCGATTACTACCCACGCTTGTGGAAGGGTTTTGTGAATATGTATCCCTTTATGAGTCTTCTGAGGAAGACCCTCAGAATTGCGTGGTTAAAGCAATATGCCAAAACGTTGAAGAGTGGAGGAGACATTTGACCTTTGCTTCGATTTTGTTATAGTCCGAAGGTTCTGGGGATTCCATAATATACGGTGATATATCCCAGCTAAGTTTAAGACGCGTATTAATACAGAGGAGTGGAGTTATTGATATGTGGGTCTACAGTTGAAGACGTGTGAGGAGAACTACCTGACACCTTATTTAGAGTTAGCAGCGGATTTGAATAACCACCAGCGTTAAAGACTCGAGTTGATCAAGACTTTAACCCAGAGATTCCATATTATTCAGAGAAGTTGAACGTTGTCGCCAACAACTTGAACAGAAAGACGCATCAAGAGAAGACAATTGCAAGGCTGACAGTTCAACCTTAGCTTTAGAGAGATCCAGCTTGGCTAGAGTTGGACAATCGGTTCCTTGATGAGGATATCCAGTTATGCCTTAAAGGTTCTACCTGGTCTGTTGGATGAGGTCCAACAGAAGTAGGGGACCTGCCCGACTTTGTTGAAGATGGGAGAGAAGATGTCTCGTAATGAGGCACCATAGTTCTCCATGAGAGTAGATGGAATGATGAAGAGTCATGACCGGTTTTGTCTACCTGCTAATGCAGAGTGAGACATACAATTTTACAGTACATTCACTGTATACCTTACTCAGTACATTCAAGTATGAGTTAGAGGTACCACGAGATGAGACGATTATATTGATGGAGAAGATGGAAACTGATGTAATCAGATTTGTAACACAGTGTGTGACCTGTCAGCAAGTCAAGATAGAACATTTCCGACCTAGAGATGAGCTCCATCCACTACCAGTGTAGTAGTGGAAGTGGTAGGACATCTTTATGGACTTTGTGATGGGATTGAGGCCCAGTGGGAATTTTGATGTATCCGGATTGTTGGTGACAGATTAACAGAGCCGGCACGTTTCGTTCCTATTAGAGAGATGTGGCCAGCGAATGCATTGGTTGAGGAGTACACTAGACAGATAGTGAGACTCCATGGTGTACCGAGAACGATCATCTCTGATCGAGATGGACGTTTTACCTTGAGATTTTGGGTAGCAGATATAGACTGCTTTGAGGGATGAATTTACACTTTATGACTGCGTTTCACCCCCAAATAGATGGTCAGTCAGAGAGGACCTTCCAAACCCTTGAGATATGCTATGAGCTTATATATTAAACTGGAAACATGGATGCTTAGATTACCTCCATTAATGGATTTACTATGTGATAATGATTGACGCGCATCTTTTGGGATGGCCCCTATGAGGCATTATACATATGTAGACGCCGTATACCTTTATGCTAGAATTGACCTAGCAGTATTAGTAAAATAACACCTGATCCGATGCAGGATTTTATAGTTCAAGTAACGCTGATTAGAGGAAGAATGTTGGTTGTACAGAGTCGCCATATATCATATGTAGACGAGAGGCGTCGATCTCTAAAGTTCAAGTGAGAGTTCATGACCGGCTGAGAGTATCTCTGCACTGAAATATTAGATGTGTTGGCATAAAAGGGAAACCGAGTTTCCAATCTGTCGGTTTACTTGGGATCTTGACCAGAATTGTGAAGGCAGCATGATGTTTAGCTTTGCCTTTGAGGTTAGAGGGTGTTTACCCAGTGTTCATATGTCTCAACTGAGGGAGTATATACCAAGTTCGAGACACCTAGTGAGTTATGATGATCTAGTGGTTAAGCCGAACCATATCCTTGTTGAGCATTTGGTTACATTCCTGGAATGAGATATGAGACGCTTGCATTCGAAAGACTTTTCCATTTTAAAGGACGTAATGGTCAAGGTGAGAACCAGAAGAGACCACATGAGAGACTGAGGATAGTATCCCAAGGAACTATCTAGAGTTTATATCGAGACAGGTCCATCTGTGGGAGCACGAGTAGATCTTAGTGCTATCTTGATGAATGTTGTGCTTATGTGCTTATAAGCCTTGATGTGTTTAATCCATGCTAACTGTGATGTGATTTATGATCTTAGTAGATCTTGTTGTGCTAGCGTAATGTATGTTATAGCTGGAGATGATTATTTCCTCCACGCTATCTGAGTATTATTTATATTTATAGCTGGAGATGGTTCTTTCCTCCATGCTATTTGAGTGTGATTAGGATTCAGCTGGAGATGGTTCTTTCCTCCATGCTACCTTGATGGACATAGTTTCAGTGGAGATGTGATTCCTCCATGCGATATATATGCTTATGGTTTGCTAGAGACGTATTTCCTCTATGCCTGTGATATGTTTTGGCTAGAGATGTGCTTCCTCTATGCCTTGTGATGTGGTATGGCGAGAGACGTGATTCCTCTACGCCTTTGGGTAGCGTTATGGCCCAGTTTTCTGGAGTTGATGATTCCTCCATGGTGACATTGAGGTTATAGATTGTTATAGGTGATGACCTTCTGAACGGAGATGTGATACCTCCGATAGAGAGACTGAGAGTTATACCTCGGCTTATGGGTCCGAGATGACTTTGGGATTTTGCAAGTTTCGGGACGAAACTTTTTTTAAGGGGTGTGTGATGTAATGGTTAGGATTTCCGAATTATAATTAATGTTGATTAACTTAATCGTTTATAGTAATTGACATATAGCTCGCGAAGATTTCGCAAGTGACGAGTATGAGTCCCACCGTTATGTTCCTAGCATAATTTTGGACGTTTTGGGAAATTTTTACTTTTTCCCCAGGGTAATTATTTTTACCCTCCGGTGTTATTTGGAGCATTTGTGAGCTCCAACTAATAAAAATTCAGTTGAGAAAAATGATCAGGACATCGGATATGTCCTATATATGAAATAACATGGAGAGGCAAAACGGCCAAAAGAGTCGCTATTTTGTTTCTTAACGGCTTAGAAAGACGACTTAGGAATACACGTTTTCCGAGGCAGTTGTGGAATAATTATCTCTACAATATTCAAGATTTAATATTCCAATCTCGAGAAGTTTGGAGAAGGATGTTCGACCCGCCTTTGGATCGGTTAAAGGATAATTATCGACTTCGCTGAAGGATAATTATCGTCTTCACTATAAATAGTGGAAAATCCTTTATCAATTCATTTCTTTTCACGTTTCCTCGTAAAAGCTCTAATTTCTCTCAACCTTCAAACTCATATCTACTCTCCATTTCTAATCCGATTTCAATTCCGTTTGAGTTTCTGGATTCCTCTCTTCATTCTCTTCATATCGGTACCGAGTTTTTGCATTTCCGAGCAGATAAAGAGCTGGTCGAGCATATATGTCACCAGGAAGATTCCGTCGCTCAGATTCCGACGAATTTGATGTTGTCCATGCGTAGCCTGTGTCGTTGTGATTCCGAATCTTCTTTCAGATCGTAAATCGGGTTAGTAACGAATAAGTTATGAATTTATTCATTTTCCGTTCTGCGATTTGTCCTAAATTGACTTTATGCTTGTCAAAATGGATAATTAGAAATTCCATTGTGGTCGTTATATTATTCTGGTGATTATGGGTAGTTTGTTTGATGAAATCTGATGACAAGTGGGTATGGAAATTGCCTTCGGGCAAAACATTATTCTGGCGAAATATAATTAATTAATTAAAGGTTAATTAATTAATTTAGGATTAGAATTAAGATTGAGGAATGTCGATTAGATACTAACTTGAGATTTGAGGAATTGTGAGTTATGTGGAGATATTGAGGTTTAGTTGGTTGTGACGCTTATAGATTGAGTATGATCCTCATGGATCCCTTTGGGTCTAGGTGTGACCCCTTTGATGAATAGAGTTTGATATATCTTTATGCCTTGTTATTAGGCAGTGCCCCTCTCTCAAGATTGGAGGTTGTTGTGGTTGAGCTGAGTACGAGGTTGAGGTAAGTCCGTAAGACTTAATTAGCTGCCATCCTTATATTGGGTGTTTGCATGAGTGGTGTGTGCTTTGTATGTTGCTATGATAGCATGTGATGTCGTACATACCGACCTACGTTTTATTGATTGCCCCGTATGTGTGGCTGTGATAACCTTTCCCCTTCATCCCGCCGTTGAGTTTGGGAAGTTCTATTGAGACATGCCAGACCTGGTATAAGGGGAGGGCACAACACCACTCCCATAGGGTACACGGGTTGTATGACCGATTCCACTCCAGATGACTATCATTCTTAGAGGCGAGGATGTATCGGTCCTCGTGTCACATATTTTCATCTATATATATATATATGATTTGAGTGAATGACTATTATATAAAGATGATAAAATGGGTAAATGTGTGATAGCATGCTGATGTGTTTATCTTTCATGATTGTGCTTGTGCTTATGCATTACCTCATATATGTTTGGTTAGCTAACGGTTTCATACCGTGTTGTAGATGTTTACAGGTTAGGCGCTGTTGAGTGATCTGGCAGGGTGATAGGTCGGGGACTCTCGTACATTAGGTGGTTGGTTTGGGATGTTTACCCTTTACCTACTGCGTGAGGATGATGTCTTGTTTTCCCTCCTGTGTGAGGATGTCGTTTTATGTACTCGGCTATGTTGTTGTTTACTTTGGGTCGTACAATTTACACGGTTTTATGTATTTATTTTATATATGTCGGTGCCATGTTGTAAGGTCTAGTGAACTTGTTGTCATGCTAGGGTCAGGATCCATTGTGAGATCCTAGCCCAATGTGGCACTCCGAGTCCCGCGGATTCGGGGTGTTACAAGCGAGGAATCAGAAAACTCCTTTCTCAAGCCTTTTTATAGGGCGAAATAGGGTTACGAGAAAGCCCAATGACATGGCTGACGTGGAAAATATGACACGTCACAGGATCACCAAAATCACGGTCATGAACAACTTTCCATGACCGTAATTCAGGGCGTGGAACTAGATGACGGCACAATATGATTTCCATGGCCGTGGTTTAGACCGTGTAACTCTCTGTTGTGTTTTAAACTTACTTCCACGATCATGTTGCCAGATCCACGGCCATAATTTAGAGCGTGGACTTAAAATTCCTCTTCCACGACCGTAATTCAAGGCATGGTTCTTAAAACTCCTTGTTTTTGCCTTTGTTTCGTGACATCCTTCATCCATGCTCCTTCCTTAGCCTCTCCAATGCATCTCCTTGCCATCAAGCATGGTCAAACACTCTTTTCCTTCCTCATTTTGCTCCAATCCAAGCCTTTATTCACCTAAAAACAAAACGAAGCTAGTGTAGATCTCTATATCGACAAAGTGGGTGAACTAGCTCACAATTGCTTCAAACTCATATGTAAGAATACTATAAAGAGGGAAAAACAACTAAAACAAATGCCTAAAATATAGTCATATTTCATGCTAACAATTTACAATCACCAATGCTATGGTGAGCATTCTTAATTTCATCGAGAGTCACCATCTTGTCGAGAGAAGCAACGTCTTCAGGGTAAAGATGAGGAAGTTTGATGTCAGGGAATGGAGGGGTGGTGGGTGGGGGTTTGAGTGGGAGTCGGAAGTGATTGACTAAGGTTGAGTCGATGAGGTCGGGGTCATTTGTGATGGTGCCATCAAGGGTAGGGATTGCATTGATATGGTTAGCACAACAACAAGTTTTGATTCCTCTAAAGAAGTATGAAGAGCATTGATCACCATGGGCAATCCAGTTAGCTTTGGAAAGCTGAGCCAAAGTTGTGTAGAGGGCAAGTGTGCTGGCTTTTAAGGTAGAGGAGAGTCTGCTTTCCTCCTCTTGAAGACATCCGTCATGAAGGCTTTCCTGCAAGCGGATCTGGGTGTAGTGGAGGAGCTTACGTTTATCTTGGATAGTTGAATGTAAAGCCTCGAGTTTGACACTTGGGAATTTTTTGAGGTTAGACTTGAGCAGTTTGAGCTTTTAAGTGAGCTTAAACATAGGATTCCCATCAACCTCAGTGTCCCACGTGCTCTTGACACAGTCAATGAAGCCCTCATGGAAGGCCCAGGAATTGTTGAATCTGAAAGGGGTGTGACACTAGCCGGCTCAGTGAAGAGAAGAGCCGGACAGTGATCCAACACGTTTGGGTTGTCAAAGTGGGATTTGGAGCAGGGATGAGATGTGTGCCAATTAGGATTAGTGATGATGCGGTCTAGCTTGCACCACGTTCGAGCTCCATTTTGTTTGTTGTTCCAAGTAAATTTACAGCCAGAGTAAGGGTTGTCCGAGATGTCGTTAGATTCGAAACATGAGGCAATCTCGGAAGAAAGTTGCGAAATGCAAGAGAGATTGTTGGAGGATTTTACATCGGGGGAGAGTGTGACGTTGAAATCTCCAAGTAAGGCCCAAGATTTAGAGGAGTCCATAGATAGGGGCGATTTTCTAGTTGGTCGTTGGTGTAGATGAAAGAGACTTCAAGGCTTGTGGTTTGGTCAAGGTTTGGTAGAGGCTTGGAGATGTGATAGTGAATTATTTGGTCAATTTTGATGAAGGTCGAGAGGTGAAGCTTTGATAGGTTCCACCAAATACATATCTTGCAGTTGTGGGCGTGGGAGGAGTTAGAGATCTGGCACCAGTTAGGGAAGAGGGATTTGGAGATGCGCTTCTCATTGTTGGACCTGAGTCTAGTTTCGAGGATGGCAAGGAGATCAATACTTTGCTTCTTAGGAAAGGTTTGGATGGCTTTCTGTTTGGTAGGGTCATTTAATCCCCTAATGTTCCAAGAAGATATTCTAATATTCATTGGGGAGGGGTAGTTTGATCCTTGGTGGCACTTGCAGTCAAGGGAGGGGTGTTTGAAGGCTGGGAGTTTGCTTCGAGACTTGGGGAAAAGGAAGGTTGATTAGCGGTTTGAATGGGAAGGGGCTTAGTGGAGGTAGAAGAGGGAGGAATTGTGGAAAGGTTTGAGGCAGGGGGGTCACCCGTGTGATTAGAGGGGGCAAGTTGATTATCGTTTAGGCTGGGCAGGGGTTGGGAGGTATCGTGGGTAGGGATTGGGGTTGGTCGAATCTGATCGACTAGAGTAAGGGTCAGGGATGATCCTTTGGGAGATATCCGGTGTTGGAAGGAGGGGAATAGGGTTAGGGTTAGGGTTAGGGATGCGTCGTAAGTGTTGGCGAGGGACCTTGGGTATCTTGATCTTCACGATATCGCGAGTCTCCTTTGGAGCAGGACACTAGTGCACAAAGATAAGGCAATTAGGGCAACGTGAGGGAAGTCAGTCATAGGTCACCTTTTGAACGTATGTGGATCCGTCCGGACCAGTAAGGGTGACCTCCCGGAGGAGAGGGTGAGACGCTTGAATGTCCACCAGCATTCGAGCAAAGCCCAACCGCTCTTGGTAAGCCGAGCAAGAGTCAGTCAGGATGGGAGTACCCAAGGTAGACCCAATTCTGGCAAGCTTGTGCTTGGACCAAAACTGAAAGTCGAGATCATGAAGAGTAACCCAGATGGGTAAGGAGCTTAGGCTCGAGTAATCCAGAGGGAGGTCCTTGGTCCACCGTTTGAGAAGTAGTGTGGAGGATCCATTTGCAACGCAAGGGCTGCTAGACAAGATTGCATTGAGATCGTCTTCATTAGCAAAGTGGAAGAAGAAGAAGATGCCCTTCTCGTTTTGAAGGATCTTAGGTGCTTTGATGAAGTTCCAGTGCTCGTTAGCGAATTTGATCATACGCTGGTAGGAGATAGGGCTACCAAGGGGGAAACCCACAAGTGAGAGGAGCCATTTTTGTGTGTTTCAGCAAAATCTTCATCAGTGTATGTGATGAATCCTGATTCCAGCCCAGGAGTGAAAGGGAGTGGGACATGGTTCCAACACTCATTTTTCGAGACAATATCTTTGTAAATAATTGAGACGGCGGCTGTTTGAGCATGGGTCGCTTTGCATGCTTGGTTTTGGGGAAGAGAGTCGAAAGTCAGAGGGGTATGTCGGATGGCCACTTGGGCCGCAAGGAATCTGAACGGGTGATCCTCTCAAGAGTTCCATTTTCTGTGGGAGATGGACAGACTGACGCTCCAACTGCTTCAAAATCCAAGGCGCTCGGGATCACATCCAAGGGAATGGTACCGTCATTGATATTTGTGCCTGCCGTCATGGTTTGTGCCGAGGAGATAGATAGTGGAGCTACATTGCTAGACTGATCATACTTGGACTCGGCCATGGGCAGCACAACAGACAAAGGGTTAGGGCTAGTAGAAGACAAGGAGAGGGCGTGGTTGGTGGTTTTTGGGCGGTTTGGCACAGCGGAGGGAAAAGGGTGACGAACGATAGGGTTGGGGGAAGAGGAGGTTTAGAGTTCAGCCTTCTGGTTGTTGGAATGGATCAGGTCATCCGGGATTGGTTCAAACGGGCTTTCCGGGGAGTGCGGGGTAGGGGACGTGGGTGGTGGGTGGCTTTTGGGCGTAAGGGAGTGGGTAGAGGAGGGACGTTGCAACTCTGATAACTTGATGGTGAGACAACGGGATCTTCTCGAGCCGGCCTTGGGGGTGGCCAGCGCAGCGAAGATGGGCGGGGCGTGGCCTAGGGGCCACACTAGGGTGGAGCTGGCGAGCCTAACTCCGGGGCAAGGAGGAGAGAGAAGAGAGCATATTCAAAAGGTACTTTTTTTTTTCTTTAGAGGTGTTATTTTGTTCCCCCTTTTACTTTCTTTTACACACTTGAACCAAGCCAATTGAATTTAAAACACTTCAAATTATATACAGTTTGCTTGAAATTTGACCTTAATACTAATTGAGGTAATTTGTGACAATTGAGGTGTTTTCTCACTTCACATCATTCTTGAAGTGTGAACTTCCTATAAACAAAACAATGAAGCTGATATGTTAGAAGCATATCGAGAGATACTGTATTTGTCACCTTTCATGCGATTCTTTGTCACTCCCAAAAGGGTTAAGCATTTTGTCCTTTTTCGTAGTGACAAAACTTGGTCAAAGTGTCCCTTTGAAGTCTTCATGAAGGTTATCAAAAACACTTGAAACAATAAGGGACGTTTGTTATGGTAAAAAAAAAACACTTTCTTTTCTGTACTGTTGCTTTGTCACTTGATTAACAGATAGCCGTTGAAGACAAAAGTTGGGCTTAGACACAAGTTTATGAATTACAAGAAGGCCATCACACATTTCCAAAAGAGTAGTTGACAAAAGTTGGGCTTATTACAAATTA
Organism: Fagopyrum homotropicum; assembly: GCA_033239125.1. Classification (NCBI taxonomy): domain Eukaryota; kingdom Viridiplantae; phylum Streptophyta; class Magnoliopsida; order Caryophyllales; family Polygonaceae; genus Fagopyrum; species Fagopyrum homotropicum. The sequence continues at coordinate 66,443,045 of BSWB01000003.1, forward strand.
CAAGAACGATACTCACTTTACACATGCTTTAATGGAGTTTTATAACCCAGATTGGAATTATATATAAAGGGTGGTGTTTGAATAGGGAATGGTATTGTTGCTTTTGATTGTAGACGTAGGGAAATCCATAAAGCGGAGGGACGTCGATGCATGACACGCTTACCCATGGTACGTACTTGGATTTGCATGCAGACCAATCCAAACTCGCCTCCAGCTCTCTTTCAAATCTCATCTCTTTTTCTCTACTTTCCATGTTATTTTACAGCAAAAGAGGAAATACCAAATAAAGATGCTTAGAATCTGAAAAGTAAAGGGCTCATATCGAGAGAAACAATCCAAGGAAAGCTATTACTTTTCTTTATGACCGGGAAATCTCACTTTCACAAATTGCTCCAACTTGTAATACACACAGGCAATTTGCTTAAAAAATGATTCTGTCTTATTCTTAGTGTGCTTTTGGTTCCTCTTGAACATTATTTCGGGAAATTATAATTCTAAAACAATCTTATAATCCAAGTTCAAAAGTTTTATAAAACAGCAAATTCGATTGACCTCAAATACGAGAAGTGAACAACAAGTTCACTCACTTCAATGCACAATTGAATTGATCTTTGTCCTAGTCGACCAAGTGCAAATTTGGAACCATCAACAACACTGAAGCAATAAAGTAGAATTCCACTAAACGAGGCCAATTTTCTAAACCCGTCGAGTCTGTCACCTACCAATTGAGTCGATTACCTGCATATCGAGTCCGTCACCTGCAAATCGATTTGACTTGTATTGAGTTTGTAATCGGTTAAGGAACACGTGAATGCCTGCATGGATAATCTTGCAAAAAGTGAGAGCTACGTGAATGTATGTCATATTATTTTGCGAGATGCGAGTGTTGCTATGAATGCCTTTAGATAATATGATTGACATGATTACTGATATATTCAAACTTATAAATTGGGGTTTATTATTATCCTTGGTATGGTGATTTCTTAACTTTAGAATATTCTTAATAGGTTGACATTCTATTCATTAACTTTCTTTGATTTGATTTCTTGTAATATATAAATCCCCCTTTATTTTTCCTTCTTGCTAGGTACTTTGAATCATTTTTTTTTTGTTTTTCTCTTGTCACTAGCATTGATATGCTAGATTGCGTGTTATTTTCCATCTCTTCTCTTCCGGTTTTACATTTAAGACACTAATTAATAAGCTTTTAATGTCGTGTTCGGTCTTGACTTTATACTTTAGTTGGATCTTGTAATTAGCTTGTAAAATCTGAGGCTCTAAATTTAGGCCTTATCAAATTTGGGGCCATTTAATTTGACAAAGATTTTGATGGATTTTTTTTTTGTTTTAAATTAATTATTTAGTCTTTCTATTTTATTGATTTGTTAATTTTTTTGGTTGTTTATGTTTTCGGGTTGCATGTTCCGAGGAAGAAGTTCCAAGATACCACTTATCCTGCACGATGGTGAGCCGAGAAGGCTACTCCAACATCGATGTTCTACTTGATCGAATTAAACATCTCGATCAACCCGGCTAAAACCATCCTAATCGACTCATCCAATAAATCAATCATCCTTATCATCTTGTACAAAGATGTTCTGATACAGGGATAAGTTGTTGTGAGTCCAAATCTTTCGATACCAACAAGGATGAAACAATATCGATTCTTATTATAGGACTCGATCAAAGGTGGATAGTGGATAAAAGAAAGAAGGATGGCCGATATAATGAAAGGATGAAGGGATGACATAATGATGGTGATGAATTGATAGATGAATAGATAGGTTGAACCCTATGTACGACTTCGAGTAAGAAGCATGGTTGTAGAACCCTTCCACTACAATCTTTGCATAGGGAAACATCGTCTAAAGAATACAAGAAGGTTGCTTATGAATGGTTTGATAAGATATCGACTTGTAAACACAAGTAGAACGTCACAAAACAATCCAACTTATTGGCGAACGGAATGTCTTTCTCTCTCCCTCCCTCTCCCTCTGCCTCTCTCTCCACATCGAAATAAAATGTTTGTGTGAAAAACAAAACAAATATATTTGATAATTCAGGGGTTAGAAACATTGGGTACGAAATCCTCTTAAATAAGATAACTGATGATTAGACAATCTATCTTCTAATCTACAAGATCTATCTAAAGATCAATCATAATTAAAATAAGATATATCTCAAGATAAAATAAGATCTCATAAAATCTACCTTTAAGTCTTCTCTATTAGATGACTAAAATAACATAAAAACATTAGATGAAATTTGAGCTGAAAACATAAAAGGACCAAAACAGATAACATAATACATAATTAAAGGTCTTAATAATGGGCTGGAAAATAAGATCCAATTGATATAATTTCATCAACTATCCACGTGTGATATATTGCCTTGTACAAATGCGTTTGTGTCTTATCCGTGTTGAATGTGCATCACTATCTTCATGCTTTTCTACATTACTTCTAACAAGGTTAAACAATTCTCTACTTTATGCATATATCTTCTTGCTTGTTTTAATGAAAGAGTCCCTCTGCTAAGGTTTCGGTCCGATGACGGCTGCAAAGTCTTGCTTTTGGGAATTTGGTGACTTCCACACACTATTGCTACTTTCATAACAGTAGATAATGATAAAAGTAGGTAACGATCTAGAATCTCCTTGGACATAGACAAATCAAGACAGTCCTCTTAAACTCACGTAGCTTTCAATCCAACACTACATCGATTATAGGAAAACCCATCAAAAAGATAGAAATTCGGAAAGACCAAGAAAAACTTTCGCTTGTGGCCTTCAGTTTAAAAAGGTTCTAAGACCGTAACTTTCTCCGATGATTATAAAACCTCAAAGCTTTGATAAACCAAGACTCTTAAGACCAAGTTCTTTTGAATAAGGTCAATAAAACAAATTCCTCTTTTGGCCCTTCACTTGTTTAATCTAAACCAATGAAAATGTCCATTCCGTTCGGAGGTTTTCAAAAGGTAGGAATATAGAACTTTGAAAAGAAACAATCAAAACCTGAATTCGTAAAGATATATGCAAATATTATATTAAAGCATTATAGGGGTCGTCTAATCTTTAGATCAAGGATGAAGTTTAGCCAAAAATTATGAAATATAAATCAAAGATCATATATTCAATCAAGAAGGACATAACTTACAAGAGATTGGATCCTTCTGGGAAACCTTCAAGAAAAACTAGTAATATTTTACGGCTAGAATAAGGAGGGAATAAAAGCCTACTAAATTCAGCACGAATCAACATGTCAAATCCTAATATTTGGGGGTGTTTTAATATGGAAGAAATCAAGAGTCTAGGGTTTAAACAAAATATACACTTTCCAAAAGATAAATGTAGAGTTTTAGAAGTTCTACGTTGCGGCGCCAAAATGGCTAGCTAAACGGCAAGTATACGGCCACCATACGGCCATATGGCCCCCGTTTTGTGGTATGGTCACTCTCAGATGTGTGTTTATATGAACGAAAATAAGTCTTAAATTTATACCAGAAATAAAGCAAATAAGCGAACCCGCAATGTACGGATCAATCACAATAAAGACAAATATTCCAGGGTCGAACACATGGACTGTGGTGAATAGTAAAAGTTATCTAGCCAGATAATATGCAAATATCAAACATTGGAAAAGATAAAAAAAACAATAATGTGAATATATGTAATAATCGGGAAAGCGCATATCCTAGAGATCAAGGTATACAATTGTGGTTTTTTATTTAAGACTTCTAAAGATCTATGGACTGAGTTAGGATCGCAAAGGAAAGGTGTTCTAAGGTGGGATAAATCACGGGGGAGATTATCCATTATCCCTAATCAAAGCTCCCGTCACCGGGTAAGTCTCAAGCATCTAAGGAAAGGAATAATAATCTCAAACCAACCACTCAACCTAAGGGAATAAAACTAACCTTTACCGGGTAAGTCTCAGGTAAGCTCACAAAGGCAAGAAGAAGGCACGCTAAAACCTAATAAAGGATAAACTTCTATTACCTAGAAATCATCATCTTTGGCAACCAAGAAAGAGAATAACCGGGTAAGTCTCTTATCACGCTTAGATATAAGCTTGAAAGGCTCAACAAGGCTAGGATTTAGGCAATTTATAACCTAGGTTTAAGGATATAACATAAACGGCATAACAAAAGATACCACGGGTTGTTCTTTGTGAAATCTCGGCCAAAATTCTCAAGAATAGACCGAGATTCGTATATGCAAAGGTAAAAACAACTCTCAGGCTCCAATCTAAACTTAAAAGGCTCATTCTATCATCATCTATAACACAACCTCCAAACAATCACCCTAGAATCGCAAGAGTTTTAGCCAACGACACACATATTCAAATCAATATAGATATATGAAATCAAGAATCAAAATTCACCAAAAGAAAGGTAAGAAATACTTAACAAAAGGCCTTCAATAATCAAAATCTGTATGAAAGCAGGAACAAAGGTTCAGTCTTGTGTTCCAAAGCAACGAAATCTAAAAACTAAGTATTCTCCCAAAAATCTTTCACAATCTCTCTCAATCTTCAATGTTGTTGATGATTCAATCTCTCAAAGTGTTGTCGTATGATGTGTCAAGCTGTGTCAAATTGTGTTCAGAATGTGTGAAATTCAGTTCTCCAATCCTCGATGCAACAATGATATCTTATAGAAGAAGTTAGGGTTTGAAGTTTGCGTTTTGGACCGTTTTTACTAAACCACGGTCAAGCCCATACAAAATCTCGGCCGAGGTTTCCTCGAATGACCCAAGATTTGTACTCTGCAGCGTGTTATCTTATATGCTCCAGAATGCTTTCCCTATGGTCCCTCTTGATGCCTTGTCCATGAATGTTCCATTTCTGCTCCAAGTTATGCCAATTTACCTACAATTGCAATAAAACTTTGTGTAGATCTCTATTCTAACAATATAGGTAAATATCAACTCAATTTCTATGAGTATATGTCTATGCATGCAAAAAGAAAGGGAAAACCTATTTGTATGCATGTTTATACTAAGGTCATAATTCATGTCATCAAAATACCTAATACTTGCCTCTTGCTTGTCTCCAAACAAGGATCAAACTTAGTATACAAGATGATATGAATCATGCACATGCAAAAACAAAGAAAAACAACATTTTTTTTGGCTTGTGCTTCTATTCATAGATCACCCTCAAAGAATTGCTTCATAGCCAATGATAAATCAATTTATGATAAAAAAAAAAAGAATTACATCATGGATAGGATAATCTCACTTTACAAGAACTCATAACATGCATAATAACTTGCAATATATCTAAATCAATCATGTGGAATCCAATTTAATCCACGAAGTCAAAACACATGTGCATTAAGGTCTTAAGGACTTTCAAATATAAAGGCCAATAAACGTGTTATGGGTGAGATGCATTTAAGGATATGTGGTGCAAATCCGGGAAAAAAGAAAAACTCCAAAACATTAATAACTTCACAACACATCCACAAAAAATAAGCACTTCACATCACTTTTTATTTACTTTTCACTTGTGAACATGACATAGGTGCACAATAGCCGAAACCTTGGAGATCAACAATCCTCTTATTTTTCGTTGTGCCTCTAACCAGTTGTATATACCATTATTCGTTAGGACTATAGATCAATCAGACTTTGGCAAGATACAAACACCCGACTATGTGAATGGTACCGAGTTACTCATCATAAAAATCAACATCCCCAAACCTATTTTTCTATACATAACGCACTTCATTTTTTTAACTTCAGCATAACTTTCTCTTTTTCACTAACATGCTTCCTAATTCCCAAATAGGTAAAGAGAGGCATTTATACACTTTTTCAAGAGGTGCTAAAGCATGATCAAGATGAAGAAAGAAAAGAAACTTTTATTGCCTTAATCATTCCAAAAAGATGTGTAAGAAATTTTCACGCGGTTTCAACATTCAACACTCAACATGAATTAGAATGAAAGCAATTTACATTACATGCATGAAATTCTAACAAAGTATTCAAATCCCACATATGTTATAAATGTAATATCCGGAATTTTTATTCCGTTTAATTCCGAATTAACTCGGATTTCGATCCGTTGACTGTTTCCCATGCTATCTAGTATTTCTTCCTCCACAAATTCTATCATTTTATGTAGAATTTAATTCACATAAAATGATAGATTTATATCAAACCTAATTCATTTAATTGTTTCTGAACGACGACTTGTGACGAGACCATGACAAAGCTGAGACGAGGTCATGACGAAGCCCGACAACTTGGTGACAAGGTCATGCATGGGCTTGACAAAGCCATGATGAGTTTTTGACAAGTTTTGACAAACTTTCAGCCCAACTATTCTTGCCTTGTTTCATCCCATTATTTGATAATTTGGATTTCATTTGCCAGCCCTTGTCCTTCCCCTTGCTGGCAGATTGTTCCAGCCTCAACCCAACTTCAGTGTCAGCCCACACCATTTCTTCAGCTCAGCCAGAAGCAACCAGTGCACTCCTGTCTAGAACCGTCACCTTCCTCTCTCTCCCCATCTGCTTGTAACGGCCGGGTGTTACGCTGCCTGCCTTCCTTCTTCAATTTCGTATATCTTCTGTCCAAATGCACGCAAACCACTCCTCCCCTTCTTTTGTGTCGACGTTCAGATCTCAACAGCCCCATCGAAGCATCAACCTCGCACAACAACCCTCTTCTGTGCACTTCGACGCCAGGAACAGAAGCCCTTCACACTGCGACTGTGGTGAGTCTAAATCCTTCGACCTTCTCTTCACCTACTATTCTGTCGTCTCTACCCATCTGAACGAGACCCTTCTGCAGTGGTAGTCGAAGCCTTATTGCGGACGGCCTTCAGCACAGTAGTGAGGACATTTTTGCACACACCAAGTCGACTCCAGGAGCTGTTTCTGCATACGTTTCTGCATACAATCTACCCTAGGTGAGTCACGTTGTAATGGCCTCTCACTCCCTAGTTGTCCTCTTTCTATTCAGTCACACTATGGCCAAGAGTTTATATTCCATCCCTGCTATATTACAGATCGAGAGCCTTCCCCATCCCAGGATCTTACATAAGTTGCAATCAAGGATCTCAGTAAGGGGTAACTAGATCTCCTCTCCCTCCCTTGAATATATATCTTCTGTAATAGAATAAGTTAGAGTGTACCGTGTGCTGCTGATGAACTTAGGACATTGGGATCAATAATTAGTTTGGGTTAGAAGAGGGTGTCAAAAATAGTAGAAACAAATCTGCTGTAAATAATGGTGTTTTTTTTCAGTTTTAAGAAGTTGAAAACTGTCAATATTGTAGACCAATGTTAAGGAGTTATATTGAAGATCCACCGTTGAATTTTTGATAGATCATAAATAAATATAGGTAGTTTACTGTGTTAAAATTTGAGAAGAAATGAACGGTCGGATTAAATTTTATAAAGTCCCGAAGTAGAGTAGTTGAGTTGTTTTTCCAGCAGTGAATTTTGACTAAGTATAGGATATTTTTAGTGTTGTAGCCAACTTTAAGGATTTTTGTAGAAGTGATAGTTGAACAGTTTTAATAAATTCTTGCTCCTATGAGTAGATTGGATATCATAGATAATTTAGGGAATTATTTCGGAACTTTTATAAGTTTATTCTAGTTTCATATTTGAAGCTGTAGTTGGACCTTAGGGACTTTTCGGGAAGTAGAAAAGTGTGTAGTTTCTCTAGTTTTTACCTAAAATCATTCTAGAGAGTAGAATACGGCTAGTTAACCTCAAGTAAGAATTTAAGCACGTATTACGAGATTTTTAGAAGTCTCGGGACCAAGGGTAAAATAGTCATGTTATCTTAAATGAGTACTGTAATAGTTTCTGTTCTAATAGGATCTCACATCTTAGGAGTTTTAGACTTCTAAGTACCTAGGGAAATGTGTTGACCCACTTGCCTCCTTTGGCAGGCAACTGAGTTTCTGCAGTTATCGATTGAGTGGTGATTAAGAGAGTCGAGATTCAATTTTGGTAAGTCTACGGACTTACTTAGCTGGCTTCTTATATGAGTGTAATGTGTATGAGTGGTGTTTGTCAGTAATGATAAACAACAAAACTGGAATAGGCCGACTTTAGTATATTGTGTAATTGACCCAAGTGATTGATAACGGGTCGTGACATCATCTGCCTAGCTCTTGCGAGAGTCTAGAAGGTTCCCTGCGACCAGCCCAGTCAGGTAGACGGTCAAATGTATTAGTACCATTCTGCGCTGGTAAACGGGGACAGGGGTGAGGTTTGGAAATCCCTCGTCTCACAAAATAAGTATTATTAGTAATGACATATCACCTAATTAAAGATAATAAAAGGATTGAATGTTGCATGTTGATTGTTTATGATGTGTGATTGTGCTTTTACCTTTATACTTATGCATAGATTGTTAGCTAACGGTTTATACCGCTTGTAGATGCCTTGCAGGTTAGGGAGGCGATCGAGTGATCCGGCGGTAGTGGGCAGCCGGGGTCCCGTGCATTATAGGACGGGACTGTTATCTTTTTATTTCACGACTGTTGAGACTTATGTTGTTACTTTGGTTTTGAGACTTGGCTGGATTGTTTTCAGTTTGTACTTTCCTTTCGCCCATGATATAAAACTCTACGTTTTGCCTTTTTATTTGTGCCGTGTTGTAAGGTCCGATGAAGTTGTTGTCAGGCTAAGGGCCGAGACCCATTGTGAGGTCCCAGCTCATAGCATTCCGAGTCCTCTAGGATTTGGGGTGTTACAATATCGTATCAGAGCCCTAGGTTGGCAACAACGGCACTCGCTATCTTCAAAAAGGCCGAATGTTCGCTCAAAAGTGTGCGTCACTAGTTTTAAATTTATATCTAGAACTTAAGCGAAAGCAAACCCGCAATGTACGGATCAGCTGTAGTAAAGCAAGAAATTCCAGAGTCGAACTCAGGGATTTGGTGAGAATAAAATCGATTTCAGTTATCTAACAAAGTGCAAAAGCTTTTGTGATTAATAAAGGAGGGAAATGATTCCAAGGATTCAAGTATCCGACTACGGCTTTCGATTCAAGACACTTCTAAAGATCAAAGGACAGAGTTTAAATTGCCAAGGTTATGAGTTTCAAAAGTAGATATCGTACGGTGAAGTTCCGAAGCCTATTTGTCTAATCCAAAGGCTCTCTCTATAAGGGTTGTTGAGGCTGCAATATAGAAAGGTCTAGGGATAAGAATTACACTCAAACTAACTACCTAAAACCCCAGGATGTGACTCTCCAAGGTAAAGATAGAAAGCACACTTAAAACCTTAATAAAGGATGTTGAGTCTCTCTATTACCCAAATCTTACAATCTTAATCTATTAAATGTAGAATAAATGATGAAGTCTCTTCAAACAATTAAATAGAGGTTAAAAAGGTTCAGTAAGGTTGGGATTTAGGCAAGGATTAACTTTGGTTAAAGAATAAATCAATTAAAGATCAGTAGAAGAATAAATCGAGTGGATCATAGCAAAATCGGACGTATTCCTGAAGAATAGCACGATTTATCTGTTATCGCATAGTTAAAATCTAAACTCTCAGGGTCCAAATGTTTGAATGAGTTCAGTCTATCATCATCTAAGCCTCAATCATCAAATATTCTCCCCAGAATCACGAAGGTTCTAGCCAACCATTTTCAAAATCAAATCAAAATTGAGATTCAATGAATAAATCAAATAAACCCGAATTTTGAATAAAAACTCAATAATCTCCAAATCTCTAAACCAAATTCAAATCCAATCAAAGTATCTCTCAATTTACTCAGTAATGTGTTCACAAACCACAAGAATCGCAAAGGAAACAAAGAATCTCACAATGATGATCAATATTGACTTCCCGGCTATCTCTCTTTTAATCTACTTCCAAGAATCTTCAATCTCTCTCAAACGTGTAAAGATCTCCCACTGCGGAACCCCGATTTTCGTTCCTAGGGTTCCAATGTATAGTTCCTTGCTAATGGGGCACTTGGTAAAACACTTCTCAACTCCAAAAGTGATGGGCTTTGAGTCGTCTTTATCTTTGGGCCGAAAGGTAGGAAAGTCGTGCTAGCCGATTTACAAGGAAAACCGTTCGATTTTTGTGAAGGAAAATCGTCCGGTTTATATGCAAGTCGGCACGATTTTCTTCAACAAAGAATGCTCGTCTTTTGACTTGTTTTCTTCCTCCCTTTTGTGACTCTTTTACACAAATCCTTTGCTCTTTGTGATTCCTCTAAGACTCCTTAAGCTTCCCTAATAGCCTTAGATGCTCCTTGCTCCACTTTTGCTTCCAAATCCACCGAATTTACCTACAATTCAACCGAAACTCGTGTAGACCTCTATTTCCGGAATATAAATGAATAAAGCATAAAAGGTACATAAATTCTCTCTAAATGCAAGGTAAATAGAGGTAAACCTCTACAATATGCATGATTATAATGGTATATATTTCATGTTATCAAAATACCCCATACTTGCCCCTTGCTTGTCCGCAAGCAAGATTCAAACCTAGAATACAAGATGTCATGGATTATATATATGAAAACTCAAAAACCTTTTGTTTGGTAGTGCTTCTTTTTATTGGATCACCCTCAAAGTAATGTTTCAAGAACATAGGAAGACAAGGCATGTATCAATGATAATCATAATACGAACTAAATCTCTTTTACTTCTCAAAAACACAAATAAAAGATATGATAAAGATGTAGAGACAATTAAAATCAAATAAATCTAAGCCATGAAGTCGTAAATACATGCATAAAAGTCTCAAGGTCTTCCAATCAAAGAAAAAGGTCTAAGAAACGTGTTAAGGGAGGGAATTCTTTTAAGGAATTGTGGTTCTAATCCGGGAAAGAGGAACAACATAATACCTTCAAGAATTTTACTTCACCACACATGCTTTGCATGTAAAAGCTTTGCTTTCTTTGTACTTTACTTTCTGAGAGTATGGGCAGCAGTGCACAATAACCGAAGCCTAGGAGATCGGCGTTTCTCAATTTCGAGATGCCTCAAACCCTTGATGCACATACCATATCCCGATAGGACTTGTCATTCAATCGGACTTTGACAAGACACAAACATCCGGCTATGTGAATGGTGCCGAGTTACTCATCCTCATGTTCAACGTCCCCAAACCTATAATTTGCTAGACTTTCACTTAACACATTTTTATTGGCCCTCCCACATCAAGCATGCCTTTTTTTTCAATCGCCTATCCTAATTCCCGGATGGTAAAAAGGAGGTCAAATATTTCATTGAGGAGCTAGCATGAGCAAGATATGAACTAGAGAAGAAGTGAATTGCCTTGGTCATTCTTATATGATGCAAAAGAACTTATAATATAGCTTCGACAATTATTTCATTCTCTTATAAAAACATCAAGATCATATAAACTATTCATGTGTTCAAGTAAGAAAAGTAAGCTCATTCATGCTATAATTAAAATCTCAACGTGACCACGTTGAGATTTTAATTATAGCATAAAAATGTGTCTCTCATCATAGAGGTCATTTCCATCATAAGAAGCACAAAATTTTTTGAAAATTCATAATTTTTGAATGAAAGCATGCAAATACGAATGTCATAGTGGAAAGCAAGTAGTTCAAGAGTTATTACAAGCCAAATCATCAAATGTAATACAAAGTACATAGAGTGCAAAAATGAAGTAAAAAAGATTGTAAGTACCCCCACCCCATACTTAACCTTCACATTGTCCCCAATGTGAAAAATCAAGCATAAAATGGAGAAAAATACTTACAATGTAAAAGGGAGTGAGAGCTCAATCCTCGGTCGGTGGTGGTGGTGGAGGATATGGATACATCGGTGCGCTGGGATCGTAGAAGTGGCTGAACTTATGGTAGTACATGTCTCTCATCTAGCCATCATAGGAGGAGTGTCTAGCATCCGTCTCCCGCCGGTACGCTGCGAACTGAGTGTTCAGGGTGCTGTAGTCGGCGTGGAGGGCCTGATAATCTGACCGCAGATCATGGTAGTCGGTGCGTAGACCTTGGAAACTAGAGACTAAGTCTCTAAAATTTCGGCGAAGTCCATGTCCGCGTCCCCGTTATCTTCCGTGGCTAGGAGGGTGTGCAAAGGAATGACGGGGTGGCTGCATCTCATCCTCCGTCTCCTCGGTGCCTCGACTAGTCCGGCTAGGTCTTGCACCATGAGTATCGGTATCCATGGCATCCGTGGCATCTCCACTATAAGTGTCACTCTCAAACTCTTGCATGTTCCCCTGGTGTACTCCGTCCTCATGATCCTTCTCATCCTCAGTGTCACCTGCATCATCATCATAATAACAAGAAGAAGGAGCTACCTCCTCAAGCATGAGTACAAAAGTCTCCTTCCAATTCCTCTTGTTCCGAATGGTGTATTCGGACTTCCACACTATCTCGGATGGCTTCTTTTGTGGATCCTTTGCCCACGGCATGGGCACATGAAGAGTTCCTCTACCTCGAGGAATCAAAACCTATCATGCTACCAATCTTTGTGATCCTAAAGGTTGGGCACTCTCAGCTAAAGTGCAATCTGAAAAATTTAACTCCAATGCCTTTGCCACATGAGTGACAAGGCCTCCAGCACATATGTCACCCTTTGCCTTGTTGGCTATCATTCCTATATAGTCAGCAAGAATAGAGGTGATGTCGGGAATGGTGCTACAAGTCATACAATACATGATAAAGAGCTCATCGGCCTTGAGCTTCCGTGGAGTCTCCGTCCGTGCAAACAAGCTCTCACTAAGAATCCTATGCACTACCTTAAAGGAAAGGTTGTACATACTAGTCTCTTTCGAATTCCCGGGTCTCCACTTATCACCACCATACTCTCCCACTGAAATGGTTTCCCAAAAGGCACTAGCACTCACTCCTCTCGCGAATGTGCCTGCAGAAGAATAGGGAAAACCAAACAAATCCCCAAAGTCATCAATATTCATGGTATGGTTTTGGTTCATGAGGCGGAAAGAGACCGTCCTCTCTCAAGGATCATGCTCAAACGTACTTAGGAATTCTAGGGTGATCTCGGTATAAGCATCCTCCCTAATCATAACAAACTGACTCAACCCAACTCTATCTAGCATCATGTCCACATCCTCTCGAACAAACAAAGAGTCTAAGTCATCTAGCACAATGTATCGAGGAGGGGTGAAAGGACGATCTAAGAGATGTTCGTATCTCTTCTTATGTTTTGAGAGGGGAGGGGGGAGTTTTGGTTTAGCTTGAGAGGGTGGTGGTGGTGGGGAAGGGGCTTCGGAAGAAGATCCCATCTTCTTCACCGCATTTCTAGTGATTCTTTTCAAAGTCTCCATTCTGCAAGGAAAAATCGTCCTGTTCTAGGGAAAAATCGTCCGATTTTTCTGGGCTAGGTTGATTTTTCTGTCGATTTCAACACAACTCACAAATCTGTAAAGTTCTGAGCAAACTAACACCACACACAGTCTCCTAGGGGTGTTTCTAAGAAAAGCCCTCAATCAATCTCAGCAAACAAACAATCTCTAAGCAAGAATCAAAATCGAGCGAAAAACTTAGGTTTCGAATTGAAAAACCTGAATTCCGGATGAATGAGTCATTTGACAAGCTTGTTGTTGCTAGATCCTTTTTTCTTGTCTAAAGTACTTCAGTTTAGGCTCAAGAATTGTTCAAAACGATTAACAAACGAGGAGATGAGAGGGTAGGCGATTTTCGGCTCTTTGGGAGGAATAGAAATCGGGAATGGGGAAATGTGGAATGAGAGAATCGAGTGGTGAAGGATTTATATAGACTGGAGGTTTTATGAAGAAAATCGGACGATTTATTGGGTCGATTTATTTACCGGCCCGATTTTTCTTCACTTTCTCAGCTCAAAAGGGAAAATCAGACGATTTATTTTAAGGGGGTCGATGTGGGGAACGATTTTTCTCCCTGTTGCCAAAAATCGTCTTGCTCTGTTCCGGAATCGAATGATTTACTTTGTGTAGCTCGATGTCTTTCCTTCTTTTCTTTGAAAATTGCAATTTGAACTATTTTGTATCCCCTAACTTCATTGATTTCTCAATTTGGACCTAGTTCATGCGATTTTTGACACAAGCAAACCAAGAGTGGATCGAGGATCAAACAAAAGCAAAAACAAAAGAAACAAACAACTAAACTAAGCTATACTAAGTGACAAGAAAAGAAAAGAGTTATACTACCATGTGTTGCCTCCGAAGAAGCGCTAGATTTATCGTCTTTACCTGGACGGTGTTTGTTTATATGTTTAATGGAGGAGGATAGAAGCTATCTCCTCAACCGGAACTTCGGGTGTGTACTTATTTAACCGTTGGCCATTTACTTTGAAACTACCGCTTTGTTCACCCCATACTTTAACTGCACCATGGGGAAAAATTCGTTTAATTACATAAGGTCCTGTCCAACGGGATTTAAGCTTACCTGGGAATAGTCGAAGCCTTGAGTTGAATAGAAGAACTTGATCTCCTTCTTTCAAATCCTTTGGGATGATGTGCTTATCATGCCAACGCTTCGTCCTTTCCTTGTAGATCTTTGCGATCGCATACACATTCAGCCGGATCTCGTCTATCTCGTTTATGTCCAATAGCCGCTTCTCTCCGGCTTCTTTCATGTCAAAGTTGAGCCACTTGACAACCCAATATGCTTTATGCTCTAGCTCTACAGGAAGATGACAAGATTTACCATAAACAAAGTTATATGGAGTCGTACCTATGGGTGTCTTAAAGGATATCCTGTACGCCCACAACGCATCGTCGAGCTTCATTGACCAGTCCTTCCGTGTTTTAGAGACAATTTTCTCTAAAATTCCTTTAATCTCTCTATTGGATATCTCAACTTGTCCGCTAGTTTACGGATGGTATGGCGTAGCTATCTTATGGGTCACCCCATACTTAGCCAATAGAGTCTCAAATCGACGGGCTGTGAAGTGCGTTCTTCCATCACTAATGATGGTTCGGAGAGTCCCGAACCTTGGGAAGATCGTTCAATTAAAGAACTTCACCACTACCATTGCATCATTAGTAGGAGAAGCGATTGCTTCTACCCATCTTGAGACATAGTCTACGGCTAGAAGTATGTACTGGTTTCAACAAGAGGATGGGAATGGTCCCATAAAGTCTACTCCCCACACATCAAATATCTCCACTTCCTGTATGTTGTTGAGGGGCATCTCATTCCTCCTAAAAATATTACCTTTCCTTTGACAAGCATCACAAGCAACAACATATTTTTTCACATCTTTGAATAAGGTAGGCCAAAAGAAATCGGAACGAAGTACCTTAACACAAGTTTTTTGGGAACTAGCATGTCCTCCACAAGGTAGAGAGTGGCAATGGCGGATGACACTTTCCACTTTATCTCCCGGAATGCATCTCCTATATATGCCATCGGGACCTCTCTTGAAGAGAAGAGGTTCGTTCCAATAGAAATGTTGGACGTCCTTGAATAACTTCTTTCTTTGAGCATACAAAAGTCCGGGGGGAATCTCCTGACAAACAAGGTAATTTACAATGTCAGCAAACCATGGATTATTACCTTTCGAGATATGTTGAAGGCATTCTTCAATCTCGTGTAGTTGTTCGCTAGGGAATGAGTCGTCTATAGGGAGCTCATCCGCCTCGTTGGTTAGGTGTGGAAGACGACTAAGGTGGTCAACAACTGAATTTTCCGAGCCTTCCTTGTCACGGATCTCTAGATCGAACTCTTGTAAGAGTAGGATCCATCTTAGAAGCCTTGGCTTCGCATCCTTCTTTGTGAACAAGCAACGGATTGCTGAATGATCCGTATACACTATCACCTTTGCACCTACAAGATAGGAACACAATTTTTCAAAAGCATAAACTAGGGCTAGAAGTTCTTTTTCCGTAGTGACATAATTCAATTGAGCTTCGTCTAGCGTCTTGCTAGCGTAATAGATGGCGTGTGTACGACCATCTTTCTTCTGTCATAGTACAGCTCCTATAGCGACGTCGCTTGCGTCGCACATAACCTCAAAAAAAAAGAGTCCAATCGGGTGGTTGGACGATGGGTGCTGAAATCAAAGCCTCTTTGATCTTGCAAAAAGCTTCCAAACATTCTTTCGAAAACTCGAAAGTTGCGTCCTTCATTAAAAGATTAGTTAAGTGTTTTGAAATCTTAGAAAAATCCTTTATGAACCTCCTATAGAAGCCTACATGTCCTAAAAAGCTTCTAATTCCTTTCACCGAGGATGGAGGAGGTAGTTTCTCAATAGTTTCTATCTTAGCTCTATCAACCTCTATTCCTCTATTTGATATTAAGTGACCTAACACAATTCCTTCGGTGACCATAAAATGACTCTTCTCCCAGTTTAAAACTAAGTTAGTGTCTTCACATCTCTTAAGGACTAGTGAAAGGTTAGAGAGACAATTATCAAAGGAAGAACCATATACTGAAAAGTCGTCCATGAGTACTTCCATGATATTTTCTACATACTCCGAAAAGATTGCCATCATACACCTTTGAAAGGTGGCTGGAGCGTTGCATAAGCCGAATGACATCCTTCTATAAGAAAACATACCCCAAGGGCACGTGAAGGTCGTCTTCTCTTGATCATCCGGGTGAATGGAAATCTGAAAGAAACCGCTATATCCATCTATATTACAAAAGTAAGAATTTTGGGCTAACCTTTCCAACATTTGATCAATAAAAGGAAGGGGAGAGTGATCCTTCCTGGTAGCCACATTCAGTTTACGGTAATCGATGTACATTGTCCATTCCGTAACTCTCCTTGTGGGAATAAGCTCGTTGTTCTTATTGGAAACAATGGTAATGCCTCCTTTCTTTGCTACTACCTGCACGGGACTCACCCACTTGCTATCTAAAATAGGGAAGATGATACCTACATCAAGTAGATTAAGGATTTCTTTCTTCACGACCTCTTTCATGATTGGATTTAACCGTTTTTGAGGTTGGCGTGAAGGTTTGTAATCCTCTTCCATTAATATTTTATGCATACAAAGAGAAGGTTTAATGCCTATCAAGTCATCAATAGTATAGCCTAATGCTCTCCTATGTTATCTTAGAACATTTATAAGCTTCTCTAGTTCATCATCATTCAGATTTGCACTAACTATAACAAGATATGTAGAGTTAGGCCCAAGGAATGCATACCTTAAGTGTGTAGGAAGTGGCTTCAATTCCAATGAAGGAGGTGCTTTGATCGATGATTCATGACCATCTAATGTCATGGGAGAAGCCTCTGAAAGTGGGGAAGGTGCACTATTAGAGTTGAGAACAACTGTAGTCAAGTTCGTAGAAACTTGAGAAATCAACGCTAATTCGTCCCCCTCTAAAGAAAATCGGCCGATTTGAGGGGCGATTTTTCTTTCTGTTGCCAAAAATCGACTTGCCTCTTCTGAGATCGTGTGATTTATTTGGTGTAGGTCGATTTTTTTCACAGTCTCCGGGGTTAATTTCAGCTCTTCAAATCCTGCTCTTGGCTCTTCCTCTGCATCTTCCAATGCTTTTACCTCATCATCACAATCATGTTCTACTCCTTTCTTCATGATACTCATACTAAAAACCTTTTGAAGTGGATCTTTCATTAGGATCGAACTCACCACTTCTCTAGACTCTTCTTCATCAAAGATGTAAAAAACATCTTCTCTCAAAGCTGGCTCTTTGATTAAAGAGGAAAGTACAAACTCCACTCTCTCTTCACCTATATTGAAGGATAGCTGTCCATTCTTTCAATCTACCATGCATCCGGAGGTTGCGAGGAATGGTCTCCCAAGAATGATGGGAACTGGATAATCTACAGGGATGTCAAGAACGACAAAGTCTATAGGAATGTAGAACTTACCGAGTTTTAAGGGAATGTCTTCTATTATCCCAACAGGCCTAGTGATGGAACGATCGGCCATGTAAAGCGTCATCTTACCGGTCTAGGTTCTCCTAGACCAACTACCTTCCACAAAACAAGTGGTATGATGCTTACACTTGCTCCAAGGTCGCAAAGTGCATCATAAGTAACCTCTCCTAAGGTGATGGGTATGCAAAATGATCCTGGATCACGCAGCTTAGGTGGCATATTCTCCGTCATAGTCTTGATGAGTTCGGAAGACTCCGTGCTCATCTTGACTTCTCCAATATCTTCTAACTTCCTCTTGTTCGAGAGGATTTCCTTTAGGAATTTCCCATAAGCTGGCATACCTAAAATTGCATCCATAAAAGGTATATTAATATGTAGCTTACTCATAAGATCAATAAACTTACCGAAGTGTTTATCTAGCCGTGCCCGCGCTCTAGATTGAGGAAAAGGTAGAGGTGGTTTGTAGGCGGGAGGAGGAACATAGACATCTTCCTTCTCCTTTTCTTTCCCTTTTTCGGTGGTGGTTTCAACTACTTTAGGTTGAGGATCGGTGGTTGTTACACCACTTCTAGTAGTGATCGCCATAACCCTTCCCTTCGGATTATCTTCCGTCTTTCCGGGAAGTTTCCCTTGATATCTCGGGACTTCTCCGGCTTTGCTGAATACTTGGTTTTCTAAAGCTTTGTGAGCTTTATCAACCGAAGTTATATAACTATCCAATCCTTGTAGCTTTCCTAGGATCGTCTCCAACATGGGATCGGGTTTCTCCTTCTCCGTCTTGTTCCATCCATTTGATGATTGCTCCTGACTTTTCAAAGGAGTAGAAGAAGATGGAGATGTTAAAACTTTTTCAGCATGTGAATAAGGATTACCTGGAGTTTGTTGATTGGATCTCCAATTGTTGTTGTTGGAGTTCCTATTGTTATTATTCCAGTTGTTGTTCCGGTAGTCATTCCTACTCCCTTGATTGTTATCCCTCCCCATATAGTTGGCTTCCTGCTCCTTCGCCTTTTGAAAGCTAGTTTTGATGACTTCCTTCAACTCTTTGATCTCATTATTGAAGGAAAATATTTGTGTTTGCGCAGCTTGATTCAACTTAGCTCCCGGATCTCCTTGATTCCGGCTATTTGGATCCACCTTTCAGTGGGAATACTTCTCAATCACTTGGGCTTGCTTCTCAATGAAGTCCCAAGCATCATCTTCTTCCATGTTTATGAATGTGCCACAAGAGAGAGATTGGAGACTGAATCGTGTTTCCACATCCAACCCCTTATAGTAGATCTCCAACAATTCTAGCTTTGAAATGCCATGGTGTGGGCAATCCAATAAGAGATCCTGAAACCTTTCCCAAGAATGAAACAAACTTTCGTTAGGTTTCATAGAAAATGCATTGATCTTACCTCTCAATTCCGCCGTTTTGGATGGCGGAAAGAACTTGGTGAGGAACTCCGAAGATAGATCCTCCCATGTGGCAAGCTTTCCAGCTGGAAGAGCTTAATACCAAGATAGAGCTTTGTCCTTCAAAGAGAAGAAGAACGGTTTGATCTTGTAATTATTTGTGGTAGCCCTCTTCGGCTTCACTGTCTCCATAAGAATCTCGAAATTCTGCAAGTGTTGGTGTGGAGATTCAGCACATGCTCCACCAAATTGACTTTGGCGAACCATGGTGATAACTTGTTGACTGAAATTGAATTCCTGGATATCCTCAGCTTCGAAATTCACACCTAGACGGCACGGTTGCTGAATCGTATCCATTCTTTGCCCAAGAGTTCGTGGTTCTTCCCCTTCATGAGCAACTCTCGCATTTCCAGCGGGAATGCGAGGAACAACCGGTAGTCTAGGGTTGTTACGAATGGGATGAATTACCGGATCGATTTCCTCTAGTTTTGGCATATCAGGATCTTCATCATCGGATGAATCATCTCTAATGGACTTAGTTGGTTTCTTGACTATCTTCTTCTTCTTAGCATCATTCATCTCCAACTTCATGTCCAACATCATAGCTTTGAGTTCATCAATTTGGAATTGATGACTCGTTGCCTCGTCCAAACGAGTTTTCTCACTAAACCTAAGTTGAAGTTGAGCTTCATCCAACTCAGCTTGGACGTTTCTCTCGTTATTTTCAGCCATCTTCTTTTCCTTCAACTTCCTTCTTAAAGTTTTCTCTAGTTCAGGGTCAAATGGAACAAGATCTTTGGTAGATCTAGTCTTTCACATATACCTAAAGAATTTGCAAAGATCACTCAAGTAGACAAATCAAATCACAAGAGCAAGAGCTCCCAAGCAAGACAACCGAAAACCAAATTTGGTCTAAACCAAATCCCCGGCAACGGCGCTAAAAACTTGTTCGCTCAAAAGTGTGCGTCACTAGTTTTAAATTTATATCTAGAACTTAAGCGAAAGCGAACTCGCGGTGTACGGATCAGCTGTAGTAAAACAAGAAATTCCAGAGTCGAACTCAGGGATTTGGTGAGAATAAAATCGATGTCAGTTATCTAACAAAGTGCAAAAGCTTTTGTGATTAATAAAGGAGGGAAATGATTCCAAGGATTCAAGTATCCGACTGCGACTTTCGATTCAAGACACTTCTAAAGATCAAAGGACAGAGTTTATATTGCCAAGGTTATGTGTTTCAAAAGTAGATATCGTACGGTGAAGTTCCGAAACCAATTTGTCTAATCCAAAGGCTCTCTCCATAAGGGTTGTTGAGGCTGCAATATAGAAAGGTCTAGGGATAAGAATTACACTCAAACTAACTACCTAAAACCCCAGGACGTGACTCTCCAAGGTAAAGATAGAAAACACACTTAAAACCTTAATAAAAGATGTTGAGTCTCTCTATTACCCAAATCTTACAATCTTAATCTATTAAATGTAGAATAAATGATGAAGTCTCTTCAAACAATTAAATAGAGGTTAAAAAGGTTCAGTAAGGTTGGGATTTAGGCAAGGATTAACTTTGGTTAAAGAATAAATCAATTAAAGATCGGTAGAAGAATAAATCGAGTGGATCATAGGAAAATCGGTCGATTTCCTAAAGAACAACATGATTTATATGTTGTCGCAAAGTTAAAATCTAAACTCTCAGGGTCCAAATGTTTGAATGAGTTAAGTCTATCATCATCTAAGCCTCAATCATCAAATATTCTCCCCAGAATCACAAAGGTTCTAGCCCACCATTTTCAAAATCAAATCAAAATTGAGATTCAATGAATAAATCAAATAAACCCGAATTTTGAATAAAAACTCAATAATCTCCAAATCTGTAAACCAAATTCAAATCCAATCAAAGTATCTCTCAATTTACTCAGTAATGTGTTCACAAACCACAAGAATCGCAAAGGAAACAAAGAATCTCACAATGATGATCAAGATTGACTTCCCGACTACCTCCCTTTCAATCTACTTCCAAGAATCTTCATTCTCTCTCAAACGTGTAAAGATCTCCCGATGCGGAACCCCGATTTTTGTTCCTAGGGTTCCAATGTATAGTTCGTTGCTAATGGGCCACTTGGAAAATCACTTCTCAACTCCAAAAGTGATGGGCTTTGAGTCGTCTTTATCCTTGGGGCGAAAGGTAGGAAAATCGTGCTAGCAGATTTACAAGGAAAACCGTTCGATTTTTGTGAAGGAAAATCGTCCGATTTATATGCAAGTTGGCACGATTTTCTTCAATAGAGAATGCTTGTCTTTCGACTTGTTTCCTTCCTCCCTTTTGTGACTCTTTTACACAACTCCTTTGCCCTTTGTGATTCCTCTAAGACTCTTTAAGCTTCCCTAATAGCCTTAGATGCTCCTTGCTCCACTTTTGCTTCCAAATCCACCGAATGTACCTACAATTCAACCAAAACTCGTGTAGACCTCTATTTCCGGAATATAAATGAATAAAGCCTAAAAGGTACACAATTTCTCTCTAAATGCAAGGGAAATGGATGTAAACCTCCACAATATGCATGATTATAATGGTATATAATTCATACCATCACCGAATAAACAAATAAACGGAAACCGCAAGGGTTCCGAAATTTTAAAATGAAATTTGTTTTCAAAACCATGAGCATAAATGGGTTGGGATAGAATGCATGGACCGCCGTTACCTCCGCTGAACTCGATGGCATAATTTATTGGACTTTTGTTATAACTTGTGTTTATTAGTTGCGTTGTGATATTTAGGAGTGACCTAGAGTAATAAGATAGTTATGTCCTTACTAGTAATTAAAGTAGTCTTATATTCATCACATCTCTACCAGATGGCACGTACGAGAGCGACAACTTATGTTGGACGAGGAGAGGGCCGACCTCCCCTTCCTCCAGGAGGTCAGAGATAGGGACGTGTGGGTAGGCCTCAGAGGGGCCGAGGTCAGGGACGTGTTCCTATTGTAGATCTGCCAGCTGCGGATGTACCTGCTGAGGAGGTGGCTGAGAGTTTTGTTCCCAAGGTTAGGGATGGCACCGCTGCTAGGTCCGGAGTACGGAGTGTAGGGCCTGCTGATTCTGGCCGTGTATCGATTGGAGCATCGGAGTATCGAGCTTATGTCCAACAAGTGCAAGAGGCATATAGGGCCGGAGTACTACCTCCAGCACCGCAGGTGCCAGCTAGGTTAGTAGAGGTCTCTCAGAGGGTGACTTAGGTGGTAGTTCCATCGGTGGTAGCTGCACTAGTGAGGGTTATCGTGGATGACCGAGTGAGAGACAAGCTGAGGGTGCCAAGGCCGGATGAATGGTTGAAGACTTTCAACCATCAACGAGTTCCCACATTCGACGGGAATGTTAGACTTGAGGTAGAGCATTGGATTAGTCATGTGGAGTCCGCGCTAGAGGCGATTCGCTGTCCCGAGAGTCGTAAGGTGGAGCTGGTTCATACCTTGTTTAAGGACCAAGCACAGTATTGGTAGAGGACAGTGCGGGGCGGAGTTTCCCGATTTGAGCAGTTGTTGAGTCTCGTGCGGGAGACTTTTTGTCCTACCTCGCTGAAAAGAGACCGGGTGTAGGACTTCTTGGAGGTAGGATTTGAGGATGTTCCGATAGCTGAGACGATTTGGAGGTTTCGGGAGGAGTTGTTACCGTTGGGTCCTGCTGCACCACATGTGGACAAGCACGTGTATCTCTTCTCCCGGAGACTGAGGGAGACTACACGCTCCTATCTAGCAAGGTTCCACTGTGATTCCTTAGCCGATTACCAAGATCGGGCTTCAGCGTATGAGATGGACCGACTGGGTCATAGGAGAGCAATGCAGTCTGAAGGGTCAGACAAGAGACAAATGACCGGACCAGTCAGAACCGGAGCAGGAGGTTCAGGTCATAGGCGTGGTCAGTCTCAGGGCCGTTCTAGTTACAGGTAGTACCGCCGACGGGGTCTAGAGGACGTCAGTGCTACAACTGTGAGGAGTATGGACACATTAAGCCGGAGTGTAGAAAGCCACCCGTTACATGTTTTACTTGCGGCCAGCTGGGCCATAGAGCTACCTTTTGCCGACAGGGCAAGGTAACATCACAGTATGGGTCCTCACCTGCTGGTACCTCAGGAGGAGGACAGAGGCAGTCTCAATATCAAGCTCGGGGACCACAACAGCGAGCCCCTGTTCAAGCATACTCACAGGGTTCTGCTCAGATTCCAGGTAGAGGTAGAGGGCGTGGTGGAGGCACTTCAAAGACTAGGGGTACTCAGGCTCGAGTCTTTGAGTTGAGGAGCGTCGTAGAGCCAGCAGTGCCCGAAGCCACAGGTACTATCACGATTCATGGCTTTCTAGTCCGAGTACTTTTTGATACGGGTGCGACGCACTCTTTTCATATCTGATGATTGGATATATAGGTTGACCTTAGAACCAGTAGAGGGGGAACCTTTCCTTATAAGGTTACCCGATGGAAGTAAGGTTCGCGGTACTAAGGAGATTCATGATTGTCCCATACGCCTGGGAGGTCGTGACTGGCTAGCCGACTTCCACGTCATATGCTTAGTGCATGAAGAGGTCATACTTGGGATAGACTGGATGGACCACCATCGAGCTGTTCTGGACGTCAGTAACAGGACAGTGACGGTAACCACAAAGAATGGACAGGAGGAGGTCTTTCGAGGGTGGGACCTCGGAAAGATAGGGACAGCCATTAGTGCGGTCCGAGCCGCAAAGCTCATAGGTCAGGGGTGCGAGGCCTTATGGTGTTATGCCATGAAGGAGGAGACGATATCATCTTTAGCGGAGACCCCGGTCGCTTGTGAGTTCGAGGACGTCTTTGGCGAGCCCCCTGGCTTACCACCAAAGAGGAGCGTAGATTTTGGGATTGAGTTGGAGCCCGGCACGAGGCCGATCTCCAAGGCTCCATACCGCATGGCACCAGTTGAGATGCTTGAGCTTAAGAAGCAACTCGAGGATTTGGCATAGAGGGGATTCATCCGACCCAGTGTGTCTCCCTGGGGTGTACCTGTCCTCTTCGACAAGAAGAAGGACGGATCTATGAGGCTTTGCATCGACTATCGAGAGTTGAACAAAGTCACCGTCAAGAACAAGTACCCGTTGCCGCATATTGATGATTTGCTGGATCAGTTACAGGGAGCTACGGTGTTTTCACGTATTGACTTGAGGTCAGGATACCATCAGTTGAGAGTACGGGAGGAGTTCATACCGAAGACGACATTTCGGACCAGATACAGTCATTATGAGTTTGTGGTGATTCCTTTTGGGCTCACCAATGCTCCTGCTGTCTTCATGGAGTTTATGAATGGCATCTTCATTGAGTTCTTAGACCAGTTTGTGGTAGTATTCATCGACGACATCTTGGTATACTCCCGGAGTAGGGAGGAGCACGGTGGACACCTGAGGATGGTGTTGCGGGTTTTACAGGATAGAGAGCTTTAAGCTAAGCTCTCTAAGTGTGAGTTTTGGATGCTAGAAGTTGCCTTCCATGTCCGCATTGTCTCCGCCGAGGGGGTCAAGGTGGACCCGGCGAAGATAGAGTCAGTTGCATCATGGCCGCTTCCTTAGACGGTCAAGGAGGTACGCATTTTTCTAGGTCTGGCCGGATATTACCGCAGGTTCGTGAAGGGTTTCTTAGTGATTGCCAGGCCACTCACTTCCTTGCTAAGGAAGTCCATCAGATTTACATGGTCTGAACCCTGTCAACGGAGTTTTGAGAAGCTGAAGGAGAGATTGACTTCCGCTCCCGTGTTAGCACAGCTAGAGGGCGTGGAGGACTTCGTCGTTTATAGGGATGCATCCAAGCTAGGCTTGGGATACGTCGTGATTCAGAGGGATAGGGTCATTGCCTACGCGTCTCAACAACTGAAGACGTATGAGGAGAATTACCCTACTCACAACCTGGAGCTAGCTGTAGTCATTCATGCCTTGAAGATCTGGCGTCATTACCTCTACAGGGCCACCTGTCAGATCTTCACAGACCACAAGAGTCTGAAGTACATATTCACTCAGCGGGAGTTGAATAACCGCCAAAGAAGATGGCTAGAGCTGATTAAGGATTTTGACTTGGAGATCCTTTATCATCCGGGGAAGGCGAATGTGGTCCCCGATGCCCTTAGTAGGAGGACACCTCGCGAGGCTGCGATAGCTAGATTGACCGTTCAGACCCAGTTGCAGAGCGATTTGATTTGGTTGGAGGTAGACATCCGGTTTCCGGATACTGACTGTCATTTGTCAGCGTTAGAAGTTTCACCGGATCTGACGGAAGAGATTCGACAGAAACAGGAGGGTTGTCCCGCACTGACGAGGATCAAGGATAGGATGTCCAAAGGGGAGGCACCGCAGTTTATGGTGGGTGCAGACGGGATTTTGAGGCGCCAGGAGCGCATATGTGTACCCTCTGACATAAAGTTGAGGCAGTGTATACTGCAAGAGGCCCATTTTACACCTTATTCCGTCCACCCGGGCGCAAGTAAGATGTATCAGGATATATGACGATCTTATTGGTTGGATGGTCTCAAGCCCGATGTGGCTAGATACGTAGCCCAGTGTGCGACCTGTTAGCAGATCAAGATCGAGCACCACATGCCCGGAGGAGAGCTCCAACCTCTTCCGATTCCATAGTGGAAGTGGGAGGACATTTCTATGGACTTCTTACCGGCTTGAGCTCGAGTAGAGGCTTTGATGCGATATGGGTTGAAGTGGATCGGTTGACGAAGATGGCACGATTTATTCCTATTAAGAAAATGTGGCCGGTGTCTCGTTTAGCCGAGGAGTTTACCCGACAGATTATGAGGTTCCATGGAGTGCCGAGGACGATCATTTCAGATAAGGATGGGCGTTTTACCTCGAGGTTCTGGCAGCAGG
Organism: Fagopyrum homotropicum; assembly: GCA_033239125.1. Taxonomy (NCBI): domain Eukaryota; kingdom Viridiplantae; phylum Streptophyta; class Magnoliopsida; order Caryophyllales; family Polygonaceae; genus Fagopyrum; species Fagopyrum homotropicum. The sequence continues at coordinate 66,469,101 of BSWB01000003.1, forward strand.
TACACGCCGCCTTAGGCATGAGCTTACAGTTCACCACAACATACCATTCTCAAACGGACGGGCAGTCTGAGAGGACTATTTAGACTCTTGAGGACATGTTGAGGGCATGCATGCTTGATTGGGGTCAAGTATGACCCGACCATCTTCCTTTTGTGGAGTTCTCTTATAACAAAAGTTGACATGCGACTATTGGGATCACTCCTTATGAGGCCCTATATGGACGGAGGAGTTGTACACCTTTGTGTTGGGATGAGCCTGGGAGGACGAGTGGTGTGGCGCCCGAGCAGGTGCAGGATGAGATGGCTCGGGTAGCATTTATCCGAGAGCGGATGTTGACCACACAAAGCCGTCAAAGATCTTATGATGATAAGAGGCGTAGGCCTCTAGAGTTCAAGGTTGGAGCACAGGTATGGTTGAGAGTGTCACCGACGAGGGGTGTTCGACATTTCGGCATTAAGGGGAAGTTGAGTCCCCGATATGTCGGGCCCTTTGAGATCCTTGAGCGGATAGGAGAGGTGGCCTATAGATTGGCATTGCCACCATGATTGGAGGGAGTCCATCCAGTTTTCCATGTGTCTCAGTTGAGAGAGTATGTGCATGACCCGAGACACATCGTGAGCCATGACGACCCAGTGGTCGAGCCGGATCATACATTTGCAAAGCATCCAATAGCAATTTTGGAGAGAGGTACGAGACGCCTTCGATCGAAGGTAATACCCAAGATGAGTGTGCGATGGTCGAGACGATGGATTGAAGAGGCCACTTGGGAGACAGAGGATAGTATACGGAGGAACTATCCCGAGTTTTACGCAGATCTAGAGACGTCTATAGGACTGTCAGGTAGTTCAACATCCTTGTTTTGGTTGCTTTAAGTGATTGTATGTGTGATATGTGTGATGTGCTTGTGTGTGAACCATAGGTGGTCTTGATGTAGTAACTTGTTAGTGATAGGGCTTGCTTACGTTTTATGATATCGGGAACTACCCCTAAGTTTCGGGACGAAACATAATTTTGAGGGGGATCTGATGTAACGACTGGTTTTTTTCGTTACGCTTTGATAGGGTTAGAGGAGTTTAGAAAACGAAATTAAAATTTAGAGAGACTAGGATATACTAGTTTAATTATGGAAGTCGTTTGATTAAGTACCTTGTTCTATGTTTCGGGACGAAACTTATTTTAAGAGGGTACTGATGTAATATCCGGAATTTTTATTCTGTTTAATTCCGAATCAAATCGGATTTCGATCCGTTGACTGTTTCCCATGCTATCTAGTATTTCTTCCTCCACAAATTTTAGCATTTTATGTAGAATTTAATTCACATTAAATGATAGAATTATATCAAACCCTAATTCTTTTAAATGGTTCTGAACGACGACTTGTGACGAGACCATGACAAAGCTGAGACGAGGTCAAGACGAAGCCCGACCACTTGGTGACAAGGTCATGCATGGGCTTGACAATGCCACGATGAGTTTTGACAAGTTTTGACAAACTTTCAGCCCAACTATTCTTGCCTTGTTTCAGCCCATTATTTGATTATTTGGATTGCATTTGCCAGCCATTGTCCTTCCCCTTGCTGGCGGAATGTAGCCTAGCTAGAAGCAGCCTAGTGCACTTCTGTCCAGAACCGTCAGCTTCCTCTCTCTCCCCATCTTCTTGTAACGGCCGGATGTTACGCTGCATGCCTTCCTTCTTCAATTTCGTATATCTTCTGTCCTGATGCACGCAAACCACTCCTGCCCTTCTTCTGTGTTGACGTTCAGATCTCAACAACCCCATCGAAGCATCAACCTCGCACAATAGCCCTCTTCTGTGCACTTCGACGCCAAGAACATAAGCCCTTCACACTACGGCTGTGGTGAGTCTAAATCCTTCGACCTTCTCTTCACCTACTATTCTGTCGTCTCTACCCATCTAAATGAGACCCATCTGCAATGGTAGTCGAAGCCTTGTTGCGGACGGCCTTCAGCACAGCAGTGAGGACGTTTCTGCACACATCTACTCGACTCCAGGAGCTGTTTCTGCATACGTTTCTGCACACAATCTACCCTAGGTGAGTCACGTTGTAATGGCCTCTCACTCCCTAGTTGTCCTCTTTCTATTCAGTCACACTATGGGGAAGAGTTTATATTCTATCCCTTCTGTATTACAGATCGAGAGCCTTCCCCATCCCAGGATCTTTCATAAGTTGCAATCAAGGATCTCAGTAAGGGGTAACTGATCTCCTCTCCCTCCCTTGAATATATATCTTCTGTAATAGAATAAGTTAGAGTGTACAGTGTGCTGTTGATGAACTTAGGACATTGGGATCAATAATTAGTTTAGGTTAGAAGAGGGTGTCAAACATAGTAGAAACAAATTTGTTGTAAATAATGGTGTTTTCTTCAGTTTTGAGAAGTTGAAAACTTTCAATATTGTAGACCAATGTTAAGGAGTTATATTGAAGATCCACTGTTGAATTTTTGATAGATCATAGATGAATATAGGTAGTTTACTATGTAAAAATTTGAGAAGAAATGAACGGTCGGATTAAAGGTTATAAGGTCCCGAAGTAGAGTAGTTGAGCTGTTTTTCCAGCAGTGAATTTTGACTAAGTATAGGATATTTTTAGAGTTGTAGCCAACTTTAAGGATTTTTGTAGAAGTGATAGTTGAACAGTTTTAAGAAATTCTTGCTCCTATGAGTAGAATGGATATCATAGATAATTTAGAGAATTATTTCGGAATTTTTATAAGTTTATTCTAGTTTCATATTTGAAGCTGTAGTTGGACCTTAGGGACTTTTCTGGAAATAGAAAAGTGTGTAGTTTCTCTAGTTTTTACCTAAAATCATTCTAGAGAGTAGAATACGGCTAGTTAACCTCAAGTAAGAATTTAAGCATGTATTACGAGATTTTTGGAAGTCTCGGGACCAAGGGTAAAATAGCCATGTTACCTTAAAAGCGTACTGTAATAGTTTCTGTTCAAATAAGATCTTACATCTTAGGAGTTTTAGACTTCTAAGTACCTAGGTAAATGTGTTGACCCACTTGCCTCCTTTGACAGGCAACTGAGTTTCTGCGATTATCGATTGAGTGGTGATTAAGAGAGTCGAGATTTGATTCTGGTAAGTCCACGAACTTACTTACCTGGCTTCTTGTATGAGTATAATGTGTATGAGTGGTGTTTGTTAGTAATGATAAACAACAAAACCGGAATAGGCCGACTTTAGTATACTGTGTAATTGACCCAAGTGTATGATAACGGGTCGTGACATCATCTGCGTAGCTCTTGCGAGAGTCTAGGAGGTTCCCTGCGACCAACCCAGTCAGGTAGACGGTCAAATGCATTAGTACCATTCCGCGCTAGTAAACGGGGACAGGGGCGAGGTTTGGGAATCCCTCGTGTCACAAAATAAGTATCATTAGTAATGACATATCACCTAATTAAAGATAATAAAAGGATTGAATGTTGCATGTTGATTGTGTATGATGTGTGATTGTGCTTTTACCTTTATACTTATGCATAGATTGTTAGCTAACGGTTTATACCGCTTGTAGATGCCTTGCGGGTTAGGGAGACGATCGAGTGATCCGGCGGTAGTGGGCATCCGGGGTCCCGTGCATTATAGGACGGAACTGTTATCTTTTTATTTCACGACTGTTGAGACTTATGTTGTTACTTTGGTTTTGAGACTTGGCTGGATTGTTTTCAGTTTGTACTTTCCTTTCGCTCATGATATAAAACTCTATGTTTTGCCTTTTTATTTATGCCTTGTTGTACAGTCCGATGAAGTTGTTGTCAGACGAAGGGCCGGGACCCATTGTGAGGTCCCAACTCGTAGCATTCCGAGTCCTCTAGGATTTGGGATGTTACAATAAATCAATTCAAACATATAAAGATCATCATAGTTATTCCACAAAACAATATTATAGAAATATCATATAAAGATCATCATAGCTATTCCACAAAACAATATTATAGAAATATCATATAAAGATCATCATAGCTATTCAACAAATATTTTAATAAAAATTTCAATGTTTTTGGATTTTTGAAAACCAAATGAATGCAAGACATATAAGAAACGTGTGACATAAAAATAAAAAGTGCAATGCAATAGAATAATAGAGCAATGTATTACAATAGTATCAATTATTACAAACCATCCACCCCATACTTGAATTGCTTATTGTACCCAATGTGAAATAAAAGGAAAAGATAGAAAACTCACAATGTCTCATAAAATGAAAAATAAGAGTGAAATCGTGGAAGACAAGGTGGAATCACATCTCCGGTGGCGGTGGTGGTGGCGGCGTGAATTGAAAGTAAGCTGGATCAAATGGCGGGGATAAAAGTTGCCTAAAACCTGATTTCCAAAGAATCTCGGCCGAGATTCCTGTGTTGGCCGAGATTTGAGTCAAAGTTGGTTGCGACATAGATTTCGACGGTTGAATTTAATCCTTTTATTTCCAATCTCGACATAGATTTTTCCTTGCTGGTATAGATTTTTTTAGTTGGTTGAGAGCATTGCTCCTCTTCATCTCACATGATCATCAAGGAGATAGGTTCATCTAGCGACCGTAAACCGAGCGCCTCTTGGGAGGCAACCCAAGGTAATTCTATGTCTTTTCCCTTTTCATAGATAGATTAGTTTAGTTTTTGCTTTTTTATTGGTATGTTTTGTTTTTCTTGTGTCGTTGGATGACATAAACTATGTATCTCTCAAGAAGAATAGGTGACAAACCAAGTTGAGATGCTGTAAGTTCGAGACTCTAATGGAAATAGGATGTCAAACCGTTAACAAGTGAGTTGAAGGAAGAAATTCAACCATTGAAGGAAGAAACTTAAAACCGTCAATGCCCATCATGCGTCATCCTGCTTCATTGACCAATCCTTCTTAGTCCTACAAAAAATGTTCTGTTGAAGAATTGAACTACCACCGTGGCGTCTTTATTTAGAGAAGCAATGGCTTCCACCCATCTTGAAGCGTAATTTACCGCCAATAGTATGTACATGTTCCCCCAAGATGATGGGAATGGTCCCTTGAAATTCACTACCCATACGTCAAAAATTTCTAGTTCTTGGATGTTGTTTAGAGGGATCTCGTTCCTCCTAGATATACTTCCTGTTCTTTAACAACCATCACAACAAACAAAAAACTTTTGCACATCTGTAAATAGGTTAAGCCAAAAGAAACCGGATTGAAGTACCTTAGCACATGTCTTGTGGGAACTAGCATGTCGACCACAAGGAAATGAATGGGAATGTCTTATAACTCTTTCCACTTCATCTTCCGGGATGCATCTTCTTATCATCCCATGAGGACAACTCTTGAAGAGAATAGGCTCATTCCAATAGTAGTGATGCACATTCTTAAAGAGTTTCTTCTTTTGTGCGTAGGATAGTTTGGAGGTATGTTTTGACAAACCAAATAATTGACAATATAAGCAAACCATGGTTCAGTAGCTTTTGAGATTTGGTGAAGGCACTCTTAGATCTCATGTAGCTGCTCGTCCGGAAAGGAGTCATCTATAGGCATATCATCTTTCTCGCTTGCAATAGTAGCTAGTCGGATAAGATGGTCCACCACCGAGTTCTTGGATCCTTTCTTATCCTGGATCTTTAAGTCGAACTCTTGTAGAATGAGGATTCATCTAATGAGTTGCGGTTTTGCATCTTTCATGGTGAGCAAATACCGGATCCCGCTCCCAACCAACCTTTTCCTTTGAAAAGATTGTTGCGTGGTTGGTGTACAATAACTTTCGCTCCCACAAAGTAAGAACAGAACCTCTTAAAAGCGTAGACCACCGCTAATAACTCCTTTTCCGTTGTAGTGTAGTTCAATTGAGCTTCATCTAGCGTCTTGCTAGCATAGTAGATGGCATGAATGCGTCTATCCTTCTTTTGTCCAAGTACAACTCCCATGGTTACATCGCTTGCATCAGACATGATCTCAAAGGGGAGATTCCAATCCGGAGGCTGAATGATAGGAGTTGTTATGAAAGCTTCCTTTATCTTAAATAATGCATGTAGACAATCCTTCAAAAACTCAAAAACAATATCTTTCATTAGTGGGTTAGCAATGGTTTAGCAATCTTAGAAAAGTCCTTAATAAATCTTCAACAGAAACCTACATGTCCTAAAAAACGTTTTACCCCTTTTACAAAAGAAGTCTTCCCTTATCCACTTTAATTATGCGGATGGAAATAAAATGACCTAAAATAATGCCTTCGCTAACCATAACGTGACACTTCTCCCAATTTAAGATAAGGTTAGTGTCTTCACATCTTTGTAAAAGTGGAGAAAGGTTAGTGAAGCAATCAACAAAAGAAGAACCATATACAAAAAAATCATCCATAAAAATCTCCATAATGTTCTTAATATATTTAGAGAATAAGACCATCATGCACCTTCGGAAAGTAGCCGGTGCGTTGCAAAGTCCGAAAGGCATCCTCCTATATGCAAACGTGCCCCAAGGGAGCATAAAAGTAGTCTTCTCTTGATCATCAAGATGGATGGGGATTTGGAAGAATCGACTATTCCCATACAAGTAGCAAAAATGTGAGTGTTGGGCTAATCTATCAAGCATTTGATCGATTAAAGGAAGAGGGAAGTGATCCTTCCTCATTACAACGTTCAGTTTTCTATAATGAATGCACATCCTCCATCATGTGACTGTTCTCGTAGGAATTAACTCGTTGTTTTTGTTGGTTACAACGGCCATTCCTCCCTTCTTGGGAACCACATGAACTGGACTCACCCACTTGCTATCAGAAATCAGAAATATAATGCCAACATCAACTAGCTTAAGAATTTCCTTCTTCACAACCTCTTTCATGATCGGATTTAACCGTCGTTGAGGTTCACGTGAAGGCTTATGATTATCTTCCATAAGAATCTTTTGCATGCATAAAGAAGGCTTAATATTAAAAAGATCATCAATGGACCTAAAGCTTTCCAATGCAACCTTAACTCATGCATCAACTTGTTGAGTTCATCTTGATTCAAATTAGAACTAACAATGACCGGATATGTAGAGTTAGGTCCTTGAAACGTGTACCTTAAGGGCAAAGGAATAGACTTTAATTCCAAAATAGGAGGCTCTTTGATTGAAGAATTATGGCCTTCAGAAGCATCTCGGGATGCCTCTATTGTTGCAGAAGGAGTGGGAAAATGTCCTAGAACACTTCTAAGAAACTTCGGAAAAAATTCCGAAGTTTCAATAATCTCGACCCTTGTTAATTTTTGGAAATTCTCAGTTGAGATTTTGGTCGAAGTTGCAATCGACATGGAAAATCTCGGGTGAATTAATGAAATCCCGTCCGAGATTTCTTGTACTTGACCAACATTTTTGGCATCATTTGTGCCATATTCTAATACTTCAAATCCAACCCTAGGATTTTCCTCCAACACTTTTAAAGCTCGGACTTTAGTATTGCAATCCTCTTCTACTTCTTCTTCAACAATGCTCATACTTATCACCTTTTTAAGCGGATCCTTGAGCAAAATAGAACTTACTATTTCCCTTGATTCCTCTTGATCATATATGTTGATAATATCCTCTACAAGGGCTGGCCCTTTAACCACAGCAGCCAGCTGAAACTCAATATTCTTCTCACCAATGTTGAAGGAGAGTGTGCGTTCTTGCAATCCACCATAAATCCTGAAGTTGCAAGAAATGGTCTTCACCGAATGATTGGAACTGGATGATTTGCAAGAATGTCTAACACCACAAAATCAATAGGAATGTAGAACTTACCTAGTTGTACGGGAATGTCTTCAAGAATTTCCATTGGATGGGTTATTGATCTATCTACCATGTAAAGTGTCATCTTGACGGGTTTTGGCGCTCCAAGTCCATTTCTCACACAATGCAAGCGGTATGATGGTCACGCTTGCTCCGAGATCACAAAGCTTCATAGGTCACCTCTCCAACGCCTATATGAACGCAAAAGGATATGGGATCCCTTAGATTTGGTGGCATCTCCTCTCTCACGGTTTGGATTAGTTCCGATGACCTCTTGGTCAGCCTCACTTCCCCAACATCTTCTAACTTCCTCTTGTTGGAGAGGATTTCCTTAAAAAACTTACCTTATGCAGGAATATCTAGAAAGCCATCCATGAACAAAATATCAATATGTAACTTACTCAAGAATTAAATGAACTTACCAAAGTGCTTGTCAAGGCGTTCTCTAGAGTTAGATTGTGGGAATGGAAGTTGGAGCTTGTATGCTGGAGGAGGTACATAAGCTGGTTCTTTTTCCTTCTTCTTCTCACTTGGCTTCGGATCTTCCTCTACGATAACTTGCTTTCCCTTATCCACATTCTTGGGTAATGGCTCATTAATATCTAATACGCTTCTAGTAGTAATAGCCATAACTTGCCCCTTGGGATTATTTTTAGTTCTTCCCGGAAGCTTTCCTAGATCTCTAGGAACTTCTCCTCCTTTGTTGAACAACTGATTTTCCAAGGCCTTTTGAGCCTTAGAAATAAAAGTAATGTTGTTCTGCATCTCGTTCATTTTCCCCATCATTTTCTGCATTATCATCTCCATCCGACCCTTGGGAGGTTGATTAAATCCCAGTGGAGGCTCTTGAGTCTTTGGTGGTGGAGCTTGATTAGAGGAAGCTGGAGGGTTCAATGCACCATCCGGATTTGAATAAGAGAATATAGGATAATTATGATTAGTGCTATAACTATTTTCTCCATTGTAACTCCTATTGTTGTTGTAATTTCGGGTTCCTTGATGAATTCCACTACCCGTATATTTCATGTCTTGATCCTTATGGGGAAACATAGCTTGTGCCGGCACTTGCGCTTGAATTCTCACTTGATCCTTCAATGCTCTAAGTTCATTATGAAGAATGTTGAATTGTGCATTAGTAGTGGTAGTGGTACTTACTTGTAGACTTTGGGTCGTCGGAGTCACTCATCAACCTTCATGTGGGAATACTTCTCAAAGATCAAAACTTGTTTCTCAACAAATTCTCATGCATCATCTATGTTCTTCTCCATGAAGGTTCCTCTGGGAAGGGATTGCAACCAGAATTTGGTGTCCTTATCCCTACCCTTGTAGTAGATCTCAAGAATCTCAATCCTCGGAATTCCATGATGAGCACAATCTAGTAGAAGGTCCTTGAACCTCTCTCATAACTTGATCAAGCTTTCCCTGTCTTTCATCACAAAAGCGTTAATTTAACCTCTAATTTCCGTTTTCTTCGATCGTGGGAAGAACTTGGTGAGGAATTTGGAGGTCATCTCCTCCCAAGTGTTGACCTTTCTTTTCGATATGAATTGATACCAAGCAAGAGCCTTATCCTTCAAAGAAAAGGAAAATCCTCTCAACTTGTGATTGTTGGTTTCCAATCTTGGGGGCCTCAACATCTCCATAAGTATCTCATATCTCTACAAGTGTTGGTGTGGAGACTCCCCATCTAATACTCCAAACTGGATTTGACGGATCATTTAGATGACTTAGGAACAGAACTCATAATCAAGATCAATTGGATTCTCAAAATCTACTCCAAGACGGCACGTACATTGCGTTGGGTCCATCCTTTGACCAAGAGTTTGTGGTTCTCCCACAAACGGATCTACTCTAACATTCCTTACCGGAGGGTGAGGTACATCCGTTGGTGGTGGAGGATGGGGTGCAGCAGGAGGCGGATTCGGTGAAGGTATCTCCACGCGGATGTTTCCCCCTCTTTCAAGGAGCATGTGTCCTATATAGGTTTGCATCTCATCCATTTCTGCTCTAAGTGCTTCTATGTTTTCTTGCGCTCTTTCCTCTAGCAAGAGATCATTTCCAAGCCTTTCTCGTTCCAATGCATCTTCCAACTCACGGTGAACGTCTTTGTCATCCATCTTCTTCTTACTAGCTTCTCTTAAACTTCGTCGGATGGTTCTTTCCAGTTCAGGGTAGTAGGGTAGAAGCTCTTTACCGGTGCAAGATCTTCGCATAAACATAAAAGGAAAAGAAAGTTCCTGCAAGAACAACTACTCAAAGTAAAAAGATTATTTGATAGCATGTATTATAGTCTATATTTTGGGATTGGTTTGGACGTTTATCTTCATAAATCTGCATGTATGGATGTATATTCTTTGATCATTATGTTGTTTTGTCTACCTTTGTGAGAATCGAGGTCTACACCTAGTTTCGTTGTGATTGTAGGGAAAATAGCACGTTTTGAAACAATTTGGAGCTAAGGAAACTAAGGAGTCATTGGAGCTACATTCCGGAGCATTGAGGAGCTATAAGAAAGGATCAGGAACCATGGAAATGAGATGGAAAATCAATTTTGGACCAGATCAGAGAGATTGACGCTTAATTGAGATTCACTATGGTTGGCTAAAATGTCACCTCGACCGAGGTTATCTTCAGGATAGGCTGGACCGAGGCGAACTAATGACGGGACACGAGATCTTTATTTTTGGATGAGATCTTCTATGTTTGGAAAGTGAATTTTCCATATTTTAGGATGGATTGTTGGAAGGAAGCATATCTTTTTGGCTGATATATTTTGGAAGATTTGAAGATATTCTAAGGAAGAAAATTGCCTTATATGATATCTTATCTTAGTAAGGTGATTCTCCTATATAAAGAGGTTGATTTTCTGGAGAGAAATTATCTCGGAGATGCAAGTCTCGAAATCAGAAAGCAAGTTGGACGTTTTGAAGGAAGTTTGGAAGGTTGAAGATCAAGGAAGGAAGGAAGCTAGTTTGAAGGAAGTTGTAAGATTTTCTTAGTTTGGTTTGATTTGTTGTCTTTCTAATAGTGATTGAGGAACGCGGTTTGATTGTTTGTTTTAATTGTTTGATTCAGTTATTGAGACCTTTGGGTTAAGGTTTTCTTGTTTGAATATTGATTCTTTTCTTATATATTTGGTTATTTTTATATTGATGATTGTTGGCTAAGCTTTTTATGCGATTCTAGGGTGATTGGCTGAAAGTTGTGGGGAAGAAGATGAAAGAATAAGCCTTTATCCTAGTGGACCCTGAAAGCTCGAGCCTTTACCTGAACCGACGAACACCTCGGTCAGTTGTGGAACATCTCGACTGAGATGGTACATAAACTGTGTAATAGTTAGGATTTCTGAATTCTAATTAATGTTGATTAACTTAATCAGTGATAGTAATTGACATATAACTTGCGAAGATTACGTAAGCGTTGAGTATAAGTCCCACTGTTATGTTCTTGGCGTAATTTTGGGCTTATGGTGAAATTTTCACTTTTTCCCCCGGGTAATTATTTTTACCCTCCGGTATTATTTGGAGCATTTGGGAGCTCCAATTAATAAAAAAGCAGATGAGAGAAATGATCAGAACATCGGACATGTCCTAGATATGAAATAAAATGGAAAGGCAAAACGGACAAAAGAGTCGCTATTTCGTTTCTTAACAACTAAGAAAGACGGCTTAGGAATACACGTTTTTCGAGGCAATTGTGGAATAATTATCCCTACAATATTCAAGATCTATTATTCAAATTTTGAGAAGTTTGGAGAAGGGGGTTCAACCCGCCATTGGATCGATAAAAGGATAATTATCGACTTCGCTAAAGGATAATTATCGACTTCACAATAAATAGCGGAAAATCGTTCATTAATTCATTTCCTTTCACGTTTCCTCGTAAAAGCTCTGATTTCTCTCAAACTTCAAACTCAGATCTACTCTCCGTTTCTAATCCGATTTCAATTCCGTTTGAGTTTTTGGATTCCTCTCTTCATTCTCTCCATATCGGTACCGAGTTTCTACATTTCCGAGCAGATGAAGACCTGGTCGAGCATATATGTCACCTGGACAGTTCCGTCTCTCAGATTCCGGTGAATTTGATGTTGTACATGCGTAGCCTGCGTCGTTGTGATTCCGAATTTTCTTTCACATCGTCGATCGGTTTAGTAACGAATAAGTTATGAATTTATTCGTTTTCCGTACTGCGATTTGGCCTAAATTGACCTTAGGCTTTTCAAAATGGATAATTAGAAATTCCATTATGATCATTACAATATTCTGGTGTTTGTTTGTTTGATGAAATATGAGATTCTGGTGTTTATGGCCTGCGGGCAAAACATTATTCTAGTGAAATTTATTTAATTAATTAAATTAGGATTAAATTTGAGATTGAGGAATACTGATTAGATGCATGCTAGGTGTCAGAATGAGTTGAGGATCTTGATGATGTAATGGATATTGGTTATGGCTTTAAGGTTTAGTATGTGTACGAGTATGATGAGATGCTATGTTGAGGATATGCCTTAGGCATTTATGAATGTGTTGAGGATCTGAGGTTTAGATTTGAGATATAGGTTGGTTGTGGTTAGTGAGACGAGTCTCCTAACCTTTGCAGTATGTGATTGTGTGTGTCTTGCTATTGTAGACGTTGATTACTTCCCCAAGGGGAAGCTGTGACGTGGTAGAGGTTACGAGTATATTAGGTAAGTCCATAGGACTTACTTAGCGTGCAGTTGTGGATTGTATGATTGTGATGGTTGTGTGTGTTCATATGATTGTGCATTTAAACCTAAACCGGACTAGGATGACCATTCATTATATTTATTTGTCCCAAGTATATTATAGCGGGCGGTAACCACCGGTCTCCGCCTGCTGGGTTAGGAGGAGGTGCCCTGAAGATGATCTCACAGGAGGGGACGAGTGACGGTCACCCCCATGCAAAACTCATGTGTTACGTTGGATGGGACGGGGTTCTTGAGGCTCCTCGTGTTACAAAAGAAGTTGAATTAGTAATGGAATAACATAATTAAAGATAATAAATGAATGTGTGTGACACTACATGTATGAGTTGTTGTGTTGTGTTTGTGCTATTACTATCATGCTTATCTTTTGCTGTAGCTAACGGTGTATACCGTGTTGTAGTTGATCTGAAGGTTAGGAAGACTGCAGAGTGAGCCAGATGGTGTGACCAACCGAGGACTTCTGTACATTAGGATGCGTGGGTTGGGGATCTTTTGTGCTAGTTGATGTTGTTGTTATGGTTTTGTACTCGGCTTTGAGTTTGTAAACTCTTTTGTTGTATCATACAACTTTTATGTACTTGTTTTTACTCTACATGTGCCTTGTTGTAAGATCCAGTGAACTTGTTGTCAGGCTAGGGTCAGGATCCATTGTGAGATCCTAGCCCAATGTGACACTCCAAGTCCCGCGGATTTGGGGTGTTACATAGTTGGTATCAGAGCCTTAGGTTGACAACAATGGCACTCGCTATCTGCAATAAAGGTAGAGTGGATAAATAAACGGAACCCACATGGGGTCTGACTTTTAAAAGGATTTTGGTTTTAAAGCTAGTACAGATGTTTTGGGATAGTATGTACAGATTCGTCACCCATCTGAGGATCTCAACAGTGTAGTATATATAGATATCTTTATTGTGCTGATGTGTGCATGTAATAATGAGTAATATATATATATATATATCGTTACATATGGCATATATATATATATCCTTATAAGTTAGGAGTGTATATTCTACAGATGGCTCAGACTGGAGCAGTATTTGTAGTGGGACGAGATAGGGGTACACCCCCTCTTCCTCCAATAGAGTCAAGTCAAGGACTAGTATCCGCTGCTGTGTTGCCTATGGCAGAGAACGAGTTTGAAGAGGCTGATCGTGTCTCCATGAGTAGATTCGAGTTTCAAGAGTATATGCACCAAGTATATGAGGTGGTGATAACGGGTAGATCTACACCGGATTTAACAACATCTGTGAGATCGACTGAAGCTTCTGGATTAGAGAAGAAACAACGGGTTGAATTAGTGAAAGATGAGGTTGGACATCCGGGTTGCAAACCGAGCCCGACTTGTGGACGTTTGAGTACTTCTCGTTCACACGGACTTTTGGTGAAACGAGGACTTTTTACAATTGTCGGAAGCCTGGACATGTACGACCACAGTGTTCAAGATCGCCAGTGACTTGCTTTACCTATCGTAGATAGGGTCATAGAGTTGTTTTTTGTAAGCAAACTGGAGTGGCATCACGACAGGGTTTTATTTCTACTAGTGTGACGGGAGGTTGTCAGAAGACACCTCAGCAGCAGACGCGGGGGCAGCAGAGAGTCCCAGATCATTTGCCTACTAAGATTCTTTTCCCAGGCTGAGTAGAGGTAAGGCTCGTGGTAGGAGTACCACGGATACTAGAAGAGCTCAAGGTAGAGCCTTTTAGCTGGGTAGTGCAGAGGATCCACCTGTACTAGTGGAAGGGATGGGATGTATATGTCTCAACTGTGGTTATCCAGATCATATGCGCTCTAAGTGCCCCATGGCACCAATAGCTTGCTTCACCTATGATGAACTAGGGCATCTGGCCCCTTTCTGTCAGCAAGGTAGTGTTTCTTCTCATCAACACCTTCCTCTTTCCGATGCAGAAAGAGTGGAAGTGGAGGTTATGTCGATGACCTCAGTGATACCTGAGGAGCATAGGTCTGAGATTGAGTAATGATATTCAGTAGAACTGCGGGCGTTAGCTGTTACAGGTACCATTCTTTTTAATGGTTTACCTAGTGGAGTTTTGTTTGTTGTGAGTGCTATGCACCTCTTGTCTTTCGATGCATGTGTTAATAGTTAACTATGGATACAGTAGAAGATAGATATTCCTTTATAGGATTACGAGTTACGGGTTTTAGGTACCCGCGAGATATGTGGTTGTTCCCTTTGTTCAGGGACTTGTATATGGCTTAAAGACTTGTTTGTCATGCCTTAGGTGCATGAGAAGGTCTTTATGTGTGTGGTGGACGAATAGATATCATGTTTGTTTAGATAGCAGTAGGAGGACTATTATAGTCTCTACTGAGATCGACTAGGTAGAGGTTTTTCATGGTTATGAACCTTGAAAAGGCAAGTTGCCGACAATACCGTATTTGCAGCAAAGTTAATAAGGAGGTGATTATTTCTAATGTTATGTCGTGAAGGAAAGAGATAGTTCCACGCTGAAGAGTGTTCCAGTGGTTTATGATCTTATAGACGTGTTACTAAACCGTCTAATCTATTGCCTTAGTGGAGTGAGGACTTTGATGTTGTGTTAAAATATGGTACGAGACTGGTGGGGAGAAGGCCTATGAGGTATATGGCTTGTTGAGTTATTGGAAATTGAAGAAGCAATTTGAAGAATGGTTTGAGACAGGCTCCGTTCGCCCTAGCACGTTCATTGATACGTATGGACGACTTGTTGGATTAACTAAGAGAAGCAATTTTGTTTTTAAGATTTCCGTATGCTTAGGATATCATTAGCTAAGGATGAGAGAGCAGCGTGGGCATAGGACAACATTCCATACCCGTTATGGACACTACGAGTTGTAGTGTTGTCATCTAAGTTGAGGAACGTCCTAGTAGTCGTTATAGGAGTTGATGAACAGTGTCTTCATCTACGTCCTTGATCAGTTGGTGGTAGACCTTATTGATGACGTTTGGTGTACTCTCACAACGGAGAGGAACGTACCGGTTATTTGAGGACGGTTTTGCGGAATCTAAGGGATAAAATCCAGTGTGCTATGCTCCCTAAATGTGAATTGAGATGTCAGAAGTAACCTTCAAGGTCATGTTCTTCTGCCAGCGGGATCATAGTTGATGTGACGAGGAGTGAGTATGATGCCTTGTGGATGATGTTGCTGAACATTAAGGGAGTGCGTAGTTCTCGGCCCAGCCGATTGCTACCAACGCTTTGAGGAAGGATTCTATATGATTGTGCATCCAATTACGAGTCTTCTGAGGTAGACCACCATAAGTATGTGGTTGAAGTAGTATGTCGGAGTTCTGAAGAGTAGAGGAAGCATTTGAACTCTGCTTCTATTCGGTGATAATCAGATGATTTTGGGAATCACGTGACTACGGTGCTGAGAACGTATGAGGAGAACTACCCGACTCATGATTTTGAGTTAGTAGTGGTAGTTCAAGTGTCCGGATTTGAAGGCAATATCGGTGTGATATTTCATGTTAGATTCCCACCGATCATAAGAGTTTGAAGCATATTTTTATGCAACATAAGCTGAATAACCGCCAACGTCGTTGACTGGAGTTGATCAAGGAGTTTGATCGTGAAGTTTGGTACCATTCTGGCAAGGAGAATGTGGTAACTGATACCTCGAACTAGAGACGCCTCGAGAGAAGGCGATTGTTGGAATTGTTGTACAACCTCGGTTGTAGAATGATCTAGCTTGGTAAAAGTTGGACCTACAACTACTGATAAGGACGTTAGTTTCATGTTTAGGGATTTTACCTGATTTATTGGATGAAGTCCAACAAAAACAGGGGACTTGCCTGACCCTGAGGGAACTTGATGGAAGGATGACTCATGGCGAGACACCACAGTTCTTTAACGGAGCAGAAGGAGTATGAGGTGCCGCATCTGCGTCTGTATAACCGCTTATGCGGAGTTCAGTGGAGAAGATTACAGTACATCCATAGTACACCTTCTTTAGTACATCCATGTACGAATAAGAGGTACCATGAAGTACTAGATCAGTTTAAAGTGTTATTGACCTGAAGACGAGCTCATCCACTACCAGTGCTGTAGTGGAAGTGAGAGGACCTTTCTGTGGACTTGTAATGGGATTGAGACCCAGTAAGAGTTTTGGTGTTATCCAGATTATTGGTAACAGATTTACGAAGTCGACACATTCCATCTCTACTGAGAGACGTGGCCAGTGAATGAAGTAACAAAGGAGTACACTAGACAGATGGTGGGACTCCATAAGTGTACCAAGGACGATCGACTATGATTGTAGTAGACGGTTTACTTTGAGGTTTTGATAGCAGATTCAGACTGCTTGGGAACGCGTCCACATATCATGACTGAGTTTTACCTCAGACACACGGTCAGTCTGAGAGAACCCTCTGGACCGTAGAGGACATGTTGTGAGCTTGTGGGATGGATTGGGATCAGGGACGATCTGTTTATCTCCCACTCGTTGAGTTCTTATACCACGACCGTTGGTATGCATCTATAGAGGATAGATTGGCTTTGCCACCGAAGTTAGAGGGTGTTCACCCTATGTTTCATGTGTCGCAGCTGAGGGAGTACATACTAGACTTGAGGCACATTGTGACTTATGATGATCTAGTGGTTGAGCCGGACCACACTTTTCCAGAACAACCTTTTCCGGTTCTAGGAATAGAGGTGTGAGACGCCTGCATTCGAAGGATATTCCTATGATGAGGCTACGCGGGAGACTGAGGATAGTATCCAGGAAAACTATCCAGATTTTTACGCCGGGACAGATGCACCTGTAGGATCCACGATTAGATTTTGGTGCTATCTTAGTGAGTGTATGTTATGTTATGTGCTTATGTGATATGCTGTGTTTTCGCGCTAGCTGTGAGTTCTGCATATGATCTGTTAGATCTTGTTTGCTAGTACGAGATAGGTATAGGTGGAGATGGTTCTTTCCTCCATGCTACGGTGTATGAGTTAGGATTAGCAAGAGATGGTTCTTTCCTTCATCCTATCTTTGATGGACATAGTGTGAGTGGAGACGGTTTTCCTCCACATACTTGTATTACGAATACGATTGGCTGGAGACGGCTTTCCTCCATGCCTTGTGACGTGGTTAGTAGTTGGCTAGAGATGATTTTTCCTCTACGCCTTTGGAAAGCGTTATGATCTTGTTGCTGGAGTTGGTGATTCCTCCATGCCGTGTTTTGAGGTTATAGAGTGTTATAGGTTGATACGTTTGAACGGAGATGTGATACCTCTGATAGAGAGAGTGCCTATACCTCGGCTTATGGGTCCGAGAGGATTTGGGAATTGTTCAAGTTTCGGGACGAAACTTTTTCTTAAGGGGTGTGTGATGTAATAGCTAGGATTTCTGAATTCTAATTAATGTTGATTAACTTAATCAGTGATAGTAATTGACATATAACTTGCGAAGATTGCGTAAGCGTTGAGTATAAGTCCCACCGTTATGTTCCTGGCGTAATTTTGGGCTTATGGTGAAATTTTAACTTCTTCCCCCGGGTAATTATTTTTACGCTCCGGTATTATTTGGAGCATTTGGGAGATTCAATTAATCAAAATGCAGTTGAGAGAACATGAAAAGGCAAAACGGACAAAAAAGTCGCTATTTCGTTTCTTAACGGCAAAGAAAGACGGCTTAGAAATACACATTTTCGGAGACAATTGTGGAATAATTATCGCTACAATATTCAAAATCCATTATTCCAATTTCGAGAAGTAATGAGAAGGGGGTTCAACCCGGCATTGAATCGATGAAAGGATAATTATCGACTTCGCTAAAGGATAATTAATGACTTCACTATTAATAACGGAAAATCGTTTATTAATTCATTTCCTTTCACGTTTCCTCGTAAAAGCTTTGATTTCTCTCAAACTTCAAACTCAGATCTACTCTCCGTTTCTAATCCGATTTCAATTCCGTTTGAGTTTTTGGATTCCTCTCTTCATTCTCTCCATATCGGTACCGAGTTTTTGCATTTCCGAGCAGATGAAGACCTGGTCGATCATATATGTCACCAGGATAGTTCCGTCGCTCAAATTCCGGTGAATTTGATGTTGTACATGCGTAGCCTACGTCGTTGTGATTCCGTATCTTCTTTCATATCGTCAATCGGGTTAGTAACGAATAAGTTATGAATTTATTCGTTTTCCGTACTGCGATTTGTTTGATGAAATCTGATGACAGGTGGGTTTAGAAATGGCCTGCGGGCAAAACATTATTCGGGTGAAATTTATTTAATTAATTAAAGGTTAATTAATTAAATTATGATTAAATTTGAGATTGAGGAATACTGATTAGATGTGTGCTAGGTGTCAGAATGAGTTGAGGATCGTGATGATGATATGAATATCGGTTATGGCTTTAAGGTTTAGTATGTGTACGAGTATGATGAGATGCTATGTTGAGGATATGCCTTAGGCATTTATGAATGTGTTGAGGATCTGAGGTTTAGATTTGAGATATAGTTTGGTTGTGGTTAGTGAGACGAGTCTCCTAACCTTTACAGTATGTGATTATGTGTGCCTTGCTATTGCAGGTGTTGATTACTTCCCCAAGGTGAAGCTGTGACGTGGTACAGGTTACGTGTATATCAGGTAAGTCCATAAGACTTACTTAGCGTGCAGTTGTGAATTGTATAATTGCGATGGTTGTGTGCATTTATAACCTAAACCGGACTAGGATGACCATTCATTATATTTATTTGTCTCAAGTGTATTATAATGGGCGGCACCGGTCTCCGCCAACTGGGTTAGGAGGAGGTGCCCTGAAGATGATCTCACAGGAAGGGACGAGTGACGGTCGCCCCCATGCAAAACTCATGTGTTACGTTTGATGGGACGGTGTTCTTGAGGCTCCTCGTGTTACAAAAGAAGCTGAATTAGTAATCGAATAACGTAATTAAAGATAATAAATGAATGTGTGTGACATTGCATGTATGAGTTGTTGTGGTGTGTTTGTGCTATTAATATCATGCTTATCTTTTGAAATTATAGTTCATGATCTTGGGTATACAAACAAAGGAATCACTAGGTAAGTCTCGTCCTAAGCCTGCGTTCAACCAAGATAGGTATTACAAGGATAGGACTTGGCAAACTGAAACCTCAACTCAGATAAGGATCAAGAAAGGTCTCGCTTCGCTCAGTTTGTAATACCCCGAATCCGGGGGACTCGGAATGCTACATTGGGATAGGATCTCACAATGGATCCTGAAGTAGTAGATCAGTTTAAAGTGTTATTGACCTGGAGACGAGCTCATCCACTACCAGTGCTGTAGTGGAAGTGAGAGGACCTTTCTGTGGACTTGTGATGGGATTGAGACCCAGTAAGAGTTTTGGTGTTATCCAGATTATTGGTAAAAGATTTACGAAGTCGACACATTCCATCTCTACTGAGAGACGTGGCCAGTGAATGAAGTAACAAAGGAGTACACTAGACAGATGGTGGGACTCCATAAGTGTACCAAGGACGATCGACTATGATTGTAGTAGACGGTTTACTTTGAGGTTTTGATAGCAGATTCAGACTGCTTGGGAACGCGTCCACATATCATGATTGAGTTTTACCTCAGACACACGGTCAGTCTGAGAGAACCCTCTAGACCGTAGAGGACATGTTGTGAGCTTGTGTGATGGATTGGGATAAGGGGCGATCTGTTTATCTCCCACTCGTTGAGTTCTTATACCACGACCGTTGGTATGCATCTATAGAGGACAGATTGGCTTTGCCACCGAAGTTAGAGGGTGTTCACCCTAAGTTTCATGTGTCTCAGCTGAGGGAGTACATACCAGACTTGAGGCACATTGTGAGTTATGATGATCTAGTGGTTGAGCCGGACCGCACTTTTCCAGAACAACCTTTTGCGGTTCTAGGAATAGAGGTGTGAGACGCCTGCATTCGAAGGATATTCCTATGATGAGGCTACGCGGGAAACTGAGGATAGTATCCAGGGGAACTATCCAGATTTATACGCCGGGACAGATGCACCTGTAGGATCCCCGATTAGATTTTGGTGCTATCTTAGTGAGTGTATGTTATGATATGTGCTTATGTGATATGCTGTGTTTTCGTGCAAGCTTTGAGTTGTGCATATGATCTGTTAGATCTTGTTTGCTAGTATGAGATCGGTATAGCTGGAGACGGTTCTTTCCTCCATGCTACGGTGTATGAGTTAGGATTAGCAAGAGATGGTTCTTTCCTTCATGCTATCTTTGATGGACATAGTGTGAGTGGAGACGGTTTTCCTCCACATAGTTGTATTACGAGTACGATTGGCTGGAGACGGCTTTCCTCCATGCCTTGTGACGTGGTTAGTAGTTGGCTAGAGATGCTTTTGCCACTATGCCTTTGGATAGCGTTATGATCTTGTTGCTGTAGTTGGTGATTCCTCCATGCCGTGTTTTGAGGTTATAGAGTGTTATAGGTTGATACGTTTGAACGGAGATGTGATACCTCCGATAGAGAGAGTGTCTATACCTCGGCTTATGGGTCCGAGAGGATTTGGGAATTGTTCAAGTTTCGGGACGAAACTTTTTCTTAAGGGGTGTGTGATGTAATAGCTAGGATTTCTGAATTCTAATTAATGTTGATTAACTTAATCAGTGATAGTAATTGACATATAACTTGCGAAGATTACGTAAGCGTTGAGTATAAGTCCCACCGTTATGTTCCTGGCTTAATTTTGGGCTTATGGTGAAATTTTAACTTCTTCCCCCGGGTAATTAATTTTACGCTCCGGTATTATTTGGAGCATTTGGGAGCTTCAATTAATCAAAATATAGTTGAGAGAAATGATCAGGACATCAGACATGTCCTAGATATAAAATAACATGAAAAGGCAAAATGGACAAAAAAGTCGCTATTTCGTTTCTTGACGGCTAAGAAAGACGGCTTAGAAATACACATTTTCGGAGGCAATTGTGGAATAATTATCGCTACAATATTCAAAATCGATTATTCCAATTTCGAGAAGTTTGGAGAAGGGAGTTCAACCCGCCATTGAATCGATGAAAGGATAATTATCGACTTCGCTAAAGGATAATTAACGACTTCACTATTAATAACGGAAAATCGTTTATTAATTCATTTCCTTTCACGTTTCCTCGTAAAAGCTTTGATTTCTCTCAAACTTCAAACTCAGATCTACTCTCCGTTTCTAATCCGATTTCAATTCCGTTTGAGTTTTTGGATTCCTCTCTTCATTCTCTCCATATCGGTACCGAGTTTCTGCATTTCCGAGCAGATGAAGACCTGGTGGATCATATATGTCACCAGGACAGTTCCGTCGCTCAAATTCCGGTGAATTTGATGTTGTACATGCGTAGCCTACGTCGTTGTGATTCCGTACCTTCTTTCATATCGTCAATCGGGTTAGTAACGAATAAGTTATGAATTTATTCGTTTTCCGTACTGCGATTTGTTTGATGAAATCTGATGACAGGTGGGTTTAGAAATGGCCTGCGGGCAAAACATTATTCGGGTGAAATTTATTTAATTAATTAAAGGTTAATTAATTAAATTATGATTAAATTTGAGATTGAGGAATACTTATTAGATGCGTGCTAGGTGTCAGAATGAGTTGAGGATCGTGATGATGATATGAATATCGGTTATGGCTTTAAGGTTTAGTATGTGTACGAGTATGATGAGATGCTATGTTGAGGATATGCCTTAGGCATTTATGAATGTGTTGAGGATCTGAGGTTTAGATTTGAGATATAGTTTGGTTGTGGTTAGTGAGACGAGTCTCCTAACCTTTGCAGTATGTGATTGTGTGTGCCTTGCTATTGTAGGTGTTGATTACTTCCCCAAGGTGAAGCTGTGACGTGGTACAGGTTACGTGTATATCAGGTAAGTCCATAGGACTTACTTAGCGTGCAGTTGTGGATTGTATAATTGCGATGGTTGTGTGTGTTCATATGATTGTGCATTTATAACCTAAACCGGACTAGGATAACCATTCATTATATTTATTTGTCTCAAGTGTATTATAATGGGCGGCACCGGTCTCCGCCAACTGGGTTAGGAGGAGGTGCCCTGAAGATGATCTCACAGGAAGGGACGAGTGACGGTCACCCCCATGCAAAACTCATGTGTTACGTTGGATGGGACGGTGTTCTTGAGGCTCCTCGTGTTACAAAAGAAGCTGAATTAGTAATCGAATAACGTTATTAAAGATAATAAATGAATGTGTGTGACATTGCATGTATGAGTTGTTGTGGTGTGTTTGTGCTATTAATATCATGCTTATCTTTTGAAATTATAGTTCATGATCTTGGGTATACAAACAAAGGAATCACCAGGTAAGTCTCGTCCTAAGCCTGCGTTGAACCAAGATAGGTATTACAAGGATAGGATTTGGCAAACTGAAACCTCAACTCAGATAAGGATCTAGGAAGGTCTCGCTTCGCTCAGTTTGTAACACCCCGAATCCGCGGGACTCGGAATGGTACATTGGGCTAGGATCTCATAATGGATCCTGAAGTAGTAGATCAGTTTAAAGTGTTATTGACCTGGAGACGAGCTCATCCACTACCAATGCTGTAGTGGAAGTGAGAGGACCTTTCTGTGGACTTGTGATGGGATTGAGACCCAGTAAGAGTTTTGGTGTTATCCAGATTATTGGTAAAAGATTTACGAAGTCGACACATTCCATCTCTATTGAGAGACGTGGCCAGTGAATAAAGTAACAAAGGAGTACACTAGACAGATGGTGGGACTCCATAAGTGTACCAAGGACGATCGACTATGATTGTAGTAGACGGTTTACTTTGAGGTTTTGATAGCAGATTCAGACTGCTTGGGATCGCGTCCACATATCATGATTGAGTTTTACCTCAGACACACGGTCAGTCTGAGAGAACCCTCTAGACCGTAGAGGACATGTTGTGAGCTTGTGTGATGGATTGGGATAAGGGACGATTTGTTTATCTCCCACTCGTTGAGTTCTTATACCACGACCGTTGGTATGCATCTATAGAGGACAGATTAGCTTTGCCACCGAAGTTAAAGGGTGTTCACCCTAAGTTTCATGTGTCTCAGCTGAGGGAGTACATACTAGACTTGAGGCACATTGTGAGTTATGATGATCTAGTGGTTGAGCCGGACAACACTTTTCCAGAACAACCTTTTGCGGTTCTAGGAATAGAGGTGTGAGACGCCTGCATTCGAAGGATATTCCTATGATGAGGCTACGCAGGAGACTGAGGATAGTATCCAGGGGAACTATCCAGATTTATACACCGGGACAGATGCACCTGTAGGATCCACGATTAGATTTTGGTGCTATCTTAGTGAGTGTATGTTATGATATGTGCTTATGTGATATGCTGTGTTTTCGTGCAAGCTGTGAGTTGTGCATATGATCTGTTAGATCTTGTTTGCTAGTATGAGATCGGTATAGCTGGAGACGGTTCTTTCCTCCATGCTACGGTGTATAAGTTAGGATTAGCAAGAGATGGTTCTTTCCTTCATGCTATCTTTGATGGACATAGTGTGAGTGGAGACGGTTTTCCTCCACATAGTTGTATTACGAGTACGATTGGCTGGAGACGGCTTTCCTCCATACCTTGTGACGTGGTTAGTAGTTGGCTAGAGATGCTTTTTCCACTACGCCTTTGGATAGCGTTATGATCTTGTTGCTGGAGTTGGTGATTCCTCCATGCCGTGTTTTGAGGTTATAGAGTGTTATAGGTTGATTCGTTTGAACGGAGATGTGATACCTCCGATAGAGAGAGTGTCTATACCTCGGCTTATGGGTTTGAGAGGATTTGGGAATTGTTCAAGTTTCGGGACGAAACTTTTTCTTAAGGGGTGTGTGATGTAATAGCTAGGATTTCTGAATTCTAATTAATGTTGATTAACTTAATCAGTGATAGTAATTGACATATAACTTGCTAAGATTGCGTAAGCGTTGAGTATAAGTCCCACCGTTATGTTCCTGGCGTAATTTTGGGCTTATGGTGAAATTTTCACTTTTTCCCCCGGGTAATTATTTTTACCCTCCGGTATTATTTGGAGCATTTGGCAGCTTCAATTAATCAAAATGCAGTTGAGAGAAATGATCAGGACATCACACATGTCCTAGATATAAAATAACATGGAAAGGCGAAACGCACAAAAAAGTCGCTATTTCATTTCTTTACTGCTAAGAAAGACGGCTTAGAAATACACGTTTTCGGAGGCAATTGTGGAATAATTATCCCTACAATATTCAAAATCTATTATTCCAATTTCGAGAAGTTTGGAGAAGGGGTTCAACCCGCCATTGAATCGATAAAAGGATAATTATCGACTTCGCTAAAGGATAATTAACGACTTCACTATAAATAACGGAAAATCGTTTATTAATTCATTTCCTTTCACGTTTCCTCGTAAAAGCTTTGATTTCTCTCAAACTTCAAACTCAGATCTACTCTCCGTTTCTAATCCGATTTCAATTCCGTTTGAGTTTTTGGATTCCTCTCTTCATTTTCTCCATATCGGTACCGAGTTTCTGCATTTCCGAGCAGATGAAGAGCTGGTCGATCATATATTTCACCAGGACAGTTCCGTCGCTCAAATTCCGGTGAATTTGATGTTGTACATGCGTAGCCTACGTCGTTGTGATTCCGTATCTTCTTTCATATCGTCAATCAGGTTAGTAACGAATAAGTTATGAATTTATTCGTTTTCCGTACTGCGATTTGTTTGATGAAATCTGATGACTGGTGGGTTTAGAAATGGCCCGCGGGCAAAACATTATTCAGGTGAAATTTATTTAATTAATTAATGGTTAATTAATTTAATTAGGATTAAATTTGAGATTGAGGAACACTGATTAGATGCATGCTAGGTGTCAGAATGAGTTGAGGATCGTGATGATGATATGAATATCGGTTATGGCTTTAAGTTTAGTATGTGTACGAGTATGATGAGATGCTATGTTGAGGATATGCCTTAGGCATTTATGAATGTGTTGAGGATCTGAGGTTTAGATTTGAGATATAGTTTGGTTGTGGTTACTGAGACAAGTCTCCTAACCTTTGTAGTATGTGATTGTGTGTGCCTTGCTATTGCAGGTGTTGATTACTTCCCCAAGGTGAAGCTGTGACGTGGTACAGGTTACGTGTATATCAGGTAAGTCCCTAGGAATTACTTAGCGTGCAGTTGTGGATTTTATAATTGCGATGGTTGTGTGTGTTCATATGATTGTGCATTTATAACCTAAACCGGACTAGGATGACCATTCATTATATTTATTTGTCTCAAGTGTATTATAATGGGCGGCACCGGTCTCCGCCAACTGGGTTAGGAGGAGGTGCCTTGAAGATGATCTCACAGGAAGGGACGAGTGACGGTCACCCCCATGCAAAACTCATGTGTTACGTTGGATGGGACGGTGTTCTTGAGGCTCCTCGTGTTACAAAAGAAGTTGAATTAGTAATCAAATAACGTAATTAAAGATAATAAATGAATGTGTGTGACATTGCATGTATGAGTTGTTGTGGTGTGCTTGTGCTATTACTATCATTCTTATCTTTTGAAACTATAGTTCATGATCTTGGGTATACAAACAAAGGAATCACCAGGTAAGTCTCATCCTAAGACTGCGTTGAACCAAGATAGGTATTACAAGGATAGGATTTGGCAAACTGAAACCTCAACTCAAATAAGGATCAAGAAAGGTCTCGCTTCGCTCAGTTTGTAACACCCCGAATCCGCGGGACTCGGAATGCTACATTGGGCTAGGATCTCACAATGGATCCTGAAGTAGTAGATCAGTTTAAAGTGTTATTGACCTGGAGACGAGCTCATCCACTACCAGTGTTGTAGTGGAAGTGAGAGGACCTTTCTGTGGACTTGTGATGGGATTGAGACCGAGTAAGAATTTTGGTGTTATCCAGATTATTGGTAACAGATTTACGAAGTCGACACATTCCATCTCTATTGAGAGACGTGGCCAGTGAATGAAGTAACAAAGGAGTACACTATACAGATGGTGGAACTCCATAAGTGTACCAAGGACGATCGACTATGATTGTAGTAGACGGTTTACTTTGAGTTTTTGATAGCAGATTCAGACTGCTTGGGAACGCGTCCACATATCATGATTGAGTTTTACCTCAGACACACGGTCAGTCTGAGAGAACCCTCTAGACCGTAGAGGACATGTTGTGAGCTTGTGTGATGGATTGGGATCAGGGACGATCTGTTTATCTCCCACTCGTTGAGTTCTTATACCACGACCGTTGGTATGCATCTATAGAGGACAGATTGGCTTTTCCACCGAAGTTAGAGGGTGTTCACCCTAAGTTTCATGTGTCTCAGCTGAGGGAGTACATACCAGACTTGAGGCACATTGTGAGTTATGATGATCTAGTGGTTGAGCCGGACCACACTTTTCCAAAATAACTTTTGCGGTTCTAGGAATAGAGGTGTGAGACGCCTGCATTCGAAGGATATTCCTATGATGATGCTATGCGGGAGACTGAAGATAGTATCTAGGGGAACTATCCACATTTTTATGCCGGGACAGATGCACCTGTAGGATCCACGATTAGATTTTGGTTCTATCTTAGTGAGTGTATGTTATGATATGTGCTTATGTGATATGCTGTGTTTTCGTGCTAGCTGTGAGTTGTGCATATGATCTGTTAGATCTTGTTTGCTAGTACGAGATCGGTATAGCTAGAGACGGTTCTTTCCTCCATGCTACGGTGTATGAGTTAGGATTAGCAAGAGATGGTTCTTTCCTTCATGCTATCTTTGATGGACATAGTGTGAGTGGAGACGGTTTTCCTCCACATAGTTGTATTACGAGTACGTTTGGCTGGAGACGGCTTTCCTCCATGCCTTATGACGTGGTTAGTAGTTGGCTAGAGATGATTTTTCCTCTACGCCTTTGGATAGCGTTATGATCTTGTTGCTGGAGTTGGTGATTCCTCCATGCCGTGTTTTTAGGTTATAGAGTGTTATAGGTTGATACGTTTGAACGGAGATGTGATACCTCCGATAGAGAGAGTGTCTATACCTCGGCTTATGGGTCTGAGAGGATTTGGGAATTATTCAAGTTTTCGGACAAAACTTTTTCTTAAGGGGTGTGTGATGTAATAGCTAAGATTTCTGAATTCTTATTAATGTTGAGTGTTATAGGTTGATACGTTATGTTCTTGGCGTAATTTTGGGCTTATGGTGAAATTTTTACTTTTTCCCCCGGGTAATTATTTTTACGCTCCGGTATTATTTGGAGCATTTGGGAGCTGCAATTAATCAAAATGCAGTTGAGAAAAATGATCAGGACATCAGACATGTCCTAGATATAAAATAACATGGAAAGGCAAAACGGACAAAAAAGTCGCTATTTCGTTTCTTAACGGCTAAGAAAGACGGCTTAGAAATAAACGTTTTCGGAGGCAATTGTGGAATAATTATCCCTACAATATTCAAAATCTATTATTCCAATTTCGAGAAGTTTGGAGAAGGGGGTTCAACCCGCCATTGAATCGATAAAAGGATAATTATCGACTTCGCTAAAGGATAATTAACGACTTCACTATAAATAACGGAAAATCGCTTATTAATTCATTTCCTTTCACGTTTCCTCGTAAATGCTTTGATTTCTCTCAAACTTCAAACTCAGATCTACTCTCTGTTTCTAATCCGATTTCAATTCCGTTTGAGTTTTTGGATTCCTCTCTTCATTCTCTCCATATTGGTACCGAGTTTCTGCATTTCCGAGCAGATGAAGACCTGGTCGATCATATATGTCACCAGGACAGTTCCGTCGCTCAAATTCCTGTGAATTTGATGTTGTACATGCGTAGCCTACGTCGTTGTGATTCGATATCTTATTTCAGATAGTCAATCGGGTTAGTAACGAATAAGTTATGAATTTATTCGTTTTCCGTACTACGATTTGTTTGATGAAATCTGATGAGAGGTGGGTTTAGAAATGGCCTGCGGGCAAAACATTATTCGGGTGAAATTTATTTAATTAATTAAAGGTTAATTAATTAAATTAGGATTAAATTTGAGATTGAGGAATACTGATTAGATGCATGCTAGGTGTCAGAATGAGTTGAGGATCGTGATGATGATATGAATATCGGTTATGGCTTTAAGGTTTAGTATGTGTACGAGTATGATGAGATGCTATGTTGAGGATATGCCTTAAGCATTTATGAATGTGTTGAGGATCTGAGGTTTAGATTTGAGATATAGTTTGGTTGTGGTTAGTGAGACAAGTCTCCTAACCTTTGCAGTATGTGATTGTGTGTGCCTTGCTATTGCAGGTGTTGATTACTTCCCCAAGGTGAAGCTGTGACGTGATACAGGTTACGAGTACATCAGGTAAGTCCATAGGACTTACTTAGCGTGCAGTTGTGGATTGTATAATTGCGATGGTTGTGTGTGTTCATATGATTGTGCATTTATAACCTAAACCGGACTAGGATGACCATTCATTATATTTATTTGTCTCAAGTGTATTATAATGGGCGGCACCGGTCTCCGCCAACTGGGTTAGGAGGAGGTTCCCTGAAGATGATCTCACAGGAAGGGACGAGTGACGGTCACCCCCATGCAAAACTCATGTGTTACGTTGGATGGGACGGTGTTCTTGAGGCTCCTCGTTTTACAAAAGAAGTTGACTTAGTAATCGAATAACGTTATTAAAGATAATAAATGAATGTGTGTGACATTGCATGTATGAGTTGTTGTGGTGTGTTTGTGTTATTACTATCATGCTTATCTTTTGAAATTATAGTTCATGATCTTGGGTATACAAACAAAGGAATCACCAGGTAAGTCTCATCCTAAGCCTGCGTTGAACCAAGATAGGTATTACAAGGATAGGATTTGGCAAACTGAAACCTCAACTCAGATAAGGATCAAGAAAGGTCTCGCTTCGCTCAGTTTGTAACACCCCGAATCCGCGGGACTCGGAATGCTAAATTGGGCTAGGATCTCACAATGGATCCTGAAGTAGTAGATCAGTTTAAAGTGTTATTGACCTGGAGACGAGCTCATCCACTATCAGTGCTGTAGTGGAAGTGAGAGGACCTTTCTGTGGACTTGTGATGGGATTGAGACCCAGTAAGAGTTTTGGTGTTATCTAGATTATTGGTAACAGATTTACGAAGTCGACACATTCCATCTCTACTGAGAGACGTGGCCAGTGAATGAAGTAACAAAGGAGTACACTAGACAGATGGTGGGACTCCATAAGTGTACCAAGGACGATCGACTATGATTGTAGTAGACGGTTTACTTTGTGGTTTTGATAGCAGATTCAGACTGCTTGGGAACGCGTCCACATATCATGATTGAGTTTTACCTCAGACACACGGTCAGTCTGAGAGAACCCTCTAGACCGTAGAGGACATGTTGTGAGCTTGTGTGATGGATTGGGATCAGGGACGATCTGTTTATACCCCACTCGTTGAGTTCTTATACCACGACCATTGGTATGCATCTATAGAGGACAGATTGGCTTTGCCACCGAAGTTAGAGGGTGTTCACCCTATGTTTCATATGTCTCGGCTGAGGGAGTACATACCAGACTTGAGGCACATTGTGAGTTATGATGATCTAGTGGTTGAGCCGGACGACACTTTTCCAGAACAACTTTTGCGGTTCTAGGAATAGAGGTGTGAGACGCCTACATTCGAAGGATATTCCTATGATGAGGCTACGCGGGAGACTGAGGATAGTATCCAGGGGAACTATCCAGATTTTTACGCCGGGACAGATGCACCTGTAGGATCCACGATTAGATTCTAATGCTATCTTAGTGAGTGTATGTTATGATATGTGCTTATGTGATATGCTGTGTTTTCGTGCTAGCTGTGAGTTGTGCATATGATCTGTTAGATCTTGTTTGCTAGTACGAGATCGGTATAGCTGGAGACGGTTCTTTCCTCTATGCTACGGTGTATGAGTTAGGATTAGCAAGAGATGGTTCTTTCCTTCATGCTATCTTTGATGGACATAGTGTGAGGGGAGATGGTTTTCCTCCACATAGTTGTATTACGAGTACCTTTGTTTGGAGACGGCTTTCCTCCATCCCTTGTGACGTGGTTAGTAGTTGGCTAGAGATGATTTTTCCTCTACGCCTTTGGATAGCGTTATGATCTTGTTTCTGGAGTTGGTGATTCCTCCATGCCGTGTTTTGAGGTTATAGAGTGTTATAGGTTGATACGTTTGAACGGAGATGTGATACCTCCGATAGAGAGAGTGTTAATACCTCGGCTTATGGGTCCGAGAGGATTTGGGAATTGTTCAAGTTTCGGGACGAAACTTTTT
This sequence comes from Fagopyrum homotropicum, assembly GCA_033239125.1. Classification (NCBI taxonomy): domain Eukaryota; kingdom Viridiplantae; phylum Streptophyta; class Magnoliopsida; order Caryophyllales; family Polygonaceae; genus Fagopyrum; species Fagopyrum homotropicum. The sequence goes on from BSWB01000003.1 coordinate 66,499,826, forward strand.
CTTAAGGGGTGTGTGATGTAATAGCTAGGATTTCTGAATTCTAATTAAAGTTGATTAACTTAATCAGTGATAGTAATTGACATATAACTTGCGAAGATTGCGTAAGCGTTGAGTATAAGTCCCACCGTTATGTTCCTGGCGTAATTTTGGGCTTATGGTGAAATTTTCACTTTTTCCCCCGGTTAATTATTTTTACCCTCCGGTATTATTTGGAGCATTTGGGAGTTTCAATTAATCAAAATGCAGTTGAGAGAAATGATCAGGACATCAGACATGTCCTAGATATAAAATAACATGGAAAGGCAAAACGGACAAAAAAGTCGCTATTTCATTTCTTAACGGCTAATAAAGACGGCTTAGAAATACACGTTTTCGGAGGCAATTGTGGAATAATTATCCCTACAATATTCAAAATCTATTATTCCAATTTCGAGAAGTTTGGAGAAGGGGGTTCAACCCGCCATTTAATCGATAAAAAGATAATTATCGATTTCGCTAAAGGATAATTAACGACTTCACTATAAATAACGGAAAATGGTTTATTAATTCATTTCCTTTCACGTTTCCTCGTAAAAGCTTTGATTTCTCTCAAACTTCAAACTCATATCTACTCTCCGTTTCTAATCCGATTTCAATTCTGTTTGAGTTTTTGGATTCCTCTCTTCATTCTCTCCATATCGGTATCGAGTTTCTGCATTTCCGAGCAGATGAAGACCTGGTCGATCATATATGTCACCAGGACAGTTCTGTCGCTCAAATTCCGGTGAATTTGATGTTTTACATGCGTAGCCTGCGTCGTTGTGATTCCGTATCTTCTTTCAGATCGTCAATCGGGTTAGTAACGAATAAGTTATGAATTTATTCGTTTTCCGTACTACGATTTGTTTGATGAAATCTGATGACAGGTGGGTTTAGAAATGGCCTGCGGGCAAAACATTATTCGGGTGAAATTTATTTAATTAATTAAAGGTTAATTAATTAAATTAGGATTAAATTTGAGATTGAGGAATACTGATTAGATGCATGCTAGGTGTCAGAATGAGTTGAGGATCGTGATGATGATATGAATATCGGTTATGGCTTTAAGGTTTAGTATGTGTACGAGTATGATGAGATGCTATGTTGAGGATATGCCTTAGGCATTTATGAATGTGTTGAGGATCTGAGGTTTAGATTTGAGATATAGTTTGGTTGTGGTTAGTGAGACGAGTCTCCTAACCTTTGCAGTATGTGATTGTGTTTGCCTTGCTATTGCAGGTGTTGATTACTTCCCCAAGGTGAAGCTGTGACGTGGTACAGGTTACGAGTATATCTGGTAAGTCCATAGGACTTACTTAGCGTGCAGTTGTGGATTGTATGATTGTGATGGTTGTGTGTGTTCATATGATTGTGCATTTATAACCTAAAACGGACAAGGATGACCATTCATTATATTTATTTGTCTCAAGTGTATTATAATGGGCGGCACCGGTCTCCGCCAACTGGGTTAGGTGGAGGTGCCCTGAAGATGATCTCACAGGAGGGGACGAGTGACGGTCACCCCCATCCTAAACTGATGTGTTACGTTGGATGGGACGGTGTTCTTGAGGCTCCTCGTGTTACAAAAGAAGTTGAATTACTGTTCGCCACTTAGCGTGCGTGCAAATAAGCTTTAAATTTATAAAACTAGAATCAAGCAAGCGAACTCGCAGTGTACGGATCGATATAGTTAACAAGAATTCTAGAGTATCGAACACAGGGATTTGAGGGGTTAAATCCAGTTAAGAATTGTCAAGCGAGTAAATGTAAGAGCTTTTCAAATTATTGGGGAAACAACAATCCTAAAGATCCAGGAATCTAGCTGTGGCGATCGATTCAAGATATACTAAAGATATAAGGACAGAGTTGAGGTATGCAAAGGTATATGAATGTAAGGTAATCGTACGGTGAAGTTCTAAAAACCTTATATGACCCACCTAAAAGACACTCTCTATAAAGGTTGTTGAGGCTTCAGTATAGAAAGGTTCTAAAGGTAAGAATTAACGTCAAATACCCAAACTTGTAATCCAAGGATCAAGACTAACTAAACCGATTAAGGTTGTGACACTCAGAATCGAGGTAGAGGTTGTTGAGGCTTCACTACCACCTAGAAAAGGAAAGCCAAGACTAAGTTAAAGCAAATCTTTAACTTTGGATTAAAGTAAAAGCAAGTTCGTAAACTGACACAAAATTACGGGTAGTTCTTGAGTTCCACGGCCGTGGAAGCTCAAGAACAGACCGTGGATTAGGTTCGTCGGCGATGCTTTCTAACTCTCAGGGTCCAATCTGTTTACGATCGATCTATCATCATCTAAGCCACAACAATCAACCCTTCACCTTAGAATTGTTAAAGGGTTTTAGCCAACAACAGTCATATTGATATCAATTTCAAGATTTAAAAGAATGAAAGATGAAAACTTCCGAAAACCTTCAATAACTTTCAAGTCAATCTCAAATCAACAAATCAAGAACAATAACGTCAATAGATTCGGAATAACACAAACAATCACGAATCTTAGATAAGAAGGAAGAATGGGATCTCAATCCGTCTTCTAAATCAAACCTAAAGATAAAGCGTAACCTTCTTGCGAACAATCTTCCAAATCTTCAACTCTTCCGTCAATCCGGAAATCTCAATAGCAAAGTGCAGATCTCTCAATCGCAATCTCCGCAAGAGGTGAAATTAGGGCAAGTCCAAGTGTAAGCGAAAATGCGTCTAAGCAGAGGTGACGGAATCTCTCTTCGTCCGTCTTTTTATAGTGTAAGATAAAATATTGGCCCGGCCCAATTGCGTAGAAGATCGTGGCTTAAAGTATGGCGTAAAAGATTGCCAAGATCACGGTCGTGGAAGGGTTCCACGACCGTAATTTCGAGCGTGGAAATTAGTACGGTTTGTCTCAATCTTTCCACGGCCGTAGAAGTTGCTGGAATGAACCACGCGTCCCTTGCCAAGGTTCCACGGCCGTGGACTTGAACGTGGAATGTAGTACGGCCGTATTTTAGAGCGTGGTTTAGGGGTAAACCGTAATTCTTCCTTTCCTCGTGCTATTCTTCAAGTTAGCACCTTCCTTAGCTCCTAGAGATGTCCTCAATCCTTGGACATGCTCAATAAAACTCCATTCTCGCTCAATCCGTTCGGAAATAGCTCTTAATTGCCTACAATCAACATAAAGCTTGTGTAGACCTCTATATCGACATTATAGACAAACTAGCTCACAAATGCATCAATGCTTAATCAATGACTATCAATATGGATGAAATACACTTAGAAAACGTGCCTAAAATATCACAATATTTCATGCTAACAAATAACCCCATACTTGCCACTTGCTTGTCCCTAAGCAAGGTCTTTCAAAAGCTTTAAAACACAAGTTAGGATGAAATATGTGTACCTTCTCAAAACAAAACTTCTTTTGGATGAATGTGCCTTCTAATCAATAGATCATTCTCAAATCTTGCTTCATTCGTTTATAAGACTTTCATACACTTAATCAAAGAGTAAAGAGTAAAGAAAGCTCATGAATTAATCAAACTTCCATGTAAACATCATAACCTTCAAACATTATCAAAATCAATCATAAGAAACTTCAATTTAGATCACCAAGTCATATAACATTTTTTTGATCTTAAGGACTGTCAAATAAGGTCTAGAATGTGGAAAGGGAAGGAAAACTTTAAGAAATGTGGTGCATGAATCCGGGAAAGTGGATAACTACTCTTTTCTTCTTCTCTTGCGGTTTCCGCAGCACTTTCAACATAGAGCTTCGCTCTCTTCTTTTCATTTTTCGACTTTACTTTTGGAGTTATGGATAGAGGTGCACAAAAACCGAAGCCTAGGAGATTGGCGTTTCTCAATTTTTATGAGATGCCTCAAACCCTTAGCGCACATACCATAATCCGCTAGGAATATCGCTCAATCCGACTTTGGCAAGACACAAACACCCGGCTATGTGAATGGTGCCGAGTTACTCATCATCATGATTGACTTCCCCAAACCTACAATTTCTTTCTATTCTTTTGATTGCAAATAATTGCTTTCAAGGCCCTCCCACATCAAACATGCCAATATCAATCAACTCCTCCAAATTCCCGGATAGGTAAAGGAGGCCATTATTTCAATGAGGGGCTAAATGATCAAAGAAAGAAGAAAGAAAATCGAATTGCCTTAATCATCTCAACAAGAAGTATAAGAACTTATAGTGTGATTTCAACCTTATTTTCTCAACATGATTTAAGTAACATTCATCACATTATGAAATTTGCAAAAGAGGTATAATCAACTCATTCAATTTCTTTCAATTCACTATTCGTTTAAGCATGCAATTGTCATCAAAACTCAATTCACAAGTGGTGATTATCATAGAAATCATCTCTATCCTTAGAAGCACAAAATTTTCAAAATTTTTCAATTTTTATGGGTTTTTCAAACTCTTTTTCATGTAATGCAATAATGAAACGTGTAACAATATAATGAAACATGCAAGATAGTCTCAATAGAAGCAATCAAAGTGAGTAAGAGTTATTACAGACGATTAGTCACACCCCACCCCATACTTGGAACAACATTGTCCCTAATGTTCAAAGAAAAGAAAAAGAAGAGAAGAAAGAAAGGAAAAGAACTCACAAAATGGCGGTGGAGCGGCTAAAGCTGTCGGTCATCATCGTCATCACTGCGGTGGAGGTGGAAATGGAGAGAAGCTAGGATCGTAGTATCGCCCGAACTGCTGGCGGTAGACATCCCTCATCTTATGGTCAAGGTCGTCCATACGTGCATCTCTAGTGTCAGCTCGAATCTCCAAAGCTCCCACCCTATCAGAAAGGTCGGTGGCCCACTCCGGCAGCTGCTCATACCAAACAGGCGGCTGGTTGTACCATTCCGGTGCATCTGACGGTGTTGGTGCTGGTGGTGCCTGTGTAGACCATGGTGCTGGAGCTCCGTACCACGCAGGAGGGGTCTCCATCCAAGTGGGTCTCTCGCTCACGCTGGCGCGGCGAGAAGAAAATCCTGCAGCTCTGGCGGGACGTGGGGAACGTCTAGGCATGTTAGGAGTTGCGTCCGGCTGATCCGAAAATATGCCAAAATCCTGCTCAGCTCATCCTCCTCCTCCCTCATACTGGTCTCTCATCTCCTCCTCCTCAACTACGGGTGGTGGTGGGATATATGGACGGGCTGCAATCCTGTTCACATGCATAGCAGCGAACGTCTCCTTCCATTTATGGCGTCCAACCACAATGGAATACTTTGGGAGCCACTCAATGCCTCTCCCCGTCCTGCTCTCCCATGGCATAGCTGCGTAAGGTGGACCTCTATGGGTGGGGAAGATGAGACCTCTAGTCATAAAGGCCTGGAGTCCTAGGGGTAAAACAAAAATGCGTGTGCAGGCGGAAAAATCTACCCCTAATGTCCTAGCAAGGTGGGTGACTATCCCACCATATCCAATGTTGCTAGCCCTCTTGTTCTTTAGCTTGCTCATGGTAGCAGCTAAGAGGGTGGTGCAGTCAGCAGGTCGTCCATATAACATGGAGTAGAAAAGAAAGAGCTCATCCGTCTTGATATTCTGAGGTGTCTCCGTCCTAGGGAAGAGACACTCAGAAAGTACCCGGTGAGCAATCTTCAAGGCTAAGTGATACATCAACTTAGCCTTGGTATCAGCTGGTTGTCAGCGGTCCTCGCTGGCATTGATCATGGCTACCTCCTCCCAGAAATCCTTGGCGTAAACGCCGCTGGGGAAATGACAATTGAAGGTCTCTTGGAATCCAAAGAAGGCTCCAAACTCCCGGATGGAGAAATCATAGTTTCTTTCCATCAGACGGAAAGAAACTGTCCTATCAACATGGCTGTGCTCAAAAGATGTCACAACCTCTATAGTAATCTCCTCGTATGCGTCTTCTCGGATAGCCGAAAAGACGACAAGACCGGCTCTATCCAAGAGCCAAGTAAGGTCCCCTATGACATGTAGAGGAGCTAAATCCTCCAACAGTAGGTACCTAGGTCCTATAACAACTCTCTTATGGATCCTCTCTAAGGCGTTGAGATGATCCTCGTGGATGGTAGGGACTCTACGGCTAGGAGGTGATGGTGATGACGGTGATGATAGAGGTGAAGGGGATGAAGGTGGTGGTGCTCTAGAGGAGGAAGAGGAAGAGGGGTTGCCCTTCCTCTTTTTATTCTTATCCTTCTCTTTGTTCTTGTCCTTATTTCTCCCGGACACTCTCCTCACAAAATCCATTTTATGGCAGAAACCACGGTTTGTTCTTGGCGTTCCACGGCCGTGGAAGTTACAAAGACCGTGGTCCGTCTCGACTTTTCTCAAAACTCAGCAAACAATCACCAAACTCAGCAATCAATCAGTCCTAGACTAATTTCATCCAATTCCAATCAGTTCTCCTACAAATTCTATCAAAATTAAGGTCGAATCGACAAAGATAGAGAAGAGCGGAAAAAATCTAGGTTTTCGGATTTTAAAATCCGAATTCTGCTTTCCTTTGTGATTTGCCGCTCGAATCACTGCTTGGATCTCGTTGGTGGTTGGATTTGCTTCAGTTTGGGTCGAAGAATCGTTAAAAACGATTAACGAACGGAGAATTGAGGTGAAGGGCGTGGAATCGGCATTTTTGGGCGTAATTTGGGTTTTGTGTGTTGTGTTTTTGTGAAGAACGTGGTTTATATAGTGGCCGGCAAAATTTGTGAAAATCACGGTCTATCGGGGGGTTCCACGGCCGTGGAAATGTACGGAACCGTGGTTTTGGTGATTTTTCAAAGGCTTTTGGAAATTACGGTCACTGTAGCTGTCACGGCCGTGGTTTAGGCCGTGGAACTCTCTGTAATGCTGTTAGCATGAAATATTGTGATATTTTAGGCACGTTTTCTAAATGTATTTGATTCATATTGATAGTCTTTGATTGAACTTTATGCATATGTGAGCTAGTATTACCTATATTGTCGATATGGATGTCTACACTAGTTCTATGTTGATTATAGGTGATTTGGAGCTATTTCCGAATGGAATCGAGCAAAGGAGAGTTGAGTTGATATGTCCATAGATTGAGGACATTCTTTGGAAGCAATTTGGAGTCCTAGCTTGAGGAATGCACGAGTTTAGGGAAGAATCACGTTCTTGCCCTAAATTACGCCCTAAAATACGGCCGTATCACAAACCACGTTCAGAATTACGGCCGTGGATTTGGAGTCAGAAATTCATGTTCATTCCAGGGGATTACACGGCCGTGGAACATATATTGCAAACCGTATTTGTTTCCACGCTCTAAATTACGGTCGTGGAACACTTCCACGACCGTGATCTTGGCGAATCTTTTCGCCACACTTTGAAGCCACGATCTTTTAAAGATTGGGCCGGGCCGACATTTTGCCCTACACTATAAAAAGACGGACGAAGCAAGATTCCGTCACCTTCGCTACCCCGTTTACCCTCATTCATCGCCGGTTAGACACGAAGACGCTTTGCTTAGCTTGCTTGGAAGCAGTTGACATCTCTTTGAAGAGATCAAAGTTCGTGTTTGGAATTCCTCTAATCTCGCACTTTTGGTGGAGATTGCTGTTGAGATCTCCGGATATGCGGAAGATCGTAGTTCTTGGAAGATTTTGCAAGAAGATCTCTTTTCTTGATTAGGTTTGATTTGGAAAACGGATTGACATCCCGTTTTCTCTTCTTTCCTAAGGTGGTGATTGTTTGTTTTACTTTGAATCTTTTGACATTACTTGTTCTCTTTGTGACTTGAGATTGAATTGAAGATTATTGAAAGTTCTTGAAAGTTTTCATCTTTTTATCTTTTAATTCTTGAATTGATATCAACATGACTGTTATTGGCTAAAAACCCTTAACAATTCTAAGGTGAAGGGTTGATAGTTGTGGCTTAGATGATGATAGATTGATCGCAAACAGATTAGACCCTGAGAGTTAGAGAATTATCGCCGACAACCCTAAATTACGGGCTGTTCTTGAGTCCACGGCCGTGGAATCTCAAGAACCAACCGTGATTTCCCTTAAGTCTACGAACCTGCTTTTACTTTAATCTAAAGATAAAGATTTGCTTTAGCTTAGTTTAGACTTGTCTTTTCTAGGTGGTAGTGAAGCCTCAACAACCTCTACCTCGATTGTGAGTGTCACAACCTCAATCGGTTAAGTTAGTCTTGATCCTTGGGTTACAAGTTTGGGTATTTGACATTAATTTTCATCTTTAGAATCCTTCTATATTGAGTCTCAACAACCTGTATAGAGAGTGCCTTGTAGGTGAGTTATATAAGGTTTTTGGAACTTCACCGTACGATTACCTTACATTAGTATACCTTTGCATATCTCAACTCTGTCTTTACATCATTAAGTATATCTTGAATCGATTGCCACAGCTGGATACTTGGATCTTTAGGATTGTTGTTTTCCCAATAATTTGCAAAGCTCTTATACTTACTTGCTTGATAACCTGCAATCGAGTTCGTTCTCCCCAAATCCCTGTGTTCGATACTCTGGAATTCTTGCTTAACTATATCGATCCGTACACTGCGGGTTCGCTGCTTGATTCTAGTTTTATAAATTTAAAACTTATTTGCACACACCTCTAGGGGCGAACAAGTTTTTGGCGCCGTTGCCGGGGATTTGGTTTAGGCCGAATCCGGTAGCCGGTTGTCAAGCTTGGGAGCTTGCTCTCGTTATTTGATATCTCTTTGAGTGCATGCGCAGGTCTAGCAACACCGAAGATCTCTTACCTCTTGATCAAGAGCTAGAGAAAACCTTGAGGCAAAAGCGCAAGGAAAAGAAGATGGCCGAAGAACACGAACGTGATCTTCAAACGGAGTTGGCGGAGAAGGAAGCTCAACTCCGATGGAATGAGACTCTCCGCCAGGATGAGATGGATCGTCATCAATCTCAAGTTAACGGTCTACAAGACATGATCTTCCAAATGAGGATAAAGATGAGCGACCTTGAGAATAAGGTAGGCAAGAAGTCCTCAAGAAGGAGATCAAGGTCTAGAAGAAAAAGCCACTCATCCGCTGATGATAGTGACTCTTCCATGCCACCGTTAAAAGAGATTGATCCCACGATCAATATGAATCCTTTCCATCCACAAGGAGCTGCTAATCGCCGCATTCCACCTAAGAATGCGAGAGTCGAACGTGTGGATAATGAGCCAAGAACTCTTGGCCAGCGGATGGATCCAACACAACAACCACGCCGCTTGGGTGTGAATTTTGATGTTGAAGATATGCAAGGGTTTAGCTTTAACCCTCAAGTTATCACTCTTGTTCGCCAAAGCCAATTTGGCGGTACAAGTGCTGAATCTCCACACCAACACTTGCAAAACTTTGAGTGTATGATGGAGACAATGAGACCGAAGAACGCTACTACCAACAGCTATAAGCTCAAACCTTTCTTTTTCTCTTTGAAAGGGAAAGCGTTGTCATGGTTTCAAGCTCTTCCCAATGGGAAGCTAGACACGTGGGAAGACCTTTCCGCGGAGTTTCTCACCAAATTCTTTCCGCCCTCCAAAACGGCGGAACTTAGAGGTAAGATTAATGCTTTTTCCATGAGACCTAACGAAAGTTTGTTTCAATCATGGGAAAGGTTTCAGGATTTACTCTTGGATTGCCCTCATCATGGCATATCCAAGCTTGCCTTGCTGGAAATCTACTACAAAGGGCTGGATGCGGGAACGCAATTCAACCTCCAATCCCTCTCATGCGGAACATTCATGGACATGAGAGAAGATGATGCTTGGGACTTCATTGAGAAGCAAGCAAGAGTCATAGAGAAGTATTCCCACCGGAAAGCGGAGGGAAATCGTGTGGAGCAAGGAGCAAAACTCACACACGAAGCTCAAAATCAGATTTTCTCCCTCAACAATGAGATCAAGGAGTTGAAGGAGACTATCAAGACCAACTTCCCAAAGCAACAAGAGAAGGATGTTGGCTATTTGGGCAACAACAATGGCGGTGATAACACCAACCGCAACAACAATAACCGGAACAATAACCGGAGTAACAATTGGAATGGAAACAACAACAACCGGAACAACAACAATTGGAACAACAATCGGGGTTCAAACAACAACAATTGGCGCTCCAATCAACAAAATTCCGGTAACTCCTATCCTTCCAATTCTAATTCGCTAACTCCACCTTCCTCTTCCTCTACTCCTTTGAAAAGCCAGGGGCAATCATCTAATGGAGGAAACAATACGGGAAAGGAGAAGCCCGATCCCATGTTGGAAACAATCTTGGGAAAGCTTCAAGGGTTGGAGAACCGCCTCATCAAGGTTGATGATCAAGTCTCTAAGGTTGACAAAGCTCAAAAAGTTTTGGAAAACCAATTGTTCAACCACGCGGAGGAAGTTCCTAGAAATCAATGGAAACTTCCAGGAAAGACGGAGGACAACCCTAAGGGAAGGGTAATGGCGATTACAACTAGGAGCGGAGTGACTACCACCGATCCGCAGCCTACGTTCGTTGAAGTCCCCGTAGAGAAGGACAAAGGAAAGGGGAAGGAGAAGGAAGATGTCTATGTTCCTCCTCCAGCTTACAAACCTCCCCTACCGTTCCCTCAATCTAGAGCGCGAGCGCGCCTAGATAAACAATTCGGTAAGTTCATAGAACTCATGAGCAAGCTGCATATTAATATACCCTTCATTGATGCTATTGTAGGTATGCCGGCTTATGGCAAGTTCTTGAAGGAGCTTCTCTCTAACAAGAGGAAGCTAGAAGATTTCGGTGAGGTCAAGATGAGTTCGGACTCTTCGGATCTCATCAAGACTATGAAGGAGAAAATGCCCCCAAAGTTGAAGGATCCGGGGTCATTTTGCATTCCCATTGGAGTGGGAGATGTCACATACGACGCTTTATGTGACTTGGGAGCAAGTGTGAGCATCATACCACTTGCATTATGTAGGAAGATCGGTTTAGGTGATCCTAAACCGGTCAAGATGACGTTATACATGGCGGATCGATCCATCACTCGCCCCGTCGGTATTGTAGAAGACGTCCCGGTCAAGCTAGGTAAATTCTTTGTCCCCATTGATTTTGTCGTGCTTGACATTCCTGCAGATAGTCCGGTCCCGATTATACTCGGAAGACCGTTTCTTGCAACTTCCGGCTGCATGGTCGATTGCAAGAATGGGAGACTCGCTTTTGATATTGGAGAAGAGAAAGTAGAGTTCGTTCTTTCCACTCTAGTAAAGGAGCCAATCTTTGATGAGGATATTTACGATATCCAAGATGAAGAAGGTTTGTCTAGGGAGGAGGTAAGTGTGATTCTCTTTAACGATCCTTTACAAAAAGTTATCACTATGAGTCTAACCAATGTAGGGGAAGAAGAAGAGTGCAAAGAGGAAATTGAAGCTTTAGAAGCACAAGAAGAGATGCATGGAGTGGAGTTTGAAAAACTCCACGATGAGGCTGAGAATGTAAGAATCCACGGTCATACCCTGTATTCCACGACCGTGGATTTCACAACCAAAATCGACCTCCATTCCAGGGGATTACACGGTCGTGGAACACATGGAGAGGCCGTAATTCTGACCGTGGAAGAGGGTGATCGGCTTGTTTCTTCAACTTCTTTTGATTCTTCTCCAAACCACTCAACAACCTTAGAAACTTCTAAGGAAACGTCGGATGCCCCTCAAGGACCATTGGAAGCTACGAAAGTGATGGAACTCAAACCACTTCCTACTCATCTAAGGTACGCTTTTCTTGGATCTAATTCTACCTTTCCGGTCATTGTTAGCTCCGAACTAAGCATAGATGAACATGAACAGCTCATGATAGTCCTTAGGAAATATAGAAAAGCCATAGGTTACACTATCGAGGACTTAGTAGGAATCAAACCCTCCCTATGTATGCATAAGATACTAATGGAGGAGGATTTTAGAACTTCAAGACAACCTCAAAGGCGGTTGAATCCGACCATGAAGGAGGTTGTCAAGAAGGAAATTCTTAAACTTCTTGATGCAGGTATCATCTATCCTATCTCCGATAGCAAATGGGTGAGTCCAGTTCAAGTAGTTCCGAAGAAGGGAGGAATGACGGTCATCACCAATAAGAACAACGAACTCATTCCTACCCGAACCGTGACTGGATGGCGAATGTGCATAGACTACCGCAAGCTCAACAACACAACGCGGAAGGATCACTTTCCCTTACCATTCATCGATCAAATGCTTGAAAGGTTAGCACAACATTCACATTTTTGCTACCTTGACGGTTATAGTGGTTTCTTTCAGATTCCGATACATCCGGACGATCAGGAGAAGACCACATTCACGTGCCCTTGGGGTACGTTCGCCTATAGGAGAATGCCATTCGGGCTTTGCAACGCCCCAGCCACCTTTCAACGGTGCATGATGGCCATCTTCTCCGAGTACGTAGAGGAAATCATGGAAGTCTTCATGGACGACTTCTCTGTATACGGTTCCTCTTTTAACGATTGTCTTTCTAACCTTTCTCTTGTTTTACAACGTTGTGAAGACACTAACCTAGTTCTTAATTGGGAGAAGTGTCAATTCATGGTTAAGGAAGGAATCGTATTAGGTCACTTAGTCTCTAGTAGAGGGATAGAGGTAGACAAAGCTAAGATAGAGACCATAGAGAAACTTCCTCCCCCAATTTCGGTGAAAGGGATAAGAAGTTTCCTAGGACATGCTGGATTTTATAGACGCTTCATTAAGGACTTTTCTAAGATATCAAAACCTCTCACTAATCTATTGATGAAGGATGCGGTTTTTGAGTTTTCGCAGGAATGTTTATATGCGTTTAACATCATTCGGCAAGCTCTAATTTCAGCACCTATTATCCAACCCCCGGATTGGACTCTCCCCTTCGAAATTATGTGCGATGCTAGTGACGTAGCTATTGGAGCTGTTCTTGGACAACGAAAGGAAGGGCGAACCCATGCCATATACTACGCTAGCAAGACGCTAGACGAAGCTCAGCTCAACTACGCCACTACAGAAAAAGAGTTTCTAGCCATTGTCTACGCTATTGACAAGTTTCGCTCTTATCTTGTAGGTGCAAAGGTGATCGTCTACACGGATCATGCTGCGATCCGGTACCTCCTTGCGAAGAAAGACGCGAAGCCAAGGCTAATTAGATGGATTCTTCTCCTACAAGAATTCGATCTTGAGATCCGCGACAAGAAAGGTTCAGAAAATTCTGTTGCGGATCATTTGAGTCGCCTCACACATCTAGAGGACGACCATCTACCCATTGATGACTCCTTTCCGGACGAACACCTACACATCATAGAGGAGTGCATCAACGAGATCTCCAAAGGTAACGAACCATGGTTTGCTGATTTTGTTAACTATTTGGTTTGCCAGGAGATACCGCCCGGACTATCCTACGCACAAAGGAAGAAGTTCTTTAAGGACGTCCGGGAATACTATTGGAACGAGCCTCTCCTCTTCAAGAGAGGTCCGGATGGCATCATTCGGCGATGTGTGCCGGAAGATGAGATGCAAAGTGTCATCCGCCATTGTCATTCATTACCTTGTGGAGGACACGCTAGTTCGAACAAGACTAGCGCAAAGGTATTGCAATCTGGATTCTATTGGCCTACTTTATTTAGAGATGTGCAATCCTTTGTCTCTTGTTGCGATGCTTGTCAAAGAACAGGCAATATTTCTAGAAGGAACGAGATGCCCCTCAACAACATCCAAGAGATGGAGATTTTCGACGTTTGGGGAGTCGATTTCATGGGACCATTCCCATCTTCTTGTGGAAACCAATACATACTATTGGCGGTAGACTATGTTTCTAGATGGGTGGAAGCAATTGCCTCTCCCACAAATGATGCCATGGTGGTGGTTAAGTTCTTCAACAAGACCATCTTTCCGCGATTTGGAACACCAAGGACAATCATTAGTGATGGAGGTTCTCACTTCATAGCCCGTCGCTTTGAAGCTCTTCTAGCTAAGTATGGGGTTACTCACAAGATCGCCACCCTTTACCATCCACAAACGAGTGGACAAGTTGAGATCTCAAACAGGGAGATCAAGGGAATTCTAGAGAAGACGGTTTCAAGGACTAGGAAGGATTGGTCCTTGAAACTAGATGATGCATTATGGGCGTACCGGACTGCGTACAAGACTCCCATAGGAACCACACCATATAACCTTGTGTATGGGAAGTCTTGTCATTTGCCGGTAGAGCTGGAGCACAAAGCGTTTTGGGCTATCAAGTGGCTGAATTTCGGCATGAAGGAAGCGGGAGAGAAGCGTCTCCTAGACATCAACAAGCTGGATGAACTTCGCTTGAACGCCTATGAGAACGCTAAGATCTACAAAGAAAGAGCAAAGCGTTGGCATGATAAGCATATCATTCCAAAGGACTTCAAAGAAGGAGATCAAGTTCTCCTCTTCAATTCAAGACTTCGCCTCTTTCCAGGTAAGCTTAAATCCCGTTGGACCGGACCTTTTCTAATCAAACGCATTTTCTCCCATGGTGCAGTTGAAGTATGGGGTGAAGCTAGCGGAAGTTTCAAGGTGAACGGTCAACGACTCAAGAAGTACACACCGGAACTCCAAGCTGAGGAGTTTGCGCCTACCGCACTCGAATAAGTGCGAGTTTGGTCTAGCTACGGACCTTAAACAAAGCGCTTCTTGGGAGGCAACCCAAGGTATTGCATTTTTGTTTTTGTTTTCGATTCATAGTTTAGCTTAGAATAGACGTTTTCGCTTTATTTTGCCTCGATTTCTTCCGGTATGTTCGTGTTTTTGGTTGTAGGATCGATGGAAAAGGAGAAAGGGAGAATAATGTCGAAGAAGGGCGACGAAATTTGGACTTTGAAGCTTTACAGAAGGTTCCACGGTCTAAATTACGGTCGTCATAGCTATAGTGGCCGTAATTCTCAAAAGCCTTTGAAAAATCACCAAAACCACGGGTCCGTACACTTCCACGGCCGTGGAACACCCCGACAGACCGTGATCTTCAAAATTTTGCCTGCGACTATATAAGCCACATTCTTCACAAAATTGCCCCAAAAATACCCATTCCACGACCTCCTCCAATTCTTCGTTTTCTAATCGTTTTCAACGATTCTTCATCCTAAACTGCAGCAAATCCAACCACGAACAAGATCCAAGCGACAAACCGAGCGGAAATCCATCAACGAACGCGCATTTCGGGTTTTTCAATCCGAAAAAGAGGTTTATTCTTTCTTCTTGAATTTTGCGGATTTGGTTCGTTTTTGCTATAAATTTTTAGGAAGAACTGACAAAGACTGGAAGGAATTAGATTAGGACTGCTTGTTGTGGTGATTGTTGGTGATTTTGCTGAGATTCGCAAGATTCTGAGACGAATCACGGTCTCTGGGTAAACCACGGCCGTGGAACCTGAAGAACAGACCGTAATTTTAGTGAAAAATGGACTTTGTAAGGAGAATGTCGGGAAGGATAAAAGAGAAGAAGGGAGAGCAAAACAAGAAAAGAAAGGGCAATCCCTCCACCTCTAGGGCACCACCATCCTCATCTCCCTCACTACAATCCTCACCTTCACCTCCATCTTCACCTCCTCACCCTAGCATTCCAACCATACATGAGAACCACCTTGTAGCACTTGACCGGATCAAGGAAAGGACAGTGATAGGTCCTAGGTATTTGTTGTTGGAGGATCTACATCCTCTCAACATTGTTGATGATCTTACATGGCTCTTGGATAGAGCCGGATTGCTTGTCTTCACGAACATTCGTGAAGACGCCTATGAGGAGATCACCCGGGAGGTTGTGACGTCCTTCGAGCACAGCCACGTAGATAGGACCGTCTCCTTCCGTCTCATGGAACAAGACTATCATTTGAGTATTGTTGAGTTTGGGACCATTTTCGGGTTCCATGAGACCTATAACGGTCGATTTCCGAGTGGAGTTTACCCCAAGGATTTTTGGGAGGAAGTAGCTATGATTTACGCCGACGAGGACCGTTGGCAACCCGCCGATACCAAGGCTAGATTGATGTACCATCTAGCCTTGAAGATAGCACACCGCGTTCTTTCGGAGTGTCTCTTTCCTAGGACGGAGACGCCCCAAAAGATCAAGACGGATGAGCTATTCTTGCTCTATAGTATGCTATACGGTCGCCGTGCAGATTGTGCCACTCTTTTGGCGGCTACGATGAGTAAACTTAAGAACAAGAAGAAGGGGAATATTGGATATGGTGGGATAGTGACCCACATTGCTAGGACGTTTGGTGTAGATTTTTCCGCTTGCACCCGTATACCGGCGGTTCCCTTAGGGCTACATGCTTTTATGGTTAGGGGACTCATCTTCCCCACACATGGAGGTCCGCCTTATGCGGGCATGCCTTGGGCGACTAGGACGGGTAGGGGGATTGAGTGGCTGCCGGAGTATTCCATTGTGGCGGGACGCCACAATTGGAAGGAGACGTTCGCTGCGATGCATGCGAACAGGCTAGTGGCTCCCCCTTACATTCCACCACCGGTTGTGGAGGAGGAGGACATGGGAGGTCAGTACGAGAGTGGTGGAGGAGCGGAGCAGGAGTTTGGCACGTTTCCGGATCAGCCGGAGGCGGCCCCGGATGTACCTAGGCGCTCTCCACGTCCAGCTAGAGCTTCAGGCTCGTCATCTCGCCGCGCTAGCGTGAGTGAGAGGCCCACGTGGATGACTACACCTCCCACTTGGTATGACACACCCCCTCCTTGGTCCACGGCGCAGCCAGCAGCACCACCACCGCCACCAGCACCAGCACCATCCGATGCTCCATCATGGTACAGTCACGCCCCGGGATGGTACGAGCAGATGCCGGATTGGGCTACCGGACATTCGGAGAGAGTTGGAGCGCTAGAGATCCGGGCAGATGCTAGAGACGGACGCTTAGACGACCTTGACCACATGATGAGGGACGTCTACCGCCAGCAGTTTGGGCGGTTCTATGATCCGAGTTTCTCTCCATTCCCACCTCCGCCGGCGCCGCAGTGATTGATGCATGATCGTTGTTTTAGACATTCCCGCCACCACTTGTGAGTTTCTTTTTTTTCTTCTCTTTATTTTGTTCTTTCTTTTGAACATTAGGGACAATGTTCGTCCTAAGTATGGGGTGGGATGTACTAAAAGTTTGTAATAACTCTACTCTCTATGTTTGCTTTCATTCGAGACTATCGTTGCATCTTCATTATGTGTTACACGTTTCCTTATTACATTGCATGAAAAAAAATGACTTGAAAAACCCATAAAAATTGAAAAATTTTGAAAATTTTATGCTTCTAATGAATTGAGATGATTTCAATGATAATCACTACTTGTGAGTTGAGTTTGATGACAATTGCATGCTTAAAAGGATTGTGAATTGAAAAGAATTTTAACGAATGAATTTTACCTCTTTTGCAAGTTTTATAATGTGAAAATGTTACCTAAATCATGCTAGAAAATTGAAGTTGAAATCACGTTATAAGTTCCTATACTTCTTATTGAAATGATTAAGGCAATTCAATACTTTCTTTCTTCTTTCTTTGATCATCTAGCTCCTCATTGAAATATTAGCCTCCTTTACCTATCCGGAAATTTGGAGAAGTGAATGAGAAAAAGGCATGCTTGATGTGGGAGGGCCATGAGAGCAATTATTTGCAATCAATTGAATAGAAAGAAATTAGAGGTTTGGGGAAGTCAATCATGACGATGAGTAACTCGGCACCATTCACATAGCCGGGTGTTTGTGTCTTGCCATAGTCGGATTGAGCGATATTCCTAGCGGATTATGGTATGTGCGCTAAGGGTTTGAGGCATCTCTTGAAAAATTTGAGAAACGCCGATCTCCTAGGCTTCGGTTTTTGTGCACCTCTATCCATAACTCCAAAAGTAAAGTCGAAAAGTGAAAAGAAGAGAGCGAAGCTCTAAGTTGAAGTGTTGTGGAAACCGCATAAGAAGAAGAAGGTAGTTGTCCACTTTCCCGGATTTATGCACCACTTTCCCTTAAAGTTTCCCCCTCCCTTCCATATTCTAGACCTTTTCTTTGGAAGTCCTTAAGATTAAAAGAATGTTATATGACTTGGTGATCTAAATTGAAGTTTCTTGTGATTGATTTTGATAATGTTTGAAAGTTATAATGCTTGTTTAGAAGTTAAGATTGGTTCATGAATTTTCTTTGCCTTTTACTCTTTGATTAAGTGTGTGAAAGTTTGAAAAACGATTGAAGCAAGGTTTGAGAATGATCTATTCTTTAGAAGTCACATTCATCCAAAAGAAGGTACACATATTTCATCCTAACTCTTGTTTGAAGCTTTTTGAAAGACCTTGCTTAGGGACAAGCAAGTGCTAAGTATGGGGTTATTTGTTAGCATGAAATATTGTGATATTTTAGGCACGTTTTCTAAACGTATTTGATTCATATTGATAGTCTTTGATTGAACTTTATGCATATGTGAGCTAGTATTACCTATATTGTCGATATGAATGTCTACACTAGTTCTATGTTGATTATAGGTGATTTGGAGCTATTTCCGAACATAATCGAGCAAAGGAGAGTTGAGTTGATATGTCCATAGATTGAGGACATTCTTTGGAAGCAATTTGGAGTCTTAGCTTGAGGAATGCACGAGTTTAGGGAAGAATCACGTTCTTGCCCTAAATTACGCCCTAAAATACGGCCGTATCACAAACCACGTTCAGAATTACGGCCGTGGATTTGGAGTCAGAAATTTATGTTCATTCCAGGGGATTACACGGCCGTGGAACATATGTTGCAAACCGTATTTGTTTCCACGCTCTAAATTACGGTCGTGGAACACTTCCACGACCGTGATCTTGGCGAATCTTTTCGCCACACTTTGAAGCCACAATCTTTTAAAGATTGGGCCGGGCCGACATTTTGCCCTACACTATAAAAAGACGGACGAAGCAAGATTCCGTCATAAAGACGCTTTGCTTAGCTTGCTTGGAAGCAATTGACATCTCTTTGAAGAGATCAAAGTTCGTGTTTGGAATTCCTCTAATCTCGCACTTTTGGTGGAGATTGCTGTTGAGATCTCCGGATTTGCGGAAGATCGTAGTTCTTGGAAGATTTTGCAAGAAGATCTCTTTTCTTGATTAGGTTTGATTTGGAAAACGGATTGACATCCCGTTTTCTCTTCTTTCCTAAGGTGGTGATTGTTTGTTTTACTTTGAATCTTTTGACATTACTTGTTCTCTTTGTGACTTGAGATTGAATTGAAGATTATTGAAAGTTCTGGAAAGTTTTCATCTTTTTATCTTTTAATTCTTGAATTGATATCAACATGACTGTTATTGGCTAAAAACCCTTAACAATTCTAAGGTGAAGGGTTGATAGTTGTGGCTTAGATGATGATAGATCGATCGCAAACAGATTAGACCCTGAGAGTTAGAGAATTATCGCCGACAACCCTAAATTACGGGCTGTTCTTGAGTCCACGGCCGTGGAATCTCAAGAACCAACTGTGATTTCCCTTAAGTCTACGAACCTGCTTTTACTTTAATCTAAAGTTAAAGATTTGCTTTAGCTTAGTTTAGACTTGTCTTTTCTAGGTGGTAGTGAAGCCTCAACAACCTCTACCTCGATTGTGAGTGTCACAACCTCAATCGGTTAAGTTAGTCTTGATCCTTGGGTTACAAGTTTGGGTATTTGACATTAATTTTCATCTTTAGAATCCTTCTATATTGAGCCTCAACAACCTGTATAGAGAGTGCCTTGTAGGTGAGTTATATAAGGTTTTTGGAACTTCACCGTACGATTACCTTACATTAGTATACCTTTGCATATCTCAACTCTGTCTTTACATCATTAAGTATATCTTGAATCGATTGCCACAGCTGGATACTTGGATCTTTAGGATTGTTGTTTTCCCAATAATTTGCAAAGCTCTTATACTTACTTGCTTGATAACCTGCAATCGAGTTCGTTCTCCCCAAATCCCTGTGTTCGATACTCTGGAATTCTTGCTTAACTATATCGATCCGTACACTGCGGGTTCGCTGCTTGATTCTAGTTTTATAAATTTAAAACTTATTTGCACACACCTCTAGGGGCGAACAAATGCTCCAAAGTCCAAGTTTCGTCACTTTTCTTCAAAATTAATGTTCCCCTTTTCTTTTCCACTGTCCCTACATCCAAAAACACGATCATACCGGAAGGAATCGAAGGCAAAACAAAGCAAAAACGTCTAAACTAAGCTAATCTATGAATCTAAAACAAAAAGCATAAATGCAATACCTTGGGTTGCCTCCCAAGAAGTGCTTTGTTTAAGGTCCGTAGCTAGACCAAATTCGCACTTATTCGAGTGCGGTAGGCGCGAACTCTTCAGCTTGGAGTTCCGGCGTATACTTCTTGATTCGTTGACCGTTCACCTTAAAGCTTCCGCCCGCTTCACCCCATACTTCAACTGCACCATGGGGGAAAATACGTTTGATTAGAAAAGGTCCGGTCCAACGAGATTTAAGCTTACCTGGAAAGAGACGAAGCCTTGAATTGAAGAGGAGAACTTGATCTCCTTCTTTGAAGTCCTTTGGAACGATATGCTTATCAAGCCAACGCTTTGCTCTCTCGTTATAGATCTTGGCGTTCTCATAGGCGTTCAAGCGTAGTTCTTCAACTTCATTAAGGTCTAAGAGACGCTTCTCTCCCGCTTCCTTCATGCTGAAATTCAACCACTTGATGGCCCAAAACGCCTTGTGCTCTAACTCTACCGGTAAGTGGTAAGACTTTCCATACACAAGGTTGTATGGTGTGGTTCCTATGGGAGTCTTGTACGCAGTCCGGTACGCCCACAATACATCATCAAGCTTCAAGGACCAATCCTTCCTAGTCCTTGAAACCGTTTTCTCTAGGATTCCTTTGATCTCCCGGTTTGAGATCTCAACTTGTCCACTAGTTTGTGGATGATAAGGGGTGGCAATCTTGTGAGTAACCCCATACTTAGCTAGAAGAGCTTCAAAGCGTCGGGCAATGAAGTGAGAACCTCCATTACTAATGATAGTCCTTGGTGTCCCAAATCGTGGGAAGATGGTCTTGTTAAAGAACTTGACCACTACCATGGCATCATTGGTGGGAGAGGCAATTGCTTCCACCCATCTAGAAACGTAATCCACCGCCAAGAGTATGTATTGGTTTCCACAAGATGATGGGAACGGTCCCATAAAGTCAACTCCCCAAACGTCAAAAATCTCCACCTCTTGGATGTTATTGAGAGGTATCTCATTCCTCCTAGAGATATTTCCTGTTCTTTGACAAGCATCACAACAGGAAACAAAGGTTTGCACATCTCTAAATAAAGTAGGCCAAAAGAATCCAGATTGCAATACCTTAGCGCTAGTTTTGTCTGAACTAGCGTGTCCTCCACATGGTAGTGAATGACAATGGCGGATGACACTTTGCATCTCATCTTCTGGCACACATTGCCGAATAATGCCATCCGGACCTCTCTTAAAGAGGAGAGGTTCATTCCAAAAGTATTCCCGAAGATCCTTAAAGAACTTCTTTCTTTGTGCGTAGGATAATCCGGGCGGTATCTCCTGACAAACCAAATAGTTAACAAAATCAGCAAACCATGGTTCGTTACCTTTAGAGATTACATCGATGCACTCCTCTATAATGTGTAAATGTTCGTCCGGGAAGGAGTCATCTATAGGTAGATGGTCATCCACTAGATGTGTTAGGCGACTCAAATGATCCGCAACAGAATTTTCCGAACCCTTCTTGTCACAGATCTCTAGATCGAATTCTTGTAGGAGAAGAATCCATCTAATTAGCCTTGGCTTTGCATCCTTCTTTACAAGGAGATACCGGATCGCAGCATGATCCGTGTACACGATCACCTTTGCACCTACAAGATAAGAGCGAAATTTGTCAATAGCATAAACAATGGCTAAAAATTCCTTTTCCGTAGTGGCGTAGTTGAGCTGCGCTTCATCTATCGTTTTGCTAGCGTAGTAGATAGCATGGGTTCTCCCTTCCTTCCTTTGTCCAAGAACAGCTCCTATAGCTACGTCACTAGCATCGCACATAACCTCAAAGGGAAGATTCCAATCCGGAGGTTGGATAATAGGTGCTGAAATTAGAGCTTCCCGAATCATGTTAAACGCATCCAAGCATTCCTGCGAAAACTCAAAAACTGCATCCTTCATCAATAGATTAGTTAGCGGTTTTGATATTTTTGAGAAATCCTTTATGAAGCGCCTATAGAATCCAGCATGTCCTAGGAAACTTCTTATCCCTTTCACCGAAGTTGGGGGAGGAAGCTTTTCTATGGTCTCTATCTTAGCTTTATCTACCTCTATCCCTCTACTAGAGCTTAAGTGTCCTAATACAATTCCTTCCTTTACCATAAATTGACACTTCTCCCAATTAAGAACTAGGTTAGTCTTCACACCTTTGTAATACAAGAGCAAGGTTAGAAAGGCAATTGTCAAAAGAGGAACCGTATACGGAGAAGTCATCCATAAAGACCTCCATGATTTCCTCTATATATTCGGAGAAGATGGCCATCATGCACCTTTGAAAGGTGGCTGGGGCGTTGCAAAGCCCGAACGGCATCCTCCTATAGGCAAACGTACCCCATGGGCACGTGAACGTGGTCTTCTCTTGATCATCCGGGTGTATCGGAATCTGAAAGAAACCACTATATCCATTAAGATAACAGAAATGAGAATGTTGCGCTAACCTTTCAAGCATTTGATCGATGAATGGAAATGGGAAGTGATCCTTCCTCGTCGCATTGTTAAGCTTGCGGTAGTCTATGCACATCCGCCATCCCGTTACTGTTCGAGTAGGAATGAGTTTGTTATTCTTGTTGGTGATGACCGTCATTCCTCCTTTCTTCATAACTACTTGAACCAGACTTACCCACTTGCTATCGGAGATAGGGTAGATGATACCTGCATCAAGAAGTTTAAGAATTTCCTTCTTGACAACCTCCTTCATGGTCGGATTCAACCGCCTTTGAGGTTGTCTTGAAGTCCTAAAGTCCTCTTCCATTAATATTTTATGCATGCATAGGGAAGGTTTAATTCCTACTAAGTCTTCAATAGTATATCCTAAAGCTTTTCTATGTTTCCTAAGGACAACCATGAGCTTACTATGTTCATCTATGCTTAGATCGGAACTAACAATAACCGGAAAGGTAGAATTAGGTCCAAGAAATGTGTACCTTAGATGAGTAGGAAGTGGCTTTAGTTCCATCGCTTTCGGAGCTTCCAATGGTTCTTGAGGAGTCTCCGATGCCTCCTTAGAAGTGTCTAAGGGTGTAGAAGGTGTGGGAGAAGAATCAAAAGAATTTGAAGAAGTGGCACAATTGCCTTCGTCCACGGCCAAAATTACGGTTTCTCTGGCTTCTCCACGGCCGTGATTTTGGGCGTGGAATATAGTTACGGGTGCTCTGTTTCCTCCACGACCGTGTAACCCTCTGGAGTGAGCCACGCTTTGGTTGGTGAAATCCACGGCCGTGGAATATAGTGTATGGCCGTGGATTCTCACGTTTTCTGCTTCGTCGTGGAGTTTCTCAAACTCCTCTTCACATACTTCTTCTTGTGCTTCTAAGGCTTCAATTGCCTTATTGCACTCCTCTTCTTCCCCTACATCCATTAGACTCATAGTAATAACCTTTTGCAAAGGATCTTTGAAGAGAATAGCACTTACCTCCTCTCTAGACAACCCTTCTTCATCTTGGATATTGAATATATCCTCATCAAAGATTGGTTCCTTCACTAGAGTAGAAAGAACGAACTCTTCCTTCTCCTCTCCTATGTCAAAGGCGAGCCTAGCATTCTTGCAATCGACTATGCAGCCGGAAGTTGCAAGAAACGGTCTTCCGAGTATGATTAGGACCGGACTATCTGCAGGAATGTCAAGCACAACAAAATCAATGGGAATAAAGAATTTACCTAGCTTGACCGGGACATCTTCTACAATACCGACGGGACGAGTGATGGATCGATCCGCCATGTACAACGTCATTTTCACCGGTTTAGGGTCGCCTAAACCGATCTTCCTACATAATGCAAGTGGTATGATGCTCACACTTGCTCCCAAGTCACATAATGCATCATATGTGACATCTCCCACTCCTATGGAAATGCAAAATGACCCCGGATCCTTTAGCTTTGGGGGCATCTTCTCCTTTATGGTCTTGATGAGATCCGAAGAATCCGAACTCATCTTAACCTCTCCAAAATCCTCTAACTTTCTCTTGTTAGAGAGGATCTCCTTTAAGAACTTGCCATAAGCCGGCATACCTACAATAGCATCAATGAAAGGTATATTAATATGCAGCTTGCTCATGAGTTCTATAAACTTACCGAATTGTTTATCTAGACGCCCTCTTGCTCTAGATTGAGGGAATGGTAGGGGAGGTTTGTAAGCTGGAGGAGGAACGTAGACATCTTCCTTCTCCTTCCCCTTCTCTTTTTCTTTCTCAACGGAGACTTCTACAAACTTAGGTTGCGGATCGGTAGTTGTCACCCCGCTCCTAGTTGTGATTGCCATCACCCTCCCCTTTGGGTTGTCCTCCGTTTTTCCTGGAAGTTTCCCTTGATTCCTAGGAACTTCCTCCGCATGAGTAAACATTTGGTTTTCTAAAACCTTTGGGGCTTTATCAACCTTAGTTATGTGATCATCAACCTTGATGATGCGAGTCTCTAACCCTTGAAGTTTTCCCAAAATCGTCTCCAACATGGGATCGGGCTTCTCCTTCCCCGAAGTGCTTCCTCCATTAGGTGTTTGCCCCTGGCTTTTCAAAGGAGTAGAGGAAGAGGAAGGTGGAGTTAGTGAATTTGAATTGGAAGGAAAAGAGTTACCGGAGTTTTGTTGATTGGAGCGCCAATTGTTGTTGTTTGAACCCCTATTGTTGTTCCAATTATTGTTCCGGTTGTTGTTGTTGCCGTTCCAATTATTCAGGTTGTTGTTCCGGTTTGTATTCTCACCACCGTTGTTGTTGTTGCCCAAGTAGCCAACATCTTTTCCTTGTTGCTTTTGAAAGTTGGTCTTGATAGCTTCCTTCAACTCTTTAATCTCATTGTTGAGGGAGAAAATTTGATTTTGAGCTTCATGTGTGAGCTTTGCTCCTTGCTCTACACGATTTCCCTCCACTTTCCGGTGAGAATACTTCTCTATGACCCTTGCTTGCTTCTCAATGAAGTCCCAAGCGTCATCTTCCCTCATGTCCATGAATGTACCACATGAGAGGGATTGGAGCTTGAATTGTGTCTCCACATCAAGCCCCTTATAGTATATCTCCAAAGTGCAAGCTTGGATATGCCATGATGAGGGCAATCCAAGAGCAAATCCTGAAACCTTTCCCAAGATTGAAACAAGCTTTCGTTAGATCTCATGGAAAATGCGTTAATCTTACCTCTTAGCTCCGCCGTTTTGGATGGCGGAAAGAACTTAGTGAGGAACTCCGCGGAAAGGTCTTCCCACGTGTCTAGTTTTCCACTAGGAAGAGCTTGGTACCAAGACAATGCTTTCCCCTTCAAGGAGAAGAAGAAAGGCTTGAGCTTATAGTTGTTGGTAGTCGCGTTCTTCGGCCTCATCATCTCCATCATACACTCAAAATTTTGTAGGTGTTGGTGTGGAGATTCAGCGCTTGTTCCGCCAAATTGGTTTTGGCGAACAAGAGTAATGACCTGCCGGTTGAAGCTAAACCCTTGTACATCGTCAGCATCGAAGTTCACACCTAAACGGCGTGGTTGCTGCGTTGGATCCATCTTTTGGCCAAGAGTTCTTGGCTCCTCATCCACGCGTTCGATCCTCGCATTCCTAGGTGGAACACGGCGATTTGCAGCTGGCCGTGGATAGAATGGATTCACGTTGATCGTGGGATCAATTTCCTCTAGCGGTGGCATGGAGGAGTCGCTATCCTCATTGGATGAGTTGGCTCTAACCGATCTTCCCGGTCTCCTCCTTTTCTTTTTCTCCTTAAGGTTGTTTATCTCCAACCTCATTTGGAACATCATGTCCGATAGATCATAAACCTTTGATTGATGATGATCCATCTCTTCCCTACGAGTTTTCTCACTCCATTGGAGTTGAGCTTCCTTTTCTGCTAACTCCGATTGGAGATCACGTTCTCTTTCTTCATCCATTTGCTTCTCCTTACGCTTTCTCCTTAAAGTCCTCTCAAGCTCTTGATCAAGAGGTAAGAGGTCTTCGGTGTTCCTAGACCTGCGCATACACTCGAAGAGATATCAAATAACAAGGGAGAAGCTCCCAAGCTTGACAACCGATAACCGAATTCGGCCTAGACCAAATCCCGGCAACGGCGCCAAAAACTTGTTCGCCACTAAGCGTGCGTGCAAATAAGCTTTAAATTTATAAAACTAGAATCAAGCAAGCGAACCCGCAGTGTACGAATCGATATAGTTAAGCAAGAATTCCAGAGTATCGAACACAGGGATTTGGGGTGTTAAATCCAGTTAAGAATTGTCAAGCGAGTAAATGTAAGAGCTTTTCAAATTATTGGGGAAACAACAATCCTAAAGATCCAGGAATCTAGCTTTGGTGATCGATTCAAGATATACTAAAGATATAAGGACAGAGTTGAGGTATGCAAATATATACGAATGTAAGGTAATCGTACGGTGAAGTTCCAAAAACCTTATATGACCCACCTAAAAGACACTCTCTATAAAGGTTGTTGAGGCTTCAGTATAGAAAGGTTCTAAAGGTAAGAATTAACGTCAAATACCCAAATTTCTAATCCAAGGATCAAGACTAACTAAACCGATTAAGGTTGTGACACTCAGAATCGAGGTAGAGGTTGTTGAGGCTTCACTACCACCTAGAAAAGGAAAGCCAAGACTAAGTTAAAGCAAATCTTTAAATTTGGATTAAAGTAAAAGCAAGTTCGTAAACTGACACAAAATTACGGGTAGTTCTTGAGTTCCACGGCCGTGGAAGCTCAAGAATAGACCGTGGATTAGGTTCGTCGGCGGTTCTCTCTAACTCTCAGGGTCCAATCTGTTTACGATCGATCTATCATCATCTAAGCCACAACTATCAACCCTTCACCTTAGAATTGTTAAAGGGTTTTAGCCAACAACAGTCATATTGATATCAATTTCAAGATTTAAAAGAATGAAAGATGAAAACTTCTGAAAACCTTCAATAACTTTCAAGTCAATCTCAAATCCACAAATCAAGAACAATAACGTCAATAGATTCGGAATAACACAAACAATCACGAATCTTAGATAAGAAGGAAGAACGGGATCTCAATCCGTCTTCTAAATCAAACCTAAAGATAAAGCGTAATGTTCTTGCGAACAATCTTCCAAATCTTCAACTCTTCCGTCAATCCGGAAATCTCAATAGCAAAGTGCAGATCTCTCAATCGCAATCTCCGCAAGAGGTGAAATTAGGGCAAGTCCAAGCGTAAGCGAAAATGCGTCTAAGTAGAGGTGACGGAATCTCTCTTCGTCCGTCTTTTTATAGTGTAAGATAAAATATCGGCCCGGCCCAATTGCGTAGAAGATCGTGGCTTAAAGTATGGCGTAAAAGATCGCCAAGATCACGGTCGTGGAAGGGTTCCACGACCGTAATTTAGAGCGTGGAAATTAGTACGGTTTGTCTCAATCTTTCCACGGCCATAGAAGTTGCTGGAATGAACCACACTTCCCTTGCCAAGGTTCCACGGCCGTGGAATTGAACGTGGAATGTAGTACGGCCGTATTTTAGAGCGTGGTTTAGGGGTAAACCGTAATTCTTCCTTTCCTCGTGCTATTCTTCAAGTTAGCACCTTCCTTAGCTCCTAGAGATGTCCTCAATCCTTGGACATGCTCAATAAAACTCCATTCTCGCTCAATCCGTTCGGAAATAGCTCTTAATTGCCTACAATCAACATGAAGCTTGTGTAGACCTCTATATCGACATTATAGACAAACTAGCTCACAAATGCATCAATGCTTAATCAATGACTATCAATATGGATGAAATACACTTAGAAAACGTGCCTAAAATATCACAATATTTCATGCTAACAATTAGTAATGGAATAACGTAATTAAAGATAATAAATGAATGTGTGTGACATTGCATGTATGAGTTGTTGTGGTGTGTTTGTGCTATTACTATCATGCTTATCTTTTGATGTAGGTAACGGTGTATACCGTGTTGTAGTTGATCTGCAAGTTAGGAAGACTGTAGAGTGAGCCAGATGGTGTGACCAGCCGAGGACTTCTGTAAATTAGGATGCGTGGGTTAGGGATGTTTTTTGCCAGTTGATGTTGTTGTTATGGTTTTGTACTCGGCTTTGAGTTTGTAAACTCTTTTGTTGTATCATACAACTTTTATATATTTGTTTTCACTCTACTTGTGTCTTGTTGTAAGATCCAGTGAACTTGTTGTCAGTCTAGGGTCAGGATCCATTGTGAGATCCTAGCCCAATGTAGCATTCCGAGTCCCGCGGATTCGGGGTGTTACAAACTGAACGAAGCGAGACCTTTCTTGATCCTTATCTGAGTTGAGGTTTCAGTTTGCCAAATCCTATCCTTGTAATACCTATCTTGGTTCAACGCAGGCTTAGGATGAGACTTACCTGGTGATTCCTTTGTTTGTATACCTAAGATCATAAGTGTTAGATAATAAAGGTTTATTCTTTATTGGGGTTTGAGTGTGCCTTCATCCCATCTTTGAGCTTTAACCTTAGACTTACCCGATAAAGGTTGATTCTATCCCCTTGAGTGGTGTGTTGGTTTGAAATTATAGTTCCTTTCCTTAGTACCATGAGACTTACCCGGTGAGAGGATCTTTGGTTTGGGATAGTGAGTAGTGAGACTTACCCGGTGATCTATTCCCATCATAGAAACACCTTCCCTTTGCAAACCTCAGCTTTGTCCACGTTATCCTTTGAGATCTTGAGTCAAAACTACAACTGGATGTTTTAATCTCTAGAATCTGCATTCTCTTTACCTGGTTATTACATCATCTTTGATATATTTGCTTTGTTGCTTGTTTTTAATTGACATCCTGAATTACCGTTCTTTGTTTCACCATAATCCCTGTGTTCGACCCTGGAATCTTGCTTTTATTACAATTGATTCGTACACTGTGGGTTCGCTATTTGCAATTATTCTTGGTATATATATTAAAGTTTGCATACACCTTTTGGAGCAATCAAGTTTTTGCCGCCGTTGCCGGGGACTTGGTCAAGACTATGTTCGCTTTCGGTTGTCTTTCGGGGCTGCTGCCCTTGTTGCTATTGATTACTTTACTTGAGTGATTTCGCATGATCTTTTCTTAGGTTTATGCAAAGAACTCGTGCTGGAAAGGAAATCGTTTCTTACGATCCCGAACCAGAAAAGACATACAAAAGAAGATTGAAAGAAGCTAAGATGGCCGCTTAAGATAATTCCAATCTTGAAGCCGAATTGAAGGAGGCATTGGAACAACTTCCCCTTAGTAAAGATGAATTTCAGCGAGAGAAACAGACGAGACTCGTGCAAGAATTGAAGGGATTGAAGCTGATATGGCTACTCTACGAGCTCAGTTCTTATCTCGACCGGTCCCAGTTTCTCGACCGAGGCAAGACCGAGTCCTAGATGCACCGGCCGAGATACACCCCCCACCTCGGATGCCGCCGGTGGTAGACCGGGGTGTTCTTTTTGCTTGAGTTCCACAAACCCTAGGTCAGAGGATGGACCCGAATCAGCAAGTACGACTTCCAGGAGTCAATCTAGGAGATCCAGTTAAGCATGATTATGAACTTCGACCTCAAGTTCAAACCATGATTCGACAATGTCAATTTGGAGGTTTGGAGAGAGAGTCTCCACATCAACATTTACAAAATTATGAGATTCTGATGGAGATTTTGAAACCATCAAGAGAGGAGAACAAAAATTACAAGTTGAGGCCTTTCTACTTCTCATTGAAAGACAAGGCGCTTGCTTGGTATCAATCTCTTCCGGCTGAAAAAATCAACACTTGGGAAGAGATGACGACGGATTTACTTACTAAGTTCTTTCCCCCATCAAAGACCGCTGAATTGAGGGTCAAGATCAATGCTTTTATCATGAAAGACAAAGAAAGTTTGTCCAAGTCATGGGAGAGGTTCAAGGACCTTTTGTTGGATTGCCCTCATCATGGGATTCCAAAGATCGAGTTGCTGGAGATATACTTCAAGGGTTTGGATGAAGACACTCAATTCAAACTCCAATTACTTTCCGCCGGCACTTTCATGGATATGCCGATAGATGAATGTTGGAATTTCATAAAAAAGCAAGCTTTACACATGGAGAAATATTCCCATTAAAGAGTTGAAGATGGAGCAAGGAGAGTTCGCTTTCAATATACAACATCAAATGACGCTCAACTCACCTCGCTCAACAATGAAGTCAAGACATTAAAGGAGCTTTTAGTAGCTCAAACCAAGAAGGAGAAAGATGTTGAATACCAGGGGAGAGGAAATTATCAAGGGCCACGGAATAACAACAATTACACCCACAACTACAGAAATTCCAACAACAATTGGAGATCGAATCAACAAAATTCCAGTAACCCTTGCTCTCATGCTGAAAATGCTCTTACCAGCCCCTCCTCTTCTTCTTCTACTCCATTGAGAAGCCAGGAGCCTTCATCAAGCTCGTCCCATCCACCCAAGAAACCGGACGTTGTGCTGGAGGCTATATTGATCAAGCTCAACGCTATGGAGACATCTATGAACTCATTTTCGATGGCACAAAAAGCCTTAGAACAACAATTTTTCAACAAGGCGAATGAAGCGCCGAGGCATCCTGGAAAACTTCCAAGAAGGACAGAGAACAACCCAAAAGGGAAAGTCATGGCTATTAAAACACGCAATAGATTGAAGACTACAGATCCTGTACCTTGGTCGGACCACGATCAGACGAGGAACACCTCGGTCGAGGTGCCAACCGAGATGGAGCCCTAGAAAGCGAAAGAAAAAGCTGAAGTTTATGTACCACCTCCTGCTTATAAACCACCACTCCCGTTCCCTCCGTCTAGGGCGCGGGCACATCTAGACAAGCACTTTGGTAAGTTTCTTGACATTATGAATAAGCTACATATTAACATCCCTTTCATTGATGCTATCTTAGGGATGCCCACCTATGGGAAGTTTCTGAAAGAGATCTTGTCAAGGAAGAGAAAGTTGGAGGACTTTGGTAAAGTACGGATGACCTCCAGATCTTCGGAGCTCATTAAAATTGTGAAGGAGAAGATGCCACCTAAGTTGAGAGATCCCGGTTCGTTTTGCATTCCCATCCAAGTTGGGGATGTAACTTATGATGCACTTTGTGATCTAGGAGCTAGTGTGAGCATCATTCCTCTAGAGCTTTGTGAGAAAGTCGGCCTTGGATATCCCATCCCTATCATCCTCGGAAGACCATTTCTACAAAATCAGGTTGCAACGTTGATTGTAAGAACGCCAAGTTGAAGTTCAACATTGGTGGCGATCATGTGGAGTTTGCATTATATGCTGCAATGAAGGGAGAGCCTTTGGAAGATGATATCTTCAACATCTATGATGAAGAAGATTCTCGAGAATTGGTGAGCTCTGTCCTTATTAAAGATCCTCTTGAGAAAGTTTTGAGTTTTAGTATGATGGAGGAAGGTATACATGTTTTGTGTGATGCAGATGTGCGAACCTTTGAAACATTGGAAGTAAATCCAGGAGCTAGATTTGATAAACTGATTTTGGAGAAGAAAAGCACATTTGGTTTCGGTCCCAGTTCCAGTACCTCGACCGACACACTTTTTGGAGCAAGCGAGGTGATCTTATTTGAAGAACACCTCGGTCACCCATCTCGGACCCCGACCAAGACAACAAGCGAGATGATGTTAACTGAGACTTCAGTTAGTCCAGTTCTTCGATCTAAGTTCTCTTCACTGGAGAGAGAAGGTACAATTCCACCTTTTGAAAGCACCTCTTATCTTAGAACTTAAACCTCTCCCTACTCACTTGTGGTATGCTTTCCTTGGTCCGGATTCTACTTATCCCATTACTGTTAGCGCTTTTCTTTCTGAAAATGAATTGTCTAAGTTGATGCATGTGCTGAGGAAACATAGAAAGGCTTTGGGTTACACTATTGATGATCTTGTCGGTATTAAGCCTTCTCTTTGTATGCATAAGATACTAATGCAAGACGATCATAAGACTTCACGGGAACCTAAAAGACAGTTAAACCCGATCATGAAAGAGGTTGTGAAGAAGGAAATTTAATTTAATTAATCAAAGGTTAATTAAATAAATTAGGATTAGAATTGAGATTGAGGAATGTTGATCAGATGATACCTTGAGAGGTTTGAGGAATTGTGAGATGTTGAGTTTATGGATTGATAGTTATGATCTTTGAGGATATTGATATTGTGGATTATTTTATGGTTATGATCTTGCGAGATCTTGAAGACTAGGAGGTCGAATCTCCAAGCCTGTGGATAGTGATTGATACTTTTGTGCCTTGGTTATACAAGCACTGATCGTTTCCTCGAGGGGAAACTGTGACCACTGTTTAGGACTATCTTGTGACAGGTAAGTCCTTTGGGCTTGCTTAACAAGCATTTATGAGTTTGAATGATTGTGATAGTAGTGTTTGTGCATATGAATGTTGCATTGATAACCTAACCGGACTAGGACGGCCATATATTTATATTAAATGGATCAAGTGTATTATAACGGGTCGTGACAACTTGCATGAAGCTCTTCCAGAGTGTGGAGGATCTTTGCGACCGGTACTCCAGGTGGGGAGGCTTGATCCCCGATTCCAAACCTGTGTGAAAGGGGATAGAGGTGAGGTTCTGGGTGTTTCTCGTGTACCAAAATAAGTTGAATTAGTAATGGTATAAGGTAATGAAGATAATAAACGGATATGATGTGAGCATTCGTTTGTGATTTGATTGAATGTTTGAATGTGCTATTACGTTTATTCGTATTCATGAACTGTTAACAGTTTTATTCCGTGTTGTAGATATTTTGCATGATAGGAAGACTGCAGAGAGGTCTAGATGGGTGATTAGCCAAGGGCTACTGTACATTAGGATGTGTGGGTTTTTTGGATGTTTATGTACACACATGTTTATGTTGTTTCCGTTTTGTACTCGGTTGTGACTTTGTATATGTTTTGATAAACGATCATACAATTTTATGTATTTGGTTTTATATTTATTTGTTCCTTGTTGTAAGATCCAATGAACTTGTTGTCAAGCTAGAGTCAGGATCCATTGTGGGATCCTAGCACGTAGCGCTCCGAGTCCAGCAGATTCAGGGTGTTACAAAGGCAACCAAGAAGTAGTATATCCGAGAGGGTATTGCTGATTATCGACTTTCGTTGTCGAATCAACAATCTTGGCCAAATAATACAAAATCTCAACCGACATTTTAACCGCGGTTTGCTAGTGTTGCAAATTTTCGAGATATTTTTCAGGCATAATCTAAAGAATCCAAATGCATCCTATGCAAGACGACATCTAGAGAAGAATTTCTATACCACCCTTGACCCAGTTACGAGCCTTAGCCGACCACAAAACACGATCTCGACCCACCTTAGATAATCTCGGCCGAGGTTTATTAATTTTGAACGAGATTTTCCCTAGTCGATATCGAAACCAATTCCGTCTATCTCTCCCTCCAACTATGCACGTTCGGGGTACGTAACTCTCTTTTCTTAATTTCTTGTGTTCCTTTTCTAGCCTCTTTTATACTCTAAACAGTTGTGTCAATCTCTTTGGGTGTTTTTGTTAGTATTCTATACTTTCTATCATACTAGTGTGTCTATTCGCAATATTTCTTCTACTTTGTCTTTGTGCAAAGTAAAGTTCCAGTAGGGGTTCCTTATCCATCTCACAACAAAAGATCCTTTAACCGAACCAAGTTGACTACTTGATTCATCCAAGGAGTTCTAGTTGAAATCAAGACTTTGACTTTAAAGGAGTATTAATTCATCCAACGCAATTACATCAAACTAGCTTACGAACAGAGCGTGAGTGCGAGAGAAAACAAGTAAGGTACTTAAGTTTTCCCTAACATCACAAGTTTGTTGATCCTTTGTGTATTTGTGTAGATGTATGGAAGAGATAGTCCACAGGCATCCCAGAAGAGAGACCCTTCAAGTCCAATAACCATGGGCTTACTAAAACAACTCATGGCTACGGTTTCTACACTCGTTGAACAGATAGAAAAACTCAAAACACGTTCTAGTGAGGAATCTCGGCCAGAATCTCGCCTGAGATTTGACCCAACATCCATGTACAAATTTGGTGAAAGCTCTCAGCATCCATCACCGCCACTAGCCCCCGTGCCGCCTCCAAACCCCCCTTTTGGTCCACGTATTATTCATCCTAATCATGTTTTTAATACAACTCATAATATGCAATTTGGTGGAGAATTCCAGAAAATAGGTGACGAAGATATTGAGGGCATGTGGAGAAACCACATAATATGTCGTCACAATCCACGGAGAGGTCGTGATTATGATTATTTCAAACCTCCACAAGATAATGACGGAATTGGGAAAGTTGAGGTCAAGATTCAAAGTTTCGAAGGCAAATGTGATCGAGACGTTTACATTGAATGGGAGACTAAAATTAAACAAATATGGTCTTTCCATTATTTTAGTGAGCAAAGGAATATCCAGCTTGCTGCGTTGGAGTTCCAAGGATATACCTTAATTTGGTGGGATCATCTTGGCAAATAACGGATAAGAACGCTAGATCCGGACATCACTTCATGGGACCAAATTAAGGCCTTAATGAAAGCTAGATTTGTGTCTCAACACTATACAATTGGAGAACCTCAAGCAAGGTTCTATGACCGTGGAGGAAGTTTATACCACCATGCAGATGGCAATGGTGAAAGCAATCGTGCAAGAGGATAAGGAGTCTATTATGACTCGATTTTTAAGAACTTTGCATCCTTCATTAGCTAATGAAATTGATTTATATCAATATAGTTCAATGACTAACTTACTACATTTCTATAAAGGTAGAGAATACGATCAAAGGACGGAACCAAGGATCAAGTTCATGGAGTACAGAGAGGAAATCTCGACCAAACCTCGGCCAAGATCAAACCTGAGATTTCCAAAAAGATGAGGGACCGCTTCTGATCCAATAGCCTGAAAATCTTCTACTCACTCTCACCCTTTCAATGAGCCTTCAAAGGATAAAGAGAGTACTTCTAACTGTACTTTACGTTCTAGAGATATACTGTGATTTAAATGTCAAGGTAGAGGTCACTACATAAGAGATGTCCTAATAAACGGGTTTTATTTTTAAGCCAACAAGGAAAATATAAAAGTGAAGAAGATCATCAAAATGATCATACCGATCTCAATGCATTGCATTGAAGAACCGATAGATGAATAAATACTATAAAAGATACTCTAGAAGGGGGGTTGAATAGAGTATGAGAACTTTTCCCAAAACCAATCTCAAGGCTTTGAAACCAATTTCAAGAGCCTTGATGTCGATCTGAGCTCTTTGTGATACTTTGATTTCAAGGGCGTTGAAACAACTTTCAAGGGCCTTGACTTTGAACTCCTGCAAAACAAAGTTAGTCACAATAAAACAAGATATAGTGCAGAATGTAAAAAAGATCGACACAAGGATATGTTTACGAAGTTCAGCTCAAATAGCCGACTCTTCGTCCCAGGGTATAGCCTTAGGATCTAACTATCTATTATCATCTTCAAAGAGTCATAGATACAAACTAGAAGAAATTCCCTTCTTCTCTCACTGTAGCCAAAGCTACGATCTAGCTCCAACTCTTCACCTAGCTATAATAGCCTAGTTACTTCACAGAGTAACGCGCACTCGAGTATAACACTCTTTAGATATACCAATGGAGCTCTCGGTATTTATATCTCTCTTGGGGATAAAGCTTTTTAGAGATAGAGAGAAAGAAAAACTATATGATCGAATGAAGATATTTTGGATCGCTTGAAGACTATTGATGTTTCCGTGTAAGCTTGTGTGTCTTGTTCTTCAATCGCCATCTTCATTTATAGCTTTCTATGGAGAGGTTTTCTAGCCGTTGGAAAGATGACCGTTTGAAGATCACTCTTCTTATCCATGAAGATCGCCTCTTGGTTGAGATGAGATAGACGTTGTGGATCTTCATCTCTTGAGAACACGTTGATCTCTCGCTCCTTGATCTTCTCGTATTCATTGTAACAATATCGAATTCTAGAGGAAAGAATCTTCGTGCTTTTTGGTTGAGGATCTTTGTAAGATCTTTATTGGATGGTCGAGATCTTCACTTGATCATATCTTCTTGTTTGAGCAAATCTCTCGTAGAAGATCTTCTTAGTGATTTGAAATCTTTTTAGCGTACAACCTTGACTTCTTTGTTCCCTTGGAATTCATTTCAAGGCCTTCGTCATTCGAACACTCTAAAATCCTTGTCTTTCAAGGCCTTCCAAGGTCCTTTGAAGTGTCTTGCAAAACCTAAACTTTATTTAAGTCTTCCATCATCAACACCTGTATAACTTTATAATCAAGGTGTAGTTTTCAATCTTCCCTTTGCTGGAATACAACACAAATGTTTTTCGTACCTGCATTGTAAGGTTAGAGATGCATATATGAATATCAAACTTAAAATGAAGAATGCAAAATATCGAATGTCGGATCACATTCATTTCTCCCCCTTTGTCTTTCAACAAGGGAGAAAAATAGTTAAAACATGGGAGTTTTAAAGCATTACAACCCAAAGAATAGTATCTCCACAAAACCACAAAAAAACAAGTCAGTTCCCTCAAAAATCAAGCTCAATCCTCCTCATAGAACCTCTTTTTTCCTTTAGATGAAGACTTCTTATGGCTCCAATCATCCATTTCAGCTGCTAAACGTCGTTTCTTTTCTTCAGCTCGTCGTTGCTTAACCACTTCATATTCGACTACTAGCAGAAATGTTGGCTCAACATGAGTTGGATACAGAATAGATTTATTCTGTACACGTCATTTGCAATTCATCAACACATTTTCAACTTTCTCTTAAGTATGTTGAGCTACATCTTCAGGCATGGGCATAATACTTCCTATAGTAGATAGAGTAAGAGCGTTCATCAAATACATTTAATTGACTTTAGCATTTATGGTAGATAGTAGTTCAAAATTTGCATCCATTCTTCTCTTACTGTCAAACTGGAAATCAAACAGTTCACAATTCAGACATACCAGTTCTTTTTTACAACCTCCTAACTTGATTTCTGGAGTAGAAGTAGAAGATGTTGGAGCCTCTTGAGTTGGAATTGGAGTAGCTCCTTTCCCTTTTAAAGCCCATGTGCCTAAGAGAGTCTTCTCAATCCCTAGTCATTATAAGCAGTTCTCATCGATCTTACCAGAAATTGACTATCGATCTTCAAAGGATGTATCAGTTTTGAAATAATCAAAGATCTTAGGCATCAAGTTTCTATAAGGTAGAGGGATGGGTCACTTAGAGTTAACAAATTGTATCATATGGTTGGGAATGAGGTTAGGCACATCAATAGCTAACTCAGACATAATCAGATGAATTAGTTCCACGGATTGGTCAGCCAACAATTATCTTGAGTTTGCACGAGGAACAACACATCGAACCAAAATGGTAAACACAATTTTAGCCTCTAAGGTTAGGGAAGTATGAGTGAGTTGGCGTGAGGTTGAATTTGGAACTAGAAATTTCTCCATAGAAATACGAAAACTCTTTGATCGTGAAGGATGATTGAACACAATATTTGTAGGAATTCCAAAAATCTCACTTAAAACAGAACAAGTTAGTGAATTTGGGGTACCTTTCACTGAAGATTCAAGAGTGATGATTCCTTTGTCCCGTTTTATGATGAGATTTACATAGAACATCCTCGTGAGCCGTGGAAAAGCAAAATCTTCAGGGTTTAGAATTTTCCAAACTATCGAACTCTTGAGCTTGTTTATGCACGGGATTTGAAAGTTTCGAGAAATTCAATGTCCAACAGATCGCACATACAGAGCGGTCTATTGTGAAAACCATCAAGCCAAGATCATGAGGCTTAAAAATTGATGAACAAAGATGTGGGAAGACCTATCGTCCGAGAAATGTCCAAATCCCCAGAAAGTTTTTCTTCCTTCACAATCGAGAAACTCTGAACATATTTCGTTTTAGGAGCTTGAGGAGCGGATTTCTTGGTTTTGGATGCCATGGGTGATGTTTGAGAGAGAAAACAAGGGGTTTTTGAAAAAGAGTTTCTTTAAAAGAGAAGAATGACAAAGATAGGAAATCTGGTCCTTTTAAACAAATGAAAATAATAACAAGATCTTGAGAAAATCAAGCCTTTTAAAGACAAAAAAATTCCAATAAAGACTCAACAAATCTTTTTGGTTCTTAAACAAATGAAACCAAAAAAACAATTTAAGAATTGAAATATCTAAAAGATATTGATTCTTAAATAGATCCGTATTTCTTAATTTATCCTTGAAACTTGTTTCAAGGCCTTTGAATTGCCTTTCAAGGCCCTTGAAAACAATAATTGGGCTACATACGTAGGAAAAAGTAATTTACTCCCCCTACGTTAATGTTTCCTTGTTCAATATACCAAGCTCTAATCTGATAAAATTAAATTGTTCCTCAGGAATAGGCTTGGTAAGGATATCTGCAAGCTGCAAGTTAGTAGATATAAAAGAGATCGATTCATCACATTTCTCAACATGATCACGTATGAAGTGATGCCTTACATCAATATGCTTAGTTCTTCAATGTTGCACAAGATTTTTGGTTATAGAAATAGCACTAGTATTATCACATTTTATTGAAATACCTTTCCAATCAAAGCCAAGATCACGAAATTGTTGAGCAATCCACAGAATTTCTGCACAATAGGCTCCCGCAGCTATATATTCGGCTTCGGTTGTGGATAGAGCGACATAATTTTGCTTATTGGAGTGCCAACTAATTAGGGATGACCCTAAGAATTGGCAACATCCAGAAGTGCTTTTCCTATCGATCTTATAACCTGCAAAGTCTGCATCTTAATAGCCAGCAAGGTGAAACGAGCTTTGACGTGGGTACCATAACCCTAGATCCTTAGTGCCATTGAGATACCGAAAAATTCTTTTCACAACTATCAAGTGTGACTCTTTAGGATCAGCTTAAAATCTTGCACACATGCACACTAAACATAATGCCATGTCGACTAGCAGTTAAATACAACAATGAACCGATCATACCTCGATACTCCTTTTGTACTACACTTTTGCCATCCTTGTCATGGTCAAGCGAAAATGTTGAACTCATAGGAGTCTTTGCGACCTTAGATTGATCCATCTTGTACTTATTAAGCAATTCCTTAGTATACTTACTTTGATTGAGAAAAATTCCTTTCTTTGCTTGTGTAACTTGAAGTCCAAGAAAGAAGTTTAGTTCACCCATTAAGCTCATTTCAAATTCCCTGCACATAATATCTAAAAATTCCTTGCAAAGGGAATCATTTGTAGCACCGAATAATATATCATCAACATAGATTTGTACTACTAATATATCGTTGCCTTTGGTTTTGATAAATAAAGTTTTATCAATATAACTTCTTTTGATATTTTTCAACAAGATATTTGGACAATCTTTCATACCAAGCTCGAGGAGCTTGCTTAAGACCATAAAGAGCTTTGTCCAATTTAAAAACGTGATCCGGAAATTCATCATTTTTAAAACCAAGAGGTTGAGAAACATAAACTTCTTCTTCTAAAAAGCCATTTAGAAAAGCACATTTTACATCCATTTGAAAAACTTTTATGCATATAAAAGATGCAAATGCAAGTAGCATACGTATGGCTTCTAACCTGGCAACCAGAGCAAAAGTCTCCTCATAATAAATACCTTCTTCTTGGTTATAGCCCTGTGCTACAAGTTGTGCTTTATTTCGTATGACTTTGCCGATAACAGATTGATTCTTTGGTCTTGAACTAAGAGCCCAAACCTTGTTTCTCTCAAACTCATTTAGTTCGTTTTCATTGACAATGATCCAATCCGGTTCTTGAAGAGCTAGAACATAATTCTTTGGTTCGATAAGAGACACGTACGCGGAGAAAGCACATAGATTGTTCACTTTAGATCGAGTTTGAACTCCAGCGTTTGGATCTGAGATCACATTCTCTTGTGGATCGTATGAAGAGTGTTGAAATTTTCTTCGTTTGTAAGATGGAGCAAATCCTGAAGGTTGAGCCTCATATGCTTGACTAGATTCAGGTACCGTTGATATATTGCCCTTGGATCCTATCTCAAGGCCTTGAAGTTGAGTTTCAAGCCCTTGAAGCGGAGTTCTGACATCGCGGTTTTCTGTTTCAAGGTCTTGAAGGTGTGTTTCAAAGTCTTGGGGGTTTTCTTCGGTATCTAGAATCTTTTCTTGCATATTCTTTTCTTGATCTTTAGAATTTTCATCTTCATCAAAATTGTGATCTTCTCGTTGATTCAGATCTAGATCTGCAAAACTCTCGCTCAAAGTACCATTATTGCTTTCATCAAAAATAACATGGATACTTTCCTCAACAATTTTGGTACGTTTGTTATAGACACGATAGGCTTTGCTATTAGAAGCATATCCAATGAATATTGCTTCATCACTACGTGCATCAAATTTCCCAAGGTTAACTTTGTCATTGTTATGAACAAAACAAGTACATCCAAAGGGTTTGAAATATGAAATATTTGGCTTCCTTCCTTCAAAGAGTTCATAAGGAGTCTTTTTCAAAATAGGGCGAATTAAACATCTATTCAAAATATAATTTGCAGTGTTTACCCGCTTCAGCCCAAAAACGTTTTGGCAAACTATTTTCCAGAAGCATCGTCCTAGACATATCCTCAAGAGTGCGGTTCTTACGTTCCACAACTCCATTCTATTGAGGTGTTCTAGGAGCTGAAAAGCTATGTGAAATACCATATTTTGCACAAAACAAATCAAATTTTAGTTGATCAAATTCTCTACCATGATCACTTCTTATAGAAACGATTGGTAGGTTTTTCAAATCTTGCAACTCCTTACATAATTTTGAAAACTTAAATAATTCTTCAGATTTTTCTCGTATGAAAGAAATCCATGTGAAACGAGAGAAATCATCTACAATAACAAGGATATATTGTTTGCCTCTGGGAGATTTAACACGCATAGGTCCACAAAGATCCATATGTAAGAGTTCAATGGGTCGAGAAAAACGTACAACTTTCGTAGGTTTGAATGAACCTCTTGTTTGTTTACCTTGTGTACAAGCTTTACATAGTTCATCTACCTTGAAATTTAGGTTTGGCAAACTACGGACCAGATCTTTTGTAAGTAGCTTCTGCATTGTGTGCATGATTACATAAGTCTTCTATGCCAAAGCCTTGGATCATTAGTCAAGGCCTTTAGACATTTTAGCTTAGTTCCTAAAACTTGGTGTAAGACCCCGAATCCGCGGGATATCGGAATGCTACGGGCGAGACCTCACAATGGGTCCCGACCCTTAGCTTGACAACAATTTCACCGGACCTTTCCAACATGGCACAAATAAAGGCAAAACCGTATATCATTTTTAATGCAAATGGTAAGAAAATCGAAAGAAAGCAACAACAAACTTCAGCAAAGGTACAACTCAAAACCCAACGCCAAACATGCGGCCCACAAAACGCAATAACCAAAGGACAAAACACAACTCAACTCCAACTCATATACCCTTCCTAAAATGTACAGAACCCGGCTGCCCACCCTTCCGGATCCCTCATGCATTCCTAACCTACAAGCCAATCTACAACATTCGGTATAAAACCGTTAGCTCATATTCTAGGCATTAGAATCAATGGGAAAGGCACAAACACAAGTAAATCAACATAACACACAATATGCACCAAATCACACAAGTCTGGTTTATTATCTTTTTATTATTAAGTCATATCCCGTTCTAACTCAACTTCTTTTGTGACACGAGAATCTCCCGAAACTCGCCTCGGTCCCTTCTTCCGGCAATGGAACAGTTCGGATGCCTCCGACCGTCTAAACAGCACGGGCCAGTCGTTGAGAACCTCCTAGCTCTCGCAAGATCTAGGCAGTGATGTCACCACCCGTTATCATACACATGGGCCAAATAATATAAAGGTTGGTGGTCCTATTTCCGGTTTAGTTGTTATAAACAATAAAGAATAAACACACACCACCGAACACACATCAATGCTAATACAAGGAATACGAGCTAAGTAAGTCCGGAGACTTACCTCATCACCACTCTCAACTCACAACAATCTCGCTTCATTAGGGACGAAGCCCATAACCTGCTCACAAGAATATAACTATATCAACAACAAGCCACTCACAATAGAAGTCTAATACTTCTTAACAAATGATCTACACAAGACCATTTGACTCTCATTTCTAGGACCGCATCCTAGAATCCCTCGTGCTCACATCACACTCAACAGAAGCTAGAAGTCCTAAGACTTCTAAACCCTCGGATCTCACAAGATCAAACTCACAAGAACACTAGGATAACATGCCTAGTCTCCACGATCACATGGTAACAACACTATGCTAGGATACGCATATCCTAGCCCATAATCTCAACAACCATAAGCTCACAACTATAAACTTACAATCTCAACCTCACAAGCCTCACAAGGATATCCCTACACTCATCCCATGTACCACTCAGAAACATACAACCCTTAACCCTTAGAATAGTCCAACAACCTCTCCATACTTGCCTAAGGTCCACAAGCCACTACATGGCATTCCAACTATCCTAGGTCCAAACCTAGCATTCTTCTATCATCAACACCCTCTGAGATCATCTAAGAATACATACTCAAGGTGGAGAACTCACCAAGCAAAGGCACGGGATCGGAAGGAAGAAGAGCAACCGCGAAAGGGGAAAGAAGACCGCAAGGGAGGGCCAGCAGAGCAAGTGGCCGCCCCTGCGGCCTGGCTGGCCGCCCCTGTGGCCTAGGCTGGCCGCCCTACGGCCCAGGTTGGCCGCACCTGCGGTTCAGTGCAAAGGCTGCCC
This sequence comes from Fagopyrum homotropicum, assembly GCA_033239125.1. Taxonomy (NCBI): domain Eukaryota; kingdom Viridiplantae; phylum Streptophyta; class Magnoliopsida; order Caryophyllales; family Polygonaceae; genus Fagopyrum; species Fagopyrum homotropicum. The sequence goes on from BSWB01000003.1 coordinate 66,542,732, forward strand.
CTGCGGCGCTGTCCAGCCGCGGGGGCGGTCGAACTCCAGTGGCCGATCTCGAACAACTTCTTCGATGGTTCCTTGGTGTGCAATGGCCTTCTAGCTTCCTTTCTTGGCTACTGAACATCCCCACTTTGATCCACACTCACACAATTATTCAAGATTCGATCCAAACACATGCAACACAAGAAGAGGGGAGAACAAGGTGAATCCATGGCTTCCTCCATTGAATCTCAAAAAAGAAGATGAAGGTGAATGAATGAAGAAGGAAGGAAGAACATACCATTACCAATCCGGATCTGTAGCACAACTCACTACTGGACATCAAGCAAGGAGAAGAGTGGGAAGGTCATCAAGGAGAGCTACCAAGCTCAAGCCAAAGGATGGAGAAGAAGCAAAGGGGAAAGGGGAAAATGAAATATCACGTGAGAGTGAAAAGGGAGGAGAGAGAGAGAGAGAGAGGTTCTAAGCCAAAGGGAGGAAACGAGGGGTCAATTTAGGGGAAACGAGGGGTCGGTTCCCTAAAATGAAGGGTCGGTGCGGGATTTTGGAATAAATCCCGTTACTCAACGCCTCGTGCCTGCATGAAAACTGATCCATGCCTGCGGGAAGGTCGGTAACTTGCTTACAATCCGGAATAAAAATTCCGGATGTTACAACTAATCCTCCTAAAAACAAGTTTCGTCCCGAAACTTTGATAACGCAAAACTTTTGGTAAGAACTCGGTAACCACTCAAAACCGTAAAGTGCACTGCCTAATCGATAACTATCACCCACTCGTGTAGCCAGGTCAAGACCTCGCAAGGCCGGCAAAGATAATCATATGAACCACATAGCACAAAGAAGCAAAAGCTAACCAATCATACACACATTCCCGCTCGGGGCACCAAACACATAAAACACACATGTACAAACTTTCCAACCCTTCGGCCAACTCGATGTAACTAGGTCATTGTAAAAACTCCTACAAGGATACTATCTCACATCCTCCCGGTAGCCTCATCGGCTCCTCGTCTACCAATTTGACATCACAAGGTACTTCACTTCCTTCCATAACTTGCTTCGAACAAGACCATCACACGTAAAAGCACACACGTATCTGCTCAAGGCTAAACTTACATATACTCACCAATTCTGACATCACGAGGTACTGCACTTCCTTCCATAACTTGCTTCGAACAAGGCCATCACAACGGTGCCTCTCAACTGTCGTAACGGTAGTTCAACCCCAGGGAAGGTACTGGGTCTACCTTTACCCCCTTAACTTGCACACATACCCACTACCTAGCATCGACTTGTCACCCAAGTCCTTAATACCCCCCCCAACTACCCAAGGGTGAAACTGCCATGAAAGAAACATGGTCTTTTATGCAGCACGATTTTGCCGCCCACACTTTCCAATACAAACTCTCCTTTCGATACGAGACTATGTTACTCCCAAGCAATTTCACTATCATGTAGCATATTCCACTTCTAGCCAACTCATCGGCCCCATATCTCAATAGGGTAAAAATACATTATCTCTATCGGTTGGTTCACAATGACCTAAACACGACACAACCGTTACATGGTCTCCAACCAGTAACAATCTCCCTGGAGGTATCTTATCAATCCCACTGCATAACTCGCGGTGGATGAAGTCCCCTTTCTCGTCTTATGGCTCTCAACCGGACCTGATGGTGGTTCACATAAGGGTTATGTACTTAGCCACCTGGACCTTAAGCCCGTCTCGCTTATGTTAACATCCTAAACCGGATATCTCTTACCAACGTCATGGTCTCAACAAACCATCAACCCATTAAGGTAACTATGGGGTCTCTCCTCGTAACCTTCTATCCCGGGTCCTTCTCAAAGCACTTCAAAGACCATCTTCAACAAACGTCCTTAACCATCTCTAAATGTTGCCTCTGCGGGGTACTCAACTCTTGCTGAGTGAGTATACCTACCCGTATCACACTCTTATTGTTCATACATGCTTAGCATGTTACTTTGTAGCTAAATCGACACCACCATAAGCACGCCTCCCAAAGTGGATAATCTTCGACCCTTAGTCATCAATCTTCCTACATACCCGCAAGTATCTACACACGCTCAAAACCTCTCGTTATTTCATATGCATCCTAAACCCCTCTTGGATGTATTCATAATATCATTCCATCCTCATAACTCGATGTTTGTCGCAAAGAAAACAAGATGGAGGTCACTCACCTCTTCTGCTTCTGTCAAAACTATACTGATACGTCTCAGATCCCACGACCCATCCACTTCTATACAAAGGAAGAAAGTGTCAAAAATCATCCCACAACTTGGCAGTTATGGCCCACTAATTTAGGTGCTTCATATCTTCTCCACATACTTGGAAGGTATCACCGAAACTATCATCTCTTTCTCTGCTGATCAACCAAATCTTCTCAACCCGCTACGTCTCTTAGGAGGTCACCTCGGACGCCGAACCAGTCTAGATAACTCTAGTTATCCTCTTGTCCTTCATAACCGGTATCCTTGTCGTCCCATGTCAAGCTCATTCCTCTCAATTTTGAGAGTATAACAAGGCGTCGTCAAATCCAATCATAAGAATCATTAGCGCAATTCAAGTATCATAACTGTCATATCTCCCTTATGTTATGGTCCACATTGGAGCTGTAAGAACAACACAAATGCCGACTTCATCGTAACACGATTCCGAAACCAATGGGTACTCATCTATGTAAACTCTAAACTCATCAATCGCACTTGCGACTTCAAATGGCTTCACTACACTTGTATTAACCATATTGGCCCTAAATGCCGCCTCATGAAGGCTCTTTCTTCCCTTCATCCAAAACTGATGATGTCTCGACTCTAAGTCGATCTAATAAAACATCGCACTCACATGCCACTAGTCTAAACGAGCCACCCACTACAAAGAGGGCAACCTTACTCGTCGTTCACCAAGCATATCCCTTGGAAGTAAAAGTACAATTTCCCGACTCATACATTTCCTCAAAACTCAAATCAGAATGCTCTGAAGGAAAGACTAGAAGAATTTCCCATTCCTATCACGGATTTCTGACTCATGATACCCAGGTACTACTACCTTAGGCTTAAAGCTTACAACGCTACTGTAGCTATGGTCTTTCGTTCCAAACCGTAGCCTTTATGGCTCCTTTGGTGAGTCTAACAACCTTGACTCATCTCTTGTTCGTGTCACTTATCATTCGTTCCTTAAGAACGAAATATCATGCATCTCCTTTCCATATCTTCCCATTTGCTTAAAGCAACTCGGGAAACTTAGCTTTCCTCCAGATCCCACTAGGTCCTTATGTGCTTACACCCTTAAGGTTCTAATACGCGCCATTCTTCCATATGCCAAAAACTAGAGACCTATAAAGGTCGCAAAAAGGGGCGTTACCATCCTTCTCCGGGAGGCCTATTACCGTCACTTGCTTAAACTATTTAACATTGTATTGTGCAAGACAATAACGCTTCTTTTGATGTACCTCTTACTATTGACATCCGACCATAGGGAAAACTCCAAGCTTTTGTTATTGTTCCTTTGTAGTCTTCACTTGAGGCTATACCTCCTGTCTACAACTTTTCCATGGTAACCCGCATTTAATGCTTTCTCGGTTGATGACATGAATTATGTATCATCATATTCATGCATATTGCAGCACATTATCTCTATTTACTTTGCATTTTGAGGGATTTTGCATAACTTTTATGTTCTATTCAATCAATTGTCGGAAATAGAGGTCTACACGAGATTTTGATGAATTGCAGGTAAATAGAGTTGAATTGGAAGCAAAAATAGAGCAAGAAGCATCTAAGGGTGTTAAGGAAGCTAAAGGAGTCTTAGAAGGATCACAAAGAGCTAAGGAATTGCTAAGGAGAAGCATAGAAGACGAATCAAAGGAAGAGCACTTTCTGTTGAAGAAAATCGTGCCAATGTATATATAAATCGGACGATTTTTACACCTTGAAAATCGAACGATTTTGCACCAAAATCGACTAGGTCGATTTTCTTCACGATTCGGCCAAATGAAAAGACGACATAAAGCCCAATTAATTTGGGCTAGTTGAGAGTTTTGCCAAACGGCCCATCTGCAAGAAACTATAGAAGAGAACCCTACGAACGAAGACGAGGAGGTTGCACCAGATAATCTTTACACGTTTTGAAGAAATCAACAATTCTTGGAGAGAGATTGAAGAGCTTTTGCCGGAAAGTCATTCTTGATCTTTGATTGTGAGATTTCTTTATTCCATTGACTTGTTTGTGGTTTATGAACACGAAATTGAGTTGTTGGGAGATATATTGAACAGATTTGACGATTGTTTTACAGATTTAAGAGTTATAGAATTTTTCATTCAAGATTTGGTTTCTTTGCGATATCTTCTTCAATAATTAATTTGATTCGATTTTGAAAATGGTTGGCTAAAAACCTTGTGATTCTGGGGAGAATAGTTGATGATTAAGGCTTAGATGATGATAGACTGAACTCATTCAAACATTAGGATCCTGAGAATTTAGATTTTAGTTTTGCGACAAACAGGAAAATCGGGCTGTTCTTGAGGAAAATCGGCCGATTTTTCCTATGAACAGGGCGATTTATCCTTCGGACGAACTTAATTGAACAATTCTTTAATCAAAACTAATCCTTGCCTAAATCCCATTCTTGATTAACTCTGTTCATCCTCTAATTGAATGTTTGAACGCACTTCAAACCTGTTTCTACATTTAATAGATTAAAATTGCAAGATTTGGGTAATAAAGTGACTCAACATCCTTTATTAAGATTTTAAGTGTGCTTTCTATTCATACTTTGGAGAGTCATATCCTGGAGTTTTAGATAGTTAGTTTGAACATAATTCTTGTCTTTAGATCTTTCTATATTGCAGCCTCAACAACCCTTATAGAGAGAATCTATAGATTAGTTATATAGGTTTCGGAACTTCATCGTACGAATCCTACCTTTGAACATTTAATCTTGGCAATATAAATTCTGTCCTACACCTATAGAAGTGTCTTGAATCGAAAGCCTAAATCGGATACTTGAATCCTTGGAATCATTTCTCTCTTTATCACATCACAAAAGCTTTTATACTTTCGCTAGATAATTGAAATTGGAAATTTTCTCACCAAATCCCTGAGTTCGACTCTGGAATTCTTACCTTTCTACAGCCGATACGTACACTGCGGGTTCGCTTTGCTTTTGAGTTCTAGATATAAATATTAAGACTTTGACGCACACCCTTTTGAGCGAACAAGTTTTTGGCGCCGTTGCCGGGGATTTGGTCTAGATCAAATCCGGTTTTCGGTTGTCTAGCTTGAGAGCTCTTGCTCTTGTGATTTGATTTGTCTACTTGAGTGATCTTCGCAGGTTCTTTAGGTATATGCGAAGGACTAGATCCACTAAAGATCTAATTCCTTTCGACCCCGAATTAGAGAGAACTTTAAGGAGAAAGTTGAAGGAGAAGAAAATGGCTGAAAACGATGAGAGAAACTACAAGGCTGAACTGAACGAAGCTCAACGCCAACTCCAGTTGAGTGAGAAAGCTCGAAAGGAAGCTGAAATAAGTCATCAATTTCAGATTGATGAACTAAGAGCTATGATGTTGGACATGAAGTTGGAGTTGAACGACTCCAAGAAGAAGAAGAAAGTCAAGACACCAACTAAGTCCATTCGAGATGACTCGTCCGATGATGACGAGATTGATCCGGATATGCCGGAACTTGAAGAGATTGATCCATCACTTCGTCCTAACCGAACCACTCCAACACCTAAGTTCGCCCCTCGCATTACGACTAGGAATGTTAGAGCTGTCAATAACGAAGATAGACCCCGAACTTTGGGGCAACGGATGGATCCAATTCAGCAACCGCGCCGTCTAGGTGTGGATTTCGGGGCTGAAGACATCCAGGAGTTTAGCTTCTCACCACAAGTCATTACTATGGTTCGCCAAAGCCAATATGGCGGCGCAAGTACCGAATCTCCGCATCAACACTTGCAGAATTTTGAGATTCTCATGGAGACAATGAAGCCGAAGAAGGCTACTACAAGCAACTACAAGATCAAGCCGTTCTTCTTCTCTTTGAAGGACAAAGCTCTAGCTTGGTATCAAACACTTCCAGCTGCGAAGTTAGCTACATGGGAGGAATTGTCTTCGGAGTTCCTCACCAAGTTCTTTCCGCCATCCAAAACGGCGGAATTGAGAGGTAAAATAAATGCTTTTTCTATGAAACCTAACGAAAGCTTGTTTCAATCTTGGGAAAGGTTTCAAGACCTCTTGTTGGATTGCCCACACCATGGCATTTCCAAGCTGGAACTATTGGAGATTTACTACAAAGGGTTGGATGTGGAAACACAATTCAACCTCCAATCTCTATCTTGCGGGACATTCATGGATATGAGAGAGGACGATGCTTGGGACTTCATTGAGAAGCAAGCCCAAGTGATTGAGAAGTATTCCCACCGGAAGGTGGAATCAAATAGCCGGAATCAAGGCGATACGGGAGCCAAGTTGAATCAAGCGGCTCAAACACAAATATTCTCCCTCAAAGATGACATCAAAGAATTGAGAGAAGTGCTCAAAACGAGTCTTCAAAAGACTAAAGAGCAAGAAGCCAACTACATGGGGCGAGACAACAATCAAATGAATGATAACCGGAATTCCAATTGGAGTAACAACAACAATAACAACCGAAACTCCAATTGGAACAACAACAACAATAGGAACTCGAATAACAACAATTGGAGGTCAAATCAGTAAGGTTCAGGTAATCCTTACTCATATGCTGACAAGGCTCTAACACGTCCATCCTCTTCTACTCCTTCTACAAGCCAGGAACAATCAAGCGGATCAAACAAACCGGATCCCATGCTAGAAACGATCCTAGGCAAGCTACAAGGATTAGAGAGTTACATAACTTCGGTTGACAAAGCTCACAAAGCTTTAGAAAACCAAGTATTCAACAAGGCCGGAGAAGTTCCAAGAGATCAAGGGAAGCTTCCCGGAAAGACAGAAGATAACCCAAAGGGAAGGGTTATGGCTATAACTACTAGGAGCGGGAAGACAACCGCCGACCCTTAACCTAAAGTAGTTGATACCCCCACAAAAGAAGGAGAGGCAAAAGAGAAGGAGGAAGTCTATGTTCCTCCTCCCGCTTACAAACCACCTCTACCTTTTCCTCAATCTAGAGCGCGAGCACGCTTAGATAAACATTTCGGTAAGTTTGTTGAACTTATGAGTAAGCTCCATATTAACATACCTTTTATGGATGCGATTTTAGGTATGCCGGCCTACGGGAAATTCCTCAAGGAGATCCTCTCCAACAAGAGGAAGTTGGAAGATATAGGAGAAGTCAAGATGAGCATGGAGTCATCCGAACTCATCAAGACTATGACGGAGAATATGCCACCCAAACTCCGCGATCCAGGATCCTTTTGCATACCCATCACTTTGGGAGAAGCTACCTACGATGCTCTTTGTGACCTTGGAGCAAGTGTGAGTATTATACCTCTAGCTCTATGCAAGGCAGTTGGTCTAGGAGAGCCTAGACCGGTGAAGATCACACTCTACATGGCTGATCGTTCTACCACCAAGCCGGTGGGAATATTAGAAGACATTCCGGTAAAGCTAGGTAAGTTTTACATACCTATAGATTTTGTCGTTCTTGACATACCTGCAGATTACCCGGTTCCCATCATCCTCGGGAGACCATTCCTCGCCACATCTGGATGCATGGTAGATTGCAAGAACGGCCAGCTATCATTCCATATCGGTGAAGAAAAGATAGAATTTATACTATCTTCCTTAATCAAGGAACCAGCCTTGAAAGATGACGTTTTTGAAATTGTTGAGGAAGAAGAGTCTAGAGAGATAGTAAGTTCGATCTTGATGAAAGACCCTCTTCAAAAGGTTCTTAGCATGAACATCATGGAGGAAGGGGTGGAACATGACTGCAATGAGGATGTGAAAGCATTAAATGCTATGGAGGACGAGCTAGAAGCAAAAATTGAAGAACTAGAATGGACTCCGGAAACTGTGAAGAAAATCGACCTGTCAGAAATAAATCGACCGATTTCTGACGATCCAGCACGATTTTTTTCGACAGAAACTAAAATCGACCTACCAGAAAAAAATCGTCCGATTTCTGACGATCCAGCACGATTTTTTTCGACAGAAACTAAAATCGATCTGACGACGATAAATCGCCCGATTCACAAAGAGGTAGCACGATTTTTTCCAACAGAAAGAAAAATCGTGCAGAAGATCGACCGATTTATTACAGGGGGGGTCGATTCACTGAGTAATTCTATGGATTCTCCGGACTTCACCGCAGCCGCTTCCGAATCTAATGATGAAGTACCCACACCTATAGAGGCATCTCCCACAACATCCGAAAGCCACGATTCATCACCAACCAAGGTACCTCCATCATTAGAATTGAAGCAACTTCCCGCACATTTAAGGTACGCATTTCTTGGCACTAATTCCACATACCCAGTTATAGTCAATGCAAATTTGAATGATGACGAATTAGAGAAACTCATGCATGTTCTGAAGCAACATAGGAGAGCACTAGGTTACACCATTGATGATTTAGTAGGAATAAAGCCTTCTCTATGTATGCACAAAATATTAATGGAAGAGGATTACAAACCTTCACGCCAACCTCAAAGACGGTTAAACCCGGCAATGAAGGAGGTCGTGAAGAAAGAAATCCTTAAGCTACTTGATGCAGGTATCATCTTCCCGATTTCTGATAGCAAATGGGTGAGTCCGGTGCAAGTAGTACCCAAGAAAGGAGGCATCACCGTTGTTGCAAACAAGAACAACGAACTCATCCCTACACGGACAGTTACAGGGTGGCGAATGTGCATCGACTACCGCAAACTGAACGTGGCCACAAGGAAGGACCACTTCCCCCTTCCTTTCATCGATCAAATGTTGGAAAGGTTAGCCCAACATGCCTACTTTTGTTATTTAGATGGATACAGTGGTTTCTTTCAGATACCAATTCATCCGGATGATCAAGAGAAGACAACCTTTACGTGCCCATGGGGTACGTTCGCTTATAGAAGAATGCCGTTCGGTTTATGCAACGCTCCAGCCACCTTCCAAAGGTGTATGATGGCAATCTTCTCCGAATACGTAGAGAATATCATGGAAGTCTTCATGGACGACTTTTCGGTATATGGTTCTTCCTTTGATAACTGTCTCTATAACCTTTCACTAGTTCTTAAGAGATGTGAGGACACTAACTTAGTCCTGAATTGGGAAAAGTGTCACTTCATGGTCACCGAAGGAATTGTGTTAGGTCACTTAGTGTCACAAAGGGGAATAGAGGTAGATCGATCAAAGATAGAAACCATTGAGAAGTTACCTCCCCCTTCATCAGTAAAGGGAATTAGAAGCTTCTTAGGACACGCAGGCTTCTATAGGAGATTCATAAAGGATTTTTCTAAGATTTCAAAACCTTTGACTAATCTTTTGATGAAAGATGCGACTTTCGAATTTTCGAAAGATTGCTTAGATGCTTTTTGCAGGATCAAAGAAGCTTTGATTTCAGCACCAATCATTCAACCACCCGATTGGACTCTTCCTTTCGAGGTCATGTGCGACGCAAGCGATGTCGCTATAGGAGCCGTTCTTGGACAGAAGAAAGATGGTCGCACTCATGCCATCTACTACGCTAGCAAAACGCTAGACGAGGCTCAATACAACTACGCAACTACGGAAAAGGAACTTTTAGCCGTAGTATATGCATTTGAGAAATTTCGTTCCTATCTAGTAGGTGCGAAAGTAATAGTCTATACGGACCACTCCGCCATCCGATACTTATTCACGAAGAAGGATGCGAAGCCAAGACTTCTACGATGGATCTTACTCTTACAAGAGTTTGATTTAGAGATCCGTGATAAGAAAGGATCGGAGAACTCCGTCGCCGATCACCTTAGTCGTCTTCCGCAACTCACCGGCGAGTCGGATGAGCTTCCGATAGACGACTCCTTCCTTGACGAGCAGCTGCACGAGATTGAAGAGTGTCTTCAACACATATCACAAGGTAATGACCCATGGTTTGCTGACATTGTAAATTACCTTGTTTGTCAGGAGATTCCACCCGGACTTTCATATGCTCAAAAGAAGAAGTTCTTGAGAGACGTCCGGCATTTTTATTGGAACGAACCTCTTCTATTCAAAAGAGGTCCAGATGGCATCTACAGGAGATGTATTCCCGAAGATGAGATAGATAGTGTCATCCGACACTGCCATTCTCTACCATGTGGCGGACATGCTAGTTCCCACAAGACTTGTGTTAAGGTACTTCGCTCCGGGTTTTATTGGCCTACACTTTTCAAGGATGTGCAAAAGTTTGTTGTTTCTTGTGATGCTTGTCAAAGGACAGGTAATATATCCAGGAGGAATGAGATGCCTCTCAACAACATACAAGAAGTAGAGATCTTTGATGTATGGGGCATCGACTTTATGGGACCTTTCCCATCTTCATGCGGCAACCAGTATATACTTCTTGCCGTAGATTATGTCTCAAGATGGGTGGAGGCAATCGCTTCCCCTACTAATGATGCAATGGTAGTGGTGAAGTTCCTCAACAAAACGATCTTCCCAACGTTCGGAACTCCCCGAACCATCATTAGTGACGGAGGAACGCATTTCACAGCCCGTCGATTCGAGACTCTATTAGCTAAGTATGGGGTGACCCATAAAATAGCTACACCTTACCATCCGCAAACCAGCGGACAAGTCGAGATATCCAATAGAGAGATTAAAGGGATTTTAGAGAAGACCGTCTCTAAAACAAGGAAAGATTGGTCAATGAAGCTCGACGATGCACTATGGGCATACAAGACAGCTTTCAAGACACCAATAGGTACGACTCCCTATAATCTCATTTATGGTAAATCATGTCATCTTCCTGTAGAGCTAGAACACAAAGCTTATTGGGCTATCAAGTGGCTCGACTTCGACATGAAAGAAGCCGGAGAGAAGCGGCTCTTAGACATCAATGAGCTAGATGAGCTCCGACTGAATGCGTATGAGAACGCAAAGATTTACAAGGAACGGACAAAGCGCTGGCATGACAAGCACATCATCCCGAAAGACTTGAAGGAAGGAGACCAAGTCCTCCTATTCAACTCAAGGCTGCGTCTATTTCCAGGTAAGCTCAAATCCCGTTGGACAGGACCTTTTGTGATTAAAAGAATTTTCCCCCATGGTGCAGTTGAAGTATGGGGTGAACAAAGCGGAAGTTTTAAGGTTAATGGCCAACGGTTGAAGAAATACACACCGGAAGCTCCGGTCAAGGAGATAGCTCCTATCCTCCTCCATTGAACACAACATCATACACCGTCCAGCTAAAGACGATAAATAAAGCGCTTCTTGGGAGGCAACCCAATGATAGTATAGTTTTCCCTTCTTTCCCTCACTTAGTTAGAATAGATTAATTGCTTTGATTCTTCGTTTTTCGTTTTTATATGTTCCTCGATGCACTCTTGGTTTGTCGTGTCATTAATCGCAGGAAACTAGGTTCAAATGTGAGAGATTCACGGAGAATGGAGCACAATTAAGTTATACCTTCGAGATTCAAGAAAAACAAGGAAGGAAATCGACCTACCATAAGAAGATCGTCCGATTCAGTAACAGAGCAAGTCGATTTTTCTCAACAGAAACAAAAATCGACCTGGAGATCGACCTGCCAAAATAAATCGTCCGATTTTTTCAGTCAGAAAGAAAAATCGCCCCGACAAATAAATCGACCAGAAAAATCGGCCGATTTTCTTCAGAAATCGTCGACCCTATATAAGGACTTCACACTCGATCTTCTTCATTCACACATCTTCAACTCTCGATTTCCCTCTCTCAAGAACGCCGAAAAATCGCCACACCCTCAAATCCTCATTCCTTAACCATTTCAAGAGATTCTTGGCTCCAAACTGAAGCATTTTCAACAAGGAACACGGATCTAACAACAACACGCACGGCAATCGACTGCTCCATAAGGAATTCAGGTTTTTCTTTCCAAAACCTAAGTTTTCTCACTTGAAATCGAAGTTGCCTAGGAAGTGCTTTGTTGTTGGAATTGATAGAGGAATTTGCTTAGGATTCATTGTGGGAGAACTGTGTGTGGTGATAGATTGAACAGAACTTTACAGAATTGTGAGAATCGTTGAAATCGAGATAAAAATCGACCCAGCCCAGAAAAATCGGCCAATTTTTGTGAAGAACAGGTCGATTTTTAGGACTTAAAATGGATCTTGTCAAGAGGATAACTAGAAACACGGGGAAGAAGAAGGGATCTTCTTCAAAAGCCCCTGCCCCACCTCCACCTCCACCTACCAACATCCCTAAGCTTCCCCCTCCCCTATCCAAGCATAAGAAACGCTATGCACGCATTATAGATCGCCCATTCACCCCTCCTCGCTACATAGTACTTGATGACTTAGATTCGTTATATGTTCGAGAGGATGTTGATATGATGCTTGATAGAGCAGGGTTGAGACAGTTTGCTACGATCAGGGAAGATGCTTATAGGGAGATCACCCTAGAATTCCTTAGCACGTTTGAGCACGATCCTAGGGAAAGAATGGTCACTTTCCGCCTTATGAGCCAGGACCACACTTTGTCTATTGATGCTTTTGGCGACTTGTTTGGCTTTTCTTATTCAGATGCAGGCACATTTGCTAGAGGCCTCAATGCTAGTGATTTTTGGGAGGCTATTTCCGTAGGAGAGTACGGAGGGGATAAGTGGAGACCCGGAAACTCCAAGGAGACAAGCATGTACAACCTTTCCTTCAAGGTAGTGCATAGGATACTCAGTGAGAGTTTGTTTGCCCGGACTGAGACTCCGCAGAAGCTCAAGGCTGATGAGCTTTTCATCCTCTACTGCATGACATCCACCACCACTCCCGACATCTCTACCATGCTTGCTGACTATCTAGGAAAGATAGCCAACAAAGCCAAGGGTGACATATGTGCAGGAGGTTTAGTCACTCATGTGGCTAGGACTCTAGGTTATGACTTTTCGGGATGCACTCTAGCTGAGAGTGCCCTTCCTTTAGGCTCACAAAGGTTGGTGGTTCGACAGGTCTTGATTCCTCGAGGGAGAGGAACTCTTCATGTACCGATGCCATGGCATAGGGATCCGAAGAAGAAGTCGTCCGAGATCATATGGAAATCCGAATACACCATTCGGAATAAGAGGAACTGGAAGGAGACCATTGAGGCGATGCTTGAGGAGTTCTCACCTCCTACTTACTATGATGATGATGCAGGTGACTCAGAGGAGGATGAGGATGGAGGACAGGAGACCATGCTCGAGTTTGAGAGCGATACCCACAGCGGGCATGCCACGGATGCCATGGACACTGACACTCATGGAGCAGGACCGAGCAGGACTAGTAGGCAGGATGAGGAGACGGAGGATGACATGCAGCCACCTCGACACTCTTATGCACATGCTCCAGGCCCTAGACGAGGACGCCGAGCTCCACGCCACTTTAGGGAGCTAGTCACTAGCTTCCAGAGTCTCAGCACCGACTACCGTGTCCTCCGCACCGATTATGACACCCTGAACACACAGTTCAGGAACTACAGGGAGGAGACGGACGCTAGGCATTCATCCTATGATGGCCAGATGAGGGATATGTACTACCACCAGTTCGGCCACTTCTACGATCCCTCCGCACCGATGTATCCATATCCACCACCTCCACCACCGACAGAGGATTGAGCTTCCGCTTCTTTTACATTGTAAGTATTTTTCTCCTTCTTATGCTTGATTTTCACATTGGGGACAATGTGGATGTCAAGTATGGGGTGGGGGTACTTACAATACTCTATGTTTCACTTTAGCACTTTATGTACTTTCCACTACTCTTGACAACTTGGCTTGTAATAACTCTTGCACTACTTGCTTTCTATTATGACATTTGCATTTGCATGATCTTTTTCAAAACCTATGAATTTTCAAAAAAAAAAAAAATTTTTTAAGTGCTTCTTATATGGAAATGACCTCTATGATGAGAATTGTATATATGGATAGGTGAAAAAGATGCTTAGTTATGTTGAAATGTTGATTATAGCATGAATGAAATTGCTTTTGTTACTTGAATACATGAATAAGTTATATGATTTAGTTGTTTTGATGAGAAAATGAAATAATAGTCGAAGCTATATCACAAGTTCTTTTACATCATTTAAGAATGACTAAGGCAATTCACTTCTTTTCTTTTCTCATATCTTGATCATGCTAGCTCCTCAATGAAATATGTAACCCTCCTTTTACCATCCGGGAATTAGGATAGGTGATTGAAAAAGGCATGCTTGATGTGGGAGGGCCAAAGAAAATGTATTGAAAAGTGAAAAATTTCATAAGTTTTGGGGACGTTGAACATGAGGATGAGTAACTCGGCACCATTCACATAGCCGGGTGTTTGTGTCTTGCCAAAGTCCGATTGAACGACAAGTCCTAACGGGATATGGTATGTGCATCAAGGGTTTGAGGCATCTCGAAATTGAGAAACGCCAATCTCCTAGGCTTCGGTTTTTATGCACCGCTGTCCATACTCTCAAAAAGTAAAGTATAATGAAAGCAAAGCTTTCTACATGCGAAGCATGTGCGGTGAAGAAAATTCTTGAATGTGTTATGTGTTCCTCTTTCCCGGATTAGCACCACAATAACCAAAAAGAACTCCTTCCCTTAATACGTTTCTTGAACCCTTTCTTTGATTAGAAGACCTTGAGACTTTTATGCATGTGTTCAAAACTTAATAGCTTAGATTTGTTTGAATTTGATTGCCTCTACACCTTTATCATGTTCTTTATTTATGCCTTCAAGAAAGAAAAGGGAGTTTGTTCATCTTATGGTCATCATTGATACATGCTTTGCCCCTTTTATGCCTTGAAATATCACTTTGAGAGCGATCCAATGAAAAGGAGCACTACCAAAAAGAAAAGTTTTTGAGTTTCATACATACATAATCCATGACATCTTATATTCTGAATTTGAATCTTGCTTAGGGACAAGCAAGAGGCAAGTATGGGGTATTTTGATGACATGAATTATGTATCATCATATTCATGCATATTGCAGCACATTATCTCTATTTACTTTGCATTTTGAGGGATTTTGCATAACTTTTATGTTCTATTCAATCAATTGTCGGAAATAGAGGTCTACACGAGATTTTGATGAATTGCAGGTAAATAGAGTTGAATTGGAAGCAAAAATAGAGCAAGAAGCATCTAAGGGTGTTAAGGAAGCTAAAGGAGTCTTAGAAGGATCACAAAGAGCTAAGGAATTGCTAAGGAGAAGCATAGAAGACGAATCAAAGGAAGAGCACTTTCTGTTGAAGAAAATCGTGCCAATGTATATATAAATCGGACGATTTTTACACCTTGAAAATCGAACGATTTTGCACCAAAATCGACTAGGTCGATTTTCTTCACGATTCGGCCAAATAAAAAGACGACATAAAGCCCAATTAATTTGGGCTAGATGAGAGTTTTGCCAAACGGCCCATCTGCAAGAAACTATAGAAGAGAACCCTACGAACGAAGACGAGGAGGTTGCACCAGATAATCTTTACACGTTTTGAAGAAATCAACAATTCTTGGAGAGAGATTGAAGAGCTTTTGCCGGAAAGTCATTCTTGATCTTTGATTGTGAGATTTCTTTATTCCATTGACTTGTTTGTGGTTTATGAACACGAAATTGAGTTGTTGGGAGATATATTGAACAGATTTGACGATTGTTTTACAGATTTAAGAGTTATAGAATTTTTCATTCAAGATTTGGTTTCTTTGCGATATCTTCTTCAATAATTAATTTGATTCGATTTTGAAAATGGTTGGCTAAAAACCTTGTGATTCTGGGGAGAATAGTTGATGATTAAGGCTTAGATGATGATAGACTGAACTCATTCAAACATTAGGATCCTGAGAATTTAGATTTTAGTTTTGCGACAAACAGGAAAATCGGGCTGTTCTTGAGGAAAATCGGCCGATTTTTCCTATGAACAGGGCGATTTATCCTTCGGACGAACTTAATTGAACAATTCTTTAATCAAAACTAATCCTTGCCTAAATCCCATTCTTGATTAACTCTTTTCATCCTCTAATTGAATGTTTGAACGCACTTCAAACCTGTTTCTACATTTAATAGATTAAAATTGCAAGATTTGGGTAATAAAGTGACTCAACATCCTTTATTAAGATTTTAAGTGTGCTTTCTATTCATACTTTGGAGAGTCATATCCTGGAGTTTTAGATAGTTAGTTTGAACATAATTCTTGTCTTTAGATCTTTCTATATTGCAGCCTCAACAACCCTTATAGAGAGAATCTATAGATTAGTTATATAGGTTTCGGAACTTCATCGTACGAATCCTACCTTTGAACATTTAATCTTGGCAATATAAATTCTGTCCAACACCTATAGAAGTGTCTTGAATCGAAAGCCTAAATCGGATACTTGAATCCTTGGAATCATTTCTCTCTTTATCACATCACAAAAGCTTTTATACTTTCGCTAGATAATTGAAATTGGAAATTTTCTCACCAAATCCCTGAGTTCGACTCTGGAATTCTTACCTTTCTACAGCCGATCCGTACACTGCGGGTTCGCTTTGCTTTTGAGTTCTAGATATAAATATTAAGACTTTGACGCACACCCTTTTCAGCGAACATCGGTCATCACCGATAACCCTGTGGTTGGCCTTCTCTAAGGTCAACGACTTATCAATTCTGAATACTTTATGTCACTACTCTCATGATGGCTACCCTCCTTGGGATATTCTACATCAACTCCGTTAGATCCTTCCACGTTCCATGCATTCTTTCTTTTCCATAATGTAATCACACTCTTCTAGGCCTCACCTCTTGTATAACTCGTCTTCATAGGCTTATCCGCACCTCGTAACATCTTGTAAGCGTGTCTCTTGGTCGTTGTCTTAAGTCCTTTCACCACTAAAGCTCCTTGTAACGTGATTCCTCGTCTCGGGGTCACGTCTATTCACACTTCTATCTCCTTGGCGTTTCTTAGTCTTATCGTCATCACGGAAATCGGTCCACTCCACTTGAATCCTTGCCTTACCATTCTTCTCATTACTTTCGCAATTTTGACTCTTCACTTAACGGTACCTCGTAAGCTTAACTTACAATATCCTTCATCTTTCATACCGGTTTCGATCATTCTTCACATCTTGACTCCAAAGCTTAGGAGCGTCTAAAGGAAGCTTCACTTATCGTATTGGGACACCGCCTTTAACCTTGTTAGAATGCTCCCATCTCTTCCTTGACTCGAATCTTCAGTGGTCCACGCATCTTGTTGAAAAACTTTTATATGTTATCTCCATTGGTCTTGCTATCTTTCCATTCGCGCCTTCTTTGGTAACCACTTCACATCTTCATGTTACTCTCTTAAGTTGTCTCGTTTTCTTCTTTTGCGTTGTTATCCTTCATTGACGTTGTCCCCAATCGTTCTCTTCGGCATCCTTTAAAAAGGAATTCGAGAACGTCGTTGTGTTCGTTAGCATGAAATGCTCCACTCGATACTTGAGCGTCTTCTACTACTTATGAATGTCATCATAAGCTACATCATCGTCTTAAAGGGGATGATATCGTATCATTATCTTAGCTCAAAGGTCCCATAAGTCCATACACTACTATATGTATAAGACTACATATACATTACTATATAAATCCTAAGTCCATATCTCTACTAATATAACACATCCAACGTGCCATCATATCAATACAAAGTCTAAAACATATAATCATGCACATATACAAATATAAACATAAATCATGTCCATCATGCAACTACAAACCTCGTGTCCATATCTATATATATATACATATATATACATACTAAAATCCAATAAACTAAGCTGCCGAGATCCGTGGAAGGAGTGGCGGTCCGTACATTCTACCCTGACTCATGCAAGTGATTTTAAAAATGAAAACTCAAAACCCGTGAGGTTCTGTTAATTCTTTATTCGGCCTTTAGAAGATTGCGAGTGTCATTGTTGTCAACCTAGGGCTCTGATACCACTTTGTAACACCCCGAATCCGCGGGATATCGGAATGCTATGGGCAAGACCAAATTGGGTCCCACCCTTAACTTGACAACAATTTCACCGGACCTTTCCAACATGGAACAAATAAAGGCAAAACCGTAAATCATTTTTAATGCAAATGATAAGAAACCCGAAAAAAAAAGCAACAACACACTTCAGCCGAGGTACAACTCAAAACCCAACGCCAAACACGCGGCGCACAAAACGCAATAACCGAAGGACAAAACACAACTCAACTTCAACTCATAAACCCTTCCTAAAATGTACGGACCCCGGCTCCCCACCCTTCCGGATCTCTCAGGGCATTCCTAACCTGCAATGCAATCTACAACATTTGGTATAAAACCGTTAGCTCATATTCTAGACATTAGAATCAATGGGAAAGGCACAAACACAAATAAATCAACATAACACACAATATACACCAAATCACACAAGTCCGGTTTATTATCTTTTTATTATTAAGTCATATCCCGTTCTAATTCAACTTCTTTTGTCATACGAGAATCTCCCGAAACTCGCCTCGGTCCCTTCTTCCGGCAATGGAACGGTTCGGATGCCTCCGACTGTCTAACCAGCACGTGCCAGTCGCCAAGAACCTCCTAGCTCTCGCAAGAGCTAGGTAGTGATGTCACCGCCCGTTATCATACACTTGGGCCAAATAATATAAAGGTCGGTGGTCCTAATTCCGGTTTAGTTGTTATAAAAAATAAAGAATAAACACACACCACCAAACACTCATCAATGATAATACAAGGAATACGAGCTAAGTAAGTCCGGAGACTTACCTCGTCACCACTCTAAACTCACAACACTCTCGCTTCCTTAGGGAGGAAGCCCATAACTTGCTCACAAGAAGATAACTATATCAACAACAACCCACTCACAATAGAAGTCTAAGACTTCTAAACAAATGATCTACGCAAGACCATTTGACTCTCATTTCTAGGACCTCATCCTAGAATGCCTCGTGCTCACATCACACTCAACAGAAGCTAGAAGTCCTAAAACTTCTAAGCCCTCGGATCTCACAAGATCATAACTCACAACAACACTAGGATAACATGCCTAGTCTCCAAGATCACAATGGTAACAACACTATGCTAGGATACGCATATACTAGCCCATAATCTCAACAACCAGAAGCTCACAACTATAAACTTACAATCTCAACCTCACGAGCCTCACAAGGATATCCCTACACTCATCCTATGTTACCACTCAGAAACATACAACCCTTAACCCTTAGAACAATCCAACAACCTCTTCATACTTGCCTAAGGTCCACAAGCAACTACATGGCATTCCAACTATCCTAGGTCCAAACCTAGCATGCTTCTATAATCAACACTCTCTAAGATCATCTAAGAATACATACTAAAGGTGGGGAACTCACCAAGCAAAGGCACGGGATCGGTAGGAAGACGAGCAACCGCGAAAGGGGAGAGAAGACCGCAAGGGAGGGCCGGAAGAGCCAGTGGCCGCCCCTACAGCCTGGCTGGCCACCCCTGCGGCCTGGTCTGGCCGCCCCTGCGGCCTAGGCTGGCTGCACCTGCGGTTCAGTGCAAAGGCCGCCCCTGCGGCGCTGTCCAGCCGCGGGGGCGGTCGAACTCCAGTGGCCGATCTCCAACAGCTTCTTCGATGTTTCCTTGGTGTGCAATGGCCTCCTAGCTTCCTTGCTTGGCTACTGAACATCCCCACTTGGATCCACACTCATACAATAATTCAAGACTCGATCAAAACACTTGCAACACAATAAGAGGGAGAACAAGGTGAATCCATGGCTTCCTCCATTGAAGCTCAAGGAAGAAGATGAAGGTGAAGGAATGATGAAGGAAGAAAGAACTCACCAGTACCAATCCGGATTTGTAGCACAACTCATTGCTGGACATCAAGCAAGGAGAAGAGAGGGAAGGTCATCAAGGAGAGCTACCAAGCTCAAGCCAAAGGATTGAGAAGAAGCAAAGGGGAAAGGGGAAAATGAAATATCACGTGAGAGTGAAAGGGAGGAGAGAGTGAGAGGTTCAGCTGAAGGGATAATCCAAAGGGAGGCAACGAGGGGTCAACTTAGGGGAAACGAGGGGTCGGTTCCCCAAAACGAAGGGTCGGTGCGGGATTTTTGAATAAATCCCGTTACTTAGTGCCTCGTGCCTGCGGGAAAAATGAGTCGCGCCTGTAGAAAGGTCGGTAACTTGCAAACAATCCGGAATAAAAATTCCAGATGTTACACTTGGTTAGTACTTATATAATAAACATTGTTACATCCAGGAGCAGTAAGCACAACTTCACCCGTCTTTTTTGTCTTGAACTTCACATTTTTCTGAATGAAACAATACTTTGTTGCCTTTATCACATATTTGACAGATGCTAAGAAAATTATACTTCAAACCGTCAACCAAATATACATCATCAACGAAGTTAGATGAATTATAACATATTTTACCAATGCCAATAATGTCACACTTTCCTTTATCACCAAGAGTAATTGTTCCAGATGATTGCTTCTTTTAATATGAGAATAGTGAGCTTCTTCCACTCACGTGTCTTGAGCAACCACTATCTAATATCCATTTATGCTCCTTTACCTTGGTGATATCCTGCAAAACATCAAACATCAACCTTTCCGGGTCGACCAAATAGAATATTTTTGTCCATATTCAAGTTCGATCATGTTTGGTGGTCTAGTACCTTTAAAAACCCAGATTTGTTTGACCCTTTTCACAACAGTAAAAGAAAGTAGGCATATGAATACTTCCTTTAGCTTTGACAAAAGTTGTAGTTGGTTTTCTAGGAAAGCTCCTATGATAACCTATACCATTTTTGTTAAGTGAGGACTGTTGTTCAGCCATCATTCTCTCAAGATTAGCTTTTGAATGACTAAACTTAACAAGTGTAGCCTTCTGGTCTTGATACGTTAAAGTTAGATCAACTTTCTCTTTCTCTAGATCGATATAGTTTCGATTAACAGAGGAGAGGTTGTCCTTGAGAATTGCATTTTCCAATTTCAAGGCCTTGATATTGTCATCAAGGTCTACCTTTTCCGTGCTAAGATTTTCAATTTCCATAGACATCTCACTTAGTTGTTTTTCTTGTTCAAGAAGCTTTTCTTTTAGAGAATTTATCCTTATTCTATGTTCCTTGTCACATATAATAATGTCTTTAATGAATTGTTTCAAGTCAGATTCAGGTTGAGACATAATAGTACTTACCACGTTGTCAACATATAGATTTGAATCCTCTTCATGATCGGGCATGAGATACAAGTTGGCTTGTTCTTTTTTGTCTTAGGATTCATTTGAGGATTCTGAATCACTCCATGAAGCTACCATAGCTTTCTTCTTTCAATCATTTTTCTTGAAGTTGGTCCTCTTCTTTCGTGGACAATCCTTCACAAGATGATCTGTTTCACCATATTCAAAACAAGTCATCACTCTAGTTTTCTTATTAGAGTTAGAAAACTTACCTCGGGGTTTTGATGTTCGTGGATATTCTCTATTGTTTGCATATTGTTTCTTTATCTTGAGAATTCTCGCAAGACCCTTAGAGATCATGGCAATTGCATCTTCATCATCATCATCATCATCACTATTTTCCTCGTCTGATGGTAATTCATCCCTTCTTGATTTTAATGCCAAATTCTTAGTGTTGGATCGGAGCTCTCCATATTCTTCACCAAGAACTATTTCATGTGTGATGAGTTTTTCGAGTAGGTCATCAAGAGGAAGAGTTGAGAGATTCTGAGCTTCTTCGATGACAGTCATCTTTGGTCCCCACTTGGCTTTAGTTAAGCTCCTTAGAACCTTCCTAACTTTTTCTTCGTTTGTAAAGACCTTTCCTAGTGAGTCCAAGTTATTCACGATCTCAATGAATCTTGTGAACATTTCCTTGACTGGTTCATTTGGATTCATCTTGAATATCACATATTGTATGAGGAAGATGTTAATCTTTGTTTCCTTTACTTGACTTGTTCCTTCATAAGTGACAACGAGTTTGTCCCATATTTCCTTTGCACTCTTGCATAATGAGATGCGGTTGAATTCGTTGGCATCTAATCCACAGTAGAGTAGGTTCATTGCTTTGTCGTTCTTTGACACATTGTCCAAGTTAGCTTATGTGAAGTCAGCTTCCTTCTTTGGGACTTGGACACCTTCGACCGTTATAGTTGGGACTTTGTGGCCATTCTGAATAATGCTCCATAGTTCCATGTCCTGATCAATAATGAACATACGCATGAGTGCTCTCCCATGGGCAAAGTTGTTGCCACAGAAGAGTGGTGGTTGAGATGAGGATCTTCCTTGAGCAAATCCTCCATCACCTACAGGATTCAAGATTAGTCTCACTGATGGTAAAATCAATATACGTGAGTCTAGATCTGATACCAATTGAAGAACTAGTAGATAAATAAATAGGATAAAAGGTACTCTAAAAAGGGGGTTTGATGTCGATCTGAGCTCTTTGTGATACTTTGATTTCAAGGGCTTTGAAACAACTTTCAAGGGCCTTGACTTTAAACTCCTGCAAAACAATGTTAGTCACAATAAAACCAGATATAGTACGGAATGTAAAAGATCAACATAAGGATATGTTTACAAAGTTCGGCTCAAATAGCCTACTCTCCGCCCCAAGGTATAGCCTTAGGATCTAACTATCTATTATCAGCTTCAAAGAGTCCTAGATACAAAATAGAAGAAATCCCCGTCTTCTCTCACTGTAGCCAAAGCTACGATCTAGCACCAACTCTTCACCTTGCTATAATAGCCTAGTTACTTCGTAGAGTAACACACACTCGAGTATAACACTCTTTAGATAAACCAATGGAGCTCTTGAGTTTTATCTCTGTCTAGGGGATAAAGTTTTTTAGAGAAAGAGAAAAAAAAACTATATGTTCGAATGAAGATGTTTTGGATTGCTTGAAGCTATTGATGTTTCCGTGTAAGCTTATGTGTCTTATTCTTCAATCGCCATCTTCATTTATAGCCTTCTATGGACAGGTCTTCTAGCCGTTGGAAAGATGAACGTTTGAAGATCACTCTTCTTCTCCATGAAGATTGCCTCTTGGTTGAGATGAGATAGACGTTGTGGATCTTCATCTCCTGAGAACACGTTGATTTATCGCTCCTTGATCTTCTCGCATTCGTTGTTACAATATCAAATTCCAAAGGAGAGAATCTTCGTGCTTTTCAGTTGAGGATCTTTGTAAGATCTTTATTGGCTGGTCGAGATCTTCATTTGATCATATCTTCTTGTTTGAGCAAATCTCTCCTAGAAGATCTTCTTAGTGATTTGAAATCTTTTTAGCGCGCCGTACAGCCTTGACTTCTTTGTTCCCTTGGAATTCATTTCATGGCCTTCATCGATCGAACACTCTAAACTCCTTGTCTTTCAAGGCCTTCCAAGGTCCTTTGAAGTGTCTTGCAAAACCTGCACTTTATTTAATCAAAACCACCAAACCAAACCAAGCAACTCGTAGTATAATCAATAAATTGTTAGTGTATCAAACTACTTCATTTGTGTTTAAGTCTTCCATCATCAACACTTGTATAACTTTATAATCAAGGTTAAGTTTTCAATGAACATGAAAAAATAGTGAAAGTGATGAAGGTTGTGAGTATGAACATGTAGAGTCTTTAATTGCTAGGAGAACTTTGTGTGTTAAGATCACCCCATGTGAGGATAATCAACGGGAAAACCTTTTTCATACTAGATGTCTTGTTCAAGGAAAGGTGTGAAACATGATTATTGATGGTGGTAGTTGTTGCAACATTGCTAGTGAGGAATTGATCACTAAGTTGCAAATCACTACTATCTATCATCCTAGACCTAACAAATTACATTGGATGAATGATTGTGGAAAATTAAAAGTCAATAGGCAAGGTAGGATTGTTTTCACATTAGGAAAATATGAGGATATTGTTGTTTGTGATGTTGTATCTATGCAAGCATGTCATATCTTTTTGGGACGTCTATTACAATTCGATAAAATGGTAAAACATGATGGTTTTACCAACAAACATTCCCTTGAGTTTAATGGACAGTCAATTACTCTTAAACCAATGACTCCCTTGCAGATTGCAGAACATTATGACAAGAAAAAGGATAAATGCAATGAAAAAGAGCGAGAAACGACTTCCAAAGAAGAAATATCAGGAAAAACAAAGAAATTTCGCCCGAGATTTGAAGAACCTCGCCCCATTTCAGAAAAATCACGTTCCAGTGAAAAATCTCAGCCCCGACAAATAAATATCGCCCGAGATTTCCAGACCGAGATTCCTTCTTTAGAACTTCATCGAGTCCTTTTAGCATCCAAACGGGAATTCCTTGATGATTTTGTTCCTTTGGATATTGTTTTGTTGAGCCTATGTAAAATCCTTATGACTTTGAGTGATGAAGTCAAGGCTACCTTACCTATAAACATTTTAAGGACTTTGGATGAGTATTGTGATGTATTTCCGGATGATATTAGTGCAGGTCTTCCACCTCTTCGAGGCATTGAGCATTGAATTGATTTCATTCCAAGTTCGACACTTCCTAATGGTCCAGCATGTAGGTCGAGTGCACGGGAAAGTTAGGAAATTTAGGATCAAGTGCAAGAGCTTTTGAATAAAGGCTATGTTCGGGAAAGTTGAGTCCTTGTGCGGTTCCAGTTCTATTGGTGCCTAAGAAGGATAATACATGGAGGATGTGTGTTGATTGTAGAGCAATCAACAACATCACTATTAAGTACCATCACCACATCCCCATATTTGATGACTTGCTAGATGAGCTTAGCGGAGCAACATGGTTCTCCATAATTGATCTTAAAAGCAAATATCATGCAATCCGGATGCAGGAAGGTGATGAATGGAAGACATCATTTAAAACTAAGTTTGACTTTTTTATGAGTGGTTGGTTATGCCTTTTGGTTTAACTAACGCTCCTAATGCTTTCTTGAAGTTGATGAATCATGTCTTACTCCATTACATCGGAAAGTTTGTGGTTGTCTACTTCGATGATATCCTCATCTACACCAAGTCCCTTGAGGAACATGAGGAACATTTGAGGGTAGTAATTGAAACTCTTAGAGCTGAATCTTTTTATGCTAATATTAAGAAATATGAGTTTAGTACTAATCCAGTTATTTTCCTTGGATTTGTAGTGAGCACAAGAGATCTTGAGGTGGACAAGGAGAAGATCAAAGTCATCCAAGAATGGCCTACACCTACCACAATCAGTCATGTCCGATCTTTTCGTGGACTAGCTACATTTTATAGGCATGTAACACCCCAAATCCATTGGACTTGGAGTGCTGCATTGGGCTAGGAACTCACAATGGATCCTGACCCTAGCATGACAACAAGTTCACTGGATCTTACAACAAGGCATAGATAGATTAAAACCAAATACATAAAAGTTGTATATGATACATCAAAAGGGTTTACAACCACAAAGGCGAGTACAAAACATCAAACATAAACATCTGATACAAAAGATCCCATATCCCACGCATCCTAATGTACAGAAGTCCTCGGCTGGTCACACCATCTGGCTCACTCTACAGTCTTCCTAACTTGTAGGTCATCTACAACACGGTATACACTGTTAGCTACTGCAATGAATAAGTATGAAAGTAATAACACAAACACACATCAACATCTCATACATGCAATGCCACACACATTCATTTATTATCTTTCATTTACGTTATTCCATTACTAATTCAACTTCTTTTGCAACACGAGGACCCTCAAGGACCCCGTCCCATCCAATGTAACACATGAGTTTTGCATGGGGGTGATCATCACTCGTCCCCTCCTGTGAGATCATCTTCAGGGCACCTCCTCCTACCCGTAGGTGGAGGCAAGTGGTCACGACCCGTTATAATACACTTGGGCCATTTAAATGTAATAAATGGTCATCCTAGTCCGGTTCAGGTTATAAATGCACAAACATCTGAACACACACAACCATCACAATCACATAAATCCACAACCGTACGCTAAGTAAGTCCTATGGACTTACCTCATATACTCGTATCCAATACCACGTCACAGCTTCCCCTTGGGGAAGAAATCAACGCCTGCAATAGCAAGGCAAACAACATCACAAACTGCAAGGGTTAGGAGACTCGTCTCCAAAACCATAACCAACCTACAACCTCAAACTAAACCTCAAGATTATAACATGCTCACAAATGCCTACAACATAACCTCAACATCAACATGAGTGCCTAAGGCACATCTCTAACATATAACCCATCCTAACCAAGATAGCCTAGCCAACATCTAAGCCAAGGCCAAAGGAAAGGAAGGAAGGATGATATACCAACAAGTTATGCACCAACAGAAGCAAGGAACTCCAAGCTGACCCGATGAGGTGCAAAGGCAGCTCACACCAGGCGCAGGGGCGGCTCACAGGCAGGCGCACGGGCGGCCTAAGTCAGGTGCATGGGCGGCTGTCTGTGCAGAATGTTGGCCCCGACTTCTCTTCGATCTCTTTCTCGACTCTCTTCACTTCACAACAACCCTAAGCAGCAACCAGGAGCAAACAACACTTCTACAACCTCAACATCTCAGCAATAATACTCAGCAACATCCTCAAGATCATCCAAGCTCAAAACCTCAAACAAACTCTCAAAAACTTCTCACAAACTCAAAGGAAGATCAAGAAGAGGAGAGGAGGAAGAAGAAGAGCGTAAGGGAGATGAAGAAGCTGCAATGAGGTAAGGAAACCCCTCATCTGAAGGAATGGGAGGCTTATGAAGGAAACCAGTCGCAAAGCACATGTCAAAGAGTCAACAAAAGTGGTTGCACCCACACAGAGCCGCAAGGGCGGCTCACCCAAGGCGCAGGGGCGCCTAGCCGCAGGGGCGCCTAGCCGCAGGGGCGTCCGTCCAGGTCCGCTGTGGCGGCTGACAGGGTCAAGACAAAGCTCTGCTAAGGCTCAGCAAGGCTCCTAGGCTCCAAAGACTAAGGCTCTTACAACTTTGTATGAGACTTCAGCACCATCGCAACCCCTCTCACATCTCTCACAAAGAAGCAAGTACAATTCAAGTGGGGAGAAGCTCAAGAGAAATCATTCAACGAGTTGAAAAAGTAACTATCAAATGCACCACTTCTAGCACTTTCGGATTTTACCAAGCCATTCAAGGTTGAGTGTGACACATTAAGAATTGGCATTGGAGGAGTGTTATGCAAGAAGGTAAGCCACTTGCCTACTTTAGTGAGAAATTGAAATGACCATGCTTGAAGTATTCGACCTATGATAAGGAATTATATGCTTTATTTTGACTTTTCAAGACATGGCAATATTATCTTTGGCCTAATGAACTCATCCTTAGAAGTGATCATGAATCTCTAATGAACTTTAAGAGTCAAGATAAGGTTGATAGGAGGCATGCTAGATGGATGGAATTTATAAAAAACCTTTCCATATATAATCAAGTATAAAAAGGGAAAAGATAATGTTGTTGTTGATGCCCTTTTCTAGGAGGTATACTTTGATCACCATTATGGATTCTAAGTCTTGGGTTTCAATTATAATAAAGATCTATACGTGGATAACGTTAATTTGGAGATGTCTATACGTAGTGTAAATCTGGGCCATATTCCAGAAATCTTGGCCGAGATTCTGGCCGAGATTTTCCATTGTTGCGAGAAAAGTACTATATTTTCGAAGGCTTTTTGTTGCATGAGAGTAAAGTTTGTACTCCTAGATGTTCTCTAAGACTATTACTGGTTGAAGAGGCTAATATGGGAGGTTTAATTGGACTCTTTGGTAGAGATAAGACTTATCATATGCTGCATCTGCATTTCTATTAGCCTCATATGCTTAAAGACGTTGAGAATATGCTTAAGAGATGCATTGTGTGTTTGAAGGCTAAGTCTAGATCAAAATCACATTGTTTGTATACTCCTTTACCCGTACTTACTTTAACGTGGCTTGATATTAGAATGGAATTTGTTGTAGGATTATCAAAGACTAAGAACGAGAGAGATTCCATTTATGTGGTTGTTGAACGTTTTTCTAAAATGGCTCATTTTATTGCTTGCCCTAAAACTGATAATGCTTATAATGTGGCTAACTTGTTCTTTAGAGAAGTTGTTAGGTTGCATGGAGTACCATGGATTATTGTAAGCGATAGGGATGTTAAGTTCCTTAGTTTCTTTTGGAAAACTCTTTGGGGGGAACTAGTACAAGGTTGTAATTTTCAACCTCTAGTCATCCTCAAACTGATGGTCAAACGGAAGTCACTAACAAGACTTTAACCACTTTTTTGAGAGTTGTTTTCAAGGACAATTTGAATGCTTGGAAGTATTTTTTACAACATGTAGAATTTGCTTACAATCGTAACTTGCATTCATCTACAAATCTAACGCCTTTGAATATGTCTATGGATTGAATCCTTTGACTCCTTTTGATCTTATATCGTTGCATAACGAGGAGCGAGTAGATTTTATTGCAGGAAAACAAATCAAGTTCATTAAGGAATTTCATGAGAGGACACGCATAAGGTTAGAAAACAAAGGGATAGCCGTAACATCCAAAGCAAATCGGAATCCAAGGAAGTGTTGTTCAAACCGGGAGATCTAGTTTGGTCGCACCTAAGGAAAGAGAGATTGTCGGAGAAGAGGAAGTCTAAGTTGTCCATTTTGTGTGAAGCAGAAGAAGGTAACAACGCTTATGTCTTGGATCTTCCAGATGAGTATGGAGTAAGCAAGACCTCCAATGTAGGAGACTTAAGTCCTTTTGAGTCTAAAGATGAGCATATAGGTGATTCAAGGACAAATCCTTCTCAAGAAGGGGAGTATGATGAGGGAACATCCTCAACATCACCTCAAGGACTAACTACTAGATCAAAGGATAATACATTGTAGTACAAGACAGCCACACCATCTTCAAGTCCCGCTATCGAAGGAGCCATCACTAGAACAAGAGAAAAGGTCATCCAAGATGAAGTTGCTAGCTTGTTAACAACATGTAAACTCAAAGAGACCATACTTACACTTAGGTCTACTTTAGTGACATTATTGGCTACCGTGGAAGGACCTTCCAAGGACCAAGCAAGCATAGAAGGTGGATTAGACGAGGAAAGAGTTCCAGAGAAAAAACCTCGGTGTACATGCATAAATCTCGGCCGAGATTTGTGCATGACAGACCGAGATTCGCTACTATCGAAAGTCACAAGTTCTGGCTGTAATCTTACTAGTTGATAATTATTATTTTTATTTTATACCTTTAAGCTCTTAAAACATTCTAAAGGTATATGTTAGCTTTTTATCCTATCTTTTAGGATTATCTTTTAGATGTAGAATTTGTCTTTTCTTAGAATCTTCCCTATATATAGCCTTAGAGGGGGAGATTATTAGGTAAACTTAATTTTAATACCATTTTCACTATATTGTGTGAACTTGTTGTTTTGCTCACGGAGTTAGTGTTTTATTCATCTATTCAATCAAAACATAGAGCCTTTGATTGAATCGTTGTGAGTCCTTGCTAGATTGTGCTTGTGTGTGTTAATCTTATTAAAGGTTGGTGCTCCTGGTCAATTCTATTCCCTCTTTGTGCTTGTCTTACATAAAAGGCTTGTGTAAGATTAAAGAAGTGAGGTTTATGATAAGTTCTTCGTTAAGAGGTTTTGACATAAAACTAGTCAAGGTTCTTTGCACGAATATCTTAATTCGTATCTACCTATATTTACATTAATTTCATTCCATAAACCATCTTCTTATCTTTCTATTATCAATCCATCAAACTCATGTTCTTTCGTTCGAAGTTACATAAATCTCGGCCAAACCATAATCTCGACCGAGATTCTTTCTTTGAGGCTGTTCATGGACTTCTAATCTAGATCAGGAAATCGCGGCTTCGACCCTCATCAAATTGTATTGGGACTGTAGAGTCTCGAACAACACCACCAACTACACCTCCCTTGAAGTCAATCATTTAACTAGGAGGTCCATAAAATGACCCACCTAGAGAAACAACCCAAGGAACGCCCCATAGAAACACACAAGAGCATGGTATGCGGCATTCTACTTCTCTTCCTAGAACACCTAATGTGCATAGATTTGTTGATGACTTCAGGACCATCATAATGATGATATGGATAAGGAGAGGTGGAGAGAGTATCATCAGCGTTACCAACAACCTAGAAGAGGCCGAGAGCAAGAGCCATTTAGATTTGCAACCTTGGAGTTTCAAGGCTACAAATTTGGTAATGCTAGAACTTTGGGTAACAAAAGAAGGTCCAACTTGCTTCCTTGGAGTTTCAAGGATATCTCTAGTTTAGTGGGACAATTTATTCAAGGAGAGGAAAAGAACACTAGATCCGGACTTTTGTACTTAGGGCGACATGAAAGCCTTGTTAACGACAAGATTTGTGCCTCAATATTATGCAAGAGGTTTGAGACAAAGGCTGGAAAGTGTTAGGCAAGGACCCATGAGTGCCGAAGAGGTTTGCACCTCCATGCAAAATGGTCATGGTGAAGACTAATCTGATTGAGAATAAGGAGACTACAATGGAAAGGTAGAGACAAAGGTTGATTTGTATCAATATAGTTCCCTAGTGGAGTTGCTACATTTAGCAATCAAGGTGGAGAGAAATACTAAAGCAAGGAAGAAAAGAAGCAAGGCGACATATGGTGCATCAAGATCTTAGAAGACACCAACCATCCGGCTACAAGGCTCCTATATTCGCGAGCATGCATCCACCAAGGAGGAGAAGAGACCAACATCCGTGGCCCATGGAGCACAAAGAAGGAACTCTACACCTGACCCGTCTTCTAAACATTTGAATCAGCCTTCAAATAGTGCGTGATAAAGGGAATACCTCTAACCCGACTCTTCGATTTAGAGATGGAGTATGTTTTAAATTCCAAGGGAGAGGCCACATAATGAGATATTGTCACATTAAGAAAACTCTAGCTATTAATCATTTAGGAAAATTTGAGAGCGACAATAAACTTGAGCATGATGATAACACCAACCTTAATGGCATGCATGAAATTAGTAGTGATAGTGATAAGGGAGTTGAGTATGAGCATTGTGATTCCTTGATAATTAGGAAAACTTTGCATGTACAATTGTCCCCTTGTGAGGATAATCAAAGTGAAAACCTATTTTGTACTAGATATCTCATTAAAGCAAAGGTGTGCAATATAATCATAGATGGAGGTAGTTATTGCAATATTTCTAGCGCCGATTTTGTTAATAAATAGAAAACAACTACATATTTCCACCCGAAGCCACATATGTGACATTGGATGAATGATTATAGTGAGTTGAACGTGAATAAACAAGCTAAAATTTTAGATCATTATGAGGATACTATTATGTGTGATGTAGTTCCTGTGCAAGCTTGTCATATTCTCTTAGGCCATCCAAAAAAATGTATTGGAAATTTATACATGATGGATTTACAAATAGGCATTCTTTTGACATTAATTGTCAAACACTAACTCTTAAGCATATGACTCCATTGTAGATTGCTGAATTTTGTGATAACAAGAAGGACACAATGTGGAGCAACGTGAGGGTAAGAAGAGGGGAGTAGTTTAAGGAAACTAGAGGAAACTTCACCTAAGTCTAAGCACAACATCTTAGTACAACCTTTTAATGTCCTCTTAGCATCCAAGGAATACTATATCTTAGATTACACGCATCTAGATGTCATTCTCAAGAGTTTCTATAAGAGTTCAGCTATCGTAAGTGAAGAAGCCAAGACCTCTCTACCTAAGTCTATCCAAACCATCTTATATGAGTTTAGTGACGCAAGTGCTGAGCAGTGCTGAGTGCGTTGAGACAGGACCCAGCCGCCCCTGCGGATCCAGTGGGCCACCCCTGCGGGTCCTGTGGTCCGCCCTTGCGCCTCCTGGGTCCGTCCCTGCGGATTTTGGTGGGCTATAACCGTCTTTGTTGACCTTGACCCGTGCTTTTGGATGGCTTCCTATATAAGCCATCTCTTTGCTTCCAAATGAGGGTTTCCACATCTCTCCTGCCTTCTTTTCCTCACGTTCATCTTCTTCTCCTCCTTTCTTCCATTGGATCTTCTTCTTGATCTATTTTGATCTTGTGTGACCCTTGAGAGAGTTTTGAGCTTGGTGAGCTTTGATGATGTTGATGCTGAGATGTGGAAATTGTTGTTGTTGTGCTTTGGTTAGTAGCTGGTGAGGGCGTCCTTCATTTCCTTAGCTGTTGTGGTAAGTTCCTTTCCTCTTTTCTTTTTTCCTTTCTTCTCTTCTTCTTCTTAGATTAGGAATCAAAAATAATTAGTCTTGTGTCGATCTTCCTGGACCTTGTTGTTGATCATATGTATGTATATATGTACAGGATTGCCTTTGAGGAAATGAAGGAGTGAAGATATCGAGAGAAGGATCGAAGAGAAGTCGGGATTAACTTTCTGCACACCAGCCGCCCCTGCGTCTGAGATGAGCCACCCCTGCGCTTGGGTTGAGCCGCCCCTACGCCTGGGTTGAGCTACTGCACCTAGATTTGTCCGCCCCTGCGCCTGACTGGTTCAGCACCCCTGCGTCTCTTACTTCAGCTGGTTCGTGTTCAGGACATAATTAGTTGGTATGTTTCCTTCTTTCATTTCCTTTGGCCTTGGCATTAGATATGGCTAGGCTAGTACGGTTAATGATGAGATTGATGAGATGTATGTTGGGTATGTGCCTTAGGCCCTTGTATGTATGTTGAGGATTCGAGGTTTAGATGCGAGTTATAGTTGATTTTGGTTTTGTGGTGTAGGAGACGCGTCTCCTAACCCTTGCAGCGTTTGATGTTGTGTATGTGTTGCTATTGCAGGCGTTGATTGTTTCCTCAAGGGGAAACTATGACGTGGTACAAGTTTACGAGTTTTCAAGTAACTCCTTCCTCAAGGAAAACTGTGACGTGGTACAAGTTTACGAGTTTTCAAGTAAGTCCGTAGGACTTACTTAGCGTGGAGTTGTGGATTTGAGTGTTTGTGATGGTTGTGTGTGTGCGCATATGATTGATGCATTTGTAACCTAAACCGGACTAGGATGACCACATCATTACCTTATATGGCCCAAATGTATTATAACCGGCGGTGACCGCCTGCCAAAGCTCGTCGAGAGTGGAGGAGGTGCTCGGAAGCCAGTAGCTCCTCACGCAAAAACTGAGTTAAAAGGTGAAGATACAGGGTTCTTTAGGCTCCTTGTGTCACAAAATAAGTTGAATTAGTAATGAAAATAACTTAAGTAAAGATAATAAACGGTTGTGTGTGTGGCATTGCATATTGTGATGTGTTGGCGTGTGTTTGGCTATTACTTCATTCTTATTCATTTCTATTAGCTAACGGTGTATACCGTGTTGTAGTTGATCTGCAGGATAGGAGGACTACACAGTGAGCTAGATGGGTGATCAGCCGAGGGCTTCTGTACACTAGGATATGTGAGGGTTTTGGGGTGTTTTATCCTTCTATTGATATGATGTTGATGTTTTGTACTCACCTGAGATTTTGTAAACCTTATGATATATACTATACAGTTTTATGTATTTGGTTTTAATCTATTTGTGTCTTGTTGTAAGATCCGGTGAACTTGTTGTCGGGCTAGGGTCAGGATCCATTGTGAGATCCTGCCCATGTGACGCCCCGAGTCCCGCGGATTTAGCGTGTTACAATATTGGCGGGCCTTCCACCTTTTAGAGGTATTGAGCAGTAAATAGATTTTATACCCATTGCAACCCTTTCCAATTGGCCCACCTATAGAATTAAACCTAATGAGAGCCAAGAGATCCAACACCAAGTTTAAGAGCTTCTAGATAAGGGTTTTGTGAGGGAGAGTTAGAATACTTGTGTCGTACCCGTCATCTTATTACCTAAGAAGGACATTAGATGGAGGATGCATGTTAATTGACGAGCAATCAACAAAATCACCATAAAATATCGCCAACCTATCCCACGCCTAGATGACATGCTTGATGGGTTGATAGGAGCCACCATATTTATAATATCCGGAATTTTTATTCCGTTTAATTCCGAATCAAATCGGACTTCGATCCGTTGACGGTTTCAAATTCTATCTAGTATTTCTTTCTTCACATATTTTATCATTTTATGTAGAATTTAATTTACATAAAATGATAGAATTATATCAAACACTAATTCTTATAATTGTTATCACTTTATGTAGAATTTAATTCACATAAAATTATAGAATTATATCAAACCCTAATTCTTATAATTAATTCTTAACGACGACTTTAGACGAGATCATGACAAGGCTGAGGCGAGACTGTGACGAGACCATGACAGAGCTGAGACGAAGTCATGACGAAGCCCGACAACTCTGTGACGAGGTCATGCATGGGCCTGACAAAGCCATGACGAGTTTTTTACAAGTTTTGACAAACTTTCAGCCCACTTAATTCTTGCCTTGTTTCAGCCCATTGTTTCTTAAATTGGATTTATTTTTTCCAGCCCACACCCTTGCCCAGCCGCAGCCAAGGAGAGCCTGGTTTACGAGCCCAGCGGCAGCCCAGGAGATCCTGCTTTACGAGCCCAGTAGCAGCCCCTTCATGCAGGCCGTACAGCTCCTCTTCAGCCCAGTGCCTTGCTTGTGTAATGGCCAGCTACACGTTCAGCCTAGGAAGAAGTAACAGCCGTCCCTTCCTCTCCCTTTTTTTCACAACGTAACCGATGCTGAGTTGAAGAAGAGCTCTTGTACCGGCTCCTTAAATCATGCAGCAAGGACCCATTCAGCCTGCACGTTCCCTTCTACCTCTATGCGTACAGAAACTCGATATGAGAAGCAGCCGTTCAAGCTTCTTCACACAACACCCGGGTCAAACTCTTCTTCACACAGCAAACGAATAGCCTCGTATCTCAAGCTACGTTTAGGACACCATCTGAGTGCACTCAGAAGAGAGAAGTTGATCCATACTTGGTTGTTTAGCCGGCTCCAGGACACGACACACCAGTAAGCTCACCATCTCCCTTTCTTCTGATTATATATGCAGAAGAATCTGACCCTAATCCTTGTTGTTTCCCTCCTTACGCCCTAGATTGCACCAAAGAAGGAGTCTCAGTGTTACGAGGTACACCAGTCCGTCCAGAAACAACATCGAAGCCTGCTTAAAACAGTAAGTGTAGCCACCTTGGAGAGTCTTTTTTGTAGATGTAATTTAATGGCTGAACTATGATTTTATGTGTGTATCGATTCAATAGGACTCGAAAGGAAGAGGTGTGCTCACCGAATTGTTGGGGGAAGGAGAGGCTGCAAAGGCTCAAACCTGAGGTTTGTAGGAGACTCTAGTAACGCACTAACCAGGTGTGACAATTGCAAATGAGATCCCATGTTGTTTCCTGAATTTTTGTATTCCAAAAACTATACTGAGCATTCAAGTTTGAGCATAAATTTCGATGCCTTAGAGATAGAATCCACCGTTCAAACTTTAGTATGTTATAGAGTGATATGCATACTGTAACGTATCAAAAACTGGGACTTATCCAACGGTTAGATTTAGATCTGTGAAGGTGCAAAATGGACTAGTTAGGTTGTTTGTGAAATGATCCAGGAAAAATGCTAAGTATAGATTTCTGGTTTGAGTTTAACTTTAAAGATTTTTGTAGAAGTAACGGTTAAACAGTTTTAAGAAATTCTTGCTCCTATGAATAGATTAGATATCATAGATGATTTAGAAATTTATTTTAGAATTTTTTTAAGTTTGTTTTAATTTCATATTTGAAGCTGTAGTTGGACCTAAGGACTTTTCGGGAAATAGAAAAGTGGGTAGTTTCTCTAGTTTGTACCTAAAATCATCCTAGGGAGTAGAATATGGTTAATTAGCCTCAAGTAAGAATTTTATGTACGTATTACGAGTTTTTGGAAGATGTGGGACCAAGGGTAAAATAGTCATGTTACCTTAAATAGGTACTGTAATAAATTATGCCCAAATAGAATCTTACAGCTTAAGAGTTTTAGACTTCTAAGTACCTAGGGAAATGTATTGACCCACGTGCCTCCTTTGACAAGCAACTGAGTTTCTGCAGTTACTGATTGAGTGGTGTTAAGAGAGGCGAGATTTGATTCTGGTAAGTCCACGGACTTACTTAGCTAGCTTCTTGCATGTGTGTGATGTGTATGAGTGGTGTTTGATAGTTACGATAAATAACGAAACCGGAATAGGCCGACTTTAGTATATTGTATAATTGACCCAAGTGTATGATAACGGGTCGTGACATCATCTGCCTAGCTCTTGCGAGAGTCTAGGAGGTTCCCTGCGACCAGCCCAGTCAGGTAGACAGTCAGATGCATTAGTACCATTTCGTGTTGGTAAACGGGGACAGGGGTGAGGTTTGGGAATCCCTCGCGTCACAAAATAAGTATCATTAGTAATGACGTATCACTTAATTAAAGATAACAAAAAGGAATGAGTGTTGCATGCTGATTGTGTATGTTGTGTGTTTTGTGCTTTTACCTTTATACTTATGCATAGATTGTTAGCTAACGGTTTTATACCACTTGTAGATGCCTTGCATGTTAGGGAGGCGATCGAGTGATCCGGTGGTAGTGGGCAGCCGGGGTTCCGTGCATTATAGGATGGGACTATTATCTTTTATTTCACGATTGTTGAGACTGATGTTGTTAGTTTGGTTTTGAGACTTGGTTGTATTGTTTTTAGATTTGGACATTTCATTTCGCTCATGATATAAAACTATATGTTTTTCCTTTGTATTTGTGTTGTGTTGTAAGGTGCGATGAAGTTGTTGCCATACTAAGGGCCGGGACCCATTGTGATGTCCCATCTCGTAGCATTTTGAGTCCTCTAAGATTCGGAGTGTTACAATATGGTATCAGAGCCAGGTTGGCAACAACGGTGCTCGCTGTCTTCTTA
The DNA here is from genome assembly GCA_033239125.1 of Fagopyrum homotropicum. Lineage (NCBI taxonomy): Eukaryota > Viridiplantae > Streptophyta > Magnoliopsida > Caryophyllales > Polygonaceae > Fagopyrum > Fagopyrum homotropicum. Next base: position 66,579,639 of record BSWB01000003.1, read on the forward strand.
AAGGCCGAATAAAAAAAATAAATGGAAACCGCAAGGGTTCCGAACTTTTAAAATGAATTTTGTTTTCAAAACCATGAGCATAAACGGGTTGGGATAGAATGCACGGACCGCCACTAACTCCGCTGAACTCGATAGCATAGTTTATTGGACTTCTATTATAACTTGTAATTTTAGTTACGTTGTGACCTTTAGAAGTGACCTAGAGTAATAAGATAGTTATGTCCTTACTAGGAACTAAAGTAGTCTTATATTGATCACGTCTCTACTAGATGGCACGTACAATAGCGACAGCTTACGTTGGAGGAGGAGAGGGCCGACCTCCCCTTCCTCCAAGAGCTCAAAGACAGGACGTGTGGGTAGGCCTCAAAGGGGCCGAGGTCAGGGACGTTTTCCTGTTGTAAATCCGCCAGCTGCGGATGTACCTGTTGAGGAGGTGGCTCAGAGTATTGTTCTAGAGGTTAGGGATGGGACCGCTACTAGGACCGGGGTATGGAGTGCAGGACCTGCTGATTCTGGCCGTGTATTGATTGGAGCATCGGAGTATCAAGCTTATGTCTAGCAGGTGCAAGAGGCATACAGGGCCGGAGCACCACCTTCAGCACCGTCAGTGCCAGCTAGGTCAGCAAAGGTCTCTCAAAGGGTGACTCAGGTGGTAGTTCCACCGGTGGTAGCTGCACCAGTGAGGGTTGTCGAGGATGACCGAGTGAGAGACGAGATGAGGGTTCCGAGGTCAGATGAATGTTTGAAGACATTCAACCATCAACGAGTTCCCACCTTTGATGGGAACGTTGGACTTGAGGTGGAGCAATGAATTAGTCATGTGGAGTCCATGCTAGAGGCGATTCGTTGCCTTGAGAGTCGTAAGGTGGAGCTGGTTCAAAACTTGTTTAGGGACAAGGCACAGTACTGGTGGAGGACAGTGCGGGGCGGAGTGTCCCGATTTGAGTAGTTGCTGAGTCTCGTGAGGGAGACTTTTTGTCCTACCTCGCTGAGAAGAGACCGAGTGCAGGACTTCTTGGAGGCAGGTTTTGAGGATGTTCTGATAGCTGAGTCCATTAGGAGGTTCCGGGAGGAGTTGTCACTATTGGGTCCTACTGCACCGCCTGTGGACCAACACGTGTATCTGTTCTCTCGGAGACTAAGGGAGACTACCCGCTCCTATCTAGCGGGGTTCCGTTGTGATTCCTTATCCGATTACCAAGATTGGGCTTCAGCGTGTGAGAGGGACCGATTGGGTCACAAGAGAGCTATGCAGTCTAGAGGGTCAGACAAGAAACAAAGGACCAAACCAGTCAGCACTGGAGTAGGAGGTTCAGGTCATAGGCGTGGTCAGTCCCTAGGACGTTCTATATACCAGGTGGTACCACCGACGGGGTGTAGTGTACGTCAGTGCTACAACTATGGGGAGCATGGACACATTTAGCCGGAGTGTAGGAGGCCACAAGTTACATGTTTTACTTGCGGCCAGCTGGGCCACAGAGCTACCTTCTGCCGACAGGGCAAGGTAACATCACAACAGGGGTTCTCACCTACTGGTATCTCAGGAGGAGGACAGAGGCAGTCTCAGTATCAAGCTTGGGGTCAACAGCAGCGAGCTCCTAGTCAGGCATATTCACAGGGTTCTACTCAGATTCCAGGTAGAGGTAGAGGGCATGGTGGAGGCACTTCAGAGACTAGGGGTACTGAGGCTCGAGTCTTTGAGTTGAGGAGCGCCGTAGAGCCAGCAGTGCCCGCAGCCACAGGTACTATCACGATTCATGGCTTTCCAGTCCGAGTACTTTTTGATATGGGTGCGACGCACTCTTTCATATCTGATGATTGCATAGATAGGTTGACCTTAGATACAGTAGAGGGGGAACCTTTCCTTATAAGGTTACCCGATGGGAGTAGGGTTCGCGGTACTCGGATGATTCACGATTGTCCCATCCCCTTGGGAGGTGGTGACTGATTAGCCGACTTCCACGTCATGCACTTAGTGCATGAAGAAGTCATACTCGGGATTGGCTGGATGGACAGCCATAGAGCTGTTTTGGACGTTAGTAAGAGGACATTGACGGTCACTACGGAGTTTGGGTAGGAGGAGGTCTTTCGAGGGTGGGACCTCGGAAAGATCGGAACAATTATTAGTACGGTCCGAGCCACAAAGCTCATAGGTCAGGGATGCGAGGCCTTCTGGTGTTACGCCATGAAGGAGGAGACGAGTTCATCTTTAGCAAAGACCCCGGTAGCTTGTGAGTTCGAGGATGTCTTTGGCGAGCCTCCTAGCTTACCACCATAGAGGAGCGTAGATTTTGGAATTGAGTTGGAGCCCGGTACGAGGCCGATCTCCAAGGCTCCATACCGCATGACACTAGTCGAGATGCTTGAGCTTAAGAAGCAACTCGAGGATTTGGCAGAGAGGGGATTCATCCGACCCAGTGTGTCTCCCTGGGGTGCACCAGTCCTCTTCATCTGGAAGAAGGACGGATCCATAAAGCTTTGTATCGACTATCAAGAGTTGAGCAAAGTCACCGTCAAGAACAAGTACCCGTTTCCGCGTATTGATGACTTGTTGGATCAGTTACAGGGAGCTACGGTGTTTTCACGTATTGACTTGAGGTCAGGATATCATCAACTGAGAGTACGGGAGGAGGACATACGAAGACGGCATTTCGGACCAGATACGGTCATTATGAGTTCGTGCTGACGCCTTTCGGGGTCACCAATGATCCTGTTGTCTTCATGGAGTTGATGAATGGCATCTTCATTGACTTCTTAGATCAATTTATGGTAGTTTTCATCGACGACATCTTGGTATACTTCTGGAGTAGGGAGGAGCACGCCGGACACCTGAGGACGGTGTTGCAGGTTTTACAAGATAGAGAGCTTTATGATACGCTCTCTAAGTGTGAGTTCTGGATGCCGGAGGTTGCCTTCCTTGGCCACACTGTCTCCGCCAAGGGAGTCAAGGTGGACCCGGAAAAGATAGACTCAGCTGCATCATGGCCGCCCCCTAAGACGGTCAAGGAGGTACGCAGTTATCTAGGTCTGGCCGGATACTACTGTAGGTTCGTGAAGGGTTTTTCTTTGAATCCCATGCCACTCACTTCCTTGTTTAGGAAGTCCATCAGACTTGCATGGACCGAGCCCCGTCAGCGGAGTTTTGAGGAGCTGAAGGAGAGATTGACTTCCGCTCCGGTGTTAGCATAGCCAGAGGGCGTTGAGGACTTCGTCGTTTACAGTGATACATCCAAGCTAGGCTTGGGATGCGTCCTGATGCAGAGGGGTAGGGTTATTGCATATGTGTCTCGACAGTTGAAGACGTATGAGGAGAATTACCCTACTCACGACCTTGAGCTAGCTGCAATCATTCATGCCTTGAAGATATGGCGTCATTACCTCTACGAGGCCACCTGCCAAATCTTCACTGACCACAAGAGTCTGAAGTACGTATTCACTCAACGGGAGTTGAATAATCGCCAGAGGAGATGGCTAGATCTGATTAAGGATTTTGACTTAGAGATCCTTTATCATCTCGGGAAGGCGAATGTGGTCGCCGATGCCCTTAGTAGGAGGACACCTTGCAAGGCTGAGATAGCTAGATTGACTGTTCAGACCCAATTGCAGAGAGATTTGATTTGGTTGGAGGTAGACATCCGGTTTCCGGATACTGACGGTCATTTGTCAGCATTAGAGGTTTCACCGGATCTAACGGAAGAGATCCGGCAAAAACAGGAGGGTTGTCCAGCACTGACGAGGATCAGAGATAGGATGTCCAGAGGGGAGGCACCACAGTTTATGGTGGGTGCAGATGGGATTGTGAGGCGCCAGGAGCGCATATGTGTACCCTTGGACATAGAGTTGATGCAGCGTATACTACAGGAGGCTCATTCTACACCTTACTCCGTCCACCCCGGCGCGAGTAAGATGTATCAGGATATACGACGATCTTATTGGTGGGGCGGGCTCAAGCCCGACGTGGCTTGATATGTAGCCCAGTGTGTGACCTGTCAGCTGGTCAAGATCGAGCAACACATGCCCGGAGGAGAGCTCCAACCACTTCCGGTTCCACGGTGGAAGTGGGAGGACATTTCCATGGACTTCGTTACTGGCTTGAGGTTGAGTAGAGGCTTTGATGCGATATGGGTTGTAGTGGATCGGTTGACGAAGAGGGCACGATTTATTCCTATTAAGCAAATGTGGCCGGTGTCTCGTTTAGCATAGGAGTTTACCCGACAGATTGTGAGGTTCCATGGAGTGCCGAGGACGATCATTTCAGATAAGCATGTCCACGGGTCACGGGTTACCCGTGACCCGGCGGGAACCCGCCGGGTGGCGGGTACGGGTAAGGGTCGGTTAAACCCTTACCCGTGACCCAACGGGTTGACTAGGTGTGTCGACCCCGCGGGTCGACCTGGCGGGTCAACCCCGCGGGTCGACCCGTAACGGCTACTTTTTTTAAAAAAAAAAACAATTTAATTTAATAAATCTAACCTAAAAACAATTCTATAAATACCCCAAACTCAATTCATATCATCTCACACCAATTCTCATCATTCAATCATCTATTCACTCTCTCAATCTCTCCATAATTTCCAACTCTTACATTCAATTACTCTCATAATCTCATATTCTCATTCTCTTATTTTTCATTTTACCAACTACATTCTATTATTCAAAAAAAAATGTCTAGCCGAGGAAAACGTTCCGTTAGCGGTGCCGGTCCTTCATCTGGCGAAGGTTTTATTCGAGGACGGCATTCCGTTAGCGGTCCTCCAACCGGTTCGAATTTAAGGCGAGACTTATTAAGTGGAGATCACGAGATCTTCGAGGAGGAGGAGGATTTCACGGAATCACCTACTTTCCCCAACACCCAAGGATCCGAGACCATATTCACGGAGGAGCCGGAACCGGAGGAGCCGCCGTTGAACAACACTCAACTAACGGAGGCGGTCTTCCGATTTTGGTTTACAAAGGGTGCTCCCGATGCCAACGGAGTTTTCTATGCCAAATGCAATTTTTTTGCGGCAAAATACAAGCACAAAAAGGGAGAAGGCTACGGGAACTACAAGAGGCATATCCGGAACAAGCATCCCGAGAAAATGGGATTAGCACGAGGGCAAACACAACTTACCGGGTACGCATCTACTTCTAACCAACCTCCTTCTCTATTTATATATGATCATTCTTCTTCTATGGATGCATTTTCGGAAATGTTGGCCGTAGATTCTTTAGCATTTAGTTTTGTACAAAATGTTGGTTTTAATGATTGGATGCAACATCATGCTCAACCCGCATATAAACCGATTTCTCGCCAAACCGCTAAAAGAAAAATGATGCATAAATATAAAATTCGTAAAGAAGAATTAATTAAATATTTTATGGACAACGGTGATATTCAAGTTTCTATTTGTAGTGATATTTGGACCGACGGTTTTCAAAAAAATTCATATATGGGTATTACTTGTCATTTTGTTGATAAATTTTAGATTTTAAACAAAAGAGTTTTAGCATTACGAGTTTTCAACGAACAACACACCGCCCAAAACATTGCCCGTTTTATTACAAATGTTTTGGAAGAATATAGATTAGTTTCACGAGTTTTTTCAATCGGTTTTGATAACGCCTCCGCTAACACGGCTTCCATTAGAGATTTAACCAACTATTGTAAGCCGACGATTGGAGGTAAATTTTTTCACATTAGGTGTGCCGCTCATATTTTAAACTTGTGTGTTCAAGACGGTTTAGCATATGTTGGAGATTTAGTACAACCTATTCGAAATATTCTTAATGAACTTTGGTCTAAAAAAAGTGTACGTAGTAAATGGTATGCATTTTTTAAACAAAATAATGTTTATCCTAAAAAAATTTCAAAAGATGTTTGTACAATATGGAACTCTACTTACAAAATGATTTACGAATCATATGAATATCGAGAACTTTTAAGTAGTTTTGTCGCACAACATATTGACGGTGATTTTGTTTTCGGTGAATCTTGGGTTTTAGCAAGAGATGTAATGGAGGTTTTCAAACATTTTTATGATGCTACTAACACTTTTAGTTATGTTTATACACCAACTTCAAACATATTTTGTTATGTAGCAATTAATATTGCATTTGCAATTCAACAAGGTCTTTTAATTGAAAATATTTCACAAGCTATTTTTTCAATGCGAAGTAAATGGTTAGCTTATTATACAACCATTCCCGATGTTTTTCTTGTTGCATTTGTGTTAGACCCTAGACGTAAAATGGATGGTTTAAAACAATTTTTAGAAAAATATTATGAATTTTTAAGTTTAGAACAACATCCCGATTGTCATGTTTCTACCATAATTGCTAATGTTAGAAAACTATTTGATGAATTATTGGTTCAATATCGTGTTTCCGATCGAGGTCAATCTTCTCAACCCCCTCCTCGTCCTTCATCATCAAGTTTATCTAAATTTAAATCAATTGCTAGAGATTTGTTTGGCCCGAAAAGGGCAAAAACCACGTCGAGTTCCAACTCGGAACTCGACGAATATCTAACCATTTCTTTTGAGTTTTCCAATGACGAAGAAGAGGAGGATTTCAACATATTAGAATGGTGGAGCCGACCGGAGAGAATGAGGTTCCCTACCCTCTCAAGGATCGCGGCACAAATTCTCGCCGTTCCCGCCTCAACGGTAGCGGTTGAGCAAACCTTTAGCCGGAGAGGAAAGGTGCTCGATCCGACGAGATCAAACATGTTGCCCGAGACGTTGGATGCACAAGTCCTCTGTTCGCTCCAAACGGTGTGTGCAAGCTTTAAATTTATAACCCTAGACTTAAGCTTAAAACAAGGATGCGAACCCGCAGTGTACGGGTCAATCGTAGTAAAAGCAAGAAAATTCCAGGGGTCGATCACAGGGACTCGGTGAAACAAAGTCAATACGGTGTGCTTATGTCAATACTAACCACAAGAGCGATTAACACAATCAAAGATGAATAAGAAGTCAATAAAGCAAACATGTAATTCTAGGGATTAAAGCATCTAGTTGTGGTTCCAACTCAAGATCTATAGATAAGCGGACAAAGCTGAGATTTTTGCGTGGGGAAGGTGTTTCTAAAGTGGAGTAGATCACCGGGTAAGTCTCACTACACACTAATCTTAAACCGTAACTCCTATTACCGGGTAAGTCTCAAGGAATCAAGATAAAGAATTATAACCTCAAACTAACATACCATCTAAGAGAATAGAATCAACCTTTACCGGGTAAGTCTCAGGCTAACTCACAAAGATGGGATGGAAGCACACTCAAACCCCAATAAAGGATAAACCTTTATTACCTACACTTATGATCGTTGGTACACAAACTAAGGAATTACCGGGTAAGTCTCATCCTAAGCTTGCTTTGAACCAGGAAAGGTGTAATAAGAATAGGATTTGGCAAACTCTAACACTTAACTCTCAGTTATGGATCAGATAAGTCACCTCGGTCAGCCAGATTCCACCCCGGCCGAGATGTTCATCGACTGAACGAGATGCTTAGGGTTAAGGTTAAAGACTCGAACTTTCGGGATCCTACTGGAATCTAAGATTATTCTATCATTGTTTTTCCCACAACCTTCAGCTAATCACCCTAGAATCACACAAGGAAATTAGCCACTCATCATCATAATGAAAGTATTAAAATATATGGAAGAAAGTGAATATTTGAACAAAGAAGAATTTAATGAAAAGACTTCAATAACTGAATCAAATATCACAACAAGCGTTCCTTGGATAGCAATCCAACAAGACAAGACAACAAGGAAGGGAATTAAAGACAATCTTACAAAACCCTTCAAAAGCTATAAAAAGCTATGATCTTCAATCTTCCTTCAACCTTCAAAAAGGTTCTTCGAAACTCTCCCAACTGGAGTAGGGTGCTGCTGTTGCGTATTTTTCGGTGTAAGCGGCTTGTATGCGAGCCCTCGGAATTGTGGAAATTCAACCCTTTTTATAGGAAAATAACCCTCCAAAGATAATAAATCTTAGAAAGATATTTTCCCATAAATATAGGTAAAATATATGATTCTGCATATCTCCTTCCTTCCAGGAGCCAAGCCCAAAAATATTAGATCACTTTCCAATTTTAAAAGATCTCAGCCAAGAATAAAATATTCTCGCCGCGTCCTAGGTGTTCGCCTCGGTCGAGTCGGCGTCTCTGGATCACCTCGGTCGAGGTGAATCTCTGGTCAACCGAGGTGAGTCACAACTGAATGCGAAATCTCTCAAAACTGGTCCAAAGTAAATCTTTAATCCATGGCTATGCTTCCTGGATGTAGCTCCAAATGACTCATGACTCCTTTTGCTCCTTTTTGATGCAAAACGTACCAAATTACCTGCAATTACAACAAAACTAGGTGTAGACCTCGATCCTCGCAAAGGTAGATGAAATGGTCGTATAATCACATATTTTACATGCTAACATGCAGATTATTGAAGATAAAACGTCCAAACAAACCCCAAAATATAGACTATAATTCATGCTATCATCCTCCTAGCCGATTGGAGGAAAGCGGAAATGCGAACACAAAAGAACAACCTCTCGGCGGAGGAAGGCGACGAAGATGACGACGAGCGACAACAAACGCCATCGGATGTATCGGCGGGAGAGTCCGACTAAGGTAAGGGCCAATCGGGGATATAAACAAAGGTAAGAGAACTACGTGGGCTTTGATTCCTCCTCCCCGAGAGGATACGTAGGCAACCGGGATTCCGGTTCAAGCCCAATTCTTCCCTTTTTTTTTCTAAAGTTTAAGACTTAATTACTTAAACTTAAGTAACTTAAGTTTAAAAAAGAATTTTATAAACTAACAAATAGAGGACTTAAACTTAGAAAAATTGGACTTAAACTTAACTTAAGTTTAAGTCCAATTTTTTTAAGTTTAAGTCCTCTATTTATTAGTTTATAAAATTCTTTTTTAAGTTTAAGTCCTATTTTAGTATTTTTTATTAGTTTATTTTCTTCTCCTTTTTTAAGTTTAAGTTCAATTTTTATGTTATATTTATTTTCTAATTTTTTAAAGTTTATTTAATTTTTATTTTTTTTTTAATCTTACGTGGCCGACCCGTGACCCGGCGGGTCGGCCAGATACACGGGTCCGGGTCCGGGTTACCCTCCCCGGACCCATGACCCGGCGGGTCGGACCCGTCGACCCGGCGGGTCCGACCCGTGGACATGCTTAATTTCAGATAAGGACGGGCTTTTTACCTTGAGGTTCTAGCAGCAGGTACACGCCGCCTTAGGCACGAGCTTACAAATCACCACGGCATACCATCCTCAGACGGACGGCCAGTCTGAGAGGACTATTCAGACTCTTGAGGACATGTGTGCTTGTTTGGGGTGAGGTATGGCCCGACCATCTCCCTTTGGTGGAGTTTTCTTATAACAATAGTTGGCACACGACTATTGGGATGGCTCCTTACGAGGCACAATATGGACGGAGGTGTCGCACACCTCTGTGTTGGAATGAGCCTGGGAGGTTGAGTGGTGTGGCGCCCGAGCAGGTGCAGGATGAGATGGCTCGGGTAGCATTGATCCGAGAGCGGATGTTGACCGCACAGAGCCGTCAGAGGTCTTATGCTGATAAGAGGCGCAAGCCTCTAGAGTTCAGGGTTAGCGCCCAGGTATGGTTGAGGGTGTCACCGACGAGGGGTGTTTGATGTTTTGGCATTAAGGGGAAGTTGAGTCCCCTATAGTTCGGGCCCTTTGAGATCCTTAAGCGGATAGGAGAGGTGGCCTATAGATTGGCATTGCCACCCCGATTGGAGGGAGTCCATCCAATTTTCAATGTGTCTCAGTTGAGATAGTATGTGCATGACCAGAGACACATAGTGAGCCATGATGACCTAGTGCTCGAGCCGGATCATACTTTTGTAGAGCAACCCATAGCAGTTTTGGAGAGAGGTACGAAACGCCTTCGATCGAAGGTAATACCCATGTTGAGAGTGCAGTGGTCGAGATGAGGGATCGACGAGGCCACTTGGGAGACGGAGGATAGTATCCGGCAGAACTATCCCGAGTTTTATGCGGACCTAGAGACATCTATAGGACTGTCAGGTAGTTCTACATCCTTGTTTGGTTGCTTGCAATGATTGTATGTGTGATATGTTTGATATGCTTGTGTGTGATGATAACACAATTTATGACGTTAGTTTAGGCACTCATTTAGATAGTTTTTCCGCTCATTCATACATGGTTTAGCACTAGTTCATGACGTTTGCACTCAATTCATGTATTTTGTCGAGATAGACGTCTACACGGACTTTTGCATTCTTTGTAGGTATTTTGGGAACTTTAGGAGCTTAATCGATATATTTGAGGATCGTTCCTCGAGATGACACACCTTCGGACTCATTGGGAAGCAAGCTAGGAGCTAAGGAGGACACATGGGACCTTGTTGGTGCATGCCTTGCACCAAATTGTGGTTTGATGATCCATAAAAGTATGAATCACCAAAACCACGGCCACTAGGACTTCCACGGGCGTGGAAATAGGCCGTGGTTCTCCCTGCACAGCTGCGACAGCTGTCCCACGATCTCCATAACCGACCCTTGTCCTTGATGGCGTATAAAAGGTGGTCCTGCAGGCTGTTGAGGGGCATCACTCCATTCTCTCCCACACTCTCAACAACACATATTCTCTCATTTGGAAGATTGGAGGGAGATTTTCTTGGAGGAGAAGAAAGGCTTCCATTGGAGAAGAAGAGAAGAACACACCATTCTTAGTTCTTCATAGTTTTTAGAGAGATTTTGGAGCAACTTGTTGGAAACGTTTGCAAGGGTTCGTAAGGAACGATTTGAACCTTCTTTTGAAGGGTTGTAAGTCTTACTTAAACTCATTTTCAGCTTGGATTTCTTTGTTCTACTTGTTCATCTCTATTTTACTTCATTTACTTTCCATGGAAGCCTTGATTGTATGCTTGATGAGTTTAAATGTTATGATGCATGTTGTTGGCTAAATATATGAGATTCTAGGGTAAGGGAATGATGGTTATGGCTTGGACTATGATAGGATAGACTTAAATGCACTTTTGGATAACTTGTTTGCTCGAACCCAACCTCTGTTGTAAATCACGGCCTGTTCTAGAAGGTTCCACGGCCGTGGTTCTTGATGAACTGCCAGTGATTTCGTCTGACTTGCTTGTATTGATAAATCTGAGTGTTAGGTTGTTATATTTTTGAAATCCTAGTGTTTGTTGAGCTAGATCTATCCTAGGGTGACCTAGTGTTAGCAAACTAAGTAAGGAAAGAGAACTACCTGGTGATTTCCGCTCTTAGATACCGAGGATGATGAACTCTAGGTAGTAGTAAGCCTCATAAGCCGCTATTGGACTGAGTGTGCTAGGATTGATGTTTAGGACTTTCCTTCCCGAGACTTACCCGGTAAGGAGAGGTTAGATCCCTAAATGACAATTCGGTTTGTGTAGAATTCCTATCATTGTTGATTTCGCATGATTTGTGATCCTCGATTGATCACCTCAAAACCAAACCAAAAACATTGAGATTTTCATTTCCTTATTCCTTTCTCTTTTCATACATTGTGGGTTCACTAGGAGTTAGGAAAAATATATCGAGTTATAAATTTAGTACTTTTGCGTGTCACGTTCTTAGCGTAACAAGTTTTTGGCGCCGTTGTCGGGGAGTAGGTCTAGATTGAGTCATTTTTGTGATTGTTTATAATGTAGGTCTTTCTTGTTTCTTTTGATCTTGTTTGGTTTGTGTCTTTGCATTTTCAGGACATCTCTCACTCTTTAGGTGTATGCGAAGATCTCGTGGCAAGGATTTAGCTCCATTCGATCCCGAACCAGAGAAAACCCTTAAAGCTAGATCTAACAGCATTAGAAAGGAGAAATAGATGGCCGCAAGAGATCTTCAAACTGAGTTGGATGAGGCTTTAGAGCAAATTAGGTTAAGAGATGAGCTCTTGGAGAATGAAAGGAGACTTGCCAATGAGAGGCAAGAAGCAACTAGGAGGGAGATTGAAGAGATTAGGCAAGCTCTTGTGCAAAGAGAGCTTAATCGTCAACAACCTCCTCCACCACAACCACAACCGCAGCCGGCGGTTAATATTCGGTTTGAGCCGATAATGATTGAGGAGCCACAAACTTTAGGGCAACGTATGGATCCGGCTCAAAGAGTGCACCGTCCGGGTGTGAACTTAGGAGATCCTGCAGCCCATGATTATGAGCTCCACCCTCAAGTTCTACAAATGATCCGGCATAATCAATTTGGAGGGATGGAAGGAGAGTCTCCTCATAAACATTTGATGAACTATGAGATCTTGATGGAGACTCTAAGGCCGCCTAGATTGGAGAACAACAACCATAAGCTTAGGGCTTTTTCCTTCTCACTTAAGGATAAAGCCTTGGCTTGGTACCAATCCATTCCACTAGGGCGTGTGAGTACTTGGGAGGAAATGATAACCGAGTTCTTGACTAAGTTCTTCCCACCTTCCAAGACTACAGAGCTAAGAGGGAAGATAAATGCCTTTGTGATGAAGGATAGAGAAAGCCTATTCAAGTCTTGGGAGAGGTTCAAAGACCTTCTCCTAGATTGTCCATGCCATGGTATACCGAAAATAGAGCTTTTAGAGATCTACTTCAAGGGAATTGATGAAGATAGCCAATTCAATCTCTTTCCGGTGGGACTTTCATGGAAAAGAATGTGGATGAAGCTTGGGAGTTTGTAGAGAAATAAGCTTTGGTGATTGAAAAATACTCCCATAGGAAGAGTGATGGGAGGAAACCGGGAGCATATGAGGTGAGTGAAGTCACTATGAGTAATTTCAAGCTTGATGCAATCAACAATGAGCATAAGTCTTTGAGGGAATTCTGTGCAACAACTTTGAAGAGTCAAAGCTAGCCCTCAAGCGCAAGTGCAAGCAAACTTGTCTTCCAAGGAGGAAGATGTGAACTATATGGGAAGGGGAAACTACAACAACTATCAAGGCCCAGGAAACTTCAACAACAACCGGCAATTCAACAATTACCGGCCTAACCACAACCATCCCGGGTTTTCCTATTCTAACACGGATGGAGCATTGAACCCTCCCGCTTCTACAAGCGCAGCTCCACCACCTAAGGCTTCACAAGAACCTCCACCCGGATTTAGTCAACCTCCAAAAGATAGAACCGAGATGATGTTTGAGCAATTGCTTGGAAGGTTGAGTGGTCTTGAGAGCACGGTGACTTCCATTTCTAAAGCTCAAAAGGTGTTGGAAGCACAAGTGTTCCAAAAGGCGGGTGAAGCTCATAGAGATCCGGGAAAGCTTCCTGGAAGAACCGAAGATAACCCAAGAGGCCAAGTGTTGGCCATCACTACAGAAGTGGGTTGAGCATGAAGGATCCCTTACCTAAGGGAAATGACAAGGGGAAGCAAGTAGTGGTAGAAGAAGAGACATTGCAAGAAGAAGGAGGCAAGAGCAAGGAAGATGAGCCAACATATGTGGCGCCACCTCCATACAAGCCACCACTACCGTTCCCACAATCACGAGCAAGAGCTCGCTTGGACAAACACTTCGGTAAATTCCTTGAACTTATGTCTAAACTGCATATTAACATTCCGTTCATGGATGCTATTCTAGGTATGCCGGCCTATGGAAAATTCTTGGAGGAGATACTCTCTAACAAAAGGAAGTTGGAGGAGTATAGGGAAGTGATAATGACAAAGAGATCCTCGGAGTTGATTCAAACTATGAAGGAGGAGATGCCTCCTAAGCTAAGAGATCCGGGATCTTTTTGTGTGCCATTTGGAGTTGGAGAAGTGAAGTATGAAGCCCTATGTGATCTTGGGGCAAGTGTAAGCATCATACCGCTTGCACTTTGCAACAAGGTTGGGCTAGGAGAGCCAAATCCGGTCAAGATGACCCTTTACATGACGGACCGTTCGATCACTCTCCCGGTTGGAATCTTGGAGGACATACCGGTGCAACTCGGGAAGTTCTATGTGCCGATTGATTTTGTTTTCTTTGACATCCCGGCGGACTATCCGGTTCCTATCATCTTGGGGAGACCTTTCCTAGCCACTTCCGCGTTTGGTGGATTGCAAAAATGGAAGTCTCTCCTTCAACATTGGAGAAGAGAATATCAATTTCAAATTATCCACAATGATGAAAGGGCCAGCCCTTGGTGAAGATGTGTTCAACATTGTCGAGCAAGAGGAGTCTAGAGAAGTTGTGAGCTCGATCTTGATCAAGGACCCCTTGGAGAAGGTTCTTAGCTTAAGTTTGATGGAGGAAGGAGTTTAGGAGGCCTGCAATGAAGAAATCAAGGCTTTGGAAGCATTGGAAAAGGAGACAAGAGCTGAATTTGAAGTACACGAAGGTGTGCTGAATTGCTGTGTGAACCACGGTCTGGGGGAAGAACCACACCCGTGGAATGTCCCGTGGAACTCTCTGAAATGCTCAAAAATGCTAGCTTTGCAAGTTCCACGGCCATAGTTATGCCAGAGCCCGTGATTTTGCCCGTGGTTTCTCCAGAAACTACCTTAGTGATTGATCAAGCTTCAAGGAGTCTTGGGGAGTCTTCCATGGCTTTGGATTCATCTCAACCAACTTTGTATGAAGCGTCTCCAACCGATAAAGGTCCTCCTAAACTTCAACTTAAACCCCTCCCCTCTCATCTTAAGTATGCTTTTCTTGGTGAAGATTCTACATATCCGGTGATTGTTAATGCATGCTTGAATGATGATGAGTTGAATAGATTGTTGCATGAGTTGAGATTGCATAGGAAAGCTATTGGCTATACAATTGATGATTTAGTTGGCATTAAACCTTCTTTGTGCATGCATAAGATCTTAATGGAAGATAATCATAAACCTTCAATTGAACCTCAAAGAAGACTAAACCCTATCATGAAAGAAGTAGTAAAGAAAGAGATCCTTAAATTGCTAGATGAGGGGATCATTTTCCCGATTTCGGATAGTAAATGGGTTAGTCCCGTGCATGTGGTTCCTAAGAAGGGTGGGATGACCGTTGTGACTAATGAGAATAATGAACTAATCCCAACTAGAACGGTTACGGGATGGAGGATGTGTATAGACTATAGGAAACTAAATGTGGCCTCTAGGAAAGATCACTTCCCTCTTCCCTTTATTGACCAAATGCTAGAGAGATTAGCTCAACATTCTCACTTTTGCTACTTAGATGGCTATAGTGGATTCTTCCAAATCCCTATCCACCCCGATGACCAAGAGAAAACTACATTCACATGTCCTTGGGGTACATTTGCATATAGGAGAATGCCATTTGGGTTGTGTAATGCACCCGCCACCTTTCAAAGGTGTATGATGGCTATCTTTACTGAATATATTGAAAACATCATGGAAGTGTTTATGGATGATTTCTCTGTTTATGGATCTTCATTTGATGAATGTTTAGCTAACTTGTACTTGGTGCTTAAAAGATGTGAGGAGACTAATCTAGTCTTAAATTGGGGAAAATGCCACTTCATGGTAAGTGAAGGCATTGTGTTGGGACACTTGGTGTCCAACCGTGGCATTGAAGTTGATAGGACTAAGAAAGAGACGATAGAGAAGTTGCCACCACCCACCTCGGTGAAGGGGGTAAGGAGTTTTTTAGGGCATGCCGGTTTTTACCGGAGATTCATTAAAGATTTCTCTAAGATTTCTAAGCCTCTTACTAACCTACTAATGAAAGATGTTGAGTTTGTTTTCTCCAAGTATTGCCTTGAAGCTTTTTGTAGGTTGAAGAATGCTTTGATCTCCGCACCCATCATGCAACCTCCGGATTGGAGTTTACCGTTTGAGATCATGTGTGACGCGAGTGATGTAGCCGTTGGGGCTGTTTTGGGACAAAGGAAAGATGGGCTTACACATGCCATCAATTATGCTAGCAAGACGCTAGATGATGCCCAACTCAATTATGCTCCTACCGAGAAGGAGTTGCTAGCGGTTGTGTACGCATTTGAGAAGTTCCGCTCGTATCTTGTTGGAGTGAAGGTCATTGTGTATACGGGTCATGCTGCGATCAGTTATCTCCTTACAAAGAAGGATGCCAAGCCTCGGTTGATTCGTTGGATCCTTCTTCTTTAAGAGTTTGACTTGGAAATCCGGGATAAGAAAGGGTCCGAAAATTCAGTGGCAGATCACCTTAGTAGACTCCCACCATTGGCGCTTGAGAGAGATGACATCCCGATTGATGACTCATTCCGGGATGAGTAATTTAAAATGGTGGAGGAGTGCTTGTTTCAAGTGTCAAGGGGTAATGAGCCATGGTATGCCGACATAGTAAACTATCTCGTTTGTGAGGAGGTGTCACCCGGTTTATCCTATGCCCAAAGGAAGAAGTTCTTCAAGGATGTGAGGGATTACTATTGGAGTGAACCGCTTTTGTTCAAGAGAGGGCCGGATGGAGTCTTTAGGAGATGCATACCGGAGGATGAGGTGGAGAGTGTGATCCGCCATTGTCATTCCTTGCCATGTGGAGGCCATGCTAGCTCACACAAGACATGTGCAAAGGTGTTGCAATCCGGGTTTTATTGGCCAAGTTTGTTCAAGGATGTGCAGAATTTTGTGGTAGCTTGTGATGCTTGCCAAAGGATGGGGAACATCTCAAGGAGGAATGAGATGCCCTTGAACAACATACAAGAAGTGGAGATATTTGATGTGTGGGGTGTGGACTTCATGGGACCATTCCCTTTTTCATGTGGCAACCTCAACATCCTATTGGCGGTGGACTATGTGTCAAGATGGGTGGAGGCAATCGCCTCTCCGACAAATGATGCCAAGGTTGTGGTGTGGTTCTTCAACCGAGTGATCTTCCCTAGGTTTGGAACACCAAGGGTGATCATAAGTGATGGAGGGAAGCACTTCACCAATAGGAACTTCGGGACACTTTTGGCTAAGTATGGGGTGACTCATAAGGTGGCAACACCTTACCCTCCCCAAACTAGTGGCCAAGTGGAGATCTCCAACCGGGAGATAAAAGGGATCCTTGAGAAGACGGTTTCTAGGACGAGAAAGGATTGGGCTATGAAGCTCGATGATGCCTTGTGGGTTTATAGAACCGCTTTCAAGACACCGATTGGCACCACTCCCTACAAGCTAGTTTATGGCAAGTCTTGCCACCTTCCGGTGGAGATGGAGCATAGAGTATATTGGGCCATTAGGTGGCTGAATTTTGACCTCAAGGAGGCCGGTGAGAAAAGATTGCTAGACATGAACGCTCTTGAGAAGATCCGGTTGGATACCTATGAAAACGCCCGGATCTACAAGGAAAGGACCAAACGTTGGCATGACAAGCGTCTCATCCCGAAGGAGTTGAGTGAAGGAGACTTGGTCCTTCTCTTTAACTCAAGGTTGTGGCTCTTCCACGGAAAGCTTAAGTCAAGATGGACGGGTCCTTATGTGGTGAAGAAGATCTTTCCCCATGGAGCGGTTGAGATAGGAGGGGAGCATTGTGGAGATTTTAAGGTGAATGGGCACCGTTTGAAGAAGTATATCCCGGGAGCTCCGGTGGACATGATTGCCCCACTTCACCTTGAGTATAACGCCCCCGAGTTTGGTCAAGCTAATGACCTTAAAGAAGCACTTGGTGGGAGGCAACCCATTCGTAGACATCTTTCCCTTTTCGTTTTTGTTTTTGTTTTTCATTTTTCTGTTTTTGTGTTTTTGTGTGTGTTTGGAGTTGGTGTGCTAGAATCCAATTAGCATGGAAGCCTTGCATGGCATGTGAATGATGGCGATGAGCCCCTCATCAATTGTGGGTGGAGCGGACGCGGAACTTGGACGGCTAGCGGTGCCTAGCGCGGGTCCCGACGCCATGACGAATACCTTGAGCTCTCTACCATCGTTGATAGGATCATCCGCCATCAATCCACTTGAGTATTCCCAAATACCAAAGCAAACCATTTTACATTGTGAGGACCCTCTTTCACTCTTCTTTACTTAAAGTGCACATTGGGGACAATGTGTTTCTAAGTATGGGGTGGGGTTTTCATGATCACTTGCATGATTAGCATCTAGGATAGTTTCTTTTAGTCACATGTTTCATTATGTCTTGCATTGTACATAGATATTTCGAAAAATCCAAAAAAATCAGAAAATTTATAAAATTTTAGTGCTTCTAAGCTTGGGTATGACCCTTATGATGAGATTGTCTTGTGAATTGGATATGGATGGCCTTGTGTGTTGAATGGATATTTGCATATGTGGACTTGAAGTACTTATCTTGAATCCCATGTATGAATTGTGATCATGATGTTTGCCTTGATTGGATTGAGGATTGATAGTCGAAATTACATGCTAGTTCTTGCACATCATTTAGGAGTGATTAAGGCAATTCATCCTTCTCTACTTCTCATCTTTATAATTTGCTTGAGCACCTCAATTGACATAAAAATTTGACCTCTTTTGACCCATCCGGGAATAGGAGCATGCTAGTGTGTTGATGTGTGTGAAAAGCTAGTGTGGGGTGAAGTTGTTGATGAATGAATGTTGTGAATGAAGTGCTGAAATTGTTGTGAAAGTGTAGACAAAAATATAGGTTTGGGGACGTTGGTTTAAATGACGAGTAACTCGGCACCATTCACATAATCGGGTGTTTGTGGCTTAACAAAGTCAAATAAACCGATAGTCCTAACGAGTTTTGGTATGTGTGCCCGGTGTGGAGCACCTCGAAAAATAAAAAAAAAACCCCCGAGCCCCGCTAATCACCAAGGTTTCGGCTTTTGTACACCAAAGCCATTGTCTCAAAAATAAGTGAAAGAAAAAGAAAATAAAAGAAAGATAAGGAGAAAATATACACTTGTGGTGAAGTTGATCAAAAATAAATTTGTGGAGTTAGTTCCTTTCCCACATTAGCATCACATAACCTAAAAATTTCAACCTAATCACAACGTTTCTTAGCCTCTTCCTTCCTAAGTCCTTGTGACCTATTTGCATGTGTGTAAGACTTAGTAATCTAGATTGGATGTGCTCATGATCATCTTGACTTCTTCATTTTTACCTTTCATGCAAGCTTTCTAGTTAAGTATAATTGTCTCTCCGTGCCTTCATTCATTTGATGCATGATTGCTTGTCCATTTGCCATGAAACATGACTATGAAGGTGATCCAATATTAGAAGCACAACTCCAAAAAGATTTTGTTGTTTTCATACATGCATAAATCATGTCATCTCTTAGTCTATAGTTGAAACTTGCTCGGGGACGAGCAAACCTTAAGTATGGGGTATTTTTGATAACACGATTTATGACGTTAGTTTAGGCACTCATTTAGACAGTTTTTCCGCTCATTCATGCATGGTTTAGCACTAGTTCATGACGTTTGCACTCAATTCATGTATTTTGTCGAGATAAACGTCTACACAGGCTTTTGCATGCTTTGTAGATATTTTGGGAGCTTTAGGAGCTTAATTGATATATTTGAGGATCGTTCCTCGAGATGACACACCTTCGGACTCATTGGGAAGCAAGCTAGGAGCTAAGGAGGACACATGGGACCTTGTTGGTGCATGTCTTGCACCAAATTGTGGCTTGATGATCCATAAAAGTATGAATCACCAAAACCACGGCCACTGGGACTTCCATGGGCATGGAAATAGGCCGTGATTCTCCCTGCACAGCTGCGACAGCTGTCCCACGATCTCCATAACCGACCCTTGCCCTTGATGGTGTATAAAAGGTGGTCCTGCAGGCTGTTGAGGGGGCACCCCATCACTCCATTCTCTCCCACACTCTCAACAACACATTCTCTCATTTGGAAGATTGGAGGGAGATATTCTTGGAGGAGAAGAAAGGCTTCCATTGGAGAAGAAGAGAAGAACACACCATTCTTAGTTTTTCATAGTTTTTAGAGAGATTTTGGAGCAACCTGTTGGAAACGTTTGCAAGGATTTGTAAGGAACGATTTGAACCTTCTTTTGAAGGGTTGTAAGTCTTACTTAAACTCATTTTCAGCTTGGATTTCTTTGTTCTACTTGTTCATCTCTATTTCACTTCATTTACTTGCCATGGAAGCCTTGATTGTATGCTTGATGAGTTTGAATGTTATGATGCATGTTGTTGGCTAAATAGATATGATTCTAGGGTAAGGAAATGATGGTTATGGCTTGGACTATGATAGGATAGACTTAAATGCACTTTTGGATAACTTGTTTGCTCGAACCCAACCTCTGTTGTAAATCACGGCCTGTTCTAGAAGGTTCCACGGCCGTGGTTCTTGATGAACTGCCCGTGATTTCGTCTGACTTTCTTGTATTGATAAATCTGAGTGTTAGGTTGTTATATTGTTGAAATCCTAATGTTTGTTGAGCTAGATCTATCCTAGGGTGACCTAGTGTTAGCAAACTAAGTAAGGAAAGAGACCTACCCGGTGATTTCGACTCTTAGATACCGAGGATGATCAACTCTAGGTAGTAGTAAGCCTTATAAGCCGCTATTGGACTAAGTGTGCTAGGATTGATGTTTAGGACTTGCCTTCCCGAGACTTACCCGGTAAGGAGAGGTTAGATCCCTAAATGACAATTCGGTTTGTGTAGAATTCCTATCCTTAGGTTCTTTGAGACTTACCCGGTGATGAGACCTTAGGAACGGACTAGTGGACCATGAGACCTACCCGGTGATTGATCCCAATTTAGAAATACTCGCT
The DNA here is from genome assembly GCA_033239125.1 of Fagopyrum homotropicum. Taxonomy (NCBI): domain Eukaryota; kingdom Viridiplantae; phylum Streptophyta; class Magnoliopsida; order Caryophyllales; family Polygonaceae; genus Fagopyrum; species Fagopyrum homotropicum. The sequence continues at coordinate 66,600,237 of BSWB01000003.1, forward strand.
CCCAACATACCATAATTAATCCAAGGAATGATTAGATAGCTTGAGTCCTATGCCATAACCGGAATTTCTAACCCCTAGAATCCTCTTTTCTCTCTTTGATTACCTATCTCGTGTTTGTTTGTTTATTTCTGTTGTTAGCTTAGTTGATTGTTGATTTTGCATGATTTGTGATCCTCGATTGATCACCTCAAAACCAAACCAAAAACATTGAGATTTTCATTTCCTTATTCATTTCTCTTTTCTTAGCCTAGATCTTCACTATCCTTAGCCACTATTGACTCAATTTCACCTTAGTCTTTGTGTTCGACCTCGGAATACTATCCTTACTACAAAACGACCCATACACTGTGGGTTCGCTAGGAGTTAGGAAAAATATATCGAGTTATAAATTTAAGACTTTTGCGTGTCACGTTCTTACCGTAACTTGTGAACCATAGGTAGTCTTGATGTAGTAACTTGTTAGTCATAGGGCTTGCTTACGTTTTATGATCTCGGGAACTACCCCTAAGTTTCGGGACGAAACTTATTATGAGGGGGATTTGATGTAACGACCTTTTTTTTTTGTTACGCTTTGATAAAGTTAGAGGAGTTTAGAAAACACAATTAAAATTTAGTAAGACTAGGACATACCAGTTTATTTATGGAAGTCGTTTAATCAAGTACCTTGTTCTAAGTTTCAGGACGAAACTTATTTTAAGAGGACTTCAAGTCGTTGACGGTTTCCCATTCTATCTAGTATTTCTTTCTTCACAAATTTTATCATTTTATGTAGAATTTAATTCACAAAAATTGATAGAATTATATCAAACCCTAATTCTTATAATTTTTATGACTTTATGTAGAATTTAATTCACATAAATTATAGAATTATATCAAACTCTAATTCTTATAATTAATTCTTAACGACGACTTTAGACGAGATCATGACAAGGCTGAGACGAGACTGTGAAAAAGTTGTGACGAGACCATGACAGAGCTGAGACGAAGTCATGACGAAGCCCGAAAACTCTATGACGAGGTCATGCATGGGCCTGACAAATCCATGATGAGTTTTTGACAAGTTTTGACAAACTTTCAGACCACTTAATTCTTGCATTGTTCCAACCCATTGTTTCTTAATTGGATTTAGTTTTTCTAGCCCACACCCTTGCCAGCCGCAGCCCACGAGAGCCTGGTTTACGAGCCCAGCCGCAGCCCAAGAGAGCCTGGTTTACGAGCCCAGTAGCAGCCCCTTCATGCAGGCCGTACAGCTCCTCTCCAGCCCAGTGCCTTGCTTGTGTAATGGCCACCTACACGTTCAGCCCAAGAAGAAGTAGCAGCCGGCCCTTCCTCTCCCTTTTCTTCACAACGTAACCGTTGCTGAGTTGAAGAAGAGCTCCTGTAACGGCTCCTTAAATCACAAAGCAAGGACCCATTTAGCCTGCACGTTCCCTTCTACCTCTCTGCGTATAGAAACTCGATCTGAGAAGCAGCCATTCAAGCTTCTTCACACAACACCCGGGTCAAACGCTTCTTCACACAGCAAACGAATAGCCTCGTATCTCAAGCTACGTTTAGGACTCCATCTGAGTGCACTTAGAAGAGAGAAGTTGATCCGTACTTGGTTGTTCAGCCGGCTCCAAGACACGACACACCAGTAAGCTCACCATCTCCCTTTCTTCTAATTATATATGAAGAAAAATCTGACCCTAATCCTTGTTGTTTCCCTCCCTACGCCCTGGATTGCGCCACAGAAGGAGTCTCAGTGCTACGAGGTACACCAGTCCGTCCAAAAACAACATCGAAGCCTGCTTAAAACAGTAAGTGTAGCCACCTTGGAGAGTCTTCGGTGTAGATGTAATTTAAGGGTTGAACTATGATTTTATGTGTGTATCGATTCAATAGGACTCGAAAGGAAGAGTTGTGCTCACCGAATTGTTGGGGGAAGGAGAGGCTGCAAAGGCTCAAACCTAAGGTGTGTAGGAGACTCCAGTAACGCACTAACCAGGTGTGACAATTGCAAGTGAGATCCCATATTGTTTCCTGAATTTTTGTATTCCAAAAACTATACTGAGCAGTCAAGTTTGAGCATAAATTTCGATGCCTTAGAGATAGAATTCACCGATCAAATTTTAGTATGTTATAGAGTGATATGCATATTGTAAGGTATCAAAAATTGGGACTTAACCAACGGTTAGATTTAGATCTGTGAAGGTGTAAAATGGACTAGTTAGGATGTTTGTGAAATGATCTAGGAAAAATGCTAAGTATAGATTTTTGGTTTGAGTTCAACTTTAAAGATTTTTGTAGAAGTAACGGTTAAACAGTTTTAATAAATTCTTTCTCCTATAAATAGATTTGATATCATAGATGATTTAGAAATTTATTTTAGAATTTTTATAAGTTTATTTTAATTTCATATTTGAAGTTGTAGTTGGACCTAAGGACTTTTCGGGAAATAGAAAAGTGGGTAGTTTCTCTAGTTTGTACCTAAAATCATCCTAGGGAGTAGAATATGGTTAATTAGCCTCAAGTAAGAATTTTAAGTACGTATTACGAGTTTTTGGAAGATGCGGGACCAAGGGTAAAATAGTCATGTCACCTTAAATAGGTACTGTAATAAATTATGCCCAAATAGAATCTTACAGCTTAGGAGTTTCAGACTTCTAAGTACCTAGGGAAATGTATTGACCCACGTGCCTCCTTTGACAGGCAATTGAGTTTCTGCAGTTACTGATTGAGTGGTGTTAAGAGAGGCGAGATTTGATACTGGTAAGTCCACGGACTTACTTAGCTAGCTTCTTGCATGTGTGTGATGTGTACGAGTGGTGTTTGATAGTTAAGATAAATAACGAAACCGGAATAGGCCAACTTTAGTATATTGTATAATTGACCCAAGTGTATGATAACGGGTCGTGACATCATCTGCCTAGCTCTTGCGAGAGTCTAGGAGGTTCCCTGCGACCAGCCCAGTTAGGTAGACGGTCATATGCATTAGTACCATTCCGCATTGGTAAACGGGGACAAAGGCGAGGTTTGGGAATCCCTAGCGTCACAAAATAAGTATCATTAGTAATGACGTATCACTTAATTAAAGATAACAAAAAGGAATGAGTGTTACATGCTGATGGTAAACGGTTGACGCAGGTGCGGTGACGGTCTTCGTGGCTGGCGCTGGCGAAGGCGCAGGGGGCACTCCGGAGTGTGGTGTCACCCACAGGGGCGGTGACAAGGCTCCGCAGGGGCGGTGAAGCAACAGAAACTTTGCTTCGTAAACGATCTTCACTCCTAAGTGCTTATAACTCCTTCTTTATCTTCTTTCATTCTTCTTCTTTTGGACCAATGAGTTAGTAGCATAAACTGACACTAATGCAATAAAAAGACTCTAAAAACTTTCCTAATTGATAGTAATTCCATCACCTATCAAACTCGCCCATACTTAGACCTTTTACTCGTCCCGAGTAAAACATACGACAGCAACCTAGACTCAAAGGCCTCAGGAAGCATGGGCAAGCAGAAAAGATAATGAAAAGAAAAGAAAAGCCAAGAAAGTTAGGAGGAAGAGAGAAAATGTGAGAAAAGGGTGAGAAACTACCATCCTTATTGCTTCAAGAGTGACCTACCCGGACAACCTCCTTATGACTCCCCTCCTTATGTCGCCAAACGCCGGAAAGGGAACCTACACTCGGTGCCGCTCATTTTGCCAAGGTGCCCTTTCGGGTTTTCGCCTTGCCACTCTTCTTCTTTTCTTTGATGATCTCACTTTGAACTCACACCCCTCAAGTCCAATTTTGCACCAACCTAAGGTTGGTCGGACTACCTTCTTTTTGCCTAAGCCGCCCTTTCGGATTTTCGGTTTATCCAAGGAAATTTCATGCATTTTTTCATTTTCTTTGGCTTTTTTCTTTTTACTGAATTTCAATCTAAATTACAACTCCAAAGACTCAATGCAAAACAACTCAAAACTACTCAAAACAACTATACATGCAATGATATGTCCCTGCCCCATACGTAAAGTACACTTTGCCCTCAAAATGGAAATGAAGCAAAGATAGTTGTGGGAAAGGGAAAGAGAATGATACCACTAGTGGGATGGTCCTGCTGGACCATCCGGACCCTCCTCTGGTGGGTACGGGGTTGTAACCGCGGGGGCGGGGACATCCTGCCGCAGGGGCGGCATCTACTTGGTGCTGGGCGCAGTTGCAGCCGCGGGGGCAGCTGTGGGTGCGGTAAACTCGACAGAGGGTTCGCTTTGTGATTCTTTAGCTGGTTTTTGTTGGATTTGCTTCCCACTCCTTAGTGTTAGGGCACTAACATTCTCCTTGGGGCTTATAAACGTCTGGGTAGGCAATCCTCCGGAAAATCTCACTTTGGTCCTTGTAATGGCATTCGCCATTTGCCCAACCTGTTTTTCAAGCTTCTTGATGCTGGATTCTGTTGTTTCGACATGAGTAGCAAAATGTTTAGTCAAAACCTGCAACATATCTTCAGTTGTTTGATACTTACCTTGTCGGGGTTGTTGTTGTTGGTTTTGTTGATTCCTCCAACGAAAGTTTAGTTGATCACGCCAGTTTGGCATAAAATTTTGTGCATAGGGATCGTTCCTAGGCCTTTGTTGTTGTGGCTGTCCATAGCCCATTGCATTCACCTCCGCATCATCATCTTGGACTTGGGGACACATGTCCGTTGGATGGTATGGGTCAGCACACACTCCACATGCCTTCAGCTGCTGTGGAGTTCCCATAAGTGTTAATCTCTTCACCATTTCCTTCAGCGCCGCAAGATCAGTGGAGATCTCACTCTTCCCGGAATTCACAACATGAACACCTCTCTTGGAAGGAGTCCTTCCAAAGTTCCGGGTCCTTTCAGCTAGTTCCTGTATTTTTTCAAAAGCAAGGTCAGGGGTAGAGTTAAGAATATTACCTCCACAAGCCACATCGACGATCCTCCTTTCATTGTCTAGTAAGCCATTGTACAAGTACAAGACTAGATCTTGAGTTGAATATCCGTGGAAAGGACAGCTGGATCGGAGGCGTGTGAATCTTTCGAAGTACTCATAGAGAGTTTCGTCCGCCTCTTGCTCTATGTTGCTTATAGCTTTTTTCAAGCTATTTGCCTTCTTGGCTGGGAAGTATTTCTCCAAAAATGCCTTGTGGAGGTTCTCCCAAGTGTTGATACTCCCGGATGGAAGGTTGTAATACCAATCATCTGCTGAATCTTTGAGTGTGAAGTTGAATGCCCTCATCTTGATTTGCTCTTTGGTAATGTTGGCCGGCTTCATGCTCATACACACGGTATGGAACTTCCCAAGGTGTTTGATGGGATCTTCACCACTTAGCCCATTGAAAGATGGGAGCAAGTGGATGAGACCCGGCTTGAGCTCAAAGTTGATTCCTTCCCCTAATGTCGGTATAGTAACCACAAGAGGGTTTTGAGCCAAAGTGGGTTAAGTAAGTTGACGAAGAGTACGATCAGCAATTTCTTGTTGGAGTTGTTGTTGTCTTCGTTGCCGGATGTGCGTCCTCTCAATTTCTGGAGCAAAAGAAGCAAAGCCGGAGTTAGTAGCACGATAAAAATGGTTCAAACCAATAATCAATAATAACAATAAGATAAAAACACTAAACTCCCCGGCAACGGCGCCAAAATTTTGACAAGACTCTACTCTAGAGGTCGTTTTATCTTAACAAAATATAATCCCGACTTAGCACTAAAATGAGTATAGTGGTTAAGTAAGGGTCGAACCCAAGAGAGTTTGGTGTTTTATTAGATGCAATTATTGATTATAGAAATAAGTAACAAGGGGGGGGGGGTTTGGTTGAATTGATGCACACAAAAACTTATGAAAATGAATAACGTAACAAGTAAGACAATGATGGGTGAATCTACACTAAGTTGATTCTAAGCATGCGATTGCTACTTTGGTGAGTTCCTTTTACAAGTTTTCAAGTAATCTCCTGTCTCGATCATATGTATGTGTTAAGCCAACCGGCATCAACACAACTTAACCAGTTAGTGTTCCGTAAACCTACAAGAACAAATAACAAGTTAGCTTTCAAACAAAGACTAAGGGATATAAAGAAAAGATTAAAACCGTTAAACTTATCTTTATATTTGTGTTCCTTTTCTTTAAGCAATTACAACCCGTTATTACTTAAAGTTTACTACTAGATTAAAGACCCGAACCCGGAATCTATTAATCCTAGTTATTTGCATGCACTTTAGGACCTAAGGTGATCAATCTCAAGTGATAGTAAAATATGCAATTAGACAATGGAGAGCAAGGAAACACAAAGGATTACTGAATGAAAACTTATATTAGAAAGAACTTACAACCAAGGTAACAATGCTGCTTCAAACCAACCCAATGTAGCAAGGGAGTTAGCAACTCGTTACAAAGGTAGCAAGAAAGTTTTAATGGAAAAGTGAATTCTAAAATTGCCTGATAAGTGTATCAAACCTAAGTCTATTTATACTACAATTAGCACTAAATCGGAGTAAATGGCCGGCCCAAAACAGCAACCTTTAATGCCATAAAGGTGGTGTAAACAGCCGGAGTAAAGCTTCTGTAGTTGAACCGCAGGGGCGGCCTTCAGATCCGCAGGGGTGGTGTAGGCGAAAACGCTTGATCTTCTTCATAGCCACAGGGGCGGCCAGGCAGTTCCGCAAGGGCGGATCTTTAATGCTCTTCAAACGTCCGACTCTTCAACTCTCTGTCACTTCAGATGCCAAGCCGTCGGGGCGTCCCAGTGTCAACGCAGGGGTGGTGACACTGACACTTCATCTTCCAGCTTCCAGGTTGAGGCGCAGGCAGACTCTAAAAACTATCCTAATTGATAGTGATTCCATCACCTATCAAACTCCCCCATACTTAGACCTGTTACTCGTCCCGAGTAAAACATATGACAGCAACCTAGACTCAAAGGCCTCGGGAAGCATGGGCAAGCAGAAAAGCCAAGAAAGAAAGAAGGAAGAGAGAAAATGTGAGAAAAGGGTGAGAAACTACCATCCTTATTGTATCAAGAGTGACCTACCCGGACAACCTCCTTATGACTCCGCTCCTTATGTCGCCAAACGCCGGAAAGGGAACCTACACTCGGTGCCGCTCATTTTGCCAAGGTGCCCTTTCGGGTTTTCACCTTGCCACTCTTCTTCTTTTCTTTGATGATCTCACTTTGAACTCACACCCCTCTAGTCTAATTTTGCACCAACCTAAGGTTGGTCAGACTACCTTCTTTTTGCCTAAACCGCCCTTTCGGGTTTTCGGTTTATCCAAGAATTTTTCATGCCTTTTTTCATTTTCTTTGGCTTTTTTTTTTTTACTGAATTTCAATCTGAATTACAACTCGAAAGACTCAATGCAAAACAACTCAAAACTACTCAAAACAACTATACATGCAATGATATGTTCCTCCCTCATACTTAAAGTACACTTTGCCCTCAAAGTGGAAATGAAGCAAAGATAAATGTGGGAAAGGGAAAGATAATGATACCACTAGTGGGATGGTCCTGCTGGACCATCCGGACCCTCCTCTAGTGGGTACGGGAAGTGGCTGAAAAAGTGCTCCTGCCGATGGTAGAGCGTGTCTATATGATCCTCCTGAGCGTCCATCCTCTTCCTATATTTAGTCTCAAAACTGGCTTGCTAAGTCAGCTGCTGAGCCTCAAGCTGCTGCTGATGAGCCGCCTGCCAAGCATCCTGCCAGCGGTCAATATGGGTGGCTTGCCAAGCCAGCTGCTGAGCCTCAGCTAGCTTAGCGTATTAGTTTGATGTGTATTAGTGATGTGTGTTAAGTTATGTTAAAACAATGAAACCGGAATAGGATGATATTTGTATTTTGTATTTGCCCAAGTGTATGATAATAGGCGGTGACACCACTACCTAGCTCTTGCGAGAGCGAGGAGGTTCTCTGCGACTAGCCTAGGCAGGTAGACGGTTGGATGCATCAAAACCATTCCTTGTTGGTAAACGGGGACTGATGCGAGTTTTATGGATTCTCGTGTCACAAACCAAAGTTTAATTAGTAAAGGGATAATGTAAATAAAGATAATAAACGGGTTTGTGTGTATGCATGTTGTGTGTGTATGTCTTCCTTATATGTATATGTGCCTTTACCTTTATCAATATGCTGAGAATGTTTGCTAACGGTTTTATACCGCTTTGTAGATGCCTAGCAGGTTAGAGACGGTCGAGTGATACGGCGGTAGTGAGAAGTCGGGGTTCCGTACATTATAGAACGGGATCAGATTTCTATTATTGTTTTCTTAGACTTTTATTATGATGTTTGTTGTTTTGAGAACTCGGCTGGATTTTCCGTTTTGAGTTGTATTTCGGGGTTCCGTACATTATAGGACGGGATTGGATTTCTATTAGTCCTTTTGAGAACTCGGCCCTTGTGCATTTTGTGGGCCGCCCCTGTGCCTCATTGGATCCGCCCCTGCGGATTTGTGCGGCTGCAACCACCTTTATTGACTCTTGACCATGCTTTATGTTGGCTCCTTTATAAGCCTCCGTTTCCTTTCAAGAGAGGGTTATTCATCTTCTCCAAGTCCAATTTCCCTTCCTCACGTTCTTCTCCTCTTCTCTTCTTCCTTTCGATCTTCTTTTTCGTTTCTTGATCTTGCAAGAGAGTGGTTGTGAGTTTTGAGCTTGGCTTTGGATGATGATGATGTTGATGTTGTTGTTGAGTTGAGAGAGCCAGATTTAGAGTGTTGTTCTTGATACTTCTTCTGTTTTAGCCCCAGCTGTTGTAAGTTCCTTTCCTCTTTTCCTTCTTCCTTTCTTCTCTTCTTCTTCTTAGATTAGGAATCCACAAGAATTAGTCTTGTGTTGATCTTCCTGGACTTTGTTGTTGATAATATGTATGTATATATGTATATGATTGACTTTGGGCATTGAAGGAGTGAAGAGATCGAGAGAAGGATCGAAGAGAAGTCGGGATCAGCTTTTTGCACACTAGTCGCCCCTGCGTCTGAGCTGAGCCGCCCCCGCGCCTGGGTTGAGCTGCCCCTGTGCCTAAACTGGTCCACCCCTGCGCCTGATTGGTTCAGCACCCTTGCATCTCTTGCTTCCGCCGGTGCGTGTCCGGGACATACCTAGTTGGTATGTTTCCTTCTTTCCTTCCTTTGGCCTTAGCTTTAGGTATGGCTAGGCTAGTATGGTTGATCATGAGCTTGTTGAGATGTATGTGGGGAATGTGCCTTAGGCACTTGCATTTAAGTTGATGATTCGAGGTTCAGATGTGAGTTATAGTGGTTATGGTTATGAGGTGTAGGAGACGCATCTCCTAACCTTTGCAGTGTTTGATATTGTGTATGCCTTGCTATTGCAGGCGTTGATTGTGTAGCATTGCATGTTGTGATGTGTTGATGTATGCCTTTCTATTGAAGAGATGGGGTTCTTTGGGCTCCTCGTGTCACAAAATAAGTTGAATTAATAATGCAATAACTTAAGTAAAGATAATAAACAAATGTGTGTGTAGCATTGCATGTTGTGATGTGTTGGTGTCTGTATGTGCTATTACTTCATTCTTATTCATTTTTGTTAGCTAACGGTGTATACCGTGTTGCAGATGATCTGCAAGTTAAGAATACTGCAGAGTGAGCCAGACAAGGTGATAAGCCGAGGGCTTCTATACACTAGGATATACGAGGGTTTTGGGGTGTTTTATCCTTGTATGGATATGATGTTGCTGTTTTCTACTCGGTTGGGATGTTGTCACCTTTTGATGTATATATTTATATAGCTTTATGTATTTGGTTTTAATCTATCTATGCCTTGTTTTAAGATCCAATGAACTTGTTGTCAGGCTAGAGTAAAGATCCATTGTGAGATCCTAGCCCGTGGAACCCCGAGTCCCGTGGATTCGGGGTGTTACAAAGTTGGTATCAGAGACTTAGGTTGACAACAATGGCACTTGCAATCTGCAATAAAGGTGGAGTAGATAAATAAATAGAACCCGAAAGGGGTTTGACTTTTGAAAAGGATTTTGGTTTTGAAAAGAGTACAAATGTTTTGGGATAGTGTGTACAGGAAGCCATCACCCTTCTAAGGATCTCGATAGTATGTATATATATATATATATATATATATATATATATATATAGACAGATAGATAGATAGACAAATAGACAGATAGACATACAAACAGACAGACAGACAGATAGATAGATAGAATATGGTGATGTGTTTTCATGTGACTTTAAGTATTATATATATCTATACATATGGCATCTATATAGCCTTATAAATTAGGTGTGCTTACCCCGCAGATGGCTCGAACTAGAGCGACATCTGCAGTTGGAGGAGGTAGAGGTAGACCACCTCTTCCTTCAGTAGTGATAGGTCAGGGACCAGCTCCCGCTGTTGAAACGCCTATAGCCGAGGAGGTACACGAGAAGGTAGCTGAGAGCGTCGAGTCTGAGACTAGGAGTGGTGGATCTGCGAGACAGCGATCTCAGCGAGTCCAGTCAGATGACTCGCATTATGTCTCTATGAGGGAACTAGAGTTCCGCGCGTACATCAGACGAGTTGAGGAGGCTTCTAGAGCGGGTAGACGTGCCCCGGATCTGCCAGCCCAAGTGGGATCTTCTTAGTTATCCCAGGGAGCTACTCAAGTGCCATTTACACCAACACGTGTTGTTGAGGTTGCTAGAGCTCCAGAGGAGTATAGAGGGCCTCGACTAGACACTTGGTTGAAGGAATTTCATCAGTTAGGCGTACTCTCTTTCTTTGGGAAGGTGGGATTAGAGACGGAGGTCTTGATTGGGCATATAGACTCAGCCCTTGAATCTATCAGATGCCTAGAGGACAGACAAATAGAGTTAGTTCAGACTCTATTCCGTGACCTAGCTCATAAGTGGAGGACTATGCGAGCCCGAGCCACTACCTATGACCAGATGAGGGCTATGATCAAAGAGCGTTTTTACCTTGTCTCACTGAGGAGGGAGAAAATGTAGGATTTTGTAGAGGCAGGCTTTGAGGATGTGTTGATAGTTGATGTAATCAGTTGTTTTCAGATAGAGCTGGCATTACTTGGTCCAACTTCACCTTCTAAGGACCAGCACGTGTATTTGTTCTCCCATCGACTAAGGGAGAGTACATGTCCTTACATGGCGGGATTTCATTGCAGTTTTTGACCAACTACCTGGATAGAGCATCAGCTTACGAGCGTGAGCGGGCTACCCAAAGGAGGACTTCTCAGACAGGACGGTCTGAGAAGAGATACGGTACCGGACAGACAGGTGCAAGAATTCTGAGGACAGTGATGCGAGTTTTACGAGATAGAGAATTGTGAGGACAGTGATGCGAGTTTTACGAGATAGAGAATTGTATGCCAAGTTCTCTAAGTGCGAGTTCTGAATGCCAGAGGTAGCATTTATGGGTCATGTTGTGTCCGCCGATGGGATCAAGGTTGATCCGGCAAAGATCGAGTCTGTAGCAGCGTGGACGACACCGACAAACGTCAAGGTAGTGTGTAGCTTTCTTGGCTTAGCCGGTTATTACCAACGGTTTGTGGAGGGATTTTCTATGATTGCCCGTCCACTTACCAGCCTATTGAGGACGACTACCCGGTTTGTATGGTCCGAACCGTGTACTCAGAGTTTTGAGGAGCTTAAGAGACGTCTGACTTTTGCTCCTATCTTAGCACAGCCGGAGGGCACAGAGGACTTTGTGGTCTATGGTGATGCATCCAAGCTACGCTTGGGATGTGTTCTGGTGCAGCATGGTAGAGTGATTGCATATGCGTCTAGACAGCTGAAGGCATATGAGGAGAAGTACCCGACTCATGATTTGGAGTTGGCAGCGGTAGTTCATACATTGAAGATCTAGAGACATTACCTGTATGGTGCTACATGTCAGATGTTCACAGACCATAAGAGTGTGAAGTATATTTTCCTGAAGCGCGAATTGAATAATCGCCAACGTAAGAAGACGCTGGCGGTTACGAGAGAAGGCGATTGCGAGATTGTGAGATTGACAATACAGCCTCAGCTACACAAGGATCTAATATGGCTAGAGTTGGACATCTAGTTTCCTGATGAGGATGCCCAGTTGAGTACTTTAGAGGTTCTACCTGATCTGTTGGGTGAGATCCATCAAAAGTAGAGGACCTACCCGACATTGGCGAGGATACGAGATAGGATGTCTCGTGGTGAGGCACCACAGTTCTCCATAGGAGCAAATGGAGTGATGAGACACTGCGGCCGCATTTGTGTTCCTGCTGATGCGAATCTGAGGCAGAGGATTCTATAGGAGGTTCTTTCCACACCTTACTCAGTGCACCCAGGTGCGAATAAGATGTATCAGGATGTGCGACGTGCCGATTGGTGGGGAGGGCTGAAGCCCGATGTGGCCAGATTTATGGCCCAATGTGCGACCTGTCAGCACATCAAGATAGAGCATTGCAGACCGAGAGGTGAGCTCCATCCACTACCAGTACCATAGTGGAAGTGGGAGGACATCTCCATGGACTTTGTGACTGGATGGAGACCAGGAGCTTTGATGTTATCTAGGTTGTGGTTGACAGACTGACAAAGACTGCATGTTTCCTTCTTATCAGGGAAATGTGGTCAGTGAGCAGATTGGTTGAGCAGTTCATTAGGCAAATAGTGAGACTCCATGCTGTACCGAGGACAATCATCTTAGATCGAGATGGGCGATTCACCTTGAGGTTCTAGCAGCAGATTCAGACTGCCATGGGGACGATTTTGCACTTCACGACTGCGTTCCATGGTCAGACAAATGGTCAGTCAGAGAGGACCATTCAGACGTTGGAGGATATGCTGCGAGCTTGTGTGTTGGACTGGGGACAGGGATGGTCAGAATACCTCTCATTGGTTGAGTTCTCTTACAACAACAGTTGGCATGCATCGATTGGGATGGCCCCATATGAGGCATTGTATGGGCGTAGATGTTATACACCGTTATGTTGGGATCAGCCTAGTAGTGTAAGTGGTATTGTGCCAGAGTAGATTCAGGATGATATGGCTTGAGTAGCGTTGATCAAAGAGAGGATGCTGGCTGCACAAAGTCGCCAGAAGTCGTATGTAGACAAGAGGCATCGGCCTCTATAGTTCAGAGTTAGAGTTCATGTCTGGCTGAGAGTATCTCCGACGCGAGGCGTTATACGGTTTGGCATAAAGGGGAAGTTGAGCCCCCGATATGTCGGTCCTTTTGAGATACTAGATAGAGTTAGGAGAGTAGCATACAGATTGACTTTGCCACAAAGGTTAGAGGGTGTTCACCTTGTATTTCATGTGTCTCAACTGAGAGAGTACATACTAGATCCGAGACACATCGTCAGCTATGATGACTTAGTGGTTGAGTCGGACCACACTTTTGTTGAGCACCCGATTGCAGTTCTAGAGCGAGGTATGAGACGTCTGCATTCGAAGGACATTCCTATGTTGAGGATACAGTGGTCGGGACGAGGACTTGATGAGGCTACATGGGAGACCGAGGATAGTATCCAGAGGAACTATCCAAAGTTCTATGCCGAGATAGATGCACCTATAGGATTCACGAGTAGATCTTAGTTCTATCTTGGTGAGTGTATGTTATGTGATTTGTTGGTTTTCGTGCTAGCCGTGATGTATGCATATCATCTTTTAGAACTTGTTTGCCAGCGCGAGTTATATTATAGCTGGAGATGGTTCTTTCCTCCATGCTACCGTGATATGTTTAGGATTAGTTGGAGATGGTTATTCCTCCATGCTATTGTTGATGGACATAGTTTAAGTGGAGAAGGATTTACTCCACGTGGTTGTGTTACGTGTATGATTTGGCTGGAGACAATTTTCCTCCATGCCTTGTGAGGTGGTTATAGTTAGGCTAGAGATGGATTTCCTCTATGCCTTGTTTAGCGTGTGTGATCTTGTTGCTGGAGTAGAACATGAGGAAGGGAAATGGATTTGAGTGTTGGTGGTGTTGATGTTGTTGACTCTTGACCATACAGGTTACGAGTATTTCACGTAAGTCCATAGAACTTACTTAGCGTGCAGTTGTGGATTTGAGTATTGGTGGTGGTTGTGTGTGTGAGCATATGATTGATGCATTTATAACCTTAGCCGGACTAGGATGACCACTTCATTACCTTATATGGCCCAAGTGTATTATAACCGGGCAGTGACCGCCTGCCAAAGCTCGTCGAGAGTGGAGGAGGTGCTCGGAAGCCAGTAGCTCATGAAGGACATAGCTTCTCATGCAAAACCTGAGCAAAAGGGGGAAGAGACGGGGTTCTTTAGGCTCCTCGTGTCACAAAATAAGTTGAATTAGTAATGGAATAACTTAAGTAAAGATAATAGACGGATGTGTGTAGCATTGTATATTGTGATGTGTTGGTGTATATATGTGCTATTACTTCATTCTTATTCATTTATCTTAGCTAATTGTTTATACTGTGCTGTAGATGATCTGCGGGTTAGGAAGACTGCAGAGTGAGCCAGACAGGGTGATCAGCCGAGGGCTTCTGTACACTAGGATATACGAGGGTTTTAAGGTTTTTTATCCTCGTATGGATATGTTGTTGTTTTGTAATCGGTTGTGATGTTGTCACCTTTTGATGTATATATTTATACAGTTTTATGTATTTAGTTTTAATCTATTTGTTCCTTATTGTAAGATTCAATGAACTTGTTGCCATGAAAGCGTCACGATCCACTGTGAGATTCTAGCCCCGTGACACCCCGAGTCCCGCGGATTTGGGGTGTTACAATCATGCATTAAAACTCTTTTATTTTCCTTTTCATTTGTGTCATGTTGTAAGGTTCAGTGAAGTTGTTGTCATGCTAAGGGTCGGGACCCATTAAGAGGTCCTATCCCGTAGCATCCCGAGTCCCTCGAATTCGGGGTGCTACAATCTCACTATCCGCAATCCCAAACCAAAGGCTCTTAATAAAGGGTCTTGACCCCTTTATTAGAGACCTAAGGAAAGGAACTACAACTCAAACCAACACTCAAATTAAGGGAATAGAGCTAACCATCACCGGGTAAGTCTCAAGTTAACTCTCAAAGGTAAGGGAATGGTACAATCAAACCTTAATAGAGGGTGTTGAGTCCTCTGTTACATAGAACTCATCATCGATGGAAACCAAACAAGGGAATCACCGAGTAAGTTTCTTTCCTATCTTGGATATAGGTTAGAAAAGTTCAACAAGGCTAGGGTTTAAGCAATCTTTAACCTTGGTTTAAGGATAAAGCATCAAAGGTACGACAGTAGAAATTTCGCCCTGTTCTTGAATAAAAGTCGGTCGATTTTCCTCAAGAACAGCCTGATTTTCTTCTCTGCAAAGGTAAAACACAACTCTCAGTATCCAGTCTCAACATGAGGTTCATTCCACCATCATCAAAACCACAACCTTCAACCAATCACCCTATAATCGCAAGGGTTTTAGCCAACAACAACCACGATTAGAATCAAGAAAGATATTGAATTAACAATATCAAAAAAACGTTGAATCTTGAAATATAAGAAAACAATTCTTAACAAAGGTTATTCAATCTCAAAACTAACTAAAAATCAAAAGACAACTCCAAATCTTGTGTTCGCAAAGACAAAAAGAATAAAAAACTAGATAAACCTCAAAAGAACTTCACTTTCTCTTCAATCTTGAATCTCGATCTTCAAATGCATTTCTCCTTCCTAGGGTTTCTTCAATGACTCTGGATGTTCCTAGATGATGTATGATGTTGTAAGACGTTCCTTATTGTTAGAAGGAAACTAGGGTTCCAATTCTTATCTTTTGAAGGTGTTCTTGATAGAAATCGATCGAACAAGATAAAGATCAGGTGACCAATTAAAAATCGGCCGATTTTCTTATAAGATAGACCAATTTTTCTTCTCTACAACATGTTATATTTCAGCTCCGTCTTCTATCTTTCTTTATGTTTTCTCTTCATATCTTTTCCTATCTTTTAGACTCCTTCCTGATCCATCATGATGTTAGGTATTGATCCATTTCCTCATTCAAACTCCATCATTTTTCTTGAAATTACATCAAGAACTTGTGTAGACCTCTATTCTCGAAATGTATATGAATATAGACTTAAAGGCACATGAATCCCATCAAATGTATGCAAAACTGAGTTAAAATACTTGCAATATACATGAATATGATAGCATATAATTCATGCCATCACTAAAGAGGAAAATAAGGAAAATAAATATTGTTGTAAATTGAGGGAGGCGATCTAATAAAACAAGAAATCTTCAAGATAATGAATTAGAGTAAAACCACTTATATCAATATCATGAACATTGATATGTGAATATTATAGGTAACCATCAAATATATCCTTTGTTACTAACAAACAAACAAACAAACAAACAAACAAACAAATAATGATCGTTTTAACCAACCTGATTGTGCTCTTTCAGAAGTTGTGTCAAGTACAAGGGAAACCCTTTGAGAACTTAGAAATCCAAACAAGACCAAGAAAAGCCTTGTTTAGCATATAAGCTAGAAAAGGTACAAAGACCTGAATTTTCAATGATAGATAGAAATCATTGAAGTAAAAGGTTGGATTCAATCCTGTAAACCAAGATCTTTTCAATATTTCCAATAAAAAAAACCTTGTTGGGTATTGCGTAAGAGTTTTATCTAAATCATTCATAAACACAACTTCTTTTGAAGCTAAATAAAAGATGAAAATGAAATACTTTGAAAAGAAGTAAATTCACAATCTCAATTCACAAATCATATATGCAATAATAAATCAAACAATTATAGGCATCATCCAATCTTTAGATCAAGAGGGAGTTTACCTAGACATGATTGAATACAAAACATAATCTATAAAATATAAAATCAACATAGACAAACCCACAATTGTTTGGTTCCAGCACAATGAGGCAAACATTCTACTCTAAAGCTACTTGACGGCTATAGGATTCAAGGAATGATTCTATTACAAGATATCGCATACCGTGGATCAGAAATCAGAGTTCTATGGTTACAAAATATATCTTTCCTAAGATAAGATCGAAATATATGATCTCGAATCAACAAAGTAATCTAGACGGCATAGAGATGACATGGGAAACGGCATGCATGCCGTTTGGAATATCATCTCACAAGTAGTTTGGGAATGGGATGGACTACATCTAAGTAGGTGTATTATGGGTATAAGCTTGCACTCTTAACGGCATAGGAAGTTGTTTCACAAGCCATGTGGTTGTTATCTTTCTCTGATATTTGTACTTGTTTCTTATCCCGTACAAGTGATCCCGGAAATGGCTTAAATACAAAAAGTATGTTGAAATGAAAATTGATATCAAGGGCGTCGAATGCAATTAACACTCAAGATCCTTCAATAGTTCATCAACTCACTATTATATCCTAACTATTGTCTCAAAAAAGTATGTTGATGGACCAAAAAGTATGTTGGTGGGACAAAAAGTATATTGCATCAAGGTCGAAATCCCAAGATACTATGTATATCTTAACTATTATCTCAATCCAACTAGTAAAGCAAGAGTGTGTAAAATGAAAGGAAAAGGGTGATCAACTAATCAAATGTTTTGGATAGGGGGGAAACAAGTAGCAACTAACAAGGATCAAATATCAATAAGAGAAAGCACTAGGAATTGGGGATATTCCTCCAAACCATAACTATAATCATGCTTGGTCATGTTGTGTTAAATCAACGATGAGAGTATTAAGTCACAAATACTAATGTTGCATGGTAAAGGCATCATTCGCCAAAGCATATGGCTTATGTCAGCTAGTGTATATCACATAGTGTTTTCTATTTACACACTAGTTGATAAGCTTTTCTTCAACTTATGATTATGTTAGACTATCCAAGCATCACATGGTATTTGCTACTTGCTTGCTTAATCTAGTTTAACCATAGTTCAGACATTCACAAGACAAGTAAGATAACCATCCTTTCGACCCAAGCTAGCATTACTCAAGCAAAATAGGCATAAACATTGCACAATCACCTTCGAGTTACTTATCTGTATCATCTAGGGTGATTGATTCATAAATCACACATTCATGTTTTACAATATACAATGTGTTCAGGGAACAACCTAGACTATTTCTAATCTAGCATCTGACATTCAAAATAAGATCAAGCATGGATGAATTTCAAGATGAACTTGATAACTCATATATGCTACTAAACATGTATTTGATTCTCATCAATTCACAAATGCAACATAGAATACACTTAGGCTAGCATGATTTGTAGTTTTCACCCCAAACCCTAGCAAGATGGCAACTCACTCATGGCCGAAAATATAAGAACACAAACAGTAGATATGGATTGCATGGTGACAAACTAGAAGAAAATTTAGGAATGTAGGGAAAAGAATGGAAGCAAACAGACGTACCATAAAAATATAATTGAAATAAGATCTAAAGATATAAATAGCAAGAACACCAAGAACTTCCTTCAAGTCTTCAAAATGGAAAAACTACAACTAAAAAGAGAATTGTTGGTGAATGACTTGGTTTTATATACAATCAGTCAAGCCCTCAATTTACAGGCTAAATTTCGTGGTCCCCCATTCTAGAATCTTCCGAAGAAACTCACATAACTATTGTGAGTTAGTTACAAAAGTGGTCCACACCGGAGAGGGCTACCTTGGGTGAAGGCTTTGCCTTAGGTCGGAATTTTGCTATTTGGGTCAAGTTTCTCCACTGCCATTGAGAAGTACACTTAGCTCAGGTTTTTGGTCTTCTTTGATCGGGTCTTTGGTCTTCTTTGATCCGGTTTTGGGTCTTCCGTGGTTGGGTTGCATTTTCACCCGAGGTAAATTGAAAGTTCTCTTGGAAAGTCTTCTTTGCCCAGGTTTCCCTGTCTTCTTTGGTTATGTTTTTGGGTCACTCGAGGTACGTTGAAGCATTGTCTTCTTAGTCCGGTTTTATGTCTTCCTTGGTTGGGTTTTATGTCTTTTTTTGCATGGGTTTCTGAGTCAACCCGACCTAGGTTGACATTTGCAACTTGGATTCTTCTTAGTTGGGGATTCTTGGCTTCTTACCTGGGTTAAGGTAAAACCCGATGCTCCTCCTTCGAGGTTTTTTGGCTTTATTGCTTCATGCCTTTATTGCTTTCTTGCTTCTTTCCTTCCTTTTCTCCATGATGATGATGAGGGTATGATGCGTGTTCCTTAGATTGGCTTGGATAGATCTTTTGTGCTCCTATTTAGACCTAAATCGCCAAAAATACACATAACACAAGGGGAATATACATTCTTTGATACTTTAAGCATATAAGCAAAGATGTAGATGCCTTACACAATGCAAAACTAAGGAAAAGCACATAAAAAGACATTTATAAAGATAGCATAAAAAAATGCTATCAACAATCTTGGATAGGGTCAAATGAGGCTATATACAGTTGTGAGGCATTTTTTAGGGGTACCAAAGAAGGGAAAAACAAAGGCAAGAAATGATTAATAGAAGGGGGATATACATAAAGGTAGGAAAGGTCATATAGGCTTATCAAAGAGGGTCTCAATCATTTCAAACTCATGGGTTTCCTCTCATACAATGCTTGTTTTTGGTCATTAGCTCGGCTCATTCAGTTTATTTTGGTGGAAAGCCATGGAAGTGGTGGACGGAGGTGTACGCGAGGTGAGAGTCCTTTGATCGGGGAAAGTGAGAGGAGACAAAGAGAAATCATTTTAAGATATTTCACAAGGATGACGGGGTCAGTTGTATCGGTAATCCCCGGCAACGACGCTAAAAACATGATGGTCCTAAAACCTACCCGCAAGGATGACAGGGTCTGTTGTGGTAAATCGAGTGTCGAATTCACAAGGATTACGTCTGATTTGGAAAATAAAAACTGATAATTATTCTAAGTAAAAGCTAGAAAATAAGAAGGGAAGAGGGAAAATATGGTCTTCCGGTCAAAAAAACAACATCGATGAAGATATGTAGTTGCACTATTATGCGGTGGCGATTGTAAATTTCCATGAATTTCCCATTTCTCATTCAAGGATGTAACATTTCTTATTTCTTTCTTTAAAGATCGACGAATCAAATTATATTCAATTTTTTGTCTACTCCTCCGTCAAAATCAAACTTTGACTTACTTTTAGGAGTTTCGGTAAACAAAAATAAGGAAAATAAGGAAAAGTAGTTATTGTTGTATGCAATTAATGGAGGGAGGTAATCTAAGAAAACATGAATCTCCACTATAATATTTTAAAGTAAAACCACATATATGAATATCATGAACATTGATATGTGAATATTGGAGGTAGCCGTCAAATATAGTCTTTGCTACAAACAAACAAACAAACACCGTGTAACGCCCTATTTATTGTGTGCGTTTTTTATATTTATTCTCCTCCTCTATCGATATTTTCTTAGCTTAAATATTTTATTAAAAGTGTTTTACGACGTAAAATATCTTTTCCAAGTACATTATTATTTTGGATACGTGAACGTATATCCGTATTTTTTTTATTTTCGCAAAAATCAGGAATGTTTTCCTATTCAAAAAACCCATTCCGAATGCGTTTGATCGAGGTTACTCTTTTACACTTTTCCTTTTTATTTTTCCTTATTTCCTTTCTTACTTTTTATTTCTCTCTTTTCTTTCCCCCGGCTCTCTCTTTCTAGTGTGATTATTGTGCCCCCCTTCTGCAGCCTTGCCTTCACCTCTCTCTCACGTAACCTCCCTCCACACACCTTGTAGCTAACCCTCTTCTCAGCCCCTTGCTTCACTTCCTCCCTAACTCTCCTTCTTGGTCTTCTTCTCTACTCAACCTCCCTCTTCCCCACACAACCAAGCAACCTCTCGAGCTCTCTTCCTTCGACCTCAAACCTCCACTGCCTCGTCCCTCATCGAGACCACCGTCTCCAAGGATGCGCACGGCCACTTTCACCGGAAAAGCAATGGCACAGCCTCCAGGAACTGGGAGAAACAGTGAAGTCCTTCCTTTGCACCCTCCTCGAGCCTCCTATGTCAAGCCGTCGGAGCCGCTGCAACCACCGGAGAGGAACGCGAACTAGGTTGCCACCATTGTTGCCGGAGAGCTCTACCGCGTTCCATCGCCATCCTCACCGTCCTGCCTCCTCCTCGCTTCACTCACCTCCGGAATAGGACTGGAACCCCACCACTGCTATCGACGGAGGAGCACACCGAGCCGCCTGCCGGAGCACACCGAGCCGCCGTCGCCGCCTCCTTGCTGTCATGGAAACACGGGGTTGAAGAAACCATTTTTTCTGTAATTAAATCGGGCCCCCTCTTAATTTGTGTTAATTACAGAATGTACCTATATATTTATTATTGCAGTTTTGAACCACATTTTTGGAAGTTGCATTTATACCCCTGCTGGACTTAATTACAATTTACAAATTATAGCGCATATTCTTATTTACATTTTACGACCCATATTTCTGAAGTTGTATAACTTGCCTAGACAATGTCCTTACGAGTTTTAACCTTGGATTTTTAAATATGAGTTTATTCTATTATATATATATATATATATATATATATATATATATATATATATATATATATATTATATTTTACGACCTCGTTGGATTAATCTCGGTTTATGGCTCAAAGATTTTAATGCGGGTTTTTTAACGTAGGCTTTTGAAAATGAGTTTTACCTTAGATTATTATATCTTATATATTTCGTTCAAATTTAGCATATTAGCTAAATTTGTTTGGCTTCGGTTTTAGGTCCGGAAGCTCCCCGATAAAGGCCAACAAATCCCTTCTCGACATTCGTAGATCATCTTCCGTCTTCAACCTCATGTGAGTACCTTCTTCCTCAATCTAGTTATGTTTAGTAGTATCATGCTAGGTTGAATATAGCATAACTTAGAGTAAATACCAAGTAGTGGTTTGGACCTTAGGTGAGTTTTGAGGATTGTCGATTGTTGTAAAACGTTGAGTGTTTGGTTGATCTTGTGAGTATCCGAGGCTTGAGGTTGTGGTTATATGGTTGTTGAGATTATGGGCTAGGATATGTGTATCCTAGCATACAATTGATACCATTGAGATTGTTGAGACTATGCATGTTTATCCTAGTATGTGTTATGAGTTATGTTTTTGAGAGATCTTAGGGTCTAGAAGTCTAAGGACTTTTAGCTGGTGTTGAGTGTTGTGTGAGCATGAGGGATTATAGGATGTGGTCCTAGAATGAGAGTCAAATGATCTTGTGTAGATCATTTGTGTAGAAGTCTAAGACTTCTTGAGTTGAGCGAGTTGTTGATATAGATATCTTGTTGTGAGCAGGTTGTAGGCTTCTTCCCAAGGGAAGCGAGAGTGTTGCATAAGTTAGCGTTTGAGATGAGGTAAGTCTCCGGACTTGCTTAGCTCATATTCTTCGTATTAGTTTCAATGTGTGTTTGGTGGTGTGTGTTTATTGTTTATGTTATAACAACTAAACCGGAAATAGGACCACCGAACTTTATATTATTTGGCCCAAGTGTATGATAACGGGTGGTGACATCACTGCCTAGCTCTTGTGAGAGCTAGGAGGTTCTTGGCGACTAGCCCGGGCAGGTAGACAGTCTGATGCATCAGTACCATTCCTTGCCGGTAAGTGGGGACAGGGGCGAATTTTGGGAAATTCTCGTATCATAAAAGATGTTGAATTAGAGCGGGATATGACTTAATAATAAAAAGATAATAAACCGGATTTGTGTGCTTTGGAGTTTGCCATGTGGTTACGATGACTTACATATGTTTGTGCCATCACCTTGATTCTAATGCTTGAATATTAGCTAACAGTTTTATACCGATGTTGCAGTTGCCTTACAGGTTAGGAATGCGGTCGAGAGATCTGAAAGCGTGGGCAGCCGTCGTTCCGTACATTTTAGGAGGGGTTTGGTTGGAGTCGTGTTTGTATATTGTATATTATATGTCATGTGTAGGGCGTTTGGTCTTTGGATCCTTTATTTGTGTCTTGTTGTAAGATCCGGTGAAATTGTTGTCACGCTAAGGGTCGGGACCCATTGTGAGGTCTCCGCCCTTAGCTTCCTGAGTCCGCGGATTCGGGTGTTACAGACCGTGTTAACCAATCTGATTATCCTCTTTCAACAATTTGTTCCATGTACAAGGAAAACCCTTTAAGAACTTAGAAATCCAAAAAACACCAAGAAAACCTTGTTTTTGGCGTATGAGCTAGAAAAGTTAGAAAGACCAGAACTTTCGATGATAGTTACAAATCCTCGAAGTCAAAAGTAGGATTCATTCCCTTAAACAAAGTTCTTTTGAATATTTCCAATAAAAAAACCTCTCTAGGTGTTGCATAAGAGTTTTATCTAAATTCTTTGCAAATGTCACTTATGTCGAAGGTAAATAAAAGATGAGAACGAAGTTGAAAAGAAGCATATTCACAATCTCAATTTACAAATCATATATGCAATAATAATCAAACCATTATAGAGATCATCCAATTCTTAGATAAAGAGAGAAATAAGCTAGACATGATTGAATATAAAACATAATATATTATATATAAAATTAGCATAGACAAACACACAATTGTTTGGTTCCAACACAACGAGGTGAACCTTCTACTCTAAAGCAACTTGACGGCTACTAGACTCAAGGCAAGATCGTATGACGAGATATCGGATGTCGTGGATACTAAAACCATGGGGAAAATACATGATTATATAGGATCATAAATTGGAGTTCTAGGGTTACATAATATATCCTTCCATGGATAAGATCAGAAGATATAATCTCAAATCATCAACGCAATTCAGACTACATCCAAACGGCACATAAACCACTTGAGAGACGGCATACATACCGTCGGGCATATCATATCACAATTAGTTTGGGTATGGGTTGGATTGTATCGAAGCAAAGCTATCATGGGTAGAATCTTGGACTCTAGACGGCATAGAGATGGCATAAGAAGCTATATATATCTCAGAAGCCGTATGGCCCTAGATCTTGCTCCGATATTTGATCTTCTGTTTAGGAGACTTTGAGTTGCCGATTCCTCAGTCATGTATAATGTTCCTTGTTTCTCTGACTTCATGGAGGAACGCACATCCCGTACAAGTGATGACAGAATTGGCTAAAACACAAAAAGGCCAAGGTAGATATCAAAATATAAAAAGGGAGATTTGTATACTATTAGTGAAGTATAAGAAGGAAATGATGTATGAAATGCATGATTTGAAAAGCTATGTGATGTTACATTTCATACTCATCAAGTAGTTAGCACCAAATTAGGATGAGGGAAGGGGATTATTGGAAAATGGAATTAAGACTAACTTTGGTCTTTATGAGTGACTTGTCATGTCATTTGGATTGACCAACTCTCCTAGTACATTCATGAGTGTCATAAATCATGTGTTGAGGTACTACATTGGTAAATATAATGGTTTACTTTGATGACATCCTCATCTATTGTAAATTACTTGAAGAGCATGAAGAACATTTGAGGAAAGTTCTCTCTACTCTTAGAATAGAATATATTTATGCTAATCTAAAAACATTTAGTTTAGTATTAATCATGTTGTCCTTCTTGGTTTTGTAGTGACCACAAGAGGTCTAGAAGTGGATGAAGAGAAGGCCAAAGCTTTCCAAGAGTGATCTACCCCTACCATTGTCGTCCATATGAAGAGTTTTCATGGAATAACTACCTTCTATAGGCATTTTGTGCAAGACTTCATAACTATTTCAGCCCCACTCATGGATCTAACAAAGAAGGAAGTACCATTTGTGTGCAGTGAAGCTCAATTGAATGCTTTTATTGAGTTGAAGTGGCGATTGTCTCATGCACCTTTTCTAGCACTACCGGATTTCACCGAGCCTTTCGAGGTTGAGTTTGATGCTTCAAGCATAGGCATTGGAGGAGTGTTAATGCAAGAAAGTAAGCTATTAGCCTTCTTTAGTGGAAAATTAAAGTGTGCATGTTTGAATTACTCTACTTATGATTTGGAGTGTTTAAAATATGCCAAGATTATTTATGGCCTAATGAGTTTGTCCTACATGCCGATTATGGGTACTTCAAACATTTTAGAAGTAAAGATAAGTTAGATAGGAGGTATGGTAAATGGATGGAGTTTATTGAAAATTTTCCTTATATCATCAAGTATAAAAAGGGCAATGATAAGTTTGTAGTGAATGCTCTCTCTAGGAGACATTCTTTAATCACAACTCTAGATTCTAAGGTTCTAGGTTTTCATTACATTAAGGATCTATATGTTGATGACATTGATTTTGGGAATATTCATAAGCATTGTGTGTAGACAGTCCTTATATAAGTACTACTTGTTTAAGGGTTTTCTACTTAAAGTTGATAGCGTTTGCATTCCTAGGTGTTCCCTTAGGATAATACTTGCTGAGAAAGCATATACGGGAGGCTTAATGGGTCATTTTGGTAGGTATAAGATTTGTCATATGTTACAAACCCATTTATATTGCCCATACATGCTTAGGGATGTCGATTACTTGATTAATAGGTGTTTAGAGTGCCCTAAGACTAAGGATAGGTTGAAGCCTTATGGCTTGTACACACGATTGCCCACACTTAATGCTCATTAGGAAGATATTAGTATGGATATCATTGTAGGCTTGCCTTGAACTAATAAGGGGAGGGATTCTACCTTTGTAGTAGTCAATAGATTCTCTAAAAATGGCTCACTTTATTATTTGTCATAAGACCGATAATGCTTATAATGTAGCTAACTTGTTATATAGGGAGATTGTTAGATTATAAGGAGTACCTAGGACTATAGTAAGTGATAGGGATGTTATGTTTTTAATTTTCTTTTTGAAGACTATTTGGGGTAAACTAGGAACAAAGTTCTTTTTCTCAACTACTTGTCATCCTCAAACGGATGGTCAAATTAAAGTGACTAATAAGATTTTAAGAAACATTTTAAGGGTTGTTCTAAAGGTTAAATTGAATGCTTGGGAATATGTTTTGTCTCATGTAGAGTTTGCATACAATAGGACATTACATTCTTCTACTACTTTAACTCCTTTTGAGTGTGTATGGTTTTAATCCTTTGACTCCTTTTGATCTTATACCGTTAGCTAAAAAGGAACGAGTATATTGTAATGCAGAAAATTAGGTGGATATGGTCAACAAAATACATGACAAACCACGTGCAAAGTTGGAGGAGAATGGAAATCAAGTGAAGGAAAAAGCAAACAAGAACCGCAAGCAAATGTTGTTTGAACTTGGTGACCTTATGTGGTTGCATTTGAGGAAGGATAGATTCCCGTATAGGCGCAAGTCAAAGCTCT
The DNA here is from genome assembly GCA_033239125.1 of Fagopyrum homotropicum. Classification (NCBI taxonomy): domain Eukaryota; kingdom Viridiplantae; phylum Streptophyta; class Magnoliopsida; order Caryophyllales; family Polygonaceae; genus Fagopyrum; species Fagopyrum homotropicum. Next base: position 66,626,413 of record BSWB01000003.1, read on the forward strand.
CACCTAGTGGAGATGGTCGATTCAAAGGTATACACAAGGTTGGGGACAATGCTTATGTCCTAGAGTTCCCGGAGGACTATGGAGTGAGATCTACATTCAATGTAGGAGACCTAAGTCCCTATTGATCAAGTGATGAGCAAGTTGATAATTCAAGGATGAATCCTTCCTAAGAAGGGGAAGATGAAAACAAATCATCCCCACCATACACTATAAGTACTCAAAGTCCTACAATTGAAGGACGTATCACTAGATCAAGGGCAAGAGCGATCCAAGAAGAAGTGTCTAGCATGATGATGTCTTATGCATCTAAGAGAGATAGGTTTGAACCATATGTTTATAAGTCTACCCTAGTCATAATAATGACCATTCCCGCCCCTTTGGACATCGGAAATGCCCCATGTATATGTGGGAAATTGCCATGCGTGATCAAGGAAGAAGAAACGTTTAATCCCAGTTTGCTACATGTGGAAGATTGAAGCATTTCATGGCATTTATATCATTAGGTGATATATTATGCTAGAGGTTTAATTACCTTTATGGCTCTTAGACAATTAAAGGTTTTATTATCAATTTTTAATTAGTTTAATTACGTTTTGGCATTTCTTTTTATCTTTTTTCCAAAAGAAGCCTTTTAGACATATAAAAGCCTTTCTTATCCTTTTGTTTAGGTAGATTATTTTGCAGCCAAAGGAACGAACGTGTATTATTTTGAACATTCGAAAATTCAATCAAAGAGAGAGCCTTGCTTGAAGGCTTTTTTGTTGTTTTTCCTAGGTTCATCTTGTGTGTGTTAATCTCCTTAGACATTGGTGCTCCTAGTTCATCACTAGTCCCTCCTTGTTCTTGCCTCCATTGAAGCTTGTGTAAGGTTTGAAAGGGTGAGGATTAAGGTAAGACATTTTGATCATCTATGATCAAGGTTCTTGCAAGTGATATCCTTAGTTATTTCTTGTTCAAATCCTTTTCATTCGTTCATTTCCATTGTCTTCTTCTTTCACTATTTTTGTCAGTCACCATTGTTCTCCATTGTTGATTTTGTTTTGTGTTTGTGAAGAAACCTTCTATCTTAAAGTATTAGAGGACTATTATCTATATTAATTCATTGAGCCATCAACCCCATGCCAGTTACACTACTTGAATTTATGATGAGTGAGTAGTTTTCTATCTAGGTTTTGAGGTGAAAATCCCCAAATCATGCTAGATTAGTATGTTTCTAGTGTTTATTAATGATATGAAGGGAAATCAAGCATGATTAGTTTCATATAGGAGGGATGAAAATCTAGATTTATTGATCATTCATGTTATAATTACTTCATTGTTGGTGGTTTAGATTATTGCTAGTTTGAATCTACTTGTTAAAGCATTGTATCCTTTCATGCATGAATGATTGATTGCAAGATCAATCATCTAATTTGATACTTACATCCATGTTATGTTTATACTAGATAATGTACGTGAATAGCAAACACCATGTGATGCTTATTTTATTTATTATGGCAATGATCATGACTTAAGCTTAGTCAGTTGAACTGTGGCTTGACCATGGCATAATTTTATTGATATAAGCTATCATGTGAGTTTCAAAAGAGGATTAAGTTGCTTTGATGAACTCACCTGCATGTCATTACCTTTCATTTATGGAATATTATCACTAGAACATGCTAGCTAGTTATGGCTTGGGAGGATTTGTCCCTAAACCTAGTGTTTTCTCATATATTATATTCCTTGTTTGTTACTTGAGATTGTTTACTCATCTCTCCCAAAATTCATTGATCCTTTTATCACCCCTTTTACACTTTTTACATGCTTATTCTAGTTTTATCTTGACTACCAATTAAGCTATACAGAGTCGTTATGGAATTTCACCTTAATGCATCTATCATACTAGTACATTGACAATGGGCATGCAATTGCGGTTTGTATGACTATTTGAGTGTTCATTCATCTCACATCATATGGAAACCAACTTTGGGGACTTCAATGTAGCTTTTGCTCGTGTTCCTTAAAGAATTTTGCAACATTATCCTTTGTGAGGAGACATTTTTCATGAGGTTCAACGGCTTTGTGGTGGGCTTTGTATGTTTTTATGTTGTTGTACTTGTCGCTTGGGTGGTCTCGCCATCCTGGGTTGTAGAAGTTGGAGTAGGAATCATATCAGTGTCTCATATTATGGTTCGGATCCCTATAATGCTCTCACATTTACAATATATCTTCCTTATATTTCCCTTTATGTGGTATACTGGTAAGGATGGAGCAGATTTGAGCTTCATGGTCAGACGGACCACACAGCTAACATAAGGTGGCATCTTCAGTGTTGTCGTTGAAATCTGTGGAAACGGTAGTTTCTATGGCCTTTGTCGTTGTGTTCCTGGGATATGAAAATTTGTAAGAGTTATCACTTAATCTATCAACAATATATCATGCCTCGTCAATCGGCATATTTATCAGTCTTCTACTTGTACAATTATCAATCATATATCGGGTGGGATTATCTATTCCTTGGTAGAAAGACTAGACTAAGGTAACTTTAGATTTCTTGTGTTTTACGCATTGTCGCACGAGGTCCTTAAACCTCTCCAAGATTCATAAGTAGTTTCCTCTACAAACATATTAAAGCTCATGATCTTGGTTCATAACTAAACAATTTTTCTTGGTGGAAAAAATTTGTTCATAAAAGCTTCATGGAGTTGGTCCCAAATAATGATAGAGTTAGGGGTGTTCGTCAAATTCCGATCTGTTAGATGGTCTGACAATCCGATGATCCGATCCATGAAGATCCGAGTCCGACAGTTAATTTTCTGTATCCGATACGATCCGAGAAAAGTTACCAGATTAGATACATAATGAGTTAATTTTGCCTTCAGATATCCGGGGTATATGTATGGGTATATAATTTATAAAGTACCATACGATTCAACAAAGTCATAGTTGAGTTGGTACCATGTCTTCACAGTTGCGTTTGGTCTCAGGTACAATTCCTAAAGTTCCCTTTTTCATTGCCAATTTATTGAAATTTGTGGGCGTGGAGGAAACGCACGGTCTATTTGATCGGGCCCAAGTGTCATTGCCTTATAATTTATATTAATTCGGATATCCATTCCGATCCGGAGTTCCCTGATCAGATATCTGGGTAATTTCAAATCAGATTCGGAATGTATTAAAAGGAATTTTGACTTCGGATATCCGATCCAATAAGGCGGATCGGATTGGATATTCGGTAATGAACACCCCTAGAGAGAGTTAGGGGAGAGAGAACGGTATCAATCAGTTGCTTTTCTTAATAAAGAGATTTTAAAATCTATCAACCTTTTTGTTTCGGGTGGGAATTTGTGGACCTTGACGATACTTATAAAGTCAAAGAATCCTTCCATACGCCTCACCGGATCTTCTTTTGTTGTATATGAGAATACATGAGAAGCTAGCAAGTTTATCAACCCAATTTTAAGTTCAATGTTGGGGGCAACAATTTCTGGTGTAACAATATCATTGACTAGTGCAATGCGAGTTGAAAGCATGTATGCTCCCAACACAATTTGTGTTCCTCTTAATAGCTAGTTTGGCAATTACAACTTCAACACGAGCAACCTCATCATCATCTTCTATTTGTTGAGCAAGTCTCTCTATATTATGGGTGTCTTTAACCATTTAACGCATCACAATTGTTTGTTGTCGCATCTGAGCAAGTGGAGCAACACCATTAATAACAACCATAACATCCGGAACAACGGTCTCAACAGTTTTTTGAGGGTTAGGTTAGGTTGGATTAGCAAATAAACTTCTTGCATGGTTATAAGGACATGCGGATCTTTTATGTTTGGAGCTTATGATTCTTTCTGGTTCTGGGTTTGTGGGTGTTAGAGGTTAAACTGCACTTTTTCCTCTACGCATTTAAAAGAAAAACGAAAAGATAAATAAAACATGTGGGCCTTAGTTAGTGAGACCGCATGGACGTCTCGTATTGGCGTGGCAAGAATTACTCGATCCCACACGGATCTTGTATGGATATTCCCGACATGTGGATGACTCTCATGGCTATGTGGGATGTGTGCAGTGCTTGTCCGAATCAAAGGGGATGTGGCATGGCTCCTTGCTACGTGTGTATGGTTGTCCGGAGATGGAGGACTTGTGTGCATGTGATTTCGGGTTGTAGGTAGCTGAGGCTCGTCCGAGGTGGTATGAGTGGGTCTGGATCTCTTCTATCAAAGCGTGGTTGCGTTGGAATATGGATAGATGTGGAACCCATGAGTCATCTCCTCCCTTCGTATGCATGATTGATCATGTTCTCATGTATACTTGATCTTCTAGTGTGGAGGGTTCTTAACTTGCCTCTCTTCTTGATGTTTCTTTTCCTTCATCTCCTAAGCTTTGGAGTCCATAGTTGCATGTCTCTTCCTCCCCTTATTTCTATCTTCTTATTCTTGGTAGGGTTTCTGGACATGATCCTGCATTTCTAGGTGATTCCGGATATCCTCTTGTGTCTATGGGTGATCCTAGATATGTTCTTGCATCATAAATTTTTCTAAATAAATAACACCAATTTGATGAGGAATGAAGCGTTAACCTCGGGTCATGCAAATATTTACAAGAGTCGTTGTAGTACAAAGGGTCACGATCAAACACAAGGAAGACGGTGTCTCGCCTTGACGAATTACTATTAAACCAATACCAAGAAAATAAGTAAACATAATATGTATGTTACGCTAGAAAGGTAGCACAAAAAGCTTTACATTTATAAACTTGATCTAAATTCCTAAACTACCTAGCGAAACCCGCAGTGTACGGATCGTTATGTAGGAAGAAAAGTATTCTGAGGTCGAACACAAGGATTGAGGTGAAATCAAGTCATTCAATGATCAAAGATAGTGTAAATCTAAACTAAGATGAGATGAGGAATAAAGAAAGTGCAAAACACAATATTTTTTGGATGGTTTTGGGTGATCAAACAAGGATCACAAATATGTCAACAAAAACAAGCAAACTAAACACACAAACAAAAAGATAAGAGATAAGAGGTAAGAAAGCGGATTCTAGAGATTCGGAATTCCGATTATGACAATGGACTCATGCTTCTAAAGATCAAAGGAAGGTTGTGGTTGCTCGGAGTTGGGTGTTTCTCTAATGGGAGCTATTACCGGGTAAGTCGCATGCTCCACTAGTCTCGAACCTAAGGTCCTATTACCGGGTAAGTCTCAAGGAACCTAAGGATGGAAAATCTACACAAACCGGCCACTACCTAAGGGTCAAACCCCTCCTTACCGGGTAAGTCTCGGAAAAGGCAAGTCTTAGGCAACGATCCTAGCACACTCAATCCAATAGCGGCTTTTTTGGCTCACTACTACCTAGAATTCATCATCTTATGTATCTAAGAGAGGAAATTATCGGGTAAGTCTCATCCCTTAAAAAGCTGGGGTTGCTAACATTAGGTCACCCTAAGCTAGATTAAGCTCAACAAACACTAGGATTTCAACACATCTACATCCTAACATCCAGATTTATCAATACAAGCACAACAGAGAGAATCACGGGTGGATCATGGAAACCACGGCCGTGGAACCATGAAGAACGGGCCGTGATTCTCCACTGAGTTGGGGTTTCGAACACAAATCGATCCTAATCTAACATGGAAGTCCATACAATCATAGTTCAAAGCATAAATATCATTCCTTCACCCTAGAATCACATCTATTCAGCCAACAGCGTACATTTCAAGATCAAACTTCACAACTAAAGCATGCTTGCAATTCATGGCTAGATAATGAAGAATAACCCAAAGAAAAGACATTAAAAGCTAGAATAGAAGTTACCAAATCTTACAAAGGCTCCAAGAGCTGTTCCAAGTTGTCAACAATGGAAACCTCACTCAAAACCACTCTAATCTCACTTTAAAATGAAAATCTACACTAATCTCTTCCAAGAATACCCACAATGGGTGCTTGGAAGAGAGGCAACAATGGAGAAATGTTTTGGGGAAGAAGCTAGGTCAAAAAGAGGGAAGAGAGTCCCCAGTTACAGCCTGCAAAATCATTTAAATACCCACCAAGAGCAAGAGTCATCCAAAGAGATCGTGGGACACGTGTCAACGTGGTCCAGACAGAAACCACGGCCCAATTCCACGGGCGTGGTTCTGGTCTCTGGCCGTGGTTTTGCTCCAGAAGCTCTCCGTGGATCATTTAGCCATGAGTTGGTGCAAGGCATGCACCAACTAGGTCCTATGTGTTCTCCTTTGCTCCTAACTTGCTTCCTAATGAGCTCGGATATGTGTCATCACGGGGAATGATCCTCGGATGTATCGATTAAGCTCTAAAAGCTCCCAAAATACTTGCAAAGCATGCAAAAGTCCGTGTAGACGTCTATCTCGACAAATATACATGAATTGAATGTAAACGTCACGAACTAATGCTAAACTATGCATGAATAGCGGAGAAAACTATCTAAATGGATACCTAGACTAACGTCATAAATCGTGTTATCAAAATACCCCATACTTAAAGTTTGCTCGTCCCCGAGCAAGGTCCTACTATAGGCTACGAGATGGTATGATTTATGAATGCATAAAAACAGAAAAATGTTTTTGGGATTGTGCTTCTAAAGATGGATCACCTTCATAGTGATGTTTCATGGTAATGGACAAGCTATCATGTATAAAATGAATGAAGGCACGGAAAGACAATCATACTTCACTCGAAAGCATGCAATGAAGGTAAAAATGATGAAGTCGAGATGATCATGAGAATATCCAATCTAGATCACTAAGTCATACACATAAGCAAATAGGTCTTAAGGACTTAGGAAAGAAGAGGCCAAGAAACGTGATGATAACGTGGGAATTTTCTAAGGTCATGTGGTGCAAATCCGAGAAAGGAACTAAACAACCACAACTTCACATTTATACTTCATCTACCAAAGTGTATTTTTCTCTTTCTTTTATTTTCTTTTTCATTTTCTTTTTCTTTCACTTATTTTTGAGACAATGGCATTGGTGTACAAAAGCCGAAACCTTGGTGATTAGCGGACCTCGGGATTTTTCCGAGGTGCCTCACACCGGGCACACATACCAAGGCTCGTTAGGACATTCGGTTTATCCGACTTTGGCAAGGCACAAACACCCGATTATGTGAATGGTGCCGAGTTACTCGTCATCAAAACCAAAGTCCCCAAACCTATATTTTTTTTCTACACTTTTCACAACACATTTTCAACAACTTCATTTACAAAATTCAAACACCAACTTCACCACCCCATACTTGCTTTTCACACACTCAACACACTAGCATGCTCCTATTCCCGGATGGGTCAAAAGAGGTCAAATTTTCATATCAATTGAGGTGTTCAAACAACATGATCAAGATGAGAAGTAGAGGAAAATGAATTGCCTTAATCATTCCTAGATGATGTGCAAGAACTAGCATGTAATTCCGACCATCAATCCTCAATCCAATCAAGGCAAACATCATAATTACAATTCATACATAGGATTCAAGAGAAGTATTTCAAGTACACATATGCATAAATCCATTCAACACACAAGACCATCCATAGCCAATTCACAAAACAAACTCATCATAAGGGTCATATCCAACTAGGAAGCACAAAATTTTTAAATTTTTCAATTTTTTGAATTTTTGAAATATATATGTACAATGCAAAAACATGATAAGAAACGTGTGACAATAAAACGAAACTATCCTATATGCGATCATGCCATGCTAAGAATTATGAAAACCCCACCCCATATTGAAAGACACATTGTCCCAATGTGCAAATCAAGTAAAGAAGAGTGAAAGAAGTCCTCACAATGTAAAAATGTAGTGTCTTCGGTATTTGGGTTAACTCGTGTGGAGTGGTGGTGTGGATGATCGATCAAGCATGGTAGAGAGCTCTTCATAGTCATTCCAGCGTCGAGACCCGTGCCAAGGTGTATGCGAGATGGGAGCTCTTCCATCCAACAAAGACACCTCAAGCCGTCCAAGTCTCACGTCCGCTCCACCCATGGTTGAAAACGGGATCATCGTCATCAACTCGCCTTGCAAGGCTTCCTCATTACCTAAAATCTACCACACAAACACAAAACACAAAAACACACAAAAACAAAAATAAAAGCAAAAGAGAAAAGGGAAAGAGTTGTACCAATGGGTTGCCTCCCATTAAGCGCTTCTTTTAGGTCATTAGCTTGACCAAACTCCGTGGATATGTCAATCCACCTCGAATACCATGGTTTGCTTGATGAGTCCAAGCAACCATCTTTTACCGGAATCCATGATGACAAGCAAGGGCCACTTGATGCCCAAATAAGCTTTAAGTCCTTTCTTCACCGGTGAGTAGTAGACTCCTTCATCACCGCTCCCTTGATGATAGTATGGAGTTGCAACCATAGGCGCCACCCCATACTTAGGCAATTTGTACTCCGTGGTCACACCGGTGAAACACTTGTCATCCTCATCCTCTATGATCCGAAGAAAGCCGATTCTTGGTAAGAATCCTTCATTGAAGTGCTTCATGACCATCATGGATCTATCATGCTTGCCTCCTTCATTCGATATGAGAGAATCCTTAGGAAAGGGACTCCAATCTTTGTATGTACTCCGGGCAAGCAAGAAAGGATTTGAAGGAGTTAAAGTTACTTTAGGATTCTCAGCAACAGAGGTTTCCATGGTTGAATCCACGGTCGTGGTTCTGCTAGGTAGACCGTGGAACTCTCTGTTTTCCTTATCTCTTGTGAGCTCTTCAAATGTGGTTCCAGGGTTGATGGCAAGGATGTCCGGGGGTGAGAGCACTTCATTGCACTCCTCCAAAGGTGAAGGAGGTGGAGGTGAGTCTTGAAAGATGGTAGGATCTCCTAGGGCAAGAGCATTCTTAATCTCCTCAATCTCCCTCCTCATTTGTTCTTCTCTCTCGGTATTCAATCTCCTTTCATCCTTCAGGGCCAAATCCCTTAGCCTCACTTGCTCCCAAGCTTCATCTAACTCTTCTTGAAGTTCCTTAATGATCATGGTTGATTCGGGCAATTCTTGGATCTCCTCATGGTGAACCTCCTCTTGTTGTAGCACTTCCATTTCAAGCACCATGTGGGAACTCGAAGTGGAGGCAAGGTTACTCTCTAGATCATCCATCTTCCTCAACATTTCTTCTAGCATTGATTCCACTCGATCATTGTGAGGTTGATGGTGAGGTTCCTCATGAGGCAAAGTAGTCATGTGAGCTTGATCATGGGACTCATGATAGGCATTAAACTCCTCCCAATACTCAAACTCATCATGGAGAGGTCCTAGATCTTGGTTTTCCATCCACTCCTCATACTCCATGTCGTCAAGGTCGTCTTGGAAGTATAATCCATCCATGGCGAACATGAAAAGGCAAAGACAAACACAACACAAGATCAAAAGTAACAAGAAAGATAAACACTAAAAACAATCAAAATCAAATGACTTAATCTTAACCTAGTCCCCGGCAACGGCGCCAAAAACCTGTTACGCTAGAAAGGTAGCACAAAAAGCTTTACATTTATAAACTCGATCTAAATTCCTAAACTACCTAGTGAAACCCGCAGTGTACGGATCGTTATGTAGGAAGGAAAGTATTCCGAGGTCGAACACAAGGACTGAGGTGAAATCAAGTCATTCAATGATCAAAGATAGTGTAAATCTAAACTAAGATGAGATGAGGAATAAAGAAAGTGCAAAACACAATATTTTTGGATGATTTTAGGTGATCAAACAAGGATCACAAATATGTCAACACAAACAAGCAAACTAAACACACAAACACAAATATAAGAGATAAGAGGTAAGAAAGCGGATTCTAGAGATTCGGAATTCCGATTATGACAATGGACTCATGCTTCTAAAGATCAAAGAAAGGTTGTGGTTGCTCGGAGTTGGGTGTTTCTCTAATGGGAGCAATTACCGGGTAAGTCTCATGCTCCACTAGTCTCGAACCTAAGGTCCTATTACCGGGTAAGTCTCAAGGAACCTGAGGACGGGAATTCTACACAAACCGGACACTACCTAAGGGTCAAACCCCTCCTTACCGGGTAAGTCTCGGAAAAGGCAAGTCTTTGGCAACGATCCTAGCACACTCAATCCAATAGCGGCTTTTTTGGCTCACTACTACCTAGAGTTCATCATCTTATGTATCTAAGAGAGGAAATTACCGGGTAAGTCTCATCCCTCAAAAAGGTTGCTAACATTAGGTCACCCTAAGCTAGATTAAGCTCAACAAACACTAGGATTTCAACACATCTACATCCTAACATCCAGATTTATCAATACAAGCACAACAGAGAGAATCACGGGTGGATCATGGAAACCACGGCCGTGGAACCATGAAGAACGGGTCGTGATTCTCCACTGAGTTGGGGTTTCGAACACAAATCGATCCTAATCTAACATGGAAGTCCATACAATCATAGTTCAAAGCATAAACATCATTCCTTTACCCTAGAATCACATCTATTCAGCCAACAACGTACATTTCAAGATCAAACTTCATAACTAAAGCATGCTTGCAATTCATGGCTAGATAATGAAGAATAACCCAAAGAAAAGACATTAGAAGCTAGAATAGAAGTTACCAAATCTTACAAAGGCTCCAAGAGCTGTTCCAAGTTGTCAACAATGGAAACCTCACTCAAAACCACTCTAATCTCACTTTAAAATGAAAATCTACACTAATTTCTTCCAAGAATACCCGCAATAGGTGCTTGGAAGAGAGGCAACAATGGAGAAATGTTTTGGGGAAGAAGGTAGGTCAAAAAGAGGGAAGAGAGTCCCCAATTACAGCCTGCAAGATCATTTAAATACCCACCAAGAGCACGAGTCATCCAAAGAGATCGTGGGACACGTGTCAACGTGGTCTAGACAGAAACCACGGCCCAATTCCACGGGCGTGGTTCTGGTCTCTAGCCGTGGTTTTGCTCCAGAAGCTCTCCTTGGATCATTTAGCCATGAGTTGGTGCAAGGCATGCACCAACTAGGTCCTATGTGTTCTCCTTTGCTCCTAACTTGCTTCCCAATAAGCTCGGCTATGTGTCATCACGAGGGATGATCCTCGGATGTATCGATTAAGCTATAAAAGCTCCCAAAATACCTACAAAGCATGCAAAAGTCCGTGTAGACGTCTATCTCGACAAATATACATGAATTGAATGTAAACGTCACGAACTAATGCTAAACTATGCATGAATAGCGGAGAAAACTATCTAAATGGATACCTAGACTAACGTCATAAATCGTGTTATCAATGTACATATATAAAGTATCATAGAAGGAAAACAAAAAGGTGAAAGAAGAGAGAGGAGGTCGTGCGACAAGTAGGAGGTCGTGCGACATGTAGGAGGTCGGTCGAGTCAAAATAATTTCAAACCACCAAAGATCGGTAAGGGAATTCCTAGAACGTTTGTAAACCAGTTTTGAATGACCCTTTAGGGAATCACCCGACTGAGATAGGGTAAGTCGTTTGACGACCCTTTAGGGAATCACCCGACTGACTCATACAATAGTTTATAAGCAAGAACAAACGGGTAGAAGAAAGGTTTGATCTTAAGAACATTTGTAAACCAGTTTTGAGTGGAAAATAACAAAGAGTAGATATCAATAGGGATAAAGTATTCTAAAACCCAGATCATCATAACATGCATTTAATAGATCTCATTGGCAATTTTAAAATATCACAAGTATGGTAGAGTTATGTAATGAAAACTTTGTTGATTGTCAATTCGTGGTTAGTTCATTGCTTGCGGTACATCGTTATTGTCACTATGAATGCCGCTTCTTACCCAAGACGATTGCCAATTCATCAAATTGAACGGAGCATTAATGTGTGAGGACTCCATTTTCACTTCGAGTCAAGGTCACCCTATATAGAACATAGAGTATAAACCGTACTACCATAAGTCATAGACATATAAGTGATACATAAAATCAATCAAATATCATAGATCAATCAAGTCAGGCTTACTAGACCCTAGAGAGGGGCTACTCACACGTACCTTCAACTAACAAAACAAATTGTTTTATTGACCGAAAGGGGAGCCGTCATCCGACAACTACACTAATAAATTGTTTGATGAGGGGGCCATCGTCCGGCATCTATAACAACCAGTGGACCGACAAAGAGGTAGTCATTTGACACCTACAGTAACCATTAGTTTGATGAGGGGGCCGTCGTCTAACGTCGATAGTAAAGTTTCTACAATAAGTTTGGATAAGCGTGGGAAATGAGATATCTAACCTAATGACTGAAGATCTTTATTTATAGGGCTCGGACATGACTTTAACACTTCAACAGGAGGTCATGTTCTCACGCATCCTTGATCTTCTAGTGTAGAGAGATCTTAACCTACTTCTCTTCTTGATGTTTCTTTTCCTTCCTCTCTTAAGCTTTGGAGTCCATAGTTGCATGTTTGTTCCTCCCCTTGTTTCTATCTTCCTATTCTTGGTAGGGGTACTGGACATGATCCTGCATTTCTAGGTGATTCGGATATGCTCTTGTGTTTGTAGGTGATCCTAGATATGTTCTTGCGTCATAAATGTTTCTAAATTTATAAGTCTACAGCTCAAAGTCTTCCCCAACAACAACGCTAATTTGATGAGGAATGACGTGCTAACCTCGGGTCATGCAAATATTTACAAGAGTCGTTGTAGTACAAAGGGTCACAATCAAATACAAGGAAGACGATGTCTCACCTTGAAGAATTAATTATAAAACCAATACCGAGAATGTAAGTAAACATAATATGTACATATATAAAGTATCACAAAAAGAAAACAAAAAGTGAAAGAAGAGAGAGAAGGTTGTGCGACAGGTAGGAGGTCGTGCAACATGTAGGAGGTCGATCGAGTCAAAAGTTTTTCAAACCACCAAAGATTGGTAAGGGAATTCCTAGAGAGAGAATTGAAGCAAGACCCTCGACTGAGATAGGGTAAATCGTCTGACGACTCTTTAGGGAATCACCCGACTGACCCGTAAAATAGTTTATAAGCAAGAACAAAAAGGTAGAAGAAAGGTTTGATCTTTAAAAAGTTTGTAAACAAAATTTTGAATGGATAATAGCAAAGAGTAGATATCAATTGGGATAAAGTATTTCAAAACCCGGATCACCATAACATGCATTTAATAGATCTCATTGGCAATTCCACAATATCACAAGTATGCTAGAGTTATGTAATGACAACTTCTTTGATTGTTAATTCGTGGTTAATTAGGTCATTGCTTGCGGTACATCGTTATTGTCACCATGATTGCCACTTCTTACCCAAGACGATTGTCAATTCATCACATCGAACGTAGCATTAACGTGTGAGGACTCCATTGTCACTTTGAGTCAAGATCACCCTTTATAGAACATAGAGTATAAATTGTACTACAAGAAGTCATAGACATACAAGCGATACATAGAATCAATCAAATATCATAGATCAATCAATTTGGGCTTACCAGAACATATAATAAAGAGAGGCTACTCACACGTACCTTCGAATAACAAAAAAAAATGTTTTATTAACCGAAAGGGGAACCGTCGTCCGACACCTACAGTAAACAGTTGTCCGATGAGGGGGGCCGTCGTTTAATGGCTATAGTAAAGTTTCTACAATAAGTTTGGATAAGCGTGGGAAATGAGATATCTAACCTAATGACTGAGAGCTTTATTTATAGGGTTCGGAAATGACCCAATAACCCTAGATCTCTTGGGATTCTATCTTCTATCAATGTAGAATCAAATCTACTAGATCTTATCTTCTATTAAGATAAGATCAGACTAAAGATAAGATATAAAAAAAATAGTAAAGATAAATGTTGATGTAGACCGATCGATCACGTTGACCGTAGGTGACCACTTGGTCAAAAGTCTCGGTTCTTGTCAAGAAATGCTCCAAGATCATCTCAACAACAACGGGTGATCAATTTATGGGTCAAATGGAAGAGCGAAGGACAGGTTGTCGTGCGGTGTGGAACTTCAGTAATTTCTACCAATGATATTGACTTCGATGATTGCATGAAGCGTTTAGTGTGTAGTAGGACATTCAACGGTAAATGTATCATTTTTTTCTCCGCAAGTGCATAGAATGTCAACAATTACATAAACCAATTGGTACATCTTCGAAATAGCAATAAGGGAAATAGAACTAATAGATATGCGTGTTAAGCTCAAAATGGTAGAGAATGGAATAGAATAATTATGGTGAAAGACGTTATTTGGAGTGCTATCGTCAAGCGACCGGAAGGGGTCTGGTCGAGTGACCGACTGAAGTAACTAGCGGTAGAAACTCGTAAAATGTGGAAGAAAAAGATATCTAACATAATGATTAAAAACGTTGTTTATAGGGTCAAGGTTTAACATAAAACCGTAGATCTATTTTTTAATGAGATAAGATCTTATCTAAAGGATAAAAACATCCATGTGGACGGACCAAAAGTCTACCCCAAGCAAAAGGGATAAAGAGTAAGAATAATAATAGACAATTAAAATGGATCAGTTGAGGGACCGATTGGGCCAAGTTGACGGGCTTAGTCTAGAATTTGCCCCATGATTTTAACACTCAACATGAGGTAGTTTGGAGGTCACGTGTAGAAGATGGAGGGTGGTGGTCGAGTGACTATATGCATGATCGAGCACTTCTACATGTTCCTCGATATTCTTCACTTCAATCTCGGACCTCAGTCATTTTTGTCTTGACCTTGAATCCTTTGATAATAGGAAGATCTTTAGTGTGTATGATCTCATTACGCTAAATCGTGTATGATATATTAAGACAATACGATCTTGTATGATGTTATGTTTAAATCGTGTATACTATATCCACTGATGATATTCAATTTTATTTGAAAAGACGAAATCATTGATAACTATTTTAAGATATAACTTAATCGGCTTTGTTTTGGGTTGAAGTCGGATTTGATTATGTTTTATGAAGTGATGAATAGAAATTGGGGATATTAGTGTGTCCAAAAGGGTTATGAATATAAGATATATTTGATTAAAAATGTGGTTGAAATTAGGGAAATTTTCATAATTAACATTGTTTGTTATTTAATTGAGGATTATTGAGCCTTGAGGTATCATTGTACGATGTTATGTTCAAATCGTGTATAATATATTCACTGATGATATTCAAGTTCATTTGAAAAGACAAAATTATTGAAAATAATTTAAGATACAAATTAATCGGGTTTGTTTTGGGTTGAGATATGATTTTGTTATGTTTTCTGAAGTGAAGAATAGAAATTGAGGATATTAGTTTGTCTAAAAGGGTTATAAATATATGATTTATTTTGATTAAAAGTATGGTTGAAATTAGGGATGATTAACATAATTTGTTATTTAATTGAGGAATATTGATCCTTGAGGTATGATTGTGCAGATGGTAGCTTTAGTTAAGTAAATATTGTAATGAAGGTATGATGAGAGAGGCAAGGGGAGGCCTTGAATATAGTGATATTGTGTTTAATATAGAGAGATGAGTGGAAAATGCGTTGGATTATGTGCTATATTTGCATGATAGAGACATAAGCTTTATGAATAATCCACATCAAAAATGGTGTGAAAGGTAAGATATGGATGGTGTGCATAGCAAGTAGGTAGTAATTGCATGAAAAATGACAATCTTCCTTGTCACATTCAGCCACTTGTTATTGAGTGAGTAGCATGTGAGGCTGAACCTACATCACAATTCATAACCCTAATCCTTATTTTGATAAAACCCATCCAATTCCTCTTGGGTTGTGTTTGTTTTAGAAGAAGAAAAAAAAAAATGTATTTTGTTGTATTAAGAATGAATATTTCATTTACATTGGGAAATTAATTGGATGAGTATAATATGATAATTGCATATGGAGGAGAGGAGAGGTAAAATAAGAGAAAGAACTAGCGAGGGGTGGTGGGTCTAGGGAAGATGTTTTGGCCGGGGGCAAGGACATTGTTGGGATCAAAGCGGAGCTTGTTGTCGACGAAGCAGGGCCACTTGGAGCCGAAGTGTTGCTTCCATTCCTCTTGTGTTTTGTAGTGTGGAAGGTAAAGCTTGAAGCTATATCCTTTATTTTTGCATAGATGTATGATCTCCTTGTTCTGGGAAACCAATTCCTCCACGGGTGCTCCTATGGGATAGGGCAACGAGAATCTCAACAACGCCACTAGGTAGAATATCTCCCCTTCGGGTAGAGCCACCGAGGTCCGGCTATCCCACCTGTGGAACCAATTTTATATTAAAAAATTGCATTTAATATAAAATAAAAGGTTTGCAAATTGTTGATTAGCGATTGGTTTTCTGAATTCCATTATCTTATCTTAATTGTTATTAATAATATATAAAGGGAGGAACGAAGGAGTGATACAAGTCAAATATCATGTACCACTGCTACAATTGCCTAATTGATTTGGAACTTTTATGATGACCACCTAGTTCTATTTTAGCATCTGTGGTCCATCTACAATTCTACACAATATAAATAAATAATAAGAAAAAGAATTGAAGGTGGGGGGGCGTGCTAACCTGCTTCGCAGGAGAGGGTAGACCAGCATGGGCCCACCAATGCCACGATTGAGCATCCTCTTAAAAACCGTGCGATCAAAATCAGCAATGTCTCGTTTAGAGAGGAACATGTTGAGCCAGGGGTGGGGCGCATCCCATATGCCATTGACTTTAGCCTGTTGCTCCACCTTCTTCACACGGAGCAGAAATTCCATGTAGCTGACGTCCACCTGGAACCTCAGCCCCGGCACGAATCTGAGCCGCTCCAGCATTGCTTCTGCGACCTGAGAGGGACAAAAACGTCATTCTGGCGAGAGCTTAGAGATTCGCTTGGCAGTGGGGCCTAAACGTCACCCAAAATCTCAATGATCTGCTAAGCGACACAGACTGATTTTACTTTAGTGCCCCCCGACCCCAGATTTGACTCCACTTCCCCCGAGGTCAAAACCGATATTACACACTCGACTCCTTCCTTTGCTACTAGCTACTAATATAGTCTTTTGTTTTGCATGGCCGTTTTGGTGGGTTATGGTGTCAGAAAATCCAATGCAAGATCATATTTACTTTACATATATTTCATTTATGGAGGGAGGATCGGAAACGCCGAGATTAGAGGAGAAACGCCCACTAAGTCGGTTTTTGTAATTATGGCACGTGGACACAGTGAAACTGGGCTTAGCTAACTAGGTCATCTACGTGGACTGCTGTCTTGGCAAGACTGGGTCCCACCCATGCTCACGGTCAAACAGCTCATTGTGGTACCCCACCATCTAGTAGTTTTCAGAGTAAGTACCAACTGTTAGTTCTCAATATTCCTTTTTCCACATTTATGTTTTTAACAAAATACAAACCAGTAGTAATTTGGTAGCCACAACCAACACGCATCCATCCTACGGCTGACAACCAACACCACAGTACGATGGCCCACGGTAAAAAGATAAATAGATATTATAAATTAATTGGACCAAAGAAAGGACTTACCATGTCGACTGTTGAAGGGGAGTCCTCGTGTTTGTAGTGGAGGGCCACTTCGATGCAGTACAGAACCGAACCGGCGCTACCAGGTAACCGGCTCGGCTCGAACCACTGCTCCGGAACCAGTGGCACAGACTCCCAACCGTTCACCGGGTCGTCGTTATTAGCGAATGCAAAACCCTCCACGTAATCGAAACATTTCTCCGTCTCGCTCACTAGCAACTCCATGTCCTGGGTGAACTCGTCGAACTCGGTGTACACAACCCTTATGTATCTTACCTATCAAATTTGAAAAAAAAAAAAAGTTAATTCAATACGAACCCCAACTAAATAATTCTTAATTTGTAATTCATTATTTGCGCACCATACCATATTCGGTGCTCTCTGCAACACAATCCTGGCCCTCGTGATGATTCCAAACTGCCCAAGACCGCCAAGAACGGAGAAGAAGAGCTCGCTGTTGCGCTGCTGGGAGCAAGTTACAATTTCACCCTTGCCGGTAACGACCTCAAGCTCGGTCACGTTAGACGTTTGAGGCCCGTAACGGAAGGCCTGCCCACTCACTCCGGCGTTAGATAACGTCCCGCCGACTGTCAACCCAAGGTAATCCGTCCACGACCGAGGCGCCCAGCCGGAGCCGGCGCAGCCCTTCAATACATCCTCCCACAATGCCCCCCCGCTGACATCGACATATGCCACGTCATCACCCTCCACGATATTGAAGTAGATATCTCCGATGGACCTCATGTCGACAACTATGCCACCGTCGCCACCGGCCATAGCCTGTCCGTTGATCGAGTGGCCGTTTCCCCTGGCTGCGACGGTGATGTTTCCCGGAGAGGCTGAAGCGGCTGCCCGTACGACCGCCGCTACATCTTCGGGAGAAACCGGTCTCACGACTGCCGCCGGTGGGCTTGAGACCATCCCGCCGAAATCTTTACCGGCAAAGGCAGTAGAACGAAATCCGACTGTGGCACGGATTCCGAGGGTCTCAAGGATGGGCTTGACGGTCCCGTTGGCGTAATCGAAGGCGTCGTTGTGGACGGAGTTGTCAGGATTCGAGTCGACGTCATTTTCCGGCAAGAATCGCTCTGCGTATGCAATCATCTTTGTTTGGGTTTGGGTTTATGGTTACGTGTGGGATTTTTTTGCGGTGAGCTTTATCTTTGGTATTTGGGGGTTTTCTCTCTCTCCTCTGTTTGGTGTAACTGTAATCTTTTCACACTCTCACTCTATCTCTATGAGCACTGCTCGTGCAAAGTAAGATGGGGTTTAAATAGCGGCTGGGTATGGCACGGGAGAGGTGGATTTGATTTTTTGTTTTTTTTTTTGGAAGGGATTTTTCTTAATTATTTTAGGGCTGCTAATCTTTCTGTTATATGACGGGTCGTTTCTTCCTTTTCGGTTATCATTTATTTATTATTTTTGGGGGCGACTGAACCGTTAAATGTGGTATTGTAAAATATTTCAGTCCAACTATAATTTATTAGTACAAATACATTAATATCACAAATTTAGAATTAAATTTGAAATTTATACATCATATAAATGACTAAACTTTAGTATCCGTTTTTTTAATTTTCTATCAAAAAGTCAAAAGTATAATCACAAAATAACACAATCTTGAAGTCACTGACATATATGACAATGATATAGCTATAAGATAAATGTTATAGTTTACTATCATATAATTTGTCATATATTACAACTACAAAGGTTTAGAACATTGTCATTAAATTCGAAAAGACCACCATCAAACGTGGGGCTATCCTATTTTTTAAAACTTGGAGATAACTAATCTACATTTTTATATTTTTTAAGTGGAAAATGAATAATACTAATCTAATTTTTGAAAAGATTAAGATACCAAAGTATGAATAACCACGTACCAAAAAAAAAAAATTGTTCTAATATGAGTAGTCAATTATTAGGCAATAATGTCGAATAAGACGATTTAGTAAACAAATATAAAATCTTTATATTAGTAGATTTTAAAGTATATATTATTGGTAATGTAAATATAATGGTTTATCCTATATTAATAAAAGGTAACCAGATATACAAAGTATATGCCATATTTTTATAAATGTAAAGTATTAATATACAGTATCACACACTATATAAACACATTAAAGTTATTGAATATGTACGTGTGATATATATGGTAATCGATGAAATTGACTTACTTTAATATCTCAAATCCAAATCTAATCAGGTATTTATTATCTTGGGACATGTTCAGTATCAGTATCAGTTTGAGTTTTTATTTAGATCATAGGGACGAAGATTTTTAAGAATTGTTGAGGTTGTTATAAATGGAGATTGTAGAAAATTGTTAGATATTGTAAAATATTACCAAAATGTCATTACACAATAGTTTGAGTTTTTATTGTAAAATATTGTAAGATATTGTATTTGGTAGTTCTGAATGTATTTAATTGTTGGCATTTGATTGTTATTTTCTTTCTTTCTTGTTTGAGTAGACATATTTTAACCAACTCATAATTTATTTAATTTAAAAGAGTATTGGTATTTGCACTAAGTTTTTTAAGCACCTTAATGTGATAACCCTTCTCTTCCATAAGAATCCCGACCGCGCAGGCTCTTGCCCGCAAGCACGGGCCACCGCAGGTGCAACACTGTTGGGCTACGGTCACGGTATAGGCGGAGGTCGGCTGCTTTTATTGACTTTGCTATCCGCTTTCTTTACCTTATAAGTTTCTTCTCCTCCTTCAGATGAAGGGTTTCTTGCTTTCTCCAGACTTCTTCATCTCCTTCTCACGTTTTTCTTCTACTCCTCCTTCTATCCTTGGATTTCTTCTTGTTTTGATCTTGGTTCTTCCTCAAGCTTGCAAATGAGATTGATGCTGATATTGTGTTGATGGTTGTTGTGGTAATTGGTGAACCTGCAACTTGAGTTCTTCCTCATATTGGGACAAAGATTGGTGAGCCATTCCCCCTTTTCTTCTTCTCGTTCTCTTTCTTTCTTTCTTTCTTTTTTTCTTCCTTTCTTTATTTCCTTGTGTTTTCCACAAGATTTGATCTTGTGAGTGTTTATGGACGTTTTGAATGTGTATGTGTATGTATATGATAAGGCCGAAGTGCATGTTTTTGGGCTCCTTGAGGTGGAGACAAGGTTGGAGCGAGGAATCGATCGAACAGCTCTTGTGAGGTGCCCTCTGTGGGATTTCCGCACCTACGTATCGTCATCGCCGCTCCTGCGGCTAGAGTGTGTCACCGCCTCTACGGTATATCTTCCCGTTGTTGTGGCTTGTCACCACCCCCGCGCCTATTCCTTCCCGCGGGTGCGGTGCGCCTTCCTTCAAAACTTACCAAGTGTTGGTAATGTTCTAAATCTTCCCTTGTTTATGGATTTGGTTTAGAAGCATGCTAAGATAGTGAGATCATGATGGTGATGTATGCCTTGATGTGGCTTTGAAGTTTAGTATGGTATTCGATGTTTATGATCCGTATGGATCCCTTGGATGTAGGTATGATCTCTTTGATTGATAGGTGGGTTGATGTAGCCTTGTTATTAGACAGTGCTAGTTCCTACTGAAATTGGAGGTTTGTTCGTGGTTGAGGTTATTTTGAGATTCAGGTAAGTCCGTAGGACTTAATTAGCAGCATTCCTATATTGGATGTATGCATGAGTGGTGGTTGTTTTGTGCTTTATAACATGCGTTATTGATTATTACCGACATGATTGGCCCCCTTGAAGTCGGCGGTACTAACCTTTCTCTTTCATCTTGTAAGGAGTTTGAGAAATTCTCTGATGGTAGGTCAGACTTGGTATACGGGCAGGGTACGTCACCACTCCATATGGTATACGGGGTGTGTGTCTTGTAACACCCCGAATCCGCGGATATTGGAATGCTACAGGCGAGACCTCACAATGGGTCCCGACCCTTAGCTTGACAACAACCTTACCGGACCTTTCCAACATGGCACAAATAAAGGCGTAAAACTCAAAACGTTTATAATGTATGCAAGACTAAAAAGTAAAGGGGTATGACAAGCGCTAAAACTTAGGTCGTTGTACTTTAGCTTATGTCAAATTAGAATCCTAATGTTACACTAACAAGTTCTTGTATAGCGTAAGTAAGGGTCGAACCCAAGAGAGTTAAGTTTCGATTAGATTCAATAACTGCTTATGTAACCAAGTAAGGGGGGGGGGGGTGGACTGAAATGTAACAAAACAAAAGAGTAAGAAAGCAAATAAAAAGGTGAATAGATTGATGAGAGATGAACTACACTAGGTTGAATCTTAGCATGCAATGCTACTTTAGTTGGTTCCTTTTATAAGTATTTTAGCAATGTTCCCGTCTTGATCATATGAATGTGTTGAGCCGACCGGCATCAACACAACTTAACAAGTTAATGTTCCGTAAACCTACAAGAACAAGATACAAGTTAGCTTTCAAACAAAGACAAAGAGATATAAAGAGAAGAATAAAACCATTAGACTTTTCTTTATATTTGTATTCCTTTTTCTTTAAATAGTCACAACCAACTTCTACCTAAAGGTTTTCTACTAGATTAAAGACCCGAATCCGGAATCTATCAATCCTAGTTCAATGCATGCAATTAAACACTAAGGTGATCAAGCTAAGTGATAAGAAACATGCAATTAGATAAGTGAAGCACAAGGAATACAAAACATATACTGAATAATACTTATATTAAAAAGGACTTACAACCAAAGCAGCAATACAACTTCAAAACAACCCAATGAAGCAAGGAAATTAGAAGCTCATTACACAAAGGAAGCAAGGGAAAAGAGAGAATAATGTGGCCGGCCTAAACAACCACCTTCATGGCCGCAGGGGAGGCCTGGCAATTCCGCAAGGGTGGATCTTTAATGTTCTTCAAACGTCTGACTCTTCATTTTTTTGTCGCTTCTGATGTCGAGCTGCAGAGGCGGCCCAATGTCACCGCAGGGGCGGTGGCACTAGATCTTCGGCTTCACAGCTCCGCAGGTTGGTCCGCAGGCAGAGGTTCAGGGGCGCCGGCTTCCCTTCTTCAGGGTAAGTCACTGCAGGGGAGCTTAGGAGAGGCGCAGGGGCGGTGACAGTCTTCGTTCCGGGCGCTGGCGAAGGTGCAGGCTGTGTTCCGGAGTGTAGTGTCACCCGTAGGGGCGGTGACACTGCTCCGCGGGGGCGGTGAGGCAACAACAACTTGTCTTCGTGAATGGTCTTCAACTCCCAAGTTCTTCTAACTTCTTTTTTAGCTTCTTTTAGGCTTCTTCTTCTGGATTAAGAAGTTAGTAGCATAAACCGACTCTAATAGAACAAAAAGACTCTAAAAACTAACCTAAATGATAGTGATTCCATCACCTATCAAACTCCCCCATACATAGACCTTTTACTCGTCCCGAGTAACACAAATGACAGCAGTTAAGACTCAAAGGCCTCAGGAAGCATGGGTTAGATGAATAGATAATGGAGACAAAAGAAAAACCAAGAAAGAAAGAAGGAAAAAGAGAAAGAAAATGAGAAGAAAGTGAATAAGCTACCATCCTTATTGCTCCAAGAGTGACCTACCCGGACAACCTCCTTATGACTCCCCTTCTTATGCTGCCAAACGTCGGAAGGGAAACCTACACTCGGTGTCGCTCATTTTGCCAAGGTGCCCTTTCGGGTTTTTACCTTGCCACTCTTCTTCTTTTCTTGATCATCTCACTTAATCCTCACATCCATCAAGTCCATTTTTGCACCAACCTAATGTTGGTCAGACGACCTTCTTTTTGCCTAAACCACCCTTTCGGGTTTTCGGTTTATCCAAGGATTTTCATGTCTTTTTCAACTTCTTTGGCTTTTTCTCTTTTTTTTTACTGAATTTCAAACTGAATTACAATTCATGAAAAATCAAAGCAAACACAATTCAAACACTCACACAAACTATACATGCAAATGATATTCCCTCCCCCATACTTGAAGCACACTTTGCCCTTAAAGTGGAAAATGAAAGCAAAGATAAATATGGAGAAGGGAGAAAGACAATACCCACTAGTGGGACAGTCCGGCTGGACCATCGGGACCCTCCTCCGGGGGATATGGGAAGTGGCTGAAGAAGTGCTCTTTCCGGCGATAGATGTCGTCGAGACAGTCCTGCTGGGCGGTCAGCCGTTTTCCAATGGTGGTCTCAAAGTTGGCTTGCCAAGCCAACTGCTGAGCCTCGATCTGTTGTTGTTGGGCCACCTGCCAAGCGTCCTGGCGCCGGTCAAAGTGGGCGGTCATGGATGAGGCAAAGCTGGATTGCCACGTCTGCTGCTACTCTATCATGGTCCGTTGATACTCGTCTACCAAGCCTGGTGCTGAGTGGTCAAGGCAGCCATCTGAGCCTGGAGGCTCCTTAACTCGGGACCATCATCTCCCGCTGTAGTAGGCATCTCCTCATCATCCGGGATGGGCATGTGGTCCTCATAGTGAGCCCGGCTGGAGCTCGCAGCATGTCTCTCCACAATGGCCACCTGAGGCCGCCTCGGCACAAACGGATCAGCCGGGATATAGAGCTTGGAGAGTTCATCTCCAAATGGTAAAGACCGAGAGAGGTAGGTGTTGTGGCTCCCATTTGCAAAAGAAAGCCAAAAAAGGTTCTCCCCGTCCCGCTTGAGGAGCTTGCACCTTCGAAGCATCCCTTCCGTATAGAATGGGACCGCCATCCCATCCTCGAGGTCGAAAAGGTCCATCACCTGCTCCGCAATCAGGAATATCACCCCACCAACAACAATATCCCGTGGCTCGTTCTTCCTAATCTGCTTCAAAGCGGTAAGGAAGAGGAATGGCCAATCCGGCACCTTCTCACTCATCGGCAGGCAGGCATAGAGCAATGGAAGATCCTTAAGAGCGACCTTGTTCTCCTCCTTGTGTCCACAAAAGACACTCATGAGGATCTTGGAGAGGAGTCTCAAGCAGGGGTGAGTGAGTTTGTTGCAATACTCACCCCCGACATGAAACTCGGAGCCGGTGGCGGCCTGCCAAAACTCACATAGGGCGGGGGTAGGAATGGGCTCCCACCAATTCTAGGAGGGGTTGAGAGTCACCCCAAAAGCCTCATGCATTTAGGAGTAGTCAAGTGTGTATTTCTTCTTGTTGAACTTGAAGGAATGTCCAACACACGTGATCCTCCTTCTCCATGGTGAAGGTGGCGATGAACTGTCTGCCGAGCTCGGGGTATGTGGGAGCACTCTTCTTTAGAAATTCCCCGAGCCCAACGCTGGTAAGGAACGATTGCATGCTCTCCAACATGTCTAGCTGCTCCAATGTTGGAATGTGCAAAAACCGAGTTGCATACACAACCCGATCTTGCACAATCCCGTAGTGGGTCTTCTTAATCTCGGACATCTTGTATTTCCTTTGGGGTTCCATTTCTTGCAAGTAATCAACCAAAGGAATCAAAAAGTTCAGAAAGTTGGAGAAAGAGATGAACCCTTTGTTGTTATTTCCGCGGATGTGAGATGCGTAGGGGAGGGAGAATAAGAGGAGGCGATTCTTGACAGCTGCGAAGGTGGTGGAGCTGGGGAGCATTCCGCTGGCTTTTGGCTGGTGGAGATGTCGCCGTAGGTGGTGGAGAGTGGAGGAAGGAGAGCGTTTGTGAGAGGGAGTGTAGTAGAGGTGAGTTTAGAGAGATTGAGGGTGGTGATGGTTGTCAGCGGGGAGAAGGTGGCGCAGGAGCATCGGAGGTCTCGATGGTGGCGTCGGTGAGGTGGCGTAGGGGCGTGAATGAGGGTTGTTTGTGAGGGCTTGGTTGAGGGCGCAGGGGCGTTGTGAGAGGGAGACAGTTTGGAGAGACGAGTGATAGGTGAGGAGAGAGAGGGGTTGGTGGGGGTAGGTGTAGAAAAATTTTGGGTTTTCTCTTTTTTTTCCTGGGTAAACTTGCAGGGCGGGGGTTTGTCACCGCGGGGGCGATGACACGGAAGAGGGGAGGCGCAGGCCCAGCGCCGGGGGCGGCGCTGGGGATGCATGTCAGGAGTGGCCGCCGCAGGGGCGTAGGGATGTCACCGTGGGGGCGATGACAAGGTTGTTGCAGACGCAGGCCCAGCGCCGGGGGTGGCGGTGACAATGAGCCGTAGGGGCGGTAATCTTGACAGAAGCTCCTCTTCTTATTCTCTCGGGTTGCCTCCCAAGCAGCGCCTTTGTTTTACATCGTTGGCTCGACGTAAGGACCCTACTTCTCTGCTTGGGCCTCCTCCAACACCATTTCATCAACGGGGTCATTCTTCATTCCTTCAAGGCAGGGCTTGAGCCTTTGTCCGTTGACCTTGAGTATCTTGTACGTTTGTGGATCGTAGAGATCCAAAACGCCGTGTGGGTACACTTCAGCTATCATGTACGGGCCTGTCCACCTTGAACGCAACTTGCCTGCAAAAAGCTTCAAACGAGATTGGTAGAGAAGAACTTTGTTACCTACTTTGAAATCTTTCCGGAGGATGTTCCGGTCATGCCACACTTTGGTCTTTTCTTTGTATGCGGTGGCATGGTCATACGCATCGAGCCTCAATTCCTCTAGCTCTTGCAATTGGAGCTTCCGGAACTCTCCTACCTCCTCTATATTTCTGTTGCACTTCTTCACCGCCCACCATGCCTTGTGCTCAAGCTCCATCAGAAGGTGGCAAGCTTTTCCGAACACTACCCGGAACGGAGACATCTCTATAGGAGTCTTGTATGCTGTCCGGTAAGTCCATAGAGCGTCGTTTAGCCTCAAACTTCAATCCTTCCTTCCGGGAGAAACCGTCTTTTCAAGAATGGTTTTCATTTCCCGGTTGGATACCTCCGCTTGACCATTTGTTTGCGGATATTATGCTGTTGACACTCGTTGGTGGACGTGGTACTTCTTAAGGAGAGCGTTGATTGTCTTGTTGCTAAAATGGGTGCCCCTATCACTTATCAACGCCTTTGGGATGCTAAATCTTGCAAAAATATTGTCCTTAAGTAAAGCTTCAACCACTTTGGAATCATCAGTTTTGGTGGCCTTTGCTTCCACCCACTTGGAAACATAATCCACCGCAATATAAGTGTGCCCAAAAGAAGTAGGAAAAGGGCCCATGAAATCTATCCCCCAAACATCAAAAATTTCGCAAAAAATAAGAGAAGATTGAGGCATTTCATTTCTTTTAGATATGTTACTTACCCTTTGGCACCTATCACACATTTTGCAAAACGCAAAAGCGTCTCTAAAGATGTGTGGTCAAAAGAATCCCGCATCTAAAACCTTTTTAGCAGTTTTGTTGGCCCCAAAATGCCCCCACATGCTTCAGAATGGCAGAATGTAAGGACAGATTGTACCTCATTGTCCGGGATGCAACGGCGTATTACTTGATCACTACAATGCTTCCAAAGGTAGGGATCGTCCCAAACGTAGTGTCGAGCTTCGGCCTTCACCTTCTCTCGTTGTGCCTTGGTGAAGTTTGGAGGGTACTCACTCCTAACAATGAAATTAATAATGTCAGCAAACCAAGGCTTAAATGATTGAAGCTTAAACAAAACCTCTGTCGAGTAATCCGCAAGGGCGCCTAGTTCGAGCCGCAAGGGCGGCTGGTCGCAGGGGCGAGCATGGTGAGGCGCAAGGGTGGTTACACAACAGAGGGTTGTGTAGAAGGTGTCGTTTGGAAAACTTCCAACTATGGCCCTTCCTTTAGTTGGATTTTCTTCCTCTTGTACTAGCCTGCTCAAATGGTCCGCCACAAGGTTCTCACCCTCCTTCTTGTCCCGTATCTCTAGGTTAAACTCGCTTAGAAGGAACACCAACCGAATCAATCTTGGCTTTGCTTCCTTCTTCTCCATGAGATACCTAAGAGCTGCATGGTCAGTAAAAATGATTACCTTTACTCCAAGAAGGTACTGTGTGAACTTCTCAAGTGAAAAAACCACCGCTAACATCTCCTTCTCGGAGGAGTAGTTCCTTTGTGCTCCATTAAGCGTCATGGATGCATAATGGTTGACGTGTGACGCTCTTCCATCCTTCTGTCCTAGGACAACTCCTACATCATAATTGTTGGCGTCACACATAATCTCGAAAGGCTTCTCCCAATCCGGAGACCAGATGATTGGTGCACTAGTAAGGCACGCTTTCAAAGTGTCGAAAGCTTTCTTGCAACCTTCATCCACTATGAAAGTGGCATCCTTTTTGAATAATTCACACAATGATGCTGAGATCTTTGAAAAGTCTTTGATAAACCGCCGATAAAAACCTGCATGACCTAAAAAAGAACGTATTTCACGCACATTAGTAGGGTAAGGTAATCTTTGAATAACATCAATTTTTTCCTTATCTACCTCTATCCCTTTTGAGGATATCACATGCCCCAACACTATGCCTTGTTCAACCATGAAATGACATTTTTCTGCATTAAGAACTAAATTAGTTTCTACACATTTTTCAAGAACAACTTTTAAATGTCCTAAGCATGCATCAAAACTATTTCCATGGACGGTAAAGTCATCCATAAAAACATCAATAAAGTTCTCTATGTATTCAGAAAAGATACTTACCATGCACCGTTGGAAGGTTTCGGGAGCATTGCAAAGTCTAAATGGCATTCTGCCGTACGCAAAAGTGCCAAATGGACAAGTGAAAGTCGTTTTTTCTTGGTCTTCCGGAGCAATGGCTATTTGGAAATAGCCCGAGTATCCGTCCAAAAAGCAATAGTAGGGGTGAACTGCAAGACGTTCCAACATTTGATAAATAAAAGGCAATGGAAAGTGGTCTTTTGACTGAAGGTATTTCTATGGTCGTCTATACCCAATCAAATGTAAATATTGACTTAGCACTAGAACAAGTATAGTAGTTAAGTAAGGGTCGAACCCAAGAGAGTTAAGGTGTTTTATTAGATGCAATTATTGATTATAGAACAAGTAACAAAGGGGGGGGGTTGGTTAAATTGATGAACAAAAACTTATGAAAACGAATAACACAACAAGTAAGAAAATAATGGGTGATTCTACACTAGGTTGATTCTAGCATGCAATTGCTACTTTGGTGAGTTCCTTTTATAAGTTTTCAAGTAATCTCCCGTCTCGATCATATATATGTGTTGAGCCAACCGGCATCAACACAACTTAACAGGTTAATGTTCCGTAAACCTACAAGAACAAAATAATAAGTTAGCTTTCAAACAAAGACTAAGGGATATAAAGAAAAGATTAAAACCGTTAAGCTTATCTTTATATTTGTGTTCCTTTTCTTTAAGTAATTACAACCCGTTATTACTTAAAGTTTACTACTAGATTAAAGACCCGAACCCGTAACCTATTAATCCTAGTTATTTGCATGTACTTTAGAACCTAAGGTGATCAATCTCAAGTAATAGTAAAAACATGTAATTAGACAATGGAGATCAAGGAAACACAAAGCATTACTGAATGAAAACTTATATTAAAGAAAACTTACAACCAAAGTAACAACACAGCTTCAAACCAACCCAATGTAGCAAGGGAGTTAGCAACTCATTACAATGGAAGTAAGATAATCTAAATGTGAAAAGTGGATAATTTGTTTGGCTAACCAGATGGATCATTCTAACAACCAACCAAGGGCTATTTATACTACAAAAAAACTAAATAGGAGTAAATGACCGGCCCAAAACAACCACCTTTAATGCCATAAAGGTGAGTAAACAGCCGGAGTAAAGCTTCTGATGTTAAACCGCAGGGGCGGCTTTCAGCTCCGCAGGGGCGGTGAAGGCAAAAACGCTTGATTATCTTCATGGCCGCAGGGGCGGCTAGGCAATCCTGAAGGGGCGGATCTTTAACGCTTTCAAACGTCTGACCCTTAACCTTCTTGTCATTTCTGATGCCAAGCCGCCGGGGCGTCCCTATGTCAACGCAGGGGCGGTGACACATCCTCTTCATCTTCCAGCTCCCAGGTTGAGGCGCGGCAGAGGCGCAGTGGAAGGCGCAGGGGCGCTGATCTTCGTTTCTTCAGGGCAAGTCACCGCAGGGGCGCCAAGGAGTGGCGCAGGGGCGGTGACACACTTCATGGTTGGCGCTGGCGAAGGCTCAGGGAGCGCTCCGGAGTAAGGTGTCACCCGCAGGGGCGGTGACAAGGCTCCGCTGGGGCGGTGAGGCAACAGAAGCTTTGTTTCGTGAACGATCTTCACTCCTAAGTGCTTATAACTCCTTCCTTAGCTTCTTTTAGTCTTCTTCTTCTGGACCAAGAAGTTAGTAGCATAAACCGACACAAATGCAATAAAAAGACTCTAAAAACTATCCTAAATGATAGTAATTCCACCACCTATCAAACTCCACCATACTTAGACCTTTTACTCGTCCCGAGTAAAACAAATGACAGCAACTAGACTCAAAGGCCTCAGGAAGCATGGGCAAGCAGAAAAGACAATGAAAACAAAAGAAAAGCCAAGAAAGAAAGAAGGAAAGGAGAGGAAATGTGTGAAAAAGGTGAGAAACTACCATCCTTATTGCTCCAAGAGTGGCCTACCTAGACAACCTCCTTATGACTCCCCTTCTTATGTCGCCAAACGCCGGAAGGGAAACCTACACTCGGTGTCGCTCATTTTGCCAAGGCGCCCTTTCGGGTTTTGACCTTGCCACTCTTCTTCTTTTGATGATCTCACTTTAACTCACATCCATCAAGTCCAATTTTGCACCAACCTAAGGTTGGTCGGACTACCTTCTTTTTGCCTAAACCGTCATTTCGGACCTTCGGTTTATCCAAGGATTTTCATGCCTTTTTTCAATTTCTTTGGCTTTTTCTTCTTTTTTTTTTGTGAATTTCATACTGAATTCAAATGCAAGACAAAAAACAAAACAACTCAAAAACTCGAATGAACTGTACATGCAAGGATATGTCCCTCCCCCATACTTGAAGTGCACTTTATCCTCAAAGTGGAAATGAGTCAAAGATAAATGTGGGAAAGGGAAGAGAAGTATACCACTCAGTAGGGTGATCCAGATGGACCACCTGGACCCTCCTCTGGTGGGTAAGGAAAGTGGCGGAAGAAGTGCTCTTGCCAGCGGTAGATGTCATCTATATGGTCCTGCTGAGCCGTCATCCGACGGTCAAAAGAGGTCTCAAAATTGGCTTGCCAAGCCAACTGTTGAGCCTCCAGCTGCTGCTGCTGGGCCGCCTGCCAAGCCTCCTGCCTCTGGTCGAAGTGGGAGGTCATGGAGGCGGCAAAGCTCGTCTGCCAACTCTGTTGTTGCTCCAGCATAGTCCTCAGGTAGTCGGACTGCCAGCTCCGGTGATTGGTGGTCATAACCGCCATATGAGCCTGAAGGCTCGCAAGGGCCGAATCCTCCTCTGGTGCCGTAATGGGCATCTCCTCGTCGTCGGGGATGGGCAGGTGGTCCTCCTGATGAGCCCGACTGGAGCTCGCAGCATGCCGCTCCACAATGGCCACTAGCGGCCTCCTCGGCACGAAGCGATCTGCCGGAATGTAGAGCTCGGAGAGCTCATCCCCTAATGGTAAAGGCAGAGGGAGGTAGGCGAGGTGGCTCCCATCTGCAAGGGAGATCCAAAATAGGTTCTCCCCGTCCCGTCGGAGGAGCTTGCACCTCCTGAGCATCCCCTCAGTGTAAAGAGGAGCCTTCAGCCCGTCTTCTAGCTCAGACAGGTCCATCACCTGTGAGGCGATCAAGGAGATCACCACACCGCCGACAATGTCCCTCGGCTCGTTCCTCCTAATCCGCTTCAAAGCGGCAAGGAAGAGGGACGGCCAATTCATTACCTTCTCGCTCATCGGAAGGCAGGAGTAGAGTAGTGGGAGGTCCTTGAGGGCGACCTTGTTTTCCTCTTTGTGTCCACAGAAGACACTCATGAGGATCTTGGATATGAGCCTCAAGATAGGGTGAGGGAGTTTGTTAGAGTACTCACCCCCAGTATGGAACTCTGACCCGGTAGCTGCTTGCCAATACTCACACAGGTCCGGGGTCGGGACTGGATCCCACCAGTTTGCGGAGGGGTTGAGAGTTACCCCGAAGGCCTCGTATAGATCGTTGTAATCAAGTGTCTATTTCTCCTTGTTGAACTTGAAGGTGAGACCGATACACACATGATCTTCCTTCTCCATTGTGAAGGTGGAGATGAACTGTCTGCTGAGCTCGGGATATGTTGGAGCATTCCTCTGTAGGAAGTCTCCGAGCCCAACATTGGCCAGGAAGGACTGCATGCTCTCCAGCATGCCAAGTTTCTCCAATCTCGGAACGTGCAAGAATCGAGTTGCGTACATAACTCGATCCTGCACGATCCTATATCTCTCTTTCTCGGCTTCGGTCATTTTGTATTTCTTTTGTGGCTCCATTCTGGTATTCAATTTAGCAAATGAATCAGAACTTTCAAAAATTTAGAGAGAAAACAAACCCTCTGTTGTGTTATCCCCAGGGGTGGCTGCAGCAGGCGCAGGGGCGGCAAGGCGCAGGTGCGGAGGCTTGCAGACGCAGGGGCGGGAGAAGTGCAGAGGGCGAATTTTCAGGAGCGACGAAGGTGGTGATGCTGAGGCCGTTCCGGTGGCTTCCTTGCTGGTGTAAGCGTCACCGGAAGTGGAGCAGGGGTGGATTTTGGTGGTGGTTGGTGATGAAGTGTGTAGTAAGGGGAGAGAGTTTGGAGAGAGGAAGGTGGAGCTTGTGAGGATGGCGCAGGGGCGTCGCAAGGGTTTGGCAGTCGTCGGAGGTGGCGTAGGGGCGTCGCAAGGTGGCTGGTGAGTGGCTTTGGTGGGGCGTAGGGGCGTTGCAAGGGCTTGAGAGGGTAAAGACGAGGGAGATGTGGTTGGTGAGCAGGTAGAGAGTGGGTGGGTGGGGTAGGTGTAGGGAATGCTTTTGCGATTTCTATTTTTTTCTTTTCTGGGTAATCCCGCAGGGGCGGGAGCTTGTCGCCGCGGGGGCGGTGACAAGGGAGAGGGGTCACGCAGGCTCAGCACCGGGGGCGGCGCCGAGGATGTGTGTCAAGGATGACCGCCGCAGGGGTGTAACGATGTCACCGCGGGGCGGTGACGGGCATGTTGCAAGTGCAGGCCCAGCGCCGGGGGCGGCGCTGGGCATGGGTGTCACCGCAGGGGCGGTTTTCTTGATAGAGGCTCCTCTTTCTTATTCCTTCGGGTTGCCTCCCGAGCAACGCCTTTGTTTAGCGTCGTTGGATCGATGTAATACTTCTACTTCTTTGACTGTACTTCCTCCAGCACCATCTCGTCAATCGGATTGTTCTTGACTCCTTCAAGGTAAAGCTTTAGCCTTTGTCCGTTTACCTTGAACACATTGTGCGTTTGGGGATCATAGAGATCCACATCTCCGTGCGGGTATACTTCGGCTACTACGAACGGCCCTGTCCATCTCGAACGCAGCTTACCTGCAAAGAGTTTCAAACGTGATTGAAAGATAAGTACCTTATTACCTACCTTGAAGTCCTTCCGGAGAATGTTTCGGTCATGCCATGCTTTGGTCTTTTCTTTGTATGTGGTAGCATGGTCATATGCATCTAGCCTCAGTTCCTCCAACTCTTGCAATTGGAGCTTCCGGAATTCTCCCACTTCCTCTATGTTCATGTTGTACTTTTTTACCGCCCACCAAGCTTTGTGCTCTAGCTCCACCGGTAGGTGAGAAGCTTTCCCAAACACGAGCCTAACATGAGACATCTCGATAGGAGAAATGTAGGCTGTCCGATATGCCCATAGGGCGTCATTTAGCCTTGCACTCCAATCCTTCCGTCTGGGAGAAACTGTCTTTTCAAGGATTGTCTTTATTTCCCGGTTGGATACCTCAGCTTGGCCGTTTGTTTGTGGGTGATAAGCTGTTGATACTCGTTGGTGGACGTGGTATTTCTTAAGGAGAGCCGTGATCGTCTTATTGCAGAAATGGGTACCCCTATCACTGATTAAGGCTTTTGGAATTCCAAATCTTGCAAAGATATTTTTTTTAAGAAAAGCTGCAACCACTTTTGAATCATCAGTTTTAGTGGCCTTTGCTTCCACCCACTTGGAAACATAGTCCACCACAAGCAAAATATATGTGTGCCCGAATGAAGTAGGAAACGGCCCCATGAAATCAATTCCCCAAACGTCAAATATTTCGCAGAATATAAGGGAGGATTGGGTCATTTCATGTCTCCTTGAAAGATTTCCTACCCTTTGGCATCTATCACACACTTTGCAAAACGCAAAAGTGTCTCGAAAAATGTGTCGCCAAAAGAAACCGGCATCTAAAACTTTTTTTGCAGTTTTGTTTGCCCCAAAGTGTCCCCCACATGCTTCAGAATGACAGAAAGTTAGGACGGATTGTACCTCATTGTCCGGAATGCAACGTCGGATCACTTGGTCACTACAATGCTTCCAAAGGTAAGGATCGTCCCAAACGTAGTGTCGAGCTTCAGCTTTTACCTTCTCTCGTTGTGCCTTGGTGAAGTCTGGAGGATATTCTTTCCTGACAATGAAGTTCACAATGTCAGCAAACCAAGGTTTAAAAGATTGGAGCTTAAGATAAACCTCTGTCGACAATTCCGCAGGGGCGCCTAGACTGAGTCGCAGGGGCGGCTGGCCACAGGGGCGGCTTGTGTGAGGCGCAGGGGCGGTTACACAACAGAGGGTTGTGTAAAATGTATTGTTTGGAAAGCTTCCAGCTATCTCCCTTCTTTTTCCTGGATCCTCCTCTTCTTTCACTAACCGGCTCAAATGATCGTCCACAAGGTTCTCAGCCCCCTTCTTGTCCCGTATCTCCAGGTTAAACTCACTTAGGAGGAGCACCCATCGAATCAATCGTGGTTTTGCTTCCTTTTTTGCCATGAGATACCTAAGAGCAGCATGGTCAGTGAAAATAATTACCTTTACCCCAAGTAGGTACTTTTTGAATTTCTCAAGGGCAAAAACCACCGCCAACATTTCCTTCTCGGTGGTAGAGTAATTCCTTTGCGCTCCATTGAGTGTCATAGACACACAATGGATTACATGAGAAGCCCGTCCATCTTTCTGTCCTAAGACGGATCCAACGGCGTAATCACTAGCGTCACACATGATTTTAAAAGGTTTCTCCTAATCCGGAGAATGGATGATTGGTGCGGTGGTAAGACATGCCTTCAAAGTGTCGAAAGCTTTTTTGCAATTCTCATCTACTATGAAGGTGACATCTTTCTTGAGTAATTCACATTGGGGTGCCGAGATCTTTGAAAAATCTTTGATGAAACGTCAGTAGAAACCTGCATGTCCAAGGAAAGATCGGATTTCCCGAACATTAGTAGGATAAGGTAAATTTTGGATTGCATCAACTTTTGCCCTATCTACCTCTATCCCTTTTGAGGATATTACATGTCCTAGCACAATTCCTTGTTCGACCATGAAATGACATTTTTCCGAATTAAGAACCAAATTGGTTTCAACACATTTTTCAAGAACAAGTTTCAAATGTCCTAAACATGCGTCAAAACTGTCTCCATGGACGGTAAAATCATCCATGAAGACTTCAATGAAATTTTCTATGTATTCGGAGAAAATACTTATCATGCACCGTTGGAAGGTGCCGGGTGCGTTGCAAAGTCCAAATGGCATTCTGCGGTACGCAAAAGTGCCAAATGGGCAAGTGAACGTCGTCTTTTCTTGATCTTCTGGTGCGATGGTTATTTGGAAATAGCCCGAATATCCATCCAGGAAACAGTAGTACTGATGACCTGCAAGACGTTCCAACATTTTATCAATAAAAGGTAATGGGAAATGGTCTTTTCGCGTTACCTTGTTGAGCTTGCGGTAGTCAATGCAAACTCTCCATCCGGTTTGTGTTTTGCTTGGGACCATCTCTCCATGTTGATTTTCCACATGGTGATACCTCCTTTCTTTGGAACCACTTGGGTTGGACTAACCCAAGTGCTATCCGAGATAGGGAAGATCATATCTGCTTGGAGGAGCTTCAACACTTCCTTCTTGACCACATCCATCATTGGCGGATTCAACCTCCATTGAGGTTGCCTAGAGGGTTTGGCTTCATCCTCAAGTAAGATCCTATGCATGCAAGTTGAAGGGCTTATCCCTTTGATGTCCGCAATGGTCCATCCAAGGGCCGTCTTGTGCTCTCTTAGCACTTTTACCAACTTGTCCTCTTGACCATTAGTCAACTTGTTGGAGATGATCACCGGCAAGGTATTGTGTTCTTCAAGGAAAACGTACTTAAGGTGTGCCGGAAGGTCCTTCAATTCTATTTCTGGTGCTTGTACTATAGATGGAACAAGCTTCTCGCTTGGGGTTAGTAAAGTGGGCCCAATGGCCAAATTGGAGATAGGTAGCCTTTTATGCCCATTTAATTGCGCTAGGACCTCTTTCATGTTGGATGTTAATACATAATCTACTTTAAACTCATCAATATCATGCTCAATTACATTTTTCAATTCATCAACATCAGAGTTATCAAAAACATCTTGCACAAAAGGTTCAACAATGTCAATAGCACATAAAGAATGATCATCACTAGGAAATCTCATTGCATCATAGATGTCAAATTCCACTACTTCTCCATCAAACTCCATGGTCAATTTGCCACTAACATAATCAATTTTTGTCCTAGCAGTTTTCAGAACTGGCCTACCTAACAGAATGGGCACAGCATGCGAATCATTTTCCATATCCATTACAAAGAAATCAGCAGGAAATATTAGGTTGTCTACCATTACTAACACATCTTCAATTATCCCTTTTGGGTACACATTAGATCTATCAGCAAGTTGTACTACAATCCTAGTTTCCGTTAATGTCCCAAGGCCAAGTGATTTGTAAATCGAATATGGTAAAACATTGATTGAAGACCAAGATCAAGTATCGCTTTGTCAAAGCGGGTTTCCCCTATAACACAAGGAATGCTTACCATGCCTGGATCGCTGCACTTCTTGGGCATTCTCCGTTGGAAAACAGCCGACACATGCTCACTTACTTGCACTTTTTGTTTCCCCTTCAGTTTCTGATTCCTCTTGATAGTGCAAAGTTCCTTCAAAAAACGAGCATACTTAGGATTACTTTTCACCAACTTAAGGAGGGGAATGTTTACCTCGTATTTGGAGAAAATCTCAAAGAGGTCTTTGTCCTCAATGATTCTTCTTTCCTTCACAGCCTCGGGAAAAGGAGTTGGTGGTTTCTCAGAGTATAGTGGCAAAAAGTTAGGCCGGATGTAAGAATCCTTCTCAGTAGAACCTTCTATTGTGTTTTCCGCAGGGGCGTCAGCTTGTATGCGCAGGGGCGGCTCAGGGGTTGCCACCGCAGGGGCGGCGACATCCAGCCGCATGGGCGATGTCTTCTCTGTGTTGGGCGCAGTTGCAGCCCAAGGGCGGCTGTGGGTGCGGTAAAATCGATAGAAGGTTTGCTTTGTGATTCCTTTGCTGGTTTTTGTTGGATTTGCTTCCCACTCCTTAATGTTAGGGCACTAACATTCTCCTTAGGGCTTATAAATGTCTAGGAAGGAAATCCTCCAGAAAGTCTAGATTCGGTCCTTGAAATGGCTTCCGCCATTTGCCCAACCTATTTTTCAAGGTTCTTGATGCTGGATTCCGTTGTTTGGACATGAGTAGCAAAGTGTTTAGTCAAAACCTGCAACATATCTTCAGTTGATTGATACTTAACTTGACGGGGCTGCTGTTGTTGGTTTTGTTGATCCCTCCAACGAAAGTTCTGTTGGTCATGCCAGTTTGGCATGAAATTATGTGCATAGGGATCGTTCCTAGGCCTTTGTTGATGTGGTTGTCCATAACCCATTGCATTCACCTCAACATCGTCATCCTGGACTTGTGGGCACATGTCCGTTGGATGATATGGGTCAGCACACACTCCACAAGCTTTGAGCTGTTGTGGGGTTCCCATAAGTATTATCCTCTTCACCATTTCCTTCAGCTCCGCGAGCTCAGTGGAGATCTCACTCTTCTCGGTATTCACAACATGAACTCCTTTCTTGGACGGGGTTCTTCCAAAGTTCCGAGTTCCTTCCGCTAGTTCCTGTATCTTTTTCAAAGCAAGGTCAGGAGTAGAGTTAAGAATATTACCTCCGCAAGCCGCATCAACGATCCTCCTTTCATTGTCTAGCAAGCCATTGCACAAGTACAAGACTAGATCTTGAGTTGAATATCCGTGAAAGGGACAGCTGGATCAGAGGCGTGCAAACCTTTCGAAGTACTCATAAAGAGTTTCGTTCGCTTCTTGCTCGATGTTGCTTATAGCTTTCTTCAAGCTATTGGCCTTCTTGGCTATGAAGTATTTCTCCAAAAACGCCTTGTGAAGGTTCTCCCAAGTGTCGATGCTCCCGGATGGAAGGTGGTAATACCAATCATCCACTGAATGTTTGAGTGTGAAGCCGAATGCCCTCATCTTGATTTGTTCTTCGGTAATGTTGGCCGGCTTCATGCTCATACACACTGTATAGAACTTCCAAAGGTGTTTGATGGGGTGTTAGCCACTTAGCCCATGGAACGATGGAAGCAAGTGAACGAGACCCGGCTTGAGCTCAAAATTGACTCCTTCCCCTAATGCCGGTATAGTGACTGCAAGGGGGTTTTGAGCCAAGGTGGGCTGCGTGAGTTGACGAAGTGTACGGTCAGCCATCTCTTGTTGAAGTTGTTGTTGTCTTCGTTGCCGGATGTGCGTCCTCTCAATTTCTGGATCAAAGGTAGCATGATCGGGGTTAGTAGCACGGGTTTGAACCATATAAATGGTTCAAACCAATAATCAATAATAACAATAAAACACTAAACTCCCCGGCAACAGCGCCAAAATTTGATTGAAGGTATTTCTATGGTCGTGTATATCCAATCAAAAGTAAATCCTGACTTAGCACTAAAACAAGTATAGTAGTTAAGTAAGGGTCGAACCCAAGAGAGTTAAGGTGTTTTATTAGATGCAATTATTGATTATAGAACAAGTAACAAAAGGGGGAGGGGGTTTGGTTAAATTGATGCACAAAAACTTATGAAAACGAATAACGCAACAAGTAAGACAATAATGGGTGATTCTACACTAGGTTGATTCTAACATGCAATTGCTACTTTGGTGAGTTCCTTTCACAAGTTTTCAAGTAATCTCCCGTCTCGATCATATATATGTGTTGAGCCAACCGGAATCAACACAACTTAACAGGTTAATGTTCCGTAAACCTACAAGAACAAAATAACAAGTTAGCTTTCAAACAAAGACTAAGGGATATAAAGAAAATATTAAAACCGTTAAGCTTATCTTTATATTTGTGTTCCTTTTCTTTAAGTAATTACAACCCGTTATTACTTAAAGTTTACTACTAGATTAAAGACCCGAACCCGGAACCTATTAATCCTAGTTATTTACATGCACTTTAGAACCTAAGGTGATCAATCTCAAGTAATAGTAAAAACATGCAATTAGACAATGGAGATCAAGGAAACACAAATCATTACTAAATGAAAACTTATATTAAAGAAAACTTACGACCAAAGTAACAAAACAGCTTCAAACCAACCCAATGTAGCAAGGGAGTTAACAACTCATTACAATGGAAGTAAGATAATCTAAATGGGAAAAGTGGATAATTTGTTTGGCTAACCAGATGGATCATTCTAACAACCAACTAAGGGCTATTTATACTACAAAAGACACTAAATAGGAGTAAATGGCCGGCCCAAAACAGCCACCTTTAATGCCATAAAGGTGGTGTAAACAGCCGGAGTAAAGCTTCTGATGTTAAACCGCAGGGGCGGCCTTCAGCTCCGTAGGGGCGGTGAAGGCAAAAACGCTTGATCTTCTTCATGGCTGCAAGGACGGCTAGGCAATCCCGCAGGGATGGATCTTTAATGCTCTTCAAACGTCTGACCCTTCAACTTCCTGTCGTTTCTGATGCCAAGCCGCCAGGGCGTCCCTATGTCAACGCAGGGGCGGTGACACAGCCTCTTCATCTTTCAGCTCTCAGGTTGAGGCGCAGGCAAAGGCGCAGTGGAAGGCGCAGGGGCGCTGGTCTTCGTGTCTTTAGGGCAAGTCACCGCAGGGGCGCCAAGAAGTGGCGTAGGGGCGGTGACACACTTCATGTCTGGCGCTGGAGAAGGCGCAGGGAGCGCTCCAGAGTAAGGTGTCACCCGCAAGGGCGGTGACAAGGCTCCGCTGGGGCGGTGAGGCAACAGAAGCTTTGCTTCGTGAACGATCTTCACTCCTAAGTGCTTATAACTCCTTCCTTAGCTTCTTTTAGTCTTCTTCTTTTGGACCAAGGAGTTAGTAGCATAAACCGACACAAATGCAATAGAAAGACTCTAAAAACTATCCTAAATGATAGTGATTCCATCACCTATCATCTTTACGTGTTACCTTGTTGAGTTTACGGTAGTCAATGCAAACTCTCCAACTGGTTTGTGTTTTACTCGGGACCATCTCTCCATATTGATTCTACACCATGGTGATACCCCCTTCTTTGGAACCACTTGGGCTGGACTAACCCACTTACTATCCGAGATGGGGAATATCATGTCCGCTTGGAGGAGCTTCAACACCTCCTTCTTGACCACTTCCATCATTGGCGGATTCAACCTTCGTTGATGCTGCCTCGACGGTTTTGCTTCTTCCTCAAGGAGGATCCTATGCATACAAGTGGACGGGCTTATCACCTTGATGTCCACAATGTTCCACCATAGGACCGTCTTGTGCTCTTTCAACACTTTAACCAACTTCTCCTCTTGACCGGTTGTCAACTTGTTAGAGATGATTACCGGCAAGGTGTTGTTGTCTCCAAGGAAAGCATACTTGAGGTGAGATGGAAGGTCCTTCAAATCTATCTCCGGTGCCTGCACTATAGATGGAACAAGCTTCTCTTGGGGTTAGTAAGGTGGGCCCAATGGCCAAATTGGAGATAGGTAGTCTTTTGTGCCCATCTAGTTGGGCTAGGACTTCCTTCATGCTAGATGTCAATGCATAATCTGAAGTTTGAATGTCAATGTCATGCTCAATTATATTTTTCAACTCATCCATGTCAGAAATATCAAAAACATCTTGCACAAAAGGTTCAATAATATCAATGGCACATAGGGAATGATCATCAATAGGGTATTTCATTGCATCATAAAAGTCAAATTCAACTACCTCCCCATCAAATTTCATGGTTAATTTGCCACTAACATAATCGATTTTAGTCCTAGCGGTTTTTAGGAATGGTCTCCCTAACAATATTGGTGCAGCATGTGAGTCATTTTCCATGTCCATTACAAAGAAATCAGCAGGGAAAATCAGATTATCTACCATTACTAATACATCTTCAATAATCCCTTCCGGGTAAATATTAGATCTGTCAACAAGTTGTACTACAATCCGAGTTTCAATTAGCGGCCCAAGGCCAAGTGATTTATAAATGGAATAGAGAAGGACATTAATAGAGGCACCAAGATCAAGCATAACTTTGTCAGAGCGGGTTCCCCCTATAACACAAGGGATGCTTACCATGCCCGGATCGCTACACTTCTTGGGCATTCGGCGTTGGAAAACAGCGGACACATGCTCGCTCACTTGTACCTTTTGTTTCCCTTAAAGCTTCTAATTCCTCTTGATGGTGCAAAGTTCCTTCAAGAACCGAGCATACTTAAGAATACTTTTCACTAATTTAAGGAGTGGGATGTTTACCTAGCATTTGGAGAAGGTCTCAAAGAGATCCTTGTCCTCGATTATTCTTCTCTCTTTTAGTGCCTCGAGGAAAGGGGCTGGTGGTTTCTCAACATACAAAGGTGGAAAGTCAGGCCGGATGTATGAATCCTTCACAACAGAACTCTCTGTTGTCTTTTCCGTAGGGGCGGAAGGTTGTAGGCGCAGGGGCGGCTCAGGGGCTGTCACCACAGGGGCGGTGACATCCAGCCGCAAGGGCGGCGTCTGCTCAAAGGTTGGTGCAGTTATAGCCGCAGGGGCGGCTGTGGGGGCGGCAGACTCGTCAAAGGGTTTGTTCTTCACTTTTGTTGTTGGTTTCTACTGGATTTGCTTCCCACTCCTTAATGTTAGGCACTAACATTCTCCTTTGGGTTGACTACCGTCTGGGAATGCAAATTTCTGGAGGATCTAGCTTCGATCCTTGTAATGGCTTCTACCATTTGCCCAACCTGTTTTTCAAGGTTCTTGATGTTGGATTCTGTTGTTTGGACATGAGTAGCAAAATGCTTAGTTAAAACCTACAGCATATCCTCAGTGGATTGAGACTTACCTTGGCGGGGCTGCTGTTGCTGTTTTTGTTGATCCCTCCATCGAAAATTCTGTTGATCACGCCAATTCGGCATGTAATTTTGTGCATATGGATCGTTCTAGGCCTTTGCTGTTGTTGTTGCCCATAGCCCAATGCATTCACCTCAGCATCGTCATCTTGGACTTGGGGGCACATGTCCGTTAGGTGGTATGGGTCGGCACAAACTCCGCATGTATTAAGTTGTTCTGGAGTTCCCATGAGGGTCAATCTCTTCACCATCTCCTTCAGCTCAGCAAGTTCAGTGGAGATCTCATTCTTCCCAAGATTGATAGCATGAACTCCTCTTTTGGAAAAGTCCTTCCGAAATTCCGAGTTCCTTCAGCTAGTTCTTGCATTTTCTCCAAAGCATGGTCAGGAGTAGTTGTCAGAATATTACCTCCACAAGCAACATCGACGATCCTCTTCTCATTGTCAAGCAAGCCATTGTACAAGTACAAGACTAGGTCTTGGGTAGAATACCCATGGAAAGGACAGCTGGACCGGAGGTGCGCAAAACGTTCGAAATACTCATAGAGAGTTTCGTCCGCCTCTTGTTCGATGTTACTTATAGCTTTCTTCAAGCTATTGGCCTTCATGGCTGGAAAGTACTTCTCCAAAAATGACTTATGGAGATTCTCCCACGTGTCTATGCTTCCGGACGGAAGATGGTAGTACCAATCATCTGCCCCATCCTTGATTGTGAAACCGAATGCCCTCATCTTGATTTGCTCTTCCGTAATGTTGGCTGGTTTCATGCTCATACACACGGTATGAAACTTTCCAAGGTGCTTGATGGGGTCTTCATCGCTTAACCCATGGAATGATGGGAGCAAGTGGATCAGCCCGGCTTGAGCTAGAAATTGACACCTTCCCCTATTGCCAATATAGTAACCGCAAGAGGGTGTTGAGTCAAGTCCGGCTACGTGAGTTGGCGAAGTGTTCGGTTAGCCATTTCTTCATAGAGTCTCTGTTGTCTACGTTGCCAGATGTGCTTTCTCTCAGTTTCTGGATCAAAAGGAACAAATCCGGAGTTAGTAGCACAGGTTTGAACCAAAAAAATGGCCCAAACCAATAATCAATAATCAAAATGAAATAAAAACACAACTAAATTCCCCGACAACGATGCCAAATTTGACAAGCGCTAAAACTTAGGTCGTTGTTTTTTAGCTTATGTCAAAGTACAAATCCTAACGTTACACTAACAAGTTCTTGTATAACGTAAGTAAGGGTCGAACCCAAGAGAGTTAAGTTAAGTTACGATTAGATTCAATTACTGATTATGTAACCAAGTAAGGGGGGGGGTTGGATTGAAATGTAACAAAACAAAAGAG
Source organism: Fagopyrum homotropicum (assembly GCA_033239125.1). NCBI lineage: Eukaryota > Viridiplantae > Streptophyta > Magnoliopsida > Caryophyllales > Polygonaceae > Fagopyrum > Fagopyrum homotropicum. Next base: position 66,669,307 of record BSWB01000003.1, read on the forward strand.
TAAGAAAGCAAATAAAAAGTTGAATAGATTGATGAGAGATGAACTACACTAGGTTGAATCTTAGCATGCAATGCTATTTTACTTGGTTCCTTTTATAAGTATTTTAGCAGTGTTCTCGTCTTGATCATATGTATGTGTTAAGCCAACCGGCATCAACACAACTTAACAAGTTAATGTTCCATAAACCTACAAGAACAAGATACAAGTTAGCTTTCAAACAAAGACAAAGAGATATAAAGAGAAGAATAAAACCATTAGACTTTTCATTATATTTGTATTCCTTTTTCTTAAAATAGTCACAACCAGCTTCTACCTAAAGGTTTTCTACTAGATTAAAGACCCATAACCGGAATCTATTAATCCTAGTTCTTTGCATGCAATTAAACACTAAGGTGATCAAGCTAAGTGATAAGAAACATGCAATTAGATAAGTGTAGCACAAGAAATACAAAGCATATACTGAATAATACTTATATTAAAAAGGACTTACAATCAAAGTAGCAATACAGCTTCAAAACAACCCAATGTAGCAACCAAAGCATATACTGAATAATACTTATATTAATGTTCTTCAAACGTCCGACTCTTCATCTTTCTGTCGCTTCTGATGTCGAGCCGCAGGGGCGGCCCAATGTCACCACAGGGGAGGTGACACTAGCTCTTCGGCTTCACAGCTCCGCAGGTTGGTCCGCAGGCAGAGGTGCAGGGGCGCCGCCTTCGCTTTTTCAGGGTGAGTCACTGCAGGGGCGCCCAGGAGAGGCGCAGGGGCGGTGACAATCTTCGTTCCGGGCGCTAGCGAAGGCGCATGCTACGTTCCGGAGTGCAGTGTCACCCGCAGGGGCGGTGACACTGCTCCCCGGGGGCGGTGAGGCACCAGCAACTTGTCTTCGTGAATGGTCTTCAACTCCCAAGTGCTTCTAACTTCTCTTTTAGCTTCTTTTAGGCTTCTTCTTCTGGATTATGAATTTAGTAGCATAAACCGACTCTAATACAATAAAAAGACTCTAAAAACTAACCTAAATGATAGTGATTCCATCACCTATCAAGGTACAATGTAGAAACTCAGCCGAGTCCTCAAAACGACACAAAAACTCTGAAAACATAAATCTGAAAACCGTACATCAATCCATAATCCAACATAACAATAATAATGATAATAATCCCAAAATTGCCCCCGTCCTATAATGTATGGCTACCCTCGGTGTCTACTCCTCCACCTCACTCGGCGGAGTCCCTAACCTGCGGGGCATCTACACAAGCGGTTTAAAACCGTTAGCTCAATTCGAAGCATTAGAAACATGGTGAAGGCACATACACAATCATACATCATAACATCACATAATCATGCTCAACAAACAAGTCCGGTTATTATCTTAATTTATTAGGTCGTATTCCGTTCTAATTCAACTTAGGTTTGTGAAACGGAACCACCGTGGTCCCGCCTCAATCCCTAATTACCGGCATGGAACGGTACGGATGCCTCCGATCGTCTAACCAGCACGGGCTAGTCGCCGAGAACCTCCTAGACTCTCGCAAGATCTAGGCAGATGATGTCACCGTCCGTTATCATACACTTGGGCCAAAATAATATATAAAGGTCGGTGGTTCTATTACCGGTTTAGTTGATATACCGAAAGCGATAAATCACACACCACCAAACACACAATGAATCTAATACATCGAATACGGCTAAGTAAGTCTGAGACTATCTTCGCCTCTCAACTCACAACACTCTAGCTTCCTTAGTGAGGAAGCACACAACTTGCTCATACATGAATACACTCATCAACACAAGCTCACACTCAAGAAGTCTTAGACTTCACTCTAGTGATCTAAGCAAGATCACTCAACTCTCAAACTAGGAAAGCATCCTAGGATCCATGGTACTCATGACACTCCCAACAAGCAAAGGAAACTCACAACAGCCTATAATTCACATGATCACTAACAATAGCCTAGGAGAGTCAATCTAGCCTAGAAAGATCCAACATGCTTACACAACTTAAGATCAACAAACACATCATTCCATAAGTGCTCCAAGGATAGCAACCACTAGATGGCATTCACATGAGTCCTAAGTCCACCCTAAGCATGCTTCTAACTAAGAGTAACCATAAGGCTAAGGAAGGAACGAAGTGGAAGGGAGGGAGGAACCTACTGGTGAAGAAAACGCAACCGCGGAAGCAAGCTGGCGCCCCGGAGGAAAGCTGTCACCGCCCCCAGCGGCACCATGGAGCCGCCCTTGCGCCTGGTGGCCGCCCCTGCAGTTGTTCTGGCCGCTCCTGCGGTGGCCCTAGTCCGCACCCGCGGTTTGAGTAGTAGAAAGTCGTCTTCTTCGTTTGCGACTATGGATCCTTAGCTCCAATGCCTCCCTCTTCTTGTTGGGTCTTCTCCAAACACCAACCTATTATCTTAGGCTCCTTTCCACGACCTAATCGAGCCAAGAACACACACATGCACGGATCTAAGGAAAAGCTTCCTCAAGAGCTCCATCCATGGTCATGGATGAAGGGGAAGGAAGGAAAGGAGATTCAACAAGGAAAGAGAAAGAGAAAAGAGGGGAAGAACTTACCAACCACTGAGATCCTTCTCCACAACAGCTCATCCACAAGTAATCTCCAAGGGAGGAGAGTAAGAAGCACAAGAGAGAGTAGAGAGCAAGAGTCGACTAATGTGAGAGAGGAAATGAAAGAGGAGAGAGAGAGAGATCCACAAAGCTGAAAAGGTGGGAGGGAACCAAGGGGTCAGTTGGCCCCTTGGCACCTCAGTTGGAAACAAACGGTCCAAAAGCGGATTAAGGGAAATGAGGGGTCAGCGCGGGATTTTGGGAAACAAAACTCGATACTCAGCACACGTGCCTACGGGAAAGTTAGGCCGCCAACGCGGGAAGCTCTGAAACGCCTTGACACCCGGAATAGAAATTCCGGATATTACAACTAACCCCCCTAAAAACAAGTTTTGTCCCAAAACTTGCTAAAGGTACTCGCAAACCGCACACTCGAAAAATGCAAGAAACTCGTAATGCTAACCATCGATCTCAAACCCAACATCACTCTCATAACCATGAAGACACCTCACGAGGTAATCACATATACACATAAGTAGAACACAAGGCATATCACATCACAAAACACATAGGTAATAATCAAGGAAAAGCTCGGGAGTAACCCGACTGTCCTATCGGTGTCTCTAAACCTACGTATAACTCGGGATAGTTCCTTCGGATACTATCCTCCGTCTCCCATGTAGCCTCATCGGCTCCTCGCCTCGACCACTGCACCCTCAGCATTGGTATCTCCTTCGATCAAAGGCGTCTCGTACTCCGCTCTACAACCGTTATCGGATGCTCATTAAAAGTATGGTCTGGCTCGACCACTAGATCCTCGTGGCTAATGATGTGCCTCGGGTCATGGATCTACTCCCTCAGCTGCGACACTTGGAATACTGGATGTATCCCCTCCAACCGTGGTGGCAACGCTAGTCGTTATGCCACCTCACCAACTCTCTCCACTATCTCGAAGGGACCGACATATCGGGGGGTTAACTTCCCCTTAATGCCGAATCGTCTGATGCCCTGAGTCGGTGATACCCTCAGCCACACCTGGGCTCCTACTCTGAACTCGAGAGGTCTATGCCTCATATCCGCATACGATCTCTAACGACTCTGGGCGGTCAACATCCTCTCTCGTATCAAAGCAACTCTAGCCATGTCATCCTATACCGGATTCGGAGCTACAACAATAGAACTCCCCGGCTCGTCCCAATATAAGGGAGTGCGGCATCTCCGTCCATGCAATGCCTCATACGGTGTCATCCCAATCGACGTATGCCAATTGTTATTGTATGAAAACTCCACCTATGGGAGGTGGTTTGGCCATACCTATCCCCAGTCTAGTACACATGCCCTCAACATGTCCTCCAAGGTCTGAATAGTCCGTTCTGACTGGTCGTCGGTTTGTGGATGGTATGCGGTTGTGAAATGAAGACTCGAACCTAGGGCGGCGTGTACCTGCTGCCAGAACCTCGAGGTAAAACGCCCATCCCTATCCGAGATGATAGTCCTCGGTACTCCACGTAACCTCACAATCTGATAAGTAAACTCCTCGGCTAGACGACTCACCGGCCATGTCTCCCGAATAGGGATGAAACGTGTGGTCTTCGTCAACTGATCCACTACTACCCATATCGCGTCAAAGCTCCGACTCGGCCTCAAACCGGTTACGAAGTCCATGGATATATCCTCCCACTTCCACTGCGGCACGGGCAGTGGATGAAGCTCTCCTGCGTGTCTCTAGTGCTCGATCTTGACCTACTGCCAGGTCGCACATCGGGCCACATGTCTAGCTACATCGGGCTTGAGCCCGCCCCACCAATAAGATCTCCTAAGGTCTTGGTACATCTTACTGGCACTTGGATGCACCGAGTAAGGTGTAGATTGTGCCTCATGCAAAATCCGCTCTCTCAACTCCGTATCTGACAATACACAAATACGTCTCTAGCGTCTCAATAACCCATCTGCTCTTGTGATAAACTGTGGTGCCTCTCCTCTGGCCATCCTGTCCAGAATCCTCGTCAACACGGGGCATCCCTCCTGCTTCTTCCGGATCTCCCCGGGCAAATCAGGTAATACCTCTAACTCGTACAAATCCTTCTACATCTGTGGCTGAACCGTAAGTCGAGCTATAACCTCCTCTCGAGGAGTCCTCCTACTCAAAGCATCGGCGATTACGTTCGCCTTCCCCGAATCGTACAAAATCTCCGAATCAAAGTCCTTAATCAGCTTTAAACATCTCCTCTAGCGGTTATTCAACTCCCGCTGAGTGAATATATACTTCAGACTCTTATCGTCTGTGAAGATCTGGCACGTGGCCCCGTACAAGTAGTGTCGTCAGATCTTCAGGGCATGAATCACTGCCGCTAGCTCAAGATCGTGGGTGGGATAATTCTCCTCGTACGACTTCAGCTGCCGAGAAGCGTACGCAATAACCCTACCCCTCTGCATCAAAACGCACCCTAAGCCTATCTTGGAGGCGTCACTATATACAACAAAGTCCTCTACGCCCTCAGGCTGGGCTAACACAGGAGCGGAGGTCAACCTCCTCTTCAACTCCTCAAAGTTGCGCTAACAAGGCTTGGACCAGACGGACATGGTAGACTTTCTCATCAAGGAAGTAAGCGGCCGTGTAATCGCGGAGAAACCGTCAATAAATCGGCGGTAGTATCCCGCTAAGCCCAAGAAACTGCGCACCTCCTTGACCGTCCTAGGTGGCGGCCATGAAGAAACGGACTCTATCTTCGCCGGGTCAACCATGACACCCTCGGCGGAAACTATATGACCTAGGAATGCCACCTCCGACATCCAAAACTCGCACTTAGAAAGCTTTGCATAAAGCTCTCTATCTTGAAGGACTCGAAGAACCGTCCTCAGGTGTCCCGCATGCTCCTCCCTACTCCGAGAGTATACTAAGATATCATCTACAAACACTACCACAAACTGGTCCAAGAAGTCGATGAAGATTCCGTTCATCAACTCCATGAAGACGGCAGGTCCATTCGTGAGCCCGAACGGCATCACGATAAAATCATAATGGTCATATCTCTTCCTGAATGCCGCCTTTGGCACGTCCTCCTCTCTCACCCTCAACTGGTGGTATCCTGACCTCAAGTCGATACGCAAAAAAACAGAGGCTCGCTACAACTGGTCTAGCAAATCATCAATGCGCCGAAGGGGGGTACTTGTTCTTGATGGTGACTTTGTTCAACTCCCGGTAATCAATACAGAGCCTCAAAGATCCATCCTTCTTCTTGAAGAAGAGGACCGGTGCACCCCAAGGGGAAACGCTCTGGCGTATGAAACCTCTCTCGGCTAACTCCTCGAGCTGCTTCTTCAGCTCCAGTATCTCGATCGGCGTCATGCGGTATGGAGCCTTGGAGATCGGCGTCGTCCCGGGCTCCAACTCAATAACAAAATCCATGTTCCTCTGCGGTGGTAATCTAGGTGGCTCCCCGAATACATCCTCGAACTCACATGCTACGAGAATCTCCTCCAACGATGGTCCCGTCTCCTCCTTCATGGCATAGCACCAGAAGGTCTCGCATCCCTGCCCGATAAGTCTCGCGGCGCGGACCGCGCTAATGATTGTACCGGCCTTCCCGAGGTCTCAATCTCGGAAAATCACCTCATGTCCCGTCTTTGTGGTAACCGTCACGGTCCTCCGGCTGATGTCCAACACGGCTCGGTGGCGGTCCATCCAATCCATCCCGAGGATGACTTCTTCATGCACCAAGTGCATGACATAGAAGTCGACTAACTATTCACGGTTTCCCAAACGTATGGGTCAACCGTGTACCTCTCGGGTACCACTAACCTACCCCCATCGGGTAACCCCACAACAAAGGGTATCCCCTTTACCGTAACTAAGGACAACCTAGCTACACAATCATCGGATATAAAAGAGTGTGTAGCACCCGTATCAAATAAAACTCGGACAGGAAGTCCATGAATCTGAATAGTACCTGTAGCCGCCGGTACTACCAGATCAACAACACTCCTCAACTCGAACACCCTGGCCTGTGTGCCTCTGGTCTTCTTGGTACCCCCACCACGGCCTCTACCACGGCCCTGCCCCTGGGCTGATCCCTCTGTACGAGTCTGACCCTGAACCCTCTGTTGAGAGCCCTGTGGCGGCCTCTGACTACCTCCTGCTACTCCAGCAGGTGAAGAACCCTGCTGAGACTGTGACTTGCCCTCACGGCAAAAAGCGGCTCGTTGACCCATCTGACTACAAGAGAAACAAGCCACGGGTGGTCTCCTACATGTATTCCTCATGTGCCCAAACTCTCCACAACTGTAGCACTAACGTCCCCCGTTTGGTGTCTGTCTCGATGTTTGAGGACTGGGACGTTCCGGAGTCTAGCTACGTCCCTCCCTGCCACTCCTGCCTCTGAACAGGCTGGTACGGTTCTTTGTCTCTTGTACGGTCCTCCGGACTGTGTTGGCCTCCTCAACCCATGTCAGTCCCTCTCGTAGGCCGAAGCTCAATCCTGGTACTCCGTCAATGAATCGTAGAGAAATCCCGCCAAGTAAGCACGAGTGGACTCCCTCGGTCTCATGGAATAGAGATAGACATGTTGGTCCGTTAGAGGTGCAACAGGCCCCAACAATGCTAACTCCGCTCGAAAACGTCAGATCGCCTCAATGACAGGGACATCCTCAAAACCTACCTCTAAGAAATCCTGTACTCTGTCTCTCCGCATTGAATCCGGGCAAAATGTCTCTCTCAGGAGACGCAGTAGCTAGTCCATCCTAGTCACCCCTCCTTTCACCGACCACCACCAATACTAGGCCTCCTCTCTAAACAAAGTCTGGACTATCTCTACCTACCTCTCCCCCAGAAAACGGATCGCCTCTAATGCCGACTCTATGTGCCCAATCTAATGCTCCACCTCTAACCCTACCTTCCCATCGAAGTAGGGTACATGCTGCTGGTTGAAAGCCTTCAACCAGGAATCAGGTCTAGGAGACCTCAACTCGTCTCTAGGCCTAGCAATCTCCACAACCGGCTTGGGTGCAACTACCACTGGTGCAACTTTCTCTGGTTCGGCTCTAACTGGAGTGACCCTCTGCGAGACCTCAGTTGATCTCGTCGGTGTCGGTGCAGGTCCAGGTACGGGTACCGGTGGTGCGGGTGGTGGTGCTGCCGTCCTAAATGCCTCCTCAACTCGGCGTACGTAATCCTCAAACATTGTAGCCCCAATTGATGTTTCCCCGGTCCTAGCAGATGGGGAACTATGCGCCCCGGACCTCACGACTGTCCTACCCCTAGCGTCGGGAATGATGCTCTCTACTACATCCTCAATGGGATCCTCAACTGTTGGCGGGTCCACAACTGGTGGGTCCGCAATGGGATATGTCCCCGACCTCTCGTGCTTGGAGATCTTCCTACTCGTCCCCGTCTCGGGACGATAGGAGGTAGAGGTGGTCTACCCCTGGTGGGTCCTACATACGTGGTAGCTCTTGTACGTGCCATTTGATATCGTTTTGCGTTTATTTATATTTATTTAAATCGGTATATATATATTGTACTTGTAGTATTTAACATGAAAGGAACTTATAAAGCATAAAAGAAAGGAGCCGAAATCCGAAATCCAACCAAAGCATAAAAGCCCAATCATCCTAAAGTCACATGCATAATGAGGTACATACAAGTCCAAAAACAATCCTAAGGTCATATACATATATATATATATATATATAGATAACTAGGTAATTATATATATACTTACACACATCAAAAATCCAGAAATCTATGTCGCCGAGGTTTGCGTGAGGAGTGGTGGTCCCGTACATTCTAACACAATCCCGACTCATGCATATGAATTTTGAAAACAAAAAAGTCGGAACCCGTGGGGTTCTGTTTATTCTCATTCGGCCTTGCGAGTGCCATTGTTTTCAACCTAGGACTCTGATACCACTTTGTAACACCCCGAATCCACGGGATATCGAAATGCTACGGGCGAGACCTCACAATGGGTCCCGACCCTTAGCCTAATAACAACCTCGCCGGATCTTTCCAACATGGCACAAATAAAGGCGTAAATCTCAAAATGTTTATAATGTATGCAAGACTGAAAAGTAAATGGGTACAATTTGGAAACTCAGTCGAGTCCTCAATACGAAACAAAAACTCCGAAAACATAAATCTGAAAACCGTACATCAATCCATAATCCAACGTAACAATAATAATGATAAAAATCCCAAAAATGCCCCCGTCCTATAATGTACGGAGACCCTCGGCTGTCCACTTCTCCACCTCACTCGGCGGCGTCCCTAACCTACGGGGCAGCTACACAAGCGGTTTAAAACCGTTAGCTCAATTCGAAGCATTAGAAACATGGTGAAGGCACATACACACACTCATACATCATAACATAACATAATCATGCTCAACAAACAAGTCCGGTTATTATCATTATTTATTAGGTCGTATCCCGTTATAATTCAACTTAGGTTTGTGACACGGAACCACCGTGGTCCCGCCTCGGCCCCTACTTACCGGCATGGAACGGTATGGATGCCTCCGACCGTCTAACCAACACGGGCTAGTCGCCCAGAACCTCCTAGACTCTCGCAAGAGGTAGGCAGACGATGTCACCGCCCGTTATCATACAATGTGGCCAAAATAATATATAAAGGTCGGTGGTCCTATTACCAGTTTAGTTGATATAGCAAAAGCGATAAATCACACACCACCAAACACACAATGAATCTAATACATCGAATACGGCTAAGTAAGTCCGGTGACTTACCTCGTCTCTCAATTCACAACACTCTAGCTTCCTTAGTGAGGAAGCACACAACCTGCTCATACATGAATACACTCATCAACACAAGATCACGCTCAAGAAGTCTTAGACTTCACTCTAGTGATCTAAACAAGATCATTCAACTCTCAAACTAGGAAAGCATCCTAGGATCCATGGTACTCATGACACTCCTAACAAACAAATGAAACTCACAACAGCCTATAGCTCACATGATCACCAACAACAGCCTAGGAGAGCCAATCTAGCCTAGAAAGATCCAGCATGCTTACACAACTTAAGATCAACAAACACATCAAGCCATAAGGGCTCCAAGGATAACAACCACTAGATGGCATTCACATGAGTCCTAGGTCCACCCTAACAATGCTTCTAACTAAGAATAACCATAAGGTTAAGGAAGGAACGAAGAGGAATGGAGGGAGGAACCTACTGGTGAAGAAAACGCAACCGCGGAAGCAAGCTGGCGCCCCGGCGGAAAGCTGTCACCGCCCCCAGTGACGCCCTGGAGCCGCCCCTACGCCTGGTGGCTGCCCCTGCGGTGGTTCTGGCCGCCCCTACGGTGGCCCTAGTCCGCCCCGCGCCTCTGAAGATCCGCCCCCGCGGTTTGAGCAGTAGAATGTCATCTTCTTCGTTTGCGACTATGGATACTTACCAACCACTGAAAAGGTGGGAGGGAACCAAGGGGTCAGAGCGGGTTTTGGGAAACAAAACTCGATACTCAACACACGTGCTAACGGGAAAGTTAGGCCGCCGATGCGGGAAGCTCGGAAACGCCTCGACACCCGGAATAGAAATTCCGGATGTTACATGTCTGATTCCACTCCAGAAGGTTATGGGACCCAAAGGAGGGAATGATATAATTCTCGTGTCACAACCATAAATATGGTTTGAGTGTATAACGTTATAAAGATAATTAAACGGGTAAATGTGTGATAGCATGCTTGGTGTTTCTCGTTGTACTGATGTGTGTATATGCTTATGCATTATCTTATATATGAATTGTTAGCTAACGGTTTCATACCGTATTGTAGATCCTTTGTAGGATAAGAAGACTGTAGGGTGATTTGGAGGAGTGATCAGCCGCGGACTTCCGTACATCTAGGATGTTGGGCTTTTGGGTTGTGTTATGTATATGTTGTTGATGTTTTATACTCGGTTTGTGGGGTTTGTATGTATTATGATACTCGATGTTTATGTTTTATAAAGGTTCTTTATATTTATTTGTGCCTAAGATTCAATGAACTTGTTGTCAAGCTAGGGTCAAGACCCATTGTGAGGTCCTAGCCCCGTGACACTCCGAGTCCTACGGATTTGGGGTGTTACACTTAATAACCTAACAATATTAATAGATTTTCTTGTAAGACAATGTTCTTGCCATTATCAAAACATAAATCCTCATAAGCCTTTTAAACTGATAAGGAACTCATTTAATACTAAGGTTGCATTTGGCTGCAAAGAAGCACTAGTGATTTCGAGTGTTTACGTTTTTAACGAGTGTTTGGCTTTCCGAAAAACACTAGTGATTATTATTTTCGGAAGTGTTTCCGAAACCCTCGTTTCAAAGAGTTTCCGTAAAAATACTAGTGTTTTTTGCATAAAAAATACTTTGTTGCCCTAATACTTTATCCATAATTACCATATAAACCAACTATATACTTCACCCTCTCACACCTAAAAAGCCAATCTCCTGTAACAACAGAAGACTCTCGAAATAATCGGGCATGGATTCGCCGGCCATGGATCCATCGGGAAGACAATGAACGACTCTCGGAAAGTACTATGCTGCCCTTATTGTTAGTTTCCTTCAATACGTCAATTTAAAGGTAAGGTATTAATTTCCTAGTTATTTTATTCCTAAGTTAGTTTATTTTATTCCTAGTTTGTTAATAAGTTTTACTTAATGATTTTAGTTCACATTAATTTAGATCGTTTATTTTATTGTTTATCTTTATCGGCCTATGAAGCTATACCTCATTAATAAAACAGTTTGATTATTAAATATGACTTGTTCGCCATAGTCGAGGTCTCACGATCTTAGACTAAGGAGTTTGTGTGCATACGAGCGCACATCCGCGTTACACCCACGTCTAACGCATAAGTACAACGGGGTTCCATCCTAAAACCAATTAAAAATAGGAGGAGGAGCCCAACAACCATATATTAGGCTCGAAATCTCTAATTTTTAGGTGTGAGAAGTTATTGTCTCCAACACTCTAGCTAATTATATATTTTCCTTCCAATAGCTCTAGATATTGCTCAATAATGACTCAATCACGAAATGCAACATAAAGCTAGTATAAATAGAGTTGGCAAAACATGACTCGATTTGTGAAATTGGCCTGACGAACCCGAAAACTTTGAGAAAAAGAGAATATTTGGAACCGACCCGCTTGAAATCGATTTAACTTGAAATAATAAATAACCCAAATGTTCGAACCCGAAAATGAGCCAGATCCCGAACCCGAAACCCGAATGAAACCCGAACCCATAAAGCCCAAGTAGAATAACTCGATAACGACTCGATAGGTTAGAGTATCCCGACACAAAATGACTTGATAGCCCGAAGTAACGTGAGCCGAGATGATCTAAAACAAAGTAATCCGGCTCGAAATGACCCTATAGTCCGAAATAACACGATAACCCGACCCAAGATAACCCGACAAAAAATATATTCTTGATAAATTGAAGTAAAAATGTTGTGACGGGTATTATTAAATCAATTCTATTTTTACATCATAAGTTCATAATATGAAAAGAATATGAAAAGTTCTCATATTTTATTTTTAGTTTTTTATTAAAATGAGAAATTAATTAATTTTTATTAATTATAAATTTTGAGTTAACTGTATATTTTTTTACATGATTTATCAAGAGAGAAAAACAGATAATATTTATCTATAAATAGGGTAACGATGACCCGTGTTTAATATCTTCCGGCTTTCATATATGATTTACCACATAAGATTTTTATTTTAATTCTAAATTCATTTTTTTAACTTAAGGTTTATTCTACATATTAAATAGTAGTCTATAGCAAGTTGTTTTAATTCTTATTCTTATAACTTGTTCATCTTAAATATAAGACATGTATTTAAATATCAAAGATAAGTTTCTCATCAATATAAAGAACGATGATTATGATAATGATAATTGTACTAGTCAGTCGTGTTAAATATCTTTCGATTTTAATACTTGGTTTACTATATAAGATTTTACTTCAATTCTACCAAATTTTTTTTTAAGTTTTATGATACATATTAAATACTAGAAGTTTATAGTGAGTTGTATATTTCATGTTCTTATAACCCATGCATGTTAAATATAAGACAGGTACTGAAGTATCAAAGATAAATTTCTCATTAACAGAAAGAACAATAATTATGAATTTATGATAATGATAATTATAAGACTTTGAATTTTATTTGGGTTACGATATGTGACTTTGATTTTTCTTTATTTTACTTTTTATGATAAACAAAGTAGGAAAAACATTTACGGGTCAAAGAGATTAGTCGGATATATTTGGATCAAACGGATTAGACAAATCTAATGAACCAGTCGGATATCCAGATCATGTTAAAGTCATTTTCAATCTAACTTATGTGGCTAAATTTATTCAGATCACCATTCATATTCATGGATAATTATCCGATCCATATAAAATCATCTTCAGATACCATGTTTCAAATCTGGATCAAATGAATAATTAGCCGGATATACAAACGGATCTATATCATATCCTGATCCGGGTTTCCTAAAATTTAGAATATGGATTTCCAAGTATTTAAGTCGGATCTATTTGTTGCACAAACTTTGTCATAATTCATAACCCAAAAATATTTTATGAGCTACTTGACCCAACCGGATAATCCATATTCAACTCGACAAATTGTCAAATCCAAAATTGACCCAAATCAAGACGTTGGGCAATGAAAATCAGTTTTGACCTAACCCGAACATAGATTGGCTCGCCTTAATTGACACCTCTAACTGAAACCATTTAAAACCAAAATACCCCACCCAAAATGACCCGAGAACCAACTAAACCGATTCGTTGTGGCCCAAGAATCGAGGCTACCTGCTAACACGTTCCAACCCGAACAATTAGTCCCCAACGGAACTGACCGAAACACGTGTCCCTTTTGCCACCACTAAGTATATACATCCATATAAAAATAGATAAGGATTCTAATTTAGGATTATGCAAATCTACCCTAAATGGTGTTGTAAATGTACATGTAAAACATTAGAAAAGTAGATAACATGAAACACGTGTCCTTAAAAAACAAATATTTAGTTTTGTCTTGTATTAAAAAATAAAATAAACAGTTAACTTGCGAAAAGAAAGTCTTAGGATTAAAAAAAAAAAGAGTTGCAAAGAAGGAGTCTTTTGGTTGTAACCAATAATACTAAAAATGGGTTTTATTTGAATAAGGAGTGGATTGCTCTTACATCAATTAAAAATAGCTAAATTGTTATTTGAAGATGAAATGTCCCCGAATAGACTTGGTATTTCCATGCCGCCTGACGTGTGTGAATAGCAAGAAGACTAATTCGATTTTCTTTTGTTATTTAAAAAGTCAAATATTTCAGATGTAGCCAACACGTACTTACTTGATAAGGTCAACTCATGATTCATCAAAATACCTTATATATATATATATATATATATATATATATATGTCTTTGGAATGGAATGTTGGCAGGCCACTCTACTCGATCTCTACTTTATTTATTACCAAGTCAAATATATTAATATCATAACAGTGAGATAAGTCAACTAATACTTTAACTCTATTTTTTATATTTTTCTCACATTTCCCTCTTTCATGCTCTACAACCACCGTTAACTCTTAATACATAAATAGATACACTTAAATTTAATATAATAAAATGTTCAACCGTCAGTTTGTGGCCATCCCGTTCATGTATTATTATTATTATTATTATTATTATTATTATTATTATTATTATTATTATTATTATTATTATTAGTTTGGACTACCTTCTAGAGGTAGTCCACCACAAAGCATCCTTACGGATAAAAACACGAAGTTTGGGATCATTAGAAAATTTGGTTTTTGAGGGTCGAGATTTCCAGATGGGTCAATCAGTCAGCAACACAGTTGTTATCTTTGAGAACATGTCTGATCCAGACTTCGTCAAAAAACAAAAATTCAGTATGGAGTTGGATAATATCATCACGATCTCCCACGAACAACTCCATAAACCTTGAGTGTTCCTTAATAACACACAAGTTATCACCCTCGAATCAATATTTTTTTTTATCTACAATCTAATAGCCTCTTGTAATCTAGATTTAAGAGCAAGAGCTTCAAATTTTATTACCGAATTGAAGTTATATTTATGAGCATCAATGCTAACAACTTCTCCATTGTGATTCCGAATCACATATCCAATCGATGTTATGTCCGAATCGAGTTTTGATCCATCAAAGTTAAGTTTATGGAAGCCGGGTTTTTGTTTATCGCACTTAATATTGTGTTTTTTCCTTTTGGTAGAGTTATTGTCCTTTCCTATTGTTTTATATCATAATCGTCCTCGTTAATGATGTTAGTTTTTCACTTACAAATTTGGTTTTTAATGAAAATGATTACCTTATTACAAGGATCAAATAGGCTCATTACAAAAATGATTTTGTTCCTAAAGAACTAAATGTTCCACCAGTGTAACATCTGTAATTTTTATTCCGGTTGTTGAGCGGATTATCGATCTTCCCGCAGGCGCGACTCAGTTTTCCCGCAGGCACGATGTGCTGAGTGATAGGTTTTTAACTCGTTTCCGTTCCGACCCTTCGTTTGGGTGAGTGACCCTTCGTTTTGGGCGTTAGACCCCTCATTCTCTTAGAGATAGGGCTATTGACCTTTGCTTTTCCCCAAGGGACGCAACCCTCTCTCTCCTCCCATTTTCTTCTCACGTGTTTCCCTCTCCTTTTCCTCTTCCTTCTCTTCTCTTCGCATATTCTCCCATGGTGGAGCTTCTTCCTCTTGTCCTTGCTTGTGTGAGTTGTGCACCCATGATTAGTGTATTGTAGATCCGGATTGGTAAGGGTAAGTCTTTCTCTCCTTCTTCCCTTCTTCATCTTCTTCTTCCTTGAGCTTCAATGGTGGAAGCCATGGTTTCTTAGCTTTCTTCCTCTTTATTATTGCATGTGCTCGAATCTAGCTTATATCATGTGTGGTGATGATGTTGAGTGTGGTGATCATTCTGGATTGGAGCAAGCGAGCCTTGAGTGGCCGGGTACATCAAGAACCAATCGAAGAGCTCGTTCGGGATCGCCCTCTGGAGTTTGACCACACACGCGGCTGGACAGCGCCGTGGGGGCGGCTACTGCACCTGAGCTGCAGGGGCGGCCCAATAAGCCGCAGGGGAGGCTGCCCAGGGCCGTAGGGGCGGCCATTGGCTCGGCTAGCCTCCCCTTGCGGCCTTCTTCTCCTCTTCGCGGTTGTGATTCCTTCCTTCCGTGCCCGCGTCTTTGCCCCAGTAAGTATCCTCCTTTCAGCTCGTGTTCCTAACCTATCCTAGAGTGTATACATGTTAGAAGCATGATAGGATTGAATCTAGGATAATTGGGAATGCCATGTAGTGGCTTGTGGACCTTAGGCGAGTTTGTGAGGTTTTCAGTATGATCTAAGGCTTGATGTTTGTATGTTTTTGAGTTGGTTCTTGCTCGCTCAAAAGTGTGTGTGTCAAAGTTTTAAAATTTATAAAACTGAAATCAAAGCAAGCGAACCCGCAGTGTACGGATCAACGTAGTAATGCAAGAATTCCAGAGTATGGAACTCAGGGATTTGGGAGAACAAAAATAGTTCACAAATTGTCAAACAAGTAAATATAGAAGCTTTGCAAATAATATTGGGAAAATAGCAATTCTAAAGATCCGGATATCCAATTGTGGCAATCGATTCAAGATATTCTAAAGATGTAAGGACATATTCGGAATTGCAAAGGTATATATAAGGTAGGGTAATTGCACGGTAAAGTTCCAAAACCCTATATGGCTCACCCAAAGGCTCTCTCTATAAAGGTTGTTGAGGCTGCAATATAGAAAGGATCAAAGGATAAGAATTACTCTCAAATACCCATGCCCAAATCCAAGAGAATCAAAGATAAGCCAAAACGGTCAAGATTGTGACACTCAAAACCGAAATAGAGGATGTTGAGTCTTACTACTACCTAGAAAAGGCAAGCCAAGGCTAGGTTAAAGCAAATCTTTAACTTTGGATCAAAGCAAAAGCAAAGGGCGTACGACAGAGGAAACCACGACTGGATCTTGAAGAACCACGGCCTTGGAACTCAAAAACAGACCGTGGAAAATGTCGACGACGAGGTTTCTCGCAACTCTCAGGGTCCAATCTGTTTAAGTTCAGTCTATCATCATCTATGTCACAACTATCAACCCTTCACCTTAGAATCACTAAAGGGTTTTAGCCAATAATCATTGTCATTGAATCAATAATTAAGTTTAAAAGAGAAAAAGGGTAAAATCTCGAAAACTCAATAATAACCAAACAATCAATCTCAATTTAATCCAAAGTATATGTGTTCAATGTATGCGGAATAGGAAACAGAAAACCTCACAACAATCTATAGGAACAATGAAGAACGGGATGTCAATCCGTCTTCGAAAGGAATCCTAAGATATTCTCCAAGTACGCAATCTCGAAATGCGTCCTTTTCGGAATCTTCCCTGTACGCAATAAGATCTTCCTAAGCAATGCTTCCAAAATGTACTCCGTGTGGGATGTATGCAACGTCCCTATTTTCTCCTTTCTTCAATCTTCTTATAGGGGAAAAGTAGGGTTACGAAAAGCCCGATAACCGCTGCTGACGTAGCAAATATGACACGTGGCAACCGTTATAGAAATCACGGTCTAGTGTAAACTTCCACGGCCGTGGAACCTTTCTGTTGCTCTCGACCTTGTTTTTCACGCCCTCAATGCCTAAACCACGGTCGTGGTTCTCTTGGTTTGGCCGCGGGAACTTAAATTCCTTTGTAAAAGCCTTTGATTCGTAAAGTTCTCTAATCATGCCCCTTCTTTAACTTCTCCAAGGCATCCTCTTGATATCAAGCATGATCAAATACTCCTATCTTCTCATATATGCTCCAATCCAAGCCTTAACTAAAAATAAAACAAAACTTGTGTAGATCTCTATATCGACAAAATAGGTGAAAGTGCTCATAAATGCTTCAAACTCATATCCATGTACACAACTAAAAGGGAAAAACAATCAAAACAAGTGCCTAAAATATTATCATATTTCATGCTATCAGTTCTTCAGAGGAGTGTAGGGCTTCCTTGTGAGGGTTAAGATGGTGAGTACATGGTTGTGAGATTGTGAGCTAGGATGTGCATAGAGTTGTTACCGTTGAGATTGTTGAAACTAGGCTTGTTTATCCTAGTATGGGTTATGGTTTATGATCTTGCGAGATCATCGGGTCTAGAAGTCTAAGGACTTCTAGCTTATGAGAGTGATATTAATTTATGCCTTGTTATGATCAGGTGATGAGTACCTTCCTACGGGAAGCGAGAGCAGTATTGGTTGGTTTAGCGTTGGGACGAGGTAAGTCTCCAAACTTACTTAGCTCGTATTCTTTGTATTAGTATAGATGTGTGATTGGTTGTGTGTGTCTAATTATCTTTATAATACCAAACGAAACCGGAACTAGAACGGCCTTGTGTGATTTATATATTGGCCCAAGTGTATGATAACGGGTGGTAACCACTTGTCCGGTCCAAAATGGGGTGACTGGGAGGTGCCTTGCGACCTGTCCAGCGGGTGATGCTGATTCACATCAAGTACAAATCCATTTTGTGAAAGGGGACAAGGGCGAGTTCGTTATGAATCTCTTGTTACACCATAAATGGTTAGTAATGGAAATAACGCAATTGGAAAGATAATAAACCGGCTTGTGTGCGGGAGCATGATGTGTGTTTATGTTGACTTATGTGTGTGTGTGTGCGAGTACGATGATTCTAATGCCTTGAAATCTAGCTAACTGTTTTATACCGATATTGTTGTAGTTTCCCTGCAGGTTAGGGACGCGGCCGAGAGATCCAGAAGAGTGGGCAGCCCGGGTCCGTACATTGTAGGATGGTTCGTGGAAGGCGAGTCTTGTGTTATATGCATATTGTTTATTGTATGTTTTCGATGGTTGGTCGTTGAAGTTGTTAACTCGGCTGTAGTCTGTTGTTGTTTATTTCCGGGGATCATATCATTTGCATTAAAATGTATTTCGTTTCTGGATTTTATTTGAGTCTTGTTGCAAGATCCGGTGAAATTGTTGTCAGGAAAAGGGTCGGGACCCATTGTGAGGTCTTCGCCCGTAGCACCCCGAGTCGCGTGGATTTGGGGTGTTACAAAGTGGTATTAGAGCCCTAGGTTGACAACAATGACACTCGCAATCTTCTAAATGCTGAATAGAAGGAAACAGAACCCTCAAGGGTTCTAAGTTTAAAATGAATTTTCGTTTTCAAATCACGAGCATAGTCAGTCAGGGTAGAATGTACAATATATGCGTATTGTAGTTATTGGATTTTAATATATATATATATATATATATATATATCTATATATATATATATATATGTATATATATGTAGATATGTATAGTATATGCGGATTGTAGTGATGCACGGTGGACTTGATAGGTATCCTTGTGGATTGTAGCTATGTATGATATACACTTATACATGTGGTATGATAGGATCTTATTAGCTTTTGAACCTTGTACTGTTGTAATGTATTTTCTGGATTTGGTATGTTAGTAATAATGTGGACATAGGACTGATATAGTCTTTTTTCGGATACTTATTATATATAGTAGCATATGAAGATACATGATGATGCATCCTTGGAGGTAACCAAGGATAACTCCGGATCTAGATCAAGCAAAACTCCAACTACTCGTTGATTCTTTGTGCAGCGTTGTATCGTTTCAGATCCAAAGGGGCGGAAGCGATGAAGAAACAAAGGTTAGTTCGATATAGAGAGATCGAATAATCCTTTTTGTGTGGATCGAAGGTTGATTCTTAAGAAGAATCCTCGAATATGGATTTCTTGGATCAAAGATGAGATCCACGGAAGAAATTTGAGAGATAGAAGAGAGATTTTGATGCCCAAGCTAAGTAGGAGGAAATTCTTCTTCTCAAAACTTAGTAATATTGAACATGAAAAATAAGTGAGGCAAGATATCTCTTATATAGAGAGTCTTGCCTACCTATGGGCCAACGGGCCAAACAAAAACACATGACGAAAAGCCCAAAAGGGAAAACCCTAAAAGGATAAGATCAAAACCTAAAAAGATAAGATCAAAAGGGAATATTCTTATACGGAATATCCCTTTTATTACATAAAAAGGAAAACATGAAAATATAGTCCGAAAATAAGCTAGCTTCATGCCATGGAGTCGGAAAGACGAGACATGCTGCTAACGGAACCGGTAGCCTATTCCATGGTGGTGTAGAGACACGGCATGCCGGTAATGGAACCAAGTGAAGAAGTGGTGCGGGCGATGATGGAGCCGGTGGCTCGAGCAATGGCCTTAGCTCGGGATCGGGTGAGCGGTCCATCTGAGCGAACCCTTAGAGCCTCGTCCTCCTCGTCTACGGTCAACGTAAAAGGGACATCCAAGGGTGCATCAGTCCCCCATCTTGGCTGTGAAACGTCCCCGTTTCACCTTCGTCAAAGAGGGGATCAACATAAGGGCAAAGGTCCTTGACGTTGAACGTCGGGTGTACTACGTAGGAATCCGGGAGCTCTAACTTGTATGCATTCGGGCCATGACGGGCTAAGATACGGAATAGGCCATCACCACGGTCCGAGAGCTTGCTCATGCGGCGAGTTGGAAAACGCTCCTTCCTTAGGTGGAGCCAAACAAGATCACAAGGCTCAAAAGAGACGTCGCGGCGGCCCTTGTTGCGTTGTCCGGCAAGTTGGGCGGCACGACGTTCAAGTTGTGTCCTAGTCCGCTCATGAAGCTCAATGATTTGGGCGGCTTGGTTCCCGGCGATGATGTGTTCTCCGTCCTTGAGCGGGCGGGGAGTGAAGTCCAACGGTGTGTGTGGATTAAGGCCGTAGACAACTTCAAATGGGGACAATTTAGTTGCCGTGTGCCTAGACCTATTATACGAAATATCCACAACAGAAAATAAGTTCTCCCACCTACGTGGGTTGGTCCTAGTGGTGGCTCTAAGTAGAGCACCAAGAGTCCGATTGGTCACCTTCGTTTGACCATCGGTTTGGGGTGATAACTACTTGAAAACAACAAGTTGGTTCCAAGTTTTCCCCGTAACGTTCTGCAAAAGTGACTTACGAATTTCACGTCTCGATCAATAACGATGGAACGTGGTATCCCATGTAAACGCACCACATTGTCAAAGAACAAGGTGACAACTTCACTAGAATTTTGGGTGCTTTTACATGCAATGAAATGAGCCATTTTAGAGAAGCGATCGACTACCACGAAAATGGAGTCTTTGCCTCGTTTTGACATAGGCAACTGACCGAAGGTATTTCTATGGTCGTCTACACCCAATCAAAAGTAAATCCCGACTTAGCACTAAGAACAAGTATAGTGATTAAGTAAGGGTCGAACCCAAGAGAGTTAAGGTGTTTTAGATGCAATTTAATGACAAATGACACAAGGGGGGGGGGGGTTGGTTGAATTGATGCACAAAAACTTATGAAAACGATTAATGCGACAAGTAAGACAATAATGGATGAATCTACACTAGGTTGATTCTAAGCATACAATTGCTACTTTTGTGAGTTCCTTTTACAAGTTTTCAAGTAATCTCTCGTCTCGATCATATATGTGTTGAGCCAACCGGCATCAACACAACTTAACAGGTTAAAGTTCCGTAAACCTACAAGAACAAATAACAAGTTAGCTTTCAAACAAAGACTAAGGGATATAAAGAGAAGATTAAAACCGTTAAACTTATCTTTATATTTGTGTTCCTTTTCTTTAAGTAATCACAACCCGTTATTACTTAAAGTTGCTACTAGATTAAAGACCCAAACCCGGAACCTATTAATCCTAGTTGTTTGCATGCACTTTAGAACCTAAGGTGATCAATTTCAAGCAATAGTAAACATGCAATTAGACAATGGAGATCAAGCAAACACAAAGCATTACTGAATGAAAACTTATATTATAAAGTACTTACAACCAAAGCAACAAAGCAACTTCAAACCAACCCAATGTAGCAAGGGAGTTAGCAACTCATTACAAGGTAGCAAGATAATCTAAGTGGATAATTTGATGATTAACAAGATGATAAGATGGATGATTCTAGCAATCAACCAAAGCCTATTTATACTACAAAAGACACAAAATAGGAGTAAATGGCCGGCCCAAAACAACCACCTTAAATGCCATAAAGGTGGTGTAAATAACCGGAGTAAAGCTTCTGGCGTTAAACCGCAGGGGCGGTCTTCAAGAACCGCAGGGGCGGTCTTCAAGAACCGCAGGGGCGGTTTAGGCAGAATCGGTTGGTCTTCTTCAGAGCCGCTGGGGCGGCTACACAATTCCGCTGGGGCGGATCTTTAATGCGTTTCAATGTCTGACCTTTCGCCTTTCCTGACGTTTCTAATGCCAAGCCGCCGGGGCGTCCCTATGTTGACGCAGGGGCAGTGAGACAACCTCTTCGTCTTCTAGCTCCCATGTTGAGGCGTAGACAGGGGCGCAGTGGGAGACGCAGGGGAGCTAGTCTTCGTTTCGTCAGTGGAGGACACCCTAGGGGCGCCAAGGAGTGGCGCAGGGGCGGTGACACGCTTCATGGTTGGCGCTGGTGAAAGCGCAGGGAGCGCTCCGAAGTAAGACGTCACCCGCAGGGGCGGCTGCAAGGATCCACTGGGGCGGTGAGGAAACAGAAGCTTTGCTTCGTGATCGATCTTCACTCCTAAGTGCTTCTAACTCCTTCTTTAGCTTCTTTTGATCTTCTTTTTCTGGACCAAGGAGTTAGTAGCATAAACCGACACTAATGCAATAAAAAGACTCTAAAAACTACCCTAATTGATAGTGATTCCATCACCTATCAAACTCCCCCATACTTAGACCTTTTACTCGTCCCGAGTAAAAACAAATGACATCAATTTGACTTAAAGGCCTCAGGAAGCATGAGCAAGCAGAAAGACAATGAAAACAAGAGAGAAAAGCCAAGAAAGAAAGGAGAGAGAGAAAATGTGAAAACAAGAAATACTACCATTCTTATCGCTCCAAGAGTGGCCTACCCGGACAACCTCCTTATGACTCCCCTTCTTATGTCGCCAAAACGCCGGAAGGGAAACCTATACTCGGTATCGCTCATTTTGCCAAGGCGCCCTTTCGGGTTTTCACCTTGCCACTCTTCTTTTTTTCTCACTTAAACTCACATCCCTGAAGTCCAATTTTGCACCAACCGAAGGTTGGTCGGACTACCTTCTTTTTACCTAAACCACCCTTTCGGGTTTTCGGTTTATCCAAGGATTTCCATGCCTTTTTTCACTTCTTTGGCTTTTTCTCTCTTTTTTATTCAATGAAACTGAATTCAACAAAGCAAAAGCAAATGCCAAAAACAACTCAATGAACTGTACAAGCAATGATATATCCCCCCCATACTTGAAGTACACTTTTTCCTCAAAGTGGAAATGAGTCAAAGATAAATGTGGGAGAAGGGAAAGAAATGTACCCCTCACTGGGGCGGTCCGGATGGACCACCTGGACCCTCCTCCGGTGGGTAAGGGAAGTGGCAGAAGAAGTGCTCCTGCCGGCGGTGAAGGGTGTCGATACGGCTCTCTTGAGACTCCATCCTCTCTCTAAATGAAGTCTCATAGCTAGCTTGCCAAGCCAGAGGCTGAGTCTCCAACTGCTGTTGATGAGTCGCCTGCCAAGCATCCTGACAGTGGTCAAAGTGAGTGGTCATGGAGGAGGCGAAGCTGGACTGCCACGCCTGTTGTTGCTCAAGCATGGACTGCTGGTACTCGGTCTGCCATGCCTGGTGCTGTGTAGTCAAAGCTACCATCTGAGCCTGCAGACTCTCCATGGTCTGACTGTCGTGTCCTGCCGTCGGCATCTCCTTATTAGTGGTGTGGGCCCTGCTAGAGCCGGCTGCGTACCTCCCAACAATATCAACCTGAGGCCGTCTCGGAGGGACTGGGTCAGCTGGTACATATAGATCGGAGAGCTCGTCTCCTAATGGAAGTCTTCGGGGGAGGTATGTGATGTGACTCCCGTCTGCTAAAGAGAGCCAAAAACGATGCTCCCCATCTCTTTTGAGGAGCCTGCATCTCCTCAACATACCCTCCGTATAAAGTGGGGCTTCTAATCCGTCCTCTAAAGTGGAAAGATCCATCACCTGTGCAGCCAACAAGGAGATGATCCCTCCTCCCACGATATCACGTGGCTCATTCTTCCTAATCCGCTTCAACGCGATAAGGAAGAGGTATGGCCAATCCAGTACCCAGTCGTTGGTGGAGAGGCAGGCGTATAGCAGCAGAAGGTCCTTAAGAGCAACCTTGCTCTCCTCCTTGTATCCACAGAAGATACTCATGAATAACTTTGAGATGAGCCTCAAACAGGGGTGAGTGAATTTATTGGAGTACTCACCCCCTGCATGAAATTCAGACCTGGTGGCGGCCTGCCAAAACTCCATCAAATCAGGTGTCGGAATAGGTTCCCACCAGTCGTCGGAAGCGGCTATGGTCACCCCTAATGCCTCCTGCAACTGGGTGTAGTCTAATGTGTACTTCTTTCGGTTGAACTTGAATGTGAGTCCAACATACCCATGGTCCACCGTTTCCATTTTGAAGGTGGCAATAAACTAGCGGCTGAGCTCGGGGTAAGTTGGAGCGGTTGTTGTCAAAAAATCCCCGAGCCTAGCGTTGTTTAGAAGCTCCTGCATGCTTTCCAACAAACCCAATTGTTCCAAGGTAGGAACGTCCAAAAATCAGGTTGCATACACTTCCCGGCTTTGAGCAATCCTATACCGATCCTTCTCTCCTTCTGATAACTTATATTTCTTCTGGTTTTCCATTTCTTGCAATGAATCAAGCAAAGGTGTTAGAAAGTTCAGAAATTTGATCAAGAGACGAACCTACTGTCGTGATTTACGTAGGGGCGGCTGCAACAGGCGCAGGAGCGGCTTGACGTAGGGGCGGGCGAAGATCAGAAGGCGATTTGGACGTTCGACGTAGGTGGTTGCGATGAGGCTTTCCCGACGTCGTCCTAGCTGTTGCAGACGTTGCCGGAGGTGGGACAGTAGAGGAGAATGAAAGGGTTATGTGTGGTGGATATGGTTCGTGTTGGAAAGGGGGGTGGCGACACTAGGTTGCCGGAGGTGGCGCAGGGGCGCGACGAGGTGGTGGCGAGAGTTTCCGGAGGGCGCAAGGGAATGGGAGGTGAGGCGGTTAGGTTTTGAAGTATGAATGGAGGATGAGTGGAGAGGGCGGTAGATGTAGTTTATTTTTGGGAAGTGTATTTTTTTTCTTTCCTTAACTAAACCTCAGGGGCGGTGTTGGTCGCCGCAGGGGCGGTGACAAGAGAGAGGGGGTACGCAGCCTCAGCGCCGGGGGCGGAGCTGAGGATGCGTGTCAAGGGTGGCCGCCGCGGGGGCGTAGGGGAGTCACCACGGGGGCGGTGGCCTACGTGAATTGACGCAGGCCCAGCACCGGGGGCGGCGCTGGCCAAGGGTGTCACCGCAGGGGCGGAACTTAGAGCCGCAGGGGCGATTTACTTGACAGAAAACTCCTCTTTTTATTTTTTCGGGTTGCCTCCCGAGCAGCGCCTTTGTTTTACGTCGTTGGCTTGACGTAGGGGTTCTTCCTCTATGATTGAGCCTCTTCCAACATCGCCTTTGGGTTTATAACCGTTTGAGAAGGTTGATATCATGAATTATAGTCTATATTTTGGGACCTGTTTAGACGTTTTATCTTCAATAATCTGCATGTTTGAATGTATATTATGTGATTATATTGTCGTTTCATCTACCTTTGCGGGAATCGAGGTCTACACCAAGTTTCGTTGTAATCGTAGGTAAAATGGCACGTTTTGCATTAAAATAGAGCTAAAGGAGCTAAGGAGTCATTGGAGCTACATTCAAGAGCTTAAGGAAGAACCCAGGAAGCATGGAAATGGATTAAAGATTTACTTTGGACCAGATTTGAGAGATTTCACCTTCAACTGAGATTCACCTCGGTTGACCACAGAGTCACCTCGACCGAGGTGATTTAGGGGAGCGTCTCGACCGAGGCGAATATCCTGACGCGGCGAGATATATTTTATTTGGCTGAGATCTTTTATTTTTGGAAGGAAAGATCTTATATTTTTGAGCTGGATTTCTGGAAGGAAGATAATATTTTTTAGTGATCTATTTATGAGATATGGATATATTTTATTAGGAAATTATCTTTTTATGATATTTTATCTTTGGAAGATAATTCTCCTATATAAAGGGTTGGATTTTCCACAAGTTCAAAAATGCTTAGAGGCTGAGAGCATCCAGCAATTAAGGGATCTTTCCGGAGTTTTGAAGGAAGGAAGGAAGATTGAAGATCAATCAAGGAAAGATTGATAGTTCGGATATAGCTTTTGAGGGGATTTGTAAGACTTTCTTAGATTCCCTTTGTTTGATTGTCATGTTGGATTTGTGATCCAAGGAATGCTTATTTGTTTGATATTTGATTTAGTTATTGAAGCCTTGTTCTTAAGGTTTTTGTGTTCAAATATTCATTCTCTTCCCATATATATTTGATTATTGCTTTGATGATGATGAGTGGCTAATTTCTTTGTGCGATTCTAGGGTGATTGACTGAAAGTTGTGGGAAAAACAATGATAGAATAATCTTAAATCCAGTAGGACCCTGAAAGATGGAGTCTTTATCCTTAACCTTAGAACATCTCGTTCGGTCGATGAACATCTCCGCTGGGGTGGAACTTGACTGACCGAGGTGACTTATCTGATCCGTAACTAAGAGTTAAGTGTTAGAGTTTGCCAAATCCTATTCTTATTACACCTTTCCTGGTTCGATGCAAGCTTAGGATGAGACTTACCCGGTAATTCCTTTGTTTGTTTACCCATGATCATAAGTGTAGGTAATAAAGGTTTATCCTTTATTGGGGTTTGAGTCTGTCTTCATTCCATCTTTGTGAGTTAGCCTGAGACTTACCCGGTAAAGGTTGATTCTATTCCCTTAGTTGGTTTGTTGGTTTGAGACTATAATTCCTTTCCTTAGTACCTTGAGACTTACTCGGTAATAGAAGCTTTTGGTTTGGAGTTAGTGAGTAGTGAGACTTACCCGGTGATCTATTCCACTTTAGTAACACCTTCCGTTTGCAAAATCTCAGCTTTGTCCGCTTATCTTGAGATCTTGAGTTGGAACCACAACTGAATGCTTTAATCCCTAGAATTTGCATATTTCCTTAATTGACTATATTATCATCTTTGATTGCTTAAATTGCTTTTGTGGTTAGTTGTAATATTGACAACCTATACTTGCTTTGTTTCACCTAAGTCTCTGAGATCGACACCCCGGAATTCTTGCTTTTACTACGATTGACCCGTACACTGCGGGTTCGCATCATTGTTTTAAGCATACATCTTGGGTTATAAATTTAAAGCTTGCACACACCATTTGGAGCGAACAAGTTTTTGGCGCCGTTGCCGGGGACTTGGTCTAGACCAAGCCGGCTGCGGTTGTCTTTCGGGGTTGTTGCCCTTGTTATTACTAACCACTCTACTTGAGTGACTTTCGCAGGTCCTTTTTCTTAGGTTTATGCGAAGAACCCGTACTGGGAAGGAAATCGTTCCTTACGATCCCGAACCAGAAAAGACATATAAGAGACGCTTGAAAGAAGCGAAAATGGCCAACCAAGACGATCGCGATCTTGAGGGCAAATTGAAGGAGGCAATGGAACAACTGCGCCTCAATAGGGAAGAACTGCAGCGCGAAAGGGAGGAAAATCGCACCCGAGCTGCAGAGATTGAAGCAGATATGGCTGAGTTACGAGCTCAGATTCTGCATCGACCAGATCCTCGACCGAGGTAGGACCCCGCTCTAGTTGCCCCGGCCGAGATACTTCCACCTCGGATGCCAGTCCGAGATGTTTTTTTTGTAGGTATTCCACAAACCCTAGGGCAGAGGATGGACCCAAACCAGCAAGTGAGGCGTCCAGGAGTCAACCTAGGAGATCCAACGGAGCATGATTATGAACTTCGACCACAAGTTCTTTCCATGATTCGCCAATGCCAATTCGGAGGTCTAGAAAGGGAGTCTCCACATCAACATCTACAAAACTATGAGATCTTGATGGAGACCTTGAAACCTTCAAGAGTGGAAAATAATAATTACAAGTTAAGACCTTTTTACTTTTCTTTGAAGGACAGGGCGCTTACTTGGTACTAGTCTCTTCCTCCCGGAAAAATCAACACTTGGGAGGAGATGATGACGGAGTTCTTGACGAAATTCTTTCCCCCTCCAAAACTGCCGAAATGAGAGGGATGATCAATGCATTCATCATGAAGGACAAGGAGAGTTTGTCCAAGTCATGGGAGAGATTTAAAGATGTTCTTTTGGATTGCCCACATCATGGGATTCCAAAAATAGAGTTGTTGGAGATTTACTTCAAAGGATTGGATGGAGCTACCCAATTCAGCCTTCAACTGCTATCTGCCGGCACATTCATGGACATGCCGAATGATGAAGCTTGAGAATTCATTGAAAAACAAGCTTTGCACATGGAAAAGTACTCACACCAAGGACCTGAAAATGGAGTTAAGAGAGTTAATTTCCAAGAAGCTCCATCAAATGATAATCAACTTACCTCCCTCAAGAATGATGTGAAGCAATTGAAGGAACTTTTGGTTGCTCACACCAAGAAAGAAGAGGAAGGATATCAAGGCTCAAGGAACAACAATGGTTACCAGAACAACAACAACGGTTCCCGGAACAACAACTACAACAACAATAGAGGATCCAACAACAATAATTGGAGGCCAAACAATCAAAATTCGGGTAACTCTTACTCTAACTCCAATTCAAACAACTCTTCTAACCCTTTCCTTTCTTCTTCTTCTTCTTTCACTCCATTGAAGAGCCAGGAGCTTGGATCAAGCTCGTCCCAGCCAGAAAAGAAAGATGAAGTGCTGGAGGCTATCTTGATCAAGCTCAATGCTATGGAGACGTCCATGACTTCATTTTCGAACGCACAAAAAGCCTTAGAACAACAATTCTTTAATAAGGCGAATGAAGCGCCAAGAGATCTAGGGAAGCTTCCAGCAAGGACAAAGAGCAACCCCAAGGGACAAATCATGGCAATAACGATGAGAAGTGGACTGAAAACTGCAGATCCAGTGCCTCGGTCGATGCTAGTGAAGAACACCTCGGTCCAGGTACAAACGAAGAACACTTCGACCGAGATACCATCCGAGGTGGAGCCACAGAAAGAGTCGGACAAAACTGAAGTTTATGTCCCGCCTCCTGCATATAAACCACCACTTCCATTCCCCTAGTCAAGGGCCAGAGCACATCTAGACAAGCACTTTGGTAAGTTCCTTGACTTGATGAATAAACTACATATTAATATCCCTTTCCTTGATACTATTCTAGGGATGCCCGCATATGGGAAGTTCTTAAAAGAGATTCTATCAAGGAAGAGGAAGCTGGAAGACTTTGGTGAAGTAAGGATGACATCTAAATCCTCCAAGCTCATTCAAATCATGAAGGAGAAGATGCCACCCAAGTTAAGGGATCCCGACTCATTTTGCATTCCCATTCAAGTTGGGGATGTCACGTGTGAGGCGTTGTGTGATCTAGGAGCCAGCGTGAGCATCATCCTGCTGGAGCTATGTGTGAGGATCGAATTTGGAGAGCCCAAGCCGGTGAAGATACGATTGTATATGGCGGACCGCTCCATTACCCATCCCGTGGGCATTTTGGAAGACGTCCCGGTTAAGTTAGGTAACTTTTATTTACCTATAGACTTTGTTGTGCTTGACATTCCCACAGATTATCCCGTTCCTATCATTCTCGGGAGACCATTTCTAGCAACTTCGGGTTGCAATGTGGATTGTAAGAACGCCAAGTTGCAATTCAACATTGGCGGTGATCAAGTTGAGTTTGCATTGCTTGCGGCAATGAAAGGAGAGCCGCTGGGAGATGATATCTTCAACATCTATGATGAAGAAGAATCAAGAGAATTGGTGAGCTCTATCCTTATTAATGATCCACTTGAGAGAGTTATTAGTTTTAGCTTAATGGAGGAAGGTATAGATGTTTCTTGTGATGCAGATATACGGAGCTTAAAGGCACTGGAAGAAGATCCAAGAGCTAAGATTGAAAAATTAATCCAGGAAAAGAGAATCTCCAGTTTCGGTCCCAGTTGGAGTACCTCGACCGAGGCACTTCCAGGACCAAGCGAGGTGTTCTTGACGGAAGAACATCTCGGTCACCCTCTCTGGACCTCGACCGAGGTCGCAAGCGAGATGATGTCAACTGAGAATAACAAACCTCTTACTCCCTTTTTTGAAATTCATCCTCAGTTGGTGGAACACTTTCTCCACCAAACTTCTGATAATAACGGGCATTGGTATGCTGACATTGTTAATTATCTTGTTTGCCAGGAAATACCATCCGGATTGACGTACGCTCAAAGGAAGAAATTCTTTAAAGATGTATGCCATTACTATTGGGATGAACCTCTACTATTTAAGAGAGGTCGGATGGGATGCTTCGAAGATGCATTCCGGAAGATGAAATTACTAGTGTCATACGACATTGCTACTCGCTTCCTTGTGGAGGGCATGCTAGCGCTCACAAAACATGCGCCAAGGTATTATATTCCGGTTTCTTTTGGCCTACATTATTTAAGGACGTGCAAACGTTTGTTGTCTCTTGTGATGCATGCCAAAGAACAGGAAACTTATCTAGGAGGAACGAGATGCCACTCAATAACATACAAGAGGTTGAGATCTTTGATGTATGGGGAGTTGATTTCATGGGACCTTTCCCATCATCCGGAGGAAACCTCTAATGTCTCCTAGCTGTCGACTACATCTCTAGATGGGTTGAAGCCATTGCCTCTCCCACTAATGACGCCATGGTGGTTGTGAAGTTCTTTAATAGGACTATCTTTCCACGTTTTGGGATTCCACGCATCATCATCAACGATGGAGGGAAACATTTCATCAACCGGAAGTTTAAGGCATTTCTATCGAAATATGGGGTAACCCACAAGGTAGCAACCCCTTATCACCCTCAAACTAGTGGACAGGTCGATCTCTAATAGAGAAATCAAAGCAATCTTGGAGAAGACCGTCTCTAGGACGAGGAAGGATTGGGCCATGAAGTTGGACAACGCTCTTTGGGCCTATAGGACCGCATTCAAGACTCCCATTGGTACCACCCCTTATAATTTGGTATATGAGAAGTATTGCCATTTGCCCATTGAGTTAGAACACAAGGCGTACTGGGCAATCAAATGGTTGAACTTCGACATCAAGGAAGCCGGTGAGAAGCGACTATTGGATATCACTGAGCTGTAGGAGTTGCGTTTGAACGCTTATGAGAATGCCAAGATCTACAAGGAAATGACAAAGAAATGGCACAACAAGCGTATCATTCCTAAGGAGTTCAAAGAAGGAGATTTAGTTCTACTCTTCAACTCCCGCCTTCGCCTCTTTCCAGGTAAGTTAAAGTCTAGATGGATAGGACCTTATGTTGTGAAACATGTTTTCCCTTATGCTGCAGTCGAGATCTGGGGAGAAACAAGTGGAAGATTCAAGGTCAATGGTCATAGACTTAAGAAATACAAACCGGAGGTCCCAGTTGAGGAGATTGTACCACTATACCTTGTTTAGAGATGCCGTACGGTCCAGCTAGCGACCTTAAACCAAGTGCTTCTTGGGAGGCAACCCAAGGTATTGCTGTCTTTTCCCTTTTTCTAGCCTAGCTTTAGATAGTTTGCTTTTGCTTTGCTTTGCTTCGTTTTTGGCGTCCTAGACAGAAAATAGGTAATCTCTAAGGAAGGAATACAACCCAGGAGCAACACTGGAAGGACAAAAGTTCGAGAAATTGAGAAGACGAAGTTTGACTGAGACACATCTCGGTTGCTGTCACAGCACCTCGACCGAGATGATTCTTGAGCAACCGAGGCGACTAGGGCTGACAACAATCTACCTCGCTCCAGACAGCTCGGTCCAGTCGGGACCACATCGACCGAGGTGACAGCAGATTCAGTGATGGGTATAAAAGGGGGAACGGTTTCTCTCTCTTTCCTCCCTCACCTTCTCGACCGCGGCGCTAATCTCACCTCGCTTCTTCGTTTCTCGATCGTTTTCGACGATTCTTGCTCCCATTCTGCAAGGAAAGGCTAGAGGAACCGATTGCAAGCAACAATCTGCAACAAAAATGCCTCGAATCCACCGAATCTGGTGTAACAAAACCAAAAACCCTAACTTCTCGTCTTTTACTGATTTTGGAAGAAATTGGCTTTGGTTCCCAATTATTTTTGTTGGAAAAGGATTAAGTACCCCTTAGGAACAATCTGTAGTGATATTGGGGGCAAAGAACTGAATTCCAGAGAATTGAAATTGAACAGCTTGGCACCTCGGTCCAGTCGACCTGCGCCTCGGCCGAGGTCATTCTTGAGAATTGTCAAGGCAACCGAGGTGGTCTGACAGAGGAAAAAAAATGAGTTCTAGGTCTGAGACAGCTTGTTCTGAGAGATGGATCTTCCCCTTCTCCTTCTTCTTCTAGGCCTTCTGTACCGGTGATACACGAGCGTCACCAGGCTGACTACGACCGCATCTGTACGCGCCCTGTGGTTGCACCGCGGTTTTTGGACATCTACGCTTTCGATTGCTTATATGTTGCGGTGGATCTGAGGCGGATGGTCTCGATGGTAGGGCTGGAGCAGTTTATGGAGATCAGAGCTCCAGCCTACCTCGAGCCCACACTAGATTTTGTGAGCTCTGTGACTCACCTGCCTACAGAGCAGGCCATCAAGTACCGGTTGCTGAACCGGAATTATCTAGTACCGATGTTCCAGTGGAGAGAGGTCTTCGGCTTCCCGACCCCGACAGTTACTGATTTCCCCTCTCGAGTTGTAGCTCGCCAATTCTGGGGATAGATAGCTCACGTAGTTGAGCATGCTGATAGGTGGAGACTTGGAGACTCTAGGGAGCGGATCATCTTCCACCTCGCTTTCAGACTCGCCCATAGGATATTCAGCCAGACACTTCTGGCGCGTACTGAGACGTCCCAGAAGGTTAGACAGGGGGATCTTTTGAGTTTATTTTGCACGGTGACTGGGGGTGTGCCTGATTTCGGTGCCTTGCTAGCTGAGGATCTACACCGGAACAAGGCAAAGGGGAGAGGAGACATCTGCTGCGGAGGTCTAGTGACCCATATAGCTACAGTGATGGGATTGGATTTGAGTGCTTGTACACTAGTGGCGGCTGCCAAACCGCTAGGGTTGCAGGAGATGATCACCAAGAGGATTCTGGTTCCTCGTGGACTTACTACGCCATATGTGGCGATGCCTTGGGAGCATACTGTCCCTCAGGGTATTAGGTGGTCGTCCCATTTTTCTATCTTTGACCCTCAGTACTAGTCCACTACATGGACTCCATACATTGAGGACGCTAGAGATGCAGCAGCGCAGACACAGGATGAGGATGAGGAGGACGATGGCGGTTCTGCCATGGAGACAGGGACGGATACATCCGGTCCCAGTGTGCCAGTCGTCGATCTGAATGACGAGGAGACTGAGGAGGAGGCAGCTGCACCACCACCACGTCCTGCTAGGCGCAAAGTCCGCAAATTTAGAGATACGGTAGCACATCAAAGGATCGACGACCTCACCGATCAGATGATCGACTCCTACGTCGCTCTTACAGTTAATATCAGTGAGCGCCTTGATGACCAGCGCCAAGAGATGGAGAGTCGGACACACCAGATGCCGGAGAGCCAGCACTATCAGCGCTGGATGATGGAGATCCAGTTCCAGCACATGATGGGCTATCCTTTTGACCCATCCCAGCATCCGTACGTGCCATACCCACCACCACCACCAACAGATCAGGACTAGAGCTTGTAGGGATTTCTTTTATTTATTTATTATGCAACTCAACTTATGTCCGGTGAGTACACTTCTTTCAGACTTATTTTGACCCATTGGGACAATGTGTCCCAAGTATGGGGTATTTGGATGTGTGATTTGACATTGTGTGTATGCTTGTATGACTCTATTTGGATATTATTGTCTTATTTATGCTTCATGTGTTTATTTGCCATTACATGCATGCATACAGGTTATTTGATTGAGAAAAACGTCAAAAACTGGTTAAGAAAATTTTTTTTATGACCTCGACCGAAGTGACTTTGACCAATCGAGGTGCAGTACCTCGGTTGACTTAGAACATCTCGACCGAGGTGGTTTAATTGAGAAAGTTTTCGAAACGATTTTGTGCTTCTTATCTGGATATGACCTCAGTGAAGATTTTGTTTGCAGACTGGTTTTAAAATCTTTATATGTTTGAAAGGTTTTATGATATGTTTAAGTTGCTAAATGTTTTGTTTGAAATTTGTGGCATGTTTAATACTTTCTTTTTATCAAAATTATGTTGAATTTGAAGGTTGACACCACATGATGAGTTCTCTCACTTTCTTCCTGGGATAATTAAGGCGATTCATTCTCTTCTCTTCTTCTTCTTGATCATGCTTAGCCCCTCATATACATATTTGCCTCCCTTTACCTATCCGGAAATTTGGAAGCAAGCAAATGAAAAGCAAGTGAAAGAAAAGTTTAGATGTTGGCTGGAAGTTAGAAAGAAACAAATAGGTTTGGGGAAGTCAATCATGATGATGAGTAACTCCGCACCATTCAAATAGCCGGGTGTTTGTGTCTTGCCAAAGTCGGATTGAGCGATATTCCTAACGGGTCATGGTATGTGCAGCAAGGGTTTGAGGCATCTCGAGAAATTGATGGTTGCTGATTTCCTAGGCTTCGGTTATTGTGCACCTCTGTCCATGCATCCCAAAAAGTAAAAAAGTAAAAATAAGCAAAGCTTATTGGTGGAAGATGTTGAAGTTCCAAGCAAGTGAAGTAAAGATCCTTTTCCCGGATTCTAGCAACACATTCCCTATATACATCCCACCCTCACACGTTTCTTGACCTTCTCTTGAAAAGCCCTTGAGACCTCGAGCTTGTTGATTGACTTAGTGGTTTAAACTGGATTATATATGATTAATTTCGATAATTATGATCTATTATGCATTCTATGATTTCATGCAAAGATGAACAGCTTTCTTATATTTATAAAATGTTTTGAGCATGTTTTGATTTTAAATTCCATGAAGCATTCTCTTAGAGTGATCTATGATTGAAGTACACCACCTAAATGTTTTGAAATACTTTTCATTGATCTTTATGACTTATAATCCATTCTATCTTGTACTCAAGATTTGGAACTTGCTTGGGGACAAGCAAGGGACAAGTATGGGGTATTTTGATAGCATGAATTATAGTCTATATTTTGGGACCTGTTTAGACGTTTTATCTTCAATAATCTGCATGTTTGAATGTATATTATGTGATTATATTGGTTTCATCTACCTTTGCGGGAATCGAGGTCTACACCAAGTTTTGTTGTAATCGTAGGTAAAATGGCACATTTTGCATTAAAATAGAGCTAAAGGAGCTAAGGAGTCATTGGAGCTACATTCAGGAGCTTAAGGAAGAACCCAGGAAGCATGGAAATGGATTAAAGATTTACTTTGGACCAGATTTGAGAGATTTCACCTTAAGCTGAAATTCACCTCGGTTGACCATAGAGTTACCTCGACCGAGGTGATCTAGGGGAGCATCTCGACTGAGGCGAATATCCTGACGCGGCGAGATATATTTATTTGGCTGAGATCTTTTATTTTTGGAAGGAAAGATCTTATATTTTTGAGTCGGATTTCTGGAAGGAAGATAATATATTTTAGGGATCTATTTATGAGATATGGATATATTTTATTAGGAAATTATCTTTTTAAGATATTTTATCTTTGAAAGATAATTTTCCTATATAAAGGGTTGGATTTTTCACAAGTTCAACAATGCTTAGAGGCTGAGAGCATCCAGCAATTAAGGGATTTTTCCGGAGTTTGAAGGAAGGAAGGAAGATTGAAGATCAATCAAGGAAGGATTGATAGTTCGGATATAGCTTTTGAGGGGATTTGTAAGACTTTTTAGA
This sequence comes from Fagopyrum homotropicum, assembly GCA_033239125.1. Classification (NCBI taxonomy): domain Eukaryota; kingdom Viridiplantae; phylum Streptophyta; class Magnoliopsida; order Caryophyllales; family Polygonaceae; genus Fagopyrum; species Fagopyrum homotropicum. The sequence goes on from BSWB01000003.1 coordinate 66,704,878, forward strand.
TTCCCTTTGTTTGATTGTCTTGTTGGATTTGTGATCCAAGGAATACTGATTATTGCTTTCATGTTGATGAGTGGCTAATTTGTTTGTGCGATTCTAGGGTTATTGGCTGAAAGTTGTGGGAAAAACAATGATAGAATAATCTTAAATCCAGTAGGACTCTGAAAGCTCGAGTCTTTATCCTATATCTTAGAACATCTAGTTCAGTCGATGAACATCTCGGCCGGGGTGGAACTTGACTGACCGAGGTGACTTATCTGATCCGTAACTGAGAGTTAAGTGTTAGAGTTTGCCAAATCCTATTCTTATTACACCTTTCTTGGTTCAATGCAAGCTTAGGATGAGACTTACCCGGTAATTTCTTTGTTTGGTTACCCATGATCATAAGTGTAGGTAATAAAGGTTTATCCTTTATTGGGGTTTGAGTGTGCCTTCATTCCATCTTTGTGAGTTAGCCTGAGACTTACCCGGTAAAGGTTGATTCTATTCCCTTAGTTGGTTTGTTGGTTTGAGACTATAATTCCTTTCTTTATTACCTTGAGACTTACTCGGTAATAGAAGCTTTTGGTTTGGAGTTAGTGAGTAGTGAGACTTACCCGGTAATCTATTCCACTTTAGTAACACCTTCCGTTTGCAAAATCTCAACTTTGTCCGTTTATCTTGAGATCTTGAGTTGGAACCACAACTGAATGCTTTAATTCCTAGAATTAGCATATTTCCTTAATTAACTATATTATCATCTTTGATTGCTTTAATTGCTTTTATGGTTAGTTGTAATATTGACAACCTATACTTGCTTTGTTTCACCTAAGTCCCTGAGATCGACACCCCGGAATTCTTGCTTTTTCTACGATTGACCCGTACACTGCGGGTTCGCATCCTTGTTTTAAGCATACATCTTGGGTTATAAATTTAAAGCTTACAAACACCATTTGGAGCGAACACAGGTAATCCGCCGGAGGCCCTAGTTTCAATTCTTGTAATGGATTCCGCCATTTGACCAACCTGTTTCTCAAGGTTCTTGATGCTAGATTTCGTTGTTTGGACATGACTAGCAAAGTGTTTAGTCAAAACCTGCAACATATCTTCAGTTGACTGATACTTACCTTGGCGGGGCTGCTGTTGTTGGTTTTGTTCATCCCTCCAACAAGAATTCTATTGGTCACGCCAATTTGGCATGAAATTCTGTGCATAGGGATCGTTCCTAGGTCTTTGTCGCTGTGGTTGTCCATAACCCATTGCGTTTACTTCAGCATCGTCATCTTGAACTTGTGGACACATGTCCGTTGGATGATACGGGTCTGCACAAACTCCACAAGCTTTGAGCTGTTGCGGTGTTCCCATAAGTGTTAGCCTCTTCACCATTTCCTTCAATTCCGCGAGCTCGGTGGAAATCTCACTCTTCTTGGAACTCACAACATGAACTCCTTTCTTAGCCGGGGTCCTCCCAAAGTTCCTAGTTTCTTCCGCTAGTTCCTGCATCTTTTCCAAAGCAAGGTCATGAGTAGAGTTAAGAATATTACCTCCGCAAGCCGCATCGACGATCCTCCTTTCATTGTCTAGCAAGCCATTGTACAAGTACAATACTAGATCTTGAGTTGAGTATCCGTGAAAAGGACAGCTGGATCAGAGGCGTGTAAACCTTTCGAAGTACTCGTACAGAGTTTCGGTTGCCTCTTGCTCCATGTTGCTTATAGCTTTCTTCAAGCTATTAGCCTTCTTAGCTGGAAAGTATTTCTCCAAGAACGCTTTGTGAAGGTTCTCCCAAGTGTCAATACTCCCGGATGGAAGGTGGTAATATCAATCATCTGCGGAATCTTTGAGTGTGAAGCCGAATGTCCTCATCTTGATTTGTTCTTCGGTAATGTTGGCCGGCTTCATGCTCATACACACAGTATGGAACTTCCCAAGGTGCTTGATGGGATCTTCACCACTTAGCCCATGGAAGGATGGGAGCAAGTGGATGAGGCCCGGCTTGAGCTCAAAGTTGACTCCTTCCCCTAGTGCCGGTATAGTGACCGCAAGAGGGTTTTGAGCCAAGGTGGGCTGCATAAGTTGACGAAGAGTACGGTCAGCCATCTCTTGTTGAAGTTGTTGTTGTCTTCGTTGCCGGATGCGCGTCCTCTCAATTTATGGATCAAAAGAAGCAAAGCCGGAATTAGTAGCACGGGTTTGAACCATAAAATGGTTCAAACTAATAATCAATAATAACAATAAAACACTAAAACTCCCCGACAACGGCGCCAAAATTTGACCGAAGGTATTTCTATGGTCGTCTATACCCAATGAAAAGTAAATCCCGACTTAGCACTAAGAACAAGTATAGTGATTAAGTAAGGATCGAACCCAAGAGAGTTAAGGTGTTTTAGATGCAATTTAATGACAAATGACACAAGGGGGGGGGGGGTTTGGTTGAATTGATGCACAAAAACTTATGAAAACGATTAATGCGACAAGTAAGACAATAATGGATGAATCTACACTAGGTTGATTCTAAGCATACAATTGCTACTTTTGTGAGTTCCTTTTACAAGTTTTCAAGTAATCTCTCGTGTCGATCATATATATGTGTTGAGCCAACCGGCATCAACACAACTTAACAGGTTAAAGTTCCGTAAACCTACAAGAACAAATAACAGGTTAGCTTTCAAACAAATAACAGGTTAAACTTATCTTTATATTTGTGTTCCTTTTCTTTAAGTAATCACAACCCGTTATTACTTAAAGTTGCTACTAGATTAAAGACCCAAACCCGGAACCTATTAATCCTAGTTGTTTGCATGAACTTTAGAACCTAAGGTGATCAATCTCAAGCAATAGTAAACATGTAATTAGACAATGGAGATCAAGCAAACACAAAGCATTACTGAATGAAAACTTATATTATAAAGTACTTACAACCAAAGCAACAAAGCAGCTTCAAACCAACCCAATGTAGCAAGGGAGTTAGCAACTCATTACAAGGTAGCAAGATAATCTAAGTGGATAATTTGATGATTAACAAGATGATAAGATGGATGATTCTAGCAATCAACCAAAGCCTATTTATACTACAAAAGACACAAAATAGGAGTAAATGGCCGGCCCAAAATAGCCACCTTAAATGCCATAAAGGTGGTGTAAACAACCGGAGTAAAGCTTTTGGCGTTAAACCGTAGGGGCGGCCTTCAGGAACCGCAGGGGCGGTTTAGGCAGAATCGGTTGGTCTTCTTCAGAGCCGCTAGGGCGGCTACACAATTCCGCTGGGGCGGATCTTTAATGCACTTCAACGTCTGACCTTTCGCCTTTCTTGACGTTTCTGATGCCAAGCCGCCGGGGCGTCCCTATGTCAACGCAGGGGTGGTGACACAACCTCTTCTTGTTCTAGCTCACATGTTGAGGCGCAGGCAGGGGCGCAGTGGGAGACGCAGGGGAGCTGGTCTTCGTTTCGTTAGTGGAGGACACCGTAGGGGTGCCAAGGAGTGGCGCAGGGGCGGTGACACGCTTCATGGTTGGCGCTGGTGAAAGCGCAGGGAGCGCTCTGAAGTAACACGTCACCCGCAGGGGCGGCTGCAAGGATCCGTTGGGGCGGTGAGATGTTAGCATGAAATATTGTGATATTTTAGGCACGTTTTCTAAACGTATTTGATTCATATTGATAGTCTTTGATTGAACTTTATGCATATGTGAGCTAGTATTACCTATATTGTCGATATGGATGTCTACACTAGTTCTATGTTGATTATAGGTGATTTGGAGCTATTTCCGAACGGAAACGAGCAAAGGAGAGTTGAGTTGATATGTCCATAGATTGAGGACACTCTTTGGAAGCAATTTGGAGTCTTAGTTTTAGGAATGCACGAGTTTAGGGAAGAATCACGTTCTTGCCCTAAATTACGCCCTAAAATACGGCCGTATCATAAACTACGTTCAGAATTACGGCCGTGGATTTGGAGTCAGAAATCCATGTTCATTCCAGGGGATTACACGGCCGTGGAACATATGTTGCAAACCGTATTTGTTTCCACGCTCTAAATTACGGTCGTGGAACACTTCCACGACCGTGATCTTGGCGAATCTTTTCGCCACACTTTGAAGCCACGATCTTTTAAAGATTGGGCCGGGCCGACATTTTGCCCTACACTATAAAAAGACGGACGAAGCAAGATTCCGTCACCTTCGCTACCCGTTTGCCCTCATTGATCGCCGCTTAGATACGAGCACGTTTTGCATAGCTTGCTTAGAAGCAATTGACATCTCTTTGAAGAGATCGAAGTTCGTGTTGGGAATTCCTCTAATCTCGCACTTTTGGTGGAGATTGCTGTTGAGATCTCCGGATTTGCGGAAGATCGTAGTTCTTGGAAGATTTTGCAAGAAGATCTCTCTTCTTGATTAGGTTCGATTTGGAAAACGGATTGACATCCCGTTTTCTTTTCTTTCCTAGGGTTACGATTGTTTGTTCTATTGTGAATCTTTTGACATTGCTTATTCTCTTTGTGACTTTGAGATTGAATTGAAGATTATTGAAAGTTCTTGAAAGTTTTCATCTTTTTATCTTTTAATTCTTGAATTGATATCAATATGACTGTTATTGGCTAAAAACCCTTAACAATTCTAAGGTGAAGGGTTGATAGTTGTGGCTTAGATGATGATAGATCGATCGCAAATAGATTAGACCCTGAGAGTTAGAGAATTGTCGCCGACAACCCTAAATTACGGTCTGTTCTTGAGTCCACGGCCGTGGAACCTCAACAACTAACCGTGATTTCCCTTAAGTCTACAAATCTGCTTTTACTTTAATCTAAAGTTAAAGATTTGCTTTAGCTTAGTTTAGACTTGTCTTTTCTAGGTGGTAGTGAAGCCTCAACAACCTCTACCTCGATTGTGAGTGTCACAACCTCAATCGGTTAAGTTAGTCTCGATCCTTGGATTATAAGTTTGGGAATTTGACACTAATTCTCGTCTTTAGAATCTTTCTATATTGAGCCTCAACAACCTGTATAGAGAGTGCCTTGTAGATGAGTTATATAAGGTTTTTGGAACTTCACCGTACGATTACCTTACATTAGTATGCCTTTGCATATCTCAACACTGTCTTTACATCATTAAGTATATCTTGAATCGATTGCCACAGCTGGATACTTGGATCTTTAGGATTGTTGTTTTCCCAATATTTGCAAAACTCTCATATTTACTTGCTTGATAACCTGCAATCGAGTTCGTTCCCCCCAAATCCCTGTGTTCGATACTCTGGAATTCTTGCTTAACTATATCGATCCGTACACTGCGGGTTCGCTGCTTGATTCTAGTTTTATAAATTTAAAGCTTATTTGCACACACCTCTAGGGGCGAACAAGTTTTTGGCGCCGTTGCCGGGGATTTGGTTTAGGCCGAATTCGGTTATCGGTTGTCAAGCTTGGGAGCTTGCTCTCGTTATTTGATATCTCTTTGAGTGCATGCGCAGGTCTAGGAACACCGCAGATCTCTTACCTCTTGATCAAGAGCTAGAGAAAACCTTGAGGCAAAAGCGCAAGGAAAAGAAGATGGCCGAAGAACACGAACGTGATCTTCAAACGGAGTTGGCGGAAAAGGAAGCTCAACTCCGATGGAATGAGACTCTCCGCCAGGATGAGATGGATCGTCATCAATCTCAAGTCAACGGTCTACAAGACATGATTTTACAAATGAGGATAAAGATGAGCGACCTTGAGAATAAGGTAGTCAAGAAGCCCTCAAGAAGGAGATCAAGGTCTAGAAGAAAAAGCCACTCATCCGCTGATGATAGTGATTCTTCCATGCCACCGTTGGAAGAGATTGATCCCACGATCAATATGAATCCTTTCCATCCACAAGGAGCTACTAGTCGCCGCATTCCGCCTAGTAATGCAAGAGTCGAACGTGTGGATAATGAGCCAAGAACTCTTGGCCAGCGGATGGATCCAACACAACAACCACGCCGCTTGGGTGTGAATTTTGATGCTGAAGATATGCAAGGGTTTAGCTTTAACCCTCAAGTTATCACTCTTGTTCGCCAAATCCAATTTGGCGGTACAAGTGCTGAATCTCCACATCAACACTTGCAAAACTTTGAGTGTATGATGGAGACGATGAGACCGAAGAACGCTACTACCAACAGCTATAAGCTCAAACCTTTCTTCTTCTCTTTGAAAGGGAAAGCGTTGTCATGGTATCAAGCTCTTCCCAATGGGAAACTAGACACGTGGGAAGACCTTTCCGCGGAGTTTCTCACCAAATTCTTTCCGCCCTCCAAAACGGCGGAACTTAGAGGTAAGATTAATGCTTTTTCCATGAGACCTAACGAAAGTTTGTTTCAATCGTGGGAAAGGTTTCAGGATTTACTCTTGGATTGCCCTCATCATGGCATATCCAAGCTTGCCTTGCTGGAAATCTACTACAAGGGGCTGGATGCGGGAACGCAATTCAACCTCCAATCCCTCTCATGCGGAACATTCATGGACATGAGAGAAGATGACGCTTGGGACTTCATTGAGAAGAAAGCAAGAGTCATAGAGAAGTATTCCCACCGGAAAGCGGATGGAAATCGTGTGGAGCAAGGAGCGAAGCTCACACATGAAGCTCAAAATCAGATTTTCTCCCTCAACAATGAGATCAAAGAGTTGAAGGAGACTATCAAGACCAACTTTCCAAAGCAACAAGAGAAGGATGTTGGCTATTTGGGCAACAACAATGGCGGTGATAACACCAACCGCAACAACAATAACCGGAACAATAACCGGAACAACAATTGGAATGGAAACAACAACAACCGGAACAACAACAATTGGAACAACAATCGGGGTTCAAACAACAACAATTGGCGCTCCAATCAACAAAATTCCGGTAACTCCTATCCTTCCAATTCTAACTCGCTAACTCCACCTTCCTCTTCCTCTACTCCTTTGAAAAGCCAGGGGCAATCATCTAATGGAGGAAACAATACGGGAAAGGAGAAGTCCGATCCCATGTTGGAGACAATCTTGGGAAAGCTTCAAGGATTGGAGAACCGCCTCATCAAGGTCGATGATCAAGTCTCTAAGGTTGACAAAGCTCAAAAGGTTTTGGAGAACCAATTGTTCAACCACGCGGAGGAAGTTCCTAGAAATCAAGGGAAACTTCCAGGAAAGACGGAGGACAACCCTAAGGGGAGGGTAATGGCGATTACAACTAGGAGCGGAGTGACTACCACCGATCCGCAGCCTACGTTCGTTGAAGTCCCCGTAGAGAAGGACAAAGGAAAGGGGAAGGTGAAGGAAGATGTTTATGTTCCTCCTCCAGCTTACAAACCTCCCCTACCGTTCCCTCAATCTAGAGCGCGAGCGCGCCTAGACAAACAATTCGATAAGTTCATAGAACTCATGAGCAAGCTGCATATTAATATACCCTTCATTGATGCTATTGTAGGTATGCCGGCTTATGGCAAATTCTTGAAGGAGCTTCTCTCCAACAAGAGGAAGCTAGAAGATTTCGGTGAGGTCAAGATGAGTTCGGATTCTTCGGATCTCATCAAGACTATGAAGGAGAAAATGCCCCCAAAGTTGAAGGATCCGGGGTCATTTTGCATTCCCATTGGAGTGGGAGATGTCACATACGACGCTTTATGTGACTTGGGAGCAAGTGTGAGCATCATACCACTTGCATTATGTAGGAAGATCGGTTTAGGCGATCCTAAACCGGTCAAGATGACGTTATACATGGCGGATCGATCCATCACTCGCCCCGTCGGTATTGTAGAAGACGTCCCGGTCAAGATAGGTAAATTCTTTGTCCCCATTGATTTTGTTGTGCTTGACATTCCTGTAGATAGTCCGGTCCCGATTATACTCGGAAGACCGTTTCTTGCAACTTCCGGCTGCATGGTCGATTGCAAGAATGGGAGACTCGCTTTTGATATTGGAGAAGAGAAAGTAGAGTTCGTTCTTTCCACTATAGTAAAGGAGCCAATCTTTGATGAGGATGTTTACGATATCCAAGATGAAGAAGGTTTGTCTAGGGAGGAGGTAAGTGCGATTCTCTTTAACGATCCTTTACAAAAGGTTATCACTATGAGTCTAACCAATGTAGGGGAAGAAGAAGAGTGCAAAGAGGAAATTGAAGCCTTAGAAGCACAAGAAGAGGTGCATGGAGTGGAGTTTGAAAAACTCCACGATGAGGCTGAGAATGTAAGAATCCACGGTCATACCCTGTATTCCACGACTGTGGATTTCACAACCAAAATCGACCTCCATTCCAGGGGATTACACGGCCGTGGAACACATGGGGAGGCCGTAATTCTGACCGTGGAAGAGGATGATCGGCTTACTTCTTCAACTTCTTTTGATTCTTCTCCAAACCACTCAACAACCTTAGAAACTTCTAAGGAAACGTCGGATGCCCCTCAAGGACCATTGGAAGCTCCGAAAGTGATGGAACTCAAACCACTTCCTTCTCATCTAAGGTACGCTTTTCTTGGATCTAATTCTACCTTTCCGGTCATTGTTAGCTCCGAACTAAGCATAGATGAACATGAACAGCTCATGACAGTCCTTAGGAAACATAGAAAAGCCATAGGTTACACTATCGAGGACTTAGTAGGAATTAAACCCTCCCTATGTATGCATAAGATACTAATGGAGGAGGATTTTAGAACTTCAAGACAACCTCAAAGGCGGTTGAATCCGACCATGAAGGAGGTTGTCAAGAAGGAAATTCTTAAACTTCTTGATGCAGGTATCATCTATCCTATCTCCGATAGCAAATGGGTGAGTCCAGTTCAAGTAGTTCCGAAGAAGGGAGGAATGACGGTCATCACCAACAAGAACAACGAACTCATTCCTACCCGAACCGTGACTGGATGGCGAATGTGCATAGACTACCGCAAGCTCAACAACGCAACACGGAAGGATCACTTTCCATTGCCGTTCATCGATCAAATGCTTGAAAGGTTAGCACAACATACACATTTTTGCTACCTTGACGGTTATAGTGGTTTCTTTCAGATTCCAATACATCCGGACGATCAGGAGAAGACCACATTCACGTGCCCTTGGGGTACGTTCGCTTATAGGAGGATGCCGTTCGGGCTTTGCAACGCCCCAGCCACCTTTCAACGGTGCATGATGGCCATCTTCTCCGAGTACGTAGAGGAAATCATGGAAGTCTTCATGGACGACTTCTCCGTATACGGTTCCTCTTTTAACGATTGCCTTTCTAACCTTTCTCTTGTTTTACAACGTTGTGAAGACACTAACCTAGTTCTTAATTGGGAAAAGTGTCAATTCATGGTTAAGGAAGGAATCGTATTAGGTCATTTAGTCTCTAGTAGAGGGATAGAGGTAGACAAAGCTAAGATAGAGACCATAGAGAAACTTCCTCCCCCAATTTCGGTGAAAGGGATAAGGAGTTTCCTAGGACATGCCGGATTTTATAGACGTTTCATTAAGGACTTTTCTAAGATATCAAAACCTCTCACTAATCTATTGATGAAGGATGCGGTTTTTGAGTTTCGCAGGAATGTTTAGATGCGTTTAACACCATTCGGCAAGCTCTAATTTCAGCACCTATTATCCAACCCCCGGATTGGACTCTCCCCTTCGAGATTATGTGCGATGCTAGTGACGTAGCTATTGGAGCTGTTCTTGGACAACGAAAGGAAGGGCGAACCCATGCCATATACTACGCTAGCAAGACGCTAGACGAAGCTCAGCTCAACTACGCCACTACAGAAAAAGAGTTTATAGCCATTGTCTACGCTATTGACAAGTTTCGCTCTTATCTTGTAGGTGCAAAGGTGATTGTCTACACGGATCATGCTGCGATCCGGTACCTCCTTGCGAAGAAAGACGCGAAGCCAAGGCTGATTAGATGGATTCTTCTCCTACAAGAATTCGATCTTGAGATCCGCGACAAGAAAGGTTCAGAAAATTCTGTTGCGGATCATTTGAGTCGCCTCACACATCTAGAGGACAACCATCTACCCATTGATGACTCCTTCCCGGACGAACACCTACACATCATAGAGGAGTGCATCAACGAGATCTCCAAAGGTAACGAACCATGGTTTGCTGATTTTGTTAACTATTTGGTTTGCCAGGAGGTACCACCCGGACTATCCTACGCACAAAGGAAGAAGTTCGTTAAGGACGTCCGGGAATACTATTGGAACGAGCCTCTCCTCTTCAAGAGAGGTCCGGATGGCATCATTCGGCGATGTGTGCCGGAAGATGAAATGCAAAGTGTCATCCGCCATTGTCATTCACTACCTTGTGGAGGACACGCTAGTTCGAACAAGACTAGCACAAAGGTATTGCAATCTGGATTCTATTGGCCTACCTTATTTAGAGATGTGCAATCCTTTGTCTCTTGCTGCGATGCTTGTCAAAGAACAGGCAATATTTCTAGAAGGAACGAGATGCCCCTCAACAACATCCAAGAGGTGGAGATTTTCGACGTTTGGGGAGTCGATTTCATGGGACCATTCCCATCTTCTTGTGGAAACCAATACATACTATTGGCGGTAGACTACGTTTCTAGATGGGTGGAAGCAATTGCCTCTCCCACAAATGATGCCATGGTGGTGGTTAAGTTCTTCAACAAGACCATCTTTCCGCGATTTGGAACACCAAGGACAATCATTAGTGATGGAGGTTCTCACTTCATAGCCCGTCGCTTTGAAGCTCTTCTAGCTAAGTATGGGGTTACTCACAAGATCGCTACCCCTTACCATCCACAAACGAGTGGACAAGTTGAGATCTCAAATAGGGAGATCAAGGGAATTCTAGAGAAGACGGTTTCAAGGACTAGGAAGGATTGGTCCTTGAAGCTAGATGATGCATTATGGGCGTACCGGACTGCATACAAGACTCCCATAGGAACCACACCATACAACCTTGTGTATGGGAAGTCTTGTCATTTGCCGGTAGAGCTGGAGCACAAAGCGTTTTGGGCTATCAAGTGGCTGAATTTCCGCATGAAAGAAGCGGGAGAGAAGCGTCTCCTAGACATCAACAAGCTGGATGAACTTCGCTTGAACGCCTATGAAAACGCTAAGATCTACAAGGAAAGAGCAAAGCGTTGGCATGATAAGCATATCATTCCAAAGAACTTCAAAGAAGGAGATCAAGTTCTCCTCTTCAATTCAAGACTTCGCCTCTTTCCAGGTAAGTGATAACACGATTTATAGCATAGTTTTAGGTGCACATTTAGGTAGAATTCTCGCTCAATCATGCATTATCTAGCACTAGTCCAATACGTTTTGCACTCAAAACATGTATTTTGTCGAGATAGACGTCTACACGGACTTGTGTGCGTTTTGTAGGTATTTCGGGAAGTTTCGAGCCAAAACGACACGTTTGAGGGTCGCTCATTTAGAGGACACGTTTCCAAACTCATTAGAACGCAAGGCAAGGGCTGAGAAAGACTCAAGGAACCTTGCCAACACAGGCCATGCACCAAACCACAGCCTAATGATCCAAGGCGAAGTTTCTGCACAGAATCACGGTTCTCTGAAAAACCACGGCCGTGGAAATGACCGTGGATTTTGCCAGATTCTTGTGACAGCTGTGCCACGACTCTCATGGCCAGCTCATGAAGAAATTGGTTATAAAAGTGGTCCTTGATAGTTGTTAGAGGCAGCTGGGATTTGGGTAGTTTGAGAGCAGCTCACATATTCTCCATTTTTCTTTGACAAAATATATTCCAAGAAGAAGAAGGACTTTTTCTAGGAAGGAAAGTGCAAGAAGAAGAAGAAAGGAGCCATTGCCATTGAAGAGGAGAGGAGAAGACACACTTAGCTCTTGTATTTTCGGATTTATTTCTAGAAGTTTTTGAACTCTTGAACCTTCCTTTGGAAGGGTTGTAAGTCGTTCTAATTTCATCTTCAGATTTAGATTGTGTTTGAAGTTCATTTGTTCATCTTCTTTCTCTCATTTTCTTGCAATGGAGGTCATGAATCTATGCTTGTTTGTTTTGATTTCTAATATGAATGCTGTAGGCTAGATTGATGTGATTCTAGGGTAAGGAAAGGATGGTTATGGCTAGATCTATGATAGGACGAACTTAGATTTACCTTTGGATGATTTTTGTTTATGAACGTAGCCACTGTTAGAAATCACGGGTAGTTCTTGAAGAACCACGGTCGTGGTTTCTGTAGAACAAACCGTGGTTCTTCCTGGTTCGAAGGATCTTATCTTAGGTTCATAAAATTGTTGAAACCCTAAGTTTTTGCTGAGTTTAACCTACCCTAGGGTGTCCTAGTGTAGCGACTAAGTGTTAGGAGAAACTTACCCGGTAATCCTTGCCCTTAGAATCTAAAATAGCAAAACCTTAGGTAATGGTGAGCCTAATAAGCCGCCATTGGATTAAATGTGCTAGGATAGTTGATTAGGACTTCCCTTTCCGAGACTTACCCGGTGAGGATAGGTTAGATCCCTAATTAAACAATCCGGTTTGTGTTAAATTCCTCCCCTTAGGTTCTTAGAGACTTAACCGGTAATGAGACCTTAGGTGTGGATTAGTTGGATCATGAGACCTACCCGGTAATTGATCCCATTTTAGGAACACTTAATCCCAACATATCATAATCAATCCAAAGAATTAATAGATAACTTGAGTTTTATGCCATAACCGGAATTTCCAACCCCTAGAATCCGTCTTCCTTTTCTCTTGATCAATATCTCGTTTGACTCGTTTATTTGTGTTGATTTTTGGTTTGGTTTGATTTATTGCTTTGCATGAGTTATGACCCTTGCTTGATGACCATAAAAACCAACAAAAAACATTGAGTTTTCCATTTTCTTTGTTCCTCATCTTGTCTTAGCCTAGATTTACACTATTTTTGATCATTGCTTGACTCGATTTCACCTTAGTCTTTGAGTTCGATCTCGGAATACTTACCTTTCTACATAACGATCCGTACACTGTGGGTTTCGCTAGGTAGTTTAGGATTTAGTTCGAGTTTATAAATGTAAAGCTTTTTGTGCTATTTCCTAGCGTAACAAGTTTTTGGCGCCGTTGCCGGGGACTAGGTCTAGATTGAGTCATTTCGTGATTGTTTATAGTGTAGATCTTTCTTGTTGCTTTTGATCTCTCTTTAGTGTGTGTCTTTGCTTTTCAGGACACCTCTTACTCTTTAGGTGTATGCGAAGATCTCGTGGCAAGGATTTAGCTCCATTCGATCCCGAACCGGAGAAAACCCTTAGATCTAGATCCAAGAGCATTCGAAAAGAGAAAGAGATGGCCGGTAGGAATCTCCAAGTTGAGTTGGATGAAGCCTTAGAGCAAATTAGGCTAAGAGATGAGCTCTTGGAGGAAGAAAGGAGACTTGCCAATGAGAGGCAAGAGGCAACTAGGAGGGAGATTGAGGAGATTAGGCAAGCACTTGTGCAAAGGGAGCTTAACCGTCAACAACCTCCTCCACCTCCACCACAACCGCAGCCGGCGGTGAACGTTAGGGTTGTGCCCATTGCTATGGATGAGCCACAAACATTGGGGCAACGTATGGATCCGGCACAAAGAGCACACCGACCGGGTGTGAATCTAGGAGATCCCGCAGCCCATGATTACGAGCTCCGCCCTCAAGTTCTACAAATGATCCGGCATAACCAATTTGGAGGGATGGAAGGAGAGTCTCCTCACCAACATTTGATGAATTATGAGATTTTGATGGAGACTCTTAGACCGCCGAGATTGGAGAGCAACAACCATAAGCTAAGGGCTTTCTCCTTCTCTCTTAAGGACAAGGCCTTAGCTTGGTATCAATCTATTCCACAAGGGAGAGTTGGTACTTGGGAGGAGATGACAACCGAGTTCTTGACCAAGTTCTTTCCACCTTCCAAGACTACCGAATTAAGGGGAAAGATCAATGCCTTTGTGATGAGGGATAGAGAAAGTTTGTTCAAGTCTTGGGAGAGATTCAAAGACCTTCTCCTAGATTGCCCACACCATGGTATACCGAAGATTGAGCTATTGGAGATCTACTTCAAGGGGCTTGATGAAGATAGCCAATTCAAGCTTCAATCTCTTTCCGGTGGGACATTTATGGAGAAACATGTAGATGATGCTTGGGAGTTTGTGGAGAAGCAAGCTCTAGTGATTGAGAAGTACTCCCATAGGAAGAGTGAAGGGAGAAAGGCGGGAGCATATGAGGTGAGCGAAGTCACCATGAGCAATTTCAAGCTTGACGCCATCAACAATGAGTTGAAGTCCTTGAGAGAGTTGTGCACTACCACCTTGAAGAGCCAAGCAACTCCTCAAGCACCTCCACGAGCCAACTTGTCTTCCAAGGAGGAAGATGTGAATTATATGGGAAGGGGCAACTTCAACAATTACCAAGGCCCAAGAAATTTCAACAACAACCGGCAATTCAACAATTACCGGCCAAACCACAACCATCCCGGGTTTTCTTACTCTAATCCGGATGGAGCCTTGAACCCTCCCGCCTCCACAAGCACAACTCCACCACAAAGAGCTTCACAAGAACCTCCACCCGGTTTTACTCAACCTTCAAAGGATAGAACCGAAGTCATGTTTGAACAATTGCTAGGAAGATTGAGTGGACTTGAGAGCACCGTCACTTCAATTTCTAAGGCTCAAAAGGTCTTGGAAGCACAAGTCTTTCAAAAGGCGGGTGAGGCACATAGAGATCCGGGGAAGCTTCCCGGAAGAACCGAAGACAACCCAAGAGGCCAAGTTTTGGCTATCACAACAAGGAGTGGGTTGAGTATGAAGGATCCTTTGCCCAAGGACCAAGCTAAGGGGAGTCAAGTAGTGGTAGAAGAGGGAAGAAAGCAAGATGATGGAGGCAAGAGCAAGGATGTAGAGCCAACTTATGTAGCACCGCCTCCATACAAGCCACCACTACCGTTCCCACAATCAAGAGCAAGAGCTCGTTTGGACAATCACTTTGGTAAGTTCCTTGAACTAATGTCCAAGTTACATATTAACATTCTGTTCATGGATGCCATCTTAGGAATGCCGGCATACGGAAAATTTTTGAAAGAAATACTCTCCAACAAAAGGAAGTTGGAGGAGTATGGGGAGATTAGGATGACCAAGAGATCCTCGGAGTTAATCCAAACAATGAAGGAAGCAATGCCTCCCAAGCTAAGGGATCCGGGCTCTTTTTGTGTTCCGATTGGAGTAGGAGACGTGAAGTACGAAGCCCTTTGTGATCTTGGAGCAAGTGTAAGCATCATACCGCTTGCACTTAGCAACAAGGTCGGGTTAGGAGAGCCAAAGCCGGTCAAGATGACCCTCTATATGGCGGACTGTTCTATCACTCATCCAGTTGGGATTCTTGAGGACATTCCGGTGCAATTGGGAGGATTCTATGTGCCTATTGACTTTGTAGTGTTGGACATTCCGGCGGATTACCCGGTTCCCATCATCCTAGGAAGACCTTTCTTAGCTACCTCCGGATGTTTAGTGGATTGCAAGAACGGGACTCTCTCCTTCAACATAGGAGAGGAGAACATCAAGTTCAAGCTTTCCACAATGATAAAAGGGCCAACCCTTGATGAAGATATCTTCAACATAGTCGAGCAAGAAGAATCTAGAGAAATGGCGAGCTCGATTTTGATCAAGGATCCCTTGGAAAAGGTTCTTACCTTGAGTATGATGGAGGAGGACATTGAGGAGGAATGCAATGAAGAGATCAAGGCCTTGGAGGCTTTGGAAGAAGAGCCAAGAGTTGGATTTGGGAGCCATGAAGAAATTGTGAACAGCTGCAAATTCCACGGTCGAGATTTGGGTTCCACGGCCGTCAAACTCTCTGGACAACTCCGAGAAGCAAGCTTGGCAAGAACCACGGTCGTGGAAGTTGAGCCAACCGTGATTCCAACCGTGGTTTCCCCTGAATCAGCTCTTGATGATGATCAAGCTTCCAGGAGCCAAGGAGAGTCTTCATTTGCTTTGGATTCATCTCATCCAACCTTGTTTGGATCGTCTTCAATTGATAAAGGTCCTCCCTCACTTGAACTCAAACCCCTCCCCTCTCATTTAAAGTATGCATTCCTTGGTGATAATTCTACATATCCGGTGATTGTTAATGCATGCTTGAGTGATGATGAACTTGCTAAATTGCTGCATGAACTAAGATTGCATAGGAAAGCCATTGGTTATACTATTGATGATTTGGTTGGCATTAAGCCATCTTTGTGCATGCATAAGATAATGATGGAAGATAACAACAAACCCTCTATTGA
Organism: Fagopyrum homotropicum; assembly: GCA_033239125.1. Lineage (NCBI taxonomy): Eukaryota > Viridiplantae > Streptophyta > Magnoliopsida > Caryophyllales > Polygonaceae > Fagopyrum > Fagopyrum homotropicum. Next base: position 66,721,053 of record BSWB01000003.1, read on the forward strand.
ACATCAAAGGAGATTGAATCCTATAATGAAAGAGGTGGTCAAGAAGGAAATCATTAAGTTGCTAGATGCGGGAATTATCTACCCTATCTCGGATAGTAAGTGGGTTAGCCCTGTTCATGTAGTACCTAAGAAGGGTGGAATGACGGTAGTAACTAATGAGAACAATGAACTAATACCAACTAGGACGGTCACGGGATGGAGAATGTGTATAGATTATAGGAAATTGAACATGGCCTCTAGGAAAGATCACTTTCCCCTCCCCTTCATTGACCAAATGCTAGAAAGATTAGCTCAACACTCTCACTTTTGCTATCTAGATGGGTATAGTGGATTTTTCCAAATCCCTATCCACCCCGATGACCAAGAGAAAACAACTTTTACATGTCCATGGGGTACATTTGCATATAGGAGAATGCCATTTGGGTTGTGTAATGCACCCGCCACCTTTCAAAGGTGTATGATGGCTATCTTTTCGGAATACATAGAAAATATCATGGAAGTGTTCATGGATGATTTCTCTGTTTACGGTTCTTCTTTTGATAATTGCTTGGCTAATTTGTCATTGGTGTTGCAAAGATGTGAGGAAACAAATCTTGTCTTAAATTGGGAAAAATGCCACTTCATGGTAAGTGAAGGAATTGTGTTAGGACACTTGGTGTCTAACCGTGGCATTGAGGTTGATAGGGCTAAGATTGAAACAATAGAGAAGTTGCCACCACCTACCTCGGTGAAGGGGGTAAGGAGTTTCTTAGGGCATGCCGGTTTTTACCGGAGGTTTATTCAAGATTTCTCTAAAATTTCTAAGCCTCTCACTAACCTACTAATGAAAGATGTTGATTTTGTGTTTTCCAAAGATTGTCTTGAAGCGTTTTGTAGGTTGAAGAACGCTTTGATCTCCGCACCTATCATGCAACCTCCGGATTGGAGTCTACCATTTGAGATTATGTGCGATGCAAGTGATGTGGCCGTTGGGGCCGTTTTGGGGCAAAGGAAAGAAGGGCGCACTCATGCTATTTACTATGCTAGCAAGACGCTAGATGATGCCCAACTCAATTATGCTACTACCGAGAAGGAGTTGTTAGCGGTAGTGTATGCATTTGAGAAGTTCCGCTCGTACCTTGTTGGAGCAAAGGTCATAGTTTACACGGATCATGCGGCGATCCGTTATCTACTTACAAAGAAGGATGCCAAGCCAAGGCTGATTCGGTGGATCCTTCTTCTTCAAGAGTTTGATTTGGAGATAAGAGATAAGAAGGGATCCGAGAACTCGGTGGCGGATCACCTTAGTAGACTCCCACCATTGGAGCTTGGGAAAGACAACATTCCGATAGATGACTCGTTCTGGGATGAACAATTGCAAATGGTGGAAGAATGCTTGTTCCAAGTGGCTAGAGGAAGTGAGCCATGGTATGCCGACATTGTGAATTACTTGGTGTGTGAGGAAGTGCCTCCCGGATTATCATATTCACAAAGGAAGAAGTTCTTCAACGATGTAAGGCATTACTATTGGAGCGAGCCACTTCTATTCAAGAGAGGCCCGGATGGGGTGCTTAGAAGATGCATACCGGAAGATGAAATGGAGAGTGTGATCCGGCATTGTCACTCCCTACCATGTGGAGGCCATGCTAGCTCACACAAAACTTGTGCCAAGGTATTGCAATCCGGTTTTTATTGGCCTAACTTGTTTAGAGATGTGCAAGGTTTTGTAGCGGCATGTGATGCTTGCCAAAGAACGGGGAACATCTCAAGGAGGAATGAAATGCCCTTGAACAACATCCAAGAAGTTGAGATTTTTGATGTGTGGGGTGTAGACTTCATGGGACCATTCCCTTCTTCATGTGGCAATCTATTCATCCTACTGGCGGTGGACTATGTGTCAAGATGGGTAGAGGCAATCGCCTCTCCTACGAATGATGCCAAGGTGGTGGTGCGGTTCTTCAACCGAGTGATCTTCCCTAGGTTTGGAACACCAAGGGTGATCATTAGTGATGGAGGGAAGCACTTCACAAATAGGAACTTTGGAGCACTTTTGGCCAAGTATGGGGTGACTCATAAAGTGGCCACACCCTACCACCCCCAAACTAGTGGCCAAGTGGAGATCTCCAACCGAGAAATTAAGGCCATCCTCGAGAAGACGGTGTCTAGAACACGGAAGGATTGGGCCATGAAGCTCAATGACGCACTATGGGCATATAGAACCGCCTTCAAGACACCTATTGGCACCACTCCCTACAAATTGGTCTATGGCAAGTCTTGCCATCTTCCGGTGGAAATGGAGCATAGAGCTTATTGGGCCATTAAGTGGCTAAATTTTGACCTCAAGGAGGCGGGAGAGAAGAGATTGCTTGATATCAATGCCATTGAGGAACTCCGGTTGGAAGCTTATGAGAATGCCCGGATTTACAAGGAGAGAACCAAAAGGTGGCATGACAAGAGGATCATTCCAAAAGAGTTAAGTGAAGGAGATCTTGTCCTTCTCTTCAACTCGAGGCTAAGGCTCTTTCCCGGAAAGCTCAAATCAAGATGGACCGGGCCATATGTGGTAAAGAAGATCTTTCCCCATGGAGCTATTGAGATAGGAGGGGAGCATTGTGGAGATTTCAAAGTGAATGGGCATCGCTTGAAGAAGTACATTCCGGGAGCCCCAATAGACATGATCGCCCCGCTTCACCTTGCATAAACGCTCCCGAGTTTGGTCAAGCTAATGACCTTAAAGAAGCGCTTGGTGGGAGGCAACCCATCGGTAACATTTTTTTCTTCATTTTAGCTTAGATTTTTTCTGTTTTTGTGTGCTTTGTGTGTTTTGTCTATTCTATGTGTGCTAGAACATTAGTGGCATTGGAAGCCTTTCTTGGAAATGATGATGATGAAACCCTCACTAATCATGGGTGGAGCGGCCGCGGAACTTGGACGGCTAACGGTGCCTAGCGCGGGTTTCAAAGCTTGAAGGATGCTTAGAGCTCCCTACCATGGTTGAAAGGATCATCCAACATCAATCCTCTTAGGAATTCCCAAATACCGAAGAAAACCATTTTACATTGTGAGAACCTTCTTTCACTCTCTTTACTTGAATACCACATTGGGGACAATGTGTTTCTAAGTATGGGGTGGGGTTTGCATGATCCTTTGCATGATGAGCATCTAGGATAGGTTAATATTTGCACATATCTTGCATTGTACATACTTAAATCGAAAATTCCATAAAAATCAGAAAATTTAAAATTTTTTTGTGCTTTCTAGGCTTGGATATGATCCTAATGATGAAACTTGTCTTGTGATTGGCTATGAATGGCCTTATGTGTTGAATTGATAAATGCATATGTGGACTTGAACTACTTCTCTTGAATTCCATGAATGACTTGAGATCATGATGATTGCCTAGAATGGATTGAGTATTGAAAATCGAAATTACATGATAGTTCTTGCATACCATCTAGGAATGAATAAGGCACTTCATCTTTCTCTACTTCTCATCTTGATCATGATTGCTTGAGCACCTCAACTGATATAAATTTGACCTCCTTTTAAAACCCATCCGGGAATAGGAGCATGCTAGTGTGTTTGAATGTGTAAAAAGCAAGTGCGGGGTGAAGATGTAATGAAAAGAATGTCGTGAATGGAATGCTGAAATTATTGTGGAAGTGTAGCCAAAATAGGTTTGGGGGCGTTGGTTTAAATGACAAGTAACTCGGTACACTTCACATAATCGGGTGTTGGTGCCTTGCCAAAGTCAAATGAGCCAATAGCCCTAACGAGCTTTGGTATGTGTGCCCGGTGTGGATGCACCTCGAAAAAGAGAAAAAGCCCGAGGATGGCTAATCACCGAGGTTTCGGCTATTGTACACCAATGCCATTGTCTCAAAAATGAGCTAAAGAAAAAGAAAAGAAAGCAAGATAGGGAAAAATATGCACTTGGGGGAAGTTGATCGAGGACAAGGAAGTGAAGTTAGTTCCATTCCCGGATTAGCATCACATACCTAGAAAATTCCCCTCCCCAATTGAAACGTTTCTTAGCCTTTTATGTCACAAGCCCTTATGACCTACTTGCATGTTTGTAAGACTTAGTAATCTAGATTGGATAGACTCTTGATCTTCTTGACATCTCCGTCCTCCCAACTCATGCATGTTTTTCAGTTAAGTACAATTGTCTTTCCATGACTTTATTATTTGATACATAATTGCTTATTCAATTGCCATTGATCATGACTATGAAGGTGATCCAATAGTAGAAGCACAAAACCAAAAAGATTTTGCCATTTTTCTGCATATATAAATCATGTCATCTCTTAGTCTATAGTTGGGAATTTGCTCGGGGACGAGCAAACCTTAAGTATGGGGTATTTTGATAACACGATTTATAGCATAGTTTTAGGTGCACATTTAGGTAGAATTCTCGCTCAATCATGCATTATCTAGCACTAGTCCAATACGTTTTGCACTCAAAACATGTATTTTGTCGAGATAGACGTCTACACGGACTTGTGTGCGTTTTGTAGGTATTTCGGGAAGTTTCGAGCCAAAACGACACGTTTGAGGGTCGCTCATTTAGAGGACACGTTTCCAAACTCATTAGAACGCAAGGCAAGGGCTGAGAAAGACTCAAGGAACCTTGCCAACACAGGCCATGCACCAAACCACAGCCTAATGATCCAAGGCGAAGTTTCTGCACAGAATCACGGTTCTCTGAAAAACCACGGCCGTGGAAATGACCGTGGATTTTGCCAGATTCTCGTGACAGCTGTGCCACGACTCTCATGGCCAGCTCATGAAGAAATTGGTTATAAAAGTGGTCCTTGATAGTTGTTAGAGGCAGCTGAGATTTGGGTAGTTTGAGAGCAGCTCACATATTCTCCATTTTTCTTTGACAAAATATATTCCAAGAAGAAGAAGGACTTTTTCTAGGAAGGAAAGTGCAAGAAGAAGAAGAAAGGAGCCATTGCCATTGAAGAGGAGAGGAGAAGACACACTTAGCTCTTGTATTTTCGGATTTATTTCTAGAAGTTTTTGAACTCTTGAACCTTCCTTTGGAAGGGTTGTAAGTCGTTCTAATTTCATCTTCAGATTTAGATTGTGTTTGAAGTTCATTTGTTCATCTTCTTTCTCTCATTTTCTTGTAATGGAGGTCATGAATCTATGCTTGTTTGTTTTGATTTCTAATATGAATGTTGTAGGCTAGATTGATGTGATTCTAGGGTAAGGAAAGGATGGTTATGGCTAGATCTATGATAGGACGAACTTAGATTTACCTTTGGATGATTTTTGTTTATGAACGTAGCCACTGTTAGAAATCACGGGTAGTTCTTGAAGAACCACGGTCGTGGTTTCTGTAGAACAAACCGTGGTTCTTCCTGGTTCGAAGGATCTTATCTTAGGTTCATAAAATTGTTGAAACCCTAAGTTTTTGCTGAGTTTAACCTACCCTAGGGTGTCCTAGTGTAGCGACTAAGTGTTAGGAGAAACTTACCCGGTAATCCTTGCCCTTAGAATCTAAAATAGCAAAACCTTAGGTAATGGTGAGCCTAATAAGCCGCCATTGGATTAAATGTGCTAGGATAGTTGATTAGGACTTCCCTTTCCGAGACTTACCCGGTGAGGATAGGTTAGATCCCTAATTAAACAATCCGGTTTGTGTTAAATTCCTCCCTTTAGGTTCTTAGAGACTTAACCGGTAATGAGACCTTAGGTGTGGATTAGTTGGATCATGAGACCTACCCGGTAATTGATCCCATTTTAGGAACACTTAATCCCAACATATCATAATCAATCCAAAGAATGAATAGATAACTTGAGTTTTATGCCATAACCGGAATTTCCAACCCCTAGAATCCGTCTTCCTTTTCTCTTGATCAATATCTCGTTTGACTCGTTTATTTGTGCTGATTTTTGGTTTGGTTTGATTTATTGCTTTGCATGAGTTATGACCCTTGCTTGATGACCATAAAAACCAACAAAAAACATTGAGTTTTCCATTTTCTTTGTTCCTCATCTTGTCTTAGCCTAGATTTACACTATTTTTGATCATTGCTTGACTCGATTTCACCTTAGTCTTTGAGTTCGATCTCGGAATACTTACCTTTCTACATAACGATCCGTACACTGCGGGTTTCGCTAGGTAGTTTAGGATTTAGTTCGAGTTTATAAATGTAAAGCTTTTTGTGCTATTTCCTAGCGTAACAGTAAGCTTAAATCCCGTTGGACCGGACCTTTTCTAATCAAACGCATTTTCTCCCATGGTGCAGTTGAAGTATGGGGTGAAGCTAGCGGAAGTTTCAAGGTGAACGGTCAAAGACTCAAGAAGTACACACCGGAACTCCAAGCTGAGGAGTTTGCGCCTACCGCACTCGAATAAGTGCGAGATTGGTCTAGCTATGGACCTTAAACAAAGCGCTTCTTGGGAGGCAACCCAAGGTATTGCATTCTTGTTTTTGTTTTCGATTCATAGTTTAGCTTAGAATAGACGTTTTCGCTTTATTTTGCCTCGATTTCTTCCGGTATGTTCGTGTTTTTGGTTGTAGGATCGATGGAAAAGGAGAAAGGGAGAATAATGTCGAAGAAAGGCGACGAAATTTGGACTTTGAAGCTTTACAGAAGGTTCCACGGTCTAAATTACGGTCGTCATAGCTACAGTGGCCGTAATTCTCAAAAGCCTTTGAAAAATCACCAAAACCACGGGTCCGTACAATTCCACGGCCGTGGAACACCCCGACAGACCGTGATTTTCAAAATTTTGCCTGCGATTATATAAGCTACATTCTTCACAAAACTACCCACAATTCTACCCCTTTCCACGACCTAAAACGCCGAAAATCCCACGACCCTCTCCAATTCTTCGTTTTTTAATCGTTTTCAACGATTCTTCATCCTAAACTGCAGCAAATCCAACCACGAACAAGATCCAAGCGACAAACCGAGCGGAAATCCATCAACAAACGCGCATTTCGGATTTTTCAATCCGAAAAAGAGGTTTATTCTTTCTTCTTCAATTTCGCGGATTTGGTTCGTTTTTGCTATAGATTTTTAGGAAGAACTGACAAAGACTGGAAGGAATTAGATTAGGGCTGCTTGTTGTGGTGATTGTTGGTGAATTTGCTGAGATTCGCAAAATTCTGAGACGAATCACGGTCTCTGGGTAAACCACGGCCGTGGAATCTAAGAACAGACCGTAATTTTTGGTGAAAAATGGATTTCGTAAGGAGAATGTCGGGAAGGATAAAGGAGAAAAAGGGAGAGCAGAATAAGAAAAGAAAGGGCAATCCCTCCACCTCTAGGGCACCACCACCCTCATCTCCCTCACTACCATCCTCACCTTCACCTCCATCTTCACCTCCTCACCCTAGCATCCCAACCATACATGAGAACCACCTTGTAGCACTTGACCGGATCAAGGAGAGGACAGTGATAGGTCCTAGGTATTTGTTGTTGGAGGATCTACATCCTCTCAACATTGTGGATGATCTTACATGGCTCTTGGATAGAGCCGGATTGCTTGTCTTCACGAACATTCGTGAAGACGCCTATGAGGAGATTACCCGGGAGGTTGTGACGTCCTTCGAGCACAGCCACGTAGATAGGACCGTCTCCTTCCGTCTCATGGAACAGGACTATTAGTTGAGCATTGTTGAGTTTGGGACCATTTTCGGGTTCCATGAGACCTATAACGGTCGATTTCCGAGCGGAGTTTACCCCAAGGATTTTTGGGAGGAAGTAGCCATGATTTACGCCGACGAGGACCGTTGGCAACCCGCCGATACCAAGGCTAGATTGATGTACCATCTAGCCTTGAAGATAGCACACCGCGTTCTTTCGGAGTGTCTCTTTCCTAGGACGGAGACGCCCCAAAAGATCAAGACGGATGAGCTATTCTTGCTCTATAGTATGCTATACGGTCGCCGTGCAGATTGTGCCACTCTTTTGGCGGCTACGATGAGTAAACTGAAGAACAAGAAGAAGGGGAACATCGGATATGGTGGGATAGTGACCCACATTGCTAGGACGTTTGGCGTTGATTTCTCCGCTTGCACCCGTATACCGGCCGTCCCCTTAGGGCTACATGCTTTTATGGTTAGGGGACTCATCTTCCCCACACATGGAGGTCCACCTTATGCGGGCATGCCTTGGGAGACTCGGACGGGTAGAGGGATTGAGTGGCTACCGGAGTATTCCATTGTGGCGGGACGCCACAATTGGAAGGAGACGTTCGCTGCGATGCATGCGAACAGGCTAGTAGCTCCCCCTTACGTTCCACCACCGGTTGTGGAGGAGGAGGACATGGGAGGTCAGTACGAGAGTGGTAGAGGAGCGGAGCACGAGTTTGGCACGTTTCCGGATCAGCCGGAGGCGGCCCAGGATGTACCTAGGCGCTCTCCACGTCCAGCTAGAGCTTCAGGCTCGTCATCTCGCCGCGCTAGCGTGAGTGAGAGGCCCACGTGGATGACTACACCTCCCACTTGGTATGACACACCCCCTCCTTGGTCCACGGCGCAGCCAGCAGCACCACCACCGCCACCAGCACCAGCACCATCCGATGCTCCATCATGGTACAGTCACGCCCCGGGATGGTACGAGCAGATGCCGGATTGGGCCACCGGACTTTCGGCGAGAGTTGGAGCACTAGAGATCTGGGCGGATGCTAGAGACGGACGCTTAGACGACCTTGACCACATGATGAGGGACGTCTACCGCCAGCAGTTTGGGCGGTACTATGATCCGAGTTTCTCTCCATTCCCACCTCCACCGGCGCCGCAGTGATTGATGCATGATCGTTGTTTTAGACATTTCCGCCACCACTTGTGAGTTTCTTTTTCTTTTCTTTCTTTTGTTCTTTCTTTTGAACATTAGGGACAATGTTCGTCCTAAGTATGAGGTGGGATGTACTAAAAGTTTGTAATAACTATACTCTCTATGTTTGCTTTCATTCGAGACTATCGTTGCATCTTCATTATGTGTTACACGTTTCCTTATTGCATTGCATGAAAAAATGACTTGAAAAACCCATAAAAATTGAAAAATTTTGAAAATTTTGTGCTTCTAGTGAATTGAGTTTGATGACAATTGCATGCTTAAAAGGATTGTGAATTGAAAAGAATTTGAATGAATGAATTTTACCTCTTTTGCAAGTTTTATAATGTGAGAATGTTACCTAAATCATGCTAGAAAATTGAAGTTGAAATCATGTTATAAGTTCCTATACTTCCTTTTGAAATGATTAAGGAAATTCAATACTTTCTTTCTTCTTTCTTTGATCATCTAGCCCCTCATTGAAATATTAGCCTCCCCTACCTATCCGGGAATTTGGAGAAGTGAATGAGAAAAAGGCATGTTTGATGTGGGAGGGCCATGAGAGCAATTATTTGCAATCAATTGAATAGAAAGAAACTATAGGTTTGGGGAAGTCAATCATGACGATGAGTAACTCGGCACCATTCACATAGCCGGGTGTTTGTGTCTTGCCAAAGTCGGACTGAGCGATATTCCTAGCGGATTATGGTATGTGCGCTAAGGGTTTGAGGCATCTCTTGAAAAATTTGAGAAACGCCGATCTCCTAGGCTTCGGTTTTTGTGCACCTCTATCCATAACTCCAAAAGTAAAGTCGAAAAATGAAAAGAAAGAGCGAAGCTCTAAGTTGAAGTGTTGCGGAAACCGCATAAGAAGAAGAAGGTAGTTGTCCACTTTCCCGGATTTATGCACCACTTTCCCTTAAAGTTTTCCCTTCCCTTCCATGTTCTAGACCTTTTCTTTGGAAGTCCTTAAGATCAAAAGAATGTTATATGACTTGGTGATCTAAATTGAAGTTTTTTGAGATTGATTTTGTTAATGTTTGAAGGTTATAATGCTTGTTTAGAAGTTGAGTTGATTCATGAATTTTCTTTACCTTTTACTATTTGATTAAGTGTGTGAAAGTTTGAAAAACGATTGAAGCAAGGTTTGAGAATGATCTATTCTTTAGAAGTCACATTCATCCAAAGGAAGGTACACATATTTCATCCTAACTCTTGTTTAAAGCTTTTTGAAAGACCTTGCTTAGGGACAAGCAAGTGTTAAGTATGGGGTTATTTGTTAGCATGAAATATTGTGATATTTTAGGCACGTTTGCTAAACGTATTTGATTCATATTGATAGTCTTTGATTGAACTTTATGCATATGTGAGCTAGTATTACCTATATTGTCGATATGGATGTCTACACTAGTTCTATGTTGATTATAGGTGATTTGGAGCTATTTCCGAACGGAAACGAGCAAAGGAGAGTTGAGTTGATATGTCCATAGATTGAGGACACTCTTTGGAAGCAATTTGGAGTCTTAGTTTGAGGAATGCACGAGTTTAGGGAAGAATCACGTTCTTGCCCTAAATTACGCCCTAAAATACGGCCGTATCATAAACTACGTTCAGAATTACGGCCGTGGATTTGGAGTCAGAAATCCATGTTCATTCCAGGGGATTACACGGCCGTGGAACATATGTTGCAAACCGTATTTGTTTCCACGCTCTAAATTACGGTCGTGGAACACTTCCACGACCGTGATCTTGGCGAATCTTTTCGCCACACTTTGAAGCCACGATCTTTTAAAGATTGGGCCGGGCCGACATTTTGCCCTACACTATAAAAAGACGGACGAAGCAAGATTCCGTCACCTTCGCTACCCGTTTGCCCTCATTGATCGCCGCTTAGGTACGAGCACGTTTTGCATAGCTTGCTTAGAAGCAATTGACATCTCTTTGAAGAGATCGAAGTTCGTGTTGGGAATTCCTCTAATCTCTCACTTTTGGTGGAGATTGCTGTTGAGATCTCCGGATTTGCGGAAGATCGTAGTTCTTGGAAGATTTTGCAAGAAGATCTCTCTTCTTGATTAGGTTCGATTTGGAAAACGGATTGACATCCCGTTTTCTTTTCTTTCCTAGGGTTACGATTGTTTGTTCTATTGTGAATCTTTTGACATTGCTTATTCTCTTTGTGACTTTGAGATTGAATTGAAGATTATTGAAAGTTCTTGAAAGTTTTCATCTTTTTATCTTTTAATTCTTGAATTGATATCAATATGACTGTTATTGGCTAAAAACCCTTAACAATTCTAAGGTGAAGGGTTGATAGTTGTGGCTTAGATGATGATAGATCGATCGCAAATAGATTAGACCCTGAGAGTTAGAGAATTGTCGCCGACAACCCTAAATTACGGTCTGTTCTTGAGTCCACGGCCGTGGAACCTCAAGAACTAACCGTGATTTCCCTTAAGTCTACGAATCTGCTTTTACTTTAATCTAAAGTTAAAGATTTGCTTTAGCTTAGTTTAGACTTGTCTTTTCTAGGTGGTAGTGAAGCCTCAACAACCTCTACCTCGATTGTGAGTGTCACAACCTCAATCGGTTAAGTTAGTCTCGATCCTTGGATTATAAGTTTGGGTATTTGACACTAATTCTCGTCTTTAGAATCTTTCTATATTGAGCCTCAACAACCTGTATAGAGAGTGCCTTGTAGATGAGTTATATAAGGTTTTTGGAACTTCACCGTACGATTACCTTACATTAGTATGCCTTTGCATATCTCAACTCTGTCTTTACATCATTAAGTATATCTTGAATCGATTGCCACAGCTGGATACTTGGATCTTTAGGATTGTTGTTTTCCCAATATTTGCAAAACTCTCATAATTACTTGCTTGATAACCTGCAATCGAGTTCGTTCCCCCCAAATCCCTGTGTTCGATACTCTGGAATTCTTGCTTAACTATATCGATCCGTACACTGCGGGTTCGCTGCTTGATTCTAGTTTTATAAATTTAAAGCTTATTTGCACACACCTCTAGGGGCGAACATGAGACAACAGAAGCTTTGCTTCGTGATCGATCTTCACTCATTAAGTGCTTATAACTCCTTCCTCAACTTCTTTTGATCTTCTTCTTCTGGACCAAGGAGTTAGTAGCATAAACCGACACTAATGCAATAAAAAGACTCTAAAAACTACCCTAATTGATAATGATTCCATCACCTATCAGCAACCCTACCACAAAGTCCATGGATAGATCCTCCCAAGGTCCCATTGGTATAGGCAAAGGAGAGTGCGTTCCATCCGGACCTTGGCGTGACTTTGCATGATGACATGTGATGCAACCCTTGCAAAACCGTGTCACATGCATACGCATCTGGGGCCAAAAGAAATGCTCTTGGAGAGCGGAAAGGGTCTTGGTAGCCCCGAAATGACCACGTCCCTCATGAGCTTCCTTGATTAACAAATGGCATATAGATGAGCGCGGAATGCAAAGTTTTCCCGCTCGGAAAAGATAGCCTTCGTTAATAAAGAAAGACTCGTGCTATCGGAGGTCGAGGCATTGTACCCATATGTTCTTGAAGTCAAGATCCGTGGCATATAACTCTTTGATAAGAGCAAAGGCATGTATCTTGGCATCCATATACACAAGGAGGCCATAACGGCAAGAAAGGGCATCGGCTACCACATTCTCCTTGCCTTTCTTATGCCGAATGACATAAGGAAAGGTCTCTAAAAACTCTAACCAACTAGCATGGCGCCAACTGAGATTTGTTTGACTCTTGAGATACGAAAAAGCCGCATGATCCGAATGTATCACGAACTCCTTCGGCCACAAGTAATGTTGCCATGTCTTAAGACAATGAAGTAGAGCATATAGTTCCTTGTCATATGTAGGGTAGTTGAGCGAAGGACCGGAAAGTTTTTCACTAAAGTAGGCAATTAGACGAGTCTCTTATAAGAGAACTCCTCCAATGCCCACATTTGATGCATCACAATCCACCTCGAAAATTTTCGAAAAGTTTGGGAGTTGGAGTAATGGTGCATTACAAAGGCGGTCTTTGAGCGCATCAAACGCTCGAGCATGGATATCATGCCACTCAAACGTGACACCCTTGGTAGTGAGCTCAAGGAGCGGTGCCGCTACCGTGCTAAAGTCCTTGACAAAGCGTCGGTAGAAACCCGCTAAGCCGAGAAAGGCTCGGACCATGGTAACCGTAGTAGGAGTAGGCCACTCCCGAATAGCACGAACTTTAGATTCGTCTACTCGTAGTCCGTCCTTAGACACGACATAGCCAAGAAAGATAGTGGTGTCCGAGCAAAAGACGCATTTTTCAAAGTTGACATACAATTGTTCTTGTCTAAGGCACTCGAGCACTTGGCGAAGGTGCCCGATGTGATCCTCCAAAGACGTACTAAACACAAAAATATCATCAAAATAAACAATAACAAATGTACCCAAGAATCGGCACAAGACATGGTTCATGAGGCACATGAAGGTGGACGGGGCGTTGGAGAGGCCAAATGGCATGACAAGCCATTCATAGAGTCCATACTTCGTTTTGAACGCCGTCTTCCACTCGTCACCTTCGGCCATCCGGATTTGGTGGTAACCGCTCCGGAGATCAATTTTTGAGAAGATGGTGGCGCCATGGAGCTCATCCAACATGTCATCAAGGCGCGGGATCGGGTGACGGTATTTGACGGTGATTTGGTTGATGGCACGACAATCAACACACATCCGCCATGATCCATCTTTCGTTGGTACTAAGATTACCGGGACGGCACATGGTGATAAGGATTCACGCACATGTCCCCGGTCTAGGAGCTCTTGCACTTGACGTTGTAGCTCCTTCGTCTCTTCCGGACTTGCTCGGTACACGGCACGGTTTGGCAAGGAAGCACCGGGCACAAAGTCAATTTGGTGTTCAATCCCTCGGATTGGTGGTAAGCCGGGTGGAAGGTCTTTGGGCATAATATCCTGAAATTCGGACAAAAACAAAGACACCTCGTGTGGCACATTACTCGGGTCATGAGAAGTAGATAAACAAAATGGAACAAGTAAGAAACATGGGAATTTGCCTTCCATGACCGGTTGCAAATCATGCCGGCGAGCTAAGAGTATCCTCGGCTCACACCGTCCTTGAATTACGGGGTCCGAAGATGGTAAAGTTGAGCTCGTAGGAACGATGCGACCTTTACTACCTTTGGGCTCGGTAGCATGGACAAGAGGGGCGGTTTTCCGGGATTTGGAAGTACTAGCACCTACAACATCGGGACTCCGAGGGTCCGATTTTGCCGGTGTTTTAGCGAACTCATCTATAGATTGTTGCCTCTTCCGTTCCGCATAGTCAACCAAATATTTCGTGCGGAGTCATAGGAAAAAGTGTTACCCGTTTTCCATTATATTGGAACATGTACCGGTTAAGATAACCATCATGATATGTTCGGCGATCGAATTGCCATGGTCATCCTAATAGGACATGTGTGGCGTCCATCTTGATAACATCACAAAGGACCTTATCAACATAGGCGCCAATAGAAAATGTCACCCAATCTTGTTGTGTGACGGTTTCACAAGCCGTATCGGAAATCCATTGGAGTCCGTAAGGCATAGGGTGGGGGGTCGTAGGCAACTTGAAGTGTTTTACCACTCGTTCGTTGACAATATTGCAGCAAGAACCCCCATCAACGATAAAAGAAAGGCTCGTATTATTGACCAAGCAACGAGAGTGGAAGAGATTCTCGCGTTGATCAATAGGAATATGTGCTTTAATAGTCAAAATACGACGAGAAACAAGAGCGAATTTACCGGGTTGTGCCGGGGCGCAAGCAAGTTCGTCGTCACGTGATTACAAGCCAAAATGTGGGTCGGTGTCTTGGTCATCCTCAATAATGATATTGCCGTCTTGTTGATCATCTTCGTACAAGAAATATGTTGGGTCGGAAAACAAGACTCGTTTGGTGTTTGGACAATCACGTTGAACATGACCAAAACCGCTACACTTGTAGCACACGGGCTCCCTTGGGTGAGCCGCCGGTGAAGGTGCTTGTTGACCTTTAGAGGGAGGCGCCGGTGCCGGGCCACGGTTTGGTGCCTTCTCGGGACCCGCTTGCCTATTGGAGGGACCCGTCCGTTGGGCTCCTTTGGAGGCGTCGGTATATGGAGGACTAGGCGCATCCCGAAAACGTGTGTTAGACGGATAAAGATATTGACTCGAGGAAGAGATATACCTAGAAGACCGCGGTGTTTCGAGTTGTTGCTTATATAGCTTCATGGCGGCATGGCATAATGCTCCCAAATCCTTGAATGGGACAATCTCGAGCGGCCGCCGGATTGAGGCATTAAGCCCACTCATGAATTTGGTACGAAGGGCGGAAGGGGAGGCCGAGACGCCGACCTCAATGTGCATGTCCTCAAGTTTGGCCAAGTAAGCCACCAGAGTGAGGTTGCCTTGTTTGAACTCGGCAATTTGCAACCGCATATCATTCTTAAAGTCCTCGGGCACGTACTTCTTGGTCATGCAATAGATCAATTGCTCAAAGGTCTCAATCGGTGCCCATCCTCGCCTCTCACGGGTGAACTCATACCGGTTCCACCAAGACTTGGCATCTCCTTCAAAGTATAGAGTTGCTGCCTCGATTTTCTCATATTCCTCCTCGTAATGACAATGTTTTAATGCTCGTTTCATATCCTGCACCCAATCAAGAAAAACACACGGATCATACTCACCATGAAAGATAGGAAACTTAATCTTACCTTCCCTACGAGCTCGGTAGGGGTCCGGGCGGGGCGGTGGAATGTAGGCATCATCGGCACGGGCTCGCCGGTGGCCGCCTTGAGGCCGTTGGCACCCATGAACGGGTGGTGGTGCCTAGGTGGATTAGGGGGAGGCAACCATTCTTCACCTCGGTCTTGGTTCTCATAAGGGTCTATCACGGGTGGGTGCCACGGACGGTCATGTGCTACCCGTTCTAAATCGGACTCATCACCGGAGAACTCGTTGAAGTTGTTTTGCTCATCGTACTTATCAAAGTCAAGGGTCCTCGGTTGCCGGGTGGACCGTTGGCGATGGCGTTCGGCACGATCATTCTCACGACCATGATTGTTGGTCGAGTTTGGACGGTACCGGGGCTCTTCCCGGGTTTGACGGTCGGTGCGGGGCACACTCGGTGAAGGTGGAGAAGGGACATACCGTTGATGTTGATAGTCATAATATTGGTGCCGATTTTCCGTATCGACTATGGGCAAGGCATCCGGAGGCGGGTCGGGGAATTTCTCCTCTTCTTCATGGGACCCATTTCCGTCAAGAGGTAAAGGACGATGACATTCAATGACATACGCAAGCCGGGTAACGTTTGATGGTCCGGCTCCCAAAAGTCCCTTGCCTTTCCGTTGTGCATCGGATGGGGAAGTATTGGCCACGTTCTCAAATGGATATGTTGGGGCGGGACGTTGGGCAAGCCGAAGGGCCTTAAGAGCTTCTAGCTCTTGTTTCAAAGCAATATTTTCTCGGGTCAAGGCATCAAACTTTTGTTGTGCCTTCAAAGCTTCCAATTCTCGCCTTATGGAGTTATTTTCGAGGGACAACGAAGCACTTTCTTGAGCCAAAGGTTCACTGGACTCTTGCGGACCAGAATCCTGAGAAGTTTCCATTTCAACGTTAGTCATTGCTCCAAATCAGCACACAATTGCAAGCAATCAAATGAGTAAGGTGACAAATTAAGTCAACTTTACCCAAGTTCAAGTGCGTTATCGGGTTCTACTTTGGGGAAGGCCGTTTGGCGGTTAGGAAAGGAAGGCAAATCCAACAAAATTGAACCAATTACACACAAATAAACAAGTGATACTTTGCAAACGTATGTAAGAAAATGGAGAGGCAGAAGATGGACGGATTGTTCACTCGGCAAGCTTTGCTTGCTTTCGGTCTTTGACCGTTTTGTAAAATCCGATTTTTCGGATGGACCGGTTTGCCGGACGTCTTTTCACTTTGTGTGTTTTGTTTCTTTGAAACGTTTTTAGCAACACGTTTTTTTTTTGAACACAAATCCGTACTGATGAAGAGTTTTTTTTTTGTTTTTGCTTTTCTTGGAATATCAAATGCGAGATATCCGAACTTTTCATTAACAACAATACCCCAAGAGATTTGGTGAAATTTATTAACAAAATTGTCGGATTGGGTCGGTTTAAGAAAAAGACGGGTTTGATAAATGGTTTGATGGCAAACCAAATATCTCCTATTTTTGTACTTTTTGTTTGAATTAAACACGGAAAAGAAAGAAAAAAATTTCAAGGAAAATTGATGAACATGATGAAGAACATGATGAACAACATGAAGATCATGAAAAACAAATGAAGAGCATCATGAACAAACGAAGAACATCACGAACAAAAGGCTAAAGAGGTTGATGATAATAACGCACAAAAAACAAGAGTAAAGAGAACTTATTTTTGATCCCTTTGCTCTGATACCAATTTGATGCGTCTTTGGAGGTAACCAAGGATAACTCCGGATCTAGATCAAGCAAAACTCCAACTACTCCTTGATTCTTTGTGCAACGTTGTATCGTTTCAGATCCAAAGGGGTGGAAGCGATGAAGAAACAAAGGTTAGTTCGATCTAGAGAGATCGAATACGCCTTTTTGTGTGGATCGAAGGTTGATTCTTAAGAAGAATCCTCGAATATGGATTTCTTGGATCAAAGATGAGATCCAAGGAAGAAATTTGAGAGATAGAAGAGAGATTTCGATGCCCAAGCTAAGTAGGAGGAAATTCTTCTCAAAATTTAGTAATATTGAACATGAAAAATAAGTGAGGCAAGATATCTCTTATATAGAGAGTCTTGCCTACCTATGGGCCAATGGGCCAAACAAAAACACATGACGAAAAGCCCAAAAGGGAAAACTCTAAAAGGATAAGATCAAAACCTAAAAGGATAAGATCAAAAGGGAATATTCTTATACGGAATATCCCTTTTATTACATAAAAAGGAAAACATGAAAATATAGTCCGAAAATAAGCTAGCTTCATGCCATGGAGTCGGAAAGACGAGACATGCTGCTAACGGCACCGGTAGCCTATGCCATGGTGGTGTAGAGACACGGCATGCCGGTAATGGAACCAAGTGAAGAAGTGGTGCGGGCGATGATGGAGCCGGTGGCTCAAGCAATGGCCTTAGCTCGGGATCGGGTGAGCGGTCCATCTGAGCGAACCCTAAGATCCTCGTCCTCCTCGTCTACGATCAACGTAAAAGGGACATCCAAGGGCGCATCACGTGAACTAATAGAAAGATGATAGTATGATATCATCACTTTTAAGGCAACGTGTGGCTTGGGATATCGTTCATACGTGGAGGAGTACGCTCAAGTATCGAGTTGAGCATTTTGTGTTGACGAACACCATGGTGTTTCTCAGATCCCTTTAAAAGGATGTCGAAGAGGAAGATTAGAGATGATATAAACGAAGGACGAACAAGTAGAAGAAAAACTCAAGACAACTAAAGAGAAATCGAGATAGAGACCATACAAGGAAAAGGAGTAACATTAATGCGCGGAAGTGGTTCCAAAGAAAACATGATTGATAGACAACGAGACCAATAGAGATAACGAGATTAAGTTCTTCAAGAAGACGTGTTGACAACTAAAGATGCGAATTGAGGGGGAGATGGGGACATTCTAACAAGGTTAAAGGTGGTATTCCATGAAGATGTGAAGTTTTCCTTAGACGTTCCTAAGCATTGGAGTGAAGATGAGAAGAGTGATCGAACCATTTTCAAAAGATTTAAGATACCGTAAGTTAAGCTTACGGTAGTACCAAAAGAGAAAGGGTCAACATTACAAAATTATGAGATGGCGACTTGTTCTGACTTGCGAGAGTTATGAAGAGAATGACGCGGTGAGAATTCACATGGTAGAATTTCTTTAAGCGGAGTTGACCGGTTTCCGTTCTGATGATAAGGCTAAGTAACGCCAAGAGGATATAAGTGTGAGTAGACGGGATCCCGATAAGAGGAGTGACGCAACAAGGAGTTGATTGACATTAGAGATGTTGAGGAGACACACCTACAAGATATCATAAGGCGTGGTTAAGCCGATGAAGGCAAGTTATACGGCGCACGAGGCCGAAAGGAGTATGATCACCATATGGAAGAGGAAGAAATCATGGAATGGGGAAAGAGTTGACGGATTTGAGGTGGAGTACCCCAAAGAGGGTATCCTCCAAGCGAGTAGTGACATGAAAGTGTAGTAGAATGGTAGGTCGTTGACCGGGGAGAAGGTCGACTATAAGCTGACCGGTGACAACCAAGAATCACATGTGCGGGTTGTCTATTGATGGCCCTAAATAGGAAGAGTAGATAAGTCTATGGCATGAAGGATGGGTAACGAGAGCTTTGAGGATTTCCGGTGGTTCGGTGTAAGTGGTAAGAGGGTATGTCAACTGAAGTATGAATGTACTAATCATATAATGATTATTAGTTCAATACAAGTGATTGTAAAGGGCCTCCTAGGGAGGGATTGTAATGACCCTTTTGTGACTATCTTAGGCCTTGAAATTGGCATATGGAGGAATGGCATAGATCGAAACCTGTAAGGTTTGAGCAGGATTAAGGGACCTAGTGGATCGAAAGGAAGGTGTTGTTTCCCTAGTTGCTTTACGCAAATGGGAAGATATGTAAAAAAGAGGTATGGTATTCCGTCCTTATGAAACAAATAATATGTTGTCGCAGACAAGAGATGAGTCAAAATTTGCTAGACTCACCCGAAGGAGCCATGGAGGCTATGGTGTGAAATGGGGACCAAGGTCATAGTAACGTTGTTTTAAGCTTAAGACGATGGTACTTGAGAATCCATGAGTTAGAAGTTGTAGTGGGTTGGAGTGGGGAATTGCTTCCGGTCTTCCCCTCCGGATATTCTGGTACGAGTTGTGAGGAAGGGTACGATTTGAGAGGTTGTACTTTGGCTATCGAGAAATGCGTAAGATTACCAATGAGGATAAGTACCTTGCCCCGTAGTGGACGACTCGTTGGACTAGTTGCATGTGAGTACGATATTTTGTATGATCGTGTTGTAGTCGAGATGTCACCCGTTTTGGGTGGAGGAAGGAAAGGATTTAAGTAAGACGGTGTTTCGGGTTGATATGGTCACTACAAGTTGTAGTGAAGCTTTTTAGACTCACAAGTGCAATTGGTGAGTTAGAGTTATATAGATGTGCATTCATCGGGTTTCTAGATCGGATCGCGGTAAGGACATTCAATTTGTGATTTTGGTTGGTTCCAAGGTGGACCTTAAGCTTATGCTCAATGTTACAGACTAGTAAGTAATGTTGTATGAGGTGGGCCGTAGTCTAATGTTACGTAATGACAGTTAAAGAGGTGTGAGAAGTACGAATGACTCTTAAGTTAAGTTTTGACGATGCGTTGTTGTACTATCAAAAATGAGAGGAACAAGCTTGACGTGGGACGACGATAATACAGGTTATGCGGGATAAGCAGAGTTATCTAAACGGCTTGGGACGTCCTAGACGACCTCCTAAGAGACGTAGTGGTGTTGAGAATATCTATTTGATCAAATGAGAACGAGGTGATAGTTCAGGAATACCTTCAAGGTATGTGGAGGAGATATCCAGTGTATGAGGTTGTAGGCCATAACCGCCGAGTTGCAGGATGGTTTTTACACTTTCTTCCTTTCTAAGGAAGTCAATTAGGGTGTGAGGTCCGAGATGTGTTCGTGGAGCTTTAATAGAAACAAAAGAGGTGAGCGGCCTCTATTCCGTTTTCTTTGGCACAGACTTTGAGTGATAAGTAATGTATGACATTTTGGATACATCCAAGAAAGGCTTGAGATACGTATAAGTAACGAGAGAGATTTTTCATGTGTGTTAGGAAATTGTGGACATTCAAGAAGAATGACCGATGGACGGTCGAGAGTTAGGCGCTTTAATGCACGCACTTACGAGGATGTCGGTAATTGTATTATAAAAGGACATGCTAGTCTGGTTCAGACCAAAAGGAATATATCATGAATATAGATTCGCTCCGCGAGAGCTGAATATCCACCAAAGGTGATGGCTAGAGTTGGTTAAGGACTTCGGTCTTATGATTTTGGGATCGTTCAAAGGAAGGTGAATGTGGTCACCAACACCTGAGTAAGTGGACACTTTGAGAGGATGCAACGACTTAACTGACGGTTCAACCTCAGTTTATTAATGAAGATGATCGTTGAAGAGACCCGACAGAATCACGGGATTTGAATGGCTTCGAGAAAGATCCGGGATAGAAGGTCCCGAGGGGAGACCGCACAAGACCTTTATGGTTTAACAGTTGATGGAGAAGCCATGAGCGTCCATGTATACTTATGAAGGAGGGCTGAGATAGAGCCTTTGTGAGGCTCACACTATCCTTATGTTCGCTCCAAATGGTGTGTGCAAGCTTTAAATTTATAATCCAAGATGTATTAAAACAAGGACGCGAACCCGCAGTGTACGGGTCAATCGTAGTAAAAGCAAGAATTCCGGGGTGTCGATCTCAGGGACTTAGGTGAAACAAAACCAATATAAGTAGTCAATATTGCAACTAACCACAAAAGCAATTAAAGCAATCAAAAGATGATAATATAGTCAATTAAGGAGATATGCAAAATTTAGGGATTAAAGCATCCAGTTGTGGTTCCAACCAAGATCTCAAGATAAGCAGACAAAACTGAGGTTTTGCAAAGGGAAGGTGTTAGTAAAGTGGAATAGATCACCGGGTAAGTGTCACTACTCACTAATCCCAAGCCAAAGAACCTATTACCGGGTAAGTCTCAAGGTACTAAGGAAAGGAACTATAATCTCAAACCAACACACCAACTAAGAGAATAGAATCAACCTTTACCGGGTAAGTCTCAGGCTATCTCACAAAGATGGAATGAAGGCACACTCTAACCCCAATAAAGGATAAACCTTTATTACCTACACTTATGATCATGGGTAAACAAACAAAGGAATCACCGGGTAAGTCTAATCCTAAGCTTGCATTGAACCAGGAAAGGTGTAATAAGAATAGGATTTGGCAAACTTTAACACTTAACTCTCAGTTTCGGATCAGAAAGGTCACCTCGGTCAGACGAATTCCACCCCGGACGAGATGTACATCGACTGAACGAGATGTTCTAAGGTTAAGGATAAAGATTCGAGCTTTCAGGGTCCTACTGGAATTTAAGATTATTCTATCATTGTTTTTCCCACAACCTTCAGTCAATCACCCTAGAATCGCACAAGGAAATTAGCCACTCATCATCATGAAAGCAATAATCAAATATAAGGGAAGGGAATGAATATTTGAACACAAAAACCTTAAGAACGAGGCTTCAATAATTGGATCAAATATCAAATAAACAAGCGTTCCTTGGATCACAAATCCAACAAGACAATCAACAAGAAGGGAATCTAAGAAAGTCTTACAAAACCCTTCACAAAGCTATAACAAGCTATCAATCCTTCTTATATTGATCTTCAATCTTCCTTCCTTCCTTCAAAACTTCGGAGAAAATCCCTTAATTGTTGGATGCTATCAGCCCTCTAAGCATATATAAGTATGGTTGAACTTGTGAAAAATCTAACCCTTTATATAGGAGAATTATCTTCCAAAGATAAAATATCTTAAAAAGATAATTTCCTAATAAAATATATCCATATCTCATAAGTAGATCCCTAAAATATATGATCTTCCTTCCAGAAATCCAGCCCAAAAATATAAGATCTCTCCTTCCAAAAATAAAAGATCTCAACCAAATAAAATATTTCTCGCCGCGTTAGAGTATTCGCCTCGGTCGAGACGCTCCCTTAGATCACCTCGATCGAGGTGACACTTTAGCTGACCGAGGTGACTCTAAACTGAATGTGAAATCTCTCAAATCTGGTCCAAAATAAATCTTTAATTCAATTCCATGCTTCCTGGATTCGTCCTTAAACTCCTGAATGTAGCTCCAATGACTCCTTAGCTCCTTAGCTCCATTTTGATGTAAAATGTGCCATTTTACCTACGATTAAACCGAAACTTGGTGTAGACCTCGATTCCCGCAAAGGTAGATGAAATGACAATATAGTCACATAATATACATTCAAACATGCAGATTATTGAAGATAAAACGTCTAAATAGGTCCCAAAATATAGACTATAATTCATGCTATCAAAATACCCCATACTTGTCCCTTGCTTGTCCCCAAGCAAGTTCCAAATCTTAAGTACAAGATAGAATGGATTATAAGTCATAAAGATCAATGAAAAGTCTTTCAAAACATTTTAATGGTGTGCTCCACTCATAGATCACTCTAAGAGAATGCTTCATGGAATTTAAAATCAAAACATGCTCAAAACATTTTATAAATATAAGAAAGTTGTTCATCTTTGAATAAAATCATAGAATGCATAATAAATCATAATTATCGAAATTAATCATGTATAATCCAGTTTAAACCACCAAGTCAATCAACAAGCTCGAGGTCTCAAGGGCTTTCAAAAGAAGGTCAAGAAAGGGATGTATATAGGGAATGTGGTGCTAGAATCCGAGAAAAGGATCTTTACTTCACTTCCTTTGAACTTCAACATCTTCCACCAATAAGCTTTGCTTATTTACTTTTTACTTTACTTTTTGGGATGCATGGACAGAGGTGCACAGTAACCGAAGCCTAGAAAATCAGCAATCATCAATTTCTCGAGATGTCTCAAACCCTTGATGCACATACCATGACCCGTTAGGAATATCGCTCCATCCGACTTTGGCAAGACACAAACACCCGGCTATGTGAATGGTGTCGAGTTACTCATCATCATGATTGACTTCCCCAAACCTATTTGTTTCTTTCTAACTTCTAGCCAACATCTCATGTTTACTATCACTTGCTTTTCATTTGCTTGCTTCCAAATTCCCGGATAGGTAAAGGGAGGCAAATATGTACCTGAGGGGCTAAGCATGATCAAGAAGAAGAAGAGAAGGGAATGAGTTGCCTTA
Source organism: Fagopyrum homotropicum (assembly GCA_033239125.1). Lineage (NCBI taxonomy): Eukaryota > Viridiplantae > Streptophyta > Magnoliopsida > Caryophyllales > Polygonaceae > Fagopyrum > Fagopyrum homotropicum. Next base: position 66,744,808 of record BSWB01000003.1, read on the forward strand.
ATCATCCCAGGAAGAAAGTGAGAGAACTTATCATGTGGTGTCAACCTTCAAATTCAACATAATTTGGATAAAAACAAAGTATTAAACATGCCAAAATTTCAAACAAAGCATTTAGCAACTTAAACATATCATAAAACCTTTCAAACATATAAAGATTTCGAAAACCAGTCTGCAAACAATAATCGTCACTGAGGTCATATCCAGATAAGAAGCACAAAAATCGTTTCGAAAAATCTTTCAGTTAAGAACCACCTCGGTCAAAATGTTCTAAGTCAACTGAGGTACTGCACCTCGATTGGTCAGAAGCATTTCGGTCGAGGTCAATATTTTTTTTCTTTAACCAATTTTTGACGTTTTTCTCAATCAAATAACCTGTATGCATGCATGTAGTCTCAAATAAACACATAGAGCAAGATAAAACAATAATATCCGAATTAAGTCATACAAGTCATACATCAAATGTCAAATACATATCCGCATACCCCATACTTGGGACACATTGTTCCAATGGGTCAAATAAGTCTAAAGAAACAGGATACTCACCAGACATAAACTGAGCTGCATAATAAATAAAGAAAGAAATCCTGCAAGCTCTAATCCCAATCCGGTGGTGGTGGTGGTGGCACGTACGGGTATTGGGATGGGTCAAACGGATAGCCCATAGTGTGTTGAAACTGAATCTCAGCCATCTTGCGCTGGTAGTGCTGGCTCTCCCCTATCTCCATCATCTCTAGGGATAAGGCGGCGTAGGAGTCAATCATCTGATCCGTCAGATCGTCAATCCGGCGGTGAGCGACGGGATCCTCCTGCCTGCAAACTCTACGCCTGGCAGGACGTGCTGGTGCTGCAGCTGGCTCGTCCTCTGTCTCCTCGTCGTCTAGATTGACGACTGGCACACTAGTACCAGTTGTATCTGTCCCTGTATCCATGGCAGCACCGCCATCAACCACCTCATCAGCCTGCTCCTGGGCTGCTGCTGCTGCGTCTCTAGCGTCCTCAATAAGAGGAATCCACGCAGTGGACCAGTATTGAGGGTCGTAGAAAAACTGAGACGACCACCTAATACCCTGAGGTGCAGTCTGCTCCCAGGGCATCGCCACATATGGCGTAGTAAGTCCACGAGAAACCAGAATCCTCCTCATGATCATCTCTTGCTGACCAAGCGGCTTGGCAGCCGCCACCATAGTACATGCGCTCAGATCAAGGTCCATCACTGTAGCAAGATGTGTCACTAAGCCGCCACAATAGATATCCCCCTTCGCCTTCGCCTTTATCTTGTGAAGGTCCACATCCAGCATCACTCCAAAGTCAGGAACCCCTCCGGTAACCATACAATATAAACTCAGAAGCTCACCTTGTCTGATCTTCTGGGGCGTCTCAGTACGCGCCAGAAGTGTCTCGCTAAAAATACGGTGAGCGAGTCTGAAGGCAAGATGGAAGATGATCCGCTCCTTGGAATCTCCAGGTCTCCACCTGTCAGCATGCTCAACTACGTGAGCAATTTGTCCCCAGAACTCTCGAGCTACAGCTCGAGAAGGAAAATCAGAAACTGTGGGGGTCGGGAAGCCGAAGATCTCTCTCCAATGATCCATCGGGACTTAGTAGTTCCGGTTCAGCAACTGGTACTTGATGGCCTGCTCTGTAGGCAGGTAGGTCACGGAGCTCACAAACTCCAAAGTCGGCTCAAGGTAGGCTGGAGCTCTAATCTCCGTAAACTGCTCCAGCCCTACCATAGCAATCATCCGCCTTAAATCATCATCCACATAGAGGCAATCAAAAGCAGCAACATCTAAGAACCGCGGCGCAATCCCTGGACGCGCTGCAATGCGGTCATAATCTACCCGGTGACGCTCATGGATCACCGGTATAGAATGGCGAGAAGAAAAAGAAGGAGAAGGGGAGGATCTATCCCTCAGAACAAGCTTCCTATCAGATCTGGAGCTCATTTTCTCTCACTGTCAGACCACCTCGGTTGCCCTGACAATACTCAAGAACACCTCGGTCGAGATGCAGGTCGACTGGACCGAGGTGATGTGCTGTTCGATTCCAACTCTCAAAAATCCAGTTATTTTCCCCCGATATCACTACCAATTGTTCCTATGGGGTACTTAATCCTTTCCAACAGAAACAAGTGGCAACCAAAGCCAATTTCTTCCGAAATCAGGAAAAGACGAGAAGTTAGGGTTTCGGTTTGTTTACCCTAGATTCGGTCGATTCGGAGCGTTTTTGTTGTAGATTGTCGCTTGCAAAGTGATCCTCTACTCTTTCCTTGCAGATTGGGAGCTAGAATCGTCGAAAACGATCGAGAATCGGGGAGCGAGATGAATTGGGACGCCGCGGTCGAGAAGGTGAGAGAGGGAAGAGAGAAAATTTGAACCCCCTTTTATACCCTTTTTTAAAACTGCTGTCACCTCAGTCGACATGGTTCCGAATGAACCGAGGTGATATGGACCGAGGTGGATTGTCATAAACCCTAGTCGCCTCGGTTGCTCAAGAATCATCTCGGTCGAGGTGTTGTGACAGCAACCGAGATGTGTTTCAGTCAAACTCCGTCTTCTCGATTTCTCAAATTTTTGCCCTTCCAGTGTTGCTCCTGGGTTGTATTCCTTCCTTAGAGATTACCTGTTGTTTGTCTAGGACGCCAAAAACAAAGCAAAGCAAAGCAAACTATCTAAAGCTAGGCTAGAAAAGAGAAAAGAAAGCAATACCTTGGGTTGCCTCCTAAGAAGCGCTTGATTTAAGGTCGCTAGCTGGACCGTACGGTGTCTCTAGACAAGGTATAGTGGTGCAATCTCCTCAACCAGGACTTCCGGTTTGTATTTTTTAAGTCTATGACCATTGACCTTGAATCTTCCACTTGTTTCTCCCCAGATCTCGACTGCACCATAAGGGAAAACATGATTCACAACATAAGGTCTTGTCCATCTAGACTTTAACTTACCTGGAAAGAGGCGAAGGCGGGAGTTAAAGAGTAGAACTAAATCTCCTTCTTTGAACTCCTTAGGGATGATACGCTTGTCGTGCCATTTCTTTGTCCTTTCCTTGTAGATCTTGGCAATCTCATAAGCATTCAAATGCAACTCCTCTAGCTCATTAATATCCAATAGCCGCTTCTCACCGGCTTCCTTGATGTCGAAGTTCAACCATTTGATTGCCCAATATGCCTTGTGTTCTAACTCAACGGGCAAATGACAAGACTTCCCATATACCAAATTATAAGGGGTGGTACCAATGGGAGTCTTGAATGAGATCCTGTAGGCCCAAAGAGCGTCGTCCAACTTAATGGCCCAATCATTCCTCGTCCTAGAGACGGTCTTCTCCAAGATTGCTTTAATTTCTCTATTAGAGATCTCGACCTGTCCACTAGTTTGAGGGTGATAAGGGGTTGCTACCTTGTGGGTTACCCCATACTTCGATAGAAGTGCCTTAAACTTCCGGTTTATGAAATGTGTCCCTCCATCGCTGATGATGATGCGTGGAGTCCCAAAACGTGGAAAGATAGTCCTATTAAAGAACTTCACAACCACCATGGCGTCATTAGTGGGAGAGGCAATTGCTTCAACCCATCTAGAGACGTAGTCGACAGCTAGAAGGATGTAGAGGTTTCCTCCAGATGATGGGAAAGGTCCCATGAAATCTACTCCCCATACATCAAAGATTTCAACCTCCTGTATATTATTGAGTGGCATCTTGTTCCTCCTATATAAGTTCCCTGTTCTTTGGCATGCATCACAAGAGACAACAAATGTTTGCACATCCTTAAATAACATAGGCCAAAAGAAACCGGAACGTAATACCTTGGCGCATGTTTTGTGAGCGCTAGCATGCCCTCCACAAGGAAGTGAGTGACAATGTCGTATGACACTAGTAACTTCATCTTCCGGGATGCATCTTTGAAGCATCCCATCCGGACCTCTCTTAAACAGTAGAGGTTCATCCCAATTGTAATGGCGTACATCTTTAAAGAATTTCTTCCTTTGAGCGTACGTCAATCTTTGTGGTATTTCCTGGCAAACAAGATAGTTAATAATGTCAGCATACCAAGGCCCTTTATTATCAGAAGCTTGGTGGAGAAATTCAGAAAAGGGAGTAAGAAGTTTGTTATTCTCAATTGACATCATCTCGCTTTTGACCTCGGTCGAGGTCCAGAGAGGGGGACCGAGATGTTCTTTAGTCAAGAACACCTCGCTTGGTCCAGAAAGTGCCTCGGTCGAGGTACTGCAACTGGGACCGAAATTGGAGATTCTCTTCTCCTGGATTAGTTTTTCAATCTTAGCTCCTAGATCTTCTTCCAGTGCCTTCAAGCTCCGTATATCTGCATCACAAGAAACATCTGAACCTTCCTCCATTAAGCTAAAACTAATAACTCTCTCAAGTGGATCATTAATAAGGATAGAGCTCACCAATTCTCTTGATTCTTCTTCATCATAGATGTTGAAGATATCATCTTTCAGCTGCTCTCCCTTCATTGCAGCAAGCAATGCAAACTCAACTTGATCACTACCAATGTTGAATCGCAACTTGGCGTTCTTACAATCCACATTGCAACCCGAAGTTGCTAGAAATGGTCTCCCGAGAATGATAGGAACGGGATAATCTGCGGGAATGTCAAGCACAACAAAGTCTATAGGTAAATAGAAGTTACCTAACTTAACCGGAATGTCTTCCAAAATGCCCACGGGATGGGTAATGGAGCGGTCCGCCATGTATAACCGTATCTTCACCAGCTTGGGCTCTCCAAGTCCGATCCTCACACATAGCTCCAACGGAATGATGCTCACGTTGGCTCCTAGAGCACACAACGCCTCACAAGTGACATCCCCAACTTGAATAGGAATACAAAATGAGCCGGGATCTCTCAACTTGGGTGGCATCTTCTCCTTCATGATTTGAATGAGTTCCGAGGATTTAGATGTCATCCTTACTTCACCAAAGTCTTCCAACTTCCTCTTCCTTGATAGAATTTCTTTCAAGAATTTCCCGTAGGCGGGCATCCCTAGAATAGCATCAAGGAAAGGGATGTTAATATGTAGTTTATTCATCAAGTCAAAGAACTTACCAAAATGCTTGTCTAGATGTGCTCTGGCCCTTGACCGGGGGAATGAAAGTGGTGGTTTATATGCAGGAGGTGGGACATAAACTTCAGTTTTGTCCAACGCTCTCTGAGGCTCAACCTCGGTTGGCACCTTGGCCGAAGTGTTCTTCGATTGTACCTGGACCGAGGTGTTCTTCGTGTGTACTAGCATCGACCGAGGCACTGGATCAGTAGTTTTCAGTCCACTTCTCGTCGTTATTGCCATGATCTGTCCTTTAGGGTTGCTTTCTGTCCTTGCTGGAAGCTTCCCTGGATCTCTTGGCGCTTCATTCGCCTTATTAAAGAATTGTTGTTCTAAGGCTTTTTGTGCCTTTGAAAATGAAGTCATGGATGTCTCCATAGAGTTTAGTTTGATCAAGATGGCCTCCAACACTGCATCTTTCTTTTCTGGTCGGGACGAACTTGATCCTTGTTCCTGGCTCTTCAATGGAGTAGAAGAAGAAGAAGAAGAGAGGAAAGGATTAGAGGAATTGTTTGAATTTGAGTTAGAGTAAGAGTTACCCGATTTTTTATTGTTGGATCTCCAATTATTGTTGTTGGATCCTCTATTGTTATTGTAGTTGTTGTTCCGGGAACCTTGATTGTTGTTCCTTGACCCTTGATATCCTCCCTCTTCCTTTTGGGTTTGAGCAACCAAAAGGTCTTTCAATTGCTTCACATCATTCTTCAAAGAGGTGAGTTGATCGTTGTTTGATGGAGCTTCTTGGAAGTTGACTCTTTTAACTCCACCTTCGGCTCCTTGGTGGGAGTATTTCTCCATGTGCAAAGCTTGCTTCTCTAAGCTTCGTCAATCGGCATGTCCATGAACGTGCCGGCGGATAGTAGTTGAAGGTTGAACTGGGTGTTTCCGTCCAGTCCCTTGAAGTATATCTCCAACAACTCTATCTTAGGAATCCCCTGATGTGGGCAATCCAAAAGGATGTCTTTAAATCTCTCCCATGACTTGGACAAACTCTCCTTGTCCTTCATGATGAATGCATTGATTTTCCCTCTCATTTCAGCGGTCTTAGAGGGGGGAAAGAAATTAGTCAAGAACTCCGTCGTCATCTCCTCCCAAGTGTTGATTTTTCTGGGAGGGAGAGATTGATACCAAGTAAGCGCCCTATCTTTCAAAGAGAAATAGAAAGGCCTTAGCTTGTAATTGTTGTTTTCCAGCCTTGAAGGTGTCAAGGTCTCCATCAAGATCTCATAGTTTTGCAGATGTTGATGCGGAGATTCCCTCTCTAGCCCTCCAAACTAGCATTGGCGAATCATGGAAAGAACTTGCGGTCAAAGCTCATAATCATGGTCCGCTAGATTACCTAGGTTGACTCCTGGATGCCTCAGTTGCTGGTTAGGGTCCATCCTATGCCCTAGGGTGTGTGGAATACCTGCAAAAAGAGCATCTCGGAAGCGCATCCGAGGTGGAAGTATCTCGGCCGGAACAGCTGGAAGTGGGTCCTGCCTCGGTCGAGGAGCTGGCTCTAGTCGAGGTAGATATTTGATAGCATGAATTATAGTCTATATTTTAGGGTTTGTTTGGACGTTTTATCTTTCATAATCTGCATGTTTGTATGTATATTATGTGATTATATTACCATTTCATCTACCTTTGCGAGAATCGAGGTCTACACCTAGTTTTGTTGGAATCGTAGGTAAAATGGCACGTTTTGCATCAAAAAGGAGAAAAAGGAGCTATGGAGTCATTGGAGCTACATTGAGGAACATAAGGAACCATCCAGGAAGTATAGCCATGGATTAACGATTCACTTTGGACCAGTTTTGAGAGATTTCACATTCAGTTATGACTCACCTTGGTTGGCCACAGACCATCTCGACCGAGGTGATCCAGGGAAGTCGATTCGACCGAGGCGAACACCTGGGACGCGGCGAGAATATTTTATTCTTGGCTGAGATCTTTTATCTTTGGAAAGGGATCTAATATTTTTGGGCTTGGCTCCTGGAAATAAGGAGATATGCTAGATCATATATTTTACCTATTTTTATGGGAAGAGATCTTTCTAAGATATTTTATCTTTGGAGGGTTATTTTCCTATAAAAAGGGTTAGATTTCCCACAAATCCGACACCCTGTTATACGCGGAACACTCATTACACAGCAGCCATACTCCAGTTGGGAGATTTGAAGAACCTTTTTGAAGGTTGAAGGAAGATTGAAGATCATAGCTTTTATAGCTTTTTGAAGGGTTTTTGTAAGATTATCTTAGATTCCCTTCCTTGTTGTCTAGTCTTGTTGGATTGCTATCCAAGGAACGCTTTTGTTGTGATATTTGATTCAGTTATTGAAGTCTTTTCATTAAATTCTTCTTGTTCAAATATTCACCTTCTTCCCATATATTTGATTAATACTTTCATGATGATGATGAGTGGCTAATTTCCTTGTGTGATTCTAGGGTGATTGGCTGAAGGTTGTGGGAAAAACAATGATAGAATAATCTTAGATTCCAGTAGGACCCTGAAAGTTCGAGTCTTTAACCTTAACCCTAAGCATCTCGTTCAGTCGATGTACATCTCGGCCGGGGTGAAATTCGTCTGACCGAGGTGACTTATCTGATCCGAAACTGAGAGTTAAGTGTTAGAGTTTGCCAAATTCTATTCTTATTACACCTTTCCTGGTCCAATGCAAGCTTAGGATGAGACTTACCCGGTAATTCCTTAGTTTGTGTATCTAAGATCATAAGTGTAGGTAATAAAGGTTTATCCTTTATTGGGGTTTGAGTGTGCTTCCATTCCATCTTTGTGAGTTAGCCTGAGACTTACCCGGTAAAGGTTGATTCTATTCCCTTAGATGGTGTGTTAGTTCGAGGTTATAATTCTTTATCTTAATTCCTTGAGACTTACCCGGTAAAAGGAGTACGGTTTGGGATTAGTGAATAGTGAGACTTACCCGGTGATCTATTCCACTTTAGTAACACCTTCCCTATGCAAAAACCTCAGCTTTGTCCGCTTATCTTTAGATCTTGAGTTGGAACCACAACTAGATGCTTTAATCCCTAGAATTGCATGTTTGCTTTATTGACTTCTTATTCATCTTTGATTGTTTTAATTGCTCTTGTGGTTAGTAATTACGAAGCTTACCGTTATCGACTTTGTTTCACTGAGTCCCTGTGATCGACTCCTGGAATTCCTTGCTTTTTACTACGATTGACCTATACACTACGGGTTCGCATCCTTGTTTTAAGCTTACATCTAGGGTTATAAATTTAAAGCTTGCACACACCGTTTGGAGCGAACAAGTTTTTGGCGCCGTTGCTGGGGACTTGGTCTAGACCGAGCCGGTACGGTTTGCTCTTGGGGCACTTGCCCCCGTGTCTACTAACCACTCTACTTGAGAGACTTTTGCAGGTTCTTTCTTAGGTATATGCGAAGAACCCGCACTGGGAAGGAAATCGTTCCTTACGATCCCGAACCAGAAAAGACATAGAAGCGACGCTTAAGAGAAGCGAAGATGGCCCAACAAGACAACCGCGATCTTGAGGCCGAGTTGAAAGAGGCGTTAGAGCTGCTACGCCTCAGCAGGGAAGAACTAAGGCAAGAGAAGGAAGAAACGCGCACCAAGACTGAAGCAATCGAAGTGGAGATGGCAGTCATACGAGACCAGATTCTACTTCGACCGAGGGAAGATCCACCAGTTGATCCTCGACCGATGCAGGTCCCAGTTGCTGACCCTCGACCGAGGCAGGTTCCAGTACTTGATGCCCCGGCCGATGTACTTCCACTTTGGATGCCAGTCCGAAACGTTCTTCTTGCAGGAATCTCACAAACCCTAGGTCAAAGGATGAACCCCAATCAACAACTGAGGCGTCCAGGAGTTAATCTAGGAGATCCGGCGAACCATGACTATGAACTTCGACCGCAAGTTCTGTCTATGATTCGCCAATGCCAGTTCGGAGGGCTAGAGAAGGAATCACCACATCAACATCTTCAAAACTATGAGATCTTGATGGAAACCTTGAGACCTCCGAGGATTGAAAACAACAACTACAAGCTAAGACCTTTTTACTTTTCTTTAAAAGATAGAGCTCTTACTTGGTATCAATCTCTTCCTCCATGAAAAATCAGCACATGGGAGGAGATGACTACGGAATTCTTGACGAAATTCTTTCCCCCCTCAAAAACCGCTGAAATGAGAGGAAAGATCAACGCTTTCATTATGAAGGACAAGGAGAGCTTGTCCAAGTCATGGGAGCGGTTCAAGGACATTCTTTTGGATTGCCTACATCATGGGATTCCAAAGTTAGAGTTATTGGAGATTTACTTCAAGGGACTGGACGGAAGCACCCAGTTCAATCTCCAACTACTTTCCGTCGGTACCTTCATGGACATGGCGATTGACGAGGCTTGGGACTTCATCGAGAAGCAAGCCTTGCATATGGAGAAATACACCCACCAAGGAGCTGAAGGTGGAGTTAAAAGAGTTAACTTCCAAGAAACTCAGCCCAACAACAATCAACTCACGTCTTTGAAGAATGACGTGAAGCAATTGAAGGAACTCTTGGTTGCTCAAACCAAGAAGGAAGAGCAAGGGCAAAGGAACAACAACAACGGGTACCGTAACAACAACAACGGTTCCCGGAACAACAATTACAACAACAACAATAGAGGATCCAATAGCAACAACTGGAGGACGAACAACCAAAATTCTGGTAACAATCATTCAAACTCCAACTCTAACGATTCCTCTAACCCTTTTCTCTCTCCCCCTTCTTCTTCTTCTACTCCATTAAAGAGCGAGGGGCAAGGATCAAGTTCGTCTCAGCCGGAAAAGAAAGACGCAGTTCTGGAGGCTATCTTGATCAAGCTTAGTGCTACGGAGACTTCTATGACTTCATTTTCGAAGGCCCAAAAGGCCTTCGAACAACAACTTGCAAGTAGGGTGAATGAAGCGCCAAGAGATCCAGGGAAGCTTCCAGCAAGGACGGAGAGCAACCCTAAGGGCCAGATCATGGCCATAACTACGAGGAGTGGACTGAAAACTGCAGATCCAGTGCCTCGGTCGGTGCTAGTACCGACGAAGACCACCTCGGTCCAGATGCAGTCGAAGAACACTTCGACCGAGATGCCAACCGAGGTGGAGCCACAGAAAGCGGAGGGGAAAACTGAATTTTATGTTCCACCTCCAGGATACAAACCACCACTTCCATTCCCCCAGTCAAGGGCCAGAGCACATCTAGACAAGCACTTTGGTAAGTTCCTTGACTTGATGAATAAACTACACATTAACATTCCTTTCCTTGATGCTATTTTAGGGATGCCCGCCTATGGGAAGTTCTTAAAGGAAATCCTATCAAGGAAGAGGAAACTGGAAGACTTTGGTGAAGTTAGGATGACATCTAAATCCTCGGAGCTCATTCAAATCATGAAGGAGAAGATGCCACCTAAATTAAGAGATCCCGGCTCATTTTGCATTCCCATTCAAGTTAGGGATGTCACTTGTGAAGCCCTTTGTGATCTAGGAGCCAGCGTGAGCATCATTCTGCTGGAGCTATGTGTGAAGATCGGACTTGGAGAGCCCAAGCCGGTCAAGATTCGACTTTATATGGCGGATCGCTCCATTACCCATCCCGTGGGCATCTTGGAAGACGTTCCAGTCAAGTTAGGTAACTTCTATCTACCTATCGATTTTTTTGTGCTTGACATTCCCGCAGATTATCCTATTCCTATTATTCTCGAAAGGCCATTTCTTGCAACTTCGGGTTGCAACGTGGATTGCAAGAACGCCAAGTTGAAATTCAAAGTTGGCGGCGATGAAGTGGAGTTCGCATTGCTTGCAGCCATGAAAGGGGAGCAACTAACTGATGATATCTTCAATATCTACGATGAAGAAGAATCAAGAGAATTGGTGAGCTCTATCCTCATTAACGATCCACTCGAAAGAGTTATTAGCTTCAGTTTAATGGAGGAAGGTATAGATGCTTCTTGTGATGCAGATATACGGAGCTTAAAGGCACTGGAAGAGGATCCAGGAGCTAAAACTGAGAAGCTAATCCAGGAGACGAGGATCTCCAGTTTCGGTTCCAGTTGCAGTACCTCAACCGAGGCACTTTCTGGACTGAGCGAGGCGACCGAAGAACATCTCGGTCAACGCCTCTGCGCCTCGACCGAGGTCGACGGCGAGATGATGTCAACTGAGACTTCTGAAAGTCCAGTTTCTGAATCCATCCCACTAGAAGGATGAAGCAAGGATCCCCCTTAGAAAGCACCCCCAGTTGTGGAGCTTAAACAACTCCCTAGTCACTTGAGGTATGTCTTTCTTGGACCGGATTCTACTTATCCCGTTATTGTTAGTGCTTCCCTTTCCGAATCTGAATTGACTAAATTAATGCATGTTCTGAGAAAGCATCAAAAGGCTATAGGTTATACCACGGAAGATCTTATTGGCATTAAGCCTTCTTTCTGCATGCATAGAATTCTAATGGAGGACAATCATAAGACTTCACGGGAACCTCAAAGACGGTTAAATCCGATCATGAAAGAGGTTGTGAAGAATGAAATTCTTAAGTTGTTGGATACAGGTATCATTTATCCTATCTCGGACAGCAAGTGGGTTAGCCCGGTGCATGTAGTCCGAAGAAATGAGGGATCACCGTTGTGACGAATAAGAACAACGAGTTGATCCCAACTAGGACCGTCACAGGCTGGAGGGTTTGCATCGACTATAGGAAGCTGAACACGGCCACACGGAAGGACCATTTTCCACTTCCCTTCATCGATCAAATGCTCGAGCGGTTGGCCCAGCATTCACACTTTTGCTACTTAGACGGTTACAGTGGATTCTTCCAGATTCCTATCCATCCGGATGATCAGGAGAAGACCACCTTCACTTGTCCATGGGGGACGTTTTCTTACAGGAGGATGCCATTTGGATTATGCAATGCACCCGCTACCTTCTAGCGATGCATGATGGCTATCTTTCCCGAGTACATAAAGAATATCATGGAGGTATTTATGGATGATTTTTCCGTATATGGATCCTCCTTTGATGATTGCCTATCTAACCTTTCTTTAGTGCTTAAAAGATGTGAAGACACTAATCTCGTTTTGAATTGGGAGAAGTGTCATTTTATGGTTAATGAAGGCATTGTGCTAGGACACCTCGTTTCTAATCGAGGTATTGAGGTCGATCGCGCTAAGATCGAGACTATTGAGAAACTCCCTCCCCCTTGCTCTGTTAAAGGTGTGAGGAGTTTTCTCGGGCATGCAGGTTTCTACAGGAGATTCATCAAGGATTTCTCCAAGATTTCTAAACCACTAACTAACCTCTTGAACAAAGATGTTGTTTTTGAGTTTTCGCAGGAGTGTCTTGATGTTTTTTACAGGATTAAGGAAGCGTTGATCTCCGCTCCCATTATCCAACCTCTAGATTGGACCTTGCCCTTTGAGATCATGTGCGATGCTAGTGATGTAGCCGTAGAAGCGGTGCTTGGGCAGAAGAAGGATGGACGGACCACCGCCATTTACTATGCTAGCAAGACGCTTGATGTGGCACAACGCAACTACGCTACCACCGAGAAGGAATTATTGGCGGTTGTATATGCCTTCGAGAAGTTTCGTTCCTATTTAGTAGGGGCGAAAGTCATTGTCTACACCGACCATGCAGCCATCCGTTACTTGTTGGCTAAGAAAGATGCCAAGCCACGCCTTATTCGATGGATTCTCTTGCTTCAAGAGTTTGATCTAGAGATCCGCGATAAGAAGGGATCCAAAAATTTTGTTGCGGATCACCTCAGCCGGCTACCTGCATCTTCACGTGAGAAGGACGACCCGCCCATAGACGATTCATTCCCCGATGAGCATTTACACTTGTTGGAGCGTTTGATAGACTTCCTTACTTCATCCCACGCTGGAGGTGAAATATGGGGTGAGGACACCTCCCATTATGTTTGAGACGCATCATGGTCCAGCTAGCGACCTTAAACCAAGCGCTTCTTGGGAGGCAACCCAAGGTATTGCTTTCTTTTCCCGTTTTCTAGTCTAGCTTAGATAGTTTGTTTGCTTTTGCTTTGCTTGTTTTGTTTTTGGCGTTCTAGACAGATAACAGGAGACATCTAAAGAAGGAGCATAACTGGAAGGACAGAAGTTCGAGAATTTGAGAAGACGAAGTTTGACTGAGGCATCTCGGTTGCTGTCAGAGCACCTCGACCGAGATGATTCTTGAGCAACCGAGGCGACTAGGGTTTCTGAAGAGCCACCTCGGTCCGTACCACCTCGGTCCAGTCGAGACCATCTCGACCGAGGTGACAGCAGATTCTAGAAAGGGTATAAAAGGGGGATTAATTTTCTCTCTCTTCACTTTCAACCCTCCTCGACCGCGGCGACAGATTCACCTCGCCTCCTTCGTTTCTTGCTCGTTTTTGACGATTTCTGTCTCCAAACTACGATTGAAGGATAGAGGATCGCGTTGCAAGTACAGATCTGCAGAAAATCAAACCGATTCGGCCGAAACGAGGTAAAACGAACCGAAACCCTAACTTCTCCGTTTCGCTTCGATTTGGGCTTTGGTTGCCCCTGCATTTGTTGAGGAAAGGCTTAAGTACCCCATAGGAAGCAGTTGTAGTGATTTTTGGGGGAAAAGAACTGAATTTTTTGAGGAAATTAGATCCAGTTCGCCGCCTCGGTCCAGTCGAGCTGTGCCTCGGCCGAGGTGATTCTTGAGAGTTGTCAGTGACCGAGGTGACCTGACAGTGACTGAATTGAAAATGAGTTCTGAACGCCGCCTTGCCCTCAGAGATAGATCCTCACCTTCCCCTTCTTCCTCTTCTTCCCGACCTTACCGCCCGGTGATCCATGAGCGACACCGGGTGGATTACGAGCGTATTTCCGGCCGTCCAGTGATTGCACCACGCTTCCTGGACGTGTCTACTTTTGATTGCCTCCAGGTCGACGGAGACCTTAGGAGGATGATTTCTACAGTTGGGCTGGATCAGTGTACTGAGATCCGAGCCCCAGCCTATTTGGAGCCGACCCTAGAGTTCGTTAGCTCCTTCACCTACCTTCCCACAGAGCGTTCTGTGAAGTACCGGTTGATGAACCGGAACTTCTTAGTGCCACTAGAGTACTGGAGAGAGATTTTTGACTTTCCTGAGCCCACCGCTGTTGACTTCCCGTCCCGATCAGTAGCTAGGCAGATTGCCCATATTGTTGAGCACGCAGATAGATGGCGCCCTGGAGATTCCAGGGAGAAGGTCATCTACCACTTAGCCTTTAGGTTAGCCCACCGGATCTTCAATGAGATGCTTCTGGCGCGTACTGAGACGCCCTAGAAGATCCGACAGGGAGAGCTTTTCAGTTTGTACTGCATGGTTACTGGGGGTTTCCCGGACTTTGGCTTGATGTTGGCAGAGGATCTGCACAAGATCAAGGCCAAGGCAAAGGGAGACATCTGCTGCGGAGAGCTTGTCACCCATATAGCTAGCTACCAGGACATGGATCTCAGCGCTTGCACGATGGTGGCGGCTGCCAAGCCGCTTGGATTGCAGGAGATGATCACTCGGCGGATTCTCGTTCCCCGAGGTCTAACTACTCCGTACGTGGCTATGCCGTGGGAGCTGACTGCGCCACAAGGGATCAGGTGGTCTGCCCAGTTCACTATTTATGACCCACACTATTGGCAGACCTCTTGGACTCCACTAATGGAGGATTACAGAGAGGCAGCAGCTGCCCCAGCTGAGGAGGAGGAGGAGGCTGATGATGAGGAGACAGTTGATGAGAGAGAGGGTGGAGTCCCGATGGATACAGGGACAGATACTGCAGGGACGAGCGCACCACCGATTATAGATCTGGATGAGGAGGATACTGAGCCTGCATCTGCTGCATCACCTACTAGACCTGCTAGGCGTAGGACACGCCGTCATAGAGATTCAGAGGCTCATCGTCGGATCGATGATCTGACGGATCAGATGATAGACTCTTATGCTGCCCTTACTGTGGACATGCATGAGAGATTTGCTGCCCAGTACCGACAGATTGACAGCTGGACTCATCCGATGTTAGAGGGACAATACTTTCAGCGCAGGATGATGGAGATACAGTTCCAGCAGACTATGGGTTATCCATTTGACCCATCCCAGTATCCGTACGTGCCACCACCACCACCACCACCGGACCAGGACTATTGAGAGCTGCAGGATTTTTCTTTATTATTTTTATGCAGTTCAGCCTATTATCCGGTGAGTACTTTTATCCTTTAGACTTATTTTGACCCACTGGGACAGTGTGTCCCAAGTATGGGGTATTGGATGTATTATTTGACTTTGATGTATGACTCAATTGACCGGATATTTATATTTATGCTTCACTTCTGCATTTATATGTTTATCTGAGATTGCATGCATACTTACAGGTTATTTGATTGAGAAAAACGTCGAAACTGGAAAAAAATGTTTTTTTTAAAAATTTTTTGGACCTCAACCGGGGTAGTTCTGGCCGAACGAGGCGTTTCACCTCGGTTGACCTATGAACACCTCGACCGAGGTGGGTTAACTGAGAGTTTTCGAAAACGATTTTTGTGCTTTTATCTGGATATGATCTCAGTGAAGATCTTGCTTACTGAATGGTTTTGAAATCTTTATGTGTTTGAAAGGTTTTATAATATGTTTAAGTTGCTAAATGCTTTGTTTGAAATTATTGGCATGTTTAATACTTTGTTTTTATCCAAATTATGTTGAATTTGAAGGTTGACACCACATTATGAGTTCTCTCACTTTCTTCCTAGAAAGACCAAGGCAATTTATTCTTCTCTCTTCTTCTTCTTGATCATGCTTAGCCCCTCATATACAATTTGCCCCCTTTACCTATCCGGGAATTTGGAAGCAAGCGAAGTGGTGAAAGCAAGTGAAGTTAAAGTTGAGAAGTGGCTGGAAGTGAAAGTGTTAGAAAGCAATAATAGGTTTGGGGAAGTCGATCATGAAGATGAGTAACTCGGCACCATTCACATAGCCGGGTGTTTGTGTCTTGCCAAAGTCGGATTGAGCGATATTCCTAACGGGTCATGGTATGTGCATCAAGGGTTTGATGCATCTCAAGAAATTGATGATTCCTGATTTCCTAGGCTTCGGTTATTGTGCACCTCTGTCCATGCATTGACTTATAATCCATTCTATCTTGTCTTCTATATGCGGAACTTGCTTGGGGACAAGCAAGGGCTAAGTATGGGGTATTTTGATAGCATGAATTATAGTCTATATTTTAGGGTTTGTTTGGACGTTTTATCTTTCATAATCTGCATGTTTGTATGTATATTATGTGATTATATTACCATTTCATCTACCTTTGCGAGAATCGAGGTCTACACCTAGTTTTGTTGGAATCGTAGGTAAAATGGCACGTTTTGCATCAAAAAGGAGAAAAAGGAGCTATGGAGTCATTGGAGCTACATTGAGGAACATAAGGAACCATCCAGGAAGCATAGCCATGGATTAACGATTCACTTTGGACCAGTTTTGAGAGATTTCACATTCAGTTATGACTCACCTCGGTTGGCCACAGACCATCTCGACCGAGGTGATCCAGGGAAGTCGATTCGACCGAGGCGAACACCTGGGACGCGGCGAGAATATTTTATTCTTGGCTGAAATCTTTTATCTTTGGAAAGGGATCTAATATTTTTGGGCTTGGCTCCTGGAAGGAAGGGGATATGCTAGATCATATATTTTACCTAATTTTATGGGAAGAGATCTTTCTAAGATATTTTATCTTTGGAGGGTTATTTTCCTGTAAAAAGGGTCGGATTTCCCACAAATCCGACACCCTGTTATACGCGGAACACTCATTACACAGCAGCCATACTCCAGTTGGGAGATTTGAAGAACCTTTTTGAAGGTTGAAGGAAGATTGAAGATCATAGCTTTTATAGCTTTTTGAAGGGTTTTTGTAAGATTATCTTAGATTCCCTTCCTTGTTGTCTAGTCTTGTTGGATTGCTATCCAAGGAACGCTTTTGTTGTGATATTTGATTCAGTTATTGAAGTCTTTTCATTAAATTCTTCTTGTTCAAATATTCACCTTCTTCCCATATATTTGATTAATACTTTCATGATGATGATGAGTGACCAATTTCCTTGTGTGATTCTAGGGTGATTGGCTCAAGGTTGTGGGAAAAACAATGATATAATAATCTTAGATTCCAGTAGGACCCTGAAAGTTCGAGTCTTTAACCTTAACCCTAAGCATCTCGTTCAGTCGATGTACATCTCGGCCGGGGTGGAATTCGTCTGACCGAGGTGACTTATCTGATCCGAAACTGAGAGTTAAGTGTTAGAGTTTGCCAAATTCTATTCTTATTACACCTTTCCTGGTCCAATGCAAGCTTAGGATGAGACTTACCCGGTAATTCCTTAGTTTGTGTATCTAAGATCATAAGTGTAGGTAATAAAGGTTTATCCTTTATTGGGGTTTGAGTGTGCTTCCATTCCATCTTTGTGAGTTAGCCTGAGACTTACCCGGTAAAGGTTGATTCTATTCCCTTAGATGGTGTGTTAGTTCGAGGTTATAATTCTTTATCTTAATTCCTTGAGACTTACCCGGTAAAAGGAGTACGGTTTGGGATTAGTGAATAGTGAGACTTACCCAGTGATCTATTCCACTTTAGTAACACCTTCCCTATGCAAAAACCTCAGCTTTGTTTGCTTATCTTTAGATCTTGAGTTGGAACCACAACTAGATGCTTTAATCCCTAGAATTGCATGTTTGCTTTATTGACTTCTTATTCATCTTTGATTTTTTTAATTGCTCTTGTGGTTAGTAATTACGAAGCTTACCGTTATCGACTTTGTTTCACTGAGTCCCTGTGATCGACCCCTGGAATTCCTTGCTTTTTACTACGATTGACCCGTACACTGCGGGTTCGCATCCTTGTTTTAAGCTTACGTCTAGGGTTATAAATTTAAAGCTTGCACACACCGTTTGGAGCGAACAATATTGGTTCCATAAAGTCGCCATATCTGCTTCGATTGCTTCCGTCCTTGCGCGAGTTTCTTCCTTTTCCAGTCGCAGTTCTTCTTTACTGAGGCGTAGTTGTTCCAATGCCTCCTTCAACTCGGCGTCAAGATCGCGATTCTCTTGATTGGCCATATTAGCTTCTTTCAAGCGTCTTTCGTATGTCTTCTCTGGTTCGGGATCATAAGGAACGATTTCCTTCCCAGCGCGGGTTTTTCGGATAAACCTACAAGAAAGAACCTGCGAAAGTCACTCAAGTAGAGTGGTTAGTAGCAACAGGGGCAAGTGCCCCGAAAGACAACCGCAGCCGGCTCGGTCTAGACCAAGTCCCCGGCAACGGCGCCAAAAACTTGTTCGCTCCAAATGGTGTCTACAAGCTTTAAATTTATAGCCCAAGATGTAAGCTTAAAACAAGGATGGAACCCGCAGGTTATGGGTCAATCGTAGTAAAAGCAAGAATTCCGGGGTGTCGATCTCAGGGACTTAGGTGAAACAAAACCAATATAAGTAGTCAATATTGCAACTAACCACAAAATCAATTAAAGCAATCAAAAGATGATAATATAGTCAATTAAGGAAATATGCAAATTCTAGGGATTAAAGCATCTAGTTGTGGTTCCAACTCAAGATCTCAAGATAAGCGGACAAAGCTGAGGTTTTGCAAAGGGAAGGTGTTACTAAAGTGGAATAGATCACCGGGTAAGTCTCACTACTCACTAATCCCAAGCCAAAGAACCTATTACCGGGTAAGTCTCAAGGTACTAAGGAAAGGAACTATAATCTCAAACCAACACACCAACTAAGGGAATAGAATCAACCTTTACCGGGTAAGTCTCAGGCTAACTCACAAAGATGGAATGAAGGCACACTCCAACCCCAATAAAGGATAAACCTTTATTACGTACACTTATGATCATGGGTAAACAAACAAAGGAATCACCGGGTAAGTCTCATCCTAAGCTTGCATTGAACCAGGAAAGGTGTAATAAGAATAGGATTTGGCAAACTTTAACACTTAACTCTCAGTTTCGGATCAGAAAGGTCACCTCGGTCAGACGAATTCCACCCCGGCCGAGATGTTCATTGACTGAACGAGATGTTCTAAGGTTAAGGATAAAGATTCGAGCTTTCAGGGTCCTACTGGAATTTAAGATTATTCTATCATTGTTTTTCTCACAACCTTCAGCCAATCACCCTAGAATCGCACAAGGAAATTAGCCACTCATCATCATGAAAGCAATAATAAAATATAAGGGAAGGGAATGAATATTTGAACACAAAAACCTTAAGAACGAAGCTTCAATAACTGGATCAAATATCATATAAACAAGCGTTCCTTGGATCACAAATCCAACAAGACAATCAACAAGAAGGGAATCTAAAAAAGTCTTACAAAACCCTTCACAAAGCTATAACAAGCTATCAATCCTTCCTAGATTGATCTTCAATCTTCCTTCCTTCCTTCAAAACTTCGGTTAAAATCCCTTAATTGCTGGGTGCTATCAGCCCTCTATGCATGTATAAGCATGGTTGAACTTGTGGAAAATCCAACCCTTTATATAGGAGAATTATCTTCCAAAGATAAAATATCTTAAAAAGATAATTTCCTAATAAAATATATCCATATCTAATAAATAGATCCCTAAAATATATGATCTTCCTTCCAGAAATCCAGCCCAAAAATATAAGATCTCTCCTTCCAAAAATAAAAGATCTCAGCCAAATAAAATATATCTCGCCGCGTCAGAGTATTCGCCTCGGTCGAGACGCTCCCTTAGATCACCTCGGTCGAGGTGACACTGTAGCTGACCGAGGTGACTCTAAACTGAATGTGAAATCTCTTAAATCTGGTCCAAAATAAATCTTTAATTCAATTCCATGCTTCTTGGATTCTTCCTTAAACTCCTGAATGTAGCTCCAATGACTTCTTAGCTCCTTTAGCTCCATTTTGATGTAAAATATGCCATTTTACCTACGATTACAACGAAACTTGGTGTAGACCTCGATTCCCGCAAAGGTAGATGAAATGACAATATAATCACATAATATACAGTCAAACATGCAGATTATAGAAGATAAAACGTCTAAATAGGTCCCAAAATATAGACTATAATTCATGCTATCACCTTACTAGTTCAACATGGTGTTGGTAAGAGATATCTGGATTAGTGACACTCATAGTAGTGAGGCAGGCATAAGGCCGATGTGGCTAAGTTCATAGCTAGTAAGTGACCGTTGTCTGGACAAGCTTGAGCACCATAAGACGGGAGGAAGACTACATTCACTGCAAGTTATGCTGTGGGAGTGGGAAGATACCTCCATAGGGGTTATTACCGGTTTGAGACCATGTGACAGTTGTGACGTGATTTGGGTTATTATGGGGCCGAACGACAGAGTCGACACGTTTTATACCCTTTTTGGGAAACCGGGCCGATGATTTGGCTAGTTGTGGAACCTACTAAGTGATAGTGAGATTACCTGGGCTACCAAGTGCCATTGTTCAGATCGAGATGGACGATTCATCTCAAGGTTTTGGGCAGCGGGATAGTGCCGCTTAGGGGCCCAGTTGTCTTTCATGACAAGTTTTCATTCTCATACATATAGTCCGTTAGAGAGGGATTTTCAAGCCTTAAAGGATGTGTTGGGAGCCTCTGCGCTAGAGTGAGAACAAGTGTAATCCGAACATTTCCCTTGCATCGAACTTTTTTTATTATTGATAGTTAGGATGTGTTGTTGTGATGGCCCTTTGGGAGGCATTTTATGGACAGAAGTATAGTACACCGTGGTATCGGAATATGAATAGTATATAGGGATAGCCCTGAGCAGATACGGGACGACCTCGCTCGAGTAGCGGTGGTCCAAAGACGGATGCTAGTCGAGTTGAGTCGTTGGAAGGCGTATATGTAGATGAGAGACGCAGACCTCTAGAGTTCGATCAGTTATGAAGTAGATTCGGTGGAGTCGAGATTTTCACAGGCGTGAAGCGTCAAATATTTGGCATTTAAGGGAAGTTGGTTTCCCGTTATACGGACCTTGTTGAAAGATGAAAACAAATAGGATGTGATTTACAGACTGGATTTTCCACCAAGAGTTGAGGGTATTTACCCGATGTTCCTTGTGACGGTCGAGGAAGTACTTGTACGACTCGGGTTGTGGTTAGTCGTGATGATCTAGTGTTAGACGAGGAACCAATGAGGCTATCAGGGGGACGTGAGATAGTATCTTGGGTTGAGTTGTTATGATGAGTT
This sequence comes from Fagopyrum homotropicum, assembly GCA_033239125.1. NCBI lineage: Eukaryota > Viridiplantae > Streptophyta > Magnoliopsida > Caryophyllales > Polygonaceae > Fagopyrum > Fagopyrum homotropicum. Next base: position 66,766,085 of record BSWB01000003.1, read on the forward strand.
AGATGCATCGATAGAGCCGTTGGGTTAGATCTTATGTGCATGTACGAGTTTATATGTTTTGTACTCCGAGCAGGAATGTGTTATGTGTTCGGTTAAATCTTGTCTTTTTATGTGATATGCGGTTCGTGTGAGTATGTGTGTAGGCCTTGCGAGGTCTTGTTGCAGATATATGATTGTGTGATAGTTATTGAGTAGGAAGTTGGCACGTTTACGGCTTTTGAGTGGTTACCGAGGTAGTTTTCCCGAGAGTTCTCCGTTATCAAAGTTTGGGGATGAAACTTGTTTTTAGGGGGATTAGTTGTAACATCCGAAATTTTTATTCCGGTTGTTGAGCGGATTATCGATCTTCCTGCATGCGTCGCTCAATTTTCCCGTAGGCACACGATGTGTTGAGTGACGGTTTTGACCTCGTTTCCGTTCCGACCCTTCGTTTGGGTGAGTGACCCTTCGTTTTGGGCGTTTGACCCCTCGTTCTATTAGAGATGGGGCTGATTGACCTTTTCTTTTCCCCTAGGGATACAACCTTGTCTCTCCTCCCATTTTCTTCTCACGTGTTTCCCTCTCTCTTTACTCTTTCTTCTCTTCACTTCGCATCTTATCCCATGGTGAAGCTTCTTCCTCTCCTCCTTGCTTGTATGAGCTGTGCACCCATGATTTCTAGTGTACTGCAGATCCCGATTGGTAAGGGTAAGCCTTTCTCTCCTTCTTCCTTGAGCTTCAATGGTGGAAGCCATGATTTCTTAGCTTTCTTTCTCTTTGTTTTGCATGTGCTCAAATCTAGCTTAGATCATGTATGTTAATGATGTTTAGTGTGGTGATCATTCTAGATTGGAGCAAGCTAGGCTTGAGTGACCGGGAGCATCAAGAACCAGTCGAAGAGCTCGTTCGGGATCGCCCTCTGGAGTTCGACCACACCCGCAACTGGACAGCGCCGCAGGGGCGGCCACTGCACCTGAGCTATAGGGGCGGCCATTGGCTCAGTCAGCCTCCCCTTGTGGCCTTCTTCTCCTCTTTGCTGTTGTGCTTCCTTCCTTCCCTGCCCGCGTCTTTTCCCCAATAAGTATCCTCCTTTGAGCTCATGTTCCTAGCCTATCCTAGAGTGTATACATGTTAGAAGCAGGCTAGGATTGAACCTAGCTAGGATAATTGGGAATGCCATGTAGTGGCTTGTGGACCGTAGGCGAGTTTATGAGGTTTTCGGTATGATCTAAGGTTTGATGTTTGTATGTTTTTGAGTTGGTTCTTGAGAGGATTGTAGGGCTGCCTTGTGAGGGTTAAGATGGTGAGTACGTGGTTGTGAGATTGTGAGCTAGGATGTGCATAGAATTGTTACCGTTGAGATTGTTGAGACTAGGCTTGTTTATCCTAGCATGGGTTATGGTTTATGATCTTGCGAGATCATCGGGTCTAGAAGTCTAAGGACTTCTAGCTTATGAGAGTGGTATTGATTTGTGCCTTGTTATGATCAGGTGATGAGTACCTTCCTACAGGAAGCGAGAGCGGTATTGGTTGGTTTAGCGTTGGGATGAGATAATTCTCTGGACTTACTTAGCTCATATTCTTTGTATTAGCATCGATGCCTGATTGGTTGTGTTTGTTTAATTATGTTTAGTTATGTTTACTATAACGAACGAAACCGAAACTAGGACGACCCTGTGTGATTTGTATATTGGCCAAGTGTATGATAACGGGCAGTAACCACTTGTCCGGTCCAAAATGGGGTGATTGGGAGGTGCCTTGCGAGCAGTCCAGCGGGTGATGTTGATTCGCATCAAGTACAAACCCATTTGGTGAAAGGGAACATGGGCGAGTTCGTTATGAATCTCGTTTTATACCATAAATGGTTAGTAATGGAAATAACTTAGTTGGAAAGATAAAAAACCGGCTTGTGTGTGTTGGAGCATGATGTGTGTTTATGTTGACTTATGTGTTGTGTGTGCGCGCCAATACCATGATTATAATGCCTTAAATGCTAGCTAACGGTTTTATACCTATATTGTTGTAGTTGCCCTGCATGTTAGGGACGCGGCCAAGAGATCCGGAAGAGTGAGCAGCCGGGGTCCGTACATTGTAGGATGGTTCTTGGAAGGGGAGTCTTGTGTATATATGTATATTGTTTATTGTATGTTTTCGATGTTTGGTCATTGGAGTTGTTAACTCGGTTGGAGTCCGTTGTTGTTTATTTCCGGGGATCATATCGTTTTGCCTTAAAATGTATTTTGGTTTTGACTTTTATTTGTGTCTTGTTGCAAGATCCGGTGAAATTGTTGTCAGGCTAAAGGTTGGGACCCGTTGTGAGGTTTCTGCCAGTAGCGCCCCGAATCCCGCGGATTTAGGGTGTTACAACTAGATAGTTATGAGGGATGCGAACTTGTTAAGTTCAATCTTGATTTTTATTTCCTGTTGGAGGTCATGAGTTATTTTATTTTCAAGCCTAATATTGTTAAGTTCGCTCGCAATTGAGCTACCAATTTTGGCAATGATTTGTTTACTAAAAGGACATTCAATAAGCAAATGATATAAGTCCTCAAGATGATTGTTACACAATTCACAATGTCTTGTTACGGTAACTCTTCTTTCGTCTAACTTTCCTTTTGTTGGAATTCCAATTTTTGAAATTTTCCAAAGAAAAATTTAAATTTTAGGTTATATCAAGATTCCCGATTCAATCACAAGCATTATTAGGGGAAATACTCAACTCCTCCTCAGTCATCTCTAAAGTTGATTTTGTTGTGAAACAATCATTTTTACTACACCTCCAATATAATAAATTCATGGAATTTTTTTGGTATAATTGTTTCCTTTATTTTTTTCCCTATAATTCGGGTTAATGATACTTTGTAGTTCATTATCAATTTTGGTGACATCGCAATTTGTCGAGTCATTTATAAAGTGACTAACTTTGATATTTGTGTTAGTTTGATTGATATTTTGGACCATTTTTATAAGCGGTATTGTTGTGACTCAGTTATCATGCCAGAAGTTAATGTTTTATCATTTGCGACCTGCCAAGTAATACCATTTTTTAACTCAGTTATGAGTTATAAGGTTGTCTCATTGCCACGACTCCGGTCCTTTCTTTTGGTAATGGAGAATGGTTTTTCATGTAATTTTCATTGACAATTTTTACCCATATATTTTTTGGTTCTGCAAGGTTTTTTCCACAAGAGCTTCATTTGTAAGGCTTTGTTCGTGATTAAGGATTTCCTTATTTGATATCCCCATTCTTTCTTGATTTACATATTACATCTCAACTAATGATAGACATGTGTTGGTCCCCTTTATTTCAGAAGAAGTTTTTATATGTTTGATCTAACTTCTCTAGATTGTGGAACGGGAGCATAAAACTTTGCATAGAAAAGGACGGTTTAGTTGCTAGATTATGTTTAATGAGGGTATTTTTGTCTTCTTGCGATAAAGAGTTAGCTTTCCATTTTAGAAGTCGTTGTTTTGTTTTAAGCCAAAGGTCTCTTTTATCACTCTTCCACTAATGATTGGGCATCCAAGATACTTGCCGAGGGTTGTGGTGTGACTCATGGCCAGAACATTTTTCAATTGGGTAATGCTACTCTCACTAGTATTTTTTGTTGTTTGGAAATCAAATTTTTGGAAGTTAATTTTCTGTCTCAATATAGAGTAGTACATTTCCAAGATTTTCTTAGTTCTTTGACAATAAGCCACATTTTCTTTAGCAAAAATTATCATATCACCAGCGAAAGATAAGAATTGGACTGGTGTTCATTGTTTGCATATGGAGAATCCAATATGATTGTCGTAGTTGTTGCAATCTGGTTGTAGCATTTGTGTTATGATTTCAACCCCTAGAATGAATACATAGAGGGATAAGAGGTCTCCTTGTCCAAGTTCTTTTTCAAGAAAGAACTAATCCGTTGGTCCGTGGTTTACAAGAACAAAGAGGAAGACTTGTAGTTATACATTCATTAATCCTTCCCACAAATTTATTATTATAACCAAATTTTTTGAGGATGCTAATAACGAAGTACCAATTGACTTGGTCATATATTTTTTTCCATATCAAGTTTGATAGAAACCTACCCTTTCTTACCCATTTTAGAGTGAAAGGAGTGGAAGATTTTGTGCACAATGAGAATATTTTCATGAAATGATTTATTTGTTACAAAGGCACCTTGAAGAGGATGAATAAGTTTAAGCATGATGGTTTCCATTTTGTTCGTGATTATTTTTGCAATAATTTTGTATATTGTTGAGCAAAAACTTTTAGGTGTGAAGTGGTTAATTGTTGTAGGATTATTCATTTTCGGGATTAAGCTTATAAAAACCAGCCATCATACCATCTGGTTCTGGACATTTATCACATCCAATATCGAAAATGGTATTTTTGATTTCTTCATTTGTCGGAGACTTTGTTAGGTTCACGTTATCCTCGTTACTTATAACTCTGTTATCAATAAGCTGAAGTTTATCTTTCAATAGAGATTGATATAGTAGGGTTTTAGAGAATTTTCTCAAGAGTTACGTTTAAAATTCCAAACGGATTTCAGTTTCAAAAGAGATAGTATTTTCATTTGTAGTTAGAAGTTCTTTTAGGTGTTTACGATTTCTTCTTCCAACATAAATGCAATGGAAGTATTTAGTATTAGAGTCCAAGTTTATTTTAACTGTTTATGTTTAGTTCTATGTATCCAAAATCTTTGGTGGAATGAGAGTAAACGGTTTTGCATAGTCAGGAAATTCCTTTGGATGGTTTCATCTCTTTATTTTAAGGAGTTGAGTTTTTTTTTTGTGAGTTTATACATTTCAGTTTCTATAAAATTGGAACGCCGTTACAATATTCTCAAAGGATTTTCGTTTAGTCCACAACATTTTAAATTTAAATGGTTGTGGGGTATAATTGTCTATTTTTGAAATTTCTAGGGAAATTTGACAGTGATCTGATAGAGTAAAGGCATGGTTTTTGATTTTTAAATCTGGGTACAATTGAAGAATTTAGTTATGGTTTAGCACCCGATCAAGTTTCTCAAAAATATTATCCAGACCATCGCGTTTTTTCCTCTTGGTAAAGAAGTTCCCTAAAGTTTGCACATCCTCAAGGTTGTAAAACTTATTGAAGTTAATTAATCTGTTAAATCTATTGTTGTTGATTGAAGCTCCTCCTTGTTTTTTTTGGAGTGTACGTTGTTGAATTTCATTTAGTTTTTAAGGAAAATGCATGGTAGAATAGAATCTCATATGAAGTCAGATAACAATCATAGGGGTGAGCAAAAAAATCCGATCCGAGTATTTAATGATCCGACGAAAACTTTTATCCGAATCCGATTCGGACTATTTTCCTGATAGTCAGATCGGATATGGAGTGGATTTTTTTTATGTCGGATATCCGAACATATTATAGGTATATTACATGTTTAAAACATATATTAACAAAAACCACTCAGCACAACTAGTTTTGGACTTCTAGCTCTTTAGTTCGGTTCTCTTGAGGTCTTTGGTTCGATTCTCCTAGGTGGCATATGCTGAGTGTTTTTTTTATAAATTTCATAAATAAGTAAGGGTAAAAACGGTATTAGACATAAAAAAATCTGAATTCAGGAATCGAAAATCGAAGGAGCCAATTCACATAAAACCTTATTCCTCATTTCTTCGACGTCTTCGTTCTCCTCTCTGGTTCTCTTCACCGGCCAACACAATATGCAATACACACTAGCACATACATAAATTGAAAACCAATTCTTCATTTCTTCTCCGGTTCTCTTCTTCGATGTCTTTGTTCTCTTCTCCGACTCTCTTTTAAAGGAATATTCAACTACTTTAAGTCATTCGAGTGATGATGAATTGAACTCGAGTATGCAAAGACATTTTGATTGAGGAAAGTGGAACAAAGATGAAGGGCAATGAATTTGCTGCAAAACCACCAAAACATCGTCTTTTGATAACAATTCCATGAATTCAAGTAAAAGAAAGAAACTTTCAGTTTATCATTTTGAAAAATTACCTGATGATAGAAAGAGTGTTGCATGCAAGTATTGTAAATCGATTGTTGGTTGCTCATCTCAAAATGGAACTAGTCCTTTGAAGAATCACATTAGGAGATGTAAAACTTTCCTGTGAACATGGATAAGAAATAGAAGTTGCTTGATTTTAGCCCAAAATTTGTTGTGCGTTCTGATGGTGTGATTGAAATTGCTTATGTTCCGTCTACGTGGAAATTTAGTCAAGAAGATTGTAGAAAAGTTCTTGTAAAAATGGTTGTTATGGATGCGTCTCCCTTTGTTGTTATTGAGCACGAAGGCTTTAGATTCTTTTGCAAAACTTTGTAGCATGCATTTTCTGTTCCATCACGAACTACTATTGCTAGGTATTGTTATAGTTTGTTTTTTGAAGAAAGGAAACCTTGAAAGATACTTTCAAGAAGTTGTCTTCTCGTGTTAGTCTTACCACTGATGAATGGAATTATAATTAGAATTTTTGTTATATGTGTTTCACTACCCATTTTATTGATAATGATTGGGTTTTACATAAAAGGATCATAAACTTTTGCCCTCTTGCTGGTCATTCCGGTCAATTAATTGGTAGACCCGTTGAGCAATGTTTGGTTGATTGGGAGATAATAAAAATGTTATTGCTATGACTATTGATAGTGCTAATTCCAATGACTTGGCAATTGATTATTTGAGAAGAAGATTTAATCATTCGGAATCGAGTATTCTAGGAGGCAAGCACTTGCACATGAGATGTGTTTGATATTATAAATTTGGTCATGATAGATGGTTTAAAAGATATTGATGCATCGATTATGAGAGTTCATGCTCTTGTAAGTTATGTGAGGTCTTCCCCTGCACGACTTCAAAGTTCAAAAAAGATTGTGTAATAGAGGAGAAATTGAAAAGTAAAAGTCTTGTTTGTTTAAATGTTGAAACAATGTGAAATTCAGCATATTTGATGCTTCAATCTGCTATGAGGTTTAAGAAAGCATTTGATAACTTGGTTTTGAGAGACTATTTTTGTGTTAAGGAACTTAAGAAGGGTGAGAAACATGGAAAAACTACAACGGTTGCTAATGATGATGATTGGAATAGGGCTAATGGTTAATTGCCAATTCTGAAAGTATTTTACAATGATACATTGAAGTTATCTAGTTCTCGTTATATGACTTGTAATACCGTTGTGGAAGATATGTTTAGTGTTTGCATGGTGATTTTGAATTATTGCAAGAATGATGACGTGGGGCATAAGAATATGGCAATAAAAATGAAGACAAGGTATGATAAGTATTGGGGTGATGTTGTTAACATCAATCTTTTGATGTTTGTTCTTGTGTCTCTTGATCCATGTCATAAGATGAAGTATGTTGAGTTTTCTTGTGCGAAAGTTAATTGATGATACAAGAGTCAAACTCTTATATATTTACATCTTAATTTTGCTTGGGAAGTTGTTTGATTTTTATGCTTCTTCTATGCCTCAAGAAAAGAAACACCAAGAAAGTTCATCTTTTGTAACTTCTAATATGGATAAGAGTGAACTTAGGTGACAATGATTAAATTTTTCTAGAGTGTTGAACGAAGATTTTGAAATGGAGACTGGTTTTCATGCTGGTGTACAATTTGAGTTGGATCAATATAAGAAGGATGGAACGGAAAGTGCATGTAACACATTTAGTGTTTTGCAATGATGGAAGGATAAAGAAATGTGGTAGCCAGTTTTGTCAAAAATTGCTCGAGATGAGCTTGTTATTCCTGTGTCGGTTGTAGCTTTGGAGTCTGCTTTTAGTACTGGAGGGCGTGCTCTTGATTCATTTCGTACTTCATTGTCTCCGAGGATCGTAGAAGCTCTTATTTGTGCACAAGATTGGTTGTGCACCTCTACTTCTCCTATAATTATTGAGGAGAGTTTGCTTGCAATGCAATATTTTCTAGAAAAAAGGTTAGTTTCTATATATGTTTCATCTTATAACTTAATTTAACCTTGTTTATTTACCTAAATTGATGATATGATACTTTTATATAAACTTTTTTTTATAGGATTGCAAGCCTTAATTGGGATCACCCACAAATTATAATTGAAGACTCTTGTGACTCTCGAGGAGAGATTGCTTGTGGTGAACAATTTGAAGAAAATGTAATCTTTAACTATTAACCAATTAGCTCATTACTATTTCATATTGGTACATAATTTTAACCCTTTTTGCATATGTTAATAATGTGAAATTTTGTAGGACTGCAAGACTTGATTTGGGATCATCCACACATCATAGTTGAAGAATTTTATGGCTCTTGATTATTTATAAATTATGTAATGATACTTTATGTTGGAAGAGTCTCCCTTTTTGAAACTTAAATGATGTACAATTTATAACTTGAAATCATTTTTGTTTTTGCTTAGAACCTGTTTTATTGTAATTTCATGAGTATTTTGTTATTTGTAATGTTGTGTTTTGTTAATTGTTTACTTTTCAAATGTTTTATTTTAGTTTTTCAGGTTGGGTAACAATTGGATAACAGTCGGATAGTAGTCGAATATCAGTCGGATAACTTTCAGATAATTGTCAGATACCCGGGTCGGATATCCGATCCGATTTGAAGCTTTAGATATCCGACATGGTCGGATCGGATTCGGATAGTTGCTTAAGGAGTTTCCTGGATCGGATATCCGACTTAGATCATTCCTAGGGAATCTTACAATTGGTTTTCTGTAGCTTCTTGTGGGGGTGCATACACAAAGATGATGTTCATCTTATAACTCAAGTTATTACAAACAAATTCGATATTGATGAATCTGTCATTTTTAATTTTAAATTTAATTGTTTGGTTTCTTACTTGGTAATCTTTCCTTAGAAGTTATAACCCACCAACCCTCCCAACGGCAAGGCAGTAAATCATGTTATCAAAGCCTGCTGACCTTCAAACAATGCTCATCCGGAGGATTTTCACATTGTGTTTCTATTAAGGCTATAATGTTTATCTTGCGGATTTTACATACCGCATCGAGGTTTGTCTAGATTTTACTCCAGGCCAACCCTCTAATGTTCTAGTTACTGTTATCATTTAAAACATATTTTGAATTCGGCAATTAGGATGGCTAACAAGCCCGATAATCCTAATTTCCGCGAGATGAGAGCCAAGACACGTCGAATTTTGTTAGAAACCGTCATGGTAGTGGAACTACAACTTTGAAAACAATCACTCGGGTAAGAGTTTCCTTTTCTTAAGAAGCTTGATAAATGCTTGTTACAGCTGCAAGTATCGGATTTATGATATCGGGGTTACAAAGAATTTTGTATGTTTTACTGCTTTTTGATTTGATCAGTTTTTTGGAAGAAAAATGATTCATAGAAACCAACTAACCAAGATTTGTAGACTTTTGGTTTTATCATTCTTTGGAGGAGAAACACAACCATGGTAGTAAACCTAGAACACCAAGGACAACCATCTTTGTATGACTTCCAAAAACATTAGGAATAGGAATTATGCTTGTTAAAGCGATTAGCATCTAATTGGTAAACTCCATGAAATTCAAAATTCCTTTTGGTGATCCAATTTGTGCAAGATTAGTAGAGAATCCAACCATTCCGGCCTTGGTTAAAATGAAACGATGAGATCACAAACAAAATAAGGCATGTGTTTTTTAAGCCATATGAAAACAAGAGACAATGCCAGGTTATGGAAGACCCAGCTTAGCAAGTAAGGCGTAGAGCACGTTCCAAGAAAGTAAATCAAAACATCAAGAATATGAGTCCATTTCTTCATAAAAACAAACAATAAACAAGATAAAGGGTTGGATTTACAAGATGGGCAATTGTTTAAACATCTATGAACATGACCAACATACCCAAACCATTTTGTGAAGAAAGCACATCTAAGTATTCTTTCGGCGGCATACATAAGCTCCATCAAAGTCATACCATGACCGGAGGAATTCCCATCGAAGGCTCCAATTCCACTCGAAGGTTCCTGTAACCTTGAAACCGCAGGAATCGAGGGTAATACCCGAAAATTTTATTCCAGAAGTCGGAATGAGTTTTCAAAATTTCGGGCGAATTTAGCTTTATCGGGTTTCTAACGGATCAGACTTACCATGACGGGTCATCATTGGATCGATGGGCCAACCAAAAATGTGCAGGTGGCCTAACTTATTTCCTATGCATTATTGGGATTAAATAGGTTTTAATTAGGCTTGAATATTAATTAACTTTAACCTAATCTCCTACAAATCACGCAACAGTTTCACAACCCTCGTTTTGTACCCACCTTGCCGCTGCTACCCTTGCACCCCTTCACGATCGCAAGAGAACCCTAGTCTATCCTCTACCTCCTGTCTCTCTCTCCGGCGGGCTTCTTTGTCGAAACACCTTGGAGACGCCACGATCAGTGCGGACTTGCAGTCGCAAGGGCTGGCTTTCACGCTCCAAGCGTCGAGCGAAGAACCGGTCTTGCAAGCAGCAACCTTCGGCAGCCCTCAGCACAACCTCCTCGCAACTTGTTTCGGAACCAGAAGATCGAGCCTTCTCGTCCTGAGGCGCCAGCGAGCGCGACCTTTGCCGGCGTTGCCCCTCTCATTCCGGCACAACATGTAAGGGGCACACCTGATCTTCCTCCCTATTTCTATGTCCTTCAATCAAATAGAGTAACCTAGCCTACACGTCTCTCCTACCTCGTTGCAGCCTCAACAGGAGCTGTTTAATAGGGCTCTAGTGCATTGTCGTCCTTAGCCATCTGTAGGTTCATGGGGTAGCTAGTTGCTGCAGGCTTCTAACCTGGGATGATGCCGTGGAAGCGCGCCTCATACAGTATTTACCTCCCATCTTCCTACTCGTATTAGTGAGCTTGTTGAGTGTCTCTTGTCGGTTAAACATCTCCCCTCCCTTCTTTTTGCATTGCTCTCCCTATATCAGTGCTGATGAGAACCCTCATTTGTAGTTTAGACCATCCATAACAACCATGGAAGATGAATTGTTATGTTTCGTGAGTTATCGGAAGTGATGAACAGCTAACCCACAGAATAAAGATAATGGTGTGTGAATGATGTGTTTATAAGTGTACTTTTATTAATTATTGACCGACCTACATACTTGGCCTAAGAGTAACGGGCGGTGGCATTCTGCCCAGTTAGGCCGAGGACACTATGGGTTTGTTTAGGGACTAGTCCATACATGGTTTGTGTTGACACTACCGGCGGAGGTGTGCTAAACCCACACCAGTTGGATAAGGAACGGAGGCGAGAAATCTTATGATTTCTCGTGCCACAACTTTAAAACGGAATAAAGTGAATCACCTAAGCTTCAGATAATAACCGGATTGTGTGCCAGCATTATGGGTGTTTATGTTACCTTGGTTGTGTTTGTGCTATCTTTATTCTACTTATTATTAGATTGTTAGCTAACGGTTTATCCGTGTTGTAGATTTTGTAGAGATAGACAGTTGCAGAGAGATCCAAGACGGATGGTCAGCCGGATCCACGTACTCATTAGATGAGGACGGGGGAGTCTTCCTTTCGGCATGCATGTTATATATGTTTGTGTTTTGTAAGGCTAGCATGTGTTGATCATTCATACAAATACTATTTATTATTTTTAAAGAATTTAAATACATTTGTGCCTTGTAGTAAGATCCTAGTAAATTTGTTGTCAAACTAAGGTCAGGACCCATTGTAAGGTCCTAACCAGTAGCTCCCCGAGTTTTGAGAATTTGGGGTGTTACATCGAGATGCTACGGACAGCGACCTCACAATGGGTCCCAAGCCTTAGCCTGACAAAGATTTCACTGGATCTTACAACAAGATGCAAATAAAGACAAAACCAAAATATATTTTTATGCAAATGGTATGATTCTTGAAAGCATACAAACAAAAGATTCCAGCCGAGTTTACAACTCCAAAGACCAAACGTCAAATACACAACAACATACAATATACCATATAGACGACTCTCAACCAAACCCATCCTAAAATGTACGGAACCCCGGCTGCCTACTCTTCCGGATCTCTTGGCCACATCCCTAACTTGCAAGGCAACTGCAACATCGGTATAAAACCGTTAGCTAATATTCAAGGCATTAGAGTCATGGTAATGGCACAAACACACATAACTCATCATAACACGCATGATGCTCCAAAACACACAAGTCTGGTTTATTATCTTTTCATTTATGTCATCGCATTACTAATTCAGCTTAGGTTTGTGACACGAGAATCACTGTGATCTCGCCTCAATCCCCACTTACCGGCAAGGAATGGTATTGATGTATCAGACCGTCTACCCGCACGTGCTAGTCGCCGAGAACCTCCTGGCTCTCACAAGAGCTAGGTAGTGATGTCACCGCCCTTTATCATACACTTGGGCCAAATAATATTTGAAGGTCGTCCTATTTCCGGTTTTGTTATTATATAACATAATCAGCACACACACACACAACCAAACATGCATCGATGCTAATATAAAGAATACTTTCTAAGTAAGACCGGAGAATTACCTATCACAAACGCTCAATCCGAGAATATACCGCACTATGCTTCCCGCAAGAAGATACTCTCAGCCTGACCAAACGAGGCACAACATCATCATCTATTTCTCATGCTAGAAGTGCTTAGACTTCTATCCCAAATGACCTCTACAAGGTCGTATAACTCACATGCTAGGACAACTCGTTCCTAGTCTCAATGATCTCAACAATCGTAAAGCTACGCTAGGATACTCATGTCCTAGTCGCTACAACCTCAACAAACATAAAATCTCACGTAAGAATCTCACAGGATCAACTATACACTCAAATCCATAAACAACCACACAAGATATAGCGACATTTCATGCTTAAGAACAAACCTGAATCCTCAACTACTCACATAAGGTTCAAAGCCAACCTAGCATGATATGTAACACCCCGAATCCACGGGACTCGGGATGTCACATTGGGCTAGGATCTCATAATGGATCCTGACCCTAGCCTGACAACAAGTTCATTGGATCTTACAACAAGGCACAGGTAGATTGAAACCAAATACATAAAACTATATAAGATACATCAAAAAGGTTTACAAACACAAAGTCGAGTACAAAACAACAACCATAAACATCTGATACAAAAGATCTCATATCCCACGCATCCTAATGTACAGAAGTCCTCGGCTGGACACACCATCTGGCTCTCTCTGCAGTCTTCCTAACCTGCAGATCATCTACATCACGGTATACACCGTTAGCTACAACAATGAATAAATATGAAGGTAATAACACAAACACACATCAGGTCATGCGAACATAATGATTATAGATTTTGAAGGTGGTAACGCGAGGATAAGTATACTCAGCTTAGGAGCATTAGGTCATGCGAACATCTAGACAACTCCTTCGAATTCGTTGAGGAACGTAGAGACAGTGGAGTGAAGACTACAAGACGACACAACGACAATGGAAATTAAGGGGTTCCGAGTCAACTCAACAAGATCGAGTGAAGGATATACATGAGAGTAGTTCCGGAGAAGCGTTGAATGACCGAAACTTATGTAATTTGAGAACGGCAACCTAGAGGTTCTTGCTTGTAAGAAAGTCAAAGCAAGATATAAAAGCGATCCAGACAAGACACATGGAATCTAAGCTTACATATGGACTAGAAGGGAAAGTCTATTGTCAGAAGCAGGGTGGAATATGGTCATTAATGACAACATAAATCACATCCCAATCAAGAGGGAACAACCCCCAGACAGTTCCTACAATCTTCCAAAGAACGAGTGGATAGAACGTGAAGACTAATAGAGGATTCAATCAGATGAGATATAATATCAAATCAACTCAGATAGAGGTGATAGAAAGACGTCCCAAAGACTTAGCGGTATGAAGATGAGAGATGAAATTCTAATATGCTGGTAAGAATAGATAAGAGCGGGAATCGAATATGACAATATGAGAATACAAATCAAGCAGGGTAGTATACAACCACACTTGACAAGTGAAATGACAGTATAACCAAGGTGGATACCGCAATACGCAAGGATGGGCACGAGAATCTAGAGAAGATAGGTTATGACCCAGATAGGAAGGATTAAAGGAGCACAAAGACAGACATTTACATTAGATTTAAAGATGAAAGGAAAAATCCATAACCATTGAGAATGGTGGACATCTTCAAGGATACGAAAATTTTGAAAGAAATCACGACACAAGTATTAAAGGGAATGGAAGTCTGTAACTGAGACAAGGGATGTCCATGAAGGAAATGTTACAATACAATGCTAGTGAAAAGAAAAGAGTGAGTGAGAATGACCTGGGTAGACTCAAGTGTCCACCACGATCTCTCACTCAACACGGGACTTAAGTTACCGCAACCAATGATCCATACAAGAGAAACTGCCAATGGATGGAAAATTAGGTCAAAGGATTCTTGAAGACGCGTCTACAAGCTATCGGGGAAGATTTGACAAGCCATAGATGGCATCTGAATAATACAGTTGGACTTGGGTAAAAGATCTTATGGAGAAAGAAAAGTGTAGATTGTGTAAGGAAGTAAAGGTGTATAAACGGATAACCTGAAAGGATGAAGAACCGGTAGGTGAAGTAAATAAGTTAAAGATACTCTAGAAGGGGGGTGGGTTGAATAGAGTATGGGAACTTTTCGCAAACCAAATCTCAAGGCCTTGAAACTCATTTCAAGGGCCTTAATGCCAATATGTGCTCTTAGTGAAACTTTGATTTCAAGGGTTTTGAAACAACTTTCAAGAGCCTTGACTTTGTGCTCCTGCAAAAACAAAGTTAGTCACAATAGCAAAATATAGTGCGGAGTGTAAAAGATTGACACGAGGATATGTTTACGAAGTTTGGCTCTAAATAGCCTACTCTCCATCCCAGGGTATAGCCTTAGGATCTAACTATCTATTATCATCTTCAAAGAGTCATAGATACAAACTAGAAGAAATCCCCTTCTTCTCTCACTGTAGCCAATGCTACGATCTAGCTCCAACTCTCAATCTGGCTATAATAGCCTAGTTACTTCGCAGAGTAATACACACTCTAGTATAACACTATTTAGATCTTCAAATGGAGCTCTTGTGTTTTCTCTCTCTAAGGGGATAAAGCTTTTGCGTAAATGAGAGAAAGAAAAACAATGACTGAAGATGATTTAGTTGCTTGAAGACGTAAAGATATTTTCCGTATGTGCTTGTGTGTCTTTCTTCTTCAACCATCATCTTCATTTATACTCTTCTATGGAGAGGTCTTCTAGCCGTTGGAGAGATGACCGTTTGAAGATGAATCTTCTTCTCCATGAAGATCATTTCTTGTTTCGAGATAAGGTAGACGTTGCAAATCTTCAACTCATGAGAACACGTCGAATCATTAGATCCTTGATCTTCTCGTCCTCTGTTGAATCAAAAGAGAAGATATTTTGCCGCTTTTGTTTTTAGAAAATTTTCGGTTGAGATCTTTAGTTGAAAAAGATCTTCCCTAAAATCTTTCTGTTTGAGCAAATCTTCCTGGAAAATCTTCTTTGCATTTGAATCCTTGTTTCGTGCATCTATATATAACTCCAAGGCCTTTGAGATCGTCCCTTTGTAAACGCTATCTTCCTTGTCCTTAAGTTATACTTCAAGGCCCTTGAATCAAGGACCTTGACAATTGATAAGACCTGCACTGATTTCAAACCATCCAAACATCTAGAGAATATAATCAATACATTGTTAGTATATCCAACTACTACATTTCTGTTAAATCTTCCATCATAAACACCTGTAAAACATTATAAATAAGGTGGAGTTTTCAATCTCCCCCTTGATGGAAGACAACACAAATATTTTATCGTACCTGCATTTGTTAGTTTAGCAATGCATATGAAAATCAAAACTAAAAATGCAAAATGCAGTATATCGAAACGTTGGATCATCATTTCTCCCCCTTTGTCTTTCAACAAGGGAGAAAAAACAGTCAAAGCACGGGAGTTCGAAACACGATTACAAACCCAAAAGAGTTTTTTCACAAACCACATAAAAAGATTTTCAAAACAGTCATGACAGGCAGAGAACTTCAAGTTTCCTTGTACCATTTGGAGGAGCTTCCTTTCCCATAATAGTCTCTTAAACACATATCCCTCCATCGATCCGTAACATCAGTAAGTTCACGTTCTTTGAGAGATAAATGTGTTCCCCTTTGTGCAAGTTTTGTCATATTTCTTGACCACCCCAAACTCTTCGATAGTCAGAATGTCTGGGTATTCTGGCATTGGTTGGCGAATAGGTTTATCCTTAATAATCTTATGACATTGAGTCATAACCTTTTCAGCATCTTTTGTAGTCGCATGTCCATCATCTTCTACGATGGGCTTTATACTCCTATCAGCTGTAAGAGATAGAGTGTTCGCCACTTAGCGTGCGTGCAAATAAGCTTTAAATTTATAAAATTAGAATCAAGCAAGCGAACGCGCAGTGTACGGATCGGCGTAGTTAAGCAAGAATTCCAGAGTATCGAACACAGGGATTTGGGGGGTTAAATCCAGTTATAAATCGTTAAGCAAGTAAATGTACGAGCTTTGCAAATATTGGGAAAACAGCAACCCTAAAGATCCAGGTATCTAATTTTGGCAATCGATTCAAGATATACTAAAGAACTAAGGACAGAGTTAAGAGTTGCAAAGGTATACTAAAGTAAAGCAATGTACGGTGAAGTTCCAAGACTTTATATGACTTATCTAAGGATACTCTCTATAAAGGTTGTTGAGGCTTCAGTATAGAAAGGATCTAAAGACAAGAATTAATCTCAAATACCCAAACTTGTAACCCAAGGATCAAGACTAACTAAACCGATTAAGGTTGTGACACTAAGTAGAGGTTGTTGAGGCTTCACTACTACCTAGAAAAGGCAAGCCAAGACTAAGTTAAAGCAAATCTTTAACTTTGGATCAAAGTAAAAGCAAGGTTCGTAAACTGGTGTAAATTACGGGTGGATCTTGAGTTCCACGGCCGTGGAACCTCAAGAACAGGCCGTGATTTTGGTTCGTCGGCGAATCTCTCTAACTCTCATGGTCCAATCTGTTTACGATCGATCTATCATCATCTAAGCCACAACTATCAACCCTTCACCTTAGAATTGCTAAAGGGTTTTAGCCAACAACAGTCATTATGATATCAAATTCAAGATTAAGAAGAATGAAAGATGAAACCTTCGAAAACCTTCAATAAACTTCAAATCTATCTCAAATCCACAAACAAGGGTATAATGTATATCAGATTTGGAATAACACAAACCAATCACAATCCTTGATAAGAACGAAGAGCGGGATGTCAATCCGTCTTCTAATCAAACCTAGGAACAAATGCGAAACTTCCAAATCTTCAAGCCTTTGTAAATCTCCGTTGCAAAATAGCAATCCTCCGCACGTCCAATGAAACCCTAGGCACATGCAAGCAAGCGTAAGCGAAGGTCCCGAAATCTCTCTCCTTCAGTCCTTTTATAGGGAAAGATAGAATAAACATCCGGCCCATATGTGTAGACAATGTGTCTATATTTTATTCGTCAAAAGATTGCCTAAATCACGGTTTCATGGAGTTCCACGGCCGTGGTTTAGAGCGTGGAAGTGGATTACGGTTCTTCAGAACTTCCACGGCCGTACTTTATAATGTGTAACTCTCTGGAATGCTCCACGTTCATGTTGCCAAGTTCCACGGCCGTGGTTTAGAGCGTGAACTTCATTACGGCCGTATTTTAGAGCGTGGAAGCATAGATTGCTCGTAGTTCCCTTTGTTTCGTGACATTCCTCATCCTAGCATCTTCCTTGGCTTCTTTGTGGTGTCCTCAATCCTTGGATGTGCTCAATTCATCTCCGTCCTCTCTTAATTCGTTCGGTTTTAGCTCTTATTCGCCTACAATCAACACAAAGCTTATGTAGACCTCTATATCGACAATATAGACGAACTAGCTAACAATTGCTTCAATGCTTTATCAATGAACACTATAATGGATGAAAAACATCTAGAAAACGTGCCTAAAATATCACAATATTTCATGCTAACAAAATACCCCATACTTGCCACTTGCTTGTCCCCAAGTAAGGTCTTTCAAAAGCTTTAGAACTCAAGTTAGGATGAAATATTATGCAATCTCAAAAACAAAACATCTTTTAGGTGAATGTGCTTCTAGTCAATAGATCATTCTCAAACCTTGCTTCATTCGTTCATGAGACTTTCATATACCTAAGCAAAGAATAACGAGAAAGGAAACATCGTGAATTGATCAAACTTCAATGTAAGCATCATAACCTTCAAACATTATCAAAATCAATCATAAGAAACTTCAATTTAGATCACCAAGTCATATAACATTCTCTTGATCTTAAGGACTTTCAAGTAAGGTCTCTAATGCGGAAAGGGAAAGGAAACTATAAGGAATGTGGTGCATAAATCCGGGAAAGTGGACAACTAACTCTTTTCTTTTTCTCTTTCGGTTTTGCAAAACTTTCAACTTAGAGCTTTGCTCTCTTCTTTTGCACATAATTTTTCGACTTTACTTTTGGAGTTATGGACAGAGGTGCACAAAAACCGAAGCCTATGAGATTGGCGGTTCTCAAATTTGCGAGATGCCTCAAACCCTTGATGCACATACCATAATCCGTTAGGAATATCGCTCAATCCGACTTTGGCAAGACACAAACACCCGGCTATGTGAATGGTGCCGAGTTACTCATCGTCGTGATTGACTTCCCCAAACCTATAAGTTCTTTCTATTCTTTGAATGCAAAATTTTACTTTCATGGCCCTCCCAAATCAAACATGCCAAACATCAACTCCTCCAAATTCCCGGATAGGTAAGGGAGGCCATTATTTCATTGAGGGGCTAAATGATCAAAGAAAGAAGAAAGAAAATCAAATTGCCTTAATCATTTCAACAAGAAGTATAAGAACTTATCATGTGATTTCAACCTTGATTTCTCAATATGATTTAGGTAACACTCTTCACATTATGAAACTTGCAAAAGAGGAATAATTGACTCATTCAATTTCTTTTCAATTCACTATTTGTTTAAGCATACAATTGTCATCAAAACTCAATTCACAAGTAGTGATTATCATAGAAATCATCTCAATCCTTAGAAGCACAAAATTTTCAAAATTTTTCGATTTTTTATGGGTTTTTTAAAAGCTTTTTCATGCAATGCGATAATGAAACGTGTAACAAAGGAATGAAACATGCAAGGTGTTCTCGATCAAAGCAAGCAAAAGTGAGTAGAGTTATTACAAACGAATAGTCACACCCCACCCCATACTTGAGACAAACATTGTCCCTAATTTTCAAAAAGAAATAAAGAAAAGAAAGAAAGAAAATGAACTCACAAGATGGTGGTGGAGTGGCTAAAGCGGTGGATCATCATCATCCTCACTGGGGTGCCGGTGGTGGTGGAAACGGGAAGAAGCCGGGATCATAGTTCCGCCCAAACTGCTGGCGGTAAATGTCTCTCGTCATCCGGTCATGTGCATCGGCCCGTGCATCCCTAGCATCCGCGCGGATCTCCAAGGCTCCGACTCTACTGGAAAGGTCGGTGGCCCACTCCGGCAGCTGCTCGTACCATCCCGACGGCTGGCTATACCAAGCTGGTACATCTGACGGTGCTGGTGCAGGTGGTGGTTGGGCATGCCAAGTCGGTGGAGCTCCCATCCAATCTGGCTGCGTGCTATACCACTGAGGAGGGGTCGCCATCCATGTCGGCCTCTCACTCACGCTGGCGCGGCAAGAGGAAGAACCAGAAGCTCTAGCGGGGCGGGGAGAGTGTCTAGGGAGGTCGGGAACTGCATCCGGCTGATCCGGAAAGGTACCAAAATCGTGCTCCTCACCTCCTCCCTCAAACTCATCATCTCCTCTCATCTCCTCCTCATCTACAACGGGTGGCTCAGGGGGGACGTAAGGAGGTGCTACCAATCTATTCGCATGCATAGCAGCGAATGTCTCCTTCCAATTATGGCGCCCAGCCATAATGGAATACTCGGGAAGCCATGTAACCTCTCTACCTCCTCTACCCTCCCAAGGAATGGCAGCGGTAGGTGGACCTCTATGTCTAGGAAAGATAATACCTCTAGTCATGAGGCTCTGAAGTCCTAGAGGTCTAGCCGTTATCCTAGTGAACGCGGAGAAGTCGATACCTAGCTGTCTAGCAAGGTGGGTGACCATCCCACCGTATCCAATATTGCCGGCCCTCTTATTCTTTAGCTTACTCATAGTAGAAGCTAAGAGGGTGGCACAGTCAGCCGGCCTACCATGCAACATACAGTAAAGCAGAAACAACTCATCAGTCTTGATTTTTTGAGGAGTCTCCGTCCTAGGGAAGAGACACTCAGAAAGCACTCGGTGGGCAATCTTCAAGGCTAAGTGATAGATCAACTGAGCCTTGGTATCAGCAGGTTGCCAACGGTCCTCGCTGGCGTACACCATAGCAATATCCTCCCAAAAATCTTTGGCGTATACGCCACTAGGAAATCGACCATTGAAGGTCTCATGGAACCCAAAGAAGGCTCCAAACTCTCGAATCGAGAACTCATAGTTCCTCTCCATCAGCCGGAAAGAAACCGTCCTATCGACGTGACTATGCTCAAATGAGATCACAAACTCTCTAGTGATCTCCTCATATGCATCTTCCCGAATAGCGGAGAAGATGATCAAACCGGCTCTATCAAGTAACCAAGTAAGGTCACCTACCAGATTCAGTGGCTCTAGATCCTCAAGCAACAGATAACGAGGTCCTATGACCGGTCTCTTCTCGATCCTCTCCAAGGCATCGAGGTAATCCTCATGGATCGTAGGACTTTTAGGAGGTGGGGGTGATGGTGGTGGTGTTGGTTCAATAGGGGGTGTCTGAGAGGAGGAGGAAGCATTGCCTTTCCTCTTCTTTGTCCTATTTGACATTCTCCTAACAAGGTCCATGTTTCTGTTCAAAACCACGGTATGTTCTTCAGTTTCCACGGCCGTGGAATGCCCCAGAGACCGTGATTCGGTTCGTAAATCCTCAAAAATCACTCAATCAACAGCACAATCACAAGATAGCAGCCCTAAACTAATTCCAATCCAGTTCCAATCAGTTCTCCTAATATATCTTGCAAAAACTGAATCGAATCGACAAAGTGAGAGAAGAGAAGAAAAACCTAGGTTTTTTTGGATTTTAAAATCCAAATTCCGTCTTCTCCGGCGATTGTTCACTCGAATCGTTTCTTGGATCTTGTAGATGATCGAATTTTTTCCAGTTTGGGTTATAGAATCGTTCGAAACGATTAACGAACGGAGATTTGAGAGAGGGGGACGATTTCGGCGTTTTTGGGCGTGGAAAATGGAGTTTTGATGTGTTTTGTAAAGAAACGTGGTTTTTATAGTGGCCGTAAATTTTTTCGAAAATTACGGTCACTCGGGGGTTTCCACCGCCGTGGAAATGTATGGAACCGTGGTTTTGGTCTTTTTTCTCAAGCTTTTGCATATTACGGTCACTATAGCTGTCACGGCCGTGGTTTTGGCCGTGGAACTCTATGTAATGTGCCAAAGTCCAAGTTTCGTCAAATTTTCTTCAAACCATTCCTTCTCGTTTTCTCTTTCACTGATCTTACATCCAAAAACACGAACATACCGGAAGGTATCGAAGGCAAAACAAAACAAAAACCGTCTAAACTATTCTAAACTACGAATCAAAAACAAAAATGTAAGTGCAGTACCTTGGGTTGCCTCCCAATAAGCGCTTGTTTAAGGTCCGTAGCTAGACCATATTCACACTTATTCGAGTGCGGTGGGCGCGAACTCTTCAGCTTGGAGTTCCGGTGAATACTTCTTGAGTCGTTGACCGTTCACCTTAAAGCTTCCGCCCTTTTCACCCCATACTTCAACTGCACCTTGGGGAAAAACACGTTTGATTAGATAAGGTCCAGTCCAACGAGATTTAAGCTTACCTGGAAAGAGACGAAGCCTTGAATTGAAGAGGAGAACTTGATCTCCTTCTTTGAGGTCCTTTGGGATGATATGCTTATCATGCCAACGCTTCGCTCTTTCTTTATAGATCTTGGCATTTTCGTAGGCGTTCAAGCGAAGTTCTTCAAGCTCGTTAAGGTCCAAGAGACGCTTCTCTCCCGCTTCCTTCATGCTGAAGTTCAACCACTTTATTGCTCAATAAGCCTTATGCTCCAATTCTACCGGCAAGTGACAAGACTTCCCATACACAAGGTTGTATGGTGTTGTTCCGATGGGAGTCTTATATGCAGTTCGGTACGCCCATAATGCGTCATCTAGCTTCAAAGACCAATCCTTCCTTGTCCTTGAAACCGTCTTCTCTTGGATCCCTTTAATCTCTCGGTTCGAGATCTCCACTTGTCCACTAGTTTGTGGATGATAAGGGGTGGCGATCTTGTGAGTTACCCCATACTTAGCTAAAAGAGCCTCGAATCGTCGGGCAATGAAGTGAGAACCTCCATCACTAATGATAGTCCGTGGTGTCCCAAATCGTGGGAAGATGGTCTTGTTAAAGAACTTAACCACAACCATGGCATCATTAGTGGGAGAGGCAATTGCTTCAATCCATCTCGAAACATAATCCACGGCTAAAAGTATGTATTGGTTTCCACAAGATGATGGGAAAGGTCCCATGAAATCTACTCCCCAAACGTCAAAGATCTCCACCTCTTGAATGTTGTTAAGAGGCATCACGTTTCTCCTAGATATGTTCCATGTTCTTTGACAAGCATCGCGGCAGGAAACAAAGGTTTGCACATCTTTAAATAAAGTAGGCCAAAAGAATCCAGATTGCAATACCTTAGCGCTAGTCTTGTTCGAATTAGCGTGTCCTCCACAAGGTAGTGAATGACAATGACGGATGACACTTTGCATCTCATCTTTCGGTACACATCGCCGAATGATGCCGTCCGGACCTCTCTTAAAGAGGAGAGGTTCGTTCCAAAAGTATTCCCGGACATCCTTAAAGAACTTCTTTCTTTGTGCGTAGGATAATCCGGGTGGTAATTCCTGGCAAACCAAATAGTTAACAAAACAGCAAACCATGGTTCGTTACCTTTGGTGATCACATCGATGCACTCCTCTATGATATGTAAATGCTCGTCCGGAAAGGAGTCATCTATAGGTAGATTGTCGTCCTCTAGATGTGGTAGACGACTCAAATGATCCGCAACAGAATTTTCCGAACCCTTCTTGGCACGGATCTCTAGATCAAATTCTTGTAGGAGAAGAATCCATCTAATCAGCCTTGGTTTCGCATCTTTCTTCGCAAGCAAATACCGGATCGCAGCATGATCCATGTACACAATCACCTTAGCACCTACAAGATAAGAGCGAAACTTTTCAAGTGCATATACAATTGCTAAAAATTCCTTCTCGGTAGTGGCGTAGTTGAGATGCGCTTCATCTAGCGTCTTGCCAGCGTAGTAAAAAGCATGGGTTCATCCTTCCTTTCTTTGCCCAAGCACAGCCCCTATGGCTACGTCACTTGCGTCACACATAACCTCAAATGGAAGATTCCAATCCGGAGGTTGGATAATCGGGGCTGAGATTAGAGATCCTCGAATCATATTAAACGCATCTAAGCATTCCTGCGAGAAATCAAAAACTGCATCCTTCATCAATAAATTAGTAAGCGGTTTTGATATCTTGGAGAAATCCTTTATAAAACGCCTATAGAATCCAGCATGTCCTAGAAAACTTCTTATCCCTTTCACCGAAGTTGGGGGAGGAAGCTTTTCTATAGTCTTTATCTTAACGTTATCCACTTCAATCCCTCTACTAGAGATTAAGTGTCCTAATACAATGCCCTCTTTCACCATAAATTGACACTTCTCCCAATTAAGAACTAGGTTAGTGTCTTCACACCTTTGTAACACAAGAGCAAGGTTAGAAAGACAATTATCAAAAGAAGAACCATAAACGGAGAAATCATCCATAAAGACCTCCATGATCTCCTCTATGTACTCCGAGAAGATAGCCATCATGCACCTTTGAAAGGTGGTTGGGGCGTTGCAAAGCCTAAACGGCATTCTCCTATACGCAAATGTTCCCCATGGACACGTGGATGTGGTCTTCTCTTGATCGTCCGGATGTATCGAAATCTGAAAGAAACCACTATAACTGTCAAGATAGCAAAAGTGTGAGTGTTGTGCTAACCTCTCAAGCATTTGATCGATGAAGGGTAGTGGGAAGTGATCCTTCCTCGTTGCGTTGTTTAGCTTTCAGTAATCTATGCACATCCTCCATCCAGTTACAGTTCGTGTGGGAATGAGTTCATTATTTTTATTGGTGATGACCATCATTCCTCCCTTCTTTGGAACCACCTGTACGGGACTCACCCACTTGCTATCGGGGATAGGGTAGATGATACCTGCATCAAGTAGTTTAAGAATTTCCTTCTTGAAAACCTCCTTCATGGTCGGATTTAACCGCCTTTGAGGTTGTCGTGAAGTTCTAAAGTCCTCTTCCATTAGGATCTTATGCATACATAGTGAAGGTTTGATTCCTACTAGATCCTCTATAGTATATCCTAAGGCTTTCCTATGTTTCTTAAGAACAACCATGAGCTTACTATGTTCATCTATACTCAAATCGGAACTAACAATTACCGAGAAGGTAGAATTAGGTCCTAGAAATGCGTACCTTAGATGTGTAGGAAGTGGCTTCAATTCCATCACTATAGGAGTCTCTAATGTCTCTTGAGGAGTATCTGATGCTTCCTTAGAAGTGTCTAAGGATGTAGAAGATGTTGGAGAATAATCAAAAGAGGCGGTGGAGAAGATACAATCTCCTTCAGAATCACCCAAAATTACGGCTCCCCTGTTTCCTCCACGGCCGTGGTTTTGGGCGTGGAAATCATTACGGGGCCTCTGTTTGTTCCACGGCCGTGGTTTTGGCCGTGTAACTTACTGGAGTCCTCTGAATAGCTGATTAAGGTCATGTTGGCAAATTCCACGGCCGTGGAATAGCACGACTGGCCGTGATTTCTTACGTTTTCTGACCCATCGTAGAGTTTCTCAAATTCTTCTTCATACACTTCTTTTTGCTTCTCTAAAGCTTCAATTTCTTCATTGCATTCCTCTTCTTCCCCTATATCCATAATGCTCATAGAAATAACTTTTTGCAAGGGATCTTTGAAGAGAATCGAACTTACCTCCTCTCTACATAGCTCTTCGTCATGGATGTTGAATATATCCTCATCGAAAACTGGTTCCTTCACCAAAGTGGAGAGAACGAACTCTACCTTTTCTTCTCCTATGTCGAAGGCGAGTCTAGCATTCTTGCAATCAACTATGCAACCGGATGTTGCAAGAAACGGTCTTCCGAGTATGATCGGGACCGGACTATCTGCAGGAATGTCAAGCACAACAAAATCTATAGGAACATAGAACTTACAAAGCTTGACCGGGACGTCTTCAACTATACCGACGGGACGAGTTATGGATCGATCCGCCATGTACAACGTCATCTTCACCGGTTTAGGTTCGCCTAAACTGATCTTCCTGCATAAGGCAAGCGGAATGATGCTCACGCTTGCTCCTAAATCACATAATGCATCATATGTGACATCTCCCACTCCTATGGGAATACAAAATGACCCCGGATGCTTCAGCTTTGGGGGCATCTTCTCCTTCATTGTCTTGATGAGATCCGATGAATCGAACTCATCTTAACCTCTCCAAAATCCTCTAATTTTCTTTTATTAGAGAGGATCTCCTTTAGGAACTTTCCATAAGCTGGCATACCTACAATTGCATCAATGAAAGGTATATTAATATGCAGTTTGCTCATGAGTTCAATAAACTTACCGAATTGCTTGTCTAGACGCGCTCTTGCTCTAGATTGCGGGAATGGTAGGGGAGGTTTGAAAGATGGAGGAGGAACATAGACATCTTCCTTCTCCTTCCCCTTTTCTTTCTCCTTCTCGACGGGAACTTCTACAAACTTAGGTTGCGGGTCGGTGGTTGTTGCTCCGCTCCTAGTTGTGATTGCCATCACCCTTCCCTTTGGGTTATCCTCCGTCTTTCCTAGAAGTTTTCCTTGATTCCTAGGAACTTCTTCAGCTTGACTAAACATTTGGTTTTCTAAAACCTTTTGGGCTTTATCAACCTTAGTAATGTGATCATCGACCTTAATGATGCGAGTTTCCAATCCTTGAAGATTTCTCAAGATTGTTTCCAACATGGGATCGGACTTCTCTTTCCCCGAAGTGCTTCCGCTATTAGATGCTTGTTCCTGGATTTTCAAGGGAATGGAAGAAGAAGATGGTGGAGTTAGTGAATTTCCTGAATTGGGATAAGAATTACCGGAATTGTGTTGTTGGTTGGACCGCCAATTGTTGTTGTTTGAACCCTTATTGTTGTTCCAGCCGTTATTCCGGTTGTTGTTGTTGTTGTTCCAATTGTTCCGGTTGTTGTTCCGGTTGTTGCGATTTGTATTCTCATTCCCATTGTGGTTATTGTTGTTTCCCAAATAACCCACATCTTGTCCCTTTTGCTTTGGGAAATTGGTTTTAATGGCTTCCTTCAACTCTTTAATCTCGGTATTGAGAGAAAAGATTTGAGTTTGAGCGGCTTGTGATAATTTTGCTCATTGCTCCACTTGATTTGCTTCTACTTTCTGGTGAGAATACTTTTCTATGACTCGGGCTTGCTTCTCAATGAAGTCCCAAGCGTCATCTTCCCTATGTCCATGAATGTACCACATGAAAGGGATTGGAGCTTGAATTGTGTTTCTACATCCAGCCCTTTATAGTATATCTCCAATAAACCCAGTTTTGAAATGCCATGGTGTGGGCAATCCAATAATAAGTCCTGAAATCTTTCCCAAGATTGAAACAAACTTTCGTTAGATCTCATAGAAAACGCATTAATCTTGCCTCTCAACTCCGCCGTCTTGGATGGCGGGAAGAATTTGGTGAGGAATTCCGCGGAAAGATCCTCCCATGTGTTAAGTCTCCCATTTGGAAGAGCTTGATACCAAGATAAAGCTTTCCCTTTCAAAGAGAAGAAGAATGGCTTGATCTTGTAGTTGTTAGTGGTTTCATTCTTTGGCTTTATTGTCTCCATCATGATCTCAAAATTTTGTAAATGTTGATGTGGAGATTCAGCACTCGTTCCTCCAAACTGATTTTGGCGAACGATGGTAATAACTTGTGGGTTGAAGCTAAACCCTTGCATATCATTAGCATCAAAGTTCACACCTAAACGGTGTGGTTGCTGAATTGGATCCATCCTTTGGCCAAGAGTTCTTGGCTCTCCATCTACACGAGCAGCTCTCGCATCCCCAGCTGGAACACGACGATTGGCGGCTGCCCGTGGAACAAATGGGTTCACATTGATCGTCGGATCAATGTCTTCTAGTGGTGGCATGGAAGAGTCGCTATCCTCGTCGGATGAATGGGTTCTAACCGATCTTGACGGTTTCCTGCTCTTCTTCTTCTTAAGATCGCTTAATTCCACCCTCATTTGAAATATCATATCCCTTAGATCATCAACTTTCGTTTGATGACGCTCCGATTCCTCCTTGCGAGTCCTCTCGCTCCATCTAAGTTGAGCTTCGGATTCCGCTAACTCCGTTTGGTAATCTCGTTCTCTTTCTTCGGCCATCTTTCTTTCCTTGAGCTTCTTCCTCAAAGTCTTCTCAAGTTCTTGATCAAGAGGTAAGAGGTCCGTGTTGTTCCTAGAACTGCGCATAAACCTAAAGTTACTTGCAAACATCACTCACAAGAGATATCAAATAACAAGAGCTAAGCTCCCAAGCTTGACAACCAGCAACCGAATTCAGCCTAGACCAAATCCCCGGCAACGGCGTCAAAAACTTGTTCGCCACTTAGCGTGCGTGCAAATAAGCTTTAAATTTATAAAACTAGAATCAAGCAAGCGAACCCGCAGTGTACGGATTGGCGTAGTTAAGCAAGAATTCCAGAGTATCGAACACAGGGATTTGGGGGGTTAAATCCAGTTATAAATCGTCAAGCAAGTAAATGTATGAGCTTTGCAAATATTGGGAAAACAGCAACCCTAAAGATCCAAGTATCTAATTTTGGCAATCGATTCAAGATATACTAAAGAACTAAGGACAGAGTTAAGAGTTGCAAAGGTATACTATAGTAAAGCAATGTACGGTGAAGTTCCAAGACTTTATATGACTTATCTAAGGATACTCTCTATAAAGGTTGTTGAGGCTTCAGTATAGAAAGGATCTAAAGACAACAATTAATCTCAAATACCCAAGACTAAGTTAAAGCAAATCTTTAACTTTGGATCAAAGTAAAAGCAAGGTTCGTAAACTGGTGTAAATTACGGGTGGATCTTGAGTTCCACGGCCGTGGAACCTCAAGAACAGGCCGTGATTTTGGTTCATCGGCGATTCTCTCTAACTCTCAGGGTCCAATCTGTTTACGATCGATCTATCATCATCTAAGCCACAACTATCAACCCTTCACCTTAGAATTGCTAAAGGGTTTTATCCAACAACAGTCATTATGATATCAAATTCAAGATTAAGAAGAATGAAAGATGAAACCTTCGAAAATCTTCAATAAACTTCAAATCAATCTCAAATCCACAAACAAGGGTATAATGTATATCAGATTTGGAATAACACAAACCAATCACAATCCTTGATAAGAACGAAGAGCGGGATGTCAATCCGTCTTCTAATCAAACCTAGGAACAAATGCGAAACTTCCAAATCTTCAAGCCTTTGTAAATCTCCGTTGCAAAATAGCAATCCTCCGCACGTCCAATGAAACCCTAGGCACATGCAAGCAAGCGTAAGCGAAGGTCCCGAAATCTCTCTCCTTCAGTCCTTTTATAGGGAAAGATAGAATAAACGTCCGGCCCATATGTGCAGACAATGTGTCTATATTTTATTCGTCAAAAGATTGCCTAAATCACGGTTTCATGGAGTTCCACGGCCGTGGCTTAGAGCATGGAAGTGGATTACGGTTCTTCACAACTTCCACGACCGTACTTTATACCGTGTAACTCTCTGGAATGCTCCACGTTCATGTTGCCAAGTTCCACGGCTGTGGTTTAGAGCGTGGACTTCATTACGGCCGTATTTTAGAGCATGGAAGCATAGATTGCTCGTAATTCCCTTTGTTTCGTGCCATTCCTCATCCTAGCATCTTCCTTGGCTTCTTTGTGGTGTCCTCAATCCTTGGATGTGCTCAATTCATCTCCGTCCGCTCTTAATTCGTTCGGTTTTAGCTCTTATTCGCCTACAATCAACACAAAGCTTATGTAGACCTCTATATCGACAATATAGACGAACTAGCTAACAATTGCTTCAATGCTTTATCAATGAACACTATAATGTATGAAAAACATCTAGAAAACGTGCCTAAAATATCACAATATTTCATGCTAACACAGAGCACTAACATGAAACAACTGCTTAATTTTCATGTTAAGAATATCCAGTAAATCTTGTGTTTCATCCATCTTGTCGGTCACTGAAGCTCTAAAATGGACAAGATCAGATCTTAGTGAGTCCACTACTCTCTCTACAGTTTCAAGACACTGCTCTGTAGTGAAATTCTATTCTGGCTGCTCCTTCAAAACCCATACATTACTGAAATCTACCTGAGTCTTTTGAATTCCTATGGTCTCAAAGAAGGCTTCATCCAATCCTCCATTGACAATGTGCAAATCCTCACCAGAAAAATCAACTGAGAAATGCCTAAAGATTATGGGAAGTAGACTCCCATATGGAAGGTGACTAGTGCTTGGAGAATTTATGACATTTACCATATGAGACAAGATTGTTTCAGGCAGATTTACTTTCAACCCATACATCACATTTGGAGACTAAAACCAACAAAGCATTGGTGATAATATCCTTGTTAGCAAACCTGGATACTACACATCTGTCTAAAATAGCATAAATGATTATGGCTTCTAGAGTTAAACAAGTGATAGTGGGTGGTGATAAAGCATTGGAAAGGAGAAACTGTTCTCTGGCTAATCTTATAGTTCTAGCAGGATTAGAATATGCTGAAGCGTCATATAGAGGAAATACAAAGATATCAACTATAATATCAGAGGTAATGGTGATTGTCTTACCTTTGATGACTGAGTCCAGAATCCATTCTCATCTTTCTCTTCTTGCCGTTAAGTGCGTGTAGAACAACCTGGTCAGTCGTGGGTATGAGGATTCTCCTGGGTTTAACATAATCCAGATTGAGCTTGCCTGAAGCACTTCTAGTCCCGGCAATGAGAAGCAGGTAAACTGTTCGCTATGAACCGGCTCACACATGCATTGGTAGCGATCATTATACTTTGTTAGCCATTTCTTGCTTGCCGTTGGACTTGCAAACCAACTCGACGGAAGCCCAATTATTAGTGAAAATATCTACGTCGCTTGAAAAATCTCATGAACTCGAGCTTGACCCAGATCTGGAACTCGAGTCGGAATTAGATGATACTTGAACTATCCTTTGTCGTTTGGGGACAGATGATGTTGCTTCGTCCATTGAAGGTCTCTTGGATGCCATGAAATTTTTTTGAAAAGAAGATGAAGAGGGTTTGGAAAATCGGAAGAGTAAAGCACTGTTCTTTCAAAGGGAAAAGGAAGCGAAAGAAATAAAGAGGGAAGAGAACAGGTTTTTATGGAAGGAAGTCTTATCAACATAAGATCAAAAGATTTTTAAGATCTTGGGAAAATCATAGATGATAAAAATTCTTTCGATAAATTTTGGTAACCACTTTTCAATATCCTTTGAATCTGATAACAAAACCTTTTGAAATTCCTTTTAAAGAATAAAAATTAGATAATTCAATATCTAAGGGATATGAATTTCTAATTGATCCGTTTTATTAATATAGCCTTTGAAATATGTTTCAAGGCAATTTTATTTCAAGGCCCTTGAAAACATCAATTGGGCTGCATGCGTAATACAATTAAACTCGTTTACTCCCCCTACGTTAATGCTTCCTTATTCAATATACCAAGCTCCAATCTAATAAAATAAAATTGTTCCTCAGGAAGAGGCTTGGTAAAGACAAGATGCAAGTTACTTGATAAAAGAAATCGAAACATCACCTTTCTCAACATAAAATTGTTCCTCAGGACGATTAGCAGTTAGATACAACAATGAACCGATCATACATTGATACTCCTTTTGTACTACATTTTTGCCATTCTTGTCATGATCTAGCGAAATGTTGAACTCATAAGAGTCTTTGCAACCTTAGATTGATCCATTTTGTACTTCTTAAGGAAGTCTTTAGCATACTTGCTTTGATTGAGAAAAATTCCATTCTTTGCTTGTGTAACTTGAAGTCCAAGAAAGAAATTTATCTCTCCCATTAAGCTCATTTCAAATTCCCTGTGCATAATATCTGAAAATTCCTTGCAAAGGGAATCATTAGTAGCACCGAATAATATAACATCAACATAGATTTGCACTACTAGAATGTCGTTGCCTCTAGTTTTGATAAACAATGTTTTATCAATCAAACCTCTTTTGAAATTATTTTCAAGAAGATATTTAGATAATATTTCATACCAAGCTCGAGGAGCTTGCTTAAGACCGTAAAGAGCGTTGTCTAGTCTAAAAATATGATCTGAAAATTCATCATTTTCAAAACCAGGAGGTTGAGCAACGTAGACTTCTTCTTCTAAGAAGCCGTTTAGAAAAGCACATTTTACATCCATTTGAAAAAGTTTTATGCTCATGATGTGAGTAGAATACGTATGGCTTCTAACCTGGCAACTGGAGCAAAAGTCTCCTCATAATCAATACCTTATTCTTGGTTATAGACTTGTGCTACAAGTCGTGCTTTATTTCGTATAACTTTGCCACTTTCAGAAATCCAATTTGTTTCAAAAGACCCATTTCGTGCCAATAATTGATTGATGTTTTGGTCTTGAAGTAAGAGTTCATACCTTGTTCCTCTCAAATTCATTCAATTCATTTTGCATGGCAATGATCCAATCAGGTTCTTGAAGAGCTTAAACGTAGTTCTTTGGCTCGACAAGTGATACAAAAGCGGAGAAGGCACATAGATTGTTCACTTTAGATCTAGTTTGAACTCTAGCATTTGGATCTGAGATCACATTCTCTTGTGGATGATATGAGGAGTGTTGAACTTTTCTTCTTTTGACAGATGGAGCAGATCCAGAAGGTTGAGCTTCATATGTTTGACTAGATTCAGGTACCGTTGGTATATTACTTGTTGATCCAATCTCAAGGCTTTGAACTTGGGTTTCAAGCCCTTGAACCGGAGTGTTCTGTTATCACAGTTTCCTGTTTCAGGGTCTTAAAGGTATGTTTCAAGGTCTTGAGGGTTTTCTTTGGTATCTTGAATCTTTTCCTGCATATTCTTGTCTCGATCTTTAGTATCTTCCTCTTCATCTAAATTATGATCTTCTTTTTTATTTAGATTTAGATCTGCAAAACTCTCACTCAAAGTACCATCATTGCTTTCATCAAAAATAATATGAATGCTTTCCTCAACAATTTTGGTACATTTGTTATAGACACGATAAGATTTGCTATTTGAAGCATATCCAATGAATATAGCTTCATCACTACGTGCATTAAATTTCCCAAGATTATCTTTGCCATTGTTATGAACAAAACAAGTACATCCAAAGGGTTTGAAATATGAAATATTTGGTTTTTTCCTTTAAAGAGTTCATAAGGAGTCTTTTTCAAAATAGGGCGAATTAAACATCTATTCAAAATATAATTTGCAGTATTTACTGCTTTAGCCCAAAAACTTTTTGGCAAATTATTTTCTAAAAGCATTGTCCTAAACATATCCTCAAGAGTGCGGTTCTTACGTTCCACAACTCCATTTTGTTGAGGAGTTCTAGGAGTTGAAAAATTATGTGAAATGCCATATTTTGCACAAAACAAATCAAACTTCAGTTGATCAAATTTTCTACCATGATCACTTCTTATAGAAATAATTGGTAGGTTTTTCAAAGTTTGTAACTCCTTACACAATTTTGAAAACTCAAATAAAGCTTCAGATTTTTCTCGTAGAGAAGAAATCCATGTGAAACGAGCGAAATCATCCACTATAACAAGGATGTACTGCTTGCCTCTGGGAGATTTGACATGCATAGGTCCACAAAGATCCATGTGTAAAAGTTCAATGGGTCGAGAAGAACTTACAGCTTTCTTAGGTTTGAATGAACCTCTTGTTTGTTTACCTTGTGTACACGCCTTACATAGATCATTAACCTTGAAATTTAGGTTTGGCAAACCACGTACCAAATCTTTTGTAAGTAGCTTCTGCATGGTGTGCATGCTTACGTGACCAAGTCTTCTATGCCAAAGCCTTGGATCATCAGTCAAGGCCTTTAGACATTTTAGCTTAGTTCCTGAAACTTGGTTAGTACTCATAGAATAAACATTATTACATCTAGGAGCAGTAAGCAACACTTCACCCGTCTTTTTGTCTTGAACCTCACATTTATCTGAATCAAACATGACTTTATTGCCTTTATCACAAATTTGAGATATACCTAGCAGATTATATTTCAAACCATCAACCAAATAAACATCATCAATAAAGTTAGATGAATTATAGCAAATTTTACCAATACCAATTATGTCACACTTTCCTTTATCACCAAGATTAATGGTTCCAGATGATTGCTTCTTTAAATTTGAGAATAAAGAGCTTTTACCACTCATGTATCTTGAGCAACTACTATCTAATATCCATTTGTGCTCCTTTACCTTGGTGATATCCTGCAAAACAGCAAACATCAACCTTTCCGGGACGACCAAATGGCATATTTTGGTTCATACTCAGGTTCGATCATGTTTGGTGGTCTAGTACCTTTAGGAACCCAGATTTGTTTGACCTGTTTCCTTAAACACAAAGGATAGGTATTTCTAATGATATAAGGATCATTTCTTCTATAAGGACTTGTAAATTTAACATGACCCTTTTTACAACAGTAGAAGCAAGTAGGCATATGAATGCTTCATTTGGCCTTGACAAAAGTGGTGGTAGGTTTTCTAGAAAAGCTCCTATGATAACCTATACCATTTTTGTTAAGGGAGGACTGTTGTTCACCCATCATTCTCTCAAGATTAGCTTTTGAACGAGTAAACTTAATAAGTGCAGCCTTCTGGTCTTGACACGTCAAAGTTAGATCAACTTTCTCTTTCTCTAGATTGATATAGTTTCGATGAAGAGAGGAGAGGTTGTCCTTGAGAATCTGGTTCTCTGATTCCAAGGCCTTGATATTGTCAGCAAGGTCTACTTTTTCTATGTTAAGATTTTCAATTTCCAAAGACATTTCACTTAGTTGTTTTTCTTGTTCAAGAAGCTTTTCTTTTCAAAAATTTATCCTTATTCTATGTTCCTTATCACATATGATAATACCTTTAAGGAATTGTTTCAGGTCAGTTTCAGGTTGAGACATAATTGTACTTACCACATTGTCAACATATAGATTTGAATCTTCTTCATGATCGGCCATGAGACACAAGTTTGCTTGTTCTTTTTCGTCTTCTGATTCATTTGTTGATTCTGAATCACTCCATGAAGCAACCATAACTTTCATCTTTCGATCATTTTTCTTGAAGTTGGTCCTCTTCTTTTGTGGACAATCCTTCACAAGATGATCTGTTTTACCACATTCAAAACAAGTCAGTATTCTCGTTTTCTTATTAGAGTTTGAAAACTTACCTCTGGTTTTGATGCTCGTGGATATTCTCTATTAGCAGATTGTTTCTTAATCTTAAGAATTCTGGCAAGACCCTTATAAATCATGGCGATTGTATCTTCTTCATCATCGTTATCACTATCCTCTTCATCAGACGGTAATTCATCTCTTCTTGATTTTAATGCCAAATTTTTGGAGTTGGATGGGAGTTCTCCATCTTCTTCACCAAGAACCATTTCATGTGTGATGAGTTTTCCAAGTAGGTCATCAAGAGAAAGAGTTGTGAGATTCTGAGCTTCTTCAATACCAGTCATCTTTGGTCCCCACTTGGCTTTAGGTAGGCTCCTTGGAACCTTCCTCACTTTCTCTTCATTTGTGAAGATCTTTCCTAGTGATTCCAGGTTGTTCACGATCTCAGTGAATCTGGTGAACATTTCTTTGACTGTTTCATTTGGATTCATCTTGAATAGCTCGTATTGTCTGAGGAAGATGCTAATCTTTGTTTTCCTGACTTGACTTGTTCCTTCGTAAGTGACAACAAGCTTGTCCCATATTTCTTTAGCACTCTTGCATGATGAGATGCGGTTGAATTCATTTGCATCTAATCCACAGTATAGTAGGTTCATTGCTTTGTAATTCTTTGACACACTGTCCAGGTCAGCCTGTGTGAAGTCATCTTCCTTCTTTGGGACTTGGACACCTTCAACTGTTGTCAATGGAACTTTAGGTCCATTTTGAATGATGCTCCAAAGCTCCATGTCTTGGTCAATAAGGAACATACGCATGAGTCCTCTCCAATAAGCAAAGTTGTTGCCACAAAAGAGTGGTGGTCGAGATGAAGATCTTCCTTGAGCAAATCCACAATCACCTACAGTATTCATGATTAGTCTCACTGATGGTTAAATCAATAAACGTGAGTCTAGCTTTGATACCAATTGAAGAACCGGTAGGTGAAATAAATAAGTTAAAGATACTCTAGAAGGGGGGGTTGAATAGAGTATGAGAACTTTTCGTAAATCAAATCTCAAGGCCTTGAAACTCCTTTCAAGGGCCTTGATGTCAATTTGTGCTCTTAGTAAAACTTTTATTTCAAGGGCTTTGAAACAACTTTCAAGTGCCTTGACTTCATGCTCCTGCAAAAACAAAGTTAGTCACAATAGCAAAATATAGTGCGGAATGTAAAAGATTGACACGAGGATATGTTTACGAAGTTCGGCTCTAAATAGCCTACTCTCCGTCTCAGGGTATAACCTTAGGATCTAACTATCTATTATCAACTTCAAAGAGTCCTAGATACAAACTAGAAGAAATCCCCTTCTTCTCTCACTGTAGCCAATGCTACGATCTAGCTCCAACTCTCAATCTGGCTATAATAGCCTAGTTACTTCGTAGAGTAATACACACTCTAGTATAACACTATTTAGATCTTCAAATGGAGCTCTTGTGTTTTCTCTCTCTAAGGGGATAAAGTTTTTGCGTAAATGAGAGAAAGAAAAACAATGACTGAAGATGATTTAGTTGCTTGACGACGTAAAGATATTTTCCGTATGTGCTTGTGTGTCTTTCTTCTTCGACCATCATCTTCATTTATACTCTTCTATGGAGAGGTCTTCTAGCCGTTGGAGAGATGACCGTTTGAAGATGAATCTTCTTCTCCATGAAGATCGTTTCTTGTTTCGAGATAAGGTAGACGTTGCAAATCTTCAACTCCTGAGAACACGTCGAGTCCTTAGCTCCTTGATCTTCTCGTCCTCTGTTGAATCGAAAGAGAAGATATTTTGCCACTTTTTTTTTTAGAAAATCTTTGGTTGAGATCTTCGGTTGAAAAAGATCTTCCCTAAAATCTTTCTATTTGAGCAAATCTTCATGGAAAATCTTCTTTGCATTTGAATCCTTGTTTCGTGCATCTATATATAACTCCAAGGCCTTTGAGATCGTCCCTTTGTAAACGCTATCTTCCTTGTCCTTAAGTTATACTTCAAGGCCCTTGAATCAAGGCCCTTTATATTTGATAAGACCTACACTGAATTCAAACCAACCAAGCAT
The DNA here is from genome assembly GCA_033239125.1 of Fagopyrum homotropicum. NCBI lineage: Eukaryota > Viridiplantae > Streptophyta > Magnoliopsida > Caryophyllales > Polygonaceae > Fagopyrum > Fagopyrum homotropicum. Next base: position 66,802,704 of record BSWB01000003.1, read on the forward strand.
CTAGAGAATATAATCAATACATTGTTAGTATATCCAACTACAACATTTGTGTTAAGTCTTTCATCATAAACACCTGTAAAATATTATAAACAAGGTGGAGTTTTTAAGGGATAACTTTTCACCCAGTATATTCACATCGAAGGATATAGAAGAAAAGGAAGTCTATGATCTTGTAGGAGATCAACTACGCAGTAACTAGTAACAACTGAGAATTTACATGTGTGGGTGACTAGTGATGACTGGTTGACAGATAAGAAGAATAACAACGGGATTATCAAAAAAATTTATCGACGTATGAAGGATCTCTACAAGAGATCAACGACGACGGTAGTGAAGTTAAATCGATACTAGTACTAGTATCCTTGATATTCACGTGGAACGAGTTCAAGCTAGTAACTCTAATTAAGAATCTAAGAAGAAGATTTTGACAACTAGAAAGGACCCCTATATTAGTAATGGTATAAAAAGGAATTGTGTGAGTGGTTGTTTACCTGCTAGCTAAATAAAGATACAGATCAGAGTTGATATGGGGAGATTCGTGTACGAAAGACTAGAAAAGTAAGAAGAAACTTACGATTTTTATCATGTCCTTCGTCAATCAAGACAGAGGGTTCTTAACATTCCACACAAGGGGGACTGATGGTGCCTTACCGAGCAAAAGTGGGGGGTCAATTTTTCCAGATTTATAGAGGAAGCCTTTGTGACTAAGAAGTGACACGGAATAACTAGAGTTATAGAGGTGGCACAAACATAGAGATTTGGTCTTACTGCTTTTGTGGAATGTCTTGTTGAATTGTGAAATGACCGTGGATAAAGTCTACATTTTGGTTGGAACCGACATGAGAAATGATAATGTTGAATGACTGAAGTTTATTGTACCGATCCGGTATCAAACTAGTAAGATAATTACCGAAAAGAATTTATAGGAGCTTATGAGAAATGGTGGTATGCCAATGTAAATTCAAGCTAACCCTGGTAACCAATATAATGTAGATGGATGAGTAGTCATGGGACTTCGTATAAAGTGTTTCCAAAAGTCCGTTCTCGACTAATGAAAGAAGAGTGGATGGAAGTAATAAATCCCATCAATGTGGCCATAAAGTTGGCACAAGAAAGCTCAAAGGGATTTAACCATCATAATGGTTGTAGAGATTTAAAGAAGGTAAAGTGACATGAGTATAAGGACAACCTAATAGATGTGAGTCGAGAAAATCATAATGTAGAGGAAATCATATGCATATGATGTCTCCTTTGCAAATGGTACCGAGAGATGTTTAACAAAAGTCATACTAACGGACCGATAAAACCATGGTGGATGAAGCGTAACTCAAGAGGATATCTTAACTAGGGAGATGAAAAACCATGGATCAAAAGTCGAGCCTTGCCAATTTTAAGTAAAGTGTTGAGATGGGGATGCCTTATAGAATCTATTCAAGAGTACAACAAAGATAAGGATTTAATATTTATTGAGGAATAATGATCAATTATAGTAGGAGACCGATCAAGACAAGAATATGTTACAAGATGAGTAATCTAGTGGAAAGATTCACGAGACGAGTATGCGAAGTTATCGTGTGTCTAGTAATATGGTTCAAAAGAGATTAATTATCGCACATCGGGAAATGGAGAGATAAGTGGGGAACTTGAATGCCAAATAAAGACTTATAGGTTATTAGGATGTACCTTAAGTGGAAGGTCGAAGAGTGGTGGGAAGAAATCCCTAGTGAGTACTACGGGTGGGTATCAAGTCAAGGGTCTGATGGGACATAAGTGAATTTTGGAAATTCCTAAGACCGTACGTCCCAATCCAATCAAGAAGGCGTGACCGAGGGTGTGTTCTAACGAGCGAGAGCTGGGTCAACCATGCTGACTCACAGAAAGACGTCATTATGATTAATGGATGACAACTTTAATCAGAATAACGCAATGGAAGCGGTGGGCCCATAACCCACAGAACAGGAAACTCGATGTTATGATAACTATGATATCAAATTAAGAAATTAGAGATCTATATGAAAATCTCAACTGTGGAGTGTGATTTTGGGGTTATATCAAGTTGAAAGCTTGACCAGGAGTAGGTGAAGATTCATTAATTAAGGAACGATCCGACTGGGTCACATTAAGGAAACCGGACCAAGCGAGTTGTATGACATAGAGCAGTGAGCACTTAGTAAAGTGTCGGAAGATGTGTAAGACCTTTTTCCCCAATCTGAGGGTCAGAATCTTTCGGAAGGAATAAAATTTTATAGTTATTTATATATATTCAACAAAAGAGCTAGAAGTGAGTTTAGAAAAGCAACCGTGGATATCTTATAGCGGATTGGGAAGGTAATTATCAACTAGCGCTCCTATCCATGTACTCCCACTGTTTAACATGTCTCAGTTGTGAGTACATACCGGATTCGAGACACGTCATCAACTATGAGGATCAAACAGTCGGGCCAGATCATACTTTTGTGGAGTGTTTGGTAACCATCCTAGAGCGTGGTACTAGACGTCTGCGGTCGAAGGATATGCCGATCCTACGGATTCAGTGGTCTAGACGAGGAAACGACAAGGCTACATGAGGGACGGATGATAGCATTAAGAATAATTATCCTGAGTTCTATGCGGAGTCAACCGCAACCTCGATATTGGCGAGTGAGTACTCGGATGTCGTTCTGTGTAACCTACATGACTATATTTTAAATTGAGTATTGTGTTTTCATGTGTTGCTTGACTATGATGATTGAGTGGTTCTTGCATGATAGAAAGTTATAATGAAAATTTTTTTTAGAAGAAGAGTTAGATATTCCGGGCCTTTGTATAGAAAGTTATCGGAGTGTTATTTCTCATTCTAAGTTTCGGGACAAAACTTATTTTAAGGGGGTACTAATGTAATACCCGAAAATTTATTGAAAAAGTCGCAACGAGTTTTCAAAATTTCGGGCGGAATTTAGCATTATCGGGTTTCTAACGGATCGGACTTACCATGACGGGTCATCATTGGATCGATGGGCCAACCAAAAATGTGCAGCCGGCCTAACTTATTTCCTATCCATTATTGGGCTTAAATAGGGTTTAATTGGGCTTTAATCTTAATTAATGTTAACCTAATCTCCTCTAAATCACGCAACAGTTTCACAACCCTCGTTTCGTAACCACCTTGCCGCTGCTACCCTTACACCCCTTCACGATCGCAAGAGAACCCTAGTCTATCCTCTACCTCCTCTCTCTCTCTCTCTCTCTCCGGCGGGCTTCTTTGTAGAAACACCTTGGAGTCGCCACGATCAGTGCGGACTTGCAGTCGAAAGGGCTGGCTTTCACGCTCCAAGTGTCGAGCGAAGCACCGGTCTCGCAAGCAGTAACCTTCAGCAGCCCTCAACACAACCTCTTCGCAACTTGTTTCGGAACCAAAAGATCGAGCTTTCTCGTCCTGAGGCGCCAGCAAGCGCGAGCTATGCCGGCATTGCCCCTCTCCTTCTGGCGCAACAGTTAAGGGACACGCCTGCTCTTCCTGCCTATTTCTATGTCCTTTGATCAAATGGAGTAACCTAGCCTGCACGTCTCTTCTACCTCGTTGCAGCCTCAGCAGAAGTTGTTTAGCAGGGCTCCGGTGCATTGTTGTCCTTAGCCATCTGCAAGTTCATGGGGTAGCTAGTTGTTGCAGGCTTCTAACCTGGGATGATGCTGTGGAAGCGCGTCTGAGACTGTGGTTACCTCCCCTCTTCCTACTCGTATTAGTGAGCTTGTCGAGTCTCTCTTGTCGGGTAAACATCGCACCTCCCTTATTTTGCATTGCTCTCTCTATGTCAAAGCTGATGAGAACCCTCATTTGAAGCTTAAACCGTCCATAACATCCATGGAAGATGAATTGTTATGTTTCCTGAGTTTTCGGAAGTGATGAACAGCTAACTTTGGGTCCGATTTTGGGTAAGCTAGACTCTTCCTTTTTGACTACTTTTCTAATGTGTCTTGGTCGGTCTTGCATAAAATATTTTACTAAAATTTAAGAAGAATCGGAGTTACAGATTGAGAGTTATGGTGTACCAAAGTTGGCTCCTCATGCAGTTTTGATAAGTGTGCAAAGTGTTGAGAAAAATTGCGTGTGATGCAGTTCTGTGAGATTGTTTTGAATAGGTTTTTGATCTCTGTTGGACTTGGATTTCGGATATGTCATAGTTAGGATTACATAGTATAATATATCAAAATTTGAGAGGACTTCATCAAGAGGTTTAGGAGTTATGATTTTTTAAAGTCGAGGTTGTAAGCAGTTTTCTAGATGTTGCTGAGATTTTCTAAGTGCTGGAAATATTTTGGGTTGTGCAGTCATGTTTGAACTTAAGTTTAGATACTTTAATAAATATAATCCACCGTTCAGTTTTTTGTATCTTATAGAGTTCCTAGTGACCTTTGTGAAATGTGCATAGCATAGAAGACATAGAGATTTCTGTTAGAATTTTTATATTTTTATTCGGGGCTCGTATCATAGGCTAAAGTTGGATCCTAGTGACCTTTGTGAGAAGTGTGGAGAATGTGTGTTTCTTCTAGTTTCTACCAAAACTCATTCTTAAAAGTTAGAATGTGAAATTATGTCCCAAAGAAGAGGATAGACAGATTTTAGGGAATTTTTGGAAGTTTCGGAACCAAGGGTAAAATGGCCATTCTACCCTAGGAGGGTATTTTAGTAATTTCTCTTCTGTTAGAATCTTGCATATTAGAAGTCATAGATTTCTAAGTGTATAGGAAATGTTTTGATCCACTTGCCTCTTGTGACAGACAATTGAGTAATCTACGGTTGTTGACCGGGTTGAGATTTGAGAGTCTAGATTGATTCAGGTAAGTCCTTTGGGCTTACTTAGCTAGCTTCTGGATAGGAGTATGAATGACGATAGTGGTATGTGAATGATGTGTTTATAAGTGTACTTTTATTAATTATTGACCAACCTACATACTTGGCCTAAGAGTAACGGGCGGTGGCATTCTGCCTAGTTAGCCCGAGGGCGCTGAGGGTTTCTTTAGGGACTAGTCCATACATGGTTTGTGGTGACGCTATCGAAGGAGGTGTGCTAGACCCACATCAGTTGGATAAGGAATGGAGGCGAGAAATCTTAAGATTTCGCGTGCCACAACTTTAAAACGGAATAAAGTGAATCACCTAAGCTATCAGATAATAACCGGATTGTGTGCCAGCATTATGGGTGTTTATGTTACCTTGGTTGTGTTTGTGCTATCTTTATTCTACTTACATTTAGATTGTTAGCTAACGGTTTATCCGTGTTGTAGATTTTGTAGAGATAGACAGTTGCAGAGAAATCCAAGACGGATGGTCAGCCGGATCCACGTACTCATTAGATGAGGACGGGGGAGTCTTCCTTTCGGCATGCATGTTATATATGTTTGTATTTTGTAAGGCTGTCATGTGTTGATCATTCATACAAATACTATTTATTATTTTCAAATAATTTAAATACATTTGTGCCTTGTAGTAAGATCCTAGTAAATTTGTTGTCAAACTAAGGTCAGGACCCATTGTAAGGTCCTAACCAGTAGCTCCCCGAGTTCTGAGAATTCGGGGTGTTACATCGAGATGCTACGGACAGCGACCTCACAATGGATCCCGAGCCTTAGCCTGACAAAGATTTCACCGGATCTTACAACAAGATGCAAATAAAGACAAAACCAAAATACATTTTTATGCAAATGATATGATTCTTGAAAGCATACAAACGAAAGATTCCAGCCGAGTTTACAACTCCAAAGACCACACGTCAAATACACAACAGCATACAATATACCATATAGACGACTCTCAACCAAACCCATCCTAAAATGTATGGAACCCCGGCTGCCTACTCTTCCGGATCTCTTGGCCACATCCCTAACTTGCAAGGCAACTACAACATCGGTATAAAACTGTTAGCTAATATTCAAGGCATTAGAGTCATGGTAATGGCACAAACACACATAACTCATCATAACACGCATGATGCTCCAAAACACACAAGTCTGGTTTATTATCTTTTCATTTATGTCATCGCATTACTAATTCAGCTTAGGTTTGTGACACGAGAATCACTGTGATCTCGCCTCAATCCCCACTTACCGGCAAGGAATGGTATTGATGCATCAGACCGTCTACCCGCACGTGCTAGTCGCCGAGAACCTCCTGGCTCTCGCAAGAGCTAGGTAGTGATGTCACCTCCCTTTATCATACACTTGGGCCAAATAATATTTGAAGGTCGTCCTATTTCCGGTTTTGTTATTATATAACATAATCAACACACACACACAACCAAACACGCATCGATGCTAATATAAAGAATACTTTCTAAGTAAGACCGGAGAATTACCTGTCACAAACGCTCAATCCGAGAATATACCGCACTATGCTTCCCGCAAGAAGATACTCTCAGCCTGACCAAACGAGGCACAACATCATCATCTATCTCTCATCTAGAAGTTCTTAGACTTCTAGCCCAAATGACCTCTACAAGGGTGGGAAACTTGTAAAGGAATGTGGTGTATGAATCCGGGAAGAAGGAACAACACAAACTCTTTTCTTTTCACCATTTGAACTAACCACCAACTTAGAGCTTTGCTCTAGACTTTTTGCACATAATTTTTCGACTTTACTTTTGGAAATATGGACAGCGGTGCACAAAAACCAAAGCCTAGGAGATTGGTGTTTCTCAATTTCGAGATGCCTCAAACCCTTGATGCACATACCATAATCCGTTAGAAATATCGCTCAATCTGACTTTGGTAAGACACAAACACCCGGCTATGTGAATGGTGCTGAGTTACTCATCATCATGATTGACTTTTCCAAACCTATTTTCCCACACTTTGAATTCAAAAAATTGATTTCATGGCCCTCCCACATCAAACATGCCAAAATCAACTCTTCCTAAATCCCGGATAGGTAAAGGAGGCAATTATTTTCATTGAGGGGCTAAATGATCAAAGAAAGAAGTAATAAAATCGAGGTGCCTTAATCATCTCATAAAGAAGTATAAGAACTTATATTGTGACTTCAACCTTCATTTCTTTAGATAAAACTTTCACATTATGAAACTTGCAAGAAAGGATAAACAACATACTCAATCTCTTCTCAATTCATAATTCAATTCAAGCATACAAATGTCATCAAAAACTCATTCCACAAGTAGATTCATCATAGAAATCATCTCTAATCTTAGAAGCACAATAATTTTCAAAATTTTTATGGATTTTTCAAAGCTTTTCAATGCAATGCAATAATGAAATATGTGATAAATAAATGAAAGATGCAAGCGTTCATGGAATTAAAAGCAAGCAAGCGTATCGAGTTATTACAAATGAGTGTCACACCCCACCCCATACTTGACATACACATTGATACGGGATTAATCCGTGGGTTAGCCGATCTAGGTACAATGATCCCGAATCCGGATGAATGAGGCGAATCCAGATGCGGAATGAAGCGTGGGGATGGGGATGGATGCAGGAAGATGTTGAGAAGAACCAAAGAGAACCAATGAAGAGGAACCGAGGCTGAAGGGCCAAGACCCCGCCTCGTGAATGCCCTCGACCCGTCCTTAATACAACCTTACACTAGCTCCGGCGGGACTAGCACAAAGAGGGACTCGTGAAGGCTCGAAGCACCAATCCGAAGACGGTTAACACTAACAAGCTCAGCCAAGCAAACAACGACAATGCCAACCAAAAACTCTCTTGTTCTTTGATTGATTTTGTGAATGGATTACAATATGTAATTCTTAGCAAAAGAACACGTACCTACTTTAGCAGCTAAGAAGACTATATATAGACTCTTTTATCTAGACAACATAAAAGAAAAGAAAACTAAATACATTGGTGGAAGGAGGTAACAAGAGAGCTCCCACAAATGTAGCTAATAGTCTAACAAACAAACTAACAGCATAAAAATAGGCTGACTTCTCCAAGGAACCCATGGATGACTGGACGGGTCTTAGGGCCCAGCTAGGCGGCCCGACTGAGGGAAATGGATACCCTTTTGGACGGCCTGGGAGGCGAGCGACGTCGAGCTTGACAGCCACTCCGGGCGGAGATTGAGACCTTGTCGAAATGGCGTAGGGCCGGAGTGTATCGGCAAGGCTAGACGGGAATTAGGGTTCACGCCAAATGGATCGAGGGAAGTCGAACAGAGTCTAGGGTTCGGGCTCGATGGCGTCATGCTTGCTGGTCCATTTCCTATGCTTGCTTGTTCATCCACCTTCCCCACGTCTTGATCACTTGGCTTATGGGCTTGCTTGGCTACATGATCAAGCTCCTCCTCATGATGTTCCAACGTCTGGATGGCCTCTCCCCTTTGCATGTTCACCCCTGCATTCACCAAGAGATTAATACATGATTTATGGAAATTAAATAATTCATGCATGGTGCCATACAATAGCACTTCCCTTGACGTAACTTCTTGGATCTCCTTAGCTCTTGCCTTAGTAATGGGCCCTTGATATTTTCCATGTGAGTTGTGCAATGGTTCACCTGATGGTCCTACATCATCCACTCCTTCTTGGAAAGAATTTGACCCCGAATTTTCATCTTGTTCCGACTCTCCTTCATATGGGCTCAAATCTCCTACATTAAAAGTGGTACTAACTCCATACTCTTCCGGTAAGTCTAACACATATGCATTATTGTTAATCCGGTGTAGGATTTTGAATGGCCCATCACCCCGTGGAGCTAGCTTGGAATGGCGCTTCGCCGGAAACCGCTCCTTCCTTAGATGTAACCAAACTAGATCGCCGGGCTGGAAAACCATCTTCCGACGTCCTTTGTTATTTCTAGCTGCAATCTCAACACCTTTCTTTTGAAGCGTAGCCTTGGTCTTTGCATGGAGTTCCTTAATGGAGTCCGCCTGTTCCAAAGCATCAAAAGCGACTCGATCCTTTCGAGGGATCGGTAATAAGTCCATAGGAGTTAAAGGGTTAAATCCATAAACACATTTGAAAGGTGACAACAAAGTGGAAGAATGCGTGGTTCGAGTATAAGCAAACTCAATATGTGGTAAAATGTCTTCCCATTCTTTTAAATTATCTTTCAACATGGTTCTAAGGAGGGTAATTAGGGTCCTATTGGTGACTTCCGTTTGCCCATCCGTTTGAGGATGGCTAGAGGTCGAGAATAGTAATCTAGTGCCCATTTTTCCCCAAAGCGTTTTCCAAAAGAAACTCAAAAACTTGACATCCCTATCACTAACAATGGTCTTAGGTATTCCATGCAATCTCACTATTTCCTTAAAGAAAAGATTTGCGACATTATATGCATCACTAGTTTTATGACATGGAATAAAATGTGCCAGTTTAGAGAATCTATCTACCACCACAAAAATGGAATCTCTCCCTTTCTTAGTCCTAGGTAGTCCGACAATGAAATCCATACTTATGTCTTCCCGAGCACTAGGTGTCGGTAAGGGTGTATACAGCCCGTGGGGTTGTACTCTAGCTTTGGCCTTAAGACATTCAATGCACCTTTTCAGGATGTGTTCTATATCCCTTAACATATGAGGCCAATAAAAGTGGGTTTGCAACATGTGATAGGTTTTGTCCCTCCCAAAATGCCCCATTAAACCTCCCTTATGGGCTTCTTCTACTAATAATATCCTAAGGGAACATCTAGGTATGCAAATTTTATCCACTTTAAACAAAAACCCTTCAAACACAAAATATTTATCATACGGGCCTCGTGTAGTGCATCTATGAAATATCTTCCCAAATTCAGCATCATCCACATATAATTCTTTAATGTAAGTAAAACCTAGCATCCTAGAATCCAAGGTGGTGATCAAAGTGTATCTCCTAGACAAGGCATCCGCTACGACATTATCCTTTCTCTTCTTATACTTGATAATGTAAGGAAAGGTTTCAATGAACACCATCCACCTACCATGCCGCCTATCTAGCTTATCTTGGCTCCTAAAGTGTCTAAGTAAATCATGATCGGTTTTAAAAACAAACTCTTGGGGCCAAAGGTAACGTTGCCATGTTTTGAGTACTCTAAACAAGGCATACAATTCCTTGTCATAAGTGGAATAGTTTAAGGATGTGCCCTTCAATTTCTCACTAAAGAAAGCTAGAGGCTTACCGTCTTGCATAAGGACGCCGCCAATACCAATGCCAGATGCGTCGCACTCAACCTCAAAGGGTTTAGTGAAGTCCGGTAGAGCGAGTAGTGGTGCTTGGGTGAGACGCTTTGTGAGTTCCTCAAATGATCTTTGTTGAGGTTCATTCCACTCAAAAGGAACCTTCTTTTTGGTCAAGGCCGTGAGTGGTGCTGCGATGGTGCTAAAATCTCTCACAAATCTCCTATAGAAAGTAGCTAGCCCATGGAAACTCCTTACTTCACCAACTGACCTAGGAATGGGCCAATCATTGATTGCCTTAATCTTATCTTCATCCACTTGCAAGCCATTGGCACTTACTACAAAACCAAGGAAAATCACTCGGTTAGTATAGAAATCACATTTTTCAATATTAGCATACAAGTATTCTATACGCAATGTAGCAAGCACATCTCTCAAATGATTTTCATGCTCCTTTAAAGACTTAGTATAGATAAGAATGTCATCAAAGTATACTACAACAAATGAACCAATATAAGGTCTCAAAATATGATTCATCAATCTCATGAAAGTACTAGGAGCATTAGTTAAACCAAAAGGCATTACTAGCCACTCATAGAGACCAAATTTGGTTTTAAAGGACGTTTTCCATTCATCCCCTTCCCTCATTCTAATTTGATGGTAGCCACTCCTAAGGTCAATCTTTGTGAAAATGGTGGCCCCATGTAACTCATCAAGCATGTCATCTAGACGGGGAATCGGGTGTCTATACTTGATAGTTATATTATTGATTGCTCTACAATCAATACACATTCTCCAAGTATTATCCTTCTTGGGTACTAGGAGGACGGGAACGGCACAAGGACTTAGGCTTTCCCGGACATACCCTTTATCTAGCAAGTCTTAAACTTGGTTCTGAATTTCCTGTGCTTCCTTAGGATTCATCCTATAGGCGGGTCGATTGGGAAGAGTGGCTCCGGGTATTAAATCTATTTGGTGTTCAATGCCCCTAATGGGTGGCAAGCCAGCCGGAACTTCCTCAGGAAAGACGTTCCCAAACTCGTATATCAACCCCTGGATAGAGCTACGAAGTGTACTCTTAAAGTCATGAGGTACTGTCACTAAAGACTTACACAAACTCATCATTAGCACATCCATAGAAACATAGTTAGTGACATATTCATTCCTAGACTCAAGATAACTACCTGTTGGTTGTACTAACAGTGTTTGATGGGTTTTGTCCTCCTTACTCTTAGGCTGTGACATTTTAGACTTTTGAGGGGTTCCTTGCTCTACCCTCTTGTTCTCATAATACTCGGATATTTGTAAAGGCTTCATAGGTTTAAGTGTTAAGGATTTACCTTTATACTCAAAGATATATTTATTAGAAAACCCATCGTGCACAACTTTCCTATCATATTGCCATGGACCAAGCAACAAGTGACAAGCATTCATAGGCACAACATCACATATAATAATGTCCTCATATGACCCTAATGTTATATTGACCCTAGTTTGCTTATTGACCTTAAGTTCTCCACACTCATTCATCCAATGCAGCTTATATGGCCTAGGGTGATAAAATGTAAGAAGTTGTAACTTGTTGACCATTTCAGTGCTAGCTATGTTGCAACAACTTCCCCCATCAATTATCACATTACACACTTTTCCTTTAATGCTACATCTAGTATGAAATAGATTTTCACGTTGGTTATCCTCACAAGGTGCTAGTTGGACATGCAAGGTTCTCCTAGATATCAAAGATTCACCCTGTTCATAATCAATGCAATCATCATTCTCATTTTACTCATGGTCATCGGTTAAGACATTTTCATCATCCAATTCCACGTCATCTTCACTCTCATATTCCCCTAGATGATTTATGATCAAAGTGCGTCTATTAGGACATTTCCTACTCATGTGTCCTCTACCTTGGCATTTAAAACATACAATGTCCCTAGTTCTAGAGTTAGGAGTACTCCCTCGAGGACCACTTGAAGGCTCATTCAAGGGTCGTGGTGTAGAGGAAGGTGTAGAAGATCTTCTTTGGCCTTCTTGGCCCGTAGGTGCCGGTTTTCTCTCCTCCTTATGGCCTCCTTGATCCCAAGACAAAGCCTTGTCCTTCAAAGAGAAGAAAAAGGGTTTGATCTTGTAGTGGTTGTTGACAGCCCTCTTTGGCTTCAATGTCTCCATAAGAATCTCGAAATTCTGTAAATGTTGGTGTGGAGATTCTGCACTCGTTCCACCAAATTGGCTTTGGCGAACCATGGTAATCACTTGCGGGCTAAACCCGAAATCCTGGACTTCTTCACCTCCAAAATTCACACCTAAACGGCGTGGTTGCTGAATTGGATCCATCCTTTGTCCAAGGGTTTGTGGTTCATCCCCTCCATCATCAACTCTCACATCTCCAACGGGAACGCAAGGATTAACTTGTGGTCTAGAATTATCACGAACTGGACCGACTAGTGGTGTAATATCCTCTAGGTCCGGCATGTCATCATCGTCGGATGATTCAGCTCTAACGGATTTAGTTGGCTTGACTTTCTTCTTCTTATAATCATTCATCTCCAACTTCATGTCTAGTATCATAGCCTTGAGCTCGTCTATTTGGAATTGATGACGCTCTAGTTCTTCCATACGAGCCTTCTCACTCAATTTGAGTTGAGTTCTAGCTTCATCCAACTCCTCTTGGATGTTCCTCTCATTATTTTCAGCCATCTTTTTCTCTTTCAACTTTCTTCTCAAAGTTTTCTCATGTTCTGGATCAAAAGGAACTAGATCTTTGGCAGATCTAGTCTTTCGCATATATCTAAACAATCTGCAAAAATCACTCAAGTAGACTAGTCAAATCACAAGAGCAAAAGCTCCCAAGCTTGACAACCGAAAACCGAAATTGGCCTAACAAAATCCCCGACAACGGCGCCAAAAACTTGTTCGCCTCAAAGTGTGCGTGCAAAGAAGTTTTAATTATAAAACTGAAATCAAAGCAAGCGAACCCGCAGTGTACGGATCTGCGTAGTAAAGCAAGAATTCCAGAGTATCGAACTCAGGGATTTGGGGGATCAAATTCAGTTCACAAATTATCGAGCAAGTAAAGTATAGAAGCTTTGCAAATATTGGGAAAACAGCAATCCTAAAAATCCAAGTATCCAATTATGGCAATTGATTTAAGATATTCTATAGATATAAGGACAGAGTCGAGATTGCAAAGGTATAACTAATGTAAGGTTGAGTACGGTGAAGTTCCAAAACCCTATATGTCTCACCCAAGGACACTCTCTATAAATCTTGTTGAGGCTGCAATATAGAAAGGATCTAAGGATAGGAATTACTCTCAAATACCCATGCCCAAACACAAGGAATCAAAGATAAACTAAAATGGTTAAGGTTATGACGCTCGAAACCGAAATAGAGGATGTTGAATCTCACTACTACCTAGAAAAGGCAAGTCAAGGCTAGGTTAAAGCATATCTCTAACTTTGGATCAAAGCAAAAGCAAAAGTCGTATGGTAGAGGAAATCACGGCTAGATCTTGAAGAACCACGGCCGTGGTTTTCAAGAACAGACCGTGGAAAAGGCTGTCGACGAGGTTTCTCACACTCTCAGGGTCCAATCTATTTACGATCGATCTATCATTATCTAACCCACAACTATCAACCCTTCACCTTAGAATTGCTAAAGGGTTTTAGCCAATAATCATAGTCATTGAATCAAATATCAAATTAAGAAGAGAAAAAGATAAAAACCCTCGAAAACTCAATAAACAATCAAAATCAATCTCAAATCCGACAAACCAAAGTATGTGTTTAGTGAATTCAGAATATGGAATAGGAATCCTCACAACAATCTTTAAGGAATAACGAAGAACGGAGTGTCAATCCGTCTCCAAAGGCAAAGCCTAAAAAATCTCGAAGTACACAATCTTCAATATTGCGTCTTTCTCAAGCCACGATCTTAACTCTCCAATCCTTCGTATCAACCCTAAGCGCGGAATTGTAAGCGAAGGTAAAATGAAGCCCTAAGCGACCGTCCTCGAAACTCCCTTCTCAAGCCTTCTTATAGGGCGAAATAGGGTTACGAGAAAAGCCCAATAACCGTTGCTGACGTGGCAAATATGACACGTCACATCGTCATGGAAATCACGGCCTAGTACAACAAACCACGGCCGTGATTTAGGGCGTGGAACTCTCTGATGTGCTCCAAAATCACTTTTCACAAACTCAATCCATAACCACGGTCGTGGTGTAGGGCATGGAACTCAAAAGCCTTTGTAAAAGGCTTTGTTTCGTGATGTCCTTCAATCATGCTCCTTCCTTAGCTTTTCCAAAGCATCTCTTTGAGATCTAGCATGATCAAATACTCCTATCCTCCCGCATTAAGCTCCAATTCAAGCCTTTACTCATCTATAAACATAACAAAGCTTGTGTAGATCTCTATATCGACAAAATAGGTGAATGGGCTCATAAATGCTTCAAACTCATATCCATGTACACATCTAAGTGGGAAAAACAATCAAAACAAGTGCCTAAAATATAGTCATATTTCATGCTATCAGTTCGCTTTGCTTGATTTCAGTTTTTATAAATGTAAGACTTTGTGACGCACACTTTTGAGCGAACACGAATCCAAAGTTTTCTCGCAGTACCCGTTTCCTCCACCACCACCGGATGCTTGAGTCTACCTTTGGAGCCGTTCCTCGTTTCTTTTATTTTTTGTTCTGAACCTTGACATTGTGAGTATTTTCTTCCAAATTCTATTGCACATTGAGGACAATGTGTCCTAAGTATGGGGTGTTTAACTCGGGTTTGTAATAACTGATATTATGCTCTATGGTTGCTCTATGACTCTTATTTGATGTCTTTTGATTGTATGACATATTACATGCATTGCATTATGATTTTGATCGAAAAAACATTGAAAACTGGTTTGAAAAAAAACAATTGTCTCGACCGAAATACACATGGTCGACCGAGATGACCACAACAAGAGCTTACCTCGGTCTAGCATCTCGGTTTTCCGTACGTGTCTCGGCCGAAATGGTTTTAAAAAAAGTGAAATTTTCGGAAAATTTTGTGCTTTTAGGTTGGATATGATCCCAATGATGATACTTGTTTGTTGAATGGTTTTATGATCTTCATATGTTTAAATTAATTTATGATATGATTAAGGTTTGAATACTTTGTTTGAAATTTGAGCATGCTTAGGGAGTTGTTTTATCCAAATCATGTTGAATTTGAAAGTTGAAATTACGTTATAAGTTCTCTCACGTTCTTATTTGAATGATTAAGGCGATTTGTTTTCTTTCTTCTTCTTCTTGAGCATGCTTTAGCCCCTCATATATATATATATATATATATATATATATATATATATATATATATATATATATATATATATATATATATATATATATATATTGCCTCCCTTTACCTATCCGGGAATTTGGAAGAAAGAAAGTGAAAAAGTTTGTGAAAGATGTAGTTGAAAGTGGAGAAGTGTTAGAAAACAATAGGTTTGGGGACATTAGTCATGACGATGAGTAACTCGGCACCATTCACATATCCGGGTATTTGTGTCTTGCCAAAGTTGGATTGATTGATAGTCTTAACGAGTCATGGTATGTGCATCAAGGATTGAGGCATCTCGAGAAATTGAGATTAGCTGATCTCCAAGGCTTCGGTTATTGTGCACATATGTCCATGTTCTCAAGTGAAAAGTAAAGGAATATGCGGAAAAGAAGTAAGAAAAGCTTATTGATGGATGTTCAGTGGGTTTGAAGATATGAAGTTCTTATCCTTTTCCCGGATTTTTACACCACACTATCCTTTATACATCCCACCCTAACATGTTTCTTTACCTCTTATTAAAAGATCTTGAGACCTAAAGTATGATGTTTGACTTTGTGGTTTAAACTAGATTATCCATGATTAATTTTGATGAGTATGATTTGCTACACACTCTATGATTTCATGTGAAGTATGATTAGCTTTCTTATACCTATAGCTTGTTTTGATCATGTATTGATTCCTATTAGCTATGAAGCATTCTCTAAGGGTGATTTATGAGTAGAAGCACACAACCAAAAGTTTTTGAAATTTTTCATGGATCTTAACTGAATTGTAATTCATATTATCTTGTATCTAAGATTTGAACCTTGCTTGGGGACAAGCAAGAGGCAAGTATGGGTTATTTTGATAACATGAATTATAGTCTACATATTGGCATTAGCTTTGACGTTATCTCATCATTAGTTTGCATGCATGTATATATATTCTTCATGATTATGTCGTTATTTATCTACTTTGCAAGAATCGAGATCTACACCAAGTTATATTGTAATTGTAGGGAATAAGGCATATTTTTGATCAAAAAGGGACATTGAAGTCTAAGGACTAAATTATGGAGCACTTGGAGCTACAAGAAGAAAAGCAGGAACCTCAGGAAAAGGATGGAAGAAGAGTTCAGGAGAAGATACGAAGAAAAGTACGTAATGGATTAGTGATCTCGGACCGATGCCCGTAATCCACCTCGACCAAGATGGCCTACTAGGCTTTACTCGAGGTCGACGGCCCACAACCCAACAAGAAATAAATAATTTTGACCTAAAATTCTTCTATAAGAATGGAAGGTGAATATTGAGTGGGATACGCTGAGACGTCGATGTAACACCCCAAATTCTGAGAACTCGGGGAGCTACTGGTTAGGACCTCACAATGGGTCCCGACCTTAGTTTGACAACAATTTAACTTGGATCTTACAACAAGGCACAAAAGTATTTAAAACATTTGAAAACTTTAAACAATATATACATGAAGAATATGTATCAGCCTTACAAAGCAAAGGTACTAAAATGACACATAAGAAGAACAGAAGACATCCCGTCCCCAACTAAATATGTACGTGGACCCGGCTGACCATTCCCTCCGGATCTCTCTACAACTGTCTTAACCTGCAAGACATCTACAAGCGGTATAAAACCGTTAGCTAACATTCTATGCATAAGTATAAAGGTAAAAGCACAAACACACAACATACACAATCAACATGCAACACTCAATCCTTTTATTAGCTTTAATTAGGTGATAGGTTATTACTAATGATACTTATTTTGTGACACGAGGGATTCCCAAACCTCGCCCCTGTCCCCGTTTACCAACGCGGAATGGTACTAATGCATTTGACCGTCTACCGGACTGGGCTGGTCGCAGGGAACCTCCTAGACTCTCGCAAGAGCTAGGCAGATGATGTCACGACCCGTTATCATACACTTGGGTCAATTACGTAAATAATAAAGTCGGCCTAATCCGGTTTCGTTGTTTATCATAACTAGCAAACACCACTCATACACATTACACTCATACAAGAAAGCCAGCTAAGTAAGTCCGTGGACTTACCTGAATCAGATCTCGGCCCTCTTAATCACAACTCAATCTGTAATTGTATAACTCGGTTGCCTGTCAAAGGAGGCAAGTGTGTCAGCACACATTCTTGGTAATTAGAAGTCTAAGACTTCTAAGGTAGTAGGTCCTATTAGAACAGAATTTAATACAATACCTATTTATGGTAAAATGACTATTTTACCCTTGGTCCCGGAATTTCCAAAAACTCGGAATATGTACTTAAATTATAATTTGAGGCTAACTAACCATATTCTACTCTCTACGATGATTTTAGGTAACAACTAGAAAAACTACCCATTTTCTATTTCCCGAAATAATTCCCTAGATCATCTATGATATCCCATCTACTCATAGGAGAAAGAATTTCTTAAAACTGTTAAAGCATCGCTTCTACAAAAATTTCTAAAGTCGGTTACAACACTTTACAAGCAACACACCGTCTTAACATTAAAAAAAATCATAACTCCTGAACTACTCGCTGGATTTATCCCAAAATTTGATATGTTCTACTATAAAATCTTATCTATAATATATCCAAAATTCAGCCGTAAAGGAGATCAAAATCCTATTTAAAACTATCTCACAACACCGAATTTCAACACAACAGAAAAACTGCTTACGACTCAATCTTTGAAAAATCATAAATCCCTAACCACTCGCTGGATTCCTCTCAAATTTTAATATGTTCTACAATAATATGTCAACTATATCATATCCAAAATTCAGCCAAAAAGAATGAGTTTAGCATACCTAAATCTGGTCACAAAGTTGGCTGCTCGCCAATATAGAAAACTGAGAAACTGCAACAGCTCAACTACGCTACTTTGGGATCTTATAACTTTTAATCCGACCGTTCATTTGTTCTCAAATTTGGACACAGTAAACTACATATATCCATCTACCATCTATCAAAAATTCAACGGTGGATCTTCAATATAACTCCTTAACATTGGTCTACAATATTGACAATTTCTAACTCTCCCAAAACTAAAAAAAACGAGTTTACAGCAGGTTCTTGGTTCCACCATTATTGACAGCCCAACTCAGAAACTACTCTTTACTTACACACCTCTTGACTCCACACTCATAACCAACCACAAATGCTACACATCCTAACCAATCATCCAACATCAAAAGATCTACTAACTAATTCTCTCAATCTATATAACATAACCGCAAGTGAAACAGATGGGGAACTTACTCATCAATGATGCAGGAAGAATCCTAGAGATGCTATCAACCGGGCTGCTAGAGTGTTGCTACACCCGGGAGGGTTTGAGGTTCAGACGAGGCTGTAAAAGGCCATAGGACACCACAACATCCGTTAAGCAGAAACATTGTTCGATTGAAGAGAAACGTGGCAAGGGAGGTAGGAGCCCTTACACTGTTGAAGACAGTCTTGATGTGCAGAAGCTTGAAGGCGGCTCGTCACTGAGGTAGTTGGCCGGTCGTCTCTACTTTGCAGCTAGGCAAGTCTTGGTTATGCACGTTCATTGGTATGGACTGCGTGCAGAGGCTGGGGACTCCTGTCGCTGGTGCTTCGTGAAGGAGAGTGAGAGAGACGAGGATGGGCGTGCTGTGTGTAGAGATTGATCGAGAGGGAGACTCCTTTGCAGAAGGTAAGACGGGAAGAGTGGGGCTGCTGCGTTGAAGGCCGCTGCTGAAGACCAAAGGGGAGGCGAAGAGGAAAGGGAGGGAGACGGTTCTTCTGCAGAAGGCAAGGCGAGGAAGAGTGGAGCGTTGAATGTAGACGGAAGAAGGGGAAACGTGAGGCAGAGGAGTATGCCGCGTTAATTACGGAAGCTGTTACCAAACAGATCTCCAGCGCAGCACACGTAAAAGGGGAGGTAGGTTTGCTGCTCAATGGGCCAGCATCCGCTGGGCTTCTGGCTGGCGTCTTGGGCTGGAGTAGAGAAGTGGGTTGGCGCTACACCGGCTGAAGCAGAGGAAGAGTGGGTTGCGAACTGGGCTGAAAACATGCAAGAAAGGTGGGCTGAATTACTTGTCAAAAATCTGTCAAAACTCGTCATGCCCTTGTCAGGCCCATGAATGAGTTTATCACAGATTTGTCGGGCTTTGTCATGGCCTCGTCTCAGCTTAGTCCTGAACTCGTCACAGCTTGTCATGATCTCGTCTCAGCTTAGTCATGATCTCGTCACAGCTTGTCATCGATAAGAATGAATTATAATAACTAGGGTTTGATATAAATCTATCATTTTATGTGAATTAAATTCTACATAAAATAATAGATAATTATAAGGATTAGAGTTTGATATAATTTCATCATTTTATGTGAATTAACTTCTACATAAAATAATAAAATTTGTGAAGGAAGAGATACTAGATAGAATGGGAAACCGTCAACGGCGAAATTAGACGGAATAAAAATTCCGGATATTACATCAGTACCCCCTTAAAATAAGTTTCGTCCCGAAACTTAGGACAAGGTACTTAATTAAACGACTTCCATAAATAAACTGGTATGTCCTAGTCTCACTAAAATGTAATTTCCTTTTCTAAACTTCTCTAACCCTGTTAAAGCGTAACGAAAAAATAAAAAATAAAAAATAAAAAATCCGGTCGTTACATCAGATCCCCTCAAAATAAGTTTCGTCTCGAAACTTACGGTAGGACAATCCTGATCGGCCTTTAAGGCACCAACTGGGTGTGTTTGATCACGATGCAAAAGTCTCGTCGTTTTCACATCTAATTATCCCGCACACCAAGGTTACCAAAAGAACACATCACTGACTAACACTCAATCATGAAATAAACAAGCAGTCAACCAATATCACACATACAAGGTCAAAGTATCTTCTGATACTTTGACCTTGCATGCATAGACATACATTCATGGCATTTTTGGTTATATTCACCTACTTTGCAAGAATAGAGGTCTACACAGAGTTTTATTGCATTTGTAGGTAATTTGGCGAATTATGGAGCGAAATAGCATATTTAAGGATTAAGCCTTGAAGCGGGACAAAAAGGAGCAATAAAAGGAAGTTAGGACGCGCCAAAGTATCTTCTGATACCGTCTGACGCGGCCCAAAGTATCTTCTGATACCGTCTGACGCGGACCAAAGTATTTTCTGATACCATCTGACGCGGCCCAAAGTATCTTCTGACGCGCCAAAGTATTCTCTGATACAGTCTGACGCGGCCCAGAGTATTTTCTGATACCAGCGGCTCGACTTCTTTTCAGCCCAAATATTTAGTTTTTCATCGTTAAACCCTAGATTTATCCCTACATATATCCGATAGCCTTCAACATTGAAAGGCGGACGGTGACAGCCCCAGAACTAGGGGGAGCGAAATTCTCCAAAGGGAGACTTAGAGAGGCCGCAGCGGGAAATCTTTACACGTTAGTGAGAGATTGAAGATTCAAGGAGAAGGATTGAAGCACTTTTACCGGGAAGTCAATCTTGATCAATTTGTGAGATTTCTTTATTCCATTGAAGTCTTTGTGGTTTTTGAACACGATATTGAGTTAATTAAGAGATACATTGATTACATTTGAGATTGGTTTACAGATTTGAAGGTTATTGAGTTTTTATTCAAGATTCGGGTTTATTTGAATTATTTCACTCAATCTTTAATTTGATTTGATTTTGAAAATGGTTGGCTAAAACCATTGTGATTCTGGGGAGAATAGTTGATGATTAAGGCATAGATGATGATAGACTGAACTCATTCAAACATTTGGACCCTGAGAGTTTAGATTTTAACTTTGTGACAAACAGGAAAATCGCCCTATTCTTGAGATAAATCGTCCGATTTATTTATGGTAGGTCGATTTAATACCCTGTCGAACTTTAATTGATTCATTCCTTAACCAAATTTAACCCTGGCCTAAATCCCAATCTTGATTTACCTTTTTAACCTCCCAATTGAATGTATGAAGAGACTTCAAACTTGATTCTACATTTAATAGATTAAGATTACAAGATTTGGGTAATAGAGAGACTCAACATCCTTTATTAAGATTTTAAATGTGCTTTCTATTCTTTATCTTGGAGAGTCATATCCCAATGTTTTAGATAGTTAGTTTGAACATAATTCTTGTCTTTAGATCTTTCTATATTGCAGCCTCAACAACCCTTATAGAGAGAACCTTTGGACTAGACAAATAGGTTTCGGAACTTCACCGTACGATACCTACCTTTGAACACATAATCTTGGCAATATGAATTTTGTCCTTATATCACTTAGAAGTGTCTTGAATCGAAAGCCGAAATCGGATACTTGAATCCTTGGAATCATTTCTTCCTTTATTAATCACAAAAGCTTTTGCATTTTCGCTAGATAATTGAAATCGAATTTATTCTCACCAAATCCCTGAGTTCGACTCTGGAATTCTTACCTTACTACAGCTGATCCGTACACTGCGGGTTCGCTTTGCTTTGAGTTCTAGATATAAATATTAAGACTTTGATGCACATACACTTTTCGAGCGAACAGACGTCCTCAAACCTATTTTTTAACACAACTCATTACTTTCAACTTCAACTTTCATAAACTTTCACTAACATGCATCCTAATTCCCGGATGAGTAAGAGAAGGCAAATATATAGGAGAAGCTTAAAGCGTGATCAAGAAGAAGAAATAAATAAAATCGAAATGCCTTAATCATATCAAAAAGACGTGCAAGAACTTATAGTGCAGTTTCAACCTTCATATCTCAACATGATTTAGATAAAAACAAATTATCAAGAATGCATAAGATTCCAACAAAACATTCAAATCCTTTACATGCCATAAATCAATTTAATCACATAAAAATCATCAAAGCCATTCCACAAACAATATCATCATTGAGGCCGTTTCCAGCCTAGAAGCACAAATGTTTTTAAAATTATTCAATTTTTTTTTCTAAAAGGTTTATGAATGCAAAATTGTAAGGAAACGTGTAACGAGAATTAAAAGTGCGAATGCGATAGACATAACACCAAAGCAATGTATGACAAGAGTTATTACAGACCAAGTTCAATCCACCCCATATTTAGATTACACATTGTCCCTAATGTGCAATAAAAGAGAAAGAAAATAAAACTCACAATGTCTTGAAAGAAAAATAAAACCAAAGGTGGAGCTGAATCACATGTGCGGTCACATGTGCGGTGGTGATGGGGTGGGAACGGGAAGTAGGAAGGATCAAAGTTCCGTCCAAACTACTGACGGTCACATGTGCGGTGGTGGTGAGCTGAATGATCCGTGTATCACAGAGGCAAGCTCTCTTCTAGGCGTCAAGGCGACCATCAATGCTACGGATGTCTCCCTGAATGGCCTCGACGGAAACCTCCAAGTTCCCTATCCTTGTCTCAAGTCCTACAACCTAGTCGGGCCGCTCAAAAGTGCTGGCTCTGCGGTGGGAAGTCGACCTCCTCGCCGGCATCTCATGCCGGCCCAAGAAAGCATAACCAATGATCGGATCCTTATAATCTGCCGCATCGTCATCAACACCTACACCACTAGGACTTGCCTTTGTCCCGGTGTCCATATCAACAACATCCTCTTCCTCGGCAGTAGCAGCAGGAAATCCCTTAAACTCCTCTGGCCCCGCAACAGCATGCATATGAACAAATGCATACTTCAAGTGTTGTAGATCCCGAAGAGTGTAGTTTGAACTCCAAGGAATCCCTCTAGCTCCCTTGCCCTCCCAAGGCATGGACACGTAAGGTGTATCACGGCCTCGAGCAACAAGGACACCTCTCGTGATGAAACGCTGCAAACCTAGAGGTCTTGCCTCATGCAACTAAAGTGCAAGCTGAAAAGTCGACTCGTAGAAACTTGGCGATGTGGGTCACCAAGCCTCCTACACAAATTTCGCCTCTAGATTTGTTCCTAATTTTCCACAAACAATCAGCAAGCACACAATCCGGAACCACTCCGGTCACCATCCACCATAAACTATAAAGCTTATTCGCCTTCACCTTCTGAGGCATCTCAGTCCTACGGAACAAACTCTCCGATAGTATCCTATGAGCTATCTTGAAGGACAAGTTGTAGATTAGCTTGTCCTTCGAGTCCTTGGGTTGCCAACGGTCACCCTCACTTACCACCATAGCAATGCTATCCCAAAACCCGCTCGCGGGCACAATGCTGGGGAATGTTCCATTAATGGTTTCTCCAAACAAAAACATGCTCCCAAACTGAATGATAGACATCTCAAAGTTCCGGTTCATCAACCTAAACTTCACGGTTCTCTCCCTCGGATCATGCGTAAAAGAGCTAATAAACTCCATAGTAATCTCCTCATATGCATCCTCACGGATGCCAACAAATCTCACAAGGCTAGATCTCTCTATCATCCATCTCAAATCAGCCACAACATTCATACATTCAAGTTCATCAAGCACTAAGTACCTAGGAGCAACAATATTCCGAGGTTGTATGCGTTCGTACCTCGCTTTGTGGCATTCAAGGATGTGTGGGAGTGTAGGAGGTGGTAGAGCTTGCTGAGAGGAGGAAGAATTCCCCCTTGGAAAAATTTGCCTTGATGATCTACGTCTTCCTTTCATTTCAGGGCAAAATCTCAGGTGGATCATCAGAAATCTCGGCCGTGGAAACTGGGGGTGACCGAGATTTTTGTCGTTTTCTCTCAAATTTGGCAAATCTGTAAAGATTTTGCCAAACTAATCTCCTTACTTCCCTCCTATGCCTAAGTCATTCCAAATTACACAAGTTTCTCTCACAAATCAACACAAACAAACCCAAATGGAAGGGAACAAAGAAAACCTAGGTTGTGGATTGAAAATTCCAAATGGAGCCCGATTTGTTGAATTGTGGTGTTGTTGATGTCCGGAATCTTCAATGTGGTTGAGAAATCTTGAGTTTTGGAGGAAGAACGAAGCAAATCGGTTAGAAAACGGGGTTGGGAACCTTCGGCCGTCCGTGGAGTTAGGGCATGGAATTGGGTTTGTGATTTTGCTAAAAATTGGTGAAGTGTTCTTTATATGCCCTCGCTGAAATTCAAAAAATCTTGGCCGAGATTTCACCTGTGGAAACAGCCTGCCCGAGATTTTCCTTAAGTTGCTTGCGACATAGTTTTCCACAGGTAGAAATTCAAAATCTCGGCCGTCGAAACTTATACTTGACCGAGATTTTTGGCTTTTCGTTCCAAATTGACAACTTGACTTGTTGTTGCATTTTTTAGTTCTTTTTGAGCATTACCTAGTTCCTGTCATTCAAAGACACAAGAAAAACCGGAACGAACCAAACAAAAAAACAAAAAGAAAAGCTACTCTAGTCTATCTAAGAAAGGGAAAAGAACAATACCTTGGGTTGGCTCCTAATTAGCGCTTTGTTTAAGGTCGGTAGTTGGACCTATCTTAGTTCATGATCATGTGAGGAGAGGTGAGATGCTCTCAACCGGAACTTACGGTGTATACTTCTTCAAGCGATGGCATTGACCTTGAAGTTTTTGCAATGTTCACCTCATAGTTCAATTGCACCATGGGGAAAAACATGGTTTATAACATAAGGTCATGTCCAACAAGATTTTAACTTACCCGGAAACAGCCGGAGTCGAGAATTGAAGAGAAGGACAAGATCTCCTTCTTTCAATTCCTTGGGAAGTGTATGCTTGTCATGCCATCTTTTCGTCCTCTCCTTATAAATCCATGCATTCTCGTATGCATTCAAACGGATTTCTTCTAATTCGTTGATGTCCAAAAGGTGTTTTCTCAAGCTTCCTTCATGTCGAAGTTGATCCATTTGATTGCATAATAATATTTCTGCTCCAACTCCACTGGAAGATGACAATACTTCCCATATACAAGGTTGTAAGGTGTTGTGCCTATGGGAGTCTTGAAAGCGGTTCTATATGCCCAAAGCGCATCATCTAGCTTCAGCGACCAATCCTTCCTTGTTCTAGAGATAATTTTCTCTATAATGCTCTTGATTTCTCTATTCGAGATCTCTACCTGCCCGCTTGTTTGAGGATGGTAGGGAGTAGAAATCTTGTGAGTCACCCCATACTTAGACAATAGAGTTTCAAACTTACAAGTTGTGAAGTGCATTCCTCCATCACTAATGATGGTTCGGGGTGTCTCAAACCTTGGGAAGATCGTTCTATTAAAGAAATTCACTACCACCGTTGCATCATTAGTAGGAGAAGTAATAGCTTCGACCCATCTTGAAACATAATCCACAGCTAGAAGTATGTATTGGTTTCCACAAGAAGATGGAAATGGTCCCATGAAGTCCACTCCCCATACGTCGAAGA
Organism: Fagopyrum homotropicum; assembly: GCA_033239125.1. NCBI lineage: Eukaryota > Viridiplantae > Streptophyta > Magnoliopsida > Caryophyllales > Polygonaceae > Fagopyrum > Fagopyrum homotropicum. The sequence goes on from BSWB01000003.1 coordinate 66,828,397, forward strand.
TCTCAACCTCTTGGATGTTGTTAAAAGGCATTTCATTACTCCTAGATATGTTTCATGTTCTTTGGCAAACATCGCAAGAAAGAACAAAGTTTTTCACATCTTTAAATAGAGTAGGCCAAAAGAAACCGGATTGGAGTACCTTAGTGCATGTCTTGTGGGAACTAGCATGTCCTCCACAAGGTAATGAATGGCAATGGCGGATGACGCTTTCTACTTCGTCTTCCAAAATACATCTTCTGAAAATTTCATCTAGACCTCTCTTGTAGAGTAGAGGTTTGTTCCAATAGTAGTGCCGGACATCCTTGAAGAATTTCTTCCTTTGAGCGTCGGATGATCCGGGAGGTATTTCTTGAAAAACCAAATAATTCACAATATCAACAAACCAGGGTTCGTTACCTCTTGAGATTTGATAAGGCAGTCCTCGATCTCGTGCAGCTGCTCATCAGGAAAGGAGTCATCAATGAAGAGATCATCCTTCATGCTAGTGATGTAAGGGAGACGACTTAGATGATCCGCCACGGAGTTCTCGGATCCTTTCTAGTCCCGGATCTCTAAGTTGAACTCTTGTAGGAGGAGGATCCATCTAATAAGCCGCGTTTTTGCATCTTTTTTGGTGAGCAAATACCGTATTGTTGTGTGATCGGTGTAGACAATCACTTTCTCTCCCACAAGGTAGGAACAAAACTTCTCAAAATCGCAGGCCACCGCAAGAAGTTCCTTTTCTGTCGTAGCGTAGTTGAGTTAAGCCTCGTCTAGCGTCTTGCTAGCATAGTAGATGGTAAGAGTGCGGCCATCCTTCTTTTGTCCGAGTACCGCTCCTACGGCTACGTCACTTGCATTACACATGATCTCAAATGGAAGATTCCAATCCGGCGGTTGAATGATGGGGGATGATATTAGAGCTTCTTTTATCCTGAAAAGGTATCTAGACAATCCTTCAAAAACTCAAAAACCACATCCTTCATCAGTAGGTTAGTCAATGGTTTAGAAATTTTAGAGAAGTCTTTTATAAACCTTCTATAAAATCCGGCATGACCAAGAAAAGTTCTTACCCCTTTTACCGACGATGGTGGAGGTAGCTTCTCGATGGTTTTAATCTTCGCCCTATCAACCTCGATGTCGCAGTTTGAGATCAAATGTCCTAAAATAATACCTTCGCTAACCATGAAATGACACTTTTCCCAATTCAACACAAGGTTAGTGTCTTCACATCTTTGAAGAACTAAAAAAAGGTTAGTTAGACAGTCATCAAAAGAGAAACCGTAAACTGAAAAGTCATCCATAAAAACTTCCATGATGTTTTCTATATACTCGGAGAATATGGCCATCATGCACCTTTGGAAGGTGGTTGGTGTGTTGCAAAGTCCGAACGGCATTTTCCTATAAGCGAACGTACCCCAAGGGAACGTAAAGGTGTTCTTCTCTTGATCGTGCGGATGGATGGAAATTTGGAAGAATCCGCCATACCCATCGAAGTAACAAAAATGTGAGTGTTGTGCTAATCTCTTGAGCATCTGATCGATGAAAGGAAGAGGGAAGTGATCCTTCCTCGTTGCAATGTTCAGCTTCCTGTAGTCGATGCACATCCTCCATTTAGTTACTATTCTCGTAAGAATCAACTCGTTATTTTGGTTAGTCACTACGGTCATTCTTGTAGGAATCAACTAATTGTTTTGGTGAAACCGAACGATAAAAGCAATATAGCTAAGAGAATATGCAAGTATCGATGATCAAAAGTAATAAAAGCAAATATATGAATATGTGTAATAATTGGGAAAGCGCAAATTCTAGAGATCAAGGTATCCAATCGTGGTTTTCGATTCAAGACTTTTAAAGATGTACAGGATAGAGTTGGGATTGCAAAGGAAAGGTGTTTCGAAGGTGGGATAGATCACGGGGGAGGTCTCACTATCCGCTATTCCTAACCAAAGAAACTTATCACCAAGTAAGTCTCAAAGCTTCAACGGAAAGAAATGATAGTCTGAAACCAACCACTCAACCTAAGGGAATAGAATTAACCATCACCGGGTAAGTTTCAAGTTAACTCACAAAGGCAAGAAGAAGGCACACACAAACCTAATAAAGGATGAACCTTTATTACCTAGAACCCATCATCTTTGGCAAACAAACAAGGAAATCACCGGGTAAGTCTCTTCCCAAGCTTGGATATAGATTAGGAAAGTTCAACAAGGCTAGGGTTTAGGCATTCTTTAACTTTGGTTTAAGGATAAAGCATGGTCGGATCTTGGTGAAATCTCGGCCGAGATTCTCATGAATAGCCCGTGGAAACGTCTCTGCGAAGGTAAAAACACAACTCTCAGGGTCCAATTTGTTTGTAAAGGTATTCTATCATCATCTAAACCACAACCGGCCTTCAACCAATCACCCTAGAATCGCAAGGGTTTTAGCCAACAATCATCATATTCAAATCAAGATATGTATATGTAATCAAGAACCGAATGCAATCAATAAAACCAAAAGAAACGCAAGAATTGTTAAGCAAGGCGTTCTCAAATAACATAAACTAAATCAAAATCAATAATAAGTTATGTTCTTGTGTTCCAAAGAAAAGAAAATCAAAAACTAGAATAATCTCACAAAGAATCTCAATGTATCTCTCAACCCTCGAATGTTGAAGTAGTACGGGTTGTCAATCCGTTTCCAAGTGCAAATCCAAAGCTTTCTCGCTGCAATGTCTCTCTAATCTCCAGTAGTTGTTGCGTGTTTTTCATCCTTGCAACCCTCTATTTTATACAATGAAGCTAGGGTTTGAAAGATTACGTTTTGGGCTGAAATGTCAAAACCACGGTCAGGCCCGAAGAAAATCTCGGCCGAGATTTAGTGTCCTTTTCCGAGATTTCTTCTTCGAGGCGTGTGATCTCTTTGTTTTTCCTTATATCTTCCAAAACCTGACTTCATATTCCTTTTTAAGTCCTGAATGCTCCCTATGTGGTCCAACTTGATCAATTGTCCATGAATACTCCATTTCCGCTCCAATTTGCGCCAATTCACCTACAATTGGAACAAAGCTTGTGTAGATCTCGATTATAACATAATAGATGAATTTGAACCATAAGTGTCATGAGTGCATGTCTATGTACGCAAAAGAAAGGGACAAACTACCTATATGCACATCTATACTAAGGTCATATTTCATGTCATTAGATTCTAAGTCATCATCCCGCTCAGATAGGATCCCATATGATTCGTTCAAGGCTCCTTGAAAGTTGTCCTTGAGGCCGTCTACTTTATCTCAAAGGCCATCCACCCGGCAACTGACGTCCTCAACGGCGTATACCATCTCACCAATCTTACTCGTTGCCTTCTCTAATTGGGCCTTCATGCTTGTTGTCACATGCATCCCTTGATGGTTCCTTCGTGGTCTTCTTGCCCTTCTTGCCTTGGTTTCCCTCGTTGCCAACTCTGGACACACCTCCACTAGACATCGTCTCTTCCCTCGGACCTTAATGTGCTCTATGTCCCTTCCTACTTACCAACCTTCCTCACAAACGCTTGGCGATCTACGGAGAGCTCATCCTCGATGTGTGCCCCTGCCTATCTGCCTCCCTTGGTTGTAAGCGTTTGGCGTTCGTATAGAACGAACGTTCAAACCTTTCTTCTGATACCACTTGTCACGGGCCGAGTTATTCTTCAACTCGAACCCCGCGACTCTTAGTTATATTGTTGGTTGTCGCCCCTAACAAGCTAGACCAACTTTACTGATCGACGCTCTTTGACTATGAGCGCTTTGTCTAGATGGCTTGGCAAACTTGAAAACTTGTCGGATAACCTTGCTTTTATATTACTCAAAGAGAGTTTTACAAATGAGAGTTTTACAAGAAAGCTTTTGGTGGAATTTTGTGGGATGATGGAAATGAGGGGTGACCTCCCTTATTTATAACCTTGGCCACCTCCTCTATGGGAAGGTTCCGGAACCTAATTCTCCTAGGTCATTCCGGATCCTTCCTATCTTGATCTTATCCTAACGACTCTAAAACTTTCCCTAACACTCTGTTTAATTCTTCAAGGTTTCTCCAAGTTCTAGAAGTCTCCGTTGTCTTCCGGGGAGATCCGCCTCCATCCGGATCGTCCCTCAAACTTCTACACGAGTCTAGAGACTTCCTTTGGTTTCTAGACTTGTCTCGATCCTTCCGGTGCCTTCCGGGTGTCTTCTCAATCCTCCTGGATCTTTCAAGATTATTCCACCATCTTCCGGAATGTTCCGTTGTGTTCCATATTCTTCTTGAGCATTCCAGATCCTTCTTGATCGTTCCGGAATACTCCTTGTTTTCCCGGTGTGCCGTCTTGACAAGGTATATGTCCAGCCTTCTGCTTGAGCTTCTTTCTATGTCATTGTCGTCTGGCGTTGTTAAATGGTGTCTTGATGGCGTCTCATGACAAGTTGTCTTGTCTTGTCGGTATTGACATCGTCACGAAAAAGCGATATGTGACATACTCCCCCGCTTGTTTTCGCAACGTCCCCGTTGTGAGTCCTTCAAATCGTGCTTGTAAATGGATGGAGAGAACAAAACGCATCTATCAAAGAAATCAGTCGTTCAAATCAATAGAGAAATCACTTCTTCTTAAGAACAAAACAAAACGATTTCAGAGAAGATAGAGCGAAAAGCACTATCAGAGAAGAGATTGATTAGCACGATTAGGGAGAGGAGAGGAGGCTAATATTGCGTTTGAGATTTGAACCCAATCTCTTCACATAAGAACCAGGGGATTCGAGAGATGAATGATGAAGGAAGCCAGCATATTCACAATTCATATTTGTTTGTAAAATCTATATATTAGATTCTCATTTTGTAACTAAACACACTTAGACTGACACCTTAGTTTTACTAATTTATAAGCTTAGATAGGTTAGTCAAGAAAGTCAGCTTATCCACAATTGCACTTTATACTTTAGCTTAACAGTTGCAACATTAAATGTTACATATTATTCTTAACTCGCATACTAAATTTTGTATTCAGGATGTCAAAAATTATTTGAGTACATATTCTCATAAAAAAAAACAAACAAAAAAAGGCTCCTTTTTAAAGTTTTATTTCCTACATGTAATGAACATGCAACTAATCTCTAAGGAAGACATTATTTATCAAGTAATATTTGTAAATTATACACTTAACATACAAAAATGTTTGTTTTTCCTATGAATAATTGCGCCATGCGTTTAGCATATACCCTAAACAACCTATTCCTCAAAAATAAGCCCCGGCCATATATCATAAACCCTTTCTTTGTGGTGGGAATAAATCCTAAACCCTCAAGTCTGAACAGTGGCAGTGAAACACTAAAAATACTCATATACAACATGTAATCAAAAATAGAACATGTACAGACTTTGCAATACTAGAGAGGTTGAAATACAACCTTACTTCTCCTTCAAATGAAATTCAAGATTCAGTAGGGGTTAATCTGGATCAGGCTTATAAGAACATGGTTCAGGTTCTGTATTAGGACAGAAGATGCAGTTGGGATCCAAAGAGGTGCAATCAAGTGAGAGATCTCCCGGCCCATTCTCGGTCTCTCCTCTTTTGCTTGGCTATCATTGCGTTGAATTTTTGCTTCCCCTTCTCTAGCAAGGGATCATGAACAGCGTAATCATCCAATGTGGCTCCTGACTTTTCCTGCATTCAAATCATAAATATCAACTCACGTGATCACCATAACCACATTACAAGGCACACCAGTGAGGAAGTTAACCAAAACCTTGGTGGTCACTGGAGTGAACTTTGTACTGAACCACGCCGAATTCTCTTCATCATCGTCATTATTTGTTGTTGACTTTTCGCTAAGGAGCTGCTTAATCCTCTCAAGTTTTGCAAGAGCCTCATCTTCACGTCCTTGGAGTCTACGCTTTTTCTGTTTTTTCATCAGCCTTGCTTGTTCACTCGTATTTAGCAATTGCAGGTCAGTATCCGCATTAGCCAATCTTTCAGCCCTTGCCTCTGAACCAATTTGCTTCTTGCTTATACTCAATTTCTTCACTTTTGATCTTTTATCATAATCATCGGAATCTGATCTGAAAAGTGAATATACAATTTCAATATTGCCGACATTTCAAGCTAAAGAACCAAATCAAATCGACATTGCTACCTTGGATTCAGCTTTTCGGTAGTATCCTTCAAGTTTGAATTCTCTGTAAATGTACACAAATTTGAACACGACCATGAGAATGGTTGACTTGTGAAAAAGAGAGTTGAAGCAAAACTGAAACTAAGAAAGATGTCTTGTCACATTCTACTAGTAGCTAACAACAGGTAAACAGTAGCGAAATTAGCAGGAAGTATGCTAGCAAGTTCAAAATTCAATCCCTTGAGCAGCAATGTTTTCTTAGGCCTAATTAGTTGTACTGTTCTCCTCCTTTCTTCTGGTAACCTTCATACTTACAAATGCATTTTTTTCTGTTGCACATGGCACATCTTTAACCCAAGTAATAAAACTTATGCTGATTAAACACAGGTGTTATCCTTTGATTTAGCATGTGCAACAGAAAAAAATGAATTTGTAAGTTTTTTTGGAATGTGGGTGGGGGAAGAATAGGATTTTATATGCTATTTAAGCTAGTGATACATTTCAGAGAATGATTTCCATTAAGTCCCCAAAACCTATCTGCAAGAAATTGTTAGGCACATGGGGTTAGAGTGACCTGGAAGGGTCTAGAACTTAGTTGTTTATGATTCTGCAGGTATTTGCCTCAAGTCACCTACTGTTACATTAGGTCTTAGTCATTGTTATCCAAAGAATATGTTGCCTTGTTGCCAATTCGAAGCATTAGGCTCATCTAGTGGCCAGTGGAAAAGTTTTGACCGGAAGAATTCTTCTAAATCTCCTTCGTTTTCCCTAAGTTTCTGTCTTTGTTTGAACCAATCTTGAGTATTGAGTGTTTAGATGTTGATCCAAATTTCCAAGTCTATCAGAATCATAGCATTTTAATAGAAATTGTGCCTAAGGCTGTCAAGCACCATCATGTATATGACTTCTAGAAGGAAATTATGTGCCACTGCAGACCAAAAATAATCGAATCTTGTGGCAATGTCAGAAAACTAGCAGGACAGGGAAATTAAGATCACAGTACAGAGATAGACGCACCGTGTCGTGACTTTTTTGTGGAGATATCTCCAATTTCTTTCCTTTTTCTAAGAATCTGTTCACGCATTCGTGCATCGAAGCTTGTCTCATTATCATCGTCGTCATCCTCACTATCATTGTGTTTATGGTCAACAGGAAGATCAACTGTGGAGTCCTGTAACCGTCCCTTCTTTGCTGTCAGGGTTTCTCTTATGGATAACTTCATGTCCCTTGCATGTTGCGCTTTCTCAGAGTTCTGACACCAAAGTTGGTTGAAATTAATTATATAAATCGACTTGGAATGCATAAAAACAAAAGTTACGCTGAAACATTATCTTGTCAGCAATACTTACAACCCTTAAGTGAATCTCATAGGCTTGCATTTCATAAATTAATAAGAAGCAATAAAAAGAATTGCTAAGCATGAGAAAGAAAAATTAAGAATGAAATGAAATGTTGGCTTTGCATCCTATACAAGTACAGTGACATACAGAAGCTACCATAACCATCTCTGCCGGGAGAAACGAGTAGAATTGAACCCAAGACAAGCACACACATAAGGAATGAACCCATGGCTACTAGAACAACCTTGTAAGAGAAAGAAATCCCTTTTAGGAGTAACAGCCTTTACAAATTTAAGGAAGTACTTGGGATGCCTGATACTAGAGGTTGGGGTCAATATAAGCCAACTCAAATTATCGCCACCAGCAAACTTATAAAATCAACATCAGAACCCTAGACAACTCAGATTATGCATCATAACAAGCACTAAGAAATTAAAGAGGCTTTGTCCAGTAAGAATCATATATTCCCTTTCCATTCGTGATCAAGTAATTGTGATTAGAAGATATTTTAAACCTGCCATTATTAGGTGCTGATGATATGATCATTCCTCACTGAGAAAAATCAAATATGGGGAGTTGCCAGAAAATTTCTTGTTTAGGCTAATTGACAAGGAAGCTTAAACAAAATTAACTGCAACTTAGTCCATGACAAGACCTTGCACTGTTAAGGAAACTTGCTTACTCTTCAAATTGGAAGACAATCCTGGGGTCTCTGTTATAACTCTACATTAGAAGAGATCGTAGGAAATCACTAAAAAGGGTGGAAGGTCTAAAGTCAATTCTGTTAGGCTGTGACTCTGTGAGATTGGGGTGCTGATGTCACCACTGGTGACTTAAATAGCTGATATTCTATAAATAAGGGTACTACACCTAAATTGCATTTTATCCTATACTAATACTGGCATTGGGTATTCATAAGAACCTTTAGGTGGTTTGCCTAATGGTTTTGGGAGTAAACTCCAGGGTTAATTCCTTGGCTTTGATTTATATCTATTATGTGGTGGTCTTGGTGTGTTTGTGAGATATTTGTGTTCCCAAATTTTATACTAGTCTCCTAAACATAAAAACCTGTTTCCTATTTTCCCTCCATATATGTCATCCTTAATTTCCTGACAGTGATAACCATTTGTGAGGGGGCTAATGCATAATCATATTTTATTTGAGCACACCTTGATATATGATACTAAACAATCAGTGTGAGAATCTCATCTCCCATTTTACTATTTTAAACTGTAACAAAATCATATTTGAAAGTTGTGTTTTAGGTAAAGTTGGCTTGATATATCTTATTTTAAAAAATAAAGTGAAGTTTGATATTTCATACATACTTGAAATTTGCATTTATTTAAAAGATTCTAAAATAAAATAATTACTGTAGGAAATCATCAGATATAAACCTGTATATTTGCATTTTAAAACGCACTTTTCCTAGTAAGAGAGTTCATGTATTATGGTCATATACTTATGAGAAATTCTTTTCAATTTTAAAGTATGTTAGGAAAACTTTAAATAAACTAGGATTTGGAAGTGAAGAAAATAAATGAAAGAGAAAGGAATTCAAAATATAATTGAAGGCCCCATCAATGGGATTTGAACCCACGATCTCTCTTCACTTGCATATTGGTTTTTTTGAGAGTTTATAATCTAAATGAGTTTATATGGGTTTATAGGTTATTTTTGGGTTTATTTATCAAAGGGTTTATATAAATAAACTTGATAAGGGTCAAGGGTGTTTACTTGGGGTTTATTTTTAGGGTTATTTTACTTCAGAAGACGCTTATGCCCCTAAAAAAATGGAAGAATAACGTTGAATACAAGAAGATGAACAGAGAATATCGGGATGGAAAAGCACAAGGCCAAAATCGAGTTTAAAAAAAACATATAAACCCATATAACCTTTGATTCATTGGCTTATTTAAACCCAAATAAACTCATCCGGAAATAAACCAATCCTCGAGTAGACACCCACAAAATCAATCCCCTAGTTTATAAACTAAATGAAACGCAAATAAACCCCAAGTAAACAGGCCCTCCTCAAACCTCCTTGCCAAGTGAGCTAGAGAATACATGTGATATATATTATATGTTTTTATACTTCGCATAAACTTTGAACCCCAACCCAATATTGACAAATCATACAAGACTCATAAACTTTGATTCATTGGGTTCATTTAAGTTGTTTGTTTTTAAAATAAAATCCGGTTCAGTTCGGTTCGATACGTTTTATTTTATTAAAGCACGGTATTGGTTTAGAGGGGATAATACTAATATAATGAAAAGTGGTCCTTTAAACGAGAAAACGGACGGAATACGGGAGCGGGTATTATTTTGTTAACCAAGAATCATTGTAAGCCAATAGTTTTTACACATAAGTATAAAGCTGATCCTTCTGAGGTATTCTATAAGGGGTAAATAAAGGAACTCTATCTGTAATTCTTTTAGGAAAAGCAGAATAAAAGAATTGGTTGTAATTTTCAGAGACCCTTGAGGAGGTTAGTGTGGGGCCTCAAGGTATAAATAAGACAGACAATGTTGCTAGGGTTATCCAAAATACTTGCTTGTACTTGGCAATAGGCCAGATAGGGACTTCCTCTCATCAGGTAAAGCTAATACGGTTTGGGAGTGGTTGCCTTTTGGTTGTGTGAGACTTCCCTAACTCTGATATTCTTACCCCCAATCAATCATTCATTCAGAAAAGCAACAGTGCCTTTGCTCAAGCATCAAGTCCCATTCTTAGTTCTAACAAGTAAACAAGAGCAAAGTACATAAAGTGAGATTATATTTTCATGAAAATCACTAAAAGCTGAAAAGGCAAAATCCCATTGATGTAAGCAAATCCCCGATGCTGATAAATCCCATGCATACAATTCTGATAAATCCACCAAGCATATTCTAAATACCAGCCTTCCAAAGGAACTCAGAAATTGCTGCGTATAATTCTGCTATAATACTCCCATACTAATCCATATCACACCAACACTTGCCAAGATAACAGAAATTGCTCAAGCATCAAGTCCCATTCTTTTTTTATGAGATGCCTTATAGTTGTTGGATCATCCGATGAGCCCATTGTTCAATACCCAATTAGCTCCACTAGATCATGCACACATGCAACTACATTGTATCCCCATTTATCCTAGATGACAGAACCAAGAAACAGAAAGTCACGCAGAGATATTTGAGATGTCTAAAATCAGCATTTTATCCTTCCCAACTAGCAACAGCTTCATGAACAAACAGGGAAAAGAAAACATTTCATGATTCTAATTTCATCAGCTTTTACTTGATGATTGGCTAGTTCGTCTATCTAAAGTATCTTTAATGCTCCAATTGCAATTATAGTCACACTACCGTGAAAGCATTTTAAAGTATTAATTATTCAAAGCAAACTTTGAAATTAATAGACCAAACAAGCAAGTGGCCTTAATTCACATTATCCTGAAAATTCAACTAATAGGCCCACGGATGACATTGATCGTTAGCCAAGCAAAGATATAAGTTTAATACTGATGTGAACTGTCAATAACATATTTATAAATTCTTACCATGTCTTCATTAGGCTTCCCTTCTCTGAGAAGACGGGGATCATCCAATACATCATGGCTACTCTTAATTTTTTGCTTAACAGCGGCCAATTCTTTTTCTTCTTGTTCTGCTTCTTCTCCAAATGAAAGCAAACTCAACTTCCTGCAAGAGGACGAACACAATTATAGAAATCACCAATTGACCTTCTCTCAGAAGTAGAATCTAAGCAATGCAAAGATTAAGTAAAAAAAAAAAAAGGAAAGCCGGAATCTGAGAGGGCAAGCACGAAAGTCAACTTACTTGACACCTTTCTTCTTTGTATCTTTGTTGTCGCTCACAAATGCCTGCTGAGATGATTTTTTTCTCAACTCTCTAGGGACAATATCCTCAAACGGATTCCAAAGGACCTAATTCCATTGGAGAAATCATTCAGAAGTCTGTCAGGAACAAATATGACTAGGTTAGGGACAAGGAAACAAACCTCTGTAGATATTATCTTAGGAGGTGAGTCTATTGGTCTGTCATCTTTGTCAGTTTCTACATCTCCTAACCTTAGAAGATTATAGAGTGAATGTCCAGTTACCTGAAGATAATAAAACCATTCTGTTAGATATAGCAATAAATAATTCACGTGATTATGACATTATGGATAGATTGTTTCGTCTTATACAACTTCTTGCTCTCTGGATGCAAGCAATCACTACATCAAGGACATTAAGGGTAGGACTGGGCATGGGACGGGACGGAATTGAGGTCGTCCCGCAAATTATAAGCGGGGCGGGACAGGATTTACAAATTTTTTTCTTCAACCCGCGTGGGTCTTGTCCTACGTGGGACGGGACGAGATTAATCCCGCAAGAATTATGCAACGATCATATTCAACATTTGTACCTATTTTCTCTCACGTTTAAAGACACAAATGATAAAAAAATACTCGATACCGAATAACCGATTCAAGAGGCCTACATTATTAGTTAGTACATTCAAAACGAATACAAGTTATACCAAAGTGTGTCTTACCGATTCACATTCAAAAAACCTAGTTGTGCACTACACTTATGATAGTTTACAAAACATAACATTCTTTTACAAATGATAGTATTTTATTACTTTTATAATTCTTATCAATATAACATCATAATAATATAATTATATATATTATTAGATTTTTCCGTTTCGTAACCTTGAGTTTTTAGTTTTTTCGGATGGTGCCCAAAGTTTTTCACGTTTCCACTTGGTACCCTAAGGTTTCAGTTTTTATGTTTCTTACCCTTATTTCTTAATTTTTGTCTAAACTAGTGTTTCTTATATTGAAATTAAAAAAAAAAAAAAAAGGAAAAGCGATATAAAACACGTCGAGACTTTCCTTTGTTTGATGAAGTCGAGAAGGCTCATACATCGGTAATCAACACTGAAGGCTAACTGACGAGCAAGGCCGAATTGTCGACTTCAGAAACACAGTGATCATAATAACCTCAAACCTTGGAGTTGAGCATCTGCTGTCTGGACTCGTAGGCAAGAGCACAATGGAGGTTGCTCGTGAGAGGGCACTGCAAGATGTGAAGAAACACTTCAGGCCTGAGCTCTTAAACCGATTACACGAGATTATGGTATATGATCCCCTCTCACATGATCAACTGAGGAAGGTAGTTAGGCTTCAGATGAAAGATGTGGCCTCTCGCCTTGCTGAGAGAGGCTTTGCCTTGGGTGTGACGGATGCTGCACTCGATTACATACTAACCGAGAGCTATGATCCTGCAAGTTATCCTGACCCTTGTTTTCAAATTGATACTTTGGTTTCTGAATTCTTGAGAATGTTATTGATCTTGGTTTTTTGTATGTTCTTTAGGTGCATGGTGCAAGGCCTATAAGGAGATGGCTTGAAAGGAAGGTGGTGACGGAGCTGTCGATGATGTTGATCAGAGATGAAATTGATGAGAACTCAACTGCGTAGGTAGATGCTGGCATGGATGGATTGGTGTATCGTGTCGAGAAGAAAGGAGGGATGGTGAATGAAGCAACAGGGCAGAAGGTTGAAGTGATGATACAGTTCCTAATGGTGTGATGAGTGATGCAGCACAGAAATTAAGAAATAAGGGTACGGAACAGAAAAACCAAAACTTCAGGGGTACCAAGCGAAAACGTGAAAAACTTTGGGCACCATCCGAAATAGTCAAGAACTCAAGGGTAATAAACGGAAAAATCCTATATTAGTCATCTATATAATATTTTTATAAAATAAAATATTAGTTATATGTATGCGGGAAGGGACGGGATTAACCGTTCCGTCACGCGTCCCGTCCTGCAACTTTTTCACGAGACGAGATACACATTTTTTTTTTCCAAATCGGGACGGGATCAGGACGGGACGGGATTAATCGGGATTTATGCTCACCCCTAATTAAGGGTATACAAATATAAACAGAATGGAAGAAGTTCACTATAGAATCTATCTCCTAGACCACAAACTTATCCATAAAAAATGACAAAAAATGACTTACAACTAATGAAATGCAAAATTCTATGACCCTGGAATGAAAGAATTTAATCAATGAGGGTGTTAAATTGTTATTTTCAGAAAGCAAATGAAACATATAATATCTTTAACTGTGGTATTTCCCAAACTCAACCTATTATAACTACAGTATCAAGAAAGAAAAACAATAACTACAGCATATTTCTTTTTAATCCACTTCCCAAATTCAACCTATTCTATCTACTGCATTATCCCTCATTGGTACTCATTACTTGGCAGGTTTTCTTATTTTCATTTCAGCCTTTTAGGTGATTATATTGCTAACTTTCACCTCGTTGATTAAATGTTAGTACAGATTGGCATGCACAGTGACGCATAGTGCATTAGTGCTCTCTATCGCACCTCACCTACCACAGAAAGCCCAAAGTATTGAAATACCAGGTAAAACGGATAAGTGCATCAAGCTTATAAGAACAAATTTTATTACGACGCCTCAAGCACAACTTATATACCTAATGATTAGTATTAAAGAAATAAAAACACCCAACAGATTAATGAAGTGGACAGACAAAGACCGGCATCCAGGTAAATGCCATGGTTGTATGGTAGATCAAAGTCTGAAATTCAGCAGACAGTCTCCACCTACAATATTTTACATCTATCAGCAGATACATCAATTTCACATCCATACCATGAAGTGCATTATAATACTACACAGTCAGAGCATTTCTATATAGAATTTTAACATAAGACTCTTGTTGTGATAAAAATGGGAAAGGAATGAAAAAAGACGATGGACCACTATGAACCATCAGCATACCTTTCCAAAAATGGTGTTTTTCTTATCAAGCCAATCACAACGATCTAAGGACATAAAAAATTGGCTCCCGTTTGAATGAGGTGAGCCAGCATTAGCACATGCAACTAAACCTCTGTGGTTAAACCGTAGCCGAGAGTGGAATTCATCGGAAAATGTACCTCCGTAGATGCTTTCACCACCTTGAATGGCAATAAGATCATTCGTGAGTAGGAAAGCAGCAATAAAAATCGAAAACCTTGCTAATGTGTGATAATGCCAGAAGCATGAGGAAGCTCGTAGTGATAAGAAAGACATAACACTTAAGGATGTACAAATCCACTTTGAAATCTAGTCAAGTCAATAATTGTTATAATTACAGATTGATTCTCGTACAACAGCAAAATGCAATTTAAACAGACAAAGCTGGAGAGCAAGCGTGCGCAACTAAATCATCATTAATCATCTGGATTTGTTGATAGAAAGCTCGGTGGTTTTGGAAGAAGAAGCTTTGGGGGTGAGGATGACGAGTGTTTAGAAAGGTCATTTAACATGAAACATGCATATTTAAATTGAAAAGTGAGAGAAGAAGATACCCGATCCGGCGCCAGTGGGGTCACCGCCTTGGACGAGAAAGCCCTTGATAATCCGATGGAATATGGTGTCGTCGTAGTAGCCCTCCAAACAGAGTTGAACGAAGTTCCTTACAGCCTTGGGAGCCTCCTTCGGCCACAGCTCTATGTCGATAGGGCCATATGTGGTGTTGACGGTGACCTTGCCCTTGGTCGGAGGCTCTAACACGTAAATCGACGACATGGATTTCAAGGGACAAAGAAGCAACTAGAAAAGGCGTTTTAGGGTTTGTACAGATTGGTTTACGGAGTGGTGGACCTACGAGAAGTTGATTTGTGCCGCCGGAATAAGGTTTTAGGAATTAGAGCGCTTTTGGGATGGCCGATGAATGGATCTAACACTCCCCTCACCGTCGTCACTCAAGAATCGGGTCGATTGTCATATGAGTGTACAACCGCTGTTGGGAAGGGAAAGGCCCGCTTTGGAGACGGAAAGTCGTAGAGCGGTGGAAGGGAATCGTTTGTTTTTTTTAAATCTATAGATATAGATATAGATATTAATTTAGGGGGAGCAAAGTTGGATATCCGATCCGACCTTTTGGATATTCGATCAGAGAAATTCCGAATTTCGAATTCGATCCGGCTATGGCCGGATATATGACGTTTCGGATAAGATTGAATATCCGATCCGGGTATCCGACAGTTTCCAAGGATTGATATCAGGCCGACTATTATTCGACCAAAAAAAACTAAAATAAAACATTTGAAAAGTAAAAAAAAAAAAAACACTAGCATTACAAATAACAAAGTATTCATAAAATTACAATAAAAGAAGTTCTAAGCAAAAACAAAAATGACGGTAAGTAACAAGTTATAAATTGTACATCATTTAAGTTTCAAAAGGAAGACTCGTCCAACATAAAGTAGCATTACATAATTTATAATGATCAAGAGCCATATTCAACTATGATGTGTGGATAATCCCAAATTTCTCAGTTGCAAGAAAACTCTCCTCAATAATTATAGGAGAAGTAGAGGTGCGCAATCAATCTTGTGCACAAATAAGAGTTTCTACCATCCTCAAAGACAATGAAGTACGAAATGAATCAAGAACACGCCCCCCGGTACTAAAAGCAGACTTTGAAGCTACAGTCGACACATGAAAAACAAGCACATCTCGAGCATTTTTTGACAAAATTGGTACCTCCTTTCATTATCCTTCCACCATTGTAAAACACTGAAAGTCTTATGATAGCATGAATTATTGTCTATATTTTGGGGTCTGTTTAGACGTTTTATCTTCAATAATCTGCATGTTTGGATGTATATTATGTGATTATATGGCCATTTCATCTACATTTGCGGGAATCGAGGTCTACACCAAGTTTCGTTGTAATCGTAGGTAAAATGGCACATTTTAGACTAAAATGGAGCTAAATGGAGCTAAAGGAGCTAAGGAGTCATTGGAGCTACATTCAGGAGCTTAAGGAAGAATCCAAGAAGCATGGAAATGGATTAAAGATTTACTTTAGACCTGATTTGAGAGATTTGACATTCAGCTGAGATTCACCTCGGTCAGCTACAATGTCATCTCGACCGAGGTGATCCAGAGGAGCGTCCCGACCGAAGCGAGCACCTTGGACGCGGCGAAATATATTTTATTCTTGGCTGAGATCTTTTATTTTTGGAAGGAGGGATCTTATATTTTTAGGCTGGATTTATGGAAGGAAGATCATATATTTTAGGGATTTATTTATGAGAGATAGATATATTTTATTAGAAAAATATCTTTTCAAGATATTTTATATCACGAGGGTAGTTTTCCTATATAAAGGGCTGGATTTTCCACAATTGAACCATCTTCGGATCACCACATCCGCTATTACCCGGAATACCGTTTAGGGCTGCACATCGCGCAAGACAGCCGTTTTATCCCACTATAGTTGGGAGATTTGAAGAACCTTTTTGAAGGTTGAAGGAAGGTTGAAGGAAGAAAGTTTAAAACTTTTGTGAAGGGTTTCGTAAGACTTTCTTAGATTCCCTTCATTGTTGATTGTCTTATTGGATTGTGATCCAAGGAACGCTTGTTTGTTTGATAATTGATTCAGTTATTGAAGCCTTTCTCTTAAGGTTTTCTTGTTCAATTATTCTTTTTCTTCCCTTATATTTGATTATTGCTTTCATGATGATGAGTGGCTAATCTCTTTGTGTGATTCTAGGGTGATTGGCTGAAGGTTGTGGGACAAACAATGATAGAATAATCTTAATCACAGTAGGACCCTGAAAGTTCGAGTCTTTATCCTTAACCCTAGAACATCTCGCTCAGTCGATGAACATCTCGGCCGGGGTGGAATTCGTCTGACCGAGGTGACTTATCTGATCCGAAACTGAGAGTTAAGTGTTAGAGTTTGCCAAATCCTATTCTTATTACACCTTTCCTGGTTCAATGCAAGCCTAGGATGAGACTTACCCGGTGATTCTTTGTTTGTTTACCCAAGATCATAAGTGTAGGTAATAAAGGTTTATCCTTTATTGGGGTTTGAGTGTGCTTTCATCCCACCTATGTGAGTTAGCCTGAGACTTACCCGGTAAAGCTTGATTCTATTCCCTTAGTTGGAGTGTTAGTTTGAGGTTACAGTTCTTTTCCTTAATTCCTTGAGACTTACCCGGTAATAGGAGTTACGGTTTGGGATTAGTGAGTAGTGAGACTTACCCGGTGATCTATTCCACTTTAGTAACACCTTCCCTATGCAAATATCTCAGCTTTGTCCGCTTATCTTTAGATCTTGAGTTGGAACCACAACTAGATGCTTTAATCCCTAGAATTGCATATTTCCTTAATTGACTTTTTATCATCTTTGATTGTTTTAATCGCTTTGTGGTTAGTAGTGGCATTGTCAAACCTATACCTGTTTTGTTTCACTAAGTCCCTGTGATCGACCCCTGAAATTTCTTGCTTTTTACTACGATTGACCCGTACACTGCGGGTTCGCATCCTTGTTTTAAGCTTACATCTAGGGTTATGAATTTAAAGCTTGCACACACCGTTTGGAGCGAACAAGTTTTTGGCGCCGTTGCCGGGGACTTGGTCTAGACCGAGCCGGTTACGGTTGTCTTTCGGGGTTATTGCCCTTGTTTCTATTAACTACTCTTTCTATGAGTTTTGTAGTTTTCAGGATATCCGATGACTACATTTGATCCAGCCTGGATAGCAAGACAAAGTGCTAGGGCGGACCATTATGAATACTTGGAAGAGAAATACTCCTTTTATTGGTTTAACAATGAAGGGGAAAGAGAAAAGGACATTGAGAAGGAGCTTGCGATATGGGATGAGATGAATGTCCCTAGAAAGATTTATGAGCAACCTCTTGAAGATTCTCTTGAATCAAGATGGGAGAAGTTGATGAAGAAGGTGGAGGAGCTCAAGGAAAGCACCCTATCCTATGCTAAGCTGAAAGAGGAGCATAAGGAAGTACTGCAAGTTTCAAGCATTCCTCCAATCGAACCGGAAGTTTCTCCTGAAGCTTTTGAGGAAGAGGAAGATGTGGAAGATCTCGATCCAGCTGTTAAGACTTCGGCCGAGGCGAAAGAGAGATCGGCCGAGGTGGAAGAGAGATCGGCCGAGATGGAAGAAGAATCTGTAGAACTGGAAGTGGAAGATACAAAGAACCTTGGCCAAATTACTGAGATTGTGGCCAAGGTGGAAGAAAGATCAACTGAGTTGGGAAAGATTTCAGGTGTGATTTATCAACCTAACATGAAACTTGTCCCAAGCTTTGGAGAACAAGATAAGGTGCCTTCTCTTACTCCCTTTGAAATTCGTACTAAAGTTCTAGATTTCTTTAGGGATGCACCGAAGAGTTGGAGATCTCTTCCGAAAGAACCTCCTAAGATCAAGATGAAACCTCCCATGAAATTGTTGGAAGAAGATGCTCCTTGGATTATAAGGAGTGAAGTTAACAAGCGCTTCACCACTAAGGTGATGAAGTGCCTTTTGTTCAAGTATGGGGTCCCTCGCATACTAAGGACCTTGTACCATCCCCAAGCTAAAGATGGGGAAGCTACTAGAATCCTCGAGAAGCTGTTTTCTCGATCAAGGAAAGGATGGGACGAAGGACTGAGTTATGTCCCATGGAAGCATAGGAAGACCGGTAGGATTCCGGTGAGAATCAAACCGTACAAGCTTGTATGTGGGAGATCCTACCATTTTCCGGTGAAATTAGTAACCGGAACCTTCTTGGAAGAATTTTATCTTAGATGTGATGAGCACTCCAAGATATTCGAGGTACATTGAGTAAATCCATGAGGAAAGGTCCAGCTAGCGACCTTAAATCAAGCGCTTCTTGGGAGGCAACCCAAGGTATTGCTTTCTTTTCCCCTTTCTAGTTTAGTTTAGATAGTTTGCTTTTGCTTTGCTTTGCTTTGTTTTTGGCATCCTAGACAGAAACCAGGTACTCTCTAAGGAAGGAATACAACCCAGGAACAACACTGGAAGGAAAGAAGTTCAAGAAATTGAGAAGACGTAGTTTGAATGAGACACATCTCGGTTGCAGTCACAGGACCTCGACCGAGATGTTCTTCGCCAACCGAGATGATCTTATCTGGAGCTGTTTCTTATTTCTTTATGCAATTCAGCTATGTCCGGTGAGTTTCCCTGTTTTCCTTGACTCTTATTTGACCCATGGGTTAATGTGTCCCAAGTATGGGGTATTTGGATGTATTTATGTGACTTATGTGTATGCTTGGATGACTCTACCGGATATTATTGTTTTATCTTGCTCTATGTGTTTATATGAGATTACATGCATGCATACAGGTTATTTGATTGAGAAAAACGTCAAAAACTGGTTTTGAAAAAATTTTTATGACCTCGACCGATGTGACTCTGACCAATCGAGGTGCAGTACCTCGGTTGACTTAGATCATCTTGACCGAGGTGGCTTAACTGAAACAGTTTTCGAAACGATTTTTTGTGCTTCTTATCTGGATATGACCTCAGTGATGATTTTGTTTGCTAACTGGTTTTGAAATCTTTATATGTTTGAAAGGTTTTATGATATGTTTAAGTTGCTAAATGCTTTGTTTGAAATTTTGGCATGTTTAATACTTTGTTTTTATCCAAATTATGTTGAATTTGAAGGTTGACACCACATGATGAGTTATGTCACTTTCTTCCTGGGAAGACCAAGGCAATTCATTCTCTTCTTTTCTTCTTCTTGATCATGCTTTAGCCCCTCATATACATATTTGACTCCCTTTACCTATCCGGGAATTTGGAAGCAAGCAAAAGTGAAAAGCAAGTGAAAGAAAAGTTGGATGTTGGCTGAAAGTTAGAAAGAAACAAATAGGTTTGGGAAGTCAATCATGATGATGAGTAACTCGGCACCATTCACATAGCCGGGTGTTTGTGTCTTGCCAAAGTCGGATTGAGCGATATTCCTAACGGGTCATGGTATGTGCATCAAGGGTTTGAGGCATCTCAAGAAATTGATGATTGCTGATTTCCTAGACTTCGGTTATTGTGCACCTCTGTCCATGCATCCCAAAAAGTAAAGTAAAAAGTAAATAAGCAAAGCTTATTGGTGGAGGACGTTGAAGTTTAAGTAAAGTGAAGAAAGATCCTATTCCCGGATTCTAGCACCACATTACCTTCTATACATCCCTACCCACACGTTTCTTGACCTTTCTTTTGGGAAGCCCTTGAGACCTCGAGCTTGTTGATTGACTTAGTGGTTTAAACTGGATTATACATGATTAATTTCGATAATTATGATTTATTATGCATTCTATGATTTTATGCAAAGATGAACAACTTTCTTATATTTATAAAATGTTTTGATCATATTTTGATTTTAAATTCCATGAAGCATTCTCTTAAAGTGATCTATGATTGTAGCACACCATTAAAATGTTTTAAAAGACTTTTTCATTGATCTTCATGACTTATAATCCATTCTATCTTGTATTTTATATTCGGAACTTGCTTGGGGACAAGCAAGGGCTAAGTATGGGGTATTTTGATAGCATGAATTATTGTCTATATTTTGGGGTCTGTTTAGACGTTTTATCTTCAATAATCTGCATGTTTGGATGTATATTATGTGATTATATGGCCATTTCATCTACCTTTGCGGGAATCGAGGTCTACACCAAGTTTCATTGTAATCGTAGGTAAAATGGCACATTTTGGACTAAAATGGAGCTAAATGGAGCTAAAGGAGCTACGGAGTCATTGGAGCTACATTCATGAGCTTAAGGAAGAATCCAGGAAGCATGGAAATGGATTAAAGATTTACTTTGGACCAAATTTGAGAGATTTCACATTCAGCTGAGATTCACCTCGGTCAGCTACAGTGTCATCTCGACCGAGGTGATCCAGAGGAGCGTCCCGACCGAAGCGAACACCTTGGACGCGGCGAGATATATTTTATTCTTGGCTGAGATCTTTTATTTTTGGAAGGAGGGATCTTATATTTTTAGGCTGGATTTCTGGAAGGAAGATCATATATTTTAGGGATTTATTTATGAGAGATAGATATATTTTATTAGAAAATATCTTTTCAAGATATTTTATATTAGGAGGGTAGTTTTCCTATATAAAGGGTTGGATTTTCCACAATTGAACCATCTTCGGATCACCACATCCGCTATCACCCGGAATACCGTTTAGGGCTGCACATCGCGCAAGACAGCCGTTTTATCCCACTATAGTTGGGAGATTTGAAGAACCTTTTTGAAGGTTGGAGGAAGGTTGAAGGAAGGAAGTTTATAGCTTTTGTGAAGGGTTTTGTAAGACTTTCTTAGATTCCCTTCATTGTTGATTGTCTTATTGGATTATGATCCAAGGAACGTTTGTTTGTTTGATAATTGATTCAGTTATTGAAGCTTTTCTCTTAAGATTTTCTTGTTCAATTATTCTCTTTCTTCCCTTGTATTTGATTATTGCTTTCATGATGATGAGTGACTAATCTCTTTGTGTGATTCTAGGGTGATTGGCTGAAGGTTGTGAGACAAACAATGATAGAATAATCTTAATCACAGTAGGACCCTGAAAGTTCGAGTCTTTATCCTTAACCCTAGAACATCTCGCTCAGTCGATGAACATCTCGGCCGGGGTGGAATTCGTCTGACCGAGGTGACTTATCTGATCCGAAACTGAGAGTTAAGTGTTAGAGTTTGCCAAATCCTATTCTTATTACACCTTTCCTGGTTCAATGCAAGCCTAGGATGAGACTTACCCGGTGATTCTTTGTTTGTTTACCCAAGATCATAAGTGTAGGTAATAAAGGTTTATCCTTTATTGGGGTTTGAGTGTGCTTTCATCCCACCTATGTGAGTTAGCCTGAGACTTACCCGGTAAAGCTTGATTCTATTGCCTTAGTTGGAGTGTTAGTTTGAGGTTACAGTTCTTTTCCTTAATTCCTTGAGACTTACCCGGTAATAGGAGTTACGGTTTGGGATTAGTGAGTAGTGAGACTTACCCGGTGATCTATTCCACTTTAGTAACACCTTCCCTATGCAAATATCTCAGCTTTGTCCGCTTATCTTTAGATCTTGAGTTGGAACCACAACTAGATGCTTTAATCCCTAGAATTGCATATTTCCTTAATTGACTTTTTATCATCTTTGATTGTTTTAATCGCTTTGTGGTTAGTAGTGGCATTGTCAAACCTATACCTGTTTTGTTTCACTAAGTCCCTGTGATCGACCCCTGAAATTTCTTGCTTTTTACTACGATTGACCCGTACACTGCGGGTTCGCATCCTTGTTTTAAGCTTACATCTAGGGTTATGAATTTAAAGCTTGCACACACCGTTTGGAGCGAACAAGTTTTTGGCGCCGTTGCCGGGGACTTGGTCTAGACCGAGCCGGTTACGGTTGTCTTTCGGGGTTATTGCCCTTGTTTCTATTAACTACTCTTTCTATGAGTTTTGTAGTTTTCAGGATATCCGATGACTACATTTGATCCAGCCTGGATAGCAAGACAAAGTGCTAGGGCGGACCATTATGAATACTTGGAAGAGAAATACTCCTTTTATTGGTTTAACAATGAAGGGGAAAGAGAAAAGGACATTGAGAAGGAGCTTGCGATATGGGATGAGATGAATGTCCCTAGAAAGATTTATGAGCAACCTCTTGAAGATTCTCTTGAATCAAGATGGGAGAAGTTGATGAAGAAGGTGGAGGAGCTCAAGGAAAGCACCCTATCCTATGCTAAGCTGAAAGAGGAGCATAAGGAAGTACTGCAAGTTTCAAGCATTCCTCCAATCGAACCGGAAGTTTCTCCTGAAGCTTTTGAGGAAGAGGAAGATGTGGAAGATCTCGATCCAGCTGTTAAGACTTCGGCCGAGGCGAAAGAGAGATCGGCCGAGGTGGAAGAGAGATCGGCCGAGATGGAAGAAGAATCTGTAGAACTGGAAGTGGAAGATACAAAGAACCTTGGCCAAATTACTGAGATTGTGGCCAAGGTGGAAGAAAGATCAACTGAGTTGGGAAAGATTTCAGGTGTGATTTATCAACCTAACATGAAACTTGTCCCAAGCTTTGGAGAACAAGATAAGGTGCCTTCTCTTACTCCCTTTGAAATTCGTACTAAAGTTCTAGATTTCTTTAGGGATGCACCGAAGAGTTGGAGATCTCTTCCGAAAGAACCTCCTAAGATCAAGATGAAACCTCCCATGAAATTGTTGGAAGAAGATGCTCCTTGGATTATAAGGAGTGAAGTTAACAAGCGCTTCACCACTAAGGTGATGAAGTGCCTTTTGTTCAAGTATGGGGTCCCTCGCATACTAAGGACCTTGTACCATCCCCAAGCTAAAGATGGGGAAGCTACTAGAATCCTCGAGAAGCTGTTTTCTCGATCAAGGAAAGGATGGGACGAAGGACTGAGTTATGTCCCATGGAAGCATAGGAAGACCGGTAGGATTCCGGTGAGAATCAAACCGTACAAGCTTGTATGTGGGAGATCCTACCATTTTCCGGTGAAATTAGTAACCGGAACCTTCTTGGAAGAATTTTATCTTAGATGTGATGAGCACTCCAAGATATTCGAGGTACATTGAGTAAATCCATGAGGAAAGGTCCAGCTAGCGACCTTAAATCAAGCGCTTCTTGGGAGGCAGCCCAAGGTATTGCTTTCTTTTCCCCTTTCTAGTTTAGTTTAGATAGTTTGCTTTTGCTTTGCTTTGCTTTGTTTTTGGCATCCTAGACAGAAACCAGGTACTCTCTAAGGAAGGAATACAACCCAGGAACAACACTGGAAGGAAAGAAGTTCAAGAAATTGAGAAGACGTAGTTTGAATGAGACACATCTCGGTTGCAGTCACAGGACCTCGACCGAGATGTTCTTCGCCAACCGAGATGATCTTATCTGGAGCTGTTTCTTATTTCTTTATGCAATTCAGCTATGTCCGGTGAGTTTCCCTGTTTTCCTTGACTCTTATTTGACCCATGGGTTAATGTGTCCCAAGTATGGGGTATTTGGATGTATTTATGTGACTTATGTGTATGCTTGGATGACTCTACCGGATATTATTGTTTTATCTTGCTCTATGTGTTTATATGAGATTACATGCATGCATACAGGTTATTTGATTGAGAAAAACGTCAAAAACTGGTTTTGAAAAAAATTTTATGACCTCGACCGATGTGACTCTGACCAATCGAGGTGCAGTACCTCGGTTGACTTAGATCATCTTGACCGAGGTGGCTTAACTGAAACAGTTTTTGAAACGATTTTTTGTGCTTCTTATCTGGATATGACCTCAGTGATGATTTTGTTTGCTAACTGGTTTTGAAATCTTTATATGTTTGAAAGGTTTTATGATATGTTTAAGTTGCTAAATGCTTTGTTTGAAATTTTGGCATGTTTAATACTTTGTTTTTATCCAAATTATGTTGAATTTGAAGGTTGACACCACATGATGAGTTATGTCACTTTCTTCCTGGGAAGACCAAGGCAATTCATTCTCTTCTCTTCTTCTTCTTGATCATGATTTAGCCCCTCATATACATATTTGACTCCCTTTACCTATCCGAGAATTTGGAAGCAAGCAAAAGTGAAAAGCAAGTGAAAGAAAAGTTGGATGTTGGCTGAAAGTTAGAAAGAAACAAATAGGTTTGGGGAAGTCAATCATGATGATGAGTAACTCGACACCATTCACATAGCCGGGTGTTTGTGTCTTGCCAAAGTCGGATTGAGCGATATTCCTAACGGGTCATGGTATGTGCATCAAGGGTTTGAGGCATCTCGAGAAATTGATGATTGCTGATTTTCTAGGCTTCGATTATTGTGCACCTCTGTCCATGCATCCCAAAAAGTAAAGTAAAAAGTAAATAAGCAAAGCTTATTGGTGGAGGACGTTGAAGTTCAAGTAAAGTGAAGAAAGATCCTATTCCCGGATTCTAGCACCACATTACCTTCTATACATCCCTACCCCACACGTTTCTTGACCTTTCTTTTTGGAAGCCCTTGAGACCTCGAGCTTGTTGATTGACTTAGTGGTTTAAACTGGATTATACATGATTAATTTCGATAATTATGATTTATTATGCATTCTATGATTTTATTGTCTATATTTTGGGGTATGTTTAGACCTCGAGCTACAGTGTCATCTCGACCGAGGTGATCCAGAGGAGCGTCCCGACCGAAGCGAACACCTTGGACGCGGCGAGATATATTTTATTCTTGGCTGAGATCTTTTATTTTTGGAAGGAGGGATCTTATATTTTTAGGCTAGATTTCTGGAAGGAAGATCATATATTTTGGGGATTTATTTATGAGAGATAGATATATTTTATTAGAAAAATATCTTTTCAAGATATTTTATATTAGGAGGGTAGTTTTCCTATATAAAGGGTTGGATTTTCCACAATTGAACCATCTTCGGATCACCACATCCGCTATCACCCGGAATACCGTTTAGGGCTGCACATCGCGCAAGACAGCCGTTTTATCCCACTATAGTTGGGAGATTTGAAGAACCTTTTTGAAGGTTGAAGGAAGGTTGAAGGAAGGAAGTTTATAGCTTTTGTGAAGGGTTTTGTAAGACTTTCTTAGATTCCCTTCATTGTTGATTGTCTTATTGGATTGTGATCCAAGGAACGCTTGTTTGTTTGATAATTGATTCAGTTATTGAAGCCTTTCTTTTAAGGTTTTCTTGTTCAATTATTCTCTTTCTTCCCTTATATTTGATTATTGCTTTCATGATGATGAGTGGCTAATCTCTTTGTGTGATTCTAGGGTGATTGACTGAAGGTTGTGAGACAAACAATGATAGAATAATCTTAATCACAGTAGGACCCTGAAAGTTTGAGTCTTTATCCTTAACCCTAGAACATCTCGCTCAGTCGATGAACATCTCGGCCGGGGTGGAATTCGTCTGACCGAGGTGACTTATCTGATCCGAAACTGAGAGTTAAGTGTTAGAGTTTGCCAAATCCTATTCTTATTACACCTTTCCTGGTTCAATGCAAGCCTAGGATGAGACTTACCCGGTGATTCCTTTGTTTGTTTACCCAAGATCATAAGTGTAGGTAATAAAGGTTTATCCTTTATTGGGGTTTGAGTGTGCTTTCATCCCACCTATGTAAGTTAGCCTGAGACTTACCCGGTAAAGCTTGATTCTATTCCCTTAGTTGGAGTGTTAGTTTGAGGTTATAGTTCTTTTCCTTAATTCCTTGAGACTTACCCGGTAATAGGAGTTACGGTTTGAGATTAGTGAGTAGTGAGACTTACCCGGTGATCTATTCCACTTTAGTAACACCTTCCGTGTGCAAATATCTCAGCTTTGTCCGCTTATCTTTAGATCTTGAGTTGGAACCACAACTAGATGCTTTAATTCCTAGAATTGCATATTTCCTTAATTGACTTTTTGTCATCTTTGATTGTTTTAATCGCTTTGTGGTTAGTAGTGGCATTGTCAAACCTATACCTGTTATGTTTCACTAAGTCCCTGTGATCGACCCCTGGAATTTCTTGCTTTTTACTACGATTGACCCGTACACTACGGGTTCGCATCCTTGTTTTAAGCTTACATCTAGGGTTATAAATTTAAAGCTTGCACACACCGTTTGGAGCGAACATCTTACATGCACTTTCAGTTCCATCCTTCATATATTTATCCAACTCAGATTGTACACCAGCATGGGAACCAATCTCAATTTCAAACTCTTCGTTCAACACCTTAGAAAAATTTGAATCATGGTCACCTAGTTCACTCTCATCCATGTTAGAAGTTATAGAAGATGAACTTTCTTGGTGTTTCTTTTCTTGAGACATAGAAGAAGCATAAAAATCAAACAACTCCTCAAGCAAAATTGAGATGTTAAGAGATAAGAGTTTGGCTTTGTATCATCAAATAATGTCCGCACAACAAACTCAACATACTTCATCTTACGACACGGATCAAGAAACACAACAACAAACATCAAAAGATTGATGTTAACAACATCACCCTAATACTTATCATACTTTGTCTTCATTTTCATTGTCATATTCTTATGCCCCACATCATCCTTCTTGTAATAATTCAAAATCACCATGCCAACACCAAATATAACTTCCACAACAGTATTATAAATCACATAACGAGAACCAGATAACTTCAATGTGGCATTGTAAAACACTTTCAAAATTGGCAAAAAAAACTAGTAACCCTATTCCTTCCATCATCATTAGCAACCGTTGTAGTTGTTCCATGTTTCTAACCCTTCTTAAGTTCCTTAACACAAAAAGAGTCTCTCAAAGTCAAGTTATCAAATTCTTTCTTAAACCTCAAGCAGATTGAAGCATCGAATAAGTTGAATTCCACCTTGTTTTAACATCTAAGCAAACAAGACTTTTACTATCCAATTTCTCCTCTATTACACAATCTTTAAACTTTTGAAGTCATGCAGAGGAAGACCTCACGTACCTTACAAGAGCACGAACTCTCATAATCGATGCATCAATATCTTTTAAACCATCTTTCACGACCAAATTTCATAATGTGATAAATACATCTCATGTGCAAGTACTTGCCCCCTAAAATACTAGATTTCCAATGATTAAATCTCTTTCTCAAATAATCAATTGCTAAATCATTGGAACTAACATTATCAACAGTCATAGTCATAACATTTTTTTTATCTCCCAATCAACCAAGCATTGCTCAACGGCTCTACCAATTAATTGACCCGAATGACTAGCAAGAGGGCGAAAGTTGATGATCCTTTTATGTAAAACCCAATCATCATCAATAAAATGGGCAGTGAGACACATATAACTCAAATTCTTACTAGAAGTCCATGCATCAGTTGTAAGACTAACACGAGAAGACAACTTCTTGAAAGTATCTTTCAAGGCATTCCTTTATTAAAAAACAAACTATAAAAATCTCTAGCAATAGTAGTTCGTGATGGAATAGAAAATTCAGGTTGCATAGTTTTGCAAAAGAACCTAAAGCCTTCATGCTCAACAACAACAAAGGGAGACTCGTCCACAACAACCATTTTTGCAAGAGCTTTTCTATAATCTTTTTGACTAAATTTTCAAGCAGACGGAACATAAACAATTTTAATCACACCATCAGAACGCACAACAAATTTTTGGCTAAATTCAAGCAACTTTTGTTTCTTATCCATATTTGTAGGCAAGTTTTTACATCTCCTAATGTGATTTATCAAACGACTAGCTCCGTTTAAGATGAACAGCCAATAATTGATTAACAATACTTGCATGAATCACGATTCTATCGTTAGGTGATCTTTCAAAATGATCCCACCAAACTCAAACTTTTCTTTTACTTGAATTCACAAAATCATTATCAAAAGACGGATGTTTTGGTGGTTTTGTAGAAGATGCATTGCCCTTCCTCTTTGTTCCACTTTCGTGAATGGGATTGTCTTGCATACTCGAGTCCAATTCATCATCACTCGAATGAGTTAAAGTAGTTAAATCTTCTTGTAAAAACAATTATAAAACGTATTAACTTTTTGCATAAATCATAAGTTAATTAAATTTACAGTTTCTATTTTCTAATTACAATCACAATAAAAACATGGTAATCAAATTAATTGAACCTTTCTTGTAGATTTAAAAAATAATAAAATCATGGTAATCAATTAGACTACAGATTTAGAAAATAATAATCAACATTTAACACAAGATAATAAATAGTTTTAATAAGACAAACAACACAATTAGACTATTATAAGGGATAGAATCTCTGCTTTTCTAATTTCTACAATCGTCTTGACTAATACAAGCTATACAACACACGTTCCACATGTTTTAGATTCTCAACTTTAGAAAGTGAGAATGAAAATTTAGAATGAAGAATGAAGATTGAACAGGATTGAGCAGGATTGAGAATGAAGAATGAAGATGTAATAACCGAAAATTTTAAACTCCGTTTAATACTAGATCAAATCAAATTCCGATCCGCAATCTTATTTCCTTTAAATAAAAAGGAAACGGTATTAAATTCTGTCATTTTATGTGACTTCGATTCACATAAAATGATAAAATGTAACCCGTAGATAACTCCGTAAATAATCCCGTACTTTTAACGGTTCCGGACGATTAACGAGTATATGTTTTTCAGCTCAATTGTTTTAATTGAAGATCAGGCCTTTTCAAGCCCAAAAGCTTACAGCCCAACCCATCCTACCCTAATCCTAAAACCGTTTAACCTAATCTAATGACTAAACCTAGTTAAACCACGTACCTCCCCTCTTCTTCTTTCTCCTGCACAACCGGCATCATCAGAGTCTTCGGCGTTCTCGAGCTACTGCAACTGAGGGAAGACGCCGCCCATCGATCCTCCGAGGCGACCACCATCGACGCCGGATTCTGCACACCACCAATTTACGAGAGCGGCGACGGGCTGCAGCGCTTCAAACCGCCGAGCCGTAAGGACTACGCCAGCGTACGTCCCTGGTCTGATTCGAGAGCGACACGGGCCTCTTTAGCCGTCTCCGTCGACCCTCAGGTAAGCCAGCCATCCGCTTCTGCCCTCTTCCTCCCTCTCTGTCTTCTCGTGATACTAGCCGGGTACCCTGACCGAAGTTAAACACAGCAGCAACACCGAGACTACGTTAGGCGCTTACGGTGGTGTCGATCGACACATCAGCGAGTGCCTCCTCCGCTGCAGTTGGTGTAGACGAATTTTTGCACTCCAGAAACGGAATCCGGAAGGAACGGCTTGGACAGTGCAACGGTGGAGAGCGAGCGAGCTATCTTCGAACCCGCTAGGACAACGAACCTGTGGAACCGAACCGAGCTGCGGTTCCTCTCCGAGTGTATGACGAGTAGGCTGGACGGGTGAGTACTTTCTGCCCCGGAGCACTATCGTATGTGTATATAGAATTATATATGTAACTGAGTGCTGAGTATATGTATGTATATATAAGAGTAGGGGTACGAATGTATATAGAATTATATATGTAACTGAGTGCTGAGTATATGTATGTATATATAAGAGTAGGGGTACGGAAGGTATATATATGCATATACATGTTTGAGTAGAGTTATAACATACTTATGTAGGAATAAGTAATAGAAAGGTGTATATGTAGAAGTAAGAGTTGAAAGATAAATAAATATATAAGTAGCAATGTCGTGTACATATATATACATATATGTAGGTATGAGATGAGAGATACAAGTGTATAATTATGAATAAATAGAGTGCGTATACATAGTATATACACCAATGAATAAAGGTAACGTGTATATATACTTATATACTTAGGTATAAGAATAGAATAATAACCGGGAAGGAATGATGTCGTTTTCTTGACGAGTGTTTGAGATTTAATCTCATAACCTTTATTAAGCTAACCTTGAGAACCAGATTAGAGGAAACGAGTTCTAAAAGAAAAGATTAGAACTAAATAATAGACTTCTTCGAAAATTCGAGATCAAGGATAAAATGGTCATTACACCTAAAAGAAACCTTTTTAGTAAGTTCCCTTCATGAGATTGTACGTCTTAGAAGTTTAAGACTTCTAAGAATATGGGATGTAATTTTGATCCATGTGCCTTGTATGACAGGCGTTTGAGTTTCTACGGTTGCAGGCCGAGTTGAGATTGTGAGAGTTGTGGTTTGATTCAGGTAAGTCCGTGCGACTTACTTAGCTGGTTTCTGGATATTAGTTGGGTGATAATGGTTGTGTGTGTACAATGTGTGTTATAATAAATAACAACTTGTTAGGACGACAATGGTTGTTATGTTTTAAGGCCCAAGTGTATGTATAACGGGCCGTGACATCACTGCCCATCTCTGCTAGGAGACTGGGAGGTTCTCTATACCCAGACCATACAGGTACACGGTGAGATGCATCGGATCCACTCCTGATGGGTACACGGGGGCGGAGGCGAGGTTTGGGAATCCCTCGTGTCATAAAATAAGTATCATTAGAGTGAATGACTTAAATGAAGATAATAAATGGAATTGTTTGAAAACATGATGAGTGTTTATTATTTTATGTGTGTGTGTGCTATTATTATTCTTCTAATGTTTAGATAGCTAGCTAATGGTTGTTTTGTTGTGTTTTTAGATACTGCAGGTTAGAACAGTAACTGTGTGATTCGGAAGTAGTGGTCAGCCGGGTCTCCGTACTCCTTAGAGTGGGGGTTTGGGTTGTTGCTTTGTTGTCTTTCCCTTTTGTTAAGATAGTTTGTCTTTTCCGTTGTTTAAGTACGATAGGCTGTTAGACTTTGTTGCATTCATCATTTTACAAATACTTTTTATGAATTTCGGTTTTTTTCTTATTTGTGTCTTGTTGCAAGATCCTAGTAATATTGTTGTCAAACTGAGGTCGGGACCCATTGTGAGGTCCTAACCAGTAATGTCCCGAGTTCTGAGAATTCGGGGTGTTACAGAAGACTTGCAGATTGAGTAGGATTCACAACTTTAGAAAGTGTTGCCGACATGCAAATTTAGAATGAAGAAATGAAGAATGAAGATTGAACAGGATTGAGTAGATTTAGAAGGCTTACCATGGATCGAAGACGAGACAAAAGTGTTGAACAGGATTGAGCACTTGCTGGTTGCGCCGCTAAAAGAGAGCCGGAGACGAGACAAAAGTGTCACGCCGTCGAAGAGAACTAGACTGTGTACTGAAAATGGATCTCATAAGCCAAAATGCCGCATAAAGAGAGTCGAAGAAAGAGATCCAAAGAAAAGAAGTCAAACTTGTACTCTTGTGTATTGTTGTCGGTTGCGCCGCAAAGAAAACTGGAGAAGAACTCCGGCCGTCGAAGAAAAAAATGGAGAAGAAGATTAGGGTTTTGAACTTTCTATCGACTTGCCGAGTGAAGCTCTTCTCGTTCTTGCCTTCTGTCTTCAAAGTTTTTTTTGTATGGCTATTGGCTAATACCATTTTTACCCTTATTTTTTATGAAATTTAAAAAAAAAACACTTAACACATACCACCCAAGAGAATCGAACCTAAGACCTCATGAGAATTGAACTAAAGAGCCTAAAGTCTAGAACCAATTGAGTTGAATGTTTTTTGTTGAAATAAGTTTATAACATTTTATATAACTATAATATGTTTGGATATCCGACCAAAAAAATCTATTCCATATCCGATCCGACTATCCGAAAAAATGGCCATGGATCGGATTGGATAACAGTTTGTCGGATCTTTTCGGTTTGGATTTTTTTGCGCATCGGATACTCGGATCGGATTGGTGATATTGGTTTTTTTGCTCACTCCTAGATATTATATATTAAAAGTCGGAGTTGCCCCTTGAAATGGTGTATTTCCGTTTTACCCTTTTTAAGTCGGAATTGTCCCTTGAAATAATGTATTTCCGTTGTTACTTTTTGCCTTATTTACCCTCCATGCTTTTCATATATTACGGGCCAGCTTTTCCGTTTTGCCCATCTTCCTTCTCATTGATATGTTTAGCAAATCCTTATTAGGGTTACACATATCTGTCACCTCCCCCCTCTCTCTCTCTCTCTCTCTTCTTAATCATAGTTTTGAGCATGCACCGTCTTCTCTCTAACTCCTTTTTTACCCTCACCCCGACCTCTCTCACTTTCCAATTGTGTTTCTTCGTTCATTCAGATTGCGTTTCTTCGTTCATTGTTTGCCCCTTGAAACAGTGTATTTCCATTTTTGTCTTATTTACCCTCCATGCTTTTCATATATTACGGGCCAACTTTGTCATTTTGCTCCTCTTGCATCCTATTACACATGTTTAGCAATTCCTTATTAGGGTTACACGTGTGTGTCACCTCCTCTCTTTGTTTCTTCTTAATCGTAGTTTTGAGCATACGCTATCTTCACTAACTCCTCTCTTACCCTCACCCGACCTCTCTCACTTGCCGATTGTATTTCTTCGTTCATTTTTTTATATATTGATAGATGCTTCAAAATTCTGATTATTGATAAATTTCTTCTCGCTTTGGTTATTCACCTTATATGTCTTCATCATCTTCTTTCTAAACCCTAACCCTAACTTCCTCTTCCTCCATCCTAAATGCCCACTCAACTTTGATTCCCCTTACAAAGGTTAGAAAGTCGATCATCGGCGATGTGTGTCTACTCCAACCCGGAAAGTCTTCAGTTGCTTGGAGTCATGGGGTCTTATCAACTTTAATTTATCTTCTACCTCTACTTCGAAGGATGAAGATGAACCGAGGTTGGCGGTGGCAGATGGGGTCCCGATTGAGGTTAAGGTCGTTGTGGCTGCTAACTCTTTGAAACCAATTTATGTGCCGCCGCCTCCTTCACCTGTGGCGGTTGGAGGGAGAGTTGCGCGCGGGAATTTAGCCGCGTTGGGAGCTGTCAACACCTTCAGTTTGCCGTCTTTTGCTTCATATTTTGACGTTTTTTCGGATTTGAACAAAGTAGAGGGGTTTGAGTGTGGAATTGCAAGGAGATTTGTGGTTCCAAGTATTTCGGAGTTTCCTAAGGTATTTACTTTTTTGTTTATAATCTCTCAGTTGCCATCTCATTACTCTTATGTTGATTTGTTTCTCTTTTTATTTTGTAAGTAGGCAATTGCTTACGGGTGCATAGAGCCCTAATTACAATCAAAGACATTGACCGAATGATTTGTCTTTGAAGTTTCATTACTATGATAATCTCATGAAGTAAGTCCTTGTTGATTTCGACCAAACTCTTCTTATATTGTTATTGCAAATGATATTTATATACTATGAGATTTTGTTTTTGCTTCTACTTGAAATGTCATTTTTTACCCTTTCTTTTCATTACATATGTTGATCTTCATGAATTGGTTTTGCTATGATTCAATGAGCCTTTTACAATCACCGTAGTTAGTGAGTTATATATAGTTTAAGAAGTATTACTTCCTGATGTTTACCTCTATAATATATTGTTCCATGTGGCCACTTGATTTTCTAGAATCGATATCTCAGGCCATATCCGAAGACCCGGGATGCAAGGCCGAAGTAGAATGCCTGAAGCTCTAAGGTTTTCTTATTTTCTCCTATTAGTTTATCCAAGGTTGTGGTTTAATTTTTTTATTCATAGCCATCCACGAGATATGCAGAACAAACTTGAAATTTGAAAGTATGACCTTGCACAATGATAATCCCTATTCGTCTATTTTCTAATTTGTTTATGTGGAATGTAGGATGTTCCTTTCTAGGTAGCAGTTCATTATTAATGCTTTATACTTTCATATTACTCGTGTACTGTTTGATATCTTCTTTAGTTGAAATATGCCTATCATGTAGTTTTAATTTAAGATCATTTACCATGATGTATAAGTGATATCAAGCATGTAGCCTTTTAACTGGTCAAGTATTCTATTTTTTTGCATGTTTGAACTTTTGATGAATAACTTCCTCGATTTCGTTCTTCAGTTGTTGACATTTTCAATAAAGCCAACCATGGCTAGTCTGTATGTCTCCACAAATATCTTTGGAGGTAATTTTAGAATATTTGGCATTATCACACAAGTACAAACAAGTACAAGCACAAATGTAGAAACATAAACCAACACTCTCTACATGCTTATTAAGCTTCTTTAGTTGTCAGTGGTCAAATTGACGTTTGCTTCATTCCCGAGGTATTCCTAACTTATTGTTCATTGAGCAGGTTAAAAATAATTGTATCTTATTTCTTAGGTTGTCTTTGCTACTTTTAGATCTTATTATACTGCTATGTTTCAGGATGTGCTATATATTTTAGGTTTTATTACCTAAGTTATTTATACTTTGTTTCAGGATGTGTAATATATTTTAGGTTTTGATGAATAACTTCCTCGATTTTTTTTTTTTTTTTTTTTTTTTTTTTTTCATCAAAAAAAAGAAACTCCCAAGAGGCAATATTGAAGACACGTGGAAATACGTATATCCTTATTGGTGACATAGTTGATAAATCCATGTAACAACAATGGTCCATTGGTCCCTGGGGTATCCTCTACTATAAATTGCATATTTTTTGAAGTCATATATTGGTGGTCCTTAGTCTTTTTTGCTAAGAAAGCTTCCCCTATCCATTTTGTTATATGGATTATATGCAGACGACAAACCACACACCTACATGTGCACAAGCACCGTGTTCCACCTTAACATTAATTGATGTAAATTTATTTCTGTAAAACGACATGTATTTGTACCAAATTAATATAAAATGAACGGAACGACATGTATTTATAGCGGATTTTTATAAAATGAACGATTCCCGATTTCATCTACAACGTGTAATATTTGATTTCATCTACAGCGCGTGTGAAGCACGCGCGTCCCGGATATTATCTGTATATAGACTACTGAATCACTGACCACCAGTTCAACTAGGAAGCACAAATCCCGGTCCCATCCCGATCCCGTTCCGTTCCTAGCACCAACGGAATTTCATTCAAAAGTAGAAATTTCGTCTCGAACCCGTTCCGTCAAAAACTATCCGAGATGGGATATGGGTCTTAACTTCTTCATCCCGCTAGGTTTGTCACATCTCGTACATAATGAAGTATTTAATTTAAAATAATAAAAATAAATAAAATCCGTAAGCATTAGTGATATACTTGTATAATTATGCTTATATATTTTAAAAAATAAATCATGTTGGTCAAACCGTAAAAATTAACAATTGGTCCAAATTCATTTAGATGTGTTTTATTATGGATATTTGGAAACTTTAATTTAACTATAATATATTATTATGGATTTGAAAACTTTAATATTTTTGCGTTTTAAGTACGATATATACATATATTTTTGTGGATAAAACGTAAAATTTAAACACAATAAATAATTTAATGGGAAAACAGGATTGGGCCGGTTCTATCCCATCCCGAACCCATCCGGGATAGGACCCGGTCGGGTTTAATCTAAAATATGAAATGTCTATCTTGATCCCGTCTCATTTAAAATAGTTGGAACGAGATTGGGATGACCTCAATCCCGTCCCACGCCCATCCCTAAGTTCAACAATGTCTTGAGGACAAACAAAAGGGGAGAAATAAAGAGTTCTAATAGAAGAACTAGACATATCACAAAGTCATGCTAGATGATGGACAACCTTATTACAATGTCTACTAATGAAATGAAAAAAACATTGTGAAATAAAAATTGAGAAAGACTAATGATGTCATCTAGAACCATACCATGAGTTGCTTGGATACTTGAAGGAGATAAAATGGATTCCACGGTGACCTTGTAGTTCAACTCGAGGCCAAAGAAGAAACCATTATTCAAAGCAATAACAAGGGCAAGTCTGATTGCAAGAAGCTCAACCAAAAGGGGATTGTCGAAGCCCTCAATCCTTGAGTGAGTGGCTTTTACAAGCTAACCATATTGTCTTTGTAGATGATACCTAGTCCATATCCCGGTGAAAGAAGAGCAACAATAGTGTTTACTTTTGTAAAGCCTAATAATAGTTTTTCCTATCGATGATGAAAGACAGAAGTGGAGATGTGTTGATTTGGATGAGCATCATCAAAGTCATTAATAAGTAGAATGCTCATACTAGTTTGAAAATCAACATCCCCATAAATACAAATATTTCTATGGGTTCAAGCTATCCATGCACATTTTATGAATTCACGAGTCACCATTTTGTCCACAGTTCTCCCATAAGAAGAGGATAATATTTGCAGGGTTTGTGAGATTAGACGAGGCAACAATACTGAACACATGTGATCCCCATCAAGCTTCATGAGATTATGGGCATCCATAGATAAAGAATAAAAGGTTGTTTCTAACTTAGCTAAGCATATTGAGTAGATATTCGAGGCTATAATCCTTCACTGAAACAAATTTGAACCAACACTCATGATGTTTGAGCATAGGCACCAAGTAAAAAGAAGGACCTTGCTTGGAAGCTTCAATCGCTAGTGATGCGGGGTTGAGACCGTAATTTTCCGATCTAGATTGAAGTCCATGAAATCAATGACAAGGGAAAATCTCAGGCGAGATTTCTTAATGGTAAGACCGAGATTTGTGAAAACTCAAAAAACGAGAATATGAATGTTATGGATGATAACGGTAAGATTATAGAAGATGATAATGGATGAAATTGATGGAAATTATAGGAATATAGAACCAAGATATGAACTTGCAAAGAACCTTGACCAATTGGATCAAAACCCTTAACAAAGAGTTACCTTAACTCTTTATTCTTCAACCTTGATGCACTCTTCGTTGATTAGCCTCTGATACCAAATGATGTGATCGAGATCACCTTGAACACGAAGGACCGGCGGTACAATTCCACTTGACTCAAACGGTATGAACAAGATGAAGATGGATGGATTTGAAGGATCAAAATCCGGATATGATGAGCAAACTCCCTCCGAATCTCACTTCGGGAATCCCTCAAATCGAACGCCTCACCCTCGGAATCGCACTCCGGGTTTGATAAACCTTCGTTGTTTTTGCCTCTTACTAGGACAACTCCTTTAGCATCTCACCAAAGGTTGTGAAAACTAAGCCTCTCACCTAGATTTCGGGATGATTTGAGAAAACCAACAAAACGTTTTAGAGAAAACTCTCTTTCATTCAACTTCAACTTAACTTGTCTTGATGGATGGAATATGGGCTGGATTGGTCGTGCATGTGTGCTACATATCCACCTTGCATGCCTCCATGCATGATCTCGGTTAAAAGTCCACACAAGTATAAATGTTGTTGCATTGTCGGGTCATTTTCACCCTCTTCCTTTTGGAATATCGACTTATCATAACTCACAAAGTTGTAGATCTTGAAAATACCTTTGAAAGTAATACTTGTGGGTCTTCTAACTCCAAACACAACTCCAGATATAGGTATTTTACAAAGAGTGTGTAAATTTGACAGCTTAGTCGGATCGAGCAGAATATGACTTAACTTGACCACACTCGGAGTGAGCATTTTCGGCTTCATGTTGGGGCTCTCGGGGATCACATCATCCTCCCTCTCTTTAAAAGGAGTCCTCGAATCCGAATCATCCATAGAAGGGGCGAGGGGAGCAATGGGCAATGGAGTGGGATCCGATAGTTGAAGAGCGGTACCCGGTGGAGGAGTAGATGATGGTGGAGGCACAAGATCCGGTGGACGAGGAGGTTGGGCTAGTGAAGCAGCCTTCGGTGGTGGTATAGGCAGTGATATGTACTTTTCAACCACTCTACGGCGCCGATCTTCCTCTTCTTTTTTCGAGCCTCCTTTTCTCGACGACGACATCGGTCTTCTTCCTCTTGTTTACGAGCTTCCTCTTCACGGCGACGGGCTTCTCTTCTCTTTCGTCGTCTTCGTAGTTCTTCATAGACGACCTCGTAAAGATCGTCTTCCATTTCACTCAAATGAAGATAACCATCGTCATACT
Source organism: Fagopyrum homotropicum (assembly GCA_033239125.1). NCBI lineage: Eukaryota > Viridiplantae > Streptophyta > Magnoliopsida > Caryophyllales > Polygonaceae > Fagopyrum > Fagopyrum homotropicum. The sequence goes on from BSWB01000003.1 coordinate 66,866,965, forward strand.
CTTGAATAGCCCATCAATCATATTCTTTGTTTATTGATCTTTTTCGATCGCGTCTTGACATTCCCGAACAATTCACAACTTACAACAAGTTCGATTACAAAAACAACCGAATATGCAAACTCGCAAAATCCGCAAACCGAATAAACAAACTCGTACTTTCCTTTCTTTTTTTGACTTTTTTTTTTCAAATAATAAAGCAGCTCTCCCCTTTTTGTTTTCCTTAATATGCTTCTACGTCACTTTTTTTTGAAAGAAAGAAGATGAACAATGCCGACAAGAGATGTGTTGAACACGTACCGTAGGCTCTAATACCAAATGATACGCTCTTTGTTGGTTAGGCTCTGATACCATTTTATTTATTTATTTATTTATTTATTTTAGAATAAATACGACTAATTTAACTTATTCCCACTAAGGAAAATATAAAAAGGTCTTAGAATAAAAGCAACTAGTTTTAACTTATAATTTATTTTAAGGACCCTTAGCTTGACCCAATGACCCAACATGGCTACAAGATGGACTGGAAAACATGAGCCAAGGGTGTAGTCTTGGCCAAGGAGTCGGGCGTGTGTGCGGAGCTCGACGTGGTCGTTTCATAGATGCTTGTGGATATTTCTTGGGCTTGAACGGGTGTCTCTTGGGTAGATGTCGGGGTGTTTCGGGAATGTGGAATCGAAGTGCTTCGGGACCGTCCGGGATCACATCACTATAGATGACTCCTTTCCGGACGAGAAACTGCACAAGATTGAGGATTGCCTTCACCAAATCTCAAAAGGTAATGAACCATGGTGGACTGATATTGTCAATTATTTGATTTGTCAGGAAATACCTCCAAGACTATCCTACGCACAAAAGAAGAAGTTCTTTAAGGATGTGCGACATTACTACTGGAATGAGCTTATACTCTTCAAAAGAGGTCCGGATGGTATGATAAGAAGATGCATCCCGAAAGATGAAGTGGAAAGCTTTATAAGACATTGTCATTTATTGCCTTGTGGTGGCATGACAAGCACATCATCCCTAAAGAGTTGAAAGAAGGAGATCTTGTCCTCCTTTTCAACTCTAGACTTCAACTATTTTCAGGTAAGCTTAAATCTCGTTGGACAAGACCCTATATTGTAAAACATGTCTTTCCCCATGGTGCAGTTGAAGTATGGGGTGATCATTGCGGAAGCTTCAAAATTATTGGTCATAGGTTGAAAAGTATACGCCGGAAGTTCTGGTTGAGAGCATTGCTCCTCTTCATCTTACGTGATCATCAAGGAGAGAGGTCTAACTAGCGATCTTAAACCAAGCGCTTCTTGGGAGGCAACCCAAGGTATTTCTATGTCTTTTCCCTTTTTCTTAGATATATTAGTTAGATTTTGCTTTTTCGTTGATATGTTTTGGTTTTCTTCTGTCTTTGGATAACAAGAACTAGCTAATTTTCGAAAAGAAGAATCATGAAAGTCAAGATGTTGAATGATTGGGATTCTTGATGAAAACGGAATGTCAAAACTGTTAACAAGAGAGTTGAAGGACGAAATTCAAAAATCTAGACCAACAAGGAAAAATCTAGGTCGAGATTGAGAATTAAAGAAAAAATTCAACCGTGGAAAACCATGTCGCAAGGAACTTTGACTGAAATCTCGGATGAGATTCTTAACAAATCAGGTTTCAAGCAAAATTTTTTGGACCGACGAATTTCTCGGGTGAAATCTCGGCTGGGATATTTCAAAATTCAGAGAGGGTATATAACGGACACTTCATTCTCACCAAGCACAAAACCCTCTCCCTCATTCTAAGAACCATGGCTGGCATCTCCCAAATCTTGCAAATCCTCATTTTCTATCCGATTCACTCCATTTTTCTTCCTAATCTCTCCACCACATTGAAGATTCTACTCTTCAACAACACCACAAATCCACAAACGGGGCCAAATCTGGATTATTGCATCCAAACCCAAGGTTTTTCTTATTTCCTTCAAATTGAGCGTTTCCGAGTTGTTTGGTTCAAGAGAAGACTCTAAACAGGCTTGACTAAAGCATAAGACGCAAGTTGAAGTAGTGGTTTGGCAAAATCTTTACAGATTTGCCAAGTCTAATCAAAATGACAAAATCTCGGGTGAACCCAGGAATCTCGGCCGAGATTAACCAAGATCCACCCGATATTTCTACTAATATGGAGAGAACCCGAAGATCTTCACGTGCGATTGTTCCTAGAAGGGGTTCTTCCTCCTCACAGTAGGCTCCACCACCTCGACCACCTCCTACACTCCCAATCATCCAAGAACGACACAAAATGAGGTACGAATGAATTCAAGCTCGTAACATTGTTGCTCCTTAGTTCTTAGTCTTAGATGAATTGGAATGGATGCATGTGAGAGCTGATTTGGGCTGCATGATAGAGAGAGTAGGAATTGGTGCATTTGTGGGCATTAGTGAGAAAGTCTTTGGGAAGATAATACTAGAATTCCTTCGCTTGTTTAAGCATGATCCTAGGGAGAGGAATGTTATGTTCCGGTTGATGAACCGGAATTTTTGAGATGTCTATTGTTATGTTTTGTGGTATTTTGGATTTCTTGAGTCTATGAATGGGATGTTCCCTAGGAACGTTCATCCTAGAGATTGTTTGGAGAGTATTGCCCTAGTTGAGGGTAGATTAGATCGTTGAGCTCCCGGGATTCAAAGGACAAGAATATAAACAATATGTCCTTCGAGCTTGTTCATTGGATCCTTTCCGAGACCATGTTTCCTAGGACCGAGACCCCACAAAAGATGAAAGATGACGAGTTGTATATTTTGTGGTGGGTGGTCACTGGTGTTACTCCTGATTGTGCTACCATGCTAGTTAACTGATTAGGAAAGATAAACAACAAGGCTAGAAGGGATATTTGTGTAGGAGGCTTGGTGACTCATGCTACCAAGACTTTAGTCTTGATTTTTCTGCTTGCACGCTAGTTGCAAAGGCTAGGCCCTTAGGATTACAACAGTTTGTGACCCGAGTTATTTTGATCTCTCGAGGCTGTGGCGCTTGATAGGTGATGGAATCACTATCAATTAGGATAGTTTATAGCATCTTTTTAGTGTCTTAGAGTTGGTTTGTGCTACTAAGATCTTAATCCAGAAGAAGAAATCCAAATGAAGCAAAAGAGATGTTAGAAGCACTTGGGAGTTGAAGATCATTCACGAATACAAGTTTCTGGTGCCACACCGCCCCCGCGGAGCATTTCCACCACCCCTGTGGGTGGCACTGCACTCCGGAACGCAGCCTGCGCCTTCGCCAATGCCCGGAACAAGCATGTAACTGCCCCTACAGCCACCCCTGGACGCCCCTGCAGTGACTTACCTTGAAGAAACGAAGCCGGTGCCCTTGTGCCTCTACCTGTGGACCAACCTGCGGAGCTGTGAAGCCGAAGAGCCAATGTCAACGCCCCTGCGGTGACATTGGGCCGTTCCTGCGGCTCGACATCAAAAGCGACTGAAAGATGAAGAGTCAGACGTTTGGAGAGCATTAAAGACCCGCCCCTGCGGGATTTCTAGGCCGCCCCAGCGATCAAGAAGAAGATCAAGCGTTTGGCCTAAACCGCCCCTACGGCCCTTCAAGCCCGCCCCACAGTTTAGCGCCAAAGGACTTTACTCCGGCTGTTTGCACCACCTTTATGACATTAAAGGTGGCTGTTTAGGATGACCATTTACTCCCATTTACTGTCAATCTTAGTATAAATAAAGTTATGGCTGATTGCTAGAAGGATCCATCATTTTCCCACTTAAGCTCTATTTCCCTTACTTCCAAGTATAATGAGTTTCTAAGTTCCTTGCTACATTGGGTTGTTTTGAAGCTGCATTGCTGGTTTGGTTGTAAGTCTTTATATCAATATAAGTATTATTCATTCATATGTGTTATATTCCTTGAGCTCTAAACTTATGTTTGGATGTTTCTTACCACTTAGATTGATCACCTTAAGTGTCTAATTGCATGCAAAGAACTAGGATTAATTGACTCCGGATTCGGGTCCTCAATCTAGTAGTAACCCTTTAGGTGAAAGCTGGTTGTAATCTCTTAAAGTAAAAGGAATATAATTATAAAGAAAGTCTAACGGTGTTTATGCTTTCTTTATATCTCTTTGTCATTGTTAAAATGCTAACTTGTGCTTTGATCTTGTAGGTTTACGGATCACTAATCTTGTTAAGTTGTGTTGATGCCGGGTTGCTCAACACATATCTAAGATCAAGACGAGACATTGCTGAATATCTTATAAAAAGAACCAACCAAAGTAGTGTGCATGCTAAGGCTCAACCTAGTGTAGTTCTTTTTTCCATTCGATTATCACATCTTGATTTCGTTTTGCTTTTGTCTTGTTTCGTTACAATTCAACCCCCCCCCCCATTTTGGTTACATATATCGGTAATTGGACATAATCATTACTTGATAAGGCTATCTTGGGATCGACCCTTACTTACACTAACCAATTAGTGTGACGTTAAACAATTACTTTGACTTAAGCTAAAAAACAACGACCTTAGGATTTTAGCTTCGTCAAATTTAGTGCCGTTGCCGGGGACTTGTGTCCACAAGTTCAGGACGATGTTGCGGAGGTAAATGCTGTAGGATATGGTCAACAACAGCAGCATCGTCCAAGAAATGATCCATGATAACACGATTTATGACTTAGATTTAGACACTCATTTAGATAGATTTTCCGCTCATTCATGCATGGTTTAGCATTAGTTCACGGCGTTTGCACTCAAATCACGTATTTTGTCGAGATAGACGTCTACTCGGGCTTTTGCTTGCTTTGTAGGTATTTTGGGAGATTTAAGAGCCTAATCGATACATCCGAGGATCATTCCTCGAGATGACACACTTCTGGACTCATTGGAATGCAAGCTAAGGGCTAAGGAGGACTCATGGAACCTTGCCAACACAAGCCATGCACCAAATCATGTCTTAACGAGCCTAGAAGCAACCTCTGGAACAAACCACGGTCTGGACCAAGACCACGGCCGTGGACTTGCCCGTGATTCTTGCCAGGACCACATTGACAGCTGGCCACGATCTTTTCCATTGCTCTTGCATCTTAGTGGGTATTTAAAGGATTTTGCAGGCTGTAATTGGGGATCCTTCTCCTCTCTTTTGACCTATCTTCTTCCCCAAAACACTTCTCCATTGTTGCCTCTCTTCCAAGCACCCATTAGGGGTGTTCTTGGAAGAGATTAGTGTAGATTCTCGTTTTAGAGTGAGATTAGAGTGGTTTTGAGAGAGGAGTTCATTGTTGACAACTTGGATTAGCTCTTGGAGCCTTGTAAGAATTTGGTAATTTCTATTCTATGCTTTTAATGTCTTTTCTTTGGATTGTTCTTCATCAATTGACCATGACTTGCAAGCATGCCTTATTTGTGGAGATTGATCTTGAAATGTTTGTTGTTGGCTAGATAGATTGCGATTCTAGGGTAACGAAAGAAGGGTTATGGCTAGGACTATGATAGGATGGACTTAGTTTTGCCCTTGGATGACTTGAATGTTGAAATCCTAGTGTTTGTTGAGCTAATTCTATCCTAGGGTGACCTAGTGTTAGCAACTAAGTGTTTAGAAGAGACTTACCCGGTGATTCTACTCTTAGATTTCGAAGATGACAAACCTTAGGTAGTGGTGAGCCTCACAAGCCGCCACTGGACTAAGTGTGCTAGGATAGTTGCTTAAAACTTCCCTTTCCGAGACTTACCCGGTAAGGATAGGTTAGATCTCTAGGTAACAATCCGGTTTGTGTAGAATTCCTACCCTTAGGTTCTTAGAGACTTACCCGGTGATGAGACCTTAAGAATGGACTAGTGGACCATGAGACCTATCCGATAATTGATCCCAATCTAGAAACGCTAAATCCCAACATATCATAGTTAACCCGAGGAATGAATAGTTAGCTTGAGTCTATGCCATAACCGGGACTTCCAAACTCTAGAATCCGTTTTGTTACTTCCATTCTCCTATCTTTTGTGTTAGTGTGTATTTGTGTTGCTTGATTGTGTTCACATACTTGTGATCTTTGTTTGATCACCCAAAACCCTCCAAAAACATTGTGTTTTCCATTTTCTTTATTCCTCATCTTATCTTAGTCTAGATTCACACTATCTTCGATCATTGAATGACTTAGTTTCACCTCAGTCCTTGTGTTTGACCTCGGAATATTTTCCTTTCTACAAAACGACCCGTACACTGCGGGTTTCGCTAGGTAGTTTAGGATTTAGTTCGAGTTATAAATATAAAGCTTTTTGTGCTATTTCCTAGCGTGACAAGTTTTTGGCGCCGTTGCCGAGGACTAGGTTAAGATTAAGTCATTTGCCTTTGATTGTTTTTAGTGTTTATCTTTCTTGTTACTTTTGATCTTGTGTTGTTTTTGTCTTTGCCTTTTCATGTTTGCCATGGACGGATTGTACCTCCAAGACGACCTTGACAACATGGAGTATGAGGAGTGGATGAAAGGCCAAGGTCTAGGACCTCTCCATGATGAGTTTGAGTATTGGGAGGAGTTCAATGTCTATCATGAGTCCCATGATCAAGCTCATATGATTACATCACCTCATGAGGAACCTTACCATCAACTTCATGAAGATCGATTGGAGTCAATGCTAGAGAAAATGTTGAGGAAGATGGATGATCTAGAAAACAACCTTGCTTCCATTTCTAGTTCCCACATGGAGCTTGAAGCGGAAGTATGTCATCAAGAGGAGGTTCACTATGAGGAGATCCAAGAATTGCCCGATTCAACCATAACCAATAGAAGCCTTGAGGAAGAGTTGAATGAAGCTCGAGAGCAATTGTGGCTAAGGGACTTGGCCCTGAAGGAAGAAAGGAGATTGAATACCGAGAGAGAAGAACAAATGAGGAGGGAGATTGAGGAGATTAGGAATGCTCTTATGCTAGGAGATCCTACCATTCTTCAAGGTTCACCTCCATCTCCTTCACCTTTAGAAGAGTGCAATGAAGTATTCTCATCCCCGGACTTGCTTGCCATAAACCCCGGAACCATACATGAAGAGCTCGCTTGGGACGGATGCAACAGAGTGAACCACGGCCGTGGAGGACAAACCACGCCCGTGGAAGACTACAGAGGGAATCACGGCCATGGAGGACAAACCACGCCCGTGGAAGCTTCTGTACTGGCCAATCCTAAGCTAATTACAGCTCCCTCAGACCCTTTCTTGCTTGCTCGGAGTACACACGAAGATTGGAGCCCCTTTCCTAAGGATTCTCCATTATTGAATGATGGAGGCAAGCATGATAGATCCATGATGGTTATGAAGTACTTCAATGAAGGATTCTTTCCGAGAATCGGCTTTCCTCGGATCAGAGAGGATGAGGATGACAAGCGCTTCACCGGAGTGACCGCGGAGTGTAAATTGCCTAAGTATGGGGTGGCACCTATGGTTGCAACTCTATACTATCATCAAGGAAGCGGTGATGAAGGAGTCTACTACTCACCGGTGAAGAGAGAATTTAAAGCTTATTTGGACATCAAGTGGCCCTTGCTTGTCATCATGGATTCCGGAAAAAGATGGTTGCTTGGACTCCTCAAGCAAACCATGGTATTCGAGGTGGATTGACATATCCACGGAGTTTGGTCAAGCTAATGACCTAAAAGAAGCGCTTAATGGGAGGCAACCCATTGGTACAACTCTTTCCCTTTTCTCTTTTGGCTTTGTTTTTGCTTTTGTGTGTTTTTGTGTTTTGTGTTTGTGGTAGATTTTAGGTAATGAGGAAGCCTTGCAAGGCGAGTTGATGACGATGATTCCGTTTTCAAACATGGGTGGAGCGGACGTGAGGCTTGGACGGCTTGAGGTGTCTTGTTAGATGGAAGAGCTCCCATCTCACATATACCTTGGCGCGGGTCTCGACGCCAGAATGATTATGAAGAGCTCTCTACCATGCTTGATCGATCATCCATCACCACCACTCCACACGAGTTCATCCCAAATACCGAAGCACACCATTTTACATTGTGAGAACCTTCTTTCACTCTCTTTACTTGAAATATCACATTGGGGACAATGTGTTTCTAAGTATGGGGTGGGGTTTGCATGATCTTTTGCATGTCTAGCATCTAGAGTAGTTTCTTTTTAGTCACATGTTTTATTATATCTTGCATTGTACATACATATTTCGAAAATTCCAAAAAAATCAGAAAATTTAAAAATTTTTGTGCTTTCTAGGATTGGATATGACCCTAATGATGAACCTTGTCTTGTGGATTGGCTATGGATGGCCTTGTGTGTTTAATTGATGATGCATATGTGGACTTGAAATACTTATCTTGAATTCCATGAATGACTTGTGATTATGATGCTTGCCTTGATTTAATTGAGGATTGAAAGTCGAAATTGCATGCTAGTTCTTGCACATCAATTAGGAGTGATTAAGGCAATTCATCTTCCTCTACTTCTCATCTTGATCATGTTGCTTGAGCACCTCAATTGAGATAAATTTGACCTCTTTTGACCCATCCGGGAATAGGAGCATGTTAGTGTGTTGATGTGTGTGAAAAGCAAGTGTGGGGTGAAGTTGTTGATGAAAAGAATGTCATGAATGAAGTGCTGAAATTGTTGTGAAAGTGTAGCCAAAAATATAGGTTTGGGGACGTTGGCTTAAATGACAAGTAACTCGGTACACTTCACATAATCGGGTGTTGGTGCCTTGCAAAGTCAAATAAACCGATAGTCCCAACGAGCTTTGGTATGTGTGCCCGGTGTGGATGCACCTCGAAAAATAGAAAAAGCCCGAGGATGGCTAATCACCAAGGTTTCGGCTTTTGTACACCAATGCCATTGTCTAAAAAATAAGTCAAAGAAAAAGAAGAAGAAAAAGAAAAGAAAGAAAAGAAAATAAAGAAAAATATGCACTTGGGGGAAGTTGATAAAAAAAATGTGAAGTTGTGGTTGTTTAGTTCCTTTCCCGGATTAGCATCACATAGCCTAGAAAATTCCCACCTAATCACAACGTTTCTTGGCCTTCTATTTTACAAGTCCTTTTGACCTACTTGCATGTGTGTAAGACTAAGTGATTTAGATTGGATATACTCATGATCATCTTGACTTCTTCATCTTTACATTTCATTGCATGCTATCAAGTTAAGTGTAATTGCCTTTCCATGCTTTCATTTATTTGATACATAATTGCTTGTCCATTGCCATGAAACATGACTATGAAGGTGATCCGATATTAGAAGCACAACTCCAAAAAGATTTTGCCATTTTTCTGCATACATAAATCATGTCATCTCTTAGTCTATAGTTGGGAATTTTCTCGGGGACGAGCAAACCTTAAGTATGGGGTATTTTGATAACACGATTTATGACTTAGATTTAGACACTCATTTAGATAGATTTTCCGCTCATTCATGCATGGTTTAGCATTAGTTCACGGCGTTTGCACTCAAATCACGTATTTTGTCGAGATAGACGTCTACTCGGGCTTTTGCTTGCTTTGTAGGTATTTTGGGAGATTTAAGAGCCTAATCGATACATCCGAGGATCATTCCTCGAGATGACACACTTCCGGACTCATTGGAATGCAAGCTAAGGGCTAAGGAGGACTCATGGAACCTTGCCAACACAAGCCATGCACCAAATCATGGCTTAACGAGCCTAGAAGCAACCTCTGGAACAAACCACGGTCTGGACCAAGACCACGGCTGTGGACTTGCCCGTGATTCTTGCCAGGACCACATTGACAGCTAGCCACGATCTTTTCCATTGCTCTTGCATCTTAGTGGGTATTTAAAGGATTTTGCAGGTTGTAATTGGGGATCCTTCTCCTCTCTTTTGACCTATCTTCTTCCCCAAAACACTTCTCCATTGTTGCCTCTCTTCCAAGCACCCATTAGGGGTGTTCTTGGAAGAGATTAGTGTAAATTCTCGTTTTAGAGTGAGATTAGAGTGGTTTTGAGAGAGGAGTTCATTGTTGACAACTTGGATTAGCTCTTGGAGCCTTGTAAGAATTTGGTAATTTCTATTCTATGCTTTTAATGTCTTTTCTTTGGATTGTTCTTCATCAATTGACCATGACTTGCAAGCATGCCTTATTTGTGGAGATTGATCTTGAAATGTTTGTTGTTGGCTAGATAGATTGCGATTCTAGGGTAACGAAAGAAGGGTTATGGCTAGGACTATGATAGGATGGACTTAGTTTTGCCCTTGGATGACTTGAATGTTGAAATCCTAGTGTTTGTTGAGCTAATTCTATCCTAGGGTGACCTAGTGTTAGCAACTAAGTGTTTAGAAGAGACTTACCCGGTGATTCTACTCTTAGATTTCGAAGATGACAAACCTTAGGTAGTGGTGAGCCTCACAAGCCGCTACTGGACTAAGTGTGCTAGGATAGTTGCTTAGAACTTCCCTTTCCGAGACTTACCCGGTAAGGATAGGTTAGATCTCTAGGTAACAATCCGGTTTGTGTAGAATTCCTACCCTTAGGTTCTTAGAGACTTACCCGGTGATGAGACCTTAGGAATGGACTAGTGGACCATGAGACCTACCCGGTAATTGATCCCAATCTAGAAACGCTAAATCCCAACATATCATAGTTAACCCGAGGAATGAATAGTTAGCTTGAGTCTATGCCATAACCGGGACTTCCAAACTCTAGAATCCGTTTTGTTACTTCCATTCTCCTATCTTTTGTGTTAGTGTGTGTTTGTGTTGCTTGATTGTGTTCACATACTTGTGATCTTTGTTTGATCACCCAAAACCCTCCAAAAACATTGTGTTTTCCATTTTCTTTATTCCTCATCTTATCTTAGTCTAGATTCACACTATCTTCGATCATTGAATGACTTAGTTTCACCTCAGTCCTTGTGTTCGACCTCGGAATACTTTCCTTTCTACAAAACGACCCGTACACTGCGGGTTTCGCTAGGTAGTTTAGGATTTAGTTCGAGTTATAAATTTAAAGCTTTTTGTGCTATTTCCTAGCGTGACAATCCATATGCACAAAACTATGTGTCTGATTGGCGTGATCAATAAAATTATCGATGGAGGGATCAACAAAACCAGCAGCAGCAGCCCCGCCAAGGTAAGTCTCAATCCACTGAAGATATGTTGTAGGTTTTAACTAAACATTTTGCTACCCATGTCCAAACTACAGAGTTTAGCATCAAAAACCTCGAAAAACAGTTTGGACAAATGGCGGAGGCCATTACAAGGATCGAAGCTCGATCCTCCGGAAACTTGCCCTCCCAGACGGTTGTAAACCCTAAAGAGAATGTTAGTTCTCTAACATTGAGGAGTGGGAAGCAATTCCAGCAAAAGCCAGCAACAAAAGCTAAGGAAAAACTCTTTGACGAGTCTGACGCCCCCACAGCCGCCCCTACGGCTGCAAAAGAAGCAAGTCCAATAAAAGCCACCAATAGAAGCTAAGGAAAAATCCTCTGACGAGTCTGATGCCTCCACAGCCGCCCCTGCGGAAGCAACTGCATCAGCCCTTGTGCAGACGCCGCCCTTGGGCTGGATGTCGCCGCCCCTGCGGTGACAGTCTTTGAGCCGCCCTTGCGCTTGCAAGCTTCCGCCCCTACTGAAAAGACGACAAAGGGTTCTGCTGAAGAGGATTCTACATCCGTCCAAGCTTTCTCCCTCTAAATGCTGAGAAACCCCCTGCTCCCTTCCCTGAAGCACTAAAGGAGCGATGATTGAGGATAAGGATCTTTTTGAGACCTTTTCCAAATGCGAGGTAAATATCCCCTCCTTAAACTTGTGAAGAGTATTCCTAGATATGCTCGTTTTTTGAAGGAACTTTGCACCATCAAGAGGAACCAGAAGATGAAGAGAAAGTAGAAGGTGCAAGTTAGTGAGCATTTGTCCGCTGTCTTCCAACACCGAATGCCCAAAAAGTGTAGTGATCCGGGCATGGTATGCATTCCTTGCGTTATTGGGGAAACCTGTTTTGATTAAGCAATGCTTGATCTAGGTGCATCTATTAATGTTCTTCCTTACTCCATCTACCAATCACTTGGTCTTGGGCCACTCATTGAAACTCGGATTGTATTCCAACTTGCTGATAGATCAAACGTTTACTCGAAAGGGATTATTGAACATTATTAGTAATGGTTGATAATCTGATTTTTCCTGCTGATTTCTTTGTGATGGATATGGAAAATGATTCACATGCTGCACCTATATGGTTGGGAAGACCTTTTCTGAAAACCGCTAGGACAAAAATTGATTATGTTAGTGGTAAATTGACTATGGAATTCGATGGGGGAGGTAGTTGAGTTTAACATTTATGATGCAATGAAACACCCTATTGATGATCATTATCTTTGTACTATTGATGTTATTGATCTTCTTATTCAAGATGTTTTTGACATTTCTAACATAGATGAATTAAAAAACATAATTGAACATCATATTGACATTCATACTTCGGATTATGCATTAACATCTAGCATGCAGGAAGTTCTAGCTCAATTGGATGAACACAAAAGGCTCCCTATCTCAACTTTGGCCATTGGGCTCACATTGCTAACTCCAAGCGAAAAGCTTGTTCCGTCTATAGTGCAGTCACTAGAGATCGAATGGAAGGACCTTCCACCACATCTTAAATGTTATTTTCTAGGGGAAAATAACACCTTGCCGGTAATCATCTCTAGCAAGTTGTCCACCGTTCAAGAAGACAAGTTGGTGAAGGTTTTGAAAGAGCGCAAGACAGCTCTTGGATGGACCATTACGGACATCAAGGGGATTAGTCCCTCTACAAGTATGCATAGGATCCTCCTTGAGGAAGAGGCGAAACCATCTAGGCAACCCAACGAAGATTGAACCCGCCAATGATGGATGTGGTCAAAAAGGAGGTATTGAAGCTCCTCAAAGCGAACATGATATTCCCGATTTCGGATAGCAAGTGGGTTTGTCCAACCAAAGTGGTTCTGAAGAAAGGGGTATCACCATGGTGGAGAACCAATACGGTGAGACGGTCCCAAGCAAGACACAAACCGGATGGAGAGTTTGCATTGACTACCGTAAACTAAACACGGTAACTCATAAAGATCATTTCCTTTACCCTTTATTGACCAAATGCTTGAATGCCTTGCAGGTCATCCCTATTACTGTTTCTTGGATGGATATTCGGGCTTTTTCCAAATAGCCATCGCTATGGAGGATCAAGAAAAGACGACCTTCACATGTCCTTTTGGCACTTTTGCATACCGCAGAATGCCATTTGGACTTTGTAATGCTCCCGACACCTTCCAACGGTGCATGATAAGTATTTTTTCAGAATATTTTGAGAATTTTATTGAAGTTGTTATGAATGATTTCACCGTCCATGGGGATAGTGTTGATGCATGCTTAGGACATTTTAAACTTGTTCTTCAAAAATGCGTAGAAACCAATTTAGTTCTTAATTCTGAAAAATGTCATTTCATGGTTGAACAAGGAATTGTGTTAGGACATGTAATATCTTTAAAAGGGATATAAGTAGATAGGGAAAAAATTGATGTAATTCAAAGTTTACCTTACCCTACTAATGTGCGTGAAATTCGTTCTTTCCTAGGTCATGCAGGTTTCTATCGGCGATTCATCAAGGACTTCTCCAAGATCTCAGCGTCGTTGTGTGAGCTACTCAAGAAGGACGCAACTTTCATTTTTGATGAAGATTGCAAGAAGGCGTTTGACACCTTGAAAGCTTGTCTCATGTTCGCTCCAAACGGTGTGTGCAAGCTTTAAATTTATAACCGTAGACGTAAGCTTAAAACAAGGATGCGAACCTGCAGTGTACGGGTCAATCGTAGTAAAAAGCAAGACATTCCAGGGGTCGATCACAGGGACTTAGTGAAACAAAGTCGGAATATGTAAGCTTTAACAATCACTAACCACAAAGCAATTAAAACAATCAAAGATGATAAAAGTCAATAAAGGAAATATGCAATTCTAGGGATTAAAGCATCTAGTTGTGGTTCTAACTCAAGATCTAAAGATAAGCGGACAAAGTTGAGATTTTTGCATAGGGAAGGTGTTTCTAAAGTGGATTAGATTACCGGGTAAGTCTCACCAATCACTAATCCCAAACCGTAACTCCTATTACCTGGTAAGTCTCAAGGAATTAAGATAAAGAACTATAACCTCAAACTAACACACCATCTAAGGGAATAGAATCAACCTTTACCGGGTAAGTCTCAGGCTAACTCACAAAGATGGGATGAAAGCACACTCAAACCCCAATAAAGGATAAACCTTTATTACCTACACTTAGGATCTTAGGTAAACAAACTAAGGAATTACCGGGTAAGTCTCATCCTGAGCTTGCATTGAACCAGGAAAGGGGTAATAAGAATAGGATTTGGCCAACTCTAACACTTAACTCTCAGTTTCGGATCAGATAAGTCACCTCGGTCAGACGAATTCCACCCCGGCCGAGATGTTCATCGACTGAGCGAGATGCTTAGGGTTAAGGTAAAGACTCGAACTTTCAGGGTCCTACTGTGATTTAAGATTATTCTATCATTGTTTTTCCCACAACCTTCAGCCAATCACCATAGAATCACACAAAGAGATTAGCCACTCATCATCATGAAAGTATTAATCAAATATATGGGAAGAAAGAGAATAATTGAACAAGAAAACCTTAAGAGAAAGGCTTCAATAACTGAATCAATTATCAAAACAACAAGCGTTCCTTGGATAGAAATCCAACAAGACAACAAACAAGAAGGGAATCTAAGATGATCTTACAAAAACCCTTCAAAAGCTATAAAAGGTATAAACTTCCTTCTTCAACCTTCAAAAAGGTTCTTCAAATCTCCCAACTGGAGTATGGCTGTTGCGGTGTATAAAACACAATCGGTGGTATAGCATGTGATAGCGGATCCCGGATTTGTGGGAAATCCGACCCTTTTTATAGAAAAATTACTCTCCAAAGATAAGATATCTTAGAAAGATCTCTTTCCATAAAAATAGGTAAAATATATGATCTAGCATATCTTCTTCCTTCCAGGAGCCAAGCCCAAAAATATAAGATCCTCTTTCCAAAGATAAAAAATCTCAGCCAAGAATAAAATATTCTCGCCGCGTCCCAGGTGTTCGCCTCGGTCGAGTCGACTTCTCTGGATCACCTTGGTCGAGGTGACTCTGTAGTCAACCGAGGTGAGTCACAACTGAATTTGAAATCTCTCAAATCCGGTCCAAAGTGAATCTTCTAGTCCATGGCTATGCTTCCTGGATGTTTCCTTATGTTCCTGAATGTAGCTCCAATGACTCCATAGCTCCTTTTGCTCCTTTTTGATGCAAAACGTGCCATTTTACCTACGATTACAACAAAACTAGGTTTAGACCTCGATTCCTACAAAGGTAGATGAAATGGTAATATAATCACATATTATACATACAAACATGCAAATTATTGAAGATAAAACGTCCAAACAAACCCCAAAATATAGTCTATAATTCATGCTATCAAAATACCCCATACTTAGCCCTTGCTTGTCCCCAAGCAAGTTCCGCATATAAAAGGCAAGATAGAATGGATTATAAGTCAAGAAAATCAATGAAAAAGTCTTTCAAAAACATTTTATGGTGTGCTACAATCATAGATCACTCTAAGAGAATACTTCATGGAATTTAAAATCAATATACGATCAAAACATTTTATAAATATAAGAAAGTTGTTCATCTTTGCATAAAATCGTAGAATGCATAATAAGTCATAATTATCGAAATTAATCATACATAATCCAGTTTAAACCACTAAGTCAATCAACAAGCTCGAGGTCTCAAGCGCTTCCCAAAAGAAAGGTTAAGAAACGTGTAGGGTAGGGATGTATGTAAGGTCATGTGGTGCTAGAATCCGGGAAAAGGATATACTTCACTTTCACTTTGACTTTCAACATCTTCCACCAATAAGCTTTGCTTATTTTACACTTTTTCTTTTACTTTACTTTTTGGGATGCATGGACAGAGGTGCACAATAACCGAAGCCTAGGAAATCAACAATCATCAATTTCTTGAGATGCATCAAACCCTTGATGCACATAACATGACCCGTTAGGAATATCGCTCAATCTGACTTTGGCAAGACACAAACACCCGACTATGTGAATGGTGCCGAGTTACTCATCATCATGATTGACTTCCCCAAACCTATTTATTTCTTTCTAACACTTTCACTTCCAGTCAACTTCTCAACTTTAACTTCACTTGCTTTCACCACCTTGCTTGCTTCCGAATTCCCGGATAGGTAAAGGGAGGCAAAAATGTATATGAGGGGCTAAGCATGATCAAGAAGAAGAAGAGAAGAGAATGAATTCCCTTGGTCTTTCCAGGAAGAGAGTGAGAGAACTTATCTTGTGGCGTCAACCTTCAAATTCAACATAATTTGGATAAAAACAAAGTATTAAACATGCCAAAAATTTCAAACAAAGCATTTAGCAACTTAAACATATTATAAAACCTTTCGAACATATAAAGATTTCAAAACCAGTCAGCAACAAGATCTTCACTGAGATCATATCCAGATAAAAAGCACAAAAATCGTTTCGAAAACTCTCAGTTAAACCACCTCGGTCGAGGTGTTCTTAGGTCAACCGAGGTGAAGTACCTCATTCGGCCAGAACTGCCCCGGTCGAGGTCAAAATTTTTTTCTGTCCAATTTTGACGTTTTTCTCAATCAAATAACCTGTATGCATGCATGTAATCTCAGATAAAACCATAGAAGCAAAAATAATCATAGATATCGATAATGTAGAGTCATACATCACATAAGTCGATAAAATACATAAACACCCCATACTTGGGACACACTGTCCCAGTGGGTCAAAATAAGTATACAAAAATAAAATACTCACCGGACATAAAGCTGAGCTGCATAATAAATAAGAAAGAAAATCCTGCAAGCTCTCAATAGTCATGATCTAGTGGTGGTGGTGGTGGTGGCACATACGGATACTGAGATGGGTCGAACGGGTAGCCCATGATGTGCTGAAACTGAATCTGAGCCATCATATGTTGGTAATGCTGTCTCTCCTGCATCTCACGGATATCTAGTGATAGGGCAGCATAAGAATCGATCATCTGATCCGTCAGATCATCGATCCGACGGTGAGCCTCTGGATCTTTGTGTCGGCGTACCCTACGCCTAGCAGGTCTCACTAGTGATGTGGCTGGTGCAGGCTCAGTATCATCATCATCTATGTCAATAACCGGTGCACTCGTCCCAGCAGTATCTGTCCCTGTATCCATAGGCACTCCACCATCCCTGTCATCGTCATCAACAGTCTCCTGCTCTACCTCATCTTCCTCAGCTGGTGCAGCTGTTGCCTCTCTAGCATCCTCCATCAATGGAATCCAAGCAGTCTTCTAGTAGTGAGGATCATAAACAGAGAACTGGGGTGACCATCTGATCCCCTGTGGTGTAGTCGGCTCCCATGGCATCGCCACATATGGCGTAGTAAGTCCTCGGGGAACCAGTATCCTCCGAGTGATCATCTCCTGCAGCCCTAGCGGCTTGGCAGCGGCCACCATAGTACAAGCTCTGAGGTCCATGTCTTGATAACTCGCTATGTGAGTCACAATCCCTCCGCAACAGATGTCCCCCTTCGCTTTGGCTTTGATCTTGTGCAGATCCTCTGCCAACATCAAGCCAAAGTCTGGGATCCCTCCAATCACCATGCAGTAAAGGCTGAAAAGCTCCCCTTGTCGGACCTTCTGGGGCATCTCAGTACGGGCCAAAAGAGTCTCACTGAAAATACGGTGGGCCAACCTAAAGGCTAGGTGAAATATGATGCGCTCCCTGGAGTCTCCAGGGCGCCATCTGTCTACGTGCTCAACTACATGAGCAATCTGACCCCAAAACTCCCTAGCTACAGTCCGGGAAGGAAAATCAACAACGGTCGGGGCCGGGAAACCAAAAATATCTCTCCAGTGCTCTAAAGGAACTAAGAAGTTCTGGTTCATCAACCGGTACTTCACAGCTCGCTCTGTGGGAAGGTAGGTGAAGGAGCTGACAAACTCCAAGGTAGGCTCTAAATAGGCAGGTGCACGGATCTCAGTAAACTGATCTAGCCCTACCATCGAAATCATCCGCCTAAGATCTCCATCCACATGGAGACAATCAAATGCTGATACGTCCAGGAAGTGTGGTACAATTACTAGACGGGCTGCAATACGGTCATAGTCGACCTGGTGTCTCTCGTGGATCACCGGTCTATAAGGTCTAGAGGAAGAAGAAGAAGGGGAAGGGGAGGATCTATCTCTCAAGACAAGCTGTCTATCTGAACTCATCTATAAAACACTCTGTCAGATCACCTCGGTCGGCCTGACACAACTCAAGAACACCTCGGCCGAGGCTCAGAACAACTGGACCGAGGCGAAGAATTGCGCGACGAATTTCTTCAAAAATCCAGTTCTTTGTTACGCTCAGGATGTGATACGCAATGGGTTTTAAATTTATTTTCTCGTTATATTTATCCTGACTCCCAGCGAACCCGCAGTGTATGGGACGTTTGTAGTAGGGATAGTATTCCGAGGTCGAACACAAAGACTAAGGTGAGATTGATTCGATTTATGATTAAGTTTAGTGAAGATCTAGGTTAAGAAAAGAGAAAGAAATAAAGAAATGAAAATCTCAATTTTTTTGGTTGGTTTTCAGTGATCAATCAAAGATCACAAATCAATATAATAATCAACTAAGCTAACAAATCAACGCAAACAAACAAGCTAAACACGAGATATAGATCAAAGATAGAAAAGCGGATTCTAGGGGTTGGAAGTTCCGGTTATGGCATAGGACTCAAGCTATCTAATGATTCCTTGGATTTACTATGACATGTTGGGAGTAAGTGTTTCTAGATTGGGATCAATCACCGGGTAGGTCTCATGGTCCACTAGTCCATTCCTAAGGTCTCATCACCGGGTAAGTCTTTAAGAACCTAAGGATAGGAATTCTATATAAACCGGATTGTTACCTAGAGATCTAACCTATCCTTACCGGGTAAGTCTCGGAAAGGGAAGTTCTAAGCAACTATCCTAGCACACTTAGTCCAATGGCGGCTTATGAGGCTCACCACTACCTATGGTTTGTCATCTTCGGAATCTAAGAGTAAGGATTACCGAGTAAGTATCTCCTAACACTTAGTTGCGAACACTAGGTCACCCTAGGGTAGATTTAACTCAACAAACACTTAGGATTTCAACATTCTAACAATCTAAAGCTAGATCCATCAAACAAGGGGGAATTACGGGCTGTTCTACACCTTCCACGGCCGTGGAAAGGCAAGAACAAACCGTGGACTCCAACAGAAACTACGTCCAAGCAAGAGAGTCATCCAAGGGCTAATCTAAGTCCATCCTATCATAGTCCTAGCCATAACCATTCCTTCCTTACCCTAGAATCACATCTATTTAGCCTACAACATTCATCATAGCAATCAAAATCATCAAACATAAAATCATGACTTCCATTTGTAAGATAATGAAGAGAAAGAGATGAACTAGAGAAGTAAACAAACCAAGCTGAAAAATGGAATTAGAATGACTCACAACCCTTCTTAAAGAAGGTTCAAATGGTTCATACAAGTCTAGAAATCGATTCCGAAATTCTTCACTACAAAGTTATCAAGTCTATCAATGGCGTGTTCTTCTTCTTCTCCAATGAAGCTCTTCTCCAATGGTAGCTTCCTTCTACCTCCTTCTTCCCAATAATCTTCTTGTTGAGAGAATATTTTGATTGGATGATAGTGGATAATGGAGAGCTGCTCCAAGATGATTCTCTCAGCCAATGCAGGACCACTTTTATACTACAACTTTGCAAGAGCTGGCCAAGAGATCGTGGCACAGCTGTCACGAAAACCTGGCAAAATCCACGGGTAGAATCACGGCCGTGGAGTGTCAGTGAACCGTGATTCTGTGCTTCAGCTTTGCCTTTGATCATTAAGCTTTGATTCGGTGCATGGCTTGTGTTGGCAAGGTTCCATGAGTCCTCCCTAGCCTTTAGCTTGCATCCTAATGAGTTCGAGGGTGTGTTATCTTGACAAACGATCCTCAAACGTATCGTTTTAGCTCCTAAATCTCCCAAAATACCTACAAAGCAATGCACAAGTCCGTGTAGACGTCTATCTCGACAAAATACGTGAATTGAGTGCAAACGTCGTGAACTAGTGCTAAACTATGCATGAATGAGCGAGAAATCTATCTAAATGATTACCTAAACCTAAGTCGTAAATCGTGTTATCAAAAATACCCCATACTTAAGGTTTGCTCGTCCCCGAGCAAATTCTCAACTATAGACTACAAGATAACATGATTTATGTATGCAGAAAAATGGCGAAATCTTTTTGGGTTTGTGCTTCTACTATTAGATCACCTTCAAAGTCATGTTTCATGGCAAAGGATAAGCAATCATGCATCAAACAAGTGAAGTCATGGAAAGAAAATTGTACTTAACTCAAAAGCATGCATGAAATGTAAAGATGACGAAGTCAAGATGATCAAGAGCATATCCAATCTAGATTACCAAGTCTTACAAACATGCAAATAGGTCATAAGGTCTTATGAATTAAAAGGCCAAGAAACGTTGTGATTAGGTGGGGATTTTTCTAGGCTATGTGGTGCTAATCCGGGAATGGAACTAACTCCACAATCTTGTCCTCAATCAACTTCTCTCAAGTGTATATTTTTTCTATCTTTTCTTTCTTTTCCTTTTCTTTCACTTATTTTTGAGACGATGGCATTGGTGTACAAAAGCCGAAACCTTGGTGATTAGCCATCCTCGGACTTTTTCTATTTTTCGAGGTGCATCCACACCGGGCACACATACCAAAGCTCGTTAGGACTATTGGTTTATTTGACTTTGGCAAGACACCAACACCCGATTATGTGAAGTGTACCGAGTTACTTGTCATTTAAGCCAACGTCCCCAAGCCTATATTTTTGGCTACACTTTCACAACAAATTCAACATTTTATTCACGACATTCTTTCATCAACATCTTCACCCCACACTTGCTTTTCACCACATCACACACTAACATGCTCCTATTCCCGGATGGTCAAAAGAGGTCAATTTATATCCATTGAGGTGCTCAAACAATCATGATCAAGATGAGAAGTAGAGAGAGATGAATTGCCTCATTCATTCCTTGATGGTATGCAAGAACTAGCATGTAATTTCGACTTTCAATACTCAATCCATCCTAGGCAAACATCATGATCACAAATCATCCATGGAATTCAAAAGAAGTACTTCAAGTCCACATATGCATTCATCAATTTAACACATAAGGCCATCCATAGCCAATCCACAAGACAAGATTCATCATTAGGGTCATATCCAAGCCTAGAAAGCACAAATTTTTTTTTTAAATTTTCTGAATTTTTATGGGATTTTCGAAATGAATATATACAATGCAAGACATGTGCAAATATTAAACTACCCTAGATGCTCATCATGCAAAAGATCATGCAAACCCCACCCCATACTTAGAAACACATTGTCCCCAATGTGTAAATGAAGTAAAGAAGAGTGAAAGAAGGTTCTCACAATGTAAAAATGGTTTGCTATGGTATTTGGGATTCTCAATTGGAATTGATGTTGGATGATCCTATCAACCATGGTAGAGAGCTCTCAGTATTCATCGTAGCGTCGGGACCCGCGCTAGGCACCGCTAGCCGTCCAAGTTCCGCGTCCGCTCCACCCGTAATTGATGAGGGGTTCATCATCATCATTCTCATGCCAAGCAAGACTTCCAATGCTACTAAGGTTCTAGCACACACAAAGCACCCAAAACACAACCAAAAAATAGAAAAATTTAAACAAAAACAAAACAAGAAAGGGAAAATGTTACCAATGGGTTGCCTCCCACCAAGCGCTTCTTTAAGGTCATTAGCTTGACCAAACTCGGGGGCGTCTACTCAAGGTAAAGTGGGGCAATCATGTCCACCGGAGCTCCCGGGATATACTTCTTCAACCGGTGCCCATTCACCTTAAAGTTTTCACAATGCTCCCCTCCTATCTCAATAGCTCCATGGGGAAAGATCTTCTTTACCACATATGGCCCGGTCCATCTTGATTTGAGCTTTCCGGGAAAGAGCCGCAACCTTGAGTTGAAGAGAAGGACAAGGTCTCCTTCACTCAGCTCCTTGGGGATGATCCTCTTGTCATGCCACCGCTTGGTCCTCTCCTTGTAGATCCGGGCATTCTCGTATGCATCCAACCGGATCTCCTCAAGTGCGTTTGTTACGCTAAGATCGTGTGATGTGTGTACGCAATAAGCTTTAAATTTATACTCGTTATATTTATCCTAACTCCTAGCGAACCCGTAGTGTACGGGACGTTTGTAGTAGGGATAGTATTCCGAGGTCGAACACAAAGACTAAGGTGAAATCGAGTCAAACAATGGTCATAGATAGTGTTGATCTAATCAAAGAAAAAGTCAAGGAACAAAGAAATGAAAATGATGATGTTTTTGGTTTTTGTAGTGATCAAACAAGGATCACAAATCAAGAAAGACAATGAAACAAGCTAACAACTCAACTAGCAATCAAACAAGTAACTCAAAACACAAGTATACGATCAAGAGAGAAAAGTGGATTCTAGAGGTCAAGATTTCCGGTTATGGCATTGGACTCAAGGTTCTAAAGATTCTAAAGACAAGCTGCGGTGTTGGGAAAAGTGTTTCACTAATGGAAGCAATCACCGGGTAGGTCTCTCACTTCACTAGTCCCGCATCAAACTCCTATTACCGGGTAGGTCTCAAGGGGTTAAAATAAGGAATTCCGCACAAACCGGATACTACCTAAGGGGCAACCCTCTCCTTACCGGGTAAGTCTCGGAATAGGGAAGTCTCAAGCAATAATCCTAGCACACTCGATCCAATAGCGGCTTATGAGGCTCACTACTACCTAGAGTTCATCATCCTTGGTATCTAAGGTCGGAAATCATCAGGTAGATCTCTTCCCTCACTTAGATTGATAGCATTAGGTGATCCTAAGCTAAAGTAGGCTTAATAAACACTAGGATTTAAACAACCAAACACCCTAACATTCAGATTCATCATCTAAAGAGCAACAGGAGAATAAATCGGGCTGTTCTACAGCTAAATCGGTCGATCTGGTCATGAACAGGGCGATTTTTCTCACTGGTTTGGGTTTCGTGCATACAAATCATCCAAAACTAACATATAAGTCCATTCTATCACCACCCTAGCCATAACCATCAATCCATCACTCCAGAATCACAATAAACTAGCCAATAATATGCATATCAAGATCCAAAATCATCATACAAGCATACATGGTGTTCATAGATGGATAATGAAAGATAAGCAAGTAAAATCAATAAATCTCAACTGAATCCAAGTTGTAGCAAGACTTACAAACTCTTAAATGAAGATTCAAAACGTTCCTAACAATCCTTGCAATAGTTCTTCAATCCAAGATTACAAAAATCACTCAAAAGTCACTCAAAACTCACTATCACTCCTAGAATGGTGTTCTTCTTCTTCCTTCAATCCTTGAGAGTTTTTCTTCTCCTCCAATCTTTTCCCCCAAATTGGTGAGCTGTGAATGAGAGTGTGGGAGAGGAGATATGCCCAACAACAACCTGCAGGACCACTTATATTCTCCACCAAGAGCAAGGCCGGACAAGAGATCGTGGGACACGTGGCTTAAGCTGTCAAAGGCCCAAAAATCGACCCAGAGATAAAAATCGGCCGATTTAGCTGCTAGTTGGTCCGATTTTCTTCAGCAGAAACTTGTCATGATCGTCTAGCCATGAGTTGCTCCATTGCTTGCACCAATAGTGGTCTTTGTGTCTTTTGTTGCTCCAATTGTTCTCCTCCAAAGCTTTGGATGTGTACCACCATGAGGCTTGGCCCTCGAATGTATCGATTAATGTCCAAAAGACCCCCGAAATACCTACAAAGCAATGCACAAGTCCGTGTAGACGTCTATCTCGACAATTTACGTGAATTGAATGCAAACGTCGTGAATTAGTGCTAAACCATGCATGAATGAGTGAAAAATCTATCTAAATGATTATCTAAACCTAAGTCATAAATCGTGTTATAAAAAATACCCCATACTTAAGGTTTGCTCGTCCCCGAGCAAATTCCCAACTATAGACTAAGAGATGACATGATTTATGTATGCAGAAAAATGGCAAAATCTTTTTGGAGTTGGTGCTTCTAATATTGGATCACCTTCATAGTCATGTTTCATGGCAATGGACAAGCAATTATGCATCAAGTAAATGAAAGCATGGAAAGACAATTACACTTAACTTGATAGCATGCAATGAAATGTAAAGATGAAGAAGTCAAGATGATCATGAGTATATCCAATCTAAATCACTTAGCCTCACACACATGCAAGTAGGTTAAAAGGACTTGTAAAATAGAAGGCCAAGAAACGTTGTGATTAGGTGGGAATTTTCTAGGCTATGTGATGCTAATCCGGGAAAGAAACTAAACAACCACAACTTCACATTTCTTATCAACTTCCCTCAAGTGTATATTTTTCATTTTCTTTTCTTTCTTTTCTTTTTTTTTTATCTTTATTTATTTATTTATTTATTTATTTTTTATTTTTATTTTTGAGACAATGGCATTGGTGTACAAAAGCCGAAACCTTGGTGATTAGCCATCCTCGGGCTTTTTCTATTTTTCGAGGTGCATCCACACCGGGCACACATACCAAAGCTCGTTAGGACTATTGGTTTATTTGACTTTAGCAAGGCACCAACACCCGATTATGTGAAGTGTACCGAGTTACTTGTCATTTAAGCCAACGTCCCCAAACCTATGGCTACACTTTCGCAACAATTTCAGCACTTTATTCATGACATTCCTTTCATCAACAACTTCACCCCACATTTGCTTTTCACACACATCAATACACGAACATGCTCCTATTCCTGGATGGGTCAAAAGAGGTCAAATTTATCTCAATTGAGGTGCTCAAGCCAAATGGTCAGGATGAGAAGTAGAGGAAAATGAATTGCCTTAATCACTCCTAATTGATGTGCAAGAACTAGCATGCAATTTCGACTTTCAATCCTCAATTAAATCAAGGCAAGCATCATAATCACAAGTCATTCATGGAATTCAAGATAAGTATTTCAAGTCCACATATGCATTCATCAATTTAACACACAAGGCCATCCATAGCCAATCCACAAGACAAGGTTCATCATTAGGGTCATATCCAAGCCTAGAAAGCACAAAAATTTTTAAATTTTCTGATTTTTTTTTGGAATTTTCGAAATATGTATGTACAATGCAAGACATAATGAAACGTGTGACAAAATTAAACTATCCTAGATGCTAATCATGCAAGTGATCATGCAAACCCCACCCCATACTTAGAAACACATTGTCCCCAATGTGGAAACTAAATAAAGAAGTGAAAGAGAGTTCTCACAATGCAAAATTGGTGATGCTTTGGTATTTCGGGTCACATTGAATGATGATGGTGGATGATTGATCAAGGATGGTAGAGAGCTCTTGATGATCATTATGGCGTCGGAACCTGCGCTTGGCACCGTAAGCCGTCCAAGTTCCACGTCCGCTCCACCCATGCTTGATTGGAGATCATCACTTTCCTTGACAGAAGGAAAAATCGCCCCATAGCCCAGGAAAATCGGCCGATCTTCTGAAGAACAGGCCGATTTTTCTAGGTGATTTCCCCCTCATCCATGTGCTTGGATCTTGTACCTTCAACAGTTCCATGAGGCGTTCACATGACCTCCAACATCTCGTCACACACGACAACCAACAAGGCCTAGCACCCAAAAACACAAAAGAAAAACAAAGCACACCAAGAGTGAGATCAAACAAAAGAAAGAAAAAGAAAGGAAAAATATATACCAATGGGTTGCCTCCCATTAAGCGCTTCTTTAAGGTCATTAGCTTGACCAAATTCAGGAGCGTTTCAATCAAGGTGAAGCGGGGCAATCACTTCCACCGGGGCCTCCGGAATGTACTTCTTCAAACGGTGCCCATTCACCTTGAAGTCACCACAATGATCTCCTCCTATCTCTACCGCTCCATGAGGAAAGACTTTCTGCACAACATAGGGCCCGGTCCATCTTGATTTGAGCTTTCCGGGGAAGAGCCGCAACCTCGAGTTAAAGAGAAGCACCAAGTCGCCTTCATTCAACTCCTTTGGAAGGAGGCGCTTGTCATGCCAACGCTTGGTCCGCTCCTTGTAGATCCGGGCATTCTCATAAGCATTCAACCGGATCTCCTCAAGGGCGTTCATGTCTAGCAACCGCTTCTCTCCCGCCTCCTTGAGGTCAAAATTTAGCCACTTAATGGCCCAATAAGCTCTATGCTCCATCTCTACCGGAAGGTGGCAAGACTTGCCATAGACCAACTTGTAAGGAGTGGTGCCAATTGGTGTCTTGAAAGCGGTCCTATATGCCCACAAGGCATCATCGAGCTTCATAGCCCAATCCTTTCTCGTTCTTGAGACCGTCTTCTCGAGAATTCCCTTTATCTCCCGGTTGGAGATCTCCACTTGGCCACTAGTTTGGGGATGGTAAGGTGTTGCCACCTTATGAGTCACCCCATACTTAGCCAAAAGTGCCCCAAAGTTCCTATTGGTGAAGTGCTTCCCTCCATCACTTATGATCACCCTTGGTGTTCCAAACCTAGGGAAGATCACTCGGTTGAAGAACCGCACCACAACCTTGGCGTTATTTGTAGGTGAGGCGATTGCCTCCACCCATCTCGAAACATAGTCAACCGCCAATAGGATGTAGAGGTTGCCACATGAAGAAGGGAATGGTCCCATGAAGTCCACACCCCACACATCAAATATCTCTACCTCTTGTATGTTATTCAAGGGCATCTCATTTCTCTTTGAGATGTTGCCCGTCCTTTGGCAAGCATCACAAGCTACCACAAAGCCTTGCACATCCTTGAACAAACTTGGCCAAAAGAAGCCCGATTGCAACACTTTCGCACATGTCTTGTGTGCGCTAGCATGCCCTCCACACGGCAAGGAATGACAATGGCGGATCACACTCTCCACCTCTTCCTCCGGTATGCATCTTCTAAACATTCCATCCGGTCCTCTCTTGAACAAAAGTGGTTCACTCCAATAGTAGTGCCTCACATCCTTGAAGAACTTCTTCCTTTGGGCGTATGTCAATCCGGGAGGCACTTCCTCACACACAAGATAGTTCACAATGTCGGCATACCATGGCTCACTTCCTCTAGACACTTGGAACAAGCACTCCTCCACCATTTGCAATTGCTCATCCCGGAATGAGTCATCAATCGGGATGTCATCTTTGTCAAGCTCCAACGGTGGGAGTCTACTAAGGTGATCCGCGACGGAGTTCTCGGATCCTTTCTTGTCCCGGATTTCCAAATCAAACTCTTGAAGAAGAAGGATCCACCGAATCAACCTAGGCTTTGCATCCTTCTTGGTAAGGAGGTAACGGATCGCGGCATGATCCGTATAAACTATGACCTTCGCTCCAACAAGATATGAGCGGAACTTCTCAAAAGCATACACCACCGCTAGCAACTCCTTCTCGGTGGTAGCATAATTGAGTTGGGCATCATCTAGCGTCTTGCTAGCATAATAAATGGCATGAGTTCGCCCATCTTTCCTTTGCCCCAAAACAGCCCCAACGGCTACATCGCTTGCATCACACATGATCTCAAACGGTAAACTCCAATCCGGAGGTTGCATGATAGGTGCGGAGATCAAGGCGTTCTTCAACCTACAAAAAGCTTCAAGGCAATCTTTGGAGAAGACAAAATCAATATCCTTCATTAGTAGGTTAGTGAGAGGCTTAGAAATTTTAGAGAAGTCTTGAATAAACCTCCGGTAAAAACCGGCATGCCCTAGAAAGCTTCTTACCTCCTTCACCGAGGAAGGTGGCGGCAACTTCTCTATCGTCTCAATCTTGGCCCTATCAACCTCAATGCCACGGTTAGACACCAAGTGTCCTAACACAATACCTTTACTTACCATGAAGTGGCATTTTTCCCAATTCAAGACAAGATTTGTCTCCTCACATCTTTGCAATACTAATGACAAGTTAGCCAAGCAATCATCAAAGGAAGAACCATAAACAGAGAAATCATCCATGAACACTTCCATGATATTTTCAATGTATTCCGAAAAGATAGCCATCATACACCTTTGGAAGGTGGCGGGTGCATTACACAACCCAAATGGCATTCTCCTATATGCAAAAGTACCCCATGGACATGTAAAGGTGGTTTTCTCTTGGTCATCGGGGTGGATAGGGATTTGGAAGAATCCACTATAGCCATATAGGTAGCAAAAATGAGAATGTTGAGCTAACCTTTCTAGCATTTGGTCAATAAAGAAAAGGGGGAAGTGATCTTTCCTAAAGGCCATGTTAAGCTTCCTATAGTCAATACACATCCTCCACCCCGTAACCGTCCTAGTCGGGATTAGTTCATTGTTCTCATTGGTCACTACGGTCATCCCACCCTTCTTAGGAACTATAGAGACGGGACTAACCCACTTACTATCCGAGATAGGGTAGATTATCCCCGCATCTAGCAACTTAATGATTTCCTTTTTGACTACCTCTTTCATTATAGGATTCAATCTCCTTTGATGTTCAATAGAGGGTTTGTGGTTATCTTCCATCAATATCTTATGCATGCACAAAGAGGGCTTAATGCCAACAAGGTCATCAATGGTGTATCCTATTGCCTTTCTATGAAGTTTCAATTCATTCAACAATTTATCAAGTTCATCATCATTCAAAGATGCATTCACAATCACCGGATAAGTAGAATTTGAACCAAGGAAAGCATACTTTAAATGAGAAGGAAGAGGTTTAAGATCAAGTTGAGGAGGACCTTTTTCGGTTGGAGACGATCCATATAATGTAGGTTGAGATGATTGCAATGCCATGGAAGCCTCCTTGAAGTCCCTTGATGATTGCTCACATTCAAGTGGTTGGTGCTGAAAAGACTCAGGAAAATCGACCCAGGAGGAAAAATCGGCCGATTTTTCTTGCAGTGAGTCGATCTGAGTTTCTGTTTTTGCAAAACTGGATGAAATTTCAGCACAAGGACAAAAATCGGCCGATTTTGCCCAGGCAGGCCGATTTTTCTGGCTGTTTTTCTCTTCTTCTAGCACTTCAAATCCAACACTTGGTAGCTCGTCCAATGCATTCAAGGCCTTGATTACTTCATTGCTACTCTCCTCAACTCCTTCCTCCATCAAGCTTGAGCTAAGAACCTTCTCAAGTGGATTATTGAGCAAGATTGAGCTCACAACCTCTCTAGACTCCTCTTCTTCAACTATGTTGAATACATCTTCATCAAGGGTTGGTCCTTTCATCATTGTGGACAGCTTGAACTTGATGTTTTCTTCTCCAATGTTGAAGGAGAGGGTTCCATTCTTGCAATCTACTAGACATCCGGAAGTAGCTAGGAAAGGTCTCCCTAAGATGATAGGAACCGGATAGTCCGCCGGGATATCCAAAACAACAAAGTCTATGGGCACATAGAACTTCCCTAGTTGCACCGGAATGTCTTCCAAGATCCCAACCGGATGAGTGATTGAGCGGTCCGCCATGTAAAGAGTCATCTTGACCGGCTTTGGCTCTCCTAGCCCAACCTTGTTGCAAAGTGCAAGCGGGATGATGCTTACACTTGCCCCAAGATCGCATAGGGCGTCATACTTCACTTCTCCTACTCCGATTGGCACACAAAAGGATCCTGGATCCCTTAGCTTAGGAGGCATCTCCTCCTTCATCGTTTGAATCAACTCCGAGGATCTCTTTGTCATTCTTATCTCCCCATACTCCTCCAACTTCCTTTTGTTGGAGAGTATTTCCTTCAAGAACTTGCCATATGCCGGCATTCCTAAAATAGCATCCATGAACGGAATGTTAATATGCAATTTAGACATAAGTTCAAGGAATTTACCAAAGTGATTGTCCAAGCGAGCTCTTGCTCGTGATTGTGGGAACGGTAGTGGTGGCTTGTATGGAGGCGGTGCCACATATGTTGGCTCAACATCCTTGCTCTTGCCTCCATCTTCTTGCAATGGTTCTCCTTCATTCACCACTTGCTTCCCTTTAGCATTGTCCTTGGGCAAAGGGTCTTTCATACTCAACCCGCTCCTTGTAGTAATGGCCAACACTTGGCCTCTTGGGTTGTCTTCGGTCCTTCCGGGAAGCTTTCCCGGATCTCTATGTGCTTCACCCGCTTTTTGGAACACTTGTGCTTCCAACACTTTTTGAGCTTTGGAAATTGAAGTCACCGTGCTCTCAAGACAACTCAACCTTCCAAGCAATTGCTCAAACATCATTTCAGTTCTATCCTTTGGAGGTTGAGTGAATCCGGGTGGAGGTTCTTGTGAAGCCTTTGGCGGTGGAGTTGTGCTTGTGGAAGCGGGAGGGTTCAAGGCTCCATCCGGGTTAGAGTAGGAAAACCCGGGATGGTTATGGTTGGGCCGGTAATTGTTGAATTGCCGGTTGTTGTTGAAGTTCCTTGGGCCTTGATAGTTATTGTAATTGCCCCTTCCCATGTAATTCACATCCTCCTCCTTGGAAGATAAGTTAGCTTGTGGAAGCACTTGAGGGGTTGCTTGATTCTTCAAAGTTGTAGCACACAACTCCCTCAAGGACTTTAGCTCATTGTTGATGGCGTCAAGCTTGAAATTGCTCATGGTAACCTCACTCACCTCATATGCTCCCGCCTTTCTCCCTTCACTCTTCCTATGGGAGTGTTTCTCAATCACTAGAGCTTGCTTCTCCACAAACTCCCAAGCATCATCCACATTCTTCTCCATGAAAGTCCCACCGGAAAAAGATTGGAGCTTGAATTGGCTATCTTCATCAAGTCCTTTGAAGTAGATCTCCAATAGCTCAATTTTCGGTATGCCATGGTGTGGACAATCTAGGAGAAGGTCTTTGAATCTCTCCCAAGACTTGAACAAGCTCTCTCTATCCTTCATCACGAAGGCATTGATCTTCCCTCTTAATTCGGTAGTCTTGGAAGGTGGGAAGAACTTGGTCAAAAATTCGGTTGTCATCTCCTCCCAAGTACCAACTCGCCCTTGTGGAATAGATTGATACCAAGCTAAGGCTTTGTCCTTAAGAGAGAAGGAGAAAGCCCTAAGCTTATGGTTGTTGCTCTCCAATCTTGGCGGTCTAAGAGTCTCCATCAAAATCTCATAGTTCATCAAATGTTGATGAGGAGACTCTCCTTCCATCCCTCCAAATTGATTATGCCGGATCATTTGTAGAACTTGAGGGCGGAGCTCGTAGTTGTGGGATGCGGGATCTCCTAAGTTCACACCCGGACGGTGTGCTCTTTGTGCCGGATCCATACGTCTCCCTAAAGTTTGTGGCTCTTCAATAGCAATGGGTACAACCCTAACATTCGCCGCCGGCTGCTGTTGTGGTGGTGGAGGAGGTGGAGGTTGTTGACGATTAAGCTCTCCTTGTACAAGGGCTTGCCTAATCTCATCAATCTCCCTCCTAGTTTCTTCTTGCCTCTCATTGGCAAGTCTCCTTTCTTCCTCCAAGAGCTCATCTCTTAGCCTTATTTGCTCTAAGGCTTCATCCAATTCAGCTTGGAGATCTCTTCCGGCCATCTCTTTTCCCTTTTTAATGCTCTTGGATCTAGATCTAAGGGTTTTCTCCGGTTCGGGATCGAATGGAGCTAAATCCTTGCCACGAGATCTTCACATACACATAAAGAGTAAGAGATGTCCTGAAAAGCAAAGACACAAACCAAACAGAGATCAAAAGCAACAAGAAAGATCTACACTATAAACAATCACAAATAGACTCGATCTAGACCTAGTCCCCGGCAACGGCGCCAAAAACTTGTTACGCTAAGATCGTGTGATGTGTGTACGCAATAAGCTTTAAATTTATACTCGTTATATTTATCCTAACTCCTAGCGAACCCGCAGTGTACGGGACGTTTGTAGTAGGGATAGTATTCCGAGGTCGAACACAAAGACTAAGATGAAATCGAGTCAAATAATGGTCATAGATAGTGTTGATCTAATCAAAGAAAAAGTCAAGGAACAAAGAAATGAAAATGATGATGTTTTTGGTTTTTGTAGTGATCAAACAAGGATCACAAATCAAGAAAGACAATGAAACAAGCTAACAACTCAACTAGCAATCAAACAAGTAACTCAAAACACAAGTATACGATCAAGAGAGAAAAGTGGATTCTAGAGGTCAAGATTTCCGGTTATGGCATTGGACTCAAGGTTCTAAAGATTCTAAGGACAAGCTGCGGTGTTGGGAAAAGTGTTTCACTAATGGAAGCAATCACCGGGTAGGTCTCTCACTTCACTAGTCCCGCATCAAACTCCTATTACCGGGTAGGTCTCAAGGGGTTAAAATAAGGAATTCCGCACAAACCGGATACTACCTAAGGGGCAACCCTCTCCTTACCGGGTAAGTCTCGGAATAGGGAAGTCTCAAGCAATAATCCTAGCACACTCGATCCAATAGCGGCTTATGAGGCTCACTACTACCTAGAGTTCATCATCCTTGGTATCTAAGGTCGGAAATCATCGGGTAGATCTCTTCCCTCACATAGATTGATAGCATTAGGTGATCCTAAGCTAAAGTAGGCTTAATAAACACTAGGATTTAAACAACCAAACACCCTAACATTCAGATTCATCATCTAAAGAGCAACAGGAGAATAAATCGGGCTGTTTTACAGCTAAATCGGCCGATCTGGTCATGAACAGGGCGATTTTTCTCACTGGTTTGGGTTTCGTGCATACAAATCATCCAGAACTAACATATAAGTCCATTCTATCATCACCCTAGCCATAACCATCAATCCATCACTCCAGAATCACAATAAACTAGCCAATAATATGCATATCAAGATCCAAAATCATCATACAAGCATACATGGTGTTCATAGATGGATAATGAAAGATAAGCAAGTAAAATCAATAAATCTCAACTGAATCCAAGTTGTAGCAAGACTTACAAACTCTTAAATGAAGATTCAAAATGTTCCTAACAATCCTTGCAATAGTTCTTCAATCCAAGATTACAAAAATCACTCAAAAGTCACTCAAAACTCACTATCACTCCTAGAATGGTGTTCTTCTTCTTCCTTCAATCCTTGAGAGTTTTTCTTCTCCTCCAATCTTTTCCCCCAAATTGGTGAGCTGTGAATGAGAGTGTGGGAGAGGAGATATGCCCAGCAACAACCTACAGGACCACTTATATTCTCCACCAAGAGCAAGGCCGGACAAGAGATCGTGGGACACGTGGCTTAAGCTGTCAAAGGCCCAAAAATCGACCCAAAGATAAAAATCGGCCGATTTAGCTGCTAGTTGGTCCGATTTTCTTCAGCAGAAACTTGTCATGATCGTCTAGCCATGAGTTGCTCCATTGCTTGCACCAATAGTGGTCTTTGTGTCTTTTGTTGCTCCAATTGTGCTCCTCCAAAGCTTTGGATGTGTACCACCATGAGGCTTGGCCCTCGAATGTATCGGTTAATGTCCAAAAGACCCCCGAAATACCTACAAAGCAATGCACAAGTCCGTGTAGACGTCTATCTCGACAATTTACGTGAATTGAATGCAAACCTCGTGAATTAGTGCTAAACCATGCATGAATGAGTGAAAAATCTATCTAAATGATTACCTAAACCTAAGTCATAAATCGTGTTCTCTTTTCTCCGGCCTCTTTGAGATCAAAATTTAGCCACTTGATGGCCCAATGTGCTCTATGCTCTATTTCTACCGGAAGGTGGCAAGACTTGCCATAGACCAACTTGTAAGGAGTGGTGCCAATTGGTGTCTTGAAACCGGTCCTATATGCCCACAAGGCATCATTGAGCTTCATAGCCCAATCCTTTCTAGTTTTAGATACCGTCTTCTCGAGAATGGCCTTTATCTCCCGGTTGGAGATCTCCACTTGGCCACTAGTTTGGGGATGGTAAGGTGTTGCCACCTTATGAGTCACCCCATACTTAGCCAAAAGTGCCCCAAAGTTCCTATTGGTGAAGTGCTTCCCTCCATCACTTATGATCACCCTTGGTGTTCCAAACCTAGGAAAGATCACTCGGTTGAAGAAGCGCACCACAACCTTGGCGTCATTTGTAGGAGAGGCGATTGCCTCCACCCATATCGAAACATAGTCAACCGCCAATAGGATGTAGAGGTTGCCACATGAAGAAGGGAATGGTCCCATGAAGTCCACACCCCACACATCAAATATTTCCACTTCTTGTATGTTGTTCAAGGGCATCTCATTCCTCCTTGAGATGTTGCCCGTCCTTTGGCAAGCATCACAAGCTACCACAAAGCTTTGCACATCCTTGAACAAACTTGGCCAAAAGAAACCCGATTGGAACACTTTAGCACATGTCTTGTGTGAGCTAGCATGCCCTTCACATGGCAAGGAATGATAATGGCGGATCACACTCTCCACCTCATCCTCCGGTATGCATCTTCTAAACATTCCATCCGGCCCTCTCTTGAACAAAAGTGGCTCGCTCCAATAGTAATGCCTCACATCTTTGAAGAACTTCTTTCTTTGGGCATATGTCAAACCGGGAGGCACTTCCTCACACACTAAGTAGTTCACAATGTCGGCAAACCATGGCTCGCTTCCTCTAGACACTTGGAACAAGCATTCCTCCACCATTTGCAATTGCTCATCCCGGAACGAATCATCAATCGGGATGTCATCTCTTTCAAGCTCCAATGGTGGGAGTCTACTAAGGTGATCCGCCACTGAGTTCTCGGATCCTTTCTTGTCCCGGATTTCCAAATCAAACTCTTGAAGAAGAAGGATCCACCGAATCAACCTTGGTTTGGCATCCTTCTTTGTAAGTAGATAACGGATCGCAACATGATCCGTATAAACTATGACCTTCACTCCAACAAGATATGAGCGGAACTTCTCAAATGCATACACAACCGCCAGCAACTCCTTTTCGGTGGTGGCATAATTGAGTTGGGCATCATCTAGCGTCTTGCTAGCATAATAAATGGCATGAGTGCGCCCATCTTTCCTTTGCCCCAAAACAGCCCCAACGGCTACATCGCTTGCATCACACATGATCTCAAACGGTAGACTCCAATCCGGAGGTTGCATGATAGGTGCGGAGATCAAGGTGTTCTTCAACCTACAAAAAGCCTCAAGGCAATCTTTGGAGAAAACAAATTCAACATCCTTCATTAGTAGGTTAGTGAGAGGCTTAGAAATTTTAGAGAAGTCTTGAATAAACCTCCGGTAAAAACCGGCATGCCCTAAGAAACTCCTTACCCCTTTCACCGAGGTAGGTGGTGGCAACTTCTCTATCGTTTCAATTTTGGCCCTATCAACCTCAATGCCACGATTGGACACCAAGTGTCCCAACACAATACCTTCACTTACCATGAAGTGGCATTTTTCCCAATTCAAGACAAGATTTGTCTCCTCACATCTTTGCAATACTAATGACAAGTTAGCCAAGCAATTATCAAAGGAAGAACCATAAACAGAGAAATCATCCATGAACACTTCCATGATATTTTCAATGTATTCCGAAAAGATAGCCATCATACACCTTTGGAAGGTGGCGGGTGCATTACACAACCCAAATGGCATTCTACTATATGCAAAAGTACCCCATGGACATGTAAATGTTGTTTTCTCTTGGTCATCGGGGTGGATAGGGATTTGGAAGAATCCACTATAGCCATCTAAGTAGCAAAAATGAGAATGTTGAGCTAACCTTTCTAGCATTTGGTCAATGAAGGGAAGAGGGAAGTGATCTTTCCTAGAGGCCATGTTTAACTTCCTATAGTCAATACACATCCTCCATCCCGTAACCGTCCTAGTTGGGATTAGTTCATTATTCTCATTGGTCACTACGGTCATCCCACCCTTCTTAGGTACTACATGAACGGGACTAACCCACTTACTATCCGAGATAGGGTAGATAATTCCCGCATCTAGCAACTTAATGATTTCCTTTTTGACTTCCTCTTTTATTATAGGATTCAATCTCCTTTGATGTTCAATAGAGGGTTTGTGGTTGTCTTCCATCATTATCTTATGCATGCACAAAGAAGGATTTATGCCAACCAAATCATTAATAGTATAGCCAATGGCTTTCCTATGCAATCTTAGTTCATGCAACAACTTAGCAAGTTCATCATCACTCAAGCATGCATTAACAATCACCGGGTATGTAGAATTATCACCAAGGAAAGCATACTTTAAATGAGAGGGGAGGGGTTTGAGTTCAAGTTTAGGAGGACCTTTATCGAGTGTAGACGATCCAAATAAGGTTGGATGAGATGAATCCAAAGCAAATGAAGACCCTTCAAGGCTCCTTGAAGCTTGATCATCAATAAGGTCTGATTCAGGCGAAACCACGGCCACATCCACGGTTTGATCCAAGTCCACGGCTGTGGAAGCTGCCAAGCCTGCTTCTCGGAGTTGTCCAGAGAGTTCTACGGCCGTGGAACATAAATCTAGACCGTAGAACCTACAGGTGTTCAACACTTCTTCGTGGCCTTCAATTTGAGCCCTTGTCTCCTCTTCTAATGCTTCTAAGGCCTTGATCTCTTCATTGCAAGCCTCCTCAACACCTTCCTCCATCATACTTAAGGTAAGAACCTTCTCCAAGGGGTCCTTGATCAAGATTGAGCTCACAACTTCTCTAGATTCTTCTTGCTCGACTATGTTGAAGACATCCTCATCAAGGGTTGGCCCTTTCATCATTGTGGACAACTTGAACTTGATGTTCTCTTCTCCAATGTTGAAGGAGAGAGTCCCATTCTTGCAATCCACTAGGCACCCGGAAGTGGCTAGGAAAGGTCTTCCTAAGATGATGGGAACCGGATAGTCCGCCGGAATATCCAAGACAACAAAATCAATCGGCACATAGAATCCTCCTAGTTGCACCGGGATGTCTTCTAAGATCCCAACCGGATGAGTGATAGAACGGTCCGCCATATAGAGGGTCATCTTGACCGGTTTCGGCTCTCCTAGCCCAACCTTGTTGTAAAGCGCAAGCGGTATGATGCTTACACTTGCTCCAAGATCACAAAGGGCCTCATACTTCACATCTCCCACTCCAATTGGAACACAAAAGGAACCCGGATCTCTTAGCTTGGGAGGCATCTCCTCCTTCATTGTTTGGATCAATTCCGAGGATCTCTTAGTCATTCTTATCTCCCCATACTCCTCCAACTTCCTTTTGTTGGAGAGTATCTCCTTCAAGAATTTGCCATATGCCGGCATTCCTAAAATAGCATCCATGAACGGAATGTTAATATGCAATTTAGACATTAGTTCAAGGAACTTACCAAAGTGATTGTCCAAGCGAGCTCTTGCTCGTGATTGAGGGAACGGTAGTGGTGGCTTGTATGGAGGCGGTGCCACATAAGTTGGCTCTACATCCTTCTTCTTGCCTCCATATCCTTGCAATTTTTCCTCTTCTACCATTACTTGTTTCCCTTTAGCATTCTCCTTGGGCAAAGGATTTTTCATACTCAACCCGCTCCTTGTTGTAATGGCCAACACTTGGCCTCTTGGGTTGTCTTCGGTTCTTCCGGGAAGCTTTCCCGGATCTCTATGGGATTCACCCGCCTTTTGGAATACTTGTGCTTCCAACACCTTTTGAGCCTTAGAAATGGAAGTCACGGTGCTCTCAAGACCACTCAACCTTCCAAGCAATTGCTCAAACATCATTTCGGTCCTATCCTTTGGAGGTTGAGTAAATCCGGGTGGAGGTTCTTGTGAAGCCTTTGGTGGTGGGGTTGTGCTTGTGGAAGCGGGAGGGTTCAAGGCTCCGTCCGGGTTAGAATAGGAAAATCCGGGATGGTTGTGGTTGGGCCGGTAATTGTTGAATTGCCGGTTGTTGTTGAAGTTCCTTGGGCCTTGGTAGTTGTTGTAATTGCCCCTTCCCATGTAATTCACATCCTCCTCCTTGGAAGATAAGTTAGCTTGCGGAAGCACTTGAGGAGTTGCTTGGTTCTTCAAAGTTGTAGCACACAACTCCCTCAAGGACTTCAATTCATTGTTGATGGCGTCAAGCTTGAAGTTGCTCATGGTGACTTCACTCACCTCATATGCTCCCGCCTTTCTCCCTTCACTCTTCCTATGGGAGTATTTCTCAATCACTAGAGCTTGCTTCTCCACAAACTCCCAAGCTTCATCTACATGCTTCTCCATGAAAGTCCCACCGGAAAGAGATTGAAGCTTGAATTGGCTATCTTCATCAAGTCCCTTGAAGTAGATCTCCAATAGCTCAATTTTCGGTATGCTATGGTGTGGACAATCTAGGATAAGATCTTTGAACCTCTCCCAAGACTTGAATAAACTCTCCCTATCCTTCATCACGAAGGCATTGATCTTCCCTCTTAACTCGGTAGTCTTGGAAGGTGGGAAGAACTTAGTCAAAAACTCGGTTGTCATCTCCTCCCAAGTACCAACTCGCCCTTGTGGAATAGATTGATACCAAGCCAAGGCTTTATCCTTAAGAGAGAAAGAAAAAGCCCTAAGCTTATGGTTGTTGCTCTCCAATCTAGGCGGTCTAAGAGTCTCCATCAAGATCTCATAATTCATCAAGTGTTGATGAGGAGACTCTCCTTCCATTCCTCCAAATTGATTATGCCGGATCGTTTGTAGAACTTGAGGGCGGAGCTCGTAATCATGGGATGCGGGATCTCCTAAGTTCACACCCGGACGGTGTGCTCTTTGTGCCGGATCCATACGTTGCCCCAATGTTTGTGGCTCTTCCATAGCAATGGGCACAACCCTAATATTCACCGCCGCCGGCTGCGGTTGTGGTGGAGGTGGAGGAGGTTGTTGACGGTTAAGCTCTCTTTGCACAAGAGCTTGCCTAATCTCCTCAATCTCCCTCCTAGTTGCCTCTTGCCTCTCATTGGAAAGTCTCCTTTCATTCTCCAAAGCTTCATCCCTTATCCTAATTTGCTCTAAAGCCTCATCCAACTCAGCTTGGAGATCTCTTCCGGCCATCTCTTTTCCCTTTTTAATGCTCTTGGATCTAGATCTAAGGGTTTTCTCCGGTTCGGGATCGAATGGAGCTAAATCCTTGCCACGAGACCTTCGCATACACCTAAAGAGTAAGAGATGTCCTGAAACGCAAAGACACAAACCAACAAGAAATCAAAAGCAACAAGAAAGATCTACACTAATAAACAATCACAAAAGGACTCAATCTAGACCTAGTCCCCGGCAACGGCGCCAAAAACTTGTTACGCTCAGGATGTGATACGCAATGGGTTTTAAATTTATATTCTCGTTATATTTATCCTGACTCCCAACGAACCCGCAGTGTACGGGACGTTTGTAGTAGGGATAGTATTCCGAGGTCGAACACAAAGACTAAGGTGAGATTGATTCGATTTATGATTAAGTTTAGTGAAGATCTAGGTTAAGAAAAGAGAAAGAAATAAAGAAATGAAAATCTCAATGTTTTTGGTTGGTTTTCGGTGATCAATCAAAGATCACAAATCAATATAATAATCAACTAAGCTAACAAATCAACGCAAACAAACAAGCTAAACACGAGATATAGATCAAAGATAGAAAAGCGGATTCTAGGGGTTGGAAGTTCCGGTTATGGCATAGGACTCAAGCTATCTAATCATTCCTTGGATTTACTATGACATTTTGGGAGTAAGTGTTTCTAGATTGGGATCAATCACCGGGTAGGTCTCATGGTCCACTAGTCCATTCCTAAGGTCTCATCACCGGGTAAGTCTTTAAGAACCTAAGGATAGGAATTCTACACAAACCGGATTGTTACCTAGAGATCTAACCTATCCTTACCGGGTAAGTCTCGGAAAGGGAAGTTCTAAGCAACTATCATAGCACACTTAGTCCAATGGCGGCTTATGAGGCTCACCACTACCTATGGTTTGTCATCTTCGGAATCTAAGAGTAAGGATTACCGAGTAAGTCTCTCCTAACACTTAGTTGCCAACACTAGGTCACCGTAGGGTAGATTTAACTCAACAAACACTTAGGATTTCAACATTCTAACAATCTAAAGCTAGATCCATCAAACAAGGGGGAATTACGGGCTGTTCTACACCTTCCACGGTCGTGGAAAGGCAAGAACAAACCGTGGACTCCAAGAGAAACTACGTCCAAGCAAGAGAGTCATCCAAGGGCTAATCTAAGTCCATCCTATCATAGTCCTAGCCATAACCATTCCTTCCTTACCCTAGAATCACATCTATTTAGCCTACAACATTCATCATAGCAATCAAAATCATCAAACATAAAATCATGACTTCCATTTGTAAGATAATGTAGAGAAAGAGATGAACTAGAGAAGTAAACAAACCAAGCTGAAAAATGGAATTAGAATGACTCACAACCCTTCTTAAAGAAGGTTCAAATGGTTCATACAAGTCTAGAAATCGATTCCGAAATTCTTCACTACAAAGCTATCAAGTCTATCAATGGTGTGTTCTTCTTCTTCTCCAATGAAGCTCTTCTCCAATGGTAGCTTCCTTCTACCTCCTTCTTCCCAATAATCTTCTTGTTGAGAGAATATTTTGATTGGATGATAGTGGATAATGGAGAGCTGCTCCAAGATGATTCTCTCAGCCAATGCAGGACCACTTTTATACTACAACTTTGCAAGAGTTGGCCAAGAGATCGTGGCACAACTGTCACGAAAACCTGGCAAAATCCACGGGTAGAATCACGGCCGTGGAGTGTCAGTGAACCGTGATTCTGTGCTTCAGCTTTGCCTTTGATCATTAAGCTTCGATTCGGTGCATGGCTTGTGTTGGCAAGGTTCCATGAGTCCTCCTAGCCTTTAGCTTGCATCCTAATGAGTCCGAGGGTGTGTTATCTTGACGAACGATCCTCAAACGTATCGTTTTAGCTCCTAAATCTCCCAAAATACCTACAAATCAATGCACAAGTCCGTGTAGACGTCTATCTCGACAAAATACGTGAATTGAGTGCAAACGTCGTGAACTAGTGCTAAACTATGCATGAATGAGCGAGAAATCTATCTAAATGATTACCTAAACCTAAGTCGTAAATCGTGTTATCATTCTTTTCCCCCAAAATCACTACAACTGGTTCCTATGGGGTACTTAATCTGTTTCTCAGCAAATGCAAGGGCAACCAAAGCCTAATTCGAAGCAAAACAGTGAAAAGGAGAGAGGTTAGGGTTTTTTCGATGTTTACCCTGATTCGGTCGATTCAGTTCGTTTTTCTCGCAGATTTACGCTTGCACTGGGATCCTCTATCCTTCCTTTGCAATTTGGAAGCAAGAATCGTTAAAAACGATCGAAGAAGGGCGCAGCGAGGTGAGGGGGCTGCCGCGGTCGAGGAGAGGTAAAAAGAAGAGGGAGAAATTCAGCCCCCCTTTTATACCCTTTCTGGAACTGCTATCAACTCAGTCAAGGTGGTCTCGACTGGACCGAGGTGGTACGGATCGAGGTGGATCTTCAGAAACCCTAGTCGCCTTGGTTGCTCAAGAATCACCTCGGTCGAGGTGCTTTTACAACAACCGAGATGTGCCTCAGTCAAACTCCGTCTTCTCAAATTCTTGAACTTCTGTCCTTCCAATTATGCTCCTGGTTTGTACTTCTTCCTTAGATGTCACCTGTTGTCTGTCTAGGACGCCAAAAACAAAACAAAGCAAAGCAAAAGCAAACTATTTAAGCTAGACTAGAAAAAGGGAAAAGAAAGCAATACCTTGGGTTGTCTCCCAAGAAGCGCTTGGTTTAAGGTCGCTAGCTGGACCATAGTGCGTCTCAAACGTGATGGGAGGTGCCCTCACCCCATACTTCACCTCCATCGTGGGGTGAAGTAAGTAAGTCTATCAAACGCTCCAACAAGTGTAAGTGCTCATCGGGGAATGAATCGTCTATGGGTGGGTCGTCCTTCTCGCGTGAAGATGCAGGTAGCCGGCTGAGGTGATCCGCAACAGAACTTTGGGATCCCTTCTTATCCAAGATCTCTAAGTCAAACTCTTGAAGCAAGAGAATCCATCGAATAAGGCGTGGCTTGGCATCTTTCTTAACAAGCAAGTAAAGGATGGCTGCGTGGTCGGTGTAGGCAATGACTTTCGCCCCTACTAAGTAAGAATGAAACTTCTCGAAAGCATATACAACCGCCAATAACTCCTTCTCGGTGGTAGCGTAGTTGCGCTGGGCTATATCTAGCGTCTTGCTAGCATAATAAATGGCGGTGGTCCGGCCATCCTTCTTCTGTCCAAGCACCACTCCTACGGCTACATCACTAGCATCGCACATGATCTCAAAGGGCAAGGTCCAATCCGGAGGTTGGATAATGGGAGTGGAGATCAACGCTCCCTTAATCTTGTAAAATACATCAAGACACTCCTGCGAAAACTCAAAAACAACATCTTTATTCAAGAGGTTAGTTAGAGGTTTAGAAATCTTGGAGATGTCCTTGATGAATCTCCTGTAGAAACCTGCATGCCCGAGGAAACTCCTCACACCTTTAACAGAACAAGGAGGAGGGAGTTTCTCAATAGTCTCGATCTTAGCGCGATCGACCTCAATGCCTCAATTAGAAACGAGGTGTCCTAGCACAATACCTTCATTAACCATAAAATGACACTTCTCCCAATTCAAAACAAGATTAGTGTCCTCACATCGTTGTAGCACTAGAGAAAGGTTAGATAGACAATCATCAAAAGAGGAACCATATACTGAAAAATCATCCATAAATACCTCCATGATCTCCTCTATATACTCGGAAAAGATAGCCATCATGCATCGCTGGAAGGTCGCGGGTGCATTGCACAATCCAAATGGCATCCTCCTATAAGCAAATGTCCCCCATGGACAAGTGAAAGTGGTCTTCTCCTGATCATCCGGATGGATTGGAATCTGGAAGAATCCACTATAGCCGTCTAAGTAGCAAAAGTGTAAATGTTGGGCCAACCGTTCGAGCATTTGATCAATGAAGGGAAGTGGAAAATGGTCCTTCCGAGTGGCTGTGTTCAGCTTCCTATAATCAATGCAAACCCTCCAGCCCGTGACGGTCCTGGTTGGGATTAACTCGTTGTTCTTATTCGTCACAACGGTCATCCCTCCTTTCTTCGGAACTACATGCACCGGGCTAACCCATTTGCTGTCCGAGATAGGATATATGATACCTGAATCCAACAACTTAAGAATTTCTTTCTTCACAACCTCTTTCATGATCGGATTTAACCGTCTTTGAGGTTCCCGTGAAGTCTTATGATCTTCCTCCATTAGAATTCTATGCATGCAGAAAGAGGGCTTAATGCCAATAAGATCATCTATAGTATAACCCAAAGCCTTTTGATGCTTTCTCAGGACATGCATTAGTTTAGACAATTCAGATTCGGAGAGGGAAGCGCTAACAATAACGGGATAAGTGGAATCTGGTCCAAGAAAGACATACCTCAAGTGATTTGGGAGTTGTTTAAGCTCCACAACTGGGGGTGCTTTCTGAGGGGAGTCTTGGCTTCCTCCTTCCAGTGGAGTAGATTTAGAAACTGGACTTCTGGAAGTCTCAGTTGAAATTGTCTCGCCTTCGACCTCGGTCAAGGTGCAGAGGCGTTGACCGAGATGTTCTTCAGTCGCCTCGCTCAGTCCAGAAAGTGCCTCGGTCGAGGTACTGTAACTGGAACCGAAATTGGAGATCTTCGTCTCCTGGATTAGCTTCTCAGTTTTAGCTCCTGGATCTTCTTCCAGCGCTTTTAAGCTCCGTATATCTGCATCACAAGAGGCATCTATACCTTCCTCCTTTAAACTGAAACTAATAACTCGTTCAAGTGGATCGTTAATAAGGATAGAGCTCACCAATTCCCTTGATTCTTCTTCATCGTAGATGTTGAAGATATCATCGCTTAGTTGCTCCCCTTTCATGGCCGCAAGTAGTGCGAACTCCACTTCATCTCCACCAATGTTGAATTTCAACTTGGCATTCTTACAATCCACGTTGCAACCCGAAGTTGCTAGAAATGGTCTCCCGAGAATAATAGGAACAGGATAATCAGCGGGAATGTCAAGTACAACAAAGTCTATTGGTAAATAGAAGTTACCTAACTTGACAGGAACGTCTTCCAAAATGCCCACGGGATGGGTAATGGAGCGGTCCGCCATGTACAATCGAATCTTGACCGGCTTGGGCTCTCCAAGTCCGATCTTCACACATAGTTCCAGCGGAATGATGCTCACGCTGGCTCCTAGATCGCATAAGGCTTCACAAGTGACATCCCCAACTTGAACAGGAATGCAAAATGAGCCGGGATCTCTCAACTTAGGTGGCATCTTCTCCTCATGATTTTTATGAGCTCCGAGGATTTAGATGTCATCCTTACTTCACCAATATCTTCCAACTTCCTCTTCCTTGATAAGAGTTCTTTCAAGAACTTCCCATAGGCGGGCATCCCTAGAATAGCATCAAGGAAAGGAATGTTAATGTGTAGTTTATTCATCAAGTAAAGGAACTTACCAAAGTGCTTGTCTAGATGTGCTCTGGCCCTTGACTGGGGGAATGGAAGTGGTGGTTTGTATGCAGGAGGTGGAACATAAACTTCAGTTTTCCCCTCCGCTTTCTGTGGCTCCACCTCGGTTGGCATCTCGGCCGAAGTGTTCTTCGACTGCACCTGGACCGAGGTGGTCTTCGTTGGTACTGGCACCGACCGAGGCACTGGATCTGTAGTTTTCAGTCCACTCCTCGTTATTATGGCCATGATCTGGCCCTTAGGGTTGCTTTCCGTCCTTGTTGGAAGCTTCCCTGGATC
The DNA here is from genome assembly GCA_033239125.1 of Fagopyrum homotropicum. Taxonomy (NCBI): domain Eukaryota; kingdom Viridiplantae; phylum Streptophyta; class Magnoliopsida; order Caryophyllales; family Polygonaceae; genus Fagopyrum; species Fagopyrum homotropicum. The sequence goes on from BSWB01000003.1 coordinate 66,911,662, forward strand.
TCTTGGCGCTTCATTAGCCCTACTAGCAAGTTGTTGTTCAAAGGCCTTTTGGGCCTTCGAAAATGAAGTCATGGATATCTCCATAGCACTAAGCTTGATCAAGATAGCCTCCAGCACCGCGTCTTTCTTTTCCGGCTGAGACGAACTTGATCCTTGCCCCTGGCTCTTTAATGGAGTAGAAGAAGAAGAAGGGGAAGAGAGAAAAGGATTAGAGGAATCGTTAGAATTGGAGTTAGAATGATTGTTACCAGAATTTTGGTTGTTTGCCCTCCAATTGTTGCTATTGGATCCTCTATTGTTGTTGTAGTTGTTGTTCCGGGAACCGTTGTTGTTGTTGTTACGGTATCCATTGTTGTTGTTCCTTTGTCCTTGATCTTCCTTCTTGGTTTGAGCAACCAAGAGTTCCTTCAATTGCTTCACGTCATTCTTCAAAGATGTGAGTTGATTGTTGTTTGGCTGAGTATCTTGGAAGTTAACTCTTTTAACTCCACCTTCAGCTCCTTGATGGGTGTATTTCTCCATATGCAAAGCTTGCTTCTCGATAAAGTCCCAAGCTTCGTCAATCGCCATGTCCATAAAGGTACCGGCGGAGAGTAGTTGGAGGTTGAACTGGGTGCTTCCGTCCAGTCCCTTGAAGTATATCTCCACCAACTCTATCTTTGGAGTCCCATGATGTGGGCAATCCAAAAGAATGTCTTTAAACCTCTCCCATGACTTGGACAAGCTCTCCTTGTCCTTCATAATGAATGCATTGATCTTCCCGCTCATTTTAGCGGTCTAAGAGGGGGGAAAGAATTTAGTCAAGAATTCCGTAGTCATCTCCTCCCAAGTGCTGATTTTTCCTGGTGGAAGAGATTGATACCAAGTAAGAGCTCTATCTTTTAAAGAAAAGTAAAAAGGTCTTAGCTTGTAGTTGTTGTTTTCAATTCTTGAGGGTCTCAAGGTCTCCATCAAGATCTCATAGTTTTGAAGATATTGATGTGGGGATTCCTTCTCTAGCCCTCCAAACTGGCATTGGTGAATCATGGAAAGAACTTGCGGTCAAAGTTCGTAGTCATGGTCCGCTGGATCTCCTAGGTTAACTCCTGGACGCCTTAGTTGTTGATTGGGGTCCATCCTTTGACCTAGGGTTTGTGGGATTCCTGCAAAAAGAGCGCCTCGGACTGGCATCCGAGGTGGAAGTACCTCGGCCAGGGCGTTAGGTACTGGAACCTGCCTCGGTCGAGGGTCTGCAATTGGGACCTGCATCGGTCCAGCATCGGGAACTGGATCTTCCCTCGGTCGAAGTAGATACTGGTCTCGTAGGGCTGCCATATCTGCTTCGATTGCTTCAGTCCTGGTGCGAGTTTCTTCTTTCTCTTGCCTTAGTTCTTCCCTACTGAGGCGTAACTGTTCTAGCGCCTCTTTCAACTCGGCCTCAAGATCGCGATTGTCTTGGTTGGCCATCTTCGCTTCACTCAAGCGTCGTTTGTTTGTCTTTTCTGTTCGGGATCGTAAGGAACGATTTCCTTCCCAGTGCGGGTTCTTCGCATAAACCTAAGAAAGAACCTGCAAATGTCACTCAAGTAGAGTGGTTAGTAGACACGGGGGCAAGTGCCCCTAAAGCAAACCGTAACCGGCTCGGTCGAGACCAAGTCCCCGGCAACGGCGCCAAAAACTTGTTCGATCCAAACGGTGTGTACAAGCTTTAAATTTATAACCCTAGACGTAAGCTTAAAACAAGGATGCGAACCCACAGTGTACGGGTCAATCGTAGTAAAAAGCAAGAAATTTCAGGGGTCGATCACAAGGACTTAGTGAAACAAAGTCGGAATAGGTAAGCTTTAACAATCACTAACCACAAAGAAATTAAAACAATCAAAGATGATAAAAGTCAATAAAGGAAATATGCAATTCTAGGGATTAAAGCATCTAGTTGTGGTTCCAACTCAAGATCTAAAGATAAGCGGACAAAGCTGAGATTTTTGCATAGGGAAGGTGTTTCTAAAGTGGATTAGATTACCGGGTAAGTCTCACCAATCACTAATCCCAAACCGTAACTCCTATTACCGGGTAAGTCTCAAGGAATTAAGATAAAGAACTATAACCTCAAACTAACACACCATCTAAGGGAATAGAATCAACCTTTACCGGGTAAGTCTCGGGCTAACTCACAAAGATGGGATGAAAGCACACTCAAACCCCAATAAAGGATAAACCTTTATTTCCTACACTTATGATCTTAGGTAAACAAACTAAGGAATTACCGGGTAAGTCTCATCCTGAGCTTGCATTGAACCAGGAAAGGTGTAATAAGAATAGGATTTGGCAAACTCTAACACTTAACTCTCAATTTCGGATCAGATAAGTCACCTCGGTCAAACGAATTCTACCCCGGCCGAGATGTTCATCGACTGAGCGAGATGCTTAGGGTTAAGGTAAAGACTCGAACTTTCAAGGTCCTATTGTGATTTAAGATTATTCTATCATTGTTTTTACCACAACCTTCAGCCAATCACCCTAGAATCACACAAAGAGATTAACCACTCATCATCATGAAAGTATTAATCAAATATATGGGAAGAAAGAGAATAATTGAACAAGAAAACCTTAAGAGAAATGCTTCAATAACTGAATCAATTATCAAAACCACAAGCGTTCCTTGGATAGAAATCTAACAAGACAACAAACAAGAAGGGAATCTAAGATGATCTTACAAAACCCTTCAAAAGCTATAAAAGCTATAAACTTCCTTCTTCAACCTTCAAAAAGGTTCTTCAAATCTCCCAACTAGAGTATGGTTGCTGCGGTGTATAAAACACAATCGGTGGTATAGCATGTGATAGCGGATCCCGGATTTGTGGGAAATCCGACCCTTTTTATAGGAAAATTACTCTCCAAAGATAAGATATCTTAGAAAGATCTCTTTCTATAAAAATAGGTAAAATATATGATCTAGCATATCTTCTTCCTTCCAGGAGCCAAGCCTAAAAATATAAGATCCTCTTTCCAAAGATAAAAAATCTCAGCCAAGAATAAAATATTCTCGCCGCGTCCCAGGTGTTCGCCTCGGTCGAGTCGACTTCTTTGGATCACCTTGGTCGAGGTGACTCTGTAGTCAACCGAGGTGAGTCACAACTGAATTTGAAATCTCTCAAATCCGGTCCAAAGTGAATCTTCTAGTCCATGGCTATGCTTCCTGGATGTTTCCTTATGTTCCTGAATGTAGCTCCAATGACTCCATAGCTCCTTTTGCTCCTTTTTGATGCAAAACGTGCCATTTTACCTACGATTACAACAAAACTAGGTGTAGACCTCGATTCCCGTAAAGGTAGATGAAATGGTAATATAATCACATATTATACATACAAACATGTAGATTATTGAAGATAAAACGTCCAAACAAACCCCAAAATATAGACAATAATTCATGCTATCATCTCACTAGTGCACCCATCATCCGATCTCCAAATTGGGAGAAGCCCTTTGAGATCATGTACGACGCCAACGACTATGCTCTAGGAGCCATCCTAGCACAAAAGGACGGAAGAGTATCACATATCATCCATTATGCATTCATGACGCTTAATGGAGCTCAAAGAAACTACTCCACCACGAGAAGGAGATGTTAGCGGTGGTGTTTGCACTAGAGAAGTTCAGACAATACCTCCTTGGTGTAAAGGTAATAGTATTCACTGACCATGCAGCCCTCCGGTACCTCATGACAAAGAAGGAAGTAAAGCCAAGGTTGATTCGGTGGGTGCTTGATAGCATGAAATATGACCATATTTTAGGCACTTAATTCGGTTGTTTTTCCCCTTTAGTTGTGTACATGGCTAAGAGTTTTAAGCATTTATGAGCACATTCACCTATTTTGTCGATATAGAGATCTACACGAGCTTTGTTGTATTTTTAGGTGAATAAAGGCTTGGATTGGAGCATATATGAGAGAGTAGGAGTATTTGATCATGCTAGGCATCAAGAGGATGCATTGGAGAAGCTAAGAAAGGAGCATGATTAAAGAGCTTTACGAAACAAAGGCTTCTACAAGGGAATTAGAGTTTCCACGGCCAAACATAGAGAACCAAAACCGTGGTTTAGGCATTGAGGGCGTGGAAAACAAGGTCGAGAGCAACAGAAAGGTTCCACGATCGTGGAAGTTTACACTAGACCGTGATTTTTATAACGGTTGCCATATATTTGCCACCTCAGCAACAATTATTAGGCTTTTCGTACTCTACTTTTCCCCTATAAGAAGGCTGAAGAAAGGAGAAATTAAGGACGCTGCATACATCCCACACGGAGTGCATTTTGGAAGATTGCTTAGGAAGATCTTATTGCGTACAAGGAAGATTCCGAGACAGACGCAATTTGAGATTGCATATTTGGAGAATATCTTAGGATTCCTTTCGAAAACGGATTGACATAATTGTTCTAGAGATTGTTGTGAGGTTTTCTGTTCCCTATTCCGCATACATTGAACACATACTCATTGGATTGAATTGAGATTGATTGTTTGATTATTATTGAGTTTTCGAGGTTTTACCCTTTTTCTCTTTTACACTTGATTATTGATTTTACAATGATGATTGTTGGCTAAAACCCTTTAGCGATTCTAGGGTGAAGGGTTGATAGTTGTGGCATAGATGATGATAGATTGCACTTAAACGGATTGGACCCTGAGAGTTGCGAGAAACCTCATCATCGACCTTTTCCACGGCCTATTCTTGAGTTCCACGGCCGTGGTTCTTCAAGATCTAGCCGTGGTTTCTTCTGTCGTACGACCCTTGTTTTTGCTTTGATCCAAAGTTAGAGATTTGCCTTAACCTAGCCTTGGCTTGCCTTTTCTAGGTAGTAGTGAGACTCAACATCCTCTATTTTGGTTTCGAGTGTCAAAACCTTAACCGTTTTGGCCTATCTTTGATTCCCTTGGGTTTGGGCATGGGTATTTGAGAGTAATTTTTATCCTTTGATCCTTTCTATAGTGCAGCCTCAACAACCTTTATAGAGAGAGCCCTTGGGTGAGACATATAGGGTTTTGGAACTTCACCGTACATAACCTTACATTAGATATACCTTTGCAATCCCGACTTTGTCCTTACATCTATAGAATATCTTGAATCAATTTCCACAATTGGATATCCAGATCTTTAGAATTGATGTTTTCCCATTATTATTTGCAAAGCTTCTATATTTATTTGCTTGACAATTTGTGAACTGATTTTGTTCCCCCCAAACCCGTGAGTTCGATACTCTGGAATTCTTGCTTTACTACGCTGATCCGTACACTGCGGGTTCGCTTTTGCTTGATTTCAGTTTTATAAATTTTAGAATTTGACGCACACACTTTTGAGCGAACATTGCTCCTTCTAAGCAAAGTCAATTTGGAAATCCGAGACAAGAAGGGAGCAGAAAACCTTGTGGCCGACCACTTGAGCAGACTGGTGAAGGAGGAGGAAGATCCAGCGAGAGGAAGAGCCATACTTGGGAGTTTTCCAAACGATACACTCTACAAAACTCTCTGTTGTGTAACCGCCCCTGCGCATCCAGAGTCCCGCCCCCGCGCCTTGCCCCTGCGGCTAGAGACTAGCGCCCCTGTGCCTCCTCCGCCCCTGCGTGATGTTCTGGCCGCTCATGCGGATTACACGACAGAGGTTTTGTTTAAGCTTCACTCTTTGAAACCATGGTTTGCTGACATTTTAAATTTATTGTTAGAGGTGAGTACCCTCCAGACTTCACCAAAGCACGGCGAGAGAAGGTGAAGGCCGAAGCAAGGCACTACGTTTGGGATGATCCATATCTTTGGAAGCATTGTAGTGATCAGGTAATACGCCGTTGCATCCTGGATAATGAGGTACAATCTGTTCTCTCATTTTGTCATTTTGAAGCATGTGGGGGACATTTTGGGGCCAACAAAATAGCTAGGAAAGTCTTAGATGCGGGATTCTTTTGGCCATACATCTTTCGATACGCTTTTGCGTTTTTTAAGGTGTGTGATAGGTGCCAAAGAGTGGGTAATGTTTCTAGGATAAATGAAATGCCTCAATCTACACTTATATTTTGCAAAATTTTTGATGTTTGGGGATAGATTTCATGGGCCCTTTTCCTACCTCTTTTTGGCATACTTATATATTACTTGCGGTGGACTATGTTTCCAAGTGGGTGGAAGCAAAGACCACCAAAACTGATGATTCTAAAGTTGTTGCAGCATTTCTTAAGGACAGTATTTTTGCAAGGTTTGACATCCCCAAGGCTTTGATAAGTGATAGGGGAACTCACTTTTGCAATAAGACAATCACCGCTCTCCTTAAGAAGTACCATGTCCATCAACGTGTGTCAACGGCCTACCACCCACAAACAAACAGTCAAGCGGAAGTGTCAAACCGGGAGATCAAAGCCGTCCTTGAAAAGAAGGTTTCCCCGGAAGGAAAGATTGGAGTTTTAGGCTCAATGGCGCTTTATGGGCATACCGAACATCGTACAAGACTCCTATTAGAATGTCCCCATTCTGACTTGTGTTCGGAACGGCTTGCCACCTTCCGGTGGAGCTAGAACACAAGGCATGGTGGGCGGTGAAGAAATGCAACATGAACGTGGGGAGTTCCGGAAGCTTCAATTGCAATAGATAGAGGAATTAAGGCTCGATGCATACGACCATGCCACTGCATACAAAGAAAAGACAAAAGCATGGCATGACCGGAACATTCTCCGAAAGGACTTTAAAGCACGTAACAAAATCCTCCTATTTCAATCCCGTTTAAAACTTTTTGCAGGAAAGCTATGATCAAGGTGGACAAGTCCATATGTGATAGCCGAGGTCCATCCACATGGTGCTGTGGATCTTTACGATCTACAAACACACAAGATATTCAAGGTCAATGGACAAAGGCTCAAGCCCTATCTTGAAGGAGTGAAGAATGATCCCATAGACGAGATGGTGTTAGAGGAGGCCCAAGCAGACAAGTAAGGTTCTTACGTCGAACCAACGACGTAAAACAAAGGCGCTGCTCGGGAGGCAACCCGAGAAAATAAGAAGAGGAGCCACTGTCAAGATATCCACCCCTGCGGCCCTTTGTCACCGCCCCTGTGGTGACAACCCATGCCCAGTGCCGCCCGACGCTGGGACTGCGCCAACTCAAACACTGTCACCGCCCCTGCGGTGACAAACCCCCGTCGATACGGCTCCCCACTTGACAGAAGCCCCAACGCCGCCCCTGCGCTGAGTCTGCGTCTCCCCTTCTCTTGTCACCGCCCCTGCGATGACAAGCCCTCGTCCCTGCGGATTTACCTAGAAAAGAAAAAAAAAAAAGTCAAAAAGACCCTACATCTACCCCTCCCACCCCTCTCTCTCCTCCTCACCTACCACTCATATCTCTCTCGATCCATCCCTCACAAAATCCCTCACGCCCCTACGCTCAAACCCCTCGCCTCCTCAAGCCACCTCTATGCAGCTTTGCCCGCCGCCCTTGCGCCACCACTGCGCCGCCTTCCATCACGCCACCAGCCCGCTCCTGCGCCACCCTCTGTCACTCACCACCACCAACCCTCATCCCTCACAACTAAGACCTAACCACCTCCCACCACACTCAGCCACCACCAACCACAATCCACCACCACCGGCAGCCTTCACCACCACAAGCAACTCCGGAAGTAGCCGCCTAGGTGCCACCTTCATCGAAGTTGTCATAAAATCGCCAATCTAGACTTCTCCCGCCCATACGCCTTCCAGCTGCCGCCCATGTGCCATCCCGCCCCTGCGGATCACCCGACCGCCTCTACGGAAAACACAATAGAGGGTTCGTCTTCATTCTCTGTTTTTGTGATTTCTAATTTCTTTGCTTCAATCATTGCAAGAATGGAACCACAAAGGAAATACAAGATGTCTGAGGTGGAGAAGGCCCGTTACGGGATTGTGCAAGACCGAGTGGTGTATGCAAATCGGTTTTTGCACATTCTGACTTTGGAGAAGCTTGGCATGTTGGAGAGCATGCAATTCTTCCTTGACAATGTTGGGCTCGGGGATTTCCTGAAGAAGAGTGCTCCCACATACCCCGAGCTCAGTCGCCAGTTCATCGCCACTTTCAACATGGAGAAGGAGGACCATGTGTGTGTCGGCCTCACCTTCAAGTATAACAAAAAGAAGTACAAGGTTGACTTCTCACAGCTGCAGGATGCTTTTGGGGTGACTCTTAACCCCTTTGACAAATGGTGGGTGTTAGCATGAAATATGGCGATATTCTAGGCACTAATTTTGGTTGTTTTTCCCTTATTATTGTGTACATGGATAAGGTTTTGAAGCAAATGTTAGCTTGTTCATCTATTTTGTCGATATGGAGGTCTACACTAGCTTTGTGTTGATTATAGGTGAATAGGAGCTAGAATTGGAGCATTTGAGAGAGAAAAGGGAGTAATCGATCATGTTCGAGAATTATGAGATACATCAAAGAAGCTAAGGAAGGAGCTAGGATGAAGAATGACACGAAACAAAAGCAACAACAAGCAATATGCACTTCCACGCCCTGAATTACGGCCGTGTAGAAGATGATTTGAAGTCCACGCTCTAAACCACGGCCGTGGACTTGACATTTTGAACGTGGAAGATATTTTGAAGCACTCTAGTAAGTTACACGGTCTAAATTACGGTCGTGGAAGTCACAAAGCACCGTAATCTGTTTCCACACTCTAAACCACGGTCGTGGAAGGCTGTGAGACCGTGATTTACGCAATCTTTTGACGTGTCATTATTTGCCACGTCATTTACGTATTGGGCCTTGACGGTAACTCTTTCTCGTCTTATAAAAAGGCTGGAAAAGAGAATTTCGAGGACGGCCGCTTACCCTTGTTTTCAGCACTCTTGCTTAGGGTTGATTGTAAGTCGCCGAGAGTTGCGGAAACGCCGGATTGTTGGAGATTGGAGATTGCTCACAACGGAAGTTTAGCCTTTTTCTTAGGTTTTGATATTGAAGATGGATTGACATCTCGTTCTTTGTACTTGCCTTAGATCATTGTGAGGTTTTGTGTTATATATTCTGAATCCATTGACATTGCTTCTTGTGTTTCGGATTTGAGAATTGGTTTTGAAGTTTTATTGAGTATTCGAGGGTTTTTCATCTTTCATTCTTCTTAAATTGAATATTGATATCATGACAATGGTTATTGGCTAAAACCCTTTAGCAATTCTAAGGTGAAGGGTTGATAGTCGTGGCTTAGATGATGATAGATCGATCGTAATTTGATTGGACCCTGAGAGTTAGAGAAATATTGTCGACACCCTAAATCACGACCCGTTCTTAGGTTTCTACGGCCGTGGTTCTCAAGATCTACCCGTGATCTACCCCAATTTACGAATTTTGCTTTTACTTTAGTCCAAAGTTAAAGATTAGCTTTAACCTAGTCTTGGCTTGCCTTTCCTAGGTAGCAGTGAGACTCAACATCCTCTATTTCGGTTTCGAGTGTCATAACCTTAACCGTTTGAGTTTATCTTGATCCTTGTGTTACAAGTTTGGGTATTTGAGATTAATTCTTGTCCTTAGATCCTTTCTATATTGCAGCCTCAACAACCTTTATAGAGAGTGTCTTTGGGTAAGTCATATAAGGTTTTGGAACTTCACTGTACATTACTTTACTTTAGTATACCTTCGCAATTCTTGACTCTGTCCTTAATTCTTTAGTATATGTTGAATCGATGTCCACAATTAGACACCTGGATCTTTAGGGTTGTTGTTTTCCCCAATATTTGCAAAGTTTTACATCTTTATTTGCTTGACAATTGAAATTGGATTTTGTTTCACCAAATCCCTGTGTTCAATATTCTGGAATACTTGCTAATCTAAGCCGATCCGTACACTGCGAGTTCGCTTGCTTTTATTCTAGTTTTATAAATATAAAACTTATTTGCATGCATGTTTTCGGGCGAACACGTTTTTGGCGCCGTTGCCGGGGATTTGGTCTAGACCAAACTTCGGTTCTCGGTTATCGAGCTTGGGAGCTTTGCTCTTGTTATTTGATATCTCTTTTCAGTGCTATTTGCAGTTCTCCTAGGTATATGTGTAGGTCTAAATCTAACAAGGACCTCATACCTCTTGATCCGGAACTTGAAAAGACTTTGAGGAAGAAACTTAAGGAAAGAAAGATGGGTGAAAATAGAGAGAGGGATCTCCAAGCTGTAACACCCCAAATCCGCGGGACTTGGAGTGTCACATTGGGCTAAGATCTCACAATGGATCCTGACCCTAGCCTGACAACAAGTTCACTGGATCTTACAACAAGGCACACGTAGATTAAAATCAAATACATAAAAGTTGAGTATGATACATCAAAAGAATTCACAAACTCATAGCTGAGTACAAAACAACAACATAAACCACAACCACAAAAGATCCCACATCCCACACATCCTAATGTACAGAAGTCCTCAGCTTGTCACACCATCTGGCTTACTCTACAGTATTCCTAACCTGCAGAACACTACAACACGGTATAAAACCGTTAGCTACAACAATGAAAATCATGAAGGTAATAGCACAACCACACATCAACATCTCAAACATGCAATGCCACACACATTCATTTATTATCTTTCATTACGTTATTTCATTACTAATTCAACTTCTTTTGTAATACGAGGAGCCTTAACAACCCCGTCCCATCCAACGTAACACAGGAGTTTTGCATGGGGGTGACCTTCACTCGTCCCCTCCTATGAGATCATCTTCAGGGCACCTCCTCCTAACCAGCAGGCGGAGACCGGCGGTTACCGCCTGTTATAATACACTTGGGCCAAATAAATGTAATGAATGGTCATCCTAGTCCGGTTCAGGTTATAAATGCACAATCATATGAACACACACAACTATCACAATCATACAATCCACAACAGCACGCTAAGTAAGTCCTATGGAGTTACCTGATATACTCGTAACCCGTACCACGTCACAGCTTCCCCTTGAGGAAGTAATCAACGCCTGCAATAGCAAGGCACACACAATCACATACTGCAAAGGTTAGGTGACTCGTCTCACTAACCACAACCAACCTATATCTCAAATCTAAACCTCAGATCCTCAACACATTCATAAATGCCTAAGGCATATCCTCAACATAACATCTCATCATACTCGTGCACATACTAATCCTTAAAGCCATAACCGATATCCATAACATCATCATGATCCTCAAATCATTCTGACACCTAGCATGCATCTAATCAGTATTCCTAAATCTCAAATTTAATCCTAATTTAATTAATTAACCTTTAATTAATTAATTAAATTTCACTAGAATAACGTTTTGCCCGCAGGCCATTTCTAAACCCACCTATCATCAGATTTCATCAACAAAGAACCCATAAACACCAGAAGAATATAATGATCATAATGGAATTTCAAATTATCCATTTTGAAAAGCCTAAGGTCGATTTAGGCCAAATCGCAGTACGGAAAACGAATAAATTCATAACTTATTCGTTACTAACCCGATTGACGATCTGAAAGAAGATTCGGAATCACAACGACGCAGGCCACACATGTACAACATCAAATTCACCAGAATCTGAGCGACGGAACTCTCCTGGTGACATATATGCTCGACCAGGTCTTCATCTGCTCGGAAATGCAGAAACTCGGTACCGATATGAAGAGAATGAAGAGAGGAATCCAAAAACTCAAATGGAATTGAAATCGGATTAGAAACGGAGAGTAGATATGAGTTTGAAGTTTGAGAGAAATTAGAGCTTTTACGAGGAAACATGAAAGGAAATGAATTAATAAATGATTTTCCGCTATTTATAGTGAAGTCGATAATTATCCTTTAGCGAAGTCGATAAGTATCCTTTTATCGATCTAATGGCGGGTTGAACCCCCTTCTCCAAACTTCTCGAAATTGGAATAATAGATCTTGAATATTGTAGGGATAATTATTCCACAATTGCCTCGGAAAACGTGTATTCCTAAGCCGTCTTTCTTAGCCGTTAAGAAACGAAATAGCGACTCTTTTGTCCGTTTTGCCGTTTCATGTTATTTCATATCTATGACATGTCCGATGTCCTGATCATTTCTCTCAACTGCATTTTTATTAATTGGAGCTCCCAAATGCACCAAATAATATCGGAGGGTAAAAATAATTACCCGGGGGAAAAAGTGAAAATTTCACCATAAGCCCAAAATTACGCCAGGAACATAACGGTCAGACTTATACTCAACACTTACGCAATCTTCGCGAGTTATATGTCAATTACTATCCCTGATTAAGTTAATCAACATTAATTAGAATTCGGAAATCCTAGCTATTACATCACACACCCCTTAAGAAAAAGTTTCGTCCCGAAACTTGAACAATTCCCAAATCCTCTCGGACCCATACGCCGAGGTATAGACACTCTCTCTATCGGAGGTATCACATCTCCGTTCAAACGTATCAACCTATAACACTCTATAACCTCAAAACACGGCATGGAGGAATCACCAACTCCAGCAACAAGATCATAACGCTATCCAAAGGCATAGAAGAAAAAATCATCTCTAGCCAACTACTAACCACGTCACAAGGCATGGAGGAAAGCCGTCTCCAGCCAATCGTACTCGTATCACAACTATGTGGAGGAAAACCGTCTCCACTCACACTATGCCCATCAAAGATAGCATGGAGGAAAGAACCATCTCCTGCTAATCCTAAAACATACACCGTAGCATGGATGAAAGAACCATCTCCAGCTATACCTATCTCGTACTAGCAAACAAGATCTAACAAATTATATGCACAACTCACAGCTAGCACAAAAACACAACATATCACATAAGCACATAGCATAACATACACTCACTAAGATAGCACCAAAATCTAATCGTGGATCCTACAGGTGCATCTGTCCCGGTGTAAAAATCTGGATAGTTCCCCTGGATACTATCCTCAGTCTCCCGCGTAGCCTCATCATGGGAATATCCTTCGAATGCAGGCATCTCACACCTTTCTGCCTAGAACCGCAAAAGGTTGTGCTGCAAAAGTGTGATCCGGCTCAACCACTAGATCATCACGACTCACAATGTGCCTCAGATCTGGTATGTACTTCCTCAGCTGAGACACATGAAACACAGGGTGAACACTCTCTAACTTTGATGGCAAAGCCAATTTGTGCAATGCTCTTCCAACTCTACCCAATATCTCGAAAGGACCGACCTATCGGGGACTCAACTTTCCCTTTATGCCATAACGTCTGACGCCTCACGTCGGAGATACTCTCAACCAGACATGAGCTCCTACCCTGAACTCTAGAGGTCGACGCCTCCAATCTGCATACGACTTCTGGCGACTCTGTGCAGCCATCATCCTTTCTCTGATTAACGTTACTCGAGCTATATCATCCTGAAATTGCTCTGGCGCTAACCCACTGGTACTGCCAGACTCATCCCTGCATAAAGGTGTATGACACCTATGTCTACACAATGTCTCATAGGGACCATCCCTATAGATGCATGCCAACGGTCGTGGTATAAGAATTCAACGAGTGGGAGATAAATAGATCGTCCCTGTTCCCAATCCATCCCACAAGCTCGCAACATGTTCTCTACGGTCTGGAGGGTCCTCTCAGACTGACCGTCTATCTGAGGTAAATCTCAATCATGAAGTGTAGACACGTTCTCCAAGCAGTCTGAATCTGCTATCAAAACCTCAAAGTAACCCGTCTACTACAATCATAGTCGATCGTCCCCGGTACACTTATGGAGTCCCACCATCCGTCTAGTGTACTCCTTTGTTATTTCATTCATTAGCCACGTCTCTCAGTAGAGATGGAATGTGTCGACTTCGTAAATCTGTTACCAATAATCTGGATAACACCAAAACTCTTACTGGGTCTCAATCCCATCACAAGTCCACAGAAAGGTCCTCTCACTTCCACTACAGCACTGGTAGTGAATAAGCTCATCTCTAGGTCAGTAACACTTTAACCTGATGTACTACTTCAGGGTACCTCTTATTCGTACATGGATGTACTAAAGAAGGTGTACTATGGGTGTACTGTAATCTTCTCCGCTCAACTCCGCATAAGCGGTTATACAGACGCAGTTGCGGCACCTCATACTCCTTCTGCTCCGTTAAAGAACTGTGGTGTCTCGCCATGAGACATCCTTCCATCAAATTCCCTCAGGGTCAGGCAAGTCCCCTGATTTTGTTGGACCTCATCCAACAAATCAGGTAGAACCCCTAAAACATGAAACTAACGTCGTTATCAACAGTTGTAGGTCCAACTCTAACCAAGCTAAATCATTCTGCAACCGAGGTTGTACAACAATTCCAATAATCGCCTTCTCTCGAGGCGTCTTCTAGTTCAAGGTATTAGTTACCACATTCTCCTTGCCAGAATGGTACCAAACTTCATGATCAAACTCCTTGATCAACTCCAGTCAACAACGCTGGTGGTCATTCAGCTTATGTTGCATAAAAATATGCTTCAAACTCTTATGATCGTTGGGAATCTAACATGAAATATCACACCGATATTGCCTTCACATTTGGACACTTGAACTACCACTACTAACTCAAAATCATGAGTCGGACAGTTCTCCTCATACGTTCTCAACACTGTAGTCACGTGATTCCCAAAATCTTCTAATTATCACCGAATAGAAGCAGAGTTCAAATGCTTCCTCTACTCTTCAGAACTCCGACATAATACTTCAACCACACACTTATGGTGGTCTTCCTCAAAAGACTCGTAATTGGATGCACAATCACATAGAATCCTTCCTCAAAGCATTGGTAGCAATCGGCTGGGCTGAGAACTACGCATTCCTTTAATGTTCAGTAGCATCATCCACAAGGCCTCATACTCACTCCCGTCACATCAACTATGATCCCGCTGGCAGAACAACATGACCTTGAAGGTTACTTTTGGCATCTCAATTCACATTTAGGGAGCATAGCACAATGGCTTTTATCCCTCAGATTCTGCAAAACCGTCCTCAAATAACCGGTACGTTCCTCTCCGTTGTGAGAGTACAACAAACGTCATCAATAAGGTCTACCACCAACTGATCAAGGAAGTAGATGAAGACACTGTTCATCAACTCCTACAACGACTACTAGGACGTTCCTCAACTCAGATGACAACACTACAACTCGTAATGTCCATAACGGGTATGGAATGCTGTCTTATGCCCACGCTGCTCTCTCATCCTTAGCTGATGATATCCTAAGCATACAGAAATCTTAAAAACACAATTGCTTCTCTTAGTTGATCAACAAGTCGTCCATACGTAGCAATGAACGTGCTAGGGCGAACGGAGCCCGTCTCAAACCACTCTTCAAATTGCTTCTTCAATTTCTAACAACTCAACAAGCCATATACCTCATAGGCCTTCTCCCAACCAGTCTCGTACCATACTTCAACACAATATCAAAGTCCTCATTCCGCTGAGGTGATAGATTAGACGGTTCAGTAACACGTCTATAAGATCATATATCACTGAAATACTCTTCAGTGTGGAACTATATCTTTCCTTCATGGCACAACATTAAAAAAAACATCACCCTCTAGTGTTATCAACCTCGCTGCTCATACGGCACTAAAGAAAATTCACCTGCTCAAAGCTCATAACCTCGGAAAACCTCTACTTAGTCGATCTCAGTAGAGACTATAATAGTCCTCCTACTACTATCTAAACCAACATGATATCTATTCGTCCACCACATACATAAAGACCTTCTCATGCACCTAAGGCATGACAAAGAAGTCTTCAAGCCATACAAAAGTCCCTAAACAAAGGGAACAACCACATATCTCGCGGGTACCTAAGACCCGTAACTCGTAATCCTATAAAGGAATATTTATCTTCTACTGTATCCACAGTTAACTATTAACACATGCATCGAAAGACAAGAGGTGCATAACACTCACAACAAACAAAACTCCACTAGGTAAACCATTAACAACAATGGTACCTGTAACAGCTAACGCCCAAAGCTCTACTACATATCATTACTCAATCTCAGACCTATGCTCCTCAGGTATCACTGAGGTCATCACCATATCCTCCACTTCCACTCTTTCTCCATCGGAAAGAGGAAGGTCTTGATGAGAAGAAACACTACCTTGTTGACAGAAAGGGGCCAGATGACCTAGTTCACCACAGGTGAAGCAAGCTATCGGTGCCATGGGGCACTCAGAGCGCACATGATTTGGATAACCACAGTTGAGACATATACGTCTCATCCCTGCCACTAGTACGGGTGGCTCCTCTGCACTGCCCAGCTCAAAGGCTCTACCTTGAGCTCTTCTAGTATCAGTGGTACTCCTACCACGACCCTTACCTCTACTCAGCCTAGGAACGGATTCCTGAGTAGGCGAATGATCTAGGATTCTTTGCTGCCCCCGCATCTTCCGCTGACGTGTCTTTTGACCACCTCCCATCACACTAGTAGAAATAAAACTTTGTCGTGATGCCACTCCAGTTTGCTTACAGAAGACAGTTTTATGACCCTGTCTACCACAGGTAAAGCAAGTCACTGGCAATCTTGGACACTATGGTCGTACATGTCCAGGCTTCCCACAATTGTAACAAGTCCTCGGTTCACCTGAAGTCCGTGTGAAACGAGAAGTACTTAAATGTCCACAACTCGGGCTTGGTTTGCAACCCGAATATCCAACCTCGTCTTCTGCTGATTCAACCCATTGTTTATTCTTTAATCCAGAAGCTTGAGTTGATCTCACAGATGTTGGTAAATCCGGTGTAGATCTAGCCGCTATCGCTGCCTCATATACTTGCTGCATATACTCTTGAAACTCGAATCTACTCATGGAGACACGATCAACCTCTTCAAACTCGTTCTCTGCCATAGGCAACACAGCAGCGGATACTGGTCCTTGACTTGGCGCTACTGAAGGAAGAGGGGGTGTGCCCCTATCTCGTCCCACTACAGATACTGCTCTAGTCTGAGCCATCTGTAGAATATACGCCCCTAAACTTATAAGGCTATATATATGCCATATGTATCAATATATATATATATATATATATATATATATATATATATATATATATATAATACTCATTATTGCATGGATACACATCAGCACATAAAAGATATCTATATATATATATATATATCTACACTGTCGAGATCCTCAGATGGGTGACGACTTTTGTACATACTATCCCAAAACATCTGTACTCGCTTAAAACACAAAACCTTTTGAAAATTCAGACCCCATGTGGGTTCTGTTTATTTATCCGCTCTACCTTTATTGCAGATAGCAAGTGCCATTGTTGTCAACCTAAGGCTTTGATACCAACTCTGTAACACCCCAAATCCGCGGGACATGGAGTTTCATATTGGGGTAGGATCTCACAATGGATCCTGACCCTAGTCTAATAACAAGTTCACTGGATCTTACAACAAGGCACAGGTATATTAAAATCAAATACATAAAAGCTGAGTATGATACATCAAAAGAGTTTACAAACTCATAGCCGAGTACAAAACAACAACATAAACCACAACCACAAAAGATCCCACATCCCACGCATCCAAATGTACAGAAGTCCTCGGCTTGTCACACCATCTGGCTCACTCTACAGTATTCCTAACCTGCAGAACACTACAACACGGTATGAAACAATTAGCTACAGGAATGAAAAGCATGAAGGTAATAGCACAACCACACATCAACATCTCAAACATGCAATGCCACACACATTCATTTATTATCTTTCATTACGTTATTCCATTACTAATTCAACTTTTTTTGTAATACGAGGAGCCTCAAGAACCCCGTCCCATCCAACGTAACACAAGAGTTTTGCATGGGGGTGACCTTCACTCGTCCCCTCTTGTGAGATCATCTTCAGGGCACCTCCTCCTAACCAGCAGGCGGAGACCGGCGGTTACCGCCCGTTATAATACACTTGGGCCAAATAAATGTAATGAATGGTCATCCTAGTCCGGTTTAGGTTATAAATGCACAATCATATGAACACACACAACCATCACAATCATACAATCCACAACAACACGCTAAGTAAGTCCTATGGAGTTACCTGATATACTCGTAACCTGTACCACGTCACAGCTTCCCCTTGAGGAAGTAATCAACGCCTGCAATAGCAAGGCACACACAATCACATACTGCAAAGGTTAGGTGACTCGTATCACTAACCACAACCAACCTATATCTCAAATCTAAACCTCAAATCCTCAACACATTCATAAATGCCTAAGGCATATCCTCAACATAACATCTCATCATACTCGTACACATACTAATCCTTAAAGCCATAACCGATATCCATAACATCATCATGATCCTCAAATCATTCTGACACCTAGCATGCATCTAATCAGTATTCCTAAATCTCAAATTTAATCCTAATTTAATTAATTAACCTTTAATTAATTAATTAAATTTCACTAGAATAACGTTTTGCCCGCAGGCCATTTCTAAACCCACCTATTATCAGATTTCATCAACAAAGAACCCATAAACACCATAATAATATAATGATCATAATGGAATTTCTAGTTATCCATTTTGAAAAGCCTAAGGTCGATTTAGGCCAAATCGCAGTACGGAAAACGAATAAATTCATAACTTATTCGTTACTAACCCGATTGACGATCTGAAAGAAGATTCGGAATCACAACGACTCAGGCTACGCATGTACAACATCAAATTCACCAGAATCTAAGCGATATAACTGTCCTGGTGACATATATGCTCGACCAGGTCTTCATCTGCTCGGAAATGCAGAAACTCGGTACCGATATGAAGAGAATGAAGAGAGGAATCCAAAAACTCAAAACGGAATTGAAATCGGATTAGAAACGGAGAGTAGATCTGAGTTTGAAGTTTGAGAGAAATCAGAGCTTTTACGAGGAAACGTGAAAGGAAATGAATTAATAAACGATTTTCCGCTATTTATAGTGAAGTCGATAATTATCCTTTAGCGAAGTCGATAAGTATCCTTTTATCGATCCAATGGTGGGTTGAACCCCCTTCTCCAAACTTCTCGAAATTGGAATAATAGATCTTGAATATTGTAGGGATAATTATTCCACAATTGCCTCGAAAAATGTGTATTCCTAAGCCGTCTTTCTTAGCCTTTAAGAAACAAAATAGCGACTCTTTTGTCCGTTTTGCCTTTCCATGTTATTTCATATCTAGGACATGTCCGATGTCTTGATCATTTTTTCTCAACTGCATTTTTATTAATTGGAGCTCCCAAATGCTCCAAATAATACCGGAGGGTAAAAATAATTACCCGGGGGAAAAAGTGAAAATTTCACCATAAGCCCAAAATTACGCCAGAAACATAACGGTGGGACTTATACTCAACACTTACGCAATCTTCGCGAGTTATATGTCAATTACTATCACTGATTAAGTTAATCAACATTAATTAGAATTCGGAAATCCTAGCTATTACACAAGCGGAGTTAGGGGAGTCTCAAACTCAATTTAGGTTGAGTGAGAAAACTCGTAAGGAAGAAGCGGAGCGTCATCAATTCCAAATTGATGAGCTCAAAGCTATGATGATGGACATGAAGTTGGAGATGAATGACTCCAAGAAAAAGAAGAAATCTAAGTCAACTAAGACCATTAGAGTGGAATCATCTGATGAGGAGGATGATGATGATATGCCACCACTAGAGGAAATTGATCCAACGATCAATCCAGTCCGGAATGATCCAAGACCGGCTGCCAATCCTCGTATCCCAGCTGGGGGTGTGAGAGCCGCTCGTGTAGATGAGGAGCCAAGAACTCTTGGACAAAGGATGGATCCGATTCAGCAACCGCGCCGTCTAGGCGTGAACTTCGAAGCTGAAGATATTCAAGGGTTTAGCTTTAACTCGCAAGTTATTACCATCGTTCGCCAAAGCCACTTTGGAGGAACGAGTGCTGAATCTCCACACCAACATTTACAGAACTTTGAGATTCTAATGGAGACAATGAAACCAAAGAATGCAACCACCAACAACTACAAGATCAAACCATTCTTTTTCTCTTTGAAAGGGAAGGCTTTATCTTGGTATCAAGCTCTTCCAAATGGAAGACTCAACACATGGGAGGATCTATCTTTGGAGTTCCTAACCAAATTCTTTTTGCCATCCAAGACAACGGAATTGAGAGGTAAAATCAATGCTTTTTCTATGAAATCTAACGAAAGTTTGTTTCAATCTTGGGAAAGGTTTCAGGATCTATTATTGGATTGCCCACACCACGGCATTTCCAAGTTAGAGTTGTTGGAGATATATTACAAGGGGCTGGATGTGGAAACACAATTCAAGCTCCAATCCCTTTCATGTGGCACATTCATAGACATGAGGGAAGATGACGCTTGGGACTTCATTGAGAAGCAATCCCGAGTAATTGAGAAGTATTCACACCGGAAGGCGGAAGCTAACCGAGTAGAGCAAGGAGCGAAGCTAACACAAGCTGCGCAAACTCAAATCTTTTCCCTCAACACCGAAATTAAGGAGTTGAAGGAAGTCATTAGAGCTGGCCTTCAAAAGCCTAAGGAGCAAGATGTTGGATATTTAGGAAACAACAACAACCATCAAGGGAATGAGAACACCAACCGCAACAACCGGAACAACAACCGGAACAATTGGAACAACAACAACCAGAACAATAATTGGAACAACAATCAGAATTCAAACAACAATTGGCGTTCCAACCAACAGCAAAATTCCGGTAATTCTTATCCCAATTCAGGAAATTTACTAACACCACCATATTCTTCTTCCATTCCTTTGAAAAGCCAGGGGCAAACATCCAATAGCAGAAGCAACTCGGGAAAGGAGAAACCCGATCCCATGCTGGAAACGATCTTGGGAAAGCTTCAAGGACTGGAGAACCACATCACTAAGGTAGATAAAGCTCAAAAGGCTTTAGAAAACCAAATGTTCAGCAATGCCGAGAAAGTTCCTAGAAACCAAGGAAAGCTTCCCGGAAAGACGGAGGACAACCCAAAGGGAAGGGTGATGGCTATCACAACTAGGAGGGGAGCAATAACTACCGACCCACATCCTAAGTTTGTTGAAGTTCCCGTCTAAAAGGAGAAGGAAAAGGGGAAGGAGAAGAAAGACATCTACATTCCTCCTCCAGCTTACAAACCCCCCTTACCATTCCCACAATCTAGAGCGAGAGCACGCCTAGACAAGTAGTTCGGTAAGTTCATTGAACTCATGAGCAAACTGCACATTAACATACCTTTCATTGATGCAATTGTAGGTATGCCCGCTTATGGGAAGTTCTTAAAGGAGATCCTCTCTAACAAGAGGAAGATGGAAGACTTCGGAGAAGTCAAGATGAGTTCGGAATCATCAGAACTCATCAAAACGATGAAGGAAAACATGCCTCCAAAGCTGAAGGATCCGGGGTCATTTTGTATTCCAATTGGAGTGGGGGAAGTCACTTATGATGCATTATGTGACTTGGGAGCAAGCGTTAGCATCATCCCGCTTGCCTTGTGCAGGAAGATCGGTTTAGGTGAACATAAACCGGTGAAGATGACGTTATACATGGAGGATCGACCCATAACTCGTCCCGTCGGTATCATTGAAGACGTCCCGGTCAAGCTTGGTAAGTTCTATGTTCCAATAGACTTTGTTGTGCTTGACATTCCTGCAGATAGTCCGGTCCCGATCATACTCGGAAGACCGTTTCTTGCAACATCCGGTTGTATGGTGAATTGCAAGAATGCTAGACTTGCCTTCGACATAGGAGAAGAGAAGGTAGAGTTTGTTCTTTCCACCTTGGTGAAAGAGCCGGCTCTTGGAGAATACATATTCAATATCTATGACGAGGAGGCATCTAGAGAGGAAATAAGCTCGATTCTATTCAAGGATCCATTGCAAAAGGTTATCACCATGAGCATCATGGAGAAAGGAGAAGAAGAGGATTGCAATGAGGAAATTGAAGCCTTGGAGGAGCTAAAGGAAGTGCATGAAGAAGAGTTTGAAAAACTTTACGATGGGTCAGAGAATGTGAGGAATCACGGTCAGTCGTGCTATTCCACGGCCGTGGTTTCCCCCATGATGACCGTAATCACCTATTCAGAGGCCTCCAGTAAGTTACACGGACAAAATTACGGCCGTTGAACTACCAGTGGTGCCATAAATCACTTCCACGTCCTAAACCACGGCCGTGGAAGTAATAGTGGTGCCGTGATTTTGGAAAATTTTAAGAACAATTACGTTCTTTCCACCAATGCTCTTGAGTCTTCTTCAACAACTCCTACACCCTTAGAGACTTCTAAGGAAGGATTGGATACTCCTCAAGAGCCATTAGAGACTCTAATGGTGATGGAATTGAAGCCACTTCCCACACATCTTAGGTACGTATTTCTAGGAACTAATTCTACTTTTCCGGTAATGGTTAGTTTAGATTTAAGTGAAGATGAACATAGTAAACTAATGGTTGTTCTAAGGAAACATAGGAAAGCCTTAGGTTACACTATAGAGGATCTTGTATGAATTAAACCTTCATTATGCATGAACAAGATCCTAATGGAAGAAGATTTTAAGCCTCCGCGACAACCTCAACGACGGTTAAATCCGATCATGAAGGAGGTTGTCAAGAAGGAGATTCTTAAGCTACTTGATGTAGGTATCATCTATCCTATCTCCGATAGTAAATGGGTGAGCCCGTACAAGTTGTTCCAAAGAAAGGAGGAATGACGGTTATCACCAACAAGAACAATGAGCTCATTCCTACAAGAACCGTGACTGGATGGAGGATGTGCATTGATTACCGGAAGCTAAACAATGCAACTAGGAAGGATCATTTCCCATTACCCTTCATTGATCAAATGCTTGAGAGGTTAGCACAACATTCTCATTTTTGCTATCTAGACGGTTATAGTGGCTTCTTCCAGATTCTGATCCATCCGGACGATCAAGAGAAGACCACATTCACGTGCCCGTGGGGTACGTTCGCTTGTAGGAGAATGCCGTTCGGGCTTTGCAACGCCCCAGCCACCTTCCAAAGGTGCATGATGGCTATCTTCTCGGAGTACATAGAGGAGATCACGATGGTTTTTATGGATGACTTTTCTATTTATGGTTCCTCTTTTGATAATTGTCTTTCTAACCTTTCTCTTGTGTTACAAAGGTGCGAAGACACTAACCTAGTTCTTAATTGGGAGAAGTGTCAATTCATGGTAAGGGAAGGCATTGTACTCGGACACTTGATCTCTAATAGAGGGATTGAGGTAGATAAGGCTAAGATAGAGACCATAGAAAAGCTCCCTCCTCCATCTTCGGTGAAGGGGATAAGAAGCTTTCTAAGACATGCTGGATTTTATAGACGTTTTATCAAGGACTTTTCTAAGATATCAAAACCGCTTACTAATCTATTGATGAAGGATGCAGTTTTTGATTTCTCGCAGGATTGTCTAGACACATTTCATAAGATCCGGGAAGCTCTAATCTCAGCCCCGATCATCCAACCTCCGGATTGGAATCTCCCGTTCAAGGTTATGTGTGATGCAAGTGACGTAGCTATTGGAGTTGTGCTTGGGCAAAAGAAGGAGGGCCAAACCCATGCTATCTATTACGCTAGCAAGACGCTAGATGAAGCGCAACTTAACTACGCCACAACTGAAAAAGAATTCTTAGCTATTGCATATGCGTTTGAAAAGTTTCGTTCTTATCTTGTAGGTGCAAAGGTGATTGTATACACGGATCATGCTGCGATCCGGTATTTACTTGCTAAGAAGGATGCAAAACCAAGGCTGATTAGATGGATTCTTCTCCTACAAGAATTCGATCTAGAGATCCGTGACAAGAAAGGTTCGGAAAATTCTGTTGCGGATCATTTGAGTCGTCTACCACACATTGAAGACGACAACCTACCTATAGATGACTCCTTTCCGGATGAGCATTTACACATCATAGAGGAGTGCATCGATAAGATAACTAAAGGTAACGAACCATGGTTTGCTAATTTTGTTAACTATTTGGTTTGTCAGGAAATACCTCCCGGACTATCCTACGCACAAAGGAAGAAGTTCTTAAGGATGTCCGACAATACTTTTGGAATGAAACTCTACTCTTCAAGAGAGGCCCCGACGGCATCATTCGAAGATGTGTGCCGGAAGACGAGATGCAAAGCGTCATCCGTCATTGTCATTCACTACCTTGTGGAGGACACGCTAATTCAAACAAAACTAGTACTAAGGTATTGCAGTCCGGTTTCTTTTGGCCTACTTTATTTAAAGATGTGCAAACCTTTGTTTCCTGCTGCGATGCTTGTCAAAGAACAAGGAACATCTCTAGGAGGAACGAGATGCCTCTTAACAACATTCAGGAGGTGGAAATCTTTGACGTTTGCGGAGTAGACTTCATGGGACCTTTCCCATCATCTTGTGGAAACCAATACATACTTCTAGCTGTAGATTATGTTTCGAGATGGGTTGAAGCTATAACCTCTCCAACTAACGATGCCATGGTTGTAGTTAAGTTCTTTAATAGAACTATTTTCCCAAGGTTTGGGACACCACGGACCATCATTAGTGACGGAGGCTCTCACTTCATTGCCCGACGATTCGAAGCTCTACTAGCTAAGTATGGGGTGACTCACAAGATCGCCACACCCTACCATCCACAAACGAGTGGACAAGTGGAGATTTCGATTAGAGAGATCAAGGGCATCCTAGAGAAAACAGTTTTGAAGACAAGGAAGGATTGGTCTTTGAAACTAGATAACGCATTGTGGGCATATAGGACTGCGTACAAGACTCCCATAGGAACAACACCATAAAACCTTGTGTATGGGAAGTCTTGTCACTTGCCGGTGGAGCTGGAACATAAAGTGTATTGGGCGGTAAAGTGGTTGAACTTCAACATGAAGGAAGCAGGCGAGAACGCCTCTTGGACCTTAATGGGCTTGAAGAACTCCGCTTAAATGCTTATGAGAACGCCAAGATCTATAAGGAAAGAGCGTAGCATTGGCATGATAAGCATATCATTTCAAAGGACCTCAAAGAAAGAGATCAAGTTCTCCTCTTCAATTCGAGACTTCAGCTCTTTCCACTTAAGCTTAAATCTCGTTGGACTGGACCTTATTTAATGAAACATGTTTTTCCCCATGGCGCAGTTGAAGTATGGGGTGAAAAGAGCGGAAGTTTCAAGGTGAACAGTCAACAACTTAAGAAGTATACACCGGAGCTCCAAGCTGAGGAGTTCGCACCCACCGCACTCGAATAGATGCAGGTACGGTCTAGCTACGGACCTAAAACAAGCGCTTCTTGGGAGGCAACCCAAGGTATTGCACTTATGCTTTTTGTTTTTCATTCTTAGATTAGATTAGTCTAGTTGTTTTTGCTTTGTTTTGCCCTCGATACCTCCCGGTATGTCGTGTTTTTGGATGTAGGAGCAATGAAATAGGCAATGGAAGGAGGAAAAGTTGGAAGGTGTTACGGTAGGAATTGATGCACGCAAAAGTCTTAAATTTATAACTCGATATATTTTTCCCTAACTCCTAGCGAACCCACAGTGTATGGGTCGTTTTGTAGTAAGGATAGTATTCCGAGGTCGAACACAAAGACTAAGGTGAAATTGAGTCAATAGTGACCAAGGATAGTGAAGATCTAGGCTAAGAAAAGAGAAAGGAATAAAGAAATGAAAATCTCAATGTTTTTGGTTTGGTTTTGAGGTGATCAATCAAAGATCATAAATCATGTGAAATTAACAAACAACTAATCTAACAACACAAATAAACAAGCAAACACGAGATAGGTAATCAAAGAGGGAAAAGAGGATTCTAGGGGTTAGAAATTCCGGTTATGGCATAGGACTCAAGCTATCTAGTTATTCTTTGGATCAACTATAGTATGTTGGGAGTGGGTGTTTCTAGATTGGGATCAATCACCGGGTAGGTCTCATGGTCCACTAGTCCGTTCCTAAGGTCTCATCACCGGGTAAGTCTCAAAGAACCTAAGGTTAGGAATTCTACACAAACCGGATTGCTATCTAGGGATCTAACCTTTCCTCACCGGGTAGGTCTCGGGAAGGCAAGTCCTAAACATAAATCCTAGCACACTCAGTCCAATAGCGGCTAGTGAGGCTCATTACTACCTAGAGTTCATCATCTTCGGTACTTAAGGGCAAGAATCACCGGGTAGGTCTCTTCTCACACTTAGTTGCTAACACTAGGTCACCCTAGGGTAGATCTAACTCAACAAACACTAGGATTTCAACAATCTAACAACCTAACACTTAGATTTATCAATACAAGCAAGTCAGACGAAATCACGGGCAATTCAGCAAGTCCACGGCCGTGGAACCCCTTAGAACAGACCGTGATTTTGAACAGAGGGCTAGGTTCGAGCAAACAAAGCATCCAAAGGTACGTTAAGTCTATCATATCATAGTCCAAGCCATAACCATCATTTCCTTACCCTAGAATCACATGTACTTAGCCAACAACATGCATCATCACAATCAAGGTCATCAAGCATAAAATCATGGAGTCCATGTCAAAAGAATGAAATGAAAGATAGATGAAGCAAATAGAACAAGAAAAACGAGCTGAATAGATGTCAAAAGAGAGACTTACAACCCTTCAAAAGAAGGTTCGATTCGTTCTTACAACCCTAGAAAATGTTTCCAACAATCTTCACTTTAAAAGCTATGAAAAACTAAGAATGGTGTGTTCTTCTCTTCTTCTCCAATGGAAGCCTTTCTTCTCCTCCAAGAGTAGCTCCAATCCAATCTTCCAATTAGAGAATATGTGTTGTTGAGAGTGTGAGAGAGAATGGAATCATGGGGTCTGCCCTCAACAGCCTACAGGACCACCTTTTATACACCATCAAGGGCAAGGGTCGGTTATGGAGATCGCGGGACAGCTGTCGCAGCTGTGCAGGGAGAACTGATAACGTGATTTATGACGTTAGTTTAGGCACTTAATTAGATAGTTTTTCCCGTTATTCATGCACGGTTTGACATTGGTTCATGACGTTTTCGCTCAATTCATGCATATTTCTAGAAAAGACGTCTACACGACCTTTTATCGGTTTGTAGGTAATTCGGGGATCTATTGGACATTAATCGATACATTCGAGGGTCAAGCCTCATGTTGGTACACATCCAAGGCTTAAAAGGAACATGATTGGAGAATCAAAGGACACAAGGACCCAAATTGGTGCAAGCAATGGAGCAACTCATGGCTAGACGATCATAACATCCCTCTGTTGAAGAAAATCGGACCATCACTCAGGAAAATCGGCCGATTTTCCTGACTGGGTCGATTTTTGGCCTTCAACAGTTTAAGCCACGTGTCCCACGATCTCTTTGCCCGGCCTTGCTCTTGGTGGAGAATATAAGTGGTCCTGCAAGCTGTTGCTGAGGGGCCTCCTCTCCCACATTCTCTTATTCACAGCTCATTGCATTGGGGATAGACTTGGAGAAGAGGAAAACTCTCGCAAATTGAAGGAAGAAGAAGAACACCAATCTAAGAGTGATAGTGAGGTTTTGAGTGATTTTTGGAGTATTTGATTGAAGAACTATTGCAAGGATTGTTAGGAACGTTTTGGAACTTCATTTAAAGGGTTGTAAATCTTGCTAAAACTTAGACTCAGCTGAGATTTATTGTTTTTACTTGCTTATCTTTCATCATCCATCTATGAAAACCATGTATGCTTGTGTGATGAATATGGATCTTGATATGCATATTATTGGCTAGTTTATTGTGATTCTGGAGGGATGGATTGATGGTTATGGCTTGGGTGATGATAGAATGGACTTATATGTTAGTTTAGGATGATTTGTATGCACGAAACCTAACCCAGGAAGAAAAATCGGGTTGTTCATCAGCCAGATCGGCCGATTTATCTAAGATCCGTCCGATTTTTCTCTCTGTTGCTCTTTAATTGATGAATCTGTATGTTAGGATGTTAGGTTGTTGAAATCCTAGTGTTTATTAAGCATAATTTAGCTTAGGATCACCTAATGCTATCAACCTAAGTGAGGGAAGAGATCTACCCGATGATTTCCAATCTTAGATACCTAAGATGATGAATTCTAGGTAGTAGTGAGCCTCGCAAGCCACTATTGGATTGAGTGTGCTAGGATTATTGCTTGAGACTTACTTTTCCGAGACTTACCCGGTAAGGAGAGGTTTGCCACTTAAGTAGTGTCCGGTATGTGTAGAATTCCCTACTTTGCCTCCTTGAGACTTACCCGGTAATAGGAGTTTGATGCGGTATTAGTGAAGTAAGAGACCTACCCGGTAATTGCTTCCATTAGTGAAACAACCTTTCCCAACACCGCAGCCTTGTCCTTAGAATCTTTAGAACCTTGAGTCCAATGCCATAACCGGAAATCTTGACCTCTAGAATCCATTTTTCTCTCTTTTATCACATATTTTGTGCTTGTGTTACTTGTTTACCTTGCTAGCTTGAGTTGTTAGTTTGTTTTATTATCTTGCTTGATTTGTGATCTTTGCTTGATCACCACAAAAACCAACCAAAAATATCATCATTTTCATTTCTTTGTTCCTTGACCTTTTCTTAGACTAGATCCACACTATCTATGACCATTGTTTGACTTGATTTCACCTTAGTCTTTGTGTTCGACCTCGGAATACTATCCCTACTACAAACGTCCCGTACACTGCGGGTTCGCTAGGAGTTAGGAGAAATATATCGAGTTTATAAATTGTAAAGCTTTTTGTGCATCTATTCCTAGACGTAACAAGTTTTTGGCGCTGTTGCCGGGGACTAGGTCTAGATTGAGTCTATTTTGTGATTGTTTATAGTGTAGATCTTTCTTGTTGCTTTTGATCTCTCTTTGGTTTGTGACTTTGCTTTTCAGGACGTCTCTTACTCTTTAGGTATATGCGAAAATCTCGTGGCAAGGATTTAGCTCCATTTGATCCCGAACCGGAGAAAACCCTTAGATCTAGATCAAAGAGCATTAAAAAGGGAAAAGAGATGGCCGGAAGAGACCTCCAAGCTGAATTAGATGAGGCTTTAGAGCAAATTAGGCTAAGAGATGAGCTCTTGGAGGAAGAAAGGAGACTTGCCAATGAGAGGCAAGAAGCAACTAGGAGGGAGATTGATGAGATTAGGCAACCCCTTGTGCAAGGAGAGCTTAATCGTCAACAACCTCCACCTCCTCCACCACAACCGCAGCCGGCGGCGAATGTTAGGGTTGTGCCCATTGCAATTGAAGAGACACAAACATTAGGGAGACGTATGGATCTGGCACAAAGAGCACACCTTCCGGGTGTGAACTTAGGAGATCCCGCAACCCACAACTACGAGCTCCGCCCTCAAGTTCTACAAATGATCCGGCATAATCAATTTGGAGGGATGGAAGGAGAGTCTCCTCATCAACACTTGATGAACTATGAGATTTTGATGGAGACTCTTAGACCGCCAAGATTGGAGAGCAACAACCATAAGCTTAGGGTTTTTTCCTTCTCTCTTAAGGATAAAGCCTTGGCTTGGTATCAATCTATTCCACAAGGGCGAGTTAGTACTTGGGAGGAGATGACAACCGAGTTTTTGACTAAGTTCTTCCCACCTTCCAAGACTACCGAGTTAAGAGGGAAGATAAATGCCTTCGTGATGAAGGATAGAGAGAGTTTATTCAAGTCTTGGGAGAGGTTTAAAGATCTCCTCCTAGATTGTCCACACCATGGTATACCAAAAATTGAGCTATTGGAGATCTACTTCAAGGGACTTGATGAAGATAGCCAATTCAAGCTCCAATCTCTTTCCGGTGGGACTTTCATGGAAAAGCATGTGGATGAAGCTTGGGAGTTTGTGGAGAAACAAGCTCTAGTGATTGAGAAATACTCCCATAGGAAGAGTGAAGGGAGAAAGGCGGGAGCATATGAGGTGAGTGAAGTCACCATGAGCAACTTCAAGCTTGATGCCATCAATAATGAATTGAAGTCTTTGAGAGAGTTGTGTGCTACAACTTTGAAGAACCAAGCAACTCCTCAAGTGCAAGTGCAAGCAAACTTGTCTTCCAAGGAGGAAGATGTGAACTACATGGGAAGGGGCAATTACAACAACTATCAAGGCCCAAGGAACTTCAACAACAACCGACAATTCAACAATTACCAGCCTAACCACAACCATCCCGGGTTTTCCTATTCTAACCCGGATGGAGCCTTGAACCCTCCCGCTTCTACAAGCACAACTCCACCACCAAAGGCTTTACAAGAACCTCCACCCGAATTTACTCAACCTCCAAAGGATAGAACCGAAATGATGTTTGAGCAATTGCTTGGAAGGTTGAGTGCTCTTGAGAGCACGGTGACTTCAATTTCTAAGGCTCAAAAGGTTTTGGAAGCACAAGTGTTCCAAAAGGCGGGTGAAGCGCATAGAGATCCGGAAAAGCTTCCCGGAAGAACCGAAGATAACCCAAGAGGCCAAGTGTTGGCTATTACCACAAGGAGTGGGTTAAGCATGAAGGATCCCTTACCTAAGGGAAGTGACAAAGGGAAGTAAGTGGTGAATGAAGAAGAGCCATTGCAAGAAGATGGAGGAAAGAGCAAGGAAGATGAGCCATCATATGTGGCACCACCTCCATACAAGCCACCACTACCATTCCCACAATCACGAGCAAGAGCTCGTTTGGACAAGCACTTTGGTAAATTCCTTGAACTTATGTCTAAATTGCATATTAACATTCCGTTCATGGATGCCATTTTAGGAATGCCGGCGTATGGCAAGTTCTTGAAGGAAATACTCTCCAACAAGAGGAAGTTGGAGGAGTATGGGGAAGTAAGGATGACAAAGAGATCCTCGGAGTTGATTCAAACGATGAAGGAGGAGATGCCTCCTAAGCTAAGAGATCCGGGATCCTTTTATATGCCAATCGGAGTGGGACAAGTGAAGTATGACGCCCTATGTGATCTTGGGGCAAGTGTAAGCATCATACCGCTTGCACTTTGCAACAAGGTTGGGCTAGGAGAGCCAAAGCCGGTCAAGATGACCCTTTACATGGCGGACCGCTCAATCACTCATCCGGTTGGAATCTTGGAAGACATTCCGGTGCAACTAGGGAAGTTCTATGTGCCCACAGACTTCGTTGTTTTGGATATCCCGGCAGATTATCCGGTTCCTATCATCTTGGGAAGACCTTTCCTAGCTACTTCCGGATGTTTGGTGGATTGCAAGAATGGAGTTCTCTCTTTCAACATTGGAGAAGAGAACATCAAGTTTAATTTGTCCACAATGGTGAAAGGGCCAGCCCTAGGTGAAGATGTCTTCAACATTGTTGAAGAAGAGGAGTCTAGAGAGGTTGTGAGCTCAATCTTGCTCAAAGATCCACTTGAGAGGGTTCTTAGCTCAAGTTTGATGGAGGAAGGTGTTCGCTCCAAACGGTGTGTGCAAGCTTTAAATTTATAACCCTAGACTTAAGCTTAAAACAAGGATGCGAACCCGCAGTCTACGGGTCAATCGTAGTAAAAGCAAGAAAATTCATTCTTGCAATCCACCAGGGACTCGGTGAAACAAAGTCAATACGGTGTGCTTATGTCAATACTAACCACAAGAGCGATTAACACAATCAAAGATGAATAAGAAGTCAATAAAGCAAACATGCAATTCTAGGGGTTAAAGCACCTAGTTGTGGTTCCAACTCAAGATCTAAAGATAAGCGGACAAAGCTGAGATTTTTGCGTGGGAAAGGTGTTTCTAAAGTGGAGTAGATCACCGGGTAAGTCTCACTACACATTAATCCTAAACCGCGACTCCTATTACCGGGTAAGTCTCAAGGAATCAAGATAAAGAATTATAACCTCAAACTAACATACCATCTAAGGGAATAGAATCAACCTTTACCGGGTAAGTCTCAGGCTAACTCACAAAGATGGGATGGAAGCACACTCAAACCCCAATAAAGGATAAACCTTTATTACCTACACTTATGATCGTTGGTAAACAAACTAAGGAATTACCGGGTAAGTCTCATCCTAAGCTTGCATTGAACCAGAAGGGTGTAATAAGAATAGGATTTAGCAAATTCTAACACTTAACTCTCAGTTTAGGATTGGATAAGTCACCTCGGTCAGAAGAATTCCACCCCGGCTGAGATGTTCATCAACCGAACGAGATGCTTAGGGTTAAGGTCAAAGACTCGAACTTTCAGGATCCTACTGGAATCTAAGATTATTCTATCATTGTTTTCCCCACAACCTTCAGCCAATCACCCTAGAATCACACAAGGAAATTAGCCACTCATCATCATAATGAAAGTATTAAAATATATGGGAAGAAAGTGAATATTTGAACAAAGAAGAATTTAATGAAAAGACTTCAATAACTGAATCAAATATCACAACAAAGCGTTCCTTGGATAGCAATCCAAAAAGACAAGACAACCAATGAGGGAATTAAAGACAATCTTACAAAACCCTCCAAAAAGCTATAAAAGCTATAGACTTCAATCTTCCTTCAACCTTCAAAAAGGTTCTTCGAAAACTCCCCACTGGAGTAGGCTGCTGCTGCTGCGTGCTATAAACCCTGATCGACGGTATAGCGTCCTCCTGGAATTGTGGAAATCCAACCCTTTTTATAGGAAAATAACCCTCCAAAGATAATAAATCTTAGAAAGATATTTTCCCATAAATATAGGTAAAATATATGATTCTGCATATCTCCTTCCTTCCAGGAGCCAAGCCCAAAAATATAAGATCACTTTCCAAATTTAAAAGATCTCATCCAAGAATAAAATATTCTCGCCGCGTCCTAGGTGTTCGCCTCGGTCGAGTCGGCGTCTCTGGATCACCTCGGTCGAGATGAATTTCTGTGGTCAACCGAGGTGAGTCAGAACTGAATGTGAAATTTCTCGAAACTGCTCCAAAGTAAATCTTTAATTCATGGCTATGCTCCCTGGATGTAGCTCCAAATGACTCATGACTCCTTTTGCTCCTTTTTGATGCAAAACGTACCAAATTACCTGCAATTACAACAAAACTAGGTGTAGACCTCGATTCTCGCAAAGGTAGATGAAATGGTGGTAAAATCACATAATGCACATACAAACATGCAGATTATGAAAGATAAAACGTTCAAACAAACCCCAAAATATAGACTATAATTCATGCTATCAAAATACCCCATACTTAGCCCTTGCTTGTCCCCAAGCAAGTTCCTCATATAAAAGATAAGATAGAATGGATTATAAGTCAAGAAAATCAATGAAAAAGTCTTCCAAAAACATTTTATGGTGTGCAACTACCATAGATCACTCTAAGAGAGTACTTCCTGGAATTAAAAACTCAATATGCTCAAAACATTTTATAAATATAGGAAAGTTGTTCATCTTTTCATAAAATCATAGAATGCATAATAAATCATAATTATCAAAATTAATCATGTATAATCCGATTTAAACCACTAAGTCAATCAACAAGCTCAAGGTCTCAAGGGCTTCCCAAAAGAAAAGGTCAAAAAACGTGTAGGGTAGGGATGTATGTAAGGTAATGTGGTGCTAGAATCCGGGAAAAGGATGAACTTCACTTTCACTTTGACTTGCAACATCTTCCACCAATAAGCTTCGCTTATCTCACACTTTTTCTTTTTACTTTACTTTTTGGGATGCATGGACAGAGGTGCACAATAACCGAAGCCTAGGAAATCTGCAATCATCAATTTCTCGAGATGCATCAAACCCTTGATGCACATACCATGACCCGTTAGGAATATCGCTCAATCCGATTTTGGCAAGACACAAACACCCGGCTATGTGAATGGTGCCGAGTTACTCATCTTCATGATTGAATTCCCCAAACCTATTATTGCTTTCTAACACTTTCACTTCCAGCCACTCCTCAACTTTAACTCCACTTGCTTTCACCACTTTGCTTGCTTCCAAATTCCCGGATAGGTAAAGGGAGGCAAAATGTATATGAGGGGCTAAGCATGATCAAGAAGAAGAAGAAGAAGAAGAAGAGAATGAATTGCCTTGGTCTTTCCAAGAAGAAAGTGAGAGAACTTAACCTGCGGTATCAACCTTCAAATTCAACATAATTTGGATAAAAACAAAGTATTAAACATGCCAATAATTTCAAACAAAGCATTTAGCAACTTAAACATATTATAAAACCTTTCAAACACATAAAGAATTTAAAACCAGTCAGTAAACAAGATCTTCACTGAGATCATATCCAGATAAGTAACACAAAAAATCGTTTTCGAAAACTCTCAGTTAACACACCTCGGTCGAGGTGTTCTTGGTTCAACCGAGGTGAAATGCCTCGTTTGGCCAGAATCTCCCCGGTCGAGGTCAAAAATTTTTTTAAAACCATTTTTTTTTTTTTTTTGTTTCGACGTTTTTCTCAATCAAATAACCTGTAGGTATGCATGTAATATCAGATAATCATATAAAGGCAATGAAGCATAAATACGAAAATATCCGAAAAATAAAGTGTCATACATCAAAAGGTGGTCGGAATAACATCAAGTAGTCATATAAATACAAATACCCCATACTTGGGACACACTGTCCCAGTGGGTCAAATAAAAAGTCTAAACATGAGAGTACTCACCGGATATATAGCTGAACTGCATAAAAGAAAATAAAGAAAATCCTGCAGCTCCTCAATAATCCTGATCCGGCGGTGGTGGTGGTGGTACGTAGGGATACTGAGTCGGATCGAACGGATAGCCCATAGTCTGCTGGAACTGTAGCTCCATCATCCTACGCTGATAGTGCTGCCCCTCTAACATCTGCTGAGTCCAGCTGTCAAGGTGTCGGTGTTGGGCGGCAAATCTCTCATGCATGTCCACAGTAAGGGCAGCATAAGAATCTATCATCTGGTCAGTCAGATCGTCGATCCGACGATGAGCCTCCGTATCTCTATGACGGCGTGTCCGACGTCTAGCAGATCTAGCGGGAGGTGCAGCAGGTGCAGGCTCCGTATCCTCCTCGTCATCTAAGTCAATGATCGGTGGCGCGCTCGTCCCTGCAGTATCTGTCCCTGTATCCATCGGGACACCACCCTCTCTCTGATCCAACGTCTCCTCGTCGTCGTCATCCTCCTCCTCCTCAGCAGGGGCAGCTGCTGCCTCTCTATGATCCTCCATCAGTGTAGCCCAAGCTGTCTGCCAGTAATGAGGATCAAAGACTGTGAACTGAGCAGACCAGCGGATCCCCTGTGGTGCAGTCCGCTCCCAAGGCATGGCGACGTATGGAGTGGTCAAACCACGGGGAACTAGAATCCTCCGTGTGATCATCTCCTGTAATCCCAGCGGCTTCGGAGCCGCCGCCATCGTGCAAATACTGAGGTCCATCCCGTGATAGGTAGCAATATGGGTGACCAGACCTCCGCAGCAAATGTCTCCCTTCGCCTTGGCCTTGATCCTGTGCAGATCCTCTGCCAGGAGCAAGCCAAAGTCTGGGAAACCTCCTGTAACCATGCAGTATAGGCTGAAGAGCTCGCCCTGTCTGATCTTCTGGGGCGTCTCAGTACGCGCCAGAAGTGTCTCGCTGAAAATCCTGTGGGCTAGTCTGAAGGCTGGATGGAAGATGACCTTCTCCCTGGAATCTCCAGGGCGCCATCTGTCTGCATGCTCAGTAATATGGACAATCTGCCCCCAGAACTCCCTAGCTACGGATCGGGAGGGGAAGTCGGTGGCGGTGGGCTCAGAAAAGCCAAAAATCTCTCTCCATATCTCTAAAGGAACTATGAAGTTCCGGTTCATCAACCGGTACTTCACAGACTGGTCTGTGGGGAGGTAGGAGAAGGAGCTAACGAACTCTAAAGTCGGCTCCAAGTAAGCTGGGGCCTGGATCTTAGTAAACTGATCCAACCCGACAGTAGCAATCATCCTCCTAAGGTCAGCATCTAACCCTAGGCAATCAAAAGCCGACACGTCCAGAAATCGTGGTGCGATAACTGGACGGCTAGCTATCCGCTCATAGTCTACCCGGCATCTCTCGTGGATAACCGGGCGGTAAGGACGGGAAGAAGAGGAAGAAGGGGAGGGTGAGGATCTGTCTCTAAGGGCTAAGCGACGATCTGAACTCATTTTCACTCAACTCTATCAGTCCACCTCGGTTGCTGGCAAGACTCAAGAACACCTCGGTCGAGATGCAGTTCGACCGGACCGAGGCGTAGCAGTTACGATTCCAAATCTCAGAATTTCAGTTCTTTTCCCCCTAAAATCACTACAATTGCTTCCTAAGGGGTACTTAAATCCTTTCTCAGCAAAATCAGGGGCAACCAAAGCCCAAATCAAAGCGAACGAACGAGTTAGGGTTTCGACTTGTTTTACCTCGTTTCGGTCGATTCGCTCGATTTCTTTGCAGATCTGTTGTTGCAATCGGTTCCTCTACTCTTCAATCTCAGTTTCGAAGCAGAAATCGGCGAAAATGAGCAAGATCTGAGAGGGAGCGAAGTGGAAGTCGCCGCGGTCGAGGTGGGTAAAGTGAAAAGTGAAAAATAAAAAATTTTCCCTTTTTATACTGTTCCTGGATCTGCTGTCACCTCGGTCGAGATGGTCTCGACTGGACCGAGGTGGTTCTGCAGAAACCCTAGTCGCCTCGGTTGCTCAAGAATCAACTCGGTCGAGGTGCTCTGACAGTAACCGAGGTGCTTCTATCTTCTCAGAATCTCGAACTTCCGTCCTTCCAGTTGTGCTCCTTCCTTAGATATTCCCTGTTGTCTGTCCAGAACGCCAAAAACAAAGCAAAGCAAAGCAAAAACAAAAACTATCTAAGCTAGACTAGAAAACGGGAAAAGAAAGCAATGCCTTGGGTTGCCTCCCAAGAAGCGCTTGATTTAAGGTCGCTAGCTGGACCATGATGCGTCTCAAATGAGGTATATTGGTGCAACCTCCTCAACCGGCGTTTCCGGTTGGTATTTCTTAAGTCTATGACCATTGACCTTGAAGCTTCCGCTAGTTTCGCCCCATATCTCAACTGCACCATGAGGGAAAACATGTTTCACAACGTAAGGCCCGGTCCATCTAGATTTCAACTTACCTGGAAAAAGGCGGAGGCGGGAGTTGAAGAGTAGAACTAAGTCTCCTTCTTTAAGCTCCTTTGGAATGATACGCTTGTCATGCCATCTCTTCGTCCTTTCCTTGTAGATTTTGGCATTCTCATAAGCGTTCAAACGCAGCTCCTCCAGCTCGTTAAGTTCCAATAGTCGCTTCTCACCAGCCTCTTTGATATCGAAATTCAACCATCTGACAGCCCAATATGCCTTGTGTTCCAATTCAACGGGCAAGTGGCAAGACTTCCCATATACCAAATTATAAGGAGTGGTACCTATGGGAGTCTTGAATGCGGTCCTGTACGCCCAAAGAGCATCGTCCAACTTCATGGACCAATCCTTCCTCATTCTAGAGACGGTCTTCTCCAAAATTGCCTTGATTTCTCTATTCGAGATCTCGACTTGTCCACTAGTTTGAGGGTGATAAGCAGTTGATACCTTGTGGGTTACCCCATACTTCGATAGAAGTGCTTTGAACTTCCGGTTGATGAAATGCGTTCCTCCATCGCTAATGATGATGCGTGGAGTTCCAAACCGTGGAAAGATAGTTCTATTCAAGAACTTCACAACCACCTTGGCGTCGTTAGTGGGAGAAGCAATGGCTTCAACCCATCTAGAGACGTAATCAACTGCAAGGAGAATGTAGAGGTTTCCTCCGGAGGATGGGAAAGGTCCCATGAAGTCAATCCCCCATACATCAAAGATTTCCACTTCTTGGATGTTATTAAGTGGCATCTCGTTCCTCCTTGATAAGTTCCATGTTCTTTGGCATGCATCACAAGAGACAACAAAAGATTGCACATCCTTAAATAATGTAGGCCAAAAGAAACCGGAACGCAATACCTTAGCGCATGTTTTATCGGTGCTAGCATGCCCCCCACAAGGAAGTGAATGACAATGCCTTATGACGCTATTAACTTCATCCTCCGGAATGCACCTTCGAAGCATCCCATCCGGTCCGCGCTTGAATAGCAGCGGCTCATCCCAGTAATAATGTCGTACTTCCTTGAAGAATCTTTTCTTTTGAGAGTACGTCAATCCGGGTGGTGTCTCCTGGCAAACAAGATAATTCACAATATCAGCATACCAAGGACCTTTATTATGAGAAAGTTGGTGGATGGAATGCTCCACCAACAGTGGATGAATATCAGAGGAGGGAGTAAGAAGTTTGTTATTCTCGGCAATCTCAGTTGTCATCATCTCGCCATCGACCTCGGTCGAGGCGCAGAAGCGTTGACCGAGATGTTCTTCAGTCGCCTCGCTCTGTCCAGAAAGTGCCTCGGTCGAGGTACTGCTACTGAATCCGAGACTGGAGATCTTCGTCTCCTGGATTAGCTTCTCAGTTGTAGCTCCTGGATCCTCTTCCAGTGCCTTCAAGCTCCGTATATCTGCATCACAAGAAGCATCTATACCTTCCTCCATTAAACTGAAGCTAATAACTCTTTCGAGTGGGTCGTTAATAAGGATAGAGCTCACCAATTCTCTTGATTCTTCTTCATCGTAGATGTTGAAGATATCATCAGTTAGCTGCTCCCCTTTCATGGCTGCAAGTAGTGCGAACTCCACCTCATCGCCACCAATGTTGAATTTCAACTTGGCGTTCTTGCAATCCACGTTGCAACCCGAAGTTGCTAGAAATGGCCTCCCGAGAATAATAGGAATAGGATAATCTGCGGGAATGTCAAGTACGACAAAATCTATGGGTAGATAGAAGTTACCTAACTTGACCGGAACGTCTTCCAAAATGCCCACGGGATGGGTAATGGAGCGATCCGCCATGTAAAGTCAAATCTTGACCGGCTTGGGCTTTCCAAGACCGATCTTCGTGCATAGCTCCAGCGGGATGATGCTTACGCTGGCTCCTAGATCACAAAGGGCTTCACAAGTTACATCCCCAACTTGAATGGGAATGCAAAATGAGCCGGGATCTCTTAACTTAGGTGGCATCTTTTCCTTCATGATTTTGATAAGCTCCGAAGATTTAGATGTCATCCTAACTTCACCAACATCTTCCAGCTTCCTTTTCCTTGATAAGATTTCTTTTAAGAACTTCCCATAGGCGGGCATACCTAAAATAGCATCAAGGAAAGGAATATTAATATGTAGCTTATTCATCAAGTCAAGAAACTTACCAAAGTGCTTGTCTAGATGTGCTCTGGCCCTGGACTGAGGGAATGGAAGTGGTGGTTTGTATGCAGGGGGTGGAGTATAAGTTTCTGTCGTCCCTCCTGCTTTCTGTTGCTCCGCCTCGGTTGACATCTCGGTCGAGGTGTTCTTCGACTGGATCTGGACCGAGGTGGTCTGCGTCGAGCGAGGTACTGGATCTGCAGTTTTGAGTCCACTCCTCGTCGTTATGGCCATGCATTGGCCCTTAGGGTTAGTTTCCGTCTTCGCTGGAAGCTTCCCTGGATCTCTTGGCGCTTCATTCGCCCTATTAGCAAGTTGTTGTTCGAAGGACTTTTGGGCCCTCGAAAATGAAGTCATAGAATTCTCCATAGCGCTAAGCTTGATCAAGATTGCCTCCAGAACTGCGTCTTTCTTTTCCGGCTGAGACGAACTTGATCCTTGCCCTTGGCTCTTTAATGGAGTAGAAGAAGAAGAAGGGGAAGAGAGGAAAGGGTTAGAGGAATCATTGGAGTTGGAGTTTGAATGATTGTTACCGTAGTTTTGGTTATTCGCCCTCCAGTTGTTGCTATTGGATCCTCTATTGTTGTTGTTGTAGTTGTTGTTTCGGGGACCGTTATTGTTGTTACGGTACCCGTTGTTGTTGTTGCTCCTTTGCCCTTGCTCTTCCTTCTTAGTTTGAGCCATCAAGAGCTCCTTCAAT
This sequence comes from Fagopyrum homotropicum, assembly GCA_033239125.1. Classification (NCBI taxonomy): domain Eukaryota; kingdom Viridiplantae; phylum Streptophyta; class Magnoliopsida; order Caryophyllales; family Polygonaceae; genus Fagopyrum; species Fagopyrum homotropicum. The sequence continues at coordinate 66,951,423 of BSWB01000003.1, forward strand.
TGCTTCACGTCATTCTTCAACGACGTGAGTTGATTGTTGTTGGAATGAGTCTCTTGAAAGTTGACCCTTTTAACTCCACCTTCAGCTCCTTGGTGGGTATATTTCTCCATGTGCAAGGCTTGCTTCTCAATGAAGTCCCAAGCCTCATCAATCGCCATGTCCATGAAGGTACCGGCGGAGAGTAGTTGGAGATTGAACTGGGTGTTTCCGTCCAGCCCTTTGAAGTAGATCTCCAACAACTTGATCTTTGGAATCCCATGATGTGGGCAATCCAAAAGGATATCCTTGAACCGCTCCCAAGATTTGGACAAGCTCTCCTTGTCCTTCATGATGAAAGCATTGATCTTCCCTCTCATTTCAGCGGTCTTTGAGGGTGGAAAGAATTTGGTCAAGAATTCCGTGGTCATCTCCTCCCATGTGCTGATTTTTCCTGGAGGAAGAGATTGATACCAAGTAAGAGCTCTATCTTTTAAAGAAAAGTAAAAAGGTCTTAGCTTGTAGTTGTTATTTTCAATTCTGGAAGGTCGCAAGGTTTCCATCAAGATCTCGTAGTTTTGAAGATGTTGATGCGGTGACTCCTTCTCTAGCCCTCCAAATTGGCATTGGCGAATCATGGATAGAACTTGCGGTCGAAGTTCGTAGTCATGATCCACTGGATCTCCTAGGTTCACCCCTGGACGCCTCAGCTGTTGATTAGGGTCCATCCTTTGCCCTAGGGTTTGTGGGATTCCTGCAAGAAGAACATCTCGGACTGGCATCCGAGGTGGAAGTACATCGGCCGGGGCGTCAGGTACTGGAATCTGCCTCGGTCGCGGGTCAACTACTGGATCCTGCATCGGTCGAGGATCAACAGGAGGATCTTCCCTCGGTCGAAGTAGAATCTGGTCTCGTATGACTGCTATCTCAGCTTCGATTGCTGCAGTCTTGGTGCGATTCTCTTCTTTCTCTTGCCTGAGTTCTTCCTTGCTGAGGCGTAGCAGCTCTAGCGCCTCTTTCAATTGGGCCGCAAGATCGCGATCGTCTTGTTGGGCCATCTTCGCTTCTCTTAAGCGTCGCTTGTATGTCTTTTCTGGTTCGGGATCGTAAGGACGATTTCCTTCCCAGCGCGGGTTCTTCGCATATACCTAAGAAAGAACCTGCAAAAGTCACTCAAGTAGAGTGGTTAAATGAAACAGGGCAAGCGCCCCAAGAGCAAACCGTACCGGCTCGGTCTAGACCAAGTCCCCGGCAACGGCGCCAAAAACTTGTTCGCTCCAAACGGTGTGTGCAAGCTTTAAATTTATAACCCTAGACTTAAGCTTAAAACAAGGATGCGAACCCGCAGTGTTCGGGTCAATCGTAGTAAAAGCAAGAAAATTCCAAGGATCGATCACAGGGACTCGGTGAAACAAAGTCAATACGGTGTGCTTATGTCAATACTAACCACAAGAGCGATTAACACAATCAAAGATGAATAAGAAGTCAATAAAGCAAACATGCAATTCTAGGGGTTAAAGCACCTAGTTGTGGTTCCAACTCAAGATCTAAAGATAAGCGGACAAAGCTGAGATTTTTGCGTGGGGAAGGTGTTTCTAAAGTGGAGTAGATCACCGGGTAAGTCTCACTACACATTAATCCTAAACCGCGACTCCTATTACCGGGTAAGTCTCAAGGAATCAAGATAAAGAATTATAACCTCAAACTAACATACCATCTAAGGGAATAGAATCAACCTTTACCGGGTAAGTCTCAGGCTAACTCACAAAGATGGGATGGAAGCACACTCAAACCCCAATAAAGGATAAACCTTTATTACCTACACTTATGATCGTTGGTAAACAAACTAAGGAATTACCGGGTAAGTCTCATCCTAAGCTTGCATTGAACCAGAAGGGTGTAATAAGAATAGGATTTAGCAAATTCTAACACTTAACTCTCAGTTTAGGATTGGATAAGTCACCTCGGTCAGAAGAATTCCACCCCGGCCGAGATGTTCATCAACCGAACGAGATGCTTAGGGTTAAGGTCAAAGACTCGAACTTTCAGGATCCTACTGGAATCTAAGATTATTCTATCATTGTTTTCCCCACAACCTTCAGCCAATCACCCTAGAATCACACAAGGAAATTAGCCACTCATCATCATAATGAAAGTATTAAAATATATGGGAAGAAAGTGAATATTTGAACAAAGAAGAATTTAATGAAAAGACTTCAATAACTGAATCAAATATCACAACAAAGCGTTCCTTGGATAGCAATCCAAAAAGACAAGACAACCAATGAGGGAATTAAAGACAATCTTACAAAACCCTCCAAAAAGCTATAAAAGCTATAGACTTCAATCTTCCTTCAACCTTCAAAAAGGTTCTTCGAAAACTCCCCACTGGAGTAGGCTGCTGCTGCTGCGTGCTATAAACCCTGATCGACGGTATAGCGTCCTCCTGGAATTGTGGAAATCCAACCCTTTTTATAGGAAAATAACCCTCCAAAGATAATAAATCTTAGAAAGATATTTTCCCATAAATATAGGTAAAATATATGATTCTGCATATCTCCTTCCTTCCAGGAGCCAAGCCCAAAAATATAAGATCACTTTCCAAATTTAAAAGATCTCATCCAAGAATAAAATATTCTCGCCGCGTCCTAGGTGTTCGCCTCGGTCGAGTCGGCGTCTCTGGATCACCTCGGTCGAGATGAATTTCTGTGGTCAACCGAGGTGAGTCAGAACTGAATGTGAAATTTCTCGAAACTGCTCCAAAGTAAATCTTTAATCCATGGCTATGCTCCCTGGATGTAGCTCCAAATGACTCATGACTCCTTTTGCTCCTTTTTGATGCAAAACGTACCAAATTACCTGCAATTACAACAAAACTAGGTGTAGACCTCGATTCTCGCAAAGGTAGATGAAATGGTGGTAAAATCACATAATGCACATACAAACATGCAGATTATGAAAGATAAAACGTCCAAACAAACCCCAAAATATAGACTATAATTCATGTTATCAGAAGGAGTTGAGGAGAGTAGCAATAAAGTAATCAAAGCCTTGAATGCATTGGACGAGCTACCAAGTGTTGGATTTGAAGTACTAGAAGAAGAGAGAAGCAGCCAGAAAAATCGGACTGAAGGGGCCAGATCGGCCGATTTTTATACTTATCCTGAAGTTTCATCAAGTTCTGCAAATACAGAAACTCAGATCGACCTACCCTCAGGAATATCGGCCGATTTTTCTGTCTGGGCCGATTTTCCTGAGTCTTTTGAGCAACATCCAAGTATTTGTGAGCAATCATCAAGGGACTTAGGGGAGGCTTCCATGGCTTTGCAATCATCTCAACCTACATTGTATGGATCATCTCCAACCGAAAAAGGTCCTCCTCAACTTGATCTTAAACCTCTTCCTTCTCATTTAAAGTATGCTTTCCTTGGTTCAAATTCTACTTATCCGGTGATTGTGAATGCATCTTTGAATGATGATGAGCTTAATAGATTGTTGAATGAATTGAAACTGCATAGAAAGGCAATAGGATACACCATTGATGACCTTGTTGGCATTAAGCCCTCTTTGTGCATGCATAAGATAATGATGGAAGATAACCATAAACCCTCTATTGAACATCAAAGAAGATTGAATCCTATAATGAAAGAGGTAGTTAAGAAGGAGATCATAAAGTTGCTAGATGCAGGAATCATCTACCCTATTTCGGATAGTAAATGGGTTAGTCCAGTACATGTGGTTCCTAAGAAGGGTGGGATGACCGTAGTAACTAATGAGAACAATGAACTAATCCCAACTAGGACGTTTACGGGATGAAGGATGTGTATTGACTATAGGAAACTAAATGTGGCCTCTAGGAAAGATCATTTCCCTCTTCCTTTCATTGACCAAATGCTAGAGAGATTAGCTCAACACTCTCATTTTTGTTACCTAGATGGCTATAGTGGATTCTTCCAAATCCCTATCCACCCCGATGACTAAGAGAAAACCACATTTACATGTCCTTGGGGGGTACATTTGCATATAGGAGAATGCCATTTGGGTTGTGTAATGCACCCGCCACCTTCCAAAGGTGTATGATGGCCATATTTTCTGAATATATTAAGAATATCATGGAGGTGTTTATGGATGATTTTTCCGTTTATGGATCTTCTTTTGATGATTGCCTAGCTAACTTGTCTTTGGTACTTAAGAGATGTGAGGAGACAAAACTTGTCTTGAATTGGGAAAAGTGCCACTTCATGGTAAGCGAAGGTATTGTGTTGGGACACTTGGTGTCCAACCGTGGCATTGAGGTTGATAGGGCTAAGATTAAAACGATAGAGAAGTTGCCACCACCTACCTCAGTGAAAGGGGTAAGGAGCTTTCTAGGGCATGCCGGTTTTTACCGGAGATTCATTAAGGATTTCTCTAAAATTTCTAAGCCTCTTACTAACCTACTAATGAAAGATGTTGAGTTTGTTTTCTCCAAGGATTGCCTTAAAACTTTTTGTAGTTTAAAGGATGCTTTGATCTCCGCTCCCATCATGAAAAGGTCATTGTTGCAATCTATTATGCTAGCAAGACGCTAGATGATGCCCAACTCAACTATGCCACAACCGAGAAAGAGTTGCTAGCGGTAGTGTATGGCTTTGAGAAGTTCCGCTCATATCTTGTTGGAGCAAAGGTCATTGTGTACACGGATCATGCTGCGATCCGTTATCTCCTTACAAAGAAGGATGCCAAACCTAGATTGATTCGGTGGATCCTTCTTCTTCAAGAGTTTGATTTAGAAATCCGGGACAAGAAGGGGTCCGAAAATTCAGTGGCGGATCACCTTAGTAGGCTACCTCCATTAGAGCTCGAGAGAGATGACATCCCGATTGATGACTCATTCCGGGATGAACAATTGCAAATGGTGGAGGAGTGCTTGTTCCAAGTGTCTAGAGGAAGTGAGCCATGGTATGCCGACATTGTGAACTATCTTGTGTGTGAGGAAGTGCCTCCCGGTTTGACGTATGCCCAAAGAAAGAAGTTCTTCAAGGATGTGAGGCACTACTATTGGAGTGAACCACTTTTGTTCAAGAGAGGGCCGGATGGAGTGTTTAGAAGATGTATACCGGAGGATGAGGTGGAGAGTGTGATCCGCCATTGTCATTCCTTGCCATGTGGAGGGCATGCTAGCTCACACAAGACATGTGCTAAGGTGTTGCAATCGGGTTTCTTTTGGCCAAGTTTGTTCAAGGATGTACAAAACTTTGTGGTAGCTTGTGATGCTTGCCAAAGGACGGGCAACATCTCAAAGAGGAATGAAATGCCCTTGAACAACATACAAGAGGTGGAGATATTTGATGTATGGGGTGTGGACTTCATGGGACCATTCCCTTCTTCATGTGGCAACCTCTACATCCTATTGGCGGTAGACTATGTTTCGAGATGGGTGGAGGCAATCGCCTCTCCCACAAATGATGCCAAGGTGGTAGTGCGGTTCTTCAACCGAGTGATCTTTCCTAGGTTTGGAACACCAAGGATGATCATAAATGATGGAGGGAAGCACTTCACTAATAGGAACTTTGGAGCACTTTTGGCTAAGTATGGGGTGACTCATAAGGTGGCAACACCTTACCATCCCCAAACTAGTGGCCAAGTGGAGATCTCCAACCGGGAGATAAAAGGGATACTTGAGAAGACGGTCTCTAGGACGAGAAAAGATTGGGCTATGAAGCTCGATGATGCCTTGTGGGCTTATAGGACCGCTTTCAAGACACCAATTGGCACCACTCCCTACAAGTTAGTCTATGGCAAGTCTTGCCACCTTCCGGTAGAGATGGATCATAGAGCATATTGGGCAATAAGGTGGTTGAATTTTGATCTCAAGGAGGCCGGTGAAAAGCGGTTGCTAGACATGAACGCCCTTGAGGAGATCCGGTTGGATGCTTATGAGAATGCCCGGATCTACAAGGAGAGGACCAAGCGTTGGCATGACAAGCGCCTCATCCCAAAGGAGTTGAATGAGGGTGACTTAGTACTTCTCTTCAACTCAAGGCTGCGGCTCTTCCCCGGAAAGCTCAAATCAAGATGGACGGGTCCTTATGTTATGAAGAAGGTCTTTCCTCATGGAGCGGTGGAGATAGGAGGAGATCATTGTAGTAATTTCAAGGTGAATGGGCACCGTTTGAAGAAGTACATCCCGGAAGCCCCGGCGGAAGTGATTGCCCCACTTCACCTTGAGTGAAACGCTCCTGAATTTGGTCAAGCTAATGACCTTAAAGAAGCTCTTAATGGGAGGCAACCCATTGGTACATATTTTTCCCTTTTGTTTTTCTTGCTTTTGTTTGATCTCACTCTTGGTGTGCTTTGTTTTTCTTTTGTGTTTTTGAGTGCTAGATCTTGTTGATTGTCATGTGTGATGAGATATTGGAGGTCATGTGAAAACCTCATGGAACTGTTGAAGGTACAAGATCCAAGCACATGGACGAGGAGGAAATCACCCAGAAAAATCGGCCTGTTCTTCAGCCAGATCGGCCGATTTCCTTGGCAGTTGGGGCGATTTTTCCTTACGTAAAGGAAAGTGATGATCTCCAATCAAGCATGGGTGGAGCGGACGTGGAACTTGGACGGCTTGCGGTGCCAAGCACGGGTTCCGACACCATAATGAACATCAAGAGCTCTCTACCATCCTTGATCGATCATCCACCATCATCATTCAATGTGAACCGAAATACCAAAGCATCACCAATTTTACATTGTGAGGACTCTCTTTCACTTCTTTATTTAGTTTGCACATTGGGGACAATGTGTTTCTAAGTATGGGGTGGGGTTTTCATGATCACTTGCATGATTAACATCTAGGATAGTTTCTTTTAGTCACATGTTGCATTGTACATACATATTTCGAAAAATCCAAAAAATCAGAAAATTTTAAAAAAATTTTAGTGCTTCTAAAGCTTGGATATGACCCTAATGATGAATCTTGTCTTGTGGATTGGCTATGGATGGCCTTATGTGTTAAATTGATGAATGCATATGTGGACTTGAAGTACTTATCTTGAATCCCATGAATGGATTGTGATCATGATGTTTCCCTAGAATGGATTGAGTATTGAAAGTCGAAATTACATGCTAGTTCTTGCACATCATCTAGGAATGAATGAGGCAATTCATCTTTCTCTACTTCTCATCTTGATCATGATGTTTGAGCACCTCAATTGATATAAATTTGACCTCTTTTGACCCATCCGGGAATAGGAGCATGTTAGTGTGTTGATGTGTGTGAAAAGCAAGTTGGGGAGAAGATGTTGATGAAAGAATGTCATGAATAAAATGCTGAAATTGTTGTGAAAGTGTAGACAAAAATATAGGTTTGGGGACGTTGGTTTAAATGACAAGTAACTCGGCACACTTCACATAATCGGGTGTTGGTGCCTTGCCAAAGTCAAATAAACCGATAGTCCTAACGAGTTTTGGTATGTGTGCCCGGTGTGGATACACCTCAAAAAATAAAAAAAAAACCCGAGGACGGCTAATCACCAAGGTTTCGGCTTTTGTACACCAATGCCATTGTCTTAAAAATAAGTGAAAAAGAAAAGAAAACAAAGAAAAGATGGAGAAAATTATACACTTGTTGGGAAGTTGAGCAAAAACGAAATTGTGGAGTTAGTTCCTTTCCTGGATTAGCATCACAGACCTAAAAGTTCCCACCTAATCACAACGTTTCTTAGCCTCTTCTTTCCTAAGTCCTTGTGACCTAAATGCATGTATGTAAGACTTAGTGATCTAGATTGGATATACTCATGATCATCTTGACTTCTTCATTTTTACCTCTCATGCATGCTTTCTAGTTAAGTATAATTATCTTTCCATGCCTTCATTCATTTCATGCATGCTTGCTTGTCCATTGCTATGAACATGACTATGAAGGTGATCCAATGCTAGAAGCACAATTCCAAAAAGATTTTGTTATTTTTCTGCATACATAAATCATGTCATCTCTTAGTCTATAGTTGGATCTTGCTCGGGGACTAGCAAATCTTAAGTATGGGGTATTTTGATAACGTGATTTATGACGTTAGTTTAGGCACTTAATTAGATAGTTTTTCCCGTTATTCATGCACGGTTTGACATTGGTTCATGACGTTTTCGCTCAATTCATGCATATTTCTAGAAAAGACGTCTACACGACCTTTTATCGGTTTTGTAGGTAATTCGGGGATCTATTGGACATTAATCGATACATTCGAGGGTCAAGCCTCATGGTGGTACACATCCAAGGCTTAAAAGGAACATGATTGGAGAATCAAAGGACACAAGGACCCAAATTGGTGCAAGCAATGGAGCAACTCATGGCTAGACGATCATAACATCCCTCTGTTGAAGAAAATCGGACCATCACTCAGGAAAATCGGCCGATTTTCCTGACTGGGTCGATTTTTGGCCTTCAACAGTTTAAGCCACGTGTCCCACGATCTCTTTGCCCGGCCTTGCTCTTGGTGGAGAACATAAGTGGTCCTACAAGCTGTTACTGAGGGGCCTCCTCTCCCACATTCTCTCATTCACAACTCATTGCATTGGGGATAGACTTGGAGAAGAGGAAAACTCTCTCAAATTGAAGGAAGAAGAAGAACACCAATCTAAGAGTGATAGTGAGGTTTTGAGTGATTTTTGGAGTATTTGATTGAAGAACTATTGCAAGGATTGTTAGGAACGTTTTGGAACTTCATTTGAAGGGTTGTAAGTCTTGCTAAAACTTAGATTCAGTTGAGATTTATTGTTTTTACTTGCTTATCTTTCATCATCCATCTATGAAAACCATGTATGCTTGTGTGATGAATATGGATCTTGATATGCATATTATTGGCTAGTTTATTGTGATTCTGGAGTGATGGATTGATGGTTATGGCTTGGGTGATGATAGAATGGACTTATATGTTAGTTTAGGATGATTTGTATGCACGAAACCTAACCCAGGAAGAAAAATCGGGCTGTTCATCAGCCAGATCGGCCGATTTATCTAAGATCCGTCCGATTTTTCTCTCTGTTGCTCTTTAATTGATGAATCTGTATGTTAGGATGTTAGGTTGTTGAAATCCTAGTGTTTATTAAGCATAATTTAGCTTAGGATCACCTAATGCTATCAACCTAAGTGAGGGAAGAGATCTACCCGATGATTTCCAATCTTAGATACCTAAGATGATGAATTCTAGGTAGTAGTGAGCCTCGCAAGCCACTATTGGATTGAGTGTGCTAGGATTATTGCTTGAGACTTACTTTTCTGAGACTTACCCGTTAAGGAGAGGTTTGCCACTTAAGTAGTGTCCGGCTTGTGTAGAATTCCCTACTTTGCCTCCTTGAGACTTACCCAGTAATAGGAGTTTGATGCGGGATTAGTGAAGTAAGAGACCCACCCAGTAATTGCTTCCATTAGTGAAACACCCTTTCCCAACACCGCAGCCTTGTCCTTAGAATCTTTAGAACCTTGAGTCCAATGCCATAACCGGAAATCTTGACCTCTAGAATCCATTTTTCTCTCTTTTATCACATATTTTGTGCTTGTGTTACTTGTTTACCTTGCTAGCTTGAGTTGTTAGTTTGTTTTATTATCTTGCTTGATTTGTGATCTTTGCTTGATCACCACAAAAACCAACCAAAAATATCATCATTTTCATTTCTTTGTTCCTTGACCTTTTCTTAGACTAGATCCACACTATCTATGACCATTGTTTGACTTGATTTCACCTTAGTCTTTGTGTTCGACCTCGGAATACTATCCCTACTACAAACGTCCCGTACACTGCGGGTTCGCTAGGAGTTAGGAGAAATATATCGAGTTTATAAATTGTAAAGCTTTTTGCGCATCTATTCCTAGACGTAACAAGAACCACGGCCTATTTCCACGCCCGTGGAAGTCCCAGTGGCCGGGGTTTTGGTGATGCAGCTTTCTTTGGATCATCAAGCCACAATTTAGTGCAAGGCATGCACCAACAAGGTCCCATGTGTCCTCCTTAGCTCCTAGCTTGCTTCCCAATGAGTCCGAAGGCGTGTCATCTCGAGGAACGATCCTCGAATGTATCGATTAAGCTCCTAAAGCTCCCAAAATACCTACTAAACATGCAAAAGTCCGTGTAGACGTCTATCTCGACAAATATGCAAGAATTGAATGCAAACGTCATGAAGTAGTGCTAACCATGCATGAATGAGCGGAAAATTTTGTTTTATCTAAATGAGTGGTTAAACCTACGTCAAAAATCGTGTTATCAGAAGGAATTGACGAAACTTGGATTTTGGCACATTACAGAGAGTTCCACGCCCTAAACCACGGTCGTGGAAGCTACAATGACCGTAATTCTTCCAAAGTCTGAGAAAAATCACCAAAACCACGGGTCCGCACAATTCCACGGCCGTGGAATACCCCGAGTGACCGGGATTTTCCAAAATTTTTACGGTCACTATATAAACCACCTTCCTTCACAAAAACACCACATTTCTCAAAATCAATCCCTATTTCCACGACCTAATCGCCGAAAGCCTTCCCCTCCTCACAAATCTTCGTCCAGAGTCCGATTCGAACGATTCTTGAGCCTAAAGTAAAGAATTTTCGATCATGTACAACATCCAATCAAAAATTCAAGTGAACAATCCCTGCAGAAGAGGGAATTTGGATTTTAAAAATCCAAAACCTAGGTTTTTCTCCTCTTTCTCTACTTTTCAATTTTGTTCAATTCTTCGCAAGATTTTTAGGATAACTGATTGGAATTGGATTTGGAATTAGTCTAGCACTGTGTCTGGTGAATTTGGTTGAGATTTGATTGAAACAGAACCGAACCACGGTCCCTGTAGGTTCCACGGCCGTGGTTTTCTTAGAACATACCGTGATTTTTCCAGTAATGGACAATTTGTTTAGGAGAAAGTCGAGTAGGAACAAGAAGAGAAAATGTGACACTTCCTCTTCCTCCCAAGTCCCCCCTAGTGAACCACCATCATCCCCACCTCCTAGAATTCCAACCATTCATGAGGATTACCTCGATGCCTTAGAAAGGATCGAGAAGAGGCCGGTCATAGGACCGCGATTTTTAGTTCTTGAGGAGCTTGAACCGCTGAATGTAGTGAATGATTTGACATGGCTTCTAGATAGAGCAGGTTTGATTGTCTTCTCCGATATTAGAGAAGATGCTTATGAGGAAATCACTAGGGAGTTCGTCACTTTCTTTGAGCATAGCGCCGTCGATAGGACGGTTTCTTTTCGGTTGATAGAGGAGAACTATTAGTTCTCGATCTTGCAGTTTGGAGCCTTCTTTGGGTTCCAAGAGACCTTCAATGGTCGTTTTCCTAGCGGGGTATACACTAAGGATTTTTGGGAGGATATCACTATGATATATGCTAGTGAGGACCATTGGAAACCGGCCGACACCAAGGCTAAGCTCATCTATCACTTAGCTTTGAAAATAGCTCATAGGGTCCTTTCCGAGTGCCTTTTCTCTAGGACCGAAACCCCTCAAAAGATTAAGACCGATGAGCTTTTCCTCCTTTACTCTATGCTCCATGGTAGACCCGCCGATTGTGCTACCCTCCTAGCCTCCACCATGAGTAAACTGAAGAACAAGAGAGCCGACAATATAGGATATGGTGGTATGGTCACTCATATTTCCTCACAGCTAGGGATAGACTATTCCGCTTGTACTAGGATAGCGGCGAGACCTTTAGGTCTCAATAGCCTTATGACTAGAGGCATCATCTTACCTAGACACTGCGGTCCACCTACCGCCGGTATGCCTTGGGAGGAGAGAGGAGGTAGAGGTATCCCTTGGCTTCCCGAGTATTCCGTTATGGCCGGACGCCATAACTGGAAGCAGACTTTCGCCGCCATGCATGCGAATAGGTTGACAGCACCTCCTTTTGTGCCGGATGATATCCCGGTTGCGGATGTTGAGGAGGAGATAGGAAGAGGTGATGAGCAGGACTTTGACACTTTTCCGGATCAGCCGGCACACTTCCCCGACCCTCCTAGACGTTCCCCGCAACCTTCTGGACCTTCCGGAGCCTCTTCCTCTCGCTGTGCTAGCGTGAGTGAGAGGCCGACTTAGATGGACGCTCCTCCCGCTTGGTATGGGGAGCAGCCTTCATGGATGGGAGCTCCACCTCCGTGGTATGATCAGGCACCCGCAGCACCAACAACACCAACTCCCCACGACGCACCAGCATGATATGGCCAGCCACCAGCTTGGTATGAGCAGCTACCGGCGTGGGCCACCAACCTTTCTAAGAGAGTTGGAGACTTGGAGATCCACCGGGAGACCTAGGAGACACGGAGCCGGGAGCATGATGAGATGATGAGTGACATTTACCGCCAGCAGTTCGGGCGGTAATATAGCCATGACTTCCGTCCATTTCCACCACCGCCTCCTCTGCAGTGACGAGTTTGATGATCGCCAGTTTTAGCCGCCCCACCACCGTCTAGTGAGTTCATTTTGCTTTTCTTTCTTTTCTTTATTTTCTTTTTGAACATTGAGGACAATGTATGTTTTAAGTATGGGGTGGGGTGTGACTATGTCTGTAATAACTCTACTACATTTGCTTGCTTATATCCATGATACTTTGCATGTTTCATTCCATAGTCACACGTTTCGTTATTGCATTGCATGAAAAAGGCTTTGAAAAACCCATAAAAATTTGAAAATTCTGAAAATTTTTGAAAAAGTTCTTGTGCTTCTAAGATTAGAGATGACTTCTATGATAGTTCTCACTTGTGGAATGAGTTTTTGATGACAATTGTATGCTTAAACGGAATTATGAATTGAAAAGAAATTGAATGTGTTGTTTATCCTTTCTTGCAAGCTTCATAATGTGAAAGTTTTATCTAAATCCTATTGAGAAATTAAGGTTGAAATCACATGATGAGTTCTTATACTTCTTTATGAAATGATTAAGGCAATTCGATTTTCTTACTTCTTTCTTTGATCATTTAGCCCCTCAATAAAAGTAATTTCCTCCCTTACCTATCCGGGAATTTGGAGGAGTTGATATTTGGCAAGTTTGATGTGGGAGGGCCATGAAAGAAAAATTTTGCATTCAAAGAATAGAACTAATAGGTTTGGGGAAGTCAATCATGACGATGAGTAACTCGGCACCATTCACATAGCCGGGTGTTTGTGTCTTGCCAAAGTCGGATTGAGCGATATTCCTAACGAATTATGGTATGTGCATCAAGGGTTTGAGGCATCTCGAAATTGAGAAACGCCGATCTCCTAGGCTTCAGTTTTTGTGCACCTCTATCCATATTTCAAAAAGTAAAGTCGAAAAATAATGTGAAAAAGAAAAGAGAAAAGCTCTAAGTTGATGGTGTTGCAGTTCAAAATAAAAAGAAAAAGAGTTGGGTTATTCCTTTTCCCGGATTCATGCACCACATTCCTTACAAGTTTCTCTCCTTTCTGTATTCTAAACCTTACTTGAAAGTCCTTAAGATCAAAAGAGTGTTATTTGACTTGGTGATCTAAATTGAAGTTTCACATGCTTGATTTTGACAATACTTGAAGGTTATGATGTTTGTCTTGAAGTTTAAGCGATTTATGATGTTTCATTACTTTACATTCTTTGGTTTATGTATATGAGTGTTTTCAAGGATGAATGAAGCAAGGTTTGAGGATGATCTATTGACTAGAAGCACATTTGCCTAAAGGATGGTTTTCGTTTTGAATTTGCATGCATATTTCATTCTAACTTGTGTTCTAAGCTTTTGAAAACCTTGCTTGGGGACAAGCAAGTGACAAGTATGGGGTATTTTGTTAGCATGAAATATGGCCATATTCTAGGCACTTATTTTGGTTGTTTTTCCCTTATTATTGTGTACATGGATAAGGTTTTGAAGCAAATGTTAGCTTGTTCATCTATTTTGTCAATATGGAAGTCTACACTAGCTTTGTGTTGATTATAGGTGAATAGGAGCTGGAATCGGAGCATTTGAGAGAGAAAAGGGAGTAATCGATCATGTTCGAGGATTAGGAGATACATCAAAGAAACTAAGGAAGGAGCTAGGATGAAGAATGACACGAAACAAAAGCAACAACAAGCAATATGCACTTCCACGCCCTGAATTACGGCCGTGGAGAAGATGATTTGAAGTCCACGCTCTAAACCATGGCCGTGGACTTGGCATTTTGAACGTGGAAGATAGTTTGGAGCACTCCAGTAAGTTACACGGTCTAAATTATGGTCGTGGAAGTCACAAAGCACCGTAATCTATTTCCACGCTCTAAACCACGGTCGTGGAAGGCTGTGAGACCGCGATTTAGGCAATCTTTTGACGTGTCATTATTTGCCACATCATTACATATTGGGCCTTGACGGTAACTCTTTCTCGTCTTATAAAAAGGCTGGAAAAGAGAATTTTGAGGACGGCCACTTACCCTTGTTTTCAGCACTCTTGCTTAGGGTTGATTGGAAGTCGCCGAGAGTTGCGGAAATGCCGGATTGTTGAAGATTGGAGATTGCTCACAGCGGAAGTTTAGCCTTTTTCTTAGGTTTTGATATTGAAGACGGATTGACATCCCGTTCTTCGTACTTGCCTTAGATCATTGTGAGGTTTTGTGTTATATATTTTGAATCCATTGACATTGCTTCTTGTGTTTCGGATTTGAGAATTGGTTTTGAAGTTTTATTGAGTATTTGAGGGTTTTTCATCTTTCATTCTTCTTAAATTGAATATTGATATCATGACAATGGTTATTGGCTAAAACCCTTTAGCAATTCTAAGGTGAAGGGTTGATAGTTGTGGCTTAGATGATGATAGATCAATCGTAATTTGATTGGACCCTGAGAGTTAGAGAAATATCGTCGACACCCTAAATCACGGTCTGTTCTTAGGTTTCCACGGCCGTGGTTCTCAAGATCTACCCGTGATCTACCCCAGTTTACGAACTTTGCTTTTACTTTGGTCCAAAGTTAAAGATTAGCTTTAATCTAGTCTTGGCTTGCCTTTCCTAGGTAGTAGTGAGACTCAACATCCTCTATTTCGGTTTCGAGTGTCATAACCTTAACCGTTTGAGTTTATCTTGATCCTTGGGTTACAAGTTTGGGTATTTGAGATTAATTCTTGTCCTTAGATCCTTTCTATACTGCAGCCTCAACGACCTTTATAGAGAGTGTCTTTGGGTAAGTCATATAAGGTTTTGGAACTTCACCGTACATTACTTTACTTTAGTATACCTTCGCAATTATTGACTCTGACCTTAATTCTTTAGTATATCTTGAATCGATTGCCATAATTAGACACCTGGATCTTTAGGGTTGCTGTTTTCCCCAATATTTGCAAAGTTTTACATCTTTATTTGCTTGACAATTGAAATTGGATTTTGTTTCACCAAATCCATGTGTTCGATACTCTGGAATACTTGCTAATCTACGCCGATCCGTACACTGCGGGTTCGCTTGATTTTATTCTATTTTATAAATATAAAGCTTATTTGCACGCATATTTTCGGGCGAACAGTGGGAGACCGCACCCACACCGGACCCTGTAGAGTTTTGGCAAGCGGCCACCGGATCCGAGTTTTATGTCGGGGGTGAGTATATCAACAAACTCACTCACCCTTGCTTGAGACTCCTCTTCAGGATAATCATGCGCGTCTTCCATGGACACAAGGAGGAGAACAAGGTCGCTCTCAAGGACCTTCCGCTGCTGTACTCTTGCATTCCGGCATGTGACACCGTGCCGGATTGGCCTTACCTCTTCCTTACCGCTTTGAAGCTGATTAGGACGAACGAGCCCCGAGATATTGTTGGAGGTGGGGTCATTTCTTTGAGTGTTGAGCAGGTGATGGACTTGTCCGAGCTGGAGGATAGGATGACGATCCCGTTCTACACTGAAGGTCTTCTCCGGCGGTGCAAGCTCCTCAAGCGGGATGGGGAGAACTTGTTTTGGCTTTCTTTTGCAGATGGGAGCCACATCACCTACCTTCCATGCCCTTTACCATTCGGAGATGAGCTCTCTGACCTCTATATAGCTTTTGACCCATTGGTCCCACGACGTTCTCATGTTGCCATTGTTGAGAGGCATGCGGCGAGCTCCAGCCGGGCTCCTTATGAGGACCACATGCCCATCCCCGATGATGAGGAGATGCCTACTGTAGCGGGAGAGGATGGCCCCGCACTTGAGAGGCTCCAAGCACAAATGGATGCTCTTACCACTCAGCACCAAGCTTGGCAGACTGAGTACCAGCGGACTATGCTGGAGTAGCAGCAGTCTTGGCAGACGGGCTTTCAGGAGAGCATGACCGCCCATTTTGATGCACGGTAGGATGCTTGGCAGGCGGCTAAGAAGCAGCGTTTGGAGTCTCAGCAGTTGACTTGGCAAGCCAACTTTGAGACCACCTTTGGAGGCCGGTTGGATGCTCAACAAACCCGTCTTGATGATATCAACCAGAGACAGGATCATTTCTTCAGCCACTTCCCATATCCTCCGGAGCATGGTCCGGATGGTCCACCCGGACCATCCCACTAGTGGGTATCCTCTCTTTCCCTTTTCCACCTTTTGTTCTTTGCTTTAATTTTCATTTTGAGGGCAAAGTGTTCTTCAAGTACGGGGGAGGGAACACTATCATGTTAGTATAGTTTCTTTGTGTGGTTGTTTCATTATTCCAAGTTGTAATTCACATAAAAATTCAGTAAAAAAAAAGAAAAAGAAAAAGAAAAAAGCAAATGAAATTGAGAAAAAGGCAAGAAATCCTTGGATGAACCGAAAACCCGAAAGGGCAGTTTAGGTAAAAAGAAGGTAGTCCGACCAAATCTAGGTTGGTGCAAAAATGGACATGAGGGATGTGAGGAATTTGTGAGATTATTATGAAAAAAGAAGAGTGGCAAGGTGAAAACCCGAAAGGGCGCCTTGGCAAAATGAGCGGCACCGAGTGTAGGTTCTCCTTCCGATGTTGGCGGCATAAGAAGGGGGGTCATAAGGAGGTTGTCCGGGTAGGTCACTCTTGGAGCAATAAGGATGGTAGTTCTCACTCTCCTCTCATTTTCTCTCTTTCTCTCTTTCTTTCTTGGTTTTTCTCTTGATTCCCTTAGCTATTCTTCTGCACCATGCTTCCCGAGGCTTTGATTTGCTGAACTATTATTACATTTGTTACTCGGGACACATAAAAGGTCTAAGTATGGGGGAGTTTGATAGGTGATTGAATCACTATCAATTAGGATAGTTTTTAGCATCTTTTTAGTGTCTTAGAGTCGGTTTGTGTTGCTAACATCTTAATCCAGAAGAAGAAATCCAAATGAAGCAAAAGAGATGTTAGAAGCACTTGGGAGTTGAAGATCATTCACGAAGACAAGTTTCTGGTGCAACACCGCCCCCGCAGATCAGTGCCACCGCCCCTGCGGGTGGCACTACACTCCGGAACGCAGCCTGCGCCTTCCCCAGCGCCCGAAACAAGCATGTTACCGCACCTGCGGCCACCCCTGCGGTGACTTACCCTGAAAAAGCAAAGTCGGTGCCCCTGCGCCTCTACCTACGGACCAACCTACGGAGTTGTGAAGCCGAAGAGCCAGTTTCAACGCCCCTGCGGTGACATTGGGCTGTCCCTGCGGCTCGACATCAGTAGCGACAGAAAGATGAAGAGTCATACGTTTGGAGAGCATTAAAGACCCGCCCTTGCGAGATTGCCAGGCCGCCCCTGCGGCCAAGAAGAAGATCAAGCGTTTTGGCCTAAACCGCCCCTGTTGCCCTTCAAGCCCGCCCCACAGTTTAGCTCCAGAGGACTTTACTCCGGTTGTTTGCACCACCTTTATGACATTAAAGGTGGCTGTTTAGGATGGCCATTTACTCCCATTTACTGTCAATCTTAGTATAAATAGAGCTATGGCTGAGTTTCTAAGTTCCTTGCTGCATTGGATTGTTTTGAAGCTGCATTGCTACTTTGGTTGTAAGTCTTTATCAATATAAGTATTATTTAGTCATATATGTTATATTCCTTGAGCTCTAAACTTATGTTTGCATGTTTCTTACCACTTAGATTGATCACCTTAAGTGTCTAATTGCATGCAAAGAACTAGGATTAATTGATTCCGGATTCGGGTCCTTAATCTAGTATTAACCCAATAGGTGAAAGTTGGTTGTAATCTCTTAAAGGAAAAGGAATATAATTATAAAGAAAGTCTAATGGTGTTTATGCTTTCTTTATATCTCTTTGTCTTTGTTAAAATTCTAACATGTGCTTTGATCTTGTAGGTTTACGGATCACTAATCTTGTTAAGTTGTGTTGATGCCGGGTTGCTCAACACATATCTAAGATCAAGACGAGACATTGCTGAATATCTTATAAAAAGAACCAACCAAAGTAGTGTGCATGCTAAGACTCAACCTAGTGTAGTTCTTTTCTCCATTCGATTATCACATCTTTACTTGATTTCGTTTTGCTTTTGTCTTATTTCGTTAAAATTCAACCCCCCACCCCCCGAATTTGGTTACATATATGGATAATTGGACATAATCATTACTTGACAAGGCTCTCTTGGGATCGACCCTTACTTACACTATACAAAACAATTAGTGTAACGTTAGGCAATTACTTTGACGTAAGCTAAACAACTACCTTAGGATATAGCTTCGTCAGCGCTCCTTACGTTTCCATGCCTTGGGAGGGAAAGGTTGCTAGAGGCACTCCGTGGAGTAGAGAGTATATCGTGAGGGATCAACAATATTGGAAGTATGCTTTTGTGGAGATGCATGTTGAGGATGAGCCGGATTAGTTTGATGGAGTTGATGTTGATGCTGATGTTGTTGTTGCAATGGACACTAGGGCAGATTTAGGTCCTAGAGGATTTGTTGCTGATGACGACCAGGCTACTGAGGAAGATCCTATCGTAGAGGATGCGTGATAGCATGAATTATTGTCTATATTTCGGATATGGTTTTTTTGTTTTCTCATCATAATTCTGCATGCATGTACATGTATTCATAGTGTTTATGTCATTATTTGGTTACTTTGCAAGAATCAAGTTCTACACCACGTTTGATTGTAATTGTAGGGAATATGGCACGTTTTGGGTGGAAATGGAGCATAATGAGCTAAGGAAGCTAAGGAGGTACATTTAGGAGCATTAGGAAGGATAAGAAGAAAGACAGAAACTATGTTGGAAAGAAGAAAGAAAGATTTAGATGAAGATACAAAGGCATGCACGTAGATCACTGCTGATCTCGGATCAACACAGTGACGCATCTCGACCGAGATGGCCCACTAGTGTAACACCCTAAATCTGCTGGACTCGGAATGTTACATTGGGCTAGGATCTCACAATGGATCCTGACCCTAGCCTGACAACAAGTTCACTGGATCTTACAACAAGGCACAAGTAGAGTAAAAACAAATACATAAAAGCTGTATGATACAACAAAAGAGGTTACAAACTCAAAGCCGAGTACAAAACCATAACAACAACATCAACTGATACAAAAGATCCCCAACCCACACATCCTAATGTACAGAAGTCCTCGGCTAGTCACACCATCTAGCTCACTCTGCAGTCTTCCTAACCTGTAGATCAACTACAACACTGTATACACCGTTAGCTACAACAATAGATAAGCATGAAGTAATAGCACAAAAACAATACAACATCTCATACATGCAATGCCACACACATTCATTTATTATCTTTAATTACGTTATACCATTACTAATTCAAATTCTTTTGTAACACGAGGAGCCCCAAGAACCCCTCCCCATCCAACGTAACACAGGAGTTTTGCATGGGGGTGACCGTCACTCCCCCCTCCCGTGAGATCATCTTCAAGGCACCTCCTCCTAACCCGCAGGCGGAGACCGGTGGTTACCGCCCGTTATAATACACTTGGGCCATATAAATGTAATGAATGGTCGTCCTAGTCTGGTTTAAGTTATAAATGCACAACCATATGAACACACACAACCATTAAAATCATACAATCCACAACTGCACGCTAAGTAAGTCCTATGGACTTACCTGATACTCTCGTATCCTCTACCACGGAAACCAACGCATGCAAGAGCAAGGCACACAACATCACAACCTTAAAGGGTTAGAAGACTCGTCTCCATAACTAGAACCAACCTACAACCTAAGGATCAACACAAGCTCACATAGGCCTATAGCATACTCTCAACATCAACACAAGTGCCTAAGGCACATCTCTAATATACCACTCATCCTAACCATCCTAAACTAGCCAACAACTAAGCCAAAGCTAAAGGAACGGAAGGAAGGAAGACATACCAACAAGGTATGCACCAACAGAAGCAAGAACACACCAGCCAGCCTAGTGAGGCGCAGGGGTGGCTCACCAAAGGTGCAGGGGCGGCTCCACACCAGGCGCAGGTGCGGCTCAAGTTAGGCGCAGGGACGGCCAACTGTGCAGAGAGTTGGTCCCGACTCCTCTTTGACTCCTTTCTCGATTCTCTTCACGTTTTCAACACATCACATAATATACACACACATGATCATCACAATATCCTGGAAGGATCCAATCACAAGTCCAACTTGTGATCCTAGGCTAGAAAGAAGAAGAAAGAAGCAAGTAGAAGGAAATAAGAGAGAAGAAGAGAAGAAGAGAAGGGACTTACCACTCCACCCTAGGCTGGAACTATGGAGCAACAACAACACTCTCAGCCTCAACACAACAGCAACAACTCTCAGCAACAGCTCCCAGAGCACCCAAGCCAAGAACACACTCAAACTCTCAAGAACTCACTCACACAAACAAGAAGAGATCAAAGAAGGTCAAAGGAGAAGAAGAAGGAGATGAAGGACGTGAGGAGGAAGAGAGAGGTTGGAGAGATGAAGAAACCCCTCATCTGAAGTCTAAGAAAGCTTATAAGAGAAGCCAGCCGCAAAGCATAAGTCAAGAGTCAACAAAAGTAGTTGCACCAGCCACAGAACCGCAGGGGCG
This sequence comes from Fagopyrum homotropicum, assembly GCA_033239125.1. Lineage (NCBI taxonomy): Eukaryota > Viridiplantae > Streptophyta > Magnoliopsida > Caryophyllales > Polygonaceae > Fagopyrum > Fagopyrum homotropicum. The sequence goes on from BSWB01000003.1 coordinate 66,972,286, forward strand.
GCCAGCCTAGGCGTAGGGGCGGCTACTCTGTGACGCAAGGGCGGCCCAAGGGATGCACAAGGGCGGCTGACTAGTCAAGGCTAAGGCACTCTAGCTTATCTAGGCTCCAAAGACTAAGGCTCTTACATCTCACTCCCCTAAAAACAAGTTTCGTCCCGAAACTTGCAAAAACCCAAAGCCTCTCGGACCTGTAAGCCGAGGTAACACACTATCCTAAGAACAACATGTCAAAGCCTATAATATTCTATATCATCAACACATCATGGAGGTATCATAACTCCAGCATCACAACTCTACACAAGGCCTAGAAGAAGATCATCTCTAGCCAACCACTAACCACAGCACACTGGCATGGAGCAAAACCGTCTCCAGCCACCACGTACATATAACACTACTACGTGGAGGAAAACCATCTCCACTCACACTATGTCCATCAAAGATAGCATGGAGGAAAGAACCATCTCCTGCTAATCCTAACACCTGCACCATAGAATGGAGGAAAGAACCATCTCCAGCTATAGCTATCTCGTGCTAGCAAACAGGATCTAACAGATCATATACACACAACTAGCACGGAAACACAACATATCACATAAGCACATAATATACAAGCACTCACCAAGAAGGCGCTAAGATCTACTCATGGACCCTACTGGTGCCTCTAACTCCGTATACAACTCTAGATAGTTCCTCTGGATACTATCCTCTGTCTCCCAGGTAGCCTCATCTGGTCCTCGTCTAGACCATTGTATCCTTAACATAGGAATGTCCTTCGAACGCAGGCGTCTCACACCTCGCTCTAGGACTGCGATAGGGTGCTCTGCAAATTTGTGGTCCGGCTCAACCACCAGATCATCATAACTCACGATGTGCTTCGGATCTGGTATGTACTCCCTCAGCTGAGACACATGAAACACGGGGTGAACACACTCTAACCTCGGAGGCAAAGCTAATCTGTAAACTACTCGTCCAACTCTATCTAGTATCTCGAAAGGGCCTACATATCGGGGACTCAGCTTCCCCTTTATGCCAAAACGTCTGACACCTCGCGTTGGAGATACTCTCAACCAGACATGAGCTCCTACCCTGAACTCTAGAGGTCGACGCCTCTTGTCTGCATACGACTTCTGGTGACTTTGTGCAGCCAGCATCCTCTCTCTGATCAGCGCTACTCGAGCCATATCATCCTGAATCTGCTCTGGTGCTATCCCACTGATACTGCTAGGCTCATCCCAACTTAAAGGTGTACGGCATCTACGTCCATACAGTGCCTCATAGGGAGCCATCCCTATAGATGCATGCCAGCTGTTGTTGTATGAGAACTCAGCAAGTGGAAGGTAATCAGACCATCCCTGTCCCCAATCCAACACACAAGCTCGCAACATGTCCTCTAAGCTCTGGATGGTCCTCTCTGAATGACCATCTGTCTGGGGGTGAAATGCAGTCGTGAAGTGTAGACTCGTCCCCAAAGCAGTCTGAATCTGCTGCCAAAATCTCGATGTGAATCGTACATCACGATCGGAAACAATCGTCCTCGGTACCCCATGGAGTCTCACTATCTGCCTAGTGTACTCCTCGGCTAGTCTGCTCATGGGCCACGTCTCTCGGATGGGAATGAAACGTGTCGTCTTCGTCAGTCTATCAACAACTACCCATATGGCATCAAAGCTCCTACTGGTCTTCAATTCAGTCACAAAATCCATGGAGACGTCCTCCCACTTCCATTGCGGCACTAGTAGTGGATGGAGTTCACCTCCAGGTCTAAAATGCTCTATCTTGACCTACTGATAGGTCGAACACTGAGCCACAAATCTGGCTACGTCGGCCTTCAACCCTCCCCACCAAAATGAACGTCTCACATCATGGTACATCTTACTCGTACCAAGGTGTATTGAGTAAGGTGTACAGTGAGCCTCTTGTAAAATCCGCTGTCTCGGCTCTGTATCTCCAGGAACACACATACGATCGTGTTGCCTCATAACTCCATCTGCCCCAATAGTAAATTGGGGTGCCTCTCCACGAGACATCCTATCTCTGATCCTCGCCAAGGTCGGGCAGGCCCCCTGCTTCTATTGGATCTCATCCAACAGACCAGGTAGAACCTCTAAGGTAAACAACTGGGCATCCTCATTAGGGAAATGGATGTCCATCTCCAGCCAAGCTAGATCCCTCTGAAGCTAGGGTTGTACAGTAAGTCTGGCAATCGCCTTCTCTCGAGGCGTCTTCCTGCTCAAGGCGTCAGCTACACATTCGCCTTGCCAAGATGATACAAAATATCAAGATCAAAGTCCTTGATCAACTCAAGCCATCGACGCTGGCGGTTATTCAATTCCCGCTGCGTGAAAATAAACTTCAGACTCTTATGGTCTGTGAAGATCTGGCATGTAGCACCATACAGGTAATGTCTCCAGATCTTCAATGCATGAACTACCGTTGCTAACTCCAGATCATGAGTCGGGTAGTTCTCCTCATACGTCTTCAGTTGTCTAGACGCGTATGCAATCACTCTTCGCCTCTACATCAACACACATCCCAAGCCTAGCTTGGATGCATCACTGTAGACCACAAAATCCTCAAAACCCTCTGGCTGTGCTAAGACAAGAGCAGAAGTCAAACGCCTCTTCAACTCCTCAAAACTCTTATCACTCTGGTCGGTCCATACAAATCTAGTAGTCTTCCTCAAAAGACTAGTCAGTGGGCGGGCAATCACAGAAAATCCCTCCACAAAGCGTCTTTAATAACCGGCTAAGCCAAGAAAGCTACGCACTTCCTTGACGTTCGTCGGTGTCGTCCATGTAGCAACAGACTCGATCTTTGCCGGGTCAACCATGATCCCATCGGCGGAGACAATATGTCCAAGGAAGCAACCTCAGACATCCAAAACTCGCACTTAGAGAGCTTGACGTACAACTCTCTATCCCTCAAAATCTGCAATACCGTCCTCAGGTGTCCCGCATGCTCCTTTGCTACGAGAGTATACCATAATGTCATCAATGAAAACCACCACAAACTGATCCAGGAAGTCGATGAAGATGTTGTTCATCAACTCCATGAATACTGCCGGGGCATTCGTCAGCCCAAATGGCATCACTACAAACTCGTAGTGTCCATAACGGGTACGAAATGCCGTCCTGTGCACATCCTCCTCTCTCACCCTCAGCTGGTGATATCTTGAACGCAAGTCAATCTTGGAAAAGACTGTCGCTCCCTACAGCTGATCAAGTAGATCATCAATACAAGGTAGTGGATACTTGTTCTTGATGGTTACCTTGTTCAGCTCTCTATAATCTATGCACAGTCTCAACGATTCGTCCTTCTTCCACACGAAGAGGACCGGTGCACCCCATGGTGAAACACTAGGGCGTATGAAGCCCTTCTCAGCCAACTCCTCGAGTTGCTTCTTCGGCTCCAACATCTCGACAAGTGTCATACGGTATGGGGCCTTCGAGATGGGTCTCGTGCCAGGCTCTAAGTCAATGCCAAAATCTACGCTCCTCTGAGGTGGCAAGCTAGACGGCTCTGCAAATATGTCTGTGAACTCACAGACCACCGGTATGTTCTCCAAAGTTGGACTCTCTCCATCCTTCATGACGTAGCACCAAAAGACATAACATCCCTGTGCAATCAGCCTAGCTGCTCGTACATCACTGATGACAGATCTTGTCTTCCTAAGGTCCCAACTCCGGAAGACCTCTATCGGACCCAAGTCGGTAGAGACTGTAACAGTTCTCTTACCCACATCTAACACCACACGGTGTCTACGCATCCAATCCATACCTAATATGACTTCTTCATGCATCAATGGCATGACTAAGAAGTCAACAAGTAGTACACGAGTCCCTAAACGTAGGGGACAACTACGTATCTCCTGGGTAACTCTGACCCTGCTACCATCAGTTGACCCTATAGTAAAGGGTGTCCCCTCTATGGTAGACAAACTCAAACGCTCAACACAAAAAGTAGAAATAAATGAATGCGTAGCACCAATATCAAATAAAACTCTAACAGGTAAACCATGTAACAGAATGGTACCTGTAGCAGCTGGTGCCGGCGGCTCCTCAGCACTCCTCAACTCAAAAGCAAGGCCTCGAACTCCTCGGGCATCACTAGTACTAGCCTCTCTACCTCTACCCATACTCGGTCCATGAGCTGAACCCTGAGTAGCAGGTGTCCCTGGGACCCTCTGTTGTCCCTGATGCTGAGGCGGTCTCTGCCCACCTTTTGCTGCACCTGTAGGGGAACAACCCTACTATGATGGCGCCTTGCCCTGACGGCAAAACGTAGCTATATGTCTTGGCTTCCCGCACGAGAAGCAAGTCAGCGGTGCTCTAGGGAAATCAACCCTCATATGTCCATAGGCCCCGCAGTTGTAATACTGCCAGCCTCTATCAGTAGTTTGTGCAGACACTTGAATACTTGAGCGGCCCTGAGTCTGACCTCGTCCGAATCCAGATGCTCCTGCACCAGTCAGTGTTGTACGCTGTTTCTTCTCAAACCGTCCGGTCTGAGAAGTCCTCCTTTGGCTAGCCCTCTCTCTCTCATAAGCAGAGGCCCGATCCTGGTAGTCTGCCAATGAGTCACAATGAAATCCAGCCATATATGAACAAGTACTCTCCCTCAGACGTCGGGAGAATAAGTATATGTGCTGGTCCTCAAAAGGTGCAGCTGGACCTAGCAAAGCTAACTCGGTCCGGAAGCAGCGAATGGCATCTGTAATGGGTACGTCCTCAAATCCTGCTTCCACAAAATCCTGCAGCTTCTCCCTCCTCAGTGAGGCAGGGCAGAACTGCTCCCTCAGCAAAGTCCTCATCTGCTCATAGGTGGTGACCCGTGCTATAACTGTCCTCCACCACTGATGTGCCAAGTCACGGAATAGAGACTGTACTAGCTCTATCCGTCTGTCCTCTGGTCAACGAATAGACTCTAAAGCTGAGTCTACATGCCCAATCCACACCTCAGTCTCTAGGCCGATCTCCCTAGAGAAGTGTGGTACTCCTTGCTGGTGAAATGCCTTCAACCAGGTATCTGGTCGAGGCCCTCTAGTCTCCTCCACAATTCAAACTGGCTCAGCTACACGAACTAGTGCAACTGGCACCTGAGTAGCTCCATGGGACTCCTCAGATAATCCCTCCTGCCCTGGTAAGTCTGGGGCTCGTCGACCCACTTTGATGGCCTCCTCAAACTGCCTGAGATACTCTCTAAACTCAGGTCCTCCTATATAAACACAATCTGAACCATCTGACTGGGTTCGATGTGATTGATGTCTCCTAGATCCATCACTCCTTGTTGCTGGAACAAAGCTCTCAGCAACCTCCTCATGAACTTCCTCCACCACTGGTGGATCTGCAGCGGGAGCTGGTCCCTGTCTCCTCTCTCCTGGAGGAAGAGGTGGCCTACCTCTACCTCTGCCTGTAGCAGTAGCTCTGGTCCGAGCCATCTGCGGGGTATGCACACCTAACGTATAAGGCTCTATATATGCCATATGTATAGATATATATAATACTTAATAATACATGCACACATATCATCACAAAAAGGTGTATATATATATATATATATATATATATATATATATATATATATATATATATATATATATATATATATATATATATATATATATATATTATCGAGATCCTCAAATGGGTGATGACTTCTGTACACACTATCCCAAAAATATCTATACTCGCTTTAAAACCAAAACTCTTTAAAACGCGAGACCCCATGTGGGTTTTGTTTATTTATCCACTCTACCTTTATTGCAGATAGCAAGTGCCATTGTTGTCAACCTAAGGCCCTAATACCAACTCTGTAACACCCCGAATCCGCGGGATTCAGAATGCTACATTGGGCTAGGATCTCACAATGGATCCTGACCCTAACCTGACAACAAGTTCACTGGATCTTACAACAAGGCACAAGTAGAGTAAAAACAAGTACATAAAAGTTGTATGATACAACAAAAGAGTTTACAAACTCAAAGTCGAGTACAAAACCATAACAACAACATCAACTGGTAGAAAAGATCCCCAACCCACGCATCCTAATATACAGAAGTCCTCGGCTGGTCACACCATCTGGCTCACTCTGTAGTCTTCCTAACGTGCAGATCATCTACAACACGGTATACACCGTTAGCTACAACAACAGATAAGTATGAAGGACTAACACAAACACATATCAACATCTCATACATGCAATGTCATACACATTCATTTATTATCTTTAATTACGTTATTCCATTACTAATTCAACTTCTTTTGTAACACAAGGAGCCTCGAGAACCCCGTCCCATCCAACGTAACACAGGAGTTTTGCATGGGGGTGACCGTCACTCGTCCCCTCCTGTGAGATCATCTTCAGGGCACCTCCTCCTAACCCAACAGGCGGAGACCAGTTGTTACCGCCCGTTATAATATACTTGGGCCATATAAATATAATGAATGGTCGTCCTAGTCAGGTTTAAGTTATAAATGCACAACCATATGAACACACACAACCATTACAATCTTACAATCCACAACTACACGCTAAGTAAGTCCTATGGACTTACCTGATACACTCGTATCCTCTACCACGTCACAGCTTCCCCTCGGGGAAGAAACCAACGCCTGCAAGAGCAAGGCACACAACATCACAACTTGAAAGGGGTTAGGAGAATCGTCTCCATAACCAGAACCAACCTACAACCTAAAGATCAACACAAGCTCACATATGCCTATAACATACTCTCAACATCAACACAAGTGCCTAAGGCACATCTCTAACATACAACTCATCCTAACCATCCTAACCTAGCTATCAACTAAGCCAAGGCTAAAGGAAAGGAAGGAAGGAAGACATACCAACAAGGTATGCACCAACAGAAGCAAGAACACACCAGCAAGCCCAGTGAGGTGCAGGGGCAGCTCACTAGAGGCGCATGGGCGGCTCCACACCAGGCGCAGGTGCGGCTCAGGATAGGCGCATTGGCGGCCAACTGTCCAGAGGGTTGGTCCCGGCTTCTCTTCGATCTCTTTCTCGATTCTCTTCACGTCTTTAACACACCACAACAACATATATGCATATATACACACATATGATCATCACAACATCCAGGAAGGATCCAATCACAAGTCCAACTTGTGATCCTAGGCTAGAAAGAAGAAGAAAGAAGCAAGGATGAAGGAAGAAGAGAGAAGAAGAGAAGGAACTTACCACACCAACCTAGGTTGCAACTATGGAGCATCCACACCTCATTCAGCCTCAACACAACAACAACAACAACTCTCAGCAACAACTTCCAGAGTATCCAAAGCCAAGAACACACTCAAACTCTCAAGAACTCACTCACACAAGCAAAAGAAGATCAAAGAAGATCAAAGGAGAAGAAGAAGATGATGAAGGACGTGAGAAGGAAGAGAGAAGCTGGAGAGATGAAGAAACCCTTCATCTGAAGGTAAGGGAAAGCTTATATAAGAAGCCAACCCAAAAGCAAGTCAAGAGGTCAACAAAAGTGGTTGCAGCTGCACAAAACCGCAAGGGCGGATCAACCATGTGCAAGGGCGGCTCACCTGGGGCACAGGTGCGGCTGGCAGGGTCCGCTGGGGCGGATGGCAGTGTCAAAGCTAACTCAGCTAAAGCTCAGCAAGGCTCCTAGGCTCCAAAGGCTCAGGCTCTTATAGTCCGAGCGGACTATTCAGACCTCAGAGGACATGTTGCGGGCATGTGTGCTAGACTAGGGGCTGGTATGGCCAGACCACCTTCCATTGGTGGAGTTTTTGTATAATAACAATTGACACGCATCGATTGGGATGCCACCGTATGAGGCAACGTATGGACGGAGATGCCGCACTCCTTTGTGTTGGGACGAGCCGGGCAATTCTAGCGTTGTAGCTCTAGACCAGGTATAGAATGACATGGTTGCTTAGATCCGAGAGAGTATGTTGGCTACGCAGAGCCGTTAGAGGTCGTATGTGGATAGAAGGCGTAGACCTCTCAAGTTCAGGTAGGAGCTCATGTGTGGTTTAGGGTATGACCGACACGGGGCGTCAGGCGATTCGGCATTAAGGGGAAGTTAAGCCCCCGATATGTCGGTCCATTCGAGATTTTGGAGAGAGTCGGCGAGGTGGCATACAGATTAGCGCTGTCATCGAGGTTGGAGGGTATTCACTCGGTGTTTCATGTATCTCAGCTGAGAGAGTACATACATGACCCGAGGCACGTCATTAGCCACGAGGACCTAGTGGTCGAGCCGGACGATACTTTCACGGAGCATCCGATCGCGGTTTTGGAGCGTAGTACGAGACGCCTTTGGTCGAAGGAGATACCGATGCTGAGGGTGCAGTGGTCGAGGTGAGGAGCCAATGAGGCTACTTGGGAGATGGAGGATAGTATCTAGAGGAACTATCCCGAGTTTTACGCAAACTTAGCGACATATATAGGACCTTCGGGTTAGTCCCGAGATCCTTCCTTGGTTGTACTTATGTGATTTGTGACATGATATGATGTGTGTGTTTCTTATGAGTATGTCTTGCGAGTCTTGATGTGTTGGTGCGAGTAGACTTTGGGTTAGAGGGCCGTAGTTACTACATTATAGTGTTCCGAGCGGTTATCGAGACAAGTTTGTTCGAGAGTTTCACATTTAGCAAGTTTTGGGACAAAACTTGGTTTTAGGGGAACCTGATGTAACGCCCGGTTTCGATATTGACTCCCTTGCATACTCCTATCGATATTCCCTTTTTAATAAATTCCTTTTTATATTTTTAAAAAGGGTTTTTAAGACGTAAAAATAAAATTCCCGAGTATGTTTATACTTTTGTTTATTTTCGGGAAGGCTCTGAAAATCTCCCCGACTCGGAAATCCCGATCCGGATTTTGATTACGAGTTTATCCCTTATTTCTTCTATTATTTTTATTTTTATTTCCTTCTTTTCATTTTCCTTTTTTTTCTTTCTTCCCTTTCTTCTCTTTGCTCTTGCGGATGAACGCTTGCTGATCGACCCCTGGCCTCCCCGACTCCTAGTTGACAGCAGGGTAGTGACCCCTTGTTGGCACCCCCTCCTGCACCCTAGTCCCTCACATGCCTCCCCTGATCTCACACTCTTCCTCACGCTAGCCAGCCCCTCCTCTTTCCCCCTTTCTCTTGCTTCTGTTGAAGGCTTACAATTCTAGGAGAGCTACAACCGTTGGAGAGGAACCACCGGTTCATAGAAGAGCCTCCCCACTACTATATCGATCGACCGGAGCCACCAATATCCCTCTCCTCTTCTTTCTGCTCCGCTTCGGCCCACCAAAGACGCAGGCACGGTGAGCGCCGCCACCTCTCTCCCTCCTTTCTCTTTTCTCTCATCCCTGTGTAACACTGCGGCCCGGGTTTCTCTGTGACAGCCACCGGAAGAGTCGATCCGGACCACTTCCTCCCTTGCCCGTTGCCGGAGACGACGCCTCGCTAGGGAGCCCCCCCGCTGGACCGCCTCCTCCCTTTCTTCCTTCCTCAGCAACGTGCGGCTATGCCAAGAAGAGAAGAGATTTTGTGTAAATTAAAGTTTTTGCCCAGTTTATGTATATTTGCATTTGTGACCCTATTTTTTGGATAACTACAGTTTGTACCCAAATTTACTGAAAAAATTACTGTTTTGGCCACTGTAGAGTTTTATTACAAATTTTAGCCTAGTTTTGGATCTCCGAAAAATGGCCGAGTTGTTGAGTTGTACGTCTTACTAGAAAAAATATTAAATTCGGAGTTTTTGGTCTAAATCGTGTTTTTTTCACCTTGGAAATGTTTTACGGATTTTGACCTTGTTTTTAAAACGAGCCTAGTTGCTGAGTTGTTGAGAGTGTGAGCTGAGGACCTGGATTAAGCCTAAACCGTCCCTACGTGACCCAGTGGCCGCCCCTGCGGTTTGTCTGGGCCGTACCTGCGCGTCACAGGGTCTGCCCCTGCGACTTTGTGTGGCTGCAGCCGTTTTTGTTGACCCTTTGACCCGTGCTTTACCCTTTTCACGCCTTTATAACCTTCTTCTCTTTCCTTCTAATGAGGGTACTTCATCTTCATCTCCATCTCTTTCCATACGTTCTTCTTCTCCTCTCATCTCTCCTTGGATCAACTTTGATCTTCTCTTGAAGTTTTGTTAAATTTAAGAGCTTTTATGCTTGGCTTTGTTGCTGATGGTTGATGGTTGTTATTGCTAAGCCTTGTGAGCCAGCTTGAGGTTGTGGTGGTGTTGTGTTGATCTCCCGGAGAGCTCATCTTGGTAAGATTCCATGGCTTACTTCCTATCTTTCTTCTTTCCTTTATCTTTTCCTCTCTTTCCTTAGTCTAGCTTAGATTCCTTTTGGATGGATCTTATTCCAGCCATGATTGGCCTATGTTGATGTATATATATTTATGTTTCTGTATGTTTGGTGTTGGAGTGAAGAAGGAGCAAAGGAATTGGAGGAAGAAGTGAAAAAGGGCTGAAGTGGTGTCCTCTATTGTCCAGCCGCCCATGCGCCACCTTGCAGCCGCCCCAGTGCCGGCAGTGACCCACCCCTGCGCCACATGTGAGCCGTTCCTGCGGTCACCTGCACCAGCTGGTGTTTCCACTTGTTTCTGCAGGTGTGTGTTGCTTCTAGGCTTGCTTTAGAATGCCTTTGTTCCCTCCCTTCCTAGTGTGAGTGTATAGGATCATGCTAGATGTGCGAGGATGTGTTTTGATGAAGTTATGATTGACATATGCCTTGTATGGACTTTGAGGTTTACTAGGTTGTGAGGTTAGGTTGAGGATGATCCTATGGATCCCTTGGGTCTAGGTGTGACCCCTTTGATGAATAGAGGTTGATATCTTTCTATGCCTTGTTATTGGGCAGTGCCCCTCCCTCATGAGTGGAGGTTGATTCTGGTTAAGCTTTGTATGAGGTTGAGGTAAGTCCGTAGGACTTACTTAGCTACCATCCCTATATTGGGTGATTGCATGAGTGGTGTGTGCATCATATGTTTGCTATGATAGCATGAGATGTCGTTTATACCGATCTATGTTTATTGATTGCCCCCTTTTGTGGTTGTGATAACCTTTCCCTTTCATCCTGCCGTGGAGTGTGGGAGGTTCTCTAATGTCAGGCCAGACTGGCTTTACAAGAAGGGAACAATCCACTCCCATAGGGTACACGGATTGTGTGACCGATACTCGTACAACTGGCTATCAGGCTCAGAGGTGAAGATGTATCTATCCTCGTGTCATATACTTTTATCTATCTATATATATACGATATGAGTGAATGACTATTATATAAAGATGATAAATGGGTAAATGTGTGATAGCATGCTGATGTGTTTACTTTTTCATAATTGTGTTTGTGCTTATGCATTACTCTATATATGTATGGTTAGCTAATGGTTTGTTACCATGTTGTAGATGCCCTACAAGATAGGCATGCTGCTAGGTGATCTAGAAGAGTGGCTGGCCGAGGACCTCTCGTACATAGGATGGTTGTGGTCTTTTGGGGTTGTTTACTTTTTCCTCCTGCGTGAGGATGATCTTTTGTTTCCTGCTGTGTGAGGATGTTTTTTATACTCGGCTATATTGTTGTTACCTTTTGGTTGTACAGTTTATACAGTTTTATGCATTTGTTTTATATCTGTCAGTGCCATGTTGTAAGGTCCAATGAACTTGTTGTCAAGCTAGGGTCAGGATCCACTGTGAGATCCTAGCCCAATGTGGCATCCCGAGTCCCGCGGATCTAGGGTGCTACAGAGTTGGTATCAGAGCCTTAGGTTGACAACAATGGCGCTTGCTACCGGCAATGAGGTTTGATAGGCAAAATAAACAGAACCCGAAAGGGGTGTGACGTTTTCAAAATGATTTTTAGTTTTAAGTGTTGTTTTGGGTTAGAATGTATGAGAAGTCGCCACCTCTGCTACGGATCTCTACAATATAGATATTTATATATGTATTATGGATTATGTTTGTATATGTGTTAAGTATGTATATATATATATATATATATCGTTACAAATGGCCTATATAGAGCCTTATAAGTTAGGTGTGCATACCCCGCAGATGGCTCGGACTAGAGCTACTACTGTTGTAGGCCGGGGTAGAGGTAGACCACCTCTTCCTCCGGGCGTGATAGGTGAGGGACCAGTTCCTGCTACTGATCCACCAGTGGTGGAGGAGGTACATGAGGAAGTTGTTGAGAGTGTCGTCCCAGAGACGAGGAGTGGTGGATCGAGGAGACATCATTCACATCGAGTCTAGTCTGATAACTCGGATCGTGTCTCCATGAGGAGGCCAGAGTTTACAAAGTACATGTGACATGTTAAGGAGACTGCTAGAGCAGGCAGACGGGACCCAGATCTGCCAAGGCAGGAGGGATCTTCTGAGATGTCTCAGGGAGCCACACAGGTACCAACTATGCCGGCACGTGCTACTGAGACTGTTCGAGTTACAGAGGAGACCAGAGGGCCTCGACCAGATACTTGGTTGAAGGCATTTCACCAGATGGGTGTACCACCTTTCTCATGGAAGATTGGTTTGGAGACAGAGGTTTGGATTGGACATGTAGACTCAGCCTTAGATTCTATCAGATGTCCTGAGGACAGACGGAAAAAGCTAGCTCAGTCTCTATTCCGTGACCTAGCACATCAGTGGTGGAGGATTGTACGAGCCAGAGCCACCAGTTATGATCGCATGCGGAGGGCTTCTCAGGGACTCATAGACCGAGTAGTGGTGGAGGATTGAGGGAGAGCACATGCTCATATATGGCGGGATTCCATTGTGAGTCCCTAGCTGATTATCAGGACCGGGCTTTTGCTTATGAGAGGGAGCGAGCTAGTCGGAGGAGGGCTTCTCAAACGGGACGGACTGAGAAGAGGCAGTGCACTGGGCAGACCAATGGAGTTGGAGGAGCTCTGGGTCTAGACAAGACCAGAGACGTCAGAGTTAGCCCTCGTCTGCACTGATTGCAGATAAGGGATGATAATGTTACAATTGTGGTCATTTTGGCCATTTGAATCCAGAGTGTACCAGGCCAATTGTGACTTGCTTCACCTGTGGTAGACTAGGACATCGAGCTGCCTTCTATAGGCAGGGTGGAGTTGCATCTCAACAGGGTTCTTCCCTACTAGTGTGGCGGGAGGTGGTCAGAGGACATCTCACCAACAGACACTAGGACGGCAGAGAATCCCGGATCGTCCTTCTACTCAAGGATTTGCTCCCGGTCCAAGTAGAGGTAGAGGTCGTGGTGGGAGTGCCACTGACACCAAAGGAGCTCAGGGTAGAGCCTTTGAGCCGAGGAGTGCAGAGGAGCCACCTATACCGGCTGCTACAGGTACCATTCTGCTTCATGGTTTACCTATTAAAGTTTTGTTTGATATGGGTGCTACACATTCATTTATTTCTGATACATGTGTTGAGCATCTAAGTTTAGCTACTATAAAGAGGATACCCTTTACTATAGGGTTACCTGATGGTAGCCGGGTCAGAGGTACCCGTGAGATACGTAGTTGTCCCCTTCGTTTAGGGACTCGTGTTTTGCTTGTTGACTTCTTAGTCATGTCATTGATGCATGAAGAAGTCATATTAGGTATGGATTGGATGCGTAAACACTGTGCAATTTTAGATGTTGGTAGGAGGACTGTTATAGTCTCTACCAAGGTTGGTCAGATTGAGGTCTTCCAAGGTTGGGATCTTGGGAAGACGGGCTCTGTCATCAGTGTCGTACGAGCAGCTAGACTGATAGAACATGGATGTGATGCCTTCTGGTGCTACGCCATGAAGGATGGAGAGAGTCCAACTTTGGAGGACATACTAATGGTCTGCGAGTTTGCAGACGTATTTACTGAGCCGTCGAGCTTGCCGCCTCAGAGGAGTGTGGATTTCAGTATCAAATTGGAGCCTAGTACGAGACCCATCTGGAAGGCCCCATATCATATGTCGCCTTTCGAGATGTTGGAGCTGAAGAAGCAACTCAAGGAGTTGGCTGAGAAGGGCTTCATCCGCCCCAGCGTTTCACCATGGGGTCCACATGTCCTCTTCGTGCGGAAGAAGGACGGATCGTTGAGACTGTGTATCGATTATAGAGAGCCGAACAAGGTGACCATCAAGAACAAGTATCCACTGCCTCGTATTGATGATCTACTTGATCAGCTTCAGGGAGCGACAGTATTCTCTCGGATTGATTTACGCTCATGATATCACCAGTTGAGGGTGAGGGAGCAGGATGTGCACAGGACGGTATTTCGTACCCGTTATGGACACTACGAGTTTTTAGTGATGCCATTCGGGCTGACGAATGCCCCATTAGTCTTCATGGAGTTGATGAACAATATTTTCATCGACTTCTTGGATCAGTTTGTAGTGGTCTTAATTGATGACATTTTGGTATACTCTCGTAGCAGAGAGGAGCATGTCGGTCATCTGACGACAGTTTTGTAGATTTTGAGTGATAGAGAGTTGTATGCCAAGCTCTCTAAGTGTGAGTTCTGGATGTCCGAGGTTGCTTTTCTTGGACACATCGTCTCCGCCGATGGGATTATGGTTGATCCGGCAAAGATCGAGTCTGTTGCTGCATGGACGACACCAACGAACATCAAGGAAATGCATAGCTTTCTTGGCCTAGCCGGGTATTACATACGCTTTCTAGAGGGATTTTCTGTGATTACCCGTCCACTTATGAGTCTTTTGAGAAAGACTACCAGATTTGTATGGACTGATCAGTGTGCCCAGAGTTTTGAAGAGTTGAAGAGGCATTTGACTTCTGTTCCTGTCTTGGCACAACCAAAGGGTTCTGACGATTTTGTGGTTTACAGTGATGCATCTAAGCTTGGCTTGGGATGTGTATTGATACAGAGAGGTAGAGTGATTGCTTATGCATCTAGACAGCTGAAGACGTATGAGGAGAACTACCCAACTCATGATTTGGAGTTAGCAGCGGTAGTTCATGCCTTGAAGATTTGGAGACATTACCTGTATGGTGCTATATGTCAGATCTTCACAAACCATAAGAGTCTGAAGTATATTTTCACGCAGTGGGAGTTGAATAACCACCAACGTCGATGACTTGAGTTGATCAAAGACTTTGACCTTGACATTTTGTATCATCTTGGAAAGGCGAATGTTGTAGCTGATGCATTGAGAAGGAAGACGCCTCGAGAGAAGGTGATTGCCATATTGACAGTACAACCTCAGCTTCAGAGAGATCTAGCTTGGCTAGAGCTGGACATCTAGTTTCCTGATGAGGATGCCCAGTTGTATGCTTTAGAGGTTTTACCTGGTCTGTTGGATGAGATCCAACAAAAGTAGGGGACCTGCCCGACCTTGATGAGGATCAAAGAGAGGATGTCTCGTGGAGAGGCACCCTAGTTCTCCATTGGAGCAGATGGAGCGATGAGGCGTCATGACCGTATCTGTGTACCTGCCGATGTAGAGTTGAGACAAAGGATCTTACAGGAGGCTCACTGTACACCTTACTCAATACATCCAAGTACGAGTAAGATGTACCATGATGTGAGACATTCATATTGGTGGGGAGGGCTACAGCCCGATGTAGCCAGATTTATGGCACAATGTACGACCTATTAGCAGGTCAAGATAGATCATTGTAGACTTGGAGGTGAGCTCCATCCACTGCTAGTACCGCAGTGGAAGTGGGAGGACGTCTCCATGGATTTTGTGACTTGATTGAGACCCAGTAGGATTTTTGATGTTATCTGGGTTGTTGTTGACAGACTGACGAAGACAAAACGTTTCATTCCTATCAGAGAGACGTGACCACTGAGTAGATTAGCTGAGGAGTACACTAGACAGATAGTCAAACTCCATGGTGTAACGAGGACGATCGTCTCCGATCGAGATGGACGGTTTACCTCGAGGTTTTGGCAGTAGATTCAGACTGTTTTGGGGACGAGTCTACACTTCATAACTACGTTTTACCCCTAGATAGATGGTCAGTTTGAGAGGACCAACCAGATTTTGGAGAATATGATGCGAGCTTGTGTGTTGGATTGGGGACAGGGATGGTCTAATTACCTCCCATTAGTCGAGTTCTCATACAACAACAGTTGGCATGCATATATTAGGATGGCTCCTTATGAGGCACTGTATGGACGTAGGTGCCGTACACCTTTATGTTGGGATGAGCCTAACAGTATCAGTGGGATAGCGCAAGAGTAGACTCAGGATGATATGGCCCGAGTAGGGCTGACTAGAGAGAGGATGTTGGTTCCACGGAGTCACCAGAATTCATATACAAACAAGAGGCATCAGCCTCTAGAGTTCAGGGTAGGAGCTCATGGCTGGTTGAGAGTATCTCCGATGTGTGGCGTCATACGCTTTGGCATAAAGGGGAAGCTGAGTCCCCGATATGTCGGTCCTTTTGAGATACTGGATAGAGTTGGGAGGGCAGCCTACAGATTAGCATTGCCTCCGAGGTTAGAGGGTGTTAACCCTGTGTTCCATGTGTCTCAGCTGAGGGAGTACATACCAGATCCGAGGCACATTGTGAGTTATGAAGATTTGGTGGTGGAGCCAGACCACACCTTTCCTGAGCATCCTATTGCATTCTTAAAATGAGTTGTGAGACGCTTGCATTCGAAGGACATTCCCATGATGAGGATACAGTGGTCTAGACGTGGACCTGAGGAGACCACATGGGAGACTGAGCATAGTATCCAGAGGAACTATCCAGACTTTTATGCTGAGGTAGATGCATCTAGGGTCGATGAGTAGATTTGAGTGCTATCTTTGTGAGTATATGATTATGTGCTTACGTGCTTATATGCCTTGACGTGTTACTCCATGCTAGCTATGATGTGATTTATGATCTTATTAGATCTTGATGTGTTAGCATGATGTATGATTATAGCTGGAGATGGTTCTTTCCTCCATGCTACTTTGATGGACATAATTCCCTTGGAGATGTTATACCTCCATGCGATGTATATGATTATGATTTAGCTAGAGATGTGCTTCCTCTATGCCTTGTGATGTGGTATGGCGAGAGATGTGATTCCTCCACGCCTTTGGGTAGCGTTATGACCTTGTTTTTTGGATTTGATGATTCCTCCATGTTCATGTTTGAGGTTATAGATTGATATAGGTTATGAACTTTTGAGCGGAGATGTGATACCTCCGATAGAGAGAGAGAGTTATACCTCGGCTTATGCGTCCGAGAGGATTTACGATTTTGCAAGTTTTAGGACGAAACTTGTTTTTAGGGGGGTGAGATGTAAGAGCCTAGTTGCTGAGTTGATAAGAGTGTGAGCTGAGGACCTGGATTAAGCCTAAACCGCCCCTGCGTGACCTAGTGGCCGCCCTTGCGATTTGCCTGGGCAGCACCTGCGCCTCACAAGGTCCGCCCCTGCGACTCTGTGTTATTGTAGCCGTTTTTGTTGACCCTTTGACCCGTGCTTTACCATTTTCACGCATTTATAACCTTCTTCTCTTTCCTTCTAATGAAGGTTCTTCATCTTCAGCTCCATCTCTTTCCCTACGTTCTTCTTCTCCTCTCATCTCTCCTTGGATCATCTTTGATCTTCTCTTGAAGTTTTGTTGAATTTGAGAGCTTTTATGCTTGGCTTTGTTGCTGATGGTTGATGGTTGTTGCTGAGCCTTGTGAGCCAGCTTGAGGTTGTGGTGGTGTTGTGTTGATCTCTTGGAGAGCTCAGCATGGTAAGCTTCCATGGCTTCCTTCCTATCTTTCTTCTTTCCTTCATCTTTTCCTCTCTTTCCTTAGTCTAGCTTAGATTCCTTTAGGATGGATCTTGTTCCAGCCATGATTGGCCTATGTTGATGTATATATATTTATGTTTTTGTATGTTTGGTGTTGGAGTGAAGAAGGAGCAAAGGAATTGGAGGAAGAAGTGAAGAAAGGGTTGAAGTGGTGTCCTCTACTGTCCAATCGCCCCTGCGCCACTTTTCAGCCGCCCCAGCGCCGGCAGTGAGCCACCCATGCGCCACATGTGAGCCGCCCCTGCGGCCACCTGCACCAGCTGGTGTTTCCACTTGGTTCTGCAGGTGTGTGTTGCTTCTAGGTTTGCTTTAGGATGCCTTTGTTCCCTCCCTTCCTAGTGTGAGTGTATAGGATCATGCTAGATGTGTGAGGATGTGTTCTGATGATGTTATGATCGACATATGCCTTGTATGGACTTTGAGGTTTACTAGGTTGTGAGGTTAGGTTGAGGATGATCCTATGGATCCCTTGGGTCTAGGTGTGACCCCTTTGATGAATAGAGGTTGGTATCTTTCTATGCCTTGTTATTAGGCAGTGCCCCTCCCTCATGAGTGGAGGTTGATTTTGGTTGAGCTTTGTACGAGGTTGAGGTAAGTCCGTAGGACTTACTTAGCTACCATCCCTATATTGGGTGATTGCGTGAGTGGTGTGTGCATTATATGTTTGCTATGATAGCTTGAGATGTCGTTTATACCGACCTATGTTTTATTTATTTCCCCGTTGCGTGGCTGTTATAACCTTTCCTTTTCATCCTGCCGTGGAGTCTGGGAGGTTCTCTGATGTTAGGCGAGACTGGCTTTACAGGAAGGGCACAATCCACTCCCATAGGGTACACGGATTGTGTGACCGATACTCGTACAGCTGGCTATCAGGCTCAAAGGCGAAGATGTATCTATCCTCATGTCATATACTTTCATCTATCTATATATATACGATTTGAGTGAATGACTATTATATAAAGATGATAAATGGGTAAATGTGTGATAGCATGTTGATGTGTTTACTTTTTCATGATTGTGTTTGTGCTTATGCATTACTTTATATATGTATGGTTAGATAATGGTTTATTACCATGTTGTAGATGCCCTACAAGATAGGCATGCTGCTAGGTGATCTAGAAGAGTGGCTGGCCGAGGACCTCTCGTACATAGGATGGTTGTTGTCTTTTGGGGTTGTTTACTTTTCCATCATGCGTGAGGATGATCTTTTGTTACCTCCCGTGTGAGGATGTTGTTGTTTATACTCGGCTATGTTGTTGTTACCTTTTGGTTGTACAGTTTATATATACAGTTTTATGCATTTGTTTTATATCTGTCAGTGCCATGTTGTAAGGTCCAGTGAACTTGTTTTTAGGCTACGGTCAGGATCCAATGTGAGATCCTAGCCCAATGTGGCATCCCGAGTCCCGCGGATTCGGGGTGTTACAAGAAGCACCCGTTAAGTCGACCAAATCCGTTCTCGACATCCGTAACCGTGCTCCACCTTGGACCTCTTGTGAGTACCTTCACCGTCTTTTAGTTCAATAGCGGTAGTGTATCATACTAGGTGAATCTAGC
The DNA here is from genome assembly GCA_033239125.1 of Fagopyrum homotropicum. Lineage (NCBI taxonomy): Eukaryota > Viridiplantae > Streptophyta > Magnoliopsida > Caryophyllales > Polygonaceae > Fagopyrum > Fagopyrum homotropicum. The sequence continues at coordinate 66,991,533 of BSWB01000003.1, forward strand.
ATAACGTAGAGCAAATCCCATGTAGTGGCCGTGACCTTAGGTGTTAAGAATAGTTTATGGATTGTTGTGTGCATCGGCAAGTTTTCTTAGATGATCAAGGATCTAAGATCTAGCATGCTAAGTTATGACCTTACGAGTTGAGAATATAGAAGTACGAGAGTTGTTATTTTTTCAGATAGTTGATGATAGTTTTCCTCGTTGTGATCAGGCATTGAGCGTTTCCCGCAAGAAGCGTAGAGGATTTATTCGTGTACCTTGAGTGAGGTAAGTGTACGGACTTACTTAGCTAGTTTTTCGTATATGAGTTGTGACGTGTGGGTGGTGTGTGTTATCTTTATTAATTGTTATGATGTAACTTATAATTGGATTAGGATGTGGACATGCTATTGTTTATTTGGTCCATGTGTATGATAACGGGCGGTGATTACTTGTCCGGCCCAAAATGGGGTGCCCGGGAGGTGCCTTGCAACTAGTCCAACATTTGATGCTGATTCGCATCCGGTCCAAACCTGTTTTGTGAAAGGGGACAAGGGCGGGATCCTTTTGATTTCCGTGTCACATCTAAATGGAAATAGTAAGGGGATAACTTAACTAAAAGATAATAACCGGACTTCATTGCGAGCATGTTTGTGTGTTTACTTTATCAGTATATGTGATTGTGCCTTATCGTTCTTCTTGTATTCAAATTGCTAGCTAACGGTTTAAAACCGGTTATATAGATGCCCTGCAGGTTAGGGATGCCGCCGAGTGAGGTGGAGGAGTGGACAACCGGGGGGTCTCCGTACATTATAGGATGGGGAGGTTTTTGGGGTTATGTCTTGTATTGTCGATTGTGGGCTATGTTGTACTTTTGGGATTTTTATCTCTTTAGAATTGTGTCATTTTGAGAACTCGGCTGAGTTTCCAAATTGTATCTCTACATTTCAGTTTTCCGCATACATTACAAACGTTTTGAGTTTTCCTTTATTTGTGCCTTGTTGGAAAGGTCCGGTGAAATTGTTGTCAAGCTAAGGGCCGAGAACCATTGTGAGGTCTCGCCTGTAGCATTCCCGAGTCCTGCGGATTCGGGGTGTTACATAACAAAACCAAAAATATAGATTCAATGTATTTAGAGTAGAATGATGCAAGAAATAGACACACAATAGACTAAGAAGAGAGTTTTACGTACCTTAAGCTTACGCAATTAGAGATAGTAATAGCCGGGTAGGTTTAATACCGACAAAGGGTAAAATTCGGTCTAGATCTTGGCAGAGATTTCCACTGCGGGCTGAGATTAATCAAAAGTGATGTGTTTTGGCTATAAACTAGATCAAGGATGTTATGAAACTTCTTCTGTGGATGTCCTTTTGAACTTGGAACACTTAAATTGATCAACTCTTGCCTTAAAACTTTCACCAAAATTCACGACAGTAGCAAATCTTGGTCAAACTCTTGGCGAAATTTATCACTTGGGGCCGAGATATGTCAAAAGACAAGGTTTTGGTAAAGTAGAGTGGTTGGGGCTCTAGGTAGGCTTCTTTCTTGATTCCTTCTTTATATTTCAACACTTGGATCTAAACAACTCTCGCTTGAAAGGCTCCACCAAAATTTTGGGTTATAGTCAATGATATAAAGTATAGGTGAAGTAAAGAGAGGGTTTTGGGAACGGTATGAACGTGTATCCAAGGATTGGGGTGAATATATAGCTTCTCGATAGAAGGTATGGCGAAAAATTTCAGTACATATTCAATTATGATTTGAAAGATATGATATGATCTCACCTACTAGATAAGATCTTAACAAAATTAATTAGAAAGTGTAGATCTCCATCCTCCTTTATATGACAGCTTGATATGATAGATTTGAGAAGATATAATCCAAATATATTGTTGGATCTAATTGGATTTGGAGAGAAAATAAAGATCTTTTCATTAACACAAATTTTTGGCCAAATCTTCCAAAATCTCAAGCGAGATTTTGCTCTGTAGTGGAATCTCGGTGCTAGGTTTTCTGACGGGGTTTCACTTTGGGTTTGGCTGGCTTGTATTTGGCTATTGTTCTCTTTTCTCCAATAGCCACAAGACAAAGCAAGTTAACTCAAATAATCTCACAAAAGATGAAAACGATAAAAAGACTCGATTTTTACATGACTCAAGAAGACTCAAATAAAAATTACACAAACTGTGATGTATGGTTGAGTTGAACTTCAATCGATCAGTTGTGATACCACTTTGATGCGGGGTTGAGGCCGTATTTTCCCGATCTAGATTGAAGTCCACAAAATCAACGACACGGGAAAATCTCGGTGCACATTTTGGGCGAGATTTTTTAATGATAAGGACGAGATTTGTGAAAATTTAGAGAACGAGAACGTGAATGTTATAGATGATAATGGTAAGATTATAAAAGATGATAATGAATGAAGTTGATGGAAATTATAAGAAGATAGAACCAAGATATGAACTTAAAAGAACCTTGACCAATTGGATCAAACCCTTAACAAAAAGTTAGCTTAACCATTCCTTCTTCAAACTTACACAAGCTTTCAAATTGACACAAGCACAAGGAGGGACTAGTTTGACTAGTAACACTAATCTTTAAGAAGACTAACACACAAGAACAACCTAGCAAGGACTCACAACTATTCAATCAAAGGCTCTCTTTTTTTATTGAATTGGAATGAATAAAACGCAAAATTCAAATCCGAAGCAACAAGTATCTCACAGTATATGTGGAACAAAATAGTTAAATAACAACCTTGAGATCTCGGCATTCTAGTTCCTTAAATAGGCGAGATTTCCCTAGAAAATAAAAGAAGTAAATAATCCTACAAAATATAGGATATAAAAATAAAACCTTTAGAATGTTAGAGCTTTAAAGGTATAAAATAACTAACTATAATTTTGTCTCGATTTAATATAAATCTTGACTAGGTTCATGAGAATCTTGACTAACGCATTAATTGAAAATCTCGATTGGATGCTAGCAAATCTCGACTAGCCACTTTCCTTGCTTCCTTGATCATCTTCACACATGTATGACTCCTCCACAATAGATATCAATGTAACTAAAGAAGAGTTAGACATAACTAGGGTCTCCATATATAGACATTGATAACTCCACCTTTATTAGGAATTGCTCCAAAACGTAATGTAGCTCCAATGACTCCTTATATCCCTTAGCTCCATATCGCTCCAAAACGTGTTATTTTCCTACAACTACAACAAAACTAGGTGTAGACCTCGATTCTTGCAAAGGTAAAAAACAATGATAATGATCAAGAATATACATCCATGCATGCAGATTTATGAAGATAAAGTGTCCCCAAGCAAGATTCAAATCATAGATACAAGATAGAATGGATTATAAGTCATGAAAAAGATCAATGAAAAATATTTTACAAAGCCTTTTGGTGTGTGCTCCATTCATAGATCACCCTAAGAGAATGCTTCATAGCAAATAAGATCAAAACATGGTCAAAAACACTTTTATATATATAAGAAAGTTGATCATCTTTGCATAAAATCATAGAATGCATAATAAATCATATTTATAGAAATCAATCATGTATAATCCAGTTTAAACCACCAAGTCAATCAACACACTCAAGCTCTCAAGGGCTTTCAAAAGAGGTCAAGAAACGTGCTAGGGTGGGATGTATATACGGTAATGTGGTGCTTGAATCCGGGAATATGATCTTTACTTCACTTCTTTGAATCACAACATCTTCCACCAATAAGCTTTGCTTATTTTCACTTTTTGACTTTATTTTTGAGATCATGGACAGAGGTGCACAATAACCGAAGCCTAGGAAATCATCAATCATCAATTTCTCGAGATGCCTCAAACCCTTGATGCACATACCATGACCTGTTAGGACTATCGATCAATCCGACTTTGGCAAGACACAAACACCCGGCTATGTGAATGGTGCCAAGTTACACATCATCAAGATCAATGTCCCTAAACTTATTTTTTCTAACACTTGCAACCACAATCTCAACTTCACTTCGCACGCTTTTCATCAACTGCATCCAAATTCCCATATAGGTAAAGGGAGGCAAATATGTATACGAGAGGCTAAAGCATGATCAAGAAGAAGAAGAAGAAGAAGAAGAAGAAGAAGAAGAAGAGAATGAAGTGTCTTAATCATCCCAAGAAGAACGTGAGAGAACTCAAATGTGGTGTCAACCTTCAAATCCAACATAATTTTGATAAAAACAAAGTATTAAACATGCTAGAACTTCAAACAAAGCATTTAACAACTTAAACATACTATAAAACCTTTCAAGCATATAAAGATTTCAAAGCTAATCTACAAACAAATATCTTCATCGAGGTCATATCTGGAATGGAAGCACAAAACGTTTCGAAAATCTTTTCAATATAAAACCCTATCTCATTCAAGATGATTTGACGGCGCCCGAGGTGTTCAACCGAGATGTATCTCAGTTTAAACGACCTCGTTTGGTTAAAAACGTCTCGGTCGAGCCAAATTTTTTTTTCAAACTTGTTTTTGACGTTTTTCTCAAGCGGAAACCTGTATGCAATGCATGTAAATGGCATATAAGCACATGAAGCCAAATAAAGATCATAATCGAAGTCGAGTAGAGTCATACAAGCCATAACAAGTCGTACAAATACACCATACTTGGGACACATTGTTCCAATGGGTCAAATAAGAGTCATAGAAACAAAGTACTCACCGGACATAAGATGAACTTCATAATAACAAGAAAATAAACTCCATGAATGCTCAATCTGATCAGCTGACGGTGGTGGTGGTGGAATGAAAGGGTATTGAGACGGGTCAAATGGATAACCCATAGTCTGCTGAAACTGCAGCTGCATCATCTGACGTTGGTAGTGTTGGCTCTCCTCCATATGATGTGTCCATCCCTCAATAGAACGGCGTTGTGCATCAAAGCGCTGGGTGATATCAACTCTCAAGGCACGGTAAGAATCTATCATCTGCCTCTCTAGATCATCTAGAGGTGTAGGCGCCTTTGTCTCATCCTCCGCGACCTTGTCATCAAGGTCAACGGTGGGAATGCTAGGTCCGCCGGTATTAGTGCCGGTATCCATGGAAGCAGCTCCTCCAATTCCATCTCCATTATCATATCCTCCAGCTGCCTCTCTAGTAGCATCCTCCAGCATGAACGGGAACCAAGAAGCTGACCATTACTAATGATCATAAACAGAGAATTGTGATGACTAGACAATACCCCTAGGAAAATTCGTTTCCCACGGCTTGGCAACGCAAGGTGTGCCAAGACCACGGGGAACGAGTATACGTCGTGTGATCATCTCCTGCAAACCCAACGGCTTTGGTGCCACCGCCAATGTACATCTTGAGAGGTCCAACTCCATGTATGTAGCAATGTGGGTCACTAACCCACCCCAGCAGATGTCTCCCTTCGCCTTCCCCTTCACTCTATGAAGATCCTTAGCCAACATGGCAGCAAAGTCCGGTACTCCTCCAGTAACCATACAAAATAAACTAAAAAGCTCACCTTGTCGGACCTTCTAGGGCGTCTCAGTACACACCAGAAGCATCTCAATAAAAATCTTGTGCGCAATACGGAAATAGGTGGAAAATGATGCGCTCACGAGAATCTTCGGGCTGCCAACTGTCACAGTGGTCAGTCACATAAGCAATCCCCTCTCAGAAACGAGGAGCCTACGCTTGAGAAGCAAAATCCATCGTTGTAGGAGTGGAAAATCCAAAAATCTCCCCAAACTACTCCAAGGGGACGATGTAGTTCTTGTTCAACAACCGGTACTTTATTCCTCTGCTCTCTGGCATGTAAACAACCGAGCTCAAAAACTTGAACGTCGGCTCCAAATAAGCCGGCACCCGGATGGCCATAAAATCCTCAAGGCCAACCATAGAAATCATCTTCTTCAAGTCCTCCATCACATGAAGGCACTCGAAGTTATCAACATTAACATATCGAGGGGCAACAATGGGGTGCTCACAAATCCAATCAAAATCCTGCTGAAACCTCTCGTGGATCACCGGGACTGTAGGCTGAGGAGGAGGGGAAGGAGATGAGTGAGGAGAACTGCTAGGCCTGTCCCACAGTGTCAAATGGCTATCAGATCTCCTCAGATTACTCATATCTGAAAAATCACCTCGGTGGGCTCAAGAACACCTCGGCAGATACGTAGAAGGGGCTACCGAGGCGAACTGATGTGCGATTCGAGTTCCAAAAACTGTATGCTTTTCCCCCAAAAATCACTACCAATTGCTTCCTAAGGGGTACTTATATTCGTTTCAACAATAAAAAATGGCAACCAAAGCTAGATCTGAGCGGAATCAAAGAAAAGGAACAAAGTTAGGGTTTTGGATAAAATACCCCACATGCGCCGAATGCAATCGATTTTTGCGCTGTTTGATGCTTGGGAACTGGTTCTTGTACTTCTATTGGGGGTTTGAAGCCAAAAATCGTTGAAAATGGACAAGATTTGAGGATTGGAGAAAAAGTGGTCAAGGTGAAGCAAGAGAGGGAGTAGGGTGTGAGGAGAGAGAAAGTCGTGCCCCTTTTATACCCCTCACTGAATTTGATTTCACCTCGGTCGAGGTTGTTTTTAACGGACCGAGGTGTCAGAGCAAGGTGGTTGTCAAATAAGAGCACCTCGGTTGACGGAGAACACCTCGGTTGATAGAGAACACCTCGGTCGAGGCACTCTGACAGCATCCGAGATGTGTCTTATTCAAACTCCGTCTTCTCAATTTCTCGAACGTTAGTCCTTCCATGTAGCTTCTGAGTTGAAATTTCTTCTTAGAGGATACCTTAATCCTGTCTAGGAGGACAAAAAACACGAAGCAAACTATCTAAACTAAACTAGAAAAAGGGAAAAGAAAGCAATACATTGGGTTTACTTCCAAGAAGCGCTTGGTTTAAGGTCGCTAGCTGGACCGTACGTCATCCTCAAACAAGATAGTTGGTGGCCTCACCCCATACATCAACTGGACCATGGGGAAAGACAAAAGGTTCCGTCTAATGCTCCATAAAATGCAAGTGCTCATCAGGGAATGAATCGTCAATAGGTAGGTCGCTCTCCTCGAGTGAGATAAGTGGTAGCCGGCTGAGGTGATCCGCCACGGAATTCTCGGATCCCTTCTTATCGCGACTCTATAGGTTAAACTCTTGAAGTAAGAGAATCCAACGAATAACGTGCGGCATTGCATCTTTCTTAGCTAGCAAGTATCGAATAGTTGCATGGTCAGTGTAAAAATAACCTTCGCTCCCACTAAGTAAGAGCGAAACTTCTCAAATGCATAAACAACTGCCAATAACTCCTTCTCGGTGGTGGCGTAGTTCACTTGAGCTTCATCTAGCGTCTTGCTAGCATAGTAAATGGTGTTGGTCCGGCCATCCTTCTTTTGTCCAAGTACCGCTCCTACGACCACATCACTAGCATCACACATGATCTCAAAGGGCAAGGTCCAATCAGGGGTTGAATGATGGGAGCGGTGATCAATGCTTCCTTTATCCTGTAAAAAGCATCAAGACATTCATGCAAAAACTCTAAAACAACATCCTTATTCAAAAGATTAGTGAGCGGTTTAAAGATTTTAGAGAAATCCTTGATGAACCTCCTGTAGAAACCTGCATGCCCGAGAAAACTCCGCACACCCTTAACAGAACAAGGGGGAAGTTTCTCTATAGTCTCGATCTTAGCTCGATCGACATCTATACCTCGGTTGGAAATGAGGTGTCCTAGAACAATTCCTTCACTAACCATGAAGTGACACTTCTTCCAATTCAAAACAAGATTAGTGTATTCACAACATTGTAACACTAGAGAAAGGTTAGCCAAACAGTTATCAAAAGAGGAACCATATACCGAAAAATCATCCATGAATACCTCCATGATCTCCTCAATATACTCGGAGAAGATAGCCATCATACAATGCTGAAAAGGTGCGGGTGCGTTACACAATCCGAATGGCATCCTCCGATAGGCGAATGTCCCCCATGGACAAGTGAAAGTGGTCTTTTCTTGATCATCCGGATGGATAGGAATCTGAAAGAAGACACTATATCCATCTAGATAGCAAAAATGGGAGTGTTGTGCTAAACGTTCAAGCATTTGGTCAATGAACGGAAGAGGGAAACGGTCCTTTCTTGTGGCCAAATTCAGCTTCCTATAGTCAATGCACATCCTCCAGCTCGTAACGGTCCTAGTGGGTATTAACTCGTTGTTCTTGTTGGTTACAACGGTCATCCTACCCTTCTTGGGAACTACATGCACCGGACAAACCCATTTGCAATCTGATATGGGAAATATGATACCTGCATCAAGCAACTTAAGAATCTCCTTCTTCACAACCTCTTTCATGATCGGAATTTAACCGTCTTTGAGGTTCCCGTGAAGTTTTGTGATCATCTTCCATTAGTATCTTCTACATACAAACAAAAGGCTTAATACCAACAAGATCATCAATAGTGTAACCCAAAGCCTTTCTATGTTAACTCAACACATGCATCAACTTACACAACTCAACTTCAAAAAGAGAAGCACTAACAATGATGGGATAATTAGAATTCGGACCAAGGAAAGCGTACCTCAAGTGAGTCGGAAGTGGTTTAAGTTCTAAGACATGAGGTGCTTTCAGTGGTGGATCTATACATTCTCTCTCCAGTGAAGAGGATTTAGATCAAAGTGCTGGACCTAGGTGGTCCTCAGTTGACTCTATCTCGCTTGCTTTGGAAGCCATCTCATTCGCGGACCGAGATAATAGACCGAGGTGTTCTTCAGAGAAGGTCACCTCACTTGCTCCGGAAACCATTTCGGTCGAGGTACTGGAACTAGGATTGAAACCTAGTGAGCTTTTCGTCTCTTGAATGAGTTTATCGAACCCAACTCCTAGATCTGCCTCCAATGCTTCCAAGCTTCATACATCTGCATCACACAAAACATCTACACCTTCCTCCATCATACCAAAACTCAAAACTTTCTCAAGAGGATCTTTAACAAGGATAGAGCTCACCAAATCCCGAGAATCTTCTTCATCATAGATGTTAAAGATATCATCTTCCAAAGGCTCTCCTTTTGTTGTAGCCAAAAGTTCAAACTCCACATGATCGCCACCAATGTTGAATGAAAACTTGGCATTCTTACAATCAACTTTGTAACCTGATGTTGCGAGAAATGGTCTTCCGAGAATGATAGGAATGTGATAATCTGCGGGAATGTACAACACAACAAATTCTATAGGTATAAAGAAATTACCTAGCTTGACGGGAACGTCCTCTAAGATTCCAACGGGACGGGTAATGGAACGATCCGCCATGTATAATGTCATCTTCACGGGCTTGGGATCTCCAAGGCCGATCTTCTCACAAAGTACTAGAGGAATGATGCTCACACTAGCTCCTAGATCACAAAGCGCATCATAAGTTACATCTCCAACTTGGATGGGAATGCAAAATGAATCGGGATCTCTCAACTTAGGCGGCATGTTCTCTTTCATGATTTGAATGAGATCTGAAGATCTAGAGGTCATCCGCACCTCTCAAAAGTCTTCCAACTTTCTCTTCCTTGACAATATCTCTTTCAGAAACTTCTCATAGGCAGGCATTCCTAGGATAGCATCAATGAAATGGATGTTAATATGTAGCTTATTCATAAGGTCAAGAAACTTACCAAAGTGCTTGTTTAGATGTGCCCGCGCCCTAGATTGAGGGAACGGGAGTGGAGGCTTGTAAGCAGGTGGTGGAACATAAACATCAGACTTTTCTTTCGCTTTCTGGGGCTCCATCTCGGTTGGAACCTCGACCGAGGTGTTCCTCGTCTGGCCGTGGTCCGACCAAGGTACTGGATCTGCAGTCTTCAATCCACTGCTTGTGGTGATTGCCATGACCTGCCCTTTTGGGTTGTTCTTGATAACACGATTTATGAGCTAGGTTTAAGTAGTCATTTAGATAGATTTCTCACTCATTCATGCATGGTTTAGCATTAGTTCACGACGTTTTGCACTCAATTCATGTATTTTGTCGAGATAGACGTCTACACAGACTTGTGCGTGTTTTATAGGTATTTTGGTAGATTTAGGAGCTTAATTGATGCATTCGAGAATCAATCCTCGAGATGACGCACCTCCGGGTTCATTAGGATGCAAACTAGAGGCTAAGGAGGACTCATGGAGCCTTGCGAACACAAGCCATGCACCAAATCACAGCTTAATGATCCAAGGCGAAGTTTCTGGAGCAAACCACGGTTCACTGGCACATTCCACGCCCGTGATTCTACCCGTGGATTTTTCCAAATTCTTGTGACAGCTGTGTCACGACTCTCATGGCCAGCTCATGCAAAATTTGTTATAAAAGTGGTCCTTCATTGGCTGAGAGAAGCATCTGGGGGCAGCTCTCCATTATCCACTATCATCCAATCAAAATACTCTCTCAAGAGGAAGAAGGAAGAAGAAGGAAGCCACCATTGGAGAAGAGCTTGAAGGAAGGAGAAGAAGACACACCATTGATAGACTTAGAGAGCTTTGTAGTGAAGAATTTCGGATTCAATTTCTAGAGTTGTATGAACCATTGGAACCTTCTTTAAGAAGGGTTGTGAGTTATTTCTAATTCCATTTTCAGCTTTGTTTGGTTTTAGTTCACTTGTTCATCTCTTTCTCTTCATTATCTTGCAAATGGATGTCATGATTTTATGTTTGATTGTTTCGATTTCTATTATGAATGTTATAGGCTAAATAGATGTGGTTCTAGGGTGAGGAAAGGATGGTTATGGCTAGGACTATGATAGGATGGACTTAGATTTACCTTTGGATGACTTGTGTGCATGAACGTAGCTGCTGTTAGGAATCACGGGTAGTTCTTGCCAAACCACAGCCGTGGAAAGGTAGAACAAACCGTGATCTTACCTGATTCGATGGATCTAGCCTTAGATTGTTAGAATGTTGAAATCCTAAGTGTTTGTTGAGTTAAATCTATCCTAGGGTGACCTAGTGTTAGCAACTAAGTGTTAGGAGAGACTTATCCGGTAATCCTTGCTCTTAGATCTTATGATGACAAACCCTAGGTAGTGGTGAGCCTCATAAACCGCCATTGGATTAAGTGTGCTAGGATGGTTGTTTAGAACTAACCCTTCCGAGACTTACCCGGTAAGGATAGGTTAGATTTCTAGGTAACAATCCGGTTTGTGTAGAATTCCTATCCTTAGGTTCTTAGAGACTTACCCGGTAATGAGACCTTAGGAATGGACTAGTGGACCATGAGACCTACCCGGTAATTGATCCCAATCCAGAAACACTTAACCCCAACATATCATAGTTAATCCAAGGAAAGAATAGATAGCTTGAGTCTTATGCCATAACCGGAACTTCCAAACCCCTAGAACCCGCTTTTCTATCTTTGATCTATATCTCGTTTTATCTTGTTTATTTTATTTGATTGTGTTGATTTGTTAGCATAGTGGATTTGATTATTTTGCATGATTAGTGATCTTCGATTGATCACCTAAAACCAACCAAAAACATTGTGTTTTCTATTTCTTTATTTCTTCCTCTTTTCTTAACCTAGATCTTCACTAGACTTAATCATAAATTGAATCAATCTCACCTTAGTCTTTGTGTTCGACCTCGGAATACTATCCCTACTACAAACGTCCCGTACACTGCGGGTTCGCTAGGAGTTAGGATAAATATAACGAGAATATAAATTTAAAGCTTATTGCGTACACACATCACACGATCTTAGCGTGACAAGTTTTTGGCGCCGTTGCCGGGGACTAGGTCTAGATTGAGTCTATTTTGTGATTGCTTATTAGTGTAGATCTTTCTTGTTGCTTTTGATCTCTTTTTGGGTTGTGTCTTTGCTTTTCAGGACATCTCTTACTCTTTAGGTGCATGCGAAAATCTCGTGGCAAGGATTTAGCTCCATTCGATCCTAAACCGGAGAAAACCCTTAGATCTAGATCCAAGAGCATTAAAAAGGGAAAGGAGATGGCCGGAAGAGATCTCCAAGCTGAGTTAGATGAGGCTTTAGAGCAAATTAGGATAAGGGATGAAGCTTTGGAGAATGAGAGGAGACTTGCCAATGAGAGGCAAGAGGCAACTAGGAGGGAGATTGAGGAGATTAGGCAAGCTCTTGTGCAAAGAGAGCTTAACCGTCAACAACCTCCTCCACCTCCACCACAACCGCAGCCGGCGGTAAACATTAGGGTTGTGCCCATTGCTATGGAAGAGCCACAAACGTTGGGGCAAAGAATGACCAAGAGATCCTCGGAATTGATCCAAACAATGAAGGAGGAAATGCCTCCCAAGCTAAGAGATCCGGGTTCCTTTTGTGTCCTAATTGGAGTGGGAGATGTGAAGTATGAGGCCCTTTGTGATCTTGGGGCAAGTGTAAGCATCATACCGCTTGCACTTTGCAACAAGGTTGGGCTAGGAGAGCCAAAACCGGTCAAGATGACCCTCTATATAGCGGACCGTTCTATCACACATCCGGTTGGGATCTTAGAAGACATCCCGGTGCAACTAGGAGGATTCTATGTGCCAATTGATTTCGTCGTCTTGGATATTCCGGCGGATTATCCGGTTCCCATCATCTTAGGAAGACCTTTCCTAGCCACCTCCGGATGACTAGTGGATTGCAAGAATGGGACTCTCTCCTTCAACATTGGAGAAGAGAACATCAAGTTTAAGTTGTCCACAATGATGAAAGGGCCAACCCTTGATGAGGATGTCTTTAACATAGTCGAGCAAGAGGAATCTAGGGAAGTTGTGAGCTCGATCTTGATCAAGGATCCCTTGGAGAAGGTTCTTACCTTAAGTATGATGGAGGAAGGTGTTGAGGAGGCTTGCAATGAAGAGATCAAGGCCTTGGTAACATTAGAAGAGGAGCCAAGAGTTGGATTTGAAGGCCACGAAGAGGTGTTGAACAGCTGCAAGTTCCACGGTCGAGATTTATGTTCCACGGCCGTCAAACTCTCTGGACAACTCCGGGAAGCAGGCTTGGCAAGAACCACGGCCGTGGAAGTTGAGCAAACCGTGGTTCCAGCCGTGGTTTTCCCTAGATCAGTCCTTGATGGTGATCAAGCTTCTAGGAGCCATGGGGAGTCTTCATTTGCTTTGGATTCATCTCATCCAACCTTGTTTGGATCGTCTCCAATCGATAAAGGTCCTCCTAAACTTGAACTCAAACCCCTCCCCTCTCATTTAAAGTATGCTTTCCTTGGTGTTGATTCTACATATCTGGTAATTATGAATGCATGCTTGAGTGATGATGAACTTGATAAGTTGTTGCATGAGCTAAGATTGCATAGGAAAGCCATTGGCTATACTATTGATGATTTGGTTGGCATAAAACCTTCTTTGTGTATGCATAAGATAATGATGGAAGATAACCACAAACCCTCTATTGAACATCAAAGAAGATTGAATCCTATAATGAAAGAGGTAGTCAAGAAGGAAATCATTAAGTTGCTAGATGCGGGGATAATCTACCCTATCTCGGATAGTAAGTGGGTTAGTCCCGTTCATGTAGTACCCAAGAAGGGTGGGATGACCGTAGTGACTAATGAGAACAATGAACTAATCCCGACTAGGACGGTTACGGGGTGGAGGATGTGCATTGATTATAGGAAATTGAACATGGCCTCTAGGAAAGATCACTTCCCTCTCCCCTTCATTGACCAAATGCTAGAAAGGTTAGCTCAACACTCTCATTTTTGCTATCTAGACGGCTATAGTGGATTCTTCCAAATCCCTATCCACCCCGATGACCAAGAGAAAACCACCTTTTCATGTCCATGGGGTACTTTTGCATATAGGAGAATGCCATTTGGGTTGTGTAATGCACCCGCCACCTTCCAAAGGTGTATGATGGCTATCTTTTCGGAATACATAGAAAATATCATGGAAGTGTTTATGGATGATTTCTCTGTCTATGGTTCTTCCTTTGATAATTGCTTGGCTAACTTGTCATTAGTATTGCAAAGATGTGAGGAGACAAATCTTGTCTTGAATTGGGAAAAATGCCACTTCATGGTAAGTGAAGGTATTGTGTTAGGACACTTGGTGTCTAACCGTGGCATTGAGGTTGATAGAGCCAAGATTGAAACGATAGAGAAGTTGCCGCCACCTACCTCGGTGAAGGGGGTAAGGAGTTTCTTAGGGCATGCCGGTTTTTACCGGAGGTTTATTCAAGACTTCTCTAAAATTTCTAAGCCTCTCACTAACCTACTAATGAAGGATGTTGATTTTGTCTTTTCCAAAGATTGTCTCGAGGCTTTTTGTAGGTTGAAGAACGCTTTGATCTCCGCACCTATCATGCAACCTCCGGATTGGAGTTTACCATTTGAGATCATGTGCGATGCAAGCGATGTAGCCGTTGGGGCTGTTTTGGGGCAAAGGAAAGATGGGCGCACTCATGCCATTTATTATGCTAGCAAGACGCTAGATGATGCCCAACTCAATTATGCTACCACCGAGAAGGAGTTGCTCGCGGTTGTGTATGCATTTGAGAAGTTCCGCTCATATCTTGTTGGAGCAAAGGTCATAGTGTATACGGATCATGCTGCGATCCGTTATCTACTTACAAAGAAGGATGCCAAGCCTAGGTTGATTCGGTGGATCCTTCTTCTACAAGAATTTGATTTGGAAATCCGGGACAAGAAGGGATCCGAGAACTCGGTGGCGGATCACCTTAGTAGACTCCCACCATTGGAGCTTGAAAGAGATGACATCCCAATTGATTACTCATTCCGAGATGAGTAATTGCAAATGGTAGAGGAATGCTTGTTCCAAGTGTCTAGAGGAAGTGAGCCATGGTATGCCGACATTGTGAACTACTTAGTGTGTGAGGAAGTGCCTCTCGGATTGACATATGCACAAAGGAAGAAGTTCTTTAACGATGTGAGGCACTACTATTGGAGTGAACCACTTCTATTCAAGAGAGGGCCGGATGGAATGTTTAGAAGATGCATACCGGAAGATGAAGTGGAGAGTGTGATCCGGCATTGTCACTCCTTACCATGTGGAGGCCATGCTAGCTCACACAAAACGTGTGCAAAGGTATTGCAATCCGGTTTTTATTGGCCTAACTTATTTAAAGATGTGCAAGGTTTTGTAGCGGCATGTGATGCTTGCCAAAGGACGGGCAACATCTCAAGAAGGAATGAGATGCCCTTGAACAACATCCAAGAAGTGGAAATATTTGATGTGTGGGGTGTGGACTTCATGGGACCATTCCCTTCTTCATGTGGCAATCTCTACATCCTATTGGCGGTAGACTATGTGTCGAGATGGGTGGAGGCAATCGCCTCTCCTACAAATGATGCCAAAGTGGTGGTGCGGTTCTTCAACCAAGTGATCTTCCCTAGGTTTGGTACGCCAAGGGTGATCATTAGTGATGGAGAGAAGCACTTCACAAATAGGAACTTTGGAGCGCTTTTGGCTAAGTATGGGGTGACTCATAAGGTGGCAACACCTTACCACCCCCAAACTAGTGGCCAAGTGGAGATCTCCAACCGGGAGATCAAAGCCATTCTTGAGAAGACGGTCTCTAGGACGAGAAAATATTGGGCTATGAGGCTCAACGATGCCTTATGGGCATATAGAACCGCCTTCAAGACACCGATTGGCACCACTCCTTACAAGTTGGTCTATGGCAAGTCTTGCCACCTTCCGGTAGAGATGGAGCATAGAGCTTATTGGGCCATTAAGTGGCTAAATTTTGATCTCAAGGAGGCGGGAGAAAAGAGATTGCTTGAATTGAATGCCCTCGAGGAGATCCGGTTGGATGCTTATGAGAATGCCCGGATCTACAAGGAAAGAACCAAAAGGTGGCATGACAAGAGGATCATCCCCAAGGAGTTGAGTGAAGGAGATCTTGTCCTTCTCTTCAACTCAAGGCTAAGGCTCTTTCCCGGAAAGCTCAAATCAAGATGGACCGGGCCATATGTGGTGAAGAAGATCTTTCCCCATGGAGCTATTGAGATAGGAGGGGAGCATTGTGAAAACTTTAAGGTGAATGGGCACCGGTTGAAGAAGTATACCCCGGGAGCTCCGGTGGATATGATTGCCCCACTTTACCTTGAGTAGACGCCTCCGAGTTTGGTCAAGCTAATGACCTTAAAGAAGTGCTTGGTGGGAGGCAACCCATTGGTAACATTTTCCCTTTCTTGTTTTGCTTTTGTTTTAGATTTTTCTATCTTTGTGTGTGTTTCGTGTGCTTAGTGTGTGTGCTAGAACCTTAGTAGCATTGGAAGCCTTGCTTGGCATGAGAATGATGATGATGAACCCCTCATCAATTACGGGTGGAGCGGACGCGGAACTTGGACGGCTAGCGGTGCCTAGCGCGGGTCCCGATGCCTTGATGAACACTTAGAGCTCTCTATCATGGTTGATAGGATCATCCAACATCAATTCACTTGAGCAATCCCAAATACCATAGCAAACCATTTTTACATTGTGAGAACCTTCTTTCACTCTTCTTTACTTCATTTACACATTGGGGACAATGTGTTTCTAAGTATGGGGTGAGGTTTGCATAATCCTTTGCATGATGAGCATCTAGGATAGTTTAAAATCTTCACATGTCTTGCATTGTATATATTCATTTCGAAAATTCCAAAAATCAGAAAATTTAAAATTTTTTGTGCTTTCTAGGCTTGGATATGACCCTAATGATGAATCTTGTCTTGTGATTGGCTATGGATGGCCTTATGTGTTAAATTGATGATAGCATATGTGGACTTGAAGTACTTCTTTTGAAACCATGAATGATTTGTGATCATGATGTTTGCCTAGAATAGATTGAGTATTGAAGGTTGAAATTACATGATAGTTCTTGCATACCATCTAGGAATGAATGAGGCAATTCATCTTTCTCTACTTCTCATCTTGATCATGATTGTTTGAGCACCTCAATTAAGATAAATTTGACCTCTTTTGACCCATCCGGGAATAGGAGCATGCTAGTGTGTTGATGTGTGTGAAAAAGCAAGTGTGGGGTGAAGATGTTAATGAAAGAATATCATTCCCGGATTAGCATCACATAACCTAGAAAAATCCCCACCTAATCACAACGTTTCTTAGCCTTTTATTTTACAAGACCTTATGACCTATTTGCATGTTTGTAAGACTTAGTAATCTAGATTGGATATGCTCTTGATCTTCTTGGTTTCTTCATTTTTACATCTCATGCATGCTTTTGAGCTAAGTACAATTGTCTTTTCATGCCTTCATTTATTTGATGCGTGATTGCTTATCTATTGCCATGAAACATGACTTTGAAGGTGATCCAATAGTAGAAGCACAAAACCAAAAAGATTTGCCATTTTTCTGCATACATAAATCATGTTATCTCTTAGTCTATAGTTGGGAATTTGCTTGGGGACGAGCAAACCTTAAGTATGGGGTATTTTGATAACACGATTTATGAGCTAGGTTTAAGTAGTCATTTAGATAGATTTCTCACTCATTCATGCATGGTTTAGCATTAGTTCACGACGTTTTGCACTCAATTCATGTATTTTGTCGAGATAGACGTCTACACGGACTTGTGCGTGTTTTATAGGTATTTTGGGAGATTTAGGAGCTTAATTGATGCATTCGAGAATCAATCCTCGAGATGACGCACCTCCGGGCTCATTAGGATGCAAACTAGAGGCTAAGGAGGACTCATGGAGCCTTGCCAACACAAGCCATGCACCAAATCACAGCTTAATGATCCAAGGCGAAGTTTCTGGAGCAACCCACAGTATACTGGCACATTCCACGCCCATGATTCTACCCGTGGATTTTGCCAGATTCTTGTGACAGCTGTGCCACGACTCTCATGGCCAGCTCATGCAAAATTTGTTATAAAAGTGGTCCTTCATTGGCTGAGAGAAGCATCTGGGGGCAGCTCTCCATTATCCACTATCATCCAATCAAAATACTCTCTCAAGAGGAAGAAGGAAGAAGAAGGAAGCCACCATTGGAGAAGAGCTTGAAGGAAGGAGAAGAAGACACACCATTGATAGACTTAGAGAGCTTTGTAGTGAAGAATTTCGGATTCAATTTCTAGAGTTGTATGAACCATTGGAACCTTCTTTAAGAAGGGTTGTGAGTTATTTCTAATTCCATTTTCAGCTTTGTTTGGTTTTAGTTCACTTGTTCATCTCTTTCTCTTCATTATCTTGCAAATGGATGTCATGATTTTATGTTTGATTGTTTCGATTTCTATTATGAATGTTATAGGCTAAATAGATGTGGTTCTAGGGTGAGGAAAGGATAGTTATGGCTAGGACTATGATAGGATGGACTTAGATTTACCTTTGGATGACTTGTGTGCATGAACGTAGCTGCTGTTAGGAATCACGGGTAGTTCTTGCCAAACCACGGCCGTGGAAAGGTAGAACAAACCGTGATCTTACCTTATTCGATGGATCTAGCCTTAGATTGTTAGAATGTTGAAATCCTAAGTGTTTGTTGAGTTAAATCTATCCTAGGGTGACCTAGTGTTAGCAACTAAGTATTAGGAGAGACTTATCCGGTAATCCTTGCTCTTAGATCTTAAGATGACAAACCCTAGGTAGTGGTAAGCCTCATAAACCGCCATTGGATTAAGTGTGCTAGGATGGTTGTTTAGAACTAACCCTTCCGAGAGTTACCCGGTAAGGATAGGTTAGATTTCTAGGTAACAATCCGGTTTGTGTAGAATTCCTATCCTTAGGTTCTTAGAGACTTACCCGGTAATGAGACCTTAGGAATGGACTAGTGGACCATGAGACCTACCCGGTAATTGATCCCAATCCAGAAACACTTAACCCCAACATATCATAGTTAATCCAAGGAAAGAATAGATAGCTTGAGTCTTATGCCATAACCGGAACTTCCAAACCCCTAGAACCCGCTTTTCTATCTTTGATCTATATCTCGTTTTATCTTGTTTAGTTTATTTGATTGTGTTGATTTGTTAGCATAGTGGATTTGATTATTTTGCATGACTAGTGATCTTCGATTGATCACCTAAAACCAACCAAAAACATTGTGTTTTCTATTTCTTTATTTCTTCCTCTTTTCTTAACCTAGATCTTCACTAGACTTAATCATAAATTGAATCAATCTCACCTTAGTCTTTGTGTTCGACCTCGGAATACTATCCCTACTACAAACGTCCCGTACACTGCGGGTTCGCTAGGAGTTAGGATAAATATAACGAGAATATAAATTTAAAGCTTATTGCGTGCACACATCACACGATCTTAGCGTGACAGTTCTCTGTCCATCCTGAAAGTTTACCAAGATCTCTCGGTGCTTCATTAGCCTTGCTAAAAACTTGTTGTTCTAAGGCTTTTTGTGCCTTCGAAAATGAGTTCATAGATTTCTCCATAGCATTGAGCTTTATCAAAATAGCTTCCAGCACAACCTCTGCTTTCTCCTTAGGTTGCTGGAATGAGCTTGATGACGGCTCCTAGCTCCTTAATAGAGTAGAAGAAGAAGAAGGGGGATTAAGAACATTTCAGCATGAGAATAAGGGTTACCGGGATTTTGTTGATTTGATCTCCAATTGTTGTTGAAATTCTTGTTGTTGTTGTTGTTGTTGTAATTGTTGTTCCTCGGCCCTTGATATTTTCCTCTCCCCAAGTATCCAACGTCTTGCTCCTTTGATGCTTTAGTTTGAGCTAACAAAAGCTCCTTCAAAGCCTTGACTTCATTGTTGAGCGTAGTGAGTTGAGCAGCACTTGAATTTGTAAGACTCATATCCGGAAAGCTAACTCACTTCGCTCCATCTTCAACTCTTCGATCGGAGTACTTCTCCATCTGTAAAGCTTGCTTCTCAATAAACTTTCAAGCTTCATAAACCGGTGTATCCATAAAAGCTACAACAGAAAGTGATTAGAGTTTGAACTTAGTTTCCTCATCCAAACCCTTGAAGTAAATCTCTAGCACCTCAATCTTTGGAATACCATGGTGAGGGAAATCCAATAAAAGGTCCTTGAACCTCTCCCATGACTTAAACAATCTTTCTCTATACTTCATAACAAAAGCATTGATCTTGCCCCTCAATTCACCATTTTTTCATGGGGGAAAGAACTTAGTAAGAAACTTTGTAGTCATCTCTTCCCATGCGTTAACTCTTCCAGCTGGAAGGGATCGATAAAAAGCTAGCGCCTTGTATTTCAAAGAGAAGTAGAAAAGGCCTTAGCTTTTAGTTGTTGTTCTCCACTCTTGATGGTCTCAACGTCTCCATAAGAATCTCATAGTTTTCAATGTGTTGATGTGGATATTCTCTTTCCTTGCCTCCAAATTGACATTGTCGAATCATTGTGAGGACTTGAGGTCTAAGCTCATAATCATGCTCAGTTGGATCTCCTAGATTAAATCCTGGACGCCGCGCTTACTGTTTCGGGTCCATCCTTTGACCTAGGGTTTGCGAAGTTCCAGCAAAAAGGTTACCTCGGTCAACCATAGCCGGCAACTGAGGTGGTGGGTGTATCTCGGCCGGTGCAACTACGGCTGGATCTTGCCTCGGTCGAGCAACTGGGTCCGGTCGAGGTAAGAACTGGGCTCGTAGCGCGGCCATATCAGCTTGAATCTCTTTTGTTCTTGCGCGAGTCTCTTCTTTCTCTCTCTGCAATTCTTCTTTACTGAACCGAAGTTGTTCCAATGCATCCTTCAATTCGGCTTCAAGATCTCGATTATCTTGACTGGCCATCTTAGCTTCTTTCAATCTCCTTTTGTATGTCTTTTTTGGTTCGGGATCATAAGGAACGATTTCCTTTCCAACACGAATTCTTCGCATAAACCTAAAGAAAGATCTGCGAAATCACTCAAGTAAAGTAATCAATAGCAATAAGGGTAGCATCCCTAAAAGACAACCAAAGCCGAACTAGGTCTTGACCAAGTCCCCGGCAACGGCGTTAAAAACTAGTTCTCTCTCAGACGTGTGTGTATGGTGAACGATATAACTTTAAATTTATAACCTAAAATATAAGCCTGAAACAATATGCGAACCCGCATTGCACGGATCAATTGTAATAACAGCAAAGACTCCAAGGTCGAACACAGGGACTATGGTGAAACAAAGCTCGGCAATTAAGGTTGTCAATCAAAAACAAGCAAAAAGATATCAAAGATGATGTAATAATCTGATAAAGAGAATGCAGATTCTAGAGGTCAAAGCATCCAGTCATGGTTCCGACTCAAGATCTCAAAGGATAACGTGGACAAATCTGAGGTTTGCAAGGGAAGGTATTTGTAAGGTTGGAATAGAACCGGGTAAGTCTCACTACTCACTATTCCAAATCAAAGATCCTCTCACCGGGTAAGTCTCAAGGAACTAAGGAAAGGAACTATAATCTAAAACCAACACACCACCTAAGGGGATAGAATAAACCTTTACCTGGTAAGTCTCAGGCCAACTCTCAAAGGTAGGATAAAGGCACACTGAAACCCCAATAAAGGATAAACCTTTATTACATAACACTCATGATCTTGGGTATACAAGCAAAGGAATCACCGAGTAAGTCTCATCCTAGGCTTGTGTATGGACCAGGAAAGGTGTAACAAGGATAGGATTTGGAAAACTAAAACCTCAACTCAGATATGGATTAGAAAAGGAATCGCCTGGCTCAGTTCATGCTCCGTCTCGGTTGAGATGTTCTATGAACGGATCGAGGTGATGTTCGGTTAAGGTAAGGCTCGAGCTTGCAGGGTCCACTGGGGTAAAGCCTCATTCTTTCATCATCTTTCCCACAACTTTCAGCCAATCAGCGTAGAATCGCACAAAGAACTTAACCAATAATCATCATGATAACAATAATCAAATATATGAGGAAACATGCAATATCCAAACAAGAAAACCTTAACACAAAGGTCTCAATAATCACTCAATCAAACAATCAAACAAACAGCAAACTGCGTTCCTCAATCACAAATCAAAAGACAACAATCAAACAATCTAAGAAATCCTTACAACTTCCTTCAAAATCCTTCAACTTTATCTTCAAAGCCAACTTCCTTCCTTCCTTGGAATATCTTCAATCTTCCAAACTAATCAACCAACTAGACATGCTTCCATCCAGAAAATCCATCCTAATATATGGGAAAATCACTTGGCAAAAATAAAAGATCTTCAGCCATGAATAAAACAAGATGCTGGTAAATTCACAGAAGTGAGAAAAAAGATGCATATACCTCAAAAAGAGGTGTTCGGCATAACAAGCGTCCAAGGGAATACATAAGTAAAACTATGAAAATGCAAGTCATATGACTTTGCATGTACATCCCAGCAAGCGAAACAAACAAAGAGAAACTACTCCAGCCCATTGATGCTAGGCTAGCCGGCGTCTTGGTCCATCATTCGCATTCCAGCGGTGTATGCATTAGTAGGAGCTCTCGGCCCATCGTAAAAACCAAGTAGTCCGGTCCATGAGAAACATCTTGACAATCGCTTGGACACGGCTGGCAAGTTTTGACAACTCCAGCCCATACTTGACAACATCCTGACAAGCTTTGACAACATCCAGCCTAGTTGGACAACATCCTGGCATGTTTTGACACCATCTGGCCTATCGTGACAACTTCCTGACAACTTGACAAGCCACCGGCCCATTTTGACAAGGCATGACAACATGTGCCAGCACTGGCGACCTTTTGGCCCATTAGTGATAGCCTTCGGCGCTGGCATTCGCACCCATTACGGCCCATCCGGCAAGGCCATGACAACTTTCACCGATGGCATTCACACCCATCTGGGCCCATCTGGCACGATCACGACAACTTTTGACAAGCTTTGGACAAGGCTAATTCTCCTAGCGCCTTCCTTCCTGGCCTTTGTTCAACTCGTCCATCACATATTATGGTGCTTGCCAGCCCATCCACCCTCAAGCACCGGGAACGCCGAGTGTAGTAGCCGGTGTACATGAACCTCAATTAGTCTAATAGTCACCTTCTCCGGCAACAAGTTGCCTTCGAAAGTAATACTATTTCGTGCATGCCATAGAAAGTAGACGGTGGCTACAAAGGCAAATCTCATGGCCATGATCTTGTGCTTCTTCTTCCCTTGTGCACGCCTAAGCCATCTCATGGCAAGCGTCAATGTGCCCAGTCCGGCCGGCATCTTGAAACTACGCCTCACCTCTCTCCATATATGCCTTGAGTACTTGCATCTAAAGAACAATTGCTCATGTGACTCGTTGCTTCGTCTACATAGATGCCACACTGGATCAATGTCGAGGAAGCTCATTCTATCATGTGTTGATAAACGTCCCAAGGCCGCCATCCAAGCTATGAATGCATGCCTTGGTGTGTGCCTAGCATCCCATATTACATTGTGCCATGGCACTTGGTCCTCTCTTCTTCATATGAGATTGTAAGCCTATGTCACCTTGAACTTGTTACCATGACAAAGCTCCTGGAGAGTGTCATCAACTGAGCGCCCATTTGCCATCAATTGGTCCTTGCCGGCTAAGATAGCCTTAATGAGAGGCGAGTCTCGCCTATGTGGCCTCCAGTCCTTCGGCTCCACCACTTGCAAGTACCTATTATGGATCCATTTTACCCATAGGCTTTCTCGGTCTTCGTGAATGTGCCAATAATGTTTGCACATGAACGCATTATTCCAAGCTCTAAGCTTCAATAGACCAAGGTCGCCTTCATTCTTTGGCTTGCATTGCTTGTCCCATGCAACACTTGGCCTTGACCATAAGAATTGCCGGCATAACTTTATGATTCTCTCAATGACAAGTCCTGGGACCGGGAGCACCGAGAGCCAGAAGCTATCAATGCCTTGTAGAACCGATGTGATGAGCTCAAGCCTGCCTGCAAAGGATAGATGCTTCTTGTTCCATGCGTATATGTTGTTGCCAATCTTGTCTAGTAGGGGAGCATAATCAAATGCTCTTAGAACATGAGGGGCTATAGGGATGCCCAGGTACCGGAATGGAAAACTCCCTTGAGCAAAACCGGTGATCTCTTGCAATTCTACTATTTCAGCCTCCGGCACTGAGGCTAGGTACATGGATGACTTGGCTAGGCTGACTCTCAACCCACTTACCTCACCAAACCGGTTGATGCAACTCATTAGCACCTTAACTGAGGCTACATCACCTCTAGAGAATAGCACAACATCATCAGCGAAGGCGAGGTAGGTTAGCCTTAGTTGTTCACAATGTTGATGGTACCTAAACCCATCCTTGGCCGTCTCAGCCTTGAGCAATCTTGAGAGAAACTCCATGCAACATACAAACAAGAGTGGTGACATTGGATCACCTTGCCTTAGCCCTCGCTTCCCTTTAAAGAAACCATGTATATCCTTGTTGATTTTGATGGAGTATGTGGGTGTAGTGTTAGCATGAAATATTGTGACATTCTAGGCACGTTTTCTAAGTATATTTGATTCATATTGATAGTCTTTGATTGAGCATTGTTGCAATTGTGAGCTAGTTTGCCTATATTGTCGATATGGATGTCTACACAAGCTTTATGTTGATTATAGGTGATTGAGAGTCATTTTCGAACGGAATTTAGCAAAGAAGAGTTGATTGAGTATGTCCATGGATTGAGGGCATTCTTAGCAGCAAAATGGAGTTCAACTTGAGGAGTGCACGAGGCTAGGGAAGAATCACGTTCTTGCCCTAAACCACGCT
This sequence comes from Fagopyrum homotropicum, assembly GCA_033239125.1. Classification (NCBI taxonomy): domain Eukaryota; kingdom Viridiplantae; phylum Streptophyta; class Magnoliopsida; order Caryophyllales; family Polygonaceae; genus Fagopyrum; species Fagopyrum homotropicum. The sequence goes on from BSWB01000003.1 coordinate 67,016,118, forward strand.
CTAAAATACGGCTGTACTACAAACCACGTTCAGTTCCACGGCCGTGGAACCTTGCAAGAGAGGCGTGATGCATTCCAGTAACTATTACGGTCGTGGAATCCATGGTTCAAACCGTGACACTTTCCATGCTCTAAATTACGGTCGTGGAACCTTCCACGACCGTGATCTTGGCGATCTTTTTCACCATATTTTGAAGCCACGATCTTTTGAAGATTGGACCGGGCCGATATTTTATCTTGCCCTATAAAAAGACGGACGAAGGGAGATTCCGTCACCGCTGCTTAGACACGTTTACACCTTCGCTTAACGGCACTTACCGCCGCTTATGCTCGCTTACCTTCGCTTAGGACAATTACATCTCGTTGGAGATCGACGTTCGTCCTTGGAGTTGCCCTAATCTCGCACTTTTGGTGGAGATTGCTGAAGATCAAAGATTCGGAAGGTTATTTGCAAGGAGATTCCTCTTCTTGTTTAGGTTTGATTTAGAAGACGGATTGACATCCCGTTCTTCCTTCTTTCCTAAGATTGTGTTTGTTTGCTTTATTCTGAATCTTGTGACGATATTTGTTCTTGATTGTGACTTTGAGATTGGTTTGGAGTTTATTGAAGGTTTTCGGAAGTTTTCATCTTTCAATCTTTTAATTCTTGAAATTGATATCAATATGACTGTTATTGGCTAAAAACCCTTAACAATTCTAAGGTGAAGGGTTGATAGTTGTGGCTAAGATGATGATAGATCGATCGTAAACAGATTAGACCCTGAGAGTTTGAGAGAATCAGCGACGAACCCTAAATCACGGTTTGTTCTTGAGTTCCACGACCGTGGAATCTCAAGATCCAACCGTAATTTCCCTTAAGTTTACGAACCTGCTTTTACTTTAGTCCAAAGTTAAAGATTTGCTTTAACTTAGTTTAGGCTTGCCTTTTCTAGGTGGTAGTGAAGCCTCAACAACCTCTACCTCGATTGTGAGTGTCACAACCTCGATCGGTTAAGTTAGTCTTGATCCTTGGATTACAAGTTTGGGTATTTGACATTAATTCTTACCTTTAGAACCTTTCTATATTGAAGCCTCAACAACCTGTATAGAGAGTGTCTTGTAGGTGAGTCATATAAGGTTTTTGGAACTTCACCGTACGATTACCTTACATTAGCATACCTTTGCATATCTCAACTCTGTCTTATATCAATAGTAAATCTTGAATCGATTGCCACAGCTAGATACTTGGATCTTTAGGATTGTTGTTTTCCCAATATTTGCAAAAACTCTCATATTTACTCGCTTGATAATCTGCAATTGAATTTGTTCCCACCCAAATCCCTGTGTTCGATACTCTGGAATCCTTGCTTAACTATATCGATCCGTACACTGCGGGCTCGCTTGCTTGATTCTAGTTTTATAATTAAAACTTATTTGCACGCACATTTAGGGGTGAACATGTAGTAACACATTCCATCACCCATGCTATGAATGCCATCGGGAAGCCTAGCTCCACTAAGGCTCTCTTCACAAAACTTCATGAGACCGTGTCATATGCCTTTGCTAGATCAATGTTGAGGAAGCACCGGCGAGTGTCACGCTTGACATTGTATCTCCTAAGTAACTCTTGGACGATGAATATGTTGTCACTCATCAAGTGTCCAAGGACAAACGCCGTCTGGGCTGGATCAATGAGGTATGTCAAATAATGCCCCATACGCTTGGTCATGATCTTAGTGATGATCTTGTAAACCACATTACAACATGATATTGGCCGGAAGTGTTCAACTCTATTAGGCGCCTCTTTCTTAGGCGCTAGTGAGACCACCGTATGGTTAAGCTGGGGTAGGAGTTTGCCATTGACAAAGAACTCCTTGATAGCCACACAAAGCTCACTTCCAACTTCATCCCAATCTTCCTTGAAGAAACAAGATGTATATCCATCCGGCCTTGGCGCCTTGTCATTGTCAATGTTCCAAAGCGCCTCCTTGATCTCTTTGTTTGACACTAGCTCAATGAGACCAGCCTTGTCATTGGCATGCACCTTGGGACCAATAGCAAACTCATCAACACTTGGCTCCTCAACTTGTCCCTCCATCCTAAAGAGACCTTGGTAAAAGTTGAGAAACATATCCACAACCTCCTCGTTCGATGTTGTCACACGACCATCTTCGGTTGTCAATGAGGCTATGTGGCTAGCAGCCCCTCTTGCCTTAATAATTCCATGGAAAAAGCTTGTTGGCCGGTCACTCAAGAACAAGAACTTTGTTTTGGCTTGTTGGGCTAGAAAACTAAACTCAGCCATCCCCAAGCGCTCCGCCAGCACCTTGGCCTCCATCATGCTTAACCTCTTGTCATGTGACACAGGATCCTGCCGGAGCTCCTCAAGAGCCTGACCATATGCAACATTGGCAGCCTTGACCCTCTCGGCAATGTGCGAGAAGTGCACTCAGTTTAGCTCCCTTAGTGGTCTCTTTAGTCTCCGGAGCAAGATACATAGCATGTATTGGTATGTGCCACTAACATATGTTCTCCATGTCTCCTTGACAACATCCTGAAATGAGTCATGCTTAGTCCACATATTAAAGAATTTGAATGGACGCTTACTAGCCCCAGTTGGCTTATGTAGATGAGATATTGCCGGTTTGTGGTCCGAGTAGTGTCACCGATCCAAGAATGTCGCTTGACAATATATATCTTTCTCCATCCAAGTATCATTCACCATGACTCGGTCAATTTTGCTCCAAATGGTGCCATTTGTCCATGTGAAGAGGCTATCACTATTAAATGGCACATCAACCAAGCCTTCTTCATGGCAAAGGTCATATAAGCCCTTAGTTTCATACATCCGGACTGGCTCACCATGTACTCATTCATGTCTATAGAGGACATTGTTGAAATCACCAAGTATCATCCATGGCGACTTGTGGTCACGTAGGGTCGCCTTGATGCCCAGCCATGTCTCTCTTCTCTTTACCACACTATGTTCACCGAGTATGAAGCATACCCCAAAGATCAAGCCGGTCATCTTACATGTAACCATACATGTGATGAATTGGACATGAGTGCGTAGGATGTCCACATGGAAGTAGTCTTCATTCCACATGACAAGTATTCCAGATCGTTCATCAATTGAGAAGTTGTCTACATACCTCCACTTGGTAAACTTTCTCCTCATAATCACATTGACATCCGTAATCTTGGTATCAATTTTTGTCTCCAAAACTCCACACAAGCGTACCTTGAACTCTTCTAGGAGAGCTCTCAAACCATTTTGTTTCCGGGGTTCGTTGAACCCCTGTATATTCCAAGAGGCGACACTCATTGGGGACCCTTACGGCCAACCCTCTTCTTCTCCATGATCTTGGCATTGCTTTTCACGGCCTTGTCAACCTTGTCAACTTGTGACGATGCCATCCTAATACTCCGACGAGGTTCATCATGCATGACACCCTCCTGGAGCTGGCCTTGCTTCTTTCCCGATCGAAGCATTTAGCTTCTTAATGATGCGCCTTTGGGAAACACTGGTGTGAACTCTTCCTCCTCGCTTGTCATGCCATTGTCATCGGTGTTGTCATGGCTTTGTCTAGACTCGTCAGAATCTATGTCAAGGTCCACCGATGCCTCGTCTTCACTACTTGTGTCATGCTTGTCATCCATGCTCTCATTTCCAGATGGCTCGTCCTCAGATGAAGATGAGGCGATGTCTTCCTCAACCATTTTCCCTTTGCCTTTGTCCCTTGGCGCCAATGGCTTGGCAAGTAATGGTGTTGCCTGACGAGGTGGTTCCCTTATGACAATGCCATGGCTTCGCTTCTCCGGCATTGTAACTTGGACTTGTGGCTCGGTTATGTCCACCATAGTAGCCTCTGGGGCTCCTTCCTTTACATCCTGGATCACAATTACTTCAACTTCCTCCTTACTCTTCTTTTGATCATCATTCCTAGTTGTGTCATTCCTTGTCCTGGACCTATTCCTTGGCCGGCTAGACCTTGGCTTTGGCCCAATGTCCTTCCTGGTTGTGTGGAATGTGCAAGTATCATCCTTATGACCGAATTGCAAGCACCGGCGACAATAAGTTGGTTCATTCTCATATAGCAAGGTGCAATCAAGGGTGACACCATCATCAAAGTCAAGTGACACTTCCCTGAGGACATCATTAGCAAAATTCGCCTCCACGAGCACACGAGCATAGGAGCCTCTCTTCCTATCTTCAGTCACATGATCCATGAAAAGAGGCTTGCCAATCAAAGAGCCAATTCTACCTAGGATAGTAGGCGTCCAGAATTCATTGGGTAGTCCAGTGATTCTTACCCATAGTGGCATGGTTGCAACATCTTTTCGATTGAATGCAAACTTGTCCGGAACATGTTTGAGTAGTAGTGGTCGGTTGTGGATGAAATAGGGGCCACCTTTGAGCACATTGTCCCTATCATCATCATTGAGGAAACTAAAGATCATCCAGCCTGCTTCCACTCTAAACTTGGCCTTGACTCCCCAAAGCTTCATCATTTCATTGATAGCAAAATATCCCGGGTAGAAGCCAACATATTGGCCTAGCAAGGTACTACCCCATACTTGGTGTTTTGACATACCTTTGGAGCATTTGATGGCAACTCTAGTGGATGTTGGCTTTGTATACTCAAGTTTGCCTCCCTGTCCAGAATTCATGAATACCTTCGCCGGCGCTCCAGTCCACGCCTTCCTTTGTCCAGGCGGTTGGGTCGTCTTGCTCAGAGCAGGGTACTCTGACGTTGGCTGCCCTCCCACAAGGACTTCCTTAGCCATCAATGAGTCATCCTTGTCATCATCAGATAGTACGTCCCACTTGCCAGCCACAACTTCAAGGCCACCTTCATCACCGGCCTCACCATTGTCAAAATTCAAAGTGTGGCTTTTTCCAGATTTTCCATGGGCGTTCTCCCGTCCAGGTGATGCCTTTGAAATCCCCAAAGGGACGGAACCAGGAGGCAAAGTACGGCCTTCATGTTCGTTGTGTGAATTTTCGGCAAATGGGACGTCCCCTTTGTGGTCAAGTTGGCGCCGGCAGCGTTGGGGTGAACAATAGCATGCACCCCATGCAAAGCGCTTGTCTTTTTTGTGCCATCGCCTGTCGGCGACAAAGCGCATGTCTCATTTGTGTGCGCCTGCGAACTTTGCACCTCGCCGACAAGGATTATGCTTGTCCCAAACTTGTCGGCCTTGTCATTGACACCATCAGACATGCCAACTGGCATCAGCTTTGTCTGCGCCTTGTCAACCCTTGTCAATTGAACCTGGGGAGTGTCAAGCGACGCGCCTCCCTTGTCCTCCATGCCTTTTGCCGGTGATAGTTTCTCCCCTCCATCCAGCGCCTGAGGCCGGACCTTTATTGCAGACGATGATGCCATTGCTTGGTTCGTGTTTGCCGTACCATCCCCTCTTGCCGCCTTGGTCGGGGATTTCTTTTTCTTGGCCATGGTGCCAAGCGCCGCCAGAAACCCTAGTTTAAGCTTAAGGTTTTGTAACTTTGTGAGCCAAAATATTTCCTGCTGAGATGATTGTGCACATCAACAGGCAAGAGAGGGAGAAGATCGGTGTGACTCGTGAGGAATCACAATGAAAGGAGAGAGCTTGTGTGGGAGCCAAAGGCCGAAGCCTCGAATCGCCCATAAAAGATCTTATGGGCCGTGGGCCGTCCGTCTCGATCCAGCCCAGCGGAGTCACCTTGGTCGAGATGGTATTGTAGCCATCCGAGGTTATCCTTAACTACGTGCAAATCTCTCCAATCTGGTCCAAAATCAAACTTCTGTCCAACTTCCACGGTTCCTAAGCCTTTCTTGTAGCTCCTCAATGCTCCATAATGTAGCTCCAATGACTCCTTAGATCCCTTAGCTCCATATCGCTCCAAAACGTGTTATTTTCCTACAATTACAACAAAACTAGGTATAGACCTCGATTCTTGTAAAGGTAAACAAAACAACCATAATGATCAAGAATATACATCCATGCATGCATATTTATGAAGATAAAATGTCCATACCAATCCCGAAATATAGACTATAATACATGCTATCAATTAGGACATCGGACATGTCCTAGTTATGAAATAACACGGAAAGAAAAAACGGCCAAAAGAGTCGCTACTTCTTTTCTTAGAGGCTAAGAAAGATGGCTTAGGAATACGCATTTTTCGAGGCAGTTGCGGCATAATTATCCCTGCAAAGTTCCAGATTAATTATTCCAATTTCAAGAAGTTTGCAGAAGGAGTTTCAACTTGCTTTTGGATCGGTTAAAAGATAATTATTGACTTCTCTAAAGGATAATTATCGACTTCGCTAAAGGATAACAATCGTCTTCTCTATAAAAAGAGGATAATCGTTTAATAATTTTCCTTTCATGTTTCCTCGTAAAAGCTTTGATTTCTCTCAACCTTCAAACTTAGATCTTCTCTCCGTTTCTAATTCGATTTCAAATCCGTTTGAGTTTTTGGATTCCTCTCATTATTCTCTTCATTTTGGTACCGAGTTTTTGCGTTTCTGAGCATGTGATGATTTTTTTGAGCATATATGATGTTGGGATGGTTCCGTCGCTCAAATTCCGGTGAATTTGATAGTGTCCGAGTAGCCTGCATCGTTGTGATTCCGAATCTTCTTTTGGATCGTCAATAAGGCACTGATCATTTCCTCGAGAGGAAACCGTGATCACTATTTAGGACTACCTTGTGACAAGTAAGTCCATTGGACTTGCTTAGTTAGCGGCTTTGGATTTGAATGATTGTGATAGTGATGTTTGTGCATATGATTGTTGCATTTATAACCTAAACCGGACTAGGACGACAATATGTGTATATTTAAATGGACCAAGTGTATTATGACGAGTCGTGACCACTTGCCTGTAGCTCGCCGAGAGAGTGGAGGTGCTTTGCGACCAATTCACTAGGGGGGAGGTAGATCCCCTATACCAAACCTGGGGGTGAAAGGGGACAGAGGCGAGGTTGGGGAGATCCTTGTGTCACAAAATAAGTTGAATTAGTAATGGTACAACGTAATGAAGATAATATACGGTTTTGTTGTGAGTATTGCATATTGTGATGTGTACTATTATCAATAGAGTCCGTAGCGAGGCTGATTGCGCGGGCTTGTGAGGCCTTCTTGTGGTATGCCATGAAGAGAGCGAAAATTCAACGTTGGAGGACACGTTTTTGATATGCGAGTATTTGGATGTGTTTGATATACCATCAGTCTATTTCCACTGAAGAGCGTGGATTTTGGCGTTGAGTTAGAGTCGGGGATGAGACCGATTTTGAAAGCACCATATCATATGGCAATATTAGAATTAAAGAAGCAACTTGAGAAGATAGCAAAGAAGGGCTTCATACGCCCTAGGGTTTCCTCGTGGGGTGCCCTCTTCGTGCGGAAGAACGACGGATCGTTGAGACTGTGCATCGACTACAAAGAGCTGAACAAGGTGACCATCAAGAACAAGTATCATTTGCCCCGCATTGATGACTTATTGGATCAGCTTCAGGGAGTGATTGTGTTCTCCGGGATAGACTTGCTCTCGGGATATCACCAGTTGAGGGTGAGAAAGTAGGATGTGCATAAGACGGCATTTTGGACTTGGTATGGCCACTACGAGTTTGTAGTGATGTCATTCGGGCTCACAAATGCGCCCGCCGTCTTTATGTAGTTAATGAATGACATATTCATCGACTTCCTAGATTAGTTTGTGGTGATCTTTATAGACGATATCCTGGTGTACTCTCGTAGCAAAGAGGAACATGCGGGACATCTGGGGATAGTGTTGCGAGTTTTGCGCGATAGAGAACTGTATGCCAAGTTCTCTAAGTTCAAATTTTGGATGCCAGCGGTAGCATTTCTAGGTCATGTTGTCTCTGCCGAAGGGATCAAGGTTGATCCGGTGAAGATTGAGTCTATAGTAGCGTGGATGACACCGACGAACGTCAAGGAAGTACGTAGCTTCCTTGGCCTAGCCGGTTATTACCATCGGTTTGTGGAGGGATTTTCTGTGATTGCCCATCCACTCACCAGCCTGTTGAGGAAGACTACCCTGTTTGTATGGTCCGAGCCGTGTACTCAGAGTTTTGAGGAGCTGAAGAGGAGATTGACTTCCGCTCCCATCTTAGCACAACCGGAGGGCATTGATGATTTTGTAGTGTATAGTGATGGATTCAAGCTAGGCTTGAAATGTGTATTGATGCAGTGAGGTAAGGTAGTTGCTTGTGCATCTCGGAAGTAAAAGACATATGAAGGAAATTACCCGATTCATAACCTCGATTTAGATGTAGTAGTTCATGCTTTAAAGACCTGACGATTCAACCCAATTGTAGAGAGATCTAGTGTGGCTAGAGATGGACATTTGGTTCCTTGATGAGGACTGTCAATTGTTTGCTTTAGAGGCTCTACCTGATTTGTGGTGCGAGATCTTACAAGAACAAGAGACTTGCCCGACGTTGAGAAAGATCCGAGATAGGATGTCTCATGGTGAAGTGCTACAGTTCTCCATAAGAGTAGATGGAGTAATAGAATGCCGCGAGCGTGTCTATGTATCCGCTGATGTAGAGTTGAGACAGAGGATTCTACAGGAGACTCACACCACTCCTTACTCAGTGCACCTAAGTGCGAGTAAGATGTACCAGGATGTGAGGCGCTCGTTCTAGTGAGATGGGCTGAAGCACAACATGGCCGGTTTGTGGCCTAGAATGTGACATGTCAATAGATCAAGATACGGAATTATAGACCCAGATGATAACTCCATCCACTGCAAGTGTGGCAGTGGAAGTGGGAGGTTATCTCCATGAACTTTGTTATCGATTTGAGACCGAGCGAGAACTTTAATGCTACTTGAACTGTGGGAGATAGATTGACTAGTAGCGTACACGTTATTTCCACTAAGGAAAACGCGTGGTCGGTGATTCAGCTAATTGAGGAACTCAATAGTCAGATAATATGATACTATGGGATAATGTGGTTAATTATCTCTAATAGAGGTGGATTGGTTCCTTAAAGATTTTACATTCGATGCATGCAATTGTAGATATGAGCTTACGTATCATGATAGCCGGTCATCATTTGAAGGATGGTTATACTAGCAGGATCGTATTTATACCGACTTGTGTTGCCACCAGATTAGAGGGTGTTTACCCCATTTTCATGTGTCTTAGCTGGAGGAATATACACCAGAGCCGAGGCACATTACAAGTGATTTAGTGGTTTAGCCGGACCACATGTTTGTTGAGCATCCAATAGCGGTCCTTGAGCAAATATTAGATGATTATGCTTGAAGGGAGTTCCGATAGCGAGGATTTAGTGGTTTTGAGGGATGCCAATGTGGCCATATGGGACATGAAGAGTAGTATCCAATGGAGCTACCAAGAGTGTTATGCTAGAATATCTGCCCTTACGGGATTGACGGGAGAGAGTTTTGATAGTTCTTGTGAAATTTATGTGCTTATATGATTATGTGATTTGATATGTGTTATTATTGTCATGCTAGATTGTGATGTGTCATCTTAGTAGATCTTGTTGTGCTAGCACGATTTGCGATTATAGCTGGAGATGGTTCTACCTCCATGCTATTGAGTTATGATATTAGTCTAGATGGACATGGTTCTACCTCCATGCTATAGAGCACGATTAGGATAGTTGGAGATGTTTTACCTCCTTGCCTTTGTGATGGGTTTAGGTTTGCCGGAGATGTTTTACCTTCGTAACTTTGTGATGGGTTTATATTTGCCGGAAATGTTCTATCTTCGTGCCTTTAGGATGATTTTGGATTATTGGAGATGTTATGCCTCCGCGTGATTGAGCGTTTATACCTCGGTATATGGGACCGAGAGGATTTGGATTTGTCTAAAGTTTCGGAACGAAAATTCTTCTTAAGGGGTTTGTAATGTAAGAGCTATTATTCTAATTAATGATGATTAATGTTGATTAGAATCAATCATCGATAGTAATTGACACATAACTCGCGAAGAGTGCGTAAGTGAAGAGTATGAGTCCCACCGTTATGTTCCTCGAGTAATTTGGACTTATGGGAATTTTTCACTTTTTCCCCGGGTAAATATTTTTACCCTCCGGTGTTATTTGGACCATTTGGGAGCTTCAGTTAATAAAAATGCAATTGAAAGAAATGATCAATACATCGGACATGTCCTAGTTATGAAATAAAATGGAAAGACAAAACGGCCAAAAGAGTCGCTATTTCGTTTCTTAGCGGCTAATAAATATTGATTAGGAATACGCATTTTCCGAGGCTGTTGCAGCATAATTATCCCTACAATATGTAATATCCGGAACTTTTATTCCGTTTAATTCCGAATCAAATCGGACTTCTAGCCGTTGACGGTTTTCCATTCTATCTAGTATTTCTTCCTCCACAAATTTTATCATTTTATGTAGAATTTAATTCACATAAAATGATAGAAATATATCAAATCCTAATTCTTTTAATTGGTTCTGAACGACGACTTGTGACAAGACCATGACAAAGCTGTGACGAGACCATGACAAAGCTGAGACGAGGTCATGACGAAGCCCGACAACTTTATGACAAGGTCGTGCATGGGCCTGACAAAGCCATGACGAGTTTTTGACAAGTTTTGACAAACTTTCAGCCCAACTATTCTTGCCTTGTTTCAGCCCATTATTTGATTATTTGGATTGCAATTGCCAGCCCTCTTGCTGGAGGAGTGAAGCAACCTCAGCCCAGCTCCAGTGTCAGCCCACATCCTTGCTTCAACCAAGCCAGAAGCAGCCTAGTGAACTCACGCCAGAATCGCCAGCTTCCCTCTCTCCCCATCTGCTTGTAACAGCTGCATAAATGAGATAATTAAAGATTTGTAACAGCCCCTATATTCACGCCAGAAGAGAAGAAGTTGCAACGCTCTTGCTCCCATTTCACACCCCACATTCACGCTGCACTTGTCTTGATTTTGCACACATTCAGCAACATTCCAACCACAGGAAATTGCAAGGAAAGGAGTCATCAGAGGAAGGAACTTAGAGCAGCTAGTCGTCTATCCTTTTTGGGGTTGTTCGTTGCACAAGCCTCGCCAGAAGTCGGAGTAGTGTAAGTAATTTCATTCAACCCTTCTGTACTCAGTTCCTCTCTAGATCTAACTCTCAGTACACACTCCTTCCTAGAAGATAACCAGTTTCGAGTGCTACACCGTTCTTGCCCTGCGTTGACAGAAGAGGAGGCGGCCACCTTGGAATCGGACCCTCCCACACTGGTGCAACATCTTACCTTCTACAGTCATCAAAACCTTGGGTAAGGGATCAATCATTCTCCCTTCATCTTGGCTGCAGTTCAATCTTTAAACTATAGGTGAAATAGCCATGTGTGTACTTAGGTTTTAAATGTTTTAGTGTGGTGATGAGGAGAGATCAAACTAGAGAAGTGACGAGTAGTAAGCGAGTTGTTGTAGCCTCCTAGAGTGTCCAATTTCTGACCATTAGATGACCTAGTGAAGTAGATCAGATTATCATACAAATGGAAGTGAGAAACTCCCCTTAAAACTTCAGTTTTTAAAGTAAGAATGGTCACAGTTGGGAACCAATGTTAAAAAGATTGGTTGAAGATCCACCGTTAAAATTTTGATAGGTCATAGATGGATACATGTAGTTTATTGTGTTAAAGTTTGAGAATAAATGAACGGTTGGATTGAAAGTTATAGGGTCTCAAAGTAGAGTAGTTGAGTTGTTTTTCTAGCAATGAATTTTGACCAAGTATAGGAACATTTTTAGTGTTGTAGCCAACTTTAAGGATTTTTGTAGAAGTGATAGTTGAACACTTTTAGGAAATTCTTGCTCCTATGAGTAGATTAGATATCATAGATAATTTAGAGATTTATTTTAGAATTTTTATAAGTTTATTTTAATTTTATATTTGAAGTTGTAGTTGGACCTTAGTGACTTTTCGGGAAATAGAAAAGTGGGTAGTTTCTCTAGTTTTTACCTAAAATCAACCGAGGGAGTAGAATATGGTTAGTTAGCCTCAAGTAAGAATTTAAGTACGTATTACGAGTTTTTGGAAGTTTCGGGACCAAGGGTAAAATAGTCATTTTACCTTAAATAAGCATTGTAATAATTTCTGCAAATACGATCTTACATCTTAGGAGTTTTAGATTTTTAAGTACCTAGGGAAATGTATTGATCCGCGTGCCTCCTTTGACAGGCAACTGAGTTTCTGCAGTTACTGATTGAGTGGTGATTAAGAGAGTCGAGATTTGATTCTGCTAAGTCCACAGACTTACTTAGTTGGCTTCTTGTATGAGTGTAATGTGTATGAGTGGTGTTTGTTAGTTAAGATAAACAACGAAACCGGAATAGGCCGACTTTAGTATATTGTGTAATTGACCCAAGTGTATGATAACGGGTCGTGACATCATCTGCCTAGCTCTTGCGAGAGTCTAGGAGGTTCCTTGCGACCGGCCCAGTCAGGTAGACGGTCAAATGCATTAGTACCATTCCGCGTTGGTAAACGGGGACAGGGGCGAGGTTTGGGAATCCATCGTGTCACAAAATAAGTATCATTAGTAATGACATATCACCTAATTAAAGATAACAAAAGGAATGAGTGTTGCATGCTGATTGTGTATGTTGTGTGATTGTGCTTTTACCTTTATATTTATGCATAGATTGTTAGCTAACGGTTTTATACCGCTTGTAGATGCCTTGCAGGTTAGGGAGGCGATCGAGTGATTCGGCGGTAGTGGGCAGCCGGGGTTCCGTGCATTATAGGACGGGACTGTTATCTTTTATTTCACGACTGTTGAGACTAATGTTGTTATTTTGGTTTTGAGACTTGGCTGTATTGTTTTCAGATTTGTACTTTTCCTTTCGCTCATGATATAAAACTCTATGTTTTGCCTTTTTATTTGTGCCGTGTTGTAAGGTCCGAAGAAGTTGTTGTCAGGCTAAGGGTCGGGGCCCATTGTGAGGTCCCAGCTCGTAGCATTCCGAGTCCTCTAGGATTTCGGTGTTACACAATATTCCAGATTTTTTATTCCAATTTCGAGAAGTTTGGAGAAGGGGGTTCAACCCGCCTTTGGATCGGTTAAAGGATAATTATCGACTTCGCTAAAGGATAATTATCACCTTCGCTATAAATAGCGGAAAATCGTTTATTAATTCATTTTCTTTCACGTTTCCTCGTAAAAGCTCTAATTTCTTTCAACTTATAAACTCAGATCTACTCTCCGTTTCTAATCCGATTTCAAATCCGTTTGAGTTTTTGGATTTCCTCTCTTCATTCTCTTCATTTTGGTACCGAGTTTCTGCGTTTCCGAGCATGTGATGATCTGGTCGAGCATATATGATGCTGGGACGGTTCCGTCGCTCAGATTCCGGTGAATTTGATAGTGTCCGAGCGTAGCCTATGTTGTTGTGATTCCGAATCTGCTTTCGGATCAACAATCGGGCGCTGATCGTTTCCTCGAGGAGAAATCGTGACCACTGTTTAGGACTACCTTGTGACAGGTAAGTCCATTGGACTTACTTAGTTAGTGGTTATGGATTTGAATGATTGTGATAGTGGTGCTTGTGCGTATGATTGTTGGATTTATAGCCTAAACCGGACTAGGACGACCATACGTGTATATTTAAATGGCCTAAGTGTATTATAACGGGTCGTGACCACTTGCATGTAGCTCGCCGAGAGTGTGGAGGTGCTCTGCGACCATTCCACTAGGGGGGAGGTAGATCCCCTATACCAGACCTGGGGTGATAGGGGACAGAGGCGAGGTTCGGGAGATCCTTGTGTCACAAAATAAGTTGAATTAGTAATGATATAACGTAATGAAGATAATAAACGGTTTTGTTGTGAGCATTGCATATTGTGATGTGTTGATGTGTTGGTATGTGCTATTACTATTATTCTTATTCATGATTTGGTAGCTAACGGTTTTATACCGTGTTGTAGATATTCTGCAGGATAGGAAGACTACAGAGTGAGTCAGATGGGTGATCAGTCGAGGGCTTCCGTACACTAGGTTATGCGAGGGTTTTGGGATGTTTTGTACATGTATGGTTATGTATTGCCGTTTTGTACTAGGTTGTGATTTTGTATACATTTTGATGTATGTTATTACTATTTTATGGATTTGGTTTTTCATCTATTTCTGTCTTGTTGTAAGATCCAGTGAACTTGTTGTCAAGGTAGGGTCATGATTCATTGTGAGATCCTAGCCCAGTAGCGCCTTGAGTCTTGCGGATTTGGGGTGTTACAGATCTAGTTATACATCCTTCCATGATAGGACTTGAAGATGATGTCAACTCTTTTTCCTTCAATGTTGCTCTTGCTCTAGTGATGTTCTATGTATAGGAGGTGTTGGGGATGGTCCCTCGTCAGCTAGATTCTCCTCGATAAAGTTTCTTCAGTTCTCGATAGCCTCTCCATCCAATTTGTAAGTTGATTGCATCTACCCAACTTATATGGCTTGTGTATAGTGAAATTCATGTTATATCCGGCCTCCAAAATTATGTTTCATTTGGTCTGCGAGAACCGAGGGGCATTTCAACAATGGCTTGAGAATTTACACTGTTAAATAGGTAAAAATGATGGGGTAATTCCATCTAGTTTCAGTAATGCACTACTACAAAAAAGGCTTTATACCCCATAAAAGTACCCTAGGTGTACAATCTGCGACGTATAGAACCCTACCAAAAGTTTAAAAAATCGAGCGGCAACTTTATATCCCGGAAGGTGATAAATCCGAGTTATAAAGTGATGAATTTAACTTAATTTTAAACAAATACATCACGCCCGGCATATTTGTAACTTGAATATTGTAAGGTCCGTGATATTAGATCTAGCCAAAATAAGGAAAGGTGTATCATCGCTTAACTAGTATTTTTCACCAGTAAGACAGTAAATTTCACTCTCAATTCGATTTGAAGAATCAAAACCCTAGTTTCTAGTGTTGTTGCTTTAAACTTTGAAGACTTCAATGCATTGGTTTTTAATTGAAGAATCGAAGATTCTAACCGAAGAATCTTTGCTTCTCATACAAGTAGGTTTTCGAATTTGTATGTTCTTCGTTTCTGCCCCTTCTAACTTTGAGTTCAATTAGAGTAATATTCATCTTTCTATACATCGAACCTCGACTTTCACCTAGTGAGTCCAACTTAAGTTTCTTCTTAATTTGCTCTAAACCTAGGTTTAGTTGGGTTAAGATAGAACCTTTTTTTGAAATGGCATTGTCCGACTATTTGATGCATAAAAATTCCTTGCTAGGCTATTGGCTTGATTATGTCGCTTGTTTGTAGTATCTTGTTGTAAGTTTTCTCATTAGTGAAAACCTTGACAATGGTAGAAAAAGATCTTACATTAAAAAATAGATTTAGACTTACATGAATGAAACCAGCTAACAGTTGATGCACTTTGATGCACTTTGGTCTTAAATAATTATAACTCCCAACAAGTCATTCTCATTGGTCCAAGCTTTGTATTACAATTTTTTTTACGCACATTGATCTTACAGCTCATTCTTGTTTATTAACTTTTAAACATACATTCTAACTTACAATCTTATATCACTCAAGAAACAAGTCACAATAATACATTTTCGGGCTTGACAACATCAATAGTGTTGGAATGTATCTTTTTTATGGTGTTTGAAAATTTACTTTTTTGTATATATAAAGTTAAATGTTGACTGTTGTTTTGGTGATCCAATGCTTTAACACGGTAGATGGATAAGATTAATAATATTATAAATCTACTCATAAAATTTTAACTCGGTATCGTGGCTCATATGGTTTTAAAAGTTGTATATGCATATTCAATTATCGTTGATATGTCTTTAGTTTCACCAATCTGTTTTCAGACTTTTATGTCATATATTTTTTCAATTTATACTGATTAATGTGTCTTTTATTGATATTGAGATTTTATGTGAAGTATGAAAAAGTTTTTTTTGTTCAAATTTTAGTTTTCTTAGATTTTGGCCATGAGATTGTTTTATTGAGATCTCAATATGGTTAGATGGAAAGCAATGTGTCTTTTAATTTGGTTTTGACAAAATCAACATGCATGTGGTAACACATTGATCTTACAACTTATTTATTCAAATTGATCTTACAACTTATTATCATTGATGCACTTTAAAACTTACATTCTTATATCTTTCAGCAAACACGCCAAATAATTTTCTAATTTCTAAGTTGATTTATTTTTTTGTCTTTTTGTCTACAAATTAAAATTATTTTATACAATACTCCAGTTTTATGCTATCGTTGGCTTTGGTGTCTAGTTTCTATCTACTGATCTAGTTTTGTGAATCATAATAAGAAGCTAAAAAGTTGTCTCACTCAATATAATTTTAATATATCCACTCTTTTCTCTTTCTACTTTTGTAGTTCGTATCTAATAATAAACGCATCTAATGTTTGCCTCTGAATGCACATGATGTTGTTGTATATTGTAGTGAAAATTAGAGCATGATTGTAGTAATAAGGTCAATTGTGTTTTTTAGACTCAAATAACAGTTTTCACTTTCTATTTTAGAGATATCATATAGTATTAATATTAATATTAATTTTAATATTAATATTAATATTCTCTAGGCATTTCTTCCGTACGATGAATTTGTAAACAGACGTTTCAAGACGGTGCATTATTAATCTTTGCTAGACAAGTCAGCTAAAACATCAATGCCGATGGCATGCTCTAGAATTGCAATAGGTTAGATGGATACAATACACCCTGAATCACAATTACAAGCTTGTACATCCACTTTTTAGCTAAATTGTGTAGAAAGAGGCATGAAGCTATGGAAATAGAAGACCAAAGTACTACTTGAAAAAGGTCAAACTTAATAGCACTTGGATTTAAGGTAGAGAACTAAATCCTGAAGATGTTTAGACGTCGACAAAATCTATCTTTTTATATTAATTTAGTTTGTGAAGGTTACTCATCAAAATTACTGAATATTTAATCGAACAAAAGCAACTAAAAATGTAGTGCTTAAGGGTTCAAAGACATTATGCTATATAGTATGGATAGACCAACTGAGTAATAAGTACATTGGAGAAAGATTGAAATCATATGAAAATTGATACTTTGACAGCTTGTTGATTATTTGAATCTAATTATTGTTAAGGTTTTTGACGTTAGATTATTAATGCGGGATTGATGCCACATTTTCCCTATCTATATTAAAGTCCACAAAAGTAACGACAAAAGCAAACCTCGGTGTAAATCTCGGGCGAGATTTGTATCGTAAGACCAAGATTTTTGTGAAAACTCGAACACAAAGAACGTGAGTTTATGGAATGATAATGGAAAGATAAGAAGATGATACTATGAAATAAAAATATGGAAATATAGGAAGATAGGACTATAATATTAGATTGCAAATAAACTTGACCAATTCGATCAAGACCCTCTACAAAGAATTACTTAACCCTTCCTTCTTCAACCAGGGGCGGCCCCAAGGGGGGGCGGGGAGGGGCGCCCCCCCCCTCCGAGAAAAAAATCGTTTTAAAATGGGTTGTGCTTCTCTCGTTTATAAAAAAATTTTCTACAATTTATTTTTTTTAAATATCACTATTCTTGTGTTATATTTAAATGTTTTTTTTGGATCTTTCGTCGAAGTGAACGAAACTTCATAAGTATTTCCCGCTTTAGACTCTAGAGTGAAATAATTCACCAAAATGCACGAGATTTGTTGTTTGGATTAGAAGCGCGGTCTTAGACCACACTCTTATTTGTAAAAAGCGTTGTCGAGGACAACGTTTTAATATCTGACCGCGCCTTTTAAGTGTAATGTTTTTATAATTTTTTTTTGTATTGTTGTTTATTGTAAGTAGATGACATATTGACCTTTTTTTTATCGCAATTTTATTTTCATAAATATTTTTATCGAAAATAAAATTTCGCCCCCCTTTTAAAATCCTTCGGCTGCCATTGGTTACAACATAAGAGAATGTGGTTGCGGCTCTCATCCTCTAGTTGATACCATCGAAAAATGGGATCCAGTTCAGAAAATACAATTTTTCTTTTTGTACAAAGTCAGTTTTTAACTAAACAGCTTCCATCTGATTAATTGAAGCTTAAAAAATACTAGATTTATGCCTACTAACAGCCAAGCCTGAGATACTTTGAAACACATTCAGACAATGCAGTAGAATTGAAACAGATCCAACATCACCTCTGCAAAATAATATTACATCATCTACATAAGCTAAGTGTGTGATTTTCAACTTTCCACATTTCTGATGATAATTAAAATCAGATTTTGTAGTAGCTTATTTGATTAATCTGTAAAATGTGTTGTTTAGGACAAAGATAATAAAAACACAAATAGAGGTGCGGTTCTAGACCGCGGCTATAGTGTAACGTTTTTGAAAGAAAAAAAAATTTAAAAAAAAAAAATAGTTGCCCTATAGGCGCGTCTATAACCGCGCATCTTTAGTTTTTTTTTTCTTTCAAAAACGTTACACTATAGCCGCGGTCTAGGACCGCACCTCTATTTGTGTTTTTATTATCTTTGTTCTAGACAACGCTTATAGGGCAACTATTTTTTTTAAAAAAAAATTTTAGGCGCGGTCGTGGACCGCGCCTTTAAGTGTAATGTTTTTTTTATTTATTTTTGTTTATTGTAAGTAGATGACATATTAACTTTGTTTTTATCGCTACTTTATTTTCATAGATATATTTATCGAAAATAAAACTTCACCCCCCCCTCTAAAAATCCTGCGGCCGCCACTGTCTTCAACCTTATACAAGCCTTCAAAATAAGACAAGCACAAGGAGGGACTAGTTTGACTATTAGCACCACTCTATAAGAAGATCAACACACACAAGAACAATCTAGTAAGGACTCAAACTATTCAATCAAAGGCTCTTTTTTTTATTGAATTAAAATGAATAAAACATAAACATCGTAAGCAAAGCAACGAGTATCTCACAATCTTGTGGAAATAATAATCAATCCAATCTACCTATGGATATCGTCCACTAAGGCTTTTATAAGCGAGATTCCTCTAAAATATAAAATAAAGATAATCCTACAAGATAGGATCAAAACCAAAAGATACCTTTAGAATGTTTAGAGCTTTAAAGGTATGAAAATAATAAAAGATAACTAGAGGAATTTAACCCTCAAGTCGAGATTCCACTCGTGGTTCCATAACAGAACCAAAAGGTATCTCCCTAGGTATCGACTCTAGAACCCAATCTAAAGAACAATCCAAATATGAATGCAATAAAAAAGAGGTAGTATCATCAAGAGACTTAACAAAATCTAATTCAGATATATTCACATCTATTGCAAAATTATTCACAACATGCTCATGTAAATTGCAATCAAGATCATTTATAACATACTCATGCAAATTGCAATCAAAATCATTCATGTCATGCTTAGGCACATTACGATCAATAGTATCATCTGAATCAATTTTATGTGCATATAATTCATGAATGTGTAATTCACACTCATCACTATCTACCTCATTAGATTCATGCTTAATTGCTTCCATACTAGTCATAGTATGTGATACAATGATATAATCCGATTTCGAAAAATGTAAGTGATCATGCATTGAAGAAGAGGATTTAGAATTACTTACCTTTGCGGATTTAACAACCTCAATCGACGGTCTCTGGGCAGGACAACTTTTGGTAAAAACTCTTCTCCCTTCACTAAGCTCGGGTCAAATCTTGGCTAGTTGGGGGCAAGATTCTAGGGCCGGGATTATGGGATTTGTCTTTCAATCTTCCCAATTCCATTAAGCTTTGGATGAAACCTAAATGACTCATAGTCTCGGGGTTCCCTTCTCTTGTAACACGAATCACGTCTATGATAATCTCTCCAAATATCTTCTCCATTCTCATTCTCGGAAGCTTGAGAATCATCAACAAATTCCGTAATATTAGGCGCATTATAAGGAAGATTAGAATATATCATACCTTGCTTATGACGGAGTCATGGAGATAATTCCTAGGCTGGAGTCCTATAGTTAATACGTGATCGTCCATCTTCCTTATACACTGATCTCGGTTGAAAGACAAAATGATCGAATCTCGACTGGAGTAAATCTCGGTCCAAATCTCAGGCGAGATTTCTCACTAGGGGACGAGATTTTCCACTAGAACGAGATTCCAGCTTCTCCCCTTTCCCGGTGAGGTTCGTAAGTAAAGCCATGAGTTGTCTCACCATGTCCTTGGCCTCGGGACTGTTTAATCCATTCTCTTGTGACACTTTATGGTCTTTAGATCTAAGCATCCTACACAATCACACAAAGTAACAACAAACTTGTGAAGTTAGGAAAAACGAAGGTTCCTTACTTATTTTCTCTCGCACTCACAGTTTGTTGTGATATCGCAAGATAATTTGATGTAATTACCTTGGATGGATTAATACTCCTTTAAAATCGATGGCTAGCTTCAACTAGAAACTCCTTGGATGTCTCAAGCAGTTGACTTCGCTTGAAAGAAGGTTCTTGTGTTGAAAGATAGTTAAGGTAAACCTGTTGGAGTTCTATTCACACAATTGACACAAAGTAGAAAAAAATTTACAAGTAGAGAACTAGTATGATATAAAGTATAGATTAGTAACTAACACACCCAAAGAAATAGACTTTGATAACTCCACCTTTGATATGAATTGCTTTATTTCAATGATGGAAGACTTAACATGGAAATGCGGTTTTATAAACTAACAAATATTGATTGTATTTCTAGATTGTTTGTCTTGGTTTGTTTGTTAAAATGTGTGTAGGTCTTGGAAAGCATTACAAGGGAGATCAAAACACGGACGTCTACAACCAAGTGAGAAGATCTAGGAGAAGATCTTCGATAGCCAACAAACCAAACAAGAAAAGATCTCAAATAAGTATTTACAGAGAAGATCTCGGTTGACTAATGAAAGACGGGATCGGTTGAAGAGAAGATCTAGCAAAAACATTTCGGTCAAAGACTTTAAACGAATAAGAAGATCTTCAACGGCTATAAAAGTTTGTTGAAGAGAATATTCACTTGAGGATCTCCAACAGCCTTCAAGACAATATTGAAGAGAAGATCTCGGGCTTAAAGATCTCCAACAACTTTCAAGTGAAGTACGTTAAGGAAGAAGATCTCGGCAACTTGAAGATCTTATTTGCAACGGCTACTTCTCAAACAACATGAGAAGATCTCGCTTAACCAAACAACGGATTCTATGGAGGAAAGAAGGCATTACAACGGCTGTGGGACAATGGCTAAAAGAAGATCTCTATAGAAGACTATAAATGAAGACATCGACTGAAGATGAAGATAGAGCTTACAAGTGAAAGTAACAAAGCCTTTCAAGCGATCATACAAGAACATCGTCATTGATCCAAAAGTTTATCTTCCTCTTAAGCTTACATTAGTTTATTCATTAGAGTGATATAAACACAAGAGCTCTATTGGCATATCATTAAAGTGTTATACTCGAGTATGTTACTCTACGAAGTAACTAGGCCATTATTGCTAGAATAGAGTTGATTGGATCATAGCATTGAGGCTACATTGAGAGAAGAAGGGAAGTTCTTTTAGGTTGTATCTAGGGCTCACAACAAGAATATAAGAGATAGTTAAAATCCTAGGGTCGGAAACCCTAGGTGGAGAGTAGGCTTTTAGGGCCGAACTTCGTAAACATATCGTTGCGTCGATCTTGTACATTCCGCACTTATTATCGTGTTTTATTGTGACTAACAACTTTCTGCATGTTTCGAAGTCAAGGCCTTGAGAAATAGTTTTGCCACTAAGCGCAGAGATCGACTTCAAGGCATTGAGATTAGTTTCAAAGCCTTGATGTACGATATTACAAAAAGTTCTCATACTCTATTCAACCCTCTTCTAGAGTATGTATATCATTATTAATCCCCTACTCGGTTCTTCAATTGGTATAAGAGCTAAACTCACGTATATTGATTTAACCATCAGTGAGACTAAGTCGAAAAGAAGGAAGCTGACTTCACTTGGGCATATTACTTTGTAGGTTATGGAGGATTCTCTCAAGGAAGATCCACATCTCGATCACCCCTCTTTTGCGGTAACAACTTTGTCCATTGGAGATCATTAATGCAAATGTTTATTATTGATTAGGATATGGAACTATGGAGCATCATTCAAACTGGTCCAAAAATCCCAACCACCACGGTTGAAGGAGTCCAAGTCGAAAAGAAGGAAGCTGACTTCACTCAAACGGACTTGGATAGTGTGTCAAAGAACTACAAATCCATGAACTTTCTCTATTGTGGATTAGATGCTAATGAATTCAATCATGTCTCATCATGCAAGAGTGCAAAGGAAATATGGGACAAGTTAATAGTTACGTATGAAGAAACAAGTCAAGTCAAGTCAAGTCAAGGAGACAAAGATAAGCATCTTCCTCAGACAATATGAATTATTCAAGATGACTTCAAACGAGACAGTCAAATAGATGTTCACACAATTCACTGAGATTGTGAACAATATCGATTACTTGGAAAGGTCTTCACGAATGAAGAAAAAGTAAGGAAAGTATTAAGAAGTTTGCCTAAAGCTAAGTGGGGACCAAAAGTGACCGTTGTTCAACAATATCGATTTGTTCCTCTTCTCTTTCTCAAGAGCGACACTTCAAAATTGCGGTCCTGTAATATGTTAAAATCTTGCCCGAGATTGGCATATTATTGAGATTTGCTGACTATTCAGCTTTTTGACGCTTTTTCTGAAGTTGTAGGACGACCTTTGCTTTTGGAAGAGGTGGACTATGAATCTGGTGATTGCAGGCATGCCTATGGTTCCTCCTTCTTGACTCCTCAACCCCTTAATCTCTCTTGGGCATATTACTTTATAGATTTGATGAGATTTAGAGTGATTTTGTTAGAGAAATTGGAAGTTGTAAGTTTGAATCCGAATTTAGGAAGGTGTTGTTGTACTTTGAACCTATTTTGTTATTGATTCTATTCTAACTAAGTGCTCTCTCTTTCTCATTTCTTCCTATGGATTCTATGTATGCTTGTTAGATAAATATTGATCTTGAAGTGCATGTTGTAGGCTAGATCTTTGAGATTCTAGGGTGATAGATCAATGGTTGTGGCTTCGATGATAATAGAATGAACTTGCATGTTAGTTTAGGACGTTTTTTTGTTGCACGAACCCTAACTCTTAGAAATCACGACATGTTCTTCATGAATATCCGTTGAGATTAGTATGATCCACCCGAGATTTCCTTTGTTGCTTTGTTATTGATGAATTAGTATGTTAGGGTGTTAGGGTGTTAAAGTGTTTAAATCATATTTATTGAGTTGAATCTAGCGTAGGTTTGCCTAATGTTAGCAAACTAAGTGAGAAATGAGGCTTACCCGGTGATTTCCTCTCTTAGGTATAGATGATGATAAACTCTAGGTAGTAGAGGTGTAGAAATCTCTATTGGATTGAGTGTGCTAGGTTCCCTGTTTAAGTTTAGCCATGTCCGAGACATACCCAATAAGGATTGGTTTGAACCTTAGGTAGTGATCTGGTTTGTGATGAATGCGGGATTAGTGCAATATGAGACCTCCCCCGTAACTATTCCCATAGGAGAAACGCTTTTTCCCTTAGCAATCCGTAACTTATCCTTATGTTTAGAAATCTTGAATCCATAATCAAAGATCTTGAACTCTAGAATCTGGTTTTCTCATATCATCTTCACATCTTGCTTTATGTTGTTTGTTTCACTAGATTAGTTGCAAAGCTGATCCTTGATCAACATCAACTAAAACCCAACATAAACATATGATTTGCAACCTTTTTATTCCTCCCTCTTTTCTTAGTCTAGGTTTGTAATATTTGTGATCACTTGTATGGTTCAATTTCACCTTAGTCTTTGTGTTCGACCTTGAAATTCTTGCCTTGCTACGCAACGATCCATACAGTGTGCGTTCGCTAGGTAGATTTAGGAAATTATTGCAAGTATAAATTTAAGGCTTTTGTGCACACTCTAGGAAGCGAACAAGTTTTTTGCGCCGTTGCCGGGAATTTGTTTCGTTCTCTAAAAATAGCGAACAAGTTTTTTGGTTCCGTTGTCGGGGACTACGTCTAGATTGAATTGTGAAGTGATAGTTAATAGTGTAGTCTTTCTTTTGCTTTTAATCTTGTTTGGGTTCTCTTTGCATTTTCCGGGCTTGCCGATGGCCATAAGGAACCTCCAAGCTGAACTTGATGAAGTTTTGAGGCAACTTAGGCTTCAAGATTAAGCCATGGAAGATGAGAGATGGATAGCGAAACAAAGAGAGAAAGCTCTCAACTATGAGCTTGAATCATGGAGGGAGTTCCACACCGCTTTCAAGACTAGTGGGCAAGGTCACTCGCCCCTCAATGACTCAAATGCAATCTCCACAACAACCTCCTAATGATCAATTTGAATCGACGTTCGAACAAATGATGAGGAGGTTGGATGATCTTGAAAGCACCATGCCATATGTTGAAAAGGCTCAACCGGAGAAGGTGTGCAACGAAGAACTCCAAGCTTTAAGCATCCCTCCCATCGACCTTGGAACTACTCTTGAAGTTCTCACAAAAAAGGGAGAAGATTCAAGCAATCTCGGCCAATTTGATGAAATCTCGGCCGAGATTTAAATAAAATCAATTATTTTGGGCGAGATTCCACATGTTGAATGTCCTCTCGACCAAAATATCGGCCTGATGTGCCAAAATTTTACCCCGAGATCTTGTGGTGAGGATTTTTGTTCTCTGAGATTATTCCTAGATGTTCTCTGAGATTATTATTAGTTGAGGAAGCTCATATGGGAGGATTAATGGGACACTTTGGAAGAGATAAGACTTATGATATGCTTCATTCACATTTCTTTTGACCACTTATTCTTAAGGATGTGGAACACTTGATTAAGAGGTGCATTGTTTGTTTGAAAGCAAAATCCATATCAAAACCCCACGGTTTGTATACTCCTTTATCTATTCCTACTTCACCATGGCTTGACATTATTATGGATTTTGTTGTAGGTTTTCCAAGGACTAAGAAGGGGAGAGATTCCATCTTTGTGGTAGTTGATCATTTTTCTAAGATGGCTCACTTTATTGCTTGCGTAAAACTGATGAGGCTTATAATGTGGCTAAATTGTTCTTTAGGGAAATTGTTATGTTGCATGGAGTGCCACGTACCATTGTAAGTGATAGAGGCGTCAAGTTCCTTAGTTTCTTTTGGAAGACTCTTTGGGGAAGGTTAGGTACCAAGTTGTTATTCTCAACCTCTAGGCACCCTCAAACGGATGGTCAAACAGAGTTGTTTTAAAGGATAATTTGAATGTTTGGGAAGATGTGTTACCACATGTGGAATTTGCTTATTATCGTATCTTGCATTCATCTACTAATCTAACGCCTTTTGAGTGTGTCTTTGGAGTGAATCCTTTGACTCTTTTTTATCTTATACCGTTTCCTTTAGAGGAACAATTAGATTTCATTGCAAAAAACAGGTGGAGTTCATGAAGGAATTGCATGAGAAGACGTCCATAAGGTTGGAGCAAAAGGGGAAAGTTGTTGCTTCAAAAGCAAATCGGAATCGCAAGGAAATGATGTTCGAACCCAGAGATCTAGTTTGGTTGCATCTAAGGAAAGAGAGATTTCCGTACAAGAGGAATTCTAAGTTGTCTCCAAGAGGAGATGGACCATTTAGAGTGACACAGAAAGTTGGTGACAATGCTTATGTCTTGTAACTTCCAACTGAGTATGGTGTAAGTCCCATCTTCAACGTAGATGATTGAAGTCCTTACGAGTTTAGAGATGAGCATGTTGATGATTCGAGGGCAAATCCTTCTCAAGCCAGCTACACCTTCTTCGCATCCTATCATGGAAAGCACTATCACATGGTCAAGAGTAAAGGCTATTAAAGATGAAGTTACGAGATTACTCACAACATGTACGCTCAAGGAGACTATAATCACTCCTAGGGAACCTTGGGTGACATTACAAACTGTTATGGAAGAGCCAAGCCATCACCAAGAATATCCACG
The DNA here is from genome assembly GCA_033239125.1 of Fagopyrum homotropicum. Lineage (NCBI taxonomy): Eukaryota > Viridiplantae > Streptophyta > Magnoliopsida > Caryophyllales > Polygonaceae > Fagopyrum > Fagopyrum homotropicum. The sequence continues at coordinate 67,042,063 of BSWB01000003.1, forward strand.
AAGCATAGAAGAAGGCTAGTACTGATGCGCTCTTCGTCCGTTGAACGCAAGGATCCGCCGGTGTTGCTCCTCCGTCGATTTCTTTTGTGTATTTTCGATTTATATGGATATGCCAAGAAAGGAATCGTCCAGCCTCGCACCTTGGATCTCCTTGGCTCGAGTTCTTCTTTCCTCGGAATCTCACTTCGGAAATTAGACCTCCTTTGTCCTCCTAGCCTCGCACCGTAAGGACACCACTCAGCCTCTCACCTTGTGGGTTTCGAAACCTTGGCCTCTCACCTTAGTCTCTAGGGTTGTTTTGCTTTAAAGTGAAAACACAACTTCGATTGAACTCAACTTTTTTAATCTGCCTAAAAACGTGGGTAGAAGATGGCCTTATATGGCTGAAAAAATTCAGCACCAACTCCCCACAATAATAACTTACAAGTAGTTCAAAAGTTGGATACTAAATGAAGGAAATCCTAGGGTCTTTCAACCAACAACTTCAAGCAATAAATGGCCTAAAAACCATTAATATGGCCGACCACCTTAGAGCTCCAAGGTTACAAAAACGTGGCTGAAATAAACCCAACTAAAGTGGTTTAAAACCATGAAATAAAGTCAAACATGACCACATAAAATAAAACAAAAGGTTACATCTAGGTTTTAAAGTGATCCGGCATCCTCAATCGCCTCAAGTATGTTCACCAAGTGATAGTCATGGACGTCCTTAAAGGTCGGAGCTCTGAAAGGGTGGTAGGTCAAAGTGGTTTGGCCTAGCATGCGTGCTCTAGCTCGAGTGAGAGGTGGTGTTGATCTTGGTGCGGTCACATCAGTTTCGTTGCTTAAGTCCGGCAGGCTCACATCATCCCCTCCTCCTTGGAAAGGATTCGACCCCGAATCCGCCAACTCGTTCTCCGCATCCTCGACCTCATCACCTACATAAAATGGAGACAAATCAGCAACATTAAACACATTATGGACACCATACTTAGTAGGAAGTTCAATGCGATATGCGTTATCGTTAATCTTCTCAATGACCCGGAAAGGACCATCCGCTCTTGGGTTGAGCTTAGATTGCCGAATAGAAGGGAAGCGATCCTTCCTCAAATGGACCCACACGAGGTCTCCTTCCATGAAAAGCATCTCCCGGCGCCCTTTGTTGGCTTGCTGGACATATTGCTCGGTACGTTTTTCTAATTGGATTCGGACCCGCTCATACAAACCCTTCACAAACTCAGCTCTAGATTGCCCTTCCATATCAACGGGTTGCGGAGCCGGTTGAGGAGTCAAATCCAGCGGAGTAAGAGGATTCTTGCCATAAACAATTTCAAAAGGGGACTTCTTGGTCGCCGAATGAATAGCCCGGTTATATGCAAACTCCACCAAGGGCAAACAATCCTCCCACCTGCACAAGTTAGTATCCATCATAGTACGAAGCAAAGTGCCAAGAGTCCGGTTTACTACCTCAGTTTGTCCATCCGTTTGGGGATGACAAGAAGTCGAAAAGCACAACTTCGTCCCCATCTTAGCCCAAAGTGTCTTCTAAAAATAGCTAAGGAACTTAGAGTCTCGGTCCGACACAATTGACCTAGGTATCCCATGCAGCTTAACAATATGCTCAAAGAAAAGGTTAGCCACATTTGACGCATCATCAGATTTACTACAAGCAATAAAATGCGCCATCTTAGAAAACCTATCAACAACCACAAAAATGGAATCATGTCCTCTCCTAGAACGAGGTAATCCTAGGACAAAATCCATGGAAATGTCTTCCCAAGGAGAGCTAGCAATAGGCAAGGGTAAGTATAATCCATGAGGGTTAGTCTTTGACTTAGCCTTGCGACAAGGTACACAACTAGCACAACATCTCTCAACATCACTTCTCATCTTAGGCCAATAAAAGTGTTCTCTCAATATGCCTAAAGTCTTCGTAACCCCAAAATGACCCATCAATCCCCCTCCATGGGCCTCTAAAACAATCAAAGCTCTCAAAGAACAAGTAGGCAAACATAACCTAGAAGCTCTAAACAAATATCCATCATGAATGTAATAACTACTAGCATGAGAGTCACTACTAGATCGCAAACAAAGAGCAAAAATGTCCCGGAAGTCCACATCAAGAGCATATAAGTCACGAATCAGTCCAAAACCCAAAACGCATGCATCTAAGGAAGATAGAAGTGTGTACCTACGAGATAACGCATCAGCTACGATATTGTCCTTTCCCTTCTTGTAGCGCACCACATATGGAAAAGCCTCAATGAACTCCACCCATCGTGCATGGCGTTTGTTCAACTTGGCTTGTCCTCTCAAATACTTCAACGACTCGTGATCAGAATGTATAACAAATTCACGAGGTAGAAGATAGTGCTCCCAAACCTGGAGGACCCGAACCAATGCATATAACTCCTTGTCGTATGTAGGGTAGTTCAAGGCGGCTCCTCCCAGTTTCTCGCTAAAGTATGCCACGGGGCGTCCCTCCTGCATCAAAACTCCTCCAATCCCGACTCCTGAAGCATCACACTCTATCTCGAAAGTTTTCGAGAAGTCCGGAAGCACAAGAACGGGGGCATGGGTCAGCCGCTCTCTAAGTATCATAAAGGACTCCTCTTGAGCGGACCCCCACTCAAATCGCACGCCTTTCTTGGTCAACTCGGTAAGGGGGGCGGCAATGGTGCTAAAGTCTCGAACGAACCTCCTATAGAACCCGGCAAGTCCAAGGAAACTCCGTATGTGAGGGACCGTTGTCGGACGTGGCCATTATGATATTGCCTTGGTCTTCTCTTCGTCCACTCGCAAGCCTTCCTTTCCTACCACAAAACCCAAAAAAACCACAGATTCCGAGCAAAAATGGTATTTCTTAAAGTTTACAAACAAATGTTGTTCTTTAAGCACAAGAAATACACTTCTCAAATGTTCAACATGCTCATCCAACGTCCGACTATAAACTAAGATGTCATCAAAATACACCACAACAAATTTACCTAAGAAATCACGTAGGACATGGTTCATTAGGCGCATAAACGTACTAGGTGCATTTGTTAAACCAAAAGGCATTACAAGCCACTCATATAATCCATACTTAGTTTTGAAAGCAGTTTTCCATTCATCACCCTTATGCATCCTAATCTGATGATATCCACTTCGAAGGTCTATTTTAGAGAAAAGAGTAGCACCGTAAAGTTCATCTAACATATCATCAAGACGGGGAATAGGATGTCGGTACCTTACAGTTATCTGGTTGATGGCACGACAGTCGACGCACATCCTCCAACTCCCATCTTTCTTAGGTACCAATAGCACAGGAACGGCACATGGGCTCAAGCTCTCCCGAATGTATCCCTTACTCAAAAGTTCCTCCACTTGGGCTTGTAGCTCCTTTGTCTCCACCGGGTTTGCTCGATATGCGGGCCGATTTGGAATGGTTGATCCGGGTATGAAGTCAATCTGATGTTCTATGCCTCGGATAGGGGGTAGTCCCGGGGGAATCTCTTCGGGCATAATCTCCTTGAATTCCTCAAGTAGCCCTGAAACACAAGAAGGCAAAGACAAATCATTAGCTTCCATAGTAGATAAAGCTGTTACACAAACAAGAAGGAAGCAAGTATCCCCCCTTTGTAGGGCTCGACGGGCATCGTGTAGCCGTGCGGTGAGGAGGGTCTTGGGGTCAAGAACCATCTTAGTCTTCCCCTTTGTCCTTGCGGACTCAGCTTTCTCCAACCTCTTCCTTTCTCTACACATGTGGTCTTCCATGATCTCGGATGGGCTTAGGGGCATGAGTTTTACTTTCTTCCCGGCCATGGCGAAGAAGTATATGTTGGTGTAACCATCATGAAACACCCTTCGGTCAAACTGCCATGGTCTCCCAAGTAAGAGATGGCAAGCTGTGATTGGAAGCACGTCACGAATAACATCGTCTTGGTATGGTCCGATGGCAAAGTGAACAAAACATTGCTCCTTGACTTGAAGGGGAGCGTTGGTGTTGAGCCACTGGAGCGAATAAGGTTGTGAGTGCGCCTTCGTTTTGAGTCCTAGGTGTGCAACGACCTCCTGACTAACAATGTTACAGCAAGACCCACTATCAATAATAACAGTAAACAATTGTCCCGAAATTAAACAACGAGTGTTAAAGAGATTCTCCCTTTGTGAGACATCGGGAACAAGTTCACTTGCTTGTAGGGCCTTTTTTGTGACAAGACAGAAATCTCCCACAGGGGCACGAGCTTCTACTTCAACACCGTCTATGATTGGAGCTACCGTTTCATAGTCATCTTCGGATTCATGATTCTCGGTGACCTCTTCCCCAAATGCATTCAATAAAACCTTACGGGGATTAGGGTTAGGGGCGGAGGTGGCCTTGGGAACTACTGTTGGAGATGAACCAATTGTGTGGGTAGGATGATTATTGCGAGACGGTTCAGTGGCTTCATGACTTGTCCCTCGTCTTGTTGATCCGGATGCCTTACGTTTTTGGATGACATTATAGGCATGGGTAGCATGGTGTAGGGCATCAGTTAGGCTTGTGTGTCTGAGTTGTTCAACTATTTCGGACACATCGGGGTTAAGCCCAGATAGGAACTTGGCTAGGATATAGTCGTCGGGCTGTCGGGTTCCCGATCTCTGAAGGAGAGTTCTCAACTCTTTGTGGTACTCGTTTGGAGTTCGGTTACCTTGACGTAGCCTTTCAAGTTTGAGCAATAGTTGTTGCTTGTAATCCGAAGGTATGAACCGAGCACGCATCCTTCTACGGAGTTCAAACCAAGTGTTGATGCGGGGTTGTTGATGTGCCTCCACATATTCCAATTCTTCCTGCCACCAAGTTAGAGCAAAATCAACAAAATGAATAGTAGCAGCTTCAATCTTTTCATACTCGTTAAAATCATAGTAACGGAAGACTTGTTCAGCCTTAGTCTCCCACTCAATGTAGGTCTCCGCTTCTGCAGTTCCGGTGAAGTTTGGAACATCCACTTTTGACCCATGGTAACGCCTCCTATTGCGGTGATCACGATTTTCTTCATCGTCCGAGTCATCGTGTCTACTACGGTCCCGGTTTCTGTGCCGGTCTCTATCTCGGCGTCTATCTTGATTTCTGCTCCCATGGCTATTCACACTCCTACTCCTATCCCGGCCTCTACGAGGTGGTCCCTGGTTACTTCCTCCTTGACTCTGTTCAGGTGGGACGGGAGGTAGCCTCCTTAGAAGTTCCGCGAATTGGGCTTCGAGGCGGTCAATACGTGGGTTAGCTTGATTGATCCCATTACCATTCACGGATGCCATCCTTCTGTTGGACTACAAAACAATCAAAGAAACAAACAAAACCAAGTGTCCAAAGATATAACAAAACCAAATGTTCAAAGGCAAAAACCGAAAGTAATAAAAATGCCTGTTTCGTGACCGAAACGGTGTTGGACTCGGAGGCCCGTTTCCCTTCTCGGAAAGGTATAGCAATTGTAATTCTGAGTTCGGACGCCTTTTTTCCGCAAAACCGCAAAACCGGCCGTTTTGCACCTTTTCGAGATTTTTCGCCTATCACAAAACAACAACTCACGGCAAAGGTTAGAGACAAACAAAAACGTTCTCTCTCTCCTCTCTCAAGGGTATTTCTCCTCACACTCACTCAAGTGTTTGATAGTGTTTGGATTCACACAACTCCCCTTTTCCTTTGCTTCGCGGCAAAGCTCTCCCTCACCTTTTCCAAAGCCTTAGGCAATGCTCTCCACACAAAGATTTCTCTTGGTAACAAAATTCCGCAATTCTTCCAAGGTAGTGCACAAGGTAAACAATGTATTTCCAAGATGCAATATAACTTCAGAAAAGCAAACAACAAGAGGCAACAAAGCACAACAAATACGAGCCTTCCGGCGAGTATTTACTTAGTCCCGACAGGTAGTTAGTCAAAGCAATAATAAGCGTTTTCCCCAAAACGTGTGGGTTGTGTTTTGGAATGGCTAGAACACTCAAGAACAACTTTGATAACAAATTTCAAGAACAACTTCAATAACAAACAAATTTTCAAGAACAACTTTGATAACACTCAAGAACACTCAAGCAACTTTCTTTTCTTTTTTTTTTTTTTTAGTTCTTTTCTTTTTCTTTTCTCTTTGTTTCGTTCGTTTTTTTTTTTTTTTTTTTTTGACGTTACTAAGATATGCTTTTCGTTTTCTTTTTTTTTTTTTTTTTTTTGTATGAAAGGTCAACAAGATCTCTCTCTAAAGGCTCACAAGAAAGAAGATTGTAAACACAAAATTTTGGGGAACTACTCAAAATTGCAAAAACTAAAAACAAGTTTAGGTAAGCAATTCGTACCCCGAAAGCTTGAGGAACTCGCACCGTTGGCTCTGATACCACTTGATGCGCTCTTCGTCCGTTGAACGCAAGGATCCGCCGGTGTTGTTCCTCCGTCGATTTCTTTTGTGTATTTTCGATTTATATGGATATGCCAAGCAAGGAATCGTCCAGCCTCGCACCTTGGATCTCCTTGGCTCGAGTTCTTCTTTCCTCGGAATCTCACTTCGGAAATTAGACCTCCTTTGTCCTCCTAGCCTCGCACCGTAAGGACACCACTCAGCCTCTCACCTTGTGGGTTTCGAAACCTTGGCCTCTCACCTTAGTCTCTAGGGTTGTTTTGCTTTAAAAGTGAAAACACAACTTCGATTGAACTCAACTTTTTTAATCTGCCTAAAAACGTGGGTAGAAGATGGCCTTATATGGCTGAAAAAATTCAGCACCAACTCCCCACAATAATAACTTACAAGTAGTTCAAAAGTTGGATACTAAATGAAGGAAATCCTAGGGTCTTTCAACCAACAACTTCAAGCAATAAATGGCCTAAAAACCATTAATATGGCCGACCACCTTAGAGCTCCAAGGTTACAAAAACGTGGCAGAAATAAACCCAACTAAAGTGGTTTAAAACCATGAAATAAAGTCAAACATGACCACATAAAATAAAACAAAAGGTTACATCTAGGTTTTAAAGTGATCCGGCATCCTCAATCGCCTCAAGTATGTTCACCAAGTGATAGTCATGGACGTCCTTAAAGGTCGGAGCTCTGAAAGGGTGGTAGGTCAAAGTGGTTTGGCCTAGCATGCGTGCTCTAGCTCGAGTGAGAGGTGGTGTTGATCTTGGTGCGGTCACATCAGTTTCGTTGCTTAAGTCCGGCGGGCTCACATCAAGTACAAAGGAAGAGTCTCTGAGAAGAAAACTCGGTCCACTATCAGGAAAATCAGCCGAGATTTGACCCATGAAAATCGGCCGAGATTTTCACCCGAGTTTTCCTTGTTGACACGCGCTTGAAGATCCGGTCATGATCTTCTATATTTGACAACTATATCTTTTATATTTTGTTTCCTTAAGCTCTCAGACTATCTTAAGGAATTGTTAGTTTTGATCCTATTTTTGGGATTATTATTTTTATATCTTTTAAAGATATGTTTCCAATATTATCTTTAAGAAGATATATTTCCTAGTTTTCATAGATTGATCTCCCTTATATATAGCATTAGAGGGGGAGATTGTTAAATAGATTAGATTTGATATATTTTCCACATATTGTGTGAACTTGCAGCTTCGCTTATGAAGTTTGTATTTTATTGTCTCCTATTCAATAAAAAATAGAGTCTTTGGTTGAATCGTTGTGACGTCCTTGCTAGATTGTGCTTGTGTGTGTTAATCTTTTTGAAGGTTGGTGATCCTGGTCAATTCTAGTCCCTCCTTGTGTTTGTCTTACTTAGAAGACTTGTGTAAGGTTAAAGAAGTGAGGGTTAAGGTAAGCTCTTCGTTAAGGGGTTTTGACACATCATTGGTCAAGGTTCTTTGTGGAAATATCTTGGTTCATATCTTTCTATACTGATAATTTATCATTTCATATTCATCTTCTTATATTTCCATATCATCCACTAATCCGTTTTTAGAGTTTCCAAAAATCTCGCCTTGTTCATCCCTAAATATTACCCGAGATTTTATAGAACAAACCAAGATTTTGCTTATGTCGTGGACTTTCAATCTAGATCAGGAACTGCGGCTTAACCCCGCATTAATAAACTTAACAAAGGACTTGTGATGAAGGATCATCTGAGCTAACTCCATCTTCACCACCTCAAGGGACTCTACACAAGAGCACAAGCTAAACGTCAAGCTGAGATGGATGCTCTTTTCCTAAACATGGTCCATGAAGCTCAACCAAGTCCACCTTCATCAAGTCTAAGGACCATCTTGTGGATTATCCACGAACACATCCCAGCCAAGATGATTAATGGAGCTTAAATTGTATTTCTAGTTGCTGGGCAGGCCTTGGGACGCATTTCAAAGGACAGACGGAGGCCTTGAAATCAGATACAAGGGGCTTCACGTGTGTGCATGTGCATGGCTGGAACATTCATTTAAGTATGTGGACGTGAGAGGCTGAATAGGAGAGTTTAATTAGGCCCAATTGTGTCCCATGTTTGCGAGGCTTTATTTAACTCTCTCTCTCAATGTAATTAATGTAATTAGTTTCTTTTTTCTGGTTTAGAAGAAAAGGCCTAGGATGTATATAAAGCCTTTTCTCTCTTTTTTTTTTTGTAGTTAGACAATGTTTATACAAGTTTTGTTGAGAGCATTTCAGAATTGAATCCAAGAGAATTCAATCATTCTTGTCTCGTGAGTTTGTGTGTGTGATCTGGCTTTCTCGTTCTTGTGTATGTCAATCTCCTTTGGGATTGGTTTTGCAAGTCGAACAAGGCACCCTCTTCGTGCTCTCGATTCTCAGATCGATTGTGTGGAGTTCTAAGAAGCGGGGTCGAATCGTCACTGGTTTGGTTCTTGGATCTCGAATCCAAGGGTTCTATCATTCTTCCTTTCGGTTCTTCTTGTCCTTTTCTGTTTTCTCATTTTCATTGATGTCCATGTTTGTTAATTTTGTGTGTTCTTCATTCTTCAAAACAGGTTTATGATAATATGCCTAACTATCCTCACCAATTTCAGAATCCAGTTTATGACCAGGAAGAGGAGGACGATGGGGAGAATGAGGAATGGAGACCAGAATGGATGCCTAATGGACGGAGGAGGCGATATCAACCAAGTAGGCATCAGGAAGGGCGACGTAACGATGAATGGAGATGTGAGCCCTATGGAGTCCAGTAAAGGAGAGACCGAGAACCGGAACATTGGTCAAGGACGGATCTAGGATCTAAATTTTGGATAGGTTAGAAGTGTATATGTAATTTCGATTTTTTTGCATCCGTCGTCATGTATTTAGGGTTGAAAATTAGTGTCTAGTTTTTACTATATTAATATTAGAATAGTTAATTACTTTACAAAGAAAATTTGTCATGAAAAAAATCATATAATATATGTATATTTATTATGATATTTTAAAAAGTTAATATGAAGGAGAGAACTAATTAGGAAAAACTTAATTGAAATAAAACTTATTTATTATGAATTATAAAATATCTTTAAACTAAATATTAGTTACGTATTTAGCACAATAAATTTCCTTCAGAGAAGCTAAATGAAAAAAATTGTAATAAGAGTTGAGAAAAAAAAATATAAGAGTAGGATTCGAACCTAGGATCAACAAAACCCTCTCTTGCTCTCTCAAGCCTTGGTACCATTGTGATAGATAAGATTTTGTGTACATAGTTCAATTTTTTATTAAAACAAGGGATGGGCTGTAGCAAACCTCAACCCACCCCTAAATCCGTGCTTGACATTAGTCTTGGAAAAGTGAAGGTTAAAGTCCCTAGTTTCGAGGGCAAATATGATCCTGATGTGTATATGGCATGGGAGGAAAAGAAGAGCAAATATGGTCATGCCATAACTTTCCCGAACACAAAAAGGTACACTACGCAGCCCTTGAATTTATTGTCTATGCTATGATATGGTGGGATGATTTGGTGAAGGAAAGGAGAAGAACTTTGGATGCACCAGTAGCTACTTGGGAGCATATGAAGGCATTGATGAGAGTTCGGTTTGTTCCCCAACACTATACAAGGGAATTTAGGCAACGGTTGGAGAACCTGATGCAAGGATCAATGACTGCTGAGGAGACCTATAATGCCATGCAAATGGCCATGGTAAAGGCCAATGTGCGAGAAGATGAAGAATCAACAATGGCTAGGTATCTTGGTATCCTTAATTCAAGTTTTGCTAACGAAGTAGATCTTTTTCCCTATGGCTCTATGACAAAACTACTCCATCTCGCAATCAAAGTGGAAAGGAAGATGAAAGCGAGAAATCAAGGAGGAAAGGCTTCTTATGGTGTCTCCAGCTCTTGGAAGAACCAAGGGAACCGCCAACAAGGAAGTTACAACAGGGAAGTGTCAAATAAGGAGAAAACAGCCCCGGAACAAGGGGGACAGCGTAAAGCACCTTTTGCAGCCCCCTCCTAAGCCCACGGCTACCTTTCCTAAGGGAACACAAGGGAGTACTTCTAACGCTTCATCTAGAGCTAGGGATATAGTGTGTTTTAAGTGTCAAGGTAGAGGACACATGATGAAAGACTGTCCTAACAAGAAAACATTGTTAATCAACCATTTAGGACAATATGAGTCCGAATTTGAGCATGAGCATGATAATGATGATTTTGAGCCTAATATACATGATCATGATGATTTGGATGATGATGGGATTGAATATGAGCAGGGGGATTGTTTACTAGCTAAAAGAGTGTTATTAGACCATCCTAGCTCATTTCTAGGTAATAACTACGTGATTTGTGATCTTGATTCTCAAAATTAATAAGCTTGAAAACGCAGGAAATGATCCTAATAACATGGTTTGTAATGAAAATCTTGAGCATGATAATTCCTTGATAGCTAGGAGAACTTTGAGTGCACAACCTGCCCTTTGTGAGGATAACCAAATAGAGAACTTGTTTTATACTAGGTGTTTGGTTAAGGGAAAGGTGTGTAATGTTATCATTTATGGAGGTAGTTGTTGCAACATTGCTAGTACTAAATTGATCACTAAGTTGCAAATTCCTACATTTTGTCACCCTAGACCATATAAGCTGCGTTGGATGAATGATTGTGGTGATTTGAAGGTTAATAGGCAAGCTAAGATCACTTTCACTCTAGGACACTATGAGGATACTATTTTACGTGATGTTGTGCCTATGCAAGCTTGTCATGTGTTATTAGGCTGTCCTTGACAATATGATAGGAGAGTTATGCATGATGGTTTTACCAACAGGTATTCATTTACTTTTAATGAAAAACCCGTTACTTTAAAACCCATGACTCCCTTGTAGATTGCGGAGGCATTTGAGAAGAAGAAGGCGGGTGAACAAGAGAAAGGACCAGCTAAGAAGGGGAGCAAGTCATCGAGGCACCAAGAACCTGGCATAGACATGTCCTCTAGCCAACAGCCTAGTGCTCTCTTGGTCACGCCCACAACTCAGCCTCCTACGGCCTTGTTAGCTTCTAAACTTGAGTTCCAAGTGAGTATCTACCCTTAGATGCCATCTTGATAAGGTTGTGTAAGGAGCTAACCTTAGTAAGTGAAGAAACAAAGGATATCTTACCCCCTACCATTACAGCCATCCTAGAGGAGTTTAAGTATGTGTTTCCGGAAGAGATACCTCATGGTCTTCCACCTTTGAGAGGCATAGAGCATCAGATTGACCTTATCCCCGAAGCTACCCTTCCTAACAGACCAGCCTATAGGATGAATCCTAAGGAGAGTCAAGAGATCCAAACCCAAGTCCAAGACCTCCTAGATAAGGGATATGTTAGAGAAAGTCTTAGCCCTTGCGTCGTTCCTATCCTATTAGTGCCTAAGAAGGACAACACTTGGAGAATGTGTGTTGATTGTAGGGCTATCAACAACACAACTATTAAGTACCGCCACCCTATTCCCTGCCTCGATGACATGCTTGATGAGCTCCATGGCGCCACTACATTCAGCAAGATAGACCTTCGGAGTGGCTACCATCATATCCGAATGAAGGAGGGGGACAAGTGGAAGACAACCTTCAAGACTAAATTTGGGTTGTATGAATGGCTTGTTATGCCATTTGGGTTAACCAATGCTCCATCTACTTTTATACGTGTAATGAACCATGTTTTGAGACAATTCATTGGGAGATTTGTTGTAGCGTATTTTGATGATATCTTAATCTATAGCAGGTCCCTAGAGGAGCATGGAGAACATCTAAGGGAAGTTGTTTCTACCCTTAGGGTTGAACACTTGTATGCCAACCTGAAGAAATGTAGCTTTTGCACTAATGAAGTTATATTTTTTGGTTTTGTAGTGACTACACAAGGTCTACAAGTGGATGAGGAGAAGATTAGAGTTATTCGAGATTGGCCAACACCTACATCCATTAGCCATGTAAGGAGCTTCCATGGGCTTGCAAGTTTTTATAGGCACTTTGTGAGAGACTTCAGTACCATTGTTGCACCCTTGACGGAGATTTGCAAGAAACATGCACCATTTATGTGGGAAGCAGCTCAAGAACGTGCTTTCAACAAGCTGAAGTTGGTTCTCACCGATGCACCCTTACTAGCTCTCCCTGACTTCACTAGGCCTTTCGAAGTGGAGTGTGATGCATCATGAATTGTAATAGGAGGTGTGCTTATGCAAGAAGGTAAGCCTATTGCCTTTTTCAGTGAAAAGCTTAAAGGGGCATGTACTACTCTACATATGATAAAGAGTTGTATGCATTATTTAGAGTACTTAAGACATGGCAACACTACTTGTGGCCTAGAGAGTTTATTTTCCATTCTGATCATGAATCTTTGATACATTTTCGGAGTCAAGATAAACTATATAGGAGGCATGGTAGATGGATGGAATTTATTGAGACTTTTCCCTATGTTATCAAGTATAAAAAGGGAAAATACAATGTAGTTGTGGATGCTCTTTCTAGGAGGTATACATTGCTAACTACATTAGATGCTAGGGTGTTAGGATTTGTTTACATCAAGGAGCTCTATGAAACTGATCTTGACTTTGGAGAAACATATAAGCTTTGTGTGCAAAAAGGTTCCTTGAATAAATTCTATTTGTTTGAGGGATTTCTGTTTCGAGTAGATAAGATGTGCATACCTAGGTGTTCCCTTCGTTTGCTGTTAGTGGAAGAAGCCCATAAAGGAGGTTTAATGGGTCATTTTGGGAGGGATAAGACTTATGTTATGCTGCACTCACATTTTTATTGGCCATATATGCTTAGGGATGTTGAAAATGTGCTTAAAAGGTGTTTAGAGTGCCTTAGAGCTAAATCAAAAGTGAAGCCTCATGGATTGTATACACCTTTTCCAATCCCCACAGCCCCTTGGGAAGACATTAGCATGGATTTCATAGTGGGATTGCCTAGGACTAGAAGAGGTAGGGATTTGATATTTGTGGTTGTAGATCGATTCTCTAAGATAACTCATTTTATTGCTTGTCATAAAACTGATGATGCAGCCAATGTAGCTAATTTGTTCTTTCAGGAAGTAGTTAGGTTACATGGTATTCTAAGGACAATAGTGAGTGATAGGGATGTTAAGTTCTTGAGTTACTTTTGGAAAACTCTTTGGGGAAAGCTAGGAACTAAGTTGTTATTTTCCACATCAAGCCACCCCCAAACTGATGGATAAACAGAAGTAACTAATAGGACCCTAACAACACTTCTAAGGGCTGTCATCAAGAAGAATTTGAAAGAATAAGAAGATGTCTTGCCACATGTTGAATTTGCCTATAATAGAGTCGTCCACTCATCTACTTCCATCTCTCCCTTTGAGTGTGTTTATGGTTTTAATCCACTAACCCCTTTTGATCTTACACCGTTACCTAAGAAGGAGCGAGTGGATTTAAGTGTTAAAACGCAGGTTGAACACATCAAGGAGCTACATAGTAGGACAAGGATCAAGCTCGAGGATAAAGGCAAATACAATGCATAAAAGGCGAATCAAGGATGCAAGAAGATTATATTTGAACCTGGCGACCTTGTATGGCTACATATTAGGAAGGAGAGGTTTCAACAGCTTCGGAAATCCAAGCTCTCCCCAAGAGGAAATGGGCCTTTCAAGGTTTTACACAAGGCGGGTGACAACGCCTATGTGCTTGACTTGCCGGATGATTATGCTTGTAATCCCACATTCAATGTGAGGGATCTAAGTCCTTTTCCGCTCCTGGATGATGATCAAGGCAATTCGAGGTCAAATTCTTCCAAAGAAGGGGAGAATGATGAAGGATCATCTGAGCTAACTCCATCTTTACCACCTCAAGGGACTCTAACAAGAGCACAAGCTAAACGTCAAGCTGAGATGGATGCTCTTTTCCTAAACATGGTCCATGAAGCTCAACCAAGTCCACCTTCATCAAGTCTAAGGACCATCTTGTGGATTATCTACGAACACATCCCAGCCAAGATGATTAATGGAGCTTAAATTGTATTTCTAGTTGCTGGGCAAGCCTTGGGACGCATTTCAAAGGACAGACGGAGGCCTTGAAATCAGATACAAGGGGCTTCACGTGTGTGCATGTGCATGGCTGGAACATTCATTTAAGTATGTGGACGTGAGAGGCTGAATAGGAGAGTTTAGTTAGGCCCAATTGTGTCCCATGTTTGCTAGGCTTTATTTAACTCTCTCTCTCAATGTAATTAATGTAATTAGTTTCTTTTTTCTGGTTTAGAAGAAAAGGCCTAGGATGTATATAAAGCCTTTTCTCTCTTTTTTTGTAGTTAGACAATGTTTATACAAGTTTTGCTGAGAGCATTTCAGAATTGAATCCAAGAGAATTCAATCATTCTTGTCTCGTGAGTTTGTGTGTGATCTGGCTTTCTCGTTCTTGTGTATGTCAATCTCCTTTGGGATTGGTTTTGCAAGTCGAACAAGGCACCCTCTTCGTGCTCTCGATTCTCAGATCGATTGTGTGGAGTTCTAAGAAGCGGGGTCGAATCGTCACTGGTTTGGTTCTTGGATCTCGAATCCAAGGGTTCTACCATTGTTCCTTTCGGTTCTTCTTGTCCCTTTCTGTTTTCTCGTTTTCATTGATGTCCATATTTGTTAATTTTGTGTGTTCTTCATTCTTCAGAACAGGTTGTTCGTCTAGATCCGTTCTTCGCGGCTAATCCCCTTATCAACTTGATATGCTTTGTGAGGAAGGCGCGGGCAAGGAGATGCGCAGGCGCGGTGACAAAGCTCCGACGTTGCGACTGCGTCTCAACACAGGCGCAAGGGCGGCGACACGCTTGAAGGCGCGGGGGTGGCACATGCAAGGCGCGGGTGAGGTTCCCTCAACAAAGCATAACTCTACGTGCTCTTCGAAAGATCTCTTCTCAAACCACTTAACTCCTCAACTCAGAGCATAAAAGGAAAACCAGCCTTCATCCATACACATACATAGCACGTCCAAAACACCAAACAACAAGATCACACTTGTTGGATTCAATACAAGGAAGAAAAGGAGAAGAACCAAGGGAAGAGAAGAGATGGAGTGACTTACCACTCTTCTTGCAACAATAAAGGAAATAATCTCAATCTGTAACACTTGCCTCAGCTCATAGAATCACCATCTTCATCATCCACATCATCATCATCGTCAATTTGCACTAAAAAGAAGGAAGAAGATAAAGAAAGAAAAAAAGAAAGAAAGAAAGAAAGAAGAAGAAGAAGAAGAAGAAGAAGAAGAAGAAGAAGAAGAAGAAGAAGAAGGAACGTGAGGAAGGAGATGGAAGAAGCTTTGGAAGGAAATCATAAACCCTCACACGAAGGAGGAGAAAAATACTTAAGGAGGAAGGCAAAGAAAAGGTGCTCGGCTAAAAAGTCGGCCGCCTACTACGCTAACCCGCGACCGCGGCAACGCGATTGCGGCCATAGCGAGGCACGATTGCGGGGTCTTCATTTAGACATGGTTATTACAAAGTTAATCTTTGTATGGTTCTTGAACTTCAACGCAGGTTTCAAGGTATTTCATGCTTTTCTTCTTAGGCTCACTACTACCTAATATTCGTCATCTTCGGTATCTAAAAGCAAAAATCACCGGGTAAGTCTCTTCTAACTCTTAGTTGCTAACACTAGGTCACCCTAGGATAGGTTTACCTCAACAAATACTAGGATTTCAACAATCTAACATCCTAGCACTTAGATTCATCAAAACAAGCAAGTTAGTCAAAATCACGGGTAGTTCATCAAGAACCACGGCCGTGGAATGTATAGAACAACCCGTGGTTTACAACAGAGGCTAGGTTCGAGCAAACAATTCATCCAAAGGTACACCTAAGTCCATTCTATCATAGTCCAAGCCATAACCATCATTTCCTTACCCTAAAATCACATCTATCTAGCCAACAACATGCATTTCAACAATCAAACTCAACAAGCATACATTCATGGCTTCCATAGCAAGTAGATGAAGTGAAATAGAGATGAACAAGTAGAACAAAGAATACCAAGATGAATGTATGATAAGAAAGACTTACAACCCTTCTAAAGAAGGTTCAATCTCATTCCTTACAAAACCGAGCAAATCGTCTTCACAAAAATCACTCAAAACTCTCAAAAACTAAGAATGGTGTGTTCTTCTCTTCTTCTCCAATGGAACCTTTTCTTCTCCTCCAAGAGTAGCTCCAATCCAATATTCCAATGAGAGAATCTTTCTTGTTGAGAGTGTGGGAGAGAATGGGAGTGAGGGGTCTGTCCCTAACAGCCTGCAGGACCACCTTATATCCTCAACAAATTGCAAGAGTCGGCCATGAAGATCGTGGGACAGCTGTCACAGTTGTCTGGGGAAAACCACGGCCTATTTCCACGCCCGTGGAAGTCCTAGTGGCCGTGGTTTTGGTGCCTCAGCTTGTTTTGAATCATCAAGCCTCAATTTGGTGCATGGCATGCACCAACAAGGTCCCATGTGTCCTCCTTAGCCCCTAGCTTGCATCCTAATGAGTCCGAAGGTGTGTCATCTCGAGGAACGATCCTCGAATGTATCGATTAAGCTCCTAAATCTCCCAAAATACCTACAAAGCATGCAAAAGTCCGTGTAGACGTCTATCTCGACAAAATACATGAATTACTTGTGTTAGCTCAACTCTAACCGGATCCGAGCCTTGAAGTAGAACCAACACATGAATCCACGAAGAAGCTTGTGATGGCTTGGAGGAGACTTATGTTGTCGTTGTTGTTGCTTCTTGAAAGATTGCTTACAATTTCATCAAATCCATCTGACGTTTGCTTGCAGAAGACATTTTTACTTGTGAGTTTCGTTGTTTTTTTTTTCTTCTCGCCTAGGGTTTTAGAGTTTTAATTGGGTTGTGAGGATCCGAGAGGCGAGAGCATGGGAAGAGATAAGAAACCCTTTTGGATTGACTTCTCATTTATGGATTTTTCCATCTAGCCATCAGAGGAGTTGATTCTAGCATCTCACAATCCAGGTTGTTCCATTAATAACACAAACAATAAATTGTACACAATTCATATCATCTATAGAAGTTGTTGAAAAAACAGAAGCTATAAGAAAAATATACAATGGATAATGAAATTGAGCGAATCATACCGTCCAATTCAAAACTTTTTGAGCAATACAAATAAGATGTAAACCATTAATATTTCTCTCTTTTATAATAACATAAAATAGAATAAATTATTTGTCTGTGTCAGTTTCATATATTTATTAATTTTACTTATTAAAATAGAATAAAATATTTTTCTTATGGGACCCACCGACGGATAAGTATAAAATAGGAGTAGTGGTTAACTGTTAAAGAAAGTATAATATGAGGGGTCAATTGAAAATAATATAGAATAGTTGCTTAAGTGGAAAATAGAACAAATAAGAGAGAGTTTTGTGTAATTTACTAAAATATAAAAGCTATTGTAGCCAACGTTTTATATTGGGAAATTCCGGTTGGTACCCCTGTGGTATGGGGTATTCCGGAATTTGCCCAACAGTTTTTTTAAGTTCGGATTATGCCCTTAAGTTTTGAAAATTTCCGGATTTTGCCCATTACAGTCAATTTTACTAACCTTGGTTAAATATCTTAGGTTAAAGTTTAAAAAAAAAAGAAAAATTGTGTGCGTTGAGAAAAATAAGGGAGAAGGATCCATCGATCGAAGAAGCTGCGAAGAAGTTGTTCCTATTGAGATCGATCGAAGAAGCTTGCTGTGAAGCGTCGATTGAACCCTCGCCTTCCAAAGCCTCGGTTTGGACCTCGTTTGTGCCTTCGATACCAAGACTTGACGCCTAGGTTTTCCTATTCCATCCAGGTTTGAAACTCTAATCCCTCAAGTTCGAAACCCTAATCCCTCAATTTCGGAACCCTAATCCCTAATTTCCCTAAACGTGCTTAATTGAAGTCCACATTCATTCTTGTTGTTCGGATTGCAACCACATCTAAATTGTGCCTGATCTTGTTGGCCTTCGATCACTTTTTGTAGAACAGTAAGCAATACACAGAAATATTTGAACGCTTGTTTCTTTTGTGAAAAGAAGACATAAAATGATCACCTAAGGCCTCAACCAAAACAATATAACAAACCAGAAATCCCCATTAAACAGAACCTCGAAGACTGTTCAGTTGTTGATTTTTGTACATTAAGGGTGAACAGTTCCTGATTTTTGTTCAGTTGCTGATTTTTGTAGAACATTTGTTGATTTTTGTTCAGTTGCTGATTTTTGTACATAGTTAACATTGCCATAGCGATCAATCTATTTTAGTTTTTGTCCTCTAGAACTAGGAACAAAAGTCTAGGATCAATAGTCATGAACAACATTGCTGAATTTTTTTAGTTTTACTTGCTGATTTTTTTTCGTGGTTATTATAGAGTTGCTGATTTTTTTTTGTTAACTTACGATGATCATAAGTTAGATGCATCATAACTTAGATGCATCCAGTATTTCTAGAAATCTAGTATTGCAGAGCTTGGTCAAAGTATCTTGTGATTACTGATTAGCATATCAAGATTTAATGTTAAAGGTGAATGATTTGTAGATATTGGTTTTGGGGACCTTGTGTACTAACTTGTATATTTATGAACCATGTATTCTTCTCTCATTTGTTATCTGTTTTTTTCCCTTTCAATTGTAGGTATGATATGGGTGTAATATCCACAAGGAAAAGTTTAACTGTTTGTGATCATTTGTCGGTTTTATCATTTGCAGTTCAGCTTTCTGCTCTTCCATTGATTCTACTCGCAAAGTTTGAATCATACATTTTGCTTCTTTGAAATGGCTTAGTCTCTTGGTAAGGACTAAACGGTGTTAAATATGATGCATATGGAAACTCCAAAAGTAGAATGTTGCACAGGGCCTCCAGTAGAATGTTGCACAGGGAGGGGAGGCCCTGAGGAAGACTTAGAGTTGCTTTCCATGGTTTTGTTGCTTTGATTTATTATTTCTTCTGATAACTTTTGATGGAATAGACGGAGACTAGTCACAGTACTAGTGCGATTGAAGTTTGCAGAGTACCTGAAAGAAGCAATAACATATATAGAGTAGAAACATATAAGGGTAGGTTCAGACACGGTAACGGATCCTGCGTTTCAGGTGACAAGGAGCCTGGAAGATTTTATTACATGGGTGGACTCGTCGAAGATTAAGAGGAAAGTGTTGCATTACAATGTCAAGCTTGATGATTATGATGCTATGGTTTGAGCTCACATCCAAGATTTTGTTATCTGGTGGTCTTTAGATCTCTCTTTTGTTGTTTGTACCTTTGATACAAACTCACTTTTGACTCCTTCCAAAGATGTGTATCTAACATATCAATGAAGATATGACCATTATATAAAGCAATTTGTGTTTTACACAATTCTTCTACTACTGTACATGCGGGGATGATGGTACTAGATCCCAATCAATGGTTGTTGATTTCAAAATGCAAGATATCTAACAATGTGACTATTATAAGTAAATGTCTTATGTTTGTTTGATCGTTATAATGAAAAAAAATGATGGAATCAAAAGCCCTTCCATATAGAAAGAATCTTCATAAAAATCTCAACAACCAACTCTTCATCAGCATATCTAACAAACTCTCCAAACTCCTCTTTCACGTCGCAAACCTTTCCAAACTTAACTAGATACTTTAAGCAAGCACTCTTCAACACCTCTAATTCATACATCCAACCATTCTTCAGTCTCTCAATCACATTCCGGGAATCAATGTCTCCAATCAAGCTGACGTGGCATGCCTCCTTAAGATCTGCAATGCCATACTTATTGGCGGATTTGAGAAGCGCCACCCAGTGTCGGAGGAACTCATCTCGCTCGATGCTCCCGTACGGAAACCACACCAAAGCCTTTGCATTCATCCAATGACAGCGTGGTGAGCCCGGATGCTACCTCTTTTCGACACGTGGATGACGACGTATGTCAAGATTGATTCGGTTAACATTCGGGTCAAGGTGGATTGATAGTTCTGACGCAAGAATAGAGCATCCGTATCTACCCATATCGAATGGAGTTCTCCGCCCTGAACATCATCACACAATCAAGTCTATAGATACATTGCTTGTTTAAAAAATGTATCAGTTAACTTACGTGGAATCTACTTTTTTTTTTTGGTGGATACTTACGTGGAGTAATGCAATGTTAAGGTCAACAAATTCGACCTCAACGATGAAGCTTCCATTAAAGGCAAATCGATCGTCTGAATGAAGTCGCCGCTCTTCTTCAGCTACTTGCCCCATACTTCTGCGTCAAACTGTCAAACTTCAGTATAACTCCAGTTAAAACTGTAACTTTACCATACAATTCTAGCTTCAATTAAGCACGATTAGGAAAATTAGCGATTAGGGTTCCAAAATTGAGGGATTAGAGTTTCAAACTGGGTGGAAGATGAGAACCTAAACTTCAAGTCTTCGATCGAAGACACAAATGAGGTCCAAACCGAGGCTTTGGAAGGCGAGGGTTCAGTCGACGCTTCACAACAAGCTTCTTCGATCGATCGATCGATCTCAATAACGAACAACTTCTTCGCAGCTTCTTCGATCGAGGGGTCCTTCTCCCTTATTTTTCTTAACTCACACAATATTTTTTTTTTTTTTAACCTTAACCTAAATATTTAACCAAGGTTAGTAAAATTGGTTGCAATGGGCAAAATCCGGAAATTTTCAAAACTTAAGGGCATAATCCGAACTTGAAAAAACCGTTGGGCAAATTCCGGAATACCCCATACCACAGGGGTACCAACCGGAATTTCCCTTTTATATTTGACAAGAAACCCCGCCTCTTCATTGGGGTCCTTCATCGTGAGAACATTCGGGCATTTCCTTCGTGCCGGCCGCTCATATAAGAAAAGCACTATATTGCTTTTGAAAAAAAGTAGGAAGCAAAAATTTCTCTCTCTTCTTTCACGAAATCTCCGGACGAATTTTGCCCACAGCCCCCAAGTTTCTATATTCTTGCTTCCCTTGCAAATCTACCGTTCCTCCCAGCTTCAGTGGTTAGTTTCCTTTTCGATTGTTTTCTTGTTTATTTTGTTTCGGATCTCCTCTCCAATCGTCAGATCTGCTTCAATGGATTCAATTCGTATACGATTGTTCAGAATCTCCAGATCCACCACTTTACTCCTTCTCAATGTTTGTTCCACGCGTTTTCTCTATCCGTGTTTTTTTTATTGTATTGTTATTACTTATTTTCTTGGTTTCGTGTTGATCGGTCCTTTGAATTTTGGAAACTCGTCTAGGGGAAGCAATTTTGGTATTCGTTTTTGCTATTATTTTGTTGATAATGCAGTTCATGTCGTGTGCGTGTTGACTGGGGGATTTAGTTTTGTTTTTGTTTCTATCAAATTAGAATTGCCCGCGGATATATGTCTTTCTTCCTTTTCTATATCTTGTTGGATTATGTATCTGGTGAAACAAGAAAATGTATGCAATATTGCCCGAAATTCAAGTAATTTAGGACAAATGGAACTAGCGCCTTTAGTTTGGGTACACTGTAAAGAGTTTACTTAAGTTGTAATCTCTTTACTCAACGTACTTTGGCAGATGGATTTTGTTTGGGAAAGAGTTTCTGAGCTCAATTATGACAGTGATATAAATCTATTCCTGTTCATTTCTGTTCTTGTTCCTTTCTGGAGTTGAAATGCTGGACATTTAACAGGATACGTGATTCACCTCAGCCAAAGCCACTTGCCAATATGTTTGTAGTCTAAGTGCATAGTATCAGGCTTTTAGCCTGTTCATCTTCAAGGATCTACTAGGCTAATGCTCGTTTATGCAATTCCTCTTTCAGCTATGAAAGGTTCAAGATATTAGATAAGCAATGCCTTGCTTATATTTTTGTAGCCTAAGTGCATAGTATCAGGCTTTTGGCCTTTTTGCCTTCAAGGGTCCTCTAAAGTTAATGTTCATTTATGCAACCTAAGTTTATGAAGTTTTTCTCAGTTTTACCGCTTAGTAAATATTCACCACCCTTTTGAACCATTGATTGGCCATTAAAATATTTAACAAAAGCGATTTTCAACTATTCTCATCTCTATCATAATTAATGATGTTGAAAACACAAAACGACACTTAAACATATCAAAATCTAAATGTTAGAACAACACGTTTTTGCGATCTGAGGAAGTACTAGATAAGAAAGTGTTATGTTTCTCAAAAATGGTATTTAAATTTCTGTTAGACAATATTTATTGCTTTTAGTTTTTTATTTTCTTATTTCTGTGTATAATATTGTTTAGGAAAGATTTTTGTCTTGTTGTGCGCTCGGTGACCTACATGGTAATGGAACTAATCTATGATATTAAATGCTGAAAATGTAGGTTGTTGCTCATGCAAAACAGAAAAAGGCAGAAACATAATGGTCGGTTTCAGGGTTTTCAGGTTATCATGGATAGTTTTTTTTTTTAATTCTTGTAATCCTATTGTTCTAAGATGGCTACTTCCTGGATCATTTTGCCTTTTGGCTGTTGTATACACCTTGTTCAAATGGCAGAAGAAAACATCTCTGAATTGGGTTAAAGCTGCTGCTAGAGCAAAGAAAAAAGCATGGAAGAAACTAAATGTTCCTTTTTCACGACATATTTGGATAGAAGAGTATGGTGATATTCAACAGCCATCTACATGTTGTGTTTGCCTGAATTCCCTCATGTTCACACAAAATTTGGGTACTAAGGTTGTGGTACACACCCCTGTACATCGTTGTGCTGTTTGTGGTGTAGCAGCCCACTTCTATTGCTCTCAATTAGCTACAAAGGACTGCAAATGTATTGCACAAGCTGGTTACAGCCAAGTGCAACACCATTGGTCGGAAAGATGGATTACAATGAATGATAATCCCGATACATCTGCCTTTTGTTTACACTGTGATGAGCCATGTGGTGTCCCTCTCCTCGATGCTTCTCCAGCATGGCACTGCCTCTGGTGTCAAGGGCTGATACATGTGAAATGCCATGCCAAGCTATCAAAAGAAACTGGTCAGGCATGTGATTTGGGTCCTCTTAGAAAGGTTATCCTATCTCCTCTTTGTGTAAAGGAAGTCGAACAAGAGCAGCCTCGAAAAGGTGGAACTTTACCTGTAATTAGTGAGGAGAATATAGCATCTCCATTGTTTGGACAGATGAGAAGAAGACAAATTCGCAGGAAAAATGGATCCAACCATTCTTTTAGCAGCAAGTTTCCTGATACATCTTTTCTGCTTGATGGTTATTCTACTTTTAAGATATATAATAGTGAGAAAAATATGGACACTTTATCAAAAAAGGGAAAAGCATTTGGACTGAAGGTCGTCCGTCAAGGCCTTGTTCAGAAAAAGGGTGGAACCCTTACGTATGGTCAAGTCAAGACATACAAACTGGTGGACTTGCCAAATGATACAATGCCGCTTTTGGTTTTCATCAATGCCAAGAGTGGTGCGCAGAATGGATTGTCTCTTAGGAGGCGACTTAACATGCTTTTGAATCCTGTGCAGGTAAATATAAGATCTCCTTATTATGAGTTGTTTGTATGGTTTTATGCACATGCTTCAGGCTTAGGATGATTCAGCGTCTTATAATCCCTTAGAGGGGATCATCAATAACAACCTGTGTATAGAATCATATGTTACACTTCGTTTTTAATATTTTCTTGGTATGTTTGAGCCTCTTAGTCATTCTAACTGAAATTATAGCTGTTTTTGTTTGTCTTCTCTACTTTTTTTGAGGACTTCACTGATTATCCATGTTCCTTGGTAGGTGTTTGAATTGAGTTCTTATCAGGGGCCTGAAGATGGTTTGAAGTTGTTCAACACTGTACAGAACTTTAGAGTTCTTGTCTGTGGTGGAGATGGTACTGTTGCATGGGTGCTTGATGCAATTGACAAGTTTAAATTTGAGTCACCTCCACCTGTAGCTGTTCTTCCTTTGGGGACAGGAAATGACCTGTCAAGGGTCTTAGGATGGGGAGGAGGTTTCTCTAAAACAAAAGAACATGGTTTGAGTGATATTTTGCACAATGTAAGTCGTGCCCCTGTAACAATGCTTGATCGCTGGAGAGTTAAAATTAAAGAAGAAAGCTCTGATGGTGTTCCAAACAAAACTCATTCGAAGTACATGATGAACTATTTAGGTATTCAGAAATGCATGCTATAAATTACTTTTAGGATTAATGCTAAATTTGTAAGACATTTGTTGAAAATGTACAGGCATTGGATGTGATGCAAAGGTTGCATATGAATTTCATCTATACAGGGAGGGAAATCCTGAAAAGTTTTATAGTCAGGTATATATTATGGATTCTGTTGTCAGGAGTAATCAGCTAACCATTTCATTCTCATAGGCTTTCCTAGCGGAATTGTTTCTATCTGAAGTTATGCTTTTATTTCCTTGTTAGTGATCAATTGTCATTTTTGTGATAATGATTTGAATAGTTTTGAATTTTAGACCAACTAAACCAATTTTACAGCTCGTGAACAAATTACGGTATGCTAAAGAAGGTGCGAGGGACATTATGGACAGGGCTTGTGCTGACTTACCTTGGCAAGTATATCTGGAAGTGGACGGGATAGATGTCCAGATTCCAAAGGTATATGATGAATTAGATGTTCCTTTTTAGGTACATATGTGTGATTTGGTGAGACAATTGAATATTAATTCTTGCAGGACGTGGAAGGTCTAATTGTGTTAAATATCGGGAGTTATATGGGTGGTGTTAATCTGTGGCAAAATGACTACGAGCATGATGACAAGTTGAGTGTTCAGTCAATGCATGATAAAATGCTTGAGATTGTGTGCGTCTCTGGATCATGGCACCTGGGCAAGCTACAGGTTGGGCTTTCTCAAGCAAGACGGTTAGCCCAGGGGAATGTCATTAGAATATATACTAGTAGCCGATTCCCGGTTCAAATAGACGGAGAGCCGTTCATCCAAAAGCCCGGGTGTCTGGAAATAAGGCATCATGAGCAGGTACGTTGTGGTTTTATGGGCAATCGAATATCCGGGATTATGATATGTAGGTTTGAGTTAGTGAAATTGACAACAGGTATGCATGTTACGGAAGGCAACGGAGGAACAAAGAGGGAAAGCCCTTGCGATAATGACGGAGGTGTTAGTGGACGCACAAAGCAAAGGGGTAATCAAGGCTTCCCAGAAGCAAAAGCTCCTTCAACAAATGGCTCTCAGTCTCTCTTACTAGTCCCAGTCACTCCCAAGTTTTGTCACCCTTTACATTAGTCCCACGCAGAGTGTTTTAGTCATTAGTGAGAACCCACAGTTTATTGTCGGAACCACACTCACTTACATCATCAATGCTGCATCTTTTGTTAATAGCCTTCAAATGAATGGAAACATACATGTACACACCCTTACCACCTCGATCATTATCATTGTAACGCCCAGGTAACTATATCTGGTTATTATGTGACCAAGGACATCTTTGTGGGTCTAAAAGCATGAATACAATCAACTGGACTATATTTAAAATTAGTGGAATTTTTTACCATATTCATAGTACGTCCTTGTGCAATTACATAACTCGGCTCAATTACAAATATATGCCATCGGTGAAGTTATAGTCATTCAATTGTACATCAATGTCTTTTCTTGAAACAACCCAAGGTCTAAACCGTTTGAACATGCTCTCACACTTTGAGCTTACTAGGTGTGTCGTGCGCGTCGGTTCCGGCAACTGTCCTTGTGTACGTGTGTAACAGACATTGGTGTTTACTGAGCATGTACGAGCAACAATGCTGTTGTTTGCTGTCGATGATGACGTTGAATGACACATTTGCTTGTGTGTAGCAGATGGTGCCGTTTACTGAGTGTGTATGTTCGAGCATTATTGTTGGTTGTTTGTCGTTGGTGGACGTTAAATGACACATTTGCGAAGTATATTTATTGTCATGTAATTGTTCCCCACGGTTTTACGTCTTGGGGAATGGTAGAAATGTAAGAGCCTTAGTCTTGAGGTGCTGGAAGAGAGTGCTGAGTGTGCAAGATTGGCCTAAACCGCCCCTGCGGCTTGCAGAGGCCGCCCCTGCGGCTGTCTGGTCCGCCCCTGCGGCCACCATGATCCGCCATGCGGTTTATGGTGTGCTGCAGTCGGCTTTGTTGACTCTTGACCCGTGTTTTACCTCATCCTTCCTTTATAAGCTTCCTTCTTACCTGCTGATGAGGGTTTCACCTTTCTTACAACTCTCTCTTCTCCCTCACGTTCTTCTTCTTCCCTTCTTCTCCTATGAATCTTCATCTTGTTCTCTTTGATCTTGTGAGAGTTTTCTAGAGTGTTTTGTGTGGCTTTGGATGAGATTGATGATTGATGATGTTGTTGTGCCTTGTTGAGCCAGCCTTGAAGTTGTGGTGAGGATTCTCCTTCAGATAGGTTCAGCTTGGTGAGTTCTTCATCCTTCCTTCCTATCTCTCTTCTTTCTTTCTTCTTTCTTCTTAGCTTAGGATTCCACAAGATTGCTCTTGTGGCAGCCTTCATAGGCTTTGTTTGATGTATATATGTATGTATGGGGCTGCTGGCTGAAGAAGGTGTGAAGAGGATCGAGTGAAGAAGCAAAGAGAAGCTGAAAGTCTACATTCTGCACACCAGCCGCCCATGCACCACCTTGGGACCGCCCCAACGCCGGCCAGTCACCGCCCTACACCACCTCAGGGCCGCCCGTGAGCCTCCCTGCACCAGCCCTTGCTTTGCTCGTGGTTTGCAGGTGTGTGTTGCTTCTAAGCTTGCCTAAGGATGGCATTGTTCCTTCCTCTCGTAGTGTGAGTGTGTGTTATCATGCTAGGTATAGATGATAGTGTAATGATGATATTATGATCATGTTATACCTTGTACGGCTTTGAGGATTAGTAGGTTGTGAGGTCTAGATTGAGGATGATCCTATGGATCCCTTGGGTCTAGGTGTGACCCCTTTGATTGATAGGAGATTGATATATCTCTATGCCTTGTTATTAGGCAGTGTCCCTCTCAGGATTGGAGGTTGATTGTGGTTGAGGTTGTACGAGGTTGAGGTAAGTCCATAAGACATACTTAGCTATCATCCTTATATTGGGCGTTTGCATGAGTGGCGGGTGTTATGTGCTTGATAGCATGCGATAGTTGATTATTACCAATCTATGGTTTAGTGACCGCCTATTGTAGTGGCCGTGATAACCTTTCCCTTTCATCCCGCCGTGGAGTCTAGGAGGTTCTCTGTAGTCAGGCCAAACCTGGTTTACGGGAAGGGCGCAATCCACTCCCATAGGGTACACGGGTTATGTGATCGATACCACTCCTGTTGGCTATAAAACTCGGAGGCGGGGATGATACGTTCCTCGTGTCACATATTTTCATATATATATATATATATATATATATATATATATATATATATATATATATATATTGATAGCATGTGTTATAGTCTATATTTTGGGACTGGTTTAGACGTTTTATCTTCATAAATCTGCATGCATGGATGTATATTCTGCGATTATATTGTTCTTTTGTCTACCTTTGCGGAAATCGAGGTCTACACCTAGTTTCGTTGTAATTGTAGGTAAAATGGCACGTTTTGGACCAAAATGGAGCTAAGGAAGCTAAGGAGTCATTGGAGCTACATTTTGGAGCTTTGAGAAGATCTCAAGAAGCATGGAAATGATTAAGAAGATTAATTTTGAACCAGATCCGAGATGATTCACATTGAGTTGAGATTCACCTCGGTCAGCTACAGTACCACCTCGACCGAGGTGATATTGAGGAGCGTCCCGGCCGAGGCGAACACCCTGCCGCCGGCGAGATCTTTATTTTTGCCTGAAATCTTTTATTTTTGGAAGAAGGATATCTTCTATTTTTTGGCTGGATTTCTGGAAGGAAGATTGTATACTTGGGTGATTTATTTTTAGAGATATGGATATATTTTCTAGGAAATTATCTTTTTAAGATATCTTATCTTTAGAAGATAATTCTCCTATATAAAGGGTTGGATTTTCAACAAGTTAGAGGATGCTTAGAGCATCCAGCAATTGAGGGATTTTGTGGAGTTTTGAAGTGTAACGCCTCGTTTATTGGGTGGGATTTCGATATTTATTTTCCGACGGTTATCGATATATTTTAATATCTTAGGTATGTTTCACGAGTAGTTTTTTTTAAGTCGTAAATTTTATGTTTCGGGTATATGTTATATTAATATGTTAACGGTATTTTTATTATTATTTAAATCTCGTAATTTAAATTACAAGATCGATTTATACGTTGCAAAGTATATTTTTGCGGAGTTTAAGTATATACTCGATCCTCGTAATAATTCCCGTATATTTATTTTATTTCGAAAAAGGGGCGGAAAGGTTCCGTTATTATTTTTAGGCCCGTGTATGTTTATCCGTTTATTTTGTCGGAAAAATCGGGAATTTTTCCCGATTCGAAAGTGTTGTTCCGATTCATTTTGATCGAGTTGTTAAAATTCCAATCTTTTACTATTTATTTTTTTTCCTTTTTACTTTTCACCCTTTATTTTTCCCGCTTTTCTTTCCCCTGAGGTGAACCGACTCCTCACCCTTTCCCCTGTGGCTGACCTATTTTCTCAATCCCTCAAACAACCTCCCTTCACACGTTGAAGCCTGCTCTCTCCGCCTCATCTCTTCCGCCGGACTGCTCTCTTCGCCCTCCTCTCTTCCGCCGGGACTGCTGCCTCTCCTCTTCTCGCCCAACTACTCCTCTCGCTGGCCTCCTCCCGACGAGCTGCTTCTGCCACCAGAAATCCCAACCAGAGATTCTTGGAACGACGCTGGTCGCCGCCTGCCCACCAAGTTGAAGGCCAGAGGGTCTCCGTCGAGTAGCCAGGCCCTTCGCCTTCGTGGGAGTCGGAGAGCGGCTCCTCCTCCTCTCTCGTTGTAGGCCGATGGGTGGAGGTTTTCACTCTGCCCTTGTGGATGACCGGCCGCCGAGAGATTCCCTCCACCATCGCCACCACCTGGCCGCCTGCTCCGCCGCCTAAGCTGCCAACTTCCGACTCCCTCTCTCCTTCCATGTGCTGAAGCTTTTCATGGGGGTTAGGCGTTGAGACTTGACTTGTGCGGAGTCGAATAATAGTGTTATCACAATTGTGATTCGATTCAGGTAAGTCTCCGGACTTACTTAGCTCGTATTCTCTGTATTAGTTTCGATGCGTGTTTGGTGTGTGTGTTTATTATTTATGTGTGTGTTTATTGTTTCTGTTATAACATCTAAACCAGTAATAGGACCACAGACTTTATATGTGTATATTTGTCCCAAGTGTATGATAACGGGCGGTGACCGCTTGTCTAGTCCAAAATGGGGATGACTGGGAGGTGCCTTACGACCATTCCAACGGGTGATGCTGATCCGCATCAAGTACAAACCCGTATGGTGAAAGGGGACAAGGGCGAGATCGTTAAGATTCTCGTGTCACAAAAGAAGTTGATTAGAACGGGATATGACCTAATGATAAAACGATAATAAACCGCTTGTGTGTTTTGGAGCATGTTGTGTGTTTATGATGCCTTATGTGTGTGTGTGTGTGCCAATACCATGATTCGAATGCCTTGAATGCTAGCTAACAGTTTTATACCGATATTTTTGTAGTTGCCTTGCAGGTTAGGGACGCGGCCGAGTGATCCGAAAGAGTGGGCAGCCGGGGTCCGTACAGTTTAGGATGGGTTTTGGGGGTTGTATTTATGTATTGTTTATGGTATTATGTATGTCGCGTGTATGGGGTTTGCCTTTGGAGTTGTATCTCGGCTGGAGTCTTTCGTTGTTTTCTTTTGGGGTTCATATCATTGCATCAAAATGAATTTCGGTTTTGCCTTTATTTGTGTCTTATTGTAAGATCCGGTGAAATTGTTGTCAGGCTAAGGGTTGGGACCAATTGTGAGGTCTCCGCCCGTAGCGCCCTGGGTCCCGTGGATTCGGGGTGTTACAAAAGTGGTATCAGAGCCCTAGGTTGACAACAATGGCACTCACAATCTTCTAAAGGCCGAATGAGGAATAAACAGAACCCACACGGGTTCTGACTTTTCTTTTTCAAAATCATATGCATGAGTCAGGGTTTGGGTTAGAATGTGCGGACCACCACTCCTTCCGCGGATCTTGGCAGCATAGTTATTGGATTTTTAGTTTATATATAGATATGTGTATATATGTAGATATGTGTCGTGGACCTAGGATGTGTTCGGACTATTATTATATGCTGATTATAGTTATGCATGATGGACTTGTTATGTTGTTATGGTGGCATGACCTTTATATTGATATGAGTTGTACATGTGGCATGATAATATTATATTAGTGCTTGGAACTCGTTTGATGAGAATGGTTTCCTAGGATGTGTTATATTGATAGCAGGTGGACATAGAACTTATATAGTTATATACATATACTAGGATATATAGTGACATATGGATGCTAGACCTTATAGTCGAGAGGATAGAAAGCTATCGTCGCCCCTTGGTTGACGGCGTTCGGCTTAGGATAGTTTACATCTGAGAGTGATTATGCTCAAGTACCGAGTTGTGTATCACGTTTTGGATAAACACCTTGGTGTTTCTCGGAGTCCTTTTAGAGGACGTCGAAGCGGAGGATTAGAGATGATGTAAACGAAGGACAAACAAGTGGAAGAGAACCTCGAGTTAGTTTAAGAAAAAACTGAGAAGGAAGTCATACGAGTAAGGAAGCGACATGAAGACATGTGAGTGGTTGCAAAGAAGCAACAATTGAATCACAACGAAACCAACTAGAGGTGGTGAACTTATGTGTCTTCAAGACGACGCATGGATAACTAAAGATGCAAAGCGGGAGTGCATACTAGCAAGGTAAGAAGTGGTAATTCCTTGAGACGTGAAGTTTTTCCTAGATGCTCCTAAGCATGGGAGTCAGGGTGTGAAGTGTGGTCAAACTAATACGAGAATTCATGAGATGCGTAAGTTAAGCTTACAAAAGAACTAGAAAGTGAAGCCGGTTTTTGCGAGAACTTAAGTGGGAGACTTCTTCAGAAATACAAGAGTTATGAGGAAGATTACATGGCGAAAGTTCATATAGTAGAATCACCCTGTGGAGTCAATCGTTTTCCGTCATGGTGATGACACTGAGCAATGCTAAGATCGGGAAATTGTGTGTGTGGGTGATGATCTTCAGAAGAGGAAAGATGAACCAAGGGGCGCGGATCAAAAGACTTAAGGGCTCGTTTGGTATGACTGTAGGAATGGGGTTGGAATCAGGAGTTGGAATGGAATAAGGAATTGGAATAAGTCATTCCTGATACTTGGTGTTTGGTATATTGATAACACGATTTATGACGTTAGTTTAGGCATCCATTTAGATAGTTTTTCCCGCTATTCATGCATAGTTTGGCATTAGTTCATGACGTTTACGTTCAATTCATGCATACTGTCGATATAGACGTCTACACGAACTATTGTCGGTTTTGTAGGTATTTTGGGAGCTTTTGGAGCTTAATCGATACATTCGAGGATCATTCCTCGTGATGACACACTTCCGGACTCATTAAGAAGCAAGCTAGGAGCTAAGGAGAACACATAGGACCTTGTTGGTGCATGTCTTGCACCAACTCATGGCTTAACGATCAAAAGAGAGCTGTTTCACCAAAACCACGGCCCATAGGCCATTTCCACGCCCGTGGTTTTCTTTGGACAGCTGTGACAGCTGTCCCACGATCTCCATAACCGACTCTTGTCCTTGATGGAGGATATAAGTGGTCCTGCAGGCTGATTCTTTTACACATCCTCTCCCACACTCTCTCACTCTACAATATTCCATTGGAGACTACTCTTGGAGGGGAGCAAAAACACACTCATTGAAAGAAGAAGAAGAACATTAGTCTTAGAATTTTGCATAGTTTTTGAGAGATTTTTGAGTGAACTTGTTGAAGACATTTGCAAGGCTTTGTAAGGAACGATTTGAAACTTCTTTTGAAGGGTTGTAAGTCTTTCTTAACATTTATTCAGATTGTTTTTCTTATTATACTTGTTTCATTTCTCTTTTACTTCATTTACTTGCTATGGATGCCATGAATGTATGCTTGTTGAGTTTGATTGTTAAGATGCACGTTGTTGGCTAAATAGATGTGATTCTAGGGTAATGGAATGATGGTTATGGCTTGGACTATGATAGAATAGACTTAAATGTATCTTTGGATGAATTGCTTGCTCGAACTTAACTGCTGTTATAAATTGCGGTCTGTTCTAGGACAACCACGGCCGTGGTTCTTAATATCAACCCGTGGTTTTGTTTAGTCGTGCTTGTATTGATAAATCTGAATGGTAGGATGTTAGATTGTTGAAATCCTAATGTTTATTAAGCTTAATCTATCCTAGGGTGACCTAATGCTAGTAAACTAAGTGAGAGAAGAGACCTACCCGGTGATTCTCGCTCTTAGACACCGAAGATGATGAACTCTAGGTAGTAGTGAGCCTCATAAGCCACTATTGGACTGAGTGTGCTAGGATTGATGTTTAGGAACTACCTTCCCGAGACTTACCCGGTAAGGAGAGGTTAGATCCCTAGATAGTGATCCGGTTTGTGTAGATTTCCCAACCTTAGGCTCCTAGAGACTTACCCGGTGATAGGACCTTAGG
The DNA here is from genome assembly GCA_033239125.1 of Fagopyrum homotropicum. Taxonomy (NCBI): domain Eukaryota; kingdom Viridiplantae; phylum Streptophyta; class Magnoliopsida; order Caryophyllales; family Polygonaceae; genus Fagopyrum; species Fagopyrum homotropicum. The sequence goes on from BSWB01000003.1 coordinate 67,074,969, forward strand.
TGCGGGATTAGTGGATCATGAGACCTACCTGGTGATTGGTTCCATTTGAGAAACACCCTTTCCCAACATACCATAGCTAGTCCAAGGTTGATTAGAAGCTTGAGTTCAATGCCATAACCGGAATTCCTAACCTCTAGAATCCGCTTTTCTCTCTTTGATCACATATCTCGTGTTTGTTTTTGCTTGTTTGTGTTGCTAGCTTAGTTGTTCGTTTGATTTGTGAATCTTGCATGATTTGTGATCCTTGCTTGATCACCACAAAACCAATCCAAAAACATTGTAATTTTCTTTTCTTATTCCTTTCTTTTTTTTTCTTAGACTAGATTTGCACTAGCCATAATTACTTATTTGATTCGATTTCACGTTAGTCTTTGTGTTCGACCTCGGAATACTATCCTTGCTACAAAACGACCCATACACTGTGGGTTCTCTAGGAGTTAGGAAAATATATCGAGATTATAAATTTAAGACTTTTGTGCTACACATTCTTAGCGTAACAAGTTTTTGGCGCCGTTGCCAGGGACTAGGTCTAGATTGAATCATTGTTTGTGATTGTTTATAGTGTAGGTCTTTCTTGTTGCTTTTGATCTTGTTTGGTTTGTGTCTTTGAATTTTCAGGACATCTCTTATTCTTTAGGTGCATGCGAAGATCTCGTGGCAAGGATTTAGCTCCATTCGATCCTGAACCGGAGAAAACCCTTAAAGCTAGATCTAAGAGCATTAAGAAGAAGAAGGAGATGGCCGCAAGAGATCTTCAAGCTGAGTTGGATGATGCCTTAGAGCAAAATAGATTAAGAGATGAACTCTTGGAGAATGAGAGGAGACTTGCGCGCCAATGAGAGGCAATAAGCAATTAGGAGGGAAATTGAAGAGATTAGGCAAGCTCTTGTAGAAGGAGAGCTTAATCGTCAACAACCTCCACCACCACCACCACCACCGCAGCCGGTGGTTAATATTCGGTTCAAGTCGATCATGATTGAGGAGCCACAAACGTTAGGGCAACGTATGGATCCGGCCCAAAGAGTGCACCGTCTGGGAGTAAACTTAGGAGATCCCGCAGCCCATGATTACGAACTCCGCCCTCAAGTGCTACAAATGATCCGGCATAATCAATTTGGAGGGATGGAAGGAGAATCTCCTCATCAACACTTGATGAACTATGAGATCTTGATGGAGACTCTAAGGCCGCCTACATTGGAGAACAAGAACCATAAGCTTAGAGCTTTTTCCTTCTCACTTAAGGATAAAGCCTTGGCTTGGTACCAATCGATTCCACTAGGGCGTGTGAGTACTTGGGAGGAGATGACAACCGAGTTCTTGACTAAGTTCTTCCCACCTTCCAAGACAACCGAGCTAAGAGGGAAGATCAATGCCTTCGTGATGAAGGATAGAGAAAGCCTATTCAAGTCTTGGGAGAGGTTCAAGGACCTCCTCCTAGATTGTCCACACCATGGTATACCGAAGATAGAGCTATTGGCGATCTATTTCAAGGGGCTTGATGAGGATAGCCAATTCAAGCTTCAATCGCTTTCCGGTGGAACATTTATGGAGAAGAATGTGGATGAGGCTTGGGAGTTTGTAGAGAAGCAAGCCTTGGTGATAGAGAAGTACTCCCATAGGAAGAGTGATGGGAGAAAACCGGGAGTTTATGAAGTGAGTGAAGTTACCATGAGCAACTATAAGCTCGATGCAATCAACAATGAGCTAAAGTCTTTGAGGGAGTTGTGTGCCACAACCTTGAAGAATCAAGCTAGTCCTCAAGTGCAAGTGCAAGCCAATTTGACTTCCAAAGAGGAGGATGTTAACTACATAGGAAGGGGCAATTACAACAATTATCAAGACCCGACGAACTTCAACAACAAAAGCCGGCAATTCAACAATTATCGGCCTAATCACAACCATCCCGGGTTCTCCTATTCTAACCCAGATGGTGCCTTGAACCCTCCCGCTTCCACAAGTACAGCTCCACCACCTAAGGCTTCGCAAGAGCCTCCGCCCGGTTTTGCTCAACCTCCAAAAGATAGAACCGAGATGATGTTTGAACAATTGCTTGGAAGGTTGAGTGGACTTGAGAGCACGGTGACTTCCATTTCCAAGGCTCAAAAGGTACTAGAAGCACAAGTGTTCTAAAAGGCGGGTGAAGCACAAAGGGATCCGGGAAAGCTTCCCGGAAGGACCGAGGATAACCCAAGAGGCCAAGTGTTGGCCATTACAACAAGGAGTGGGCTGGGCATGAAGGATCCCTTACCAAAAGGGAATGACAAGGGAAAGCAAGTAGTGGTGGAAGAAGAGCCATTGCAAGAAGAAGGAGGCAAGAGCAAGGATGATGAGCCAACATATGTGGCACCGCCTCCATACAAGCCAACACTACCATTCCCACAATCACGAGCAAGAGCTCGTTTGGACAAACATTTCGGTAAATTCCTTGAACTTTATATCTAAATTGCATATTAACATTCCGTTCATGGATGATATTTTAGGTATGCCGGCCTATGGAAAATTTTTGAAGGAGATACTCTCCAACAAAAGGAAGTTGGAGGAGTATGGAGAAGTGAGGATTACAAAGAGATCCTCGGAATTGATACAAACCATGAGGGAGGAGATGCCTCGTAAGCAAGAGATCCGAGATCTTTTTGTGTACCGATTGGGGTTGAAGAAGTGCAATATGAAGCCCTTTGTGATCTTGGAGCAAGTGTAAGCATCATCCCGCTTGCACTTTGCAACAACGTTGGGCTAGGAGAGCCGAAACCGGTCAAGATGACCCTCTACATGGCGGACCGTTCAATCATTAACCCTTAGGGATCTTAGAAGACATACCGGTTCAGCTTGGGAAGTTCTATGTGCCAATAGACTTCGTTGTTTTGGACATCCCGGTAGACTATCCGGTTCCTATCATCTTAGGGAGGCCTTTCTTAGCCACATCCGGATGTTTAGTGGATTGCAAGAATGGAATTCTCTCCTTCAACATAGGAGAAGAGAATATCAAGTTCAAGCTATCCACAATGATGAAGGGGCCAGCCCTTGGTGAGGATGTCTTCAACATTGTCGAGCAAGAGGAATGTAGAGAAGTTGTGAGCTCGATCTTGATCAAGGACCCCTTGGAGAAGGTTCTTAGCTTAAGTTTGATTGAGGAAGGAGTTGAGGATGACTGCAATGAAGAAATCAAGGCTTTGGATGCATTGGAAAAGGAGACAAGAGCTGAATTTGAAGTGCACGAAGTTGTGCTGAACCACTGTAGGAACCACGGCCAGAGGGCAAGAACCACGGCCGTAATTTTACCCGTGGAACTCTCTGGAATGCTCAAATGTGCCAGCTTCTCAGATTCCACGGCCGTGGTTGTGCCAGAGGTCGTGGTTTTGCCCGTGGTTTCTCCAAAAAGTGCCTTAGTTGTTGATCAAGCTTCAAGGAGTCTTGGGGAATCTTCCATGGCTTTGGAATCATCTCAACCTACATTGTATGGAGCGTCCCCAACCGATAAAGGTCCTCCTAAACTTGAACTTAAGCCCCTCCCCTCTCATTTAAAGTATGCTTTTCTTGGTAAAAATTCTACTTATCCCGTGATTGTGAATGCATCTTTGAATGATGATGAGCTTGATAGATTGTTGCATGAGTTGAGATTGCATAGAAAAGCCATAGGTTATACGATTGATGGCTTAGTTGGCATTAAACCTTCCTTGTGCATGCATAAAATTTTAAAGGAAGATAACCATAAACCTTCAATTGAACCTCAAAGGAGATTGAACCCTATAATGAAGGAGGTAGTCAAGAAAGAGATCCTTAAATTGCTAGATGCGGGATTCATTTTCCCGATTTCGGATAGTAAATGAGTTAGTCCCGTTCATGTTGTTCCTAAGAAGGGTGGTATGACCATAGTAACTAATGAGAATAATGAACTAATCCCTACTAGGACGGTTATGGGGTGGAGAATGTGTATTGACTATAGGAAACTAAATGTGGCCTCTAGGAAAGATCACTTCCCTCTCCCCTTCATTGACCAAATGTTAGAGAGATTAGCTCAACATTCACACTTTTGTTACTTAGATGGCTATAGTGGGTTTTTCCAAATCCCTATTCACCCGGATGACCAAGAGAAAACAACATTTACATGTCCTTGGGGAACATTTGCATATAGGAGAATGCCATTTGGGTTGTGTAATGCACCCGCCACCTTTCAAAGGTGTATGATGGCCATTTTTTCTAAATATACTGAAAACATCATGGAAGTGTTTATGGATGATTTCTCGGTTTATGGATCTTCATTTGATGATTGCTTAGCTAACTTGTCTTTGGTGCTAAAGAGATGTGAGGAAACCAACCTTGTTTTGAATTGGGAAAAATGTCATTTCATGGGGAGTGAAGGCATTGTGTTGGGACATTTAATTTCCCAACGAGGCATTGAGGTTGATAGAGCAAAGATAGAAACAAAAGAGAAGTTGCCACCACCTACCTCGGTGAAGGGGGTAAGGAGTTTCTTAGGGCATGCCGGTTTTTACCGGAGGTTTATTAAAGATTTCTCCAAAATTTCTAAGCCTCTCACTAACCTACTAATGAAAGATGTTGAGTTTTTTTTTCTCCAAGGATTGCCTTGAAGCTTTTTGTAGGTTGAAGAATGCCTTGATCTCCGCCCCTATCATGCAACCTCCGGATTGGAGTCTTCTGTTTGAGATAATGTGTGATGCAAGTGATGTGGCTGTTGGAGCTGTTTTGGGACAAAGGAAAGATGGGCTTACACATGCCATCTATTATGCTAGCAAGATGCTAGATGATACCCAACTTAACTATGCCACAACCGAGAAGGAGTTGCTAGCGGTGGTGTATGCCTTTGAGAAGTTCCGGTCATACCTTGTAGGAGCCAAGGTCATTGTGTACACGGATCATCCTGTGATCCGTTATCTCCTTACAAAGAAGGATGCCAAGCCTCGCTTGATACGGTGGATCCTTCTCCTCCAAGAGTTTGACTTGGAAATTCGGGACAAGAAGGGTTCCGAAAATTCAGTGGCGGACCATCTTAGTAGGCTACCACAATTGGAGATTGAGAGAGATGACATCCCAATTGATGACTCATTCCGGGATGAGCAATTGCAAATGATGGAGTAGTGCTTGCTTCAAGTGTCTAGAGGGAGTGAGCCATGGTATGCCGACATAGTGAATTACCTTGTGTGTGAGGAGGTGCCACCCGGTTTGTCCTATGCCTAAAGGAAAAAGTTTTTCAAGGATGTGAGGCATTACTATTGGAGCGAGCCTCTCTTGTTCAAGAGATGACCGGATGGAGTCTTTAGGAGGTGCATCCCGGAGGATGAGGTGGACAGTGTGATCCGCCATTGTCACTCCTTGCCATGTGGAGGCCATGCTAGCTCACACAAGACGTGTGCAAAGGTATTGCAATCCGGCTTTTATTGGCCTCACTTGTTTAGGGATGTGCAGAATTTTGTAGTAGCATGTGATGCTTGCCAAAGGACGGGCAACATCTCAAGGAGGAACGAGATGCCCTTGAACAACATACAAGAGGTTGAAGTGTTTGATGTGTGGGGTGTGGACTTCATGGGGCCATTCCCCTCTTCATGATGCAACATATACATTCTCTTGGCGGTGGACTATGTGTCGAGATGGGTAGAGGCAATCGCCTCTCCTACAAATGATGCCAAAGTTGTGATGTGGTTCTTCAACCGAGTCATCTTCCCTAGGTTTGGAACACCAAGAGTGATCATAAGTGATGGAGTGAAGCATTTCACCAATAGGAACTTTGGGACACTTTTGGCTAAGTATGGGGTGACTCATAAGGTGGCAACACCTTACCATCCCCAAACTAGTGTCCAAGTGGAGATCTCCAATCGGGAGATAAAGGGGATACTTGAGAAGACGGTTTCAAAGGATTGGGCTATGAAGCTCGATGATGCTTTGTGGGCATATAGAACTGCCTTCAAGACACCGATTGACACCACTCCCTACAAGCTAGTTTATGGCAAGTCTTGCCACCTTCCAGTGGAGATGGAGCATAGGGCGTATTGGGCCATAAGGTGGCTGAATTTTGACCTCAAGGAAGCCGGTTAGAAGAGATTGCTAGACATCAATGCTCTTGAAAAGATCCGGTTGGATGCCTATGAAAATGCCCGGATCTACAAGGAAAGGACCAAGCGTTGGCATGACAAGCTTCTTATCCCAAAGGAGTTGAGTAAAGGTGACCTTGTCCTTCTCTTCAACTCAAGGTTGCGGCTCTTCCCCGGAAAGCTAAAGTCAAGATGGATGGGTCCTTATGTGGTGAAGAAGGTATTTCCCCATGGAGCGGTTGAGATAGGAGGGGAGCATAGTGGAGATTTTATGGTGAATGGGCACCGTTTGAAGAAGTATATCCCGGGAGCTCCGGTGGATATGATTGCCCCACTTCACCTTGAGTGAGACGCCCCCGAACTTGGTCAAGCTAATGATCTTAAAGAAGCGCTTAATGGGAGGCAACCCATTGGTACATGTCTTTCCCTTTTCGTTTTTGTTTTGGTTTTCATTTTTCTGTTTTTGTGTGTGTTTGGTGTTTGTGTGCTAGAGTCTAAATAGCATGGAAGTCTTGCGTGGCATGAGGATGATGATGGTGATCCCGCATCAAACGTGGGTGGAGCGGACGTGGGACTTGGACGACTAACGGTGCTTAGCGCGGGTCCCGACGCCATATTGAACATCGAGAGCTCTCTACCACCTTTGATTGATCATCCACCATCACTCCACATGAGTGAACCAAAATACCAAAGCAACACCATTTTTACATTGTGAGGACTCTCTTTCACTCTTCTTTACTTGATTTGCACATTGGGGACAATGTGTTTCTAAGTATGGGGTGGGGTTTTCATGATCACTTGCATGATTAGCATCTAGGATAGTTTCTTTTTGTCACAAGTTTCATTAGATTTTGCATTGTACATACATATTTCGAAAAATCCAAAAAAATCAGAAAATTTTTAAAAAAAATTTAGTGCTTCTAAGTTTGGGTACGACCCTTATGATGAGATTGTCTTGTGAATTGGCTATGGATGGCCTTGTGTGTCGAATGGATGCATGCATATGTGGACTTGAAATACTTATCTTGAATCCCATGTATGAATTGTGATTATGATGTTTGCCTTGATTGGATTGAGGGTTGATAGTCGAAATTACATGCTAGTTCTTGCACATCATTTAGGAGTGATTAAGGCAAATCATCTTTCTCTACTTCTCATCTTGATCATGTTGTTTGAGCACCTCAATTGATATAAAATTTTGACCTCTTTTGACACATCCGGGAATAGGAGCATGCTAGTGTGTTGAGTGTGTGAAGAGCAAGTGTGGGGTGAAGTTGTTGATGAATGAATGTGGTGAATGAAGTGCTGAATTTGTTGTGAAAAGTGTAGAAAAAAATATAGGTTTGGGGACTTTGGTTTTGATGATGAGTAACTCGGCACCATTCACATAATCAGGTGTTTGTGCCTTGCCAAAGTCGGATAAACCGAATTTCCTAACGAGCCTTGGTATGTGTGCCCGGTGTGAGGCACCTCGAAAAAATCCCGAGGTCCGCTAATCACCAAGGTTTCGGCTTTTGTACACCAATGTCATTGCCTCAAAAATAAGTGAAAGAAAAAGAAAGTGAGAAAGAAAAGAAAACAAAGAAAAGATGGAGAAAAATATACACTTGTGGGGAAGTTGATCAAAATGAAGTTGTGGGAGGGTACCCCCCAGCAATGGGCCACGACTATCTACCTGATCCGGACGTAGATCGGCTAAGCCGATCGAACCGGGTACGTAATCTTCTTCTTCAAAAAAAAAAAAAGTTGTGGAGTTAGTTCCTTTCCCGGAATTAGCATCACATGACCTAAAAATTTCCACCAAATCACAACATTTCTTAGCCTCTTCTTTCCTAAGTCCTTGTGACCTATTTGCATGTGTGTAAGACTTAGTGATCTAGATTGGATATACTCATCATCATCTTGACTTCTTCATTTTCACCTTGCATGCATGTTTTTGAGTTAAGTATAATAGTCTCTCCATGCCTTCATTTGTTTGATGCATGATTGCTTGTCCATTGCCATGAAACTTGACTATGACGGTGATCCAAAGTTAGAAGCACAATTCCAAAGAGATTTTGTTATTTTTTTGCATGCATAAATCATGTCATCTCTTAGTCTATAGTTGGGTCTTGTTCGGGGACGAGCAAATCTTAAGTATGGGGTATTTTGATAACACGATTTATGACGTTAGTTTAGGCATCCATTTAGATAGTTTTTCCCGCTATTCATGCATAGTTTGGCATTAGTTCATGATGTTTACGTTCAATTCATGCATATTGTCGAGATAGACGTCTACACGAACTATTGTCGGTTTTGTAGGTATTTTGGGAGCTTTTGGAGCTTAATCGATACATTCGAGGATCATTCCTCGTGATGACACACTTCCAGACTCATTAAGAAGCAAGCTAAGAGCTAAGGAGAACACATAGGACCTTGTTGGTGCATGTCTTGCACCAAATCATGGTTTAACGATCAAAAGAGAGCTGTTTCACCAAAACCACGGCCCAGAGGCCATTTCCATGCCCGTGCTTTTGGCCGTGGTTTTTTTTGGACAGCTGTGACAATTGTCCCACGATCTCCATAACCGACTCTTTCCCTTGATGGAGGATATAAGTGGTCCTGCAGACTGATTCTCTTACACATCCTCTCCCACACTCTCTCATTCTACAACATTCCATTGGAGACTACTCTTGGAGGGGAGCAAAAACACATTTATTAGAAGAAGAACATTAGTCTTAGAGTTTTTCATAGTTTTTGAGAGATTTTTGAGTGAACTTGTTGAAGACATTTGCAAGGCTTTGTAAGGAACGATTTGAACCTTCTTTTGAAGGGTTGTAAGTCTTTTTTAACATTTATTCAGCTTGGTTTTCTTGTTATACTTGTTTCATTTCTCTTTCTCTTCATTTACTTGCTATGGAAGCCATGCATGTATGCTTGTTGAGTTTGATTATTAAGATGCACGTTGTTGGCTAAATAGATGCGATTCTAGGGTAAGGAATGATGGTTATGGCTTGGACTATGATAGAATAGACTTAAATGTATCTTTGGATGAATTGCTTGCTCGAACTTTACTGCTGTTATAAATTACGGTATGTTCTAGGACAACCACGGCCGTGGTTCTGAATATCAGCCCGTGGTTTTGTTTTGTCGTGCTTGTATTGATAAATCTGAATGGTAGGATGTTAGATTGTTGAAATCCTACTGTTTATTAAGCTTAATCTAGCCTAGGGTGACCTAATGCTAGTAAACTAAGTGAGAGAAGAGACCTACCAGGTGATTCTCGCTCTTAGATACCGAAGATGATGAACTCTAGGTAGTATTGAGCCTCATAAGCCGCTATTGGACTGAGTGTGCTAGGATTGATGTTTAGGAACTACCTTCCCGAGACTTACCCGGTAAGGAGAGGTTAGATCCCTAGATAGTGATCCGATTTGTGTAGTTTTCCCAACCTTAGGCTTCTAGAGACTTACCCGGTGATAGGACCTTAGGTGCGGGATTAGTGGATCATGAGACCTACCCGGTGATTGGTTTCATTTGAGAAACACCCTTTCCCAACATACCATAGCTAGTCCAAGGTTGATTAGAATCTTGAGTCCAATGCCATGACCGGAATTCCTAACCCCTAGAATCTGCTTTTCTCTCTTTGATCACATATCTCGTGTTTGTTTTGCTTGTTTGTGTTGCTAGCTTAGTTGTTTGTTTGATTTGTCAATCTTGCATGATTTGTGATCCTTGCTTGATCACCACAAAACCAATCCAAAAACATTGTGATTTTCTTTTCTTTATTCCTTTCTTTTTTTTCTTAGACTAGATTTGCACTAGCAATAATCACTTATTTGATTCGATTTCACCTTAGTCTTTGTGTTCGACCTCGGAATACTATCCTTGCTACAAAACGACCCATACACTGTGGGTTCGCTAGGAGTTAGGAAAATATATCGAGATTATAAATTTAACACTTTCGTGCTACATATTCTTAGCGTAACATATATGTTGGAATGAAATATTTTTGACACATGTTTTTTATTTTATATGAGTTATGAAATGAGAAATCGTATAATATTTAATGATATATGTATAATGTAAATATATGTTGTTTTTTAAGTTACATTTAATAAAAATGAAGACTAACGAATAACTTAAATATCAAACACTAAACAATCGTCAACCCAAATAAATAGGTATATATTTCCTATATCAAATATATTTTTTCTAATTGAACAAATTATTTTCGAGCATTTTCCGGTTACATTACATCTTGAATGAACTATTCGTATTATAGTTAAAAAATTTGTCAAAATCATGTTTTTTACAAAATAATTATATAATTTAAATTAATTTATGGACAATAAAAAAATTTTATAAGAAAGTATTATTTTTATATTATGAAACTAAATAAGCAAGTATATGTATATATAATAAAAATTTATAAATGTAGTTTTAAATTTAAAATGAGTTTATGTTGGAATGGGATATCCACCTTTAATTAATGGAATCAACTTCTTCTCTAAAGTTGGAATGAGTCATTCCAAGGAATCATTCTCATTCCGATTCCAAGCCTTACCAAACATGAGATATTGGTATGACTCATTCCGATTCCGATTCCTAATTACGTGGGAATCGTACCAAACGAGCCCTAAGTTACCAACCAAGAGAAGAGAGAGTGGTTATTAACGATAGAGATGTGGGGAGATACACTTACAACATATTATGAAGGACGGTTAAGCCTATGAAGTTGGGTCATTTGACACAAAAGAGCCGAGAAGGTGTAGTTATCCTACAGAAGTGGAAGGCAGAGAGGAGCGTAGAAAGTTTAACGGAGTTTGAAGTAGAGTAAAATGAGCAAGTGAAGTTTAAGGCGGAGTATCCCGAGAGGGTATCCTTCAGGATTATGGTAACATGGAAGCGTGGTAGGAGGGTAAGTTGCTGATCTTGGAAAGGGTCATTAATGAGCTAATTGTTACGCTAGAAACGTGACACGCAAAAGTCTTAAATTTATAACTCGATATATTTTCCTAACTCCTAGCGAACCCACAATGTATGGGTCGTTTTATAGTAAGGATAGTATTCCGATGTCGAACACAAAGACTAAGGTGAAATTGAGTCAATAGTGACTAAGGATAGTGAAGATCTAGACTAAGAAAAAAGAAAGAAATAAAGAAATGAAAATCTCAAGGTTTTTGGTTTAGTTTTGTGGTGATCAATCAAGGATCACAAATCGTGCAAGATTAATAAACAACTAAGCTAGCAAACACAAATAAACAAGCAAACACGAGATAGGTAATCAAAGATAGAGAAGCGGATTCTAGGGGTTAGAAATTCCGGTTATGGCATAGGACTCAAGCTATCTAGTCATTCTTTGGATCATCTATAGTATGTTGGGAGTGGGTGTTTCTAAAATGGGATCAATCACCGGGTAGGTCTCATGGTCCACTAGTCTATTCCTAAGGTCTCATCACCGGGTAAGTCTCAAACAACCTAAGGTTAGGAATTCTACACAAACCGGATTGATATCTAGGGATCTAACCTCTCCTTACCGGGCAGGTCTCGGGAAGGCAAGTCCTAAACATGAATCCTAGCACACTCAGTCCAATAGCGGCTAGTGAGGCTCACTACTACCTAGAGTTCATCATCTTCGGTACCTAAGGGCAAGAATCACCGGGTAGGTCTCTTCTCACACTTAGTTGCTAACACTAGGTTACCCTTGGATAGATCTAGCTAAACAAACACTAGGATTTCAACAATCTAACAACCTAACACTTAGATTTATCAATACAAGCAAGTCAGACACAATCACGGGCAGTTCCTCACTTCTACGGCCATGGAACTACCTAGAACAGGCCGTGATTTACAACAGAGGCTAGGTTCGAGCAAACAAATCATCCAAAGGTACGTTTAAGTCTATCCTATCATAGTCCAAGCCATAACCATCATTTCCTTACCCTAGAATCACATCTATTTAGCCAACAACATGCATCAAAAACTTGTTACGCTAAGATTGTGACACGCAAAAGTCTTAAATTTATACTCGTTATATTTTTCCTAACTCCTAGAGAACCCACAGTGTATGGGTCGTTTGGTAGCAAGGATAGTATTCCGAGGTCGAACACGAAGACTAAGGTGAAATCAAATCAACAAGTGATCATAGATAGTATGAATCTGGTCTAAGAAAAGAGAAAGAAATAAAGAAATGAAAATCATGATATTTTTGGTTGGGTTTTTGTGGTGATCAAGCAAAGATCACAAATCAAGCAAGATAACAAATCAAACTAACAACTCAAGCTAGCAAAATAAACAAGCAACACAAACACAAGATATGTGATCAAGAGAGAAAAATGGATTCTAGAAGTCAAGATTTCCGGTTATGGCATTGGACTCAGGCTTCTAAAGATTCTAAGGACAAGGTTGCGGTGTTGGGATAGGGTGTTTCTCTAATGGAAGCAATTACCGGGTAAGTCGCATGCTTCACTAATCCCGCACCAAACTCCTATTACCGGGTAAGTCTCAAGGAGGATAAGTTGGGAATTCTACACAAACCGGACACTACTTAAGGGGCAAACCTCTCCTTATCGGGTAAGTCTCAGAAAAGGTAAGTCTCAAGCAACAATCCTAGCACACTCTGTCCAATAGCGGCTTATGAGGCTCACTACTACCTAGAGTTCATCATCTTTGATATCTAAGATCGGAAATCACCGGGTAGGTCTCTTTCCTCACTTAGTTTGCTAGCATTAGGTCACCCTAAGCTATATTATGCTCAAGAAACACTAGGATTTCAACAACCTAACATCCTAACACACAGATTCATCAATTAAAGAGCAACAGAGAGAAAAATCGGGTGGATCATATCATAAATCGGACGATCTGGCTATGAACAGGTCGATTTTCTCGTCTGGGTTAGGATTTGTGCATACGAATCATCCTAAACTAACATACGAGTCCATTCTATCATCACCCAAGCCATAACCATCAATCCATCACTCCAGAATCACAATAAACTAGCCAATAATATGCATTTCAAGATCCAAAATCATCACACAAGCATACATAGTTTTCATAGATAGATGATGAAAGATAAGCAACTAAAATCAATAAATCTCAGCTGAATATAAGTTTAAGCAAGACTTACAACCCCTCAAAAGAAGTTCCAAAACGTTCCTAGCAATCCTTCCAAGAGTTCTTCAACCAAAATCACCAAAAATCACTCAAAATCACTCAAAAAGTCACTATCACTCTAAGTTTGGTGTTCTTCTTCTTCCCCCCAAAATGAGAGAGTTTTCTTCTTTCCCCCCAAATCTATCCTCCCATTTGGAATGAGGTGTGTGTGAGAGAATGTGGGAGAGATGCCTTGCAACAGCTTGCAGGACCACTTATATTCTCCATCAAGAGCAAGGCCGGACAAAGAGATCGTGGGACACGTGGCTTAAGCTGTCAAAGGCCAGAAAATCGACCCAGTCAGATAAATCGGCCGATTTTTCTGAGTGCTGGTCCGATTTTCTTCAACAGAGGCTTGTTATGATCGTCTAGCCATGAGTTGCTCCATTTCTTGCACCAATAAGGGTCCTTGTGTCCTTCATTGCTCCAATTATGTTCCTTCAAAGCCTTGGATGTGTAACAACATGAGGCTTGACCCTCGAATGTATCGATTAATGTCCAAAAGATCCCCGAAATACCTACAAAACCGACAAAAGCTCGTGTAGACGTCTTTTCTAGAAATATGCACGAAATGAGTGTAAACGTCGTGAACTAATGTCAAACCGTGAATGAATAACGGGAAAACCTATCTAAATGAATGCCTATACTAACGTCATAAATCACGTTATCAATCACAATCAAAATCATCAAGCATAAAATCATAGAGTCCATATCAAAAGGATGAAATGAAAGAGAGATGAAGCAAATAAAACAAGAAAAACGAGCTGAATAAGTGTTAAAAGAGAGACTTATAACCCTTCAAAAGAAGGTTCGAATCGTTCTTACAACCCTAGAAAATGTTTCCAACAAACTTCACTCTAAAATCTAAGAAACTCTAAGAATGGTGTGTTCTTCTCCTCTTCTCCAATGGAAGTCTTTCTTCTCCTCCAAGAGGAGCTCCAATCCAATTCCAAAATGAGAGAGTATGGGAGAGAATGTGTGTGAGGTAAGGTGTGTAGTGGACCCCCCTTTAGAATCAGCCTGCAATGGTACTTATAGCCTTCACCATTTGCAAGAGTCGGTTATGGAGATCGTGGGACTACTGTCCCAGCTGTGCAGAGGGAATCACGGCCCATTCCACGGCCGTGGAACTCCCAGTGGCCGTGATTTTGGTGCTTCAGCCTTCTTTTGATCGTTGAGTCATGAGTTGGTGCAAGGCATGAACCAACATGGTCCTATGTGTTCTCCCTTGCTCCTAACTTGCTTCCCAATGAGTCCCAAGGTGTGTCTTTACGAGGAACGATCCTTGGATGTGTCGATTAAACTCCGAAAGCTCCCAAAATACCTACAAAATATGCAAAAATCCGTGTAGACGTCTATCTCGACAACATACATGAATTAAGTGCAATTTGTCACGAACTAATGCTAAACTATGCATGAATAGCGGGAAAACTATCTAAATGGATGCCTAGACTAACGTCATAAATCGTGTTATCAAAATACCCCATACTTAAGGTTTGCTCGTCCCCGAGCAAGTCCCAACTATAGACTAAGAGATGACATGATTTATGCACGCTGAAAAACAACAAAATCTTTTTGGAGTTGTGCTTCTAATATTGGATCACCTTCATAGTCATATTTTATGGCAAATGGAATAGCAATCATGTATCAAATGATTGAAGGCATGGAAAGACAATTATACTTAACTCAAAAGCATGCATGCAAGGTGAAAATAAAGAAACCAAGATGATCATGAGTATATCCAATCTAGATCACTAAGTCTTACACACATGCAATTAAGTCACAAGGACTTAGGAAAGAAGAGGCCAAGAAACGTTGTGATTAGGTGGGGATTTTTAGGTTATGTGATGCTAATCCGGGAAAGGAACTAACTCCACAATTTCATTTTTGATCAATTTCACGACAAGTGTATATTTTCTCCATCTTTTCTTTGTTTTCTTTTCTTTCTCACTTCCTTTTTCTTTTATTTTTGAGGCAATGCCATTGGTGTTCAAAAGCCGAAACCTTGGTGATTAGCAGACCTCGAGATTTTTCCGAGGTGCCTCACACCGGGCACACAGACCAAAGCTCGTTAGGACATTCGGTTTATCCGACTTTGGCAAGGCACAAACACCCGATTATGTGAATGGTGCCGAGTTCCTCGTCATCAAAACCAAAGTCCCCAAACCTATATATGTATATTTTTTTTATAACAAATTTAGCACTTCATTCATCACATACTTTCATCAACAACTTCACCCCACACTTGCTTTTCACACACATTAACACACTATCATGCTCCTATTCCTGGATGGGTCAAAAGAGGTCAAATTTATATCAATTGAGGTGCTCAAACAACATGATCAAGATGAGAAGTAGAGAAAGATGAATTGTGTTCGCTCCAAATGGTGTGTGCAAGCTTTAAATTTATAACCCAAGATGTATGCTTAAAACAAGGATGCGAACCCGCAGTGTACGGGTCAATCGTAGTAAAAGCAAGAATTCCGGGGTGTCGATCTCAGGGACTTAGGTGAAACAAAACCAATATAGGTAGTCAATATTGCAACTAACCACAAAAGCAATTAAAGCAATCAAAGATGAAAAAAAGTCAATTAAAGGAATATGCAATTATAGGGATTAAAGCATCCGGTTGTGGTTCCAACTCAAGATCTCAAGATAAGCGGACAAAACTGAGATTTTGCAAAGGGAAGGTGTTTCTAAAGCGGAATAGATCACCGGGTAAGTCTCACTACTCACAATCCCAAGTCAAAGAACCTATCACCGGGTAAGTCTCAAGGTACTAAGGAAAGGAATTATAATCTCAAACCAACACACCAACTAAGGGAATAGAATCATCCTTTACCGGGTAAGTCTCAGGCTAACTCACAAATATGGGATGAAAGCACACTCAAACCCCAATAAAGGATAAACCTTTATTACCTACACTTATGATCTTAGATAAACAAACAAAGGAATTACCGGGTAAGTCTCATCCTAAGCTTGCATTGAACCAGGAAAGGTGTAATAAGAATAGGATTTGGCAAATTCTAACACTTAACTCTCAGTTCCCGGATCAGAAAAGTCACCTCGGTCAGTCAAGTTCCACCCCGGCTGAGATGTTCATCGACTGAGCGAGATGTTCTAGGGTTAAGGATAAAGACTCGAGCTTTCAGGGTCCTACTGAAATTTAAGATTATTCTATCATTGTTTTTCCCACAACCTTCACCCAATCACCCTAGAATCACACAAAGAAATTAGCCACTCATCATCATGAAAGCAATAATCAAATATATGGGAAGAGAATGATTATTTGAACACAAAAACCTTAAGAACAAGGCTTCAATAACTGAATCAAATATCACAAATATAAGCGTTCCTTGGATCACAATCCAACAAGACAAATCAACAAGAAGGGAATCTAAGAAAGTCTTACAAAACCCATCACAAAAGCTATAACAAGCTATCAATCCTTCCTTCACTCTTCCTTCCTTTGAAACCCTGGAGAAAATCCCTTAATTGCTGGATGCTATCTTAGATAAACAAACAAATGAATTACCGGGTAAGTCTCATCCTAAGCTTGCATTGAAACAGGAAAGGTGTAATAAGAATAGGATTTGGCAAATTCTAACACTTAACTCTCAGTTTCCGGATCAGAAAAGTCACCTCGGTCAGTCAAGTTCCACCCCGGCCGAGATGTTCATCGACTGAGCGAGATGTTCTAGGGTTAAGGATAAAGACTCGAGCTTTCAGGTTCCTACTGGAATTTAAGATTATTCTATCATTGTTTTTCCCACAACCTTCAACCAATCACCCTAGAATCACACAAAGAAATTAGCCACTCATCATCATGAAAGCAATAATCAAATATATGGGTAGAGAATGATTATTTGAACACAAAAACCTTACAAGGCTTCAATAACTGAATCAAATATCACAAATATAAGCGTTCCTTGGATCACAAATCCAACAAGACAAATCAACAAGAAGGGAATCTAAGAAAGTCTTACAAAACCCTTCACAAAAGCTATAACAAGCTATCAATCCTTCCTTCACTCTTCCTTCCTTCGAAACCCTGGAGAAAATCCCTTAATTGTTGGATGCTATCAGCCCTCTAGGCATGTATAAGCATGCTTGAACTTGTGGAAAATTCAACCCTTTATATAGGAAAACTATCTTCCAAAGATAAAATATCTTGAAAAGATATTATCCTAATAAAATATATCTTAATCTCTAAAATAGATCTCCCAAATATATAATCTTCCTTCCAGAAATCCAGCCCAAAAATATAAGACCTCTCCTTCCAAAAATAAAAGATCTCAGCCAAGAATAAACGATCTCGCCGCGTCAGGGTATTCGCCTCGGTCGAGACGCTCCTCAAGATCACCTCGGTCGAGGTGACACTGTAGCTGACCGAGGTGAATCTCAACTGAATGTGAAATCTCTCAAATCTGGTCCAAAGTGAATCTTCTTTTTTAACTCCATGGTTCTTGGATTCTTCCTTAAGCTCCTAAATGTAGCTCATATGACTTCTTAGCTCCTTTAGCTCCATTTTGATGCAAAACGTGCCATTTTACCTATGATTACAAGGAAACTTGGTGTAGACCTCGATTCCCGCAAAGGTAGATGAAACGACAATATAATCACATAATATACATTCAAACATGCAGATTATTGAAGATAAAACGTCTAAACAAGTCCCAAAATATAGACTATAATTCATGCTATCAAATTGCCTTAATCACTCCTAAATGATGCGCAAGAACTAGCATGTAATTTCGACCATCAATCCTCAATCCAATCAAGGCAAACATTCATGATCACAATTCACTCATGGGATTCAAGATAAGTACTTCAAGTCTACATATACATTCATCAATTTAACACACAAGGCCATCCATAGCCAATTCACAAGACAATCTCATCATAAGGGTCATTCCCAAGCTTAGAAGCACTAAAATTTTCCTGATTTTTTGTATTTTTCGAAATATCTATGTACAATGCAAAACATGTGACAATATTAAACTATCCTATATGCTAATCATGCAAGTGATCATGAAAACCCCACCCTATACTTAGAAACACATTGTCCCCAATGTGTAAATGAAGTAAAGAAGAGTGAAAGAGGGTTCTTACAATGTAAAAATGGGTTGCTTCGGTATTTGGGTTCACTCAAGTGGATTGATGGCGGATGATCCTATCAACGATGGTAGAGAGATCAAGGTGTTCGTTATGGCGTCGGGACCCGCGCTAGGCACCCGTCCAAGTTCCGCGTCCGCTCCACCCATAATTGATGAGGGGCTCATCATCATCATCCACATGCCATGCAAGGCTTCCATGCTACTTAGGCTCTAGCACACAAACTCCAAACACACACAAAAACACAAAAACAGAAAATTAGAAAACAAAACAATAACAAAAAGGGAAAGATGTCTACCAATGGGTTGCCTCCCACCAAGCGCTTCTTTAAGGTCATTAGCTTGACCAAACTCGGGGGTGTCTCACTCAAGGTGAAGTGGGGCAATCATATCCACCGGAGCTCCCGGGATATACTTCTTCAACCGGTGCCCATTCACCTTAAAATCTCCACAATGCTCCCCTCCTATTTCCACCGCTCCATGGGGGAAAGATCTTCTTCACCACATAAGGACCCGTCCATCTTGACTTTAGCTTTCCGGGGAAGAGCCGCAGCCTTGAGTTGAAGAGAAGGACAAGGTCGTCTTCATTCAACTCTTTGGGGATGAGACGCTTGTCATGCCAACATTTGGTCCTTTCTTTGTAGATCCGGGCGTTTTCAAAGGCATCCAACCGGATCTCCTCAAGAGCGTTCATATCTAGCAATCTCTTCTCACCGGCCTCCTTGAGGCCAAAATTCAGCCATCTAATGGCCCAATATGCTCTATGCTCCATCTCTACCGGAAGATGGCAAGACTTGCCATAAACTAGCTTGTAGGGAGTGGTGCCAATCGGTGTCTTGAAAGCGGTTCTATATGCCCACAAGACATCATCGAGCTTTATAGTCCAATCCTTTCTCGTTCTAGAAACCGTCTTCTCAAGGATTCCCTTTATCTTCCGGTTGGAGATCTCCACTTGGCCACTAGTTTGGGGATGGTAAGGTGTTGTCACCTTATGAGTCACCCCATACTTAGCCAAAAGTGTCTTAAAGTTCCAATTGGTGAAGTGCTTCCCTCCATCACTTATGATCACCCTTGGTGTCCCAAACCTAGGAAAGATCACTCGGTTGAAGAACCGCACCACAACCTTGGCATCATTGGTGGGAGAAGCGATTGCCTCCACCCATCTCGAAATATAGTCCACCGCCAATAGGATGTAGAGGTTGCCACAAGAAGAGGGGAATGATCCCATGAATTTCACACCCCACACATCAAATATTTCCACCTCTTGTATGTTGTTCAAGGGCATCTCATTCCTCCTTGAGATGTTGCCCGTCCTTTGGCAAGCATCACATGCTACCACAAAATTCTGCACGTCCTTGAACAAACTTGGCCAATAGAACCCGGATTGCAACACCTTTGTACATGTCTTGTGTGAGCTAGCATGACCTCCACATGGCAAGGAATAACAATGGCGGATCACACTCTCCACCTTATCCTCCGGTATGCATCTCCTAAAGACTCCATCCGGCCCTCTCTTGAACAAAAGCGGTTCACTCCAATAGTAATGCCTCACATCCTTGAAGAACTTCTTCCTTTGGGCATAGGATAAACCGGGTGGCACCTCCTCACACACAAGGTAGTTCACAATGTCGGCATACCATGGCTCATTTCCCTTGGACACTTGAATCAAGCATTTTGCAATTGCTCATCCCGGAATGAGTCATCAATCGCGATGTCATCTCTCTCAATCTCCAATGGTGGGAGTCTACTAAGGTGGTCCGCCACAGAATTTTCAGACCCCTTTTTTTGTCCCAGATTTCCAAATCAAACTCTTGAAGAAGAAGGATCCCCCAAATCAAATGAGGCTTGACATCCTTCTTTGTAAGAAGATAACGGATCGCAGCATGATCCGTATACACAATGACCTTTGCTCCAACAAGATACGAGCGAAACTTCTCAAATGCATACACAACCGCTAGCAACTCTTTTTCGGTGGTAGCATAATTGAGTTGGGCATCATCTACCGTCTTGCTAGCATAATAGATGGCATGTGTACGCCCATCTTTCTTTTGCCCCAAAACAGCCCCGACGGCTACATCACTCGCGTCACACATGAGATTAAACGGTAAACTCCAATCCGGAGGTTGCATGATGGGTGCGGAAATCAAAGCATTCTTCAACCTACAAAAAGCCTCAAGGCAATCCTTTGAGAAAACAAACTCAACATCTTTCATTAGTAGGTTAGTAAGAGGCTTAGAAATCTTAGAGAAATCTTTTTAGATTCTCCGGTAAAAACCGGCATGCCCTAGAAAACTCCTTACCCCCTTCACCGAGGTAGGTGGTGGAAACTTCTCTATCGTCTCTATCTTAGCCCTATCAACCTCAATGCTACGGTTGGGCACCAAGTGTCCCAACACAATGCCTTCACTTACCATGAAGTGGCATTTTTCCCAATTCAAGACAAGATTTGTCTCCTCACATCTCTTAAGCACCAAAGACAAGTTAGCTAAACAATTATCAAATGAAGATCCATAAACAGTGAAATCATCCATAAACACGTCCATGATGTTTTCAATATACTCAGAAAAGATAGCCATCATACACCTTTGAAAGGTGGCGGGTGCATTACACAACCCAAATGGCATTCTCCTATATGCAAATGTACCCCAAGGACATGTGAATGTAGTTTTCTCTTGGTCATAGAGGTGGATAGGGATTTGGAAGAATCCACTATAACCATCTAAGTAGCAAAAGTGAGAATGTTGAGCTAATCTCTCTAGCATTTGGTCAATGAAAGGAAGAGGGAAGTGATCTTTCCTAGAGGCCACATTTAGTTTCCTATAGTCTATACACATCCTCCATCCCGTAAACGTCCTAATTGGGATTATTTCATTATTCTCATTGGTCACTATGGTCATCCCACCCTTCTTAGGAACCACATGCACGGGACTAACCCACTTACTATCCGAAATCGGGAAAATGATTCCCGTATATAGCAATTTAAGAATCTCTTTCTTTACTACTTGTTTTATGACATGGTTTTGTCTTCTTTGAGGTTCAATTGAAGGTTTATGATTATCTTCCATTAAGATCTTATGCATGCACAAAGAAGGTTTAATGCCAACTAAATCATCAATGGTGTATCAAATAGCCTTCCTATGCAATCTCAACTCATGCAACAATCTATTCAACTCATCATCATTCAAGCATGGATTAACAATCACCGGATAAGTAGAATCTTCACCAAGAAAAGCATACTTAAGATGAGAGGGGAGAGGTTTAAGTTCAAGTTTATGATGACCTTTATCGATTGGAGACGCTGCATACAATGTAGGTTGAGATGAATCCAAAGCTAATGAAGACGCCTCAAGGCTCCTTGAAGCTTGATAAACAACTAAGGCATTTTCTGGCAAAATCACGGTCTTAATCACGGCCTCTGGCAAAACCCCGGGCGTGGAATCTGAGAAGCTAGCAATTTGGAGCATTACAGAGAGTTCCATGGGACAAACCACGGCCATGGTTCTCTGTGCCAGACCGTGATTCCTACAGCTCTTCAACACACTTTCGTGTACTTCAAATTCAGCTCTTGCCTCCTCTTCCAATGCATCTAAGGCCTTGATTTCTGCATTACAATCATCCTCAACTCCTTCCTCCATCAAACTTAAGCTAAGAACCTTTTCCAAGGGGTCCTTGATCAAGATCGAGCTCACAACTTCTCTACATTCCTCTTGCTCGATAATGTTGAACACGTCTTCACCAAGAGCTGGCCCCTTCATCATTGTGGATAATTTGAACTTGATATTCTCTTCTCCAATGTTGAAAGAGAGAATCCCATTTTTGCAATCCACCAAACATCCGGATGTGGCCAAGAAAGGTCTCCCTAAGATGATGGGAACCGGATAGTCCGCCGGTATATCCAAAATAACGAAGTCTATTGGCACATAGAACTTCCCTAGTTGCAACAGTATGTCCTCCAAGATTCCAACCGGGTGAGTGATTGAACGGTCCGCCATGTAAAGGGTCATCTTGACCGGCTTTGGCTCTCCTAGCCCAACCTTGTTGCATAGTGCAAGCGGGATGATGCTTACACTTGCCCCAAGATCACATAGGGCTTCATACGTCACTTCTTCCACTCCAATTGGCACACAAAAGGATCCCGGATCTCTTAGCTTCGGAGGCATCTCCTCCTTCATGGTTTGGATCAATTTCGAGGACCTCTTTGTCATCCTCACTTCTCCATACTCCTCCAACTTCCTTTTATTGGAGAGTATTTCCTTAAAAAACTTGCCATATGCCGGCATACCTAGAATAGCATCCATGAACGGAATGTTAATATGCAATTTAGACATAAGTTCAAGGAATTTACCGAAGTGTTTGTCTAAACGAGCTCTTGCTTGTGATTGTGGGAATGGTAGTGGTGGCTTGTATGGAGGTGATGCCACATATGTTGGCTCATCATCCTTTCTCTAGCCTCCATCTTCTTGCAATGTCTCTTCCTCTATCACAACTTGCTTCCCTTTATCATTTCCCTTAGGTAAGGGATCCTTTATGCTCAGCCCACTCCTTGTTGTGATGGCCAACACTTGGCCTCTTGGGTTATCTTCGGTTCTTCCGTAAAGCTTTCCCGGATCTCTATGAGCTTCGCCCGCCTTTTTGGACACTTGTGCTTCCAACACCTTTTGAGCTTTAGAAATGGAAGTCACCGTGCTCTCAAGACCGCTCAACCTTTCAAGCAATTGCTCAAACATCATCTCGGTTCTATCCTTGGGAGGTTGAGTAAATCCAGGTGGAGGCTCTTGTGAAGCTGTAGGTGGTGGAGCTGCGCTTGTGGAGGCGGGAGGGTTCAAGGCTCCATCCGGGTTAGAATAGGAAAACCCAGGATGGCTGTGGTTAGGCCGGTAATTGTTGAATTGCCGGTTGTTGTTGTTGAAGTTCCTTGGGCCTTGATGGTTGTTGTAATTTCCCCTTCCCATGTAATTCACATCGTCCTCCTTGGAAGTCAAGTTTGCTTGCATTTGCACTTGAGGGCTTGCTTGACTCTTCAAAGTTGTAGCACACAACTCCCTCAAGGACTTAAGCTTATTATTGATTGCATCAAGCTTCAAATTACTCATGGTGACTTCACTCACCTCATATGCTCCCTCTTTCCTCCCATCACTCTTCCTATGAGAGTACTTTTCAATCACCAAAGCTTGTTTCTCTACAAATTCCCAAGCTTCATCCACATTCTTTTCCATGAAAGTCCTACCGGAAAGAGATTGAAGCTTGAATTGGCTATCTTCATCAAGTCCCTTGAAGTAGATCTCCAAAAGCTCTATTTTCGGTATACCATGGTGTGGACAATCTAGGAGAAGGTCTTTGAGCCTCTCCCAAGACTTGAATAGGCTTTCTCTATCCTTCATCACGAAGGCATTGATTTTCCCTCTTAACTCGGTAGTCTTGGAAGGTGGGAAGAACTTAGTCAAGAACTCGGTTGTCATTTCCTCCCAAGTACTCACACGCCCTAGGGGAATCGATTGGTACCAAGCAAGGCTTTATCCTTAAGAGAGAAGGAAAAAGCCCTAAGCTTATGGTTGTTGTTCTCTAACCTAGGCGGCCTTAGAGTCTCCATCAATATCTCCTAGTTCATCAAATGTTGATGAGGAGACTCTCCTTCCATCCCTCCAAATTGATTATGCCGGATCATTTGTAGAACTTGAGGGCGGAGCTCATAATCATGGGCTGCGGGATCTCCTAAGTTCACACCCGGACGGTGCACTCTTTGAGCCAGATCCATGCGTTGCCTTAACGTTTGTGGCTCCTCAATAGCAATGGACATAACCCGAATATTAACCGCCGGCTACGGTTGTGGTGGAGGTGGAGGTTGTTGACGATTAAGCTCTCTTTGTACAAGAGCTTGCCTAATCTCTTCAATCTCCCTCCTAGTTGCTTCTTGCCTCTCATTGGCAAGTCTTCTTTCATTCTCCAAGAGCTCATCTCTTAACCTAATTTGCTCTAAAGCCTCACCCAACTCAGCTTGAAGATCTCTTGCGGCCATCTCCTTCCCCTTTCTAATGCTCTTAGACCTAGCCTTAAGGGTTTTCAACGGTTCGGGATCGAATGGAGCTAAATCCTTGCCACGAGATCTTCGCATACACCTAAAGAGTGAGAGATGTCCTGAAAAATCAAAGACACACATCAAACGAGATCAAAAGAAACAAGAAAGACCTACACTATAAACAATCACAAAAATGACTTAATCTAGACCTAGTCCCCGGCAACAGCGCCAAAAACTTGTTACGCTAGAAACGTGACACTCAAAAGTCTTAAATTTATAACTCAATATATTTTCCTAACTCCTAGCGAACCCACAGTGTATGGGTCGTTTTGTAGTAAGGATACTATTCCAAGGTCGAACACAAAGACTAAGGTGAAATTGAGTCAATAGTGACTAAGGATAGTGAAGATCTAGACTAAGAAAAAAGAAAAAAAGAAAGAAATGAAAATCTCAAGGTTTTTGGTTTAGTTTTGTGGTGATCAATCAAGGATCACAAATCGTGCAAGATTAACAAACAACTAAGCTAGCAAACACAAAGAAACAAGCAAACACGAGATAGTTAATTAAAGATAGAGAAGCGGATTCTAGGGGTTAGAAATTCCGGTTATGGCATAGGACTCAAGCTATCTAGTCATTCTTTGGATCATCTATAGTATGTTGGGAGTGGGTGTTTCAAAAATGGGATCAATCACCGGGTAGGTCTCATGGTCCACTAGTCCGTTCCTAAGGTCTCATTACCGGGTAAGTCTCAAAGAACCTAAGGTTAGGAATTCTACACAAACCGGATTGCTATCTAGGGATCTAACCTCTCCTTACCAGGTAGGTCTCGGAAGGCAAGTCCTAAACATGAATCCTAGCACACTCAGTCCAATAGCGGCTAGTGAGGCTCACTACTACCTAGAGTTCATTATCTTCGGTACCTAAGGGCATGAATCACCGGGTAGGTCTCTTCTCACACTTAGTTGCTAACACTAGGTTACCCTAGGATAGATCTAGCTCAACAAACACTAGGATTTCAACAATCTAACAACCTAACACTTAGATTTATCAATACAAGCAAGTCAAACAGAATCACGGGCAGTTCCTCACTTCCACGGCCGTGGAACTACCTAGAACAGGCCGTGATTTACAACAGAGGCTAGGTTCAAGCAAACAAATCATCCAAAGGTACGTTTAAGTCTATCATATCATAGTCCAAGCCATAACCATCATTTCCTTACCCTAGAATCACATCTATTTAGCCAACAACATGCATCATCATAATCAAAATCATCAAGCATAAAATCATAGAGTCCATATCAAAAGGATGAAATGAAAGAGAGATGAAGCAAATAAAACAAGAAAAAAGAGCTGAATAAGTGTTAAAAGAGAGACTTACAACCCTTCAAAAGAAGGTTCAAATCGTTCTTACAACCCTAGAAAATGTTTCCAACAAACTTCACTCTAAAATCTAAGAAACTCTAAGAATGGTGTGTTCTTCTCCTCTTCTCCAATGGAAGTCTTTCTTCTCCTCCAAGAGTAGCTCCATTCCAATTCCAAAATGAGAGAGTATGGGAGAGAATGTGTGTGAGGTAAGGTGTGTAGTGGATCCCCCTTTAGAATCAGCCTACAAGGGTACTTATAGCCTTCACCATTTGTGAGAGTCGGTTATGGAGATCGTGGGACAGATGTCCCAGCTGTGCAGAGGGAATCACGGCCCATTCCACGGCCGTGGAACTCCTAGTGGCCCTGATTCTGGTGCTTCAGCCTTCTTTCGATCGTTGAGCCATGAGTTGGTGCAAGGCATGCACCAACATGGTCCTATGTGTTCTCCCTTGCTTCTAACTTGCTTCCCAATGAGTCCCAAGGTGTGTCATTATGAGAAACGATCCTTGGATGTGTCGATTAAACTCCGAAAGCTCCCAAAATACCTACAAAACATGCAAAAGTCCGTGTAGACGTCTATCTCAACAACATACATGAATGAAGTGCAATTTGTCACGAACTAATGCTAAACTATGCATGAATAGCGGGAAAAACTATCTAAATGGATGCCTAGACTAACGTCATAAATCGTGTTATCACTAATCGGTGACCACTGAGAATGCACGGGTTGATACTGGTGACTGTAGGTGGGGAGAGTCACCAGGAGATTGGATCATGAAGAGGGGCAACAAGAACGTGGAATATTCGTGGTGGTTGAATATCAGCAACAAAGAGGCATATCAAGGGATGTGAAATTATCTTACTCAAGTAACAAATTATCGATTCCAGCAAGTGATTGTAACGTACCGTATGGGGAGGGATTGTAACGATCTGGTGCAACCTTGTTAAGTCATGAGTTTGTCATATAGGGAAGGACACAGATTAGGGTAAGGGGGACTGAGAAGACAAAGAGGAAGGTGAGTCTTCTATGGTTATTGTGCGTAAAGGGGGAATATATAAGGGGATGTATGGTATGTTTGTTCTAAGGTAATGAATGTCATGTTTGCGCGAACAAAAGCTAAGTCAAGTGTTGTGACTCGCATGGCGAAGCCATAGTGGCTATGACGTGAAACGAAGAATCTGGATTTTAGCATCCCTTCAAGCTAGAGTTGGTAACGTTAGCACTTGGGAAGTAATGTGTTAGGTTTTCGGTGACGTGGGTGAGAATTTCACTTGGCATTCTCCATGGGACATACTGGTATGGTTGTGAAGTTGTTCATGGAATACCAAGAGATGCATAAGGTGACCAACAAGAGTAATAGAAGACCGAAGTTTTGAAGTTTGATGTTGACATAGGATGTACTAGAAGTATATGAAAGGTTGAGGTTAGAACATCTACGGTCGTATTGACATTAGATAAGAAAATGTAGTGTAGATTTCTACGCCTACTTGAAGAAAGGATGCCTATGATGAAAGCTGATGTAGAATACAAAGAGACCTCCCATATGTTAGGATGTAATACAAAGCAAAGAAGATTGTATCGAGTGGGTATAAGGTATGATCGAGTCTTGTAGTTAAGACCTTTGTGACTGGACACATGCGCGAGATCAGAAGATGTTACTATCATCATTCCTTTGAAGTGAGAAGAGGGATTAAGCTAAAGTATTACTTAACCAAGGCTTCAAGAGTCGGGAAATTAGAGCAAGTCTCTCGAGTTCTGTAGATGAAGGATCTTTGAAAGAGGACGGTGAACATAGTAGCTACAGAAGGAACAATACACGTGTTGAAGGACGTCACCCCAACCGGTCAGGGTGGACCACTTGTCAAATGTTAGGACTAGGTGGTGTCAGTTATTACGATATATGATGGGTAGAGAAAAGATAGAACCCCATATAGAACAGATTCCAATGCATCGGAATGTGAATTTTTCCACTAAGATTGATTTGGGCTCAACTCCCATTTCTAAGGCGCCGTACAAAAGGCATCAATAAATGATACCCGTAAGAATACTCAAATTGAGGATGCAATCAAAGGAGCAATTGCAAGGATTTGTTGATAAAGGTTCATTAGAACCAATGCACTGCCATAGAGAACACCAGAAGTTATCTTGAACTCTTGATTGAAGTTATATGGAAATATATGTTAAACTCTTGATTTGAAGTTATTATGAGAACACCAGAATTGTTATGAAAATGACAGACAATTCTCTCCAATTGAACATCGATTCCTGTGAGTCGAAGGACAAGTATTCCTTACAATGAATGGATGATCTACTCGATCGGTTACAAGGGTCGATAGTCTCTTATGAGAATTATTTAAGGTCTGATTGCCACCAATTGAAAATTCGAGTATGAGATATTGCAAGTACGACATTTTGGACCAATTAGAGTCACTACGAGATGTAGTTATTCCATATGGGCTTACTGATACCCGGATGAGATATTTCGGATCTACTCTTGAAAAAGAGAGATGTAGGACATGTTGTCTTAGGATGGCAAACCCCGAAAGATGTGGAAGATGTTACAAGTTTTCTTGATGTGTGATAACACGATTTATGACATTAGTCTAGGGATCGATTTAGATAGTTTTTCCCACTATTCATGCATAGTTTAGCATTGGTTCGTGACAAATAACACTTCTTTCATGTATGTTGTCGAGATAGACGTCTACACGGACTTTTGCATGTTTTGTAGGTATTTTGGGAGCTTTCGTAGTTTAATCGATACATCCAAGGATCATTCCTCATAATGACACACCTTGGGACTCATTGGGAACCAAGTTAGGAGCAAGGGAGAACACATAGGACCATGTTGGTGCATGCCTTGCACCAACTCATGGCTCAATGATCAAAAGAAGGCTGAAGCACCAGAATCACGGCCACTGGGAGTTCCACGGCCGTGGAATGGGCCGTGATTCCCTCTGCACAGCTGGGACAACTATCCCACGATCTCCATAACCGACTCTTGCAAATGGTGAAGACTATAAGTACCCTTGCAGGCTGATTCTAAAGGGGGGATCCACTACACACCTTACCTCACACACATTCTCTCCCATACTCTCTCATTGGAATTGGATTGGAGCTACTCTTGGAGGAGATGAAAGACTTCCATTGGAGAAGAAGAGAAGAGCACACCATTCTTAGAGTTTCTTAGTTTTTAGAGTGAAGTTTGTTGGAAACATTTTCTGGGGTTGTAAGAACGATCCGAACCTTCTTTTGAAGGGTTGTAAGTCTCTCTTTTAACATTTATTCAGCTTGTTTTTCTTGTTCTATTTGCTTCATCTCTCTTTCATTTCATCCTCTTGATATGGAATCCATTATTGTATTCTTGATGATTTTGATTGAGATGATGCATGTTGTTGGCTAAATAGATGTGATTCTAGGGTAAGGAAATGATGGTTATGGTTTAGACTATGATAGGATAGACTTAAACGTACCTTTGGATGAATTGTTTGCTCGAACCCATCCTCTGTTGTAAATCACAGCCTGTTCTAGTAGGTTCCACGGCTGTGGAAGTGAGGAACTGCCCGTGATTCTGTCTGACTTGCTTGTATTGATAAATCTAAGTGTTAGGTTGTTAGATTGTTGAAATCCTAGTGTTTGTTGAGCTAGATCTATCCTAGGGTAACCTAGTGATAGCAACTAAGTGTGAGAAGAGACCTACCCGGTGATTCTTGCCCTTAGGTACCGAAGATGATGAACTCTAGGTAGTAGTGAGCCTCACTAGCTGCTATTGGACTGAGTGTGCTAGGATTCATGTTTAGGACTTGCCTTCCCGAGACCTACCCGGTAAGGAGAGGTTAGATCCCTAGATGACATATCCGGTTTGTGTAGAATTCCTATCCGTAGGCTCTTTGAGACTTACCCGGTGATAAGACCTTAGGAATGGACTAGTAGACCATGAGACCTACCCGGTGATTGATCCCAATCTAGAAACACCCACTCCCAACATACTATAGTTGATCCAAGGAATGACTAGATAGCTTGAGTCCAATGGCATAATGATGACATGAATTATGACCTATTTTTAGGCATGTATTTATATAGATTTTCCCTTTATTTTGCATGCATAGACATACATTCATGGCATTTATGGTTATATTTACCTACTTTGCAAGACTAGAGGTCTACACAGAGTTTTATTGCATTTGCAGGTAATTTGGCGAATTATGGAGCAAAAATGGCACATTTAAGGATTAAGCCTTGAAGCGGGACAAAAAGGAGCATAAAAGGAATTTAGGACGCGCCAAAGTATTCTCTGATACTGTCGGACGCGGCCCAAAGTATCTTCTGATACCGCCTGACGGCCCAAAGTATTCTCTGATACCGTCTGACGCGCCAAAGTATTTTCTGATACCTTATGATGCGGCCCAGAGTATCTTCTGATACCAGCGGATTCGACCTATTTTCAGCCCAAATATTTAGGGTTTTGTCTTTAAACCCTAGATTGACCCCTACAAATATTCGAGAGCCTTCAACATTGAAGAGAGCCAAAACCTCCAAAGGGAGTCAATTTCTCCAAAGGGAGACTTAGGGAGAGTCAATTTCGCCGGACGACGGTGACAGCCCCGGGACTTGGAGTTAAATTCTCCAAAGGATACTTAGAGAGGCAGACTTGGAGGTCTTGCTATTTGGAGGGAAGATTTGGGGAAGGACGCACTTCCCTTTTTGCGAAGTTGGAAGATTTTAGGGTTTCATTTGAAGGCGGATTGACATCCCGTTCTTCTTTGTTCCTTGAGATTTGTGAGAGATTCTTATTCTATCCTACATCTATTGAACGCAAGTTACGTTTGAGTTTTATTGACATTGGTTTTGTGTTTGTTATTGAGATTTCAAGGTTTTACCTTTTCTCCCTTTCATATTTAATTATTCATATCATAATGATGATTATTGGCTAAAACCCTTTAGCAATTCTAAGGTGAAGGGTTGATAGTTGTGGCTTAGATAATGATAGATCGATTGTAAATTGATTGGATCCTGAGAGTTAGAGAAATATCGTCGACACCCTAAATCACGGCCTGTTCTTAGGTTTCCACGGCCGTGATTCTCAAGAACTACCCGTGATTTACTTCAGTTTACGAACCTTGCTTTTACTTTAATTCAAAGTTAAAGATTTGCTTTAACTTAGTTTAGGCTTGCCCTTTTCTAGGTGGTAGTGAAGCCTCAACAACCTCTACCTCGATTGTGGGTGTCATAACCTCAATCGGTTAAGTTAGTCTTGACCTTTGGATTACAAGTTTGGGTATTTGACATTAATTCTTGCCTTTAGAATCTTTCTATATTGAAGCCTCAACAACCTGTATAGAGAGTTTCTTATAGGTGAGTCATATAAGGTTTTTGGAACTTCACCGTACGATTACCTTACATTAGTATACCTTTGCATATCTCAACTCTGTCTTTATATCGTTAAGTACATCTTGAATCGATTGCCACAGCTGGATACCTGGATCTTTAGGGTTGCTGTTTTCCCAATATATTTGCAAAGCTTTACCCTTTTACTTGCTTGACAACTCTACAACTGAATTTGTTCCCCCCAAATCCCTGTGTTCGATACTCTGGAATACTTGCTAATCTACGCCGATCCATACACTGCGGGTTCGCTTGCTTTTATTCTAGTTTTATAAATTTAAAACTTGATTGCACGCACGCTAAGTGGCGAACACATAACCGGAATTTCTAACCCCTAGAATCGCTTTTCTCTCTTTGAATATCCATCTCTTGTTTGTGTTTGTTATTTAGCGTTGCTAGCTTAGTTGTTTGTTAATCTTGCATGATTTGTGATCCTTGATTGATCACCACAAAACCAAACTAAAAACATTGAGATTTTCATTTCTTATTTCTTTCTCTTTTCTTAGCCTAGGTTTACACTATCCTTAGTCACTATTGATTCAATTTCACCTTAGTCTTTGTGTTCGACCTCGGAATAGTATCCTTACTACAAAACGACCCATACACTGTGGGTTCGCTAGGAGTTAGGAAAAATATATCGAGTTATAAATTTAAGACTTTTGCGTGTCATGTTTCTAGCGTAACAAGTTTTTGGCACCGTTGCCGGGGAATAGGTCTAGATTGAGTCATTTTTATGATTGATTATAGTGTAGGTCTTTCTTGTTGCTTTTGATCTCGTTTGGTTTGTGTCTTTGATTTTTCAGGACATCTCTCACTCTTTAGGTATATGCGAAGATCTCGTGGCAAGGATTTAGCTCCATTTGGTCCTGAACTAGAGAAAACCCTTAAGGCTAGGTCTAAGAGCATTAGAAAGGGAAAGGAGATGGCCGCAAAAGATCTTCAAGCTGAGTTGGATGAGGCTTTAGAGCAAATTAGGTTAAGAGATGAGCTCTTGAAGAATGAAAGGAGACTTGCCAATGAGAAGCAAGAAGCAACTAGGGGGAGATTGAAGAGATTAGGCAAGCTCTTGTGCAAAGAGAGCTTAATCGTCAACAACCTCCACCTCCACCACAACCGCAGCCGGCGGTTAATATTCGGGTTATGCCCATTGCTATTGAGGAGCCACAAGCGTTAGGGCAACGTATGGATCCGGCTCAAAGAGTGCACAGTCCAGGTGTGAACTTAGGAGATCCCGCAACCCATGATTATGAGCTCCGCCCTCAAGTTCTACAAATGATTCGGCATAATCAATTTGGAGGGATGGAAGGAGAGTCCCCTCATCAACATTTGATGAACTACAAGATATTGATGGAGACTCTAAGACCGCCTAGGTTGGAGGACAACAACCATAAGCTTAGGGCTTTTTCCTTCTCTCTTAAGGATAAAGCCTTGACTTGGTACCAATCGATTCCCCTAGGGCGTGTGAGTACTTGAGAGGAAATGACAACCGAATTCTTGACTAAGTTCTTCCCACCTTCCAAGACTACTGAGTTAAGAGGGAATATCAATGCCTTCGTGATGAAGGATAGAGAAAGCCTATTCAAGTCTTGGGAAAGGTTCTAAGACCTTCTCCTAGATTGTCCACACCATGGTATACCGAAAATAGAGCTTTTGGAGATCTACTTCAAGGGACTTGATGAAGATAGCCAATTCAAGCTTCAATCTCTTTCCGGTGGGACTTTCATGGAAAAGAATGTGGATGAAGCTTGGAAGTTTATAGAGAAACAAGCTTTGGTGATTGAAAAGTACTCCCATAGGAAGAGTGATGGGAGGAAAGCGGGAGCATATGAGGTGAGTGAAGTTACCATGAGTAACTTCAATCTTGATGCAATCAACAACGACCTTAAGTCTTTGAGGGAGTTGTGTGCTACAACTTTGAAGAGTCAAGCAAGCCCTCAAGTGCAAGTGCAAGCAAACTTGTCTTCCAAGGAGGAAGATATGAACTACAAGGGTGTGAACTACAAGGGAAGGGGAAACTACCACAACTATCAAGGCCCAAGGAACTTGAACAATAACCGGCAATTCAATAATTACCGGCCTAACCACAACCATCCCGGATTTTCCTATTCTAACCCGGATGGAGCCTTGAAACCTCACGCTTCTACAACCGCAGCTCCCCTACCTAAGGCTTCACAAGAACCTCCACCCGAATTTACTCAACCTACAAAGGATAGAACCGAGATGATGTTTGAGAAATTGCTTGGGAGGTTGAGCGGTCTTGAGAGCACGGTGACCTCCATTTCTAAAGCTCAAAAGGTGTTGGAAGCACAAGTGTTCCAAAAGGTGGGTGAAGCTCATAGAGATCCGGGAAAACTTCTTTGAAGAACTGAAGATAACCCAAGAGGCCAAGTGTTGGCTATTACAACAAGGAGTGGGCTGAGCATGAAGGATCCCTTACCTAAGGGAAATGACAAGGGAAAGCAAGTGGTGATAGAAGAAGAGCCATTGCAAGATGGAGGAAAGAGCAAGGATGATGAGCCAACATATGTGGCACAACCTCCATACAAGCCACCACTACCATTCCCACAATCACGAGCAAGAGCTCGTTTGGACAAACACTTCGGTAAATTTCTTGAACTTATGTCTAAATTGCATATTAATATTCCGTTCATGGATGCTATTCTAGGTATGCCGGTATATGGCAAGTTTTTGAAGGATATACTCTCCAACAAGAGGAAGTTGGAGGAGAATGGAGATGTGAGGATGACAAAGAGGTCCTCGGAATTGATTCAAACTATGAAGGAGGAGATGCCTCCTAAGCTAAGAGATCCGGGATCCTTTTTGTAACGACCCGATGTTTAAATAACTCAAGACGTCACTAGGCTAAGGACCACACAGTGGGTCCCATCAGTTAGCTTGACAACAACTTCACAAATAGGACCTTGCAACAAGAAGCACGAAGAAATAATGAAAACATTCAACCTGTCATTTAGAAAACATTTACATAACAACCATGCATGCAGTTAGTATGTATATCCCAAAACGACACTTCAAAACATGACACCTGAACAGGTGTCTTAAAACTTCAGCCTGAAATCAACATGTGTACATAGTTGCACACAACCAACAAAAGACTCGCTTGCAAGCGATTAGTTTCAAAAGTAGTTCAACCAACCCTTCGGTTAACACTGCCTCGGCTGCCCACTTCCTGCAGCTAACATCCTTGAAGCGTTCCTATGTTCGGTATTACCTAAAAATATTCGGTTTAAAACCATTAGCTACTGATCATAATCTATCCACGAGAGATTATATCATCACATCACAACACAGCAAATATATTCAAATACCATATACCGTGCTCATGAGATGATATCATGCTTTTATGAATGATGCACGTGAATGCAGTATGAAATTTACAATTTGCGATCCCGGACCAAATCCGGAATCATTGCTTATACGGTTCTGGCTTTGGTGTGAGCTCACCATTGCACAGATTAGGTTAATTCAGACATTTGCTCTTAGGTCGTAGCCAGACTGATCAAGTCTATGGGCCAGGCTTTCTCGTGGTGGGTTATGGTCTTAACCCCTAACCACATGCAACATTTTGCCATTCATGTTAATGCAAACATTTACCATTTTCATTATGTGTGCGACCCGAACCTGAAGTCCATCAGACTCGGTGTCATTCTTATACAAACGCAAGTGATCCGGGCTTGGCCGAGCTCCGGCATTCACCGCAATAGCTAGCGACCTGGCTAATGGTTAGCTCAGAGTCTTAAACAATTTACATACTATTGACCTTTACAGGTCATCATCATATCGCATGCCTCAAAAGGCTTATCATCTCATACATTATCATGTTTCAACAAGCTTATCATGTCATTCAATACCACACCTCAATAGGCTAACACATGTTCATTTAACCATTTCTCATAATTATGACATGATAATAATCACAACAACATTAAGCATGCTTTACACATCATAACGTCATTTTCATCATAAAACACATCAAGCATGCTTTACACATAATACATCTCAATGCATATCAACATTCACATTTCAACACAACAAGGCATTTCAAAACAACAACACATATCAACACAGTGAGATATAAATCTCTCAGGCACGGGTTTCTGCAGATCGAAGCTAAGTAAGTCCGAAGACTTACCTGGATACGCTCACTTAGCAACTAAGTTATAGTTAGTCTACCGTCTTCAACACCACCTGTCGAGAATATCATATTCCTCGTATTAAACTTCTTGCTTCAAACATCAATTAAATTCATTCCTTTGAATTTAATTAGCTTATAGCGTTTTCTAGATTCTTAATTTAATTAATTAATCTTTAATTAATTAATTAAATTTCACCAGAATAACGTTTTGCCCGCAGGCAGTTTCTGAACCCAACTGTTACCAGATCTCATCAAACAAATATCCCATAATCACCATAATAAAGTAACGAGCATAATGGAATTTCCATTTATCCATTTTGACAAGCTTAAGGTCAATTTAGGCCAAATCGCAATACTGAAAATGAATAAATTCATAACTTATTCGTTACTAACCCGATTGACGATCCGAAAGAAGATTCGGAATCACAACGACGCAGGCTACGCTCGGACACCATCAGATTCACCGGAACTTGGACGGCGCCACCAGCCAAAACACTAATATGCTCGACCAGCTCTTTATGTGCTCGGAAAAACACAAACTCGGTACCGATATGAAGAGGATGAAGAGAGGAATCCAAAAACTCAAACGGATTTGAAATCGGATTAGAAACGGAGAGTAGATCTGAATTTGAAGGTTGAGAGAAATCAGAACTTTTACGAGGAAACGTGAAAGTAAATGAATTAATAAAAGAATTTCCGCTATATATAGCGAAGTCGATAGTTATCCTTTTAACAAAATCGATAGTTATCCTTTTACCGATCCAAAGGCGGTTTGAGCCCCTTCTCCAAACTTCTCAAAATTGGAATAATAAATCCGGCATATTGTTTGGATAATTATTCCGCAACTTTCTCGGAAAACGTGTATTCCTAAGTCGTATTTCTTAGCCGCTAAGAAACGAAATAGCGGCTCTTTTGGCCATTTTGCCTTTCCATGTTATTTCATATCTAGAACATACCCAATGTCCTGATCATTTCTCTCAACTGCATTTTTGTTAATTGAAGCTCCCAAATGCTCCAAATAATACCAGAGGGTAAAAATTATTCCCCGGAGGAAAAAGTAAAAATTTCCTCATAAGTCCAAATTTACGTCAAGATCGTGACGGTGGAATTCCTACTCGTCATCTACACACTATTCGCGGTTTATGGGCCAATTGATATCGATGATTAACTTAATCACCCTTAATCATCCTTTATTAGGATTCGAAAATCATAGCTTTTACATCACACACCCCTTAAAAAAAAGTTTCTCCCAAAACTTTAGTACACAGTTCATCAGAATACTGAATCTATCAATCACATAATTAACCTATCTTTGCATTTCATACAAGCATAAGTTATTACCAAGTTAGAAGGGGTTATCAAGCTCACACTAGTGAAGTCTATCACTTCCTATGTTAGCAAACACAAATCAATTCGCACACACATAAATCACATAAACATAGAACCATATAAGCACATTAGTTAGTGGAAAAGTTAGGAACTAATTTTCGCCTCTATCCAAATCACCGATCAAAGAACTAAGCACCTCTGGATAATTTCTCTCCATGTGTTCAACTGTTTCCCATGTAGCCTCTTCCATTCTCCTTCGGGACCACTGGATCCTCACTAATGGAATTTCATTATTCATTAACTTCTTCATCTTTCTGTCTAACACGGCCATAGGGAACCTGGCATAGGTCTGGTCAGGCTCTATCTCGATAGCATCATAGTTGAGTACATGACTCGGATCTGGTTGATACTTTCTTAGTTGTGATACATGAAACACTGGATGAACTCCATCCATTGTTGGTGGTAATGCTAAACGATAAGCCACTTTACCAACTTTTTCCAAAATCTCAAACGGTCCAATATACCGAGGACTTAACTTCCCCTTGATACCAAACCGTTTGACTCCACGAGTCGGTGAAACTTTCAGCCAAACGTGTATCCCTGTTTTCAAACTCTAGCGGACGTCGACGCTTATCAACATAAGATTTTCGTCTACTATGTGCAACCAATATCCTTCCTCGAATCAAAGCAACTTTTTCAATATCACTTTTAACTTTGTCTGGATCCATATCAATGACATCGGCAGGCTCATCCCAACACAATGGGGTTCGACATTCCCTTTCGTACATTGCTTTATATGGTGCCATCTCAATGGATGCAAGCCAAATTTTTTTGTAAATGAACTCGGCTCAAGGTAAATGATGTGTCCATAGTAGCCCCCAATCAAGTACACAAGACCCCAACAAGTCATTCAAGGTTTGAATAATCCTTTTTGACTGACCATCTGACTGTAGATGAAACTCTATTGTAAAATTTAACTTGGTTGCCATTACTATATGTATTCGATTCCAACATTTGGAAGTAAATCGTCCATCTCAATTTGAAACTATGGTCTTAGGAACTCCATGTAATCTGACTATCTGATTCACGAATTCCTCTGCTAACTTGTTCACAACCCAAGTTTCCTTGATAGGAATAAATCTTGCAGTCTTTGTTAATCGATCAACCACCACCCATATGGAGTCATAAACCTTACTACTACGTAGAGTGGTTACAAAATCCATGGTGATGTGTTCCCATTTCCACTCCGGTATCTCCAATGATTGGAGTTCTCCTCCTGGCCTTTGGTGTTCAATTTTAACTTGTTGACATGTTTGACACCTTGACACAAACTCAACAATACCTTTCTTCATACCTTGCCACCAAAAGTAAGGTTTAATATCCCGATACATCTTGTTCGATCCTGGATGTATGGAATATGGTGTTGCATGGGCTTCCACAAGAATCTTTTTTCTAATCTCTTCATCTTGTGGAATACATACTCTTCCCTGATATCTCATTATATTGTCAGTATCGATATGGAAATCTGAAGATTCACCATTTCCGATCACTGACCTTATTTTGATTAAATTAGGACAACTTAGTTGTTTTTGTTGAATTTCCTTCAACCAATTGGGCACTACCTCCAAGGTACACAGATACCCTTGTTCTTTCTGAACACATATTTCAATGCCACTACAAATCAGATCTTTTTGTATTTCAACTTGTACAGTTAATCGAGCAATCGATTTTTCTTGAGCTGACTTCCTACTCAAAGCATCAGCCGCCCTATTAGATTTACCAGGATGATATAGTATCTCTAAGTCATAATCCTTTATCAACTCCAACCACCTTCTTTGTCTCATATTCAACTCTTTTTGAGTGAAAATGTACTTTACACTCTTGTGATCTGTCATGATCTTACACGTCGTCCCAAATAGGTAATGCCGCCAAATCTTAAGTGCATGAACTACTGTTGCTAACTCCAAGTCATGTGTAGGGTAGTTCTGCTCATATTGTCTCGGTTGTCTTGATACATAGGCGATGAATCTTTCATTTTGCATCAAGACGCATCCCAAGCCCATTTTAGATGCATCACTGTAAACAATGAACTCTAGTGTTCCATTCGGCTGAGCTAACACAGGTGCGGTAGTCAACCTCTTCTTTATCTCTTCAAAGCTTGCTTGACATTTTTCAGTCCACATAAACTTTGCCTTCTTCTGAAGTAGGTTGGTCATAGGTCTTGCTATGATGGAAAACCCTTTTACAAAACGTCTATAGTATCCTGGTAATCCTAGGAAACTAAGTATCTCTTTGACGTTCTTGGGTGGTTCCCATGCTAGCACGGTTTCGATCTTGGATGGGTCAAATTTGACTCCATCTGCAGTAATCAATGCGTCCCAAGAATGTTACTTCTTTCATCCAGAAGTCACACTTGGACAACTTAGCATAAAGCTTTTCTTTCCTCAATACTTGAAGAACTGCTTTCAAATGCTTTGCATGCTCTTCACTACTTCGCGAATAAACCAATATATCATCTATAAAGACCACAACCAACCTATCCAAGTATCCAATGAAGATCCGATTCATCAATTCCAAAAATACAGCAGGTGTGTTGGTTAACCCAAATGGCATAACCACGAACTCGTAGTGTCCATACCGAGTCCTGAATGCTGTCTTATGGACGTCATCTTCTTGAATCTTCAACTGGTGATAGCCTGACCGTAGGTCTATCTTGGAGAACACCTTTGATCATTGTAACTGATCTAACAAATCATCAATTCGTGGCAGTGGATACTTGTTCTTAATCGTCATCTTATTCAGTTCTCTATAGTCGATACATAGCCTCATTGTACCATCCATTTTTCTTCACGAACAATACTGGCGCTCCCCATGGTGATACACTTGGCCGAATAAATCCTTTATCTGCCAATTCTTCCAACTGCTTCTTCAACTCAAGCATTTCCACAGGTGCCATTCTGTACGGAGCTTTAGAAATTGGTCTAGTTCTAGGCTCTAGATCGATTCTAAAGTCAACTTGCCTAGTAGGTGGCAATCCAGGTAATTCATCTTGAAAAACATCCTTAAACTCGTGTGCAATTGGAATGTCTTTCAATGGAAACTTCCCTTCTTTCTCCAGAGCATAGCATAAATATGCTTCACATCCTTTCCTTACCAGCTTACTTGCTTTCATCGCAGAGATCATTACCAATGGTCCTTGTAAATCACCTCCTTTGAATACATGACAAGTTCCATCCTTAGCTAACATCACTACTGTTAGAAATTCCGCATCTATCTTATCCATATACTTGATCATCCAATCAATGCCTAGAATCACGTCATCATTATCCAATCCGGTAATAAGGATATCGGTTAGCTACTTTACTTGCCTAGTTTCCACGTAAACTTTGACTTTCTCCACCTCTCACATTAGGACAAGATCCTTGAGTTAACATTATCCCCTAGCCTCACAAACTTTATCATATCTCTAGGTTAACTACATTTGAAACATGTAGTTGGACTTTTTTTTTTCAGTCCTTCTTGTAATAATTTAGGTCTCCACAATTTAAAATGTTCTTCCCTCCAATTTCTCTTATGATCATGGTTGTGGAGAAGACCTTGTTTCTTGACTCACACGTCTCGTACTCGCAGGTTCAAGAAACTTGGAGTAGACTTCTGCCTCTTTCCTCCAAATGTTGCTTCCAGGAAAGACTTTAACGTACAAGTTAGTCCAAATCCGACTCTTGAAAGTCTCGTAATCCACGATGATTGCACAATTTCTCATCCACCAATATGCACCAATGTTCGGCATGAAGGTTGCTGCAAGTTTCATCTTATACTTTTCTAGCTCTTCAATGTCCCCAAAAGTCATGTTTATGTGGTTCAGCCGCCAATCAACTTGCATTACATAAGCTCCTGCAAACAGTAACACATCTCTTCTTTTGATGGCCTTAGTCACTTCTCTAATGAAGTTCACTACCTTCTTGTTCCTCCTATGGAACTTCTAGTGTTTGGGGTTCAATAACTCATGCTTGCCCTTGCGTTTCTATCATAGCAATAGCCCTTTCTACTGCTATATTCTTGCATCTTCACATCTCATGTAGCTCGATGGGTAGAAGTACTTGACCTTGACCACTTACTTTAAACATTATACTCTCATGTACTTCTAGCTTGTCTTACTTCCACTAACACACTTGCACATTGTGCTCCCATTGACATAATCGTAATGAAACTGCAACTTCCTTGTCTCTTAATCAAAACGCTTACGGTTGCCTTTATCACGGTTTCGACAAACCGGAACATTCACGATCGTTCTCTCTTCATATATCCACTACTTATAACAATAGTGATATCTATAAGAATACTATGATCTTAACAAGTTAGAGAGAGAGAGAACTACACTTACAAGGAGTCACGCTGAGGAGTGGAAGGCAGTGTCTTTACCCACAATCCCGACTATGCATATGATTTTAAATTCATTAAAATCATGTTAGTAATTTCCAAAATCTTTTGAAAACTTAAATGTCCTTTCAAAACCAACCCGGACTAGGTTGTAGTTAGGTTGAACTATCATGTCTCATCTCAAGTCACATGTGCCCTTGTTGTCAACCTAAGCTCTGATACCAATCTGTAACGACCCGAGTTTTAAGTAACTCAAGACGTCACTAGGCTAAGGACCACACAGTGGGTCCCATCAGTTAGCCTGACAACAACTTCACAAATAGGACCTTGCAACAAGACGCACGAAGAAATAATGAAAACATTCAACCTGTCGTTTAGAAAGCATTTACATAACAACCATGCATGCAGTTAGTATGTATATCCCAAAACGACACTTCAAAACATGACACCTGAACAGGTGTCTTAAAACTTCAGCCTGAAATCAACATGTGTACATAGTTGCACACAACCAACAAAAGACTCGCTTGCAAGCGATTAGTTTCAAAAGTAGTTCAACCAACCCTTCGGTTAACACTGCCTCAGCTGCCCACTTCTTGCAGCTAACATCCTTGAAGCGTTCCTATGTTCGGTATTACCTAAAAAGATTCGGTTTAAAACCGTTAGCTACTGATCATAATCTATCCACGAGAGATTATATCATCACATCACAACACAGCAAATATATTCAAATACCATATACCGTGCTCATGAGATGATATCATGCTTTTATGAATGATGCACGTGAATGCAGTATGAAATTTACAATTTGCGATCCCGGACCAAATCCGGAATCATTGCTTATACGGTTCTGGCTTTGGTGTGAGCTCACCATTGCACAGATTAGGTTAATTCAGACATTTGCTCTTAGGTCGTAGCCAGACTGATCAAGTCTACGGGCCAGGCTTTCTCGTGGTGGGTTATGGTCTTAACCCCTAACCACATGCAACATTTTGCCATTCATGTTAATGCAAACATTTACCATTTTCATTAGGTGTGCGACCCGAACCTGAAGTCCATCAGACTCGGTGTCATTCTTATACAAACGCAAGTGATCCGGGCTTGGCCGAGCTCCGGCATTCACCGTAAAAGCTAGCGACCTGGCTAATGGTTAGCTCAGAGTCTTAAACAATTTACATACTATTGACCTTTACAGGTCATCATCATATCGCATGCCTCAAAAGGCTTATCATCTCATACATTATCATGTTTCAACAAGCTTATCATGTCATTCAATACCACGCCTCAATAGGCTAACACATGTTCATTTAACCATTTCTCATAATTATGACATGATAATAATCACAACCACATTAAGCATGCTTTACACATCGCAACGTCATTTTCGTCATAAAACACATCAAGTATGCTTTACACATAATACATCTCAATGCATATCAACATTCACATTTCAACACAACAAGGCATTTCAAAACAACAACACATATCAAAAC
Source organism: Fagopyrum homotropicum (assembly GCA_033239125.1). Lineage (NCBI taxonomy): Eukaryota > Viridiplantae > Streptophyta > Magnoliopsida > Caryophyllales > Polygonaceae > Fagopyrum > Fagopyrum homotropicum. The sequence goes on from BSWB01000003.1 coordinate 67,117,383, forward strand.
AGTGAGATATAAATCTCTCAGGCACGGGTTTCTGCAGATCGAAGCTAAGTAAGTCCGAAGACTTACCTGGATACGCTCACTGAGCAACTAAGTTATAGTTAGTCTACCGTCTTCAACACCACCTGTCGAGAATATCATATTCCTCGTATTAAACTTCTTGCTTCAAACATCAATTAAATTCATTCCTTTGAATTTAATTAGCTTATAGCGTTTTCTAGATTCTTAATTTAATTAATTAATCTTTAATTAATTAATTAAATTTCACCAGAATAACGTTTTGCCCGCAGGCAGTTTCTGAACCCAACTGTCACCAGATCTCATCAAACAAATATCCCATAATCACCATAATAAAGTAACGAGCATAATGGAATTTCCAGTTATCCATTTTGACAAGCTTAAGGTCAATTTAGGCCAAATCGCAATACTGAAAACGAATAAATTCATAACTTATTCGTTACTAACCCGATTGACGATCCGAAAGAAGATTCGGAATCACAACGACGCAGGCTACGCTCGGACACCATCAGATTCACCGGAACTTGGACGGCGCCACCAGCTAAAACACTAATATGCTCGACCAGCTCTTTATGTGCTCGGAAAAACACAAACTCGGTACTGATATGAAGAGGATGAAGAGAGGAATCCGAAAACTCAAACGGATTTGAAATCGGATTAGAAACGGAGAGTAGATCTGAATTTGAAGGTTGAGAGAAATCAGAGTTTTTACGAGGAAACGTGAAAGTAAATGAATTAATAAAATAATTTCCGCTATTTATAGCGAAGTCGATAGTTATCCTTTTAACAAAGTCGATAGTTATCCTTTTACCGATCCGAAGGCGGTTTAAGCCCCTTCTCCAAACTTCTCAAAATTGGAATAATAAATCCGACATATTGTTTGGATAGTTATTCCGCAACTTTCTCGGAAAACTTGTATTCCGAAGTCGTCTTTCTTAGCCGCTAAGAAACGAAATAGCAGCTCTTTTGGCCATTTTGCCTTTCCATGTTATTTCATATCTAGAATATACCCAATGTCCTCATCATTTCTCTCAACTGCATTTTTATTAATCGAAGCTCCCAAATGCTCCAAATAATACCAGAGGGTAAAAATTATTCCCCGGAGGAAAAAGTAAAAATTTCCTCATAAGTCCAAATTTACGTCAGGATCGTGACGGTGGAATTCCTACTCGTCATCTACACACTATTCGTGGTTTATGGGCCAATTGATATCGATGATTAACTTAATCACCCTTAATCATCCTATATTAGGATTCGAAAATCCTAGCTTTTACACTTTTGTGTTCCAATTGGAGTGGGAGAAGTGAAGTATGAAGCCCTATGTGATCTTGGGGCAAGTGTAAGCATCATCCCGCTTGCACTTTGCAACAAGGTTGGGCTAGGAGAGCCAAAGCCGGTCAAGATGACCCTTTACATGGTAGACCGTTCAATCACTCACCCGGTTGGAATCTTGGAGGACATACCGGTGCAACTCGGGAAGTTTATGTGCCGATATATTTTGTTGTCTTGGACATCCCGGCAGACTATCCGGTTCCCATCATCTTGGGGAGACCTTTCTTGGCTACATCGGGATGCTTGGTGGATAGCAAAAATGGAATTCTCTCTTTCAACATTGGAGAAGAGAATATCAAGTTCAAATTATCCACAATGATGAAAGGGCCGACCCTTGGTGAATATGTGTTCAACATTGTCGAGCAAGAGGAGTGTAGAGAAGTTGTGAGCTCGATCTTGATCAAGGACCCCTTGGAGAAGGTTCTTAGCTTAAGTTTGATGGAGAAAGGAGTTGAGGATGATTGTAATGAAGAAATCAAGGCCTTAGATGCATTGGAAGAGGAGGCAAGAGCTGAATTTGAAGTACACGAAAGTGTGTTGAGGAGCTGTAGGAATCACGGTCTGGCACAGAGGACCACGGCCGTGGTTTGTCCCGTGGAACTCTCTAGAGTGCTCCACGGTGCTAGCTTCTCAGATTCCACGCCCAGGGTTTTGCCAGAGACCGTGATTTTGCCAAAGAGTGCCTTAATGGTTGATCAAGCTACATTGTATGGAGCGTCTCCAATCAATAAAGGTCCTCCTAAACTTGAACTTAAACCCCTCCCCTCTCATCTTAAGTATGCTTTTCTTGGTGAAGATTCTACTTATCCGGTGATTGTTAATGCATGCTTGAATGATGATGAGTTGAATAGATTATTGCATGAATTGAGATTGCATAGGAAGGCTATTGGCTATACCATTGATGATTTAGTTGGCATTAAACCTTCTTTGTGCATGCATAAGATCTTAATGGAAGACAATCACAAACCTTCAATTGAACCTCAAAGAAGACTAAACCCAATCATGAAAGAGGTAGTAAAGAAAGAGATCCTTAAGTTGCTAGAAGCGGGAATCATTTTCCTGATTTCGGATAGTAAATGGGTTAGTCCCGTGCATGTGGTTCCTAAGAAGGGTGGGATGACCGTAGTGACAAATGAGAATAATGAATTAATCCCAACTAGAACGGTTACGGGTTGGAGGATGTGTATAGACTATAGGAAACTAAATGTGGCCTCTAGGAAAGATCACTTCCCTCTTCCTTTCATTGACCAAATGCTAGAAAGATTAGCTCAACATTCCCATTTTTGCTACTTAGATGGCTATAGTGGATTCTTCCAAATCCCTATCCACCCTAGAGCTGATACACTCTGGGTTGTCCCGACCGGCCCGGCCCGACCGCCCGCTAAAAAGACCGGGTATGGACAAGGGAAAAGCCCGGCCCGGACGGACCACCGGGCCGGATCCGGTCATAGTGAAAAGCCCGGTCGGGCTGCATGCCCGGCCCGAATTGTTTTTATATATATTATTAGTAAGAAACCCTAGAAGCCTTCACACTCTTTTTTCACCCGCTCTTCATCCTTCTTAGTTCTCACATAGGCGGCCGCCTCCTTTCTCTGAGTTTTGGCCTCAGTGCCTCCCTTCTCTGAGTCCTCGACATCGGCATCTGTCATCGGCCCCCAGTCTCTCCTCGGCATCGCTTCTTGTGGTCTCTCATTTACCTCAACGCCTCAGTTTCTGATTTGGGATTCTGACGTCGCTGAGTCGCCTCTCCTCAGCTCTCACAGAGTTGCCTCTCCTAGGCCCTCTCCTCTCTTCACATGTTGTCGCATCTCCTCTTTTCGCCTAACATCTGAATCGGGTCCAGTCCTCTCCTCGTCTGTTGGCGCATCTCCACAAATCTCTTCATGTTCTCTACAGATCCTGTCTTCAGGCTCATCTTTGAATCGGAATCGAAACCTTCAAACATCACTTGTACTTAAATGGTTCCTTGTTGCTTGTTATATGAATGGTTCCTTGTTGCTTGTTATATGAATCTTGATGTTGCTAGTTTGTATGTTTTGCTCCCTGTAAATCCTCATTTTGGGATGTATTAATTTACCGATTTAAAAAAAGGGGGTTTTTTAGCTTTTGTTAATAGGGAAAAAAAATTAACCGGGTGTCCGGCGGGTGGCCCGGCCCGGCTTGGCGGACGGGTACGGACATGCTTCGAAGCCCGGAACCCGGGCTTAGCCCGGATCCGGCCCGGACATCCGTGCAAGAAATTGGAAGAAGCCCTGTCCGAATCCGGCCCGGATCGAGAAAGTATCAGCTCTGACCAAGAGAAAACTACATTCACATGTCCTTGGGGTACATTTGCATATAGGAGAATGCCATTTGGATTGTGTAATGCACCCGTCACCTTTCAAAGGTGTATGATGGCTATCTTATCAGATATATCGAAAACATCATGGAAGTGTTTATGGATGATTTCTCTGTTTATGGATCTTCATTTGATTAGCTAACTTGTCTTTAGTGCTTAAGAGATGTGAGGAGACAAATCTTGTCTTGAATTGGGAAAAATGCCACTTCATGGTAAGTGAAGTCATTGTGTTGGGACACTTGGTGTCCAACCGTGGCATTGAGGTTGATAGGGCTAAGATGGAGACAATAGAGAAATTGCCACCACCTACCTCGGTGAAGGGGGTAAGGAGTTTCTTAGGGCATGCCGGTTTTTACCGGAGATTCATTAAAGATTTCTAAGCCTCTTACTAACCTACTAATGAAAGATGTTGAGTTTGTTTTCTCCAAGGATTGCCTTGAGGCTTTTTGTAGGTTGAAGAATGCTTTGATCTCCGCACCCATCATGCAACCTCCGGATTGGAGTTTACCGTTTGAGATCATGTGTGACGCGAGTGATGTAGCCGTCGGGGCTGTTGTGGGGAAAAAGAAAGATGGGCGTACACATGCCATCTATTATGCTAGCAAGACGCTAGATGATGCCCAACTCAATTATGCTACCACTGAGAAAGAATTGCTAGCGGTTGTGTATGCATTTGAGAAGTTCCGCTCCTATCTTGTTGGAGCGAAGGTCATTGTGTATACGGATCATGCTGCGATCCGTTATCTCCTTAGAAAGAAGGATGCCAAACCTCGTTTGATTCGGTGGATCGTTCTTATTCAAGAGTTTGATTTGGAAATCCGGGATAAGAAAGGGTCCGAAAATTCTGTGGCGGACCATCTTAGTAGGCTTCCACTGTTGGAGATTGAGAAAGACGACATCCCGATTGATGACTCATTCCGGGATAAGCAATTGCAATTGGTGGAGGAGTGCTTGCTTCAAGTGTCTAGAGGGAGTGAGCCATGGTACGCCGACATAGTGAACTATTTCGTTTGTGAGGAGGTGCCACCCGGTCTTTCTTATGCCCAAAGGAAAAAGTTCTTCAAGGATGTGAGGTACTACTATTGGAGTGAGCCGCTCTTATTTAAGAGAGGACCGGATGGAGTCTTTAGGAGATGCATACCGGAGGATGAGGTAGAGAGTGTGATCCGCCATTGTCATTCCTTGCCATGTGGAGGCCATGCTAGCTCACACAAGACATGTGCAAAGGTGTTGCAATCCGGGTTCTATTGGCCTAGTTTGTTCAAGGACGTGTAGAATTTTGTGGTAGCTTGTGATGCTTGCCAAAGGACGGGCAACATCTCAAGGAGGAATGAGATGCCCTTGAACAACATACAAGAAGTGGAGATATTTGATGTGTGGGGTGTGGACTTCATGGGACCATTCCCTTCTTCATGCGGCAACCTCTACATCCTATTGGCGGTGGACTATGTTTCGAGATGGGTGGAGGCAATCGCCTCTCCCACAAATGATGCCAAGGTTGTGGTGCAGTTCTTCAACCGAGTGATCTTCCCTAGGTTTGGGACACCAAGGGTGATAATAAGCGATGGAGGAAAGCACTTCACCAATAGGAACTTCGGGACACTTTTGGCTAAGTATGGGGTGACTCATAAGGTGGGAACACCTTACCATCCCCAAACTAGTGGCCAAGTGGAGATCTCCAACCGGGAGATAAAAGGAATCCTTGAGAAGACGGTTTCTAGAACGAGGAAGGATTGGGCTATGAAGCTTGATGATGCTTTGTGGGCTTATAGAACCGCTTTCAAGACACCGATTGGCACCACTCCCTACAAGCTAGTTTATGGCAAGTCTTGCCACCTTCCGGTGGAGATGGAGCATAGAGCATATTGGGCCATAAGGTGGCTGAATTTTGATCTCAAGGAGGCAGGAGAAAAGAGATTGCTAGATATGAACGCCCTTGAGGAGATCCGGTTGGATGTCTATGAAAACGCCCGGATCTACAAAGAAAGGACCAAACGTTGGCATGACAAGCGTCTCATCCCAAAGGAGTTGAGTGAAGGCGACCTTGTCCTTCTCTTCAACTCAAGGCTGCGGCTCTTCCCCGGAAAGCTAAAGTCAAGATGGACGGGTCCTTATGTGGTGAAGAAGATCTTTCCCCATGGAGCGGTTGAGATAGGAGGGGAGCATTGTGGAGACTTTAAGGTGAATGGGCACCGGTTGAAGAAGTATATCCCGGGAGCTCTGGTGGATATGATTGCCCCACTTCATCTTGAGTGAGACGCCCCCGAGTTTGGTCAAGCTAATGACCTTAAAGAAGCGCTTGGTGGGAGGCAACCCATTGGTAGACATCTTTCCCTTTTCGTTTTTGTTTTTGTTTTTGTTTTCATTTTTCTGTTTTTGTGTTTTTGTGTGTGTTTAGAGTTTGTGTGCTAGAGTCTAAGTAGCATGGAAGCCTTGCATGGCATGTGGATGATGATGATGAGCCCCTCATCAATTATGGGTGGAGCAGACGCGGAACTTGGACGGCTAGCGGTGCTTAGCACGGGTCCCGACGCCATAACGAACACTTTGAGCTCTCTACCATAGTTGATAGGATCATCCACCATCAATCCACTTGAGTGACTTCAAATACCAAAGCAAACAATTTTACATTGTGAGAATACTCTTTCGCTCTTCTTTACTTCATTTACACATTGGGGACAATGTGTTTCTAAGTATGGGGTGGGGTTTTCATGATCACTTGCATGATTAGCATCTAGGATAGTTTCTTTTTGTCACATGTCTCATTAGGTTTTGCATTGTACATACATGTTTTGAAAATTCCAAAAAAATCAGAAAATTTAAAAAAATTTTAGTGCTTCTAAGCTTGGGAATGACCCTTATGATGAAATTGTCTTGTGAATTGGCTATGGATGGCCTTATGTGTTGAATTGATGTATGCATATGTGGACTTGAAGTACTTATCTTGAATCCCATGAGTGAATTGTGATCATGAATGTTTGCCTTGATTGGATTGAGGATTGATGGTCGAAATTACATGCTAGTTCTTGCACATCATTTAGGAGTGATTAAGGCAATTCATCTTTCTCTACTTCTCATCTTGATCATGTTGTTTGAGCACCTCAATTGATATAAAATTTGACCTCTTTTGACCCATCCGGGAATAGGAGCATGATAGTGTGTTGATGTGTGTGAAAAGCAAGTGTGGGGTGAAGTTGTTGATGAAAGTATGTGATGAATGAAGTGCTGAATTTGTTGTGAAAAGTGTAGAAATATAGGTTTGGGGACTTTGGTTTTGATGACGAGTAACTCAGCACCATTCACATAATCGGGTGTTTGTGCCTTGCCAAAGTCGGATAAACCGAATGTCCTAACGAGCCTTGGTATGTGTGCCCGGTGTGAGGCACCTCGGAGAAATCCCGAGGTCCGCTAATCACCAAGGTTTCGGCTTTTGTACACCAATGCCATTGCCTCAAAAATAAAAGAAAAAGAAAGTGAAAAAGAAAAGAAAACAAAGAAAAGATGGAGAAAATATACACTTGTGGTGAAGTTGATCAAGAATGAAAATATGGAGTTAGTTCCTTTCCCGGATTAGCATCACATAACCTAAAAACTCCCACCTAATCACAACGTTTCTTAGCCTCTTCTTTCCTAAGTCCTTGTGACCTATTTGCATGTGTGTAAGACTTAGTGATCTAGATTGCATGATCATCTCGACTTCTTCATTTTCACCTTGCATGCATGCTTTTGAGTTAAGTATAATTGTCTTTCCATGCCCTCATCTATTTGATGCATGATTGCTTGTCCATTGCCATGAAACATGACTATGAAGGTGATTCAATATTAGAAGCACAACTCCAAAAAGATTTTGGTCTTTTTCTGAATTCATAAATCATGTCATCTCTTAGTCTATAGTTGGGACTTGCTTGGGGACGAGCAAACCTTAAGTATGGGGTATTTTGATAACACGATTTATGACGTTAGTCTAGGCATCGATTTAGATAGTTTTTCCCGCTATTCATGCATAGTTTAGCATTAGTTCGTGACAAATTGCACTTAATTCATGTATGTTGTCTAGATAGACGTCTACACGGACTTTTGCATGTTTTGTAGGTATTTTGGGAGCTTTCAGAGTTTAATCGATACATCCAAGAATCATTCCTCGTAATGACACACCTTGGGACTCATTGGGAAGCAAGTTAGGAGCAAGGGAGAACACATAGGACCATGTTGGTGCATGCCATGCACCAACTCATGGCTCAATGATCAAAAAGAAGGCTGAAGTACCAAAATCACGGCCACAAGGAGTTCCACAGCCGTGGAATGGGCCGTGATACCCTCTGCACAGCTGGGACAGTTGTCCCACGATCTCCATAACCGACTCTTGCAAATGGTGAAGGCTATAAGTACCCTTGCAGGCTGATTCTAAAGGGGGATCCACTACACACCTTACCTCACACACATTCTCTCCCATACTCTCTGATTTTGAAATTGGATTGGAGCTACTCTTGGAGGAGAAGAAAGACTTCTATTGGAGAAGAGGAGAAGAACACACCATTCTTAGAGTTTCTTAGATTTTAGAGTGAAGTTTGTTGGAAACATTTTCTAGGGTTGTAAGAACATTCGAACCTTCTTTTGAAGGGTTGTAAGTCTCTCTTTTAACACTTATTCATCTCGTTTTTCTTATTTTATTTGCTTCATCTCTCTTTCATTTCATCCTTTTGATATGGACTCTATGATTTTATGCTTGATGATTTTGATTGTGATGATGCATGTTGTTGGCTAAATAGATGTGATTCTAGGGTAAGGAAATGATGGTTATGGCTTGGACTATGATAGGATAGACTTAAACGTACCTTTGGATGAATTGTTTGCTCGAACCTAGCCTCTGTTGTAAATCACGGCCTGTTCTAGTAGGTTTCACGGCCGTGGAAGTGAGGAACTGCCCGTGATTCTGTCTGACTTGCTTGTATTGATAAATCTAAGTGTTAGGTTGTTAGATTGTTGAAATCCTAGTGTTTTTTGAGCTAGATCTATCCTAGGGTAACCTAGTGTTAGCAACTAAGTGTGAGAAGAGACCTACCCGGTGATTCTTGCCCTTAGGTACCAAAGATGATGAACTCTAGGTAGTAGTGAGCCTCACTAGCTGCTATTGGACTGAGTGTGCTAGGATTCATGTTTAGGACTTGCCTTCCCGAGACCTACCCGGTAAGGAGAGGTTAGATCCCTAGATGACATATCCGGTTTGTGTAGAATTCCTATCCGTAGGCTCTTTGAGACTTACCCGGTGATAAGACCTTAGGAATGGACTAGTGGACCATGAGACCTACCCGGTGATTGATCCCAATCTAGAAACGCCCACTCCCAACATACTGTAGTTGATACAACGAATGACTAGATAGCTTGAGTCCAATGCCATAACCGGAATTTCTAACCCCTAGAATCGCTTTTCTCTCTTTGAATATCCATCTCTTGTTTGTGTTTGTTATTTAGCGTTGCTAGCTTAGTTGTTTGTTAATCTTGCATGATTTGTGATCCTTGATTGATCACCACAAAACCAAACCAAAAACATTGAGATTTTCATTTCTTTATTTCTTTCTCTTTTCTTAGCCTAGGTTTACACTATCCTTAGTCACTATTGATTCAATTTCACCTTAGTCTTTGTGTTCGACCTCGGAATACTATGCTTACTACAAAACGACCCATACAATGTGGGTTCGCTAGGAGTTAGGAAAAATATATCGAGTTATAAATTTATGACTTTTGCGTGTCACGTTTCTAGCGTAACAATGTGCTAAGCTTTACCAGATCTGTGAGAAAGAAGTTGTATAACACCAATTATGGCAATCTACTCCGGATGACAATGAAGTACTGAATGAGACGAAAATTGACAATGGAGTCGTTCAAAGTTAAGAGGAGATTCGATGGTATAACTATTGTGATTTACCTTGAGGTATGATGGGTTTGGAGTGTGCAAGTGATTCTCCAAGACAAAGTCTTGATCGAGTTGTGATAAACGATGTAACCTAATAGCCTAAGTGTCACATTAAGGGAGGCGGTGTGGAGTTAAGCACTTCCTTCATCGTTGGGGACTTACTACAAGAATTGAAGGGAACATAACTTCAAATTTTGGTTTGACAAGAACCAAAGCCAACAGTGTAAATTCGAATTTCGATCATTTTTGATAGAGAAATCAAAGGGAAAAATAATGGAAATGCTACATTGAGAAAGACTCGAGGAGGAAGTTGAGTTCCGAAATATATCGACCTTTTTGAGATCTTAACACGAGATGGAGAAGTGTCTTATAAGTTGGCGTTGCCGTCAAGAGTAGAGAGTGTCCACCCGGTGTTTTACGTGTATCCGTCGAGGGGGTACATGCATGATTCGAGACGTGTGGTCAGTCATGATGATCTAGTGACAATCGAGTCTTTACCATAACCGTAGAACACCTCGGTCACTCATTGAATATCTCGGCCGGGATGGAATATTACTGAACGAGGTGAACCTTTCCTGAACCTTATCTGAGTTAAGAGTTTAAGTTTGCCAAATCCTATCCCTGCTACACCTTTCCTGGTTCAATACAAGCCTAGGATGAGACTTACCAGGCGATTCCTTTGTTTGTTTACCTAAGATCATGAGTGTAGGTAATAATGGTTTATCCTTTATTGGGGCTTGAGTGTGCCTTCATCCCATCTTTGTGAGTTAGTCTGAGACTTACCGGTAAAGGTTGATTATATTCCCTTGGGTGGTGTGTTGGTTTGAGATTATAGTTCCTTTCCTTAGTGCCTTGAGACTTACCCGGTAAAAGAAGCTTGGGTTTGGGATAGTGAGTAGTGAGACTTACCCGGTGATCTATTCCCACCTTAGAAACACCTTCCCTTTGCAAACCTCAGCTTTGTCCGCGTTATCCTTTGAGATCTTGAGTCGGAAGCACAACTAGATGCTTTAATTCCTAGAATCCGCATTCCCTTTATCTGACTTTATATCATCTTTGATTGCTTTAATTCGTAGTTATTAGCATATTTGACAACCTGATTCCGTGCTTTGTTTCACCATAGTCCCTGTGTTCGACCCTTGGAATTCTTGCTTTTATTACAATTGATCCATACACTACGGGTTCGCATATTGTTTAAGCATACTTCTTGGGTTATAAATTTTAAAGCTTGCACACACCTTTCGGAGCGAACAAGATTTTGGCGCCATTGTCGGGGACTTGGTCTAGACCAAGCCGGTTTTGGTAGTCTTTTTGGGGCTATTGTCCTTGTTGCTTTTGACTACTTTACTTGAGTGTTTTCGCAGGATCTTTCCTTAGGTTTATGCGAAGAACTCGTGATGGAAAGGAAATCGTTCCCTACGATCCCGAACCAGAAAAGACCTACAAGAGAAGATTGAAAGAAGCTAAGATGGCCAATCAAGACAATCGCGATCTTGAAGCCGAATTGAAGGAGGCATTGGAACAACTACGCCTCAATAGAGAAGAACAGCAGTGAGAGAGAGAAGAGACTCACATAAGAACAGAAGGAATTGAAGCAGATATGGCCGCTCTAAGGGCCCAGTTTCTGCCTCGACCGATCCCAGATCCTCGACCGATGCAACACCCAGTTCATGTTGCCCCGACCAAGGTACTCCTACCACCTCGGATACCTATCCGAGATTTTCTTTTTGCTGGAGTTCCACAAACCCTAGGACAGAGGATGAACCCCAATCAGCAAGTCAGGCGTCCAGAAGTCAACCTAGGTGATCCAGCTGAGCATGATTATGAACTTCGACCGCAAGTTCTAACCATGATCCGACAATGTCAATTTGGAGGTTTGGAGAGAGAGTCTCCGCATCAGCATTTGCAAAACTATGAGATTCTGATGGAGACTTTGAGACCTTCAAGAGTGGAGAACAACAACTACAAGTTGAGGCCTTTCTATTTCTCTTTGAAGGACAAGGCGCTTGCTTGGTATCAATCTCTTGCGGTCGGAAAAAATCAACACTTGGGAAGAGATGACGACGGAGTTTCTAACTAAGTTATTTCATCCCTCTAAGACCATTGAATTGAGGGAAAAGATCAATGCTTTCATTATGAAGGACAAGGAGAGTTTGTCCAAGTCATGGGAGAGATTCAAGGATCTTCTATTAGATTGCCCACATCATGGGATTCCAAAGATCGAGTTGCTGGAAATTTATTTCAAGGGTTTGGATATGGCTACTCAATTCAACCTCCAACTACTTTTAGCCGAACCATTCATGGATATACAAATAGATGAAGCTTGGGACTTCATTGAAAAGCAAGCTTTACATATGAAGAAGTACTCCCATCAAGGAACTGAAAATGGAGCAAGGAGAGTTAGCTTCCAAGACACATCATCAAATGGAGCTCAACTCACCATGCTTAGCAATGCCGTAAAGGCATTGAAGGAGCTTTTCGTAGCTCAAAGAGATCCAGGGAAGCTCCCAGCAAGAACAGAGAGCAACCCTAAGGGACAAATTATGGCTATTACAACACGCAGTGGACTGAAAAACTACAAATCCAGTACCTCGGTCGAGCCACGACCAGACGAACACTTCGGTCGAGGTGCCAACCGCGGCGGAGCCCCAGAACGCAAAAGCTAAATATGAAGTTTATGTTCCACCTCCTGCATATAAACCACCACTTTCATTCCCTCAGTCAAGGGAGAGGGCACATCTAGACAAGCATTTTGGTAAGTTTCTAGACCTAATGAATAAACTACACATTAACATCCCTTTCCTTGATTCCATTCTAGGGATGCCCGCCTATGGGAAGTTTCTGAAAGAGATTCTAGCAAAGAAGAGGAAGCTGGAAGATTTTGGTGAAGTAAGGATGACATCTAAATCCTCGGAGCTTATTCAAATCATGAAGGAGAAGATGCCACCTAAGTTGAGAGATCCCGGCTCATTTTGCATTCCCATTCAAGTTGGGGATGCAAATTATGATGCATTGTGTGATCTAGGAGCCAACGTGAGTATCATCCCGCTGGAGCTATGTAAGAAAGTCGGACTTGGAGAGCCCAAGCCGGTGAAGATGACACTATACATGGCGGATCGCTCCATTACCCATTCCGTGGGTATTTTGGAAGACGTTCCCATCAAGTTAGATCATTTCTATTTACCCATAGACTTTGTTGTACTTGACATTCCCGCAGATTATCCCGTTCCTATCATTCTCGGGAGACCATTTCTAGCAACTTCGGGTTGCAATGTGGATAGTAAGAACGCCAAGTTGAAATTCAACATTGGCGGTGATCATGTGGAGTTTGCATTGCTTGCTGCAATGAAGGGAGAGCTGCTGGAGGATGATATCTTCAACATCTATGATGAAGAAGAATCGAGAGAATTGGTAAGCTCTATCCTTATTAAAGATCCCCTTGAAAAAGTTCTTAGTTTCAGTTTAATGGAGGAAGGTATAGATGTCTCTTGTGATGCAGATATACGGAGCTTAAAAGCATTGGAAGCAGATCCGGGAGCTAAGATTGAGAAACTAATTCAGGAGAAGAAAAGCAATTTAGGTTTCGGTCCCAGTTTTAGTACCTCGACCGAGGCACTTCCTGAATAAAGCGAGGTGTTCTTATCTGAAGAACATCTCGGTCACCCACCTTGGGCACTGACCGAGACAGCAAGCGAGATGCTGTCAATTGAGGACAACAAACTTCCTGATTCTTTCTTTGAGAGTCATTTATAGTTGGTGGAGCACTGGCTCCGCCAAGTTTTTGATGGTAAAGAGCATTGGTATGCTGATATTGTCAATTACCTTGCTTGCCAGGAAATACCGCATGGATTGACGTATGCTTATAGTAAGAAGTTCTTCAACGATGTACGTCACTACTACTGGAATGAACCTCTACTGTTTAAGAGAGGTCCAGATGGGATGCTTCGACGATGCATTCCGGAGGATGAAGCTTCTAGTGTTATACGGCATTGCCACTCGCTTCCTTGTGGAGGACATGCTAGCGCTCACAAAACGTGCGCTAAGGTATTACGTTCTGGTTTCTTTTGGCCTACATTATTTAAGGATGTGCAAACCTTTGTTGTTTCTTGTGATGCATGCCAAAGAACAGGGAACTTGTCTAGAAGGAACAAGATGTCATTCAACAATATTCAGGAAGTTGAGATTTTTGATGTATGGGGAGTCGATTTCATGGGACCTTTCCCATCATCCGCAGGGAACCTCTACATTCTCCTAGCTGTTGATTACGTCTCTAGATGGGTGGAATCTATCGCCTCCCCCACTAATACGCCATGGTGGTTGTGAAGTTCTTCAATCGGACTATCTTTCCACGTTTTGGGACACCACGCATCATCATCAGCGATGGAGGGACACATTTCATCAACCGGAAGTTCAAGGCACTTCAATCGAAGTATGGGGTAACCCACAAGGTAGCAACCCCTTACCACCCTCAAACTAGTGGGAAGATCGAGATCTCGAATAGAGAAATCAAAGCAATACTGGAAAAGACCGTCTCTAGGACGAGGAAGGATTGGTCCAAGAAGTTGGACGATGCTCTTGTGGCCTATAGGACCGCTTTTAAGACTCCCATTGGTACTACCCCTTACAATTTGGTATATGGGAAGTCTTGTCATCTACCCGTTGAGTTAGAGCACAAAGCATATTGGGCAATCAAGTGGTTGAATTTCGATATCAAGGAAGCCGGAGAGAAGAGACTATTAGACATCAATGAGTTGGAGGAGTTGCGCTTAAACGCTTATGAGAATGCCAAGATCTACAAGGAAAGAACGAAGAGATGGCATGACAAGCATATCATTCCTAAAGAGTTCAAAGAAGGAGATCTAGTTCTACTCTTCAACTCCCGCCTCCGCCTTTTTCCGGGTAAGTTGAAGTCTAGATGGACAGGACCTTACAGTGAAAAATATTTTTCCCTATGGTGCAGTTGAGATTTGGGGTGAAACAAGCAGAATCTTTAAGGTCAACGCTCATAGGCTGAAGAAGTACTGACCGGAAGTCCAGGCTGAGGAGATTGTACCGCTATACCTTGTTTTAGGATGTTGTACGGTCCAACTAGCAACCTTACATCAAGCGCTTCTTGGGAGGCAACCCAAGCTATTGCTTTCTTTTCCCTTTTCTAGCTTCGTTTTATATAGTTTGCTTCGTTTTGTTTTTGGCGTCCTCTAGAAAGAAACCATGTACTTTCTAAGGAAGGATTACAGCTCAGGAGCTACACTGGAAGGACAGAAGTTCGAGAAATTGAGAAGACGAAGCTTGACTGAGACACATCTCGGTTGCTGTCACAGCACCTCGACCGAGATGTTCTTCAGGAAACCAAGGCGACTAGGTCTGACATCTAGTCAGACACCTCGGTCCGGTCGGGACCACCTCGACCGAGGTGAAATCAAATTCAGTGAGGGGTATAAAAGGCGAGACGGTTTTCTCTCTCCTCACTTTTCCCTCTCAACAAACCGAACCTCGACCGCGGCGGTGCCCTAGCCTCAAATCTTCGTTCCTTGCTCGTTTTCTACGATTTTTGGCTCGACTACACTGGAGGAAGCAAGATGATCGGTTTTCAAACATCAAACAGCAAGGAAAACGCTCCAAATCTGCAAAATTTGGGTATTTCGTTCCAAAACCCTAACTCATTCTTCTTTTACTGATTTAGCACAAATCTGGCTTTGGTTGCCACTGTCTATTGTTGAAAAGGATATAAGTACCCCTTAGGAAGCCTTTGGTAGCTATTTGGGGGAAAATAACTTACAAATTTGAGAGTTGTGAACGAATAGTCTTTCGCCTCGGTCCGTTCGGCTGTGTCTCGGCCGAGGTGTTCTTCAGGCAACCGAGGTCACCTATCAGAAATCATGAGTAGCATATCTGATCGCCAACTGGTCTTGAGAGACAGACCTAGTAGTTCCTCTCCTTCTTCTTCATAGTATTCGAGTCCGGTGATCCACAAGCGACACCACGTTGATTATGACCGTATCTGCGGGCGTCCTATCGTTGCCCCGCGTTTTCTTGACGTTGCTGCCTTCGAGTGCCTCCATGTGGTAGAGGACTTGAGGAAGATGATATCCATGGTAGGACTGGAGGAGTTCATGGAGTTTTGAGCGCCGGCTTACTTAGAGCCGACCATGGAGTTTGGGAGTTCTGTCACTTACGTGTCGGAACGCTGCAGTATAAAGTACCGGTTGCTGAACCGGAACTATATCGTGCCTATGGACCAGTTTAGGGAGATTTTCGGTTTCCATACCCTCACAGTTACTGACTTTCCCTCCCGAGCTGTAGCTCGAGATTTTTGGGGCGAGATAGCCCACGTGGTTGAGCACAGTGATAGGTGGAGACCTGGAGATTCCCGAAAGCGCACATATTCCACTTGGCCTTCCGCCTTGCTCACAAGATATTCAGCGAGACTCTTATGGAGCATACTGAGACGCCCCAGAAGGTCGGACAGGGGGAGCTTTTGAGCTTGTTTTGCATGGTCACAAGGGGAGTTCCTGATTTTGCTGGGATGTTAGCGGAGGACTTGCATAAGATCAATGGCAAGTCGAAGGGAGATATCTATTGTGAAGGCTTGGTGACCAACATTGCTACTGCCATGGGTCTAGATCTGTCTGCGTGTACATTTGTCGCGGCTGCAAAGCCACTGGGATTACAGGAGATGATCACGAGGCGTATTCTCGTCCGTCGTGGTCTTAGCATGCCTTACGTCGCCATGCCATAGGAGACGACGACTCCACATGGTATTTTATGGTCATCTCAGTTCTCCGTATTTGACCGTCAATACTGGTTTGCTGCCTAGTTTCCTTACGTGCAGGATGCCACAGACGCCGCTGATGATGATGATGACGACGATGAGGGAGGAGCTGCCATGGAGACTGGTACTGATACCGGTGGTCCTAGTGTTCCCATTGTCGATATAGATGATGAGGCGACAAAGGAGGAGACAGTACCACCACCACCTCAACGCAGATCCCGCTGCAGGTTCAGAGATCCCGAGGCGCACCAAATGATTGATGATGATGTGGGACCATCTCCAATACAAGAACCAGTTACACGTTCAAAGGCTAAAGCATTAAAGGAGAAGCCAATAACTCCTTCACTTTCACCTTCTTCAGATTCGAGTATGGATGGAGCGATCACACGGTCAAGAGCTAAGGCAATCCAAGATGAAGTTATGGATCTTCTCATGACATTTACCCTCAAGGACTCTCATCACTCTCAAGGGTTCCTTAGTGACATTGCTAGCTGTTGTGGAAGAGTCAAACCATGACCAAGAAGATCCATCAAGCAAGGAAGAAGGATAAAAACAAAGACGGGTTCCAGAGAGGAAAATCGACTGATTTTGCCCAGGAAATCGACCGATTTTCCTGTAGGAAAATCGATTGATTTTCGTGGTCATTTTTCTTTCATTTGGAACGAGAGTTGCAAATGGCCCGGCCGGCCATGATCTTTTATTTTGTTGGCAACTATATCTTGTATAATTCTTTAATATCTCTCAGACTATCTTAGGGAATTATTTAGATTCTATCTTTTTCAAATTTTATATTTTATATCTTTTAAAAGATATCTTTCCTAGATTATCTTTTCAAAAGATATATTTTATAGATCATATCTTTTTAGTTTTTCCTAGTTTTAGTAGGTTTAATCTTCCCTATAAATAGCCTTACAGGGGGAGATTGTTTGGTAGATTAGATTTGAGATATTTTCCACATATTGTGTGAACTTACGGCTTCGCTTACGGAGTACGTATTTTATTCATTGCTATTCAATCAAAGGAGAGTTTTGGTTGAATTGTTGTTACGTTCTTGTTAGATTGTGCTTGTGTGTGTTAATCTTGTTGAAGGTTGGTGCTCCTGGTCGATCCTAGTCCCTCATTGTGCTTGTCTTACTTAGAAGACTTGTGTAAGGTTAAAGAAGTGCGGGTTAAGGTAATTTTCTCATTCAAGGGTTTTGACACATCATTGGTGAAGGTTCTTTTGCGGAAATATCTTGGTTCATATCTTCCTATATTTTCCATTTCTCATTCCATAATCATCTTCTTATCTTTCCATATCATTCAGTAATCCGTATTCTGAGTTCATTGAAAAATCGACCTGTTCTTGAGATAAATCGTTCGATTTTTCTATAGAACAACCCGATTTTTATTCCAGTTAACGATTTTCAATCTAAATCGGGAACTGCGGCTTATCCCCGCATCAAAGTGGTATCAGAGCTAATCGATTGAAGTTCGAACGTTCATCAAAAGGTTTGATTGTTTTTAGTCTTCTTTGAGTCTTCAAAAGTTGAGTCTTTTCTTGTTCGCTATCTTTGCGAGATTATTTGAGTTTAACGTGCGTTGATTTGTGTAAGTTCGGGAAGAGATAAGACTTATCACATGGTTCATTCTCATTTCTTTTGGCCTCAGATGCTTAAGGATGTTGAACACTTGATTAAGAGATGCCTTGTTTGTCAAAAGGCAAAATCAAGATTAATACCACATGGTTTGTATACTCCTCTACCTATTCCTACACCACCTTGGCTTGACATAAGTATGGATTTTATTGTAGGTTTGCCAAGGACTAAGAAGGGGAGAGATTCTATATTTGTGGTTGTTGATCGTTTTTCTAAAATGGCTCATTTTATCGCTTGTCATAAAACTGATGATGCATATAATGTAGCTAACTTGTTTTTCAAGGAAGTTGTTAGATTGCATGGAGTTCCGAGAACTATTGTGAGCGATAGAGATGTCAAGTTCCTTAGTTTCTTTTGGAAGTCACTTTGGGGAAAGCTAGGTACAAAGTTGTTGTTTTCAACTTCTAGTCATCCTCAAACGGATGGTCAAACGGAGGTAACTAATTGGACTTTGACTACGATCTTACGAACTGTTCTGAAAGATAATTCGAGTGCTCGGGAAGATGTATTACCACATGTTGAATTTGCTTATAATCGTACCTTGCATTCTTCTACTAATCTAACACCGTTTGAGTGTGTTTATGGAGTGAATCCTTTGACTCCCTTTGATCTTATACCGTTGCCTTTAGAGGAGCGAGTAGATTTTGTTGCAGAAAAGCAGATGGAGTTTATAAAGGAGTTACATAAGAAAAGGCACTCACGGTTGGAGCAAAAAGGGATTTCCGTTGCTTCCAAAGCAAATCGGAATCGCAAGGAAATTCTATTTAAACCCGGAGATCTTGTATGGTTGCATTTGCGGAAGGAGCGATTTTCGGAAAAGCGGAAGTCAAAGCTATCTCCACGTGGAGACGGACCTTTTAAGGTCAAGAGGAAAGTTGGTGATAATGCTTATGTTTTAGAGCTTCTAACGGACTATGGTGTAACTCCCATCTTTAACGTTGGTGATTTAAGTCCATACGAGCTTAGGGATGAGCATAGCGGAGATTCGAGGACGAATTCTTCTCAAGAAGGGCTGTCTGATGTGGGACCATCTCAATACAAGGACCAGTTACACGTTCAAAGGCTAAAGCATTAAAGGAGAAGCCAATAACTCCTTCACTTTCACCTTCTTCAAATTCGAGTATGGATGGAGTGATCACACGGTCAAGAGCTAAGGCAATCCAAGATGAAGTTACGGATCTTCTCATGACATTTACCCTCAAGGAAACTCTCATCACTCTCAAGGGTTCTTTAGTGACATTGCTAGCTGTTGTAGAAGAGTCAAATCACGACCAAGAAGATCCATCAAGCAAGGAAGAAGGATAAAAGCAAAGACGAGTTCCAGAGAGGAAAATAGACCGATTTTTCCCAGGAAATCGACCGATTTTCCTGTAGGAAAATTGATTGATTTTCGTGGTCATTTTTCTTTCATTTGGAACGAAAGTTGCAAATGGCCCGGCCATCATCTTTTATTTTGTTGGCAACTATATCTTGTATAATTCCTTAATATCTCTCAGACTATCTTAGGGAATTATTTAGATTCTATCTTTTTTAGATTTTATATTTTATATCTTTTAAAAGATATCTTTCCTAGATTATTTTTTCAAAAGATATATTTTATAGATCATATCTTTTTAGTTTTTCCTAGTTTTAGTAGGTTTAATCTTCCCTATAAATAGCCTTAGAGGGGGAGATTGTTTGGTAGATTAGATTTGAGATATTTTCCACATATTGTGTGAACTTACGGCTTCGCTTACGGAGTACGTATTTTATTCATTGCTATTCAATCAAAGGAGAGTTTTGGTTGAATTGTTGTTACGTTCTTGCTAGATTGTGCTTGTGTGTGTTAATCTTGTTGAAGGTTGGTGCTCCTGGTCGATCCTAGTCCCTCCTTGTGTTTGTCTTACTTAGAAGACTTGTGTAAGGTTAAAGAAGTGCGGGTTAAGGTAATCTTCTCGTGCAAGGGTTTTGACACATCATTGGTCCAGGTTCTTTTGCGGAAATATCTTGGTTCATATCTTCCTATATTTTCCATTTATCATTCCATAATCATCTTCTTATCTTTCCATATCATTCACTAATCCGTATTCTGAGTTCATCGAAAAATCGACCTGTTCTTGAGATAAATCGTTCGAGTTTTCTATAGAACAACCCGATTTTTATTCCAATTAAGGACTTTCAATCTAGATCGGAAACTGCAGCTTATCCCCGCATCAGATGATCTCACCGATCAGATGGTCAACTCTTACGCTGCCCAGACCGTTTACATTCATGAGCATTTCGAGGACCAGCGCCGAGGTATTGAGGGTTGGACGCATCAGATGTTGGAGAGCCAACCCTACACTAGATGTGTGATGGATATTCAGCATCAACAAGTTATGGGCTATCCTTTTGACCCATCCCAGCACCCCTACTTTCCACATCTACCACCACCACCGGCTGACGAGGATTAGAGCTACATGGATTTTCTTTCTTATTTATTATGCAGTTCAGTTAGGTCCGGTGAGTTTTCTGATTCTAAACTTCTATTTGACCCATTGGGACAATGTGTCTTAAGTATGGGGTATTTGAATGCATTTATTTGACCTTATGTGTTTGGCTTGTATGACTCTTCGGATTATTATTGTTTTTTGGCTCTATGTGTTTATCTGTCATTACATGCATAAATACAGGTTTTTGTATAAGAACAACGTCAAAAACTGGTTTGAAAAAAAATTTTATGACCTCGACCGGGATGTTCATGGCCGATCGAAGTTAACCACCTCGGATGACACCAAAACACCTCGAGCGAGGTGGGTTCATAACTGAGAGTTTTCGAAATGTTTTGTGCTTCTTCTCTGGATATGACCTCACTGATGATTTTGTTTGCAGATTGGTTTTGAAGTCTTTATATGCTCGAAAGGTTTTATGATATGTTTAAGTTGCAAAATGCTTTGTTTGAAGTTTTAGCATGTATAATACTTTTTTTTTATCAAAATTATGTTGGATTTGAAGGTTGACACCACATGATGAGTTCTATCACATTCTTCCTGGGATGACTAAGGCAATTCATTCTCTTCTCTTCTTCTTCATGATCACGCTTTAGCCCCTCATTTACATATTTGCCTCCTTTTACCTATCCGGGAATTTGGAAGCAAGCAAAGAAAAGCAAGTGAAAGTGAAGTTGAGATGTCGGTTGAAAGTGTTAGAAAGAAACAGTTAGGTTTGGGGAAGTCAATCATGATGATGAGTAACTCAACACCATTCACATAGCCGGGTGTTTGTGTCTTGCCAAAGTCAGATTGAGCGATATTCCTAACGGGTCATGGTATGTGCATCAAGGGTTTGAGGCATCTCAAGAAATTGATGATTGTTGATCTCCTAGCTTCGGTTATTGTGCACCTCTGTCCATGCATCACAAAAAGTAAAGTAAAATAAGCAAATCTTATTGGTGGAAGATGTTGAGTTTCAAAGAAAGTGAAGTAAGATCTGATAACACGATTTATGATGTTAGTCTAGGCATCCATTTAGATAGTTTTTCCCGCTATTCATGCATAGTTTAGCATTAGTTCGTGGCGTTTACATTCAATGCATGTATATTTGTCGAGATAGACGTCTACATGGACTTTTGCATGTTTTGTAGGTATTTTGGGAGCTATTAGAGCCTAATCGATACATCCGAGGATCGTCCCTCGTGATGACACGTATCCGAGCCCATTGGGAAGCAAGTTAGGAGCAAGGGAGAACACATGGGACCTTGTTAGTGCATGCCTTGCACCAACTCGTGGCTTGATGATCCATAGAAGTCTGAATCACCAAAACCACGGCCACTGGGACTTCCACGAGCGTGGAAATTGCCCGTGATTCCTTCTGCACAGCTTGGACAGTTGTCCCACGATCTCCATAACCGACTCTTGCAAATGGTGAAGGCTATAAGTACTCTTGCAGGCTGAGAGAAAAGGGGATCCTTTATCCACTACACACCTTACCTCACACATATTCTTTCATTAGAAGATTGGATTGGAGCTACTCTTGGAGGAGGAGAAAGACTTCCATTGGAGAAGAAGAAAAGAACACACCATTCTTAGAGTTTCTTAGTTTTTAGAGTGAAGTTTGTTGGAAACATTTTCTAGGGGTGTAAGAACGATTCAAACCTTCTTTTGAAGGGTTATAAGTCCCTCTTTTAACATCTATTCAGCTCGTTTTTCTTGTTCTATTTGCTTCATCTCTCTTTCTTTTCATCCTCTTGATATGGACTCCATGATTTTATGCTTGATAATTTTGATTGTGATGATGCATGTTGTTGGCTAAATAGATGTGATTCTAGGGTAAGGAAATGATGGTTATGGCTTGGACTATGATAGATTCAACTTAAACGTACCTTTGGATGAATTATTTGCTCGAACCTAGCCTCTGTTGTAAATCACGGCCTGTTCTACTAGGTTCCACGGCCGTGGAAGTGAGGAACTGGCCGTGATTTTGTCTGACTTGCTTGTATTGATAAATCTAAGTGTTAGGTTGTTAGATTGTTGAAATCCTAGTGTTTGTTGAGCTAGATCTATCCTAGGGTGACCTAGTGTTAGCAACTAAGTGTAAGACGAGACCTACCCGGTGATTTTTTCTCTTAGGTACCAAAGATGATGAACCCTAGGTAGTAGTGAGCCTCACTAGCCGCTATTGGACTTAGTGTGCTAGGATTTATGTTTTGGACTTGCCTTCCCGAGACCTACCCGGTGAGGAGAGGTTAGATCCCTAGATAGCAATCCGGTTTGTGTAGAATTCCTAACCTTAGGTTCTTTGAGACTTACCCGATGATGAGACCTTAGGAACGGACTAGTGGACCATGAGACCTTTCCGGTGATTGATCCCAATTTAGAAACACCCACTCCCAACATACTATAGTTTATCCAAAGAATGACTAGATAGCTTGAATCCTATGCCATAACTGGAATTTCTAACCCCTAGAATCCGCTTCTCTATCTTTGATTACCTATCTCGTGTTTGCTTGTTTATTTGTGTTTGCTAGCTTAGTCATTTGCTAATCTTGCATGATTTGTGGCCCTTGATTGATCATCGCAAAACTAAACCAAAACATTTGAGATTTTCATTTCTTTATGTCCTTTTTTTTCTTAACTTAGATCTTCACTATCCTTAGTCACTATTGACTCAATTTCACCTTAGTCTTTGTAATCGACCTCGGAATACTATCCTTGCTACAAAATGACCCATACACTGTGGATTCGCTAGGAGTTAGGAAAAATATATCGAGTTACAAATTTAAGACTTTTGCGTGTCACAATCTTAGCGTAACAAGTTTTTGGCGCCGTTGCCGGGGACTAGGTCTAGATTGAGTCATTTTTGTGATTGGTTATAGTGTAGGTCTTTCTTGTTTCTTTTGATCTTGTTTGGTTTGTGTCTTTGCATTTTCAAGACGTCTCCCATTCTTTAGGTGTATGCAAAGATCTCGTTGCAAGGACTTAGCTCCATTCGATCCCGAACCGGAGAAAACCCTTAAAGCTAGGTCTAAGAGCATTAAGAAGAAGAAGGAAATGGCCGCAAGAGATCTTCAAGCTGATTTGGATGAGGATTTAGAGCAAATTAGGTTAAGAGATGAGCTCTTGGAGAATGAAAGGAGACTTGCCAATGAGAGGCAAGAAGCAACTAGGAGGGAGATTGAAGAGATTAGGCAAGCTCTTGTGCAAAGAGAGCTTAATCGTCAACAACCTCCACCTCCACCACAACCGCAGCCGGCGGTTAATATTCGGGTTGTGCCCATTGCTATTGAGGAGCCACAAACGTTAGGGCAACATATGGTTCCGGCTAAAAGAGTGCACCGTCCGGGTGTGAACTTAGGAGATCCCGCAACCCATGATTACGAGCTCCACCCTCAAGTTCTACAAATGATCTGGCATAATCAATTTGGAGGGATGGAAGGAGAGTCTCCTCATCAACATTTGATGAACTATGAGATCTTGATGAAGACTCTAAGACCGCCTAGATTGGAGAACAACAAACATAAGCTTAGGGCTTTTTCCTTCTCTCTTAAGGATAAGACCTTGGCTTGGTACCAATCGATTCCACTAGGGCGAGTAAGTACTTGGGAGGAAATGACAACCGAGTTCTTGACTAAGTTCTTCCCACCTTCCAAGACTACCGAGCTAAGAGGGAAGATCAATGCCTTCGTGATGAAGGATAGAGAAAGCCTATTCAAGTCTTGGTAGAGGTTCAAAGACCTTCTCCTAGATTGTCCACACCATGGTATACCAAAAATAGAGCTTTTAGAAATCTACTTCAAGGGACTTGATGAAGATAACCAATTCAAGCTTCAATCTCTTTCCGGTGGGACTTTCATAGAAAAGAATGTGGATGAAGCTTGGGAGTTTGTAGAGAAACAAGCTTTAGTGATTGAAAAGTACTCCCATAGGAAGAGTGATGGGAGGAAGTCGGGAGCATATGAGGTGAGTGAAGTCACCATGAGTAATATCAAGCTCGATGCAATCAACAATGAGCTTAAGTCTTTGAGGGAGTTGTGTGCTACAACTTTGAAGAGTCAAGCAAGCCCTCAAGTGCAAGTGCAAGCAAACTTGTCTTCCAAGGAGGAAGATGTGAACTACATGGGAAGGGGAAACTACAACAACTATCAAGGCCCAAGGAACTTCAACAACAACCGGCAATTCAACAATTACCGGCCTAACCACAACCATCCCGGGTTTTCCTATTCTAACCCGGATGGAGCCTTGAACCCTCCCGCTTCCACAAGCGCAGCTCCACCACCTAAAGCTTCACAAGAACCTCCACCCGGATTTACTCAACCTCCAAAGGATAGAACCGAGATGATGTTTGAGCAATTGCTTGGAAGGTTGAGTCGTCTTGAGAGCACGGTGACTTCCATTTCTAAAGCTCAAAAGGTGTTGGAAGCACAAGTGTTCCAAAAAGCGGGTGAAGCTCATATAGATCCGGGAAAGCTTCCCGGAAGAACCGTAGATAACCCAAGAGGCCAAGTGTTGGCCATCACAACAAGGAGTGGGCTGAGCATGAAGGATCCCTTGCCTAAGGGAAATGATAAAGGGAAGCAAGTGGTGATAGAGGAAGAGACATTGCAAGAAGATGGAAAGAGCAAGGATGATGAGCCATCGTATGTGGCACCACCTCCATACAAGCCACCACTACCATTCCCACAATCACAAGCAAGAGCTCGCTTGGACAAACACTTCGGTAAATTCCTTGAACTTATGTCTAAATTGCATATTAACATTCCGTTCATGGATGCTATTCTAGGTATGCCGGCATATGGCAAGTTCTTGAAGGAAATACTCTCCAACAAAAGGAAGTTGGAGGAGTATGGGGAAGTAAGGATGACGAAGAGGTCCTCGGAATTGATCCAAACCATGAAGGAGCAGATGCCTCCTAAGCTAAGAGATCCGGGATCTTTTTGTGTGCCAATTGGAGTGGGAGAAGTGAAGTATGAAGCCCTATGTGATCTTGGAGCAAGTGTAAGCATTATGCCGCTTGCACTTTGCAATAAGGTTGGGCTAGGAGAACCAAAGCCGGTCAAGATGACCCTTTACATGGAGGACCGTTCAATCACTCACCCGGTCGGAATCTTGGAGGACATACCGGTGCAACTTGGAAAGTTCTATGTGCCGATAGATTTTGTTGTCTTGGACATCCCGGTGGACTATCCGGTTCATATCATCTTAGGAAGACCTTTCTTGGCTACATCCAGATGCTTGGTGGATTGCAAAAATCGAATTCTCTCTTTTAACATTGGGGAAGAGAATATCAAGTTCAAATTATCCACAATGATGAAGGGGTCAGCCCTTGGTGAAGATGTGTTCAACATTGTCGAGCAAGAGGAATGAAGAGAAGTTATGAGCTCGATCTTGATCAAGGACCCCTTGGAGAAGGTTCTTAGCTTAATTTTGATGGAGGAAGGGTTTGAAGATGATTGCAATGAAGAAATCAAGGCCTTGGATGCATTGGAAAAGGAGACAAGTGCTGAATTTGAAGTGCACGAAAGTATGTTAAATCACGGTCTGTCACCCAGAACCACGGCCGTGATTTCTCCCGTGGAACTCTCTGGAATGCTCAAAAGTGGTAGCTTAGCAAGTTCCATGGCCGTGGTTGTGCCAGAGGCCGTGATTTTGCCCGTGGTTTCTCCAGAAAGTGCCTTAGTGGTTGATCAAGCTTCAAGGAGCCTTGGAGAGCCTTCCATAGCTTTGGATTCATCTCAACCTACATTATATGGAGCGCCTCCAATCGATAAAGGTCCTCCTAAACTTGAACTTAAACCCCTCCCCTCTCATCTTAAGTATGCTTTTCTTGGTGAAGATTCTACTTATCCGGTGATTGTTAATGCATGCTTGAATGATGATGAGTTGAATAGATTGTTGCATGAATTGAGATTACATAGGAAGGCTATTGGCTATACCATTGATGATTTATTTGGCATTAAACCTTCTTTGTGCATGCATAAGATCTTAATGGAAGATAATCATAAACCTTCAATTGAACCTCAAAGAAGACTAAACCCTATCATGAAAGAAGTAGTAAAGAAAGAGATCCTTAAATTGCTAGATGCGGGAATCATTTTCCCGATTTTGGATAGTAAGTGGGTTAGTCCCGTGCATGTGGTTCCTAAGAAGGGTGGGATGACCGTAGTGACTAATGAGAATAATGAATTAATCCCAACTAGAACGGTTACGGGATGGAGGATGTGTATAGACTATAGGAAACTAAATGTGGCCTCTAGGAAAGATCACTTCCCTCTTCCTTTCATTGACCAAATGCTAGAAAGATTAGCTCAACATTCCCATTTTTGTTACTTAGATGGGTATAGTGGATTCTTCCAAATCCCTATTCACCCCGATGACCAAGAGAAAACTACATTCACATGTCCTTGGGGTACATTTACATATAGGAGAATGCCATTTGGGGTGTGTAAGGCACCCGCCACCTTTCAAAGGTGTATGATGGCTATCTTTTCTGAGTATATTGAAAACATCATGGAAGTGTTTATGGATGATTTCTCTGTTTATGGATCTTCATTTGATGATTGTTTAGCTAACTTGTTCTTGGTGCTTAAGAGATGTGAGGAGACAAACCTTGTCTTAAATTGGGAAAAATACCACTTCATGGTAAGTGAAGGAATTGTGTTGGGACACTTGGTGTCCAACCGTGGCATTGAGGTTGATAGGGCTAAGATAGAGACGATAGAGAAGTTGCCACCACCTACCTCGGTGAAGGGGGTAAGGAGTTTTCTAGGGCATGCCGGTTTTTACCGGAGATTCATTAAAGATTTCTCTAAGATTTCTAAGCCTCTTACTAACCTACTAATGAAGGATGTTGAGTTTGTCTTCTCCAAGGATTTCCTTGAAGCTTTTTGTAGGCTGAAGAATGCATTGATCTCCGCACCCATCATGCAACCTCCGGATTGGAGTTTACCATTTGAGATCATGTGCGACGCGAGTGATGTAGCCGTTGGGGCTGTTTTGGGACAAAGGAAGGATGGGCTTATACATGCCATCTATTATGCTAGCAAGACGCTAGATTATGCCCAACTCAATTATGCTACCACCGAGAAAGAGTTGCTAGCGGTTGTGTATGCATTTGAGAAGTTCCGCTCGTATCTAGTTGGAGCGAAGGTCATTGTGTATACGGATCATGTTGCGATCCGTTATCTCCTTACAAAGAAGGATGTCAAGCCTCGTTTGATTCGGTGGATCCTTCTTCTTCAAGAGTTTGATTTGGAAATCCGGGATAAGAAAGGGCCCGAAAATTCTGGGGCGGACATCTTAGTAGGCTCCCACCGTTGGAGATTGAGAAAGATGACATCCCGATTGATGATTCATTCCGGGATGAGCAATTGCAAATGGTGGAGGAGTGCTTGCTTCAAGTGTCAAGAAGTGAAACATGGTATGCCGACATTGTGAACTACCTTGTGTGTGAGGAGGTGCCACCCAGTTTATCCTATACCCAAAGGAAGAAGTTCTTCAAGGGTGTGAGGCATTACTATTGGAGTGAACCACTTTTGTTCAAGAGAGGGCCGGATGGAGTCTTTAGAAGATGCATACCGGAGGATGAGGTGGAAAGTGTGATCCGCCATTGTCATTTCTTGCCATGTGGAGGGCATGCTAGCTCACACAAGACATGTGCAAAGGTGTTGCAATCCGGGTTCTATTGGCCGAGTTTGTTCAAGGACGTGCAGAATTTTATGGTAGCTTGTGATGCTTGCCAAAGGACGGGCAACATCTCAAGGAGGAATGAGATGCCCTTGAACAACATACAAGAAGTGGAGATATTTGATGTGTGGGGTGTTGACTTCATGGGATCATTCCCTTCTTCATGTGGCAACCTCTACATCCTATTGGCGGTGGACTATGTGTCGAGATGGGTGGAAGCAATCGCCTCTCCCACAAATGATGCCAAGGTTGTGGTGCGATTCTTCAACCGAGTGATCTTTCCTAGGGTTGGGACACCAAGAGTGGTCATAAGTGATGGAGGAAAGCACTTCACTAATAGGAACTTTGGGACACTTTTGGCTAAGTATGGGGTGACTCATAAGGTGGCAACACCTTACCATCCCCAAACTAATGGCCAAGTGGAGATCTCCAACCGGGAGATAAAGGGAATCCTTGAGAAGACGGTTTCTAGAACAAGAAAGGATTGGGCTATGAAGCTCGATGATGCTTTGTGGGCTTACAGAACCGCTTTCAACACACTGATTGGCACCACTCCCTACAAGCTAGTTTATGGCAAGTCTTGCCACCTTCCGGTGGAGATGGAGCATAGAGCATATTGGGCCATAAGGTGGCTAAATTTTGACCTCAAAGAGGCCGGTGAGAAGAGACTGCTAGATATGAACGCTCTTGAGGAGATCCGGTTGGATGCCTATGAAAACGCCCGGTTCTACAAAGAAAGGACCAAGCGTTGGCATGATAAACGTCTCATCCCAAAGGAGTTGAGTGAAGGCAACCTTGTCCTTCTCTTCAACTCGAGGCTGCGTCTCTTCCCCGGAAAGCTAAAGTCAAGATGGACGGGTCCTTATATGGTGAAGAAGATCTTTTCCCATGGAGCGGTTGAGATAGGAGGGGAGCATTGTGGAGATTTTAAGGTGAATGGGCACCGGTTGAAGAAGTATATCCCGGGAGCTTCGGTGGATATGATTGCCCCACTTCAACTTGAGTGAGACGCCCCCGAGTTTGGTCAAGCTAATGACCGTAAAGAAGCGCTTGGTGGGAGGCAACCCATTGGTAGACGTCTTTCCCTTTTTGTTTTTGTTTTGTTTTCTATTTTTCTGTTTTTGTGTTTTTGTGTGTGTCTGGAGTTTGTGTGCTAGAGTTTAAGTAGCATGGAAGCCTTGCATGGCATGTGGATGATGATGATGAACCCCTCATCAATTATGGGTGGAGCAGACACGGAACTTGGACGGCTAGCGGTGCCTAGCGCGGATCCCGACGCCATAACGAACACCTTGAGCTCTCTACCATCTTTGATAGGATCATCCGCCATCAATCCACTTGAGTGACCTCAAATACCGAAGCAACCCATTTTTACATTGTGAAAACCATCTTTCACTCTTCTTTACTTCATTTACATATTGGGGACAATGTGTTTCTAAGTATGGGGTGGGGTTTTCATGATCACTTGCATGATTAGCATCTAGGATAGGTTAACATTGCTGCATGTTTTGCATTGTACATAGATACTTCGAAAAATCCAAAAAATCAGAAAATTTTAAAAAAAATTTAGTGCTTCTAAGCTTGGGTATGACCCTTATGATGAAATTGTCGTGTGAATTGGCTCTGGATGGCCTTGTGTGTTCAATTGATGAATGTATATGTAGACTTGAAGTACTTATATTGAATCCCATGTGTGAATTGTGATCATGAATGTTTTCCTTGATTGGATTGAGGATTGATGGTCGAAATTACATGCTAGTTTTTGCACATCATTTATGAATGATTAAGGCAATTCATCTTTCTCTACTTCTCATCTTGATCATGTTGTTTGAGCACCTCAATTGATATAAATTTGACCTCTTTTGACCCATCCGGGAATAGGAGCATGATAGTGTGTTGATGTGTGTGAAAAGCAAGTGTGGGGTGAAGTTGTTGATGAAAGAATGTGGTGAATAAAGTGCTGAATTTGTTGTGAAAAGTGTAGAAAAAAATAGGTTTGGGGACTTTGGTTTTGATGACGAGTAACTCGGCACCATTCACATAATCAGGTGTTTGTGCCTTGCCAAAGTCGGATAAACCGAATGTCCTAACGAGCCTTGGTATGTTTTCCCGGTGTGAGGCACCTCGGAAAAATCCCGAGGTCCGCTAATCACCAAGGTTTCGGCTTTTGTACACCAATGCCATTGCCTCAAAAATAAAAGAAAAATAAAGTGAAAAAGAAAAGAAAACAAAGAAAAGATGGAGAAGATATACACTTATGGTGAAGATGATCAAAAATAAAATTGTGGAGTTAGTTCCTTTCCCGGATTAACATCACATGACGTAAAAATTCCCACTTATTCACAACGTTTCTTAGCCTTCTCTTTCCTAAGTCCTTGTGACCTATGTGCATGTGTGTAAGACTTAGTAATCTAGATTGGATATGCTCATGATCATCTTGACTTCTTCATTTTTACCATTCATGCATGCTTTCTAGTTAAGTATAATTGTCTTTTCATGCCTTCATTCGTTTGATGCATAATTGCTTGCCCATTTGCCATGAAACATGACTATGAAGGTGATCCAATATTAGAAGCACAATTCCAAAAAGATATTGTTGTTTTTTTTGCATGCATAAATCATGTCATCTCTTAGTCTATAGTTGGGACTTTCTCGGGGACGAGCAAACCTTAAGTATGGGGTATTTTGAAAACACGATTTATGATGTTAGTCTAGACATCCATTTAGATAGTTTTTCCCGCTATTCATGCATAGTTTAGCATTAGTTCGTGGCGTTTACATTCAATGCATGTATATTTGTCGAGATAGACGTCTACACGGACTTTTGCATGTTTTGTAGGTATTTTGGGAGCTATTAGAGCCTAATCGATACATCCGAGGATCGTCCCTCGTGATGACACGTATCCGAGCCCATTGGGAAGCAAGTTAGGAGCAAGGGAGAACACATGGGACCTTGTTGGTGCATGTCTTGCACTAACTCGTGGCTTGATGATCCATAGAAGTCTGAATCACCAAAACCACGGCCACTGGGACTTCCACGGGTGGGGAAATTGCCCGTGATTCCTTCTGCACAGCTTGGACAGCTGTCTCACGATCTCCATCACCGACTCTTGCAAATGGTGAAGGCTATAAGTACTCTTGCAGGCTGAGAGAAAAGGGGATCCACTATCCACTACACACCTTACCTCAAACATATTCTCTCATTGGAAGATTGGATTGGAGCTACTCTTGGAGGAGGAGAAAGACTTTCATTGGAGAAGAAGAGAAGAACACACCATTCTTAGAGTTTCTTAGTTTTTAGAGTGAAGTTTGTTGGAACATTTTCTAGGGGTGTAAGAACGATTCAAACCTTCTTTTGAAGGGTTGTAAGACCCTCTTTTAACATCTATTCAGCTCGTTTTTCTTGTTCTATTTGCTTCATCTCTCTTTCATTTCATCCTCTTGATATGGACTCCATGATTTTATGCTTGATAATTTTGATTGTGATGATGCATGTTGTTGGCTAAATAGATGTGATTCTAGGGTAAAGAAATGATGGTTATGGCTTGGACTATGATAGGTTAGACTTAAACGTACCTTTGGATGAATTGTTTGCTCGAACCTAGCCTCTGTTGTGAATCACGGCCTGTTCTAGTAAGTTCCACGGCCGTGGAAGTGAGGAACTGACCGTGATTTTGTCTGACTTGCTTGTATTGATAAATCTAAGTGTTAGGTTTTAGATTGTTGAAATCCTAGTGTTTGTTGAGCTAGATCTATCCTAGGGTGACCTAGTGTTAGAAACTAAGTGTAAGACGAGACCTACCCGGTGATTTTTTCTCTTATGTACCAAAGATGATGAACCCTAGGTAGTAGTGAGCCTCACTAGCCGCTATTGGACTTAGTGTGCTAGGATTTATGTTTAGGACTTGCCTTCCCGAGACCTACCCGGTGAGGAGAGGTTAGATCCCTAGATAGCAATCCGGTTTGTGTCGAATTCCTAACCTTAGATTCTTTGAGACTTATCCGGTGATGAGACCTTAGGAACGGACTAGTGGACCATGAGACCTACCCGGTGATTGATCCCAATTTAGAAACACCCACTTCCAACATACTATAGTTTATCCAAAGAATGACTAGATAGCTTGAGTCCTATGCCATAACCGGAATTTCTAACCCCTAGAATCTGCTTCTCTATCTTTGATTACCTATCTCGTGTTTGCTTGTTTATTTGTATTTGCTAGCTTAGTCGTTTGCTAATCTTGCATGATTTGTGACCCTTGATTGATCATCGCAAAACTAAACCAAAACATTTGAGATTTTCATTTCTTTATTTCCTTTTTTGCTTAACTTAGATCTTCACTATCCTTAGTCACTATTGACTCAATTTCACCTTAGTCTTTGTGTTCGACCTCGGAATACTATCCTTGCTACAAAACGACCCATACACTGTGGGAGTTAGGAAAAATATATCGAGTTATAAATTTAAGACTTTTGCGTGTCACAATCTTAGCGTAACAAGATCCTTTTCCCGGATTCTAGCACCACACACCCTATATACATCTCACCCTGACACGTTTCTTGACCTCTTTTGAAAGCCTTTGAGACCTCGAGCTTGTTGATTGACTTGGTGGTTTAAACTGGATTATACATGATTGATTTCGATAAATATGATTTATTATGCATTCTATGATTTTATGCAAAGATGAACAGCTTTCTTATATTTATAAAATGTTTTGATCATGTCTTGATTTTATTTGCATGAAGCATTCTCTTAGAGTGATCTATGAGTGGAGCACACCACCAAAAGTGTTTTGAAATGCTTTTAATTGATCTTTCTGAGTTATAATCCATTCTATCTTATACTAAAGATTTGGAACTTGCTTGGAGACAAGCAAGGGACAAGTATGGGGTATTTTGATAGCACGTATTATAGTCTATATTTTGGGACTGGTTTAGACTTTTTATCTTCATAAATCTGCATGTATGGATGCATATTCTGCGATTATATTGTTGTTTTGTCTACCTTTGCGGGAATCGAGGTCTACACCAAGTTTCGTTGTAATTGTAGGTAAAATGGCACGTTTTGGACCAAAATGGAGCTAAGGAAGCTAAGGAATCATTGGAGCTACATTCTGGAGCTTTGAGAAGATCTCAGGAAGCATATAATGATTAAGAAGATTAATTTTGGACCAAAATTCGAGATGATTCGCATTCAGTTGAGATTCACCTTGGTTAGCTACAGTACCACCTCGACCGAGGTGATCTTGAGGAGCGTCCCGACCGAGGCGAACACCCTACCGCCGGCGAGATCTTTATTTTTGGCAGAGATCTTTTATTTTTGGAAGGAGGATATCTTATATTTTTTTGCTAGATTTCTGGAAGGAAGATATTATATTTGGCTGATTTATTTTGAGAGATATGGATATATTTTCTAGGAAATTATCTTTTTAAGATATCTTATCTTTGGAAGATAATTCTCCTATATAAAGGGTTGGATTTTCCACAAGTTAGAGGATGCTTAGAGCATCCAGCAATTGAGGGATTTGCTGGAGTTTTGAAGGAAGAGTTGAAGGAAGTTTTAAAGGTTGAAGTTCAAGGAAGGAAGAAAGGAATCATAGTTGAAGTTGGCCTTTTTTGAAGGAGTTTGTAAGATCTTCTTAGATTGCTTTTGGTTTGTTGTTTTCTGATTTGTGACTTGAGGAACGCTGATTTATTGTTTAATTCATTCGGTTATTGAGACCTTTGTCTTAAGGATTTCTTTTTTGAATATTGATTCCTTTCCTATTAATTTGATTATTGTTATCATGATGATTATTGGCTAAGTTTCTTATGTAATTCTAGGGTGATTGGCTGAAAGTTGTGGGAAAGACGATGATAGAATGATCTTAATCCCAGCAGGACCCTGAAAGCTCGAGTCTTTACCTTAACCATAGAACACCTTGGTCAGTCATTGAACATCTCGGCCGGGATGGAATATTACTGATGCGTCCTTTGACACGTCAATGAAAGATTCTGGATCTAGATCAAGCTGAAGCTCAACTACTCCTTAGTTGAAGTGCGGATGCTTTGAAAATGGTTGGCGGAAGCTTAGAGATGAAGGCGGAAGTTGTATGGTTGAGTCAATCTAGATTGATCGATCAAGCCTTTGAAGTGGGTCGGTTGAGTTGGTTCTTGAAGAACCCTCGAATGTGGTTGAGTTTGGATCGAAGATCCAAAAGAAGAACTTTGAGAGGGTTGGAAGAGGGATTGTTGCTCAAGTAAGTAGGAGGAAAATACTTCTCAATACTTAATCAAATTGAACATCCTTTACAAATGAGCCAAGCATCCCCTTATATAGTGGATGAAGGTCATACAAAAGGTCGGAAATTAAATGACGGAAATAAAGACGGAATTTAAGTTCCAAAAATGAAACACCTAAAAATATGAAAGATTGAGAATTTAAGTTCGGAATTAATTTTCCGAATTAAATTCCGAAACCAAAAGTCTAATCTTAAATTCGGAAAATTAATACCCGGAAATAAATTCCCGAAAATTAATATTCCGAAAATAAAAAGACTTATTATTACAAAACGCTAAATTACAGAAAATGCGGAAAACGCGCCGGAACGGTGCCGGCTTGAAAAGCTTCATGTCATAGTGGCGTAGAGGCATGGTTTGCAACCAATGGGTCCGTGACAAGCAACGGTCCGGCTAATGATGGAGCCGGTAGCTTGGGTGATTGCCTTAGCACGTGAACGGGTGAGCGGTACATCGGAGCGAACCCGGGGTGCCTCGTCTTCCTCATGTTGGGACATAGGGTTCAAGGGCGCATCAGTCCCCCCATCTTGGATGTGAAACGTCCCCGTTTCACCATCGTCAAATAGGGGCTCAATGTATGGTGCAAGATGCTTGACATTGAACGTCGGGTGCACGCCATAGTCGTTCGGAAGCTCCAACTTGTATGCATTTGGGCCATGGCGGGATAAGATGCGGAATGGTCCATCACCGCGGTCCGAGAGCTTGCCTTTGCGGCGAGATGGAAAACGCTCCTTCCTTAAGTGGAGCCAAACAAGATCACCGGGCTCGAATGAGAGTGGACGTCGCCCTTTGTTGCGTTGTGAGGCAAGTTGATCGGCACGCCGTTGGAGTTGTATCCTAATCCGCTCATGAAGCTCAATGATGTGAGTGGCACGACTTGCTCTGGTGATGTGTTCTCCGTCTTTGAGGGGACCCGGAGTGAAGTCCATCGGGGTGTGTGGATTAAGGCCGTAGACAACTTCAAAAGGTGAAAGCTTGGTTGCCGAGTGTCGAGACCTATTATAAGAAAACTCCACAATAGAAAGTAAGTCCTCCCACTTGCGTGGTTGTTCCTAAGGGTCGCACTAAGTAGAGCGCCGAGAGTCCGATTGGTCATCTCCGTTTGACCATCGGTTTGGGGATGATAGCTACTTTAAAACAATAAGTAGGTTCCAAGTTTCCCCCATAAGATTCTCCAAAAATGGCTCACAAACTTTACGTCCTGATCACTAAGGATGGAACGCTACCATGTAAGCGCACAACATTGTCAAAGAAAAGGGTAGCTACTTCGCTAGCATTTTGTGTGCTCTTACATGCAATAAAATGTGCCATTTTTGAAAAACGTTCGACTACCACGAAGATGGAGTCTTTGCCTCATTTTGGCATGGGTAGGCCAACCACAAAGTCCATAGAAAGATCTTCCCAAGGTCCCATTGGTATAGGCAAAGGAGAATACAATCCATCCGGACCTTGGCGCGATTTTGCATGGTGACATGTGATGCAACTTGTGCAAAACCGTGTCACATGCTTGCGCATCCGGGGCCAAAAAAAGTGCTCTTGTAGAGCGGCGAGACTCTTGATAGCACTGAAGTGACCACGACCCTCATGGGCCTCCTTTATCAACAATTGACGAATACTCGAGCGCGGGATACAAAGCTTGCCCGCACGGAATAAGTAGTCATCGTTAATAAAGAAAGACTCATGCTCTCGGAGGTCAAGGCATTGAGCAAATATATCCTTGAAGTCAAGATCCGTGGCATATAACTCTTTGATAAGAGCAAAGCCATGGATCTTGGCGTCCATATGCACAAGAAGGATATATCGTCGAGAAAGTGCGTCGGCTACCACATTTTCTTTACCTTTCTTATGTCGAATGACATAAGGAAAGGTCTCAAGAAATTCTACCCAACTAGCATGGCGCCGACTCAAAGTAGTTTGACCCTGGAGATACGAAAGAGCCGCATGATCCGAATGAATCACGAACTCCTTCGGCCACAAGTAATGTTGCCATGTTTTTAGACAACGAACTAAAGCTTATAGTTCCTTGTCATAAGTTGGATAGTTGAGTGAGGGATCGGAAAGTTTTTCACTAAAGTAAGCAATGGGCCGATTCTCTTGTAGGAGAACCCCCCCCCCCCAATGCCCACATTAGATGTGTCACACTCCACCTCGAAGGTTTTCGAAAAGTTTGGGAGTTGGAGTAGTGGTGCATTACAAAGACGGTCTTTGAGCGACTCAAACGCTCGAGTATGGGTGTCACGCCACTCAAACGTGACACCTTTATTAGTAAGCTCATGTAGCGGTGCCGCTATCGAGCTAAAGTCCTTGACAAAGCGTCGATAGAAACCCGCTAAGCCGAGAAAGGCTCGAACCATGGTGGCCGTAGTAGGAGTAGGCCACTCCCGAATGGCACGAACTTTTGATTCGTCCATCCGTAGTCCGTCCTTAGACACGACATAGCCAAGAAAAATTGTGGTGTCCGAGCAAAAGACACATTTCTCCAAATTGACATATAATTGCTCTTGTCTAAGGCACTCGAGCACTTGACGAAGGGGCCCGATGAGTTCATCCAAAGACTTACTAAAGACAAGGATATCATCAAAGTAAACGACTACGAAAATACCCAAAAACTTGCGCAAGACGTGATTGATGAGGCGTATGAAGGTGGATGGTGCATTGGAGAGGCCAAATGGCATGACAAGCCACTCGTAGAGGCCATGCTTCGTCTTGAAAGCCGTCTTCCATTCATCACCTTCGGCCATGCGGATTTGATGGTATCCGCTCAAGAGATCGATCTTTCAGAATATGGTGGCGCCATGAAGCTCGTCCAACATATCATCGAGGCGCGGGATCGGATGACGGTACTTGACGGTAATTTGATTGATGGCTCGGCAATCGACACACATCCTCCAAGATCCGTCTTTCTTGGGCACAAGTATGACCGACACGGCACATGGAGACAAAGACTCACGAACATATCCCCGGTCTAGGAGCTCTTGGACTTGGCGTTGTAGCTCCTTGGTCTCTTCTGGACTTGCACGGTATGCGGCACGGTTGTGCAAAGACGCGCCGGGCACCAAATCAATTTGGTGCTCAATTCCTCGGATTGGTGGCAAGCCGGGTGGTAGTTTGTCGGTCAAAATGTCCTAAAATTCGGACAACAACAAAGACACCTCGTGTGGTACGTTACTTGGGTCATGGGAAATAGATAAGCAAAAAGGGACAAGTAAGAAACAAGGAAACTTACCTTCCATGACCGGTGTTAAATCATGTCGTCGAGCCAATAGGATTCGTGACTCACATCATCCTGGAATGGTAGGAGCGGGAGGTGCATGTGTAGGGACAATGCACTTACTACCTCGTGCTTCGGTAGCATGAACCTTAGGGCCGGAGGAACGGGATCCGGAAGTATGAGCATTCATAACATCGGGAGTGGTTCGAGGAGAATCCGATGTTGCCGGCACCTTAGTTGTGTCATCGATAACTTGTTGCCTCTTTCGTTTTGCATAGTCAACTAAAACTTTTTGCGGAGTCATAGGCAAAAGTGTGATCCGTTTTCCACTATATTGGAACATGTACCTATTGAGATAACCATCATGAAAAGTTTTTCGGTCAAATTGCCATGGTCGTCCCAACAATACATGTGTGGCGTCCATTTTGATAACATCACAAAGGACCTTATCAACATAGGTGCCAATAGAAAACGTCACCCACGCTTTTTGTGTGACGGTGTCACTTGCCTTATTAGAAATCCATTGGAGTCCGTAAGGTTGTGGGTGGGGAGTTGTAGGCAACTTAAAGTGTTTCACCACTTTTTCATTGATAATATTACAACACGAACCCCCATCGATGATAAGAGAGAGACTAGTGTCATTCACCAAGCAACGAGAGTGGAAGAGATTCTCGCGTTGGTCAATAGGGAGATGCTCTTTTATAGCCAAAATGCGACGAGAGACAAGAGTAAACTTACTTGGTTGTGCCGGACCGCAAGCAAGTTGGTCGTCACATGGCTCCATGCCATAGTAGGGGTCGACATCTTGGTCATCTTCCAAGAGGATATCACCATTTTATTCCTCTTCGCCATCGTCATACGATGGGTTGGCAAACATCATTCGCTTGGTGTTCGGGTAATCACGTTGAACATGACCAAACCCGCTACATTTGAAACACATGGGTTCTCTTGGGCGGGCCACCGTTTGAGATCCTTGTTAGGGACGGCCCGGAGGCGTTTGTGGTGGAGCAACGGTGCCACGATATGGTGTTTTCTCGGTAGCCGCTTGCCGGGTAGGTTGACTCATCCGAGGGGATCCTTTAGCGGCTCTGGAATCTTGAGAACTAGAAACATCTTGAGAACGGGGATTAGAGGTATAAGCATATTGACTAGATGAAAAATTATACCTTGAATATCGAGGCGTTTCGAGTTGTTGCTTGTGAAGTTTCATGGCGGCATGACATAAGGCTCCCAAGTCCTTGTATGGGACAATCTCGAGGGGGCGCCGGATTGACGGATTAAGGCCGCTCATGAATTTGGTTCGAAGGGAGGAGGCGGAGGCCGAAATGCCGGCCTTCATGGGCATGTCCTCAAGCTTGGCTAAGTAAGCCACCGGAGTAAGACTTCCTTGTTGGAATTCGGCAATTTGCAACTGCATGTCGTTTTTGAAGTCGTCGGGCACGTACTTCTTAGTCATGACATAGATCAATTGATCAAATGTTGCAACCGGTGCCCATCCTCGGTTCTCATGTTTGGTCTCGTACCGGTTCCACCAAGAATTTGCATCACCCTCAAAGTAAAGGGTCGCCGCTTCGATTTTCTCATATTCCTCATATTGGCAATGCTTTAGAGCTTGTTTCATATCCTGTGCCCAATCAAGAAAAGCACAAGGATCATATTCACCATAAAATATCGGAAATTTAACCTTACCTTCCATACGAGCTCGGTAGGGATCCGGTCGGGGCGGTGCCATGTATGCCTCTTCGTGTTGGGCTCGCCGGTGGCCATCGCTATGCCGTTGGCGCCCATGATTAGGTTGTGCACGCCTTGGTGGGTGAGGAGGAGGCAACCATTCTTCTCCTCAATCTTGGTTCTCAAAAGGCTCTTGGATGGGTGGGTGCCATGGACAGACATGTGCCACCCGCTCCAAGTCCGACTCATCATCGGAGAACTCGTCAAAGTCATCTCTCTCGTCATACTCTTCATAATCATGATACATCGGTTGCCGTCTATGCCGTTGGCGGCGTTGTCCGGACCGATCATTCTCGGGATGTTGAGAGCGATCATTTGTTTGATAATGATACCGGTCATCAACCCGGGAGGGACGGTTGGTGCGTTGGGCACTAGATGGAGGAGGGGAAGTGTCATACTTACGTCGGTTGTGCTCATAGCGTTTGTGCCGATTCTCCGTGTCAATATATAGCAAATCATTTGGAGAAGGGTCAGGGTTCTCATCACCTTCATTGTGGGACTCATGACCGTCATTTTGGGAGGGCCCGTGGTTTTCAATGACGGAGGCAAGCCGTCGACCGTTAGATGGTTCGGCTCCCAAGATATCTTTGTCTTTGCGACGTCCATCGGACGTGGAAGCATCGACCAAGGTTCCATTTGGATTCGGTGGAGCGGTCGTGAGGGCACGCATTTGGGCCTTCAAAGTTTCAAGTTCTTGCCTTAGGGAGGCATTTTCTTCGGTCAAAGTAGTGAGCTCTTGCCTTTCACTAGATTCCTGAGAATTTTCCATTATGACGTTAGTCATAACTCCAAGATTGGACACAAAATTGCAAGCAATCAAATGAGAAAGGTGACAAGATAAGTCAACGTTACCCAAGTTCAAGTGCATTAAGGTTCTACCTTTGGGAAGGCCATGTGGCGGTTAGGCAAGGAAGGCAAATCCAACAAATTTGAACCAAAATGCACACAAAATCAAGAGAAAATTTGCAACTTGTAAGAAAATGGAGAGGTAGGAAATGGACGGATTGTTTATCGGCAAGTTTTACTTGCTTTGGTCTTTGACCTTTTTCAAAAATCCGATTTTTCGGATGGACCGGTTTGCCGGACGTCTTTTACTTTTGTTTTTGTGGAATTGTTTCTTTTTGAAACTTTTGAATGCAACCTTTGGAATGCAAGAGATGAATCCACTTTTTCTTTTGAAACAAATCCGATTTTTGAAGAGTTTTTACTTTGTTTTTGGTTTTTGGAATATCAAAAGACGTGATACCCAATTTTCTCAACAAAAAATCCCAAGAAAATGGTGAAATTGATTAACAAAAATGTCGGATTGGGTAAAGAAAAATGTTTTGTTGATTAATGGTTTGATGGCAAACCAAAAATCTCCTAAATTTGCTTTGCAAAATGGATCGAGAAAAAAAAAATCAAGAACGTGGATGAAGATGCGAAGAACGATATGAAGATGATGATGAACAAAAGACAAAAAGGATGAATATGATAACGCACAAAAACAAGAGTAAAGATAACTTAGCTTAGATCTCTTTGCTCTGATACCAATTTGATGCGTCCTTTGACACGTCAATGAAAGATTCCGGATCTAGATCAAGCTGAAGCTCAACTACTCCTTAGTTGAAGTGCGGATGCGTTGAAAATGGTTGGCGGAAGCTTAGAGATGAAGGCGGAAGTTGTATGGTTGAGTCGATCTAGATTGATCGATCAAGCCTTTGACGTGGGTCGGTTGTGTTGGTTCTTGAAGAACCCTCGAATGTGGTTGAGTTTGGATCGAAGATCCAAAAGAAGAACTTTGAGAGGGTTGGAAGAGGGATTGATGCTCAAGTAAGTAGGAGGAAAATACTTCTCAATACTTAATCAAATTGAACATCCTTTACAAATGAGCCAAATATCCCCTTATATAGTGGATGAAGGTCATACAAAGGGTCGGAAATTAAATGACGGAAATAAAGACGGAATTTATGTTCCGAAAATGAAACACCTAAAAATATGAAAGGTTGAGAATTTAAGTTCGGAATTAAGTTTCCGAATTAAATTCCGAAACTAAAAGTCTAATCTTAAATTCGGAAAATTAATACCCGGAAATAAAGTCCCGGAAATTAATATTCCAAAAATAAAAAGATTTATTATTACAAAACGCTAAATTACGGAAAATGCGCAAAATGTGCCGGAACGGTGCCGGCTTGACAAGCTTCATGTCATAGTGGTGTAGAGGCATGGTTAGCAACCAATGGGTCCGTGACAAGCAATGGTCCGGCTAATGATGGAACCGGTAGCTTGGGCGATTGCCTTAGCACGTGAACGGGTGAGCGGTCCATCGGAGCGAACCTGGAGTGCCTCGTCTTCCTCATGTTGGGACATAGGGGTTAAGGGCGCATCAATTACTGAACGAGGTGAACATTTACTGAACCTTATTTGAGTTAAGAGTTTAAGTTTGCCAAATTCCATCCTTGTTACACCTTTCTTGGTTCAATGCAAGCCTAGGATGAGACTTACCCGGCGATTCCTTTGTTTGTTTACCTAAGATCATGAGTATAGGTAATAAAGGTTTATCCTTTATTGGGGTTTGAGTGTGCCTTCATCCCATCTTTGTGGGTTAGCCTGAGACTTACCCGGTAAAGGTTGATTCTATTCCCTTGGGTGGTGTGTTGGTTTGAGATTATAGTTCCTTTCCTTAGTGCCTTGAGACTTACCCGGTAAAAGGAGCTTGGGTTTGGGATAGTGAGTATTGAGACTTACCCGGTGATCTTTTCTCACCTTAGAAACACCTTCCCTT
This sequence comes from Fagopyrum homotropicum, assembly GCA_033239125.1. Lineage (NCBI taxonomy): Eukaryota > Viridiplantae > Streptophyta > Magnoliopsida > Caryophyllales > Polygonaceae > Fagopyrum > Fagopyrum homotropicum. The sequence continues at coordinate 67,159,512 of BSWB01000003.1, forward strand.
TGCAAACCTCAACTTTGTCCGCGTTATCCTCTGAGATCTTGAGTCGGAACCACAACTAGATGCTTTAATCCCTAGAATCCGCATTCCCTTTATCTGACTTTATATCATCTTTGATTGCTTTAATTCGTAGTTATTAGCAAATTTGACAACCTGATTCCATGCTTTGTTTCACCATAGTCCATGTGTTCGACCCTTGGAATTCTTGCTTTTATTACAATTGATCCGTACACTGCGGGTTCGCATATTGTTCAAGCATACTTTTGGGTTCGCATATTGCTTTTATTACAATTGACCCTTATATATGTATGGTTAGCTAATGGTTTCATACCATGTTGTAGATGTCTTGCAAGATAGGAGAGTTGTTGAGTGATATGGCAGGGTTACAGGCCGAGGACTCTCGTACATTAGGTGGTTATGGTTTTGGGGATGTTTATGTTTCCCTCTTGTGTGAGGATGATGTTTTGTATACCTGCTATGTGAGGATGATGTTTTATACTCGGTTATGATCTTGTATACCTTTTGGGTTGTACAGTTTTATATAGTTTTATGTATTTGTTTTATATATGTCAGTGTCATGTTGTAAGGTCCAATGAACTTGTTGTCAGGCTAAGGTCAGGATCCACTGTGAGATCCTAGCCCAATGTGACATCTCGAGTCCCGTGGATTTGTGGTGTTACAAAGTTGGTATCAGAGTATTAGGTTGACAACAATGGCCCTTGCTACCTACAATGAGGTCGGATGGATAAAATAAACAAAATTCGAAAGGGGTCTGACGTTTTAAAAAGATTTTGGTTTTAAAAGTTGTTGTTTTGGGATAGAATGTACGAGAAGTCGTCACCTCTGACGTGGATCTCAACAGTATAGATATGTATATATATGTATTATGGATTATGTGTATGTGTTATATATATATATATAGCCTTATAAGATTAGGTATGTATACCCTACAGATGGCTCAGACTAGAGTGGCATCTGTAGTGGGACGAGGTAGGGGTACACCCCCTCTCCCTTCAGTAGTGATAGGTTAGGGTCAAGTTTCCACCGTCGATCTGTCTACAATAGAGATTGGACCAGAGGAGACAGACTATGTCATGATTAGTAGATCCGAGTTTCGAGAATATATATGTCTACGGGAGGAAGTTGCATGAGCAGGTAGACCTACCCTGGGTTTACCAATATCGGTGGGACCTACCTTGGGTTTACCAATATCGGTGGGACCTATTGAAGCTTCTTGTTTCAACTGTGGGGATCGTGGACACCTACGAGTGGAATGTAAGAGATCTTTAGTGACGCGCTTTACCTGTGGTAAGTTAGGACATCGAGCGATTTTCTGTCGACAATATAAGATGCCGCATCAGCAAGTTTCTTCCCTTGCTAAGGTTACTAAAGGCGAACGAAGAAGATTGAGTTACCCTTCAGTCACACAGGTTGCGAGGAAGGGACGGTCGTGTTTCAATTGTGGTGATTCAGGCCATTTGCGCTCTGAGTGTTCCTTGGCACCGATAGCTTGCTTCACATGTAGTGAACTAGGCCATTTGGCTCCCTTTTGTCAGCAAGGCAGTATTCCTTCCCAGCGAGGCTCTTCTCTTTCTGGTGTAGAAGGAGTAGAGGCATAGACTATGGCGATGACCTCAGTGATACCTGAGGAGCATAGGCCCGAGTTTTGAGTGATGACATGCAGTGGAGCTACTGGTGTTAGCTGCTACAGGTACCAATTTTATTAATGGTTTACCTAGTGGAGTTTTGTTTGATTTGGGTGCTATGTGTTAGCATGAAATATGACTATATTTTAGGCACTTGTTTTGATTGTTTTTCCCTCTTAGATGTGTACATAGATATGAGTTTGAAGCATTTGTGAGCACTTTCACCTATTTTATCGATATGGAGATCTACACTAGCTTTGTTATGTTTATAGGTGAATAAAGGCTTGAATTGGAGCATAATGTGGAGGGATAGGAGTAATTGATCATGCTAAATGTCAAAGGGATGCTTTGGAGAAGCTAAGGAAGGAGTATGATTGAAGAAGTTTGCAAAACAAAGGCTTTCACGAAGGTTAAAGAGTTCCACGACCGTGGTTATGGATGAGTTCGTGGAGAGTGATTTTGGAGCACATCAGAGGATTCCACGCCCTAAACCACGGCCGTGGAAAGTTGTACTAGACCGTGATTTCCATGACGAAGTGACGTGTCATATTTGCCACGTCAGCGACGGTTATTGGGATTTTCTCGTAACCCTATTTTGCTCTATAAGAAGGCTTGAAAAGGGAGTTTCGAGGACGGTCGCTGAGGGCTTCAGTTTACCTTCACTTATAATTCCGTGCTTAGGGTTGATACGAAGGATCGGAGATTTCGGATCGTGGCTTGAGAAAGACGCAATATTGAAGATTGTGTACTTCGAGATTTTCTTAGGGTTTGCTTTTGGAGACAGATTGACACTCCGTTCTTCACTGTTCCTTAAGATTGATGTGAGGATTCTTGTTCTATATTTTGAATTCATTAAACACAATACTTTGTTGTTCGGATTTAAAATTGATTTTGATCATTTGATGAGTTTTCGAGAGTTTCTACCTTTCTCTCTTCTTAATTTGATATTTGATTCAATGACTATGATTATTGGCTAAAACCCTTTAACAATTATAAGGTGAAGGGTTGATAGTTGTGGCTTAGATGATGATAGATCGATTGTAAACAAATTGAACCTTGAGAGTGTGAGAAATCTTGTCGACAGCCTAATCCACGGCTCGTTCTTGAAAACCACGGCCGTGGTTCTTCAAGATCTAGCCGTGATTTCCTCTATTCTACGATTTTTGCTTTTGCTTTAATCCAAAGTTAAAGATTTACTTTAACCTAGCCTTGGCTTGCCTTTTCTAGGTAGTAGTGAGACTCAACATCCTCTATTTCGGTTTCGAGTGTCACAACCTTAACCGTTTTAGCTTATCTTTGATTCCTTGGGTTTGGGCATGGGTATTTGAGAGTAATTCTTATCCTTAGATTCTTTCTATACTGCAGCCTCAACAACCTTTATAGAGAGTGTCCTTGGGTGAGATATATAGGGTTTTGGAACTTCACCATACTCAACCTTACATTAGTTATACATTTGCAACCTCAACTCTGTCCTTATATTTATAGAATATCTTGAATCATTTGCCACAATTGGATACTTGGATCTTTAGGATTGTTGTTTTTCCAATATTTGCAAAGCTTTTATACTTTATTTGCTCGATAATTTGTAAACTGAATTTGATCCCCCAAATCCCTGAGTTCGATACTCTGGAATTCTTGCTTTACTATGCCGATCCGTACACTACGGGTTCACTTGCTTTTATTTCAGTTTTATAATATAAAACGTATTTGCACGCACACTTTGAGGCAAACAAGTTTTTGGCGCCGTTGCCGGGGATTTGGTCTAGACCAATTTCGGTTTTCGGTAGTCGAGCTTGGAAGCTTTTGCTCTTGTGGTTTGATTAGTCTTTTTGATTGATTTTTGCATATTCTTTAGGTATATGCGAAAGACTAGATCTATCAAAGATCTAGTTCCTTTCGATCCAGAACTTGAGAAAACTTTGAGAAGAAAGTTGAAAGAGAAAAAGATGGCTGAAAATAATGAGAGAAACATCCAAGTGGAGTTGGATTAAGCTCAAGCTCAACTCAAATTGAGTGAGAAGGCTCGTATGGAAGAATTAGAGCGTCATCAATTCTAAATAGATGAGCTCAAGGCTATGATGCTATGTAACACCCCGAATCTGTGCGACTCGGAGTGCCACATTGGGTTAGGATCTCACAATGGATCCTGACCCTAGCCTGACAACAAGTTCACTGGACCTTACAACATGGCATTGACAGATATGAAAACAAATACATAAAACTGTATAAAACTGTACCTCCCAAAAGGTAAGACCACATAGCCGAGTACAAACATCACACCTCATGCAGGAGGTAACAAAAGATCAACCTCACACAGGAGGGAAAAGATAAACAAACCCAAAAGCCCACAACAACCTATGTACGAGACGTCCTCGGCCTGCCACCCTGCTAGATCACCCAGCAGCATGCCTATCCTGTAGGGCATCTACAACATGGTTATAATCATTAGCTATCCATACACATATATAGAATAATGCATAAGCACAATCACACATAGGGAAAGATAAACATATCAACATGCTTTCACTCATTTACCCATTTATTCATCTCAATATAATGGTCATTCACTCAAATCGTATAGATATAGTATATATGAAACTAGGTGACACGAGGACCGATACATCCTCGCCTCTGAGCCTGCTAGCCAGTTGTACTAGTATCGGTCACACAATCCGTGTACCCTATGGGAGTGGATTGCGCCCTTCTTGTAAACCGGTCAGGCCTGACATCAGAGAAACCTCCCAGACTCCACGGCGGGATGAAAGGGAAAGGTTATCACAGCCACGCAGTGGGGCAATCAATAAAACATAGGTCGGTAAATACGACATCACATGCTATCATAGCAAACATATAAGACACACACCACTCATGCAAACACCCAATATAAGGATGGCGGCTAAGTAAGTCCTACGGACTTACCTCAACCTCGTATAAAGCTCAACCACAACTGGATCACCTCAACACTGGAGGGACAACACAGCCTATAGACAAGGCATAAAGAGATGTCACATCTCTTATCAAACAAAGGGTCACACCTAGACCCAAAGGGATCCATAGGGATCATATACATCCTATAACCTCGAATAACATGCTAAACCTAAAAGCCACATCAGGGCATAAATCCAACTCATGATATCATCACCAACTAAAATCCCATAATTACCAGAATAATATAACGACCATAATGGAAATTCCAATTATCCATTTTAACCAACTTAAGGTCAATTTATACTAACCCGCAATACGGAAAACGAATAAATTCATAACTTATTCGTTACTAACCCGATATACGAACTGGAAGAAGATCCAGACTCCTAGCGATACGGGGAGTAAGAGCGCAGAATAAAACCTTACGTTTGATGACTTGCGGTAGTCCGTCGGCGTTCCGATAACGGTAAACGGAAGCTTTACCAAAAAGCTATCAATCGGGAAATAGCTTGGCACCACGTTGAAGAGAACAAGATAAGGGACTCACTGGTACAAACGGATTTGAAAATGGATCGAAGATGAGAAGTGTGTAGGTGAATGAAATTTGAGCGGTGGAGGTCTTGGCTTCGCTTTTCTTCCTCTGCAAATTTCAATTGCAAATTTGCAATTGAAGTGGTAAGTGTTAGATGATCAGCCGCCTTCTTTATATATATATATATATTCTATGTATATATATATATATGTATATATAAGACATCCTCTGTAGATTCCGTGAGGTAAGCCGCCATTCCATTCATTATATATATATATATATATTGAACGAAACTATTTAATTGAAACGCGGTTATATTTTTCGGTCTTCAAACTTTATGAAATTGGAATATAAAATCCGGAATATTATCGGTATATCTAGTCCACAACTATCTCGTAAAATGGGCATTCCTAAGCCGCATTTCTTAACCGCTAAGAATCGGAATAGCGATTCTTTTATCCGTTTCGTCTTTTTATATTATTTCACATCTAGGACATATCCGATGTCCCGATCATTTCTCTCAACTGCAACTTTATTTATTGGAGCTCTCAAATATTCCAAATAACAACGGTTGTTACATAATCTCCCCCTAAAAACAAGTTTTGTCCCGAAACTTGAACAACCCAAATCCTCTCGGACCCATATGCCGAGGTATAACACTCACTCTATCGGAGGTATCACATCTCCGTTCAAAAAGGTCACCACCTATAACAAGTCTATAACCTCAAACATCAACATGGAGGAATCATCCACTCCAGAAAGCAGGGCCATAACGCTACCCAAGGCAGAGAGGAATCACATCTCTCGCTATACCACATCATAGGGCATAGAGGAAGCACATCTCTAGCCAACCATAAATATATACATCGTATGGAGGAATCACATCTCCACTTAACTATGTCCATCAAAGTAGCATGGAGGAAAGAACCATCTCCAGCTATAAACATATATCATACTAGCACAACAAGATCTAACAAGATCATAAAGCATAACATAGCTAGCATGGAATAAGCACATCAAGGCATGTAAGCACATAAACACATAATCACATACTCACCAAAATAGTACTAAGATCTACTCATCGACCCTAGGTGCATCTATCTCAGCATAAAACTCTGGATAGTTCCTCTGGATACTATCCTCAGTCTCCCATGTAGCCTCCTCAGGTCCACGTCTCGACCACTGTATCCTCATCATAGGAATATCCTTCGAACGCAGGCGTCTCACACCTCGCTCTAGGACTGCAATAGGATGCTCAACAAAGGTGTGGTCTAGCTCCACCACCAAATCATCATAACTCACAATGTGCCGCAGATCTGGTATGTACTCTCTCAGCTGAGACACATGGAACACAGGGTGAACACCCTCTAATCTCGGAGGCAATGCTAATTTGTAGGCTGCTCTCCCAACTCTGTCCAAAATCTCAAAAGGACCGACATATCGGGGACTCAACTTCCCCTTTATACCAAAACGTCTGACGCCACGCGTCGGGGATACTCTCAACCAAACATGAGCTCCTACTTTGAACTCTAGAGGCTGACGCCTCTTGTCTGCATATGACTTCTGGCGACTCTGTGTGCAGCCAGTATCCTCTCTCTAATCAGTGCTACCCGAGCCATATCATCATGAATCTGCTCTGGCGCTATCCCGCTGACATTGCTAGGCTCATCCCAACATAAAGGTGTACGGCACCTACGTCCATACAGTGCCTCATAGGGAGTCATCCCAATAGATGCATGCCAGTTGTTGTTGTATGAGAACTCAATAAGTGGAAGGTAATCAGACCATCCCTGTCCCCAAATCAACACACAAGCTCGCAGCATATCCTCCAAAGTCTGGATAGTCCTCTCTGACTGTCCGTCAGTCTGGGGGTGAAACGCCGTCGTGAAATGTAGACTCGTCCCCAAAGCAGTCTAAATCTGCTGCCGAAACCTCGAGGTGAATCGTCCATCTCGATCAGAGACGATCGTCCTCGGTACCCCATGGAGTCTCACTATCTGTCTAGTGTACTCCTCAGCTAATCTACTGACAGGTCACGTCTCTCTAATAGGAATGAAATGCGCCGTCTTCGTCAGTCTATCAACAACCCAAATGGCATCAAAACTCCTACTAGGTCTCAGTCCCGTCACAAAGTCCATGGAGACGTCCTCCCACTTCCACTGCGGTACTGGCAGTGGATGGAGCTCACCTCCAGGTCTGCAATGCTTTATCTTGACCTGCTGACAGGTCGCACACTGAGACACGAATATTGCTACATCGGGCTTCAGCCCTCCCCACCAATATGAACGTCTCACATCATGGTACATCTTACTCGTACCTGGATGTACAGAGTAAGGTGTACCGTGAGCCTCCTGTAAGATCCTCTGTCTCAACTCTGCATCAGCAGGAACACAAATACGATCATGTCGCATCATCACTCCATCAGCTCCAATGGAAAACTGTGGTGCCTTTCCACGAGACATCCTCTCTCTAATCCTCATCAAGGTCGGGCAGGTCCCCTGCTTCTGTTGGATCTCATCCAACAGACCAGGTAAAACCTCTAAGGCATACAACTGGGCATCCTCATTAGGAAACTAGATGTTCATCTCTAGCCAAGCTAGATCCCTCTGAAGCTGAGGTTGTACAGTCAATCTCGCAATCGCCTTCTCTCGAGGCGTCTTCCTGCTCAAGGCGTCAGCAACCACGTTCACCTTTCCAGGATGATACAAAATCTCAAGGTCAAAGTCCTTGATCAACTCAAGCCATCGACGATGGCGGTTGTTCAACTCCCACTGCGTGAAAATATACTCCAGACTCTTATGGTCTGTGAATATCTGACATGTAGCACCATACAAGTAATGTCTCCAGATCTTCAAAGCATGTACTACCGCTGCTAACTCCAAATCATGAGTCGGGTAGTTCTCCTCATACGTCTTCAACTGTCGAGACGCATATACAATCACTCTACCTCTCTGCATCAACACACATCCCAAGCCTAGCTTGGATGCATCACTGTAGACCACAAAATCATCAGATCCCTCTAGTTATGCCAGGACAGGAGCAGAAGTCAAACGCCTATTCAACTCCTCAAAGCTCTGAGCACACTGGTTGGTCCATGCAAACCGGGTAGTCTTCTTCAAAAGACTCATCAGTGGACGGGCAATCACAGAAAAACCCTCCACAAAGTGTCTATAGTAACCGGCTGAGCCAAGAAAGCTACGCACTTCCTTGACGTTCGTCGGTGTCGTCCATGCAGCAACAGACTCGATCGTCGCCGGGTCAACCATAACCCCATCGGCGGATACAATGTGTCCAAGGAAAGCAACCTCAGACATCCAGAACTCACACTTAAGCTTAGCGTACAACTCTCTATCCCTCAAAACCTGCAAAACCGTCCTCAGATGACCGGTATGCTCCTCTCTACTACGAGAGTACACTAAAATATCATCAATAAAGACCACCACAAACTTATCAAGGAAGTCGATGAATATACTGTTCATCAACTCCATAAAGACTGTTGGGGCATTCGTCAGCCCAAATGGCATTACTACGAACTCGTAGTGTCCATAACGGGTACGAAATGCCGTCCTGTGTACGTCCTGCTCTCTCTCACCCTCAACTGGTGATATCCTGAGCGCAAATCAATCCGGGAGAAAACTGTAGCTCCCTGAAGCTGATCAAGTAGATCGTCAATACGAGGCAATGGATACCTGTTCTTGACGGTCACCTTGTTCAACTCTCTGTAATCTGCATAACCTCAAAGATCCGTCCTTCTTCCACACGAAGAGGACAGGTGCACCCCATGGTGAAACACTAGGGCGTATGAAACCCTTCTCAGCCAACTCCTCGAGTTGCTTCTTCAGCTCCAACATCTTGACAGGTGCCATACGGTATAGGGCCTTCGAGATGGGTCGCGTGCCAGGCTCTAACTCTATGCTGAAGTCCACACTCCGCTAAGGAGGCAAACTCAACGGCTCAACAAACACATCTGTAAACTAGTAGACTACTGGAATATCCTCCAGAGCTGGACTCTCTCCATCCTTCATGGCGTAACATCAGAAGGCATCACATTCCTGTGCAATCAACCTAGCTGCCCGTACGGCACTAATAACCGAACCTGTCTTCCCTAGGTCCCAACCTCGGAAGAGCTCAATTTGACCAACCTCGGTAGAGACTGTAACAGTCCGTCTACCAACATCCAAAACTGCATGGTGTCTATGCATCCAGTCCATACCTAATATGACTTCTTCATGCATCAATGGCATGACTAAGAAGTCAACAAGTAAAACACGAGTCCCTAAACGAATGGGACAACTACGTATCTCACGGGTACCTCTGACCCGACTACCATCAGGTAACCCTGTAGTAAAGGGTATCCCCTCTATGGTAGCTAAACTCAGACTCTCAAAACAAGTATAAGAAATAAAGGAATGCGTAGCACCAGTATCAAATAAAACTCTAATAGGTAAACCATGAAGTAAAATGGTACCTGTAGCAGCCGGTGCAGGTGGATCCTCTGCACTCCTCAACTCAAAAGCTCGCCCTCGGGCTCCTCTGGCATCACTGGTGCCAACACCTCTACCTCTACTCGGTCCTGGAGCAGAACCCTGAGTAGATGGACGCTCTGCGACCCTCTGCTGTCCCTTTATCTGCTGCTGAGGTGTCCTCTGACCACCTCCTGCTACACTAGCAGGGGAAGAACCCTGTTGGGATGCTACTCCTCCCTGCCTACAAAAGGCAGCTCGATGTCCCTGTCGGCCACAGGTAAAACAAGTCACAACTGGTCTGGGACAAGCTGGCTTCAGATGGTCAGGGTCTCCACAGTTGTAACACTGACGTCCCTTGTCTACAGTCTGTGCAGATGAGGGGTAACTTTGACGTCTCTGGTCTCGTCTAGAACCAAAAGCTCCTCTAACTCCACTGGTCTGCCCAGTGCGCTGCCTCTTCTCAGACCGTCCAGTCTGAGAAGCCCTCCTTTGACTAGCTCGCTCCCTCTCATAAGCAGAAGCCTGGTCCTGATAGTCAGCAAGGGACTCGTAATGGAATCCCGCCATATATGAACGTGTGCTCTCCCTCAGACGATGGGAGAACAAGTACACATGCTGGTCCTCAGATGGTGCAGCTGGACCCAGTAGAGCTAACTCAGTCTGGAAGCGACGGATGGCGTCAGTAATAGGCACATCCTCAAAGCCGGCCTCCACAAAATCCTGCAGCTTCTCCCTCCTCAGTGAGGCAGGGCAGAACTGCTCTCTAATCATGCGTCTCATGTGGTCATAACTGGTAACTCTAGTCCGGACAGTCCTCCACCACTAGTGTGCGAGGTCACGGAATAGAGACTGAACTAGCTCTATCCGTCTGTCCTCAGGACATCTAATAGACTCCAAGGCTGAGTCTACATGCCCAATCCACACCTCAGTCTCTAACCCTATTTCTCCTGAGAAGTGTGGCACTCCCTGCTGGTGAAATGCCTTCAACCAGGCATCTGGTTGAGGCATCTGGTTGAGGCCCTTTGGTCTCCACTGGGGCTCGAACTGGATCCACCACACGTGCAGGTGCAGTTGGTACCCGGGTCGCTCCCTGGGATCTCTCAGAAGATCCCTCAGGTACTGGTAAATCCGGGGCTCGCCTGCCAGCCCTAATATCCTCCTCAAAACGTCGGAGGTACTCTTTGAACTCCGGTCCTCCCATGGAGACACGGTCAGCGTCATCAAACTGAGCTCGATGTGAATGATGTCTCACAGATACACTGCTCCTCGTCTCTGGGACGACGCTCTCTGCAACCTCCTCATGTATCTCCTCCACCACTGGTGGGTCAGCAGCGGGTACTGGTCCCTCACCTACCACACCCGGAGGACGGGGTGGCCTACATCTACCTCTGCGTACATCGGCAGGAGCTCTAGTCCGAGCCATCTGCGGGTATGCACACCTAACTTATAAGGCTCTATGTAGGCCATAGGTATAGATATATATATACTCAACACAACACATACATAATCCATCATACATATATACATATCATATCTATACTGCAGAGATCCATAGCAAGAGTGGCGACTTCTCGTACATCTAACCCAAAACCATATTTAAAACCAAAACCTTTTGAAAAAAGTCAGACCCCTGTCGGGTTCTGTTTATTTTACCTATCAAACCTCATTGCAGGTAGCAAGTGTCATTGTTGTCAACCTAAGCTCTGATACCAACTCCGTAACACCCCGAATCCGCGGGACTCGGAGTGCCACATTGGGTTAGGATCTCACAATGGATCCTGACCCTAGCCTGACAACAAGTTCACTGGACCTTACAACATGGCATTGACAGATATGAAAACAAATACATAAAACTGTATAAAAGTGTACCTCCCAAAAGGTAAGACCACATAGCCGAGTACAAACATCACACCTCACGCAGGAGGTAACAAAAGATCAACCTCACACAGGAGGGAAAAGATAAACAAACCCAAAAGCCCACAACAACCTATGTACGAGACGTCCTCGGCCTGCCACCCTGCTAGATCACCCAGCAGCATGCCTATCCTGTAGGGCATCTACAACATGGTTATAACCATTAGCTATCCATACACATATATAGAATAATGCATAAGCACAATCACACATAGGGAAAGATAAACATATCAACATGCTTTCACTTATTTACCCATTTATTCATCTCAATATAATGGTCATTCACTCAAATCGTATAGATATAGTATATATGAAACTAGGTGACACGAGGACCGATCCATCCTCGCCTCTGAGCCTGCTAGCCAGCCGTACTAGTATCGGTCACACAATCCGTGTACCCTATGGGAGTGGATTGCGCCCTTCCTGTAAACCGGTCAGGCCTGACATCAGAGAAACCTCCCAGACTCCACGGCGGGATGAAAGGGAAAGGTTATCACAGCCACGCAGTGGGGCAATCAATAAAACATAAGTCGGTAAATACGACATCACATGCTATCATAGCAAACATATAAGACACACACCACTCATGCAAACACCCAATATAAGGATGGCGGCTAAGTAAGTCCTACGGACTTACCTCAACCTCGTATAAAGCTCAACAACAACTTGATCACCTCAACACTGGAGGGACAACACAGCCTATAGACAAGGCATAAAGAGATGTCACATCTCTTATCAAACAAAGGGTCACACCTAGACCCAAAGGGATCCATAGGGATCATATACATCTTATAACCTCGAATAACATGCTAAACCTAAAAGCCACATCAGGGCATAAATCCAACTCATGATATCATCACCAACTAAAATCCCATAATTACCAGAATAATATAACGACCATAATGGAAATTCCAATTATCCATTTTAACCAACTTAAGGTCAATTTATACTAACCCGCAATACGGAAAACGAATAAATTCATAAATTATTCGTTACTAACCCGATATACGAACCGGAAGAAGATCCAGACTCCTAGCGATACGGGGAGTAAGAGCGCAGAATAAAACCTTACGTCTGATGATTTGCGGTAGTCCGTCGGCGTTCCGATAACGGTAAACGGAAGCTTTACCAAAAAGATATCAATCGGGAAATAGCTTGGCACCACGTTGAAGAGAACAAGATAAGGGACTCACTGGTACAAACGGATTTGAAAATGGATCGAAGATGAGAAGTGTGTAGGTGAATGAAATTTGAGCGGTGGAGGTCTTGGCTTCGCTTTTCTTCCTCTGCAAATTTCAATTGCAAATTTGCAATTGAAGTGGTAAGTGTTAGATGATCAGCCGCCTTCTTTATATATATATATATATATATATATATATATATATATATATATATATATATATTCTATGTATATATATATATATGTATATATAAGACATCCTCTGTAGATTCCGTGAGGTAAGCCGCCATTCCATTCATTATATATATATATATATATATATATATATATATATATATTGAACGAAACTATTTAATTGAAACGCGGTTATATTTTTCGATCTTCAAACTTTATGAAATTGGAATATAAAATCCGAAATATTATCGGGATATCTAGTCCACAACTATCTCGTAAAATGGGCATTCTTAAGCCGCATTTCTTAACCGCTAAGAATCGGAATAGCGATTCTTTTATCCGTTTCGTCTTTTTATATTATTGCACATCTAGGACATATCCGATGTCCCGATCATTTCTCTCAACTGCAACTTTATTTATTGGAGCTCTCAAATACTCCAAATAACAACGGTTGTTACATGCTAGACATGAAGTTGGAGATGAATGATGCTAAGAAAAAGAAAGTCAAGAAACCTAAGTCCATTAGAGCTTAATCATCCGACGATGAAGACATGCCAGACCTAGAGGATATCACACCACTAGTCGGTCCCGTTCGTGATAATCCTAGACCATAAGTTAATCCTCCCGTTCCCGTTGGAGATGTGAGAGTTGCTGATGGAGGGGATGAACCACGAACCCTTGGACAAAGGATGGATCCAATTCAACAACCACGCCACGTCCAAGATTTCGGGTTTAGCCCGCAAGTTATTATCATGGTTCGCCAAAGTCAGTTTGGTGGAACGAGTGCTGAATCTCCACACCAACATTTACAGAATTTTGAGATTCTCATGGAGACATTGAAGCCGAAGAGGGTTGTCAACAACCACTACAAGATCAAGCCCTTCTTATTCTCTTTGAAGGACAAGGTTTTGTCTTGGTATCAAGCTCTTCCAGTTAGAAGACTTAACACTTGGGAGGATTTATCTTCGGAGTTCCTCACCAAGTTCTTTCCGCCTTCCTAGACGGCGGAGTTGAGAGGTAAGATTAATGCATTTTATATGAAACCTAATGAAAGTTTGTTTCAATCTGGGGAAAGGTTTCAGGATCTCTTATTGGATTGCCCACACCATGGCATTTCAAAGCTGGAATTATTGGAAATCTACTATAAAGGGTTGGATGTGAAAACACAATTCAAGCTACAATCTCTTTCTTGTGGTACATTTATGGACATGAGAGAAGATGACGCTTGGGACTTCATTGAGAAGCAATCCCAAGTGATTGAGAAGTATTCCTACCGGAAAGTGGATCCGAATAACCGGAATCAAGGGGATCCGGGAGCTAAGTTGAATCAAGCTGCACAAACTCAAATATTCTCCCTCAACAATGAGATCAAAGAGTTGAAGGAAGTCATAAAAACTAGCCTTCAAAAGGCGAAGGAGCAAGAGGCCAACTACCTAGGGAGAGACAACCACCAAGGCAATAGGAATGACTGCCGGAATAACAACCGGAACAACTGGAACAACAACAATAGGAACTCCAACAACAACAATTGGAGATCCAACCAACAAAATCCAGGTAATCCCTATTCACATGCTGAAAATGCTTTAACACCTCTATCTTCTTCTACTCCTTTGAAAAGCCAGGGTCAAACATCAAATGGCTCGGGTAAGCCGGAGAAGGACAAACAAGATGCTATGATGGAGACAATCCTAGGAAAGCTCCAAGGATTGGAGAATCACATCACTTCGGTTGATAAGGCACAAAAAGCCTTAGAAAACCAAGTGTTCAACAAGGCCGGAAAAGTTCCTAGAGATTAAGGAAAGCTTCCCGGAAAGACGGAAGACAACCCGAATGGAAGGGTGATGGCAATCACTACAAGGAGCGGTGTAACAACCACCGATCCACATCCCAAGTTTGTAGAAGTCCCAGCTGAGAAAGGAAAAGATAAGGAGAAGGAGAAAGAATATGTCTATGTTCCTCCTCCAACTTACAAACCTCCTCTACCATTCCCGCAATCTAGAGCAACAGCGCGTCTAGACAATCAATTCGGTAAGTTCATTTTACTAATGAACAAACTGCATATTAACATACCTTTTATTGATGCAATTGTAGGTATGCCTGCTTACGGGAAGTTCTTGAAAGAGTTCCTCTCTAACAAGAGGAAGCTAGAAGACTTTGGAGAAGTCAAGATGAGTTCGGAATCTTCCGAGCTCGTCAAAACGATGACGGAGAAGATGCCCCCAAAGCTGAGAGATCCGGGGTCATTTTGCATTCCAATAGGAGTTCGAGAAGTCACATATGACGCTCTTTGTGACTTAGGATCAAGCGTAAGCATTATCCCGCTTGCTTTGTGTAGGAAGATCGGCTAAGGTGAACCTAAACCGGTGAAGATGACGTTGTACATGGCAGATCGAGCCATAACTCGACCCGTCAGTATCATTGAAGACGTCCCAATCAAGCTCGATAAGTTCTACATTCTCATAGATTTTGTTGTGCTTGACATTCCTGTAGATTGTCCGGTCCCGATCATACTCGGGAGACAATTTGTTGCAACCTCCGGTTGTATGGTGGATTGCAAGAATGCTAAACTAGCCTTCGATGTATGAGAAGAGAAGGTTGAATTTGTTCTTTCAACTTTGGTGAAAGAGCCTGCACTTGGAGAGGATACGTTCAATATCTATGATGAAGAGCCGTCTAGAGAAGAAGTAAGTTTGATCCTATTCAAGGATCCATTGCAAAAGGTTATAACCATAAGCATCATGGAAAAGGGAGATGAAGAGGATTGTAATGCTGAGATTGAAGCTTTGGAGAAGCTAAAAGAGATACATAATGAAGAGTTCGAAAAATTCTATGATGGCTCGGAAAACAGAAGAAACCACGGCCAGTCGTGCTATTCCACAGCCGTGGTTTCACCAAAACAACCCGTAGAGTGTTATTTTGCGAACAATAGAGACTTCCACGCCAAAAATCACGACCGTGGAAGTAACAAGTGTGCCGTAATTTTGGGAAATTCAGAGAACAATTCCTTCTTTCCCACAACAACTCTTGAATCTTCTTCCACCACTCCCACATCCTTAGAAACTCCTAAGGAAGCATCAAGCACACCTCAAGACACATCAAAGGCACCAATTGCTTTGGAATTGAAGCCACTTCCCACACATCTTCGGTATGATTTTCTTGGAACTAATTCTACCTTTCCCGTTATTGTTAGTTCCGATTTAAAGGAAGATGAACATGAGAAACTTATGAATGTGTTGAGGAAACATAGGAAAGCTTTAGGCTATACCGTAGAGGATCTTGTAGGAATTAAACCATCTTTATGTATGCACAAGATTCTAATGTAGGAGGATTACAAGCCTTCACGACAACCTCAAAGACGGTTAAACCCGGTCATGAAGGAGGTCGTGAAGAAACAAATCCTTAAGTTACTTGACGCAGGTATCATCTATCCTATCTCCGATAGCAAGTGGGTGAGCCCCGTTCAAGTCGTTCCCAAGAAGGGAGGAATGACCTTTGTGACCAACAAGAACAACGAGCTCATACCAACAAGAACCGTGACGGGCTGGAGGATGTGCATTGACTATCGCAAGCTGAACAATGCAACCAGGAAGGATCATTTCCCAATACCATTCATAGATCAAATGCTTAAAAGGTTAGCACAACACTCCTATTTTTGTTATCTTGACGGTTATAGTGGTTTCTTTCAGATTCTGATTCACCCGGACGATCAAGAGAAGACCACATTTACGTGCCCATGGGGTACGTTTGCTTATAAAAGGATGCCATTCGGACTTTGCAACGCTCCAGCCACCTTTCAAAGGTGTATGATGGCCATCTTCTCGGAGTATATTGAGGAAATCATGGAGGTTTTTATGGATGATTTTTCAGTTTATGGTTCCTCATTTGACAATTGTCTTGCTAACCTTTCTCTTGTGTTGCAAAGGTGTGAAGACACTAACCTAGTTCTTAATTGGGAGAAGTGTCAATTCATGGTTAAGGAAGGTATTGCTCTAGGAAACTTAATTTCTAATAGAGGGATCGAAGTTGACAAGGCTAAGATAGAGACTATAGAGAAACTTCCTCCTCCATCTTCGGTGAAGGGGATAAGAAGTTTCCTAAGACATGCAGGATTTTATAGGAGATCTATCAAAGAGTTCTCGAAAATTTCGAAACCGCTAACTAATCTATTGATGAAGGATGCAATTTTTAACTTTTCGCATGAATGTTAGATGCTTTCTATAAGATTAGAGAAGCTCTAATCTCAGCCCCGATAATCCAACCTCCGGATTGGAATCTTCCTTTCGAGGTTATGTGTGATGCAAGTGACGTAGCTGTTGGAGCGGTGCTGGGACAAAAGAAGGAAGGCCGCACTCATGCCATCTATTGTGCTAGCAAGACGCTAGACGAAGCGCAGCTCAACTACACCACAACTAAAAAAGAATTTTTAGCCGTTGTATATTCTTTTGAAAAGTTTCGTTCTTATCCTGTAGGAGCGAAGGTGATTGTATACACGGACCACTCAGCAATACGGTATTTGCTCGCTAAGAAGGATGCAAAACCAAGGCTGATTAGATGGATTCTTCTTCTTCAAGAATTCGATCTAGAGATTCGGGACAAGAAAGGTTCCGAAAATTCTGTAGCGGATCATCTAAGTCGTCTACCACACACCAACGGCGACGACCTACCCATTGATGAATCCCTCCCGGATGAGCACTTACACATCATGGAAGAGTGCATCGACAAGATTTCTAGAGGTAACGAACCTTGGTTTGCTGATTTTGTAAATTATTTGGTTTGTCAGGAAATACCTCCCGGACTATCCTATGTACAAAGAAAGAAGTTCTTTAGGGATGTCCTCCAATACCATTGGAATGAACCTCTACTCTTCAAGAGAGGTCCCGACGGAATTATTAGGAGATGTGTGCCGGAAGACGAAATGCAAAGTGTCATTCGTCATTGTCATTCACTTCCTTGTGGAGGACATGCTAGTTCCAACAAAACTAGCACTAAGGTATTGCAATCCGGATTCTTTTGGCCTACTTTATTTAAGGATGTGCAAACCTTTGTTTCTTGTTGTGATGCTTATCAAAGAACAAGAAATATCTCTAGGAGAAACGAGATGCCTCTCAACAACATTCAAGAGGTGGAAACTTTGACGTTTGGGGAGTTGATTTCATGGGACCATTCCCATCATCTTGCGAAAACCAATACATACTTCTAGCTGTAGATTATGTTTCAAGATGGGTTGAAGCTATTGCCTCTCCAACTAATGATGCCATGGTTGTTGTCAAGTTCTTTAATAGAACTATTTTCCCAAGGTTTGGGAAACCACGAACCATCATTAGTGACGGAGGTCCACACTTCATCGCCCGACGATTCAAAACTCTACTAGCTAAGTATGGGGTGACTCACAAGATCGCCACTCCCTACCATCCACAAACAAGTGGTCAAGTAGAGATTTCAAATAGAGAGATCAAGGGCATCCTTGAGAAGACGTTGTCAAAGATAAGGAAGGATTGGTCTTTGAAGTTAGATGACGCATTATGGGCGTACAGGACAGCTTACAAGAATATCATAGGTACAACACCATACAACCTTGTGTATGGGAAGTCTTGTCATCTCCCGGTAGAGCTGGAACACAAGGCGTATTGGGTTGTGAAGTGGTTGAACTTCAGCATGAAAGAAGCGGGTGAGAAGCGCCTCTTAGACCTTAACGAGCTAGAAGAACTCCGCTTGAACGCCTATGAGAACGCCAAGATTTACAAGGAAAGGGCGAAGCGTTGCCATGATAAGCATATCATTCCAAAAGACCTTAAAGAAAGAGATCAAGTTCTCCTCTTCAATTATCGACTTCGACTCTTTCCAAGTAAGCTTAAATCTCGTTAGACTAGACCTTATTTGATTAAACGTGTTTTTCCCCATGGCGCAGTTGAAGTATGGGGTGAAAAGTGCGGAAGTTTCAAGGTGAATGGCCAACGACTTAAGAAGTACTCACCGGAACTCCAATCTGAGGAAATCACTCCGATTGTCCTCAATTGAACATAAGAACGGTCTAGCTACGGACCCAAAATAAAGTGCTTCTTGGGAGGCAACCCAAGGTATTGCATTATCGTTTTTGTTTTCTTTCTTTCTTAGGTTAGTTTAGGTTAGATGTTGTTTTTGTTTGTTTTCCCCTCGATACCTTCCGGTATGTTGTTTTTTGGATGTCATGAATAAGGAATGAGCAAAGAAAGAAAGGAAAAGTTGGAAAGAATGACGAAACTAGAATTTTTGGCACAGATCAAAGAGTTCCACGGTTGACCGTACAAAACCACGGTCGTGGAACACCCCGACCAGCCGTAATTTCCAAGTTTTGACACAAATCAGAGGATTCCACGGCCAAAACCACGGTTGTGGAACACCTCGAGTGACCGTAATTTTCCAAAAATTTACGGCACTATATAACTCCCTTTCCTTCTCAAAAACACACCCATCTCATAACCACGTCCAGAACCACGCCCAAAATCGCCGGCCTTCTCCCCTCTCCTGTAATCCTTCATCCGGAGTCCAATTCGAGCGATTCTTCAACCAAAAGTGGAGCATTTTCAATCCTCTACAAGATCCAAACAACAAACTGAGCAAACAATCTACATTGGTGAAGGAATTTGGATTTTTCAAATCCAAACCTAGGTTTTATTCACTATTCTCTTCTTGGTTGATTTGGTTCGTTTTTCTTGCAATATTATAGGAGAACTTAACGAAATTGGAATTAGAAGTAGTTTAGGGCTGTGATTGTTAAGTTTGGTGTGCATTTGCTGAGTTTTGAGAGAAACAGATGAATTCCACGGGTTCCGTACAGTTCCACGGCTGTGGAAATTGAAGAACAGACCGTGGTTTTCTCTGTTTTGAGTAAAAATGTTTAGAAGGAAGTCAAGCAGAAATAAGAAGCAGAAAGGTGATAGTTTCTCTTCTTCCCAACCCCCTCCTAGTGAACCACCATCACCACCACCCCCTAGAATCCCTAATATCCATGAGGATTATGAAAGAGCCATGGATAGGATTTCCGAGAGACCGATAATAGGACCTAGGTACCTTGTCTTAGAGGAGCTTGAAGAGCTCAATATAGTGAATGACTTGACTTGGCTTTTGGATAGAGCCGGATTGATCATCTTCTCCACCATTAGGGAAGATGCTTATGAGGAGATAACAAGGGAGTTTATAACTTCCTTTGAGCATAGCGCCGTTAACTGAACGGTGTCTTTTAGGTTGATGGAGCAAAACTACGAGTTATCCATAGTTCAGTTTGGAACCTTCTTTGGGTTTCAAGAGAGTTTCAATGGAAGGTTTCCCGGGGGAGTGTATGCCAAAGACTTTTGGAGAGATATTGTTATGATCTATGCATCCGAGGATCGTTGGCAACCGGCCGACACTAAGGCTAAACTCATATACCACTTAGCCTTAAAGATAGCCCATAGAGTCCTATCGGAATGCCTTTTCCCTAGAACCGAAACACCACAAAAGATTAAGGCCGACGAACTCTTCATCCTCTATGGCATGCTTACGGGCCTCCCTGTAGATTGTGCCACCTTACTTGCCTCTACCCTTAGTAAGGTGAAGAACAAAAGATTAAGGTGGCTTTGGATGAGATTGATGATTGATGATGTTGATGTGCCTTGTTTAGCTAGCCTTGAAGTTGTGGTAAGGATTCTCCCTTTGATAGGTTCAGCTTGGTGAGTTCTTCATTCCTTCCTTCCTATCTCTCTTTTTTCTTTCTTCTTTCTTCTTTTCCTTCTTCTTAGCTTAGGATTCCACAAGATTGATCTTGTGGCAGCCTTCATAGGCTTTGTTTGATGTATATATGTATGCATATGTATGTATGGGGCTGCTAGTTGAAGAAGGTGTGAAGAGGATCGAGTGAATAAGCAAAGAGAAACTGGAAGTGTGCATTCTGCACACCATCCGCCCCTGCGCCACCTTGGGACCGCCCCAACGCCGGCCAGTCACCGCCCTGCGCCACCTCAGGGCCGCCCCTGCGCCTCCCTGCACCAGCCCTTGCTTTGCTCGTGGTTTTTGCAGGTGTGTCTTGCTTCTGAGCTTGCCTAAGGATGGCATTGTTCCTTTCTCTCCTAGTGTGAGTGTGTAGTATAATGCTAGGTATAGATGAGAGTGTGATGATGATATTATAATCATGTTATACCTTGTACGGCTTTG
Organism: Fagopyrum homotropicum; assembly: GCA_033239125.1. NCBI lineage: Eukaryota > Viridiplantae > Streptophyta > Magnoliopsida > Caryophyllales > Polygonaceae > Fagopyrum > Fagopyrum homotropicum. The sequence goes on from BSWB01000003.1 coordinate 67,180,518, forward strand.
AGGATTAGTAGGTTATGAGGTTTAGATTGAAGATGATCCTATGGATCCCTTGGGTCTAGGTGTGACCCCTTTGATTGATTAGGATATTGTGCCTTGTTATTAGGCAGTGTCCCTCTCAGGATTGGAGGTTGATCATGGTTGATGTTGTACGAGGTTGAGGTAAGTCCATAGGACTTACTTAGCTACCATCCTTATATTGGGTGTTTGCATGAGTGGTGGGTGTTATGTGCTTGATAGCATGCGATAGGTTATTATTACCAATCTATGGTTTTGTGACCGCCCATTGTAGTGGTCGTGATAACCTTTCCCTTTCATCCCGTCGTGGAGTTTGGGAGGTTCTCTGTAGTCAGGCCAGACCTGGTTTACGGGAAGGACGCAATCCACTCTCATAGGGTACACGGGTTATGTGATACCACTCCAATTGGCTATAGCACTCGGGGGCGGGGATGATACGTTCCTCGTGTTACATATTTTCATATATATATATATATATATATATATATATATATATATATATAGAGAGAGAGAGAGAGAGAGAGAGAGTATAGATCATATGAGAACAGGCTTATCGTGTAATCATGAGAACAGATTCGTAATTATTATTAGTTTTGTTATGAAGGTGTCATATCGTTTAATATATTATTAATAGTTATTGTTGGTTGAGTGGATTATTCGTACTTATTGTTGTTTGAATGGATTATTCCAAATTATTATTCGTAGTTATTATTAATTATGATATCTACTAAATCTCGACCCTTAATACTCACCATCTAACGGTCTAAGATTGTTCTTATGATTACACGATAAGTCTGTTCTCATGGGAACCGCACCCTATATATATATACGATTTGAGTGAATGACTATTATATGAAGATAATAAAATGGGTAAATGTGTGACAGCATGCTTATGTGCTTATCTTTCATGATTTGTGTTTGTGCTTATGCATTACCTTATATATTTATTGTTAGCTAATGATTTCATACCATGTTGTAGATGTCTTGCAGGATAGGAGAGTTGTTGAGTGATCTGGCAGGGTGACAGGCCGAGGACTCTCGTACATTAGGTGGTTATGGTTTTGGGGATGTTTATGTTTCCCTCTTGTGTGAGGATGATGTTTTGTATACCTCCTGTGTGAGGATGATGTTTTATACTCGGCTATGATCTTGTATACCTTTTGGGTTGTACAATTTTATATAGTTTTATGTATTTGTTTTATATATCTCTGTGTCATGTTGTAAGGTCCAGTGAACTTGTTGTCAAGATAGGTTTAGGATCCACTGTGAGATCCTATCCCAATGTGACATCCCGAGTCCCGTGGATTTAGGGTGTTACAAGAAATGGGGAGAATTTAATTGATTACGGGAAATATGTATGCACGTGCCCTTTAGATTAATTCGGGAGATGTTCGTTGTGCATGAAATCAGAAATCAGCCGTGTGCACATTACGCCGATCGATTAAGTTGTTTGTGTGTAGTATGGTTGGGGGAAGTGGTAATGTATGTTGTACATTAATCTGCAAATTCATGTTAAAAGTATACCGTAACGGCGAATAAAATAAATTACATAACAAAGCATTCGGGTAGAGCATTCCGGAGCTTGTGAGTTACATAAGAAACCATTTTGGAGCAATTTCTAGAGTTGTTTCTGGGTCCATAACAATCAAATTGGCATTCCATCAATAGAGCTTGTAGTTCAACTGCAAAAGGAAGAAGACATGACTAACACATAATTAGAAAGAGTCAAAATTATCGTTTTCCAACACCATTGTCATGTTCAAATAAATCTGGCCTTATCAAGTACGGCGCCCAACTGTACAAGCAAAAAAAACAAAGATAAAATAAAATCAAAGTAAGCAATTGGTTTGAAATTATCATCGACCATGTCATTGAGCTTCTGATAACAGAAACATGTTACCTAGAAAATTAATACACTTAGAAAACTTCTCAAATTATTCAAAAACTATGGGATGTAGATGCTTAGATTTTGGGTTATGAGAATTGAAAATGAGCTGCCAGTTATAGGATGTGGTTCATAGACTCGTAGTGTTGGGTATGTTGTAGGTGGAAATGTTAGTTTTCAATATGAACGAAATTGAGAAATGAGTCAAGATCATTGACTAGGAGAAATGAGTAATGTTGTCTTCTAAGGGTCACACTGTTATACTACTGTTGTGGATGATGTGGGTGTAATTGTAGGGTTCCAATGTGAAAGAGATTACAAAGGGGAAGAGTCAAGCTTATTGACTGGGAAGAGTAGTAAAGCCTTTTAAGGAAGAAGGCAAAAGTTAATGATGGTGGTCTGGTAGGGAAGAAAGCATAGGGGTGTTAAGGTTTATTTGGAATTATTTTCTCTTCTGCCAAATAGTGCAACTCGTAAACAAAAGAGACCTAAGACATGAATTCCTTAGCTATTAGTGAGACAATAAGTTATAGCAAATATAGAAAAATGGAAGTCAACAAATAAAACACCAGCAAGGAAACTCAATTTTTATCTGTCATCCACATATTTTCATCAGAAAAATATACAGGAAACCAAAGTATACAAAAAAATCAGCTCATAAATTAATACATTATGGAAAGCAAGAAGATGATTTTTAGAGTTTTACCTTTTGTCAACTTATTTCTAACAAGTACAATAATAACATCACTACCTCTCTCAATACGAGTGATACCACACATGTTAAAATAGTAATTCAACTTCTAATTGAAACAAAGACGCACAGATGAAACTGATATGCTAGATGAAACGAACAAATGATAGAATGAAATTCAAGTATTTTTCAATGATAAACAGCCTAAGAGACCGAATCAAGATATTTTAAAGTCGAAATTGATCATTCCAACATAATACAAAGTGAATCGAAAATACTAAATATTGAAGAATTCCCTCACTTGCAACATCATAAACAATTATAGCAACAGATGAATCCCTTATATAGTTGGGTATAAGACTCCGAATCTTTCTTGACCAGTTGTATCCCTGCAAACAAAGTAAATCATTCAAAGCTGTCACAACAAAATATAATATATTGTGAAGAAAGTAACACATTCATCCTTATCAATGCACAAACCATGATTAGAATTTAGGGAACAAAAGCATATCATTTAACCAAAAGTAATAAACTCAGAACCCATAGTTTTCATCAAGCAAAACCAGCATGTTCCCATATATGCCTCTTCAGTCAAAATAAATTTCATCAAAGTCTACTACTAAACATCTTGATAAAGAATCATGTAATCACAAGATGGTAACTACAAAGGTGGCTGTCAGCCTACGACCACTGCCAAAGATTCTGAAATTAGGGTGAGACCTGAAGGTGCTTAGGGAAAGACAGGAGAGTTTTCTCCATAATGAAAGGATTAAAGACAATCAATCTGCAAGGGAGATTTGTGAGGTCTGAAAGAGAACAAACCAAAAATTAAGATAGATGGTAAACGAATGAGAAAGTACAACGAATCTCGGTGTACTTATGCAAATCAGAATAAGATGATCCAAAATAAATAAGTTCATATTAAACTGAAACTTAGGGTTACAAATAGAGCAATTGTGCCTAATCTCTCCTTTGTGCTATCTTCCTCTTCATTTCTCGGTGTTCTTTGCTTTGTGTAAAGCTCATAAAGTTTAGGTTATTGTTTGGATTGTCAGAGGTGTAGTTGAGGCTTGCTGATTTTTATGCCATGATTTCTATATTTGCTCTGTTTGCAGTATTATATGTCTCCCTACTTTGTATCCCTGCTTTATATTTTCTTTGCTTGTTATTTTATTGTCGTTATGGGAGTGAAGGTAGACACCTATACAGTGCGCATAAATGGCGGCTTCAACAACTTGGCAATTATTTTGAGCAATTTGATTTGGAAGCAGACAAGGCAAATGGCCAACGTTAAGAATTAACAGTTTATACTATTATTATTATTAATTTAATAATTATTATTAACTTTAATAATAGTATTGTTAATTATTATTGATGTATATCAATATTTAACAAATTTATCAATATGATGATTATTTTTAGTATTGTTAATTATTATTAATAATAAAAATAATGTTAACCGGTTAACGTACATAATATGAATGTGTAAGGTGTATGTCGAGCGGATTGTTGACGAAGAGTCTTAAACATCTGACTCGTATGTCTTGGTTAATCCTTTCACGGTTTCATCGTGCGATGGATACCAATATGTAAGAACGGGTGGCAATGGAGAATTTGGCTTACATTGTAATTGTAAAAAAAATTTTAAAATAGGGGGTCATGAAAAAAAATATTTATGATAAATGTAATTAATGATTTAACTTGATAAATAATATAATACTTACTCTCAAGCCTTCATATTCAACACACTTCTACTTCACTCTCCGTTCACTAAATTTATAAATTTTATCAACGTAAAATTTGTAACATATGGATCGCCAAAATCAAAACGAATATATAAGTATTGATTGGGTAATACTTTCATTCCTTCTCTCGATTAATTTTTTCATCATATTTAATACAATTGAAATGTAGCTAAAACTATTGTTTAGTATTTTATCAACGTAATGAAGTACTACAAGCACAATGTGAAGCTTTAAATGAGAAGTTTTGAATGAGAAGCTTTTGAAGGACGTGAAAAATAAAATGAACAATCACTATGAGAAGTACGAGATTACAAACTTACTTGCGAGGCGTAATAAATACTACTTGGATGCAAGGTCTTTAATAAACAAGTTGTGGGTCGTGATCTTCGCATTGTCTTTCATTTCTATCGTTATTGTAGTTGAACTTGTTTGTAAAAGTTAATATTTTATCATATTCTAGTCTGCAAACTATGACCGTTAAATCATTGTTGAACTATGTTGACGCTTTTAAGTAATGCTTATTACTGATTTAGACTATTTCAATTGCTACTCAAATGAAGTTGTAGGTGTATTTTGCTGATTTCCTTGACAAGGAGGATGTTATTAAGGGCAGTTTTTGCCATGACAATGAGAACATTGTCGAGCTTCTTGAAGCTTCTTATCTAGCTATGGAAGATGACCGCTTATTGAGCAAGGCTAATACACTTTTAGCTGGTGAGGTGGGACTCACACAACACTAGAGAGCATAGTGGTTTGGAGTTAGACAACAAATTGATGAATATGGAAATGAAGTTGAAAAGTTTTCATCTTGCTTCAGCTTTCTAAGGTGAATTTCAAATCATCCAAGATATTCACCAGAGATATGAACTATCCATGTATGTGATTGAAATAGACTTTTGCATTATTTTTGTCTAAGGACCCACACATGAAATGAACTGTTTTTAATATTATTTTTGTATATGTACTTTGAGTGTCTTAGGGGGTAGACGAGTGTAGGACTTGTAGAGAAGATCAGCTTTGCAAGGCACCGTTTGGTTGAAAGTTTCGTGTTTTTGTAGGGATTGCACTCAATCCAAACTACAAGTCTTTGACGAAATATCTTACCAAAGTGATCAGTTTTATACTGGTTTTAGATGATATTTATGACGTCAATGGGTCATTGGACGAGCTTGAGTGCTTCACTAATGTTATGGTAGGTAAGTCTGCTCGTGTGCTTCTACAGGTTCGTGGCATGCCTTGTATTATAAAAATATTTCAGAATGGTTCCCTTTCAAAACTAATACATGAATTTTCTTTCACATGATTTCACTAGTGTTCCGGCATTGGTAGATTTGGCTACTATGAGAGATGCAATGACCAATCTTGTACCCTTGGTAGTGACCCTAACAAGATTAACCCATTGGTACATAGTGTTTTTGTATTTAATGTTATCATTTGCAAGTTGAAACAACAAACAATTATGAAAACTCCATCTTGTTTATAAAGTTATACAGGTATTGATGATGGAAGACTTAAACACAAATGAAGTAGTTTGATACACTAACCAATGAATTATTATATCGAGTTGCTTGATTTGGTATGGTGGTTTGGAGTATTCAAAGTGCAGGTTCTGCAAGAGACTTCAAAAAACCTTGGAAGAGTATGAAAGACAAGGAGTTTAGAGTATTCAAACAACAAAGGCCTTGAAATGAATTCCAAGAGAATGAAGAAGTCAAGGGCACACGTTCAAACATTTCAAATCACTAAGAAGATCTTCCAAGAGGGATTAGCTCAAACAAAAAGATATGCTCAAGTGAAGATCTCAACCGGCCATCAAAGAAGATCTTTCAAAGATCTTTAACCGAAAAGCACAAAGATTCTCTCGTCTAAATTTGAATATTGTTACAAAAAATATGAGAAGATCAAGGAGCGAGAGATCAACGTGTTCTCAAGAGATGAAGATCCACAACGTCTATCTCATCTCAACCAAGAAGCGATCTTCATGGAGAAGAAGAATAATCTTCAAACGTTCATCTTCCCAACGGATAGAAGACTTCTCCACAAAAGGTTATAAATGAAGATGGTGATTGAAGAACAAATGCATAAGCTTACACGGAAACATCTATAGTCTTCAAGCGATCCAAAATCATCTTCATTTGATCAATAGTTTTTCTTTCTCTCATTTTCTAAAAAGCTTTATTCCCTAGAGAGAGATAAAACTCGAGAGCTCCATTGGCATATCTAAAGAGTTTTATGCTCGAGTGTGTGTTACTCTACGAAGTAACTAGGCTATTATAGCAAGGTGAAGAGTTGGAGCTAGATCGTAGCATTGGCTATAGTGAGAGAAGAACGGGATTTCTTCTAGTTTGTATCTAGGACTCTTTGAAGCTGATAATAGATAGTTAGATCCTAAGGCTATACCCGGGGACGGAGAGTAGGCTAGTTAGAGCCGAACTTCGTAAACATATCCTTATGTCGATCTTTTACATTCCGCACTATATCTTGTTTATTGTGACTAACTTTGTTTTGCAGGAGTTCAAATTCAAGGCTCTTGAAAGTTGTTTCAAAGTCCTTGAAATCAAAGTTTCACAAAGAACTGAGATCGACATCAAGGCCCTTGAAATTGGTTTCAAGGGCTTGAGATTGGTTTTGCAAAAAGTTCTCATACTCTATTCAACCCCCTTCTAGAGTATCTTTATATTCACCTAACGGTTCTTCAATTGGTATCAGAGTTAGACTCACGTATATTGATTTAACCATCAGTGAGACTAATCATGAATCCTGTAGGTGATGGAGGATTTGCTCAAGGAAGATCCTCATCTCGACCACCACTCTTCTATGGCAACAACTTTGCTCATTGGAGAGCACTCATGCGTATGTTCATTATTGATCAGGACATGGAACTATGGAGCATTATTCAGAATAGCCCCAAATTCCCAACTACAACAGTTGAAGATGTCCAAGTCCGGAAGAAAGAAGCTGACTTTACACAAGCTGACTTGGACAGTGTGTCAAAGAACTACAAAGCAATGAACCTACTCTACTGCGGATTAGATGCAAATGAGTTCAACCGCATCTCATCATGCAAGAGTGAAAAGGAAATATGGGACAAACTCGTTGTCACTTACGAATGAACAAGTCAAGTCAAGGAAACAAAGATTAGCATCTTCCTCAGACAATACGAGTTATTCAAGATGAATCCAAATGAAACAGTCAAGGAAATGTTCCCAAGATTCACTGAGATCGTGAACAACTTGGACTCACTAGGAAATATCTTCATAAATGAAGAGAAAGTTAGGAAGGTTCTAAGGAGCTTACCTAAAGCTAAGAGGGGACCAAAGATGACTGCAATCAAAGAAGCTCAGAATCTCTCAACTCTTCCTCTTGATGACCTTCTTGGAAAACTCATCACACATGAAATGGTTCTTGGTGAAGAAGATGGAGAGCTCTCATCCAACTCCAAGAATTTGGCATTAAAATCAAGAAAGGATGAATTACCAGCAGACGAGGAAGATAGTGATGATGATGATGATGAAGAAAATGCAATTTCCATGATCTCTAAGGGTCTCGCGAGAATTCTCAAGTTAAAGAAACAATCTTCTAACAATAGAGAATATCCACGAACGTCAAAACTCCGAGGTAAGTTTTCTAACTCTAACAAGAAAACTAGAGTGCTGACTTGTTTTGAATGTGGTGAAACAGATCATCTTGTGAAGGATTGTCCATAAAAGAAGAGGACCAACTTCAAAAAAAATGATTGAAAGAAGAAAGCTATGGTAGCTTCATGGAGTGATTCAGAATCATCAAATGAATCAAAAGACGAAAAAGAACAAGCTAACTTGTGTCTCATGGCCGATCATGAAGAAGATTCAAATCTATATGTTGACAATTGGTAAGTACAATTATGTCTCAACCTGAATCTGACCTGAAACAATTCCTTAAAGATATTATCGTATGTGACAAGGAACATAGAATAAGGATAAATTCTTTAAAAGAAAAGCTACTTGAACAAGAAAATCAACTAAGTGAGATGTCTGTGGAAATTGAAAATCTTAACACAGAAAATGTGGACCTTGATGACAATATCAAGTCCTTGGAATCAGAAAATGTGATTTTCAAGGACAACCTCTTCTCTCTTCATCGAAACTATATCGATCTAGAGAAAGAGAAAGTTTATATAACTTCGATGTGTCAAGACCAGAAGGCTGCACTTGTTAAGTTTACTCATTCAAAATCTAATCTTGAGAGAATGATGGGTGAACAACAGTCCTCCCTCAATAAAAATGGTATAGGTTATCATAGGAGCTTCCTAGAAAACCTACTACCACTTTTGTCAAAGTCAAAGGAAGTATTCATATGTCTACTTGCTTTTACTATTGTAAAAAGGGTCATATTAAATCTACATGTCCATATAGAAGAAATGATCCTTATATTATCAGAAACACTTATCCTTTATGTTTAAGGAAACAAGTCAAACAAATCTGGGTTCCTAAAGGTACTAGACCACCATACATGATCGAACCTGAATATGGACCAAAATATGTCATTTGGCCAGAAAGGTTGATGTTTGCTGTTTTGCAGGATATCACCAAGGTAAAGGAGCATAAATGGATATTAGATAGTGGTTGCTCAAGACACATGAGTGGAAAAAGCTCATTATTCTAAAATTTAAAGAAGCAATCATCTGGAACCATTACGTTTGGTGATAAAGGAAAGTGTGACGTTATTGGCATTGGTAAAATATGTTATAATTCATCTAACTTCATTGATGATGTATATTTGGTTGACGGTTTGAAGTATAATCTGCTTAGCATCTCTCAAATATGTGATAAAGGCAACAAAGTTTTGTTTGATTCAGAAAGATGTGAAGTTCAAGACAAAAAGACGGGTGAAGTTGTGCTTACTGCTCCTAGATGTAACAATGTTTATTCTATGAGTACTAACCAAGTTTTAGGAACTAAGCTAAAATGTCTAAAGGCCTTGACTGATGATCCAAGGCTTTGGCATAGAAGACTTGGTCACGTAAGCATACACACAATACAGAAGCTACTTACAAAGGATTTGGTAAGTGGTTTGCCAAACCTAAATTTCAAGGTAGATGAACTATGTAAGGCTTGTACACAAGGTAAACAAACAAGAGGTTCATTCAAACCTAAGAAAGTTGTAAGTTCTTCTCGACCCATCAAACTCTTACATATGGATCTTTGTGGACCTATGCATGTCAAGTCTCCCAGAGGCAAGCAATACATCCTTGCTATTGTGGATGATTTCTCTCGTTTCACATGGATTTCTTTTCTACGAGAAAAATCTGAAGCTTTATTTGAGTTTTCAAAATTATGTAAGGAGTTACAAACTTTGAAAAACCTACCAATCGTTTCTATAAGAAGTGATCATGGTAGAGAATTTGATCAACTAAAGTTTGATTTGTTTTGTGCAAAATATGGTATTTCACATGAATTTTTAGCTCCTGGAACGCCTCAACAGAATGGAGTTATGGAACATAAGAACCGCACTATTGAGGATATGTCTAGGACAATGCTTTTAGAAAATAGTTTGTCAAAAAGTTTTTGGGCTGAAGCTGTAAACACTGCAAATTATATTTAGAATAGATGTTTGATTCACCCTATGTTGAAAAAGACTCCTTATGAACTCTTTAAAGGAATAAAACCAAATATTTCATATTTCAAACCCTTTGGATATACTTGCTTTGTTCATAACAATGGTAAAGATAATCTTGGAAAATTTTAATGCACGTAGTGATGAAGCTATATTCATTGGATATGCTTCAAGTAGCAAAGCTTATCGTGTCTATAACAAATGTACCAAAAGTGTTGAGGAAAATATCCATGTTATTTTTGATAAAAGCAATGATGGTACTTTGAGTGAAAGTTTTGCAGATCTAAATCTGAATGAACGAGAAGATCACAATTCGGATGAAGATGAAGATCCTAAAGATCAAGAAAAGAATATGCAAGAAAAGATTCAAGATACCGCAGAAAACCCTCAAAGTTTAATCTCACCTTCAAGACCTTGAAACAGAAAACTGCGATGTTAGAACTCCAATTCAAGGGCTTGAAACTCAACTTCAAGGCCTTGAGATAGGATCCAAGGGCAATATATCAACGGTACTTGAATCTAGTCAAGCATATGAGGCTCAACCTTCATGATCTGCTCCATCTTACAAACGAAAAAAATTTCAACACTCTTCATATCATCCACAAGAGAATGTGATCTCAAATTCAAACGTTGGAGTTCAAACTCGGTCTAAAGTTAATAACCTATGTGCTTTCTCCGCGTTCGTGTCTCTTATCGAGCCAAAGATTCAAGAACCCGAGTGGATCATTGCCATGCAAAATGAACTAAATGAGTTTGAGAGAAATAAGGTATTGATTCTTACTTCAAGACCAAAGCATCAATCTGTCATCGGCACGAAATGGGTCTTTCGAAATAAGATGGATGAAAGTGGCAAAGTCATACGAAATAAAGCACGACTAGTAGCACAAGGCTATAACCAAGAAGAAGGTATTGATTATGAGGAGACTTTTGCTCCGGTTTCCACGTTAGAAGTCATATGTATGCTACTTGCATTTGCATCTTTTATGAGCATAAAACTTTTTCAAATGGATGTAAAATGTGATTTTATAAATGGCTTCTTGGAAGAAGAAGTCTATGTTGCTCAACCTTCTGGTTTTGAAAATGATGAATTTTCGGATCACATTTTTGAATTGGACAAAGCTCTTTATGGTCTTAAGCAAGCTCCTCGAGCTTGGTACGAAAGATTGTCCAAATATCTTCTTGAAAACAAATTCAAAAGAGGTTTGATTGATAAAACTTAATTTATCAAAACCAGAGGCAACGATATATTAGTATAAATCTATATTGATGATATATTATTTGGTGCTACTAATGATTCTCTTTGCAAGGAATTTTCAGATATTATGTGCAGGGAATTTGAAATGAGCTTAATGGGTGAGCTAAATTTCTTTCTTGGACTTCAAGTTACACAAGCAAAGAAAGGAATTTTTCTCAATCAAAGCAAGTATACTAAGGATTTCCTTAAGAAGTACAAAATGGATCAATCTAAGGTCACAAAGACTCCTATGAGTTCAACACTTTCGCTTGACCATGACAAGGATGGAAAAAGTGTGGCACAAAAGGAGTATCGAGGTATGATCGGTTCATTGTTGTATTTAACTGCTAGTCGACTTGACATTATGTTTAGCGTGTGCATGTGTGCAAGATTTCAAGTTGATCCTAAAGTGTCACACTTGATAGCTGTGAAAAGAATTTTTCGGTATCTCAATGGCACTAAGGATCTAGGGTTATGGTACCCACGTCAAAGCTCGTTTCACCTTGTTGGCTATTTAGATGCAGACTTTGCAGGTTATAAGGTCGATAGGAAAAGAACTTCTGGATGTTGCCAATTCTTGGGGTCATCCCTAATCAGTTGGCACTCCAAGAAGCAAAATTATGTCACCCTATCCACAATCGAAGCTGAATATATAGCTGCGGGAGCCTGTTGTGCACAAATTCTATGGATTGCTCAACAACTTCGTGATCTTGGCTTTGACATAAAAGGTATTCCCATAAAATGTGATAATACTATGTTATTTCTATAACCAAAAATCCTGTGCAACATTCAAGGACTAAGCATATTGATGTAAGGCATCACTTCATACGTGATCATGTTGAGAAAGGTGATGTTTCGATCTCTTTTATATCTACTAACTTGCAGCTTGTAGATATTTTTACCAAGCCTCTTCTTGATGAACAATTTAATTTTATTAGATTGGAGCTTGGTATGTTGAACAAGGAAGCATTAACGTAGGGGGAGTAAATCATTTTATTTGTTCCTACGTATGCAACCCAATAAATGTTTTCAAAGGCCTTGAAATGAAATTCAAGGGCCTTGAAACACGTTTCAAAGGGTAAACTAAAAACGGATCAATTAGGAATACATATCTTTTAGATATGCAAATTTCTAATTTTTTTAAAGAGTTTTCTTTAAAAGGGATTCCAAAAGGATTTATTTTCATATTCAAAGGATTTTGAAAAGTGGTTACCAAAATTAATGGAAAAATTTTTAATCAATGATGATTCTCCCAAGATCTTGAATTTCTCAATATTTTAGTGATCTTACGTTGATGTGACTTCTTCCCTTAAATATCACTTCTCTTCTTTCTTTATCTCTTCCGCTTCATTTTCTCTTTGAAAACACGGTGATTTACTCTTTTATTTTTCCACAAACCTACTTTCTCTTTGCCTCAAAAAATTTCATGGCATCCAAAAGATCTTCAATTGATGAGGCCACATCATCGGCTTCCAAGCGACAAAAAGTGGTTCAGATCTCATCCGACTCGGACTCAGATTCAAGCTCAAGGTCCGATTCAAGCTCAAGTGCTCCAGGTCATCTAAACGACGCTGAAATTTTTGCCAAGGCAGGCCTTCCATCACACTATTTTGGAAGTCAAACAACCTTCAAGAAATGGATGACTGAGTTTGATGACCGAAGTGAATGCATGTGTGAGCTTGTTGATAGAGAACTCATCACATGATTCTCTTTACCAGGGCTTGAGTGCTTCAAGCAAGCCATATCTGGTTTATGCTCAACACATGACAAGTCTCCTTCCCACGATTAACCAAGTTGTTCTACATAAACTTAACCGCAGAAGAGAAAGGGGAGAATGGGTTTTGGACTCGGTTGTCAAGGTTAAGAAAATCACCATTACTATTGAAATTATTGCTGATATCTTTGGTCTTTTTCGCTATGATATCTTTGGTCATCCTACCCCTGCTAGAACCATTCAATTGGCCAAAGAACAGTTTCTTCTTCCTAATGCTTTACCACAACCCACTACTACTTGTCTAACCCTTGAAGCCAGAATTGTTTGTGCTATTTTGGTTAGATGTGTGGTACCAATGATTAACAACAGAGATGCGGTGACAAATACATTACTTGCGTTTGTGTATCATGTGCTGAATAGGTTAAAGGTTAATCTTCCTGAAATTATTTTGTCTCATATGGTCAATGTGTTAAACTCTCCCACTGATTATCACTTGCCTTATGGAAATTTGCTTCCAAAAAATTTTTCAGCATTTTTCTATTGACTATTCTGATGAGGTGGAACACATTGTGTGTGGAGAATTGGATGAGAAATTCTTTGACAGTTTAGGGATTAAGAGAACAGAAGTTGACTATAGAACAGTATGGGTTCTAAAGGAGCAACCAGCTTGGAATTATACCACGGTGCAGCGTCTGGAAGCTGTAGAGAGTGCAATGGACTCTTTGAGAACCGATCTTGTCTTTTTTCGATCAGCGGTGACTGACAGGCTAGATGAAACACATGATCTACTGGGTATTCTTAATCAGAAAATTAATCAAATATTTCATGTCAACGTCCTTTCTCTTACAACTGCCAATAGCATCAAGCCTTTACACAAAAGAAGATGGACAAGCTACCACGAAGGATGCTGAACAGGTCATGACACAATATCATAAAATTAACAAAGACCGTCCTATTCGCCAACCATCATCTGAGGATCCAGATATTCTGAATATTGAAGAATTTGGGGTAGTCAAGAAATATGATAAAAATTGTGATCAAAGGCGAACAGACCTTTCTCGCAAAGAACTTGACCTCGTCCATGCTCAAAATTGTTGGAGGAAAATGTGTTTGAGGGAGCATTTTGGAAAGGAAGTTCATCCAGGTAGTATAAAGAATGAAGTTCTCACGATGTCCATGACTGTCAAGGCCCTTATTGACATCAAAGGCTTGTTTTTGAAAATCTTAATCTTTTTTGTTGTTTTGTGGAAATACTTTTGGGTTGTAATGTATTAAAACTCTCGTGCTTTAACTATTTTTCTCCCTTGTTGAAAGACAAAGGGGGAGAAATGAATGTGATCCAACATTCGATATTCTGCATTCTGCATTTTAGGTTTTGATAGTCATATATGCATCGTTAACCTTACAAATGCAGGCACGAAAACATTTGTGTTGTCTTCCATCAAGGGGGAGATTGAAAACTCCACCTTGTTTATAAAGTTATACAGGTATTGATGATGGAAGGCTTAAACACAAATAAAATAGTTTGATACACTAACCAATGAATTATTATATCGAGTTGATTGGTTGGTATGGTGGTTTAGAGTATTCAAAGTGCAGGTTCTGCAAGAGACTTCAAAGGACCTTGGAAGAGTTTGAAAGACAAGGAGTTTAGAGTATTCAAACAACGAAGGCCTTGAAATGAATTCCAAGAGAACGAAGAAGTCAAGGGCACACGTTCAAAGATTTCAAATCACTAAGAAGATCTTCCAAGAGAGATTTGCTCAAACAAAAAGATATGATCAAGTGAAGATCTCAACTGATCATCAAAGAAGATCTTTCAAAGATCCTTAACCAAAAAGCACGAAGATCTCTCGTCTGGATTTGAAGATTGTTACAACAAATATGAGAAGATCGAGGGGAGAGAGATCAATGTGTTCTCAAGAGATGAAGATCCATAACGTTTATCTCATCTCAACCAAGAAGCGATCTTCATGGAGAAGAAGAATAATCTTCAAACGTTCATCTTCCCAACGGCTAGAAGACTTCTCCACAGAAGGTTATAAATGAAGATGGTGATTGAAGAACAAATACATAAGCTTACACGGAAACATCTATAGTCTTCAAGCGATCCAAAATCATCTTCATTCGATCGATAGTTTTTCTTTCTCTCGTTTTCTGAAAAGCTTTATTCCCTAGAGAGATAAAAATTAAGAGCTCCATTGGCATATCTAAAGAGTGTTATACTCGAGTGTGTGTTACTCTACGAAGTAACTAGGTTATTATAGCAAGGTGAAGAGTTGGAGCTAGATCGTAGCATTGGCTACAGTGAGAGAAGAAGGGGATTCTTCTAGTTTGTATCTAGGACTATTTGAAGCTGATAATAGATAGTTAGATCCTAAGGCTATACCATGGGACGGAGAGTAGGCTAGTTAGAGCCGAACTTCGTAAACATATCCTTGTGTCGATCTTTTACATTCTGCACTATATCTTGTTTATTGTGACTAACTTTGTTTTGCAGAAGTTCAAAGTCAAGGCTCTTGAAATTTGTTTCAAAGTCCTTGAAATCAAAGTTTCACAAAGAACTGAGATCGACATCAAGGCCCTTGAAATTGGTTTTGCGAAAAGTTCTCATACTCTATTCAACCCCCCTTCTAGAGTATGTTATCCTTTATATTCACCTAATGGTTCTTCAAATTAGTACATCTATAATATTCCAG
The DNA here is from genome assembly GCA_033239125.1 of Fagopyrum homotropicum. Lineage (NCBI taxonomy): Eukaryota > Viridiplantae > Streptophyta > Magnoliopsida > Caryophyllales > Polygonaceae > Fagopyrum > Fagopyrum homotropicum. Next base: position 67,196,096 of record BSWB01000003.1, read on the forward strand.
GAGACATACTTTGTTTTAGTTCAGAAGCATTAAATATAAGAATCTAACTAGTTTTTGAAACTGAAATCTAGGAATGTTCTTACAAGGTATTGAAAATACGACAATATAAAACATATGAATGCTCACAAAGGCACGAAGGTACAACGAGAGATACACTCCAAGAAAATATGACAATATAAGAATCTAACTAGTTTATGAAACTGAAATCTAACTGTTTTTAAAACTGTGATTGTTATGGAAATACACAATGAAACTGGCTTTTGTGGTTCCTTGCCTTACTTAAGAAAAGTTGTAAGCTCGGTCTCCTTAAGGTGTAGCATTCGCGTTCAATTGTTTTTTTGTTGGCTTTGAGTACTTGAATGAATTGTCTTACATTTTTGGATATAGTGGGTATATTTCTGCAAATCAATGCTCATTGAGGCTCGAAGGTACAACGACATATACACTCCAACACTCGAAGAGTATCTGAACACTTGATAGGTTTCATTTTCTGGTTCTGTAACGATGTGGCCACCACAGCTGTGAGAATCAGCTAGTTGAAACACTTGGTTAATTATTTTTGTAAAATGGGCTGATTTTACTGATTTGCGATTATACAATAGCGGAACTTGAAAGAGGTGACTCACCCTCCTCAATCTTGCACTACATGAGAGAAATTGGTGTCATGGAAGAGGTTACAAGGCTAATAATTAAGGATATGATAGCAAATGCTTGGAAGAAAATCAACTATGAGCTCCTCAAAGAGTCTTCACTGAAACCTAGTGTCATGATGCAGATCACAAATGCCACGAGAGTATCTCACTACTTTTACCACACTAGAGATGGCTTTGGTGTTTAAGAAGGTGATATCAAGAAGCATATCAAGAATATGTTGTTTGATCCTCTTCAGCTTGACTAGATACTCATGAGTTGATGTAAAAAGATCATGGGATGACTCATGAAGAATGCTAAAAAGTGTTCAAATTATTAAATATTTGTAGTGCTCTTATACATACTAAGAGTGTCGATCTGTATCCTGTTGTGAAACTTGCCAAATTCCTATCGAGTGAAAGACGTCAAGATATTCAAATATTTGATGTTTAGGACTACCATCTTCACTACTTGCATGATCAATAATATCAACATGAAAATCTTCAAGTAACAAGGGGAAAAAATCCCTAGGCTACTAGACTATATATACAATCAGTGGGTAAGCTGAAATTATATACCCTGGAGTGATCTATTATGCCTCCATGGTTAGTTAATGACTAATGATCAATACTATCCGAATTCAAGGAACTTAACCTACCTTTCTCTTATCATACAAGTAAAGTCTCAAATGAAGTTGTAGGGAGCAACCGACCATTTAACAATTGATTGAAATTGTGTAATTCTCAACACGTTAAAAAAACTCAGCAAACACCGTTTACATTTATATTGTAAAAATCATAACTTTATATTTAACCGTTAGAACAATTCAAAATTTTCACATCAATTGTTATACATAAGGAAGAAACGCATATCAAAAATTCATCTCGATCAGGTATCATTTGAACCAAATACCTACTAGTTAAACATTATGAAACAAAAAATTCAGCAACTTTAAAAATTCAGCAAACATTTTTTGCACTGTTGATATTGTAAAAATCATTACTCGATATTTACCGGTTGTAATGACTCAAAATTTTTACAAAAAATGCAATACATTCGGAAGAAACACATATCAAAAATTTATCACGATCCGATATCATTTGCATCCTGTACGTATCAGTTGAACATTAGGGTGGGGGGGATTCAACAAGTTGACACATTCAGCAAACATATTTTCATAGTTAATATTGTAAAAATCATAACTCGATATTAAACTGTTGGAATGGCTCCAAATTTTCACAGTAATTGATATACATTTGGAAGAAACATACATCAAAAATTCGTCACGATCCGATATCATTTGAATCATAAACGTTCCAGCTGGACAATATTGACAAAAAAATTCAAAAAGTAAAAAAATTTCAGCAAGTGAAAATGGAGCCAAAAATGTAAAACCATTATCGTTTTGAAGTTTTCAATTCATGTTCATATAACTACGCAACCAAGCAAAATGGCATCATAAAAATCCGGTTGACATGTTGAGTGTACAACATCATATTGCAGCCCACAACATAGCGGCAATAGTGTAATACCCCAAATCCGCAAGACTCGGGGCGCTACTGGGCTAGGATCGATCACAATGGATCATAACCCTAAACTGTCAACAAGTTCACTGGATCTTACAACAAGACACAGATAGATGAAAAACCTAATCCATAAAACTGTAATAACATACATCAAAACGTATACAAAATCACAACCGAGTACAAAACGGCGATACATAACCATACATGTACAAAACATCCCAAACCCTCGCATAACCTATTGTATAGAAGTCCTCGGCTGATCACCCATCTGGCTCACTCTGCAGTCTTCCTATCCTGTAGAATATCTATAACACGGTATATAAAACAAAAGCTAGCAGTTCATGAATAAGAATAATAGTAATAACACATACAAACACATCATCACTTCACAATATGCAATGCTCACATCGAAACCATTTATTATCTTCATGACGTTATACCATTATTAATTCAACTTATTTTATAACACGAAGATCTGTTGAACCTCTCCTATGTCCCCTTTAACCCCCAGGTTTGGTATGGGGATCTACCTCCCCCCTAGTGGACTGGTCGCATAGCACCTCCACACTCTCGGCGAGCTACAAGCAAGTGGTCACAACCCGTTATAATACACTTAAGCCATTTAAATATACACATATGGTCGTTTTAGTCTGGTTAAGGTTATAAATGCATCATTCATATGCACAAACACAACTATCACAATCATCCAAGCTCATAACCGCTCGCTAAGTAAGCCCAAAGGACTTACCTGTCATAAGGTAATCCTCAACAATAGTGGTCACAGTTTCCCTTCGAAGAAACGATCAGTATCTGCATCAGCAAGGCACACAACATCAATCATTATCAAGGTTAGGAGATTCCACCTCCTAGACCCCAAACCATACCAGATCATAACCCATAAACTCAACATCTCACAATTCCTCAAACCTATCAAGGTATCATCTAATCAACATTCCTCAATCTCAATTCTAATCCTAATTAATTAATTAACCTTTAATTAATCAAATTAACTTTCACTAGAGTAACGTTTTACCCGCAGACAATTTCTGAACCCACTTGTCATCAAATTTCATCAAACAAACAACTCATAATTACCAGAATAATATAACGAGCATAATGGAGTTTCCAATTATCCATTTTTGACAAGCCTAAGGTCAATTTAGGCCAAATCGTAATACGGAAAATGAATAAATTCATGACTTATTCGTTACTAACCCAATTGACGACCCGAAAGAAGATTCGGAATCACAACGGCACAGGCTACGCTCGGACACTATCAAATTCATTGGAATCTGAGCGACGGAACCGTCCCAACATCATATGTGCTCGACCAGATCATCACATGCTCGGAAACACGGTACCAAAATGAAGAGGTAATCCAAAAACTCAAACGGATTTGAAATCGGATTACAAACGGAGAGTTGATCTGATTTGAAGGTTGAGAGAAATCACAGTTTTACAAGGAAACGTGAAAGGAAATTAATTGATAAACGATTTTCCGCTATTTATAGCGAAGACAATAATTATCCTTTAGCGAAGTCGATAATTATCCTTTTACAGATCCAAAGGCGGGTTGAACCCCCTTCTCCAAACTTCTCGAAATTGGAATAATAAATTTGAAATATGTTAGGGATAATTATGCCGCTACTGCCTCGGAAAACGTGTATTCCTAAGCCATCTTTCTTAGCCGCTAAGAAATGAAATAACGACTCTTTTGGCCGTTTTGTCTTTTCATGTTATTTCATAACTATGACATGTCCGATGTCCTGATCATCTCTTTCAACTGCATTTTTATTAATTGAAGCTCTCAAATGCTCCGAATAACACCGGAGGGTAATAATTACCTAGGGAAAAGTGAAAATTTTCCCATAAGTCCAAAATTACTCCAGAGACATAACGGTGGGGCTCATACTCATCACTTACGCACTCTTCGTGAGTTATGCGTCAATTACGATCAATGATTAAGTTAATGAACATTAATCATCATTAATTAAAATTCGAAAAGCTCTTACAAATAATCTCGTATCTTTTTAGTCTCCCCACCATTGATCGAATAGTTTATGTCACTTTCATCTCTATCAGAATCACTGTCATCTTCATCATCCAAGTCATCTTCATTAGAGTCATCTTTGTCCGAGTCATATTCAACATGCACCGTACTGAACATGTCATCCTCCATACCTTGTGTTGTACTATGAGGCTTTCTGACATAGTTATGCAACGTAAAACACGCTAAATAATGTCAATTTGTGTCTCCACACTGTAACTTGGCATAACTTTGAGTATCTTCCAACATGCCTTGAGGACGCCAAAGGACCGCTCAATGCAGCTACGTAGTGATGAATGCCTTTTGTTGAAAACCTCATTTGCATTACCCGGTGGTACATTCTCAAATTGTGATAGATGATACCGTGTCTTTGGCATAACTTTGAGTATCTTCCAACATGCCTTGAGGACGCCAAAGGACCGCTCAATGCAGCTACGTAGTGATGAATGCCATTTGTTGAAAACCTCATTTGCATTACCCGGTGGTACATTCTCAAATTGTGATAGATGATACCGTGTCTTTGGATAAGGAACCATGTACCCCTCCTTGTCCGGGTAACCCTTGTCCATTAAATAGTAGTGGTCTGTTTAATGACGTGTAATAATTAGATTGTCATAAATTGGTTTTATCAAACTAGACGTTCAAATTAAGGATGGGTAAAATGAGCCAAACAAAACCGAACCGAGACTTACCAACGGAACCAATTAAATTGGTTACCAACACGTTGGTTACCAATTTAATTGGTACGGTACTACCGAACCAACTACAAAGAGTTGGTTGGTAGGTGGTAACAATATCCGCGTACCACGGGATTACCGTACCAACCGAGTTTTGTTTTTTAAAAATAATAATATATACATACTAATCTTAATATAATTATATATGCAATTATTTTGTATTAATTTTAGCTTGTTACTGTCATAGCATTTGTACTATAACAATATCTATTTTTGTTTTGGTCAGCATACTAAACCTAAATTTTAGCTTGTTACCGTAACAAAATTTGTTCTATATTAGTTTTTTACTGTTACAACTCTTGTTCTATCATCTAATCTCCATTCCGTTGATAGAGAATGCTTTCAATCAAGGCTATGAGGCATGAAGGAATGCAACAAGCTCTAGCTCTATTCAAATATGAAATCATGTGGAGCACAAATGGAGATTTGACTATTGAACTCCCTAGCCTATAACTTGGGATAATTATTGCATATTTAATTATTTGTGTTTTGTTTGTAATGAAGTGTGAAGTTCTATGAACTTGTTAAACATATTGTACTCGAATTTGCGGATTGTTGAATTGATAAAGTTCTTGTCTTATTTAAATTTTAATTTTAGCAAACATATAAGTTGGTAAATGATATTACCAACCGAACCAACCGAAAAAGTTGGTATACCGAAGAGTTGGTAAATGGGTTTAGGTGGTTGGTAATGGTACAAGATTTCTCATTACCAATTATAGTTGGTTGGTAGGTGGTAAGGGTAAAAATAAGTTGGTAATGTACCGAACCCAACCCTAGTTCAAATGACTTGATGATCTTGTACATGGTGGAAGGTGTGGAAAACTCATAGCCGGAGTATTGACCGCTTGTTCAAAGACCTTTGCATCATGAGTAGAGCCCTCTCAACCGGCTGAAACAAATGTGAAACAAATGTCAAAGTCACAAACCTCCATTACATTAAACGTGCAAATCCCTTTCCAACCTCTGTATGGAATTTGGTCAACCTCTAGTATGCATACATTGATATGTGTACCGTCTATACACCCAATTGCACCCTTGAAGTATTGAGAATATCTCGGGTCATTCGTGATATGATTTGTCACTTCTAAAAATGAAGGGTCCGTAGGTTTTATTATGTCTCTTGCCATACCAGCAAACCCTCTACGGTGACCGACATTGACATCTAGTACCTCGTGTACACCACTCGATATAGTGGAGGTAGAACGTTGAAACCTCTCCGAAACAGTTCTATAGTTAAGTCCTTGAGCCATGATGTACACAAATATGCTACCTTCTCCAGCGGACGCATATTTTTTGAACCACACAGCTCATACTTGTTGACCAAAGATTGCATAGATAGTTGAATATTTGCTTCTCCATTTAGAACGCATTGAAACATCTTGTCTCCGGACTAGAGTTTAGTATTTCACCTATCCACGGAGAACTGTTGAATGGTGTATCGTACACACGTTCCTTGCGAACATGTGTAAAGTAATGTTTTGCTATAAGATTGTTCTCAATTTGTAAATCACTAAATTGTCGAATACGTTGCAAACATTTTTGTCTTCCGTTTGACGACATTTTCCAAGACCAAAAGTTGTAAAACTGAAGAAGCAATTACGTAGTCAGACATAGAGTACATAATAACTGAAAATTAAATAAATGGCATGATAACGAGTCATAAAGTTTTTTACACACCAACACAAACACACAAGGTTCAACTAAAACAAGGTTACACAAACACTTAACAAACAAAGTTCACAAACAAACAAACAAAGGTTCCCTACAATTACAGAGGAGTTATGAATCTCTTTCTTGTACTCCCACTCAAGTCATTATACTCTCTCCTCGTTTGTAGGAATCAACAAAAACTGTGTACACACAAGTTCAAACATCAACAGTGACACGACAAAGCACTAAACCGGTGAACCCCTTGGTAACAAGCCTTCCTTCACCATCTCAGAGAGGACACTCGTTGAATCACCTTGTCCAGGCCGGGTTTTTTTGCAGTTTCTTCTGCATTGGACCTTATCTCCTCAACATCACATAATGCAATCATACTCTTGTTGGCGTCACTAGATAAAGCTAAATGCTCCATGTAATCATATTTCCCACTGGACTTCCTCTTAAAATTGCCTTTGTTAACTCCCTGTGAACTAGTACCGTACGCCTTTTTTCCCTTTCCACGGGACTTGAGGGGACACTGAGATGTCTGATTTTCTTCATTGGGGTAATGCAAGTTACCGTTTCTTGATCGTTGGTAAGATCAGGTGCAATGTTCAAATCATCTCAGTCAATAGGCTCATCATCATCGAAGTTGGGTGCAACAGTAAGGTTACACGGTGGGGGTCCATTGACGGAGCAACACAATGTGCACCAGTCGCTACCGTGCCGTCGAATAGCATCTCCCTCATAGCTTGAACCTATGGATGAAGACCGTTTTTCCTAAAGACACGGCACTCACTGTTTTTCTACACATATGACATTTGTAAATATTTTTGTTTTATTGAAAACAGCTAGTATTAAACAAAAACATGAATACAATTGCATACCGTCACCTTCTTTTCCCACCAATCATCAGTTGCATCAATAGTTTCGTTTGTAGTCCCATCCTAGACCTGTATCACCATGCTTAATTTTAATCCATAAGAATTGTACTTGTTCTTCAAAGTATTTTTAAACGTTTTTTAGAGGTCTTGATCTCAAACTATTCTGTCAAAATTATCCAACTAAAACCATTACTTTGTCCATTTTGTATTTCAAATTCACAATAAATTTCTAAGAAGGTTTTGAGCAATGTATCATTTCACGCATAATAACCCTTGTCCTTGGTTTGTTGCGTCAATTTCTCATTCGTCGGTCATTTCCTAAGTTACAAAGCCACCATCATTACTTATGATCAAATGTGCTAGACCAATCACTACTTATGTGCGTTAAAAAACAGTTTATAAATAGACTGTCAAACAGCCAAACAATGAACAATGAACAAAAAGCAAAAATAGACAGTTGCAAGATCAAATATTCACAAGAGTGTATTACAACTAAAAAAGAAATACAATGAACACAAAGCAAAAATAGAATGCCAAATAGATCCAAATAATTTACATGTTGTTGCATAGCCTGCATATGAAGCACTTTTGGACACCATCACAAATAGATAGCCAAACAGGAAGGAGAATCAATTCCATATGAAAACAATGAACACAAAGCACAAGCAATACTACATCTTCTAAAACCAGCAATTATTAAAGATGTTGCAGACCATTAACCGACATTGTAGGAATGAGAATAGACAGCCAAACAGGAGGGAGAATCGATTGTTGATGAAACCAATGAACACAAAGCACAAGTAATTACATCTTCTAAAACCAGCAATTTATAGAAGCACAATAGAAATCAATGTAAGCACAATAGAAAACCAAAGACGATGAATGCAAAGATGGAGAAGAAACCAGAGCCGAGATGGAGAAGAAATCGAGTATAAATGGAGAAGAAATCGATGGAAGCACAACAGAAAACCAAAGACGAGATGCAAGACGATGAACGACAAGGATGGAGAACGAAAATTAATTGTAGGTAGAAGAATAAACTACAGATAGAGAAGAAACAAAAACAAGAAGGAGATCGTTACTTCTTCATAAACGCATCAACACCCAAGTCGTCGAAGGAGAAGGCCGAAGCAACATAGACGGTGAATGTCAAGATTTTTAGGGTTGATTCTCAGTGTCACATGTGAAACACATGTAAAAAATTAGGGATATTGTGGTAATCTTTCTGTAAACAATCTATACCAAACACGTAAAATTTACAAAAAAAAAATCCTTAATAATCCCCATCTCCAATAATTCAAAATTTCAAAAATTCTTACCCTTAAAATCTAGAAAAAGAATACTCACCTGTGCCAAAAACAGGAATTACACTGTTTCAGTAGTTTACTCTCAAGTAGAACCTTTGCTCAAAAAAAAAAAAAAAAAAAAAAACTCTCTCAAGTAGAACCTGAACCGACCGGTCGGACCCGATGGCCAAGTCTAGTTTTCGCCCTTTCGGTCAGTTTCAAGCATAGTTGCAAGAGCGAACTGAAGCTCTACCGATCCTGAAACCCTAATAATTTCGGGATTTGTATCCCTTTCTCAACTCCGGGGTAGAGTTGAAGAGTAATGGCGTCGAAAGAGTGTATGGAAGCTCCGGAGCAACAGCAATCGCCTCGGATTCAAATATACCCTACTTCCACCGACTGTGTCTCCTCCTTCTGGAGAGGTTCTCTCATTTGGATTTGTTCTTATTATTTCACGTTAGCCCACTCTTGGATTGATTAACAAATAAAGCTTGCGTTTTGAGATTGATTTCTCATATGATAATGTTGTTGTTTCATTGCCTGGGCAGATAAATATGAGAAAGATGCAAAAAAGTATTGGGATATCTTTTACAGACGGCATGAAGACAGAGTAAGGATTTGACGTACAATCATGTTAATAAACTTTTGTTTAAACTGCTATAAATCTCATTCATCCGGATATTTAGGATTGTTGAGGTTCATAGGTCAGTGTTACTGTAAGGAGAGATGCAGCAAAAGGCAACGTAGGCTGATAAAGCTGAGAGTCTGCTGGTTACACTGCTTATCTGCTGCAAGTGATTATTTGTTGTGCAGAAGACTGATGATTTATTTGATACATATTTGTATTTGATTGAAATACTTGAAGTTGATCGGATTAATTTGATATACAAACAAACGATGTAGATATGTAACTTACCTTAAATCATGATGTAAGCAGGGTACTTTGAGTCCTGACCCGCTCATCTTTGAGTGGTTCAAATTGCATATTTATTTCCTTCGTATTTGGCCTCTACCTCAAGTTTGGTTAGACTTGCTATACAATATCTTAACCCTGTTAGTATATTACCCAATTACACTCCCACTTAGGACTATCAATATGCAAGGACTAGGTGTTTTTAACATGCTTTCTGGTATTTGTTCTACTAATATTTTTTGCAACCATTTCTGAGACTTCCATTTCATCTATTTGAGTTTTGTGATGAGGTTTTTATTGTTCAAGATGGCCTCTTGCTGATTGGGGGTGGGGGACCTTCAGGCAATAATCTTAACTCCTAATTTGCTCTAACTGATCACAGTTCTTTAAAGATCGACACTACTTAGACAAGGAATGGGGCCACTACTTTACTGTAAGTTCTTTTTGAGATGACTTTCTAGGTTGATTTGTAATATTAGGAAATGCCTACATAGTCGTTTAAGATATTTTATTTCGTATACAATTGCAGGGAGCGGGAAAGAAAGTTCTGCTGGAGGTATATGATTGTGAATGACTCAATGCTGCAAATATATATCTGTTCCTATAAAATCGGTTCTTTCCCTCAAAACCTATTCCTACCAAACATTTGATGATACATTTATTTCATAATAAGTGTCAAGATCTATATATCCTTCTACTTCCAAGTTTGATTTTTTCCCTGGAAGCTCAATACAGAAACACTTGCACTTTCTTATCATAGTGAGAATATTAATAACCAAAGTAGCTATTTCTGAAGTTTCACCGAATTATATCTTCTTATCATTTATTCTTATTGCAATATGGTTTTATTAAACTAGGAAAAATATACAAAAATGCCTTCAATTCAGAATAAAATCGATCATGCTGCTGAAAGATCTAGTTTGAAATCACAACAAAGCCATGATTCTTGATCTCTGATGTTTTGTCTTCCTAAGAATGCGCACTATTTGTGTTCTGATTTTCGAAGTGTATGCTTTGGAGAGGCCAACTAGTCATTCCCTTTTGGAAGCCTTTAATTATTCTCTTTGTTATGAATCCTTACTTTCCAATCTTCAAATGAATAAACCTACTTGCTAAATATCTGAAATGTAAATGGCTGCACAGATTGGTTGTGGGGTTGGAAATACCATCTTTCCCCTGGTTTCTCTATATCCAGATCTGTATGTGCATGCATGTGACTTCTCTGCACGAGCTGTGAACTTTGTGAAGGTTTGAGTTCTCCATTGTGGATTTTCTGTCTGCCTATACATCTGCTTGTGGATTAAAATATGTTACTTACTGCTTTTCAGGCGCATAAGGAGTTCACGGATACCCAGATTAATGCATTTGTATGTGATCTGACAAATACCGACCTCATTCAGCATGTTGCTCCAGCTTCAGTTGACATTGTTACTATGGTATACTACTGAAATTTTCTATCATACATATGTGATTGCCTTTAGTTTAACAGGGTGATGGCCTATCTTTCCTTCAGAAAAGACTTAAAGAATGGTGGTTGTTGCATACTTTTAACTAAAAAAGTTTAGTCAAGTATCAAGACTGTGAGATATCATAGTCTAAGGAATCACCGTGAATCTGTGGTCTTGTCCTTCTTTACATGTTTATGGTATTTAATGTCTAATAAGAACATAATTAGGTAGTTTGCAAACCCCAAGTTACCTTTTATATTTGGGTCGTATGGATTTATTCTTTTTTGTACTCAAATCACTTAGGACCCAAAGTGTTACCTTTCACTGCATTCCTAAACCCTCCAACCAAGTGTTGTTTAATTCTAAATGTCTCTCCCATCAACACTTTAGAACAAAATTTGCACACAAAATTGGTCCTGTTTATTAATATCCGCTCTCATATTACTTTTTCGGATCTAATGGATTGTTGGAACTGGGGGATTCCATAACAACTATGAATTCGCTAATCACAACAAGCACACACATAGGAGACTTCAAGTAAGAGGACTAGAAGAGATAAACAAAAGCAAACAGAGAGAGAATCAGCGGCCGAAGAGATAAACAGAAGCTGTTAGGCACAAGAATAGTGAGGCTGGATTTTGGAGACCTTAGCTAATTCCCTAACAGCCGGCAATTACCCATAACTGTCAAATTCCAGCCTCACTATTCTTGTGCCTAACAGAAGCAAACAGAGAGAAAAGAAGAAGTAATCGAGGTCAAACCTGAGGACCAAAGAGACAAGAGCTTGAGTTGAGAGAAGGAGGAGGCAAACAGAAAGAGAGGAACTGGTGGCAGAAGCAGAAGGCAAACAGAGAAGGGAGGGAGAGAAACGGTAAACACGGAGAGAAAAAGGCGAATAATAGAGGAGAAAAAGAGAAAGATGGGTTTGACTATACTTTGAAATTTGCCAGCCCAAAAAATTACTTAAAAAATGGCCTAAACAATCCAAGACTTCACAATCTCGTTTAAAATCAGAGGAAAAAAACTGTCTGAAGGCGCCTGCTGATGCCTTGCTGGAGGCTCCCGCCTGGCTGCACCTTACGCATTACACTGCAACCAGTTCTTTAGAGGCGCAAGCCTCTGCGCGTCAGTGCACCTCATGCCTCCTTGCACCTGAGGCGTGTTTTTTTTTTAAACTAAGATCTCTGATTCTCTCAACAAGAGCACCAATAGATAGAGCTGAAAACCAGGAGACTCGCAAACAAATTATCACTTACAGAATAAGATTACACACAATCTTAGGGTCCCAAAATCCAAGGGGATCAAACAAGCCACTCACGGGAAGAACTCCACAAGAGCCAATGTTAAAGGAGAGAATTCTTCTAAGAGCCCAAGGAAAATTCTTAAGACAACGATTTATTTCTGGATAATCTCTATTTAGGGTTGTTCCCCTTTATATATATATATACACACACACACACTAGCATTGATTGTCACTAGAAGCTCTAACAGTCACGTGGTCCAGTCTAATCTTCTACAGCTGCCTGCTCAAACAATGTACTGAATATCCCCTCAAGGCTAACCCATGCGCCTAACAGAATGTCAACAGGGGAAAGATAATGCTAGCTGCATGTACACTTTATTTCGGCAGCACAATGTGCCTGTCCTGATATCACAATTAAAGGATAGGCTTTATTTCCAAATGGGCTAGCTTTGAACCTTTCAGTTGGATCTATAATTAGGAAATATGAGTACGTAATAAGCAGTTATAAACCAAAGCATTTAAGTTTTGCTATCTTCTAAATTATTTATCAGGGTTTAGCTCTTTCTTCAACAGCTAAACCATTTCATGAGGGTTAGGAGCATGAATACTTTGAACCGAACTGCAAAAAGCTTTGGACAATTCTGCAGTGATTATTTAATGACAAAATATTCATACAATTTTTTTGCATGTTCTTTCTCTTTTGTATATTGTTTACTGGCTGACACTTCAAATAGATTTTTGTACTATCTGCAGTATCACCTGAAAAAATGGCCCTAGTGTTGCAGAACATACAGAAGGTTCTCAAGGTAAGAGGTTCTCATGATTTGATTGCATCGCCAAAATATTGTACATTGCTTGATAGATTTATTTTGATCGCTACTTACCTGTATGCTGACCAAAGAATTTGCCTTTGTAGCCCAATGGTTGTGTGTTACTTCGTGATTATGCTACTGGTGATCTTGCTCAGGTAGAATATTCTCTTCGAACTATTTTATGCCAAATGTGAATAATTTATTCTTCATTTTTTATGTATTTTAAACTTTTACACCTTTTTTTAATAAGGGTAATGCTGATATGTCTTGCCACTTGGTGTTTTGGTGTACCTGCAACAGCGGCTGTACTTTGTAGCATTCAGATAGCAAAATAAATAATCTCCTGTTTAGAATGTTACTGGTGTAAGTATGTGGGTGGGTGGAAAGAGGCCAACTATAACATTCTAGAATGCGTTTTGAAAATTGATCTAATGACTGATGCTATGGACTATTTTCCCTGTCTTATTTTGCAGGAGAGACTAACTTGCAAAGATCAAAAGATCAGTGAAAACTTTTACGTTAGGGGTGATGGAACGGTGAGTTTCAGAAATACTGATTCCTGTATTTTCGTGGCTTCTAGTCGTAGTCATAACCCTTAATCTTTTTCAGCGGGCATACTATTTTTCTGAAGAATACCTCAAGCTTTTGTTTGAAAAGAATGGGTTTGACACAACAGAAATGGGTGTGCATTGTAAGCAAGTAGAGAACCGATCAAAGGAGTTGTTAATGCATCGGTACGTAGTGAATATTTTTACTTTGGTGGTACAGGTTTATATTTTGATAGAGTTATTACGTGATTTACTTGGACAAGAATTGTAAGGAGAACATGACTTTCCTGTTGTTAATTCATGTATGCTTATCTACTTGCTATGCTATCTATCAGCGAATGTCTAAGGGATAGAAATAACCTTGCCTGTTTTTTTTATTAGAATATTCTTAGTGATCAGATGGTTGCCCTTTTGGCTAAAATTTTGAACTATCTAAATAAGATTTGTAATTCTTTTAATTTTTAATTTAGAATAATGTAAATATACCTTTTGTGACATCATAATGATGATTTCATGACCAAAATATCCTTGCATGTTTTTAAGAAACTTATAATTACTTTTCAACCCAATTAAGTAAAAAATTGTACTATAAAAAATCACTATTATTGACTATAATTCACGTTTGAATCAATTCCTTTTGTCAATTTGTAATATGTATTCGGGTGATTGGGTTTAGTCAACACCAGTCAAATTCTAGGTTCTTAATCTACTAACTTAATTCATCCTTCCTATCAATTTTTTTTAAATGGTCACATTCAGCATTTGAAGTGTTGTAATATGGATGGTTTGATATTTTGATTAAATATGTGATGTATCATTTGAGAAACATCTTTTGCCTGCTGTATGTAGCTGACGAGAGCTTCCATAATTGATTGGTACCCTTTGTTTTAGTCCTCTGATTTTTGTGGCCTAATTTTAGGCGTTGGATCCAAGCTGTATTTCAATCTTCACCCAGTGTAAATGGTTCCAGCATAAACCCTGCAAGTGATGCTGCGGGTGACATCGAGGTCAATATTTCAGAAGGAGTGGCTTTCGATATGTTTGGTTTGTCACATTCTGAAGATGAGGTATGCGGTACACTCTTTTCAGTTGACTGATTCCTTTGATTGGGGAATTGTGATACTTTAGCAGTCTTCGCCTTTTATGAAGGTATCAAATTACCTTGTATGGGTAATAATGCATGTTTTGATTATAAGTCAGGCTTCATCGGGTCAAACTTATACATTTTCAAGAAGTCAACTATTTTTTCAACACAATTTAATTCGAAAAAGTACTTGTAAGCTTCTTGTTATGTTTGAGTTTGTGTAAAAAGTTGGCAGCGAAACTCTACTTGGTGAAAATTTGTGCCGCGATATCCATTGATTTCTTGCAACGATTTTCTTGTCAATTTGTATTCTGTATTTGGATGACTGTTTAATCATTGTGTTTTTGCATGACATTGAATGCTTATGTTTGTCTCTGAAGTAACAAAATGTTCAAAGGCGTGACAACAGACTTCTCAATCTGATATAGTTATAAGATGAAAACAAATGAATCTTAAAATGTGTGGCTGAAAACCAATTTTGCTGCCAACTAATCATTAACTCCTATTCAGGTTGTTGATATTAACGTTGGTGACCTGAGCTATAAGATCAAACTGCTTTCCAAAGAGTTTCAACACACATGCAAATCAACAGGTTTAATGCTATGGGAATCTGCTCGTTTGATGGCGAACATTCTTGCAAGAAATCCATCCATTGTTTCAGGTAGAAAAGTGGTGGAGTTGGGTAGTGGTTGCACGGGCATATGCTCCATGGTTGCTGCTCGAGTTGCAGATCTTGTAGTTGCATCGGATGGAGACAAGAAAGCAGTGAAGCTGTTGGCTGAAAATGTGGCTTCAAATCTCAGTGAACCCATTCTGAACAGAGTAACCATAGAGGAGCTTCATTGGGGAAATCAAGAACACATAGCTGCCATCAAGAAATTGAACACAAGAGGCTTCGATGTCATCCTAGGAACAGACGTAACGTATGTTGCTGAAGCTATTTTGCCTCTCTTTGCAACTGCTGCAGCACTCATTTCATGGGAAGCTGATGCTTGCCCTCAGCCGGCTTTGATCCTCTGCCATGTCCCGCGAAGAGTTGACGAGCCATCAATCCTCGCAGCTGCAGCTGAGTTCGGATTTAAGCTTGTGGATAGGTGGGAAGGTGGTTGCCCGTCTCATTCTTCACAGAGCAACGTTGCATCCTGGTTTTCCAACCTAGCACCGGATTATGTCCTCCCAACTACTGCATTGAATATCTTGTACTTTCACAAAGTAAACTCATCTGATACTGCTAGTTAAAGTCATTTCCCTGTTGGATCCTGGAATATTGAGAACCACAGTTTTGAAATTGTGGTATGTAGTCTTTGGTGGAACATTAAGACAAATACTGCTAGGTTTGTATTTTTTAAAAATTTATTTATTTTCATTTGGATGCCTACTTACGTAGCATCATGGCTTTGATGTCGTGTATTCACACATAATTGGGTATCTAAAAAGGAAGAGAAGGTATAACATAACGTATGCAGTTTTGATTGCCTTGCCCACAAACATACATTGCATATAATACAAGAAAAGAATAGAAACAGAGGTTAACACCATATGAATGATACCTTATTCTAGGGTTTGGCTGTCCCTGGAAGTATATATCCGCCTCATTCCCTTGAAGCTGATCGATCTTAGCAGCTTGCCCGTACGAATTATAATTATGGAGCACAAGGCGATAAAACGTTGTAACACGTTAACGGATAGCATGCCCGAGGCACTGAGGGAGAATCGTTATCATACAAAGAGATGTTTTGCGAGGTTTGTTTCAAGGGGAAGGAGGCTAATGAGGAGCGATTGCCTGATGAGGGAGATTGAAGAGTCTATCCCGGATGAAGGCGAGAGGAGCAAGCTCTTGCAAGGCTTGCTAGGCTATGCTCTCAGCATCACTCAGGTCATCATCTAAACAAAAATAATGCTTGCTAATGTTACTTACATGTTGTAACACTTGTAATCGATTACAGGAAGCAGCGGTGGTCCCGCCGGAGGTTGCATTGGCAGTAAGACCCCAACCCGGATTCTGGGAGTACCTCAAAGTCAACTGCCATACTCTCTACGTCGACGGAATCTCTGCTGTCGATTACTTGAAAGTCAAAGAGAAGATCCAAGACCAGGATTGGCAAGTCTTATATCCATTTCTATTAAACAACTCTCTATAAATAGGATTGTGTAGAGTGAAAGTCTTAGCAATTTGGCAGGGCCAACGACGAGAATGCGTTGGAGATTGACTTCCAAGCGTTAGACTTGTCCCTCCCGAAACTAAGCCAGCCGGACTCCATAGGTAAGGGATTCAGCGTCTTGTCCAGATTCATCTGCTCCAACCTCAACAATGGATCTCAGAATACCAGTCCTTTGCTTAATTATTTATTGAGCCTGGAGCACCAAAACCAGGTTTGTTTGTAGGAAACTAATATATAATATTGATGAAAGACAATAAATTTACAGCAATGTTATTGCAGAAGCTTATGATTAACGAGACAGTGAAGACGGTGAGTAAACTTGAAGGAGCTCTTGCAGTTGCAGACATGTACCTCTCCACTCTTCCAAAGGACACACCCTTCCGAGACTTCGAGTCGAGGTGAATTTGCTTATACAACACAAGATGGTCAATTACAGTTAAAAAAATATGGTTGAATAGAAGGCAACGTACAAATGCAGGATCAAAGAGTGGGGATTTGAGAAGGGATGGGGGGAGAGCGCAGAGAGAAGCGCTGAAACAATGAGGGCGCTAGCGGAGGTTCTAGAGGCGCCGGACCCAGTGAAGCTGGAGTGCTTCTTCAGCAGGATTCCCACCACTTTCAACGTCGTCGTCTTCTCTCCCCACGGCTACTTTGGGCAGTCGGGCGTGCTCGGCCTACCCGATACTGGTGGTCAGGTTGTTTACATCTTAGATCAAGTTAGAGCGTTAGAGGAAGAGTTGTTGGCTAGACTAGGGAAACAAGGTTTAACGTTCAAGCCTCGTATACTTGTGGTAAGTAGGTACACTATTTTGCATTGCTTTTGCTTGGGTCATTCAAATTTGAATCAATATTTGCAGGTGAGTAGACTAATACCAGAGGCGCAAGGGACCACATGCGATCAAGAAGTGGAAGCCATTTACAACACTAAGCACTCTTTCATCCTGAGGGTGCCCTTTGTTACAGACAGCGGCTCAGTCCTCCGTCAGTGGTTGTCTCGTTTCGACGTCTTTCCCTACCTCAACCGCTTTGCTGAAGATGCTACAAAGAAGATATTTGAGCATATGGAGTGCAAACCCGACCTTATACTCGGCAACTATACTGATGGAAACCTTGTAGCCTCTCTCGTCGCTTCAAAGCTTGGAGTCATACAGGGAAGCATCGCTCATGCGCTTGAGAAAACCAAGTACCAAGACTCGGACCTCCAATGGCGAGATTTCGACGCTAAATATCACTTCTCCTGCCAATTCACCGCCGATCTCCTCGCCATGAACGCTTCGGATTTCATAATCACCAGCACCTATCAAGAAATCGCCGGAAGGTATTTTGCCCTAGCTTGCTAGCGTGAATTGATTTTGCCCTAATTCGAGAAATGGAAGAATTGATGATTTGTATTGAGCAGCAAAGAAAAGGCAGGACAGTACGAAGCCCATACATCCTTCACCATGCCGGGGCTGTGTAGAGTCGTGTCAGGGATCAACGTCTTCGATCCCAAATTCAACATTGTTGCTCCTGGTGCTGATGACTCCCTCTACTTCCCTTACTCTCATACGGATAAGCGCCTCACGTCGTTTCATCCCGCAGTTGAACAACTGCTGTTTAGCAGGGACGAAAATGAGCACCATATGTGAGTTAATTAAGTTAGTGATGGAGCATTTTAATCCCGTTGATGAATATATATATGTATCTATCATATGCATGCAGAGGGTTCTTGGAAGTGCGTTCCAAGCCCATACTCTTCTCCATGGCAAGGCTAGACAAGGTGAAAAACATGACATCACTAGCCCGATGGTACGGGAGCAATCCACAACTAAGACAACAAGTGAACCTGGTGATCGTAGCCGGGATGATGGACGCTTCCAAGTCCAAGGACCGAGAGGAGATGGAGGAGATCGAGGTTATGCACAACTTGATGAAGGAATACAACCTCAAAGGGCAATTCAGGTGGATAGCTGCTCAGACAGACCGTGCTCGGAACGGGGAGCTTTACAGATGCATCGCTGATACTAGAGGGGCCTTTGTGCAGCCAGCTCTGTACGAGGCGTTCGGGCTTACCGTTGTGGAAGCCATGAGTTGCGGGTTGCCGACGTTTGCCACCAACCAGGGAGGCCCCCTTGAGATTATTGTTGACGGAGTCTCCGGCTTTCATATTGATCCTAGAGACGGGGAGGCGTCGAGTAGGAAGATTGTGGACTTCTTTGAGCGTTGTAAGGTGGATCCTCAGTGGTGGGAGAGGGTGTCCGTTGAAAGCCTCAACCGGATAAATGAATGGTATCTAAAATTTGCTTTTTAATTCCAAGCGACATAATATCAAATCTTCGATTTACTGATGGATGGATGGATGAATGAATGAACATCTACAGCTATACATGGAAGATGTATGCACAAAGGGTTGTCAACATGAGCTCTTTATACTCTTTCTGGAGGCAATTAAATAGTGACACCATGAGAGCTAAGCACAGCTACATCCAAGTGCTCTACAATCTCCACTTCCAAACTCTGGTACTCTTTTAAACAAACAGTGTATTGTCAAGTGTCATCCATCCATCTATAGGATTCATTGCGAATTGTTTTACTTAGGCGAGGAAGATGAAGATCCCCATCCCAAAGGAAGTCCAAACCAGTGTGGCACATTCTCAAGCAGAAGATCACAAGTACGTGGTTGCTCTTAATTAGTTGGCAAGTAGAAGAATTGTCTACTCATGTTGATGTTTCTTGCAGGGATGATGAGGGAGCAAATGGGTATATCTCAACTATTGGTAGCTGGGGTTGTTTCTTCATGGCCTTTCTACTCTTAATCCGTATTTTCAAGGATAAGATGTTGCCTTCAAATCAATACTTAGATCACTCAAAAATCTAACTATTGTACTACCAACTTTGTGAAACAATAAACACAGTCCTTCTATCAATTCGGACTTTTCTTTTGCTACCATCTTTACATATTCTTTTCCAATTTGCATGCTTTCCTTCTTTATCTTTCTTTATTTCTCAACTTACATTTAACTAGCTTATCCTGTCTTTTATTTGGTGTCAAACTATCAATCACCAAAAACTCAAAAACAATGCAACTCAAAAATGATGTTAGTACATTTATATTTGAGGTGTTTGTTACTGCTAACAATAGCTAGGAACAACAATATACTAATGTAGTTTTTTTTTGTATAGATTATAATAAATATATTATCATGATGTATTAATTCATTATTATTTTATTTATCTTTTTAATAACTAGATTAGTAAAGTAGACATTTGTAATTTATATAAGTTATTTTAATATTATAATAAGATAAATATAATATTTCAAAACTTTATAAAATAAAATATTTATCGGCAGATTTTCTGAAATAAATAATAATAGTTTTTTGGGCAAATATTATATTTGAAAACCTTTTGGTAAGACTAGTATACTTTAATAATCAACTCATAATAAATTTTAAAGCTATGTTTTTTTAACTTTTTAGTCAAATATCCTAATTCTTTTATTGAGGTAATATTGAGTCCACTTATCAGATTTTTTTTTAATAATAAAAAATAAAGAAATAATTCTGAAAGTATGTACGAGTGAAAAGTATTCACGACAATAAGAAAGACCTGCAGTTTGAAACAAAGGTTTAACAGGAAAAAATCATAGTTCTAAACCCCCATCAACTAGTGGTAGATGGGGGTTTCTTTATTTTTTTATTAAAAAATAATTATAACTCCAATAGCCTCTCTTTTTTAAATGAAATGGTGGGCTTAGCCCTAACGTGTATTGAAAAAGGGAAAAAAGAAGAAGATTACAAGTGGAATAAAACCATGTCCTTTGTCGATCTAGTGGTTCAAAAAACTCACTATAAGGGCATAAATTGTCAGCTGGATAGAAGCATTGTTCACCCTACTTGTGCATTTGAAAAGAGTCTAAGCCATCGTATATTTATATTCCCCAAAGAGCAACTGCAAGATTGAAAGTGGAACCACATTTAAAGGAACTTAGTGGAAGATACCCCGCCGCCCGCAGTGCCTGATACAGTGTGTTGCTGAACAATAACAGTAAGTTTAACCCAATTCCGGGCAGGTGGACTCCAGTAGGACTGATCTCGAGTGGTTAATTGGTGAAGTATTGTTGTGGATATTGCTAACACTTGCCTCCATGTAGCTAGGCTTGAGTCGTCACACTAACCCACGGGGATCCTCAACTAAATGATCATGATTATTGAAGCTAAGATGGTTACGCTCTTTCAAAATATACCAACACATGGTGGAAAATATGGATTACCAATGTCCATCCTTGTTGAGATTGAAAGACACCCAATTTCTTATGTCATACAACGAAAGGAACTTAGTGAAAGTCGAAGGAATGCCAAGGTTTAGCCATAATAATTTCACAAAGCTATAATCTCTCACAAGGTGCATGCAAGTTTCAGTTAACCCACAAAGAGGACAAGAGGAGTAGAGCGAGAGATTTCTACGAGCTCTAGGATCGTTGGTGAGTAAACACTCGCGGCTAACAAGGTAAATGAAGTGGCATGCTCGATATTATGTAGGAAATTTCCAAATGGCTTACCATAGAGCAAAACGTTGAATTCTATCATAGTTGATGATATGGAGATACAACAAGTTGGTCGTAAAAACACCCGAGGTTGTAGCTCCCTAGAAACATACACCATGGTCTACACTATATTGTGACACAAAATGGGAAAGAAATGTTGCCTTTGTTGATGCCGAGATATAAGGGTCGATATGCTGCTAGTCCCAATCATCATTCACACCCATCTCAACCACCGTTGCATTGGCAATCTCATGAGGAATATGACTAGCTATATTAGTTCCTAAGAGAGGGAACTCTAGCTATGGATGAATACAAAAGACAATAGACATACTGATGACATGATTTATGACATTGGTTTAGGCATTCATTTAGGTAGTTTTTCCCCTTATTCATGCATGAATTGACGTTAGTTCGTGACGTTTATGCTTATTCGAGTCATACTGCTAGAAAATACGTCTACACGAGCTTTTGTCGGTTTTGTAGGTATTTCGGGGATCTTTTGAACATTATTGGAACATTCGAGGATCAAGATTGTGGCGGTTCATATCCGAATTTCCAAATGAGCAAGCTTGGAGCAAAGAAGAACACAAAAGTCTTAGTTGGTGCAAGCTTTGCACCAACTCATGACTTGATGATCCAAGGCAAGCTGAAGTGAAGAAATCTCGGTTGGATGCTCAGGAATCTCGGCCGAAATTTTGGCCCGAGATTCCTGTTTTGACCAGCTTTGACACTTTTCACATGATTCCTTTGTTCGACCCTTCACTTACCTTCGGTGGAGTATAAGTGTGGCTTTGCACGCTAACTTTTAGGGCTTCCCCCAGCTTCCTTTCTATCCCCTTTGTGGGTATTCTTGGGAGGCTTTAGATTAGATTCAATTCATAGTAAGATTTAAATAATTGAGTGGAGATTTAAAAGGTTTTGAAGAGAAGATTGTTAAGGTGTTATAAAATCCGTTTTGAAGGAACCATTTGGTGTGTTGTAAGATCATATTTGAACTCTTATCCAGGTAAGTTTCATTGCTTTCATTGCTTTATTACATCTTCATTCTATGGAATGTATGTGTGCTTGTATGATGATTTTAGATCTTGAAATGCATGTTATTGGCTAAGTAGTGGTGATTCTAGGATGAAGGATAGATGGTTATGGCTTGGATGATGATAGAATGGACTTGCATGTAGCTTAGGATGACTTGTGTGCTCGAAACCTACCTCAAAATGAAATCTCAACCTGTTCTTCATGATATTTCGGCTGAGATCCTCATGATCCACCCGAGATTTTGCTTTTGTTGTTCCTATATTGATGAATCTGTATGTTAGGATGTTAGATTGTTGATATCCTAGTGTTTGTTGAGTTGAATCTAGCTTAGGGTGACCTAATGTTAGCAAACTAAGTGAGGAATGAGACTTAACCGGTAACTTCCGCTCTTAGGTATAGAAGATGATGAACTTTAGGTAGTAAAGGTCTCACAAGCCTCTATTGGATTGAGTGTGCTAGGATTGTTGCATAAGACTTACCTTTTCCGAGACTTACCCGGTAAGGATGGGTTTGACCCTTAGGTAGTGATCCGGTTTGTGTAGAATTTCCAACCTTATCTCCTTGAGACTTACCCAGTAATAGGACTTTGGTGAGGGACTAGTGGAACACGAGACTTAACTGGTATTTGTTCCCATATGAGAAACGTCCTTTCCCAAACAACCGCAGCTTTGTCCTAGATGTTTAGAAGCTTGAGTACAATGACATAACCGGAAACCTTGTTCTCTAGAATCCGCTTTTCTTACATTGACCATATATCTCGTTTTGTGTTGTTTGTTTGATTGATAGTCTTGCATGTCTTTGATCTTTGTTTGATCACCATAAAACCCAACAAAAAATATTGTGATTTTCATTTTGTTATTCCTTTCTCCCTTCTTAGTCTAGACTTGCACTATCCATGATCATTGAATGATTTAGTTTCACCTTAGTCCTTGTGTTCGACCTCGGAATAATTTCCTTGCTACGAACCGACCCATACACTGTGAGTTCACTAGGTAGGTTAGGAGAATATATCGAGTTATAAATTTAATACTTTTGTGTGCACGTTTTGGGCAAACAAGTTTTTTGCATTCTTGCCTTGGATTTGTCTCGCACTCCAATACCGAGCGAACAAGTTTTTGTCGCCATTGTCGGGGACTAGGTCTAAATTAAATCATTGTGTGTGATTGTTTATAGTGTAGATCTTTGTTTTTCTTCTGATCTTGTTTTGTTTTGTGTCTTTGCATGTTCCAAGCTTGTCAATGGACGAATTGTACCTTGCTGATCTTGACGACATGGAGTATGAAGGATGGTTTTCAAGTCAAGATCAAGGGCCACTCAAAAATCTAACTATTACTACCAACTTTGTGAATCAATACACACATTATTTTACACGTTCTATAAATTTGGAATTTTTTTTGATACCATCTTTACATATTCTTTTCTAAATTGCATGCTTTCCTTCTTTATCTTCCTTTATTTTTAAACTTACATTTAACTAGGTTATCCCTTCTTTGGTGTCAAACTGTCAATCACCAAAAACTCAAAAACAATGCAACTGAAAAATGATGTTAGTGCATTTATATTTGAGGTGGTTGTTACTACTAACAATAGCTAGGAACAACAATATACTAATATAGTTTTTTTTATAAATTATAATAAATATATTATCATGATGCAATAATTCATTATTACTTTATTTATATTTTTAATAACTGGATTAGTAAAGTAGATTTATGTAATTTATATAAGTTATTTTAATATTATTATAAGATAAATATAATATTTCAAAACTTTATAAAATAAAATATATATCGCTAGATTTTTCTGAAATAAATAATAACAATTTATTGGATAAAAAGTATATTTGAAAACCTTTTGGTATGATTAGTATACTTTGATAATTAACTCATACTAATTTTAAAATATATTGTAAAATTATGTTTTTGAACTTTTTAGTCAAATATCTAATTCTTTTATTGAGGTAATATTGAGCTTACTAATAGGATTTTTTTTTCTAAATAATGAAAATAAAGAAATAATTCCGAAAGTGGGTACGAGTGAAAAGTATTCATGAGAGTAGGGAAGACCCTTAATTTGAAACAACGGTTTACTAGACAATGACCGTAGTTCCAAATTACGGTTTACGTGGAAAAATATATATTTAGTTTCAAGCTGGTATTTTTTTAAAAACAATTACAACTCCAATAGCTTGTTTTTTTTTTTACTAAAATGGAGGGTTTAGCCCTAACGTGTATTGAAAAAGGAAAAAGAAGAAGAAGATTACAAGAGGTATAAAACCACGTCCTTTATACAATCTGGTGGCTCATAAAATTCACTATAAAGGCAGTTGAGGCTTAGGGCATAAGTCCTCACCTAGATAGGAGTATTGTTTACCCTACTTGTGCATTTGGAAAAGTTAATCTCCCAAGAAGGAATGGACATTAAGTTTTTGCACCGGTTCAAGATCGATAAGTGTGGATGGGCAGGACATGAGTATCATCATTTTCAATAATAAGCTTTTTAATCCCCAATAAACGAGAAGAGTCTAGGCCATAGTATATTCCCCAAAGAGCATTTGTAAGATTAGAAATGGTATCAATGTTAAAGGCAAACCCCAATAAAAACTGACCATTGTCGGTGTAAAAGATACCCCACCGCCCGTAGTACCTGGTATAGTGTGTCGTTGAACAACAACATTAAGCTTAACCCAGTTTTGGGGAGGTGGAATCCAATAGGACTGATCTCGAGTAGTAGGCGAAGTATTGTTGTGGATATTGCTAACATTTTGCGCCGTGTTGAGTCATCACATTAACCCACCAGGAAACCTCAGCTAAAGGAATATGATTATTGAAGCTAAGATGGTTGCGAGCTTTCCAAATATACCAACACACGGTGGAAAAGATGGATTGTCAATGTCTATCCTTGTTGAGATTGAAAGACACTCAATTCCTCATGTCAGATAACGAAAGGAACTTAGTGAAAGTTGCACGATTGCCAAGGTTTAGCCATTGATACGGGGTAAGCGTCCATGTAGATTACCCGATCTTTTGACGCCTGAAATCGATAGAAAAGGGAAAACAAAAGAGAAACAAAAGTGATGCGAATAAAATAAGGGAAAGATAGATCAAGGTTGAACCCTAAGAAATAACCTGGAGGCACGCTACAACGCGATGGACCGTAACACACAACTAGCGAAGCCCTGTAGAACTCATTCCGCTACTCCATACACAATATGCGTACAAAGAACCTATAGTACATGAAGGTTTGCTTAGCTAGTTGAAGCACCTGCTTAAGTCGTTGGCAAGTAGGACACACTCAAACAAGTCCAAGCGAGGCAAGTAAGACTTCTCTTACTTAGATTTGATCTTCACCCCGTGAAGACGACGCTAGACACCACAGGGGATAACACAACATGTTTATCAATAACTGTATATATTTATGGATGAAAAAAATGAGGCACAAGCACCCTATATATAGGAGAGCTAGGCGTCACATGTAACCCAAGGCAACCGAAAATCAGCTTCCAAAATATCCAAAATAAGATAAGATTAATCTCTAAGAAAATAATAAAATAAGATCAATCTTCTAGAAGGATTAGATCTTCTTAAACTAAAAATATAACTTATCTTCCAATAAGATAAGATCTATTTTTAAGATAATTATAATAAGAATAATTTTCTAGAAAAATTAGATCTTCTTAACAAATATATTCAATTTTCTAATAAGATAAGATCTTTAAGCTTCCTTATTAGAGACTTAACTTTATTCTAAAAGAAAATAAAATTAGTATGAGCTGAAAATATAATTATGGCCCAATAAAATATAACCCATAATTAAACAAGTCTTTTATGGGCTGAAAATAAAATATGTATGGGCCGAATCTTCTCTTCAACTCGTCTACCACACTCAACTTATGGATCTGATATGACCTTTGTGGGTCATGGTTCATCATGGCATTGTTGTTCAGGAAGACTTGTATAGTTGGTTCAATCTTTAACGGGAGAATCTAGCAGACGGATCCGGAAAGTATATCCTTCACGATTGTGGACCCCACATGGTGATCCTACATAAATAGCTTGAAAAGGTGTAGCATGAATAGTTGGATCCTCTATGAACATGTCTTGGCGTGCATGGCTCATTTGACTTGCATGCCTCGTGTAATTTCCCACTCTCATGTCTGCATGACCTACGTGGATGAAAGGAAACCTTACATGGTCTTCCCTCACGTGGGCATGAATATGTCTCCTCCTATCAAGATGGATCGTCAAGGTCTCCTTAAGTCTTTTTATAGCTTGAACTCTTAGAACATGATCGATCATGTTTTGATATACAATTGACCTTTTTAGATTGGAAAGGTCTTATCTATCTTCTCATCTCTACAACACTCCTCCTTCTCTTATTTCCTAGATTCCATAGTTGTTGTTGCCTCCCCTTCATAGCTCTTATCTTCTTGATGAGGGACCGCCCCCAACCTACCTCAAGGACCAATCACTAGATCAAGGGTCAAGGCATTGAAGGAGAATACAACCACCTCATATTTGAGTTCCACCATGGAAAGAGTTCCACCTCATCTTTGACTCATTTGTCGAATTTGAGTCACTCCACGATGCTAGCATAGCCTTCTTCCTTCGATCATTCTTCCTAAAGTTGTTCCTCTTCTTTTGTGAACAACCCTTTACGAGATGATCTACTTCACCACATTCCAAATAAGTCAATACTTTAGTTTTCTTATTAGGGTTTGAAAACTTATCTTGAGGTCTTGATGATCTTGGATATTCCTTATTGTTTGCGAATTGCTTCTTCATTTAAAGAATTCCTGCAAGACCTCTTGAAATCAAGGCGAATGGATCTTCCTCCTTATCATCACTCTCTTTATCATCCGATGGCATGTTGTCCTTCTTGGAGCTTAGAACAAGATTCTTTGTGTTTGATGGTGGCTCTCCATCATCTTTACCAAGAACCATTTCATCGGTGATTAGCTTTCCAAGAAGGTCGTCGAGAGGTAATGTTGTGAGATTCTGAGCTTCTTCAACGGCGGTCACTTTTGGTCCCCACTTAGCTTTAGGCAAGATTCTTAGTACTTTCCTTACTTTCTCTTCATTTGTGAAGACCTTTTCCAGTGAATCGAGATTGCTCACAATCTCAGTGAATCGTGTGAACATCTCTTTGACCCTCTCGTTTGAGTTCATCTTGAATAGCTCATATTACCTAAGGAATATGCTTATCTTTGTCTCCTTGACTTGACTTGTTCCTTCATACGTAACCACTAGTTTGTCCCATATTTCCTTTGCACTCTTGCATGATGAGACACGATTGAATTGATTTGCATCTAATCCACAATAGAGCAAGTTCATGGCCTTGTAGTTCTTTGATACACTATCCAAGTCTGTTTGAGTGAAGTCAGCTTCCTTCTTTTCGACTTGGACTCCTTCAGCCGTGGTGATTGGGATTTTAGGACCAGTTTGAATGATGCTCCATAGTTCCATGTCCTGATCAATGATAAATATTTGCATCAGTGCTCTCCAATGGGCAAAGTTGTTACCGTAGAAGAGGGGTGGTCGATTTGTGGATCTTCCTTGAGCGAATCCTCCATCACCTACAACGTTCATGATCAGTCTCACTGATGGTTAAATCAATATACGTGAGTCTAGCTTTGATACTAATTGAAGAACCGAATAAGTGAATAATAAGGATATAAATACTCTAGAAGGGGGGGTTGAATAGAGTATGGAAACTTTTCGCAATATCGTATATCAAGGCTTTGAAACTAATCTTAAGGTCTTGAAGTCGATATGTGCACTTAGTGACAAAACTGGTTTTCAAGGCTTTGAAAGGGATTTCAAGGCCTTGACTTCAAAACCTGCAAAATTAACGTTAGTCACAATTTAAGCGATATAAAGTGCGGAATAGAAAAGATCGACGCGACGATATGTTTACAAAGTTCGGCCCTAACAGCCTACTCTCCGCCTCGGGTTTCAGGCCCTAGGATTCTAACTATCTATTATCTGCTTTTTGTGAGTCCTAGATACAACCTAGAAGAACTTCCCTTCTTCTCTCAATGTAGCCTCAATGCTACGATCTAGTCAACTCTATTCTAGCAATAATAGCCTAGTTACTTCCTAGAGTAATACACTCGAGTATACCACTCTCTAGATATGCTAATGGAGCTCGTATTTTTCTCACACTAAGGATGTAAACGTTTGTAAGCTAAAGAGGAAGAAAAACTTTTGGAAAAATGAAGATGTTTGATCGCTTGAAGACTTGGTTTCTTATCCGTGTAAGCTTGTTGTTTTCTTCTTCAATCTTCATCTTCATTTATAGTTTTATATGGAGATCTTCTTAGCCGTTGTAACATTCTTCTTTCTCCATGGAATACGCTGCTTGGTTGAGGTGAAGTAGCTGTTGTAAGATCTTCTTTCTTCTAGATCTTCTCTCTTCTACTTCTCTTTGACGCTTGTTGAAGATCTTCATCACTATGATCTTCTCTTTGGCGATGCCATTGAAGATCTTGTTGTTGTAGATGTGCTGAGATCTTCTTGTTGAGCCGTTGCCAAGATCTTCTTGTTGAGATGAGATCTTCTCCTGGAGAATCTTCTCAAATCTTCTAACTCCTTTGGTTAAGATCTTATAAGATCTTCTTGTTAGGCCGAGATCTTCTAGATCTTGTTGTTTTGGTCGTATACTGTAGTTAAGCCTTTAGCCAAAGTCTTCTTTTGGAATGCTTTTCAAGGCTTTCGCGTTCGTCCTTTGTAATGTTTTTCAAGGCCTCGGTTTTCGCGTTCGTCCTTTGTAATGTTTTTCAAGGCCTCGGTTCTTCCTTTGAAATGCTTTTCAAGGTCTGTACACATACGAAAAAACACACCAAAACATGCAATCTAGAAATATAATCGACATTTGTTAGTTTATAAAACCGTATATAAATGTTAAGTCTTCCATCATTCATAATCAAGGTGGAGTTATCACACCGGATTGCTACCAGTAGGAGAAATAAAAATCACCTAAAGGAATTAATAGATGCAAATGGAACCTCTATCTCATTTGAAAAGGATATTAGGAAGGAAGTTTATTATGAATTTAAAAGTGAATTCTCAAGATCCTCTCTTAACACAAACCTACTCAATGAAAAGATACATCTCATATAAAACAAAGTCAGTAACGATGATAACGAAAGACAAACAAAAAAACAACAAATGAGGAAATTAAAAAGGCCATCTTTGACATTGGATGTGATAAATCCCTAGGACCCAATGGTATGTCAACCGAATTTTATCAGAATTACTGGCACATTGTGGGTACAGACGTGTCTAAAGCTGTAAAAAACGTTTTTAGAAGCGGAAAGCTTATCAAGCAAATCAACCATACTTTCATAAAATTAATCCCAAAAGTTGAGAACCCCATGACAGTTAACCAATTTAGACCAATTAGCCTTTGCTCAACGATTTATAAAATCATTACAAATATTATTACGAATAGAATGAAACCCATTATGTCAAAACTCATGGACCCTCTCCAAGGGGCATTTGTTACCAAGAGATCGATTCATGATAATGTACTTATTGACCACGAAAATTTCCACTCTTTCCGAAGCAAAAGCGGTAAGGAAGGTTGGACGACCATCGAACTTGACATGGAAAAGGCTTATGACCAAGTTAGTTGGGAATTTATTATCCGTAACTTACAAAAGTTTGGCTTTAACAAAATATTTGTGCGGATTGCTTCTTACAGTCTCTTTCTCGGTTCTTGTTAATAATGACCCAACTAAACAATTCTTTCCTGGGAAATGACTTAGACAATTGGGGCTGAATTTCTGACACAAATGCTCCACAATGATTACAATAACTACGACAACCACTTTGGATTTTCCGTTTGTAGGAACGCTACTTCAATCCCCTTCTTGGCATTTGCAGATGACACGATCATCTTTAAGAAAGAAAACTCGAACTCTTGTCGTAGAACGAAAGAAATTCTTAAAAATTATTGCTCCATTTCTGGATAAAAAATAAATGAGCTCAAATAAGCTTTTCAAGCCACTAAAAATACTCCCATAAATATTATCACCAAAATGAAAAAGATACTCGACATCCCTTGATTACTATCTTGGATGCCATATTATTGATGGTAGAGTGAATAAGGAGACCTTCAACAATATTAACAATAAAACCAAGCATCAACTACGCAAAAGGAAAGCAAACTCCCTCTCACAAGAAGGCCGGAATATACTTATAAAGCATAATCTTGCAACAATTTCATCCTTCGCTATGCAAGGATTTATGCTCCCAAGGCACAATTTGAACGAACTTGACAAGATTTATAAAAGTTTCTTATGGAATCGAGGTGAAAATCATAGACCTATGATTAGCTGAGATTCAATTTGCAAACCAAAGAAAAACGGTGGACTCGGACTAAAAAAAGGCCCTCACAACAAATAAAGCCCTTCAAATGAAACCTCTTTGGAAAATCCTAGCCAAACCAGATAACACATGGGTAAAAATTATTAATGACAAATACATGACAAACACTAACATTCTACAATACCATCTCAAAGGACCGGCGTCATGGCAATGGAAAAACCTCATGAAACTAAAAGCCGAGTTAAAAAACGGAATTATCTAGTAGGTAGGCAATGGGAAAACCATTTTTTTTTGGCAAGATATCTGGGTCACAACGACTCCCCTAATCAAATTGGTTCATAACACAAATATCATCAACACTCATATAAAGGTAATTCATTTTATCAATTTTAATTGAATGGGATAACATCAAAATTAAAAATGAACTTCAAAACGTTCTAAGCCTAACAATTAGGAATTTTTTTTTGGAAACTATAATCTCAAAAAATGACATACAAGATAGGTTATATGGAGAAGTAGCTTGAATGGTTGGTTCTCCACTAAATTAGCCTCGAAAATGATTGATAAGGAGTCTGATGGCTTCTTGACTATTCATGCGATTGGATTTGGAAAATTGACACCCAAACAAAAATCAAAAACTTCATATAAAAAATCTCTAAAAACGGGATCCCAACTAAATCTAAACTCAGTGAAAGAAGAATGATGGTTACATCTACTCGAAGACATTGTACACCTTCTTTTCAAGTGCCCTTATGTCAAAAAAGTAATCACAAAAATTGACAAAACTATCATGACGAACCTTAATACAATCAGCACAGATAATAAAAAACCGCCCAAACTGCTTTTGGAAACTAAGAATAAGATCGGAACAACAAACTTTTCACGGTTGACCACTATATGGTGGAGCATTTGGTTTTTCAAAAACAAAATCATTTTCACTAATGATGTTGTTGGATCGGATCGCAACATTGTCAATTTCATCATTACACATATCCAAAACTGGAAAAATCACCCCATTGATGATGACATTAACGAATTTAAATGTACCCAAAAGAACAATATATCTACCACAAGAAAGAAAAATAATATCAAATGGGATAAGCCAAAACTTGGTTTTCACAAACTCAACTTTGATGGATCAAAACTTGATCCGAGAATAACATCTATTGGTTTTGTTATGCGAAACCACAACGTCAAAGTAGTAAGTTTGGACGCTAGGAAAAACAATTTTAACTCGGTCATAAAAGCAAAAGCCTACGCGCTGAAAGAAAGCCCTAGTAAAGCAATAATCCTCAATATAAAAAGGATTGAAATTGAGGGTGATAACTTATGTGTTATTAAGGCACTCCAAGGTGTCTCTGAGAGGTCGAGATGATCATATCCGAGTCTCTCTTAAATCTTCGCTTCTTTGAGAAAGTCCAAGTCAGACATGTGCTCAGAGAAATCAACCGCGTTACTAATTGATTGACCCATTTGAGAACCGCTTTCCGTTTAATATATATATATATATATATATATATAGAGGCCGGTTTCGGTGAGGAGCACCCTTGTGGATAGGAATGAAGAGAGCTATGATGGGAAAAAAAAATCGGTGACGTGGCATGCCACATGTCATCATCACAAAATCAACAGTTAGTAATAAAAATATGGTGTTCATGGTTGTAAAAAAAACGTTGTTCATATTTTTTCAAATATGTGTTCATTGTTCTTACAACTATGGTGTTCATGATTTTTAAAGTAAGTGTTCATGGTTTATAAAATAAGTGTTCATTTTAAAGAAGTCATTGTTCATATTTATTAATAACTGTTCATTTTTTACCAACACTAATTGTTCATGTTTTAACACTAAATGTTCATTTTTGTATTTTTGTAAAATTTTTCTTTTTGTTTCAAATCGTGTAAACAAATATGATGTTCATTATTTTATAAGTGTGTTCATTTTTTTACAATTACAGTGTTCATATTTTTCAGAGTAAGTGTTCATAATTTTATTAATGGTTGTTCATTTTTTTTTGTTATAGGTAGTATTCATATTTTTATTACTAACTATTCATGTAGTAACACCACAACTCTCCTAATTCCTATCCACAAGGGTACTCCTCACTTGAACTAGAATATATATATATATATATATATATATATATATATATATATATATATATATATATATAATCACCGATAAATGATAAATAGCTTATGTCCGAATACTCGATTATCCATATCTCTGGGCTGAAGAATGAATGGGCCGGCCCAAAACAAGGAGAGTAGTCTCTGTAGCTGACGGAGATTAGGGTTTCAGGGTTTAAAAGATGTGCTCCCTCATCATCTGCCACCCTTCTCTGTTTTCGCCTGCAGCCATCAAACTCGAGCAGCCGCCATGAGGTATCTATCGTCTACCTCTTTCTAAACCATCGATTCCTGTCTAGGTTTTTCCAATCTCTATCGCATGAATCAATTTGTTCTTATTTGCAACCCCTTGTGATCGGGGCAGCTAGCTATGTTTCGCCATTGTCAGATCAGGATCTTAATTCAAATGTCTTTTAGACTCTTATCATACCCTTAGTCCATATATAGATGTTTGTTCTGCCTGAAGCTAATTTAGCACTGGATTCTGATTTTTTATTGTAAAACAGTAAGCTTTCGAACGATGCCTTAAGAGAGGCCATATCTACCATCTCCAAATCTGCCGCGGAGAAGCCGAAGAAGTTCACCGAGACCATAGAGCTTCAGATTGGTCTCAAGAACTATGACCCACAAAAGGACAAACGTTTCAGTGGCTCCGTCAAGCTCCCCCACGTTCCCCGCCCTAAGATGAAGGTCTGCATGCTCGGAGATGCCCAGCACGTTGAAGAGGTATTTCACCTATCTGATTCTTAGCTAATTCAAGTACAGGAAATGAATTTTTTTTACTAGTAGATCTACTACACTGTGATATTGTTAAGATAGTGATACTAATCTGCTAGGATTGTGATAATGGTAATATTTTGGTGGTTGCACTGCTAAATATTAGGGTTCATTTTCCTTGTTTGGTGGGTGTAGTCTGAGAAAGTCGGGCTGGACTCAATGGATGTTGAAGCTCTGAAGAAGTTGAACAAGAACAAAAAGTTGGTGAAGAAGCTTGCCAAGAAATACC
This sequence comes from Fagopyrum homotropicum, assembly GCA_033239125.1. Lineage (NCBI taxonomy): Eukaryota > Viridiplantae > Streptophyta > Magnoliopsida > Caryophyllales > Polygonaceae > Fagopyrum > Fagopyrum homotropicum. The sequence continues at coordinate 67,230,086 of BSWB01000003.1, forward strand.
ATGCCTTTTTGGCATCCGAAGCTGTGATCAAGCAGATCCCACGTTTGCTTGGTCCGGGGCTTAACAAGGCAGGCACGTACATTTACACTTGCATATTTGTTTTTTTTTTGTTAAAAAAGGATATTCTTGTTGCTGAGATTGATTGCAAAAACACAGGAAAGTTCCCCACCCTGGTTTCACACCAGGAGTCATTGGAGAACAAAGTGCAGGAAATCAAGTCAACAGTGAAGTTCCAGCTTAAGAAGGTTCTCTGCATGGGTGTTGCTGTTGGAAACTGTGGCATGGAGGAGAAGCAGATCTTCCAGAATGTTCAGATGAGCGTTAACTTCCTTGTCTCTTTGCTGAAGAAGAATTGGCAAAATGTAAGAAACTAGTTTCTTTCTTATATGGATGTTATTTATGATGTAGATGCCATTCTGACAGATGATTCATTCATCCTCAGGTTCGTTGCTTGTACCTGAAGAGCACCATGGGAAGGCCAGTTCGCATCTTCTAAGCCTTGAAATGTTTTCTAGTTGCCGCTGTAATGGATTGCCAATTTTGTTAACTTTGTTTCATGTTGCACTCAAATTCTTCAATTCAAGTTTGATACTCAATCCTCCCAGCATATTAGATTTGAAATTTTACTACGATTGCTGCTTGCTGCTTCAGTTCTCTCATAGATGAAAGATTCTACTTACTGTTTTTAAAGTGGGAACGTCTAATCTCATTGTTTGACATTTGATTAGGTCATCATGCTCTGCCAATCTGCATGCATCTAGTTTATTTTTACCAGAATCTGCAGATGATTAATATGGATGAAATGAAGAGTCCGTTTGGAAATCATGCTCTGCCAATCTGCATGCATCTAGTTTATTTTTACCAGAATCTGCAGATGATTAATATGGATGAAATGAAGAGTCCGTTTGGAACTTGATTTTTGAGTTCTTTAATATTTGTTATGATTGTAGATATCTATTGTTAGGATACATACAAGAACCTGAGTTGTTCGGAAAATGGTAATTTTTCGTTTGGAAAATGGTAGATTATTAATCGAAGCTGAATAAGTAATTGAAGGAAGTAGTTGATTGATATTTTTTGATAAGATTGGTTGAGTAATGGTCCGTTTGGAAAATGGTAGATTATTTATGGATGAGTTGGGTAAGTAGGCAACTTATGTAATGGTGCCTAGTTAACAAACTAGGCTTCTCTCTAATTTACAAAAAAGATTAATGAAATAAATATGTAGGATTTTATAGATTTGCTGGATAATTCTCTTTCCTAATAATCCGTATTAATTAGCTTAAGTTAAGTCATTAAAATTTATTTCAGCCGTTAAATAAGGAAATAGGCGTTTTGATAATTACCATTCATTAATTGAATGTCCATTAGACGATCGTTTGCAGAAGCTTTGTGGATGCCATTGCTTCATCCGAGTTTGTGCTATTGTCGTCTTCTACATTGAATCTATGATTTCTCATATTCATTCCTCCGTAATCGTTCGATAGGATTCGATCGTATACATAAGGCCCTCATAATCAAAAACATATTGATTGTGTTCTACGGTTTTTTTCATCCGAAAATCTGGACGCCATTGTTGGTCCTTCTGATCTACTCAGTATCGTCGGAAGATAACGAGTGTGTACACAATACGGTTGGGGTCGACTACATATTTTTGATACAACGACCAATAGATTGCGTATGTACCAGGTAATACGTATTTGTGTGTCGTTTTGTGTGTTTTGTTTGAATGTAAACCTAATTGTTATTGGTCGTTGTACAATGAAAAACTAATATATGTTGGTATGATATGTATGTGTCTTGTGTATTGAATATGTCGTTATGTTATGTGGTGTGTATGTAATGTAACATGTTATTGTTATTTGTGTATTAGGTATGAGTACTGTATTTGCGACATTCTATTACGGTGGTGCTTGGGAGTTGAATACTAATGTATGGGAATACATTGGTGATGTTACAAGCAAGCCTCTTGCTGTAGATGGATCTTGCACATTTGAGGAATTAATAGATAAGGTTTCAACGCAGTTTGGGATATGTAAGTCGGACTTTGATATCAAATTATCGTACAAGAATCCATTCAATCCTTCACTCAAACCATTCAACGTCACTACAACAGTTGATTTGGAAACATTCCTCCAGTGTCACAACATTGCTATGTGTGTGACGACAGTAAGTGTTCATAAACCTAGCAATGTTGTGACACTGGATGTGTTACATAATGCAGAACAAAATATGAACGATTATCTGCAGCTTGATTTAAGTACATATTCATCAAATATGTCGTTGACAGTAGAAGAAGATCTTACGCCGGGTGACACACTAGCGATAGTGCCACGTGTAGATACATATGTACCAGATGTGCATGATTATGAGCTTGCATTGGGCAAAACATATTCTTCGAAGGTAGAGTTAAAGAATGCTTTGTGTTTGCATTCAATATCCGAATGTTCCCAATATAGGATTGTTAAGTCAAAAATGAAGGCAGTAGCAACAAGATGTATTGACGAAGAGTGTAAATGGAGGGTTCGTTTCACTAAGCTTGGGGGATCAAGTTATTTTACAACAACAAGGTATGTGTCCACACACACATGTTCGTATCACATGAGGAGAGCTGAGAACAGGGGAGCTTCCTATCAAGTAATTGCAGAGAAAGTGAAATCAATGTATGTTGTATATTATAGCTCAACTTTATGTTCTTGACTGTAAGTTGTGTACTAATTTGTGTACACAATGTTTATGTAGGTACGGCAACTCGAAGAAGTTACCTTCGGTTAATCAGATAGTCACTGTTATGAAGAGTTTACATCGAATAGATGCTAGTTATTGGAAGTGTTGGAAAGCACAGGAGGCCGTTAAGGATATGATTAGAGGAACTTCAGAAGATAATTATAGCTCCATCCCCGCATATTTGTATATGTTAGAGGAAGTGAACAATGGTACCATTTCTGCCCTTGTACTTGATGAGGAGAATCGTTTCAGATATGTATTTGTCGCGTTCGGTCAGTCTATCAGAGGATTTGGCGCAATGAGAAAGGTACGATACCTTTTTTCTTAACAATATGTAGTACTCTGTAATTTATTATGTATTTCATTGTGTACATTTTTTAAAAATATGTAGGTTATAGCGGTAGATGGCACACATTTAAGTGGAAAATATGGAGGGGTGTTGCTCGTTGCAACTGCGCAAGATGCAAATCAACAAATCTACCCAATTGCTTTCGGTATTGTTGATAGTGAGAATGATGCGTCCTGGGATTTCTTTTTTAATAATTTGAGTCGTATAATTCCGGATAACAAGGAACTTGTGTTTGTTTCTGATCGACATAATTCAATAAAAAAGGGTATTTCAGCGAACTATCGGTTGGCATTTCATGGTTACTGTATTTGGCATCTTAAGGGGAACCTGCGAAAGAGGACAAGATCGAACCGTATCCTACAAATGTTTATTGAAGGGGCGAAGAAATGCAGAGAATCTGACTGCATTGAACTACTTAGGCAAATATCTCTGGTATGTGTTGTTACTTCATGGATTCATCTGCTCGTTATGTATATAATATGTATACTTATGTATAAAAATATGTATAGGAAAAGCCGAAGTTGGGAGAGTTGCTTACTGAGATGGAGATATCAACGTGGGCTCGTTCATTATCTCCTGGAAAAAGGTATAACATAATGACTAGCAACAACGCCGAGTGTGTTAATGGCATAATGAAAGAAGGGAGGGAATATCCAGTGTTAGCAATGCTGGATGAAATCAGACAGTTTATGTCACGGTGGTTTGCGGAACGCCGTAAAAAATCGCAATCTTGTGTGGATGTTTCCACACCAAAAGTTGAGGCTATCATTCAAAAAAGGTTTGATGAAGCAGGTTCTTACTTTGTGTACACACTTGACGCAGAGAGGATGAAATTTGAGGTAAAAAGGGCGGATGAACATGTCATTGTTTGTTTGCAAATGAAGACTTGTGCCTGCAAAGAGTTTGATATAGAAGAAATACCATGCATACATGCAGTAGCTGCAGCGAAACATGTAGGTATGAGTCCTTCTTATCTTGTAAGTAAATATTATTCCACAGAATATTAGAGGTCTGGATATGCAGAGGTTATTTATCCGGTGCCGAACAAGTCAGATTGGGATATACCGATATACGTTTCAGATATTGCTTGTGAGCCCCCATTGAAGCGTAAGAGGTGTGGAAGAATGCCAAAGTCCAAGTTTCGTGCATCTTGGGAACAAGGATCTAAGAGAAAATGTAGTTGTTGTGGCTTTAGTGGACACACTAAGAAAACTTGTGTAAATCAGCCGAAATAGCCAAGTTTATTTGATAATTAATTCACTATTTTTATCCGTACATATAATGTGTTAGTTTATTATCAACTTTATAAAAATTCCCTTTATTATATATATACAAACGTCGTTTTTTTTAGAATATGTATATCACACATAGATATATAACTCGTATACTCTATTGTGTTAATAAATGTATAATGTATTTGCGAATCATTATATCCAAAGTCGAACTCAAGCGACGTTGTGTACATAATTTATATGCGTATGTGTATTGTTCTATTTTATGTACGTACATTTCAATTGATATGTGTGCTTTATTTTAATATAAATTTTTATCGATTATGTACAAATATATAGCATAAGTTAATAATCTGAACAATTGTAACTTTTTATGTTGTTTATCTTACTTTATTATGTCAGACGAACATGTACCATGAACATCAAACCGTCATACAAAACCATGTGTATAGTAGCTACGGGTCATACTAAAAACAAGGAGTAACATTGGGGTCTAAGTGTTTTGGTTACATAAACCGTTACGTAAACAGAATTTTTTCAATTCTCATCAACCCATTCGAGCAACTTAAAACACAAAGCAGTAAAATAGAAGTCTTAGTGTTTGGGTTACATAAACCACTACATAATTGGATGTTTTTCAGTCCTCATTGAACCAGTCGCGCCATTCCCGGGTGAACACAACATTTGCCAATTTCTCTCTACTTGCTTGAACAAATTCATCGCTGATAGCACTCAAATCTTTACGTCCAGACGCTAAGTACTGTATGTACTTTAGAGTGAATATGCCACAGCTTCCACTGTGTTCAAAAAAGTGTACATAATTACAAAGTATGTAGTGTTATATGGAAACTACATAATTGAAGTACACAGCACGTACCCGTCAGCGTTGATGTTCAACCCAGCCTTCCTGATCACCTTTAGTGGACCCTTTAGTCGATCTCCAAGCCTTTTGTGCTTGCCATGTACTCCAAGCAGTTTAGGGAGCATAACAGCCATGGGCTCAAGAAGATTATGCAATTTGTCATCCTTTGTGTAGTGTATCTGTGGATCATAAACATATATGCACCACGTACGGAAGTCAATTTCAAGAGCAACCCAATGGGATTCTTGGAGGTTGAATGGTGAATATATGACATCAACATCATATAACGCCTTTCGGAACATCTGTGGATTGTCCCCAGAAATAACCTCGTGCATGCTTTGATTGAAACTTTGCTTCGATTCTTTCATAGTAATATGCTTTTCAAATACTGTACGGTTGTATGCCCTAGTCCAAACAGTTGAAAGCACAACAATCTTGGCGAATCGTTCAGGGTTGTCAACAATGCTCTTCCGCATGTTCATAATGATCTCATCAACAGCCTGTGGAAAACAAATTTACGGGGTCAAACATAACTACACATTCTGTATATGTATATATATATATATATATATATATATATATATATATATATATATATATATATATATATATATATATATATAATTAAGTTGTACATATGAGCATTTACGTGTTGATTCAAGGCAACAGCAGTTACATATTGACCACATCAAGAGCAGGTGCAATATGAAAATATTGGAATCACATTATTTATACATTTTTTGACGGCAACTCATGAATATTGTTCAAGCAAGTATAGAGAAATTGGCAAATGTTGTGTTCACATTATTTATACATATTGATCTATTCAATAATCTACGGTAAAGCATGAATATTGGAATCACATTATTTATACATTTTCTGTGTATGAGCAACTTGTACATCCTGCGCATGTACATATCTGAATAATTCAATACATATCGACTGTGTTGGGTAAGTAGGCAACTTATGTTTCTATCGTCTTACTGAAATGTGTTATGCATATGATGTATGATAGTCTCACGCCTATTTTCATATGATGTATGATAGTCTCATGCGTGTATATATATGTATTAATTATGTGTACATACCTCGTCTTTAATCCAGCCGCTTTGTTTCAGTATGTCCTGTATTGATTCTCTGGATATGTTCTTAATATAACCCCGAATCATACCTTGATCGTCTTTGTTCTTCACCCGGTTATACATTTTTTGACGCTCAGTTGTTTGTAACAAGCTCATTGGTGGTTCTTTCGGAAGTTTCACGTTTTTTCTGAACGGGGTACGCTTGTATTTACTATCTTTTGAGACCCTAAGTCCAACCCTTCAAACAGGCTCTATTACATTGACGCCCTGTTTTAACAAAATGGTAAACAGACATTACATATTTTTTAAATATGTCATATGTAGAGAACCAGATTCAGTTACATAAATATACATATATATTACATATTCTACGATGTTTTTGTATTATAGGCTACACACTTGTGTTGTTTCATAACTCGCTCGACCCATCACCTATTTCATGAACAGAAGCATCATCCGCAGTCTGTTTTGGAGAAGCAGCATCACTCTTTTCAGTTGGGGCATTCCCTCTTGTATCAGCTGCTTGGGCTATAAGTTCTTTGACAAGAATTTTGATTTTGTTCTCGGTCCTCTTGCTTGCCATGTAAACAGTTGTGTCTATCTTATCATATAGCGTTCCAACCTTGTCTGCAATATCTTTCTGCTCCCGTTCAATTGATTCCAATTTCTCCATTATTTTTGCAACCCACTCCGGCTGAGTTGCTTCCATTCTGAGAGTTCAAAAAATAAATTATTTACATCCTTGATCAACACGGTAAATATTCTTTACAATTTGAATCATATGTATATATATTGACATGTTTCTAGTTTATGTATTAAATTATGTACATTGTTATACTGACCTTGGGCTATCCAGAATCTTTTCCTCTGTTTTTTCAACAAAGTTCTCCTTCTTTCCATCGGGTTCTTTATCAGGAGCTGCATCTATCGTTTCTGCAGATAGGGATTCCTTGTTCTTGTTCGTCCTCTTGGACGATCTACATGACGTTTAACATATGTATTATCAACTACATATATTCTGGATTTATAAAAAAAACTTGTTTTAATTAAGTTATAACCTGAGATTCTTGATGATTGGGCTAGTGTTTTCTGCTTTCCTTTTTCCCTTCATCTTTTCCACAGCTTTTGCCTCCAATTTTTGTTTTTCTGTGTACACAAATTATATGTCCAGTACATCTCATTTAATATGTAATCAAAAAGTAAATTTTTTAACTTACTAGGTGGATCAAAAAAGTCATCAGCATCTTCATCATCCTTCGTATTCGATATGCTCCTAATCTTTATTTCTGGTACAATTGGACTACACAACCAAAACCTATCAATAAATATGTCTAACTATCATCTACATAAAACAAAATGATGTACAAAGCAGTACATAACGTACCTAAATTTCTTTTCCTTCTCGTGCACAATATTTGGCCTTGTAATTATTAAGTCAAACTTTTCAAATCCAGCTTCAAACAAGAAATCAATCCTCTCATCTTCTCCCTCTTTTGTGACCCACCTATCGATGTCATTCGATTCACTGAGACCTTGGACTGTTTTTATTTCCTTCTTTTCAAGGGTATTTATAATACCCTTAATGTCTGCATACCCAGGGAACGGCTTACCCCCTTTACCAGACTTTGATACCCAAAGTAGGCACAAAGGTGATGCATTTTCATTTATTAAGCTTGCGAAAACCCTTGCAAGCTTTGGAATTGAGTGGAATGCAAATATCTGTATAATATGTCATATAACCATAAAATATTTATGCACACTTATATATTTTATGATTATGTATTAATATATGTTGATATGCACTACATAAACATTGTATTTTCAATGCACAGTTTCTGGTTGCTTAACTGGAAACATCAATTGCAAATAAACACCAATCATATTTACACATACCTGCAGCGCAAGTGGGAACCCTCCAATGTTGTAGCCACCGCTGTTCCTATCTTTACCAGCCTCACAGGATTGAAGGAACTTCTTGGTCTGTACGAAAACTAGTCTACCCCATGGAAACGAGTTAAAAAGATCCATATCATTTACCATGTTGATCGTTTGCTGGTTGATTTGGGTTTTTCTGTCTTTGGACACAACAACACATTCGATGAAAAGGATGAGGGCCATTCTGTATTTGAATGGGGATTCCTTGGGTTCTTTCATGTAGATTTCTTCCAGATCTTTAGTTGAGCATCTTTCTACCCCAACAACAGCTTTCATTTCGACATCGGGTGTTTCATCGTATGATTCAAAAAAATCCTCCTCGTAGTTGAGCCCCGTTATTTCTTCAAACTCCTTGATTCCAAATCTTAGCAGTACATCTTTTACTCCAAACCACATAGAGTGTTGTCTCCTTGTCTGAACCTCCCTCATCAACATGAAGTGTATGATCTGGTTTGACATTTTCAGCCGTGTGCTCATTTCAATTATTGGCCCAAAAATCCCATTCTTCATTCTTTTATTGTCTACATCAGACAGCCCGTCAAGAATCAATGGTATAAGCTGGAGTCGACTAAAGCTGTTAATACGAGCCATCCGAGGGGATTCATTTTCCACCCATCGATAGGTGAACTGTAAAGGTACATTCATTATGTTATAATATATCAGTACATTAAAAAAACTATAATGAATATTATGTAGTCTACAATATTTTTACCAACCTTCAGTTGAGGATTGTCCTCCCTATTCATTGTTGCGACATCCTGAGTGTATGTACCTTCCATTCCCTGTTCATTTTTTTGACTTATCAGCACATTTGTATATGTATATGTAATACATATAATGATATACTCATAAATATGTGCTGCCTATTACATATTGAAGTACATTACCTGTGTACAATCAACTGTTTTCGAAACCTGTACATATGCTATCATAATATCTGTATATATTTATACATATTGCATTTTTTTCATCAACTTGTGTATATTTATTAATACATATCATCTCAGTTACATACATATGTACTTACTCATGTACTAATCAGTATCTTTTTTTTGTTTTTGAAAACAATATGATTTTAACAACATATGCATGACAGTTACATAAATATGTGCTTACTGAAATGTGTTATGCATATGATGTATGATAGTCTCATGCTTGTTTACTGATACATGATTACAATTAGACCATTACATTTTACTACTTATAAATCTGTACATTTATCTAATGAGCTGCAACTGATTAAATACTACATAATGAAGACATTTGGATACTTGCTTGGAAGGACCATCCCCAGAAGTAGGATGATCTTTCCTCATGTGGGGCTTAATGGCCATTTGCTTTTTTCTTACCATAGTGTTTGTACTATCAATGAACTAGTACGATTAGTTGAATTTGTAACTTACATTGAATGCTATATGTACATATTGTAAATACATAATTTGTATCCATGTTACGAGCTATAAACGTAACACATTCATGTATGATATTTCATATACATATGCACTTATATGTACCAAATATGATGCTTGTCTACATATTCTACATCTATGATATTTCAATCCATAATCAATTTTGCCTTTTTTGATATGTATACATATTCTATAAGTATCCAATATAAATTTTCTACATACTATGTATGTATTTGCTATTGTTCAGTACAATAGCCGACATGCATCAACAAATAATCACCAATTACTCATTTCTGCATCAAATTCTAATAATATATGAGGCACATATTAGACATAATTGATATAATCTGGTACACATTCACCATTTATTCAGTTGGATATAAACATGTATCACATTTCTGTTTATCATAACAGTATAACATGAAGAAATGAAACAGATGGAAGATGGAAGACGATAGAAACAAAACATAATCACAATAACAGATCTGGACATATACTGAGTACTTAGATGAAGGAATGAAACAGATGGAAGACGATAGAAACAGAACATAATTAGTCTACATAGAAACAGAACATTTTCCCCAAATACTTTCACTGTTAACCTTTGCGTAATTTATGGAAGACGATAGTCACATTAGTTTTCGATTTGTAATAATCTGGTACATAATCGACGAATAGGTTGCAATAAACTTCATTTCGAACCAAAAAATGTACCTTTTGTTGATTTATGGAAGACAATACGCTTAGAACAGTTCTTCAGCTATCTTCAACTGTCTTCAATGGCGATATGCGTATACTTTCCTTCAATAGAGCATGAAATAAACGATTATAAATATCGCCTTAACTGTATAAGTACTAGTACAAGAAACGAAAAATGTATGTGAAGACGATACCTTGAATCGATGATGATGAGAGTTCTCCAGAGAATATTTGGACCTGAAATCGCCTAAAATGGTGAAGAAAGGGTAAAGTAACCGGCGATTGGAATACGTGCTGATGTGTTTGATTGATGGATGTACTCTCTCTCATAGAGGTTGCAGATGGCGCGATATTCTTGGTGATTACAGTTGCCTTTTTTTAAAAATTTTATTGTTTAATTAAGGCACATTTTGATTACGGTTTATTTAACTGCTCATCCGATTCTCCTATTTTATCTCCTCTTCAATTTTGTTTATCTTTATTTTTTGGGTTAATAATCCTAGGGGCCTAGTTAATCTACACTAATAAAAAAGGGCCCTAAATCACCAATTTTCTCATTATTTATTGAAGTAAGTAATTGAAGGAAGTAGTTGATTGATATTTTTTTATAAGATTGGTTTGTGTTTGAGAGAACGAATATTGAAGCTGAATAAGTAATTGAAGCTGAATAAGTAATTGAAGGAGTAATGGTCTCATTCTTCTTCTTCTATGTAAATAGTTATCCAATATAAATATATAAGATTTAGAAAAGAATTTGGTGAAGTAATTTTTTGTATGATCTTTTGTTTTGTATACTGAGATTATGCTATGGTTCTACTTAATAGAACAATATTATTAAAAGACCTAGTTAGTGATATTGACCATTTTTTTTACGTTTCAAGAATTAGGTAACAACACATTTTGTTTTTGAACAATTTAAATGCAATTATAAAATTTCATTTATAAGTAACTTTGCTAAATTTGATAGTTTTGAATTTATTTTTTGATAAATATCTTATTTTATAGTTATATTTGTCATTATATAAATATAATATAAATAAAAAACAATAATATTAAGCATAAATTTACTAATGAACAATATTAATAAAATATTTTTTTATTCACAAATAAAGACCGCTTTTAGTGGCTTCCAAAAATTACTCACTAAAAGTAAAAAGAAAAAGATGAAAACCGGAAGGAAAAAAAACCCGAATATAAATAAATCTTTACTTACTCCTTTCTCATTCAATTCCACGGCAGTGTTCATAAACTTACAATTTCAGAAGCGTTGTTGGAGGTAGCCAGGGAAGCCGTTTATCGACTTCTCTCAATCGTGCATTCACTTCTCTCATTCAGACCTCTATTGCTTTGTTGTTTTCTCGATTCCAACCTCCCAAAGATGAGTAGTAACACGATTACAAGTATGTACACAACCTTTTTGTTTTCTTGATTCTATTTCGGGTTAGGGCTAAGTTAGGGTTACATGTGAGATGTACGAAAGACTGCATTTCGTTCTTGTAAATGAACTTACGATTCATGTGAATTTGAATATTTTTTTTGTATGCATTTCAGTTTCACAACTAGATCTCATTGACGATTGAAATGGCAGTTCACATATTAGAGTTTAGTTTCGGGTTTAGGGTTCAACTGTGTGTAAATCATTTGATGATTTTCCAATGTTGTACCTTAAATTATTCATATTAATATATAGTGTGACACATATATTGACACATATTGGTAGATGATAAATGTATTGGTTGTTGGTGAATCTATAACTGACTGGTAAGGTTCGAGGTGAACCATATATTTGGAATGATGAAGCAACAAAGACGTTACTCAACGTATGCCTTCAATATCAGAAAACTCATGGTGTAGACTACCCATTTATTTGGGCTGATATTGCTGCTGAGTTAGAGTTCAAAAATTGTAACAAATTTCCTCCGGCAAAACTAAAAAACAAATTTGACCATATGAAAAATTGTGGCAACTTTGGAAAGAGCTAAGGCAAAATGAGACTGGCATATGGTCAGCATTGCGTGACACCTTCTACTTAAAGCGGGAGAGGCTCCAACTCAAGATGTTGCTACAAAATACATTAATGACGATGGTTCAGAAAGTGAAAACGAATTTGTGAATCTACTAAACATTAATATGGATGTCCCCGATGGTGTACTTTTGTGTAACATCCAAGAGCATCTGACTACCTCGAACCCATCTGGTAATGCCAAGAATAAAGGCACATGTACCTCCAAGGTAACAAATGATTCTTCAAAGAAAACATCACGTGTTGTTGGTGCTAAATGCCCAAAGAAAGGTTCCACTGTTGCACAACTGTGCAATGATCACCTTACTATTATCAACCAAACTGACAAAAAGATGATGAGCTTTCTGGAGGCTGATGCAGCTAGTTAGTTCGGCGCCACCAAAAGAAAAATGCACATTAGAGGATGCTATGGATCTTATTGAAGAAATGGTTAAGGCAAACTTATTGGAGTTGGACTCGATCTTGTGGTGTTTTGCTATTTTTGAGATGATGAAGGAGCAATGTAGACATCTTTTTCTCACTATCAAACCCAACTCTGAAGATTGGCATGGTTAAAATTTATGTACACAGAAGTAAAGGGTTCAAAGCCATGAAGGGTGAAGCTGAGGACTACTATTGTGTTTCCTATATTTTGGTTTATGTGTGTTATGATAATCTATGAAAGACAATTTTAGTTTCATGTTGAGTTGCATTTTGTTTCCTAGAACCGGTAGATGTTAAATATGTACGGGTTAATCTCGAAAACATGATTCCGTTTGTTGAATGTTATTTCCTTCAAATGATTAAATGTTACTCGTTAAACACTTGTGTTGTATTCACATGCTGAATTGTGACATACATGTGGTTGGTCTTACAAGCTTGTGAATCTGATGGTTTCCCTTAGTTATATATAGGCTTGTAGTTCTCTTTCAAAGGCAAGAAATTTTACAGATGGATGAAGAACAAACTCCAAGGGTAAGAAAACGGAAAAAGGCTATTATGATGATGCACATGTGGTTCAAGTCGAACTCTTCGTTGTTGTATGGCTACTACTTCAAGCATATACACAAGGTTTTGTGCTATGATTCTCAATTTACAAGATATAAATGGATCCGACAAGTTATGGAAGCAAAAACTGCCCTTAGGTGCATTGGAGCTTTTAGAATAGAGCCACATATACTGCAAAGGTTGTGTGATGTATTGCAAACAAATCATGGCTTAAAGGGTAGAAGGGATATGTCAAATTTTGGAGAAGGTTGGCATATTCTTGTATACCTTGGACTTGGGGATATCTAACCAGGATGTTTGTGAGAGTTTCCAAAGTTTCGGAGAAACGGTTAGTCGAACCATCCATGAGGTTCTAGAGGCCATCATAGGGCGATCACGATGGTTCACATGACTTGCACGTGAACTACTAAAACCAAGAGACCCAACCTTTTCGGAAATTCCAAATCAGATCCTTGAAAATGAAAAGTACCATTTTTTTGAGGTACTTTGTTTCTTATATGGATAATGTGTCGGTTGAATCATTTCGGTAGCATTGATTAGCTTCAATCGGTTATTGTATGTAATTGTAGTGATGAATTGGTTGTATAGATAAAACACACATGGATGCAACAATTTTTACAAAACAACAATTGTCATATCGATGAAGGAAGGGCACTTTTACGTTTAATGCTATGACAGCGTATGATCTTGACATGTACTTCACTTTCATTTTCGTTGGTTGTGAGAGTAGTGCTCATGATGCCCGTGTATTCGATCACGCGCTTAGGACAAAGGGATTCAATTGCCCCCATCCACCACATGCTAGTGTTGATTAGCAAATGAATATCCTTAAATGACGGCATATGTTTTTAAGATAAAATGTTGGTTCATTAAGGTAAATACTATTTGGTAAACAAAGGCTACCAAAAAAAACAAGGGTATATGGTTCCATATTCAAAAGTAAAATATCACCAGTCACAATTTGAAAGAGTAGCCCCAAAGAACACCAAAGAGGGTTTCAACTGCGTTCATTCCGGTATTCGAATGCATATTGAACATGATTTCGGTGTTTTGAAGAAAAGGTGAAAGATATTCAAGGTCATCCCAATCTACAAAGCTGAGATTCTTGTCCATATCATTCTATCTTGTTTCGCTCTTCATAATTTCAGTCTTATGCACAAAGAGCATGATGATTACTTTGACATACTACAAGCCAACCCTCGTGCTTATGAACGTCCTGTGAACCCTGGTAATTACAAAGAAGGTGATGATGCGACTATTGGTGGGATGGGTTCACTTAGAGATGAAATTGCCCTCATATTATGGATTAGCAGGTCTTTCTCATGAGAAGTCATGTGTTGGGTTGCTGTTTTTTGTGCTACCTTGACAATTTGTAGATAACTCTATTGTTTGGAATTATGGTCACGCCATCGGATGTATATTTTGTTTGTAAATGGAACTTGTATTTTTTTTGTTATGTTTTTTGAAGCTTATGTTTATGTTTTTTGATTTTTGAGCTAAATTTGTTGAGTCTATTTTTTGTTTTTTCCTAATCATACGAAATGTTTTATACTCTCTAGGATTACTTGTTTAGCAACCAAAGGCAATCATAGCCTTCTCTGTCACCTTATCCCTATTGGAGATGATCTACACTGATATATTTCTAATATAGAAGTAATGTATATTTACTATATTGTTATATTTACTCCTTGGAGATGAATTGGAGATGAACTACACTCTTTTGCAGCCAACTATATAAGAATGCAACCAGATGAATCAAGAATGCACTTTTCTTCCTAGAGATGAACTACAGTGCTCTCCTTTTCTACTAACAACATATGCCCCATATTCTTTGCACTAGAGTAGTGCAAATTATCTCCTTGGAGTGAGAGCAGTGCAATTCATCTCCCTGGAGATGAAATGCACTTTAGTCTTTTGCACTACTTTTTTTTTTGCAATGACAACATATGATCCATTTTCTTTGCTTGCACAAGTGCCCTGTAAACATAAGCAATTTACACCCTTTATCGTTAGAGCACATTCATAAACCTAATAAAGATTATGTTAATGGTTAAAGCTATATAGAAAGGAAAAAGTAAATTTACCTTAGCTGGATAAAATATTATGTAAACATTTGCAATTTGCACTATCGTTGAATCTGTTTCACTTTTAATTTTTGCTATTTTGGCATAAACCTTTTCAATTATCACTTGATCACGCATTAGTTTTCCAGTAAAGTCAGAATTTAGATTCTCATAGTCTCTCCTCCAAATAAATGCATGAGATGTTGCTGAACAATGATAGTTGAACAATGACAACATACCTTGTGATTTAGAAAATTATGCACTCAATTTCTCCATTTTCTGATTATTTTCTTCAATTTGATTTACATATTGAGTTTCCTCAATATGAACAATGACAGCTGAACAATGACTGCATACTTTGCCCTTATAGAATAATTTATACCAAAGAGACCAATGAGAAAAAAACATTAAACTCAATAATGGGATTAATTATCTGATACAAACTCAAGTGAATAATTTTATATTCCTTTTATCTCATTTTCTAGTTAGTTTATTCATATATTCATAACCAAATTTGAAGAACCGAATAGGTGAATAATAAGGATATAAATACTCTAGAAGGGGGGGGGGGGTGGTTTAAATAGAGTACGAGAACTTTTCGCAATATCGTATATCAAGGCTTTAAAATCAATCTCAAGGCCTTGAAGTCGATCTATGCGCTTAGTGACAAATTGTTTCTCAAGGCTTTGAAGTGGATCTCAAGGCCTTGACTAGAAACCTGCAGAAAGTTGTTAGTCACAATAAAACACGATAATTAGTACAAAATGTAAAAGATCGGCACAACGATATATTTACGAAGTTTGACCCTAACAACCTACTCTCCACCTAGGGTTTCCGACCCTAGTATTCTAACTATCTATTATCTGCTTGTTGTGAGTCCTAGATACAACCTAGAAGAACTTTCCTTCTTCTCTCAATGTAGTCTTAATGCTACGATCTAGTCAACTCTATTCTAGCAATAATAGCCTAGTTACTTCGTAGAGTAACACACTCGAGTATAACATTATAATGATATGCCAATGACGCTCTTGTGTTTATCTTACTCTAATCAAATCAACTAAAGTCAGCTCAGAGGAAGATAAACTTTTGGATCGATGAAGATGTTCTTGTATGATCGCTTGGAAGACTTGGTTTCTTTCACTTGTAAGCTGGTTTCTTTCATCTTTAGTCGGCATCTTCATTTATAGTCTTCTACGGAGATCTTTTTTTAGCCGTTGTCTCATAGCCGTTGTAACGTCTTTATTTCTCCATAGAATACGCTGCTTGGTTGAGCGAAATCTTCTCACGCTGTTTGAGAAGTAGCCGTTGCAAGATCTTCATCTTCAAGGTTTGTTGGAGATCTTTAAGTCCTAGATATTCTCTTCTTCAGCCGTTGTAGATCTTCAAGAATCTTTAGCGTAATCTTCTCCTTAACAAACTTCTTTCAAGCCGTTGGAGATCTTCTCTTAGGATCTTATATTCAAACTCCTTCAACTGAGATCTTCTCTCCTAGATCTTTGCGTCGGTTAGATAGTATCTATGAAAGCCTTCATCCAAGATCTTCTCCATCTTCTTGTTTGATTTGTTGGCTTCCTAGATCTTCTCTCTTGTTTGTTGTAGGTGTTCGTGTGTTGTAATAAAAACTCTTAGACGAGCTCTTTCCTTGTAATGCTATCCAAGACCTATACACACTTTAATAAACAAACCAAGACAAGCAATCTAAAAATATAATAAATATTTGTTAGTTTATAAAACCGCATTTATATGTTAAGTCTTCATCATATAAATAAAACAATTTTTATCAAAGGTGGGGTTATCAGAATTAACTCTTCTCCATGCTTCCCATTATCTAAATTGTAGCTATCAGATCTTTAAATTAAATTAACTGCAGGTTATTTATAAATGACGCAACTGCATGTGTAATGGACAAATGGCTCAAACTTGAAATTGAATTACAGATTGGGTTTCCTCCTTGGATGAGGGGTACATGATACATGCTCCAGATTTCGTTCATTTGTCATTTTTATTATTCAGTTTCTAAAATCATTCTACTATATAAATGGAATCTCATCTCACTTTATACTTCATTATCAGAACTCAACAATTGTTTAACTAATAGCTAACATATAAGATGAACACTTGATCAATGGGTCACCAAATTGATGCACTGTTTTTGACAAACTTTGGATAGGGTGGAAAATGGGGTGGTATTATGCATGCGTTTATTGAATTTTGAAAATAATTGGTTGCAAATAGAATTCATATCCTATCTTATTCTTCATTCATTGTTTGTTTAGAAAATGCACTAAATGATATACAAAACTGAAATATTCAACATTTTGTCACATTAAATTTTGAGTATAAATGGAAAATTGTATTTGTATTATATTGTGGTGAATGTCTTATTTTTGAGTTTTTTCACAGCAATTTATCTGATGTTTTTTTTGCCTTGGTATGTAGAAAAAGGAAAGAGGAGTTGACATTATTTGTCAAGTCTACTAGGGACATCTTTAGGCCTATAGATGAGCCAAAAAAAAGAGAAAATTGACTTATTAGTTTAGTCTTTTTTGGAACAAGTTGTTGAGAAACTATCAAAAAAGAAACCTCAATATGAAAGAGCTAAAATAGTCATATTCATCCAAGACAAAGATGGACATAAGCAATTTCCAATTTTTATGATACTTTATTTTGCTCTTACTTCACCTTGGCTTTTAGATATTATTGTCCTAGTTCAGTATTGTTTGAGAATTTGCTAGAAAGACACTACATACAACTTCTATAGTTCTCCCACTTTTGATAAAAAAAAAAGTAAATTGTATTGATTGACTTACTATAAAGGCGCATAGGTGGACAAATAAATTTTGTCTTATAAAGAAATGTTTTTGTATGGGACAATATAAAATAAGGTACTGCATGGTTAAATTTAAGTGGAGTTCCGTATATATTTGAGACCATTTTATTCATAATGGGATGGGCCGACAAACTAATAGAAAATTTGGTAATTGAAGTATTTTAGTATTAAAATTTCAGGACGGAAAAGTAGATATTTTTGAGTTATCTTTTGTCACCTAGAGAGCTCTTCTCTCTTTGTCCATATTATCGTTTGATCCGTGCTAGAGCTGAATATGAAAACATCTTGCTTTAAGTTTTACTCGGTTACAACTCACCTCAACTTTTACTTACTGATTTTTGTTCTTTCTCTAACTTTTGCTCAATTTGGCTCCAAGTTTACTCATTGACAGTTGTGACCTTGACAACTTTGATTTGAACAGAAATGATCCCTATTTACTTGCACAAAGGTAGGTCACATGCTGAATAGTTCAGTTCAAACTTGTACTCGGTGACATGTTAAATAAATAACTAAAGCTCAATAATTAGGTAACTTCAACAATCAATATCATTATTGTAGATCATAGAGTTTCCACCTTCAAAAAGATCCATTGAACTCAAGACTAACGGTTAGAACACAAGATCTGCAAACTTATTCTCTTATACTTCTTTTGGTGATATATTATGTCATATTTGCAGTAACAATTTCATCTTTATAATATATTAAATTTTATTTTATGAAATCATGCATAGAAATGGCAGGAGAGCCACACTTTCAGTGGAATGACAAAGGGTATGTTGTGTTGTTGGAGATATGTGCACAAATGAATAAAAAGCACAATTTTTTGTTATGGTTCTTATGATTTGTTAGAAGTTTTAAATCAACTATATCTACCTCTATGTTTAACAACAAGTTGATGTTGTTGAAAAAAGACTTCAGAGGATGGAGGTCATTGATTGAAGCATCGGGTGTTGAATGTGATACTACCATAGTATAAGTTAGCATTCCGGATGATTGTTCTATAATCGTGTTTTGGTTAGTCGTCCGTCAAACTGAAGTTCATCATATCTATTAAACTTTTTTTCGACAAACTTGAAAAATAAAGATGATAATGTTAAAATATGAAAAATGCATGAAAACCCTTTGGGGAGAAAGTACTGCAACAAGACGTTTGACATCAATGTTTAAAATTGTTGTGCACGAGTCTTCGTCTAGAGAGGATTTCAATTTATGTTTGATAAAAGCTTGTAGAGAAGAATTGAAGTTATGGTGCTAAAAGCTTGTACTTATATGTATTAAGATGTCAAATGTTTGAAGGTCCATAGACTACTTTTTTCAAATGTTGTACTTATATGTATTTAGATGTCAAATGTTGGAAGGTCCATAGGACAATGTGAATCATACAAAATATCAGCAGGAGACTCATAATGCAACTGTAGATACGGAGGTGGCGTGCAAACAATGCAAATTTAGTTGTGCCAACTTTGGTGTTGTCAAGTGATAAAGAGACTTGAATGATTGAAATTTGCACTATAGTGACATATTCATGTATACTTTTAATCTCTTCTTGAACACGAACAAATGGATCATCTGCATATCTCATGTGTTGGTGGGCTGCACTCAAGTCTTCTTCAACTACAAGTAGGCGCTCTGTAAGTCCTTGTGCAATATGTTGTATGTGTTGTACATCAGGATTACTTGAAGGCATGGTAAAGAATAAAGAATGTATTATAATCCAACATGGTAAAGAATAAAGAATGCATATCTCATGTGTTTGGTTGCTTCTTCTTCTTTTGTGCTCTTGTTCTTTCCTTTCTCATAATAATCTGCAACCTCATCTAGATTCATAGGTTTAAGCACAAATCCTTTCCTTAAAAGTGAGTTACATGACCACTTGATCTTTGACTGTACTTTCTCGCGTGAGGTTTGGTGGAAGGTTGCTAAGGGCTTTGAGATTCCAAGAGACATCACTGCTAGAATAGAGATATTGGATTAACTTCTTCACACGGTACATTCACCCAAAACAGATCAATACATGATAACTTTCTCATTGCAGATCAAAAATATTCCACAGGTTTACATTCACCCAAAACTAGACATGGAGAAGGTTTACGATAAAGTGAAATGGCCATTCCTAAAGGCAATCCTCGCAAAATTCGACTTTGGAGAAAAAATGAGAGGATGGATTGAAGAATGCATATCTACTGTCTCATACTCTATACTAATCGATGACTCTCCAACAAAAATGTTCTCCCCACAAATAGGATTACGTGAAGGAGACCCTTTTGTCACCTATGCTTTTCAACTGAATGAGAAGATTCTCACTAGAAATATACAAAAAAAAACTAGTAATGAATATCGCAAAGCTATTGGATTTCAAATCTCGACAAATGGAACAAACATTCCTTTTTAGCCTTTGCGGATGATATAATAATTTTTCACAAAGGAAACAAGGACCCGCAAGCAACCAAATGTTATTTGTCGTGGCTGATTATTACGATGTTTCCGGTCAGGTAATAAACTATCATAAATCGGCTTTCCAAACGACCAAAAATATTGACTTCACCACCAAAATAAGAATCTAGTTGCATTTGAGCATCACGACCTCCAATAACTTAGAACAATATCTCGGATGCATGATAATAAACGGAAGAGTAAATAATTACATCGTAATAGTGTCATTCTGAAATCAAAACAACAACTTACAAAATGAAAAACATCGTCCCTATCTCAAGAAGGACGAATAACATTTATGAAAGTTGTTCTCAATGCAAAATCAAGCTACCTAATGCAAAATTTTACGCTTCCAACTAGGGGTGTAATATGAGACAAGCTACTCGGGCTCGGCTCGCTAAAAGCTCGGCTCGAGCTCGTTCACTTTCTAAACGAGTCAAGCTTGAACACATTTTAAGGCTCGTATAAGTTTTAGGCTCGGCCCGGGCACGACTCGTTTATAAACGAGTCGAGCTTGAGCATGTCAATGCTCGGCTCATTCGGGTAAAGCTTGGCTCGTTCGGATAAAATAACACTATAGGAGCATTATTTTAGCCGAGCTACTCGGGCTCGGCTCGCTAAAAGCTCGGCTCGAGTCGTTCACTTTCTAAACGAGCCAAGCTTGAGCATGCCGATGCTCGGCTCGTTCGACTCGTATTACAACCCTACTTCCAACCCATATCCATAAGGTGCTAGACTAGGTCAACATAAATTTCTTCTAGAATAAGGGATGAAACTTCTACCCCCTTATCAGTTGGGATAAAGTTTTTAACCCTAGATCACCAAGGAACTAGAATCAGGATAGCGGAAGATATGGAATTAATGGCTGAACTAGACAATATATGAGTCAAAGTGATTGATGAAAAATATCTCAAAGACGCATGTAGCTAGAACTATAAATCGAGATAAACTACATCATAGCAATGAAAAAAATTTAATGAAGCTAAAGAAGATTTTGAGAAAGGACTCATATAGCGTGTAGGTGGTGGTAAAACAATTAGATTTTGAAAGACACATTGATCACCGAGCAACTGCTTGAAGATCTGGTGAAT
Source organism: Fagopyrum homotropicum (assembly GCA_033239125.1). Lineage (NCBI taxonomy): Eukaryota > Viridiplantae > Streptophyta > Magnoliopsida > Caryophyllales > Polygonaceae > Fagopyrum > Fagopyrum homotropicum. The sequence continues at coordinate 67,251,808 of BSWB01000003.1, forward strand.
AACAAAGCCTTGATCAATATTACGGATCGAGTTTGTAACTCCAATGCATGTAAGAAATGAAACCGCCCCAACTAGACTGACTTTTACAAAATGACACTATAACAAAATGAAAAAGATATAACCTTCCTCGAAATGAAATACAGGATAGGTTGCATTGGACATCAAGTGAAAAATGATGGTTCTCTACGAAATCAACTAGGGAATTTATTCCAAAGCGAAAGGTAGGATTACATCGATAAAACATGAATCTAGAAGATCAACATAATGCTTAATGTTAAAAATATTCTGTGGAAACTAACCCTCGACAAGATCCTCACAAAATAAAATCTAGATAAAAAAAAAAGTGTCATTATTAATACACTGCGAATTCTGTTAGCACCTTATAAAAAGTGTCAAACACTTCATTTTTTAATGTCCACATACGATTCTAAATATTAAAATGATAAAATTAAAACAAGACTCCATAATTGTGACCTAACGACTCAAAAAATAATGGATGTCATCTTGACAATAAAAGAGAACAATTCTCCAACAAAATTCAGACACATAGTGGTAACATGGTGGAAAATAAGGTTAACTAGAAACCAGCTGGTTTTTAACAAACAAAACTCTCCACAACACCTTAACCATATAATTCAGAATCAAATTACCGATTGGGTTGGTCAACACTAAACCACCAAGAACAACACAAAATCATCAAAACAGAGAAGGAAAAACAAAAAATATCAAATGGGTGATACCTATTCTGGGCTCCATTAAAATTAATTTTGGCACTTCAAGAAAATCGTTTAACCAATGATTTTGATACATAATTCGGAACCACCACACCTTTCCTCTTGTTGTAGGTAAAGGAAGATGTGATGCAAATTCTGTCATAGAGGTTGAATTTTTGCTCTTAGAGAGGGTCTTCAAAAGAACGCAAGTTTGGATTTCACGATCATTGAGATCGAAGGAGATAACCTCGTGCTCATCAACTCCATCAATCATGTTTTTAAACATCCATATGATAGATACATGATTACTTCGGATATCTCCTCCATGATCTCTAGCTTCAGTCAGGCGAATGTTTGACACATTTTTAGGGAAATCAATGTTGTTGTAGACAAACTCACATTGCTCGGACACAATTCAGACACAGATGACAAGACCTTTCCGCACGACATTGAAGACTCCATCCTAAAGGATGCCTTAAGGCGGTCAGTTTGTAGAGATTGATCCCCTCTTTCCCCACCATTGTATAAAAAAAACAAATGGGATTGCCTCTGTCCACATTTAGAGTTGATGATCGGAAATAGAAAAGCTAATCATTAAGGTTCATTAGTTTAGTCTTTTGTGGCACACTTGTATAAAGAATAACAACCAAACTAAAGTAATTATTAATAGACTTTATTATCAATAAAAAACTATTTTGAATATTTAAAGAAAATAAAATAAAATAAGAGTTTGTTAGGGTATAGGATTTGAATGTGAATTGTTAAGATATTTACCGATTAAATAAAATAAATGGCAATGTGACGTGTCTTAACGAATAAACGACGTATGCAAGTTTGATGAGGTGGTTGCATGAACGGCGTGTGCAAGTTTGATAATGTAGTTGCATGAAATTGTGTTAAGTATAAGTTCACACACGTTTGCATGAAATTGAAAATTAAGTTTTGAATAAGCAAATCCGTATTACAAATCGTGAAATTGATATATGGATTACAAATCGTGAAATCGAAAATTAAGTTTTGAATAAGCAGGATATCCTAGAAAACAAAGTTGTTTTGAGGGTATATAGGCCATATTTTGTAAATAAAACTATTAAGAAAATAATGAGATATTCAGAAAAAATGTAGTCATCAAATAATTATGAGGCTATACTATGTATAATATTCGTGATGAACTATTCAAGTAAATTAAACCCAAAATTGGACTCCTACTTATGACACTAATCTCGTTCCCTTAATGAAGTTACAAGGGAAAAAGGAGGCTAACAACAATTGGGGGCCAAACCTGAGTGCGAAAAGTAAAAAAGGGACGGATACAGCTTTAGTTAGTCTTCTTATCATCTCCGTCTATGGCTTTGGGTGCCTGATCTTCGTCCTCCCCACCAAACCCGAACTCGTTCACCCGCTTGCGATCAACTGGATAGATCCATCTTTGATATATGTATATCAAAAATATGACATCTGTGGAGAATAAATGGAATTAGAAAACTAGCCATCAAATATGTCAATAGTAAGCACAAGGCAAGAAGCTTACCATCACGAAAGACAGATAGCCGGTGTAGCAACGGCATCTTGATCACAAATGCAAAGAGATCATCAATGATTGTGTTGAGGAACTTATATGTCATTTGTCTCCAAGGCATATGAGCCACGGACTGCAGCTTGTAGTTTATGAAAAGCTGGGGGCACATCATGATAAATCCTGCACTTAAAAATGTTAACTAGATAGCCTATGTCCAGGAATTATGCCTAACCTACGATTGCATACACAAGATAACTAAGACGTGTTTGCTTTGTTGGCCAGCATAACGGGAGACTCGAGAGCTTACCAAACATATATACACACTGAGTCAGAGAAGAGAGAATCCACGAGTACCAGCTCTTATGCCGCTCATACATCAGAGAGTAAATCGAGGAGCAGGCAACAAGAAGGAACAGGACATACGACAAATACTTCATTGCCATATCATCATACTCCTTTGTCTTGTTATTTTTGTAAGATTCGCGGTCTCTGAACCTCAGCCTAGGAATTGTCCCAGATCTATCAATCTGGAAGAAAACACCAACCAAAGCACAGATACTTCAAAATCCTGATTATGTGATACTATGAAGCAAATCGAACCATAAGAGCAACTGAGATTTAATCAATCAGTATGATTAAGAATCAAAGAAGAAGATTACCTCAATGTGCATAGCTTTCCCTATTTTCCAGAACTCAATACAGCAACCGACTCCAGAACTAGCAAGGATCATCCATGAAGTATCATTGTCAAGGAGATAGAGGAAGACGACAAGTTGACAGAAAAAGTTCACGACAACAGACTTGGCAGATAGACCCTCCATCGACTTGTTCTTATTCCAAAACTGAATGTCTGCAACATAATATGTAATTCAGTAAGCAATACCTCCAGATATAAGAAACATGCAGTACAACTGTAGAACCAATCAATGGCTTTTAAAAATGGAACTTTGTCTCTCACCATTCTTAAAAGCCAAAAAGTCAAACAATGAGTGAAATACGGAGACAGCCATGGTGACTACCAGGAGATAGGGATTTCCTTCCAGGAATACTCTCTGCAAAAAGGTCAAATCAATGGAAAGACGTTTGTTTAACCTTATAGAAAGGGTGAGGAGGTTTGACCATTATTCACTGTTTACTAAGCATAAAATCCTAGACAAACAGAAAGCTAATAGCAGGATATCATTTGACTTCAAACCATCAGATAAACAATACCTTAAGCTCATCCGACTCCCCCTCAAGCATGCTTCCATAACTGCGATGAATCTGGAATGATTGGTCAACCTGAAGGAACAATTGCCATTTTGTAGTGCTAATCAGACCAACCTCCAGATTCAATGGCAGTTCAGTGACAGTCTCATTGACAGGGATCAACTTATCTCTCAGCAGCCAAAACTCATTGAAGTAAACAGTTGGGAAGTAATTGCCTGTTTTAGGCTCAACATTCAAGTCTACAATATAGGGTTGAGGAAATTCTACATTCCAAAGAATCCAAACTTCACTACATCAAACTCAACAAATTATTCTTCAAAATCTGCATTTCAAATTCTTAATTACAATCTAACCATTATTGAAACCAAAATCCCCTCTAGAATATGAAGCAAATTAATAATGTTTATAAACATTTTGTACGGCTTTAGGTTGATTCAGCATAACCAAGCAGCACAGCAGGGTGCAGCAAGAAATTGATACTGTTGCCACATGTTAAACAAGAAGGATACAAGGTGCGATGTTTGGTGGGACGGCATTGTGCGAATACCTGCACAAGCAGATAAGAGTACACCAGTAAGAAAATAAATTATATACACTGCATTTAGCAATGCAATTTTAACTTAATGACAAGTTGCAATAACTTTGCTCTAATAAGATAGAATTTCCATTTTTACAGAAGAGCGTTTTCCAAGCATGTGAATAGGAATTACAAAAGGAGACTTTAAGTAAGCCTTTCCACAAGCATCACAAAAGAACTTCATTAGAGGACGAGAAAGACCCACCCTTTCATATACATATGTGTCTACTCTCAACTAGATATATTTGTATCAACTTTTTGTGCAAGCAACATTTATCAGATTGTAAATCAGGATAACGGTTCACATGACAGATATAGATGACTTAATCCTGTAAAAGTAAAGACCCTACACAAAGCTAGTATTCAACTATTCAAGAAGGGCCAAATCAAAAGAAAGAATAAATCAACTTGAAAAAGGCAATGTTTTCTATTGAGCCACTAAAAAGACCACTACCAGTTTACAATAATGTACAATTACACAGTACCTACAACTCAAATGTCACAAATTGAGAATTGTGGACCCAATGATATTTTGACACAACTTAAGACTGCTTTATCCACATTGTTATTGTCAGATTAGACAAATGAACTTTATAGAAAGAAGGAATCCCACCAATAAGGAACTATAGAATATGCCAGCATAAAACATCTTGATAAACAAGCACTTAAGAAGCGCATATGACTGGTCTAATCCAAAAACAATAAATTGGAACAAACCTAGTAAAATCATCAAGTAAATTAATGGTTATATTTGGCTTCCAATATGAAGCCCATTCCACAGGAACATCCTCCTCCTTAGATTCAGGCTCAGATACAGTCTCCACCTGACATAATCAAAATGCAAGGTCCTGAGAATAGTATATTAGCAACTACTTGCACCAACAATGGGTTTTGGGTAAAAAAATAAAATAATCATGGACAACTGCAAATCTATAACAAACAATTTCAGAAACCTCTGGTGTATTTTTAGTGTACCTCAGAGTCAGACACAGTTTCCACATCATTTGTCTCCTTGGAATTTCCAAGAAGGCTCCTCCTTTTGTCAAATTTTGACCTAGGCAAGTATGTCACAACAGCTAAAACCAACAGAGGACACTGTTATTACACACTAGCAATAGTAATAACCAATCACTCAGGAGCCATGAACTACATATCAAGTAGTATTGATTGCCAGAATTTTTCTAGAACTTACGGTTGGTCCTTCCAAAGGCAGCCAAAGGTTCATACTCAGGATCATTAGGATCTGGAGAAAAACCAGATCGAGCAAAGAATACATGAGCATAGAGACTCCCATTATGCTTTACTTCCTGCAGAGGATAAAAAATACTTTCTTGAGAAGGGAGATGCTAAAAATGAGTATCAAATTGCAAAACTCTTCAGGAATAGTTGTCTATCACCCTGTGGTTTACACAAAAACTGCAGATAAAATTTGGCAACAATAATGATTACAAAGGCATACCTCAGTAGGGTAGTACTTCAAAGAAAGAGTTCTGGTGCTTCCAGATCCCCAAACAGCATAAGGAATATTTGTCTCTTGCCAAACAAGGGCTTTCTCGTTGCCAAAGTCCCGGAAATTTTCATGCTCGGATACGTACAACCACATATCCTGGATTATTAAGAACATGGTGGTAAAACCAGCATATAAGCTACCATTGGTAGCTGGGAAGGACAAGAAGATGTAAAGGGGTGCCACACAGCATCTTGGGCATGTCACATAAGCATGCATAGTCCACAAATTACCTTTTAGTAGACTGTTATTGGGGTGTGATTGGTGTGAATTACCAAACTTGCAGACAGGAACACCAAAAAATGACTTTCCTAAAAGACTATTAAACCCCATAAACGTGTACAGGCAATGTTTCGTCAATGGAGTAAATAAGTATGTTTACAGGCACGATAAATTAGAAAACAGGAGGAAATCATAAGATGTCACACTTGTGAACTGTGAATGATTTTTACCAAAAAAGCTCAATTGTCTAATAGAAGTGGCGTAACTTCCTACTCCAACTTGCGATATTGCAACTTTAGATAAAGGTTTCCATTAACGGGGATGCTACTTAGTTAGCTCTTAAGTTTAACATAATAACTCAAATTTGTCCAATATACTGTTCCAATATCATTCCAGCGATCGTCGCACAGTAGTTTCCACAAGAGATTTGATCAGAACCGAACGAGAGGAACCAGCAAACACTGGCTCTAGGACTAAGCATGGATACTAACTTTAATCAAATTGACATGGAAAACTGATAGGTGAATCGCTTTCGCACCCCAAACAGATCTGGAATAAAATTAATAGCGTAGAACGGTGTAAGGAAAAAGTGGACGTAGTAAGAAAAAAAGAGAGAAGATACCATGAGCTCTCCCTTTTGAAAGATATTGGACATCTGAATAGCAGGTTCAGATGAGGCAGGCTTGCGAGAAGAGAAGAGGAAGCGAGAGATGAAGTACCAGAACACCGCCACCCTAATTATCCCAACAATTGTTTGACCTATACTCTGTTGCTGTTGGGGTTGGCCTTGAGCTCCACCGGCGACGGTGACACCACCGCCTCCTTCAGCAGGAGGCGCCATGGGTTTTTCTTCGGTCTTCTGTTTTACTCTTCCGTCTTAGCGATCGATATTGATCTGCCCTAATCAAATCTCTTTGCGCTCACCTCCTGACGAGTCCACAGTCTCCACGTCAAACTTCAAAGCACCGGAAGTGGCAAGGGTTTTCACTGTTAGTACCCGTAACTCAACGTTACTCAAATTGCTGTTTTTTTTTTCATTAAATCGAAAATCGGCTTGTAGGTAGGGCTGTGGAAAATCGGATCGGATCGGAAAACCGGACTGGATCGGACCGGAAAACCGGACTGGATCGGACCGAAAAACCGGATAAAAGTAATTAAGGTAAAAACCGGTTCAGGTCCGGTCCGGTCTACGGTCCAGGTTTTTTGAAAATCGGGGTTACGGTCTGGTCCGGTTTTTGGACAGTATAAAACCGTAATCCGGGTTGGACCGTAAACTACGAATTTTCGGTCCGGTCCGGTCCAGTTCGGTCCATTCCGGTCCGATTTTGGACCGAAAAATCTCACCAAAATTGCACAATTAAGGTACAAACCGATCCAATCCGGTCCGGTCCGCAATATTCAAAATTGCACAATTTATGTATAAACCGGTCCAACCCGGAACCGGTCCGGACCGTTACGGTCCGGTATGGACCGTATGCACAGCCCTACTTGTAGGCACCTAAAATATTCTTGCCGACTAAAACACAAAGTTAGGATGATAAAAAAAAATGTTGGAATTCGATATTTGATGTGAACTTCGTAAAATAAGACAAAGATTATCATCCTTAATTTCAATTTTTAATCTTTAATTTGACAGTCTCTTGTAGGTTGTTACGCTAGGAAATAACACAAAAAGCTTTACATTTATAAACTCGAACTAAATCCTAAACTACCTAGCGAAACCCGCAGTGTACGGGTCGTTTGTAGTAGGGATAGTATTCCGATGTCGAACTCAAGGACTGAGGTGAAACTAAGTCATTCAATGATCAAAAATAGTGTGAACCTAGACTAAGATAAGATGAGGAATAAAGAAAATGGAAAACACAATGTTTTTGGAGGGTTTTGGGTGATCAAACAAAGATCACAAGTATGTGAACACAATCAAGCAACACAAACACACACTAACACTAAAGATAGGAGAATGGAAATAAAAAAGCGGATTCTAGAGTTTGGAAGTCCGGGTATGGCATAGACCCAAGCTATCTATTCATTCCTCGGATTAACTATGATATGTCGGGATTTAGCGTTTCTAGATTGGGATCAATTACCGGGTAGGTCTCATGGTCCACTAGTCCATTCCTAAGGTCTCATCACCGGGTAAGTCTCTAAGAACCTAAGGATAGGAATTCTACACAAACCGGATTGTTACCTAGGGGTCTAACCTATCCTTACCGGGTAAGTCTCGGAAAGGGAAGTCCTAATCAACTATCCTAGCACACTTAGTCCAATGGCGGCTTGTGAGGCTCACCACTACCTAGGGTTTGTCATCTTAGGTATCTAAGATCGGAAATCATCGGGTAGATCTCTTCCCTCACTTAGGTTGATAGCATTAGGTGATCCTAAGCTAAATTAAGCTCAACAAACACTAGGATTTCAACAACATAAGTCATCCAAGGGTAAAAATCTAGGTTCATCCTATCATGCTTCTAGCCATAACCCTTCTTTCCTTACTCTAGAATCGCAATCTATCTAGCCAACAACATTCATTTCAAGATCAATCTCCACAAATAAAGCATGCTTGCAAGTCATGGTCAAATGATGAAGAACAATCCAAAGAAAAGACATTAAAAGCATAGAATAGAAATTACCAAATTCTTACAAGGCTCCAAGAGCTAATCCAACTTGACAATAATGAAAGCTTCACTCAAATCCACTCTAATCTCACTCTAAAACGAGAATCTATACTAATCTCTTCCAAGAACACCCCTAATGGGTGCTTGGAAGATAGGCAACAATGGAGAAGAGTTTTGGGGAAGAAGATAGGTCAAAAGAGAGGAGAAGGATCCCCAATTACAGCCTGCAAAATCCTTTAAATACCCACTAAGATGCAAGAGCAATGGAAGAGATCGTGGCCAGCTGTCGATGTGGTCCTGGCAAGAATCACGGGCAAGTCCACGGCCGTGGTCTTGGTCCAGACCGTGGTTTTGTCCAGAAGCTTCTCCTAGGCTCGTTAAGTCATGATTTGGTGCATGACTTGTGTTGGCAAGGTTCCATGAGTCCTCCTTAGCCCTTAGCTTGCATTCCAATGAGTCCGGAAGTGTGTCATCTCGAGGAATGATCCTCGAATGTATCGATTTGGCTCTTAAATCTCCCAAAATACCTACAAAGCAAGCAAAAGTCCGAGTAGACGTCTATCTCGACAAAATACGTGATTTGAGTGCAAACGCCGTGAACTAATGCTAAACCATGCATGAATGAGCGGGAAATCTATCTAAATGAGTGTCTAAATTTAGATCATAAATCGTGTTATCAAAATACCCCATACTTAAGGTTTGCTCGTCCCCGAGCAAATTCCCAACTATAGACTAAGAGATGACATGATTTATGTATGCAGAAAAATGGCAAAAATCTTTTTGGAGTTGTGCTTCTAATATTGGATCACCTTCATAGTCATGTTTCATGGCAATGGACAAGCAATTATGTATCAAATAAATGAAAGCATGGAAAGACAATTACACTTAACTTGATAGCATGCAATGAAATGTAAAGATGAAGAAGTTAAGATGATCATGAGTATATCCAATCTAAATCACTTAGTCTTACACACATGCAAGTAGGTCAAAAGGACTTGTAAAATAGAAGGCCAAGAAACGTTGTGATTAGGTGGGAATTTTCTAGGCTATGTGATGCTAATCCGGGAAAGGAACTAAACAATCACAACTTCACATTTCTTATCAACTTCCCTCAAGTGTATATTTTTTTTCATTTTCTTTTCTTTCTTTTCTTTTTCTTTCGCTTATTTTTGAGACAATGGCATTGGTGTACAAAAGCCGAAACCTTGGTGATTAGCCATCCTCGGGCTTTTTCTTATTTTTCGAGGTGCATCCACACCGGGGACACATACCAAAGCTTGTTAGGACTATTGGTTTATTTGACTTTGGCAAGGCACCAACACCCGATTATGTGAAGTGTACCGAGTTACTTGTCATTTAAACCAACGCCCCCAAGCCTATATTTTTGGCTACACTTTCACAACAATTTCAGCACTTCATTCATGACATTCTTTTCATCAACGACTTCACCCCACACTTGCTTTTCACACACATCAACACACTAACATGCTCCTATTCCCGGATGGGTCAAAAGAGGTCAAATTTATCTCAATTGAGGTGCTCAAGCAACATGATCAAGATGAGAAGTAGAGGAAGATGAATTGCCTTAATCACTCCTAATTGATGTGCAAGAACTAGCATGCAATTTCGACTTTCAATCCTCAATTAAATCAAGGCAAGCATCATAATCACAAGTCATTCATGGAATTCAAGATAAGTATTTCAAGTCCACATATGCATCATCAATTAAACACACAAGGCCATCCATAGCCAATCCACAAGACAAGGTTCATCATTAGGGTCATATCCAAACCTAGAAAGCACAAATTTTTTTTTAAAATTTTCTGATTTTTTTGGAATTTTCGGAATATGTATGTACAATGCAAGACATGTGAAAATATTAAACTACCCTAGATGCTCATCATGCAAAGGATCATGCAAACCCCACCCCATACTTAGAAACACATTATCCCCAATGTGGTATTCAAGTAAAGAGAGTGAAAGAAGGTTCTCACAATGTAAAATGGTTTGCTTCGGTATTTGGGATGAACTCGTGTGGAGTGGTGGTGATGGATGATCGATCAAGCATGGTAGAGAGCTCTTCATAATCATTCCGGCGTCGAGACCCGCGCCAAGGTATATGTGAGATGGGAGCTCTTCCATCTAACAAGACACCTCAAGCCGTCCAAGCCTCATGTCCGCTCCACCCATGTTTGAAAACGGAATCATCGTCATCAACTCGCCTTGCAAGGCTTCCTCATTACCTAAAATCTACCACAAACACAAAACACAAAAACACACAAAAGCAAAAACAAAGGCAAAAGAGAAAAGGGAAAGAGTTGTACCAATGGGTTGCCTCCCACTAAGCGCTTCTTTTAGGTCATTAGCTTGACCAAACTCCGTGAATATGTTAATCCACCTCGAATACCATGGTTTGCTTGAGGAGTCCAAGCAACCATCTCTTCCCGGAATCCATGATGACAAGCAAGGGCCACTTGATGCCCAAATAAGCTTTAAGTTCTCTCTTCACCGGTGAGTAGTAGACTCCTTCATCACCGCTTCCTTGATGATAGTATAGAGTTGCAACCATAGGTGCCACCCCATACTTAGGCAATTTATACTCCGCGGTCACTCCGGTGAAGTGCTTGTCATCCTCATCCTCTATGATCCGAGGAAAGCCGATTCTTGGAAAGAATCCTTCATTGAAGTACTTCATAACCATCATGGATCCATCATGCTTGCCTCCATCATTCATTAATGGAGGATCCTTAGGAAAGGGGCTCCAATCTTCGTGTGTACTCCGGGCAAGCAAGAAAGGGTCGGAGGGAGCTGAAATTAGCTTAGGATCGTCTAGAACCTTCCACGGGCGTGATCTGTACTCCACGGCCGTGATTTCCTCTGTAGTCTTCCACGGGCGTGGTTTGTCCTCCACGGCCGTGGTTCACTCTGCTGTATCCGTTCCAAGTGAGCTCTTCATGTATGGTTCCGGGGTTGATGGCAAGGATGTCCGGGGATGAGAATACTTCATTGCACTCCTCTAAAGGTGAAGGAGATGGAGGTGAATCTTGAAGAATGGTAGGATCTCCTAGCATAAGAGCATTCCTAATCTCCTCAATATCCCTCCTCATTTGCTCTTCTCTCTCGGTATTCAATCTCCTTTCTTCCTTCAGGGCCAAATCCCTTAGTCTCAATTGCTCCCGAGCTTCATTCAACTCTTCTTCAAGGCGTCTATTGGTTATGGTTGAATCGGGCAATTCTTGGATCTCCTCATAGTGAACCTCCTCTTGATGACATACTTCCGCTTCAAGCTCCATGTGGGAACTAGAAATGGAATTAAGGTTGCTTTCTAGATCATCCATCTTCCTCAACATTTTCTCTAGCATTGATTCCAATCGATCTTCATGAAGTTGATGGTGAGGTTCCTCATGAGGTAATGTAATCATGTGAGTTTGATCATGGGACTCATGATAGACATTGAACTTCTCCCAATACTCAAACTCATCATGGAGATGTCCTAGATCTTGGCCTTCCATCCACTCCTCATACTCCATGTTGTCAAGGTCGTCTTGGAGGTACAATCCGTCCATGGCAAACATGAAAAGGCAAAGACAAAAACAACACAAGATCAAAAGTAACAAGAAAGATAAACACTAAAAACAATCAAAAGCAAATGACTTAATCTTAACCTAGTCCCCGGCAACGGCGCCAAAAACTTGTTACGCTAGGAAATAGCACAAAAAGCTTTACATTTATAAACTCGAACTAAATCCTAAACTACCTAGCGAAACCCGCAGTGTACGGGTCGTTTGTAGTAGGGATAGTATTCCGAGGTCGAACTCAAGGACTGAGGTGAAACTAAGTCATTCAATGATCGAAAATAGTGTGAACCTAGACTAAGATAAGATGAGGAATAAAGAAAATGGAAAACACAATGTTTTTGGAGGGTTTTGGGTGATCAAACAAAGATCACAAGTATGTGAACACAATCAAGCAACACAAACACACACTAACACTAAAGATAGGAGAATGGAAATAACAAAGCGGATTCTAGAGTTTGGAAGTCCGGGTATGGCATAGACCCAAGCTATCTATTCATTCCTCGGATTAACTATGATATGTCGGGATTTAGCGTTTCTAGATTGGGATCAATTACCGGGTAGGTCTCATGGTCCACTAGTCCATTCCTAAGGTCTCATCACCGGGTAAGTCTCTAAGAACCTAAGGATAGGAATTCTACACAAACCGGATTGTTACCTAGGGGTCTAACCTATCCTTACCGGGTAAGTCTCGGAAAGGGAAGTCCTAATCAACTATCCTAGCACACTTAGTCCAATGGCGGCTTGTGAGGCTCACCACTACCTAGGGTTTGTCATCTTAGGTATCTAAGATCGGAAATCATCGGGTAGATCTCTTCCCTCACTTAGGTTGATAGCATTAGGTGATCCTAAGCTAAATTAAGCTCAACAAACACTAGGATTTCAACAACACAAGTCATCCAAGGGTAAAAATCTAGGTTCATCCTATCATGCTTCTAGCCATAACCCTTCTTTCCTTACTCTAGAATCGCAATCTATCTAGCCAACAACATTCATTTCAAGATCAATCTCCACAAATAAAGCATGCTTGCAAGTCATGGTCAAATGATGAAGAACAATCCAAAGAAAAGACATTAAAAGCATAGAATAGAAATTACCAAATTCTTACAAGGCTCCAAGAGCTAATCCAACTTGACAACAATGAAAGCTTCACTCAAATCCACTCTAATCTCACTCTAAAACGAGAATCTATACTAATCTCTTCCAAGAACACCCCTAATGGGTGCTTGGAAGAGAGGCAACAATGGAGAAGAGTTTTGGGGAAGAAGATAGGTCAAAAGAGAGGAGAAGGATCCCCAATTACAGCCTGCAAAATCCTTTAAATACCCACTAAGATGCAAGAGCAATGGAAGAGATCGTGGCCAGCAGTCGATGTGGTCCTGGCAAGAATCACGGGCAAGTCCACGGCCGTGGTCTTGGTCCAGACCGTGGTTTTGTCCAGAAGCTTCTCCTAGGCTCGTTAAGTCGTGATTTGGTGCATGACTTGTGTTGGCAAGGTTCCATGAGTCCTCCTTAGCCCTTAGCTTGCATTCCAATGAGTCCGGAAGTGTGTCATCTCGAGGAACGATCCTCGAATGTATCGATTTGGCTCTTAAATCTCCCAAAATACCTACAAAGCAAGCAAAAGTCCGAGTAGACGTCTATCTCGACAAAATACGTGATTTGAGTGCAAACGTCGTGAACTAATGCTAAACCATGCATGAATGAGCGGGAAATCTATCTAAATGAGTGTCTAAATCTAGATCATAAATCGTGTTATCATAGGTCCATTTGAGAGCATAAACTTCAGCTTTTGTTACTGAGTTAAAGTAATTTTTGTAGCATCAAGGCTAACAACCTCATCCTTGTGAATCACAAAGTCAATTAATGTTATTTTCGAATCGAGTTTAAATCTATCAAAATTAACTTTATGAAAACCATGTTTGGTTTGACTATATTTGGTAAGTATTTTTCAATTTTCCTTATACTAACTAGGTCCATACTATAATTCTGTTAAGTAAATTTACCCCGTTTTATTTTTACTGTTCAAACCTTAATCTTCACCTTTCTTCTCCTTGTACCCAGCCACCGAGAGCCTCTATATTTCAAAAAGTCAGCCCAAATCTTCATTGATAGCCTCCGTCGCTGCACCACCGAGGTCGAGTGTAGGAGCCGAGTGTAAACTGCAAACCTGGTGTAAATTGTCTAAGTTCCCGGAAGTGGATAAACTCAGCTCTGTTTACTAGCTAGAAATTCGCGGTAAGATTCTAACCTCCCTGTTATCTCCCAACACAAAATATGGTGGATATCTGGTATTCAAGACGACACTAGAGACATATGGATTCGATGAAGTTTTGGAGACTTCAGTCCATAATGCTAGATGTGAAATCTATACACAGCGTGTGTATCTTAATGTCAATCGTGCACGAAGACGCCCGAGGAGCGAGAGAACTGACAAGTGGAAAGAGCTAAATATAGGAGAGTTCTTCACCCATATTGGGGAGGAAGACGATGAAGTCGAGTTGGTTGTAAAGGAGGTGAAGTGCTTGATCTTTAAGAAAGCTCTCATTGTCGAAGGTGTTGAGTTTAGGCCAATATGAAGCCCAATGTTGATGCACAAAATTCAGTTTTTTTTGTCAAAAAAGTGATGCTTGGTTTTGATGTTGGAAGTTTATCATTTAATGGTTGTTGTTTAAGGGATCAACTATTATGCAATTAATGAACATAACCCATTTCTGGTATGAATTTAGAAAGAATCATAAATTTATGGTATAAAGAATTTTTGGTATAAATTTCATACTATAAAATTTCTAGTATGGATATTTTGATATGAATTCATACTAGAATTGTCATACCAGAATTTTCTGGTAAGAAATTCATACCTAAAATTTTGGTATAAATTTCATACAAGATTTTTTCTCGTATGAAATTCAAACCAGAAAATTCAATTCTGGTATGAATTTCATACCATAAATTCATTCCAGAAAATTAAAAAAAAAAAACAAAGTTAGAAATTGGTACGAAATTTCTGGTATGAAATTCATACCAGAAAATAAAAAATAAAAAAGGGCAAAACAAAACAAAATAAACAAAAGAAGTTAAACTTCCTTTTACGTAACAAACAAATGCTCTTCATGTATTTTTTTAACTAGAGGGGTTAATTACTTTTACCTACCATTAATAAAAGTGAAAAAAATAATGTGGTGTAGAAAAAGCAAAAAGAAAAGGGTCTATTTGGCCAAATTCTTTCATTTGGTTTTATCCTAGTTAATAGTGTGTATCTTCCATTTGGAAGAGTTAATGCCCTTTTATTGTTGTTTTATATCGTAATCATCCTCATTAATAATGTTACTTTTCCACATTTAGATTTGATTTTTAATGAAGTTGATAACCTTATTACAAGGATCAAAAGGCTCATTCCCAAAAACGATTTTGTTCTTGAAGAACCATATGCTCTACTAGATAGTTGCAAAGCATGCGAACTTGTTAAGTCCAATTTTATTCTTTATTGTTTATAGGAGGTCGCGAGCTTTTTCATTAATAAGGCTAATTTTGTTGACATGGGACCATCCTCAACACCAATCATACAAGGACCCGTCACTATATCAAGGACTAAAAGGATTTGAGAGGAGATATCATCAAGGAAGATCAAGGAGAATTGGAGATGAAGAATCTTGGCCAACACTCAGGAAACTCGGCCGAGATTTTCACCTGAGTTTTTATCTCTGACACGCGTTGAAGAACCGGCCAAAAATCTTTTAGATTTGACAACTATCTTTTATATTTTATTTTGTTAAAGCTCTCAAACTATCTGAAGGAAGTTGCTAGTTTTTTATCCTCTTTTTTGGGATTATTATTTTTATTTCTTTTGAAGATATATTTTCTAGATTATCTTTTTGAAGATATCTTTCTTAATTTAGATATAAGATCTCCCTTATAAATAGCCTTAGAGGGGAAGATTGTTAGATAGCTTAGTTGTGATTATTGAATTCCACATTATTGTGAGATACTTGTGACTTTGCTCACGGGATTTACATTTTATCATTTCTATTCAATCAAAAGGAGATTTTTTGATTAAAAAGGTGTGAATTTTTGCTAGGTTGTTCTTGTGTGCGTTAATCTTTTTGAAGGTTGGTGTTATAAGTTAAACGGGTCCTCCTTGTGCTTGTCTTATCTAGAAGGCTTGTTTAAGGTTAAAGAAGGAAGGATGAAAGATAATTCTTTGTTAAGGGTTTTGATCCAATTTAGGTCAAGGTTCTTTGCAAGTCTTAACATAGTCCTATCTTTTGATATTTATCATTGTTGTTCCATATTATCATCTTCTTATCTTTCCATATATTCATTATTCCGCATTCTGAGTCTCGGTCTATTCTTGAGCAAATCTCACCCGAGATTTCCTTTGATCCATCTGAGATTTCCTTCCGTTGTTTGATTTGAGTACTTTCAATCAAGATTAAAAAACTGCGGCTTTTACCCCGCATCAAAGTGGTATTAGAGCTAACTAATTGAAGTCCAAACATCACTAAATGTTTGATTTGTATTTAGAGTCTTCTTTGAGTCATATAAAACTTGATTCTTTTCTTGTTTGACATCTTGTGAGATTATTTGAGATTAACGTGCGTTGATTTGTGTAAGTTTTGAAAGAGAGAAACGCCACTTCCAAACACAATCCAACCGTTGACCTTGAAAATCTCGCCCAACCCTACGGAAAGAGCGAACAAAAGTTTGTGCTTAAAGTTAAGATCTTATCTAGTAGGTAAGTGATGACATGATTTATGAAACTAGTTTAGACATTCATTTAGGTAGTTTTTCCCTTCATTCATGCATGATTTGGCGTTAGTTCGTGACATTTATGCTTAATCGAGTCATATTGCTAGAAGAGACGTCTACACGAGCTTTTGTTGGTTTTGTAGGTACTTCGGGGATCTTTTGGACGTTAATCGATACATTCGAGGATCAAGCCTCGTGGCGGTTCGTATCCGATGCCTTGAAGGAGCATACTTGGAGCAAAGAAGAACACAAGAACCCTTGTTGGTGCAAGCCTTGCACCAACTCATGACTAGATGATCATAACAAGCTACAGAGGAAGAAAATCGACATATGACTCAGGAAAATCGGTCGATTTCCTTCACAATTTGGTCGATTTTTTTTCCCCTGACAGCATTGACACTTGTCTCTCATCCTCCTTACCCGACCTCTGCTTTTCTTTGGTTGAGTGTGGCTTTGGAAGTGCAGCCTGTGACTTTGCAAAGGGAGATCCATTATATAAGATACATTTGAAGACTTGAAAAGGATCCTCCAAGCTCTCTCCTAGCCCCTTTGTGAGTGTTCTTAGGAGACTTTAAATTAGATTAAACTTAGAGTAAGATTGAGAGATTTGAAGTAAGGCTTGAGAGGTTTTGGGTGAGAAGGTTTTGGAAGTGTTGTAAGGACTGACTTGGAGCTACATTTGGAGTATTGTAAGACTTGTTTGAGCTCATATCCAGCTAAGTTTCCTTGCTTTTACTTGCTTCTGATTCGCCTTCTTTCCATGGATTGCATGCATGCTTGTATGAGATTTTAGATCTTGAAATGCATGTTGTTGGCTAAACAATTGTGATTCTAGGGTAAGGGATTCATGGTTATGGCTTGGATGATGATAGATTGGACTTGCATGTTAGTTTAGGATGATCTGTGTGTCCGGAACCTAACCTAGAGGAGAAAAATCGACATGTTCTTCAGGATAAATCGGCTGATTTTTATGGGTTGTAGCCCGAATTTTCCTTCTTTTGCTCTGATGAATATGCATGTTAGGATGCTAGATTGTTGAAATCCTAGTGTTTGTTGAGCTTAATCTAGCTTAGGATGACCTAATGTTAGCAAACTATTTGAGGAATGAGACTTACGCGGTGATTTCTGCTCTTAGGTATAGAAGATGATGAACTCTAGGTAGTAGTGAGCCTTAAAAGCCGCTATTGGATTGCGTGTGCTAGGATTGTTGCTTAAGACTTACCTTTTTTGAGACTTACCCAATAAGGAGGGGCTTGACCCGTAGGTAGTGGCTCGGTTTCTGTAGAATTCCCAATCTTAGCTCCTTGAAACTTACCCGGTAATAGGACTTTGGTGATGGACTAGTGGAACATGAGACTTACCCGGTAATATGATATAGTTTCATGGAAAATTTTGAAGTATGCTTTACAGGCTCTAGGATTTCCATACATATTTGTATCATGGGTAATGGAGTGTGTACAAACAACTACATACTCCTTAAGGATAAATGGAGGCATTCATGGCTATTTTAAGGGGAAAAGGGGATTGAGGCAGGGGGATCCATTATCTCCCCTGTTGTTTGTAGTGTGTATGGAATTTATATCTAGAATGCTCAGGGCAGCTATTGTAGATTTTGGATTTCAGTTTCATCAGAGATGTGGAAAGATAAAAAGATCACTCATTTAGCTTATGCTGATGACTTGATTTTGTTCTGTAAAGGTGAGGCTAGATATGTGGAGATCTTGTTGCAATGCTTGAAAGAGTTCCAGGATATATCAGGTTTATGTGTTAGTAAGTTGAAGTCCAGGATTTTCTTGGCTTTAGTTGGACAGGTGGAAAGAGAGGTGCTACAAAGAATGACAGGATATGGTGCAGGGAGTTTTCTCTTCAAATATCTAGGGATCCCTATTTCACCTGTACAGTTGAGAGTAATTCAATATCCGTCTTTGATTAAGAAGATATCAGACAAGATAAATGGATGGAGAAGAGCTGGTTTGTCCTTTGCAGGGAGAGTATAGTTGATTAAAGCAGTGCTTCAGGACATAAAGGCGTTTTGGATTGGTATCTTGCCAGTACCTGTGATAGTTATGGATCAGTTGATTATTTTAATAGAAATTTCTTGTGGAAATGGCCTAAAGTTGTCTGGTCTACTCTGTGCTTGCCAAGGAATGAAGGTGGGTTGGGGTTAATTAAGTTAAAATAGTGGAACATGGCTTTTATGTTCAGATGTTTTTGGAGCATAAAGAAGGGATATAACAATTTATGGGTTCATTGGAGTCAGGCAGAGTTCTTGTCTGGACAGAGTGCTATTGATTGGCAACCTAAAGAGAGGGATTCAGGGTTGATTAAGCATTTGATGGAAGCTAGATATAAGGTGTTTGATTTGTTTGAAGATAGACAGGCAACTATGGCTAAAATAGAAGAGTGGGAGCATGCAGATAAGTTGTCCATATCTATAGTGTATGAACATTTGAGGATTAAGGGAGAAAGGGTTAACTGGAGCAAAGTGATATAGAATCCAATTCAGGCTCCTAAACATTGTTTTATTGCTTGGATGACTCTTAAGAGTAGGTTGAGTACTTGTGATAAGTTATATTTCATGGATATCAATCTTGAGTGCAGATGATGTCATCTAGAGGATGAAAGTCATGAACATGTGCTGTTTTGTTGTGATTACTCGAGAAGAGTATGGGATGGCATACAAAGATGGATTGGCATGAAAGTTAGATTTAGATCCATTGTGCAAACTGTGTCTTGGATAAAAAAGTATGTTAGGGGTACAGGTTGGCAGAGTCAGATGAAGAGATTAGCTACTGGTAGTACAGTTTATTTTCTGTGGAAAGCTAGAAACCTTTTGATGTTTGAGGATGAGTTTGTGGAGACATCAAGGCTTGTGCTTCTAATTCAAATGCATGTGTATCGAATCCTCTTTGATAAATTTGATAAAACTTAACGGGAAAGGCTAATGGACGCTGTATTAATGGTGGATTGAAGACATCAAGTGTGTCTATCCCTATAGAAAGCGCCTTAGTGGTAGATTGAAGACAACAGGTATGTCTATCCCTACAGAAATAATATCCCTACAGTGTTGAGGGGCATGAAGTGAAGTGAAGTGAAGCTCAGTGGTGAATTGAAGGCATGTTATATGTCTATCCCTACATAGAGTTATATGGAAGAGGACCAAGCGGTGGATTGAAGGCATGACATATGTCTATCCCTGCAGCATGTGTTTTTGATTATTCCTTCCTTTGTTTTTGTCATAAGATTGAGGTGTTAGTTGTGTGTTGATGTGGTATGATCCTCACTATGTTTGATGAGTGATGTGTGATATTTTGATGTAAGGTTCTAAACGGATTTTTGTTTGTGGTTCGGGCTAACCTTTATTGGGTTAGTTTCATTTCGTAATATATTTACCGATTAGCCGTTGAGTCCAATGCCATAACCGGAAATCTTGATCTCTAGAATCCGCTTATCTTAATTTGATCACCTATCTCGTGTTTGTGTGTTGTTTCCTTGATAGTTTTGCATGCTTTTGATCTTTGTTTGATAACCACAAAACCCAACCAAAAATATTGCGATTTTCATTTCTGTATTTCTTTCTCTTTTCTTAGTATAGATTTGCACTATCCATGATCACTTGAATGATTTGATTTCACCTTAGTCTTTGTGTTCGACCTCAAAATACTTTTCTTGCCACTAAACGACCCATACACTGTAGGTTCGCTAGGTAGATTAGGAGAATAGATCGAGTTATAAATTGTAAGACTTTTGTGCGCACTATCTAGGGCGAACAATAAGATCCTATCTATCCTTTTCAAGCAATATTATAAACATTTCTCCAGCAATTAAAGATCACAAGGCAATCAAGGAGTATCAACCACAAAGGTGATTGCTGAACGTCGACATAAAGAGTCGATTTTTCAATCTTGGCCAACCCTCAAGAATCTCGGCTGAGATTTCACCTTAGTTTTGCTACTGTTGTCCCGTTTTTGAGAAAATTTTGAGGCATAATTTGAAGAATCCAAGTGCACCATGTGCAAGAGTCCAAGAAAGGAAGAGTTTCTATATTAAACTTGAAATAGCTAAGAGTTCTAGCCATACCCAAAACCAATCCCGACTATCTCTCTTACTAACTTCACAAAAGTCAAGGTACGTTCTTTCTCTCTTCTTAATCTCTTGTGTGCCTTTCTTTAGCCCCTTTCTACTCTAAACACATTGAGTAAATTCTTTGGGTGTGTTAGTTAGTATCTATACTTTCTATCATACTTGTTGTGTCATACTTGTGATATTCTTTCTATCTTCAACCATTGTGTGAAGCGGTCTAAAACAAGAATCTTTTCACTATCTTCCACTACAAGAACCTTTCTTCCGAACACAAGTTGACTACTTGAGGCATCCAAGGAAGTTCTAGAGGAAGCTAGTTCATTGATTAGTAAAGAAGGATTAATCCATCCAAGACAACTACGTCAAACTAGCTTGCGATATCACAACAGAGTGTGAGTGCGAGAGAAAACAAGTAAGGAACATTTGTTTTCACAAACTTCACACGTTTGTTGGTAATTTGTATGATTGTGTAGGATGTTTGAAAGTCCACCAGGTTCACAACGGCGTGGCGTAGCTAGTCCCGAAAACAATGACCAAATGTCAAAAATCATGAAGATGTTTTCGGCAATGACTAAACAGATGGAACGGCTGAAAACTCATTCCAAAGAACAAATCTCGGCCCAAAATCTCAACCCTAACCCAAGATTTCACCCTAGATTTGCCTATGGGATGGTTAAAAGCTCACGAAACCCTCCCATACCTCCAACCTCAAATCCAAGACACCCTCAAGGGTTAGGTACACATTATCCAAATCCGAATTTCCATGCACCTAACACTGCAAATGTTATTTATGAACTTCAGGACATGGAGGAGGAGAATGATGACGATAGGTGGAGAGGTTACCCTAGGTGCAATCCTCGTCCTAGGAGAGGTCAAGACTTGAAACCTTATAGACCTTACCAAGACAACGATGAAATGGGCAAAGTGAAGGTCAAGATTCCGAGTTTTGAGGGCAAAGTAGATCCGGACATTTACATGGAATGGGAGACCAAAATTGAACAAATTTAGTCTTGCCATACTTTTAGTGAGCAAAGGAAGGTCCAACTTGTTGCTTTGGAATCCCAAGGATATGACCTAGTTTGGTGGGCACACCTCCTCAAACATAGGGGACGGACATTAGAGCTAAAGATCCATACTTAGGAACACATGAAGGCATTGATGAGAGCAAGATTCATACCTCCATACTACGCTAGGGAAGCAAGGAAAAGGTTGGAGAACTTCAAAGCGAGGCACCCGCAATGTAGAAGAAGCCTACACCACCATGTAAATGGTGATGATTAAGGCCCATGTCCAAGAAGATGAGGATTCTATTATGGCTCGATTTGTAAGAATTTTTCATCCATCATTAGCTAATGAAATTGATCTATATCCTTATGATAATATGACTAACTTACTGTATTTGGCTATTAAGGTAGAAAAGAATCTCAAAGGACGGAACCAAGAGACGAACTCATGGCACCAGAACAAATCTCGGGCCAGTTAGGAAAATATCGGCTGAAATTTTGACTGAGATTTCTCCCAGAGAGAGCCTCGAAGTAGGAACGACAACCAAGGAGTATCGAGAGCTTCATCATCCAATCCCCCATATTCTAAACCTTTGAATGAGCCTTCAAAGGATCCTAAAGGGAGCACTTATAACTCTACTTTACAATCTAGAGACATTGTGTGTTACATGTCAAGGTAGAGGTCATTATAAGTTGGATTGTCCTAATAACAAGGTTCTATTCACTAATTAACAAGGGGATTATGAAAGTGAAGAAGATCCTAAAAGTTCTAGTGAAAGTGTTGAGAGTTGTGAATTTGAGCATGGAGAATATTTGATTGCTAGAAGAACCTTGTATGCTAATTTTTCTCCTAGTGAAGATACCCAACGAAAAAACCTCTTTCATACTAGATGTCTTGTTAAGGGAAATGTGTGTAATATGATCATTGATGGAGGTAGTTGCTATAACATTGCTAGTGTTGAATTGATTACTAAATTGCAACTTCCTACTTTTTATCACCCAAGGTATAAATTGAAATGGATGAATGATTGTTTTACTTTGAAGGCCAACAAGCAAATTAAGGTGACTATCACATTTGGCCATTATACTAATGAGATTTTGTGTGATGTAGTACCTATGCAGACTTGTCATATTTTGCTAGATCATCCATGGCAATATGATCAGAAAGTGGAGCATGATGGTCATACAAACAAGTACATGTTTACATTCAATGGTAAGAAGATAAAACTAAAGCCCATGACTCCTTTACAAACCATTGATATATATGAGAAGCAGAAAACAGAAGGCAAGAATCGAGCATTGGACACAAAAGTGGTCGAAGGACATTCTAGTGAAGAATCTCGGTCTATTCCTGAAGAAAACTAGGCCGAGATCCCTGTAACTCACCCGAGTTTTTTTGAAAATCGACCCACTACAGCCACCAATGGATCGTTTACAAAAGCTTTTTTTGTTGACCAAGAACCATTACAAATTGAACATAACCCCATGGATTTTCAGATTATATCATTCATGTCTTTGAGTGATTTCATTAAGCAGTGTGTGCTTAAGAAATCTAGGATTATCACGCTTCTCTATCTTTCCGTTGTAATGACTATAGTTAAGTTATTTTCCTCAACTTCTTTTGATCTTATACCGATGTCATTCGGAAAGCGAGTAAGTGTTGTTGCAGGAAAGTTAGTAGAGGAAAAAGGAGATCAAATGGACATGACATTGCTGCTTGATCCCGGAGATCTTAAGGAATCACTACTAAGAGAGGAAGGAATTGCAATCCACTCTCAATTAGCATCATCAATAACAGCATACAAATACTCAGTAGATATTTCGTCCATTCCTGAAGCAAAATCTCACCCGAGATTTATGTTTCATGACCGAGATTCCTTACTATTGAGATTGCACGACTCATCTTCAAGACACGAGTTTTACAAACCTCAAGAGATCCTCCAAGAGAAGGGATACTACAGTCCTTTCCACCACAAGACTTGAGTTCATATGTGACTAGTGATGATCAAGATGGAGATTCGAGGATGAATCCTTTTCAAGAAGGGGAGTATGATGTGAGACCATCCTCGACACCAATCATACAAGGACCCATCACTAGATCAAGGGCTAAAAGGATCCGAGAGGAGACATCATCAAGGAGGATCAAGGAGAATTGAAGATGAAGAATCTTGGCCAACACTCAGGAAACTCGGCCGAGATTTCCACCCGAGTTTTCATCTCTGACACGCATTGAAGATCCGGCCAAAAATCTTTTAAATTTGCCAACTATCTTTATATTTTCTTTCTTGAAAGCTCTCAAACTATCTCTTAATTAGTTTTTGCTCCTATTTTTTAGGATTGTTATTTTTATATCTTTTAAAGATATCTTTCATACATTATCTTTTAGAAGATATCTTTCTTAGTTTAGATAGAAGATCTCCCTTACAAATAGCCTTACAGGGGGAGATTGTTAGATAGTTTAGTTGTGATTATTAAATTCCACATAACTGTGAGATACTTGTGACTTTGCTCACGGAGTTTGCCTTTTATCATTTCTATGCAATCAAAAGGAGAGTTTTTGATTGAAAAGTTGTGAATCTTTGCTAGGTTGTTCTTGTGTTTGTTAATCTTTTTGAAGGTTGGTGCTACAAGTCAAATTGGTCCCTCCTTGTACTTGTCTTATCTAGAAGGCTTGTGTAAGGTTAAAGAAGGAAGGGTGATAGATAATGCTTTGGTAAGGGTTTTGATTCAATTTAGGTCAAGGTTCTTTGCAAGCCTTAACATAGTCCTATCTTCCTATACTTATCATTGTCATTCCATATTATCATCTTCTTATCTATCCATATCATTCATTATTCCACATTCTAAGTTGTAACAAATCTTGGTCTATTCTTGAGCAAATCTCACCCGAGATTTCCTTTCCGAGATTTCCTTCAGTTGTTCGATTTGAGGACTTTCAATCTAGATCGGGAACTGTGGCTTTCACCCCGCAATAGTTGTATAGTTCGATTAAGATTGAACTGTCAGTTTTGGCAAGGATTTGTTTGCTAAAATGACATTCAATGAACAAGTGGAACAAGTCCTCCATATGGTGACTGCATAGTCCACATTGTCTTGTTACGACAAATTTTCTTTCGCCAAGCTTAGCTTTTGTTGGGATTCCGGTTTGTGAAATTTTCCAAAGGATTCTTTTAAAATTTTAGGTGGCTTATCGAGATTTTAAATCCAATCACCCGTATAGTCCGGGACATTCTTGAGTCCTTCTCAATTATGTCCGACGCATATTTTGTAGTGAACCAACCATTTTTACTACATCTCCAACATAATCTATCCTGATTTCGTTTCTTTGATATCATTGTTTCCTTGATTATTTCTTAATCTTCGGGTTGATGATGTTTTGTAGCTCCAATACAATTTATCCTGAAGTTCTTATTAAAATTGGAATGTTTCTTTTGGTGTACTCGAGATCTTGTGTTTTTTGACGTGTGACCACAAAATTTTATTACTTTCAACTGTTGACCTCAAGGTTTTGGTTTGGTCCATCCTATGTCTAACTTTTTTTAACTCAACCTTTACTTATTACTTTTTTCTTCTTCTTTGGTATCAAAATATCTGATTATAAACATAAAATGGAAACAAAAGATAGAAAAATAGGGAGAATAACAATAAACTATTATTCTAGGAACTAAAAAACAACATTAAAGTTAGACTTAATGAGTGACTAAACCAACCCAAAGTTCTCTACTGCTTATGGGGCAAACAAACCCCTCCCCAAAACCCTTGCCATCAGCTGCCGTCTCTCCTCCACCCCAAATTGCTTCCACCAAAGCATAATTCACCGCAAAGTACCCTAATTGCAAAGATTTAGCCCTATCACCACCGTTGTTTCCGATCAAAGATCTCAAAAATCCCCAAAACCATTAAAAAGATCTGGGGGAACCTAACCCCGCTACCGTTATGCTCATCCACTATCGAGCCTTCTCTAGAGTGTTTTTCCAATCCATTTATTCAACTTCGTCTTCTACGATCTCTTCAAGTTCCCCAGTTTCGTTTCGAATCTCATTCTTCTCAGGCCATTTGCATTTTTGGATGGGCGTGTTGGGGCTCTCTTGGGATGTTGAGGGGATGAGATCTTTAAAAAGGTGTTCATTATTACCAATGGATCAAATGCTTGTGTGGCCGTGGATCCCATTCGGGTAACTTCGATTTGCTATATGTGTGCTCCATTGTCGACTCCGTTGTGATCCGGGGAAGCATTCTGGGGTGGGGACATCCCTCTCTTCCTTCTCTATATTGATGAACATCGAATGTTTTTGGCTAAGTGGTTGTCTATCTTTGTCATTCTTTTTTACTTTATCCCCCTAAGCATCCTCTTATTTAAAGTTTGCTTCCAATTTGTATTTTGGTTGTGTACTTGTGATCTTGTTAATGAACGTGACTATCATCTACCGTCCTTTCTAGAACTCTTTGTGTCATCAAATGACATTGCAAAGGTCGATATGGAGGATGATGAAAAACACAAAACAAGGTCTTAAAGCCACCACAATCTAACCGTCTACAAACGGATTTAACTTTGTATCTTCAAGGTCTAGTTCTAAAGCATAACAACTTACCTAGATGTGTTATGTTTATATCAAAAGCACTTGTTGATGCTCCTTTGGAAATTAATCGTTGCATCATGCTCTTAATCGAATTCACTAAGTGTGATAACAAATCCTACCTGTGGCTTACTTGGACTATTGTTTCCATTTTGAGCCATCTATTTTCGGTATACGATTTGAGCTAACTATTTGCGGTTCTCTGTCCGTGCTTTATCAACTCAACTAAAAACAACCATAATCGACTCATTGTTGAGAATAATCCTCTCCTGGGTTTAATAGTGCTTATAAAATTATTTACCATTAATGATGATGCTTGCAATATGGTTACCTTTTGGACTTTTGTTAAAACAAAGAAAATCAGCTTGGTCATATCTTTAGATGGATATCAAATAATCTATACCACAACAAGAGCCTACGGGGCACAAAGTTATCAGCTTAATAGGCATTACCACTTAATAACCAAAAAACACATCATCAAGTGCTCTCTCAATAGTAAAAGATTGCCCTTCATTAAAATGGTCTGCGAATTCGACAAAATAATCAAACTCGCAAACTACCAACGGCTTAATAAATCTCTTGATTATGAACGCTTTTCTCTTTCTACTAGAAAAATTAATCTCTATATCCACAAAGCTGATTTTTAATCATGTTATACCCTCACAACACTAATAACAACGCAACACGAATAAAACTACAAAATCGTAATTGTCTATTTCTCGATAAAAGAAAACTTAACCGAATGAGCCATTTCCTTAATGTTTACGACCATACTGCTTACAAAGTCCAGCACAATTACACCCTAAAACGGTGGATACTAAGGTCACTAGGCTATACTGCATTTTTAGAAGAGCAAAAACAGGCGCTTAATGGTTATTAGTTTCTGGAATATTAAAGGAATGTGCCGGAGTAACCTCTAGACAAATCTCAAAGTAGTATGTAAAATCCACCTAATCAATGTTATTGCCCTAGTAGAAACAAAATTAGAAACACCACTAGATGACTGCCTTTAAAAATCAACTAGATTTGACAATATGATAAATTGTCCAGCAAACGGAAGGGTCGGAGGTTGATACCTCCTTTGGAAAGAATATCAACTCAGAAACCAAACAATTACTTTCAAACCTAAAATGATACATTCATATGTATTGAATTTATATGTAAAAACACGGATCATAAAATGAATATCATTTTTGCATATGCTCCTCCACAAGAAACCTTGAAAACCTGTTTTGGGACTCAATAGCCAATTTCATCCACAACTCTGATACATTCCTTGTATTATCCTTGGAGACCTAAATGAGATACAACCGTACTCGGAAAAAACAAGGTGGTTCCCCGATCAATACAAACAGATTCAATATATTAATCAATTTTAAAAACATCTGTAACCTGGAGGATGTGAAAACATCCGGCAATGTTATCACGTAGAGGAAAAAGTGTAATGGACCTGATAACATACTTGAAAAATTTGACCGTGTCATGCTCCATAACCAAATCCTACAATGGTATCCAAATTTAACAACAAAAATATCACACATTTACACTATCACACCACTGCCAAATTTTGCTTGATATTTATGTTTTAAAAACTTCCACTCCACAACCATTTAAGTTTGAAATGATGTGGACCAAATGAAAATCTTTCAAAAATATAGTTAGACAAACTTGACTATCCAATTTCACTTGCAATGAAATGTATAACCTAACAAAGTAAACTCAACAAATGAAAACAAAAGCAAAAGAGTGGACAAACAAACTTTGGCAACATTTTCAAACAACTCAAAGACATCGAAACAAATCTCAAAGAAATTTAGGGAACTAGCCAATCATCCCCAAATCAAAGAAATGAACTTTTGCAAAGGAATCTCCTAACCAAACAAAACCATCTACTCTCATTTCATCAAAGGTATTGTAGACAAAGAATAAAAAACAAACATTTGAAAAATATTGATACGAACTCAAAGTATTTTCCACTGTATTGCTACGGTAAGAATAAACCGCATACACATTAAATAATTTACAACTTCTTATGGACTTTTGCTCTCCTTTGAAAGTGAGATCCACTCTGAAGTCAGGATGAAATTTATGAAAATTTTTACTAAAACTAACTTAGATAAACCTATGTTAGAAGAAAAACTTCAACTTATTAAAAAAAAAAAAATCAATTTTTGGCATGACAACTGATTTACAACATCAGTGCTTATAAAAATGGCACAAAATACCAACTTAATTGACACAAACATCAAATTTAGTCACTTCATTAATAACTCGGTACAATGAGATGTCACTAAAATTGAAAATGAACTTCAAAACATGATGAGGATATTAGGAAAAAAGTAAAAGAAATATTTATACCAAATAATGAAATTCAGGATAGACTATATTGGAAATGCAACAAAAATGGCTAGTTTACTACAAAATCCGCATATGAGATGATTGAAATGTAGACGTGCTTTACCCAAATTACACTTGTGAGTAAATCTGGAACTTGATATCCAACCAAAAATTAAAAACTTCCTTTGGAAAATTTCACAAAATTAAATTCCAACAAAAGATAAGCTCAATGAAAGAAGAATTGCAGTTACTAGGAACTGCAAACTCTGTAACCACCATCTCAAGGACCTGCTTCACTTGTTCTTTGACTATCCTTTAAGTAAATAAATTATTAACAAAATTGACAAAACACTGTCAACCGAAATTAACACCACTAACTATAACAATAAAATTCACGACATCGTAAATGAATTAAAAAAGAAACTATGACTAAAAAAGATGACATGCCTCACAACCATTTGGTGGAGCATTTGTTTCTTTAGAAACAAAATCAATTTTTGGTAGCAAAGCTATTGACTCTTGCAATAAGGTTACCAATTTTATCAAAGAACAAATTCATAAGTGGAAAATCAACACCAATGATGAGGACGACTTCGATATAGAACAACAACATAAACAAACAAAGCATACTAAAAGGAAAAAACATAACATCAAATGGGATAAACCAAAACTTGGCTTCCATAAACTCAATTTTGATGGATCAAAACCTGATTCGGGAGTAACTTCTATTGGTTACGTAATCCTGGACCACAATGGAAAGATTGTGAGCCTTGATGCAAAAAATAATCATTTAAACTCGGTTATTAAAGTAGAAGCTTTAACCTTGAAATTAGGCCTTGAAGAGGCTATAAGACTACAAATTATAAAATGATCGAAATTGAAGGTGATAACCTCTGTGTTATTAAGACACTCCAAGGTTTGTGGAGTTGTCCTTGGGATATCGAGATGATTATATCAAACTCCAAATTGGATCTCTGTTCTTTCGACAAAATCCAAATCAAAAATGTTTTAAGAGAGATAAATTGTGTTGCTGATAGATTGACCTATCCGGGCATTTCGACCCCCAACACCCTTTTTTTTATGATGATCCCGAACTCTACGTTCTCATCCGGAAGAAAGCTTTAGGATGGACTACCTCTAAGAGATAGTCCAACCCAATTGAATAAGACAAAATGTTCACATAGTAGAGGTGTACCTCGAGCTAGACTAAAGAAGGCAAGAAAACCCAAACAAAGGATCCTTTTGAGAAAGGGTGTGAACGTACCTCGGGTGTATATTATTAGTGAATTTCCCATCGTCTTCGATTTATGGCTACTTTGGGACCTTCGAGAGATTATATTCCACTATTTGATCACCTAGACAGAATATCAATATTCCATCTCTCAAATCTATGAGAGCACCTATAGTGGCTAAGTAAGGTCTACCTAGTATAACATGAACATAAACATTATTGATGTCAATGACAACAAAATCAATAGAAACCTCAAATCCATTAAGTCATACTTGCACGTCTATTCTCATCCCCATAAGTCTGACCATAGCTCTATTTGCCATGATAAGAGTTAACTTGGCAGGTTGAATGTCCTGAAGATTTAGTTTTTCAAATAAGCCCAGAGGAATTATACTTACATTGGCTTATCAATCAAATAAATATTTTTTAGTTTTTCCTTCAATGTCGAGAGGCACATAGAAGCTTCCAAGATCTTCTTGTTTGATGGGAATCTTATCCATGAGTACGGCACTACACTCTTTATTCAAGGGTATTGCTCATTTTGATGGGAATCTTTCATGAACTTAGCGTATGTTGGCATCTACTTTATTGCTTAAGTGAGTGGAACAATCACATAAAGCTTATTCATTAGTTCAAGTAACTTTCAAACCGTTCATCCAAGATAACTTTGTTCCTCCTTTGTGAAAAGGGAAGATGAGGCTTGTATGGTGGAGGAGGAACGTAAGGTGCTTCGCTTTTAGTTGGCTCCTCCGCAGGTTCCTACATCTCAGAGAAGGAAGGAATGATAACAACTGACTCAAAGGTTACCTTTCCGCTTCTAAGCTAGAGTGATAGCTTCAACTTCTTTGGAATCGATATGAGTAGTGGGTGACACAACTTGCTCATTTGATTCTTTCTTCATCATTTTGAACTCATCATGAGTTTAGTGAAAGCTCTATATTATGCTTTCATAGTGAACATCATGTTATCCATCATGGAGACCATTTGAGTTATCGTAGGTGGAGATGGTTATGTGGAATGAGGATCACCTTTTGAAGGAGAGACGTTGTTCCGGCTTGCGAGAGTGGGACGTTGAGGAGCCTTGTGTCATGCCTTACTGCATAATTGGCATGAACTAGTTAGTTCAGTAGTAACAAGATCTTGGTTTTGGGAATTTCCTCTTTCTGAGGTCTTTATGTCTTGATTCTTTTTCTACGAGGGAAATTTTCCCACATTTTCTGTAACACCCATGTTATCTTAGTGACCCCACGACCGCGCCTCGGCCTGGCCGCAGGTTCAGCGCCGTGGTCGCGGTTGAGCAGAGTAGGCGCCCGCCTTTTTGCCGCCATACTTTTCTTTTATTCTCCTTTAAGTATCCCTCTCATTTCTTATTGATGAGGGTTTCCATTTCTTCCAGATTTCCTTCTTCCCCTACCTTTCCATCTCCACCCCGCGGCTAGAGCCTTGTCACTTCCCCCACGACATCTCCTCCCGCTGCCGCGGCTTGTCACCGCGTCCACGCCTATTCATGCCTGCGAGTGCACCTTCTTCCAGGACATACCAAGTGTTGGTATGTTTGTTTCCTTCCTTTGTGTTACGGTTTATTTTGAGAGCATGAAAGGTTACATGTTTATGAGATTAAGGATGCTAGAATGTGTGGAACGCCTTAGGCGTCTTTGAGGATAAATGATGAGATATTGAGGATGATGATATGATTTATGATCTTACTAGATATTGGAGACTAGGATGTGGAATCTCCTAGCATGTGATAGTGATTGATATATGTGTGCCTTATTTGTTCAAGCGCCGATCGTTTCCTGATAGAAACCGAGATTGATTGTTATTAGGATTACCTTGTGACAATTAAGTCCTTTGGGCTTACTTTGCTAGCTTCTATGAGTTGAAGTGATTGTAATAGTGGTGTGTGTATATGTGTGTTATATTTGATAACCTAACTCGACTAGGATAACCATATGTGTTAATTGACCCAAGTGTTTGATAACCAGGCGGTGATAACTTGTCCAACTTAAAATGGGGCAGCTGGGGGGATCTTTTTGACTAGTCCACCAGATGGTGATGATTGACACCAATTCGAAACATGTGTGGTGAAAGGGGATATAGGCGAGGATGTTATACTCCTTGTATCACACATGATTGAATTAGTAATGGTATCACTGGATGAAGATAATAAACGGTTTATGTGTGTGAGCGTGCTGTGTGAATTATTGTGCTGATGAGATATGTTTGCTATTACCGTTATTCTAATTTGTAGGTTGTTAGCTAACGGTTTATACCGTGTTGTCGATGCTTTGTAGGATAGGAGGACTGTAGGGTAATCTGGCAGGAGTGATCAACTGAGGGCTTCCGTACATGTAGGATGGGTTTTGGGGATTGTGCATGTATGGATATATGTCTGGTACAGTTTTGATACTCGATTGTGAGGTTTTGTATATTTTACGTTATACAATATTTCAGTTTATAAAGGTTGGTTTTTATATTTATTTGTTCCTTGATGTAAGATCCACTAAACTTGTTGTCAGACTAGGGTCAAGACCCATTGTGAGGTCTTAGCCCGTAACACTCCGAGTCCTATAGATTTGGGGTATTACAAACATGGTATCAGAGCCTTAGGTTGACAATAATGACACTTGCAATCTTCTTGAAAGACCGAATAGATAAAATAAACAAAACCCGAAAGGTGTCTTGGTTTGCAAAAGGATTTTGGTTTTAAAGTTTTGTTCCTAATTGATTTGGGATAGAATGTACAAGAAGCCATCACTCCTTCCATAGATCTCAATAGTTTAGTTATATATATATATATATATATATACTAGACTATGTGTGTATTTCTGGACTTGATTATTCATGTATATATATACATATGGTATAGTTGGCCTTATATGATTAGATATTATTATACAATAGATGACTCGTACGAGAGCAACACCTGCAGTATGATGGGGTAGAGGTAGACCACCTCTTCCTCTGGTTCCCATTGTTGATATGCCGGTAGCGGAAGATAAAGTTGAGGAGGTTGTTGAGAGTATCATTCCCGAAGTTGTGACCGGGATGTCAGCTAGTCTGAGAGCCCATTTAGTACGGATTGTGGATACAGATCACGCCTCGATATGGGAGGACCTGAGTTTCAAGCGTGTATCCGCCAGATTGAGGAGGCTATTAGGGCAGGTAGACGTGCCCCAATTCCACCAGTGCCGGTGAGATCATCTGAGATATCGCATGGAGCGACACAGGTGCCAGTCATACCGGAACGATAAGCTGAGGTTGCTAGGGCTCAGGACGAGCCAAGAGAACCACAACCGGATTCTTGGTTGAAGACTTTTCACTAGATTGAAGTACCCCCTTTCGTTGGAAAGGTGGGCCTTGAGGTCGAGCTTTGGATCGGATATGTGGACTTCACACTAGAGTCTATCATGTGTTTAGAGGATAGACGAGTAGAGTTAGTATAGACTCTATACCGAGATTTAGCACAACATTGGTGGAGGACCATGTGGAGTCGTGTTACTTGATACGACCAAGTGAGAAGTTTGATTAGAGAGCGTTTTTACCCTGCCTCACCGAGGAGTGATAAACTGTAGGATTTTGTTGAGGCTGGTTTCGAGGATGTTCCTATATCCGAGGCGATCAGGAGGTTATAGGAGGAGCTGACATTACTGGGTCCAGCTGCACCTCCAAAGGATCAACACATGTACCTACTCTCCCACAAACTGAGGGAGACTACCTGAGCCTATATGGCGGGTTTTTATTGTTATTTCCTGATAGATTATCAAGATAGAGCCTTGCCTTATGAGCGAGAGCGAGCTGGCCAAAGGAGAGCTTCTCAGACCAGAGGGCCTAAGATGTAAGAGCCTTAGTCTTTTAGGAGTTGAGTGTGTTGAGTCTGGCTGAGCCGCCCTTGCACTTGCTATGAGCCGCCCCTGCGCATGCTGTGAGCCGCCCCTACACATGATGTAGGCTGCCCCTACGCCCTACAGATCCGCCTCTGCGGATTTGTGCAACTGCAGTCACCATTGTTGACTCTTGACCATGCTTTTGGTTGGCTTCCTTTCTAAGCCTTCCATTGCTTCCAGGGGAGGTTTTCTTCATCTTCTCTAGCCTTATACCCCTCACGTTCATCTTCTTCTCTTTCTATCTCCCTTTGGATCTTCTTTTTGATTATCTTTGATCTTGTGTGAGCTTGTGAGAGTTTTGAGTTTGGCTTTGGCTTTGGACGAGGATGATGCTTGATATTGCTGCTGAGCTGAGAGAGCTAGCTGTAGAGTTTGGTTGTTGATCCTTCTTCTGTTTTAGCCCCAACTGTGGTAAGTTCTTCATTTCTCCTTCCATCCTTTCTTCTTTGCTTCTTATCTTCCTCTTTAGCTTAGGATTCACAAGCATAGGCTTGTGTGGATCTTCCCTGGACGTTTTGATGTTCATACATGTGTATATATGTGTGTATATACTTACTGCGTGGTGAAGAAGTGAAGAGAGATCGAGAGAAGGATCGACGAGAAGTCGAAGACCAACCCTCTGCACATCAGCCGTCCCTGCGCCTGAGTTGAGCCGCACCTGCGCCTAGAGTGAGCTGCCCCTGTGCCTCACTAGTTCAGCGCCCCAGCGCCTCTTGCATCCGACGGTGCTTGTATAGGGCATACCTAGTTGGTATGTTTCCTTCCTTCCTTTCCTTTGGCCTTGGATTTAGATATAGCTAGGCTAGTATGGTTGAGGATGAGCTTAATGAGATGCATGTTGGGAATGTTCTTTAGGCACTTGTATGCTTGTTGAGGATTTGAGGTTTAGATCCG
This sequence comes from Fagopyrum homotropicum, assembly GCA_033239125.1. Classification (NCBI taxonomy): domain Eukaryota; kingdom Viridiplantae; phylum Streptophyta; class Magnoliopsida; order Caryophyllales; family Polygonaceae; genus Fagopyrum; species Fagopyrum homotropicum. The sequence goes on from BSWB01000003.1 coordinate 67,286,504, forward strand.
GGTTATAGGATGGTTGTGGTTATGAGGTGTAGGAGATACGTCTCCTAACCTTTGCAGCGTTTGATATTGTGTGTGTCTTGCTTATGCAGGCGTTGATTGTTTTCCCCAAGGGGAAGCTGTGACGTGGTACAAGATTACGAGTATTTCAGGTTAGTCAATAGGACTTACTTAGCGTGCAGTTGTGGATTTGAGTGTTTGTAATGGTTGTGTGTGTTCATATGATTGTTGCATTTATAACCTAAACCGGACTAGGATGACCACTTTATTACATTAAAAGGCCCAAGTGTATTATAACGGGTCGTGACCACTTGCCAAAGCTCGCTGAGTGGAGGAGGTGCTCGGAAACTAGTAGCACAAGGGGAAGGTGGTAAATTCACCCCACGCAAAACCCTGTGTTAAAGGGGGAAGATACGAGGTTGCTTAGGCTCCTCGTGTCACAAAATAAGTTGAATTAGTAATAGAATAACTAAGTAAAGATAATACACGGTTGTGTTTGTGGCACTGCAGATTGTGATGTGTTGGTGTGTGTATGTGCTATTATTTCATTATTATTCATTTCTGTTAGCTAACGGTTTGTACCGTGTTGTAGTTGATTTGTAGGTTAGGAAGACTGCAGAGTGAGCCGGATGGGTGATCAGTCGAGGGCTTCTGTACACTAGGTTGTTCGTGGGATATGGGAAGTTTTGAACTCGGATGTTTATGGATGTTGTTTTGTACTCGGTTATGTTTTTGTAAACCTTTTGATGTATACAATGTACAGTTTTATGTATTTGGTTTTAATCTAGTTGTGCCTTATTGTAAAATCTAGTGAACTTGTTGTTAGGCTAGGGTCAGGATCCATTGTGAGATCCTAGCCCAGTAGCGCCCCGAGTCCCGCGGATTTGGGGTGCTACAAAGTTGGTATCAGAGCCTTAGGTTGACAACAATGACACTTGTAATCTGCAATAAAGGTGGAGTAGATAGATAAACAGAACCCGAAAGGGGTCTGACTTTTGTAGAGGATTTTGGTTTTGAAACGAGTACAAATGTTTTAGGATAGTGTGTACATGAAGCCATCACCCTTCTAAGGATCTCGACAGTATATATATATATATATATATATATATATATATATATATATATATATATATAGGAAAAATGACCAAAAATAATACCAACAATTAGATATGAACTAAAAATAATACAAACTTTAAAAATTACTATTTAATGTATAAACTATTTCACATTAAACCAATTTTGATATGGGGTGAAAATCTAGCTAAATTTTATTACAAAAATCACCCACATATTTTTAAATCACACAAAATGACCCCTATATTTTATTTTCTTTCAAAAATCACCCATGTTATTTTTGTATACTTAACAAATTAGGTAAGAAAAATTAGTCATCACTTTATTTTTAATATTTAAGGTAGTTTATTCATTAAAAAAAAAGAAGTTATGAAAATGAAATTTTGGTTAATAGAACCATGTTTTTTGTCGTTATTGTTTTATGGGTGTAGTTTGAGAGAATAATCCATATTTATAGGTAAAACTTAACGAAAGAATATAATACTAATTTGAAAATTTGTGTAATTTAAAATTTTAAAATTTATATATTTAATGCAAATTTGTGGGGAAAAAAATATCTACATTTCATGTTTAGATTTTAAATATTCAAAAATCAATCTTATCTTATACCAAAAAATTGTGGGAATGTCACCAAGTATGCGTCTTTTAACCAAAATTTTATTTTTAAAGTGTTAAAACTTCTCAATCATTCTTATAGTTTTATTTTAAATAAATGGCCTAAAATATGTAAGAGTTAAGTGATAAATAACCTTTATTATATAATTCGTTAGGTATAAAAAAATTATATGGGTGTTTTGTGAAAGAAAATATAATGTAGGGGTAATTTTGTATGATTTAAAAAGTTATGGGCGATTTTTGTAATAAAATTGGCTATAACTTCACCTCATATCAAAATTGGTTTAATGTGAAATAATTTGTATACGAACTAGTAATTTTTAAAGTTTGTATTATTTTTGGTTCATACCTCATAGTTGGTATTATTCTTGGTTATTTGTCCTATATATATATATATATATATATATATATATATATATATATATATATATACCTATTATGTGCTGATGTGTTTGCATGTCATCTTAAGTATTATATCTATATATAGCCTTGTAAGATCAGGTGTGTATACACTACAGATGGCTCAAACTAGAGCGACATCTGCAGTGGGACCAGAGGAGACAAATTATGTCATGATTAGTAGATCCGAGTTTCGAGAATATATATGCCCATTGGAGGAAGTTGTAAGAGCTGATAGACCTACACCGAGTTTACCAACATCTGTGGGACCAACTAAAGCTTCCGGATCAAAGAGGAAATAACGGACCGAACTAGTGAGCGATGAAGCGGACATTTTAGGTGTTAGACAGAGTCGGGTACATGGACGTTCGAGTGATCCCTTGTCCACACGGACTTCTGGTAGGATGAGATCTTGTTACAACTGTGGGGAGTCCGGACACATGCGACCGGAGTGTGAGAGATCTTTAGTGATGTGCTTTACCTGTGGTAAGATTGGACATCGATCGATTTTCTGCCGACGAAACAGGATACCGCATCATCAAGTTTCCTCCCATGCTAAGGTTACTAAGGGTGAATGAAGAAGATCGAGTTACCCTATAGCCACACAGGTTGCGAAGACGGGACGATCGTGTTTCAACTGTGGTGATCCAGACCATTTGCATTTTGAGTGTCCCTTGACACCGATAACTTGCTTTACATGTGGCGAACTAGGCCATTTGGCTCCCTTTTGCCAACAAGGCAATGTTCCTTCTCACCAAGACTCTCCTCTTTCCGGTGCAAAAGGAGTAGAAGCAGAGACTATGGTGATGACCATATGAGCATATGTTTGAGTTTTGACTGATGATATGCAGTGGAGCCCCTGGCGTTAGCTGTTACAGGTACCATCCTTATTAATGGTTTACCTATGGAGTTTCGTTTGATGTGAGTGCTACGCACTCTTTGCTTTCTGATGCATGCATTGATAGTTTGACCTTAGATACAGTAGAGGGTAGACCTTTCTTGATAGGATTACTAGATGGGGGTCAGGTTAGAGGTACCATGTAATACCCCGAATCCGCAGGACTCGGAGTGCCACATTGGGCTAGGATCTCACAATGGATCCTGACCCTAGCCTGACAACAAGTTTACTAGACCTTACAACATGACACTGACAGATATAAAAACAAATACATAAAGCTATATAAAACTGTACAACTAAAAGGTACAACAACATAGCCGAGTACAAAACACAATGCCCTCACACAAGAGGTAACAAAAGATCATCCTCACGCAGGAGGGAAAAGTAAACAAACCCAAAAGCCCACACAACCTATGTACGAGACGTCCTCAGCCTGCCACTCTGCTAGATCACCCAACAGCATGCCTATCATGTGGGGCATCTACATCATGGTAATAAACCATTAGCTATCCATACATATATATAGAGTAATGCATAAGCACAATAACACTCAAGGTAAGATAAACACATCAACATGCTTTCACACATTTACCCATTTAATCATCTCAATATAATGGTCATGCACTCAAATCGTATAGATATAATATATATGGAACTATGTGATACGAGGAACGATACATCCTCGCCTCTGAGTCTGCTAGCCAACCATACTAGTATCGGTCACACAATCCGTGTACCCTATGGGAGTGGATTACGCCCTTCCTGTAAACCGGTATGGCCTGACTCAAGAGAACCTCCCAGACTCCACGGCGGGATGAAAGGGAAAGGCTATCACAACCACGCATACGGGGCAATCAATAAAACATAGGTCGGTATATACGACATCACATGCTATCATAGCAAACAATCAAAGCACACACCACTCATGCAAACACCCAATATAAGGATGGCAGCTAAGTAAGTCCTACAGACTTACCTCAACCTCGATCACAACTCAACCACGATCACGTCTACACTGGAGGGACAACACAACCTATAAACAGGGCATAAAGAGATATATCAATCTTCTAACATCATAAGGGTCACACCTAGACCCAAAGGGATCCAAAGGATCAACCTCATCCTCACTCACAACCTAAAGAACCTCGAAAGCCATACAAGGCATAAACCGATCACAACCTCATCAAAACTCAGCCTCACACATCTAGCATGATCCTAAGCACTCACACTAGGAAAGGAGGGAACAAAAGCACCCTAATGAAGGCCTAGAAGCAACACACACCTGCAGAACCAAGTGAAACACCAAGCTGGTGTAGGTGGCCGCAGGGGCGGCTAGGAGGTGGCGCACTGGCCGGCGCAGGGGCGGCTCAAGACAAGCGTTGGGGCGGCTGGTGTGCAGAAGACACCACTTCATCTCTTTCTTCACTCCTTCCTTCGATTCTCTACTCTTCTTCACTCCAATAGCAACATACAAATGTCACATACATATATATACATCAACACAAGCCAAAACATGGCTGGAACAAGATCAAATCATAAGGAAACTAAGCTATACTAAGGAAAGAGAGGAAAAAATTAAGAAAAGAGGAAAGAAGGAAGAGAAGCTAGGGAAGCTTACCAACCAAGCTCTCCAGGGGATCAACACAGCACCAACAACACCTCAAGCTGGCTCAACAAGGCACAACAACAACAACAACATCAAGCCAAGCAAAGCTATGCAAGATCTCACACAAAACTCACAAAACTCAAGCAAAGATTAACCAAAGTGATCCAAGGGAGAAGTGGAGAAGAAAGTGTACGTAAGGAGAGAGAGAGGTATGAGAATGGTAAACCTTCATCAAGAGGTAAGAGATGAAGATATATATAGAGGTAAAAGGGTAAAGCACGGGTCAAAGGGTCAAAGAAGACGGCTGCAGCACATAGAGCCGCGGGGGCGGACTCTATGAGCTGCCGGGGCGGCCCAGACAAACCGCAGGGGCGGTTCCAGGCTCACGCAGAGACGGTCCAGGCTAAACTCTGGCCCTCTGCTCACTCTCTCAGCAACTCAGCAACTCAGCAACTCAGCAACTAGGCTCTTACATCTCACTCCTCTTAAAACAAGTTCCGTCCCGAAACTTGCAAGATCCCAAAGCCTCTCGGACCCATAAGCCAAGGTATAACACACTCTCTCTATCGGAGGTATCACATCTCTGCTAAAAAGGTCAAAACCTATATCAAATCTATAACCTCATCACCAACATGGAGGAATCATCAACTCCAGAAAACAGGGCCATAACACTACCCAAAGGTGTAGAGGAATCACATCTCTCGCCATACCATATCACAAGGCATAGATGAAGCACATCTCTAGCTAAACATAACATAGACATAGAGGAAATACGTCTCTAGCCAAACCATAAGTATATACATCGCATGGAGGAATCACATCTCCAATGAAACTATGTCCATCAAAGTAGCATGGAGGAACAAACCATCTCCAGTTATAAACATAAGTCATACTCAAATAGCATGGAGGGAATCATCATCTCCAGCTATAACATACATCATGCTAGTATATCAAGATCTAATAAGATCATAAGGCACATCATCACTAGCATGGAATAAACACATCAAGGCATGTAAGTACATAAGCACATAAGCACATAAGCACATAATCACATACTCACCAAGATAGCACTAAGATCTACTCATCGACCCTAGGCGCATCTATCTCGGCATAAAACTCTATCCTCATCATAGGAATGTCCTTCGAATGCAGGCGTCTCACACCTTGTTCTAGGACTGCAATAGGATACTCAACAAAGGTGTGGTCTGGCTCCACCACCAAATCATCATAACTCACAATGTGCCTCGGATCTGGTATGTACTCTCTCAGCTGAGACACATGGAACACAAGGTGAACACCCTCTAATCTCGGAGGCAAAGCTAATCTGTAGGCTGCCCTCCCAACTCTATCCAGTATCTCAAAAGGACCGACACATCGGGGAGTCAACTTCCCCTTTATGCCAAAATGTCTAACGCCACGCGTTGGAGATAATCTCAACCAGACATGAGCGCCTACTCTGAACTCTAGAGGCCGACGCCTCTTGTCTGTATATGACTTCTGGCAACTCTGTGCAGCCAACATCCTCTCTCTAATCAGCACTACTCGAGCCATATTATCCTGAATCTGCTCTGGCGCTATCCCACTGATATTTCTAGGCTCATCCCAGCATAAAGGTGTACGACACCTACGTCCATACAATGTCTCATAAGGAGCCATCCCAATAGATGCATGCCAGCTGTTGTTTTATGAGAACTCTACAAGTGGGAGGTAATCGGACCATCCTTGTCCCCAATCCAACACACAAGCTCGCAGCATATCCTCCAGGGTCTGGATGGTCCTCTCAGACTGACCATCTGTCTGGGGGTGAAATGCAGTCGTGAAGTGTAGACTCGTCCCCAAAGCAGTCTAAATCTACTGCCAAAACCTCGAGGTAAACCGTCCATCTCGATCAAAGACGATCGTCCTCGATACACCATGGAGTCTCACTATCTGTCTAGTGTACTCCTCAGCTAATCTACTCACTAGCCACGTCTCTCTGATAGGAATGATACGCGCCGTCTTCGCCAGTCTATCAACAACAACCCAAATGTCATCAAAACTCCTACTAGGTCTCAAACCAGTCACAAAATCCATGGAGACGTCCTCCCACTTCCACTGCGGCACTGGCAGTGGATGGAGCTCACCTCCAAGTCTGCAATGCTCCATCTTGACCTGCTGGAAGGTCGCACACTGAGCCACAAATCTGGCTACATCGGGCTTCAGCCCTCCCCACCAATATGAACGTCTCACATCATGGTACATCTTACTCGTACCTGGATGTACAGAGTAAGGTGTACAGTGAGCCTCCTGTAAGATCCTCTATCTCAATTCTCCAACGGCAGGAACACATATGCGATCATGTCGCCTCATTACTCCATAAGCTCCAACAGAAAATTGTGGTGCCTCTTCACGAGACATCCTCTCTCTAATCCTCATCAGGGTCGGGCAGGTCCCCTGCTTCTGCTGGATCTCATCCAACAGAGCAGGTAAAACCTCTAAAGCATATAATGGAGGAAGGTATGGATGTTTCTTGTGATGCAGATATACGGAGCTTAAAGGCACTTGAAGAAGATCCAGGAGCTAAGATTGAAAAATTAATCCAGGAGAAGAGAATCTCCAGTTTCGGTCCCTGTTGTAGTACCTCGACCGAGGCACTTTCTGGACCAAGCGAGGTGTTCTTGACAGAAGAACATCTCGGTCACCCTCTCTGGACCTCGACCGAGGTCGCAAGCGAGATGATGTCAACTGAGAATAACAAACTTCTTACTCCCTTTTCTGAAATTCATCCTCATTTGGTGGAACAATTTCTCCACCAAACTTCTGATAATAATGGGCCTTGGTATGCTGACATTGTTAATTATCTTGTTTACTAGGAAATACCACCCGGATTGACTCACGCTCAAAGGAAGATATTCTTTAAAGATGTACGCCATTACTATTGGGATGAACCTCTACTATTTAAGAGAGGTCCGGATGGGATGCTTCGAAGATGCATTCCGGAAGATGAAGTTACTAGTGTCATATGGCATTGCCACTCGCTTCCTTGTGGAGGGCATGCTAGCGCTCACAAAACGTTCGCCAAGATATTACGTTCCGGTTTCTTTTGGCCTACACTATTTAAGGATATGCAAACGTTTGTTGTCTCTTGTGATGCATGCCAAAGAACAAGGAACTTATCTAGGAGGAACGATATGCCACTCAATAACATACAGGAGGTTGAGATCTTTGATGTATGGGGAGTTGATTTCATGGTACCTTTCCCATCATCCGGAGGAAACCTCTACATTCTCCTAGCTGTCGACTACGTCTCTAGATGGGTTGAAGCCATTGCCTCTCCCACTAATGACACCATGGTGGTTGTGAAGTTCTTTAATAGGACTATCTTTCCACGTTTTGGGACTCCACGCATCATCATCAGCAATGGGGGGACACATTTCATCAACCGGAAGTTTAAGGCACTTATATCGAAGTATGGGGTAACCCACAAGGTAACAACCCCTTATCACCCTCAAACTAGTGGACAGGTCAAGATCTCGAATAGAGAAATTAAAGCAATCTTGGAGAAGACCGTCTCTAGGACGAGGAAGGATTGGTCCATGAAGTTGGACGACGCTCTTTGGGCCTATATGATCGCATTCAAGACTCCCATTGGTACCACCCCCTATAATCTGGTATATGGGAAGTCTTGCCATCTGCCCGTTGAGCTAGAACACAAAGCGTATTGGGAAATTAAATGGTTGAACTTCGACATCAAGGAAGCCGGTGAGAAGTGGCTATTGGATATCAATGAGCTGGAGGAGTTGCGTTTCAACACTTATGAGAATGCCAAGATCTACAAGGAAAGAACAAAGAAATGGCACGACAAGCGTATCATCCCTAGGGAGTTCAAAGAAGGAGATTTAGTTCTACTCTTCAACTCCCGCCTTCGCCTCTTTCCAGGTAAGTTAAAGTCTAGATGGAAAGGACCTTATGTTATGAAACATGTTTTCCCTTATGGTGTAGTCGAGATCTGGGGAGAAACAAGTGGAAGATTCAAGGTCAATGGTCATAGACTTAAGAAATACAAACCGGAGGTCCCAGTTGAGGAGATTGCACCACTATACCTTGTTTAAAGATGCCGTACGTCCAGCTAGCGACCTTAAACCAAGCGCTTCTTGGGAGGCAAACCAAGGTATTGCTTTCTTTTCCCTTTTCTAGTCTAGCTTTAGATAGTTTGCTTTTGCTTTGCTTTGCTTTGTTTTTGGCGTCCTAGACAGAAAACAAGTAATCTCTAAGGAAGGAATACAACCCAGGAGCAACACTGGAAGGACAGAAGTTCGAGAAATTGAGAAGACGGAGTTTGACTGAGACACATCTCGGTTGCTGTCAAACCACCTCGACCGAGATGATTCTTGAGCAACCGAGGCGACTAGGGCTGACAACATTCCACCTCGGTCCAGTCAGTACCACCTCAACCGAGGTGACAGCAGATTCAGTGATGGGTATAAAAGGAGGAACGGTTTCTCTCTCTTCCCTCCCTCACCTTCTCGACCGCGGCGCTAATCTCACCTCGCTTCTTCGATTCTCACTCGTTTTTGACGATTTTTGCTTCGGTTCTGAGAGGAAAGGGTAGAAGAACGAAGTGCAAGCAAGAAATTGCAACAAAAACGCCTCGAATCCACCGAATCTGGGGTAACAAAACCGAAAACCCTAACTTCTCGTCTTTTACTCATTTTGGAAGAAATTGGCTTTGGTTGCCAATTATTTTTGTTGGAAAAGGATTAAGTACCCCTTAGGAACAATCTGTAGTGATATTGGGGGAAAAGAACTGAATTCTAGAGAGTTGAAATCGAACAGCTTCACACCTCGGTCCAGTCGACCTGCGCCTCAGCCGAGGTGATTCTTGAGAATTGTCAAGGCAACCGAGGTGGTCTGACAGATAAAAAAAAAGAGTTCTAGGTCTGATAGACAACTTGTTCTGAGGGATGGATCTTCCCCTTCTCCTTCTTCTTCTCAGCCTTCTGTACCGGTGATACACGAGCGTCACCAGGCCGACTACGCCGCATCTGTACGCGCCATGTGGTTGTGCCGCGGTTTTTGGACATCTCCGCTTTCGATTGCTTATATGTTACGGAGGATCTGAGACGGATGGTCTCGATGGTAGGGTTGGAGCAGTTTATGGAGATCAGAGCTCCGGCCTACCTCGAGCCCACACTAGAGTTTGTGAGCTCTGTGACTCACCTGCCTGCAAAGCAGGCCATCAAGTACCGGTTGCTGAACTGGAACTATCTAGTACAGATGGACCAGTGGAGAGAGGTCTTCGGCTTCCCGACCCTGACAGTTACTGATTTCCCCTCTCGAGCTGTAGCTCGCTAGTTCTGGGGACAGATAACTCACGTAGTTGAGCATGTTGACAGGTGGAGACCTGGAGACTCCATGGAGCGGATCATCTTCCACCTCGCTTTCAGACTCGCCCACAGGATATTCAGCGAGACACTTTCTGGCGCGTACTGAGACCCCCCAGAAGGTTAGATAGGGGGAGCTTTTGAGTTTGTTTTGCATGGTGACTAGGAGTGTGCCTGATTTCGGTGCCTTGCTAGCTGAGGATCTGCACCGGATCAAGGCAAAGGGGAGAGGAGACATCTGCTGCGGAGGTCTAGTGACCCATATAGCTACAGTGATGGGATTGAATTTGAGTGCTTGTACACTGGTGGCGGCTGCCAAGCTGCTAGGGCTGCAGGAGATGATCACCAGGAGGATTCTGGTTCCTCGTGGACTTACTACGCCATATGTGGCGATGCCTTGGGAGCAGACTGCCCCTCAGGGTATTAGGTGGTCATCCTAGTTTTCTGTCTGTGACCCTCAGTACTGGTCCACTTCATGGACTCCATACATTGAGGACGCTAGAGACGCAGCAGTGCAAGCATAGGAGGATGAGGATGAGGAGGACGATGGCGGTGCTGCCATGGAGACAGGGACAGATACAGCAGGTCCTAGCGTACCAGTCGTCGATCTGGACGACGAGGAGATTGAGGAGGAGGCAGCTGCACCACCATCACGTCCTGCCAGGCGTAGAGTCCGCAGACAGCGAGATACCGTAACTCACAGACGGATAGACGAGCTGACGGATCAGATGATCGACTCTTACGCCGCTCTATCCTTGAATATGTTGGAGATGAGGGAGAGCCAGCACTACCAGCGCCGGATGTTGGAGATACAGTTTTAGCACACTATGGGCTACCCCTTTGATCCATCCCTGTACCCGTACGTGCCATATCCACCACCACTACCAGCAGATCAGGACTAGAGCTTGTAGGGATTTCTTTTTATTTATTTATTATGCAGCTCAGCTTATGTTCGGTGAGTACACTTCTTCTAGACTTATTTTGACCATTGGGACAATGTGTCCCAAGTATGGGGTATTTGGATGTATGATTTGACATTATGTGTATGCTTGTATGACTATATTCGGATATTATTGTTTTATCTTGCTCTATGTGTTTATCTGAGACTACATGCATGCATACAGGTTATTTGAATGAGAAAAACGTCAAAATCTGGTTAAAGAAAATTTTTTTATGACCTCGACCGAAGTGATTTTGACCAATCGAGGTGCAGTACCTCGGTTGACTTAGAACATCTTGATCGAGGCGGTTTAACTGAGAAAGTTTTCGAAACGATTTTGTGCTTCTTATCTGGATATGATCTCAGTGAAAATTTTGTTTGCATACTGGTTTTGAAATCTTTATATGTTTGAAAGGTTTTATGATATGTTTAAGTTGCTAAATTCTTTGTTTGAAACTTATGGCATGTTTAATACTTTGTTTTTATCAAAATTATGTTGAATTTGAAGGTTGACACCACATGATGAGTTCTCTCACTTTCTTCCTGGGATGATTAAGGAAATTCATTCTCTTATCTTCTTCTTCTTCTTCTTCTTCTTGATCATGCTTTAGCCCCTCATATACATATTTGCCTCCCTTTACCTATCCGGGAATTTGGAAGCAAGCAAGAGAAAAGCAAGTGAAAGAAAAGTTGAGATGTTGGCTGGAAGTTAGAAAGAAACAAATAGGTTTGGGGAAGTCAATCATGATGATGAGTAACTCGGCACCATTCACATATCCGGTTGTTTGTGTCTTGCCAAAGTCGGATTGAGCGATATTCCTAACGGGTCATGGTATGTGCATCAAGGGTTTGAGGCATCTCGAGAAATTGATGATTGCTGATCTCTTAGGTTTCGGTTATTGTGCACCTCTGTCCATGCATCCCAAAAAGTAAAAAAGTAAAAAAAGCAAAGCTTATTGGTGGAAGATGTTGAAGTTCAAAGCAAGTGAAGTAAAGATCCTTTTCCCGGATTCTAGCACCACATTCCCTATATACATCCCACCCTCACACGTTTCTTGACCTCTTTTGAAAGCCCTTGAGACCTCGAGCTTGTTGATTGACTTGGTGATTTAAACTGGATTATACATGATTAATTTCGATAATTATGATTTATTATGCATTCTATGATTTTATGCAACGATGAACAACTTCCTTATATTTATAAAATGTTTTGAGCATGTTTTGATTTTAAATTCCATGAAGCATTCTCTTAGAGTGATCTATGATTGAAGCACACCACCTAAATGTTTTGAAATACTTTTCATTGATGTTTATGACTTATAATCCATTCTATCTTGTACTTAAGATTTGGAACTTGCTTGGGGACAAGCAAGGGACAAGTATGGGGTATTTTGATAGCATGAGTTATAGTCTATATTTTGGGACCTGTTTAGACGTTTTATCTTCAATAACTGCATGTTTGAATGTATATTATGTGATTATATTGTCATTTCATCTACCTTTGCGGGAATCGGGATCTACACCAAGTTTCGTTGTAATCGTAAGTAAAATGACACGTTTTGCATCAAAATGGAGCTAAAGGAGCTAAGGAGTCATTGGAGCTACATTCAGGAGCTTAAAGAAGAACCCAGGAAGCATGGAAATGGATTAAAGATTTACTTTGGACCAGATTTGAGAGATTTCACCTTCAGCAGGGATTCACCTCGGTCAGCTACAGTACCACCTCGACCGAGATGATCTAGAGGAGCGCCCCGACCGAGGCGAACACTCTGACGCGGCGAGATATATTTTATTTGGCTGAGATCTTTTATTTTTGGAAGGAGAGATCTTATATTTTTGGGCTGGATTTCTGGAAGGAAGATAATATATTTTAGGGATCTATTTATGAGATATGGATATATTTTATTAGGAAATTATCTTTTTAAGATATTTTATCTTTGGAAGATAATTCTTCTATATAAAAGGTTGGATTTTCCACAAGTTCAACCATGCTTAGAGGCCGAGAGCATCCAGCAGTTAGGAAGGATTTTTGGAAGCTTTGAAGGAAGGAAGGAAGATTGAAGATCAATCTAGGAAGGATTAATAGCTTATTATAGCTTTTGTGAAGGGTTTTGTAAGACTTTCTTAGATTCCCTTCTTGTTGATTTGCCTTGTTGGATTTGTGATCCAAGGAACGCTTATTTGTTTGATATTTGATTCAGTTATTGAAGCCTTGTTTTTAAGGTTTTTGTTTTCAAATATTCATTCTCTTCCCATATATTTGATTATTGCTTTCATAATGATGAGTGGCTAATTTCTTTGTGCGATTCTAGGGTGATTGGCTGAAGGTTGTGGGAAAAACAATGATAGAATAATCTTAAATTCCAGTAGGACCCTGAAAGCTCGAGTCTTTATCCTTAACCCTAGAACATCTGGTTCAGTCGATGAACATCTCGGCCGGGGTGGAACTTGACTGACCGAGGTGACTTATCTGATCTGAAACTGAAAGTTAAGTGTTATAGTTTGCCAAATCCTATTCTTATTACACCTTTCCTGGTTCAATGCTAGCCTAGGATGAGACTTACCCGGTAATTCCTTTGTTTGTTTACCCATGATCATAAGTGTAGGTAATAAAGGTTTATCCTTTATTGGGGTTTGAGTGTGCCTTCATTCCATCTTTGTGAGTTAGCCTGAGACTTACCCGGCAAAGGTTGATTCTATTCCCTTAGTTGGTTTGTTGGTTTGAGATTATAGTTCCTTTCCTTAGTACCTTGAGACTTACCCGGTAATAGGTTCTTTGGTTTGGGATTTGTGAGTAGTGAGACTTACCCGGTGATCTATTCCGCTTTAGTAACACCTTCCCTTTGCAAAACCTTATCTTTGTCCGCTTATCTTGAGATCTTAAGTTGGAACCACAACTAGATGCTTTAATCCCTAGAATTTGCATATTTCCTTAATTGACTATATTATCATCTTTGATTGCTTTCGTTGCTTTTGTGGTTAGTTGTAATATTGACAACCTATACTTGCTTTGTTTCACCTAAGTCCTTGAGATCGACACTAGAGCTAATACTAACCGGGTTCGGGCCGGATCCGGACCGGGCTTTTCCTATTTTTTTGTCCGGATGTCCGGGTCGGATCCGGGCTAAGCTCGGGATCCGGGCTTCTATTCGTGTCCGTACCCGTCCGGATGTCCGGGCCGAGCTGTCCACCAGGTACCCTTAAGATTTTAAAGATTTTAGCAATAGTAATATCATTAGTAATTTAGTAGTATCCATAACATATATCATTAGCAACTAAACTATGATTTTAAAGATTATAAATCCAGCACATATCCATAGCAGAATACAGATCAAGTAATGTATCACATATTAGTATATTACATATAGGTTGAATGGCTGATATAACACATATCAAGAACAAGAAGAAGAACACGTGAAAGAGAAATAAAAATAGAAGCAAGTGAGAGACGGTTCGGACACTCGAACAAAAGGGTCAAACAAGATTAATAACTAATCCGGCGTAATAAGGTCGAACACTTGAACAAAAGCAAGTGAGACAAGCTGAAGGTCGACAATCCGGCGAGAGAAGCAAGTAAGAGATGCCGAAGGTCGAGAATAAGGCGAGAGAAGTGAGTGAGACGTCGGGATATGAGATTGAGAGAGAATCCGTCGAGAGAAGGGTGAAGAACTGAATGTCTTGACTCTTGAAGGACAGTGAGAGGTCGAGTGAGGATGGGCAAGTGAGAGATGTTGGTCGGCGGTCGCTGAAGTTCAAGTGCTAGGGTTTTCTTAAGAAGTCGAGTGAGAGGTGAGTGTCAAATGAGAAATGAGAGACGCTTAAGTACTACGGGTATTAGGGTTTCCTTAAGATTATTTATTTTTTTAAAAAATAATCCGGGCCGGACAAGCAGCCCAACCGGGCTTTGCAGGCTGTCCGGATCCGGCCCGGATGTCCGGCCGGGCCGGGCTTTTCATCTTGTCCGTACCATCCCATTTTTGCGGGCGGGCGGGCCGGGCCGGTCAGGACAACCCGGAGTATATCAACTCTAATCGATACCCCGAAATTCTTACTTTTACTACGATTGACCCGTACACTGTGGGTTTGCATCCTTGTTTTAAGCATACATCTTGGGTTATAAATTTAAAGCTTGCACACACCATTTGGAGCGAACACCGGGGTTATGCCAGAGGCCGTGGGATCACCCGTGGTTTCTCCAGAAAGTCCCTTAGTTGTTGATCAACCTTCAAGGAGTCTTGGAGAGTCTTCAATGGCTTTGGACTCATCTAATGTGGAGCTATATGGATCACATCCAACTTATAAAGGTCCTCCTAAACTTGATCTCAAACCTCTCCCTTCTCATTTAAAGTATGCTTTCCTTGGTTCAAATTCTACTTATCCCGTGATTGTGAATGCATCTTTGAATGATGATGAGCTTGATAGATTGTTGAAAGAATTGAAATTGCATAGGAGAGCTATTGGATACACCATTGATGACTTAGTTGGTATTGAACCATCCTTGTGCATGCACAAAATCTTGATGGAAGACAACCATAAACCTTCAATTGAACCTCAAAGAAGATTGAACCCTATTATGAAAGAGGTAGTCAAGAAAGAGATCTTAAAATTGCTAGATGCGGGAATCATTTTCCCGATTTTGGATAGTAAATGGGTTAGTCCCGTACATGTTGTTCCTAAGAAGGGTGGTATGACCGTAGTAACTAATGAGAACAATAAACTAATCCCAACTAGGACGGTTACGGGGTGGAGAATGTGTATTGACTATAGGAAGCTTATTGTTACCTCTAGGAAAGATCATTTCCCTCTTCCCTTTATTGACCAAATGCTAGAAAGGTTAGCTCAACATTTGCATTTTTGTTACCTAGATGGTTATAGTGGGTTTTTCCAAATTCCTATTTACCTGGATGACCAAGAGAAAACAACATTTACTTGTCCTTGGGGAACATTAGCATATAGGAGGATGCCATTTGGGTTATGTAATGCACCCACGACCTTTCAAAGGTGTATGATGTCTATTTTTTCTGAATATATTGAGAATATTATGGAAGTTTTTATGGATGATTTCTCGGTGTATGGCTCTTCATTTGATAATTGCTTGGCTAATCTATCTTTGGTATTGAAGAGATGTGAGGAAACTAATCTTGTGTTGAATTGGGAGAAATTCCACTTCATGTTGAGTGAAGGCATAGTGTTGGGACACTTGGTATCCCACCGTGACATTGAGGTTGATAGAGAAAAGATAGAAGTGATAGAGAAGTTGCCACCACCCACCTCGGTGTAAGGGGTAAGGAGTTTCTTAGGACATGCCGGTTTTTACCGGAGATTTATACAAGATTTCTCTAAAATTTCTAAGCCTCTCACTAACCTAATAATGAAGGATGTTGAGTTTTTTTTCTCCAAGGATTTTCTTGAAGCGTTTTGTAGGTTGAAAGATGTTTTGATCTCCACCCCTATCATGCAACCTCCGGATTGGAGCTTACCATTTGAAGTTATGTGTGATGCGAGTGATGTGGCTGTTGGGGATGTTTTAGGACAAAAGAAATATGGGCTTACACATGCCATCTACTACGCTATCAAGACGCTAGATAATGCCCAACTCAACTATGCCACAACCGAGAAGGAGTTGCTAGCGGTAGTGTATGCCTTTGAGATGTTCCGGTGATATCTTGTTGGAGAAAAGGTTATTGTGTACACGGATCATGCTGCAATCCGTTATCTCCTCACAAAGAAGGATGCCAAGCCTCGCCGCATTCGGTGAATCCTTCTCCTCCAAGAATTTGACTTGGAGATTCGGGACAAGAAGGGCTCCGAAAATTCGGTAGCGGACCATCCTAGTAGGCTACCACCATTGGAGATTGGAAGAGATGACATCCCGATTGATGACTCATTCCGGGATGAACAATTGCAAATGATGGAGGAGTGCTTACTTCAAGTGTCTAGAGGGAGTGAGCCATGGTATGCGGATATAGTGAACTACCTTGTGTGTGAAGAGGTGCCACCCGGTTTGTCATATGCCCAAAGGAAAAAGTTTTTCAAGGATGTGAGGCATTAATATTGGAGCGAGCCTCTCTTGTTTAAGAGAGGACCGGATGGTGTCTTTAGGAGGTGCATTCCTGAGGATGAGGTGGAGAGTGTGATCCGCCATTGCCACTCCTTTCCATGTGGAGGCCATGCTAGCTCACACAAAACGTGTGCAAATGTATTATAATCCGGTTTTTATTGGCCTAACTTGTTTAAGGATGTGTAGAATTTTATAGTAGCTTGTGACGCTTGCCAAAGGACGAGAACCATCTCAAGAAGGAATGAGATGCCCTTGAACAACATACAAGAGGTTGAGATCTTTGATGTTTGGGGTGTGGATTTCATGGGACCACTCCCTTCTTCATGTGGTAACCTCTACATTCTCTTGGCGGTGGATTATGTGTCAAGGTGGGTGGAAGCAATCGCCTCTCCCACAAATGATGCCAAAGTAGTGGTGCGGTTCTTCAACCGAGTCATTTTCGCTAGGTTTGGAACACCAAGAGTGATCACAAGTGATGGAGGGAAGCATTTCACCAATAGGAACTTTGGGACACTTTTGGCTAAGTATGGGGTGACTTATAAGGTGGCCACACCTTACTATCCCCAAACTAGTGGCCAAGTGGAGATCTCCAACCGGGAGATAAAATGAATACTTGAGAAGACGATTTATAGGACAAGAAAAGATTGGGCTATGAAGCTTGATGATACTTTGTGGGCATATAGAACCGCCTTCAAAACACCAATTGGCACCACACCCTACAAGCTAGTTTATGGCAAGTCTTGCCACCTTCCGGTGGAGATGGAGCATAGGGCATATTGGGCCATAAGGTGGCTGAATTTTGACCTCAAGGAAGCCGGTGAGAAGAGGTTGCTAGACATTAATGCTCTTGAGGAGATCCGGTTGGATGCTTATGAAAATGCCCGGATTTAGAAGGAAAGGACCAAGCGTTGGCATGACAAACGCCTAATCCCAAAGGAGTTGAGTGAAGGTGACTTAGTCCTTCTCTTCAATTCAAGGCTGCGGCTCTTCCCCGGAAAGCTAAAGTCAAGATGGACGGTTCCTTATGTGGTGAGGAAGGTCTTCCCCCATGGAGCGGTTGAGATATGTGGGGAGCATTGTGGAAATTTTAAGGTGAATGGGCACCGTTTGAAGAAGTATATCCCGAAAGCTCCGGTGGATATGATTGCCCCACTTCACCTTGAGTGAAACGCTCCCGAATTTGGTCAAGCTAATGACCTTAAAGAAGCGCTTAATGGGAGGCAACCCATTGACACATATCTTTCCCTTTTTCGTTTTTTGTTTTCATTTTCGATTTTTGCTTTTGCTTTTGTTTTGGTGTGTTTGTTTTCTTTGTCTTTGTGTTCTAGAGTCTAGGAAACATGGAAGTCTTGCAAGGCATGAGGAGGATGATGATGATCCCGCATCAAACGTGGGTGGAGCGGACGTGGTACTTGGACGGCTTGCGGTGCTTAGCGCAGGTCCCGACACCATAATGAACATCAAGAGCTCTCCACCACCTTTGATTGATCATCCACCATCATTCCACATGAGTGAACCAAAATACCGAAAACACCATTTTTACATTGTGAGGACTCTCTTTCACTTCTTTATTTTATTTGCACATTAGGGACAATGTGTTTTTAAGTATGGGGTGGGGTTTTCATAATCATTTGCATGATTGCATCTAGGACAGTTTCATATTATTGTCACATGTTTCATTAGCTTTTGCATTGTACATATTTATCTAAAAAATTAAAAAAAAATCAGAAAATTTTAAAAAATTTTGTGCTTCATAGTTTAGATATGACCCTCATGATGAGATTGTTTGTGAATTGGCTATGGATGGCCTTGTGTGTTGAATGGATTTATGCATATATGGACTTGAAATACTTTTCTTGAATCCTATGTATGAATTGTGATTTTGATGCTTGCCTTGATTGGATTGAGAATTGATGGTCGAAATTACATGCTAGTTCTTGCACATCATCTAGGAATGATTAAGGCAATTCATCTCTCTCCTTCTCATCTTGATCATGTTGTTTGAGCACCTCACTTAATTAAACATTTGACCTCTTTTGACCCATCCGGGAATAGGAGCATGCTAGTGTGTTGAGTGTGTGAAAAGACAAGTGTGGGGTGAAGTTGTTGATGAATGAATGTTGTGAATGAAGTGCTGAATTTCTTATGAAAGTGTGGAAAAGATATAGGTTTGGGGACTTTGGTTTTGATGACGAGTAACTCGGCACCATTCACATAATCGGGTGTTTGTGCCTTGCCAAAGTCGGATAAACCGAATGTCCTAACGAGCCTTGGTATGTGTGCCCGGTGTGAGGCACCTCGAAAAAATCCCGAGGTCCACTAATAACCAAGGTTTCGGCTTTTGTACATCAATGCCATTGTCTCAAAAATAAGTGAAAGAAAAAGAAAATGAAAAAGAAAAGAAAAGAAAGAAAAGATGGAGAAAAATATACACTTGTGGGGAAGTTGATCAAAAATGAAATTGTGGAGTTAGTTCCTTTCCCGGATTAGCATCACATGATCTAAAAAAATTCCCACCTATAACAACGTTTCTTGGCCTCTTATTTCCTAAGTCCCTGTGACCTATTTGCATATGTGTATGACTTAGTGATCTAGATTGGATATTCTCATGATCATCTTAACTTCTTCATTTTCACCTTTCATGCATGCTTTCGAGTTAAGTACAATTGTCTTTCCATGCCTTCATTCATTTAATACATGATTGCTTGTCCATTGCCATGAAACATGATTATGAAGGTCATCCATCTTATGAAGCACAATTCCAAAAAGATTTTATTTTCTGTTTTTCTGCGTTCATAAATCATGCCATCTCGTAGCCTATAGTTGGACCTTGCTCGGGGACGAGCAAGTGACAAGTATGAGGTATTTTAATGACACGATTTATGACGTTAGTTTAGGCATTCATTTAGATAGTTTTTCCCATTATTCATGCATGGTTTGGCATTAATTCATGACGTTTACGCTTAATTCATGCATATTGTCGAAATAGACGTCTACACGAACTCTTGTCGGTTTTTAGGCATTTTGGGGAGCTTTTGGAGCTTAATCGATACATTTGAGGATCATTCCTTGTGATGACACACTTCCGGACTCATTAAGGAGAAAGGTAGGAGCAAAGAAGAACACATAGGACCTTGTTGGTGCATGCCTTGCTCCAACTCATGGCTTAATGATCCAAAGAGAGTTGAACAGGGGATTCCACGGCCCAGAGGCCAGAACCACGCCCGTGGTTTTGGCCGTGGTTTTCTCTAGAAAGCTTTGACACGTGTCCCACGATCTCTCACACATCATCATTATCCACATTGGGAATTCTTGGAGAAGAAGAAAAACACTCTCATTTTGGAGGAAGAACAACACATCAAGATAGAGATTTAGAGTGAACTTTTGAGTGACTTTTGTTGAGAACATTTGAAAGCATTATAAGGAACGTTTTGGAGCTATGTTTGAAGGGTTGTAAGTCTTGTTTAATCTCATATTCAGCTAAGACTACTTGTTCATTTTCATTTTCATCTCATTTTCTTGCTATGGAAGCCATGAATGTTTGCTTGTTGAGTTTGAATCTAAAAATGCATGTTGTTGGCTAAATAGTTGTGATTCTAGGGTAATGGAATGATGGTTATGGCTTGGACTATGATAGAATAGACTTGAATGTACCTTTGGATGATTTGCTTGCTCGAACCTAACCTCTGATGAAAACCACAACATGTTCATGTGATTCCACGCCCGTGGTTCTGTATGATCTACCCGTGGTTTGTTCTGTTGTGCTTGTATTGATGAATCTGAATGTTAGGATGTTAGATTGTTGAAATCCTAGTGTTTGTTAAGCATAATCTAGCCTAGGGTGACCTAATGCTAGCAAACTAAGTGAGGGAAGAGACTTACCCGGTAATTCTTGATCTTAGATACCAAAGATGATGAACTCTAGGATTAGTGAGCCTCACAAGCCGCTATTGGACTGAGTGTGTTAGGATTGATGCTTAGGACTTGCCTTCCCGAGACTTACCCGGTAAGGAGAGGTTTTACCCCTAGATAGCAATCCGGTTTTTGTAGAATTCCCAACCTTAAGCTCCTAGAGACTTTCCCGGTAATAGGACCTTAGGTGAGGGACCATGAGACCTACCCGGTGATTGATCCCATTTGAGAAATACCCTTTTCCAAACATACGGTAGCTTGTCCAAGGTTGATTAGAAGCTTGAGTCCAATGCCATAACCGGAAGTCCTAATCCCTAGAATCCTCTTTTCTCTCTTTGATTACATATCTTGTGTTTGAGTTGCTAGCTTGAGTCATTTGTTTGATTATAATCTTGCATGATTTGTGATCTTTGCTTGATCACCACAAAAACAAAACCCAAAAATATCATGATTTTCATTTCTTTATTTCCTTCTCTTTTGTTAGACTAGATTTGCACTTTTCATGATCACTTGTTTGATTTGATTTCACCTTAGTCTTCGTGTTCGACCTCGGAATACTATCCTTGCTACAAAACAACCCATACACTGTGGGTTCGCTAGGAGTTAGGAAATTATATCGAGTTATAAATTGTAAGACTTTTGTGCTATACGTTTCTAGTGTAACAGTAACACTAATACTAGAGGAGTTCAAGGCCGAGTTTTTGAGTTGAGGAGCGTTGAGGAGTAGACAGCACCAACCACTACAGGTACCATTCTGATGAATTGTTTACATGTTAGAGTACTTTTTGATACGGGTGCTACACACTCATTTATTTCCGATGCATGCGTAAAATGTTTGGCCTTAGATACGGTAGAGGGGATACCCTTTATTATAGGGTTACCCGATGGTGGTAGGGTTAGAGGTACCCGCCAGATATACGATTATCCCATACGTCTGAGAAATCGCGATTGACTTGTAGACTTCTTTGTCATGTCGTTAGTACATGAGGAAGTCATTTTAAGGATGGATTGGATGGACTACATGGTGCGGTTTTGAATATTGGTAGGCGAACTGATAGGTGATGAAATTACTATCATTTAGGTTAGTTTTTAGAGTCTTTTTATCATATTAGAGTCGTTTTATGCTACTAGCTCCTTGGTCCAGAAGAAGAAGACTGAAAGAAGATAAAAAAGAAGTTATAAGCACTTGGGAGTTGAAGACCATTCACGAAGCAAAGCTTCTGGTGCCTCACCACCCCCGCGGAGCAATGTCACCGCCTCAACGGGTGACACTACACTCCGAAACGCAGCCTGTGCCTTCGCCAGTGCCCGGAACGAAGACTGTCACCGCCCCTGCGCCCCTCCACGGCGCCCCTGAGGGTGACTTATCCTGGAGAAGCAAAGAACGGCGCCCCTGCGCCTCTGCCTGCGTCTCACCCTACGGAGCTGTGAAGCCAAAGAGTTAGTGTCACCGCCCCTGCGTTAACACTGGGCCGCCCCTACGGCTCGACATCAGAAGCGACATAAAGATGAAGAGTCAGGCGTTTGAAGAACATTAAAGATCCGTCCCTGCGGAATTGCCAGGCCGCCCTTGCGGTTGTGCGACAGAGACTTTACTCCGGCTGTTTACACCACCTTTATGACATTAAAGGTGGCTGTTTAGGCCGGCCATTTAATCCTATTTAGTATCATTTGTAGTATAAATAGACCTATGGCTGATTGCTAGAATCATCCATCATTTCCCCATTTTATTCTCTCTTTTCTCTTGCTTCCTTTGTGTAATGAGCGTCTAGATTCCTTGCTACATTGGGTTGTTTTGAAGCTGTATTGCTGCTTTGGTTGTAAGTACCTTTTAATATAAGTTTTATTCAGTTCATGTTTTATATTCCTTGAGCTTTATTTGTCTAATTACATGTTTTCTTATCACTTAAGATTGATCACATTAGTGTTTAAATCACATGTAAAGAACTAGGATTAATAGACTCCGGGTTCGGGTCTTTAATCTAGTAGAAACCTTAGATAAAAACTGGTTGTAATTACTTAAGGAAAAAGGAATATAAATATAAAGAAAAGTTTAATGGTTTTAATCTTCTCTTTATATCCCTTTGTCTTTGTTTGAAAGCTAATTTGTGATTTGTTCTTGTAGGTTTACGGAACACTAAACTTGTTAATTTGTGTTGATGCCGGTTGGCTCAACACATACATATGATCAAGACGGGAACATTACTTGAAAACTTATAAAAGGAACCAACCAAAGTAGTTTTGCATGCTAAGAATCAACCTAGTGTAGATCATTTTCATTCATCTTTTTCATCTTGTTACTTGTGTTCTTGTTTTGCTCTGCATCAATTGTGTCCAAACCCCCCCTTTTTACTTCGTTTTTAAAATCAATAATTGAATCAAATAAAAATATCACCAAACTCTCTTGGGTTCGACCCTTGATTTTCCACTATATTTGTTCTAGTGTTAAGTCGGGATTTATTTTGATAAGATAAACGACCAAAGGAAAAGTATCTTGCCAAATTTTGGCGGCGTTGCCGGAGAGTTTAGTTGTGTTTTTATTATTCTATTAATGATTATTGGTTTGGACCGTTTTTATGGTTCAAATCTGTGCTACTAACTCCGGAATTTCTCCTTTTGATCCAGAAATTGAGAGGACACACATCCGGCGATGTAGACAACACCAACTCCAACAAGAGATGGATGACCGTACCCTTTGCCAACTCACTCAGCCGAACTTGACTCAACAACCTCTTGCGGTTACTATACCGGCAATAGGGGAAGGAATCAACTTCGAGCTCAAGCCGGGTCTCATTCACTTGCTCCCATCCTTCCATGGGCTGAGTGGAAAATACCTCATCAAACACCTTGGGAAGTTTCATACTGTATGTATGAGCATGAAAACGGCCAACATTACCGAAGAGCAAATCAAGATGAGGGCATTCGGTTTCACACTCAAGGATGCGGCGGATGATTGGTATTACCACCTTCCATCCGGGAGCATCGACACTTGGGAGAATCTCCACAAGGCATTTCTGGAGAAATACTTTCTAGCCAAGAAGGCCAATAGGTTGAAGAAAGCTATAAGCAACATCGAGCAAGAGGCGGATGAGACTCTCTACGAGTACTTTGAACGGTTTGCACGTCTCCGATCCAACCCATGGATATTCAACTCAGGATCTAGTCTTGTACTTGTACAATGGCTTGCTTGACAACGAAAGGAGGATCGTCGATGCTGCTTGTGGAGGTAACATTCTTAACTCTACCCCTGACCTTGCTTTGGAAAAGATACAGGAACTAGTTGAGGGAACTTTTGGGAGGACTTCTTTCAAAAGAGGAGTTCATGCCGTCCATTCCGGGAAGAGTGAGATCTCTACTGAACTAGCTGAGCTGAAAGAGATGGTGAAGAGATTGACGCTTATGGGAACCCCACAACAGCTTAAGGCATGTGGAGTTTGTGCTGACCCATACCACCCAACGGACATGTGTCCCCAAGTCCAAGATGACGATGCTGAGGTGAATGCGGTAGGCTATGGACAACAACAGCATCAAAGGCCTATGAACGATCCTTATGCGCAGAATTTCATGCCGAATTGACGAGATCAAAAAAACTTTCGTTGGAGGGATCAACAAAACCAACAGCAGCAGCAACCCCGACAAGGTAAGTATCAATCAACTGAGGATAAGCTACAGGTTTTGACTAAGCATTTTGCTACTCATGTCCAAACAACAGAATCCATCATCAAGAATCTTGAAAAGCAAGTGGGGCAAATGGTGGAGGCAATTACTAGGATTGAAGCTTGAAACTCGGGAAATCTACCTTCCAAAACTGTGGTGAACCCTAAGGAGAGTGTATGTTCCATTTCTCTTAGGAGTGGAAGGCTCATCAAGAAGAATGAAGAAACAGGGACGATTAACCAACCCTCTGTTGGTTAACCGCCCCTGCGCATGGACAGTGATGCCCCCGCGGCTGAAGCCAATGCGCCCCCTGCTCTTCAAGAAACCCGCCCCTGCGGTTATCAGCACAAAAGACATCCTAGAAGACGATCCCTACATTCGTCCCAACTTTCCACCACTCGATGTTGAGAAACTACCAACACCCTTTCCCGAGGCACTTAGGGAGAAAAGGGTAATCAAGGACAAAGAACTCTTTGAGACCTTCTCAAAGTGCGAGGTAAACATCCCTCTCCTTGAACTCGTAAAAAGTGTGCCTAAGTATGCTCGATTCTTGAAGGAATTATGTACCATCAAGAGGCAGCAAAAGATGAAAGGAAAATAGAAGGAAGGCAAGAAGGAGCATGTTTCCTCCATTTTTCAAACTCAAATGCCGGAAAAGCGTAGCGATCCAGGTATGGTAAGTGTTCCTTGTGTCATAGGCATACTTGCTTTGACAAAGCTATGCTTGATCTGAGCGCTTCTATAAATGTTCTTCCTTACTCCATCTATCAATCCCTAGGTTTAGGACCTTTACATGAGACACGGACTATAGTGCAATTAGCTGATGGATCTAATATCTACCCAAAGGGCATTATCTAAGATGTCCTTATAAAAATTGACAAACTGATCTTTCCAGCCGATTTCTTTGTCATTGATATGGAAAATAGCATGCACACCATCATGTTAGGAAGGCCTTTTCTAATAACAACTAGAACAAAAATTGATTATGTTGATGGAAAACTTACTATGTAGTTTAACAATGAGGTGATTGAATTTGACATGTTTAAATCCTTAAAAAAAACCCGTTAACACTTCTTCTTTGTTTTCTATTGACAACATGATGCCTTTTGAGAACCCTTCTTATGACAAAAGTGGTTTACAAGAGCAGGTGTGCATCGCCATGGAGGCAAGCTTACAAGATGAATTGGCCAATTGACCCACCCAACTAATGACAAGCCAAAATCTTGCTACTTCCATCTTGCAGGATGAGCACAGGTCGAGAGACTCGCAACCAAGAAAGGTTACTTTGGGACAAAAAGGGAACCAAGATACAAACTCTCAAATCATGAAAGGAAACGAAGGACCGAGTTTTCCTCATCAAGAGAAGGATCCCATTTATGAAGTGGTACTGGAGGAGGCTCACGCAGAGAAGTAGGGCCCTTACGTCGAGCCAACGACGTAAAACAAAGGCGCTCCTTGGGAGGCAACCCGAAGGAATAAGAAGAGGAGCCACTGTCAAGAAAACCACCCCTGCGGCTAAGTGACCTACCCCCGCGGCGACACACTTGCCCAGCGCCGCCCCCGGCGCTGAACCTGCGCCCTCCTCTTCCTTGTCACTGCTCCCGCGGTGACAAGCCCCCGCCCCTGTGTGTTTATCCAGAAAAGAAAAAAAAAAATCAAAATCCAAAAATACCCTACACCTACCCCACCAACCCTTCTCCTCCCTCACTCACTTCTCTCCCGACCTTTCACTCTCAAAAGCCTCACGCCCCTGCGCCCTCACCGGACCACTCACTTCGACCGCCGACAGGATGCTTGGCAGGCGGCTCAGCAGCAGTAGCTAGAGACGCAACATATGGCTTGGCAAACCAACTTTGAGACCTCATTTGGCAGCCGGATGGACACTCAGCAGGCCCGCATTGATGAGATCTACCGCCGACACGAGCACTTCTTCCGACACTTCCCATATCCCTCGGAGGAGGGTCCGGATGGTCAAGCCGGACCATCCCACTAGAGAGTATCATCTTTTTCCTTTCTCCACATTTATCTTTGCTTTCATTTTCCACTTTGAGGGCAAAGTGTGCTTCAAGTATGGGGAGGGAATATCATCTTTTCCCTTTCTCTACATTTATCTTTGCTTTCATGTTCCTCTCTGCTACGAGAGTACACCAGGATCAATGAGGATGCGTATCAATTACAAAGAGTTGAACAAGGTGACCATCAAGAACAAGTACCTGCTACCCCGTATTGACGACTTATTGGATCAGTTGTAGGGAGCTTTTGTGTTTTCTCGGAGAGAGCTGAGGTCTGAATATCACCAACTTAGGGTAGGGAAGCAGGATGTGCCCAAGATGGCATTTCGGACTCGATATGGCCATTACGAGTTTATATTGATGTCATTCGGGCTCACGAATGTGCCCACTGTCTTTATGGAGTTGATGAATGACATCTTTATCGAGTTCTTGGATCATTTTGTGGTGGTCTTCATAGATGACATCCTGGTGTACTCTCGTAGCAGAGAGGAACACGCAGGACATTTGAGGACAGTGTTACGAGTTTTGCAAGATAGGGAGATGTATGCCAAACTCTCTCGGTGCGAGTTTTGGATGTCTAAGGTAGCCTTTCTAGGTCATGTGGTTTCCGCCGAGGGGATCAAGGTTGATCCAGCAAAGATCGAGTCTATAGCAGTAGGGACGACACCGACAAATGTCAAGGAAGTAGCAGCTTCCTTGGCTTAGTCGGATACTACCGTAGATTTGTGGAGGGGTTTTTTGTGATTGCCCGACCACTTACTAGTCTGTTGAGGACGACTACCCGTTTTGTATGGTTCAAGCCGTGTACTCAGAGTTTTGAGAAGCTGAAGAGGAGATTGACTTCTGCTCCTATCTTAGCACATTCAAATGGCATTGATGATTTTGTGGTGTATAGTGACGCATCCAAGCTAGGCTTGGGATGTGTGTTGATGCAGCGAGGTAGGCTAATTGCTTATGCGTCTTAGATAGTAGAAGACGTATGAGGAGAATTACCCGACACATGACCTCGAGTTAGCTGCAGTGCTTCATGCCTTGAAGATTTGGCGGCATTACTTGTATGGAGTTTCATGCCAGATCTTCATAGACCATAAGAGTTTGAATTATATTTTCACTCAGGGGGAAATGAATAACCGCCAGAGGAGATGACTCGAGCTAATCAAGGACTTTAAACTTGAGATTTTATATCATCTAGAGAAGGCGAATGTAGTCGCCGATGCCCTTAGCAGGAAGACGCCTCGAGAGAAGGCGATAGCGAAATTGATAGCTTAGTCTCAGTTGTAGCGAGATCTAGCGTGGCTAAAGTTAGACATTAAGTTTCCCGATATAGACAACCATATGTCTACCTTGGAGGTTATACTTGATCTATTGGGACAGATCCAACAGAAGCAAGAGACTTGCCCGATGTTGAGACGGATCCGAGAACGAATGTCTCAAGATGAGGACCCACAGTTTACCATAGGTGCTGATTGTAACATCCCGAATCCGTAGGACTCGGGGCGCTACGGGTTGAGACCTCACAATGGGTCCCGACCCTTAGTTTGACAACAATTTCACCGGATCTTGCAACAAGGCACAAATAAAGGCCAAAACCAAAATACATTTTTATGCAATGAAAAGAAAAACCCAAAAAAATACAACAAAAGACTTCATCCGAAAATACAACTCCAAAGACTAAACGCCATACAACATACAATAAACACAATACTCAAACTCGACTCCATCCCAAAACCCAAACCTAAAATGTACGGAACTCCGGCTGCCCACTCTTCCAGATCTCTCGGCCGCAATCCTAACATGCAAGACAATCTACAACAGTCGGTATAAAACCGTTAGCTCATATTCGTAGCATTAGAATCAATGGGAAAGGCACAAACACAATTAAATCATCATAACACACAACATACTCAAAAGCACACCAATCCGGTATATTATCTTTGTTATTATTAAGTCATATCCCGTTCTAATTCAACTTAGGTTTGTGATACGGGACCACCGTGGTCCCGCCTCGGTCCCTATTTCCGGCATGGAACGGTACGGATGCCTCCGACCGTCTAACCAGCACGGCTAGTCGCCGAGAACCTCCTAGACTCTCGCAAGAGCTAGGCAGATGATGTCACCGCCCGTTATCATACACTTGGGCCAAAATAATATAAAGGTCGGTAATCCTAATTCCGGTTTAGTTGTTATAAATAATAAATAATAAACACACACCACCCAACACACATCAACGCTAATACAAAGAATACGAGCTAAGTAAGTCCGGAGACTTACCTGTACTAATTCCAGTCAATCATATCACTTGGTTCAAAAGGAGTATCATCTCAATTGCCTGATCACAACATGAAACTTGGATCAATATAACTTATGCATTGTCAAGAAGTGTTTCAACTTCTAGGTTACTATAAATATCCGAAAAAAGTTCTATAATATAAAAACCATTTTACTCCTGGATCCGAAAACCCTTTAAAGTCTAGAACGTCTCAAGAACTTTCACGTAAACCCAATACCTAAAGTCCAACTCTAAAAAGAAATATCTAACTAGATGGAAAGATTTCCGATCTTCACACTTCTTAAGAAAAGACTGAGATACTTTAACTAAACTAAGATGTTTCACTAAATCCCAGAGAATTTCAAGGAACACCTAAGCTTGGCAAAAACGTATCACTAAAACTTGTTGATATAATAACGACCTACAAAGCTAGAACCAAATGGAAAGGAAGACTTATTCTAACTACATGATACCAAACTCCAATTATGACGGTATGGACACTCACATAAATTCTTCACATAAGTTCTTATTATGGTTTAAGGAACTTACCCTATATCTATGATTTACTACTATCAAAGAAGCTTTCTCATGTCATACGCCCGACGTATAAACGGTCCTTATCGTTAGCCAACAAGCATTCATCTAACACCTCAATACCATTCATATTTCACATTAATCTCACATACAAACTCATAACTTTCTTACCCTTCACAACCTCGATATACAAGCCTCTTTAACTTCCAAAATATAGACATACTTCCAAATTCGATTACAACAACAACTAACATTCTCATTATCATCCGACCTTCACGTAACTACAACCATATATTTACATACATCTAAACCTTAATGAAGATTCCGATACAAACATCCTCAAATCCGAGATTAGGGTTTACACCGACAAATCTCACCCTAAACACAACAATCCGACATCATTTATCTAGACGCAAACTAGATCAACTACTGCACGTATATTCTCAACAGACCTCCTCTAATCTCAACAAAATACAATACATAATTGTCAGCTTGAATTCACATCTCCCCCATTTAAATCACAAATGCAATCGGACGCAGGAATAGGGACTCACTCTACTCAACTAGTAGCGACACTGGTGGTCGGTGAGGTCGGTGAGGGCGGCGAGATGAGGTGGACGGCGAAAGGAACCGGACTGGTTGTTTGTGAATGGCACGGCGGAGCGGGTGGACGGCCGGACCTTCTTACACAAGACTGCGAGTCGGCAGGCTCCGAATCGGCTCCAGTACTGCAGGCTGCGAATCGGTAGGCTGCGAGTCGGCTCCGTCACAAGACTATGAGGGTTCCCTGGTGGCTCGACGACGTGACGACAACGGCGACCCTGAGCAGTGCTACTCCGGGCGTCGGGCTTGAGGCAGCAGTGAGACGTCGTCCAGCGTGTCGGGTCTGAGGCGGCAACGACGGCCTCCTTCTGCCTGGTTTTTCAGCGGGGCAGCCGGACATCGAAGCTTCCCTGGTGAGAGTCCGAAAAGGGGAGAGGCGGTTGCTGAACCAAAGAAGAAAAGAAGGTGGAGAAGGTTCAATGAAGGAGAAAGGTGGAAATAAGGGAGACGGCTCTCCAGAGAACACAAGCAGGGGAGTTACGAGTCTTTTGTTTTAAAATGGAAAGGGGATTAGGGTTTCTTAGTGTAGGAGAGAAAAGAGAAAGAAAAAGAAAAAAAATAAAATAAAAGAAGAGGATTACCTTATTTGAAAAGAATAACAACTAAGGTTTAAAAAGAAGGGTAAAATAAATATGAGTATAATTGTATCACATAAAAAAAATTATAAAATTTCATCTAAAAATCTTAATTATCACATAAAATGATAAAAAGTTGGATCATATAGAATGTCGACCATGGAAGAACCATTCATGTCTGGAAATTAAAAAGGGAAGAAGTCTAAACCGGTCAAAGTTCGGTTTGCTTCGGAATTAACCGGAATTAAAATTCCGGGTATTACATTAGTTTCCCCTTAAAATAAGTTTCGTCCCGAAACTTAGAATAAGGAATATCACTCAAGTAACATTCTATAAATAGAATTGGAGTATATAACTCTTCTTCTTTCTAGCGTGAAAGTAACACTCAAATATCATAGCTACACAACACATAAAACACAATTCCTCAATCCAATATATAGTCATGTAGGTTACACAAAACATCATATGAGTACTAACTCGTCAATATAGAGGTAGTGGCTAACTCCACAAAGAACTCGGAATAACTACGCATAATGCTTTCCTCGGTCTCACATGTAGCTTTACAGCTCCTCGTTTAGATCACTAGATCTGTAGCATCAGTATATAATTAGACCACAGACGTCTAGTACTCCGCTCTAGGAATGGTTACTAGATTCTCAATAAAATTATGATTGGCTTGCCTCTAAGATCTTCATGGTTGATGACGTGTCACGGATCCGGTATGTACTCTCAACTAAGACACGTAATCTCAGTGGAAGTGTTAGCCGGTAAGTAATTTCTCAATCCGCTTAAAGATATCCACGGTTGTCTTTCTATACTCACTTTTAGCTCTCTTGGTGACTCTACCGAAATAGCTGTAAAACTGTATTTCTTCCGTTGAATACACTTGCTTTTAACCCTTCGGAAAAATTTCGATTATCAACTCTGAGACTATGATCTTAGACATCTCCCAGAACTTTATTAAATGCCTAATGCTCTTTGCACTACCCCTAACAAAGAAGATCGAACTTCCAATTTACCTCGTTGGCTTTGATCCTTGACAAACCAAACTTTGATGTTACGTTTCCTAAATTCTTGTTGCAAGTTCTATGCAGTGAAAGAATTAATTTACTTCACACCGCTTCTACTAACGACACACGTATGCTATTACTTTTACATCGGTCCTCAATACTCATCCAAGACCTTGCCATGGGAAAATCACTTGTACACTTCAAACTCATAATACCTCAAGGTAAACTAAAACAATTGCACCAATGAATCCTCTCTTAACTCTCAACAACTCTTTTGTCAATTCTTCGTCCCATTCGGTACTTCATTGTCATCCAAAGTAGGTTACCATAATTAATGCTATACAACTTCTCTCTTCACAGATCTGGTAAAGCTCCGTACTTCCAAGAAAACTTGTAACCTCTTTCACATCTTTTGGGGTTTGTCATCCCGAGACACCATGTCATACATCTTTTCTCTTTTTCAAGAGTAGGCCCAAAAACATCTCATTCGGGCATCATTAAGCCCATATGGAATAACTACAACTCTTAGTGACTCTGATTGATCCAAAATGTCGTACTTACAATATCTCAATCTCTAATTCTCAAACGGTGACAATCAAGTTCTTAACTTAATCTTATAAGAGACTATCAACCCTTGTAACTGATCGAATAGATCATTCATTCGTTGTAAGGGGTATTTGTCCTTCATTGTTATCTTGTTCAACTTATGGAAATTGATGTACAAACGGAGATAACCATCTCTCTTTTCGCCAACTGGTGTCCTCCACAACAACTTCACATCAAGAGTTCAAGATACATTCCACTCATTCTAATGAACTCTTTTCAATAAGTTCTTGCAATTGCTCCTTCAGTTGCTTCCACACCTCATGTCTCTTCACAAGCGTCATTCCATATGGTGCCTTAGATATCGGAATTGAGTCAAACTTGACCTTAGTGGAAAAATCCACATTTTGACGTTTTGGAATATGTGATATCATATCTCGGTTTTCGTATTTTCCTCTTTCGTCCCCTAACATAAGACTGACACAACCTTGTCTTAAAACTTGACAGGTGGTCATGATACTAATGATCTACCCCAATCTGTTGGGGCAACATCCTTTAAGCCCGTGAATTGATCCTTCTCCAGTTATAACAGTGACCGTTTTCTTTCAAAGATTCGTCTTTTCTTGAATTGTAAAAATTTTGCTTCAGTCTTCTGACTCTTGTGGCCTTATTTAAGTATTCCTTTAACTTAATCTCATATTCCCTCATTGAAGGGTTCTCACTTTGTGCAAGCATAAAGGTTCAATTTGCTGGACTTAACCGTGCTTCAAAACATATGACCTTATCTTCTTCACTTTAGCGACATCCCAACATATGGGAGGAGTTCTTCGTATTCTGCGTAAGCTTTCACCATAGACATCATTCCTTCAAGTAGGTGTAGGAATTTATAGTTCATTTTCTTATGTAACGTCGAACCGACCGTAGAGGCTCTAACCTCAACCTTCCTTGTACTCCTTATACATCTCATATCGATATCAAACTTCAACACTTCGGTCTTCTCTTACTCTTGTTGGTCAATTTATTCATCTCTCGGTATTCAATGAACAACTTCAGGCTCCGTGAAAAATGCTAGAAGAAATTACCCATCCAAAACCACTGAAATATCTACTCATTACATCTCCAGGTACTAACATCATAAACTCTAAGCTTGCAGCGTTGCCCTAATCTAGGTCCTTCCTTTCACACCATAGCCACTATGGCTCTTCCGTGTGAGTTTGAAACATCTGACTTAACTTTTGCTCGCGAAAACATACCATCCATTTCATTAGACGAACATATTATACGTCCTCTTATTATACTCCCCTCTATGCACCATAACCAATGAAACTTTTAATCTGGGACATTCTCCCATATGCCAATCTCATGACCTAAGAAGGTCACAAAGGGTCATACAAATCCCTCTGTAAGCCCATAATCTTGTTTACTCATCCCCTCTTCGCTCACCAATAGACAACCCGCACTCGTGCGTTTTTTGCTGTCACCAATTAACTTATAACAGACCTTCTCCCATGTCAATGACTTACCATTCTTCTTACCCTCCATGTTACCATTTTCCTGAAAGCTCTTCGAGGTACTCTACATTAAACTCCGCTAGTTTCTTCTTCATTCCATGCTTCCTCTTGGTAGATGGCGAAAGTGTTGTACAAAAGGAGTATCGAGGTATGATCTGTTCATTGTTATATTTAACCGCTAGTCAACCTGACATTATGTTTAACGTGTGCATGTGTGCAAGATTTCAAGTTGATCCTAAAGAGTCACACTTGATAGATGTGAAAAGGATTTTTCGTTATCTTAATGGCACTAAGGATCTAGGGTTATGGTACCAACGTCAAAGCTCGTTTCACCTTGTTGGCTATTCAGATGCAGGTTTTGCAGGTTATAAGGTCGATAGAAAGAGCACTTCTGGATGTTGCAAATTTTTAGGGGTATCCCTAATTAATTGGCACTCCAAGAAGCAAAACTTTGTCACCCTTACCACAACTGAAGCTGAATATATAGCTGCGGAGCCTGTTGTGCACAAATTCTATGGATAACTCAACAACTTCGTGATCTTGGCTTTGCTTTGAAAGGTATTCCTATAAAATGTGATAATACTAGTGCTATTTCAATTACTAAAAATCTTGTACACCATTCAAGGACTAAAAATATCGATGTAAGACATCACTTCATACGTGATCATGTTGAAAAAGGTGATGTTTTGATCTCTTTTATATCAACTGACTTGCAGCTTGCAGATATCTTTACCAAGCCTCTGCCTGAAGATCAATTCAATTTTATTCGATTAGAGCTTGATATGTTGAAAAAGGAAGCATTCAGGTAGGGGGAGTAAATTGTTTTATTTTCTCCTTCGTATGCAACCCACTTTTTTTTCAAGGGCCTTGAAACGAGATTCAAGTGTAAATTGAATATTACAGATCTATTTAAGGATTAATATATTTTAGATATTTCTTATTAAATTATTGTTAATGTTTTCAAAATCCTAAATTTTTTTGGGGTTCAAAATTTTAAAAAAGAATTGTTGAGAATTTATCGAAAATATTTTGGCCTTACAAGATCTTGATTTTCTCGAGATCTTGTTTAAATTTAAATTGGCTTAAATCTTCTAAGAGCCTAGTTACTTCACCTTGCTATAATAGCAAGAAATCTACTCCTCATCATGGCTCATCTTTCAAAAAGGAATCGGCTCAGATCTCCTGTACTGCTAAAGAAGAAAAAACTTTTGAATATTTGGAAATCTCTCAGACAAATGGTCTTCCAACATCTTGGTTTATAAACTTTCAATCTTCATGATCTTGGCTTGATGAATTCCATAATCGACCTCTCTGTATGTGTGATATGGTGGAAACTGCATTTCTTGAAACCCTTTAGATCCCTTGCATCGAAAGGCTCAAGAGCTCAACAGTCTAAAAAGTCTTAAACCCTAGAGATTTTGCTTTTCCATGGCCCGCAAGGATGTTCTATGTCAATTGATGATATGAATTATATGTCATTATAGTCATGCATATTGTAGAGGTTTACCTCAATTTACCTTGTATTTGGAGAGAATTTGTGTACCTTTTAGGCTTATTTCATTTATATTCCGGAAATAGAGGTCTACACGAGTTTTGGTTGAATTATAGGTGAATTCGGTGGATTTGGAAGCAAAAGTGGAGCAAGGAGCATCTAAGGCTAATAAGGAAGCTTAAGGAGTCTTAGAGGAGTCACAAAGAGCAAAGGAAGTGTATAAAAGAGTCACCAAAGGGAGGGAGGAAACAAGCCAAGAGACGAGCACTTTCTGTTGAAGAAAATCGAGTTAATTGTATAAAATAATCGGACGATTTTATTTACTAAAAACCGAACGGTTTTCTTTACAATTAATTAGCACGATTTCCTTCAGTTTGCGACTAAAAATATTATGACCCAAAGCCCATCACTTTTGGGCTTGAGAAGTGATATGCCAAGCGGCCCATTAGCGAGAAAGTATACATTGGAACCCTAGGAACGAAAATCGGGAGTTCGCAGCGGGAAAGATTTACACAATTTTGTGGGATTGAAGATTCTTGGAGAGGAGATTGAAGGAAAGAACCAAGAAGTCAATAT
The DNA here is from genome assembly GCA_033239125.1 of Fagopyrum homotropicum. Taxonomy (NCBI): domain Eukaryota; kingdom Viridiplantae; phylum Streptophyta; class Magnoliopsida; order Caryophyllales; family Polygonaceae; genus Fagopyrum; species Fagopyrum homotropicum. The sequence continues at coordinate 67,322,151 of BSWB01000003.1, forward strand.
TCACCATTGTTGTGAGATCTTTTGTTTCCTTTCTGATTCTTGTGATTTGTGAACACATTATTGAGTGTTTTGAGAGATACTTTGATAGGTTTTGAGATTTGATTACAGATTTGGAGATTATTTCGTTTTTATTCAAAATTCGGGTTTTAATTGATATTATTCATTCAATCTTGATTTGATTATGAAAATGGTTGGCTAAAAACCTTGTGATTCTAGGGAGAATAGTTGATGATTGAGGCTTAGATGATGATAGTTTTGAACTCATTTAACCATTTGGACCCTGAGAGTTGAGATTTAACTTTGCGACAACAGGAAAATCGACTTGTTCTTGGTGAAATCGTCCGATTTACTGAAGAACAGCACGATTTATTCCCCTGACGATCTTTAATTGATTTATCCTTTAACTAAAGTTAATCCTTGCCTAAATCCTAACCTTGATTAACCTTTTAACCCCTATATGAGTGTGAGAAGAGACTTCATCATTTATTCAACATTTAATAGCTAGATTACAAGATTTGGATAATAGAGAGACTCAACATCCTTTATGAAAGTTTAAGTGTGCTTTCCATCTTTACCTTTGAGAGTCATATCCTGGGGTTTTGGGTGGTTAGTTTGAGTGCAATTCTTATCCTTAGACCTTTCTATAATGCAACCTCAACAACCTTTATAGAGAGAGAGCCTTTGGATTAGACATATAGGTTTTGGAACTTCGCCGTACGATACCTTCCTTTGAAACACATAACCTTGACAACATCAACTCTGTCCTTTGACCTTTAGAAGTGTCTTGAATCGAAAGCCGAAGTCAGATACTTGATGCTTGGAATCATTTTTCCCCTTTATTAATCACAAAAGCTTTTACACTTTTCCAGATATTTGAAATCGATTTTATTCTCACCAAATCCCTGAGTTTGACTCTAGAATTTCTTGCCTTACTACAGCTGATCCATACACTGCGGGTTCCCTTTTGCTTAAGTTCAAGATATAAATTTTAAGACTTTGTGACACACACTTTCGAGCGAACAATTTTTTGGTGCCGTTGCCGGGGATTTGGTCTAGACTAAATTCGGTTTTCGGTTGTCTGGCTTTGGAGCTTTTGCTCTTGTGATTTGATTTGTGTACTTGAGTGATTTTTTGCAGATTCTTTTGGTATATGCGAAGGACTAGATCCACCAAACATCTCATTCCTTTTGATCCCGAATTGGAGAACCCTTCGAGAAGAAAGTCAAAAGAGGAAAAGATGGCTGAAAATAATGAGAGAAACATCCAAGAGGAGTTGGATGAAGCTCTAGCTCAACTCAATTTGAGTGAGAAAGCTCAATTGGAAGAAAAGGAACGCAACAAGTTGAAAATAGATGAGCTTCGAACAATGATTCTAGACATGAAAATAGAGGGGAATGATACTAAGAAGAAGAAAGCTAAGGAAACCATAGCTGAATTATCCGATGACGATGAGATGCCGGAGCTAGAGGACATACCACCACTTAACCCTCAAGCTCCTGGCGATCCAGGTCCTCGACCTTACATTGATCCTCGCCCTCGTGCTAGAGAGGTGAGAGCTGCTGATATCGTGGTTGCGCGACGAACCCTTGGGCAACGGATGGACCCAATTCAACAACCACGCCGTCTAGGTGTGAAACTTGGAGAGCAAGATGACCAAGACTTTGGGACACGCCCACAAGTCATCACTATGATCCGCCAAAGTCTGTTTGGTGGAACGGAAGTTGAATCTCCGTATCAACACTTGCAAAATTTTGAGATTCTTATGGAAACTTTGAAACCTCAAAGGGTTAACAACAATAACTATAAGTTGAGACCGTTCTTCTTCTCTTTGAAGGACAAGGCCTTGGCTTGGTATCAAGCTCTTCCGGCTGCGAAGCTAAACACATGGGAGGACTTGACTTCGGAATTCCTCACCAAGTTCTTTCCGCCATCCAAAACGGCGGAATTGAGAGGTGAGATTAATGTTTTTTCTATGAAACCTAACGAAAGCTTGTTTAATTCTTGGGAAAGGTTTCAAGATCTTCTATTGGATTGCCTACACCATGGCATTTCAAAGCTGGAATTGTTGGAGATCTACTACAAGGGATTGGATATAGAGACACAATTCAAACTCCAATCTCTTTCTTGTGGTACATTCATGGACATGAGGGAAGATGACGCTTGAGACTTCATTGAGAAGCAAGCCCAAGTAATTAAGAAGTATTCCCATCGAAAAGTGTATCCTAATAATCGAAATCAAGGGGATCCGGGAGCAAAGTTGACTCAAGCTGCACATACTCAAATAGTCTCCCTCAACAATGAGATCAAAGAGTTGAAGGAAGTCATAAAAACTAGCCTTCAAAGGACAAAGGAGCAAGAGGCCAACTATCTAGGCAGAGATAACAACCAAGGCAATAGGAACAATTACCGGAACAATAACTGCAACAACAACAACAGGAACTCCAACAACAACAATTGGATATCCAACCAACAAAACCCCGGTAATCCCTATTCACATGCTGAAAATGCTTTAACACCTCCATCTTCTTCTACTCCTTTGCAAAGTCAGGGTCAAACATCTCGCTCGGGCAAGCCGGAGAAGGATAAGCACGATGCTATGCTAGAGACAATCTTGGGGAAGCTCCAAGGACTAGAGAATCACATCACTTCGGTTGATAAGGCACAAAAAGCCTTGGAAAATCAAGTGTTTAGCAAAGCCGGAGAAGTTCCTAGAGATCAAGGGAAGCTTCCTGGAAAGACGGAGAATAACCCAAAGGGGCGAGTAATGGCGATTACTACTAGGAGTGGTGTAACAACCACCGATCCACAACCCAAACTAGTTAAAACCCCCGCTGAAAAAGAATAGGAGAAGGAAAAAGAGAAGGAAGATGTCTATGTTCCTCCTCCCGCTTACAAACCACCTCTACCTTTTCCCCAATCTAGAGCAAGAGCACGTCTAGATAAACACTTCGGTAAGTTCATTGATCTTATGAGTAAGCTGCATATTAATATACCTTGTATGGATGCAGTTTTAGGTATGCCAGCTTATGGGAAATTCCTAAAGGAGATCCTCTCTAGCAAGAGGAAATTAGAAGATATTGGTGAAGTCAAGATGAGCACGGAGTCATCCGAACTCATCAAGACCATGACGGAGAACATGCCACCTAAGCTGCGTGATCCAGGATCGTTGTGCATACCCATCACCTTAGGAGAGGTCACCTATGATGCACTTTGCGACCTTGGAGCAAGCGTAAGCATCATAACACTTGCTTTGTGTAAGGCAGTTGGTCTAGGAGAACCTAGACCGGTGAAGATGACACTTTACATGGCCGATCGTTCCATCACTAGGCCTGTTGAAATCATAGAAGACATTCCCGTAAAACTTGGTAAGTTTTACATTCCTATAGATTTTGTCGTTCTTGACATTCTTGCAGATTATCCAGTTCCCATCATACTTGGGAGACCATTCCTTGCAACCTCCGGTTGTATGGTTGATTGCAAGAATGGACAGCTATCCTTCAATATAGGGGAAGAGAAAGTGGAATTTGTACTCTCCTCCTTAATCAAAGAGCCAGCTTTGAGAGAAGATGTTTTTAACATTCTTGAGGAAGAAGAGTCTAGAGAAGTGGTGAGTTCAATCTTGATGAAAGATCCACTTCAAAAGGTTCTTAGCATGAGTATCATGAAGGAAGGAGTGGAGCATGATTGTGATGATGAAGTCAGAGCATTGAAAGATGCAGAGGAAGAGCCGGAGGCAAGATTTGAAGAGCCGGAAAGAACCCCGGAATCTGTTGAAAAAATCGACCTACACAAAGAAGTTCACACGATTTCTGAAGAGGCAAGTCGATTTTTCACAACAGGAAGAAAAATTGTCCCAAAAATTGGACGATTTACAACAGGGGAGGTCGATTTTTCGGCAATTTCTCCGGTTTTCTACAAACTTGATTGCAGTTATTCTTAACTATAATAGCACACTTCCTCCACCTTCAGAGGCTTCTCTAATGACACTAGATAATCATGAATCATCAACCAAGGCACCTCCTTCATTGGAATTGAAACCACTCCCTACACATTTAAGGCATGCATTCCTTGGGCCTAACTCTACATATCCTGTTATAGTTAGTGCAAATCTGAATGATGATGAACTTGAGAAGCTTACGAATGTTCTAAGACAACACAAGAAAGCATTAGGCTATACTATTGATGACTTGGTAGACATTAAACCTTCTCTATGTATGCATAAGATCTTGATGGAAGAGGATTATAAACCTTCACTTCAACCTCAAAGACGGTTATATCCGATCAGGAAAGAGGCCGTGAAGAAAGAAATCCTTAAGCTACTTGATATAGGTATCATCTTTCCTATCTCCGATAGCAAGTGGGTGAGTCCCGTGGAAGTGGTACCAAAGAAAGGAGGCATTACCGTTGTTGTAAATAAGAACAACGAGCTTATTCCCACAAGGACAGTTACGGGATGGAGAATGTGCATCGACTACCGTAAACTTAATGTTGCCACCAGGAAGGAACATTTTCCCCTTCGTTTCATTGATCAAATGTTGAAAAGGTTAGCCCAACACTCTTACTTTTGTTATCTTGATGGATATAATGGTTTCTTTCAGATTCCCATTCACCCGGATGATCAAGAGAAGACAACTTTCACGTTCCCTTGGGGTACGTTTGCCTATAGAAGGATGCCATTTGGCTTATGTAACGCTCCATCCACCTTTCAAAGGTGTATGATGGCAATCTTTTCGGAGTATGTAGAGAACATCATGGAAGTATTCATGGATGACTTTTCGGTATATGGTTCTTCCTTTGATAAATGTCTCTCTAACCTTTCCCTAGTGCTTAAGAGATGTGAAGACACTAACCTAGTTTGAAACTGGGAGAAGTGTCATTTTATGGTCACCGAAGGAATTGTGTTAGGTCACTTGTTCGCCACTTAGCGTGCGTGCAAATAAGTCTTAAATTTATAAAACTAGAAATCAAGCAAGCAAACCCGCAGTGTACAGATCAGCGTAGTAAAGCAAGAATTCTAGAGTATCGAACACAGGGATTTGGGGGGTTAAATCCAGTTATAAATCGTCAAGCAAGTAAATGTATAAGCTTTGCAAATATATTGGGAAAACAGCAACCCTAAAGATCCAGGTATCTAATTGTGGCAATCGATTCAAGATATACTAAAGAACTCAGGACATAGTTAAGAGTTGCAAAGGTATACTAAGGTAAAGCAATGTAAGGTGAAGTTCCAAGACTTTATATGACTTATCTAAAGACACTCTCTATAAAGGTTGTTGAGGCTTCAGTATAGAAAGGATCTAAAGACAAGAATTAATCTCAAATACCCAAACTTGTAACCCAAGGATCAAGACTAACTAAACCGATTTAGGTTGTGACACTCGAAATCGAAGTAGAGGTTGTTGAGGCTTCACTACTACCTAGAAAAGGGCAAGCCAAGACTAGATTAAAGCTAATCTTTAACCTTGGATCAAAGTAAAAGCAAAGTTCGTAAACTGATGCAAATTACGGGTGGATCTTGAGTTCCACGGCCATGGAACCTCAAGAACAGGCCGTGATTTTGGTTCGTCGGCGAATCTCTCTAACCCTCAGGGTCCAATCTGTTTACGATCGATCCATCATCATCTAAGCCACAACTATCAACCCTTCACCTTAGAATTGCTAAAGGGTTTTAGCCAACAACAGTCATTATGATATCAAATTCAAGATTAAGAAGAATGAAAGATGAAAACCTTCGAAAACCTTCAATAAACTTCAAATCAATCTCAAATCCACAAACAAGGGTATAATGTATATCAGATTTGGAATAACACAAACCAATCACAATCCTTGATAAGAACAAAGAGCGGGATGTCAATCCTTCTTCTAATCAAACCTAGGAACAAAAGTGCAACTTCCAAATCTTCAAGCCTTCGTAAATCTCCGTTGCAAAATTGCAATTCTCCGCACGTCCAATGAAACCCTAAGTACGTGTAAGCGAGCGTAAGCGGAGCTGCCGAATTCTCCCTCCTTCAGTCCTTTTATAAGGAAGGATAGAATAACCGTCCGGCCCATATGCGTAGACAATGTGTCCATATTTTATTCGTTAAAAGATTGCCTAAATCACGGTTTCATGGAGTTCCACGGCCGTGGTTTAGAGCGTGGAAGTGGATTACGGTTCTTCACAACTTCCACGACCGTACTTTATACCGTGTAACTCTCTGGAATGTTCCACGTTCATGTTGCCAAGTTCCACGACCGTGGTTTTGGGCGTGGACTTCATTACGGCCGTATTTTAGAGCGTGGAAGCATAGATTGCTCGTAGTGTCCTTTGTTTCATGCCATTCCTCATCCTAGCATCTTCCTTGGCTTCTTTGTAGTGTCCTCAATCCTTGGATGTGCTCAATTCATCTCCATCCTCTCTTAATTTGTTCGGTTTTAGCTCTTATTCGCCTACAATCAACACAAAGCTTATGCAGACCTCTATATCGACAATATAAACAAACTAGCCAACAATTGCTTCAATGCCTTATCAATGAACACTATAATGGATGAAAAACATCTAGAAAACGTGCTTAAAATATCACAATATTTCGTGCTAACAAAATACCCCATGCTTGCCACTTGCTTGTCCCCAAGCAAGGTCTTTCAAAAGCTTTAGAACTCAAGTTAGGATGAAATATGTATGCAATCTCAAAAACAAAACATATTTTAGGTGAATATGCTTCTAGTCAGTATATCATTCTCAAACCTTGCTTCATTCATTCACGAGACTCTCATATACATAACCAAAGATTAAAGAGGAAAGAAACATCATGGATTGATCAAACTTTAATGTAAGAATCATAACCTTCAAACATTATCAAAATCAACCATAAAAAACTTCAATTTAGATCACCAAGTCATATAACATTCTCTTGATCTTAAGGACTTTTCAAATAAGGTCTAGAATGCGAAAAGGGAAAGGAAACTATAAGGAATGTGGTGCATGAATCCGGGAAAGTGGATAACTAACTCTTTTCTTTTTCTCTTGCGGTTTTGCAACACTTTCAACTTAGAGCTTTGCTCTCTTCTTTTGCACATAATTTTTCGACTTTACTTTTGAAGTTATGGACAGAGGTGCACAAAAACCGAAGCCTAGGAGATTGGCGGTTCTCAATTTTGCGAGATGCCTCAAACCCTTGATGCACATACCATAATCCGTTAGGAATATCGCTCAATCCGACTTTGGCAAGACACAAACACCCGGCTATGTGAATGGTGCCCAGTTACTCATCATCGTGATTGACTTCCCCAAACCTATAGGTTCTTTCTATTCTTTGAATGCAAACAATTGCTTTCATGGCCCTCCCACATCAAACATGCCAAATATCAACTCCTCCAAATTCCCGGATAGGTAAGGGAGGCCATTATCTCATTGAGGGGCTAAATGATCAAAGAAAGAAGAAAGAAAATCGAATTGCCTTAATCATTTCAACAAGAAGTATAGGAACTTATCATGTGATTTCAACCTTGATTTCTCAATATGATTTAGATAAAACTCTTCACATTATGAAACTTGCAAAAGAGGAATAATTAACTCATTCAATTTCTTTTCAATTCACTATTTGTTTAAGCACATAATTGTCATCAAAAACTCAATTCACAAGTAGTGATTATCATAGAAATCATCTCAACTCTTAGAAGCACAAAATTTTCAAAATTTTTCGATTTTTATGGGTTTTTCAAAAGCTTTTTCATGCAATGCGATAATGAAACGTGTAACAATGGAATGAAACATGCAAAGTGTTCTTGATCAAAGCAAGCAAAAGTGAGTAGAGTTATTACAAACGAATAGTCACACCCCACCCCATACTTGAGACAAATATTGTCCCTAATGTTCAAAAAGAAATAAAGAAAGAAAGAAAGAAAATGAACTCACAAGATGATGGTGGAGTGGCTAAAGCGGTAGATCGTCATCGTCCTCACTAGGGTGCCGGTGGTGGTGGAAACGGGAAGAAGCCGGGGTCATAGTTCCGCCCAAACTGCTAGCATTAAATGTCTCTCATCATCCGGTCATGTGCATCGGCTCGTGCATCCCTAGCATCCGCGCGGATCTCCAATGCTCCGACTCTACTGGAAAGGTCGGTGGCCCACTCCGGCAGCTGCTCGTACCACTCCGGCGTCTGGCTATACCAAGCTGGTGCATCTGATGGTGCTGGTGCAGGTGGTGACTGTGCATGCCAAGTCGGTGGAGCTGTCATCCACTCCGGCTGCGTGCTATACCACTCAAGAGGGGTCGCCATCCATGTCGGCCTCTCACTCACGCTAGCACGGCGAGAGGAAGAGGCGGAAGGTCCAGCAGGGCGGGAAGAATGTCTAGGGAGGTCGGGAAATGTATCCGGCTTATCCGGAAAGGTACCAAAATCGTGCTCCTCACCTCCTCCCTCAAAACCATCATCTCCTCTCATCTCCTCCTCATCTGCAGCAGGTGCCTCTGGTGGAATGTAAGGAGGTGCTACTAATCTATTCGCATGCATAGCAACGAATGTCTCCTTCCAGTTATGGCGTCCAAGCATAATGGAATACTCGGGAAGCCATGCTACACCTCTACCTCCTCTATCCTCCCAAGGCATGGCAGCGGTAGGTGGAGCTCTATGCCTAGGGAAAATCAAGCCTCTAGTCATGAGACTCTGAAGTCCTAACGGCCTCGCCGCTATCCTAGTGCAGGCGGAGAAGTCTACTCCTAACTGTCTAGTAAGGTGGGTGACTATCCCACCATATCCAATGTTGCCGGCCCTCTTGTTCTTTAGCTTACTAATGGTAGAAGCTAAGAGGGTGGCACAATCAGCCGGTATCCCATGCAGCATACAATATAGCAGAAATAGCTCATCAGTCTTGATCTTCTGAGGAGTCTCCGTCCTAGGGAAGAGACATTCAAAAAGCACTCGCTGGGCAATCTTCAAGGCTAAGTGATAGATCAACTTAGCCTTGGTATCAGCAGGTTGCCAGCGGTCCTCGCTGGCGTATACCATGGCAATATCCTCCCAAAAATCTTTGGCGTACACGCCACTAGGAAATCGACCATTGAAGGTCTCATGGAACCCAAAGAAGGCTCCAAACTCTCGGATCGAAAACTCATAGTTCCTCTCCATCAGCCGGAAAGAAACTGTCCTATCCACATGGCTATGCTCAAATGAGATCACAAACTCTCTAGTGATCTCCTCATACGCATCTTCCCGTATTGCGGAGAAGATGATCAAACCGGCTCTATCAAGCAACCAAGTAAGGTCACCTACCACATTCAGTGGCTCTAGATCCTCAAGCATCAAATAACTAGGTCCTATGACCAGTCTCTTCACAATTCTCTCTAAAGCATCTAGATAATCATCATGAATTTGTGGAACTCTAGGGGGTGGGGGTGATGGTGGTGATGGTGGTTCACTAGGGGGTGCCTAGGAGGAGAAGCATTGCCTTTCCTCTTCTTGGTCCTATTAGACATTCTCCTAACAAAATCCATGTTCTGTTGAAAACCACGGTCTGTTCTTGAATTTCCACGGTCGTGGAATACCCAGAAACCGTGATTCGGTTTGTAAATCCTCAAAAATCTTCAATCAACACCACAATCAGCAGATAGCAGCCCTAGACTAATTTCAATCCAGTTCCAATCAGTTCTCCTAATATATCTTGCAAAAACTGAATCGAATCGACAAGTGAAAGAAAAGAAGAAAAACCTAGGTTTTTGGATTTTAAAATCCAAATTCCGTCTTCTCCGGCGATTGTTCACTCGAATCGTTGCTTGGATCTTGTAGATGATCGAATTTGCTCCAGTTTGGGTTAAAGAATCGTTCGAAACGATTAACGAACGGAGATTTGAGAGAGGGGGATCAATTCGGCGTTTTTGGGCGTGGAAAATGGAGTTTTGGTGTGTTTTGTGAAGAAACGTTGTTTTTTATAGTGGCCGTAAAATATTTCGAAAATTACGGTCACTCGGGGGTTTCACGGCCGTGGAAATGTACGGAACCGTGGTTTTGGTGATTTTTCTCAGGCTTTTGCAAATTACGGTCACTGTAGCTGTCACGGCCGTGGTTTTGACCGTGGAACTCTTTGTAATGTGCCAAAGTCCAAGTTTCGTCAATTTTCTTCTAAGTTTCTCTTCTTTCTTCCCTCTTCCACTGATCCTACATCCAAAAACACGAAAATATCGGAAGGTATCGAAGGCAAAACAAAAAAAACGTCTAAACTATTCTAATCTACGAATCAAAAACAAAAACGTAAGTGCAATACCTTGGGTTGCCTCCCAAGAAGCGCTTGTTTATGGTCCGTAGCTAGACCATATTCGCACTTATTCGCGTGCGGTGGGCGCGAACTCTTCAGCTTGGAGTTCCGGAGAATACTTCTTGAGTCGTTGACCGTTCACCTTAAAGCTTCCGCCCTTTTCACCCCATACTTCAACTGCACCATGGGGAAAAACACGTTTGATTAGATAAGGTCCAGTCCAACGAGATTTAAGCTTACCTGGAAAGAGACGAAGCCTTGAATTGAAGAGGAGAACTTGATCTCCTTCTTTGAGGTCCTTTGGGATGATATGCTTATCATGCCAATGCTTTGCTCTTTCTTTATAGATCTTGGCGTTTTCGTAGGCGTTCAAGCGAAGTTCTTCAAGCTTATTAAGGTCCAAGAGACGCTTCTCTCCCGCTTCCTTCATACTGAAGTTCAACCACTTTATTGCCCAATACGCCTTATGCTCCAATTCTACCGGCAAGTGACAAGACTTCCTATACACAAGGTTGTATGGTGTTGTTCCGATGGGAGTCTTATATGCAGTCCGGTATGCCCATAATGCGTCATCTAGCTTAAAAGACCAATCCTTCCTTGTCCTTGAAACCGTCTTCTCTAGGATTCCTTTAATCTCCCGGTTCGAGATCTCCACTTGTCCACTAGTTTGTGGATAATAAAGGGTGGCGATCTTGTGAGTCACCCCATACTTAGCTAAAAGAGCTTCGAATCGTTGGGCAATGAAGTGAGAACCTCCATCACTAATGATAGTCCGTGGTGTCCCAAATCGTGGGAAAATGGTCTTGTTAAAGAACTTAACCACAACCATGGCATCATTAGTGGGAGAGGCAATTGCTTCAACCCATCTCGAAATATAATCCACGGCTAAAAGTATGTATTGGTTTCCACAAGATGATGGGAAAGGTCCCATGAAGTCTACTCCCCAAACATCAAAGATCTCCACCTCTTGAATGTTGTTAAGAGGCATCTCGTTTCTCCTAGATATGTTCCCTGTTCTTTGACAAGCATCGCAGCAGGAAACAAAGGTTTGCACATCTTTAAATAAAGTAGGCCAAAAGAATCCAGATTGCAATACCTTAGCGCTAGTCTTGTTCGAACTAGCGTGTCCTCCACAAGGTAGTGAATGACAATGACGGATGACACTTTGCATCTCATCTTCCGGCACACATCGCAGAATGATGCCGTCCGGACCTCTCTTAAAGAGGAGAGGTTCCTTCCAAAAGTATTCCCGAACATCCTTAAAGAACTTCTTTCTTTGTACGTAGGATAATCCGGGTGGTAATTCCTGGCAAACCAAATAGTTAACAAAATCAACAAACCATGGTTCGTTACCTTTGGTGATCGCGTCGATGCACTCCTCTATGATATGTAAATGCTCGTCCGGAAAAGAGTCATCTATAGGTAGATTGTCATCCTCTAGATGTGGTAGACGACTCAAATCATCCACGACAGAATTTTCCGAACCCTTCTTGTCACGGATCTCTAGATCGAATTCTTGTAGGAGAAGAATCCATCTAATTAGACTTGGTTTCGCATCTTTCTTTGCAAGCAAATACCGGATTGCAGCATGATCCGTGTACACAATCACCTTAGCACCTACAAGATAAGAGCGAAACTTTTCAAATGCATATACAATAGCTAAAAATTCCTTCTCGGTAGTGGCGTAGTTGAGCTGCGCTTCATCTAGCGTCTTGCTAGCGTAGTAGATAGCGTGGGTTCGTCCTTCCTTTCTTTGCCCAAGCACAGCCCCTATAGCTACGTCACTTGCGTCACACATAACCTCAAATGGAAGATTCCAATCCGGAGGTTGAATAATCGGGGCTGAGATTAGAGCTTCCCGAATCATATTAAACGCATCTAAGCATTCCTGCGAGAAATCAAAAACTGCATCCTTCATCAATAAATTAGTAAGCGGTTTTGATATCTTGGAGAAATCCTTTATAAAACGTCTATAGAATCCAGCATGTCCTAGAAAACTTCTTATCCCTTTCACCAAAGTTGGGGGAGGAAGCTTTTCTATAGTCTCTATCTTAGCTTTATCCACTTCAATCCCTCAACTAGAGATTAAGTGTCTTAATACAATGCCCTCTTTCACCATAAATTGACACTTCTCCCAATTAAGAACTAGGTTAGTGTCTTCACACCTTTGTAACACAAGGGCAAGGTTAGAAAGACAATTATCAAAAGAGTAACCATAAATGGAGAAATCATCCATAAAGACCTCCATGATCTCCTCTGTGTACTCCGAGAAGATAGCCATCATGCACCTTTGAAAGGTGGCTGGGGCGTTGCAAAGCCCAAACGGCATTCTCTTATAAGCAAACGTTCCCCACGGGCACGTGAATGTGGTCTTCTCTTGATCGTCCGGATGTATCGGAATCTGAAAGAAACAACTATAACCGTCAAGATAGCAAAAGTGTGAGTGTTGTGCTAACCTCTTAAGCATTTGGTCGATGAAGGGTAGTGGGAAGTGATCCTTCCTCGTTGCGTTGTTTAGCTTGCGGTAGTCTATACACATCCTCCATCCAGTTACGGTTCGTGTGGGAATGAGTTCATTGTTTTTATTGGTGATGACTGTCTTTCCTCCTTTCTTCGGAACCACCTGTACGGGACTCACCCACTTGCTATCGGAGATAGGGTAGATGATACCTGCATCAAGTAGTTTAAGAATTTCCTTCTTGACAACCTCCTTCATGGTCGGATTTAACCGCCTTTGAGGTTGTCGCGAAGTTCTGAAGTCTTCTTCCATTAGGATCTTATGCATGCATAGTGAAGGTTTGATTCCTACTAGATCCTCTATAGTATACCCTAAGGCTTTCCTATGTTTCTTAAGAACAACCATAAGCTTACTATGTTCATCTATACTCAAATCGCAACTAACAATTACCGGAAAGGTCAAATTAGGTCCTAGAAATGCGTACCTTAGATGTGTAGGAAGCGACTTTAATTCCATCAGTATAGGAGTCTCTAATGGCTCTTGAGGAGTATCCAATGCTTCCATAGAAGCGTCTAAGGAAGTAGAAGATATTGGAGAAGAATCAAGAGAAGTGGCGGAGAAAACACAATTTCCTTCAGATTCACCCAAAATTACGGCTCCCCTGTTTCCTCCACAGCCGTGGTTTTTGGGCGTGGAAACCAATTACGGTGCCTCTGTTTGTTCCACGGCCGTGGTTTTGGCCGTGTAACTTACAGGAGTCCTCTGAATAGCTAATTACGGTTATGTTGGTGGATTCCACGGTCGTGGAATAACACGACTGACCGTGATTTCTTACGTTTTCTGACCCATCGTAGAGTTTCTCAAATTCTTCTTCATACACTTCTTTTTGCTTCTCTAAAGCTTCAATTTCCTCATTGCATTCCTCTTCTTCCCCTATATCCATAATGCTCATAGAAATAACTTTTTGCAAGGGGTCTTTGAAGAGAATCGAACTTACCTCCTCTCTAGATAACTCTTCGTCATGGATGTTGAATATATCCTCATCGAGAGCTGGTTCCTTCACCGAAGTGGAGAGAACGAACTCCACCTTTTCTTCTCCTATGTCGAAGGCGAGTCTAGCATTCTTGCAATCAACTATACAACCGGATGTTGCAAGAAACGGTCTTCCGAGTATGATCGGGACCGGACTATCTGCAGGAATGTCAAGCACAACAAAATCTATAGGAACAAAGAACTTACCAAGCTTGACCGGGACGTCTTCAACTATGCCAACAGGACGAGTTATGGATCGATCCGACATGTATAACGTCATCTTCACCGGTTTAGGTTCGTCTAAACCGATCTTCCTGCATAAGGTAAGCGGAATGATGCTCACGCTTGCTCCCAAATCACATAATGCATCATATGTGACATCTCCCACTCCTATGGGAATACAAAATGACCCCGGATCCTTCAGTTTTGGGGGCATCTCTTCCTTCATTGTCTTGATGAGATCCGATGAATCCGAACTCATCTTAACCTCTCCAAAATCTTCTAATTTCCTTTTTTTAGAGAGGATCTCCTTTTGGAACTTTCGATAAGCTGGCATACCTACAATTGCATCAATGAAAGGTATATTAATATGCAGTTTGCTCATGAGTTCAATAAACTTACCGAATTGCTTGTCTAGACGCGCTCTTGCTCTAGATTGCGGGAATGGTAGGGGAGGTTTGAAAGCTGGAGGAGGAACATAGATGTCTTCCTTCTCCTTCCCCTTCTCTTTCTCCTTCTCGACGGGAACTTCTACAAACTTAGGCTGCGGATCGGTAGTTGTTGCTCCGCTCCTAGTTGTGATAGCCATCACCCTTCCTTTTGGGTTATCCTCCGTCTTTCCTGGAAGTTTTCCTTGATTCCTAGGAACTTCCTTAGCTTGACTAAACATTTGGTTTTCTAAAACCTTTTGGGCTTTATCAACCTTAGTAATGTGATCATCGACCTTAATGATGCGACTCTCCAATCCTTGAAGCTTTCCCAAAATTGTTTCCAACATGGGATCGGGCTTCTCTTTCCCCGAAGTGCTTCCGCTATTAGATGCTTGTTCCTGACTTTTCAAAGGAATGGAAGAATAAGAAGGTGGGGTTAGTGAATTTCCTGAATTGGGATAAGAATTACCGGAATTGTGTTGTTGGTTGGACCGCCAATTGTTGTTGTTTGAACCCCTATTGTTGTTCCAACTGTTATTCCGGTTGTTGTTGTTGTTCCAATTGTTCCGGTTGTTGTTCCGGTTCGTATTCTCATTCCCATTGTGGTTATTGTTGTTTCCCAAATAACCCACATCTTGCCCCTTTTGCTTTGAAAAGTTGGTTTTGATGGCTTCCTTCAACTCTTTAATCTCGGTGTTGAGAGAAAAGATTTGAGTTTGAGCAGCTTGTGATAATTTTGCTCCTTGCTCCACTTGATTTGCTTCTACTTTCCGGTGAGAATACTTTTCTATGACTCGGGCTTGCTTCTCAATGAAGTCCCTAGCGTCATCTTCCCTCATGTCCATGAATGTGCCACATGAAAGGGATTGGAGCTTGAATTGTGTTTCCACATCCAGCCCCTTATAGTATATCTCCAATAAACCCAATTTTGAAATGCCATGGTGTGGGCAATCCAATAATAAGTCCTGAATTCTTTCCCAAGATTGAAACAAACTTTCGTTAGATCTCATAGAAAATGCATTAATCTTACCTCTCAACTCCGCCGTCTTGGATGGCGGAAAGAATTTGGTGAGGAATTCCGCAGAAAGATCCTCCCATGTGTTAAGTCTCCCATTTGGAAGAGCTTGATACCAAGATAAAGCTTTCCCTTTCAAAGAGAAGAAGAATGGCTTGATCTTGTAGTTGTTAGTAGTTGCATTCTTTGGCTTCATCGTCTCCATCATGATCTCAAAATTTTGTAAATGTTGATGTGGAGATTCAGCACTCGTTCCTCCAAACTGATTTTGGCGAACGATGGTAATAACTTGTGGGTTGAAGCTAAACCCTTGCATATCATCAGCATCGAAGTTCACACCCAAACGGCGTGGTTGCTGAATTGGGTCCATCCTTTGGCCAAGAGTTCTTGGCTCTCCATCTACACGAGCAACTCTTGCATCTCCAGCTAGAACACGACGATTGGCCGCCGGTCTTGGAACAAATGGGTTCACATTGATCGTCGGATCAATGTCCTCTAGTGGTGGCATGGAAGAGTCGCTATCCTCGTCGGATGAAATGGTTCTAACCGATCTTGACGATTTCCTGCTCTTCTTTTTCTTAAGGTCGCTCAATTACATTCTTATTTGAAATATCATATCCGTTAGATCATCAACTTTCGATTGATGACGCTCCGATTCCTCCTTGCGAGTCTTCTCTCTCCATCTAAGTTGAGCTTCAGATTCCGCTAATTCCGTTTGGTAATCTCGTTCTCTTTCTTCAGCTATCTTTCTTTCTTTGAGCTTCTTCCTCAAAGTCTTCTCAAGTTCTTGATCAAGAGGTAAGAGGTTCTTGTTGTTCCTAGACTTGCGCATATACCTGAAGTAACATGCAAATATCACTCACAAAAGATATCAAATAACAAGAGCTAAGCTCCCAAGCTTGACAACCGGTAACCGAATTCGGCCTAGACCAAATCCCCGGCAACGACGCCAAAAACTTGTTCGCCACTTAGCGTGCGTGCAAATAAGTCTTAAATTTATAAAACTAGAAATCAAGCAAGCGAACCCGCAGTGTACGGATCGGCGTAGTAAAGCAAGAATTCCAGAGTATCGAACACAGGGATTTGGGGGGGTTAAATCCAATTATAAATCGTCAAGCAAGTAAATGTATAAGCTTTGTAAATATATTGGGAAAACAACAACCCTAAAGATCCAGGTATCTAATTGTGGCAATCGATTCAAGATATACTAAAGATCTAAGGACAGAGTTAAGAGTTGCAAAGGTATACTAAGGTAACGCAATGTACGGTGAAGTTCCAAGACTTTATATGACTTATCTAAAGACACTCTCTATAAAGGTTGTTGAGGCTTCAGTATAGAAAGGATCTAAAGACAAGATTAATCTCAAATACCCAAACTTGTAACCCAAGGATCAAGACTAACTAAACCGATTTAGGTTGTGACACTCGAAATCGAAGTATAGGTTGTTGAGGCTTCACTACTACCTAGAAAAGGGCAAGCCAAGACTAGATTAAAGCTAATCTTTAACCTTGGATCAAAGTAAAAGCAAAGTTCGTAAACTGATGAAAATTACGGGTGGATCTTGAGTTCCACGGCCGTGGAACCTCAAGAACAGGCCGTGATTTTGGTTCGTCGGCGAATCTCTCTAACCCTCAGGTTCCAATCTGTTTACGATCGATCCATCATCATCTAAGCCACAACTATCAACCCTTCACCTTAGAATTGCTAAAGGGTTTTAGCCAACAACAGTCATTATGATATCAAATTCAAGATTAAGAAGAATGAAAGATGAAAACCTTCGAAAACCTTCAATAAACTTCAAATCAATCTCAAATCCACAAACAAGGGTATAATGTATATCAGATTTGGAATAACACAAACCAATCACAATCCTTGATAAGAACGAAGAGCGGGATGTCAATCCGTCTTCTAATCAAACCTAGGAACAAAAGTGAAACTTCCAAATCTTCAAGCCTTCGTAAATCTCCGTTGCAAAATTGCAATTCTCCGCACGTCCAATGAAACCCTAAGTACGTGTAAGCGAGCGTAAGCGGAGCTGCCGAATTCTCCCTCCTTCAGTCCTTTTATAAGGAAGGATAGAATAACCGTCCGGCCCATATGCGTAGATAATGTGTCCATATTTTATTTGTTAAAATATTGCCTAAATCACGGTTTCATGGAGTTCCACGGCCGTGGTTTAGAGCGTGGAAGTGGATTACGGTTCTTCACAACTTCCACGACCGTACTTTATACCGTGTAACTCTCTGGAATGCTCCACGTTCATGTTGCCAAGTTCCACGGCCGTTAATTTGGGCGTGGACTTCATTACGGCCGTATTTTAGAGCGTGGAAGCATAGATTGCTCGTAGTTTCCTTTGTTTCGTGCCATTCCTCATCCTAGCATCTTCCTTTGCTTCTTTGTGGTGTCCTCAATCCTTGGATGTGCTCAATTCATCTCCATCCTCTCTTAATTTGTTCGGTTTTAGCTCTTATTCGCCTACAATCAACACAAAGCTTATGTAGACCTCTATATCGACAATATAAACAAACTAGCCAACAATCGCTTCAATGCCCTATCAATGAACACTATAATGGATGAAAAAAATCTAGAAAACGTGCCTAAAATATCACAATATTTCATGCTAACATCACTTGATTTCGAATAGAGGAATAGAGGTTAATAGAGCCAAGATTGAAACCATAGAGAAGCTACCTCCTCCATCTTCGGTGAAAGGAGTTAGAAGCTTTTTAGGACATGCAGGTTTATATAGGAGATTCATAAAGGATTTTTATAAGATTTCAAAACCTTTGACTAATCTTTTGATGAAGGACATAACGTTCGAGTTTTCGAAAGAATGTTTAGACGCCTTTTGCAGGATCAAAGAAGCTTTGATTTCAGCCCATATCATCCAACCACCCGATTGGACTCTTCCTTTCGAGATCATGTGCAACGCAAGTGACGTAGCTATAGGAGTTGTACTTGGACAGAAGAAAGATGGTCGTACACATGCCATCTACTATGCTAGCAAGACGCTAGATGAAGTTCAATTGAATTATGCTACCACGGAGAAGGAGCTTCTAGCTGTAGTTTCTGCATTTGACAAATTTTGTTCCTATCTTGTAGGTGCGAAAGTGATAGTCTACACGGATCATTCAACAATCCGTTACTTGTTCACAAAGAAGGATGCGAAGCCTAGGCTTCTAAGGTGGATCTTGCTCTTACAAGAGTTCGATCTAGAGATCCGTGACAAGAAGGGCTCAGAAAATTCAGTTGCTGACCACCTTAGTCGTCTTCCACACCTAACCAATGAGGTGCATGAGCTCCCTATCGATGACTCATTCCCTGACGAACAGCTCCACGAGATTGAAGAATGTCTTCAACAAATCTCAAAAGGTAATGGCCCATGGTTTGCTGATATTGTAAATTACCTTGTTTGTCAGGAAATTCCCCCCGGACTTTCGTATGCTCAAAGAAAGAAGTTCTTTAAGGACGTCCGGAATTTCTATTGGAACAAACCTCTTCTCTTGAAGAGAGGTCCCAATGGCATATACAGGAGATGTATTCCGGAGGATGAGGTGGAAAGTGTTATCCGCCATTGCCATTCTTTACCTTGTGGAGGACATGCTAATTCCCACAAGACATGTGCTAAGGTACTCCATCCGGTTTTTTTTTGCCTACCTTATTCAAAGATGTGCAGAACTATGTTGTTGCTTGTGATGCTTGTCAAAGGACAGGTAATATTTCAAGGAGGAATGAGATGCCCCTCAACAACATACAAGAATTAGAGATATTCGATGTATGGGGAGTAGACTTTATGGGACCATTCTTATCTTCTTGTGGAAACCAATACATACTTCTAGCCGTAGACTATGTCTCAAGATGGGTAGAAGCAATTGCTTCTCCTACTAATGATGCAATGGTGGTGATGAAGTTCTTCAATAGAACGATCTTCCCTAGGTTCGGGACTCCCCGAACCATCATTAGTGATGGAGGAACACACTTCACAACCCGTCGATTTTAGGCTCTATTGGCTAAGTATGGGGTAACCCATAAGATAGCCACGCCATACCATCCGTAAACTAGCGGACAAGTCGAGATATCCAATAGAGATCAAGGGAATTCTAGAGAAGAGTGCCTCTAGAACAAGAAAGGATTGGTCAATGAAGATAGATGATGCATTGTGGGTGTACAAGACCGCTTATAAGACACCTATAGGTACAACTCCATACAACCTTGTGTATAGAAAGTCCTGTCATCTCCCTGTAGAGCTAGAGCATAGAGCATATTGTGCCGTCTAGTGGCTCAACTTCAGCATGAAAGACGCCGGAGAGAAACGGCTATTGGACATCAATAAGCTTGAGGAGATCCGGCTGAATGCGTACGAGAACGCAAGGATTTACAAGGAAGGAACGAAGTAGTGGCATGATAAGCATATCATTCCAAAGGACTTGAAGGAAGGAGATCAAGTTCTTCTATTCAACTCAAGGCTTCGACTCTTTCCAGGTAAGCTTAAATCCCGTTGGACAGGACCCTATGTAATTAAATGTGTTTTTCCCCATGGTGCAGTTGAAATATGGGGTGAACAAAGCAGAAGTTTCAAGGTCAATGGCCAACAGTTTAAAGACGATAAATCAAGCGCTTCTTGGGAGGCAACCCATGGTAGTATAGTTCTTTCCCTTTCCTTTCATCTTAGAATAGTTTAGTTTAGTAGTTTTTTTGTTTTCTTTGGATTTAGTTTTGTTGTTCCACGATACGCTCTTGGTTCGTTTGTGTCAAAAATCGCAGGAACTAGGTTCACCTTTGGAGAATCAATGAAGAAAGTGGACATAAAATGGTTCAAATGCAAATTTTCAAGGAAAAGAAGGAAGAAATCCATTTACGAAAATTAAATCGATCGATTCAGGTGCAGAGCAACACAATTTTTGGCAACAGGGAGAAAAATCGAGTAAAAAATCGTCCCTTCAGAAAAAAATCGTCCGATTTTTATTGTTAAGCTGAGAAAGTGAAGAAAAATCGGACCGACATTTAAATCGACTAAGAAAATCGTCGGATTTCCTTTGAAATTTAGATGGTCTATAAAAAGCCTTCTCCACTCGATTCCTTCATTCCACACTTCACCATTTTCGTCTCCTCTTCGTCCTAAAGAGCCGAAAAATCGGCCATCTGCAATCTCGACAAATTGTAACCATTTTGAGTGATTCTTGAGCCCAAACTGAAGCACTTTCAACAAGGAATACAAATATAGCAACAACAAACTTCGCTTATAGCTCATTCACCCGAAATTCAGGTTTTTTGATTCAAAACCTAAGTTTTTCGCTCGATTTTGATTCTTGCTTAAAAATTGTTTGTTTGCTGAGATTGATTGAGGGGTTTGCTTAGAAATACCCCTAGGAGACTGTGTGTGGTGTTAGTTTGCTCAGAACTTTACAGATTTTTGAGTTGTGTTGAAATCGACAGAAAAATCGACCCTACCCAAATAAATCGTCCAATTTTTGTGAAGAACGGGGCGATTTTCTTGTGCAGAATGGAAACTTTGAAGAGGATCACTAGAAATGCAGGCAAGAAGAAGGGATCTTCTTCCAAAGCACCTCCCCCACCACCACCACCCTCCCAAGCTAAACCAAAACTTCCTCCTCCCCTTTCCAAACATAAAAAGAGATACGAACGTCTCTTAGACCGTCCCTCCACCCCTCCTCGATACATTGTCCTAAATGACCTAGATGCTTTGTTTGTTAGAGAGGATGTGGATATGATGTTAGATAGAGTGGGATTGAGTCAGTTTGCGCTGATTAGGGAGGATGCCTACACCGAGATCACTCTAGACTTCTTGAGTACATTTGAGCATGATCTTAGAGAGAGGACGGTCACTTTCCGTCTCATGAACCAAAACCATGCTATGTCCATTGATGATTTTGGAGATTATTTTGGCTTTCCGTATTCTTCTGCAGGCACATTTGCAAGAGGGGTGAGTGCTAGTGCTTTTTAGGAAAGCATATCAGTTGGAGAATATGGAGGAGATAAATGGAGACACGAGAACTCCAAGGAGGAGAGCATTTACAATCTTTCCTTCAAATTAGTTCATAGGATCCTTAGTGAGAGTTTGTTTGCACGGACAGAGACTCCGTAGAAGCTCAAGGTAGATGAGCTCTTCTTACTCTATTGCATGACTAGCGGTACTATCCCCGACATCACCTCCATGCTTGCTGACTATCTTGGGAAGATAGCCAACAAGTCGAAGGGTGATTTATGTGCTGGAGGCCTTGTCACTCACGTGGCGAAGGCATTAGAATTAGACTTTTTAGACTACAACTTAGCTGAGAGTGCTCAACCTCTAGGTTCACAGAGATTGGTTGCGCGACATTTTTTGATTCCTCGAGGTAGAGGAGCGTTGCATGTTCCCATGCCATGGGCAAAGGATTCATCCAAGAAGCCGGCTGAGATAGTGTGGAAGCCGGTTGAGATAGTGTGGAAGCCGGCTGAGATAGTGTGGTAGCCCCTCCATCTGTTTATTATGATGATGCAGAGGATACAAACGAGGAGGAGCACTATGAGGATGGAGCTGCAGCTTATCAGGGACTTATGCTAGAGTTCGAGAGTGGCACCCACAACGACCACGCTACGGTCGCCATGGATACTGACACTCATGGAGCCGGACCTAGCAGGACGAGTCGCGGTACTGGGGAGACGGAGGATGAGATGCAGCCACCCCGTTATTCTTTTGCACATACTCCCAGCAACGGTCGAGGACGTGGGCGCGGACATAGGCTCCACCGACAGATTGGAGCATTGGTTTCTAGCTTCCAAGGTCTACGTACCGACTACCAAGGTCTTTGCACAGAATATCAGGCCCTCCACACCGACTACGCCGCCATGAACACTCAGTTGACGGCATACCGCCAGGAGACGGATGCTAGACACTCGTCCTACAATGGCCAGATGAGGGACATATACAATCATCAGTTTGACCACTTCTATGATCCCAGCGCACCGAGATATCCATATCCGCCACCGCCACCGACTGAGGATTGAGTTTCCTCTCCATTTTACATTGTAAGTATTTTTCTCCATCTTATGCTTGATTTTTCACAATGGGGAAAATGTGAAGGTTAAGTATGGGGTGGGGGTATGTACAATCTCTTCTACTTTTCGCACTTTATGTACTTTGCGTTGCACTTGATGAATTGGTTTGTAATAACTCTTGCACTATTTGCTTTCCACTATGACATTCGCATTTGCATGCTTTCATTCGAAATTTGTGAGTTTTTCAAAAAAATTTGTGCTTCTTATGATGAAAATGACCTCTATGATGAGAATTGTGATGTGGAAAAGGCAAAAAGATGACTTAGTTATGTTGAGATATTAATTGTAGCATGAATGAGCTTGATTTTCTTACTTGAATGCATGAATAGTTCATATGATCTTGATGTCTTGATAGGAGAATGAAATAATGATCGAAGCTATATTATAAGTTCTTTTGCATCATATAGGAATGACCAAGGCAATTCACTTCTTTTCTAGTTCATATCTTGTTCATGCTAGCTCCTCAATGAAATATTTGACTTCCTTTTGACCATCCGGGAATTAGGATAAGTAGTTGTAAAAGGCATGTTTGATGTGGAAGGGCCAATATGAAAGTGTTAAGTGAAAGTTTAGCAAATTATAGGTTTGGGGACGTTGAACATGAGGATGAGTAACTCGACACCATTCACATATCCGGGTGTTTGTGTCTTGCCAAAGTCTGATTGAACGACAAGTCCTAACGGGATATGGTATGTGCATTAAGGGTTTGAGGCATCTAGGAAATTGAGAAACGCCGATCTCCTAGGCTTGAGTTATTGTGCACCGCTGTCCATACTCTCAAAAAGTAAAGTATAAAGAAAGCAAAAATTTTACATGCAAAGTATGTGTGGTGAAGTTTTGTTCTTAAAAGTTTTGTGTTATTGCTCTTTCCTGGATTAGCATCACATTTCCTTAAAAGATTTCCCACCCTTGACACGTTTCTTAGACCTTTTTTTTTATTGGAAGACCTTCAGACCTTAATGCACATGTTTAAGACTTCATGGCTTAGATTTGTTTGACTTTGATTGCCTTTTCATCTTTATCATGTCCTTTATTTGTGTCTTTGAGAAGGAAAGGATAGTTAATTCATATTATGGTTATTATTGATACATACTTTCTCTTCCTATGTCTTGAAACATCACTTTGAGGGTGATCCAATAAGAAGAAGCACTTTCAAAACAAAAGGTTTTTGAGTTTTTCATCATATAATCCATGACATCTTGTATTCTAGGATTGAAACTTGCTTGGGGCCAAGGAACGGGCAAGTATGGGGTATTTTGATGACATGAATTATATGCCATTATAATCATGCATATTGTAGAGGTTTACCTCAATTTACCTTGTATTTGGAGAGAATTTGTGTTTGTTTTAGGCTTATTTCATTTATATTTTGGAAATAGAGGTCTACACGAGTTTTGGTTGAATTATAGGTGAATTCGGTGGATCTGGAAGCAAAAGTGGAGCAAGGAGCATCTAAGGATAATAAGGAAGCTAAAGGAATCTTAGAGGAGTTACAAAGAGCAAAGGAAGTGTATAAAAGAGTCACCAAAGGGAGGGAGGAAACAAGGCAAGAGACGATCACTTTTTGTTGAAGAAAATCGAGTTAATTATATAAAAAAATCGGACAATTTTATTCACTAAAAATCGAACGGTTTTCTTTACAATTAATTAGCACGATTTCCTTCAGTTTGGACCAAAAATATTACGACCCAAAGCCCATCACTTTTGGGCTTGAGAAGTGATATGCCAAGGGGCCTATTAGCAAGAAAGTATACATTGGAACCCTAGGAACAAAAATCGGGAGTTCGCAGCGGGAAAGATTTACACAATTTTGCGGGATTGAAGATTCTTGGAGAGGAGATGGAAGGAAAGAACCAAGAAGTCAATATTCACCATTGTTGTGAGATCTTTTGTTTCCCTTCTGATTCTTATGATTTGTGAACACATTATTGAGTGTTTTGAGAGATTCTTTGATAGGTTTTGAGATTTGATTACAGATTCGGAGATTATTTGGTTTTTATTCAACGTTCGGATTTTAATTGATATTATTCATTCAATCTTAATTTTGATTTGATTATGAAAATGGTTGGCTAAAAACCTTGTGATTCTGGGGAGAATAGTTGATGATTGAGGTTTAGATGATGATAGATTGAACTCATTTAACCATTTGGACCCTGAGAGTTGAGATTTAACTTTGCGACAACAGGAAAATCGACCTGTTCTTGGTGAAATCGTCCGATTTACTGAAGAACAACACGATTTATTCCCCTGACGATCTTTAATTGATTTATCCTTTAACCAAAGTTAATCCTTGCCTAAATCCTAACCTTGCTTAACCTTTTAACCCCTATATGAGTGTGAGAAGAGACTTCATCATTGATTCTACATTTAATAGCTAAAGATTACAAGATTTGGGTAATAGAGAGACTCAACATCCTTTATTAAGGTTTAAGTGTGCTTTCCATCTTTACCTTTGAGACTCATATCCTGGGGTTTGGGGTGGTTAGTTTGAGTGCAATTCTTATCCTTAGACCTTTCTATATTGCAGCCTCAACAACCCTTATAGAGAGAGCCTTTGGATTTGACATATAGGTTTCGGAACTTCGCCGTACGATACCTTCCTTTCAAACACATAAACTTGGCAACATCAACTCTTTCCTTTGACCTTTAGAAGTGTCTTGAATCGAAAGCCGAAGTCAAATACTTGAATCCTTGGAATCATTTGTCTCCTTTATTAATCACAAAAGCTTTTACACTTTGCCAGATATTTGAAATCGATTTTATTCTCACCAAATCCCTGAGTTCGACTCTGGGATTTCTTTCCTTACTACAACTGATCTGTACACTACAGGTTCGCTTTTGCTTAAGTTTTAGATATAAATTTTAAGAATTTGTGACGCACACTTTCGAGCGAACATCAATCTCGTCACAAAACGGGACAAAGGAGTTATCACTCTCAAAACATTTGTAAAAGGTACCCCAATTCTTCTCACTTCCTCTGTTTTGGGTGAGATTTTAGGAATTCCTACATATATCTCTTTTACTCATCCCTCACGATCAGAGAGTGTTCGACTCGCTAAGGAGAAATTTCTGGTTCCCAATTCAACCTCACGTCAGCTTACTCATACTTCCCTAACCTTAGATGCTAAAATTATATTTACCATTCTGGTTCGATGTGTTGTTCCTCGTGTAAACTCAAGAGAGCTTTTGACAGATCAATCATTGGAACTAATTCATCTGATTATGTTTGGGTTAGACTTGATGTACCTAATCTCATCCTCAACCATATGATACACTCTGTTAACTCTAAGAGAGCCATCCCTTTGCCTTATGGAAATCTTCTACCCAAGATCTTTGACTATTTCACAATTGATACATCTTTTGAAGATCGACAACCAATTCCTGGGAAGATTGATGAGTCCTGCTTAGAAAGACTAGGAATTGAGAAGAAACTTGTAGGAGCATGGACATTAAAGGGAAAAGGAGCTATTTCACTTCCAACTCAAGAAGCTCCAACATTTTCTACTCCTACTCCAGAAATCAAGTTAGATGGATGTGAAAAAGAACTAGCCTGTCTGAATCGTGAACTGTCTGATTTTTAGTTTGACACTATGAGAAGAATGGATGCAAATCATGATAGCATGTATTATAGTTTATATTTTGGGATTGGTTTCGATGTTTTATCTTCATTAATCTTCATGTATGGATGTATATTCTTTGATTATATTATTGTTTTGTCTACCTTTGTGGGGATCGAGGTCTACACCTAGTTTCGTTGTAATTGTAGGGAAAATGGCACGTTTTGGACCGAAATGGAGCTAAGGAAGCTAAGGAGTCATTGGAGCTACATTTTGGAGCATTGAAGAGCTATAAGAAGATCTCAGGAAGCATGGAAATGATTTAGAGGATTGATTTTGGACCAGATTCGAGATGATTTACATTCAGCTGAGACTCACCTCGGTCAGCTACAGTACCACCTCGACCGAGGTGATCTTGAGGAGCGTCCCGACCGAGGCGAACACCCTGCCACCGGCGAGATCTTTATTCTTTGTTGAGATCTTCTATTTTTGGAAAGAAAATATCACATATTTTGGCTGGATTTCTGGAAAAAAGATATTATATTTGGCTGATTTATTTTGAGAAATATGGATATATTTTCTATGAAAATCTTTTTAAGATATTTTATCTTTGAAAGATAATTCTCCTATACATATGGGCTAATTTTCTACAATTCAGCCATCTTCGGATCAAGGATTTTCTAGAGGATTTTCTGAAGATTTGAAGGAAGAGTTGAAGGAAGTTTTGAAGGTTGAAGATCAAGGAAGGAAGGAATCATAGTTGAAGTTGGCTTTTGAAGGAGTTTGTAAGATCTTCTTAGATTGCTTTTGGTTTGTTATCTTTTCTGATTTGTGACTTGAGGAAGGCTGATTTGTTGTTTGATTCATTCAGTTATTGAGACCTTTGTCTTAAGGTTTTCTTGTTTGAATATTGATTCCTTTCTTATAAATTTGATTATTGTTATCATGATGATTGTTGGCTAAGTTCTTTATGCGATTCTAGGGTGATTGGATAAAAGTTGTGGGAAAGACGATGATAGAATGATCTTAATCCCAACAGGACCCTAAAAGCTCGAGTCTTTACCTTAACCGTAGACCACCTCGGTCAGTCATTGAACATCTTGGCCGGGATGGAATATAACTGATCGAGGTGAACCTTTCCTGAATCTTATCTGAGTTAAGAGTTTAAGTTTGCCAAATCCTATCCTTGTTATACCTTTCCTGGTTCAATGCAAGCCTAGGATGAGACTTACCCGGTGATTCCTTTGCTTATTTACCTAAGATCATGAGTGTAGGTAATAAAGGTTTATCCTTTATTTGGGTTTGAGTGTGCTTTCACCCCATCTTTGAGAGTTAGCCTGAGACTTACCCGGTAAAGGTTGATTCTATTCCCTTGGGTGGTATGTTGGTTTGAAGTTATAGTTCCTTTCCTTTAGTACCTTGAGACTTACCCGGTAAAAGGAGCTTTGGTTTGGGATAGTGAGTAGTAAGACTTACCCGGTGATCTGTTCCCACCTTAGAAACACCTTCCCTTTGCAAACCTCAGCTTTGTCCATATTATCTTTTGAGATATTGAGTCGGAACCACAACTAGATGCTTTAATCCCTAGAATCCGCATTCCCTTTATCTGACTTTTATATCATCTTCGATTGCTTTAATTTTTGTTAGTAGTTATTTGACAACCTGATTTGTTTCACCACCATAGTCCCTATGTTCGACCCCTAGAATTCTTGCTTTTATTACAATTGATCCGTACACTGCGGGTTCGCATATTGTTCAAGCATACTTCTTGGGTTATAAATATTAAAGCTTGCACACATATTTTGGAGCGAAAATGTTTTTGGCGCCGTTTCCGGGGACTTGGTCTAGACCAAGTTCGGTTTTGGTCGTCTTTTGGGGCTATTGCCCTTGTTCCTATTGATCACTTTACTTGAGTGTTTTCGCAGGATCTTTTCTTAGGTTTATGCGAAGAACTCGTGCATGAAAGGAAATCGTTCCCTAGTTGCCCCGGCCAAGATACACCCACCAAGACAATCACGATCTTGAAGCCGAATTGAAGGAGGCATTGGAACAACTACGCCTCACTAAGGAAGAACTACAGCTAGAGAAAGACAAGACTCGCACAAGAACAAAAGGAATTGAAGCAGATATGGCCGCTCTAAGGGCCCTAGTTGCCCCGGCCAAGATTCACCCACCACCTCGGATTCCAGTCCGAGATGTTCTTTTTGTTGGAGTTCAACAAACCCTAGGACAGAGGATGGATCCCAATCAGCAAGTCAGGCGTCCAGGAGTCAACCTAGGTGATCCAGTTGAGAATGATTATGAACTTCGACCGCAAGTTCTAACCATGATTCGACAATGTCAATTTGGAGGTTTGGAGAGAGAGTCTTTGCATCAAAACTTGCAAAATTATGAGATTCTGATGGAGACTTTGAGACCTTCAAGAGTGGAAAACAACAATTACAAGTTAAGGCCTTTCTATTTCTCCTTGAAAGACAAGGCGCTTGCTTTGTATCAATCTCTTCCAGCCGGAAAAATCAACACTTGAGAAGAGATGACGACGGAGTTTCTTACTAAGTTCTTTCCTCTCTCTTAGACCGCTGAATTGAGGGGAAAGATCACTGCTTCTATTATGAAGGACAAGGAGAGTTTGTCCAAGTCATGGGCGAGATTCAAGGATCTTCTATTGGATTGCCCACATCATGGGATTCCAAAGATCGAGTTGCTGGAAGTATACTTCAAGGGTTTGGATGGAGATACTCAATTCAAGCTCCAATTACTTTCCGCCGGCACCTTCATGGATATGCAAATAAATGAAGCTTGGGATTTCATTGAAAAGCAAGCTTTACACATGGAGAAGTATTCCCATCAAGGAACTGAAAATGGAGCAAGGAGAGTTAGCTTCCAAGACACATCATCAAATGGAGCTCAACTCACCTCGCTTAGCAATGAAGTAAAGGCATTGAAGGAGCTCTTAGTAGCCCAAACGAAGAAGGATCAAGATGGAGGATATCAAGGAGGAAATAACTATCAAGGGCTGCAGAACAACAATAGAAACTCCAACAACAACAATTGGAGATCTAATCAACAAAATTCCGGTAACCCTTATTCTCATGCTAATAATGCTCTTAACGCTCTTCTTCTTTTACTCCATTAAGAAGCCAAGAGCCTGCATCAAGTTCGTCTCAGCCAGAAAAGAAAGATGTTGTGCTGGAGGCAATTCTGATCAAGCTTAACGTTATGGAGACATCGATGAAT
The DNA here is from genome assembly GCA_033239125.1 of Fagopyrum homotropicum. Taxonomy (NCBI): domain Eukaryota; kingdom Viridiplantae; phylum Streptophyta; class Magnoliopsida; order Caryophyllales; family Polygonaceae; genus Fagopyrum; species Fagopyrum homotropicum. The sequence goes on from BSWB01000003.1 coordinate 67,351,393, forward strand.
TCATTGTAAAAGGCACAAAAATCCTTAGAGCAACAATTTTTCAACAAGGCAAATGAAGCGCTAAGAGATCCAGGGAAGCTCCCAACAAGGACAGAGATCACCCCTAAGGGACAGATCATGGCTATTACAACACGCAGTGGATTGAAAACTGCAAATCCAGTACCTCGGTCGAACCACGACCAGACGAACACTTTGGTTGAGGTGCCAACTGAGATGGAGCCCGAGAAAGCGAAAGATGAATCTGAAGTTTATGTTCCACCTCCTGCTTATAAACCACAACTTCCATTCCCTCGGTCAAGGGCGAGGGCGCATCTAGACAAGCACTTTGGTAAGTTTCTAGACCTTATGAATAAACTACATATTAACATCCCTTTCCTTGATGCTAATCTAGGGATGCCCGCCTATGGGAAGTTTTTGAAAGAAATCCTATCAAGCAAGAGGAAGCTGGAAGATTTTGGAGAAGTAAGGATGGCATCTAAGTCTTCGGAGCTCATTCAAATCATGAAGGAGAAGATGCCACCTAAATTGAGGGATTCCGGTTCATTTTGCATTCCCATTTGAGTTGGGGATGTAACCTATTATGCATTATGTGATCTAGGAGCAAGCGTGAGTATCATTCCGTTCCGCTGGAGCTTTGTGAGAAAGTCGGACTTGGAGAGCCCAATCCGGTGAAGATGACACTATACATGGCGGATCGCTCCATAACCCGTCCCGTGGGTATTTTGGAAGACGTTCCCATCAAGTTAGGTAATTTCCACACACCTATAGACTTTGTTGTACTTGACATTCCCACATATTATCCCATTCCTATCATTCTCGGGAGACCATTTCTAGCAACTTCGGGTTGCAATGTGGATTGTAAGAACGCCAAGTTGAAATTCAAAATTGGCGGCGATCATGTGGAGTTTGCATTACTTGTTGTAATGAAGGGAGAGCCACTGGAGGATGACATCTTCAACATCTATGATGAAGAGGAATCTAGAGAATTAGTGCGCTCTATCCTTATTAACGATCCTCTCGAAAGAGTTCTTAGTTTTAGTTTAATGGAGGAAGGTATAGATGTCTCTTGTGATACAGATATACGGAGCTTAAAGGCATTTGAAGCAGATCCAGGAGCTAGATTTGATAGACTGCTTCAGGAGAAGAAAAACACGTTAGGTTTTGGTCCCAGTTCCAATACCTCGACCGAGGTGCTTTTTTGACCAAGCGAGGTGTTCTTATCTGAAGAACATTTCGGTCACCCACCTCGGACAGCAACCGAGACAGCAAGCGAGATGTTGTCAAATAAAGACAACAAAATTCTTGATTCATTTTTTGAGAGTCACTTACAGTTGGTGGACCACTGGCTCCGCCAAGTTTTAGATGGTAAAGAGCCTTGGTATGCTGATATTCTCGATTACCTTGTTTGTCAGGAAATACCACCCGGATTGACCTACGCTAAAAGGAAGAAGTTCTTCGAGGATGTCCGTCATTACTACTGGAATGAACCTCTACTGTTCAAAAGAGGTCCAGATGGGATGCTTCGACGATGCATTCCGGAGGATGAAGTTGCTAGTGTCATACGGCATTGCCACTCGCTTCCTTGTGGTGGACATGCTAGCGCTCACAAGACGTGCGAGAAGGTATTACGTTCTGGTTTCTTTTGGCCTACATTATTTAAGGATGTGCAAACGATTTTTGTTTCTTGTGATGCATGCCAAAGAACAGGGAACTTGTCAAGAAGGAACGAGATGCCACTCACAATATTCACGAGGTTGAGATTTTTGATGTATGGGGAGTTGATTTCATGGGACCTTACCTATCATCCGCGGGGAACCTCTATATTCTCTTAGTTGTTGATTACGTTTCTAGATGGGTGGAAGCCATTGCCTCTCCCACTAATGACGCCATGGTGGTTGTTAAGTTCTTCAATCGGACTATCTTTCAACGTTTTGGGACACCACACATCATCATCAGCGATGCAGGGGCACATTTCATCAACCGGAAGTTCAAAGCACTTTTATCGAAGTATAGGGTAACCCACAAGGTAGCAACCCCTTATCACCCTCAAACTAGTGGACATGTTGAGATATCGAATAGTGAAATCAAGGCAATTCTGAAAAAGACCGTCTCTAGGACGAGGAAGGATTGGTCCATGAAGTTGGACGACGCTCTTTGGGCTTATAGGACCGCATTCAAGACTCCCATTGGTACCAACCCGTACAATTTGGTATATGGGAAGTCTTGCCATCTACCCGTTGAGCTAGAGCACAAGGCATATTGGGCAATCAAGTGGTTGAATTTTGACATCAAGGAAGCCGGAGAGAAGAGACTATTAGACATCAATGATCTGGACGAGTTGCGCTTAAACGCCTATGAGAATGCCAAGATCTACAAGGAAAGAACGAAGAGATGACATGACAAGCATATCATTCCTAAGGAGCTCAAAGAAGGAGATCTTGTTCTACTCTTCAACTCCCGCCTCCGCCTCTTTCCATGTAAGTTGAAATCTAGATGGACAAGACCATACGTTGTGGAAACTGTTTTCCCTATGGTGCAGTTGAGATTTGAGGTGAAATAAGCGGAAGCTTTAAGGTCAACGGTCATAGGCTGAAGAAGTACCGACCGGAAGTCCTGGCTGAGGAGATTGCACCACTATACCTTGTTTTAGGATGATGTACGGTCCATCTAATGACCTTAAACCAAGCGCTTCTTGGAAGGTAACCCATGGTATTGTTTTTTGTCCCTTTTCCAGCTTAGTTTTAGATATTTTGCTTCGTTTTGTTTTTGCGTCCTCTAGACAGGAATCAGGTACTTTCTAAGGAAGGATTACAACTCAGGAGCTACACTGGAAGGACAGAAGTTCGAGAAATTGAGAAGACGGAGCTTGACTGAGACACATATCGGTTGCTATCACAACACCTCGACCAAGATGTTCTTGGGCAACCGAGGCGACTAGGTCTGACCTCCAGTCAGACACCTCGGTCCGGTCGGGACCACCTCGACAGAGGTGAAATCAAAATCAGCAAGTGGTATAAAAGGTAAGACGGTTTTCTCTCTCTTCACTTTTTCCCTCCCAAGCGCAACCTCGACTACGGCGACCCTAATTATCAAATTCTCAGTTTTCTCCCGGTTTCCACGATTCTTGGCTCGATTACACCGGAGGAAGCAAGAAGATCAGTTTCCAAGCATCAAACAACAACAAAAACGCTCCAAATCTGCAGAAGCTGGGTATTTCGTTCCAAAACCCTAACTCGTTCTTCTTTTGTCGATTCTACACAAATCTGGCTTTGGTTTCCACTGTTTGTTGTTGAAAAAGATATAAGTACCCCTTAGGAAGCCTTTGGTAGTGATTTAGGGGATAATAACCTACAGATTTGAGATTTGCCAACGAACAACAGTTCACCTCAGTCTAGTTGGCTGTGTCTCAGCCGAGGTGTTCTTGGGGCAACCGAGGTGTTCTTCAACCAAAACAAAAATTATGAGTAACAGATCTGATCGTTAGTTGGTCTTGAGGGACAGGCCTAGCAGCTCCCACCTGTCCTCTCCTTAATCTACATCTCAGTTCTCGATTCCGGTGATCCATGAGCGTCACCAAAAGGACTTTGATCGTATATGCGGGCATCCAATCGTTGCCCCGCGGTTCCTAGATGTTTCTGCCTTCGAGTGCCTCCACGTGGCGGAGGACTTGAGGAAGATGATCTCCATGGTTCGGATGGAGGAGTTTATGGATGTTAGAGCGCCGGCCTATCTGGAGCCGACTATGGAGTTTGTGAGCTCGGTTACATACATGTCGGAGAGTCAAGGGATCAAGTACCGGTTGCGAAAGAAATTATGTGGTGCCCATGGATCAGTTTAGGGAGATTTTCGACTTTCCTACTCCTACAGTTTCTGATTTTCCTTCCCGAGCTGTAGCTCGAGATTTCTGGGACGAGATAGCCCATGTGACTGACCACAATGGCAGGTGGAGACCCGGGGATTCCCGGGAGCATAATATTTTTCATCTTGCTTTCCGCCTTGCTCACAGGATCTTCAGTGAGACTCTTCTAGCGCATACTTAGACGCCCCAGAAGGTCCGACAGGGGGAGTTGTGTTCGCTCCAAATAGTGTGTGCAAGCTTTAAATTTATAACCCTAGATGTATGCCTAAAACAAGGATGCGAACCCGCAGTGTACGGGTCAATCGTAGTAAAAGAAAGAATTCCGGGGTGTCGATCTCAGGGACTTAGGTGAAACAAAGCCAATATAGGTAGTCAATATTACAACTAACCACAAAAGCAATTAAAGCAAACAAAGATGATAATATAGTCAATTAAGGAAAATATGCAAATTCTAGGGATTAAAGCTGAGGTTTTGCAAAGGGAAGGTGTTACCAAAGTGGAATAGATCACCGGATAAGTCTCACTACTCACTAACTCCAAACCAAAAGCTCCTATTACCGGGTAAGTCTCAAGGTACTAAGGAAAGGGATTATAATCTCAAACCAACACACCAACTAAAGGAATAGAATCAACCTTTACCGGGTAAGTCTTAGGCTAACTCACAAAGATGGAATGAAGGCACACTCAAACCCTAATAAAGGATAAACCTTTATTACCTACACTTATGATCATGGGTAAACAAACAAAGGAATTACCGGGTAAGTCTCATTCTAGGGTTGCATTGAACCAGGAAAGGTGTAATAAGAATAGGATTTGGCAAACTCTAACACTTAACTCTCAGTTACGAATCAGATAAGTCACCTCGGTCAGTCAAGTTCCACCCCGGCCGAGATGTTCTAAGGTTAAGGATAAAGACTCGAGCTTTTAGGGTCCTACTGGAATTTAAGATTATTCTATCATTGTTTTTCCTACAACCTTCAGCCAATCACCCTAGAATCGCACAAGGAAATTAGCCACTCATCATCATGAAAGCAATAATCAAATATATGGGAAGAGAATGAATATTTGAACACAAAAACCTTAAGAACAAGGCTTCAATAACTGAATCAAATATCAAACAAATAAGCGTTCCTTGGATCACAAATCCAACAAGACAAATCAACAAGAAGGGAATCTAAGAAAGTCTTACAAAACCCTTCACAAAAGCTATAATAAGCTATCAATCCTTCCTAGATTGATCTTCAATCTTCCTTCCTTCAAAACTCTGGAGAAAATCCCTTAATTGCTGGATGCTATCAGCCCTCTAAGCATGGTTGAACTTGTGAAAAATTCAACCCTTTATATAGGAAAATTATCTTCCAAAGATAAAATATCTTAAAAAGATAATTTCCTAATAAAATATATCCATATCTCATAAATAGATCCCTAAAATATAAGATCTTCCTTCCAGAAATCCAGCCCAAAAATATAAGATCTCTCCTTCCAAAAATAAAAGATCTCAGCCAAATAAAATATATCTCTCCGCGTCAGGATATTCGCCTCGGTCGGGCGCTCCTCAAGATCACCTCGGTCGAGGTGGTACTGTAGCTGACCGAGGTGACTCTCAGCTGAAGGTGAAATCTCTTAAATCTAGTCCAAAATAAATCTTTAATTCAATTCCATGCTTCCTGGATTCTTCCTTAAGCTCCTGAATGAAGCTCCAATGACTCCTTAGCTCCTTTAGCTCCATTTTGATGCAAAACGTGCCATTTTACCTACGATTACAACGAAACTTGGTGTAGACCTCGATTCCCGCAAAGGTAGATGAAACGACAATATAATCACATAATATAAATTCAAACATGCAGATTATTGAAGATAAAACGTCTAAACAAGCCCCAAAATATAGACTATAATTCATGCTATCAAAATACCCCATACTTGTCCCTTGCTTGTCCCCAAGCAAGTTCCAAATCTTAAGTAGAAGATAGAATGGATTACAAGTCATAAAGATCATTGAAAAGTATTTCAAAACATTTTTGGTGGTGTGCTCCACTCATAGATCACTCTAAGAGAATGCTTCATGGAATTTAAAATCAAAACATGTTCAAAACATTTTATAAATATAAGGAAGTTGTTCATCTTTGAATAAAATCATAAAATGCATAATAAATCATAATTATTGAAATTAATCATGCATAATCCAGTTTAAACCACCAAGTCAATCAACAAGCTCAAGGTCTCAACTGCTTCCAAAAGAGGCCAAGAAACGTGTGAGGGTGGGATGTATATAGGGAATGTGGTGCTAGAATCCGGGAAAAGGATCTTTTACTTCACTTGCTTTGAACTTCAACATCTTCCACCAATAAGCTTTGCTTATTTTACTTTTTTACTTTTTTACTTTTTGGGATGCATGGACAGAGGTGCACAATAACCGAAGCCTAGGAAATCAGCAATCATCAATTTCTCGAGATGCCTCAAACCCTTGATGCACATACCATGACCCGTTATATCGCTCAATCCGACTTTGACAAGACACAAACACCCGGCTATGTGAATGGTGCCGAGTTACTCATCATCATGATTGACTTCCCCAAACCTATTTGTTTCTTTCTAACTTCCAGCCAACATCTCATCTTTTCTTTCACTTGCTTTTCACTTGCTTGCTTCCAAATTCCCGGATAGGTAAAGGGAGGCAAATATGTATATGAGGGGCTAAGCATGATCAAGAAGAAGAAGAGAAGAGAATGAATTGCCTTAATCATCCCAGGAAGAAAGTGAGAGAACTCATCAAGTGGTGTCAACCTTCAAATTCAACATAATTTGGATAAAAACAAAGTATTAAACATGCCACAAATTTCAAACAAAGCATTTAGCAACTTAAACATATCATAAAACCTTTCAAACATATAAAGATTTCAAAACCAGTCAGCAAACAAAATCTTCATCGAGGTCATATCCAGATAGGAAACACCAAAATCGTTTCGAAAACTGTCTCAGTTAAACCACCTCGGTCGAGATGTTCTAAGTCAACCGAGGTACTGCACCTCGATTGGTCAGAATCACTTCGGTCGAGGTCATAATTTTTTTTTCTTAACCAGTTTTTGACGTTTTTTTCAATCAAATAACCTGTATGCATGCATGTAGTCTCATAAAAACACATAGAGCGAGATAAAACAATAATATCCAACTAGAGTCATACAAGCATACACATAATGTCAAATCATCCATCCAAATACCCCATACTTAGGACACATTGTCCCAATGGGTCAAAATAAGTCTAGAAGAAGTGTACTTACCGGACATAAGCTGAGCTGCATAATAAATAAATAAATAAAAGAAATACCTGCAAGCTCTAATCCTGATCTACTGGCGGTGGTGATGGATATGGCACGTACGGGTACTGGGATGGGTCAAAAGGGTAACCCATAGTGTGCTGGAACTGGATCTCCATCATCCGGCGCTTGTAGTGTTGGCTCTCCCTCATCTCCAACATATCTAAGGATAGCGCGGCGTAAGAGTCGATCATCTGATCCGTCAGCTCGTCTATCCGTCTGTGAGCTACGGGATCTCGCTGTCTGCGGACTCTGCGTCTGGCAGGACGTGGTGGTGGTGCAGCTGCCTCCTCCTCAGTCTCCTCGTCGTTCAGATCGACGACTGGCACACTAGGACCAGCTGTATCCGTCCCTGTCTCCATGGCAGCACCGCCATCGTCCTCCTCATCCTCATCAGCCTCCTCCTATTCCTGTGCTGCTGCATCTCTATTGTCCTCAATGTACGGAATCCATGCAGTGGAGTAGTACTGATAATCATAGACAAAAAACTCGGATCACCACCTAATACACTGAGGGGCAGTCTGCTCCCAAGGGATCGCCACATATGGTGTAGTAAGTCCACGAGGAACCAGAATCCTCATGGTGATCATCTCCTGCAGCCCTAGCGGCTTGGCAGCCGCCACTAATGTACATGCACTCAAGTCCAGAACCATCACTATAGCTATGTGGGTCACTAAACCTCCGCAGCAGATGTCTCCTCTCCCCTTTGCCTTGATCCGGTACAGATCCTCAGCTAGCATAGCACCGAAATCAGGCACACCTCCAGTAACCATGCAAAATAAACTGAAGAGCTCCCCCTGTCTCACCTTCTAGGGCATCTCAGTACGTGCTAGAAGTGTCTCGCTGAATATCCTGTGGGTGAGTCTGAAGGCGAGGTGGAAGATGATCCGCTCCCTGGAGTCTCCAGGTCTCCACCTATCATCATGCTCAACTACATGAGCTATTTGTCCCCAGAACTGGCGAGCTACAGCTCAAGAAGGGAAATCAGTAACTTCGAAGTCGGGAAGCCGAAGACCTCTCTCCACTGGTCCATCGGTACTAGATAGTTCCGGTTCAGCAACCGGTACTTGATGGCCTGCTCTGCAGGCAGGTGAGTCATAGAGCTCACAAACTCTAGTGTGGGCTCGAGGTAGGTTGAAGCTCTGATCTCCATAAACTGCTTGAGCCCTACCATCGAGACCATCCGTCTTAAATCCTCCGCAACATGTAAACACTCAAAGGCGGAGATGTCCAAAAACCGCGGCGCAACCACTGGGCGCGTACAGATGCGGTCGTAGTCGGCCTAGTGACGCTCGTGTATCACCGGTACAGAAGGCCTAGAAGAAGAAGGAGAAGGGGAAGATCCATCTCTCAGAACAAGCTGTCTATCAAACCTAGAACTCATTTTTTTCTCCTCTGTCAGACCACCTCGGTTGCCTTGACAGTTCTCAAGAATGACCTCGGCCGAGGCGCAGGTCAACTGGACCGAGGTAGAAGGTTGTTCGATTCCAACTCTCAAATTTCTAGTTCTTTTCCCCTAAAATCACTACCAATTGTTCCTATGGGATGCTTAATCCTTTTCTGACAAAAAGAATTGGCAACCAGAGCCAATTTCTTCGAAAATCAGTGAAAGAAGAAGAGATTAGGGTTTTATCGATTTACCCCAGATCCGACCGATTGGAAGCGTTTTTATTGTTGATTGTTGCTTGCAAACTGATCCTCTACTCTTTCTTTGCCGATTGGGAGCAAGAATCGTCGAAAATGAGGCGAAGGCGGGAGTTGAAGAGTAGAACTAAATCTCCGTCTTTGAACTCCTTAGGGATGATATGCTTCTCGTGCCATTTCTTTGTCCTTTCTTTGTAGATCTTGGCATTCTCATATGCGTTCAAACGCAACTCCTCTAGCTCATTGATATCCAATAGCCGTTTCTCACCGGGTTCCTTGATGTCGAAGTTCAACCATTTGATTGCCCAATACGCCTTGTGTTCTAACTCAATGGGCAAATGGCAAGACTATTCATATACCAAATTATAAGGGGTGGTACCAATGGGAGTCTTGAATGCGGTCCTGTAGGCCCAAAGAGCGTCGTCCAACTTCATGGACCAATCTTTCCTCGTCCTAGAGACTGTCTTCTCCAAGATTGCTTTGATTTCTCTATTAGAGATCTCGACCTGTCCACTAGTTTGAGGGTGATAAGGGGTTGCTACCTTGTGGGTTACCCCATACTTCGATAGAAGTGCCTTAAACTTCCGGTTGATGAAATGTGTCCCTCCATCGCTGATGATGATGCGTGGAGTCCCAAAACGTGGAAAGATAGTCCTATTAAAGAACTTCACAACCACCATGGCGTCATTAGTGGGAGAGGCAATGGCTTCAACCCATCTAGAGACGTAGTCGACAGCTAGGAGAATGTAGAGGTTTCCTCCGGATGATGGGAAAAGTCCCATGAAATCGATTTCCCATACATAAAAGATCTCGACCTCCTATATGTTATTGAGTGGCATCTCGTTCCTCCTAGATAAGTTCCCTGTTCTTTGGCATGCATCACAAGAGACAATAAATGTTTGCACATCCTTAAATAATGTAGGCCTAAAGAAACCGGAACATAATACCTTGGCGCACGTTTTGTTAGCCCTAGCATGCCCTCCACAAGGAAGCGATTGGCAATGCCCTATGGCACTAGTAACTTCATCTTCCGGAATGCATCTTCGAAGCATCCCATCCGGACCTCTCTTAAATAGTAGAGGTTCATCCCAATAGTAATGGCGTACATCTTTACTGAATTTCTTCCTTTGAGCGTACGTCAATCCGGGTGGTATTTCCTGGCAAACAAGATAATTAACAATGTCAGCATACCAAGGCCCTTTATTATTAGAAGTTTGGTGGAGAAAGTGTTCCACCAACTAAAGATGAATTTCAGAAAATGGAGTAAGAAGTTTGTTATTCTCAGTTGACATCATCTCGCTTTCGAACTCGGTCGAGGTCCAGAGAGGGTGACTGAGATTTTCTTCAGTCAAGAACACCTCGCTTGGTCGAGGTACTGCAACTGGGACCGAAACTGGAGATTTTTCTTCTCCTGGATTAACTTTTCAATGTTAGCTCCTGGATCTTCTTCCAGTGCCTTTAAGCTCCGTATATCTGCATCACAAGAAACATCTATACCTTCCTCCATTAAGTTAAAACTAATAACTCTCTCAAGTGGGTCATTAATAAGGATAGAGCTTACCAATTCTCTTGATTCTTCTTCATCATAGATGTTGAAGATATCATCTCCCAACGGCTCTCCTTTCATTGCCGCAAGCAATGAAAACTCAACTTGATCACCGCCAATGTTGAATTGCAACTTGGCATTCTTACAATCCACATTGCAACCCGAAGTTGCTAGAAATGGTCTCCCGAGAATGATAGGAACGGGATAATCTGCGGGAATGTCAAGCACGACAAAGTCTATAGGTAAATAGAAGTTACCTAACTTAACCGGGACGTCTTCCAAAATGCCCACGGGATGGGTAATGGAGCGGTCCGCCATGTACAACCGTATCTTCACCGGCTTGGGATTTCCAAGTCCGATCCTCACACATAGCTCCAACGGGATGATGCTCACGCTGGCCCCTAGATCACACAACGCCTCACAAGTGACATCCCCAACTTGAATGGGAATGCAAAATGAACCGGGATCCCTTAACTTGGGTGGCGTCTTCTCCTTCATGATTTGAATGAGCTCGGAGGATTTAGATGTCATCCTTCACCAAAGTCTTCCAGCTTCCTCTTCCTCGATAGAATCTCTTTTAAGAACTTCCCATATGTGGGCATCCCTATAATAGCATCAAGGAAAGGGATATTAATATGTAGTTTATTCATCAAGTCAAGGAACTTACCAAAGTGCTTGTCTAGATGTGCTCTGGCCCTTGACTGAGGGAATGGAAGTGGTGGTTTATATGCAGGAGGTGGGACATAAACTTCAGTTTTGTCCGACGCTTTCTGAAGCTCAACCTCGGTTGGCACCTCGGTCGAGGTTTTCTTCGTCTGTACCTGGACCAAGGTGTTCTTCACTGGCATCTTTCTTTTCTGGCTGGCTGACCGAAGGTATTTCTATGGTCGTCTATACCTAATCAAAAGTAAATCCCGACTTAGCACTAAGAACAAGTATAGTGATTAAGTAAGGGTCGAACCCAAGAGAGTTAGGGTGTTTTAGATGCAATTATCGATTATAATGACAAGTGACACAAAGGGGGGGGGGGGTTGGTTGAATTGATGCGCAAAAGCTTATGAAAACGATTAATGCGACAAGTAAGACAATAATGGATGAATATACACTAGGTTGATTCTAAGCATGCAATTGCTACTTTGGTGCATTCCTTTTACAAGTTTTTAAGTAATCTCCCGTCTCGATCATACATATGTGTTGAGTCAACCGGCATCAACACAACTTAACCTATTAAAGTTCCGTAAACCTACAAGAACAAATAACAAGTTAGCATTCAAACAAAGACTAAGGGATATAAAGAGAAGATTAAAACCGTTAAACTTATCTTTATATTTGTGTTCCTTTTCTTTAAGTAATTACAACCCGTTATTACTTAAAGTTGCTACTAGATTAAAGACCCGAACCCGGAACCTGTTAATCCTATTTGTTTACATGCACTTTAGAACCTAAGGTGATCAATCTCAAGTAATAGTTAACATGCAATTAAACAATGGAGATCAAGGAAACACAAAGCATTACTGAATAAAAACTTATATTAAAAAGAACTTACAACCAAAGAAACAAAGCAGCTTCAAACCAACCCAATGTAGCATGGGAGTTAGCAACTCATTACAATGGAAAACTCAAGTCTAAAATTGATTTTGTGAGGAAAAGCATGGATAATTCTAGCAATCAGCCGTGGACTATTTATACTACAAAAGACACTTAATTAGGAGTAAATAGCCGGCCTAAAACAGCCACCATAAATGCCATAAAGGTGGTGTAAACAGCCGGAGTAAAGCTTCTGGCGTTAAACCGCAGGGGCGGCCTTCAGGAACCGCAGGGGCGGTTTAGGCAGAATCGGTTGATCTTCTTCAGAACCGCTGGGGCGGATAAACAACTCCGCTGGGGTGGATCTTTAATGCACTTCAACGTCTGACCTTTCGCCTTCCTGACGTTTCTGATTTCAAGGCACAGGGGCGCCTTAAGGCCAACGCAGGGGCGGTGACACATACCCTTCATCTTCCAGCTCCCAAGGCGAGGCGCAAGCAGGGCACAGTGGGAGGCGTAGGGGAGCTGGTCTTCGTCTTGTCAAGGCATCTCACCGCAGGGACGGCTGCAAGGACCCGCAGGGGGTAAGGCAGCAGAAGCTTTGCTTCGTGATCGATCTTCACTCCTAAGTGCTTGTAACTCCTTCTTTATCTTCTTTTGATCTTCTTCTTCTGGACCAAGGAGTTAGTAGCATAAACCGACACTAATGCAATAAAAAGACTCTAAAAACTACCCTAATTGATAGTGATTCCATCACCTATCAAACTTCCCCATACTTAGACCTTTTACTCGTCCCGAGTAAAGCAAACGACAGCCATTGGACTCAAGGTGTCAGGAAGCAAGGGAAAGAAAGAAAAATAATGGAAAACAAGAGAAAAAACCAAGAAAGAAAGAAGGAAAAGAGAGGAAATGTGAGAAAAAAGAGATACTACCATCCTTATCGCTCAAAGAGTAGCCTACCCGGACAACCTCCTTATGACTCCCCTTCTTATGTCGCCAAAACGCCGGAAGGGAAACCTACACTCGGTGTCGCTCATTTTGCCAAGGCGCCCTTTCGGGTTTTCACCTTGCCACTCTTCTTCTTTTCTCACTTAAACTCACATCCCTCAAGTCTAATTTTGCACCAACCTAAGGTTGGTCGGACTACCTTCTTTTTACCTAAACTGCCCTTTCGGGTGTTCGGTTTATCTAAAGGATTTTCATGCCTTTTTTCACTTCTTTGGGTTTTTCTTTTTTTTTTCGAATGAAACTGAATTCAATAATGCAAAAACAAATGCCAAAAACTACTTAATAAACTGTACAAGCAATGATATATCCCTCCCCCATACTTGAAGTGCACTTTGTCCTCAAAGTGAAAATGAGTCAAAGATAAATGTGGGAGAAGGGAAAAAAAATGTACGCCTCACTAGGGTGGTCCGGATGGACCACCAGGACCCTCCTCCGGTTGGTAGGGGAAGTGGCGGAAGAAATGCTTCTGGAGGCGGGGAAGGGTGTCAATACGGTCCTCTTGAGCCTCCATATTCTCTCTAAATGAAGTCTCATAGCTAGCTTGCCAAGCTAGTTGCTGAGTCTCCAACTGTTGCTGACGAGCCGCCTGCCAAGCATCTTGACGGTGGTCAAAGTGAGTGGTCATGGAGGAGGCGAAGCTGGACTGCCACGCCTGCTGCTGCTCAGGCATGGACCACTGGTACTCGGTCTGCCATGCCTGGTGTTGTGTAGTCAAAGCAGCCATCTTCGCCTGCAGACTCTCCATGGTCTGACTGTCGTGTCCCGCCGTCGGCATCTCCTCATCAGTGATGTGGGCCCTGCTAGAGCCGGCTGCGTACCTCCCAACAATGTCAACTTGAGGCCGTCTCGGAGGGACAAGGTCAGCCGGTACATATAAGTCGGAGAGCTCTTCTCCCAATGGGAGTCGACGAGGAAGATATGTGATGTGACTCCCATCTGCAAGGGAGATCCTGAACCGATGCTCCCCGTCTCTCCTGAGGAGCCTACACCTCCTCAACAATCCTTCGGTGTATAAAGGTGCCTCCAAACCCTCTTCCAATGGAGGAAGATCCATAACCCGCGCAGCTAGTAATGAAATGATACCTCCTCCCACGATGTCACGAGGCTCATTCTTCCTAATCCGCTTAAGAGCGGTAAGGAAGAGATATGCCCAATCCGGCACCCAATCATTCATGGAGAGGCAAGCATATATCAATGGAAGGTCTTTGAGAGAGACCTTATTCTCCTCCTTGTGTCCACAGAAGACACTCATGAATACCTTTGAGATGAGCCTCAAGCAGGGGTGAGTGAATTTGTTCGAGTACTCACCTCCTGCATGAAACTCCGACCTAGTGGCGGTCTGCCGAAACTCAAGCAAATCAGGCGTCGGAATGGGTTCCCACCAGTCATCGGAAGCTGCTATGGTCACCCCTAAAGCCTCCGATATTTGGGTGTAATCCAATGTGTACTTCCTCTTGTTGTACTTGAATGAAAGCCCAACACACATTTGGTCTACCGTCTCCATTTTGAATGTTGCTATAAATTGTCTACTGAGGTCGGGGTGTGTTGGAGCAGTCTTTATCAGAAAATCACCCAATCTGGCATTTTTTAGAAATTCCTGCATACTCTTCAACATCCCTAGATTTTCCAAGGTGGAAACATCAAGGAACTGGGTTGCATGCACCTCCCGGCTTTGTGCAATCCTATACCGATCCTTCTCACCTTCCGTCAACTTGTATTTCCTTTGTGGTTCCATCTTTTGCAATTGATCAAGTAAGAGAGTTTAGAAAGTTCAGTAATTTGATCAAAAGAAGAACCTTCTGTCGTAATATCCGTAGAGGCGGCTGCAAGAGGTGCAACTGTGGTTTGACGCAGGGGTGGGAGCTTGCAGGCGCAGGTGCGGGCGAAGAGCAGAAGGCTATTTGGTCGTTTCGACGAAGGTGGTGGCGAAGGGGCTTTATCGGTGCTCTCTTTTGTTACTGCAGTTGTCGCCGGAGGTGGAGCAGTCGAGCGAGAATGGAAGGGTTGTTTGTGGTGGAGGTGGTTCATGTTGGTAAGGGGGTGGCGCCACTAGGTTGCCGGAGGTGGCGCAAGGGCACGACGAGGCGGTGACGATGAGTTACTGGAGGGCGCAAGGGCATGTGAGGTGAGGCGGCTAGGTTTCGAAGAGTGAATGGAGAGGGAGTGGAGAGGGTGGTAGATGTAGGTTATTTTTGGGAAGTGTATTTTTTTTCTTTCCTTAACTGTACAGTAGGGGCGGTGTGTGTCGCCGCGAGGGCGGTGTGTGTCGCCGCGGGGGCGGTGACAAGAGGGAGAGGGTACGCAGCCTTAGCGCCGGGGGCGGAGCTGAGGGTGCGTGTCAAGGGTGGCCGCCGCAGGGGCGTAGGGTTGGCACCGCGGGGGCGGTAACCTACGTGAGCAGACGCAGACCCAGCGCTGGGGGTGGCGCTGGCCAGGGGTGTCGCCGCAGGGGCGGGGTTTAGAGCCGCAGGGGCGGTTTTCTTGACAGAAGCTCCTCTTCTTATTCCTTCGGGTTGCCTCCCAAATTAGCGCCTTTGTTTTACGTCGTTGGCTTGACGTAAGGACTCTTCCTCTATGTTTGAACATCTTCCTGCATGCCTTTAGGGTTTATAACCGTTTACGACGGTAATCCTCCGGAGGCCCTAGTTTCAATTCTTGTAATGGCTTCCGCCATTTGACCAACCTGCTTCTCAAGGTTCTTGATGCTTGATTTTGTTGTTTGGACATGAGTAGCAAAGTGTTTAGTCAAAACCTGCAACATATCCTCAGTTGAGTGATACTTACCTTGGCGGGGCTGCTGTTGTTGGTTTTGTTGATCCCTCCAATGAAAATTCTGTTGGTCATGCCAATTTGGCATGAAATTCTATGCATAGGGATCGTTCCTAGGTCTTTGCTGCTGTGGTTGTCCATAACCCATTGCGTTTACTTCAGCATCGTCATCTTGAACTTGTGGACACATGTCCGTTGGATGATACGGGTCAGCACAAACTCCACAAGATTTGAGTTGTTGCGATGTTCCCATAAGTGTTAGCCTCTTCACCATTTCCTTCAATTCCGCTAGCTCGGTGGAAATCTCGCTCTTCCCGGAACTCACGGCATGAACTCCTTTCTTGGCCGGGGTCCTTCCAGAGTTCCGAGTTCCTTCCGCTAGTTCCTGTATCTTTTCCACAACAAGGTCTGGAGTAGAGTTAAGAATATTACCTCCGCAAGCCGCATTGACGATCCTCCTTTCATTGTCTAGCAAGCCATTGTGCAAGTACAAGACTAGATCTTGAGTTGAATATCCGTGGAAAGGACAGCTGGATCGGAGGCGTGCAAACCTTTCGAAGTACTCGTAGAGAGTTTCGGTTGCCTCTTGCTCGATGTTGCTCATAGTTTTCTTCAAGCTATTGGCCTTTTTAGCTGGAAAGTATTTATCCAAGAATGCTTTGTGAAGGTTTTCCCAAGTGTCAATACTCCCGGATGGAAGGTGGTAATACCAATCATTCGCCGAATCTTTGAGTGTGAAGCCGAATGCCCTCATCTTGATCTATTCTTCGGTAATGTTGGGCGGCTTCATGCTCATACAAATGGTGTGGAACTTCCCAAGGTGCTTGATGGGGTCTTCACCGCTTAGCCCATGGAAAGATGGAAGCAAGTGAATAAGGCCCGACTTGAGCTCAAAGTTGACTACTTCCCCTAGTGTAGGTATAGCGACTACAAGAGGGTTTTGAGCCAAGGTGGGCTGCGTAAGTTGACGCAGAGTACGGTCAGCCATCTCTTGTTGAAGTTGTTGTCTTCTTCGTTGCGGGATGTGCGTCCTCTCAATTTCTGGATCAAAAGAAGCAAAGCCGGAATTATTAGCACGGGTTTGAACCATAAAAATGGTTCAAACCAATAATCGATAATAACAATAAAACACAAAAACTCCCCGGCAACGGCGCCAAAATTTGACCGAAGGTATTTATATGGTCGTCTATACCCAATCAAAAGTAAATCCCGACTTAGCACTAAGAACAAGTATAGTGTTTAAGTAAGGGTCGAACCCAAGAGAGTTAAGGTGTTTTAGATGCAATTATCGATTATAGTGACAAGTGACACAAGGGGGGGGGGGTTTGGTTGAATTGATGCACAAAAACTTATGAAAACGATTAATGCGACAAGTAAGACAATAATGGATGAATCTACACTAGGTTGATTCTAAGCATGCAATTGCTACTTTGGTGCATTCCTTTTACAAGTTTTTAAGTAATCTCCCGTCTCGATCATACATATGTGTTGAGCCAACCGGCCTCAACACAACTTAACCTATTAAAGTTCCGTAAACCTACAAGAACAAATAACAAGTTAGCATTCAAACAAAGACTAATGGATATAAAGAGAAGATTAAAACCGCTAAACTTATCTTTATATTTGTGTTCCTTTTCTTTAAGTAATTACAACCCGTTATTACTTAAAGTTGCTACTAGATTAAAGACCCGAGCCCGGAACCTGTTAATCCTAGTTGTTTACATGCACTTTAGAACCTAAGGTGATCAATCTCAAGTAATAGTTAACATGCAATTAAACAATGGAGATCAAGGAAACACAAAGCATTACTGAATAAAAACTTATATTAAAAAGAACTTACAACCAAAGCAACAAAGCAGCTTCAAACCAACCCAATGTAGCAAGGGAGTTAGCAACTCATTACAATGGAAAACTCAAGTCTAAAACGGATTTTGTGAGGAAAAGCATGGATAATTCTAGCAATCAGCCATGGACTATTTATACTAAAAAAAAACACTTAATTAGGAGTAAATAGCCGGCCCAAAACAGCCACCTTAAATGCCATAAAGGTGGTGTAAACAGCCGGAGTAAAGTTTCTGGCGTTAAACCGCAGGGGCGGCCTTCAGGAACCGCAGCGGCGGTTTAGGCAGATTCGGTTGATCTTCTTCAGAACCGCTGGGGCGGCTACACAACTCCGCTGGGGCGGATCTTTAATGCACTTCAACGTTTGACCTTTCGCCTTCCTGACGTTTCTGATGTCAAGGCGCAGGGGCGCCTTAAGGCCAACGCAGGGGCGGTGACACAGACTCTTCACCTTCCAGCTCCCAAGGCAAGGCGCATGTAGGGCGCAGTGGGAGGTGCAGGGGAGCTGGTCTTCGTCTCGTCAAGGCAAGTCACCGTAGGGGCGACTGCAAGGACCCGCAGGGGCGGTAAGGCAGCAGAAGCTTTGCTTCGTGATCGATCTTCACTCCTAAGTGCTTGTAACTCCTTCTTTAGCTTCTTTTGATCTTCTTCTTCTAGACCAAGGAGTTAGTAGCATAAACCGACACTAATGCAATAAAAAGACTCTAAAAACTACCCTAATTGATAGTGATTCCATCACCTATCACTGGGACGAGCTTGATCCAGGCTCCTGGCTCTACAATGGAGTAGAAGAAGAAGAAGAGAGGAAAGGATTAGAAGATTTATTCGAATTGGAATTAGAGTAAGAGTTACCCGAATTTTGATTGTTTGGCCTCCAATTATTGCTGTTGGATCCTCTATTGTTTTTGTAGTTGTTGTTCCGGGAACCGTTGTTGTTGTTCCGGTAACCGTTGTTGTTCCTTGAGCTTTGATATCCTTCCTCTTCTTTGTTGGTGTGAGCAACCAAAAGTTCCTTCAATTGCTTTACATCATTCTTGAGTGAGGTAAGTTGATTATCATTTATGGAGCTTCTTGGAAATTAACTCTCTTGACTCCATTTTCAGCTCCTTGGTGTGAGTACTTCTCCATGTGCAAAGCTTGTTTTTCAATGAATTCCAAAGCTTCATCAATCGGCATGTCCATGAATGTGCCGGCGGATAGTAGTTGAAGGTTGAATTGGGTAGCTCCATCCAATCCCTTGAAGTAAATCTCCAACAACTCTATCTTCGGAATCCCATGATGTGGGCAATCCAAAAGAACATCTTTAAATCTCTCCCATGACTTGGACAAACTCTCCTTGTCCTTCATGATGAATGCATTGATCTTCCCTCTCATTTTGGCAGTTTTGGAGGGGGAAAGAATTTCGTCAAGAACTTCGTCGTCAACTCCTCCCAAGTGTTGATCTTTTCGGGAGGAAGAGACTGGTACCAAGTAAGCGCCTTGTCCTTCAAAGAAAATTAAAAAGGCCTTAACTTGTAATTATTATTTTCCACTCTTGAAGGCTTCAAGGTCTCCATCAAGATCTCATAGTTTTGTAGATGTTGATGTGGAGACTCCCTCTCTAGACCTCCGAATTGGCATTGGCGAATCATGGAAAGAACTTGCGGTCGAAGTTCATAATCATGCTCCGCTGGATCTCCTAGGTTGACTCCTGGACGCCTCACTTTCTGGTTCGGGTCCATCCTCTGCCCTAGGGTTTGTGGAATACCTGCAAAAAGAACATCTCGGACTGGCATCCGAGGTGGAAGTATCTCGGCCGGGGCAACTGGAGCGGGGTCCTGCCTCGGTCGAGGGTCTGGTCAAGGCAAGATCTGAGCTCGTAACTCAGCCATGTCAGTTGCAATCTCTAAAGCTTTGGTGCGATTTTCCACCCTTTCACGCTGCAATTCCTCCTTTGGTGCAATTTTCCACCCTTTCAACTCGGCCTCAAGATCGCGGTCGTCTCGATTGGCCATTTTTGCTTCTTTCAAGCGTTTCTTATATGTCTTTTCTGGTTCGGGATCGTAAGGAACGATTTCCTTCCCAGCATGGGTTCTTCGCATAAACCTAAAAAGAAGAACCTACGAAAGTCACTCAAGTAGAGTGGTTAGCAGTAAAGGGGGCAATAGCCCTGAAAGACTACCGAAACCGGCTTGGTCTAGACCAAGTCCTCGGCAACGGCGCCAAAAACTTGTTCGCTCCAAATGGTGTGTGCAAGCAATAAATTTATAACCCTAGATGTATGCCTAAAACAAGGATGCGAACCCGCAGTGTACGGGTCAATCGTAGTAAAAGCAAGAATTCCGGGTTGTCGATCTCAAGGACTTAGGTGAAACAAAGCCAATATAGGTAGTCAATATTACAACTAACCACAAAAGAAATTAAAGCAATCAAAAATGATAATATAGTCAATTAAGGAAATATGCAAATTCTAGGGATTAAAGCATCTAGTTGTGGTTCCAACTCAAGATCTCAAGATAAGCGGACAAAGTTGAGGTTTTGCAAAGGGAAGGTGTTACTATAGTGGAATAGATCACCGGGTAAGTCTCACTACTCACTAACTCCAAACCAAAAGCTCCTATTACCGGGTAAGTCTCAAGGTACTAAGGAAAGGGATTATAATCTCAAACCAACATACCAACTAAGGGAATAGAATCAACCTTTACCGGGTAAGTCTCAAGCTAACTCACAAAGATGGAATGAAGGCACACTCAAACCCCAATAAAGGATAAACCTTTATTACCTACACTTATGATAATGGGTAAACAAACAAAGGAATTATCGAGGAAGTCTCATACTAGGCTTGCATTGAACCAGGAAAGGTGTAATAAGAATAGGATTTGGCAAACTCTAACACTTAACTCTCAGTTACGAATCAGATAAGTCACCTCGGTCAGTCAAGTTCCACCCCGGCCGAGATGTTCTAAGGTTAAGGATAAAGACTCAAGCTTTCAGGGTCCTACTGAAATTTAAGATTATTCTATCATTGTTTTTCCCACAACCTTCAGCCAATCACCCTAGAATCGCACAAGGAAATTAGCCCCTCATCATCATGAAAGCAATAATCAAATATATGGGAAGAGAATGAATATTTGAACACAAAAACCTTAAGAACAAGGCTTCAGTAACTGAATCAAATATCAAACAAATAAGCGTTCCTTGGATCACAAATCGAACAAGACAAATCAACAAGAAGGGAATCAAAGAAAGTCTTACAAAACCCTTCACAAAAGCTATAATAAGCTATCAATCCTTCCTAGATTGATCTTCAATCTTCCTTCCTTCAAAACTCTAGAGAAAATCCCTTAATTGATGGATTCTATCAGCCCTCTAAGCATGGTTGAACTTGTGAAAAATCTAACCCTTATATAGGAGAATTATCTTCCAAAGATAAAATATCTTAAAAAGATAATTTCCTAATAAAATATATCCATATCTCATAAATAGATCCCTAAAATGTATGATCTTCCTTCCAGAAATCCAGCCCAAAAATATAAGATCTCTCCTTCCAAAAATAAAAGATCTCAGCCAAATAAAATATATCTCTCCGCGTCAGGATATTCGCCTCGGTCGGGGCGCTCCTCAAGATCACCTCGGTCGAGGTGGTACTGTAGCTGACCGAGGTGACTCTCAACTGAAGGTAAAATCTCTTAAATCTGGTCCAAAATAAATCTTTAATTCAATTCCATGCTTCCTAGATTCTTCCTTAAGCTCCTGAATGTAGCTCCAATGACTCCTTAGCTCCTTTAGCTCCATTTTGATGCAAAACGTGCCATTTTACCTACGATTACAACGAAACTTGGTGGAGACCTCGATTCCCGCAAAGGTAGATGAAACGACAATATAATCACATAATATACATTCAAACATGCATATTATTGAAGATAAAACGTCTAAACAAGCCCCAAAATATAGACTATAATTCATGCTATCAAAATACCCCATACTTGTCCCTTGCTTGTCCCCAAGCAAGTTCCAAATCTTAAGTACAGGATAGAATGTATAATAAGTCATAAAGATCAATGAAAAGTATTTCAAAACATTTTTGGTGGTGTGCTCCACTCATAGACCACTCTAAGAGAATGCTTCATGGAATTTAAAATCAAAACATGTTCAAAACATTTTATAAATATAAGGAAGTTGTTCATCTTTGCGTAAAATCATAGAATGCATAATAAATCATAATTATCGAAATTAATCATGCATAATCCAGTTTAAACCACCAAGTCAATCAACAAGCTCGAGGTCTCAATGGCTTCCAAAAGAGGTCAAGAAACGTGTGAGGGTAGGATGTATATAGGGAATGTGGTGCTAGAATCCGGGAAAAGGATCTTTTACTTCACTTGCTTTGAAATTCAACATCTTCCACCAATAAGCTTTGCTTATTTTACTTTTTTACTTTTTTACATTTTGGGATGCATGGACAGAGGTGCACAATAACCGAAGCCTAGGAAATCAACAATCATCAATTTCTCGAGATGCCTCAAACCCTTGATGCACATACCATGACCCGTTAGGAATATCGCTCAATCCGACTTTGGCAAGACACAAACACCCGGCTATGTGAATGGTGCCGAGTTACTCATCATCATGATTGACTTCCCCAAACCTATTTGTTTCTTTCTAACTTCCAGCCAACATCTCATCTTTTCTTTCACTTGCTTTTCACTTGCTTGTTTCCAAATTCCCGGATAGGTAAAGGGAGGCAAATATGTATATGAGGGGCTAAGCATGATCAAGAAGAAGAAGAGAAGAGAATGAATTGCCTTAATCATCCCAGGAAGAAAGTGAGAGAACTCAACATGTGGTGTCAACCTTCAAATTCAACATAATTTGGATAAAAACAAAGTATTAAACATGCCACAAATTTCAAACAAAGCATTTAGCAACTTAAACATATCATAAAACCTTTCAAACATATAAAGATTTCAAAACCAGTCAGCAAACAAAATCTTCATCGAGGTCATATCCAGGTAAGAAGCACCAAAATCGTTTCGAAAACTGTCTCAGTTAAACCACCTCGGTCGAGATGTTCTAAGTCAACCGAGGTACTGCACCTCGATTGGTCAGAATCACTTCGGTCGAGGTCATAATTTTTTTTTCTTAACCAGTTTTTGACGTTTTTCTCAATCAAATAACCTGTATGCATGCATGTAGTCTCATAAAAACACATAGAGCGAGATAAAACAATAATATCCAACTAGAGTCATACAAGCATACACATAGTGTCAAATCATCCATCCAAATACCCCATACTTAGGACACATTGTCCCAATGGGTCAAAATAAGTCTAGAAGAAGTGTACTCACCGGACATAAGCTGAGCTGCATAATAAATAAATAAATAAAAGAAATCCCTGCAAGCTCTAATCATGATATGCTGGTGGTGGTGGTGGATATGGCACGTACGGGTACTGGGATGGGTCAAAAGGGTAGCCCATAGTGTGCTGGAACTGGATCTCCATCATCCGGCGCCAGTAGTGCTGGTTCTCCCTCATCTCCAACATATCTAAGGATAGCGCGGCGTAAGAGTCGATCATCTGATCCGTCAACTCGTCTATCCGTCTGTGAGCTACGGGATCTCGTTGTCTGCGGACTCTACGCCTTGCAGGACGTGGTGGTGGTGCAGCTGCCTCATCCTCAGTCTCCTCGTCGTCTAGATCGACGACTGGCACACTAGGACCAACTGTATCCGTCCTTGTCTCCATGGCAGCACCGCCATCGTCCTCCTCATCCTCGTCAGCCTCCTCTTGTGCCTGTGCTGCTGCATCTCTAGCGTCCTCAATGTACGGAATCCATGTAGTGGACCAGTACTGAGAATCATAGACAGAAAATTGGGATCACCACCTAATACCCTGAGGGGCAGTCTGCTTCCAAGGGATCGCCACATATGGCGTAGTAAGTCCACGAGGAACCAGAATCCTCATGGTGATCATCTCCTGCACCCCTAGCGGCATGGCAGCCACCACTAATGTACATGCACTCAAGTCCACACCCATCACTGTAGCTATGTGGGTCACTAAACCTCCGCAACAGATGTCTCCTCTCCCCTTTCCCATGATCCGGTACAGATCCTTAGCTAGCATAACACCGAAATCAGGCACACCTCCAGTAACCATGAAAAATAAACTCAAGAGCTCCCCCTGTCTCACCTTCTGGGGCGTCTCAGTACGCGCCAGAAGTGTCTCGCTGAATATCCTGTGGGCGAGTCTGAAGGCAAGGTGGAAGATTATCCGCTCCCTGGAGTCTCCAGGTTTCCACCTATCAGCATGCTCAACTACGTGAGTTATTTGTCCCCAGAACTGGCGAGCTACAACTCGAGAGGGGAAATCAGTAACTATCGGAGTCGAGAAGCCGAAGACCTCTCTCCACTGGTCCATCGGTACTAGATAGTTCCGGTTGAGCAACCGGTACTTGATGGCCTGCTCTGCAGGCAGGTGAGTCATAGAGCTCACAAACTCTAGTGTGGGCTCAAGGTAGGCCAGAGCTCTGATCTCGATAAACTGCTCCAGCCCTACCATCGAGACCATCTGTCTCAAATCCTCCACAACATGTAAACACTCAAAGGTGGAGATGTCCAAAAACTACGGCGCAACCACTGGGCGTGTACAGATGCGGTCGTAGTCGGTCTGGTGACGCTCGTGTATCACCGGTACAAAAGGCCTAGAAGAAGAAGGAGAAGGGGAAGATCCATCTCTCAGAACAAGCTGTCTATCAAACCTAGAACTCATTTTTTCTCCTCTGTCAGACCACCTCGGTTGCCCTGACAATTCTCAAGAATGACCTCGGCCGAGGCGCAGGTCGACTGGACCGAGGTAGAAGGTTGTTCGATTCCAACTCTCAAATTTCCAGTTCTTTTCCCCCAAAATCACTACCAATTGTTCCCATGGGGTACTTAATCCTTTTCTGACAGAAAGACTTGGCAACCAGATCAATTTCTTTGAAAATCAGTGAAAGAAGAAGAGATTAGGGTTTTATCGATTTACCCCAGATCCGACCGATTGGAAGCGTTTTTATTGCTGATTGTTGCTTGCAAACTGATCCTCTACTCTTTCTTTGCAGATTGAGAGCAAGAATCGTCGAAAATGATCAAGAATTGGAGAGCGAGGTGAATCCGTGTGCCGCGGTCGAGAAGGTGAGAGAGGGAAGAGAGAGAAACCGTTCCCCCTTTTTTACCCATCACTGAATCTGCTGTCACCTCGGTCAAGGTGGTCCCGACTGGACCGAGGTGTTTGGACCGAGATGGAATGTTGTCAGCCCAAGTCGCCTCGGTTTCTCAAGAATCATCTCGGTCGAGGTGCTGTGACAACAACCGAGATGTGTCTCAGTCAAACTCCGTCTTCTCGATTTCTCGAACTTCTGTCCTTCCAGTGTTCCTCCTGGGTTGTATTCCTTCCTTAGAGATTACCTGTTGTCTGCCTAGGATGCCAAAAACAAAGCAAAGCAAAGCAAACTATCTAAAGCTAGGCTAGAAAAGAGAAAAGAAAGCAATACCTTGGGTTGCCTCCCAAAAAGCGCTTGGTTTAAGGTCGCTAGCTGGACCGTATGGTGTCCCTAAACAAGGTATAGTGGTGCAATCTCCTCAACCGGGACTTCTGGTTTGTATTTCTTAAGTATATGATCATTGACCTTGAATCTTCCACTTGTTTCTCCCTAGATCTCGACTGCACCATAAGGGAAAACATGTTTCACAACATAAGGTCCTGTCCATCTAGACTTTAACTTACCTGGAAAGAGGCGAAGGCGGGAGTTGAAGAGTAGAACTAAATCTCCTTCTTTGAACTCCTTAGGGATGATACGCTTGTCGTGCCATTTCTTTGTCCTTTCTTTGTAGATCTTGGCATTCTCATAAGCGTTCAAACGCAACTCCTCCAGATCATTGATATCCAATAGCCGTTTCTCACCGGCTTCCTTGATGTCGAAGTTCTACCATTTGATTGCCCAATACGCCTTGTGTTCTAACTAAACAGGCAAATGGCAAGACTTTCCATATACCAAATTATAAGGGGTGGTACCAATGGGAGTCTTGAATGCGGTCCTGTAGGCCCAAAGAGCGTCGTCCAACTTCATGGACCAATCCTTCCTTGTCCTAGAGACGGTCTTCTCCAAGATTGCTTTGATTTCTCTATTAGAGATCTCGACCTGTCCACTAGTTTGAGGGTGATAAGGGGTTGCTACCTTGTGGGTTACCCCATACTTCGATAGAAGTGCCTTAAACTTCCGGTTGATGAAATGTGTCCCTCCATCGCTGATGATGATGCGTGGAGTCCCAAAACGTGGAAAGATAGTCCTATTAAAGAACTTCACAACCACCATGGCGTCATTAGTGGGAGAGGCAATGACTTCAACCCATCTAGAGACGTAGTCGACAGCTAGGAGAATGTAGAGGTTTCCTCCGGATGATGGGAAAGGTCCCATGAAATCGATTCCCCATACATCAAAGATCTCGACCTCCTGTATATTATTAAGTGGCATCTCGTTCCTCCTAGATAAGTTCCTTGTTCTTTGGCATGCATCACAAGAGACAACAAACATTTACACATCCTTAAATAATGTAGGCCAAAAGAAACCGGAACGTAATACCTTGGCGCACGTTTTGTGAGCCCTAGCATGCCCTCCACAAGGAAGCGAGTGGCAATGCCGTATGACACTAGTAACTTCATCTTCCGGAATGCATCTTCGAAGCATCCC
Organism: Fagopyrum homotropicum; assembly: GCA_033239125.1. Lineage (NCBI taxonomy): Eukaryota > Viridiplantae > Streptophyta > Magnoliopsida > Caryophyllales > Polygonaceae > Fagopyrum > Fagopyrum homotropicum. The sequence continues at coordinate 67,377,610 of BSWB01000003.1, forward strand.
ATCTGGACCTCTCTTAAATAGTAGAGGTTTATCCCAATAGTAATGGCGTACATCTTTAAAGAATTTCTTCCTTTGAGCGTACGTCAATCCGGGTGGTATTTCCTGGCAAATAAGATAATTAACAATGTCAGCATACCAAGACCCTTTATTATCAGAAGTTTGGTGGAGAAAGTCTTCCACCAACTGAGGATGAATTTCAGAAAAGGGAGTAAGAAGTTTGTTATTCTCAGTTGACATCATCTCGCTTTCGACCTCGGTCATGGTCCAGAGAGGTTGACCGAGATTTTCTTCAGTCAAGAACACCTCGCTTGGTCGAGAAAGTGCCTCGGTCGAGGTACTGCAACTGGGACCGAAACTGGAGATTATCTTCTCCTGGATTAACTTTTCAATCTTAGCTCCTGGATCTTCTTCCAGTGCCTTTAAGCTCCGTATATCTGCATCACAAGAAACATCTATACCTTCCTCCATTAAGTTAAAACTAATAACTCTCTCAAGTGGGTCATTAATAAGGATAGAGCTTACCAATTCTCTTGATTCTTCTTCATCATAGATGTTGAAGATATCATCTCCCAACGGCTCTCCTTTCATTGCCGCAAGCAATGAAAACTCAACTTGATCACCGCCAATGTTGAATTGCAACTTGGCATTCTTACAATCCACATTGCAACCCGAAGTTGCTAGAAATGGTCTCCCGAGAATGATAGGAACGGGATAATCTGCGGGAATGTCAAGCACGACAAAGTCTATAGGTAAATAGAAGTTACCTAACTTAACCGGGACGTCTTCCAAAATGCCCACGGGATGGGTAATGGAGCGGTCCGCCATGTACAACCGTATCTTCACCGGCTTGGGATTTCCAAGTCCGATCCTCACACATAGCTCCAACGGGATGATGCTCACGCTGGCCCCTAGATCACACAACGCCTCACAAGTGACATCCCCAACTTGAATGGGAATGCAAAATGAACCGGGATCCCTTAACTTGGGTGGCGTCTTCTCCTTCATGATTTGAATGAGCTCGGAGGATTTAGATGTCATCCTTACTTCACCAAAGTCTTCCAGCTTCCTCTTCCTCGATAGAATCTCTTTTAAGAACATCCCATATGTGGGCATCCCTATAATAGCATCAAGGAAAGGGATATTAATATGTAGTTTATTCATCAAGTCAAGGAACTTACCAAAGTGCTTGTCTAGATGTGCTCTGGCCCTTGACTGAGGGAATGGAAGTGGTGGTTTATATGCAGGAGGTGGGACATAAACTTCAGTTTTGTCCGACGCTTTCTGAAGCTCAACCTCGGTTGGCACCTCGGTCGAGGTTTTCTTCGTCTGTACCTGGACCAAGGTGTTCTTCACTGGCATCTTTCTTTTCTGGCTGGCTGACCGAAGGTATTTCTATGGTCGTCTATACCTAATCAAAAGTAAATCCCGACTTAGCACTAAGAACAAGTATAGTGATTAAGTAAGGGTCGAACCCAAGAGAGTTAGGGTGTTTTAGATGCAATTATCGATTATAATGACAAGTGACATAAAGGGGGGGGGGTTGGTTGAATTGATCCGCAAAAGCTTATGAAAACGATTAATGCGACAAGTAAGACAATAATGGATGAATATACACTAGGTTGATTCTAAGCATGCAATTGCTACTTTGGTGCATTCCTTTTACAAGTTTTTAAGTAATCTCCCGTCTCGATCATACATATGTGTTGAGTCAACCGGCATCAACACAACTTAACCTATTAAAGTTCCGTAAACCTACAAGAACAAATAACAAGTTAGCATTCAAACAAAGACTAAGGGATATAAAGAGAAGATTAAAACCGTTAAACTTATCTTTATATTTGTGTTCCTTTTCTTTAAGTAATTACAACCCGTTATTACTTAAAGTTGCTACTAGATTAAAGACCCGAACCCGGAACCTGTTAATCCTATTTGTTTACATGCACTTTAGAACCTAAGGTGATCAATCTCAAGTAATAGTTAACATGCAATTAAACAATGGAGATCAAGGAAACACAAAGCATTACTGAATAAAAACTTATATTAAAAAGAACTTACAACCAAAGAAACAAAGCAGCTTCAAACCAACCCAATGTAGCATGGGAGTTAGCAACTCATTACAATGGAAAACTCAAGTCTAAAATTGATTTTGTGAGGAAAAGCATGGATAATTCTAGCAATCAGCCGTGGACTATTTATACTACAAAAGACACTTAATTAGGAGTAAATAGCCGGCCTAAAACAGCCACCTTAAATGCCATAAAGGTGGTGTAAACAGCCGGAGTAAAGCTTCTGGCGTTAAACCGCAGGGGCGGCCTTCAGGAACCGCAGGGGCGGTTTAGGCAGAATCGGTTGATCTTCTTCAGAACCGCTGGGGCGGATAAACAACTCCGCTGGGGTGGATCTTTAATGCACTTCAACGTCTGACCTTTCGCCTTCCTGACGTTTCTGATTTCAAGGCGCAGGGGCGCCTTAAGGCCAACGCAGGGGCGGTGACACATACCCTTCATCTTCCAGCTCCCAAGGCGAGGCGCAAGCAGGGCACAGTGGGAGGCGCAGGGGAGCTGGTCTTCGTCTTTTCAAGGCATCTCACCGCAGGGACGGCTGCAAGGACCCGCAGGGGGTAAGACAGCAGAAGCTTTGCTTCGTGATCGATCTTCACTCCTAAGTGCTTGTAACTCCTTCTTTAGCTTCTTTTGATCTTCTTCTTCTGGACCAAGGAGTTAGTAGCATAAACCGACACTAATGCAATAAAAAGACTCTAAAAACTACCCTAATTGATAGTGATTCCATCACCTATCAAACTTCCCCATACTTAGACCTTTTACTCGTCCCGAGTAAAGCAAACGACAACCATTGGACTCAAGGTGTCAGGAAGCAAGGGAAAGAAAGAAAAATAATGGAAAATAAGAGAAAAAACCAAGAAAGAAAGAAGGAAAAGAGAGGAAATGTGAGAAAAAAGAGATACTACCATCCTTATCGCTCCAAGAGTAGCCTACCCGGACAACCTCCTTATGACTCCCCTTCTTATGTCGCCAAAACGCCGGAAGGGAAACCTACACTCGGTGTCGCTCATTTTGCCAAGGCGCCCTTTCGGGTTTTCACCTTGCCACTCTTCTTCTTTTCTCACTTAAACTCACATCCCTCAAGTCTAATTTTGCACCAACCTAAGGTTGGTCGGACTACCTTCTTTTTACCTAAACTGCCCTTTCGGGTGTTCGGTTTATCTATAGGATTTTCATGCCTTTTTTCACTTCTTTGGGTTTTTCTTTTTTTTTTCGAATGAAACTGAATTCAATAATGCAAAAACAAATGCCAAAAACTACTTAATAAATTGTACAAGCAATGATATATCCCTCCCCCATACTTGAAGTGCACTTTGTCCTCAAAGTGAAAATGAGTCAAAGATAAATGTGGGAGAAGGGAAAAAAAATGTACGCCTCACTAGGGTGGTCCGGATGGACCACCAGGACCCTCCTCCGGTTGGTAGGGGAAGTGGCGGAAGAAATGCTTCTGGAGGCGGGGAAGGGTGTCAATACGGTCCTCTTGAGCCTCCATATTCTCTCTAAATGAAGTCTCATAGCTAGCTTGCCAAGCTAGTTGCTGAGTCTCCAACTGTTGCTGACGAGCCGCCTGCCAAGCATCTTGACGGTGGTCAAAGTGAGTGGTCATGGAGGAGGCGAAGCTGGACTGCCACGCCTGCTGCTGCTCAGGCATGGACCGCTGGTACTCGGTCTGCCATGCCTGGTGTTGTGTAGTCAAAGCATCCATCTTCGCCTGCAGACTCTCCATGGTCTGACTGTCGTGTCCCGCCGTCGGCATCTCCTCATCAGTGATGTGGGCCCTGCTAGAGCCGGCTGCGTACCTCCCAACAATGTCAACTTGAGGCCGTCTCGGAGGGACAAGGTCAGCCGGTACATATAAGTCGGAGAGCTCTTCTCCCAATGGGAGTCGACGAGGAAGATATGTGATGTGACTCCCATCTGCAAGGGAGATCCTGAACCGATGCTCCTCGTCTCTCCTGAGGAGCCTACACCTCCTCAACAATCCTTCGGTGTATAAAGGTGCCTCCAAACCCTCTTCCAATGGAGGAAGATCCATAACCCGCGCAGCTAGTAATGAAATGATACCTCCTCCCACGATGTCACGAGGCTCATTCTTCCTAATCCGCTTAAGAGCGGTAAGGAAGAGATATGCCCAATCCGGCACCCAATCATTCATGGAGAGGCAAGCATATATCAATGGAAGGTCTTTGAGAGAGACCTTATTCTCCTCCTTGTGTCCACAGAAGACACTCATGAAGACCTTTGAGATGAGCCTCAAGCAGGGGTGAGTGAATTTGTTCGAGTACTCACCTCCTGCATGAAAATCCGACCTAGTGGCGGTCTGCCGAAACTCAAGCAAATCAGGCGTCGGAATGGGTTCCCACCAGTCATCGGAAGCTGCTATGGTCACCCCTAAAGCCTCCGATATTTGGGTGTAATCCAATGTGTACTTCCTCTTGTTGTACTTGAATGAAAGCCCAACACACATTTGGTCTACCGTCTCCATTTTGAATGTTGCTATAAATTGTCTACTGAGGTCGGGGTGTGTTGGAGCAGTCTTTATCAGAAAATCACCCAATCTGGCATTTTTTAGAAATTCCTGCATACTCTTCAACATCCCTAGATTTTCCAAGGTGGAAACATCAAGGAACTGGGTTGCATGCACCTCCCGGCTTTGTGCAATCCTATACCGATCCTTCTCACCTTCCGTCAACTTGTATTTCCTTTGTGGTTCCATCTTTTGCAATTGATCAAGTAAGAGAGTTTAGAAAGTTCAGTAATTTGATCAAAAGAAGAACCTTCTGTCGTAATATCCGTAGAGGCGGCTGCAAGAGGTGCAACTGTGGTTTGACGCAGGGGTGGGAGCTTGCAGGCGCAGGTGCGGGCGAAGAGCAGAAGGCTATTTGGTCGTTTCGACGAAGGTGGTGGCGAAGGGGCTTTATCGGTGCTCTCTTTTGTTACTGCAGTTGTCGCCGGAGGTGGAGCAGTCGAGCGAGAATGGAAGGGTTGTTTGTGGTGGAGGTGGTTCATGTTGGTAAGGGGGTGGCGCCACTAGGTTGCCGGAGGTGGCGCAAGGGCACGACGAGGCGGTGACGATGAGTTACTGGAGGGCGCAAGGGCATGTGAGGTGAGGCGGCTAGGTTTCGAAGAGTGAATGGAGAGGGAGTGGAGAGGGTGGTAGATGTAGGTTATTTTTGGGAAGTGTATTTTTTTTCTTTCCTTAACTGTACAGTAGGGGCGGTGTGTGTCGCCGCGAGGGCGGTGTGTGTCGCCGCGGGGGCGGTGACAAGAGGGAGAGGGTACGCAGCCTTAGCGCCGGGGGCGGAGCTGAGGGTGCGTGTCAAGGGTGGCCGCCGCAGGGGCGTAGGGTTGGCACCGCGGGGGCGGTAACCTACGTGAGCAGACGTAGACCCAGCGCCGGGGGTGGCGCTGGCCAGGGGTGTCGCCGCAGGGGCGGGGTTTAGAGCCGCAGGGGCGGTTTTCTTGACAGAAGCTCCTCTTCTTATTCCTTCGGGTTGCCTCCCAAATTAGCGCCTTTGTTTTACGTCGTTGGCTTGACGTAAGGACTCTTCCTCTATGTTTGAACATCTTCCTGCATGCCTTTAGGGTTTATAACCGTTTACGACGGTAATCCTCCGGAGGCCCTAGTTTCAATTCTTGTAATGGCTTCCGCCATTTGACCAACCTGCTTCTCAAGGTTCTTGATGCTTGATTCTGTTGTTTGGACATGAGTAGCAAAGTGTTTAGTCAAAACCTGCAACATATCCTCAGTTGAGTGATACTTACCTTGGCGGGGCTGCTGTTGTTGGTTTTGTTGATCCCTCCAATGAAAATTCTGTTGGTCATGCCAATTTGGCATGAAATTCTATGCATAGGGATCGTTCCTAGGTCTTTGCTGCTGTGGTTGTCCATAACCCATTGCGTTTACTTCAGCATCGTCATCTTGAACTTGTGGACACATGTCCGTTGGATGATACGGGTCAGCACAAACTCCACAAGATTTGAGTTGTTGCGATGTTCCCATAAGTGTTAGCCTCTTCACCATTTCCTTCAATTCCGCTAGCTCGGTGGAAATCTCGCTCTTCCCGGAACTCACGGCATGAACTCCTTTCTTGGCCGGGGTCCTTCCAGAGTTCCGAGTTCCTTCCGCTAGTTCCTGTATCTTTTCCACAACAAGGTCTGGAGTAGAGTTAAGAATATTACCTCCGCAAGCCGCATTGACGATCCTCCTTTCATTGTCTAGCAAGCCATTGTGCAAGTACAAGACTAGATCTTGAGTTGAATATCCGTGGAAAGGACAGCTGGATCGGAGGCGTGCAAACCTTTCGAAGTACTCGTAGAGAGTTTCGGTTGCCTCTTGCTCGATGTTGCTCATAGTTTTCTTCAAGCTATTGGCCTTTTTAGCTGGAAAGTATTTATCCAAGAATGCTTTGTGAAGGTTTTCCCAAGTGTCAATACTCCCGGATGGAAGGTGGTAATACCAATCATTCGCCGAATCTTTGAGTGTGAAGCCGAATGCCCTCATCTTGATCTATTCTTCGGTAATGTTGGGCGGCTTCATGCTCATACAAATGGTGTGGAACTTCCCAAGGTGCTTGATGGGGTCTTCACCGCTTAGCCCATGGAAAGATGGAAGCAAGTGAATAAGGCCCGACTTGAGCTCAAAGTTGACTACTTCCCCTAGTGTAGGTATAGCGACTACAAGAGGGTTTTGAGCCAAGGTGGGCTGCGTAAGTTGACGCAGAGTACGGTCAGCCATCTCTTGTTGAAGTTGTTGTCTTCTTCGTTGCCGGATGTGCGTCCTCTCAATTTCTGGATCAAAAGAAGCAAAGCCGGAATTATTAGCACGGGTTTGAACCATAAAAATGGTTCAAACCAATAATCGATAATAACAATAAAACACAAAAACTCCCCGGCAACGGCGCCAAAATATGACCGAAGGTATTTATATGGTCGTCTATACCCAATCAAAAGTAAATCCCGACTTAGCACTAAGAACAAGTATAGTGTTTAAGTAAGGGTCGAACCCAAGAGAGTTAAGGTGTTTTAGATGCAATTATCGATTATAGTGACAAGTGACACAAGGGGGGGGGTTTGGTTGAATTGATGCACAAAAACTTATGAAAACGATTAATGCGACAAGTAAGACAATAATGGATGAATCTACACTAGGTTGATTCTAAGCATGCAATTGCTACTTTGGTGCATTCCTTTTACAAGTTTTTAAGTAATCTCCCGTCTCGATCATACATATGTGTTGAGCCAACCGGCCTCAACACAACTTAACCTATTAAAGTTTCGTAAACCTACAAGAACAAATAACAAGTTAGCATTCAAACAAAGACTAATGGATATAAAGAGAAGATTAAAACCGCTAAACTTATCTTTATATTTGTGTTCCTTTTCTTTAAGTAATTACAACCCGTTATTACTTAAAGTTGCTACTAGATTAAAGACCCGAGCCCGGAACCTGTTAATCCTAGTTGTTTACATGCACTTTAGAACCTAAGGTGATCAATCTCAAGTAATAGTTAACATGCAATTAAACAATGGAGATCAAGGAAACACAAAGCATTACTGAATAAAAACTTATATTAAAAAGAACTTACAACCAAAGCAACAAAGCAGCTTCAAACCAACCCAATGTAGCAAGGGAGTTAGCAACTCATTACAATGGAAAACTCAAGTCTAAAACGGATTTTATGAGGAAAAGCATGGATAATTCTAGCAATCAGCCATGGACTATTTATACTAAAAAAAAACACTTAATTAGGAGTAAATAGCCGGCCCAAAACAGCCACCTTAAATGCCATAAAGGTGGTGTAAACAGCCGGAGTAAAGTTTCTGGCGTTAAACCGCAGGGGCGGCCTTCAGGAACCGCAGCGGCGGTTTAGGCAGATTCGGTTGATCTTCTTCAGAACCGCTGGGGCGGCTACACAACTCCGTTGGGGCGGATCTTTAATGCACTTCAACGTTTGACCTTTCGCCTTCCTGACGTTTCTGATGTCAAGGCGCAGGGGCGCCTTAAGGCCAACGCAGGGGCGGTGACACAGACTCTTCACCTTCCAGCTCCCAAGGCAAGGCGCATGTAGGGCGCAGTGGGAGGTGCAGGGGAGCTGGTCTTCGTCTCGTCAAGGCAAGTCACCGTAGGGGCGCATGCAAGGACCCGCAGGGGCGGTAAGGCAGCAGAAGCTTTGCTTCGTGATCGATCTTCACTCCTAAGTGCTTGTAACTCCTTCTTTAGCTTCTTTTGATCTTCTTCTTCTGGACCAAGGAGTTAGTAGCATAAACCGACACTAATGCAATAAAAAGACTCTAAAAACTACCCTAATTGATAGTGATTCCATCACCTATCACTGGGACGAGCTTGATCCAGGCTCTTGGCTCTACAATGGAGTAGAAGAAGAAGAAGAGAGGAAAGGATTAGAAGATTTATTCGAATTGGAATTAGAGTAAGAGTTACCCGAATTTTGATTGTTTGGCCTCCAATTATTGCTGTTGGATCCTCTATTGTTTTTGTAGTTGTTGTTCCGGGAACCGTTGTTGTTGTTCCGGTAACCGTTGTTGTTCCTTGAGCTTTGATATCCTTCCTCTTCTTTGTTGGTGTGAGCAACCAAAAGTTCCTTCAATTGCTTTACATCATTCTTGAGTGAGGTAAGTTGATTATCATTTATGGAGCTTCTTGGAAATTAACTCTCTTGACTCCATTTTCAGCTCCTTGGTGTGAGTACTTCTCCATGTGCAAAGCTTGTTTTTCAATGAATTCCAAAGCTTCATCAATCGGCATGTCCATGAATGTGCCGGCGGATAGTAGTTGAAGGTTGAATTGGGTAGCTCCATCCAATCCCTTGAAGTAAATCTCCAACAACTCTATCTTCGGAATCCCATGATGTGGGCAATCCAAAAGAACATCTTTAAATCTCTCCCATGACTTGGACAAACTCTCCTTGTCCTTCATGATGAATGCATTGATCTTCCCTCTCATTTTGGCAGTTTTGAAGGGGGAAAGAATTTCGTCAAGAACTTCGTCGTCAACTCCTCCCAAGTGTTGATCTTTTCGGGAGGAAGAGACTGGTACCAAGTAAGCGCCTTGTCCTTCAAAGAAAATTAAAAAGGCCTTAACTTGTAATTATTATTTTCCACTCTTGAAGGCTTCAAGGTCTCCATCAAGATCTCATAGTTTTGTAGATGTTGATGTGGAGACTCCCTCTCTAGACCTCCGAATTGGCATTGGCGAATCATGGAAAGAACTTGCGGTCGAAGTTCATAATCATGCTCCGCTGGATCTCCTAGGTTGACTCCTGGACGCCTCACTTTCTGGTTCGGGTCCATCCTCTGCCCTAGGGTTTGTGGAATACCTGCAAAAAGAACATCTCGGACTGGCATCCGAGGTGGAAGTATCTCGGCCGGGGCAACTGGAGCGGGGTCCTGCCTCGGTCGAGGGTCTGGTCAAGGCAAGATCTGAGCTCGTAACTCAGCCATGTCAGTTGCAATCTCTAAAGCTTTGGTGCGATTTTCCACCCTTTCACGCTGCAATTCCTCCTTTGGTGCAATTTTCCACCCTTTCAACTCGGCCTCAAGATCGCGGTCGTCTCGATTGGCCATTTTTGCTTCTTTCAAGCGTTTCTTATATGTCTTTTCTGGTTCGGGATCGTAAGGAACGATTTCCTTCCCAGCATGGGTTCTTCGCATAAACCTAAAAAGAAGAACCTACGAAAGTCACTCAAGTAGAGTGGTTAGCAGTAAAGGGGGCAATAGCCCTGAAAGACTACCGAAACCGGCTTGGTCTAGACCAAGTCCTCGGCAACGGCGCCAAAAACTTGTTCGCTCCAAATGGTGTGTGCAAGCAATAAATTTATAACCCTAGATGTATGCCTAAAACAAGGATGCGAACCCGCAGTGTACGGGTCAATCGTAGTAAAAGCAAGAATTCCGGGTTGTCGATCTCAAGGACTTAGGTGAAACAAAGCCAATATAGGTAGTCAATATTACAACTAACCACAAAAGAAATTAAAGCAATCAAAAATGATAATATAGTCAATTAAGGAAATATGCAAATTCTAGGGATTAAAGCATCTAGTTGTGGTTCCAACTCAAGATCTCAAGATAAGCGGACAAAGTTGAGGTTTTGCAAAGGGAAGGTGTTACTAAAGTGGAATAGATCACCGGGTAAGTCTCACTACTCACTAACTCCAAACCAAAAGCTCCTATTACCGGGTAAGTCTCAAGGTACTAAGGAAAGGGATTATAATCTCAAACCAACATACCAACTAAGGGAATAGAATCAACCTTTACCGGGTAAGTCTCAAGCTAACTCACAAAGATGGAATGAAGGCACACTCAAACCCCAATAAAGGATAAACCTTTATTACCTACACTTATGATAATGGGTAAACAAACAAAGGAATTATCGAGGAAGTCTCATACTAGGCTTGCATTGAACCAGGAAAGGTGTAATAAGAATAGGATTTGGCAAACTCTAACACTTAACTCTCAGTTACGAATCAGATAAGTCACCTCGGTCAGTCAAGTTCCACCCCGGCCGAGATGTTCAAGGTTAAGGATAAAGACTCAAGCTTTCAGGGTCCTACTGAAATTTAAGATTATTCTATCATTGTTTTTCCCACAACCTTCAGCCAATCACCCTAGAATCGCACAAGGAAATTAGCCCCTCATCATCATGAAAGCAATAATCAAATATATGGGAAGAGAATGAATATTTGAACACAAAAACCTTAAGAACAAGGCTTCAGTAACTGAATCAAATATCAAACAAATAAGCGTTCCTTGGATCACAAATCGAACAAGACAAATCAACAAGAAGGGAATCAAAGAAAGTCTTACAAAACCCTTCACAAAAGCTATAATAAGCTATCAATCCTTCCTAGATTGATCTTCAATCTTCCTTCCTTCAAAAGTCTAGAGAAAATCCCTTAATTGATGGATTCTATCAGGCCTCTAAGCATGGTTGAACTTGTGAAAAATCTAACCCTTATATAGGAGAATTATCTTCCAAAGATAAAATATCTTAAAAAGATAATTTCCTAATAAAATATATCCATATCTCATAAATAGATCCCTAAAATGTATGATCTTCCTTCCAGAAATCCAGCCCAAAAATATAAGATCTCTCCTTCCAAAAATAAAAGATCTCAGCCAAATAAAATATATCTCTCCGCGTCAGGATATTCGCCTCGGTCGGGGCGCTCCTCAAGATCACCTCGGTCGAGGTGGTACTGTAGCTGACCGAGGTGACTCTCAACTGAAGGTAAAATCTCTTAAATCTGGTCCAAAATAAATCTTTAATTCAATTCCATGCTTCCTAGATTCTTCCTTAAGCTCCTGAATGTAGCTCCAATGACTCCTTAGCTCCTTTAGCTCCATTTTGATGCAAAACGTGCCATTTTACCTACGATTACAACGAAACTTGGTGGAGACCTCGATTCCCGCAAAGGTAGATGAAACGACAATATAATCACATAATATACATTCAAACATGCAGATTATTGAAGATAAAACGTCTAAACAAGCCCCAAAATATAGACTATAATTCATGCTATCAAAATACCCCATACTTGTCCCTTGCTTGTCCCCAAGCAAGTTCCAAATCTTAAGTACAGGATAGAATGTATAATAAGTCATAAAGATCAATGAAAAGTATTTCAAAACATTTTTGGTGGTGTGCTCCACTCATAGATCACTCTAAGAGAATGCTTCATGGAATTTAAAATCAAAACATGTTCAAAACATTTTATAAATATAAGGAAGTTGTTCATCTTTGCGTAAAATCATAGAATGCATAATAAATCATAATTATCGAAATTAATCATGCATAATCCAGTTTAAACCACCAAGTCAATCAACAAGCTCGAGGTCTCAATGGCTTCAAAAAGAGGTCAAGAAACGTGTGAGGGTAGGATGTATATAGGGAATGTGGTGCTAGAATCCGGGAAAAGGATCTTTTACTTCACTTGCTTTGAAATTCAACATCTTCCACCAATAAGCTTTGCTTATTTTACTTTTTTACTTTTTTACATTTTGGGATGCATGGACAGAGGTAGACAATAACCGAAGCCTAGGAAATCAACAATCATCAATTTCTCGAGATGCCTCAAACCCTTGATGCACATACCATGACCCGTTAGGAATATCGCTCAATCCGACTTTGACAAGACACAAACACCCGGCTATGTGAATGGTGCCGAGTTACTCATCATCATGATTGACTTCCCCAAACCTATTTGTTTCTTTCTAACTTCCAGCCAACATCTCATCTTTTCTTTCACTTGCTTTTCACTTGCTTGTTTCCAAATTCCCGGATAGGTAAAGGGAGGCAAATATGTATATGAAGGGCTAAGCATGATCAAGAAGAAGAAGAGAAGAGAATGAATTGCCTTAATCATCCCAGGAAGAAAGTGAGAGAACTCATCATGTGGTGTCAACCTTCAAATTCAACATAATTTGGATAAAAACAAAGTATTAAACATGCCACAAATTTCAAACAAAGCATTTAGCAACTTAAACATATCATAAAACCTTTCAAACATATAAAGATTTCAAAACCAGTCAGCAAACAAAATCTTCATCGAGGTCATATCCAGATAAGAAGCACCAAAATCGTTTCGAAAACTGTCTCAGTTAAACCACCTCGGTCGAGATGTTCTAAGTCAACCGAGGTACTGCACCTCGATTGGTCAGAATCACTTCGGTCGAGGTCATAATTTTTTTTTCTTAACCAGTTTTTGACGTTTTTCTCAATCAAATAACCTGTATGCATGCATGTAGTCTCATAAAAACACATAGAGCGAGATAAAACAATAATATCCAACTAGAGTCATACAAGCATACACATAATGTCAAATCATCCATCCAAATACCCCATACTTAGGACACATTGTCCCAATGGGTCAAAATAAGTCTAGAAGAAGTGTACTCACCGGACATAAGCGGAGCTGCATAATAAATAAATAAATAAAAGAAATCCCTGCAAGCTCTAATCCTGATATGCTGGTGGTGGTGGTGGATATGGCACGTACGGGTACTGGGATGGGTCAAAAGGGTAGCCCATAGTGTGCTGGAACTGGATCTCCATCATCCGGCGCGAGTAGTGCTGGTTCTCCCTCATCTCCAACATATCTAAGGATAGCGCGGCGTAAGAGTCGATCATCTGATCCGTCAACTCGTCTATCCGTCTGTGAGCTACGGGTTCTCGTTGTCTGCGGACTCTGCGCCTTGCAGGACGTGGTGGTGGTGCAGCTGCCTCATCCTCAGTCTCCTCGTCGTCTAGATCGACGACTGGCACACTAGGACCTACTGTATCCGTCCTTGTCTCCATGGCAGCACCGCCATCGTCCTCCTCATCCTCGTCAGCCTCCTCTTGTGCATGTGCTGCTGCATCTCTAGCGTCCTCAATGTACGGAATCCATGTAGTGGACCAGTACTGAGAATCATAGACAGAAAATTGGGATCACCACCTAATACCCTGAGGGGCAGTCTGCTTCCAAGGGATCGCCACATATGGCGTAGTAAGTCCACGAGGAACCAGAATCCTCATGGTGATCATCTCCTGCACCCCTAGCGGCATGGCAGCCACCACTAATGTACATGCACTCAAGTCCAGACCCATCACTGTAGCTATGTGGGTCACTAAACCTCCGCAACAGATGTCTCATCTCCCCTTTCCCTTGATCCGGTACAGATCCTTAGCTAGCATAACACCGAAATCAGGCACACCTCCAGTAACCATGAAAAATAAACTCAAGAGCTCCCCCTGTCTCACCTTCTGGGGCGTCTCAGTACGCGCCAGAAGTGTCTCGCTGAATATCCTGTGGGCGAGTCTGAAGGCAAGGTGGAAGATTATCCGCTCCTTGGAGTCTCCAGGTTTCCACCTATCAGCATGCTCAACTACGTGAGTTATTTGTCCCCAGAACTGGCGAGCTACAACTCGAGAGGGGAAATCAGTAACTATCGGAGTCGAGAAGCCGAAGACCTCTCTCCACTGGTCCATCGGTACTAGATAGTTCCGGTTGAGCAACCGGTACTTGATGGCCTGCTCTGCAGGCAGGTGAGTCACAGAGCTCACAAACTCTAGTGTGGGCTCAAGGTAGGCCAGAGCTCTGATCTCGATAAACTGCTCCAGCCCTACCATCGAGACCATCTGTCTCAAATCCTCCGCAACATGTAAACACTCAAAGGTGGAGATGTCCAAAAACTACGGCGCAACCACTGGGCGTGTACAGATGCGGTCGTAGTCGGTCTGGTGACGCTCGTGTATCACCGGTACAAAAGGCCTAGAAGAAGAAGGAGAAGGGGAAGATCCATCTCTCAGAACAAGCTGTCTATCAAACCTAGAACTCATTTTTTCTCCTCTGTCAGACCACCTCGGTTGCCCTGACAATTCTCAAGAATGACCTCGGCCGAGGCGCAGGTCGACTGGACCGAGGTAGAAGGTTGTTCGATTCCAACTCTCAAATTTCCAGTTCTTTTCCCCCAAAATCACTACCAATTGTTCCCATGGGGTACTTAATCCTTTTCTGACAGAAAGACTTGGCAACCAGATCAATTTCTTTGAAAATCAGTGAAAGAAGAAGAGATTAGGGTTTTATCGATTTACCCCAGATCCGACCGATTGGAAGCGTTTTTGTTGCTGATTGTTGCTTGCAAACTGATCCTCTACTCTTTCTTTGCAGATTGGGAGCAAGAATCGTCGAAAATGATCAAGAATTGGAGAGCGAGGTGAATCCGTGTGCCGCGGTCGAGAAGGTGAGAGAGGGAAGAGAGAGAAACCGTTCCCCCTTTTTTACCCATCACTGAATCTGCTGTCACCTCGGTCAAGGTGGTCCCGACTGGACCGAGGTGTTTGGACCGAGATGGAATGTTGTCAGCCCAAGTCGCCTCGGTTGCTCAAGAATCATCTCGGTCGAGGTGCTGTGACAACAACCGAGATGTGTCTCAGTCAAACTCCGTCTTCTCGATTTCTCGAACTTCTGTCCTTCCAGTGTTCCTCCTGGGTTGTATTCCTTCCTTAGAGATTACCTGTTGTCTGCCTAGGATGCCAAAAACAAAGCAAAGCAAAGCAAACTATCTAAAGCTAGGCTAGAAAAGAGAAAAGAAAGCAATACCTTGGGTTGCCTCCCAAAAAGCGCTTGGTTTAAGGTCGCTAGCTGGACCGTATGGTGTCCCTAAACAAGGTATAGTGGTGCAATCTCCTCAACCGGGACTTCTGGTTTGTATTTCTTAAGTATATGATCATTGACCTTGAATCTTCCACTTGTTTCTCCCTAGATCTCGACTGCACCATAAGGGAAAACATGTTTCACAACATAAGGTCCTGTCCATCTAGACTTTAACTTACTTGGAAAGAGGCGAAGGCGGGAGTTGAAGAGTAGAACTAAATCTCCTTCTTTGAACTCCTTAGGGATGATACGCTTGTCGTGCCATTTCTTTGTCCTTTCTTTGTAGATCTTGGCATTCTCATAAGCGTTCAAACGCAACTCCTCCAGATCATTGATATCCAATAGCCGTTTCTCACCGGCTTCCTTGATGTCGAAGTTCTACCATTTGATTGCCCAATACGCCTTGTGTTCTAACTAAACAGGCAAATGGCAAGACTTTCCATATACCAAATTATAAGGGGTGGTACCAATGGGAGTCTTGAATGCGGTCCTGTAGGCCCAAAGAGCGTCGTCCAACTTCATGGACCAATCCTTCCTTGTCCTAGAGACGGTCTTCTCCAAGATTGCTTTGATTTCTCTATTAGAGATCTCGACCTGTCCACTAGTTTGAGGGTGATAAGGGGTTGCTACCTTGTGGGTTACCCCATACTTCGATAGAAGTGCCTTAAACTTCCGGTTGATGAAATGTGTCCCTCCATCGCTGATGATGATGCGTGGAGTCCCAAAACGTGGAAAGATAGTCCTATTAAAGAACTTCACAACCACCATGGCGTCATTAGTGGGAGAGGCAATGACTTCAACCCATCTAGAGACGTAGTCGACAGCTAGGAGAATGTAGAGGTTTCCTCCGGATGATGGGAAAGGTCCCATGAAATCGATTCCCCATACATCAAAGATCTCGACCTCCTGTATATTATTAAGTGGCATCTCGTTCCTCCTAGATAAGTTCCTTGTTCTTTGGCATGCATCACAAGAGACAACAAACATTTACACATCCTTAAATAATGTAGGCCAAAAGAAACCGGAACGTAATACCTTGGCGCACGTTTTGTGAGCCCTAGCATGCCCTCCACAAGGAAGCGAGTGGCAATGCCGTATGACACTAGTAACTTCATCTTCCGGAATGCATCTTCGAAGCATCCCATCTGGACCTCTCTTAAATAGTAGAGGTTTATCCCAATAGTAATGGCGTACATCTTTAAAGAATTTCTTCCTTTGAGCGTACGTCAATCCGGGTGGTATTTCCTGGCAAATAAGATAATTAACAATGTCAGCATACCAAGACCCTTTATTATCAGAAGTTTGGTGGAGAAAGTGTTCCACCAACTGAGGATGATTTTCAGAAAAGGGAGTAAGAAGTTTGTTATTCTCAGTTGACATCATCTCGCTTTCGACCTCGGTCATGGTCCAGAGAGGTTGACCGAGATTTTCTTCAGTGAAGAACACCTCGCTTGGTCGAGAAAGTGCCTCGGTCGAGGTACTGCAACTGGGACCGAAAGTGGAGATTATCTTCTCCTGGATTAACTTTTCAATCTTAGCTCCTGGATCTTCTTCCAATGCCTTTAAGCTCCGTATATCTGCATCACAAGAAACATCTATACCTTCCTCCATTAAGTTAAAACTAATAACTCTCTCAAGTGGGTCATTAATAAGGATAGAGCTCACCAATTCTCTTGATTCTTCTTCATCATAGATGTTGAAGATATCATCTCCCAACGGCTCTCCTTTCATTGCCGCAAGCAATGAAAACTCAACTTGATCACCGCCAATGTTGAATTGCAACTTGGCATTCTTACAATCCACATTGCAACCCGAAGTTGCTAGAAATGGTCTCCCGAGAATGATAGGAACGGGATAATCTGCGGGAATGTCAAGCATGACAAAGTCTATAGGTAAATAGAAGTTACCTAACTTAACCGGGACGTCTTCCAAAATGCCCACGGGATGGGTAATGGAGCGGTCCGCCATGTATAACCGTATCTTCACCGGCTTGGGATTTCCAAGTCCGATCCTCACACATAGCTCCAACGGGATGATGCTCACGCTGGCCCCTAGATCACACAACGCCTCACAAGTGACATCCCCAACTTGAATGGGAATGCAAAATGAACCGGGATCCCTTAACTTCGGTGGCATCTTCTCCTTCATGATTTGAATGAGCTCGGAGGATTTAGATGTCATCCTTACTTCACCAAAGTCTTCCAACTTCCTCTTCCTCGATAAAATCTCTTTTAAGAACTTCCCATATGCGGGCATCCCTAGAATAGCATCAAGGAAAGTGATATTAAAGTGTAGTTTATTAATCAAGTCAAGGAACTTACCAAAGTGCTTGTCTAGATGTGCTCCGGCCCTTGACTGAGGGAATGGAAGTGGTGGTTTATATGCAGGATGTGGGACATAAACTTGAAGCTGTCTGAGGCTCAACCTCGGTTGGCACCTCGGTCGAGGTGTTCTTCGTCTGTACCTGGACCGAGGTGTTCTTCACTAGCATCGACCGAGGCACTGGATCTACAGTTTTCAGTCCACTTCTCATCATTATTGCCATGATCTGTCCTTTAGGGTTGCTTTCTTTCCTTGCTGGAAGCTTCTCTGGATCTCTTGGCGCTTCATTCGCCTTATTAAAGACCTGTTGTTCTAAGACTTTTTGTGCCTTCGAAAATGAAGTCATGGACGTCTCCATAGCATTGAGCTTGATCAAGATAGCCTCCAGCATTGCATCTTTCTTTTCTGGCTGGGTGACAGAAGGTATTTCTATGGTCGTCTATACCCAATCAAAAGTAAATCCCGACTTAGCACTAAGAACAAGTATAGTGATTAAGTAAGGGTCGAACCCAAGAGAATTAAGGTGTTTTAGATGCAATTATCGATTATAATGACAAGTGACACAAGGGGGGGGGGGTTTGGTTGAATTGATGCACAAAAACTTATGAAACCGATTAATACGACAAGTAAGACAATAATGGATGAATCTACATTAGGTTGGTTCTAAGCATGCAATTGCTACTTTGGTGCATTCCTTTTGCAAGTTTTTAAGTGATCTCCCGTCTCGATCATACATATGTGTTTAGCCAACCGGCATCAACACAACTTAACCTATTAAAGTTCCGTAAGCCTACAAGAACAAATAACAAGTTAGCATTCAAGTAAAGACTAAGGGATATAAAGAGAAGATTAAAACCGTTAAACTTATCTTTATATTTGTGTTTCTTTTCTTTAAGTAATTACAACCCGTTATTACTCAAAGTTACTACTAGATTAAAGACCCGAACCCGGAACCTGTTAATCCTAGTTGTTTACATGCACTTTAGAACCTAAGGTGATCAATCTCAAGTAATAGTTAACATGCAATTAAACAATGGAGATCAAGGAAACACAAAGCATTACTGAATAAAAACTTATATTAAAAAGAACTTACAACCAAAGCAACAAAGCAGCTTCAAACCAACCCAATGTAGCAAGGGAGTTAGCAACTCATTACAATGGAAAACTCAAGTCTAAAATGGATTTTGTGAGGAAAAGCATGGATAATTTTAGCAATCAGCCATGGACTATTTATACTACAAAAGACACTTAATTAGGAGTAAATAGCCGGCCCAAAACAGCCACCTTAAATGCCATAAAAGTGGTGTAAACAGCCGGAGTAAAGCTTCTGGCGTTAAACCGCAGGGGCGGCCTTCAGGAACCGCAGGGGCGGTTTAGGCAGAATCGGTTGATCTTCTTTAGAAACGTTGGGGCGGCTATACAATTCCGTTGGGGCGGATCTTTAATGCACTTCAACGTCTGACCTTTCGCCTTCATGATGTTTCTGATGTCAAGGCGCAGGGGCGCCTTGAGGCCAACGCAGGGGCGGTGACACAGACTCTTAACCTTCCAGCTCCCAAGGCGAGGCGCATGTAGGGCGCAGTGGGAGGCGCAGGGGAGCTGGTCTTCGTCTCGTCAAGGCAAGTCACCGCAGGGGCGGCTGCAAGGACCCGCAAGGGCGGTAAGGCAGCAGAAGCTTTGCTTCGTGATCGATCTTCACTCCTAAGTGCTTGTAACTCCTTCTTTAGCTTCTTTTGATCTTCTTCTTCTGGACCAAGGAGTTAGTACCATAAACCGACACTAATGCAATAAAAAGACTCTAAAAACTACCCTAATTGATAGTGATTCCATCACCTATCACTCGGACGAGCTTGATCCAGGCTCCTGGCTCTTCAATGGAGTAGAAGAAGAAGAAGAGAGGAAAGGATTAGAAGAGTTGTTCGAATTGGAGTTAGAGTAAGAGTTACCCGAATTTTGATTGTTTGGCCTCCAATTATTGTTGTTGGATCCTCTATTGTTGATATAGTTGTTGTTCCGGGAACCGTTGTTGTTCCGGTAACCGTTGTTGTTCCTTAAGCTTTGATATCCTTCCTCTTCTTTCTTGGTGTGAGCAACCAAAAGTTCCTTCAATTGCTTCACATCATTCTTGAGTGAGGTAAGTTGATTATCATTTGATGGAGCTTCTTGGAAATTAACTCTCTTGACTCCATTTTCAGCTTCTTGGTGTGAGTACTTCTCCATGTGCAAAGCTTGTTTTTCAATAAATTCCCAAGCTTCATCAATCGGCATGTCCATGAATGTGCCGGCGGATAGTAGTTGAAAGCTGAATTGGGTAGCTCCATCCAATCCCTTGAAGTAAATCTCCAACAACTCTATCTTCGGAATCCCATGATGTGGGCAATCCAAAAGAACATCTTTAAATCTCTCCCATGACTTGGACAAACTCTCCTTGTCCTTCATGATGAATGCATTGATCTTCCCTCTCATTTCGGCAGTTTTGGAGGGGGGAAAGAATTTCGTCAAGAACTCCGTCGTCATCTCCTCCCAAGTGTTGATCTTTCCGGGAGGAAGAGACTGGTACCAAGTAAGCGCCCTATCCTTCAAAGAAAAGTAAAAAGGCCTTAACTTGTAATTATTATTTTCCACTCTTGAAGGCTTCAAGGTCTCCATCTAGATCTCATAGTTTTGTAGATGTTGATGTGGAGACTCCCTTTCTAGACCTCCGAATTGGCATTGGCGAATCATGAAAAGAACTTGCAGTCGAAGTTCATAATCATGCTCCGCTGGATCTCCTAGGTTGACTCCTGGACGCCTCACTTTCTGGTTTGGGTCCATCCTCTGCCCTAGGGTTTGTGGAATACCTGCAAAAAGAACATCTCGGACTGGCATCCGAGGTGGAAGTATCTCGGCCGGGGCAACTGGAGCGGGGTTTTGCCTCGGTCGAGGGTCTGGTCGAGGCAAGATCTGAGCTCGTAACTCAGCCATTTCAGTTGCAATGTCTGCAGCTCTGGTGCAACTTTCCTCCCTTTTACGCTGCAATTCCTCCTTATTGAAGCGCAGCTGTTCCATTGCTTCTTTCAACTCGGCCTCAAGATCGCGATCGTCTCGATTGGCCATTTTTGCTTCTTTCAAGCGTCTCTTGTATGTCTTTTCTAGTTCGGGATCGTAAGGAACGATTTCCTTCCCAGCACGGGTTCTTCGCATAAACCTAAAAAGAAGAACCTGCGAAAGTATCTCAAGTAGAGTGGTTAGTAGTAAAGGGGGCAATAGCCCTGAAAGACTACCGAAACCGGCTTGGTCTAGACCAAGTCCCCGGCAACGGCGCCAGAAACTTGTTCGCTCCAAATGGTGTGTGCAAGCTTTAAATTTATAACCCAAGATGTATGCCTAAAACAAGGATGCGAACCCGCAGTGTACGGGTCAATCGTAGTAAAAGCAAGAATTCCGGGGTGTCGATCTCAGGGACTTAGGTGAAACAAAGCCAATATAGGTAGTCAATATTACAACAAACCACAAAAGAAATTAAAGCAATCAAAGATGATAATATAGTCAATTAAGGAAATATGCAAATTCTAGGGATTAAAGCATCTAGTTGTGGTTCCAACTCAAGATCTCAAGATAAGCGGACAAAGCTGAGGTTTTGCAAAGGAAAGGTGTTACTAAAGTGGAATAGATCACCGGGTAAGTCTCACTACTCACTAACTCCAAACCAAAAGCTCCTATTACCGGGAAAGTCTCAAGGTACTAAGGAAAGGAATTATAATCTCAAACCAACACACCAACTAAGGGAATAGAATCAACGTTTACCGGGTAAGTCTCAGGCTAACTTACAAAGATGGAATGAAGGCACACTCAAACCCCAATAAAGGATAAACCTTTATTACATACACTTATGATCATGGGTAAACAAACAAATGAATTACCGGGTAAGTCTCATCCTAGGCTTGCATTGAACCAGGAAAGGTGTAATAAGAATAGGATTTGGAAAACTCTAACACTTAACTCTCAGTTACGAATCAGATAAGTCACCTCGGTCAGTCAAGTTCCACCCCGGCCAAGAGGTTCATCGACTGAACGAGATGTTCTAAGGTTAAGGATAAAGACTCGAGCTTTCAGGGTCCTACTGAAATTTAAGATTATTCTATCATTGTTTTTCCCACAACCTTCAGCCAATCACCCTAGAATCGCACAAGGAAATTAGCCCCTCATCATCATGAAAGCAATAATCAAATATATGGGAAGAGAATGAATATTTGAACACAAAAACCTTAAGAACAAGGCTTCAATAACTGAATCAAATATCAAACAAATAAGCGTTCCTTGGATCACAAATCCAACAAGACAAATCAACAAGAAGGGAATCAAAGAAAGTCTTACAAAACCCTTCACAAAAGTTATAATAAGCTATTAATCCTTCCTAGATTGATCTTCAATCTTCCTTCCTTCAAAACTCTGGAGAAAATCCCTGAATTGCTGGATGCTATCAGCCCTCTAGGCATGGTTGAACTTGTTAAAAATCCAACACTTTATATAGGAGAATTATCTTCCAAAGATATAATATCTTAAAAAGATAATTTTTTAATAAAATATATCCATATCTCATAAATAGATCCCTAAAATATATGATCTTCCTTCTAGAAATCCAGCCCAAAAATATAAGATCTCTCCTTCTAAAAATAAAAGATCTCAGCCAAATAAAATATATCTCTCCGCGTCAGGATATTCGCCTCGGTCGGGGCGCTCCTCAAGATCACCTCGGTCGAGGTGGTACTGTAGCTGACCGAGGTGACTCTCAGCTGAAGGTGAAATCTCTTAAATCCGGTCCGAAATAAATCTTTAATTCAATTCCATGCTTCTTGGATTCTTCCTTAAGCTCCTGAATGTAGCTCCAATGACTCCTTAGCTCCTTTCGCTCCATTTTGATGCAAAACGTGTCATTTTACCTACGATTACAACGTAACTTGATGTAGACCTTGATTCCCGCAAAGGTAGATGAAACGACAATATAATCACATAATATACATTCAAACATGCAAATTATTGAAGATAAAACGTCTAAACAAACCCCAAAATATAGACTATAATTCATGCTATCAAGTTGCTGGGTATGTTTTGCATGGTGACTAGAGGAGTTCCTAATTTTGCTGCTATGCTGGCTGAGGACTTGCACAGGATCAAGGGAAAGTCGAAGGGTAACATCTGCTGTGGGTTGGTGACCCACATTCTTACTGCTATTGGTTTGGATATCTCTAGTTGTACATTGGTTGCGGCTGCGAAGCCGCTAGAACTTCAGGAGATGATCACGAGACGTATTCTTGTCCCTCATGGCCTTGGCACACCCTACGTTGCCATGCCGTGGGAGAAGACGGCTCCGTAGAGGATTATATGGTCATCCCAGTTCTTTGTCTTTGATTGTCAGTTTTGGTCTGTTGCTTGGGTTCCATACATGCAGGATGTTGGAGATGCAGCTGTAGTTGATGATGATGAGGGGTATGATGGAGGAGCTGCTATAGAGACCGGTACTGATACCGGCAACCCTAGTGTTTAGTTGTCGACCTTGATGATGAGGTGACGGAGGAGGAGACATCAACACCACCACCTCAGCGCAGATCCCATCGCAGATTCAGAGATCCCGAGGCCCACCAGAGGATTGATGATCTTACCGACCAGATGATCGATGCTTACGCATCCCTGACAGTCGACATGTACGAGCGCTTTGCTGACCAGTGCCGAGATATTGAAGGTTGGACGCATCAGATGTTAGAGAGCCAACATTATCAGCGTCGGATGATGGAGATCAAACATTAGCAGATTATGGGCTATCCATTGGACCCGACCCATCACCCTTACATTCCATATCCACCGCCGCTAGCTGACCAGGATTAGAGCTTCATGAATTTTGTTTCTTTATTTATTATGCAGTTCTGCTAGGTCTGGTGAGTATCCTATTCTTTAGACTTATATTTGACCCATTGGGACAATGTGTCCCAAGTATGGGGTATTTGGATGTACTTTATGTGACTTATGTGTATGTTTGTATGACGCTCGGATATTTATTCTATTTACTTGGCTTTATGTGCTTACCTATTATGTGCTTATCTGTCATTACATGCATACATACAGGTTTTTGTTTGAGAAAAACGTCGAAAACTGGTTTGAAAAAAAAAATTTATGACCTTGATCGGGACATTCATGGCCGATCGAGGATGAACACCTCGGATGACGCCAGAACACCTCGACCGAGGTGGTCTTAACTGAGAGTTTTTTCGAAACGTTTTGTGCTTCTTCTCTGGATATGACGTCAATGGTGATTTTGTTTGAAGATTGGTTTTGAAATCTTTATATGCTCGAAAGGTTTTATGATATGTTTAAGTTGCAAAATGCTTTGTTTGAAATTTTAGCATGTTTAATACTTTGTTTTTATCAAAATTATGTTGGATTTGAAGGTTGACACCACATGATGAGTTCTATCACATTCTTCTTGGGATGATTAAGGCAATTCATTCTCTTCTTCTTCTTTTTCTTTTTGACCATGTTTTAGCCCCTCATATAAATATTTGCCTCCCTTTACCTATCCGGGAATTTGGAAGTAAGCAAAGAAAAGCAAGTAAAGTAAAGTTGAGATGTTGGTTGAAAGTGTTAGAACGAAACAATTAGGTTTGGGGAAGTCAATCATGATGATGAGTAACTCGGCATTATTCACATAGTCGGGTGTTTGTGTCTTGCAAAAGTCGGATTGAGCGATATTCCTAACGGGTCATGGTATGTGCATTATGTAACACCCCAAATCCACGGGACTCGGAGTGCTACATTGGGCTAGGATCTCACAATGGATCCTGACCCTAGCCTGATAACAAGTTCACTGGATCTTACAACAATGCACAGGTAGATTAAAACCAAATACATTAAAGGTGTATATCATACATCAAAAGAGTTTACAAACACAAAGCCGAGTACAAAAATTCAACCATAAACATCTGATACAAAAGATCCCATATCCCACGCATCCTAATGTACAAAAGTCCTCGGTTGGTCACACCATCTGGCTCACTCTACAGTCTTCCTAACTTGTAGATCATCTACAACACGGTATACACCGTTAACTACGGTAATGAATAAGCATGAAGGTAATAGCACAAACACACATCAACATCTCATACATGCAATGCCACACACATTCATTTATTATCTTTCATTTACGTTATTCTATTACTAATTCAACTTCTTTTGCAACACGATGAGCCTCAAGAACCTCGTCCCATCCAACGTAACACATGACTTTTGCATGGGGCTGATCATCACTCGTCCCCTCCTGTGAGATCATCTTCAGGCCACCTCCTCCTACCCGCAGGCGGAGGCAACTGGTCACGACCCGTTATAATACACTTGGGCCATTTAAAGTAATATTGGTCATCCTAGTCCGGTTTAGGTTATAAATGCACAATCATATGAACACACACAACCATCACAATCACACAAACTCACAACTGAACGCTAAGTAATTCCTATGGACTTACCTGTAACACTCGTAGCCAAACACGTCACAGCTTCCCCTTGGGGAAGAAACCAACGCCTGCAATAGCAAGGCACACAACATCACAAACTGCAAGGCTTAGGAGACTCTTCTCCATAATCAAAACCAACCTACAACTTCAATCTAACCCTCAAGACCATAACAAGTTCACAGATCCCTACAACATAACCTCAACATCAACACGAGTGCCTAAGGCACAACTCTATCATACAACTCATCCTAACCAAGCTATCCTAGCCAACAACTAAGCCAAGGCCAAAGGAAAGGAAGGAAGAAAAGCATACCAACAAGGTATGCACCAACCGAAGCAAGGAAATCCAAGCTGACCCAGTGAGGCGCAGGGGCGGCTCACTCCAGGCACAGGGGTGGCTCACAGGCAGGCGTGGGGGCGGCTGTTTGTGCAGAAAGTTGGCCCCGACTTCTCTTCAATCTCTTTCTTGACTCTCTTCACTTCTTCAACAAACCACAACAACACATATATATACATACACATATATGATCATCAAAACATCCAGGAAAGGATCCAACACAAGTCTAACTTGTGATCCTAAGCTAGAAAAGGAAGGAAGAAGCAAGAAGAAGAAGAAAGGAAGATGGAGATAAAGGTCTTACCTCAGCAGAATCCTAGGCAACAACCAAGCGCATCTACCAACCTCACAACCTTAGCACCATAGAAGCAACACTTAGCATTATCCTCAAGATCATCCAAGCTCAAAAACCTCAGCAAACTCTCAAAACCTTCTCACAAACTCAAAGGAAGAAGAAGAAGAAGAAGAAGAAGAAGAAGAAGAAGAAGAGGAGCGTAAGGGAGATGAAGAAGCTGGAATAAGGTAAGGAAACCCCTCATCTAAAGGAATGGGAGGCTTATGAAGGAAGCATGCCGCAAAGCACGAGTCAAAGAGTCAACGAAAGCGGCTGCACCCACACAGAGCCGCAAGGGCGGCTCACCCAAGGCGCAGGGGCGCCTAGCTGTAGGAGCGGCCGTCCTGGTCCACTGGGGCAGCTGACATGGTCAAGGTAAAGCTCAAAAAGGTTCCTAGGCTCCAAGGACTAAGGATCTTACATCACACCCCCCCTAAAAACAAGTTTCGTCCTGAAACTTGCAAGATCCCAAAACCTCTCGGACCCATAAGCCGAGGTATAACTCTAAGCACTATTATCAACTCTCAACAAGTCCTAGAGGAAGATCATCTCTAGCCAAACACTAATCACATCACACTGGCATGGAGGAAAGCTGCCTCCAGCCAAAACATACACATAACACTACTATGTGGAGGAAAACCATCTCCACTCACACTATGTCCAACAGAGATAGCATGGAGGAAAGAACCATCTCCAGCTAATACTAACACACATCATAGCATGGAGGAAATAATCATCTCCAGCTATACTTATCTCGCGCTAGCAAACAAGATCTAACAAATCATATGCACATATCACAGCTAGCACGAAAACACAACATATCACATTAGCACATAACATAGCATGCACTCACCAAGATGGCACTAAGGTCTACTCGTGGATCCAACTGGTGCCTCTAACTCCGCGTAGAACTCTGGATAGTTCCTCTGGATACTATCCTCTGTCTCCCATGTAGCCTCATCAGGTCCTCATATCGACCACTATATTCTTATAATAGGAATGTTCTTCGAACGCAGGCGTCTTACACCTCGCTCTAGGACTACAATAGGGTGCTCTGCAAAGGTGTGGTTCGGCTCAACCATCAGATCATCATAACTCACGATGTGCCTCGGATCTGGTATGTACTCCCTCAACTAAGACACATGAAACACCGGATGAACACCCTCTAACCTTGGAGGCAATGCTAATCTGTAGGTTGCTCTGCCAACTCTATCCAGTATCTTGAAAGGACCGACATATCGGGGACTCAGCTTCCCCTTTATGCCAAAACGGCTAACGCCTTGCGTCGGAGATACTCTCAACCAGACATGAGCTCCTACCTTGAACTCTAGAGGTCGACGCCTCCTATCTGCATACAACTTCTAGCGACTCTGTGCAGCCAGCATCCTCTCTATGATCAGCGTTACTCAAGCCATATCATCCTGAATCTGCTCTGGCGCTATCCCACTGATACTTCTAGGCTCATCCCAGCATCAAGGTGTACGGCACCTACGTCCATATAGTGCCTCATAGGGAGCCATCCCTATAGATGCATGCCAACTGTTCTTATATGAGAACTCAACGAGTGGGAGGTAATCAAACCATCCCTGTCCCCAATCCAACACACATGCTCGCAACATATCCTCTAAGGTCTGGATGGTCCTCTCTGACTGACCTTATGTCTGGGGTGAAACGCAGTCGTGAAGTGTAGACTCGTCCCCAAAGCAGTCTGAATCTGTTGCTAGAATCTCGAGATAAACCGTCCATCACGATTAGAAACGATTGTCCTCTGTACCCCATGGAGTCTCACTATCTGTGTTGTGTACTCCTCAGCTAATTTGCTCACTAGCCACGTCTCTCAGATAGGAATGAAACAGGCCGTCTTCGTCAATCTGTTAACGATCACCTAGATGGCATCAAAACTCCTACTAGTCCTTAACCTGGTCACAAAATCCATGAAGACGTCCTCCCACTTCCACTGCGTCACTGGCAGTGGATGGAGCTCACCTCCAGGCTTGAAATGCTCTATCTTGACCTGCTGTCAGGTCGCACATTGAGCCAATAAAAACTAGCTACGTCGGGCTTCAGCCCTCCCCACCAATATGAGTGTCTCACATCATGATACATCTTACTCGTACCTGGGTGTACTGAGTAAGGTGTACAGTGAGCCTCCTGTAAGATCCGATGTCTCAGCTCTTCGTCTACAGGGACACATATACGGTCATGTCGCCTCATAACTCCATCTGCTCCAATAGAGAACTGTGGTGCCTCCTCATGAGACATCCTCTCTCTAATCCTCGTCAAGGTCGGGCAGGTCCCCTGCTTGGATGTCATCCAATAGACCAGGTAGAACCTCTAAAGCAAACAACTAGGCATCCTCATCTGGAAACTAGATGTCCATCTCTAGCCAAGCTAGATCTCACTAAAGCTGAGGTTGTATAGTAAGTCTGGCAATCGCCTTCTCTCGAGGCCTCTTCCTGCTCAAGGCGTCAGCTACCACATTCGCCTTGCGAGGATGATACAAAATCTCAAGGTCAAAGTCCTTGATCAACTCAAGCCATCGACGTTGGCGGTTATTCAATTCCCGCTGTGTGAAAATGTACTTCAGACTCTTATGGTCTGTGAAGATCTGAAATGTGGCACCATACAGGTAATGTTGCCAGATCTTCAAAGCATGAACTACCGCTGCCAACTCCAGATCATGAGTCAGGTAGTTCTCCTCATATGTCTTCAACTATCGAGACGCACATGCAATCACTTTGCCTCTCTACATCATTACACATCCCAAGCCGAGCTTGGATGCATCAGTGTAGACCACAAATTCATCAGAACCCTCTAGTTGTGCCTGTTCGCCACTTAGCGTGCGTGCAAAAGAGCTTTAATTATAAAACTAGAAATCAAGCAAGCGAACCCGCAGTGTACGGATCGATATAGTTAAGCAAGAATCCAGAGTATCGAACACAGGGATTTGGGGGGAACAAATTCAATTATAGGTTATCAAGCGAGTAAATGTAAGAAGCTTTTCAAATATTAGGAAAACAACAATTCTAAAGATCCAGATATCCAGCTGTGGCAATCAATTCAAGATATACCAAAGGTATAAGGACAGAGTTGAGGGTTGCAAAGGTATGCTAATGTAAGGTAATCGTACGGTGAAGTTCCAAACACCTTATATGACTCACCTAGAAGATACTCTCTATAAAGGTTGTTGAGGCTTCAGTATAGAAAGGTTCTAAAGGCAAGAATTAACGTCAAACACCCAAACTTATAATCCAAGGATCAAGACTAACTAAACCGATTAAGGTTGTGACACTCACAATCGAGGTAGAGGTTGTTGAGGCTTTACTACCACCAAGAAAAGGCAAGCCAAGCCAAGACTAAGCTAAAGCAAATCTTTAACTTTGGATTAAAGTAAAAGCAAGTTCGTAAACTAACACAAAATTACGGGTAGTTCTTGGGTTCCACGGCCGTGGAAGCTCAAGAACAGACCGTGGATTAGGTTCGTTGGCGATTCTCTCTAACTCTTAGGGTCCAATCTGTTTACGATCGATCTATCATCATCTAAGCCACAACTATCAACCCTTCACCTTAGAATTGTTAAAGGGTTTTAGCCAACAACAGTCATATTGATATCAAATTCAAGGTTTGAAAGAATAAAAGATGAAAACTTCCGAAAACCTTCAATAACTTTCAAGTCAATCTCAAATCCACAAATCAAGAACAATAATCGTCAATAGATTCGGAATAACGCAAACAATCACAAATCTTAGATAAGAAGGAAGAACGGGATGTCAATCCGTCTTCTAAATCAAACCTAAGCAAGAAGCAAAATCTTCTTACGAACAATCTTCCGAATCTTCAATCTTCCGTCAATACGGAAATCTCAATGGCAAAGCACAATTCTCTCAATCACAATCTCCGCCAAAATGCGAAATTAGGGCAATTCCAAGTGTAAGCGGAAGTGCGTCTAAGCGTAAGCGAAGGTGCGTCTAAGCAGAGGTGACGGAATCTCTCTTCCTCCGTCCTTTTATAGTGTAAGATAAAATATTGGCCCGGCCCAACTGCGTAGGAGATCGTGGCTTAAAGTGTGGCGAAAAAGATCGCCAAGATCACGGTCGTGGAAGGGTTCCACGGCCGTAATTTAGAGCGTGGAAACTGTCACGGTTTGTCTCAATCTTTCCACGGCCGTAGAAGTTGCTGGAATGAATCACGCTTCCCTTTCCAAGGTTCCACGGCCGTGGACTTGAACGTGGAATGTAGTACGGCCGTATTTTAGAGCGTGGTTTAGGGAAAAACCGTGATTCTTCCTTTCCTCGTGCATATTCTTCAAGCTAGCACATTCCTTAGCTCCTAGAGATGTCCTCAATCCTTGGACATGCTCAATCAAACTCCATCCTTGCTCAATTCCGTTCGGAAATAGCTCTTAATTGCCTACAATCAACATAAAGCTTGTGTAGATCTCTATATCGACATTATAGACAAACTAGCTCACAAATGCATCAATGCTTAATCAATGACTATCAATATGGATGAAATACACTTAGAAAACGTGCCTAAAATATCACAATATTTCATGCTAACAAATAACCCCATACTTGCCACTTGCTTGTCCCTAAGCAAGGTCTTTCAAAAGTTTTAAAACACAAATTAGGATGAAATATGTGTACCTTCTCAAAGCAAAACTTCTTTTGGATGAATGTGCCTTCTAATCAATAGATCATTCTCAAATCTTGCTTCATTCGTTTATAAGACTTTCATACACTTAATCAAAGAGTAAAGAGTAAAGAAAGCTCATGAATTAATCAAACTTCCATGTAAACATCATAACCTTCAAACATTATCAAAATCAATCATAAGAAACTTCAATTTAGATCACCAAGTCATATAACATTCTTTTGATCTTAAGGACTTTTCAAACAAGGTCTAAAATGTGGAAAGGGAAGGGAAACTTTAAGGAATGTGGTGCATGAATCCGGGAAAGTGGATAACTACTCTTTTCTTCTTCTCTTGCGGTTTCCGCAGCACTTTCAACTTAGATCTTCGCTCTCTTCTTTTCATTTTTCGACTTTACTTTTGGAGTTATGGATAGAGGTGCACAAAAACCGAAGCCTAGGAGATTGGCGTTTCTCAATTTTTATGAGATGCCTCAAACCCTTAGCGCACATACCATAATCCGCTAGGAACGTCGCTCAATCCGACTTTGGCAAGACACAAACACCCAGCTATGTGAATGGTGCCGAGTTACTCATCATCATGATTGACTTCCCCAAACCTACAATTTCTCTCTATTCTTTTGATTGCAAATAATTGCTTTCATGGCCCTCCCACATCAAACATGCCTTTTTCATTCAACTCCTCCAAATTCCCGGATAGGTAAAGGAGGTCAATATCTCAATGAGGGGCTAAATGATCAAAGAAAGAGAAAGAAAATCGAATGAAACGTGTAACAATATGAAATTTGCAAAAGAGGTATAATCACATTATGATTTAAGTAACATTCATAACATTATGAAATTTGCAAAAGAGGTATAATCAACTCATTCAATTTCCTTTCAATTCACTATTCGTTTAAGCATGCAATTGTCATCAAACTCAATTCACAAGTAGTTATTATCATAGAACTCATCTCTATCCTTAGAAGCACAAAATTTTCAAAATTTTTCAATTTTTATGGGTTTTTTTTTCAAACTCTTTTTCATGCAATGCAATAATGAAACGTGTAACAATATAATGAAACATACAAGATAGTCTCAATAGAAGCAATCAAAGTGAGTAAGAGTTATTACAAACTTTTAGTCACACCCCACCCCATACTTGGAACAAACATTGTCCCTAATGTTCAAATAAAAGAAAAAGAAGAAAAGAAAGAAAGAAAAAGAACTCACAAAATGGCGGTGGAGCGGCTAAACTGTCAGTCCTCAAGGTCGTCACTACGGTGGAGGGGGGAATGGAGAGAAGTTAGGATCGTAGTACCGCCCGAACTGCTGGCGGTAGACGTCTCTCATCATATGGTCAAGGTCATCCATACGTCCATCTCTAGCGTCAGCTCGGATCTCCAAAGCTCTCACCCTATCAGAAAGGCTGGTAGCCCACTCTAGCATCTACTCATACCAACCTGGAGGCTGGCTGTACCACCCCGGTGCATCTGACGGTGCTGGTGCTGGTGTTGGTGGTGCCTGTGCAGACCATGGTGGTGGAGCTCCGTACCATGCAGGAGGGGTCTCCATCCAAGTGGGTCTCTCACTCACGTTGGCGTGGCGAGAAGATGATCCTGAAGCTTTGGCGGGACGTGGAGAACGTCTAGGGATATCAGGAGCTATGTCCGGCTGATCCGGAA
Organism: Fagopyrum homotropicum; assembly: GCA_033239125.1. Classification (NCBI taxonomy): domain Eukaryota; kingdom Viridiplantae; phylum Streptophyta; class Magnoliopsida; order Caryophyllales; family Polygonaceae; genus Fagopyrum; species Fagopyrum homotropicum. The sequence continues at coordinate 67,409,620 of BSWB01000003.1, forward strand.
ACGTGCCAAAATCCTGCTCAGCTCCTCCTCCTCCTCCCTCATACTGGTCTCTCATCTCCTCCTCCTCAACTATAGGTGGTGGCGGAACATATGGAGGGGCTGCAATCCTGTTCGCATGCATAGCAGCGAACGTCTCCTTCCAGTTATGGCGTCCAGCCATAATGGAATACTCTGGGAGCCACTCAATGCCCCTCCCCGTCATGCTCTCCCATGGCATAGCTGCGTAAGGTGGACCTCTATGGGTGGGGAAGATGAGACCTCTAGTCATAAAGGCCTGGAGTCCCAAGGGTACAGCTAGAATGCGTGTGTAGGCGGAGAAATCTACCCCTAATACCCTAGCAAGGTGGGTGACTATCCCACCATATCCAATGTTGCCAGCCCTCTTGTTCTTTAGCTTGCTCATGGTAGCAGCTAAGAGGGTGGCGCAGTCAGCAAGTCGTCCATATAGTATGGAGTACAGAAGAAAGAGCTCATCCGTCTTGATCTTCTAAGGTGTCTCCGTCCTAGGGAAGAGACACTCAGAAAGTACCCGGTGAGCAATCTTCAAGGCTAAGTGATACATCAACTTAGCCTTGGTATCAGCTGGTTGCCAGCGGTCCTCGCTGGCATAAATCATGGCTACCTCCTCCCAGAAATCCTTGGTGTAAACGCCGCTGGGAAAACGACCATTGATGGTCTCTTGGAACCCAAAGAAGGCTCCAAACTCCCGGATGGAAAAATCATAGTTTCTTTCCATCAGACGGAAAGAAACTGTCCTATCCCCATGGTTGTGCTCAAAAGACGTCACAACCTCTCTAGTAATCTCCTCGTATGCGTCCTCTCGGATAGCCGAAAAGACGATAAGACCAACTCTATCCAAGAGCCAAGTAAGGTCATCTATGATATGTAGAGGAGCTAAATCCTCCAACAGTAGATACCTAGGTCCTATAACAGCCCTCTTATGGATCCTCTCTAAGGCGTCGAGATGATCCTCGTGAATGGTGGGTACCCTAGGGCTAGGAGGTGATGGTGATGAAGGTGATGATGGAGGTGAAGGGGATGAAGGTGGTGGTGCTCTAGAGGATGAAGAGGAAGAGGGGTTGCCCTTCCTCTTTTTATTCTTATCCTTCTCTTTGTTCTTGTCCTTATTTCTCCCGGACACTCTCCTCACAAAATCCATTTCTGGCAGAAATCACGGTCTGTTCTTGGTGTTCCACGGCCGTGGAAGTGACAAAGACCGTGGTTTTGTTCTTACTTTCGCAAAACTCATCAATGAATCACCAAACTCAGCGGTCAATCAGTCCTATGCTAATTTCTTCCAATTTCAATCAGTTCTCCTACAAATGCTAGCAAAAACGAAGCCAAATTGACAAAGATAGAGAAAGAACCAAAAACCTAGGGTTTCGGATTTTAGAATCCGAATTGTGCTTTCTCCGGTGGGTTGCCGCTCGATTTGTTGCTTGGATCTCGTTGGTGATCGGATTTGCTTCGATTTTGATCAAAGAATCGTTAAAAACGATTAACGATTGAGGATTTGAGGGTAGAGGGAGAAATCGGCGATATTTAGGCGTAATTTTTGGTGTTGTGGTGTGTTTTTGTGAAGAATGTGGTTTATATAGTGGCCGGAAAAATTTTTGAAAACCACGGTCTATTGGGGGGTTCCACGGCCGTGGAAATGTATGGAACCGTGGTTTTGGTGATTTTTCAAAGGCTTTTGGAAATTACGGTCACTGTAGCTGTCACGGCCGTGGTTTAGGCCGTGGAACTCTCTGTAATGCTCCAAAGTCCAAGTTTCGTCACTTTTCTTCAAACTTTCTCTTCCCCTTTCCATTTCCACTGTTCCTACATCCAAAAACACAAACATACCGGAAGGAATCGAAGGCAAAACAAAGCAAAAACGTCTAAACTAAGCTAAACTATGAATCGAAAACAAAAAACGTAAATGCAATACCTTGGGTTGCCTCCCAAGAAGCGCTTTGTTTAAGGTTCGTAGCTAGACCAAATTCGCACTTATTCGAGTGCGGTGGGCGCAAACTCTTCAGCTTGGAGTTCCGGCGTATACTTCTTGAGTCGTTGACCGTTCACCTTAAAGCTTCCGCCCGCTTCACCCCATACTTCAACTGCACCATGGGGGAAAATACGTTTGATTAGAAAAGGTCCGGTCCAACGAGATTTAAGCTTACCTGGAAAGAGACGAAGCCTTGAATTGAAGAGGAGAACTTGATCTCCTTCTTTGAAGTCCTTTGGAATGATATGCTTATCATGCCAACGCTTTGCTCTCTCCTTATAGATCTTGGCGTTCTCATAGGCATTCAAGCGAAGTTCTTCAAGCTCATTAAGGTCCAAGAGACGCTTCTCTCCCGCTTCCTTCATGCCGAAATTCAACCACTTGATGGCCCAAAACGCCTTGTGCTCTAACTCTACCGGTAAGTGGCAAGACTTCCCATACACAAGGTTATATGGTGTGGTTCCTATGGGAGTCTTGTATGCAGTCCGGTACGCCCACAATGCATCATCAAGCTTCAAGGACCAATCCTTCCTTGTCCTTGAAACCGTCTTCTCTAGGATTCCTTTGAACTCCCGGTTTGAGATCTCAACTTGTCCACTAGTTTGTGGATGATAAGGGGTAGCGATCTTGTGAGTAACCCCATACTTAGCTAGAAGAGCTTCAAAGCCCCGGGCGATGAAGTGATAACCTCCATCACTAATGATAGTCCTTGGTGTCCCAAATCATGGGAAGATGGTCTTGTTAAAGAACTTAACCACCACCATGGCATCATTGGTGGGAGAGGAAATTGCTTCCACCCATCTAGAAACGTAATCCACCGCCAAGAGTATGTATTGGTTTCCACAAGATGATGGGAACGGTCCCATAAAGTCAACTCCCCAAACATCGAAAATCTCCACCTCTTGGATGTTATTGAGAGGCATCTCATTCCTCCTAGAGATATTTCCTGTTCTTTGACAAGCATCGCAGCAGGAAACAAAATAAAGTAGGCCAAAAGAATCCAGATTGCAATACCTTAGCGCTAGTCTTGTTTGAAATAGTGTGTCCTCCACATGGTAGTGAATGACAATGGCGGATGACACTTTGCATCTCATCTTCCGGCACACATCGCCGAATAATGCCATCCGGACCTCTCTTAAAGAGGAGAGGTTCATTCCAAAAGTATTCCCGGACATCCTTAAAGGACTTCTTTCTTTGTGCGTAGGATAATCCGGGCGGTATCTCCTGACAAACCAAATAGTTAACAAAATCAGCAAACCATGGTTCGTTACCTTTGGAGATCACATCGATGCACTCAATGATATGTAAGTGTTCGTCCGGGACGGAGTCATCTATAGGTAAGTGGTCGTCCTCTAGATGTGTTAGGCGACTCAAATGATCCGCAACAGAATTTTCTGAACCCTTCTTGTCACGGATCTCTAGATCGAATTCTTGTAGGAGAAGAATCCATCTAATTAGCCTTGGCTTCGCATCCTTCTTTGCAAGGAGATACCGGATCGCAGCATGATCCGTGTACACAATCACCTTTGCACCTACAAGAAAGAGCGAAACTTGTCAATAGCATAAACAATGGCTAAAATTTCCTTTTCCGTAGTGGTGTAGTTGAGCTGCGCTTCATCTAGCGTCTTACTAGCGTAGTAGATAGTGTGGGTTCGCCCTTCCTTTCTTTGTCCAAGAACAGCTCCTATAGCTACGTCACTAGCATCGCACATAACCTCGAAGGGAAGATTCCAATCCGGAGGTTGGATAACTGGAGCTGAAATTAGAGCTTCCCGAATCATGTTAAACGCATCCAAGCATTCCTGCGAAAACTCAAAAACTGCATCCTTCATCAATAGATTAGTTAGCAGTTTTGATATTTTTGAGAAATCCTTTATGAAGCGCCTATAGGAGCTAAACATTTGGTTTTCTAAAACCTTTTGGGCTTTATCAACCTTAGTTATGTGATCATCAACCTTGATGATGCGAGTCTCTAACCCTTGAAGCTTTCCCAAAATTGTCTCCAACATGGGATCGCGCTTCTCCATCCCCGAATTGCTTCCTCCATTAGATGTATGCCCCTGGCTTTTCAAAGGAGTAGAGGAAGAGGAAGGTGGAGTTAGTGAATTTGAATTGGAAGGATAAGAGTTACCGGAGTTTTGTTGATTGGAGCGCCAATTGTTGTTGTTTGAACCCCTATTGTTGTTCCAATTATTGTTCCGGTTGTTGTTGTTGCCATTCCAATTATTCCGGTTGTTGTTCCGGTTGTTGTTATTGTTGCGGTTTGTATTCTCACCATTGTTGTTGTTGTTGCCCAAGTAGCCAACATCTTTTCCTTGTTGCTTTGGAAAGTTGGTCTTGATAGCTTCCTTCAACTCTTTAATCTTATTGTTGAGGGAGAAAATTTGATTTTGAGCTTCATGTGTGAGCTTTGCTCCTTGCTCCACACGATTTCCCTCCACTTTCCGGTGAGAATACTTCTCTATGACCCTTGCTTGCTTCTCAATGAAGTCCCAAGCGTCATCTTCCCTCATGTCCATGAATGTACCACATGAGAGGGATTGGAGCTTAAATTGTGTCTCCATATCCAACCCCTTATAGTATATCTCCAAAAGTGCAAGCTTGGATATGCCATGATGAGAGCAATCCAAGAGCAAATCCTGAAACCTTTCCCAAGATTGAAACAAACTTTCGTTAGATCTCATGGAAAATACATTAATCTTACCTCTTAGCTCCGCCGTTTTGGATGGCGGAAAGAACTTAGTGAGGAACTCCGCGGAAAGGTCTTCCCACGTGTCTAGTTTCCCACTAGGAAGAGCTTGGTACCAAGACAATGCTTTCCCGTTCAAGGAGAAGAAGAAAGGCTTGAGCTTATAGTTGTTGGTAGTCGCGTTCTTCGGCCTCATTGTCTCCATCATACACTCAAAGTTTTGTAAGTGTTGGTGTGGAGATTCAGCGCTTATTCCGCCAAATTGGTTTTGGCGAACAAGAGTAATAACTTGCGGGTTGAAGATAAACCCTTGTACATCGTCAGCATTGAAGTTCACACCTAAACGGCGTGGTTGCTGCGTTGGATCCATCCTTTGGCCAAGAGTTCTTGGCTCCTCATCCACACGTTCGATCCTAGCATTCCTAGGTGGAACACGGCGATTTGTAGTTGCCCATGGATGGAATGGATTCACATTGATCGTTGGATCAATTTCCTCTAGCGGTGGCATGGAGGAGTCGCTATCCTCATTAGATGAGTTGGCTCTAACCGATCTTCCCGGTCTCCTCCTTCTCTTTTTCTCCTTAAGGTTGTTTATTTCCAACCTCATTTGGAACATCATGTCCGTTAGATCATCAACCTTCATTTGGTGACGATCCGTCTCTTCTCTACGTGTCTTCTCACTCCATTGGAGTTGAGCTTCCTTTTCTGCAAGCTCCGATTGGAGATCACGTTCTCTTTCTTCAGTAATTTTCTTTTCCTTACGCTTTTGCCTTAAAGTCCTCTCAAGCTCTTGATCAAGAGGTAAGAGGTCTTCGGTGTTCCTAGACCTGCACAAGCACTTGAAAAGATATCAAATAACAAGGGAGAAGCTCCCAAGCTTGACAACCGATAACCAAATTTGGCCTAAACCAAATCCCCGGCAACGGTGCCAAAAACTTGTTCGCCACTTAGCGTGCATGCAAATAAGCTTTAATTATAAAACTAGAAATCAAGCAAGCGAACCCGCAGTGTACGGATCGATATAGTTAAGCAAGAATTCCAGAGTATCGAACACAGGGATTTGGGGGGAACAAATTCAATTATAGGTTATCAAGCGAGTAAATGTAAGAAGCTTTTCAAATATTGGGAAAACAACAATTCTAAAGATCCAGATATCCAGCTGTGGCAATCGATTCAAGATATACTAAAGGTATAAGGACAGAGTTTAGGGTTGCAAAGGTATGCTAATGTAAGGTAATCGTACGATGAAGTTCCAAACACCTTATATGACTCACCTAGAAGATACTCTCTATAAAGGTTGTTGAGGCTTCAGTATAGAAAGGTTCTAAAGGCATGAATTAACGTCAAACACCCAAACTTATAATCCAAGGATCAAGACTAACTAAACCGATTAAGGTTGTGACACTCACAATCGAGGTAGAGGTTGTTGAGGCTTCACTACCACCTAGAAAAGGCAAGCCAAGACTAAGCTAAAGGAAATCTTTAACTTTGGATTAAAGTAAAAGCAAGTTCGTAAACTAACACAAAATTACGGGTAGTTCTTGAGTTCCACGGCCGTGGAAGCTCAAGAACAGACCGTGGATTAGGTTCGTCGGCGATTCTCTCTAACTCTCAGGGTCCAATCTGTTTACGATCGATCTATCATCATCTAAGCCACAACTATCAACCCTTCACCTTAGAATTGTTAAAGGGTTTTAGCTAACAACAGTCATATTGATATCAAATTCAAGGTTTGAAAGAATAAAAGATGAAAACTTCCGAAAACCTTCAATAACTTTCAAGTCAATCTCAAATCCACAAATCAAGAACAATAATCGTCAATAGATTCGGAATAACGCAAACAATCACAAATCTTAGATAAGAAGGAAGAACGGGATGTCAATCCGTCTTCTAAATCAAACCTAAGCAAGAAGCGAAATCTTCTTACGAACAATCTTCCAAATCTTCAATCTTCCGTCAATACGGAAATCTCAATAGCAAAGTACAATTCTCTCAATCACAATCTCCGCCAAAATGCAAAATTAGGGCAATTCCAAGTGTAAGTGGAAGTGCGTCTAAGCGTAAGCGAAGGTGCGTCTAAGCATTGGTGACGGAATCTCTCTTCGTCCGACCTTTTATAGTGTAAGATAAAATATTCGCCCGGCCCAACTGCGTAGGAGATCGTGGCTTAAAGTGTGGCGAAAAAGATCGCCAAGATCACGGTCGTGGAAGGGTTCCACGGCCGTAATTTAGAGCGTGGAAACTGTCACGGTTTGTCTCAATCTTTCCACGGCCGTAGAAGTTGCTGGAATGAATCACGCTTCCCTTGCCAAGGTTCCACGGCCGTGGACTTGAACGTGGAATGTAGTACGGCCGTATTTTAGAGCGTGGTTTAGGGCAAACCGTGATTCTTCCTTTCCACGTGCATATTCTTCAAGCTAGCACATTCCTTAGCTCCTAGAGATGTCCTCAATACTTGCACATGCTCAATCAAACTCCATCCTTGCTCAATTCCGTTCGGAAATAGCTCTTAATTGCCTACAATCAACATAAAGCTTGTGTAGATCTCTATATCGACATTATAGGCAAACTAGCTCACAAATGCATCAATGCTTAATCAATGATTATCAATATGGATGAAATACACTTAGAAAACGTGCCTAAAATATCACAATATTTCATGCTAACAGTGCCAAGACAGGAGCATAAGTCAAACGCCTCTTCAACTCCTCAAAACTCTAAGCGCACTGGACGGTCCATACGAATCTGGTAGTCTTCCTCAGAAGATTCGTCAATGGACGGGCAATCACAAAAAATCCCTCCACAAAGCGTCTGTAATAACCGGCTAGGCCAAGAAAGCTACGCACTTCCTTGACGTTCGTCGGTGTCGTCCATGCAGCAACAAACTCGATCTTCGCCGGATCTACCATAATCCCGTCGGCGGAGACGATGTGTCCAAAAAATGCAACCTCAGACATCCAAAACTCGCACTTAGAGAGCTTGGCATACAACTCTCTATCTCTCAAAATCTGCAAAACTGTCCTCAAATGTCCAACATGCTCCTCTCTGCTACGAGAGTACACCAGAATGTCATCAATGAAGACCACCACAAACTGATCCAGGAAGTCGAAGAAGATATTGTTCATCAACTCCATGAAGACTGTTGGGGCATTTGTCAGCCCAAATGGCATCACTACAAACTCGTAGTGTCCATAACGGGTACGAAATGCCGTCTTGTGCACGTCCTGCTCTCTCACCCTCAACTGGTGATATCTTGAACGCAAGTCGATCCAGGAGAATATTGTCACTCCCTGAAGCTGAACAAGTAGATCATCAATACGAGGCAGTGGATACCTATTCTTGATGGTCACCTTGTTCAGCTCTTTGTAGTCTATACACAATCTCAACGATACGTCCTTCTTCCGCACGAAGAGGATAGGTGCACCTCATGGTGAAATGCTAGGGCATATGAAGCCCTTCTCAGCCAACTCCTCGAGTTGCTTCTTCAGCTCCAACATCTCGACAGGTGTCATACGGTATGGGGCCTTCGAGATGGGTCTCGTGCCAGGCTCCAAGTCAATGCCAAAATCTATGCTCCTATGAGGTGGCAAGCTACACGGCTCTGCAAACACGTTTATAAACTCTCAGACCATTGGTATATCCTCTAAAGTTGGACTCTCTCCATCCTTCATGGGGTAGCACCAGAAGGCATCACATCCATGTGCTATCAGTCTAGCTGCTCCTACAACACTGATAACGGATCCCGTCTTCCCAAGGTCCCAACCCCGGAAGACCTCTATCCGACCTATGTCGGTAGAGACTGTAACAGTTCTCTTACTCACATCTAACACCACACGGTGTCTACGCTTCCAATCCTTACCTAATATGACTTCTTCATGCATCAGAGGCATGACTAAGAAGTCAACAAGTAACAAACGAGTCCCTAAGCATAGGGGACAACTACGTATCTCTTCGGTACCTCTAACCCTACTACCATCGGGTAACCCTATAGTAAAGGGTCCCCCCTCTATGGTAGATAAACTCAAACGCTCAACACAAGCAGTAGAAATAAATGAATGTGTAGCACCCGTATCAAATAAAACTCTAACAAGTAAACCATGTAACAAAATAATACCTGTAGCAACTGGTGCTAGCGGCTCCTCCGCACTCCTCAACTCAAAAACATGACCTCGAGCTCCTCGAGCATCACTGGTACCAGCCTCTCTACCTCTACCTCTACTCGGTTCTGGAGCAGAACCTTGAGTAGTAGGTGTATATGGGACTCGTTGTTGTCCTTGTGCCTGATGTTGAGGTGGTCTCTGTCCCCCTCCTGCTGCACCTGCTGGGGAAGAACCGTGTTGTGATGACGCCTTGCCCTGACGGCAAAATGTAGCTCTATGTCCTTGCTTCCCACATGAGAAGCAAGTCAGCGGTGCTCTCGGGCAATCATCCCTCATATGTCCATAGGCCCCGCAGTTGTAACACTGTCGGCCTCTATCAATATTCTGTGCAGACACTGGAACACTCGAGCTGCCCTGAGTCTGACCTCGTCCGTATCCAGATGCTCCTATACCAGTCTGTGTTGTGCGTTGTCTCTTCTCAGACCGTCGTGTCTTAGAAGTCCTCTTCTTGCTAGCTCTCTCCCTCTCATAGGCAAAGGCCCGATCCTGATAATCTGTCAATGAATCACAGTGGAATCTTGCCATGTATGAACATGTACTCTCCCTCAGAAGACGGGAGAACATATACACATGTTGGTCCTCAGATGGTGCAGCTGGACCCAATAGTGCCAACTCAATTTAGAAGCGGCGAATAGCATCTGTAATGGGTACGTCCTCAAAGCCCGCCTCCAAAAAATCCTGCAGCTTCTCCCTCCTCAATGAGGTAGGGCAGAACTGCTCCTCAACAAAGTCCTCATCTGCTGATAACTGGTAACTCGTTGTCTCACTATCCTCCACCACTAGTGTGCTAGGTCACGGAATAGAGATTGTACTAGCTCTATCCGTCTGTCCTCAGGGCATCGAATAGACTCTAGAGCTGAGTCTACATGCCGAATCCACACCTCAGTCTCTAAGCCTATCTCCCTTGAGAAGTGTGACACTCCCTACTGATGAAATGCCTTCAACCAAGCATCTGGGCGAGGCCCTCTGGTCTCCTCTACAGCTCGAGCAACCTCAGCAGCACGTGCCGGTATAGTTGGTACCTAAGTAGCTCTATGGGATCTCTCAGATGATCCCTCATGCTCTGGTAGATCTGGGCTCGTCTGCCTACTCTAATGGTCTCCTCAATGTAAGAGCCTTAGTCTTTGAGAGATCCCGCACCTGTGATTCGGCCGAGACACAACTGCTTTACCTCTTTGAAGCTACAGAGGGACGCCCTTGCACCCCTGGTTGGCCGCCTCTGCGGTTCTGTGAGCCGCACCAGCGGCCAGGCCAACCACCCCTGCGGTTTGTGGTGTGATGTAGCCGTCTTCTTTGACCTGAGCTTTGCTTTTTGACCCCTCTTTCTTTTATATTTCCTTCTTCCTTAAGATGAGGGTTTCCTCAATCTCTTTTCTGCTCCATCTCTCTCTCCCTACGCTCTTCTTCTTCTCATCTCTTCTCCTTTGGATCTCTTCTGGATCCATGTATGAGTTTTGTGAGTTTTGTGAGCTTTGTGCTTGGCTTTGCTTGTGGTTTGTCGATGCTGATGTTGTTGTGCCTTGTGGAGTCAGCTTGAGGTTTTTTGGTGTGGTGTTGATCCTCTGGAGAGCTCAGCTTGGTGAGTTCCATGGCTTCTCATCTTCCTTCCTTCTTTTCTTCATCTTTTCCATCCTTTCCTTAGTTTAGTAGCGATTCCTTAGGATTGGATCTTGTTCAGCCATGTTTTGGCTTGTGTTGATGTATATATATGTATGTGATATGTGTATGTTGTTGCTGGAGTAAAGAAGAGTGGAGAATCGAAGAAAGGAGTGAAGAAGGAGCTGAAGTGGAGTGTCTTTACACACCAGCCGCCCCTGCGCCATTTCCGGACCGCCCCTACGCCAGTAGTGAGCCGCCCCTACGTCATTCCCTAGCCGCCCCTGCGGCCACCTGCACCAGCTTGGTGTTGCACTTGGTTTTGTAGGTGTGTGTTGCTTCTAGGCCTTCCTTAGGATGCCTTTGTTCCCTCATTTCCTAGTATGAGTGTATAGGATCATGCTAGATGTGTGAGGATGTGCTTGGTGGAGGTTATGATCGGTTTATGCCTTGCACGGCTTTAAGGACTTAGGTTGATGTTGATTGAGGTTGTGAGGTTGAGTATGATCCCTATGGATCCCTTTGGGTCTAGGTGTGACCCCTTTGATGAATAGGGTTAATATATCTTTATGCCTTGTTATTAGGCAGTGCCCCTCTCTCAGGATTGGAGGTTGTTGTGGTTGAGTTGTGTACGAGGTTGAGGTAAGTACGTAGGGCTTACTTAGCTGCCATCCTTATATTTGGTGTTTGCATGAGTGGTGTGTGCTTATTGTGTTGCTATGATAGCATGAGATATTGTTTATACCTACCTATGTTTTATATTGATTGCCCCGTATACGGGGAGGGCACAACACCACTCCCATAGGGTACACGGGTTGTGTGACCGATTCCACTCCAGATGGCTATCAGGCTTACAGGCGAGGATGTATCGGTCCTAGTGTCACATATTTTCCTCTATGGATATATATACGATTAGAGTGAATGACCATTATATAAAGATGATAAAATGGGTAAATGTGTGATAGCATGCTGATGTGTTTATCTTTCATGATTGTGTTTGTGCTTATGCATTACCTCATATATGTATGATTAGCTAACGGTTTCATATCGTGTTGTAGATGTTTACAGGTTAGACGCTGCTGAGTGATCTGGCAGGGTGACAGGCCGAGGACTCTCGTACATTAGGTGGTTGGTTTGGGTTGTTATGTTTCCCTCCTACGTGAGGATGATCTTTTGTACCTCCTGTGTGAGGATGTCATTTTATATACTCGGCTATGTTGTTGTTTACTTTGGGTCATACAGTTTATACTGTTTTATGTATTTGTTTTATATCTGTCAGTGCCATGTTGTAAGGTCTAGTGAACTTGTTGTCAGGCTAGGGTCAGGATCCATTGTGAGATCCTAGCCCAATGTGGCATCTTGAGTCCCGTGGATTCGGGGTGTTACACTCAAAGTGTCTGAGATACTCTCTGAATTCTTGTCCACTCATGGAGACACGGTCTGAGCCATCAGACAGGGCTGGATGGGTCTACTGTCTCCTGGACCCACCACTCCTCGTAGCTGGAACTACACTCTCAACAACCTCCTTAGGAGCCTCATCCACCACTTGTGGATCTACAGCGGGAGCTGGTCCCTATCCTATCCCTCCTGGAGGAAGAGGTGGTCTACCTTTACCTCTACCTACAGCAGTAGTAGCTCTAGTCTGAGCCATCTGCGGGGTATGCACACCTAACGTATAAGGCTCTATATAGGCCATATGTATAAATATATATATATATATAATACTTAATAGTACATTCATACACATCAGCACAAAAGATATCTATATATATATATATATACTGTCGAGATCCTTAGATGGGTGACGGCTTCTGTACATACTATCCCAAAACATTTGTACTCGCTTTAAAAACCAAAACCTTTTAAAAGTCAGACCCCATGTGGGTTTTGTTTATTTATCCACTCTACCTTTATTGCAGATAGCAAGTGCCATTGTTGTCAACCTAAGGCTCTGATACCAACTCTGTAACACCCCAAATCCACGGGATTCGGAGTTCTACTTTGGGCTAGGATCTCACAATTGATCCTGACCCTAGTCTGACAACAAGTTCACTCGATCTTATAACAAGGCACAAGTAGATTAGAACCAAATACATGAAAGTTGTATATCATACATCAAAAGAGTTTACAAACACAAAGCCAAGTACAAAACATCAATTATAAACATCTGATACATATATATCGATACATATGGCATATATATAGCCTTGTAAGTTTAGGTGCGTATATCCTACCGATGGCTCAGACTAGAGTGGTATCTGTAGTGGGACGAGGTAGGGGTACACCCCCTCTTCCTCCAGTTACGCCAAGTTAGGGACCAGTTTCCGCTGTTGTTTCGCCTATGGTAGAGACGAGTTTGAAGAGGCTGATCATGTCTCCATGAGCAAATCTGAGTTTCAAAAATATATGCAGCAAGTATATGAGGTTGTGATAGCGGGTAGACCTACACCAGATTTACCAACGTCGGTGGAACCAATTGAAGCTCCTGGATCAGAGAAGAAGCAATGGATTGAATTGGTTAGTGGAGAAGTAAAGATGATGAATAATGAACCAAGTCAGATATTAGGACAATCAAGTGGTCCTATGGCCATGAAGATGACTGGCAAGGAACTAGTGTTTTAATTGCGCAAAGTTTGGACACCGTCGAGTTGTGTGTCCAAAGATGCCCATACTATGCTTTACATGTGGTAAGGCAGGGCATAAGGCGAAGTTTTGTCGACAGGGCAAGGCGCTGCCTTTACCAGTTCCTTCTCGGAGTAAGATTATTAGAGGTGGACGACAAAGATCGAGATACCCTTTAGCTACACAAGGTGCAAGAATCGGACGATTATGTTTCAACTGTGGTTATCCAGATCATTTGCATTGTGAGTGCCCTTTGACACTGATATCTTGCTTCACCAGTGGTGAACTAGGCCATCTGGCCCCTTTTTGTCAACAAGGTAGTGTTTCTTCTCAACAAGACATTCCTCTTTCCGGTGCAGAAAGGGTGGAAGTGGACGTTATGGTAATGACCTCAGTGATACCTGAGGAGCATGGATCCGAGATTGAATGATGATATGCAATGGAGCTTCTGGCGTTAGCTGTACAGGTACCATTCTTGTAATGGTTTACCTAGTGGAGTTTTGTTTGTTGTGAGTGCTATGCACTTCTTGTCTTTCTATGCATGCGTTAATAGTGGACTGTGGAAATAGTAAGAGGTAGACTTTCCTTTATAGGATTACCAGTTAGGGGTCTGAAGTACCCGCGAGTTATATGTTTGTCCCATTCATTCAGGGACTTGTGTATGGTTTAGAGACTTCTTTATCATGCCGTAGGTGCATGAGGAAGTCACTATGTGTATGGGTTGGATAAATAGATATCGTGTCATGTTAGATATCAGTTGGAAGATTGTTCTAGTCTCCTTTGAGATTGTGAGATAGAGGCCTTCCAAGGCTACGACCTTTGGAGAGATGAGTCTTGTCATTAATGCCATATGAGTTGTGAAGATGATAACACATGGAGGTGATGTTTTCTGACGTTATGCCATGAAGAAGATAGTTCCACGTTGGAAGATATTCCAGTGGTTTATGAGTTTATAGACGTGTTATTGAATCGTCTAGTTTCCCCCTCAGTGGAGTGTGGACGTTGTTATCGAGTTGAAGTATGATAAGAGACTGACTGGGAAGGCTCATACTATATGGTCCTTGTTGAGATATTGTAACTGACAACTTGAAGAGTTGACTGAGACGGGCTTCTTTTGCCCTAGTGTGTTCCCTGTTCCGTATTGACGACCTAATGAGTTAGCTTTCATGAAGAAATTGTGTTTCAGGTTTCCCTTACGCTCAGGATATCACCAATAGAGGGTGAGAGATGGGGATGTGCATAAGATAGCCTTTCGTACCTGTTATGGACACTAGGAGTTGTAGTGATGTTATTTGGGCTGATGGATGCCTTAACAAGTCTTCGTAGAGTTAATGAATAGCATCTTTATCAATTTCCTTGATCTTGTTGTGGTGATCTTCAATTATGACATTTCGATATACTCTCGTAGCAAAGAGGAGCAGACTGATCATTTGAGGATAGTTCCGCAGGTTTCGAGAGGTAGAGGGTTGTATGCTACGCTCTCTAAATGTGAGTTGAGATGCCAGAGGTAGCCTTTTTAGGCCATATGGTTTCCGCCAGTGGGATCATGACTGACCTGGCGAGGATTAAGTATGTTGTAACATGGACGATATTGATTAACCTCAAGGAATGCATAGTTTTCTCGACCCATCCGATTACTACCAATGCTCGAAGGAAGAATTTTATGTGAATGTGTATCTACTTATGAGTCTTTTGAGAAAGACCACCAGATGGGTGTTGTCAAGTAATATACTAGAGCTTTGAAGAATGGAAGAGGCACATGACCTCTGCTTCCATTCTGTTATAGTCAGAAGATTCAGGGGATCCTGTGATTTACGTTGAAGACGGATGAGAAGGACTACTTGATGCATGATCTAGAGTAGCAGTGGTACTTCAAGCCTTGAAGATTTGAAGATAGTACCTACTTGATATCACATGTTAGGTTTCCACATACCATAGGACTCTGAAGTGCGTTTTACGCCGTGGGAGTTGAATAACCACTAGCATTGAGGGCTCGAATTGATCAAGACTTTAACCTGGAGATTTCATATCATTCAGAGAAGTTGAACGTTGTCACATACAACTTGAACGGAAAGACGTCTCGAGAGAAGACAATGGTGAGACTGACAGTTCAACCTCAGCTTCAGAGAGATCTAGCTTGGCTAGAGTTGGACAATCAATTCCTTGAGGAAGATACCCAATTATACCTAGCGGTTCTACGTGGTCTGCTGGATGAGTTCCAGCAGGAGTAGGGGACCTGCCCGGCCTTGATGAGGTTTAGAGAGAAGATGTCTCGTAATGAGGCACCACAGTTCTCTATTAGAGCAGATGGAGGGATGAAACGTTGTGACCGTTTTGTGCACATGCCGATGCAGAATGGAGACAGAGAATCTTACAGTACACTCACTGTACATCTTATTCTGTACATCCCGACACGAGTAAGATGTACCACAAGGTCTAGATAGAGCATTACCGACCTAGGGATGAGCTCTATCCACTACTAGTGTAGTAGTGGAATTGGGGAGGACATCTCTATGGATCTTATGATGGGATTGAGGCTCAGTAGGAGTTCTGATGTACCTGAATTGTTGATGACAGATTAATGAAACCGACATGTTTCATTCTTATTAGAAAGACATGGCCAGAAAATGGATTGGCTGAGGAGTACACTAGACAGATAGTGAAACTCCATGGTGTACGAGAACAATCATCTTTGATCAAGATGGATGTTTTACTTGAGATTTTGGGCAGCAGATACAGACTTCTTTGGGTACGAGTCTATACTTCATGACTACGTTTCACCCAAGGCAAATGGTCAGTTAGAGAGGACCATCTAGACCTTGAGGATCTATTAGGAGTTGTAAGTTGGATTGGAAGCATGGATGGTTAGATTACCTCCCATTAATGAGTTTATTATATGACAATGATGGATGTGCATCTTTTTTGGATGGCCCTTTGAGGCAATATATAGACATAGATGTCGTATACCTTTATGCTAGAATTGACCTAGCAGTGTTAGTGGAATAACACCTGATCAGGTTCAGGATTTTATAGTTCAAGTAACGCTGATTAGAGAAAGAATGCTGATTGTATAGAGTCGCCAAATATCATATGCAAACGACAAGCGTTGACCTCTAAAGTTCAAGTGAGGGTTCATGTTCGGTTGAGAGTATCTCCGTTGTGAAATGTTAGATGTGTTGGCATAAAAGGGAAACTAAGTTTCCAATATGTCGGTTTACTTGAGATCTTTATCAATATTGTGAAGACAGCATGATGTTTAGCTTTGCCTCTGAGGTCAGAGGATATCCACTCAGTGTTTCTTGTGTCTTGACTGAGGAAGTATATACCAGATTCGAGACACTTTGTGAGTTATGATGATTTGGTAGTTGAGTCCAACCACACATTTGTTGAGCATTCGGTTACATTCTTAGAATGAGATATGAGACGCTTGCATTCGAAAGACATTCCCATATTGAGGACATCGTGGTCAGGATGAGGACCCGAAGAGATCATATGGAAGACTGAAGATAGTATCCTGAGGAGCTATCCAGAGTATATGTTGGGACAGATCCATTTGTAGGAGCACGAGTAGACCTTAGTGCTATCTTGATGAATGTTGTGCTTATATGCCTTGATGTGTTTTTGCCATGCTAGCTATAATGTGATGTATGATCTTAGTAGATTTTGTTGTGCTAGCGTGATGTATGTCATAGCTGGAGATGATTATTCCTCCACGCTATCTGAGTATGTTTTATGTTTATAGCTGGAGATGGTTCTTTCCTCCATGCTATTTCAGTGTGATTAGGATTCAGCTGGAGATGGTTCTTTCCTCCATGCTACCTTGATGGACATAGTTTCAGTACAGATGTGGTTCCTCCATGCGATATATATGTTTATGGTTTGGCTAGAGACGTATTTCCTCTATGCCTGTGATATGGTTTGGCTAGAGACGTATTTCCTCTATGCTTGTGATATGGTTTGGCTAGAGACGTATTTCCTCTATGCCTATGGGATGTTTTGGCTAGAGATGTGCTTTCTCTATGCCTTGTGATGTGGTATGGTGAGAGATGTGATTCCTCTACACCTTTGGGTAGAGTTATGGCCTTGTTTTCTGGAGTTGATGATTCCTCCATGTGGATGTTTGAGGTTATAGATTGTTATAGGTTATGACCTTCTGACCGGAGATGTGATACCTCCGATAGAGAGAGTGAGAGTTGTACCTCGGCTTATGGGTCCGAGAGACTTTGGGATTTTGCAAGTTTCGGGATGAAACTTGTTTTTAGGGGGGTGAGATGTAAGAGCCTAAGTCTTCGAGAGATCCCGCACCTACGCTTCAGCCAAGACGCAGCTGCTTTACTTCTTTGGAGCTGCAGAGGGCCGCCTCTGCGCCCCTGGTTGGCCGCCCCTGCGGTTCTGTGAGCCTCCCCAGCGGCCAGGCCAGCCGCACCTACGGTTTGTGGTGTGCTGCAGCCGTCTTCTTTGACCCGAGCTTTGCTTTTTGACCTCTCTTTCCTTTATATTTCCTTCTTCCTTCAGATGAGGGTTTCCTCAATCTCTTTCCTGCTCCATCTCTCTCTCCCTACGCTCTTGTTCTTCTCCTCTCTTCTCCTTTGGATCTCTTCTTGATCCATGTGTGAGTTTTCTGAGTTTTGTGAGCTTTGTGCTTGCCTTTGCTTGTGGTTTATCGATGCTGAAGTTGTTATGACTTGTGGAGCCAGCTTGAGGTTGTTTGGTATGGTGTTAATCTTCTGGAGAGCTCAGCTTGGTGAGTTTCATGGCTTCTCCTCTTCCTTCCTTCTTTTCTTCATCTTTTCCATCCTTTCCTTAGTTTAGTAGGGTTTCCTTCGGATTGGATCTTGTTTAGCCATGCTTTGGCTTGTGTTGATGTATATATATGTATGTGATATGTGTATGTTACTGCTGGAGTAAAGAAGAGTGGAGAATCGAAGAAAGGAGTGAAGAAGGAGCTGAAGTGGTGTATCTCTGCACACTAGCCGCCCCTACGCCAGCAGTGAGCCGCCCCTGCCCATTCCATAGCCGCCCCTGTGGCCACCTGCACCAACTTGGTGTTGCACTTGGTTCTGTATGTGTGTGTTGCTTCTAGGCCTTCCTTAGGATACCTGTGTTCCCTCCTTTCCTAGTATGAGTGTATAGGATCATGCTAGATGTGTGAGGATGTATTTGGTTGAGGTTATGATCGGTTTATGCCTTGCACGGCTTTAAGGACTTAGGTTGATGTTGATTGAGGTTGTGAGGTTGAGTATGATCCCTATGGATCCCTTTGGGTCTAGGTGTGACCCCTTTGATAAATAGAGGTTGATATATCTTTATGCCTTGTTATTAGGCAGTGCCCCTCTCTCGGGATGGAGGTTGTTGTGGTTGAGCTGTGTGCGAGGTTGAGATAAGTCCGTAGGACTTACTTAGCTTTCAGCCTTATATTTGGTGTTTGCATGAGTGGTGTGTGCTTATTGTGTTGCTATGATAGCATGAGATGTCGTTTATACCAACCTATATTTTATATTGATTACCGCGTATGCATGGTTGTGATAACCTTTCCCTTTCATCCCGCCGTGGAGTCTGGGAGGTTCTCTAATGTCATGTCAGACTTGGTATACGGGGAGGGCACAACACCACTCCCATAGGGTACACGGGTTGTGTGACCGATTCCACTCCAGATGGCTATCAGGCTCAGAGGCGAGGATATATCGGTCCTTGTGTCACATATTTTCCTCTATGGATATATATACGATTTGAGTGAATGACCATTTTATAAAGATGATAAAATGGGTAAATGTGTGATAGCATGTTGATGTGTTTATCTTTCATGATTGTGTTTGTGCTTATGCATTACCTCATATATGTATGGTTAGCTAACAGTTTCATACCGTGTTGTAGATGTTTACAGGTTAGGCGCTGCTGAGTGATCTGCAGGGTGACAGGTGTTAGCATGAAATATTGTGATATTTTAGGCACGTTTTCTAGATGTTTTTCATCCATTATAGTGTTCATTGATAAAGCATTGAAGCAATTGTTAGCTATTTCGTCTACATTGTCGATATAGAGGTCTACATAAGCTTTGTGTTGATTGTAGGTGAATAAGAGCTAACACCGAACGAATTAAGAGAGGATGGAGATGAATTGAGCACATCCAAGGAGTGAGGACACCACAAAGAAGCCAAGGAAGATGCTAGGATGAGGAATGGCACGAAACAAGAGGAATTACGAATAATCTATGCTTCCACGCTCTAAAATACGACCGTAATGAAGTCCACGCTCTAAACTACGGCCGTGGAACTTGGCAACATGAGCGTGGAGCATTCTAGAGAGTTACACGGTATAAAGTACGGTCGTGGAAGTTGTGAAGAACCGTAATCCACTTCCACGCTCTAAACCACGGCCGTGGAACTCCATGAAACCGTGATTTAGGCAATCTTTTGACGAATAAAATATAGACACATTGTCTACGCACATGGGCCGGACGGTTATTCTATCTTTCCTTATAAAAAGACTGAAGGAGGGAGAATTCGGCACCTTCGCTTACGCTTGCTTGTACGTGCCTAGGGTTTCATTAGACGTGCGGAGGATTGCAATTTTCCAATGGAGATTACGAAGGCTTGAAGATTTGGAAGTTGCGCTTTTGTTCCTAGATTTGATTAGAAGAGGGATTGACATCCCGCTCTTCGTTCTTATCAAGGATTGTGATTGGTTTGTGTTATTCCAAATCTGATATACATTATACCATTGTTTGTGAATTTGAGATTGATTTGAAGTGTATTGAAGGTTTTCGAAGGTTTTCATCTTTCATTCTTCTTAATCTTGAATTTGATATCATAATGACTGTTGTTGGCTAAAACCCTTTAGCAATTCTAAGGTGAAGGGTTGATAGTTGTGGCTTAGATGATGATAGATCGATCGTAAATAGATTGGACCTTGAGAGTTAGAGAGATTTCGCCAATGAACCAAAATCACGGTTTGTTCTTGAGGTTCCACGGCCGTGGAACTCAAGATCCACCCGTAATTTACAAGATCAAGCCATTCTTCTTCTCTTTGAAAGGGAAAGCTTTATCTTGGTATCAAGCTCTTCCAAATGGGAGACTTAACACATAGGAGGATCTTTCCGCGGAATTCCTCACCAAATTCTTTCCGTCATCCAAGACGGCGGAGTTGAGAGGTAAGATTAATGCATTTTCTATGAGATCTAACGAAAGTTTGTTTCAATCTTGAGAAAGATTTCAGGACTTATTATTGGATTGCCCACACCATGGCATTTCAAAACTGGGTGTATTGGAGATATACTATAAAGGGCTGGATGTGGAACCACAATTCAAGCTCCAATCCCTTTCATGTGGTACATTCATGGACATGAGGGAAGATGACGCTTGGGACTTCATTGAGAAGCAAGCCCGAGTCATAGAAAAGTATTCTCACCGGAAAGTAGAAGCAAATCAAGTGGAGCAAGGAGGAAAATTATCAATAGCTGCTCAAACTCAAATCTTTTCTCTCAATACCGAGATTAAAGAGTTGAAGGAAGCCATTAAAACCAATTTCCCAAAGCAAAAGGGACAACATGTGGGTTATTTGGGAAACAACAATAACCACAATGGGAATGAGAATACAAATCGCAACAACCGGAACAACAACCGGAACAACAACCGGAACAATTGGAACAACAACAACAACCGGAATAACGGCTGGAACAATAATAGGGGTTCAAACAACAACAATTGGCGGTCCAACCAACAACACAATTCCGGTAATTCTTATCCCAATTCAGGAAATTCACTAACTCCACATTCTTCTTCTTCCTCCATTCCCTTGAAAAGCCAGGATCAAGCATCTAATAGCGGAAGCACTTCGGGGAAAGAGAAGTCCGATCCCATTTGGAAACAATCTTGGGAAAACTTCAAGGATTAGAGACTCGCATCATTAAGGTCGGTGATCACATTACTAAGGTTGATAAAGCCCAAAAGGTTTTAGAAAACCAAATGTTTAGTCAAGCTGAAGAAGTTCCTAGGAATCAAGGAAAACTTCGACGAAAGACGGAGGATAACCCAAAGGGAAGGGTGATAGCAATTACAACTAGGAGCGGAGCAACAACCACCGACCCGCAGCCTAAGTTTGTAGAAGTTCCCGTCGAGAAGGAGAAAGAAAAGGGGAAGGAGAAGGAAGATGTCTACGTTCCTCCTCCAGCTTTCAAACCTCCCCTACCATTCCCACAATCTAGAGCAGAGCGCGTCTAGACAAGTAATTCGGTAAGTTTATTGAACTCATGAGCAAACTGCATATTAATATACCTTTCATTGATGCAATTGTAGGTATGCCAACTTATGGAAGTTCCTAAAGGAGATCCTCTCTAACAAAAGAAAATTAGAGGATTTTGGAGAGGTTAAGATGAGTTCGGATTCATCATATCTCATCAAGACAATGAAGGAGAAGATGCCCCCAAAGCTAAAGGATCCGGGGTCATTTTGTATTCCTATAGGAGTGGGAGATGTCACATATGATGCATTATGTGATTTAGGAGCAAGCGTGAGCATCATTCCGCTTGCCTTATGCAGGAAGATCGGTTTAGGCGAACCTAAACCGGTGAATATGACATTGTACATGGCGGATCGATCCATAACTCATCCCGTCAATATAGTTGAAGACGTCCCGGTCAAGCTTGGTAAGTTCTATGTTCCTATAGATTTTGTTGTGCTTGACATTCCTGCAGATAGTCCGGTCCCGATCATACTCGGACGACCGTTTCTTGCAACATCCGGTTGCATAGTTGATTGCAAGAATGCTAGACTCGCCTTCGACATAGGAGAAGAAAAGGTAGAGTTTGTTCTCTCCACTTTGGTGAAGGAACCGGTTTTCGATGAGGATATATTCAACATCCATGATGAAGAGCTATCTAGAGAGGAGGTAAGTTCGATTCTCTTCAAAGTTCCCTTGCAAAAAGTTATTTCTATGAGCATTATGGATATAGGGGAAGAAGAGGAATGCAATGAAGAAATTGAAGCTTTAGAGAAGCAAAAAGAAGTGTATGAAGAAGAATTTGAGAAACTCTACGATGGGTCAAAAAACGTAAGAAATCACGGCCAGTCGTGCTATTCCACGGCTGTGGAATCTACCAATATGACCGTAATCAGCTATTCAGAGGACTCTAGTAAGTTACACGGCCAAAACCACGGCCGTTGAACAAACAGAGGCCCCATAATTGACTTCCACGCCCAAAACCACGGCCGTGGAGGGAACAGGGGAGCCGTAATTTTGGGTGAATCTGAAGGAGATTGTATCTTCTCC
This sequence comes from Fagopyrum homotropicum, assembly GCA_033239125.1. Taxonomy (NCBI): domain Eukaryota; kingdom Viridiplantae; phylum Streptophyta; class Magnoliopsida; order Caryophyllales; family Polygonaceae; genus Fagopyrum; species Fagopyrum homotropicum. The sequence continues at coordinate 67,431,941 of BSWB01000003.1, forward strand.
ACCACTTCTCTTGACTCTTCTCCAACATCTTCTACACCCTTAGAGACTTCTAAGGAAGCATCGGATACTCCTCATGAGACATTAGAGACTCCTATAGTGATGGAATTGAAGCCACTTCCTACACATCTAAGGTACGCATTTCTAGGACCTAATTCTACCTTTCCGGTAATTGTAAGTTCTGATTTGAGTATGATGAACATAGTAAGCTCATGGTTGTTCTTAAGAAACATAGGAAAGCCTTAGGGTATACTATAGAGGATCTAGTAGGAATCAAACCCTCACTATGCATGCATAAGATCCTAATGGAAGAGGACTTTAGAACTTTGCGACAACCTCAAAGGCGGTTAAATCCGATCATGAAGGAGGTTGTCAAGAAGTAAATTCTTAAACTACTAGATGCAGGTATCATCTACCTTATCTCCGATAGCAAGTGGGTGAGTCCCGTACAGGTACTTCCAAAGAAGGGAGGAATGACAGTCATCACCAATAAAAACAATGAACTCATTCCTACACGAACCGTAACTGGATGGAGGATGTGCATAGATTACCGAAAGCCAAACAACGCAACGAGGAAGGATAACTTCCCACTACCCTTCATCGACCAAATGCTTGAGAGGTTAGCACAACACTCGCACTTTTGCTATCTTGACGGTTATAGTGGTTTCTTTCAGATCCCGATACACCCAGACGATCAAGAGAAGACCACATTCACGTGTCCGTGGGGAACGTTTGCGTATAGGAGAATGTCGTTTGGGCTTTGCAACGCCCCTGCCACCTTTCAAAGGTGCATGATGGCTATCTTCTCGGAGTACATAGAGGAGATCATGGAGGTCTTTATGGATGATTTCTCCGTTTATGGTTCTTCTTTTGATAATTGTCTTTCTAACCTTGCTCTTGTGTTACAAAGGTGTGAAGACACTAACCTAGTTCTTAATTGGGAGAAGTGTCAATTTATGGTGAAAGAGGGCATTGTATTAGGACACTTAATCTCTAGTAGAGGGACTGAAGTGGATAAGGCTAAGATAGAGACTACAGAAAAGCTTCCTCCCCCAACTTCAGCGAAAGGGATAAGAAGTTTTCTAGGACATGCTGGATTCTATAGGCGTTTTATAAAGGATTTCTCCAAGATATCAAAACCGCTTACTAATTTATTGATGAAAGATGCAGTTTTTGATTTCTCGCAGGAATGCCTAGATGCGTTTAATATGATTCGGGGAGCTCTAATCTCAGCCCCGATCATCCAACCTCCGGATTGGAATCTTCCATTTGAAGTTATGTGTGACGCAAGTGATGTAGCCATAGGGGCTGTGCTTGGGCAAAGAAAGGAAGGACGAACCCATGCTATTTACTACGCTAGCAAGACGCTAGATGAAGCGCAGCTCAACTACGCCACTACCGAGAAAGAATTTTTAGCAATTGTATATGCATTTGAAAAGTTTCGCTCTTATCTTGTAGGTGCTAAGGTGATTGTGTACACGGATCATGCTGCGATCCGGTGTTTGCTTCCGAAGAAAGATGCGAAACCAAGACTGATTAGATGGATTCTTTTCCTACAAGAATTCGATCTAGAGATCCGTGACAAGAAGGGTTCGGAAAATTCTGTTGCGGATCATTTGAGTCGTCTACCACATCTAGAGGACGAAAATCTACCTATAGATGACTCCTTTCCGGACGAGCATTTACATATCATAGAGGAGTGCATCGATGTGATCACCAAAGGTAACGAACCATGGTTTGCTGATTTTGTTAACTATTTGGTTTGCCAGGAATTACCACCCGGATTATCCTACGCACAAAGAAAGAAGTTCTTTAAGGATGTTCGAGAATACTTTTGGAACAAACGTCTCCTCTTTAAGAGAGGTCCGGACGGCATCATTCGGCGATGTGTACCGGAAGATGAGATGCAAAGTGTCATCCGCCATTGTCATTCACTACCTTGTGGAGGACACGCTAGTTCAAACAAGACTAGCGCTAAGGTATTGCAATCTGAATTCTTTTGGCCTACTTTATTTAAAGATGTGCAAACCTTTGTTTCCTGCTGCGATGCTTGTCAAAGAACAGGGAACATATCTAGGAGAAACGAGATGCCTCTTAACAACATCTAAGATGTGGAGATCTTTGACGTTTGGGGAGTAGATTTCATGGGACCTTTCCCATCATCTTGTGGAAACCAATACATACTTTTTGCTGTGGATTATGTTTCCAAATGGGTTGAAGCAATTGCCTCTCCCACTAATGATGCCATGGTTGTGGTTAAGTTCTTTAACAAGACCATCTTCCCACGATTTGGGACACCACGGACTATCATCAGTGATGGAGGTTCTCACTTCATTGTCCGACGTTTTGAAGCTCTTTTAGCTAAGTATGGGGTGACTCACAAGATCGCCACCCCTTATCATCCACAAACTAGTGGACAAGTGAATATCTCAAACCGGGAGATTAAAGGGATCCTAGAGAAGACGGTTTCAAGGACAAGGAAGGATTGGTCTTTGAAGCTAGATGACGCATTATGGGCGTACCGGACTGCATATAAGACTTCCATCGGAACAACACCATACAACCTTGTGTATGGGAAGTCTTGTCACTTGCCGGTAGAATTGGAGCATAAGGCGTATTGGGAAATAAAGTGGTTGAACTTCAGCATGAAGGAAGCGGGAGAGAAGCATCTCTTGCACCTTAACGAGCTTGAAGAACTTCGCTTGAACACCTACGAAAACGCCAAGATCTATAACGAAATAGCGGAGTGTTGGCATGATAAGCATATCATCCCAAAGGACCTCAAAGAAGGAGATCAAGTTCTCCTCTTAAATTCAAGGCTTCGTCTCTTTCCATGTAAGCTTAAATCTCGTTGGACTAGACCTTATCTAATCAAAGGTTTTGCATTTTTGTTTTTGCTTTTGATTCATAGACTAGAGTAGTTTAGACGTTTTTGTTTTATTTTGCCTTCGATACCTTCCGGTATGTTTGTGTTTTTGGATGTAGGACCAATGGAAGAGGCAAGGAAAAGGGGAAGGTTTGAAGAAAATTGACGAAACTTGGACTTTGGCACATTACAGAGAGTTCCACGGCTAAAATCACGGTCGTGACAGCTACAGTGACCGTAATTTGCAAAAGCCTGAGAAAAATCACCAAAACCACGGTTCCGTACATTTCCACGGCCATGGAAACCCCCGAGTGACCGTAATTTTCGAAAAATTTACGGCCACTATAAAAACCACGTTTCTTCACAAACACAACCAAAATACCCAATTTCCACGCCCTTACACACCGAATCAATCCCCTCTCTCTCAAATTCCCGTTCGTTAATCGTTTCGAACGATTCTTTGACCAAAAGTGAAGCAAATTCAATCACCTACAAGATCCAAGCAACAATTCGAGCGGCAAATCACCGGAGAAGACAGAATTCGGATTTCAAAATCCGAAAACCTAGGTTTTTTATCTCTTCTCTCACTTTGTCGATTTGCCTCAGTTTTTGCAAGAATTTTTAGGAGAACTGATTGGAATTGGATTGGAATTAGTCTAGGGCTTCCCTCTATTGAATTTGGTGTGAATTTGTTGAGTTTTGAGAAATTCAGAGCCGAATCACGGTCTCTGGAAGAACCATGGCCGTGGAATTGTTAGAACACGCCGTAATTTTTGAACTGAGATGGATTTGGTTAGGAGAATGTCAGCTAGGAACAAGAAGAGGAAAGGTAATGCTTCCTCCTCCTCCCAGGCACCCCCTACTGAGCCACCATCACCACCATCCCCTAGAGTCCCTAAGATTCATGAGGACTATCTCGATGCCTTAGAAAGGATCGGGAAGAGAGCGGTCATAGGACCAAGATATTTACTACTCGAGGACTTAGAGGCACTGAATGTGGTAGGGGATCTTACTTGGCTGTTGGATAGAGCAGGATTGATCATCTTCTCCGCTATTCGGGAAGATGCATATGAGGAGATCACTAGAGAGTTTGTGATCTCATTCGAGCATAGTCATGTCAATAGGACGGTTTCTTTCCGGCTGATGGAGAGGAACTATGAGTTCTCGATTCGAGAGTTTGGAGCCTTCTCTGGGTTCCATGAGACCTTCAATGGTCGATTTTCTAGTGGTGTGTACGCCAAAGATTTTTGGGAGGATATTGTTATGGTGTACGCCAGCGAGGACCGCTGGCAACCTACTGATACCAAGGCTAGGTTGATCTATCACTTAGCCTTGAAGATTGCCCACCGAGTGCTTTCTGAGTGTCTCTTCCCTAGGACGGAGACTCCTCAAAAAATCAAGACTGATGAGTTGTTTCTACTTTATTGTATGTTGCATGGTAGGCCGGCTGATTGTGCCACCCTCTTAGCTTCTACTATGAGTAAGCTAAAGAATAAGAGGGCCGGCAATATTGGATACGGTGGGATGGTCACCCACCTTGCTAGACAGCTAGGTATCGACTTCTCCGCGTGCACCAAGATAACAGCTAGACCTCTAGGACTTCAGAGCCTCATGACTAGAGGCATTATCTTTCCTAGACATAGAGGTCCACCTACCGCTGCCATGCCTTGGGAGGGTAGAGGAGGTAGAGGGGTTACATGGCTTCCCGAGTATTCCATTATGGATGGGTGCCATAATTGGAAGGAGACATTCGCTGCTATGCATGCGAATAGATTAGTAGCACCTCTCTACATTCCCCTTGAGCCACCCGTTGTAGATGAGGAGGAGATGAGAGGAGATGATGAGTTTGAGGGAGGAGGTGAGGAGCACGATTTTAGTACCTTTCCGGATCAGCCGGATGTAGTTCTCGACCTCCCTAGACACTCTCCCCGTCCCGCTAGAGCTTCTGGTTCTTCCTCTCGCCGCGTCAGCGTGAGTGAGAGGCCGACATGGATGGCGACCCCTTCTCAGTGGTATAGCACGCAGCCGGATTGGATGGGAGCTCCACCAGCTTGGCATGCCCAGCCACCACCTGCACCAGCACCCCAGTGAGGATGATGATGATCTACCGCTTTAGCCACTCCACCACCGTCTTGTGAGTTCATTTTCTTTCTTTCTTTTCTTTATTTCTTTTTGAACATTAGGGACAATGGTTGTCTCAAGTATGGGATGGGGTGTGACTATTCGTTTGTAATAACTCTACTCACTTTTGCTTGCTTTGATCGAGAACACCTTGCATGTTTCATTCCATTGTTACACGTTTCATTATCGCATTGCATGAAAAAGCGTTTGAAAAAACCATAAAAATCGAAAAATTTTGAAAATTTTGTGCTTCTAAGGATTGAGATGATTTCTATGATAATCACTACTTGTGAATTGAGTTTTGATGACAATTGTATGCTTAAACAAATAGTGAATTGAAAAGAAATTGAATGAGTTAACTATTCCTCTTTTGCAAGTTTCATAATGTGAAGAGTGTTACCTAAATCATATTGAGAAATCAAGGTTGAAATCACATGATAAGTTCTTATACTTCTTGTTTAAATGATTAAGGCACTTCGATTTTCTTACTTCTTTCTTTGATCACTTAGCCCCTCAATGGAAATAATAGCCTCCCTTACCTATCCGGGAATTTGGAGGAGTTGATATTTGGCATGTTTGATGTGGGAGGGCCATGAAAGCAAAATTTTGCATTCAAAGAATAGAAAGAACTTATAGGTTTGGGGAAGTCAATCATGACGATGAGTAACTCGGCACCATTCACATAGCCGGGTGTTTGTGTCTTGCCAAAGTCGGATTGAGCGATATTCCTAACGGATTATGGTATGTGCATCAAGGGTTTGAGGCATCTCGCAAAATTGAGAATCGCCAATCTCCTAGGCTTCGTTTTTTGTGCACCTCTGTCCATAGCTCCAAAAGTAAAGTCGAAAAATTATGTGCAAAAGAAGAGAGCAAAGCTCTAAGTTGAAAGTGTTGCAAAACCGCAAGAGAAAAAGAAAAGAGTTAGTTATCCACTTTCCCGGATTCATGCACCACATTCCTTATAGTTTCCTCTCCTTTTCCGCATTCTAGACCTTATTTGAAGTCCTTAAGATCAAGAGAATGTTATATGACTTGGTGATCTAAATTGAAGTTTCTTATGAATGATTTTGATAATGTTTGAAGGTTATGATGCTTACATTAAAGTTGATCAATTCATGAGTTTTCTTTCCTCTTTATTCTTTGGTTATGTATATGAGAGTCTTATGAATGAATGAAGCAAGGTTTGAGAATGATCTATTGACTAGAAGCACATTCCCTTAAAAGATGTTTTTGAAGTTGCATACATATTTCATCCTAACTTGAGTTCTAAAGCTTTTGAAAGACCTTGCTTGGGGACAAGCAAGTGGCAAGTATGGGGTATTTTGTTAGCATGAAATATTGTGATGTTTTAGGCACGTTTTCTAGATGTTTTTCATCCATTATAGTGTTCATTGATAAAGCATTGAAGCAATTGTTAGCTATTTCGTCTACATTATTGATATAGAGGTCTACATAAGCTTTGTGTTGATTGTAGGCGAATAAGAGCTAAGACCGAACGAATTAAGAGAGGATGGAGATGAATTGAGCACATCCAAGGATTGAGAACACCACAAAGAAGCCAAGGAAGATGCTAGGATGAGGAATGGCACGAAACAAGAGGAATTACGAGCAATCTATGCTTCCACGCTCTAAAATACGACCGTAATGAAGTCCACGCTCTAAACCACGGCCGTGGAACTTGGCAACATGAGCGTGGAGCATTCTAGAGAGTTACACGGTATAAAGTACGGTCGTGGAAGTTGTGAAGAACCGTAATCCACTTCCACGCTCTAAACCACGGCCGTGGAACTCCATAAAACCGTGATTTAGGCAATCTTTTGACGAATAAAATATAGACACATTGTCTACGCACATGGGCCGAACGGTTATTCTATCTTTCCTTATAAAAAGACTGAAGGAGGGAGAATTCGGCACCTTCGCTTATGCTTGCTTGCACGTGCCTAGGGTTTCATTGGACGTGCGGAGGATTGCAATTTTACAACGGAGATTACGAAGGCTTGAAGATTTGGAAGTTGCGCTTTTGTTCCTAGATTTGATTAGAAGACAGATTGACATCCCGCTCTTCGTTCTTATCAAGGATTGTGATTGGTTTGTGTTATTCCAAATCTGATATACATTATACCATTGTTTGTGAATTTGAGATTGATTTGAAGTGTATTGAAGGTTTTCGAAGGTTTTCATCTTTCATTCTTCTTAATCTTTAATTTGATATCATAATGACTGTTGTTGGCTAAAACCCTTTAGCAATTCTAAGGTGAAGGGTTGATAGTTGTGGCTTAGATGATGATAGATCGATCGTAAATAGATTGGACCCTGAGAGTTAGAGAGATTTCGCCGATGAACCAAAATCACGGTTTGTTCTTGAGGTTCCACGGCCGTGGAACTCAAGATCCACCCGTAATTTACATCAGTTTACGAACCTCGCTTTTACTTTGATCCAAGGTTAAAGATTAGCTTTAATCTAGTCTAGGTTTGCCCTTTTCTAGGTAGTAGTGAAGCCTCAACAACCTCTACTTCGATTTCGAGTGTCACAACCTTAATCGGTTTAGTTAGTCTTGATCCTTGGGTTACAAGTTTGGGTATTTGAGATCAATTCTTGTCTTTAGATCCTTTCTATACTAAAGCCTCAACAACCTTTGTAGAGAGTGCCTTTAGATAAGTCATATAAAGCCTTGGAACTTCATCGTACATTGCTCTACCTTAGTATACCTTTGCAACTCTTAACTCTGTCCTTAGTTCTTTAGTATATCTTGAATCAATTGCCACAATTAGATACCTGGATCTTTAGGGTTGTTGTTTTCCCAATATATTTGCAAAGCTCATACATTTACTTGCTTGACGATTTATAACTGGATTTAACCCCCCAAATCCCTGTGTTCGATACTTTGGAATTCTTGCTTAACTACGTCGATCCGTACACTGCGGGTTCGCTTGCTTGATTCTAGTTTTATAAATTTAAAGCTTATTTGCACGCACGCTAAGTGGCGAACAACAGGCCGAGGACTCTCGTACATTAGGTGGTTGGTTTGGGTTGTTGTGTTTCCCTCCTGCGTGAGGATAATCTTTTGTACCTCGTGTGTGAGGATGTCGTTTTATATACTCAGCTATATCGTTGTTTACTTTGGGTCGTACAGTTTATATTGTTTTATGTATTTGTTTTATATCTGTTAGTGCCATGTTGTAAGGTCCAGTGAACTTGTTATCAGGCTAGGGTCAAGATCCATTGTGAGATCCTAGCCCAATGTGCCATCCTGAATCCCGCGGATTTGGAGTGTTACACTCAAAGTGTCTGAGATACTCTCTAAATTCTGGTCCACCCATGGAGACACGGTCTGAGCCATCAGGCTGGGCTGGATGGGTCTGATGTCTCCTGGACCCACCACTCCTCGTAGCTGGAACTACACTCTCAGCAACCTCCTTAGGAGCCTCGTTCACCACTTGTGGATCTGCAGTGGGAGCTGGTCCCTATCCTATCCCTCGTGGAGGAAGAGGTGGTCTACCTCTACCTCTACCTACAGCAGTAGTAGCTCTAGTCCGAGCCATCTGCGGGGTATGCACACCTAACGTATAAGGCTCTATATAGGCCATATGTATATATATATTACTTAATAGTACATTCATACACATCAGCACAAAAGATATCTATATATATATATATATATATATATATATATATATATATATTGTCGAGATCCTTAGATGGGTGACGGCTTCTATACATACTATCCCAAAACATCTGTATTCGCTTTAAAAACCAAAACCTTTTAAAAGACAGACCCCATGTGGTTTCTGTTTATTTATCCACTCTACCTTTATTGCAGATAGCAAGTGCCATTGTTGTCAACCTAAGGCTCTAATACCAACTCTGTAACACCCTAAATCCACGGGACTCAGAGTGCTACATTGGGCTAGGATCTCACAATTGATCCTGACCCTAGCCTGACAACAAGTTCACTGGATCTTACAACAAGGCACATGTAGATTAAGACCAAATACATGAAAGTTGTATATCATACATCAAAAGAGTTTACAAACACAAAACCGGGTACAAAACATCAACCATAAACATCTGATACAAAAGATCCCATATCCCACGCATCCTAATGTACAGAAGTCCTCGGCTGGTCACACCATCTGGCTCACTCTACAGTCTTCCTAACCTGTAGATCATCTCCAACACGGTATACACCGTTAGCTACAGTAATGAATAAGCATGAAGGTAATAGCACAAACACACATCAACATCTCATACATGCAATGCCACACACATTCATTTATTATCTTTCATTTACGTTATTCTATTACTAATTCAACTTCTTTTGCAACACGAGGAGCCTCAAGAACCTCGTCCCAGCCAACGTAACACAGGAGTTTTGCATTGGGGTGATCATCACTCGTCCCCTCCTATGAGATCATCTTCGGGGTACCTCCTCCTACCCGCAGGCGGAGGCAAGTGGTCACGACCCGTTATAATACACTTAATCCATTTAAAGTAATAAAGGTCATCCTAGTCCGGTTTAGGTTATAAATGCACAATCATATGAACACACACAACCATCACAATCACACAAACTCATAATTGAACGCTAAGTAAGTCCTATGGACTTACCTATAACACTCGTATCCAATACCACGTCACAGCTTCCCCTTGGGGAAGAAACCAATGCCTGTAATAGCAAGGCATACAACATCACAAACTGCAAGGGTTAGGAGACTCGTCTCCATAACCAAAACCAACCTATAGCCTCAATCTAACCCTCAAGACCATAACAAGCTCACATATGCCTACATCATAACCTCAACATCAACACGAGTGCCTAAGGCACAACTCTATCATACAACTCGTCCTAACCAAGCTAGCCTAGCCAACATCTAAGCCAAGGCCAAAGGAAAGGAAGGAAAGAAGGCATACTAACAAGGTATGCACCAACAGAAGCAAGGAATTCCAAGCTGACCTAATGAGGCGCAGGGGCCGCTCACTCCAGGCGCAGGGGCGGCTCACAAGAAGGTGCAGGGGCGGCCAAAGTTAGGCGTAGGGGCGGCTGTCTGTGCAGAAAGTTGGCCCCGACTTCTCTTCGATCTCTTGCTCGACTCTCTTCACTTCTTCAACACACCACAACAACACATATATATACATACATATTATGATCATCAAAACATCCAGGAAAGGATCCAACACAAGTCTAAGTTGTGATCTTAAGCTAGAAGAAGAAGAAGAAGAAGAAGAAGAAGAAGAAGAAGAAGAAGAAGAAGAAGAAGAAGAAGAAGAAAGGAATATGGAGATGAAGGTCTCACCTCAACTGATTCCTAGGCAGCAACCAAGAGCATCTACCCACCTCACAACCTTAGCACCACAACAGCAACACTCAACATCATCCTCAGGATCATCCAAGCTCAAAAACCTCAGCAAACTCTCAAAACCTTCTCACAAACTCAAAGGAAGATCAAGAAGAGGAGATGAAGAAGAAGAAGAGCGTAAGGGAGATGAAGAAGCTAGAATGAGGTAAGGAAACCCCTCATCTGAAGGAATGGGAGGCTTATGAAGGAAGTCAGCCGCAAAGCACGGGTCAAAGAGTCAATGAAAGCGGATGCACCCACACAGAGCCGCAGGGGCGGCTCACCCAAGGCGCAGGGGCGCCTAGCCACAAAGGCGTCCGTCCTGGTCCGCTGGTGCGGCTGATAGGGTCAAGGTAAAGGTCAACAAGGTTCCTAGGCTCCAAGGACTAAGGCTCTTACACATCAAGGGTTTGAGGCATCTCGAGAACTTGATGATTGCTAATATCCTAGGCTTCGGTTATTGTGCACCTCTGTCCATGCATCCCGAAAGGTTTTGAAATGTTTTTCATTGATCTTTCTGACTTATAATTCATTCTATCTTGTATCTAAGATTTGGAACTTGCTTGGGGACAAGCAAGGGACAAGTATGAGGTATTTTGATAACATGTATTATAATCTATATTTTGGGATTGGTTTAGACATTTTATCATCATTAATCTACATGTATGGATGTATATTCTTTGATTATATTGTTCTTTTGTCTACCTTTGCGGGAATCGAGGTCTACACCTAGTTTCTTTGTAATTGTAGGGAAAATGGCACATTTTGGACCGAATGGAGCTAAGGAAGCTAAGGAGTCATTGGAGCTACATTCTGGAGCATTGAAGAGCTATAAGAAGATCTCAGGAAGCATGGAAATGATTTAGAGGATTGATTTTGGACCATATTCGAGATGATTTACATTCAGCTGAGCCTCACCTCGGTCAGCTATGGTACCACCTCGACCGAGGTGATCTTGAGGAGCGTCCCGACAGAGGCGAACACCCTGCCGCCGGCGAGATCTTTATTTTTTGCTGAGATATTCTATTTTTGGAAAGAGAAAATCACATATTTTTGGCTGGATTTCTGGAAGGAAGATATTATATTTAGGTGATTTATTTTGAGAAATATGAATATATTTTCTAAGAAATTATCTTTTTAAGATATTTTATCTTTGGAAGATAATTCTCCGATATATATGGGCTGATTTTCTACAATTCAACCATCTTCGGATCAAGGATTTATTGGAGGATTTTCTGAAGAGTTTGAAGGAAGTTTTGAAGGTTGAAGATCAAGGAAGGAAGGAATCATAGTTGAAGTTGGCTTTTGAAGGAGTTTGTAAGATCTTCTTAGATTGCTTTTGGTTTGTTGTCTTTTCTGATTTGTGACTTGAAGAATGCTGATTTGTTGTTTGATTCATTCAGTTATTGAGACCTTTGTCTTAAGGTTTTCTTGTTTGAATATTGATTCCTTTCTTATAAATTTGATTATTGTTATCATGATGATTTTTGTCTAAGTTCTTTATGCGATTCTAGGGTGATTGGATGAAAGTTGTGGGAAAGACGATGATAGAATAATCTTAATCCCAGCAGGAGCCTAAAAACTCGAGTCTTTACCTTAACCATAGAACACCTCGGTCAATCATTGAACATCTCGGCCGGGATGGAATATAACTGAATGAGGTGAACCTTTCCTGAACCTTATCTGAGTTAAGATTTTAAGTTTGCCAAATCCTATCCTTATTATACCTTTCCTGGTTCAATGCAAGCCTAGGATGAGACTTACCCGGTGATTCCTTTGCTTGTTTACCTAAGATCATGAGTGTAGGTAATAAAGGTTTATCCTTTATTGGGGTTTGAGTGTGCCTTCATCCCATCTTTGAGAGTTAGCCTGAGACTTAGCCGGTAAAGGTTGATTCTATTCCCTTGGGTGGTATGTTGGTTTGAGGTTATAGTTCCTTTTCTTAGTACCTTGAGACTTACCCGGTAAAAGGAGCTTTGGTTTGGGATAGTGAGGAGTGAGACTTACCCGGTGATCTATTCCCACCTTAGAAACACCTTCCCTTTACAAACCTCAGCTTTGTCTATATTATCTTTTGAGATCTTGAGTCGGAACCACAACTAGATGTTTTAATCCCTAGAATCCGCATTCCCTTTATCTGAATTTTATATCATCTTTGATTGCTTTAGTTGATGTTAGTAGTTATTTGACAACCTGATTGCCGTGCTTTGGTTCACCATAGTCCCAGTGTTCGACCCCTGGAATTCTTGCTTTTATTACAATTGATCCGTACACTACGGGTTCGCATATTGTTCAAGCATACTTCTTGGGTTATAAATATTGAAGCTTGCACACACCTTTTGGAGCGAACAACCACCATGGGAAGGATCCTACCTATGACTGAAGATGCAGCTCAACATACTCAAGAGAAAGTGGAAAATGTTCTAATGAACTGCAAACGTCGTGTACAGAATAACTTAATTTGTTATCTTACCCATGTTGAGCCGACTATTCTGCCAGTGCTCAAATATGAGATAGTTAAGGAACGAATAGCTGAAGAAAAGAGACGACGCTTAGCTTCAAAAGTAGATGATTGGAGCCACAAAAAATCTTCATCTGAGGGAAAAAGGAGGTTTTACGAGGAGGATTCAGACTGAGCTGATGATTGTGGGATTGATGTGTTTTAAACTTGATTTGTTTCTGTGGTGTTATTGTGAAAATTTTTTTGGGGATGTAACCTTTAAAACTTCCGTGCTTTAACTATTTTTCTCCCTTGTTGAAAGTCAAAGGGGGGAAATAAATGATCCGACATTTTGATATTTTTGCATTCTGCATTTTCAGTTTGGTTTGATATTCATATATGCATCGCTAACCTTACAATGTAGGTACGATATTTGTGTTGTCTTCCATCAAGGGGGGACTGAAAACTCCACCTTGATTATATATTTGTATAGGTGATGATGATGGAAGACTTAAACACAAATTAAGTAGTTTTATATACTAATAATTTATTAATTATATATCGAGTTGCTTGGTTTGGTTTAGTTTGGTGGTCTGTTTAGAATGTGTGCAGGTCTTGAAATGCATTTCAAGGGACCTTTGGAGGCCTTGAAATCGGATACAAGGTACAGACGTAGAGTTTAGAGAGATTCAAGACGGAGGCCTTGAAAGCCATTTCAAGGGATCAGAAGCCAAGGCCTTGAAACTCCAATCGAAAAAACCTCGCTAAAGGAATTCAAACTTCAACAAACTAAATCTACCAAGCATCAAGGAAGATCTTCTTAATATATGCCCAACAAGAAGATACGATCAAAGAAGATCTCAATCTACCAAAGAGATTTAATTCTCAACTAAAAGTGCAAAAGATCTTCTCTCAACGGAATTCAAATATCTTCACAACAAGTACGAGAAGATTAAGGACAAGAGAGATCAACGTGCTTTAAGGAGATGAAGACGATAGAAGCTCTACAACGTTTACTTTATCTCAACCAAGAAGCGGCTTTCATGGAGAAGAAGAATCATCTTCAAACGGTCATCTTCCAAACGGCTAGAAGACCTCTCCATAGAAGACTATAAATGAAGATGTCGAGTGAAGAACAAGACACAAGCTTACACGAAAATATCCAAAGTCTTCAAGCGATCTAAAGCATCTTCATTCGTTCATAGAAGTTTTTCTTTCTCTCTTTCTACAAAAGTATTATCCCCTAGAGAGAGATAAAACTCGAGAGCTCCATTGGAATATCTAAAGAGTGTGTGTTACTCTACGAAGTAACTAGACTATTATAGCAAGGTGAAGAGTTAGAACTAGATCGTAGCATTGGCTACATTGAGAGAAGAAGGGAATTTCTTCTAGTTTGTATCTAGGACTTTTTGAAGCTGATAATAGATAGTTAGATCCTACAGCCATACCTTGGGATGGAGAGTAGGCTATTTAGAGCCGAACTTCGTAAACATATCCTCATGTCGATCTTTTACATTCTGCACTTTATTTGCTTCATTGTGACTAACTTTGTTTTGTAGGTGAACAAAGTCAAGGCCCTTGAAATCAAAGTGTATCACAAAGAGCTTAGATCAACATCAAGGCCTTTGAAATCAGTTTCAAAGCCTTGAGATAGGTTTTTGTGAAAAGTTCTCATACTCTATTCAACCCCCATTCTAGAGTATCTTTATCTTTTATATTCACCTAACGGTTCTTCACATCCCTCACTTAGTTTACTAACATAGGTCTCCCTAATGCTAGATTAGACTCAACAAACACTAGGATTTCAACTCTCAAACTCCCTAACATGAAGATATAGCACTATTGGAACTTCAGTTCACACACCTCGGGTGGATCATGGACATCTCGGCCGAAATGGTTGAAGAACAAGCCGAGATTGCAAACTGATCTAGGTATTTCGAGCAAGCAACTATACTAAGATACTTCTAAGTTCAATCTATCATTATCCTAGCCATAACCTTTCATCTTCATCCCTAGAATCACATGCTACTTAGCCAAGAACAATCATCTTAAGTTCATTCATCATCATATCATCAAACATGCATGTCATAGCTAGATGAAGGTAAAGGAAATAATATAAACCAAGAACAAGCTGAATGTTAAGTTTAGAGCAAGCTTACAACCATCCAAGAGTAGCTTCAAGACGAGGGCAACAATCTCTACAACTTTCCTTACTACAAGTCTCTCAAAAACTCACTCTAAGACTATGAAAATGTGATCTTCTCTTATGTTCAATGGAGTCTCTTCTTCTCCTCTTCTCCACACTTGGGATTTCAAAACTAAGGAATGTTAGGAGAATGGAATTCCCCCTGAAAAAGTGTGTAGGATGCAACAAGACACCACCCTCCCATCATGGGAGCCAAAGGTCGTGGGTAGGAAGATTATGCCAAGTGTCATGGTGGTCCTGACGGCGATCTCGGATGGTCCAGAAAGCATCTCGGCCGAGATGGGTGGGGGATGGACCAAGGTCAATGTTTGCATGGCTAAAATCATGGCTAAATCCGGTGCATAGCTCGAACCAACTAAGGTCAATTTCTTCTTCTTTTTTCCATTCTTGCTCCATTGGGACCTTGAATCCAGGCCGTCACGAGGCTTGATCCTTGGATATGATCAATAATGCATGAAAGCTCCCCAAAATACCTACAAAACCGACAAATCGTGTAGACATCTATTTTGACGGAATAACTCGATAAAGCATAAAACATCCCAAACATGTGCAAAACCATGCATGAATGAAGGTAAAAACTAACTAAAAGAGTGCCTAAACTAGAGTCATAAATCAGGTCATTAGAGGCTCACACCACACCTTACTTAGTACACCCTAGTGCGAGTAAGATGTATCAGGATATGAGATGCTCATTTTGGTGGGGTGGGTTGAAGCCCGATGTGGCTAGGTTTGTGGCCCAGTGCGTGACCTATCAGCAGGTCAAGATAGAGCATTCTAGAACCAGGGGAGAGGTATAACCACTACTAGTGCTGCAGTGGAAGTGGGAGTATATCTCCATGGACTTTGTTACCGGCTTGAGGCCAAGTAGAAGTTTTGATGCCATCTATGTAGACATGGGTCCGGTTTGGGCTAAACCGCCAAACCGGCGGTTTCCGAACCGGCCCAAAACGGCGGTTTGGCCAAACCGGCGTTTTAGGTTTGCCGGTTTAGCCAAACCGTGGGTTTGCGGTTGCGGTTAAACCGCCGGTTTGGTTATTTTTTTAAAAAAAATGGACCAAACCGGCTGTTTGCTGATCAAACCGTCGGTTAACCACCGGTTTGATCCTCAAAACCGGTGGTTAAGTGCCGGTTTGGTCCGGTTTGGTCCAGTTTTTCAATTTTTTTTTTATAAACCGGCTAAACAACCGATCAAACCGGCGGTTTAGGTTAAACCTAAACTGCCGGTTTAGATTTTTACGGTTTAGGTTTAGGTTTGGCCCGGTTCGCAAACCTAAACCGTAGGTTTAGGTTTGCGACCCATGTCTACATCTGTGTTATAATTGCTAAACTAACAAAGACGACACGTTTTGTCCCGATCCAAGAAATGTGGTTGGTGAGTCTACTAGTTGGAGAGTTCACTAGGCAAATAGTGAGACTTCACGAGGTACCGAGAACTATTGTGTCTGATAGAGACGGACGATTTACCTCGTGGTTTTGGCAGCATGTACATACTACTTTGGGAAGGAGCCTACATTTTACGACGGCTTTTCATCCTCAGTCAGATGGGAAGTCAGAGAGGACTATCTAGATGTTAGAGGATATGATAAGGGCTTGCGTGCTAGACTGGGGACAGGTTTGATCTGATCACCTCCCATTGGTATATTTTTGTACAACAACAGTTGGCATGGGTCGATCAGGATGACCCCTTATGAGGCATTGTATGGGTGGAGATGTCGTACACCTCTATGTTGGGATGAGCCGAGCAATATCAGTGGTATAGCTCCCGATCAAATACATGATGATATAACCCGAGTGGCACTGATTAGAGAGCGGATCTTGGTTGTGCAGAGCCTCCAAAAGTTGTATGCATACAAGAGGCGTCGGCCTCTAGAGTTCAGAGTTGGAGCTCATGTCTGGTTGAGAGTATCCCTGACGCGAGGCGTTAGACTTTCGGCATAAAGGGGAAGCTGAGTCCTTGATATGTCAGCCCTTTTGAGATTTTAGAGCGAGTTGGAGAGGTGGCATACCAACTTGCTTTGCCACACAGGTTAGAGGGTGTTCACCCTGTTTTTCATGTGTCTCAGCCGAGGGATTATATACCAGATCCGAGACACATTATTAGTTACGAGGATTTAGTGGTGGAGCCGGACCACACATTTGTTGAGCACCCAGTTGTATTCTTATAGCGAGGTATGAGACGCTTGCGCTCGAAGAACATTCCTATGATGAGGATACAATTGTCTATACGAGGAACATATGAGGTTATGTGGGAGACAAATGATAGTATCCGGAGGAACTATCCTGAGTTTTATGCAGAGATAGTTGCACTTGTATGACTCACGAGCGAGACTTAGATATGTCTTGGTGAGTTATGTGATGATGTGATATTATGTGATCTTATGTGTTATTATTGTTGTGCTAGATTGTGATGTGTGATCTTATTAGATCTTGTTGTGATAGCACGAGTACGGTTATAGTTTCGCTGTAGATGGTTTTTCCTCCATGCTATCGAGTATGATTATGGTTTGCTGGAGATGGTTTTCCTCCATGATTTTGGATTGAGTTATGGATGATGGAGATGTTATGCCTCCGCTTGTTGAATGTTTATACCTCGGCGTGTTAGGCCGAGAGGGTTTAAGGTTATTCAAGTTTTTGGACAAAACTTGTTTTTAGGAGGACCTGATGTAACACCCATGTTATCTAGGTGCCCCCACGACCACGCCTTGGTCTGGCCGCAGGTGCAGCGCCGCGGTTTATACCGTGTGGATTTGAGTGTTTGTAATGGTTGTGTGTATTCATATAATTGTTGCATTTATAACCTAAACCGGACTAGGATGACCACTTTATTAAATTAAAAAGCCCAAGTGTATTATAACGGGTCGTGACCATTTGCCAAAGCTCGTTGAGTGAAGGAGGTGCTCGGAAGCTAGTAGCATAGGGGGCAGGTGGTAAATCCACCCCCACGCAAAACTCAGTGTTAAAGGGGAAGAGACGATGTTCTTTAGGCTCCTCGTGTCACAAATAAGTTGAATTAGTAATGGAATGAAATAAGTAAAAATAATAAACGGTTGTGTTTGTGGCATTGCATATTGTGATGTGTTGGTGTGTGTATGTGCTATTACTTCATTCTTATTCATTTGTGATGTGTTGGTGTGTGTATGAACACATCACAATATGAAATGCCACAAACACAACCGTTTATTATCTTTACTTAAGTTATTTCATTACTAATTCAACTTATTTTGTGAGGCGATGAGCCTAAAGAACCTTGTCTCTTCCCCCTTTAACACAGAGTTTTGCGTGGGGGTGGATTTACCACCTGCCCCCTGTGCTACTAGCTTCCGAGCACCTCCTCCACTCAGCGAGCTTTTGCAAGTGGTCACGACCCGTTATAATACACTTGGGCCTTTAAATGTAATAAAGTGGTCATCCTAGTCCGGTTTAGGTTATAAATGCAACAATCATATGAATACACACAACCATTACAAACACTCAAATCCACAATTGTACGCTAAGTAAGTCCTACGGACTTACCTGAAATACTCGTAATCCTTGTAACACACATGATTGAATTAGTAATGGTATCCCTAGATGAAGATAATAAACGGTTTATGTGTGTGAGCGTGTTGTGTGGATTATTGTGCTTATGTGTTATGTGTGTTATTACCGTTATTCTAATTTGTAGGTTGTTAGCTAACGGTTTATACCGTGTTGTAGATGCTTTGTAGGATAGGAAGACTGCAGGGTAATCTGGCAGGAGTGAACAACCGAGGGCTTCCGTACATGTATGATGGGTTTTGGAGATTGTGCATGTATGAATATTTGTCTGGTACAGTTTTGATACTCGGTTGTGGGGTTTTGTATATTTTACGTTATACGATATTTCATATAAAGGTTGGTTTTTATATTTATGTGTGTCTTGTTGTAAGATCTAGTGAACTTGTTGTCAAGCTAGGGTCAAGGCCCATTGTGAGGTCCTAGCCCGTAGCACTCCGAGTCCTATGTATTTAGGGTGTTACATGTTCAACCACATCAACGAGATATTCCAAGCATCATCCACATGTAACTTGGTGAACTTGTGATGATTAGAAACATCTACCATATCTTTTGTCACATCATTTAAACCATTAAAAAATATTCTAGACTTCTAGTAAAACGCTCTTGTCAAAGCCGTGATGTTGACAAATATATAGCATTCTTGTGAATCTTTCCCAAGCGTGGTTGATATCTTCATGATCCTCCATTCAATGATAGACTACATATGCGATTTCTACAAGGCGGAAAGAAAACACTTAGAAATTCACTAGTGAATTGACCCAAGTAGTGTACTTACCTGTTGGTTCTTTTCCAAATCAGATTTGAGCTTTACCATCTAGGGAAAATAAGAATGTTTAAATTTTCATGGCATCTTCCGAAGCATTGCGGAATTTGATCATATTCATAATATCTTCAAAATAACTCAAGTGTTGGTGTGGACTTTCATTCTCCTCACTAGCAAATTTGCTTCCTAGAATTGATTTTATGGTAGCAACATTCATAACAAATTCTTCAACTTCGTTGTTAGAAAGCACCCAAGAGTCGGTAGGAATGGACTATTTAGGATCCATCATTGCTTCTAGTGCGCGGTTGATCAACGCAGTCTATCTTTTTGTCTTTCAAGATTCCAACCTGTGGAACAAAGACAAAAATAAAATCGCAAATACAAGTAACAAGAAAACTTAGGATATAGGTCTATTGGAAACAACCAATCCACTTGTAGTTTCCGGCAATGGCGCCTAAAACTTGATGGTCCTAAAACCTACCCACTAGGATGACACGGTAAGTTGTAGTCAATCGAGTATCGAATTCACAAGGACTACGTCTGTATTGATTGAAACAATAAACAAATATATTAAGCGAGAGGGAGAAAGGAATGGAAAATATCATGTTTGTAGGAATCACTTTGCAAACAGGACAATTGATATCATAAGAAGAAAGATGTGTGAGATTATATTTTGGAGATGAGCAATTAAGGAAGTGAGTATCCCATTATAATGCATCAATGAGAAACCACATATGTGAACAACGTGAATTTCATTCAGCATCTATGTAGGTAACCATCTTAAAATAGCCGTTGATATAGTCAAACAAAGACCGTGTAAACCAACTTCATTACGCCTTCAATCCTTCAGTTGAGTCCAGTAAAGAAAAACCCTTTAAGAACTTAAAGGTCCAAAAAAGAGCAAAAGAAGCCTTGTGGGTTAGTGCAAGCTAGAAAAGATACGAAGACCGGAACTTTTTACGATAGTTAGAAAGCCTCGAGGCAATGATAAACACTACTCGCAAAATCAAGTTCTTTTCAATAAGTTTAATAAAATAACCTCGCTGGTTAACTCACGTTCTTCTACCTCAACCCTTAATAAATGCCACTTCTTTCGAAGGTATATAAAGATAAAAACAAAGCACTAACCCACAAGGATCAAAGGAAACATAGCCAAACATAGATCGATGAGAGAAATCATATGAATAGTCTTTGTGTATAATAAAACTCAAAGTGAGAAAACAACAATACGGAAAAATTAAAGTCTAATCGTAACAGGGTTCAAAATCTGGAGTGTGATTGTCTTACCTAGAAGTCTAAAAATGTGGAATATATAGAGAAAATCCCGGGCCAAAATATACACAAATGTCCCAACAAAAGATAAGAGAATAGATCAAAGATCATAATTGCCACCTAAGTCCAGACGGCATGGTGAAATAGCCTGAGACGGCCTAGCAACCAGTCTCACATGATTTGGACTTGGGATCTTCCTTGTCTGGATCAAATCTAGTGTTTTTTATGTCAGTCATCCCATACGGCTTAGGAGACGGCCTAAGACGGCATATATCTCATCTCACAAGCCGTCTCATCCTATTTGTGATGTTGTCTTGTATGATTTTATGTTCCTTTTCCTTGCATCCAAAGTGGTTCTTTTAGCTTCTCGAGCAATCGATACTCATTCACATATAATGTTGATTTGTGACACTTGAGTTCAGGGAAGATCGAGCTTTCATTCTTGGGTTCGGTGTATTGTTCGCTCTTAGACGTGTGTGTGTATATGACCGAAAATAAGGCTTAAATTTATACTAGAAACAAAGCAAATAAGCAAACCTGCAGTGTATAGATCAATCACAATAAAGGAAAATACTTCAAGGTCGATCAGAAGGACTATTGTAAAACAAATAGTAACAAATAAATCTAGCTAGACAATTTGCAAGTATCAATGACTGAAAATAACAAAGAGCAATGATATGAATATATGATAATTTGGGAAGTGCAGATTCTAGAGATCAAGGTGTCCAATTGTGGTTTTTGATTCAAGACTTCTAAACATCTATGGACAGAGCTGAAATTGCTAGGGAAAGGTGTTTCTAAGGTGGGAAAGATCACGGGGAGGTCTCACTACCCACTATCCCCAACCAAAGCTCCTAATACCGGGTAAGTCTCAAGGGTTTAAGAAAGGGAACTATAATCTAAAATGAAAACTCCACCCCCCCCCCCTTCTAGAGTATCTTTATCCTTACCTAACGGTTCTTCATAAAACCAGCCACTCAACCTAAGGGAATAGAACTAACCTTTACCGTATAAGTCTCAAGCTAACTCACAAAGGCAAGGTGAATGCACAGTCAAACCTAATAAATGATAAACCTTTATTACCTAGAACTCATCATCTTTGGCAACCAAGAAAGGGAATCACCGGGTAAGTCTCTTCCCAAGCTTGGATATAAGCTTGAAAGGTTCAACAAGGCTAGGATTTAGGAAATCTATAAGCTAAGCATAAAGATATAACATGAACAGAACGACAGAAGAATTCTCGGGTGGTTCTTGGTCAAATCTTGGCCGAGATTTGACAACTGCGAAGGTAAAACCAACTCTCAAGGTCCAATCTATACTTAAAGGCTCAGTTTATCATCATCTAAACCACAACCATCAACCAATCACCCTAGAATCGCAAGGGTTTTAGCCAATAACAAACATATTCAAATCAAGATAGAAATATGAAATCAAGAAACCAAAATAACTAAAGGTGAAGTAAGAAATACTTAGCAAAGGGTCTTGAATGATCAAATCCAAATCCAACTCAGTATCAAAGATCCAATTTGATATTCTAAAAAATATGAAATCTAAAAACTAAGTATTCTCCAAAGAATCTTCACAAATCTTTCTCAATCCTCAATGATGTTGGTCCTTCGGTTTGTCAAACCATGGTAGATGTATCAAATCTTCCATAATCTGGTCTCTAATCCGCCCTTAATCGTCGTCAATCTCTGTCTTTTGATTATTACAACCATCAAATCTTATAGAAGAATCTAGGGTTTGAACTTAGGAATTTGGGCTGTTTTGCACAAAACCACGGGTGAGCCCCTTAACAATCTCGGCCGAGATTTTCATCAATCAACCAAGATTTGTGTTCCGTTGCGTGTTATCTCTTAGCCATTGTTTTTATCTTCTTTGATGATATCTTATCTTCTCTTTTATGCTCCCGAATGTTTCCCATGTGGTCCACTTTAATGCCTTATCCATGAACGTTCCATTTCCGCTCCAAATTGTGCCAATTTACCTACAATTGCAATAAAACTTGGTGTAAATCTTTATTCTAACAATATAGGAAAATATAAACTCAATTGATATGAACGTATATCTATGCATGCAAAAGAAAGGAAAAACTACCTATATGAACGTCTATACTAAGGCCATAATTCATGTCCTCATATGGATCGTAAACGCCTCAAAATAGGCCTTGAACATATAAAACGTGAAACCACTGAAAGTAGATACCAAAACATAATATGAATGCATTATAAGAACATATATGTTACCAAGGAGGTGGAAAACTCGTAATTAAGATGGTAGAAAACACGTATATTTCGATGCTATCATAACCCTACTTTCAATGTTGGTGACTTGAACCTTATGTTGCTAGCAATGATCAAGGTGATGATTCGAGGACGGATCCATTCCAAGAAGGGGAGTATGATGAAGGAACATCTTTAGCATGTCCTACAAATCCTATAAGCCTTATAAAGGAGTGGTGTATCACTAGATCAAGGGCAAGGGAGATCCAAGAAGAAGAGTTTACAGGGATGATGACTTTGGCATCTCAAGGAGCTAGCTTTGATCCATTTGACATCCCGAAAAGAAGAGTTCACGAGAAGAAGAGTTTACAAGGATGGTGACTTTGACATCTCAAGGAGCTCCATGTTCAGGTGAGGATCGTACATGCAAGACCCTTGTACCCGGTTTACAAGTTGTGGAAGATTGAAGCTTCTTCATGGCATATATATCATTATTTGATAGATTTTGGCATGATATTTTATTGCGTTTAAAAGCTATAGGCAATTAAAGGGCTTTGTTGGTATTTTATAATTAGTTTTTATTACTTTTCATTTTTAAAATCTTTTTAGAAAAGAAGTATTTTAGACAGATAAAAGCCTTCCTTAGTCTTTTCTCTAGTTAGGTTAGATTGAATTAAAGACAAGAGTTTTGTGTTTCCTTTGCAACCGTTTTTGAATCAATAGAGAGAGGTTATTGGTTTGGAATTGATGTGTGTTTGTTCTTACTTGGTTGAATCTTTATTTGTTTCAATCTTCTACAAGATTGGTGCATGCTTCAAGTTCTTCACTAGCCTCCTCTTTGTGCTCGCTTCACCATTGAAGTTTGTGTAAGGTTGTATTGTAGAAAGGGTTAAGGTAAGACATAGGTAAGGTTTTGATCATCTTAGATATAGGTTCTTTCTCTATGATCCCCTTGGTTCTCTCTTCTTCATCTATAATCCCATTAACCTCCACTTCCGTCACTTTGTTTCTTCTCTTTCTTATTGAAGGGTCATTACAACTAGATCAAGAAAACTACGGAATATCCCCATATTTGTTATCTTCTACAAGTTGTCCAACAAGTGCATACCAATCGACGGACTTTTGTGTGTTTTCTCCTCTTCGTGAATTCTGATTTTTACTTCCCTATTTCTTTTATTTTTTGCTTAAGTGGGCTGACTAATGACTTTTGATCAACTGACTCCTCCGTTCTTTCATTTTTTCAGTGTTCGATCCTGACCCCTTTATTACAATTGGGTCTTGTAAATTATTTATGAGATTTGAGGGTCATGTTTTGCCCTTATCAACTGACTTGTGTACCTAAAATCTATAAGGAACAAACGTTAGAATGAAACCGGATTACTAATGGACAATGGAGAGAATGAATTGATATGATCTAGTTACATCAAACCAAGCCAAAAACTCAACCTTTAACCAAAAAAGGATTACACGACTAAAATGAAGAATAGAGGAAGAGAACTTTCAATTGCAATGACAGACGTTGGAAGAAAAGAAAAGAGAAAGGAATATTGGATTAAATGTCTGATTCAATATAGTTGATTGAATCGAGATATTAAGACACTTGAACGCAATGGTTGTAAGAGAAGCGGAAGATTCAAAATTTCTCAAGCAAGTGCATAATTTTTTTGATTCTTGGGCTACTCGAATGATATTGACAACATATGCACAATATCATTCATTTCTATGTTAATCTGAAAGAATGAAAAGCGACATCTATTTATAGGAAAATAGGATGGCATAATAAACTTAAAGATGATTAAAAAAAGATATAATGATAAAAAGTTAGAAATATAAGCTTTCGATTCATCTTATGAATCTAATTGATCGATCGATTTGAACCGAACTCGTCTGTGTTGAGCAAGTCACTTATGGGGCATGCAAGTAGAAGGGTTTGGACGTGTATCTCAACCTTATGGACACCCTTATGGCTCCTTGTTGGGCTCGAACTTAAATTATCCAGTAGAGAACATGCGTAGATCGATCATAGAAATATTAGGCCCATACTTGTTAAAGCTTTCCGGATCATTTCAATGATGTGTGTAAGTAGTAGTAGACATATGATGTTTTGTTAAAGCGTGTGAAATCGATAATGATGTTAGTGTTGATGAATCAATCATTAGTGATGAGTAATGCCATGAGAAACTTAACTAAATCATTTGATGTTAAAATTATTATGATTATGATTGGGGAGTAATATCACGAATCGGTTGTTGTGAAACTAAACGGTGAGAATATCATGATGACTGTTGTGAAGAGGATTGGTGGCAATACAATTGTTGTAAAATGACGATCAACTAATATGAATATGATCGGTAATGATATGATGATTAACTATTATTGTTTGTTGTATGTTGGCTCAGTAATCGTCTCTATGTAGAATGCAAATGTTATGGTGATGATTGGAAACTGATGTAAATCAATGATGGCCTAGAAATTTATTTGTGTTGTGTGCATTCATAGGATCTCTCTGTAAATATTTTATGACTATCTCTTTTTAGTTGCGTTAAGCTTCGCCCAGCCCTCTGCCGGATAATTCCAAGTGAAAAGGAGTACAGTTGAATCACGGATGCTCATTAGGATTGAAAGTCACATAATAGAACAAAAATTAGGGTCAAGGCTCACTTTTTACAAGCATGCACCTACATTTAACAAGTTACATACATGATACGTATGACATATAAATGTACATACATACATACATACATAGTCGTGCAATTACCACTCTTCAAGGCTCACTTTTTAGGCTTTTGTAAGTAAGCAGTCGATGATTGCGACACCAAATACATTATTGAATTATCAACAATGGAAATCAAATGAGGGGGAGGTGTGTTATAAACAATACGCTTTCTAAAACCCAATGCTGATGTTTTCACTCAAGTATCTTCAGTTTCCATATCCTCTGCCCAATCCAGTCTTCTCATACTTCTCCTCCTACCTCCTCCTTCGTCGCCTTTCCTCATCATAGCAACAAATTCTCCATAGTCAATCTGCCCATCCTGTGAGTGTGAAACAAAAACGAAAACACACAAGTCAGAGCTTAATAAGGCTAAAATCAAGACACATATGACAAGTTCATCAATTTACATCATTTTGGTCAATCTCCTTCATCATCTCCTCCAGATGCAGCTGGTTCATCCCGAAATCCTTGCAGGCTTGTTGGAGTTCATCTATGGTTATGTACCCACTTTCATCTCTGTCAAAATAGGCAAAGGCTTGAGCCAAATTCTCCTCCATTTCCAGCTTGTGCAAGTGCAAGGTTGCTGCCACAAACTCACTGTAATCCAGAATTCCATTCTCATCCACATCTGCCTATACAAAGATATACTACACCCTTTATTACCAAAATCTCTAAAGATAATAAAACCGAGTAGCTGGTGATTCAAGAAAATCCTTTATTTACTCACTGCCGTCATTAGATTTTCTATTTCAGACTCAAGAAGCTTAGAGTCCACTCGCTTTAAGCTCTGTTTCAGTTCATCGCATGTTATGGTTCCGCTTTTATCTGCGTCTATCTTCTTAAACAATTCCTTCAACCCACCTATTTCTTCTTCCGAGAGCTTCTCTGCAATCACCTGAAAGGAATAAAAAAAAAAAAGGCAAATTCAATTGTGTATGACAATGCTTATGGAATCAATTTCGAATATGGAGAAGCACATGAAATTACACGGCAAGCCATCTTCTTGAGCTTGTTCATGGCCGAGAATTGCTTGAGACGCGAAAGGACAATTGAATCAAGAGGCTTGTCGGGAACATTGCTCTCATCTGACATCCACGGATGACCTGATACAAACACCACTCGTTTAGGCTAACCCGAAACCAATCTTGAGGAACCAAGAGCTTTCAAATGAAGGCTGCCTCAAAATGAAAGAGGCCTTACAAAGAACTTGATACGCTGAGAGCCTCTTTTTAGGATCCTTCTCCAACATTTTTCTTAATAAATCCTTAGCATTTTCAGAGATGTTTGCCCATTGTTGAGACTCGAGATCTAGCTTTCCGCCCAATATCCTACGGAATATGCCCTTATTTGTCTCTAAAGTCCACACAAACACAAAAGCTTCGTAATCAATATGTACAAAAACTGAACAAGAATGCAGGAGAAGAGGGCAGTAGTACAAGTAAGCAAGATTGTACCAGCCCAGAAGGGTGGAACTCCACTGAGCAAGATGTAGAGTATAATACCAACACTCCACACATCAGCTTCAGGGCCATAACTCTTTTTCAAGACCTCTGGAGCTACATAATAAGGGCTCCCTACAGTGTCTATGAAAGTATCACCTGCACACAAATATAAATGAGGCAAATGGTAGATAACAAACCCTTTTAAAGACTACGAGTCCTATCTTTAACACTCAAAATTAATAAGAAATTAGAACAATGCTAGTGAGTCATTAAAACTAAATGCCAGAAATGACCTTTTCTTTTACACAACCATTTGAAGCTGCTGTAATGGGGAAGATTCAAGAATGGAACGGTATATAAATATGTAATTTCAGTGTATACTAGAAGAAAAATAGATATTTTTTATTTATTGAAAAATGGTAGGTCATTCAATTGACAGCTGGTTCAAATCGAGAGATCAATAAAGCCCCGTGATCGGATGAAACACCGGGAAGGTAGAGGATGCAAAATCAAATTCCATAGATGATGTGGTGAAGCGGGAGAAACATGCTTCAGCTTGGCGACAATTCAATGTCACCGAAAACAACGAGACTATCGGTCAAGCACTTCCTTCTTTGAAACATGTTTTTCTTCTTAATTTTTGAAATGTGAACACGGGCTACTTTTTCCAGAAAGTATATTCTTTAATTCTATTTCAAAAAGCAGTTTCTTCCATGATACTAATTAAGTATAGTTATGCAGATCATATTTCCTCATTCTGTTTAACCAGAAAGCATGGTTCAGAAAAGTTTAGAAGTTCATTGAGGAGCCACTTTACATGAATCAGAATAATATCGATGAGTTATGTGGGTCAACTATATATAAGCTATGAAACACCCTACCAATCTACCATCACAAAACAACATTCAAATCTGTCAAAGTAATATTGGAAAAATAACAAAGCTTTCTTCCACAACTTTAGACTGAAGGCAAAACTTTGCTTTTAAGTGAATATCAAACGGATTCTCAGGTGGGCCGATTGCCTGAATACAGCAAAACAGTCGGTGTATTATACTTCTGCACCCACTACACAGTGCTATGGCTTATTGATTTGAAGTTTCATGAGAAAGCATATAAGAAGGATTATATCTAGTTGTTCTTTTAAACTAAAAAACGAAAGGTGATGGATTAATGATCATATTTAAGAAGATAGCAAGGCAGTAAAATATATATTAAGAAAATCAGAACAGACTAATCATCGTGCATTGCGATTGAAGCAGTCAAACCAGTAGCAGACCTAGATGATGAAATTATTAAAGAAAAGGCAAACCTGGATGGAAGAAGACAGACAAGCCAAAATCGATAACCTTTAGGGCGGAATTGTCATCCCTGCTCTTGAAGAGAAAATTCTCAGGCTTCAAATCCCTATGCATAACACCCAGGGAATGACAGCACTCAACAAACCCCACAATAGTTCTCAACAAAACAGCAGCCTCCCGCTCGCTGTAACTTCCCTTCTTGATAATCCGATCGAAGAGCTCGCCGCCTTCACAGAGCTCCATGACGAGGTGGACGTGCTGGGAGTCCTCGTAAGCTCCTCGAATCGCAACAACGCTCGGGATCCCTGAAAGATGGTGCATTATCTGGATTTCCCTCAAAACATCGTCGGAATCGTCGGTGAATATGAGCTTGTGCTTGGAGATAGACTTGCAAGCATAGGGCTCACCGGTGGACTTGTCGAGGCAGAGGTAGGTCGTTCCGTACTGCCCTTGCCCTAGCTTCTCCCCTAGCGTGTATAGGCTCGTCAGGATTTGGGTTTCGTAAGGGAGAACGGAGTTGGGCTTTGAAAGTGAAATTGAGTGAGATTTCTCCATAGCTATGGAGATTTTGGAGGTTCGGAGACGCTTTCTGGGTTCACAGAGCAGAGACTGGTTTTGATTTTGGTGGTTTTGAATTGAGAGGTTGTCTGTTTTGAGTTGGGTCTTGACTTTTGAATGTTGATGAAAGGTTGTCTGTACACAAACGGTTTCCTTATAAATGTATTTTATTCTTAAAAATTGTACACGTTAAATGAACCATGTAAAACATAAATGATTGTACAATTCGGGGTGTGATATTCTTCTATACCTTACGCGTATGTGATTTTTTTTCTACACATTACCCATATATGACTTTAAAAATAAAATTAGATCTAAAACTAGTCACATAATTGATGGTATTTTATCTAGTGGAAATCAATTACACATACGACTCTTAAAGTAGAGTTCAATTACGCATACACTTTTAAAAAAATTGGTGGTGCACCAATTAATACAAACAGATTTAATAGACTCTTGAATTTTAAAAACACTTCTAACCTCGAGGACGTGCCAACTTCTTGTAATTCCTTCACGTTGAGGAAAACTCGTAACGTATTCAATAATATTCTTGAAAAGATTGACCATGTCTTGGTACACAACCAAATCCTTCAGCGGTATCCACTTTTAAAAAACAAAAAAACCATGTGTTCACCGTATCAGATCACTGTCAAATTTCACTTGATATATCTGACTCAAAAATTGTTACACCCCAACCTTTTAAGTTTGAAATGAGGTGGACAAAACGTAAATCTTTTGAGAATTTATTTAAACAAACCTGACGATCCAATTTCACTGCTAATGAAATGTACAATTTCACAAAGAAAGCAAAAGAATGGCGTAAAACAAACTTTGGTAACATTTTCAACCAACTTAAAGAGAACGAATTAAAACTCGAAAAGTTCAAAGTAATAATCATTTCACCTTGAATCAAAGAGATGACCTTCTACAAAGGAATCTACCAACTAAACAAATTCGCTTACTTTCACACCAACGATACTAGAGACAAAGACAAAAAAATAAGCATTTGAAAAATTCTGATTCAAACTCAAAGTGCTTCCACCGCATTGCCACCGGAAGAAGAAACCGCAAAAACATAAAAGAGCTTACGACTATAGATGTCATTATTCTCGTCTGAATGTGAAATCCGATCGGAAGTTAGAAAGGATTTTTTGGAAAAATTATCTAAAATACAACTTGATAATTCAATATTAGAAGAAAAACTTCTTCTAATTAAAAATAAGGCTAACAATGAAGACAATATAAGCTTAACAAATGCCCCTAATAATGTTGAAATTAAAAATGTCATTTTTGACCTTGCTTGTGACAAGTCCCCGGGTCCTGATTGAATGCCCGCTAGCTTTTACCAAAAATGCTGACACGTTGTAGGAAATGATGTTACTAAAGGTATTATGAACTTCTTTAGAAGTGGTAAAATGCTTAAACAAATAATCATACTTTTAGAACCCTTATCCCAAAGATGGATAACCCGACTATAGTAAACCATTTCAAACCTATTAATCTGTGCTCAACAATATATAAAATCAAAGCAAAAATCATAACAAATTGAATGGAATTGATTATGCCTAAACTCGCTCACCCGCTCCAATGTGCCTTTATCGCTAATCGTTCTATCCACGACAACATTCTCATTGCACATGAGATCTTCCACTGTTTCAGATCCAAAAAAGATAAGGAATGATGGGTGGCTATTAAACTTGACATGGAAAAAGCTTATGACCAAGTTCATTGAAATTTCATTGTCAAGATTCTAGAAAAACTAGGATTTAACAAGTTTGTGGGATGAATTAAAGAATATATTTCTACTGTTTCCTTTTCTGTCCTTGCTAACAACGGCCCCACTGATCAATTCTTCCCTGAAAAGGGACTTAGACAAGGCGACTCTCTTTCACCGTATTTTTTTCTTCTTGGGAGCCAAAATTCTTACACAAATGCTTTAGGAAGACTGTAACAACAATGATAACCATATTGGAGTCTTTATTTGTAGACAAGGAACCTTTGTCCCTTTCTTATCTTTTGTCGATGACATGATTATTTTTGCTAAAGCGAATTTGGACACATGAAAAAGAACAAAACAAATTGTGGAATTGTATTGTTCCATCTCGGTACAAAAGATCAATTATCAAAAATCTGCTTTCCAAACAACCAAAAATACCAAAGATAACAACATATCCCAATTAGAACATATTTTGGCTATGAATCACATTAAATCTCTTCATAAATATCTCAGTTGTCCTATCATTAACGTAAGAGTTACAAAAGATACCTTCGGCGATATAAACCTTAAGACTAAACAACAACTAATGAAATGGAAAGCAAACACTTTATCGCAAGAAGGCCGAAATACGCTCATCAAGCACAACGTAGCGACTGAACCAACTTTCGCTATGCAAAGCTTTATTTTGTCAACCTATATTCTTAACGAACTTGACAAACCTTGGAAAAAAAAATTGGAACAAAGGTGACA
The DNA here is from genome assembly GCA_033239125.1 of Fagopyrum homotropicum. Lineage (NCBI taxonomy): Eukaryota > Viridiplantae > Streptophyta > Magnoliopsida > Caryophyllales > Polygonaceae > Fagopyrum > Fagopyrum homotropicum. Next base: position 67,463,183 of record BSWB01000003.1, read on the forward strand.
AGGATAGGGCTATTATTAGTTGGGATACGATTTGTAAATCAAAAAAATGGTGAGCTAGGTTTAAGAAAAGCTCAATTAGGAACAAAGCTTTACAAATGAAACTCTTATGGAAAATTGTAGAGGAACTTAATAACATTTGGACAAGGATTATCAATGAAAAATACCTAAAAAAAATATCAACATCTTTGAAAACTCCACCTTGAGTATAAATTTGAATATGTAATGATGGAAGACTTAACACAAATAAGCGGTTTTTATACTAACAAAATATCGATTGTATTTCTAGTTGCTTGGTTTGTTTTGGTGTTTGTCTAAATATATGTAGGCCTTGGAAAGCATTTAAAAGGATAGATGGAGGCCTTAAAATCGGATACAAGGAACAAGCGCAGAGATTGAAGAGGTTCAACACGGAGACCTTGAAAGCATTTTAAGGGATCAGAAGCCAAAGCCTTGAAGCAATTTTAAAGGGACATCACGGCTGGAAGAAATTGAAATCTCTACCAACCAAATACACCAAGGATCAAGGAAAAGATCTTCCAAGGAGATACGCTCAACTAAAAGATCTTGACCAAGAAAATTAGGTCCAAAAAGGATCTCGCAAAGATCCTCAACAAAAGCGCGAGATTTCTTCTCAATAGATATTGAAGATTTTAATTCAACGAATCCCAACAAATCTGAAGATCTCGATAGTTAAAAGACAAAGATCTTCAAAAGTGTGAGAAGATTACAGAGAAGAAGAATCAACGTGGTTTAAGAAGATGAATAAGATAAAGAAGTTCTACAACAACTATCTCATCTCAACCAAGAAGCGTTTTCCATGGAGAAGAAGAAACATCCACAACGGTCACCTTCCCAATGGCTAGAAGACCTCCATCAGAGACTATAAATGAAGATGTCGTTTGAAAAAGAAGGACAACAAGCTTCCACGGAAATATTCAAAGTCTTCAAGCGATCCAAAGCATTTTTCGTTCGATCCAAGAAAATTTTCTTTTTCTTTTTATACAAAATATTTATTCCTTAGAGAGAGATAAACTCGAGAGCTACATTGGCATATCTAAAGAGTGTTATACTCGAGTGTATGTTACTCTGCGAAGTAACTAGGCTATTATAGCTAGGTTAAGAGTTGGAGCTAGATCTTAGCATTGACTATAGTGAGAGAAGAAGGAGATTTCTCCTAGGTTGTATCTAGGACTCTTTGAAGCTGATAATAGATAGTTAGATCCTACGGGTATACCCTAGGACAAAGAGTAGGCCGTTTAGAGCCGAACTTCGTGAACATATCCTTGTGTTGATCTTTTCAATTCCGCATCATATCTTGCTTTATTATGACTAACTTTGTTTTGCAGGTCTACAAAGTCAAGGCCCTTGAAATCAAGTTGTGTCACAAAGAGCTCAGAACGACATCAAGGCCTTTGAAATCAGTTTCAAAGCCTTGAGATAGGTTTTTGCGAAAAGTTCTCATACTCTATTCAACCCCCCTTCTAGAGTATTTATATCCTTTATATTCACCTTACGGTTCTTCAATTGGTATCAAAGCTAGACTCACGCATATTGATTTGACCATCAGTGAGACTAATTATGAACTTTGTAGGTGATGGAGGATTTACTCAAGGAAGATCCACATTTCGACCACCACTTTTTTGTGGCAACAACTTTGCCCATTGGAGAGCACTAATGCTAATGTTTGTTATTGATCAAGACATGGAACTTTGGAGCATTATTCAAAACGACCCTAAAATCCCAACCACCACGGTTGAAGGAGTTCAAGTTACAAAGAAGGAAGCTGACTTCACACAAACCGACTTGGATAATTTTTCAAAGAACTACAAGGCCATGAACTTGCACTACTGTGGATTGGACACAAATGAATTTAACCGTGTCTCATCATGCAAGAGTGCTAAAGAAATATGGGACAAACTTGTTGTCATATACGAAGGAACAAGTCAAGTCAAGGAAACAAAGATCAGCATCTTCCTCAAACAATATGAGCTATTCAAAATGAACTCAAATGAATCAGTCAAAGAATTGTTCACAAGATTCACCGAGATCGTGAACAACCTGGACTCTCTTGGAAAAGTCTTTAAAAACGAAGAAAAAGTAAGGAAGGTTCTAAGGAGCTTACCTAAAGCCAAGTGGGGACCAAAGGTGACTACAGTTGAAGAAGCTCAAAATCTCACAATTATTCCTCTTGACGACCTTCTTGGAAAACTCATGACTCACGAGATGGTTCTTGGTGAAGAAGATGGAGAGCTCTCATCCAACACAAAGAACCTAACACTAAGATCTAAGAAGGATGAGTTACCATCAGAAGAGGAAGAAAGTGATGATGATGATGAGGAAGATCCATTTGCCTTGATCTCTAGGGGTCTCACGAAGATTCTTCAAATGAAGAAACAATTTGTAAACAATAAAAAATATTCACGAACATCACGACCTCGAGGTAAGTTTTCTAACTCTAACAAAAAAACTAAAGTTCTGACTTGTTTTGAATGTGGTGAAGCAAATCATCTCGTAAATGATTGTCCACAAAAGAAGTGGAACAACTTTAGGAAGAATGATCGAAAGAAAAAAGCTATGGTAGCTTCATGGAGTGATTCAAATTCCTCAAATGTATCAGAAGACGAAAAAGAACAAGCAAACCTTTCTCTTATGGCCGATCATAAAGAAGATCCAAATCACTATGTTGATAATGTGGTAAGTACCATTATCTGCCAACCTGAATCTAATGTTACACAATTCCTTAAAGACATAATCATATGTGATAAAGAACATAGGGTAAGGATAAGTTTCCTAAAAGAAAAGCTTCTCAAATAAGAGAAATGACTAAGTGATATGTCTCTCGAGATTGAAAATCTTAACATTGAAAAGTTAGACCTTGATATCAATATCAAGGCCTTGGAATCAGAAAATGTGATTCTCAAGGGCAATCTCTCTTCTCTCCATCGAGAATATATCGATCTAGAGAAAGAAAAGGTTGATCTAATTGTGACGTGTCAAGACCCGAAGGCTGCACTTATTCAATTCACGCGTTCGAAAATGGTATAGGTTATCATGTCAGTTTTTCCAGAAAAACAACTACCAATTTTGTCAAGGCTAAAGGAAATACTCATATGCCAACATATTTCTATTGTTGTGAAAAGGGTCACGTAAAATCAACATGTCCATATAGAAGAAATGATCCTTACATCATTAGAAACATTTATCCTCTATGTCTAAGGAAACAAGTTAAGCAAATATGGATACCTAAAGGTACTAGACCACCAAACATGATTAAGCCTAAATATGGACCAAACTATGTCATTTGGTCGACCCGGAAAGGTTGATGTTTGCTGTTTTGCAGGATATCACCAAGGTAAACGAGCATAAATGGATATTAGATAGTGGTTACTCACGACATATGAGTGGAAAAAGCTCACTGTTCTCAAATCTAAAGAAGCAATCATCTAGAACCATTACGCTTGGTGATAAAGGAAAGTGTGACATTATTGGCATCGGTAAAATTTGTTATAATTTATCTAACTTCATTGATAATGTATATCTTGTTGATGGTTTGAAGTATAACTTGCTTATCATCTCTCAAATATGTGATAAAGACAACAAGGTGATTTTTGATTCAAAAAAATGTGAAGTTCAAGACAAGACATCGGGTGATATTGTGCTTACAGATCCTAGATGTAACAGTGTTTATTCTATGAGCACTAACCAAGTTTCAGGAACTAAGCTAAAATGTCTTAAGGCCTTGACTGACAATCCAAGGCTTTGGCATAGAAGACTTGGTCATGTAAGCATGCATACAATGCAGGAGTTACTTTGAAAGGATATGGTACGTGGCTTGCCAAACCTAAACTTCAAGGTATATGAACTATGTAAGGCTTGTACACAAGGTAAGCGAACAAGAGGTTCATTCAAACCAAAGAAAGTTGTAAGTTCTTCTCGACCCATCGAAGTTCTACATATGGATCTTTATGATCCTATGCGTGTCAAATCTCCCAAAGGTAAACAATACATCCTTGTCATTGTGGATGATTTTTCTCGTTTTTACATGGATATCATTTTTACGAGAAAAATTTGAAGCCTTGTTTGAGTTTTCAAAATTATGTGAGGAGTTGCAAACTTTGAAAAACCTACCCATCGTTTCAATAAGAAGTGATCATGGTAGAAAATTTGATCAACTAAAGTTTGATTTATTTTGTGCAAAATATTGTATTTCACACAACTTTTCAGCTCCTAGAACTCCTCAACAAAACGGGGTTGTGGAACGTAAGAACCGCACCCTAGAGGATATGTCTAGGACCATGCTTTTAGAAAATAGTTTACCAAAACGTTTTTGGGTTGAAGCAGTTAATACTACTAACTACATATTGAATTTTTTATGTTTAATCCGCCCTATTTTGAAAAAGACTCCTTACGAACTCTTTAAGGGTAGAAAACCTAACAATTCCTATTTTAAACCCTTTGGATGTACATGCTTTGTCCATAACAATGACAAAGATAACCTTGGTAAATTTGATGCACATAGTGACGAAACAATATTCATTGGATATGCTTCAAATAGCAAAGTTTATCGTGTTTATAATAAATGTACCAAGATCGTTGATGGAAGTATCCTTGTCATATTCGATGAAAGCAATGATGGTACTTTGAGTGAAAGTTTTGCAGATCTTAATTTGAATCAACGTGAAGATCACAATTCTGATCGAGAAGAAGATCCTAAAGCCCAAGAAAAGAATATGCAAGAAAAGATTCAAGATACCGGAGAACAATCTCAAGACCTTGAAACGCATCTTCAAGACCTTGAAACAGAAAACTACGATGTCAGAACTCCGTTTCAAGGCCTTGAAACTCTGCTTCAAGGCCTTGATTTAGGATCCACGAACAATACTCCAGCGGTTCCTGAATCTAGTCAAGCATATGACCCCCAATCTTCAGGATCTGTTCCATCCTACAAACGAAGAAAATTTCAACATTCTTCATACCATCCACAAGAGAATGTGATCTCAGATCCAAACGCAGGAGTTCAAACTCGATCCAGAGTTAACAAACTATGTGCATTCTCGGCATTCGTGTCTCTTATTGAGCCCAAGAATTATGTTCAAGCTCTTCAAGAACCCGACTAGATCATTGCCATGCAAAATGAGCTAAATGAGTTTGAGAGAAACAAGGTTTGGACTCTTACATAGAAACCAAAACACCAATCCATCATTGGCACGAAATGGGTTTTCGAAACAAGTTGGATGAAAATGGAAAAGTCATTCGAAATAAAGCAGGACTTGTAACTCAAGGGTATAACCAAGAAGAAGGTATTGATTATGAGGAGACGTTTGCTCCGGTTGCCAGGTTAGAAGCCATACATATGCTGCTTGCTTTTGCATCTTTCATGAGCATAAAGTTATTTCAAATGGATGTAAAATGTGCTTTTTCTAAACGGCTTCTTAGAAGAAGAAGTCTACGTTGCTTAACCACCTGGTTTTGAAAATGATGAATTTCCGGATCATGTTTTTAAATTGGACAAAGCTCTTTATGGTCTTAAGCAAGCTCCCTGAGCTTGGTATGAATGATTGTCCAAGTATCTCCTTGAAAACAATTTCAAAAGAGGTTTGATTGACAAAACTTTATTTATCAAAACCAGAGGCAACGATATATTAGTAGTACAAATCTATGTTGATGATATATTATTCGGTGCTACTAACGATTCTCTATGCAAGGAATTTTCAGATATTATGTGTAGGGAATTTTTCTCAATCAAAGCAAGTATACCAAGGACTTGCTTAAAAAGTATAAGATGGATCAATCCAAGGTCGCAAAAACTTCTACGAGTTCTACAATTTCACTTGACCATGACAAAAATGGTAAAAGTGTTGTACAAAAGGAGTATCAAGGTATGATTGGTTCTTTGTTATATCTAACCGTTGGTCGACCTGGCATTATGTTTAGCGTGTGCATCTGTGCAAGATTTCAAGCTGATCCTAAAGAGTCACATTGGATAGCTGTGAAAAGGATATTTCGGTATCTCAATGGCACTAAGGATTTAAGGTTATAATACCCACGTCAAAGCTCATTTCACCTCGTTGGTTATTCAGATGCAGACTTTGTAGGCTATAAGGTCGATAGAAAAAGTACTTCTGGATGTTGCCAATTCTCATCCCTAATCTATTGGCACTCCAAGAAGAAAAACTCTGTCGCCCTATCCACAGCTGAAGCAGAATACATTGCTGCGGGAGCCTATTGCGCACAAATTCTATGGATAGTTGAACAACTTCGTGACCTTGGCTTTGATTTTAAAGGTATCCCAATTAAATGCAATAATACTAGTGCTATTTCGATCACTAAAAATCCTATGCAGCATTCAAGGACAAAGCATATCGATGTAAGACATCACTTCATATGTGATCATGTTGAGAAAGATGATGATTCGATTTCTTTTATATCAACTAACTTGCAGCTTGCAGATATCTTTACCAAGCCTCTTCCTGAGGAACAATTTAATTTTATTAGATTGGAGCTTGATATGTTGAACAAGGAAGCATTAACGTAGGGGGAGTAAACAAGTTTAATTGTTCCTACGCATGCAGCCCACTTTTCAATTTCAAGGGCCTTGAAATGGAATTCAAGGGCAACATTGAATATCACATATCTATTTAGGGGTTAATATCTTTTAGATATTATGATCTCTAAATTATTTTAAAAAAGGATTTTTAAAATGATTTCAAAAGTCTTTATTTTCAAATTCAAAGAATGTTTGAAAAGTTGTTACAAAATTTATTGAAAGAATTCTAATAAAAAATAATTCTCCCAAGATTTTGATTCTCCCAAGATCTTATTGAACCGATGATGATGTGATTTCTTCCCTTAAATAACACCTTTCTCTATTCTTAATTTCTTCCGCTTCAACTCCCTTTGTAAACCTTGTGCTTTACTCTTTCGTTTCCAAACACTGTTCATCTTCTCTCAAACATCATTCATGGCTTCCAAGAGATCTTCCATAGACGAAGCATCATCTTCTGCTCCCAAACGTCAAATGATTGTTCACCTCTCCTTTGATTTTGATTCTAGCTCTGACTCCTCATCTCCCATGGATGACATTGACATCTGCACAAAGACAGGCTTCCTATCGACATGGTTCGGGAACCATACTGTTGTCTAAAAATGACTTGATGGATTCCAAGGTAGAGAGTTGTGCATGTGCAAGTTGGTAGACCGGGAACTCTTTGTGTCTCTCGCCCTTCCTGGCCTTACTATGCTTCAAGCTAGTTCAATCTAGTTGATCTTCAATCCAGGGGAGATAGCTTACCCGAGGTTAACAAGACTATTCTTCGTCAATCTTACTGCACGAAGGGAAAGAGGCGAGCTAATTCTAGAATCGGTGGTCAAAGGTAAGAAAGTGGTTCTTTCCTCTCCAGTCATTGCTCAGATTCTAGGGCTTCCTACCTTTAACTCCTTCGACTATCCTAATTCGTCCAGAACTGTTAAACTGGCTAAAGAACAATTCCTTTTTCCCAACTCACTTCACAACCCACCTTGACATGTCTTACTCTAGAGGCCAGAATAGTGTGTGCCATACTTGTACGCTGTGTTGTCCAACGAATTAACAACCGGGATGTGCTAACCCACCCACTCTTTGCCTTCCTGTACCATGTGTTAAATGGGCTTGATGTTGATCTTCCGGGTATCATCTTAAATCACATGCTACACATGATAAACTCGCTTTGTGATACCCCTCTTCCCTATGCAAACCTACTTCCAAAGATTTTTTGGTATTTCTCTGTTGATTATTTTGATGAGAAACAATACTAAGTTGGTGAAGAACTGGATGAATCTTTTTTTGACAACATTGACATTAAAAGAACACAGACTGGTGAGTGGATTCTGAAAGATCAACCTGCTTGGAAGTTTATGAATGTACAAAGACTAGAAGCCGTGGAAAGAGGCATGGATTCTATGAGACATGAATTTTTGAACTTCAGATCCGAGATAACTGATTGATTGAATGAGTCACAAGATCTACTAGGGATCATAAATTAGAAGATAAATAAGATGTTTCATGTAAATGCTTTATCTCTTACAGCCGCAAACAGTATCAAGCCTTTAACAAAGAAGGATGGCCAAGAGATTACACAACAAGCTGAACAAGTTATGCATCAATGCTACAAAGTTGTGAAAGATCGTCCCATTTGCCAACCAACTTCTTGTAACATCTGGAATTTTTATTCTGGGTGTCGAGAGGTTTATCGATCTTCCCGCGTCAGCGGCTCAGTTTTCCCGCAGGCATGTTTGCTGAGTGCCGGGATTTATCCCCCAAAATCCCGTGCCAACCTTTATGTTTCCCCTTTTTTCCTTCCGGCCTCAGGTTGTGGAGTGAGAAGACATAGGAGACAGCTGACCCTTGGGTCTCCCCACCCCTTTATGCAACCTTCTTTAATCTCCCTCTCTCCTTACTCTTTCTTTTCACTCTCACGTTAATTCTTTCGCACTTCTCCTTCTTGTACTCTCTCTTCTTCCTTCTCCTTGGAAGATCTTGGTTAGGAATCTACAACCTTGAAGATTTGGATCTGTTGTGGTAAGCTCCCTTCTCCTCTCTTTTCTTTGCTGTTGTTTACTTCTCCTTCTTCTTCTCTTCACCTCCATGGCTATGGAGGAAGCTTTGAAGAGAGTTCGTGTGAACCCTTTGCATGTCCATCTTCTTAGCTTGCTTAGGTCGTGGAGAGGAGACTAAGACCAATGGATAGTGTTTGGAGAAGGTGATGACATGAATTATGTCACGCTAGGAAATAGCACAAAAAGCTTTACATTTATAAACTCGATCTAATCCCCTAAACTACCTAGCGAAACCCGCAGTGTACGGATCGTTATGTAGGAAGGAAAGTATTCCAAGGTCGAACACAAGGACTGAGGAAAAATCAAGTCATTTAATGATCAAAGATAGTGCAAATCTAGTCTAAGAAAAGAGAAAGAAATAAAGAAAGGAAAATGATGATATTTTTGGTTGAGTTTTTGTGGTGATCAAGCAAGGATCACAAATCAAGCAAGGTAATAAAACAAACTAACAACTCAAGCTAGCAAAACAAACAAGTGACACAAACACAAGATATGAGATAAAAGATAGAAAAAGAGGATTCTAGAGGTCAAGATTTCCGGTTATGGCATTGGACTCAAGCTTCTAAAGATTCTAAGGACAAAGCTGCGGTGTTGGGAAAGGGTGTTTCTCAAATGGAAGCAATTACCGGGTAAGTCTCTCGCTTCACTAATCCCGCACCAAACTCCTATTACCGGGTAAGTCTCAAGGAGGTAAAGTTGGGAATTCTACACAAACCGGTCACTACTTAAGGGGCAAACCTCTCCTTACCGGGTAAGTCTCGGAAAAGGTAAGTCTCAAGCAACAATCCTAGCACACTCAATCCAATAGCGGCTTGTGAGGCTCACTACTACCTAGAATTCATCATCTTAGGTATCTAAGATCGGAAATCACCGGGTAGGTCTCTTTCCTCACTTAGTTTGCTAGCCTTAGGTCACCCTAAGCTATATCATGCTCAACAAACACTAGGATTTCAACAATCTAACATCCTAACATACAGATTCATCAATTAAAGAGCAACAGAAGGAAAAATCGGGTGGATCATAGTAAAAATCGGCCGATTTACTATGAAGATCAGGTCGATTTTTATGTCTGAGTTAGGTTTTGTGCATACGAATCATCCTAAACTAACATATAAGTCCATTCTATCATCACCCAAGAAATAACCATCAATCCATCACTCCAGAATCACAACAAACTAGCCAATAACATGCATTTCAAGATCTAGAATCATCATACAAGCATACATGGAATCCATAGCAAGAAGATGAAGTAAGGAAATGAAAGCAATGAAACTTAGCTAGATTTGAGCTCAAAACAAGTCTTTCAACACACCAAATGTAGCTCCAAGTCGGATCTTACAACCTTCAACAATCTTCTTCACAAAAATCACTCAAATCTCACTATGAAATTGAAATCTACACTAATCTCCCTCAAGAACACCCACAAGGGTGTCTTGAAGAGAGCTCCCAATTGGAAGATTCTTTGGAAAGATGCTAGAGGATGTGGGAGAGGAGGAGAATCCCGAGTAACAGCTTGCAGGTCCACTTATATTCTCCACCAAGAGCAAGGCCGGACAAGAGATCGTGGGACACGTGGCTTAAGCTGTCAAAGGCCCAAAAATCGACCCAGTAGGAAAAATCGGCCGATTTTCCTGGGTGTAGGTCGATTTTCTTCAACAGAAGCATGCTATGATCGTCTAGCCATGAGTTGCTCCATTGCTTGCACCAACAAGGGTCCTTGTGTCCTTCATTGCTCCAATTATGTTCCTTCAAGGTCTCGGATATGTACCACCATGAGGCTTGACTCTCGAATGTATCGCTTAATGCCCAAAAGATCTCCGAAATACCTACAAAACCGACAAAAGTTCGTGTAGACGTCTTTTCTAGAAATATGCACGAAATGAGTGTAAACGTCGTGAACTAATGTCAAACCGTACATGAATAACGGGAAAAACTATCTAAATGTATGCCTATTCTAACATCATAAATCACGTTATCAAAATACCCCATACTTAAGATTTGCTCGTCCCCGAGCAAGATCCAACTATAGACTAAGAGATGACGTGATTTATGCATGCAGAAAAACAAAAAAAATCTTTTTGGAATTGTGCTTCTAACATTGGATCACCTTCATAGTCATGTTTCATAGCAATGGATAAGCAATCATGCATCAAATGAGTGAAGGCATGGAAAGACAATTATACTTAACTAGAAAGCATGCATGAGAGGTGAAAATGAAGAAGTCAAGATGATCATGAGTATATCCAATCTAGATCACTAAGTCTTACACACATGCAATTAGGTCACAAGGACTTAGGAAAGAAGAGGCTAAGAAACGTTGTGATTAGGTGGGAATTTTTAGGTCATGTGATGCTAATCCGGGAAAGGAACTAACTTCACAATTTCGTTTTTGCTCAACTTCCCAACAAGTGTATAATTTTCTCCAACTTTTCTTTGTTTTCTTTTCTTTTTCACTTATTTTTGAGACAATGGCATTGGTGTACAAAAGCCGAAACCTTGGTGATTAGCCGTCCTCGGGCTTTTTTATTTTTCGAGGTGCATCTACACCGGGCACACATACCAAAGCTCGTTAGGAGTATCGGTTTATTTGACTTTGGCAAGGCACAAACACCCAATTATGTGAATGGTGCCGAGTTACTCGTCATTTAAACCAACGTCCCCAAACCTATATTTTTTTCTACACTTTCACAACAAATTCAACACTTCATTCACAACATTCTTTCATCAACAACTTCACCCCACACTCGCTTTTCACACACATCAACACACTAGCATGCTCCTAGTCCCGGATGGGTCAAAAGAGGTAAAATATTTCATCAATTGAGGTGCTCAAACAACATGATCAAGATGAGAAGTAGAGAAAGATGAATTGCCTTAATCACTCCTAAATGATGTGCAAGAACTATTATGTAATTTCGAATTTCAATCCTCAATCCAATCAAGATAAACATTCATGATCACAATTCACACATAAGATTCAAGATAAGTACTTCAAGTCCACATATGCATTCATCTATTCAACACATAAGGCCATCCATAGCCAATTCACAAGACAATTTTCATTATAAGGGTCATTCCCAAGCTTAGAAGCACTAAAATTTTTAAAATTTTCTGATTTTTTTGGATTTTTCGAAATATGTATGTACAATGCAAGACATAATGAAACATGTGACAATATTAAACTATCCTAGATGCTAATCATGCAAGTGATCATGAAAACCCCACCCCATACTTAGAAACACATTGTCCCCAATGTGGAAACTAAATAAAGAAGTGAAAGAGAGTCCTCACAATGTAAAATTGGTGATGCTTTGGTATTTCGGTTCACATCGAATGATGATGGTGGATGATCGATCAAGGATGGTAGAGAGCTCTTGATGTTCATTGTGGTGTCGGAACCCGTGCTTGGCACCGCAAGCCGTCCAAGTTCCACGTCCGCTCCACCCATGCTTGATTGGAGATCATCACTTTCCTTGACAGAAGGAAAAATCGGACCAACTGCCTAGAAAATCGGCCGATTTCTGTTGAAGAACAGTCCGATTTTCTGGGTGTTTTCTTCCTCGTCCATGTGCTCGGATCTTGTACCTTCAGCAGTTCCATGAGGTTTTCACATGACCTCCAACATCTCATCACACATGACAATCAACAAGATCTAGCACCCAAAAACACAAAAGAAAAACAAAGCACACCAAAAGCAAAATCAAACAAAAACAAGAAAAATAAAAGGGAAAGACATGTACCAATGGGTTGCCTCCCATTAAGCGCTTCTTTAAGGTCATTAGCTTGACCAAACTCCGAGGATGTGTCAATCCACCTCAAATACCATGGTTTGCTTGAGGAGTCCAAGCAACCATCGCTTTCCGGCATCCATGATGACAAGCAAGGGCCACTTGATGCCCAAATAAGCTTTAAGTTCTCTCTTCACCGGTGAGTAGTAGACTCCTTCATCACCGCTCCCTTGATGATAGTGTGGAGTTGTAACCATAGGTGCCACCCCATACTTAGACAATTGGTACTCCGCGGTCACACCGGTGAGATGCTTGTCACCCTCATCCTCCATAATCCGAAGAAAGCCGATTCTTGGAAAGAATTCTTCATTGAGGTGCTCCATAACCATCATGGGTCCATCATGCTTGCCTCCATCATTCAACATTGGAGACTCCTTAGGAAAGGGACTCCAATCTTCGTGTGTACTCCGGGCAAGCAAGAAAGCATTGGAAGGAGTTGAAGTTAACTTAGGGTTCTCCTTCGTGAGCTCTTCAAGTGTGGTTCCGGGGTTGATGGCAAGGATGTCCGGGGGTGAGAATACTTCATTGCACTCCTCCAAAGGTGAAGGAGGTGGAGGTAAGCCTTGAAGGATGGTAGGATCTCCTAGCATAAGAGCATGCCTAATCTCCTCAATCTCCCTCCTCATTTGTTCTTCTCTCTCAACATTCAATCTTCTTGCATCCTCCAGGGCCAAATCCCTTAGCCACAATTGCTCCTGAGCTTCATTCAACTCTTTCTCAAGGTCTCTATTGGTTATGGTTGAACCGGGTAATTCTTGGATCTCCTCATGGTGAACCTCCTCTTGTTGAAATACTTCCTCTTCAAGCACCATGTGGGAACTCGAAATGGAAGCAAGATTGCTCTCTAGATCATCCATCTTCCTCAACATTTCTTCTAGCATTGACTCCAGTTGATCATTGTGAGGTTGATGGTGAGGTTCCACATAAGGCAATGTAGTCATGTGAGCTTGATCATGGGACTCATGATAGGCATTAAACTCCTCCCAATACTCAAACTCATCATGGAGAGGTCCTAGATCTTGGCTTTCCATCCACTCCTCATACTCCATGTTGTCAAGGTCGTCTTGGAGGTACAATCCGTCCATGGCAAACATGAAAAGGCAAAGACAAAAACAACACAAGATCAAAAGTAACAAGAAAGATAAACACTAAAAACGATCAAAAGCAAATGACTCAATCTAGACCAAGTCCCCGGCAACGGCGCCAAAAACTTGTCACGCTAGGAAATAGCACAAAAAGCTTTATATTTATAAACTCGATCTAATCCCCTAAACTACCTAGCGAAACCCGCAGTGTACGGATCGTTATGTAGGAAGGAAAGTATTCCGAGGTCGAACACAAGGACTGAGGCAAAATCAAGTCATTTAATGATCAAAGATAGTGCAAATCTAGTTTAAGAAAAGAGAAAGAAATAAAGAAAGGAAAATGATGATATTTTTGGTTGAGTTTTTGTGGTGATCAAGCAAGGATCACAAATCAAGCAAGGTAATAAAACAAACTAACAACTCAAGCTAGCAAAACAAACAAGTGACACAAACACAAGATATGAGATAAAAGATAGAAAAAGAGGATTCTAGAGGTCAAGATTTCCGGTTATGGCATTGGACTCAAGCTTCTAAAGATTCTAAGGACAAAGCTGCGGTGTTGGGAAAGGGTGTTTCTCAAATGGAAGCAATTACCGGGTAAGTCTCTCGCTTCACTAATCCCGCACCAAACTCCTATTACCGGGTAAGTCTCAAGGAGGTAAAGTTGGGAATTCTACACAAACCGGTCACTACTTAAGGGGCAAACCTCTCCTTACCGGGTAAGTCTCGGAAAAGGTAAGTCTCAAGCAACAATCCTAGCACACTCAATCCAATAGCGGCTTGTGAGGCTCACTACTACCTAGAATTCATCATCTTAGGTATCTAAGATCGGAAATCACCGGGTAGGTCTCTTTCCTCACTTAGTTTGCTAGCCTTAGGTCACCCTAAGCTATATCATGCTCAACAAAAACTAGGATTTCAACAATCTAACATCCTAACATACAGATTCATCAATTAAAGAGCAACAGAAGGAAAAATCGGGTGGATCATAGTAAAAATCGGCCGATTTACTATGAAGAACAGGTTGATTTTTATGTCTGAGTTAGGTTTTGTGCATACGAATCATCCTAAACTAACATATAAGTCCATTCTATCATCACCCAAGCAATAACCATCAATCCATCACTCCAGAATCACAACAAACTAGGCAATAACATGCATTTCAAGATCTAGAATCATCATACAAGCATACATGGAATCCATAGCAAGAAGATGAAGTAAGGAAATGAAAGCAATGAAACTTAGCTAGATTTGAGCTCAAAACAAGTCTTTCAACACACCAAATGTAGCTCCAAGTCGGATCTTACAACCTTCAACAATCGTCTTCACAAAAATCACTCAAATCTCACTATGAAATTGAAATCTACACTAATCTCCCTCAAGAACACCCACAAGGGTGTCTTGAAGAGAGCTCCCAATTGGAAGATTCTTTGGGAAGATGCTAGAGGATGTGGGAGAGGAGGAGAATCCCGAGTAACAGCTTGCAGGTCCACTTATATTCTCCACCAAGAGCAAGGCCGGACAAGAGATCGTGGGACACGTGGCTTAAGCTGTCAAAGGCCCAAAAATCGACCCAGTAGGAAAAATCGGCCGATTTTCCTGGGTGTAGTTCGATTTTCTTCAACAGAAGCATGCTATGATCGTCTAGCCATGAGTTGCTCCATTACTTGCACCAACAAGGGTCCTTGTGTCCTTCATTGCTCCAATTATGTTCCTTCAAGGTCTCGGATATGTACCACCATGAGGCTTGACTCTCGAATGTATCGATTAATGCCCAAAAGATCCCTGAAATACCTACAAAACCGACAAAAGCTCGTGTAGACGTCTTTTCTAGAAATATGCACGAAATGAGTGTAAACGTCGTGAACTAATGCAAACCGTACATGAATAACGGGAAAAACTATCTAAATGTATGCCTATACTAACGTCATAAATCACGTTATCAAATTATATACCATTATAATCATGCATATTGTAGAGGTTTTCCTCGATTTACTCCACATTTAGAGAGAACTTCTCTACCTTTTATGCTTTATTTAGTTATATTTCGGAAATGGAGGTCTACACGAGTTTTGGTTGAATTATAGGTAAATTGAGTGGAATTGAAAGCAAAAGTGGAGCAAGGAGCATCTAAAGTCATTAGGGAAGCTAAAGAACTCTTAGAGGAATCACAAAGAGCAAAGGAGTTGCGTAAAAGAAGCATGAGGAAGAGGAAGAAAACAAGCCAAAAGACGAGCACTTTCTGTTGAAGAAAATCGTGCCATTTACCAAGTAAATCGGACGATTTTTGGCATTAAAAATCGAACGATTTATAGGCAAATCGGCCAGCCCGATCTTCTTTGTTTTTCGGCCAAATGTAAAGACGACACAAAGCCCATCACTTTTGGGCTAGAGGAGTGTTTTGCCAAACGGACCATTAACAAGAAACTATAGGTTGGAACCCTAGGAAGGAAAACGAAGAGGCCGCAGCGGGAAATCTTTAGACGTGAGTGAGAGATTGATGATTCTTGGAGGAGGATTGAAGCACTTTGGCCGGGAAGTCAATCTTGATCATTGTTTGTGAGATTTCTTTGTTTCATTGAAATCTTTGTGGTTTTTGAACACGGATTTGAGTTAATTGAGAGATACATTGATCAGTTTTGAGATTTGTTTACAGATTTGAAAGTTATTGAATTTTTATTCAAGATTCGGATTTATTTGAATTATTTCACTCAATCCTTATTTTGATTTGATTTTGAAAATGGTTGGCTAAAACCATTTTGATTCTGGGGAGAATAGTTGATGATTAAGGCTTAGATGATGATAGACTGAACTCATTCAAACATTTGGACCCTAAGAGTTTAGATTTTAGTTTTGCGATAACAGGAAAATCGACCTGTTCTTGAGATAAATCGGCTGATTTATCTATGAACAACACGATTTATTCTTCTGACAAACTTTAATTGAATTAATCTTTAACCAAAACTAATCCTTGCCTTAATCCCAACCTTGTTTAACCTTTTTAACCTCTATTTGAGTGTATGAAGAGACTTCAAACTTGATTCTACATTTAATAGATTAAGATTACAAGATTTGGGTAATAGAGAGACTCAACATCCTTTATTAAGATTCTAAGTGTACTTTCTATTCTTTACCTTGGAGAGTCATATCCAGGGGTTTTAGATAGTTAGTTTGAACATAATTCTTGTCTTTAGATCTTTCTATATTGCAGCCTCAACAACCCTTATAGAGAGAACCTTTGGACTAGATAAATAGGTTTCGGAACTTCACCGTACGATATCTACCTTTGAACACATAAATCTTGGCAATATAAACTCTGTCCTTATATCCATAGAAGTGTCTTGAATCGAAAGCCGAAATCGGATACTTGAATCCTTGGAATCATTTCCCCCTTTATTAATCACAAAAGCTTTCGCATTTTCGCTAGATAATTGAATTTGAATTTACTCTCACCAAATCCCTGAGTTCGACTCTGGAATTCTTACCTTACTACAGCCGATCCGTACACTGTGGGTTCGCTTTGCTTTGAGTTCTAGATATAGGTATTAAGACTTTGACGCACACACTTTTCGAGCGAACAAGTTTTTGGCGCCGTTGCCGGGGATTTAGGCAAGACCAAATTCGGTTTTCGGTTGTCTAGCTTGAAAGCTCTTGCTCTTGTGATTTGATTAGTCTACTTGAGTGATCTTTGCAGGTTCTTTAGCTATATGAGAAAGACTAGATCCACTAAAGATCTAGTTCCTTTCGATCCCGAATTGGAGAAAACTTTAAGAAGAAAGTTGAAGGAAAAGAAAATGGCTGAAAACAACGAGAGAAACCTCCAGGCTGAACTGGACGAAGCTCAACGCCAACTTAAGTTGAGCGAGAAAGCACGTGTAGATGTTGAAACGAGTCATCAATTTCAGATTGATGAACTAAGGGCTATGATGTTGGACATGAAGTTGGAGTTGAATGATGCTAGGAAGAAGAAGAAAGTCAAGAAGCCAACCAAGTCCATTAGGAATGATTCATCCGATGATGAAGAACTCGATCCGGACATGCCGGAACTTGAGGAGATCGATCCAGTGATTCATCCTGTTCGAAACAACAAAAACCACCGGTTGTTTCTTGCTTCCTAGCTAGGGATGCGAGAGTTGCTAATGAAGGTGATGCACCCCGAACTTTCGGGCAACGGATGGATCCAATCCAGCAACCACGTCGTCTAGGTGTGGATTTCGGAGCTGAAGACATCCAAGAGTTTAGCTTCTCACCACAAGTTATCACCATGGTTCGCCAAAGTCAGTTTGGTGGAGCAAGTGCTGAATCTCCACATCAACACTTGCAGAATTTCGAGATTCTCATGGAGACTATGAAGCCAAAGAAGGTTACTACAAGCAATTACAAGATCAAACCGTTCTTCTTTTCTTTGAAGGACAAGGCTCTAGCTTGGTACCAAACACTTCCAGCTGCAAAGCTGGCCACATGAGAGGAATTATCTTCGGAATTCCTTACCAAGTTCTTCCCGCCATCCAAAACGGCGGAATTGAGAGGTAAGATAAATGCTTTTTCTATGAAGCCTAACGAAAGTTTGTTTCAATCGTGGGAAAGGTTTCAGGATCTCTTGTTGGATTGCCCAAACCACGGCATTTCAAAGTTGGAATTATTGGAGATCTACTATAAAGGATTGGATGTGGAAACACAATTCAACCTTCAATTTCCCTCTTGTGGCACATTCATGGACATGAGAGAGGATGACTCTTGGGACTTCATTGAGAAGCAAGCCCAAGTGATTGAGAAGTATTCCCACCGGAAGGTGGACCCAAATAGCCGGAATCAAGACGATCCAGGAGCTAAGTTGAACCAAGCTGCTCAAACACAAATATTTTCCCTCAATAATGAGATCAAAGAATTGAAGGAAGTACTCAAAACGATTCTTCAGAAGACTAAGGAGCAAGAAGCCAACTATATGGGAAGGGATAACAATCAAAGGAATGACTACTGGAACAACAACCGGAACTCAAACTGGAATAACAAAAATAGGAACTCCAATAGCAACAATTGGAGGTCAAATCAACAAAATCAAGGTAATCCTTATTCTCATGCTGAAAAAGCTCCAACATCTGCATCTTCTTCTACTCCCTTGAAAAGCCAAGAACAATCAAGTGGATCGAACAAACCCGATCCCATGCTGGAGACGATCCTAGGCAAATTACAAGGATTGGAGAGCTATATAACTTCGGTTGATAAAGCTCACAAAGCTTTGGAAAACCAAGTATTTAGCAAAGCCGGAGAAGTTCCAAGAGATCAAGGAAAACTTCCCGGGAAGACGGAAGATAACCCAAAGGGAAGGGTTATGGAGATCACTACTAGGAGTGGTGTAACAACTACCGATCCTCAACCTAAAGTATTTGAAACCACCACCAAAGAAGGAGAGGAAAAGGAGAAGGAAGATGTCTATGTCCCTCCTCCCGCCTACAAACCACCTCTACCATTTCCTCAATCTAGAGCGCGAGCGCGTTTAGATAAACACTTTGGTAAGTTTATTGAGCTAATGAGTAAGTTGCATATTAATATACCGTTTATAGATGCAATTTTAGGTATGCCAGCTTATGGGAAATTTCTCAAGGAAATCCTCTCTAACAAGAGGAAATTAGAAGACATTGGAGAAGTTAAGATGAGTATGTAGTCATCCGAACTCATCATGACTATGATAGAGAATATGCCACCTAAACTACGTGATCCAGGATCATTTTGCATACCCATCACTTTAGGAGAGGCTACTTATGATGCACTTTGCGACCTTGGAGCAAGTGTGAGCATCATACCGCTTGCTTTATGCAAGGCAGTTGGTCTAGGAGAGCCTAGACCAGTGAAGATAACACTCTATATGGCTGATCGTTCCACCACTAAGCCAGTTGGGATACTAGAAGACATTCCTGTAAAACTCGGTAAGTTTTACATTCCTATAGATTTTGTCATTCTTGACATCCCTGCAGATTATTCAGTTCCCATCATTCTTGGGAGACCATTCCTTGCAACATCCGGATGCATGGTGGATTGCAAGAATGGCCAGCTATCCTTCAATATAGGTGAAGAGAAAGTGGAGTTCGTACTCTCCTCTTTAATCAAGGAGCCAGCCTTGAGAAAAGATGTCTTTAACATCTTTGATGAAGAAGAGTCTAGAGAGGTGGTAAGTTCAATCCTAATGAAAGACCCTCTTCAAAAGGTTCTTAGTATGAGCATCATGGAGGAAGGAGTGGAACATGATTGCAATGAAGATGTGAAAGCATTAGAAGATGTAGAGGAAGAACCAGGAGCAGGATTTGAAGAGCTAGAATTAACCCCGGAAACTGTGAAAAAAATCGCCCTACACGAAATAGATCGTCCGATCTCTGAAAATGCAAGTTGATTTTTGACAACCGGAAGAAAAATTGACCCCGCAGATCGTCCGATTTTCTTCAAGGGGGTCGATCCAGTGAGAAATTCTCCGGATTCTACAAACTTGACTGCAGTTGTTCTCAAATCTGATGATACATCTTCCCCACCTTCAGAGGCTTCTCCCATGACATTAGAAGGTCATGAATCATCGGTCAAAGCACCTCCATCATTAGAATTGAAGCCCCTCCCTACACACCTAAGGTACGCATTTCTTGGCACTAATTCTACATATCCGGTTATAGTTAATGCGAATCTGAATGATGTTGAGCTAGAGAAGCTCATGAATGTTTTAAGGCAACATAGGAGAGCATTAGGCTATACTATTGATGATTTGGTAGGTATAAAACCTTCCCTATGTATGAATAAAATTTTAATGGAAGAGGACTACAAACCTTCACGTCAACCTCAAAGACGGTTAAATCCGGCAATGAAGGAGGTCGTGAAGAAAGAAATCTTTAAGCTACTTGATGCAAGTATCATCTTCCCTATTTACGATAGCAAATGGGTGAGTCCAGTACAGGTAGTACCAAAGAAAGGAGGCATTACCGTTGTTGCCAAAAAAACAACGAACTTATTCCCACAAGGACAGTTACGGGGTGGCGAATGTGCATTGACTACCGTAACCCGAACGTGGCTACTAGGAAGGACCACTTTCCCCATCTTTTTATTGATCAAATGTTGGAGAGGTTAGCCCAACACTCTTACTTTTGTTATCTAGATGGATATAGTGATTTCTTTCAGATTCCCATTCACCCGGATGATCAAGAGAAGACGACTTTCACGTGCCCTTGGGGTACGTTCGCCTATAGAAGAATGCCGTTCGGTCTATGCAACGCTCCAGCAACCTTCCAAAGGTGTATGATGGCAATCTTCTCCGAATACGTAGAGAATATCATGGAAGTCTTCATGGACGACTTTTCGGTATATGGTTGTTCCTTTGATGACTGTCTCTCTAACCTTTCATTAATTCTTAAGAGATGTGAAGATACTAACTTAGTTTTAAACTGGGAAAAGTGTCACTCCATGGTCACTGAAGGGCCTGTGTTAGGTCATCTAGTATCACAAAGAGGAATAGAGTTTGATAGAGCTAAGATAGAAACCATTTAGAAGCTACCTCCTCCTTCCTCTGTAAAAGGAATTAGAAGTTTCCTAGGACATGCAGGCTTCTATAGGAGATTCATAAAGGATTTTTCTAAGATTTCAAAACCCTTAACTAATCTTTTAATGAAAGACGCAACTTTCGAATTCTCGAAAGATTGTTTAGATGCTTTTTGCAGGATCAAAGAGGCTTTAATTTCAGCCTCAATCATCCAACCACCCGATTGTACTCTTCCTTTCGAGGTCATGTGCGATGCAAGCGACGTCGCTATAGGAGCCGTACTTGGACAGAAGAAAGATGGTCGCACTCATGCCATCTATTATGCTAGCAAGACGCTAGACGAGGCTCAATCAAACTATGCCACCACGGAAAAGGAACTCTAAGTTGTAGTTTATGCTTTTGAAAAGTTTCGTTCCTATCTTGTAGGTGCAAAGGTGATTGTCTATACAGACCATTCAGCAATTCGCTACTTATTCACGAAGAAGGATGCGAAACCAAGACTCCTAAGGTGGATTTTACTCTTACAAGAGTTTGATTTGGAGATTCATGATAAGAAGGGGTCGGAAAACTCCGTTGCTGATCACCTTAGTCGTCTTCCACACCTCACCGACGAGACAGATGAGCTTCCTATAGACGACTCATTCCCTGACGAGCAACTACACGAGATTGAAGAGTGTCTTCAACACATCTCAAAAGGTAATGATCCATGGTTTGCTGACATTGTGAATTACCTTGTTTGTCAGGAGATTCCCCCCGGACTTTCATATGCTCAAAGAAAAAGATTCCTTAAGGACGTCCGGCACTTCTATTGGAACGAACCTATTCTATTCAAAAGTGGTCCCGATGGCATATACAGGAGATGTATCCCAGAAGATGAGGTGGGAAGCGTCATCCGCCATTGCCATTCTCTTCCGTGTGGTGGACATGCTAGCTCCCACAAGACTTGTGCTAAGGTACTTCGTTCCGGTTTCTTTTGGCCTACACTATTCAAAGATGCGCAAAAATATGTTGTTGCTTGTGATGCTTGTCAAATGACAGGTAATATATCTAGAAGGAATGAGATGCCCCTCAGCAACATACAAGAAGTAGAGATTTTCGATGTATGGGGAGTAGACTTTATGGGACCCTTCCCATCTTCTTGCGGAAACCAATATATACTACTTGCCGTAGACTATGTCTCAAGCTGGGTTGAGGCAATCACTTCTCCTACTAATGATGCAATGGTAGTGGTGAAGTTCTTCAATAGAACGATCTTCCCAAGGTTTGGAACTCCCCGAACCATCATTAGTGACGGAGGAACGTATTTCACAGCCCGTCGATTTGAGACTCTATTGGCTAAGTATGGGGTGACCCATAAGATAGCTACATCATATCATCCGCAAACTAGCGGCCAAGTTGAGATATCCAATAGAGAGATCAAGGGCATTTTAGAGAAAACTGTCTCTAAAATAAGGAATGATTGGTCAATGAAGCTTGACGATGCATTATGGGCGTACAGGACTACCTTTAAGACACCTGATAGCATGAATTATAGTCTATGTTTTGGGACCTGTTTAGACATTTTATCTTCAATAATCTGCATGTTTGGATGTACATTATGTGATTATATTGTCATTTCATCTACCTTTGCGGGAATCGAGGTCTACACCAAGTTTCGTTGTAATCGTAGGTAAAATGGCACGTTTTGGACTAAAATGGAGCTAAAGGAGCTAAGGAGTCATTGGAGCTACATTCAGGAGCTTAAGGAAGAATCCAAGAAGCATGGAAATGGATTAGAGATTTACTTTGGACCAAATTTGAGAGATTTCACCTTCAGCTGAGAGTCACCTCGGTCAGCTACAGTACCATCTCGACCGAGGCGATCTTGAGGAGCGTCCCGACCGAGGCGAACACCTTGGATGCGGCGGGATATATTTTATTCTTGGCTGAGATCTTTTATTTTTGGAAGGAGAGATCTTATATTTTAGGCTGGATTTCTGGAAGGAAGATTATATATTTTAGGGAATTATTTATGAGAGGTGGATATATTTTATTAGGAAAATATCTTTTCAAGATATTTTATCTTTGGGAGGTAGTTTTCCTATATAAAGGGTTGGATTTTCCACAAATTCGACATCCGCTAACGGCTACATACAGCCCGCTACAGCTGGGAGATTGAAGAACCTTTTGGAAGGTTGAAGGGAGATTGAAGGAAGGAAGTTGATAGCTTTTATAGCTTTTGTGAAGGGTTTTGTAAGACTTTCTTAGATTCCCTTCTTTGTTGATTGTCTTGTTGGATTGTGATCCAAGGAACGCTTGTTTAAGTGATATTTGATTCAGTTATTGAAGCCTTTCTCTTAAGGTTTTTGTGTTCAATTATTCACTTTATTCCCTTATACTTGATTATTACTTTCATGATGATGATTGACTAATTTCTTTGTGTGATTCTAGGGTGATTGGCTAAAGTTTGTGGGAAAAACAATGATAGAATAATCTTAAATTCCAGTAGGACCCTGAAAGCTCGAGTCTTTATCCTTAACCCTAGAGTATCTCGCTCAGTCGATGAACATCTCGGTCGGGGTGGAATTCGTCTGACCGAGGTGACCTTTCTGATCCGAAACTGAGAGTTAAGTGTTAGAGTTTGCCAAATCCTATTCTTATTACACCTTTCCTGGTTCAATGCAAGCCTAGGATGAGACTTACCCGGTGATTCCTTTGTTTGTTTACCCAAGATCATAAGTGTAGGTAATAAAGGTTTATCCTTTATTGGGGTTTGAGTGTGCTTTCATTCCATCTTTGTGAGTTATCCTGAGACTTACCCAGTAAAGGTTGATTCTATTCCCTTAGGTGGTGTGTTGGTTTGAGGTTATAGTTCTTTTCCTTAATTCCTTGAGACTTACCCGGTAATAGGAGTTACGGTTTGGGATTAGTGAGTAGTGAGACTTACCCGGTGATCCATTCCACTTTAGTAACACCTTCCCTATGCAAAAATCTCAGCTTTGTCCGCTTATCTTTAGATCTTGAGTTGGAACCACAACTAGATGCTTTAATCCCTAGAATTGCATATTCCTTTAATTGACTTTTTATCATCTTTGATTGCTATAATTGCTTTTGTGGTTAGTAATTACATAGACTACCTATACTTGCTTAGGTTTCACCTAAGTCCTTGAGATCGACACCCCGGAATTTCTTGCTTTTACTACGATTGACCCGTACACTGCGGGTTCGCATCCTTGTTTTTAAGCATACATCTTGGGTTATAAATTTAAAGCTTGCACACACCATTTGGAGCGAACAAGTTTTTGGAGCCGTTGCCGGGGACTTGGTCTAGACCGAGCCGGTTGCGGTAAGCTTTTGGGGAGTTTGCCCCTGTTTCTACTAACCACTCTACTTGAGTGATTTTCGCAAGTTCTTTTTCTTAGGTTTATGCGAAGAACCCGCGCTGGGAAGGAAATCGTTCCCTACGATCCCAAACCAGAAAAGACGAACAAAAGACGCTTGAAAGAAGCTAAGATGGCCAATCAAGAGAACCGTGATCTTGAGGCCGAATTGAAGGAGACATTGGAACAACTACGACTCAGCAAAGAGGAATTGCCACTGGAAAAGGAAGAAACTCGCGTAAGGACGGAAGCGATCAAAGTAGATATGGCAGCTTTACGAGACCAATATCTACCTCGACCAGCTCCAGCTCCTTGACCGAGGCAGGACCCCGCTCCAGTTGCCGCGGCCGAGATACTTCCACCTCGGATACCAGTCCGAGATGCTCTTTTTGCAGGAATTCCGCAGACCCTAGGGCAGAGGATGAACCCTAATCAACAACTGAGGCGTCCAGGAGTCAACCTAGGAGATCCAGCGAACCATGATTATGAATTTCGACCGCAAGTTCTTTCCATGATTCGCCAATGCCAGTTTGGAGGGCTAGAGAGGGAGTCTCCGCATCAACATCTACAAAACTGTGAGATCTTGATGGAGACCTTGAGACCTTCAAGGCTGGAAAACAACAATTACAAGCTAAGGCCTTTCTACTTCTCTTTGAAAGATAGAGCGCTTACTTGGTATCAATCTCTTCCTCCAGGAAAAATCAATACTTGGGAGGAGATGACGACGGAGTTCTTGACTAAATTCTTTCCCTCCTTTAAGACCGCTAAAATGAGGGGGAAGATCAATGCATTCATTATGAAGGACAAGGAGAGTTTGTCCAAGTCATGGGAGACATTCAAAGACATCCTTTTGGATTGCCCACATCATGGGATTCCAAAGATAGAGTTATTGGAGATATACTTCAAAGGACTGGACGGCAACACCCAGTTCAACCTTCAACTACTATCCGCCGGCACATTCATGGACATGCCGATTGACAAAGCTTGGGAGTTCATAGAGAAGCAAGCTTTGCACATGGAGAAGTATTCCCACCAAGGAGCTGAAGGGGGTGTTAAAAGGGTCAACTTTCAAGAAGCTCCACAAAATAATGATCAACTCACCTCTTTGAAGAATGATGTGAAGCAGTTAAAAGACCTTTTGGTTGCTCAAACCAAGAAGGAGGATGAAGGATATCAAAATTCAAGGAATAACGGGTACCGGAACAACAACAACGGTTCTCGGAACAACAACTACAACAATGGGGGATCCAACAACAATAATTGGAGGGTAAACAACCAAAATTCGGGTAACCCTTACTCTAACTCCAATTCGAATGACTCCTCTAATCCTTTCCTCTCTTCTTTCTCTTCTTCTACTCCATTGAAGATTCAGGAGCAAGGATCGAGTTCGTCCCAACCGGAAAAGAAATATACGGTGCTGGAGGCAATCTTGATCAAGCTCAACTCTATGGAGACATCCATGACTTCATTTTCAAAGGCACAAAAAGCCTTAGAGCAAAAATTCTTTAACAAGGCGAATGAAGCGCCAAGAGATCCAGGGAAGCTTCCAACAAGGACGGAAAGCAACCCTAAGGGACAAATCATGGCAATAACGACGAGGAGTGGACTGAAAACTGCAAATCCAGTACCTCGACCGATGCTAGTACAGACGAAGACCACCTCGGTCCAAATACAGTCGAAGAACACTTTGGCCGAGGTGCCAACCGAGGTTGAGGCATAGAGAGCGTCGGACAAAGCTGAAGTTTATGTCCCACCTCCTGCATATAAACCACCACTTCCATTCCCCCAGTCAAGGGCCAAAGCACATCTAGACAAGCATTTTGGTAAGTTCCTTGACTTGATGAATAAACTACATATTAACATCCCTTTCCTTGATGCTATTCTAGGGATGCCCGCCTATGGGAAGTTCTTGAAAGAAATTCTATCAAGGAAGAGGAAGTTGGAAGACTTTGGTGAAGTAAGGATGACATCTAAATCCTCGGAGCTTATTCAAATCATGAAGGAGAAGATGCCACCCAAATTGAGAGATCCCGGCTCATTTTGCATTCCCATTCAAGTTGGGGATGTCACTTGCGAAGCATTATGTGATCTAGGAGCCAGCGTGAGCATCATCCCGTTGGAGCTATGTGTGAGAATCGGACTTGGAGAGCCCAAGCCGGTGAAGATACGGTTGTACATGGCGGACCGCTCCATCACCCATCCCATGGGCATTTTGGAGGACGTTCCGGTCAAGTTAGGTAACTTCTATTTACCTATAGACTTTGTTGTACTTGACATTCCCGCAGATTATCCCGTTCCTATCATTCTCGGGAGGCCATTTCTAGCAACTTCGGGTGGCAATGTGGATTGTAAGAACGCCAAGTTGCAATTCAACATAGGCGGCGATCAAGTTGAATTTGCATTGCTCACGGCAATGGAGGGATAACATCTAGGAGATGATATCTTCAACATCTATGATGAAGAAGAATCAAGAGAATTGGTGAGCTCTATCCTTATTAATGATCCACTTGAGAGAGTTATTAGCTTTATCTTAATGGA
The DNA here is from genome assembly GCA_033239125.1 of Fagopyrum homotropicum. Taxonomy (NCBI): domain Eukaryota; kingdom Viridiplantae; phylum Streptophyta; class Magnoliopsida; order Caryophyllales; family Polygonaceae; genus Fagopyrum; species Fagopyrum homotropicum. The sequence continues at coordinate 67,490,064 of BSWB01000003.1, forward strand.
GGAAGGTATAAAAGCTTCTTGTGATGCAGATATACGGAGCCTAAAGGCGCTGGAAGAAGATCCAGAAGCTAAATTTGAGAAACTAATCCAGGAGAAGAAGATCTCTAGTTTCGGTCCCAGTTGCAAGACCTCGACCGAGGAACTTTCTGGACCAAGCGAGGTGACTGAAGAACATCTCGGTCAACCTCTCTGTGCCTCGACCGAGATCGAAAGCGAAATGATGTCAACTGAGAATAACAAACCTCTTACTCCCTTTTCTGACATTCATCCTCAGTTGGCGGAACACTTTCTCCACCCAATATCTGATAACAAAGGACCTTGGTATGCTGACATTGTTAATTATCTTGTTTGCCAGGAAATGCCACCTGGATTGACGTACGCTCAAAGAAAGAAATTCTTTAAAGACGTACGCCATTACTACTGGGATGAGCCGCTGCTATTTAAGAGAGGACCGGATGGGATGCTTCCAAGATGCATTCCGGAAGATGAAGTTACTAGCGTCATACGACATTGTCACTCACTTCCTTGCGGAGGGCATGCTAGTGCTCACAAAACATGCGCCAAGGTATTATGTTCCGGATTCTTTTGGCCTACATTGTTTAAGGATGTGCAATCGTTTGTTGTCTCTTGTGATGCATGCCAAAGAACAGGGAACTTATCCAGGAGGAACGAGATGCCACTCAATAACATATAGGAGGTTGAGATCTTTGATGTATGGGGGGGTAGATTTCATGGGACCTTTCCCATCATCCGGAGGAAACCTCTACATTCTCCTAGCTGTTGACTACGTCTCTAGATGGGTTGAAGCCATTGCCTCTCCCACTAATGACGCCATGGTGGTTGTGAAGTTCTTTAACAACACTATCTTTCCACGTTTTGGGACTCCACACATCATCACAGCGATGGAGGGACGCATTTCATCAACCGGAATGGGGTGACCCACAAGGTAGCAACCCCTTATCACCCTCAAACTAGTGGATAAGTCGAGATCTTAAATAGAGAAATTAAAGCAATATTGGAGAAGACCGTCTCTAGGACGAGGAAGGATTGGTCCATGAAGTTGGACGACGCTCTTTGGGCTTACAGGACCGCATTCAAGACTCCTATTGGTACCACCCCTTATAATTTGGTATATGGGAAGTCTTGTCATTTGCCCGTTGAGTTAGAACACAAGGCGTATTGGACAATCAAATGGTTGAACTTCGACATCAAGGAAGCCGGTGAGAAGCGGCTATTGGATATCAATGAGCTGGAGGAGCTGTGTTTGAATGCTTATGAGAATGCCAAGATCTATAAAGAAAGGAAGAAGAAATGGCATGACAAGCGTATCATTCCTAAGGAGCTTAAAGAAGGAGACTTAGTTCTACTCTTCAACTCCCGCCTCCGCCTCTTCCCAGGTAAGTTGAAATCTAGATGGACAGGACCTTACGTTGTGAAACATGTTTTCCCTTATGGTGCAGTTGAGATTTGGGGAGAAACAAGTGGAAGCTTCAAGGTCAATGGTCATAGACTTAAGAAATACAAACCGGAAATCCCGGTTGAGGAGGTTGCACCACTATACCTTGTTTGAGGATACCGTACGGTCCAACTAGTGACCTTAAATCAAGCGCTTCTTGGAAGGCAACCCAAGGTATTGCTTTCTTTTCCCTTTTTCTAGTCTAGCTTTAGATAGTTTGCTTTTGCTTTGTTTTGTTTTGTTTTTGGCGTCCTGGAGAGAAAACAGGTGACATCTAAGGAAGGAATACAACCCAGGAGCAAAACTGGAAGGACAGAAGTTCGAGAATTTGAGAAGACGGAGTCTGACTAAGACACATCTCGGTTGCTATCACAGCACCGCGACCGAGATGATTCTTGAGCAACCGAGGCGACTAGGTTACTGAAGATCCACCTCGGTCCGTACACTTCGGTCCAGTCGAGACCATCTCGACCGAGGTGACAGTAGTTCCAGAAAAGGGTATAAAAGGGGGCTGAGATTTCTCTCTCCTCCCTCTATCCCTCTCTCGACCGAAATGAAATTTTCGCCTTGCTTCTCTGATTTTTGCCCGTTTTCGACGATTCTCGCTTCCAAACTGCAAGGAAAGGGTAGAGGATCGATTTGCAACCATCAATCTGCAGCAAAAACGCACCGAATCGACCAAATCTGGGGTAAAATCGAAAAAACCCTAACTCCCTCTTCTTCCACTAATTTCATTCGATTTGGGCTTTGGTTGCCCCTGCATTGTGCTGAAAAAGGATTAAGTACCCCATAGGAACAATTGGTAGTGATATCGGGGGAAAAGAACTGGATTTTTGAGTGAAACGATCGCACAACGCTTTGTCTCGGTCTAGTCGGCCTGTGCCTCGGCCGAGTTGTTCCTGAGAGTTGTCAGAGTGACCGAGGTGGTCTGACAGAGTACAGAAAAGATGAGTGCTGATAGGCAGTTAGTTTTGAGAGACAGATCTTCTCCTTCTCCTTCTTCTTCTTTACGCCGCTCTAGACCGGTGATTCCAGGGAGCGGATTGTCTTCCACCCGGCCTTTAGACATTCTCACAGGATCTTTAGTGAGACTCTTCTGGTTCGTACTGAGACGCCCCAGAAGATCAGACAGGGTGAGCTTCTGAGTTTGTACTGCATGGTGACCGGAGGAGTTCCGGACTTTGGAGTGATGCTGGCTGAGGATCTCCACAAGATAAAGGTGAAGGCAAAGGGAGATATCTGCTGCGGAGGAATAGTGACTCACATTGCGAGTTACATGGACCTCGATCTGAGCGCATGCACTATGGTGGCGGCTGCCAAGCCGCTCGGGCTTCAGGAGATGATCACTCGGAGGATACTGGTTCCTCGCGGTCTTACTACGCCATATGTGGCGATGCCCTGGGAGTAGACTGCACCCCAGGATATTAGGTGGTCAGCTCAGTTCTTTGTTTATGACCCGCATTACTGGCAGACCGCATGGATTCTGCTTATGGAGGATGCTAGGGACGCAGTAGCTCAGAGACAAGATCAGGATGATGAGAAGGATGAGGCTGATGAGGATGAGGATGGCGGTGCTGCCATGGATACAGGCACAGATACAGCTGGGACTAGCGTGCCAGTCGTCGATCTGGACGACGACGAGACAAAGGAGGAGCCAGCTACAGCAACGGCCCGTCCAGCCAGGCGTAGGGTACGCAGACAGAGGGATCCAGTTGCTCACTGGCGGATCGATGATCTGACGGATCAGGTGATAGATACCTACGCCGCCTTATCCCTGGACATTAGAGAGATGCAAGAGAGAATTCATTACCAGCACGTGATGGTTGAGATTCAGTTTCAGCATATCATGGGCTATCCATTTTACCCATCTCAGTACCCGTATGTGCCACCACCACCACCACCGGATTGGGATTAGATGCTTGAGAGCTTGCAGGATTTCTTTATTTATTTATTATGCAGCTCAGCTTTATTCGGTGAGTATTCTGTTTTCTTAGACTTATTTGACCCATTGGGACAATGTGTCCCAAGTATGGGGTATGTGGGTATATATTTATTTGACTTATATGGATGTATGACTTGACTCTTGATGGATATCTACTGTTTTATTTTGCTCTATGTGATTATCTGAGACTACATGCATGCATACAAGTTATTTTATTGAGAAAAACGTCAAAAATTGGTTTGAAAAAAAAAAATTTTATTGACCTCGACCGATGTGACTCTGACCAAACGAGGTGCTTCACCTCGGTTGACTTAGAACATCTCGACCGAGGTGGTTTAACTGAGACAGTTTTCGAAACGATTTTTGTGCTTCTTATCTGGATATGACCTCAGTGATGATTTTGTTTGCTGATTGGTTTTGAATTCTTTATATGTTTGAAAGGTTTTATGATATGTTTAAGATGCTAAATACTTTGTTTGAAATTTATGGCATGTTTAATACTTTGTTTTTATCAAAATTATGTTGAATTTGAAGGTTGACACCACATGATGAGTTCTCTCACTTTCTTCCTGGAAGACCAAGGCATTTCATTCTCTTCTCTTCTTCTTCTTGATCATGCTTTAGCCCCTCATATACATATTTGCCTCCCTTTACCCATCCGAGAATTTGGAAGCAAGCAAATGAAAAGCAAGTGAAAGAAAAGTGGAGATGTTGGCTGAAAGTTAGAAAGAAACAAATAGGTTTGGGGAAGTCAATCATGATGATGAGTAACTCGGCACCATTCACATATCCGGGTGTTTGTGTCTTGCCAAAGTCGGATTGAGCGATATTCCTAACGGGTCGTGGTATGTGCATCAAGGGTTTGAGGCATCTCGAGAAATTGATGATTGCTAATCTCCTAGGCTTCGGTTATTGTGCACCTTTGTCCATGCATCCCAAAAAGTAAAGTAAAAAGTAAATAAGCAAAGCTTATTGGTGGAAGATGTTGAAGTTCAAAGGAAGTAAAGTAAAGATCCTTTTCCCGGATTCTAGCACCACATTCCCTATATACATCCCACCCTCACACGTTTCTTGACCTTCTTTTGAAAGCCCTTGAGACCTCGAGCTTGTTGATTGACTTAGTGGTTTAAACTGGATTATACATGATTAATTTCGATACTTATGACTTATTATGCATTCTATGATTTTATGCAAAGATGAACAACTTTCTTATGTTTATAAAATGTTTTGAGCATATTTTGATTTTAAATTCCAAGAAGCATTATCTTAGAGTGATCTATGATTGTAGCACACCACTAAAATGTTTTGAAATACTTTTCATTGATCTTCATGACTTATAATCCACTCTATCTTGTATTTCAAATTTGGAACTTGCTTGGGGACAAGCAAGGGCTAAGTATGAGGTATTTTGATAGCATGAATTATAGTCTATATTTTGGGACCTGTTTAGACATTTTATCTTCAATAATCTGCATGTTTGGATGTACATTATGTGATTATATAGTCGTTTCATCTACCTTTGTGGGAATCGAGGTCTACACCACGTTTCGTTGTAATCGTAGGTAAAATGGCACGTTTTGGACTAAAATGGAGCTAAAGGAGCTAAGGAGTCATTGGAGCTACATTCAGGAGCTTAAGGAAGAATCCAGGAAGCATGGAAATGGATTAGAGATTTACTTTGGACCAGATTTGAGAGATTTCACCTTCAGCTGAGAGTCACCTCGGTCAGCTACAGTACCATCTCGACCGAGGTGATCCAGAGGAGCGTCCCGACCGAGGCGAACACCTTGGACGCGGCGGGATATATTTTATTCTTGGCTGAGATCTTTTATTTTTGGAAGGAGAGATCTTATATTTTAGGCTGGATTTCTGGAAGGAAGATTATATATTTTAGGGATTTATTTATGAGAGGTGGATATATTTTATTAGGAAAATATCTTTTCAAGATATTTTATCTTTGGGAGGTAGTTTTCCTATATAAAGGGTTGAATTTTCCACAAATTCGACATCCGCTAACGGCCGCATACAGCCCGCTACAGCTGGGAGAGTGAAGAACCTTTTGGAAGGTTAAAGGGAGATTGAAGGAAGGAAGTTGATAGCTTTTATAGCTTTTGTGAAGGGTTTTGTAAGACTTTCTTAGATTCCCTTCTTTGTTGATTGTCTTGTTGGATTGTGATCCAAGGAACGCTTGTTTAAGTAATATTTGATTCAGTTATTGAAGCCTTTTTCTTAAGGTTTTTGTGTTCAATTATTCACTTTCTTCCCTTATACTTGATTATTACTTTCATGATGATGATTGGCTAATTTCTTTGTGTGATTCTAGGGTGATTGGCTGAAGGTTGTGGGAAAAACAATGATAGAATAATCTTAAATTCCAGTAGGACCCTGAAAGCTCGAGTCTTTATCCTTAACCCTAGAGTATCTCGCTCAGTCGATGAACATCTTGGCCGGGGTGGAATTCGTCTGACCAAGGTGACCTTTCTGATCCGAAACTGAGAGTTAAGTGTTAGAGTTTGCCAAATCCTATTCTTATTACACCTTTCCTGGTTCAATGCAAGCCTAGGATGAGACTTATCCGGTGATTCCTTTGTTTGGTTACCTAAGATCATAAGTGTGGGTAATAAAGGTTTATCCTTATTGGGGTTTGAGTGTGCTTTCATTCCATCTTTGTGAGTTAGCCTGAGACTTACCCGGTAAAGGTTGATTCTATTCCCTTAGGTGGTGTGTTGGTTTGAGGTTATAGTTCTTTTCCTTAATTCCTTGAGACTTACCCGGTAATAGGAGTTACAGTTTGGGATTAGTGAGTAGTGAGACTTACCCGGTGATCTATTCCACTTTAGTAACACCTTCCATATGCAAAAATCTCAGCTTTGTCCGCTTATCTTTAGATCTTGAGTTGGAACCACAACTAGATGCTTTAATCCCTTGAATTGCATATTCCTTTAATTGACTTTTTATCATCTTTGATTGCTATAATTGCTGTTGTGGTTAGTAATTACATAGACTACCTATACTTGCTTAGGTTTCACCTGAGTCCTTGAGATCGACACCCCAGAATTTCTTGCTTTACTACGATTGACCCGTACACTGCGGGTTCGCATCCTTGTTTTTAAGCATACATCTTGGGTTATAAATTTAAAGCTTGCACACACCATTTGGAGCGAACAACACCAATAGGTACGACTCCATATAATCTCGTTTATGGTAAAATCTTGTGATCTTCCTGTAGAGCTAGAGCATAAAGCATATTGGGCTATCAAGTGGCTCAACTTTGACATAAAAGAAGCCGGAGAGAAGCGACTCTTAGATATCAACGAGCTGGATGAGATCCGGCTAAATGCGTATGAGAACGCAAAGATCTACAAGGAAAGGACGAAGCGATGGCATGATAAGCATATCATTCCAAAGGATCTGAAAGAAGGAGATCAAGTCCTTCAATTCAACTCAAGACTTCGACTATTCCCAGGTAAGCTTAAATCCCGTTGGACAAGACCTTATGTAATTAAACGAATTTTCCCCCATGGTGTAGTTGAAGTATGGGGTGAACAAAGCGGAAACTTCAAAGTTAATGGCCAACGGTTGAAGAAATACACACTGGAAGCTCCGGTTGAAGAGATAGCTCCTATCCTCCTCCATTAAACACAAACCATGCACCGTCCAGCTAAAGACTATAAATCAAGCGCTTCTTGGGAGGCAACCCATGATAGTATAATTTTTTTTCCCTTCTTTCATCACTTAGTTAGCTTAGTTTAGTTGTTTTGTTTCTTTTATTTCCGCTTTTGTTTGTTCTCGATTCACTCTTGGTTTGTCGTGTCATTAATCGCAGGAAATTAGGTGCAAATTGAGAGATCAATGAAATGAGGGAGCATAATCTAGTTCAAATCTCGATTTTCAAGAAGAACAAGGAAGGAAATCGAGTTACACAAAGCAAATCGTTCGATTCAGGAACAGAGCACGTCGATTTTTGAGAACAGGGAGAAAAATCGACCCCCAGATCGACCCCCCTTATTAAATCGTCCGATTTTTCTTTGTGTTTAGAGAAAATGGTAGAAATTGCCCCGACAAAAAAATCGCCTAGAAAAATCGGACGATTTTCTTCATTAAAACTCAAGCCTATATAAAGACTTCAACACTCGATTCCCTCATTTCACACAACCTCCATTCCCAATTTCCTTCTCTCACAAGATCTGAAAATCGCCCACCCTCTAAATTCCTCAATCCTTAATCGTTCTGAACGATTCTTGGCCCTAAACTGAAGCATTTTCAACAAGGAACTAGAATCTAGCAACAACAAGCTCGGCAATTGACTCATTCATCCGGAATTCAGGTTTTTCGTTCCGAAACCTAAGTTTTTCATTCGAAATTGACTCTTGCCTAGAAAGTGTTTGTTTGCTGCGATTGATTGAGGGGTTTGCTTAGGAATTACTATAGGAGACTGTATGTGGTGATAGTTGAGTCTGAACTTTACAAAATTGTGAGAATCGTTGAAATCGACAGAAAAATCGACCTAACCCAGAAAAATCGGACGATTTTTGCCAAAAACAGGTCGATTTTTAGTGACAGAAATGGATGCCTTGAAGAGAATAACTAGAAATGCGGGGAAGAAGAAGGGATCTTCTTCCAAAGCCCCTCCCCCACCTCCACCACCCTCTCAAACCATTCCAAAGCTTCCACCTCCCACTTCCAAACACAAGAAAAGATATGAACGTATCTTAGATCGCCCATTCATCCCTCCTCGATACATTGTGCTAGATGACTTAGATTCTTTGTTTGTTCGAGAGGATGTGGACATGATGTTAGATAAGGCTGGGCTGAGTCAGTTTGCTATGATTAGAGAAGATGCTTACACCGAGATCACCTTAGATTTCCTAAGCACATTTGAGCATGACCCTAGAGAGAGGGCGGTCTCTTTCCGTCTCATGAACCGCAACCATGCTATGAGTATTGATGACTTTGGAGATTTGTTTGGTTTCTCTTACTCTAATGCAGGCACATTTGCGAGAGGAGTAAGCGCTAGCGCTTTTTGGGAAACCATTTCGGTGGGAGAATATGGAGGAGATAAGTGGAGACCCGGAAATTCAAAGGAGGCTAGTATGTACAACCTCTCCTTTAAGGTAGTGCATAGGATCCTTAGTGAGTGCCTATTTGCTCGTACGGAGACCCCACAGAAGCTCAAGGCTGACGAGCTCTTCATCTTATACTGTATGACATGCACTACCGTCCCCGACATCACCTCCATGCTTGCTGACTATCTAAGAAAGATAGCCAACAAGGCTAAGGGTGACATTTGTGTTGGAGGCCTTGTCACTCATGTGGCTAAGGCATTGGAGTTAGACTTCTCGGGTTGCACTCTAGTTGAGAGTGCCCAGCCCTTAGGTTCACAGAGATTGGTTGTTCGACAAGTTTTGATTCCTCGAGGGAGAGGAACCCTTCATGTGCCCATGCCATGGGCAAAGGATCCAAAGAAGAAGCCATCCGAGATCATTTGGAAGTCCGAATACACTATTCGGAACAAGAGGAATAGGAAGGAGACGTTCGAGTTGATGCTTGAGGAGATATCTCCTCCTTTGTATTATGATGATGATGCAGGTGACACTGAGGATGAGGAGGATGATGAGGATGGAGCCCAGGGGAACATGCTCGAGTTCGAGAGTGACACTCATAGTGGTCATGCCATAGATGCCATGGATACCGACACTCATGGTGTAGGACCTAGCAGGACTAGTAGAGGCACTGAGGAGACAGAGGACGACATGCAGCCACCTCACCACTCTTTTGCACATGCCCCAGGCCATGGACGAGGACGTCAACTTCCCCGCCACTTTAGAGACTTAGTCTTTAGCTTCCAGAGCCTTCGCACCGACTATCACACTCTCCACACCGACTATGATACCTTGAACACTCAGTTCAAGGAATACCGGTAGGAGACGGACGCTAGGCACTCCTCCTACGACGGCCAAAATGAGAGACTTATACTACCATCAGTTCGGCCACTTCTATGATCCTAGTTCACCGATGTATTCGTATCCTCCACCTCCACCACCACCGACCGAGGATTGAGCTTCCACTTCTTTTACATTGTAAGTATTTTTCTCCTTCTTATACTTGATTTTCACATTGGGGACAATGTGGATGTTAAGTATGGAGTGGGGGTACTTACAATATCTTTTACTTCATCTTAGCACTATATGCACTTTACACTACTTTTGATGATTTGGCTTGTAATAACTCTTACGCTACTTGCTTTCCACTATGACATTTGCATTTGCATGATCTTTTTCAAATTTTATGACTTTTCAAAAATTTTTTGTGCTTCTTATGATGGAAATGACTTCTATGATGAGAATTGTTATGTGAATAGGCAAAAAGATGACTTGGTTATGTTGAGATTTTAATCTTAGCATGAATGAACTTTCTTTTATTGTTTGAACACATGAATGAATTATATGATCTAGATGTTCTGATAAGAGAATGAAATAATGGTTGAAGCTATAATATAAGTTCTTTTGCACCATATGAGAATGACCAAGGCAATTAACTTCTTCAACATTCATTTCTTATTCATGCTAGCTCCTCAATGAAATATGTGACCCTCCTTTTACCATCCGGGAACTAGGATAAGTGGTTGAAAAAGGCATGTTTGATGTGGGAGGGCCATGAAAGAAAAATGCTTGCATTCAAAAGTATAGAAAAATTGTAGGTTTGGGGAAGTCAATCATGATGATGAGTAACTCGGCACCATTCACATAGCCGGGTGTTTGTGTCTTGCCAAAGTCGGATTGAGCAATATTCCTAACGGGATATGGTATGTGCATCAAGGGTTTGAGGCATCTCAAAATTGAGAAATGCCGATCTCCTAGGCTTCGGTTATTGTGCACCTCTATCCATACTCTCAAAAAGTAAAGTGGAAAGAATGCAAAGCATGTACAAAAAAAAAAGGAGAGTAAAGTTCTTGAAGGTATTATGTTGTTCCTCTTTCCCGGATTAGCACCACAATTGCCTAAAAGAAATTCCCTCCTTTAACACGTTTCTTAGACTTTTTCTTTGCTTAGAAGACCTTGAGACTTTTATGCATGTATTTAAGACTTCAAGGCTTAGAAGACCTCGAGGAAGAAAAGATAGTTAATCCATGTTATTGTTATCATTGATGCATGACTTGTCTTCCTATGCCTTGAAACATCACTTTGAGAGTTATCCAAAAAGAAGAAACACTATTGAAAGAAAAGTTTTTGAGTTTTCATACATGTGTAATTCATGACATCTTGTATTCTAAATTTGAGTCTTGCTTACGGATAAGCAAGGGGCAAGTATGGGGTATTTTGATGGCATGAATTATATACCATTATAATCATGCATATTGTAGAGGTTTTCTTCGATTTACTCCACATTTAGAGAGAACTTGTGTACCTTTTATGCTTTATTCAGTTATATTTCGGAAATGGAGGTCTACACGAGTTTTGGTTGAATTATAGGTAAATTGAGTGGAATTGAAAGCAAAAGTGGAGCAAGGAGCATCTAAAGTCATTAGGGAAGCTAAAGAAGTCTTAGAGGAATCACAAAGAGCAAAGGAGTTGCGTAAAAGAAGCATGAGGAAGAGGAAGAAAACAAGCCAAAAGACGAGCACTTTCTGTTGAAGAAAATCGTGCCATTTACCAAGTAAATCGGACGATTTTAGGCATTAAAAATCGAACGGTTTTATAGGCAAATCGGCCAGCCCGATATTCTTTGTTTTTCAGCCAAATGTAAAGACGACACAAAGCCCATCACTTTTGGGCTAGAGGAGTGTTTTTCCAAACGGCCCATTAACAAGAAACTATAGGTTGGAACCCTAGGAAGGAAAACGAAGAGGCCGCAACGGGAAATCTTTAGACGTGAGTGAGAGATTGAAGATTCTTGGAGGAGGATTGAAGCACTTTGGCCGGGAAGTCAATCTTGATCATTGTTTGTGAGATTTCTTTGTTTCATTGAAGTCTTTGTGGTTTTTGAACAAGAATTTGAGTTAATTGAGAGATACATTAATCAGTTTCGAGATTTGTTTACAGATTTGAAAGTTATTGAATTTTTATTCAAGATTCGGGTTTATTTGAATTATTTCACTCAATCCTTATTTTGATTTGATTTTGAAAATGGTTGGCTAAAACCATTGTGATTCTGGGGAGAATAGTTGATGATTAAGGCTTAGATGATGATAGACTGAACTCATTCAAACATTTGGACCCTAAGAGTTTAGATTTTTGTTTTGCGATAATAGGAAAATCGACATGTTCTTGAGATAAATCGGCCGATTTATCTATGAACAACACGGTTTATTCTTCTGACGAACTTTAATTGAATTAATCTTTAACCAAAACTAATCCTTGCCTAAATCCCAACCTTGTTTAACCTTTTTAACCTCTATTTGAGTGTATGAAGAGACTTCAAACTTGATTCTACATTTAATAGATTAAGATTACAAGATTTGGGTAATAGAGAGACTCAACATCCTTTATTAAGATTCTAAGTGTGCTTTCTATTCTTTACCTTGGAGAGTCATATCCTAGGGTTTTAGATAGTTAGTTTGAACATAATTCTTGTCTTTAGATCTTTCTATATTGCAGGCTCAACAACCCTTATAAGAGAACCTTTGGACTAGATAAATAGGTTTCGGAACTTCACCGTACGATATCTACCTTTGAACACATAATCTTGGCAATATAAACTCTGTCCTTATATCCATAGAAGTGTCTTGAATCGAAAGCCAAAATCGGATACTTGAATCCTTGGAATCATTTCCCCCTTTATTAATCACAAAAGCTTTTGCATTTCCGCTAGATAATTGAATTTGAATTTACTCTCACCAAATCCCTGAGTTTGACTCTGGAATTCTTACCTTACTACAGCCGATCCGTACACTGCGGGTTCGCTTTGCTTTGAGTTCTAGATATAAATATTAAGACTTTGACGTACACACTTTTTGAGCGAACAGAAGGCCCAACCAAAGAAGGTGGCTCTTGGAGCAAAGACATAGTCGAAGAAACGAAGAAGACGGAGTTTATGCTGCTCAACCACGGGGGCGGACCACCAGAGGCGCAGGGGCGGCTCGAGCCACCACAGGGGCGGCTCCCGGGTGCAGGGGAGGCTCCAGGCATCCGCAAGGGCGGTGACAGGGCCACACAGGGTGCGCCAACTTGTTTCCGCGGCTGCATTTTCTTCACCAGTAGGCTTCTTGCTCCCTTTCTCTTCATTCCTTCCTTAGCCTTATGGTTATCTCTAGTTAGTAGCATGCTTAGGGTAAACCTAGGGTATATGTGAATGCCATATAGTGGGTTGAACCTAGGTGCCCTTCGAGTTAGTTGGAATCGTTGTTGATCTTTTGGGTGTGAAGACCTTATGGTCTCTCTTCCGTCTTGTGTTCTTACTCCAACTTTGAGTAGTATTTAAGCTCATATAGGGTGTTGGCTATTTTTCCCTTTTCCTTTGATTATCATGTTCATGACCTCTTAAAGGTCTAAGAGAGCTTTCCCAGCTTACTCGTTGTTTATCTCTATGTTCGGTTGCTAGCCTTGGAGAGTCTTTGAGTTGAGTTATGAGATTGATGTTGATGTGTACCTCGTTGTGATCAGGCCTTGGTTATTCCTATACAGAATGTTGAGATCGTGTGTTTTGATTAGCTTTGAGATGAGGACTTACTTAGCCGCTTTTATGCATTATTTGGATACATTATGGTGGTGTGTGTTTTACCGCTTTTGATCATGAAACCGGGTTAGGGCAACTTGGCTTTATATATTAATTGGCCCATTGTTATTATTATTATCGGGCGGTGACATCACTACCTAACTCCCGAGGAAGACTGGGAGGTTCTTTGCGACCAGGCCATACATGGTATACAGGCGGGCTTCTTCTCCACTCCACATGGTATACGGGTTGAGCTCCGCATTGCTCCTGTTGGTTACACGGGGACAGAGGCGAGAGTTATGAGACTCCCTTGTCACACTTTAAACGAACGGAACTAGAAATGGAATAACTTAAAAAGAGAATAAGAATTGAATGTGTATGAGCATGTTGTGTGTTATGTGTTCTTATGTGTGTGTTTGTGGCATATTATCTATATAATTCCTAGAATGTGAGCTAAAAGTTTTAAACTTTTTGTGTAGATGCCTTGCAGGTTAGGGATGCTGCCGAGTGAGGTGGAGGAGCGGACAGCCGGGGGATCTCCGTACATTATAGAACGACGACATTTTTGGTTTTCTGTGTTGTTGGATTATCTATGTTGTACGGTTTTGGATCTCTTTATAGTTGTTGTGTCGTTTTGAGGACTCGGCTGAGTTTCCACCTTGTATCCCTACTTTTTTGTTCTCACATAAATTATAAACGGTTTGAGTTTTTGCCTTTATTTGTGACATGTTGGAAAGGTCCGGTGAGATTGTTATCAGGCTAAGGGTCGGGACCCATTGTGAGGTCTCGCCCGTAGCATTCCGATATCCCACGGATTCAGGGTGCTACACTTATGAGGATCCAGACATACTACAAATCGAGGGGTTCGGTATTGTGAAGAAATACAAAGATGCCACAAACTAACGACCAACAGATGAGTCACTGAAGAACTTTGAACTCCAAAATGCTAGAGACGTTGGAGGAAGAAGTGCTTGAAAGAACATTACGGAAAAGGGCATCTGAATCCGAGGTGGTACCACGAGTGAAGTCTCTCAGCCTCAACATGGATTTCAAGGCCTTTGACATTGATTTCAAAGTCCCTTGATTTTGATATCAAGGCCTTGATGTACGTTTGACAGACTCCGTTTTTGTTTTTTTTTGTGTTTTTGGAAATACTCTCTTTTGGGTTTGTCATTGGTTTTCAAAACTTCTGTGCTTTAACTGTTTTTCTCCCTTCTTGAAAGACAAAGGGGGAGAAATTATGATACGACATATCGATATTTCTGCATTCTGCATTTAAGTTTGTTTGATCTTTACATATGCATCGCTAACTCTGAAATGTAGGTACGATATTTGTGTTGTCTTCTATCATGGGGGAGAATGAAAACTCCACCTTGAGTATATATTTGAATATGTGATGATGGAAGACTTAACACAAATAAGCGGTTTTTATACCAACAAAATGTCGATTGTATTTCTAGTTGCTTGGTTTGTTTTGGTGTTTGTTGTTCGCTCCAAACGGTGTGTGCAAGCTTTAATATTTATAACCCAAGAAGTATGCTTGAACAAATATGCGAACCCGTAGTGTACGGGTCAATTGTAATAAAAGAAAGAATTCCAGGGGTCGATCACAAGGACTTAGGTGAAACAAAGCACAATATCAGGTTGTCAAATATTGCAATTAACTAAAAGCAATTAAAGTAATCAAAGATGATGTAAAGTCAAGTAAGGAAAAATGCGGATTCTAGGGATTAAAGCATCTAGTTGTGGTTCCGACTCAACATCTCAAAGGATTATGCGGACAAAGTTGAGGTTTTGCAAAGGGAAGGTGTTTCTAAGGTGGGAATAGATTGACGGGTAAGTCTAACTACTCACTATCCCAAACCAAAACTCCTATCACCGGGTAAGTCTCAAGGTAGTAAGGAAAGGAACTATAATCTCAAATCAACACACCACCCAAGGGAATAGAATCAAACTTTACCGGGTAAGTCTCAGGCTAACTCACAAGGATGGGATGAAGGCACACTCAAACCCCAATAAAGGATAAACCTTTATTACCTACACTTATGATCTTAGGTAAACAAACATTGGAATCACCGGGTAAGTCTCATCCTAGGCTTGCATTGAACCAGGAAAGGTGTAATAAGGATAGGATTTGGCAAACTAGAACTCTTAACTCATAATAGATTTAGGAAAGGTCACCTCGTTCAATCAGATTCCACCCCGGCCGAGATGTTCAACGACTGAGCGAGGTGTTCTAGGGTTAAGGTTAAAGACTCGAGCTTTCAGGGTCCTGTTGGGATTAAAATAATTCTATCATCGTCTTTCCCACAACTTTCAGCCAATCACCCTAGAATCGCATAAGAAACTTAGCCAATAATCATCATGATAACAATAATCAAATTTATGGAAAATGAATCAATATTCAAACACGAAAACCTTAAGAAAAAGTTCTCAATAACTGAATCAAATAACAAACAAACTGCGTTCCTCAATCACAAGTCAGCAAAGACAATCAAACCAAAAGACAATCTAGAAAGTCTTACAAACTCCTTCAATAAGCAACTCCAACTATGATTCCTTCCTTCCTTGAACTTCAATCCTTCAATACTTCCTTCAATTCTTCCTTCAAAAACCTCCAGAAAATCCCTCAATTGCTTGATCCTACAAGCATATGATCCGTCAATTTCAGGATGGCTGAATTGTGGAAAATCCAACCCTTTATAAAGGAGAATTATCTTCCAAAGATAAGAATATCTTAAAAAGATAATTTTCTATAAAATATATCCATATCTCTTAAAATATATCAATCAGAAATCATATCTTCCTTCCAGAAATCCAGCAAAAAATATAAGATATCTTCTTTTCAAAAATAAAAGATCTCAGCCAAAAATAAAGATCTCGCCGGCGGCAGGGTGTTCGCCTCGGTCGGGACGCTCTTGAAGATCACCTCGGTCGAGGTGGTACTGTAGCTGACCGAGGTGAATCTCAACTGAATGTGAAATCTCTCGAATCTGGTCCAAAGTCAATCTTCTAAATCATTTCCATGCTTCTTGAGGTTTTCCTTAAGCTCCAGAATGTAGCTCCAATGACTCCTTAGCTCCCTTAGCTCTATTTCGATGCAAAACGTGCCATTTTACCTACAATTACAACGAAACTAGGTGTAGACCTCCATTCCCGCAAAGGTAGACAAAACAACAATATAATCACATAATATACATCTATACATGCAGATTATTGAAGATAAAACGTCTAAACTAGCCCCAAAATATAAACTATAATACATGCTATCATTTGCCTAAATATATGCAGACCTTGGAAATCATTTAAAAGGATGGATGGAGGCCTTGAAATCGGATACAAGGGACAAGCGCGGAGATTGAAGAGGTTCAACACGAAGACCTTGAAAGCCATTTCAAGGGATCAGAAGCCAAAGCATTGAAGCAAGTTTCAAGGGACATAACGGATGGAAGGAATTCAAATCTCTACCAGCCAAATCAACCAAGGATCAAGGAAAAGATCTTCCAAGGAGATACGCTCAACTAGAAGATCTCGACCAAGAAAAATTTGGTCCAAAAAGGATCTCGCAAAGATCCTCAACAAAAGTGTGAGATTTCTTCTCAACAGATATTGAAGATCTTCATTCAACAAATCCCAATAAATCTGAATATCTCGATAATTAATAGACAAAGATCTTCAACAGTGTGAGAAGATTACAGAGAAGAAGAATCAACATGCTTTAAGGAGATGAAGAAGATAAAGAAGATCTACAACGGCTATCTCATCTCAACCGACAAACGTTTTCCATGGAGAAGAAGAAACTTCCACAACGGTCATCTTCCCAACGGCTAGAAGACTTCTCCATTAAAGACTATAAATGAAGATGTCGATTGAAGAAGAAGGACAACAATATTACATGGAAATATTCAAAGTCTTCAAGCATCCAAAGCATCTTCATTTGATCCAAGAAGTTTTTCTTTCACTCTTTATACAAAAGCTTTATTCCTTAGAGAGAGATAAACTCGAGAGCTCCATTGGCATATCTAAAGAGTGTTATACTCGAGTGTATGTTACTCTGCAAAGTAACTAGGCTATTATAGCTAGGTTAAGAGTTGGAGCTAGATCGTAGCATTGACTATAGTGAGAGAAGATGGGGATTTCTTCTATGTTGTATCTAGGACTCTTTGAAGCTGACACTAGATAGTTAGATCCTACGGGTATACCCTAGGACATGGAGTAGATTGTTTAGAGCCGAACTTTCTGAACATATCCTCGTGTCAATCTTTTCAATTCCGCACCATATCCTGCTTTATTGTGACTAACTTTGTTTTGCAGGTCTATAAAGTCAAGGCCCTTGAAATCAATTTCGAAGCTCTTGAAATCAAGTTGTGTCACAAAGAGCCCAGATCGACATCAAGGCGTTTGAAATCAGTTTCGAAGCCTTCAGATAGGTTTTTACCAAAAGTTCCCATACTCTATTCAACCCCCCTTCTAGAGTATTTATATCCTTTATATTCACTTTACGGTTCTTCAATCTTGAATTACCAATAAAGAAAGGATTAACATCTTGGCAATGGAATAGCCTTATGAAACTAAATCCGAATTCAACGAGGGACTTTTCTGGCAAGTTGGCAATGGTAAGACAATCAATTCCTGACATGACAACTAGTTAACGACCTCTAAACTAATAAAAATGGCACAAAATGCCAACCTTATTGACTCAAATATCAAAGCAAGTCATTTTATTACCAATTTGGACAATGGGATATCACTAAAATTAATTATGAACTACAATATTTGATCAACCAAGAAATTAACAAAAAATAAAGGAAACAATCATACCAAATAACGAAATCTAGAATAGACTATTGAAAATGCAGCAAAAATGGTTGATTTTCTACTAAACCCGCTTCAGAAATGGTTGAAGCGTGGACAGGCTTTAGACACAATTACGCGTGCGAGTGGATCTAGAAATTTGACACACAACCAAAAATTTCCCGTGGAAATTCTCGCAAAACGGATTTCCAACAAAGTTCAAGCTCGGCGAAAGACGAATTGTAGTGGCTAGGAACTGCGAACTTTAAAACCATCACCTCGAGGACCTGTTCCACTTGTTTTTTGAGTGTCCTTTTAGTAAACAAGTTATCAACAAAATTGACAAAACAATATTAACAAAAAAAAACTCTATTAACCAAAGCAATAAAATACATGACGTCCTAATTGATTTAAAAAATAAATTTGGACGTGACTAGATGGCATGTCTTGCAACCATTTGGTGGAGCATTTGGTATTTCAGAAATAAAATTACCTTTAGTAATGAACCCATTGGTTTTACAAAAAGGTTACAAGCTTTATCAAAGATCAAATTCATAACTATAAACTCAAAACCATTGATGAGGACGCCTTTGATTTCAATCAACAACACAAATAATCAACTCATATTAAAAGAAAGAAACATGACATCAAATGGAAATACAAAAACTTGATTTCCATAAACTTAATTTTGATGGTTCAAAACTTAATTCGGGAATAAATTCTATTGGTTACGTGATTTGGGACCAGAACTGAAAGATTGTGAGCCTCGATGCAAAAAAGAGTAAATTTTACTCATTTATTAAAGCGGAAATTGTTGCCTTGAAATTAAGCTTTCAAGAGGCAAAAAGACTCAATATTAAAAAGATTGAAATCGAAGGTGATAACCTGTGTGTTATTAAGACGTTCCAAGGTTTGTGGAGTTGTCCTACGGAGATCAAAATGATTATTTTTAACTCCAGACTAGACCTTCGTTCATTCAATGAAGTCCAGGTTAAACATATTTTCAGAGATATAAATCGTGTTGCTGACCGATTAACCCACCTAGGTTTATTGATAGGTGATGGAATCACTATCATTTAGGTTAGTTTTTAGAGTCTTTTTATCACATTAGTATCGGTTTATGCTACTAACTCCTTGATTCAGAAGAAGAAGACTAAAAGAAGATAAAAGAGGAGTTTTAGCACTTAGGAGTTGAAGACCATGCACGAAGCAAAACTTCTGTTGCCTCACCGCCCCCGCGGAGCAGTGTAACCACCCCTGCGGGTGACAACACGTTCCGGAGTGCAGGATGCGCCTTCGCCAGTGCCAGAAACGACGACTGTTACCGCCCCTGCGCCACTCCCTGGCACCCCTGCGGTGACTTATCCTAAAGAAGCAAAGACAGGAGCCCCTGCGCCTCTACCTGCGTCTCACCTTGTGGAGTTGTGAAGCTGAAGAGTCAGTGTCACCGCCCCTGCGTTGACACTGGGCCGCCCCTGCGTCTCGGCTTCTGAAGCTACAAAAAGTTGAAGAGTCAGACGTTTTGAAGATCATCAATGATCCGCCCCTGCGGAACTACCAGGCCGCCTTTGCGGCCACGCAGAAGATCAAACGTTCTCGCCTAAACCGCCCCTGGGATCTGAAGGCCGCCCGTGTAATATCCGGAATTTTTATTCCGTTTAATTCTGAATCAAATCGAACTTCGAACCGTTGACGGTTTCCCATTCTATCTAGTACTTCTTTCTTCACAAATTTTATTATTTTATGTAGAATTTAATTCACATAAAATGATAAAATTTTATCAAGCTCTAATTCTTATAATTATTTATTATTTTATGTAGAATATAATTAACATAAAATGATAGATTTATATCAAACCCTAGTTATTATAATTCATTCTTATCGATGACAAGCTGTGAAGAGATCATGACAAGCTGTGACGAGACCATGACTAAGCTGAGACGAGACCATGACAAAGCCCGACAAATCTGTGACAAACTCATTCATGGGCCTGACAAGGCCATGACGAGTTTTGACAGATTTTTGACAAGCAATTCTGCCCATCTTTCTTGCATGTTTCAGCCACTATTCTTACCTTAATTTTAGCCCAGCTTGACTTCGAGCCCATCCTGCAGCAGTCCAGGAGAGGCTGGTTAAGAGCCCATTAACAGCCCTCTCCAGCCCAACGTTCAGACCCCTCCAGCCCAGCATCATGCGTAGCCCACAGCAGCCAGCACTTGCGTTTAGTAGGGAGGAGCAACAGCCGGCCCTTCTCTTTCCTTCTCTCCACCTTGTAACGGCTGCTGAATTGAAGAAGCTGCTGTAACTGCCCATTAAACGCACAGCAGGGAGGAGTAACAGTCGGCCCTTTTCTTATCCATTCAGTCGGCTATCTCTCCTACCCCTGCGTACAAAACAATCGTCACTCAACAACCATTCAAGCAACGTTTGACAGCAACAATGAGCCTAGCACTTGGATGCGTTTGGACCCAGCAGAGTGCACTTGAAAAGCCCAGCCAGAAGCGCCCCTACCAATCGACCCTATCTGCTTCCGGACCAAGTTGCTCAGCTACAAACCGAAGACTCGCAGCCACCACTCCAGGGACGAACAACCTTCAACTTCTGCACGCGAGATTCCTGAGTAAGTTGGCTGCTAGCTCTCTCTCGCTCTCTCTTTTCCCTATACGTTCATATCTTTCAGCTCTCTTCCTCCCTCCATCTGCGTTTATACCAATCACAAGAACTCACATACTCCTTCTTCCTTGCTTTACTTCAGCCATATATGCGCTTATAACTGGTGCCAAACCCTCTAGGAATCCATATACTCCAGCCAAAGGAACAGCTGCAGAGGGGCTGTTACATCTTTCAATTTTCCAACTGTGGCGAACAACCAATTTTGGACTCCGATTTAGGTAAGCTAAACTCCTCATTTGTTGCTGCACTTTGGATATGTTACAGTTGACCTTGGATAGTATAACATACTGAAATTTTAGAGTATTCCGAGTTATAGTTTAGGAGATATGGTTGCCCATAGTTGGCTCCTCATGCAGTTTTATAAATGTGCTGAGTTGAGAAAAACAGCATGGGATGCTGTTTTCTGAGATAGTTTTGAATAGGCTTTTGATCTCTGTTGGAATTGAATTTTTTATATGATATAGTTGACATATTGTTGTAGAACATATTAAAATTTGAGAGGCATCCAGCTAGTGGTTTGGGATATATGATTTTTCCAAGATTGAGTCGTAAGCAGTTTTTCTGTTGTGCTGAAATTCGGTTTTGTGAGATAGTTTTAAATAGGATTTTGATCTCCTTTGTGTCCGAATTTTGGATATATTGGAGATAAGATTTTATAGTAGAACATATCAAAATTTGGGATAAATCCAGCGAGTAGTTTAGGACTTTTGATTTTTCAAAGTTAAGACAGTGTGCTGCTTGTTAAGTGTTGTAACCAACTTTAGAAATTTTTGTAGAAGCGATGCTTTAACAGTTTTAAAAAATTCTTTCTCCTATGAGTAGATGGGATATCATAGATGATCTTGGGAATTATTTCGGAATTTTTATAAGATTATTCGAATTTTATATTTGAAGCTGTCGTTGGACTTTATTGACTTTTCGGGAAATAGAAAATGGGTAGTTTTTCTAGTTGTTACCTAAAATCATCCTAGGGAGTAGAATATGGTTAGTTAGTCTCAAATAAGAGTGTAAACATAAATTACGAAATTTTTAGAAGTTTCGGGACCAAGGGTAAAATAGTCATTTTACCATAAATTAATACTGTAATCAATTCCGTTCTATTAAGACCTATTATCTTAGAAGTCTTAGACTTCTAATTACCTAGAAAGTGTGCTGACACACTTGCCTCCTTTGACAGGCTACTGAATTCTTACAATTACCGATGAGTGGTGATTAAGAGAGTCGAGATTTGATTCTGGTAAGTCCACGGACTTACTTAGCTGGCTTCTTGTATGAGTGTAATGTGTATGAGTGGTGTATGTTAGTTATGATAAACAACGAAACCGGATTAGGACAACTTTATTATTTACGTAATTGGCCCAAGTGTATGATAACGGGTCGTGACATCATCTGCCTAGCTCTTGCGAGAGTCTAGGAGGTTCCCTGCGACCAGCCCAGTCAGGTAGACGGTCATATGCATTAGTACCGTTCCTTGTTGGTAAACGGGGACAGGGGCGAGGTTTGAGAATCCCTCGTGCCACAAAATAAGTATCATTAATAATGACATATCACCTAATTAAAAGATAATAAAAAGGATTGAGTGTTGCATGTTGATTGTGTTTGTTGTGTGTTTGTGCTTCTACCTTTATACTTATGCATAGAATGTTAGCTAACGGTTTTATCCGTGTTGTAGATTTGTAGAGATAGACAGTTGCAGAGAGATCCGGAATGGATGGTCAGCCGGGTCCACGTATTCATTAGATGGGGATAGGGGAGTCTCCAATACGACATGCATGTTATGTATCTATATATATGTTTTGTAAGGCTGACATAGGTGTACATTCATACATTAAAAATAATATGTTTTGAAATTGTTTTAAATACATTTGTGCCTTGTTGTAAGATCCAAGTAAAATTGTTGTCAAACTAAGGTCGGGACCCATTGTGAGTATCTAACCAGGAGCTCTCCGAGTTCTCAGAATTTGGGGTGTTACAATTTGGTATTAGAGCTCTGGGTTGGCAACAATGGCACTTTAAATCTTTTGAAAGACCGATTGTATAAAATAACTAGAACCCGAAAGGGGTCTAAAATTTTCAAAACGGATTTATGTTTTTACACGAGCATAGTCGGGTTGTTGGGTTAGTAGTACGTCGGACCACCATCGCTCTCCGTGGATCTCTGCAACTTGGATCGATAGGAGTGAGTATATAGACTTTTTAGGAGGTTTGCTATTATATGTTATATACATGTGTATACTTAGCTTGTTAGTATCCTAAAGGATATTTTATATCCTTTAGTCGTGATATCACGAAGCGATTATCACCTCATGATAAATCCATTGCGGACTTGAAGAGTTTTCAACACGAGACAAAGGACTCGGACCTTGGATCAAGTATTATACTCGGGTGGGCGTTCTAGTAACCCTTGTTAACCATCCAAAGAACTAATAGGCAAAGAAGAAATAGATGTTGAGATAATTTTCACCACAAGTACTACCCAATGAGAAAGAGATTCCTGAGTCAACTCAAATAGAAGTGATTTATTGAAGTCCATACAAGGAATTTAGCGGTGGGAACACGAGAGAGGAGAATCAAGGATGCATGTAAGGACTGATAAGAAGCACATATTGAAGAGGACAATATCGGAATACAAATCAAGCAGGGTAGAGTACAACTACACTTGACAGGTAAATGACAGTGCAACCAAGGTGGACGACGTCATAGTCAAATATGAACCTGAGAATACAAAGAAGATATGGTGTTGACCCTGAGGTGAAGAATTAAAGGAGCACAAAGACATACACTTACATTGGAATTAAAGAGGAAAGGAAAACCCATAACCATTGTGAATGGTGGATTTCTTCAAGACTACGAAATTTTTAAAAAAATCACGACACAAGTGTTATAGAGAATGGAAGTCTGTAATTGAGAGAAAGGAAGTCCATGAAGGAAATGTCACAATACAATGGTAACAAAAAGAAAAGTGTTAACTGTAGAAGAAGTTAAAGAGTATAAATGAATAACCTAGTGGATGACTTTCTACTCAGTATATCCACATCGAAGGATATAAAAGAAAAGGTTATGATCTTGTAGAAGATCAACTTTATACTAGCGAGTAACAACCGAGAATGTACACGTATGGGTGACTAGTTGACTGGATGGCAGATAAGAAGAATAACCACATAATTATAAAAGACATTTATCAACATCTGGAGGACCCTTCAAGAGATCAACGGCGACAAATGTAAGGCTAAATCGATACACATGCTAGTACCCTTAATAGTAACATGGAGTGAGTTCGAACCAGTAACTATAATTATGAACTTAAGAAGAAAGACTATACGGCCAGGAATAACCCCTTTATGTCATTTGAGACCAAGAGAAATTGTGTGAGTAATTTACTACCTACTGGCTAGGAAAGAGGTACATGTCACAACTAGTACAAATGGATTGTAAAAGAAGAACTAGAGGAGTAAGAAGTATACACTTTTGATAAGGTTCTATGTCAGTCAAGACAGAGCATGCATAGCATTACATACAAGGGAGAACGATGATTCTTTTCCGATATTTACGGAAGAAACCCTTGTTATTAAGAGGTGCACGGAATGAAGACCTACAATTGAGAATAAGAGCTAGGATAGACCCCACCAGTGTAGAGAAGTTTTAACCTCGTCCGAGGTATAAGAAGTTGAAAGGAATCACGACGCCAGTATCAAAAGAGTAGGAGGTCAGTATCAGAGTCAAGGTTGTCAACAGAGATTTTGAAGGAAGTAGTACACCAAAAGTTTAATACCAGTAGAGGGTTAGGAACGACTTTTGACGTCAGGCAAATGACACAATGAGACTTGAGAAAGTGAGTCGTCCCAAAGGAAGCGGAAGAGTGAAAGATAGGACGAACTAAAGAAGTATAAAATGATTAATCTAGTAGGTGATGTACACCAAAACTTTAATACCAGTAGAGGTATGAGAAGAGTGAGTAGGAGATATTGAGATAAGTAATTATAGACTAACCAACTTCGATGGAGGACGTGCAAGTATTGTTTAGTATTGAGGAGTTAGGTGCCAATAAGAAGAGATATTTGCGACTGTGGATTTCGAAGTAGCTTTATCGACGCCTTGGAGGATTTCCTCAAGTAGGCAACGACAACCTTCTTGGATGAATTAAAGATATAAGGAGAATCATGTTAGAGATTTCTTACTGGATGGTTAAGATCAAACTCCGGTCCAGTCTGGTAGTTTGGATCGGTGTTAAAGGAATTAAGGAAGTAAACGGAAGATGTTGTTTTCCAACCGTGGTTTTATTTCAGGAAGACAAGTAAGGAATGTTCGTGATACTTGATCCGGATAGGACTTAGGGTGTAACCGAGAGAAAGAGTTTTGGGGATAATCACTTTGGAATAACACAAAAACGGGACTATTAAAGTAGCGCAGCGGAAGTGTGGTGAGTCCTAACCCACCGAGCAGGAAGCTCAAAGGTACATTTGGTTGGATATGATGATAGTTGGTGAGATGCTTTTGTTTGGAAAGAACGTGATATAGGCTACGCAGAGTGACTGGAAATACTGTAGGAGGATAAAGAGGTTACAGCAAAAGAGTATTTCCCTATTATGGATCCGAGTGAAGAATGACGCCTTCGTTACATGTTGCTAGACAAGTGGTCTTGACTGCTATACTAATGGAGTACTCTAGAGTAAGTTTTCTTGAGGGATTAGGAGAAGAATTAGCTACGTAACAAAAGAATTGTGCAGGGTTACCCTAGGAAGCTAAAAGTGAATAACTACCCTACCGAGGCAGAAGACAGATAAGGAAAGAAGCGACAGGAGTATGCTTGCAACTCAGTAATCGCGCATAGAGAAAGCATAATCTCGGGTAGAGTTTACGTGTAATGCTGTATAAGAACGGATCCGAGTTGCGTTGCAAGTCAGAGAAATATTATTGGTCTGATAGCCATGAAGGATATAGGAGTAGAATGCTGATGGTGTGTTGGCAGTTTCCGAATAGTTATGATCAAACAATGGTGAGGTAAGATCACCTTGTGTCTAGTGTTGTCTTTGCGAATACATTCTATACCACCTAAGATCTTGATACTGCGTAAGAAGCTTGAGTTGAGCTAGAGATCTATAAAATACCCGGAACCCTTCAAAAGACCAGAAGGAAAGGAATTGGAATAAATTACCTCAGGAAGGTCATCAAAAGATCTAAAGGTGAGTTATGTAAGACAACCTTGTGAGACCTTGCAAGCGGAGTTAAAAATGATGGATGGACTAGTATTCTTCACCCTAACCCCATTGTCCATGGATTACTTAGAGGGAATATCTACTAAACACCAGTTAGGTCAACAAATTAGAGGATCGGACAATTGGGCCGAATGATACCGGTGAGATATCCGGTAACCACTCTAGAACGTGGAAGCAGGCGCTTTTGATTTAAGTACTTGAAAAGATGTAAGATTTAGCGGTTTTATGAAAAGCCGATAAGGCTACCTAGGATAACGGGGATAGTAAAGGACATAACCTTTCAAAGACCTATGTATCGATAGTTGTAACCTCGGGAGCGACTAGTTAGGGCTTGACCCGATATCTGTGTGATATTGTTTGACTACTTGTTTATTTTGTGCTCGAGTGTTTAGTCAGTGATATGTGCTTTTGGTAATCTTGATGTGCGGGAAACTTATATGGGGAAACGACGAGACTTTTGTGTAGTGATCAAACACACCCATTTGGTGCCTTAAAGGCCGATCAGGATTGTCTTACCCTAAGTTTCGGGATGAAACTTATTTTGAGGGGGATCTAATGTAACAACCAATTTTTTTTCGTTACGCTTTGATAAGGTTAGAGAAGTTTAGGAAACAAATAAAAATTTAGTGAGACTAGGACATACCAGTTTATTTATGGAAGTCGTTTAATTAAGTACCTTGTTCTAAGTTTCGGGACGAAACTTATCTTAAGGGGGTACTGATGTAATATCTGGAATTTTTATTCCGTTTAATTCTGAATCAAATCGAACTTCGAACCGTTGACGGTTTCCCATTCTATCTAGTACTTCTTTCTTCACAAATTTTATTATTTTATGTAGAATTTAATTCACATAAAATGATAAAATTTTATCAAGCTCTAATTCTTATAATTATTTATTATTTTATGTAGAATATAATTAACATAAAATGATAGATTTATATCAAACCCTAGTTATTATAATTCATTCTTATCGATGACAAGCTGTGAAGAGATAATGACAAGCTGTGACGAGACCATGACTAAGCTGAGACGAGACCATGACAAAGCCCGACAAATCTGTGACAAACTCATTCATGGGCCTGACAAGGCCATGACGAGTTTTGACAAGCAATTCAGCCCATCTTTCTTGCATGTTTCAGCCACTATTCTTACCTAAGTTTCAGCCCAGCTTGACTTCCAGCCCATCCTGCAGTAGTCTAGGAGAGGCTGGTTACGAGCCCATTAACAACCCTCTCCAGCCCAACGTTCAGCCCCCTCCAGCCCAACATCATGCGTAGCCCACAGCAGCCAGCACTTGCGTTCAGCAGGGAGGAGCAACAACCGGCCCTTCTCTTTCCTTCTCTCCACCTTGTAACGGCTGCTCAATTGAAGAAGCTGCTGTAACTGCCCATTAAACGCACAGTAGGGAGGAGTAATAGTCGGCCCTTCTCTTATCCATTCAGTCGGCTATCTCTCCTACCCCTGCGTACAAAACAATCGTCACTCAACAACCATTCAAGCAACGTTTGACAGCAACAAGGAGCGTAGCACTTGGCTGCGTTTGGACCCAGCGGAGTGCACTTGAAAAGCCCAGCCAGAAGCGCCCCTACCCATCGACCCTAACTGCTTCCGGACCAAGTTGCTCAGCTACAAACCGGAGACTCGAAGCCACCACTCCAGGGACGAACAGCCTTCAACTACTGCACGCGAGATTCCTGAGTAAGTTGGCTGTTGGCTCTCTCCCGCTTTCTCTTTTTCCTATACGTTCATATCTTTCAGCTCTCTTCCTCCCTCCATCTGCGTTTATACCAATCACAAGAACTCACATACTCCTTCTTCCTTGCTTTACTTCAGCCATATATGCGCTTATAACTGGTGCCAAACCCTCTAGGAATCCATATACTCCAACCAAAGGAACAGCTGCAGAGGGGCTGTTACATCTTTCAATTTTCCAACTGTGACGAACAACCAATTTTGGACTCCGATTTGGGTAAGCTAAACTCGTCATTTGTTGCTGCACTTTGGATATGTTACAGTTGACCTTTCATAGTATAACATACTGAAATTTTAGAGTATTCCGAGTTATAGTTTGGGAGATATGGTTGCCCATAGTTGGCTCCTCATGCAATTTTATAAATGAGCTGAGTTGAGAAAAACAGCATGGGATGCTGTTTTCTGAGATAGTTTTGAATAGGCTTTTGATCTCTGTTGGGCTTGAATTTTTGATATGATATAGTTGACATCTTTTTGTAGAACATATTAAAATTTGAGAGGCATCCAGCGAGTGGTTTGGGATTTATGATTTTTCCAAGATTGAGTCGTAAGCAGTTTTTCTGTTGTGCTGAAATTCGGTTTTGTGAGATAGTTTTAAATAGGATTTTGATCTCCTTTGCGTCTGAATTTTGGATATATTGGAGATAAGATTTTATAGTAGAACATATCAAAATTTGGAATAAATCCAGCGAGTAGTTTAGGAGTTTTGATTTTTCAAAGTTAAGACAGTGTGCTGCTTGTTAAGTGTTGTAACCAACTTTAGAAATTTTTGTAGAAGCGATGCTTTAACAGTTTTAAGAAATTCTTTCTCCTATGAGTACATGGGATATCATAGATGATCTTGGGAATTATTTCGGAATTTTTATAAGATTATTCGAATTTTATATTTGAAGCTGTAGTTGGACTTTAGTGACTTTTCGGGAAATAGAAAATGGGTAGGTTTTCTAGTTGTTACCTAAAATCATCCTAGGGAGTAGAATATGGTTAGTTAGTCTCAAATAAGAGTTTAAACATAAATTACGAAATTTTTAGAAGTTTCGGGACCAAGGGTAAAATAGTCATTTTACCATAAATTAATATTGTAATCAATTCCGTTCTATTAAGACCTATTATCTTAGAAGTCTTAGACTTCTAATTACCTAGAAAGTGTGCTGGCACACTTGCCTCCTTTGACAGGCTACTGAATTCCTACAATTACCGATGAGTGGTGATTAAGAGAGTCGAGATTTGATTCTGGTAAGTCCACGGACATACTTATCTGGCTTCTTGTATGAGTGTAATGTGTATGAGTGGTGTCTGTTAGTTATGATAAACAACAACTTTATTATTTATGTACTTGACCCAAGTGTATGATAACGGGTCGTGACATCATCTGCCTAGCTCTTGCGAGAGTCTAGGAGGTTCCCTGCGACCAGCCCAGTAAGGTAGACGGTCATATGCATTAGTACCATTCCTTGTTGGTAAACGGGGACAGGGACGAGGTTTGGAAATCCCTCATGTCACAAAATAACTATCATTAGTAATGACATATCACCTAATTAAAAGATAATAAAAAGGATTGAGTGTTGCATGTTGATTGTGTATGTTGTGTGTTTGTGCTTTTACCTTTATACTTATGCATAGAATGTTAGCTAACGGTTTTATCCGTGTTGTAGATTTGTAGAGATAGACAGTTGCAGAGAGATCTGGAATGGATGGTCAGCCGGGTCCACGTATTCATTAGATGGGGATAGGGGAGTCTCCCATACGACATGCATGTTATGTATCTATATATATGTTTGGAAGGCTGACATAGGTGTACATTCATACATTAAAAATAATATATTTTGAAATTGTTTTAAATATATTTGTGCCTTGTTGTAAGATCCAAGTAAAATTGTTGTCAAACTAAGGTCGGGACCCAATTTGAGGTCCTAACCAGTAGCTCCCCGACTTCTCAGAATTTGGGGTGTTACAGCCCGTGCGGTTCAGCGACATAGGCTTTACTCCGGCTGTTTACAACACCTTTATGGCATTAAGGGTGGTTGTTTTGGGCCGGCCATTTATTCCCATTTAGTGCCATTTGTAGTATAAATAGACCATGGGTGATTGATAGAATGATCCATCGTTTCCCACTTTTATTCTCTCTTGCTTCCTTTGTAATGAGCTTCTAAGTTTCCTTGCTACATTGGGTTGATTTGAGGCTGCATTATTACTTTGGTTGTAAGTTCCCTTTAATATAAGTTTTATTCAGTATTATTTTGTGTTTCTTGAAATTCAATTATCTAAAGTTGCATGTTTTCATTATTGCTTAAGATTGATCACCTTAGGTTCTAAGTGCATGCAAACAACTAGGATTAATAGATTCCGGGTTCGGGTCTTTAGTCTAGTAGTAACCTTTAAGTAATAACGGGTTGTAATTGCTTGAAGGAAAAGAAACAATTATAAAGATTAGTTTAACGGTTTTAATTTTCTCTTTATATCCCTTAGTCTTTGTTTGAAAGCTAACTTGTGACTTGTTCTTGTAGGTTTACGGAACACTAACTTGTTAAGTTGTGTTTATGCCGGTTGGCTCAACACATACATATGATCAAGACGGGAACATTACTTGAAACTTGTAAAAGGAACTCACCAACGTAGTAATCGCATGCTAAGAATCAACCTAGTGTAGATTCACTCATCACCATCTTATCAATCTCTTTTATTTGCTTTTTAAGTTTTGTGTGCATCAATTCATTCCAAAACCCTGCTTTGTTACTCTGTCCCATAATCAATAATTGAATTTAATAAAATAACACAAACTCTCTTGGGTTCGACCCTTACTTTATCACTATACTTGCTTTTGTGTTGAGTTCGGAAAATATTTTGACAGGATACAAACGACCTTAGGAAAATATCTTTAGTCAAATTTTGGCGCCGTTGCTGGGGAGTTTAGTTATTTTATTTTATTATTATTGATTATTGGTTTCGACCATTTTTATGGTCCAAACCCGTGCTACTAACTCCGGCTTTGTTCCCTTTGATCCGGAAATTGAGAGGACACACAACCGGCGACTTAGACAACAACACCTCCAACAAGAAATGGCCGATCATACCCTTCGTCAACTCACTCAGCCAACTTTGGCTCAACACCCTCTTGCGGTCACTATACCCGCACTAGGGGAAGGAGTCAACTTCGAGCTCAAGCCGGGTGTCATTCACTTGCTCCCATCTTTCCATGGGTTAAGTGGTGAAGACCCCATCAAGCACCTTGGGAAGTTCCATACCGTGTGTATGAGCATGAAGCCGGCCAACATTACCGAAGAGCAAATCAAGATGAGGGCATTCAGCTTCACACTCAAATATGCAGCGGATGATTGGTATTACCACCTTCCATCCGGAAGCATCGACACTTGGGAGAATCTCGACAAGGCGTTTTTGGAGAAATACTTCCCAACCAAGAAGGCTAATAGCTTGAAGAAAGCTATAAGCAACATCGAGCAAGAGGCGGACGAGACTCTTTATGAGTACTTTGAGCGGTTTGCACGCCTCCGATCCAGCTGTCCTTTCCATGGATATTCAACTCAGGATCTAGTCTTGTACTTGTACAATGGCTTGCTTGACACCGAAAGGAGGATCGTCGATGCGGCTTGTGGAGGTAACATTCTTAACTCTACCCCTGACCTTGCTCTTGAAAAAATACAAGAACTAGCGGAAGGAACCAAGAACTTTAGAAGGACTCCTTCCAAGAGAGGTGTTCATGCTGTGAATTCTGGGAAGAGTGAGATCTCCAATGAGCTTGCGGAACTGAAGGAAATGGTGAAGAGATTAACACTTATGGGAACCCCACAACAACTGAAGGCATGTGGAGTGTGTGCTGACCCATATCACCCAACGGACATGTGTCCCCAAGTCCAGGATGACGATGCAGAGGTGAATGTAGTAGGTTATGGACATCCACAACAGCAAAGGCCTAGGAACGATCCTTATGCACAAAAATTCATGCCAAACTGGCGTGACCAACAGAATTATCGTTGGAGGGATCAACAAAACCAACAACAATAGCCCCGACAAGGTAAGTATCAATCAACTGAGAATATGTTGCAAGTTTTGACTAAACAGGTTGGGCAAATGGCGGAAGCCATAACAAGGATTGAAGCTAGATCCTTCGGAGGATTGCCTTTCTAGAAGATCATAAACCCCAAGGAGAATTTCAGTTCCCTAACATTGAGGAGTGGGAAGCAAATTCAACAGAAACCAGAAAAAGAACTATAGAGCAAACCCTCTGACGGTTTTCCGCACCCACAGCCGCCCCTGCGGCTGCAAATGCGCCCAACTCTGAGCAGACGCCGCCCCTGCGGTTGGAGGTCCCCGCCCCTGCGGTGACATCCCCAGAGCTGCCCCTGCCCCTGCACTCTGGCGCCCTTGCGGAAGACACAACAGAGAGTTTTACTGAGAAGGATTCTTACATCCGACCTAAGTTCCCACCACTGTACTATGAGAAACCACCAACCCCTTTTCTAGAGGCACTAAAAGAGAGAAGAATCATTGAGGAAAAGGATCTCTTTGAGACCTTATCCAAATGCGAGGTAAATATGCCTCTCCTTAAGTTAGTGAAAAATATTCCTAAATATGCTCGTTTCTTGAAGGAACTTTGCACTATGAAGAGGAATCAGAAGTTGCAAGGGAAACAGAAAGTACAAGTGAGTGAGCATGTTTCTGCAGTTTTTCAACGTAGTATGCCCAAGAAGTGCAGCGATCCGGGCATGGTAAGCATTCCTTGCGTTATAGGGGAAACCCGTTTTGACAAAGCCATGATTGACCTTGGTGCTTCTATAAATGTTTTGCCATATTCTATTTACGAATCACTTGGCCTTGGACCATTAACGGAAACTAAGATTGTAGTACAACTCGCTGATAGATCGAATGTATACCCGAAAGGGATAATTAAAGATGTATTAGTAATGGTAGACAACTTAATTTTCCCCGCTGATTTCTTCGTAATGGAATTGGAAAATGACTCGCATGCTGCACCTATATTGTTAGATAGACCATTCTTGAAAAATGCTAGGACTAAAATTGATTATATTAGTGGCAAACTAACCATGGAGTTTGATGGTGAAGTAGGGGAATTTGACATCTATGATGCAATGAAATTTCCTAGTGATGATCATTCTTTATGTGCTATTGAGATTGTTGAACCTTTTATGCAAGATGTGTTTGATAATTCTGATATTGATGAGTTCAAAAATGTAATTGAGCATGACATTGATGGTTTCAAATTAGAATATGTATTAACATCCAGCATGAAAGAGGTCCTAGCCCAATTAGATGGGCACAAAAGGCTACCTATCTCCAATTTGGCCATTGGGCCCACTTTACTAACCCCAAGCGAGAAGCTTGTTCCATCTATAGTACAGGCACTGAAAATAGAATGGAAGGACCTTCCATCCCACCTCAAGTACGTTTTCCTTGGAGATAACAATACCTTGCCGGTGATCATCTCCAACAAGTTGACTACCGGTCAAGAAGACAAGTTGGTGAAAGTGTTGAAAGAACACAAGACGGCCCTTGGATGGACCATTGCGGACATCAAAGGGATAAGTACATCAACTTGCATGCGTAGGATCTTAATTGAGGATGAAGCCAAAACCTCTAGGCAACCTCAACGGAGGTTGAATCCGCCAATGATGGATGTGGTCAAGAAGGAGGTGTTGAAGCTCCTCCAAGCGGATATGATCTTCCCTATTTCGGATAGCACTTGGGTTAGTCCAATCCAAGTGGTTCTAAAGAAAGGAGGCATCACAATGGTGGAAAATCAACATGGAGAAATGGTCCCGAGCAAAACGCAAACCGGATGGAGAGTTTGCATTGACTACCACAAACTCAACAAGGTAACACGCAAAGACCATTTCCCATTACCTTTTATTGACCAAATGTTGGAACGTCTTGTAGGTCATCCATACTACTGCTTCCTTGATGGATATTCGGGGTACTTCCAGATAGCCATTGCACCAGAAGACCAAGAAAAGACGACCTTCACTTGCCCATTTGGCACTTTTGCGTACCGCAGAATGCCATTTGGATGTTGCAACGCACCCGACACCTTCCAACGGTGCATGATAAGTATTTTCTCCGAGTACATAGAAAACTTTATTGAAGTCTTCATGGATGATTTCACCGTCCATGGAGACAGTTTTGATGCATGTCTAGGACATTTAAAACTTGTTCTTGAAAGATGTGTTGAAACCAATCTAAGTCTTAATTTGAAAAAAATCCATTTCATGGTGGAGCAAGGTATCATGCTAGGACATGTAATATCCTCCAAAGGGATAGAGGTAGATAAGGCAAAAGTTGATGTAATGCAAAGTTTACCTTATCATACTAATGTTCGGGAAATCCGATCTTTTCTTGGTCATGCAGGTTTCTACCGACGGTTCATCAAAGACTTCTCGAAGATCTCGGCATCCTTATGTGAATTGCTCAAGAAAGACGTGCCCTTCATAGTGGATGAGAGTTGCAAAAGAGCTTTCGACACTTTAAAGGCATGTCTTACTAGTGCACCAATCATCCGTTATCCGGATTGGGAGAAACCTTTCGAAATCATGTGTGACGCCAGCGACTATGCTGTAGGAGCTGTCTTAGGACAGAAGGATAGAGGAGCTTCACATGTGATCCATTATGCGTCTATGACACTCAATGGAGCGCAAAGGAATTACTCTACCACCAAGAAGGAGATGTTAGCGGTGGTTTTTGCCCTTCAGACAGTACCTATTTGGGGTAAAGATAATTATCTTCACTGACCATGCAGCTCTTAGGTACCTTATGGCAAAGAAGGAAGCAAAGCCATGATTAATTCGATGGGTGATCCTTCTAAGTGAGTTTAACCTAGAGATATGGGACAAGAAGGGGGCTGAAAACCTGGTGGCCGATCATTTGAGCAGGCTAGTAAAGGAAGAGGAGGATCCAGAAAAAGGAAAAGAGATAGCTGGAAGCTTGGCAGGCGATATATTTTACACAACTCTCTGTTGTGTAACCACCCCAACGCCTCACACTTCCCGCCCCTGCGGCCAGCCGCCCCTACGGCTCAATCTAGGCACCCCTACGGAATTGTCGACAGAGGTTTGTCTCAAGCTTCAGTTCTTTAAACCTTGGTTTGCTGACATTGTGAATTTCATGGTCAGGAATGAGTATCCTCCAAACTTCACCAAGGCACAACGAGAGAAGGTAAAGGCTGAAGCTCGACACTACGTTTGGGACGATCCTTACCTTTGGAAGCACTGTAGTGACCAAGTAATCTGACGTTGCATTCCGGATAATGAGGTACAATCCGTCCTAACTTTCTGTCATTCTGAAGCATGTGGGGGGCACTTTGGGGCAAACAAAACTACAAGAAAAGTTTTGGATGCCGGTTTCTTTTGGCCACACATTTTTAGAGACGCTTTTGCGTTTTGCAAAGTGTGTGATAGATGACAAAGGGTATGAAATATTTCAAGGAGACATAAAATGCCCCAATCCTCTCTTATATTTTACGAAATATTCGACGTTTAGGGGAATTATTTCATGGGGCCTTTTCCTAATTCATCTGGGCATACATATATATTACTTGCGGTGGACTATGTTTCCAAGTGGGTGGAAGCAAAGACCACCAAAACTGATGATTCAAAAGTGGTTGCAGCTTTCCTTAAGGAGAATATTTTTGCAAGATTTGGAATTCCGAAAGCCTTAATAAGTGATAGGGGTACCCATTTCTGCAACAAGATGATCACGGCCCTCCTTAAGAAGTACCACGTCCACCAACGAGTGTCAACAGCTTATCATCCACAAACAAATGGCCAAGCGGAGGTATCAAACCGGGAAATTAAGACCATCCTCGAAAAGACGGTCTCTCCCGGAAGGAAGGATTGGAGTGCAAGGCTAAACGATGCTCTATGGGCATATCGGACAGCCTACAAGAATCCTATAGGGATGTCTCCCTTCAGGCTCATGTTTGGGAAAGCTTGCCACCTTCCGGTGGAGCTAGAGTATAAAGCTTGGTGGGTGGTAAAGAAGTGCAATATGAACATAGAAGAAGTGGGAGAATTCCGGAACTCCAACTGCAAGAATTGGAGGAATTGAGATTAGATGCGTATGAACATGCCACTACATACAAAGAAAAAACCAAAGCATGGCATGACCGAAACATTCTCCGGAAAGATTTGAAGGTACGTAATAAGGTACTTATCTTTCAATAACGTTTGAAACTTTTTGCAGGTAAGCTGCGTTCAAGGTGGACAGGGCCGTTAGTGATAGCCGAAGTATACCCCCACGGCGCTGTGGATCTCTATGATCCACAAACGCACAAGGTGTTCAAGGTAAACGGACAAAGGCTAAAACCCTACCTTGAAGGAGTAAAGAACGATCCAATTGATGTGATGGTACTGGAAGAGGCACAGTCAGAGGAGTAGAACCCTTACGTCGAGCCAACGACGTAAAACAAAGGCGCTGTTCGGGAGACAACCCGAAGGAATAAGAAGAGGAGTCTCTGTCAAGAAAACCACCCCTGCGGCCTAGTGTTCCCGCCCCTCCGGTGACACCCCTGCCCAAAGCCGCCCCCGGCGCTGGGCCTGCGTCTGCAAAAGCCCTTGCCATCGCCCTCGCGGTGACAAGCCCCGCCCTTGCAGCGGCCACCCTTGACACGCATCCTCAACACCGCCCCCGCCATTGAGCCTGCGCCTTCCTTTTCATTGTCACCGCCCCCGTGGTGACAAGCCCCGCCCCTACAGTTTTTTCCAAAAAAGAAAAAAAAAAAAAGAAAACCCAAAATACCCTACACCTACCCCGCCCACTCACTCTCTCCCCTCACCAACCACAACTCTCCCTCGCACCTTACCTCTCTCACAGCTCACGCCCCTGCGCCCTCATCAAACCCTCACACACCACCCGTTGTTCACGCCCTTGCGCCACCGCCGACAACCCAAACGACGCCCTCACCACGCCCTTACGCCACCAGCTTTCACCACCACCAACATCCACAATCTTTAACCCTCCAACACGTTCCACCCTCACACACTCTCTTCCCTCCACTGTGAGCACCTCCAGAGACGTCTCTGATAACATGATTTATGACGTAGGTTTTAAGCACTCATTTAGATAGTTTTTCATCTCATTCATGCATTGTTTTGCACTAGTTCATGACGTTTGCACTTAATTCATGTATTTTGTCGAGATAGACGTCTACACGGACTTTTGCATGTTTTGTTGGTATTTTGGGAGCTTTAGGAGCTTAATCGATACATTTGAGGATCGTTCCTCGAGATGACACGCCTTCGGACTCATTGGGAAGCAAGCTAGGAGCTAAGAAGGACACTTGGGACCTTGTTGGTGCATGCCTTGCACCAAATTATGGCTTGATGATCCATAGAATGCTGAGGCACCAAAACCACGGCCACTGGGACTTCCACGGGCGTGGACATAGGCCGTGGTTCTCCCTGCACAGCTGCGACAGCTGTCCCACGATCTCCCTAACCGACCCTTGCCCTTGATGGTGTATAAAAGGTGGTCCTGCAGGCTGTTGAGGACAGACCCCATCATTCCATTCTCTCCCACACTCTCAACAACACATATTCTCTCTTTGGAAGATTGGATTGGAGATATTCTTGGAGGAGAAGAAAGGCTTCCATTGGAGAAGAAGAGAAGAACACACCATTCTTAGTTTTCATAGTTTTTAGAGTGAAGATTGTCGGAAACATTTGCTAGGGTTGTAAGAAACAATTCGTTCTTTTGAAGGGTTGTAAGTCCTTCTTGAACTTTGATTCAGCTTAGTTTTCTTGTTCTATTTGTTTCATCTCTCTTTCATTTCACTCTCTTGATATGGATTCCATGATTTTATGCTTGATGACTTTAATTTTGATGATGCATGTTGTTTGCTAAATAGATGTGATTCTAGGGTAAGGAAATAATGGTTATGACTTGGACTATGATAGGATAGACTTAAATGCACCTCTAGATGATTTGTTTGCTCAAACCTAGCCTCTGATCAAAATCACGGTCTGTTCTAAGGGGTTCCACGGCCGTGGACTTGATAAACTGCCCGTGATTTTTGTCTGACTGCTTGCATCGATAAATCTGAATGTTAGGTTGTTAGATTGTTGAAATCCTAGTGTTTGTTGAGTTAGATCTATCCTAGGGTAACCTAGTGTTAGCAACTAAGTGTGAGAAGAGACCTACACGGTGATTCTTGCCCTTAGATACCGAAGATGATGAACTCTAAGTAGTAGTGACCCTCACAAGCCGCTATTGGACTGAGTGTGCTAGGATTGATGTTTAGGACTTGCCTTCCCGAGACTTACCCGGTAAGGAGAGGTTAGACCCCTAGATGACAATCCGGTTTGTGTAGAATTCCTATCCTTAGGCTCTTTGAGACTTACCCGGTGATGAGACCTTAGGAACGGACTAGTGGACCATGAGACCAACCCGGTGATTGATCCCGATTTAGAAACACCCACTCCCAACATACTATAGTTAATCCAAATAATGACTAGATAGCTTGAGTCATATGCCATAACCGAAATTTCTAACCCTTAGAATCCGCTTTTCTCTCTTGATTATCTATCTCGTGTTTGTGTTTGTTGATTTGCCTTGCTAGCTTAGTTGTTTGTTAATCTTGCATGATTTGTGATCTTTGATTGATCACCACAAAACCAATCCAAAAACATTGAGATTTTCATTTCTTTATTTCTTTCTCTTTTCTTAGCCTAGATCAACACTATTCTTAGTCACTATTGATTCAATTTCACCTTAGTATTTGTGTTTGACCTCGGAATACTATCCTTACTACAAAACGACCCATACACTGTGGGTTCGCTAGGAGTTAGGAAAAATATAACGAGTATAAATTTAAGACTTTTGCATTTCACGTTCTTAGCATAACAAGTTTTTGGCGCTGTTGCCGGGGACTAGGTCTAGATTGAGTCTTTTTGTTATTGTTTATAGTGTGGGTCTTTCTTGTTGCTTTTGATCTTGTTTGGTTTGTGTCTTTGCATTTTCAGGACATCTCTCATTCTTTAGGTGTAAGCGAAGATCTCGTGGCAAGGATTTAGCTCCATTCGATCCCGAACCGGAGAAAACCTTTAAGGCTAGGTCTAAGAGCATTAGGAAGGGAAAGGAGATGGCCGCAAGAAATCTTCAAGCTGAGTTGGATGAGGCTTTAGAGCAAATTAGGTTAAGAGATGAGCTCTTGGAGAATGAAAGGAGACTTGCCAATGAGAGGCAAGAAGCAACTAGGAGGGAGATTGAAGAGATTAGGCAAGCTCTTGTGCAAAGAGAGCTTAATCGTCAACAACCTCCTCCACCACCTCCACAACCGCAGCCGGCGGTTAATATTCGGTTTGAGCCGATAATGATTGAGGAGCCACAAATGTTAGGGCAACGTATGGATCCGGCTCAAAGAGTGCACCGTCTGGGTGTGAACTTAGGAGATCCCGCAACCCATGATTATGAGCTCCGCCCTCAAGTTCTACAAATGATCCGGCATAATCAAATTGGAGGGATGGAAGGAGAGTCTCCTCATCAACATTTGATGAACTACGAGATATTGATGGAGACTCTAAGGCCGCCTAGGTTGTAGAACAACAACCATAAGCTTAGGGCTTTTTCCTTCTCACTTAAGGATAAAGCCTTAGCCTGGTACCAATTGATTCCACTAGGGCGAGTAAGTATTTGGAAGGAGATGACAACCGAGTTCTTGACTAAGTTCTTCCCACCTTCCAAGACTACCGAGCTAAGAGGGAAGATCAATGCCTTTGTAATGAAGGATAGAGAAAGTTTATTCAAGTCTTGGGAGAGATTCAAGGACCTTCTCCTAGATTGTCCACACCATGGTATACCGAAAATAGAGCTATTGGAGATCTACTTCAAAGGACTTGATGAAGATAGCCAATTCAAGCTTTAATCTCTTTCCGGTGGGACTTTCATGGAAAAGAATGTAGATGA
This sequence comes from Fagopyrum homotropicum, assembly GCA_033239125.1. NCBI lineage: Eukaryota > Viridiplantae > Streptophyta > Magnoliopsida > Caryophyllales > Polygonaceae > Fagopyrum > Fagopyrum homotropicum. Next base: position 67,529,482 of record BSWB01000003.1, read on the forward strand.
AGCTTGGGAATTTGTAGAGAAACAAGCTTTGGTGATTGAAAAGTACTCCCATAGGAAGAGTGATGGGAGGAAAGCGGGAGCATATGAGGTGAGTGAAGTCACCATGAGTAATTTCAAGCTTGATGCAATCAACAATGAGCTTAAGTCTTTGAGCGAGTTGTGTGCTACAACTTTGAAGAGTCAAGCAAGCCCTCAAGTGCAAGTGTAAGCAAACTTGTCTTCTAAAGAGGAAGATGTGAACTACATGGGAAGGGGCAATTACAACAACTATCAAGGTCCAAGGAACTTCAATATAATAACAACCGACAATTCAACAATTACAGGCCTACCCACAACCATCCCGGGTTTTCCTATTCTAACCCGGATGGAGCCTTGAACCCTCCCGCTTCCACAAGCGCAGCTCCACCACTTAAGGCTTCACAAGAGCCTCCACCCGGATTTACTCAACCTCCAAAGGATAGAACCGAGATGATGTTTGAGCAATTGCTTGGAAGGTTGAGTGGTCTTGAGAGCACGGTGACTTCCATTTCTATGGCTCAAAAGGTGTTGGAAGCACAAGTGTTCCAAAAGGCGGGTGAAGCTTATAGAGATCCGGGAAAGCTTCCCGGAAGAACCGAAGATAACCCGAGAGGCCAAGTGTTGGCCATTACAACAAGAAGTGGGCTGAGCATGAAGGATCCCTTACCTAAGGGAAATGACAAGGGGAAGCAAGTAGTGGTAGAAGAAGAGACATTGCAAGAAGAAGGAGGCAAGAGCAAGGAAGATGAGCCAACATATGTGGCGCCACCTCCATACAAGCCACCACTACCGTTCCCACAATCACGAGCAAGAGCTCGCTTGGACAAACACTTCGGTAAATTCCTTGAACTTATGTCTAAATTGCATATTAACATTCCGTTCATGGATGCTATTCTAGGTATGCCGGCCTATGGAAAATTCTTGAAGGAGATACTCTCTAACAAAAGGAGTTGGAGGAGTATGGGGAAGTGAGAATGACAAAGAGATCCTCAGAGTTGATTCAAACTATGAAGGAGGAGATGCCTCCTAAGCTAAGAGATCCGGGATCTTTTTGTGTGCCAATTGGAGTGAAGAAGTGAAGTATGAAGCTCTATGTGATCTTGGGGTAATTGTAAGCATCATACCGCTTGCACTTTGCAACAAGGTTGGGCTAGGAGAGCCAAAGCCGGTCAAGATGACCCTTTACATGGCGGACCGTTCGATCACTCACCCGGTTGGAATCTTGGAGGACATACCGGTACAACTCGGGAAGTTCTATGTGCCGATTGATTTTGTTGTTTTGGACATCCCGGCGGACTATCCGATTCCTATCATCTTGGGGAGACCTTTCCTAGCCACTTCCGGATGTTTGGTGGATTGTAAAAATGGAATGATTTCCTTCAACATTGGAGAAGAGAACATCAAGTTCAAATTATCCACAATGACGAAGGGGCCAGCCCTTGGTGAAGATGTGCTCAACATTGTCGAGCAAGAGGAATGTAGAGAAGTTGTGAGCTCGATCTTGATCAAGGACCCCTTGGAGAAGGTTCTTAGTTTAAGTTTGATGGAGGAAGGTGTTGAGGAGGCTTGCAATGAAGAAATCAAGGCTTTGGATGCATTGGAAAAGGAGACAAGAGCTGAATTTGAAGTACACGAAGGTGTGCTGAACTGCTATGTGAACCACGGTCTGGGGGGAAGAACCACGCCCGTGGAACTCTCTAGAATGCTCAAAAAGGCTACCTTTGCAAGTTCCACGGCCGTGGTTGTGCCAGAGCCCGTGATTTTGCCCGTGGTTTCTCCAGAAACTGCCTTAGTTGTTGATCAAGATTCAAGGAGCCTTGAGGAGTCTTCATTAGCTGTGAATTCATCTCAACCTACATTATATGGAGCGTCTCCAATCGATAAAGGTCCTCCTAAACTGGAACTTAAACCCCTCCCCTCTCATCTTAAGTGTGTTAATTCTACATATCCGGTGATTGTTAATGCATGCTTGAATGATGATGAGTTGAATAGATTGTTGCATGAGTTGAGATTGCATAGGAAGGCTATTGGCTATACCATTGATGATTTAGTTGGCATTAAACCTTCTTTGTGCATGCATAAGATCTTAATGGAAGATAATTATAAACCTTCAATTGAACCTCAAAGAAGACTAAATCCCATCATGAAAGAAGTAGTAAAGAAAGAGATTCTTAAATTGCTAGATGCGGGAATCATTTTCCCGATTTCGGATAGTAAATGGGTTAGTCCCGTGCATGTGGTTCCTAAGAAGGGTAGGATGACCGTAGTGACTAATGAGAATAATGAATTAATCCCAACTAGAACGGTTACGGGATGGAGGATGTGTATAGACTATAGGAAACTAAATGTGGCCTCTAGAAAATATCACTTCCCTCTTCCCTTTATTGACCAAATGCTAGAGAGATTAGCTCAACATTCTCACTTTTGCTACTTAGATGGTTATAGTGGATTCTTCCAAATCCCTATCCACCCCGATGACCAAGAGAAAACTACATTCACATGTCCTTGGGGTACATTTGCATATAGGGGAATGCCATTTGGGTTGTGTAATGCACCCGCCACCTTTCAAAGGTGTATGATGGCTATCTTTTCTGAGTATATTGAAAACATCATGGAAGTGTTTATGGATGATTTCTCTGTTTATGGATCTTCATTTGATGATTGTTTAGCTAACTTGTCCTTGGTGCTTAAGAGATGTGAGGAGACAAACCTTGTCTTAAATTGGGAAAAATGCCACTTCATGGTAAGTGAAGGCATTGTGTTGGGACACTTGGTGTCCAACCGTGGTATTGAGGTTGATAGGGCTAAGATAGAGACGATAGAGAAGTTGCCACCACCTACCTCGGTGAAGGGGGTAAGGAGTTTTCTAGGGCATGCCGGTTTTTACCGGAGATTCATTAAAGATTTCTCTAAGATTTCTAAGCCTCTTACTAACCTACTAATGAAAGATGTTGAGTTTGTTTTCTCCAAGGATTGCCTTGAGGCTTTTTGTAGGTTGAAGAATGCTTTGATCTCCGCACCCATCATGCAACCTCCGGATTGGAGTCTACCGTTTGAGATCATGTGCGACGCGAGTGATGTAGCCGTTGGGGCTGTTTTGGGACAAAGGAAAGATGGGCTTACACATGCCATCTATTATGCTAGCAAGACGCTAGATGATGCCCAACTCAATTATGCTACCACCGAGAAAGAGTTGCTAGCGGTTGTGTACGCATTTGAGAAGTTCCGCTCGTATCTTGTGGGAGCGAAGGTCATTGTGTATACGGATCATGCTGCAATCCGTTATCTTCTTACTAAGAAGGATGCCAAGCCTCGATTGATTCGGTGGATCCTTCTTCTTCAAGAGTTTGATTTGGAAATCCGGGATAAGAAGGGGTCCGAAAACTCTGTGGCAGATCACCTTAGTAGACTCCCACCATTAGAGATTGAGAGAGATGACATCCCGATTGATGACTCATTCCGGGATGAGCAATTGCAAATGGTGGAGGAGTGCTTGTTCCAAGTGTCAAGGGGTAATGAGCCATAGTATGCCGACATTGTGAACTACCTTGTGTGTGAGGAGGTGCCACCTGGCTTATCCTATACCCAAAGGAAGAAGTTCTTCAAGGATGTGAGGCATTACTATCGGAGTGAACCGCTTTTGTTCAAGAGAGGGTCGGATGGAGTCTTTAGAATATGCATACCGGAGGATGAGGTGGAGAGTGTGATCCGCCATTTCCATTCATTGCCATGTAGAGGCCATGCTAGCTCACACAAGACATGTGTAAAGGTGTTGCAATCCGGGTTTTATTGGCCAAGTTTGTTCAAGGATGTGCAGAATTTTGTGGTAGCATGTGATGCTTGCCAAAGGACGGGAAACATCTCAAGGAGGAATGAGATGCCCTTGAACAACATACAAGAAGTGGAGATATTTGATGTGTGGGGTGTGGAGTTCATGGGACCATTCCCCTCTTCATGTGGCAACCTCTACATCCTATTGGAGGTTGACTATGTGTTGAGATGGGTAGAGGCAATCGCCTCTCCTACAAATGATGCCAAGGTTGTGGTGCGGTTCTTCAACCGAGTGATCTTCCCTAGGTTTGGAACCCCAAGGGTGATGATAAGTGATGGAGGGAAGCACTTCACCAATAGGAACTTCGGGACACTTTTGGCTAAGTATGGGGTCACTCATAAGGTGGCAACACCTTACCATCCCCAAACTAGTGGCCAAGTGGAGATCTCCAACCGGGAGATAAAAGGAATTCTTGAGAAGACGGTTTCTAGGACGAGAAAAGATTGGGCTATGAAGCTCGATGATGCCTTTTGGGCTTATAGAACCGCTTTCAAGACACCGATTGGCACCACTCCCTACAAGCTAGTTTATGGCAAGTCTTGCCACCTTCCCGTGGAGATGGAGCATAGAGCATATTGGGCCATTAGGTGGCTGAATTTTGACCTCAAGGAGGCCGGTGAGAAAAGATTGCTAGACATGAACGCTCTTGAGGAGATCCGGTTGGATGCCTATGAGAATGCCCGGATCTACAAGGAAAGGACCAAACGTTGGCATGACAAGCGTCTCATCCCGAATGAGTTGAGTGAAGGAGACTTGGTCCTTCTCTTCAAATCAAGGTTGCGGCTCTTCCCCGGAAAGCTTAAGTCAAGATGGACGGGTCCTTATGTGGTGAAGAAGATCTTTCCCCATGGAGCGGTTGAGATAGGAGGGGAGCATTGTGGAGATTTTAAGGTGAATGGGCACCGTTTGAAGAAGTATATCCCGGGAGCTCCGGTGAACATGATTGCCCCACTTCACCTTGAATAGAACACCTCCGAGTTTGGTCAAGCTAATGACCTTACAAAAGCGCTTGGTGGGAGGCAACCCATTGGTAGACATCTTTCCCTTTTCGTTTTCATTTTTATGTTTTTGTGTGCTTTTGTGTGTTTGGAGTTTGTGTGTTAGAGTTTAAGTAGCATGGAACCCTTGCGTGGCATGTGGATGATGATGATGAACCCCTCATCAATTATGGGTGGAGCGGACGCGGAACTTGGACGGCTAGCGGTGCCTAGCGCGGGTCCCGACGCCATAACGAACACCTTGAGCTCTCTACCATCATTGATAGGATCATCCGCCATCAATCCACTTGAGTAATCCCAAATACCAAAGCAAACCAGTTTTACATTGTGAAAACCCTCTTTCACTCTTCTTTACTTAAAGTGCACATTGGGGACAATGTGTTTCTAAGTATGGGGTGGGGTTTTCATGATCACTTGCATGATTAGCATCTAGGATAGTTTCTTTTAGTGACATGTTTCATTATGTCTTGCATTGTACATACATATTTCGAAAAATCCAAAAAAATCAGAAAATTTAAAATTTTTTTAAGGCTTCTAAGCTTGGGAATGACCCTTATGATGAAATTGTCTTGTGAATTGGCTATGGATGGCCGTATGTGTTGAATTGATGGATGTATATGTGGACTTGAAGTACTTATCTTGAATCCCATGAATGATTTGTGATTATGATGATTGCCTTGATTGGATTGAGTATTGAAAGTCGAAATTGCATGCTAGTTCTTGCACGTTATTTAGGAGTGATTAAGGCAATTCATCTTTCTCTACTTCTCATCTTTATCATGTTGCTTGAGCACCTCAATTGATTTAAAAATTTGACCTCTTTTGACCCATCCGGGAATAGGAGCATGCTAGTGTGTTGATGTGTGTGAAAAGCAAGTGTGGGGTGAAGATGTTGATGAATGAATGTTGTGAATGAAATGCTAAAATTGTTGTGAAAGTGTAGACAAAAATATAGGTTTGGGGACGTTGGTTTAAATGACGAGTAACTCGGCACCATTCATATAATCGGGCGTTTGTGCCTTGCCAAAGCCAAATAAACCGATAGTCCTAACGAGTTTTTGTATGTGTGCCCGGTGTGGAGCACCTCGAAAAACAAAAAAAAAAAACCCCGAGGCCCGCTAATCACCAAGGTTTCGGCTTTTGTATACCAATGTCATTGTCTCAAAAATAAGTGAAAAAAAAGAAAAGAAAGAAAAGAAGGAGAAAATATACACTTGTGGGAAATTGATCGAAAACGAAATTGTGGAGTTAGTTCCATTCCCGGATTAGCATCACATGACCTAAAAAAAATTCCCACCCAATCACAACGTTTCTTAGCCTCTTCTTTCCTAAGTCCTTGTGACCTATTTGCATGTGTGTAAGACTTAGTGATCTAGATTGGATATACTCATGATCATCTTGGTTTCTTCATCTTTACCTTTCATGCATGCTTTCTAGTTAAGTATAATTGTCTTTCCGTGCCTTCATTCATTTGATGCATGATTGCTTGTCCATTTGCCAAGAAACATGACTATGAAGGTGATCCAATATTCGAAGCACAATCCCAAAAATATTTTCAGTTTTTCTTGCATTCATAAATCATGTCATCTCTTAGCCTATAGTCGGACTTTGCTCGGGGACGAGCAAACCTTAAGTATGGGGTATTTTTGATAACACGATTTATGACATAGGTTTTAAGCACTCATTTAGATAGTTTTTCCGCTCATTCATGCATTGTTTAGCACTAGTTCATAACGTTTGCACTTAATTCATGTATTTTGTCGAGATAGACGTCTACACGGACTTTTGCATGTTTTTTAGGTATTTTGGGAGCTTTAGGAGCTTAATCGATACATTTAACGATCCTTCCTCGAGATGACACGCCTTCAGACTCATTGGGAAGCAAGCTAGGAGCTAAGAAGGACACTTGGGACCTGGTTGGTGCATGCCTTGCACGAAATTGTGGCTTGATGATCCATAGAATGCTGAGGTACCAAAACCACGGCCACTGGGACTTCCACGGGCGTGGAAATAGGCCGTAGTTCTCCCTGCACAGCTGCGACAGCTGTCCCACGATCTCCATAACTGACCCTTGCCCTTGATGGTGTATAAAAGGTGGTCCTGCAGGCTGTTGAGGACAAACCCCATCTTTCCATTCTCTCCCACACTCTCAACAACACATATTCTCTCTTTGGAAGATTGGATTGGAGATATTCTTAGAGGAGAAGAAAGGGTTGTAAGTCCTTCTTGAACTTTGATTCAGCTTAGTTTTCTTGTTCTATTTGTTTCATCTCTCTTTCATTTCATTCTCTTGATATGGATTCCATGATTTTATGCTTGATGACTTTGATTTTGATGATGCATGTTGTTGGCTAAATAGATGTGATTCTAGGGTAAGGAAATGATGGTTATGGCTTGGACTATGATAGAATAGACTTAAATGCACCTCTGGATGATTTGTTTGCTCGAACCTAGCCTCTGTTCAAAATCACGGTCTATTCTAAGGGGTTCCACGGCCGTGGATTTGATGAACTACCCGTGATTTTTGTCTGACTGCTCGCATCGATAAATCTGAATGTTAGGTTGTTAGATTGTTGAAATCCTAGTGTTTGTTGAGTTAGATCTATCCTAGGGTAACCTAGTATTATCAACTAAGTGTGAGAAGTGACCTACCCGGTGATTCTAGCCCTTAGATACCGAAGATGATGAACTCTAGGTAGTAGTGAGCCTCACAAGCTGCTATTGGACTGAGTGTGATAGGATTGATGTTTAGGACTTGCCTTCCCGAGACTTACCCGGTAAGGAGAGGTTAGACCCCTAGATGACAATCCGGTTTGTGTAGAATTCCTATCCTTAGGCTCTTTGAGACTTACCCGGTGATGAGACCTTACGAACGGACTAGTGGACCATGAGACCTACCCGGTGATTGATCCCGATTTAGAAACACCCACTCCCAACATACTATAGTTAATCCAAAGTATGACTAGATAGCTTGAGTCCTATGCCATAACCGGAATTTCTAACCCCTAGAATCCGCTTTTCTCTCTTGATTACCTATCTCGTGTTTGTGTTTGTTTATTTGTCTTGCTAGCTTAGTTGTTTGTTAATCTTGCATGATTTGTGATCTTTGATTGATCACCACAAAACCAATCCAAAAACATTGAGATTTTCATTTCTTTATTTCTTTCTCTTTTCTTAGCCTAGATCAACACTATCCTTAGTCACTATTGATTCAATTTCACCTTAGTCTTTGTGTTCAACCTCAGAATACTATCCTTACTACAAAACGACCCATACACTGTGGGTTCGCTAGGAGTTAGGAAAAATATAACAAGTATAAATTTAAGACTTTTGCGTGTCATGTTCTTAGCGTAACAGTTTCAACCAGCAAGAAGCCACCGGAGCACCCCCAAAAGCCACCACCTTCGTAGATGTCCAAAATCGCCCTCTGCACTTCTCCCGCCCCTGCGGCTGCAAGCTACCGCACCTGCGCCTCACCGCCCCTGCGACTGCAAGCTGCCGCACTTGCGAAAAACACAACAGAGGGTTCGTCTTCTTTGTCTATTTTTGAAAGTTGCTAATTCCTTTAATTAATCAACTACAAGAATGGAACCACAAAGGAAGTTCAATATGTCGGAAGCTGAGAAGGAGCGGTATAGGATTGTGCAAGATCGGGTTGTGTACGCAACTCGGTTTTTCCACGTTCCTACCTTGGAGAAGCTAGGCATGTTGGAGAGCATGCAGTCGTTCCTTAACAATGTTGGGCTCGGAGACTTTCTATAGAGGAGTGCTCCAACATATCTCGAGCTCAGCCGCCAGTTCATAGCCACCTTCACCATGGAGAAGGAGGATCATGTGTGTGTTGGACTTACCTTCAAGTTCAACAAGAAGAAGTACACCATTGATTACCTCCAAATGCAGGCGGCCTTTTGAGTGACTCTCAACCCCTCAGAGAACTGGTGGGAGACAGTCCCGACACCGGACCTATGCGAGTTTTGGCAGGCTGCCACAGGATCCAAGTTTCATGCTGGGGATGAGTACTCCAACAAACTCACTCACCCTTATTTGAGGCTCTTGTCAAAGATCATCATGAGTGTCTTCTGTGGACACAAGGATGAGAACAAGGTCACCCTCAAGGACCTTCCACTTCTCTATTATTGCCTCCCGACAAGCGAGAAGGTGATGGATTGGCGGTACCTCTTCCTTACCACTTTGAAGCGGATTAGGAAGAATGAGCCAAGGGACATTGTTGGTGGTGGGGTGATCTCCTTGATCGCCTAACAAGTTATGGATCTCTCCGGCCTAGACGACGGGTTAAGGCGCCTCTCTACACGGAGGGGATGATGAGGAGGTGCAAGCTCCTCAAGAGGGATGAGGAAAACCTATTTTGGCTCTCATTTGTAGATGGGAGCCACATCACATACCTTTCCTGGCCACTTCCCCTTGGAGATGAGCTCTCCGAGCATTTCATCCCGGCTGATCCTTTCGTGCCGAGGAGGCCTCAGAGGGCCATTATTGAGAGGCACGGTGCGAGCTCCAGCCGGGCTCATTATAAGCAGCATATGCCCATACCGGAGGACGAGGAGATGCCTATTGCGGCACCAGATGATGACCCGGCACTTGCGAGCATTCAGGCTCAAATGGCGGCCTTGACCACCAAACATCAGGCGTGGAAGACCGAGTACCAGCGGACCATGCTTGAGCAGCAGCAGAGTTGGCAGACGATCTTTGCCTCCTCCATGACCTCCCACTTTGACCAGAGGCAGGATGCGTGGCAGGCGGCTCAGCAACAGCAGCTCGAGGCTCAGCAGTTGGCTTGGCAAGCCGGCTTTGAGACCTTATTTGGCTGTCGGATGGATGCTCAGCAGGCCCGCATCGACACGCTCTACCGCCGGTAGGAGCACTTCTTCAGCCACTTCCCGTACCCACCGAAGGAGGGTCCGGATGGTCCAGCCGGACCATCCCATTAGTGGTACCATCTCTTCTTCCTTTCCCACATTTATATTTGCTTCATTTTCCACTTTGAGGACAAAGTTTGCTCCAAGTATGGGGGAGGGAATTATCATTACTTGTATAGTTTGTTTTTAAGTGTGTTTGCCATGAGTTGTACCATAAAAATTCAGTTTGAAATTCACAAAAAAAAGCCAAAGAAAAGGAAAAAAGGCATGAAAATCCTTGGATAAACCGAAAACCCGAAAGGGCGGTTTAGGCAAAAAGAAGGTAGTCCGACCAACCTTCGGTTGGTGCAAAATTAGACTTGAGGGATGTGAGTTCCAAGTGAGATCATCAAAGAAAAGAAGAAGATTGGCAAGGTGAAAACCGGAAAGGGCACCTTGGAAAAATGAGCAGCACCAAGTGTAGGTTCCCTTTCCGGCGTTTGGCGACATAAGAAGGGAAGTCATAAGGAGGTTGTCCGGGTAGGCCACTCTTGGAGCAATAAGGATGGTAGTTATCTCACCTTTTTCTCACATTTTCTCTCTTTTTCCTTCTTTCTTTCTTGGCTTTTCTTTTCCATTATCTATTCCTCTTACCCATGCTTCCTGAGTCCTTTGAGTCTAAAAACTACTGTCATGTGTTTTACTCGGGACGAGTAAAAGGTCTAAGTATGGGAGAGTTTGATAGGTGATGAAATCACTATCATTTAGGTTAGTTTTTAGAGTCTTTTTATCACATTAGTGTCGGTTTATACTACGAACTCCTTGATCCAGAAGAAGAAGACTAAAAGAAGATAAAACAGGAGTTTTAGCACTTGGGAGTTGAAGACCATGCACGAAGAAAAGCTTCTGTTGCCTCACCGCCCTCGCGGAGTAGTGTCACTGCCCCTGCGGGTGACATCACGTTCCGGAGCGCAGGTTGCGCCTTCGCTAGTGCCAGAAACGAGGACTGTCACCGCCCCTGCGCCACTCTCTGGCGCCCCTGCGGTGACTTATCCTAAAGAAGCGAAGACCGGAGCCCCTGCGCCTCTACCTACGTCTCACCTTGTGGAGCTCTGAAGCTGAAGAGTTAGTGTCACCGCCCCTGCGTTGACATTGGGCCGCCCCTGTGTCTCGGCATCTGAAGCGACAAAAAGTTGAAGAGTCAGACGTTTTAAAGATCATCATTGATCCGCCCCTGCGGATTTGCCAGACCGCCTCTGCGGCCACGCAGAAGATCAAACGTTCTCGCCTAAACCGCCCTTGCGGATCTGAAGCCCGCCCCTACGGTTCAGCGACAGAGGCTTTACTCCGGTTGTTTACACCACCTTTATGGCATTAAAAGTGGTTGTTTTGGGCCGGCTATTTATTCCCATTTAGTGCCATTTGTAGTATAAATAGACCATGGGTGATTGCTAGAATGATCCATCATTTCCCACTTTTATTCTCTCTTGCTTCCTTTGTAATGAGCTTCTAAGTTTCCTTGCTACATTTGGTTGATTTGAGGCTGCATTATTACTTTGGTTGTAAGTTCCCTTTAATATAAGTTTTATTCAATATTGTTTTGTGTTTCTTGAGCTTCATTTTTCTAAAGTTGCATGTTTTCATTATTGCTTAAGATTGATCACCTTAGGTTCTAAGTGCATGCAAACAATTAGGATTAATAGATTCCGGGTTCGGGTCTTTAGTCTAGTAGTAACCTTTAAGTAATAACGGGTTGTAATTGCTTGAAGGAAAAGAAACACAATTATAAAGATTAGTTTAACGGTTTTAATTTTCTCTTTATATCCCTTAGTCTTTGTTTGAAAGCTAACTTGTGACTTGTTCTTGTAGGTTTACGGAACACTGACTTGTTAAGTTGTGTTGATGCCGGTTGGCTCAACACATACATATGATCAAGACGGGAACATTACTTGAAACTTGTAAAAGGAACTCACCAAAGTAGCAATCACATGCTAAGAATCTACCTAGTGTAGATTCACTCATCACCATCTTATCAATCTCTTTTATTTGCTTTTTAAGTTTTGTGTGCATCAATTCATTTCAAAACCCTTTGTTACTCTGTGCCATAATCAATAATTGAATTTAATAAAATAACACAAACTCTCTTGGGTTCGACCCTTACTTTATCACTATACTTGCTTTAGTGTTGAGTTCGGAAAATATTTTGACTAGATACAAACGACCTTAGGAAAATATCTTTAGTCATGTATCGACCCCAACACCAATTATTCTGATGATCTTGAACTTTGAGTTCTCATCCGTAAGGATGCTTTAGGGTGGACTACCTCTAGGAGGTAGGCCAATCCTAACTGCTTTCTGTTTAAAAAAAAAACTATCACTCACATAACTACTAAAGTGGAAATCCGGATGAATTTTAAGTTTTAATTTGGAAAAAGACAATTTTTCTTCCACGACACATACACATAGTGAAGTTTTGTTTTGAGCCCATATGTGTAATCATCGGATTTGTTAGTGGCTTGAACGACTTCCATTCGGAGCTTATGTGCGTAAATGACTTGTTAACTATTTTCATTTCAAAGCCTTTAGTGTAATTGACGGAACCCTAATTATGCATTTTTATCGGTGTAACTAGGATTAGAGAGACGACTAAAGAAAACATATGAGTTTGTTTAAATTATCATTTAAAGAATCATTGATGTCTTATAAAGTAAATGATGTGAAGTGAGGAGATGCGTCAATTATCACTACACATGCATGTGTAATTATGTGAGCTTTATAACAAAATATGGCTTTTTGTTAACTAATATGCATCGCACGACATTTCCTATTTTCATACTAATTGATTAAGTTTGCTTCACAATTATGATGATATTAGACAACATAAGCATCACATAACTGTTGCTATTTGCTTATATTATCTAATATCACCATAATTTGGACAATAACATCACAAGTACGATGATAATCTTCTCGGCCATAACCTTCCTACCCTAGCATTATAAAAATCTCAACATTGCACAATCATCCTCATATTACTTATAAGTCTCAACTTGGATGATTAATCTAAACATTGTTGATCGTGGAAATTTTAACAAAATAGTTAATAACGACCTTCCCCACAAGGATAAAAGATTAGATGTAGTATATCCGGGTATCTAATTCACAAGGACCACATCTATATTGGTTGAAGCAAACAATAAATATATTAAGCAAAAGGTAGAAAATAATGGATAAAATCAGGCTTGTAGGAATCAATTTGTGAGCATAGAGCAATTGGTAACATGAATTGAGATGATATCTGTAACGCCCCGTTTATTGGGTGCGTTTTGATATTTATTTCTCCTACTTTTATCGATATTTTCTTAGCTCAAGTATTTTTTTAAAAGTATTTTAAGGCGTAAAATGTTTTTCCCGAGTATAATTATATTTTTGGTATATTTTCGGAAAAGAGTCGGAAAGAAGTTTCGATTCGAAAATTCCGTTCCGAATGTTTAAAAACGACTCTATTCTTATATTATTTCTTTTCCCTTTTTCTTTATTCTTCTTTTCCCTCTCTCGTTAGGTTGATGAGGTCACTGATGTGCTCACCTCTTCCCCAGACCTGCTCCGACTCCTCGCTCCTGCAGTTTGCACCCTGCTTTCCCCTCTGTGCAAGTCTCCTACTACAAGCAACTGAAGTAGCTCTCTTCCCTATCACTCGTCACACAATCTTCAAGTCTCAGCAACACTCCCTCTGCACAACCCTTCTTCTTTCTCTCTCTCTTTTCATGTTGTGAGTCTCGCTAGAGTGAAGGCACACCACCGGAGAGTCTTTCCACCTCCACTGTCGCCTCTTATTCGAGCTGCCGGGATGAGCCTGTTGCTGCCCTCGCTTCAGCACCCACTCTCTTTTGTCTCCCATCGAGCCTCTGCCTCACCGCAACCTTCTCTCTCTCCCTTCACCTTCATCCTCTGTTTTGGACAGCCTTAGCTTCCCATGCAAGCAGCTCGACCTTCGTCTTCTATCGCCGCCAAGGGAGCTGCAACCCACGGACTAGAGCCCTTACTCTCTTCGAGCCTCGTCGGACGCCGGCAACAGCAACCACTAGAGAAGCCACCCCTTCGTCTGCACTGTCTCGCCCTTACCATTGAGCCGCCGCAGGCCTTCTATTCTCTTCTTTCACCCTCCACAAGCTACGACCACCAACAAAGGAGCGTACGGTCGCTGTCGCCACCGGAGAGGCCCTCGGTCCCGCCTTCGCCGCCTCGCCGTAGCCGGAGGTCGAATGGACGCCGCCAGCCCTACCTCCTTCTTGGCCGCCATCTCCAAACCTTTGTAAACCCTATTTTCTTATTTACAATCGGGCCCCCTCCTTTTGGTGAAATTACAATTTGTAACCAGTATTTTGTATTTACAGATTTGGCCCTAATTTCTCAAAGTTGCAGATTTTCCCCTGTTGGTATAATTACAAAATATGGCCCAAGGTTTTAATTACGGATGATGACCCATATTTTTGAAAATGTATCATTTGCCCAAAAAAATGTGTTAGCGGTTTTTAACCTTGAATTTTTTATTACGGGATATTATTATAATTATATAAAATATATATTATGTCTTTGTTGGATTAAATTCGGTTTATGGCTCAAAGATTTAATTGTGGATTATGACAATATGACCTATGTTCATATAAGTGTATTTTGACCCGGAAAATGGTTGAGCGGTTTTGTTTTAACCTTGGTTTTGAAAAAGAGTTTTTACCTTATATTTATATAAGTTATCTTCCATTCAAATTTAGCGTATAAGCTAAATTTGTTTAGTTTGGTGTTAGGTTCGGAAGCGCTCCGATAAAGGCCCAACGAATCCATATGGACATCCATAGATCGCCTTCCGTCTTTTGACGTCACGTGAGTACCCTCTCCCCCGAGTTTATGATCTTACTCGATCAAGTTATGTTTAGTAGTATCATGCTAGGTTGAATCTAGCATAACTTAAGAGTGAATGCCATGTAGTGGCTTTTTGGAACCTTAGGCGAGTGTGATGAGCATGTTGGACCTCATAGGCTTTTACTTTGTTCTTGGCTATTGAGTATGATCATATGAGAGTTAGTAGGATGCTGAGAGATCTCTTCATGCATTGAGTGAGATATGAGTGTTAACCGATTCTAGGATGCGGTCCTAGACTTCTAGAGTTGAGCGAGTTTTGATACATATCTTGTTGTGAGAAGGTTGGGGGCTTCTTCCCAAGGGAAGCAAGAGTGTTTTGTGAGTTAGCATTTGGGACTAGGTAAGTCTCCGGACTTACTTAGCTCGTATTCCTTGTATTAGCATCTATGTGTGCTTGGTGAATTGTGTTTATTGTTATGTTTGGTGTGTGTTTATTGATTATGCTATAACAACTAACCCGGACATACGACGACTTTATATATTGATATTTGGCCCAAGTGTATGATAACGGGCAGTGACAACACTGCCTAGCTCTTGTGGAGAGCTAAGGGGTTCTCGACTAACCCGGGCAGGTAGACGGTCAAATGCATCAGTACCATTCCTTGACGGTGAGTAGGGACCGAGGCGAGATCATGCGGTGATTCTCGTGTCACAAATGAAAGTTGAATTAGAACGGTATATGACTTAATAATAAAAAGGATAATAAACCGGACTTGTGTGTTTGAGAGTATGTTGTGTGTGTGTGTGACATCACCTTGATTCTAATGCTTTGAATATTAGCTAACGGTTTTATACCGTTGTTGTAGATTTCCTTGCAGGTTAGGAATGCGGCCGAGAGATCCGGAAGAGTGGACAACCAGGTTTCCGTACATTTTAGGAGGGGTTTTGGTTCGAGTCGGTTGTGTATTATTCTTCATTTATTGTTTTGTATGCTGCGTGTATAACGTTTGATCTTTGGAGTCGTTTTCGGCTAAAGTCTGTTGTTTGTATTCTTTCTGGTTTCCTTTCATTGCATAAAAATGTATTTCGGTTTTGGCCTTTGTTTGTTCCTTGTTGCAAGATCCGGTGAAATAGTTGTCAGGATAAGGGTCGGGACCCATTGTGAGGTCTCCGCCCGTAGCATACCGAGTCCCGCGGATTCGGGGTGTTACAATATCTTTGGGATGAGTAATCTAACAAAGCGAGCATCCCCACTATAATGAATCATATATTAACCACATATTTGAACAACATGAACTTCAATTAGCAATAATGTAAGTAACCATCTAAAATAGCCTTTGCCATAGACAAACAAAGACCTTGCCTTCCAACTCGTGTAGCCCTCAATCCGGCCATCAAGTATAGAAAATCCTTTAAGAACGTAGAAATCTAGAAAATACCAAGAGATACCTTCACTGTGGCTCTTTAGTTAGAAAAGGTACAAAGACCGGAACATTCTACGACAGTTAGAAATCCTTGAGGCAACGACAAAATGGTACTCTGAAAACCAAGTTGTATTCAATCAATCCAATAAATCAACTTTTCCTTTTGGATCTTTAGTTTTATTTTTTTATATCTAAACTAGTTATAAACGTGATGTGTCCTTGGATACGTTCAAGGATAAACTTTGGATATAGATAAACTAGAGCTTCAACTACTCTGTTGTTGATGTGCTGGTGAATCAAATGATAGAATATGGTTCGTGAAAGCTTTGAGATGGATGTGGAAACAAATGATTCATCTGATCAAGATTGATCAAGCAATCCATTAAGTGAAGTCGTAGGTTGATTCTTTATTAATCCTCAAATGTGAAGGCTTGAATTGAGATCCAAGGAATAACTTTGAAAGAGAAGATGTGATGCCAAATATCAAAGAGGAGGTTTTACCTTCAACTTAACTTGATTAAATTTAGACATAGATTACAAGTGAGGTCAAGCAGCCTTTCTATATAAGGATGTGGCTTAAAGGGGTCTAAATAGAAATATCATTAAATAGGGGTCCAATAAGAAAACCCTAAAGGTGTACCAACAAAAAAGTGCCTAAAAGGGAACCAATAGGAAGAGGCCTAAAGGGGGCCCAATGGGAAAGCTTAGAAGGAAACATTCCACAAGAATATTCTTTCAATTATTACATAAGCCAAAGATGGAAGATCAAGGAGAGTTGTTGTCAAAACATGTCACCCTTATGTCATGGTGGAGTGAAGACAAGATGTGCCGCTTGACGGGTCAGCTTAAGCGGTGCACATATGAAAACGGTATCCAAGAGCGTATCATTCCCCTCATCTTGGATGTGAAACATCCCGCTTCACCGTGGTAAAAAAAGGGATCAACATTGGAAGCAAGGCCCTCGACGTTGACATTGGGTGTAGGGCATAGGAATCGGGAGGCTTGGACTTGTAGTCTCTTAAGATGGTGGCGTCGTGGAGTTGGTCGAATATGCCAGCAAGACATGGGAATGGGTACCGGTAATGGAATGATGTCAGTCTTTGATGGTACTAGAACTCTTTAAAATAATATTCAATGCCTCGGACGGTTGGCAAGCCGGGTGGTAGATCATTTAATAAATAGAGAACATATAACGGAATGGGAGGCTTGAACTTGTAGTCCATCAATAAGGTCGTACCGTGGAGTTTGTTAAACGTTTTGTCAATGTCCTTGAAGTTGAGTTTCGGGTGTATGCCGAATTGATCGAGGGGCAAGCGGGGTGGTAAACCCTTGGACATAAAGAGAACAAACTCCGGATCAAGAGGCTCAAACTTGTAGTCCCTCAAGGTGGCAGCGCCGTGGAGTTTTTTTATTATGCCGTCAATGCTCTTGACGGTGAACGTCAGGGGTATACCAAAAAGATGGAAGGGCAAGTCATGAGGTAATTTAATGGACATAACAAAGACAAACCTCGGATGAGGAGGCTCAAACTTGGTTTTCATCAACATAATGGTGTCGTTGTCGGGGTTGGCGTCTTCTTTACACTCAATGATGGCTTCGTCTTTGTCATCTTCAAAGAACTCGCCATACAACGGTTTGACAAATTGATTTGGAAGTTCCGGGCGTAATCTTCAATGATAGCATCACCCTCATCTTCAACTTTTCATTTGCCATCATCATATAATGGGTTGACAACCAACTCACACTTAGGTTGTGTCACCACTTGTAGTCCTTCGCCGGAAGCGGTTTATGTTGCGGCAACATGACCACGATTTAGTTTGTGTTTAGCTGCACATAAACACTAGTGTTAAACTAGTGTAATGTGTTTATTGGTGATTGTTTCTGAAAACAAAAATATGATTCTATCTTTAATGTTGGTAGTATTTACATATTCTATGTAATATCCGGAATTTTTATTCCGTCATATCCGGAATATTTATTCCGTCTAATTCCGCCGTTGACGGTTTCCCTTTCTATCTAGTATCTCGTCCTTCACAAATTTCATTATTTTATGTAGAATTTAATTCACATAAAATGATAAAATTATATCAAGCTCTAATTCTTATAATTATCTATTATTTTATGTAGAATTTTATTCACATAAAATGATAGATTTATATCAAACCCTAGTTGTTATAATTCGTTCTTATCGAGGACTTTAGACGAGATCATGACAAGTTGTGACGAGACCATGACTAAGCTGAGACGAGGCCTTGACAAAGCCCAACAAATCTGTGACAAACTCATTCATGGGCCTGACAAGGCCATGACGAGTTTTGACAGATTTTTGACAAGCAATTCAGCCCATTTTTCTAGCATGTTTCAGCCCACTACTCCTACCTTAAGCTCAACCAGTTTGCTTACCCACAACAGCCCAAAAGTGTGACTTCGAGCCCAGCCTGCAGCAGTGCAGGAGAGGCTGGTTACGAGCCCATTGACAGCCCCTCCAGCCTAACACGTTCAGCTCCCTCCAGCCCAGCGTTTAGCCCTCTCCAGCCAGTGATCTACGTGTGAACAGCCGGCCCTTCTCCTTCCTTCTCTCCTTCATTTAACGGCTGTTGAAGGGCCTTCTGTAACAGCCGGCTTTAACGCAGCATTGACACTCCTTTACTCCTACAGCAGCGCTTTTGATTTCCTTCTATCTTCTGTCACTCTCAGAACAATCCTTTGCATCGCCTCTTCCTAATCTCATTCACGCTGCACTTGCCTGGATTCTGCACACATTCAACAACGTTCCAACCACAGGAAATTGCAAGGAAAAGAGCCAGCAGAGGAGAGAACTACAACAGCTGCTCGTCTATCTATTTCTGGAGCTGCTCGTCTATCTATTTCTGGGGCTGCTCCTTGCAGAAGCCTCGCCAGAAGCTGGAGTAGTGTAAGTGATTTCATTCAGCCCGTCTACACTCAGTTCCTCTCTAAATCTAACTCTCAGTACACACTCCTTCCCAGAAGATAACCAGTTTGGAGGGTTGTTTCGTTCGTGCCCTGCGGTGACAGAAGAAGATACGGTCACCTTGGAATCGGTCCTTCCCACACTAGTGCAACAACTTACCTTTTGTAGTCATCAAAACCTTGGGTAAAGGATCAATCATTCTCCCTTTATATTGGCTGCAGTTCAATCTTTAAACTATAGATGAAATAGACATTTGTGTACTTAGGTTATAAAACGATTGAACAGTTTTAAGAAATTGTTTCTCCTATGAGTAGATTAGAGATCATAGATAAGTTAGAAATTTATTTTAGAATTATTATAAGTTTATTTTAATTTCATATTTAAAGCCGTAGTTGGACTTTTGTGACTTTTCGGGAAATAGAAAATGGGTAGTTTTTATAGTTGTCACCTAAAATCATCCTAGGGAGTAGAATATGATTAGTTAGCCTGAAGTAAGAATTTAAGTACTTTTTACGGGTTTTTGGAAGTCTCGGAACCAAGGGTAAAATAGTCAATTTACCTTAAATAAACACTGTAATAACACTGCACATAGAATCGTACATCTTAGGAGTTTTAGACTTCCAAGTATCCAAGGAAAAATGTTGACCCACGTGCCTCCTTTGACAGGCAACTGAGTTCCTGTAGCTACTGATTTAGTGTTGTTAAGAGAGACGAGATTTAATTCGGTGAGTCCACTGACTTACTTAGCTAGCTTCTTGCATGTGTGTGATGCGTATGAGTGGTGTGTGATAGTTAAGATAAATAACAAAAACGGAATAGGCCGACTGTAGTATATTGTATAATTGACCCAAGTGTATGATAACGGGTCGTGACATCATGTCCCTAGCTCTTGCGAGAGTGTAGGAGGTTCCCTGCGACCAGCCCAGTCCGGTAGACGGTCACATGCATTAGTACCATTCCGCGTTGGTAAACGGGGACAGGGTCAGGTTTGGGAATCCCTCGTGTCACAAAATAAGTATCATTAGTAATGACGTATCACTTAATTAAAGATAATAAAAAGGAATGAGTGTTACATGCTGATTGCGTATGTTGTGTGTTTGTGCTTTTACCGTTATACTTATGCATAGAATGTTAGCTAACGGTTTTATACCGCTTGTACATGCCTTGCAGGTTAGGGAGGCGATCGAGTGATCCGGCGGTAGTGGGCAGCCGGGGTTCCGTGCATTATAGGACGGGACTGTTATATTTTATTTTATGACTATTGAGACTGATGTTGGTATTTCTGGTTTTTGAGACTTGGCTGTATTTTTTTCAGAATTTGGATTCTTTTTATTTCGCTCATGTTATAAAACTCTTTGTTTTGCCTTTTTATTTGTGCCGTGTTGTAAGGTCCGATGAAGTTGTTGCCAGGCTAAGAGCCGGGACCCATTGTGAGGTCCCAGCTCGTAGCATTTCGAGTCCTCTAGAATTCGGGGTGTTACAATATGGTATCAGAGCTCTAGGTTGGCAACAACGGCACTCGCCATCTTCAAAAAAAGGTCAAATAAACAAATAAACGGAAACCGCAAGGGTTCCGAGCTTTTAAAATGATAATTTTGTTTTCCAAACCATGAGCATAAATGGGTTGGGATAGAATGCACGGACCGCCACTACCTCTGCTAAACTCGATAGCATAGTTTATTGGACTTCTGTTATAACTTGTAATTTTAGTAACTTTGTGACCTTTAGAAGTGACCTTAAGTAATAAGATAGTTATGTCCTTATTAGGAACTAAAGTAGTCTTATATTAATCACGTCATTACCAGATGGCACGTACGAGAGCGACAACTTACGTTGGACGAGGAGAGGGCCGACCTCCCCTTCCTCCTGGAGCTCCAAGACAGGGACGTATGGGCAGGCCTCAGAGAGGCCGAGGTTGAGGACGTGTCCCTGTTGTAGATCCGCCAGATGCGGATGTTCCTGCTAAGGAGGTGGCCGAGAGTATTGTCCCAGAGGTTAGGGATGAGACTGCTACTAGGTCCGGATTACGGAGTGCAGGGCCTGCTGATTCTGGCCGCGTATTGATTGGAGCATCGGAGTATCAAGCTTATGTCCAGCAGGTGCAAGAGGCATACAGGGCCGGGGCACCACCTCCAGCACCGCCACTACCAGCTAGGTCAGCAGAGGTCTTTCAAAGGGTGACTCAGGTGGTAGTTCCACCGGTGGTAGCTGCACCACTGAGAGTTGTCGAGGATGACCGAGTGAGAGACAAGCTGAGGGTACCGAGACCAGATGAATGGTTGAAGACATTCAACCATCAGCGAGTTCCCACCTTCAATGGGAACGTTGGACTTGAGGTAGAACATTGGATCAGTCATGTGGAGTCCATGCTAGAGGCGATTCGCTGCCTTGAGAGTCGTAAGGTTTGAGCAGTTGCTGAGTCTCGTGAGAGAGACCTTTTGTCCTACCTCACTGAGAAGGGAACGAGTGCAGGACTTCTTGGAGGCACGTTTTGAGGATGTTCCGATAGCTGAGGCTATTAGGAGGTTTTGGGAGGAGCTGTCACTGTTGGGTCCTGCTGCACCACCTGTGGACCAACACGTGTATCTGTTTTCCCGGAGACTGAGAGAGACTACCCGCTCTTATCTAGCAGGATTCCTCTGTGATTCCTTAGCTGTTTATCAAGATCGGGCTTTGACGTATGAGAAGGACCGACAGGGGCACCGGAGAGCTATGCAGTTTGGAGGGTCAGACAAGAGACAGAGGACCGGACCAGTCAGCACTGGAGTAGGAGGGTCAGGTCATAGGTGTGGTTAGTCCCAGGGCCATTCTAGTCACCAGGTGGCACCGCCGATGGGATCTAGAGTACGTCAATGCTACAACTGTGGGGAGTAGGGACACATTAAGCCGGAGTGTAGGAGGCCACCAGTTACATGTTTTACTTGCGGCCAGCTGGGCCACAGGGCTACCTTCTGCCGACAGGGCAAGGTAGCATCACAGCAGGGGTCCTCACCTGCTGGTACCTTAGGAGGAGGACATAGGCAGTCTCAGAATCAGGCTCGGGGTCAACAGCAGCAGGCTCCTGGTCAGGCATATTCACAGGGTTCTGCTCAGGTTCCAGCTAGAGGTAGAGGGCGGGGTGGAGGCACGTCAGAGACTAGGGGTACTCAGGCTCGAGTCTTTGAGTTGAGGAGTGCCGTAGAGCCAACAACGCCCGCAGCCACATGTATTATAACGATTCATGGCTTTCCAATCCGAGTACTTTTTGATACGGGTGCGACACACTCTTTCATATCTGATGATTGCATAGATAGGCTGACCTTAGATACAGTAGAGGGGGAACCTTTCCTTATAAGGTTACCCGATGGGAGTAGGGTTCGTGGTACTCGGGAGATTCACGATTGTCCTATCCACTTGGGAGGTCGTGACTGGCTAGCCGACTTTCACGTCATGCACTTAGTGCATGAGGAAGTCATACTCGGGATGGACTGGATGGACCGCCATAGAGCTGTTATGGACGTCAGGAGGAGGACAGTGACAGTCACTACGGAGTCTAGGCAGGAGGAAGTCTTTCGAGGGTGGGACCTCGGAAAGATAGGGATAATCATTAGTGCGGTCCGAGCCGCAAAGCTCATAGGTCAGGGATGTGAGGCCTTCTGGTGTTACACCATGAAGGAGGAGACGAGTTCATCATTAGCAGAGACCCCGGTAGCTTGTGAGTTCGAGGATGTCTTTGGCGAGCCGCCTGGCTTACCACCACAGAGGAGTGTAGATTTTGGGATTGAGTTGGAGCCCGGCACGAGGCCGATCTCCAAGGCTCCATACCGCATGGAACCAGTCGAGATGCTTGAGCTTGAGAAGCAACTCGAGGAGTTGGCAGAGAAGGGATTCATCCGACCCAGTGTGTCTCCCTGGGGTGCACCAGTCCTCTTCGTCAGGAAGAAGGACGGATTCATGAGGCTTTGTATCGATTATCGCGAGTTGAACAAAGTCACCGTCATGAATAAGTACCCATTGCCGCGTATTGATGATTTGCTGGATCAGTTACAGGGAGCTACGGTGTTTTCACGTATCGACTTGAGGTCGGGATATCACCAGCTGGGAGTACGGGAAGAGGACATACTAAAGACAGCATTTCGGACCAGATACGGTCATTATGAGTTCGTGGTGATGCCTTTCGGGCTCACCAATGCTCCTACTGTCTTCATGGAGTTGATGAATGGCATCTTCAATGACTTCTTAGATCAGTTTGTGGTAGTTTTCATCGACGACATCTTAGTGTACTCCCGGAGTAGGGAGGAGCACGCCGGACACCTGAGGACGGTGTTGCGGGTCTTACAGGATAGAGAGCTTTATGCTAAGCTCTCTAAGTGTGAGTTCTGGATGCCTGAGGTTGCCTTCCTTGGCCGCATTGTCTCTGCCGAAGGAGTCAAGGTGGACCCGGCGATGATAGAGTTAGTTGCATCATGGCCGCCCCCTAAGACGGTCAAGGAGGTACGTAGTTTTCTAGGTCTGGCCGGTTACTACCGTAGGTTTGTGAAGGGTTATTCTGTGATTGCCAGACCACTTACTTCCTTGTTAAGGAAGTCCATCAGATTTGCATCGACTGAGCCCTGTCAGCGGAGCTTTGAGGAGCTGAAGGAGAGATTGACTTCTGCTCCTGTGCTAGCACAGCCAGAGGGCGTTGAGGACTTCGTCGTTTACAACGATGCATCCAAGCTGGGCTTGGGATGCGTCCTGATGCAGTGGGGTAGGGTCATTGCGTATGCGTCTCGACAGCTGAAGACGTATGAGGAGAATTACCCTACTCACGACCTTGAGCTAGCTGCAGTTATTCATGCCTTGAAGATCCGGCGTCATTACCTCTACGGGGCCACCTGTCAGATCTTCACAGACCACAAGAGTCTGAAGTAAATATTCACTCAGCGGGAGTTTAATAACCGCCACATGAGATGGCTGGAGCTGATTAAGGACTTTGACTTAGAGATCCTTTATCATCCGGGGAAGGCGAATGTGGTCGCTGATGCCCTTAGTAGGAGGACACCTCGCGAGGCTGCGATTGCTAGATTGACTGTTCAGACCCAGTTGCAAAGAGATTTGATTTGGTTGGAGGTAGACATCCGGTTTCCCGATACTAACGTGCATTTGTCAACATTAGAGATTTCACCGGATCTAACGGAAGAGATCCGGCAGAAACAGGAGGGTTGTCCAGCACTGACGAGGATCAGGGAGACAATGTCCAGAGGGGAGGCACCACAGTTTGTGGTGGGTGCAGATGGGATTTTGAGGCGCCAGGAGCGCATATGTGTACCCTCTAACAAAGAGTTGAGGCAGCGTATACTTTAGGAGGCCCATTCTACACCTTACTCCATCCACCCCGGCGCGAGTAAGATGTATGAGGATATACGACGATCTTATTGGTGGGGCGGGCTCAAGTCCGACGTGGCTAGATATGTAGCCCAGTGTGCGACCTGTCAGCATGTCAAGATTGAACACCACAAGCCCGGAGGAGAGCTCCAACCACTTCAGGTTCTACAGTGGAAGTGGGAGGACATTTCCATGGACTTCGTTACTGGACTGAGGTTGAGTAGAGGCTTTGATGCGATATCGGTTGTAGTGGATCGGTTGACGAAGACGGCACGATTCATTCCTATTAAGGAAACGTGGCCGGTGTCTCGTTTAGCCAAGGAGTTTACCCGACAGATTGTGAGGTTCCACGGAGTGCCGAGGACGATCATTTCAGATAGGGATGGGCGTTTTACCTCGAGGTTCTTGCAGCAGGTACACGCCGCCTTAGGGACGAGCTTACAGTTCACCACGGCATACCATCCTCAGACGGACGGGCAGTCTGAGAGGACTATTCAAACCCTTGAGGACATGTTGAGGGCGTATGTGCTTGATTGGGGGCAGGTATGGCCCGACCACCTCCCTTTGGTGTAGTTTTCTTATAACAATAGTTGGCACGCGACTATTGGGATGGCTCCTTACGAGGCACTATATGGGCGGAGGTGTCGTACACCTTTGTGTTGGGATGAGCTTGGGAGGATGAGTGGGGTAGTGCCCGAGCAGGTCCAGGATGAGATGGCTCGGGTAGCATTGATCCTAGAGCGGATGTTGACCGCACAGAGCCGTCAGAGATATATGCTGATAAGACGCACATGCCTATGGAGTTCAAGGTTGGAGCCCAGGTATGGTTGAAGGTGTCACCGATGAGGGGTGTTCGACGCTTCGGCATTAAAGGGAAGTTGAGTCCCCGATATGTCGGGCCCTTTGAAATCCTAGAGCGGATAGGAAAGGTGGCTTACAGATTGGCATTGCCACCCCGATTGGAGGGAGTCCATCCAGTTTTCCATGTATCTCAGTTGAGAGAATATGTGCATGACCCGAGACACATAGTGAGCCATGACGACCTAGTGGTCGAGCCGGATCATACATTTCCTGAGCACCCGATCGCAGTTTTGGAGAGAGGCCGGTATGAGACGCCTTCGATCGAAAGTAATACCCATGTTGAGAGTATAGTGGTCGAGACGAGGAATTGACGAGGCCACTTGGGAGACGGAGGATAGTATCCGGCGGAACAATCCCGAGTTTTATGCGGATCTAGAGACGTCTATAGGACCGTCTGGTAGTTCTACATCCTTGTTTGGTTACTCTTAGCGATTATATGTGTGATATGTTTGATGTGCTTTTGTGTGAACCATATGTGTCTTGATGTGGTAACTTGTTAGTCATAGGGCTCACTTACGTTTCATGATCTTGGGAACTACCCTAAGTTTCGGGACGAAACTTATTTTTGAGGGGGATCTGATGTAACGAACATTTTTTTTTCGTTACGCCTTGATAAGGTTAGAGAAGTTTAGAAAAGGAATTAAATTTTAGTGAGACTAGGACATACAAGTTCATTTATGGAAGTCGTTTAATTAAGTACCTTGTCCTAAGTTTCGGGACGAAACTTATTTTAAGGGGGTACTAATGTAATATCCGGAATTTTTATTCCGTCATATCCGGAATTTTTATTCCGTCTAATTCTGCCGTTGACGGTTTCCCTTTCTATCTAGTATATCGTCCTTCACAAATTTCATTATTTTATGTAGAATTTAATTCACATAAAATGATAAAATTATATCAAGCTCTAATTCTTATAATTATCTATTATTTTATGTAGAATTTTATTCACATAAAATGATAGATTTATATCAAACCCTAGTTGTTATAATTCCTTCTTATCGAGGACTTTAGACGAGATCAAGACAAGTTGTGACGAGACCATGACTAAGCTGAGACGAGGCCTTGACAAAGCCCGACAAATCTGCGACAAACTCATTCATGGGCCTGACAAGGCCATGACGAGTTTTGACAAGCAAGTCAGCCCATTATTCTAGCATGTTTCAGCCCACTACTCCTACCTTAAGCTCAGCCAGTTTGCTTACCCACAACAGCCCAGTAGTGTGACTTCGAGCCCAGCCTGCAGTAGTCCAGGAGAGGCTGGTTACGAGCCCATTGACAGCCCCTCCAGCCCAACACGTTCAGCTCCCTCCAGCCCAGCGTTTAGCCCTCTCCAGCCAGTGATCTACATGTGAACAGCCGGCCCTTCTCCTTCCTTCTCTCCTTCATTTAACGGCTGCTGAAGAGCCTTCTGTAACAGCCGGCTTTAACGCAGCATTGACACTCCTTTACTCCTACAGCAGCGCTTTTGATTTTCTTCTATCTTCTGTCACTCTCAGAACAATCCTTTGCATCGCCTCTTCCTAATCTCATTCACGCTGCACTTGCCTGGATTCTGCACACATTCAGCAACGTTCCAACCACAAGAAATTGCAAGGAAAAGAGCCAGCAGAGGAGAGAACTACAACAGCTGCTCGTCTATCTATTTCTGGAGCTGCTCGTTTATCTATTTCTGGGGCTGCTCGTTGCAGAAGCCTCGCCAAAAGCCAGAGTAGTGTAAGTGATTTCATTCAGCCCCTCTACACTCAGTTCCTCTCTAAATCTTACTCTCAGTACACACTCCTTCCCAGAAGATAACCAGTTTGGAGGGTTGTTTCGTTCGTGCCCTGCGGTGACAGAAGAAGAGACGGCCACCTTGGAATCGGACCCTCCCACACTAGTGCAACAACTTACCTTCTGCAGTCATCAAAACCTTGGGTAAAGGATCAATCATTCTCCCTTTATCTTGGATGCAGTTCAATCTTTAAACTATAGATGAAATAGACATGTGTGTACTTAGGTTTTAAAATGTTTTAGTGTGGTGATGAGGAGAGATCGAACAAGAGAAGTGACGAGTAGTAAGCGAGTTGTTGTAGCCTCCTAGAGTGTCCAATTTCTGACCATTAGATAACCTAGTGAAGTAGATCAGATTATTATACAAATGGAAGTGAGAAACTCCCCTTAAAAACCTCAGTTTTGAAAGTAAAAAGGGTCAAGGTTGTGAATCAATGTTAAAACGATTGGTTGAAGATCCACCGTTGAATTTTTAATAGTTCATAGATAGATATACATAGTTTACCGTGTTAAAATTTGGGAACAAATGAACGGTCGGATTGAAAGTTATAGGGTCTCAAAGTGAAGTAGTTGAGCTGTTTTTCCAGCAGAAATATTTGACTAAGTATGGGAACATTTGTAGTGTTGTAGCCAACTTTAAAGATTTTTGTAGGAATAACGATTGAACAGTTTTAAAAAATTGTTTCTCCTATGAATAGATTAGAGATCATAGATAAGTTAGAAATTTATTTTAGAATTTTTATAAGTTCATTTTAATTTCATATTTAAAGCCGTAGTTGGACTTTAGTGACTTTTCGGGAAATAGAAAATGGGTAGTTTTTATAGTTGTCACCTAAAATCATCCTAGGGAGTAGAATATGATTAGTTAGCCTGAAGTAAGAATTTAAGTACTTTTTACGGGTTTTTGGAAGTCTCGGAACCAAGGGTAAAATAGTCAATTTACCTAAAATAAACACTGTAATAACACTGCACATAGAATCGTACATCTTAGGAGTTTTAGACTTCCAAGTATCCAAGGAAAAATGTTGACCCACGTGCCTCCTTTGACAGGCAACTGAGTTCCTGTAGCTACTGATTTAGTGTTGTTAAGAGAGACGAGATTTAATTCGGTGAGTCCACTGACTTACTTAGCTAGCTTCTTGCATGTGTGTGATGCGTATGAGTGGTGTGTGATAGTTAAGATAAATAACAAAAACGGAATAGGCCGACTGTAGTATATTGTATAATTGACCCAAGTGTATGATAACGGGTCGTGACATCATGTCCCTACCTCTTGCGAGAGTCTAGGAGGTTCCCTGCGACCAGCCCAGTCCGGTAGACGGTCACATGCATTAGTACCATTCCGCGTTGGTAAATGGGGACAGGGGCGAGGTTTGGGAATCCCTCGTGTCACAAAATAAGTATCATTAGTAATGACGTATCACTTAATTAAAGATAATAAAAAGGAATGAGTGTTACATGCTGATTGCGTATGTTGTGTGTTTGTGCTTTTACCGTTATACTTATGCATAGAATGTTAGCTAACGGTTTTATACCGCTTGTAGATGCCTTGCAGGTTAGGGAGGCGATCGAGTGATCCGGCGGTAGTGGGCAGCCGGGGTTCCGTGCATTATAGGACGGGACTGTTATATTTTATTTTATGACTATTGAGACTGATGTTGGTATTTCTGGTTTTTGAGATTTGGCTGTATTTTTTTCAGAATTTGGATTCTTTTTATTTCGCTCATGTTATAAAACTCTTTGTTTTGCCTTTTTATTTGTGCCGTTTTGTAAGGTCCGATGAAGTTGTTGCCAGGCTAAGAGCCGGGACCCATTGTGAGGTCCCAACTCGTAGCATTTCGAGTCCTCTAGGATTCGGGGTGTTACAATATGGTATCAGAGCTCTAGGTTGGCAACAACGGCACTCTCCATCTTCAAAAAAAGGTCGAATAAACAAATAAACGGAAACCGCAAGGGTTCCGAGCTTTTAAAATGAAAATTTTGTTTTCCAAACCATGAGCATAAATGGGTTGGGATAGAATGCACGGACCGCCACTACCTTTGCTAAACTCGATAGCATAGTTTATTGGACTTCTGTTATAACTTGTAATTTTAGTAACTTTGTGACGTTTAGAAGTGACCTTAAGTAATAAGATAGTTATATCCTTATTAGGAACTAAAGTAGTCTTATATTAATCACGTCATTACCAGATGGCACGTACGAGAGCGACAACTTACGTTGGACGAGGAGAGGGCCGACCTCCCCTTCCTCCTGGAGTTCCATGACAGGGACGTATTGGCATGCCTCAGAGAGGCCGAGGTCAAGGACGTGTCCCTGTTGTAGATCCGCCAGCTGCGGATGTTCCTGCTGAGGAGGTGGCCGAGAGTATTGTCCCAGAGGTTAGGGATGAGACTGCTACTAGGTCCGGAGTACGGAGTGCAGGGCCTGCTGATTCTGGCCGCGTATTGATTGGAGCATCGGAGTATCGAGCTTATGTCCAGCAGGTGCAAGAGGCATACAGGGCCGGGGCACCACCTCCAGCACCGCCACTGCCAGCTAGGTCAACAGAGGTCTTTCAGAGGGTGACTCAGGTGGTAGTTCCACCGGTGGTAGCTGCACCACTGAGAGTTGTCAAGGATGACCGAGTGAGAGACAAGCTGAGGGTACCGAGACCAGATGAATGGTTGAAGACATTCAACCATCAGCGAGTTCCCACCTTCAATGGGAACGTTGGACTTGAGGTAGAACATTGGATCAGTCATGTGGAGTCCGCGCTAGAGGCGATTCGCTGCCCTGAGAGTCGTAAGGTGGAGCTGGTTCAGACATTGTTTAGGGACCAGGCACAGTACTGGTGGAGGACAGTGAGGGGCGGAGTGTCCCGATTTGAGCAGTTGCTGAGTCTCGTGAGAGAGACCTTTTGTCCTACCTCACTGAGAAGGGACCGAGTGCAGGACTTCTTGGAGGCAGGATTTGAGGATGTTCCGATAGCTGAGGCTATTAGGAGGTTCTGGGAGGAGCTGTCACTGTTGGGTCCTGCTGCACCACCTGTGGACCAACACGTGTATCTGTTTTCCCGGAGACTGAGAGAGACTACCCGCTCCTATCTAGCAGGATTCCGCTGTGATTCCTTAGCTGACTATCAGGATCGGGCTTCGACGTATGAGAGGGACCGACTGGGGCACCGGAGAGCTATGCAGTTTGGAGGGTTAGACAAGAGACAGAGGACCGGACCAGTCAGCACTGGAGTAGGAGGGTCAGGTCATAGGTGTGGTTAGTCCCAGGGCCGTTCTAGTCACCAGGTGGCACCGCCGATGGGATCTAGAGTACGTCAATGCTACAACTGTGGGGAGCAGGGACACATTAAGCCGGAGTGTAGGAGGCCACCAATTACATATTTTACTTGCGGCCAGTTGGGCCACAGGGCTACCTTCTGCCGACAGGGCAAGGTAGCATCACAGCAGGGGTCCTCACCTGCTGGTACCCTAGGAGGAGGACATAGGCAGTCTCAGAATCAGGCTCGGGGTCAACAGCAGCGGGCTCCTGGTCAGGCATATTCACAGGGTTCTGCTCAGGTTCCAGCTAGAGGTAGAGGGCGGGGTGGAGGCACATCAGAGACTAGGGGTACTCAGGCTCGAGTCTTTGAGTTGAGGTGTGCCGTAGAGCCAACAGCGCCCGCAGCCACATGTATTATAACGATTCATGGCTTTCCAATCCGAGTACTTTTTGATACGGGTGCGACACACTCTTTCATATCTGATGATTGCATAGATAGGCGGACCTTAGATACGGTAGAGGGGGAACCTTTCCTTATAAGGTTACCCGATGGGAGTAGGGTTCGTGGTACTCGGGAGATTCACGATTGTCCTATCCACTTGGGAGGTCGTGACTGGCTAGCCGACTTTCACGTCATGCACTTAGTGCATGAGGAAGTCATACTCGGGATGGACTGGATGGACCGCCATAGAGCTGTTATGGACGTCAAGAGGAGGACAGTGACAGTCACTACGGAGTCTGGGCAAGAGGAAGTCTTTCGAGGGTGGGACCTCGGAAAGATAGGGATAGTCATTAGTGCGGTCTGAGCCGCAAAGCTCATAGGTCAGGGATGTGAGGCCTTCTGGTGTTACACCATGAAGGAGGAGACGAGTTCATCATTAGCAGAGACCCCGGTAGCTTGTGAGTTTGAGGATGTCTTTGGCGAGCCGCCTGGCTTACCACCACAGAGGAGTGTAGATTTTGGAATTGAGTTGGAGCCCGGCACGAGGCCGATCTCCAAGGCTCCATACCGCATGGCACTAGTCGAGATGCTTGAGCTTGAGAAGCAACTCGAGGAGTTGGCAGAGAAGGGATTCATCCAACCCAGTGTGTCTCCCTGGGGTGCACCAGTCCTCTTCGTCAGGAAGAAGGACGGATTCATGAGGCTTTGTATCGACTATCGCGAGTTGAACAAAGTCACCGTCAAGAATAAGTACCCATTGCCGCGTATTGATGATTTGCTGGATCAGTTACAGGGAGCTACGGTGTTTTCACGTATCGACTTGAGGTCGGGATATCACCAGCTGGGAGAACGGGAAGAGGACATACCAAAGACAACATTTCGGACTAGATACGGTCATTATGAGTTCGTGGTGATGCCTTTCGGGCTCACCAATGCTCCTGCTGTCTTCATGGAGTTGATGAATGGCATCTTCAATGACTTCTTAGATCAGTTTGTGGTAGTTTTCATCGACGATATCTTAGTGTACTCCCGGAGTAGGGAGGAGCACGCCGGACACCTGAGGACGGTGTTGCGGGTTTTACAGGATAGAGAGCTTTATGCTAAGCTCTCTAAGTGTGAGTTCTGGATGCCTGAGGTTGCCTTCCTTTGCCGCATTGTCTCTGCCGAAGGAGTCAAGGTGGACCCGGCGATGATAGAGGTAGTTGCATCATGGCCGCCCCCTAAGACGGTCAAGGAGGTACGTAGTTTTCTAGGTCTGGCCGGTTACTACCGTAGGTTTGTGAAGGGTTATTCTGTGATTGCCAGACCACTTACTTCCTTGTTAAGGAAGTCCATCAGATTTGCATCGACCGAGCCCTGTCAGCGGAGCTTTGAGGAGCTGAAGGAGAGATTGACTTCTGCTCCTGTGCTAGCACAACCAGAGGGCGTTGAGGACTTCGTCGTTTACAACGATGCATCCAAGATGGGCTTGGGATGCGTCCTGATGCAGAGGGGTAGGGTCATTGCGTATGCGTCTCGACAACTGAAGACGTATGAGGAGAATTACCCTACTCACGACCTTGAGCTAGCTGCAGTTATTCATGCCTTGAAGATCTGGCGTCATTACCTCTACGGGGCCACCTGTCAGATCTTCACAGACCACAAGAGTCTGATGTAAATATTCACTCAGCGGGAGTTGAATAACCGCCACAGGAGATGACTAGAGCTGATTAAGGACTTTGACTTAGAGATCCTTTATCATCCGGGGAAGGCGAATGTGGTCGCTGATGCCCTTAGTAGGAGGACACCTCGCGAGGCTGCGATTGCTAGATTGACTGTTCAGACCTAGTTGCAGAGAGATTTGATTTGGTTGGAGGTAGACATCCGGTTTCCCGATACTGACGTGCATTTGTCAACATTAGAGGTTTCACCGGATCAGACGGAAGAGATCCGGCAGAAACAGGAGGGTTGTCCAGCACTGACGAGGATCAGGGAGACAATGTCCAGAGGGGAGGCACCACAGTTTGTGGTGGGTGCAGATGGGATTTTGAGGCGCCAGGAGCGCATATGTGTACCCTCTAACAGAGAGTTGAGGCAGCGTATACTGCAGGAGGCCCATTCTACACCTTACTCCGTCCACCCCGGCGTGAGTAAGATGTATTAGGATATACGATGATCTTATTGGTGGGGCGGGCTCAAGTCCGACGTGGCTAGATATGTAGCCCAGTGTGCAACTTGTCAGCATGTCAAGATTGAACACCACAGGCCCAGAGGAGAGCTCCAACCACTTCAGGTTCTACAGTGGAAGTGGGAGGACATTTCCATGGACTTCGTTACTGGACTGAGGTTGAGTAGAGGCTTTGATGCGATATCGGTTGTAGTGGATCGGTTGACGAAGACGGCACGATTCATTCCTATTACGGAAACGTGGCCGATGTCTCGTTTAGCCAAGGAGTTTACCCGACAGATTCTGAGGTTCCACGGAGTGCCGAGGACGATCATTTCAGATAGGGATGGGCGTTTTACCTCGAGGTTCTGGCAGCAGGTACACGCCGCCTTAGGGAGGAGCTTACAGTTCACCACGGCATACCATCCTCAGACGGACGGGCAGTCTGAGAGGACTATTCAAACCCTTGAGGACATGTTGAGGACGTGTGTGCTTGATTGGGGGCAGGTATGGCCCGACCACCTCCCTTTGGTGTAGTTTTCTTATAACAATAGTTGGCACGTGACTATTGGGATGGCTCCTTACGATCTATATGAGCGGAGGTGTCGTACACCTTTGTGTTGGGATGAGCTTGGGAGAATGAGTGGGGTAGTGCCCGAGCAGGTCCAGGATGAGATGGCTCGGGTAGCATTGATCCGAGAGCGGATGTTGACCGCACAGAGCCGTCAGAGATCTATGCTGATAAGACGCGCATGCCTCTGGAGTTCAGGGTTTGCGCCCAGGTATGGTTGAAGGTGTCACCGACGAGGGGTGTTTGACGCTTCGACATTAAAGGGAAGTTGAGTCCCAGATATGTCGGGCCCTTTGAAATCCTAGAGCGGATAGGAGAGGTGGCTTACAGATTGGCATTGCCACCCCGATTGGAGGGAGTCCATCCAGTTTTCCATGTATCTCAGTTGAGAGAATATGTGCATGACCCGAGACACATAGTGAGCCATGACGACCTAGTGGTCGAGCCGGATCATACATTTCCTGAGCACCTGATCGCAGTTTTGGAGAGAGGTATGAGACACCTTCGATCGAAAGTAATACCCATGTTGAGAGTATAGTGGTCGAGACGAGGAATTGACGAGGCCACTTGGGAGACGGAGGATAGTATCCGGCGGAACAATCCCGAGTTTTATGCGGATCTAGAGACGTCTGTAGGACCGTCAGGTAGTTCTACATCCTTGTTTGGTTACTCTTAGCGATTGTATGTGTGATATGTTTGATGTGCTTATGTGTGAACCATATGTGTCTTGATGTGGTAACTTGTTAGTCATAGGGCTCACTTACGTTTCATGATCTTGGGAACTACCCTAAGTTTCGGGACGAAACTTATTTTTGAGGGGGATCTGATGTAACGAACATTTTTTTCGTTACGCCTTGATAAGGTTAGAGAAGTTTAGAAAAGGAATTAAATTTTAGTGAGACTAGGACATACCAGTTCATTTATGGAAGTCGTTTAATTAAGTACCTTGTCCTAAGTTTCGGGACGAAACTTATTTTAAGGGGGTACTGATGTAATATCCGGGATTTTTATTCCGTCATATCCGGAATTTTTATTCCGTCTAATTCTGCCGTTGACGGTTTCCCTTTCTATCTAGTATCTCGTCCTTCACAAATTTCATTATTTTATGTAGAATTTAATTCACATAAAATGATAAAATTATATCAAGCTCTAATTCTTATAATTATCTATTATTTTATGTAGAATTTTATTCACATAAAATGATAGATTTATATCAAACCCTAGTTGTTATAATTCCTTCTTATCGAGGACTTTAGACGAGATCAAGACAATTTGTGATGAGACCATGAATAAGCTGAGACGAGGCCTTGACAAAGCCTGACAAATCTGTGACAAACTCATTCATGGGCCTGACAAGGCCATGACGAGTTTTGACAGATTTTTGACAAGCAATTCAGCACATTATTCTAGCATGTTTCAGCCCACTACTCCTACCTTAAGCTCAGCCAGTTTGCTTACCCACAACAGCCCAGCAGTGTGACTTCGAGCCCAGCCTGCAGCAGTCCAGAAGAGGCTGGTTACGAGCCCATTGACAGCCCCTCCAGCCCAACACGTTCAGCTCCCTCCAGCCCAGCGTTCAACCCTCTCCAGCCAGTGATCTACGTGTGAACAGCCGGCCCTTCTCCTTCCTTCTCTCCTTCATTTAACGGCTGCTGAAGAGCCTTCTGTAACAGCCGGCTTTAACACAGCATTGACACTCCTTTACTCCTACAGCAGCGCTTTTGATTTTCTTCTATCTTCTGTCACTTTCAGAACAATCCTTTGCATCGCCTCTTCCTAATCTCATTCACGCTGCACTTGCCTGGATTCTGCACACATTCAGCAACGTTCCAACCACAAGAAATTGCAAGGAAAAGAGCCAGCAGAGGAGAGAACTACAATAGCTGCTCGTCTATCTATTTCTGGAGCTGCTCGTCTATCTATTTCTGGGGCTGCTCGTTGCAGAAGCCTCGCCAAAAGCCAGAGTAGTGTAAGTGATTTCATTCAGCCCCTCTACACTCAGTTCCTCTCTAAATCTAACTCTCAGTACACACTCCTTCCCAGAAGATAACCAGTTTGGAGGGTTGTTTCGTTCGTGCCCTGCGGTGACAGAAGAAGAGACGGCCACCTTGGAATCGGACCCTCCCACACTAGTGCAACAACTTACCTTCTGCAGTCATCAAAACCTTGGGTAAAGGATCAATCATTCTCCCTTTATCTTGGATGCAGTTCAATCTTTAAACTATAGATGAAATAGACATGTGTGTACTTAGGTTTTAAAATGTTTTAGTGTGGTGATGAGGAGAGATCGAACAAGAGAAGTGACGAGTAGTAAGCGAGTTGTTGTAGCCTCCTAGATTGTCCAATTTCTGACCATTAGATAACCTAGTGAAGTAGATCAGATTATTATACAAATGGAAGTGAGAAACTCCCCTTAAAAACCTCAGTTTTGAAAGTAAAAAGGGTCAAGGTTGTGAATCAATGTTAAAACGATTGGTTGAAGATCCACCATTGAATTTTTAATAGATCATAGATAGATATACATAGTTTACCGTGTTAAAATTTGGGAACAAATGAACGGTCGGATTGAAAGTTATAGGGTCTCAAAGTGAAGTAGTTGAGTTGTTTTTCCAGCAGAAATATTTGACTAAGTATGGGAACATTTGTAGTGTTGTAGCCAACTTTAAAGATTTTTGTAGGAATAACGATTGAACAGTTTTAAGAAATTGTTTCTCCTATGAGTAGATTAGAGATCATAGATAAGTTAGAAATTTATTTTAGAATTTTTATAATTCATTTTAATTTCATATTTAAAGCCGTAGTTGGACTTTAGTGACTTTTCGGGAAATAGAAAATGGGTAGTTTTTATAGTTGTCACCTAAAATCATCCTAGGGAGTAGAATATGATTAGTTAGCCTGAAGTAAGAATTTAAGTACTTTTTACGGGTTTTTGGAAGTCTCGGAACCAAGGGTAAAATAGTCAATTTACCTTAAATAAACACTGTAATAACACTGCACATAGAATCGTACATCTTAGGAGTTTTAGACTTCCAAGTATCCAAGGAAAAATGTTGACCCACGTGCCTCCTTTGACAGGCAACTGAGTTCCTGTAGCTACTGATTTAGTGTTGTTAAGAGAGACGAGATTTAATTCGGTGAGTCCACTAACTTACTTAGCTAGCTTCTTGCATGTGTGTGATGCGTATGAGTGGTGTGTGATAGTTAAGATAAATAACAAAAACGGAATAGGCCGACTGTAGTATATTGTATAATTGACCCAAGTGTATGATAACAGGTCGTGACATCATGTGCCTAGCTCTTGCGAGAGTCTAGGAGGTTCCCTGCGACCAGCCTAGTCCGGTAGACGGTCACAGGCATTAGTACCATTCCGCGTTGGTAAACGGGGACAGGGGCGAGGTTTGGGAATCCCTCGTGTCACAAAATAAGTATCATTAGTAATGACGTATCACTTAATTAAAGATAATAAAAAGGAATGAGTGTTACATGCTGATTGCGTATGTTGTGTGTTTGTGCTTTTACCGTTATACTTATGAATAGAATGTTAGCTAACAGTTTTATACCGCTTGTAGATGGCTTGTAGGTTAGGGAGGCGATCGAGTGATCCAGCGGTAGTGGGCAGCCGGGGTTCCGTGCATTATAGGACGAGACTGTTATATTTTATTTTATGACTATTGAGACTGATGTTGGTATTTCTGGTTTTTGAGACTTGGCTGTATTGTTTTCAGAATTTGGATTCTTTTTATTTCGCTCATGTTATAAAACTCTTTGTTTTGCCTTTTTATTTGTGCCGTGTTGTAAGGTCCGATGAAGTTGATGCCAGGCTAAGAGCCGGGACCCATTGTGAGGTCCCAGCTCGTAGCATTTCGAGTCCTTTAGGATTCGGGGTGTTACATTCTACCAGGTATATGAAGAACACTCTCTCACCTTTTGATGCCATTTTTTGACCGCAACTCTCGACGGTAAGAGCTTCTCGTCGCCTTCTACTTCCGTCCATTCCGGCGTCGCCTTCTTCCTCTTCCCTCCCACTCCGGTTCTCACTCCGGCGGTGTAATTTGGGCGAGCAGCTAGTGACGATTTTCTGGATCTACTCCTCTGTCAATCATCTTCTTGGGTATCAAAGGAGTTCCAACCCGTGAATTCACATGCTCAATCAGCTTGTATGAAAAAATTTTCTGGTATTTATTTTTTTGTATGAAAATCTGGAATGAAAATTCTAGTATGAATTTTCTGGTATGAAAATATCGGGTATGAATTTGTTGTATAAAAATTTCTAGTATAAAAATTTCTAGTATGAATTTTTGGTATGAAAATTTCTAGTATAAAAATTTATGGTAAGAAAAATATCTTACTAGAAATTTTCTTTCTCTGTCTTCAAACCTCATCTTCCCTTATCTTCCGGAACCTGGAGAAGCTTGCCCTTAACCATCGCCGGAACCTGGATCCGCCGCCAAGGGCCCTTGGTTGAGCCTCTCCTCTACTTCACCGTTCGATCTCTCCCACCATCAACAACAACCTCTACTTCCCTCGCAAGAACCGATTTGGGGCTTTTTTTTTCTCTTTTGTTTGTCTCATCGGAATTCAGTTTCTACTGTGGGGTTTGATGAGCTGAATCTCAACGCCGATGATGCTCCTGCTAGAGATAAACCGTTGATCTCAAGATCTTCCAATTTTTTGTGTTCAATTTTGATGAAATGTAATTTTAATGATGCTCCTGATGGAGCCAAACTGTTGAGCTCTTTGGTTGCTAGGGCCGAAAACTGGGTTCTTAAGAGGTATAATATACTAGGTATAAAAACGTAATTTTGATGAAATGTAAAAGTATAATAGTCTTCTTGTATCAAAAACACTCTGTACAAAACACTAGTCATGTCAAACACGCACTAGTGTTTTTATAATACGAAACACTACAACGAACACGAAACACAACCTAAAACACTACAAAATATATACACTAGTGTTGTATTTTTTGTGCCAAACACACACTTTGCGTCCTTTAGGTAGCCACATGGAATTGTGCATTCTACATGAGGAAAAGAACTTGTGCCTTCAATGTTTATATCTCGTGCCTAAGAGAAGCTTCTCCTTCGGAGGCATCATGCTTGTCTCGGTCTTGTGAATCTTGAGAATTCTGACGAGAGTCAGAGTGATTATATCTGGAAGACTTTGACTCTTCCTGTTGTTTCTTGAAGAACTTTATCGTTGTACCGTCCTGACGATAATGGGGATACCTTCAGTACCCATTGGTGGTTTGGTTGGGTCTTGGTGGATGTGGGGAAGGCAACCATTCCTCGTCCTCAAGATAGGATCGCTGTTGGCCGTGTGGATACCCTCGGTGCCCATGGATGGGTTTTTTCGGCCTTGGTGGGTTTCGGGGATGCAACCATTCATCGTTCTCAAGTAGACTCATCATTGGCCATGTGGATATTGTTGGTGCCCACATATGGTTTGTTTTGGTTTTGGTGGGTATGGAGGAGGCAATTATTCCTCATCCTACGCAAATGAATCATCATCGTCATAGATGAGAATGATGAATGATGAACGATGAAAAACAATTTGATGAACAATGAAGAACAATGATAAAAATTGAGAAAAGAGATCTTAGCTTCAATCCCTTCCTCTGATATAAATTTGATTCGTCCTTGGATACGTTAAAGGATAAACTTTAGATGTAGATCGAGCTAGAGCTTCAACTACTCGGTTGTTGATGTGCTGATGGAGCAAATGGTATAATATTGTTGAAGCTTTGACAAGGATGTGGATGCGAATGGTTGATTCAATCAAGGTTGATCGAGCAAGCCGTGAAGTGGAGTGGATTGGTTGATTCTTGAAGAATCCTCGCATGTAAAGGCTTGTATCGAAGAGCCAAGGAATAACTTTGAGAGAGAAGATGTGATGCCTCAAATCAAAGAGGATGTTTTACCTTCAACTTAACTTGATTAAATTTAGACATGGATTACAAGTGAGGTCAAACATCCTTTATATAGAAGGATTTGGCCTATTGGGGGTCTAATAGAAAAACATTAACGAGGGGTCCAATAGGAAAAACCTAAAGGTGAACCAATGGAAAAAGGCCTAAAGGGGGTCAGATTGGAAAGTTTATAAGGGAATATGCCACAAGAATTTCCCTTCTATTATTACATAAGCCAAAGATGGAAAAACAAGGAGAGTTGTTGTCAAAATGGGCCAACCTTATGCCATGGTGGAACGAAGACAAGATGTGCCGCTTGACGGGTCGACTTAGGCCGATGCAAGGATAGCTTGGTATCTAGGAGCATATCAAAACGCCACTTATTTTGAAGGTAAATAATAGGTGAAAACGAAGCATGTTGAAAAGAAACATAAACCCGCGGATATACATTAAGGAATTCACTTAAATAGTCACCAACGATTTTTCATAGGGTTCAACGATCCCATGATATCGAGAGAGACTTAGCCAAACATAGAATGATGAGAGAAATCATAAGAAAAGAATAGTATTTTTATATAATAAAACTCAAAGCAAGAAAATAGATGATGTAGAAAATTAAGTCTAACAATGGCTAGGGTTTCGAGGTTGCAGTCTGACTGCCTGTAATTGGCTTACCGTATAAGTCTGAAAGAATGAAATATAAAGAGAAAATCTTGGGCCAAAATATATAAAAAATGCCCACCAACTAAAAACAGAATGGATCAGTATTCATTTCAGCCGCCTATGTCTAAATGACGAAGCAAAATTGCTTGAGACAACGTATATGCATTCTTGTAAACCGTATAAGCTCATTTGGGCTTCGGATCTTCATCATCTAGATCAGGATCAGTGTAGAAGGTGTGGGCCAATCCAACTGCTTGGCAAAACAGTCTAAGGTGGCCTAGATGTCGTATGACAAGCCGTTTGACATCGTTTCGAGAAGTCGACTTATATGATTTTATGCTCCTTTGAAAATTGGTTATTGGGTTGCATTCAAAGTGGTAATTTGCCTCCTTGAGAAATCGACCCTCAATTACATATGATGTTAAATTGTGACACTTGACTTCAGGGAAGATCGAGCTCTCATACTTGGGTTTGGTTTTTGGATCGGAAGTGCCTCAAAGTAGGCCTTGAATTTCTGAAATGTGAATTAACCGGAAGTAGATACCTAAAACATAATATGAATGCATTATGCATTCTAAGAATATATATCTTGCCAAAAGATGTGTACAACCGCACGAATGATGGGGTAGAAAACACGTATCTTTTGATGCTATCAAAATACCCTATACCTAGCGCTTACTAGTCCTCGAGTGAGTAGCATGAAAATCAAGTGTAGTGTTGTGTGACAAGAACGCTTTAGCTAAGAAAACAAAAAACATTTCAAACTAAACCATCAAAGACAAAGAAAATGATGATTTTAAACCTCTCAAAGGAAAACGTGTTTTAATTCATCTTACCAAAACGTGTTTAGGTTTATCGCTCAATCTCAACAAAAACACAAAGGTCTTACCATAGGCTTTACAAGACGTTCTTAAACTACACCACTTGTCAATGAAGATTCAAATAGATTATGCAAATCATGAGGTCTTTTGTTGGGTGTAACAGGGACGATGACACAAGGAGTAGTGATGTTGGCAAGCCAAAATAATAGGTAAAAGAGATTAAATAATATATGGGGTGTAGACACTTATCTTTAGAACAACGAGATCGCTTCAATCATTCACCTTACATTGATCCATATTTACTCTTTTGCTTGATTTTGTACTTTTTGCACATACATCTGTCTTTAAGCACATATTTATTCATTTTTTAGGGATAAATGAGAATAACTATTCGAAAATAAACTCTCACTTGGTATGCAACATGATTTCTAGTAAGAACTTTTTGTCCTCTCCACTAGTCCTAAAAATGTTTTGGGAGCTTTATATGTTCCGAAAATTTCAGAATTTCTTGTAATATATCTCAGATCTTCTTTGGGGCACCCCATACTTTTTCTCCTTTTTTTTTTCCACTTTTCGACCCCAGATAGGGTTTCATGAGGCTAATATGGTTGTGAGGTTATTTTGAGATCAAATATATGAGGAAAAAGGTCACAAAAGCTAATCAAAGAGGGCTTCAATCATCTTTACATCAGATATAGAGATTTCAATGAGCGTGTAGTCTCGTAAAAGAGTCATTCACAAGTTCTAAAAGAACCTAAGCAATTTGAAGATCACACACAAGTAGGAAATAATTGACACATGAAAGTGTATGTCCGAAGTTTAAAGAAGTCTCACATGGGGTTGTTAGTCTAGGATTTTCATCAACAATTTTGTCCAAAAAACTCATGTACCTAGGTAGTATCAAAAAGTTGCAAATTCAAAGCATCTGAAGAACCGAATAGGTGAATAACAAGGATATAAATACTCTAGAAGGGAGTTAAATAGAGTATGAGAACTTTTCGCAATATCATATATGAAGGCTTTGAAACTGGTCTTAAGGCCTTGAAGTCGATTTGTGCACTTAGTGACAAAACTGGTTCTCAAGGCTTTGAAGTGGATTTCAAGGCCGTGACTTCGAAACCTGCAAAATATGGTTAGTCAAAATATAAGTGATAGAATATGCAGAATAGAAAAGATCAC
The DNA here is from genome assembly GCA_033239125.1 of Fagopyrum homotropicum. Classification (NCBI taxonomy): domain Eukaryota; kingdom Viridiplantae; phylum Streptophyta; class Magnoliopsida; order Caryophyllales; family Polygonaceae; genus Fagopyrum; species Fagopyrum homotropicum. The sequence goes on from BSWB01000003.1 coordinate 67,571,365, forward strand.
CACTACGATATGTTTACAAAGTTCGGCCCTAACAGCCTACTCTCCGCCTAGGGTTTCCGACCCTAGGATTCTAACTATTTATTATCTGCTTTTTGTGAGTCCTAGATACGACCTAGAACAACTTCTCTTCTTCTCTCATTTTAGCCTCAATGCTACGATCTAGTCAACTCTATCCTAGCAATAATAGCCTAGTTACTTTGCAGAGTAACACACTTGAGTATAACACTCTCTAGATATGCCAATGAAGCTCTTGTGTTTATCTTCACTCTAAGAAAGTATACGAATGTAAGCTTAAAGAGGAAGAAAAACTTTTTGGACAATGAAGATGTTTGATCGCTTGAAGACTTGGCTACTTATCCGTGTAAGCTCGTTGTTTTCTTCTTCAATCGTCATCTTCATTTATAGTCTTCTATGGAGATCTTCTAATCCGTTGTAAGATAGCTGTTGTAACGTTTCTATTTCTCCATAGAAAACGCTGCTTGGTTGAGCGGGATATTTGTTGTGAAGTAGCCGTTGTAAGATCTTCATCTTCAACTCAAGCCCTAGATCTTCTCTTGATAGACGTTGAGGATCTTCACTGTATCCTCTCTCTTGATGGTCGTTGAGAATCTTCACCGTATCTTCTTGTTCAAACTTTTTAGAATATCTTCTTATCAGGCCGTTCGAAGTCTAGCCTAGATCTTCTCTTCTTGAACGTCCGTTAGAGATCTTTATTTTAGTATAGATCTTCGCTCTTGAAAAAGCCGTTGGAGTCTTCTTATCTCGACTCGAACTAAAAGATCTTCTTTCACGTTGGAGATCTTCTTGTTGGATTAGTTGGCCTTTGAAGATCTTCTCCTAGATTCTCTCTTTTGGTTGTTATAGATGTGCATATGTTGTAGTGAAACCCTTAGCCGAGTCTTTCCTTTGTAATGCTTTTCAAAGTTTGAGTTCTTCCTTTGAAATGCTTTTCAAGGCCTGCACACATTTGAACAAACAAACCAAGACATGCAATTTAGATATATAATCGATATTTGTTAGTATATAAAACTGCACGTTTATATATATATATATATATATATATCTGTGTGTGTGTGTGTTAAGTCTTCCATCATTCACATAAAACATTTTGATAACTCCACCTTGATTTTATTTTGTATATACGGATGATGGAAGACTTAACATTATAAGCGGTTTTATAAACTAACAAATATCGAATGTATTTATATATTGTATGGTTTGGTTTTGTGTTTGTTTAAATGTGTGCACGCCTTGAAAAACATTTCAAAGAATGAACGTAGGCCTTGAAACTCAGTACAAGGGACAAACGCGGAGATCTTGAATAGCAGTTCAAAGGACAAACGCAGAGGCCTTGGAAAGTATTTCAAGGGATAAACGCGAAGGCCTTGAAAAGCGATACATTGGAGGATTCGGCTGAAGGCTTTTCAAAATCAAGATTTAAATCTCAACAAACAAATCTACCAAGGATCACAATAAGATCTTCAAACAAAATATCAAGAGAAGTTCTCGGCCAGTCCAACAAAGAAGATCTTCAACCGATTTGAAGAGAAGATCTCGACCTAAATAATGAGATCTTGCAATGATCTCAACAAACCGACGCAAGAGATACGAAGATATTTTCCAATGGATCTCAAACAAGATCTCGGATCCAAGGAAGATCTTCAACGGTCCTCAAGAGAGAAGTCATCAACAAAGATCTTCAACAACTTGAAAGATCTTAGAACATGATCATGGGCTTCAACGACACGATCTTCAACGGCTCTTTCAAGGAGAAGATCTCCAAGAAGAAGATTCTCAAACATGCATCAAAGAGAAGAAGTAGATGAAGAAGATAAAAGATCTTATAATGGCTACTTCATCTCAACAAAACACCATTTTCCATGGAGAAATAAGAACATCACAACGGCCTTCTTACAACGGCTAGAACAGTACTCCATAGAAGACTATAATGAAGATGACGATTGAAGAGAACGACAAGAAGCTTACGTGGAAATATCTAAGTCTTCAAGCGATCAAAGCATCTACATTCATTCCAAAAGTCTTTCCTCCTCTTAGCAAACAATAGTCTACATCCCTAGTGAGAGAAAAACACGAGAGCTTCATTGGAATATCTAGAGAGTGTTATACTCGAGTGTGTGTTAATCTACGAAGTAGGTTGTATCTAGAGAGTGTTATACTCGAGAGTGTTATACTCTAGTGAGAGAAAAACACGAGAGCTTCATTGGAATATCTAGATCTAGCATTGGCTAAAATGAGAGAAGAAGGGGATTTCTTGTTGGTTGTATATAGGACTCTTTGATCAAATAATAGATAGTTAGATCCTACTGGTAAAGAAACCCTAGGACAGAGACGTAGACTGTTAGAGCTGAACTTCGTAAACATATCACCGTATCGATCTTTTAAATCAACACTATATCTTGCTTTATTGTGACGAACGTTGTTTTGTAGGTTTTCAGTGTCAAGGCCTTGATATCACTTTCAAAGCCCTTGAAAACCAGTTTTGTCACAAAGAGCACATATCGACTTCAAGGCCTTGAAATAGGTTTTTGCGAAAAGTTCTCATACTCTATTCAACCCCCCTTGTAGAGTACTTATATCCTTTATATTCACCTATACGGTTCATAATTGGTATTAGAGCTTGTTCGCTCCAAAAGGTGTGTGCAAGCTTTAATATTTATACCAAGAATAATTGCAAATAGCGAGCCCGCAGTGTATGGATCGATTGTAATAAAAGCAAGAATTCCAGGGTCGAACACAAGGACTATGGTGAAACAAATATCGGTAATTCAGGTTGTTAATAAAACACAAGCAACAAAGCAATGATATCAAAGATGATGTAATCACTAGGTAAAGCAAAATGCAGATTCTAGAGATTAAAGCATCCAGTTGTGGTTCCGACTCAAGATCTCAAAAAATAACGTGGACAAAGCTGAGGTTTGCATAGGGCAGGTGTTTCTAAGGTGGGAATAGATCACCGGGTAAGTCTCACTACTCACTATCCCAAACCAAATATCCTCTCACCGGGTAAGTCTCAAGGTACTAAGGAAAGGAACTATAATCTCAAACCAACACACCACCCAAGGGGATAGATTCATCCTTTACTGGGTAATTCTCAGGCTAACTCTCAAACATGGGATGAAGGCACACTCAAAACCCAATAAAGGATAAACCTTTATTTCCTAACACTAATGATCTTGGATAGACAAACAAAGGAATCACCGGGTAAGTCTCATCCTAGGCTTGTGTTGAACCAGGAAAGGTATAACAAGGATAGGATTTGGCAAAAAGAAACCTCAACTCAGATAAGGACCAGGAAAGGTTTTGTATTGCTTAGTTCATGTTCCATCTCGCTCGAGATGTTCCACGACTGACCGAGGTGTTCGTCGGTTAAGGTAAAGGCTCGAGCTTTGAGGGCCCACTAGGTAAATGCTCATTCTTTCATCGTATTCCCCACAACTTTCAGCCAATCACCCTAGAATTGCATAAAGAACTTAGCCAACAATCATCATGATAACAATAATCAAATACATAAGAAAAGAATCAATAATCAAACAAGAAAACCTTAACACAAAGGTCTCAATAACTGAATCAAATAATCAAACAAATAATTAGCGTTCCTCAATCACAATCAGGAAAGATAGCAAACCAAATCAAACTAAGAAAATCACTCCCGTTTCTACCTTCCGGTGGGAATACTTCTCAATCACTTGGGCTTCCTTCTCAATGAAGTCCCAAGCGTCATCTTCTCTCATGTCCATGAATGTACCACAAGAGAGAGATTGGAGGTTGAATTGTGTGTCCACATCCAAACCCTTGTAGTAAATCTCCAATGGCTCCAGCTTTGAAATGCCATGGTGTGGGCAATCCAATAAGAGGTCCTGAAATCTTTCCCATGATTGAAACAAACTTTCGTTAGCTTTCATAGAAAATGCATTAATCTTACCTCTCAACTCCACTGTTTTAGATGGCGGAAAGAACTTGGTGAGGAACTCCGGAGATAGATCCTCCCATGTGGAAAGCTTTCCAGCTGGAAGAGCTTGATACTGTTAGCATGAAATATTGTGATATTTTAGGCACGTTTTCTATGTGTATTTGATTCATATTGATAGTCATTGATTGAGCATTGATACATTTGTGAGCTAGTTTGCCTATAATGTCAATATAGAGATCTACACAAGCTTTATGTTGATTATAGGTAATTTAGAGCTATTTCCGAACGGAATTGAGCAAGGATGGAGTTGTTGAGCAATATCCATGGATTGAGGACATTCCTAGGAGCTAAGGGGGTGCCAACTTGAGGAATGCACGAGGCTAGGGAAGAATCACGTTCTTGCCCTAAACCATGCTCTAAAATACGGCCGTACCACTTTCCACGTTCAAGTCCACGGCCGTGGAACCTTGGCTAGGGAAGCGTTGTTCATTCTAGTAACTTCTACGGCCGTGGAGAAGATGGTTCAAACCGTGTTGATTCCCACGCTCTAAATTACGGCCGTGGAACCCTTCCACGACCGTGATCTTGGCGATCTTTTTCGCCATACTTTAAGCCACGATCTCTTACGCAATTGGGCCGGGCTGATATTTTATCTTACGCTATAAAAGGACGGACGAAGAGAGATTCCGTCACCTTGCTTTACACCTTCGCTTACGCATAGATGTATCTTACATTTGCACTTGGAATTGCCCTAATTTCGCATTTTGGCGGAGATTGTGTTTGAGAGATTTTTGGCGCATTGCTATTGTGATTCCCGGATTGACGGAAGATCGAAGATTCGGAAGATTGTTCGCAAGGAGATTCCGCTTCTTGCTTAGGTTTGATTTAGAAGACGGATTGACATCCCGTTCTTCCTTCTTATCTAAGATTTGTGTTTGTTTGTTCTATTCCGAATCTAGTGACGATTATTGTTCTTGATTGTGACTTTGAGATTGATTTGAAGTTTATTGAAGGTTTTTCGGAAGTTTTCATCTTTCAATCTTTTAATTCTTGAATTTGATATCAATATTACTATTGTTGGCTAAAAACCCTTAACAATTCTAAGGCGAAGGGTTGATAGTTGTGGCTTAGATGATGATAGATCGTCCGTAAACAGATTGGATCCTGAGAGTTAGAGAGAATCGCCGACGAACCCTAATCCACGGTCTGTTCTTGAGCTTCCACGGCCGTGGAACTCAAGAACTAGCCGTAATTTTGTGTTAAGTTAAGAACTTGCTTTTACTTTAATCCAAAGTTAAAGATTTGCTTTAACTTAGTCTTGGCTTGCCTTATCTAGGTGGTAGTGAAGCCTCAACAACCTCTACCTCGATTGTGAGTGTCACAACCTCAATCGGTTTAGTTAGTCTTGATCCTTGGATTATAAGTTTGGGTATTTGACATTAATTCTTGCCTTTAGAATCTTTCTATATTGAAGCCTCAACAACCTGTATAGAGAGTTTCTTGTAGGTGAGTCATATAAGGTTTTTGGAACTTCACCGTACGATTACCTTACATTAGCATACCTTTGCATATATTAACTCTATCCTTATATCATTAGTATATCTTGAATCGATTGCCACAACTGGATTCCTGGATCTTTAGGATTGTTGTTTTCCCCAATATTTGCAAAGCTTCATACATTTACTAGTTTGACAATCTATTAACTGGATTTAACCCCCCAAATCCATGAGTTCGAAACTCTGGAATACTTGCTAATCTACGCCGATCCGTACACTGCGGGTTCACTTGCTTTTATTCTAGTTTTATATATTTTAAGCTTGATTGCACGCACGATAAGTGGCGAACAAGTTTTTGGCGCCGTTGCCGGGGATTTGGTCTAGGCCGAATTCGGTATACGATTGTCAAGCTTGGGAGCTTTGCTCTTGTTATTTCACATCTCTTTGAGTGCATGCGCAGGTCTAGGAACACCGGAGACCTCTTGCCTCTTGATCAAGAGCTTGAGAGGACTTTAAGGCAAAAAAGTAAGGAAAAGAAGATGGCTGAAGAAAATGAACGTGATCTTCAATCGGAGCTAGCGGAGAAAGAAGCTCAACTCCTATGGAGTGAGAGGACACGTAGAGATGAAATGGATCGTCATCAATCTCAAGTTGACGATCTAAAAGATATGATGTTCCAGATGAGGATAGAACTAAGCAACCTTAAGAATAAGGGGAGCAAGAAATCTTCAAGGAAATCCTTAAGGTCGAATAGGGATCATTCATCCGCTGATGATAGCGATTCCTCCATGCCACCGCTAGAGGAAATTGATCCCACGATCAATGTGAATCCATTCCATCCACGGGCAGTTGCTAATCGCCGTGTTCCACCTAGGAATGCAAGGATCGAGCGTGTGGATGCGGAGCCAAGAACTCTTGGCCAAAGGATGGATCCAACACAGCAACCACGCCGTTTAGGTGTGAACTTTGATGCTGATGATGTACAAGGGTTTAGCTTCAACCCTCAAGTTATTACTCTTGTTCGCCAAAATCAATTTGGCGGGACAAGCGCTGAATCTCCACACCAACACTTGCAAAACTTTGAGTGTATGATGGAGACAATGAGGCCGAAGAACGCAACTACCAACAACTATAAGCTCAGGCCTTTCTTCTTCTCCTTGAAGGGGAAAGCATTGTCTTGGTACCAAGCTCTTCCTAGTGGGAAGCTAGACACATGGGAAGACCTTTCCGCGCAGTTCCTCACTAAGTTCTTTCCGCCATCCAAAACGGCGGAACTTAGAGGTAAGATTAATGCATTTTCCATGAGATCTAACGAAAGTTTGTTTCAATCTTGGGAAAGGTTTCAGGACTTGTTGTTGGATTGCCCTCATCATGGCATATCCAAGCTTTCATTGCTGGAGATTTACTACAAGGGGCTGGATGTGGAGACACAATTCAAGCTCCAATCCCTCTCATGTGGTACATTCATGGACATGAGAGAAGATGACGCTTGGGACTTCATTGAGAAGCAAGCAAGGGTCATAGAGAAGTATTCCCACCGGAAAGTGGAGGCAAATCGTGTGGAGCAAGGAGCGAAGCTTACACATGAAGCTCAAAATCAAATTTTCTCCCTCAACAATGAGATCAAGAAGTTAAAGGAGGCAATCAAGACCAACTTTCCAAAGCAACAAGGAAAGGATGTTGGCTATTTGGGCAACAACAACAATGGTGGTGAGAACACAAACCGCAACAACAACAATAACCGGAATAATAACCGGAACGATTGGAATGGCAACAACAACAACCGGAACAACAATTGGAACAACAATAGGGGTTCAAACAACAACAATTGGCGCTCCAATCAACAAAATTCCGGTAACTCTTATCCTTCCAATTCGAATTCACTAACTCCACCTTCCTCTTCCTCTACTCCTTTGAAAAGCCAGGGGCAAACATCTAATGGAGGAAACACTTCGGGGAAGGAGAAGCCCGATCCCATGTTGGAAACGATCTTGGGAAAGCTTCAAGGTTTGGAGAACCGCATCATTAAGGTTGATGATCAAATTTCTAAGGTTGATAAAGCCCAAAAGGTTTTGGAAAACCAAATGTTCAGCCATGCGGAGGAAGTTCCGAGGAATCAAGGGAAACTTCCAGGAAAGACGGAGGACAACCCTAAGGGAAGGGTGATGGCAATCACAACTAGGAGCGGAGTGACTACCACCGATCTGCAGCCTAAATTTGTCGAAGTCCCCGTAGACAAAGACAAAGAGAAGGGGAAGGAGAAGGAAGATGTCTACGTTCCTCCTCCGGATTACAAACCCCCCTACCATTCCTCAAAAGGTGCATGATGGCCATCTTCTCCGAATACATTGAGGAAATCATGGAGGTCTTCATGGATGACTTCTCCGTATACGGTTCCTCTTTTGACAATTGCCTTTCTAACCTTGCTCTTGTTTTACAAAGATGTGAAGACACTAATCTAGTTCTTAATTGGGAGAAGTGTCAATTTATGGTAAAGGAAGGAATTGTATTAGGACACCTAATCTCTAGTAGAGGGATAGAGGTGGATAAGGCGAAAATAGAGACAATAGAGAAGCTTCCTCCCCCAACTTCGGTGAAAGGGATAAGAAGTTTTCTAGGACATGCTGGATTCTATAGACGTTTCATTAAAGACTTTTCTAAAATATCAAAACCGCTCACTAATCTATTGATGAAGGATGCAGTTTTTGAGTTTTCACAGGAATGTTTAGATGCGTTCAACACAATTCGGCAAGCTCTAATTTCAGCACCTATTATCCAACCTCCGGATTGGACTCTACCTTTTGAGGTTATGTGCGATGCTAGTGACGTAGCTATAGGAGCTGTTCTTGGAAAACGAAAGGAAGGGTAAACCCATGCCATATACTACGCTAGCAAGACGCTAGATGAAGCGCAGCTCAACTACGCCACTACAGAAAAGGAATTTCTAGCCATTGTCTATGCTATTGACAAGTTTCACTCTTATCTTGTAGGTGCAAAGGTGATTGTCTACACGGATCATGCGGCGATCCGGTACCTCCTTGCAAAGAAGGATGCGAAGCCAAGGCTAATTAGATGGATTCTTCTCCTACAAGAATTCGATCTAGAGATCCGCGACAAGAAAGGTTCGGAAAATTCTGTTGCGGATCATTTGAGTCGCCTAACACATCTAGAGGACGACCATTTACCCATAGATGACTCCTTTCCGGACGAACACCTACACATTATTGAGGAGTGCATCGATGTGATCTCCAAAGGTAACGAACCATGGTTTGCTGATTTTGTTAACTATTTGGTTTGCCAAGAGAAACCGCCCGGATTATCCTACACACAAAGAAAGAAGTTCTTTAAGGATGTTCGGGAATACTTTTGGAATGAACCTCTCCTCTTTAAGAGAGGTCCGGATGGCATCATTCGGCGATGTGTGCTGGAAGATGAGATGCAAAGTGTCATCCGCCATTGTCATTCACTACCTTGTGGAGGACACGCTAGTTCGAACAAGACTAGCGCAAAGGTATTGCAATCTGGATTCTTTTGGCCTACTTTATTTAAAGATGTGCAATCCTTTGTGTCTTGCTGCGATGCTTGTCAAAGAACAGGTAATATCTCTAGGAGGAATGAAATGCCTCTCAATAACATCCAAGAGGTGGAGATTTTTGACGTTTGGGGAGTAGATTTTATGGGACCGTTCCCATCATCTTTTGGAAACCAATACATACTCTTGGCGGTGGATTACGTTTCTAGATGGGTGGAAGCTATTGCCTCTCCCACCAATGATGCCACGGTGGTGGTTAAGTTCTTCAACAAGACCATTTTTCCACGATTTGGAACACCAAGGACTATCATTAGTGATGGATGCTCTCACTTCATTGCCCGGCGCTTTGAAGCTCTTCTAGCTAAGTATGGGGTTACTCACAAGATCGCCACCCCCTATCATCCACAAACAAGTGGACAAGTTGAGATCTCAAATCGGGAAATCAAAGGAATTCTAGAGAAGACGGTTTCAAGGACTAGGAAGGATTGGTCTTTGAAGCTTGATGACGCATTGTGGGCATACCGGATTGCGTACAAGACTCCCATAGGAACCACACCATACAACCTTGTGTATGGGAAATCTTGTTACTTACCGGTAGAGTTGGAGCATAAGGCGTTTTGGGCTATCAAATTGTTAAATTTCAGCATGAAGGAAGCGGGAGAGAAGCGTCTCTTAGACCTTAATGAGCTGGAAGAACTCCGCTTGAATGCTTATGAAAACGCCAAGATTTATAAGGAGAGAGCAAAGCGTTGGCATGATAAGCATATCATTCCAAAGGACTTCAAAGAAGGAGATCAAGTTCTCCTCTTCAATTCAAGGCTTCGTCTCTTTCCAGGTAAGCTTAAATCTCGTTGGACCGGACCTTTTCTAATTAAGCGTATTTTTCCCCATGGTGCAGTTGAAGTATGGGGTGAAGCGGGCGGAAGTTTTAAGGTGAACGGTCAACGACTCAAGAAGTATACGCCGGAACTCCAAGCTGAAGAGTTCGCGCCTACCGCACTCGAATAAGTGCGAGAATGGTCTAGCTACGAACCTTAAACAAAGCGCTTCTTGGGAGGCAACCCAAAGTATTGCATTTACGTTTTTGTTTTCGATTCATAGTTTAGCTTAGTTTAGACGTTTTTGCTTTGTTTTGCCTTCAATTCCTTCCGGTATGTTCGTGTTTTTGGATGTAGGAACGGTGGAAAAGGAAAGAGGAAGAGTTATTTTGAAGAAAAGTGACGAAACTTGGACTTTGGAGCATTACAGAGAGTTCCACGGTCTAAACCACGGTCGTGACAGCTACAGTGACCGTAATTTCCAAAAGCCTTTGAAAATCACCAAAACCACGGTTCCGTACAATTCCACGGCCGTGGAACCCCCCGATAGACCGTGGTTTTCAAAAATTTTGCCGGCCACTATATAAACCACGTTCTTCACAAAAACTCACCAAAAACCCAATTCCACGACCCTCTCTCACCAATTCCACGCCCTTCACCTCAAATCTCCGTTCGTTAATCGTTTTCAACGATTCTTCGTTCCAAATTGAAGCAAATTCGACAACCAACGAGATCCAAGCAACGAATCGAGCGGCAATTTACCAAGGAACGCAGAATTCGGATTTTAAAATCCGAAACCTAGGTTTTTTTCGCTCTTCTCTATCTTCGTCAATTTGGGTTCGTTTTTGCTAGAAATTTTAGGAGAACTGATTGAAATTGGAAGGAATTAGACTAGGGCTGCCTGATTGCTGAGTTTGAGTGCTGTTTGTTGAGATTTACGAAAGAACAAGACGAACCACGGTCTCTGTCAGTTCCACGGCTGTGGAAATACCAAGAACAGACCGTGATTTTGAACAGTGATGGATTTTGTTAGGAGAGTTTCAAGGAGGATTAAAGAGAAGAAGAATGAGCAGAACAAAAAGAGGAAGGGTAACCCCTCTTCCTCTTCATCCTCTAGAGAACCACCACCTTCCTCCCCTTCACCTCCATCATCACCCGCACCTCCTAGCCCTAGAGTACCCACCATTCACGAGGATCATCTCGATGCACTCGAGAGGATCCATAAGAGGGCAGTTATCGGACCTAGGTATCTATGGTTGGAGGATCTAGTTCCTCTAAAAATAGTAGATGACCTTACTTGGCTCTTGGATAGAGCCGGTCTTATCGTCTTCTTGGCTATCCAAGAGGACGCTTATGAGGAGATAACAAGAGAGGTTGTGACGTCGTTTGAGCACAGCCATGTGGACAGGACCGTTTCTTTCCGTCTTATGGAAAGAAACTATGTTTTTACCATCCGTGAGTTTGGAGCCTTCTTTGGGTTCCAAGAGACCTTCAATGGTCGTTTTCCTAGTGGCGTTTACGCCAAAGACTTTTGGGAGGAGGTAGCTATGATTTACGCCAGCGAGGACCGCTGGCAACCTGCTGATACCAAGGCTAAGTTGATGTACCACTTAGCCTTGAAGATTGCTCACCGTGTTCTTTCGGAGTGTCTCTTCCCTAGGACGGAGACACCTCAAAAGATCAAGACGGATGAGCTCTTTCTGTTGTATTCTATGCTGTATGGGCGCCCTGCTGACTGCGCTACCCTCTTAGCTGCTACCATGAGCAAGCTTAAGAACAAGAGGGCGGGGAACATTGGATATGGTGGGATAGTTACCCACCTTGCTAGGATGTTGGGGGTTGATTTTTCTGCATGCACACGCATACCAGCTGTACCCCTAGGACTCCACGCCTTCATGACTAGAGGCCTTATCTTCCCTACCCATAGAGGTCCGCCTTACGCAGCCATGCCTTGGGAGAGCAGGACGGGGAGGGGCATTGAGTGGCTCCCGGAGTACTCCATTATGGCTGGACGCCATAATTGGAAGGCTACGTTCGCAGCTATGCATGCGAACAGGATTGCAGCTCCTCCGTATGTCCCACCACCGCCCGTAGTTGAGGAGGAGGAGATGAGGGATCAGTATGAGGGAGGAGGAGGAGCAGAGCAGGCGTTTGGCACATTTCCGGATCAGCCGGATGCAGCCCCTGATGTGCCTAGACGTTCTCCACGTCCCGCCAGAGCTTCAGGTTCGTCTTCTCGCCGCGCCAGCGTGAGTGAGAGACCCACTTGGATGGATACACCTCCTACATGGTACGGAGCTCCACCTCTATGGTCCGCACAGCAGCCAGCAGCACCAGCACCAGCACCGTCCGACGCTCCAAGGTGGTACAGCCAGGCCCCGGGATGGTATGAGCAGATGCCAGATTGGGCCACCGACCTTTTAGAGAGAGTGGGAGCATTGGAGATCCGAGCCGATGCTAGAGATGGACGCTTGGACGACCTCGATCATATGATGAGAGACGTCTACCGCCAGCAGTTCGGGCGGCACTACGACTCCAGCTTCTCCCTATTCCCGCCTCCACCAACACCGTAGTGATGATGATGACAGATAGCTTTAGCCGCTCCACCGCCACTTTGTGAGTTTCTTTTTCTTTTCTTTCTTTTTCTTTCTTTCTTTTGAACATTAGGGACAATGTTTGTTCTAAGTATGGGGTGGGGTGTGACTAAAAGTTGTAATAACTCTTACTCACTATGATTGCTTCTATTTGACACTATCTTGCATGTTCATTATATTGTTGCACGTTTCATTATTGCATTGCATGAAAAAGAGTTTAAAAAACCCATAAAATTGAAAAATTTTGAAAAATTTTGTGCTTCTAAAGAATTGAGATGATTTCTATGATAATCGCTACTTGTGAATTGAGTTTGATGACAATTGCATGCTTAAACGAATAGTGGATTGAAAAGAAATTGAATGAGTTGATTATGCCTCTTTTACAAGTTTCATAATGTGATGAATGTTACCTAAATCATGTTGAGGAATTGAAGTTGAAATCGCACTATATGTTCTTATGCTTCTTGTTGAGATGATTAAGGCAACTCGATTTTTCTTTCTTCTTTCTTTGATCATTTAGCCCCTCATTGAAATATTGACCTCCTTTACCTATCCGGGAATTTGGAGGAGTTGATTGAAAAAGGCATGTATGATGTGGGAGGGCCATGAAAGCAATACTTTGCATTCAAAGGAATAGAAAGAAATTGTAGGTTTGGGGAATTCAATCATGATGATGAGTAACTCGGCGCCATTCACATAGCCGGGTGTTTGTGTCTTGCCAAAGTTGGATTGAGCGATATTCCTAGCGGATTATGGTATGTGCGCTAAGGGTTTGAGGCATTTCATAAAAATTGAGAAACGCCAATCTCCTAGGCTTCGGTTTTTGTGCACCTCTATCCATAACTCCAAAAGTAAAGTCGAAAAATGAAAGGAAGAGAGCGAAGCTCTAATTTGAAGGTGTTGCGGAAACCGCAAGAGAAGAAGAAAAGAGTAGTTGTCCACTTTCCCGGATTCATGCACCAATTCCTTAAAGTTTCCTTCCCTTTCCACATTCTAGACCTGTTTCTTTGAAAGTCCTTAAGATCAAAAGAATGTTATATGACTTGGTGATCTAAATTGAAGTTTCTTATGATTGATTTTGATAATGTTTAAGGGTTATGATGTTTGTATGGAAGTTTGCTTGATTCATGAACTTTCTTTACTCTTTACTCTTTGATTAAGTGTATGAAAGTCTTATAAACGATTGAAGCAAGATTTGAGAACGATCTATTATTTAGAAGGCACATTCATCCAAAAAGAAGTATTGCTTTGAGAAGGTACACATATTTCATCCTAACTCTTGTTTTAAAGCTTTTGAAAGACCTTGCTTAGGGAAAAGCAAGTTGCAAGTATGGGGTTATTTGTTAGCATGAAATATTGTGATATTTTAGGCACGTTTTCTAAGTGTATTTGATTCATATTGATAGTCATTGATTGAGCATTGATACATTTGTGAGCTAGTTTGTCTATAATGTCGATATAGAGATCTACACAAGCTTTATGTTGATTATAGGTAATTGAGAGCTATTTCCGAACGGAATTGAGCAAGGATGGAGTTGTTTAGCAATATCCATGGATTGAGGACATTGCTAGGAGCTAAGGGAGTGCCAACTTGAGGAATGCACGAGGCTAGGGAAGAATCACGTTCTTGCCCTAAACCATGCTCTAAAATACGGCCGTACTACTTTCCACGTTCAAGTCCACGGCCGTGGAACCTTGGCTAGGAAAGCGTGGTTCATTCCAGTAACTTCTACGGCCGTGGAGAAGATGGTTCAAACCGTGTTGATTCCCACGCTCTAAATTACGGCCGTGGAACCCTTCCACGACCGTGATCTTGGCGATCTTTTTGCCATACTTTAAGCAACGATCTCTTACGCAATTGGGCCGGGCCGATATTTTATCTTACGCTATAAAAGGACGGACGAAGAGAGATTCCGTCACCTTGCTTTACACCTTCACTTACGCATAGACGTATCTTACATTTGCGCTTGGAATTGCCCTAATTTCGCATTTGGCGGAGATTGTGTTTGAGAGATTTTTGGCGCATTGCTATTGTGATTCCCGGATTGACGGAAGATCGAAGATTCGGAAGATTGTTTGCAAGGAGATTCCACTTCTTGCTTAGGTTTTATTTAGAAGACGGATTGACAACTCGTTCTTCCTTCTTATCTAAGATTTGCGTTTGTTTGTTCTATTCCGAATCTAGTGACGATTATTGTTCTTGATTGTGACTTTGAGATTGATTTGAAGTTTATTGAAGGTTTTTCGGAAGTTTTCATCTTTCAATCTTTTAATTCTTGAATTTGATATCAATATGACTATTGTTGGCTAAAAACCCTTAACAATTCTAAGGAGAAGGGTTGATAGTTGTGGCTTAGATGATGATAGATCGTTCGTAAACAGATTGGATCCTGAGAGTTAGAGAGAATCGCGACGAACCCTAATCCACGGTCTGTTCTTGAGCTTCCACGGCCGTGGAACTCAAGAACTAGCCGTAATTTTGTGTTAAGTTACGAACTTGCTTTTACTTTAATCCAAAGTTAAAGATTTGCTTTAACTTAGTCTTGGCTTGCCTTATCTAGGTGGTAGTGAAGCCTCAACAACCTCTACCTCGATTGTGAGTGTCACAACCTCAATCGGTTTAGTTAGTCTTGATCCTTGGATTATAAGTTTGGGTATTTGACATTAATTCTTGCCTTTAGAATCTTTCTATATTGAAGCCTCAACAACCTGTATAGAGAGTTTCTTGTAGGTGAGTCATATAAGGTTTTTGGAACTTCACCGTACGATTACCTTATATTAGCATACCTTTGCATATATTAACTCTGTCCTTATATCATTAGTATATCTTGAATCGATTGCCACAACTGGATTCCTGGATCTTTAGGATTGTTGTTTTCCCCAATATCTGCAAAGCTTCATACATTTACTTGCTTGATAATCTATTAACTGGATTTAACCCCCCCAAATCCCTGAGTTCGATACTCTGAAATACTTGCTAATCTACGCCGATCCGTACACTGCGGGTTCGCTTGCTTTTATTCTAGTTTTATATATTTAAAGCTTGATTGCACGCACGATAAGTGGCGAACAGATACCAAGATAGAGCTTTCTCCTTCAAAGAGAAGAAGAACGGCTTGATCTTGTAGTTGTTGGTAGTAGCCTTCTTCGACTTCAATGTCTTTATAAGAATCTCAAAATTCTGTAAATGTTGATGTGGAGATTCAACACTAGTTCCACCAAATTGACTTTGGCGAACCATGGTAATAACTTGCGGGCTAAAACAGAATTCCTGGATGTCCTCAGCTCTGAAATTCACACCTAGACAGCGCGGTTGCTGAATTGGATCCATCCTTTGCCCGAGAGTTCGTGGTTCATCCCCTACATTAGCAACTCTCACATCTCCAGCAGGAATGCGAGGAACAACCGGTGGTCTTGGGTTGTTACGAACGGGGTGAATCACCGGATCAATATCCTCAAGTGGTGGCATATCCTCATCCTCATCGTCGGATGATTCAACTCTAATGGACTTAGTTGGTTTCTTGACCTTCTTCTTCTTAGCATCATTCAACTCCAACTTCATGTCCATAATCATAGCTTTGAGTTCATCAATTTGGAATTGATGACTCGTTAACTCGTCCAAACGAGTTTTCTCACTCAACTTAAGTTGTAGTTGAGCTTCATCCAACTCAACTTGGATGTTTCTTTCATTATTTTTGGCCATCTTTTTCTCTTTCAACTTTCTTCTTAAAGTTCTCTCAAGTTTTGGATCGAAAGGAACTAGATCTTTGGTGGATCTAGTCTTTTGCATATACCTAAAGAATCTGCAAAAAGCACTCACAAAGAGATATCAAATAACAAGAGCAAAAGCTCCCAAGCTCGACAACTGAAAACCGGAATTGGTCTTGACCAATTCCCCGGCAACGGCGCCAAAAACTTGTTCGCCCAAAAGCGTGCGTGCAAATAAGTTTTAATTTATAAACTAGAATAGATGAGCAAGTATTCCAGAGTATCGAACTCAGGGAATTGGTGAAACAAAATTAGTTTCAAGTAGTCGAGCAAATAAAAGTGTAGAAGCTTTGCAAATATTGGGGAAAACAACAACCCTAAAGATCCAGGTATCAAATTGTGGCAATCGATTCAAGATATACTATAGATGTAAGGACAGAGTTGAGAATTGCAAAGGTTTACTAAAGCAAGGTTATGTACGGCGAAGTTCCAAAACCCTATATGTCTTACCCAAAGGCTCTCTCTATAAAGGTTGTTTAGGCTGCAATATAGAAAGGATCTAAAGGTAATAATTAATTTCAAATACCCATGTCCAAACCCAAGGAATCAAAGATAAACTAAAACAGTTAAGGTTGTGACACTCAAAACCGAAATAGAGGATGTTGAGTCTCACTACTACCTAGGAAAGGCAAGCCAAGGCTAGTTTAAAGCTAATCTTTAACTTTGGATTAAAGAAAAAGGAAAGTTCGTAAACCAGGGGAAATCACGCCTAGATCTTGAGAATCACGGCTGTGGAAACCAAGAACAACCCGTGATTTAGGGTGTCGACGATGTTTCTCACACTCTCAGGGTCCAATCAAGTTACGATCGATCTATCATCATCTAAGCCACAACTATCAACCCTTCACCTTAGAATTGCTAAAGGGTTTTAGCCAACAATCATTGTCATGATATCAATAATCAAATTAAGGAGAATAAAAGATGATAACCCTCAAAAATTCAAATAAAACTCAAAGTCAATCTCGAAATCCAAACAATAAGTAATATGTTTATGAATTCAGAAGAATAGGAATAGAAACCCTAACACAGATCCAGAGAAGTCACAAATAACGGGATGTCAATCCGTCCTTCAATGAAAACCCTAAGAAATCTCCAAAAGTACACAATCTCCGAAATATACGTCCTTCACGAATCTCCAATCCTTAAGGTCGAAATGAAACCCTAAGAAATCTCCAAAAATATGCAACCGTAAGTGAACTCCAAAAAACTCTCTTCTCAAGCCTTTTTATAGGGCGAGGTAGGGTTACGAGAAAGCCCAATGACGTGGCTGACGTGGCACAATATGACACATCACAGAATCACCAAAATCATGGCCAAGAACAACTTTCGACGACCGTAATTTAGGGCGTGGAACCAGGTTATGGTACCATATGATTTCCACGGTCGTAGTTTAGACCGTGTAACTCTCTCTATAGTGCTCCAAACATACGTCCACGTTCATGTTGCCAAATCCACGGTCGTGGTTTAGAGCGTTTACTTCAAAATCCTCTTCCACGGCCGTAATTCAAGGCGTGGTTCTTCTAAATCCTTGTTTTTGCCTTAGTTTCGTGACATCCTTCATCCATGCTCCTTCCTTGGCCTGTCCAATGCATCTCCTTGCCATCAAGTGTGGTCTAACACTTCTTTCCTTCCATATTTTTCTCCAATCCAAGCTTTATTCACCTAAAAACAAAACGAAGCTAGTTTAGATCTCTATATCGACAAAGTGGGTGAACTAGCTCACAATTGCTTCAAACTCATATCTAAGAACACTATAAAGAGGGAAAAACAACTAAAACAAGTGCCTAAAATATAGTCATATTTCATGCTAACAGTTGCTCAAGGCATATGAGTGGAAAAAGCTCAATGTTCTCTGATCTAAAGAAGCAATCATCTGGAACCATTACGCATGGTGATAAAGGAAAGTGTAACATCATTAGCATTGGTAAAATTGGTCATAATTCATCTAACTTTATTGATGATGTCTACCTTGTTGACGGTTTAAAGTATAACTTCCTTAGTATCTCTCAAATATGTGATAAAGGCAACAAGGTGATTTTTGATTCAGTTGAATGTGAAGCTCAAGATAAAATATCGGGTGATGTTGTGCTTACTGCTCCTAGATGTAATAATGTTTATTCAATGATCACTAACCAAGTTTCGGGAACTAAGCTAACATGTCTCAAGGCCTTGACTGAGGCTCCAAGACTTTGACATAGACGACTTGGTCATGTAAGTATGCATACCATGAAGAAACTACGTTCAAAGGATTTCGTACGTGGTTTGCCAAACCTAAACTTCAAGGTAGAAGAACTATGTAAAGCTTGTACACATGGTAAACAAACAAGAGGTTCATTCAAACCGAAAAAGGTTGTAAGTTCTTCTCGACCCATTGAACTTTTACATATGGATTTATGTGGTCCTATGCGTGTCAAATATTCTAAGGGAAAACAGTACATCCGTGTCATTGTTGAGGATTTTTATCGTTTTACATGAATCTCATTCTTACGGAAAAAATGTGAAGCTTTGTTAGAATTTTCAAAACTTTGTAAGGAGTTGAAAACTTTGAAAAACCTACCTATCGTCTCTATTAAAAGCGATCATGGTAGAGAATTTGACCAACTAAATTTTGATTTATTTTGTGCAAAGTATGGTATTTCACACAATTTTTCAGCTCCTAGAATAGCTCAACAAAACGTGGTTGTGGAACGCAAGAACCTCACCCTAGAGGATATATTTAGGACTATGCTTTTAGAATATAGTTTTTCAAAAAGTTTTTGGGCTGAAGCCATTAACACGGCTATTACATCTTGAATAGATGCTTAATTCGGCCTATTTTAAAAAAGACTTCGTATGAACTCTTCAAGGGTTGAAAACCTAATATTTCTTATTTTAATCCCTTTGGATGTAAATTCTTTGTCCATAATACTGGCAAAGACAACCTTGGTAAATTTGATGCACATAGTGATAAAGCTATCTTCAATGGATATGCTTCAAATAGCTTAGCTTATCGTGTTTATAATAGACGTACTAAAATCATTGAGGAAAGTATTCATGTTATATTTGATGAAAGCAATGATGGTACTTTGAGTGAAAGTTATGCAGATATAAATGTAAATTAACATGGAGATCATAATTCGGATGAAGTAGAAGATCCTAAAGCTCAAGAAACGAATATACAAGAAAAGATTCAAGATACCAGAGAACAATCTTAAGACCTTGAAACGCATCTTCCAGACCTTAAAACGAAAAATGACGATGCCAGAAGTCAGTTTCAAGGCCTTGAAACCCAACTTCAAGGCCTTGATATAGGATCCAAAGGCGATACTCTAGTAGTACCTGAATTAGTCGAGCTAATGAGCCACAATCTTCAGCATCTATTCCATCATACAAAAGAAGAAAGTTTCAACATTCTTCATACCATCCACCAGAGAATGTGATCTTAAAATCAAACGCAGTAGTTCAAACCCGATCTAGGGTTAACAACTTGTGTGCTTTCTCGATATTCGTGTCTCTTATAGAGCCCAAGAACTATATTCAAGCTCTACAAGAACCTAACTGGATCATGACCATGCAAAATGAACTAAATGAGTTTGATAGAAAAAAATTTTGGAAACTCACGTCTAAACGTAAGAAACAATCCGTCATCGGCACAAAATGGGTATTTCAAAACAAGTTGGATGAAAATGGGAAAGTTATTCGAAACAAAGCACGACTTGTAGCTCAAGGCTATAACCAAGAAGAAGGTATTGATTATGAGGAGACTTTTGCTCCGGTTGCTAGATTAGAAGCCATACATATGCTACTTACTTTTGCATCCTTAATGAACATAAGCCTCTTTCAAATGGATGTTAAATGTGCTTTTCTAATTGGCTTCTTAGAAGAAGAAGTCCACTCCTGGTTTTGAAAATGATGAATTTCCGGATTATGTTTTTAAATTGGATAAATCTCTTTATGGTCTTAAGCAAGCTCCTCGAGCTTGGTATGAAAGATTGTCCAAGTATCTCCTTGAAAACGATTTCAAAAGAGGTTTGATTGACAAAACTTTATTTATCAAAACCAGAGGCAACGATATTTTAGTAGTGCAAATATATGATGATGATATACTATTTGGTGCTACTAAAGATTCTCTATGCAAGAAATTTTCAGATATTATGTGTAGGGAATTCGAGATGAGCTTAATGGGAGAGTTAAATTTCTTTTTTTGACTTCAAGTCATACAAGCAAAGAAAGGAATTTTCCTCAATCAAAGCAAGTATACCAAGGACTTGCTCAAAAAGTATAAATTGGATCAATCCAAGGTAGCAAAAACTCCTATGCGTTCCACACTTTCACTTGACCAAAACAAGGATGGTAAAAGTGTTGCTCAAAAGGAGTATCGAGGTATGATAGGCTCTTTGATATATGTAGCCGCTAGTCGACCTGACAATATGTTTAGTGTATGCATGTGTGCAAGATTTCAAGTTGATCCCAAAGAGTCACACTTGATAGCTGTAAAGAGGATATTTCGGTATCTCAATGGCACTAAGCATTTAGGGTTATGGTATCCACATTAAAGCACGTTTCACCTTATTGACTATTCAGATTCTAACTTTGTAGGCTATAAGGTCGATAGAAAGAGTACTTCTGGATGTTTCCAATTCTTTGGGTCATCCCTAATCAGTTGTGTAACACCCCGAATCCGCGGGACTCGGGGCGCTAAGGGTTGGGACCTCACAATGGGTCCCGACCGTTAGCCTGACAACAATTTCACCGGATCTTAAAACAAGACACAAATTAATGCAAAACCAAAATACATTTTAATGCAATGATATGAATCCCAAAAGCATACAACCAAAAGATCACATCCAAGTCAACAAATCCAACGAACAAACGTCAAAAACATACAATATGCAATACATATAGATATCTACAAAACTTCACCCACAAACTCATCCTACAATGTAAGGACCCGGCTTCCCACTCTTCCAGATCTCTCGGCTGCATTCCTAACTTGTAGGGCAACTACAATAATACCGGTATAAAACTATTAGCCAGCATTCAAGGCATTAGAATCATGGTATTGGCACACACACACATAAGGCATCCTAAACACACAACATGCTTCGTAACACACAAGCCGGTTTATTATCTTTCCATTTACGTCATTCCATTACTAATTCCGTTTATGGTTTGACACGAGAAACTTAACGATCTCGCCCTTGTCCCCTTTCACCATACGGGTTTGTACTTGATGCGGATCAACATCACCCGTTGGACTGGTCGCAAGGCACCTACCAATCATCCCTATTTTGGACTGGACAAGCGGTCACCGCCCGTTATCATACACTTGGGCCAATATAAATATGCACAAGGTCGTCCTAGTTCCGGGTTTTTTTGTTATATAAACAGAATCAAACATATTTAAACACACGCAACCAATCACACATCGATACTGATACAAAAGAAGCTAGCTAAGTAAGTCCGGAGACTTACTTGTCTCAAAGATAATCCCGCTATATCCCGCTCTCAACTTCCCGCAGGAAGGCACTCAACGCCTGGTCAAACAAGGCACACTATCAACATCTCTCTCACATGCTAGAAGTCTTTAGAATTCTAGTCCCAATGATCTCGCAAGATCATAAACCATAACCATGCTAGGATAACAAACTTCTAGTCCTCACGATCTCACAAGGTCATAAGCATCACAACACACGCTAGGATAATCTTGTCCTAGTCTCCACAATTTCAACAATTATATAATCACAACCTCAAGCCTCATATGCTCACAAGATCAACCAAACACTCAAAGCCTTACAATCCTCACAAGATAACAACCCAACTCAAGCCTTAGAATAATCATAAATCCTCAAGACTCACCTAAGGTTCAAACCACTACTTGGCATTCTTACTAGGTTATGCTAGATCAAACCTAGCATGATACTACTACAAAACTTTACTAGCTCGAGGAAGAAGGTACTCACACGATGTCAAAAGGCGGACGTCGATTGATGGATGCCAAACTTGGACTCATTAGTCCTGTCACGGGGTCGCTTCCGGACCTAAACCAAAGCTAAGGAAATTTAGCTTATACGCTAAATTTGAACGGAATAAAAAATATGCATAAAACTAAGGAAAACTTGATTCCACTTTGCCACGTTAAAAGTCGCAAAAACCTGCTCGGGCAAAATACGGGAATTTAGCAACTTGGTCATAACCTGAAATTACAACTTGAATTGTAAATCCGAATTAATCCAACAAGGCATAAAACATCGTGTATGTAATTACAAGACTATAACTCGAAGTGAACCCAAGTTTAAAATCCGTAAATATATTTTCCGGGCAACCTATACAACATCATAAATCCAAGGTAAAACTCGTTTTCAAAGCCAATGACGAAACAAAACCGCTCAATCATTTTCCGGGGCAAAATATACAATCTTGTAAATACAGGCCATATGCCGTAAATAAATCTTTTGCCGTTTCTGCAATTAATTCTAATAGGGGCATATATGCAACTTCCAAAAATTAGCGTCAAAACTGTAAATATGAAGCATGGGTACTTTTCTGCAATTATACCACAATTGGGGGGGGGGGTCACGATTGTAATTAATCCAAAAGGGTTTCTTTCTCCTAGGACAGGAGCGCAAGCTGGGGAAACAGAGAAACAGTAAGCGGCTATGGCTCCAACAAGGCTCCAGGCGGCAAGGCACATCGAGGCGTCGACGAGCTCTCTAGTGGGTCAAGGTGTTTGACGAGCCGACGCCGGTTCCAGATTTGGTGTCGGTGATGAGGGGAAAATGAGTGAGAGAGGGAGAGAAGAGGGTGGCGCTCTAGGCTTCGATTTCTGGCTTCTGCAAAGCAAGTAACTCCAAGTTAGGCGAGGTTCGACAGGGGCAGTAGGTGGCGGTTTCTCGGCGGTTGCGGACCCAGGCGTTACCTCTTCTTTTTAGCACTGTCGAGCGAGGAAGGAGATGTAGGTGGTGGAGATTGGATGCGAGGAGGGGCTACTGATGGGGATCGAGGTAGAAGGCGGCCGCAGGCCGGCTCATGAGGAGAGGAGCTCGAGGGCTCTGGCGTTGGGCTTGCTGTCTGGAGAGGCAAGAGAACGAAGGGCATCAGTCGATAGTCGAAGGAAGCTGAGAGGGAGATTGTGTGACAGGGAGAGATGTGAGAAGCAGAGGGAGAGAAAGGGACGAGATGGGCTGGGGCAGCGTCAGAGTAGGAGAAGCAGGGGTGTGGTATGAGGTGAGGGGTCAGATAGAGACACATCACAGGCAACTAGGAGATGTAGGTAGAAGCAAAGACACGCCATCAGTAGGCGGGAAGGAGAGTCTAAGAAGGAAAAGAGGGGAAAGGTAAAGGAAAAAAGGAAAAATGAAATAACACAAGAAATCGGGAATTAGAATTGACTCCATCAAAACAATCGTAATGAATATTTTGATCGGAAAAACTCCCGAACTTTACCGTAAAATAAAATACGGAATATATATAAATGTAAGATATATGAACTCATAAAATATAATTTACAACGTGAAAATACTCATAAAAATATTTAAGCTAATAAAATAACGATAGAAGTCGAAAAAAATAAATATCAAGAACGGACCCAAAATTTGGGGCGTTACATCAGATCCCCCTAAACACAAGTTTCGTCTCGAAACTTGCGATATGCCGAACTTCTCGGTCCCTAAGGCCGAGGTACGAACTCTAAAACTAACAAGGCTTAAACATTCTAATATATTCACACAAACTACTCGAACTACCACCGCAAGATATATCAGGTTATAAAGCACATTCCCACATAGGGTACAACTATACATAACATCACATAGCACATAACTCAGCCAAGAAAAGAACTAGGTCTAACCCGTCGATTCTATCGATACTACTAGCTCAGCATAAAACTCAACCAAAGATATTTACATTGTCTTCCAGTTAGCCTCATTGGTTCCTCGTCTACCACTAAACCACCATGACTGACAATCCATCTTGAGTCATGTATGTACTCCCTTGACTAATACACATGAAACACCGGGTAAACACTCTCTACTCTCGGTGGCCACGCCAACCGGTAAACTGTTTTCCTAACTCACGCTAAGATCTCGAAATGGTCCAATATATCGGAATCTAAACTTCCTTCTCGGGTCTTTTTCATTGCAGCATTTCTAGTTATGTTTCTCATTGATTGTCTCCAACAAAGAAGATCGAGCTTCCAATTTTCACCGTTGGCTTTGATTCTTGTCGAACAAAACTTTATGTTACGCTTCCCCAATTCTTGTTGCAAGTTCCAGGTAATAAAGGAAGTACTTCACTTCCCACCGCTTCTACTAACGAGACACGTATGCTATTACTTTTACATCGTTCCTCAATACTCAATCAAGACCTTGTCTTCGAGAATCACTTGAAAACATCCAAATCCATCACATCTCGAGGCAATGTCCAAAAATGTTGAACTCTCAAAAACTCCATTGTCAATTTTCGTTCACTCAATACTTCATTGTCATCCGGAGTAGGTTAGCCGTATATGGTGTTACTTTGGACAATCTCTCCACAAATCCGGGAATGACCCGCACATCCAAGAAAACTGGTAACTTCTTTCATGTCCTTAGGGGGTTGTCATCCTGAGACAACTTGTCATACAATTGCTCTCTACTTTGAGAGTAGACCATAATATCTTATTCGGGGCATTAGCAAGCCCCTATGAAATCACTACAACTCGTAGTACCTATGGTTCGTCCGGAATGCCGTATTTGCAATATCCCAAACTCGAATTCTTAATTGAAGACAATCAGACCTTAAACTATTCTGAGAAGAGACTAACGACCCTTGCAACTGATCGAGTATATCTCCCATTCATTGTAAAGGATACTTGTCCTTCATTGTCATCTCGCTCAGCTTATAGTAATCGATCTACAAACGGATATAACCGTCTCTCTTTGTAAACTGGTGTCCTCTATAACAACTTCAAATCAAGAATTCAAGATATATTCCAACATGAACTTCAAATCCATCTTAATGGTAAAAATACAACTTCCGATGCTTAGGAATCTATTCTATCTCGGGTTCCATCTTTTCCTTACCCATCACATATCGTAATGACCGACACAACCTGGTCCTAAGAATTGACAAGTGGTCCACCCCGATCTGGTTGGGGCGACGTCCATCAATATGTGTAATGTTCCATTCGTAGCTACCATGCCAACCATCTTTCTTTTACAAATCCTTCATTTTCCGAACTCATGGAACTTGCTCGAGTCTTCCGACCCTTGAAACCTTGATTAAGCAATAGTTCAGCTTAATCCCTCTTTTCACTTTTAAAAGAATTGCGATAACAACATCTCTTGATCTCTTGCATGTGTTCAGTCATAAAAGTCCTAACTACAAGACTCAAGCAAGCCATATAACAAGTCGATACAATCTTCTTCGCTTCCTCCGACATCCCAGCATATGGGAGGAACTCCTCGTATTGTACATAAGCTCTCACCCTAGACATCCTTTCTTCAAGTAGGCGTAGAAATTTGTACTTCATTTCCTTATGTAACGTCAAATCAACAGTAGAGGCTCTAACCTTAATCTTTCATACACTTCTTGTACACCTCATAGAAATATCAAAGTTCAAGCCCTCATTCTTCTTTTACTCTTGTTGGTCACCTCATGCACCTCTGGGTAGCCTATGAGCAGCTTCACAGCCGTACTAATATGCCCTTAGGCGGCATTTCCCAACCAATATCATTGAAAGATCCACTCATAACTCTACCAAGCATTAACATCATAACTCTAAGCTTGTTGTGTTGCCCTTATCTAGCTTCCTCGTTTCACGTCCTAGCCACTATGGATTCGCCACGTGAGTCACAAAAACTTGACTTAGCTTTTGCTCGCGAGACACGACATCCATTACCTTAGAACAAACACACCATACATCCCCTTATATAATCCTCCTTTGCACACAATAGCTATAGAAGACTCACCTTCCCCTTTGTCCTTCTAGTCCCCCTTACCGTGATCCGTGTCCTTCCCCATATGACAAACCATGACCTAAGAAGGTCGCACCAGATCGTTACAATCCCTCCCTATGAGGTACCTTACCTTCACTTGCTGGAATCGATAATTTGTTACCCGATTAAGCTATTTGCACTTCCCTTGATATACTTCTTATTGTCGATATTCAACCACCACTAATATTCCACGTTCTAGTTACTCCTCTTCATGATCCTACATCTTGGATTACTCTCCCCACCTACAGTCACCAGCATACAACCCACACCTGTGCATTCTAGGTGGTCACCGATTAACTCATTGATGACCCTCTCCAAGATTCACGACTTCTTCTCCTACCATACTTCCATGTTACCATACTCCTGAAGGATACCCTCTCAGGGTATTCCGCCTTAAACTTCACTAGCTCATTTTACTCCACTCCCAACTTTGTTAGCTTCTAATACGCTCCCCTCTTACTTCCGCTTCTGTAAGATAACTATACATTCCCATCTCTTTCGTGACATATGACCAACCTTCATAGGCTTAACTTCTCTTCATGATGTTTTGCAAAATCACTTCTCAAATATTCCGACATTACATAGCACCCACTCGCATTCCTCTTGCTGGTATCTTAAGTCTTTTGATCCAAGCTCCTTGTATCATCTTACATCTACTGAAGATCGTCATCCGCACACATGTTCCTCCCTCTTAGCGTTGCTCAGTCTCATCTCAATGACGGAAAACAATTGACTCCACAAGGAAATTATACGATGTGAACTTTCACCATGTAGTCCTCCTCGTAATTGTCGTATTTTTGAAGAAGTCTCCTGCTAGGATCACGCAAAACCGTCACTTCCCTTTCTAGTTCCTCTATAAGCTTAACTTACGTATCTCATAATCTTCGCAATAGTTCGGCCACACTTCAGTCCCTAACTCCCATGCTTAGGAGCACTTAGGATAACTTCAGATCTTAATGAAATACCACTTCCGCCATTGCTAAAATGCACTCCTTCCCTTCCCGCTTTGCGTCTTTGTTATTCCATGCGTCTTCTTGAAGAACCATAAGTTCATCCTCTCTAGTTGGTTTCGTTGTTGGCCAACCGTTGCTTCTTTGCCACCACTCTCATGCCTTCATGTCGCATCTTTACTTGTATGAATTCCTTCTCAGTTTTGCACAACTAACTCAAGGTTCTCCTCCACTCGCTTGTCCTTCATTTACGTCATCGCTAATCCTCCACTTTGACGTTCTCTAAAAGGAGTCTGAGAAACTCCAACGTGTTCGTCTGAACGAAACGTTCAGACTCGGTACTTCATCATACTCATCCTAATATATATACTATCCCGAGCCTAACGGCGTCATCTAAGAGGCGATGATAGCTTTCTATCATCTTAACCATAAGGTCCAAAACTCCATATGACACTATACAACCTAGTATATGGATATGACTATATAAGTCCTATGCCAATATTGCTACCAGCATGTCACATCCAAGAAAAACCATTACAACAAAACATGGTCCAAACACTTATGTGATACTTTCATGATACATGTACACACTCATATCAAATTAAAGGTCGATTCAACTTTATTAGATTAGAGCTTGGTATCACTTCATACGTGATCATGTTAAGAAAGGTGATGCTTCCTTGTAAGGCATCACTTCATACGTGATCATGTTAAGAAAGGTGATTTTTCGATTTCTTTTATATCGACTAACTTGCAGCTTGCAAATATATTTACTAAGCCTCTACCCGAAGATCGATTCAATTTTATTAGATTAGAGCTTGGTATGTTGAACAAGGAAGCATTAATTTAGGGGGAGTAAATCGTTTTATTTCCTCCTTATAATGCAACCCACTTTTCCATTTCAAGGCCTTGAAATGCAATTCAAGGTCTTTGAAACGGAATTCAAGGGCTCTATTGAATATCACAGATATGTTTAATGGTTTATATATTTTTAGATATTTGATCATTAAATTATTTTAAAGAAGGATTTTTTAAATGATTTCAAAAGATTTTGTTTTCAAATTCAAATCTTTTTTGAAAATTGGTTGAGATTTAATAGGAAAGCATGCAAACCAATTTAGGTTTTCAAGGTCTTGATTCTCTCAAGATCTTGTCAAACCATAAATCGATTTGACATACTCCCTGTAAATACAACTCTCCTTCTTCCTCTTTCTCTTTCATTCTTTAACTTTGAACAACCCACCTACTTTACTCTTTCTCTTGCAAAACTCTTTCGACTTCTCTCACAAACAAATTCATGACATCCAAACGTCAATCAACCGGTGAAGCCTCATCTTCGGTCACAAAATGCTCAAAAATAGTTCACATCTCCTCTGATTCGGATTCTCCTGCTCCAATGGAGCGGGTCTTCCGTCCGACTACTTTAGAAACCACATGGCCGTGGGCATTTGGCTCGATGGATTCAAAGAACGGCCGCTCTGCATGTGTTGGTCGGTTGATCTGGAGTTTTTCCTCTCCCTCGGTCTACCATGCATTACGTTGCTCCGAGGATGCTCTATTTGGAAGTTCCTCAATCCAGGAGAAATCGGATATCCAAGACTGACCCGACTGTTCTACGTCAATCTTACCATAAGGAGGGAAAGAGGGGAATTAACCCTTGAATCGGTGGTAAAAGGTAAAACTATTACTCTCTTGTCATCGGTTATTGCTCAAATACTAGGGCTTCCCACCTCCACCTCTTATGACCACCCTCCTAGAGCCAAAACTGTCAAGTTGGTCAAGGAATAGTTACTTCCACCGAACTCCCCTCTTCAGCCAACCTAAACGTTTATTATCTTAGAAGCCAATGTAAGAGCCTAGTTGTTGAGAGCTGAGAGAGGGAGCAGAGGGGCCAGGCTTTTGCCTGAGCCGCCCCTGCGTGACCGAGGAGGCGCCCCTACGGCTAGCCTGGTCTGCCCCTGCGGCTCTGTGTGCTGCAACCGCTTTCTTTGACTGTTTTGACTCGTGCTTTACCCTTTACCATCCTATTTATACTTCTTCTTCTCCTCTTGATGAGGGTTTATGATAACACGATTTATAACATGGTTTTAGGTGTACATTTAGATAGAATTCTCGCTCATTCATGCATGATCTAGCATTAGTTCAGGACGTTTTGCAACCAATTCACGTATTTTGTCGAGATAGACGTCTACACGGACTTGTGTGCGTTTTGTAGGTATTTCGGGAAGTTTAGAGCTAAAACGACGCGTTTAAGGATCGTTCATTTAGATGACACGTCCTCGGACTCATTAGGACACAAGCCAAGGACTAAGAAGGTCTCATGGGACCTTGCCAACACAAACCATGCACCAAACCACAGCTCAATGATCCAAGGCGAAGTTTCTGCATAGAATCACGGTTCTCTGAAGAACCACGGCCGTGGAAATGACCGTGGATTTTGCCAGATTCTCGTGACAGCTGTGCCACGACTCTCATGGCCAGCTCATGAGAGATTTGTTATAAAAGTGGTCCTTCATGGATTGTTTGAGGCAGCTGGGGTAGTTTGGGAGCAGCTCATCCATTATCCATTTCTCTAACAAAAGATATTCTCAAAAAAAATCAAGAGGTTTTCTAGGAAGGAAAGTGTCAAATAGAAGAGAAAAGGTTCCATTGAAGAGGAGAGAAGAACACACCATAGCTTTCTTGTATTTCGGATCCTATTTCTAGAGCTTTGTAAACCCTTGAAACCTTCTTTTGGAAGGGTTGTAAGTAGTTCTAATTCCATTTTCGGATTTGTTTGTTCTTGAAGTTCATTGTTCATTCCTTTTCTTTCATTATCTTGCAATCGATGTTTTGATTTCATGTTTATTTGTTTTGATTTCCCTTATGAATGTTATAGGCTAAATTGATGTGATTCTAGGGTAGGGAAGGGAAGGTTATGGCTAGAACTATGATAGGACGAACTTAGATTTACCTTTGGATGATTTTTGTTTGTGAACGTAGTTCCTGTTAGAAATCACGGGTAGTTCTTGAAGAACCACGGTCGTGGTTTCTGTAGAACAAACTGTGATTTTCCTGGTTCGACGGACCTTGCCTAAAACCTATGAATTGTTGAAACCCTAAGTGTTTGCTGAGTTTAACCTACTCTAGGGTGACTTAGTGTAGTGGCTAAGAGTTAGGAGAGACTTACCCGGTAATCCTTGCCCTTAGAATCTAAAATAGCAAGCCTTAGGTAATGGTGAGCCTAATAAGCCGCCATTGGATTAGATGTGCTAGGATAGTTGATTAGGACTTCCTTTTCCAAGACTTACCCGGTAAGGATAGGTAGATCCCTAATTAACAAATCCGGTTTGCGTAGAATTCCCATCTTTAAGATCTTAGAGACTTACCCGGTAATGAGATCTTAGAAGTGGACTAGTTGGATCATGAGACTTACCCGGTAATTGATCCCAAATTAGAAACACTAAATCCCAACATACCATAGTGAGATCTAAAGAATGAACAGATTACTTGAGTTCTATGCCATAACCGGAATTTCCGACCCCTAGAATCCATCTCTCTTTTCCCTTGATCAATATCTTGTTTGATTTGTTTATTTGCGATTTTTGGTTTAGTTTGATTGTTTGCTTTGAATTGTGATCTTCGATTTGATCACCTAAAACCGACAAAGACAATTGAGATTTTCTTCTTTCCTTTATTTCCTTCTTTTCTTTAGACTTAGATCTTTGCTAAACTCAATCACAACTTGAATCAATTTCACCTTAGTCTTTGTGTTCGACCTCGGAATACTTATCTTTCTACATACGTCCCGTACACTGCGGGTGCGCTAGAAGTTAGGATAATTATAACGAGTATAAATTTAAGGCTTATTGCGTGCACACTTTTTAGCGTAACAGTTTACAGTTTTAGATGTCTCTCTCTCTCTCTCTCCTTACGTAGTTCTCCTCTCTTCTTCTTCTCCCTTGGATCCTTGCTTGATCTTTCTTGAATTTGTATGAGTTTTGGAGAGCTTTTGTTTAGCTTTGATGATGATGATGGTTGCTGAGCTTTGTGAGCCAGCTTGAGGACGTCCTGGTTAGTGGTGAGCTTCTGGTTCTTCAGTTTGGTAAGCTTCCATAGCTTCCTTTCTCTTCTTCTTCTTCTTTTCATCTTTTGGTCCTTGTCTCCTCTTCTCCTTAGTCTAGCATGACTTTCCTTAGGTTTTGATCCCATTCCAACCATGTTTGGCTTATGTTGATGTTTATATGTGTATGTTATGTTGATATGTTGGTGCTGGAGTGAAGAGAAGTAAAGGAACGAGAGTAGAAGTGAAGAAGGAGCTGGAGTGGTGTCCTCTGCACACCATCCGCCCCTGCGCCAGCCTGTGCACCGCCCCTGCGTCACCAGAGAGCCGCCCCTACGCCTCACTGCACTAGCTTGGTGTTTCCTTCGGTTTTGCAGGTGTGTGTTGCTTCTAGGCCATCCTTATGGTGCCTTTGTTCCTTCTTTTCCTAGTACGAGGGTTTAGGATCATGCTAGATGTGTGAGGTTGAGTTTGATGATGGTTATGATTGGTTTATGCCTTGTATGGCTTTTGAGGTTGTTAGGTTGTGAGTGAGGTGGGGGTTGATCCTTTGGATCCCTTTGGGTCTAGGTGTGACCCTTATATTGTTAGGAGTTTGATATATCTCCTTATGCCTTGTTTATAGGTTGTGCTATCCCTCCAGGGTAGAGGTGTTCTTGGTTGAGTTGTGATCGAGGTTGAGGTAAGTCCGTAAAACTTACTTAGCTACCATCCTTATATTGGGTGTTTGCATGAGTGGTGTATGCTTTCTATGTTGCTATAATAGCATGTGATGTCGTATTTACCGACCTATGTTTTATTGATTGCCCCACTGAGTGGTTGTGATAACCTTTCCTTTACATCCCGCCATGGATTCTGGGAGGTTCTTTGATGTCAGGCCAGACTGGTTTACAGGAAGGGCGCAATCCACTCCCATAGGGTACACGGATTGTGTGACCGATACTAGTATGGCTGGCTAGCAGGCTCAGAGGTGAGGATGTATCGGTCCTCGTGTCATATAGTTTTATATATATACTATATATCTATACGATTTGAGTGAATGACCATTATATTGAGATGATAAAATGGGTAAATGAGTGAAAGCATGCTGATATGTTTATCTTTCCTTATGTGTGATTGTGCTTATGCATTACTCTATATATGTGTATTTATAGCTAATGGTTTATTACCATGTTGTAGATGCCCTACAGGATAGCCATGCTGCTGGGTGATCTAGCAGAGTGGTAGGCCGAGGACGTCTCGTACATTAGGATGTGTGGGCTTTTGAGTCTATTACCTTTCCCTCCTGCATGAGGATGATCTTTTGTTACCTCCTGTGTGAGGGTGTTATGTTTCTTACTTGGCTATGTTGTCTTATCTTTTGGGTTGTACAGTTTATAAAGTTTTATGTATTTGTTTTTATATCTGTCAGTGCCATGTTGTAAGGTCCAGTGAACTTGTTGTCAGGCTAGGGTTAGGATCCATTGTGTGATCCTAGCCCAATGTGGCACTCCGAGACCCGCGGATTCGGGGTGTTACAGAGTTGGTATCAGAGCCCAGGTTGACAACAATGGCACTTGCTACCTACAATAAGGTCTCATAGGTAAAATAAATAGAATCCACACGGGATCTGACGTTTTAAAAGTTTTGGTTTTAAATGTGGTTTTAGGTTAGATGTACGAGAAGTCACCACTCCTGCTATGCATCTCCGTAGTGTAGATATGATATGTATATAAGTATGATGGATTATATATGTATTTGTGTTGAGTATGTATATATATGTATACCTTGGGCCTATATAGAGCCTTATAAGTTAGGTGTGCAGACCCCACAGATAGCTCGGACTAGAGTTATTGCCTTTGTAGGTAGAGGTAGAGGTAGACCACCCCGTCCTCCGGGTGTGGTAGGTGAGGGACCAGTTCCCGCTGCTGATCCACAAGTGGTGGAGGAGATACATGAGGAGGTTGTAGAGAGCGTCGTCCCAGAGACGAGGAGCAGTGTTTTTATGAGACATTATTCACATCGAGCTCAGTCTGATGACGTTGACCGTGCTTCCATGGGAGGACCGGAGTTCAGAGAGTACCTCCGACGTTTTGAGGAGGATATTAGGGCTGGCAGGCGAGCCCCAGATCTACCAGTACTTGAGGGATCTTCTGAGAGATCTCAAGGAGCGACTCGGGTGCCAGCTATACCTGCACGTGTTGTTGATCCGGTTCGGGTCCCAGTGGAGACCAGAGGCCCTCAACCAGATGCTTGGTTGAAGGCATTTCATCAGTAGGAAGTACCACACTTCTCAGGGGAGATTGGTTTAGAGACTGAGGTGTGGATTGGACATGTAGACTCAGCCTTGGAGTCTATCCGATGTCTTGAGGACATACGGATAGAGCTAGTTCAGTCTCTATTCCGTGACCTCGCACACTAGTGGTGGAGGACTGTCCGGACCAGAGCTACCAGTTATGACCACATGAGACGTATGATTAGAGAGCAGTTCTACCCTGCCTCACTGTGGAGGGAGAAGCTGCAAGATTTTGTGGAGACTGCCTTTGAGGATGTGCCTGTTACTGATGCTATCCACCGTTTCTAGACCGAGTTAGCTTTGCTGGGTCCAGCTACACCATTTGAGGACCATCTTGTGTATTTGTTCTCTTGTCGTCTAAGAGAGAGCACCCGTTCATACATGGCGGGATTCCATTGTGAGTCCCTAGCTGATTACCAGGACCGGGCTTCTGCTTTTGAGAGAGAGTGAGCCAGTCAGAGGAGAGCTTCTCAGACAGGACGGTCTGAGAAGAGGCAGCACACTGGGCAGACCAGTGGAGTTGGAGGATCATCTGGGCCTAGACAAGATCAGAGGTGTCAGAGTTACCCCTCATCTGCACAAACTGCAAATAAGGGACGTCAGTGTTACAACTGTGGTGACCCTGCTCATCTGAGGCCAACTTGTCCTAGACCAGTTGTGACTTGTTTTACCTGTGGCCGACAGGGACATCGAGCTGCCTTTTGTAGGCAGGGAGGAGTAGTATCTCAGCAGGGTTCTTCCCCTGCCAGTGTAGCAGGAGGTGGTCAGAGGATACCTCAGCAGCAGACACAAGGACAACAAAGGGTCCCAAAGCGTCCATCTACTCAGGGTTCTGCCCCAAGACCGAGTAGAGGTAGAGATGTTGGCACTAGTGATGCCAGAGGAGCCCGAGGGCGAGCTTTTGAGTTGAGGAGTGCAAAGGATCCACCTGCACCGGCTGCTACAGGTACCATTCTACTTCATGGTTTACTTGTTAGAGTTTTATTTGATATTGGTGCTACGCATTCCTTTATTTCTGGTACTTGTGTTGAGCGTTTGAGTTTAGCTACCATAGAAGGGATACCTTTTGCTATAGGGTTACCTGATGGTAGTCGGTTTAGTGGTACCCGTGAGATACGTAGTTGTCCCCTTCGTTTAGAGACTTGTGTTTTGTTTGTTGACTTCTTAGTCATGTCATTGATGCATGAAGAAGTCATATTAGGTATGGACTGGATGCGTAGACACCATGCCGTTTTGGATGTTGGTAGACGGACTGTTACAGTCTCTACCGAGGTTGGTCAGATTGAGATCTTCCGGGGTTGGGACCTTGGGAGGACAGGTTAGATTATTAGTACCGTACGAGCAGTTAGGTTGATTGCACAGGGTTGTGATGCCTTCTGGTGCTATGCCATGAAGGATAGAGAGTCCAGCTCTGGAGGATATTCTAGCAGTCTGCGTGTTTACAGATGTGTTTGCTGAGCCATCGAGTTTGCCGCCTCAGCGGAGTGTGGACTTCAGCATAGAGTTAGAGCCTGGCACGCGACCCATCTTGAAGGCCCCATACCGTATGGCACCTGTCGAGATGTTGGAGCTAAAGAAGCAACTCGAGGAGTTGGCTGAGAAGGGCTTCATATGCCCTAGTGTTTCACCATGGGGTGCACCTGTCCTCTTCGTGCGGAAGAAGGACGGATCTTTGAGGCTATGCATAGATTATAGAGAGTTGAACAAGGTGACCGTCAAGAACAGGTATCCATTGCCTCGTATTGACGATCTACTTGATCAGCTTCAAGGAGCTACAGTTTTCTCCCGGATTGATTTATGCTCAGGATATTACTAGTTGAGGGTGAGAGAGCAGGACGTACACAGGATGACATTTCGTACCCATTATGGACACTACGAGTTTGTAGTGATGCCATTTGGGCTGACGAATGCCTCAACAGTCTTTATGGAGTTGATGAACAGTATATTCATCGACTTCCTTGATCAGTTTGTGGTGGTTTTTATTCATGATATCTTAGTGTACTCTCGTAGTAGAGAGGAACATGTCGGTCATCTGAGGACGGTTTTGTAGATTTTGAGGGATAGAGAGTTGTATGATAAGCTCTCTAAGTGTGAGTTCTGGATGTCTGAGGTTGCTTTCCTTGGACACATCATCTCCGCCGATGGGGTTATGGTTGACCCGGCAAAGATCGAGCCTGTTGCTGCATGGACGATGCCGACGAACGTCAAGAAAGTGCGTAGCTTTCTTGGCCTAGCCGATTACTGTAGACGCTTTGTGGAGGGTTTTTCTGTGATTACCCGTCCATTGACGAGTTTTCTGAGGAAGACTACCCGGTTTGTGTGGACCGACCAGTGTGCTAAGAGTTTTGACGAGTTGAAGAGACGTTTGACTTCTGCTCCTGTTCTGGCACAGCCAGATGGATCTGATGATTTTGTGGTCTACATTGATGCATCCAAGCTGGGATTGGGATGTGTGTTGATGCAGAGAGGTAGAGTGATTGCATATGCGTCTCGACATTTGAAGACGTATGAGGAGAACTACCCGACTCATGATCTAGAGTTGACAGCGGTAGTGCATGCTTTGAAGATTTGGAGACATTACTTGTATGGTGCTACATGTCAGATCTTCACAGACCATAAGAGTCTGAAGTATATTTTTACGAAGCGGGAGTTTAATAACCGCCAGCGTCGATAGTTCGAGTTGATCAAGGACTTTGACCTTGAGATTTTGTATCATCCTGGAATGGCGAACGTGGTTGCTGACGCCTTGAGCAGGAAGACGCCTCGAGAGAAGGCGATTGAGAGAATGACTGTACAGCCTCAGCTTCAAAGGGATCTAGCTTGGCTAGAGATGGACATCCAGTTTCCTGATGAGGATGCCCAGCTGTGTGCTTTAGAGGTTTTACCTGATCTGTTGGATGAGATCCGGCCAACAGAAGCAGGGGACCTACCCGACCTTGATGAGGATTAGAGAGAGGATGTCTCGTGGAGAGACACCACATTTTTCTGTTAGAGCTGATGGAGTGATGAGGCGACATGCTCGCGTTTGTGTTCCTCTTGATGTAGAGTTTAGACAGAGGATCTTACAGGAGGCTCACTGTACACCTTACTTTGTACATCCAGGTACGAGTAAGATGTACCATGACGTGAGACGTTCATATTGGTGGGGAGAGCTGAAGCCCTATGTAGCCAGATTTGTGGCTCAGTGTGCGACCTGTCAACAGGTCAAGATAGAGCATTGCAGACCTGGAGGTGAGCTCCATCCACTGCCAGTGCCGCAGTGGAAGAGGGAGGATGTCTCCATGGATTTTGTGACTGGATTGAAGATTCAGACTGACGAAGTGACACGTTTTATTCCTATTAGAGAGACGTGGCCGGTGAGTAGATTGGCTGAGGAGTACACTAGACAGATAGTGATACTCCATGGTGTACCGAGGACGATTGTCTCTGATCGAGATGGGCGATTCACCTCGAGGTTCTGGTAGCAGATTCAGACTGCTTTAGGGACGAGTCTACATTTCACGACTGCATTTCACCCGCAGACTGACGGATAGTCAAAGAGGACTATCCAGACCTTGGAGGATATGATGCGAGCTTGTGTGTTGGATTGACGATAGGGATGGTCTGACTACCTCCCACTTGTTGAGTTCTCATACAACAACAGCTGGCATGCATCTATTGGGATGGTTCCCTATGAGGCACTGTATGGACGTAGATGTCGTACACCGTTATGCTGGGATGAGCCTAGCAGTATTAGTGGGATAGCGCCAGAGCAGATTCGTGATGATATGGCCCGAGTAGCGCTGATTAGAGAGAGGATGCTGGCTGCACAGAGTCGCCAGAAGTCATATGTAGACAAGAGGCGTCGGCCTCTAGAGTTCAGAGTAGGAGCTCATGTCTGGTTAAGAGTATCCTCGACGCGTGGCGTCAAACGTTTTGGCATAAAGGGAAAGTTGAGTCCCCGATATGTCGGTCCTTTTGAGATACTGGACAGAGTTGGGAGGGTGGCCTACAGATTAGCTTTGCCTCCGAGATTAGAGGATGTTCATCCGGTGTTCCATGTGTCTCAGTTGAGAGAGTACATACCAGATCTGAGGCACATCGTAAATTATGATGATTTGGTGGTAGAGCCATACCACACCTTTGTTGACTATCCTATTGCAGTCCTAGAACGAGGTGTGATACGCCTGCGTTCAAAGGACATACCCATGATGAGGATACAGTGGTCGAGACGTGGACTTGAGGAGGCTACATGGGAGACTGAGGATAGTATCTAGAGGAACTATCCAGAGTTTTATGCTGAGATAGATGCACCTAGGGTCGATGAGTAGATCTTAGTGCTATCTTGGTGAATATGTGATTATGTGTTTATGTGCTTTCATGCCTTGATGTGTTATTCCATGCTAGTGATGTTGTGCCTTATGATCTTATTAGATCTTGCTATACTAGCATGATGTATGTATAGCTGGAGATGATTATTCCCTCCATGCTCTTTGAGTATGACTTATGTTTATGACTGGAGATGGTTCTTTCCTCCATACTATCTGAGTGGATTAGGATTCAGCTGGAGATGGTTCTTTCCTCCATGCTACTTTAATGGACATAGTTTAAGTGGAGATGTGATTCCTCCATACGATGTATATACTTATGGATCGGCTAGAGACGTATTTACTCTATGCCTGTGTTATGTTTGGCTAGAGATGTGCTTCCTCTATGCCCTGTGATGTGATATAGCGAGAGATGTGATTCCTCTCTACCTTGGGTAGCGTTATGGCCCTGTTTCTCTGGAGTGGATGATTCCTCCATGTTGATGTTTATGGTTATAGATCTGTTATAGGTTATGACCTTCTGAGTGGAGATGTGATACCTCTGATAGAGAGAGTGAGTTATACCTCGGCTTGTGGAACCGAGAGGACTCGGGATCTTCCAAGTTTTTGGACGAAACTTGTTTTTAGGGGGGTAAGATGTAAGAGCCTAGTTGCTGCCAGCTAACAGAGGGAGCAGAGGGGCCATGCTTTTGCCTGAGCCGCCCCTGCGCCTAGCCTGGTCCACCCCTACGGCTCACAGAGTCCGCCCCTGCGGCTTGGTGTGCTGCAGCCGCTTTCTTTGACTATTTTGACTCGTGCTTTACCCTTTACCGTCCTATTTATACTTCTTCTTCTCCTCTTGATGAGGGTTTACAGTTTCAGATCTCTCTCTCTCTCTCTTCTTACGTACTTCTCCTCTCTTCTTCTTCTCCCTTGGATCCTTTCTTGATCTTCTTTGAATTTCTGTGAGTTTTGGAGAGCTTTTGTTTAGCTTTGATAATGATGATGGTTGTTGAGCTTTGTGAGCCAGCTTGAGGACGTCCTGGTTAGTGGTGAGCTTCTGGTTCTTCAGTTTGGGAGGTTCTCTGATGTCAAGCCAAACCGGTTAACAGGAAGGGCGCAATCAACTCCCAGGCTACACGGATTGTGTGACCGATACTAGTATGGCTGGCTAGCAGGCTCGGAGGCAAGGATGTATTGGTCCTCATGTCAGATAGTTTCATATATATTATATATCTATACGATATGAGTGAATGACCATTATATTGAGATGATAAAATGGGTAAATGAGTGAAAGCATGCTGATATGTTTATCTTTCCTTATGTGTGATTGTGTTTATGCATTACTCTATATATGTGTATGGATAGCTAATGGTTTATTACCATGTTGTAGATACCCTACAAGATAGGCATGCTGCTGGGTGATCTAGTAGAGTTTCAGGCCGAGGACGTCTCGTACATTAGGATATGTGGGCTTTTGAGTTTGTTACCTTTCCCTCCTGCGTGAGGATGATCTTTTGTTACCTCCTGTGTGAGGGTGTTATGATTCTTATTTGGCTATGTTGTCTTATCTTTTGGGTTGTACAATTTATACAGTTTTATGTATTTGTTTTTATATCTGTCAATGCCATGTTGTAAGGTCCAGTGAACTTGTTGTCAGGCTAGGGTCAGGATCTATTGTGTCATCCTAACCCAATGTGGCACTCCGAGTCCCGCGGATTCGGGGTGTTACAGCCAAAATAATTTATGTTGTGGTTGTGCGATGTGTTGTGCCTCGGGCAAAATGCAGGGATTTGTTGACTGCTCAGTTTTTTGAGTTGCTTTACCATGTGTTGAACGGATTGAATATTGACCTTCCTAGCCTTATCCTTAACCACATGCTTCACATGATCAATGCCACTAGTGATACCTCTCTCCCTTATGCAAATCTGCTTCCTAAAATCTTTCGATACTTTACCATTGAGACTACTGATGAAGAAACCCATATTGTTTCTAGGAAGATTGATGAGGAATGCTTTGAGAGCATGAGGATAGAAAAGACTCTCACTAGAGAGTGGATTTTGAAGGAATAGGGTGTTAGATCATCTTCTACAACCCAGACGCTTGATGTAGTAGAATTTGGTCTAGAAACTTTGAGGAAGGACATGCTGGATTTTAGGTGTGAGATTATAAATAAATTGGATGCCTCACAAGACTTGCTGACGATTATGAATTTAAAGGTAAATCAACTATTCCATCTGAATACACTCACCTATACATCTACAGGAAGCATCAAGCCCTTAACAAAGGAAGATGCTGAGACGACAAGGAAACAAGCAGAAGAGGTGATGCTTTTGTGTTATAAAACCGTCAAAGGTCGCCCAATTCGTCAACCTGTTGTTGAGGAACCGGATATTCTGACTATTGAGGAGTTTGGCGTGGTGAAAAAGTACAAGAATCTGAATTATGAAAGGAGAGTGGATTAATACTTGAAAACCATTGCCCTAGATGAAGCCCATGCCCGTTGGAGGAAAAACTGCTACAATGACGTACGAGGAAAAGGGCACAGAAATTAAAGTGGTATCATGATTGAATTTCAAAGCCTTGAAACTAGTTTCAAGGCCTTGACATTCATTTCAAGGCATTGATATGGATTTCAAAGCCCCCTTGGTTTTGATTTCAAGGCCTTGAAAACCGTTTGTGGGACTTTGTTTTGAACTGTTTTTTGTTGTTGGAAATACATTTCGTGGGTTTGTCATAATTTTAAACTCCCGTATTTTAATAGTTTTTCTCCCTTGTTGAAAGACAAAGGGGGGGGGGGGAAATTAAATATGTGTGATCCATTATTTTTTAATTTTGCATTCTCGATATTGTTGCATATGTATCACTAACATTGAATGCAGGTACAATATTTGTTTTGTCTTCCATCAAGGGGGAGATTGATAGCTCCAACTTGATTATATTTTGTATTGTGGATGATGGAAGACTTAACATTATAAGCGGTTTTATAAACTAACAAATATCAATTGTATTTACAGATTGCATGGTTTGGTTGTGTTTGTTTAAATGTGTGCAGGCCTTAAAAAGCATTTCAAAGGATGAACACAGGCATTGAAACACAGTACAAGGGACAAGCACGGAGATCTTGAATAGTAGTTCAAAGGACAAACGTGGAGGCCTTGGAAAGCAGTTCAAGGGATAAACGCGAAGGCCTTGAAAAGCGGTATAAGGGAGGATTCGGCTGAAGGCTTTTCAAAATCAAGATTTAAATCTCAACAACCAAATCTATCAAGGATCAAAATAATATCTCCAAACAAGATATCAAGAGAAGATCTCGGCCAGCCAACAAAAAGAAGATCTTCAATGGATTTGAAGAGAAGATCTCGGCCCAAATAATAAGATCTTGCCTAGATCTCAACAAACCGACGCAAGAGGTATGAAGATATTTTCCAATGAATCTCACACAAAGATCTCGGATCCACGGAAGATCTTCAGCGGTCCTCAAGAGAGAAGTCTTCAACAAAGATCTTCAACAACTTGAAATATCTCGGAGCATGAACCAAGGGCTTCAATGACAAGATCTGGGGCTCTTTCAAGGAGAAGATCTCGAAGAAGAAGATTCTCAAATATGCGCCAAAGAGAAGAAGTAGATGAAGAAGATAGAAGATCTTACAACGACTACTTCATCTCAACAAAACAACGTTTTCCATGGAGAACGAAGAACATCACACCCCTCTTACAAAGGCTAGAAGAGTACTCCATAGAAGACTATAAATGAAGATGACGATTAAAGAGAACGACAACAATCTTACACGGAAACATCTAAGTCTTGAAGTGATCATAGCATATTCATTCATTCCAACAGTCTTTCTTCCTCTTAGCTTACAAAAGTCTACATCCCTAGAGAGTGAAAAACACGAGAGCTTCATTGGAATATCTAGAGAGTGTTATACTCGAGTGTGTGTTACTCTGCAAAGTAATTAGGCTATTATTGCTAGGTTAGAGTTGTAACTAAATCTTAGCATTGGATACAATGAGTGAAGAAGGGGATTTCTTCTAGGTTGTATCTAGGACTCTTTGAGGAGATAACAGATAGTTAGATCCTATGGGTAAATAAACCCTAGGACGGAGACGTAGGTTGTTAGAGCTGAACTTCGTAAACATATCACCATGTCGATCTTTTAATTCCGTACTATATC
Source organism: Fagopyrum homotropicum (assembly GCA_033239125.1). Classification (NCBI taxonomy): domain Eukaryota; kingdom Viridiplantae; phylum Streptophyta; class Magnoliopsida; order Caryophyllales; family Polygonaceae; genus Fagopyrum; species Fagopyrum homotropicum. The sequence goes on from BSWB01000003.1 coordinate 67,613,191, forward strand.
ACTCTTTATTGTGACTAACGTTGTTTTGCTGGTTTTCGGAGTCAAGGCCTTGAAATCACTTTCAAAGCCCTTGAAAACCAATTTTGTCACAAAGAGCACATATCGACTTCAAGGCCTTGAAATCAGTTTCAAAGCCTTGAAATAGGTTTTTGCGAAAAGTTATCATACTCCAATTCAGTGCTAATTCACCTATACGGTTCTTCACATTTCATAATCAAGGTGGAGTTATCAATCTCCCTCTTCATGGAAGACAAAACAAATATCGTACCTGCATTCATTGTTAGATATATGCATGCAATAAGTATTTCGAAAATGTAGAATGCAGTAATGTCGGATAAACAACACATATGATTTTCCCCCTTTGTCTTTCAACAATGGAGAAAAAAAAGTAAGTACGGGAGTTAGAAAATATTACAAACCCCTTTGTTGTTCGATTTCAAGACTTCGAAACCTACTCCTGGTACCACTTGGGATTTGTTCGCTCCAAAACGTGTGTGCGCAAATAATCTTTAAATTTATATCTAAGAATTAAGCCTAACAATAGCGAACCCGCGGTGTACGGATCAATCGTAGTATGGGTTGATATTCCTGAGTCTATCTCATGGAATGGTGAGAACAAAGCATCAAAGGTAATCCAACTTGTGTAGCAAGCAAAGAAATGATCACAATAAAGAATATCGAAGCAAGAATAATGGGAAATGTGGATTCCAAAGATCCAAGTATCCGGTTACGGCGTTCGATTCAAGATGTCTAAGGATGTGTACGGACATTGCTGGATAGCAAAGGTATATATTCTTCGGTAGGATGTCGTCCGGTGAATATCCAACGTCCTTTTGTCCCAACCCAAGGATTCTACTTAACGGATGTCGAGTCTCGTCAAGAAGAGGTCATAAGGATAAGATTCAACTCTCATACCAAACCAAAACCCAAGGAAAATAAAGATGAAGGCAAGGGCTGACACTCCTCACCTTAATAGAGGGTTTTGAATCCCAATTACCTAGAACTCGTAAACACTCATACCCAAGCAAGGCTAAGTGTTAGAAATGGTTAGCAAAGGTAGCATTTAAGCAATCTTGAACTTTGGATAAAGGCAAAAGCAAAACATGCAAAATAGAGGAAACCACGGGCAGATCTTGGGAAACCACGGCCGTGGTTCCTAAAGTACAGGCAATGGAAATCCTCGATCGAGGGTTTCGTTTCACAAATCTCAAGGTCCGATCTATTAAGGCTCAAACATACATCATCTATACCACTACCATCAACCCTTCACCCTAGAATCGCAAGGGGGTTTAGCTAAAAATCATCATCATACTCAAATCAAGATTAAGAAAGGGAATCAAGAAAGGCATGCAACCAAGAACAAAAAGAGGAATAATGATGAATCAAAATCAATCTTTAAGAATCAACAACTCAATCAAACAATGTATAATCCAGAATATGTGTTCTCAAGACAATAATCAAGACTAGAACAATCTCACAAAATCACCAAATCGGGAATAAAAAAAGCTCTTCAATCTCCCTCCAATCGTGAAGCAATCCAATCTCCAACGTAGATGAATCCGAAGTATGGTGTAAAAGCCGTTTAGGCACGGTCTAAAGCGAGATCCAAAGCGTGATCCTCCGCGTGTTCAGCGTCGTCCTTCAAAATGAAGATGCCAACCTCCTTTTATAAAATAAAATTAGGTTAAAAGGCTTCTTCCTTTCTTGCTGACGTGGCAATCACGGAATGGTATTTTCCGAAGAAAACCACGGGCAGTGGTGGCCGCATGATTTTAAAAGGGGGGTATCTATGAAAATAAAATAGCGATAAAAACAATGTCAATATGTCATCTACTTACAATAAACAAAAATACAAAAACAAATTAAAAAAACAATACACTTAAAGGAGCGGTCGTGGACCGCGCCTATATATGTTTTTTTTAAAAAAATAGCTGCCCTATAGGCGCGGTCTATAACCGTGCCTCTTTAGTTTTTTTTTCTTTCCAAAACGTTACACTATAGCCGTGGTCTAGGACCACACCTTTATTTGTGTTTTTATTATCTTTATTTCGGGTATTAAAACGCTGTCCTCGACAACGCGTTTAACAAATAAGAGTGCGGTCTAAGACCACGCTTCTACTCCAAACAACAAATCTGGTGCATTTTGGTGAATTATTTCACTCCGAGCCTAAAATGGGAAATTCTTTTGAGTTTCGTTCACTTCGGCGAAAGATCCAAAAAAACATTTAAATTTAACACAAGAATAGTGATATTTAAAAAAAAATAATATATTGTAGAAAACAATTTTATAAACGAGAAAAGCCACAACTCATTTTGAAATGATTTTTTATTCAAAAAAAAAATTGCCCCACCTTGCCCCCCAAGGGCCGCCCCTGACCACGGGTGACTTCATCAAAACCACGGCAGTGGTTCCTCCCATGGCGACTCTCAACCTTTTTTTCCACGTGTGAAATTCAAAGAATTATCAAAACCCCGGCCGTGGAACTTCCTTCTTAGCCGTGGTTTCTCCTTTTCGATGCTTTTCTCTTTGCTTCACTTCATAATCCTTCCTATGATGTTCCAATGCTTCTCAATGAACTCCTCATCGACCAAAACTCAGTAAATGCTTCCTTTCTACTCCAATTCAGTGCTAATTCACCTAAAATCACAACAAAGCTTGTGTAGATCTCGATTTAAAGATAATAGGTGAATATGCTCAATAAATGATATGAATGTATGTCCATGTACTCAAAAGAAAGGGAAAAACTACCTAAATTCACATCTAAACTACGTCATATTTCATGCTATCAAAATACCCCATACTTGCTTCATGCTTGTCCCCAAGCAAGATTCAAATCTAGAATACAAAGATGTATGAAATATGAATGCAAAGACAAGGAAAAACACAATATTTTTGGATTTGTGCTTCTATTCAAAGATCGCTCTCTACACTTGTTTCATAGCTTTCCGAAAATTTTTATGTGAATAAAAAGACTCATGTCTTGAAAAGAACAATCACATTCCCAAAAGTTTCAAAACAAGCATCATAACCTGAAGCAAAATCAAAATCAATCAGGGAAAAATCCAATTTGGACCACAAAACCAAACAACAATCTCAAAGATCTTAAGGTCTTTCAAGTAAAGGTCAAGAAACGTGTTAGGGTGGGATATGTATAGGATATGTGGTGCAAAATCCGGGAAAGAGGACAAAAACATCACAAACTTTTTAAACACACTTCAACATCCACCAACAAGATATTTTCTCTTCTTTTTCAACACAAAAGTTTATTTTATTTTCCTTTTTGAGATCAAAGACAGAGGTGCACAATAACCGAAGTCTCGAAAATCAGCATTAACTCAATTTGTCGAGTTGCCTCAAACCGTGATGAACATACAATGACTCGTTAGGAATATCGCTCCATCCGACTTTGGCAAGACACAAACACCCGGATATGTGAATCGTGCCGAGTTACTCATCATCATGATTGACTTCTCCAAAACTATTTTGTAACACATTCGCCCACTTTCAACTTCAAACTTCACACTTTCGCACAATTGCATCCTAATTCCCGGATAGGTAAGAAGGGCAAAATATATATATTCATGAGGAGCTAAAAGGTGATCATGAAGAAGAAAGGAATCAAAACTGAAATGCCTTAATCATATCAATAAGAAGTGCAAGAACATATAAAGCGGTTTCAACTTTCAAATTCTCGACCTAATTTAGATCAAATTCCAAATTATCAAACTTGCAAGAAAATTTAGCAAAAAATTCAAATCCTTCACAATTCACAATTCATTTTAAAAACATAAAAATCATCAAAAATCCAATTCACAAGTGATTTCTTCATTAAGGTCATTTCCAATCATAGAAGCACAATTTTTTTTAAAATTTTCCATTTTTTTTATTTTTCAAAGCTATCAAATGCAAGGCAAAACGAAATATGTGACAATGGTAATGAAAGATGCAAAGTACGATGGACAATCAAACAAGCAAGTATCACAAAGTTATTAAAGACCAAAGTATTCAATCACCCCATACTTGAACCACACGTTGTCCCCAACGTGCAATAAAAGTAAAGGAAAAAGTAAAAAAAAAACTCACAAGTCTAGTAAAGCTGCTAAGGAACGAACGTCATCATCAAAGCGGTGATGGGAATGGATGCCATGTCGGGTCATCGGCGCGACCAAACTGAGCATGATTAAGGTCCCGCATCATCTGTTTCCCCTCCTCCACGGTGCCTAGGCGGCTGTCCATGCTATCCATCCGTTGCTGCAATCATTTAGCCATGGAGGCTGCTTGTCGAACCTTGTGGGGCGCTCGGATGTGCTGGCCCGGCGCTGGGAAGGACTAGCTCTTGGACGATGGGCGGTGGATCTCCTAGGAGGCTTGATAGCATGAATTATAGTCTATATTTTGGGACTTGTTTAGACGTTTTATCTTCAATAATCTGCATGTTTGGATGCATATTATGTGATTATATTGTTGTTTCATCTACCTTTGCGGGAATCGAGGTCTACACCAAGTTTCGCTGTAAATGTAGGTAAAATGGCACGTTTTGCATCAAAATGGAGCTAAGGAATCATTGGAGCTACATTCAGGAGCTTAAGGAAGAATCCATGAAGCATGGAAATGGATTAGAGATTTACTTTGGACCAGATTTGAGAGATTTCACATTCAGTTTAGAGTCACCTCGGTCAGCTACAGTGCCACCTCGACCGAGGTGATCTTGAGGAGCGTCTCGACCGAGGCGAATACCCTGACGCGGCAAGATATATTTTATTCTTGGCTGAGATCTTTTATTTTTGGAAGGAGATATCTTATATTTTTGGGCTGGATTTCTGGAACGAAGATTATATATTTTGGAGATCTATTTTAGTGATTAAGATATATTTTATTAGGAAAATATCTTTTCAAGATATTTTATCTTTGGAGGGTAATTTTCCTATATAAAGGGTTGGATTTTCCACAAGTTCAACCATGCTTATACATGCCTAGAGGGTTGATAGCATCCAGCAATTAAGGGATTTTCTCCAAGGTTTTGAAGGTTGAAGGAAGATTGAAGGAAGGAAGTTCATAGCTTTTTATAGCTTTTGTGAAGGGTTTTGTAAGACTTTCTTAGATTCCCTTCTTGTTGATTTGTCTTGTTGGATTTGTGATCCAAGGAACGCTTGTTTGTTTGATATTTGATTCAGTTATTGAAGCCTTGTTTTTAAGATTTTTGTGCTCATATATTCACTTCCTTCCCTTATATTTGATTATTGCTTTCATGATGATGAGTGGCTAATTTCTTTGTACGATTTTAGGGTGATTGGTTGAAGGTTGAGGGAAAAACAATGATAGAATAATCTTAAATTCCAGTCGGACCGTGAAAGCTCGAGTTTTTATCCTTAACCATAGAACATCTCGTTCAGTCGATGAACATCTTGGCCGGGGTGGAATTTGACTGACCAAGGTGACTTATCTTATCCGTAACTGAGAGTTAAGTGTTAGAGTTTGCCAAATCCTATTCTTATTACACCTTTCCTAGTTCAATGCAAGCCTAGGATGAGATTTATCCGGTAATTCCTTTGTTTGTTTACCCATGATCATAAGTGTAGGTAATAAAGGTTTATCCTTTATTAGGGTTTGAGTGTGCCTTCATCCCATCTTCGTGAGTTAGCTTGAGACTTACCCGGTAAAGGTTGTTTCTATTCCCTTGGATGGTGTGTTGGTTTGAGATTATAATTCCTTTCCTTAGTACCTTGAGACTTACCCGGTGATAGGTTCTTTGGTTTGGGATTGTGAGTAGTGAGACTTACCCGGTGATCTATTCCACTTTAGTAACACCTTCCCTTTGCAAAAACCTCAGCTTTGTCCACTTATCTTGAGATCTTGAGTTGGAACCACAACTAGATGCTTTAATCCCTAGAATTTGCATATTTCCATTAATTGATCTTATTATCATCTTTGATTGCTTTAATTGCTTTTGTGGTTAGTTGCAATATTGACAACCTATACTTACTTTGTTTCACTTAAGTCACTGAGATCGACACCCCGGAATTCTTGCTTTTACTACGATTGACCCATACACTGCGGGTTTGCATCCTTATTTTAAGCATACATCTTGGGTTATAAAATTAAATCTTGCACACACCATTTAGAGCGAACAAGTTTTTGGCGCCGTTGCCAAGGACTTGGTCTAGAACGAGCTGGTTGCGGTTGTCTTTCGGGGCACTTGCCCCTGTTGCTACGAACCACTCTACTTGAGTTACTTTCGGAGGTTCTTTCTTGTAGGTTTATGCGAAGAACCTGCGCTGGGAAGGAAATCACTCCTTACGATCCCGAACCAGAAAAGACATACAAAAGACGCTTGAAAGAAGCTAAGATGGCCAATCAAGAGAATCGCGATCTTGAGGCCGAATTGAAAGAGGCATTGGAACAACTACGCCTCAGTAAAGAAGAACTGCGACTGGAAAAGGAAGAAACTTGTGCAAGGACAGAAGCGATCGAAGCAGATATGGCGACTTTACGGGACCAATATCTACCTCGACTAGGTCCACCACCTCGACCGAGGCCGGACCCAGTTCCAGCTGCCCCGGCCGAGATACTTCCACCTCGGATGCCAGTCCGAGATGCTCTTATTGTAGGTATTCCTTAGACCCTAGGGTAGAGGATGGACCCCAACCAGCAACTGAGGTGTCCAGGAGTTAACCTAGGTGATCCAGCGGACCATGATTATGAGCTTCGACCGCAAGTTCTTTCCATGATTCGCCAATGCCAGTTTGGAGGGCTAGAGAGAGAGTCTCTGCATCAACATATGCAAAACTATGAGATCTTGATGGAGACCTTGAGACCTTCAAGGCTGGAAAACAACAATTACAAGCTAAGGCCTTTCTACTTCTCTTTGAAAGATAGGGTGCTTACCTGGTATCAATCTCTCCCTCCAGGAAAAATCAACACTTGGGAGGAGATGACGACGGAGTTCTTGACTAAATTCTTTCCCCCCTCTAAGACAGATGAAATGAGAGGGAAAATCAATGCATTTATCATGAAGGACAAGGAGAGTTTGTCCAAGTCATGGGAGAGATTTTAAGACATCCTTTTGGATTGCCCACATCATGGTATTCCAAAGATAGAGTTGTTGGAGATATACTTCAAGGGACTGGACGGAAACACCCAGTTCAACCTTCAACTACTATCCTCCGGCACGTTTATGGACATGCCGATTGACGAAGCTTGGGAGTTCATAGAGAAGCAAGCTTTGCATATGGAGAAATACTCCCACCAAGGAGCTAAAGGTGGAGAAAAAAAGTCAACTTCCAAGAAGCTCCATCAAACAATGATCAACTCACCTCTTTGAAGAATGATGTGAAGCAATTGAAGAAACTTTTGGTTCCTCAAACCAAGAAAGAAGAGGAAGGATATCAAAACTCAAGGAACAACAATGGTTACCGGAACAACAACAACAACAATAGAGGATCCAACAACAATAATTGGAGGCCAAACAATCAAAATTCGGGTAACTCTTACTCTAACTCCAATTCAAACAACTCTTCTAATCCTTTCCTCTCTTCTTCTACTCCATTAAAGAGCCAGGAGCCTGGATCATGCTCGTCCCAGCCAGAAAAAAAAAGATGCAGTGCTGGAGGCTATCTTGATCAAGCTCAATGCTATGGAGACGTCCATGACTTCATTTTCGAAGGCACAAAAAGCCTTAGAACAACAATTATTTAATAAGGCGAATGAAGCACCAAGAGATCCAGCGCCTCGGTCAATGCCAGTGAAGAACACCTCGGTCAGGGCACAGTCGAAGAACACTTCGGCCGAGGTGCCAACCGAGGTGGAGCCTCAGAGAGTGTCGGACGAAACTGAAGTTTATGTCCTGCCTCCTGCATATAAACCACCACTTCCATTCCCCCATTCAAGGGCCAGAGCACATCTAGACAAGCATTTTGGTAAGTTCCTTGACTTGATGAATAAACTACATATTAACATCCCTTTCCTTGATGCTATTCTACAGATGCCCGCCTATGGGAAGTTCTTGAAAGAAATTCTATCAAGGAAGCGGAAGTTGGAAGAATTTGGTGAAGTAAGGATGACATCTAAATCCTCGGAGCTCATTCAAATCATGAAGGAAAAGATGCCACCCAAGTTGAGAGATCCCGACTCATTTTGCATTCCCATTCAAGTTGGGGATGTTACTTGTGAGGCGTTGTGTGATCTAGGAGCCAACATGAGTATCATCCCGCTGGAGCTATGTGTGAGGATCGAACTTGGAGAGCCCAAGCCGGTGAAGATACGGTTGTACATGACGGACCGCTCCATTACCCATCCCGTGGGCATTTTGGAAGACGTTCCGGTTAAGTTAGGTAACTTCTATTTACCTATAGACTTTATTGTGCTTGACATTCCCGCAGATTATACCGTTCCTATCATTCTCGAGAGGCCATTTCTAGCAACTTCGGGTTGCAATGTGGATTGTAAGAACGCCAAGTTGCAATTCAACATTTCCGGTGATCAAGTTGAGTTTGCATTGCTTGCGGAAATGAAAGGAGAGCCGTTGGGAGATGATATCTTCAACATCTATGATGAAGAAGAATCAAGAGAATTGGTGAGCTCTATCCTTATTAATGATCCACTTGAGAGAGTTATTAGTTTTAGCTTAATGGAGGAAGGTATAGATGTTTCTTGTGATGCAGATATACGGAGCTTGAAGGCACTGGAAGAAGATCCAGAAGCTAAAATTGAAGAACTAATCCAGGAGAAGAAGATCTCCAGTTTCGATCCCAGTTGCAGTACCTCGACCGAGGCACTTTTTGGACCAAGCGAGGTGTTCTTGACTGAAGAACATCTCAGTCATCCTCTCTGGACCTCGACCGAGGTCGAAAGCGAGATGATGTCAACTGAGACTTCTTAAAGTCCAGTTCTTCGATCCAAGTCTACTCCATTGGAAGGAAGAAGCAAGGATCCCCCTCAAAAAGCACCCCCAGTTGTGGAGCTTAAACAACTCCCCAGTCACTTGAGGTATGTCTTTCTTGGACCGGATTCCACTTATCCCGTCATCGTTAGTGCTTCCCTCTCCGAATCTGAATTATCTAAATTAATGCATGTCCTGAGAAAGCATCGAAAGGCTTTGGGTTATACTATTGATGATCTTATTGGCATTAAGCCTTCTTTCTGCATGCATAGAATACTAATGGAGGACGATCATAAGACTTCACGGGAACCTCAAAGACGGTTAAATCCGATCATGAAAGAGGTTGTGAAGTAAGAAATTCTTAAGTTGTTGGAAGCAGGTATCATATTTCCTATCTCGGACAGCAAGTGGGTGAGCCCAGTGCATGTAGTTCCAAAGAAAGGAGGGATGACCGTTGTGACGAATAAGAACAACGAGTTAATCCCAACTAGGACCGTCACGGGCTGGAGGGTGTGCATCGATTATAGGAAGCTCAACATGGCCACTCGGAAGGACCATTTACCACTTCCCTTCATCGATCAAAGGCTCGAACGGTTAGCCCATCATTCACATTTTTGCTATTTAGATGGTTACAGTGGCTTCTTTCAGATTCCTATCCATCCGGATGATCAAGAGAAGACCACTTTCACTTGTCCATGGGGGACATTCGCTTATAGGAGGATGCCATTTGGATTATGTAATGCACCTGCTACCTTCCAGCGATGCATGATGGCTATCTTTTCTGAGTATATAGAGGAGATCATGGAGGTATTTATGGATGATTTTTCAGTATATGGTTCCTCTTTTGATGATTTCCTATCTAATCTTTCTCTAGTGCTACAAAGATGTGAAGACACTAATCTCGTCTTAAATTGGGAGAAGTGTCACTTTATGGTTAAGGAAGGCATCGTGCTAGGACACCTCGTTTCCAATCGAGGTATTGAGGTCGATCGAGCTAAGATCGAGACTATTGAGAAACTTCCTCCTCCTTGTTCTGTTAAGGGTGTGCGGAGTTTTCTCGGGCATGCAGGTTTCTATCGGAGATTCATCAAGGACTTCTCAAAGATTTCTAAACCACTAACTAAGCTATTGAATAAGGATGTTGTTTTTGAGTTTTTGCATGAATGTGTTGATGCATTTTACAGGATTAAGGAAGTGTTGATCTCCGCTCCCATTATCCAGCCTCCGGATTGGACCTTGCCCTTCCAGATCATGTGTCATGCGAGTGATGTGGCGGTAGGAGCGGTGCTTGGACAAAAGAAGGATGGCCGGACCACCTCCATTTACTATGCTAGCAAGACGCTCGACGAAGCCCAGCGTAACTACGCCACCACCGAAAAGGAGCTATTGGCGGTTGTATATACTTTTGAGAAATTTCTTTCTTACCTAGTAGGGGCGAAAGTTATTATTTACATTGACCATGCAGCTATTCGTTACTTGCTTGCTAAGAAGGATGTCAAGCCACGTCTTATTCGATGGATTCTCTTGCTTCAAGAGTTTGACCTAGAGATCCGCGATAAGAAGGGATCCGAAAGTTCTGTTGCGGATAACCTCAGCCGGCTACCTCCCTCTTCACGCGAGAAAGACGAACCACCCATAGACGATTCATTCCCCGATGAGCACTTGCACTTGCTGGAACGTTTGATAGACTTCCTTATCTCACCCCATGATGAAGGTGAAGTATGGGGTGAGTACACCTTCCAGCATGTTTAGAGACACCGTACGGTCCAGCTAGTGACCTTAAATCAAGCGCTTCTTGGGAGGAAACCCAAGGTATTGTTTTCGTTTCCCTTTTTCTAGTCTAACTTTAGATAGTTTGCTTTTGCTTTGCTTTGCTTTGTCTTTGGCGTCCTAGACAGACAACAGGTAATCTCTAAGGAAGGAATACAACCCAGGAGCAACACTGGAAGGACAGAAGTTCGAGAAATCGAGAAGACGGAGTTTGACTAAGACACATCTCGGTTGCTGTCATAGCACCTCGACCGAGATGATTCTTGAGCAACCGAGGCGACTAGGGTTTCTGACAATCCACCTCGGTCCGTATCACATCGGTCCAGTCGGGACCATCTCGACCGAGGTGACAACAGTTCCATAAAAGGGTATAAAAGGGGGTTCGAATTCTCTCTCTTCCCTCTCTCACCTTCTCGACCGCGGCGCACAGATCCATCTCGTTCTCTGATTTTCGATCGTTTTCAACGATTCTTGCTTCCAAAATGCAATGAAAGAGTAGAGGATCAGTTTGCAAGCAACAATCTGCAACAAAAACGCTCTGAATCGACCGAATCTGGGGTAAATCGAAAAAAAACCCTAACTCGCTTTTCTTCACTGTTTTGATCAATTTGGGCTTTGGTTGCCCTTGCATTGTGTTTAAAAAGAGCTTAAGTACCCCATAGGAACAATTGGTAGTGATATTGGGGGAAAATAATTGGATTTCTGAGAGTTACGATCGAACAGCCTTCTACCTCGGTCTAGTCGACCTGCATCTCGACCGAGGTGTTCTTGAGATCTGACAACCGACCGAGGTGGTCTGACAGAGAGAGAAAAATGAGTTCAGATCGCCAGCTTGTTCTGAGGGATAAGTCTTCCCCTTCTCCTTCTTTCTCTTCTCGCCGCTCCATACCAGTGATCCATGAGCGTCACCGGGTAGATTATGACCGCATTGCAGTGCGCCCAGTGATTGTGCCGCGGTTTCTAGATATTGATGCGTTCGATTGCCTCTATGTGGATGATGACTTGAGGCGGATGATTGTTATGGTAGGGCTGTAGCAGTTTACTGAGATTAGAGCTCCAGCCTACCTTGATCCGACTTTGGAGTTTGTGAGCTCCGTGACTTACCTGCCTATAGAGCAGGCCATCAAGTACCGGTTGTTGAACCGGAACTACTTAGTTTCGATGGACCATTGGAGGGAAATCTTCGGCTTCCCGACCCCCACAGTTTTTGATTTTCCTTCTCGAGCCGTGGCTCGAGAGTTTTGGGGACAGATAGCTCACGTAGTTGAGCATCCTGACAGGTGGAGACCTGGAGATTCCAAGGAGCGGATTATCTTCCACCTAGCCTTTAGACTTGCTCACTGTGTTTTTAGCGAGACACTTCTGGCGCGTACTGAGATGCCCCAGAAGATTAGACAGGGTGAGCTGCTGAGTCTGTACTGTATGGTTACCGGAGGAGTTCCTGACTTCGGAGTGATGCTAGCGGAGGATTTGCACAAGATAAAGGCGAAGGTGAGAGGAGATATCTGTTGTGGAGGGTTAGTGACTCACTTAGCTACTACGATGGGGCTGGATTTGAGTGCTTGTACTATGGTGGCGGCTGCCAAGCCGCTTCGGCTGCAGGAGATGATTACGAGGAGGATTCTGCTTCCTCGTGGACTTACTACGCCATATGTGGCGATGTCCTGGGAGCAGACTGCACCACAGGGTATTAGATGGTCATCTCAGTTTTCAGTTTATGACCCTCAGTACTGGTCCACTGCATGGATTCCTCTTATTGAGGGCGCTAGAGACGCAGTAGCAGCAGCCCAGAAGCAGGATGAGAAGGAGGCTGATGAGGATGATGATGGCGGTGCTGCCATGGATACAGGGACAAATACAGCTGGGACCAGTGTGCCAGTCATCGATCTAGACGACGAGGAGACAAAGGACGAGCCAGCTGTAGCACCAGCACGTCTTGCCAGGCGTAGAGTACGGAGGCAGAGGGATCCCGTAGCTTACCGCCGGATCGACGATCTGACTGATCAAATGATTGACTGCTACGCTGCCATGAACGTCGATCTAGGCGGACGTTTGGATGACCTTCACCGAGAGTTGGATAGCCGGACTCATCAGATACTGGAGAGCCAGCACTATCAGCGCCGGATGATGGAGATCCAGTTCCAGCATATGATGGGACATCCATTCGACCCGTCTCAGCATCCGTACATACCATATCCTCCACCACCGCCAGCATATCAGGATTTGAGCTTGCAGGATTTCTTTCTTTATTTGTTATACAGCTGAGCTTATGTCTAGTGAGTATCCTATTTCTTTAGACTTATTTGACCCATTGGGACAATGTGTCCCAAGTATGGGGTATGCGGATATGTATTTGACATTTGATGTATGTTTGTATGACTTGATTCGGATATTTATGATTTTCTTATGTGCTTATTTGAGACTATATGCATGCATACAGGTTATTTGATTGAGAAAAACGTCAAAAATTGGTTTAGAAAATTTTTTTATGACCTTGACCGATGTGACTCTGATCGATCGAGGTACAGTACCTCGGTTGACTTAGAACATCTCGACCGAGGTGGTTTAACTGAGACAGTTTTCGAAACGATTTTTGTGCTTCTTATTTGGATATGACCTCAGTGATGATTCTGTTTGCTGACTGGTTTTGAAATCTTTATATGATTGAAAGGTTTTATGATATGTTTAAGTTACTAAATGCTTTGTTTGAAATTTTGACATGTTTAATACTTTGTTTTTATCAAAATTATGTTGAATTTGAAGGTTGACACCACAAGATGAGTTCTCTCACTTTCTTCATGGAAAGACCAAGGCAATTCATTCTCTTCTCTTCTTCTTCTTTATCATGCTTAGCCCCTCATATACATATTTGCCTCGCATTACCTATCCGGGAATTTGGAAGCAAGCGAGTGAAAAGCAAGTGAAAGAAAAGTTGAGATGTTGGCTGAAAATTAGAGAGAAACAAATAGGTTTGGGGAAGTCAATCATGATGATGAGTAACTCGACACCATTCACATAGCCGGGTGTTCGTGTCTTGCCAAAGCCGGATTGAGCGATATTCCTAACGGGTCATGGTATGTGCATCAAGGGTTTGAGGCATCTCGAGAAATTGATGATTGGTGATCTCCTAGGCTTCGGTTATTGTGCACCTCTGTCCATGCATCCCAAAAAGTGAAGTAAAAAAGTAAAATAAGCAAAGCTTATTGGTGGAAGATGTTGAAGTTCAAAGGAAGTGAAGTAAAAGATCCTTTTCCCGGATTCTAGCACCACATTCCCTATATACATCCCACCCTAACACGTTTCTTGACCTTCTTTTGAAAAGACCTTGAGACCTCGAGCTTGTTGATTGACTTGGTGGTTTAAACTGGATTATACATGATTATTTTCAATAATTATGATTTATTATGCATTCTATGATTTTAGGCAAAGATGAACAACTTTCTTATATTTATAAAATGTTTTGAGCATATCTTGATTTTAAATTTCATGAAGCATTCTCTTAGAGTGATCTATAATTTGAGCACACCAACAAAAATGTTTTGAGATACTTTTCATTGATCTTTTTTACTTATAATCCATTCTATCTTGTACTTAAGATTTGGAACTTGCTTGGGGACAAGCAAGGGACAAGTATGGGGCATTTTGATAGCATGAATTATAGTCTATATTTTGGGACTTGTTTATACGTTTTATCTTCAATAATATGCATGTTTGGATGTATATTATGTGATTATATTGTCGTTTCATCTACCTTTACGGGAATCAAGGTCTACACCAATTTTCGTTGTAAATGTAGGTAAAATGGCACGTTTTGCATCAAAATGGAGATAAAGGAGCTAAGGAATCATTGGAGCTACATTCAGGAGCTTAAGAAAGAATCCATGAAGCATGGAAATGGATTAGAGATTTACTTTGGACCAGATTTGATAGATTTTACATTCAGTTTAGAGTCACCTCGGTCAGCTACAGTGCCACCTCAACCGAGGTGATCGTGAGGAGCGTCTCGACCAAGGCAAATACCCTGACGCGGCGAGATATATTTTATTCTTGGCTGAGATCTTTTATTTTTGGAATGAGAGATCTTATATTTTTGGGCTTGATTTTTGGAAGGAAGATTATATATATTTGGGGATCTATTTTAGAGATTAAGATATATTTTATTAGGAAAATATCTTTTCAAGATATTTTATCTTTGGAGGGTAATTTTCCCATATAAAGGGTTGGATTTTCCACAAGTTCAACCATGCTTATACATGCCTAGAGGGCTGATAGCATCCAGCAATTAAGGGATTTTCTCCAGGGTTTTGAAGGTTGAAGGAAGATTGAAGGAAGGAAGATCATAGCTTTTTATAGCTTTTGTGAAGGGTTTTGTAAGACTTTCTTAGATTTCCTTCTTGTTGATTTGTCTTGTTGGATTTGTGATCCAAGGAACGCTTGTTTGTTTGATATTTGATTCAGTTATTGAAGCCTTGTTTTTAAGGTTTTTGTGTTCAAATATTCACTTCCTTCCCTTATATTTGATTATTGCTTTCATGATGATGAGTGGCTAATTTCTTTGTGCGATTCTAGGGTGATTGGCTGAAGGTTGTGGGAAAAACAATGATAGTATAATCTTAAATTCCAGTAGGACCTTGAAAGATCGAGTCTTTATCCTTAACCCTAGAACATCTCTTTTAGTCGATGAACATCTCGGACGGGGTGGAATTTTGACTGACCGAGGTGACTTATCTGATCTGTAACTTAGAGTTAAATGTTAGAGTTTGTCAAATCCTATTCTTATTACACCTTTCCTGGTTCAATGCAAGCCTAGGATGAGACTTACCCAGTAATTCCTTTGTTTGTTTACCCATGATCATAAGTGTAGGTAATAAAGGTTTATCCTTTATTAGGGTTTGAGTGTGCCTTCATCCCATCTTTGTGAGTTAGCCTGAGACTTACCCGGTAAAGGTTGATTCTATTCCCTTAGTTGGTGTGTTGGTTTGAGATTATATTCCTTTCCTTAGTACCTTGAGACTTACTCGGTGATAGGTTCTTTGGTTTGGGATTGTAAGTAGTGAGACTTACCCGGTGATCTATTCCACTTTAGTAACACCTTCCCTTTGCAAAACCCTCAGCTTTGTCCGCTTATCTTGAGATCTTGAGTTGGAACCACAACTAGATGCTTTAATCCCTAGAATTTACATATTTCCATTAATTGACCTTATTATCATCTTTGATTGCTTTAATTGCTTTTGTGGTTAGTTGCAATATTGACAACCTATACTTACTTTATTTCACCTAAGTCCCTGAGATCGACACCCCGGAATTCTTACTTTTACTACGATTGACCCGTACACTACGGGTTCACATCCTTGTTTTGAGCATAGATCTTGAGTTATAAATTTAAAGCTTGCACACACCATTTGGAGTGAACAAGGCTCGTGCTGCTCTCCCAAAGATGGAAATGAAGATGGCGGCTCCTGAGAGCTCCCGAAGTCTCCATCAGCCTTGTAATCATTAGGACCGGTATCCGTTCCAGTATCCAAGTAGTCCTGTCCCTGTCCTCCTGCCGCCTCAACTACGGCATCATCCTTCTCATACTCTGGACCTCCCATACCGGCATGCATCGGCTCGAACGTTAGCTTCCACTTGTTAGGATTCCTATTGGATTATTCAGCCTTCCATGGAATACCTCTCCCACCTTTGCCCTCCCAGGGTATAACAACATGCGGCGGTCCTCTATGTCGGGGAATCAAAATACCCCTATGAATGAAATGCTCAAGACCAAGAGGCGTAGCCTTTGCAACCAGCTCGCATGCGGAAAAATTAACTCCTAGACGACGAGCAATATGAATAACAATCCCTCCCATGCAAATATCTCCCTTAGCCTTGTTTTTGATCTTCCTTAGACTATCAGCAAGTAGTGTGGCACACTCAGGAGTGGTCCCGGTAGTCATGCAGAACAATATGAAAAGCTCATTTGCCTTATACCGATGTGGCGTCTCGGTCCTAGGAAGCAAACATTCGGACATAATCCGATGTGCTAGCTTGAAGGACAGATTGTATATCAAACTCTCCTTAGAGTCGGCCGGGTGTCACCTATCTGTAGAACCTACTACCATAACAATGCACTCCCAAAAGATATGAGGTCTCGTAGATATAGGGAATGTCCCGTGAGTGGTATCACCAAACCTGAAAATCTGAGCAAACCTCCCAATAGACAAGTTAATGTTCTAGTTCATCATCCGGAACTTAACTGTTCTCTCCCTAGGATCATGGTCAAAGGAGCTAAGAAACTCCATGGTTAAATCTTCATAAGGAAGCTCTCGAATTCCTATGAATTCCTTAAGCCCAACATTATCAATCATCATATTGAGATCATCCAAAACGTTCAGACATTCGAGCTCCTCAAGTACAAGGTACCTAGGGGCTACAATGATACGAGGTTGGATGGTATTGTAGGCTTTCTTGTGTTCTTCTAAAATACGGGGGAGTCTAGGAGGTGGTGGTTGTTGGTGTGGGGGTTGTGGTGGTGGTGGTCTGGAGGAGGAAGAGGATCCCTTATTTTTTCTGAACAAATTCCCGCCACTCCTACGCAAACCGGCAAAACCACGGCCGGATCTTCCAAAACCACCGTAGTGGAAATCAAGAGCAACCCGTGGTTTTTGTCGATTTTTCAAAAATCGACAGCAACAAACAAAAAACTCAACGACAACAGTCCTAGGCTATGTCTACTTCCAATTCCGTTCAGTTCTCTAATAATTCTTCAACAAAACCGAACGTTTTGAACCAAGACGAAGTTTACAAAACAAACCTATGTTTTTTATATTGAAGAATCTAAAAATGCTTGCTGATTTCTTGTTTGTTTGTGCAGTTTGAACTCTGAATCTTCAATAAAACGATGAGTGCTTCGATTTGGTATGAAGAATCGTTGCAAACAGTTGGCGGATGCAAAGATCGGTGCCGGGGTTAGGGGTCGGCGATTTCGCGTGACTGGGCGTGGTTTTGGGGGTGTTTTGGTGCAGCTGTGGGGTGAAGGCGCCTTTTAAATTTTCGTGGAATTTTGGTAAACCGCAGGCGTGGAATCTCCCGTGGCGCCTCTCGAGTTGTGTTTACACGGCAGAAAATAGAGAACCACAACTGTGGAAACCTATTTTTGCCCGTGGAATCTCTTTTTACGTCATTTTTTGTTAATTCTGACTTTGCTATTCTTCATTACATCTTTTTGGTGATTTCCTAGTTCATGTCATCCAAACACACAAGAAAAACCGGGAACGAACCAAAGAAAACGACAAAACAATCTATCTAAGCTAATCTAAAGAAAAAGGGAAATAAAACAATACCTTGGGCTGACTCCAAAGAAGCGCATTGTTTAAGGTCCGTAGCTAGACCATTCCATTTTGTTGCTTAAGTGAGGAGAATAAGTGCAATCTCCTTAATTTGAACCTCCGGTAGGTACTTTTTTAGTCGTTGGCCGTCGAACTTGAAAGCTCCGCATTGTTCACCCCATACTTCAACTGCACCATGGGGAAAATATGTTTAATTATAAATGGTCTGGTCCACCGAGATTTCGACTTACTGGGAAATAGACGAACGCGGGAGTTGAAGAGAAGGACAAGGTCCCCTTCTTTCAAATCCTTCGGAGTCCAAAGTCCATTGCTCCACTTCTTCCATTTTTTCTTGTAAGCTTGCACATCCTTGAATGCGCTCGTTACTTTGTTATGACTTCTCGAACCATCTTTAGATGTTTGTAAGGGTGGAGAGAAGGTAAAACAACGTATAAGAATGTATTTAAGAAGAGGGGGAGAATTCTCGGGAATTTCAGATTCCACGGCCCCACTACAACTTCCACTGCCGTGGTTCTCCCCGTGGTGGCATTTGACTTGTTGTTCCACGGAGGAATTAATTAAACTAATTGTTTCCACCCCCGCTAAACATTGGTTTTGGCCGTGGTTTTGGCCAATCTTCGGGTCTTTCCGTTCTTCCTTCACAATGTTCATTCTCTTACTGCTTTTTGCCGAATCATTGAGTGAAATGGAGCTCACCGTATCTCTTGATTCTTCTTCTTGGAGTGCAAACTCCACATCTTCTTCTCCTATATTGAAAGATAGCTTTGCATGTTTGCAATCCACCCGACAACCAGCAGTTCTAGGAAAGGTCTCTCCCAAATGATTGGTGTTGGATAATCTGCAGGAATGTCCAGAACCACGAAGTCTATTGGAACGTAAAACTTACCAATCTTTACGGGAATGTCCTCTAATATGCCGACGGGTACAATAGTGGATCGATCGGCCATGTGGAGTTTCATCTTTACCGGTTTAGGCTCTCCTAAACCAATATTCTCACACAATGCAAGCGGGATAATGCTCACGCTCGCCCCAAGATCGCAAAGTGCATTGTACGTGCCTTCTCCAACTCCAATGGAAACACAGAATGATCCCGGATCTGGAAGCTTTGGCGGCATCTTCTCCGTCATGAATTTGATGAGTTCCAATAACTCGGAAGTCATATTCACTTCACCAAAATCCTCTAGCTTCCTCTTGTTTGAGAGGGTTTCTTTCAAGAACTTCCAATAAGCCGACATACCTAAAATTGCATCAATAAAAGGTATGTTAATATGCAGATTGCTCATGAGTTCAACGAACTTACTAAAGTGTTTATCTAGACGCGCTCTCGCCCTTGATTGTGGAAACGGTAGCGGAGGTTTGTAAGCTGGAGAAGCAACATAAACATCCACTTTTCCTTATCCTTCTCAGCCGGAACCTCGGTCTCCATGGGATGTCCGTCCTTATCACTCGTTCTTGGAACAGGATCGGTGGTCTTTGCCCCACTTCTTGTTGTGATAGACATCTCTTCCCGCTTCGGGTTATCCTTAATTTTTCCGGGAAGTCTCCCTTGATCTCTAGGAACTTCTCCGGCCTTACTTAACACTTGATTTTCCAAGGCTTTTTGTGCCTTAGAAATTGAAGTGACGGAACTCTCTAATCCTAGCATCTTCCCCATCATGACTTCCATCATTTCTTCAAGCTTGTCCTTTGCTGGCTGGCTTGAACTTGATGAAGCTTGTCCTTGACTTTTCAAAGGAACAGTGGAAAAAGAAGGAGGGGTTAGTGAATTTTCAGCATGACAATAAGGATTACCGGAATTTGTTGATTGGATCTCCAATTGTTGTAGTTCCGGTTTTTGTTGTTGTTGTTCCAATTGTTATTGTTCCTATTCCCTTGTTGATTTCCCCTTCCAGTATAGCCCACATCCTACTCATTGGGTTGTTTCACATGTGCTTTCAAAAGATCTTTTAAAGCCTTCATTTCGCTATTTAAAGCGTTTAGCTCCTTGACACTTGAGGCGGTAAGATTCAGCATCGGAGTTCTTGAGCTTTGACTCCCCGCTTCCTCACCTCGATGCGAGTACTTCTCAATAGTGAGAGTTTGTTTGTCCACAAATTCCCATGCCTCATCAACTGACTTGTCAATAAAATCTCCGGCCTTACTTAACACTTGATCACAAGCAAATCAATCTTTGGAATCCCATGATGTGGCCAATCCAATAAATGGTCCTTGAACATTTCCCATGAGGTGAAGTGACTTTCACCACCCTTCATCACAAATGCAATAATCTTTGCTCTAAATTCCGCCGTCTTTGATGGCGGAAAGAATTTGGTAAGAAACTCCGCGGTCATCTCCTCTCGTGTGTTCACTCTTCCGGTGGGAAGTGATTGATACCACGCAAGTGCTTTATCCTTCAAAGAGAAAAAGAAAGCACGCAGCTTGTAATTGTGATTCTCACATATAGAGGGTCTCAAAGTTTCCATCAAAATCTCATAATTCTGAAGATGTTGGTATGGTGACTCTCTCTCTATTCCTCCAAAGCAATTCTGTTGAATCATAGTAATCACTTGAGGTATAAACTCGTAGTCACGTTCAGGTGGATCTCCCAAATGCACGCCCGTACGGCGAGCTTGCTGTACCGGATCCATCCGTTGCCCAAGTGTTTGTGGAGCACCCGCAAACGGATCAGCTGGCTCCACTCTTGGTAGAGGTGGTGGTGGCACATTAACTGGTGGTGGTAAGACGTTGACGGGTGCTGGTGGAGGTGGATTAATCACAACTCTAGCATATGCGTCTCTCTCCCGGTTTGCCAGTCGGACTTGCGCTACCACATCGGCCATGTGGGCTCGAAGTTGTTCTTGTAGAGTAGCTTGATAAGCTTTCTCTTTCCTTAAGCCTTCTTCTTGCTGCCTTATTTGATCTCGAGCTTTAGCTAATTCAACTCTAAGACCCTCTATCTCTTGATTGTTGTTAGCGGCCATTTTCTTAGCCTCTCTCAACTTCTTCTTGTAAATCTTTTTCAGTTCAGGATCGTAAGGAACGATTTCTTTACCGGTTCGTGTTCTTCGCATAAACCTACAAAAAAATCGTGCAAGAACACTCAACAAGAGTAGTTAGTAGCAAAGCAAGAAGCTACCAAGCTAGACAACCGTGCACTGGATTGGTCTTGACCAATTCCCCAACAACGGCGCCAAAATCATGTTCGCTCCAAAAGGTGTGTGTGCAAATAAGCTTTAAATTTATATCTAAGAATTCAGCCTAATGATAGAGAACCCGCAGTGTACGGATTGTAATGCCCCAATTTTAGGTGCGTTTTCAAAATTTATTTTCCTACATCTATCAAAATTTTATTAGATTAAATATTTTAATTAAAAGTATTTTAAGGCGTAAAATGTTTTCCCGAGTAAAATTATATTTTGGTATATTTTCGAAAAGAGTGAGAAAGTTTTTTCGATTTAGAAATTCCGTTCCGAATGTTTGAAAATGAGTCAATCCTTATATTTTTTCTTTACCCTTTTTCTTTATTATTCTTTTCCCTCTCTCATTTGGCTGATGAGGTCGATGATGTGGCACCTCTTCCCAAGGCCTACTCCGACCCCTCTCTCCTACAGTTTGCACTCCAACTTCCCCCTCTATGCAAGCCTCTTGCTACAAGCAAGTGAAGCAACCCTCTGTGTCCTATCTCTCTTTCCCTCATAGTGCCCTATCCCTCTTTCCCTCACAGCCAAAACAAAACTCTCATCCCTTCCCCATCTCTTTACCCTCTGCAGTTGGAACCGGAACATTGCAGGAGGGGAGGCTACACCACCGGTGAGGAGATTGAAGAGGGTTGCACCTAGGAACCGCCACCGGCCGTCGCTCCTTCCTCCATGCTGCCGCCTCGATTGATCGGAGCCGCCAGCAGGACGGTGCACAAGCCGCACACAACCCTGCCCTTCTCCCTATTCGCTCTCGGTCCTCTCCGGCCACCTGGAGGCCGCCGCTGCAGGGAGCTGCACCGCCACCTGCCGTCGCTTCTTTCCCCGTTCGCACCGACGCCGGCCACCTTCCTTTCCTCCGCCTGCGCAAGCCGCCGGGAGCCTTCCCTTATTTTTCCTTTGTCGCGATAACAACAAAAGGTTGATAAGGGAGTTGTTGGTTAATTATATTTTTTCCCCTTCTTTTGTGATTAATTCGGTGTTGACCCCATTTTGTTGATAACTGCAGTTGTGACCCAAGATATTTAGAAATTAACTATTATGCCCCTGCGGTAAATTATTACATATTCGGACCCTTCTTTTTATCGCAGTTTGCGACTCAACTCATTTGCAAATTATAGTTGGTGCCCTTGTTGGTGCCCTCTAAGCAAGCCGCCTTCTACAAGCAAGTGAAGAAACCCTATATGCCCTATCTCTCTTTTCCTCACAGTGCCCTATCTCTCTTTCCCTCACAGCCAAAACAAAACTATCATCCCTTCCCCATCTCTTTACCCTCTTCAAGTAGAACCGGCACATTGCAGGAGGAGAGGTTGCACCACCGAAGAGGAGATTGAAGAGGGCTACACCTAGGAACAGCCACCGGACGTAGCTCCTTCCTCCACTTTGTCGCCTCAATTGATCGGAGCCGCCAGAAGGACGGTGCACAAGCCGCACACAACACCACCCATCTCACCATTCTCTCTCTATCCTCTCCGGCCGACTAGAGGCCGCCGCTGCAGGGAGCTGCACCTCCACCGGCCGTCGCTTCTTTCCCCGCCCACACCGACGCCGGCCACCTCCCTTTCCTCCGCCAGCGCAAGCCCCCGGGAGCCTTCCCTTGTTTTTCCTTTGTCACAATAACAACAAAAGGTTGAAGAGGGAGTTGTTGGTTAATTATAGTTTTTGCCCCTTCTTTTGTGATTAATTCGATTTTGACCCCATTTTGTTGATAACTACAATTGTGACCCAAGAACTTTAGAAATGAACTATTATGCCCTGCAGTAAATTATTACATATTCGGACCCTTAATTTTATCACAGTTTGCAAATCAACTCAATTGCAAATTATCATTGGTGCCCTTGTTGGTTTAATTTCGAATATCAGCTTAAGTTTTAATTAAGGATGTGGTCTAAATTCCCGTTTTGTGTTTTACCCGGAAATATGTTTTAACGAGTTTTAACCTTGATTTGAAAGCGGGATTTTCATTAGAATATCTTTATGCGCTAAATCTTCCGTTCAAATTTAGCATATAAGCTAAATTTTCTTAGCTTTGGTGATAGGTTTGGAAGCGCCCGATAAAGGCCATCGAACCCGTTCTTGACGTCCGTAGATCGTCTTCCACCTTGGACCGTGTGTGAGTACCTTCTCCCTTGTTTAGTTATGTTTATGGTAGTATATCATGCTAGGTGAATCTAGCATTACTTAGAGTTAATGCCATGTAGTGGCTTTTAACCTTAGGTGAGTTTTGAGGATTTGATATTGTTTGATGGATTGATGTTGATTTTAAGCTTGAGGTGGTATTGTGGTCTAATGAGGTTGTTATAAGGATTCGAGTATATGGTTTGATCTTGTGAGAATCATTAGGCTTGAGGTTTGGGATTAGATGTCGTTGTGAGAGCATCGAGACTAGGAACGTGTTATCCTAACATCTTCATGCGGGAAGTTTAGAGTTATTGTTGATTGGTTTAACTTTGGGACGAGGTAAGTCTCAAGACTTACTTAGCTCGTAGTCTTCGTATTAGTTTCGATGTGTGTTTGGTGGTGTGTGCTTTATTGTTTATGTTATAACAACTAAACCGGTAATAGGACCACCGACTTTATTTTATTTTGGCCCAAGTGTATGATAACGGGCAGTAACATCATCTGCTTATCTCTTGTGAGATTCTAGGAGGTTCTCGGTGACTAGCCCGTGCGGGTAGACGGTTGGATGCATAAGTACCATTCCTTGCCGGTAAGTAGGGACCGAGGTGGGACCAGGGTGGTCTCGTGTCACAAACCTAAGTTGAATTAGATCGGGATATGACTTAATAATAAAAAGATAATAAACCGGAATTGTGTGCTTTGGAGTATGATGTGTGTTTATGATGATTTACTTGTGTTTGTGCCTTTCACCTTGATTCTAATGCCTTGAATAATAGCTAACGGTTTTATACTAATTGTTGTAGATTGCCTTGCAGGTTAGGAATGCGGCCGAGAGATCCGGAAGAGTGGGCAGCTGGGGCTCCGTACATTTTAGGAGTGGGTTTTGGTTGGATTCGGGTTTGTATATTCTTCATGTATATTGTATGTCGCATGGTTGGTTTTGGCCTTTGGTGTTGTATATTGGTTGAAGTCTATTTGTTGTATGCTTTCGGGTTTCATTACATTGCATAAAAAATGTATTTTGTTTTGGCCTTTATTTGTGTCTTGTTGCAAGATCTAGTGAAATTGTTGTTAGGCTAAGGATGGAGACCCATTGTGAGGTCTCGCCCGGAGGATTCCGAGTCCCGTGGATTCGGGCTGTTACACAGATCGATCGTAGTATGGGCTGATATTCTAGAGTCGATCTCAGGGAATCGGTGAGAACAAAGCAGCAAAGGTAATCCAACTTGTGTAGCAAGCAATGCAATGATCACAATAAAGAATATAGAACAAGAATAATGGGAAATGCGGATTCTAAAGATCCAAGTATCCGGTTACGGCGTTCGATTCAAGATGTCTAAGGATGTGTACGGATAGAGCTGGATAGCAAAGGTATATTCTTCGGTAGGATGTCGTCCGGTGAAGATCCAGCGTCCTTTTGTCCCAACCCAAGGATTCTACTTAACGGATGTTGAGTCTCGTCAAGAAGAGGTCATAAGGATAGAATTCAACTCTCATAACAAACCAAAACACAAGCAAAAGAAAGATTAAGGAAAAGGCTTTGACACTCCTCTTTAATAGAGGGTTTTGAATCCCCTATTACCTGAAACTCGTAAACACTCACACCCAAACAAGGCTAAGGGTTAGAAAGGGTAAACAAAGGTAGGATTTAAGCAATCTTGAAATTTGGATAAAGGCAAAAGCGAAACGTGCAAAACAGAGGAAACCACGGGCAAATCTTGGGAAACCACGGTCGTGGTTCCTGAAGAACAGGTCGTGAAAATTCTCAATCGAGGGTTTCGTTTTCACAACTCTCAAGGTCCGATCTATTAAGGATCTATACCACAACCATCAAATCTTCACCCCAAAATCGCAGGGGAGTTTAGCCAACAATCATCATCATACTCAAATCAAGATTAAGAAAGGGAATCAAGAATGGCATGCAACCAAGAACACAAAGATGAATAATGATGAATCAAAGTTAATCTTTAATAATCAACAACTCAATCTAACAATGTATAATCCAGATATGTGTTCTCAAGGCAATAATCAAGACTAGAACAATCTCTAAAAATCTCCAAATCGGGAATCAAGAAAGCTCTTCAATCTCCCTCCAATCGTGAAGCAATCCAATCTCCAACGTAGATGAATCCAATGTATGGTGTAAAAGCTGTTTCGGCACGGTCTAAAGCGAGATCCAAAGCGTGATCCTCTGTGTGTTCATCGTCGTCCTTCAAAATGCATCTATCAACCTCCTTTTATAAAATAAAATTAGGTTAAAAGGCTTCTTCCTTTCTTGCTGATGTGAAAATAACGGAACTGTATTTTTTGAAGAAAACAACGGGTGACATCGTCAAAACCACGGCCGTGGTTCCTCCCGTGGTGACTCTAGACCTTCCTTTCCACATGTGAAATTCAAAGAATTATTAAAACCCCGGCCGTGGAACTTCCTTCTTGTTTGTGGTTTCTCCTTTTCGATGCTTTTCTTCTTTTCTTCACTTCATACTCCATCCTATGATGTTGCAATGCTTCCCAATGAACTCCTCATCGATCAATACTCTGTAAATACCTTCTTTCTACTCCAATTCAGTTTTAATTCACCTAAAATCACAACAAATCTTGTTTAGATCTCGATTCCAAGATAATAGGTGAATATGCTCAATAAATGCTATGAATGTATGTCCAAGTACTCAAAAGAAAGGAAAAACTACCTATATGCACATCTAAACTACTTCATATTTCATGCTATCAGGATTTTGATGCCCTCGTCCCCGGATATCATCATAGCATTTTTGCCTCCATCTAGTATGGGCTTCGTCCAAGGTTATCCTCTTCTTGTCCACCCTGCGATCATCCACAACATTTTTGCATTTCTTCACCACATCAAAGATTATTATTGCTTCTAGGGTGAGAGACGAATGGGATGGCTGCAGAGAAGGGTAGTTGGGAAGAAGAAATTGTTCCTTGGCCAACCGGACACTTTTGGCTCTTGGAGGGTGGTCAAAGAAGGTAGAGGTGGGAAGCCCTAAAATCTGAGCAAGAATCGAAGAGGTAAGGGTGATCGATTTACCTTTTACAACGGATTCTAGGGTTAGCTCCCCCTTTTCTCTCTTGGCTATGAGATTCACACAAAATAACCTTGTGAGACTTGGAAACCCTATCTCCCCTTGATTCAAAAACTTCCAAATTGAGCAGCCCTTGAGCAGTGTTATGCATGGTAGGTTGAGAGATAGGAGAAACTTTTGATCGACCAACTCACACATACAAAGTGGCCGGTTGTTGAACCCATCAAGTCAGGTTCCCGTTGCTTTGTTATTTCTGAACTAGTTGGTTGGCATTCCCATTTTAGCACAAATTTCGATGGTCACCGGGGGAGATGGTGTAGTAGAATTTGACGGGATGTGAACCACCTCATCTATTGATGGTCCATGGGTGGAGTTTCTGGAGTGCTTTGTCACTAGGGATGAAGCATCACGGGATGGTGATCGTTTGGGAGTCATGGATGTTCGTTTGTTAGAGAGAAAGATTTTTTCAAATTTTAAAATAGTAAAGCACAAGTAGGTACTATGAAACATTGATGGAAGGAAACGAGATAAGAGGAAGGGATGATTGTCTTTATTAATGGGCATGTCAAATCAATTTAAGGCCTATCAAGTCTTGAGGGAATCAAGGTCTTGAAAACTGAAATTGATTTACATGCTTTCCTAATAAATCACAACCAATTTTCAAAATAAGATTTTTAAATTTGAAAACAAAATCTTGGTGAAAAATTTTTAAATCATTTTAAAAATCGTTCTTTAAAATGATTTAATGATCCACTCATCTAAAAAGATGGAAACCATAAATTCGATCCGTGGTTATCGCTATAGTCCTTGAAATCCATTTCAAGACCTTGTATTGCATTTCAAGGCCTTGAAATAAAAAAGTGGGCTGCATTATAAGGAGAAAATAAAACGATTTATTCCCCCCTAAGATACTGCTTCCTTGTTAAACATACCAAACTCTAATCTAATAAAATTGAATCGATCTTCAGGTAGAGGCTTAGTGAATATATCTGCAAGTTCTAAGTTAATAAAATAAAGGATATTAACACGTCACCATTTTAAACATGATCATGTATGAAGTGATGTCTTACGTCGATATGCTTTGTTCTTTAATGTTGCACATAATTTTTAGTAATCGAATAGCACTAGTATTATCACATGTAATAGGTATACCTTTAAGATCGAAACCAAGATCACGAAGTTGTTGAGCTATCCATAGAATTTGTGAACAACAGGCTCCAAAAACTATGTACTCGGCTTCAGTTGTGGATAGGGCGACAATATTTTGCTTGTTAGAGTGCCAACTGATTAGGGATAATCCTAAGAATTGGCAACATCCAGAAGTGCTCTTTCTATCGACCTTATAGCCTACAAAGTCTGCATTTGAATAGCCAACGAGGTGAAATGAGTTTGACGTGGATACCATAACCCTAGATCCCTAGTGCCAATGAGATACCGAAATATCCTTTTCACATCTATCAAGTGTGACTCATTGGCATTAGCTTGAAATCTTGCACAGATGCACACATTAAACATAATGTCAGGTCGACTAGCGGTTAAATATAACATAGAACCTATCATACCTCGATACTCCTTTTGTACGACATTGTTACCATTCTTGTCTTGATCTAATGAAAGAGTAGAACTCATAGGAGTTTTGGCTACCTTGGATTGATCCATTTTATATTTCTTGAGCAAATCCTTGGTATACTTGCTCGATTAAGAAAGATTCCTTTCTTAGCTTGAGTGACTTGAAGACCAAGAAAGAAATTCAACTCTCCCATCAAGCTCATCTCAAATTCCGTACACATAATATCTGAAAAGTCCTTGCATAGAGAATCGTTAGTAGCACCAAATAATATATCATTAACATAGATTTGTACTACTAATAAATCATTGCCTCTAGTTTTGACAAACAAAGTTTTGTCAATCAAACCTCTTTTGAAATCATATTCAAGGAGATACTTGGACAATCTTTCATACCAAGCTCAAGGAGCAATTTTAAGACCATAAAGAGCTTTGTCCAATTTAAAAACATGATTTGTAAAATCATCATTTTCAAAATCAGGAGGTAGAGCAACATAGACTTCTTCTAAGAAGCCATTTAGAAAAGCACACTTATCATCCATTTGAAAAAGCTTTATGTTCATGAAGGATGCAGAAGCAAGTATCATACTCTTGACTTTTAACTTGGAAACCGGAGCAAAAGTCTCCTCATAATCAATACCTTCTTCTTGGTTATAGCCTTGAGCTACAACTCGTGTTTTGTTTCGAATGACTTTACCATTTTCATCCAACTTGTTTCAAAACACCCATTTTGTTCATGTGACGGATTGTTGCTTAGGTCTAGACGTGAGAGTCAAAACTTTGTTTCTCTCGAGTTCATTTAGCTCATTTTGCATGGCCATGATCCAATCAGGTGCATGACCATAGTTCTTGGGCTCTACAAGAGACACAAACGCAAGAAAAGCACACAAATTGTTTACCCTAGATCGGGTTTGCACACCTACTTTTGGATCTGAGATCACGTTCTCTTGTGGATGATATGAAGAATGTTGGAACTTTATTCTTTTGAATTGTGGAACAGATCTTGATGATTGAGGATCGTTTACTTGACTTGTTCCAGGTATCATTGTAGTTGTGCCTTTGGATCCTATGTCAAGGCTTGGGACGCCAACATATTAAAGAATTTAAAGTTGGCCTTCCCCAATCTAGGGCGATTAACGATATGGGCGATAGCAAGCTTGTGGTTTAAAAAATGTCACCAATATGGTATGGTGTGCCACACCTCTCTATGGCCAACGATATCGCAGACCCCATAGATATAGCACAGATTGTACTTGGCCTCAGTCACTTTGCAAATGACTTGACCAATAATAAATTGCGCCCTAATTGCCCCAATCTTCACCTCAATGCGGTTTCCATACCACATGACCAACATTCAACACCTTTTGTCAACATTAAATTTGGTGACAGAGCTCCAATCCAGAATTGGGTTTGCATCACCAGGACATTTTCACACGGTCTAGCATCAAGTATGGCCTCAAGCACACAACAAATAAAAGCATCATATTCCCGCATGAGATCTCTCACACCATTTTGTATCTAGGGTTTGTGAAACCCTTGAACATTCCATGATATGACACTCATCGGGAAACCCAATTCTTTTTCTTCCTCCCTTTCTCTTTATAAACAATCCTCACTCTTTTAAAAGAGGCATCTAGAAGATTTACGTTCTCCCCTAGCCTCTACCTTGATCTGAGTCACCCTTTCTTGCTTATCATTCTTATGGGGCTGTCCTACTCTCCTTTCGAACTGAGATAAAACAATGGTGAGTCCCTCATCAATCGTCTTAACCTTCGTAGCAACAACCAATGTGGTGGTCGTATTTGTCATTGTTAAAATGGGAGACATACTAGAGACTCTCACATCCTCATCACTAGGAAAGATTGCACCCTCTTCAATACTCTTCAGAACCTCACTAGAGGCTTTAGCTGAAGCCTCAACAGTGTTATCCACCACTGACTCATCCTTGCTAGAATCGTACTCAAAGGAGTTCCCTACATAAGATGAGTCATCTGACTCAATCTCAGAAGTATCCCTCCGTGGCTCCTCTAAGAGGGTCTCAATAAAATTGACAAGTTTCTTCCTCTTGGTAGCCGACATACCCTCCCTCTTTATTTATTTATTCTTTATTTTTTATATATATCGTTGGTCTCAACTCTCGCCTCGTGTTGGTCAATAATGTCTTTTTCTATTATGGTGGAGTTGGTAACGACCTTTGTAGTAGTCGTAAGAAAAGTGTCACCCTATGTGGTCTTGGTTTGCGTTTAGTCATCCGACGTCGATGCCTAGTCCTTGACATGAAGACCCAACCGATCACATTTACCTATTTTCCATCCTTGGCACTTCCACTTGGCCTTGCTTACTAGCATGTATGCCAACTTTTCCCTTCCCCCTACTCATGGTCCCAAAATCAACCATTTTTTGATTATTCATTAAACCCTTATTCCCTATGGTATCCTTATCTCCCTCCTTGTTATCAACAATGTTGTTACCTTTTCTAGCTTCCCGAGTAGAGATCCTAAGTATAATTCCCATAATACCCCTAGCTTCCTTAAAACAACATGTATCACCCTTATGACCAAAATAAAGGCATCATTTGCAATAAGAAGGCTCATTTTCATAAAGAACCTTACATACTATCTTAATATTATCATCAAACTTAAAATTGATCTCTCTCTTAATCTAATTAGCAAAGTTAACCTTCAAAAGAACCCTAGAATAGGATCCTCTTCTCCTTTCCCTTGTGATGGGTTCCATAAAAAGAGGGTTTTCAATCATGGAGGCAACTATGCTTAAAATCTCCACGGTCCAATAGTCATTAGGGATACCTAAAAATCTAACCCGTAGAGGTATGATGGCCGTATCCTTCACACTAAAAGCAAACTTGTCAAGGACAAGCTTAAGGATCAAAGACCTACCGTTTATGTAATAAGGACACTCTCAACACCTTGTCTATATCCCCATCAGTGTCAAAGGTGAAATTTATCCATCCAGCTTCAATTCTAAACTTACACCTAACCCCCCAAGACTTTCTAAGGCCGTCAATGGCTAAATACCCCGAGTAATACCCGACATATTGGCCAAGGAGACAACTATCCCACACATGTTGCTTGGGTATAGCCTCGACAGATCTAATCTTGACGGTATCACCCATTGGGGGTGAATATGACAATTTCCTTACCAGCCCATTGTTCATGAAGACCTTGACAAGAGGTGTAATTCAAGCGGATTGCCTCGGTTGGCCTTTTGAACTCGTAAAAGTGTTTCCATCCTTATGTAAAGAAGAAAAATTTTCAGTATTTCCATAACTCATTTTACTCTAGAAGTATTTCCAGCATATCAATTATCATTCAAACCCACCCTAGCATGTGGAACTACAATATTACAATTAGTTCCATTATTCGATAAATTATCATGTTCTAACGCAACCCTAGGGTCCAAAACTACAACATTATTCTTAAGAGAGCTAGTGTTACCATTAATGCCATCATTTGCTATCATGTTGACATTAGCTTAGCTATTTTTTCCAATCAAAGCATGCTCTTTGACTTTAAGATTCTCAATCAGATTTTGAGGATTGGTGTTGGCTCAAAAGTGTATGTTCAAATAAGCTTTGAATTCATACCAAGAAGATAAGCAATAGCGAACCCGCAGTTTACGGATCGATCGCATTATAAGGAAGTAATTCCAAGGTCGATCTCAGGGACTTGGTGAAATCACGTGGTAAAAGAAAATCTAGCTAAGAAAAATTGCAATAAAAAGACAAATAACAAGTTTGCATGCAAGGATTGGGAAAACGCGGATTCTAGAGATCAAAGTATCTAATTGTGGTTTTCGATTCAAGACTTCTAAAGATTTATGGACAGATCTAGGATTGCAAAGAAAATATATTTCTGAAAGAGGATAGCTTACGGTGATGTTTCACTATCCACTAATCCCAACCCAAAGGCTCTAAATAAAGGGTGTTGAGTCCTTATGGGATAGAGATCTAAGGGAAGGAACTATACTCTCAAATCAAACACTCAACCTAAAGGAATCAAGTTAACTCACAAAGGTACAGGATTGGCACATGATAAAATGTATTATAGTCTATATTTTGGGATTGGTTTAGACATTTTATCTTCATAAATCTGCTTGTATGGATGTATATACTTTGATTATATTGTTGTTTTGTCTACCTTTGCGGGAATCAAGGTCTACACCTAGTTTCGTTGTAATTGTAGGGAAAATGGCACGTTTTTGACCGAAATGGAGCTAAGGAAACTAAGGAGTCATTTGAGCTACGTTCTGGAGCATTGAAGAGCTATAAGAAGATCTCAGGAAGAATGGAAATGATTTAGAAGATTGATTTTGGACTAGATTAGAGAGTTACACTTTCAGCTGAGACTCACCTCGGTTAGCTACAGTACCACCTCGACCGAGGTGATCTTGAGGAGCGTCCCGACCGAGGCGAACACCCTGCCGCCGGCGGGATCTTTATTTTTGGCTGAGATCTTATATTTTTGGAAGGAGAATATCATATATTTTTGGTTGGATTTCTGGAAGGAAGATAATATTTTTGGCTGATATATTTTGAGAGATATGGATATATTTTCTAGAAAATTATCTTTCTAAGATATCTTTTCTTTGGAAGATAATTATCCTATATAAAGGGTTGGATTTTCTACAATTTAGCCATGCTTGGAGCATCCTGGAATTTTCTAGAGTTTTGAAGGAAGTTTGAAGGAAAAGTTCAAGGAAGGAAGGAATCATAGTTGAAGTTGGCTTTTGAAGAAGTTTGTAAGATCTTCTTTGTTTGCTTTTGGTTTTATTGTCTTTTCTGATTTGTGACTTGAGGAACACAGATTTGTTGTTTGATTCAATCAGTTATTGAGACCTTTGTGTTAAGGTTTTCTTGTTTGAATATTTATTTCTTTCTTGTAAATTTGATTATTGTTATCATGATTATTGTTGGCTAAGTTCTTTATGCGATTCTAGGGTGATTGGTTGAAAGTTGTGGAAAAGACGATGATAGAATGATCTTAACCCCAGTAGGACCCTGAAAGCTCGAGTCTTTACCTTAACCGTAGAACACCTCGGTCAGTCATTGAACATCTCGGCCGGGATGGGATATAACTGAGGGAGGTGAACCTTTCCTGAACCTTATATGAGTCAAGAGTTAAGTTTGCCAAATCCTATTCTTATTACACCTTTCTTGGTTCAACGCAAGCCTAGGATGAGACTTACCCGGTGATTCCTTTGTTTGTTTACCCAAGATCATGAGTGTAGGTAATAAAGGTTTATCCTTTATTTGGGTTTGAGTGTGCCTTCATCCAATCTTTGAGAGTTAACCTGAGACTTACCCGGTAAAGGTTGATTCTATTCCCTTGGGTGGTGTGTTGGTTGGAGATTATAGTTCCTTTCCTTAGTACCTTGTGACTTACTCGGTAAAAAGGAGCTTTGGTTTGGGATAGTGAGTAGTGAGACTTACCCGGTGATCTATTCCCACCTTAGAAACACCTTCCCTTTGCAAACCTCAGCTTTGTCCATGTTACCTTTTGAGATCTTGAGTCGGAACCACAATTGGATGCTTTAATCCCTAGAATCTACATTCCCTTTATCTGACTTTTATATCATCTTTGATTGGTTTAATTTTTGGTTAGTAGTTATTTGTCAACTTGATTACCGATCTTTGTTTCACCATAGTCCCTGTGTTCGACCCCTGGAATTCTTCCTTTTATTATAATTGATCCGTACACTACGGGTTCGCATATTGTTCTAGCATAAATCTTGGGTTATAAATATTAAAGCTTGCACACACCTTTTGGAGCGAACAAGTTTTTGGCGCCGTTGCTAGGGACTTGGTCTAGACCAAGTCCGGTTTCGGTTGTCTTCCGGGGCTATTGCCCTTGTTGCAATTGACTACTTTACTTGAGTGTTTTTGCAGGATCTTTCCATAGGTTTATGCGAAGAACTTGTGCTGGAAAGGAAATCGTTCCTTACGATCCCGAACCAGAAAAGACCTACAAGAGAAGATTGAAAAAGCTAAGATGGCCAATCAAGACAATCGCGATCTTGAAGCCGAATTAAAAGAGGCATTGGAAAAGCTACGCCTCAGTAAGGAAGAATTGCAGCGAGAGAAAGACGAGACTCGCGCAAGAACAGAAGGAATTGAAGCAGATATGGCCACTCTAAGGGCTCAGTTTCTGCCTCGACCGATCCCTGATCCTCGACCGAGGCAAGACCCAGTTCAAGTTGCCCCGGCCGAGATACACCTACCACCTCGGATGCCAGTCCGAGATGTTCTTTTTCTGGAGTTCCACAAACCCTAGGAAAGAGGATAGACCCCAATCAGCAAGTCAGGCATCAAGGAGTCAACCTAGGTGATCCAGCTGAGCATGATTATGAACTTAGACCACAAGTTCTAAACATGATTTGACAATGTCAATTTGGAGTTTGAAGAGAGAGTCTCCGCATCAGCACTTGCAAAATTATGAGATTTTGATGGAGACCTTGAGACCTTCAAGAGTGGAGAACAAAAATTACAAGTTAAGGCCTTTCTATTTCTCTTTGAAAGACAAGGCGCTTGTTTGGTATCAATCTCTTCCGGCCGGAAAAATCAACACTTGGGAAGAGATGATGACGGAGTTTCTTACTAAGTTCTTTCCTCCTTCTAATACCGCTGAATTGAGGGGAAAGATCAATGCTTTTATTATAAAGGACAAAGAAAGTTTGTCTAACTCATGGGAGAGATTCAAGGATCTTCTATTGGATTGTCCACATCACGAGATTCCAAAGATCGAGTTGTTGGAAATATACTTCAAGGGTTTGGATGGAGATACTCAATTCAAGCTCCAATTACTTTCCGCCGGCACCTTCATGGATATACAAACAGATGAATCTTGGGATTTCATTGAAAAGCAAGCTTTACACATGGAGAAGTACTCCCATCAAGGAACTAAAAATGGAGGAAGGAGAGTTAGCTTCCAAGATACATCATCAAATGGAGCTTAACTCACCTCGCTTAGCAATGAAGTTAAAGCATTGAAGGAGCTTTTAGTAGCTCAAACGAAGAAAGAGAAAGACGGTGGCTATGAAGGAAGAAACAACTATCAAGGGCCGCGGAACAACAATTACAACAACAACAGAAACTTCAACAACAACAATTGGAGATCTAATCAATAAAATTCCGGTAACCCTTATTCTCATGCTAATAATGCTCTAAACGCCCTGACTGGAGGTATTTCTGTGGTCGTCTATACCCAATCAAAAGTAAATCCCGACTCAGCACTAAAACAAGTATAGTGGTTAAGTAAGGGTCGAACGCAAGAGAGTTCAGGTGTTTTATTAGATGCAATTATTTATTATAGAAACGAGTAACAAAGGGGGGGGGTTTGGTTAAATTGATGCACAAAAACTTATGAAAACGAATAACGCAACAAGTAAGACAATAATGGGTGAATCTACACTAGGTTGATTCTAAGCATGCAATTGCTACTTTGATGAATTCCTTTTACAAGTTTTCAAGTAATCTCCCATCTCGATCATATATATGTATTGAGCCAACCGGCATCAATACCACTTAACAGGTTAGTGTTCCGTACACCTACAAGAATAAATAACAAGTTAGCTTTCAAACAAAGACTAAGGGATATAAAGGAAAGATTAAAATCGTTAAACTTATCTTTATATTTGTGTTCCTTTTCTTTACGTAATTACAACCCGTTATTACTTAGAGTTTACTACTAGATTAAAGACCCGAACCCGGAACCTATTAATCCTAGTTCTTTGCATGCACTTTAGAACCTAAGGTGATCAATCTCAAGTAATAGTAAAACATGCAATTAGACAATGAAGATCACGGAAACACAAAGCATTACTGAATGAAAACTTATATTAAAAAGGACTTACAACCAAAGTAACAATGCAGCTTCAAACCAACCCAATGTAGCAAGGGAGTTACCAACTCATTACAAAGGTAGCAAGATACTCTAAATGGACAAAATGGAATAATTTATTGGAGAATAAGTTGGATGATTCTAGCAATCAACCAAGGACTATTTATACTACAAAAGACACTAAATAGGAGTAAATGGTCGGCCCAAAACAGCCAACTTTAATGCCATAAAGGTGGTGTAAACAGCCGGAGTAAAGCTTCTGACGTTAAACCGTAGGGGCGGCCTTCAGCTCCGTAGGGGCGGTGAAGGCAAAAACGCTTGATCTTCTTCATGGCCGCAGGGCGGCTAGGCATTTCCGCAGGGGCGGATCTTTAATGCTCTTCAAACGTCTGACCCTTCAACTTCCTGCAGTTTATGATGCCAAGCCGCCGGGGCATCCCTATGTCAACGCAGGGGCGGTGACGCAGCCTCTTCATCTTCCAGCTCCCAAGTTGAGGCGCATGCAGAGGCGCAGGGGAAGGCGCAGGGGCGCTGGTCTTCGCTTCTTCAGGGCAAGTCACCGCACGGGCGCCGGGGTTAACGTCGGGGCGGTGACCGTCTTCGTGGCTGGCGCTGGCGAAGGCGCAGGGAGCGCTCCGGAGTAAGGTGTCACCCGCAGGGGCGGTGAGGCAACAGAAGCTTTGCTTCGTGAACGATCTTCACTCCTAAGTGCTTATAACTCGTTACTTAGCTTCTTTTAGTCTTCTTCTTCTAGACCAAGGAGTTAGTAGCATAAACCGACACATATGCAAGACTCTAAAAACTATCGTAATTGATAGTGATTCCATCACCTATCAAACTCCCCCATACTTAAACCTTTTACTCAAATGACAGCAAATAGACTCAAAGGCCTCAAGAAGCATGGGCAAGCAGAAAAGACAATGAAACAAAAGAAAAGCCAAGAAAGAAAGAAGGAAAAGAGAGGAAATGTGAGAAAAAGGTGAGAAACTACCATCCTTATTGCTCCAAGAGTGGCCTACCCTGATAACCTCCTTATGACTCCCCTTCTTATGTCGCCAAACGTCGGAAAGGAAACCTACACTCGATGTCGCTCATTTTGCCAAGGCGCCCTTTCGGGTTTTCACCTTGCCACTCTTCTTCTTTCGATGATCTCACTTGAAATCACATCCCACAAGTACAATCTTTGCACCAACCTTAAGTTGGTCGGACTACCTTCTTTTTTGCCTAAATCGCCCTTTCGGGTTTTCGGTTTATCCAAAGATTTTCATGCCTTTTTTCATTTTCTTTGGCTTATTTTCTCCTCTTTTTTTTTTGAATTTCAAACTGAATAAGATTCAATGCAAAATAACTCAAAAACAACTCAAATTAAACTGTACAAGCAATGATATTTTGCTCCCCCATACTTGAAGTACACTTTGTCCTCAAAGTGGAAATGAGGCAAAGATAAATGTGGGAAAAGGGAAAAGAAATGTACCCCTCAATGGGATGGTCCGGATGGACCACCTCGACCCTCCTCCGGTGGGTAAGGAAAATGGCGGAAGAAGTGCACCTGCCGGCGGTAGAGCGTGTCGATGCGGCCATCCCGAGCCTCCATCCTATCTCTAAATGAAGTCTCGTAGCTAGCTTGCCAAGCCAGCTGCTGAGTCTCCAACTGCTGTTGATGAGCCGCTTGCCAAGCATCCTGTCGGCGGTCGAACTGAGTGGTCATGGAGGAGGCGAAGTTGGACTGCCACGCCTGCTGCTGCTCAAGCATGGACCGCTGGTACTCGGTCTGCCATGCCTGATGCTGTGTGGTCAAGGCTGCCATCTGAGCTTGAAGACTCTCCATGGCCTGACTGTCGTCCAGTGCTGCAGTAGGAATCTTCTCATCAGTGACCGGGTCCCGGCTGGAGCTTGTAGCATATCTCCCAACAATATCCTCCTGAGGCCGTCTCGGAGGAACGACGTCAGCTGGTACGTACAACTCGGAGTGCTCGTCTCCCAGTAGAAGTCGTCGGGGGAGGTATGTGATGTGACTCCCATCTTCTAAAGAGAGTCAAAAGCAGTTTTCCCCGTCTCTCCTGAGGAGCCTACACCTCCTCAACATACCCTCTGTATACAGTGGGGCCTCTAGTCCGTCATCCAAGGCAGGGATCTCCATCACCTGTGCAACCAACAAGGAGATCACTCCACCTTCCACAATATCTCGTGGCTCATTCTTCCTAATCCGCTTCAAAGTGGTAAGGAAGAGGTATGGCCAATCCGGTACCCAGTCGTTTGTGGGGAGGCAGCCGTATAGCAATGGAAGGTCCTTGAGAGCGACCTTATTCTCCTCCTTGTGTCCACAGAAGACACTCATGAAGATCTTCGAGATGAGCCTCAAACAGGGGTGAGTGAATTTGTTGGAATACTCACCCCCTACATGGAACTCAGATCTGGTGGCGGCCTTCCAAAACTCCATCAAGTCGGGTGTCGGGATGGGTTCCCACCAGTCATCGGAGGCGGCAATGGTCGCCCCTAATGCCTCCTACAGTTTGGTGTAGTCCAATGTATACTTCCTTTTGTTGAACTTGAATGAAAGTCCAACGCAATTGTGGTCCACCATTTCCATTTTGAATGTAGCGATGAATTGGCGGCTGAGCTCGGGGTGTGTTGGAGCATTTCTTATCAGAAAATCACCGAGCCCAACATTGTTGAGGAATTCCTGCATGCTCTCCAGCATGCCCAAATTTTCCAAAGTAGGAACGTCCAAAAATCGGGTTGCATACACATCCCGACCATGTACAATCCTATACCACTCCTTCTCAGCTTCCGACAAGTTATATTTCCTCTGGTCTTCCATCACTTGCAGTTGAATAAGCAAAGGAATTAGAAATTTCAGAAAATTGAGTAAGAGACGAACCCTTTGTTGTGTTTTCCGCAGGGGCGGCTGAAGCAGGCGCAAGGGAGGCAAGGCGCAGGTGCGGGAGCTTGTAGGCGCAGGGGCGAGAGAAGAGTAGAGGGCGATTCTGGGAGTCGGCGAAGGTTGTGGTGTTGGGGATGTTCCGGCGTCTACTTTGTTGTTGTAGGCGTCGCCGGAGGTGGGGCAGTGGAGGGGCGAGGGTGTTGGTGAGTGAGAGGTTTGAGGGGATGTTGGTTGTGTGTAGTGGTGGTGAGGGCTGGTGTCGCAAGGGGGCGGTTGAGGCTAGGTCACCTGAGGTGGCGCAAGGGTGTTTGCACAGGGCGGTGTGAGAGTTTCCAGAGGTCGCAGGGGCGTGCGAGGCGAGGTGGACTAGGGTTCGTAGAGTGAATGGAGAGGGAAGGAAAAGGGCGGTAGTTGTAGGTTATTTTTGGGAAGTGTATTTTTTTTCTTTCCTTAATAAAACCGCAGGGGCGGCGTTTGTCAACGCGGGGGCGGTGAAAAGGAAGAGGGGGTACGCAACCTCAAATCTGGGGGCGGCGCTGAGGAGGTGTGTCAAGGATGGCCGCCGTAGAGGCGTGGGGTGTCACCGCGGGGGCGGTGGTCAGTATGTTGCAAACGCTGGCCCAGCGCCGGGGGCGACGGTGGGCAAGGGTGTCACTGCGGGGGCGGGGTCATCCAGCCGTAGGGGCGGTTTTCTCGACAGAAGCTCCTCTTCTTATTCCTTCGGGTTGCCTCCCGAGCAGCACCTTTGTTTTACGTCGTTGGCTCGATGTAAGGACTCTACCTCTATGATTGAGCCTCCTCCAGCATCACCTTTGGGTTTATAACCGTCTATGAAGGTAATCCCCCGGAGGACCTAGTTTCAATCCTTGTAATGGCTTCCATCATTTGACCAACCTGTTTTTCAAGGTTCTTGATGCTGGATTCTGTTGTTTGGACATGGGTAGCAAAGTGTTTAGTCAAAACCTGGAACATATCTTCAATTGTTTGATACTTACCTTGTCGGGGCTGCTGTGGGTGGTTTTGTTGATCCCTCTAACGAAAGTTCTGTTTGTGACGCCAATTTGGCATGAAGTTCTTTGCATAGGGATCGTTCCTAGGCGTTTGCTACTGTGGTTGTCCATAACCCATTGCGTTCACCTCAACATCGTCATCTTGGACTTGTGGACACATGTCCGTTGGATGATATGGGTCAGCACAAACTCCACAAGCTTTGAGTTGTTGTGGGGTTCCCATAAGTTTTAGCCTCTTCACCATTTCTTTCATCTCCACGAGCTCAGTGGAGATCTCACTCTTCCCGATATTCACAGCATGAAGTCCTTTCTTGGACGGGGTCCTTCCAAAGTTCCGAGTTCCTTCCGCTAGTTCCTGTATCTTTTCCAAAGCAAGGTAAGGAGTAGAGTTAAGAATATTACCTCCGCAAGCCGCATCGACGATCCTCCTTTCATTATCGAGCAAGCCATTGTACAAGTACAAGACTACATCTTGAGTTGAATATCCGTGGAAAGGACAGCTGGATCGGAGGCGTGCAAAATTTTCTATGTACTCCTAAAGAGTTTCGTTCGCCTCTTGCTCGATGTTGCTTATAGCTTTCTTCAAGCGGTTTGCCTTCTTGGCTGGGAAGTATTTCTCCAAAAACGCCTTGTGAAGGTTCTCCCAAGTGTCGATGCTCCCTGATGGAAGGTGGTAATACCAATCATCCGCGGAATCTTTGAGTGTGAAGCCGAATGCCCTCATCTTGATTTGTTTCTTCGGTAATGTTGGCCGACTTCATGCTCATACACACGGTATGGAACTTCCCAAGGTGTTTGATGGGGTCTTCGCCACTTAGCCCATGGAAAGATGGGAGCAAGTGAATGAGACCCGGCTTGAGCTCAAAGTTGACTACTTCCCCTAATGCCGATATAGTGACCGCAAGGGGGTTTTGAGCCAAGGTGGGATGCGTAAGTTGACGAAGTGTACGGTCAGCCATCTCTTGTTGAAGTTGTTGTTGTCTTCGTTGCCGGATGTGCGTCCTCTCAATTTTTGGATCAAAGGTAGACAGATCGGGGTTAGTAGCACGGGTATGAACCATCAAAATGGTTCAAACCAATAATCAATAATAACAATAAAACACTAAACTCCCCGGCAACGGTGCCAAAATTTGACTGGAGGTATTTCTATGGTCGTCTATACCCAATCAAAAGTAAATCCCGACTCAGCACTAAAACAAGTATAGTGGTTAACTAAGGGTCGAACCCAAGAGAGTTAAGGTGTTTTATTAGATGCAATTATTGAGTATAGAAACGAGTAACAAAGGGGGGGTTTGGTTAAATTGATGCACAAAAACTTATGAAAACGAATAACGCAACAAGTAAGACAATAATGGGTGAATCTACACTAGGTTGATTCTAAGCATGCAATTGCTACTTTGGTGAGTTCCTTTTACAAGTTTTCAAGTAATCTCCCGTCTCGATCATATATATGTGTTGAGCCAACCGGCATCAATACAACTTAACAGGTGAGTGTTCCGTAAACCTACAAGAACAAATAACAATTTAGCTTTCAAACAAAGACTAAGGGATATAAATAGAAGATTAAAACTGTTAATATTATCTTTATATTTGTGTTTCTTTTCTTTAAGTAATTACAACCCGTTATTACTTAGATTTTACTACTTGATTAAAGTCCCGAACCCGGAACCTATTAATCCTAGTTCTTTGCATGCACTTTAGAACCTAAGGTGATCAATCTCAAGTAATAGTAAAACATGCAATTAGACAATGAAGATCAAGGAAACACAAAGCATTACTGAATGAAAACTTATATTAAAAAGGACTTACAACCAAAGTAACAATGCAGCTTCAAACCAACCCAATGTAGCAAGGGAGTTAGCAACTCATTACAAAGGTAGCAAGATACTCTAAATGGACAAAATGGAATAATTTGTTGGAGAATAAGTTGGATGATTCTAGCAATCAACCAAGGACTATTTATAATACAAAAGACACTAAATAGGAGTAAATGGTCGGCCCAAAACAGCCAGCTTTAATGCCATAAAGGTGGTGTAAACAGCCGGAGTAAAGCTTCTGACGTTAAACCGCAGGGGCGGCCTTCAGCTCCGCATGGGCGGTGAAGGCGAAAACGTTTGATCTTCTTCATGGCCGCAGGGGCGGCTAGGCATTTCCGCAGGGGCGGATCATTAATGCTCTTCAAATGTCTAACTCTTCAAATTCCTGGCGTTTTTGATGCCAAGCCGCCGGGGCGTCCCTATGTCAACGCAGGGGCGGTGATACATGCTCTTCATCTTCCAGCTCCCAGGTTGAGGCGCAGGCAGAGGCGCAGGGGAAGGCGTAGGGGCGCTGGTCTTCGCTTCTTCAGGGCAAGTCACCGCACGGGCGCCGGGGTTGACGTAGGGGTGGTGACCGTCTTCGTGGCTGGCGCTAGCGAAGGCGCAGGGAGCACTCCGGAGTAAGGTGTCACCCGCAGGGGCGGTGAGACAACATAAGCTTTTCTTCGTGAACGATCTTCACTCCTAAGTGCTTATAACTCCTTCCTTAGCTTCTTTTAGTCTTCTTCTTCTGGACCAAGGAGTTAGTAGCATAAACCGACACAAATGCAATAAAAAGACTCTAAAAACTATCGTAATTGATAGTGATTGTATTACCTATCACGCCCCCTCTTCTTCTTCTACTCCTTTGAGAAGCCAGGAGCCTGCATCAAGTTCGTCTCAGCCAGAAAAGAAAGATGTTGTGTTGGAGGCAATATTGATCAAGCTTAACGCTATGGAGACATCGATGAATTCATTTTCGAATGCACAAAAAGCCTTAGAGCAACAATTCTTCAAAAAGGCGAATGAAGTGCCAAGAGATCCAAGGAAGCTCCCAGCAAGGACACAGAGCAACCCTAAAGGAAAAATTATGGCAATAACAACACGCAGTGGATTGAAGACTGCAAATCTAGTACCTCGGTCGAGCCACAACCAGACGAACACTTCGGTCGAGGTTCCAACCGAGGCGGAGACCTAGAAAGCGAAAGATAAATCTGAAGTTTATGTTTCACCCCCTGCTTATAAACCACCACTTATATTCCCTCAGTCAACAGCGAGGGCGCATCTAGGAAAACACTTTGGTAAGTTTCTAGACCGTATGAATAAACTACATATTAACATCCCTTTCCTTGATGCCATTCTAGGGATTCCCGCCTATGGGAAGTTTCTAAAAGAGATTCTATCAAGGAAGAGGAAGTTGGAGGATTTTGGGGAAGTAAGGATGACATCTAAGTCTTCGGAGCTCATTCAAATCATGAAGGAGAAGATGCCACCTAAATTGAGAGATTCCTGTTCATTTTTCATTCCCATTCAAGTTGGGGATGTAACCTATGATGCATTGTGTGATCTAGGAGCCAACGTGAGTATCATTCCGCCGGAGCTTTGTGACAAAGTCAGACTTGGAGAGCCCAAGCCTGTGAATATGACGCTATACATGGCGGATCGATCCATTTCCCGTCCCGTGGGTATTTTGGAAGACGTTCCCATCAAGTTAGATAATTTCTACATACCTATAGACTTTGTTGTACTTGACATTCCCGTAGATTATCCCATGCCTATCATTCTCGGGAGTCATTTCTAGCAACTTTGGTTTTAGTGTGGATTGTAAAAATGCCAAGTTGAAACTCAACATTGGCGGCGATCATGTGGAGATTGCATTACTTGCTGCAATGAAGGGAGAGCCGTTGGAGGATGACATCTTCAACATCTACGATGAAAAAGAATCAAGAGAATTGGTGAGCTCTATCCTTATTAACGATCCTCTTGAAAGAGTTCTTAGTTTTAGTTTAATGGAGGAAGGTATAGATGTCTCTTGTGATGCAGATATACGGAGCTTAAAGGCATTGGAAGCATATCCAGGAGTTAGATTTGATAGACTGCTTCATGAGAAGAAAAGCACGTTAGGTTTCGGTCCCAGTTTTAGTACCTCGACCGAGGCGCTTTCTGGACCAAGCGAGATGTTCTTATCTGAAGAACATTTTGGTCACCAACCTTGGGCCTCGACCGAGTTCGCAAGCAAGATGATGTCAACTGAGACTTCTGAAAGTCTAGTTCTTCGATCCAAGTCCACTTTACTGGAAGGATCAACTCAGAAAGCACCCCTAGTTGTGGAACATAAACCACTTCCAAGTCACTTGAGGTATGTTTTCCTTGGTCCGGATTCTACTTATCCCGTTATCGTTAGTGCTTCCCTTTTTGAAACTGAATTGTCTAAAATGATGCAGGTTCTGAGGGAACATCGAAAGGCTTTGGGTTATACTATTGATGATCTTGTTGGTATTAAGCCTTCTTTTTGCATGCATAAGATACTAATGGAAGACGATCATAAGACTTCACGGGAACCTCAAAGACGGTTAAATCTGATCATGAAAGAGGTTGTGAAGAAGGAGATTCTTAAGTTGTTGGATGCAGGTAACATATTTCCCACATCGGATAGCAAGTGGGTGAGTCCGGTGCATGTAGTTCCAAAGAAAGGAGAGATGACTGTTGTGACGAATAAGAACAACGAGTTCATTCCAACTAGGACCGTTATGGGTTGGAGGATGTTCATTGATTATAGGAAGCTGAACACGGCCACTCGGAAGGACCATTTCCCGCTCCGCTTCATCGACCAAATCCTCTAACGGTTAGCTCAACACTCCCCTTTTTGCTATCTAGATGGTTATAGTGGCTTCTTTCAAATTCCTATCCATCCGGATGATCAAGAGAAGACCACTT
This sequence comes from Fagopyrum homotropicum, assembly GCA_033239125.1. Classification (NCBI taxonomy): domain Eukaryota; kingdom Viridiplantae; phylum Streptophyta; class Magnoliopsida; order Caryophyllales; family Polygonaceae; genus Fagopyrum; species Fagopyrum homotropicum. Next base: position 67,657,558 of record BSWB01000003.1, read on the forward strand.
TCACTTGTCCATGGAGGACATTCGCTTATAGGAGGATGCCATTCGGATTGTGTAATGCACCCGCTACCTTTCAGCATTGTATGATGGCTATCTTTTCCGATTACATTGAGGAGATCATGGAGGTATTCATGGATGCCTATTCAGTATATGGTTCCTCTTTTGATAAATTTTTGGCTAACCTTTCTCTAGTGTTACAACGTTGTAAAGACACTAATCTTGTTTTGAATTGGGAGAAATGTCACTTTATGGTTAGCGAAGGAATTGTTCTTGGACACCTCATTTCCAAGCGAGGTATTGAGGTCGATCGAGCTAAGATCGAGACTATTGAGAAACTTTCTTCCCCTTGTTCTGTTAAGGATGTGCGGAGTTTTCTCGGGCATGTAGGTTTCTACAGAAGGTTTATCAAGGATTTCTCAAAAATCTGTAAACAGCTCACCAATCTTTTGAATAAGGATGTTGTTTTTGAGTGTTCGCAGGAATGCCTTGATGCTTTTTACAGGATAAAGGAAGCGTTGATTACCGCTCCCATCATTCAACCCCCCGATTGGACCTTGCTCTTTGAGATCATGTGCGATGCTGGTGATGTGGCCGTAAGAGCGGTACTTGGACAAAAGAAGGATGGCCGGACCAACGCCATTTATTATGTTAGTAAAACGTTAGATGAAGCTCAACTGAACTACGCCACCACCGAAAAGGAGCTCTTGGCGATTGTATATGCTTTTGAGAAGTTTTGCTCTTACTTAGTGGGAGCGAAAGTTATTGTTTACACCGGCCATGCAGCCATTCGTTACTTGCTTGCTAAGAAGGATGCAAAGCCGCGCCTCATTCGTTGGATTCTTTTACTTCAAGAGTTTGACCTAGAGATTCGCGATAAGAAGGGATCCGAGAATTCTGTTGCGGATCACCTCAGCTAGCTACTGTTAGCATGAAATATTGTGATATTTTAGGCACGTTTTCTAAGTGTTTTTGGTTCATATTGATAGTCTTTGATTTAGCATTGTTGCATTTGTGAGCTAGTTTGCCTATATTGTCGATATGGATGTCTACACTAGCTTTATGTTGATTATAGGTGATTGAGAGTCATTTCCGAACGGAATCGAGCAAAGAAGAGTTGATTGAGTATGTCCATGGATTGAGGGCATTATTAGGAGCAAAATGGAGTTCAACTTGAGGAATGCACGAGGCTAGGGAAGAATCACGTTCTTGCCCTAAACCACGCTCTAAAAAACGGCCGTACTACAAACCACGTTTAGTTCCACGGCCGTGGAACCTTGCAAAGAGAGGCGTGATGCATTCCAGTAACTATTACGGTCGTGGAATCCATGGTTCAAACCGTGACACTTTCCACGCTCTAAATTACGGTCGTGGAACCTTCCACGACCGTGATCTTGGCGATCTTTTTCGCCACATTTTGAAGCCACGATCTTTTGAAGATTGCGCCCGGCCGATATTTTATCTTGCCCTATAAAAAGACGGACGAAGAGAAATTCCGTCACCTCGCTTGAGACCTAGGCTTACACCTTCGCTTAGCGGCACTTACCCTCGTTCAACCCTCGCTTAGAGGCATTTACATCTCGTTGGATATTGAAGTTCGTGCTTGGGATTTGCCCTAATCTCGCACTTTTGGTGGAGATTGCTGTTGAGATTTCCGGATCGGCGGAAGATCGAAGTTTTTGGAAGATTGTTGCAAGAAGATTTCTCTTCTTGTTTAGGTTTGATTTAGAAGACGGATTGACATCCCATTCTTCCTTCTTTCCTAAGATTGTGATTGTTTTCTTTATTCTGAATCTATTGACAATATTCGTTCTTGATTGTGACTTCGAGATTGGTTTGAAGTTTATTGAAAGTTTTCGGAAGTTTTCATCTTTCAATCTTTTAATCTTTGAATTTGATATCAACATGACTGTTATTGGCTAAAAACCCTTAACAATTCTAAGGTGAAGGGTTGATAGTTGTGGCTTAGATGATGATAGATCGATCGTAAACAGATTAGACCCTGAGAGTTAGAGAGAATCGTCGACGAACCCTAAATCACGGTTTGTTCTTGAGGTCCACGGCCGTGGAGTCTCAAGATCTACCCGTAATTTCCCTTAAGTTTACGAACCTGCTTTTACTTTAATCCAAAGTTAAAGATTTGCTTTAACTTAGTTTAGGCTTACCTTTTCTAGGTGATAGTGAAGCCTCAACAACCTCTACCTCGATTGTGAGTGTCACAACCGTAATCGGTTAAGTTAGTCTTGATCCTTGGATTATAAGTTTGGTTTTTGACATTAATTCTTGCCTTTAGAACCTTTCTATTTTGAAGCCTCAACAACCTGTATAGAGAGTGTCTTGTAGGTGAGTCATATAAGGTTTTTGGAACTTTACCGTACGATTACCTTACATTAGTATACCTTTGCATATCTCAACTCTGTCTTTATATCGTTAGTATATCTTGAATCGATTGCCACAGCTGGATACTTGGATCTTTAGGATTGTTGTTTTCCCAATATTTGCAAAAACTCTCATATTTACTCGCTTGATAATCTGCAATCGAATTTGTTCCCACCCAAATCCCTGTGTTCGATACTCTGGAATTCTTGCTTAACTACGTCGATCCGTACACTGTGGGTTCGCTTGCTTGATTCTAGTTTTATAAATTTAAAGCTTATTTGCACACACCTTTAGGGGCGAACAACTTTTTGGCGCCGTTGCCGGGGATTTGGTTTCGGCCGAATTCGGTAGCCGGTTGTCAAGCTTGGGAGCTTGCTCTCGTTATTTGATATTACTTTGAGTGCATGCGCAGGGGCCGAAGATCTCTTACCTCTTGATCAACAGCTAGAGAGAACTTTAAGGCAAAAGCGTAAGGAAAAGAAGATGGCTGAAGGACATGAACGTGATCTTCAAGCAGAGTTGGCGGAGAAGGAAGCTCAACTCCAATGGAATGAGACCCTCCGCCAGGATGAAATGGATCGTCATCAATCTCAAGTTAACAATCTACAAGACATGATCTTCGAAATGAGGATAGAACTAAGCGACCTTAAGAATAAGGGAAGCAAGAAATCCTCAAGAAGACCATCAAGGTCTAGAAGAAAAGGTCACTCATCCGCTGATGATAGTGATTCTTCCATGCCACCACTAGAAGAGATTGATCCCACGATCAATGTAAATCCTTTCCATCCACGAGGAGCTGCCAATCGTCGTGTTCCACCTAGGAATGCGAGGATCGAACGTGTAGATGAAGAGCCAAGAACTCTTGGCCAGCGGATGGATCCAACACAACAACCGCGCCGTTTGGGCGTGAACTTTTATGCTGATGATGTGCAAGGGTTTAGCTTCAACCCTCAAGTGATTACTCTTGTTCGCCAAAACCAATTTGGCGGGACAAGCGCTGAATCTCCACACCAACACTTGCAGAATTTTTTGAGTGTATGATGGAGACAATGAGACCAAAGAGCGCTAATACCAACAACTATAAGCTCAAACCCTTCTTCTTCTCCTTGAAAGGGAAAGCGTTGTCTTGGTACCAAGCTCTTCCTAGGGGGAAACTAGACACGTGGGAAGACCTTTCCGCGGAGTTCCTCACCAAATTCTTTCCGCCATCCAAAACGGCGGAACTTAGAGGTAAGATCAATGCGTTTTCCATGAGATCTAACGAAAGTTTGTTTCAATCATGGGAAAAGTTTCAGGACTTGTTATTGGATTGCCCTCATCATGGCATATCCAAGCTTGCATTGTTGGAGATTTACTACAAGGGGTTAGATGCGGGAACACAATTCAACCTTCAATCCCTCTCATATGGAAAATTCATGGACATGAGGGAAGATGACGCTTGGGACTTCATTGAGAAGCAAGCAAGGGTCATAGAGAAGTATTCCCACCGAAAAGTGGAGGGAAATCGTGTGGAGCAAGGAGCAAAGCTCACACATGAAGCTCAAAATCAGATTTTCTCCCTCAACAATGAAATCAAAGAGTTGAAGGAGGCTATCAAGACCAACTTCCCAAAGCAACAAGAGAAGGACGTTGGTTTTTTGAACAACAACAACCGGAATAATTACCGGAGCAACAATTGGAATGGCAACAACAACAACAACAACCGGAACAATAGTTGGAACAACAATAGGGGTTCAAACAACAACAATTGGCGCTCCAATCAACAAAATTCCGGTAACTCTTATCCTTCCAATTCTAATTCACTAACTCCACCTTCCTCTTCCTCTACTCCTTTGAAAAGCCAGGGGCAATCATCTAATGGAGGAAACACTTCGGGAAAGGAGAAGCCCGATCCCATGTTGGGAACGATTTTGGGAAAGCTTCAAGAGTTGGAGAACCGCATCATTAAGGTTGATGATCAAATTTCTAAGATTGACAAAGCTCAAAAGGTCTTGGAAAACCAAATGTTCAACCATGCGGAGGAAGTTCCTAGGAATCAAGGGAAGCTTCCGAGTGACTACCACCGATCCGCAGCCTAAGTTCGTTGAAGTCTCCGTAGAAAAGGACAAGGAGAAAGAGAAGGGGAAGGAGAAGGAAGATGTCTACGTTCCTCCTCCAGCTCATAAACCTCCCCTACCATTCCCTCAATCTAGAGCGAGAGCGCGCCTAGATAAACAATTTGGTAAGTTCATAGAACTCATGAGCAAGCTGCATATTAATATACCATTTATTGATGCTATTGTAGGTATGCCGGCTTATGGCAAGTTCTTGAAGGAGCTTCTCTCTAACAAGAGGAAGCTAGAAGATTTCGGAGAGGTTAAGATGAGTTCGGATTCTTCGGATCTCATCAAAACCATGAAGGAGAAAATGCCCCCAAAGCTAAAGGATCCAGGGTCATTTTGCATTCCCATAGGAGTGGGAGACATCACATACGATGCGTTATGTGACTTAGGAGCAAGTGTGAGCATCATACCACTTGCATTGTGTAGGAAGATCAGTTTAGGCGACCCTAAACCGGTAAAGATGACGTTGTACATGACGGATCGATCCATCACTCGCCCCGTCGGTATTGTAGAAGACGTCCTGGTCAAGCTAGGTAAATTCTTTGTTCCCATTGATTTTGTCGTGCTTGACATTCCTGTAGATAGTCCGGTCCCGATCATACTCGGAAGACCTTTTCTTGCAACTTCCGGCTGCATAGTCGATTGCAAGAATGGTAGACTCGCTTTTGATATAGGAGAGGAGAAAGTAGAGTTCGTTCTTTCCACTCTAGTGAAGGAGCCAATCTTTGATGAGGATATTTTCAATATCCAAGATGAAGAAGGTTTGTCTAGAGAGGAGGTAAGTGCGATTCTCTTTAACGATCTTTTACAAAAGGTTATCACTATGAGTCTAACCAATGTAGGGGAAGAAGAAGAGTGCAATGAGGCAATTGAAGCCTTAGAAGCACAAGAAGAGATAGGTGAAGTGGAGTTTGAAAAACTCCACGATGAGGCAGAAAACGTGAGAATCCACGGTTATACCCTGTATTCCACGGCCGTGGAATTCACAACCAAAACCGTGCCTCACTCCAGGGAGTTATACGGTCGTGGAGAAGATGTGACAACCGTATTTCCCTTCCACGCCCTAAACCACGTCCGTGGAGGCCATGAGGAACCCGTAATTTTAGGCGTGGAAACGAGTGATCGAGACACTTCTTCAACTTCTTCTGATTCTTCTCCCACACACTCATCACCCGTAGAAACCTCTAAGGAGAAATCGGATGCTTCTCAAGGATCATTGGAAGCTCCGAAAGCAATGGAACTCAAACCACTTCCTACTCATCTAAGGTACGCTTTTCTAGGATCTAATTCTACCTTTCCGGTTATTGTTAGTTCCGATCTAAGCATAGATGAACATAATCAGCTCATGATTGTCCTTAGGAAACATAGGAAAGCTATAGGCTATACTATTGAGGACTTAGTAGGAATTAAACCCTCCCTATGCATGCATAAGATACTAATGGAGGAAGACTTTAGAACTTCAAGACAACCTCAAAGGCGGTTGAATCCGACCATGAAGGAGGTTGTCAAGAAGGAAATTCTTAAGCTTCTTGAATCAGGTATCATCTACCCTATCTCCGATAGTAAGTGGGTGAGTCCGGTTCAAGTAGTTCCGGAGAAGGGAGGAATGACGGTCATCACCAACAAAAACAACGAACTCATTCCTACCCGAACTGTGACGGGATGGCGGATGTGCATAGACTACCGCAAGCTCAACAATGCAACGCGGAAGGATCATTTCCCATTGCCATTCATTGATCAAATGCTTGAAAGATTAGCACAACATTCACATTTTTGCTACCTTGACGGTTATAGTGGTTTCTTTCAGATTCCGATACACCCGGATGATCAAGAGAAGACCACATTCACGTGCCCATGGGGTACGTTTGCTTATAGGAGAATGCCGTTCGGGCTTTGCAACGCTGCAGCCACCTTCCAACGGTGCATGATTTCCATCTTCTCCGAATACGTAGAGGAAATCATGGAAGTCTTCATGGACGACTTCTCCGTATACGGTTCCTCTTTTAACGATTGCCTTTCTAACATTTCTCTTGTTTTGCAAAGGTGTGAAGACACTAACCTAATTCTTAATTGGGAGAAGTGTCAATTTATGGTTAAGGAAGGAATTGTATTAGGCCACTTAGTCTCTAGTAGAGGGATAGAAGTAGACAAGGCTAAGATAGAGACCATAGAGAAGCTTCCTCCCCCAATTTCGGTGAAAGGGATAAGAAGTTTCCTAGGACATGTTGGATTTTATAGACGTTTCATTAAGGACTTTTCTAAGATATCAAAACCTCTCACTAATCTATTGATGAAGGATGCGGTTTTTGAGTTTTCACAGGAATGTTTGGATGCGTTTAACACCATTCGGCAAGCTCTAATTTCAGCACCTATTATCCAACCCCCGGATTGGACTCTTCCCTTTGAGATTATGTGCGATGCTAGTGACGTAGCTATTGGATCTGTTCTTGGACAATGAAAGAAAGGGCGAACCCATGCCATATACTATGCTAGCAAGACGCTAGATGAAGCGCAGCTCAACTACGCCACTACCGAAAAAGAGTTTTTGGCCATTGTCTATGTTATTGACAAGTTTCGCTCTTATCTTGTAGGTGCAAAGGTGATTGTCTACACGGATCATGCTACGATCCGGTACCTCCTTGCGAAGAAAGATGCGAAGCCAAGGCTAATTAGATGGATTCTTCTCCTACAAGAATTCGATCTTGAGATCCTCGACAAGAAAGGTTCAGAAAATTCTGTTGCGGATCATTTGAGTCGCCTAACACATCTAGAGGACGACCATTTGCCCATCGACGACTCCTTCCCGGACGAACACCTACACCTTATTGAGGAGTGCATCGATGTGATCTCCAAAGGTAACGAACCATGGTTTGCTGATTTTGTTAACTATTTGGTTTGTCAGGAGATACCACCCGGATTATCCTACGCACAAAGGAAGAAGTTCTTTAAGGATGTCCGGGAATACTATTGGAACGAGCCTCTCCTCTTCAAGAGAGGTCCGGATGGCATCATCCGGCGATGTGTGCCGGAAGATGAGATGCAAAGTGTCATCCGCCATTGTCATTCACTACCTTGTGGAGGACACGCTATTTCGAACAAGACTAGCGCAAAGGTATTGCAATCTGGATTCTTTTGGCCTACTTTGTTTAGAGATGTGCAATCCTTTGTTTCTTGCTGCGATGCTTGTCAAAGAACAGGCAATATCTCTAGGAGAAATGAGATGCCCCTCAACAACATCCAAGAGGTGGAGATTTTCGACGTTTGGGGAGTCGATTTCATGGGACCATTCCCATCCTCTTGTGGAAACCAATACATACTATTGGCGGTGGATTATGTTTCTACATGAGTGGAAGCAATTGCCTCTCCCACCAATGACGCCATGGTGGTGGTTAAGCTCTTCAACAAGACCATCTTCCCGCGATTTGGGACGCCAAGGACGATCATTAGTGATGGAGGTTCTCACTTCATTGCCCGACGCTTTAAAGCTCTTCTAGCTAAGTATGGGGTTACTCACAAGATCGCTACCCCTTACCATCAGCAAACGAGTGGACAAGTTGAGATCTCAAATAGGGAGATCAAAAGAATCTTAGAGAAGACGGTTTCAAGGACTAGGAAGGATTGGTCCTTGAAGCTTGACGATGCATTATGGGCATACCGGACTGCATACAAGACTCCCATAGGAACCACAACATACAACCTTGTGTATGGGAAGTCTTGTCACTTGCCGGTAGAGTTGGAGCACAAAGCGTTTTGGGCTATCAAGTGGTTGAACTTCAGCATGAAAGAAGCGGGAGAGAAGCGTCTCCTAGACATCAATGAGCTGGATGAACTCCGCTTGAACGCTTATGAAAACGCTAAGATCTATAAGGAGAGAGCAAAGCGTTGGCATGATAAGCATATCATTCCAAAGGACTTCAAAGAAGGAGATCAAGTTCTCCTCTTCAATTCAAGGCTTCGTCTCTTTCCAGGTAAGCTTAAATCTCGTTGGACCGGACCTTTTCTAATTAAGCGTATTTTCCCCCATGGTGCAGTTGAAGTATGGGGTGAAGCGAGCGGAACTTTTAAGGTGAACGGGCAACGACTCAAGAAGTATACGCCGGAACTCCAAGCTGAGGAGTTTGCGCCTACCACACTCGAATAAGTGCGAGATTGGTCTAGCTACGGACCTTAAACAAAGCGTTTCCTGGGAGGCAACCCAAGGTATTGCATTTTTGTTTTTGTTTTCGATTCATAGATTAGCTTAGTATAGGCGATTTTACTTTTTTTTTGCCTCGATTCCTTCCGGTATGTTCGTGTTTTTGGATGTAGGAACGATGGAAAAGGAGAAGGAAAGGATAATGTTGAAGAAAAGCGACGAAATTTGGACTTTGGAGCTTTACAGAGAGTTCCACGGCCTAAACCACGGTCGTGACAGCTACAGTACCCGTAATTTCCAAAAGCCTTTGAAAAATCACCAAAACCACGGTTCCGTACACTTCCACGGCCGTGGAACACCCCGACAGACCGTGATTTTCAAAAATTTTGCCTGTGACTATATAAACCACATTCTTCATAAAAATCATCCCAAAATCCCTCTTCCACGTCCTAATAGCCGAAATCCACGACCCTCTCTCAAATCCTCGTTTCTTAATCGTTTTTAACGATTCTTCCTCCTAAACTGAAGCAAACTCGACCACTAACAAGATCCAAGCAACAAATCGAGCGGAAATTCACCAAGGAACGCACAATTTGGATTTTTCAATCCGAAAAATAGGTTTTTCCTCTCTTCTTGATTCTTGTCGATTCGGCTCGTTTTTGTTAGAAATTTTAGGAAGAACTGATTGAGATTGGAAAAAATTAGATTAGGACTGCCTGTTTGTGGTGATTGATTGCTGATTTGCTGAGATTTGCGACTTTCTGAGACGAATCACGGTCTCTGGAGGAATTACGGCCGTGGTTTCCATAGAACAGCCCGTAATTTTCGACAGAATGGACTTTGTAAGGAGAGTTTCGGGGAGGATCAAAGAGAAGAAGAATGATCAGAATAAGAAAAGGAAGGGTAATCCCTCCTCCTCCTCATCCTCTAGGACACCACCACCCTCTTCCCCTTCACCTCCATCCTCACCTTCACCTCCATCCTCACCTCCTCACCCTAGAATCCCGACCATACACGACGATCATCTCGATGCACTCGAGAGGATCAAGGAGAGGCCAGTGATTGGTCCTAGATACTTGTTGTTGGAGGATCTAGCTCCTCTCAACATTGTTGATGATCTTACTTGGCTCTTGGATAGAGCCGGACTTATTGTCTTCTCGGCTATCCGAGAAGACGCTTATGAGGAGATTACACGGGAGGTTGTGACATCTTTTGAGCACAGCCATGTAGACAGGACCGTCTCTTTCCGTCTCATGGAAAGAGACTATCATTTTAGCATCCATGAGTTTGGGACCATTTTCGGGTTTCAGGAGACCTTTAACGGTCGCTTTCCTAGTGGCGTTTACGCCAAGGATTTTTGGGAGGAGGTGGCGATGATTTACGCTAGTGAGGACCGCTGGCAGCCCGCTGACACCAAGGCTAGGTTGATGTACCACCTAGCCTTGAAGATTTCTCATCGTGTTCTTTCGGAGTGTCTCTTTCCTAGGACGGAGACGCCCCAAAAGATCAAGACGGATGAGCTCTTTTTACTCTACTCCATGTTGTATGGACGCCGTGCTGATTGTGCTACTCTCTTGGCTGCTACTATGAGCAAGGTCAAGAACAAGAAGAAGGGAAACATCGGATATGGTGGGATAGTGACCCACATTGCTAGGAGCTTAGGTGTTGATTTTTCTGCTTGCACCCGTATACCGGCCGTACCTTTAGGGCTACATGCTTTCATGACTAGGGGTCTCATTTTCCCCACACATAGAGGTCCGCCTTATGCAGGCATGCCATGGGAGAGCAGGACGGGTAGGGGTATAGAGTGGCTACCGGAGTACTCCATTATGGCGGGACGCCATAATTGGAAGGAGACGTTCGCTGCTATGCATGCGAACAGGATAGCAGCTCCCCCATATGTCCCACCGCCAGTTGTTGAGGAGGAGGAGATGGGAGATCAGTTTGAGGGTGGAGGAGGAGCTGAGGAGGAGTTTGGCACGTTTCCGGATCAGCCGGAGGCGGCCCCCGATGCACCTAGACGTTCTCCACGTCCAGCTAGAGCTTCAGGCTCGTCTTCTCGCCGCGCTAGCGTGAGTGAGAGGCCTACGTGGATGACCACACCTCCTACATGGTATGGCGTTCCCCCTCCTTGGTCTACAGAGTAGACAGCAGCACCAGCACCACCACCAGCACCATCCGACGCTCCAACATGGTACAGTCAGGCTCCGGGATGGTATGAGCAGATGCCGGATTGGGCTATTGGACTTTCAAAGAGAGTAGGAGCATTGGAGATCCGAGCCGATGCTAGAGACGGACGCCTAGACGACCTCGACCACATGATGAGGGATGTCTACCGCCAGCAGTTTGGGCGGTTCTATGATCCTAGCTTCTCTCCATTCCCGCCTCCACCAGCGCCGCAGTGATGAGGATTTGATGATTGACTGTTCGCCTTAGACATTCCACCACCACTTTGTGAGTTTCTTTTTCTTTTCTTCTTTTCTTTCTTTCTTTTGAACATAAGGGACAATGTTCGTCCTAAGTATGGGGTGGGATGTACTAAAAGTTTGTAATAACTCTTACTCACTATGCTTGCTTCTATTCGAGACTATCTTTGCATGTTCATTATATTGTTGCACGTTTCATTATCGCATTGCATGAAAAAGAACTTGAAAAACCCATAAAAATCGAAAAATTTTGAAAATTATGTGTTTCTAATGAATTGAGATGATTTCTATGATAATCGCTACTTGTGAATTGAGTTTGATGACAATTGCATGCTTAAAAGAATAGTGAATTGAAAAGAATTTGAATGAATGAATTATACCTCTTTTACAAGTTTCATAATGTGATGAATATTGTCTAAATCATGTTGAGAAATTGAAGTTGAAATCACACTATAAGTTCTTATACTTCTTGTTGAGATGATTAAGGCAATTCGATTTTTCTTTCTTCTTTCTTTGATCATTTTAGCTCCTCATTGAAATATTGACCTCCTTTACCTATCCGGGAATTTGGAGAAGTGAATGAAAAAGGCATGTTTGATGTGGGAGGGCCATGAGAGCAATTATTTGCAATCAAAGGAATAGAAAGAAATTCTAGGTTTGGGGAAGTCAATCATGATGATGAGTAACTCGGCACCATTCACATAGCTGGGTGTTTGTGTCTTGCCAAAGTCAGATTGAGCAATATTCCTAGCGGATTATGGTATGTGCGCTAAGGGTTTGAGGCATCTCATAAAAATTGAGAAACGCCAATCTCCTAGGCTTCGGTTTTTGTGCACCTCTATCCATAACTCCAAAAGTAAAGTCGAAAAATGAAAGGAAGAAGAGCGAAGCTCTAAGTTGAAGTGTTGCGGAAACCGAAAAAGAAGAAGGAGGGTAGTTGTCCACTTTCCCGGATTCATGCACCACATTCCCTAAAAGTTTCCTTCCCTTCCACATTCTAGACCTTTTCTTTGAAAGTCCTTAAGATCAAAAGAATGTTATATGACTTGGTGATCTAAATTGAAGTTTCTTATGATTGATTTTGATAATGTTTGAAGGTTATGATGCTTGTTTAGAAGTTTGATTAATTCATGAATTTTCTTTACTCTTTACTCTTTGATTAAGTATATGAAAGTCTTATAAACGATTGAAGCAAGATTTGAGAATGATCTATTCTTTAGAAAGCACATTCCTCCAAAAGAAGTATTGCTTTGAGAAGGTACACATATTTCATCCTAACTCTTGTTTAAAGCTTTTTGAAAGACCTTGCTTAGGGACAAGCAAGTGTTAAGTATGGGGTTATATGTTAGCATGAAATATTGTGATATTTTAGGCACGTTTTCTAAGTGTTTTTGGCTCATATTGATAGTCTTTGATTTAGCATTGTTGCATTTGTGAGCTAGTTTGCCTATATTGTCGATATGGATGTCTATACTAGCTTTATGTTGATTATAGGTGATTGAGAGTCATTTCCGAACGGAATCGAGCAAAGAAGAGTTGATTGAGTATGTCCATGGATTGAGGGCATTATTAGGAGCAAAATGGAGTTCAACTTGAGGAATGCACAAGGCTAGGGAAGAATCACGTTCTTGCCCTAAACCACGCTCTAAAAAACGGCCGTACTACAAACCACGTTTAGTTCCACGGCCGTGGAACCTTGCAAAGAGAGGCGTGATGCATTCGAGTAACTATTACGGTCGTGGAATCCATGGTTCAAACCGTGACACTTTCCACGCTCTAAATTATGGTCGTGGAACCTTCCACGACCGTGATCTTGGCGATCTTTTTCGCCACATTTTGAAGCCACGATCTTTTGAAGATTGCGCCGGGCCGATATTTTATCTTGCCCTATAAAAAGACGGACGAAGAGAAATTCCGTCACCTCGCTTGAGACCTAGGCTTACACCTTCGCTTAGCGGCACTTACCCTCGTTCAACCCTCGCTTAGAGGCATTTACATCTCGTTGGAGATTGAAGTTCGTGCTTGGGATTTGCCCTAATCTCGCACTTTTGGTGGAGATTGCTGTTGAGATTTCCGGATCGGCGGAAGATCGAAGTTTTTGGAAGATTGTTGCAAGAAGATTTCTCTTCTTGTTTAGGTTTGATTTAGAAGACGGATTGACATCCCGTTCTTCCTTCTTTCCTAAGATTGTGATTGTTTTCTTTATTCTGAATCTATTGACAATATTCGTTCTTGATTGTGACTTCGAGATTGGTTTGAAGTTTATTGAAAGTTTTTGGAAGTTTTCATCTTTCAATCTTTTAATCTTTGAATTTCATATCAACATGACTGTTATTGGCTAAAAACCCTTAACAATTCTAAGGTGAAGGGTTGATAGTTGTGGCTTAGATGATGATAGATCGATCGTAAACAGATTAGACCCTGAGAGTTAGAGAGAATCGTCGATGAACCCTAAATCACGGTTTGTTCTTGAGGTCCACGGCCGTGGAGTCTCAAGATCTACCCGTAATTTCCCTTAAGTTTACGAATCTGCTTTTACTTTAATCCAAAGTTAAAGATTTGCTTTAACTTAGTTTAGGCTTACCTTTTCTAGGTGGTAGTGAAGCCTCAACAACCTCTACCTCGATTGTGAGTGTCACAACCGTAATCGGTTAAGTTAGTCTTGATCCTTGGATTACAAGTTTGGGTATTTGACATTAATTCTTGCCTTTAGAACCTTTCTATATTGAAGCCTCAACAACCTGTATAGAGAGTGTCTTGTAGGTGAGTCATATAAGGTTTTTGGAACTTCACCGTACGATTACCTTACATTAGTATACCTTTGCATATCTCAACTCTGTCTTTATATCATTAGTATATCTTGAATCGATTGCCACAGCTGGATACTTGGATCTTTAGGATTGTTGTTTTCCCAATATTTGCAAAAACTCTCATATTTACTCGCTTGATAATCTGCAATCGAATTTGTTCCCACCCAAATCCCTGTGTTCGATACTCTAGAATTCTTGCTTAAATACGTTGATCCTTACACTGCGGGTTCGCTTGCTTGATTCTAGTTTTATAAATTTAAAGCTTATTTGCACACACCTTTAGGGGCGAACAGCTACCTCCCTCCTCACTCAAGAAGGATGACCTATCCATAGATGATTCATTTCCCGATGAACACTTGCATTTGCTGGAACATTGGATAGATTCCATTGTCTCACCCCACGATGAAGATGAAGTATGGGATGAGGACACCTTCTAACTTGTTTGAGGATGATGTACGGTCCAGCTAGCGACCTTAAACCAAGCGCTTTTTGGGAGGCAACCCAAGGTATTGCTTTCTTTTCCCTTTTCTAGCTTAGTTTTAGATAGTTTGCTTTGCTTTTTTTTTGCGTCCTCTAGACAGGAACAGGGTACTTTCTAAGGAAGGATTACAGCTCAGGAGCTACACTGGAAGGATAGAAGTTCGAGAAATTGAGAAGACGGAGCTTGACTGAGATACATCTCGGTTGCTATCACAGCACATCGACCGAAGTACTCTTGGTCAACCGAAGCGACTAGGTCTGACATCCAGTCAGACACCTCGGTCCGTCTGGACCACTCGACCGAAGTGAAATAAAAATCAACGAGGGGTATAAAAGGAAAGACAGTTTCTCTCTCACCACTTTTTCCCTCCCAAGTGAAGACCTCGACCGCGGCGACCTAATTCTCAAATTCTCAGTTTTTGCCCATTTTCCACGATTCTTGGCTCGATTACACCGGAGGAAGCAAGATGATCAGTTTCTAAGCATCAAACAGCCAGGAAAACGCTCAAAATCTGCAACATCTGGGTATTTCGTTCCAAAACCCTAACTCGTTCTTCTTTTGTCGATGCAGCACAGATTTGGCTTTGGTTACCACTGTTTGTTGTTGAAAAAGATATAAGTACCCCTTAGGAAGCCTTTGGTAGTGATTTGGGGGAAAATAACTTACAGATTTGAGATTTGCGAACGAACAGCAGTTTGCCTCGGTCCCGTCGGCTGTGTCTCGGCCGATGTGTTCTTAGGGCAACCGAGGTGTTCTTCATCCAGAAACATGAGTAACAGATCTGATCGACAGTTGGTCTTCAGAGACAGACCTAGTAGTTCCCACCAGTCTTCTCCTTCTTCTGCTTCTTAGTTCTCTATTCTGGTGATCCACAAGCGACACCCGACGGACTACGATCCTATTTACGGGCGTCCGATCATTGCCCCGCGTTTTCTCGATATTTCTGCCTTCGAGTGCCTCCATGTGGAGGAGGACTTGAGGAAGATGATCTCCATGGTAGGGTTGGAGGAGTTCATGGATGTTAGAGCGCCGGCTTATTTGGAGCCGACTATGGAGTTTATGAGCTCGGTGACATACGTGCCGGAGCACAATGGGATCAAGTACCAGTTACTGAACCGAATTATGTGGTGCCCGTGGATTAGTTCAAGGAGATTTTCGGCTTCCCTACTCCCACAGTTTCTGATTTTCCTTCCCGAGTTGTAGCTCGAGATTTCTTGGGCGAGATAGCCCACGTGACTAACATTAGTGACAGGTGGAGGCCCGGAGATTCCCGGGAGCATATCATATTCCATCTTGCTTTCCGCCTTGCTCACAGGATTTTTAGTGAGACTCTTCTGGTGTGTACTAAGACGCCCGAGAAGGTCCAACAAGGGGAGTTGCTGAGTTTATTTTGTATGGTCATAGGAGGAGTTCTTGATTTGCTGTTATGCTAGCTGAGGACTTGCACAGGATCAAGGGCAAGTCGAAGGGAGATATCTGTTGTGGTGGGTTGGTGACCCACATCGCTACTGCTATGGGTCTGGATCTTTCTGCTTGCACACTAGTTGCGGCTGCGAAGCCGCTGGGACTGCAAGAGATGATCACAAGACGTATTCTTGTTCCTCGTGGTCTTGGCACGCCTTACGTTGCCATGCCATGGGAGATGACTGCACCACAGGGCATTATGTGGTCATCTTAGTTCTCTATCTTTGACTATCAGTACTGGTCTGCTGCCTGGTTTCCATACATGCAGGATGCCAAAGACACTGCTGATGATGATGATGAGGGAGGAGCAGCCATGGAGACCAGTACTGATACCGGCGGTCCTAGTGTTCCCGTTGTCGATCTTGATGATGAGGCGACGGAGGAGGAGAGAGCACCACCACCACCACCACCCCAGCGCAGATCCCGCAGACGCAGAGATCCGGAGGCCCACCGACCGATTGATGAGCTGACTGAGAAAATGATTGACTCTTATGCGGCCCTGACAGTCGACATGTCCGAGCGCTTTGCTGACCAGCGCCGAGATATTGAGGGTTGGAGGCATCAGATGTTGGAGAGCTAGCACTATACTAGACGCATGATGGAGATCCAACATTAGCAGATTATGGGCTATCCTTTTGATCCGAACCAACACTCCTACATTCCACATCCACCACTGCCAGTTGGCAAGGACTAGAGCTTCATGGATTTTCTTTCTTTATTTATTATGCAGGTCAGCTAGGTCTTGTGTGTATCTTGTTCTTTAGACTTATATTTGACACATTGGGACAATGTGTCCCAAGTATGGGGTATTTGGATGTACTTTATGTGACTTATGTGTATGATTGTATGACTTCCTCGGATATTTATTCTGTTTACTTGGGTTTATGTGCTTATCTGTCATTACATGCATACATACATGTTTTTGTTTGAAAAAAACGTCGAAAACTGGTTTGAAAATTTTTTTTTATGACCTCGACCGGGACGTTCATGGCCGATCGAGGATGAACACCTCGGATGACGCCAGAACACCTCGACCGAGGTGGTCTTAACTAAGAGTTTTTGAAACGTTTTGTGCTTCTTCTCTGGATATGACCTCAATGATGATTTTGTTTGCAGATTGGTTTTGAAATCTTTATCTGCTCGAAAGGTTTTATGATATGTTTAAGTTGCAAAATGCTTTGTTTGAAGCTTTGGCATGTTTCATACTTTGTTTTTATAAAAATTATGTTGGATTTGAAGGTTGACACCACATGATGAGTTCTATCACATTCTTCCTGGGATGATTAAGGCAATTCATTCTCTTCTCTTCTTCTTCTTGACCATGCTTTTGCCCCTCATATACATTTTTGCCTCCCTTACCTATCCGGGAATTTGGAAGGAAGTGAAGAAAAGCAAGTGAAACTGAAGTTGAGATGCTGGCTGAAACTGTAAGAAAGAAACAATTAGGTTTGGGGAAGTCAATCATGATGATGAGTAACTCGACACCATTCACATAGCCGGGTGTTTGTGTCTTGCCAAAGTCGGAGGAAGCGATATTCCTAACGGGTCATGGTATGTGCCTCAAGGGTTTGAGGCATCTCAAGAAATTGATGATTGCTGATCTCCTAGGCTTCGGTTATTGTGCAACTCTGTCCATGCATTCCAAAAAGTAAAGTAAAAATAAGCAAAGCTTATTAGTGGAAGATGTTGAGTTTCATAGAAAGTGAAGTAAGATCCTATTCCCGGATTCTAGCACCACCTTACCCTATATACATCCCACCTTCACACGTGTCTTGACCTCTTTTGGAAGCCCTTGAGACCTCGAGCTTGTTGATTGACTTGGTGGTTTAAACTAAATTATACATGATTGATTTCGATAAATATGATTTATTATGCATTCTACGATTTTATGCAAAGATGAACAACTTTCTTATATCTATAAAATGTTTTGATCATATCTTGATTTTATTTGCCATGAAGCATTCTCTTAGGGTGATCTATGAGTGGAGCATGCCACTAAAATGTTTTGAAATACTTTTCATTGGTCTTTCTGACTTATAATCCATTCTATCTTGTATCTAAGATTTGGAACTTCCTTGGGGACAAGCAAGGGACAAGTATGGGGTATTTTGATAGCATGCATTATAGTCTATATTTTGGGATTGGTTTAGACGTTTTATCTTCATAAATCTACTTGTATGGATGTATATTCTTTGATTTTATTTTTGTTTTGTCTACCTTTGCGGGAATCGAGGTCTACACCTAGGTTCGTTGTAATTGTAGGGAAAATGGCACGTTTTCTGGATCGAAATGGAGCTAAGGAGTCATTTGAGCTACATTCTGGAGCATTGAAGAGCTCTAAGAAGATCACAAAAAGCATGGAAATGATTTAGAAGTTTGATTTTGGACCATATTAGAGAGTTACACTTTCAGCTGAGACTCACCTCGGTCAGCTACAGTACCACCTCGACCGAGGTGATCTTGAGGAGCGTCCCGACCGAGGCAAACACCCTGCCGCCGGTGAGATCTTTATTTTTGGGTGAGATCTTCTATTTTTGGAAGGAGAATATCATATATTTTTGGCTAGATTTCTGGAAGGAAGATAATATTTTTGGCTGATATATTTTAAGAGATATGGATATATTTTCTAAGAAATTATCTTTTTAAGATATCTTATCTTTGGAAGATAATTCTCTTATATAAAGGGTTGGATTTTCTACAATTCGGCCATGCTTGGAGCATCTTGGAATTTTCTGGAGTTTTGAAGGAAGTTTGAAGGAAAAGTTCAAGGAAGGAAGGAATCATAGTTGAAGTTGGCTTTTGAAGGAGTTTGTAAGATCTTCTTAGATTGGTTTTATTGTCTTTTCTTATTTGTGACTTGGGGAACGCTGATTTGTTGTTTGATTCATTCAGTTATTGAGACCTTTGTGTTAAGGTTTTCCTGTTTGAATATTGATTCATTTCTTATAAATTTGATTATTGTTATCATGATGATTGTTGGCTAAGTTCTTTATGCGATTCTAGGGTGATTGGTTGAATGTTGTGGGAAAGACGATGATAGAATGATCTTAATCCCAGCATGACCCTGAAAGCTTAAGTCTTTACCTTAACCGTAGAACACCTCGGTAAGTCATTGAACATCTCGGCCGGGATGGGATATAATTGAGCGAGGTGAACCTTTCCTGAACCTTATCTGAGTTAAGAGTTATGTTTGCCATATCCTATTCTTATTACACCTTTCCTGGTTCAACGCAAGCCTGGGATGAGACTTACCCGGTGATTCCTTTGTTTGTTTACCCAAGATCATGAGTGTAGGTAATTAAGGTTTATCCTTTATTGGGGTTTGAGTGTGCCTTCATCCTATCTTTAAGAGTTAGCCAGAGACTTACCCGGTAAAGGTTGATTCTATTCCCTTGGGTGATGTGTTGTTTGAGATTATAGTTCATTTCCTTAGTACCTTGAGACTTACCCGGTAAAAGGAGCTTTGGTTTGGGATAGTGAGTAGTGAGACTTACCCGGTGATCTATTCCCACCTTAGAAGCACCTTCCCTTTGCAAACCTCAGCTTTGTCCATGTTACCTTTTGAGATCTTGAGTCGGAACCACAACTGGATGCTTTAATCCCTAGAATCTACATTCCCTTTATCTGACTTTTATATCATCTTCGATTGATTTAATTTGTTGTTAGTAGTTATTTGCCAACATGATTACCGATCTTTGTTTCACCATAGTCCCCGTGTTCGACCCCTGGAATTCTTGCTTTTATTACAATTGATCCGTACACTACGGGTTCGCATATTGTTCAAGCATACTTCTTGGGTTATAAATATTAAAGCTTGCGCACACCTTTTGGAGCGAACAACACACTCAAACCTTAATAGAGGGTGTTGAGTCCCCTATTACCTAGAACTCATCATCGTTGGAAACCAAGCAAGGAAATCACCAGATAAGTCTCTTCCCACGCTCGGATATAGGTTAGAAAGGTTCAACAAGGCTAGGGTTTAAGCAATTTGTTACTTTCGTTTAAGGATAAAGCATCAAAGGTACGACATAAGGAAAATCGGTATGTTCTTCATGGAAAATCGGTCGATCTCCTCAAGAACAACCTAATTTCTCTTCTATGCAAATGTAAAACTCAACTCTCAGGGTCCAATCTTAATGTGAGGTTTATTCTATCATCATCTAAACCACAATCTTCAACCAATCACCCTAGAATCGCAAAGGTTTTAGCCAATAACACACATTGTAAGAATCAAGATGGAGATTGAATCAAGAATATCAAGAAAACGTTGAATTTTGAATAAAACGAAACAAATCCTTAACAAAGGTTCACAATCTCTGTTAACTAAGCAAAATAAAATAAAAACTCCAAAACTTGTGTTCACAATGACAAAAGATTCACAAATTAGAAAAACCTCAAGAAACTTCTTCAATCTTCAGTGCCTGATCCTTAAATGTGTTTTTCCTTCTCATTTCTAGGGTTTCTTCAATGCTTCAGGTTGTACTTGGATTCTCTTTAGTGTGGAGAAACGTCCTTTATTTATAGGAGAAAACTAGGGTTGCAATTATTTATCTTTTGAAGACTTCTTGATGGGATCGATTTAAGATATAAATCGGTCTATCTTATAAAAATTGGTCGATTTCTTTCAGAAGATAGACTGATTTTCTTCTTCTGCAGCTTGTTATCTTTTAGCTCCGTCTTCTATATTTCTTTATGGTTTCTTCTCATATCTATTCCTATCTTTTAGACTCCTTCCCGATCCATCATGATGCTAAGTCCGATATTGATCCATTTCCGCATCCAAACTCCATCATTTTACCTACAATTTTAATCAAGAACTTGTGTAGACCTCTATTCTTGAAATGTACATGAATATAGACTTAAAGGCACCTGAATCCCATCAAATATATGTAAAACTGAGGTGAAATACTCGCAATATGCATGGATATGATAGCATATAGTTCATGTCTTCAAAATACTCCATACTTGCCTCTTGCTCGTCCCCAAGCAAGGTTCAAATCTAGCATAAAAGATGTCATGGATTATATGATGCTTAAAAACAAAAACTCTTTTTGGAATGTGCTTCTAGTTATGGATCACTCTCAAAGTGATGTTTCAAGGCATTATGAAGACAATGTATGTATCAATAGAATCATAGCTTGAAAAGACAAGAACACTTTATCCAAGAGCATATATGAAAGGTATGGTAAAGATGTAAAAACAATCAAGAGAAACAAATCTAAACAATTAAGCCTTAAACATGTGCATAAACGTCTCAAGGACTTTCCAATGTAAGAGGCCAAACAAACGTGTTAAGGGTGGGAATGTATAGGATATCTAGTGCAAAATCCGGGAAAGAGGAATAGACTCCATAACTTTACAACTTCATAACCACCGAAAATAAGCAAACTTTTACTTTATAATATATTTTTTTTCAATATTTACTTTCACTTGAAAACATGGACAAAGGTGCACAATAACCGAAGCCTTGGAAATCAACAAACCTCAATTTCTCGAGGTGCCTCGAACCATGATCCACATACCATGACTCATTAGGACTATCGCTCAATCCGACTTTGGCAAGACACAAACACCCGACTATGTGAATGGTGCCGAGTTACTCATCATCATGATTGACGTTCCCAAATCTATTTCCTATACATAACACACTTCACTTTCAAATCAAGTTCACAACGCTTTACACTTCACACTATCATGCTTTCTAATTCCCTGAAAGGTAAAAGAGAAGGCAAATAATATATATGAGCTGCTAAACGTGAATAAGAAGAAGAAAGAAAATAAGGATGCGGTGGGCTAGCTTGAAAGAGAGGTTGTATATGCTCTTCCCTTTCAAGTTTCCGGGTCTCCATCTATCCTTCCCTTCTTCTCTAATCAAAATACTTTCCCAAAAATTGGTTGCACTAATACCTCGGGGAAAGGTACCTGTAGACGAGGCCGGGAATCCAAACATATTCCCAAACACAACAATAGGGTATGAATAGTTCTTATTCAATAGTCGGAATGTCACAGTTCTCTCCCTGTGGTCATGCTTAAATAAGCTCAAAGATTCCAAAGTAATCTCCATATAAGCATCTTCTCTAATCCTCACAAAATTCGAAAATCCAATTCATTATATCATCTAATCATTTCTTTCCTAACATGCAGTGTATCTAGCTAATGAAGCACAACATATCGGGGCGGAATGATAGGACGAGTTAAGAGGCGATTGTACCTTTTTTATGCTTTTATTGGATTACCGGGAGCCTAGCTGGAGGTGGTGGGGGAGGTTGGGAAGGTTGGGAAGAGGATCCCCTCCTTGGGATCAAAGAATGGGTAGAACAACGCAAAGAATCCATCTCAGTGCAGAAAATCGAACTGTTCTTGGAATAAATCGGTCAATTTTTCTAGGCAGGGGTCGATTTTTTCACTGTTTTGACGAGTCAATCGATTTTGTAAAGCTTTCGTCCAACAATCACTTCCAAAAGCCTCCTCAGACAGTTCCTAGACTATTCAGCACAACAATTCCAACCAAACAACTCTCCAAATGCACGAATCTATGCAAAGAAAAAATTTTAGGGTTTGGAACGTAAAAACCTGAAAATTGGATGATTCGTCGGTTTGCCGCGCTGTTTGTTTCTTGAATCTTCTTAATCGCGTCGAGAGCTTCGGTTTTGGCCCAAGAAAGAGCGAAAACGATTAGAGAATAGAGATTTGAGGTGTTGAGGGAGATGGCGGCCGTTCTTTTTCGTGGGAGAGAAGAAGAGGTAAGGTCGAAGATGAAGAAATGAGGGTTATATACCCTCTCTGAATTCAAAGAAAATCCACCGATTTATGGGGTTGATTTTTTTATCGGTCCGATTTTCTTCCCTTTCGTCCACTTACAAAGAAAATCGACGGATTTTTTTCTGGAGGGTTCGATTTTTGGACCGATTTTGACTACGACTTATAAGAAATCGATTCAATTAACTAAATTAATTACTCTGGATCGACCTATTTTCTTGCAATGGTCGCTGTCTGTACTTTTTCTTCCTTCAATCCTTCATAAGATTACTTCTTTATTCATTCATCACCAAGATCTCAATCTTATGTCCATTATTGTTCTTCCTTGAGATAGTACCTAGTTTTTGCCATCAACGACACAAGAAAAACCCGGGGCGTACAAACGAAAAAAAACAAAACAAAAAGCTAAACTAATCTAACTAAGAAAAAGAAAAAAATAGAAATACTTTGGGTTGCCTCCCAAGAAGCGCTTGGTTTAAGGTCGCTAGTTGGATCTAGCTCCCTCTATGATCACTTAAGAAGAACAGGAGCAATGCCCTCAACCGGAACTTCTGGCGTGTATTTCTTCAACCGTTGGCCATTTACTTCGAAATTTCCGCAATGTTCACCGTATACTTCAGCTGCACCATGGGGAAAAACATGTTTTATAACAAAAGGTCTTGTCCAACGGGATTTAAGCTTACAAGGAAACAACCGGAGTCTAGAGCTGAAGAGAAGGACACGATCTCCTTCTTTCAACTCCTTAGGGATGATGTGTTTGTCGTGCCACCTCTTTGTTCTTTTTTTATAGATCCGTGCGTTCTCATAAGCATTATAGCGGATCTCTTCTAACTCGTTGAGGTCCTTGAGGCGTTTCTCTCCGGCTTCTTTCATATCGAAGTTGAGCCATTTGATTGCCTAATAAGCCTTGTGCTCTAACTCCACCGGAAGATGACAAGACTTCCCATATACAAGGTTGTAAGGTATTGTGCCTATGGGAGTCTTGAAAGCGGTCCCAATGCCCAAAGCGCATCATCTAGCTTCATCAGTCAATCCTTCCTCGGTTTAGAGACAATTTTCTCTAGAATACTCTTGATTTCTCTATTCGAGATCTCTACTTTCCCACTTGTTTGAGGATGGTAAGGAGTGACGATCTTGTGGGTTACCCCATACTTAAACAATAGAGTTTTAAACTTACGGGTTCTGAAGTCCGTTCCTCCGTCACTAATGATGGTTCGGGGCACCCAAACCTTGGGAAGATCGTTCTATTAAAGAAATTTACTACCACCATTACATCATTAGTGGGAGAAGCAATCTCTTCAACTCGTCTTGAAACATAGTCTACAACTAGAAGTATGTATTGGTTTCCACACGAAGACGGGAACGGCCCCATGAAGTCCACTCCCCATGCGTCAAAGATCTCAACCTCTTGAATGTTGTTAATAGGCATTTCGTTCCTTCTAGTCTTTGGCAAGCATCGCAAGAGACAACAAAGTTTTGCACATCTTTAAATAGAGTAGGGCAAAAGAAACCGGATTGGAGTACCTTATCCCTTGTTTTGTGGGAACTAGCATGTCCACCATAAGGTAGTGAATGACAATGGCGGATAACGCTTTCCACTTCATCTTCCGGAATACATCTTCTAATCATCCCGTCCGAACCTCTCTTGAAAAGAAGAGGTTCATTCCAATAATAATGTTTTACATCCTTGAAGAACTTCTTCCTTTGTGCATATGATAATCCAGGAGGTATTTATTGACAAACTAAGTAATTAACAAAATCAGCATACCAAGGTTCGTTACCTCTTGAGATTTAATGAAGGCATTCTTCGATCTCATGCAGCTGCTCGTCCGGAAAAGAGTTATCTATGGGCATATCCTCGTCCTTGCTTGTGAGATGAGGAAGTCAGCTTAGATGGTCCGCCACCGAGTTCTCAGATCCTTTCTTATCACGGATCTCTAAATCAAACTCTTGTAAAAGGAGGATCCATCTAATAAGTTGTGGTTTCGCATCTTTCTTTGTGAGCAAGTAGTGGATTGTTGCGTGGTCGGTGTAGACAATCACTTTCGCTCCCACAAAGTAAGAACGGAATTTCTCGAAGGCGTAGACTACCGCCAACAACTCCTTTTTTCTTTTTATCGTAGTTTAGTTGAGCTTCATCTAGCATCTTTCTAGCGTAATAGATGACATAGTGCGTCCATCCTTCATTTTTCAATGTACACCTCCTACCGCCGCTACATCGTTAGCGTTTCACATGATTTCAAAGGGAAGATTCCAATCCGGTGGCTGAATGATAGGAGCGGATATCAAGGCTTCTTTGATCCTGTAAAATGCATCTAGACAATCCTTCACAAACTCAAAAACCGCGTCTTTCATTAGTAGGTTAGTTCATGGTTTAGAAATCTTATAAAAGTCTTTAATAAATCTCATATAAAAACCTGCATGACCAAGGAAAATTCTTACTCCCTTCACCGAAGTTGGCGGAGGTAGCCTTTCGATGGTCTCGATCTTTGCCCTATCCACTTCGATTCCGTTGCTGGAAACCATGTGACCTAAAACAATGCCTTCGCTAACGATAAAGTGGCACTTCTCCCAATTCAAGGCAAGGTTAGTGTCTTCGTATCTTTGCAAAACTAAAGAAAGGTTAGCTAGACAATCATCAAAAGAGGAACCATAAACTGAAAAATCATCCATAAAAACCTCCATGATGTTCTCTATGTATTCGGAGAAGATGGCCATCATGCATCTTTGGAAAGTGGTCGGTGTACTGCAAAGTCCAAATGGCATTCTTCTATAAGCAAACGTACCCCAAGGCACGTAAATGTAGTCTTCTCTTGATCATCGGGATGGATGGGAATTTTGAATGTTCACCTTCCTTGTTGGAATGAAAGGAAGAGGGAAGTTATCCTTCCTTTTTGCGCCAACCTTTCAAGCATTTGATCAATGAAAGGAAGAGGGAATTGATCCTTCCTTGTTGGAATGTTCAACTTTCTATAATCGATGTACATCCCGTTATTGTTCTTGTAGGAACGAGCTCGTTGTTTTTGTTAGTTACAACGGTCATTCCTCCCTTCTTTTGAACTACCTGAACAGGGCTTACCCATTTGCCATCGGAAATCAGAAAGATGATGCCTGCATCAAGTAACTTAAGAATTTCCTTCTTCAAAACCTCTTTCATGATCGGACATAACCGTCTTTGAGGTTCTCGCGGAGGCTTATGGTTATCTTCCAGCAAAATCTTATGCATGCATATAGAAGGCTTAATACCAACAAGATCATCAATAGTGTATCCTAAAGCTTTCTTATGCAATCACAGTTCATGCATTAATCTATTAAGTTCATCTTCACTTAAATTAGTGCTAACTATGACCAGATGTGTAGAGTTTGGTCCTAGAAATGCGTACCTTAAGTGTGAAGGAAGAGGTTTCAATTCCAAGGTAGGAGGTTCCTTGTTTGATGAGGTCTGACAAAGCAATGTGATTGGGGTGCTTCTAAAGTTGAGGGAGGTGTGTCATTGCATCCAAGAACGCTT
Source organism: Fagopyrum homotropicum (assembly GCA_033239125.1). Lineage (NCBI taxonomy): Eukaryota > Viridiplantae > Streptophyta > Magnoliopsida > Caryophyllales > Polygonaceae > Fagopyrum > Fagopyrum homotropicum. Next base: position 67,683,619 of record BSWB01000003.1, read on the forward strand.
GCAATTGATTCCGGAGTAGTTTGCAAAGTATCAGGAAAATTACCCAATTTTGGTAAAAATCGGTCGATTTTTTGGTCGATCTCACAATCGACATGAAAAAAAATCGGATTTATTAATTAAATTAATAGGAAAAATCGGTCGATTTTCCTGAAGGGAGTCGATTTTTTCAGCTTCTAGCACTTCAAACTTTGCTTTGGGATCTCCTCCAATGTTCTTAGTGCTTGGATTTCAATATTACAGTCCTACTCTACTCCTTCGTGGACAATGCTTAAACTTATCATCTTTTCAAGCGGATCTTTGAGTAAGATAGATCATACCTCTTCCCTTGATTCATCTTCATCATAAGTGTTGAAAATGTCTTCTCCAATGGCTGGCCCTTTGATCATCACAGCCAGTTGGAATTCTATATTATTTTCTCCAATGTTGAATGAGATTGTTGCATTCTTGCAATCCACCATGCAACCCGAAGTTGCAAGGAAAGGTCTTCCAAGTATGAGTGGAACGGGAAGAACTGCAAGAATGTCTAGAACAATGAAATCAATGGGAATGTAAAACTTACCTAGCAATACGTGAACGTCTTCGAGAATTCCCATGGGGTGTGTTATGGACCTATCCACCATGTAAAGCATCATCTTGACGGGTTTTGGCGCTCCAATTCCAGCTTTCTCGCACAATGCTAGAGGTATCATGCTCACGCTTGCTCCAAGATCACATAAAGCTTCGTATGTCACTTTTCCAATGTCTATGGGAACGTAGAAAGATCCGAGATCCCTTAGCTTGGGTGGCATCTCTTCTTTCATTGTTTGGATAAGTTCGGAAGACCTCTTGGTCATCCTTACTTCCCCTACATCTTCTAGCTTCCTTTTGTTGGAAAGAATTTCCTTCAAGAACTTTCCATATGCCGGCATTCCTACAATGACATTCATAAAAGGAATATTAATATGTAGCTTGCTCATGAGATCAACGAACTTACCGAAGTGTTTGTCGAGGCGCGTTCTAGCGCGGGATTGCGAGAATAGAAGTTGTGGCTTGTATACGGGAGGATGTATATAAACCGGTTCTTTTCCCTTTTCTTTCCTCTTGTTCCCTGGCTCCGGCTTCTCCTCAATCATAGGTTGCTTCCCTTTGTCAATGCTCTTTGGCAATGGCTCATTAATTTTAATTCCACTTCTTATGATGATAGCCATTACTTGCCCCTTTGGGTTGTTTTCCGTTCTTCCGGGAAGTCTTCCTTGATCTATAGGAACTTCTCCTGCATTATTAAAAACTTGATTTTCCAAGGCTATTTGAGCCTTATAAATAGAAGTTATATTGCCTTTCATTTGTTTTAATACTTTTTCCCACAATGCCTCCGCTGCATCCTTTGGAGGTTTGTTGAATCCCGACGGGGGATTTTGAGTTCTTGCGGGTGGAGCGTTGCTAGAGGATGCGGGCGGATTCAATGCGCCATCAAAATTTGAGTATGAAAATCCGGGATGACTAAGATCGGGGCGCCAACCTCCTCCTCTTCCGGAATTTCTGTTATTGTAATTGTTGTTCCGGTGTCCTTGATAATTATTTCCTTGATAATTTCCCGCTGGTGAAATTCACATCACGCTCTTTATGTGGCAAGTTTGCTTGTGTTGGAGCTTGATTTTTCTACAGTTATTTTATTTGATGCTTAAGAGTATCAATTCAGCAGATAAATTGGTAGTAAGACTTACCTCGTGGACTTTGTAACACCCCAAATTCTTAGAACCGGGGAGCTACTAGTTAGGACCTCACAATGCGTCCCGACCTTAGTTTGACAACAACTTCACTAGGATCTTGCAACAAGGCACAAACATATTTAAAGCATTTTGAAAACATTAAATAATATTTGCATAAATGATATGTATCAGGCTTACAAGACGGATATAATAATACAGCGTATATGAAGAAAATGAACATGCCCCCGTCCCCATCTAAATGAGTACGTGGACCCGGCTAACTAACCGCTCCGAATCTCTCTTCAACAACCTACAACTGAGAAGAACTAACAACACATATAAACCGTTAGCTACAATCTAACATGAGAAGAATACATAAGCACATACACACATCAAAGAAACAAGTAAACACATAACAAGATATCACAAAGAACTGATTATTATCATTACTAACGTTATTCACATTAATCATTTAAACGTGTGGCACGAGAAGTCTTTGAATATCACCTTCAGTTCTTTATCCAGCTGGAGTGGTTCGGCGCACCTCCCCGTATACACAATGGAGTGGTTTAGTACCCTCCCCGTATACCAAGTATAGCCTAGTCGAGAAACACCTCCTAGACTCCCTCGGGAGAACTAGACAAGTCATCACCTCCCGTTACCTGTGGGCCAATTATAAGCCAGTTGTATATAACTAAAAACATAATATAAAATGTAACGCAAACACCACTCATGACATTCAACCAACATAAGACTGTAACTAAGTAAGCCCAAATAATTTACCTAAACCAGGTCAAGTCCTGTCAACCATATCCCATGATTCAGCTGAGTATAATCTCAATTTCCTATTAATAACATAAAACTCATATCAATAAACTATCCGATCTTTAGAAGTCCCAACTTCTAAGACAACAACGAAAAACGAGAAAAGTACTAAACCAACTATTTTCTGAGAAAAGAAGGTTCTACCACTAGGATCCGGATAACTCTAAAGGTTACCTGAACTCTCAAGAACTCTTACTAAAAACCCAACCAAGATATCTAACCCTCCGGTGGAAGGATCTATTGAGTTTGATAGAGGACAAGATGTCAAACTTCCTATCAAGCCTAACTAAGGTTCCACTAACATGATACGCCTAAATCCTAAACATACCGATACACCTACTCACATGCTCAACCATGACTACCTATGATATAATCCATAAAGATACACAATCCAAAACAATCTCCAAGAACATACACTTAAACCTAGCACAACTATTCTATAACCAAACTATACTTATGCCCAACTTCGGAACATCACTAATCCGGATCTCACAAATGGATCGCTCTCAAACCTTAACACATGCTACTATGCATATCCATAAACAACATATCAAAAATTCAAGGCCAATAGAGGTCAATAACCCATTCAAATTGATATCACAAAACTTCATCACAAGCAGTTTTCAGTATGATCTACTATGAAATACCGACTATAACATATTCGAAGATCAGTAACAGATGGGGAGTCTAGATTACCCAAAACTGGACTTGAATCCTCGTCACTTCCAAAAACTCAGCAAACCTCATCTCTTCTAGCTATCTATAACACCCCAAATTTTGAGATTTCGGGGAGCTACTGGTTAGGACCTCACAATGGGTCCCGACCTTAGTTTGACAACAATTTTACTTGGATCTTACAACAAGGCACAAAAGTATTTAAAACATTTGAAAACTTTAAACAATATATATATGGAGAATGTATCAGCCTTACAAGAAAAGATACTAAAACGACGCATATGAAGAACAGAAGACATTCCCGTCCCCAACTAAATGAGTACGTGGACCCGGCTGACCATTTCCTCCGGATCTCTCTACAACTGTCTTAACCTGTAAGGCATCTACAAGCGGTATAAAACCGTTAGCTAACATTCTATGCATAACGATAAAGGTAAAAACACAAACACACAACATACACAATCAACATGCAACACTCAATCCTTTTATTATCTTTAATTAGGTGATAGGTTATTACTAATGATACTTATTTTGTGACACGAGGGATTCCCAAACCTCGCCCCTGTCCCCGTTTACCAACGCGGAATGGTACTAATGCATCTGACCATCTACCTGACTGGGCTGGTCGCAGGGAACCTCCTAGACTCTCGCAAGAGCTAGGCAGATGATGTCACGACCCGTTATCATACACTTGGGTCAATTACGTCAATAATAAAGTCGGCCTAATCCAGTTTCGTTATTTATTATAACTAACATACACCACTCATACACATTACACTCATACAAGAAGCTAGCTAAGTAAGTCCGTGGACTTACCTGAATCAGATCTCGACTTTCTAATTCGCAAATGGATTTGTACAGTAGGAATTCAGTGGCCTGTCAAAGGAGGCAAGTGTGTCAGCACACTTTATGGGTGATTAGAAGTCTAACTTCTATGATAGTAGGTCTTAATAGAACGGAATTGATTACAGTATTAATTTATGGTAAAATGACTATTTTACCCTTGGTCTCGAAACTTCCAAATATTCCCTAATTCATGCCTAAACTCTTATTTGAGACTAAAGAGTCATATTCTAACTCCTAAAGAAGAGTTTGGTTACAAACTAGCAATTTACCCATTTCCCTATTTTCGGAAAGATCGTTAAGGTCCAAATTCGGCTTCAAATATAAAATTCGAATAATCTTATTAAAAATTCCTAGATCATCTATGATATCTCATCTACTCTTAGGAGCAAGAATTTCTTAAAACTGTTCAACCATCACTTCTACAAATATTTTCAAAGTTGGTTACAACACTTAACAAACAACACATTGTCTTAACTTTGAAAAAAAATCATAACTCTTAAACCGTTCGCTGGATTTATCCCAAATTTTGATATGTTCTACTATAAAATCTTATTTATACTATATCCAAAATTCAGTAGCAAAGAAGATCAAAATCCTATTCCAAACCATCCAACAAAACTGCATCACATGCTGTTTTTATCAACAAACAGCACACTTATAAAAACTACATGAGGAGTCAACTTTGCAACATCGTAACTCTTAAACCGTAGCTCCGCTTCTTCCCAAATTTTAGTATGATCTACTATGTACTACTGACTACAACATATCCAAAATTCAGCAGCAACGGAGGAGTATAACTTACTCAAATCGTGACCCGAAGTTGACTGCTTTTTCACTTCCGAAAACTCAGAAAACGTGTGCCTCCTTACTGTTCAGCTACGAATGATCTGTATATGTTTAGAAGGCATTACAGGCACTCGTTAGGCATGGAATACGTGGACAGAACTGAAACGGAGAGAGAGGTACAAGCCTTACTCGAGTCCACGACTCGAATGCACTAGGCTGCGTTCCTGGAGAGATCAGCTAGGGTTAAGGAGGGAGTATGAGGCTGCTGCGTTGAAGGGAGATGTGCACAGATCACGTACAGGCTGAAGGCCCGCTGCTGCTACTGAAGATCTGTGTGAGGCGTCCCTGGTTCTGTCTAGAGGCTAAGGAGTCGACTGGGTGGCTGATTGTTTGGGACGATGGTAGCTTCCTGATTGAAGGCGGAGAGGTGCTGCGTGCGATGGGGATTCTGTAGCGCAAGGAAGGAGCAACAGCTGTAGTAGATGAATCTGGACATCCTTGGCAGCAGCTGTAGCGTGATCTCAGGCAATTAATTCAGCGTAACTCCTGTCCAGCTCAGCTTCAATGTACATGGGAATCGTTCTTGAGGGTTTGCAGCGATCTTCTCTGTTGGGTTGACTGCAGAATGGACTGCACTGGCTGAAGCAAGGCAAAACTGGGCTGCTGAATTGGTCAAGAGAAGTGGGCTGAAGTTGTAAAAACAAAAAGTGGGTTGAGTTGTCAAAACTTGTCAAAACCTTGTCAAGAGCTTGTCATAGCCATGCATGGCTTTGTCACGAATTTGTCATGGCCTCATCATAACTCGTCATGGTCTCGTCTTGACTTCGTCTTGATCTTGTCACTAGGACGTCATGACTTTGTCAAAGACAAGTCATGATATACACTAGGGTTTGGATTAGGGTTTGCTATTAATAAAATCTTATCATTTTATGTGAAGTGATATTACATAAAATGATAAAATTTTGAGATATAGTGCCCAACTACGTAGACAGCTAAGGATCAAAAGATCGAAATCTGGTTTGCTATGGATTTAAATGGAATAAAAATTCTGGATATTACATCGGTACCCCCTTAAAATAAGTTTCGTCCCGAAACTTAGAACAAGGTATTTAATCAAACGACTTCCAAACTTAATCTTGTATATCCTAGTCTCACTAAATTTTAATTTCGTTTCTAAACTCCTGTAACCCTATCAAAGCGTAACGAAAACCCGGTCGTTACATCAGACCCCCCTCAAAATAAGTTTCGTCCCGAAACTTGGAATAAGACAATCCTGATCGGTCTTTAAGGCACCAAATGGGTGTGTTTGATCACTACACCAAAGTCTCGTCGTTTCCACATCTAAGTATCCCGTACATCAAGGTTACTGAAAGAACACATCACTGACTAAACACTCAATCATGAAATAAACAAGCAGACAAACAATATCACACATACAAGGTCAAGTCCTAACTCGTCACTCTCGTGGTTACAACTATCGCTACACAGGTCTTTGAAAGGTTACGTCTCTTACTATCCCCAATATCTTAGGTAGCCTTATCGGCTTCTCATAACACCACTAAATCTTTAATCTTTTCAGGTACTTAGATCACAAGCGCCTGCTACCACGTTCTAGAGTGGTTACCGGATATCTTACTGGTATTATCCTACTCAACTGTTTGACCCTCTAATTTGATGACCTACTCGTGTCTGGTAGGTATCTCTCCAACTGAAATTCTAAAACTCACTTCCCAAACTTAGTCTCCGTGGAAAACCGAAGCTACACTCTCTAATAGGGTGAGGAAAACTAGTCCATCAGTCACTTTTAAACCGCTTCAAAACTTCAATGGTTTTCCTTACACAAATCACTTCTAGATCCTTTGATGACCCTACGGAAAATAATCTATTCAACTTCCTTCCCTTCGTTATGACCACTTGCTTCCGGCCTTTTGAAAAGGTTCTGACTACACAATCAAGTCCAAGGTCTTGGACATCCACCAACACTTACCAAGTGCTCAATGCTCTTCGTATCACGACCCACTTGGTCTTGTCTTTTAATATTACTCAGTCATCTTATTCCTCATGTAAGGAATCATCACCTTTACCCTTTTCAGGTCTAACACTCGAGACAACTACAATCAAATCTACCTGTCATCCTCTTTGTTCACTTGCCATTGTTATATTACTTATAGATCTCTAATATATCGTTAGGTCTAACCCAAGCTTCCCACACATTACCCAAGATCTTAAGTGACATAGAATATGTCCGGAATGACGGTATTAGACATAAAGTGATCTTATATCACAGTTATTTGATCATAAATACTCGATACCTGCTAACACACCGTCAACATTGAACTCTTGTACCCTCCACTTTTATCTGACTAGTAATATCCCTCTAACTCAAAACGCAACTAGGCTCCGTTCCGACATAATGTTACACATAAAATCTACTCCGAGATTATGCTTTCTTTAAGCACGGTAGCTAGGTTGCAAATATGCTCTTGTCGCTTCTCTTTCTTATGTATCTTCGACTCAGGATGGTAGTTACTCACTTTGAGCTTTCAAGTGCAGGCCATGCACAATACTTTTATTACATCATTAATTCTTTACTAATCCATCCTGAAAACTCACTCTAGAGTATTCCATTAGTATAGAATTCCACACTACTTGTCTGGCAACATGTAACAAAGCCATCACTCTTTACTCGGATCCATAATAAGGTACCAGTCTCCTTCTATTACCTCTACATGCAAATAAGTTTCCGTATCACATTTTCAGTCACTCCTCATAGCCTATCTCACGTTCCTTCCAACTGGGATGCATTTCACCAACTATCACCATCTTAAACTCGACACGACATCCATCAGTACCCTTGAGCTTCTTGCTTTATGGGTTAGGACCCACCACGCTTCCGCTGCGCTACTTTGATTATCCTGTTGTCACTCAATAATCCTAAGGACCTTTTCTGTTCAGTATAAAATGATTGACCCCAAAACTCTTTCTTCCAATTACACCATGAGTCTTAAACGGATCAAGTACCAAGTACCTTCTTTACTTGCCTTAAGAAAATAAAACAACGATTGAAAAACAACTTCTTCCGCTTACTTTCTTAATTCTTCTACCACGGATCCAAACTCCCTGACTTGACGGGAGTTTGATCTGAACTAGCCAAGAAGTAAACCTTAAAATGTTTCTCTTTATACCTTTAATTCATCCAAGAAGGTTGTCGTTGCCTACTTGAGGAAATCTTATAAGGTGTCGGTAAAGCTACTCCATAGATCCACAGTCACAAATATCTCTTCTTAACGGCACATAACTCGTCAATACCAAACAATATTTGCACGTCCTTGATTGACATCGGTCAGTCTATAATTGACTTACCTCAATTTCGTACCTCAACTCGTATTAAACTTTTGGTGCACATCACCTAATAGATTAATCCTTTCATTCTTCTTTTTATCTTTCACTCTTCTACTTCCTTTGGAACAACTCTCTTTCTCAAGTCTCACTATGCCATTCGCCTGACGTCAAAAGTCGTTCCTAACACTCCAAAATAGATGGTAAGTGTCTTGTAGTTCCGATGACTTTTAATTACCTCCCCATTGTAGTCCCTTTACAAGGACTGTCTGTGTTGATGACCTATGTTCTGTTATAAATGGGGGTTACTCTAGACTCTTGGGTCCACCGAAACTATTCTCACAAGCACAAGTTCCTTAATCGGCATTGTTTATAATATTTTCTTCCAAATCTCTGTTGACTATGTTACAGGGCTTCAATCCTTTCGGTACCGGCGTTGTGATTCCTCTTAGAATTCTTATCTTAAAAGAAGACAAAACGTCTCCCGGCTTGTGAAGTCTACCTTTCGCTCTTACATTAAGTTGTAAGTCTCCATTCCGTGTTAATTGTGATCTGTCAAAATTTCCTTTGCTAGTAGGTAAACAGTTGTTCACACCAATCCTTTTATGTTTCTTTAGTTCGTTCTACCTTCCACTCTTCTGCTTCTTATGGGCTAACTCCATTTCTCTAGTCCGATTGTGTCGTCCATCTGACATCAATGGTCCTTTCTAGGTTTTCCACTATAGCTTGTAAGCAAGTCTACACGACTCTCATGACCTTAACTTTCATCCACTTGCGGTTTATCTTGCATGGACCATCTGTGTTGATGGCTTAGGTTCCGTGATAATTTGGGTTACCCTGGACTCTCGAGTCTAGCAAGGCCGTTTCCCATACAGATTTCTTCACTGGTGTTGGTGGTAATATCAACTTATTATATCTTCGAGGAGGTCAAAACCTCTCCACATTTGTGGGGTCTGCCTTTTTGCTTTTACACTCAATTGTAGGTCTTCATTTCATGCACCTTAGATTATCACACCCAGATTGACACTCTGTCTCTTCTGGTTTCTAATGCCCATAATGGTCTGTGGGGCATCCGCCTTGATAGTAATGTCCTTGATTCCACAATCTTGGTTGTACTCAATTCTACTTGTCTCGTTCCAATATTGTTATCTCTACTCCGCACTCTTGTAGTCTCTTGCATGGTTCTTATAATTCATCTCTCGGCTTCATACAACCAAGCCCTTGTATGACCTTCTATTTCATTTATCTGAGTTGACTCGGGAGTTCTTCTTCATTTGATTGTACTTATGGTCAAAATTATCTCCACATCTTTACTTCTTCGCCTATTAGTTCTTCGGATGGTTAACAAGGGTTACTAGGACGCCCACCCGAGTATAATACTTGATTCAAGGTCCGAGTCCTTTGTCTCGTGTTGAAAACTCTTCAAGTCTGCTACCGATTTATCATGAGGCGATAATCGCTTCAAGATATCACAACTAAAGGATATAATATATCCTTTAGGATACTAACATACTACACATTTACATATATATATAACATACATTAATACTCATCATAATAAGTCTATATTCTAACTCATATCGATCCAAGTTGTAGAGATCCACGGATAGCGATGGTGGTCCAACGTACTACTAACCCAACAACCCGACTATGCGCGCGTATGAAAACATAAATCCGTTTTGAAAATTTTAGACCCCTTTCCGGTTCTAGTTATTTTATACATTTGGTCTTTCAAAAGATTTCAAGTGCCATTGTTGCCAACTCAGAGCTCTGATACCATATTGTAACACCCCAAATTCTGAGATTTCGGGGAGCTATTGGTTAGGACCTCACAATGGGTCCCGACCTTAGTTTGACAACAATTTTACTTGGATCTTACAACAAGGCACAAAAGTATTTAAAACATTTGAAAACTTTAAACAATATATACATGGAGAATGTATCAGCCTTATAAGAAAAGATACTAAAACGACGCATATGAAGAACAGAAGACATTCCCGTCCCCAACTAAATGAGTACGTGGACCCGGCTGACCATTTCCTCCGGATCTCTCTACAACTGTCTTAACCTGCAAGACATCTACAAGCGGTATAAAACCGTTAGCTAACATTCTATGCATAACGATAAAGGTAAAAACACAAACACACAACATACACAATCAACATGCAACACTCAATCCTTTTATTATCTTTAATTAGGTGATAGGTTATTACTAATGATACTTATTTTGTGACACGAGGGATTCCCAAACCTCGCCCCTGTCCCCGTTTACCAACGCGGAATGGTACTAATGCATCTGACCATCTACCTGACTGGGCTGGTCGCAGGGAATCTCCTAGACTCTCGCAAGAGCTAGGCAGATGATGTCACGACCCGTTATCATACACTTGGGTCAATTACGTCAATAACTAAGTCGGCCTAATCCGGTTTCGTTATTTATTATAACTAACAAACACCACTCATACACATTACACTCATACAAGAAGTCAGCTATCTTCCGAGGCAGCTCTAGAAGGTTTCACGAAACAAACAAGGGTTCCCATCAAATTAAAACAAGGAGGGTAAAGTGGTGAGGTTACCCGACAATCACGAACCAACACGCTCACGTGAATGAGAATGAAGGAGGAGAGGTATTCACTGTCGTAGAGGGGCACCGGCGGTAAGGAGGACACGCACCGGCGGCTCGGGCACAACCGCACCCACGGCTTAGCAAATCCGCACCTGCGGCTCCTAGGCCCGCACCCGTGGCTCGACGCCTCCGCCCCCGCGGTTTGGTTCCAAAAACACATCGAAGCCTTATTTTCTCTTTGTGTTAATGTCTACTGCTGGTTGCGAGTTTGGGGAAAGCTGTTATAATCGACCCGGTGCAGATGGTGATTCGCGAGAGGCAGGAAGGGACTCGTCCTAGTGTTGTTGTCGCCGACATACCGTGGTGCAGGATGGCTCGTGAGACCGTTGTCTAGGCCGGTGGAAACAAGGGAGGAGAAGAACTCTCTTTGGCGGTTGGCTCGCAAACGGAGGACGCTTCTTTCTACGACAAAGTCCAAATGTCGGCCACCGCTGCTTGTCGTCGGAAGGAAGTCGGCCGCTCCTGCTATTGTCCATGGGAGGATGAAGAAGGGAGGATTTCTAGGGTTTATGTAAAAGAGGAGTTATGGCAAGAAGGGAGGAGGGTTGAGTTCTTGGATCCAGCCTTGCTGGGCCCGGAATGGAGTCCTCGTGGACCTCGCAAGCTTGCATTCATAAAGACCCGGACTGTAAGTCCTAAAGATTAAAGAAGGTAGATACACTTGTGTAATTTATGTGAGTAAGGTTCTCGCATAAAACGATAAAAAGATCAAAGAGTAAGAATCCGGTGTCACATAGAAATATAGTAAGTCGGGAAAAAGTCCAAAACCGGTCAAGGTTCGATTCTTCTCAAAATTACCCGGAAATTAAATTTTCGTATGTTACATCAGTTCCCCCTTAAAATAGGTTTCGTCCCGAAATTTATAAGAAGACAACATAAAGTCGGAGTCCATACAAAAGAAATAAAGTGCCGGAAAAAGTCACAAACGGTCAAGTTCTGATTTGTTTCTAAAATAACCGTAAGCAAAATTTTCGGGTATTACATCAGTACCCCCTAAAAAATAATTTTCCTCCCGAAACTCAGAATACGACAATCATAAGATCAACATTAAAGCACCAGTCTGAGGTGTCTAATCACTACGCCAAAAGTCTCGCCGTTTCTACATACAAGTACCCCTCTCATCATATGTCTCCAACAAAACACACATCACTTACTAAGCACCCACGCATGAAACAAATAAGTAAACAAACAACATCACTCCGATACAAGGCCGAGCACTAACTTGTCGTTCCCGAGGTGGCAACTATGTCTACATCGATCTCTGAATGGTTACGTCTCATACTATCCACAATATCTCAGGTTGTCTCATCGGCTTATTATCCAACTATTGGCTCCAAAATATTTACATGTACTTACATCACACGCGCCTTCCAATACATTCTAGAATAGCTACCGGATACCGCACCGATATCCTCTGGCTCAACGGTCCAGTCCTCGTAACTGACGACCTATCTCGAGTCTGATTTGTATCCCCCCCAATGGGGTCCATGGAAAACTGGAAATCCACTCTCTAATATAGTTATGACTGCTAGACCATCGATCATTTTCCAATCTACTTAAAAATCTTCAGAGGTTGTCTTTCATAAGCCGCCTCCAAGTCCTTTGATGACTCTATTGCTGTTACTATACAACTTCCTTACTCTTGTTGCAACCACTTACTTCCAGTCTTCTGAAAGGTTCTGACTACACACTCGGGGACAAAGGTCTTAGACATCCACCGGCACTTTACCAAGTGCCTATTGCTCTTCGTATCACGACTCACTTGGTCTTGTCTCTTAATATGACTCAGTCATCTTGTTCCTCAATTAAGGAATCATCACTTATACCTTTTTGGGTCTAAAACTTGAGACAGCTAAATAATCAAATCTAGTGGTCATTCTCTGCGTTCACTTGGCGTTATCCTATTATTTATAGATTTTTTAAAATATCATAAACTCAACCTCAAGCTTCTTACGCATTTTCCAAGATCTTAAGTGACATAGAATATGTCCGGAATGATGGTATTAGACACAAGGTGATCTCACATCACCGTTATTCGATCATAACTACTCAAAAAATGTTAACACACCATAAGCATTGCACTCTCTTATCTAGCATGTTTATCCGACCGATAATATCCTTCTGACTTAAAACGCAACTCGGAACCGTTCCGATATAACATTACATGTAAACTCTACTCCGAGATTATGCTTTCTTTATGCACGGTTACTGGGTTGCAAGTATACTCATGTCGCTTTTTTCCTTATATGTCTTTCGACTTAGTATGATAATTACTCACCTTGAGCTTTCTAGAGTACTCCCTTAGGTATTAAGTTCCAAAACCACTCGTCTATCGACAAGTGATGAAGTCGTCATGCTTCACTTGGATCCATAATAGGTTACCACTCTCTTTTTTAACCTCGTTGTGTACATACTTTCCTGTCTACCTTCCTAGTGATACAGTTCCCCTACAAAAATTTACAGTTAATCCGCGTAGCCTATCTCAGGTTCCTTCCAAACTAAATGCATTTCTCCAACTATCATCGTCTTAAACTCGACATGTCATCTTTCTGTACCATTGAGCTTCCTGCTTTGTTGGTTATGGCGTCTTCCGTGAGTCTAAAACGATAAAAATAACCTTTTTTCTTACTCTTTTAATTCTTTTGACACGGATTCATACTCTCTAACTCAAACCCGAGTCTGCTGTAACACCCCGAATCCGCGGGACTCGGGATGCTACAGGTTGGGACCTCACAATGGGTCCTGACCCTTAGCTTGACAACGATTTCACCGGATCTTGCAACAAGGCACAAATAAAGGCCAAAACCGAAATACATTTTTATGCAATAAAAGAAAAACCCGAAAGAATACAACTAATGACTTCAGCCGAGGTACAACTCAAACCAAACGCCAAACAAGCGGCACACAACACGTAATAACCGAAACACAAAAACACAAGACAACTCCAACTCAAAACCCTTCCTAAAATGTACGGACCCCGGCTGCCCACCCTTCCGGATATCTCGGAGCATGCCTAACCTGCAAGGCAAACTACAACATTCGGTATAAAACCGTTAGCTCACATTCGAAGCATTAGAATTAAAGGGAAAGGCATAAACACAATTAATTCAACATAGTCACACAACATACTCAAAGCACACAAATCCGGTTTATTATCTTTATTTATTAAGTCATATCCCGTTCTAGTTCAACTTCTTTTGTGACACTAGAATCCTCTGAAACTCGCCTCGGTCCCTTCTTCCGGCAATGGAACGGTCGGATGCCTCCGACCGTCTAACTAGCACGGGCCAGTCGCCGAGATCCCCCTAGCTCTCACGGGGAGCCAGGCAGTGATGTCACCGCCCGTTATCATACACTTGGGCCAAATAATATAAAGGTCGGTAATTCTATTTCCGATTTAGTTGTTATAAACAGTAAAATAATAAACACACACCACCCAACACACAATAATGCTAATACAAAGAATACGACCTAAGTAAGTCTGAAGACTTACCTCGTCACCACACTCAACTCACAACACTCTCGCTTCCTTAGAAGAGGAAGCCCATAACCTGCTCACAAGAAGATAACTATATCAATAACAACCCACTCACAATAGAAGTCTTAGACTTCTATACAAATGATCTACGCAAGACCATTTGACTCTCAATTCTAGGACCGCATCCTAGAATCCCTCATGCTCACATCACACTCAACACAAGCTAGAAGTCCTAAGACTTCTAAACCCTCGGATCTCGCAAGATCATAACTCACAACGCAACTAGGATAAGCCAAACCTAACTCCAAAATCCACAAGATCATACAACCCCACCTCTAGCCTCAAAACGCTCACAAGATCAACCATATAACTTAAATCCTTATAACAACCTCACAAGATAACCAACACCTCAAGCTTAGAATCAACATCAATCCATCAAACAATATCAAATCCTCGAAACTCTCCTAAGGTCCATAACCACTACTTGGTATTATCTCTAAGTTATTCTAGATCCATCCTAGCATGATACTAAAACTTAACATAACTAGATCGAGGGGAAAGAATACTCACACGACGTCAAAAGACGGAAGTCGTTCAACGGATGTCGACTTGGATTCGTTAGGCCTTTATCGGGGCGCTTCCGAACCTAACACCAAAACTATACAAATTTAGCTTATACGCTAAATTTGATTGTAATATATATACGATATATTAATTTGAGGTAAAACTCATTTTCAAAAGACAACGTTAAAACTCGTAATTAACCCTTCCCGGGCAAAATATGAAATTCTAGAAACTTGGTCATAAAACTTTGAGCCATAAACCGAATGTAATCCAACAAGGGCATAATATATAGTATAGATAAAGATAAGAATATCCCCGCAATTCAAATCCGAGTTTAAAATCGACAAATACATTTTTAGGGCAAATGTGAGCAATATCATAAACTTGGGTCATATTCTGAATATATAAAACCTTGGGCATTTTCTGTAAATATACAAATAGGGGCACTTCTGCAACTTCACAAAAGTTGGGTCAATTTTGCAAATATAAAATATGTGTTATAATTTGTAATTTCATCAAAACAGTTTAAGCCCCGATTAAAATAGGGTAAGAGCTTGTTGGGAGCAACAGACGGCGGCAGAGGAACTCAGCCATGGCGGATCCGGGTGAGGCGAAGCAGACCGGGGCAGGTTGCGCAGGCGTTGGCGGCTCTCCCGGTGGTGGGGAGCGCAGGCTGAGCTCCGGCGAAGGGAAAGCAGTGGAAAGTCAGGGCAAGCAAGGGTTCTCTCTCCGGCGGTCTTGTTGGCAATCCCGACGGCCTTGGCTTCTCTTCCCGGTGGTGTGGCGGTGGAAGGACTGTGCAGGGACTCCACAGCGAGGAGCGATCAGGCAAGGCAAGGAAGGCTCCAACAGGCGAAGGCGGTGGTGAGCGATGGTTGTCCCAAGGCCAGTGAGATCTAACCAAGGTGGTAGTGGTTCCGTGGTTGTTGGTCCACTGCATCGGCAATAGGCTCGAAGGGTTACGGCTGGAGGAGAGGTCGCGAGATGGTCCGGCAAGGAGAAGCGGGGCTGAAGTTTTTCGATCTAGCAACGAAGATAACAGGCGGTTGGCTTCATCCAGAGGAAATCGAATGCTAAGATGGATAGGGAGGTATCTGGGGAGTTGCAGGGTGCTGCTGAAGGGAGGAGGAAGAGGTGAGGCTTCGAAGGAGAGGAGATGCACGAGTGGGGAGATGAAGCAGAGGTTGGAGTGAGAGTGACAATGAGAGGGAAAGAGGATGGCGTGCAGACTTGGCTAAGGTTGGAACGAGGGGTCGACGCAGAGGTGTCCATCATCACACGCTGACAGAGATGGATAATGAAGAAAAGAAAAGAGAGAAAACAAAAACAATAAATTAACATAAAAGGGAAAAAGTAATAGTATAACTCGATTAAAAATGTTCGGAACGGGATTTTTGAATCGGAAAACTTTTCCGACTTCTCCGAAAATAATACTACGGATATACGGAAATGCATCCAAAATAATAATATACTCCGGAAAGATATTTCGTGTCGTAAAATACTTTTAATAAAAATATATAAGCCATTAAATGTCGATAAAAACCGCAAGAATAAAAACGCAACACGCCTAAATTTTGGGGCGTTACATTAGATCCCCCTAAAAACAAGTTTCGTCCCGAAACTTGCTATGCGTCGAACTTCTTAAGCCTTAAGGCCGAGGTAGCAACTCTCAAACTAAGAAGGCTTAAGCCTTCTAATCTATACCCGCCATCTATTGAAACTATCCCATCAAGTCTAACAGATCATACAACACATTCTCACACGGGGTACAACTACATATAACACTTACACACGCACATAACTCGATCAAAGAAAGAACTAGGTCAACACGTCGATTCTATCGATGCTACTAGTGCAACGTAAAACTCAACCTCCTACTCGGGTCTTTCTCACTACAACATTTCCATTATGTTTCTTCTTTGCTTGTCTCTAACAAAGAAGGTCGAACTTCCAATCTACATTATTGGCTCTGGTTCTTGTCACACCAACTTTGAGGTTACATTTCCTCAGTTCTTGTTGCAAGTTCCAAGTAATGAAGAAAACGCTTTACTTCATACTGCTACTACTAACGAGACGCGGATGATAACATCTTTACCTCGTTCCTCAAAACTCAATCAAGACCATGTCTTGGAGAATCACTTGCACACTTCAAACCCATCATACCTCGAGGAAATTCCAAAACAATTGCACCAAAGAATCTCCTCTTAACTATCAACAACTCCATTGTCAATTCTTCGTCCCATTCAACGCTTCATTTTCATCCGGAGGTTACCATAAATGGTGTTGCACAACTTGTCTCTTCACAGATCTGGTAATGCTCAACACATCTAAGAAAACTTGTAACTCATTCCATATCTTTCGGGGTTTGCCATCCCGAGACAACTTGTCATACGACCCCTCTCTTTTTCAAGAGTAGACCTAAAATATCTTATCACTAAGTTCTTGCAATTCCTCCTTCATTTGCTTCCATAACTCATGTCTCTGCACAAATATTATTCCATACGGCGCCTTAGACATCGGAATTAAACCAAGCTCGACCTTAGTGGAAAATTCCACATTCTAACGTATTGAAATCCGTGATTTCTCAATTTTCATCTTTTCTCTTTCCGTCACATATCGTAATAACCGACACAATCTTCTTTTAGCACTTTACAAGTTGCCATGACACAATTGGTCTACCTCGATCTATTGAGGTGACGTCTTTTAAACAAGTGTATTGTTCCATTAGTAGCTACAATGTCGACCGTCCTTTTACAAAGATACTTCATCTCCTGAACTCGTGGGAATTGCTCAAATTTTCCGATTCTTAAAGCCTTGGTTAAGCAATACTTCATCTTAATCCCTCTTCTCACTTCAAAGGAATGACGCTAGTAACCTCTTTTGATCTCTAGCATGTGTTCAGTCACAAAGGTCTTAACTACAAGACTCAATCATGCCATATAACCAATCGATACAATCTCCTTCACTTCTTCTGACATCCCAACATATGGGAGGAACTCCTCGTATTCTACATCAGCTCTCACTACATACATCCTCTCTTCAAGTAGGTGTAGAAATTTACACTTGGTTTTCTTATGTCACGTCAAACGACTGTAGAGGCTCTAACCTTGATCTTTCATGTACTTTTTGTACGTCCCATATCGACATCAAACTTCAAAACTTCGTTCTTCTCTTACTCTTGTTGGTCACCTTATGTATCTCTTAATATCCCATGAACAACTTCACAAGCGTACCAGTATGCTCCGTGGAGAATGCTAGGCCATTTACTCCATCAAAATTCACTAAAATATTCGACTTATTACTTCTTCAAACACTAACATTATACCCTCCAAGCTTGCAGCGTTGCCCTAATCGGTCCTCTCTTTCACGCCATAGCCACCATGACTCTTCCTTGTGAATTTGAAACATCTGACTCAACTTTTGTTCGCGAAAACCTACCATCCATTTCATACCCTACATCGTCTATATACTCCTATTTACGTACCACCTCCATGACACCTTATCTTCTTCTTGATTCACTACTTCCCCCTTTACCGTGGTCAACTTTAAAACCTCTAATACGTGTCGTTCTCCCATATGCCAATTCCTAGACCTACAAATGTAGCATAAGGTTATCCAAATCCCTCTCTAATAGGTCCGCTAGAGTTGCTTGAATTCATTAAACATTATTTGATTTAAGACAAATACCCTTCTGTTGACGTCCTTCCTTACCATATATGATCTACCGCGAATACTTTACGCTCTTGTTACTCTTCTCATCTACACTCATCCATAGACCATCTGCACATGCGCTATCTTGGTTGTCACCAATTACCTTATAAATGACCTTCTCCAATGTCAATGACTTACCATTCTTCTATACTTCCATGTTACCATTCTCATGAAAGCTACCTTTCTAGGGGTACTTTACCTTCAACACCGTTAGTTCTTTCTTCATTTCATGCTTACTATTCTTTATAAGGTAACTATATCTTCTTTGCCTTGTTATTTCATATAACTCCCTTTCATAGGCTTAACCATCCTTCTTTGATGTCCTTCAAGAGCACCTTCAAAAATATTATAGCCCTAGCTAGCATCAACTCGCTTTCCTCTTGGTTGGTATCTTAAGTCTCTCGATCGAAGCTCCTTGTTTCATCTTTCATCTTCTTGAGATCATCATCTATACACACTTCCTCCTCCTTAGTGTTGCTCATTCTCATCTCAATGACGGAAAACGATTGACTCCACAAGAAAATTCTACTATGTGAACTTCCACCAAGTGGTCCTCCTCGAATTTCTCGTATGTCTGAAGATGTCTCCTGCTAGGATCTCGCAAAACCGTCACTTCCCTTTCTCGTTCCTCTATAAGCTTAACTTATATATCTCATAATCTCCGCAATAGTTCGGTCACACTTCACGTCATGACTCCCATGCTTAGGAGTGCCTATGGAACACTTACCTTAATTGGAACACCACCTTTAACTTCGCTAGAATGTACCCATCTCCTCCTCGATTTGCATCTTTAGTTGTTCACGCGTCTTCTTGAAGAGAACTAAGTTCGTTACATCTTATAGGTCTCGTCGTCTTCCAACATGGCTTCTTTGGAACCACTTCCGCACATTAATGTTACTCTCTTTACTTGTATGGCTTCCATCTCGATTTCTCTTAAGTTGACTCAAAGTTCCCTTCTATTTGTTCATCCTTGCCGCTAATGTCCTCTTTAACTTTCAAATGGTTTCTTTGACGTCCCCAAAAGGAGTCCGATGAATCGCCAGGGTGTTCGCCAGAATGTGATGCTCGACTCGGTACTTGAGCATACTCATGGTATATATACTATCCCAATCCCAAAAAGGCGTTTGTCCAATGGAGATGATAGCTTCCTATCATCCTAACTATAAGGCCAACTACTACAAATATAATACTAGCATACCATATGTGTATGTATATATAACTATATATATAAGTCTTGTGTTCACATTACTACTAATATATCACATCCGGAAATCCAAAACAACAATACAAGGTCCAAACATGTACTATAATCCACATATATTCACTGTATATATAAATCAAGTCATCATGCAACTACAATCCACATATACTATACACACCAACATATTGATGACATGAATTATGTATCATCATATTCATGCATATTGCAGCACATTATCTCTATTTACTTTGCATTTAGAGGGATTTTGCATAACTTTTATGTTCTATTCAATCAATTGTCGGAAATAGAGGTCTACACGAGATTTTGATGAATTGCAGGTAAATAGAGTTGAATTGGAAGCAAAAATAGAGCAAGAAGCATCTAAGGGTGTTAAGGAAGCTAAAGGAGTTTTAGAAGGATCACAAAGACCTAAGGAATTGCTAAGGAGAAGCATAGAAGACGAACCAAAGGAAGAGCACTTTCTGTTGAAGAAAATCGTGCCAATGTATATATAAATCGGATGATTTTTACACCTTGAAAATCGAACGATTTTGCACCAAAATCGACTGGGTCGATTTTCTTCACGATTCGGCCAAATAAAAAGACGACATAAAGCCCAATTAATTTGGGCTAGATGAGAGTTTTGCCAAACGGCCCATCTGCAAGAAACTATAGAAGAGAACCCTACGAACGAAGACGGGGGGGTCGCACCAGATAATCTTTACACGTTTGGAAGAAATCAAGGATTCTTGGAGAGAGATTGAAGAGCTCTTGCCGGAAGGTCATTCTTGATCTTTGATTGTGAGATTTCTCTGTCCCATTGTCTTGTTTGTGGTTGGTGAACACGATATTGAGTTGTTGTGAGATACATTGAACAGAAGTGACGATTGTTTCACAGATTTGAAAGTTATAGAATTTTTCGTTCAAGATTTGGTTTCTTTACGATATCTTTTTCAATAATTAATTCGATTCGATTTTGAAAATGATTGGCTAAAAACCTTGTGATTCTGGGGAGAATAGTTGATGATTAAGGCTTAGATGATGACAGACTGAACTCATTCAAACATTAGGATCCTGAGAATTTAGATTTTAGTTTTGCGACAAACAGATAAATCGGGCTGTTCTTGAATAAAATCGACCGATTTTTCTTATGAACAGGGCGATTTATCCTTCTGACGAACTTTAATTGAATCAATCTTTAATCAAAACTAATCCTTGCCTAAATCCCACTCTTGATTAACCTTTTTACCCTCTAATTGAATGTTTGAATGCACCCCAACCCTGTTTCTACATTTAATAGATTAAAATTGCAAGATTTGGGTAATAAAGTGACTCAACATCCTTTATTAAGATCTTAAGTGTGCTTTCTATCCATACTTTGGAGAGTCATATCCTGGAGTTTTAGATAGTTAGTTTGAACATAATTCTTATCTTTAGACCTTTCTATATTGCAGCCTCAACAACCCTTATAGAGAGAATCTATAGATTAGTTATATAGGTTTCGGAACTTCGTCGTACGAAACCTACCTTTGAACATTTAATCTTGGCAATATAAATTCTGTCCTATACCTATAAAAGTGTCTTGAATCGAAAGCCTAAATCGGATACTTGAATCCTTGGAGTCATTTCTCTCTTTATCACATCACAAAAGTTTTTATACTTTCGCTAGATAATTGAAATTGGAAACTTTCTCACCAAATCCCTGAGTTCGACTCTGGAATTCTTACCTTTCTACAGCCGATCCGTACACTGCGGGTTCGCTTTGCTTTTGAGTTCTAGATATAAATATTAAGACTTTGACGCACACCCTTTTGAGCGAACAAGTTTTTGGCGCCGTTGCCGGGGATTTGGTCTAGATCAAATCCGGTTTTCGGTTGTCTAGCTTGAGAGCTCTTGCTCTTGTGATTTGATTTGTCTATTTGAGTGATCTTCGCAGGTTCTTTAGGTATATGCGAAGGACTAGATCCACTAAAGATCTAATTCCTTTCGACCCCGAATTAGAAAGAACTTTGAGGAGAAAGTTGAAGGAGAAGAAAATGGCTGAAAACGATGAGAGAAACTACAAGGCTGAACTGAACGAAGCTCAACGCCAACTCCAGTTGAGTGAGAAAGCTCGAAAGGAAGCTGAAATAAGTCATCAATTTCAGATTGATGAACTAAGAGCTATGATGTTGGACATGAAGTTGGAGTTGAACGACTCCAAGAAGAAGAAGAAAGTCAAGACACCAACTAAGTCCATTCGAGATGACTCGTCCGATGATGACGAGATTGATCCGGATATGCCGGAACTTGAAGAGATTGATCCATCACTTCGTCCTAACCGAAACACTCCAACACCTAAGTTCGCCCCTCGCGTTACGACTAGGAATGTTAGAGCTGTCAATAACGAAGATAGACCCCGAACTTTGGGGCAACGGATGGATCCAATTCAGCAACCGCGCCGTCTAGGTGTGGATTTCGGAGCTGAAGACATCCAGGAGTTTAGCTTCTCACCACAAGTCATTACTATGGTTCGCCAAAGTCAATATGGCGGCGCAAGTACCGAATCTCCGCATCAAGACTTGCAGAATTTTGAGATTCTTATGGAGACTATGAAGCCAAAGAAGGCTACTACAAGCAACTACAAGATCAAGCCGTTCTTCTTCTCTTTGAAGGACAAGGCTCTAGCTTGGTACCAAACACTTCCAGCTGCGAAGTTAGCTACATGGGAGGAATTATCTTCGGAATTCCTCACCAAGTTCTTTCCGCCATCCAAAACGGCGGAATTGAGAGGTAAAATAAATGCTTTTTCTATGAAACCTAACGAAAGCTTGTTTCAATCTTGGGAAAGGTTTCAAGATCTCTTGTTGGATTGCCCACACCATGGCATTTCCAAGCTGGAATTATTGGAGATCTACTACAAAGGGTTGGATGTGGAGACACAATTCAACCTCCAATCTCTATCTTGCGGCACATTCATGGATATGAGAGAGGATGACGCTTGGGACTTCATTGAGAAGCAAGCCCAAGTGATTGAGAAGTATTCCCACCGGAAGGTGGAATCAAGTAGCCGGAATCAAGGCGATCCGGGAGCCAAGTTGAATCAAGCGGCTCAAACACAAATATTCTCCCTCAAAGATGACATCAAAGAATTGAGGGAAGTGCTCAAAACGAGTCTTCAAAAGACTAAAGAGCAAGAAGCCAACTACATGGGGCGAGACAACAATCAAAGGAATGATAACCGGAATTCCAATTGGAGTAACAACAACAATAACAACCGAAACTCCAATTGGAACAACAACAACAATAGGAACTCGAATAACAACAATTGGAGGTCAAATCAGCAAGGTTCAGGTAATCCTTACTCATATGCTGAAAAGGCTCTAACACCTCCATCTTCTTCTACTCCTTCTACAAGCCAGGAACAATCAAGCGGATCAAACAAACCGGATCCCATGTTAGAAACGATCCTAGGCAAGCTACAAGGATTAGAGAGTTACATAACTTCGGTTGACAAAGCTCACAAAGCTTTAGAAAACCAAGTATTCAACAAGGCCGGAGAAGTTCCAAGAGATCAAGGGAAGCTTCCCGGAAAGACAGAAGATAACCCAAAGGGAAGGGTTATGGCTATAACTACTAGGAGCGGGAAGACAACCGCTGACCCTCAACCTAAAGTAGTTGATACCCCCACAAAAGAAGGAGAGGCAAAAGAGAAGGAGGAAGTCTATGTTCCTCCTCCCGCTTACAAACCACCTCTACCTTTTCCTCAATCTAGAGCGCGAGCACGCCTAGATAAACATTTCGGTAAGTTTGTTGAACTTATGAGTAAGCTCCATATTAACATACCTTTTATGGATGCGATTTTAGGTATGCCGGCCTACGGGAAATTCCTCAAGGAGATCCTCTCCAACAAGAGGAAGTTGGAAGATATAGGAGAAGTCAAGATGAGTATGGAGTCATCCGAACTCATCATGACTATGACAGAGAATATGCCACCCAAACTCCGCGATCCAGGATCCTTTTGCATACCCATCACTTTGGGAGAAGCTACCTACGATGCTCTTTGTGACCTTGGAGCAAGTGTGAGTATTATACCTCTAGCTCTATGCAAGGTAGTTGGTCTAGGAGAGCCTAGACCGGTGAAGATCACACTCTACATGGCTGATCGTTCCACCACTAAGCCGGTGGGAATATTAGAAGACATTCCGGTAAAGCTAGGTAAGTTTTACATACCTATAGATTTTGTCGTTCTTGACATACCTGCAGATTACCCGGTTCCCATCATCCTTGGGAGACCATTCCTAGCCACATCTGGATGCATGGTAGATTGCAAGAACGGCCAGCTATCCTTCCACATCGGTGAAGAAAAGATAGAGTTCATACTACCTTCCTTAATCAAGGAGCCAGCCTTGAAAGATGACGTTTTTGAAATTGTTGAGGAAGAAGAGTCTAGAGAGATAGTAAGTTCGATCTTGATGAAAGACCCTCTTCAAAAGGTCCTTAGCATGAGCATCATGGAGGAAGGGGTAGAACATGACTGCAATGAGGACGTGAAAGCATTAAATGCTGTGGAGGAAGAGCTAGAAGCAAAAATTGAAGAGCTAGAGTGGACTCCGGAAACTGTGAAGAAAATCGACCTGTCAGAAATAAATCGTCCGATTTCTAAAGATTCAGCACGATTTTTTTCAACAGAAACTAAAATCGACCTACCAGAAATAAATCGTCCGATTTATGAAGAGGTAGCACGATTTTTTCCGGCAGAAACTAAAATTGACCTGACGCCAATAAATCGCCCGATTCATAAAGAGGAAGCACGATTTTTTCCAACAGAAAGAAAAATCGTGCAGAAGATCGACCGATTTATTATAGAAGGGGTCGATTCACTGAGTGATTCTATGGATTCTCGGGACTTCACCGCAGCCGCTTCCGAATCTAATGATGAAGTACCCCCACCTATAGAGACATCTCCCACAACATCCGAAAGCCACGATTCATCACCAACCAAGGTACCTCCATCATTAGAATTGAAGCAACTTCCCGCACATTTAAGGTACGCATTTCTTGGCACTAATTCCACATACCCAGTTATAGTCAATGCAAATTTGAATGATGACGAATTAGAGAAACTCATGCATGTTTTGAAGCAACATAGGAGAGCACTAGGTTACACCATTGATGATTTAGTAGGAATAAAGCCCTCTCTATGTATGCACAAAATATTAATGGAAGAGGATTACAAACCTTCACGCCAACCTCAAAGACGGTTAAACCCGGCAATGAAGGAGGTCGTGAAGAAAGAAATCCTTAAGCTACTTGATGCAGGTATCATCTTCCCGATTTCTTATAGCAAATGGGTGAGTCCGGTGCAAGTAGTACCCAAGAAAGGAGGCATTACCGTTGTTGCAAACAAGAAATACGAACTCATCCCTACACGGACAGTTACAGGGTGGCGAATGTGCATCGACTACCGCAAACTGAACGTGGCCACAAGGAAGGACCACTTCCCCCTTCCTTTCATCGATCAAATGTTGGAAAGGTTAGCCCAACATGCCTACTTTTGTTATTTAGATGGATACAGTGGTTTCTTTCAGATACCAATTCATCCGGATGATCAAGAGAAGACAACCTTTACGTGCCCATGGGGTACGTTCGCTTATAGAAGAATGCCGTTCGGTTTATGCAACGCTCCAGCCACCTTCCAAAGGTGTATGATGGCAATCTTCTCCGAATACGTAGAGAATATCATGGAAGTCTTCATGGACGACTTTTCGGTATATGGTTCTTCCTTTGATAACTGTCTCTATAACCTTTCACTAGTTCTTAAGAGATGTGAGGACACTAACTTAGTCTTGAATTGGGAAAAGTGTCACTTCATGGTCACCGAAGGAATTGTGTTAGGTCACTTAGTGTCACAAAGGGGAATAGAGGTAGATCGATCAAAGATAGAAACCATTGAGAAGTTACCTCCCCCTTCATCAGTAAAAGGAATTAGAAGCTTCTTAGGACATGCAGGCTTCTATAGGAGATTCATAAAGGATTTTTCTAAGATTTCAAAACCTTTGACTAATCTTTTGATGAAGGATGCAACTTTCGAATTCTCGAAAGATTGCTTAGATGCTTTTTGCAGGATCAAAGAAGCTTTGATTTCGGCACCAATCATTCAACCACCCGATTGGACTCTTCCTTTCGAGGTCATGTGCGACGCAAGCGATGTCGCTATAGGAGCCGTTCTTGGACAGAAGAAAGATGGTCGCACTCATGCCATCTACTACGCTAGAAAAACGCTAGATGAGGCTCAATACAACTACGCAACTACGGAAAAGGAACTTTTAGCCGTAGTATATGCATTTGAGAAATTTCGTTCCTATCTTGTAGGTGCGAAAGTAATAGTCTATACGGACCACTCCGCCATCCGATACTTATTCACGAAGAAGGATGCGAAGCCAAGGCTTCTACGATGGATCTTACTCTTACAAGAGTTTGATTTAGAGATCCGTGATAAGAAAGGATCGGAGAACTCCGTCGCCGACCACCTTAGTCGTCTTCCGCAACTCACCGGCGACTCGGATGAGCTTCCGATAGACGACTCCTTCCCTGACGAGCAGCTGCACGAGATTGAAGAGTGTCTTCAACACATATCACAAGGTAATGACCCATGGTTTGCTGACATTGTAAATTACCTTGTTTGTCAGGAGATTCCACCCGGATTTTCATATGCTCAAAAGAAGAAGTTCTTGAGAGACGTCCGGCATTTTTATTGGAATGAACCTCTTCTATTCAAAAGAGGTCCAGATGGCATCTACAGGAGATGTATTCCCGAGGATGAGATAGATAGTGTCATCCGACACTGCCATTCTCTACCATGTGGCGGACATGCTAGTTCCCACAAGACTTGTGCTAAGGTACTTCGCTCCGGCTTTTATTGGCCTACACTTTTCAAGGATGTGCAAAAGTTTGTTGTTTCTTGTGATGCTTGTCAAAGGACAGGTAATATATCCAGGAGGAATGAGATGCCTCTCAACAACATTCAAGAAGTAGAGATCTTTGATGTATGGGGCATCGACTTTATGGGACCTCTCCCATCTTCATGCGGCAACCAGTATATACTTCTTGCCGTAGACTATGTCTCAAGATGGGTGGAGGCAATCGCTTCTCCTACCAATGATGCAATGGTAGTGGTGAAGTTCCTCAACAAAACGATCTTCCCAAGGTTCGGAACCCCCCGAACCATCATTAGTGACGGAGGAACGCATTTCACAGCCCGTCGATTTGAGACTCTATTAGCTAAGTATGGGGTGACCCATAAAATAGCTACACCTTACCATCCGCAAACCAGCGGACAAGTCGAGATATCAAATAGAGAGATTAAAGGGATTTTAGAGAAGACCGTCTCTAAAACGAGGAAAGATTGGTCAATGAAGCTTGACGATGCACTATGGGCATATAGGACAGCTTTCAAGACACCAATAGGTACGACTCCCTATAATCTCATTTATGGTAAATCATGTCATCTTCCTGTAGAGCTAGAACACAAAGCTTATTGGGCTATCAAGTGGCTAAACTTCGACATGAAAGAAGCCGGAGAGAAACGGCTCTTAGACATCAATGAGCTAGATGAGCTCCAACTGAACGCGTATGAGAACGCAAAGATTTACAAGGAACGGACAAAGCGCTGGCATGACAAGCACATCATCCCGAAAGACTTGAAGGAAGGAGACCAAGTCCTCCTATTCAACTCAAGGTTGCGTCTATTTCTAGGTAAGCTCAAATCCCGTTGGACAGGACCTTTTGTGATTAAGAGAATTTTCCCCCATGGTGCAGTTGAAGTATGGGGTGAACAAAGCGGAAGTTTTAAGGTTAATGGCCAACGGTTGAAGAAATACACACCGGAAGCTCCAGTCGAGGAGATAGCTCCTATCCTCCTCCATTGAACACAACATCATACACCGTCCAGCTAAAGACGATAAATAAAGCGCTTCTTGGGAGGCAACCCAATGATAGTATAGTTTTCCCTTCTTCCCCTCATTTAGTTAGAATAGATTAATTGCTTTGTTTCTTTATTTGTTCGTTTTTATATGTTCCTCGATGCACTCTTGGTTTGTCGTGTCATTAATCGCAGGAAACTAGGCTCGAATGTGAGAGATTCACGGAGAATGGAGCACAATTAAGTTATATCTTCGAGATTCAAGAAAAACAAGGAAGAAAATCGACCTACCATAAGAAGATCGTCCGATTCCGTAACAGAGCAAGACGATTTTTCACAACAGAAACAAAAATCGACCTGGAGATCGACCTGCCAAAATAAATCGTCCGATTTTCTTCGATCAGAGAGAAAAATCGCCCCGACAAATAAATCGACCAGAAAAATCGGCCGATTTTCTTCAGAAATTGTCGACCCTATATAAGGACTTCACACTCGATCTTCTTCATTCACACACCTTCAACTCGCGATTCCCCTCTCTCAAGAACACCGAAAAATCGCCACACCCTCAAATCATCATTCCTTAACCATTTCAAGAGATTATTGGCTCCAAACTGAAGCATTTTCAACAAGGAACACGGATCTAACAACAACACGCACGGCAATCGACTGCTCCATAAGGAATTCAGGTTTTTCTTTCGAAAACCTAAGTTTTCTCACTTGAAATCGAAGTTGCCTAGGAAGTGCTTTGTTGTTGGAATTGATAGAGGAATTTGCTTAGGATTCATTGTAGAGAACTGTGTGTGGTGATAGATTGAACAGAACTTTACAGAATTGAGAGAATCGTTGAAATCGAGAAAAAAATCGACCCAGCCCAGAAAAATCGGTCGATTTTTGCGAAGAACAGGTCGATTTTTAGGACTTAGAATGGATCTTGTCAAGAGGATAACTAGAAACACGGGGAAGAAGAAGGGATCTTCTTCCAAAGCCCCTGCCCCACCTCCACCACCACCAACCAACATCCCTAAACTTCCCCCTCCCCTATCCAAGCATAAGAAACGCTATGAACGCATTATAGATCGCCCATTCACCCCTCCCCGCTACATTGTGCTTGATGACTTAGATTCATTATATGTTCGAGAGGATGTTGATATGATGCTTGATAGAGCAGAGTTGAGACAGTTTGCTACAATCAGGGAAGATGCTTATAGGGAGATCACCCTAGAATTTCTTAGCACGTTTGAGCACGATCCTAGGGAAAGGATGATCACTTTCCGACTCATGAGCCAAGACCACACTTTGTCTATTGATGCTTTTGGCGACTTGTTTGGCTTTTCTTATTCAGATGCAGGCACATTTGCTAGAGGCCTCAATGCTAGTGATTTTTGGGAGGCTATTTCCGTAGGAGAGTACGGAGGAGATAAGTGGAGACCCGGAAACTCCAAGGAGACAAGCATGTACAACCTTTCCTTCAAGGTAGTGCATAGGATACTCAGTGAGAGTTTGTTTGCCCGGACTGAGACTCCGCAGAAGCTCAAGGCTGATGAGCTTTTCATCCTCTACTGCATGACCTCCACCACCATTCCCGACATCTCCACCATGCTTGCTGACTATCTAGGAAAGATAGCCAACAAAGCCAAGGGTGACATATGCGCAGGAGGCTTAGTCACTCATGTGGCTAGGACTCTAGGTTATGACTTCTCGGGATGCACTCTAGCTGAGAGTGCCCTTCCTTTAGGCTCACAGAGGTTGGTGGTCCGACAGGTCTTGATTCCTCGAGGGAGAGGAACTCTTCATGTGCCGATGCCATGGCATAGGGATCCGAAGAAGAAGCCGTCCGAGATCATATGGAAATCCGAATACACCATTCGGAATAAGAGGAACTGGAAGGAGACCTTTGAGGCGATGCTTGAGGAGTTCTCACCTCCTACTTACTATGATGATGATGCAGGTGACTCAGAGGAGGATGAGGATGGAGGACAGGAGACCATGCTCGAGTTTGAGAGCGATACCCACAGCGGGCATGCCACGGACGCCATGGACACTGACACTCATGGAGCAGGACCGAGCAGGACTAGTAGGCAGGATGAGGAGACGGAGGATGACATGCAGCCACCTCGACACTCTTATGCACATGCTCCAGGCCCTAGACGAGGACGCCGAGCTCCACGCCACTTCAGGGAGCTAGTCACTAGCTTCCAGAGCCTCAGCACCGACTACCGTGTCCTCCGCACCGATTATGACACCCTGAACACACAGTTCAGGAACTACAGGGAGGAGACGGACGCTAGGCATTCATCCTATGATGGCCAGATGAGGGATATGTACTACCACCAGTTCGGCCACTTCTACGATCCCTCTGCACCGATGTATCCATATCCACCACCTCCACCACCGACAGAGGATTGAGCTTCCGCTTCTTTTACATTGTAAGTATTTTTCTCCTTCTTATGCTTGATTTTCACATTGGGGACAATGTGGATGTCAAGTATGGGGTGGGGGTACTTACAATACTCTATGTTTCACTTTAGCACTTTATGTACTTTCCACTACTCTTGACAACTTGGCTTGTAATAACTCTTGCACTACTTGCTTTCTATTATGACATTTGCATTTGCATGATCTTTTTCAAAACCTATGAATTTTCAAAAAAATTTTAAGTGCTTCTTATATGGAAATGACCTCTATGATGAGAATTGTGTATATGGATAGGCGAAAAAGATGCTTAGTTATGTTGAAATGTTGATTATAGCATGAATGAAATTGCTTTTGTTGCTTGAATACATGAATAAGTTATATGATTTAGTTGTTTTGATGAGAAAATGAAATAATAGTCGAAGCTATATCACAAGTTCTTTTACATCATTTAAGGATGACTAAGGCAATTCACTTCTTTTCTTTTCTCATATCTTGATCATGCTAACCCCTCAATGAAATATGTAACCCTCCTTTTACCATCCGGGAATTAGGATAGGTGATTGAAAAAGGCATGTTTGATGTGGGAGGGCCAAAGAAAATGTATTGAAAAGTGCAAAATTTCATAAGTTTTGGGGACGTTGAACATGAGGATGAGTAACTCGGCACCATTCACATAGCCGGGTGTTTGTGTCTTGCCAAAGTCCGATTGAACGACAAGTCCTAACGGGATATGGTATGTGCATCAAGGGTTTGAGGCATCTCGAAATTGAGAAACGCCAATCTCCTAGGCTTCGGTTTTTATGCACCGCTGTCCATACTCTCAAAAAGTAAAGTATAATGAAAGCAAAGCTTTCTACATGCGAAGCATGTGCGGTGAAGAAAATTCTTGAAGGTGTTATGTGTTCCTCTTTCCCGGATTAGCACCACAATAACCAAAAAGAACTCCTTCCCTTAATACGTTTCTTGAACCCTTTCTTTGATTAGAAGACCTTGAGACTTTTATGCATGTGTTCAAGACTTAATGGCTTAGATTTGTTTGAATTTGATTGCCTCTACACCTTTATCATGTTCTTTATTTATGCCTTCAAGAAAGAAAAGGGAGTTTATTCATCTTATGGTCATCATTGATACATGCTTTGCCCCTTTTATGCCTTGAAATATCACTTTGAGAGCGATCCAATGAAAAGGAGCACTACCAAAAAGAAAAGTTTTTGAGTTTCATACATACATAATCCATGACATCTTATATTCTGAATTTGAATCTTGCTTAGGGACAAGCAAGAGGCAAGTATGGGGTATTTTGATGACATGAATTATGTATCATCATATTCATGCATATTGCAGCACATTATCTCTATTTACTTTGCATTTAGAGGGATTTTGCATAACTTTTATGTTCTATTCAATCAATTGTCGGAAATAGAGGTCTACACGAGATTTTGATGAATTGCAGGTAAATAGAGTTGAATTGGAAGCAAAAATAGAGCAAGAAGCATCTAAGGGTGTTAAGGAAGCTAAAGGAGTTTTAGAAGGATCACAAAGAGCTAAGGAATTGCTAAGGAGAAGCATAGAAGACGAACCAAAGGAAGAGCACTTTCTGTTGAAGAAAATCGTGCCAATGTATATATAAATCGGACGATTTTTACACCTTGAAAATCGAACGATTTTGCACCAAAATCGACTGGGTCGATTTTCTTCACGATTCGGCCAAATAAAAAGACGACATAAAGCCCAATTAATTTGGGCTAGATGAGAGTTTTGCCAAACGGCCCATCTGCAAGAAACTATAGAAGAGAACCCTACGAACGAAGACGGGGGGGTCGCACCAGATAATCTTTACACGTTTGGAAGAAATCAAGGATTCTTGGAGAGAGATTGAAGAGCTCTTGCCGGAAGGTCATTCTTGATCTTTGATTGTGAGATTTCTCTGTCCCATTGTCTTGTTTGTGGTTGGTGAACACGATATTGAGTTGTTGTGAGATACATTGAACAGAAGTGACGATTGTTTCACAGATTTGAAAGTTATAGAATTTTTCGTTCAAGATTTGGTTTCTTTACGATATCTTTTTCAATAATTAATTCGATTCGATTTTGAAAATGATTGGCTAAAAACCTTGTGATTCTGGGGAGAATAGTTGATGATTAAGGCTTAGATGATGACAGACTGAACTCATTCAAACATTAGGATCCTGAGAATTTAGATTTTAGTTTTGCGACAAACAGATAAATCGGACTGTTCTTGAATAAAATCGGCCGATTTTTCTTATGAACAGGGCGATTTATCCTTCTGACGAACTTTAATTGAATCAATCTTTAATCAAAACTAATCCTTGCCTAAATCCCACTCTTGATTAACCTTTTTACCCTCTAATTGAATGTTTGAATGCACCCCAAACCTGTTTCTACATTTAATAGATTAAAATTGCAACATTTGGGTAATAAAGTGACTCAACATCCTTTATTAAGATCTTAAGTGTGCTTTCTATCCATACTTTGGAGAGTCATATCCTGGAGTTTTAGATAGTTAGTTTGAACATAATTCTTATCTTTAGACCTTTCTATATTGCAGCCTCAACAACCCTTATAGAGAGAATCTATAGATTAGTTATATAGGTTTCGGAACTTCGTCGTACGAAACCTACCTTTGAACATTTAATCTTGGCAATATAAATTCTGTCCTATACCTATAAAAGTGTCTTGAATCGAAAGCCTAAATCGGATACTTGAATCCTTGGAGTCATTTCTCTCTTTATCACATCACAAAAGTTTTTATACTTTCGCAAGATAATTGAAATTGGAAACTTTCTCACCAAATCCCTAAGTTCGACTCTGGAATTCTTACCTTTCTACAGCCGATCCGTACACTGCGGGTTCGCTTTGCTTTTGAGTTCTAGATATAAATATTAAGACTTTGACGCACACCCTTTTGAGCGAACAAGTTTTTTGTATATATATATGTAAATCCAATACACTAAGCTGCCGTGATCCACGGAAGGAGTGGTGGTCCGTAAATTCTACCCCGACTCATGCATGTGATTTTGAAACGAAAATTCAGAACCCGTAGGGGTCTGTTTATTCCTTATTAGGCCTTTAGAAAATTACGAGTGCCATTGTTGTCAACCTAGGGCTCTGATACCACTTTTGTAACACCCCGAATCCGCGGGACTCGGGATGCTACGGGTTGGGACCTCACAATGGGTCCCGACCCTTAGCTTCACAACAATTTCACCGGATCTTTCAACAAGGCACAAATAAAGGCCAAAACCGAAATACATTTTTATGCAATGAAAAGAAAAACCCGAAAGAATACAACTAATGACTTCAGCCGAGGTACAACTCAAACCAAATGCCAAACAAGCGGCACACAAAACGTAATAACCGAAAGACAAAAACACAAGACAACTCCAACTCAAAACCCTTCCTAAAATGTACGGACCCCGGCTGCCCACCCTTCCGGATCTCTCGGAGAATGCCTAACCTGCAAGGCAAACTACAACATTCGGTATAAAACCGTTAGCTCACATTCGAAGCATTAGAATTAAAGGGAAAGGCATAAACACAATTAATTCAACATAGTCACACAACATACTCAAAGCACACAAATCCGGTTTATTATCTTTATTTATTAAGTCATATCCCGTTCTAGTTCAACTTCTTTTGTGACACTAGAATCCTCCGAAACTCGCCTCGGTCCCTTCTTCCGGCAATGGAACGGTCGGATGCCTCCGACCGTCTAACTAGCACGGGCCAGTCGCCGAGATCCCCCTAGCTCTCACGGGGAGCCAGGCAGTGATGTCACCGCCCGTTATCATACACTTGGGCCAAATAATATAAAGGTCGGTAATTCTATTTCCGATTTAGTTGCTATAAACAGTAAAATAATAAACACACACCACCCAACACACAATAATGCTAATACAAAGAATACGAGCTAAGTAAGTCTGAAGACTTACCTCGTCACCACACTCAACTCACAACACTCTCGCTTCCTTAGAAGAGGAAGCCCATAACCTGCTCACAAGAAGATAACTATATCAATAACAACCCACTCACAATAGAAGTCTTAGACTTCTATACAAATGATCTACGCAAGACCATTTGACTCTCAATTCTAGGACCGCATCCTAGAATCCCTCATGCTCACATCACACTCAACACAAGCTAGAAGTCCTAAGACTTCTAAACCCTCGGATCTCGCAAGATCATAACTCACAACGCAACTAGGATAAGCCAAACCTAACTCCAAAATCCACAAGATCATACAACCCCACCTCTAGCCTCAAAACGCTCACAAGATCAACCATATAACTTAAATCCTTATAACAACCTCACAAGATAACCAACACCTCAAGCTTAGAATCAACATCAATCCATCAAACAATATCAAATCCTCGAAACTCACCTAAGGTCCATAACCACTACTTGGTATTATCTCTAAGTTATGCTAGATCCATCCTAGCATGATACTAAAACTTAACATAACTAGATCGAGGGGAAAGAATACTCACACGACGTCAAAAGACGGAAGTCGTACAACGGATGTCGACTTGGATTCGTTAGGCCTTTATCGAGGCGCTTCCGAACCTAACACCAAAACTATACAAATTTAGCTTATACGCTAAATTTGATTGTAATATATATACGATATATTAATTTGAGGTAAAACTCATTTTCAAAAGCCAACGTTAAAACTCGTAATTAACCCTTCCGGGGCAAAATATGAAATTCTAGAAACTTGGTCATAAAACTTTGAGCCATAAACCGAATGTAATCCAACAAGGGCATAATATATAGTATAGATAAAATAAGAATATCCCCGCAATTCAAATCCGAGTTTAAAATCGACAAATACATTTTTAGGGAAAATGTGAGCAATATCATAAACTTGGGTAATATTCAGAATATATAAAACCTTGGGCATTTTCTGTAAATATACAAATAGGGGCACTTTTGCAACTTCACAAAAGTTGGGTCAATTTTGCAAATATAAAATATGGGTTATAATTTGTAATTTCATCAAAACAGTTTAAGCCCCGATTAAAATAGGGTAAGAGCTTGCTGGGCGCAACAGGCGGCGACAGAGGAACTCAGCCAAGGCGGATCCGGGTGAGGCAAAGGAGACCGGGGCAGGTTGCGCAGGCGTTGGCGGCTCTCCCGGTGGTGGGGAGCGCAGGCGGAGCTCCGGAGAAGGGAAAGCAGTGGAAAGTCAGGGCAAGCAGGGGCTCTCTCTCCGGCGGTCTTGTTGGCTGTCCTGACGGCCTTGGCTTCTCTTCCCGGTGGTGTGGCGGTGGAAGGACTGCGCAAGGACTCCACAGCGAGGAGCGATCAGGCAAGGCAAGGAAGGCTCCAGCAGGAGAAGGCGGTGGTGAGCGATGGTTGTCCCAAGGCCAGTGAGATCTAACCAGGGTGGTAGTGGTTCCGGGGTTGTTGGTCCACTGCATCGGCGATAGGCTCGAAGGGTTACGGCTGGAGGAGAGGTCACGAGATGGTCCGGCAAGGAGAAGCGGGGCTGAAGTTTTTCGATCTAGCAACGAAGGTAACAGGCGGTTGGCTTCATCCAGAGGAAATCGAATGCTAAGATGGACAGGGAGGTATCTGGGGAGTTGTAGGGTGCTGCTGAAGGGAGGAGGAAGAGGTGAGGCTTCGAAGGAGAGGAGATGCACGAGTTGGGAGATGAAGTAGAGGTTGGAGTGAGAGTGACAATGAGAGGGAAAGAGGATGGCGTGCAGACTTGGCTAAGGTTGGAACGAGGGGTCGACGCAGAGGTGTCCATCATCACACGCTGACAGAGATGGAAAATGAAGAAAAGAAAAGAGAGAAAACAAAAACAATTAATTAACATAAAAGGGAAAAAGTAATAGTATAACTCGATTAAAAACGTTCGGAACGGGATTTTTGAATCGGAAAACTTTTCCGACTTCTCCGAAAATAATACTACGGATATACAGGAATGCATCCAAAATAATAATATACTCCGGAAAGATATTTCGTGTCGTAAAATACTTTTAATAAAAATATATAAGCCATTAAATGTTGATAAAAGCCGCAAGAATAAAAACGCAACACGCCTAAATTTTGGGGCGTTACATCTGCTGTAAACCATCTTGTAAGCAGCCTTTAACATGATTTTCTCTATTCCATTAGCTGATCTCAGAAGATCGTCATTGACTACTTGAGGAGATCCTCCAAGGCGTCGATAAAGTTACTTTATAAATCTTCAGTCGTAGTTACCTCTTCTTATTTGTATATAACTCGTTAATACCAAACAACACTTGCACGTCCTCGGTTGTCATCGGTCAATCTATAGTTGACTTATCTCAAGACCTGGACTTACTCTTCTCATACCTCTACTGCCATTGAGTTTCCTTAGGTACACCACCTCCTTGGTTAATCCTTTTATACTTCTTTAGTTCTCTCTACCTTCCACACTTCCGCTTCCTTTAGGGTTAACTCCATTTCTCAAGTCCAACTATGTCATTCATCTGACATAAATAGTCGTTTCAAGTCTTCCACGATAGCTTGTAAGTGTCTTTGTAGTTCCTATGACCTAAATTTCCATCCACTTGCAGTTCTCCTTGCATGGACCGTCTGTTTTGGAGAGTTATGTCCCGTGATAATTGGGGGTTACCCTAGACTCTCGAGTCCACCAAGGCCATTCTCACATACACATTCCTTTGTGGTCTTGTTTGCAATATTGCCTTCATGAAACTCCGTTGACTCTATTACAAGGCTTCTACTCTTTTGATACTGACGTCGCGATTTCTTTCAACTTCTTATACCTTTGAGGAAGTCAAAACGTCTCCACACTTGTGAAATCTTCTTTACGCCTTTACACTCAATGGTAAGTCTCCATTCTGTGTACATTTAGATCCTCATATCCCGTCGACACTCTATCTCTTCTGGTCTCTCATGCCCATGATGGTCTATGCGGCATCCGACTCGATTGTAATGTCCTTTATTCCACAAATCTTTTGTACTCCATTCTACTTGATTCTTATTCCAATATTGTTATCTCTAGTCCGCGCGCTTGTCATCTTGTGCATGGTTCTTCTAATATCATCTCTCGGTTTCATACAGTCAAGTCTCTTGTATGACTTCTAATTCCTACTATCTCAACTGATACGGGAAATTCTTTCTCATCTGATTGTCCATGTGGCTAAAATTATCTCAGCATCTTTACTTCTATGCCCACTTGTGCTTCAGATGATTTATAGGGATCACCAGGACGCCCACAAAAGTATAATACTCAATCCAAGGTTTGAGTTCATTGTCTCATGTTGAAAACAGTTCAAGTCCGCTACCAGTTTATCAGGAGGCGTTGATCGCTTTACGATTTCACAACTAAATGATATAAAAATCCTTTAGGATACTAACATGCTTCACATATACATATACATAACATACATTAATACACATCACAATAAGTCTATATACTAACTCACCTATCATTCCAAGTTGTAGAGATCCACGGAGAGCAATGGTGGTCCAACGTACTACTACCCAACAACCCGACTATGCGCATGATTTTAAAAATGGAAACTCCTTTTGAAATTTTCAGACTCCTTTCGAGTTCTAGTTATTTTCTACATTCAGTCTGTCAAAAGATTTCAAGTGGCATTATTGTCAACCTAGAGATCTGATACCATATTGTAACACCCCAAATTCACAGAATTCGGGGAGCTATTGGTTAGGACCTCACAATGGGTCCCGACCTTAGTTTGACAACAACTTTACTAGGATCTTGCAACAAGGCACAAAGTTATTTAAATCATTTTGAAAACATTAAATAATATTTACATGAATGATATGTATCAGCCTTACAAGACGGATATAATAATACAACGTATATGAAGAAACTGAAGACGCCCCCGTCCCCATCTAAAAGAGTACGTGGACCCGGCTGACCATCCGCTCCGGATCTCTTTGCAACTACCTATAACTAGGAAGAATTAACAACATGGATAAACCGTTAGCTATAATATAAAACCAGAAGAATACATAAGAACATACACATATCAAAGAAATAAGTAAACACATAGGACCTCCCCGTATACACAAAGGAGTGGTTCAATACCCTCCCCGTATACCACGTCTGGCCTAGTCGCGAAGCACCTCCTAGACTCCCTCGGGAGAACTGGACAAGTGACCACCACCCTTTACCCATGGGCCAATTATAAGTCGGTTGTATATAACTAACAACATAATATAAACACGTAACGCAAACACCACTCTTTGACTTTAAGATTCTCAATCAGATTTTGAGGAGTGTTGTTCGCTCAAAAGTGTGTGTGCAAATAATCTTTAAATTTATACCAAGAATAAAAGCAATTCGCGATCCCGTACTGTACATATCAATCGCAATATAAGCAAGTATTCCAGGGTCGTTCTCAGGGACTTGGTGAAATCAAGCGGTAAAAGCAAACTAGCTAAGACAAATTGCAATAAAAGACAAATAAAAATTTTGTATGCAAGAATTGGAAAACGCAGATTCTAGATATCAAAGTATTCAATTTTGGTTTTTGATTTAAGACTTCTAAAGATTTATATATAGAGTTGGGATTGCAAAGGAAATATGTTTTTCAAATAGGATAGCTTATAGTGAGGCTTCAGTATCCACTAATCCTAACCCAAAGGCTCTAAATAAAGGGTGTTGAGTCCTCTATGGGATAGAGATCTAAGGGAAGGAACTATACTCTCAAACCAAACACTCAACCTAAAGGAATCAGGTTAACTCACAAAGGTAAAAGATTGACACACTCAAACCTTAATAGAGGGTGTTGAGTCCTCTATTACCTACAACTCATCATCGTTGGAAACCAAGCAAGGGAATCACCGGGTAAGTCTCTTCTCATGCTCGGATATAAGTTAGAAAGGTTCAACAAGGCTATGGTTTAATCAATCTTAACTTTGGTTTAAGGATAAAGCATCAAAGGTACGACAGAAGGAAAATCGGTTTGTTCTTCAGGGAAACTGTGTCGATCTCCTCAAGAACAACCCGATTTTTCTTCACTGCAAAGGTAAAATTCAAATCTCAAGGTCCAATCTCAGCGTGACATTCAATCATTATCTTAACCACAATCTTCAACCAATCACCCTAGAATCGCTAGGGTTTTAGCCAATAACACATTGTTAGAATCAAGATAGAGATTCAATCAAGAATATCAAGAAAACGTTGAATCTTGAATAAAACGAAACAAATCCTTAACAAAGGTTCACAATCTCTGAAAACTAAGAAAAAGAAAATAAAACTCCAAAACTTGTGTTCACAATGACAAAAGATTCACAAACTAGAAAAACCTCAAAGAACTTCTTCAATCTTCAATAATGGGTCCTTGAATGCGTTTTTCCTTCTCCTTCCTAAGGTTTCTTCAATGCTTCAGGTTGTACTTGGATCCTCTTTGGTGTGGAGAGACGTCCTTTATTTATAGAAGAAAAGTAGGGTTGCAATTCTTTATCTTTTGAAGACTTCTTGATGGGATCGGTTGATTTAAGATATAAATCGGTCTATATTATAAAAATCGGTCGATTTCCTTCAGAAGATAGACTGATTTTCTTCTTCTGCAGCTTGTTATCTTTTAGCTCCGTCTTCTATCTTTCGCTATGGTTTCTTCTCATATCTTTTCCTATCTTTTAGAATCCTTCCTGATCCATCATGATGCTAAATCCGATATTGATCCATTTCCGCATCCAAACTCCATCATTTTACATACAATTTAATCAATAACTCGTGTAGACTTCTAATCTTAAAATGTACATGAATATAGACTTATAGGCACATGAATCCCATCAAATGTATGCAAAATTGAGGTGAAATACTCGCAATATGCATGAATATGATAGCATATAATTCATGTCATCAATTGGATATAGAGTTCAAAGCATGGAAGATCCGATCATTTAAGACATTTTCAGAGTCATATAAGCAGGCTTCATTTTCCAAACGAATATCATGAGTATCATGACCTAATTCAGTTGTAATAACCGAAAATTTTAAAGATCCGTTTAAATCCGGATCAAACCGGATTTTGATCCGCCAACCTTAATTCTTTTAAATAAAAGAAACAATATAAAATTCCATCATTTTATGTGACCTTGATTCACATAAAATGATAACTTAAATAATTCCGTAAATAATTCCGTAATTGATTTCGTACTTTTAACGGTTCCGCGCGATTAACGAGTATTCTTTTAGCCTTGGGTTTTATTTTATGAGTTGGCCCAATGGACCCGGTCCAAAATCAATTACAGCCTAGACCAACCCATTATCTACCCAAACCTTACCCTAATTTTCTCCTAATTAAGTTTTAACCTAATCTAATTAATTCTAACCTAATGAGCAGCAGTACAACCGGCCGAGCCCTCTCCTTCCTCTCTATCGTAACAACTACCGTACGCAACCCCGATACCATCTCCATCTGATTTCTGCCTAGCCGCCACCACCGCCGGGACGGACGTTTCTTGGGCCGCCGCTCGCCTTCACCGGTAACCAGGGAGCATCGCACACCGGGCTCTATATTCAGCAATCAACCAGACGCAAGACGAGTCGCTGAATCTCCTACTTCCGCCGCTGACCTGGGACGAGTTGCAACTGACGGAAGCCCTCGCAGCGACACTAGCGACCACCGGAGCCCTGCGACCTTCCCCGTCGACCACCAAGTGAGCCCAAGGCCGTCCTCTCCTACGCTTCTTCTTCCCTTCTGTTTTCATGAGTAACAACACCATCTTTACAGCACGT
The DNA here is from genome assembly GCA_033239125.1 of Fagopyrum homotropicum. NCBI lineage: Eukaryota > Viridiplantae > Streptophyta > Magnoliopsida > Caryophyllales > Polygonaceae > Fagopyrum > Fagopyrum homotropicum. Next base: position 67,724,414 of record BSWB01000003.1, read on the forward strand.
CTCGCTGGGAGCCAGGATAGTAGCGCGGTCTTCTGCAACCAATAAAGCAGCCTGGGATCTTCGTCTTTGCGCTCTAGGGGACTACACGCCTCCAACGGGCGCCAATGAAGACGAGCAGTGCAACGTGAGGGTGCACCGGTGAGTCACGCCTCACCCTCAGCCCAGTTACGAGTCACGCCTCACCCAACACGCTAGTCTTCTCCCTCCCGTCAAGGACTACCACTGATAACGTTGATCGAGTCACACCGGTGAGTCCTTAACAACACTCAATCTTGATTCGTTCGTGTGCCTTTGTTACAGTAGACAGTTTAGGGGAGTATGCAAGGACTGAGATAGAAACTTATTAGGATTAGAATAGGTTTGAATCTTGTATAAGTATATGTCTAGAAGGTAGAGCTTGGTGTGTGTACGGGTCGGCTTAAAGCAGAAGTTGGAAGTCTACTGCATAGTGGGTTGTTCATGAATTTTGTCGGGTTGGATCGAATGGGGAACGTACTTACACACCTTATTGTAAGTTCAAAATTTTGGTTAGAACATGCTGAATGTAAGAGTACGTTTCGATACTTTAGATTAAACATCCACCGTTGAAATTTTGGTATGTTGTAGGTAGATAGGGGTAGTTTGATGTATTAAAATTTGAGAATAAAGTAACGGTCGGATAAAAAGTTAAAAGGTCCCAAAGTAGAGCAGTAGGGCTGTTTTTCCAGCAGAGAAAATTTGGCTAAGTGTAGAAATTCTAGCTTTTATCCAACTTTAGAGATTTATATATGAGTTATGGTGGAATTTTTTTTTTGAGAGATCTTTGCTCCTATGATTAGTATACATGTCATATAGGATCTAGAGATTTATTCCGGAATTTTTATCTTTTTATTCAAGCCTCGTATCTTAACCCAAAGTCGGACCTTAACGACTTTTTTGTGAAAATCTAGAATTTTGTGTAACTATTATGAATCTTTACCAAACATTTCAGTAAGAACTATATTGTGGAAATGGGTTCCACTGGAGAGTTTGAAACTAAGATATAGACAAATCTGGGAGTTTCGGAACCGGGGGGTAAAATAGTCATTTTTTACCTTAAGAGGACATTTTTAGTAATTTCTCTTGAGGAGATTGTACATCTTAGAAGTTACACACTTCTAAGAATATGGGATGTATTTTTGATACGCTTGCCTTGTATAATAGGCGATTGAGTTGCTACGGTTGTAGACCGAGTTGAGACGTTTGAGAGTTGTAAAGTGATTCAGGTAAGTCCTTGCGACTTACTTAGCTGGTTTCTGGATGTTAGTTGGATGACGATAGTGGTGTGTGTGTTGTGTGTTTATAATAACAACTTGTTAGGACGACCGTGGTTGTTATGTTTTAAGGCCCAAGTGTATGTATAACGGGCCGTGACATCACTACCCAGCTCTGCCAGGAGACTAGGAGGTTCTCAATACCCAGACCATACAGGTACACGGTGAGATGCATCGGATCCACTCCTGATGGGTACACGGGGGTGGAGGCAAGGTTTGGGAATCCCTCGTGTCATAAAATAAGTATCATTAGAGTGAATGACTTAAATGAAGATAATAAATGGATTGTTTGAAAGCATGATGAGTGTTTATTATTTTATGTGTGTGTGTGCTATTATTATTCTCATAATGTTTAGATAACTAGCTAATGGTTATTTTGTTGTGTTTTTAGATTTACTGCAGGTTAGAACAACAACTGAGTGATCCGGAAGTAGTGGTCAGCCGGGTCTCCGTACTCTTTAGAGTGGGGGTTTGGGTTGTTGCTTTGTTGTCTTTCCCTTTTGTTAAGACAGTTAGTCTTTTCCGTTGTTTAAGTACGGTAGGCTGTTAGACTTTGTTGCATTCATCCTTTTACAAATACATTTTATAAATTTCGGTTTTTCTTATTTGTGTCTTGTTGCAAGATCCTAGTAATATTGTTGTCAAACTGAGGTCGGGACCCATTGTGAGGTCCTAACCAGTAGTATCCCGGGTTCCGAGAATCCGGGGTGTTACAACATGGTATCAGAGCTCTAGGTTGGCAACAATGGCACTTGAAATCTTCTGAAAGACCGAATAAGTACTTAAGCAGAACCTGAAAAGGGATCTGAGTTTCAAAAAGAACTTTTGGTTTTCAAATGCATGCATAGACTGGTTGGGGATAGAAAAGTACGGCTGACCACCACTACTACCGCGGATCTCAGTATGCTTCGTATATGGACTTTAGGTTTTACTTTAGTTGGACGTTTTAGCTTGATTATAAAGATATGTGATATATATATATATAAGTATATGCCGAAGATTAGTAGAGATTATAGTTATATTATGCCCTTAAGAGGGAAAATCAAATGAGATCCTCACTCTGTGGACACGCCTAAGTTTATTTGAAGGATTTCAACGTTAGGATAAGTACGCTCAGCTTATGAGCATTAGGGTAGACGAACAGCGGACAACTCCTTCGAGCTTGGTGATGAACGTCGGGACGGAAAAGTGAAGACTAAAAGACAACACCAAATACAATGACAAGAAGGGAATTCCGAGTCAACTCCATAGGATCAAATGAAGAATATACATGAGTGTAGTTCCGGCAACGAGTTGGATGACCGACAAGTATACCAATTGGAAGAGACGACCCATAGGTTCTTTCAAGATGGTGTAAAGCAACGTTACAAACAAAAGGGATGCCTTCAGAAAAACAAATAGACATGAAGGTGAAAGTGGAAGATAGTAGCAATCCAGACAAAAGACATTGAATCTAAGCTTACTGACGGACCAGAAGGTGAAAGTTTGAAGCTAGAAGCAGAGCGGAATATGATCACTCTCGACAAGCTACTTTCCACTAAAATCAGGATGGGAAACCGAGACAATCATAAGAGTAGGAGTCAAGATAAGATACATTGCCCATCCCGATACGAAGAACTAAAGAACCGCAAAACGAAAGCTTACATGTTGCTAAAAAAGGGAAGGCCGATTTCACCCAACATGGAAGTGGTGTGACCCCTAGAACACACAAGTATTACAACAAGGATCGGGATACAACAAAGACCGGATTTTTATAAACGCGGAAGTACAAGCAGCACCCCAAGAAGGAGGGTGTAGGAGAATAGTCTTGGGGAAAAAGAGGGTCTCTAATAACTTCGCACTCACGAAGGGATTTAAATTAATAACCCTAGCGGGTCATAACCGAGAACCGCAAGTGAACAATAACTCGGGTAAAAAGAATCATGGAGAAATGCCTACAAATTATCGTAGAAGAATGGATAAGTCTGTTGACGGGAGACGAAGATACAACTAGACTCGAAAGAGTATAGTAATCTTACAGGGGTGTAATTTGTAGAAGGAGCTAAAGAAATAAATGGAAGAGATATAATTTCACCATGTATATCAAACCTCAAAAGAGGTAGAAGAAAAGTAAGTCTTCGATCTTATAGAAGGTCAACTACAAACTAAATGGTAATAATAGACAATTTACATGTACTAGCTAACTAGCGATGGTTGATTGACAGATAAGAAGAATAACCACAAGGTTATAAAGGAATTTTACCGATATCTGATGAAATTCTTCCAGAGATCAACGACGACAATGGTGAAGTTAAATCAATACAAATACTAGTAGCCTTGATGGTAACATTGAATGAGTCCAATATGATATCTCTAATAAAGAAATTAAAGAGAAGCTCTTGACGGTCGATAATGACCATTGATGATAGAAATGGTGTAAAGGGAATTGTTGTGAGTAGTTACTTACTACTGACTAAGGAAAGATATATATCAAAGTTAGTATGAAGGGATCCCTGTAAGAAGAACTAGAAGAGTAAGGAGAAACATATGATTATGGACATGTCCTATGTCTTAGCATTCCAAATAAGTAGGACTGATGGTGCTCCTATGGGGTCAAATTGTCTAGATTGACAAAGGAAGCCCTTGTGACAGAATAATTGGAATTGTAGAGGCAGCACAAACATAGAGAGTATGACTTAAAGCCTTGGTGAAATGTGTGTGGTCGAGTTGTGAGGTGATTGCTGATGAAATATACAGGTTGGCTAAAACAGACATGAGAAGGAGTAAAGTTGAAGGACTAAAGGCTGTTATATGAATCCGGTATTACACCAATAAGATGATTACCGAAGGGACTAAAGGCTGTTATTTAAGGAGAAATGGAGGTACTCCATTGAAAATTTCAGCTGGACTGATGACCTAAGAGTTGATGAAAGTAATAAGACCAACCAACGCAGTTCGTAAAGTGAGTACGAGAAAACTCAAAGGGTAACTACCCTACTGGGCGGGTAAAGATTTAAAGAAAGTAAAACGACACGAGCATAAGGACAACATAATAAATGCAAGTCAAAAACTTTGATTGTTGAGAAAATCATATACAACTGAGGTTCTTATGCAAATGGCACCAATAGGTGTTTAATAAAAGTCATACATATCGAACCGATAATGCTAGGATGGATAAAGTGTAAACCAAAATAATAACTTGACCAGTAAGAAGGAGAGTCATGTATCAAAAGGCGGGTCTTGCTAAATTGGAATAAAGTGTTGAGATGAGGATGCCTTTGTAGAATCTATGCAAGAGTACAACGTAATCGAAATTCTAACTTGAAATGGGTAGTAATGATCAACTAAAATTTGAGACCGACTCAGGGGAAGAAATTGTTATAAGACGAGTCACCTAGTAGAAAAGTTCACAAGACAAGCTTGAGAGACCAAAAGAGATAAAATGTCGACCCGGATATGAGAGTCTAAGGTGCATGGAAGGGATACCTACAATGGAGTGTAGAAGCAAAATGTAGACTTTACAAGTGTGGAGAGGTTTTGACCTCCTCAAAGATATAGAAATTTGAAGGAAATCGCAATGCCGGTATGAAAGAGTCGAAGCCCTGTAGCGGAAACAACGGAGTTTCATGAAGGCAATGTTGCTGGTAACACCAGCAAAGGAATGTATATATGAGAACGGAATTGGTGGACTCGAAAGTCCAAGGTAACCCCAATTATCACGGGACCTAAGTCATCAACATTGACGGTCCATGCAAGGGGAACTGCAAGGGGATGATAACTAAAGTCATCAAAACTACAAAGACACTTACTAGCTATCGTTGAAGACTTGGAATGACTATTTATGTCAACATGAATGACCAGTTGGGCTCGAGAAGTAGAGTTAGCCTAAGGAAACAGAAGTGTAGAAGATCAAACGAATTAGCAAAGTATGAAAGGATTAATCGAGCAGATGATGCTCACCAAGAATATAACGCCAGTATAGGTATGAGAAGAGTAAGTCCAGGATATTGAGATAAGTCAATTATAGACTGACCGGCGTCAACTGAGGATGTGTAAGTGTTGGTTGGTATTGACGAGTAGGTAGCGTTAAGAAGAGATATTAGTGACTGCGAATTTAAGAGATAACTTTACCGATGCCTTGGAAGATTCCCCAAGTAGGGAACGACAACTTTCTGAGGTGATCTAAGGATATGGAGAGAATCGGGTTAGAAGTTGCTTGCTAGTTGGTTAAGAACAGACTACGGTTGAGTAAGAGAGTAAGGGTCTGTTCGAAGAGGATCTTGCTAGTATTAGAAGGGAAGTATAGGCGGGAGTTGGGTAAATCAGGTTGAACCCTTAGAAAGACGCCATTGTGACTAATAGGTGTTACACCAGAAGCGTGGTAGGCCCATAACCCACAGAGGAAGAAAATCAATGTTAGGTTATCTACGATTTCAAGTTAAGGAATTAGAGATCTATATGAAAAGGTCCACTTGGGAGTGTGGTTTGTTTCGAGTTATATAAATCTGAAAGCTTGACAAGAAATAGGTGAAAACCCCCTAATTAAGGAACGATCCGATTAGGTCACATTGAGGGAATCGGGCCAAACAGTTTGTACTACAAAAAGCATTAGACACTTAGTAAAGTGCCGACAGAAGTTTAAGATCATTAATTTAGAATCGATAGTCGGGAACTTTTGAAAGGAAAAAGCAAGTAGGCCAATGGAAGGAAAAGTTTGGTAGAGTCATCAAAAGAACTGGAAGTAAGTCTAAAAAAAAACCCGAGACACATCCTTAGTCAAGAGGATCTAATAGTTGAGCCGACCATACATTTGTGGAGTACCCAGTAGCTGTCCTGGAGCGCAGTACTAGACGTCTGCGGTCCAAGGAGATACCAATGTTGAGAATCCAGTGGTCTAGACGAAGAGCTGATGAGACCACTTGGGAGACAGAAGAGAGTATTAGACGTAATTATCCCGAGTTTCTGTAGAGTTAGATGTTACTTTTGTATCGACGAGTTAGTACTCGGTTATTGTGTTGTTTGACCATTCATATTTTTATATTGGATTGAGTGATTATGTTTTATGTGATGTGTGTCTGAGTATGATGATTGAGTAGTTGCATGGTTTATGAAACTAAGAGATACAAAGAAAGTCATTTGATTAGGTACAATATTAGAGTTTCGGGACGAAACTTCTTTTAAGAGGGCACTGATGTAATAACTGAAAATTTTAAAGATCCGTTTAAATCCGGATCAAACCGGATTCCGATCCGCCAACCTTAATTCTTTTAAATAAAAGAAACAATATAAAATTCCATCATTTTATGTGACCTTGATTCACATAAAATGATAACTTAAATAATTCCGTAAATAATTCCGTAATTGATTTCGTACTTTTAACGGTTCCGGGCGATTAACGAGTATTCTTTTAGCCTTGGGTTTTATTTTATGAGTTGGCCCAATGGACCCGGCCCAAAATCAATTACAGCCTAGCCCAACCCATTATCTACCCAAACATTACCCTAATTTTCTCCTAATTAAGTTTTAACCTAATCTAATTAATTCTAACCTAATGAGCAGCTGTACAACCGGCCGTGCCCTCTCCTTCCTCTCTATCGTAACAACTACCGTACGCAACCCCGATACCATCTCCATCTGATTTCTGCCTAGCCACCACCACTGCCGGGACGGATGTTGCTTGGGCCGCCGCTCGCCTTCACCGGTAACTAGGGAGCATCGCACACCGGGCTCTATATTAAGCAATCAACCAGACGCAAGACGAGTCGCTGAATCTCCTACTTCCGCCGCTGACCTCGGACAAGTTGCAACTGATGGAAGCCCTCGCAGCGACACTAGCGGCCACCGGAGCCCTGCGACCTTCCCCGTCGACCACCAGGTGAGCCCAAGGCCGTCCTCTCCTACGCTTCTTCTTCCCTTCTGTTTTCATGAGTAACAACACCATCTTTACAACACGTCTCGCTGGGAGCCAGGATAGTAGCGCGGCCTTCTGCAACCAACAAAGCAGCCCGGGATCTTCGTCTCTGCGCTCCAGGGGACTGCACGCCTCCAACGGGCGCTAGTGAAGACGAGCAGTGCAACGTGAGGGTGCACCGGTGAGTCACGCCTCACCCAACACGCTAGTCTTCTCCCTCCCGTCAAGGACTACCACTGATAACGTTGATCGAGTCACACCGGTGAGCCCTTAACAACACTCAATCTTGATTCGTTTGTGTGCCTTTGTTACAGTAGACAGTTTGGGGGAGTATGCAAGGACTGAGATAGAAACTTATTAGGATTAGAATAGGTTTGAATCTTGTATAAGTATATGTCTAGAAGGTAGAGCTTGGTGTGTGTACGGGTCGGCTTAAAGCAGAAGTTGGAGGTCAACTGCATAGTGGGTTGTTCATGAATTTTGTCGGGTTGGATCGAATCGGGAACGTCCTTACAGACCTTATTGTAAGTTCAGAATTTTGGTTAGAACATGCTGAATGTAAGAGTACGTTTCGATACTTTAGATTAAACATCCACCGTTGAAATTTTGGTATGTTGTAGGTAGATAGGGGTAGTTTGATGTATTAAAATTTGAGAATAAAGTAACGGTCGGATAGGAAGTTAAAAGGTCCCAAAGTAGAGCAGTAGGGCTGTTTTTCCAGCAGAGAAAAATTGGCTAAGTGTAGAAATTCTAGCTTTTATCCAACTTTGGAGATTTATGTAGGAGTTATGGTGGAATTTTTTTTTTTGAGAGATCTTTGCTCCTATGATTAGTATACATATCATATAGGATCTAAAGATTTATTCCGGAATATTTATCTTTTTATTCAAGCCTCGTATCTTAACCCAAAGTCGGACCTTAACGACTTTTTGTGAAAATCTAGAATTTTGTGTAACTATTATAAATCTTTACCAAACTTTTCAGTAAGAACTAGATTGTGGAAATGGGTTCCACGGGAGAGTTTGAAACTAAGATATAGACAAATCTGGGAGTTTCGGAACCGGGGGGTAAAATAGTCATTTTTTACCTTAAGAGGACATTTTTAGTAATTTCTCTTGAGGAGATTGTACATCTTAGAAGTTACACACTTCTAAGAATATGGGATGTATTTTTGATACGCTTGCCTTGTATAACAGGCGATTGAGTTGCTACGGTTGCAGACCGAGTTGAGACGTTTAAGAGTTGTAAAGTGATTCAAGTAAGTCCTTGCGACTTACTTAGCTAGTTTCTGGATGTTAGTTGGATGACGATAGTGGTGTGTGTGTTGTGTGTTTATAATAACAACTTGTTAGGACGACCGTGGTTGTTATGTTTTAAGGCCAAGTGTATGTATAACGGGCCGTGACATCACTGCACAGCTCTGCCAGGAGACTGGGAGGTTCTCTATACCCAGACCATACAGGTACACGGTGAGATGCATCGGATCCACTCCTGATGGGTACACGGGGGCGGAGGCGAGGTTTGGGAATCCCTCGTGTCACAAAATAAGTATCATTAGAGTGAATGACTTAAATGAAGATAAGAAATGGATTGTTTGAAAGGATGATGAGTGTTTATTATTTTATGTTTGTGTGTGCTATTATTATTTTCCTAATGTTTAGATAACTAGCTAATGGTTATTTTGTTGTGTTTTTAGATTTACTGCAGGTTAGAACAGTAGTTGAGTGATCCGGAAGTAGTGGTCAGCCGGGTCTCCGTACTCTTTAGAGTGGGGGTTTGGGTTGTTGCTTTGTTGTCTTTCCCTTTTGTTAAGACAGTTAGTCTTTTCCGTTGTTTAAGTACGGTAGGCTGTTAGACTTTGTTGTATTCATCCTTTTACAAATACATTTTATAAATTTCGGTTTTTCTTATTTGTGTCTTGTTGCAAGATCCTAGTAATATTGTTGTCAAACTGAGGTCGGGACCCATTGTGAGGTCCTAACCAGTAGTATCCCGGGTTCCAAGAATCCGGGGTGTTACATCAGTGTTAATACCTTCCGGTTCTAGCTCAAATAAGACCGCATCAGCTAGTGCACTAACCATTGCATTCTGCATCCTTTCAAACAATAGATCATTGTACTTTGTGGCCAACATTCCTTCCTTAATAGCCGGTTCAAGTCTTGTTATAGTACCTTCTATAAAGTCAATTCCAACTACATTATCCCATGAACAATAGGGCCATCCATTTCAGCGTTCATCAAGCTTCCAAGACCATGTCCAATTTCTACAGAGGCTTAAAATGTGGCATTATATGTAGGTGGTTATGGCATAGGGAAGAGGGACATACATGTGCTTCCGTTAATCCCAAGTGAATGTCCAATGTCCTAGATGTAATACCCCAAATTCTGGGAACTCGGGGAGCTACTAGTTAGGACCTCACAATGGGTCCCGACCTTAGTTTGACAACCATTTCACTAGGATCTTACAACAAGGCACAAAAGTATTTAAAGCATTTGAAAACTTTAAACAATATATACATGAAGAATATTTATCAGCCTTACAAAGCAATGGTACCAAAACGACACATAAGAAGAACAGAAGACATCCCGTCCCTAACTAAATAAGTACGTGGACCCGGCTGACCATTCCCTCCGGATCTCTCTACAACTGTCTTAACCTGCAAGGCATCTACAAGCGGTATAAAACCGTTACCTAACATTCTATGCATAAGTATAAAGGTAAAAGCACAAACACACAACATACACAATCAACATGCAACAATCAATCCTTTTATAATCTTTAATTAGGTGATATGTCATTACTAATGATACTTATTTTGTGACACGAGGGATTCCCAAACCTCGCCCCTGTCCCCGTTTACCAACGCGGAATGGTACTAATGCATTTCACCGTCTACCGGACTGGGCTGGTCGCAGGGAACCTCCTAGACTCTCGCAAGACCTAGGCAGATGATGTCACGACCCGTTATCATACACTTGGGTCAATTACACAATATACTAAAGTCGGCCTATTCCGGTTTCGTTATTTATCTTAACTAGCAAACACCACTCATACACATCACACACATGCAAGAAGCCAGCTAAGTAAGTCCGTGGACTTACCTGAATCAGATCTCGACTTTCTAATTCGCAAATCGATCTGTACAATAGGAATTCAGTGGCCTGTCAAATGAGGCAAGTGTGTCAGCACACTTTCTAGGTGATTAGAAGTCTAAGACTTCTAAGATAGTAGGTCTTAATAGAACGGAATTGATTACAGTATTAATTTATGGTAAAATGACTATTTTACCCTTGGTCCCGAAACTTCTAAAAATTCCATAATCTATGTCTAAACTCTTATTTAAGACTAAAATGTCATATTCTAACTCATAAAGATGAGTTTGGTTACAAACTGGCAATTTACACATTCTTCTTATTTTCTGAAAGATCGTTAAGGTCCAACTTCGGCTTCAAATATGAAATTCGAATAGTCTTATAAAAATTCCGAAATAATTCCCTAGATCATATATGATATCCCATCTACTCATAGGAGAAAGAATTTCTTAAAACTGTTAAAGCATCACTTCTACAAAAATTTCTAAAGTTCGTTACAACACTTAACAAACAGCACACTGTCTTAACTTTGAAAAATCATAACTCCTAAACTACTCGCTGGATTTATCCCAAATTTTGATATGTTCTACTATAAAATCTTATCTATAATATATCCAAAATTCAGCTGAAAAGGAGATCAAAATCCTGTTTAAAACTATCTCACAAAACCGAATTTCAGCACAACAGAAAAACTGCATACGACTCAATCTTTGAAAAATCATAAATCCCAAACCACTCGCTGGATTCCTCTCAAATTTTAATATGTTCTACAACAATATGTCAACCATATCATATCCAAAATTCAAGCCTAACGGAGATCAAGAGCTTATTTAAAACTATCTCACAAAACAGCATCACTTGCTGTTTTGCCCAACACTCAGCACATATATAAAACCTGCCTTTGGAACACAATAACTCTCAAACCGTAGCTCCGATTCTTCCCAAATTTTATTTAGTATGATCTACTATGTACTACTGACTACAACATATCCAAAATTCAGCCAAAACGAAGAAGTCTAACTTACCCAAATTTGGACCCGAAGTTGACTGCTCGTCACTTCCAAAAACTGAGAAAAACGTAACAGCTCTCTGCGGTTGTTTTCTTGACTGAAATGTATGGGTTTAAAGATGGTTTAGAGGCACTCATTGACACATACACATGGAGGGGAAGTAAGGAGGTAGATGTAGGTCTTACCCAGCTCCAAACTCGAAAGCATGAAGGACGAGGATGGCTCTCACGTTCAGAGCCTTGTCGGAAACTGAAGAGGTCCAATGGGAGGCTGATGTGCACGACTCCAGGGTTTCAGTGTGTACGCAGATGGTTGTGCTGCTGTGTGGTTGTTCGACAGAAACGAGGGGATATGTCCGGCTACAGATCCATTGCTACGACCTGGGCTTCTTCTGAGAGAAATATGCGTCTGTTGCAATGGCGTGTGTGCAGGAGGGAGACGGTTCTTCTGCAGAAGGCAAGGCGAGGAAGAGTGGAGCGTTGAATGTAGACGGAAGATGGCAAACGTGGTCAGTTGTTGGACCTGCTCCTGTTGTTGCGTGACTTCATAAGCCGTTACAGAAGATCTTCACTCTTAACTCATCAACTGTTACGTGGGCAACAGAGGGACAGAAGGCCGGCTGAACGTATGCTACTCTATGGGCTTCAACGTGTAGTTGGGCCAGCACGAGCAAGGAGATGGGCTGAAGCAAAGGTTTATTGGCTTGGGAGAGTTCCGTGTAGTTGGGCCAGCACAAGCAAGGAGATTTCTGGGCTGGAGCAAAGGCAAGGGCTGGGCTAAAACAAGGTAAAAAAAAATATAAGAGTGGGCTGATGTTGTACAAACAAAAGGTGGGCTGAGTTGTCAAAAATCGTCATGGCTTTGTCGAGCCCATGCATGACCTTGTCACAAAGTTGTCGGGCTTCGTCATGACCTCGTCTCAGCTTTGTCATGGTCTCGTCACAGCTTTGTCATGGTCTCGTCAAAAGTCGTCGTTAAGGATTAATTATAAGAATTAGGGTTTGATATAATTCTATCATTTTATGTGAATTAAATTCTACATAAAATGATAAATAATTATAAGAATTAGGGTTTGATATAATTCTATCATTTATGTGAATTAAATTCTACATAAATTGATAAAATTTGTGAAGAAAGAAATACTAGATAGAATGGAAACCGTTAACGGCTTGAAGTCCGAATTGATTCGGAATTAAACGGAATAAAAATTCCGGATATTACACTAGATCAAGTGTTGCCAGTTCCACAATAGTAGTATCATAATGCTCAATCGATATCTTTTTTGAACCTTCCATATGTGATAATAAATCTTTAAGTATTTCCCGTCTATTGTTAGGCTCCTTCTTTGTGGTATGCAATGAATATTGGGCCAAAAAATTGAAATCACATGAAGGGTTAGTAGTACCTGCTTTACTTTTACGTGTAGATGGTTTGATCTTGTAACACCCCAAATCCGTAGGACTCGAAGTGTCACGGGGCTAGGACCTCACAATGGGTCCTGACCCTAGCTTGACAACAAGTTCATTGGATCTTACAACAAGACACAAATAAATATAAAAAAAACTTTATAAAAACAAAAACATCTGATAATATAATACATACAAAATCCCACAGCCGAGTAGAAACAACATAAACGTATACATACACAACCCAAAAACCCATAATACATAAATGTACAAAAGTCCTCGGTTGATCACCCCTTCAGATCACTCTATAGTCTTCCTAACCTGCAAAGGATCTACAACACGGTAGCGTTAGCTAAAAATTCATATATAACATAATGCATAAGCACATACACACAGCAGAATAACGATAAACACCAAGCATGCTATCACACATTTCCCGTTTAATTATCTTTATAATGTTATACACACATAACCATATTTATGGTTGTGACACGAGAAATATATCATTCTCGCCTCTGGGTACCATAGCCATCTGGAGTGAAATCATGAGCACTTCCCGTGTACCATAGGGAGTGGTGAAGTACCTTGTCCGTATACCAGGTCTGGCCTAACCTTAGAGAACCTCTCAAGCTCCTTACGGGATGAAAGAGAAAGGTTATCACCACCCAGCAATCGTGGGCAAATATTCATTATGCACTCAATACCATATTTATAGTTGTGACACGAGAAGTATATCACTCTCACCTCTAGGTCCCATAACCATTTGGAGTGGAATCAGGCGCACGCCCCCGTAGGTCATATGTATATGGGGAGGTGAGGTACCCTGCCCGTATACCAGGTCTCGCCTATCCTCAAAGAACCTCTCAAATTCCTTACAAGATGAAAGAGAAAGGTTATCACCGCCCGCTTCAAGGGGGCCAATCATATGTCGGTAATAAATAATATCTCATGCTATAAAGCACATAACAATCACCACTCATGCATACATCCAATATAGGAATGCAGCTAAGTAAGTCCTACGGGCTTACTTGAATCCATATATCCACAACAATCGATCAACCTCGAATTTCCGTAGGAATAATCACCACACTTGATAAACAAGGTATATACATCAATCATCGGAATACATGCTAGAAGGCTCTACTTCTAGCCTCATAGGTCCTCATTGATCATAACTATCAATCCATAAACTCAACATCTCAGAATTCCTCAAACCTCTCAAGGTATCATCTAATCAACATTCCTCAATCTCAATCATAATCCCGATTTAATTAGTTAACCTTTAATTAATTAATTAACTTTCACATGAATAACATTTTACCCGCAGGCAATTTCTGAACCCATATGTCATAAAATAACATCAAACAAACAACCCATAATCACCAGAATAATATAGCGAGCATAATTGAATTTAAGATCATCCATTTGTCAAGCCTAAGATCAATTTAAGCCAAAACTCAAAATAGAAAAATGAATAAATTGATAACTTATTTGTTACTAAACCGATTGACGGTCTGAAAGAAGATTCAGAATAACAAAGACCCAGGCTACGCTTGGACAACATCAAATTCACCGGAATTTGAGCGACGGAACCGGCCTAATGACATATATGTTCCACCAAATCTTCATATGCTCGGAAATGCAAAAACTCGGTACCGATGTGAAGAGAATGAAGAGAGGAATCCAAAAACTCAACTGGAATTGAAATCGGATTAGAAACGGAGAGTTGAGAGTTTGAAGGTTGAGAGAAATCAGAGCTTTTACGAGGAAACGTGAAAGGAAATGAATTAGTAAATGATTTTCCGCTATTTATAACGAAGACGATAATTATCCTTTAGCGAAGCCGAAAATTATCCTTTCACCGATCCAAAGGCATGTTGAATCCCTGATAACACGATTTATGACTTAGATTTAGACACTCATTTAGATAGATTTTCCACTCATTCATGCATGGTTAAGCATTAGTTCACGGCGTTTGCACTCAAATCACGTATTTTGTCGAGATAGACGTCTACTCGGACTTTTTGCTTGCTTTGTAGGTATTTTGGGAGATTTAAGAGCCTAATCGATACATCCGAGGATCATTCCTCGAGATGACACACTTCCGGACTCATTGGAATGCAAGCTAAGGGCTAAGGAGGACTCATGGAACCTTGCCAACACAAGCCATGCACCAAATCATGGCTTAACGAGCCTAGAAGAAGCCTCTGGAACAAACCACGGTCAGGACCCTTTCCACGGCCGTGGACTATGCCCGTGGTTCCTGCCAGGACCACGTTGACAGCTGGCCACGATCTCTTCCATTGCTCTTGCATCTTAGTGGGTATTTAAAGGATTTTGCAGGCTGTAATTGGGGATCCTTCTCCTCTCTTTTGACCTATCTTCTTCCCCAAAACACTTCTCCATTGTTGCCTCTCTTCCAAGAACCCATTGTGGGTGTTCTTGGAAGAGATTAGTGTAGATTTTCGTTTTAGAGTGAGATTAGAGTGGATTTGAGTAAAGCTTCCATTGTTGTCAAGTTGGATTAGCTCTTGGAACCTTGTAAGATTTGGTAACCTCTATTCTATGCTTTTAATGTCTTTTCTTTGGATTTGTCTTCATCAATTAACCATGACTTGCAAGCATGCCTTATTTGTGAAGTTTGATCTTCAAATGAATGTTGTTGGCTAGATAGATGCGATTCTAGGGTAAGGAAAGAAGGGTTATGGCTAGGACTATGATAGGATGAACTTAGATTTTTACCCTTGGATGACTTGTGTTCTTGAACGAGGCCTCTGTTGAAGTCCAGGGCTTGTTCTTGTCATTCCACGGCCGTGGAAGTGGTAGAACAGCCCGTGGTTTACATGGTTCAATGGATCTAAGTTCTAGATTGTTAAAATGTTAAAATCCTAGTGTTTGTTGAGCTAATTCTATCCTAGGGTGACCTAGTGTTAGCAACTAAGTGTTTAGAAGAGACTTACCCGGTGATTCTTACTCTTAGATTCAAAAGATGACAAACCCTAGGTAGTGGTGAGCGTCACAAGCCACCATTGGACTAAGTGTGCTAGGATATTTGTTTAGGACTTCCCTTTCCGGGACTTACCAGGTAAGGATAGGTTAGACCCCTAGGTAACAATCCGGTTTGTGTAGAATTCCTATCCTTAGGTTCTTAGAGACTTACCCGGTGATGAGACCTTAGGAATGGACTAGTGGACCATGAGACCTACCCGGTAATTGATCCCAATCTGGAAACGCTTAATCCCAACATATCATAGTTAACCCAAGGAATGAATAGATAGCTTGAGTCTATGCCATAACCGGACTTCCAATCTCTAGAATCCGCTTGTTACTTCCACTCTACTATCTTTTGTGTTTGTGTTGCTTGATTTTGTTCATTACTTGTGATCCTTGATTGATCACCTAAAACCAACCAAAACATTGTGTTTTCCATTTTCTTTATTCCTCATCTTATCTTAGTCTAGATTCACACTATGTTTGATCATTGAATGACTTAGTTTCACCTCAGTCCTTGAGTTCGACCTCGGAATACTTTCCTTTCTACAAACGACCCGTACACTGCGGGTTTCGCTAGGTAGTTTAGGATTTAGTTCGAGTTATAAATTTAAAGCTTTTTGTGCTACTAATCCTAGCGTGACAATCCCCTTCTCCAAACTTCTCGAAATTGAAATAATAAATCTAGAATATTGTAGGGATGATTATTTCGCAACTGCCTCGGAAAACGCGTACTCCTAAGCCGTCTTTCTTAGCCGCTAAGAAATGAAATAGCGACTCTTTTGGCCGTTTTGTCTTTCTATGTTCTTTTATATCTAGGACATGTCTGATGTCCTGATCATTTCTCTCAATTGCATTTTTATTAATTGAAGCTCCCAAATGCTCCAAACAACACCGGAGGGTAAAAATAATTACTCGGGGAAAAAGTGAAAAATTCTCCATAAGTCCAAAATTACGTCAGGAACATAACGATGGGAATCATATTCATCACTTACGCACTCTTCGCGAGTTATGTGTAAATTACTATCGATGATTAGGTTAATCATCATTAATCATCATTAACTAGGATTCAAAATTCCTAGCTCTTACATCACACACCCCATAAGAAAAAGTTTCGTCCCGAAACTTTACAAAAACCCAAATCCTCTCGGTCCTATATGCCAAGGTATAAACACTCACTCACGCGGAGGCATAACATCTCCAATAATCTCAAACTCATCCCAAAGGCAGGGAGGTAGATCATCTACGGCAAATCTAACCCCATCACAAAGGCAAGGAGGTAAAACATCTCCGACAAACAATAGTCATCACTCAAAAGCATGGAGGAAGAACATCTCCACGAACTACAACAACAACAATAGCAAGAAGGAAGAACATATCCAGCAACTATAATCACAACGATAGCATGAAGGAAGAACATCTCCAGCAAAATCACAATATCACGACTCGAATCATGGAGGTAAAATCATCTCCAACTATCCTAATCTTGCTCTATAGCATGGAGGTAGAACCATCTCCAGCTAGACTACGATCATATCCCAATAGCATGAGGGTAGAACCATCTTCCTCTATACTCACGATTCGTGCTAGCACAACAAGATCTACTAAGATCACACTTCACAATCTAGCACGACAATAACACATATCAAATCACATAGTCAAATAAGCACATAAGTCCCTCAAGAACTACTAAAACTCTTTCTCATCAATCCCGAAAATGAAGTTATTCTTGCATATAGCTCTAAGTAGTTCCACCGGATACTACCCTCCATCTCCCATATGGCCTCATTGACCAACCATCAAAATCACTGAATCCTCGTCATTGGAACGTCCTTCGAGCGTAAGCGTTTAATACCTGCTCTAGGACCGCTACTAGATTCTCAACAAACATGTGGTCCGGTTCAACAACTAAATTCTTATAACTGATAATGTGCCTCGGATCTGGTGTATACTCCTCCAGCTGAGACACATGAAACGGGGTAAACACTCTCTAATTTGGTGGCAACACAAGTCGGTATATCATCACTTCAACTTGCTTCAGAACCACGCACAATGTGGTGTATCAGGGATTCCATTTCCCTTAATGTCGAACCTCTGACACCTCACGTTAATGTCACTTTCATCCAGACCTGAGTGCCTACTCAAAACTCTTAGAGGCTCCTCTTAACCGCATACAACTATTGGTGGCTCTACGCTATCAGTATCCGCTCTTGGATCACATCATCTTGTACCTTTCCAGGTTTACACTATTAGCACTATTTGGCTCATTGTATCATAGGGGTACCTAACAACTCCTTCATACAACGCTCCATATAAAGTCACCTTGACTAACATAAGTCAATTGTCGCTTTATAGTTTTAACCACAAATGATGGTCCGACCACGCCTGTCCCTAGTCTAGCATGCAAGCTCTCAACATATCCTCTAACATTCAAATGGTCCGCTCTGACTGACCATTTGACTAAGATGTTAAGCCGTCGTAAAGTGAAGGCTCGTACCCAATCCAGTATTCACGTGCTGCCAAAATCACAAAGTAAAACGTCCATCTCGATCAAACACAATAGTCCTCGATACTCCATGGAGTCTCACTATCTGCCAAGTGAACTCCTCAGCTAACCGACTCACCGGCCACGTTTCCTGAATAGGGATAAAACATCGTCTTCGTCAGTCTATCAACGACAACCTAGATGGCATCAAAACTCCTGCTCTCCCTTAAGCCGGTAACAAAATCCACGGAGATATCCTCCCACTTCCACTGCGGCACTAGAAGTGGATGGAGTTCTCCACAAGGTCTACAGTGGAGTATCTTGACATGTTGACAAGTCGCACACTGGGCCACAAACCGGGCCAATACGGCTTCAACCTGCCCCACCTGAATGAGCGCCTCACATCTTGATACATCTTACTTGCATCGGGGTGCACTAACTAAGGTGTGGTGTGAGCCTCCTTCAGAATCCTCTACCTCAACTCTCTATCGGAAGGTACACATAGGCATTCGCGGCGTATCATCAATCCATCAGCACCAATGGTGAATTTTGGGGCATTTCCTCGAGATATCCTGTCTCGGATCCGTCTCAATGTCAGGTAGGTCTCTTGCTTCTGTTGGATCTCCCCCAACAAATCAGGTAGAACCTCTAAAGTAAAAGATGATTGTCCATATCAGGAAACTGAATGCCCAACTCTAGCAATGCTAGATCCCTCTAAACTGAAGTTGAGCTATCCTTCTTGCTATCGCCTTCTCTCGAGGTGTTTGCATGCTAAGGGCATCGGCGACTACATTCGCCTTATCTTAATGATACAGAATCTCAAGGTCAAAATCCTTGATCAACTCAAGCCACCTACTCTGACGGTTATTCAATTCCCGTTGAGAAAAATATCCTTTAGACTCTTATGGTCTGTGTAGATCTGACATGAAACTCCATACAAGTAATGCCACCAAATCTTGAAAGCATGAACCAATGCAGCAAGCTCGAGGTCATAAGTCGGGTAATTCCCTCGTACCTCTTCAACGATCGATACGCATAAGCGGTTACCCTACCCTGCTACATCAACATACATCCCAAGTCAAGCTTGGATGCGTCATGATAAATCACAAAATCATATGTGCCCTCAAGCTGTGCAAAGATAAGAGGAGAAGTTAATCTCTTCTGCAGCTCCTCAAAACTCTGAGTACACGGCTCGGACTATACAAATCGGGTAGTCTTTCTCATCCGACTAGTAAATGATCGGGTAATCACAAAAATTTCTTCCACAAAACCGGCGGTAACATCCGGCTAATACAAAGAAGCTATGAACTTCCACGACATTCGTTAGTGTCGTCTATGTTGTTGTAGGCTCGATCTTTGCCGGATCTACCTTGATCCCTTCGGCGGAAAACTCATGACCTAAAAAGGTCACCCCCGACATTCAAAATTCGTACTTAGAGAGCTTAGCATACAACTCCCTATTCCGCAAAACTCGTAAAATCGTCCTCAATGTCATGCGCGTTCCTCTCTTCTACGAGAGTACACTAGGATCTCATCAATGAAAACTACTACAACTAGTCTAAGAAGTCGGTGAAGATGCCGTTCATCAACTTCATATATACGGAGGCGCATTCGTGAGACCGAATGGCATCACTACAAACTCGTAGTGGCCACACCGAGTCCGAAATGCCATTTTGGGAACATCTTGATCTCTCACCCTCGACTGGTGATATCAGGATCTGAAATTTATCCGGGCAAACACTGAAACTCCCTACAATAGATCCAATAGATCATCACTACAGGGCAATGACTACTTGTTCTGGATTATCATCTTATTTAACTCTTAAATAATCCATGCACAACCTCATCGTTTTGTTCTTCCGCACGAAAAGCATCGGTGCACCCAATGGAGAAACACTAGGGCATATGAAGCCCTCCTCTGCTAACTCCTTGAGTTGCTTCTTCCACTCTAACAACATCATATGATATGGTGCGTTCAAAATTAGTTTCATCCCCGACTCTAACTCGATACTGAAATCCACGCTCTTCAGTAACAATAGACTAGATGGTGTATCAAAGACATCCACAAATTCGCATATGAAAAAATGTCCTCTAACGTCGGACACTTATCCTCCTTATAACATGAAAATATCACCCAAAAGGTGTCACAATCATGTCCAAACAGCTTCACTACTCAGACTATGTTGATAACAACACGTGTCTTTTCAAGATCCTTACCTCAAGAAAAAGTCTCAATCTAACCTATCGTAGTAGCGACCGACACGGTCCACCTACCAATATAAAAACAACACTATGCCAATCTATCCAATCCAGACCGAATAATGACTTCCTCACGCACTAACGGCATGACAAGGAAGTCCACAAGAAAATCACAAGTCCCTAAATGAATGGGACAAACACGTATCCCGCGGGTACCTCTGACCCTACTACATCGGGTAACCCTATAGTATAGGTTATTGCCTCTAATATATATAAAACCAAACGCTCAACGCATATCATAAGAATAACTAAGTGCATAGCACTCGTATCACAAGGTCTCTAACAAGTGAACCATTAATCTAAATGGCACTTGTAACAACACAACTGGCAATGTCGGCTCTTCAGCTCTAATGCTCACGAGTGAACTTCTTAAGTATTCATGATACTACTCATGCGTCTACTATCACAAATTCGTCTCGGTACATCTCATGGGGAAGATATCATATAAAAGGAATAACCCGTTCGTTCTTGTATCGAACCTCGTCATAATCAAAAGCTTCATTTCCAATATTGGCATACTCTATTCCCTGCCACTTCTTTGGCTTATTAGACCGAACAACCTTTCTGATCAGGTCCACACATTGTCTATAGTCTCAGAAATTACAATTTCAACATTTTCCTTAACTTGGTCTTCCACCTTTGGCGAATTAGCAATGGGGACTCAACCCCGACCTCTCGCTACTAGAGGCCCACCAACTCGTCCATGACCTAGGATTACCGGAGATAGAGGTAGTCTACCTCTTCCCCGTCGTATAGTAGATGAACAGGGTTTAAAACCAAAACTTCTTTTGAAAACTCAGACCCCTTTCGGGTTTTGTTTATTTTATCTATTCGGCCTTTCAAGAAGATTGCAAGAGCCATTGTTTTCAACCTAAGGCTCTGATACCATGTTTGTAACACCCCGAATCCGTAGGACTCGAAGTGTCACGGGGCTAGGACCTCACAATGGGTCTTGACCTTAGCTTGACAACAAGTTCACTAGATCTTACCAAGGCACATATAAATATAAAACAACATTTATAAAACAGAAACATATGATAATATAATACATACAAGACCCCACATCCGAGTAGAAACAACATCAACGTATACATACACTACCCAAAAACCCATAACACCAAAATGTACGGAAGTCCTTGACTGATCACTCCTCCAATTCACTCTGTAGTCTTCCTAACCTGCAAAGGATCTACAACACTGTATGAAACCGTTAGCTAACAATTCATATAAGATAATGCATAGGCACATACCCATAACAAAATAACAATAAACACCAAAGCATGCTATCACACATTTCCGTTTAATTATCTATATAACATTATACAAACAGAACCATCTTTATGGTTGTGACACGAGAAATATATTATTCTCTGCTATGGGTACCATAGCCATCTAGAGTAAAATCAGGAGCACTTCCCGTGTACCATATGGAGTGGTGAAGTACCTTGTCCGTATACTAGGTCTGGCCTAACCTCAGAGAAACCTCTTAGGCTCCTTATAGGTTGAAAAAGAAAGGTTATCATCACCCATCAATCATGGGCCAATATTCATTATACACTCAAAATTATACTTATAGTTATGACACGAGAAGTATATCATTCTCACCTCTGGGTCCCATAACCATCTAGAGTAGAATCAAGCGCATGCCCCAGTAGGCCATATGTATATGGGGAGGTGACGTACCTTGCCGTATACCAGGTCTGGCATGCCCTCGAAGAACCTCTCAGACTCCTTACAGGATGAAAGAGAAAGGTTATCACCGTCCGCTTCAAGGGGGGCAATCATACGTCGGTAATTATCAATATCGCATGTTATAAAGCACATAACAATCACCACTCGTGCATACATCCAATATAGGAATGCAGCTAAGTAAGTCGTACGGACTTACCTGAATCCAAATATCCACAACAATCGATCAACCTCGAATTCTCGTAGGAATAATCATGACGCCTGATAAACAAGGCATAAACATCAATCATCAAAATACATGCTAGAAGACTCTACTTTTAGCCTCATAGGTCCTCAAAGAGCATAATTATCAATCCATAAACTCAACATCTCACAATTCCTAAAACCTATTTAGGTATCATCTAATCAACATTCTTCAATCATAATCCTAATCCCGATTTAATTAATTAACCTTTAATTAATTAACTTTCACCAAAATACCGTTTTGCCCGTAGACAATTTCTGAACTCACATGTCATTAGATTTCATCAAACAAACAACCCATAATCACCAGAATAACATAACGAGCATAATAGAATTTCCAATCATCCACTTTGTCAAGCCTAAGATCAATTTAGGCCAAATCGCAATACGAAAAATGAATAAATTCAAAACTTATTCGTTAATAACCCAATTGACGATCCAAAAGAAGATTCGGAATCACAACAACGCAGGCTATACTCGGACACTTTCACCGGAATCAGAGAGAAGGAATTAGATACGTATCATATATGCTCGACCAGACGTCTGTTTGCTCGGAAATGCAGAAACTCGGTACCGATATGAAGAGAATGAAGAGAGGAATCCAAAAACTCAAACAGAGTTGAGATCATATTAGAAACGGAGAGTAGATCTGAGTTTGAAGGTTGAGAGAAATCAAAGCTTTTACGAGGAAACATGAAAGGAAATAAATTAATAAACGATTTTCCGCTTTTTATAGCGAAGACGATAATTATCCTTTAGCGAAGTAGATAATTATCATTTCACCGATCCAAAGGCGGGTTGAATCTCCTTCTCCAAACTTCTCGAAATTGGAATAATAAATCTGGAATATTGTAGGGATAATTATTCCGTAACGACCTCGGAAAATGCGTATTCATAAGCCGTCTTTCTTAGCTGCTAAGAAATGAAATAGCGACTCTTTTCGCCATTTTGTCTTTCTATGTTATTTCATATCTAGGACATGTCCGATGTCCTGATCATTTCTCTCAACTGCATATTAATTAATTGGAGCTCCCAAATGCTCGAAATAACACCGGAGGTAAAAAATAATTACCCAGGGGAAAAGTGAAAAATTCACCATAAATCCAAAATTACGCCAAAAACATAACGGTAAGACTCATATTCATCACTTACATACTCTTCACAAGTTATGTGTCAATTACTATCGATGATTAAGTTAATCATCATTAATCATCATTATATAGGATTCAAAAATCCTATCTCTTACAGATCTTTGCTTCCGACTTCTGCTTGGCCCATCACCACGTTTACCGTTGGGCTTTTGGACCTAATTGTAACATTGGCACGTGGTATTTCAGAAGAAGCACGAGATGAGTTCAATAGTGGCCCAGCAGGATCTATAGTCATGATCTTTGTGGCAAGATTCTCTCCAATTGTTTGGCCGTGAGATATGTCCAAATTCATTCTTTTAGGAGAAAACTTGACTAAGGAAGGCTCAACTCTATTTTTGGGAGGTAAGCCTTGGATTCCGCCTTTTCATTAGCAGTTTTTTTATCTCCATATGAGTACTCGGGCTTGCCATGTCGGCCGTATGAGGCTCCCCGTCTCCTTGTTTTTTACGCATCATGGATATTTGACAGCAAGAGTAGCCGGGACAAGGATTGTAGCTTACAATTTCTTTAGATTGAGCCTAATTCGATGACTTTATGTGTGTTTATGCGATATGATTATGTGTGAATGTTTAGATGCACACCACATCTCTATCCTACAACAAAGTAGTTGTAACCAGTAGACAGTAGGACGCCCAAGGTAAGTGAGAGTAGTTTCCAAGTGTTAAATGGATTGCATAGTTGTTGTAGTCTTCCCAAGTAGCCTACCTCTTCTTTAGCATGGAACACACAGGAGAATTGTCTATTACCCGAGATAAACGACAACTCCACACCAAGTTTGGATTTGTTTGTTTAATTTTGAATGTTAGAGACCGTATAGGATAGAAATACTTTGATCTTTGTCATGGGTAAGAGGTTCTCACTCACTAGCAAGACGCCTAGAACACACTCAGAACTCGACTAATAAGTGTATAATTATGTGTTTTGATCAAGAATGAATGGATCTAAGATGTATGACTCACACACTTGATAACGGATTGAGGTGATTGGTAGAAGAGATTGATGCAAAACTAGAAAAGACCCCCTCAAACTCACTTGAGAGCAGCCCAAGAATCGTCAGAACTACCCTAGTTAGGAGAGAGAATAGAACGAATATAACTTTCTGTTTATGATGATTGTTACTCGATTGAGGCCTCTGTGATAAGCTTATGTGACCTTTTTCACCCTTATATATGTTTCCCTTATATAAGCCACTTATTGCCTATATTTTCCTTTCTTTGGTTCCCCTAAAAATGTCTCACAACCGTGTATAGCCTTATTTAACCTTATGTGAGGTTGTGATGGAATAAGAGAATGAAGAAATCAAGTATGGGGTATTATCATGAAGTGTGAAAGTGACTTCAAGAATTAAATGTCTGAGTTTGGATGCGTGTTATCCTTATTGATGATATTTTCATGTTTAGTGGAGAGGACGAAAAGTTCACGCCAAGTATGCTACAACAAATAAATTATTGATTGCTTTCAAAGTGAAGAAAAGCTTATCCCTAAAAGAGATATCTAGATCTACAAAGAGCAAAGTCTTATGGTTCATGAAGAAGTACAAATAAGAAGAAAAGTTTGAAGTGGTGATGCATGGAAGATGTTTCGAGTTATAAATATTTGGTGCTCTAGATATTATTTCTCATTTTGACCTACTTTTTTCCCAACCAACATTACTTTTTCATGTCCCATATCCCTATTACACCCTTATAAAAGACCTCGTTATATTTATCTTGCATTTTAGTTTCATTTGACAGGTGATGGACCTTGAGAACGCATTGAAAAGTTTATGGTAAGATCTATTCAAGTTTGTTGAGTTTGAGTAATTACTAATATATGTCTAAACACATCTTATCATATTGGATGACTATGATTCTTTATATCCTTTTACAATGATTGTTGTTATGATAACATGGTATAAGTTACTTGTTTTCCTCTTAGTTGAGGTGTTCGATCTCAGATGTGTGTGTAATAGTGAACGAAATAGCTATAAATTTATAACCTAAAATAAAAGCCTGAAACAATATGCGAACACGCAATGTACAGATCAATTGTAATAACGACAAATACTCCAGGGTCGAACACAGGGACTATAGTGAAATCAAGCACGGTAATAATCAGGTTGTCAATCAAAAGCAAGCAACAAACAAGATGGTGTAATAATCAGATAAGGGAATGCAGATTCTAGAGGTCAAAGCATCCAGTTGTGGTTCCGACTCAAGATTTCTAAGGATAACTTGGAAAAAGTTGAGGTTTGCAAGGGAAGGTATTTCTAAGGTGGGAATAGATCACCGGGTAAGTGTCACTACTCACTATCCCAAACCTAAGATCCTACCACCGGGTAAGTCTCAAGGAACTAGGGAAAGGAACTATAATCTCAAACTAACACGCCACCTAAGGGGATAAAACTAACCTTTACCGGGTAAGTCTTAGGCTAACTCACAAAGATAAGATGAAGGCACACTCAAACCCTAATAAACGATAAACCTTTATTACCTACACTCATGATCTTGGGTAAACAAGCAAAGGAATCACCGGGTAAGTCTCATCCTAGGCTTGCGTTCAACCAGGAAAGGTATAACAAGGATAGGGTTTGGCAAACAAAAACTCTTAACTTATATAAGGTTCAGGAAAAGTTCGCTCGCTCAGTTTATGTACCATCTCGGTCGAGATGTTCCACAGCTGACCAAGGTGTTCGTCGGTGAAGGTAAAGGCTCAAGCTTCCAAGGTCCTACTGTGATTAAGACCATTCTATCATCGTCTTTCCCACAAGTTTCAGCCAATCACCCTTGAATCGCACAAAGAACTTAGCCAACAATCATCATGATAACAAAAAATCAAATTTATAAGAAAGGAATCAACATTTAAACAAGAAAATCTTAACACAAAGGTCTCAATATCTCAATCAAACAAACAAATAATGAGCGTTCCTCAATCACAAATAAAAAAAACAACAAAACCAAAAGCCAAACTAAGAAGATCTTACAAACTCCTTCAAAGCCAACTTCAACTTGATTCCTTCCTTCCTTGGACTTCAACCTTCAAAACTTCCTTCAAACTTCCTTCAAACTCTTCAGAAAATGCTCCAGAAAATCAGTGATCAAAAGATAGGTGATCCGTAGATTTCAGGATGGCTGAATTGTAGAAAATCAGCCCTTTATATAGGAGAATTATCTTCCAAAGATAAGATATCTTACAAAAATAGTTTTCTAGAAAATATATCCATATCTTCCAAAATATATCAGCCAAATATTATCTTCCTTCCAGAAATCCAGCCAAAAATATGTGATATTCTCTTTCCAAAAATAGAAGATCTCAGCCAAAAATAAAGATCTTGTCGGCGGTGAGGTGTTCGCCTCGGTCCAGATGCTCCTCAAGATCACCTCGGTCGAGGTGGTACTATACCTAACACTCATCATCATAGGTATACAAGCAAAGGAATCGCCGGGTAAGTCTCATCCTAGGCTTGCGTATGAACCAGGAAAGGTGTAACAAGGATAGGATTTGGCAAACTATAACCTAAACTCAGGTTTGGATCGGATCTGGTTCACGTATCGCTCAGTTCATATCGACCTCGGTCGAGATGTTCTATGAACCGACCGAGGTGAGGTTCAGTTTGGTTTCAGCTCAAGATGCCAGGGTCCACTAAGGTAGAGGCTCATTCTTTCAT
Source organism: Fagopyrum homotropicum (assembly GCA_033239125.1). Classification (NCBI taxonomy): domain Eukaryota; kingdom Viridiplantae; phylum Streptophyta; class Magnoliopsida; order Caryophyllales; family Polygonaceae; genus Fagopyrum; species Fagopyrum homotropicum. Next base: position 67,751,568 of record BSWB01000003.1, read on the forward strand.
CATCTTTCCCACAACCTTCAGCCAATCACCCTAGAATCGCAAGAGAAATCAGCCAACAATCATCATGATAATAACAAGCAAATATATATGAAAAGAATCAATAAGTAAACAAGAAAACCTTAACACAAAGGTCTCAATAATCACTCAATCAAACAAACAATCAATCCAAACAATCAGCAAATTGTGTTCCTTAATAACAAACCAAAAGACAACAATCAAGGTTCCCTAAGAAAACCATACAACTTCCTTCAAAAAGCCTTCAACTTTCACTTCAAAGCAATCTTCCTTCAACTTCCTTCTTCCTTGGAATATCTTCAATCTCCCAAAATAATCAGCTAACCAGACATCCTTCCATCCAGAAAATATCTCCAAACTTATAGGATAATCACTTGCCAAAAATAAAAGATCTCTTGGGCCATGGGTCGTGCGTCTCGATCCAAGCCCAGCAAGTCATCTCGGTCGAGGTGATCTTGTATTCAACCGAGATGAACTTCAGTTACGTGTAAATCTCTCAAAACTGGTCCAATATCGAACTTCTATCCAACTTCTATGGTTCCTATGCTTTCCTCGTAGCTCCTCAATGCTCCATAATACAGCTCCAATGACTCCTTAGATCCCTTGACTCCATATTTCTCCAAAACATGCCATTTTTCCTACAATTACAACAAAACTAGGTGTAGACCTTGATTTTTGAAAAGGTAAACAAAATGACATAATCATCAAGAATATACAGCCATGCATGCAGATTAATGAAGATAAAACGTCCAAACCAATCCCAAAATATAGACTATAATACATGCTATCATGAGGCACTCATTTGTTATTACACATAGTATGCATATGGCATGATCGTACTCGAGGACGAGCAAGGTTTAAGTATGGGGTATTTTGATGAGTGTCAAATGTAACATCATATAGGCTTTATAATATGCATTTCATACTTCTATTTATCTCTCATACATAACTATTTGTATATAAAGCATTTATTTTTCATATTTCGGTATCTACCTTGGCCTTTTTGTATTTTAGTCATTTCCGGAATTAATTGTGCTAGAAGTACGTCCTACATGAAGTCATAGCTAAAGAGAAGATCTTACATGATTGAGGAACTGCAACACGAAGTCCCTTGAAGACACCCATATGACAAGAACCAAGATTAAGAGCAACAACACAAGCCAAACGGTTTGTGAGATGGCTTCCAAGCCGTCTCTATGTCTTCTCCACCCCGTCTACCCCGTCTTGGCTACGCAGAAGATGGAAATCATAACTTTTAATCTTATCTTTGAAAAACATATATTTTGTATAACCCTAGACTCCGATATTGTCCACTATATAACCATATGCCAACCTTAGCGTTAGAGAGATCCAAATCAGTCCGCAACACAACACACTAAACACTATAAATTTGATTGTTCTAAATGTTGTCAACACATTAAAACTTGTACTATATATTTGACGTTTTAAAGTGTTGTCAACAAAACACCAAAACTTGTACTATATATTTGACGTTTTAAAGTGTTGTCAACAACACCTTAAACACTATCAACACTTTAAACACTATAAAATTAGACTTTCATGTTATTGTCAACACACTCATTAAAATGAAAATATTAAATGTCATACAACATTGTCAACACACAGATAAAATATCAACAATCTATTTTAACACAATAGAGTTTCAATTGAAATTAAATTGTCAACATAAATCCAAATAGAAACATTCCACAACATTGTCAATACAATCTTTCAAAATCTTAATTATGACCATAATATTCCTAGTTTTTCCAAAGGAAAAAATCATTTGCAGTTTTTTTCCCTGTTTTCATTAATGTGCTCTTGATTTATAGATGGAATACTTAGTCCAAATGCAAGTGCTTCTATGAATATAATATATATAAGAAATAAGTATTATTAATCGTATGCATAAGTTATGAATATAATATATTTTTTCTTACCCTTGTCCGGCATGTGGTATTCCAAACACTTAATGAACTTTCGTGTATTTATCTAGGTTTTCGGCGAACTCACAAAATATTTTTGAGCACTATTGGCAGTTTCACATAAACAAGGATGAACAACTCTTTGAGTTTTCCTCGCTGACAAAATTATCCTTGTAGTTATATACCTTCACCACCCATTTTTTAGGTTTATTTCTGATGACATGATTTATGACACTAGTTTAGGCACTCATTTAGGTATTTATTCATTCCATCCATGCATGTTTCTGCATTAGTTTGTGACGTTTACGCTTAATTCATGCATATTGTCGACATAGACGTCTACACGAGCTTTTGCCGGTTTTGTAGGTGTTTTGAGGACCTTTAAGACATTGTTGATCATATCCGAGGTTCGAACCTCACTTTGGTCCGGATTTATGGTTCCAAATGACCCATGCTTGAAGGAAAGAAGAAGGCAAGGACCCTAGTTGGTGCAAGGCTAGGTCTAACTCACGTTTAAGTGGTGTTTGGGGCTGTTTTAGAGCCATTTCGGTCCAAGGCTAGCCCATCTCGGCCGAGATGCTCCCTTGGCACCACCTCTACTGCCCCACCACGACACTTGGCACCACCTCTCTTGGTTCGACCCTTGCTTTTGGTGGAGTACTTAAGTGATGTTACAGGCTGTTTTTGGATCTCCTTCCTCTCTTTTCCCCTTTTCCTTTAGCTCTTCTCCAACACTCTTCCATTGTAGCTTCTCTTCCAATCACCCTTTTGGGTGTTCTTGGAAGATATTTGTATAGATTGTATATTTAGAGTAGATTTGAGTGTGTTTCGTTGGAACCTTTGTAAGATTTGGTAACTTCTATTCTAGCTTTGTAATGTCTTTTCTTTGGTCTATTCTTCATTATCTAGCTATGACTCGCAAGCATGCTTTATTTATGAAGTTTGATCTAGATTTGTATGTTATTGGATGAGTAGATGTGATTCTAGGGTGAAGGAATGAATTTTAAGCCTTGGACTATGATTGTGTGGACTTATATGTTGCCTTAGGATTGATTTGTGTTTGAAACCCTAGCTCAGTCCATGATCTTGGCCTGTTCTTCATGCCATCTAGGCCGAGATGAGTATGATCCACCCGAGATGCATGTGTTGTTGCTCTATTATTGATGAATCTTGATGTTAGGATGTAGATGTGTTGAAATCCTATTGTTTGTTGAGCGTAATCTAGCCTAGGGTGACCTTTGCTAGCAACCTATTTGAGGAATGAGACTTACCTAGTAATTTCCTATCTTAGATACATAAGATGATGAACTCTAGGTGGTAGTGACCTTCAACAGCCGCTATTGGATTGAGTGTGCTAGGATTGTTGCCTAAGACTTACCTTTTCCAAGACTTACCCAGTAAGGATGGGTTTGACCCTTCACATAGGGGCTGGTTTGTGTAGAATTCTCGTCCTTAGGTTCCTTGAAACTTACTCGGTAATAGCACCTTAGGTTTGAGACTAGTGGAGCATGAGACTTACCCGATAATTGCTCCCGTTAGAGAAACACCCAACTCCGAACAACCGCAGCCTTTCCTCTAATGTTTTGATTGCATGAGTCCATTACATAACCGGAATTCCGAATCTCTAGAATCCGCATTTCTTACCTCTTATCTCCTATCTTTGTGTTTGTGTGTTTGTTTGCTTGTTGTGTGCATATATTTTGTAATCCTTGTTGATCACCCAAAACCACCAAAAATATTGTGTTTAGAATTTTCTTTATTCCTTGCTCATCTCTTAGTTTAGATTTACATTATCTTTGATCATTGAATGGATTAATTTCACCTCATTCCTTGTGTTCGACCTTGGAATACTTTCCTTCCTGCATAACGATCCGTATACTACGGGTTTCGTTAGGTATCTTTGATCATTGAATGGATTAATTTCACCTCATTCCTTGTGTTCGACCTCGGAGCTTGATTCCATTTTGAGAGCCCAAATGGAGCTTGAAGCGGAAGTATTTCAACAAGAGGAGGTTCACTATGAGGAGATCCAAGAATTTCCTGATTCAACCATGATCATTATAGAACTTCAAGAAGAGTTGGATAATACTTGGAAGCAAGTTTGGCTAAGGGATTTAGCCTTGAAGGATGCAAGAAGATTGGGTTTCGAGAGAAAAGAACAAATGAGGAGGGAGATTGAAGAGATCAAGCTTTCTCTTGTGCAAGGGAAGCCTACCCTTTTTCAAGACTAATCTCCACCTCCTTCACCTTTGGAGGAGTGCAATGAAGAGCTCTCAGTCCCGGACATCCTTGCCATCAATCCCGGAACCAAACTTGATGAGCTCACGGTGGAAGAAGAAGAAAACATGAGCCATCTCGGTCCAACCAGCTCCATTTCGGCCAAGATGCTCTATAGTCCAACCGAGATGATCATTGCAAAACCTCACCTCGACCCCCATCTCAGTCTGATCAACCGAAGTGCCCATCCCAGGTCCTGTGGAGGCATTTCCAAGCACAATTCATCTCCTTTCGATCCTTTCTTGCTTGCCCGGAGTATACTTGAAGGTTGGAGTCCTTTTCCTAAAGAGTCTCCCATGTTGAATGAAGGAGGCAAGCATGACGGATTCATGATGGTTGTGAAGTACTTCAATGAAGATATCTTTTCAAGAGTTGGCTTTCTTCAGATCATAGAGGATAAGGATGACAAGCATTTCACCGGTGAGACCGCGGAGTACCAATTGTCTAAGTATGGGGTGGCCCCTATGGTTGCAACTCCATACTACCATCAAGGAAGCGGTGATGAAGGAGTCTACTTCTTACTGTGAAGAGAGAACTTAAAGCTTATTTGGGCATCAAGTGGCCCGTGCTTGTCATCATGGATGTCGGTAAAAGAAGGTTGCTTGGACTCCTCGAGCAAACCATTGTATTCAAAGTGGATTGACGCATCCACGGAGTTTGGTCAAGCTAATGACCTACAAGAAGCGCTTCTTGGGAGGCAACCCAAGGGTAAAAACTCTTTCCCTTTTCTTTTTCGTTTTTGCTTTTTTTTTTTTTTTTTGTGGTTGTTTTGTGTGTTTTATGTTGTGTTTGAGTCTAGGTAATAAAGAAGCCTTGCAAGGCCAGTTGATGGTGATGATCCTATTCTCAACCATGGATGGAGCGGACATGAGACTCGGACGGCATAAGGTGTCTTTGAGGGGTGGAAGAGCTCTCATCTCGCATTCACCTTGGTACGGGTCCCGACGCCAGAATGACCATATTGATCTCTCTACCATGTTCGATCGATCATCTCCACCACCTCTCCACATGAGATACCAAAATACCGAGACACCGCATTTTACATTCTGAGAACTTCTTTCACTCTTCTTCACTTGATTTCCACATTGTGGACAATGTTGTTCTTAAGTATGGGGTGGGGTTTTCATGATCCTTAGCATGGCATGATCGCATCTAGGATAGTTTCATTTATAGTCACACGTTTATTTTCATGTCTTGCATTGTATATACATATGTCAAAAATCCAAATAAAATCAAAAAAATTTAAAAAAAATTTCGTGCTTCTAAGTAAAGATATAACTCTAATGATGAACTTTGTTTTGTGAATTGGCTTTGGATGGCCTTGTGTGTTGAATGGATTTATGCATATGTGGACTTGATTACTGCTCTTGAATCCTATGTATGAATTGTGATGATGATGTTTGCCTTGATTGGATTGAGAATTGATGGTCGAAATTACATGCTAGTTCTTGCACATCATCTAGGAATGATTAAGGCAATTCATCTCTCTTCTTATCATCTTGATGATGTTGTTTGAGCACCTCACTTGATATGAAAATTTGACCTCTTTTGACCCATCCGGGAATAGGAGCATGTTAGTGCGTTGAGTGTGTGAAAATCAAGTGTGGGGTGTTGAAGTTGTGTATGAATGTGTGAATGAAGAAGTTGAATGTGTTGAGAAAAAGTATAGAAAAAATATAGGTTTGGGGACTTTGGTTTTGACGATGAGTAACTCGGCACCATTCACATAATCGGGTGTTTGTGTCTTGCCAAAATCGGATAAACCGAATGTCCTAACGAGCCTTGGTATGTGTGCCAAGTGTGAGGCACCTCGGAAAAATCCCGAGGTCCGCTAATCAGCAAGGTTTAGACTTTTGTACACCAATGTCATTGTCTCAAAAATAAAGTGAAATAAAAAGAAAAAAAAAAGGAAAAGGAAGAAAAAGAAGTAGAAAAAAATGCACTTTGGTGGATGAAGTATAAATGCGAAGTTGTGGTTCTTTGTTCCTATCCTGGATTTGCACCACATGACCTTAAAAAACTCCCACCTTATCATCACGTTTCTTGGCCTCTGCTTTCCTAATTCCTTGAGACCTATTTGCTTATGTGTTTGGCTTAGTGATCTAGATTTGATTTTCTCATAATCATCTTGACTTTGTCATGTTTTCCTTTCATGCATGCTTTTGATTTAAGTATGATTGTCTTTCCGTTCCTTCATTCATTTGATACATAATTTCTTGTCCATTGCCATGAAACATCACTATGAAGGTGATCCATGTTTAGAAGCACAATTCCAAAAAGATTTTCTGTTTTTCCACATTCATAAATCATGCCATCTCGTAGCCTATAGTTGAACCTTGCTCGGGGACGAGCAAGTGGCAAGTATGAGGTATTTTGATGAAATGATTTATGACACTAGTTTAGGCACTCATTTAGGTAGTTTTCCATTCCATTCATGCATGTTTCTGCATTAGTTTGTGACGTTTATGCTTAATTCATGCATATTGTCGAAATAGACGTTTACACGAGCTTTTTTTGGTTTTGTAGGTGTTTTGGGAACCTTTGAGACACTGTTGATCATATCCGAGGTTCGAGCCTCATTTCGATCCGGATTTATGGTTTCAAATGACCCATGCTTGGAGGAAAGAAGAAGGCAAGGACCCTAGTTTGTGCAACGCTTGGTCTAACTCACGTTTAAGTGGTGTTTGGGGCTGTTTTAGAGCCATTTCGGTCCAAGGCTTGCCCATCTCGGCCGAGATACTCCCCTGGGCCAACCGAGATCCTCTACTGGACCACCACGATACTTGGCACCACATCTCTTGGTCCGAACCTTGCTTTTGATGGAGTACTTAAGTGATGTTGCAGGTTATTTTTGGATCTCCTTCCTCTCTTTTCCCCTTTTCCTCTAGCTCTTCTCCAACACTCTTCCTTTGTAGCTTCTCTTCCAAGCACCCTTTTGGGTGTTCTTGGAAGAGATTAGTGTAGATTTTAATTTTTAGAGTAGATTTGAGTGTGTTTCCTTGGAAGCTTGTAAGTTTGGATCTTGGAGCTGCCATTGGAACCTTTGTAAGATTTGGTAACTTCTATTCTAGCTTTGTAATGTCTTTTCTTTGGCCTATCCTTCATTATCTAGCTATGACTTGCAAGCATGTTTTATTTATGAAGTTTGATCTAGATTTGTATGTTATTGGCTGAGTAGATGTGATTCTAGGGTGAAGGCCGGAATGAATGTTATGCCTTGGACTATGATTGTGTGGACTTATATGTTGGCTTAGGATGGATTTGTGTTCGAAACCCTAGCTCAGTCCATGATCTCGGCCTGTTCTTCATGCCATCTAGGCCGAGATGACTATGATCCACCCGAGATGCAAGTGTTGTTGCTCTATTATTGATGAATCTTGATGTTAGGATGTAGATGTGTTGAAATCCTATTGTTTGTTGAGCCCAATCTAGCCTAGGGTGACCTTTGCTAGCAACCTATTTGAGAAATGATACTTACCCGGTAATTTTCTCTCTTAGATACATAAGATGATGAACTCTAGTTAGTAGTGACCCTCAATAGCCGCTATTGGATTGAGTATGCTAGGATCGCTGCCTAACACTTACCTTTTTCGAGACTTACCCGGTAGAGGGGTTTGACCCTTAGGTAGTGGCCGGTTTGTGTAGAATTCCTATCCTTAGGTTCCTTGAGACTTATCCGGTAATAGGACCTTAGGTTCGAGACTAGTGGAACATGAGACTTACCCGATAATTGCTCCCATTAGAGAAATACCCAACTCCGAACAACCGCAACCTTTCCTATGATGTTTTGATTGCATGAGTCCATTGCATAACCGGAATTCCGAATCTCTAGAATCCGCTTTTCTTACCTCTTATCTCCTATCTTTGTGTTTGTGTGTTTGCTTGTTGTGTGCATATATTTTGTGATCCTTGTTGATCACCCAAAACCACAAAAAATATTGTGTTTTGTATTTTCTTTATTCCTTACTCATCTCTTAGTTTATATTTGCATTATCTTTTATCATTGAATGAACTAATTACACCTTAGTCCTTGTGTTCGACCTCGAAATACTTTACTTTCTACATAACGATCCGTACATTGCGGGTTTCGCTAGATAGTTTAGGATTTTAGTTCGAGTTTATAAATGTAAAGTTTTTTGTGCTATCTTTCTAGCGTAACAAGTTCCAACACAATTTAGTGTCTGCTGACTATGTTGAATGGTGAATACATTCTCTTAGTTCTCATCCATGATTTTCCTAAGTTGGTTGGTTAAAACTCATACACATATCCTTTTGTAGTTATTTTATGCAAATATTGGATCTTCTACACTTAGATCTTTTAGTGGAATGGACTTAAGCTAATTATAACAACAATACAATTTCACTATAATTATGTTAATGGTGGTATATTTCTTTAAAATTATTTTAACACCTCATCAATATCCTATTTCAAAAAACTTTTTAAAAGAGTGAAGTAATAAGTACATATTTTAATTATGATGACAACAACTACATAAGCAAAATAAAAAACAAAGTTATAGTCTTGCCAACAATACCATAACTCTAAAAAAAAGTGTTTTTTAAAATAAATAAAACAGAAAATTACACAAAATCATCCTTAATAATCAGTATTTTCAAGAAACCATTTTTATAAAATTTTGAGCATAAACTACCCTTATTATTCATCTATTTGCAATAAATCACCCTTATAAATTTTTTGGCATAAAATCACTCTTAATTTTAAATGTTTGCAATTAGTTATCATATACTAGTAAAATTACATCAAATAATTTAAGATTAAAGCATAGACAAGATCAATTCCTATTTTTAATTTTTATATTATAGTTTCAATAGTATAGTTGATTATTATAATTTATAAAACAAAAACAAAAATGAAAATTATCACCCATGTAAATAATATTCCAAATTAATTTTAAATAAACTCGTATACAAATTAATGCCTACAAAACCAATTCTAATATGGTCTCAAGTCCAACTAAGTTGATGACATAGTTGTCGGATTTACTTTTTAAAATAACTTATCATTTGAAAACAATATTCCCGATAAAAGAAATTTCCGAGTAAAAAAAATCTAAAACATTTTTAATAGAATGCTTTTTCGTTTTTTATAGGTTTTCGTGGTAGTCTTTTCTAGAAAAATGGTTGAAACTCCCACAAACCATTCTGGAAATGTGTGTGTAGGTTTAGGTTTTTCCCATAGCTTTTCATTGTTGGCTAAAACAAGCCAATTTAGGTAAACAAAATATATGTAGGTTTTTTCCTTACATCCATGTTGTTGTTTTAATTTGTTAGGCGATAATTTGTGTATGATTTAATAATTTTTAAAATTTAGTTTATTTTTGGTACATGATTAATGATTTATATTACTTTATTGAATATTTTTCTAATATAAACTGAAACACTCACCCAAAATACTAAAAGTAATTATGATATTAATGGAATTTCATCTTGTATATGCTTCATTTTAAAATTATTTGATGTAGTTTTGACAAATAATATGGTGGTTAACTGCAAACATTTAAAATTAAGGGTGATTTAATACCAAAAAATTTATGAAGGGTGGTTTATTGTTTATAGATCAATATTAAAGGTGGTTTTATGCTAATTTTTTTTTTTATCAATGTCAGTTTCTTTCAAAAGAGAGATTACAAATTTGTTGGTTTTTGTCAAGAATAAAAGAATAAAAAAAATATTGGCATATGCCATCAATAGTACGGGATTAATAAAATAATATGTTTATGTGTTATCAACTTTAGAAAAATTAGGTTTATGTTATATAAACAACACAACAATAACAAAATAATGTGTTCATGTGCTGTCAATAATAGAACAAACACTCATACAAAATTACAAATGTGTTTGTGTTATCAACAACATTAAAAAAACACCCAAACACATGAAAGTTATTGGTTTTCAAAATACAAGAATAATAATATAGTTTGTTATTTTGTTTAGTTGTTGTTAACAACACTAGAGTAACAAAATAATTTATTATGTACAGTCAACATTAGCAAAATTAACAAAATAAAGTGTTTAATCATTGTCAACAACACAACAAACACTCAAACAAATGTGTGTTGTCAATAACAAAAAAAACATAAAAATAAGTAGGGTTGGTGTTGTCAACAACACTACAATAATAAACTTTTTAATTGTTGTTAACAACACGAGAATAATAAAACACCAGGTATGATACGAGATATTTGCCCGTGTAGATGACCCGATCTTTCGACACCTAAAGACTCGATAGAAAGACTACAATAATATATTTGTTTAATTGTTGTTAACAACACTAGAATAATAAAACACCAGGTGTGATATGGGGTATTCGTCCGTGTATATGACCCGATCTTTCAACACCTAAAGAGATGATAGAAAGACGACAAAAAGAAAGAGATATTGAAAGAAGATGATTAGATGATGGGACAAATCAGTAGTTGGACAGATCAATGTTGAACCCTAAGCAACAACCTAGAGGCACGATAGGATGCGATGGACCCTATCACACAACCAACGAAGTTCTGTAGAACCCTTCATCTACAACCAAACACAATAGGTGTTCTTGAAGAAGCCTAGAGCACCTAGAGGATATCATGTGGCTAGTTGAAGCACCATATTCTACCAAGGTAAGCAAAACACACTCAAACAAGTCCAAGCGAGAACGCAAAAAACGACGCTTCTTGATCTCTACTCCACACGTGAGAGGGAACGGAATTGCAAAGCAAATACCGCAAAATAACAATGCGTTTATTCAAATTTAGGTTAAGAAAACAAGAGGCCCGACCTCCATATTTATAGGGTGTGGGTCGGTCATGGGATTCTTGTAACCTAGCCCGAATAATCATATCTCATCTAGAATAAGGTATGATCTTGAACGACCGTCTAGAAGAATGATCTTTTAAGGCTTGGGGATCAAACAATTTGATTCCAAATCTATCTTTAAGTTTCCCTATTAGAAACTGAAATTATTTGCAAAAGGAAATCAATAAAATAACTTGGGATACAAAGAGCATTAAACGCCCATAAAACTAACCCACGATAAACATGTCCATATGGGCTAAATAATAAAATGGAAGGCCCGACTCAACCCCTAAAGTTGTGTCTCCCACACGCAAGGGATAGGTCCGAGTGAGATCTTGGAGGCCATGGGCCATGATTATATGATGATCATGAAGACTTGCAAAGTGGGTCCCCCCATCGAGAATATAAGTCATAGATTCGATGGGTGGGTCCAGAAGGAGTAACTCGATCTCAAGGTTGTGAGCCCTAGTTGATGGAATTGCAGGGATAACCTGAAATGGGGTAGCAGATTTGACCCGATCCCATACCGACGTTTCATGGCTTGCATGTCCTATGGTATAGTGCTCCTCTATGTGTGCATGACTCAAAGGAAGCGTTTCATATATGGCTCGTGGTGTAGTTCTCCTCTACGTATGCATGGCTTGCATGGATCGAAGGGAGCGTTGCATGCGTCCCTTCGCGTATGCATGGAGGTCCGTAGGTGGAGGGAGGGCTTGCATGGATACTCAGGCTTCAAGGACCCGAGGTTGGTCCGAGGTTCCGCATAAAGAAAGAACATATTATGTTCTTTCTTTATTTTTCAGGTATAAAAATTAATGCTCACACATTTAAAGCTAATTACAAATCAAATATGAATAACAATTATTAGTAGTCAAAACCCTAAATTGAAAAGTTTTATATGTTCAAACGAGATTGATTTTTCATTGTTGATGACGCTTTGAATCAAAGCGATAAAATAACTACTTTTCTCCTTGAAATCGAGTAGAAGAAACTTAAAAAATGAAGACATATCTTAAATTTGGAGAAAAGTTATTGGTAGAAGTTGAACTTGTTCAAAGAGTTACGATTTTGAAAACAAGAGTTTATTTTTTTTTTACGGTTTTTTCGAGGAGAGAGAGTTTTTTTTTTTATGGTATATATGTATGGGTACTGTTCAGGTAAGACACATTATTACGGTACGGGCGTGCGGCTAAACGTACGCCCGACACGTGTCCCGAAATTTTTTTTTTTTTAAAACGAGTGAAAGTAATGGTTCAAAAATTATTATGGAATAGTTCATAACTTATAAAAGGATAGTTTATGAATTATAATAGAATAGTTCATAGTGCAAAATTTATAAAGGAATGAAAGTAATAGTTCAAAATTTATTAAGGAATAGTTCATAACTTCTAAAAGGATAGTTCATGAATTATAATAAAATAGTTCAAAGTGTAAAATTTATAAAGGATAGTGCATAACTTATAAAATGATAGTTCATGAATTACAATTGAATAGTTCGTAACATATTTATAAATAATTTGATATAATATATTAAAAAATAATAGTTCATAAATTATATGGGAATAGTTCAAAGTTTATAGGAGAATAGTGCATAAATTATAACATGGTAGTTCAAACAAATTTTCATTCGTTTCTGAAAAAAAAAATCGGTTCAGAAAAAAAATAAAAAAATAAAAAAAAAATTCGGGACACGTGTCGTGCGTACGTTCAGCCGTACGCCCGTACGGTAAATTATGCACAGTACCTTAACGTTTTCCATATATGTATACTGTCGTTATTTATTCAATGTTAAAAAGTTGATTGTACTTTTGCAATTTCAGAAATTTCATAGTTTATTTTAAAAATTCGCCGAAACTTAAATTATACAATGCATGTTAAGTGCAACACATGACCACTGCTTCCAACTATAAACCTAAGACCTTAAGGGGCACCGCTCTATTCATCTCTGTGTCCTTGTAGTTTGCATTAATCCCTCCCGGCAAGCGGAGTCCTCCGCTTAAGCTATCTGCGGCACGATTCATCCAACGAATTGGAAAGCTCCGATCACCTTTTCTACCAGGTTCTCTCTCTTTCGTTCTTTCCAGTGCTGTATTTTGAAAGGTATCGTTTTTGGGTGTATCTCTTGCAGTTTGGTACAACCCTAATTGATATCCTAAATGGCTCAAACCCTATCGTTAGTGGCTAAAGTCGGAGCCCTGTAAACCAGAGCAAAATGCGCGATCTTGTGATATCATTCCTAGGCGTCTTAGAATGTTAAGGGCTTAATTTTGTCTTATTCGTGGCATCTCTGCTGTGATTCTGTTGAAATTTCTTTGCATTTTAGAAGCTTTTACTTCAGCGGAGCTGGTCTCTTAGTTCCTATCCCTGTATGACTTTTATCAAACCTTAGTTAGCCGGATAAAAAGGCCGGGTAAAGGGAAACGAACGGGCTATAGCGCTAGATGACCCCGACTCAAAGAGGGTGTGAGGTGCAAAACCGCCCCTACAGTATATTAGTAGGGATGAAAATCTCACCAACAGTCAGTGGTTGTCCACAAACCCGGCCTGAAAAGACAGGTGAAACTCAGGTGGCCTGTGTCTCGCATGATGATATGACCTGCCCGAAAAGTCAGGTGTCTCGCATGATGGGATGAATTGGATAAGGGGGGCGACAATTTAGAACCTATAATCCGACCCATCGCTTGCCCACCATGCTAATCTTGGTTCAATGAGTTTTCCCGTTCGTATTTTTGGATGTTATGTTACTATGTAAATCTAATTTGTTCAATGAATTTTGTGAGTAGGTAAACTTTTTTGTATTTTTGCTTTAACTCCGATCATATTATGACACATCTAACGGTACTGTTTAGTTTTACCTTGCAAGTTAGCAATTTGATTTGATTTGATTTTTCAGTAGCAGCTTAATAAAATTATATCACCAGAAAAAAAACAGATTCACTTGGCGGGCATGGGTTTTGGTGGCTAAAGCTGCAGTGGATAATGGGTCGGGCATGAGGTTTTACAAATTAGGTCGAAAAGGCAGGTGTCTCGCTGTGATTACAACTTCTAGTTTGCCAGGATTTTTTTAGCTGGATTAGTAGTCTATCCATTTGGCCAAATAAATAGTTGTTTTGTATTGTTGCATGTTGCCAATAACATATCATTGAAACCCTACCACACGTTATTTGGAGGGAAAAACTTTTTGTTTTGTTTTTTTACCTTGAAAAATTCTACTTGCAATTTATAATATCAAGTCCTATTTCTTATATTGTCAAGTGCTCTTTAGAGTTCAACTATTCTTTTCAATTCAATTGTCACTCATTCTTGCAATTATAAAACATCTTCTGATAAAATTAGTAATGATTTTGCTGGTCCATACATCTAATGGTACAGTTTGCTGGTAGACTGGCTTCTTTTGTGCTTTAATTTGAGATTGAGTGGTTGAATCATTTCCATTGTTGATCTTCCATCATGCTTCTGTTTTGTACTACTATCACAATAATGGTCAGAGGGAAGTTCCGGGGCATACGCATACCACACAATGTAGGCCATTTGGGTACAAACTGAAATAGCTTTCTTTGGTATTTGAGGGGATACAAGTTTGTAAAATCCAGCAGCACCTCCATTAATATGTTGATGATAATAAGCATTTATATCTGTCTTCATTTTAACTCGAAGTATGCTTTCTGTAGTGCAGTCTACTGTGTGCTGACCATATTGCTTGGTAGATCCAGCATTCATTTCTGGAAAAGAAAAGTCATTTTTCAATTTGTGTGAGATGAGTGCTGATCTGTCGTTCTCGTCTTTAATGTTTAAACTGTTTACTGGGGTGCAACCGAATCTGTTGATGATATTCCTCATCTTGTAGAGGGCACGTATTTTCTTGTTTTGAAGACAGTGTTGATGTATGCAAATATTTCATTCATATCTCTTCATCCTTAACAACAACTTAATTTAGTGTACAAGGGAGTGAGGCTTTGCCAACCCAAAACTCATGGTAGTAGAACCAAAACTCATGGTAGTAGAACCACTCCTTTCACTACTGCAAACTTAAATGAAAGTTAGATTGTTTTTTTTGGCAGTAGATGCTTAATGCACGTGGATGTTGCTTAGGGTTTTAAATTGTTTTGACATACTAATTTGTTCTTCTTATGGATGACATGTATGAGGTTGTCATCTGAACTTAAGCTGCTAAGCCAAAGTCATGGTACTAGAACCACTTCTTTTGTACTTCATATTCATTGTTTCAGGATGCTCATATCTTCCCCATGCATGCATGACAATTTTCAAATGTTTTATGCAGTATAAAGCAATTTTTGTTAATTTTTCAATGCATTATGAATTCAGTTTCCCGTGAAGAAATACATCAAAGCACCAATGGATGAGATTGATATTGAACTGGATGAGATGGAATTAGTTGCAGCAGCTGCTGGCTACTACTACTATTATAGTTTGACGAGGTTACCTCGTCGTGTCCTGCCACCTGGTCAACTCAGTTACATGGAGGAATTACTGAGTAGTCCAGAAGAAGACTGTTGCAGAATGCTTAGGATGGATAAGCGTGTTTTCCTGAAGTTATCTGGCACCCTTCGGCGGAAAGGCTTGCTGCGTGATACGAATGGTATGATGATAGAGGAGCAGTTAGCAATCTTTTTGAATATTATTGGGCATAATGAGCGCAACAGAGTAATACAAGATCGTTATCAACATTCTGGAGAAACCATAAGCCGACATTTTAATAGTGTATTGAAGGCGATCAAATCATTGTCACGTGAATTCTTACAGCCACCACCGGAAATTGTACCTCTGCAGATCCTTGGAAGCAAAAGATTGCATCCCTATTTCCAGGTATTTGTCATGAGAAATCACCTTCCATAAACAGAAAACAAAAACGGATGTGAATATTCTACCATCATTTTGGTTGAAATAGATATATTTATTTTGTTTGCAGGACTGTATAGGGGTAATTGACTGCATGCGAATTCCTGCGCATGTCCCTGTGAAAGACCAAACTAGGTTCCGGGACAAGAAAGGTTGTCTAACACAAAATATCTTGGCAGCTTGCACATTTGACTTACAGTTCATATTTATATGCCCTGGATGGGAAGGATCAGCTTCTGATGGTCATGTGCTACGATCAGTCCTGGATGACCCAGACCAGAAGTTTCCGGACGTCCCAGAAGGTTTCGTCCTGTTTATATTTGTTTGGCAAAATGAAGTCAAATGTATAGTTAGTTTTTCGACATACAAAGTTTTTGTTTTGTCTTCATGTTGCAGGCAAGTATTACATTGTTGACATGGCTTACTCAACTATCAAGGGTTTTATGGCTCCATATCAAGGAGTAAGGTATCAGATCGATGCTTATAAAGGTGCTAACCGTCTGCCAAGAAATGCGAAAGAACTATTCAATCACCGCCATGCATCCCTAAGCCATGCCAGTCTGAGAATCTTTGATGTGTTGAAGGAACGTTTTCCAATCCTCAAGATTGCAACACAGTATGGATTTCAGATACAAAGAGACGTGGTTATAGCCTCGTGTGTAATCCACAATTTCATCCACCGCGAGGATACCCATGACTGGTTGTTGTCGAGGGCTCAAGACAAGATAGTAGGTGGTGAGCCTTCCAATTCTGACGATATACCTGATGTTCACTTGTCTACTTCCATTGAAGACCAGATTGCCGTGTCACAACGAGACTCGATTGCTTCATCTATGTGGACTGAGTTTATAAATGACTGGAATGAATGGTAACTATCAAAAGTAGTTTATTCTTCCTTGCGAAGTGCGAACCAAATTAGAAAGTTTTCAGGTATCAATTTGATTGGTTTTAAATGCTATCTGGACAGAACAAGCCAGTGTTGGGCGTCAATGTCGCCGGAAGTTCTGAACTAGTAAGCTCTATCTGAAAAGCTTATCCATTTTGCTCATGCATTAGCTGGCGATAATTACGACTTACCATGCATGCCGTAATGATGTCTAAAAAGAATTCCATTTTAAGGCTTAGTTTCGCGCATTATAAATAGTTTAAAATAATACTAACTATTAACATAAAGTTAAAAGTAATACCAACTACGAAAAGTTAAAGTAATACTAACTAAGGAAAGTACTGATACAAATTGTCAGTGTATTTAACAATAATAATGATTAAAGTAATACTAACTACGGAAAGTACTGATACAAATTGTCAGTGTATTTAACAATAATAATGATTAAAGTAATACTAACTACGGAAAGTACTGATACAAATTGTCAGTGTATTTAACAATAATAATGACTTGTACGGAAAGTATTAACAATAATAATGATTAAAGTAATACTAACTACGGAAAGTACTGATACAAATTGTCAGTGTATTTAACAATAATAATGACTTGTACGGAAAGTATTGATACAAATTGTCAATGTATTTAATTATTAATTGTCAATATATTTAACAATAATAATGACTTATTTTTTGTATGGAGATGATGTGATATTAGATTTCACCAAAAAAATAGATTAGTGTTTATAATTTTTTTATAAAATTAAAAAATATTATTTAATATGTTAAAATTATAAATTAAGTAAGATATTTTTATATTTATAAAAAAAATCGGAAATTTTATGTAATTTTTTTATATAATTTTTCTATAATGTTTTTTTTTGAAAAAAAATCGATTTTAAACTTGTTTGGGAAATTTTTGTGAATATATTTTTTAAATGATTTTTTAATCAGTTTGTATAAAAAAAATATCTGAAAAAATCAAAAAAAATGTATAAAAAAATAATTTTTAAATATTCTAATTAGGGAGTAAATTAAAATATGAAACTTTTTAAAAATATCGATAATTTTTTAGTAGTTTTTAAAAATTACAAAAATAATTATTTTTAATAAAGTATGAAAATTTTTCCAGACCAAAAAATTCAAAAAAAGAAAAAATCTTAGAAACATTAAAAATATTTTGCTTAATTTGAGATTTTTATCATATTAAATAAAATTTATTTAGTTTTTAAGAAAAAAACCACATCATACACCTAATTAATAATACTTTTTTGATAACATGTAAGAAATTGGTTGTCACGTCATCTCAAATTAAGCAAAATATTGGGTTTTAAAGTTGGTAGTTTGTATCACTCCTAGTAACTTTTTGCTTAATTGTATTATTTTTGGTATGCATGTTGGTAGTTTGTATCACACCTACTAAATTTTAAAGTTGATATTATTGTGACTGGAATGAATGGTAACTATTAAAAGTAGTTTATTCTTCCTTGCGAAGTGCGAACCAAATTAGAAAGTTTTCAGGTATCTATTTGATTGGTTTTAAATGCTATCTGGATATAACAAGTCAGCGTTGTACATCAATGTCGCTGGAAATTCTGAACTAGTAAGCTCTATCCGAAAAGCTTATCCATTTTGCTCATGCATTAGCTGGCGATAAGCTGCGACTTACTAGATGTAGGTTTCCTGTATGCCGGTGTAACTCGTCAAATGAAGTCTAGAATTCTATTAAGGCTTAGTTTCACTCATTATAAATGAGGTTTCCTGTATGCTGGTGTAACACGTCAAATGATGTCTAGAATTCTATTAAGGCTTAGTTTCACTCATTATTAATGAAAAAATAGCTCAAAATAATAGTAATCATCAACATTAAAGTTAAAGTAATACAGACTATGAAATTACTGATACAAATACTTGGATTATAAATAAACTAGTTTACATACAAACAAAGGGGTGATTGGTGGACTATCATAGTAAATGAATTAGAGCAAATAATAAGAATTTAACAAATATTTAAAAAGTTTGTTAAAGATAATAAAGGGCAAATAATAAGAATTTAACAAGATATTTATAAAGTTTGTTAAAGATAATAACTTCTTTGAAGAGAATGACGACTTTGGAGGATATTCTCACGGAAGCTAACCCTAATAATAACTCTCCTGCCACCGTCAACCATGCTTCAATGCCTATGATTGCACACTTCCTGATACCTCTTCTTGTAGGTCCTCACCCCCAAACAAGATTCTCTTATCCCTAATCCTTTTCTCTAAAATTTGTTCGCTCCAAATGGTGTGTGCAAGCTTTAAATTTTTAACCCAAGACGTATGGGATGCGAACCCGCAGTGTACGGGTCAATCGTAGTAAAAGCAAGAATTCCGGGGTGTCGATCTCAGGGACTTAGGTGAAACACAAGCAAGTATAGGTTGTAAATATTACAACTAACCACAAAAGCAATTAAAGCATCAAAGATGATAAAAAGTCAATTAAATGAATATGCAAATTCTAGGGATTAAAGTATCTAGTTGTGGTTCCAACTCAAGATCTCAAGGTAAGCGGACAAAGCTGGGGTTTTGCAAAGGGAAGGTGTTTCTAAAGTGGAAATAGATCACCGGGTAAGTCTCACTACTCACTAACTCCAAACCAAAAGTTCCTATTACTGGGTAAGTCTCAAGGTACTAAGAAAAGGAATTATAATCTCAAACCAACACACCAACTAAGGGAATAAAATCAACCTTTATCGGGTAAGTCTCAGGCTAACTCACAAAGATGGAATGAAGGTACACTCAAACCCCAATAAAGGATAAACCTTTATTACCTACACTTATGATCATGGGTAAACAATCTAAGGAATTACCGGGTAAGTCTCATCCTAGGCTTGCATTGAACCAGGAAAGGTGTAATAAGAATAGGATTTGGCAAACTCTAACACTTAACTCTCAGTTACGGATCAGAAAGGTCACCTCGGTCAAACGAATTCCACCCGGCTGAGATGTTCATCGATTGAACGAGATGCTCTAGGGTTAAGGATAAAGACTCGAGCTTTTAGGGTCCTACTGGATTTTAAGATTATTCTATCATTGTTTTTCCCACAACCTTCAACCAATCACCCTAGAATCGGACAAAGAAATTAGCCACTCATCATTATGAAAGCAATAATCAAATATATGGGAAGAGAATGAATATTTGAACACAAAAACCTTAAGAAAAAGGCTTCAATAAGTGAATCAAATATCAAACAAATAAGCGTTCCTTGGATCACAAATCCAACAAGACAATCAACAAGAAGGGAATCTAAGAAAGTCTTACAAAACCTTTCACAAAAGCTATAGAAAGCTATGAACTTCCTAGATTGATCTTCAATCTTCCTTCCTTCAAACCCTGGAGAAAATCCCTTAATTGTTGGATGCTATCAGCTCTCTAGGCATGTATAAGTATGGTTGAACTCTGGAAAATCCAACCCTTTATATAGGAAAACTATCTTCCAAAGATAAAATATCTTGAAAAGATATTATCCTAATAAAATATATCTTAATCTCTAAAATAGATCTCCAAAATATTTAATCTTCCTTCCAGAAATCCAGCCCAAAAATATAAGATCTCAGCTTCCAAAAATAAAAGATCTAATCCAAGAATAAAATATATCTCGGCGCGTCAGAGTATTCGCCTCGGTCGCGACGCTCCTCAAAATCACCTCGGTCGAGATGGTACTGTAGCTGACCGAGGTGACTCTAAACTGAATGTGAAATCTCTCAAATCTGGTCCAAAGTGAATCTTTAATCCATTTTCATGCTTCCTGGATTCTTCCTTAAACTCCTAAATGTAGCTCCAATGATTCCTTAGCTCCTTTAGCTCCATTTTGATGCAAAACTTGCCATTTTACCTACGATTACAACGAAACTTGGTGTAGACCTCGATTCCCGCAAATGTAGATGAAATGACAATATAATCACATAATATATACATTCAAACATGCAGATTATTGAAGATAAAACGTCTAAACAGGTCCCAAAATATAGACTATAATTCATGCTATCAAAATACCCCATACTTGTCCCTTGCTTGTCCCCAAGCAAGTTCCAAATCTTAAGTACAAGATAGAATGGATTATAAGTCATAAAGATCAATGAAAAGTATTTCAAAACATTTTTGGTGGTGTGCTCCACTCATAGATCACTCTAAGAGAATGTTTCACGGTGTTTAAAATCAAAATATGATCAAAACATTTTATATATATAAGAAAGTTGTTCATCTTTGCATAAAATCATAGAATGCATAATAAATCATAAGTATCGAAATTAATCATGTATAATCCAGTTTAAACCACCAAGTCAATCAATAGGCTCGAGGTCTCAAGGGCTTTTCAAGAGAAGGTCAAGAAACGTGTGAGGGTGGGATGTATATAGGGAATGTGGTGCTAGAATCCGGGAAAAAGGATCTTTAACTTCACTTCCTTTGAACTTCAACACCTTCCACCAATAAGCTTTGCTTATTTTACTTTTTTACTTTTTGGGATGCATGGACAGATGTGCACAATAACCGAAGCCTAAAAAATCAGCAATCATCAATTTCTCGAGATGCCTCAAACCCTTGATGCACATACCATGACCCGTTAGGAACATCGCTCAATCCGACTTTGGCAAGACACAAACACCCGGCTATGTGAATGGTGCCGAGTTACTCATCATCATGATTGACTTCCCCAAACCTATTTGTTTCTTTCTAACTTTCAGCCAACATCTCATCTTTTCCTTCACTTGCTTTTCACTTGCTTGCTTCCAAATTCCCGGATAGGTAAAGGGAGACAAATATGTATATGAGCGGCTAAGCATGATCAAGAAGAAGAAGAGAAGAGAATGAATTGCCTTGGTCCTTCCAGGAAGAGAGTGAGAGAACTCATCATGTGGTGTCAACCTTCAAACTCAACATAATTTTGATAAAAACAAAGTATTAAACATGCCACAAATTTCAAACAAAGCATTTAGCAACTTAAACATATTATAAAACCTTTCAAACATATAAAGATTTCAAAATCAATCAGCAAACAAAATCATCACCGAGGTCATATCCAGATAAGAAGCACAAAAATCGTTTCGAAAACTGTCTCAATTAAACCACTTCGGTCGAGATGTTCTAAGTCAACCGAGGTACTGCACCTCGATTGGTCAGAATCACTTCGGTCGAGGTCATAAAATTTTTTTTGCTTAACCAGTTTTTGACGTTTTTCTCAATCAAATAACCTGTATGCATGCATGTAGTCTCAGATAAGCATATAGAGCAGGATAAAATCATAAATATCCATCAAGAGTCATACAATCATCCACATAAGTCAAATAATACATATCCGAATACCCCATACTTGGGACATGTTCGCCACTTAGCGTGCGTGCAAATAAGCTTTAAATTTATAAAACTAGAATCAAGCAAGCAAACCCGCAGTGTACGGATCGGCGTAGTAAAGCAAGAATTCCAGAGTATCGAACACAAGGATTTGGGGGGAACAAATTCAGTTGTAAAGTTGTCAAGCAAGTAAAAGAGTAAAACTTTGCAAATATATTGGGAAAACAGCAACCCTAAAGATCCAGGTGTCTAATTGTGGCAATCGATTCAAGATATACTAAAGAACTAAGGACAGAGTTAAGAGTTGCAAAGGTATGCTAAGGTAAAGCAATGCACGGTGAAGTTCCAAGGCTCTATATGACTTATCTAAAGACACTCTCTATAAAGGTTGTTGATGCTTCAGTATAGAAAGGATCTAAAAACAAGAATTAATCTCAAATACCCAAACTTGTAATCCAAGGATCAAGACTAACTAAACCGATTAAGGTTGTGACACTCGAAATCGAAGTAGAGGTTGTTGAGGCTTCACTACTAACTAGAAAAGGACAAGCCTAGACTAGATTAAAGCTAATCTTTAACCTTGAATCAAAGTAAAAGCAAAGTTCGTAAACTAGGGTAAATCACGGGTAGTTCTTGAGTTCCACGGCCATGGAAGTTCAAGAATAGACCGTGATCTTGATTCATCGACGAGATCTCTCTAACTCTCAGGGTCCAATCAATTTACGATCGATCTATCATTATCTAAGCCACAACTATTAACCCTTCACCTTAGAATTGCTAAAGGGTTTTAGCCAATAACCATCATTATGATATCAATAATCAAATTAAGAAGAATGAAAGATGAAAAACTTTCGAAACTCAAATATAACTCAAAATCAATCTCAAATCCAAAACACAAATCGGAATAGTTAATGGATTCGGAATAGAAACACAAAACCTCACAAGCCCTAACGTAAGTATGAAGAACGGGATGTCAAACCGTCTTCAATATCAAAACCCTAGAAAGGTGCAACTTCCGCAATCCAAATCGCCGGCGCTTCCGCTAGTTCTTTCCCTCAACCGTCTTCCGCAGGGCTGAACGATGTCTAAGCGTTAGCGTCGATCTCCGGCTATAGCGTAATGTATAGCGCTAAGCACGTGTGTCCAATTCTCTCCTCTCCCGCCTTTTTATAAGGAAGGATAAAATAACCGTCCGGCCCATTGTGTAAATAATCGTGGCAATAATTAGTACGTCAAAAGATTGCCTAAATTACGGTCTTAAGGGGTTCCACGACCGTGGTTTAGAGCGTGGAATGGGTTACGGTCTCACATGATTTCTACGACCGTACTTTTGACCGTGTAATTCTCTGGAATGCTCCACACTCATGATGCCAAGATCCACGGCCGTGGTTTAGAGCGTGGATTCCCCTACGGCCGTATTTTAGGGCGTGGAGGTGGAAATTGCTTGTGATTTCCTTTGTGTCGTGCCATTCCTCATCCTAGCATCTCCTTTGGTTCCTTTGATGTGTTCCTAAACCTTGGATGTGCTCAAATCTTTTCCTTTCTCTCTCAAATGGTTCGGATTTAGCTCTTATTCACCTATAATCAACACAAAGCTAATGTAGACCTCCATATCGACAATGTAGATAAACTAGCTAACAATTGCTTCAAAGCCTCATCAATGAACACTATAATGAATGAAAAGCATCTAGAAAACGTGCCTAGAATATCACAATATTTCATGCTAACAAAATACCCCATACTTGCCACTTACTTGTCCCCAAGCAAGGTCTTTTGAAAGCTTAGAACATAGGTTAGGATGAAATATGCATGCAAACTCAAAAACAAACTTCTTTTAGGTAAATGTGCTTCTAATCAATAGATCATTCTCAAACCTTGCTTCATTCATTCTTGAAACTCTCATATACATAACCAAAGAATGTAGAGGAAAGAAACATCATGAATTTATTAAACTTCAATGTAAACATCGTAACCTTCAAGCATTATCAAAATCAAGCATAAGAAATTTCAATTTAGATCACCAAGCCAAATAACGTTCTTTTGATCTTAAGGACTTTCAAAAAAGGTCTAGAGCGCGGAAGGAAGGGAAAACTTATAAGGAGTGTGGTGCATGAATCCGGAAAAGTGGACAACTAACTCTTTTCTTTTTAATTCGAATTGCAACACCATCAACTTTGAGCTTTGCTCTCTTCTTTTCACATCATTTTTCGACTTTACTTTTGGAGTTATGGATAGAGGTGCACAAAAACCGAAGCCTAGGAGATTGGCGTTTCTCAATTTCGAGATGCCTCAAACCCTTGATGCACATACCATAATCCGCTAGGAATATCGCTCAATCCGACTTTGTCAAGACACAAACACCCGACTATGTGAATGGTGCTGAGTTACTCATCGTCATGATTGACTTCCCCAAACCTATTATTTCTATTCTTTGAATGCAAAATTTTGCTTTTATGGCCCTCCCACATCAAACGTGCCAAAACTTAACTTCTCCAAATTCCCGGATAGGTAAGGGAGGCAATTATTTCATTGAGGGGCTAAGTGAACAAAGAAAGGAGAAAGAAAGGTCGAATTGCCTTAATCATTTCATAAAGAAGCACAAGAACTTATCATGTGATTTCAACTTCAATTTCTCAATATGATTTAGGTAAAACTCTTCACATTATGAAACTTGCAAGAAAGGATAATCAACACATTTAATTCCTTTTCAATTCATTATTCGTTTAGGCATACAATTGTCATCAAAAACTCAATCCACAAGTAGTGATTATCATAGAAATCATCTCAATTCTTAGAAGCACAAAATTTTCAAAATTTTTCAATTTTTATGGGTTTTTCAAAAGCTTTTTCATGCAATGCAATAATGAAACGTGTGACAATGAAATGAAACATGCAAAGTGTTCTCAATCAAGGCAAGCAAAAGTGAGTAGAGTTATTACAAACGATAGTCACATCCCACCCCATACTTGAGACAAACATTGTCCCTAATGTTCAAAAAGAAATAAAGAAAAGAAAGAAAGAAAATATGAACTCACAAGACGGTGGTGGAGCGGCTAGAACAGTCAACCGTGCATGATCATCACTGAGGTGGAGGTGGAAACGGGAAGAAGCTGGAGTCAAAGTTCCACCCAAACTGCTGGCGGTAGATGTCCCTCATCATCCTATCGTGCTCGTTGGCTCGGACATCTCTAGCATCCTGCCGGACCTCCAAAGCTCCTACTCTCCTGGAGAGGTCGGTGGCCCAATCTGGTAGCTGCTCGTACCATCCCGGTGCCTGGCTATACCAAGCCGGTGCATCTTGTGGTGCTGGTGCTGGTGACGGCTGTGCATACCAAGTCGGTGGAGCTCCCATCCACTCCGGCTGTGTCCTATACCAATCGGGAGGGGTCGCCATCCATGTCGGCCTCTCACTCACGCTAGCACGGCGAGAGGAAGAGCCGGAAGGTCTAGTAGGGCGGGGAGACTGTCTAGGGAGGTCGGGAAATGTGTCCGGCTGATCCGGAAAAGTACCAAAGTCGTGCTCCTCACCTCCTCCCTCAAAACCGTCATCTCCTCCTCTATCCTCTTCCTCAGCTGGAGCCGGTACCTCATCAAGGACATAAGGAGGTGCTACCAATCTATTCGCATACATAACAGCGAATGTCTCCTTCTAGTTATGGCGTCCAGCCATAATGGAATACTCGGGAAGCCATACGACACCTCTACCTCCTCTATCCTCCCAAGGCATGGCAGCGGTAGGTGGACCTCTATGCCTAGGAAAGATCAAGCCTCTAGTCATGAGGCTCTGCAGTCCTAACGACCTCGCTGCTATCCTAGTGCAGCTAGAGAAGTCTATCCCTAACTGTCGAGCAATGTGGGTGACCATCCCACCATATCCAATATTTCCAGCCCTCTTGTTCTTTAGCTTACTCATGGTAGAAGCTAAGAGGGTGGCACAGTCAGTAGGCCTACCGTGCAGCATAGCATACAACAAAAACAACTCATCAGTCTTGATCTTTTGAGGAGTCTCAGTCCTAGGGAAGAGACACTCAGAAAGTACTCGGTGGGCTATCTTCAAGGCTAAGTGATAGATAAGCTTAGCCTTGGTATCAGCAGGTTGCCAGCGATCCTCGCTGGCGTAGATCATGGCAATCTGTTCCCAAAAATTCTTAGCGTACACGCCGCTAGGAAAACGACCATTGAAGGTCTCTTGGAACCCAAAGAAGGCTCCAAACTCTACAATTGAGAACTCATAGTTCTCCTCCATCAGCTTGAAAGAAACTGTCCTATCTACGTGACTGTGCTCAAAAGAGATCACAAACTCTCTATTGATCTCCTCATAAGCGTCCTCCCTAATAGCGGAGAAGACGATCAATCCAACCCTATCTAACAACCAAGTAATGTCATTAACCATATTCAGTGGCTCTAACTCCTCAAGAAGCAAATAACGTGGTCCTATGACTGGTCTCTTCTCGATCCTTTCTAAGGCATCGAAGTAGTCCTCATGAATCTTAGGAATTCTAGGGGGTGGGGGTGATGGTGGTTCACTAGGTGGTACCTAGGAGGAGGAGGAAGCATCACCTTTCCTTTTCTTATTCCTATTAGACATTCTCCTAACAAAGTTCATTTTCTGTCCAAAATTACGGCCTGTTCTTAAACTTCCACGACCGTGGAATACCCAGGGACCGTGATTCGGCTAGTAATTTCTTAAAATTCACTCAAATAACACCAAAATCAACAGACAGCAGCCCTAGACTAATTCCAATCCAGTTCCAATCAGTTCTCCTAAAAATTCTTGCGAAAACTGAATCAAATCGACAAAGTGAAGGAAAAAGAAGAAAACCTAGGTTTGGATTTTTAAAATCCAAATTCTGTCTTCTCCGGTGATTGTCCACTCGAATTGTTGCTTGGATCTTGTAGATGGTTGAATTTGCTTCACTTTGGGTCAAAGAATCGTTCGAAACGATTAACGAACGGAGATTTGAGAGAGAGGGGGTTGTTTTCGGCGATTTTGGGGCGTGGAATTGGGAGGTTTTAGTGTGGTTTGTGAAGGAAGGTGGTTTATATAGTGGCTGTAAAAATTTTTGAAAATCACGGTCACTCGAGGGGTTCCACGGCCGTGGAAATGTACGGAACCGTGGTTTTGGTGATTTTTCTCAGGCTTTTGCAAATTACGGTCTCAGAGGGTTCCACGACCGTGGTTTAGGGCGTGGAACTCTCTGTAATGTGCCAAAGTCCAAGTTTCGTCAATTTCCTTTAACTTTTTCCTCTCCTTAGCCTATTCCATTGCTCCTACATCCAAAAACACAACATACCGGAGGTATCGAAGGCAAAACAAAACAAAAATGTCTAAACTAAACTAATCTATGAATGACAAAGAAAAAACAATAATGCAATACCTTGGGTTGCCTCCCAAGAAGCGCTTGTTTAAGGTCCATAGCTAGACCATATTCGCACTTATTCGAGTGCGGTAGGCGCGAACTCTTCAGCTTGGAGTTCCGGTGAATACTTCTTAAGTCGTTGACCGTTCACCTTGAAGCTTCCGCCCTTTTTACCCCATACTTCAACTGCACCATGGGGGAAAACACGTTTAATTAGATAAGGTCCGGTCCAATGAGATTTAAGCTTACCTGGAAAGAGACGAAGTCTTGAATTGAAGAGGAGAACTTGATCTCCTTCTTTGAGGTCTTTTGGAATGATATGCTTATCATGCCAACGCTTCACTCTTTCTTTATATATCTTGGCGTTCTCGTAGGCATTTAAGCGAAGTTGTTCAAGCTCATTAAGATCCAAGAGGCGCTTCTCGCCCGCTTCCTTTATGCTGAAGTTCAACCACTTTATTGACCAATACGCATTGTGTTCCAACTCTACCGGTAAGTGACAAGACTTCCCATACACAAGGTTGTAATTTTTCGTTCCTATGGGAGTCTTATATGCAGTCCGGTACGCCCATAATGAAGTTCAACCACTTTATTGACCAATACGCCTTGTGTTCCAACTCTACCAGTAAGTGACAAGACTTCCCATACACAAGGTTGTAATTTTTCGTTCCTATGGGAGTCTTATATGCAGTCCGGTACGCCCATAATGCATCATCTAGCTTCAAAGTCCAATCCTTCCTTGTCCTTGAAACCGTCTTCTCTAGGATTCCTTTAATCTCCCGGTTCGAGATCTCCACTTGTCCACTCGTTTGTGGATGGTAAGGGGTGGCGATCTTGTGAGTCACCCCATACTTAGCTAGTAGAGCTTCAAATCGTCGGGCAATGAAGTGAGAGCCTCCATCACTAATGATAGTCCGTGGTGTCCCAAATCGTGGGAAAATGGTCTTGTTAAAGAACTTAACCACAACCATGGCATCATTAGTAGGAGAGGCAATTGCTTCAACCCATCTGGAAACATAATCTACAGCTAGAAGTATGTATTGGTTTCCACAAGATGATGGGAAAGGTCCCATAAAGTCTACTCCCCAAACGTCAAAGATCTCTACCTCTTGAATGTTGTTAAGAGGCATCTCGTTTCTCCTAGATATGTTCCCTGTTCTTTGACAAGCATTGTAGCAGGAAACAAAGGTTTGCACATCTTTAAATAAAGTAGGCCAAAAGAATCCAGATTGCAATACCTTAGTGCTAGTCTTGTTCGAGCTAGCGTGTCCTCCACAAGGTAGTGAATGACAATGACGGATGACACTTTGCATCTCGTGTTCCGGCACACATCGTCGAATGATGCCGTCAGGACCTCTCTTGAAGAGAAGAGGTTCATTCCAAAAGTATTTCCAAACATCCTTAAAGAACTTCTTTCTTTGTGCATAGGATAATCCGGGTGGTAATTCCTGGCAAACCAAATAATTAACAAAATCAGCAAACCATGGTTCATTACCTTTACTAATCTTGTCGATGCACTCCTCTATGATGTGTAAATGCTCGTCCGGAAAGGAGTCATCTATGGGTAGATGGTCGTCTTCTAGATGTGGTAGACGACTCAAATGATCCGCAACAGAATTTTCCGAACCCTTCTTGTCGCGGATCTCTAGATCGAATTCTTGTAGGAGAAGAATCCATCTAATTAGCCTTGG
This sequence comes from Fagopyrum homotropicum, assembly GCA_033239125.1. Lineage (NCBI taxonomy): Eukaryota > Viridiplantae > Streptophyta > Magnoliopsida > Caryophyllales > Polygonaceae > Fagopyrum > Fagopyrum homotropicum. The sequence goes on from BSWB01000003.1 coordinate 67,780,713, forward strand.
TTTCGCATCCTTATTTGCAAGTAGATACCGGATCGCAGCATGATCCGTGTATACAATCACCTTTGCACCTACAAGATAAGAACAAAACTTTTCAAATGCATATACAATTGCTAATAATTCTTTTTCGGTAGTGGCGTAGTTGAGCTGCGCTTCGTCTAGCGTCTTGCTAGCATAGTAGATAGCATGGGTTCGTCCTTCCTTCTTTTGCCCAAGCACAGCTCCTATAGCTACGTCACTTGCATCACACATAACCTCGAATGGGAGATTCCAATCCGGAGGTTGAATGATCGGGGTTGAGATTAGAGCTTCCCGAATCTTATTAAACGCATCTAAGCATTCCTGCAAAAAATCAAAAACTGCATCCTTCATCAATAGATTAGTAAGCGGTTTTGATATCTTAGAGAAATCCTTTATAAAGCGTCTATAAAATCCAGCATGTCCTAGAAAGCTTCTTATCCCTTTCACCAAAGATGGAGGAGAGATCTTTTCTATAGTCTCTATCTTAGCTTTATCTACTTCAATCCCTCTACTAGAGATCAAGTGTCCTAATGCAATGCCTTCTTTCACCATGAATTGACACTTCTCCCAGTTTAGAACTAGGTTAGTGTCTTCACACCTTTGTAGCACAAGAGCAAGGTTAGAAAGACAATTATCAAAAGAGGAACCGTAAACAGAAAAGTCATCCATGAAAACCTCCATGATTTCCTCTATATACTCCGAGAAGATAGCCATCATGCACCTTTGAAAGGTGGCTGGGGCGTTGCAAAGCCCGAACGGCATTCTCCTATAAGCAAACGTACCCCAAGGGCACGTGAATGTGGTCTTTTCTTGATCGTCCGGATGTATCGAGATCTGAAAGAAACCATTATAACCGTCAAGATAACAGAAATGTGAGTTTTGTGCTAACCTCTCAAGCATTTGGTCGATGAATGGTAGTGGGAAGTGATCCTTCCTCGTTGCGTTGTTTAGCTTGCGGTAGTCTATGCACATCCTCCATCCCGTCACGGTTCGTGTAGGAATGAGCTCATTGTTCTTGTTGGTAATGACTGTCATTCCTCCCTTCTTTGGAACCACCTGTACAAGACTCACCCACTTGCTATCTGAGATAGGGTAGATGATACCTGCATCAAGTAGTTTAAGAATTTCCTTCTTGACAACCTCTTTCATGGTCGGATTTAACTGCCTTTGAGGTTGTCGCGAAGTTCAAAAATCTTCTTCCATTAGGATCTTATGCATGCATAGTGAAGGTTTAATCCCTACTAGATCCTCTATAGTATAACTAAAGCTTTCCTATGTTTCTTAAGAACAACCATAAGGTTACTATGTTCATCTATACTTAAATCGGAACTAACAATTACCGGAAAGGTAGAATTAGGTCCTAGAAATGCGTACCTTAGATGTGCAGGAAGTGGTTTCAATTCCATCACTATTGGACTCTCTAATGGCTCTTGAGGAGTGTCTAATGCTTCCTTAGAAGTTTCTAAGGGTATAGAAGTTGTTGGAGAAGAATCAAGAGAAGTGGTGGAAAAAACACAATTGTCTTCAGATTCACCCAAAATTACGACACCCCTGTCTCCTCCACGGCCGTGGTTTTGGGCGTGGAAGTCAATTACGGCACCTCTGTTTGCTCCACGGCAGCGGTTTTGGCCGTGTAACTTACTGAAGTCCTCTGAATAGCTGATTACGGTCATGTTGGTGGAAACCACGGCCGTGGAATAGCATGCCTGGCCGTGATTCCTCACGTTTTCTGACCCATCGTAGAGTTTCTCAAACTCTTCTTCATACACTTCCTTTTGCTTCTCCAAAGCTTCAAGTTCTACATTGCATTCCTCTTCATCCCCTATGTCCATAGTGCTCATAGTGATCACCTCTTGCAAGGGATATTTGAAGAGAATCGAACTTACTTCCTTTCTAGATAGCTCTTCGTCATGGATGTTGAATATGTCCTCTTCAAGAGCTGGTTCTTTCATCAAAGTGGAAAGAACGAACTCTACCTTCTCTTCTCCTATGTCGAAGGTGAGTCTAGCATTCTTGCAATCAACCATACAACCGGATGTTGCAAGTAACGGTCTTCCGAGTATGATCGGGACCGGACTATCTGCAGGAATATCAAGCACAACAAAATCTATAGGAACATAGAACTTACCAAGCTTGACCGGAACGTCTTCAACTATACCGACGGGACGAGTTATGGATCGATCCGCCATGTATAACGTCATCTTCACCGGTTTAGGTTCGCCTAAACCGACTTTCCTGCATAAGGCAAGCGGAATGATGCTCATGCTTGCTCCTAAATCACATAATGCATCATATGTGACATCTCCCACTCCTATGGGAACACAAAATTACCCCGGATCCTTCAGCGTTGGGGGCATCTTTTCCTTCATGGTCTTAATGAGATCCGAAGAATCCGAACTCATCTTGACTTCTCCAAAATCCTCTAATTTCCTCTTGTTAGAGAGGATCTCTTTCAAGAACTTTCCATAAGCTGGCATACCTACAATTGCATCAATGAAAGGTATATTAATATGCAGTTTGCTCGTGAGTTCAATAAACTTACCAAATTGTTTGTCTAGACGCGCTCTTGCTCTAGATTGTGGAAATGGTAGGGGAGGTTTGTAAGCTAGAGGAGGAATGTAGATGTCTTCCTTCTCCTTCCCCTTTTCCTTCTCTTTCTCGACGGGAACTTCCACAAACTTAGGCTGCGAGTCGGTGGTTGTTGCTCCGCTCCTAGTTGTGATAGCCTTCAACCTTCCTTTCGGGTTGTCCTCCGTCTTTCCTGGAAGTTTTTCTTGATTCCTAGGAACTTCCTCAGCATTGCTAAACATTTGGTTTTCTAAAACCTTTTGAGCTTTATCAACCGTAGTAATGTGATTATCAACCTTAGTGAGGTGACTCTCCAATCCTTAAAGCTTTCCCAAGATTGTTTCCAACATGGGATTGGGTTTCTCTTTCCCCGAAGTGCTTCCACTATTAGATGTTTGCCCCTGACTTTTCAAAGGAATGGAAGAAGAAGAAGAAGGTGGAGTTAGTGAATTTCCTGAATTGGGATAAGAATTACCTGAGTTTTGTTGGTTGGAACGCCAATTGTTGTTGTTTGAACCCCTATTGTTGTTCCAATTGTTGTTCCGGTTGTTGTTGTTGTTCCAATTGTTTCGGTTGTTGTTCCGGTTGTTGTGGTTTGTGTTCTCATTTTCATTGTGGTTATTGTTGTTTCCTAGATAACCAACATCCTTCTCATTTGACTTTGGAAAGCTAGCCTTTATGACTTCCTTCAACTCTTTAATCTCGGTGTTGAGAGAAAAGATTTAAGTTTGAGTGGTTTGTGTTAGCTTTGCTCCTTGCTCCACTCGATTTGCTTCTACCTTCCGATGAGAATACTTCTCAATGACTCGGGCTTGTTTCTCAATGAAGTCCCAAGCGTCATCTTCTCTCATGTCCATGAATGTGCCACATGAAAGAGATTGGAGCTTGAATTGTGTTTCCACATCCAGCCCCTTATAGTATATCTCTAATAGCTCCAATTTGGAAATGCCATGGTGTGGGCAATCCAATAGTAAATCCTGAAATCTTTCCCAAGATTGAAACAAACTTTCGTTAGATCTCATAGAAAATGCATTAATCTTACCTCTCAACTCCGCCGTCTTGGATGGCGGAAAGAATTTGGTGAGGAACTCCGAAGAAAGATCCTCCCATGTGTTGAGTCTTCCATTTGGAAGAGCTTGATACCAAGATAAAGCTTTTCCTTTTAAAGAGAAGAAGAATGCCTTGATCTTGTAGTTGTTGGTGGTTGCATTCTTTGGCTTCATCGTCTCCATTAAGATCTTAAAATTTTGTAAATGTTGATGTGGAGATTCAACAATCGTTCCTCCAAACTGATTTTGGCGAACGATGGTAATGACTTGTGGGTTGAAGCTAAACTCCTGCATATCGTCAACATCAAAGTTCACACCTAGACGGTGTGGTTGCTAAATCGGATCCATCCTATGGCCAAGAGTTCTTGGCTCTTCATCTACTCGAGCGGCTCTCGCACCCCCAGCTGGGACACGATAATTGGCAGCCGGTCTTGGATTATATTGATTTACATTGATCATCGGATCAATATACTCTAGTGGTGAATGGAAGAGTCGCTATCCTCATCGGATGAGTTGGTTCTAACCGATCTCGACGATTTTCTCCTCTTCTTCTTCTTGGAATCGCTCTTCTCCAGCCTCATTCGAAGCATCTGGTCCCTGAGTTCATCAATTTGCAATTGATGACGGTCCGCTTCTTCCTTGCGATTCTTCTCGCTCCATCTAAGTTGAGCTTCGGATTCTTCCAACTCTGCTTGAATATCCAGCTCCTTGTTTACAACCATCTTTCTTTCTTTGAGTTTCTTCCTCAAAGTCTTCTCAAGTTCTTGATCAAGAGGTAAGAGGTCTTTGTTGTTTCTAGACCTGCGCATATACCTAAAGTAACCTACAAATATCACTCAAAAGAGATATCAAATAAGAAGAGCAAAGCTCTCAAGCTTGACAACCGATAACCGAATTCGGCCTAAACCAAATCCCCGGCAACGGCGCCAAAAACTTGTTCGCCATTTAGCGTGCGTGCAAATAAGCTTTAAACTTATAAAACTAGAATCAAGCAAGGGAACCCGCAGTGTACGGATCGGCGTAGTAAAGCAAGAATTCAAGAGTATCGAACACAGGGATTTGGGGGAACAAATTCAGTTGTAAAGTTGTCAAGCAAGTAAAAGGGTAAAGCTTTGCAAATATATTGGGAAAACAGAAACCCTAAAGATCCAGGTGTCTAATTGTGGCAATCGATTCAAGATATACTAAAGAACTAAGGACAGAGTTAAGAGTTGCAAAGGTATGCTAAGGTAAAGCAATGTACGGTGAAGTTCCAAGGCTCTATATGACTTATCTAAAGACACTCTCTATAAAGGTTGTTGAGGCTTCAGTATAGAAAGGATCTAAAGACAAGAATTAATCTCAAATACCCAAACTTGTAACCCAAGGATCAAGACTAACTAAACCGATTAAGGTTGTGACACTCGAAATCGAAGTAGAGGTTGTTGAGGCTTCACTACTAACTAGAAAAGGACAAGCCTAGACTAGATTAAAGCTAATCTTTAACCTTGAATCAAAGTAAAAGCAAAGTTCGTAAACTAGGGTAAATCACGGGTAGTTCTTGGTTCCACGGCCGTGGAAGTTCAAGAACAGACCGTGATCTTGGTTCGTCGACAAGATCTCTCTAACTCTCAGGGTCCAACCAATTTACGATCGATCTATCATTATCTAAGCCACAACTATTAACCCTTCACCTTAGAATTGCTAAAGGGTTTTAGCCAATAACCATCATTATGATATCAATAATCAAATTAAGAAGAACGAAAGATGAAAAACTTTCGAAACTCAAATATAACTCAAAATCAATCTCAAATCCGAAACACAAATCGGAATAGTTAATGGATTCGGAATAGAAACACAAAACCTCACAAGCCCTAAGGTAAGTATGAAGAACGGGATGTCAAACCGTCTTCAATATCAAAACCCTAGAAAGGTGCAACTTCCGCAATCCAAATCGCCGGCGCTTCCGCTAGTTCTTTCCCTCAACCGTCTTCCGCAGGGCTGAACGATGTTTAAGCGTTAAGCGTCGATCTCCGGCTATAGCGTAATGTGTAGCCCTAAGCACGTGTGTCCAATTCTCTCCTCTCCAGCCTTGTTATAAGGAAGGATAAAATAACCGTCCGGCCCATTGCGTAAATAATCGTGGCAATAATTAGTACGTGAAAAGATTGCCTAAATCACGGTCTTAAGGGGTTCCACGACCGTGGTTTAGAGCATGGAATGGGTTACGGTCTCACATGATTTCCACGACCGTACTTTTGACTGTGTAACTCTTTGGAATGCTTCACGCTCATGATGCCAAAATCCACGGCCGTGGTTTAGAGCGTGGATTCCCCTACGGCCGTATTTTAGGGCGTGGAGGTGGAAATTGCTTGTGATTTCCTTTGTGTCGTGCCATTCCTCATCCTAGCATCTCCTTTGGTTCCTTTAATGTGTTCCTAAACCTTGGATGTGCTCAAATCTTCTCCTTTCTCTCTCAAATGGTTTGGATTTAGCTCTTATTCACCTATAATCAACACAAAGCTAATGTAGACCTCCATATCGACAATGTAGATAAACTAGCTAACAATTGCTTCAAAGCCTCATCAATGAATACTAATATGAATGAAAAACATCTAGAAAACATGCCTAGAATATCACAATATTTCATGCTAACAGGACACATTGTCCCAATGGGTCAAATAAGTCATAAGAACAGAATACTCACCGGACAAAGCTGAGCTGCATAATATATAAAGAAATAAATCCTACAAGCTCTAATCGTGATGTGTTGGCGGTGGTGGAGGATATGGTACGTATGGATGCTGAGACGGGTCGAATGGATGCCCCATCATATGTTGGAACTGGATCTCCATCATCCGGAGCTGATAGTGCTAGCTCTCCAGTATCTGATGAGTCCGGCTATGCAACTCTCTGTGAAGGTCATCCAAACGTCCTCCTAGATCGACGGTCATGGCTGCGTAGGAGTCAATCATCTGATCTGTTAGATCGTCGATCCGGCGGTGAGCTATGGGATCCCTCTGCCTCCGTACTCTACGCCTGGAAGGTCGTGCTGGTGTTGTAGCTGGCCCGTCCTCTGTCTCCTCGTCGTCCAGATCGATGACTGGTATACTGGTCCCAGCTATATCGGTCCCTATATCCATGGCATCACCGCCATCATCATCCTCACCAGCCTCCTCATCAGCCTCCTCCTCCTCATCTTGCTCCTGGGCTGCTACTGTTGCATCTCTAGCGTCCTCAATAAGAGGAATCCACACGGTGTACCAGTACTGCGGGCCAAATACTGAGAGCTGAGATGACCATCTAATACCCTAAGGTGCAGTCTGCTCCTAGGGCATCGCCACATACGGTGTAGTAAGTCCGCGAGGAACCACGATCCTCCTAGTAATCATCTCCTGTAGACCAAGCGGCTTGGCAGCCGCCACCATAGTACAGGCACTCAGATCAAGGTCCATTTAACTCGCGATGTGAGTCACTAGACGAGGAACCACGATCCTCCTAGTAATCATCTCCCTTCACCTTTGCCTTGATCCTGTGGAGATCCTCAACCAGCATCACTCCAAAGTCAAGAACTCCTCCGGTGACCATACAGTATAAGCTCAGAAGCTCCCCTTGTCTAATCTTCTGGGGCGTCTCAATACGCGCCTGAAGTGTCTCGCTAAAGATCCGGTGGGCTAATCTGAAGGCGAGGTGGAAGATAATACGCTCCCTGGAGTCTCCAAGTCTCCACCTATTAGCATGCTCAACTACATGAGCTATCTGGACCCAAAACTCTCGAGCCACGGCTCGAGAAGGAAAATCAACAACTGTGGGGGTCTGGAAGCTGAATATATCCCTCCAATGGTCCATCGGAACTAAGTAGTTCCGGTTCAGCAACCGGTACTTGATGGCCTGCTCTGTAGGCAGGTAGGTCACGGAGCTCACAAACTCCAAAGTCGGCTCAAGGTAGGTTGGAGCTCTAATCTCAGTAAAATGCTCCAACCCTACCATAGCAATCATCCGTCTCAGATCATCATCTACGTAGAGGCAATCAAAAGCAGCGATATCAAGGAATCGTGGTGCAATCACTAGATGCGCAGCTATACGGTCATAATCGACCCGGTGACGCTCATGGATCATCGGTATGGAGCGGCGAGAAGAAGAAGAAGAAGGAGAAGGGGAGGATCTATCTCTCAGAACAATCTGCCTGTCAGAACTCATTTTCCACTCTCTTTTAGACCACCTCGGTCGGTTGTCAGACCTCAAGAACACCTCGGTCGAGACGCAGGTCGACTGGACCGAGGTAGAAGGCTGTTCGATCGTAACTCTCAAAAATCCAGTTATTTTCCACCAATATCACTACCAATTGTTCCTATGGGGTACTTAAGCCTTTTTCAACACAATGCAGGGGAAACCAAAGCCCAATTTGACCGAAACAGTGAAGAAAAGCGAGTTAGGGTTTTCGTTCGATTTACCCCAGATTCGGTTGATTCAGAGCGTTTTTGTTGCAGATTGTCGCTTGCAAACCGATCCTCTACTCTTTCCTTGCAATTTGGAAGCAAGAATCGTTGAAAACGATTGAAAATCAGAGAATGAGACGAATCTATGCCGCGGTCGAGAAGGTGAGAGAGGGAAGAGAGAGAAATTGATCTCCCTTTTATACCCTTTTCTGGAACTGGTGTCACCTCGGTCGAGATGGTCTCGACCGGACCGAGGTGATACGGACCGAGGTGGATCTTCAGTAACCCTATTCGCCACGGTTGCTCAAGAATCATCTCGGTCGAGGTGTTGTGACAACAACCGAGATGTGTCTCAGTCAAACTCCGTCTTCTCAAATTCTCGAACTTCTGTCCTTCCAGTGTTGCTCCTGGGTTGTATTCCTTCCTTAGAGATCACCTGTTGTGTGTCTAGGATGCCAAAAACAAAACAAAGCAAAGCAAAAGCAAACTATCTAAAGCTAGACTAGAGAAAGGGAAAAGAAAGCAATACCTTGGGTTGCCTCCCAAGCAACGCTTGATTTAAGGTCGCTAGCTAGACCATATGACATCCCTAAATATGTTGGAAAGTGTCCTCAAACAAGGTATAGTGGTGCAATCTCCTCAACTGGGACTTCCGGTTTGTATTTCTTAAGTCTATGACCATTGACCTTTAATCTTCCACTTGTTTCTCCCCAGATCTCGACTGCACCATAAGGGAAAACATGTTTCACTACATAAGGTCCGGTCCATCTAGATTTCAACTTACCTGGAAAGAGGCGAAGGCAGAAGTTGAAAAGTAGAACTAAGTCTCCTTCTTTAAGCTCTTTAGGGATGATACGCTTGTCATGCCATTTCTTCGTCCTTTCTTTGTAGATCTAAGCATTCTCATAAGCATTCAAACACAGCTCCTCCAGCTCGTTGATGTCCAATAGTCGCTTCTCACCGGCTTTGTATTCCAGCTCAACGGGCAAATGACAAGACTTCCCATATACCAAATTATAAGGGGTGTTACCAATGAGATTCTTGAATGCGGTCCTGTAGGCCCAAAGAGCATCGTCCAACTTCATGGCCCAATCCTTCCTCGTCCTAGAGACGGTCTTCTCCAAGATTGCTTTAATTTCTCTATTTGAGATCTCGACCTGTCCACTAGTTTGAGGGTGATAAGGGGTTGCTACCTTATGGGTTACCCCATACTTCGATAGAAGTGCCTTAAACTTCCGGTTGATGAAATGTGTCCCTCCATCGCTGATGATGATGCATGGAGTCCCAAAACGTGGTCGACAGCTAGGAGAATGTAGAGGTTTCCTCCGGATGATGGGAAAGGTCCCATGAAATCAACTCCCCATAAATCAAAGATCTCAACCTCCTATATGTTATTGAGCGGCATCTTGTTCGTCCTAGATAGATTCCCTGTTCTTTGGCATGCATCACAAGAGACAACAAACGTTTGCACATCCTTGAAAAATGTAGGCCAAAAGAAACCGGAACGTAATACCTTGGCGCACATTTTGTTAGCGCTAGCGTGCCCTCCACAAGGAAGCGAGTGGCAATGCCGTATGACACTAGTAACTTTATCTTCCGGAATGCATCTTCGAAGAATCCCATCTGGACCTCTCTTAAATAGTAGAGGTTCATCCCAGTAGTAATGGCGTACATCCTTAAAGAATTTCTTCCTTTGAGCGTACGTCAATCCGGGCGGTATTTCCTGGCAAAGAAAGATAATTAACAATGTCAGCATACCAAGGCCCTTTATTATCAGATATTTTGTGGAGAAAGTGTTCCACCAACTGAGGATGAATGTCAGAAAAGGGAGTAAGAAGTTTGTTATTCTCAGTTAACATCATCTCTCTTTCGACCTCGGTCAAGATCCAGAGAGGGTGACCGAGGTGTTCTTCAGTCAAGAACACCTCGCTTGGTCCAGAAAGTGCCTCGGTCGATGTACTGCAACTGGGACCGAAACTGGAGATCTTCTTCTCCTGGATTAGTTTTTCAATCTTAGCTCCTGGATCTTCTTCCAGTGGATCTATACCTTCCTCCATTAAGCTAAAACTAATAACTCTCTCAAGTGGATCATTAATAAGGATAGAGCTCACCAATTCTCTTGATTCTTCTTCATCATAGATGTTGAAGATATCATCTCCCAGCGGCTCTCCTTTCATGGCCGCAAGCAATGCAAACTCAACTTGATCACCGCCAATGTTGAATTGCAACTTGGCGTTCTTACAATCCACATTGCAACCCGAAGTTGCTAGAAATGGCCTCCCGAGAATGATAGGAACGGGATAATCTGCGGGAATGTCAAGCACAACAAAGTCTATAGGTAAATAGAAGTTATCTAACTTAATCGGAACGTCTTCCAAAATGCCCACGGGATGGATAATGGAGCGGTCCGCCATGTACAATCGTATCTTCACCGGCTTGGGCTCTCCAAGTCCGATCCTCACACATAGCTCCAGCGGGATGATGCTCACGCTGGCTCCTAGATCACACAATGCCTCACAAGTGACATCCCCAACTTGAATGGGAATACAAAATGAGCCGGGATCTCTCAATTTGGGTGGCATCTTCTCCTTCATGATTTGAATGAGCTCCGAGGATTTAGATGTCATCCTTACTTCACCAAAGTCTTCCAACTTCCTCTTCCTTGATAGAATTTCTTGTAAGAACTTCCCATAGGCGGGCATCCCTAGAATAGCATCAAGGAAAGGGATGTTAATATGTAGTTTATTCATCAAGTCAAGGAACTTACCAAAATGCTTGTCTAGATGTGCTCTGTCCCTTGACTAGGGGAATGAAAGTGGTGGTTTATATGCAGGAGGTGGGACATAAACTTCAGTTTTGTCCGACCCTCTCTGAGGCTCAACCTCGGTTGGCACCTCGGCCGAAGTGTTCTTCGACTGTGCCTGGACCGAGGTGTTCTTCGTCTGTACTGGCATCGACCGAGGCACTGGATCTGCAGTTTTCAGTCCACTTCTCGTCGTTATTGCCATGATCTGTCCCTTAGGGTTGCTTTCTGTCCTTGTTGAAAGCTTCCCTGGATGTCTTGGCGCTTCATTTGCCTTGTTAAAAAATTGTTTCTCTAAGGCTTTTTGTGCCTTCGAAAATGAAGTCATGGATGTCTCCATAGCATTGAGCTTGAGCAAGATAGCCTCCAACACCGCATCTTTCTTTTCCGGCTGGTACGAGCTTGATCCAGGCTCCTGGCTCTTCAATGGAGTAGAAGAAGAAGAAGAAGAGAGGAAAAGATTAGAAGAGTTGTTCGAATTGGAGTTAATGTAAGGGTTACCCGAATTTTGATTATTTGTCCTCCAATTATTGCTGTTGGATCCTCTATTGTTGTTGTAGTTGTTATTCCGGGAACCGTTGTTATTGTTCCGGTAACCCTTGTTGTTCCTTGAGCTTTGATATCCTTCATCTTCTTTCTTGGTTTGAGCAACCAAAAGTTCCTTCAATTGCTTCACATCATTCTTCAAAGAGGTGAGTTGATCATTGTTTGGTTGAGCTTCTTGGAAGTTGACTCTTTTAACTCCACCTTCAGCTCCTTGATGGGAGTATTTCTCCATGTACAAAGCTTGTTTCTCTATGAACTCCCAAGCTTCGTCAATCGGCATGTCCATGAACATGCCGGCGGATAGTAGTTGATGGTTGAACTGGGTGTTTCCGTCCAGTCCCTTGAAGTATATCTCCAACAACTCTATCTTTGGAATCCCATGATGTGGGCAATCCAAAAGGATGTCTTTAAATCTCTCCCTTGACTTGGACAAGCTCTCCTTGTCCTTCATGATGAATGCATTGATTTTCCCTCTCATTTCAGCGGTCTTAGAGGGGGGAAAAAATTTAGTCAAGAACTCCGTCGTCATCTCCTCCCAAGTGTTGATTTTTCCTGGAGGGAGAGATTGATACCAAGTAAGCGCCCTATCTTTCAAAGAGAAGTAGAAAGGCCTTAGCTTGTAATTGTTGTTTTCCAGCCTTGAAGGTCTCAAGGTCTCCATCAAGATCTCATAGTTTTGCAGATGTTGATGCGGAGACTCCCTCTCTAGCCCTCCAAACTGGCATTGGCGAATCATGGAAAGAACTTGCGGTCGAAGTTCATAATCATGGTCCGCTGGATCACCTAGGTTGACTCATGGACGCCTCAGTTGCTGGTTAGGGTCCATCCTCTGCCCTAGCGTCTGTGGAATACCTGCAAAAAGAACATCTCGGGCTGGTATCCGAGGTGGAAGTATCTCGGCCGGGGCAGCTGGAACTGGGTCCTGCCTCGGTCGAGGAGGTGGATCTAGTCAAGGTAGATATTGGTCCCATAAAGTTGCCATATTTGCTTCGATCGCTTCTGTTCTTGTGCGAGTTTCTTCCTTTTCCAGTCGCAGTTCTTTTTTACTGAGGCGTAGTTGTTCCAATGCCTCCTTCAATTCGGCCTCAAGATCGCGATTCTCTTGATTGGCCATCTTAGCTTCTTTCAAGCGTCTTTTGTATGTCTTTTCTGGTTCGGAATCGTAAGGAACGATTTCCTTCCCAGCGCGGGTTCTTCGCATAAACCTACAAGAAAGAACATGCAAAAGTCACTCAAGTAGAGTGGTCAGTAACAATAGGGGAAAATGCCCCGAAAGACAACCACAACCAGCTCGGTCTAGACCAAGTCTCCGGCAATGGCGCCAAAAACTTGTTCGCTCCAAATGGTGTGTGCAAGCTTTAAATTTCTAACCCAAGACGTATGCTTAAAACAAGGATGCGAACCCGCAGTGTACGGGTCAATCGTAGTAAAAACAAGAATTCCGGGGTGTCGATCTCAGGAACTTTGGTGAAACACAAACAAGTATAGGTTGTCAATATTACAACTAACCACAAAAGCAATTAAAGCAATCAAAGATGATAAAAAGTCAATTAAAGGAATATGCAAATTCTAGGGATTAAAGCATCTAGTTGTGGTTCCAACTCAAGATCTCAAGGTAAGCGGACAAATTTGAGGTTTTGCAAAGGGAAGGTGTTTCTAAAGTGGAATAGATCACCGGGTAAGTCTCACTACTCACTAACTCCAAACCAAAAGTTCCTATTACCGGGTAAGTCTCAAGGTACTAAGAAAAGGAATTATAATCTCAAACCAACATACCAACTAAGGGAATAGAATCAACCTTTACCGGGTAAGTCTTAGGCTAACTCACAAAGATGGAATGAAGGTACACTCAAACCCCAATAAAGGATAAAACTTTATTACCTACACTTATGATCATGGGTAAACAAACTAAGGAATGTGAAATCTCTGCTTCCAAAAATAAAAGATCTCAGCCAAGAATAAAATATATCTCGCCGCGTCTGAGTATTCGCCTCGATCGCGACGCTCCTCAAAATCACCTCGGTCGAGATGGTACTGTAGCTGACTGAGGTGACTCTAAACTGAAAGTGAAATCTCTCAAATCTGGTTCAAAGTGAATCTTTAATCCATTTCCATGCTTTCTGGATTCTTCCTTAAACTCCTAAATGTAGCTCCAATGATTCCTTAACTCCTTTAGCTCCATTTTGATGCAAAACGTGCCATTTTACCTACGATTACAACGAAACTCGGTATAGACCTCGATTCCCGCAAATGTAGATGAAATGACAATATAATCACATAATATACATTCAAACATGCAAATTATTGAAGATAAAACGTCTAAACAGGTCCCAAAATGTAGACTATAATTCATGCTATCAAAATTGTTGGAGTAAAATGTTATTTGAAGGTAATGCTTGGAGAAGATTACCTATTGTGCCTATCAATCTCATTGAATCCGGCCAGATCTAGATGTCTTTCCTAAAAGGCGCGGATGCTACCCCCTTCGTAACTATCGCCCTTGATGTTGTTCAACTGTGAAATACCCTATGGAGAAATTCAATCATTATGAAGTTGTTAAAATGGATAACTTTTCTACCTTTGAGAAAACTTGAGACTTCTATGGAAGCTGAAAGGTGGTTGGTCCATGATTGACCTACTAGATAACTACTTGTTGATTAGGTTGGAGCATGAATATGATACGTTGGATGCCCTTATTAGCGGCCCTTGGAAGATGTTTGGCCACTATCTCCTTATGCAACAATGAGATGCATCTTTTGACCCGATGACGTCGGTTATTTCTACTATGGAGGTATGAGTAAGTATATCGGGTATGTATTTCTCAATGTACAATACCGAAAGGCTCAAGGTCATTGCTTCAGCAATAAGAGTCTCCGGATTGATGAGAAGACCCTACAATTTGCCAAAGGCCGTTTTACTCGTGTCTGCATTAGTATTGATTTATTTCGCCCACTAAAAGGTGATGTAATCCTAAACGGAAAAGGCTGATGTTGGAGTATGAAAACTTACATACCATCTACTTTGGTTGTGGTTATTATGGGCATATTAAGGATCAATGTAAAACTATTGTACATGCCCTACGATAACTCCACCTTGATTAAGACTGTTAGCCTCCCCTCCCTCCGCCTCACGTCAGTCTCCCCACCCCTTGAGCCCCCTACTTTGTCTTCTGTAGTCACCTTTCCTCCGCTAACTCTACCTGCCTCCAACCTTCCTTCCCTTACCATGCCTCCAAGCATTATGCTTAGTGCTGCCAACCCTAATGTAATATCTTCCCTTGTAGACGCTCAACCACCTCTTGATGTTCAAACCACCACTTTAGTGCCTGGCTCTTCAGCTTCCCCTATGGTGCAGCCCAACAGAATCGTTTAACCTCCCGCCCCCTTTGACGACCCATATCCCAAAGCCCAACAACATTTACTGAAAAGCGCTCCATCTCCCCCCTTTCCTACATGTGCTACACCAAAAGAACCTTTAGCCGCCACCTCAATATCCTACAAAGACACGGTCTCGAGCAATGCACCTTGGAATCATATTCCCCTTTCCTTCACCCCGGGGCTTGAATCTGGACACATTCACTTCACTGATGAAGATGTTGCCGAAGCCACTCAAAAATGGCACCTCTCTGTCGTGGGACTTCCCCTCGTAAACCCTATCAACTTCCAGCGTATGACCAAGTTTTTAAATGAGCATTGGAACATCATTACACAACCTAAAGTTCTTCGTAATGATAAGGGTATCTTCGTCTTCCACTTTGCTAACGAAGACGATCTCAACTCCATTCTCCTTGGAAGTCCATGGGTTACCAATGGCTCCACAACCCTCCTTCTGAAGAGATGGACCAAGGAGCTCACACTGGACTACTCCTGCCTTAGTTCCATTCCAGTTTGGGCAACGCTTTATGACTTTGATTTCCGATTTTGGTCTAAACACATGCTTGCTAAGATTGGTTTGGCATTGGGAACCCCTATCCTCACTGACTCGTGCTCGGTTAACCATGAACGACTAGGATACACACAAATCCTGGTCAACATCCATGCCTCCCGGTCACTTCTTCATGAAGTAACTCTGACTGGCCCTGACAGAACCTCCTATACCCAAAACGTTACGTATGAATGGATCCTTGCCCGTTGCTCTAGATGCCTCACCTTTGGACATAACTGTCTGACCCCTTAGCCTTCCGTCAATGACGTGCAACACAAACTTCCCCAGACTCATCATCCAAAGCCCAAGAGAAACCCTAACCCTAATCTTGCCCCCCTCCTCCCTACTCCTGATATCTCTCAAAAGATCGCTCCAGATTCTCTACCCCTCCCTATTGATATCAAATCTACCTCATCAGGCCCTTCTCCCTATCACTTCGTACTCCCCTAACACAACCATAACCAACCCCTTGGAGCCCTCTTTGCTTATCTCTTCTCAAGGTCTCAACCAATCAGTTAACCTCAACAACCCAATCCCATCGTCTACTTCTCCCCCTTCGCTTCCTACTACCCCATCCACCATCCTACACGATTCAACCACCACAAGCAACTCCCTAACCCAATCAGATAACTCTCATCAAGATGTCTTGAACCCTGTGACCTCTCCCCCTTCAACCTCTAATTCCCCCTTGACAGCAAGTGCTGCCCAGGTCTCAAAGATCATTCCTAATGAATATTAGGATCTGATCCTGGAACATTGGGTGAATGAATGACCCCTCTAAACAAAAAGCAATTCAAAACCTTGTTAAGAAACAGGATATCGACCTTCTTGCCATCCTTGAAACGAGACTCCGAACTAATAAAGAGCATCACCTCTCTAAGCATCTCTTCCCCACCTGGAGTCAAGTTTCTAACTCCACTCAAGCTCATAAATGTAGAATTTGGCTTTGGTGGAACCCCTCAAAACTACACCTCTCCACTGTCATCAAAACAGACCAACTCATACACACCCACATCTCTAAACCTTTACATCACCATGATCGCTCTACCAACATTGAAATCTCATTCATTTACACCCACAATTCCCCTGATGACCGTCCATATCTTTGGTCTTCCATCTCCACCATTTGACTTCTCAATTCTTCGACCCCATGGGCCTTTTTAGGTGATTTCAGTGTTACTCTTTCCCCTGAAGAGAAGTCTACCAACAATCTCCCTTGTATCTCTCAAACGTCCACGGAGCTTGCCTCTTGCTTCAAGCAAAACAACATCCTGGATCATCCCTATTCAGGCAATAAATTCACATGGAATAACAAGCAGATTGACTCAAGAACTTGGTGTAAACTCGATCGAATTATCACCAACTTCGCCTGGCATACTTCCTTCCCACATTTTGAAGCTCACTTTGACCATCCAGATGTCTCGGACCATTCTCCTGCACTTCTCCGCACTAAGCCTCGTGGAGTCAAGATCTTTACCCCATTCAGATTTAATAATGCTTGGGTTGACCATGAAGACTTCTCTTCATGTGTTAGTAACTCTTAGGCTTCGGAGATTGATGGCAACCCTATGTTCAAGCTTACTATGAATCTCAAGCTCCTCAAAACCAAGCTTAAAAGATTCCCTAGTACCAACCTTGAAGAGCTCCACTCGACCGTACATAACCAAAGAAAGCTTCTTCATACCGTTCAGGATCGCCTTCAGCTTAATCTCCATGACCCCTCCCTACAAGAGGCAGAAAGAAGCCTTACCTCTTCCCTGAACACCAGCTTGCATGCCCTTCATACCACCTTAGCCCAACTCTCCAAAGCAAAGTGGATTGCCCATGGTGATCAGTGCACTTCTTTTTTCTTCAAGGGTATCAATGCCAGAAGAAGCGCCAACCGTATTAGCTCCATTCATCTCCAGGATGGCACTACTACCAGCAAACTTGACCTCATTGACACAACTTTTGTCAACCACTTCCAATCCACCCTCAACCCTCCCACACAGCACAACAATTACCCTTTTCATGACCTTCCCCACCTTCACCTCAACCATGCTGACGTTGCATCTCTTGACCAGCAGGTTACTCATGACGAAATTAAAGGGGCTCTTTTCAGTATTGAGGACAATAAGTCTCTTGGACCCGACGGTTACAATTCACGTTTCTTCAAAGCTTCATGGGCTACCATTAAACAGGACTTCACAGACGCAATCTTGGACTTCTTCCTGCGTGGAAGAATCCTCAAACAGGTCAACTATGCCTCCATCTCTCTTATAGTTAAATTGATAACCCTCTTGCTCCCTCTAATTACATGCCTATCTCCTGTTGTACCACAATATACAAAACTATTTCCAAGGTTCTTTCGGCACATATCAATACTGTCCTTCCACATATTATTGGCCCTTACCAAAGTGCATTTGTCGCCAAAAGATCCATTAAGCACAATGTGCTCATATGTCAGGAGATGCTCAACAAGTACAACCGTAAACACATCTCTCCTAGAGTTGCCATGAAGGTGGATATATCCAAAGCCTTTGACACCATAGACCATGGATTCATCCTCCATTGTCTCCACAAAATGGGATTCCCCAAGCACTTCATTCGCCTGATTAAAGAACGTATCACCACTGTTACATACTCTGTCAACATTAACGGTGCCCTTCGTGGTCACTTCAAAGGGAATCGTGGGTTGAGACAAGGCTTCCCACTCTCCTCTCCGCTCTTCACTATTGCCATGGATTTTCTCTCCAATATGATCCACCAAAACACCACAAACACTAACTTCAACCATCACCCAAAATGCCACTCACTCCTCATAACTCATCTCTCCTTTGCTGATGATCTCCTGCTACTTTATAGAGGAGACCTTCCCTCTATTAAAATACTGAAAGAAACACTTGATGAATTTGGTACTCTCCCTGGGCTCAAAATTAACCCCTTCCACTCATCTCTTTTCACGGGTGGGATGTCAAACTATGATCAAAACCAGGCTAGTAACCTCACTAGAATCCCCATTGGCTCCCTTCCCTTCCGGTATCTGGGTGTACCTATAGGTAGTAGAAGACTGGCTCTTGCTGACTACCTTCCCTTAATCAACAAAACCACCAAGAGAATTCAGTCCTGGAGTGCTAAACTCGTGTCATACGCAGACCGTGCCCAACTTATTAAATCTGTCCTCATCTCCATCAATCAATACCGGTATTCAATGTTCCTCCTGCCTGTCACGATCCCGAGAAAGATTCAAGCTCTTCTCCGCTGCTTCCTATGGTACAGGAAGGAATCCAGTAACAGGGCTCTTGTTGCTTGGTCCACAGTGTGCCTCTCAAAGATGCCCAGAGGGCCTGGTTTCCCTGACCTTAGCGCCATAAATAAGGTATCGCTCGTCCGCTTAATCTTTGATATTAATAGATGTAGTGACAATCTTTGGTGTCGTTGGATTGAGCACCACATCCTCAAGGGCCAAATCATCTAGAACTGTCAACCCAAACCTCACCACAACTTCTTCTAGAAAAACCTTCTCAAGATCTAAGATGATTTGCCTGTTCCTTCGACCGGAAATCTTCACTCCACTACTATCTCCAATGCGAATGGCTCCTTCTCATCTAAGAAGACCTATGACATCTTCAAGCCCGACTCCATCCATCAGCAACTCAACCCCTACAGTAGAATTTGGCTCAAGATCAACATTCCAAACTACAGCTACATCACCTGGATTGCTTACCATCTTCGTCTCCCCACTCTGATCAAAATAAAGCAATGGAACCTCATCAACAAGGCCTGCAAGCTTTGTAACAGCATGGCCGAAGACGATGACCACCTGTGGACCTCTTGTAGCTATGCTTCGCTTGTCCTTGAACCCCTTACCCAACCCCTTACATTCACAACCTTTGGAGCTAGCTTAGTTCATGTTCGAACCCCAAACATAAACTCCTCCATATCACTCAGATTGCCTCAATCTCTACATTCGTTTACTTCATCTGGAAGGCTAGGAACAACAAGGTGTACAAGAACTCCTTCACTAGAGCCATTGAATGTGTTGGGGAGGCCATACAGGCCATTAAGCTTTATCTACTAGACAACTAGAAGGATCTCTCTCCTGATTCCTAGGCCACTTGAAGACTGCTCAGAATTCACCTTACTTAACCCCTCTCCCCTTATTCTCTCCCTCTTGCTATCCTCTCTTTTGATGTCTCCCCTCTCTAGTCTTTGTTATTGTGTCAATATTACCTCTATGTACATTCCCTCTTCTTAATACAATTAACTTTTCAAAAAAAAAATAAATAAAAAAAATCAGAATTCAGCTTAAGAACAATCTCTCCGACTAAGACTATTTATAAGGGAGATTTACTTATGAAAACTAGGAAAAGATATGCTTAAAGATTATCTTATAAAGATATCTTTAATGTATATAAAATCTAAAACTATAAAGATAAAATCTAAAGTAACAAGGGTAAAACGGGGGAGTAAGTAGATTTTGTAACCATGAGCATAAAAAGGGCCCCAAGTTAAATACGGGTACAATATAGGCCCCTTTAGATTTTATAAAAAAGATATATTAAAATAAAAAAGAAGATTATGAAAATTAGAAGATCTTTCTCTCTCCTATTTATTATATTTAATTTTGATAATAAAGTAATTAATTCTTCTTCTCTCTCCTCTTAATATAATTAATAAAAGATTTTTAATTGTGTACATGACATAAACAAACAATACTTGTGTAATTAAAAAACGACCGCATGTGTTAACTACATAAACTGACAAAACAAAAGAAATTGTGTAATTGAAATTGTGTAATTGAAATTATGTATTAATATTGTGTAATTGAAATTGTGTATTAATATTTGTGTATCATCAAAAGAATACACAAAGTTTGATTAGTCTAGCTAGTATAGGTAGGGCCAACTCATCAAGAGTTCAAATCTTACCTTTGACAAAATATTTTATTTATTATCTTAAGAGGGGAGAGAACAATAATTAATTATCCTAATTAACAAATTATATATAGTTAATAGAAGAGAGAAAGATCTTTTAATTTCCACAATCTCTTTTTTTATTGTAATAATTAATTTTATCTCCTTAATATTGGTAACTACTTAATAAATATCATCATAATAACTAATTTACCTTTTTTTGATTATTAAATACTACGGGCCTAGTTTGTTTAATTTCTAGAAACAACAGATACCTTATGTGCTTAATGTTCTCAACTAACAATCCCTTAAGATAGTTGATAGGTGATAGAATCACAATAAATTAGGATAGTCTCTAGTGTCTTTGAGTCAGTTTGTATTACTAATACTTTGATCCAGATGAAGAAGTCCGAAATGAAGCAAAAGAAGGTATTAGCAACACGTGGGAGTTGAAGAACGTTCAAGAAGCAATGTTTCTGGTGCCACACCGCCCCCGTGGAGCAGTGTCACCGCCCTTGCGGTGGCATTGCACTGCGGAACCCAGCCTGCGTCGCCAACGCCCGGAACGAGCTTGTCACCGCCTTTGCGGTGACTTACTCTAAAGAAGCGAAGCAGGCGCCCCTACGCCTCTTCTTGCGGACCAGCCTGCGGACATGTGAAGCCGAAGGGCCAGTGTCACCGCCCCTGCGGATCATCATTAGAAACGACACAAAGTTGAAGAGTCAAACGTTCAAGGAGCATTAAAGACCCGCCCCTGCGGTATTGCCAGGCCGCCACAACGGCCAAGAAGAAGATCGAGCGTTTTGCCCTAAACCGCCCATGCGACCCTGAAGCCCGCTCCCGCGGTTTAGCACCAGAGGAGTTTACTCCGACTGTTTGCACCACCTTTATGACATTTAAGGTGGCTGATTCGACAACCATTTACTCCCATTTACTGTCATTTGTAGTATAAATAGAGCCCTTGGCTGATTGCTAGAAGCATCCATCGTTTTCCCCAAACGCTCTATTTTCCTTAGTTCCAACTTGTAATGAGTTTCTAATATCCCTTGCTACATTGGGTTGTTTTGAAGCTGCATTGCTACTTGGTTGTAAGTTTATATAATATAAGTTTATTCAGTCAATTTGTTTTATATTCCTTGAGCTCTAACTTATGTTTGCATGTCTCTTATCACTTGGATTGATCACCTTAAGTGTCTAATGCATGCAAAGTACTAGGATTAATCGATTCCGGGTTCAGGTCCTTAATCTAGTGGTAACCCTTTAGGTAAAAGCTGGTTGTAATTTCATTAAGGAAAAGGAATATAACTATAAAGAAAGTTTAACGGTGTCTATTCATTCTTTATTTCTCTTTGTCTTTACTAGAATGCTAACTTGTGCTTTGATTTTGTAGGTTTACGGATCAATAATCTTGTTAAGTTGTGTTGATGCCGGTTGGCTCAACATATATCCAAGATCAAGATGAGACTTTGGTGAATAACTTATAAAAAGAACCAACCAAGTAGTGTGCATGCTAAGATCCAACCTAGTGTAGCTTCTCATTCAATATCTATTATCACCATCTTTGTTTGATTTTATGTGCTTTTGTCATGTGTTGTTACAATCCAACCTCCGCTCCCAATTGTTTACAATTCGGTAATTAAATCTAATCAAAACTCGATAAGACTCTCTTGGGTTCGACCCTTACTTGCACTATACAATCCGGTTAGTGTAATGTTAGGTAATCTACTTTGACTAAAGCTAAGAGACAACGACCATAGGTTTTTAGCCTCAATCAAATTTGGCGCCGTTGCCATGGAGTCTTAGTTTCTGTTTTGATTTATTTTTTTGATTATTGATTATTAGTTTGGACCATCATGGTTCAAACCCGTGCTACTAACTCCGATTTTGCCCCTTTTGATCCAGAAATCGAAAGAACGCACAATCAACAACGAACCCGTGAAGAGATGGCCAACCGAACTCTCTGCCAACTCACTCAACCCGATTTGACTCAACACCCACTTGCGGTCACCATACCAGCAATTGGGGAAGGAGTCAACTTTGAGCTCAAACCGGGGTTGATCCACTTGCTCCCATCCTTCCATGGGTTGAATGGAGAAGACCTAATCAAACATCTTGGGAAATTCCACAACTGTGTGTATGAGCATGAAGCCATCCAACCTCACCGAAGAACAATTCAAAATGCGGGCGTTTGGCTTTACTCTTAAAGATGGGCGGACGATTGGTATTACCATCTTCCGTCCGGGAGAATTAACAGATGGGATAACCTCCAGAAGGCCTTCCTTGAGAAGTATTTTCCCGCAAAGAAGGTGAACGGCTTGAAGAAGACAATAAGCAACATCGAGCAAGAGGCGGACGAAACTCTCTTTGAGTACTTCGAACGCTTTGCAAAATTAAGATCAAGCTGCCCTTTCTACGGATATTCCAGTCAGGACTTAGTGCTATATTTGTACAACGAAATGTTGGACAATGAAAGAAGGATAGTCGACGCCGCTTGTGGAGGTAATATTCTAAACTCAACTCCTGAAATTGCTATGGAAAAAATGCAGGAAATGGCAAAAGGTACATGAAACTTTGGAAGATCTTCTACCAAGAGAGGAGTTCATGCCATCAACCCTAGCCGTCCAGAGCTTTCACAAGAAATAGCTAAGCTCAAGGAAATGGTCAAACGACTAACCTTGATTGGAAATCCACAACAACTCAAGTCTTGTGGAGTTTGTGCCGACCCTTTCACCCCCACGAACTTATGTTCACAAGTCCAAGACGATTTTGTTGAGGTAAATGTTGTAGGATATGGTCAACAATAGCAGAAACATCCACGGAATGATCCATATGCGCATAACTACATGCCCAATTGGCGTGATCAACAAAACTACCGGTTGAGGGATCAACAAAACTACCGGTGGAGGGCAACCCCGCCAAGGTAAGTCTCAATCCACTGAAGATATGCTGCAGGTTTTGACTAAACACTTTGCTACCCATGTCCAAACCATAGAGTCTA
Source organism: Fagopyrum homotropicum (assembly GCA_033239125.1). Classification (NCBI taxonomy): domain Eukaryota; kingdom Viridiplantae; phylum Streptophyta; class Magnoliopsida; order Caryophyllales; family Polygonaceae; genus Fagopyrum; species Fagopyrum homotropicum. Next base: position 67,803,932 of record BSWB01000003.1, read on the forward strand.
GTATCAAGAACCTTGAAAAACAGGTAGGACAAATGGCGGAGGCCATCACAAGGATCGAAGTTCGATCCTTGGGGAACTTTCCCTCCCAAACTTTCATAAACCATAAGGAGAATGTTAGTGCTCTAACATTGAGGAGCGGGAGGCAAGTCAATCCAAAGCCAACCATGGAAGCCAAAGAAAAACCCTTTGACGTTTCTAACACCCCCATAGCCGCCCCTGCGGCTGCAATTGCGCCCGACTCTGCACAAACACCGCCTCCGCCGCTGGATGTCACCGCCCCTACGGTGACAACCCTTGAGCCACCCTTGCGCCTGCAAGCCAGCGCCCCTGCGGAAAAGTCGACAAAGGGTTCTACCGAAGAGGATTCTTACATCTGTCCCAGTTTTCCCCGTTATATGCTGATATCATGTATTTTAGTCTATATTTTGGGATTGGTTTAGACGTTTATCTTCATAAATTTGTATGTATGGATGTATATTCTTTGATTATATTATTGTTTTATCTACCTATGCGGGAATCGAGGTCTACACCTAGTTTCGTTGTAATTGTAGGGAAAATGGCACGTTTTGAAACGAAATGGAGCTAAGAAAGCTAAGGAGTCATTGGAGCTACATTCTGGAGCATTGAGGAGTTGTAAAAAGATCTTATGAAGCATGGAAATGATTTAGAAGATTGATTTTGGACAAATTCGAGATGATTTACATTCAGTTAAGATTCACCTCGGTCAGCTACAATACCACCTCGACCGAGGTGATCTTGAGGAGCGTCTGGACCGAGGCGAACACCTCACCGACGACAAGGTCTTTATTTTTGGCTAAGATCTTCTATTTTTGGAAAGAGAATATCACATATTTTTTGCTGGATTTTTGGAAGGAAGATAATATTTTTGGCTGATATATTTTGGAAGATATGGATATATTTTCTAAGAAATTTTTTTTTTAAGATATCTTATAATTGGAAGATAATTTTTCCTATATAAAGGGCTGATTTTCTACAATTCTGCCATCCTGAAATCTACGGATCACCTATCTTCGGATCACTGATTTTATGGAGGATTTTCTGAAGAGTTTGTAAGAAGTTTTGAAGGTTGAAGTCCGAGGAAGGAAGGAATCAAGTTGAAATTGGCTTTGAAGCAGTTTGCAAGATCTTCTTAGTTTGGCTTATGGTTTTGTTGTCTTTTCTGATTTGTGATTGAGGAACACTGATTGTTTGTTTGTTTGATTGAGTTATTGAGACCTTTGTGTTAAGGTTTTCTTGTTTGAATATTGATTCTTTTCTTATAAATTTGATTATTGTTATCATGATGATTGTTGGCTAAGTTGTTTATGCGATTCAATGGTGATTGACTGAAAGTTGTTGGAAAGACGATGATAGAATGATCTTAACCCCAGCAGGACCGTGAAAGCTTGAGCCATTACCTTAACCGACGAACACCTTGGTCAGCGTGGAACATCTCGACCGAGATGGTACATAAACTGAGCGAGGCGAACCTTTCTTTAACCTTATCTGAGTTAAGAGTTTCTGTTTGCCAAACCCTATCCGTGTTATAACTTTCCTGGTTCAACCCAAGCCTAGGATGAGACTTACCCGGTAATTCGTTTTCTTGTTTACCCAAGATCATCAGTGTAGGTAATAAAGGTTTATCCTTTATTGGAGTTTGAGTGTGCCTTCATCCCATCTTTGTTAGTTAGCGTGAGACTTACCCGGTAAAGGTTGATTCTATCCCCTTGGGTGGTGTATTGGTTTGAGATTATAGTTCCTTTCCTTAGTACCTTGAGACTTACCCGGTAAAAGGATCTTTGGTTTTGGATAATGAGGAGTGAGACTTACCCGGTGATCTATTCCCATCTTAGAAACACCTTCCCTTCGTAAAGCTCAGCTTTGTCCACGTTATCTTTTGAGATCTTAAGTCGGAACCACAATTGAGTGCTTTAATCTTTAGAATCCACATTCCCTTTATCTGACTTTTATATCATCTTTGATTGCTTTAATTTGCTGTTAGTAGTTATTTGACAACCTGATTACCGTACTTTGTTTCACCATACACTTTCCGCCGGAACCTTCATGGATATGCAAATAGTTGATGCTTGGGATTTCATTGAAAATCAAGCTTTATACATGGAGAAGTACTTCCATCAAGGAACTGAAAATGGAGCAAGGAGAGTTAGCTTCCAAGACACATCATCAAATGGAGCTCAACTCACCTCGCTTAGCAATGAAGTAAAGGCATTGAAGGAGCTTTTAGTAGCTCAAACGAAGAAGGAGCAAGGTTGAGGATATCAAGGAAGAAACAACTATCAAGGGCCGCGGAACAATAATTACAACAACAACAGAAACTCCAACAACAACAATTGGAGATCTAATCAACAAAATTCCGGTAACCCTTATTCTCATGCTAATAATGCTCTTAACGCCCCCTCTTCTTCTTCTACTCCATTGAGAAGCCAGGAGCCTGCATCAAGCTCATCCCAGCCAGAAAAGAAAGATGTTGTGCTGGAGGCAATATTGATCAAGCTCAACACTATGGAGACATCGATGAATTCATTTTCGAAGGCACAAAAAGCCTTAGAGCAACAATTTTTCAACAAGGCGAATGAAGCGCCAAGAGATCCAGGGAAGCTCCCAACAAGGACAGAGAGCAACCGTAAAGGACAGATCATGGCAATAACAACACGTAGTGGATTGAAGACTGCAGATCCAGTACCTCGGTTGAGCCACGACCAGACGAAAACTTTGGTCGAGGTGCCAACCGAGATGGAGCCCTAGAAAGCGAAAGATAAATCTGAAGTTTATGTTCCACCTGCTACTTATAAACCACCACTTCCATTCTCTCAGTCAAGGGCGAGGGCACATCTAGACAAGCACTTTTATAAGTTACTAGACCTTATGAATAAACAACATATTAACATCCCTTTCCTTGATGCCATTCTAGGGATGCCCGCCTATGGGAAGTTTCTGAAAGAGATTCTATCAAGAAAGAGGAAGCTGGAGGATTTTGGTGAAGTAAGGATGACATCTAAGTCTTCGGAGCTCATTCAAATCATGAAGGAAAAGATGCCACTTAAATTGAGGGATCCTGGTTCATTTTGCATTCCCATTCAAGTTGGGGATGTAACCTATGATGCATTATGTGATCTAGGAGCCAGCGTTAGCATCATCCTCCTGGAGCTATGTGAGAAAGTCGGACTTGGAGAGTCCAAGCCAGTGAAGATGACGCTATACATGGCGGATCGCTCTATTACCCGTCCCGTGGGTATTTGGGAGGACGTTCCCATCAAGTTAGGTAATTTCTACATACCAATAGACTTTGTTGTGCTTGACATTCCTGCAGATTATCCCATTCCTATCATTCTCGGGAGACTATTTCTAGCAACTTCGGGTTGCAACGTGGATTGCAAGAACGCCAAGTTTAAATTCAACATTGGTGGAGATCATGTGGAGTTTGCATTGCTTGCTGCAATGTAGGGAGAGCCGCTGGAGGACGACATCTTCAACATCTATGATGAAGAAGAATAAAGAGAATTGGTGAGCTCTATCCTTATTAACGACCCTCTTGAAAGAGTTCTTAGTTTTAGTTTAATGGAGGAAGGTATAGATGTCTCTTGTGATGCAGATATACGGAGCTTAAAGACATTTGAAGAAGATCCAGGAGCTAGATTTGATCGACTGATTCAGGAGAAGAAAAACACGTTAGCTTTCGGTCCTAGTTCCAGTACATCGACCGAGGAACTTCCTGGACCAAGCGAGGTGTTCTTATCTGAAGAACATTTCGGTCACCCACCTCGGACACCGACCAAGACAACAAGCGAGATGTTGTCAACTGAGGACAACAAACTTTCTTATTCGTTTATAGAGAGTCACTTACAGTTGGTGAAGCACTGGCTCCGCCAAGTTTCTGATGGTAAAGAGCCTTGGTATGCTGATATTGTCAATTACTTTGTTTGTCAGGAAATACCACCCGGATTGACGTATGCTCAAAGGAAGAAGTTCTTCAAGGATGTACTCTATTACTACTGGAATGAATCTGTACTGTTCAAGAGAGGTCCAGATGGGATGCTTCGACGATGCATTCCGGAGGATGATGTTGCTAGTGTCACACGGCATTTCCACTCGCTTCCTTCTGGAGGACATGCTCGCACTCAGAAAACGTGCGCTAAGGTATTACGTTCTGGATTCTTTTGGCCTACATTATTTAAGGATGTGCAAACATTTGTTGTTTCTTGTGATGCATGCCAAAGAACAGGGAACTTTTCAAGAAGAAACGAGATGCCACTCAACAATATTCAAGAGGTTGAGATTTTTTATGTATGGGGAGTTGATTTCATGGGACCTTTTCCATCCTCCGCATGGAACCTCTACATTATCTTAGCTGTTGATTACGTCTCTAGATGGGTGGAAGCCATTGCCTCCCCCACTAATGACGCCGTGGTGGTTGTGAAGTTCTTCAATCGGACTATCTTTCCACGTTTTGGGACACCACGCATCATCATCAGCGATGGAGGGACATATTTCATCAACCGGAAGTTCAAGGCACTTTTATCGAAGTACGGGGTCACCCATAAGGTAGAAACCCCTTATCACCCTCAAACTAAATGGCAGGTTGAGATCTCGAATCGAGAAATCAAAGCAATTCTGGAGAAGACCGTTTCAAGGACGAGGAAGGATTGGTCCATGAAGTTGGACGATGCTCTTTGGGTTTATAGGACCGCATTCAAGACTCCCATTGGTACCACCCCTTAAAATTTGGCATATGGGAAGTCTTGTCACCTACCCGTTGAGCTAGAACACAAGGCATATTGGGCAATCAAGTGGTTGAATTTTGACATCAAGGAAGCCGGAGAGAAGAGACTATTAGACATCAATGAGCTGGAGGAGTTGCGCTTAAACGCCTATGATAATGCCAAGATCTACAAGGAAAGAACGAAGAGATGACATGACAAGCATATCATTCATAAGGAGCTCAAAGAAGGAGATCTTGTTCTACTCTTCAACTCCCGCCTCCGCCTCTTTCCAAATAAGTTGAAATCTAGATGGACAGGACCTTACATTGTGAAAACTGTTTTTGCCTATGATGCAGTTGAGATTTGGGGTGAAACAAGCGAAAGCTTTAAGGTCAACGTTCATAGGCTGAAGAAGTACCGACCGGAAGTCCCGGCTGAGGAGATTGCACCACTATACCTTGTTTGAGGATGATGTACGGTCTAGCTAGCGACCTTAAACCAAGCACTTCTTGGGAGGCAACCCAAGGTATTGCTTTATTTTCTCTTTTCTAGCTTAGTTTTATATAGATTGCTTCGTTTGTTTTTGCGTCCTCTAGACAAGGATTACAGCTCAGGAGCTACACTGGAAGGACAGAAGTTCAAAAAATTGAGAAGAGGTAGCTTAACTGAGACACATCTCGGTTGCTGTCACAACACCTCGACCGAGATGTTCTTGGTCAACCGAGGCGACTAGGTCTGACATCTAGTTTGACACCTTGGTCCGGTCGGGACCACCTCGACCAAAGTGGAATTAAATTCAGCAAGAGGTATAAAAGGTGAGAAGGTTTCTCTCTCTTCTCCCTTTTTCCCTCTCAGCAGTAACCTCGACCGCGGTGGTTCCCAACCCTCAAATCCTCGATTCTTGCTCATTTCTTGCGTTTCTTGACTCGATTTCACATGAGGAAGCAAGAGAATCAGTTTCCATGCATCAAACAACAAGGAAAACGCTTCAATTTGCAGAATTTGAGGTATTTCGTTCCAAACCCTAACTCCTTCTTTCTTTTACTGATTTCGAGAAGATTTGGCTTTGGTTGCCATTGTTTGTTGTTGAAAAGGATATCCGTACCCCTTAGGAAGCTTTTGGTAGTGATTTGGGGGAAAAGAACTTACAAGTTCAGAGAGTGCGATCGAACAACAGTTCGCCTCGGTCTAGTCGACTGTCTCTCGGCTGTGGTGTTCTTGGGGCAACCGAGGTGATCTTGTCAGAAAAAAATGAGCAACAAATGTGATCGCCAGTTGGCCTTGAGGTACAGGCTTAGCAATTCCCATCAGTCTTCCCCTTCTTCTGCTTCTCAGTTTTCTATTCCGGTGATCCACGAGCGTCACTAGAAAGACTATGTTCGTATTTGCGGGCATCCGATTATTGCCCCGCGTTTCCTTCACGTTGATGCCTTCGAGTGCCTCCATGTGGTAGAGGACTTGAAGGAGATGATCTCCATGGTTGGGCTGGAGGATTTCATGGATATCAGAGCGCCGACTTATCTGGTGCCGACGTTGGAGTTTGTTAGCTCAGTTACTTATGTGCTGGAGCGTCAAGGAATCAAGTACCGGCTGCTGAACAGGAACTATGTAGTTCCTATGGACCAATTCAAGGAGATTTTTTATTTCCCTACACCTACAGTTCTTAATTTCCCTTCCCCAGTTGTTGCTTAGAGTTTCTAGGGCGAGATAGCCCATGTGACTGACCACAGCGACAAGTGGAAGCCCGGAGATTCTCAGGAGCGTATTATATTTCAGCTTGCTTTCCACCTTGCTCACAGGATATTCAGTGAGACACTTCTGGCGCGTACTGAGATGCCCCAGAAGGTCCGTCAGGGGGAGCTGGTTAGTTTATTCTGTATGGTGACGGGAGGAGTGCCGGACTTTGCTGCCATGCTGACAGATGATTTCAGAGGATCAAGGGCAAGTCCAGGGGCGATATTTGTTGTGGTGGGTTGGTGACCCACATTGCTTTCTATGGGTCTAGATCTGTCAGCTTGTGCATTGGTTACGGTTGCGAAGCCGTTAGGACTGCAGGATATGATCACGAGACGTATTCTCGTTCCTCGTGGCGTTGGCACGCCTTACGTTTCCATGGCATGGGAGATGACTACACCATAGGGCATTATGTGGTCATCCCAATTCCCTGTCTTTGACCGTCATTTCTAGTCTGTTGCTTGGTTTCCCTACATACAGGATGCTAGAGACGTAGTTGACGATAGTGATGATGATGATGAGGGATATGATGGAGGAGCTGCTATGGAGATTGGTACTGATACCGACGGCCCTAGTGTTCCCGTTGTCGATCTTGATGATGAGGCGACGGAGGAGGAGCACAGAGCAGCACCACCACCACCACCTTAGTGCAAATCCCGTCGTCGATTTAGAGATCCTGAGGTACACCAGAGGATTGATGATCTCACTGAGCAGATGATTGACTCCTATGTAGTCATGACAGTTGACATTTCCCAGCGCTTTGCTGATGAGCGCCGCCACACTGATGGATGGATGCATCAGATAGGGGAGAGCCAACATTACCAACGACAGATGATGGAGATCCAATTCCAGCAGATGATGGGCTATCCTTTTGACCCGTCCCAGTATCCCTACATTCCACATCCACCACCGCCAACTGACGAGGATTAGAGCTTCATGGATTTCTTTTATTTATTATGCACTTCAGCTAGGTCCGGTGAGTACTTTATTTCCTTAGACTTATATTTGACCCACTGGGACAATGTGTCCTAAGTATGGGGTATTTGGATGTACTATGTGACTTATGTGTATGACTTGTATGACCCTTGCCGGATATCATGATCTTATTATGCTTTACTTGGCTCTATGTGTTTATCTGTGATTACATGCATACATATAGGTTTCTGTTAAAAGCGTCGAAAACTGGTTTGGAAATTTTTTTTATGACCTCGACCGAGACGTTCATGGCCGATCGAAGATGACAATCGGATGACGTTAGAACACCTCGATCGAGGTGGCTTTAACTGAAAGATTTTTCGAAATGTTTTGTGCTTCTTCTCTGGATATGACCTCAATGATGATTGTGTTTGCAGATTGGTTTTGAAATCTTTATATGCTCGAAAGGTTTTATGATATGTTTATGTTGTAAAATGCTTTGTTTGAAATTCTAGCATGTTTATTACTTTGTTTTTATCAAAATTATGTTGGATTTGAAGGTTGACACCACATGATGAGTTCTCTCGCATTCTTCCTGGGATGATTAAAGCAATTCATTCTCTTCTCTTCTTCTTCTTGATCATGCTTTAGCCCCTCACATACATATTTGCCTCCCTTTACCTATCCATGAATTTGGAAGCAAGCAAAGAAAAGCAAGTGAAAGTGAAGTTGAGATGTTGGCTGAAAGTGTTAGAAAGAAACAATTAGGTTTGGGGAAGTCAATCACGATGATGAGTAACTCGGCATCATTCACATGGTCGGGTGTTTATGTCTTGCCAAAGTCGGATTGAGCGATATTCCTAACGGGTCATGGTATGTGCATCAAGGGTTTGAAGAATCTCGAGAAATTGATGATTGCTGATCTCCTCGGCTTCGGTTATTGTGCACCTCTGTCCATGATCCCAAAAAGTAAAGTAAAATAAACAAAGCTTATTGGTGGAAGATGTTGAGATTCAAAAAAAGTGAAGAAAAGATCCTATTCCCGGATTCTAGCACCACATTACCCTATATACATTCCACCCTGACACGTTTCTTGACCTATTTTGGAAACCTTTGAGACCTCAAGCTTGTTGATTGACTTGGTGGTTTAAATTGGATTATACATGATTGATTTCGATAAATATGATTTATTATGCATTCTATGATTTTCTACAAAGATGAACAACTTTCTTTTATTTATAAATTGTTTTGATCATGTTTTGATTTTATGTGCCATGAAACATTTTCTTAGGGTGATCTATGAGTGGAGCACACCACAAAAGGTTTTGCAATGTTTTTCATTGATCATTCTGACTTGTAATCCATTCTATCTTGTATCTAAGATTTGGAACTAGCTTGGGCACAAGCAAGGGACAAGTATGGGGTATTTTGATAGCATGTATTATAGTTTGTATTTTGGGATTGGTTTAGACGTTTTATCTTCATAAATTTGCATGTATGTATGTATATTCTTTGATTATATTGTTGTTTTGTCTACCTTTGCGGGAATCGAGGTCTACACCTAGTTTCGTTGTAATTGTAGGGAAAATGGCACGTTTTGGACTGAAATGGTGCTAAGGAAGCTAAGGAGTCATTGAAGCTACATTCTAGAGCATTGAGGAGTTATAAGAAGATCTCAGGAAGCATGGAAATGATTTAGAAGATTGATTTTGGACAGATTCGAGATGATTTACATTCAGTTAAGATTCACCTCGGTCATCTACAATACCACCTCGACCGAGGAGATCTTGAGGAGCGTCTGGACCGAGGCGAACACCTCACCACCGATAAGATCTTTATTTTTGGCTGAGATCTTTTATTTTTGGAAAGAGAATATCACATATTTTTGGCTGGATTTCTGGAAGGAAGATAATATTTTTGGCTGATATATTTTGGAAGATATGGATATATTTTTTAGGAAATTATTTTTTTAAGATATCTTATCTTTGGAAGATAATTCTCCTATATAAAGGGCTGATTTTCTACAATTCAGCCATCCTGAAATCTACGGATCACCTATCTTTGGATCACTGATTTTGTTGAGGATTTTCTGAAGAGTTTGAAGGAAGTTTGAAGGAAGTTTTGAAGGTTGAAGTCCAAGGAAGGAAGGAATCAAGTTGAAGTTAGCTTTGAAGGAGTTTGTAAGATCTTCTTTGTTTGGCTTTTGGTTTTGTTGTCTTTTCTGATTTGTGATTGAGGAACGCTGATTGTTTGTTTGTTTGATTGAGTTATTGAGACCTTTGTGTTAATATTTTCTTGTTTAAATATTGATTCATTTCTTATAAATTTGATTATTGTTATCATGATATTTGTTGGCTAAGTTCTTTGTGCGATTCAAGGGTGATTGGCTAAAAGTTGTGGGAAAGACGATAATAGAATGGTCTTAATCACAGTAGGACCCTGAAAGCTTGAGCCTTTACCTTCACCGACGAACACCTTGGTCAGTTGTGGAACATCTCGACCGAGATGGTACATAAACTAAGCGAGGTGAACTTTTCCTGAACCTTATCTGAGTTAAGAGTTTTTGTTTGCCAAACCCTATCCTTGTTATACCTTTCCTAGTTCAACACAAGCCTAGGATGAGACTTACCCGGTGATTCCTTTGCTTGTTTACCCAAGATCATGAGTGTAGGTAATAGAGGTTTATCCTTTATTAGGGTTTGAGTGTGCCTTCATCCCATCTTTGTGAGTTAGCGTGAGACTTACCTGGTAAAGGTTGATTCTATCCCCTTGGGTGGTGTGTTGGTTTGAGATTAATGTTCCTTTCCTTAGTACCTTGATACTTACCCGGTAAAATGATTTTTGGTTTGGGATAGTGAGTAGTGAGACTTACCAGGTGATCTATTCCCACCTTATAAACACCGCCCCTTTGCAAACCTCAGCTTTGTCCATGTTATCGTTTGAGATCTTGAGTCGGAACCACAAGTGGATGCTTTAATATCTAGAATCCGCATTCCCTTTATCTGACTTATATATCATCTTTGATTGCTTTAATTTGCTGTTAGTAGTTATTTGACAACTTGATTACCGTACTTTGTTACACCATAGTCCCTATGTTCGACCCCTATAATTCTTGCTTTTATTACAATTGATCCGTGCACTACGGGTTCGCATATTGTTCAAGCATACTTCTTGGGTTATAAATATTAAAGCTTGCACACACCTTTTGGAGTAAGGAAGCACATTAATAGACGCACCTAAGTCAAGCAGAGACCTTTTCCAAATGTGAGGTAAACATTCCACTTTTGAAACTTGTGAAGAGTATACCTAAATATGCTCGATTTTTTGAAGGAACTTTGCACGACCAAGAGCAACCAGAAGCTCAAGGGAAATCAAAAAGTTCAAGTGAGTGAGCACGTGTCAGTTGTGTTCCAACGACGAATGCCCAAGAAATGTAGTGATCCGGGCATGGTGAGCATTCCTTGCGTTATTAGTGAAACCCGCTTTGACAAAGCGATGCTTGACTTAGGTGCGTCTATTAATGTGCTTCCTTATTCCATCTACCAATCTCTTGGCCTTAGGCCACTTCTTAAAAAACGGATTGTTGTCTAACTAGCGGATAGGTCAAATGTTTACCTAAAAGGAATTATTGAAGACGTGCTAGTAATGGTTGATAATCTGATTTTTCCTGCTGATTTTTTCGTATTGGAAATGGAACATGATTCACATGCTGCACCTATTTTGTTGGGAAGGCCTTTTCTAAAAACAGCTACAACAAAGATTGATTATGTGAGTGTTAAATTGACTATGAAATTTGATGGGGAAGTGGTTGAGTTTAATATCTATGATGCTATGAAGCACCCCATTGATGACCATTCTTTGCGCTATTGATGTGATTGACCCTTGATAGGTGATGAAATCACTATCATTTAGGATAGTTTTTAGAGTCTTTTTATTGCATTTGTGTCGGTTTATGCTACTAACTCCTTGGTCCAGAAGAGGAAGACTAAAAGAAGCTAAGGAAGGAGTTATAAGCACTTAGGAGTGAAGATCGTTCACGAAGCAAAGCTTTTGTTGCCTCACCGCCCCAACGGAGCCTTGTCACCGCCCCTGCGGGTGACACCTTACTCCGGAGCGCTCCCTACGTCTTCGCCAGCGCCAGCCACGAAGACGGTCACCGTCCCTACGTCAACCCCTGGTGCCCCTGCGTCACCGCCCCTGCGTTGACATCGGGACGCCCCGACGGCTTGGCATAAAAAACGGCAGGAAGTTGTAAGGTTAGACGTTTGAGGAGCATTGAAGAATCCGCCCCTGCGGAATTGCCTAGCCGCCCCTGCGGTCATGAAGAAGATCAAGCGTTTTTGCCTTCACCGCCCCTGCGGAGCTGAAGGCCGCCCATGCGGTTCAACGACAAAAGCTTTACTCCGGCTGTTTACTCCAACTTTATGGCATTAAAGGTGGCTGTTTTGGGCCGGTCATTTACTCCTATATAGTGTCTTTTGTAGTATAAATAGGCTTTGGTTGATTGCTAGAATCATTGAACTTGTTATCCATTATTTTCCACTTAGATTCAATTTTCACTTCCATTGTAATGAGTTGCTAACTCCCTTGCTACATTGGGTTGGTTCGAAGCTGCGTTGTTACTTTGGTTGTAAGTTTTCTTTAATATAAGTTTCATTCAGTAATGCTTTGTGTTTCCTTGATCTCTATTGTCTAATTGCATGTTTTACTATTACTTGAGATTGATCGCCTTAGGTTCTAAAGTGCATGCAAATAACTAGGATTAATAGGTTCCGGGTTCGGGTCTTTAATCTAGTAGTAAACTTTAAGTAGTAACGGGTTGTAATTACTTAAAGAAAAGGAAAACAAATATAAAGATAAGTTTAACGGTTTTAATCTTTTCTTTACATCCCTTTGTCTTTGTTTGAAAGTTAACTTGTTATTTGTTCTTGTAGGTTTACAGAACACTAACCTGTTAAGTTGTGTTGATGCCGGTTGGCTCAACACATATATATGATCGAGACGGGAGACTACTTGAAAACTAGTAAAAGGAACTCACCAAAGTAGCAATTGCATGCTTAGAATCAACCTAGTGTAGATTCACCCATTATTGTCTTACTCGTTGCGTTATTTGATGACATGAATTATGACCTATTTTTAGGCATGTATTTATATAGATTTTCCCTTTATTTTGGATGCATAGACATACATTCATGGCATTTATGTTTATATTCACCTACTTTGCAAGAAAGGAGGTCTACACAGAGTTTTATTGCATTTGTAGATAATTTGGCGAATTATGGAGCAAAATGGCACATTTAAAGATTAAGCCTTGACGCGGGATAAAAAGGAACATAAAAAGAAGCTAGGACGCGTCAAAGTATTCTCTGATACCGTTTGACGCGCCAAAGTATTCTCTTATACCGTCTGAATCGCCAAAGTATTCTCTTATACCGTCTGACGCGCCAAAGTATTTTCTGATACCGTCGGACTCGACTTCTTTTCAGCCCAAATATTTAGGGTTTTATCTTTAAACCCTAGATTGACCGCTACAAATATTGCAGAGCCTTCAACATTGAAGGGGAGTCAAATTCTCCAAAGGGCGACTAGAAGGAGCCAAAATCTCCAAAAGACTTGGGACGGTGACAACCCTAGGACTTGGAGCCCCGACGTTAGGGAGAAGTTGAGGACCACTTGCATCCAGCGAGGGCATTGCTTAGGATGATTATATTGCGTACAGGGACGGACACATTTGAACATTGCGTACTTGGAGAAAGATCTTAGGGTTTCGATAGAAGGCGGATTGACATCCCGTTCTTTTTTGTTTCTCTAGATTGTTGTGAGGATTTCTATTCCCTTTTTATGCATTCATTCGATACAAACATTTGTTATTGGATTTGAAATTGGTTATTTGAATATCATTGAGTTTTCGAGGTTTTACTATTATTCTCTTTTAAACTTGATTATTGATTTGATAATGATGGTTATTGGCTAAAACCTTTTAGTGATTCTAAGGTGAAGGGTTGATAGTTGTGGCTTAGATAATGATAGATCGATCGTAATTTTATTGGACCTTGAGAGTGTCAGAAACTTCGTCGACACCCTAAATCACTAGTTGTTCTTGGTTTCCACGGCCGTGATTCTCAAGATCTAGCCGTGATTTCCCTTGGTTTACGAACTTTGCTTTTGCTTTGATCCAAAGTTAAAGATTAGCTTTAACCTAGCCTTGGCTTGTCCTTTCTAGGTTGTAGTGAGACTCAACATCCTCTATTTCGGTTTTGAGTGTCACAACCTTAACCGTTTTGGCTTGTCTTTGATTCCTTGGGTTTGAGCATGGGTATTTGAGATTAATTCTTACCTTTAGATCATTTCTATACTGCAGCCTCAACAACCTTTATAGAGAGAGTCTTTGGGTTAGACATACAGGGTTTTGGAACTTCACCGTACATTACCTTACTTTAGTATACTTTTGCAATTCTCAACTCTATCCTTATATATATATATATATATATATAGTATTCTATAAGTATATCTTGAATCGATTGCCACAATTGGATACCTGTATCTTTAGGGTTGCTGTTTCCCCAATATTTGCAAAGCTTCTACACTTTTCATTGCTCGATTTCTTGAAATTGGTTTTGTTTCACCAATTCCTTAAGTTCGATACTTTGAAATACTTGCTAATCTACACCGATCCGTACACTGCGGGTTCGCTTGCTTTTATTCTAGTTTTATAAATTTAAAACTTATCTGCACACACGTTTTAGGGCGAACATTATTCGTTTTTATAGGTTTTTGTGCATCAATTTAACCAACCCCCCCTTTGTTACTCGTTTCTATAAATGATAATTGCATCTAATAAAACACCTTACTCTCTTGGGTTCGACCCTTACTTAACCACTATACTTGTTTTAGTGCTAAGTCGGGGTTTATTTTGATTGGGTGTAGACGAACATAGAAATACCTCTGGTCAAATTTTGGCGCCGTTGCCGGGGAGTTTAGTGTTTTATTGCTATTATTGATTATTGGTTTCAACCATTTTTATGGTTCAAACCCGTGCTACTAACCCCGATCTTACTACCTTTGATCCAGAAATTGAGAGGACGCACATCCGGCAATGAAGACAACAACAACTTCAATAAGAGATGGCTGACCGTACACTTCGTCAACTCACGCAGCCCACCTTGGCTCAAAACCCCCTTGCGGTCACTATACCGGCATTAGGGGAATGAGTCAATTTTGAGCTCAAGCCGGGTCTCATTCACTTGCTTCCATCCTTCCATGGGCTAATTGGTGAAGACCCCATCAAACACCTTGGGAAATTCCATACCGTGTGTATGAGCATGAAGCCGGCCAACATTACCGAAGAACAAATCAAGATGAGGGCATTCGGCTTCACACTCAAAGATTCCGCGGATGATTGGTATTACCACCTTCCATCCGGGAGCATCAACACTTGGGAGAACCTTCACAAGGCGTTTTTGGAGAAATACTTCCCAGCCAAGAAGGCCAATAGCTTGAACAAAGCTATAAGCAACATCGAGCAAGAGGCGAACGAAACTCTCTACGAGCACTTCGAAAGGTTTGCACGCCTCCGATCCAGCTGTCCTTTCCACGGATATTCAACTCAAGATCTAGTTTTGTACTTGTACAATGGCTTGCTAGATAATGGAAGGAGGATCGTCGATGCGACTTGCGGAGGTAATATTCTTAATTCTACTCTTGACCTTGCTTTGGAAAAGATACAAGAACTAGCGGAAGGAACTCGGAACTTTGGAAGAACCCCGTCTAAGAAAGGAGTTCATGTTGTGAATACCGGGAAGAGTGAGATCTCCACTGAGCTTGCAGAGCTGAAGGAATTGGTGAAGAGACTAACACTTATGGGAACCCCATAGCAACTCAAAGCTTGTGGAGTATGTGCTGACCCATACCATCCAAAGGACATGTGTCCACAAGTCCAAGATGGCGATGCTGAGGTGAACGCAATGGGTTATTGACAGCCACAACAACAAAGGCCTAGGAACGATCCCTATGCACAGAACTTCATGTCAAACTGGCGTGACCAACAAAACTTTCGTTGGAGGGATCAACAAAACCAACAACAGTAGCCCCGTCAAGGTAAGTATCAATCAAGTGAAGATATGTTGCGGGTTTTGACTAAACACTTTGCTACTCATGTCCAAACAACACAATCCAGCATCAAGAACCTTGAAAAACAGGTTGGTCAAATGACGGAAGCCATTACAGGGATTGAGACTAGGTCCTCCGGGGGATTACCTTCACAGACGGTTATAAACCCAAAGGTGATGCTGGAGGAGGCTCAATCATAGAGGTAGAGTCCTTACATCGAGCCAACGACGTTAAACAAAGGCGCTAATCGGGAGGCAACCCGATGGAATAAGAAGAGGAGCTTCTGTCGAGAAAACCGCCCCTGCGGCTGGATGACCCCGCCCCCACGGTGACACCCTTGCCAGCGCCGCCCCCAGAGCTAGGCCAGTGTCTATAGAATACCGGCCACCGCCCCCGCGGTAATACCCTACGCCCCTGCGGCGGCCATCCTTGACACACATCCTCAGCGCCGCCCCCGGCGCTGAGGCTGCCTACCCTCTCTTCCTTGTCACTGCCCCCGCGTTGACAAACGCCGCTCCTGCGATTTTATTAAGGAAAGAAAAAAAATACACTTCCCAAAATAAACGTACAACTAACGCCCTTTTCTCTCCCTCTCCATTCACTCTTCGAACCCTAGTCCGCCTTGCCTCCCATGCCCCTACGCCTTCCGGAAGCCCTCTCACACCGCCCTGTGCAAACGATCTTGAGCCACCTCCGGCGACCTAGCCTTAACCACGCCCTTTGCGACACCAGCCCTCACCACCACCACAACCCTCTCACTCACCAACACCCTCGCCCCTCCACTGCCCCACCTCCGACGACGCCTACAACAACACAAAAGACACCGGAACAGCCCCAGCACCACAACCTTCGCCGACTCCCAGAATCGTCCTCTGCTCTTCTCCCGCCCCTGCGCCTACAAGCTCCCGCTTCTGCGCCTTGCCGCCCCTGCGCCTGCTTCAGCCGCCCCGCGGAAAACACAATAGAGGGTTCGTCTCTTACTCAATTTTCTGAAATTTCTAATTCCTTTGCTTATTCAACTACAAATATGGAAGACCAAAGGAAATACAAGTTGTCAGAAGCCGAGAAGGAGCGGTATAGGATTCTACAAGGTCGGGATGTGTATGCAACCCAATTTCTAGACGTTCCGACTTTGGATAATTTGGGAATGCTGGAGAGCATGCAGGCATTCCTCAACAATGCTGGGCTAGGTGATTTTCTGATAATAAGTGCTGCAACACACCCCGAGCTCAGCCGCCAATTCATCGCCACATTCAAAATAGAAACGGTGGACCACAGTTGCGTTGGACTTTCATTCAAGTTCAACAAAAGAAAGTAGAAATTGGACGACACCCAACTGTAGGAAGCATTAGGGGTGATGATGCATCCTTGGAGGTAACCAAGGATAACTCCGGATCTAGATCAAGCAAAACTCCAACTACTCCTTGATTCTTTGTGCAACGTTGTATCGTTTCAGATCCAAAGAGGCGGAAGCGATGAAGAAACAAGGGGTACTTTGATCTAGAGAGATCGAATAAACCTTTTTGTCTGGATCGAAGGTTGATTCTTAAGAAGAATCCTCGAATATGGATTTCTGGGATCAAAGACGAGATCCAAGGAAGAAATTTGAGAGATAGAAGAGAGGTTTTGATTCCCAAGCTAAGTAGGAGGAAATTCTTCTCAAAACTTAGTAATATTGAACATGGAAAATAAGTGAGGCAAGATATCTCTTATATAGAGAGACTTGCCTACCTATGGGCCAACGGGCCAAACAAAATACATGAAGAAAAACCCAAAAGGTAAAACCTAAAAGGATAAGAGCAAACCCTAAAAGGATAAGGTCAAAAGGGAATATTCTTATACGGAATATCCCTTTATTACATAAAAAGAAAAACATGAAAATATAGTCCGAAAATAAGCTAGCTTCATGCCATGGAGTCGGAAAGACGGGACATGCCGCTAACGGAACCGGTAGCCTATGCCATGGTGGTGTAGAGACATGGCATGCCGGTAGTGGGACCAAGTGAAGAAGTAATGCGGGTGATGATGGAGCCGGTGGCTCGAGCAATGGCCTTAGCTCCAGATCGGGTGATCGGTCCATCTGAACGAACTCTAAGAGCCTCGTCCTCTTCGTCTATGGTCAACGTAAAAGGGGCATCTAAGCGCGCATCAGTCCCCCCATCTTGGCTGTGAAACGTCCCCGTTTCACCATCGTCAAAGAGGGGCTCAACATAAGGGGCAAGGTCCTTGACGTTGAACATTGGGTGTACTCTGTAGGAATCCGGAAGCTCTAACTTGTATGAATTTGGACCATGACGGGCTAAGATGCGGAATGGGCCATCCCCACGGTCCGAGAGCTTGCTCATGTGGCGAGTAGGAAAACGCTCCTTCCGTAGGTGGAGCCAAACAAGATCACCGGGCTCAAAAGAGACGTCGCGGCGGCCCTTGTTGCGTTGTCCGGCAAGTTGGGCGGCACGACGTTCAAGTTGTGTCCTAGTCCGCTCATGAAGCTCAATAATTTGGGCGGCTCGGTTTCCGGCGATGATGTGTTCTCCATCCTTGAGCGGGCGGGGAGTGAAATCCAATGGTGTGTGTGGATTGAGGCCGTAGACAACTTCAAATGGGGACAATTTAGTTGCCGTGTGCCTAGACCTGTTATACGAAAACTCTACAACAGAAAGTAAGTCCTCCCACCTACGTGGGTTGGTCCTAGTGGTGGCTCTAAGTAGAGCACCAAGAGTGCAATTGGTCACCTCCGTTTGACCATCGGTTTGGGGGTGATAACTACTTGAAAACAACAAGTTGGTTCCAAGTTTTCCCCACAACGTTCTCCAAAAATGACTTACGAATTTCACGTCCCGATCACTAACGATGGAACGTGGTATCCCATGTAAACGCACCACATTGTCAAACAACAAGGTGGCAACTTCACTAGCATTTAGGGTGCTTTTACATGCGATGAAATGAGCCATTTTGGAGAAGCGATCGACTACCACGAAAATGGAGTCTTTGCCTCGTTTTGACATAGCCAACCCGACCACAAAGTCCATGGATAGATCCTCCCAAGGTCCCATTGGTATAGGCAAAGGAGAATACATCCCATCCGGACCTTGGCGCGACTTGGCATGATGACATGTGATGCAATCCTTGCAAAACCGTGTCACATGCATACGCATCCGGGGCCAAAAGAAATGCTCTTGGAGAGCGGAAAGGGTCTTGGTAGCACCGAAATGACCACGGCCCTCATGAGCTTCCTTGACCAACAAATGGCGTATAGATGAGCGCGGAATACAAAGTTTTCCCGCTCGAAAAAGATAGCCATCATTAATAAAGAAAGACTCGTGCTCTCGGAGGTCGAGGCATTGTGCCCATATGTCCTTGAAGTCAAGATCCATGGCATATAACTCTTTGATAAGAGCAAAGCTATGTATCTTGGCATCCATATACACAAGGAGGGCATAGCGGCGAGAAAGGGCATCGGCTACCACATTCTCTTTGCCTTTCTTATGCCGAATGACATAAGGAAAGGTCTCTAAAAACTCTACCCAACTAGCATGGCGCCGACTGAGATTTGTTTGACTCTTGAGATACGATAGAGCCGCATGATCCGAATGAATCACGAACTCCTTCGGCCACAAGTAATGTTGCCATGTCTTAAGACAACCAACTAGAGCATATAGTTCCTTGTCATATGTAGGGTAGTTGAGCGAAGGACCGGATAGTTTTTCACTGAAGTAGGCAATTGGACAATTCTCTTGTAAGAGAACTCCTCCAATGCCCACATTTGATGCATCACACTCCACCTCGAAAGTTTTCGAAAAGTTTGGGAGTTGGAGTAATGGTGCATTACAAAGGCGGTCTTTGAGTGCATCAAATGCTCGAGCATGGATATCACGCCACTCAAATGTGACACCCTTGGTAGTGAGCTCATGGAGCGGTACCGCTACCGTGCTAAAGTCCTTGACAAAGCGTCGGTAGAAACCCGCTAAGCCGAGAAAGGCTCGGACCATGGTGACCGTAGTAGGATTAGGCCACTCCCGAATAGCACGAACTTTAGATTCGTCTACTCGTAGTCCGTCCTTAGACACGACATAGCCAAGAAAGATAGTGGTGTCCGAGCAAAAGACGCATTTGTCAAAGTTGACATACAATTGCTCTTGTCTAAGGCACTCGAGCACTTGGCGAAGGTGCCCGATGTGATCCTCCAAAGACGTACTAAACACCAAAATATCATCAAAATAAACAACAACAAATGTACCTAAGAATCGGCGCAAGACATGGTTCATGAGGCGCATGAAGGTGGACGGGGCGTTGGAGAGGCCAAAAGGCATGACAACCCATTCATAGAGTCCATACTTCATTTTGAACGCCGTCTTCCATTCGTCACCTTCGGCCATCCGGATTTGGTGGTAACCGCTCCGGAGATCAATTTTGCAGAAGATGGTGGCGCCATGAAGTTCATCCAACATGTCATCAAGGCGTGGGATCGGGGTGGCGATATTTGACGGTGATTTGGTTAATGGCACGACAATCAACACACATCCGCCATGATCCATCTTTCTTTGGTACTAAGATTACCGGGACGGCACATGGTGATAAGGATTCACGCACATGTCCCCGGTCTAGGAGCTCTTGCACTTGACGTTGTAGCTCCTTTGTTTCTTTCGGACTAGCTCGGTAAGCGGAACGGTTTGGCAAAGAGGCACCGGGCACAAAGTCAATTTGATGTTCAATCCCTCGGATAGGTGGCAAGCCGGGTGGGAGATCTTTGGGCATAATATTCTGAAATTCGGACAACAACAAAGACACCTCGTGTGGCACATTACTTGGGTCATGAGAAGTAGATAAACAAAACGGAACAAGTAAAAAGCATGGGAACTTGCCTTCCATGACCGGTTGCAAATCATGCCGGCGAGCTAAGAGTATCTGTGGCTCACACCGTCTTTGAATTACGGGATCCAAAGATGGTAAAGGTGCGCCCGAAGAAACGATGCGACCGTTACTACCTTTGGATTCGGTAGCATGGACAAGAGGGGCGGTGTTTCGGGATTTGGAAGTACTAGCACCTACAACATCGGGACTCCGGGGGTCCGCTTTTGCCGGTGCTTTAGCGGACTCATCAATAGTTTGTTGCCTCTTCCGTTCCGCATAGTCAATCAAAATTTCGTGCGGAGTCATAGGCAAAAGTGTGACCCGTTTTCCATTATATTGGAACATGTACCGATTAAGATAACCATCATGATATGTGCGGCGATTAAATTGCCATGGTCGTCCTAATAGGACATGTGTGGCGTCCATCTTGATAACATCACAAAGGACCTTATCAACATAGGCGCCAATAGAAAACGGCACCCAAGCTTGTTGTGTGACGGTGTCACATGCCGTATCGGAAATCCATTGGAGTCCGTAAGGCGTTGGGTGGGGGGTCGTAGGCAACTTGAAGTGTTTTACCACCCGTTCGTTGACAATATTGCAACAAGAACCCCCGTCAACGATGAGAGAAAGACTCGTATTATTAACCAAGCAATGAGAGTGGAAGAGATTCTCGCGTTGATCAATAGGAATATGCTCTTTAACAGCCAAAATACGACGAGAAACAAGAGCGAATTTACCGGGTTGTGCTGGGCCACAAGCAAGCTCGTCATCACAGGGTTCCATGCCAAAAAGTGGGTCGGTGTCATGGTCATCCTCAATAATGATATCACCGTCATATTGACCATCGTCGTCCTCGAAATATGTTGGGTCGGCAAACAAGACCCGTTTGGTGTTTGGGCAATCACGTTGTACATGGCCAAAACCGCTACACTTGTAGCACACGGGCTCCCTTGGGCGAGCCGCCGGTGAGGGTCCTTGTTGACCTCGAGAGGGAGGCGACGGTGCCGGGCCACGGTTTGGTGCCTTCTCGGTACCCGTTTGCCTATTGGAAGGACCCGTCCGTTGGGTCCCTTTGGAAGCGTCGGTATCTGTAGGACTAGGCGCATCTCGAGAACGTGTGTTAGACGGATAAAGATATGGATTCAAGGAAGAGGTATACCTAGAATACTGCGGTGTTTCAAGTTGTTGCTTATATAGCTTCATGGCGGCATGACATAATGCTCCCAAATCCTTGAATGGGACAATCTCGAGCGGCCGCCGGATGCAAGCATTAAGCCCACTCATGAACTTGGTGCGGAGGGCGGAGGGGAAGGCCGAGACGCTGGCCTTAATGTGCATGTCCTCAAGTTTAGCCAAGTAAGCCACCGGAGTGAGGTTGCCTTGCTTGAACTCGGCAATTTGCAACCGCATATCATTCTTAAAGTCCTCGGGCACGTACTTTTTGGTCATGCAATAGAGCAATTGTTCAAATGTCTCAATTGGTGCCCATCCTCGCCTCTCTCGGGTGAACTCATACCGGTTCCACCAAGACTTCGCATCTCCTTCAAAGTATAGAGTTGCCGCCTCGATTTTCTCGTATTCCTCCTCATAATGACAATGTTTTAATGCTCGTTTCATATCCTGCGCCCAATCAAGAAAAACACACGGATCATATTCACTATGAAAGGTAGGGAACTTAACCTTACCTTCCCTACGAGCTCGGTAGGGGTCCGGGCGGGGCGGTGGAATGTAGGCATCATCGGCACGGGCTCGCCGGTGGCCGCCATGAGGCCGTTGGCGCCCATGAACGGGTGGGGCCTGCCTAGGTGGATTTGGGGAAGGCAACCATTCTTCACCCCGGTCTTGGTTCTCATAAGGGTCTATGACGGGTGGGTGCCACGGACGGTTATGTGCAACCCGTTCTAAATCGGATTCATCACCGGAGAACTCGTTGAAGTTGTGTTGCTCATCGTATTCATCAAAGTCAAGGGTCCTCGGTTTCCGGGTTGACCGTTGGTGACGGTGTTCAGAACGATCATGCTCACGACCATGATTGGTGGTTGAGTTGGGACGGTACCGGGGCTCTTCCCGGGTTTGTCGGTCGGTGCGGGGCACACTAGGTGGAGGTGGAGAAAGAACATATCGTTGATGTTGATGCTCATAATATTGGTGCCGATGTTACGTATCGACTATGGGCAAGTTATCTTGACGCGGGTCGGAGAATTCCTCCTCTTGTTCATGGGACTCATTTCCGTCAAGAGGTAAAGGATGGGTGCGTTCAATGACAGACGCAAGCCGGGTAACATTTGATGGTCCGGCTCCCAAAAGTCCCTTGCCTTTCCGTTGTGCATCGGAAGTGGAAGCATTGACCACGATCTCATTCGGATAAGTTGGGGTGGGACGGCGAGCAATCTGAAGGGCCTTAAGAGCTTCTAGCTCTTTTTTCAAGGCAATGTTTTCTCGGGTCAAGGCATCAAACTTTTGTTGTGCCTTCAAGGCTTCCAATTCTCGCCTTATGGAGTCATTTTCGAGGGACAACGAAGTAGTTTCTTGAGCCAAGGGTTCACTGAACTCTTGCGGACCAGAATCCTGAGAAGTTTCCATTTCAACGTTAGTCATTGCTCCAAATCAGCACACATTTGCAAGCAATCAAGTGAGCAAGGTGACAAGTTAGGTCAACTTTACCCAAGTTCAAGTGCGTTATCGGGTTCTACTTTGGGGAAGGCCGTTTGGCGGTTAGGCAAGGAAGGCAAATCCAACAAAATTGAACCAATTACACACAAATAAACAAGTGATATTTTGCAAACGTATGTAAGAAAATGGAGAGATAGAAGATGGACGGATTGTTCACTCGGCAAGCTTTGCTTGCTTTCGGTCTTTGACCGTTTTGTAAAATCCGATTTTTCGGATGGACCGGTTTGTCGTACGTCTTTTCACTTTGTGTGTTTCGTTTCTTTGAAACGTTTTGAGCAACACTTTCTTTTGTTTTTTTTGTTTTTTTTTGAACACAAATCCGTATTGATGAAGAGTTTTTTTTGCTTTTCATGGAATATCAAATGCGAGATATCCGAACTTTTCGTTAACAAAAATATCCCAAGAGATTTGGTGAAATTAATTAACAAATTGTCGGATTAGGTCGGTTTAAGAAAAAAGACGGGTTTGATAAATGGGTTGAAGGCAAACCAAATATCTCCAATTTTTGTGCTTTTTGTTTTGAGTTTAACACCGAAAAGAAAAAAAAAATTCAGGGAAAATGGATGAACATGATGAAGAACATGATGAACAACATGAAGATCATCATGAACAAAAAAAAAAAAGGCTAAATAGGTTTAAGATAATAACGCACAAAAACAAGAGTAAAGAGAACTTAGCTTTGATCCCTTGCTCTGATACCAATTTGATGCGTCCTTGGAGGTAACCAAGGATTACTGCCGATCTAGATCAAGCAAAACTCCAACTACTCCTTGATTCTTTGTGCAACGTTGTATCATTTCGGATCCAAAGGGGCAGAAGCGATGAAGAAACAAGGGTTACTTCGATCTAGAGAGATCGAATAAACCTTTTTGTGTGGATCGAAGGTTGATTCTTAAGAAGAATCCTCGAATATGGATTTCTGGGATCAAAGACGAGATCCAAGGAAGAAATTTGAGAGATAGAAGAGAGGTTTTGATGTCCAAGCTAAGTAGGAGGAAATTCTTCTCAAAACTTAGTAATATTGAACATGGAAAATAAGTGAGGCAAGATATCTCTTATATAAAGAGACTTGCCTACCTATGGGCCAACGGGCCAAACAAAATACATGAAGAAAAGCCGAAAAGGTAAAACCTAAAAGGATAAGAGCAAACCCTAAAAGGATAAGGTCAAAAGGGAATATTCTTATACGGAATATCCCTTTATTACATAAAAAGGAAAACATGAAAATATAGTCCGAAAATAAGCTAGCTTCATGCCATGGAGTCGGAAAGACGGGACATGCCGCTAACGGAACCGGTAGCCTATGCCATGGTGGTGTAGAGACATGACATGCCGGTAGTGGGACCTAGTGAAGAAGTAATGCGGGTGATGATGGAGCCGGTGGCTCGAGCAATGGCCTTAGCTCGGGATCGGGTGATCGGTCCATCTGAACGAACTCTAAGAGCCTCGTCCTCTTCATCTATGGTCAACGTAAAAGGGGCATCCAAGGGCACATCAGGTGACCATTGCCGCTTCCGACGACTAGTGGGAACCCATCCCGACACCCGACTTGATGGACTTTTGGCAGGCCGCTACCAGATCTGAGTTCCATGCAGGGGGTGAGTATTCCAACAAATTCACTCACCCCTGTTTGAGGCTCATCTTGAATATTTTCATGAGTGTCTTATATGGACACAAGGAGGAGAATAAGGTCGCTCTTATGGACCTTCCATTTCTATATGCTTGCCTCCCCACAAACGACTGGGTACCGGATTGGCCATACCTCTAACTTACCACTTTGAAGCGGATTAGGAAGAATGAGCAACGAGACATTGTGGGAGGTGGAGTGATCTCCTTGTTGGCTGCACAGGTGATGGAGCTCCCTGCCTTGGAGGAGGGACTAGAGGCCCCACTGTATACGGAGGGTATGTTGAGGAGGTGTAGGCTCCTCAGAAGAGACGGGGAGAATAGATTTTGGATCTCGTTGGCAGGTGGGAGTCACATCACATACCTCCCCCAACGACTTCCACTAGGAGACGAGCTCTCCGAGTTGTACGTGCCAGCTGACCCCGTTCCTCCGAGACGGCCTCAGGAGGATATTGTTGGGATATGCTGTAGGCTCCTGCCGGGCCCCGGTCACTGATGAGGAGATGCCTACTGCAGCACTGGACGACAGTCAGGCCATGGAGAGTCTTTAGGCTCAGATGGCAGCCTTGAAAACACAACATCAAGCATGGTAGGCCGAGTACCAGCGGTCCATGCTTGAGCAGCAGGCGTGGCAGTCCAACTTCGCCTCCTCCATGACCACTCACTTCGACTGCCGACAGGATGCTTGGCAGGCGGCTCATCAGCAGCATTTGGAGACTCAACAGCTGGCTTGGCAAGCTAGCTACGAGACTTCATTTAGAGACAGGATGGAGGCTCAAGAGGGCCGCATCGACACGCTCTACTGCCGGCAGGAGCACTTCTTCCGCCACTTTCCTTACCCACCGGAGGAGGGTCCGGGTGGTCCATCTGGACCATCCCACTGAGTGGTATACTTCTCTTCCCTTTCCCACATTTACCTTTGACTCATTTCCACTTTGAGGACAAAGTGTACTTCAAGTATGGGGGAGGGAATTATCATTGCTTGTACAATTTCATTCGAGTTTTTGAGTTGTTTTGATTTGTCTTGCATTTGAATTCAGATTGAAATTCACAAAAAAACAAAAAACAAAAAAAAGAGAAAAAGCCAAAGAAAATAAAAAAGGCATGAAAATCCTTGGATAAACCGAAAACCCGAAAGGGCGGTTTAGGCAAAAAGAAGGTATTCCGACCAACCTTAGGTTGGTGCAAAATTAGACTTGAGGGATATGAGTTCTACGAAAAGAAGAAGATTGGCAAGGTGAAAACCCGAAAGGGCACCTTGGCAAAATGAGCGACACCGAGTGTAGGTTTCCCTTCCGGCGTTTGGCGACATAAGAAGGGGAGTCATAAGGAGGTTGTCCGGGTAGGCCACTCTTCAGGCAATAAGGATGGTAGTTTCTCACCTTTTTCTCACATTTCCTCTCTTCTCCTTCTTTCTTTCTTGGCTTTTCTTTTGTTTTCATTGTCTTTTCTGCTTGGCCATGCTTCCTGAGGCCTTTGAGTCTAGTTGCTGTCATTTGTTTTACTCGGAACAAGTAAAAGGTCTAAGTATGGGGGAGTTTGATAGGTGATTGAATCACTATCATTTAGGATAGTTTTTAGAGTCTTTTAATTGCATTTTGTGCCGGTTTATGCTACTAACTCCTTGGTCCAGAAGAGGAAGACTAAAAGAAGCTAAGGAAGGAGTTATAAGCACTTAGGAGTGAAGATCGTTCACGAAGAAAAGCTTTTGTTGCCTCACCACCCCAGCAGAGCCTTGTCACCGCCCCTGCGGGTGACACCTTACTCCGGAGCGCTCCCTGCGTCTTCGCCATCGCCAGCCACGAAGACGGTCACCGCCCCTGCGTCAACCCCTGGCGCCCCTGCGGTGACTTGCCCTGAAGAAAGTTAAGACCAGCGCCCGGCGCATTCCCCTGCGCATCTGCCTGCGCCTCAACCTGGGAGCTGGAAGGTGAAGAGCCTGTGTCACCGCCCCTGTGTTGACATCGGGACGCCCCGGCGGCTTGGCATCAGAAACGGCAGGAAGTTGTAAGGTAAGACGTTTGAAGAGCATTGAAGAATCCGCCCCTGCGGAATTGCCTAGCCGCCCCTGCGGTCATGAAGAAGATCAAGCGTTTTTGCCTTCACCGCCCCTGCGGAGTTGAATGCCGCCCCTGCGGTTCAACGACAGAAGCTTTACTCCGGCTGTTTACACTACCTTTATGGCATTAAAGGTGGCTGATTTGGGCCGGTCATTTACTCCTATTTAGTGTCTTTTGTAGTATAAATAGACCTTGGTTGATTGCTAGAATCATCCAACTTGTTACCCATTATTTTCCACTTAGATTCAATTTTCAGTTCCATTGTAATGAGTTGCTAACTCCCTTGCTACATTGGGTTGGTTCGAAGCTGCGTTGTTACTTTGGTTGTAAGTTTTCTTTAATATAAGTTTTCATTCAGTAATATTTTGTGTTTCCTTGATCTCTATTGTCTAATTGCATCCTTTACTATTACTTGAGATTGATCACCTTAGGTTCTAAAGTGCATGCAATTAACTAGGATTAATAGGTTTTGGGTTCGGGTCTTTAATTTAGTAGTAAACTTTAAGTAATAACGGGTTGTAATTACTTAAAGAAAAGGAACACAAACATAAATATAAGTTTAACGGTTTTAATCTTTTCTTTATATCCCTTTGTCTTTGTTTGAAAGCTAACTTGTTATTTGTTTTGTATGTTTACAAAACACTAACCTTTTAAGTTGTGTTGATGCCGGTTGGCTCAACACATATATATGATCGAGACGGGAGACTACTTGAAAACTTGTAAAAGGAACTCACCAAAGTAGCAATTACATGCTTAGAATCAACCTAGTGTAGATTCACCCATTATTGTCTTACTTGTTGCGTTATTCGTTTTCATAAGTTTTTGTGCATCAATTTAGTCAACCCCCCCCCCCTTTGTTACTCGTTTCTATAATTAATAATTGCATCTAATAAAACACCTTAACTCTCTTGGGTTCGACCCTTACTTAACCACTATACTTGTTTTAGTGTTAAGTCGGGATTTACTTTTGATTTGGTATAGACGACCATAGAAATATGATAGCATGAATTATAGTCTATATTTTGGGGCCTTTTTAGACGTTTTATCTTCAATAATCTGCATGTTTGAATGTATATTATATGATTATATTGTCGTTTCATCTATCATTGCAGGAATCGAGGTCTACACCAAGTTTCGTTGTATACATCTTGGGTTATAAATTTAAAGCTTGCACACACCATTTGGAGCGAACAAAATACCTCTAGTCAACCTTATTATTCAAGATGTTTTTGACATGTCCGACATTGATGAATTGCAAAGTATAATTGAAAATGATATTGACATTCATAATTCAGATTATGCACTAACATCTAACATACAGGAAGTTCTAGCTCACTTGGATGGGTACAAAAGGCTCCCTATCTCATCTTTGGCCATTTGGCGCACGTTGCTAACTCTTAGCGAAAAGCTTGTTCCTTCTGTAGTGCAGGCTCCGATGATAGAGTTGAAAGAACTTCCCCAACATCTCAAGTACGCCTTTCTAGGGGAGAACGACACTTTGCCGGTGATTATTTCTAGCAAGTTGTCCCCTATTCAAGAAAAGAAGTTGGTGAAGATCCTAAAGGAGCATAAGACGGATCTTGGTTGGACCATTGTGGATATTAAGGGGATTAGTCCCTCTACATGTATGCATAGGATCCTCCTTGAGGAAGACGCAAAACCATCAAGGTAACCACAAAGAAGATTAAATCCGCCCATGATGGATGTGGTCAAGAAGGAAGTATTGAAGCTCTTCCAAGCGGATATGATATTCCCAATTTCGAATAGCAAGTGGGTTAGTCCAACCCAAGTGGTTCCGAAAAAGGGAGGTATCACCATGGTGGAAAATCAATATAGTGAGATGGTTCCAAGCAAAAATCAAACCGGATGGAGAGTTTGCATTGAGTACCGCAAACTAAACACGGTAACTCGGAAAGACCATTTCCCTTTGCCTTTTATTGACCAGATGCTCGAACGTCTTGCACCCATATTATTGTTTCTTGGATGGATACTCAAACTACTTCGAAATAGCCATCGCCCCGGAAGATAAAGTGAAAACGACCTTCAATTGTCCTTTTGGCACTTTTGCGTATCGCAGAATGCCATTTGGACTTTGCAATGCCCCGGCACCTTCCAACGGTGCATGATAAGTATTTTTTCGGAGTACATTGAAAACTTTATTTGAAGTTTTTATGGACAATTTTACTGTCCATGGAGATAGTTTTGATGCATGTTTAGAACATTTAAAACTTGTTCTTCAAAAATGCGTAAAACCAATCTAGTTCTCAATTTTGAAAAATGTCACTTCATGGTTGAACAAGGAATTGTGTTAGGGCACATTATCTCATCAAAGGGAATAGAATTAGATAGGGCTGAAATTGATGTAATTCAAAGTTTGCCTTACCCTACTAATGTGCGTGAAATTCGTTCTTTCTTAGGTCATGCAGGTTTCTATCGGCGCTTTATCAAGGATTTCTCTAAGATTTTAGCACCGTTGTGTGAGCTCCTAAAGAAAGATGTACTTTCATATTTGATGAAGATTGCAAGAAGGCGTTTGACACCTTGAAGGCTTGCATAACAAGTTCACCCATCATACGATCTCCCAATTCGGAGAAGCCCTTTGAGATCATGTGCGACGCCAACGACTATGCTGTAGGAGCCGTCCTAGGACAAAAGGACGGAAGAGCGTCACATGTAATCCACTACGCATCAATGACTTTGAATGGTTCTCAAAGGAACTACTCCACTACCGAGAAGGAGATGTTAGCGGTGGTATTTGCATTGGAGAAATTCCGGCAATACCTCCTTGAGGTAAAGGTAATCGTGTTTACTGACCATGCATCACTCCGTTACCTCATGACCAAGAAGGAAACTAAGCCAAGGTTGATCTGGTGGGTGCTCCTTCTAAGTGAGTTCAACCTCGAAATCCAAGACAAAAAGGGCGCGGAGAAACTTGTAGCAGATCACCTGAGTAGGCTGGTAAAGGAGGAAGAAGATCCAGCAAAAGGAAAGGCCATCTTTTGAAGTTTCCCAGACGACACCTTTTACACAACTCTCTGTTGTGTAACCGCCCCTACAGATCCAGAGACCCGCCCCTGCGCAAATCTGCCCCTACGGCTTGAGGCCAGCACCCCTGCGCTTTCCTTGTCTGCGCCCCTGCGTGAGGCTCTGGACGCCCGTGCGGATTATACGACAGAGGTATTGTATAAGTTGCATTCTTTAAAACCTTGGTTTGCTGACATCATTAACTTTCTTGTAGAGGTGAGTACCCTCCGGACGTCACCAAAGCACAAAGAAAGAAGGTGAAGGCCGAGGTAAGGCATTACATTGGGACGATCCATATCTTTAGAAGCATTCTAGTGACCAGGTAATAGGCCGTTGCATCTCGGATAATGAGGTATAATCTGTTCTCCCCTTCTGTCATTCGGAAGCATGTGGGGGACATTATGGTGCAAAAAAAACTGTTGGGAAAGTTGATCACATTATTTATGACGTTAGTTTAGGGATTCATTTAGATAGTTTTTCTCATTATTCATGCATGGTTTGGCATTAGTTCGTGGCGTTTATGCTTAATTTATCCACATTGTCGAAATAGACATCTACACGAGCTCTTGTCGGTTTTTATAGGTAGTTTGTGGAACTCTTGGACTTAATCGACACATTTGAGGATTATTCCTCGTGATGGCACACTTCTGGACTCATTAAGGAGCAAGCTAGGAGAAAAGGAGAACACATAGGACCTTTTTGGTGCATGCCTTGCACCAACTCATGACTTGGTGATCCAAGGAGAGTTACTGGTGAGAACTACGGCCTGAAGGAAAATCTCGACCGTGGTTTTGGCCGTGGTTTCTTCTGGACTACTGTGACACTTGTCCCACGATCTCTTTGTCTGACCCTTTCTCATTGGTGGAGGATAGAGTTGGTCATGTAGGCTGGCTATTGGACACTCTCTCATTCCCTCACATCATTCCATTGTGGATAGAGTTGGAGAGGAATAAAACACTCTCATTTTGCGGGAAGAAGAAGAACAACATCAAAAACTTAGATTTAGAGTAGACTTTTGAGTGGTTTTTAGTGATTTTTGTTGAAGAACTTTTGAAAGCATTGTAAGGAACTTTTTGGAGCTGTGTTTGAAGGGTTGTAAGTCTTGTTTAATCTCATATTCAGCTAAGATTAGTTGTTTCTTTTCACTCTTATTTCATTTTCTTGCTATGGAAACCATGAATGCTTACATGTTGAGTTTGGATCTTAAAATGTATGTTGTTGCCTAAGTAGTTGTGATTCTAGTGTGATGGAATGATGGTTATGGCTTGGATTATGATAGAATTGACTTGAATGTACTTTTGGATGGTTTGCTTGCTCGAAACCTAACCCCTGATAGAAACCACGACCTGTTCATCTAAAATCTCGACCGTGGTTCTGTATGATCAGCCCGTGGTTTGTTTTGTCGTGATTGTATTAATGAATCTGAATGTTAGGATGTTTGATTGTTGAAATCCTAGTGTTTGTTAAGCATAATCTAGCCTAGGGTGACCTAATGCTATCAAACTAAGTGAGGGAAGAGACTTACCCGGTAATTCTCGATCTTTGATACCAAGGATGATGAACTCTAGGTAGTAGTGAGCCTCACAAGCCGCTATTGGACTGAGTGTGCTAGGATTGTTGCTTAGGACTTGCCTTACCAAGACTTACCCGGTAAGGAGAGGTTTGACCCCTAGATAGCAATCCGGTTTGAGTAGAATCCCCAACTTTAGGCTCCTAGAGACTTACCCGGTAATAAGACCTTAGGTGAGAGACTAGTGGACCATGAGACCTACCCGGTGATTGATCCCATTGGAGAAACACCATTTCCCAACATACCGCAACTTGTCCAAGGTTGATTAGAAGCTTGAGTCCAATGCCATAACCGGAAGTTCCAATCCCTAGAATCCGCTTTTCTCTCTTGGATCTTACATCTTGAGTTTGTGTTACTTGTTTGTGTTGCTAGTTTGAGTTGTTTATTTGATTTATAATCATGCATGAATTGTGATCTTTGCTTGATCACCACAAAAACCCAACCGAAAATATCATGATTTTCGTTTCTTTATTTCTTTCTCTTTTCTTAGACTAGATTTGCACTATCCATGATCACTTGTTTGATTTGATTTCACCTTAGTCTTCGTGTTCGACCTCAGTATACTATCCTTGCTACAAAACAACCCATACATTGTGGGTTCGCTAGGAGTTAGGAAATTATATCGAGTTACAAATTGTAAGACTTTTGCGTGGTACATTTCTAGCGTAACAAGTTTTTGGCGCCGTTGCCGGGGACTAGGTGTAGATTAAGTCATTTGATTTTGATTGTTTATAGTGTTTATCTTTCTTGTTACTTTTGATCTTGTGTTGTTTTTGTCCTTTCCTTTTTCATGTTTTCCATGGACGGATTGTACTTCCAAGACGACCTTGACTACATGGAGTACGAGGAGTGGATGGAAAACCAAGATCGAGGACCTCTCCATGATGAATTTGAGTATTGGGAGGAGTTTAATGCCTATCATGAGTCCCATGATCAACCTCACATGACTACATTGCCTTATGGGGAACCTCACCATAAACATCACAATGATCGAGTGGAATCAATGCTAGAAGAAATGTTGAGGAACATGGATGATCTAGAGAGTAACCTTGCCTCCATTTCGAGTGCCCACATAGTGCTTGAAGTGGAAGTATTTCAACAAGAGGAGGTTCACCATGAGGAGATCCAAGAATTTCCCGATTCAACCATAACCAATAGAGACCTTGAAGAAGAGTTGAATGAAGCTCGGGAGCAATTGTGGCTAAGGGATTTGGCCCTGGAGGATGCAAGAAGATTGAATGTCGAGAGAGAAGAACAAATGAGGAAGGAGATTGAAGAGATTAGGCATGCTCTTATGCTAGGAGATCCTACCTTCCTTCAAGGCTTACCTCCACCTCCTTCACCTTTGGAGGAGTGCAATGAAGTACTCTCACCCCCGGACATACTTGCCATCAACCCCGGAACCACACTTGAAGAGCTCACGAGGGAGGAAGAGAACAGAAAGAACCACGGCTTGGAGGCCATAACTACGCCCGTGCTTTCAACAATTCAGCCCATGGAAAGCTCTGTCGTAGAGAGCCCTAAGTTAACTTCAACTCCTTCCAATCCTTTCTTGCTTGCCCGGAGTACACACGAAGATTAGACTCCCTTTCCTAAGGAATCTCCCATGTTGAATGAAGGAGGCAAGCATGATGGAAGCCTTGGAAGGCAAGTTGATGATGATGATCCCGTTTTCAACCATGGGTGGAGCGGACGTGAGACTTGGACGGCTTGAGGTGTCTTTTTTGGATGGAAGAGCTCCCATCTCGCATACACCTTGGCGCGGGTCTCGACGCCGGAATGACTATGAAGAGCTCTCTACCATGCTTGATCGATCTTCCGTACCACCACTCCACATGAGTGAACCAAAATACCGAAAACACTACATTTTTACATTGTGAGGACTTCTTTCACTCTTCTTTACTTGATTTGCACATTGGGGATAATGTGGTTTTAAGAATGGGGTGAGGTTTTCACAATCATTTGCATGATCGCATCTAGGATAATTTCGTTTTATTGTCACACGTTTCTTTTTATGTTTTGCATTGTATATATATGTATCTCAAAAATTCCAAAAAAAAAATCAGAAAATTTTAAAAATTTTGTGCTTCCCAGTTTGGATATGACCCTTATGATGAGATTGTTTTGTGATTTGGCTATGGATGGCCTTGTGTGTTGAATGGATTTATGCATATGTGCACTTGAAATACTTCTCTTGAATTCTATGTATGAATTGTGATTATGATGTTTGCCTTGATTTGATTGGGAATTGATAGTCGAAATTACATGCTAGTTCTTGCACATCATCTAAGAATGATTAAGGCAAATTCATCTCTCTTCTTCTCATCTTGATCATGTTGTTTGAGCACCTCACTTAATTAACAATTTGACCTCTTTTGACCCATCCGGGAATAGGAGCATGCTTTGAGTGTGTGAAAAGCAAGTATAGAGTGGTGAAGTTGGTGTATGAATGTTGTGAATGAAGTTGTTGAAAATTTGTTGTGAAAAGTGTAGGAAAAAAAAGGTTTGGGGACTTTGGTTTTGATGACGAGTAAATCGACACCATTCACATAATCGGGTGTTTGTGCCTTGCCAAAGTCGGATAAACCGAATGTCCTAACGAGCCTTGGTATGTGTGCCCGGTGTGACACACCTCGGAAAAATCCCAAGGTCCGCTAATCACCAAGGTTTAGGCTTTTGTACACCAATGCCATTGTCTAAAAAATAAGTGAAAGAAAATGCAAAAGAAAAAGAAAAGAAAAGAAACAAAAGAAGGAGAAAAATACACTTTGGTGAATGAAGTATAAATGTGAAGTTGTGGTTGTTTAGTTCCTTTTCCGGATTTGCACCACATGACCTTAGAATATTCCCACCTTATCATCACATTTCTTGGCCTCTTCTTTCCTAAGTCCTTGCGACCTATTTGCATATGTGCATGACTTAGTGATCTAAATTGGATATTCTCATGATCATCTTGATTTCTTCATTTTCACCTTTCATGCATGCTTTCGAGTTAAGTATGATTGTCTTTCCATCCCTTCATTAATTTAATACATGATTGCTTGTCCATTGCCATGACACATGACTATGAAGGTGATCCAACTTTAGAAGCATAGTTCCAAAAATATTGTATGTTTTTCTGCATTCATAAATCATGCCATCTCATAGCCTATAGTTGAACCTTGCTCGAGGACAAGCAAGTGGCAAGTATGGGGTATTTTGAGGACATGATTTATGACATTAGTTTAGGCATTCATTTATATTGTTTTTCTCGTTATTCATTCATGGTTTGACATTAGTTCGTGGCGTTTATGCTTAATTCATCCACATTGTCGAAATAGACATCTACACGAGCTCTTGTATGTTTTTGTAGGTATTTTGGGGAACTCTTGGACTTAATCGACACATTCGAGGATCATTCCTCGCGATGGCACACTTCCGGACTCATTAAGAAGCAAGCTAGGAGAAAAGGAGAAAACATAGGACCTTGTTGGTGCATGCGTTGCACCAACTCATTACTTGGTGATCCAAGGAGAGTTTCTAGTGAGAACCACAACCTAGAGGAAAATCTCGACCGTGGTTTTGGCCGTGGTTTCTTCTGGACAGCTGTGACACTTGTCCCACGATCTCTTTGTCCGACCCTTGCTCATTGGTAGAGGATAGAGGTGGTCCTGCAGGCTGGCTATTGGACACTCTCTCACTCTCTCATTCTCTCACATCATTCCATTGTGGATAGACTTGGAGAGGAAGAAAACACTTTTATGTTCGGGGAAGAAGAAGACAACATCAAAAACATAGATTTAGAGTAAACTTTTGAGTGGTTTTTAGTGATTTTTGTTGAAGAACTTTTGAAAGCATTGTAAGGAACGTTTTGGAGATGTGTTTGAAGGGTTGTAAGTCTTGTTTAATCTCATATTCAGCTAAGATTACTTGTTCCTTTTCACTCTTATTTCATTTTCTTGCTATGGAAGCCATGAATGCTTACATGTTGAGGTTGGATCTTTAAATGCATGTTGTTGGCTAAGTAGTTGTGATTCTAGGGTGATGGAATGATGGTTATGGCTTGGACTATGATAGAATAGACTTGAATGTACTTTTGGATGATTTGCTTGCTCGAAACCTAACCCTTGATAGAATCCACGGCCTGTTCATCTAAAATCTCGACCGTGGTTTGGTATGATCAGCCTGTGGTTTGTTCTGTTGTGCTTGTATTGACGAATCTGAATGTTAGGATGTTAGATTGTTGAAATCCTAGTGTTTGTTAATCATAATCTAGCCTAGGGTGACCTAATGCTAGCAAACTAAGTGAGGGAAGAGACTTACTCGGTAATTCCCGATCTTAGATAACAAAGATGATAAACTCTAGGTAGTAGTGAGCCTCACAAGCCGCTATTGGTCTAAGTGTGCTAGGATTGTTGCTTAGGATTTGCCTTCCCGAGAGTTACCCGGTAAGGAGAGGTTTGATTCCTAGATAGCAATCCGGTTTGAGTAGAATTCCCAACATTAGGCTCCGAGAGACTTACCCGGTAATAGGACCTTAGGTGAGGGATTAGTGGACCATGAGACCTACCCGGTGATTGATCCCATTGGATAAACACCCTTTCCCAACATACCGCAGCTTGTACAAGGTTGATTAGAAGTTCGAGTCCAATTCCATAACCGGAAGTTTCAATCCCTAGAATCCGCTTTTCTCTCTTTGATCTTACATCTTGAGTTTGTGTTACTTGTTTGTGCTGCTAGTTTGAGTTGTTTGTTTGATTTATAATCTTGCATGAATTGGGATCTTTGCTTGATCACCACAAAAACCCAACCAAAAATATCACGATTTTCGTTTCTTTATTTCTTTCTCTTTTCTTAGACTAGATTTGCACTATCCATGATCACTTGTTTGATTTGATTTTACCTTAGTCTTCGTGTTCGACCTCAGAATACTATCCTTGCTACAAAACGACCCATACACTGTGGGTTTGCTAGGAGTTAGGAAATTATATCGAGTTATAAATTGTAGGACTTTTGCGTGGTACATTTCTAGCGTAACAAAAGTCTTGGATGCGGGGTTCTTTTGGCCACACATCTTTCGAGACGCTTTTGCGTTTTGTAAGGTGTGTGATAGGTGTCAAAGAGTAGGTAATGTCTCTAGGAGAAATGAAATGCCAAAATCATCACTTATATTTTTTTAAATATTTGACGTTTGGAGGATAGATTTCATGGGTCCTTTTCTTAACTCTTTTGAGATTACTTATATATTACTTGCGGTGGACTATGTTTCCAAGTGTGTGGAAGCAAATGCCACAAAAACTAACGGTTCTAAGGTTGTTGCAGCTTTTCTTAAGGACAATATATTTGGGAGGTTTGTCATCCCTAAAGCTTTGATAAGTGATAGGCAAACTCACTATTGCAACAAGACGATCACCGCTCTCCTCAAGAAGTACCATGTCCGTCAACGCGTGTCCACAACATACCACCCACAAACAAATCGACAAGCTGAAGTGTCAAACCGGGAGATCAAGACAATCCTTGAAAAGACGGTTTCCCCCGGAAGGAAGGATGGGAGCTTAATGCTCAACGACGCGTTGTGGGCATACCGCACGGCGTACAATACTCCCATTGGAATATCCCCATTCCGACTTGTGTTTGGGAAGGCTTGCCACCTACCGTTGGAGCTAGATTACAAAGCTTTGTGGGCGGTAAAGAAATGCAACATGAACGTGAATGAAGTAGGAGAGTTCTGGAAACTTCATTTGAAAGAGTTGGAGGAGTTAAGGCTCGATGCATACGACCATGCCACAAAAGAGAAGACAAAAGCATTGCATGACAGGAATATCCTCCGAAAGGACTTCCAAGCAGGTAACAAAGTCCTTCTATTTCAATCACGTTTGAAACTTTTTGCATGAAAGATACGCTCAAGGTGGATAGGTCCGTATTGAATAGGCGAAGTCCATCCACATGGTGTTGTGGATCTTTACAATCCACAAACACACAAGATATTCAAAGTCAATGGAAAAAGGCTCAAGCCAAACCATGAGGTAGTGAAGAATGATCCAATAGATGAGATGGTACTGGAGGAGGCCCAAATAGAGAAGTAAGGTCCTTACGTTGAGCCAATGACATAAAACAAAGGCGTTGCTCGGGAGGCAACCTGAGAGAATAAGAATAGGAGGCTCTGTCAAGAAAACCACCCCTGCGGCCTTATGTCACCGCCCATGCGGTGACACTGCATTCCCAGCCCACCCCTAGCGTTGGGCCTGCGCCAGCTCAAGACTGTCACCTCCGCACGGTGACAACCCCCCGTCCCTGCGGTTCTTTCCCTTGATAGATGCCCCAGTGCCACCCTTGGCGCTGGGCCTGCGTCTCCTCTCCCCTTGTCACCGCCCCGGCCCCTGCCGGTTTACCCAGAAAAGAAAAAAAATAGAATTCAGCAAAAAGCCCTTAACCTACCCCACCCACATCTCTCTCTCCTCCTCACCTAACACACTCTCTCTTGACCATACTCTCTCAACCCAGCCCCCAAACACCCCCTGTGTCCTTCACTCTCCCTCACTCACGCCACCAAAATGCCCTTGCGCCACCACTGGAACGCTCCAACGACGCCATCCACACGCCCCTGCGCCACCACACCCCACCGTCCTCCCTCCTCCGCCAGTTGCTGCAACTTCCCTCTCTCTCACAAATCTAAACCCTAAAACACAACCATCACTTCCCACCACCCTCCTCCATCGACAATCACCATCGACCACCAAACGCAGCACCACCAGTCACCTAGAGAAGTCACCACAACACCACCACCAACGAAGCTGTCAAAATCGCCCACCAGTCTTCTCCCACCTCTGCGCTTGTCTCCATCCGTCCTTTCACCTCAACACCCCTACAGGTCCTCAAACCGCCCCTACGTAAAACACAACAAAGGGTTTGATCTCATTTCCTTTCTTTGTGATTTCTAATTACTTTGCTTGAAATTGTTGCAAGAATGGAAAACACAAGGAAATACAAGATGACCAATAGCGAGAAGGCATGCTATGAGATTGTGCAAGATCGAGTGGTCTTTGCTACTTGGTTTTTGTACACTCCGACCTTGGAGAAGCTAGACATGTTGGACATCATGCAATCCTTCCTCGACAATGCTAGAATCGGGGATTTCCTCAACAAGAGTGCTCCTACATACCCCGAGCTCACCAGACAGTTCATTGCCACCTTTGCCATGGAGAAGGAGGACCATATATGTGTAGCCGTCACATTCAAATACAACAAACTGAAGTACACGGTCAACTTCTCGCAGGTGCAGGAGGCATTTGGGGTTACTAAGAACCCTACTGACAAGTGGTGGGAGTCTGCATCGACGCCGGACTTGGTGGAGTTTTGGCAAGCTGCTATCGGCTCTGAGTTTCATGTAAGGGGTGAGTACAACAACAACCTCACTCACCCCTATTTGAGGGTCCTTTCCACGATCATCATGTGTGTCTTCTGTGGACACAAGGAGGAGAACAAGGTCGCTCTCAAGGACCTTCCCCTACTATACGCCTACATCTTGACATGTGAAAACGTGCCGGATTAGCCACTCCTCTTCCTCACCGCTTTGAAGCGGATTAGGAAGAACAAGCCAAGAGACATCGTTGGAAGTGGAGTCATCTCCTTGATTGCGGAGCAGGTCATGGACATGACCAAGTTGGAGGATGAGATAGCGATACCATTCTACAACGAAGGTCTTCTCCGGCGGTGCAAGCTCCTCCGGAGAGATGGTAAGAACCTCTTTTGGCTCTCTTTTGCAGATGGGAGCCACATCACCTACTTACCCCAGCTGTTGCCATTTGGAGATGAGCTCTCTGAGCTCTATATTGCTGCTGATCCATGGGTACCGAGGTGGCCTCAAGTGGCCATTGTTGAGAGGCATGCGGCGAGCTCCAACTGTAAGAGCCTTAGTCTTTGGAGCCTAGATGAGCCCGTGTGTGCCTAGCCTTGATTTGTCAGCCACCCCAGTGGACCTTGCCAGCCGCACCTGCGCCCCAGGTGAGCCGCTCCTGCGCATGGTTGATCCGCCCCTGCGGTTTTGTGTGGCTGCAGCCACTTTTGTTGACCTCTTGACTTGTTTTTGGGTTGGCTTCTCTTATAAGCTTTCCCCTTAACACAAATGAAGGGTTTCTTCATCTCTCCAGCCTCTCTCTCTCCCTCCTCACGTTCTTCTTCTCCTTCTTCTTTTCCTTTGATCTTCTTTGATCTCTTCTTATTGTGTGAGTGAGTTCTTAAGAGTTTTGAGTGTGTTCTTGGCTTTGGATGCTCTTGGAGCTGTTGCTGAGAGTTGTTGCTGTTGTGTTATGGCTGAGAGTGGTGTGGTTGCTCCATAGTTGCAGCCTAAGTTATGTGGTAAGCTCTTCTCTTCATCCTTCTTCTTTCCTTCTCTTTTGTTTCTTATCTTTCTCTTTAGCTTAGGAATCACAAGTTGGGACTTGTGTTGGATCCTTCCTGAATGTTTTGATGATCATATGTATGTATATATGCATATGTGTTGCGGTGATGTGTTGAAGACGTGAAGAGAATCGAGAAAGGAGTCGAAGAGAAACCGGGACCAACTCTTTGCACAGTTGGCCGCCCCTGCGCCTATCCTGAGCCGCACCTGCGCCTGCTGTGGACCGCCCCTGCGCCTTTGGTGAGCCGTTGGCTGGTGTGTTCTTGCTTCTGTTGGTGCATACCTTGTTGGTATGTCTTCCTTCCTTCCTTTCCTTTAGCTTTGGCTTAGTTGTTGGCTAGGTTAGGATGGTTAGGATGAGTTGTAGGCTAGAGATGTGCCTTAGGCACTTGTGTTGATGTTGAGAGTATGCTATAGGCCTATGTGAGCTTGTGTTGATCTTTTGGTTGTAGGTTGGTTCTGGTTATGGAGACGAGTCTCCTAACCCTTTCAGGTTGTGATGTGATGTGCCTTGCTCTTGCAGGCGTTGGTTTCTTCCTCGAGGGGAAGTTGTGACGTGGTAGAGGATACGAGTGTATCAGGTAAGTCCATAGGACTTACTTAGCGTGCAGTTGTGGACGATATGATTGTGATGGTTGTATGTGTCATAAGTTTGTGCATTTATAACTTAAACCGGACTAGGACGACCATTCATTATATTTATATGGCCCAAGTGTATTATAACGGGCGGTAACCACCGGTCTCCGCCTACGGGTTAGGAGGAGGTGCCTTGAAGATGATCTCACAGGAGGGGACAAGTGACGGTCACCCCCATGGAAAACTCCCGTGTTACATTGGATGGGGCGGGGTTCTTGAGGCTCCTTGTGTTACAAAAGAAGTTGAATTAGTAATGGTAGAACATAATTAAAGATAATAAATGAATGTGTGTGGCATTGCCTGTATGAGATGTTGTGGTATGTTTGTGCTATTACTATCATGCTTATCTATTGTTGTAGCTAACGGTGTATACCGTGTTGTAGATGATCTACAGGTTAGGAAGACTGCAGAGTGAGCCAGATGGTGTGACCAGCCGAGGACTTCTGTACATTAGGATGCGTGGGTTGGTAATCTTTTGTATCAGTGATGTGGTTGTTATGGTTTTGTACTCGACTTTGAGTTTGTAAACTCTTTTGATGTATCATACAGTTTTTATGTATTTGTTTTTACTCTACTTGTGCCTTGTTGTAAGATCCAGTGAACTTGTTGTCAGGCTAGGGTCAGGATCCATTGTGAGATCCTAGCCCAATGTAGCATCCCAAGTCCCGCGGATTCGGGGTGTTACAAAAGAAGTTGAATTAGTAATGGTAGAACATAATTAAAGATAATAAATGAATGTGTGTGGCATTGTATGTATGAGATGTTGATGTGTTTGTGCTATTACTATCATGCTTCTCTATTGCTGTAGCTAACGGTGTATACCGTGTTGTAGATGATCTGCAGGTTAGGAAGACTGCAGAGTGAGCCAGATGGTATGACCAGCCGAGGACTTCTGTACATTAGGGTGCGTGGGTTGGAAATCTTTTGTATCAGTGATGTGGTTGTTATGGTTTTGTACTCGGCTTTGAGTTTGTAAACTTTTTTGATGTATCATACAGTTTTTATGTATTTGTTTTACTCTACTTGTGCCTTGTTGTAAGATCCAGTGAACTTGTTGTCAGGCTAGGGTCAGGATCCATTGTGAGAACCTAGCCCAATGTAGCATCCTAAGTCCCGCGGATTGAGGGTGTTACAGAGTTGGTATTAGAGCCTTAGGTTGACAACAATGGCACTTGCTATCTGCAAATAAAGGTAGAGTGGATAATAAACAAAACCCACATGGGGTTTGACGTTTTAAAGAGTTTTGGTTTTAAAGCAAGTACAGATGTGTTTGGGATAGTGTGTACAGAAGTCGTCACCCATCTGAGGATCTCGACAGTATAGATATATATATATAGATACCTTTTAAGTGATGATATGTGTGCATGTATTATTAAGTATTATATATATATATATATATATATATCTATACATATGGCCTATATAGAGCCTTATATGTTTGGTGTGCGTACCCCGTAGATGGCTCGGACTAGAGCTACTGCTGCAGGCAGA
This sequence comes from Fagopyrum homotropicum, assembly GCA_033239125.1. Lineage (NCBI taxonomy): Eukaryota > Viridiplantae > Streptophyta > Magnoliopsida > Caryophyllales > Polygonaceae > Fagopyrum > Fagopyrum homotropicum. The sequence goes on from BSWB01000003.1 coordinate 67,845,725, forward strand.
GGTAGAGGTAGACCACCTCTTCCTCCAAGAGAGAGGAGACAGGGACCAGCTTCCGCTACAGATCCACCAGTAGTGGAGGAGGCTCATGAGGAAGTTGCTGAGAGCTTTGTTCCACCTACGAGGAGTGGTGGGTCCAGGAGACAGCAGACCCATCCAGGCCAGTCTGATAGTTCAGACTGTGTCTCCATGGGCGGATCAGAGTTCAGAGAGTATCTCAGGTAGTTTGAGGAGGCCATCAGAGCGGGTCGACGAGCCCCAAATTTACCAGGGCAGGAGGGATTATCTAAGGAGTCCCATGGAGCTACGCAGGTACCAGCTACACCAGTTCATGTAGCTGAGCCAACTCGAGTTGTGGAGGAGACTAGAGGGCCTCGACCAGATACTTAGTTGAAGGCATTTCACCAGTAGGGAGTACCACACTTCTCTGGGGAGATCGGCCTAGAGATTGAGGTGTGGATTGTGCATGTAGACTCAGCTTTAGAGTCTATTCGTTGCCCAGAGGACAGACTGATAGAGCTAGTACAGTCTCTATTTTGTGACCTGACATATTAGTGGTGGAGGACAGTTAGAGCACAAGTCACCACCTATGAGCAGATGAGGACTCTGCTAAGGGAGCAGTTTTGCCCTGCCTCACCGAGGAGGGAGAAGCTGAAAGATTTTGTGGAAGCAGGCTTTGAGGACGTACCCATTACAGATGCCATTCGCCGCTTCCGGACTGAGTTAGCTTTGTTGGGTCTAGCTGCACCTTCTGAGGACCAGCACGTATACCTATTCTCTCAATGTTTGAGGGAGAGTATGCATTCATATATGGCGGGATTTCATTGTGACTCATTGGCAGACTATAAAGATCGGGCTTCTGCTTTTGAGAAAGAGAGGGCTAGCCAAAGGATGACCGGTCTGAGAAGAGACAACGTACATCACCGACTAGTGCAGGAGCATCTGGATTCGGGCGAGCTCAGACTCAGGGCCGCTCGAGTATTCTAGTGTCTGCACAGACTACTGATAGAGGCCGGCAGTGTTACAACTGCGGGGCCTATGGACACATGAGGGCTGATTGCCCTAGAGCACCGTTGACTTGCTTCTCGTGTGGGAAGCCAGGACATATAACCACATTTTTCCGTCACGGCAAGGCACTATCACAGCAGGGTTCTTCCCCTGCAGGTGCAGCAGGAGTTGGACAAAGACCGCCTCAACATCAGGGACAGTAGAGGGTCCCAGGGACACCTGCTACTCAGGGTTCAGCTCCTGGACTGAGTAGGGGTAGAGGTAGAGAGGCTAGTACTAGTGATGCCCGAGGAGTTCGAGGCCGTGCTTTTGAGTTGAGGAGTGATGATGAGCCGCCAGCACCAACTGCTACAGGTACCATTTTGTTACATGGTTTACCTGTTAGAGTTTTATTTGATACGGGTGCTACGTATTCATTTATTTATGCTTCTTGTGTTGAGTGTTTGAGTTTGTCTACCATAGAGGGGACACCCTTTACTATAGGGTTACTCAATGGTAGTAGGGTCAGAGGTACCCAGGAGATACGTAGTTGTCCTCTACGTTTAGGGACTCGTGTACTACTTGTTGACTTCTTAGTCATGCCTCTGATGCATGAAGAAGTCATATTAGGTATGGATTGGATGTGTAGACACCGTGGGGTGTTAGAGGTGGGTAAGAGAACTGTTATAGTCTCTACCAACTTAGGTCCAATAGAGGTCTTCCGGGGTTGGGACCTTGGAAAGGCGGGATCTGTCATCAGTGTTGTACGAGCAGCTAGACTGATTGCACAGGGATGTGATGCCTTCTGGTTCTACGCCATGAAGGATGGAGAGAGTCCAGCTTTGGAGGACATACCGGTGGTTTGTGAGTTTATAGACGTATTTGCAAAGCCGTCTAGCTTGCCACCTCAGAGGAGCGTAGATTTCGGCATTGGTTTAGAGCCTGGCACGGGACCCATCACGAAGGCCCCATACCGTATGGCACCTGTCGAGATGTTGGAGCTGAAGAAGCAACTCGAGGAGTTGGCTTATAAGGGCTTTATATGCCCTAACGTTTCACCATGGGGTGCACCGGTCGTCTTCGTACGGAAGAAGGACGGATTGTTGAGACTGTGTATAGATTATAGAGAGCTGAACAAGGTGACCATCAAGAACTGGTATCCATTACTTCGTATTGATGATCTACTTGATCAGCTACAGGGAGCGACAATTTTCTCCAAGATTGATTTGCGTTCAGGATATCACCAGCTGAGGGTGAGAGAAGAGGATGTGCATATGACAACATTTCGTACCCGTTATTGACACTACGAGTTTGTAGTGATGCCATTTGGGATGACGAATGCCCCGGTAGTTTTCATGGAGTTGATGAACAGCATCTTCATCGACTTCCTGGATCAGTTTGTGGTGGTTTTCATTGACGACATTATGGTATACTCTCGTAGCAGAGAGGAGCACGCGGGACACCTGAGGACGGTGTTACAGATTTTGAGGGATAGAGAGCTGTACGCCAAGCTCTCTAAGTGCGAGTTTTGGATGTCCGAGGTTGCTTTCCTTGGACATATTGTCTCCACCGATGGGATCATGGTTGACCCGGCGAAGATCGAGTCTGTTGCTGCATGGACGACACCGACGAACGTCAAGGAAGTGCGTAGCGTTCTTGACTTAGCTGGTTATTACAGACGCTTTGTGGAGGGATTTTCTGTGATTGCCCGTCCACTGACTAGTCTTTTGAGGAAGACTACCAGATTTGTATGGACCGACCAGTGTGCTCAGAGTTTTGAAGAGTTGAAGAGGCGTTTGACTTCTGCTCCTGTCTTAGCACAACCAGATGGTTCTGAGGATTTTGTGGTCTACAGTGATGCATCCAATCTAGGCTTGGGATGTGTGTTGATGTAGAGGGGCAGAGTGATTGCATATGCATCTAGACAACTGAAGATGTATGAGGAGAACTACCCGACTCATAATTTGGAGTTAGCAGCGGTAGTTCATGCTTTGAAGATCTGGAGACATTACCTATATGGTGCTACATGCCATATCTTCACAGACCATAAGAGTGTGAAGTATATTTTCACGCAGCGGGAATTGAATAACCGCCAGCGTAGATGGATTGAGTTGATCAAGGACTTTGATCTTGAAATTTTGTATCATCCTAGCAAGGCGAATGTGGTAGCTGATGCTTTGAGCAGGAAGACGCCTCGAGAGAAGGCGATTGCGAGACTTAATGTATAACCCCAGATTCAAAGGGATTTAGCTTGGCTGGAGATGGACATCCAGTTCCCTAACGAGGATGCCTAGTTGTTTACCTTAGAGGTTCTACCTAGTATGTTGGATGAGATCCAACAGAAGTAGGGGACCTGCCCGACCTTGGCAAGGATCGGAGATAGGATGTCTCGGGGAGAGGCACCCCAGTTCACTATTGGGGCAGATGGAGTTATGAGACGACATGATCGTATATGTGTTCCTGCAGATATAGAGCTGAGACAGTGGATTTTACAAGAGGCTCACTGTACACCTTACTCAGTACACCCTGGTACGAGTAAGATGTACCATGATGTGAGACGTTCATTTTGGTGGGGAGGGCTGAAGCCCGACGTAGCCAGATTTGTGGCTCAGTGTGCGACCTTTCAGCAGGTCAAGATAGAGCATTTCAGGCCTGGAGGTGAGCTCTATCCACTGCCAGTGCCGCAGTGGAAGTGGGAGGACGTCTCCATGGATTTTGTGACTAGATTGAAGACCAGTAGGAGTTTTGATGCCATCTGGGTGGTTGTTAATAGACTGACAAAGACGGCACGTTTCATCCCTATCAGAGAGACGTGGCCCGTGAGCATATTAGCCGAGGAGTACACTAGACAGATAGTGAGACTCCATGGAATACCGAGAACGATCGTTTCTGATCGTGATGGATGATTCACATCGAGATTCTGGTAGCGGATTCAGACTGCTTTGGGACGAGTCTACACTTCACGACTGCGTTTCACCCCCAAACAGATGGTCAGTCAGAGAGGACCATCCAAACCTTAGAGGACATGCTGCGAGCCTGTGTGTTGGATTGGGGACAAGGAAGGTCTGATTACCTTCCACTCGTTGATTTCTCAAACAACAACAGTTGGCATGCATATATAGGGATGTCTCCTTATGAGGCATTGTATGGACGTAGATGCCATACACCGTTATGCTAGGACGAGCCTAGTAGTATCAGTGGGATAGCACTAGAGTAGATTCAGGATGATATGGCTCGAGTTGCACTGATTAGAGAGAGGATGCTGGCTGCACAGAGTCACCAGAAGTCTTATGCAAACAAGAGGCGTCGACCTCTAGAGTTCAGGGTAGGAGCTCATGTTTGGTTGAGAGTATCTCCGACGCGAGGCGTCAGACATTTTGGCATAAAGGGGAAGTTGAGTCCCCGATATGTAGGCCCTTTTGAGATACTAGATAGAGTTGGACGAACAGCTTACAGATTAGCTTTGCCTCCGAGGTTAGAGGGTGTTCACCCCGTGTTTTGTGTGTCTCAGCTGAGGGAGTACATACCAGATCCAAGACACATTATGAGTTATGATGATCTGGTGGTTGAGCCGGACCACACATTTGCAGAGCACCCTATCGCAGTCCTAGAGCGAGGTGTGAGACGCCTGCGTTCGAAGGACATTCCTATGTTGAGGATACAGTGGTCTAGACGCGAACTAGAGGAGGCGACCTGGGAGACAAAGGATAGTATCTAGAGGAACTATCCAGAGTTCTATGCGGAGTTAGAGGCACCAGTGGGGTCTATGAGTAGATCTTAGTGTCGTCTTGGTGAGTGCTTATATGCTATGTGCTTATGTGATATGTTGTGTTCCGTGCTATTTGTGTGTGCATATGATCTGTTAGATCCTGTTTGCTAGCACGAGATAGGTATAGCTGAAGATGGTTCTTTCCTCCATGCTATGGTGTATGTGTTAGGATTAGCAGGAGATGGATCTTTCCTCCGTGCTATCTTTGATGGACATAGTGTGAGTGGAGATGGGTTTCCTCCACATAGTAGTGTTAGGTGTACGTGGTGGTTGGAGATGGTTTTCCTCCATGCTAGTGTGATGTGGTTAGTGTTTGGCCAGAGATGATCTTCCTCTAGGCCTTGTGTAGAGTTGTGATGTTGGAGTTGTGATACCTCCATGTTGCGTTGAGGATATAGAATGTTATAGGTTTTGACCTGTCGTTCTTAAGGAGAGTGTGTTACCTCGGCTTACAGATCCGAGAGGCTTTTGGTTTTTGCAAGTTTCGGGATGAAACTTGTTTTTAGGGGGGTGAGATGTAAGAGCCTTAGTCTTTGGAGTCTAGATGTGCCAGTGTGTGCCTAGCCTTGACCTGTCAGCCGCCCCAGCGGACCTTGCCAGCCGCACCTACGCCCCAGGGGAGTCGCCCCTACGCATGGTTGATCCGCCCCTGCGGTTTTGTGCGGCTGCAGCCACTTTTGTTGACCTCTTGACTTCCTTTTGGGTTGGCTTCTCTAATAAGCCTTCCCCTTACCTCAGATGAAGGGTTTCTTCATCTCTCTAGCCTCTCTCTCTCCCTCCTCACGTTCTTCTTCTCCTTCTTCTTTTCCTTTGATCTTCTTTGATCTCTTCTTGTTGTGTGAGTTAGTTCTTGAGAGTTTTGAAAGTGTTCTTGGCTTTGGATGCTCTTGGAGCTATTGCTGAGAGTTGTTGTTGTTGTGTTATGGCTGAGAGTGGTGTGGTTGCTCCATAGTTGCAACCTATGTTGTGTGGTAAGCTCTTCTCTTCATCCTTCTTCTTTCCTTCACTTTTGTTTCTTATCTTCCTCTTTAGCTTAGGAATCACAAATTGGGACTTGTGTTGGATCCTTCCTGAATGTTCTGATGATCATATGTATGTATATATGCATATGTGTTGTTGTGATGTGTTGAAGACGTGAAGAGAATCGAGCAAGGAGTCGAAGAGAAATCGGGACCAACTCTCTGCACAGTTGGCCGCCTCTGCGCCTGTCCTGAGCCGCACTTGCGCCTGCTATGGACCGCCCCTGCGCCTTTGGTGAGCCGTTGGCTGGTGCGTTCTTGCTTCTGTTGGTGCATACCTTGTTGGTATGTCTTCCTTCCTTCCTTTCCTTTGGCTTTGGCTTAGTTGCTGGCTAGGTTAGGATGGCTAGGATGAGTTGTATGTTAGAGATGTGCCTTATGCACTTGTGTTGATGTTGAGAGTATGCTATAGGCCTATGTGAGCTTGTGTTGATCTTTAGGTTTTAGGTTGGTTCTGGTTATGGAGACGAGTCTCCTAACCCTTTCAGGTTGTGATGTGGTGTGCCTTGCTCTTGTAGGCGTTGGTTTCTTCCTCGAGGGGAAGCTGTGATGTGGTAGAGGATACGAGTGTATCAGGTAAGTCCATAGGACTTACTTAGCGTGCAGTTGTGGACGGTATGATTGTGATGGTTGTGTGTGTCATATGTTTGTGCATTTATAACTTAAACCGGACTAGGACGACCATTCATTATATTTATATGGCCCAAGTGTATTATAACGGGCGGTAACCACCGGTCTCCGCCTACGGGTTAGGAGGAGGTGCCTTGAAGATGATCTCACAGGTGGGGACGAGTGACGGTCACCCCCATGCAAAACTCCTGTGTTACGTTGGATGGGGCGGGGTTCTTGAGGCTCCTCGTGTTACAAAAGAAGTTAAATTAGTAATGGTAGAACATAATTAAAGATAATAAATGAATGTGTGTGGCATTAAATGTCTGAGATGTTGTGGTGTGTTTGTGCTATTACTATCATGCTTATCTATTGTTGTAGCTAACGGTGTATACCGTGTTGTAGATCTACCTACAGGTTTGGAAGACTAGCCGAGGACTTCTGTACATTATGATACGTGGGTTGGGAATCTTTTGTATCAGTGATGTGGTTGTTATGGTTTTGTACTCGGCTTTGAGTTTGTAAACTCTTTTGATGTATCATACAGTTTTTATGTATTTGTTTTTACTGTACTTGTGCCTTGTTGTAAGATCCAGTGAACTTGTTGTCAGGCTAAAGTCAGGATCAATTGTGAGATCCTAGCCCAATGTAGCATCCCGAGTCCCGCGGATTCGGGGTGTTACACCAGCCAAGCCCCATATGAGAATCACATGCCTATCTTGATGATGACGAGATGCCCACCGCAACGGCGGATGATGGACCTGAGCACGTCAGCCTGCGAGCTCAAATGGAGGCTTTGACCATTCAGCACCTGTAGTGGCAGACCGATTACCCGCGTACCATGCTTGAGCAGCAACAGACTTGGCAGACAGGTTTTGAGGGGAGGATGACCGCTCACTTTGACCCGCGTCAGGATGCTTAGCAGGCGGCTCAACAACAGAGGATGGAGGCTCAGTATTTGCCTTGGCAAGCCAACTTTATGTCCTCCTTTGGAGCTTACATGACCACGCAGCAGGGCTGGATTGATGAGATATACCGGAGGCATGAGCACTTCTTCTGTCATTTCCCTTATCCTCCGAAGAAGGGTCCGGATGGTCCAGCCGGACCATCCTAGTAGTGGGCATCCTTTCTTTCCCTTCTCCACATTACTATATTTGCTTTCATTTTCACTTTGGGGGCAAAGTGTTCTTCAAGTATGGGGGAGGGTATACTATCATGCTTGTACAGTTTAATTGTGTGTTTGTTTTGAGAATTCTAGTTTGTAACTCATGTCTTTATTCAGTCAAAAAAAAAGAGAAAAAGCCAAAGAAATTGAGAAAAGGTAAGAAAATAATTGGATTATCTGAAAACGTGAAAGGGTGGTTTAGGCAAACAAAAGGTAGTCCGACCAACTCTTGGTTGGTGCAAAATTGGACTTGATGGATGTGAGGATTTTGGTGAGATCATCATGAAAAGAAGAGGAGTGGCAAGGTGAAAACCCGAAAGGGCTCCTTGGCAAAATGAGTGGCACCGAGTGTAGGTTCTCCTTCCGGCGTTGGTGACATAAGAAGGGGAGTCATAAGGAGGAAGTCCGGGTAGGTCACTCTTGGAGCAATAAGGATGATTGTCTCTCACCTTTTCTCATTTTCTCTCTTTTCTCACTTTCTTTTCCCTGTCTTTTCTCTTGCTTTCCTCATCTTGTATTCTGCACCATACTTCTTAAGAATTTTGTATGCTGAACTATTTGATATGTTGTTTACTCTGGACGAGTAAAGTGTCTAAGTATGAGGGTGTTTGATTGGTGAAGGAATCACTATCAATTAGGATAGTTTCTAGTGTCTTTTTAGTGCCTTTGAGTCAGATTGTGTTACTAATTCTTTGATCTAGATGAACTAGTCTGAAATGAAGCAAAAGAAGGTATTAGCAACACCTGGGAGTTAAAAAACACTCAAGAAGAAATGTTTTTGGTGCTACCTTGCCCCCGCGGAGCAGTTTCACCGCCCCTGCGGTGGCATTGTATTTCGGAACGCAGCTTGCACCTTCGCCAGCGCCCGGAACAAGCTTTCTTACCGCCCCTGCGGCTGCCTCCGGCCACCCCTGCGGTGACTCACCATGACGAAGCGAAGCCGACGCTCCTGCGCCTGTGCCTGCGGACCAACTTGCGGACTTGTGAAGCCGAAGGGCCAATTCTACCGCCCCTGCGGTGACATTGGGCCGCCCCTGCGGATCATCATCAGAAACGACACAAAGTTGAAGAGTCAAACGTTCAAGGAGCATTAAATACCTGCCCTTGCGGGATGGCCAGGCCGCCCCATGTAACACCCCAAATCCACGGGACTCGGGGCGTCACATGGGCTAGGATCTCACAATGGATCCTGACCCTAGCTTGACAACAAGTTCACTTGATCTTACAACAAGCCACAAATAGATTTAAACCAAATACATAAACTGTACAATATATACATAAAAAGGTTTACAACATCATAGCTGAGTACAAAACAGGATCAACAGATCCAAAGAGTGCAAAATATCCCATATCCCACGAACAACCTAGTGTACGGAAGCGATCGGCTGATCCCCTATCCTGTAGATCAACTGCAACACGGTATAAACCATTAGCTAACGGAAATGAATAAGAATGAAGTAACAACACAAACACACAACAACACCTCACAACATGCAATGCCACACACACAACCGTTTATTATCTTTAATTCAATGATTTCATACTAATTCAACCTCTTTTATGGCACGAGGAGCCTAAAGAACCCCGTCTCTTCCCCCTTTAACTCAAGTGTTGTATGGTGATCTACTTCCCCCTTGAGTTACTAGCTTCCGAGCACCTCCTTCCACTCTCTGTGAGCTTCTGGCAAGTGTCACGACCCGTTATAATACACTTGGGCCTTTTAAGGTAATAAAGTGGTCATCATAGTCCGATTTAGGTTATAAATGCATCAATCATATGAGCACACACACAACCATCACAACCACTCAAATCCACAACTACATGCTAAGTAAGTCCTACAAACTTACCTGAAATACACGTAATCCTGTACCACGTCACAGTTTCCCCTTGAGGAAATGATCAACGCCTGCAAAAGCAAGGCACACAATATATCAAACGCTACAAAGGGTTAGGAGACGCGTCTCCTACCTCATAACCACAACCATCTCATAACCTAGATCTAAACCTAAAGATCCTCAACATAACTCACAATTCCTTAAATCTCAAGGTAGCATCTAATCAACATTCCTCGATCTCAACTCTAATCCTAATTTAATTAATTAACCTTTAATTAATTAATTAAATTTCACCACAATAACGTTTTGCTCGTGGGCAATTTCTAAAACCATGTATCATCAAATTTCATCAAACAAACAACCCATAAATACCAGAATAATATAACGACCATAATGAAATTTCTAATTATCCATTTTGATAAGCCTAAGGTCAATTGAGGCCAAATCGTCGTACGGAAAACGAATAAATTCATAACTTATTCGTTACTAACCCGATTGACGATCTGGAAGAAGATTCGGAATCACAATGACGCAGGCTATGCATGGACAACAATAAATTCACCGGAATCTAAGCGACCAAACTGTCCTGGTGACATATATGCTCGACCAGGGCTTCATCTTCTCGGAAATGCAAAAACTCGGTGCCGATATGAAGTGAATGAAGAGAGGAATTGTTCGCCCCTAAAGGTGTGTGCAAATAAGTTTTAAATTTATAAAACTAGAATCAAGCAGCGAACCCGCAGTGTACGGATCGACGTAGCTAAGCAAGAATTCCAGAGTATCGAACACAGGGATTTGGGTGGGAACGAACTCGATTGCAGGTTATCAAGCAAGTAAATGTGAGATTTTTGCAAATATTGGGAAAACAACAATCCTAAAGATCCAAGTATCCAGCTGTGGCAATCGATTCAAGATATACTTAATGATGTAAAGACAGAGTTGAGATATGCAAAGGTATACTAATGTAAGGTAATCGTACGGTGAAGTTCCAAAAACCTTATGTAATTCACCTACAAGGCACTCTCTATACAGGTTGTTGAGGCTCAATATAGAAAGATTCTAAAGATGAGAATTAGTGTCGAATACCCAAACTTATAACCCAAGGATCAAGACTAACTTAACCCATTGAGGTTGTGACACTCACAATCGAGGTAGAGGTTGTTGAGGCTTCACTACCACCTAGAAAAGACAAGTCTAAACTAAGCTAAAGCAAATCTTTAACTTTAGATTAAAGTAAAAGCAAATTCGTGGACTTAAGAGAAATCACGGTTAGTTCTTGAGGTTCCACGGCCGTGGACTCAAGAATAGACCGTAATTTAGGGTTGTCGGCGATTCTCTCTAACTCTCAGGGTCTAATCTGTTTGCGATCGATCTATCATTATCTAAGCCACAACTATCAACCCTTCACCTTAGAATTGTTAAGGGTTTTTAGCCAATAACAGTCATGTTGATATCAATTCAAGAATTTAAAAGATAAAAAGATGAAAACTTTCAAGAACTTTCAATAATCTTTAAATCAATCTCAAAGTCACAATCAAGAACGAATTTTGTCAAAAGATTTACAATAGAACAAGCAATCGTAATCCTAGGAAAGAAAGGAAAAACGGGATGTCATTCCGTTTTCCGAACCAAACCTAAACAAGAAGAGAGATCTTCTTGCAAAATCTTCCAAAAACTTCGATCTTCCGCCAATCCGGAGATCTCAACAGCAATCTCCACCAAAAGTGCGAGATTAGGGCAATTGCCAAACACGAACTTCGATCTCCAAAGAGATGTCGATGCTTCCAAACAAGGGCTAAACAATCCTTAGCGCGGAAAGGTGTAAGCGTGTCTAAGCGGTGAGGAGCAATGTGTGTAAGCGAGCCTCTAAGCGATCTCGTAAGCGATCATGACGGAATCTTGCTTCGTCCGTCTTTTTATAGTGCAGGGCAAAACGTCGGCCCGGCCCAATCTTTAAAAGATCGTGGCTTCAAAGTGTGGCGAAAAGATTCGCCAAGATCACGGTCGTGGAAGTGTTCCACGACCGTAATTTAGAGCGTGGATATAAATACGGTTTGCACCATATGTTCCACGGCCGTGTAATCTTCTGGAATGAACTTCAATTTCTGACTCCAAATCCACGGTCGTGGAATTGAACGTGGAATGTGATACGGTCGTATTTTAGAGCGTGGTTCAGGGCAAGAACGTGATTCTTCCCTAACCTCGTGCATTCCTCAAGCTAAAACTCCAATTTGCTTCCAAAGAGTGTCCTCAATCTATGGACATATCAACTCAACTCTCCTTTGCTCGATTCCGTTCGGAAATAGCTCCAAATCACCTATAATCAACATAGAACTAGTGTAGACATCCATATCGACAATATAGGTAATACTAGCTCACATATGCACAAAATTAAATCAAAGACTATCAATATGAATCAAATACGTTTAGAAAACGTGCCTAAAATATCACAATATTTCATGCTAACAGGAATCCAGAAACTCAAATGACATTGAAATCGGATTAGAAACGGAGAGTAGATCTGAGTTTGAAGTTTGAGAGAAATCAATCCTTTTACGAGGAAACGTGAAAGGAAATGAATTAATAAACGATATTCCACTATTTATAGTGAAGACGAAAATATCCTTTAGCGGAGTCGATAATTATCCTTTAACCGATCCAAAGGCGGGTTGAAACTCCTTCTCCAAACTTCTCAAAATTGGAATAATGAATCTTGAATATTGTGGGATAACTATTCCACAATTGCTTCGGAAAACGTGTGTTTCTTTGCCGTTAAGAAACGAAATAGCGACTCTTTTGGCCGTTTTGCCTTTCCATGTTATTTCATATCTAGGACATGTCAGATGTCCTGATCATTTCTCTCAACTGCATTCTTATTAATTGGAGCTCCCAAATGCTCCAAATAACACCGGATGGTAAAATAATTACCCGGGGGAAAAAGTGAAAATTTCCCCATAAGTCCAAAATTACGCCAGGAACATAACGGTGGGACTCAAACTCATCACTTATGCAATCTTCGTGAGTTATATATCAATTACTATCAATGATTAAGTTAATCAACATTAATTAGAATTTGGAAATCCTAGCTTGAAAAATTCCTAAATTCTCTTGGACCCATACACCGAGGTATAAGCACTCTCTATCGGACGTATCACATCTCTGTTCAGAGGTATCAACCTATAGCACTCTATAACCTCAAAACACATCATGGAGGAATCACCAACTCCTCCATCAACAATATCATAACGCTTATCCAAAGGCAAAGAGGAAAATCATCTCTAGCCAACTACTAAACACATCACAAGGCATGGAGGAAAGCCGTCTCCAGCCAATCGTACTGGTAATAGAACTATGTGGAGGAAAACCGTCTCCACTCACACTATATCCATCAGTAATAGCATGGAGGAAAGCACCATCTCCAGCTAATCCTAAACTTATCAAAATAGCATGGAGAAAAGAACCATCTCCAGCTATACCTAACTCGCGCTAGCAAACAAGATCTAAAAGATCATATACACACATCACAACTAGCACGAAAACACAAAATATCACATAAACACATAACATACATTTACCAAGATAGCATTAATATCTACTCGTCAATCCTATAGGTGCATCTATCTCCGCATAGAACTCTGGATAGTTCCTATGGATACTATCCTCAATCTCCCATGTATCCTCATAAGGTCCTCGTCTAGACCACTGTATCCTCAGCATAGGAATGTCTTTCGTACGCAAGCATCTCACACCTTGTTATAAAACTGCAATCGGGTGCTCAACAAAAGTGTAGTCCGGCTCAACCACTAAGTCATCATAGTTGACGATGTCTCTCGGATATGGTATGTACTCTCTTAGTTGAGACACAAGAAACACAGGGTGAACACCCTCTAACCTCGGTGGTAATGCCAATTTGTATGTTGTTCTCCCAACTCTATCAAATATCTCAAAAGGACCGACATATCGGGGACTCAGCTTCCCCTTTATGCCAAACCGTCCGATGTCTCGCGTCGGAGATACTCTAAGCCAGACATGAGCTCTAACTATGAACTCTAGAGGCCGACGCCTCTTGTTTGCATACGAATTCTGGCGACTCTAGGCAGCCAACATCCTCTCTCTTATCAGCGCTACTTGAGCTATATCATCTTGAATCTACTCTGGCACTATAGCACTGATATTGTTAGTCTCGTCCTAGCATAATGGTGTACGACATCTACGTCCATACAATGCCTCATATGGGGTCATCCCAATAGATGTATGCCAATTGTTCTTGTATGAGAACTCAACCAATAGGAGGTAATCTGACCATCCTTGTCCCCAATCCAACACACAAGCTCGCAACATATCCTCTAATGTCTGAATCGTCCTCTTTGAATTACCATCTGTTTGGGGGTGAAACGCAGTCGTAAAGTTCAAACTCGTCCCCAGAGCAGTCTGAATCTGCTACTAGAACCTCGAGGTGAATCTTCCATCTCAATCTGAGAAGATCATCCTCGGTACACCATGGAGCCTCGCAATCAGCCTAGTGAACTCCTCAGCTCATCTGCTCACTGGCCACGTTTCCCTGATAGAGATGAAACGTGCAGTCTTCGTCAGTCTATCTACCACAACCCATATAGCATCAAAGCTCCTCTCAATCCGGTCATGAAGTCCATGGAGATATCCTCCCACTTTCACTGTGGTACTGCTAGTGGATGGAGCTCTCCTCTTGGTTTGCAATGCTCTATCTTGACCTGCTGACAGGTCGCACACTGAGCCACAAATCTACTCACATCGGGCTTCAGCCCTCCCTACCAGTATGAGAGTCTCACATCCCGATACATCTTACTCGCACCTAGGTGCACTGGGTAAGGTGTGGAGCGACCGTCTTGCAGAATCCTCTACCTCACATCCACATTAGCGGGTACACGGACGCGGTCACGACGTCTCATCACTCCATCTGATCCTATGGAGAAATGTGGTGCCTTACCACGAGTCATCCTATCTCGTATCCTCATCAGCGTCGGGCAGGTCCCCTGCTTTTGTTGGATCTCATCCAACAGACCAGGTAGAACATCTAAAGTGCTCAACTAGGCATCCTCATTAGGAACTGGATGTTCATCTCTAGCCACGCTAGATCCCTCTGTAACTTTGGTTGTACAGTCAGTCTCGCAATCGCCTTCTCTCGAGGCGTCTTCCTGCTCAGGGCGTCGGCGACAAAATTCAGATTCCTTGGATGGTACAAAATCTCAAGGTCAAACTCCTTGATCAGTTGAAGCCATCTACGCTGGCGGTTATTCAATTCCTGCTCCATGAAAATATACTTCAGAATCTTAATGGCTATGAAGATCTGACATGTAGCACCATACATGTAATGTCTCCAGATCTTCAATGCATGAACTACCGCTGCCAACCCCAAATCATGAGTCGGGTAGTTCTCATCATACGTCTTCAGCTTTCTAGACGCATAAGCAATCACTCTGCCACGCTGCATCATAACACATCCCAAGCCTAGCTTGGATGTGTCACTGTAGACTACAAAGTCCTCTATGCCCTCAGGCTGCGCTAAGATTGGAGCGGAAGTCAGACGTCTCTTCAACTCCTCAAAACTCTTAGTACACGGCTCGGACCATACAAACCAAGAAGTCTTCCTCAATAGGCTGGTAAGTGGACGGTCAATCACAAAGAATCCCTCCACAAGGCGTTGGTAATAACCAGCTAACCCAAGAAAAGTGCGCACATGACCCAGAAATGCTACCTTTGACATCCATAACTCGCACTTAGAGAACTTAGCATACATTTCTCTATCCCTCAAAATGCGCATCACTGTCCTCAGATGTCCTGCGTGTTCTTCTCTGCAACGAGAGCACACCAGGATGTCGTCTGTGAAGACCACCATAATTTGATCCAGAAAGTCGATGAATATGCCATACATCAACTCCATAAAGACGGCGGGTGCATTTGTTAGCCCGAATGGCATCACTACAAACTCGTAGTGGTCATACCGAGTCTGAAATGCCGTCCTGTGCACATCCTCATATCTCACCCTCTTCTAGTGATAACCCGAGCGCGGGTCAATCATGGAGAACAAAGTCACTCCCTGAAGCTGATCTAACAAGTCATCAATGCCAGGCAATGGATGCTTGTTCTTGATGGTCACCTTATTCAGCTCTTTGTAATCGATGCACAACCTCAACGATCCGTCTTTCTTCCGCATGAAGAGAACATGTGCTCCCCACGGGGATACACTAAGGCGATAAAGTCCTTCTCAGCCAACTCCTCAAGCCTCTACTTCAGCTCCAACAGCTCGACACGCGTCATACGGTATGGGGCCTTCGAGATCGGTCTCGTACCAGGCTCCAACTTGATACCAAAATCCACTCTTCTCTAATGCGGCAAATTAGATGGCTCATCAAACACATCCAGGAACGAACAGACCACTGGAACGTCCTCCAAAACTAGACTCCCGCTCTCCTTCATGGCATAACACAAGAAGTCATCTCAACCTTGTGCTATCAACCTCGCTACTCATACTGCACTAATAACCATACCCGTCTTCCCAAGGTCATGACCTTAAGAAATCTCTATCTAACCTAACTCGGTAGAAACCGTCACGTTCCTACTACAACGTCTAACACAACACGATGTCTATCCATCCAATCCATACACAGAATGAATTCCTCACGCACCAGCGGCATGAAAAAGAAGTCCACAAACAAATCACAAGTCCCAAATGTATATGACAACTATATACCTCTTACCTGACCCCCATTTAGTAAGCCTACCAAAAGAGGTCTATCCTCTACTGTATCTAAGGTCAGTCTATCAGCGCATGCATCAGAAAGCAAAGAGTGTGTAGCACCCATATCAAACAAAACACCAATGGCTCCATTGCATATTATTACTCAAAAATCAAACCTATGCTCCTCATATTCACTAAGGTCATCGCCATAGTCTCTGCCTCTACTTCTTCTGCACCGGAAGGCGGAGAGTCTCTTTAAGAAGGAATACTACCTTGCTGACAAAAGGGAGCCAAATGACCTAATTCGCCACATGTAAAGCAAGTTATTTGTGCCAAGGGACACTCAGAGTGCAAATGGCCAGGATCACCACAGTTGAAACACATTCATCCCATCTTCGCAACATGTGCGGCTAAAGGGTATCTCGATCTTCTTCGTTCACCTTTAGTAACCTTAGCATGTGAGGAAACTTGCTGGCGTGGTATCTTGTTTCTTCGACAAAAGATCTCTTACACTCCGGTCGCAGGTGTCCAAACTCTCCACATTTAAAACAGGATCTCATCCCATCAAAAGTCCGTATGGACAAGGGATCACTCGAACGTCCATGTGTCAGAATCCTCAGGCCAGTCCTCTAATACAGGTGGATCAACAACAGAAACTGGTCCCTGACCTAACACTATTGGAGGAAGAGGGGGTAAACCCCTACCTCTTCCTACTGTAGATGTCGCTCTAGTCTGAGCCATCCGTAGGGTATGCACACTTAATCATATATATATATATATATATATATATATATATATATATATATATATATATATATATATATATATATACTTAAGGAAACACGCAACATAATATCACATAATAGATATCTATATATATATATATATATATCTATACCGTCGAGATCCTCAAAATGGTGATGGCTTTCCGTACACACTATCCCAAAACATTGTACTCTTTCAAAACCAAAATCCTTTTCAAACGTCAGACCCCTTTCGGGTTTTTGTTATTTATCCACTCCACCTTTATTGTAGATTGAAAGTGCTATTGTTGTCAACCTCAGCCTTTGATACCAACTTTGTAACACCCCAAATCCACGGGACTCAGGGCGTCACATGGGCTAGGATCTCACAATGGATCTGACCCTAGCCTGACAACAAGTTCAATGGATCTTACAATAAGACACGGATAGATTAAAACAAAAAACATACACTGTAAAATATATACATCAAAAGGTTTACAATATCATAGCCGATTACAAAATAGAATCAACAGATCCAAAGAGTGCAAAATATCCTATATGCCGCGAACAACCTAGTGTACGGAAGCCCGCGGCTGATCACCCATTTGGATCACTCTAAAGTCCTCCTATCCAGCAGAGCAACTGCAACACGGTATAAACCGTTAGTGATAACACGATTTATGACTTAGTTTTAGGTAATCATTTAGATAGATTTCTCACTCATTCATGCATGGTTTAGCATTAGTTCACGACGTTTTGCACTCAATTCATGTATTTTGCCGAGATAGACGTCTACACGGACTTGTGCGTGTTTCATAGGTATTTCAGGAGATTTAGGAGCTAAAACGATACATTTGAGGATCGTTCATCTAGATGACACACCCTTGGACTCATTGGGACACAAGCTAAAGGCTAAGGAGGACTCATGGAGCCTTGCCAACACAAGCCATGCACCGAATCACAGCTTAATGATCCAAAGCGAAGTTTCTGGATCAAATCACGGTTCTCTGACACTCCACGGCCGTGGAATCACCCGTGGATTTTGCCAGATTCTTGTGACAGCTGTGCCACGACTCTCATGGCCAGCTCATGCAAAATTTGTTATAAAAGTGGTCCTTCATTGGCTGAGAAGAGCATCTTGGAGCAGCTCTCCATTATCCATTATCCTCTAACAAAAATATTCTCTCAACAAGAAGTCTTTCTAGGAAGGAAAGTGTCAAAGAGGAAGAAGAAGAGCTCCATTGAAGAGGAGAAGAAGAACACACACCATTACCACACTTGATAGTTTTGTATTGAAGAATTCCGGATTCTATTTCTAAGAGTTGTATGAATCATTTGAACCTTCTTTTGGAAGGATTGTGAGTTACTCTAATTCTATTTTCAGCTCAGTTTTGTTTTAGTTAACTTGTTCATCTTTTTCCCTTCATCATCTTGCAAATGGATGTCATGATTTTATGTTTGTTTGTTTCGATTTCTATTATGAACGTTGTAGGCTAAATAGATGTGGTTCTAGGGTAAGGAAAGGATGGTTATGGCTAGGGCTATGATAGGACGGACATAGATTTACCTTTGGATGACTTGTGTGTATGAACGTAGCTGCTGTTAGAAATCACGGGTAGTTCTTGCCTGACCACGGCCGTGGTTTAGGTAGAACAAACCGTGATTTTCCCTGGCTCGATAGATCTTGTCTTAGATTGTTAAGATGTTGAAATCCTAAGTGTTGTTGAGTTTAATCTACCCTAGGGTGACCTAGTGTTAGTAACTAAGTGTTAGGAGAGACTTACCCGGTAATCTTTACTCTTAGATTCCAAAGATAACAAACCTTAGGTAGTGGTGAGCCTAATAAGCCGCCATTGGATTAGGTGTGCTAGGATAGTTGTTTAGGACTTCCCTTTCCAAGACTTACCCGGTAAGGATAGGTTAGACCCCTAGTTAACAATCCGGTTTGTGTAGAATTCCTATCCTTAGGTTCTTAGAGACTTACCCGGTGATGAGACCTTAGGAATGGACTAGTTGGACCATGAGACCTACCCGGTAATTGATCCCAATTTAGAAACGCTTAATCCCAACATATCATAGTTAATTCAAGGAATGAATAGATAGCTTGAGCCCTATGCCATAACCGGAACTTCCAACCCCTAGAATCCGTCTTTTCTTTCATTGATCATTATCGTGTTTAGTTTGTTTATTTGTGTTGATTCATAGTTTAGTTGATTGTTTACTTTGCATGAATTGTGATCTTTGATCGATCACCAAAAACCAACCAAAAACATTTGAGATTTTCATTTCTTTATTTCTTTCTTTTCTTTTTCTTTGACTTAGGTCTTTACTAAACTCAATCACAAATCGAATCAATTTCACCTTATTCTTTGTGTTCGACCTCGGAATACTATCCCTACTACAAACTTCCCGTACACTGCGGGTTTCGCTAGGTAGTTTAGGATTTAATTCGATTTATAAATTTAAAACCCATTTGCGCATCACGATCTTAGCGTAACAAGTTTTTGGCGCCGTTGCCGGGGACTAGGTCTAGATTGAGTCTATTTTGTGATTGATTATTAGTGTAGATCTTTCTTGTTGCTTTTGATCTCTTTTTGGTTTGTTTCTTTGCTTTTCAGGACATATCTTACTCTTTAGGTGTATGCGAAGATCTCGTGGCAAGGATTTAGCTGCATTCGATCCCGAACCGGAGAAAACCCTTAGATCTAGATCAAAGAGCATTCGAAAAGAGAAGGAGATGGCCGGTAGAAACCTCCAAGCTGAGTTGGATGAAGCCTTAGAGCAAATTAGGTTAAGGGATGAAGCTTTGGAAAATGAAAGGAGACTTGCCAATGAGAGGCAAGAGGCAACTAGGAGGGAGATTGAGGAGATTAGACAAGCTCTTGTGCAAAGAGAGCTTAACCGTCAACCTCCTCCACCTCCACCACAACCGCAGCTGGCGGTCAACATTAGGGTTGTGCCCATTGCTATGGATGAGCCACAAACGTTGGGGCAACGTATGGATCCGGCACAAAGAGCACACCGTCCGGGTGTGAACTTAGGAGATCCCGCAGCCCATGATTACGAGCTCCGCCCTCAAGTTCTACAAATGATCCGGCATAATCAATTTGGAGGGATGGAAGGAGAGTCTCCTCATCAACACTTGATGAATTATGAGATCTTGATGGAGACTCTTAGACCGCCAAGATTGGAGAGCAACAACCATACGCTAAGGGCTTTCTCCTTCTCTCTTAAGGATAAAGCCTTGGCTTGGTATCAATCTATTCCACAAGGGCGAGTTGGTACTTGGGAGGAGATGACAACCGAGTTTTTGACTAAGTTCTTCCCACCTTCCAAGACTACCGAGTTAAGAGGGAAGATCAATGCCTTCGTGATGAAGGATAGAGAGAGTTTATTCAAGTCTTGGGAGAGGTTCAAAGATCTTCTCCTTGATTGTCCACACCATGGCATACCAAAAATTGAGCTATTGGAGATCTACTTCAAAGGACTTGATGTAGATAGCCAATTCAAGCTCCAATCTCTTTCCGGCGGGACATTTATGGAGAAGCATGTAGATGAAGCTTGGGAGTTTGTGGAGAAGCAAGCTCTAGTGATTGAGAAATACTCCCATAGGAAGAGTGAAGGAAGAAATGCGGGAGCATATGAGGTAAGTGAAGTCACCATGAGCAATTTCAAGCTTGACGCCATCAACAACGAGTTGAAATCCTTGAGTGAGTTGTGTGCTACAACTTTGAAGAACCAAGCAACTCCTCAAGTGCTTCCACAAGCCAATTTGTCTTCCAAGGAGGAGGATGTGAATTACATGGGAAGGGGCAACTTCAACAATTACCAAGGCCCAAGGAGTTTCAACAACAACCGGCAATTCAACAATTACCGGCCCAACCACAACCATCCCGGATTTTCTTACTCTAACCCGGATGGAGCCTTGAACCCTTCCTCCTCCACAAGCACAACTCCACCATCAAGAGCTTCACAAGAACCTCCACCCGGATTTACTCAACCCCCAAAGGATAGAACCGAAATAATGTTTGAGCAATTGCTTGGAAGGTTGAGTGGTCTTGAGAGCACGGTGACTTCAATTTCTAAGGCTCAAAAGGTTTTGGAAGCACAAGTGTTCCAAAAAGCGGGTGAAGCCCATAGAGACCCGGGAAAGCTTCCCGGAAGGACCGAAGAAACCCAAGAGGCCAAGTGTTGGCTATTACAACGAGGAGTGGGTTGAGTATGAAAGATCCTTTGCCCAAGGACAATGCTAAGGGAAAGCAAGTAGTGGTAGAAGAGGGAAAGTTGCAAGAAGATGGAGGCAAGAGCAAGGATGTAGAGCCAACCTATGTGGCGCCGCCTCCATACAAGCCACCACTACCGTTTCCACAATCAAGAGCAAGAGCTCGTTTGGACAATCACTTTGGTAAGTTCTTTGAACTAATGTCCAAATTACATATTAACATTCCGTTCATGGATGCCATTTTAGGAATGCCGGCATATGGCAAGTTTTTGAAAGAAATACTCTCCAACAAAAGGAAGTTGGAGGAGTATGGGGAGATAAGAATGACCAAGAGATCCTCGGAATTGATCCAAACAATGAAGGAGGAGATGCCTCCCAAGCTAAGAGATCCGGGCTCTTTTTGTGTCCCAATTGGAGTGGGAGATGTGAAGTACGAGGCCCTTTGTGATCTTGGAGCGAGTGTAAGCATCATACCGCTTGCACTTTGCAACAAGGTTGGGCTAGGAGAGCCGAAACCGGTCAAGATGACCCTCTATATGGCGGATCGTTCTATCACTCATCCGGTTGGGATCTTAGAGGACATTCCGGTGCAACTAGGAGGATTCTATGTGCCAATTGATTTTGTAGTATTGGACATTCCGGCGGATTATCCGGTTCCCATCATCTTAGGAAGACCCTTCCTCGCCACTTCCGGATGCCTAGTTGATTGCAAGAATGGGACTCTCTCCTTCAACAATGGAGAGGAGAACATCAAATTTAAATTGTCCACACTGATGAAAGGGCCGACCCTTGATGAGGATGTCTTCAACATAGTCGAGCAAGATGAATCTAGGGAAGTTGTGAGCTCGATCTTGATCAAAGATCCCTTGGAGAAGGTTCTTACCTTAAGTATGATGGAGGAAGGTATTGAGGAGGCTTGCAATGAAGAGATCAAGGCCTTGGAAGCATTGGAAGAGGAGCCAAGAGTTGGATTTGAAGGCCACGAAGAGGTGTTGAACAGCTGCAAGTTTCACGGTCGAGATTTATGTTCCACGGCCGTCAAACTTTCTGGACAACTCCGGGAAGCAAGCTTAGCAAGAACCACAGCCGTGGAAGTTGAGCAAACCGTGATTCCAGCCGTGGTTTTCCCTGGACCAGTCCTTGATGATGGTCAAGCTTTTAGGAACCATGAGGAGTCTTCATTTGCTTTTGATTCATCTCATCCAACCTTGTTTGGATCATCTCCAACCGATAAAGGTCCTCCTAAACTTGAACTCAAACCCCTCCCTTCTCATTTAAAGTATGCTTTCCTTGGTGTTGATTCTACATATCCGGTAATTGTGAATGCATGCGTGAGTGATGATGAACTTGCTAAGTTGTTGCATGAACTAAGATTGCATAGGAAAGCCATTGGCTATACTATTGATGATTTGGTTGGCATTAAGCCGTCTTTGTGCATGCATAAGATAATGATGGAAGATAACCACAAACCCTCTATCGAACATCAAAGAAAATTGAATCCTATAATGAAAGAGGTAGTCAAAAAGGAAATCATTAAGTTGCTAGATACGGGAATTATCTACCCTATCTCGGATAGTAAGTGGGTTAGTCCCGTTCATGTAGTTCCTAAGAAGGGTGGGATGACCGTAGTAACTAATGAGAACATTGAACTAATCCCGACTAGGACGGTTACAGGGTGGAGGATGTGCATTGATTATAGGAAATTGAACATGGCCTCTAGGAAAGATCACTTCCCTCTCCCCTTCATTGACCAAATGCTAGAAAGGTTAGCTCAACACTCTCATTTTTGCTATCTAGATGGCTATAGTGGATTCTTCCAAATCCCTATCCACCCCGATTACCAAGAGAAAACAACCTTTACATGTCCATGGGGTACTTTTGCATATAGGAGAATGCCATTTGGGTTGTGTAATGCACCCGCCACCTTCCAAAGGTGTATGATGGCTATCTTTTCGGAATACATAGAAAATATCATGGAAGTGTTTATGGATGATTTCTCTGTTTATGGTTCTTCCTTTGATAATTGCTTGGCTAACTTGTCATTAGTATTGCAAAGATGTGAGGAGACAAATCTTGTCTTGAATTGGGAAAAATGCCACTTCATGGTAAGTGAAGGCATTGTGTTAGGACACTTGGTGTCTAACCGTGGCATTGAGGTTGATAGGGCCAAAATTGAAACGATAGAGAAGTTGCCGCCACCTACCTCGGTGAAGGGGGTAAGGAGTTTCTTAGGGCATGCCGGTTTTTACCGGAGGTTTATTCAAGACTTCTTTAAAATTTCTAAGCCTCTCACTAACCTACTAATGAAGGATGTTGATTTTGTCTTTTCCAAAGATTGTCTTGAGGCTTTTTGTAGGTTGAAGAACGCCTTGATCTCCGCACCTATCATGCAACCTCCAGATTGGAGTCTACCATTTGAGATCATGTGTGATGCAAGCGATGTAGCCGTAGGGGCTGTTTTGGGGCAAAGGAAAGATGGGCGCACTCATGCTATTTATTATGCTAGCAAGACGCTAGATGATGCCCAACTCAATTATGCTACCACCGAGAAGGAGTTGCTAGCGGTGGTGTATGCATTTGAGAAATTCCGCTCATACCTTGTTGGAGCAAATGTCGTAGTTTATACGGATCATGCTGCGATCCGTTATCTACTTACAAAGAAGGATGCCAAACCAAGGTTGATTCGGTGGATCCTTCTTCTTCAAGAGTTTGATTTGGAAATACGGGATAAGAAGGGATCCGAGAACTCCGTGGCGGATCACCTTAGTAGATTGCCTCCATTAGAGCTTGAAAGAGATGACATCCCAATTGATGACTCATTCCGGGATGAGCAATTGCAAATGGTGGAGGAATGCTTGTTCCAAGTGTCTAGAGGAAATGAGCCATGGTATGCCGACATTGTGAACTACTTAGTGTGTGAGGAAGTGCCTCCCGGATTGACATATGCACAAAGAAAGAAGTTCTTCAACGATGTGAGGCATTACTATTGGAGTGAGCCACTCTTGTTCAAAAATGGCCCGGATGGAATGTTTAGAAGATGCATACCGGAAGATGAAGTAGAGAGTGTGATCCGGCATTGTCACTCCTTACCATGTGGAGGCCATGCTAGCTCACACAAGACGTGTGCAAAGGTATTGCAATCTGGTTTTTATTGGCCTAACTTGTTTAAAGATGTGCAAGGTTTTGTAGCGGCATGTGATGCTTGCCAAAGGACGGGTAACATCTCAAGAATGAATGAGATGCCCTTGAACAACATCCAAGAAGTCGAAATATTTGATGTGTGGGGTGTGGACTTCATGGGACCATTCCCTTCTTCATGTGGCAATCTCTTCATCCTATTGGCGGTGGACTATGTGTCAAGATGGGTGGAGGCAATCGCCTCTCCTACAAATGATGCCAAGGTGGTGGTGCGGTTCTTCAACCGGGTGATCTTCCCTAGGTTTGGAACACCAAGGGTGATCATTAGTGATGGAGGAAAGCACTTCACCAATAGGAATTTTGGGGCGCTTTTGGCCAAGTATGGGGTGACTCATAAGGTGGCAACACCTTACCATCCCCAAACTAGTGGCCAAGTGGAGATCTCCAACCGGGAGATCAAGGCCATCCTTGAGAAGACGGTGTCTAGGACTAGAAAGGATTGGGCTATGAGGCTCAATTATGCATTATGGGCATATAGAACCGCCTTCAAGACACCGATTGGCACCACTCCTTACAAGTTGGTCTATGGCAAGTCTTGCCACCTTCCGGTAGAGATGGAGCATAGAGCTTATTGGGCCATTAAGTGGCTAAATTTTGATCTCAAGGCGGCGGGAGAAAAGAGATTGCTTGAATTGAATGCCCTCGAGGAGATCCGGTTGGACGCTTATGAGAATGCCCGGATTTACAAGGAGAGAACCAAAAGATGGCATGACAAGAGGATCATCCCCAAGGAGTTGAGTGAAGGAGACCTTGTCCTTCTCTTCAACTCAAGGCTAAGGCTCTTTCCCGGAAAGCTCAAATCAAGATGGATCGGGCCATATGTGGTGAAGATGATCTTTTCCCATGGAGCCATTGAGATAGGAGGGGAACATTGTGGGAACTTTAAGGTGAATGGGCACCGGTTGAAGAAGTATATCCCGGGAGCTCCGGTGGAGATAATTGCCCCACTTCACCTTGAGTAGACGTCCCCGAGTTTGGTCAAGCTAACAACCTTAAAGAAGCGCTTGGTGGGAGGCAACCCATTGGTAACATTTTTCCTTTTCGTTTTGTTTTCGTTTTCAGATTTTTCTATCTTTGTGTGTGTTTTGTCTACTTTGTGTGTGTGCTAGAACCTTAGTGGCATTGGAGGCCTTGCTTGACATAGGAATGATGATGATGAACCCCTCATCAATTATGGGTGGAGCGGTCGCGGAACTTGGACGGCTAGCGGTGCCTAGTGCGGGTTCCAAAGCTTAGATGGATGCTTAAGAGCTCTCTACCATTGTTGATAGGATCATCCAACATCAATTCACTTGAACAATCCCAAATACCATAGCAAACCATTTTTACATTGTGAGAACCTTCTTTCACTCTCTTTACTTGTATACCACATTGGGGACAATGTGTTTCTAAGTATGGGGTGGGGTTTGCATGATCCTTTGCATGATGAGCATCTAGGATAGTTTAAAATCTTCACATGTATTGCATTGTACATACTTAAATCGAAAATACCATAAAAATCAGAAAATTTTAAAAATTTTGTGCTTTCTAGGCTTGGATATGATCCTAATGATGAATCTTGTCTTGTGAATTGGCTATAGACGGCCTCATGTGTTAGGATTGATGAACGCATACGTAGACATGAAGTACTTCTCTTGAATTCTATGAATGATTTGTGATCATGATGGTTGCCTAGAAATGATTGAGTAGTGAAGATCGAAATTACATGATAGTTCTTGCATACCATCTAGGAATGAATGAGGCAATTCATCTTTCTCTACTTCTCATCTTAATCATGATTGCTTGAGCACCTCAATTGAGATAAATTTGACCTCTTTTAACCCATCCGGGAATAGGAGCATGTTAGTGTGTTGATGTGTGAAAAGCAAGTGTTAAGAGAAGTTGTTGATGAAAAGAATATCATGCATAAAATGCTGAATTTGTTGTGAAAAGTGTAGCCAAAAATATAGGTTTGGGGACATTGGTTTAAATGACAAGTAACTCGGTACACTTCACATAATCGGGTGTTGGTGCCTTGCCAAAGTCAAATGAACCAATAGTCCCAACGAGCTTTGGTATGTGTGCCCGGTGTGGATGCACCTCAAAAACTAAGAAAAAGCCCGAGGACGGCTAATCACCAAGGTTTCGGCTTTTGTACACCAATGCCATTGTCTCAAAAATAAGTCAAAGAAAAAGAAAAGAAAGAAAAGATAGAGGAAAATATACACTTGAGGGAAGTTGATCGAGGACAAGATTGTGGAGTTAGTTCCGTTCCCGGATTAGCATCACATAACCTAGAAATCCCCACCCAATCACTACATTTCTTGACCCTTTTATCTCACAAGACCTTATGACCTATTTGCATGTTTGTAAGACTTAGTGATTTAGATTGGATGTACTCTTGATCTTCTTGACTTCTTCATCTTTACATTTCATGCATACTTTTGAGTTAAGTACAATTGTCTTTCCATGCTTTCATTTGTTTGATGCATGATTGCTTATCCTTTGCCATGAAACATGACTTTGAAGGTGATCCAATAATAGAAGCACAAACCCAAAAAGATTTTGCCATTTTTCTGCATACATAAATCATGTCATCTCTTAGTCTATAGTTGGGAATTTGCTCGGGGACAAGCAAACCTTAAGTATGGGGTATTTTGATAACACGATTTATGACTTAGTTTTAGGTAATCATTTAGATAGATTTCTCACTCATTCATGCATGGTTTAGCATTAGTTCACGACGTTTTGCACTCAATTCATGTATTTTGCCGAGATAGACGTCTACACGGACTTGTGCGTGTTTTATAGGTATTTCGGGAGATTTAGGAGCTAAAACGATACGTTTGAGGATCGTTCATCTAGATGACACAGCCTCGGACTCATTAGGACACAAGCTAAAGGCTAAGGAGGACTCATGGAGCCTTGCCAACACAAGCCATGCACCGAATCACAGCTTAATGATCCAAAGCGAAGTTTCTGGAGCAAATCACGGTTCTCTGACACTCCACGGCCGTGGAATCACCCGTGGATTTTGCCAGATTCTTGTGACAGCTGTGCCACGACTCTCATGGCCAGCTCATGCAAAATTTGTTATAAAAGTGGTCCTTCATTGGCTGAGAAGAGCATCTTGGAGCAGCTCTCCATTATCCATTATCCTCTAACAAAAATATTCTCTCAACAAGAAGTCTTTCTAGGAAGGAAAGTGTCAAAGAGGAAGAAGAAGAGCTCCATGGAAGAAGAGAAGAAGAACACACACCATTACCACACTTGATAGTTTTGTATTGAAGAAATCCGGATTCTATTTCTAAGAGTTGTATGAATCATTTGAACCTTCTTTTGAAAGGATTGTGAGTTACTCTAATTCTATTTTCAGCTCGGTTTTGTTTTAGTTAACTTGTTCATCTTTTTCCCTTCATCATCTTGCAAATGGATGTAATGATTTTATGTTTGTTTGTTTCGATTTCTATTATGAACGTTGTAGGCTAAATAGATGTGGTTCTAGGGTAAGGAAAGGATGGTTATGGCTAGGGCTATGACAGGACGGACTTAGATTTACCTTTGGATGACTTGTGTGTATGAACGTAGCTGCTGTTAGAAATCACGGGTAGTTCTTGCCTGACCACGGCCGTGGTTTAGGTAGAACAAACCGTGATTTTCCCTGGCTCGATAGATCTTGTGTTAGATTGTTAAGATGTTGAAATCCTAAGTGTTGTTGAGTTTAATCTACCCTAGGGTGACCTAGTGTTAGTAACTAAGTGTTAGGAGAGACTTACCCGGTAATTCTTACTCTTAGATTCCAAAGATAACAAACCTTAGGTAGTGGTGAGCCTAATAAGCCGCTATTGGATTAGGTGTGCTAGGATAGTTGTTTAGGACTTCCCTTTCCAAGACTTACCCGGTAAGGATAGGTTAGACCCCTAGTTAACAATCCGGTTTGTGTAGAATTCCTATCCTTAGGTTCTTAGAGACTTACCCGGTGATGAGACCTTAGGAATGGACTAGTTGGACCATGAGACCTACCCGGTAATTGATCCCAATTTAGAAATGCTTAATCCCAACATATCATAGTTAATTCAAGGAATGAATAGATAGCTTGAGCCCTATGCCATAACCGGAACTTCCAACCCCTAGAATCCGTCTTTTCTTTCTTTGATCATTATCGTGTTTAGTTTGTTTATTTGTGTTGATTCATAGTTTAGTTGATTGTTTACTTTGCATGAATTGTGATCTTTGATCGATCACCAAAAACCAACCAAAAACATTTGAGATTTTCATTTCTTTATTTATTTCTTTTCTTTTTCTTTGACTTAGGTCTTTACTAAACTCAATCACAAATCGAATCAATTTCACTTTAGTCTTTGTGTTCGACCTCGGAATACTATCCCTACTACAAACGTCCCGTACACTGCGGGTTTCGCTAGGTAGTTTAGGATTTAATTCGAGTTATAAATTTAAAACCCATTTGCGCATCACGATCTTAGCGTAACAGTTAGCTAACAAAAATGAATAAGAATGAACTAATAGCACAAACACACAACAACACCTCACAACATGCAATGCCACACACACAACCGTTTATTATCTTTAACATAAATGGTTCCATACTAATTCAACTTCTTTTATGGGAGGAGGAGCCTAAAGAACCCTGTCTCTTCCCTCTTTAACTCAGGTGTTGCATCGGGATCTACTTCCCCCTTGAGCTACTGGCTTCCGAGCACCTCCTTCCACTCTCGGCGAGCTTCCAACAAGTGGCCACGACCCATTATAATACACATGGGCCTTTTAAGGTAATAAAGTTGTCATCCTAGTCCGGTTTAGGTTATAAATGCATCAACCTTATGAGCACATACAACCATCACAACCACTCAAATCCACAAATGCATGCTAAGTAAGTCCTATGGACTTATATGAAATACTCGTAATCCCGTACCACGTCACAGTTTCCCCTAGAGGAAACGATCAATGCCTGCATAAGCAAGGCACACAATATATCAAACGCTGCAAAGTGTTAGGAGACGCCTCTGCTACCTCATAACCACAACCATCCCATAACCTAGATCAAAACCTCAAGATCCTCCACATAACTCACAATTCCTCAAATCTCAAGGTAGCATCTAATCAACATTCCTCAATCCTAATTTAATTAATTTACCTTTAATTATATAATTAAATTTCACCAGAATAATGTTTTGCCCGTAGGCAATTTCTAAACCCACCTGTCATCAGATTTCGTCAAACAAACAACCCATAAACACCAGAATAATATAACGACCATAATGGAATTTCTAATTATCCATTTTGACAAGCCTAAGGTCAATTTAGGCCAAATCGCAGTACGAAAAATGAATAAATTGATAACTTATTTGTTACTAACCCGATTGACGATCTGAAAGGCGATTCGGAATCACAACGACGCAGGCTACGCGTGGACAACATCAAATTCACCGGAATTTGAGCAACGGAACCATCCTGGTGACATATATTCTCGACCAGGTCTTCATCTGCTCAGAAATGCAGAAACTCGGTATCGATATGAAGAGAATGAAGAGAGGAATCCAGAAACTCGAACGGAATTGAAATCGGATTACATACAGAGAGTAGATATGAGTTTCAAGTTTGTGAGAAATTAGAGCTTTTGCGAGGAAATGTGAAAGGAAATGAACTAATAAACGATTTCCCCATAAGTCCTGATCATTTATAGGACATGCCAGATGTCCTGATCATTTCTCTCAACTGCATTTTATTAATTGGAGCTCCCAAATGCTCCTAATAACACCGGAGGGTAAAAATAGTTACCAGGGGGAAAAAGTGAAAATTTCCACATAAGTCCAAAATTACGTCAAGAGCATAACGGTGGGACTAATACTCATCACTTACACAATCTTCGTGAGTTATATGTCAATTACTATCAATGATTCAGTTAATCAACATTAATTAGAATTCAAAAATCCTAGCTATCACACCCCATCGTCCAAGAAGAAGATCAAGCGTTTTGGCCGCTCTCCCCCGCGGTTTAGCGTCAGAGGACTTGACTCCGGTTGTTTGTACCACCTTTATGACATTTAAGGTGGTTGTTTAGACAACCCATTTACTCTCATTTAATATCATATTTAGTATAAATAGAGCCCTTGACTGATTGCTAGAATCATCCATCATTTTCCCCAAAAGCTCTATTTTCCTTAGTTCCAACTTGTAATGAGTTTCTAATTTCCCTTGCTACATTGGGTTGTTTTGAATCTGCATTTCTACTTTGTTGTAAGTCTTTTATAATATAAGTTTATTCAGTCAATTTGTGTTATATTCCTTGAGCTCTAACTTATGTTTGCATGTATCTTATCACTTAGATTGATCACCTTAAGTGTCTAATGCATGCAAAGTACTAGGATTAATCGTTTCCGGGATCGGGTCCTTATCTAGTAGTAACCCTTTAGGTAAAAGCTGGTTGTAATTACTTAAAGGAAAAGGAATATAACCATAAAGAAAGTTTCATGGTGTTTATTCATTCTTTATATCTCTTTGTCTTTACTAGAATGCTAACTTGTGCATTGATCTTGTAGGTTTACGGATCAATAATCTTGTTAAGTTGTGTTGATGCCGGTTAGCTCACCACATATCTAAGATCAAGATGAGACTTTAGTGAATAACTTATAAAAAGAACCAACCAAGTAGTGTGCATGCTAAGATCCAACATAGTGTAGCTTCTCATTCAATATCTATTATCACCATCTTTGTTTGATTTTTATGTGCTTTTGTCTTGTGTTGTTACAATTGTAATACCCTAAATTTTGAGAACTCGGGGAGCTACTGGTTAGGACCTCACAATGGGTCCCGACCTTAGTTTGACAGCAATTTACTAGGATCTTACAACAAGACACAAAAGTATTTAAAACATTTGAAAACTTTAAACAAAAATACATGGAGAAAAAGTATCAGTCTTACAAGAAAAGATACTAAAACGACGCATATGAAGAACATAAAACATCCCCGTCCCCAACTAAAAGAGTACGTGGACCCGGATCACCATTTCCTCCGGATCTCTCTACAATTGTCTTAACCTGCAAGGCATGTACAAGAGGTATAAAGCCGTTAGCTAACATTCTATGCATAAGTATAAAGGTAAAAACACAAACACACAACATACACAATCAACATGAAACAATCAATCCTTTTATTATCTTTGATTAGGTAATATGTCATAACTAATGATACTTATTTTGTGACACGAGGAATTCCCAAACCTCGCCCCTGTCCCCGTTTACCAACGAGGAATGGTACTAATGCATCTGACCGTCTACCTGACTGGGATGGTAGCAGGAAACCTCCTAACTCTCGCAAGAGCTAGGCAGATGATGTCACGACCCGTTATCATACACTTGGGTCAATTACATAATATAATAAAGTCGGCCTAATCCGGTTTCGTTGTTTATCATAACTAACAAACACCACTCATACACATTACACTCATACAAGAAGCCAGCTAAGTAAGTCCGTGGACTTACCAGTCTCCAAGAGCAACCGATCAGTACACTCTCAAGTTCCTCTCGGGAAAACGCACAACGCCTGTTCAAGACAAGGCACATGAATCAAACAACGCTCTAGTCAACTAGAAGTCCTAAGACTTCTAGGCTCAACATCCTCACAAGAACATAAACGCATAAGATTGATTGACACTTAAAATCTAACACAACTCTTCTAAACTAAACTATACTTATACCCAACTTCGGAACATCCTAAATATGGATTAACCCAACGGATCGTTCTCAACTTTTACCACATGATTCTATCGATACCCATCAACACCATATCCAAAAATCACGACCAACAGAGGTCAGTAACCCCTCCAAATCTATTTCACAAAATTGCATCACAAGCAGTTTTTCTCATACTTAGAATATATCAGCATAACCTAAAAACTGCATGAGGAACCAACTTTGGAGAATCATATCTCCTAACCTATAACTCGGAATATTCTCAAATTTCAGTATGTTATACTATATAATACCAACTACAACATATCCAAAAATCAGCACTAAAGGAGGAGTCTATCATACACAAATCTGGGTCACAAAACTGTATTGACATGCAATTGTCCACACTTAGGAAATTCAGCAAACACTTAACAAACAACGCACTGTCTTAACTTTGAAAAATCATAACTCCTAAACCGCTCGCTGGATTTATTCCAAATTTTGTTATGTTTTACTATGAAATCATATCTATAATATATCCAAAATTCAACAGCAAAGGAGATCAAAAGCCTATTCAAAATCATCTCACAAAATTGCATCACATGCTGTTTTTCTCAACACTCAACACACTTATAAAAACTGCATGAGGAGTCAACTTTGCAACATCATAACTCTAAAACCATAACTCCGATTCTTCCCAAACTTTAATATGCACTACTATGTACTACTGACTAAAACATATCCAAAATTCAGCAACAAAGGAGGAGAATAACTTACTCAAATCTTGACCCAAAGTTGACTGTTTTTCACTTCCGAAAACTCAGAAAAACGCATGAATCTGTACAGCTCTCCTATAGTTGTTCTGAGTAGGTATAAAGACGAAAACTGGTCAAGATTAGGCAAGGAAAGGTGGACTGAAGTATAGTGTAGCAAGGGGTGCAAGCCTTACCCGATTCCGAGACTCGAAGGCACGGGAAAAACAACACCAAGGCTGCTGCGGATCGGATCTGGGCTGACGTTCCTGGGCTGTCTTGAAGAGTTCAGCAGCAGTAGGTAGGGTGTGGGCTGTCAACATCTTGTCTGGGCCTTGTCACAGGGTTGTCGGGCTTCGTCATGGCCTCGTCTCAGCTTTGTCATGGCCTCGTCACAGCTTTGTCATGGTCTCGTCAAAAGTCGACGTTAAGAACTAATTATAAGAACTAGGGATTGGTATAATTCTATCATTTTATGTCGTTAAGAACTAATTATAAGAACTAGGGATTGGTATACGTCTATCATTTTATGTGAATTAAATTCTACATAAAATGATAGAATTGTGGAAGGATGAAATACTAGATAGAATGGGAACCAGTCAACGGATCGAAATCCGATTTGACTCGGAATTACCGGGAAAAATTTACGGATATTACAACAATCCAACCCCCGTCCCCCCTCATTGGTTACAATTTGGTAATTAAATCTAATCAAAACTCGATAAGACTCTCTTGGGTTCGACCCTTACTTGCATGCACTATACAATCCAGTTAGTGTAATGTTAGGTAATCTACGTTAACTAAAGCTAAAAGACAACGACCATAAGTTTTTAGCCTCGTCAATAGTATGAGAGTTTTAAGGAATCATAACAATAAAAGATAATTGCCCAATTTAAAAGATCTTTGAGCTGATCTTCTAGATGCGTCAAAGACAAAAATCGACTGAATAAATCGACCAATTTATTTATGTGTAGGTCGATTTTCCTAAGAGGTAAATTGGTTGATTTTCCTCATATGTGTAGGTCGATTTCTTCATCTCCAACAAGAAAGTTACCTTAACTTGCTTGTTGATTTTCAAAGTACCACAATCATTCATCCATGTGAGTTTATAGGGTTTAAGGTGATAAAAAGTAGGAAGTTGCAACTTATTAACCATCTCAATGCTAGCAATATTACAACTACTGCCTCCATCAATGATCATATTACACACCTTTCCCTTAACAAGACATCTAGTATAAAAGAGATTTTCTCGTTTGGTATTTTCAGTAAGAGAAAACTTAGCATGCAAAGTCCTTCTAGTAATCAAAGATTCCCCAGGTTCAAACTCGCAACTCTCATCACTTTCACTAGCACTCTTAGGATCTTCTTCACTTTCATATGACCTATGTTGATTAATGAATAAAACCTTGTTGTTAGGACAATCCTTTTTATAATGGCCTCTACATTGGCATTTAAAACATACAATGTCTCTACAATGTAAAGTAGAGTTAGAACTGCTCCCTTTAGGGTCCTTTGAAGGCTCATTCAAAGGTTTAGAAAGTTGGGGATTGGATGATGAAGCTTTTAAAACTCCTTGGTTGTTGCTGCAACTTCAAGACTTGTTCTAGGAAGAAAATCGGTCAAAAGATCGGCGTATTTTCTCCTGACTGGGTCGATTTTTGTTCTAGTTCCAATAGTTCGTATCTTAGTTCCGTCCTTGGAGCTTCTTTTCCACCCTAATAGCCAAGTGCAGTAAGTTAGTCATATTATCATAGGGATATAGATCAATTTCATTAGCTAATGATGGATTCAAAATTCTTAAAAATCGAGCAATAGTAGACTCCTCATCCTCGTAGACATTAGCCTTGATAATCATCATTTGCTTGAAGGTGTAAATCTTCTCTACGCTGCAGATGTCTTGCTTGAAGTTCTCCAACCTTTTCCTTGTTTCCTTAGCGTAATATGGAGGTATGAATATTGCTCTCATCAATGCCTTCATGTGTTCCCAAGTGTGGATCTCCGGCTCTAAGGTTCGCCTCCGTTCTTTGAGGAGGTGATCCTACCAAACTACGGCATATCCTTGGAATTCCAACGCAGCAAGTTGGACCTTCGTTTGCTCGCTAATTGTATGGCATGACCAAATTTGTTCAATTTTTGTCTCTCATTTCATGTAGATGTCCGGATGTACTTTGCCCTCAAAATTCGGAATCTTGACCTTCACCCTTCCCATTCCAACATGTCTTGGTAAGGCCTATAATGTTCCAAGTCTTGTCTTCTTCTAGGTTGATGATTGCACCTAGGGTAACCTCTCCAACTCTCGTCTTCAATTTCCTCTTCTAATTCCTGAGATTCATAAGCAGCATTTGTAGTTGGGAACATGGAAAATTGAATTTGGGTAATGCGTACCTGATCCTCGATGGTGTCTTGGATCCGGGGCTTTGAGGTAAGTGAGGATTTTGTGTGCTTTTTTGCCCTCTCCAAAGGAAAAATCGGATGCAAATTCGGATGGGGTCGATTTTTCTTCTTTGGGGCCAGTTTCTAGTTGGTCCATCCGTTCAGCTAATCCCGAGACCATCTTTATGAGTTGGGAAAGTTGGTCAATGGTTTTGGGCTTAGTTAGGTCACCCAGTGGTGATCCTTGTGAGCTCTTAGACACGTCTGAAGTTAGTAGAAACGAGGGTTTCTTACTTGTTTCCTCTCGCCTTCACACTCTGTTGTGATATCGTAAGCTGGTTTGACGTTGTTGTCTTGGATGGATTAACGCTCCTTTAAAAATCAATGCACTAGCATCCACTAGAACCTCCTTGGATGTCTCAAGTATTCAACTTGTGTTCAGAAGAAAGGTTCTTGTGTTGGAAGATAGCAAAAAGATTCTTGCCGTAGGTCTCTTCACACAAAGGCTTAAGGTAGAAAGAAAATTGCAAGTATGACACAACTAGTATGTTACAAAGCATAGATACTAACTAACATACTCAAAGGATCGACTCAATGTGTTTAGAGTCGAAATGGCTACAGAAAACGCACATAAGAGATTAAGAAGAGAGAAGAACGTACCTTGAGTTGCGAAGTTAAGAAAGAGAGTTAGCTGAATTTGGGCTTATGTATGGCTAGAACTCTTTGATTGTTTCAAGGTATATACTGGAACTCTTCTGTTGTAATACCCTTGCACAGGTTGCACTTTGATTCTGCAAAGTATGCATGAAACATTTCTTCATAAATTGGCAATAGTAGCAAAAATCTGATGAAAAATAGGACGATTTTTCTTGAAGAACAAATCGATTTGCTTGAGAAAAATCGACTCTTAGATTCGACGTTCAAGAACTTCCTTTTCTTCTCTGTATTTTTTTTGTATTAGCGAGGTTTTCAAGGTCAACGGCTGGCTTGTGTTTGAATGATGGCGTTTCTCCCTTCCAAAACATACACAAATCAATGCATGTTAAACTCAAATAATCTCGTAAAGATGGCGAACAAGAAAAGACTCGACTTTATATGACTCAAAGAAGACTCAAATAAAAATCAAACCTTTTGTGAATGTTCGGACTTTAAACGCTTAGCTCTGATACCACCTTGATGCGGGGATAAGCCAAAGTTCCCGATCTAGATTGAAACTCCTTAACTAGGATAACAATCGGGTTGTTCTATAGAGAAAATCGGTCGATTTATCTCAAGAACAGGTCGATTTTTCAATAAACACAAAATACGGATTAGTGAAGATAAATATGGAATAATAAATGATAAATATAGGAAGATAGGACTATCATAAGTCGTGCAAAGAACCTTGAACTCAAGTGTATCAAAACCTTAAACAAAGAATTACATTTCACCCTTCCTTCTTTAACCTTACACATGGCTTCTAGATAAGCCAATAACAAGGAGGGACTAGTTTGACTTGTAGCACCAACCTTCAAAAAGATTAACACACACAAGAACAACCTAGCAAATGTTCACAATGTTGCAACCAAAAACTCTCCTTTTGATTGAATAGAAATGATAAAATGCAAATCCCGCGAGCGAAGTCACAAGTATCTCACAATAATGTGGAAATTAATAATCACAACTCAGCTAACTAACAATCTCCCCCACTAAGGCTATTTATTAGGGAGATTCACCTATGAAAACTAGGAAAAGATATGCTTAAAGATTATCTTGTAAAGATATCTTTAATATATATAAAATCTAAAACTATAAGGATAAAATCTAAACTAACAATCCCTTAAGATAGTTTGAAAGTTTTAAGGAATCATAACAATAAAAGATAATTGCCAATAATAAAAGATCTTTGGCCGGATCTTCTAGATGCGTTAGAAGACAAAAATCAACTAAATAAATCGACCAATTTTCTTGAGAGATAAATCGGTTGATTTTCCTTATATGTGTAGGTCTATTTCTTCATCTCCGGCTCTCCTTGATCTTCCTTGATGATGTCTCCCCTTGGATCCTTTTTGCCCTTGATCTAGTGATGGGTCCTTGTATGATAGGTGTCGAGGATGGTCCCACATCATACTTGTAACACCCCGAATCCGCGGGACTCGGGATGCTACGGGCGGAGATCTCACAATGGGTCCCGACCCTTAGCCTGACAACAATTTCACCGGATCTTACAACAAGACACAAATAAAGGCAAAACCAAAATATATTTTTATGCAAATGATATGATCCTGAAAGAATACAAACGAAAGACTTCAGCCGAGTTTACAACTTCAAAGACAAAACGTCAAACACAACATACAATATACAATACACGATTCCAACCAAACCCATCCTATAATGTACGGAACCCCGACTTCCCACTCATCCGGACCCCTCGGCCGCATCCCTAACCTGCAAGGTAATTACAACATCAGTATAAAACCGTTAGCTAATATTCAAGGTATTAGAATCATGGTATTGACACACACATACACAAGTCATCATAAACAAATATCATGCTCCAACACAATCGAGTCTAGTTTATTATCTTTTCATTAAGTCAATCCTTTACTAATTCAACTTATGTTTGTGAAACGAGAATCACCGTGATCTCGCCTAGGTCCCCAATCACCGGAAAGGAATGGTACTTATGCATCTGACTGTCTACCCGCACGGGCTAGTTGCCGAGAACCTCTTAGCTCTCGCAAGAGCTAGGCAGTGATGTCACCGCCTTTTATCATACACATGGTCTATCAATATATTAAGACCGGTCGTCCTATGTCCGGTTTTGTTATTATATAATATAATCAACACACACAACCAAACACGCACCGATGTTAATACAAAGAATACGAGCTAAGTAAGTCTGGAGATTTACCTTGCCCCAAAGCCAAACCAACCAATACTGCTCTCGCTTCCCGTAGGAAGGTACTCATCGCCTGATCATAACAAGGCACAAATCAATAACAGTCTCATAAGCTAGAAGTCCTTAGACTTCTAGACCCGATTATCTCGCAAGATAATAATCCATAGCACATACTAGGATAAACATGCCTAGTCTCGAATCTCAACAGTAGCAACGCTATGCTAGGATACGCATTTCCTAGCCCACAATCTCAACAACAATATACACACAATATCCAACAAGGACAGCCATACCCTCATCCCACGAACCAACTCAAAAAGACACATAATCAAACCTTTGAACATTCCGAAAACCTCACACACTCGCCTAAGGTCCCGAAGGACACTACATGACATTCACAACTATCCTAGGTCCAAACCTAGCATGCTTCTAGCAT
The DNA here is from genome assembly GCA_033239125.1 of Fagopyrum homotropicum. Classification (NCBI taxonomy): domain Eukaryota; kingdom Viridiplantae; phylum Streptophyta; class Magnoliopsida; order Caryophyllales; family Polygonaceae; genus Fagopyrum; species Fagopyrum homotropicum. The sequence continues at coordinate 67,884,099 of BSWB01000003.1, forward strand.
AGACACTCTCTAGGATCAGCTATGAACACATGCTCAAGGCAAGGTACTCACCAAGCAAAGACACGGGCGCAGAAGAAGGAAGCACAACCGCAACAAGTAGAAGAAGATCGTGCGGGCTGGATGGCTGAGCCAGTTTCCGCCCCTGCAGATTAGGTAGTCGCCCCTGTGACCTAGTGAGCCGCCCCTGCGGTTAAGGCTGGCCGCCCATGCGGCTCAGTGCAGTGGCCGCCCACGCGGTGAGGTCCAGCCACGGGTGCGGTCGAGCTCCAGAGGGCGATCTTCAACGGGCTTATTTGATGGATCCTTGATGTGTGGAGGGTCTCCTAGCTTCCATGCTCCACCATAGATGTCCCACACACACAAAAATCATCCTAACCTTCGATCTAAGCTAGATCCACCCACATGCGACACAACAAGAGAAAGAACAAGGTAAATCCATGGCTTCCACCATTGACGCACAAGGAAGAAGATGAAGATGAAGGAGGGAGAAGAAGGAGCTTACTGTCAAACTCGGAACTGCACAACACTCCCTTGCTGGACAACTTACACTAAAGAAGAGAAGGAAGAGCATCATGGAAGAGCTACCAAGCTCTAAGCCAAAGAGGGAGAAGGAGTAAAGGGGAAGGGAGAGATTCCCTTTCACGTGAAAGTGAAAATGGAGGAGAGAGAGAGGTAACTCAGCTGAGGGGTAAGCAAGGGAGAGGGCAACGAGGGGTCGGTTTCCCGTCACTCAACACATCGTGCTTGGGGAAAAACTGAGCCGCACCTGCGGGAAGGTTGATAACCCGATCACTAACCGGAATAAAAATTACGGACGTCACACCTAATCCCCCTAAAACAAGTTTCATCCCGAAACTTGCTAACGTAGAACTCTCGGCATAACTACCTCGGTAACCATATAAAACCGTAAAAGTCTTAACCCTCTACTCGATAACCATTACAAACTCGTATAACCGCATCAAGACCTCGCAAGGCCTACACACATAATCTGATGAACCGCATATCACACACCAAGAAAAGATCTAACCAATCACACAACACATTCCTTCTTGGGGAACGAAACACATAAACTCGCACATGCACATAATATCTAACCCATCGGCCATCTCGATGTAACTATATCTTCGTAAAAATTCAACCAAAGATACTATTCCACGTTCTCCTTGTGGGCTTATCAGCTCCTCGTTTGCCGCTAGATCAACATGACTAACATCATAACTCGAGTTATACATGCACTGCCTCGACCATGTCATATGAAACCTGGTGAACATCCTCCACTCTCAATGGCCATGCAAACCGGTAAACCACTTCCCAGCTCGCGCAAAGATCTCAAAAAAGGTCCGATATATTTTGGGACTCAACTCCCTTCTAATGACCAACACGTATGACGCCTCGCGTCCGTGATACACTTACCTAGACTCGTCTCTTATCTAAACCCTTGAGGTCCGTACTTCTTATCCGTACACGCCTTCTAGCGATTTAGCTCGGCTATCATCCGCCCTTTGACTAACGTTGGACGAACAAGGTCATCCCGTATCTACTTCGGGATATCCCTACATATACTATCCAAATTCCAACACCACGGGTACTACACTTCCGTCCATAAAATGCCTCACAAAGGGCCATCACAAATGACACATCTCAACTATCATAATACGAAAGATCGATCAAAGGGGAGGTATCATGTCTACCATTACCCCCTACCTCGCGTACATGCTCTCTGTACGGCATCAAAGATCACAAAATTCCTCTCCAGTTTGACCAACTATCCGAGGATAGAACTGTCATGAAAGGCAACTAGTCCCCTAAGCAGTATGAACCCGCTGCCCAACAAATCCCCAGATGAATCGCCCATCTCGATCCGAGATAACGATACTCGGTATCCCAAGTAATCTGACTCTTAGTTAGAAGACTCCACAACTAGCCGACTCATCGGCCCTATTTCCCAATAGGTTGTAAAATGCGATGTCTCCGTCTGTCGGTCCGTAATGACCCAAATACGTCACAACTGTTACATGGTCTCAAACCGGTAATAACCTCTATGGAGGTATATCCTCCCACTCCCACTGCATAACTTGAGGTGGATGAAGTCTTCTTCCCATCTTATGGTGCCCAAGGTTGATGTGACGACGGTCACATACTGGCTATGCACTTAGCCACATCTTCCTTAAGGCCGCCTCACCAATGTGAACATCACCAATCTGGATACCTCTTCCCAGAACCAGGTGAATAGTAGGGTGGTGTGAGCCCCCTGGACACTCTATCTCAGCTCTCCATAATAAGTACACATAGACGCTCCTGGCGTTTTAAAAAAACCGTAAACCCATGAAGGTAACTATGATGTCTCTCCTCGGGATCTTCAATCCCGGATCTTCCTCAAAGCCACTCCAATCCCGCGCTTTTGTCGGGTCTCTTCATAGATCACCTAAGATAATAACTGAGGCTGAAACGACAGTTAAGTTGTTGCTTCCTCTCGAAGTGTCCACTTAATAAGGGTGTTGGTGATCACATTTACTTACCCTAGATGATACCAAAGTCATAGGACCAAAGTCCTTATTTTACCATCTTTAACCATCACCCACTAGTACAAATAGCCCCCCTAGACCCCGGTTATTTTGTACATGGGAACCCGGTTAAGGAAGCGTGGTTAACGGTAGCGAGGTCCGAGCATTCGCACCCCGGTAAATATCACCGAGTTAATATTTTCGGACCCCGGATTTTTAATAACCGGGGTAAAAGTCGGACCCTGGTTATTTTTAAAAACCGGGGTAATTTTCAGAAAAGATTAGTAATATTCGGACCACGGTTTTATTATAATAACCGGGGTACTTTTTACTAGTTTTAAATATTTTATTCCCGGTTTCTACATACAATCCTAGTAATTTTTTAACCGTAATTTATTATTTTTAAAATGAAAATAGGTAATTTTGCAACTTCTTAAATTATACAATACGGATTGTACGTAACCGAAAATTATTCATAAAAAATAAATAATATTAAGCTAAAACGCTTAAGCAAAATTATCATGTAATAAATATTCCAAATTTCCAATTATATAATCCGAAAGTAACATCGAAAAACCAAGTTTCTATCTTTTTTCGTTCCGAAAGTAGCTTATGTATCTTCACAAAAGATAACAAACCCTTTTTACCAATTGTCTCTACATGGAAAACTAAGCTGTCGATGCATTCTTGAATGAGAGGATCCACAAACTCGAGCCACTCCTTGTCTAGTTCATGAAGATAGTCTTTGTCGATCACCACAAACTCGAGCCACTCTTTCTGCATTCTTGAATGAGAGGCTCCACAATATGTACCTTCTGCACACTCCAACCAACAATCATCATCATCCTTGGCTTACTCCTCCGCGTCCTATACGTTCAAGGCCATTGTGAGATGAGATTGTGAGATGTGGTTGCGAGGATAATTAAGTTAAAGGTGCGTAATTTACTAAGTTTTCTTCTACATATAACCACTAGAAAATCAATATAACTTACTTCTTCAAACTCGGAACCTGGTCTGTAGAAGAATGGTACCCCAGCTTCACCAGCAATGGCCTTCGAAATAGAACAACAAGAATAGTGAGAAGGGAATCCAAGCAGTAATACAATTAAAAATAGATAAGTACAAAAAACTTTATGTGTCTAACTTGAAACTAGAATCATCTAGAAAATTAACAGCTTCAATGGCTTCCCATATCATAGATAAGAAGAGAAGATTAAGAGAAACCAAACGACATATAAAAAAAGGATACAAGAATTTGAACTTATACGCAGCAACCCATCCTCTGCATGCCGACCAAAAAAGTATTCAAACTAAAGTGTTAGAAGCCAGCAAGCTTTTCAATAATCAAGATAGTCATAGTTCTGGTCTGCTAGAGTCTAGACTCCCTCGTCACAAGTAGTGACAAATCTCACCCTCAAAACAAGTTGAACTTTGGCTGGGAATCAAAAGTCACTATTTTTCAGACCCATAACTGTAGGAACTAAGAGACTCAAATAAGTTGAAATGGTACGAGATAATTCCATCCCACTTACCCACCTACCCACCTCCTAAAAAACTTCTATAGCAATAACCTTGTGACAACCAGAACATAAACAACTTTCAACACAGCAAATAAGCTGAAATGGTAGACTTTTTACCATCTTTAGTGAGTTGAATTCAAAAGGTTTACTATATCATAATGTGAATTACAGCTTAACCATGCAGCTAAATTTTTATACATACAGCAAGCTCTGGAAGAATGGACCTATTTGTCAAGTGTCAACAATAACTCATACCTTCTCTGGCATAACCTCCTTGCTCAATTCCTTTGGTGAATATGAAGAACCGGATCCAACACTTGAGGTCCCCATCCCACTTAAGCTACTAATGTACTTTTGAAGTGCGGTAGTTCCCATAAACTTGTAAACCAAAAAAAAAAGTGATAATGTTAAGAAGAAGATTGATGAGGGTGAGAAAACTAGTTCACCGTATGCAAAAGGAAAAGAAAATGGCACATCTGACTTTAATCGACATTTCAAAGTTGCTTAAAGAATTGCATCCATAGATTACAGAGAACACATACAAAACTAAACCAACCGCAACTGTAAAGAGAATAGTTGAGAAGATTTCTTGTGCAATACGAGGTGTTTTTCTTGAAGACTTGGCATCAACCTATTAAAATCAAATTGGTGCATGATCAGAATTTTGGATGAATTAAGCATCTGTTTCTGTCAAAAAATGCTCCATGTATAAAGACGATGCCAAATCAATTTCAATTCCATGCTCAAAATCAAAAAAAATATATACTCAATAAAAAAAGTCCCTCATTTGAGACAATAGTGTCCAACAAATGATGCATCTTACCATCACAACATGCAATGGCTGCTTCTCAGATATTCCAGGATTTAAAAAGGAATCATCTGTGTTTCCTAATGCTCGCTGTTTCAAATCTTGCAACTACATAAAAATTCAAGTTGAGGTCAGAAAGAAGTATATTAATGAAAAATGGTAGCAGAGCAAAGGTAAGTAATCCTAAACAATTGAAAAAAATTGAGAATTTAAACTACATAACATCATGATTGCACTTACAATCACAGGAATTTCCGGATAGCAACCACTTACTAGTGTTGGAAGAGTTGAGGGTCTTCCAGATTCTTGATCTGGAAGATACTCAGCAATAGCATTAGTAGCTACAAGAGCTCGAATATACTCCGCAACCCCTTTACTATCCACTGCATACTTTCTTTGCTCAAACCGCATAATAACCTCATCAGGACTGAAAAAGAAAATGAAACTTATAAGAATTTGAAGTTCTTGATAAGCTACTAGTTTATTCCTTGGCTAAAATAGCACCAAAAAATCAACGTCTCAGTAAACAATATGACCTAGATAACCTCAATTGGGATCTCAAAAAGTAGATCAACAGTGACAGCTTAATATGTTGTTCTTACAAGTGACTCCCTACTACCCATCCAATTATCAATCAACAAAGTTCACAAAAACAAGTTATATGCAGGTAGTGTATGTGGCATATAGTCCTATAACTTAAAAGGTTAACACTTGTCAAATTTTTTTCAATCCAAATATGGGAATTACTCAACATTGAAGTTCAACGTCATTTCCGTCATAAAATTAAGCATTAACATTTACAAGATGGGATATAAAACCAACACACCAAAGTCAAATTTCTGAAACTATAGAACCCAAATATGAAATATCAAACCAATCGATGGAAAAATTAAGGAAGTGGGGAAGCAAGACCTATCCTTGTTAAGCACAGCCAAGAGAGCACTTTTCTTAGTAAGATCACTAGGGTTAGCATCGGCTTCAACAATGAGCCTCTCAAGGCGCTTCTCCTGCATCCACGTCTCCTCAAAAGACCTCTTAGCCTTCACCCAAACACCAGTGAAAAAACTCTTAGCCTTCGTCTCAAGGCCCCTCTGCCCTACATTCAAGGCCATTGTGAGATGAGGTTGTTTAGTTACTTGGCAATCAAGCTGTATGAATTTATCTAGTACAAGAAGAATTTGAAAATTTTTATGTTTGTTTAAGCATCATAAAGCTGGTTGTTAATGCATCATAAGGAACCTGTTTGTCTAGCTCACAAAAAAGATCTTAAAAAGTATTTTACTCTTTCACAACAGGATATTTATTACAACATAGACAACTGCACAACCTCAAAAACAGGCGACCCAGTTGGGCTGCAATCAACATAGATAAATATCTTCCCCTTGTCTGGTCGAGATGAACTCGGTTTTCCTAGTTCAGCCTACAATATGAAGTCATGCAATAGGAAAGGAATACTTATATTCTCTTGAAGAGCCATCATGTAGCAAGAGCCCCATATAGAAATGAATCCAACAGAAGGAATTTGATCTATTTGTCATTATACCTTCACTCTAGCAATTACATATGTACCACCCATGGTCACCTTGGCAGAACCATTAGCCTGTCATAAACAGTCACAATTACACCATTGAAATAACCTGGAAATACCCGCTAAGTTATGCTCTACAGCTAGGTCGTGGTTTTGCAAGTACAGGAATTCATTTAGATAGTTTTTCCCCTTATTCATGCATGGTTTTTAGTTTGTAGCGTTTATGCTTAATAGAGTCTTATTTCCAGAAAAGACGTCTACACGAGTTTTTGCTGGTTTTGTAAGTATTTTGGGGAGCTTTTGGACTTAATCGATACATTCGAGGATCATTCCTCCTGGTGGCACACATCCAGACTCCCTAAGGAGCAGGCTAGAAGCAAAGAAGAACACAAAATAACTTGTTGGTTGATGCCTTGCACCAACTCATGACTTTGTGATCCAAGGAGGGCTGAACTTGCAAAACCACGACCTAGGTGCTAAAACCACGCCCGTGGTTTTGACATGTGGTTTCTGTCAGGATAGATTAGACAATAGAATTTGCACATTACCTTCTCCAATACTCTTTTGGTGGATTTTAGCTCTCCTCCAAGCACCCTTTTGGGTGTTCTTGGACGAGATTAGTGTTGTTTGTGGTTTTAGAGTGAGAATTGAGTGGTTTGAGTGAGGTTTCCATTGTTTACACCTTGGAGCTAAATCGTGGACCCTTTGTAAGATTGTTGAAGCATCTATCTAGCTAAATAACTTCTTGTTCTTTGATCTTTTCTTCATTTTCTAGCTATGACTTGCAAGCATGCTTTATTTATGAAGTTTGATCTAGATTTGTATGTTGTTGACTGAATAGTTGTGATTCTAGGGTGATAGAATGATGTTTATGGCTTGGATGGTGATTGTATTGACTTGCATGTTAGCTTATGATGGATTGTTGAAAACCTAGCTCAGACCAACAATCACGGCCTGTTCTTCATGAAATCTCAGTCGTGGTTTCAATGATCCACCTGTAGTTTTGTTCTGTTTTACCTATATTGATGAATCTGGATGTTAAGATGTAGATGTGTTAAAATCCTTGTGTTTGTTGAGTCTAATCTAGCTTAGGGCGACCTAATTTTAGCAAACTAATTGAGGAATGAGACTTACTAGGTGATTTCCTGTAACACCCCAAATCCACGGGACTTGGAGTGTCACATTGGGCTAGGATTTCACAATGGATCCTGACCCTAGCGTGACAACAAGTTCACTAGATCTTACAACAAGGCACAGGTAGATTAAAACCAAATAGATAAAAGTTGTATATGATACATCAAAAGAGTTTACAAACTCAGAGCCGAGTACAAAACATCAAACCACAACATGTGATACAAAAGATCCCATATCCCGCGCATCCTAATGTACAGAAGTCCTCGGCTGGCCACACCATCTGTCTCAGCCTGCAGTCTTCCTAACCTGCAGATCATCTACAACACGGTATGAAACCGTTAGCTACATCAATGAAAAGCATGAAGGTAATAGCACAGCCACATATCAACATCTCATACATGCAATGCCATACACATTCATTTATTATCTTTCATTACGTTATTCCGTTACTAATTCAACTTCTTTAGTAACACGAGGAACCTAAAGAACCTTGTCCTTTTCCCCGTTAAAACAAGGGTTTGTATTGGGGGTGATCATCACTCGTCCCCCCTATATTACTGGCTTCCAAGCACCTCCTCCTAACCAGCAGGCGGAGACCGGTGGTTACTGCCCGTTATAATACACTTGGGCCAAATAAATGTACTAAATGGTCATCCTAGTCCGGTTTAGGTTATAACTGCACAATCATATGAACACACACAACCATCACAATCATACAATCCACAACTGCACGCTGAGTAAGTCCTATGGACTTACCTGATATACTCGTAACCTGTACCACATCACAGCTTCCCCTTGGGGAAGTAATCAACGCCCGCAATAGCAAGGCACACACAATCACATACTACAAAGGTCAGATTTCATCAAACAAACAACCCATAAACACCAGAATAATATAATGATCATAATGAAATTTCTAATTATCCATTTTGAAAAGCCTAAGGTCAATTTAGGCCAAATCGTAGTACGGAAAACGAGTAGTTTCATAACTTATTCGTTACTAACCCGATTGACGATCTGAAAGAAGATTCGGAATCACAACGACGCAGGCTACGCATGTAAAACATCAAATTCACCGGAATCTGAGCGATGGAACTGTCCTGGTGGAATATATGCTCGACTAGGTCCTTATCTGCTCAGAAATGCAGAAACTTGGTACCGATATAAAGAGAATGAAGAGAGGAATGCAGAAACTCAAACGGAATTGAAATCGGATTAGAAACGGAGAGTAGATGTGAGTTTGAAGTTTGAGAGAAATCAGAGATTTTACGAGGAAACGTAAAACGAAATGAATTAATAAACGATTTTCTGCAATTTATAATGGAGTCGATAATTATCCTTTAACCGATCCAATGGCGGGTTGAACCCCCTTCTCGAAACTTCTCGAAATTGGAACAATAAATCTTGAATATTGTAGGGATAATTATTCCACAATTACCTCGGAAAAAGTGTATTCCTAAGCCGTATTTCTTAGCCGTTAAGAAACGAAATAGCGACTCTTTTGGCCGTTTTGCCTTTCCATGTTATTTCATATCTAGGACATGTCCAATGTCCTGATCATTTATCTCAATTGCATTTTTATCAATTGGAGCTCCCAAATGCTCCAAATAATACCGGAGGGTAAAAATAATTATCTGGGGGAAAAAGTGAAAATTTCACCATAAGCCCAAAATTACGCCAAGAACATAACGGTGGGACTTATACTCAACACTTACGCAATCTTCGCGAGTTATATGTCAATTATTATCATTGATTAACTTAATCAACATTAATTAGAATTCGGAAATCCTAGCAATTACATCACTCACCCCTTAAGAAAAAGTTCCGTCCTGAAACTTGAACAATTCCCAAATCCTCTCGGACCCATACGCCGAGGTATATACACTCTCTCTATCGGTGGTATCACATCTCCATTCAAACGTATCAACCTATAACACTCTGTAACTTCAAAAAACAACATGGAGGAATCACCAACTCCAGCAACAAGATCATAACGCTATCCAAAGGCATAGAAGAAATATCATCTCTAGCCAACTACTAACCACGTCACAAGGCATGGAGGAAAGCCGTCTCCAGCCAATCGTACTCGTAACACAACTATGTGGATGAAAACCGTATCCACTTACACTATGTCCATCAATAATAGCATGGAGGAAAGAACCATCTCCAGTTAATCCTAAACATATTACAATAGCATGGAGGAAAGAACCATCTCCAGCTATACCTATATCGTGCTAGCAAACAAGATCTAACAGATTAGATGCACATATCAAAGCTAGCACGAAAACACACCATATCACATAAGCACATAGCATACAAGCTCTCACCAAAAAGGCACTAAGCTCTACTCGTGGATCCTACGGGTGCCTCTAACTCCGCATAGAACTCTGGATAGTTCCTTTGGATACTATCCTCTGTCACCCAGGTAGCCTCCTCCGGTCCTCGTCTGGACCACTGTATCCTCATCATAGGATTATCCATCGAATGCAGGCGTCTCACACCTCTCTTTCTAGAACTACAAAAGGTTGTTCTGCAAAAGTGTGGTCCGGCTCAACCACTAGATCATCATAACTCACAATGTGCCTCAGGTCTGGTATGTACTCCCTCAGCTAAGACACATGAAACATTGGGTGAACACCCTCTAACTTTGGTGGCAAAACCAATATGTGCACTGCTCTCCCAACTCTATCCAGTATCTCAAATGGACTAATATATCGGAGACTCAACTTCCCATTTATGCCATAACGTCTGACGCCTCGCATCAGAGTTACTCTCAACCAGACATGAGCTCCTACCCTAAACTCTAGAGGTCGACGCCTCCTATCTGTATACAACTTCGGGCGACTTTGTGCAGCCAACATCATCTCTCTGATCAGCGTTACTCGAGCCATATCATCCTGAATCTGTTCTAGCGCTATCCCACTAGTACTGTTAGGCTCCTCCCAGCATAAAGGTGTATGACACCTATATCTACACAACGCCTCATAGGGGCATCCCTATAGATGCATACTAATGGTGGTGGTGGTGGGATAAGAACTCAACGAGTGGGAGATAAACAGATCGTCCATGTTCCCAATCCATCCCACAAGCTCACAACATGTCCTCTACGGTCTGAAGGGTTCTCTCAGACTGACCGTCTGTCTGAAGTAAAACTCAATCACGATATGTGGACGCGTTCCCCAAGCAGTCTGAATCTGCTATCAAAACCTCAAAGTAAACCGTCTACTACAATCATAGTCGATCGTCCTGGGTACACTTACGGAGTCCCACCATCTATCTAGTGTACTCCTTTGTTACTTCATTCACTGGCCACGTCTCTCTATAGAGATTGAATGTGTCGCCTTCGTAAATCTCTTACTAATAATCTGGATAACACCAAAACTCTTACTGGGTCTCAATCCCATCACAAGTCCACAGAAAAGTCCTCTCACTTCTACTACAGCATTGGTAGTGGATGAGCTCATCTCCAGGTCAGTAACACATTAACCTAATTTACAACTTCGTGGTACCTCTTATTTATAGATGGATGTACTAAAGAAGGTGTACTATGAGTGTACTGAAATCTTCTCCACTCGACTCCACATAAGCGGTTATACTGACGTAGTTGTGGCGCGTCATACTCCTTATGTTCCACTAAAGAACTGTGGTGCCTCGCCATGAGGCATCCTTCCATCATGTTCCCTCAAGGTCGGGCAAGTCCCCTATTTTGTTAGACCTCATCCAACAAACCAAGTAAAATCCCTAAACATGAAACTAACGTCCTTATCAGCAGTTGTAGGTCCAACTCAAACCAAGCTAGATCATTTTGAAACCGAGACTGTACAACAATTCTAACAATCGCCTTCTCTCGAAGCGTCTTCTTATTCAAGGCATCAATGACCACATTCTCCCTGCCACAATGGTACAAATCTCAAGGTCAGCGTCCTTGATCAACTTAAACCATCGACGCTGGCAGTTATTCAACCTTTATTGCATAAAAATATGCTTCAACCTCCTATGATCTGTGAAACTTTGACACGAAATGTCACACATGTATTGCCTTCAAATCTTGGAACTTGAACTACCACCACTAACTCGAAATCATTAGTCGGGCAGTTCTCCTCATACGTTCTCAACACCGTAGTCACGTGATTCCCAAAATCTTCTGATTATCACCGAATAGAAACAGAGGTCAAATGCTTCCTCTACTCTTCAGAGCTTCGACATACTACTTCAACCACACAATTATGGTGGTCTTCCTCAGAAGACTCGTAAATAGATGCACAATCACATAGAATCCTTCCTCAAAGCGTTGGTAGCAATCGGCTGGGTCGAGAACTACGCATTCTCTTAACGTTCATCAGTATCATCCATAAGACTTCATACTTACTCCTCGTCACATCAATCATGATCCTACTGGCGGAACAACATGACCATGAAGGTTACTTCTGGCATCTCAATTCACATTTAGGGAGCATAACTGGCTTCTATCCCTCGGAATCTGCAAAACCGTCCTCAAATAACCGGTACGTTCCTCTCCGTTGTGAGAGTACACCAAACGTCATCAATAAGGTCTACCACCAACTGATCAAGGAAGTAGATGAAGACATTATTCATCAACTCCTATAACGACTACTAGGACGTTCCTCAACTCAGATGACAGCACTACAACTCGTAATGTCCATAACGGGTATGGAATGATGTCCTATGCCCACACTGCTCTCTTATCCTTAGCTGATGATATCCTAAGCATATGGAAATCTTAAAAACACAATTGCTTCTCTTAGTTGATCCAACAAGTCGTCCATACGTAGCAATGAACGTGTTAGGGCGAACGGAGCCCGTCTCAAACCACTCTTCAAATTGCTTCTTCAATTTCTAACAACTCAACAAGCTATATACTTCATAGGCCTTCTCCAAACCAATCTCATACCATACTTCAACACAATATCAAAGTCCTCATTCCGCTGAGGCGATAGATTAGACGGTTCAGTAACACGTCTATAAGATCATATACCACTGGAATACTCTTCAACGTGGAACTATCTCTTTCCTTCATGGCACAACATTAAAAAAAACATCACCCTTTGGTGTTATCAACCTCGCTGCTCATACGGCACTAAAGACAACTCACCTCCTCAAAGGTCATAACCTCGGAAAACCTCTACTTAGTCGATCTCAGTAGAGACTATAATAGTCCTCCTACTACTATCTAAACCAACATGATATCTATTCGTCCACAACACACATAAAGACCTTCTCGTGCACCTAAGGCATGACAAAGAAGTCTTCAAGCCATACACAAGTCCCCGAACAAAGGGAACAACCACATATCTCGCGGGTACCTAAGACCCGTAACTCGTAATCCTATAAAGGAAGATCTATCTTCTACTGTATCCACAGTTAACTATTAACACATGCATCGAAAGACAAGACGTGCATACACTCACAACAACAAAACTCCACTAGGTAAACCATTAACAAGAATGGTAACTGTAACAGCTAACGCCCGAAGCTCTACTGCATATCATTACTCAATCTCATACCTATGCTCCTCAGGTATCACTGATGTCATCGCCATAGCCTCCACTTCCACTCTTTCTGCATCGGAAAGAGGAAGGTCTTGATGAGAAGAAACACTACCTTACTGACAAAAAGGGGCCAGATGGCCTAGTTCACCACAGGTGAAGCAAGCTATCGGTGCCATGGGGCACTCAGAACGCACATGATCTGGATAACCACAGTTGAGACATATACGTCTCATCTATGCCACTAGTACGGGTGGCTCCTCTGCACTGCCCAGCTCAAAGGCTCTACCTTGAGCTCTTCTAGTATCCGTGGTACTCCTACCACAACCCTTACCTCTACTCAGCCTGGGAACGGATTCTTGAGTAGGCGAATGATCTAGGATTCTCTTCCGCCCCTGCGTCTGCTGTTGAGGTGTCTTCTGACCACCTCTCGTCGCACTAGTAGAAATAAAACCCTGTCGTGATGCCACTCCGGTTTGCTTACAAAAATAGCTCTATGACCCTGTCTACCACAAGTAAAGCAAGTCACTGGCGATCTTGGACACTGTGGTCGTACATGTCCAGGATTCCCACAATTGTAATAAGTCCTCGTTTCACCAGAAGTCCGTGTGAACGAGAAGTAATCAAACGTCCACAAGTCGGGCTCGGTTTGCAACCTAGATATCCAACCTCATCCTTCACTGATTCAACCCGTTGTTTCTTCTCTAATCCAGAAACTTCAATCGATCTCACAAATGTTGGTAAATCCGATGTAGATCTACCCGCTATCACCACCTCATATACTTGCTACATATACTCTTGAAACTCGAATCTACTCATGGAGACACGATCAGCCTCCTCAAACTCGTTCTCTGCCATAGGTAACACAACAGCGGATACTCGTCCCACTACAGATACTACTCTAGTATGAGCCATCTGTAGAATATACGCTCCTAACTTATAAGGCTATATATATATGCCATATGTATCGATAGAGTATAGATCCTATGAGAACACCCCCTAACGTGAGAACATGAGAACAGATTCATAATTATTATTAGTTTTGTTACGAATGTGTCATATCGTTTAATGTATTATTCGTAGTTATTGTTGGTTGAGTGGATTATTCATAGTTATTGTTGGATTCCTAATTATTATTATTCGTAGTTATTATTATTTTTGATATCTACTTTAAATCTCAACCCTTAATACTCACATCCAATGGTGTACGATTGTTCTCATGTTCTCACGTTAGGGGGTGTTCTCATGGGAACCACACCCTGTATCGATATATATATATATATAGAATACTCATTATTACATGCATACACATCAGCACATAAAAGATATCTTTATATATATATATATATATATATATATATATATATATATATATATATATATATATATATCTATACTATCGAGATCCTCAGATGGGTGACGACTTCTATACATACTATCCCAAAACACATGTACTCGCTTTAAAACCAAAATCCTTTAAAAAGTCACACCCCATGTGGGTTTTGTTTATTTATCCACTCTAACTTTATTGCAGATAGTAAGTGCCATTGTTGTCAACCTAAGGCTCTGATACCAACTCTGTAGCACCAAAAATCCACGGGACTTGGAGTGTCACATTGAGCTAGGATCTCACAATGGATCCTGACCCTAGCTTGACAACAAGTTCACTGGATCTTACAACAAGGCACAGGTAGATTAAAACCAAATATATAAAAGATGTATATGATACATCAAAAGAGTTTAAAAACTCAAAGCCGAGTACAAAACATCAAACCATAACATCTGGTACAAAAGAACCCATATCCCGCGCATCCTAATGTACAAAAGTCCTCGGCTAGCCAAACCATCTGTCTCACCCTGCAGTCTTCCTAACCCGCAGATCATCTACAACACGGTATGAAACCGTTAGCTACAGCAATGAAAAGCATGAAGGTAATAGCACAACCACACATCAACATCTCATACATGCAATGCCACACACATTCATTTAATATCTTTCATTACGTTATTCCATTACTAATTCAACATCTTTTGTAACACGAGGAACCTAAAGAACCTCATCCCTTTCCTCGTTAACACAAGGGTTTGCATTGGGGGTGATCATCACTCGTCCCCCCTGTGTTACTGGCTTCCAGGCACCTCCTCCTAACCAGCAAGCGAAGACCGGTGGTTACCGCCAGTTATAATACACTTGGGCCAAATCAATGTAATAAATGGTCATCCTAGTCCGGTTTAGGTTATAAATGCACAATCATATGAACATACACAACCATCACAATCATACAATCCACAACTGCACGCTGAGTAAGTCCTATCGACTTACCTGATATACTCGTAACCTGTACCACATCACAGCTTCCCCTTGGGGAAGTAATCAACGCCTGCAATAGCAAGGCACACACAATCACATACTGCAAAGGTTAGGAGACTCGTCCCACTAACCACAACCAACCTATATCTCAAATATTAACCTCAGATCCTCAACACATTCATAAATGCCTAAAGCATATCCTCAACATAACATCTCATCATACTCGTACACATACTAAACCTTAAAGCCATAACCGATATCCATAACATCATCATGATCCTCAACTCATTCTGACACCTAGCATGCATCTAATCAGTATTCCTCAATCTCAAATTTAATCCTAATTTAATTAATTAACCTTTAATTAATTAATTAAATTTCACCAGAATAAAGTGTTGCCTGCAAGCCATTTCTAAACCCACTTGTCATCAGATTTCATCATACAAACAACCCATAAACACCAGAATAATATAATGATCATAATGGAATTTCTAATTATCCATTTTGAAAAGCTTAAGGTCAATTTAGGCCAAATCGTAGTACGGAAATCGAATAATTTCATAACTTATTCGTTACTAACCCAATTGATGATTTGAAAGAAAATTTGGAATCACAACGACGCAGCTTACGCATGTACAACATCAAATTCACCGGAATCTGAGCGACGGAACTTTCCTGGTGGCATATATGCTCGACCAGGTCCTTATCTGCTCGGAAATGCAGAACCTTGGTACCGATATGAAGAGAATGAAGAGAGGAATCTAGAAACTCAAACGGAATTGAAATCGGATTAGAAACGGAGAGTAGATATGAGTTTAAAGTTTGAGAGAAATCAGAGCCCTTACGAGGAAACGTGAAAGGAAATGAACTAATAAACAATTTTTCGCTATTTATAGTGAAGTCGATAATTATCCAATAGCGATGTCGATAATTATCCTTTAACCGATCCAATGGCGGGTTGAACCCCCTTCTCCAAATTTCTCGAAATTGGAACAATAAATCTAGAATATTGTAGGGGTAATTATTCCACAATTGCCTCAGAAAACGTGTATTCCTAAGCCGTCTTTCGTAGCCGTTAAGAAATGAAATAGCGACTCTTTTGGCCGTTTTGCATTTCCATGTTATTTCATATCTAGGACATGTACTGTAACACCCCAAATTCTGAGAACTCGGGGAGCTACTGGTTAGGACCTCAGAATGTGTCCCGACCATAGTTTGACAACAATTTTACTTGGATCTTACAACAAGGCACAAAAGTATTTAAAATATTTTAAAACTGTAAACAATATATACATGGAGAATATTTATCAGCCTTACAAGAAAAGATACTAAAACGACGCATATGAAGAACATAAGACATCCCCGTCCCCAACTAAAAGAGTATGTGGACCCGGCTGACCATTTCCTCCGGATCTCTCTACAACTGTCTTAACCTGCAAGGCATCTACAAGCGGTATAAAACCGTTAGCTAACATTCTATGCATAAGTATAAAGGTAAAAGCACAAACACACAACATACACAATCAACATGCAACACTCAATCCTTTTATTATCTTTAATTAGGTGATAGGTTATTACTAATGATACTTATTTTGTGACACGAGGGATTCCCAAACCTCACCCCTGTCCCCGTTTACCAACGCGTAATGGTACTAATGCATCTGACCGTCTACCTGACTAGGCTGGTCGCAGGGAACCTCCTAGACTCTCGCAAGAGCTAGGCAGATGATGTCACGACCTGTTATCATACACTTGGGTCAATTACGTAAATAATAAAGTCGGCCTAATCCGGTTTTGTTATTTATTATAACTAACAAACACCACTCATACACCTTACACTCATACAAGAAGCCAACTAAGTAAGTCCGTGGACTTACCAGTCTCCAAGAGCAACGGACTAGCACACTCTCAAGTTCCCCTCGGGAAATGTAGAACGCCTGTTCAAGACAAGGCAAACGAATCAAACAACGCTCCAGTCAACTAGAAGTCCTTAGACTTCTAGGCTCAACATCCTCACAAGAATATAAACGCATAAGATTGATCGACACTTAAAGCCTAACACAACTCTTCTAAACTAAACTATACTTATACCCAATTTCGGAGTATCCTAAATCTGGATTAACCCAACGGACCGCTCTCCACTTTTACTACATGCTCCTATACATTTCCATCAACAACATATCCAAAATCATGTCCAACTGAGGTCAATAACCCCTCCAAATCTACTTCACAAAACTGCATCACAAGCAGTTTTTCTAACACTTCGAATATTTCGGCAACCATCCAGAACACTGCTTACAGCCTTGACTTTGAAAAATCATAATTCCTAAACCTCTCGATAGAATCCTCTCAAATATTCATATATTCTACTATGAAGTCTTATCTATGATATATCCAAAATTTCATGTCTAACCGAGAAATATAACCCAATTAAACCGATATCACAAAACTGGATCACAAGAAGTTTTAGACAACATTCAACATAACCTATAAACTGCTCAAGGTCTCTACTTTGGGACGCCATAACTCTTAAACTGCAACTCGGATTCCTCTCAAATTTCAGTATGTTCTACTATGAAGTACCAACTATAAAATATCCAAAAATCAGAAATAAAGGAGTCGTCTAACTTATCCAAATCTGGATCACAAAACTAGCAGTTTTTCCAACACTTAAGAAATTTCAGCACAACAAAAAAAAACTGTTTACGACCCAATCTTCGAAAATTCATAAATCCTAAACCACTCGCTGGATTGATCCCAAATTTTGATATGTTCTACTATAAAATCTTATCTATAAGATATCCAAAAATCAGCAGTAAAGGAGATCACAATCTTATTCAAAACAATCTCACAAAACTGCATCACATGCTATTTTTCTCAACATTCAGCATCCTAATAAAAACAGCATGAGGAGTCAACTTTGCAACGTCGAAACTCTCAAACCGCAACTCCGCTTCTTCCCAATTTTTAGCATGATCTACTATGTACTACTGACTACAATATATCCAAAATTCAGCAAGAAAGGAGGTGTCTAACATACCCTAATATGGACTCGAAAAAGCCTGCTTGTCACTTCATTCCCAGTCAACAACCCGGAATCCTTCTCGCTACTGCTGTGTTTCTGTACAAGGTTTGCAAGTATTCATCAGCCCTAGAGTATATCAAGGAAGACAAGGAGAGGGAGGACCATCCTTACTGAGTCACATACTCGATTGTAGAGGAGAGCGGCGCTTGTGTAGAGGGGAGAAGATCTAGTCCCAAGCATCCAACAGTCCCGGTGGTTGTGTACAAAGGCGAGCAGATCAGGACTCCCGCCTGAGCTGTGGCTGCGCAGAAGGCTCCAAGGTTGGGTTCTTCGACAGGCTGCACAAAGGGTCGCTGAGGCATGGCGGTAGAGTGGGTTAGACGAGGACAGCAAGGTAGGGAGAGGGAGGGTCGACGGTTTGCAGCATCTTCAGGGCTGTTGTACGTCATTGGCCAGCACACAAGAGAGGAGTACTTTGGGCCACGTCTAGCTGGGCCTCCTGGGCTGCTCCGATTCATGCAGACAAGTGACAAGCAAAGGGCTTTCATTTAAATCCAACAAGAAACATGGGCTGAAAATAAGGTGAGAATAAGTGGGTTGAAAGTTTGTCAAGACTTGTCAAAAACTTGTCATGGCTTTGTCAGGCCCATGCATGACTTCGTCACAGAGTTGTCGGGCTTCGTCATGACCTCGTCTCAGCTCTGTCATGGTCTCGTCACAGCTTTGTCACACTCTCGTCTCATCCTTGTCATGATCTCGTCTAAAGTTGTCGTTTAGGATTAATGATAAGTATTAGGGTTTGATATAATTCTATCATTTTATGTGAATTAAATTCTACATAAAATGATAAAATTTGTGAAGAAAGAAATACTAGATAGAATGGAAACCGTCAACGGCTCGAAGTCCGAATTGATTCGGAATTAAACGGAATAAAAAAATTCCGGATATTACATCAGTACCCCCTTAAAATATGTTTCGTCCCGAAACTTAGAACAAGGTTCCTAATTAAACTACTTCCATAAATAAACTGGTATGTCCTAGTCTCACTAAATTTTTATTCATTTCCTAAACTTCCATAAATAAAGTGGTATGTTGATAGGTGATGCAATCACTATCATTTAGGGTAGTTTTTAGAGTCTTTTTATTGCATTAGTGTCGGGTTGTGCTACTAACTCCTTGATCCAGAAGAAGAAGATCAAAAGAAGCTAAGGAAGGAGTTAGTTATAAGCACTTAGGAGTAAAAAGATCGATCAAGAAGCAAAGTTTCTGTTGCTCCACCGCCCCCGCGGGCCCTTGCAGCCGCCCCTGCAGCGACTTGCATTGACGAGACGAAGACCAGCTCCCCTGCGCCCCCCACTGCGCCCTGCTTGCGCCTCGCCTTGGGAGCTAGAAGATGAAGCGTCTATGTCACCGCCCCTGCGCTGGCCTTAAGGCGCCCCTGCGCCTTGACATCAGAAACGTAAGGAAGGCGAAAGGTCAGACGTTGAAGTGCATTAAAGATCCGTCCCAATGGAGTTGTGTTGCCGCCCCAGCAGTTCTGAAGAAGATCAACTGATTCTGCCTAAACGGCCCCTACCGGTCCTGAAGGTTGCCGCTGCGGTTTAACGCCAGAAGCTTTACTCCGGCTGTTTACACCACCTTTATGGCATTAAAGGTGGCTGTTTTAGGCCGGCTATTTACTCCTAATTAAGTGTCTTTAGTAGTAAAATAGTCCATGGCTGATTGCTATAATTATCCATGCTTTTCCTCACAAAATCCATTTTAGACTTGAGTTTTCCATTTTAATGAGTTGCTAACTCCCTTGCTACATTCGGTTGGTTTGAAGTTGCTTTGTTGCTTTGGTTGTAAGTTCTCTTAATATAAGTTTTTATACAGTAATGCTTTGTGTTTCCTTGATCTCCATTGTTTAATTGCATGTTAACTATTACTTGAGATTGATCACCTTAGGTTCTAAAGTGCATGTGAACAACTAGGATTAATAGGTTCCGGGTTCGGGTCTTTAATCTAGTAGTAACTTTAAGTGATAACGGGTTGTAATTACTTAAAGAAAAGGAACACAAATATAAAGATAAGTTTAACGGTTTTAATCTCTCTTTATATCCCTTATTCTTTGTTTGAATGCTAACTTGTTAATTGTTCTTGTAGGTTTACGGAACTTTAATAGGTTAAGTTGTGTTGATGCCGGTTGGCTCAACACATATGTATGATCGAGACGGGAGATTACTTAAAAAACTTATAAAAGGAATGTACCAAAGTAGCAATTGCATGCTTAGAATCAACCTAGTGTAGATTCACCCATTATTGTATTACTTGTCGCATTAATCGTTTTCATAAGTTTTTGTGCATCAATTCAACCAAACCCCCCCCCTTTGTGTCACTTGTCATTATAATCGATAATTGCATCTAAAGCACCTTAACTCTCTTGGGTTCGACCCTTACTTAATCACTATACTTGTTCTTAGTGCTAAGTCGGGATTTACTTTTGATTGGGTATAGACGACCATAGAAATACCTTCGGTCAAAGTTTGGCGCCATTGCCGGTGAGTTTTTGTGTTTTATTGTTATTATTGACTATTGGTTTGAACCATTTTTATGGTTCAAACCCGTGCTACTAATTCCGGCTTTGCTTCTTTTGATCCAAAAATTGAGAGGACACACATCCGGCAACGAAGACAACAACAACTACAACAAGAGTTGGCTGACCTTACTCTTCGTCAACTTACGCAGCCCACTTTGGCTCAAAACCCTCTTGCGGTCACTATACCAGCACTAGGGGAAGGAGTCAACTTTGAGCTCAAACCGGGCCTCATTCACTTACTTCCATCCTTCCATGGGCTAAGTGGTGAAGACCCCATCAAGCACCTTGGGAAGTTCCACACCGTTTGTATGAGCATGAAGCCGGCCAACATTACCGAAGAACAGATCAAGATGAGGGCATTCGGCTTCACACTCAATGATTCGGCGGATGATTGGTATTACCACCTTCCATCCGGGAGCATTGACACTTGGGAGAACCTTCATAAAGCGTTCTTGGAGAAATACTTTCTAGCTAAAAAGGTCAATAGCTTGAAGAAAACTATAAGCAACATCGAGCAAGAGGCAACCGAAACCCTCTACGAGTATTTCGAATGGTTTGCACGCCTCCGATCCAACTGTCCTTTCCACGGATATTCAACTCAAGATCTAGTCTTGTACTTGTACAATGGCTTGCTAGACAATGAAAGGAGGATCGTCGATGCGGCTTACGGAGGTAATATTCTTAACTCTACTCCTGACCTTGCTTTGTAAAAGATACAGGAACTAGCAAAAGGAACTCGGAACTTTGGAAGGACCCCGGCTAAGAAAGGAGTTCATGCCGTGAGTTCCGGGAAGAGCGAGATTTCCACCGAGCTGGCAGAATTGAAGGAAATGGTGAAGAGGCTAACACTTACGGGAACACCGCAACAACTCAAGGCTTGTGGAGTTTGTGCTGACCCATATCATCCAACGGACATGTGTCCACAAGTTCAAAACGATGATGCTGAATTTAACGCAATGGGTTATGGACAACCACAGCAGCAAAGACCTAGGAACGATCCTTATGCACAAAATTTCATGCCAAATTGGCGTGACCAACAAAATTTTCATTGAAGGGATCAACAAAACCAACAACAGCAGCCCCGCCAAGGTAAGTATCACTCAACTAAAGATAGGTGCAGGTTTTGACTAAACACTTTCCTACTCATGTCCAAACAACATAATCAAGCATCAAGAACCTTGAGAAGCAGGTTGGTAAAATGGCGGAAGCTATTTCAAGGACCGAATCAAAGCTTTCCTGGGGTTTGCCTTCCCAGATGTTTATAAACCCCAAGGAGAATATTAGTGCCCTAACATTAAGGAGCAGGAAGCAAATTCGACAAGAATCAACAAAAGAGCCACAAAGCGAACCCTTTGTTGTCATTTCCGCACCCACAGCCGCCCCTGCGGCTGCAGCTGCACCGAGCCCTGCAAGAAGGACGCCCCTGCGGCTGGCTGCTCCCGCCCCTGCGGTGACAACCCCTGAGCCGCTCCTGCGCCTTCAAGCTGACGCCCCTACGGAAAACCCAACAGAAGGTCCTGCTGAAAAGGATACTTACGTCTGGCCTAACTTTCCGCCGCTGTACTCCGAAAAGCCACCGGCTCCTTTTCCTGAAGCATTAAAGGAGCGAAGAATCATAGATGACAAGGACCTTTTTGAGAGTTTCTCTAAATGCGAGGTAAACATTCCTCTCCTTAAACTGGTGAAAAGCATCCCTAAGTATGCTCGTTTTTTGAAGGAACTTTGCACTATCAAGTGAAATCAAAAGCTAAATGGGAAACAGAAAGTGCAAGTGAGTGAGCATGTGTCGGCAGTTTTCCAACGGAGAATGCCCAAGAAATGCAGCGATCCGGGCATGGTAAGCATTCCTTGTGTTATAGGGGAAACCCGCTTTGATAAAGCAATGCTTGATCTCGGTGCTTCTATTAATATCTTGCCATATTCAATTTACAAATCACTTGGCCTTGGGCCACTAATAGTAACTAGGATTGTAGTACAACTTGCTGATAGATCTAATGTGTACCCGAAAGGGATAATTGAAGATGTATTAGTAATGGTAGACAACCTAATTTTTCTTGCTGATTTCTTTGTAATGGATATGGAAAATGACTCGCATGCTGCACCCATTCTGTTAGGTAGGCTATTTCTAAAAACGGCTAGGACTAAAATTGACTATGTTAGTGGTAAATTGCCCATGGAGTTTGATGGAGAAGTAGTGGAATTTGACATCTATGATGCAATGAGATTTCCTAGCGATGATAATTCTCTATGGGCTATTGACATTGTTGAACCTTTTGTGCAAGATGTTTTTGATAACTCTGACATGGATGAATTGAGAAATGTGATTGCGCATGACATGGATGGTTTCAAATCAGATTATGTGTTAACATCTAGCATGCAAGAGGTCCTAGTCCATTTAGATGGGCATAAAAGGCTACCTATCTCCAATTTGGCCATTGGACCCACTTTACTAACCCCAAGCGAAAAGCTTGTTCCATCCATAGTGCAGGCACCGGAATTAGAATTGAAGGATCTTCCGTCACACCTCAAGTATGTTTTCCTTGGAGCACACAATACGTTGCCGGTGATCATCTCCAATAAGTTGACCACCGGACAAGAAGATAAGTTGGTTAACGTACTAAAGGAGCACAAGATGGCCCTCGGATGGACCATTGTGGGCATCAAGGGGAAAATTCCTTCCACTTGCATGCATAGGATTTTACTTGAGGACGAAGCCAAGCCCTCTAGGCAAACTCAAAGGAGGTTGAACCCACCAATGATGGATGTGGTCAAAAAGGAAGTGTTGAAACTCCTCCAAGCGAACATGATCTTTCCTATCTCGGATAGCACTTGGGTTAGTCCAACCCAAGTAGTTCCAAATAAGGGAGGTATTACCTTGGTAGAAAATCAACATGGAGAGATGGTCCCAAGCAAAACACAAACTGGATGGAGAGTTTGCATTGACTACCGCAAGCTCAATAAGGTAACACGAAAAGACCATTTCCCTCTACCTTTTATTGATCAAATGTTGGGACGTCCTGCAGGTCATAAATACTACTGTTTCATGGATGGATATTCGGTCTATTTCTAAATAGCCATCGCACCAGAAGATCAGGAGAAAACGACGTTCACTTGCCCATTTGGCACTTTTGCATATCACATAATGCCCTTTGGACTTTGCAATGCACCGGGCACTTTCCAACGGTGCATGATAAGTATTTTCTCCGAATACATAGAAAATTTCATTGAAGTCTTCATGGATAATTTTACCGTCCATGGAGACAGTTTTGAAGCATGTTTAGGGCATTTAAAACTTGTTCTTGAAAAATGTGTTGAAACCAACTTAGTTCTTAATTTAGAAAAATGTCATTTCATGGTCGAACAAGGAATTGTGCTAGGACATGTAATATCCTCAAAAGGGATAGAGGTAGATAAGACAAAGGTTGATATTATTCAAAATTTACCTTATCCTACTAATGTTCGGTAAATCCGATCTTTTCTTGGTCATGCAGGCTTAAACTGAAGGTTCATCAAAGACTTCTCAAAGATCTCAGCTCCCCTGTGTGAACTGCTCAAGAAAGATGTAACCTTCATAGTGGATGAGGATTGCAAGAAGGCTTTCGACACTCTGAAGTCATGTCTCACCACCGCTCCGATCATCCGTTCTCCGGATTGGGAGAAACCTTTTGAAATCATGTGTGACGCCAGTGACTACGCTGTTGGAGTTTGCTTAGGACAAAAAGACGGAAGGACCTCTCATGTGATCCATTATGCGTCTATGACACTAAATGGAGGACAAAGGAATTACTCCACCACCGAGAAGGAGATGTTGGCGGTAGTTTTTGCCCTTGAGAAGTTCAGGCAATACTTACTTGGGGTAAAGGTAATTATTTTCACTGACCATGCAGCCCTTAGGTACCTCATGGCAAAGAAGGAGGCGAAACCACGATTAATCCGTTGGGTGCTCCTTCTAAGCGAATTTAACCTAGAAATAAGGGACAAAAAGGGAGTTGAGAACCTGGTGGCAGATCATTTGAGCACACTAGTGCATGAGGAGGAGGAACCAGGAAAAGAAAGAGTAATAGCCGGAAGCTTTCCGGACGATACATTCTACACAACTCTCTGTTGTGTAACCACCCCCGCGCCTCACACCAGCCGCCCCTGTGGCTCTGTCTAGGCGCCCCTGCGGAATTGTCGACAGAGGTTTGTCTTAAGCTTCAATCTTTTAAGCCTTGGTTTGCTGACATTGTGAACTTCATTGTTAGGAAGGAGTATCCTCCAGACTTCACCAAGGGACAACGAGAGAAAGTCAAAGCTGAAGCTCGACACTACGTTTGGGACGATCCTTACCTTTGGAAGTATTGTAGTAACCAAGTGATCCGGCGTTGCATTCCGGACAATGAGGTACAATCCGTCCTAACTTTCTGTCATTCTGAAGCATGTGGGGGACACTTTGGAGCAAACAAAACTGCAAGAAAAGTTTTTGATGCCGGTTTCTTTTGGCCACACATTTTTCGAGACGCTTTTGCGTTTTGTAAAGTGTGTGATAGATGCCAAAGGGTGGGAAATCTTTCAAGGAGACATGAAATGCGCCAAACCTCTCTTATATTTTGTGAAATATTTGACGTTTGGGGAATTGATTTCATGGGGCCATTTCCTACGTCATTCGGGAACACATATATTTTGCTTGCGGTGGACTATGTTTCCAAGTGGGTGGAAGCAAAGGCCACCAAAACTGATGATTCAAAAGTGGTTGCAGCATTTCTTAAGGAAAATATCTTTGCTAGATTTGGAATTCCGAAAGCCTTAATCAGCGATAGGGGTACCCATTTCTGCAACAAGACGATCACGACACTCTTTAAGAAGTACCATGTTCACCAACGAGTATCAACAGCCTATCATCCTCAAACAAACGGCCAAGCGGAGGTATCCAACCGGGAAATAAAGACCATCCTTGACAAGACGGTTTCTCCCGGGTGGAAGGATTGGAGTGCGAGGCTAAATGACGCCCTATGGGCATATCGGACAGCCTACAAAACTCCCATAGGAATGTCTCCTTTTATGCTCGTGTTTGGGAAAGCTTGCCACCTACCGGTGGAGTTAGAGTACAAGGCTTGGTGGGCGGTAGAGAAGTGCAACATGAACATAGAAGAAGTGGGAGAATTCCAGAAGCTCCAATTGCAAGAGTTGGAGGAACTAAGGTTGGATGCATATGACCATGCTACAATATACAAAGAAAAGACCAAAGCATAGCATGACCGGAACATCCTATGGAAGGACTTCAAGGTAGGTAATAAGGTACTTCTCTTTCAATTCCGTTTGAAACTCTTTGCAGGTAAGCTGCGTTCAAGATGGACAAGGCCGTTCATAGTAGCCGAAGTATACCCTCACGGGGCTGTGGATCTCTATGACCCACAGACGCACAAGGTGTTTAAGGTGAACGGCCAAAGGCTAAAGCTTTACCTTGAAGGAGTCAAGGACGATCCGATTGACGAGATTATACTAGAGGAGGCACAAAAGTAGAGATCTTACGTCGAACCAACGACGTAAAACAAAGGCGTTTCTCGGGAGGCAACCCGAAGGAATAAGAAGGGGATTTTCTGTCAACAAACCCGCCCCTGCGGTTTGATACACCGCCCCTGCGGCGACACTCAGGCTAGCACCGCCCCCGGCGCTTGGCTTGCGCCTGCAACACGCCGGTCACCGCCCCAACGGTGACATCCCCACAACTCTGAGGCGGCCACCCTTGACACAAATTTCCCAGCGCCACCCCCGGCGCTGGCCTACGTACTCCTCTCCCTTGTCGCTGCCCCTGCGGTTTCCAACCCCCGCCCCTGCGGGTTTACCCAAAAAAGAAAAAAATAGGATCTCGAAAAAAACACCTATATCTACCACGCACCACCCACCAACCCTCCTCACCAAACAAAACCACAACTCCTCGCACTCTCTCTCTCTAAGATGCGAACGCCCCTGCGCCTCAGAGCAACCACCCAACCACCCTCTCCGACGCCCCTGCGCCACCAACACCAAGGACGCACACCCCCAACGCCCTTGTGCCACCAACCCTCATGCCAAAGGCCACCTCCCTTCAATTGCAACGATTCTCCACTCCTGCGCCACCTTCAAATTCGCCTGCACCAACGAACCAACCACCGGAGCCACTCCAAGGCGCCACCACCTTCGAAGCATTCGAAAAATCGCCTTCTGCTGTTCTCCAACACCTGCGCCTGCAAGCATCCGCCCCTGCGCCTCACCGCCCCTGCGCCTGCACAACCGCTCCTGCGGAAAAACCAACAAAAAGGTCGATTCTCTTCTTTTTTCCAAAAGTTTACTAATCCTTTGCTCGAATCTTTGCAAGAATGGAAGCCCCAAGGAAATACAAGATGACCCAAACAGAAAAGGACCATTATCGGATTTTGCAGGATCGATTTGTGTATGCAACTCGTTTTCTACATAATCCGACCTTGGAGAAACTAGGCATGCTAGAGAGCCTGCAAACGTTTTTGGCGAATGCTGGGCTCGGAGACTTCATCCAAAAGAGTGCTCCGACATATCCGGAGCTCAGCAGATAGTATATCTCCACTTTCACAATGGAGAAGGAAGACCACATGTGTACCGGCCTCACCTTCAAGTTCAACAAGGTGAAGTACACTCTCGACTACACCGATCTATAGGAAGCTTTTGGGGTGACTCTAAACCCCTCCGAGAGCTGGTGGGATCCAGTCCCGGCCCCAGACTTGTGCGAGTTCTGGCAAGCAGCTACCGGGTCGGAGTTCCATGCTAGGGGTGAGTACTCCAACAAACTCACTCACCCCAGTTTGAGGTTGATTTCCAAGATCCTCATGAGTGTCTTTTGTGGACACAAAGAGGAAAACAAGGTCGCTCTCAAGGACCTCTCACTACTCTACACCTGCCTTCCACATAGCGAGAAGGTGATGGATTGGCCCTCTCTTCCTCGCCGCTTTGAAGCGGATTAGGAGGAATGAGCCGAGGGATAGTGTCGGCGGTGGGGTGATCTCTTTGATCGCCTCACAAGTGATGGACCTGTCCGAGTTAGAGGATGGGATGGCCGCTCCTCTCTACACTGAGGGGATGCTTAGGAGGTGCAAGCTCCTCCGGAGGGACGGGAAGAACCTGTTTTGGATCTCCCTTGCAGATGGGAGCCACCTCACTTACCTCCCCCGACCTTTACCACTAGGGGGTGAGCTCTCCGAGCTCTAAATACCGGCAGATCCCTTCGTGCTGAGGAGGCCACTAGTGGCCATTGTGGAGACGCATGCCGCCAGCTCCAGCCGGGCCCATCAAGAGGAGCACCTGCCCGTCCCAAATGACGAGGAGATGCCCACAACGGCACCAGAGGAGGACCCGACCCTTGCGAGCAGTCCGACTACTAGCGGACTATGCTGTAGCAGCAGCAGAGCTGGCAGGACACCTTTGCCACCTCCATGACCTCACACTTCGACCAGAGGCAACAGGCATGGCAGGCAGCCCAGCAGCAACAGTTGGAGGCTCAGCAGCTGGCTTGGCAGGCCAATTTTGAGACCTCTTTTGGTCGCCGGATGACTGCCAGCAGGACCGCATAGATGATATCAACCAGCGGCAGGAGCACTTCTTCCGCCATTTCCCTTACCTGCCGGAGGAGGGTCCTAGTGGTTCATCCGGACCACCCTAGTAAGGGGTGCATTTCTTTCCCTTCTCCCACATTTATCTTTGACTCATTTCCACTTTGAGGACAAAGTGCACGTCAAGTATGGGGGAGGGATATATATCATTGCTTGTACAGTTTATTGTGTTGTTTTTTGCATTTGTTTTGCATTATTGAAAAAAAAGCCAAAGAAGTGAAAAAGGCATGAAAATCCTTGGATAAACCGAAAACCCGAAAGGGCGGTTTAGGTAAAAAGAAGGTAGTCCGACCAACCTTAGGTTGGTGAAAAATTGGACTTGAGGGATGTGAGTTGAAGTGAGAAAAGAAGAAGAGTGGCAAGGTGAAAACCCGAAAGGGCGCCTTGGCAAGACGAGCGACACCAAGTGTAGGTTTCCCTTCCGACGTTTTGGAAACATAAGAACGGGAGTCATAAGGAGGTTGTCCGGGTAGGCCACTCTTGGAGCGATAAGGATGGTATTATCTCTTTTTCTCACATTTCCTCTCTTTTCCTATCTTTCTTTCTTGGTTTTTCTCTTGTTTTCCATTATTTTTCTTTCTTTCCCTTGCTTCCTGAGACCTTGAGTCTAATGGTTGTCATTTATTTTACTCGGGACGAGTAAAAGGTCTAAGTATGGGGGAGTTTGATAGGTGATGGAATCACTATCATTTAGGCTAGTTTTTAGAGTCTTTTTATTGCATTAGTGTCATGTTATGCTACTAACTCCTTGATCCAGAAGAAGAAGATCAAAAGAAGCTAAGGAAGGAGTTATAAGCACTTAGGAGTAAAAAGATCGATCAAGAAGCAAAGTTTTTGTTGCTCCACCACCCCCGCGGACCCCTGCAGCCGCCCCTGCGGTGACTTGCATTGACGAGACGAAGACCAGCTTCCCTGCGCCCTCCACTGCGCCCTGCCTGCGCCTCGCCTTGGGAGCTGGAAGATGAAGCGTCTATGTCACCGCCCCTGCGCTGGCCTTAAGGCGCCCCTGCGCCTTGACATCAGAAACGTCAGGAAGGCGAAAGGTCAAACGTTGAATTGCATTAAAGATCCGCCCCAGCGGAGTTGTGTTGCCGCCCCAGCGGTTCTGAAGAAGATCAACCGATTCTGCCTAAACCGCCCCTGCGGGTCCTGAAGGCCGCCCTTGCGGTTTAACGCCAGAAGCTTTACTCCGGCTGTTTACACCACCTTTATGGCATTAAGTGTCTTTAGTAGTATAAATAGTCCATGGCTGATTGCTAAAATTATCCATGCTTTTCCTCACAAAATCCATCTTAGACTTGAGTTTTCCATTGTAATGAGTTGCTAACTCCCTTGCTACATTGGGTTGGTTTGAAGGTGCTTTGTTGTTTTGGTTGTAAGTTCTTTTAATACAAGATTTTATTCAGTAATGCTTTGTGTTTCCTTGATCTCCATTGTTTAATTGCATGTTAACTATTACTTGAGATTGATCACCTTAGGTTCTAAAGTGCATGTGAACAACTAGGATTAATAGGTTCCGGGTCCGGGTCTTTAATCTAGTAGTAACTTTAAGTAATAACGGGTTGTAATTACTTAAAGAAAAAAAACACAAATATAAAGATAAGTTTAACAGTTTTAATCTTCTCTTTATATCCCGTAGTCTTTGTTTGAATGCTAACTTGTTAATTGTTGTTGTAGGTTTACGGAACTTTAATAGGTTAAGTTGTGTTGATGCCGGTTGGCTCAACACATCTGTATGATCGAAACGGGAGATTACTTAAAAAACTTGTAAAAAGGAATGCACCAAAGTAGCAATTGCATGCTTAGAATCAACCTAGTGTAGATTCACCCATTATTATCTTACTTGTCGCATTAATCGTTTTCATAAGTTTTTGTACATCAATTCAACCCCCCCCCCTTGTGTCACTTGTCATTATAATCGATAATTGCATCTAAAGCACCTTAACTCTCTTGGGTTCGACCCTTACTTAATCACTATACTTGTTCTTCGTGCTAAGTCGGGATTTACTTTTGATTGGGTATAGACGACCATCGAAATACCTTCGGTCATATGTCCTACTTTCATAAAAAAAAAACTGGTCGTTACATCAGATCCCCCTTAAAATAAGTTTCGTCCCGAAACATAGGGTAAGACAATCCTGATCGGCCTTTAAGGCACCATATGGGTGTTTTTGATCACTACACAAAAGTCTCGTCGTTTCCACATCTAAGTTTCCTGCACATCAAGATTACCAAAAACACACCTCACTGACTAAACACTCTATCATGAAATAAACAAGCAGTCAAACAATATCACACATACAAGGTCAAGCCCTAACTCTTCACTCCCGAGGTTACAAGTATCGCTACATAGGTCTTTGAAATGTTACGTCTCTTCCGATCCCCAGTATCTTAGGTAGCCTTATCGGCTTTTTTCTTAAAACCACTGAATCTTAAATCTTTTCAAGTACTTAGGTCACAAGTGCCTGCTACCACGATATAGAGTGGTTACCGGATATCTCACCGGTATTATCTGGCTTAACTGTCTGATCCTCTAATATGATAACCTAACCCGTGTCTAGTAGGTATCTCTCCACTGAAATTCTCCAACTCGGTTCCTAAACTTAGTCTCCGTGGAGAACTGAAGCTACACCCTCCAATAGGGTGAGGAATACTAGCCCATCAGTCACTTTTACCGCTTTAAAACTTCCAATGGTTGCCTTACACAACTCACTTCCAGATTCTTTGATGACCCTACGGAAAATAATCTATTCAACTTCCTTCCCTTTGTTATGACCACTTGCTTCCGTCCTTCTAAAAAGGTTCAGACTACACAATCAGGTCCAAGGTCTTGGACATCCACCAACACTTACCAAGTGCTCAATGCTCTTCGTATCACGACCCACTTGGTCTTGTCTTTTAATATTACTCAGTCACCTTATTCCTCATGTAAGGAATCGTCACCTTTACCCTTTTCAAGTCTAACACTCGAGACAACTAAAATCAAATCTAGTGGTCATCCTCTTGGTTCACTTTGCATTGTTATATTATTTATAGATCTCTAATATATCGTTAGCTCTAACTTAGGCTTCCCACACATTACCCAAGATCTTAAGTGACATAGAATATGTCCCGAATGACGGTATTAGACA
Source organism: Fagopyrum homotropicum (assembly GCA_033239125.1). Classification (NCBI taxonomy): domain Eukaryota; kingdom Viridiplantae; phylum Streptophyta; class Magnoliopsida; order Caryophyllales; family Polygonaceae; genus Fagopyrum; species Fagopyrum homotropicum. Next base: position 67,915,746 of record BSWB01000003.1, read on the forward strand.
CAAAGTGATCTTAAGTGACATAGAATATGTCCCATCAGTCACTTTTACCGCTTAAAAACTTCCAATGGTTGCTTTACACAACCCACTTCCAGATTCTTTGATGACCCTACAGAAAATAATCTATTCAACTTCCTTCCCTTCGTTATGACCACTTGCTTCCGGCCTTTTAAAAAGGTTCTGACTACACAATCAGGTCCAAGGTCTTGGACATCCACCAACACTTACCAAGTGTTCAATGCTCTTCGTATCACGACCCACTTGGTCTTGTCTTTTAATATTACTCAGTCAGCTTATTCCTCATGTAAGGAATTGTCACCTTTACCCTTTTCAAGTCTAACACTCGAGACAACTAAAATCAAATCTAGTGGTCATCCTCTTTGTTCACTTGGCATTGTTATATTATTTATAGATTTCTAATATATCGTTAGCTCTAACCCAGGCTTCCCACGCATTACCCAAGATCTTAAGTGACATAGCATATGTCTCGAATAACGGTATTAGACACAAAGTGATCTTATATCACAGTTAATTGATAACAAATACTCGATAAATGCTAACACACCGTCAACATTGTACTCTTGTATCCTCCACTTTTATCGGACTAGTAATATCCCTCTAACTCAAAATGCAACTAGGCTCTGTTCCGACATAATGTTACACATAAAATCTACTCCGAGATTATGCTTTCTTTAAGCACGGTTACTAGGTTGCAAGTATGCTCTTGTCGCTTCTCTTTCTTATGTATCTTCGACTCAGGATGGTAGTTACTCACTTTGAGCTTTCTAGTGCAGGCCAAGCACAATATTTTTATTACATCATTAATTCTTTCCTAATCCATCCTGAAAACTCACTCTAGAGTATTCCATTAGTATAGAATTCCACACTACTTGTCTAGCAACATGTAACAAAGCCATCACTCTTCACTCGGATCCATAATAGGGTACCGGTCTCCTTCTATTACCTCTACATGCACATAAGTTTCCGTACAACATTTCCAGTCACTCACATAGCCTATCTCTAGTTTCTTTCAACTAGAATGCATTTCACCAACTATCACCATCTTAAACTCAACACGACATCCATCAATACCCTTGAGCTTCTTGCTTTGTGGGTTAGGACCCACCACGCTTCCGTTGCGCTACTCTGATTATCTTGTTGTCACTCATTAATCCTAAGGACCTTTTCTGTTAAGTATAAAATGATTGACCATAAAACTCTTTCTTCCAATTAGACCATGAGTCTTATACGGATGAAGTACCAAGTACCTTATTTACTTGGCTTAAGAAAATAAAACAACGATTGAAAAACAACTTCTTCCGTTTACTTTCTTAATTCTTCTACCACGGATCAAAAGTCCCTGACTTGACCGGAGTTTTATCTTAACTAGCCAAGAAGTAACCCTTAAAACGTTTCTCTTTATACCTTTAATTCATCCAAGAAGGTTGTTGTTGCCTACTTGAGGAAATGCTCTAAGGCATCGGTAAAGCTACTCCATAGATCCATAGTCACAAATATCTCTTCTTAACGGCACATAACTCGTCAATACCAAACCATACTTGCACGTCCTTGGTTGACATCGGTCAGTCTATAATTGACTTATCTCAATTCCATACCTCTACTGGTATTAAACTTTTGGTGCACATCACCTACTAGATTAATCCTTTTATCCTTCTTTAGTTCGCCTTGTCTTTCACTCTTCAGCTTCCTTTGGGACAACTCTCTTTCTCAAGTCTCACTGTGCCACTCGCGTGACATCAAAAGTCGTTCCTAACACTCCACGATAGATGTTAAGCGTCTTGTAGTTCCGATGACTTTTAATTACCTCCCAATTGTAGTCCCTTTACAAGGACCGTCTATGTTGATGACCTATGTTCTGTTATAAATGGGGGTTACCCCGTGCTCTTGAGTCCACCACACGATTCTCACAAGCACAGGTTCCTTAATCTGCGCTCTTTGTAATATTTCCTTCCAATCTCTGTTGCTATGTTACAGGGCTTCGATCCTTTCGATACTGGCGTTGTGATTTCTCTTAGAATTCTTATCTTTAAAGAAGATAAAACGTCTCCAGGCTTGTGAAGTCTACCTTTCGCTCTTACATTAAGTTGTAAGTCTCCTTTCCGTGTTAAATGTGATCTGTCAAAATTTTCCTTAGCTAGTAGGTAAACTGTTGCTCACAAAAATTCTTTTATACTTCTTTAGTTCTTCTACCTTCCACCCTTCCGCTTCTTACGGGCTAACTCCATTTCTTTAGTCCGATTGTGTCATTCATCTGGCATAAATAGTTGTTTCAAGTTTCCACGATAGCTTGCAAGCGTCTTTGAAATTCTTATGGCCGTAATGATCATCCACTAGCAGTTCCTTTTGCATGGACCATCTGTGTTGATGGCTTAGTTCCCGTGATAATTCGGGTTACCCAGGACTCTTGAGTCTAGCAAGGCCGTTCTCCCATTCAGATTTCTTCACTGGTGTTGGTAGTAATATCGCCTTCCTGAAACTTCGTTGACCCTGCTACAGGCTTCCATTCTTTTTATATTGGCGTTGCGGTTTCTTTCAAACTTCTTATATCTCTAAGGAGGTCAAAACCTCCCCACGCTTGTGGGGTCTGCCTTTTCGCTTTTACTCTCAATTGTAGGTCTTCATTCCGTGCACCTTAGATTCTCACCCCCGGATTAACACTTTGTCTCTTCTGGTTTCTCATGCCCCTAATGCTATATGGGGCATCTGCCTCGATTGTAATGTCCTTGATTCCGCAATCTTGGTTGTACTCAATTCTACTTGTCCCGTTCCAATATTGTTATCTCTACTCCGCACTCTTGTAGTCTCTTGCATGGTTCTTCTAATTCCGTCTCTCGGCCTCGTATGCCCGAGTTCCTTGTACGACCTTCTATTCCTTCTAACTGAACTGACTCAGGAACTTCTTCCTCATCTAATTGTGCTTATGGTAAAAATTATCTTCACAACTTTACTTCCTTGCTCAATTGTTCCTTGGGTGATTTGTAAGGATCACCAAGCAGCCTACCCGAGTATAATACTCAATTCAAGGCCCGATTCCATTGCCTCGTGTTGGAGATTCTTCAAGTCCGCAATTGATTTATCATTAGGCGATAATCGCTTTGTGATATCACGACTAAAGGATATAAAATATCCTTTAGGATACTAACAAACTAAGCATACACATGTATATAACATATAATACTAAACCTCATAAAAAGTCTATATACTCACTCCTATCGATCCAAGTTGCAGAGATCCACGGAGAGCGATGGTGGTCCGACGTACTACTAACCCAACAACCCGACTATGCGTGTGTGTAAAACAGAAATCCGTTTTGAAAATTTTAGACCCTATCGATCCAAGTTGCAGAGATCCACGGAGAGCGATGGTGGTCCGACGTACTACTAATCCAACAACCCGACTATGCGTGTGTGTAAAACAGAAATCCGTTTTGAAAATTTTAGACCCCTTTTGGGTTCTAGTTATTTTATACATTTGGTCTTTCAGAAGATTTCAAGTGCATTGTTGCCCACCCAAAGCTTTGATACCATATTGTAACACCCCAAATTTTGAGAACTCGGGGAGCAATTGGTTAGGACCACACAATGGGTCCCGACCATAGTTTGACAACAATTTTACTTGGATCTTACAAAAAGCCACAAAAGTATTTAAAACATTTGAAAACTGTAAACAATATATACATGGAGAATATTTATCAGCCTTACAAGAAAAGGTACTAAAACGTCGCATATGAAGAACAGAAGACATCCCCGTCCCCAACTAAATGAGTACGTGGACCCGGCTGACCATTTCCTCCGGATCTCTCTACAACTGTCTTAACCTAAAAGGCATCTACAAGCGGTACAAAACCGTTAGCTAACATTCTATGCGTAAGTATAAAGGTAAAAGCACAAACACACAATCAACATGCAACACTCAATCCTTTTATTATCTTTAATTAGGTGATAGGTTATTACTAATGATACTTATTTTGTGACACGAGGGATTCCCAAACCTCGCCCATGTCCCCGTTTACCAACGTGGAATGGTACTAATACATCTGACCGTCTACCTGACTAAGCTGGTCACAGGGAACCTCCTAGACTCTCGCAAGAGCTAGGCAGATGATGTAACAACCCGTTATCATACACTTGGGTCAATTACGTAAATAATAAAGTCGGCCTAATCCGGTTTCGTAATTTATTATATCTAACAAACACCGCTCATACAACTTACACACATACTAGAAGCCAGCTAAGTATGTCCGTGGACTTACCAGTCTCCAAGAGCAACCGATTAGCACACCCTCAAGTTCGCCTCGGGAAACGCACAACGCCTGTTCAAGACAAGGCAAACGAATCAAACAACGCTCTAGTCAACTAGAAGTCCTTAGACTTCTAGGGTCAACATCCTCACAAGAACATAAACGCATAAGATTGATCGACACTTAAAGCCTAACACAACTCTTCTAGACTAAACTATACTTATACCCAACTTCGGAATATCCTAAATCTGGATTAACCCAACGGACCGCTATCCACTTTTACTACATGCTACTATACATATCCATCAACAACATATCCAAAATCAAGTCCAACTGAGGTCAATAACCCCTCCAAATCTACTTCACAGAACTGCATCACAAGCAGTTTTTCTAACACTTCGAATATTTCAGCAACCATCTAGAACATTGCTTCCAGCCTTGAATTTGAAAAATCATAATTCCTAAACCTCTCGATGGAATCCTCTCAAATTTTCATATATTCTACTATGGAGTCTTAACTATGACATATCAAAAATTCAAGTCTAACCGAGAAATATAACCCAATTAAATCTATATCACAAAACTGGATCACAAGCAGTTTTAAACAACATTCAGCATAACCTATAAACTGCTCAAGGTCTCTTCTTTGGAACGCCATAAATCTTAAACTACAACTCGGATTCCTCTCAAATTTCAGTATGTTCTACTATGAAATACCAAATATAACATATCCAAAAATCAGCAATAAAGGAGTCGTCTAACTTATCCAAATCTGGATCACAAAACAAGCAGTTTTTCCAACACTTAAGAAATTTCAGCACAACAGAAAAAAACTGTTTACGACCCAATCTTTGAAAATTCATAAATCTTAAACCACTCGCTGGATTGATCCCAAATTTTGATTTCTACTATAAAATCTTATCTATAATATATCCAAAATTCAGCAGTAAAGGAGATCCGAATCTTATTCAAAACAATCTCACAAAACTGCATCACATGCTGTTTTTCTCAACATTTAGCATCCTTATAAAAACAGCATGAGGAGTCAACTTTGCAACATCGAAACTCTCAAACCGCAACTCTGGTTCTTCCCAATTTTTGGCATGATCTACTATGTACTACTAACTAAAATATATCCAAAATTCAGCAAGAAAGGTGGTGTCTAACATACCATAAGATGGACTTGAAAAAGCCTACTTGTCACTTCATGCCCAGTCAACAACCCGGAACCCTTCTCGCTACTGCTGTGTTTCTGTACAAGGTTTGCAAGTATCCATCAGCCCTAGAATATATCAAGGAATACAAGGAGAGGGAGGACCATCCTTATTGATTCACGTACTGGATTGTAGAGGAGAGCGGCGCTTGTGCAGAGGGGAGAAGATTTGGTCCTAAGAATCCAGCAGTCCCGGTGGTTGTGTACAAAGGCGAGCAGATCAGGACTCCCACCTGAGCTGTGGCTGCACAGAAGGCTCCAAGGTTGGGTGCTTCGACAGGCTGCACGAAGGGTCGGTGAGGGATGGCGGTAGAGTGGCTTTGACGAGGACAACAAGGTGGGGAGAGGGAGGGTCGACGGTTTGCAACATCTTCAGGGCTGCTGTACGTCATTGGCCAACACACAAGAGAGGAGTACTTTGGGCCACGTCCAGCTGGGCCTCTTAGGCTGCTCCAATTCATGTAGACAAGTGAGAAGCAAAGGGCTTTCATTTAAATCCAACAAGAAACATGGGCTGAAAATAAGGTGAGAATAAGTGGGCTGAAAGTTTGTCAAGACTTGTCAAAAACTCGTCATGGCTTTGTCAGGCCCATGCATGACTTTGTCACAGAGTTGTCGGGCTTCGTCATGACATCGTCTCAGCTCTGTCATGGTCTCGTCACAACTTTGTCACAGTCTCATCTCAGCCTTGTCATGATCTCGTCTAAAGTCGTCGTTAAGGATTAATTATAAGAATTAGGGTTTGATATAATTCTATCATTTTATGTGAATTAAATTTTACATAAAATGATAAAATTTGTGAAGAAAGAAATAATAGATAGAATGGGAACCGTCAACGGCTCGAAGTCCAAATTGATTCAGAATTAAAGGGAATAAAAAAATAATTACCACTAATCATTTCTCTCAACTGCATTTTTATTAATTGGAGCTCCCAAATGCTCCAAATAATACCGGAGGGTAAAAATAATTACCCGGGGGAAAAAGTGAAAATTTCATCATAAGCCCAAAATTACGCCAGGAACATAACGGTGGTACTTCTACTCAACACTTACGCAATCTTCGCGAGTGATATGTCATTTACTATCACTGATTAAGTTAATCAACATTAATTAGAATTCGGAAATCCTAGCTATTACATTTCCGCTCTTAGGTACATAAGATGATGAATTCAAGGTAGTAGTGAGCCAAAAAAGCCGCTATTGGATTGACTATGCTAGGATCTTTGCTTAAGACTTACCTTTTCCGAGACTTACCCGGTAAGGAGGTGTTTGACCCTAAGGTAGTGGCCGGTTTGTGTAGAATTTCCATCCTTACGTTCCATGAGACTCACCCGGTAATAGAACCTTAGGTTCGAGACTAGTAGATCATCAGACTTACCCGGTTATTGCTCCCATTAGAGAAACACCCAACTCCGAACAACCGTAGCTCTCCTTTGATGTTTAGAAGCATGAGTCCAATGCCATAACCGGAATTCTTAATCTCTAGAATCCGCACTTCTTACACTTATCACCTATCTTGTGTTTGTGTGTTTGTTTTCTTGTTTGTGTTGCATATTTTGTGATCCTTGTTTGATCACCCAAAACCAACAAAAAATATTGTGATTTCATTTCTTTATTCCTTTCTCATTTCTTAGTTTTTATTTGCACTATAAATGATCATTTAATTATTTGATTTCACCTCAGTCCTTGTGTTTGACCTCGGAATACTTTCCTCCCTACATAACGATCCTTACACTACGAGTTTCACTAGGTAGTTTAGGATTTTAGATCGAATTTATAAATGTAAAGCTTTGTGTGCTACTTCCTAGTGCGAACATTAGGAATCAAGAAAGACTGCTGCAGCTGCATAAGCCCGCAAGAGTGGATCTGCAGGTTTGTGCGGCTGTAGCCGTCTTTGTTGACCTTGACCAGTGCTTTTGGTTGGCTTCTATATAAGCTTCCCTTGCTTTCTGATGAGGGTTTGCTTCATCTTCTCCACCCTTCTTCTCCTCACGTTCATCTTCTTCTCTTTCTCTCTTCCTTTGATCTTATTCTTTGATCTTTTTCTTTCTTTGGAATCAAGAACGGATCTTGGTTTAGGGTTATGTTGGTTGAATCCCTGATGAGGATACTGAGCTTTGAGGTTACTGTCGTGGTTGAGTTGTGTTGAGTAGTGATGTGGGCGTTCTTCCCTTCTTTAGTTGTTGTGGTAAGTGATCTTCCTCTTTCTTGCCTCCTTTCTTCTCTTCTTCTTCTTAGATTAGGAATCCAGGAGATGTTGTCTAGTGTTGATCTTCCTAGACCTTTTTGTTGATCATATGTATGTATATATGTATGTGCTTGCCTTTGGGGCCAACGAAGAAGTGAAGAGATCAAGAGAAGGATCGAAGAGAAGTCGGGGTCATATCTCTTCACACCAGCCGCCCCTGCACCTGAGTTGGGCCGCCCCTGCGCCTTGGTTTGAGCCACCCCTACGCCTAGAGTGAGCCGCACCTGCGTGTCACTAGTGCAGTGCCTAGTGGCTCTTGCTTCCGCTAGTGTGTGTGTCTAGGGTATACCTTGTTGGTATGTTTCCGTCCTTTGGCCTTGGCTTTAGTTATGGCTAGGCTAGTATGGTTAAGGATGAGCTTGATGAGATGTTTGTTGGGTTTGTGCCTTAGGCACTTGTATGTATGTTGAGGATCTTGATGTTTAGATTCGGGTTATAGGATGGTTGTGGTTATGAGGTGCAGGAGATATGTCTCCTAACCTTTGCAGCATTTGATATTGTGTGTGCCTTGCTTATGCCGGCGTTGCTCGTTTCCTCAAGGGGAAACTATAACATGGTACAGGATTACGAGTATTTCAGGTATGTTCATAGGACTTACTGAGTATGTAGTTGTGGATTTGAGTGGTTGTAATGGTTGTGTGTGTTCACGTGATTGTTGAATTTATAACCTTAACCGGACTAGCATGACCACTTTATGACCTTAATTGGCCCAAGTGTATTATAACCGGGCGGTGACCACCTGCCAAAGCTCGCCGAGAGTGGAGGAGGTGCTAGGAAGCCAGTAGCTCCGGGTGGTGGTAGATCCCCATGCAAAACCTGGGTTAAAGGGGGAAGAGACGGGGTCCTTTAGGCTCCTCGTGTCAAAAAATAAGTTGAATTAGTAATGGAATAACATAATAAAAGATAATAAATGGATGTGTGTGTGGCATTGCATATTGTGATGTGTTGGTGTGTGTATGTGCTATTACTTCATTCTTATTCATTTTTTTTAGCTAACGGTTTATACCGTGTTGTAGATGATCTACACGTTAGGAAGACTGCTGAGTGTGCCAGATGATTGATCAGCCGAGGGCTTCCGTACACTAGGTTGTTCGTGGGATATAGGATGTTTTATACTTATATGTTTATGGTTTCCGTTTTGTACTCGGTTGTGATGTTGCAAAGCTTTTGATGTATATATATTACAGTTTTATGCATTTGGTTTTAATCTATTTGTGCCTTGTTGTAAGATCCAGTGAACTTGTTGTCAGGCTAGGGTCAGGATCCATTGTGAGATCCTACCCATGTGACGCCCCGAGTCCCACGGATTTGGGGTGTTACAAAGTTGGTATCAGAGCCTTAGGTTGATAACAAAGTCACTTAAAATCTGCAATAATGGTGGAGTAGATAAATAAACATGACTTGAAAAGGGTTTGTCTTTTCAAAAGAATTTTGGTTTTGAAAGAGTATAGTGTTTTGGGATAGTGTGTACGGGAAGCCATCACCCTTTTGAGGATCTCCACAGTATATATATATATATATACCTATTATGTGATGATGTGATTGCATGTATGTTGGATTAATATTATATATATATCTATACATATGGCATATATATAGCCTTATAATTTAGGTGTGCATATCCCGTATATGGCTCGAACTAGAGCGACATCTGCAGTTGGACGAGTTAGAGGTAGACCACCTCTTCCTCTAGTAGTGGTAGGCTAGGGACCAGCTCCCACTATTGACCCGCCGATAGCAGAGGAGGTACATGAGGAGGTAGCTGAGAGCGTCGTTCTTGAGACTAGGAGCGGTGGATCGGCGAGACATCGATGACAACAAGTCTAGTCAGATGACTTGGATCATGTCTCTATGAGGGGACCAGAGTTCCGCGCGTACATTAGACGAGTTGAGGAGGCTGCTAGAGCGGGTAGACATGCCCCGGATCTGCCAGCATTGGTGGGATCTTGTGAGTTATCCGAAGGAGCTACTCAGGTGTCTGTTGTACCGGCACATGCTGCTGAGGTTGCTAGAGCTCCAGAGGAAGATAGAGGGCCTCGACAAGACACTTGGTTGAAGGCATTTCATCAGCTGGGAATACCACCTTTCTCTAGGACGGTGGGATTGGAGACTGAGGAGTGGATTGGACATGTGGATTCAACTTTTGAGTCTATCAGATGTGCAGAGGACAGACGGATAGAGGTAGTACATACTCTACTCTATTACTTAGCTCAACAGTGGTGGAGGACCATGCTGGTTCGAGCCACCAGCTATGACCAGATAAGGACCATGATTAGAGAGCGTTTCTGCCCTACCTCTTTGAGGAGGGAGAAACCGTAGGACTTTGTGAATGTTCGCTCAAAAGTGTGCATCACAAAGTCTTATAATTTATATCTAGAACTTAAGCAAAAGCGAACCCGCAGTGTACGGATCAGCTGTAGTAAGGCAAGAAATTCCAGAGTCGAACTCAGGGATTTGGTGAGAATAAAATCGATTTCAAATATCTGGCAAACTATAAAAGCTTTTGTGATTAATAAAGGAGGCAAATGATTCCAAGGATTCAAGTATACGACTTCGGCTTTCGATTCAAGACACTTCTAAAGATCAAAGGACAGAGTTGATGCTGCCAAGGTTATGTGTTTCAAAGGAAGGTATCGTACGGCGAAGTTCCAAAACCTATATGTCTAATCCAAAGGTTCTCTCTATAAGGGTTGTTGAGGCTGAAATATATAAAATGTTCTAAGGAAAAGAATTACACTCAAACTAACCACCCAAAACCCCAAGATATGACTCTCAAAGGTAAAGATGTAAAGCACACTTAAACCTAAATAAAGGATATTGAGTCTTTCTATTACCCAAATCTTCTAATCTTTAGCTAATAAATGTAGAATCAATGATGAAGTCTCTTCACACACTTAAATAGAGGTTAAAAAGGTTAAGCAAGGTTGGGATTTAGGCAAGGATTAACTTTGGTTAAAGAATAAATCAATTAAAGATCGTCAGAAAGATAAATCGACATGTTCTTCGTTAAATTGTCGGATTTCCTCAAGAACAGGGCGATTTTCCTGTTGTCGCGAAGTTAAATATCAACTCTCATGGTCCAAATGGTTAAATGAGTTCAATCTATCATCATCTAAGCCTCAATCATCAACTATTCTCCCCAGAATCACAAGGTTTTTAGCCAACCATTTTCATAATCAAATCAAAATCAAGATTGAATGAATGAATAAAATCAATTAAAACCCGAACTTTGATTAAAAATCAAATAATCTCTGATTCTGTCATCAAATCTCAAAACCTATCAAAGAATCTCTCAAAACACTCAATAATGTGTTCACAAATTATAAGAATCGGAATGGAAACAAAACATCTCACAACAATGGTGAATATTGACTTTTTGACTCTTTCCTTCAATCTCCTCAAAAAGAATCTTCAATCCCGCAAAATTGTGTAAATCTTTCCCGCTACGAACTCACGATTTCGTTCCTACGGTTCCAATGTATACTTTCTTGCTAATGGGCCGCTTGGCATATCACTTCTCATGCCCAAAAGTGATGGGCTTTGGGTCGTAATATTTTTAGTCGCAAACTGAAGGAAATCATGCTAATTAATTGTGAAGAAAACCGTTCAATTTTAAGTGAATAAAATCGTCCGATTTTTAATACAATTAACTCCATTTTCTTCAACAAAAAGTGCTTGTCTCTTGGCTTATTTCCTTCCACCCTTTGGTGACTCTTTTATACACTTCCTTTGCTCTTTGTGACTCCTCTAAGACTCCTTAAGCTTCCTTATTAGCCTTACATGCTCCTTGCTCCACTTTTGCTTCCAAATCCACCAAATTCACCTATGATTCAACCAAAACTCCTGTAGACCTCTATTTCCGGAATATAAACGAAATAAGCCTAAAAGGTACACAAATTCTCTCCAAATACAAGGTAAATTGAGGTAAACCTCTACAATATGCATGATTATAATGGCATATAATTCATGTCATTGAGGAAGGCATCGAGGATGTGCCGATAACTGATGCCATTAGTCGTTTTTAGACAAAGTTGGCATTACTAGGTCCAGCTGCACCTTCTGAGGACCAGCATGTGTATCTATTCTCCAGCCGACTGAGGAAGAGTACACGTTCTTACATGGCGGGATTTCATTACGAGTCTCTAACAAACTACCAAGATAGAGCCTCAGCTTATGAGCGTGAGCAGGCTAGCTAGAGGGGACTTCTCAGACGGGACGGTCTAAGAATAGACAGCGTACAGGACAGAATGGTGTAGGAGCATTTGGATACGAGCGAGGCCAGACTCAAGGCCGCTCGAGTTATCTAGTGTATGCACCACTAACTTGCTTCTCTTTCGGGAAACCAGGATATCAGGCTATGTTTTGCCGTCAGGGCAAGGCATCATCACAGAAGGGTTCTTCCCCTTCTAGTGCAATAGAAGGTGGACACAGACCGCCTCAGCACCAGACCCAAGCACAATAGAGACTCCGGGACAATCTTGCTACTCAAGGTTCTACTCTAGGACCGAGTAGAGGCAGATGTAAGGATGGTGGTGCCAATGACACTAGAGGAGATCGAGGTCGAGTTTTTAAGCTAAGGAGTGCTGAGGAGCCGCCATCACCAGCTACTACAGGTACCATTTTGATTCATGGTGTACCAGTTAGAGTTTTGTTTGATACGGGTGTGACACACTCTTTCATATCTAATGCATGTGTGGATAGACTGACCTTAGATACAGTGGAGGGTAGATCTTTCTTGATAGGGTTACTTGACGGGGGTCAGATTAGAGGTACCCAAGAGGTACACGGTTGTCCTATACATTTGGCAAACCGTGATTTGGTTATAGACTTCTTTTTCATGTCATTGGTGCATGAGGAAGTCATTCTTTGTATGGATTGGATGGGTAGACATCATGTTGTGTTAGGTGTCGGTAGGAGGACGGTGACGGTCTCTACCGACTTGGGACAGATTGAGCTCTTCTAAGATTGGGACCTTGGGAAGACGGGTATGGTTATTAGTGTAGTACGAGCAACGAGACTGATTTCACAAGGTTTTGAGGCCTTCTGGTATTATGCCATGAAGGAGGGTGAGAGTCCAACATTAGAGGATATCCCAATGGTCTGCGAGTTTCAGGATGTGTTTGCCGAGCCATCCAGTTTGCCGCCTAAGAGCAGCGTAGATTTCAGTATCGAGTTGGAGCCTTGTACGAGACTGATCTCGAAGGCCCTATACGGTATGACGCCTATCGAGTAGTTGGAGTTGAAGAGGCAACTCGAGGAGTTGGCTGAGAAGGGCTTCATGCGCGCTAGGTATTCCCGTGGGGATCACTTGTCCTCTTCGTGCAGAAGAAGGACAGATCGTTGAGATTTTGAATCGACTATAGAGAGATGAACAAGGTGACCATCAAGAACAAGTATCCATTGCCTCGCATTGATGACTTGTTAGATCAGCTTCAGGGAGCGACTATGTTCTCCAAGATCAACTTGCACTAGTGTTATCACTAACTGAGGGTGAGAGAGCACGATGTGCATAAGACGGCATTTCGGATTCGATATGACCACTACAAATTTGTAGTAATGCCATTCGGGCTCACGAATGCGCCCGCCGTCTTTATGGAATTTATGAATGGCATATTCATCGACTTCCAGGATCAGTTTGTGGTAATCTTCATAGATGATATCCTAGTGTACTCTCATAGTAGAGAGGGACATGCAGGACATATACAGATAGTGATGGAGGTATTGCGGGATAGAGAATTGTATGAAATGGTTGATCCGGCGATAGGATCAAGGCTAGATGAAAGAGGTAGCCTTTCTGTGTCATGTTGTCTCCGCTAATGGGATTAAGTTTGATCCAGCAAAGATAGAGTCAGTTGCAGCATGGACGACACCGACTAACGTCAAGGAGGTGCGCAGCTTTCTTGGCCTAGCCGGTTATTACCGATGTTTTGTGGAGGGGTTCTCCGTGATTGCCCGTCTACTTACTAGCCTATTGAGGAAGACTACCAGATTTGTATGGTCCGAGGTGTGTACTCAGAGTTTTGAGGAGCTGAAGAGACGTCTGAATTCCACTCCCATCTTAGCGCAGCCGGAGGGCACAAAGGACTTTGTAGTCTACAGTGACGCATCCAAGATAGGCTTGGGATGTGTTTTGATGTAGCGTTGCAGAGTGATTGCATATGCGTCTAGACAACTGAAGACGTATGAGGAGAACTACCCGACTCATGATCAGGAGTTGGGAGCGGTACATGCATTGAAGATCTGGAGACATTACTTGTAGGGTGCTACATGTCAAATCTTCACAGACCATACGAGTCTGAAGTATATTTTTACGCAGCAGGATTTGAATAACCGCTAGCGTAGATGGCTTGAGCTGATAAAGGACTTTGACCTTGACATTCTATACGATCTAGGAAAGGCGAATGTTGTCGCCGACGCCCTGAGCGGAAAGATGCCTTGAGAGAAGGCGATTGCGAGATTAACAATTCAGCCTCAGCTTTAGAGGGATCTAGCATGGCTAGAGATGGACATCCAGTTTCTTGATGAGGATGCCTAGTTGAGAACTTTAGAGGTTCTACCTGATCTGTTGGGTGAGATCCAACAGAAGCAGGGGACCTACCCGATGCTGATGAGGATACGAGATAAGATGTCTCGTGGTGATGCACCATATTTCTCCATAGGAGCAGATGAAGTGATGAGACGCCACGATTGTGTTTGTGTATCCACTAATGTAGAGTTGATAACGAGAATTCTGTAGGAGGTTAACTCCACACCTTACTCTGTACACCCTGGTACGAGTAAGATGTATTAGGGTGTGAGACGTTCATACTGGTGGGGAGGGTTGAAGCCCGATGTGGCCAGATTTGTGGCTAAGTGTGCGACCTGTCAGCTGGTCAAGATAGAGCATTGCAAACCAGGAGGAGAGCTCCCTCCACCGCTAGTACCATAATAGAAGTGGGAGGACATATCCATGGACTTTGTGACAGGGTTGAGACCGAGCATGAGCTTTGATGTTATCTGGGTTGTGGATGACAGACTGACGAAGACTGCACATTTCATCCCTATTAGGAAAACGTGGCCAATGAATAGATTTGTTAAGGAGTTCACTAGGTAGATAGTGAGACTTCATGGTATACCGAGGATGATCATCTCAAATCGTGAAGGACGATTCACCTCGAGATTCTGGCAACAACATCAGACTGCTTTGAGGACGCGTTTGCACTTCACGACTATGTTTCATCGACTATAAGCTGCAAAATTCTCCAACATACCTTGGAGGTATTACCGAACCTATCACCTCGTTCTCATTAGATCAACTTGATACTCTCTATATTGGTAGTCTCTTAGGAAGTCGCCTTGGACGTCCTAACCCGCTTAGATAACTGTCCTTATCCTCTCGTTCTACATAACTTGTATTACTGTTGTCCCATAACAAACTTGTTACTCTCAATTCTGAGAGTACAACGAGACATTGCCAAAAGTAAGAACATAAAGATTCACTTGTACAACTCATGCATCAATAACTGTCATAAAAATTCTTAGGTTAGGTTCCAACTTGGAACCACCTGAACACCACAAATTGTGCGACTTCATCGCAACCCCATACAGAAAACCTATGGATAATCATCAATTCCAACTCATCAATCGCACTCGTAATCCCAAATGGCTTCACTACACTTGTAGTGACCATACCGGCCCGAAACGCCGTCTTACTTAGGTCCTTTCTTTTCTCTACCCTAATTTGGTAGCACCTCGACTTCAAGTCGGTCATACAAACATGACAATCATATGCAACTAGACTTAATGAGCCTCCCACTATGGAGAAGATACCTCTACTTGTCATTCTCTGAAAACCTGTACCAGAATGCCCTGTGAGGGAAAATCAGAACATATTCCCCATTCAAAACCACTGAAACTTCCAACTCGTGAGTTCTCAAGTACTACCATCTTAACCTTAAAGCGTACAACGTTACTGTAATCTCGATCCTCAATTTCACACCCTAGCCACATGGCTCCTTCGGGTGAGTCAAGAAACTTTGACTCATCTCTTGTTCACGATAACATATCATTTGTCTCATAAGAAGGAAAATATCATGCATCTTCTTTCTTTACATTCTCATTTGCGTAAAGCAACAATGGAAACCTCACCTTCCTCTTAATCCACTAGTCCTCTTAACCATGCTGAAACCTTAAAGGTCCACATCCACGCCGTTCTCCCATATGTCAATCCCATGACTGTAAAAGGTCACGTAAGTTCGTTACAATCCCTCCATGGAAGGTCGGTTATGGTTACTTGCTTTAACCTCTTCAATGCTATACGACCAAGACAAATACGCCTTAGTTGATACGCCACTTACCATTGGCATTGAACTGCCGGGCATACACCAACTCTTGTTACCGTTCCTTTATATTCTCCTCTTGAGGTTATACCTCCCATATACAATTCCTCAACAGGCAACCCATACTTTATGCGTTCTTGGTCATCACCGTTAAGCTTATGGTTGACCTTCTCTAAGGGTAACGGCTTACCATTCTTCTAAACTTCATGTCACTATTCTCTTGAAGGCTATCCTACTTGGGTTACTCCACCTTATCTTAGTTAGCTCTTTCATGTTCCATGCGTTCTTCCTCTTCCGTAAGGTAACCATACTCTCCTCGTCCTCGCACGCTGTATAAATTGCCTTCATATGCTTAACTGTGTCTCATGATATTTTGTAAGCATGTCTCCTCTTCCATAAGGTCTTCCATGTTCCATGCTTTTGGCTAGAGAGAGAATGTAGAGAGAGATACTCTCTTTTGGCTGATGTTGGTTGGCTGCATTCTTCTCTTTTCAAACCAACTAAGAATTACGCGCGATTACTGTAGCTGTTCTTGCTTATGTTCGTTGTTTTATTGGTTGATTATTGTAGTTGTTGCTCTGATACACTTCTTCTGCATAGCACTGGTTTGCTAACGGTTGGATTGAGTGTCTTCTACATCCTCTTTGGATTTGGATTGCAAATCGCTTTAATCCTTGTTAGGCATTGGATTCAGTCCAGGAGGAAGTTGACATGAGTCGGCAAGGAGTTCTAGTAAGTTCTCTTTCGATTACTCGTTTCATCTCAAGGTGGACTTGAGATTTTTGTTCATTTCATCTCAAGGCGGACTTGAGATTTCTAGTTTCGTTTACCTGGAAGTGGAACCAGGGTGAGTTCCATATGGCTGGTAAGAAGAGCATGGATTTAGTTGAGAGTAAGGCTGGAATTGGTCAGATTATTACAATAGGACCATCGATTGGGATTGCTTAGGTTGTGGAAGGGGAAGTTACAGACATTAATGTTGCGTATGATGCTCATGTACCTGAAGAAGATACTTTTGGTAAAGAGATGAATCAGGATGTGGTATTGGATGGTTTGGATTCTTCGAGTATGAATGAGGCAATACAAGAAGTTATGGATGAGATAATGAATGGAGCCAATGATAAGCAGTTGGTGGTGTTTGATATAGCAAGTGAGAAAGGGAAAAAAGTTGTAGAAGAGACTGAGTATGAGAAAGAGTTTCCTAAGATGCAGGCAAGGGCCTCGAGTTCCAATCAAAAAGCTTCATTTGATAATCAAAAGTCATCTGCGTGGAAGGAAGATAGCAAACGAATCTTCATGAATGTTGGAATAGGTACTAAATTGAGATTAATAAAGGATAAACCTAATATCCTTAAAAGATCAGATGCAATTCTAGTAGAGAAAGTATGGGGATATTGCTTAATAGGAAGATATGTGGGGAGATTTCCAGGCCACAAAGCTGTGAATGGATGAAATTGGGGAGTGAAATCATACTATAAGTATGAGGCTGGTCTTATGTTTTTTACTTTTGATAATCCAGAGGATAGAGATAAAGTGTTGCTACAAGGACCTTACTTTATCTTCAATAGACCACTATTGGTTAAGTTGATGCCTGAGAGATTTACTTTTACAAAAGAAAGTATGGCTATTATGCCAATATGGGTCAGATTGATGAGGTGCTTAAAGATTATTGGACAGTGGAGGTGCTCAGTCTCATTGCTTCACAGCTTCGTACTCTGTTGTACATGGACCCGATTACTGAACAAAGAAAGAGGGGCACTTATGCCAGAGTGCTGGTGCAAGTAAATTTTGCAAAAGAAGTATTGAGGTCCGTTGCTATTGCATATGATGATGGGGAAATTTTTGAGAGTGAGGTTTTATATGAGAATGAGCCTCGTTTTTGTAAACACTGCTATGGTTTTGGGCATAAGGTTAAAGTATGTTTAAGATTGAAGGATAAGAATGGTTGGAAGAAGGATGGTACATAAGGAGATTAAGATGGGAATGAGAAGCATGTGGCTGGTGCTGAGGTTGGTAATGAAGTAGAGGCTGAAGCAAAGAATCAAAGTGATGTAGTGCAAGTGAATGGGAAGGTCAATGATCTCATAAAGGAGCAGCCTCAAGTGGGGGAAAATGTTCAGATTGTTACTGATGATGAGGCTGTAAATAAGCAAGATATTACCTTAGAAGGGCCTGACAAAGAGAAGTTCAAAGAGAATACTAAGGGTGCAGAGGGGTATGATGTTGATGGTCTTGGAATTGAGCTGCAAAATGGTAGTATGGTTGCTGGAAAGAAGAATGATAAGAAGATTCCACATGATAAGGAGTTGGATAATGTATGTATTATTGAGAGATCAGTTTATAAAGTTGTTGATAATGTTGAGGAGTTAGCTAGTTTAGTGGATAGAGATGTGTTTAATGTTGAAGCAAGTCAGAGTTTGCAGAAATTTAAATTTTGTGAGATTGATAGGACTGTTATGAGGCTTATTAATAAAGAGAAGCCTATAATGGTGACAGAGGAAAGACTTGTGGAGGGCAAAACAGGAGCTGCTCTCCATGGTAACAGGATAGAGATGGATAGTGGTATAGAAATTGCCTATGAAAAGGAGGATATACAAAAAAGCTTTGTGGCTGGAAGGAAGCATAGAGGGGGAGGTAAAGTAGAATCCAGTGATATGTCAGCAAGAAGGGTTCAGACTCGAAGCAGTGTAGTGTCTGCTATTGCTGGGCATATTAAATAAGTATTATTGCATGGAATATAAGAGGTTTTGCTACACCTCTCAAACAAAAAGGCTTATGTGAGTTAATAAAGAGATATAATGCTGGTTTTGTTAATATTTTGGAAACAAGAATGGACATTGCTACTGTAAATGCACAGCAGGTGATAAAACGTATTTTGCCTGGATGGGAGGTAGCTTCTAATTTTCAGATGCATGAATTTGGAAGAATACTTATTTGTTGCAATCCTCGAATGTTTGAAATGGAGGTAGTATGACCACTTCCCAATGCATTGGTTGCTTGGTTGTATGCAAGACTATGAACTTCGAGTTTGGTTTAGCTTCAGTGTATGGACTACATAGGGTCTCTCACAGGAAGGAGTTATGGGTTTAGTTAGCTACTCTGTTGCCAAGTTATGACAGACCATGGATGGTGTTAGGTGATTTCACTAATGTGCTTAATGCTGATGAGAGAGTAAATGGTGAATCTATGTCAATGTATGAATGTCAAGGTTTTTTTGAATGTTGTCAAAACCTAGGTTTGAAGGATGTTCAGTCATTTGGGTCTAGTATCTTTACAAGAACAGACGGGAACACTTGGAGCAGAATTGATACACTGCTGATAAATGAGGAATGGAGGGCCTCAAATATTTTGTGTATTGCTCAGTTTCCGGATAAGCTAGAAATGTCAGATCATAAGCCTATGGTGGTTAATTATGGAAGAAGGCAGTTTATTGGTAAGAGGAGCTTCAAGTTTTACAATATGTGGAGTGAGCATGAGCAGTTTGATTAAGTGGTTAAAGATGGGTGGAGTTGTTCAAAGAAAGGTATGAAGCAATACATATTAAGTAAAATGTTGAGAGGTTTGAAAATGCATTTGAAGCAGTTGAATAAAAGGCATTTTTCTCACATCTCCTCTAGAGCTAGGGAAGCTGCAGAGAAGTATAATGCAATTAGTGTAGATTTGCTTAACAGGCCTGATTGCAGAGTTACTCGAGAGGAGTTTAAAATAGCAAGGCAGAAGGTGTTATGCCATAAAGGTGTAGCACAAAAAGCTTTACATTTATATACTCGACCTAAAATCCTAAACTACCTAGTGAAACCCGCATTGTACGGATCGTTTTGTAGAAAGGAAAGTATTCCGAGGTTGAACACAAGGACTGAGGTGAAATCAAGTCATTCAATGATCAAAGATAGTGTAAATCTAAACTAAGATGAGATGAGGAATAAAGAAAGTGCAAAACACGATAGTTTTTGATGTTTTGGGTGATCAAACAAGGATCACCACTTATATCAACACAATAAGCAACACAAACACACAAACACAAAGATAAGAGATAAGTGATAAGAAGGCGGATTCTAGAAATTCGGAATTCCGATTATGACCATGGACTCATGCTTCTAGAGATCAAAGGAAAGTTGTGGTTGTTCAGAATTGGGTGTTTCTCTAATGGGAGCAATTACCGGGTAAGTCTCATGATCCACTAGTCTCGCACCGAAGGTCCTATTACCGGGTAAGTCTCAAGGAACCTAAGGATGGAAATTCTACACAAACCGGCCACTACCTAAGGGTCAAACCACTCCTTACCGGGTAAGTCTCGAAAAGGTAAGTCTTAGGCAACGATCCTAGCACACTCAATCCAATAGAGGCTTTTTTGGCTCACTACTACCTAGAGTTCATCATCTTATGTATCTAAGAGAGGAAATTACCGGGTAAGTCTCATCCCTCAAAAAGGTTGCTAACATTAGGTCACCCTAAGCTAGATTAGGCTCAACAAACACTAGTATTTCAACACATCTACATCCTAACATTCAGATTTATCAATACAAGCACAACAAAGAAAATCAAGGGTGGATCATGGAAACCACGGCCGTGGAATCATGAAGAACAGGCCGTGATTCTCCACTGAGTTGGGCTTTCGAACACAAATCGATCCTAAGCTAACATGGAAGTCCATACATTCATAGTTCAAAGCATAAACATCATTCCTTCACCCTAGAATCACAACTATTCAGCCAACAACATACATTTCATGATCAAACTTCACAAATAGAGCATGCTTGCAAGTCATGGCTAGATAATGAAGAATAATCCAAAGAAAATACATTAAAAGCTAGAATAGAAGTTACCAAATCTTACAAAGGCACCAAGAGCTATTACAAGTTGTCAACAATGGAAACCTCACTCCAAACCACTCTAATCTCACTTTAAAACGAAAATCTATACTAATCACTTCCAAGAACACCCACAATGGGTGCTTGGAAGAGAGGCTACAATAGAGAAGTGTTTTGGGGAAGAAGCTAGGTCAAAAAAGGAAGAGAGAGAAAGATCAATCCCCCCATCAAAGCCTACAAAGATCACTTAAATACCCCAACAAGAGCAAGAGTCGGCCAAAGAGATCGTGGGACACGTGTCAAGGTGGTCCAGACAGAAACCATGGCCAAAACCATGGGCATGGAAATGGGCTCTAGGCCGTGGTTTTGCTCCAGAAACTCTCCTTGGATCATCAAGCAATGAGTTGGTGCAAGGCATGCACCAACAAGGTCCTATGTGCTCTCCTTTGCTCCTAGCTTGCTCCTTGAAGAGTCCGGATGTGTGCCACCATATAGAATGATCCTCGAATGTATCGATTAAGCTCCAAAAGCTCCCCATAATACCTACAAAATCGATAAGAGTTCGTGTAGACGTCTATTTCGACAATATGCATGAATTAAGCGTAAACGTCACGAACTAATGCGGAAACATGCATCAATGGAAAGGAAAACTATTTTAAAGAGTGCCTAAACTAGTGTTCTAAATCATGTCATCAAAATACCCCATACTTAGCACTTGCTCGTCCCCGAGAAAGGTCCAACTATAGGCTACGAGATGGCGTGATTTATGAATGCAGAAAAACATAAAAATATTTTTGGTGTTCTCCTTCTAAAATTGGATCACCTTCATAGTCATGTTTCATGGCAATGGGCAAGCAATCATGTATGAAATGAATGAAGGCACGGAAAAACAATTATACTTAACTTGAAAGCATGCATGAAAGGTGAAAATGAAGAAGTCAAGATGATCATGAGCATATCCAATCTAGATCACTAAGTCATACACATAAGCAAATAGGTCTTAAGGACTTAAGAAAGAAGAGGCCAAGAAACGTGATGATAAGGTGGGAATTTTCTAAGGTCATGTGGTGCAAATCCGGGAAAGGAACTAAACAACCACAACTTCACATTTATACTTCATCCACCAAAGTGTATTTTTCTCTTCCTTTTCTTTCTTTTCTTTTCTTTTTCTTTTTCATTTTCTTTCACTTATTTTTGAGACAATGGCATTGCTGTACAAAAGCCGAAATCTTGGTGATTAGCGGACCCGGTATTTTTCCGAGGTGCCTCACACCGGGCACACATACCAAAGCTCGTTAGGACATTCGGTTTATCTGACTTTGGCAAGGCACAAACACCCGAATATGTGAATGGTGCCGAGTTACTCGTCATCAAAACCAAAGTCCCCAAACCTATATTTTTTTTCTACACTTTTCACAACACATTTTCAACAACTTCATTCACAAAATTCACACACCAACTTCACCACCCCATACTTGCTTTTCACACACTCAACGCACTAGCATGCTCCTATTCCCGGATGGGTCAAAAGAGGTCAAACTTTTAATCAAGTGAGGTGCTCAAACAACATGATCAAGATGAGAAGAAGAGAGATGAATTGCCTTAATCATTCCTAGATGATGTGCAAGAACTATAATGTAATTTCGACTATCAATCCTCAATCCAATCAAGGTAAACATCATAATCACAATTCATACATAGGATTCAAGAGAACTATTTCAAGTCCACATATGCATAAATCCATTCAACACATAAGGTCATCCATAGCCAATTCACAAAACAATCTCATCATAAGGGTCTTATCCAAACTAGAAAGCACAAAAAAAAATTTAAAAATTTTCGATTTTTGAAATACATATGTACAATGCGAAAACATAATAAGAAACGTGTGACAATAAATGAAATTATCCTAGATGCGATCATGCCATGCTAAGAATCATGAAGACCCCACCCCATACTTAAAAACACATTGTCCCCAATGTGCAAATCAAGTAAAGAAGAGTGAAAGAAGTCCTCACAAAGTAAAAATGGTGTTTTCGGTATTTTGGTTCTCTCATGTGGAGTGGTGGTAATGGATGATCAATCAAGCATGCTAGAGAGCTCTTCTTATTCAATATGGTGTCGGGACCCGCGCTAAGCACCGCTAGCCGTCCAAGTCTCACGTCCGCTCCACCCATGGTTGAAAATGGGATCATCATCATCAACTTGCCTTGCAAGGCTTCCTCATTACATAAAATCTACCACAAAAACACAAAACACAAAAACACACAAAAACAAAAGCAAAAGCAAAAGAGAAAATGGAAAGAGTTTTTACCCTTGGGTTGCCTCCCAAGAAGCGCTTCTTTTAGATAATTAGCTTGACCAAACTCCTTGGATGTGTCAATCCACCTCAAATTCCATGGTTTGCTTAAGGAGTCCAAGAAACCATCTTTTACTGGCATCCATGATGACAAACAAGGGCCACTTGATTCCTAAATAAGCTTTAAGTTCTCTCTTCACTGGTGAGTAGTAGACTCCTTCATCACCGCTCCCTTGATGATAGTATGGAGTTGCAACCATAGGTGCCACCCCATACTTACACAATTTGTACTTCACAGTCACACCGGTGAAATGCTTGCCATCCTCATCCTCTATGATCCGAAGAAAGCCGATTCTTGGAAAGAATCCTTCATTGAAGTGTTTCATAACCATCATGGATCCATCATGCTTGCCTCCATCATTCAATATGGGAGACTCCTTAGTAAAGGGACTCCAATCTTCGTGTGTACTCTGAGCAAGAAAGAAAGGATTGATAGGATTTGAAGTTAACTTAGGGCTCTCCACAACAGAGCTTTCCACGGGCAAAACCACGGGCATGGTTATGCTAGATAGGCCGTGGAAATCTCTGTTTTCTTCATCCCTCGTGAGCTCTTCAAGTGTGGTTCCGGGGTTGATGGCAAAGATGTCCGGGGGTGAGAGCACTCCATTGCACTCCTCCAAAGGTGAAGGAGGTGGAGGTAAGCCTTGAAGGATGGTAGGATCTCCTACCATAAGAGCATTCCTAATCTCCTCAATCACCCTTGTCATTTGTTCTTCTCTCTCGAAATTCAATCTTCTTTCATCCTTCAGGGCCAAATCCCTTATCCTCACTTGCTCCCAAGCTTCATCCAACTCTTCTTGAAGTTCCTTAATGATCATGGTTGATTCGGGCAATTCTTGGATCTCCTCATGGTGAACCTCTTCTTGTTGAAATACTTCCGCTTTAAGCACCATGTGGGAGCTCGAAATGGAAGCAAGGTTGCTCTCTAGATCATCCATCTTCCTCAACATTTCTTCTAGCATTGATTCCACTCGATCATTGTGAGGTTGATGGTGAGGTTCCTCATGAGGCAATATAATCATGTGAGCTTGATCATGGGACTCATGATAGGCATTAAACTCCTCCCAATACTCAAACTCATCATAGAGAGGTCCTCGATCTTGCTATTCCATCCACTCCTCATACTCCATGTTGTCAAGGTCGTCTTGGAAGTACAATCCGTCCATGGGAAACATGAAAAGGCAATGACAAAAACAACACAAGATCAAAAGTAACAAGAAAGACAAACACTATAAACAATCAAAAATCAAATGACTTAATCTAGACCTAGTCCCCACCAACGGCGCCAAAAACTTGTTACGCTAGAAAGGTGTAGCAGAAAAATTATATACTCGAACTAAAATCCTAAACTACCTAGCGAAACCCACAGTGTACGGATCGTTTTGTAGAAAGGAAAGTATTCCGAGGTTGAACACAAGGACTGAGGTGAAATCAAGTCATTCAATGATCAAAGATAGTGTAAATCTAAACTAAGATGAGATGAGGAATAAAGAAAGTGCAAAACACGATATTTTTGGATGTTTTGGGTGATGAAACAAGGATCACCACTTATATCAACACAATAAGCAACACAAACACACAAACACAAAGATAAGAGATAAGAGATAAGAGATAAGAGATAAGAAGACGGATTCTAGAGATTCGGAATTCCGATTATGACCATGGACTCATGCTTCTAAAGATCAAAGGAAAGTTGTGGTTGTATTGAATTGGGTGTTTTTCTAATGTGAGCAATTACCGGGTAAGTCTCATGCTCCACTAGTCTCGCACCTAAGGTCCTATTACCATGTAAGTCTCAAGGAACCTAAGGACGGGAATTCTATACAAACCGGCCACTACCTAAGGGTCAAACCCCTCCTTACCGGGTAAGTCTCGAAAAGGTAAGTCTTAGGCAACGATCCTAGCACAGTCAATCCAATAGCGGCTTTTTTGGCTCACTACTACCTAGAGTTCATCATCTTATGTATCTAAGACAGGAAATTACTGGGTAAGTCTCATCCCTCAAAAAGGTTGCTAACATTAGGTCACCCTAAGTTAGATTAGGCTCAATAAACACTAGGATTTCGACACATCTACATCCTAACATTCAGATTTATCAATACAAGCACAACAGAGAAAATCACGGGTGGATCATGGAAACCACGGCCGTAGAATCATGAAGAACAGGCCATGATTCTCCACTGAGTTGGGGTTTCGAACACAAATCGATCCTAAGCTAACATGGAAGTCCATACATTCATAGTCCAAAGCATAAACATCATTCCTTCACCCTAGAATTATGACTATTCAACCAACAACATACATTTCAAGATCAAACTTCACAAATAGAGCATGCTTGCAAGTCATGGCTAGATAATGAAGAATAATCCAAAGAAAATACATTAAAAGCTAGAATAGAAGTTACCAAATCTTACAAAGGCTCCAAGAGCTGTTCCAAGTTGTCAACAATGGAAACCTCACTCAAAACCACTCTAATCTCACTTTAAAACGAAAATCTACACTAATCTCTTCCAAGAACACCCACAATGGGTGCCGGGAAGAGAGGCTACAATGGAGAAGTGTTTTGGGGAAGAAGCTAAGTCAAAAAAGGAAGAGAGAGAGAGATCAATCCCCCCCATCACAGCCTGCAAAGATCACTTAAATACCCTACCAAGAGCAAGAGTCGGCCAAAGAGATCGTGGGACACGTGTCAAGGTGGTCCAAACAGAAACCACGGGTGTGGAAATGGCCTCTATGCCGGTGTTTTGCTCCAGAAACTCTCCTTGGATCATCAAGAAATGAGTTGGTGCAAGGCATGCACCAACAAGGTCCTATGTGTTCTCCTTTGCTCCTAGCTTGCTCTTTGAAGAGTCCGGATGTGTGTCACCATAAGGAATGATCCTCGAATGTATCGATTAAGCTCCAAAAGCTCCCCAAAATACCTACAAAACCGATAAGAGTTCGTGTAGACGTCTATTTCGACAATATACATGAATTAAGAGTAAACGTCACGAACTAATGCGGAAACATGCATGAATGGAAAGGAAAACTATCTAAAAGAGTGCCTAAATTAGTGTCATAAATCATGTCATCAGAAGGCGAGGCAATATCAAAGATGGGAGCATCAATTCTTAGCACAACAAGCAAAAGCAAAGTATAATCTGCAAGGTGACAGAACTATTGCTTTCTTCCATGGTCTAATGAAAAGTACTCTGAAAAGGGATTATATAGCATTTGTGATGGATGGAAACAATAATCGTATTACTGATGGGCAGCAAGTAGTGGATAATTTCTCAGATTTTATGTGTACATGCTAGGGACTGAAAGTGAGGTTTGTGAGCATCCACAGTATTTGGGGCAGTTTGGCCCTTGTTTAATAGCTGAAGATAGTGAGACTTTGGTAAGTCCAGTACCTAATAGTGAGATTAAAGAAGCTTTATGGAGTATTGGGGGTAGTAGAGCACCTGGGCCTGATGGATACACAGCTAAGTTTTTCAAGAAAACTTGGGAGTACACTGGGGAAGATCTCTGTATAGCAGTGAAAGAATTCTTTTCCTCTGGGAAGCTATTGAAGCAGTGGAATCATACGATATTATCTGTAACTACTAAAGAGAGAATGCAAGTAAAGTGGAACAGTTCAGGCCAATATCTTGTTGTAATGTCATATATAAAGTTATATCTCGGATTATGGTGAGTAGAATGAAAACCATGTTGCCAGCAGTTATTGTTGGGGCTCAAGCAGGGTTTATACATGGCAGACACTTAGCGGATCAAGTTATGCTGGTACAAGAGATTGTTAGAACATATGACATTAAAAGAGGACCAAAGAGATGTATGTTGAATTTGGATATATCAAAAGCATATGACATAGTCTCCTGAAAGTTTTTAAAGTATGCTTTGCACTCTTTAGGATTTCCTAACAGATTTGTGATATGAGTAATGGAGTCTGTGCAGAGTGCTACATATTCATTGAAAACTAATGGAGGGATTCATGGTTTTTTAAGGGCAAAAGAAGATTGAGGTAGGGAGATCCAATGTCGCCTTTACTCTTTGTTATATGTATGGAGTTTCTATCGAGATTAATAAAGAAAGAAACTTTTGACTCAGAGTTCAATTAGCATCAAAAATGTGGTAAGCTAAAGATTACTCATTTGGCGTATGCAGATGATCTGATTCGGTTTAGTAAGGGTGAAGTGAGGTCAGTGGAGATTCTTTTGAATTGTCTTAATGAATTTCAAGGTTTATTTGGGTTGTGTGTTAGTAAAGTAAAGTCCAGGATTTTCATGGCATCATTGAATCAAGAGGAGAGAGATCAGTTGCAAAGATTGACAGGGTATGCAGTAGGGTTTTTCCTTTTAGATACTTTGGAATTCCAATTTCCCCTGTGTAGTTAAGGGTAATTAAGTACTTGCCTCTGACTAAAAAAGTATCAGATAGAATTAATAGCTGGAGAAGGGCAGGGCTATCATTTGCAGGAAGAATTGAGTTGAATAAATCTGTATTGCAAGGGATTGAGGCGTTCTGGATTTGAATTTTGCCAGTGCCAGTAATAGTGATGGACCAGCTGATGGTGTTGTGCAAAAAATTCCTCTAGAAATGGCCAAAGGTAGCATGGGCTACATTATACTTTCCAAAAGATGAAGGTGGACTAAGGCTAATTCAATTGCCAAAGTGAAATTTGGCAATCATATTTAGGTGTTTTTGGAGCATTTATAAAGGATATGGTACCCTTTGGGTAAGATGGATCAAAGCTGAAATGATAAGTGATCAAAATGTGCTAGAATGGCAACCCAAGGATAGGGATTCTAGGCTGATTAAGCAACTTATAAATGCTTGAGATTGTGTATTTCAAGTGTTCCAAGATCCTCAAGTTGCAGTTAATCAAATAGATATGTGGGAACATGGAGGTAAACTTTCTATTGCTGAAGTTTATGAAAGAATAAGGGATAAAGCAGGGAAGGTTGATTGGTGTAGCATCATTTGGAACCCCTTACAGGCGCCAAAGCATTGTTTCATTGCATGGATGACATTTAAAAACAGCTTGAGCACTTGTGATAAGCTTCATTTTCATAGCTTGGATATAGTGTGTAGATGGTGTCAAAATGAAGAAGAAAATCATGATCATGTATTTTTCTGGTGTGACTATTCAAAAAGAGTATGGGATGAGATTTAAAGATAGGTGGGGATGAAGGTCAGGTTTCGAACAATGGTACAATGTGTGTCATGGTTGAAGAGAAATGGGAAAGGTACGAGCTGGCAGAGTCAGAGGAAGAAGCTGACAGTGATTAGTACTATATATTTTTTGCAAAAAGCCAGAAATTTGATGATGTTTGAAGAAGAGTATGTGCATCCAGCAAGAACTGTTAGGCTTGTGCAACTTCATGTTTACCAAATCTTGTTTGAAGAATTCAAGTTGTAGATGAGTGGAAGCATGGAAGCATGATTGTCATTGGTGGATTGAAGACATAATATGTCTATCCCTATGGTAAAGAGAAAGTTGAACGGTGGATTGAAGTCATTTATGTCTATCGCTGCATCAGTGAGAAGATAAGCTATACTGTGGTGGATTGAAGGCATGAGAAATGCCTATCCTTACAGTTGAAGGCAAAGGAAGAAGACCAGTGGTGGATTGACGACATGATATATGTCTATCCCTGTTTGTAATCTGGTTTGTTTAGTTCCTTTTGTTAAGGTTGCTTTAACAAATTTGTTGATGTCATGATTGTTTATCTTCTGTACCTTGCCTTGTTTGGTGAGTGATTGTGATTTTTTGATGTATGGTTTGTAACGGCTCTTCGTTTGTGACTCGGACTTACCTTGTTTTGGGGTATTAGTTTCATTTTCAATATATTTACCGATTAGCCGTTGTAAGCGTGTCTCCTCCAAATCTCTAATGTTAGTTAGTAACCGTTCGCGTTTCTCTTGATTATTGTCTTAAGTATTTTCATAACTAAAGCTCCTTGTTGCGTCACTACTCTTCTCGGGATCACGTCCACTCACACTTCTTTCTTCTTGGCGTTACATAGCCTTATCATCATAACGGAAACCGGTCAACTCCACGTCAATCCCCTCCATAGCCTTCTTCTCATAACCCTCCTAATGTTGACACTTCAACTATTGGTACCTCATAATCTTAACTTAAGGTATCTTAAATCTTTCGCAAATGATTTGATCACTCTTCTCATCTTGACTCCAATGCTTACGAGCGCCTAAAGAAAACTTCACCTCTTAATGGAATACCACCTTTGACCTTGCTAGAATGTACCCATCTCCTCCTTGATTCGCATCTTTAGTTGTCCATGCGTCTTCTTAAAGAACTTAAGTTCGGTATCTCTATTAGTATTGTTGTCGTTCAATCATGGCTTCTTTAGAACCACTTCTACACCTTAATTTTCCTCCCTTTACTTGTATTGCTTCCATCTCGATTGCTCTTAAGTTGTCTCGAGTTTTCCTTCCACTTGTTCGTCCTTCGTTTATGTCATCTCTAATCCTCCTCTTCGACGTCTTCTTAAAGGAATCCGAGAAACGCCATGATGTTCGCTAGCACGTAATGCTCAACTCGATACTTGAGCATACTCATCCTCGTACGTATACTATCCCAAGCCAAACAACGTCGTTCTAAAGGTAATGATATCATACTTATCATCTTTTCTAGTAGGTCACATATCTCCATATGCTACTATATATCATAAGTATACGAATACATGACTATATAAGCCTTATGTTCACATCACTACCAATGTACCAAATTCAAGAAATACACTTCAACAAAGCATGGCCCAAAAACGTACTATAGTCCACATATATAACTTTGCATATATATCAAGTCCATCATGCACCTACAATCCACATATACATATCTACATAAATACACATGTATATATATCAAAACCCAATAAACTAAGTTGTCGAGATTCGCAGAAGGAGTGGTGGTCCGTACATTAATATTCTATGCCCGATTGACCTTGCTCGTGATTTTGAAAACGAAATTCATTTTAAAACTAAGAACCCTTGAGGGTTCTGTTTCCTTCAATTCAGCCTTTAGAAGATTGTGGGTGTCATTGTTTTCAACTTACGGCTCCGATACCATATTGTTACACCCCGAATCCGCAGGTTTCGGGATTCTACGGGTAGAGACCTCAGAATGGGTCCCGACCCTTAGTCTGACAACAATTTCACCGGATCTTACAACAAGACACAAATAAAGGCAAAACAGAAATACATTTTTATGCAAATGATATGATCCCGAAAGCATACATACGAAAGACTCCAGCCGAGTTTACAACTCCAAAGACCAACCATCAAACACAAAATACAATATACAATACACGGCTCCAACCAAACCCATCCTAAAATGTATGGAACCCCGGCTGCCCACTCTTCCGGATGCCTCAGCCGAATCCCTAACCTGCAAGGTAACTACAACATCGATATAAAACCGTTAGCTAACATTCAAGGCATTAGAATCATGGTATTGACACACACACATATACAAGTCATCATAAACACATATCATGCTCCAACACAATCGAGTCCGATTTATTATCTTTTGATTAAGTCATTCTGTTACTAATTCAACTTAGGTTTGTGACACGAGAATCACCGTGATCTCGCCTCAGTCACTACTTACCGGCAAGGAATGGTATAGATGCATCTAGCCATCTACCCGCAAGGGCTAGTCGCTGAGAACCTCCTAGCTCTTTCAAGATCTAGATAGTGATGTGACCGCCCGTTATCATACACTTGGGCCAGATATCAATATATAAAGGTCGGTTGTCCTCTGTCCAGTTTTGTTATTATATAAAATAATCAACACATACACAACCAAACATGCATCGATGTTAATACAAAGAATACGAGCTAAGTAAGTCTGGAGACTTACCTCGTCCTAAAGACAAACCAACCAATACCGCTCTCGCTTCCCGTAGGAAGGTAGTCATTGCTTGATCATAACAAGGCACAAATCAATAACACTCTGATAAGCTAGAAGTCCTTAGACTTCTAGACCCGATGATCTTGCAAGATCATAACCCATAACAAATACTAGGATAAACATGCCTAGTCTCGAATATCAACGGTAGCAACGCTATGCTAGGATATGCATATTCTAGCCCACAATCTCAACAACCATATACACACAATCTCCAACCTAACAAGCCTCACAACGACAGCCATACCCTCATCCCACGAACTAACTCAGAAACATACAACATCAAACCATAAAACACTCCGAAAACCTCACAAACTCGCCTAAGGTCCCAAAAGCCACTACACGGCATTCAAAACTATCCTAGGTCCAAACCTAACATGCTTCTAGCATAAACATTCTCTAGGATCAGCTATGAACACATGTTCAAGGAAGGGTACTCACCAAGCAAAGACACAGGCGTGGAAGAAGGAAGCACAACCGCAAAAAGGAGAAGAAGACCGCACGGGCTGGCTGGCTGAGCCAATGGCCGCCCCTGCAGCCTGGGCAACTGCCCCTGTGATTCAGGTTGGCCTCCCCTGCTGTAAGAGCCTTAGTCCTTGGATCCTAGATGAGCTAGGAAGTGTGTTAGTTTGACCCAGTCAGCCGCCCAGCGGACCAAGGACGCCGCCTCTACGTCCAGGCGCCCCTGCGCCTCAGGCTAGCCGCCCCTGCGGCTCTGTGGCTGGTGCAGCCGCTTTTGTTGACTCTTGACCGTGCTTTGCGGCTGGCTTCTCCTATAAGCTTCATAATACTTCAGATGAGGTATTTCCTTACCTCTTTTCAGCTCTATCTTCTTCCTCACGTTCTTCCTCTTCTCGCTTTTTCTCCTTGATCTTCTTTGATCTCCTCTTGCTTGTGTGAGTGTGTTCTTGAGATTTTAGAGGTATTCTTGGCCTTGGATGCTCTTGTGGAGGTTGCTGAAGGTTGTTGGTGTTGAGTTGAGATGATAGATGAGTTGATGCTCCATAGTTGCAGCCTAGGGCTTGTGTGGTAAGCTTTTCTTCTTCATCTTTCTTCATCTTCTCTCCTTTGCTTCTTATCTTCCTCTTTAGCTTAGGAATCACAAGTTTGAACTTGTGTTGGTTCTTTCCTGGACGTTTTGTTGATCATATATGTGTATATGTGCATATATGTTGTTGTGGTATGTTGAAGACGTGAAGAGAATCGAGAAAGGGGTCGAAGAGAAGTCGGGACCAACTCTCTGCACAGTTGGCCGCCCCTGCGCCTGTCCTGAGCCGCACCTGCGCCTAGTGTGGAGCCGCCCCTGCGCCTCACTGGACCAGCCGTGTGTTCTTGCTTCTGTTGGTGCATACCTTGTTGGTATGTCTTGCTTCCTTCCTTTCCTTTAGCCTTGGCTTAGTTGATAGCTAGGTTAGGATGGTTAGGATGAGTTGTATGTTAGAGATGTGCCTTAGGCACTTGTGTTGATGTTGAGGTTATGCCATAGGCATATGTGAGCTTGTTATGATCTTGAGGTTGTAGGTTGGTTTTGGTTATGGAGACGAGTCTCCTAACCCTTTCAGGTTGTGATCTTATGTTCCTTGCTCTTGCAGGCGTTGGTTTCTTCCCCAAAGGGTAGCTGTGACGAGGTAGAGGATACGAGTGTATCAAGTAAGTCCATAGGACTTACTTAGCATATGGTTGTGGATTGTATGATTGTAATGGTTATGTGTGTTCATATGGTTGTGCATTTATAACCTAAACCGGACTAGGATGACCATTCATTACATTTATATGGCCCAAGTGTATTATAACGGGCGGTAACCACCGGTCGCCGCCTGCCGGTTAGGAGGATGTGCCTTGAAGATGATTTCAAAGGAGGGGACGAGTGAAGGTCACCCCCATGCAAAACTCCTGTGTTACGTTGGATGGGACGGGGTTCTTGAGGCTCCTCGTGTTACAAAAGAAGTTGTATTAGTAATGGAATAACGTAATAAAAGATAATAAATGAATGTGTGTGACATTGCATGTATGAGATGCTGATATGTGTTTGTACTATTACCTTCATGCTTATCCATTGTTGTAGCTAACAGTGTATACCGTGTTGTAGATGATCTGCAGGTTAGGAAGACTATAGACTGAGCTAGATGGTGTCACCAGCCAAGGAATTTTGTACATTAGGATGCATGGTTTGGGGTCTTTTGTATCAGATGTTGTTGTTGTTGTTAAGGTTTTGTACTCGGCTTTGAGTTTGTAAACTCTTTTGATGTATCATACAACCTTTATGTATTTGTTTTTACTCTACTTGTGCCTTGTTGTAAGATCCAGTGAACTTGTTGTCAGGCTAGGGTCAGGATCCATTGTGAGATCCTAGCCCAATGTAGCATTTTGAGTCCTGTGGATTCGGGGTGTTACAGAGTTGGTATTAGAGCCTTAGGTTAACAACAATGGCACTTGCTATCTGCAATAAAGGTAGAGTGGATAAATAAACAGAACACACCTGAGGTCTGACTTTTTAAAGGGTTTTGGTTTTAAAGCGAGTACAAATATTTTGGAATAGTGTGTATAGAAGTCGTCACCCATCTGAGGATCTCGACAGTATAGATATATATATATATATATATATATATATATATATATATATATATATATATATATATATATATATATATATATATATATATATATATATATATATATATATATATATATATATATATATACCTCTTATGTGATGATATGTATGCATGAACTATTAAGTATTATATATATATATATACATATGGCCTATATAGATCCCTATAAGTTAGGTGTGCATACCCCGCAGATGGCTCGGACTAGAGCTACTATTGTTGTAAGCAGAGGTAGAGGTAGACCACCTCTTTCTCTAGGAGGGATAGGACAGGGACCAGCTCCCACTACAGATCCACCAGTGGTGGAGGAGGTTCATGAGGAAGTTGTTAAGAGCGTAGTTCCAGCTATGAAGATTGGTGGGTCCAGGAGACAGCAGACCCGCCCAGGCCAATCTGATGGCTCAGACCGTGTTTCTATGGGCGGATCAAAGTTCAAAGACTACCTTCGGCATTTTGAGGAGGCCATCAGAGCGGCCAGAGGAGCCCTAGATCTGCCAGGACATGAGGGATCATCTAGGAGATCCCATGGAACTACTCAGGTGTTAGTTGCACCAGTTCGTGTAGTTGAGCCAGCTCAAGTTGTGGAGGAGACTAGAGGGCCTCTAGTTGAAGGTATTCCACCAGCAGGGAGTACCACACTTCACTGGGGAGATCGGCCTAGATACTACGGTGTGGATTGGGCATGTAGACTCATCCTTAGAGTCTATTCGTTGCCCAGAGGACAGATGGATAGAGTTAGTACAGTTCTATTCCGTGACCTGGCACATCAGTGGTGGAGGACAGTTAGAGCACGAGTCACCACCTATGAGCGGATGAGGACTCTGTTGACGGAGCAGTTATGCCCTGCCTCATTAAGGAGGGAGAAGCTGCAAGATTTTGTGGAAGCAGGCTTTGAGGACGTACCCATTACAGATGTTATTCGCCGCTTCCGGACTGAGTTAGCTTTGTTGGGTACAGTCTTTTGAGGACCATCACGTGTACCTATTGTCCCGACGTATGAGGGAGAGGACACGTTCATACATGGAGGGATTTCATTGTGACTCTTTGGCAGACTATCAAGATCGGGCCTCTGCTTATGAGAGAGAGCGGGCTAGCTAGAGGAGGACTTCTCACACCAGACGTTCTGAGAAGAGACAGCGTACAGCACCGACTGGTATTGACGAGGTCAGACTCAGGGCCGCTCGAGTATTCCAGTGTCTGCACAGACTACTAATAGAGGCTGGAAGTGTTACAACTGCGGGGCCTATGGGCATATGAGGGATGATTGCCTTAGAGCACCGCTGACTTGCTTCTCGTGCAGGAATCCAGGACATATAGCTACGTTTTGCCATCAGGGCAAGGCGCCATCACAACAGGGTTCTTCCCCTACAAGTGCAGTAGGAGGTGGACAGAGACCGCCTCAACATCAGGGACAGCAGAGGGTCCTAGAGACACCTGCTACTCAGGGTTCAGTTCCTGGACCGAGTAGGGGTAATGGTAGAGAGGCTGGCACTAGTTATGCCCGATGAGTTCGAGGCCATGCTTTTGAGTTGAGGAGTGCTGAGGAGCCGCCAGCACCAGCTGCTACAGGTGCCATTTTATTATATGGTTTACCTATTAGAGTTTTATTTGATACGGGTGCTACACATTCATTTATTTTTGCTTCTTGTGTTGAGCGCTTGAGTTTGTCTACCATAGAGGGGGCACCCTTTACTATAGGGTTACCTAATGGTAGTAGGGTCAAAGGTACCCAGGAGATACGTAGTTTTCCCCTACGTTTAGGGACTCGTGTACTACTTTTTGACTTCTTAGTCATGCCTTTGATGCATGAAGAAGTCATATTAGGTATGGACTGGATGTGTAGACACCGTGCGGTGTTAGATGTGGGTAAGAGAACTGTTACAGTCTCTACCGACTTAGGTCCGATAGAGGTCTTCAGGGGTTGGGACCTTGGGAAGACAGGATATGTCATCAGTGTTGTACGAGCAGCTAGATTGATTGCACAAGGATGTGATGCCTTCTGGTGCTACGCCATGAAGGATGGAGAGAGTCCAACTTTGGAAGACATACCGGTGGTCTGTGAGTTCACAAACGTATTTGCAGAGCCATCTAGCTTGCCACCTTAGAGGAGCGTAGATTTTGGTATTGACTTAGAGCCTAGTACGAGACCCATTTCGAAGCTTGTCAAGATGTTGGAGCTGAAGAAGCAACTCGAGGAGTTGGCTGAGAAGGGCTTCATACGCCCTAGCGTTTCACCATGGGGTGCACCGGTCATCTTCGTGCGGAAGAAGGACGGATCGTTGAGACTGTGCATAGATTACAGAGAGCTGAACAAGGTGACCATCAAGAACAAGTATCCATTACCTCGTATTGATGATCTACCTGATCAGCTGCAGGGAGCGACAGTTTTCTCCAAGATTGACTTGCGTTCAAGATATCACCAGCTGAGGGTGAGAGAGGAGGATGTACATAGGACGGCATTTCGTACCCGTTATGGACACTACGAGTTTGTAGTGATGCCATTTGGGCTGATGAATTCCCCAGCAGTATTCATGGAGTTGATGAACAACATCTTCATCAACTTCCTGGACCAATTTGTGGTGGTCTTCATTGATGACATCTTGGTGTACTCTTGTAGCAGAGAGGAGCATGCGGGACACTTGAAGACGGTATTTCAGATTTTGAGAGATAGAGAGCTGTACGCCAAGCTCTCTAAGTGTGAGTTGTGGATGTCTGAGGTTGCTTTCTGTTACGCTAAGAACGTGACATGCAAAAGTCTTAAATTTATAACTCAATATATTTTTCCTAACTCCTAGCAAACCCACAATGTATGGGTCATTTTATAGTATGGATAGTATTCCGAGGTCGAACACAAAGACTAAGGTGAAATTGAGTCAATAGTGACTAAGGATAGTGAAGATCTAGACTAAGAAAAGAGAAAGAAATAAAGAAATGAAAATCTCAATGTTTTTTGTTTGATTTTGAGGTGATCAATAAAAGATCACAAATCATGCAAGATTGACAAACAACTAAGCTAGTAACACAAATAAACGAGACAACACGAGATAGGTAATCAAAGATAGAGAAGCGGATTCTAGGGGTTAGAAATTCCGGTTATGGCATAGGACTCAAGCTATCTAGTCATTCTTTGGATAAACTATAGTATGTTGGAAGTGGGTGTTTCTAGATTGGGATCAATCACCGGGAAGGTCTCATGGTCCACTAGTCCGTTCCTAAGGTCTCATCACCGGGTACGTCTCAAAGAACCTAAGGTTAGGAATTCTACACAAACCGGATTTGCTATCTAGGGATCTAACCTCTCTTCACCGGGTAAGTCTCGGGAAGGCAAGTCCTAAACATAAATCCTAGCACACTCAGTCCAATAGCGGCTAGCGAGGCTCACAACTACCTAGAGTTCATCATCTTTGGTACCTAAGAGCAAGAATCGCCGGGTAGGTCTCTTCTTACACTTAGTTGCTAACACTAGGTCACCCTAGGATAGATCTAGCTCATCAAACACTGGGGTTTTAACAATCTAACAACCTAACACTTAGATTTATCAATACAAGCAAGCCAGATAGAATCACGGTCAGTTCCTTACTTCCACGGCTATGGAACCTACTAGAACAGGTCGTGATTCACAATAGAGGTTAGGTTCGAGCAAACAATTCATCCAAAGGTACGTTTAAGTCTATCCTATCATAGTCCAAGCCATAACCATCATTTCCTTACCCTAGAACCACATCTTTTTAGCCAACAACATGCATCATCACAATCAAAATCATCAAGCATAAAATCTTGGAGTTCATATCAAGAGGATGAAATGAAAAAGAGATGAAGCAAATAGGACAAGAAAAACGAGCTGAATAAATGTTAAAAGAGAGACTTACAACCCTTTAATAGAAGGTTCGAATTGTTCTTACAACCCTAGAAAATGTTTCCAACAAACTTCACTCAAAAAACTATGAAACTTTAAGAATGGTGTGTTCTTCACTTCTTCTCCAGTGGAAGTCTTTCTTCTCCTCCAAGAGTAGCTCCAATCCAATTCCAAAATGAGAGAGTATGGGAGAGAATGTGTGTGAGGTAAGGTGCAAGGCATGCACCAACATGGTCCCATGTGTTCTCCTTTGCTCCTAACTTGCTTCCTAATGAGCTCGGATACGTGTCATCACGAGGAACGATCATCGGATGTATCGATTAGGCTCTAAAAGCTTCCAAAATACCTACAAAACATGCAAAAGTCCGTGTAGACGTCTATCTCGACAAATATACATGTATTGAATTTAAACGCCACGAACTAATGCTAAACTATGCATGAATAGCGGGAAAAACTATCTAAATGGATGCCTAGACTAACATCATAAATCGTGTTAACAAAATACCCCATACTTAAGGTTTGCTCGTCCCCGAGCAAATCCCAACAATAGACTAAGAGATGACATGATTTATGCATGCAGAAAAACAACAAAATCTTTTTGGAATTGTGCTTCTAATATTGGAGCACCTTCATAGTCATGTTTCATGGCAAATGGACAAGCAATTATGCATCAAACGAATGAAGGCATGGAAAGACAATTATACTTAACTAGAAAGCATGCATGAATGGTAAAAATGAAGAAGTCAAAATGATTGATAACATGAATTATAGTCTATATTTTGGGGTTTGTTTGGACGTTTTATCTTTCATAATCTGCATGTTTGTATGTATATTATGTGATTATATTACCATTTCATCTACCTTTGAGGGAATCGAGGTCTACACCTAGTTTGTTGTAATCGTAGGTAAAATGGCACGTTTTGCATCGAAAAGGAGCTATGGAGTCATCGGAGCTACATTGAGGAACATAAGGAACCATCCACGAAGCATAGCCATGGATTAAAGATTCACTTTGGACTAGTTTTGAGAGATTTCACATTCAGTTGTGACTCACCTCGGTTGGCCACAGATTCATCTCGACCGAGGTGATCCAGAGAAGTTGACTCGACCGAGGCGAACACCTTGGACGCGGCGAGAATATTTTATTCTTTGCTGAGATCTTTTATCTTTGGAAAGAGATCTTATATTTTTGGGCTTGGCTCCCGGAAGGAAGAAGATATACTAGATCATATATTTTACCTATTTTTATGGGAAGAGATCTTTCTAAGATATCTTATCTTTGGAGGGTTATTTTCCTATAAAAAGGGTTGGATTTCCACAAATCCAACATCCCGCTTACACCGAAAAACACGCTATACCACCGATCAGGGTTTATACACCGCAGCAGCCATACTCCAGTTGGGAGATTTGAAGAACCTTTTTGAAGGTTGAAGGAAGATTGAAGATTGTAGCTTTTATAGCTTTTAGAGGTTTTCTTGTAAGATTACCTGAGATTCTCTTCCTTGTTGTCTTGCTTGTTGGATTTATATCCAAGGAACGCTTTTGCTGTGATATTTGATTCAGTTATTGAAGTCTTTACATTAAATTCTTCTTGTTCAAATATTCACCTTCTTCCCATATATTTAATTAATACTTTCATGATGATGAGTGACTAATTTCCTTGTGTGATTCTAGGGTGATTGGCTGAAGGTTGTGGGAAAAACAATGATAGAATAATCTTAGATTCCAGTAGGATCCTGAAAGTTCGAGTCTTTGACCTTAACCCTAAGCATCTCGCTCAGTCGATGAACATCTCGGCGGGGTGGAATTTGGCTGACCGAGGTGACTTATCTGATCCGAAAATGAGAGTTAAGTGTTAGAGTTTGCCAAATCCTAATCTTATTACACCTTTACTAGTCCAAGGCAAGCTTAGGATGAGACTTACCCGGTAATTCCTTAGTTTGTGTACCAACGATCATAAGTGTAGGTAATAAAGGTTTATCCTTTATTGGGGTTTGAGTGTGCTTTCATCCCATCTTTGTGAGTTAGCCTGAGACTTACCCGGTAAAGGTTGATTCTATTCCCTTAGATGGTGTGTTAGTTTTAGGTTATAGTTCTTTATCTTAATTCCTTGAGACTTACCCGGTAATAGGAGTTACGGTTTAGGATTAGTGAGTAGTGAGACTTACCCGGTGATCTATTCCACTTAGTAACACCTTCCCTATGCAAAAATCTCAGCTTTCTCCGCTTATCTTTAGATCTTGAGTTGGAACCACAACTAGATGCTTTAATCCCTAGA
This sequence comes from Fagopyrum homotropicum, assembly GCA_033239125.1. NCBI lineage: Eukaryota > Viridiplantae > Streptophyta > Magnoliopsida > Caryophyllales > Polygonaceae > Fagopyrum > Fagopyrum homotropicum. Next base: position 67,955,607 of record BSWB01000003.1, read on the forward strand.
ATTGCATGTTTGCTTTATTGACTTCTATATCATCTTTGATTGTTTTAATTGCCTTTGTGGTTTGTATTTAAACATAAGCATACCGTGATTGGACTTTGTTTGACTAAGTCCCTGTGATCGACCCCTGGAATTCCTTACTTTTTATTACGATTGACCCGTACAATGCGGGTTCGCATCCTTGTTTTAAGCTTACATCTAGGGTTATAAATTTAAAGCTTGCACACACCGTTTGGAGCGAACAAGTTTTTGGCGCCGTTGCCGGGGACTTGGTCTAGACCGAGCCGGTTACGGTTAGCTTTTGGGGCACTTGCCCCCGTGTCTACTAACCACTCTACTTGAGTGACTTTTGCAGGTTCTTTCTTAGGTATATGTGAAGAACCCGCACTGGGAAGGAAATCGTTCCTTACGATCCCAAACCAGAAAAGACATACAAGCGACGCTTAAGAGAAGCGAAGATGGCCCTACAAGACAACCGCGATCTTGAGGCCGAGTTGAAAGAGGCGTTAGAGCTGCTACGCCTCAGCAGGGAAGAGCTAAGGCGAGAGAAGGAAGAAACTCACACCAGGACTGAAGCAATCGAAGCAGATATGGCAGCCATACGAGACAATCGAAGCAGATATGCTACGCCTCAGCAGGGAAGATCCAATTGCTGATCCTCGACCGATGCAGGATCCAGTCGCTGACCCTCGACCGAGGCAGGTTCCAGTACCTGACGCCCCGGCCGATGTACTTCCACCTCGGATGCCAGTCCGAAACATTCTTCTTGTAGGAATCCCACAAACCCTAGGTCAAAGGATGGACCCTAATCAACAACTGAGGCGTCCAGGGGTTAATCTAGGAGATCCAGCGGACCATGACTATGAACTTCGACCGCAAGTTCTATCCATGATTCGCCAATGCCAGTCCGAAACGTTCACCTCACCTCCTTCGTTTCTTGCTCGTTTTCGAAGATTTCTGTCTCCAAACTACGATTGAAGGATAGAGGATCGTGTTGCAAGTACAGATCTGCAAAAAATCGAACCGATTTGGCCGAAACGAGGTAAAACGAACCGAAACCCTAACCTCTCCGTTTCGCTTCGATTTGGGCTTTGGTTGCCCCTACATTTGTTGAGGAAAGGCTTAAGTACCCCATAGGAAGCAGTTGCAGTGATTTTTGGGGGAAAAAAACTGATTTTTTTTGAAGAAATTAGATCCAGTTCACCGCCTCGGTCCAGTCGAGCTGTGCCTCAGCCGAGGTGATTCTTGAGTGTTGTCAGTCGACCGAGGTGACCTGATAGTTTGATTTTCTGAAAATGAGTTCTGGCCGCCGCCTTACCCTCAGGGATAGATCATCACCTTCCCCTTCTTCCTCTTCTTCCCGACCATACCGCCCGATGATCTATGAGCGACACCGGGTGGATTATGAGCGTATTTCCGGCCGTCCAGTGATTGCACCACGCTTCCTAGACGTGTCTGCTTTTGATTGCCCCAGCTGAGGAGGAGGAGGCTGATGATGAGGAGATAGTTGATGAGAGAGAGGGTGGAGTCCCGATGGATACAGGGACAGATACTGCAGGGACGAGCGCACCACCAGTTATAGATCTGGATGAGGAGGACACTGAGCCTGCACCTGCTACTTCTCCAGTGAGACCTGCTAGGCGTAGGACACGCCGACACAGGGATTTAGATGCTCACAGACGGATCGATGACCTGACGGATCAGGTTATTGATTCATATGCTGCTTTGTCACTGGATATCCGCGAGATGTAGGAGCGGCAGCACTACCAGCACATGATGGCCCAGATCAAGTTTGAGCACATCATGGGGTATCCGTTTGACCCGACCCAGTATCCGTACGTGCCACCACCACCACCACCGGATCGTGACTACTGAGAGCTGCAAGATTTTCTTTATTATTTTTATGTAGTTCAGCTATTTATCCGGTGAGTATTTTTATCCTTTAGACTTATTTTGACCCACTGGGACAGTGTGTCCCAAGTATGGGGTGTTTATGTGATATTTGACACTTATGTATGACTCTACGTGATCAGATATTGATATTTTATGCTTCAGTTGCTTCTATATGTTTATCTGAGATTGCATGCATACTTACAGGTTATTTGATTGAGAGAAACGTCGAAACCGAAAGAAAACTGGTTTTTTAAAAAAACTTTTTATGGGCCTCGACCGGGGCAGTTCTGACCAAACGAGGTGTTTCACCTCGGTTGACCTAAGAACACCTCGACCGAGGTGGGTTAACTGAGAGTTTTCGAAAACTATTTTTGTGCGTCTTATCTGGATATGATCTCAGTGAAGATTTTGCTTACTGACTGGTTTTAAATTCTTTATGTGTTTGAAAGGTTTTATAATATGTTTAAGTTGTTAAATGCTTTGTTTGAAATTATTGGCATGTTTAATACTTTGTTTTTATCTAAATTATGTTGAATTTGAAGGTTAACACCGCATTATGAGTTCTCTCACTTTCTTCCTGGAAAGACCAAGGCAATTCATTCTTCTCTCTTATTCTTCTTGATCATGCTTAGCCCCTCATATACATTTTGCCTCCCATTACCTATCCGGGAATTTGGAAGCAAGCGAAGTGGTGAAAGCAAGTGAAGTTAAAGTTGAGAAGTTGGCTGGAAGTGAAAGTGTTAGAAAGTAATAATAGGTTTGGGGAAGTCAATCATGAGGATGAGTAACTCGGCACCATTCACATAGCCGGGTGTTTGTCTTGCCAAAGTCGGATTGAGCGATATTCCTAACGGGTCATGGTATGTGCATCAAGGGTTTGATGCATCTCAAGAAATTGATGATTGCTGATTTCCTAGGCTTCGGTTTTTGTGCACCTCTGTCCATGCATCCCAAAAAGTAAAGTAAAAAGAAAAAAAAGTGTGAAATAAGCAAAGCTTATTGGTGGAAGATGTTGCAAGTCAAAATGAAAGCGAAGTATATCCTTTTCCCATATTCTAGCACCACACTACCTTACATACATCCCTACCCTACACGTTTCTTGACCTTTCTTTCGGGAAGCCCTTGAGACCTCGAGCTTGTTGATTGACTTAGTGGTTTAAACTGGATTATACATGATTAATTTTGATAATTATGACTTATTATGCATTCTATGATTTTATGCAAAGATGAACAACTTTCTTATATTTATAAAATGTTTTGAACATGTTTTGATTTTAAATTCCATGAAGTATTCTCTTAGAGTGATCTATGATAGTGGCACACCATAAAAATGTTTTTGAAAGACTTTTCATTGATTTTCTTGACTTATAATCCATTCTATCTTGACTTTTCATTGATTTTCTTGACTTATAATCCATATACTTGATTAATACTTTCATGATGATGAGTGGCTAATCTCTTATTATGATTCTAGGGTGATTGGCTGAAGGTTGTAGGAAAAACAATGATAGAATAATCTTAGATTCCAGTAGGACCCTGAAAGTTCGAATCTTTAACCTTAACCCTATGCATCTCGCTCAGTCGATGAACATCTTTCCCGGGGTGGAATTCTTCTGACCGAGGTGACTTATCTTCACCGAAACTGAGAGTTAAGTGTTAGAGTTTGCCAAATCCTATTCTTATTACACCTTTCCTGGTTCAATACAAGCTTAGGATGAGACTTACCCGGTAATTCCTTTGTTTGTGTACCTAAGATCATAAGTGTAGGTAATAAAGGTTTGTCCTTTATTGGGGTTTGAGTGTGCTTTCATCCCATCTTTGTGAGTTAACCTGAGACTTACCCGGTAAAGGTTGATTCTATTCCCTTAGATGGTGTGTTAGTTTGAGGTTATAGTTCTTTATCTTAATTCCTTGAGACTTACCCGGTAATAGGAGTTATGGTTTAGGATTAGTGAGTAGTGAGACTTACCCGGTGATCTATTCCACTTTAGTAACACCTTCCCCATGCAAAAACCTCAGCTTTGTCCGCTTATCTTTAGATCTTGAGTTGGAACCACAACTAGATGCTTTAATCCCTAGAATTGCATATTTCCTTTATTGACTTCTATATCATCTTTGATTGTTTTAATTGCTATTGTGGTTAGTAATTGCTAAAGCTTACCGTAATTGGACTTTGTTTCACTAAGTCCCTGTGATCGACCCCTGGAATTCCTTGCTTTTTACTACGATTGACCCGTACACTGTGGGTTCGCATCCTTGTTTTAAGCTTACGTCTAGGGTTATAAATTTAAAGCTTGCACACACCGTTTGGAGCGAACAAGTTTTTGGCGCCGTTGTCGGGGACTTAGTCTAGACCTAGCCGGTTACGGTTTGCTTTTGGGGCACTTGCCCCCGTGTCTACTAACCATTCTACTTGAGTGACTTTTGCAGGTTCTTTCTTAGGTTTATGCGAAGAAACCGCACTAGGAAGGAAATCGTTCTCTACGATTCCGAACCAGAAAAGACATACAAATGACGCTTAAGAGAAGCGGAGATGGCCTACCAAGACAATCGCGATCTTGAGGCCGAATTGAAAGAGGCGCTAGAGCAGCTACGCCTCAGCAGGGAAGAGCTAAGGCGAGAAAAGGGGAAAACTCGGACCAGGACTGAAGCAATCGAAGCAGATATGGCAGCCATACGAGACCAAATTCTACTTCGACCGAGGAAAGACCCAGTTCCCGATGATGGACCGATGCAGGTCCTAGTTGCTGACCCTCGACCGAGGCAGGTTCCAGTACCTGACGCCCCGGCCGAGGTGCTTCCACCTCGGATGCCAGTCCGAGGTGTTCTTCTTGCAGGAATCCCACAAACCCTAGGTCAAAGGATGGACCCCAATCAACAACTGAGGCGTCCAGGAGTTAACCTAGGAGATCCAGCGGACCATGACTACGAACTTCGACCGCAAGTTCTATCCATGATTCGCCAATGCCAATTCAGAGGGCTAGAGAAGGAATCACCGCATCAACATCTTCAAAACTATGAGATCTTGATGGAGACCTTGAGACCCTCAAGGATAAAAAACAACAACTACAAGCTAAGACCTTTTTACTTTTCTTTAAAAGATAGAGCTCTTACTTGGTATCAATCTCTTCCTCCAGGAAAAATTAACACATGGGAGGAGATGACTACGGAATTCTTGACCAAATTCTTTCCCCCCTCAAAGACCGCTGAAATGAGAGGGAAGATCAATGCTTTCATTTTGAAGGACAAGGAGAGCTTGTCCAAGTCATGGGAGCAGTTCAAGGACATTCTTTTGGATTGCCCACATCATGGGATTCCAAAGATAGAGTTGTTGGAGATATACTTCAAGGGACTGGACGGAAGCACCCAGATCAACCTCCAACTACTCTCCACCGGTACCTTTATGGACATGGCGATTGACGAAGCTTGGGACTTCATCGAGAAGCAAGCTTTGCATATGGAGAAGTACACCCATCAAGGAGCTGAAGGTGGAGTTAGAAGAGTTAACTTCCAAGAAACTCAGCCCAACAACAATCAACTCACGTCTTTGAAGAATGACGTGAAGCAATTGAAGGAACTCTTGGTTGCTCAAACCAAGAAGGAAGATCAAGGACAAAGGAACAACAACAATGGATACCGTAACAACAACAACGGTTCCCGGAACAACAATTACAACAACAAAAATAAAGGATCCAATAGCAACAATTGGAGGGCGAACAACCAAAATTCTGGTAACAATCATTCAAACTCCAACTCTAACGATTCCTCTAACCCTTTCCTTTCTTCCCCTTCTTCTTCTTCTACTCCATTAAAGAGCCAGGGGAAAGGATCAAGTTCGTCTCAGCCGGAAAAGAAAGACGCAGTTCTGGAGGCTATCTTGATCAAGCTTAGTGCTATGGAGACTTCTATGACTTCATTTTCGAAGGCCCAAAAAGCCTTTGAACAACAACTTGCAAGTAGGGTGAATGAAGCGCCAAGAGATCCAGGGAAGCTTCTAGCAAGGACGGAAAGCAACCCTAAGGGCCATATCATGGCCATAACTACGAGGAGTGGACTGAAAACTGCAGATCCAGTGCCTCGGTCGGTGCCAGTACCGACGAAGACCACCTTGGTCCAGGTGCAGTCGAAGAACACTTCGACCGAGATGCCAACCGAGGTGGAGCCACAGAAAGCGGAGGGGAAAACTGAAGTTTATGTTCCACCTCCTGCATACAAACCACCACTTCCATTCCCCCAGTCAAGGGCCAGAGCACATCTAGATAAGCACTTTGGTAAGTTCCTTGACTTGATGAATAAACTGCACATTAACATTCCTTTCCTTGATGTTATTCTAGGAATGCCCGCCTATGGGAAGTTCTTGAAGGAGATCCTATCAAGGAAGAGGAAACTGGAAGATTTCGGTGAAGTTAGGATGACATCTAAATCCTCGGAGTTCATACAAATCATGAAGAAGAAGATGCCACCTAAATTGAGAGATCCCGGCTCATTTTTCATTCCCATTCAAGTTGGGGATGTCACTTGTGAAGCCCTTTGTGATCTAGGAGCCAGCGTGAGCATCATTCCGCTGGAGCTATGTGCGAAGATCGGACTTGGAGAGCCCAAGCCGGTCAAGATTCGACTATACATGGCGGATCGCTCCATCACCCATCCCGTGGGAATTTTGGAGGACGTTCCGGTCAAGTTAGGTAACTTCTATTTACCAATAGATTTTGTTGTGCTTGACATTCCCGCAGATTATCGTGTTCCTATTATCTTTCGGGAAGCCATTTCTAGCAACTTCGGGTTGCAACGTAGATTGCAAGAACGCCAAGTTGAAATTCAACATTGGTGGCGACGAGGTGGAGTTCGCATTACTTGCAGCCATGAAAGGGGAGCAGCTAAGCGATGATATCTTCAACATCTACGATGAAGAAGAATCAAGAGAATTGGTGAGCTCTATCCTTATTAACGATCCACTCGAAAGAGTTATTAGCTTCAGTTTAATGGAGGAAGGTATAGATGCTTCTTGTGATGCAGATATACGGAGCTTAAAAGCACTGGAAGAAGATCCAGGAGCTAAAACTGAGAAGCTAATCCAAGAGACGAAGATCTCCAGTTTCGGTCCCAGTTGCAGTACCTCGACCGAGGCACTTTTTGGACTGAGCGAGGCGACTGAAAACATCTCGGTCGACGCCTCTGCGCCTCGACCGAGGTCCAAGGCGAGACGACTTCAACTGAGACTTCCGAAAGTCCAGTTTCTGGATCTACTCCACTGGAAGGAGGAAGCAAGGATCCCCCTCAGAAAGCACCCCAATTGTGGAGCTTAAACAACTCCCAAATCACTTGAGGTATGTTTTTCTTGGACCGGATTCCACTTATCCCGTTATTGTTAGTGCTTCCCTCTCCGAAACTGAATTGTCTAAACTAATGCATGTCTTGAGAAAGCATCAAAAGGCTTTGGGTTATACTATAGATGATCTTATTGGCATTAAGCCTTCTTTCTGCATGCATAGAATTCTAATGGAGGATGATCATAAGACTTCACGGGAACCTCAAAGACGGTTAAATCCGATCATGAAAGAGGTTGTAAAGAAGGAAATTCTTATGTTGTTGGATGCAGGTATCATATATCCTATCTCGGACAGCAAATGGGTTAGCCCGGTGCATGTAGTTCCGAAGAAAGGAGGAATGACTGTTGTGACGAATAAGAACAACGAGTTAATCCCAACCAGGACCGTTACGGGCTGGAGGGTTTGCATTGATTATAGGAAGCTGAACACGGCCACACAGAAGGACCATTTTCCACTTCCCTTCATTGATCAAATGCTCGAGCGGTTGGCCCAGCATTCACACTTTTGCTACTTAGACGGCTATAGTGGATTCTTCCAGATTCCTATCCATCCGGATGATCAGGAGAAGACCACTTTCACTTTTCCATGGGGGACATTTGCTTATAGGAGGATGCCATTTGGATTGTGCAATGCACCCGCTACCTTCCAGCGATGCATGATGGCTATCTTTTCCGAGTACATAGAGGAGATCATGGAGGTATTTATGGATGATTTTTCAATATATGGTTCCTCTTTTGATGATTTCCTATCTAACCTTTCTCTAGTGCTTAAAAGATGTGAAGACACTAATCTTGTTTTGAATTGGGAGAAGTGTCATTTTATGGTTAATGAAGGCATTGTGCTAGGACACCTCGTTTCTAATTGAGGCATTGAGGTCGATCGCGCTAAGATCGAGACTATTGAGAAACTCCCTCCCCCTTGTTCTGTTAAAGGTGTGAGGAGTTTTCTCGGGCATGCAGGTTTCTACAGGAGATTCATCAAGCACTTCTCTAAGATTTCTAAACCTCTAACTAACCTCTTGAATAAAGATGTTGTTTTTGAGTTTTCGCAGGAGTGTCTTGATGCTTTTTACAGGATTAAGGAAGCGTTGATCTCCGCTCCCATTATCCAACCTCCGGATTGGACCTTGCCCTTTGAGATCATGTGCGATGCTAGTGATGTAGCCGTAGGAGCGGTGCTTGGACAGAAGAAGGATGGCCGGACCACCGCCATTTATTATGCTAGCAAGACGCTAGATGTAGCACAACGCAACTACGCTACCACCGAGAAGGAGTTATTGGCGGTTGTATATGCTTTCGAGAAGTTTCATTCCTACTTAGTAGGGGCAAAAGTCATTGTCTACACCGACCATGCAGCCATCCGTTACTTGTTGGCTAAGAAAGATGTCAAGCCACGCCTTATTCGATGGATTCTCTTGCTTCAAGAGTTTGACTTAGAGATCCGCGATAAGAAGGGATCCGAAAATTCTGTTGCGGATCACATCAGCCGGCTACCTGCATCCTCACGCGAGAAGGACGACCCACCCATAGACGATTCATTCCCCGATGAGCATTTACACTTGTTGGAGCGTTTGATAGACTTACATACTTCACCCCACGATGGAGGTGAAGTATGGGGTGAGGGCACCTCCCACCTTGTTTGAGACGCATTTTGGTCCAGCTAGCGACCTTAAATCAAGCGCTTCTTGGGAGGCAACCCAAGGTATTGCTTTCTTTTCCCTTTTTCTAGTCTAGCTTAGATAGTTTTGCTTTTGCTTTGCTTTGTTTGTTTTTGGTGTCCTAGACAGATAACAGGAGACATCTATGGAAGGAGTACAAACCAGGAGCATAACTGGAAGGACAAAAGATCGAGAATTTGAGAAGACGAAGTTTGACTGAGGCATCTCGGTTGCTGTCAAAGCACCTCGACCGAGATGATTCTTGAGCAACCGAGGCGACTAGGGTTTCTGAAGAACCACCTCGGTCTGTACCACCTCGGTCCAGTCGAGACCACCTCGACCGAGGTGACAGCAGTTCCAGCGAGGGTATAAAAAGGGGGAAAATTTCTCTTTCCTCACTTTTACCCTCCCTCGACCGCGGCGCTCTTCTTCACCTCGATTCTTCGATTCTCGCTCATTTTCGAAGATTTTCGCTTCCAAACTGCAATTAAATCGTAGAGGATCCCAGTGCATCGTCGATCTGCGAAGAAATCGAACCGAATCGGCCGAACGAGGTAAAACGAAACCGAAACCCTAACTCACTGTTTTCGCCTTGATTTGGGCCTGGATTGCCGTGCATTTGCTGAGAAAAGGATTAAGTACCCCATAGGAACCAGTTGTAGTGATTTTGGGGGAAAAGAACTGGAATTTCTGAAGGAATTAGATCGCAGTTTTTCGCCTCGGTCCAGACGTGCTGTGCCTCGGCCGAGGTGTTCTTGAGTGTTGTCAGGCCGACCGAGGTGACCTGACAGTGACATATTTGAAAATGAGTTCTGAGAGACGCCTTGCCCTTAGAGATAGATCCTCCCCTTCCCCTTCTTCCTCTTCTTCCCGACCCTATCGCCGGTGATCCACGAGCGACACCGGGTCGATTATGAGCGTATTTCCGGCCGTCTAGTGATTGCACCTCGCTTCCTGGACGTGTCTGCTTTTGACTGTCTCCATGTGGATGGAGACCTTAGACGGATGATATCCACAGTAGGGCTAGATTAGTTTACTGAGATCCGAGCCCCTGCCTATCTGGAGCCCACCCTAGAGTTTGTTAGCTCCTTCACCTACCTCCCCACAAAGCGATCTGTGAAGTACCGGATGATGAACCGGAACTTCTTAGTGCCACTGGAGTATTGGAGGGAGATTTTTGGTTTTCCTGACCCGACAGCTGTTGACATCCCTTCCCGATCTGTAGCTAGGGAGTTTTGGGGGCAGATTGCTCACGTGGTTGAGCACGCAGATAGATGGCGCCCTGGAGATTCCAGGGAGAAGGTCATCTTCCACTTAGCTTTTAGGTTAGCTCACTGTATCTTCAGTGAGACACTTCTGGCGCGTACTGAGATGCCTCAAAAGGTCCGACAGGGGGAGTTGTTCAGCCTATATTGCATGGTGACGGGAGGGATCCCCGATTTTGGCTTGATGCTCGCAGAGGATCTGCACAAGATCAAGGCCAAGGCGAAGGGGGACATCTGCTGCGGAGGACTTGTCACCCACATCACCAGCTACCAGGACATGGATCATAGTGCTTGCACTATGGTGGCGGCTGCCAAGCCGCTTGGGCTGCAGGAGATGATCACTCAGCGGATTCTGGTTCTCCGAGGTCTGACTACACCATACGTGGCTATGCCATGGGAGCTGACTGCACCGCAAGGGATCAGGTGGTCTGCCCAGTTTACAGTTTACGACCCTCATTATTGGCAAACCGCTTGGGCCCCACTGATGGAGGATTATAGAGAGGCAGCAGCTGCCCCAGCTGAGGAGGAGGTAGATGATGAGGAGACGGCTGATGACAGGGATGGTGGAGTCCCGATGGATACAGGGACAGATACTGCCGGGACTAGTGCGCCGGTTATTGATCTTGATGACGATGATACTGAGCCGGCACCTACTACATCTCCAGTGAGACCTGCTAGGCGTAGGACACGCCGACACAGAGATCCAGAGGCTCACCGTCGGATCGACGATCTGACGGATCAGGTGATTGATTCTTATGCTGCTATGTCACTGGATATCCGTGAGATGCAAGATAGGCAGCACTACCAGCACATGATGGCTCAGATCCAGTTTGAGCGTATCATGGGATATCCATTCGACCCGTCTCAGTATCCATATGTGCCACCACCGCTACTACCGGATCGTGACTACTGAGAGCTGGAGGATTTTCTTTCTTATTTTTATGCAGTTTAGCTTATTATCCGGTGAGTATTTTATTCCTTAGACTTATTTTGACCCACTGGGACAGTGTGTCCTAAGTATGGGGTGTTTATTGATGTATTTGACTTATGTGATGTATGACTCTATTTTACCGGATATTAATTCATATTTATGCTTCAGTTTGCTTTTATATGTTTATCTGAGATTGCATGCATACATACAGGTTATTTAATTGAGAAAAACGTCAAAACTGAAAGAAAACTGGTTTTAAAAAAAAATTTTGACCTCGACCGGTGGAGTTCTGGCCGAACGAGGTGTTTCACCTCGGTTGACCTAAGAACACCTCGACCGAGGTGGGTTAACTGAGAGTTTTCGAAAACGATTTTTGTGCTTCTTATCTGGATATGATCTCAGTGAAGATCTTGTTTACTAACTGGTTTTAAATTCTTTATGTGTTTGAAAGGTTTTATAATATGTTTAAGTTGCTAAATGCTTTGTTTGAAATTATTGGCATGTTTAATACTTTGTTTTTATCTAAATTATGTTGAATTTGAAGGTTGACACCGTATTATGAGTTCTCTCACTTTCTTCCTGGAAAGACCAAGGCAATTCATTCTTCTCTCTTCTTCTTCTTGATCATGCTTAGCCCCTCATATACATTTTGCCTCCCTTTACCTATCCGGGAATTTGGAAGCAAGCGAAGTGGCAAAAGCAAGTGAAGTTAAAGTTGAGAAGTTGGCTGGAAATGAAAGTGTTAGAAAGTAATAATAGGTTTGGGGAAGTCAATCATGATGATGAGTAACTCGGCACCATTCACATTGCCGGGTGTTTGTGTCTTGCCAAAGTCGGATTGAGCGATATTCCTAACGGGTCATGGTATGTGCATCAAGGGTTTGATGCATCTCAAGAAATTGATGGTTGCTGATTTCCTAGGCTTCGGTTATTGTGCACCTCTGTTCATGCATCCCAAAAAGTAAAGTAAAAAGAAAAAGTGTGAAATAAGCAAAGCTTATTGGTGGAAGATGTTGAAAGTCAAAGTGAAAGTGAAGTATATCCTTTTCCCGGATTCTAGCACCACATTACCTTACATACATCCCTACCCTACACATTTCTTGACCTTTCTTTTGGGAAGCCCTTGAGACCTCGAGCTTGTTGATTGACTTAGCAGTTTAAACTGGATTATGCATGATTAATTTCGATAATTATGACTTATTATGCATTCTATGATTTTATGCAAAGATGAACAGCTTTCTTATATTTATAAAATATTTTGATCATATTTTGATTTTAAATTCCATGAAGTATTCTCTTAGAGTGATCTATGATTGTTGCACACCATAAAAATGTTTTTGGAAGACCTTTCATCGATTTTCATAACTTATAATCCATTCTATCTTGTCTTCTATATGCGGAACTTGCTTGGGGACAAGCAAGGGCTAAGTATGGGGTATTTTGGTAGCACGAATCATAGTCTATATTTTGGGGTTTGTTTAGACGTTTTATCTTCAAAAATCTGTATGTTTGTATGTATAATATGTGACTATATTACCATTTCATCTACCTTTGCGGGAATCGAGGTCTACTCCTAGTTTTGTTGTAATCGTAGGTAAAATGGCACGTTTTGCATCAAAAAGGACCAAAAAGGAGCTATGGAGTCATTGGAGCTACATTCAGGAACATAAGGAACCCTCCAAGAAGCATAGCCAAGGATTAGAGATTCACTTTGGACCAGATTTGAGAGATTTCACTTTCAGTTGTGACTCACCTCGGTTGACCACAGATTCACCTCGACCGAGGTGATCCAGAGAAGTCGACTCGACCGAGGCGAATACCTGGGACGCAACAAGAATATTTTATTTTTGGGTGAGATCTTTTATCTTTGGAAAGAGATCTTATATATTTGAGCTTGGCTCCTAGAAGGAAGAAGATATACTAGATCATATATTTTACCTATTTTTATGGGAAGAGATCTTTCTAAGATATCTTATCTTTGAAGAGTAATTTTCCTATAAAAAAGGGTCGGATTTCCCACAAATCCGACATCCGCTATCACCTTGCTTTACACCTACTACATCGCTGCGGCCATACTCCAGTTGGGAGATTCGAAGAACCTTTTTGAAGGTTGAAGGAAGATTGAAGTCTATAACTTTTATAGCTTTTGAAGGGTTTTTGTAAGATTATCTTAGATTCCCTTCCTTGTTGTCTTGCCTTGTTGGATTTCTACCAAGGAACGCTTTTGTTGTGATATTTGATTCATTTATTGAAGTCTTTTCACTAAATTCTTCTTGTTCAAATATTCACTTTCTTCCCATATACTTGATTAATACTTTCATGATAATGAGTGGCTAATCTCTTTGTGTGATTCTAGGGTGATTGGCTGAAGGTTGTGTGAAAAACAATGATAGAATAATCTTAGATTTCAGTAGGACCCTGAAAGTTTGAATCTTTAACCTTAACCCTAAGCATCTCGCTCAGTCGATGAACATCTCGGCCGGGGTGGAATTCTTCTGACCGAGGTGACTTATCTTCACCGAAACTGAGAGTTAAGTGTTAGAGTTTGCCAAATCCTATTCTTGTTATTCCTTTCCTGGTTCATTGCAAGCCTAGGATGAGACTTACCCGGTAATTCCTTTGTTTGTTTACCTAAGATCATAAGTATAGGTAATAAAGGTTTATCCTTTATTGGGGTTTGAGTGTGCTTTCATTCCATCTTTGTGAGTTAGCCTGAGACTTACCCGGTGAAGGTTGATTCTATTCCCTTAGTTGGAGTGTTAGTTTGAGGATATAGTTCTTTATCTTAATTCCTTGAGACTTACCCGGTAATAGGAGTTATGGTTTAGGATTAGTGAGTAGTGAGACTTACCCGGTGATCTATTCAACTTTAGTAACACCTTCCCCATGCAAAAACCTCAGCTTTGTCCGCTTATCTTTAGATCTTGAGTTGGAACCATAACTAGATGCTTTAATCCCTAGAATTGCATATTTCCTTTATTGACTTCTATATCATCTTTGATTGTTTTAATTGCTATTGTGGTTAGTAATTGCTAAAGCTTACCGTAATTGGACTTTGTTTCACTAAGTCCCTGTGATCGACCCCTGGAATTCCTTGCTTTTTACTACGATTGACCCGTACACTACGGGTTCGCATCCTTGTTTTAAGCTTACGTCTAGGGTTATAAATTTAAAGCTTGCACACACCGTTTGGAGCAAACAGAGAGAGACATTTTATCTTGCCCTATAAAAGGACGGAAGGAAGGAGAATTCAGGATCTCCGCTTAGACCGCGCTTAAACCTCGCTTACGCCCACGCATAGAGCGTCATCGCTTGGAGATTCGCTTCCGCACATTGAGGGTATTGTTGGACGTACGGAGATTACGTCTTTTGTCTTTAGGTTTGATTAGAAGACGGATTGACATCCCGTTCTTCGTTCTTATCAAGGATTGTGATTGTTTGTGTTATTCCGAATCTGATATACATCATTATCCCTGTTTGTGGATTTGAGATTGATTTGAAGTTTATTGAAGGTTTTCGAAGGTTTTCATCTTTCATTCTTCTAAATCTTGAATTTGATATCATAATGACTCTTGTTGGCTAAAACCCTTTAGCAATTCTAAGGTGAAGGGTTGATAGTTGTGGCTTAGATAATGATAGATCGATCGTAATTTGATTGGACCCTGAGAGTTAGAGAGATTCGCCGACGAACCAAAAATCACGGCCTGTTCTTGAGGTTCCACGGCTGTGGAACTCAAGATCTGCCCGTAATTTTCCCTATTTTACGAACCTTGCTTTTACTTTTATCCAAAGTTAAAGATTTTCTTTAACTTAGTCTTGGCTTGCCTTTTCTAGGTAGTAGTGAAGCCTCAACAACCTCTACTTCGATTTCGAGTGTCACAACTTTAATCGGTTTAGTTATTCTTGATCCTTGGGTTACAAGTTTGGGTATTTGATATTAATTCTTGTCTTTAGATCCCTTCTATACTGAAGCCTCACCAACCTTTATAGAGAGTATTTCTAGATAAGTCACATAAAGCCTTGGAACTTCACCGTACATTGCTTTGCATAAGCATACCTTTGCAACTCTTAACTCTGTCCTTATATCTTTAGTATATCTTGAATCGATTTCCACAGCTGGATTCCTGGATCTTTGGGATTGTTGTTTTCCCAATATTTACAAAGTTTCATACATTTACTTGCTTGACGATTATTAACTGGATTTAACCCCCCAAATCCCTGTGTTCGATACTCTGGAATTCTTGCTTAACTACGTCGATCCGTACACTGCGGGTTCGCTTGCTTGATTTCTAGTTTTATAATTTTAAAGCTTGATTGCACGCACGCTAAGTGGCGAACAAGTTTTTGGCTCCGTTGCCGGGGATTTGGTCTAGGCCGAATTCGGTTATCGGTTGTCAAGCTTGGGAGCTCTTCCCTTGTTATTTGATATCTTTTTCGAGTGTATGCGCATGTCTAGGAACAACGAAGACCTCTTACCTCTCGATCAAGAGCTTGAGAGGACTTTGAGGAGAAAGCTCAAGGAAAGAAAGATGGCTGAAGAAAGAGAACGTGATTACCAAACGGAGTTAGCGGAATCCGAAGCTCAAATTCGATGGAGCGAGAAAACTCGCAAGGAAGAAATGGACGTTATCAAACGAAGGTTGATGATCTAACGGACATGATGTTCCAAATGAGGCTGGAAATAAACGACCTCAAGAAGAAAAAGAGAAGAAGGAGACCGGGAAGATCGGTTAAAACCAACTCATCTAATGAGGATAGCGACTCTTCCATGCCACCACTAGAGGACATTGATCCAACGATCAATGTGAACCCGTTCGTTCCACGGGCAGCTGCCAATCGCCGTGCCCCAGCTGGAGGTGCGAGAATCGATCGTGTGGAGAATTCAGGATCTCCGCTTAGACCGCGCTTAAACCTCGCTTACGCCCTCGCATAGAGCGTCATCGCTTGGAGATTCGCTTCCGCACATTGAGGGTATTGTTGGACGTACGGAGATTACGTCTTTTGTCCTTAGGTTTGATTAGAAGACGGATTGACATCCCGTTCTTCGTTCTTATCAAGGATTGTGATTGTTTGTGTTATTCCGAATCTGATATACATCATTATCCCTGTTTGTGGATTTGAGATTGATTTGAAGTTTATTGAAGGTTTTCGAAGGTTTTCATCTTTCATTCTTCTAAATCTTGAATTTGATATCATAATGACTCTTGTTGGCTAAAACCCTTTAGCAATTCTAAGGTGAAGGGTTGATAGTTGTGGCTTAGATAATGATAGATCGATCGTAATTTGATTGGACCCTGAGAGTTAGAGAGATTCGCCGACGAACCAAAAATCACGGCCTGTTCTTGAGGTTCCACGGCTGTGGAACTCAAGATCTGCCCGTAATTTTCCCTATTTTACGAACCTTGCTTTTACTTTTATCCAAAGTTAAAGATTTGCTTTAACTTAGTCTTGGCTTGCCTTTTCTAGGTAGTAGTGAAGCCTCAACAACCTCTACTTCGATTTCGAGTGTCACAACTTTAATCGGTTTAGTTATTCTTGATCCTTGGGTTACAAGTTTGGGTATTTGATATTAATTCTTGTCTTTAGATCCCTTCTATACTGAAGCCTCACCAACCTTTATAGAGAGTATTTCTAGATAAGTCACATAAAGCCTTGGAACTTCACCGTACATTGCTTTGCATAAGCATACCTTTGCAACTCTTAACTCTGTCCTTATATCTTTAGTATATCTTGAATCGATTTCCACAGCTGGATTCCTGGATCTTTAGGATTGTTGTTTTTTCAATATTTACAAAGCTTCATACATTTACTTGCTTGACGATTAATAACTGGATTTAACCCCCCAAATCCCTGTGTTCGATACTCTGGAATTCTTGCTTAACTACGTCGATCCGTACACTGCGGGTTCGCTTGCTTGATTTCTAGTTTTATAATTTTAAAGCTTGATTGCACGCACGCTAAGTGGCGAACAAGTTTTTGGCTCCGTTGCCGGGGATTTGGTCTAGGCCGAATTCGGTTATCGGTTGTCAAGCTTGGGAGCTCTTCCCTTGTTATTTGATATCTTTTTCGAGTGTATGCGCATGTCTAGGAACAACGAAGACCTCTTACCTCTCGATCAAGAGCTTGAGAGGACTTTGAGGAGAAAGCTCAAGGAAAGAAAGATGGCTGAAGAAAGAGAACGTGATTACCAAACGGAGTTAGCGGAATCCGAAGCTCAAATTCGATGGAGCGAGAAAACTCGCAAGGAAGAAATGGACGTTATCAAACGAAGGTTGATGATCTAACGGACATGATGTTCCAAATGAGGCTGGAAATAAACGACCTCAAGAAGAAAAAGAGAAGAAGGAGACCGGGAAGATCGGTTAAAACCAACTCATCTAATGAGGATAGCGACTCTTCCATGCCACCACTAGAGGACATTGATCCAACGATCAATGTGAACCCGTTCGTTCCACGGGCAGCTGCCAATCGCCGTGCCCCAGCTGGAGGTGCGAGAATCGATCGTGTGGAGAATTCAGGATCTCCGCTTAGACCGCGCTTAAACCTCGCTTACGCCCTCGCATAGAGCGTCATCGCTTGGAGATTCGCTTCCGCACATTGAGGGTATTGTTGGACGTACGGAGATTACGTCTTTTGTCCTTAGGTTTGATTAGAAGACGGATTGACATCCCGTTCTTCGTTCTTATCAAGGATTGTGATTGTTTGTGTTATTCCGAATCTGATATACATCATTATCCCTGTTTGTGGATTTGAGATTGATTTGAAGTTTATTGAAGGTTTTCGAAGGTTTTCATCTTTCATTCTTCTAAATCTTGAATTTGATATCATAATGACTCTTGTTGGCTAAAACCCTTTAGCAATTCTAAGGTGAAGGGTTGATAGTTGTGGCTTAGATAATGATAGATCGATCGTAATTTGATTGGACCCTGAGAGTTAGAGAGATTCGCCGACGAACCAAAAATCACGGCCTGTTCTTGAGGTTCCACGGCTGTGGAACTCAAGATCTGCCCGTAATTTTCCCTATTTTACGAACCTTGCTTTTACTTTTATCCAAAGTTAAAGATTTGCTTTAACTTAGTCTTGGCTTGCCTTTTCTAGGTAGTAGTGAAGCCTCAACAACCTCTACTTCGATTTCGAGTGTCACAAATTTAATCGGTTTAGTTATTCTTGATCTTTGGGTTACAAGTTTGGGTATTTGATATTAATTCTTGTCTTTAGATCCCTTCTATACTGAAGCCTCACCAACCTTTATAGAGAGTATTTCTAGATAAGTCACATAAAGCCTTGGAACTTCACCGTACATTGCTTTGCATAAGCATACCTTTGCAACTCTTAACTCTGTCCTTATATCTTTAGTATATCTTGAATCGATTTCCACAGCTGGATTCCTGGATCTTTAGGATTGTTGTTTTTTCAATATTTACAAAGCTTCATACATTTACTTGCTTGACGATTAATAACTGGATTTAACCCCCCAAATCCCTGTGTTCGATACTCTGGAATTCTTGCTTAACTACGTCGATCCGTACACTGCGGGTTCGCTTGCTTGATTTCTAGTTTTATAAATTTAAAGCTTGATTGCACGCACGCTAAGTGGCGAACAAGTTTTTGGCTCCGTTGCCGGGGATTTGGTCTAGGCCGAATTCGGTTATCGGTTGTCAAGCTTGGGAGCTCTTCCCTTGTTATTTGATATCTTTTTCGAGTGTATGCGCATGTCTAGGAACAACGAAGACCTCTTACCTCTCGATCAAGAGCTTGAGAGGACTTTGAGGAGAAAGCTCAAGGAAAGAAAGATGGCTGAAGAAAGAGAACGTGATTACCAAACGGAGTTAGCGGAATCCGAAGCTCAAATTTGATGGAGCGAGAAAACTCGCAAGGAAGAAATGGATCGTTATCAAACGAAGGTTGATGATCTAACAGACATGATGTTCCAAATGAGGCTGGAAATAAACGACCTCAAGAAGAAAAAGAGAAGAAGGAGACCGGGAAGATCGGTTAGAACCAACTCATCTAATGAGGATAGCGACTCTTCCATGCCACCACTAGAGGACATTGATCCAACGATCAATGTGAACCCGTTCGTTCCACGGGAAGCTGCCAATCACCGTGCCCCAGCTGGAGGTGCGAGAATCGATCGTGTTGAGAATTCAGGATCTCCGCTTAGACCGCGCTTAAACCTCGCTTTCACCCTCGCATAGAGCGTCATCGCTTGGAGATTCGCTTCCGCACATTGAGGGTATTGTTGGACGTACGGAGATTACGTCTTTTGTCCTTAGGTTTGATTAGAAGACGGATTGACATCCCGTTCTTCGTTCTTATCAAGGATTGTGATTGTTTGTGTTATTCCGAATCTGATATACATCATTATCCCTGTTTGTGGATTTGAGATTGATTTGAAGTTTATTGAAGGTTTTCGAAGGTTTTCATCTTTCATTCTTCTAAATCTTGAATTTGATATCATAATGACTCTTGTTGGCTAAAAACCTTTAGCAATTCTAAGGTGAAGGGTTGATAGTTGTGGCTTAGATAATGATAGATCGATCGTAATTTGATTGGACCCTGAGAGTTAGAGAGATTCGCCGACGAACCAAAAATCACGGCCTGTTCTTGAGGTTCCACGGCTGTGGAACTCAAGATCTGCCCGTAATTTTCCCTATTTTACGAACCTTGCTTTTACTTTTATCCAAAGTTAAAGATTTGCTTTAACTTAGTCTTGGCTTGCCTTTTCTAGGTAGTAGTGAAGCCTCAACAACCTCTACTTCGATTTCGAGTGTCACAACTTTAATCAGTTTAGTTATTCTTGATCCTTGGGTTACAAGTTTGGGTATTTGATATTAATTCTTGTCTTTAGATCCCTTCTATACTGAAGCCTCACCAACCTTTATAGAGAGTATTTCTAGATAAGTCACATAAAGCCTTGGAACTTCACCGTACATTGCTTTGCATAAGCATACCTTTGCAACTCTTAACTCTGTCCTTATATCTTTAGTATATCTTGAATCGATTTCCACAGCTGGATTCCTGGATCTTTAGGATTGTTGTTTTTTCAATATTTACAAAGCTTCATACATTTACTTGCTTGACGATTATTAACTGGATTTAACCCCCAAATCCCTGTGTTCGATACTCTGGAATTCTTGCTTAACTACGTCGATCCGTACACTGCGGGTTCGCTTGCTTGATTTCTAGTTTTATAAATTTAAAGCTTGATTGCACGCACGCTAAGTGGCGAACAAGTTTTTGGCTCCGTTGCCGGGGATTTGGTCTAGGCCGAATTCGGTTATCGGTTGTCAAGCTTGGGAGCTCTTCCCTTGTTATTTGATATCTTTTTCGAGTGTATGCGCATGTCTAGGAACAACGAAGACCTCTTACCTCTCGATCAAGAGCTTGAGAGGACTTTGAGGAGAAAGCTCAAGGAAAGAAAGATGGCTGAAGAAAGAGAACGTGATTACCAAACGGAGTTAGCGGAATCCGAAGCTCAAATTCGATGGAGCGAGAAAACTCGCAAGGAAGAAATGGATCGTTATCAAACGAAGGTTGATGATCTAACAGACATGATGTTCCAAATGAGGCTGGAAATAAACGACCTCAAGAAGAAAAAGAGAAGAAGGAGACCGGGAAGATCGGTTAGAACCAACTCATCTAATGAGGATAGCGACTCTTCCATGCCACCACTAGAGGACATTGATCCAACGATCAATGTGAACCCGTTCGTTCCACGGGCAGCTGCCAATCGCCGTGCCCCAGCTGGAGGTGCGAGAATCGATCGTGTGGATGAGGAGCCAAGAACTCTTAGCGAAAGGATGGATCCAACGTAACAACCACGCCGTTTGGGTGTGAACTTTGATGCTGATGATGCACAAGGGTTTAGCTTCAACCCGCAAGTTATTACCATTGTCCGCCAAAATCAATTTGGGGGAACAAGCGTTGAATCTCCACATCAACATCTACAAATTTTTGAGATCATGATGGAGACAATGAAGCCGAAGAATGCAACTACCAACAGCTATAAACTCAAGCCTTTCTTTTTCTCCTTGAAGGGAAAGCATTGTCTTGGTATCAAGCTCTTCCAAGTGGGAAACTCGACACATGGGAAGACCTTTCTTCGGAATTCCTCACTAAGTTCTTTCCGCCATCCAAGACGGCGGAATTGAGAGGTAAGATTAATGCATTTTCTATGAGATCTAACGAAAGTTTGTTTTAATCTTGGGAAAGATTTCAGGATTTGCTATTGGATTGCCCACATTATGGCATATCCAAGTTGGCGCTATTGGAGATATACTACAAGGGGCTGGATGTGGAGACACAATTCAAGCTCCAATCCCTTTCATGTGGTACATTCATGGACATGAGGGAAGATGACGCTTGGGACTTCATTGAGAAGCAAGCGCGAGTCATTGAGAAGTATTCTCATCGGAAAGTGGAGGCGAATCATGTGGAACAAGGAGCAAAGCTATCACAAGCAGCTCAAACTCAAATCTTTTCTCTCAATACGGAGATTAAAGAGTTGAAGGAAGCCATCAAAACCAACTTTCCAAAGCAAAAGGAACAAGATGTAGGTTATTTGGGCAACAACAATAACCACAACGGGAATGAGAATACAAACCGCAACAACCGGAACAACAACCGGAATAATTGGAACAACAACAACAACAACCGGAACAATAATTGGAACAACAATAGTGGTTCAAACAACAACAATTGGCGTCCCAACCAACAAAATTCCGGTAATTCTTAATCCAATTCAGGAAATTCACTAACTCCACCTTCCTCTTCTTCCACTCCTTTGAAAAGCCAGGGGCAAACATCTAATGGTGGAAGTACTTCGGGGAAAGAGAAGTCCGATCCCATGTTGGAGACAATTTTGGGCAAGCTTCAAGGATTGGAGACTCGCATCATCAAGGTTGATGATCACATTACTAAGGTTGATAAAGCCCAAAAGGTTTTAGAGAACCAAATGTTTAGCCATGTGGAGGAAGTTCCTAGGAATGAAGGAAAACTTCCAGGAAAGACGGAGGACAACCCAAAAGGAAGGGTGATGGCAATCACAACTAGGAGCGGAGTAACAACTACCAACCCGCAGCCTAAGTTTATAGAAGTCTCTGTTGAGAAAGAGAAAGAAAAGGGGAAGGAGAAGGAAGATGTCTACGTTCCTCCTCCAGCTTACAAACCTCCCCTACCATTCCCGCAATCTAGAACAAGAGCGTGTCTAGACAAGCAATTCGGTAAGTTTATTGAACTCATGAGCAAACTGCATATTGATATACCTTTCATCGATGCAATTGTAGGTATGTCAACTCATGAGCAAACTGCATAATGATATACCTTTGAAAGAGAAGATGCCCCCTAAGCTGAAGGATCCGGGGTCATTTTGTATTCCCATAGGAGTGGGAGATGTCACATATGATGCATTATGTGATTTAGGAGCAAGCGTGAGCATCATCCCGCTTGTCTTATGCAGGAAGATCGGTTTAGGCGATCCTAAACCGGTAAAGATGATGTTATACATGGCGGATCGATCCATAACTCGTTCCATCGGAATTGTTGAAGACGTCCCGGTCAAGCTTGGTAAGTTCTATGTTCCTATAGATTTTGTTGTGCTTGACATTCCTGCAGATAGTCCGGTCCCGATCATTCTCGGAAGACCGTTTCTTGCAACATCCGGTTGTATAGTCGATTGCAAGAATGCTAGACTCGCCTTTGACATAGGAGAAGAGAAGGTAGAGTTCGTCCTTTCCACTTTAGTAAAGGAACCAGCCTTCGATGAGGATATATTCAATATCCATGATGAAGAGCTATCTAGAGAGGAGGTAAGTTCTATTCTCTTCAAAGATCCCTTGCAAAAAGTTCTTTCTATGAGCATTATAGATATAAGGGAAGAAGAGGAGTGCAATGAGGCAATTGAAGCCTTAAATGAACAAAAAGAAGTGCATGAAGAAGAGTTCGAGAAACTCCACAATGAGTCAGAAAACGTACGGATCCACTGTCAGACAACCTATTCCACGGCCATGGAACCTGAAGAGCAGGCCGTGGTTTCTAACAGAAATGGATTTCGTAAGGAGAATGTCTGAGAGAAATAAAAAGAGGAAAGGCAATGCTTCTTGCTCTTCTAGAGCACCACCTGCTGAGCCCCCATCACCCTCATCACCACCATCACCACCTTCCCCTAGGATCCCTACTATCCATGAGGATCACCTCGATGCTTTAGAAAGGATCCATAAGCGAGCGGTCATAGGACCTAGATATTTACTACTTGCATGTGGTAGGGGATCTCACTTGGCTACTAGATAGAGCCGGATTGGTCATCTTCTCCGCTATTCGAGAAGATGCATATGAGGAGATCACTAGGGAGTTTGTGGTCTCGTTTGAGCATAGCCACGTTGACAGGACCGTTTCTTTCCGGCTGATGGAGAGAAACTATGAGTTTTCTATTAGAGAGTTTGGAGCCTTCTTTGGGTTCCATGAGACCTTCAATGGTCGATTCCCTAGTGGCGTGTACGCCAAAGATTTCTGGGAGGAGATAGCTATGATATACGCCAGCGAGGACCGCTGGCAACCTGCTGATACCAAGGCTAGGTTGATTTATCACTTAGCCTTGAAGATTGCCTATAGAGTGCTTTCTGAGTGTCTCTTCCCTAGGACGGAGACCCCTCAGAAGATCAAGACGGATGAGTTGTTTTTGCTTTACTATATGTTGTACGGTAGGCCAGCTTACTGTGCCGCCCTCTTAGCTTCTACTATGAGCAAGCTAAAGAACAAGAGGGCCGGCAACATTGGATATGGTAGGATGGTCACCCACCTTGCTAGGCAGTTGGAGATAGACTTCTCCGCGTGCACCCGCATTACAGCTAGACCTCTAGGACTTCAGAGCCTCGTGACAAGAGGCATCCTCTTCCCTAGACATAGAGGTCCACCTACAGCTGCCATGCCTTGGGAGAGTAGGACAGGTAGAGGGATTACATGGCTTCCTGAGTATTCCATTATGGCTGGACGCCATAACTGGAAGGAGACATTCGCTGCTATGCATGCGAATAGACTAGTAGCACCGCCCTACGTTCCCCTTGAGCCACCAGTTGTAGAGGAGGAGGAGATGAGAGGGGATGATGAGTTTGAGGGAGGAGGAGATGAGCATGATTTTGGTACCTTTCCGGATCAGCCGGATGCAGTTCCTGACCTTCCTAGACACTCTCCCCGCCCCGCTAGAGCTTTTGGCTCTTCCTCTCGCCGTGCTACTGTGAGCGAGAGACCTACATGGATGGCAAATCCTCCTTCATGGTATAGCACTCAGCCGGAGTGGATGGGAGCTCCACCACCTTGGCATGCACAGGCACCACCTGCACCAGCACCGTCAGACGCACCGGCATGGTATAGCCAGCCGCCCGGATTGTATAAGCAGCTGCCGGAGTAGGCCACCGACCTTTTTACTAGAGTCGGAGCCTTGGAGATCCATGCGGATGCCAGGGATGCACGAGCCGAGGCACATGACCGCATGATGAGAGATATTTACCGCCAGCAGTTTGGGCAGAACTATGATCCCGGCTTCTTCCCGTTCTCAGCTCCACCGGCACCTTAGTGAGAATGATTGATGATCCACCGTTCTAGTCACTCCACCACCGTCTTGTGAGTTCATTTTCTTTCTTTCTTTTCTTTATTTTCTTTTTGAACATTAGGGACAATGTTTGTTCCAAGTATGGGGTGGGGTGTGACTAATCGTTTGTAATAACTCTAACTCACTTTTGCTTGCTATGATCGATTACACCGTGCATGTTTCATTCTATTGTTACACGTTTCATTATCGCATTGCATGAAAAAGCTTTTGAAAAACCCATAAAAATTGAAAAATTTTGAAAATTTTGTGCTTCTAAGGATAGAGATGACTTCTATGATAATCACTACTTGTGAATTGAGTTTTGATGACAATCGCATGCTTAAACAAATAGTAAATTGAAAAGAAATTGAATGAGTTGATTATCCCTCTTTTGCAAGTTTCATAATGTGATGAGTGTTACCTAAATCATATTGAGAAATCAAGGTTGAAATCACATAATAAGTTCTTATACTTCTTGTTGAAATGATTAAGGCAATTCGATTTTCTTTCTTCTTTCTTTGATCATTTAGCCCCTCAATGAAATAATGACCTCCTTTACCTATCCGGGAATTTGGAGGAGTTGATAATTGGCATGTTTGATGTGGGAGGGCCATGAAAGCAATTAATTGCATTCAAAAGAATAGAAAGAAATTATAGGTTTGGGGAAGTCAATCATGACGATGAGTAACTCGGCACCATTCACATAGCCGGGTGTTTGTGTCTTGCCAAAGTCGGATTGAGCGATATTCCTAGCGGATTATGGTATGTGCATCAAGGGTTTGAGGCATCTCGCAAAATTGAGAACCGCCAATGAATCACAACGACATCCTGCCAAGTAAGCACGGGTGGACTCCCCCAGTCTCCTGGAAAACAGATAGACATGCTGGTCTGCTGGAGGTGCAACGGGTCCCAGCAATGCTAATTCCGCCCGAAAACGTCTGATCGCCTTCAATGACTGGGACGTCCTCAAAACCTGCCTCTAAGAAGTCCTGAACTCTGTCTCTCTACAGTGAATCCGGGCAAAATGTCTCTCTCACGAGACTCAGTAGATGGTTCATCCTAGTCATACCTCCTCTAACCGTCCTCCACCAATATTGGGCCTGCTCCCTGAAAAAAGTTTGGACTATCTCCACCTGCCTCTCTGCTAGGCAACAGATCGCCTCTACGGCCGACTCCACGTGCCCAATCCAATGCTCCACCTCTAACCCTACCTTCCCGTCGAAGTAGGGTACATGTTGCTAGTTGAAAGCCTTCAACCATGAATCGGGTCTAGGAGACCTCAGCTCGTCTCTAGCCCTAGCAATCTCCACAACCGGCTCGGGCACAACTACCGCCGGTGCAACTATCTCTGCTGCGGCTCTAATTTGAGTAGCCCTCTGCGAGACCTCAGCTGATCTCACAGGTGCGGGTGCAGGTACAGGCACCGGTGATGTGGGAGGTGGTGCTCCCGTCCTAAACGCCTCTTTGACTCGACGTACATAATCCTCAAACACGGTAGCCCCAATTGGTGCTCCCCCGGTCCTAGCAGATGGGGAACTATGTGCCCCAGACCTCACAACTCTACTATCCCTTGCCTCGGGAATGATGTTCTTTGCCACGTCCTCAACGGGATCTTCAACTGTTGGCGGATCCACACCTGGTGGGTCCGCAATGGGGATACGTCCCAAACCTCTCGTGCTTGGATGTCTCCCTACCCGTCCCCGTCGCGGGACGGTATGTGGTAGAGTTTGTCTACCCCTAGCGGGTCCTACAATGTAGTAGCTTTCGTACGTGCAATCTGATATTGTTTCGTAATACTTGTAATATTAATATGAAGGGGAAACATATAAAAGCATACAAAGAAACCGAAATCCAAGATACAACCATGGCATAAAATCCCCATCATCCTAAGGTCACATGCATAGCTAGGTACATACAAGTCCAAAAACAATCCTAAGGCCATATAAATATGTATAGATAGCTATGCAAATATATATGCTTACATACATCAAATCTAAAATTCTATGTCGCCGAGGTTTGCATGAGGAGTGGTGGTCCCGTACATTATAACCCAATCCCGACTCATGCATATGGATTTTGAAAACGAAAAAGTCAGAACCCATGGGGGTTCTGTTTATTCCTCATTCGGCCTTTAGAAGGTTGCGAGTGTCATTGTTGTCAACCTAGGGCTCTGATACCACTTTGTAACACTGTTAGCATGAAATATTGTGATATTTTAGGCACGTTTTCTAGATGTATTTCATCCATATTGGTGTTCACTGATAAAGCATTTAAGCAATTGTGAGCTAGTTTATCTATATTGTCCATATAGAGGTCTACATAAGCTTTGTGTTGATTGTAGGCGAATAAGAGCTAAAACCGAACGAATTAAGAGAGAATGGAGATAGATTTAGCACATCCAAGGATTGAGGGCAGCACAAAGAAGCTAAGGAAGATGCTAGGATGAAGAATGGCACAAAACAAAGGGGATTACGAGCAACCTATGCTTCCACGCTCTAAACCACGGCCGTGGAACTTGGCAACATGACCGTGGAGCATTCCAGAGAGTTACACGGTATAAAGTACGGTCGTGGAAGTTGTGAAGAACCGTAATGGAATCCACGCTCTAAACCACGGGCGTGGAACCCTCTATGACCGTAATTTAGGCGATCTTTTAAAGTACTAATTAAAGCCACGATCTTTTACACAATGGGCCGGAGAGAGACATTTTATCTTGCCCTATAAAAGGACGGAAGGAAGGAGAATTCAGGATCTCCGCTTAGACCGCGCTTAAAATTCGCTTACGCCCTCGCATAGAGGGTCATCGCTTGGAGATTCGCTTCCGCACATTGAGGGTATTGTTGGACGTACGGAGATTACGTCTTTTGTCCTTAGGTTTGATTAGAAGACTGATTGACATCCCGTTCTTCGTTCTTATCAAGGATTGTGATTGTTTGTGTTATTCCGAATCTGATATACATCATTATCCTTGTTTGTGGATTTGAGATTGATTTGAAGTTTATTGAAGGTTTTCGAAGGTTTTCATCTTTCATTCTTCTAAATCTTGAATTTGATATCATAATGACTCTTGTTGGTTAAAACCCTTTAGCAATTCTAAGGTGAAGGGTTAATAGTTGTGGCTTAGATAATGATAGATCGATCGTAATTTGATTGGACCCTGAGAGTTAGAGAGATTCGCCGACGAACCAAAAATCACGGCCTGTTCTTGAGATTCCACGGCCGTGGAACTCAAGATCTGCCCGTAATTTTCCCTATTTTACGAACCTTGCTTTTACTTTAATCCAAAGTTAAAGATTTGCTTTAACTTAGTCTTGGCTTGCCTTTTCTAGGTAGTAGTGAAGCCTCAACAACCTTTACTTCGATTTCGAGTGTCACAACCTTAATGAGTTTAGTTAGTCTTGATCCTTGGGTTACAAGTTTGGGTATTTGATATTAATTCTTGTCTTTAGATCCCTTCTATACTGAAGCCTCACCAACCTTTATAGAGAGTATTTCTAGATAAGTCACATAAAGCCTTGGAACTTCACCGTACATTGCTTTGCATTAGCATACCTTTGCAACTCTTAACTCTGTCCTTATATCTTTAGTATATCTTGAATCGATTGCCACAGCTGGATTCCTGGATCTTTAGGATTGTTGTTTTCCCAATATTTACAAAGCTTCATACATTTACTTGCTTGACGATTATTAACTGGATTTAACCCCCCAAATCCCTGTGTTCGATACTCTGGAATTCTTGCTTAACTACGTCGATCCGTACACTGCGGGTTCGCTTACTTGATTTCTAGTTTTATAAATTTAAAGCTTGATTGCATGCACGCTAAGTGGCGAACAAACACCCCGAATCCGTGGGACTCGGGAATGCTACGGGCGAGACCTCACAATGGGTCCCGACCCTTAGCCTGACAACAATCTCACCAGACCTTTCTAACATGGAACAAATAAAGGCAAAACTCAAATCGTTTATAATGTATGGAAAAACTGAAAAGTAAATGGGGTACAATGTGAAAACTCAGCTGAGCCCTCAAAACAACACAAAACTCCAAAACATAAATCCGAAAACCCTACATCAAACCATAATCCAAACATAACGATAATAATCCCAAAAACGCCCCCCGTCCTATAATGTACGGCGACCCTCGGTTGTCCACTCCTCCACCTCACTCGGCGGCGTCCCTAACCAGCAGGGCATCTACACAAGCGGTTTATAATCGTTAGCTCAATTCAAAGCATTAGAAACATGGTGAAGTCACATACACACTCATACATCATAACATCACATAATCATGCTCAACAAACAAGTCCGGTTTATTATCTTTATTTATAAGGTCGTATCCCATTCTAATTCAACTTAGGTTTGTGACACGAGAATCCCGGAAACTCACCTCGGTCCCTACTTACCGGCATGGAATGGTACTGATGCATCCGACCGTCTACCAGCACGGGATAGTCACCTAGAACCTCCTAGCTCTCACAAGAGCCAGGTAAGTTGTCATTGCCCGTTATCATACACTTGGGCTAATATATATATATATAAAGGTCGGTGGTCCTATTACCAGTTTATATGTTATAACGAAAGCGATAAAACACACACCACCAAACATACATCGAATCTAATACATAGAATACGAGCTAAGTAAGTCCGGAGACTTACCTCGTCACCACACTCACTCACAACACTCTCGCTTCCTTAGAGAGGTAGCACACAACCTGATCACACAAGAATAAACTCATCAACACAAGCTCAACCTCAAAGAAGTCTAAGACTTTACTCTATGGATCTACGCAAGATCACCTAGTGCTCAACCTAGGAACGCATCCTACAACTCACAATCCTCACATCACTCTCAGCACAAGGAAACCTCTCACAACAGCCTATATATCACATGGTCATAAACAACAGCCTAGGAGAGCCAATCTAGCATAGAAAAATCCAACATGCTCAAACAACTAAAGATCAACAACCACATCAAGCCCTAAGGGCTCCAATGATAACAACCACTAGATGGCATTCTCATAAGTCATAGATCCACCCTAAGCATCCTTCTAACTAGGCATAACCACAAGGCTAGGAAAGGAACGAAGAGAAATGAAGGAGGAAGCCTACTGGTGAAGAAAACGTAGCCGCTGAAGCAAGCTGGCGCCCCTGCGTTGAGTTGTCACCGCCCCTACGGAAGTCTGGCGCTGCCCCTGCGCGTGGGAGCCACCCCTACGGTGGTTCTGGCCGCCCCTAGGGTGGCTTTGGTCCACCCCCGCACCTTTGATGATCCGCCCCCGCAGTTTGAGCAGCAGAACGTCGTCTTCTTCGTTTGCGACTATGAATCCTTGGCTCCAATGTCCTCCTGTTCTTGTTTGGTCTTCTCTAAACACCAACCTATGATCTTAGGCTCCTCTCCATGACCTAATCGAGCCAAGAACATGCACATGCAATGGATCTAAGGAAAAGCTTCCTCAAGAGCTTCATCCATGGCCATGGATGAAGGGGAAGGAAAGAATGAAATTCAGCAAGGAAGGAGAGGGAGGAAGAGGAAGAACTTACCCAACCACTGAGATCCTTCTCCACTGTAGCTCACCCACAAGCAAATCTCCAAGGGAAGATAGGAAGAAAGCACAAGAGAGAATAGAGGAGAAATGGACTAACATGAATGAGAAGTGAAAGAGGAGAGAAGAAATCCAAGCTAAAAAGGTGAGAGGGAAACAAGGGGTCAGTTGGCCCCTAGTCACCTCAGTTCGAAACGAGAGGTCAAAAGCGGAAAAAGGGGAACGAAGGGTCGGTGCGGGATTTTTGGGAATAAATCCGGTACTCAGCACACGTGCCTGCGGGAAAACTAAGCCGTTGACGCTGGAAGCTCGGAAAACGTCTCGACACCCGGAATAAAAATTCCGGATGTTACAGTGATTGTTCTATTCAAGGCATGAATACTTTTGTTCACATAACGATCTTCAGAAAACAATTAAACAAGTGTAGAGAGCGATCTTTGGATAGAAGCAATAATCCAAAAATGTTGTTTTTTTCCTTGTCTTTTCTTTCATATTTCATACACCTGTGTATTCTAGATTGAACCTTGCTTGGGGACAAGCAAGAGGCAAGTATGGGGTATTTTGATGACATGAAATATGACGTAGTTTAGATGTGCATATAGGTAGTTTTTCCCTTCCTTTTTGAGTACATGGACATGCATTTTTAGCATTTATCGAGTGTTTACACCTATTATCCTAGAATCGAGATCTACACAAGCTTTGTTGTGATTTTAGGTTATTTGGAGCTGAAATAGAGTGGAAAGGAGCCATTCACTGAGTGTTGGTCAATAAGGATTTCATTGGAAGAAGTATGAAGTGTAGAAAGGGTGAAAAGCGTCGAAAATGAAGAACCACGGTCAAGAAAGTGTTTCCACGGCCGGGGTTTTGATAATTAATTGAATTTCACACGTGGAAACGAAGGTCGAGAGCCAGCACGGGGTAAACCACGGCCGTGGTTATGTGACGTCAACCCTGGTTTTCTTCGGAAAACGTTAATTGCCACGTCAGCGTAAGATAAAGGAGCCTTTTAACCTAGTTTTATTTATAAAAGGAGGTTGACGGCTGCATTTTGGATATCTTTCAATAGACGAAGATCACACCCTAAGATAGAAGGAAGGCTCCTAGATTCCAATTTCCGCACGTCGGAAAGTTTGCTTCAGCGTTGGAGTAGATTGAAGCAGTTCTTGGTTCTACTTTAGAGATTTGTGATATTGTTCTAGTCTTTGATTTTGTCTTTGAGAACACATTCTGGGATTATACTATTTGATTGATTGAGTTATTGATTCTTTGAAGATTGAGTTTATTCTTCTTTGTGTTCTTGGTTGCATATTCTTCTTGATTCCTATTCTTAATCTTGAATTTATTATGATGATGATTGTTGGCTATACCCCCTGCGATTCTAGGGTGAAGGGTTGATGGTTGTGGTACAGATGATGATAGATTGAGCCTTTACAGATCGGACCCTGAGAGTTGTGAGACGAAACCCTCGAACGAGGATTTCCACGGATTGTTCTTAAGGAACCACAACAGTGGTTTCCGAAGATCTAGTCGTGGTTTTCTCTGTTTTGCACGTTTCGCTTTTGCCTTTATCCAAAGTTCAAGATTGCTTAAATCCTATCCTTTTTTAACCTTTTATGGCCTTAGTGTTGCTGATTGTAAGTGTTACAAGCTCTAGGTGATAGAGGATTCAAACCCCTCTATTAGGTGAAGAGGAGTGTCATGCCCTCAATCCTTTATCTTTCTTTTCCTTGGGTTTTGGTTGGTGTGTGAGTTTAATCCTATCCTTGTAACCTCTTCTTTACGAGACTAAACATCCGTTAAGTAGAATCCTTTGGGTGGAACAAAAGGGAAGTTGGATCTTAAACCAGACGACTTTCCTATTGAAGATATACGTACCTTGCTATTTAGCTCTGTCCGTAAACATCCTTAGACATCTTGAATCGAACACCGCAACCGGATACTTGGATCTTTAGAATCTACATTCCCATTATTCTTGCTTCTATATTCTTTATTGTTATCATTTCATTGCTTGCTACCCAAGTTGGATTACCTTTACTGCTTTGTTCTCACCGATTCCCTGAGATCGACTCCAGAATATTAGCCCATACTACGATTGATCCATACATTGCGGGTTCGCTATCGTTAGGCTTATTTCTTGGATATAAATTTAAAGCTTATTTGTGCACACACCTTTTCGATCGCACATGAATCCATGGCTTCCACCATAGAAGCTCAAGGAAGAAGATGAAGATGAAGTAAGGAGAAGAAGGAGCTTACTGTTGAACTCGAAACTGCACAGCACTCCCTTGCTGGAAAACTTACACAAGAAGAAGAGAAGGAAGAGCATCATGAAAGAAGCTACCAAGCTCTAAACCAAAGAGGGAGAAGGAGTAAAGGGGAAGGGAGATATTCCCTTTTACGTGAAAGTGAAAATGGAGAGAGAGAACGAGGTAAATCAGCTGAGGGGGAAGCAAGGGAGAGGGCAACAAGGGGACGGTTTCCCCAAAGCAAAGGTTCACCCACACAAACGAGAGGTCGAAATGGAATACGGGATAAAATCCCATTACTCGGCACATCGTGCCTGTAGAAAAACTGAGCCGCGTCTGCGGAAAGGTCGATATTCTGGATTGTTAGCGAGTTATCAAGCTTCCCGCGGTCATGACTCAGTTTCCCCGCAGGTACGAAGTGTTGAGCGTCGGGTTTTCTTCCAAATCTCGTTTTGACCTCTCATTATTTCACCCTTGCTTTTGGACCCCTCGGTTCCTAGCGTAAAGTGAGAGGATGGGTCAACCGACCTTTTGGTTCCTTTTATTATTTGCAGCCTTGTCCCTTTCTCTCTCTCTCTCTTCCTCATTCACGTTGATCTTTTTCCCACTCTCCCTCTTGTGCTCTCTTCTTCCATCCTTGACAGTGAAGAAGCTCTTGATGATCCTTCCTTCTCTTCTTCTTGTGTAAGTGTCCAATAGGGAGGATGATGTGCAGTTCTAGGTTCGGTAGTAAGTTCCCTCTCCTTCTTCTTCATCTTCTTCCTTGAGCTCCAATGGTGGAAGCCATGCATCTTAAGCTTTTCTTCTCCCTTTAGGCTTGCATGTGAGTGGATCATGTCTAGGATGTTTGCTTGATTGTGGATCCATGTGGTGGATTTTCTGGAGCCAAGCAAGGAAGCTAGAAGGCCATGGCACATGAAGGAATCATCAAAGAAGCCATCGCAGATCGGCCACTGGAGCTCGACCGCACCCGCGGCTGGACAGCGCCGCGGGGGCTGCCAATGCACCGAGCCGCAGGGGCGGCCAACCTGAACCGCATGGCCAGACCTGTGAGACCGTATCTTTTCTTGGTGAGTTCTCTCCCTTGTGTATATGTTCTTAGTTGATCCTAGAGATTTTTGATGTTAGAAGCATGCTAGGTTGGACCTAGGATAGTGGTGAATGCTATGCAGTGGCTTTTGGGACCATAGACGAGTGTGTGAGATTTTTCGGGATGTTCTAAGTATTGATGTGGCATGTTTCTGAGTTGGTTCTTAGGATGAGAGTTGGCTATTCCTTGTGAGGCTTGTTATATTGAGATTGTAAGTTTATAGTTGTGAGGTTGTGGGATAGGATATGTGTATCCTAGCATAGATTGGTTACGGTTGAGTTGTTGAGACTAGGCTTGCTTGGCCTAGTATGTGTTATGGGTTATGATTGTGAGATCATAGGGTCTAGAAGTCTAAGGACTTCTAACTCGTGTTGAGTGTGATGTGAGCATGAGGGATTCTAGGATGCGGTCCTAGAATGTGAGTCAAATGATCTTGCGTAGATCATTTGTGTAGAAGTCTTAGACTTCTTGAGTTAAGCGAATTGTTGATATAGTTATCTTCTTCTGAGTAGGTTGTGGACTCCTTCCCAAGGGAAGCGAGAGTGTTGTGAGTTGAGTGTGGCATTGAGGTGGGTCTCCGGACGTACTTAGCTCGTATATTACATATTAGCATCGATGTGTGTTTGGTGGTGTGTGTGTTATTGTTTATTGTTTATAAACAACTAAACCGGTAATAGGACCACCAACTTTATTTTATTTTGGCCCAAGTGTATGACAACGGGCGGTGACATCACTACATAGCTCTTGCGAGAGCTAGGAGGTTCTCGGCGGTTAGCCTAGGCAAGTAGACGGTCGGATGCATCAGTACCATTCCTTGCCGGTAAGTGGGGATTGAGGCGAGTTTCGGGAGATTCTTGTGTCACAAAAGAAGTTGAATTAGAACGGATGTGACCTAAAAATAATAAAGATAATAAACCGGATTTGTATGCTTTGGAGTATAATGTGTGCATATGATGTTACTTATGATTGTGCCTCTCACCTCGTTTCTAATGCTTCAAATATGAGCTAACGGTTTTAAACCGCTTGTGTAGATGCCCTGCAGGTTAGGGACGCCGCCGAGTGAGGTGGAGGAGTGGACAGCCGATGGTCGTCGTACATTATAGGACGGGGACGTTTTTTGTTTTCGTTTCGTTGTTGGATTATGGTTTATGTTGTATGGTTTTGGATTTCATTATCGGAGTTGTGTAGTTTTGAGGACTCGGCTGAGTTTCCACCCTGTACCTTTACATTTCCGTTCTCGCATACATTATAAACGGATTTTAGTTTTGCCTTTATTTGTGCCTTGTTGGAAAGGTTTGGTGAAATTGTTGTCAAGCTAAGTGTCGGAACCCATTGTGAGGTCTCGCCCGTAGCATCCCGAGTCCCGCGGATTCGGGGTGTTACATCTAGAATGTAAAATATAGTTAGAAGTGCTTCCTTTAGGGTCCTTTGAAGGCTCATTCAAAGGTTTAGAAAGATAGGGATTAGATGATGAAGCTTTCAAAACTCCTTGGATGTCGCTCTAACTTCGAGACTCTTTCTGGGAAGAAAATCGGTCAAAAGATCAGCCAATTTTCTACTGACTGGGTCAATTTTTGTTATGGTTCCAATAGTTTGTCTCTTGGTTCTACCCTTGGATCTTCTTTTCAACCCTAATTCCAAGTGCAGTAAGTTAGTCATATTATCATAGGGATATAGACCAATTTCATTAGCTAATGATGGATGCAAAATTCTTAAAAATCGAGTCATAGTAGACTCCTCATCCTCGTGGACATTACCCTTGATCATCGCCATTTGCATGAAGGTGTAAGTCTCCTCTACGCTGCGGGTGTCTTGCTTGAAGTTCTCTAATAACACAATTTATGACTTAGGATTAGGCACTCATTTAGATAGTTTTTCCACTCATGCATGCATGGTTTGCACTAGTTCGTGACGGTTTGCACTCAATTCATGTATTTTTCGAGATAGACATCTACACGGACTTTTGCATGCTTTTTAGGTATTTTGTAGATTTAGGAGCTTAATCGATACATTCGAGGATCGTTCCTCGAGATAACACACTTTCGGACTCATTGGGATGCAAGCTAGGGGCTAAGGAAGACACTTGGGACCTTATTGGTGCATGCCATGCACCGAATTGTGGCTAAATGATCCATAGAATGCAGAAGCACCAAAACCACGGCCACTGGGACTTCCACGGGCGTGGAAATGGGCCGTGGTTTTTGCCAGACGGTTGTGACAGCTGTGCCACGATCTTCATGGCCGACTCTTGCAAATTTGTAGGATAAAAGGTGGTCCTGCAAGGTTGAAAAAAGGGGGACACTCACTACCATTCTCTCATACACTCTCAACAAGAAAGATTCTCTCAATTGGAAGCTTGGATTGGAGATACTCTTGAAGGAGAAGAAAGGTTCCATTGGAGAAGAAGAGAAGAGCACAACACTATTAGTCTTTGATAGATTCTAGAGTGGAGATTATCGGAACGATTTCTAGGGTTGTAAGAATTGATTGAACCTTCTTTTGAAGGGTTGTGAGTCTTTCTAAATCTCATATTCAGCTTGGTTTTCCTTGTTCTACTTGTTCATCTCTTTCTCTTCATTTTCTTGCAAATGGAAGTAATGATTTTATGCTTGATGATTTTGATTGTGATGATGTATGTTGTTGGCTAAATAGATGCGATTCTAGGGTAAGGAAAGGATGGTTATGGCTTGGACTATAATAGAATAGACTTAAATGTATGCTTGGATGATTCGTTTGATTGAACCTAGTCACTGTTAGAAACCACGGTTTGTTCTAGACAAACAACGGCCGTGGATCTTGATGAACACCCCGTGATTTTGATTAACTTGCTTGTAATGATAAATCCAAGTGTTAGGTTGTTAGATTGTTGAAATCCTAGTGTTTGTTGAGTTAAATCTATCCTAGGGCGACCTAGTGTTAGCAACTAAGTGTTAGAAGAGACCTACCCGGTGATTCTTGCTCTTAGATACCGAAGATGACGAACTCTAGGTAGTAGTGAGCCTCATAAGCCGCTATTGGACTGAGTGTGGTAGGATAGTTGTTTAGGACTTGCCTTCCCGAGACTTACCCGGTAAGGGGAGGTTAGATCCCTAGATGACAATCCGGTTTGTGTAGAATTCCTATCCTTAGGCTCTTTGAGACTTACCCGGTGATGAGACCTTAGGAACGGACTAGTGGACCATGAGACCTACCCGGTGATTGATCCCAATCTAGAAACGCTCACTCCCAACATACTATAGTCGATCCAAGGAATGATTAGATAGCTTGAATCCTATGCCATAACCGGAATTTCCAACCCCTAGAATCCGTTTTTCTCTCTTTGATCACATATTTCGTGTTTGCTTTGTTTATTTGTGTTTTAGCTTGATTCTTAGTTTGTTTTGCCATCTTATATGATTTGTGATCTTTGAATGATCACCACAAAACCAATCCAAAAACATTGAGATTTTCATTTCTATGTTTCTTTCTCTTTTCTTAGCCTAGATCAACACTATTTTTAGTCACTAATCGATTCAATCTCACCTCAGTCTTTGTGTTCGACCTCGGAATGCTATCCCTACTACGAAACGTCCCGTACACTGCGGGTTCGCTAGGAGTTAGGAGAAATATATCGAGTATAAATTTAAGGCTTTTTGCGTGACACGTTCTTAGCGTAACAAGTTTTTGGCGCCGTTGCCGGGGACTAGGTCTAGATTGAGTTTTTTTTTGTGATTGTTTATAGTGTAGGTCTTTCTTGTTGCTTTTGATCTCGTTTGGTTTGTGTCTTTGCTTTTCAGGACATCTCTTACTCTTAGGTGTATGAGAAGATCTCGTGGCAAGGATTTAGCTCCATTCGATCCCGAACCGGAGAAAGCCCTTAGATCTAGATCCAAGAGCATTAGAAAGGGAAAAGAGATGGCCGGAAGAGATCTCCAAGCTGAGTTAGATGAGGCTTTAGAGCAAATTAGGATAAGGGATGAAGCTTTGGAGAATGAAAGGAGACTTGCC
Source organism: Fagopyrum homotropicum (assembly GCA_033239125.1). Classification (NCBI taxonomy): domain Eukaryota; kingdom Viridiplantae; phylum Streptophyta; class Magnoliopsida; order Caryophyllales; family Polygonaceae; genus Fagopyrum; species Fagopyrum homotropicum. The sequence continues at coordinate 67,993,132 of BSWB01000003.1, forward strand.
AATGAGAGGCAAGAAGCAATTAGGAGGGAGATTGAAGAGATTAGACAAGCTCTTGTGCGAAGAGAACCTAACCCTCAAGAACCTCCACCTCCACCACCACAACCGCAGCCGGCGGTCAATATTCGGGTTGTGCCCATTGCGATTGAAGAGCCACAAACGTTAGGGCAATGTATGGATCCGGCACAAAGAGCACACCGTCCGGGTGTGAACTTAGGAGATCCCGCAACCCATAATTACGAGCTCCGCCCTCAAGTTCTACAAATGATCCGGCATAATCAATTTGGAGGGATGGAAGGAGAGTCTCCTCATCAACACTTGATGAACTATGAGATCTTGATGGAGACTCTAAGGTCGCCTAGATTGGAGAGCAACAACCATAAGCTTAGGGCTTTTTCCTTCTCACTTAAGGATAAAGCCTTGGCTTGGTATCAATCTATTCCACAAGGGCGAGTGAGTACTTGGGAGGAGATGACAACCGAGTTTTTGACAAAGTTCTTCCCACCTTCCAAGACTACCGAGTTAAGAGGGAAGATCAATGCCTTCGTGATGAAGGATAGAGAAAGCCTATTCAAGTCTTGGGAGAGGTTCAAAGACCTTCTCCTAGACTGTCCACACCATGGTATACCAAAAATTGAGCTATTGGAGATCTACTTCAAAGGACTTGATGAAGATAGCCAATTCAAGCTTCAATCTCTTTCCGGTGGGACTTTCATGGAAAAGAATGTGGATGAAGCTTGGGAGTTTGTAGAGAAACAAGCTTTGGTGATTGAGAAGTACTCCCATAGGAAGAGTGATGGGAGGAAAGCGGGAGCATATGAGGTGAGTGAAGTCACCATGAGTAACTTCAAGCTTGATGCAATCAACAATGAGTTGAAATCTTTGAGGGAGTTGTGCACTACAACTTTGAAGAATCAAGCAACCTCTCAAGTGCAAGTGCAAGCAAACTTGTCTTCCAAGGAGGAAGATGTGAACTACATGGGAAGGGGCAATTACAACAACTATCAAGGCCCAAGGAACTTCAACAACAACCGGAAATTCAACAATTACCGGCCTAACCACAACCATCCCGGGTTTTCCTATTCTAACCCGGATGGAGCCTTGAACCCTCCCGCTTCCACAAGCGCAGCTTCACCACCAAAGGTTTCACAAGAACCTCCACCCGGATTCACTCAACCTCCAAAGGATAGAACCGAGATAATGTTTGAGCAATTGCTTGGAAGGTTGAATGGTCTTGAGAGCACGGTGACTTCTATTTCTAAGGCTCAAAAGGTTTTGGAAGCACAAGTGTTCCAAAAAGCGGGTGAAGCTCATAAAGATCCAAGAAAGCTTCCCGGAAGAACTGAAGACAACCCAAGAGGCCAAGTGTTGGCCATCACAACAAGGAGTGGGTTGAGTATGAAGGATCCCTTACCTAAGGGAAGTGATAAGGGGAATCAAGTGGTGATAGAAGAAGAGACCTTGCAAGAAGATGGAGGAAAGAGCAAGGATGATGAGCCAACATATGTGGCACCACCTCCATACAAGTCACTACTACCATTCCCACAATCACGAGCAAGAGCTCGCTTGGACAAACATTTCGGTAAATTCCTTGAACTTATGTCTAAATTGCATATTAACATTCCGTTCATGGATGCTATTCTAGGTATGCCGGCGTATGGCAAGTTCTTGAAGGAAATACTCTCCAACAAGAGGAAGTTGCGGAGTATGGAGAAGTGAGGATGACAAAGAGATTCTCGGAATTGATCCAAACGATGAAGGAGGAGATGCCTCCTAAGCTAAGAGATCCGGGATCTTTTTGTGTGCCAATTGGAGTGGGAGAAGTGAAGTATGAAGCCCTATGTGATCTTGGGGCAAGTGTAAGCACCATTCCGCTTGCACTTTGCAACAAGGTTGGGCTAGAAGAGCCAAAACCGGTCAAGATGACCCTTTACATGACGGACCGTTCTATCACTCACCCGGTTGGAATCTTGGAGGACATACAGGTGCAACTCGGGAAGTTCTATGTGCCGATTGATTTTGTTGTCTTAGACATCCCGGCGGACTATCCGGTTCCCATCATCTTAAGGAGACCTTTCTTGGCTACATCCGGACACTTGGTGGATTGTAAAAATGGAATTCTCTCCTTCAAAATTGGAGAAGAGAATATCAAGTTCAAATTATCCACAATGATGAAAGAGCCAGCCCTTGATGAGGATGTATTCAACATTGTCGAGCAAGAGGAGTCTAGAGAAGTTGTGAGCTCGATCTTGATCAAGGACCCCTTGGAGAAGGTTCTTAGCTTAAGTTTGATGGAGGAAGGTGTTGAGGAGGCTTGCAATGAAGAAATCAAGGCTTTGGAAGCATTAGAAAAGGAGACAAGAGCTGAATTTAAAGTCCACGAGAGTGTGCTGAATTCCTGTAGGAACCACGGCCAGGGACCAAGAACCACGCCCGTGGAAAGTTCCGTGGAACTCTCTGGAATGCTCTGAAATGCAAGCTTTGCAAGAACCACGGCCGTGGTTGTGCCAGATCCCGTGGTTCTGCCCATGGTTTCTCCAGAAACTGCATTGGTTGTTGATCAAGCTTCAAGGAGTCTTGAGGAGTCTTCCATGGCTTTGGATTCATCTCAACCAACATTATATGGATTATCTCTACTCGATAAAGGTCCTCCTAAACTTGATCTTAAACCCCTCCCCTCTCGTTTGAAGTATGCTTTTCTTGGTGAGAATTCTACATATCCGGTTATTGTGAATGCATGCTTGAATGATGATGAACTTGCTAGATTACTGCATGAGCTAAGATTGCATAGGAAAGCTATAGGCTATACCAATTATGATTTAGTTGGCATAAAACCTTCTTTGTGCATGCATAAGATCTTGATGGAAGACAACCATAAACCTTCAATTGAACCTCAAAGAAGACTAAACCCAATCATGAAAGAAGTAGTAAAGAAAGAGATCCTTAAATTGCTAGATGCGGGAATCATTATCCCGATTTTGGATAGTAAATGGGTTAGTCCCATGCATGTGGTTCCTAAGAAGGGTGGGATGACCGTAGTAACCAATGAGAATAATGAACTAATTCCAACTAGAACAGTTACGGGATGGAGGATGTGCATAGACTATAGGAAACTAAATGTTGCCTCTAGGAAAGATCACTTCCCTCTTCCCTTTATTGACCAAATGCTAGAGAGATTAGCTCAACATTCCCATTTTTGTTACTTAGATGGCTATAGTGGATTCTTCCAAATCCCTATCCACCCCGATGACCAAGAGAAAACTACATTCACATGTTCTTGGGGTACATTTGCATATAGGAGAATGCCATTTGGGTTGTGTAATGCACCCGCCACCTTTCAAAGGTGTATGATGGCTATCTTTTCTGAGTATATTGAAAACATCATGGAATGTTTATGGATGATTTTTCTGTTTATGGATCTTCCTTTGATGATTGTTTAGCTAACTTGTCTCTAGTGCTTAAGAGATGTGAGGAGACTAATCTAGTCTTGAATTGGGAGAAATGCCACTTCATGGTGAGTGAAGGTATTGTGTTGGGTCACCTAGTGTCCAACCGTGGCATTGAGGTTGATAGGGCTAAGATAGATATGATAGAGAAGTTTCCACCACCTACCTCGGTGAAGGGGGTAAGGAGTTTTCTAGGGCATGCCGGTTTTTACCGGAGATTCATTAAAGATTTCTCTAAGATTTCTAAGCATCTTACTAACCTACTAATGAAAGATGTTGAGTTTGTTTTCTCCAAGGATTGCCTTGAGCCTTTTTGTAGGTTGAAGAACGCCTTGATCACCGCTCCCATCATGCAACCTCCGGATTGGAGTCTACCGTTTGAGATCATGTGTGACGCGAGTGGTGTACCCGTTGGGGCTGTTTTGGGGCAAAGGAAAGATGGGCGTACACATGCCATTTATTTTGCTAGCAAGACACTAGATGATGCCCAACTCAATTATGCTACCACCGAGAAGGAGTTGCTAGCGGTGGTATACGCATTTGAGAAGTTCCGCTCGTATCTTGTTGGAGCGAAGGTCATTGTGTATACGGATCATGTTGTGATCCGTTATCTCCTTACAAAGAAGGATGCGAAGCCTAGGTTGATATGGTGGATCCTTCTTCTTCAAGAGTTCGACTTGGAAATCCGGGATAAGAAAGGGTCCGAAAATTCTGTGGCTGACCATCTTAGTAGACTCCCACCGTTGGAGATTGAGAGAGATGACATCCCTATTGATGACTCATTCCGGGATGAGCAATTGCAAATGGTGGAGGAGTGCTTGCTTCAAGTGTCCAAGGGAAATGAGCCATGGTATGCCGACATTGTGAACTACCTTGTGTGTGAGGAGGTGCCACCCGGTTTATCCTATGCCCAAAGGAAGAAATTTTTCAAGGATGTGAGGCATTACTATTGGAGTGAACCGCTTTTGTTCAAGAGAGGACTGGATGGAGTTTTTAGAAGATGCATACCGGAAGATGAGGTAGAGAGTGTGATCCGCCATTGTCATTCCTTGCCATGTGGAGGGCATGCTAGCTCACACAAGACATGTGCTAAGGTGTTCCAATCGGGATTCTTTTGGCCAAGTTTGTTCAAGGATGTGCAAAATTTTGTGGTAGCTTGTGATGCTTGCCAAAGGACGGGCAATATCTCAAGGAGGAATGAGATGCCCTTGAACAACATACAAGAAGTGGAGATATTTGATGTTTGGGGTGTGGACTTCATGGGGCCATTCCCCTCTTCTTGTGGCAACCTCTACATCCTATTGGCGGTACACTATGTTTTGAGATGGGTGGAAGCAATCGCCTCTCCCACAAATGATGCCAAGGTTGTGGTGCGGTTCTTCAACCGAGTGATCTTTCCTAGGTTTGGAACACCAAGGATGATCATAAGTGATGGAGGGAAGCACTTCACTAATAGGAACTTCAGGACACTTTTGGCTAAGTATGGGGTAACTCATAAGGTGGCAACACCTTACCATCCCCAAACTAGTGGCCAAGTGGAGATCTCCAACCGGGAGATAAAGGGGATTCTTGAGAAGACGGTTTCTAGGACGAGAAAGGATTGGGCTATGAAACTCGATGATGCTTTCTGGGCTTATAGAACCGCTTTCAAGACACCGATTGGCACCACTCCCTACAAGCTAGTCTATGGCAAGTCTTGCCACCTTCCGGTAGAGATGGAGCATAGAGCATATTGGGCTATAAGGTGGTTGAATTTTGACCTCAAAGAGGCCGGTGAGAAGAGGTTGCTTGATATGAACGCTCTTGAAGAGATCCGGTTGGATGCCTATGAAAACGCCCGGATCTACAAGGAAAGGACCAAACGTTGGCATGACAAGCGTCTCATCCCGAAGGAGTTGAGTGAAGGCGACCTTGTCCTTCTCTTCAACTCGAGGCTGCGGTTCTTCCCCGGAAAGCTAAAGTCAAGATGGACGGGTCCTTATGTGGTGAAGAAGATCTTTCCCCATGGAGCAGTTGAGATAGGAGGGGAGCATTGTGGAGACTTTAAGGTGAATGGGCACCGGTTGAAGAAGTATATCCCAGGAACTCCGGTGGATATGATTGCCCCACTTCACCTAGAGTGAGACGCCCCCGAGTTTGGTCAAGCTAATGACCTTAAAGAAGCGCTTGATGGGAGGCAACCATTGGTAGACATCTTTCCCTTTTTCGTTTTTGTTTTTGTTTTGATTTTTCTGTTTTTGTGTGTTTGGTGTGCTTTGTGTGTATGCTAGAGTCTTGGTAGCATGAAAGCCTTGCATGGCATGTGGATGATGATGATGAGTCCCTCATCAATTGTTGGTGGAGCGGACGCGGAACTTGGACGGCTAGCAGTGCCTAGCGTGGGTCCCGACGCCATAACGACCACCTTGAGCTCTCTACCATCGTTGATAGGATCATCCACCATCAATCCACTTGAGTAATCCCAAATACCAAAGCAAACCATTTTTACATTGTGAGAACCCTCTTTCACTCTTCTTTACTTCATTTACACATTGGGGACAATGTGTTTCTAAGTATGGGGTGGGGTTTTCATGATCACTTGCATGATTAGCATCTAGGGTAGTTTCTTTTAGTCACATGCTTCATTATATCTTGCATTGTACATACACATTTCGAAAAATCCAAAAAAATCAGAAAATTTTAAAAATTTTAGTGCTTCTAAGTTTGGGAATGACCCTCATGATGAGATTGTTGTGTGGATTGGCTATGGATGGCCTTATGTGTTGAATTGATGCATGCATATGTGGACTTGAAGTACTTATCTTGAACCCCATGAATGGATTATGATCATGATGTTTGTCTTGATTGGATTGAGTATTGAAAGTCGAAATTACATGCTAGTTCTTGCACATCATCTAGGAGTGATTAAGACAATTCATCTTTCTCTACTTCTCGTCTTGATCATGTTGTTTGAGCACCTCAATTGATATAAATTTGACCTCTTTTGACCCATCCGGGAATAGGAGCATGCTAGTGTGTTGAGTGTGTGAAAAGCAAGTGTGGGGTGAAGTTGTTGATGGATGAATGTTATGAATGAAGTGCTGAATTTGTTGTGAAAGTGTAGACAAAAATATAGGTTTGGGGACGTTGGTTTAAATGACGAGTAACTCGGCAGCATTCACATAATCGGGTGTTTGTGCCTTGCCAAAGTCAAATAAACCGATAGTCCTAACGAGCTTTGTTATGTGTGCCCGGTGTGGATGCACCTCGAAAAATAAAAAAAAAGCCCGAGGATGGCTAATCACCAAGGTTTCGGCTTTTGTACACCAATGCCATTGTCTCAAAAATAAGTGAAAGAAAAAGAAAAGAAAAGAAAGAAAAGATGGAGAAAATATACACTTGTGGGAAGTTGATAAAAAATGTGAAGTTGTGAAGTTAGTTCTATTCCCGGATTAGCATCACATGACCTAGAAAAATTCTCACCTAATCACAACGTTTCTTAGCCTCTTATTTCCTAAGCCCTTGTGACCTATTTGCATTTGTGTAAGACTTAGTGATCTAGATTAGATATGCTCATGATCATCTTGACTTCTTCATTTTTTACATTTCATGCATAAATCATGTCATCTCTTAGTCTATGGTTGGGGACTTGCTCGGGGACGAGCAAACCTTAAGTATGGGGTATTTTTGATAACTCGATTTATGACTTAGGATTAGGCACTCATTTAGATAGTTTTTCCGCTCATGCATGCATGGTTTGCACTAGTTCGTGACGGTTTGCACTCAATTCATGTATTTTGTTGAGATAGACATCTACACGGACTTTTGCATGCTTTGTAGGTATTTTGGGAGATTTAGGAGCTTAATCGATACATTCGAGGATCGTTCCTCGAGATAACACACTTTCGGACTCATTGGGATGCAAGCTAGGGGCTAAGGAAGACACTTGGGACCTTATTGGTGCATGCCATGCACCAAATTGTTACTAAATGATCCATAGAATGCAGAAGCACCAAAACCACGGCCACTGGGACTTCCACGGGCGTGTAAATGGGCCGTGGTTTTTGTCAGACGGTTGTGACAGCTGTGCCACGATCTTCATGGCCGACTCTTGCAAATTTGTAGGATAAAAGGTGGTTCTGCAAGGCTGAAAAAAGGGGGACACTCACTACCATTCTCTCATACACTCTCAACACGAAAGATTCTCTCAATTGGAAGCTTGGATTGGAGCTACTCTTGAAGGAGAAGAAAGGTTCCATTGGAGAAGAAGAGAAGAGCACAACACTATTAGTCTTTGATAGATTCTAGAGTGGAGATTATCGGAACGATTTCTAGGGTCGTAAGAATTGATTGAACCTTCTTTTGAAGGGTTGTGACTCTTTCTAAATCTCATATTCAGCTTGGTTTTCCTTGTTCTACTTGTTCATCTCTTTCTCTTCATTTTCTTGCAAATGGAAGCCATGATTTTATGCTTGATGATTTTGATTGTGATGATGTCTGTTGTTGGCTAAATAGATGCGATTCTAGGGTAAGGAAAGGATGGTTATGGCGTGGACTATGATAGAATAGACTTAAATGTATGCTTGGATGATTCGTTTGATTGAACCTAGTCACTGTTAGAAACCACGGTTTGTTCTAGACAAACCACATCCGTGGATCTTGATGAACACCCCATGATTTTGATTAACTTGCTTGTAATGATAAATCCAAGTGTTAGGTTGTTAGATTGTTGAAATCCTAGTGTTTGTTGAGTTAAATCTATCCTAGGGCGACCTAGTGTTAGCAACTAAGTGTTAGAAGAGACCTACCCGGTGATTCTTGCTCTTAGATACCGAAGATGACGAACTCTAGGTAGTAGTGAGCCTCATAAGCCGCTATTGGACTGAGTGTGGTAGGATAGTTGTTTAGGACTTGCCATCCCGAGACTTACCCGGTAAGGGGAGGTTAGATCCCTAGATGACAATCCGGTTTGTGTAGAATTCCTATTCTTAGGCTCTTTGAAACTTACCCGGTGATGAGACCTTAGGAACGGACTAGTGGACCATGAGACCTACCCGGTGATTGATCCCAATCTAGAAACGCTCACTCCCAACATACTATAGTCGATCCAAGGAATGATTAGATAACTTGAATCTATGCCATAACCGGAATTTCCAACCCCTAGAATCCGTTTTTCTCTCTTTGATCACATATTTCGTGTTTGCTTTGTTTATTTGTGTTTTAGCTTGATTCTTAGTTTGTTTTGCCATCTTATATGATTTGTGATCTTTGATTGATCACCACAAAACCAATCCAAAAACATTGAGATTTTCATTTCTATATTTCTTTCTCTTTTCTTAGCCTAGATCAACACTATTTTTTGTCACTAATCGATTCAATCTCACCTCAGTCTTTGTGTTCGACCTCGGAATACTATCTCTACTACGAAACGTCCCGTACACTGCGGGTTTGCTAGGAGTTAGGAGAAATATATCGAGTATAAATTTAAGGCTTTTTGCGTGGCACGTTCTTAGCGTAACATTCTCCAACCTTTGTCTAGTTTCCCTAGCGTAATATTGAGGTATGAATCTTGCTCTCATCAATACCTTCATATAATCCCAAGTGTTGATCTCCGGCTCTAAGTTCATCTACGTTGTTTGAGGAGGTGATCCTACCAAACTAGGGCATATCCTGTGAATTCCAACGCAACAAGTTGGACCATCCTTTGCTCGCTAAGAGTAAGACAAGACCAAATTTGTTCAATTTTAGTCTCCCATTCCATGTAGATGTCCGGATCTACTTTGTCCTCAAAACTCGGAATCTTGACCTTCACCAGTCCTATTCCAAGTGTTGATCTCCGGCTCTAAGGTTGGTCTCCGTTCTTTGAGGAGGTGATCCTACCAAACTAGGGCATATCCTTGGAATTCTAATGCAGCAAGTTGGACCTTCCTTTGCTCGCTAAAAGTATGAGAAGACCAATTTTGTTCAATTTAGTCTCCCAATCCATGTAGATGTCCGGATGTACTTTGCCCTCAAAACTCGGAATCTTGACCTTCAACCTTCCCATTCCAACATTGTCTTGGTAAGGCCTAAAATGTTCCAAGTCTTGTCTTCTTCTAGGTTGATGATTGCGCCTAGGGTAACCTCTCCACCACTCGTTGTCAATTTCCTCTTCTAATTCCTTAAATTCAAAAGCAGCATTTGTAGTATTAGGAACATGGAAAATTGGATTTTGGGTAATGCGTACCTGATCCTCGATGGTGTCTTGGATCCGGGGCTGGAGGTAGGGGAGGTTTTTGTGAGCTTTCGCCCTTTCCAGAGGACAAAATCGGATAAAAATCAGATGGGAGTCGATATTTTGGGCCGATTTTTCTTTGGTGGGGCCAGTTTCTAGCCGGTCCATCCATTCAGATAATACCGAGACCATCTTTATGAGTTTGAAAGTTGGTCATTGGTTTCGGGCTTACTCTCGTCACCCTCCTCCAACTCTCGTCTTCAATTTCCTCTTCTAATTCCTGAGATCCATAAGCAGCATTTGTAGTTCGGAACATGGAGAATTGAATTTGGGTAATGCGTACCTGATCCTCGATGGTATCTTGCATCCAGAGATGGAGGTAGGTGAGGATTTTGTATGCTTTTTTTCCCTTTCTAGAGGAAAAAATAGAGTGAAAAATCGGATAGGGTCGATTTTTCTTCTTTGGGGTCAGTTTTTAGTTGGTCCATCCGTTCAACTAATCCCGAGACCATCTTTATGAGTTGGGAAAGTTTGTCATTGGTTTCGGGCTCAGTTAGGTCACCCCGTGGTGATCCTTGTGGGCTCTTAGACATCCTACACAAACAACAAAGTAACAACAAACGTGTGAAGTTAGTGGAAACGAGGGTTTCTTACTTGTTTTCTCTCGCCTTCACACTCTGTTGTGCTATCGTAAGCTGGTTTGACGTTGTTGTCTTGGATGGATTAACGCGCCTTTACTAATCAATGCACTAACATCCACTAGAACTTCCTTGGATGTCTCAAGTAGTCAACTTGTGTTCGGAAGAAAGGTTCTTGTGTTGGAAGATAGCGAAAAGATTCTTGCCGTAGGTCTCTTCACCCAAAGGCTCAAGGTAGAAAGAAAATTGCAAGTATAACACAACTAGTATGTTAGAAAGACCATATACTAACTGACATAGCCAAAGGATCGACTTAATGTGTTTAGAGTAGAAAGGGCTAAAGAAAACGCACATAAGAGATTAAGAACAGAGAAGAATGTACCTTAAGTTGCGGTTAAGAAAGAGAGCTAGCCGGATTTAGGCTTATGTATGCCTAGAACTCTTTGATTATTTCAAGGTATATACTGGAACTTTTCTGTTGTAATACACATGCACAGGGTGCACTTCGATGCTGCAAAGTACGCATCAAGAATTTCTTCATAAATTGGCAACAGTAGCAAAAATGGGTTGAAATATCGGATGATTTTTCCTGAAGAACAATTCAATTTTCTTGAGAAAAAATCGACTCTTGGATTCGACGTTCAAGAACTTCCTTTTCTTCTCTCTGTTTGTTTTGCAGTGGCGAGGTTTCAAGGTCAACCGATGGCTTCTGTTTGGATGACGGTGTTTCTCCCTTCCAAAATGTACACAATTCAACGCTCGTTAAACTAAAATAATCTCGCAAATAAGAAAAGACTCGACTTTATATGTCTTAAAGAAAACTCAAATAAAAATCAAACCTTTTGTGAATGTTCGGACTTCAATCGCTTAGCTCTGCTACCACATTAATTCGGGGATAAGCGTAGTTCCCGCTCTAGATTGAAATCCCTTAACTGGGATGAAAATCGGGTTGTTCTATAGAGAAAATCGATCGATTTATCTCAAGAATAGGTCGATTTTTTGACAAACACAAAATAATGATTAGTGAATGAATTGGAAAGATGAGAAGATGAATATGGAATGATAATGATAAATATAGGAAGATAGGACCATCATAAGACTTTCAAATAACCTTGAGCACAATTGGATCAAAACCCTTAACAAAGAATTACCTTTCACCCTTCCTTCTTTAACCTTGCACAAGCCTTCTAGATAAGACAAGAACAAGGAGGGACTAGTTTGACTGTAGCACAAACCTTCAAAAAGAATAACACAAACAAGAACAACCTAGCAAAGATTCACAACTTTTCAACAAAAAACTCTCCTCTTGATTGAATAGAACTGATAAAATGCTTACCCCGTGAGCGAAGTCACAAGTATCTCACAATAATGTGGAAATTAGTAATCACAACTCAGCTAACTAACAATCTCCCCGACTAAGGCTATTCATAAGGGAGATTTACCTATGAAAACTAGGAAAAGATATCCTTAAAGATTACCTTGTAAAGATATCTTTAAATATATATAAAATCTAAAACTATAAAGATAAAATCTAAACTAACAATCCCTTAACATAATCTGAAAATTTTAAGGAATCGTAACAATAAAAGATAATTGCCAAATTTAAAAGATGTTTGGCCGGATCTTCTAGCTGTCAAAAGACAAAAATTGACTGAATAAATTGACCGATTTCTTCATGTGTAGGTCGATTTTCCTGAGAGATAAATTGGTTGATTTTCCTCATATTCGTAGGTCAATTTCTTTATCTCCGACTCTCCTCGATCTTCCTTGATGATGTCTCCTCTAGGATCCTTTAGCCCTTGATCTAGTGATGGGTCCTTGTATGATAGGTGTCGAGGATGGTCCCACATCATACTAGCCTTCTTGAAAAGGATTTGTTGTCGAATCTCCATCGTGATCATCACTAGTCACATCAGAATTCAAGTTTTATAGAAGTAGGAACTGCATTACCCTTTCTCTTGTAGGATCTCTAGAGGTTTGTAAAACTCGTACCTTGAAGAAGAGCCGTGTAACACTCAACATCCATGAATCTCGGTCATCAAACATACATCTCGGGTGAGATTTTGCTTTAGGAATCGCCGAAACATCTACTAAAGATTTGTATATCATTGGGGGTGATGCTAATTGAGTGCGAACTGCAACTCCATTCTCTCCTAGTAGTGATTCCTCAAGATCTCCGGAATCAAGCAGTAATTTCATGTCCATTTGACCTCCTTTGTCCTCTACTAACTTCCCTGCAAAGACACTTACTCGCTTACCAAAAGACAACATTAGAAGATCAAAAGATCTTAAGGAATATAACTTAATCAAATAGTCATGACAATGGAAAGATAGAGAACAATGATAATTCCTAACTTTTTTAAGCACACTAAAGAACCGTTAGGTGAATATAAAGGATAAAGATACTCTAGAAGGGGGTTGAATAGAGTATGGGAACTTTTTGCAAAACCAATCTCAAGGCCTTGAAATCAATTTCAAGGGCCTTGATGTCGATCTCAGTTCTTTGTGAAACTTTGATTTCAAGGGCTTTGAAACAACTTTCAAGGGTCTTGACTTTGAACTCCTACAAAATAAAGTTAGTCATAATAAACAAGATATAGTGCGGAATATAAAATATCGACACAAGGATATGTTTACGAAGTTCGGCTCTAAATAGCCTACTCTCCGTCCCAGGGTATAGCCTTAGGATCTAACTATCTATTATCAGCTTCAAAGAGTCCTAGATACAAACTAGAAGAAATCCCCTTCTTCTCTCATTGTAGCCAATGCTACTATCTAGCTCCAACTCTTCACCTTGCTATAATAGCCTAGTTACTTCGTAGAGTAACACACACTCGAGTATAACACTCTTTAGATATGCCAATGGAGCTCTTGATTTATCTCTCTCTAGGGGATAAAACTATTTAGAAAGAGAGAAAGAAAAACTATTTATCAAATGAAGATAACTTTGGATCGCTTGAAGACTATGGATGTTTCTGTGCAGGCTTGTGTATCTCTCTTCTTCAAATGCCATCTTCATTTATAGTCTTCTATGGAGAGGTCTTCAAGCCGTTGGAGAGATGACCGTTCGGAGATCACTCTTCTTCTCCATGAAGATCGCTCTTTGGTTGAGATGAGATAGACGTTGTGGATCTTCATCTCCTAAGAACACGTTGATCTCTCGCTCCTTGATCTTCTCGATTTTGTTGTAACAATCTTCAAATCCAGATGAGAGAATCTTCGTTCTTTTCGGTTAAGGATCTTTGTAAGATCTTCTTTGTTGGTCGGTTAAGATCTTCACTTGATCATATCTTCTCAAATCTTCTTGATTGAGAAAATCTTGTAACGCCCCATTTTATTAGGCGCGTTTTCGATTTTTATTTCCCTACTCTTATCGATATTTTAATAGCTTAAATAGTTTCACGAGTATTTTTACATCGTAAATTAATTTTATTTTTATTTTTCCGAGCTTATATATATATATATATATATATATATATATATATATATATATATATAGAGCATAGATCCTATGAGAACACCCCCTAACGTGAGAACATGAGAACAGATTCGTAATTATTATTAGTTTTGTTACGAATGCTCCATATCGTTTAATGTATTATTCGTAGTTATTGTTGGTTGAGTGGATTATTCGTAGTTATTGTTGGATTCCTAATTATAATTATTCGTAGTTATTATTATTTTTCATATCTACTCTAAATCTCAGCCCTTAATACTCACATCCAACGGTGTACGATTGTTCTCATGTTCTCACGTTAGAGGGTGTTCTCATGGGAACCACACCCTATATATATATATATATATATATATATATATATATATAGAGTATAGATCCTATGAGAACACCCCCTAACGTGAAAACATGAGAACAGATTCGTAATTATTATTAGTTTTGTTATGAATGTGCCATATCGTTTTAATGTATTATTCGTAGTTATTGTTGGTTGAGTGGATTATTCGTAGTTATTGTTGGATTCCTAATTATTATTATTCGTAGTTATTATTATTATTTTTGAAATCTACTCTAAATCTCAACCATTAAAATTCACATCCAACGGTGTACGATTGTTCTCATGTTCTCACATTAGGGGGTGTTCTCATGGGAACCACACCCTATATATATATATATATATATATATATATATATATATATATATATATATATATATATATATATATGTATATATATATATCTTTGACCCATATAATTTTTTTCCCATATTTTATTTCGGGAAGTTGGAAAAGTTTTCCCATCCAAAACTTTTGTTCGGTTCGTTCCGATCGAGTTTATTCTACGTCATTATCTTTCTTCCTTTTTCTTTTTATTTTATTCTATTGTTTTGTACTCCTTCCCCGCCCAACCTACATCAACCTAGTATGTCCCTAACCTTCGCCTACCAGACCCTTCATCCTCGACCTTTCGATGACTTCACCCTCTCCTCAGGCCTGCTCTTGGTGCTATCTGCGTTGCACGCCACAACCCCCTACATTGAACTCCCCAACTCTCCTTCATCCCCATCTCAAGCAGACAACCTGCAAGGGCAACCTTCTGCAACTCAACACCTTAGCTTGTGCTTGCTACTCCCAAGCAGCCCACTCCAGCAACTCAACCTTGCAACAATAACTCTCTCCCCTCTGTAAGGTTTCGGCTTCACCCTCTCGGAGCAACATCCGTCACCTGTACTTCCCTCCCTTCGGTTCCCTCTGTAACCCTAATCCCCAGTGATCCTGTTCACCTAGTTACGTCTTCAATTCAACCTCAAAATTATGTACCCCTTTGATTTATCTCCCGATTTGTCTTCCTCCTTCGCATTGAAGAAGCCCGCCTCGCTGCCGGAGAGCTCGTATCGCCGTCGGGAGAGCCCATTGGTGCTGCCGTCGAAGCCCACCTTCTCCGTTCTCCGAAGCACCGCCATCTCCCTATCTGAAGAAGGCCACTGTGCAGCCCTACCTCTCGCTAGAGCACAAGTCCGACCTCTCCCTCGGCAGCCCTCTCTTCCCTTCTGTCGATAGCCACGCCGGAAAAGCCGCCGCCGGAGAGGCCCCTGTCGCGCATTTGTCGGCCACCGGGAATCGAAGCCACGCCTTGCCGGCTACCCTTGCTTCGCCCTAGCCGCCGCCCCTGTCTTTCTCTCCCCATCGTGAATGCTGCTTCAAAGGGTTAAAAGAGAACCCTCTTTACATTTTCGAATTGGGCCCCTATATCTTAATATATATGCAAAATGTACCCCCATCTTTATTATTTCAGTTTTGGACCAAGATTTTAGAATATAACTATTATACCCTCTTGCAGAATTTTATTACACACATGAACCCATATTTTTATATTGCATTTGTGACCCGGTTTTACAAATTATCATCTATGCCCTTTGTTGGATTTATTTCGGATTTATGGCCAAAAATTTAATTGTGGATTATGACCGAGTTTCTAAGATTGTATAAATTGCCCGGAAAGTGTTTTTAAGAGTTTTAAACTCGTATTTGAATTACGAGAGTTATTGTTATAGTTTATATATTTTATGTAGTATGTCCAAATTTAGCGTTATGTTAAATTTTTTAGTTTGGTGCTAGGTTCGGAAGCGCCCCGATAAAGGCCTACGAATCCGCATTCGACATTCATAGATCGACTTCCGTCTTTTGACGTCTTGTGAGTATCCTTCTCCCTCGATCTAGTTATGTTTAGCATTAGTATCATGCTAGGATGGATCTAGCATAACTTAGTGAAAATGCCAAGTAGTGGCTTTGAACCTTAGGTGAGTTCAAGGATCTGATATTGTTTGATGGATTGATTTTGATTCTAAGCTTGAGGTGTTAGTTATCTTGTGAGGTTGTTATAAGGCTTTAAGTTATATGGTTGATCTTGTGAGCGTTTTGAGGCTCGGGGTGGGGTTGTATGATCTTGTGGGATTTTGGAGTTAGGTTTGACTTATCCTAGTTGCGTTGTGAGTTATGATCTTGCGAGACCCGAGGGTTTAGAAGTCTTAGGACTTCTAACTTGTGTTGAGTGTGATGTGAGCATGAGGGATTCTAGGATGCGGTCCTAGAATTGAGAGTCAAATGGTCTTGTGTAGATCATTTGTATAGAAGTCTAAGACATCTATTGTGAGTGAGTTGTTGATATAGTTATCTTCTTGTGAGCAGGTTATGGGCTTTCTCTCCTAAGGAAGCGAGAGTGTTGTGAGTTGAGTGTGGTGACGAGGTAAGTCTCCGGACTTACTTAGCTCGTATTCCTTGTATTAGCATTGATGTGTGTTTGGTGGTGTGTGTTTATTCTTTATTGTTTATAACAACTACACCGGAAATAGGACCACCGACCTTTATATTATTTGGCCCAAGTGTATTATAACGGGCGGTGACATCACTGCCTAGCTCTTGCGTAGAGCTAGGAGGTTCTTGGCGACTAGCCCGTGTGGTTAGACGGTCGGAGGCATCCGTACCGTTCCATGCGGTAAGTGGGGACCGAGGCGAGTTTTGGGAGATTCTCGTGTCACAAAAGAAGTTGAATTAGAACGGGATACGACTTAATAATAAAAAGATAATAAACCGGACTTGTGTGATTTGGTATACATTGTGTGTTATGTTGATTTACTTGTGTTTGTGCCTTGCACCTTGATTCTAATGCTTCGAATATTAGCTAACGGTTTTATACCGATTGTTGTAGATTGTCTTGCAGGTTAGGAATACGGTCGAGAGATCCGGAAGAGTGGGCAGCCGGGGTTCCGTACATTTTAGGAAGGGTTTGGTTGGAGTTGTTTTTGGGTATGGTTTCATGTATATTGTTATGTATTTGATGTTCGAGTCTTTGGAGTTGAGAACTCGGCTAAAGTTGTCTTTTATTTGTTTCCGGGGATCATATCATTTGCATAAAAATGTATTTCGGTTTTGCCTTTATTTGTGTTTTGTTGTAAGATCCGGTGAAATTGTTGTCAGGCTAAGGGTCGGGACCCATTATGAGGTCCCATCCCGTAGCGCCCAGAGTCCCGCTGATTTGGGGTATTACAAAAGTGGTATCAGAGCCTTAGGTTGACAACAATGGCACTCGCAATCTTTTAAAGGCCGAATAAGGAATAAACAGAACCCCACGGGTTCTGAGTTTTTGTTTTTAAAATCGTATGCATGATTCGGGGTAGAATGTACGGACCACCACTCCTTCCGCGGATCTCGGCAACTTAGTTTATTGGACTTGATATATATGTATATATGTAGATATGTATATTATATGTGGATTGTAGTATGCATGATGGAGTTGATAGGCATCCTTGTGGATTGTACCCATGCATGATGGACTTGTTATGTATAGTAGTGGCATGACCTTATATTGATATATGCTTATATATGTGGTATGATAGGATCTTATTTGCTTTTGAACCTTGTATTGTTGTAATGTACTTTCTGGATTTGGCATAATAGTAGTGATGTGGACATAGGACCTATATAGTCGTTTATGCGAATATTTATTATATACAGTAGTAGATACGGGACCTAATAGAAAAGATGATAAGTATAATATTATCACCTCTAAAGACGATGTGGTTGGCTTGGGATAGCGTTCATATGTGGAGGAGTACGCTCAAGTATCGAGTTGAACATTTCGTGATAACGAACACCATGACGGTATCGGAATCCTTTATGAGGATGTCGAAGAGGAGGATTAGAGATTACGTAAACAAAGGGCAACCAAGTAAACGAAAACTCAAGACGACTTAAGGGGGATTAAGATGGGAGCAATACAAGAAAAGGGAGCAACATTAAAGTGTAGAAGCGGTTCTAAAGAGGCCATGATCGAACGGCGACGAGACCAAGGGAGAGAACAAACTTAAGTTCTTCGAGAAGAAGCGTGGACAACTAAAGATGCGAATCGAGGAGGAGAGGGATACATTCTAACAAGGTTAAATGTTGTATTCCATTAAGATGTAAAGCTTTCCTTAGGCGCTCCTAAACATTGGATTCAAGATGAGAAGAACGATCGGACCACTTACGAAAGAGTTAAGATACCGTAAGTTAAGCTTATGAGGTACCAATAAGGGAACTGTCAACATTACTTGAGTTATGAGAAAACGGGCATGGTGGCGATTCACGTGGAGTTGACTGGTTTCCATTATGACGGTAAAGCTAAGTGACACAACAAGAAGCTTCTATTGATGGAGAGACTTGAGACACCAATCAAGAGAAACATGAACGGACAATATATGAAGCTAGAATTTTGGTGAAGGCGTACTCGAAGGACAACATGAAATAATGGTTAAGCCTGTGAAAGGGAGTTATACGAAACAACAAGGCAAAAGATATAGTTACCTTATAAAGAAGAGGAAGCATGGAATGAAGAATGAACTAGCGGAGTTTAAGGTAGAGTACCTCGAGGAGGGTAGCTTTTAGAAGAATGGTAACATAGAGGGTAAGAAGAATGGTAAGTCATGGACATGGGGGAAGGTCAGTTATAAGTTGATTGGTGACAACCAAGAACGCACGTGTGCGGGTTGTCTATTGGTGAGTGAAGAGGGGATGAGTAAACTAGATTATGGGCATACAGAGGGATTTGGGTGACATTATGCAACCTTTGTGGGTCATGGAATTGACATATGGGGGAATACACGGATCAGAATTTTTAAAGTTTGATTAAGGTGAAGAGAACTAGAAGAAACAAGAGGAAAGTGAGGCTTCTATAGTTGATGTACCTAAAGGGGAATACATAAAGAGGGTGTGTGGTATGTTGAGGATACATGGTATGTTTGTGCTAATGAAATGAATGGTATGTTTTTGCAAGCAAAAGCTGAGTAGGATGTTTCAGACTCACACGGAAGAGTCAAGGTGGCTATGGCGCGAAAAGGATGACCTAGATTAGGACAACGCTCCAAGCTTAGAGTTATGATGTTAGTGCTTGGAGGAGTCATGAATGGATCTTCCAGAGTTGTGGTTGGGGAATTCTGCTTAAAGGCTCAGTGTCATAATTTTGAAGTTTGTTGTTGGATATAAGATGTATCTTGTATATGAAAGATTGAGGTCATAGCCTCTACGGTCGGTTTGACGTTGCATAAAGAAATGAAGTATAAATTTCTACACCTACTTGAAGAAAGTATGTCTGCTTTGAACGCTTATGTAGAAACGAAGAGCTCCTTCCATATGTTAGAATGCCAGGGAAAGCAAAGAAGATGAGGTCAATTGTTTTGAACCACGGTCGAGTCCTACCGATTGAACCCTTATGGTTGCACATAAGTGAGAAATCTTAGAAGATTTTTACAATCATGCCACTTAAGAGGTAAAATGGGATTAAGTTAAAGGAATATTTAAATATAGCCCAAAGAGTCAAAGGACTCGAGCAAGTCTCTCAATTTCAAGAGATGATGAATCTTTGAAAGAGAAGGGTCAACATTGTAGCTACAAATGGAAAAATATACGTGTTTAAAGGACGTCCCCTCAATAGATCGAGGTAGATCAATTGTGTCATGACCACTTGTGAAGTGATAAGACAAGATTGTGTCAGTTAATCCGATATGTGACGGGAAGAGAAAAGATGGAACCTGAGATACCACAAAGTCTTAATACGTCAAAATGTGGATTTTACCACTAAGGTCAAACTCGAGTCTATTCCGATATCTAAGGCGCCGTATGGAATGACACTTGTGAATAAACATGAGTTGTGGCAGCAAGTGAAGGAGAAATGGCAAGAACTTATTGATAAGAGTTCATTAGAATTAGTGAAATGCTATGGAGAACTCCGAAAGTTATCTTAAACTCTTAATTTGAAGTTATTATGTAAAACACCAGTTTGCGAAAAGAGAGACGGGTATCTCCGTTGTCCATCGATTACAGTGAGTTGAACAAGATTACAATGAAGGACAAGTATCCCTAACCACGGATTGATGATCTACTCGACCAGTTGCAAGGGACGGTAGTCACTTCCAAGAATGATTTAAGGTTGGATTTCCACCAATTGAGAATTCGAGACTGGGATATTGCAAATACGGAATTCCGGACAAACCATGGCCACTGCGAGTTGTAGTGATTCCATACGGGCTTACTAATGCCCCAGATAAGATACTTGGTCTACTCTCGAAGAAGAGAGAAGTCATTTGACAAGTTGTCTCGGGATGACAAACCTTGAGAGATGTGAGAGAAGTGACAAGTTTCTTAGATGTTTTGAGCATTACCAAATCTGTGAAGAGAGAAATTGTGTAACACCTTTTATGGTAACCTACTATGGATGACGATAAAGTATTGAATGGGACGAAGAATTGACAATGGGTTTGTTGAGAGTTAAGAGGAGATTCATTGGGGCAACTGTTTTGAAATTGGCTCGGGGTATGATGGTTTGAAGTGTACAAGTGATTCTCGAAGACAAGGTCTTGGTTGAGTATTGAAGAACGATATAAAAGAAATAGCATACGTGTCTTGTTAATAGAAGCAATGTCAAGTAAAGTACTCCTTCATTACTTGGAACCTACAACAAGAAGTGAGGAAACGTAACATCAAAGATTGGTTTGACAAGAAGAAAAAAAAAAGCCAAATGTGTAAATTCGAAGTTCGATCTTCTTTGTTAGAGACAATCAAAGAGAAACAGAATGAGAACGCTACATTGAGAAAGACCCGAGGAAGAAGTTGAGTTTCCGATATATCAGATCTTTTTGAGATCCTAGCTTGAGTTGGGAAAGTGGTTTACCGGTTGACGTGGCCATTGAGAGTAGAGGTTATTCACCCGGTGTTTCAAGTGTATCAATCGAGAGAGTGTATACACGAATCGAGACATGTTGTTAATCATGATGATCAAGTGGTAGACAAGGAACTAATGAGGCTAACGGGAAGACGGAGAGTAGTATCTTTGGTTAAGTTTTACGCGGATCTAGTGGCATCGATAGAATCGACGGGTTAGACCTAGTTTTTCTCTTGGTTTAATTGCTAGTGTGATGTTGTGTACAATTTGTGCCATGTGAGAGAATGTGTTATATGACATGATATACCTTGCGGTGGTAGTTTGAGTAGTTTGCGTAAATAAATTAGAAGGTTTCAACCTTCTTAGAGTGTGAGTTCGACGCATAGAAAGTTTCGAGACGAAACTTATTTTTAGGGGGATCTGATGTAACGCCCCATTTTAATAGGCTCGTTTTCGATATTTATTTCCCTACTCTTATCGATATTTTAATAGCTTAAATAGTTTTACGAGTATTTTTACATCGTAAATTAATTTTATTTTTATTTTTCCGAGCTTATACATATATATATATATATATATATATATATATATATATATATATATATATATATCTTTGACCCATATAATTATTTTCCCGTATTTTATTTCGGGAAGTTTAGTTCGGTTCGTTCCGATCGAGTTTATTCTATGTCATTATCTTTCTTCCTTTTTCTTTTTATTTTATTCTATTGTTTTGTACACCTTCCCCGCCCAACCTACATCAACCTAGTATGTCCCTAACCTTGGCCTACCTTACCCTTCATCCTCGACCTTTCGATGACTTCACCCTCTCCTCAGGCCTGCTCTTGGTGCTATATGCGTTGCACACCACAACCCCCTACATTGAACTCCCCAACTCTCCTTCATCCCCATCTCAAGCAGACAACCTGCAAGGGCAACCTTCTGCAACTCAACACCTTAGCTTGTGCTTGCTACTCCCAAGCAGCCAACTCCAGCAACTCAACCTTGCAACAATAACTCTCTCCCCTCTGTAAGGTTTCGGCTTCACTCTCTCGGAGCAACATCCGTCACCTGTACTTCCCTCCCTTCGGTTCCCTCTGTAACCCCAACCCCCAGTGATCCTATTCACCTAGTTACGTCTTCAATTCAACCTCAAAATTATGTACCCCTTTGATTTATCTCCTTCACAATGGGTGCTTAAATCAGGAGTTGATAAATCATTTGCTTACCTGATACCATCATCTATTTGGACCAAATGAAGGAGTTCACTCAATCCAGGTTGTTCTTCCATCTACAACCCCTCTGTAAACGCTTCTCCTGCTTTTTCTTCCTCCTTCGCAGTGAAGAAGCCCGCCTCGCTACCGGAGAGCTCGTATCGCCGTCGGGAGAGCCCATTGGTGCTGCCGTCGAAGCCCACCTTCTCCGTTCTCCGGAGCACCGCCATCTCCCTATCTGAAGAAGGCCAATGTGCAGCCCTACCTCTCGCCAGAGCACGAGTCCGACCTCTCCCTCGGCAGCCCTCTCTTCCCTTTTGTCGATAGCCACACCGGAAAAGCCGCCGCCGGAGAGGGCCCCTGTCGCGCCTTTGTCGGCCACCGGGAATCGAAGCCACGCCTTGCCGGCTACCCTTGTTTCGCCCTAGCGGCCGCCCCTGTCTTTCTCTCCCCAGAGTGAATGCTGCTTCAAAGGGTTAAAAGAGAACCCTCTTTACATTTTCGAATTGGGCCCATATATCTTGATATAATTACAAAATGTACCCCCATCTTTATTATTTCAGTTTTGGACCAAGATTTTAGAATATAACTATTATACCCTCTTGCAGAATTTTATTACATGCATGAACCCATAATTTTATATTGCATTTGTGACCCGGTTTTACAAATTATCATCTATGCCCTTTGTTGCATTTATTTCGGATTTATGGCCAAAGATTTAATTGCGGATTATGACCGAGTTTCTAAGATTGTATAAATTGCCCGGAAAGTGTTTTTAAGAGTTTTAAACTTGGATTTGAATTACGAGAGTTATTGTTATAGTTTATATATTTTATGTAGTATGTCCAAATTTAGCGTTATGTTAAATTTGTTTAATTTGGTGCTAGGTTCGGAAGCGCCCCGATAAAGGCCTACGAATCCGCATTCGACATTCGTAGATCGACTTCCGTCTTTTGACGTCTTGTGAGTATCCTTCTCCCTCGATCTAGTTATGTTTAGCATTAGTATCATGCTAGGTTGGATCTAGCATAACTTAGTGAAAATGCCAAGTAGTGGCTTTGAACCTTAGGTGAGTTCGAGGATCTGATATTGTTTGATGGATTGATTTTGATTCTAAGCTTGAGGTGTTAGTTATCTTGTGAGGTTGTTATAAGGCTTTAAGTTATATGGTTGATCTTGTGAGCGTTTTGAGGCTCGGGGTGGGGTTGTATGATCTTGTGGGATTTTGGAATTAGGTTTGACTTATCCTAGTTGCGTTGTGAGTTATGATCTTGCGAGACCCGAGGGTTTAGAAGTCTTAGGACGTCTAACTTGTGTTGAGTGTGATGTGAGCATGAGGGATTCTAGGATGCGGTCCTAGAATTGAGAGTCAAATGGTCTTGCGTAGAACATTTGTATAGAAGTCTAAGACATCTATTGTGAGTGAGTTGTTGATATAGTTATCTTCTTGTGAGCAGGTTATGGGCTTTCTCTCCTAAGGAAGCGAGAGTGTTGTGAGTTGAGTGTGGTAACGAGGTAAGTCTCCGGACTTACTTAGCTCGTATTCCTTGTATTAGCATTGATGTGTGTTTGGTGGTGTGTGTTTATTCTTTATTGTTTATAACAACTAAACCGGAAATAGGACCACCGACCTTTATATTATTTGGCCCAAGTGTATTATAACGGGCGGTGACATCACTGCCTAGCTCTTGCGTAGAGCTAGGAGGTTCTTGGCGACTAGCCCGTGTGGTTAGACGGTCGGAGGCATCCGTACCGTTCCATGCGGTAAGTGGGGACCGAGGCGAGTTTCGGGAGATTCTTGTGTCACAAAAGAAGTTGAATTAGAACGGGATACGACTTAATAATAAAAAGATAATAAACCGGACTTGTGTGATTTGGTATACATTGTGTGTTATGTTGATTTACTTGTGTTTGTGCCTTGCACCTTGATTCTAATGCTTCGAATATTAGCTAACGGTTTTATACTGATTGTTGTAGATTGTCTTGCAGGTTAGGAATGCGGTCGAGAGATCCGGAAGAGTGGGCAGCCGGGGTTCCGTACATTTTAGGAAGGGTTTGGTTGGAGTTGTTTTTGGGTATGGTTTCATGTATATTGTTATGTATTTGATGTTCGAGTCTTTGGAGTTGAGAACTCGGCCAAAGTTGTCTTTTATTTTTTTCCGGGGATCATATCATTTGCATAAAAATGTATTTCGGTTTTGCCTTTATTTTTGTCTTGTTGTAAGATCCGGTGAAATTGTTGTCAGGCTAAGGGTCGGGACCCATTGTGAGGTCCCAACCCGTAGCGCCCCGAGTCCCGCGGATTTGGATTGTTACAAATCTCTCGTGGAAGATCTTCTTTATGATTTGAAATCTTTGGAACGTACGCCCTTGACTTCTTCGTTCCCTTGGAATTCAATTCAAGGCCTTTGAACTCCAATCTTCCAAGGTCTTTTGAAGTCTCTTGCAAAACCTGTATTTTAAATATTCCAAACCACCAAACCAAGCAATAATACTATATAATAATTCATTGGTTAGAGTATCAAACTACTTCATTTGTGTTTAAGTTTTCCATCAACAACACCTGTAAAACCTTTATAATCAAGGTGGAGTTTTCAATCTCCTCCTTGATGGAAGACAACACAAATGTTTTTTGTGCCTCCATTTGTTAGTTTTGCAATGCATATATAAATATCAACTTAAAATGCAGAATGCAGAATATCGAATGTCGGATCACATTCATTTCTCCCCCTTTGTCTTTCAACAAGGGAGAAAATTAGTTAAAGAGTATTTCCACAAAAATCGTAAAAAGTTTTCCTCAAACAGCAAGCTCAATTTTCCTCATAGAACTTCCGATTTCCTTTAGATGAAGACTTCTTATAGCTCCAATCATCCATTTCAGCTGCTAAACATCGTTTCTTTTCTTCAGCTCTTCGTTGCTTAACTACTTCATACTCAACTACTGGCAGAAAATTTGGCTCAACATGAGTTGGATACAGAATTGATTTATTTTGTACACGCCGTTTGCAATTCATTAGCACATTCTCAACTTTCTCTCGAGTATGTTGAGCTACATCTTCAGGCATGGGCAGAATACTTCCCATAGTAGTAAGAGTAAGAGCATTCATCAAGTACATTTTATTGATTTTAGCATTTATGGTAGATAGCAACTCAAAATTTTCATCCATCTGCTTTTAGTATCAAACTGGAAATCAAACAGTTCGCGATTCAAACATACCATCTCGTTTTCACAACCTTCTAACCTGATTTCTGGAATAGATGATGTTGGAGCTTCTTGAGTTAAAGTTGGAGTAGTTCCATTCCCTTTCAAAGTCCATTTGCCTGCAAGAGTCTTCTCAATCCCCAATCGTTCTAAGCAGTTCTCATCAATCTTATCAGAAATTGACTGTCGATCTTCAGTAGAAGTATCAATTTTGAAATTATCAAAGATCTTAGGCAGGAAGTTTCCATAAGGTAGAGGAATGGGTCACTTAGAGTTGACAGAATGTATCATATGGTTAAGAATGAGGTTAGGTACATCAATGTCTACTTCAGACATAATCACATGAATTAGTTTCAAGGATTGGTCAGTCAACAATTCTCTTGAGTTTGCACGAGGAACAACACATCGAACCAGAATGGTAAACACGATTTTGGCCTCCAGGGTTAGAGAAGTATGGGTAAGTTGGCGAGAGGTTGAATTTGGAACAATAAACTTTTCTTTAGTCATTTGAACACTCTCTGATTGGGAATGATGATTGAATACCATATCTGTAGGAATTCCAAAAATTTCACTTAAAACAGAAGAGGTGAGCGAAATTGGGTACCTTTCACTGAAGATTCAAGAGTGATAATTCCTTTGTCCGTTTTTTAGATGAGATTAGCATAAAACATCCTCGTGAGTCGTGGAAAAGGAAAATCTCCAAGGTTTAGGACTTTCCAGATAATTGAACTCTTGAGCTTGTTTATGCACGGAATCTGAAGAGTTTCAAGAAAATCAATATCCACCAGATCACACATACAGAGCGGTCGATTGTGAAAGCCATCAAGCTAAGATCTTGAAGCTTGAAAATTGATGAACCAAGATTTGGGAAGACCGGTAGTCTGAGAAATGTCCAAATCCTCCTTAGGTGTTTCTCCCTTTACAAACGAGGAACTCTGAACAGATTTCTTTTTGTACGCTTGAGGAGTGGATTTCTTGCTTCAAGGTGCCATGAGTGATGTTTGAGAAACAAAATAAGGGTTATGAAAAGGGTTTGTGTGAAAGAGTAGAATGAAAAAGATAGAGGAATCTGATCCCTTTAAATCGATACAAATAAAACAAGATCTTGAAAAAAAATTTCAATAAAAACTCAATATCTTTTTCATAAATACGTCAAAAGAAAACATAAAAACAATTTAAGGTTTAAAATATCTATAAGATATTAATCCTTAAATTTATCCATAATTTAATTTACCCTTTGAACTGTGTTTCAAGGCCCTTGAATTTCATTTCTAGGCCCTTGAAAACGAATTTGGGCTGCATACGTAGGAACAAATAAAATCTTTTACTCCCCCTACGTTAACGCTTCCTTGTTCAACATACCAAGCTCCAATCTAATAAAATATATTGTTCCTCAGGAAGAGGCTTGGTAAAGATATCTGCAAGCTGCAAGTTAGTAGATATAAAAGAAATCGAAACATCACCTTTCTCAACATGATCACGTATGAAGTGATGTCTTACATCAATATGCTTAGTCCTTGAATGTTGCACAGGATTTTTGGTTATCGAAATAGCACTAGTATTATTACATTTTATTGGAATACCTTTCAAATCAAAGCCAAGATCACGAAGTTGTTGAGTAATCCATAGAATTTGTGCACAACAGGCTCCCGCAACCATATATTCAGCTTCGGTTGTGGAAAGAGCGACATAATTTTGCTTCTTGAGGTGCCAACTAATTAGGGATGACCTTAAGAATTGGCAACATCCAGAAGTGCTTTTCCTACCGACCTTATACCTGCAAAGTCTGCATCTGAATAGCCAACAAGGTGAAACGATCTTTGACGTGGGTACCATAACCCTAGATCCTTAGTGCTATTGAGATACCAAAAGATTATTTTCACAACTATCAAGTGTGACTCTTTAGGATCAGCTTGAAATCTTGCACACATGCACACGCTAAACATAATGTCAGGACAACTAGCAGTTAGATAGAACAACGAACCGACCATACCTCGATACTCCTTTTGTACTACACTTTTTCCATCCTTGTCATGGTCAAGCGAAACTGTTGAACTCATAGGAATCTTTGCAACCTTAGATTGATCCATTTTGTACTTCTTAAGCAAGTCCTTAATATACTTGTTTTGATTGAGAAAAATTCCTTTCTTTGCTTGTGAAACTTGAAGTCCAAGAAAGAAATTAAGCTCACCCATTAAGCTCATTTCAAATTCCCTACATATAATATCTAAAAGTTCCTTGCAAAGGGAATGATTAGTAGCACCGAATAATATATCATCAACATAGATTTGTACTACTAGAATGTCGTTGCCTCTAGCTTTGATAAATAATGTTTTATCAATCAAACCTCTTTTGAATTTGTTTTCAAGAAGATATTTAGATAAGCTTTCATACCAAGCTCGAGGAGCTTGCTTAAGACCATAAAGAGCTTTGTCCAATTTAAAAATGTCATTTGGAAATTCATCATTTTCAAAACCAGGAGGTTAGGCAACGTAGACTTCTTCTTCCAAGAAGCCATTTAGAAAAGCACATTTTACATCCATTTGAAAAAGTTTTATGCTCATAAAAGATGCAAATGCAAGTAGCATACGTATGGCTTCTAACCTGGCAACTGGAGCAAAAGTCTCCTCATAATCAATACCTTCTTCTTGGCTATAGCCTTGTGCTACAAGTCGTGCTTTATTTTGTATGACTTTGCCACTTTCATCCAACTTATTTCGAAAGACCTATTTCGTGTCGATGATAGATTAGTGTTTTGGCCTTGAAGTAAGAGTCCAGACCTTGATTCTCTCAAATTCGTTTAGTTCATTTTGCATGGCAATGATCCAATCAGGTTCTTGAAGAGCTTAGACATAGTTCTTTGGCTTGACAAGAGACACAAAAGCGGAGAAAGCACATGGTTTGTTCACTTTAGATCGAGTTTGAACTCCAGCGTTTGGATCTGAGATCACATTCTCTTGTGCATGATATGAAGAGTGTTGAACTTGTAAGAGCCTAGTTGCTGAGTTGCTGAGAGGATGAGCTGAGGACCCAGATTCAGCCTATTCCGCCCCTGCGTGACCCTGGATCCACCCCTGCGGTTTGCCTGGGCCGCCCCTGCGGCTCTGTGTGCTGCAGCCGTCTTCTTTGACCCTTTGACCCATGCTTTACCCTTTTTACCTCCTTTATATACTTCATCTTCTCCCTTTGATGAGGGTTACCATTCTCAGCTCCATCTCTCTCTCCATACGTACATCTTCTTCTCTCTTCTCCCTTGGATCACCTTTGTTGATCTTTTCATGAGTTTTGAGAGTTTGTGAGAGATCTTGCCTAGTTTTGTTTGGCTTTGATGTTGATGATGTTGTTGTGCCTTGTGGAGCCAGCTTGAGGTTGCTTTGGTTGGATTTGATCTTCTAGAGAGCTCAACTTGGTGAATTCTATGGCTTCTTCTCTTCCTTTCTCCTTTCCTTCATCTTTTCCCTCTTTCCTTAGACTAGTTTGGCTTTCCTTAGGTTTGGATATTGTTTCAGCCTTAATTGGCTTATGTTGATGTATATATATATGTCTGTTTCTGTATATATGTGTGTTTGATGAAGAACAAGTGAAGGAATCGAAGGAAGGAGTGAAGAAGGAGTTGAAGTGGTGTCTTCTGCACACCAGCCTCCCTAGCGCCTGTCTTGAGCCGCCCCTGCGCCGGCCAGTGGTCCGCCCCTATGCCACCAGTGAGCCGCCCCTGTGCCACCTGCATCAGCTTGGTGTTGCACTTGGTTCTGCAGGTGTGTGTTGCTTCTAGTCTTATCTTAGGATGCCTTTGTTCCCTCCTTTCCTAGTATGAGTGTATAGGATCGTGCTAGAGGTGTGACGATGTGTTTTGTTGAGTTTATGATCGGTTTATGCCTTGTATGACTTTTGAGGCTCATTAGGTTTTGAGTTAGGTTGAGAATGACCCTATGGATCCCTTTGGGTCTAGGTGTGACCCTTGTGTTGTTAGGAGATTGATATATCTCTTTATGCCATGTTTATAGGCTGTTTTGTCCCTCTAGTGTAGAGGTGATCGTGGTTGAGTTGTGATCGAGGTTGAGGTAAGTCCGTAGGACTTACTTAGTTGACATCCTTATATTGGGTGTTTTCATGAGTAGTGTGTGATTTATATGTTGCTATGATAGCATGAGATGTCGTTCATACCGACCTATGTTTTATTGATTGCCCCGTATGCGTGGTTGTGATAACCTCTCCCTTTCATCCCGTTGTGGAGTTTGGGAGGTTCTCTGATGTCAGGCCATATTGACTTTACAGGAAGGCACAATCCACTCCCACAGGGTACACGGATTGTGTGACCGATACTTGTGCAGCTGACTAGCAGGCTCAAAGGCGAGGATGTATCGGTCCTTGTGTCGCATAGTTTCATATATATTTATATATACGATTTGAGTGAATGACCATTATATTGAGATGATTAAATGGGTAAATGAGTGAAAGCATGCTTATGTGTTAATCTTTCCTCGAGTGTGATTGTGTTTATGCATTACTCTATATATGTGTATGGATAGCTAATGGTTTATTAACATGTTGTAGATGCCCCACATGATAGGCATGCTGTTGGGTGATCTAGCAGAGTGGCAGGCCGAGAACATCTCGTACACAGGTTGTTGTGGGCTTTTGGGTTTGTTTATCTTTTCCCTCCTGTGTGAAGAAGATCTTTTGTTACGTCCTGTGTGAGGGCGTTGTGTTTTGTACTCAGCTATGTTGTCTTACCTTTGGTTGTACAATTTATACCATTTTATGTTTGTTTTTATATCTGTCAATGTCATGTTGTAAGGTCCAGTGAACTTGTTGTCAGGTTAGGGTCAGGATCCATTGTGAGATCCTAGCCCAATGTGGCACTCCGAGTCCCGCGGATTCGGGGTGTTACAGAACTTTTCTTCGTTTTACAGCTGGAACAAATCCTGAAGGTTGAGCCTCATATGTTTGACTAGATTCAGGTACCGTTAATATATTGCCCTTGGATCCAATCTCAAGGCCTTGAAGTTGAGTTTCAAGCCCTTGAAACGGAGTTATGACATCACAGTTTTCTGTTTCAAGGTCTTGAAGGTGTGTTTCAAGGTCCTGAAGGTTTTCTTCGGTATCTTGAATCTTTTCCTGCATATTCTTTTCTTGATCTCTAGGATCTTCATCTTCATCCAAATTGTCATCTTCTCGTTGATTCAAATTTAGATCTGCAAAACTCTCACTCAAAGTATCATCATTGCTTTCATCAAAAATAATATGAATGCTTTCCTCAACAATTTTGGTATGTTTATTATAGACCCGATAAGCTTTGCTACTTGAAGCATATCAAATGAATATTGCTTCATCACTACGAGCATCAAATTTCCCAAGGTTATCTTTGCCGTTGTTATGAACAAAACAAATACATCCAAAGGGTTTGAAATATGAAATATTTGGTTTCCTTCCTTTAAAGAGTTCATAAGGAGTCTTTTTCAAGATAGAGCGAATTAAACATCTATTCAAAATATAATTTGCAGTGTTTACTGCTTCCGCTCAAAAACGTTTTGGCAAATTGTTTTCTAAAAGCATCGTCCTAGACATATCCTCAAGATTGCGGTTCTTACGTTCCACAATTTCATTCTGTTGAGGAGTTCTAGAAGCTGAAAAGTTATGAGAAATTCCATTTTTGCACAAAATAAATTAAACTTTAGTTGATCAAATTCTCTATCATGATCACTTCTTATAGAAACGATTGGTAGGTTTTTCAAAGTTTGTAACTCCTTACATCTAGGAGCAGTAAGCACAACTTCACCCGTCTTTTTATCTTGAATCTCACATTTTTCTAAATCAAATAAAACTTTGTTGCCTTTATCACATATTTGAGAGATACTAAGCAGATTATACTTCAAACCGTCAATCAAATAAACATCATCAATGAAGTTAGATGAATTATAACATATTTTACCAATGCAAATAATGTCATATTTTCCTTTATCACCAAGCGTAATGGTTCCAGATGATTGCTTCTTTAAATCCGAAAATAAAGAGCTTTTTCCACTCATGTGTCTTGAGCAACCACTATCTAATATCCATTTATGCTCCTTTACCTTGGTGATATCTTGCAAAACAACAAACATCAACCTTTCCGGGTCGACCAAATGACATATTTTGGTCCATATTCAGGTTCGATCATGTTTGGTGGTCTAGTACCTTTAGGAACCCATATTTATTTGACTTGTTTCCTTAAACATAAAGGATAGGTATTTCTAATAATATAAGGATCATTTCTTCTATATGGACATGTAGATTTAACATGACCCTTTTTACAACAGTAAAAGCAAGTAGGCATATAAATACTTCATTTGGCTTTGACAAAAGTGGTAGTAGGTTTTCTAGGAAAGCTCCTATGATAACCTATACCATTTTTTTTTTTGAAAATTTAACCTACACCATTTTTTGTTAAGGGATGATTGTTGTTCACCAATCATTCTCTCAAGATTAGCTTTTGAACGAGTAAACTCAACAAGTGCAACCTTCTGGTCTTGACATATCAAAGTTAGATCAACTTTCTCTTTCTCTTGATCGATATAGTTTCGATGAAGAGAGGAGAGGTTGTCCTTGAGAATCATGTTTTCTGATTTCAAGGCCTTGATATTGTCATCAAGGTCCACTTTTTCTGTGTTAAGATTTTCAATCTCCAGAGACATCTCACTTAGTTGGTTTTCTTGTTCAAGCAGCTTTTCTTTTAAAGAATTTATCCTTATTCTATGTTCCTTGTCACATATGATAATATCTTTAAGGAATTGTTTCAGGTCAGATTCAGGTTGAGACATAATTGTACTTATGACATTGTCAACATATAGATTTGAATCTTCTTCATGATTGGCCATGAGACACAAGTTTGCTTGTTCTTTTTCGTCTTTTGATTCATTTGATGATTCTGAATCACTCCATGAAGCTACCATAGCTTTCTTCTTTCGATCATTTTTCTTGAAGTTGGTCCTCTTCTTTTGTGGACAATCCTTCACAAGATGATCTGTTTCACCACATTCAAAACAATTCAGTACTCTAGTTTTCTCTATTGTTAGCATATTGTTTCTTTAACTTGATAATTCTCGCGAGACCCTTAGAGATCATGGCAATTGCATCTTCTTCATCATCATCATCACTATCGTCCTCGTCTGATGGTAATTCATCCTTTCTTGATTTTAATGTCAAATTCTTGGAGTTGGATGGGAGCTCTCCATCTTCTTCACCAAGAACCATTTCATGTGTGATGAGTTTTCCAAGAAGGTCATCAAGAGGAAGAGTTGAGAGATTTTGAGCTTCTTCGATGGCAGTCATCTTTGGTCCCCACTTAGCTTTAGGTAAGCTCCTTAGAACCTTCCTAACTTTCTCTTCATTTGTAAAGATCTTTCCTAGTGAGTCCAAATTGTTCACGATCTCAGTGAATCTTGTGAACATTTCCTTGACTATTTCATTTGGATTCATCTTGAATAGCTCGTATTGTCTGAGGAAGATGCTAATCTTTGTTTCCTTGACTTGACTTGTTCTTTCGTAAGTGACACAAGCTTGTCCCATATTTCCTTTGCACTCTTGCATGATGAGATGCGGTTGAATTCGTTGGCATCTAATCCGCAGTATAGTAGATTCATTGCTTTGTAGTTCTTTGACACACTCTCCAGGTCAGCTTGTGTGAAGTCAGCTTCCTTCTTTGGAACTTGGACTTCTTCAACTATTGTCATTGGAACTTTAGGTCCATTTTGAATGATGCTCCATATCTCCATGTCCTGATCAATAATGAACATACGCATGAGTGATCTCCAATGGGCAACGTTGTTGCCACATAAGAGTGGTGGTCGAGATGAGGATCTTCCTTGAGCAAATCCTCCATCACCTACAGGATTCATGATTAGTCTAACTGATGGTTAAATCAATATACGTGATCCTAACTCTGATACCAATTGAAGAACCGTTAGGTGAATATAAAGGATAAAGATACTCTAGAAGGGGGGTTGAATAGAGTATGGGAACTTTTTGCAAAACCGATCTCAAGGCCTTGAAATCAATTTCAAGGGCCTTGATGTCGATCTCAGTTCTTTGTAAAACTTTAATTTCAAGGGCTTTGAAACAACTTTCAAGGGCCTTGACTTTGAACTCCTACAAAACAAAGTTTGTCACAATCAACAAGATATAGTGCGGAATGTAAAAGATCGACACAAGGATATGTTTACGAAGTTCGGCTCTAAATAGCCTACTCTCCATCCCAGGGTATAGCCTTAGGATCTAACTATCTATTATTAGCTTCAAAGAGTCCTAGATACAAACTAGAAGAAATCCCCTTCTTCTCTCATTGTAGCCAATGCTACGATCTAGCTCCAACTCTTCACCTTGCTATAATAGCCTAGTTACTTCGTAGAGTAACACACACTCGAGTATAACACTCTTTAGATATGCCAATGGAGCTCTCGATTTATCTCTCTCTAGGGGATAAAGCTATTTGGAAAGAGAGAAAGAAAAACTATTTATCGAATGAAGATAACTTTGGATCGCTTGAAGACTATGGATGTTTCTGTGCAGGCTTGTGTATATCTGTTCTTCAAATGCCATCTTCATTTATAGTCTTCTATGGAGAGGTCTTCTAGCCGTTGGAGAGATGACCGTTTGGATATCACTCTTCTTCTCCATGAAGATCGCTCTTTGGTTGAGATGAGATAGACATTATGGATCCTCATCTCCTGAGAACACGTTGATCTCTCGCTCCTTGATCTTCTTATTTTTTTGTAACAATCTTCAAATATAGATAAGAGAATCTTCGTGCTTTTCGGTTTAGATCTTCACTTGATCGTATCTTCTCAAATCTTCTTGTTTGAGCAAATCTCTTGTGGAAGATCTTCTTTGTGATTTGAAATCTTTGGAACGTACGCCCTTGACTTCTTCGTTCCCTTGGAGTTCATTTCAAGGCCTTTGAACTCCAATCTTCCAAGGTCTTTTGAAGTCTCTTGCAAAGCCTGCATTTTAAATATTCCAAACCACCATACCAAGAAATAATACGATATAATAATTCATTGGTTAGTGTATCAAACTACTTCATTAGTGTTTAAGTTTTCCATCAGCAACACCTATAAAACCTTTTTAAATAAGGTGAAGTTTTCACACACATCCTTCAATGAATTCATCCAAACACATGAATGATATAACCTAAAAATCCATGGGATTGTGCTCAATCTGTAGTGGTTCTAGATCAACGAGAGGAGCCCTTGAAGGTGTTGCATTGGTGGCTGCAGTGGCTCGATTTTTAGGAAAAATCGGATGATTCCCAGAAAAATCGACCGATTTGTTGCCAAGAACAAGTCAAGTTTCTTCATTGGATTGCTTTTCGACCACTACTTTGTCCAATGCTCGTTCCTTGTCTCCTTTCTTCCGCTTCTCATAGGTCTCAATGATCTATAGAGGGGTCATAGGCTTCAGTCTTACCCCTTTTCCATTGAAAGTGAACATGTATTTGTTGGTATGGCCATCATGCTCTACTTTCCGATCATATTGCCACGGACTACCTAATAAAATATGACAAGCCTGCATAGGTACTACATCACATAAAATTTCATTAGTATAATACCCTATTGTGATAGTTACCTTAACTTCCTTGTTGATTTTCAAAGTACCACAATCATTCATCCATGTCAGTTTATAGGGTTTAAGGTGATAAAAATTAGGAAGTTCCAACTTATTAGCCATCTCAATGCTAGCAATATTACAGCAACTGCCTCCATCAATGATCGTATTACACACCTTTCCCTTAACAAGACATCTAGTATGAAAGAGATTTTCTCGTTGGGTATTTTCACTAAGAGAAAAATTAGCATGCAAAGTCCTTCAAGCAATCAAAGATTCTCCATGTTCAAATTCGCAACTCTCATCACTTTCACTAGCACTCTTAGGATCTTCTTCACTTTCATATCCCCATGTTGATTAATGAATAAAACCTTGTTGTTAGGGCAATCCTTTTTATAATGACCTCTACCTTGGCATTTAAAACACACAATGTCTCTAGAATGTAAAGTAGAGTTAGAAGTGCTCCCTTTAGGGTCCTTTGAAGGCTCATTCGAAGGTTCAGAAAGTTGGGGATTGGATGATGAAGCTTTCAAAACTCCTTGGTTGTCGATCCAACTTCGAGACTTTTTCTAGGAAGAAAATCGGTCAAAAGATCGATCGATTTTCTCCTGATTGGGTCGATTTTTGTTCTGGTTCCAATAGTTCGTCTCTTGGCTCCGTCCTTGGAGCTTCTTTTCCACCCTAAAAGGAAAGTGAAGTAAGTTAGTCATATTATCATAGGGATATAAATCAATTTCATTATCTAATGATGGATGCAAAATTCTTAAAAAATTATCCATAGTAGACTTCTCATCCTCATGGACATTAGCCTTGATCATCGCCATTTGCATGAAGGTATAAGTCTCATCTACGTTGCGGGTGCCTTGCTTGAAGTTCTCCAACCTTTGTCTTGTTTCCCTAGCGTAATATGGAGGTATTAATCTTGCTATCATCAATACCTTCATGTTTTCCCAAGTGTTGATCTCCGGCTCTAAGTTCATCTACGTTCTTTGAGGAGGTGATCCTACCAAACTAGGGCATATCCTGTGAATTCCAACGCACCAAGTTGGACCAACCTTTGCTCGCTAAGAGTATGACAAGACCAAATTTGTTCAATTTTAGTCTCCCATTCCATGTAGATGTCCGGATCTACTTTGTTCTCAAAACTCAGAATCTTGACCTTCACCATTCCTATTCCAATGTTGTCTTGGTAAGGCCTATAATGTTCCAAGTCTTGTCTTCTTCTAGGTTGATGATTGCACCTAGGGTAACCTCTCCACCTCTCGTCGTGAATTTCCTCTTCTAATTCCTGAAATTCATAAGCAGCATTTGTAGTGTTAGGAACATGGAAAATTGGATTTGGGTAATGCGTACCTGATCCTCGATGGTGTCTTGGATGAGGTAGGGGAGGGTTTTGTGAGCTTTCGCCCTTTCCTGGGGAGAAAATCGGATGAAAAATCGGATGAGGGTCGATTTTTTCGTTCGACTTTTCTTCTATGGGGCCAGTTTCTAGCTGGTCCATCCGTTCAGCAAATCCCGAGACCATCTTTATGAGTTGGGAAAGTTGATCATTGGTTTCAGGCTTAGTTATCTCACCCTATTGTGATCCTTGTGGGCTCTTAGACATCCTACACAAACAACAATGTAACAACAGACATGTGAAGTTAGTGGAAACGAGGGTTTTTTACTTGTTTTCTCTCACCTTCACACTCTGTTGTGATATCGTAAGCTGGTTTTACGTAGTTGTCTTGGATGGATTAACGATCCTTTACTAATTGATGCACTAGCGTCCACTAGAACTATCTTGGATGTCTCACGTAGTCAACTTATGTTCGGAGGAAAGGTTCTTGTGTCGGAAGATAGCGAAAAGATTCTTGCCGTAGGTCTCTTCACACAAAGGCTCAAGGTAGAAATAAAATTGCAAGTATGACACAACTAGTATGTTAGAAATAGAGCTGATACTAACCGGGTTTGGGGCGGATCCGGACCGGGGTTTTCTTTTTTTTCTGTCCGGATGTCCGGGTACCCGGATTCACTTTTTTGACACACTAAAAAAATTGTACTTTTGCCTATCTAAAAACCTGCATTCAATAAGTCCTAGAAAACTGCATTGAACCTACGTTCAATAAGTCCTAGAAAACTGCATTAAACCTGCATTCAACTTGTTCAGAAATGAAAATCTGCATTAAACTGCACCTAACCTGTTTTATTATCAAATTTCGCATTCAAACTTCATCAACCTATTCAATATACTTCAAAATCTATATTTACAAACTAATTGCATTCAAATGTTCCTTAAAATATGCATTCAAATGTTTGATACAAATCCAAGCTAAAATATCAATTTCAAACATTACATGAGTCAAATGATCATCAAAATACAAACATAGTCCAATTTTTCCATCCAAATACAAGATGAAGTTACATAGTCAATACAAAACAGGAATATTAGAATTTAGATACTAACAAAGATCATTCTTTCTTGTTAATGCACGACTCGTCATCCTCGTCACCCTCCTCCACTGATTCACCTATTTAAAGGATATTGGATTGACCTTGAAAACATCAAAACATAAGAAAAAGAGACCAATTACTGATAACGTGATTTATGATGTTAGTATAGGCATACATTTAGATAGTTTTTCCCGTTATTCATGCACGGTTTGACATTAGTTCACGACATTTACACTCATTTCGTGCATATTTCTAGAAAAGACGTCTACACGAGCTTTTGTCGGTTTTGTAGGTATTTCGGGGATCCTTTGGGCATTAATCGATACATTCGAGAGTCAAGCCTCATGGTGGTACATATCCGAGACCTTGAAGGAACATAATTGGAGCAATGAAGGACACAAGGACCCTTGTTGGTGCAAGCAATGGAGCAACTCATGGCTAGATGATCATAACAAGTCTCTGTTGAAGAAAATCGACCTACACCCAGGAAAATCGGCCGATTTTTCCTACTGGGTCGATTTTTGGGCCTTTGACAGCTTAAGCCACGTGTCCCACGATCTCTTGTCCGGCCTTGCTCTTGGTGGAGAATATAAGTGGTCTTGCAGGCTGATTTGGGGATCCTTCTCCTTCCTTTGGACCCTTCTAGCATCTTCCCAAAGACTCTTCCAATTGGGAGCTCTCTTCAAGACACCCTTGTGGGTGTTCTTGAGGGAGATTAGTGTAGATTTCAATTTCGTAGTGAGATTTGAGCGATTTTTTTGAAGAAACTTGTTGAAGGTTGTAAGATCTGACTTGGAGCTACATTTGGTGTGTTGAAAGACTTGCTTTGAACACAAATCGAGCTAAGTTTCATTGCTTTCATTTCCTTACTTCATCTTCTTGCTATGGATTCCATGTTTGCTTGTATGATGATTCTAGATCTTGAAATGCATGTTATTGGCTAGTTTGTTGTGATTTTGGAGTGATGGATTGATTGTTATAGCTTGGGTGATGATAGAATGGACTTATATGTTAGTTTAGGATGATTTGTATGCACGAAACCTAACTCAAACAGAAAAATCGGCCTGTTCTTCAGGTAAATCGGCCGATTTTTACTATGATCCACCCGATTTTTCCTTCTGTTGCTCTTTAATTGATGAATCTGTATGTTAGGATGTTAGGTTGTTGAAATCCTAGTGTTTGTTGAGCTTAATATAGCTTCGGGTGACCTAAGGCTAGCAAACTAAGTGAGGAAAGAGACCTACCCGGTGATTTCCGATCTTAGATACCGAAGATGATGAAGTCTAGGTAGTAGTGAGCCTCATAAGCCGCTATTGGATTGAGTGTGCTAGGATTATTGCTTGAGACTTACCTTTTCCGAGACTTACCCGGTAAGGAGAGGTTTGCCCCTTAAGTAGTGCCCGGTTTGTGTAGAATTCCCAAATTTACCTCCTTGAGACTTACCCGGTAATAGGAGTTTGGTGCAGGATTAGTGAAGCATGAGACTTACCCGGTAATTGCTTCCATTAGAGAAACACCCTTTCCCAACACCGCAACTTTATCCTTAGAATCTTTAGAAGCTTGAGTCCAATGCCATAACCGGAAATCTTGACCTCTAGAATCCACTTTTTCTCTCTTTGATCTCTTATCTTGTGTTTGTGTCACTTGTTTGTTTGCTAGCTTGAGTTGTTAGTTTGCTTTATTACCTTGCTTGATTTGTGATCTTTGCTTGATCACCACAAAAACCAAACCAAAAATATCATCATTTTCATTTCTTTGTTCCTTGACCTTTTCTTTGATTAGATTCTCACTATCTTTGATCATTGAATGACTTGATTTCGCCTCAGTCCTTGTGTTCGACCTCGGAATACTTTCCTTCCTACATAACGATCCGTACACTGCGGGTTTTGCTAGGTAGTTTAGGATTTTAGTTCGAGTTTATAAATGTAAAGCTTTTTGTGCTATTTCCTAGCGTGAACAAGTTTTTGGCGCCGTTGCCGGGGACTAGGTCTAGATTAAGTCATTTGCTTTTGATCATTTTTAGTGTTTATCTTTCTTGTTACTTTTGATCTTGTGTTGTTTTTGTCTTTGCCTTTTCATGTTTGCCATGGACGGATTGTACTTCCAAGACGACCTTGAAAACATGGAGTATGAGGAGTGGATGGAAAGCCAAGATCTAGGACCTCTCCATGATGAGTTTGAGTATTGGGAGGAGTTTAATGCCTATCATGAGTCCCATGATCAAGCTCACATGACTACATTGCGCTATGTGGAACCTCACCATCAACCTCACAATGATCGATTGGAATCAATGCTAGAAGAAATGTTGAGGAAGATGGATGATCTAGAGAGCAATCTTGCTTCCATTTCGAGTTCCCACATGGTGCTTGAAGGGGAAGTATTTCAACAAGAGGAGGTTCACCATGAGGAGATCCAAGAATTACCCGGTTCAACCATAACCAATAGAGACCTTGAGGAAGAGTTAAATGAAGCTCGGGAGCAATTGTGGCTAAGGGATTTGGCCCTGGAGGATGCAAGAAGATTGAATGTTGAGAGAGAAGAACAAATGAGGAGGGAGATTGAGGAGATTAGGCATGCTCTTATGCTAGGAGATCCTACCATCTTCAAGGCTTACCTCCACCTCCTTCACCTTTGGAGGAGTGCAATGAAGTATTCTCACCCCCGGACATCCTTGCCATCAACCCCAGAACCACACTTGAAGAGCTCACGAGGGAGAGCCCTAAGTTAACTTCAACTCCTTCCAATCCTTTCTTGCTTGCCCGGAGTACACACGAAGATTGGAGTCCCTTTCCTAAGGAGTCTCCCATTGTTGAATGATGGAAGCAAGCATGATGGATCCATGATGGTTATGAAGCACCTCAATGAAGAATTCTTTCCAAGAACCGGCCTTCTTTGGATCATAGAGGATGAGAATGACAAGCATCTCACCGGTGTGACCGCGGAGTACCAATTGTCTAAGTATGGGGTGGCACCTATGGTTGCAACTCCATACTATCATCAAGGGAGCGGTGATGAAGGAGTCTACTACTCACCGGTAAAGAGAGAACTTAAAGCTCATTTGGGCATCAAGTGGCCCTTGCTTGTCATCATGGATGCCGGAAAGCGATGGTTGCTTGGACTCCTCAAGCAAGCCATGGTATTTGAGGTGGATTGACACATCCTCGGAGTTTGGTCAAGCTAATGACCTTAAATAAGCGCTTAATGGGAGGGAACCCATTGGTACATGTCTTTCCCTTTTATTTTTCTTGTTTTTGTTTGATTTTGCTTTTGGTGTGCTTTGTTTTTCTTTTGTGTTTTTGGGTGCTAGATCTTGTTGATTGTCATGTGTGATGAGATGTTGGTGGTCATGTGAAAACCTCATGGAAATGCTGAAGGTACAAGATCCGAGCACATGGACAAGGAAGAAAGCACCCAGGAAAATCGGACTGTTCTTCACAGAAATCGGCCGATTTTCCTGGGATATGGTCCAATTTTTCCTCTGTCAAGGAAAGTGATGATCTCCAATCAAGCATGGGTGGAGCGGACGTGGAACTTGGACGGCTTGCGGTGCCAAGCGCGGGTTCCGATACCACAATGAACATCAAGAGCTCTCTACCATCCTTGATCGATCATCCACCATCATCATTCGATGTGAACCGAAATACCAAAGCATCACCAATTTTACATTGTGAGGACTCTCTTTCACTTCTTTATTTAGTTTCCACATTGGGGACAATGTGTTTCTAAGTATGGGGTGGGGTTTTCATGATCACTTGCATGATTAGCATCTAGGATAGTTTAATATTGTCACATGTTTCATTATGTCTTGCATTGTACATACATATTTCGAAAAATCCAAAAAAATCAGAAAATTTTAAAAAAACTTTTAGTGCTTCTAAGCTTGGGAATGACCCTTATGATGAAATTGTCTTGTGAATTGGCTATGGATAGCCTTATGTGTTGAATAGATGAATGCATATGTGGACTTGAAGTACTTATCTTGAATCCCATGAATGATTTGTGATCATGAATGTTTGCCTTGATTGAATTGAGGATTGAAAGTCGAAATTACATGCTAGTTCTTGCACACCATTTAGGAATGAATGAGGCAATTCATCTTTCTCTACTTCTCATCTTGATCATGTTGTTTGAGCACCTCAATTGATGAAAAATTTGATCTCTTTTGACCCATCCGGGAATAGGAGCATGCTAGTGTGTTGATGTGTGTGAAAAGCAAGTGTGGGGGTGAAGTTGTTGATGAAAGAATGATGTGAATGAAGTGCTGAATTTGTTGTGAAAAGTGTAGACAAAATATAGGTTTGGGGACGCTGGTTTAAATGACAAGTAACTCGGCACACTTCACATAATCGGGTGTTGGTGCCTTGTCAAAGTCAAATAAACCGATAGTCCTAACGAGCTTTGGTATGTGTGCCCGGTGTGGATGCACCTCGAAAAATAAAAAAACCCGAGGACGGCTAATCACCAAGGTTTCGGCTTTTGTACACCAGTGCCATTTGTTCAAAAATAAATGAAAAAGAAAAGA
This sequence comes from Fagopyrum homotropicum, assembly GCA_033239125.1. Classification (NCBI taxonomy): domain Eukaryota; kingdom Viridiplantae; phylum Streptophyta; class Magnoliopsida; order Caryophyllales; family Polygonaceae; genus Fagopyrum; species Fagopyrum homotropicum. The sequence goes on from BSWB01000003.1 coordinate 68,035,007, forward strand.
AAACAAAGAAAAGATGGAGAAAATTATACACTTGTTGGAAAGTTGAGCAAAAACGAAATGTGGGGTTAGTTCCTTTCCCGGATTAGCATCACATGACCTAAAAATTCCCACCTAATCACAACGTTTCTTAGCCTCTTCTTTCCTAAGTCCTTGTGACCTAATTGCATGTGTGTAAGACTTAGTGATCTAGATTGGATATACTCATGATCATCTTGACTTCTTCATTTTCACCTCTCATGCATGCTTTCTAGTTAAGTATAATTGTCTTTCCATGCCTTCACTCATTTGATGCATGATTGCTATCCATTGCTATGAAACATGACTATGAAGGTGATCCAATGTTAGAAGCACAATTCCAAAAAGATTTTGTTGTTTCTCTGCATGCATAAATCACGTCATCTCTTAGTCTATAGTTGGATCTTGCTCGGGGACGAGCAAATCTTAAGTATGGGGTATTTTGATAATGTGATTTATGATGTTAGTATAGGCATACATTTAGATAGTTTTAACCGTTATTCATGCACGGTTTGACATTAGTTCACGACGTTTACACTCATTTCGTGCATATTTCTAGAAAAGACGTCTACACGAGCTTTTTTCGGTTTTGTAGGTATTTCAGGGATCCTTTGGGCATTAATCGATACATTCGAGAGTCAAGCCTCATGGTGGTACATATCCGAGACCTTGAAGGAACATAATTGGAGCAATGAAGGACACAAGGACCCTTGTTGGTGCAAACAATGGAGCAACTCATGGCTAGATGATCATAACAAGTCTCTGTTGAAGAAAATCGACCTACACCCAGGAAAATCGGCCGATTTTTCCTACTGGGTCGATTTTTGGGCCTTTGACAGCTTAAGCCACGTGTCCCACGATCTCTTGTCCGGCCTTGCTCTTGGTGGAGAATATAAGTGGTCTTGCAGGCTGATTTGGGGATCCTTCTCCTTCCTTTGGACCCTTCTAGCATCTTCCCAAAGACTCTTCCAATTGGGAGCTCTCTTCAAGACACCCTTGTGGGTGTTCTTGAGGGAGATTAGTGTAGATTTCAATTTCGTAGTGAGATTTGAGCGATTTTTGTGAAGAAACTTGTTGAAGGTTGTAAGATCTGACTTGGAGCTACATTTGGTGTGTTGAAAGACTTGCTTTGAACTCAAATCGAGCTAAGTTTCATTGCTTTCATTTCCTTACTTCATCTTCTTGCTATGGATTCCATGTTTGCTTGTATGATGATTCTAGATCTTGAAATGCATGTTATTGGCTAGTTTGTTGTGATTTTGGAGTGATGGATTGATGGTTATAGCTTGGGTGATGATAGAATGGACTTATATGTTAGTTTAGGATGATTTGTATGCACGAAACCTAACTCAGACAGAAAAATCGGCCTGTTCTTCAGGTAAATCGGCCGATTTTTACTATGATCCACCCGATTTTTCCTTATGTTGCTCTTTAATTGATGAATTTGTATGTTAGGATGTTAGGTTGTTGAAATCCTAGTGTTTGTTGAGCTTAATATAGCTTAGGGTGACCTAAGGCTAGCAAACTAAGTGAGGAAAGAGACCTACCCGGTGATTTCCGATCTTAGATACCAAAGATGATGAACTCTAGGTAGTAGTGAGCCTCATAAGCCGCTATTGGATTGAGTGTACTAGGATTATTGCTTGAGACTTACCTTTTCCGAGACTTACCCGGTAAGGAGAGGTTTGCCCCTTAAGTAGTGTCCGGTTTGTGTAGAATTCCCAACTTTACCTCCTTGAGACTTACCTGGTAATAGGAGTTTGGTGCGGGATTAGTGAAGCATGAGACTTACCCGGTAATTGCTTCCATTAGAGAAACACCCTTTCCCAACACCGCAGTTTTATCCTTAGAATCTTTAGAAGCTTGAGTCCAATGCCATAACCGGAAATCTTGACCTCTAGAATCCACTTTTTCTCTCTTTGATCTCTTATCTTGTGTTTGTGTCACTTGTTTGTTTGCTAGCTTGAGTTGTTAGTTTGCTTTATTACCTTGCTTGATTTGTGATCTTTGCTTGATCACCACAAAAACCAAACCAAAAATATCATCATTTTCATTTCTTTGTTCCTTGACCTTTTCTTTGATTAGATTCTCACTATCTTTGATCATTGAATGACTTGATTTCGCCTCAGTCCTTGTGTTCGACCTCAGAATACTTTCCTTCCTACATAACGATCCGTACACTGCGGGTTTCGCTAGGTAGTTTAGGATTTTAGTTCGAGTTTATAAATGTAAAGCTTTTTGTGCTATTTCCTAGCGTGAACAATTACCTTCGACAAATCAAGCACGTATCCATATCACATATCATTTTATACAGAGTTCGAGTATTAATGAAGCATGTAAATTTGCAAAGAGGACATTCATAAAATATAACACCAAAACTTCAATACAACAATACCATTTAATGTAGTAGGATAGGTTCATAAAACCTGTACAAATCAACTACACCATAAGAAAAAAGAGACATTCACTATTTCATTGCAGTGAACAGAGTATTGATTAAGTTAGCTCCTTACATGTGCTTCAGTTTGTAGGTATCAACATATAACCCTCTAGTATAGAGCAACCTCTGGTTCTAACATATGGTTAATAAATAAAAGGGGAAAAGAGACTGATATGCAAGTATGCAGCCACAAGCATATACACGGTTATTAAGATTAAAAAGTTGTTGTAAGATAACAAACCTATGGATTCATCAGAAGCAAACCCTTTGAGTTATCGTCTCCTCTTATCATCATTGAAGTTTATCATTCCTCATAAGTTTCCACATCAAGAAACTTGTAGTTTATCATATGAATCCTTCAAAGGCTCATCTACAAGCTCATTGCACTACACAACAACAACCATATTAATCAGAAGATTGTTGTATGTTATCATTAACAACTAAACTACAATTTCACAAATCAAGCAGTACAAGCAAAAATCAAGCACATATATCATTATCCATAGAAATATACAAATCAATCAGTATAACACATATTACATATAACAAATATCAAGCACTACAATCATATATCAAGAACACAGGAAAAGAGAAAGAAAAACAAAAGCAAGTGAGAGATGGACGCCGGCAGAGATACTTACCGAATCAGGCGAGAAAGGGTCAAACACACAAAATCAAGTGAGAAATAGAAGCAAGTGAGAGACGTTGAAGGTCGATAATCCGGCGAGAGAAGCAAATCAAAGACCCTAAAGGTCGAGAACCAAGCGAGAGAAGCAAGTGAGGCGCCAGGATAAGAGGTTGAGAGAGCGACCCGGCGAGAGAAGGGTGAAGGTGGAGGACGGAGAGATGTCGAGTGAGGATGGAGAGACGCTAAAGTTAGAGTGTTAGGGTTTCCTTGAAGTCGAGTGAGAGGCGTTGAAGTGTTAAGGATGTTAGGGTTTTCATAGCTCATAAGTATATATATTTATTTTTATTTTTTTAAATAATTCGGGCCGGACAAGCAGCCCGACCGGGCTTTGCAGTCTGTCCAGATCCGTCCCAGATGTTCGGCCGGGCCGGGCTTTTTAGTTTGTCCATATCCGCCCGTTTTTGCGGGCGGATGGGTTGGGCCGGCCGGGATAGCCCGGGATGCATCAGTTCTAGTTAGAAAGAACAGATACTAACTAACATACACAAAGGATCGACTTAATGTGTTTAGAGTAGAAAGGGCTAAAGAAAACGCACATAAGAGATTAAGAAGAGAGAAGAATGTACCTTAAGTTGTGAAGTTAAGAAAGAGAGTTAGCCGGATTTGGGCTTATGTATGGCTAGAACTCTTCTGTTGTAATACCCTTGCATAGGGTGCACTTCGATTCTGCAAAGTATGCCTCAAAATTTTCTTCATAAATTGGCAACAGTAGCAAAAATCGGATGATTTTCTTGAAGAACAAATCGATTTTCTTGAGAAAAAATCGACTCTTGGACTCGACGTTCAAGAACTTCCTTTTCTTCTCTCTTCCAAAACTTTTCTCCCTTCCAAAACTTACACAAATCAACGCACGTTAAACTCAAACAATCTTGCAAAGATGGCGAACAAGAAATGACTCGACTTTATATGACTCAACGAAGACTCAAATGAAAATCAAACCTTTTGTGAATGTTCGGACTTCAATCGTTTAGCTTTGATACAACTTTGATGTGGGGATAAGCCAAAGTTCCCGATCTAGATTCAACACCCATCCAAATCTTAGAGTATTAGGCTTGCAAAGGAAAATTTTCTAGTCTCAACCTCCAAGTCTCAACAGCGCACCCACACCTCCCTCTACCCCACGCATGTCAAGCCTACCATTTTGACTACTGAAGAATATATTATGGTCAAGGAGTATCGCCTTGTAGAGAGGAAGCGGAGATTGGAGGTTGAAATCAATGACAGGAGAAAAGGTACAACTCAATCCAGATGGAGGAAGAAGTACTATAAGGATAATCTAGAGTAGCTTTTCAAAGTCTTGAAAAGGATTTCAAGGCATTGAACTGGATGTCAAGGCCTTGACATGGACTTCAAAAAACCCTTGGTTTGGATTTCAAGGCCTTCAACGACGTTTATGGGAGATATTTTTATTTCTCTATTTTTGGTTTTTGGAAATACTTTTTGTGTCTGAAATATTTTTTAAACTCCCGTATTTAACTACTTTTTTCCCTTGTTGAAAGACAAAGGGGGAGAAATTAAATATGTTGATCCGACATTACTACATTCTGCATTTTTTCGATATTATCATTGCATGCATATATTTAACATTGAATGCAGGTACGATATTTGTTTTGTCTTCCATCAAGGGGGAGATTGATAGCTCCACCTTGATTATGAATTGTTTATATGAATGATGGAAGACTTAACATTTATATGTGGTTTTATAAACTAACAAATATCGGTTGTATTTCTAGATTGCATGTTTTGGTTTGTGTCTGTTAAATGTGTGCAGACCTTGGAAAGCATTTCAAAGGAAGAACACAAGCCTTGAAATGCATTACAAAGGATGAGCACGGAGGCCTTGAAAGGTATTACAAAAGACATACGTGGAAGCCTTGAAAAGCCTTACAAAGGAGGCTTCAGCTAAAGGCTTTTAACAACAAGATTCGAATATCTCAACAACCAAAACGAAGATCTCTACCGAAGGATAACAAGAAGATTTGAGAAGATTCTCAAGGAGAAGATCTCGGCCAGCCAACAAGAAGATCTTCAAAAGGTTTTAAAAGAGAAGATCTCGGCCATAACAAAAAGATCTCACAAAGATCTTAACCGAAGACGCAAGAAGATAAAGGAAGATCTTCCAAACGGATTCTACGCAAGAAGATCTCGGATCTAAGGGAAATCTTCAATGGCATATCAAAGAGAGAATATCTAGGATCTTCAACAAACAAAGATCTTCAACAGCATTTCCAAAGCAAGAGAAGATCATGAAGATGAAGATTCCTAACGTGCGTCAAAGAGAAGAAGTAGAAGAGAGAAGATAGAAGATCTTACAATGGCTACTTCACCTCAACCAAGCACCGTATTCTATCGAGAAAGAAGAATGTTATAACGGCTATCTTACAATGGCTACTTCACCTCAACCAAGCACCGTATTCTAAGAAGTTCTCCATTGAAGATATAAATGAAGATGGCGATTAAAGAGAAAAACAACAAGAATACACAGAAAGAGACCAAGTCTTCAAGCGATCAAAAATCTTCATTCGTTCCAAAATTTTTTCTTCCTCTTAGGTTACAAACGTTTACATCCTTAGAGTGAGAAAAACACTAGAGCTCCATTGGCATACCTAGAGAGTGTTATACTCGAGTATGTTTACTTTGTGAAGTATATAGGCTATTATTGCTAGGTTAGAGTTGACTAGATCATAGCATTGAAGCTACAATAGAGAAGAAGGGGATTTTTTGTAGGTTGTATTTAGGACTCTTTGAGCAGATAATAGATAGTTAGATCCTAGGGTGAAGAAACCCTAGGACGGAGATGTAGGTTATTAGAGATGAACTTCGTAAACATATCGCCGTGTCGATCTTTTCATTCTGCACTTTAATTCGTTTAAACTGTGACTAACGTTGTTATGCAGGTTTTGCAGTCAAGGCCTTGAAATCCCTTTCAAATCCTTGAAAACAAGTTTTGTCACTAAGAGCACAAATCGACTTCAAGGCTTTGAAATTAGTTTCAACGTCTTGATATACGATATTGCGAAAAGTTCTCATACTCTATTCAACCCCCCTTATAGAGTATTTATATCCTTATTATCCACTTATACGGTTCTTCACAATGAAGACAGTGGTCCTCCTGTTTACCTAGTGGATAGTCAAGAGAGGGTTGTGCATATGCCAAATTTAGAGGAGGATAAACTTGGACCGTGAATAATTGTCCCGAGGAGGAAACTACAAAGAGATAAGGGGTAGAATTCTTCTAATGGCAATGGACCCTATGTTGAGTTAGGGTATCAAACGAATCATCGGAAGCCAAAAGTGGCTATGGATATGAACATATTGCTGGAGAAAGTTAAGCAAGTTTGATAAACCCTGGGTGCGACCTATATGTCGAAGAATAACTATAAGAAGCAAGCACGTCTAGGGAACCCAAAAGTTGGGTAACTATGTAGGAATTCGAGGGGTGCTTAACCAAGGTGCCTCAACCAGTCATGCGCAACCTTCTAAGAGTGTCGTGATCCCGAAGAGCCTACGTCCTAAGGTAAACCAGGTTAAAATCCTGTATATAGCGGTGCCGCCTAAAATTGTCTATGTTGCATAGGAGAAACATTCGAAGCTGGTGGTAAAGCCAGAGTAGCGATGGAACATGATACGGGGATTAGCCGCGAAGAACGGATCTAGACGAACAACCTGTTCTGAAGAATGAAGAACATACAAAATTAACAAACATGGACAGCAATAAAAACGAGAAAACAGAAAGGAACAAGAAGAACCGAAAGGAACAATGATAGAACCCTTGGATTCGATATCCAAGAACCAAACCAGTGACGATTCGACCCCGCTTCTTACAACTCCACACAATCGATCTGAGAATCGAGAGCACAAAGAGGATGCCTTGTTTGACTTGCAACACCAATCCCGAAGGAGATTGACATGCACAAGAACGAGAAAGCCATATCATACACACAAATTCACGAGACAAGAATGATTGAATTCTCTTGGATTCAATTCTGGAATGCTCTCAGCAAAACTTGCATAAAACTTGTCTAACTACAAAAGAAGAGAGAAAAGGCTTTATATATATCCTAGGCCTTTTCTTCTAAAACAGAAAAAAGAAACTAATTACAATAATTACATTGAGAGAGAGCTAAATAAAGCCCAGCAAACATAGAACACAAATGGGCCTAATTAAACTCTCTTATTCAGCCTCTCACATCCACATACTTAAATGAATGTTCCAGCCATGCACATGCACACACGTGAAACCCTTTGTATCTGATTTCAAGGCCTCCGTATGTCCTTTGAAATGCGTCCCAAGGCCTGCCCATCAACTAGAAATACAAATTAAGCTCCATTAATCATCTTGGCTGAAATGTGTTTGTGGCTGATCTACAAGATGGTTCTTAGACTTGATGAAGGTCGACTTGGTTGAGCTTGATGGACCATGTTTAGGAAAAGAGCATCCATCTCAGCTTGACATTTAGCTTGTGCTCTTGTTAGAGTCCCTTGAGGTGGTGAAGATGGAGTTAGCTCAGATGATCCTTCATCATTCTCCCCTTCTTTGAAAGAATTCAACCTCGAATTGCCTTGATCATCATTCAGTAGCGGAAAAGGACTTAGATCCCTCACATTGAATGTGGGATCACAAGCATAATCATCCGGCAAGTCAAGCACATAGGTGTTGTCACCCACATTGTGTAACACCTTGAAAGGCCCATTTCCTCTTGGAGAGAGCTTGGATTTTCGAAGCTGTTGAAACCTCTCCTTCCTCAAATGTAGCATACAAGGTCGCTAGGTTCAAATATAATCTTCTTGCGTCCTTGATTCGCCTTTTTTGCATTGTATATCCCCTTCTCCTCGAGCTTGATCCTTGACCTACTATGTAGCTCCTTGATGTGTTCAACCTACATTTTAGCACTTAAATCCACTCGCTCCTTCTTAGGTAACGGTGTAAGATCAAAAGGGGTTAGTGGATTAAATCCATAAATACACTCAAAGGGAGAGATGGAAGTAGATGAGTGGACGACTCTATTATAGGCAAACTCAACATGTGGCAAGACATCTTCCCATTCTTTCAAATTCTTCTTGATGACAGCCCTTAGAAGTGTTGTTAGGGTCCTATTAGTTACTTCTGTTTGCCCATCAGTTTGGGGATGGCTTGATGTAGAAAATAACAACTTAGTTCCTAGCTTTCCCTAAAGAGTTTTCTAAAAGTAACTCAAGAACTTAACATCCCTATCACTCACTATTGTCCTTGGAATACCATGTAACCTAACTACTTCTCGAAAGAACAAATTAGCTACATTTGCTGCATCATCAATTTTGCGACAAGCAATAAAATGAGCCATATTAGAGAATCGATCTACAACCACAAATATCGAATCCCTACCTCTTCTAGTCCTAGGCAATCCCACTATGAAATCCATGATAATGTCTTCCCAAGGGGCTGTGGGGATTGGAAAAGGTGTATACAATCCACGAGGCTTCACTTTCGATTTAGCTCTAAGGTACTCTAAACACCTTTTAAGAAAATTTTCAGCATCCCTAAGCATATGTGGCCGATAAAAATGTGAGTGTAGCATAGCATAAGTCTTATCCCTCCCAAAATGACCCATTAAACCTCCTTTATGGGCTTCTTCTACTAACAGCAAACGAAGGGAACACCTAGGTATGCACACCTTATCTACTCGAAACAGAAATTCCTCAAACAAATAGAATTTATCTAAGGAACCTTTTTTCACACAAAGCTTATATGTTTCTCCAAAGTCAAGATCAGATTCATAGAGCTCCTTAATGTAAACAAATCCTAACACCCTAGTATCCAATGTAGTTAGCAATGTATGCCTCCTAGAAAGAGCGTCCGCAACTACATTGTCATTTCCCTTTTTATACTTGATAACATAGGGAAAAGTCTCAATAAACTTCATCTATCTACCATGCCTCCTATCTAATTTATCTTGACTCCGAAAATGTTTCAAAGATTCATGATCAATATGCAAAATAAACTCTCTAGGCCACAAGTAGTGTTGCCATGTCTTAAGTACTCTAAATAATGCATACAACTCTTTATCATACGTAGAGTAGTTAAGACATGCTCCTTTAATCTTTTCACTAAAAAAGGCAATAGGCTTACCTGCTTTCATAAGCACACCTTCTATGCCAATTCCGGATGCATCACACTCCACTTCGAAAGGCCTAGTGAATTCAGGGAGAGCTAGTAAGGGTGCCTCGGTGAGAACCAACTTCAGCTTATTGAAAGCACGTTCTTGAGCTGCTTCCCATACAAATGGTGCATGTTTCTTGCAAATCTCTGTCAAGGGTGCAGCAATGGTACTGAAGTCTCTCACAAAGCGCCTATAGAAACTTGCAAGCCCATGGAAGCTCCTTACATGGTTAATGGATGTAGGTGTTGGCCAATCTCGAATAGCTCTAATCTTCTCCTTATCCACTTGTAGACCTTGTGCAGTCACTACAAAACCAAGAAATATAACTTCATTAGTGCAAAAGCTACATTTCTTCAGGTTGGCATACAAGTGTCCAGCCCTAAGGGTAGAAACAACTTCCCTTAGATGTTCTTCATGCTCCTCTAGGGACCTGCTATAGATTAAGATATCATCAAAATACACTACAACAAATCTCCCTATGAATTGTCTTAACACATGGTTCATTAAACGCATAAAAGTAGATGGAGAATTGGTTAACCCAAATGGAATAACAAGCCATTCATACAACCCAAATTTAGTCTTGAAGGTTGTCTTCCACTCGTCCCCCTCCTTCATTCGGATCTGATGGTAGCCACTCCGAAGGTTTATCTTGCTGAATGTAGTGGCGCCATGAGCTCATCAAGCATGTCATCGAGGCGGGGAAAAGGGTGGCGGTACTTAATGGTTATGTTGTTGATAGCCCTATAATTAACACACATTCTCCAAGTGTTGTCCTTCTTAGGCACTAATAGGACAGGAACAACGCAAGGGCTAAGACTTTCTCTAACATATCCCTTATCTAGGAGGTCTTGGACTTGGGTTTGGATCTCTTGACTCTCCTTAGGGTTCATCCTATTGGCTGGTCTGTTAGGAAGGGTAGCTCCGGGGATAAGGTCAATCTGATGCTCTATGCCTCTCAACGGTGGAAGCCCATGAGGTATCTCTTCCGAAAATACATCCTTAAACTCCTTTAGGATGGTTGTAATGGTAGGGGGTAAGATAGCCTTTGTTTCTTCACTCACTAAGGTTAGCTCCTTACACAACCTCATCAAGATGGCATCTAAGGGTAGATAGTCACTTTGGAACTCAAGTTTAGAAGCTAACAAGGCCGTAGGAGGCTGAGTTGTGGGCGTGACCAAGAGAGCACTAGGTTATTTGCTAGGGGACGTGTCTATGGTAGGTTCTTGGTGCCTCGATGACCTGCTCCCCTTCTTAGCTTGTCCTTGCTCTTGTTCACTCGCCTTCTTCTTCTCAAATGCCTCCGCAATCTGCATGGGAGTCATAGGTTTTAGAGTAACGGGTTTTTCATTAAAAGTAAATGAATACCTATTAGTAAAACCATCATGCATAACTCTCCTATCATATTGCCAAGGACGGCCTAATAACGCATGACAAGCTTGCATAGGCACAACATCATATAAAACAGTATCCTCATAGAGTCCTAGAGTGAAAGTGATCTTAGCTTGCCTATTAACCTTCAATTCACCACAATCATTCATCCAATGCAGCTTATATGGTCTAGGGTGACAAAATGTAGGAATTTGCAACTTAGAGATCAATTCAGTACTAGCTATGTTGCAACAACTACCTCCGTCAATGATAACATTACACACCTTTCCCTTAACCAAACACCTAGTATAAAACAAGTTCTCTCTTTGGTTATCCTCACAAAGGGCAGGTTGTGCACTCAAAGTTCTCCTAGCTATCAAGGAATTATCATGATCAAGATTTTCATCACAAACCACGTTATTAGGATCATTTCCTGCGTTTTCAAGATCATTAGGTTCATTTTGAGAATCAAGATCACAAAGCACGTAGTTATTAGCTAGAAATGAGCTAGGATGGTCAAATAACATTGTTTTAGCTAGTAAACAATCTCCCTGCTCATATACAATCCCATTATCATCCAAATCATCATGATCATGCATATTAGGCTCAAAATCTTCATTATCATGCTAATGCTCAGATTCGGACTCATATTCTCCTAAATGGTTGATTAACAACGTTTTCTTGTTAGGACAGTCTTTCATCAAGTGTCCTATACCTTGGCACTTAAAACACACTATATCCCTAGCTCTAGATGAAGGGTTAGAAGTACTCCCTTGTGTTCCCTTAGGAAAGGTAGTCGTGGGCTTAGGAGGGGCTGCAGAAGGTGCTTTACGTTGTCCTCCTTGTTCCGGGGTTGTTTTCTCCTTATTTGACACTTCCTTGTTGTAACTTCCTTGTTGGCGGTTCCCTTGGTTCTTCCAAGAGTTGGAGACACCATAAGAAGTCTTTCCTCCTTGATTTCTCGCTTTCATCTTCCTTTCCACTTTTATTGCGAGATGGAGTAGTTTTGTCATAGAGCCATAAGGAAAAAGATCTAATTTGTTAGGAAAACTTGAATTAAGGATACGAAGATACCTAGCCATTGTTAATTCTTCATCTTATCGCATATTGGCCTTTACCATGGCCATGTGCATGGCATTATAGGTCTCCTCAGCAGTCATTGATCCTTGCCTCAAGTTCTTCAATCTTTGCCTCAAGTCCCTTGTATAGTGTAGGGGAACAAACCGAGCTCTCATCAATGCCTTCAGATGCTCCCTAGTAGCTACTGGTGCATCCAAAGTTCTTCTCCTTTCCTTCACCAAATCATCCCACCATATCATAGCATAGTCAATAAATTCAAGGGTTGCATAGTGTACCTTTTTGTGTTCGGGAAAGTTATGGCATGATCATATTTGCTCTATCTTTGCCTCCCATGCCATATACACATCAGGATCATATTTTCCCTCGAAACTAGGGACTTTCACCTTCACTTTGCCAAGACCGTCATGTTCCGGTTCTCGGTCTCTTCTTTGTTGGACTCCATAGGGCTCACGTCTCCATTCATCATTACATCGCCCTTCCTGATGCCTCCTTGGCTGATCTTGCCTTCTCCGTCCATTAGGCATCCATTCCGGTCTCCATTCCTCATTCTCCCCATCGTCCTCCTCTTCCTGGTCATAAACTGGATTCTGAAATTGGTGAGGATAGTTAGGCATATTATCATAAACTGGATACTGAAATTGGTGAGGATAGTTAAGCATATTATCATTAATAATTGGAGAAGCAGGAATAGAAATATGCTCCTCAAAAGCAAGGTCTCTCCAACCAGGTTGGGAAGCAATGTTGCCTAAGCCATGGGCATGCCTAGAAGGTTGCGGAACATTTAAATTCCTTGCTACTTGGAACGCAGCTTGCTGACTTTGAAGGGGAACTCGATCTTGTCCTTGGTTTTGCGCCCTCGAGTTGTCTCCAATCTCCAAGTTACCTCCTAGTGGTCGAGAGTCCGGGGTCACCCTAGAGGTCTCCAAGGTAGATACCCTTGTAGTTAGCCCATCAATGCTATCTTTCAAGCTCTTGATGAGACTGAACAACTCCGGTGTGATAGGCTCAAGGCTGTTTGAACCTGCGGGAGTCCCTGACATGATGCAAAATACTCAACAACAACAAACACGTTAGGTTAGTTTAAACAAAAACACCTCGCAAGTGTATCACTCAGAAAATAAGATTCTCTCACTCTCTAGTGGTGTGATACAAGCTTGTTGATGGCTCATCTTGTATTAATCAAAAACCTCACGTGATTTCGATGCTTAGTCAAACTAAAGCTTTTAGATAGAAACAAGGTTCGATTTCAGTCACTTCAAAAACGTGTTTGACTCAACAAAATAGAAGAAAAGACTCAAACGGAAAGGACAATTGTACGAATGTTATATGCAACTAAATGACTCAAAAATTTAGAACACAAGATAAGCTTTGAAAGAACTTACTCGTAAGACCCAAGAAGTGAACCCTAGACACTGTAGGATGAGGTTAAGGAAGACTGAGCTATGGTGTTTGATGGCCGAAAATGGACAGTAGTTAAGGTGTGGCTAGATAGGTTCAACGAGATGGTTGGTTCTTCCTCCAACTGAGACGAGATACTTGAATGAAGTCCTTTCTTGAAGTCCTCTTTGTTGCTGAATAACACTAGGCTAATTACAAACTATGAATAAGAAAGAATGAAATAAAAACAATGTAAACTAGAATGAAATGAAAAGATCTGATTCCTTTTCTGTTTTTTTTTATTTCGGATTTCTTTCTTCTTCTTTTTTTATCCTTTTTCTTTTCTTTTCTTTTTTTTATTAACTCAAGAAATCAGAAATAAGAAGAAACAAAAAAAGAAAGAAATAAAACTAATTCTTGTTTGCAGATAAACGTGGGCCAAGCTGTTGCAAATCTTCAGGATAAGATCAAATCTCAGCTCCTAGATTTGTTGCAACTGATTCAACGTGCCAAATCTGTAGGAGAAAAACAACTGCTTCAAGTTCTGTGCCGGATTAGTAAGAAATACGCTGAATCAACTCCAATTATGCGTTTACTGGATGCACGAAGAGAAACAGTCATGTTTAGTTTTTGTTCAACTAGTTCAAGTGTGGCTAATGTGGCTTAGGGAAAAAATGATGGTTGATGGTGGTGTGGTGGTGTGGTGGTGGTTGGTGCTGGTGCTATGGTGGTTTCCGGTGTCTAGAACTCACAAGCAAGGAACAAACTCGTTAGACTCAAACAAGGCTTAGAGTAGAAGAGAGAAACAGAAATAGACTCAAACAAAAGACAACGATCAATTGCAATGATCAAAACAAACTCTTTTTGTGATTTTATGATTGATTTATCGACTCTTTTTGGTGGTTGGACCTCAACTATGCTCTGATACCAATTGATACGGTGATTAGCTGCGAAGAACGGATCTAGACGAACAACCTATTCTGAAGAATGAAGAACACACGAAATTAAAAAACATGGACAACAATGGAAACGAGAAAACAGAAAGGAACAAGAAGAACCGAAAGGAACAATGATAGAACCCTTGGATTCGAGATCCAAGAACCAAACCAGTGACGATTCGACCTCGCTTCTTACAACTCCACACAATCGATCTGAGAATCGAGAGCACGAAGAGGATGCCTTGTTCGACTTGCAACACCAATCCCGAAGGAGATTGACATACACAAGAACGAGAAAGCCAGATCACACACACAAACTCACTAGACAAGAATGATTGAATTCTCTTGGATTCAATTTTGAAATGCTCTCAGCAAAACTTGTATAAAACTTGTCTAACTACAAAAGAAGAGAGAAAAGGCTTTATATACATCCAAGGCCTTTTCTTCTAAAACAGAAAAAAGAAACTAATTACAATAATTACATTGAGAGAGATTTAAATAAAGCCCAGTAAACATAGAACACAAATGGGCTTAATTAAACTCTCCTATTCAGCCTCTCACATCCACATACTTAAATGAATGTTCCAGCCATGCACATGCACACACGTGAAAACCCTTGTATCTGATTTCAAGGCCTCCGTTTGTCCTTTGAAATGCGTCCCAAGGCTTGCCCATCAACTAGAAATACAATTTAAGCTCCATCAATCATCTTGGCTGGAATGTGTTCGTGGCAGATCCACAAGATGGTTCTTAGACTTGGTGAAGGTGGACTTGGTTGAGCTTCATGGACCATGTTTAGGAAAAGTGTATCCATCTCAGCTTGACGTTTAGCTTGTGCTCTTGTTAGAGTTCGTTGAGGTGGTGAAGATGGAGTTAGCTCAGATGATCCTTCATCAGAACAAAATGATTATATTGAGATAGAAGCGACTCTTGATTAGGGTGTATCCCAAATATCCATTGTCTATGATTCCCAAACTTGAATTGCTTGACGTGCCCCTCTTCATTTTAAGTTTCCAATGATAGTTCTCTTAAGGAATTGCTGCGGAACTGTGAAGCTCAATTTCCAGAGGAGTATGATGTATATGCTTGTATATATAAACCTAAGTTTATTGCGTTGCTTGAAACACAATACTTTGAAGATGTTGCCTTATCGATCTATGCGCCGTTGGGTTTTGATTCAATGATAGTTCTCTTATGGAGTTGCCGCGGAACTGTGAAGCTCAATTTCCAGAGGAGTATGACGTATATGCTTGTATATATAAACCTAAGTTTATTGTGTTGTTTGAAACACAATACTTTGGAGATGCTATATTATTCATTTGGTACAATAACAAAATAATGAAGTTGATTAACCGGATTTGAGTAATTTTATATCTTTCTTCATAAATGTTATAACAATCATTTGGTACAATAACAAAATAATGAATTTTATTAACCGGTAAAAATTAGAGCAAATTAGGAATTTGGATAAATTTCATATTTTTGTTGAAAAACCAAGTACAATGGACCCTTTGGTACACAACAAAATAATGAAGTTGAATGACGGTATATTTTGTTGAATGAAAAATAACCAAAATTTAGAAAATCGAACACCATTAACCAATGTGCTTACATATGTAACAATCCAATTAGGTTAAAGAAGGAAAATTTATTTTTAAAAAACATAAATTATGGTATTCTCACCAAACAGCAATAAAATTTAAAACCTCACAAACAGAAATAAACTGAACACTTTTGTTTATTTCTATACAGCATTTCCAATTTGTAAAAAGGTTTATGACAGTATGAAAGCTTTAGCAGATTCTGTATGACAATGCTGATACATTTGAGCCTATGAATATTTGTGTATCTTACAATATAGAAGGTACACCTGTGGGTGTGAGGTACAGCATCCTCACGACGTTGTACTCTTTGCCTCCAACCGAAACTCCAGTATCCGACCACACCACATCGTCCCATTCAAGATCGTCCTGCACCACCTGAAATAAACTCGGATTCATATGATAGAGGACAATTCTGTATGACAATGCTGATACATTTGAGCCTATGAATATTGTTATTCTAGAGTGGTTTGTGGACAATTTTGAACCACCTACCTCTAAAAGATCCACAGGTAGAGGAACCCCAAATCTCAGCATGGTTTCTTGCGGAAGGTTTTTCTTGCACCGAGAAAAACGGAATAAACTTGCCCTCTTATCATCAGTGTCTGCAGCCTGTGATGTCGAACCTGCTTTCTCTCGCATGAAGCACAGCTCATAGCTACAACATACCCCGAACAACAATTGGGGAGGCGAATGTGAGCTGATAATCAATACGAAAGCTATGGTCTAATAAGACATACCGGTGAAAATGATTCTCCAAATACAGAACTTCTCCTCTCTTCAACCGCGTTGATGTAATTATAGGCTCCGTCAGGCCCCTATCAGCAACTAAAATCATACCGTACTTTATCCTTCAAAGTTCGCAAGGAAATGAGGATACAACGTGAGAGACATGTGTCAAATAAAAAAGTGAAACAAAATAAACAATCCCAATATATGTTTCAAGAAACAAATGCAATAGATAAGGTTGTGCCTTCGTGCACATATATGCAGCTACAATATTCGATGGAACTTACCATGGTTCATTACACAGATTGTACATTATTGTGACACTTTTCAGCCTTCTTTCTTCTTGTGACACATTCTGCACAAGAACAGAAATTTTCTAGTGAAAAATAAATTACATCTAGGACAGCACAGAAACTGTGGATGAAAAAACTCTGTAACTAATATATATCAGGAAGTGAAACTGATAATGAATTCAGAAAAATAGTGAACCCCTTCTGACTGCCATGAAGAATTTCACACATATAAAGTTTATTTTATGAAACAATATAAGTTTTAAAGTAACATCAGCAGGAAATTTTGAGTCAAGAAAATAACACAATAGAATTTTTTTTTTGTTAAAATGCATACCGGTCCACCTCTATCTGTCATTATACACTTCACAAATGGGTGCCAAAGTAGACTCAATTGTTGATGAAGATGTTTGAGTATTCAATCACACAGGATTCACAAACCTTCTGCAAGAGAAAATCGAGCAAAGAGAAAATCTCAAATCAAAAATCTTAACTGTATCCAAATGTTGATGAGGTTGAAAATGTTGAAACATATCATGAACATTCACAAACACTATTGAAATTACTCTACCATGAATTGTCATCAAAGGAAGTTCAACTTTACAAGCACATAATACTCGACTATGAAACCAAGCAACTGGTAACGATAGGAAAATGTAATATGAATGCTACTCGTAAATCTAGTAAAATGTAATATGAAGAGAATAGAAAGGAAGCAAGAGTATCTTGATAATAACCTGAATACTTTCCAGAAATAATTGGGTGATAAAACAGCAAGTAACTAATACTTGTTTCCTATTCTTCAAGATTAAGAACCACATTTGAGCAGGAAATAGGTTAAAATTTCAGGATAAAATGATTGGAGGTAGTGACAATTCCACAGAAGGTTGAAAACTAAAATTTGTAGTACAAAAGTTCAGCAGGAAATAGGTTTAATTCATACACAATATTATGCATCAGGAATGCAGCTCAACCTTCACAGAAATCTTGGTATTACATAAATTAAAATTCAATCTTTACAAAATTATTTGATCTACTAAAATTATGTGAATAAGTTATAAATAAAACACTCTAAGACAATATCGATCATAATTTATCTTCAAAATATTGAGTTCTTAAACCTGTATAAAGGAATGCACAGAGAGCTTTCTTCAATCTTGAGAAAACAAAATTAAAACTTGGTAGGTAGAACAGGCCTCTAAGTCCAGGAGGAATCTTTCTCCAATTAAAGTCCTCAATTAAGGCTTAAGGTGCAAAATAATACAAAACTATAAGCCGGTAAGAGATAAAGCAAGAAAGGTAAGAAGGTGAAAGAAAACAGTGGGCAGTAAATATCTCAGCAAAGACAATAGAATTCAGTTCAAACCAGGAATGGAACTGAGAAGCAGTTAATATCTGTGATTCACTTACTATTAGTATTAGTTTAATCAATAATGTTTGCATTATCCAAGTTAACACGAGTAATCACCTAGTATATTTCCATATAACAAGCAACAAGATTAATAAGACTAGTGAAGAAATAGTAATGTATTCTTGCAAAAGTAACAATCATTTGGTATTCCATTTTTCTAAGTCATTATAGCTCAAGTATCAAATATTACCGGAAAAAGTATTGGATCCACCTTGATAACCATATTTGAGGCCCTTATAAAGACAAATCATGTCATGCAAAACAAAATTATTTTGATGGAACAAAAGGTTTTCGTAAGAGAAAATTTCTTATTTTTGCTGAGTTGAAGCTAGAAGCAATATTAGTTTTTTATCCTACCTAGGATCACCATATGGAATAAAAACCCTTAAGAAACATGCTACATCTGGCTAATCTGAAAGAAAAAATAAAATATATCATACTAGTTTACCAGTCCAAGAAACGACCAGGGAATGAAACATCAGTATGATCGGTAAGAAACACATAAATCAGTTAAACTCCGTGCGTACCATCTCATTGCTTATTCATCTGTTGTTCCATATCAAAGGATACATGAGTCAACCCAATCTACGTCTCTGTATATGGTAAGATTATAGCAATTTTAATCGCCTTTCTGTTTTTCGAATTTGCATCAGTCACTGACTTGTTATAATTTAAATAGTGGCTTTATAATATTTTGCAACTGTGTTATATTACACAGTATGCCTGCAGATTTTGCATTCCGATCAATTTTATCACTTCATTGATAGAGATTAGTTTCTATCTTTACATCTCCATTATCCATCTTTTTATTGAATGTGTTTCTACGACCCATATGGTTATTTTCTACTTTCCACAAAACCATATATTAAAAGATTGTTCTCTAGACCTTCATATATATGACAAATCTCATGGACACCAGTGACAGATATTGGCACATGATTCACTGAATGTGAAGGTGGTCGTTTATCCACATAACAAGATTCGGATTAGTTTTTTCCAGCTGCGAAATCTTGTCAAGTTTCTTGTGTAATGACTAATGCAAACGTATGAAGCAGCAACATCATGAGAAAGATGCAAAATAGGGGCACTAATCATCGAAACTTAGACTTTTTATATCTAAAGAAAGGAGTGTCAATAATATATACACAATCATAAAATTCATATATAGTGACATCCAAGCAGAAGCACCTGAGGAAATAATTATGAGAATCAAACAGGCGTTTTTGAAGCACAGACTACCAAGAAAATGCTGGCCAAACACTCACAGAAACACACATGACATAATACAAATGATTATTCGTAAAAAAGAAGAGACCCCTCATAATATGTAACGATCGCAGGAAATCACAGAGAAATGCAGTTCCTATTTTACAGAAACCAAGCAGACATTTAAAATTCCAAAGAGAGCTAGAAAGAAGCGAGCAAGATTACAATTTGTCGAATTACAAGAGTGAATTCAATTGAAATGTTGAATTAGTTGATGAATGCTCAAAATCCATGCAAGATGACCAAATATACCTGTCTAACGCAGCTTAGATATCCCTCCCCGTATACTTAGACAACTAGAATTCAGGGATTAAAAACGGTGACCAAAATGAGAACAAGAACCGACAGGAGCAGGGGGAAATGGACAAGTGATCGTGGAACTAGGGAAAGCATGCAGACGAATGAAGAAACATTTGTGGTAACAATGGGTACCAAAAAGCGAGCAGAAATGGGTACCCAAATCGATAAAATAAAACAAAGAGGAGGGGAAAACGGGAAAAGCGATGGTCGGATTCTGGGGAGAGTGCAGAAGTGATGTATGGAAGGGGGCGAATCAAGAAAGCAGCAGCGAATCAAGAAAGCAGCAGTGAGAGAAAGGACAGCAAATACCTGGATGGCTAGGTTCCACGTGAGATGGACGAGCAGAGTAACCCTGGAATTTAAAGGTCTCCGTTTGGCGCTCCCACGCTCTTCACAAGTTCTTCAAGTGCATACAAATTTGCAGGTCGCGATATTACGCTTGAGATAGCCAAAGAACATGCAAGTCTGCAACTAGCAGAAGCCAAGCAAGATAATGAGAAGCTATTTGGGCCTAACCCAAAATTGTTTTGGGCTTCCTTTTAGATTTTCTTTTATTTAATGGATGACCTTCGCAAGTGCTACTTGTGTCTGTTTGGTTGGAGTGATGGAATGAAAACGGAATGGAATCGAATAAGGGTAGAGAAAGGAAATGGAATGAATGAGATTACTTTTATGTGTTAAACGACTTCCAACTAAATGGAATGGTAATTTTGATTCATTTGCTGGGAGCTAAGAGCTTTGGTATGAGATCGCCAGCTTGGGGACATTACAAGACTCAATTCGGATACACTTGCAACATTCAACACAATGTTAGATTCGTCAAAATCAATGTTACTTATTGTCTCCAAGGACTCTCCATTAGTGAAGCCTTATCCGAGGGAGCGACAAGTCTTTATTACATTCATCATACAATCGCAATATAAGGTTGAATATATAACGCATAATATGATTATCTTTATTATTGCAATCACATGGATATAAGACACAAATCGGGAATGCTAACATACATCATCATGCCTATAAGATTACGCTTCCTACTTTGTCCATTCTTAAATATGCTTCTAATAATAAATACAATAATAATAAAGATGACTATTTATGAATAAAATTTTCTTAAAACCCAAAAATAAGTTTTTCCAATACATAATACATACCACTAAAAACTTACACTAAATAATTAACCAATAACCAAAACTAATCTAACACTATATTTGATATTCTTGAACCTTGTAAAAATGGCTGATGTGAAAAACAAAATATGACCATACAATAATGTCCATCTATATGTATTCGCATAATATGTATGATACAAATATATTTTTTGATACATGGGTAAGAAGATTAGGTGGGTCAATTTCTAGAAACTGGTCGGCCTAAGGCATCTTTTCGGATGAGGTCTCCAACACCGTCTAGTAGGGCATTTACATCATCGGTTGGATTGTGACCATGCAACACGAGTCTATCAACAACAATGTTGATTTCCATGAAAATGTGATGAGAACTAGTATGCGTGAATCCCGAGATCATTGGCAAACATGGTTGATCGCATTTATTAGCATCAAATTGTCTTTTTCAATCTTGATGGATGTAGCACCTAGACCAGCGGCCTTTTGAAGGCCCTCACGAAGAGCGAAAGCTTCTGCCTCTAAAAGAAGGTCGACAAAGCATCTTCCTTTCCCTATAGCCATAGAAATTGCAAGGTGGTTCCTAATGATGTATCCAAATACATATTGCTTCGACAAGTTTCTTGAGGCATCGAATTTTAGTGTGATGTATCCCTCTTTTTGTCTTTTCCATTCTATATTTTTTGTTTTTCTTCTTTGTTTTGGTTATTTAATGTTGTTCATATTTAGTTTTATGTTAGCCTTTTCCCAATCTCTTATTTGACTTAGTGCAATTAGTTTTAGATTTTTTGGTGCCTTTATTTACTAAAAATGATTTGATTTCTAATCATCAAAGTGTTCCACCAAATGACAATAATATTCCTTAATTTACTTGAACAAATTTTTTTCTTTTAATTCAGATGCTTATAACTTATGTTCCGATTAGCTATGTCATAATTATGCATGCTTTTTGTAAACTTTGCATTATCCATGGTCTGGACAGTGTAAGGGCACAAAAAGAAAAGGTCATACAACACTTTTTATGGTTAGAGAATTCACAATGTATAACAACTTAAACTTTTTTTATTGACAAGATTTTCTTTTGTTGGGATTCCATCAGGGGACAACTTCCATAAAAAAAATTATTTCAGGCATTATGTTGATCTCCCAAATTCAAGCTTTGTCTGATGTTACCTCCATATTCCGTTCTTGAATCATTTCCATTGCAAATTTAGTCGAGTATCAACCTTCTACACTAATTACCCAATATAATCTATCTCTTATATCATTTTTGGAAAGTTTATACGTTTTAATTTTTTGATGATGGTACTTGGTAGTAGAGTATCTAGCCGGTCTAGGAATAGATGATTCCATCTCTTATCTGCAATATGCGTACTCGTAAGCTCTATAGAGTTTATTAAAGCTTTGTTACTCACAAGGTCTTGGAGTTGTTTTTCAGCAATTCATTTGTCTTTCCAAAATCTTATCGTTTTCATCTCCCACCCACCATCTAAGACCTTTGTCGAAATATTCTCTCAGTTTTATTAATTTCTTCCATTACCAAGATGTATTTTTACCAATTGTATTCCATAGACATGAGTCTTTAAGGTATTTTTATTCGACTATTCTGACCTAGATATTATCTCGATCAGCCATGATTTTTCATAAAAGTTTCATCCATAGTGCTTTGTTCATGTATTTTGTTTTCCAAATCCTCCTAAGGTTCTCAGTTTTCATATCTTATCCCAACGGATCAATGGAGGGAATTAGGTCCTTTGTTACAAAAGAAGTTTCTATTAATTCGGTCTAATTCGTGATGAATGCTTGTAGGAAGCATGAATTCCTGCCTAAGGTAGCTTGGCTTGGCATTAAGATTTGCTTTTATTAGCATTGGTCTTCCTTCATGCCAAAGAGACGATGCTTTCTATTTTGTAAGTTGTTGTTTTCATTTTAGAATAACGGTGTTAAAGATATCCTTGCTATCTCTCCCGTTAATAATTGGACAACCAAGATATTGTTCTAAGTTAGTGGATGTATTGATGGCAATATCCGCTTGGATTCTTCTTTTGTTGATTGGGTCAATGTTAGTAGTAGTTTGGAATGCAGATTTGTGGTAGTTTATAACTTGACCAGAAATATCGCAGTATTCAGTTAGGACTAATAGCACTTTGTTACTTGCTTATGTTGTTGCCTTTGTGGAAATTAGTATGTCATCCACAAAAGCTAAAAAAAAACTTTTTTTTTATCCGTTTTTCGTGATGGGGAATCCTAAAGATTTCGGAATCTCATTAGACATCTTTTGTATGTTTCTAGCCAGTACCTTCGCACCCAGATTAAAGAGAAAAGAGAGAGGTGATCTCCTTGATGGAGCCTTCTCTGTGGGAAAACTAATGATGGGGAGGAGGGAGTTTTGGGATGGTTTGAGAGGGTGGTGGAGGTGAGGGAGGGGCTTTGGAAGAAGATCCCTTCTTCTTTTCCGCATTTCGAGTAATTCTCTTCAAAGTCTCCATTTCTACAACTAAAAATCGACCTGTTCTTGAGAAAAATCGGACGATTTTCCTAGACTGAGTCAATTTTTCTGTCCATTTCAACGATTCTCACAATTCTGTAAAGTTCTGACTAAACTATCACCACACACAGTCTCCTATAGTTGTTCCTAAGCAAACCCCTCAATCAATCGCAGCAAACAAACAACTTCTAGGCAAGAATCAAAATCGAATGAAAAACTTAGGTTTTGGAATGAAAAACCTGAATTCCGGATGGATGAGTCGATTGCCAAGCTTGTTGTTGCTAGATCCTTGTTCCTTGTCGAAAATGCTTCAGTTTAGGGCCAAGAATCGTTCAAAACGATTAAGAAATGAGGAAATGAGAGGGTGGGCGATTTTCGGTTCTTTGAGAGAATGAAATCGGGAATGGAGGTTTTGTGGAATGAGAGAATCGAGTGTTTAAGGCTTTATATAGGCCGGAGGTTTAACGAAGAAAATCGGACGATTTATCTGGGCGATTTATTCGTCGGGACGATTTTCTTTCATTTTCTCAGCCCATGAAGAAAATCGGACGATTTATGTAGGGAGGGTCCATCTGATGGGTCGATTTTTCTTCCTGTTGCCAAAAATCGACTTGCTCTATTCCTGAATCGAACGATTTGCTTTGTGTAACTCGATTTCCTTCCTTGTGCTTCTTGAGATTGCAATTTGAACTAATTTATGCTCCCCTTCTTCATTGATCTCTCAAATTGGACCTAATTTCCTGTGATTATTGACACAAACAAACCAAGAGTGCATCGAGGAACAAGCAAAACCGAAAATAAAAGAAACAAAGCAATTAAACTAAGCTAACTAAGTGATGAAAGAAGAAAACAATTATACTATCATGGGTTGCCTCCCAAGGAGCGCTTGCTTTATTGTCTTTAGCTGGACGGTGCATGGTTTTGTGTTCAATGGAGGAGGATAGGAGCTATCTCCTCAACCGGGGCTTCCGGTGTGTATTTCTTCAACCGTTGGCCATTAACTTTGAAATTTCCGCTTTGTTCACCTCATACTTCAACTGCACCATGGGGAAAAATTCGTTTAATTACATAAGGTCCTGTCCAACGGGATTTAAGCTTACCTGGGAATAGTCGAAGCCTTGAGTTGAATAGAAGGACTTGATCTCCTTCTTTCAGATCTTTTGGAATGATATGCTTATCATGCCAGCACTTCGTTCTTTCCTTGTAGATCTTTGCGTTCTCATACGCATTTAGCTGGATCTCATCCAGCTCGTTGATATCCAAAAGCCGCTTCTCTCCGGCCTCTTTCATGTCAAAGTTGAGCCATTTGATAGCCCAATATGCTTTATGCTCTAGCTCTACAGGAAGATGACAAGATTTACCATAAACGAGATTATATGGAGTCGTACCTATCGGTGTCTTAAAGGCAGTCCTGTACGCCCATAGTGCATCGTCAAGCTTCATTGACCAATCCTTCCTTGTTTTAGAGACGATTTTCTCTAAAATTCCCTTGATCTCTCTATTGGATATCTCAACTTGTCCGCTAGTTTGCGGATGGTATGGTGTAGCTTTTTTGTGGGTCACCCCATACTTAGCCAATAGAGTCTCAAATCGACGGGCTGTGAAATGCGTCCCTCCATCACTAATGATGGTTCGGGGAGTTCCGAACCTTGGGAAGATCGTTCTATTGAAGAACTTCACCACTACCATTGCATCATTAGTAGGAGAAGCGATTGCCTCAACCCATCTTGAGACATAGTCTACGGCTAGAAGTATGTATTGGTTTCCACAAGAGGATGGGAAAGGTCCCATAAATTCTACTCCCCATACATCAAAGATCTCTACTTCTTGTATGTTGTTGAGAGGCATCTCATTCCTCCTAGAGATATTACATGTCCTTTGACAAGCATCACAAGCAACAATATATTTTTGCACATCTTTGAATAGTGTAGGCCAAAAGAAACCGGAACGAAGTACCTTAGCACAAGTCTTGTGGGAACTAGTATGTCCTCCACATGGTAGAGAATGGCAATGGCGGATGACACTTTCCACCTCATCTTCTGGAATACACCTTCTGTATATGCCATCGGGACCTCTTTTGAATAGAAGAGGTTCGTTCCAATAGAAGTGCCGGACGTCCTTAAAGAACTTCTTTCTTTGAGCATACGAAAGTCCGGGGGGAATCTCCTGACAAACAAGGTAATTCACAATGTCCGCAAACCATGGATCATTACCTTTTGAGATGTGTTGAAGATACTCTTCAATCTCATGTAGTTGCTCGTCAGGGAATGAGTCGTCTATAGGAAGTTCAACAATCTCATTGGTGAGGCGTGGAAGACGACTAAGATGGTCAGCAACTGAGTTTTCCAACCCCTTCTTATCACGGATCTCCAAATCAAACTCTTGTAAGAGTAAGATCCATCTTAGAAGCCTTGGCTTCGCATCCTTCTTCGTGAACAAGTAGCGAATTGCTGAATGGTCTGTATAGACAATCACCTTCGCACCTACAAGATAGGAACGAAATTTTTCAAAAGCATAAACTACAGCTAAGAGTTCCTTTTCTGTGGTGGCATAGTTGGATTGAGCCTCGTCTAGCGTCTTGCTAGCATAGTAGATGGCATGAGTGTGACCATCTTTCTTCTGTCCGAGTACGGCTCCTATAGCGATGTTGCTTGCGTCGCACATGACCTCGAAAGGAAGAGTCCAATCGGGTGGTTGGATGATTGGCACTGAAATCAAAGCTTCTTTGATCCTGCAAAAAGCTTCTAAACAATCTTTCGAGAATTCGAAAGTTGCGTCTTTCATTAAAAGATTAGTTAAGGGTTTTGAAATCTTAGAAAAATCCTTTATGAATCTCCTATAAAAGTCTGCATGTCCTAAAAAGCTTATAATTCCTTTCACAGAGGATGGAGGGGGTAGCTTCCCAATAGTCTCTATCTTAGCTCTATCAACCTCTATTCCTCTTTGTGATACTAGATGACCTAACACAATCCCTTCAGTGACCATGAAATGACACTTTTCCCAGTTTAAAACTAAGTTAGTATCCTCACATCTCTTAAGAACTAATGAAAGGTTAGAGAGACAGTTATTAAAGGAAGAATCATATACCGAAAAGTCGTCCATGAATACTTCCATAATATTCTCTACGTATTCGGAGAAGATTGCCATCGTGCACCTTTGAAAGGTGGCTGGAGCGTTGCATAATCCGAATAGAATCCTTCTATAAGCGAACGTACCCCAAGGGCACGTAAAGGTCGTCTTCTCTTGATCGTCCGGGTGAATGGGAATCTGAAAGAAACCGCTATATCCATCTAGATAACAAAAGTAAGAGTGTTGGGCTAACCTTTCCAACATCTAATCAATAAAAGGAAGGGGAAAATGATCCTTCCTAGTAGCCACGTTCAGCTTACGGTAGTCGATGCACATTCTCCACCCCGTAACCGTCCTTGTGGGGATAAGTTCGTTGTTTTTATTGGCAACAACGATAATGCCTCCTTTCTTTGGTACTACCTATACTGGACTCACCCACTTGCTATCGGAAATAGGGAAGATGATACCTGCATTAAGTAGCTTAAGGATTTCTTTCTTCACGACCTCTTTCATGACCGGATTTAACCGTCTTTGAGGTTAACGTGAAGGCTTGTAATCCTCTTCCATTAAGATTTTATGCATACATAGAGAAGGTTTAATGCCTATCAAATCATCAATAGTATAGCCTAATGCTCTCCTATGTTGCCTTAGAACATTCATAAGCTTCTCTAATTCATCATCATCCAATTTCGCATTAACTATAACCGGATATGTAGAGTTAGTGCAAAGAAATGCATACCTCAAGTGTGTAGGGAGGGGCTTCAATTCCAATGAAGGAGGTGCTTTGATTGATGATTCATGACCTTCTAATGTCATGGGAGAAGCCTCTGAAGGTGGGGAAGGTGCACTATTAGAGTTGGGAACAACTGCAGTCAAGTTTGTAGAAACCGGAGAATTCATCACTAAATCGACCCCCTGTGCAGAAAATCGTCCGATTTTTAGGTCGATTTTTGTTCCTGTTGTCAAAAATCGACTTGCCTTTTCAGAAATCGAGTGATTTATTTCGTGTAGGTCGATTTTTTTCACAGTTTCTGGGGTTAATTCTAACTCTTCAAATCCTGCTCCTGGTTCTTCCTCCATATCTTCTAATGCTTTTACATCATCGTCACAATCATGCTCTACTCCTTCCTCCATGATGCTCATACTAAGAACCTTTTGAAGTGGGTCTTTAATTAGGATTGAACTTACCACCTCTCTAGACTCTTCTTCATCAAAGATGTTAAAGACATCTTCTCTCAAGGCTGGCTCCTTGAATAAAGAGGAGAGTACGAACTCCACTTTCTCTTCACCTGTATTGAAGGATAGCTGTCCATTCTTGCAATCTACCATGCATCTGGATGTTGCAAGGAATGGTCTCCCAAGAATGATGGGAACTGGATAATCTGCAAGGATGTCAAGAACGACAAAATCTATAGGAATGTAAAACTTACCGAGTTTTACAGGAATGTCTTCTATTATCCCAACTAGCTTAGTGGTGGAACGATCGGCCATGTAAAGTGTTCTTCACCGGTCTGGGCTCTCCTAGACCAACCGCCTTGCATAAAGCAAGTGGTATGATGCTCACACTTGCTCCAAGGTCGGAAAGTGCATCATAAGTAACCTCTCCCAAGGTGATGGGTATGCAAAATGATCCCGGATCACGCAGCTTAGGTGGCATATTCTCTGTCATAGTCTTGATGAGTTTGGATGATTCCATACTCATCTTAACTTTTCCAATGTCTTCTAATTTCCTCTTGTTAGAGAGGATTTCCTTGAGGAATTTCCCATAAGCTGGCATACCTAAAATTGCATCCATAAAAGGTATATTAATATGCAGCTTACTCATAAACTCAATAAACTTACCGAAGTGTTTATCTAAGCATGCTCGCGCTCTAGATTGAGGAAAAGGTAGAGGCGGCTTGTAGGCGGGAGGAGGAACATAGACATCTTCCTTCTCTTTTCCCTCTCCTTCTTTGGTGGTGGTTTCAACTACTTTAGGTTGAGGATCGGTAGTTGTTACACCACTCCTAGTAGTGACTGCCATAACCCTTCCCTTTGGGTTATCTTCCGTCTTCCCGGGAAGTTTCCCTTGATCTCTTGGAACTTCTCCAGCTTTGCTAAATACTTGGTTTTCTAAAGCCTTGTGAGCTTTATCAACTGAAGTTATATAGCTCTCCAATCCTTGTAGTTTCCCTAGGACTGTCTCCAACATGGGATCGGATTTGTTCGATCCATTTGATGACTGTTCCTGGCTTTTCAAAGGAGTAGAAGAAGATGGAGATGTTAGAGCTTTTTCAGCATGAGAATAGGGATTACCTGGATTTTGTTGATTGGATATCCAATTGCTGTTGTTGGAGTTCCTATTGTTGTTACTCCAGTTAGAGTTCCGATTGTTGTTCCGGTAGTCATTCCTTTGATTGTTATCCCTTCCCATATAGTTGGCTTCCGGCTTCTTAGCCTTTTGAAGAGTCGTTTTAATTACTTCCTTCAACTCTTTGATTTCATTATTGAGGGAAAATATTTGTGTTTGAGAAGCATGGTTCAACTTAGCTCCTGGATCACCTTGATTCCGGCAATTTGGATCCAACTTTCGGTGGGAATACTTCCCAATCACTTGGGCTTGCTTCTCAATGAAGTCTCAAGCGTCATCCTCTCTCATGTCCATGAATGTGCCACAAGAGAGAGATTGGAGATTGAATTGTGTTTCCACATCCAATCCCTTATAGTAGATCTCCAATAATTCCAGCTTTGAAATGCCGTGGTGTGGGCAATCTAACAAGAGATCCTGAAACCTTTCCCAAGATTGAAACAAACTTTCGTTAGGTTTCATAGAAAAAGCATTTATCTTACCTCTCAATTCAGCCGTTTTGGATGGCGGGAAGAACTTGGTGAGGAATTCCGAAGATAGATCCTCCCATGTGGCCAGCTTTGCAGCTGGAAGTGTTTGGTACCAAGCTAGAGCTTTGTCCTTCAAAGAAAAGAAGAACGGTTTGATCTTGTAATTGCTTTTAGTACCCTTCTTTGGCTTCATGGTCTCCATGAGAATCTCGAAATTTTGCAAGTGTTGATGTGGAGATTCAACACTTGCTCCACCAAACTAACTTTGGCGAACCATGGTGATAACTTGTGGTGAGAAGCTGAACTTCTGGATGTCCTCAACTTCGAAATTCACACCTAGACGGCGTGGTTGCTGAATTGGATCCATCCGTTGCCCCGAAGTTCGGGGTTCATCACCTTCATTAGCAACTCTCACATCCCCAGCTGGAATGCGAGGAACAACCGGTAGTCTTGGGTTGTTACGAACAGGATGAATCACTGGATTGATTTCCTCAAGTTCCGGCATGTCCGGATCGAGCTCTTCATCATCGGATGAATCATTCCTAATGGACTTAGTTGGCTTCTTGACTTTCTTTTTCTTCCTAGATTCGTTCAATTTCAACTTCATGTCCATCATCATAGCTTTGAGTTCATCAATTTGGAATTGATGACTCGTTTCAACATCTATACGAGCTTTCTCACTCAACCTTAGTTGATGTTGAGTTTCATCCAACTCAGCCTGGATGTTTCTCTCGTTATTTTCAGCCATTTTCTTTTCCTTCAACTTTCTTCTTAAAGTTTTCTCCAATTCGGAATCGAAAGGAACTAGATCTTTAGTGTATCTTGCCTTTCGTATATACCTAAAGAACCTGCAAAGATCACTCAAGTAGACTAATCAAATCACAAGAGCAAGAGCTCTCAAGCTAGACAACCGAAAACCGAATTTGGTCTAGACCAAATCCCCGGCAACGGCGCCAAAAACTTGTTCGCCCAAAAGTGTGTGCGTCAAAGTCTTAAATTTATATCTAGAACTCAAAGCAAAGCGAACACGTAGTGTAAGGATTGGCTGTAGCAAGGTAAGAAATTCCAGAGTCGAACTCAGGGATTTGGTGAGAATAAATTCGAACTCAATTATCTAGCAAAATGCAAAAGCTTTTGTGATTAATAAAGGGGGGAATGATTCCAAGGGTTCAAGTATCCGACTGCGGCTTTCGATTCAAGACACTTCTAAAGGATATAAGGACATAGTTTATATTGCCAAGATTATGTGTTCAAAGGTAGGTATCGTACGGTGAAGTTCCGAAACCTATTTGTCTAGTCCAAAGATTTTCTCTATAAGGGTTGTTGAGGCTGCAATATAGAAAGATCTAAAGACAAGAATTATGTTCAAACTAACTACCTAAACCCCAGGATATGACTCTCCAAGGTAAAGAATAAAAAGCACACTTAAAATCTTAATAAAGGATGTTGAGTCTCTCTATTACCCAAATCTTGTAATCTTAATCTATTAAATGTAGAATCAAGGTTGAAGTCTCTTCATACACTCAATTAGAGGTTAAAAAGGTTAAGCAAGGTTGGGATTTAGGCAAGGATTAATTTTGGTTAAAGATTAATTCAATTAAAGATCGTCACGGGATTAAATCTTGTTGTTCATAGATAAATCGGACGATTTATTCAAGAACAGGTCGATTTTCCTGTTATCGCAAAGCTAAAATCTAAACTCTCAGGGTCCAAATGTTTGAATGAATTTAGTCTATCATCATCTAAGCCTCAATCTTCAACTATTCTCCCCAGAATCACAATGATTTTAGCCAACCATTTTCAAAATCAAATCAAAATTAAGATTGAGTGAAATAATTCAAATAAACCCGAATCTTGAATAAAAACTCAATAATCTTCAAATCTGTAAACTAATCTCAAAACTAATCAATGTATCTCTCAATTAACTCAATGTCGTGTTCAAAAACCACAAAGATTTCAATGGAATTAAGAAATCTCACAAATATGATCAATATTGACTTCCCGGCAATATTGCTTCAATCCTTCTCCAAGAATCTTCAATCTCTCACTAACGTGTAAAGATTTCCCGCTGCGGCCTCCTCGTTTTCGTTCCTATGGTTCCAACCTATATTTTCTTGCTAATGGGCCGTTTAGCAATACACTTTTCTAGCCTAAAAGTGATGGGCTTTGAGTCGTCCTTACCATTGGGCCGTTTATAGAGA
Source organism: Fagopyrum homotropicum (assembly GCA_033239125.1). Classification (NCBI taxonomy): domain Eukaryota; kingdom Viridiplantae; phylum Streptophyta; class Magnoliopsida; order Caryophyllales; family Polygonaceae; genus Fagopyrum; species Fagopyrum homotropicum. The sequence continues at coordinate 68,066,349 of BSWB01000003.1, forward strand.
AAATCAAACTAGTCGATTTACACACTAAACCGTCTGATTTTCAGAAGGAAAAATCGTCCGATTTATATAGTAAATAGCACGATTTTCTTCAACAAAGAATGCCCGTCTTTTGGTTTGTTTCCTTCCTCCCTTTATGCTTCTTTTACGCAACTCCTTTGCTCTTTGTGATTCCTCTAAGACTCCTTTAGCTTCCCTAATGACCTTAGATGCTCCTTGCTCCACTTTTGCTTCCGAATCCACTCAATTTACCTATAATTCAACCAAAACTCGTGTAGACCTCTATTTCCGAAATATCATTGAATAAAACATAAAAGGTACACAAGTTCTCTCTAAATGCAATGTAAATCGAGGTAAACCTCTACAATATGCATGATTATAATGGTATATAATTCATGTCATCACAGACCACCAAACATGATCGAACCTGAATATGAACCAACATATGTCATTTGGTCGACCCGGAAAGGTTGATGTTTGCTGTTTTGCAGGATATCACCAAGGTAAAGGAGCACAAATGGATATTAGATAGTGGTTGCTCAAGACATATGAGTGGAAAAAGCTCTTTATTCTCATATTTAAAGAAGCAATCACCTAGAACCATTACTCTTGGTGATAAAGGAAAGTGTGACATTATTGGCATTGGTAAAATTTGCTATAATTCATCTAACTTTATTGATGATGTTTTATCTGGTTGATGGTTTAAAATATAATGTGCTAAGTATTTCTCAAATTTGTGATAAAGGCAATAAAGTTATGTTTGATTAAGATGAATGTGAGGTTCAAGACAAAAAGACGGGTGAAGTGTTGCTTACTGCTCCTAGATGTAATAATGTTTATTCAATGAGTATTAACCAAGTTTCAGGAACTAAGCTAAAATGTCTAAACGCCTTGACTGATGATCTAAGGCTTTGGCATAGAAGACTTGGTCACGTAAGCACGCACATCATGCAGAAGCTACTTACAAAATATTTGGTACGTGGTTTGCCAAACCTAAATTTTAAAGTTAATGATCTATGTAAGGCGTGTACACAAGGTAAACAAACAAGAGGTTCATTCAAACCTAAGAAAGTTGTAAGTTCTTCTCGACCCATTGAACTTTTACACATGGATCTTTGTGGACCTATGCGTGTCAAATCTCCCAGAGGCAAGCAGTACATCCTTGTTACAGTGGATGATTTCTCTCGTTTCACATGGATTTCTTTTCTACGAGAAAAATCTAAAGCTTTATTTGAGTTTTCAAAATTGTATAAGGAGTTACAAACTTTAAAAAACCTACCAATTATTTCTATAAGAAGTGATCACGGTAGAGAATTTGATCAATTGAAGTTTGATTTGTTTTGTGCAAAATATGGCATTTCACATAATTTTTCAGATCCTAGAACTCCTCAACAAAACGGAGTTGTGGAACGTAAGAACCGCACTCTTGAGGATATGTCTAGGACAATGCTTTTAGAAAACAATTTGCCAAAAAGTTTTTGGGCTGAAGCAATAAACACTGCAAATTATATTTTGAATAGGTGTTTAATTCGCCCTATCTTGAAAAAGACCCCTTATGAACTCTTTAAAGGAAGAAAACCAAATATTTCATATTTCAAACCCTTTGGATGTACTTGTTTTGTTCATAACAATGGCAAATATAATCTTGGGAAATTTGATGCACGTAGTGATGAAGTTATATTCATTAGATATGCTTCAAATAGCAAAGCTTATCGCGTCTATAACAAACGTACCAAAATTGTAGAGGAAAACATTCATATTATTTTTTATGAAAGCAATGATGGTACTTTGAGTGAGAGTTTTGCAGATCTAAATCTGAATCAAAGAGAAGATCATAATTCGGATGAAGAGGAAGATCCTAAAGATCGAGATAAGAATATGCAAGAAAAGATTCAAGATACCAAAGAAAATCCTCAAGACCTTGAAACACACCTTCAAGACTTTAAAACAGAAAACTATGATAACAGAACTCCGCTTCAAGGGGTTGAAACCCAACTTCAAGGCCTTGAGATTGGATCAACAAGTAATATACCAACGGTACCTGAATCTAGTCAAACATATGAAGCTCAACCTTCTGGATCTGCTCCATCTGTCAAAAGAATAAAAGTTCAACACTCCTCATATCATCCATAAGAGAATGTGATCTCAGATCCAAATGCCGGAGTTCAAACTAGATCTAAAGTGAACAATCTATGTGCCTTCTCCGCTTTTCTATTGCTTGTCGAGCCAAAGAACTACGTTCAAGCTCTTCAAGAACTTGATTGGATCATTGCCATGCAAAATAAATTGAATGAATTTGAGTAAATCAAGGTTTGGACTCTTACTTCAAGACCAAAACATCAATTAGTTATTGGCACGAAATGGGTCTATCGAAACGAATTGGATGAAAGTGGAAAAGTCATACGAAATAAAGCACGACTTGTAGCACAAGGCTATAACCAAGAAGAAGGTATTGATTATGAGGAGACTTTTGCTCCATTTCCAGGTTAGAAGCCATACGTATGCTACTTGCATTTGCATCTTTTATGAGCATAAAACTTTTTCAAATGGATGTCAAATGTGCTTTTCTAAACAACTTCTTAGAAGAAGAAGTCTACGTTGCTCAACCTCCCTGTTTTGAAAATGATGAATTTCCAGATCATGTTTTTAAACTAGACAAAGCCCTCTATGGTCTTAAGCAAGCTCCTCGAGCTTGATATGAAATATTATCTAAATATCTTCTTGAAAACAAATTCAAAAGAGGTGTGATTGATAAAACATTGTTTATCAAAATTAGAGGCAACGACATTCTAGTAGTATAAATCTATGTTGATGAATATTATTCGGTGCTACTAATGATTCTCTTTCCAAGGAATTTTCAGATATTATGTACAGGGAATTTGAAATGAGCTTAATGGAAGAGTTAAATTTCTTTCTTGGACTTCAAGTTACACAAGTAAAGAAAGGAATTTTTCTCAATCAAAGCAAGTATACAAAAGACTTGCTTAAGAAGTACAAAATGGATCAAACTAAGGTTGCAAAGACTCTTATGAGTTCAACACTTTCGCTAGATCATGACAAGAATGGAAAAAGTGTAGTTCAAAAGGAGTATCGAGGTATGATCGGTTCATTGTTGTATCTAACTGCTAGTCGTCCTGACATTATGTTTAGCGTGTGCATGTGTGCAAGATTTCAAGCTGATCTTAAAGAGTCACACTTGATAGATGTGAAAGAATTTTTCGGTATCTCAATGACACTAAGGATCTAGGTTTATGGTACCCACGTCAAAGCTCGTTTCATCTTGTTGGCTATTCAGATGGAACCTAATTAGTTATGGTACCCACGTCAAAGAATTTTTCGATAGAAAAAGTACTTATGGATTTTGCCAATTCTTAGGGTCATCCCTAATTAGTTGGCACTCCAAGAAGCAAAACTTTGTTGCCCTATCCACAACTGAAGCTGAATATATAGTTGTAGGAGCCTGTTGTGCACAAATTCTTTGGATTGCTCAACAACATCGTGACCTTGGCTTTGACTTAAAAGGTATTCCTATAAAATGTGATAATACTAGTGCTATTTCAATAACCAAAAATCCTGTGCAACATTCAAGGACTAAGCATATTGATGTAAGGCATCACTTCATACGTGATCATGTCGAGAAAGGTGATGTTTCGATCTCGTTTATCTCAACTAACTTGCAGCTTGCAGATATCTTTACCAAGCCTCTTCCTAAGGAACAATTTAATTTTATTAGATTGGAGCTTGGTATGTTGAACAAGGAAGCATTAACGTAGGGGAAGTAAACAAGTTTTATTGTTCCTACGCATGAAGTCCAATTGATGTTTTCAAGGGCCTTGACATGAAATTCAAGGGCCTTAAAACATGTTTCAAAGGGTATATTAATTTTACGGATCTTTTAAGGATTAATATCTTTTAGATATTTTAATTCTTAAATTTTTTGTTTTAAGTCTTGTTTGAAGTTTTAAAAAAAAGATTTAATGCTATTTTATTGGTATTAAAATTGGTCTTTTAAAAGCTTGATTTTCTCAAAGATCTTGTTATTTCCCTGTTAAAAAGGACCTACTCTTTCTATCTTCTTCATTCTTTCACAAGAAACCCTATTTCAAAATCCCTTGTTTTCTCTCTCAAACTTCCCTCATGGCACCCAGAAGAAACAAATCTTCTCTTCAAGTTCCCAAAAAGAAAGTCGTTCAGAGTCCCTCAATTGCTAAAGAAGAAAAATATTTTGAGGATCTGGATACATCTCAGACGACTGGTCTTCCCTCTTCATGGTTCATTAATTTTCAAGCTTCTGGATCTTGGCTTGATGGGTTTCACAATCGACCGCTCTGTATGTGTGATCTGGTGGACACTAATTATCTCGACACTCTTAAGATTCCCTGTATAGACAAGCTAAAGAGTTCAATTATCTGGAAGGTTCTAAACCTTGGAGATTTTGCTTTTCCATGACTCACGAGACTATTCTATGTTAATCTCACCACAGAAAGGGACAAAAGATGTATCACTCTTGAATCTTCAGTTAAAGGTACTCCGATTTCACTCACTTCTTCTATTTTAAGTGAGATTTTTGGAATTCCTACAGATATTGTATTCAAAGAGTGTTCGTATTGCCAAGGAGAAATTTCTGGTTCAGAATTCTACCTCACGTCAACTTACTCATACATCTCTAACCTTAGAGGCTAAAATAGTGTTTACTATACTGGTTCAATGTGTTGTTCCTCGTGCAAACTCAAGAGAACTGCTGACTGATCAATCTCTGGAATTAATTCATTTGCTTATGTATGATTTGGACATAGATGTGCCTAATCTGATTCTCAACCATATGATACACTCTGTCAATTCTAAGAGACCTATTCCTCTGCCTTACGGAAATTTGTTGCCTAAGGTCTTTGATTATTATAAAATTGACACATCCTTTGAGGAAAGACAATCTATTTCTGGCAAAATTGATGAGAACTGCTTAGAACGTTTGGGGATTGAGAAAACTCTTGCAGGAACATGGACTTTAAAAGGAAAAGGAACTACTCAAAATCCAAACGAAGAATCTAACCTTCTCCTACTCCAGAAATCAGGTTAGAAGGTTGTGAAAAGGAAATAGTTTGTCTCAGTCGTGAATTATCTGATTTTCAGTTTGACACCAAGAGGAGAATGGACACAAATTTCGAGTTGCTAGCTACCATAAATGCTATAGTCAATGAAATGTATTTGATGAATGCTCTTACATTGAATACAATGGGAAGCATTTTGCCCGTACCTGAAGATGTAGCTCAACATACTCAAGAGAAAGTTGAGAATGTGCTGATGAATTGCAAAAGGCGTGTAAAAAATAAGTCAATTATGTATCCAACTCATGTTGAGCCAATGTTTTTGGCAACAGTTGAGTATGAAGTAGTTAAGCAGAGAAGAGCTGAAGAAAAGAGAAGACATTTGATAGCTGAAATGGATGATTGGCGCTATAAGAAATCTTCATCCAAAGGAAAGAGGAAGTTCTCTGAGGAAAATTGAGCTGACTCGTTTTCTGAAAATAGTTTTATCTGGTTTGTGAAAATACTCTTTTTGGGTCTGTAATCGTGTTTTAAACTTCCATGTTTTGAATATTTTTCTCCCTTGTTGAAAGACAAAGGGGGAGAAATGAATGATCCGACATACGATATACTACATTAACCAATTATAGTTTTGATTTTCATATGCATTGCTAAACTAACAAATGCAGGTACGATAAAACATTTGTGTTGTCTTCCATCAAGGGGGAGATTGAAAACTCCACCTTGTTTATAATGTTTTACAGGTGTTGATGATGGAAGATTTAACACAAATGTAGTAGTTGGGATACACTAACAATGTATTGATTATATTCTCTACATGCTTGGTTGGTTTGAATTCAGTGCAGGTTTATCGAATGTCAAGGGCCTTGATATGGACTTCAAGGGCCTTGAAGTATAACTCAAGGAGACAAGGAAGATAGTGCTACAAAGGGACGATCTTAAAGGTCTTGGAGTTATATAGCTGCACGACAAGGATTCAAATGCAAAGAAGATTTTCCAGGAACGAATTGCTCAAATAGAAAGATTTCAGGGAAGATCTTTTTCAATTGAAGATCTCAACCGAAGATTAGAAAATATTTTTAGAATATTCTCTAAAAACGAAAAGCGTCAAAATATCTTCTCTTTCGGTTCAACAAAAAACGAGAAGATTAAGGAGATAAGGATTCAACATGTTCTCAGGAGTTGAAGTTCTGCAACGTCTACCTTATCTCGAAACAAGAAGCGATCTTCATGGAGAAGAAGATTCATCTTCAAAAGGTCATCTCTCCAAACGGCTAGAAGACCTCACCATAGAAGAGTATAAATGAAGATGGTAATCGAAGAAGAAAGTGAAACAAGCATATACGGAAAACATCTTTACGTCTTCAAGCAACCGAAACATCTTCATTTGATTCGTTGTATTTCTTTCTCTCATTTACGCAAAAGATTTATCCCCTAGAGAGAGAAAACACAAGAGCACCATTGGAAGATCTAAATAGTGTTATACTAGAGTGAGTGTTACTCTACGTAGTACCTAGGCTATTATAGCTAAGTTGAGAGTTGGAGCTAGATCGTAGCATTGGCTACAATGAGAGAAGAAGGGGATTTCTTCTAGTTTGTATCTAGGACTCTTTGAACCTGATAATAGATAGTTAGATCCTAAGGCTATACCTTGGGAGGGAGAGTAGACTATTTAGAGCCGAACTTCGTAAACATATCCTCGTGTCAATCTTTTACATTCCGCACTATATCTTGCTATTGTGACTAACTTTGTTTTACAGGAGCACGAAGTCAAGGCCCTTAAAAATTGTTTCAAAGTCCTTGAAATCAAAGTTACACAAATAGCACAGATCGACATCAAGGCCCTTGAAAGGAGTTCAAGGCCTTGAGATTTAGTTTGCGAAAAGTTCCCATACTCTATTCAACCCCCCTTCTAGAGTATCTTTTAACTTATTTATTTCACCTACTGGTTCTTCAAGTATTATTATTGGTTCTGGCCAAAAGGCCTAGAGACGTATTCTTTAATCTTCAAACATTTCATGTCTATTTATACAAGTTCTCAAAGTGTCATCCTTCCTTGATAAACGTTGAGGGATAGAAAATCCAAAATATATGACCGAGTTTAAAAAATCATGAATACCAAATAATTTTCAAAAATTATTATAAGAAATAAGATTGATTATGTTTTAGTAAAAAGTAAAAATTCAATAAAAAATTTATTCCGAGAAAAATCGAGAGACCGCCACGGCAACATCAACGTCGCCTATATTAGAAAAGGTATGTAGAGAGTTTATATCTTACACTGGACGGATATTTGTTAATGAAAGTTTAAAAATATTATGTAGATTTATTATATCAATAAAATATAAATTACAAATGTGATAGGTCTGCGACCCACATACAAGTAGGTCACAATGACCTACATACAAATATTAATCCGAGATAAATAAATATTATACTTGATTCTGGCCAAAAGGTCAAGAAATTTACGATTTGTTTAATCTTCTAAACTTTTATGTCTATTTATACAAGCTCTCAAAGTTTCATCCTTCCTTGATAACCGATACGGGATAGCAAAATCCAGAAAAAAATATGACCGAATTTAAAAAATAATGAATACCAAATGACTTTAAAAAATAATGAAAGATTTTAGCCTACTAGGCCTTTTTTAATTTTGTGTTTAGTAAATGTACTCCATAATTTTTCACCACTTTCATTTAATGGTAGGTAAAAGTAATTAATCCTTCTATTTATGAAAAGAAAGAATAATTGATATTTGTTATTTGTTATATAAGGGTAAGTTTTAATTTTTAATTACTGATTTTTTTTTTTTGCCTTTTTTATTTTCTTATTTATTTTTCATACCAGAATTTTTTCATACCGGAATTTCTCATACGAGAATTTTTTCGTACTAGATTCATACCAGAACTTTCTGGCATGAATTTTCGTACCAAAATTCTGGTTTGAGTTTTCTGGTACAAAAATTCATACCAGAATATTAATACCAAAAAATTTATAATTTTAAGCTATTAAACTAAGAAAAGGGGCAATCATCTTTCTATGGAATAAAAATATAACTATTTTTAATGTTTGATAGGTATACCAGCGGATATGATAGAAGAAAGCACGCACATGTGAAGCCTGAAATTCACATACTCACAAGAAACTCCCAATTAGTTCACAAAAATACGTTATCCACTCAACTCATTCTATTTCATTCCCATGTTTCATTCCCATGTTTCATGTCTGCCCAATCTTCACATACCAAAAGAGGCAAACTGAAATTTATCAAGAAAATTGGCATCATAAACAAGTTTCCCCTTTGAAGTCGTCTTATCTTGGCTTCACCTTCTCCATTCGGCCTGGCTAACCTTCCCTGGATTGTCAAAAGGAACAATGAGGTATTATAAGCAGATACAATTTGAAATCAAACAAAAATGGGCATTAAAAATAGTTACCATCATAAACAAGTTTTTTGGTATGAGCTTTTACAGATTAGGTCTATGGCTTTCTGGCCATTACAACACTTTTTCACGGTTGCAGCCATCTTCATCACAGTCTTAGAACCCACAAGCATCGACAATTTATCATCTTACCTGTTCTTGACTTATTTCATACACACTTACAGTTGAGTAATATAGCTTCTCTTTCTGCAATAGTTTTAGACTTTTGCTCCATAATTCTTATCACTGCATAAATTAGAGTAAAATTGAAATTTATCAAGAAAAGACTACGTATTGAAGCTGGAATGCTATAAAATTTACATGGCTTCAAATTAGTAAAGAAATTCACAAGTATCAGTAATTCAACTTAAAACACATTAAATTAGATTCAAATTGAAATTTATCAAGAAAAGAGTATGTATTGAAGCTGGAATATTATAAAATTTACAGGGCTTCAAATTAGTAAAGAAATTTACAAGTATCAGTAATTCAACTCAAAACACGTTAATATAGAATGACAAGTCTCTTACATGTTTTGAAATAAACAAGTTTCTTATATTTAGAACTTACTCCCACTGAAGCTGCCAATTTAACATAGCATACCTCCACTGAACGAGTGGTCCGACTCTTGGGTCAATGAAGGGTTGAGGTTGGCCAAACAAATGTTGGTTTCTCGTGGGGAACGAAAGGGGGAGTGCCTTGTAAGAGCCTTAGTCTTCGAGAGATCCCGCATCTGTGCTTCAGCTGAGACGCAGCTGCCTTTCTTCTTTGGAGCTGTAGTGGGCCGCCCCTGCGCCCTACGGTTCTGTGAACCGCTCTAGCGGCCAGGCTAGCCGCCCCTGCGGTTTATGGTGAGCTACAGCCGTCTTCTTTGACCCGAGCCTTGCTTTTTGACATCTTTTTCCTTTATATCTTCTTCTTCTCCTCCAGATGAGGGTTACCTCATTCTCTCTCCTGCTCCATCTCCCTCACGATCTTCTTCTCCTCTCTTCTTCCTTTTGATCTCTTCTTGATCCATGTTTGAGTTTGTGTGAGATTGGAAGCTTATGAGTGGCTTTGCTTGCTGTTGTTGTTGATGGTTGTTGCTCCTCTGCTTGTTGATAGCCAGCCTTTAGGTTTTGGATGGTGTTCTGCTCTGAGTTGAGCTCATCTTGGTGAGTCTCATGGCTTCTTCTCTTTCCTTCTCCTTTCCTTCATCTTTTCCCTCTTTCCTTAGCCTAGTTTAGATTCCTTAGGTTTGGATCTTGCTCCAGCCTTAATTGGCTTATGTTGAGGTATATATATGTGTGTTCTTGTATGTATGTGTGTTGGATGAAGAACAAGTGAAGGAATTGAAGGAAGGAGTGAAGAAGGAGCTGAAGGGGTGTCTTTTGCACACTAGCCGCCCCTGCGCCTGTCTTGAGCCGCCCCAGCGCCGGTAATGAACCGCCCCTGCGCCACCACCTAGCCACCCATGCGGCCACCTACACCAGCTTGGTGTTGCACTTGGTTCTGCAGGTGTGTGTTGCTTCTAGGCTTATCTTAGGATGCCTTTGTTCGCTCCTTTTCTACTGTGAGTGTATAGGATCATGCTAGAGGTGTGAGGATGTGTTTGGTTGAGGTTATGATCGGTTTATGCCTGCGTGGCTTTTCAGGCTCATTAGATTGTGAGTTAGGTTGAGGATGATCATATGGATCCCTTTGGGTCTAGGTGTGACCCTTATGTTGTTAGGAGATTGATATCTCTCTTTATGCCTGTTTATAGGCTGTGTTGTCCCTCCAGTGTAGAGTTGACCGTGGTTGAGTTGTGATCGAGGTTGAGGTAAGTCCGTAGGACTTACTTAGCTGTCATCCTTATATTGGGTGTTTGCATGAGTGGTGTGTGATTTGTATATATGCTATGATAGCATGGTATGTCGTTTATACCGACCTATGTTTTATTGATTGCCCCGTATGCGTGGCTGTGATAACCCTTCCCTTTCATCCCGCCGTGGAGTCTGGGAGGTTCTCTGATGTCAGGCCAGACTGACTTTACAAGAAGGGCACAATCCACTCCCACAGGGTACACGGATTGTGTGACCGATACTTGTGCAGCTGGCTAGCAGGCTCAGAGGCGAGGATGTATCGGTCCTCGTGTCACATAGTTTCATATATATTTACATATACGATTTCAGTGAATGACCATTATATTGAGATGATTAAATGGGTAAATGTGTGAAAGCATGCTGATGTGTTTATCCTTCCTTGACTGTGATTGAGCTTATGCATTACTCTATATATGTGTATAGACAACTAATGGTTCATTACCATGTTGTAGATGCCCCACAGGATAGGCATGCTGCTGGGTGATCTAGCAGAGTGGCAGGCCGAGGACGTCGCGTACATAGGTTGTTGTGGGCTTTTGGGTTGGTTTACCTTTTGCCTCCTGCGTGAGGATGATCTTTTGTTACGTCCTATGTGAGGGCGTTGGTTTATATACTCTGCTATGTTGTCTTACCTTGTGGTTGTACAATTTATACAGTTTTATGTATTTGTTTTTATATATGTTAGTGCCATGTTGTAAGGTCCAGTGAACTTATTGTCAGGCTAGGGTCAGGATCCATTGTGAGATCCTAACCCAATGTGGTATTCCGAGTCCCGCGGATTCGGGGTGTTACAAAGTTGGTTTTAGAGCCTTAGGTTGACAACAATGGCACTTGCTACCTGTAATGAGGTTTGATAGGTAAAATAAACAAAACCCACATAGGGTGTGACGTTTTAAAAAGGTTTTTGGTTTTAAGTATGGTTTTAGGTTAGATGTACGAGAAGTCGCCACTTCTGATATGGATCTCTGCAGTATAGATATGTATATATGTATTATGGATTGTGTATGTGTATGTGTTAAGTATATATATATATCTATACATATGGCCTATATAGAGCCTTATAAGTTAGGTGTGCATACCCCGCAGATGGCTCGGACTAGAGCTACTACCGCTGTAGGCAGAGGTAGAGGTAGACCACCCGACTTGAATGGAGTTTTGGAAGGCCGCTACCACGTTTGAGTTTCATGCAGAGGGTGAGTACTCCAATAAATTCATTCACCCCTGTTTGAGGCTCATCTCGAAGATCTTTATGAGTGTCTTTTGTGGACACAAGGAGGAGAATAAGTTCGCTCTCAAGGACCTTCCATTGCTATACGTCTGCCTCCCCACGAACGACTGGGTACCGGATTGGCCATACCTCTTCCTTACCGCTCTGAAGCGGATTAAGAAGAATGAGCCACGAGACATTGTGGGGGGGGGGATCATCTCCTTGTTAGCTGCACGGGTGATGGATCTCGCTGCTTTGGAGGATGGACTGGAGGCCCCACTTTATACGGAGGATATGTTGAGGAGGTACAGGCTCCTTAGGAGAGACGGGGAGAACCGCTTTTGGCTCTCTTTAGCAGACGGGAGTCACATCACATACCTCCCCCGATGACTTCCATTGGGAGACGAGCTCTCCGAGTTGTACGTTCCAGCTGACCCAGTTCCTCCGAGACGGCAGCAGGAGGATATTGTTGGGAAATACGCAACAGGCTCCAGCTGGGCCCCTGCCACTGAAGATGAGATGCCGACTACAACCCACGACGACAGTCAGGCCATGGATAGTCTGCAGGCTCAGATGGCAGCCTTGACTACACAGTATCAGGCATGGCAGACCGAGTACCAGCGGACCATGCTCGAGCAGCAACAAGCGTGATAGTCCAACTTTGCCTCCTCCATGACCACTCACTTCGACCGCTATCAGGATGCTTGGCAGGCGGCTCATCAGCAACAGTTGGAGACTCATCAGCTGGCTTAGCAAGCTAGCTACGAGACTTCATTTAGAGAGAGGATGGAGGCTCAAGAGGGCTGCATCGACACGCTTTACCGCCAGCAGGAGCGCTTCTTCCGCCACTTCCCTTACGACCCGGAGGAGGGTCCAGGTGGTCCATCCGGACCATCCCACCGAGGGGTACATTTTTTTCCCTTTTCCCACATTTATCTTTGCCTCATTTCCACTTTGAGGACAAAGTGTACTTCAAGTATGGGGGAGGGATATATCATTGCTTGTACAGTGTCATTGCTACTTGTTTTGATTTGTTTTGAGTTGTTTTGTTTTAAGTTGTCTTGCATTTGAATTCAGTTTGAAATTCACAAAAAAAAACGAAAAAGCCAAAGAAAATGAAAAAAAGGCATGAAGATCCTTGGATAAACCGAAAACCCGAAAGGGCAGTTTAGGCAAAAAGAAGGTAGTCCGACCAACCTTAGGTTGGTGCAAAATTGGACTTGAGGGATGTGAGTTAAAGTGAGATCATCAAAAGAAGAAGAGTGGCAAGGTGAAAACCCGAAAGGGCGTCTTGGCAAAATGAGCGACACCGAGTGTAGGTTTCCCTTCCGGCGTTTGGCGACATAAGAAGGGGAGTCATAAGGAGGTTGTCCGGGTAGGCCACTCTTGGAGCAATAAGGATGGTAGTTTCTCCCTTTTTCTCACATCTCCTCTCTTTTCCTTCTTTCTTTCTTGGCTTTTCTCTTGTTTTCATTGTCTTTTCTGCTTTCCCATGCTTCTTGAGGCCTTTGAGTCTAGTTAATGTCATTTGGTTTACTCGGGACGAGTAAAAGGTCTAAGTATGGGGAAGTTTGATAGTGATGGAATCACTATCATTTAGGATAGTTTTTAGAGTCTTTTTATTGCATTTGTGTCGGTTTATGCTACTAACTCCTTGGTCCAAAAGAAGAAGACTAAAAGAAGCTAAGGAAGGAGTTATAAGCACTTAGGAGGGAAGATCGTTCACGAAGTAAAGCTTATGTTGCCTCACCGCCCCAGCAGAGCCTTGTCACTGCCCCTGCGCCTTCGCCAGCGCCGGCCATGAAGTGTGTCACCGCCCCTGCGCCACTCCTTGGCGCCCCTGCGGTGACTTGCCCTGAAGAAACGAAGACCACCTCCCCTGCGCCTCCCACTGCGCCCCTGCTTGCACTTCAACCTGGGAGCTGGAAGACGAAGAGGCTATGTCACAGCCCCTGCATTGACATAGGGATGCCCCGCCGGCTTGGCATCAGAAACGTCAGGAAGTCGAAAGTTCAGACGTTTGAAGAGCATTGAAGATCCGCCCCTGGGGAATTGCCTAGCCGCCCCTGGGGCCATGAAGAAGATCAAGTGTTTTTGCCTTCACCGCCCCTGCGGAACTGAAGGCCGCCCCTGCGGTTTAACGTCAGAAGTTTTACTCCGGCTGTTTACACCACTTTTATGGCATTAAAGGTGGCTGTTTTAGGCCGTCCATTTACTCCTATTTAGTGTCTTTTGTAGTATAAATAGTTCTTGGTTGATTGCTAGAATCATCCATCTTGTTAGCCAACAAATTATCCACTTAGATTATCTTGCTACCTTTGTAATGAGTTGCTAACTCCCTTGCTACATTGGGTTGGTTTGAAGCTGCGTTGTTACTTTGGTTGTAAGAATCATCCATCTTGTTAGCCAATAAATTATCCACTCAGTTTGGAGCATTGTTTGGCTTTGTTGACACATACAATGAGACATTCCCTAAGAGTTCTAGAGCTAGAGAGTTTTGGGAGGAGATTGTTATGGTAGTGGGTCATGAAGATCGTTGGCAACCGGCCGACTCGAAAGCCAAGCTCATCTATTACCTCTCCTTTAAGATTGCCAATAGGATCCTCTCCGAGTGCCTATTTCCAAGGACCGAGACTTCCCAGAAGCTAAAGGCTGATGAGCTTTATATTCTTTTATTGCATGGCGGCCGGTGTCACCCCGGATTGCGCTACTATGCTTGCTTCTACTCTTAGCAAGATCAAGAACAAAGATAAGGGGAACATCGGTTATGGTGGGATGGTCACTTACATTGCAAAGCACTTAGGGATTGATTATTCAGCTTGTGAGTTGGTTGCATCCGCGAGGCCTCTAGGGCTTCAAGGCTTCATGACTAGGGGACTCTTGATTCCCTGCCACCGAGGTCTACCGTTTGTCTCCATGCCTTGGGAAGACAAGGGAGGACGAGGCATTCCATGGAGCGCTGATTACTCCATCCGGAACCGGAAAAATTGGAAAGAAAATTTGTTCCGATACATGCCAACCTCTTAGGAGCTCCAGCTTATTACCCCGAGGATGTGCCAACTATTGATGATGAGGGTGATGATGAGGATGTTGATTAGGAGATGGGTGGTGATGAGTTCCCGGATATTGGAGGTGGTGAGGAGGCTTTTGGAGATTTTCCGGATCAGCCGGCGGATTTCTAGGAGCCAGCTAGGAGATCTACTACCAGCAGCGGCCTTCGCTTCTTCCTCTTCCCGGCGCGCCAACGTGAGTGAGAGACCTACATGGATGGACACACCTCCAGCTTGGATGGGTGCTCCTCCAGCTTGGATGGGAGCGCCGCCGGAGTGGATGGCGCAGCGGCCCGCATGGATGGACCAGCAGCCGGCATGGGTCACCAGACTTACGGAGATGATGGATGCTCTCGAGACCCGCTTTGATGGAGACAAGGATGAGCCTCGTGAAATTGCAAGGATCCTCAATGACGTCTACGGCCGCAGTTTGGGCGCCCGTTCGACCCAAACTTCTACCCGTACCCGCCACCACCTCCCATGGGATGAGCTGATTTGCTTTGTTCGAGTTGTTCCACCACCTTTGTGAGTTTCTTTGTTCTTTTTTTTATTTCTTTTTCCGCACATTTGGGACAATGTGTATCTTAAGTATGGAGTGGAGTATGATTCTCATTGATGTAATAACTTGGCATATTTTCTTCTCTTTATCCATGAACATTTGCATCTTTATTTTCATTGTCACACGTTTCCTTTTTGCATTGCATTTTAAGCTTTGAAAAACCCATAAAAATTTGAAAAATTTTGAAAAATATTGTGCTTCTAAGATTGGAAAAGACCTCAATGATGAATCTACTTGTGGATTGAATTTTTGATGAAATTTTTGTGCTTGAGTTGAGTTGTGAATTGTAAAGAAATTGAATATATTGTTTGATCTTCTTGCAAGTTTCATAATGTAAAGATTTTTGTCTAAATCATATTGAGGAATGAAGGTTGAAATCGCATTATAAGTTCTTGCGCTTCTTTTTGAAATGATTAAGACACCTCGATTTTTCTTGCTTCTTCTTTACTCATTTAGCCCCTCAATAAAAAAATTTACTCCTTTACCTATCCGAGAATTAGGAAGAGTGTAATTTATGGCATCATTGATATGGGAGGGCCATGAAAGAAAAAAATTTGTGCATTCAAAGTATAGAAAATAGGTTTGGGGAAGTCAATCATGATGATGAGTAACTCGGCACCATTCACATAGCCGGGTGTTTGTGTCTTGCCAAATTCGGATTGAGCGATATTCCTTAACGGAATATGGTATGTGCATCAAGGGTTTAAGGCGTCTCGAAATTGAGGATCGCCGATCTCCTAGGCTTCGGTTTTTGTGCACCGTTGTCCATATTTCTAAAAAGTAAAGTCGAAAAAGAAATTTGTGTTGAAAAGGGAGAGCAAAGGTCTCAATTGTGGTTGATTCAAGTTTTCTAAAAGAAAAGTTTGTGTTGTGCTGTTCCTTTTTCCCGGATTTTTGCACCACATACCCTATATGCATCCCTCACATACACGTTTCTTGACCTTTACTTGAAAGACCTTAAGATCTTTAAGTATGTTGTTTGGCTTTGTGGTCTAAATTGCATTCCTCATGATTGATTTTGATATATTGCAAGTTATGATGCATGTTATGATTCTCTTGCAAACTGTGATTATCCTTTCCATGACATAATTCCTTTTGACCATATGATGATTTTCATTAGTTATGAAGCAATTCTTTGAGGGTGATCTATGAATAGAAGCACAACCAAAATATCGTGGTTTTTCTTTATTTTTGCATATTCATAATCCATATCATCTTGTATCTTAATTTTGAACCTTGCTTGGGGACAAGCAAGAGGCAAGTATGAGGTATTTTGATGACATGAATTTTGACCTATATTTTGGCTTGCATTTATATAAATTTTCCCTTTATTTTGCATGCATAGACATATATTCATGGCATTTATGGTTATATTCACTTACTTTGCAAAAATAGACGTCTACATAGAGTTTTATTGCATTTGTAGGTAAAAGGGCAAATTATGGAGCAAAATGACACATTTAAAGATTAAGCCTTGATGCGGAACAAAAAAGAGCATAAAAGGAAGTTAGGGCGTGTCAAAGTATCTTCTCATACCGTCTGACACGCCAAAATATCTTTTGATACCGTCTGACGCGCCACAGTATTTTTTGATACATCCCGAGTCCCGCGGATTCGGGTGTTACACCTTTAGAATATTTAGAGCTTTAAAGGTATTAAAAACTAATATATCCAACAACTAATAAGATCTCGACTAGATCATACGCTTTGACAGAAGCAAATCACAACTGGAATCTCAGGCAAGATTTGGTTCTCAGGACTGAGATTTCATAAGCTTGTTTAAATTTTAAGGGGCATCCCAAATCCGCGGGACTCGGGATGCCACATTGGGCTAGGATCTCACAGTGGATCCTGACCCTAGCCTCACAACAAGTTCACTGGACCTTACAACATGGCACTGACAAATATAAAACAAATACATAAACTGTATAAACTGTACAACCAAAAGGTAACAACGACATAGCCGAGTTAAACAACAACATCCTCAAACAGGAGGTAACAAAAGATCATCCTCACGCAGGTTGGAAAAGTAAACAGCCCAAAAGACCACATCCATCCTATGTACGAGAGGTCCTCGGCCTGCCACTCTGCTAGATCACCCAGCAGCATGCTTATCATGTGGGGCATCTACAACATGGTGATAAACCATTAGCTAACCATACATATATAGAGTAATGCATAAGCACAAACACAATCATGGAAAGATAACACATCAACATGTTATCACACATTTACCCATTTTATCATCTTAATATAATAGTCATTCACTCAAATCGTATGTATATAGATAGATAAAAGTACGTGACACGAGGACAGATACATCCTCGCCTCTGAGCCTGATAGTTAGTTGTACGAGTATCGGTCACACAATCCGTGTACCCTATGGGAGTGGAATGTGCCCTTCCTGTAAACCAGTCTGGCGTGACATCAAGGAACCTCCCAGACTCCACAACGGGATGAAAGGGAAAGGTTATCACAACCACGCAACGGGGCGGTCAATAAAACATAGGTCGATATAAACGACATCTCATGCTATCATAGCAAACATATAATGCAGACACCCAATATAAGGATGGTAGCTAAGTAAGTCCTACGGACTTACCTCAACCTCGAATAAAGCTCAATAACAACTCGATCACCTCAACACTGGAGGAACAACATAGCCTATAAACAAGGCATAAAGAGATATATCAAACCCCTATCAACACAAGGGTCACACCTAGACCCAAGGGATCCATAGGATCATCCTCAACTTAACCTCACAACCTAATAAACCTCAAAGTCCATACAAGGCATATATCGATCATAACCTCATCCAAACACATCCTCACACATCTAGCATGATCCTATACAGTCACACTAGGAAAGGAGGGAACAAAGACATCCTAAATCAAGCCTAGAAGCAACACACACCTCAGATTCAAGTGCTGAACCTAGCTGTTTTAGGTGGCCGCAAAGACGGATCCTAGGTGGCGCAAGGGCGGCTTTGGCCGGCGTTGGGGCGGCTTTAAGGTGGCGCATGGGTAGCTGATCAGCAGAGGACTCCAATTCAGCCCCTTTCTTCGCTTATTCCTTCGATTCCTTTTCTCTTTCTTCACTCCAACACCAAACATCCATAAACATACATATATATACATCAACATAAGCCAATCATGGCTGGAGCAAGATCCAAACCTAAGAAGTCTAAGCTAGATTAAGGAAAGATAGGAAAAGAGGTAAGAAGATGAAAGAATGAAGAAAGAAAGGATGGAAGCCATGAAAGCTTACCAAGCTGAGCTCCAGAAGATCAAACACAACACCACATCCTCAAGCTGGCTCACACAAGGCTCAACAACAACAACTATCAACAAACCAAGCATAAAAGCTCTCAAACTCAACAAAACTTCCAAAGAAGATCAAAGATAATCCAAGGAGAGATAAGAGGAGAAGATGAACGTAGGGAGAGAGATGGAGCTGAAGATGATGAACCCTCATCAGAAGGAAAGATAAGAAGGTTATAAAGGAGTGAAAAGGTAAAGCACGGGTCAAAGGGTCAACAAAAACGGCTGCAGCCACACAAAGCCGCAGGGGCGGACCCTGTAAGGCGCAGGTGCGGCCCAGGAAAACCGTAGGGGCGGCCACTAGGTCACGTAGGGGCGGTCCAAGCTAAAATTAGGTCCTCAGCTCACACTCTCAGCAACTCAGCAACTAGGCTCTTACATCTCACCCCCCCAAAAAAAAAGAAGTTTCTTGGAAAATCCCAAATCTTCTCGGACCTATAAGCCGAGGTATAACTGTCTTTCTCTATCGGAGGCATCACATCTCCGCTCACAAGGTCATAACCTATAACAATCTATAACCTCAAACACCAACATGGAGGAATCATCAACTCCGGGAAACAAGGCCATAACGCTACTCAAAGGCGTAGAGAAATCACATCTCTCGCCATACCACATCACAAGACATAGAGGAAGCACATCTCTAGCCATACCATAATCATATACATCACATGGAGGAATAACATCTCCAACTAAACTATGTCCATCAAGGTAGCATGGAGGAAAGAACCATCTCTAGCTGAATCCTAATCACAGTCTGATAGTATAGAGGAAAGAACCATCTCCAGCTATAAACATACGTCATGCTAGCACATCAAGATCTAATAAGATCATAAAACACATCATAGCTAGCATGGAGTAAACACATCGAGGCATGTAAGCACATAAGCACATAATCATATACTAACCAAGATAGCACTAAGATCTACTCATCGACCGTAGGTGCATCTATCTCTGCATAAAACTCTGGATAGTTCCTCTGGATACTATCCTCAGTCTCCCATGTATCCTCCTCAGGTCCACGTCTAGACCATTGTATCCTTAGCATAGGAATGTCCTTCGAACGCAAGCGTCTTACACCTCGCTCTAAGACTGCAATAGGATGCTCAGCAAAGGTGTGGTCCGGCTCAACTACCAAATCATCATAACTCACAATGTGCCTCAGATTCTGGTATGTACTCCCTCAACTGAGACACATGGAACACAAGGTGAACACCATCTAATCTCGGAGGCAATGTTAATCTGTAGGCTGCCCTCCTAACTCTATCCAGTATCTCGAAAGGAACGACATATTAGGGACTCAGCTTCCCCTTTATGCCAAAACGTATAACGCCACACGTCGGAGATACTCTCAACCAGACATGAGGTCCTACTCTGAACTCTAGAGGTCGACGCCTCTTGTCTACATACGACTTCTAGCGACTCTGTGCAGCCAGCATTCTCTCTCTGATCAACACTACTCGAGCCATATCATCCTGAATCTGCTCTAGCATTATCCAATTGATACTACTAGGCTAATCCCAACATAAAGGTGTATGGCACCTACTTCCATACAGTGCCTCATAAGGAGCCATCCCAATAGATGCATGTCAACTATTGTTGTATGAGAACTCAACAAGTGGGAGGTAATCAGACCATCCTTGTCCCCAATCCAACACACAAGCTCGTAGCATATCCTCAAGGGTTTGGATGGTCCTCTCGGACTGACCATCTGCCTGGGGGTGAAACGCAGTCGCAAAGTTTAGACTCGTCCCCAAAGCATTCTAAATCTACAGCCAAAATCTCGAGGTAAACCGTCCATCTCGATCAAAGACGATTATCCTCGGTACACCATGGAGTCTCACTATCTTTCTAGTGTACTCCTCAGCTAATCTACTCATTGGCCAGGTCTCTCTGATAAGAATGAAACGTGGCGTCTTCGTCAGTCTATCCACAACAACCTAGATGGCATCAAAACTCCTGTTGGGTCTCAAACCAGTCACAAAGTCCATGGAGGCGTCCTCTCACTTCCAATGCGGTACTAGCAGTGGATGAAGCTCACCTCTAGGTCTACAATGCTCTATCTTGACCTGCTGACAGGTTGCACACTATGCCACAAATCTGGCTACATCGGGCTTTAGCCCTCCCCACTAATATGAGCATCTCACATCATGGTACATCTTACTCGTACCTAGATGTACTGAGTAAGGTGTACAGTGAGCCTCCTCTAAGATCATCTATCTCAGCTTTGCATCAACAAGTAGATAGACACGATCATGTCGCCTCATCACTCAATCTGCTCTAATGGAGAACTGTGGTGCCTCTCCACGAGACATCCTCTCTCTGATCTCATCAAGGTTGGGCAGGTCCCTTGCTTTCGTTGGATCTCATCCAACAGACCAGGTAAAACCTCTAAAGCATACAACTGGGCATCCTCATTAGGAAACTGGATGTCCAGCTCGAGCCAAGCTAGATCCCTCTAAAGCTGAGGTTGTATTGTCAATTTGGCAATCGCCTTCTCTCGAGGCGTCTTCTTGCTCAAGGCGTCAGCTACAATATTCGTCTTTCTAGGATGATACAAAATCTCAACATCAAAGTCCTTGATCAACTCAAGCCATCGACGCTAGCGGTTATTCAACTCCCGCTGCGTAAAAATGTACTTTAGACTCTTATGGTCTGTGAAGATCAGATATGTAGCACCATACAAGTAATGTCTCCAAATCTTCAAAGCATGAACTACCGTTGCTAACTCCAAATCATGAGTCGGGTAGTTCTCCTCATACGTCTTCAGTTGTCTAGATGCATAAGCAATCACTCTGCCTCTCTGCATCAATACACGTCCCAAGCCTAGCTTGGATGCATCATTGTAAACCACAAAATCCTCAAAACCCTCTGGTTGTGCCAAGACAGGAGCAAAAGTCAAAAGCCTCTTCAACTCCTCAAGACTCTAGGCACACTGTTCAGTCCATATAAATCTGGTAGTCTTCCTCAGAAGACTCGTAAGTCGACGGGAAATCACTGAAAATTCATCCACGAAGCGTCTGTAATATCCTCCTAGGCCAAGAAAGCTACGCACTTCCTTGACGTTCGTCGGTGTTGTCCATGCATCAACATAATTGATCTTCGCCGGATCTACCATAATCCCATCAGCGAAGACGACGTGCCCAAGAAAAGTGTTCGCTCCGAAAGGTGTGTGCAATCTTTATTATTTATACCAAGAATAATTGCAATAAAGCGAACCCGCACTGTACGGATCGTTTGTAATAAAAGCAAGAATTCCAAAGTCGAACACAAGGATTTGGTGAAATCAAAATCAGAATAAGAAATCTAACAAGGAAAGATGCAACTTTCGACAGTTGAAAAGATAAAGACTTGATTTTTGTGTAAAGATTTGGAAAACGGATTCTAAGGATCAAGGAATCCGATTGTGGTTTTTGATTCAAGACTTCTATAGATTATATGGACAGAGCTGGGTTGCTAAGGTATGTGTTCTAAAACTATATGATGTACGGTGAAGTCTCCACCATCCATGTCCAAACCCAAAGGCTCTAAATAAAGGATGTTGAGTCTCGATAAGATAGAGGATATAAGGGAAGGATAATATTCTCAAAACCAAACACAAACCCAAGGGAATCAGATCTAATTCTCAAAGGTAAGGGTTATGGCACACTCAACATTAATAGAGGGGTTTGAATCCTCTATTACCTAGGACTTGTAATCGTTGGCAACCAAGGACGGGAATCACCGGGTAAGTCTCTTCCCACACTCGGATATAGGTTAGAAAGGTTGAACAAGGCTAGGGTTTAAGCAATCTTTAACCAAGGATAAAGGATAAGGCAAGATAAGTACGACAGAAGGAAAATCGGATTGTTCATCAAAGAAGATCGTTCCATCTTAGCTAAGAACATTCCGATTTTTTCCTTCTAGAATGGTTAAACTCAACTCTCAGGATCCAATCTGTTTATGAAGATCATTCTATCATCATCTCAACCACGATCTTCAACCAATCACCCCAGAATCACGAGGGTTTTAGCTAAGAATACACATTATCAAAATCAAAAGAGATTTTAAATCAAGGAAGCGAAGAATGATGAGAAAACTTGAATCTTTGAATTAAAACCAAACCAAAAGCGTAAGAACAACGTTTCAATCGTTCAAAACTCAAATAAAACTCAATAACAAACTCCAATTCTCAAGCACAAGGGCAAAATATAGAATCAAACTCACAAAACCTTCAAGAACTATATTCTTGAACTAGAACTCCTGAACTTCCTTCGATCTTCTTTCGATCTTCTTTCGATCTTCCTCTTTGAATGCTTCCTTCGCTGCTCTCGATCCTATGCTTCAATAGTCTTGGATGGAATTGGATGATTCTGAAGGCATGGGACATCCTCCTTTTAGGGTATGAGGAGTAATCTTTTGGTTATAATCCTACAACCAATCGGATTTCATAAGATAAAAATCGAGTCATCTACAAAGGAATTCGACCGATTTTTATATATAATCATCCGATTTTTCACCTAGATCGTGTGATAACTTTTAGTTGAAACGTCTATCTTCTCATGAGATCTTTTCCATATCTTTTTGCTTGCCTCCAGATCTTCTATGATATTTTGCTCATATCTTCGCGCCACCTCGCCACTTTTTGTGCCACCTTGCCACTTTTCCTACATTTTCACAAATAAAATAGTGTAGACTTCTATTCTCGATAATTAAATGAAAATGAACTAAAAGTCATATAATTTCCATTAATTAAATGTGAAACTGAGGCGATAAAATCATAATATGCATGAATATGATGGTATATAATTCATGTCATCAAAATACCCCATACTTTCCTCTTGCTTGTCCCCAAACAAGGTTCAGTTTAGAATACAAGATGATATGGATTATATAATGCTAAGGATGAAAACAACATGAAATTATTTTTGGGGTGTGCTTCTTTATGGCAGATCACTCTCATTATGATGTAATAAAGCATTGAAAGACAATGTCTGAAGATATATAGTTTATGACATGAAAGGGCATATATACTTTATCCAAACACTATATATGAAATGCATGGTAAAGAATGTAGGGATAATCATAAAGAAACAAATCTAAGCCATATAAGTCTTAAACACATGCATAAAGGTCTTAAGGACTTTCAAATGATAAAGGCCCAAGAAACGTGTTAAAGGTGTGGAAGATATAAAGGATATATGGAGATAGATTCCGGGAATAAGGAATAAAACTTCACCATTTTTTAACTCTTTTGCAACCACCAAACATAGAACTTTACTTTGCATTTTGCAACATTTACTTTTTCACTTTTTGAGAAATGGACAGAGGTGCACAATAACCGAAGCCTATGAATTCAGCGATTCTCAATTTTTCAGATGCCTCAAACCGTGATGCACATACCATGACTCGTTAGGACTATCGCTCAATCCGACTTTGACAAGACACAAACACCCGACTATGTGAATGGTGTCGAGTTACTCATCATCATGATTGACGTCCTCAACCCTATTTTCTATATTTTAACACATTTCACTTTTTGTAACAACTTCACAATGCATCACAATTCACACTAGCATGCTTCCTAATTCCCGGAAAAGGTAAAGGGAGGCAATAATACATATGAGGTGCTAAATGTGGATAGGAAGAAGAAGAAAACAATGAAGCGCCTTAGTCATTCCGTCATGATGTATAAGAACTTATTTGTTGGTTTTGATCATTATTCCTTAATCCTATCAAAACATCAATTAGCATACAAATCAAAATATTGTTCAAGTAAAGGATGAATGTCCATAAATGTCATAGCTAAACCTCAACATACAAGACTTTATTTGACATATTTACAACATATATGTCATCATTGAGGTCATATCCGTTTTTAGAAGCACATAATTTTTTTGAAATTTTTTGATTTTTTTTTTGATGATGATGAATGAAAATGCAATGCAAAGTCCGAAAATGAAACGTGTGACTAGAGTTATTACAAATCCGAAATCTAAAAGTGCAAATGCAATGAAAGTAGACGTGTGACAAGATGATAAAGGATTATAGGTACCCCCAACCCATACTTAAATCTCACATTGTCCCCAATGTGAAAACTCAAGTATAGAAATAGAGAAAAATACTTACAATTTAAAAATGAGTCTCTCAATCCTGTTGTGGTGGATGAGGTGGATACACTGGAGCAAATGGATCATAGAAATGGCCGAAAGTGTGATAGTAGAGGTCTCTCCATTGGCCGTCATAGGATGAGTGGCGGCCTCGTACCTCGGTCCGGAACTCTTGGAACTCTCTAGTCAGTATGTCCATCCGGGTGCCGAAACTGGAGTCATCGGTTTGTGGCTGGGCTCGACGTCGGCGTGAGAATGACCGGTGAGGTGGTCTAGGTGGTATCTCCTGTGGAGGCTGGAAGAATGGATTAGCCTCTTCCATGTGTTCGTCCTCTGTAGCCTCATCATCTCCTGCCCTAGTCGCTCCTCCCTCTTGGTCAGTGTCTAGAACCTCGGTGTACCCTCCGTCTCCTCCTCACTCGAGCATGCCTCCATCTAGGGCCTGTGTGTCGGTGGAATACTCCTCAGTGTCTCCTCCTATATCCTCATTATCTCCGCCCTCTTCCTCAGTAAACTCCTCATCACTGAAATGCTCGAATCCTTCCTTCCAGTAGTAGACGTTCTTGAATGTGCAGCGTGACTTCCAAAGGATCTCCTTGGGTTGTCTATCCCAAGGCATGGCTACATGCGGCACTCCTCGTCCTCTTGGAACAATGACTCCTCTGGACACTAATCTCTAAATCCCTAAGGGTTGTGCCTCTGCAGCAAGAGTACAAACCGAAACGTCCACCCCTAATGCCTTTGCCACGTAAGTGACAAGTCTTCCAACACAAATGTGTCCGCCGTATTTGTTGGCAATCTTTTCCAAGTAGTCCGACAACATAGTATCATAGTCTGGGATAGTCCCCTTAGTCATACAATAAAGGATGAAGAGCTCATTAGCTTGTACCTTATGTGTAGTCTCCGTCCTTGCAAACATAGACTTGCTCAAAATCCGGTGCGCATTCTTGAAGGTAAGATTGTACATGCTCTTCTCCTTTGAATTACCGGGCCTCCATTTGTCTTCTTCATATTGCCCAATGGAGATAGTCTCCCAAAATTCAGCGGCCTTGACTCCAGGGGTAAATGTGCCTGCATGAGAGACCGGGAAGCCAAAGAAATTTCCGAACACTCCAACATCAAAGTTATAATTCCTATTCATCAACCTAAAGGTCACCTTCCTAATATTCGGGTCATGAGTGAAGGAGCTAAGGAATTAATGGGTTATCTCTACATAAGCATTCTATCTTATTTGCACATATTCACACAACCCGTTCTTCTGTATAATCTAGTCTAGATCCTCCCTAATATGCAGAACATTAAGCTCATCCAACTCTAAGTAGCAAAGTGCTATGATGGAGCGAGCAAAGAGACGCTCGTAACGGCGTTTAAACTTTTCTTGGATGGAAGGGTGTCTAGGAGGGGGGTTGTTGAGGTGCTGGGGGAGGTTGGGATGAGGATCCTCCACGAGAAAACAAATTATTGGCTGATCTACGAACCCTATCCATCCAAATAGAACAAAAATTGGGTTGTTGTTAAGGCAGATTGACCGATTTTCCTGGGAATCGAGTCGATTTTCTTCTGTTTCGGTCAATCGTTCGATTCTGTAACAGTTTGTTCAAACAAGCAACACCAAAACACTCCAACAACAGTTTCTAAGCTCTCTAACTCAGCAAATTCAGCAGACAAACTCTTCAGAAGACCGGATCTAAGAAATTGAAAACTTAGGGTTTATGAAACTTAAAACCTGAAATCCAAGCAATTCGTCGCTTTTCCAAGCTGAGAACTGTTCCAACCTTCTTTGTCTCGTCGAGGGCTGCAGTTTTGGCTCAAGAATGAGCGAAAATGCTTAAGGAATGAATATTTGAGGAAAATGGGTGCTTGACGGCCGTTTCTCGAAATGGTGAAGTGAGAGAGAGATGAGGGATTGTGAGGAAGAAGAAAGAAACGAGGGCTTTTAAATTTCTTACTTTTCTGAAGAAAATCGGACGATTTTCTGGGGGTCGATTTTTTTATTGGGTCGATCTCTGTGCAATCCGTCATGAATGGAGAAAAAATCGGTCGATTTCCCTGGTGAAACGATTTTTCATCCAATTAAAGCTACGACTTTTGGTAGATCGACTCATTTTAATTTCTTTTAATTCCTCCAGATCGAACGATCTATGTATAGAAGCATCCGATTTTTCTGTTTTTGTCCTTTTTGATGAACTTTTGTTGATTCCTTCCTTCAAAACTTCGATCATAGGTTCCTTCTTTGTGGTTTATGCCTATTTTTTGTCATCACAACACGAGAAAAACCTGAAGCGTACCAACGAAAAGCAAACAAAACTAATCTAAAAGAAAAAGAAAAAGGGACATAGAATTACCTTGGGTTGCCTCCCAAGAAGCGCTTGATTTAAGGTCACTAGTTGGACCTATCTCCTTCTAATGATCATTCGAGAAGGGTAGGAGCAATGTCCTCTATTGGCAGCTCCGGTGTGTATTTCTTTATGCGGTGTCCGTTGACTTTGAAATTTCCCGTTTTTTCGCTCCAAATATCAACTGCACCATGAGGGTAAATGTTTTTTTTCTTAGAAAAGGTCCGGACCAACGGGATTTTGAGTTTACCTGGGAATAGACGAAGTCTTGAGTTGAAAAGAAGGACAAGGTCTCCATTTTTCATCTCCTTTGGAACGATATGCTTATCGTGCCATCTCTTCTTTCTTTGTAGATCCTTGCATTTTCGTATGCGTTGAGGCGGAGCTCTTCAAGCTCATTTATGTCCAGCAAGCGTTTCTCTCCAGCTTCTTTCAACTCAAAGTTGAGCCATTTGATTGCCCAATGCGCCTTGTGTTCTATAGCTCAACCGGAAGATGACAAGATTTCCCATAAACGAGATTGTAAGGTGTCGTTCCTATGGGAGTCTTGAAAGCGGTTCGGTATGCCCAAAGTGCATCATCTAACTTGAGTGACCAATCCTTCCTTGTTCTTGAAACGGTCTTCTCTAAGATGCTCTTGATTTCTCTATTTGATATTTCAACTTGTCCGCTTGTTTGAGGATGGTAAGGAGTGGCGACCTTGTGGGTAACCCCATACTTAGACAATAGAGTTTCGAACTTACGGGCTGTAAAATGCGTTTCCATCACTAATAATGGTTCGGGGAGTCCCGAATCTTGAGAAGATCGTTCTATTGAAGAACTTCACTACCACCATGGTATCATTAGTGGGGGAAGAGATCGCTTCAACCCATCTAGAAATATAATCCACAGCTAGAAGTATGTATTGGTTTCCACAAGATGATGGGAACGGTCCCATGACTTCTACTCCCCATACGTCAAAATCTCAACCTCTTGAATGTTATTGAGAGGCATTTTATTTCTTCTTGATATGTTCCCTATTCTTTGACAAGTATCACAAGCAACAACAAATTTCTACACATCTTTGAATAGAGTTGGCCAAAAGAATCCCGATTGTAATACCTTGGCGCAAGTTTTGTGTGAACTAGCGCATCCACCGCAAGGGAGGGAATGGAAATGGCGGATAACACTTTCAACTTCATCTTCCGGGATACATCTTCTAATCATTCCGTCCAGTCCTCTTTTGAAGAGGAGGGGTTCGTTCCAATAGTATTGCTTGACTTCTTTAAAGATTTTCTTTCTTTGAGCATATGATAATTCTGGAGGTATTTCATTGCAAACTAAGTAATTAACGAAATCAGCAAACCAAGGTTCGCTACCTCCGGCGATTTGTTTAAGACATTCCTCAATTTCTTGTAGTTGCTCATCCCGAAATGAGTCATCGATGGGTAAATCATCTCCCTTGTCTTGGACGTGTGGAAGTCGACTCAAGTGATCCGCAACCGAGTTTTCGGAACCTTTCTTATCGCGGATCTCTAGATCGAACTCTTGTAGAAGGAGAATCCATCTAATTTGTCTTGGCTTCGCATCCTTCTTTTTGAGCAAGTAGCGAACTACTGCGTGGTCGGTGTAGACGATCACTTTCCTCCTACAAGGTAAGAACGAAACTTCTCGAAAGCGTAAACCACGTCTAATAATTCTTTTTCTATTGTAGCGTAGTTTAGTTGGGCTTCGTCTAGCGTCTTGCTAGCGTAGTAGATGGCATATGTCCGGCCATCTTTCTTTTGTCCAAGGACAGCCCCTACGGCTACATCACTAGCATCGCACATGATCTCAAAAGGTAAATCCTAATCCGGTGGCTGAATTATGGGAGCTGAGATTAATGCTTCTTTGATCCTGTAGAAAGCATCTAGACAATCCTTTGAAAACTCAAAAACCACATCTTTCATTAGTAGGTTAGTTAATGGTTTAGAAATCTTAGAAAAGTCTTTAATGAAGCGTCTATAAAAACCTGCGTGACCAAGGAAACTTCTTACTCCTTTTACCAATGTTGGTGGAGGTATTCGTTCGATGGTCTCGATTTTTGCTTTATCACTTCGATGCCACGGCTGGATATCATGTGTCCAAGAACAATTCCTTCATTAACTATAAAGTCGAATTTCTCCAAATTCAAGACAAGATTAGCATCTTCACATCTTTGAAGGACTAGAGAAAGGTTAGCAAGACATTCATCAAATGAAGAACCATAAACTGAAAAATCATCCATGAAAACCTCCATTATATTCTCAATGTATTCAGAGAAGATGGCCATCATACACCTTTGAAAGGTGGCTGGAGCATTGCAAAGTCCGAACGGCATTCTTCTATAGGCAAACGTTCCCCACAGACATGTGAATGTGGTCTTCTCTTGATCATCGGGATGAATAGGAATCTGAAAGAAACCACTATAACCATCTAAATAGCAAAAATGGGAGTGTTGTGCTAACCTTTCAAGCATTTGGTCTATGAAGGAAAGGGTGGAAATGATCCTTCCTTGTTTCTACATTCAGCTTGCGGTAGTCGATGCACATCCTCCATCCGGTCACCGTCCTTGTAGAAATGAGTTCGTTTTTCTCATTTGTGATAACGGTCATTCACCCTTTCTTTGTAACTACATGAACCGGGCTAACCCATTTGCTATCGAAAATAGGGAAGATAATTCCTGCATCAAGAAGTCTTAGACTTCTAATCACCTAGAAAGTGTGCTGACACACTTGCCTCCTTTGACAGGCCACTGAATCCCTACTGTACAGATCGATTTGCGAATTAGAAAGTCAAGATCTGATTCAGGTAAGTCCACGGACTTACTTAGTTGGCTTCTTGTATGAGTGTAATGTGTATGAGTGGTGTTTGTTAGTTATGATAAACAACGAAACCGGATTAGGTCGACTTTATTATTTACGTAATTGACCCAAGTGTATGATAACGGGTCGTGACATCATCTGCCTAGCTCTTGCGAGAGTCTAGGAGGTTCCCTGCGACCAGCCCAGTCCGGTAGACGGTCAGATGCATTAGTACCATTCCGCGTTGGTAAACGGGGACAGGGGCGAGGTTTGGGAATCCCTCGTGTCACAAAATAAGTATCATTAGTAATGACATATCACCTAATGAAAGGATAATAAAAAGGATTGAGTGTTGCATGTTGATTGTGTATGTTGTGTGTTTGTGCTTTTACCTTTATACTTATGCATGGAATGTTAGCTAACAGTTTTATCCGTGTTGTAGTTTGTAGAGATAGACAGTTGCAAAGAGATCCGGAACGGATGGTCAGCCGGGTCCACGTATTCATTAGATGGGGACAGGGGGCTCTCATACGACATGCATGTTATGTATCTATATATATGTTTTGTAAGGCTGTCACATGTGTACATTCATACATTAAAAATAATATGTTTTGAAATTGTTTTAAATACATTTGTGCCTTGTTGTAAGATCCAAGTAAAATTGTTGTCAAACTAAGGTCGGGACCCATTGTGAGGTCCTAACCAGTAGCTCCCCGAGTTCTCAAAATTTGGGGGGTTACAATATGGTATCAGAGCTCTGGGTTGGCAACAATGGCACTTGAAATCTTCTGAAAGACCGATTGTATAAAATAACTAGAACCCGAAAGGGGTCTAAAATTTTCAATATGGATTTTTGTTTTTACACACACGCATAGTCGGGTTGTTGGGTTAGTAGTACGTCAGACCAACATCGCTTTCCGTGGGTCTCTACAACTTGGATCGATAGGAGTTAGCTTATAGACTTTTTATGATGTTTATTATAATAAGTTATATACACGTGTTTGCTTAGCTTGTTAGTATCCTAAAGGATATTTTATACCCTTAGTCGTGATATCACGAAGTGATTATCGCAAAATCAGCTGCGGGCTTGAAGAATCTCCAATACGAGGCAATGGAATCGGACCTTGAATTGAGTTCTATACTCGGGTAGGCTGCTTGGTGATCCTTACAAATCATCCAAAGAAATTCCTGAGTCAGTTCAATTAGAAGGAATAGAAGGTCGTCCAAGGAACTCGGGCATACGAGGCCGAGAGACGGAATTAGAAGAATCATGCAAGAGAGGAGAAGATCTCCGAGTGGAGATAACAACATAGAACAAGAACCAAGTAGAACAGAGTACAACCAAGAGGGCGAGATAAAGGACGTTACAATCGTGGCGAATTTCCCATAGACAATTATGGGCATGAGAGATCTGAAGAGATTGGGTGTCGACCTAGAAATAAGAATCTAAGGTGCACGGAATGAAAACCTACAATTGAGTGTAAAAGCAAAAAGGCAGACCCCACAAGCGTGGGGAGGTTTTGACCTCCTCAGCAATATAAGAAGTTTGAAAGAAACCGCGACGCCAATATCCAAAGAAGGGAAGCCTGTAGCAGAGTCAACGGAGTTTCAGGAAGGCGATATTATCACCAACACCAGTGAAGAAAATAGTATGGGAGAACGGCCTTGAAAGACTCGAGAGTCCAAGGTAACCCGAATTATCACCGGACCTAAGAAATCAACACAAATGGTCCATGCAAAAGGAACTGCAAGTGGATGATCATTACGGCCATAAGAATTTCAAAGACGCTTGCAAGCTATCGTGGAAACTTGAAACGACTATTTATGCTAGATGAATGACACAATCAGACTAGAGAAATGGAGTTAGCCCATAAGAAGCGGAAGGGTGGAAGGTAGTTTGAACTAAAGAAGTATAAAAGGATTGTTGTGAGCAACTGTTTACCTACTAGCTAAGGAAATTTTGATAGATCACAATTAACATGGAATGAAGATTTACAACTTAATTTAAGAACGAAAGGTAGACTTCACAAGCCGGGAGACGTTTTGTCTTCTTTGAAGAGATAGGATTCTAAAAGAAATCACCATGCCAGTATTAAAAGGATTGAAGCCCTGAAACATAGTCAACAGAGTTTTGAAGGAAGTATTACAAACAACGCCGATTAAGGAACATGTGTATGTGAGAACAGTGTGGTGGACTCAAGAGTCCAGGGTAACCTCGAAAATTATAACAGGTCTTAAGTCATAAACACCCGCAATCCATACAAGAAGAACGGTAAATAGAGGATAATTAAGGTCATAGGAACCGCAAGGAAGTTCTTACAAGCTATCATGGAAGACTAGAAAGAACTATGTACGCTAGATAAGTGTGAATGTTTGAACAAACTAAAGCAGTATAAAAGGATTAATTGAGTAGGTGATGCTTACCAAAGAATTTTAATACCATACGGGGTATGAGAAGAGTAAGTTCGGGATATTGAGATGAGTCAACTATAGACTGACCGACGTCAACTGAGGATGTGTAAGTGTTGTTTGGTATTGACGAGTTATATACCGTTAAGAAAGGATAATTGCGATTGTGGATTTATGGGGTAGTTTTACCGACGCCTGGAAGGATTTCCTCAAGTATGCAACAACAATCTTCTTAGACAACTAAGGGTATAGGGAATCGTGTTAGAGGTTACTTCTTGGCTGGTTAAGATCAACCTCCGGTCGAGTCTAGTAGTTTGGATCCGTGTTAAAAGAATTAAGGAAATAAATGGAAGGTGGTTGTTTTCCCATCATGATTTTATTTCAAGAAGACAAAGTAAGGAAAGTACTTGGTACTTCATAAGGTTAATCATTTTGGAGTGACAGAACACGTCCTTATGATTACAGGGTGACAACAAAATAATCAGAGTAGCGCAGCGGAAGCGTGGTGGGTCCTAACCCACCGAGCAAGAAGCTCAAGGGTGTTGAGGGATGTCGTGTCGAGTTTAAGATGGTGATAGTTTGTGAAATGCATTCTAGTTGGAAGGAACGTGAGATAGGCTATGTGGAGTTACTGAAAATGTTGTACGGAAACTTATGTGCATGTAGAGGTAATAGAAGGAGACTGGTACCCTATTATGGATCCGAGTGCAGAGTGATGGCGTTGTTGCATGTTGCTAGGCAAGTAGTTTTGGAATTCTATACCTAGCGGAGTACGTTAGAGTGGGTTTCTTGATGGATTGAGAGAAGAATTAACGATGTAATAAAAGTATTGTGCATGGTATGCACTAGAAAGCCCAAAGTGAGTAACTACCATTCTGAGTCAAAGATACATAAGAAAGAGAAGCGACGGGAGCATACTTGCAACCTAGTAACAGTGCTTAAAGAAAGCATAATCTCGGAGTAGATTCTATGTGTAATATTATGTCGAAACAAAGCCTAGTTGCGTTTTGAGTTAGAGGGATATTACTAGTTCGATAAAAGTGGAGGATACAAGAGTTCAATGTTGACGGTGTGTTAGCATTTATCGAGTATTTATGATCAAATAACTGTGATATAAGATCACTTTGTGTCTAATACCGTCATTCCGGACATATTCTATGTCACTTAAGATCTTGGGAAATGTGTGGGAAGCCTAGGTTAGAGCTAACGATTATTAGAGATCTATAAATAATATAACAATGCCAAGTGAAAAAAAAAAGAGGATGACCATTAGATTTGATTTTAGTTGTCTCGAGTGTTAGACCTGAAAGGGTAAAGGTGACGATTCCTTACATGAGGAATAAGATGATTGAGTAATATTAAAAGACAAAACCAAGTTGGTAGTGATACGAAGAGCATTGAGCACTTGGTAAGTGTTGGTGGATGTCCAAGACCTTGGACCTGATGGTGTAGTCAGAACCTTTTCAGAAGGCCGGAAGCAAGTGGTCATAACGAAGGAAAGAAAGTTGAATAGATCATTTTCCGTAGGGTCATCAAAGGATCTAGAAGTGAGTTGTGTAAGGCAACCATTAGAAGTTTTAAAGCGGTTTAAAAGTGGCTAATGGACTAACATTCCTCACCCTATTGGAGAGTGCAGCTTCAGTTTTCCACGGAGACTAAGTCTGGGAACTGATTTTGAGATTTTCAGTTGGAGAAATACATACCAGGCACGAGTTAGGTCATCAGATTAGAGGATCAGACAATTGAGCCGAATGATATCGGTGAGATACCCGGTAACCACTCTAGAACGTGGTAGCAGGCGCTTGTGATCTAAGTACCTGAAAAGAGTAAAAATTCAGTGGTTTTATGAAAAGCTGATAAGGCTACCTAAGATAGGGGATAGTAAGAGACGTAACATTTCAAAGACCTATGTAGCTATAGTTGTAACCTCGGGAGTGATGAGTTAGGGCTTGACCTTGTTTGTGTGATAATGTTTGACTACTTGTTTATTTCAGGATTGAGTGTTTAGTCAGTGATGTGTTCTTTTGGTAACCTTGATGTGCGGGATACTTAAATGTGGAAACGACAAGACTTTTGTGTAGTGACCAAACACACCCATTTGGTGCCTTAAAGGCCGTTCAAGATTGTCTTACCTTAAGTTTCAGGACGAAACTTATTTTGAGGGGGATCTGATGTAACGACCAGTTTTTTTTTTATTATGCTATGATAGGGTTAGAGAAGTTTAGGAAACGAATAAAAATTTAGTGAGACTAGGACATACTAGTTTATTTATGGAAGTCGTTTAATTAAGTACCTTGTTCTAAGTTTCGGGACGAAACTTATTTTAAGGGGGTACTGATGTAATATCCGAAATTTTTATTCCGTGTAATTCCGTAGCAAACCGGATTTTGATCCGTTGATCTTTTCTCGTTCTACCTAGTCATATACACTATCTCAAATTTCTATAATTTATGTAACTTCACTTCACATAAACTGATAGAATTTTTACATCAAACCCTAGATTTATTCCACTTCTAGCACATGCCATTTGACAAGAACATGACGAGGCCATGACAACGTCAGCGACAAGTTTTGACAAGAACATGACGAGACCATGACAACGTCACCGACGAGTATTGACAAGACCAAGACACAATTTTGACAAGTCTCCTTCACCACTTCAGCCAACTTTTGCCTTTACCTTAGCCCAGTTTTTTGCCTTTACCTCAGCCCAACTCTTGCCCTTGCTTCAGCCCAGATGTTGTCTTGTCTCTAGCCCAGGAACGCCAGCCCATTAGCGAGTTTTTTTTGACTCT
Organism: Fagopyrum homotropicum; assembly: GCA_033239125.1. Classification (NCBI taxonomy): domain Eukaryota; kingdom Viridiplantae; phylum Streptophyta; class Magnoliopsida; order Caryophyllales; family Polygonaceae; genus Fagopyrum; species Fagopyrum homotropicum. The sequence continues at coordinate 68,101,220 of BSWB01000003.1, forward strand.
CCAGCACCGCCAGCCAGCCCAGACGACGCCAGTCCAGCAGGGAAGCCGCTCTTCTCCTCCGGCGTGTACGTGATGAAAGGGAAAAGCCAATCTCACAACCGTAACGCCCTAGAATCTCGCTGCTGCAAGGTCGCTGCTTTCCCTCTCAGTTTTATGCCCAGGTTCACGCTGCTGATCTCCTCCCCTCCTCCTTCGCTGCATCTGTTCGGAATGAGCCAGCCACGTACAAGGATTCGGGACTCTCCTCTTCTGCAAACCCTAGCCGGCGCCTTTAGCCACCCCTCGCTGTCACAACTGTCTCCACTGCGAGGCTCACGACACTCATTCCCTAACCCTCAGGCGCAAGAGAAATGCAAGAACGCAGCCAGCAACATCAGCACTTGAAGAGGCCGGCCGGAGCTGCTACTCCCTCGACCCTGACTGCTTCCGGACCAAGGTGAGTCTAGACTTCCTTCTCCTCTCCTACTTCCTTTCTTCCTCAGGTCCTGATCGAGATTTAAACCTCCCTTAACCTGACTTGGAGTTACTATCTGTAGATCTTTGAAGTTTCAGCCTTTTTTCTGAATTTTCGAAACTGTGTCGAGGATCCAACTTCTGGGCCAGATTTAGGTATGCTAAACTCATTATTTTTGGCTGGTTTTCGGATATGTCATAGACGGTATTGCATAGTAAAGCATACTAAAATTTTAAAGGAATCGGAGTTACGATTTGAGAGTTATTGTGTTCCAAAGTCGACGCCTCATGTAGTTTGTATATATGTGCTGAGTGTTGGGGAAAACAACAAGTGATGCTGTTTTGTGAGATGGTTTTGAATAAGCTCTTGATCTCCGTTGGGCTTGAATTTTGGATATGATATAGTTGACATATTGTTGTAGAACATATTAAAATTTGAGAGGCATCCAGCGAGTGGTTTGGGATTTATGATTTTTTCAAAGATTGAGTCGTAAGCAGTTTTTCTGTTGTACTGGAATTCGGTTTTGTGAGATAATTTTAAATAGGATTTTGATCTCCTTTGCAGCTGAATTTTGTATATATTATAGATAAGATTTTATAGTAGAACGTATCAAAATTTGGGATAAATTCAGCGAGTAGTTTAGGAGTTATGATTTTTCAAAGTTAAGACAATGTGTTGTTTGTTAAGTGTTGTAACCAACTTTGGAAATTTTTGTAGAAGTGATGATTGAACAGTTTTAAGAAATTCTTGCTCCTAGGAGTAGATGAGATATCATAGATGATCTAGGGAATTATTTCGGAATTTTTATAAGATTATTCGAATTTTATATTTGAAGGCGAAGTTGGACCTTAACGATCTTTCCGAAAATAGGGAAATGGGTAAATTGCCAGTTTGTAATCAAACTCATCTTTAGGAGTTAGAATATGAATCTTTAGTATCAAATAAGAGTTTAGACATAAATTATGGATTTTTAGAAGTTTCGGGACCAAGGGTAAAAGAGTCATTTTACCATAAATTAATGTGATCAATTCCGTTCTCTTAAGACCTACTATCTTAGAAGTCTTAGACTTCTAATCACCTAGAAAGTGTGCTGACACACTTGCCTCCTTTGACAGGCCACTAAATCCCTATTGTACAGATCGATTTGCGAATTAGAAAGTCGAGATCTGATTCAGGTAAGTCCACGGACTTACTTAGCTGGCTTCTTGTATGCGTGTAATGTGTATGAGTGGTGTTTGTTAGTTATGATAAACAATGAAACCGGATTAGGCCGACTTTATTATTTACGTAATTGACCCAAGTGTATAATAACGGGTCGTGACATCATCTGCCTAGCTCTTGCGAGAGTCTAGGAGGTTCCCTGCGACCAGCCTAGTCTAGTAGACGGTCAGATGCATTAGTACCATTCCGCGTTGGTAAACGGGGACAGGGGCGAGGTTTGGGAATCCCTCGTGTCACAAAATAAGTATCATTAGTAATGACATATCACCTAATGAAAGGATAATAAAAAGGATTGAGTGTTGCATGTTGATTGTGTATGTTGTGTGTTTGTGCTTTTACCTTTATACTTATGCATGGAATGTTAGCTAACGGTTTTATCCGTGTTGTAGTTTGTAGAGATAGACAGTTGCAAAGAGATCCGGAACGGATGGTCAGCCGGGTCCACGTATTCATTAGATGGGGACAGGGGGCTCTCATACGACATGCATGTTATGTATCTATATATATGTTTTGTAAGGCTGTCACATGTGTACATTCATACATTAAAAATAATATGTTTTGAAATTGTTTTAAATACATTTGTGCCTTGTTGTAAGATCCAAGTAAAATTGTTGTCAAACTAAGGTCGGGACCCATTGTGAGGTCCTAACGAGTAGCTCCCCGAGTTCTCAAAATTTGGGGTGTTACACTTCTTCTTCCCCTTCATCTACAATACACAAACTAATGACTTTTTCAAGAGGATATTTGATTAGGATTGAACTTACCTCTTCTCTTGATGCCTCTTCGTCATCGTAAGTGTTGTATATGTCATCTCCTGCAGCTGGTCCTTTGAGCATTGAGGGAAGATGGTACTGCACATGCTCTTTTCCTAGATTAAAGGAGAGTATTCCATTCTTGAAATCCACAACGCAACCCGATGTTGCGGGAAAGGACGTCCAAGTATGATTGGAATGGGATGATTTGGAGGAATGCCAAGAACAATAAAATCTACGGGAATGTAAAATTTACCTAGCAAGACGGGTATATCTTCTAGAATTCTCACGGGATGTGTGATGGACCTATCCGCCATATAGAGGGTCATCATGACAGGTTGTGGTGGTCCAATTCCATCTCTTTCACACAAGACAAGTGGTATGATACTAACACTTGCTTCAAGGTCACACAATGCTTCGTATGTGACTTTCCCGATGCTGATAGGTGCACAAAAAGATCTAGGATCTCTTAATTTCTTTGGCATTTACTCTTTCATCTTTTGGATTAGATCGAAAGACCTCCTAGTCATCCTTACTTCTCCAATGTCTTCTAGTTTCCTTTTGTTGGAAAGGATTTCCTTCAAAAATTTTCCATATGCCGGCATTCCTACAATGGCATCCATAAAAGGGATATTAATATGTAATTTTCTCATAAGATCGACGAACTTACTGAATTGTTTGTCAATCCTTTCTCTAGCACGAGATTTCGGAAAAGGTAGCGGTGATTTGTATGCTTGAGGTGGAACATAGACCGGTGCTTTCTCTTTAGGTTCCTCCTTTTCAACCATTGGTTGCTTTCCTTTATCCATGCTCTTTGGTTGCGGGTCATTGGTGATGACTCCGCTTCTTGTGGTGATGGCATTCACTTGGCCTTTAGGGTTGTTCTCCGTCTTTCCCGGAAGTTTCCCTTGATCCCTTGGAACTTCTCCGGGGTTGTTGAACACTTGGCTTTCTAGGGCTTTTTGTGCCTTCGTAACGGAGATGATTGTACTTTCCATTCCGCTCATTTTTCCAGCTAATGCTTCAATCATTCCTTCAAGTCGATCTTTGGGTGCTGAACTCGAAGATGGTTCTTGGCTCTTCAAAGGAGTAGAAGTAGAAGAGGAAGGGGGTTTAGAGCTTTTTCAGCATGAGAATAAGGATTTCCGGCATTGTTTTGGTTGGATCTCCAATGATTGTTGCAATTCCGGTTGTTGTTGTTGTTGTTATAATTGTTGTTGTTGTAATTCCTATGTCCTTGCTGATTTCCTTGATTATTTCCTCTTCCAGCATAGCTAGCCTTTTGTTTTGATGCTTGCGTTCGATTCTTCAAAAGGTCCTTCAAAGCTTTGATCTCATTGTGGAGAGCGTTTATTTGATTAACGCTATCGGTGGTCAAGTTTACTCCTGGAGTTCTTGCACTTGGATTTCTAGATTTGGATCTTCGTTGGGAGTACTTCTCAACGATTTGAGCTTGCTTCTCGACGAAATCCCAAGCGTCATCGACTCTCATATCCACGAATTTTCCGGCTAAAAGGGATTGGAGTTTGAACTTGGTCTCTCCATCCAAACCCTTGGAATAAATTTCCAACAGCTCCAATTTTGGAATGTCATGATGGGGGCAATCCAAGAGAAGGTCATTGAATCTTTCCCATGACTTGTATAGGCTTTCGTTGTCCTTCATGACAAAAGCATTGATTTTGCCTCTCATTTCCGTCGTTTTTTATGGCGGGAAGAATTTGGTGAGAAACTCCGAAGTCATTTCCTCCCAAGTGTTCACCCTTTCGGTGGGTAGTGAATTATAACAAGCAAGCGCCCTATCCTTCAAAGAAAAATAAAACGGTCGTAATTTATAATTGTTAGTGGTTGCTCCGGCAGGTTTCATGTTTTCCATGAGAATTTCATAATTCTGCAAGTGTTGATGTGGAGACTCCCTTTCCAATCCTCCAAACTGCCTTTGGTGGATCATAGTAATAGCTTGTGGTGTAAATCTAATATTTTGCTCTATCTGATCGATTAACACACCCGGTCAGCGTGTTTGTTGAACGGGATCCATTCTTTCGCCCAACGTTTGCGGTACTCCAATTAGTGGATTTTCTATCACAACTCTTGGAAGAGGTGCAACCGGTGGTACAATAAGGGGTGCTGGTGGATTTCCTGCAGCTCCAGCATTGCCTTCAATTTGCTCCTTTAGTAACCCAATGGATTCTCTCATCTCGGCCATGTCGGCTTGATGTTGATCCTCTTTAGCTATTCCTTCATTCCACAGCCTAACGAGAGCTTCATCTCGTTCCCTTACTCGATCAAGAGCTTCATCTAATTCAGCTCTAAGATTAACTTCTCCTTTGTTATTTGCAGCAACCATTCATTTTGCTTCTTTCAATCTCCTTTTATAGGTCTTTTCGGGTTCGGAATCGTAGGGTAAGATTTCTTTACTCGATCGAGTTTTTCGCATAAACCTACAGCAAGATTGTGCAAGAACACTTCAAGAAAAGGCGATCAGTAGCAAAAGTAAGGAGTTTCCAAGTTAGATAACCGAAGCCGAATTTGGTCTAAGCCAAATCCCCGGCAACGGCGCTAAAAACTTGTTCGCTCTGAAAGGTGTGTGCAAGCTTTATTATTTATACCAAGAATAATTGCAATAAAGCGAACCCGTAGTGTACGGATTGTTTGTAATAAAAGCAAGAATTCCAGGGTCAAACACAAGGATTTGGTGAAATCAAAATCAGAATAAGAAATCTAACAAGGAAAGATGCAACTTTCGACAATTGAAAAGATAAAGACTTAATTTTTGTGTAAAGATTTGTGAAAACTGATTCTAAGGATCAAGGAATCCGATTGTGGTTTTCGATTCAAGACTTCTAAAGATTATATGGACAGAGCTGGGTTGCTAAGGTATGTGTTCTAAAATGGTATGATGTACGGTGAAGTCTCCACCACCCATGTCCAAACCCAAAGGCTCTAAATAAAAGAAGGTTGGGTCTCGATAAGGTAGAGGATCTAAGGGAAGGATAATATTCTCAAAACCAAACACAAACCCAAGGGAATCAGATCTAACTCTCAAAGGTAAGGGTTATGGCACACTCAACCTTAATAGAGGGGTTTGAATCCCCTATTACCTAGGACTTGTAATCGTTGGCAACCAAGGACGAGAATCACCGGGTAAGTCTCTTCCCACACTCGGATATAGGTTAGAAAGGTTCAACAAGGCTAGGGTTTAAGCAATCTAATGTCAAGCTAGACTGGTTTACAGGAAGGGTGCAATCCACTCCCATAGGCTTGACATTAGAGAACCTCCCAGACTCCACGGCGGGATGAAAGGGAAAGGTTATCACAACCACGCAACGTGGCGGTCAATAAAACATAGGTCGATATAAACGACGTCTCATGCTATTATAGCAAACATATAACACACACACCACTCATGCAGACACCCAATATAAGAATGGTAGCTAAGTAAGTCCTACGGACTTACCTCAACCTCGAATAAAGCTCAACCACAACTCGATCACCTCAACACTAGAGGAACAACACAGCCTATAGACAAGGCATAAAGAGATATATCAAACCCCTATCAACACAAGGGTCACACCTAGACCCAAGAGATCCATAGGATCATTCCCAGCCTAACCTCACAACCTAATAAACCTCAAAGGCCATACAAGGCATATATCGAGCATAACCTCATCCAAACACATCCTCACACATCTAGCATGATCCTATACACTCACACTAGGAAAGGAGGGAACAAAGACATCCTAAAGCAAGCCTAGAAGCAACACACACCTGTTGAACCAAGTGCAGAATCTAGCTGATGCAGGTGGCCGCAAGGGTGGATCCCAGGTGGTGTAGGGGCGGCTCTGGCCGGCGCTGGGCGGCTGCAAGGTAGCGCAGGTGTGGATGGTCAGTAGAGGACTCAAATTCAGCCACTTTCTTCGCTTCTTCCTTCGATTCCTTTGCTCCTTCTTCACTCCAACACCAAACATCCATACACATACATATATATACATCAACATAAGCCAATCATGCCTGGAGCAAGATTCAAACCTAATGAGTCTAAGCTAGATTAAGGAAAGATAGGAAAAGAGGTAAGAAGATGAAAGAATGAAGAAAGAAAGGATGGAAGCCATGAAAGCTTACCAACCTGAGCTCCAGAAGATCAAACACAACACCACATCCTCAAGCTGGCTCATACAAGGCTCAGCAACAACAACCATCAACAAACCAACCATAAAAGCTCTCAAACTCAACAAAACCTCCAAAGAAGATCAAAGATGATCCAAGGAGAGATAAGAGGAGAAGACGAACGTAGGGAGAGAGAGATGAAACTGAAGATGATGAACCCTCATCAAAAGGAAAGAGAAGAAGGTTATAAGGTAAAGCACGGGTCAAAGGGTCAACAAAAACGGTTGTAGCTACACAAAGCCGCAGGGGCGGACCCTGTGAGGCGCAGGTGCGGCCCAGTCAAACCGCAGGGGCGGCCACTAGGTCACGCAGGGGTGGTCCAGCCTAAAATCAAGTCCTCAACTCACACTCTCAGCAACTCAACAACTAGGCTCTTACAAAAACCTTATATCACTCACATTCAGTAAAGACAAACACATCAAAATTGGTATTTTTATGTTGTCGTGATGAATGAATCAGTCTCAAATCAACAAACAAAACCATTTCAAAATGTGCAGCAAAATACCAATATCGACACGAATAAATGCCTCAAATCATTGACATTCCTAGAAGAGCAAGCACGACTACATTACCATACATGGAGAATGATGAAATAATTAAAATAATACCATATCAACTTGTTATCACTTCAACAAAAATCAAATATGGGTTGAAAATTATACTATATATAGAGAATTATTAAGTGAGAGGAGGTACTAACATGTGTGCAATCAAGGAGGTGGGAAATAAGATTGTCGCCCACCACATACGAGAGGGGTTGAAAGCGGAGTTGACCGTTGTGATAGATTTGTTGGTGATCATTTTCCGGTGATAGATTGATCGTCAGCTAGTGACAAACTTCGGTGGTGGTCGTAGTGGTAGTTTCCCGAGGAAGGAGAGAGTCGAGACCACAAACGTAAACCGTAACTGAACAGATGAGAAGCTTAAACCTAATATGTGTATGCGAATATGTTTTTTACAAATTAATCCAACGTGACTTAATTTTACCCACATCGCATACCAATATACTTAAACATTACTTACACCACAAACCAAAGTGAACAAATCTAGTTAACAAGAGTGTGGATAAGAACTAGTGTTACTATAACACACGTTATCATTCACGTCAATATTCGACGTTTATTGGTCTTATTCACGCCAAACACTAACTTTACTGAGGGTTATTCATGTTAACAACGTTTCAGAGTCTTATTTATGTGTGTTGTGAGCATAAATATTTTTTTTGACGTTGATAATCTACACACAACAACACCTTCGTAAATATCTACGTTTAGATACATTTCAATCATTTTAAAAAAATATACTTCACATACGTATGAGCCAGTTTGGTAACATAAGATTACGTAGATGAATATGATGATGAAAATAATTATTTAGATGAAGAATTAAGGAGATGAAATTGTTTAAGAGGATGAGGATGAAAATAAGTGAAATGAGTATTTGGTGAAATTAATATGATTGTGGATAAAATTACAAAAAAGTACGTGTTACTATTTTTATAGAGGAAAGAGATGAAAAAAAGAAAGAGGGGTAAAAGTGAGATTTTAACTTCAATAATTCCCATAATCCTTATAACATAACTTTAACACGATTATAAAATTTCTATAATCTAATTATGTTAATCTCCATAATCCAACCTCTTTAATCTCCTTAATTCTCTTATCAAACAAGATTACGATAATTATTTCTCCGTTTTAACTTAAATATATATTTTTTTTGAGTCCTTAAACATTGATTTTCACAAATATGTCAGCGGCGGAAAGAATAAGAAGATTAAAAATGAGAATTTTAAAAGTCGATCTGCACTTTCCTTTTTGATGTGATGCGGGTTTACGTCTGGAAAATAATGTTTCAGTTTTCACTTCCTTCGCCCCTGTTTGTTTTTGGGTAATACATTCGGTCTTTCTTCAAACCCGCGCTCAGTAGAAAGAGAGAGAATTTTGACAGAAGATTCTCTTCCTCCGTCGTCGGCCGCCGTCCAGTCCTTGACTTGTGAGGTTTCTCTTCCATTTCCTTCGTTTTCCCTTCTGATTCTTACAATCCTACCAAATAGCTCATTATCGGCTAGAAAAAGTAGTTGTGTCCAATCATCTACTCCCATTGCATGCTCTGCTTTTAACATTATTGATCTGATTTTGTGCAAATTGGATGATTTTGTCTAAATATGGGTTTATGCGTTTGTCTCTTTGGCGTGTTTACTGGTTTTACTATATGAACAAGTCTAGGGTTTCAAAAATTTCAGACTTGCTCGTGTTTGCTCGGTAACTCTAGGTACTGATTTATGCTTCATTTGACTTCTTTTCGTTTCAATGTGTGGTTTCTCATGAGCTTATTGATGGATCTATCTAGTACCAAAACTTTTAAGTTTTAAAGTTATCATAAATTGTTTTTAATTAGTATGGCTGATTTCTGGTGTGAATATTGTCTGCCAATCAATTTCTGGTGTTTATACATAGTGTTATAGAGTATTTACCTGTTAACTCTGGTGATAGGATTATTTCTAAATTTCAAAAGGACTAGGAAATGGGTGAAAAGGTTGAAGCTCAGACAATTAAATGGGTTGAAGATTCCAGCAAGTATTCGCCTAGAATCTGGAGAAAAAGAAGTCGACTAAAGATGAAGAAGGAATATGTGGGGTGGGGTTCTAAGCAGCTCATCAATTTTCTCAATTCCATTGGCAAAAGAACTGAAGAGAAGTTATCTCAGCATGATGTGACGTCTATTATTAACGAGTACATAAGCGATAACAAGCTTATCAAACCCGATAACAAGAAAAAAGTTATTTGTGATGCAAGGCTGAAAGAGATTTTTGGGAAGAGTACAATAATGCGGATTAAGATATTTGAGCTTTTGGAGTCGCACTATGCTGAAAATGAACTCAGTTCTGACGATGAGGATTACAGCTCAGATGAGAGGGAAGCAGATAAGCGTGTTGACCTAAAGCCAGAAAAGGTTTCAACTTCTGTAGAGAAAGCCCATAAGAGGAAGAAGGCATGTGAAGCTCCAAAAAGCTGCTTTGCAGCTATAATTCCTGAAAATATAAGAGTTGTCTATCTGAAGAAGACTTTAGTTGAAGAGCTGCTCAAGGATCCTGAGAATTTTGAAATTAAATTGCTAGGGAGTTTTGTGCGGGTGAAAGCAGATCGATATGACTATGCACAAAAGAACTCCCATGTGCTTCAACTTGTAACTGGTAATTGATTGCACCATTTAATGCATCTAGCCATTATTTACTTTTTGGGCTCTTGGGTGTTAAAGTCTAAATCCTTGTTATTATGTTCCAGTTCACTTCCAACTTCCAACTCCCAACACTTACATATTTATCTATCTATTATGCACATGTAAGTTCTTGCCTATAATAAGTATAAATGGGTGTTGCTCCTAATTTCCAGGCATAAACAACGATGCTGCTGATGGAAATAATGTACGTCTTGCGATTTCTGACATGGAAAAGCACATAGATATATCAGAGCTGTCTGATGTAAACTTCTCTGAGGTAAACAAGCTTATAATAACTACTGCAGAGGTTGAAGTTGATCTTTATCACTGAATTTAAAATAGCTTGTTATGCCATGTGAGGACTTAGATGAATTAATATTCAAATCTTGGTAGATTGTTATCAATGTGATAAACATTCAGGGTATGTGGTCACAAATCTTGAAATGAGTAAAACATCAATCTGAATTCCTTCTATGCCTGGTGTAGAAATTCAACTCCCTGGCTAGGGTTCCTGCTCCTCATCTGGTTGATGCTCTTGGCTCCTTGAACTGTGACCACATCCTGAATGCTTATCACTATGTTAATAATGGATATATTCCGATATATATATAGTCCTAATTATGTGATGTTGATAAGAGGTTCCTAGGGAGCTTTCACCTGTAGATCGAATACATAATTTTCTTATACGATTTACTGATCGTACATGCCTGACTATGGGAATTGATTGTGTCTGAACCATCCTGACTGCAGGATGAGTGCAAGGATTTGCATAGGAGAATAAAAGCGGGTTTTCTGAAGCACCCTACTGTGGTAAGTTATTTATAGGGAAATTCAGAATGATATCCTTGTGGTTTGGGGTTTTCCGGATTTTGCCCAGAGGGTTTTTTTAGTTCGGATGGTGCCTTTGTGTTTTAGTATTTTCTGAAAAATGCTCAATTCCCTTTAAATTGTAAAGGGATGTCAACTTAAATAATTTTGTTTTAATGAAAAAAACTACCTTTTTTAAAAAAATGATAAAAGAGGCTAAACATTTTGTATATAGGTTTTAAAAAAAAAATAATTTTAAGTTAACATCCTCTTACCATGTAAAGGGAATTGGGCATTTTTCAGAAAACACAAGGGCACCATCCGAACTAAAAAAAAACCTCTGCGCAAAATCCGGAAAACCACAAACCATCCGGAATTTCCCTTATTTATATAAAGCTGTTTTTTGAGTTCATTGAGTAGTTGCACATCCTTTGATCATTCTAATACTTTATTCCATTCACCATATTCTATAAACTACGATTGTGATAGATGGCTATTTTACTCGGAACAACTAACAATGCTGCTTATTTACATGTCTTCAAATTGGATGATTTTGTTGTGGATATACTAGCCAGTTTTTTTTTTGTTGCAGACGTAGTCTTACTGCTATATGTTTTTTAAAATATAGTTGTTAATACCATTTATAGTTTAATGGAGTCGTGGTCTTTGATTTGGCTTCATGTCTATAGGAGGCTGCTTTACATTTTGGCGCTTGTTTGGTTTAACATGAGGAGTATAATCCCAGGAAGATACTTTCCGGGAATTTAAACTCCCATGAATTACACTTCCTGGGAATTTAAATTCCCATGAATTACACTTCCCGGGTATTCAGTTGAAAATGTATCATTTAAAATACAAAACACCAAAATTAGAAAAATGAAGAAAAGACAAGTACCTGGAAGGCTTACTGCCTAAGGTCATGTTCATCGGCATCAAATTTCAAGATGTTCAAAGGATCTTGGAACATATAAATATTAAAATAATCAAAAGCACGCAAGATCTCTACTTTGGGGTACTACGTGTGGCATCTTGAATTTGGGAGGCTTGAGCCAAAATTAAAAAATTAATGAAAAGAAGTATTACATGTCACAATATGATTGGCATTGGTAATTGATAAATAAACCATTAAAAATGCTTTTTTAATTTAATGAATGAAAAAAATAAAATAAAAAAAGAAATGAAAAGTAGTATTACATGTCACAATATGATTGACATTGGTAATTGATAAATAAACCATAAAAAATGCTTTTTTAAATTAATAAATGAAAATAACAATAAAAAAATTATACCACCATTTAGATTTTATTTTTATCCATCTATACACACCCGTATTTTATATATTTAATGTATTTTTTTCAAAACATATTTTAAATAAATGTATACATACGATTCTGTGTTTTTCTTAAGTATGCTAATTTAAGTATATTTGTAATTTTTGATGTAAAAAGAGAGTATTAAATATATATAGAAGATGTTAAAATGAAGATGCTCCAATAAAATGGAGAAATTTATATGAGATGCTTTGATGAGGTGGTAGTTTAGTTTTTAAAGGGCGCGAGGTGCACCGAGGCGCAAAGGCCGCTGGAGTCTTGTGCCTCGCGCCTCACCCTGAGGCACGCGCCTCATGAAGGTATAAGTTTAAACACTTAAAAAACACAATTTACATAATTCCTATAGAAAGAATTCAAAAACAAGCTCACAAACCCATAGCTAACACAAGAAGAAAATAAAATATAGCAAAAATAGAGAAACAGTGAAACAGAGAAGGAGAAGCACCAGAAACGCACCAAAAATGATCCAGGAGAAAGAAGAAAGAAGCTGCAGAAGAGAAAATGTCAAGGTGGGGCTGCAGAAACCGAGAAGGAGAAAGAAGATGCAGAAGAGAAACAGAGAAGAAGAGGATGTAGGGGAAAAAAACGTTGCTGCAGCCTGCACTGCACTTTCCGCCAGATTAGAAATAAAAAGAAGCCGATAAGGGTTTCAGAAAGTCAAAAAGCGACATCTTTCAGCCCAGGGAAACAAAAAAAAGACCCAGAAAGGCCACAAAAAAGACCCAAAAAGCAACATCTTTCAGGCTCCTACGTGGGGTGGTTGAGGCGCTCGCGCGCCTCACGTTCAACGTTGAGCCCACATATCTTGGGGATCAATGGCTGGAGCCTAGGTGCGCCTCGTACCTTTCTGCGCCTGAGGTGCCCTTTTTAAAACTAAGGGTGGTAGAGTGAGAAAGTTAAAAGTGTCCAAGAACCTAGGATAAAGATTCTTGGAGAAACATGCCCTAAGCTATCATTTGTTGAAATTCAGGTGTTTTGAACATACTTAGTTATTTTGGTGTTTAAATTCTTGGGTTTTCCAATTAACCTTTTTTCAACCAAACGCATGTATTGAACATAGTTTCTCGGTTTTTTGTACTTCCTGGGTTTTTAGTGCTAACAGAATGACCTTTGATGGATATCAGATGCTGCCATCAATCTGTCTAGTAATAAAATGTTGCTCTGATTTGTAGAAATTCTGTAATTTCATTGTTCCCTAGTTAGAGCCAAGGTTGATGTGACATCTGTAACGGAATGGAGATCTTTGCTACTCTAAACTTGTGCTATGGTATACCCTGTTTGTATCTATTTGGTGTATGTCTTGACTTGTGCACTATGCTTTTGCTTCATGAATTCTAGCCTTTCCATTTGGGTGAGCTAGTAGAAGACAAGGTTCCAAAATATGTAAAACGGAGACGGACAAGACGTTTTTTGATGAAAGGCATTAAATTTGCCATGTTACGGAAAATTTTAATAAATAGGGTATTATTTGGTAATTGGTTAGGGCTATATATGTAAAGTTAGTTTTATTTGGGATATTATGGAAGTTTTAATAAACCAGGGTATTATTTGGTAATTAAACTAAAATCCTAAACCCCAATTATACTCCTATCTCTCCTCCTTCCTCCTTCCATAATTCCTGCCGCCGCTTTGGTGAATCTTGACAAACAATAACAGAGGGACTCGGAGGATAAGAACTAAAGAAGCAAAAGTAATAAAAACTTGCCGGACAAGAAGCAAACCGGAGGGACTGAGCAGTCTGAGCGAGAGTTGGGGACTGTCGTGGGAGAACTGAAGTAAAAGCAATCAGAACTCGCCGGAGGAACTAAGCGAGAGTCCGGACTGTCGCCTGAAGAGAGAAGACTGGAGAAGAGTTGCCGAGTTGGGACTGTTGGGTTTTTCACTGAAGCCCTAAAAAAATGGAGAGAGGATTGGGAAGAAAGGAAACCCGTCTCTTCCCGTCTAACCTGCCCTGTCCTGTCCGTTCAGAAACCCGTCCCGCCCGTATAATGGCCGTCCCGAACCCGTTTTCTTCAAAATCCAGTCATCACCATATTGGCCTAATACAGGACGGCCGAACGCCGTCCAGTGTCCAGACGCTGTCTAGACAGTCTTGGACGGAAGTCCAGGACTTTCTTGCTTGAATAGAATTTGAGAAGCCAAGTTAATATTTGCTTATTTATCTGTCGCCTTCTTTAGGTGGCATTTTTTGCTAGTGAATCACCGAATCTAGCTTTTGTATGTTCTACCTTTTGCTTGTGGATTGTTTGAAACTACAGGGATAAATATACTGATTAATCTAGTATATGCACGAGAATTTTATGCATTCTAATTTATCTACTGTAGTAAGATTCTTTTTGTGAGAATTTTTTTTTTTTACTTAGATTGCTTGGCCTGTCTGTTCTTATTTAACAGGCAGAGCTCCAAGAAAAGGTGCAGGCACTGCACAAGGATATTACAAATCATGTAAGTTACTTGGCTTTATTTGTACAACAATATGCTGTTCTTGTCTATTAGTAAAAGATGATGTAATAGCTCATGAGCAAGAGGATTGTTTAGGGATTGAGTTTGAATGAATCTTTGAGATAATTAGTCTATATCTTAGTTAGTCACGTCAGTGTCATGATCCCTCCACAGGGATTTCGAAACTCAGTGTTAGCATTAAGTTGCATCTTGTCTTCTCTCAGGAAAAACAGCTGAAGCATAAGCAAGGCACATCTTAGACTGCGTAGCGCATACTAGTGTTTTGATATTGCATATGATAAATGACAAATTCTTAAAAACCTTATTCTGTGAAGAGTCTAACTGGGTCATAGTGCATACTTGTCTTCTGTTGTTGTGTGTGGTACCTCGTGACAAATTTCTTTGAACCTAACTCTGACAAGTCTCTGATGTGGACATGATACTCTTGATGTCTACGCTCCAGTGGCTGCCAAAAGAAATAAATCGTCTGGAGCGTCTCATGGATCGGGCTAATGAGAAGGGATGGCGGGGAGAATATCCTTTTGATATCTGTCTTGTTATTTTGACTTCCCTCTTTTTTAAGAAATAATGTGCATGAGGAACAACTTGAAGTTAGACCATCAGTCTTCAGTTTTGAACCTTTTATGGGATAAACACTTGTATTTGGACCAATCACTTGCACACCTTAACCATCCAATTTGAAAAAGATAAGTGTTTTTAATTTTGTAATTTTTCTTTGAGAGGCTTATAAAAGAATTTGTTACATTGTGCGGCTATGTTTATAATGCAACTGTGCAAGAAGATAATCCTTGACATGTTTGAATCTCAACATTTTTTGAATTCCGGGAAAAGAGGAAGCTGCTTCAAACATCAGAGGAACAATCACGCCTGTTGGAGAAGGTCCCAGAAATTATTGCTGAAGCACTAAAACTGGATTCTGAGCCAGAAATTACTAAAGATTGCATAGAGAAAACAACTACCGATCCACCTAGAGTAACTGATTGGGTAATTGCAAATGATCCTCCAAACAATGGAGGTGCTGCAACTGCAGATGATGCTGACCTAAAAGCTAAAGGTAAGTGATTGAACTATATTATTTCTTAATGTACACATTCATGCACAGCATGTTAATTGTTGTCTTCTAAATAATTTGTTTCTGACTGTGCCTTTCGTGTTTTAATTTTCTGCTTTTTGATGACGTTTTCCTGATAGGTTGTAAAAAGAAGATTTTTGTTATAATGAATATAATGAAATCAGAAAGGGTGGATAGTAATACGATAAATTCAAAGGGATTCAATCGATAGATACTTTTAATCACATTTATTTCCTTAAATAATGATATGACATATTTCAAAATAGAAACAAAATATTTTTTTGATAAAAAACTGAATTTTAAAAAAATAAAAGGAGGGTAAGTAAAAAATGCCTCATTGATGGATTCTGCCTCATTGAAGGGGTGGCACCTCTCACTATGAAGTCGGGGAGAGGCTCATGGTGTCTAAGGGGCGTGCCTTTTGGAACACTGCCTATGTAATTATGGTAGCCATATCTATCGATTTTTTTTGAAGCAAGTATATGATATTGATAGCTTTGTTGCGACCTCTGTGTGAAAATACTGTTTTTGCTTATTTATTAAATTTGACGTTAAAATATAGTTGTAGAAATATTACCATAACTCTTAATCAGTAGGGTCTCTTGCTTATTTAGGATATAACTAGTTTTGTTGTTGCTTGCACTCTAATGAATCTGTGCATATGTTTTGAACTTTTTTTTCCCTGTAGGACTTCTTTTCAGATGAGGGAAAGAAAGAATAATGGATACTTTGATCATTGATATAAAAAGAAAGAAGTAAAACTGAAAACTTAGGAACACAACCTTATCCAGAGCAAGAAAGCATTCGTCAGAATAAAACAAGCGGTCCCTACTCTTAAACTCTAGAAGTCAAATCTAGTATCCGCTTCTTCAAAATCACATGAATTTGTTTCTTTCCAAATGATCTGAACTGACCCCAGAATACCAAAAGATTTGGTTTTGGTGGATATACCACTTGACCATGTGTAGTTCAATATATGGTTTTCTGTCTACAATACAAGATAAATTAGTTTTTCAGCATTTCCAATCTGAAAATGACACTTTTAGAAAGAAGTGTAATTTCTTACATCATTCCTTTTATTACATGACCGTTAAGGAATATGATGACAAGATCGGTCAGATAAATGTTCACTAAAAACATATGACTTTTTGTGCAGAAGCTGAAGGACTAGAAGTTGATACAGAAGCCAAGATTCAGTTTGAGCCTCCAAAAGTAGAAGTTGAATGTGTTGTTGAAAAACCAGCGTTTGAAACTTTTGAAAATGGTCACTTGCTGTCATTTGACCTGAATGAGATAAATACTGGGGGAGGGTCATCAGTGAAGCAAACCGTGTTGATCGACTTAAATCAGTCAATTGAGGTGAATGGGATAAATAAGGGAGGGTCATCAACAAAGCAAGTTGAGGTGATTGATTTAAGTGACGAGGATGAGGAAGAGGAAGCGGAAGATGAAACTTGCGTTGAGGAAAGGGATTGTTGGCACTACAGGGATCCCAACGGTAAAGTTCAGGGCCCCTTTTCCTTGTTGTGCTTGAAACGCTGGAGCGATATGGAATATTTTCCTGCAGGTTTCAAAGTGTGGAAGTCCGGTAAGAGGCAACCGCAGGATGTTTTGTTAAGTGAACTTGTCAGCAGAATATTCCCGCATTAAATTCTAGAACCTGGTGCAAATTATTTGTATTAAGGATGCAGAAATCCTAGGTTTGTACATCAGTTTTAGCTGCTAGTGGAACTCGGGTTCTCTTATATGCAGGGAGAAAAGTTGTATGTGGCTTCTCTTCTCTCAGATCGAGTCTCACTCTTACTGCGCTTCTATGGTTACATATACATCTTTCCATGGATGCTTTTGCTGTTTGGTAGGCCTTGCCATGAGATTTGGTGACAAGGTTACCATGAGATTTAAGAATCTGAGATCTTTCAATGTTTTTTTCGTTACAAATTATACAGAGTATCTATATAGTTGCACACATCTGAAAGTTTTCTTTGCATTTACATGTTGTTTCGTGAGATTGCTTTCTGACAGCTTCCATGCTTTGTTTGTTTTTGCTTTTTCAAAATGAAATTAGGTTGAATCAACTTGAAGTTGGATATAGTCATCTTGACCCCTTTACCTTAAAAGGGGCTTTTGTGACACACATGTTCTCACCTTTGGTATGAAACTTATCGGGCTTGCAAACCAATCTACAATGCATAGGTTTCTGCACCAATAACATATTTGTGCACCTTTGATGTCCCAATGCTATTGTTAGCACGCTTTTTAGACTATGTTTTTTACTTCTGAATCAAGGGTAAGAACTCCGTGTTGACTCAATCATTTGAACCATTAGATCATTATATAATAGATCTTTTCATTCTAATATTCAATCCGCGAGTTATTAGTACTTATCAAACCTGTTCCTATCTAACGGAAGTCTATTGGATCAAATGACAAATACATTGTTTAGAAAAAGATGGATTTTTCCGGATGAACTGAAAATTGGATACATGTAACAGGAGAAAGATTTCGCATTCCTTAGCCGTAAAGATATGTGGCCATGAAAGAGGGATTAATTGGAACAAAATTGACTGGGCGCAAAACAATATGCTACTGCTGAAACATTGAAGAATTGAAATCTTAGATCAAAACACTATGTATGGATGGTATGAACGACCTAAACAAGAATTCTTGAACAACGAACAACCATAACCTATATACTCACTATATAAAAAAATTTCCATTAATGAAAGATGTAAATCCATTGTAAAATACAAAATGCGTGAGATTTTCGAAATCAACTCAATGAATTCTAAGCCTTGTGAACACTCAACTATGTAGGTTGATATGTTATAAAATTGACACGAAGCAAGAAAATAAATCTAGGTTTTTTGACTCAAGTAAAAACCTATCCGTCATTAATACTCGAAAATTAAGAGCTAAAATTTAAAAAGAAAGAATGACACAAAGAAAGTGGTAGAAGGGGACACAATTAACAATCAACACACATTAGCAATTAAACGAGAATGGCAGAGACAAAGGGAACAAAGAAACGATCCAAATTCAACCTAGATTGGTCGAACCAAGCACCAAAACTCGATCTTGGATGAGGAACTAGGATCGGTTGTAGCTTGGGTGTGGAAGAACAAGAGACACAAATGACTGTTGAATTTATTGCTTAAGACCGTAGATAATTGATCGATATTGACAATATGCTCAATATCAATTAAGTCTAAAGTGATGTTTACAATATGCATAAACATATATTTATACTATTCTAAGGGATGTAAGACACCAAACTAACACCTAAAGGATAAAATACACACGAACAAAGGATAAATCTAAAACACCAAGAAAAGATAGGTAGACAATTGTTGTTCACAATGAAACTTCCCTTTGTGATGTGAGCCTCCCGGGAAAAGAAACAATCGTCATCAATATTCAGGAACTGATTACTTTGCCACCAATCATCCAAGTAGAAACGATTAAGGTTGGCCTAAGCACCTTCACTAATCAACCATCGGAAGTCTCACTTGGTCAGATTGATATTCCTTATGTCTTGGTGGTAATACCTAAAACTAAGCCAACACCTGTTTACACCAATCGGACAACACTCACTTCGAGCATTTTCAAGTCAAGCCAACATCTGTTCTCTCCGGATAAGCTGTCAAATTTTGTGCACTCTCACTCTAACACCTATAACTAAGGAAATATTGTGAGTTAGAAGATCCATGAATACTACTTTAAAAGTTATTTGCAAGGAGTAACACCCCAAATTCATAAGACTCGGCATGCTACGGGCTAGGACCTCATAGTGGATCCTGACCCTAGCCTGACAACAAGTTCACCGGATCTTGTAACAAGGCACAAATAAATATAAAATCAACATCGATAAAACTGAAATATCATACACCAAAATACATACCAAACTCATAGCCAAGTACCAAAACTATACAATAATGTATCTATACATGAAAAACCCATAACCATCATAACATGTACGAAAACCCTCGGCCGATCACTCCCGTCAGATCACTCTGCAGCCTTCCTAACCTGCAAAGCATCTACAACACGGTATAAACCATTAGCTAACGATTCATATATACGATAAATGCATAAACACAAACACATGTCAAGAAGTACATTAAACACCAAGCATGTCATCACACATTTCCCATTTATTATCTTTTATAAAGTCATACACTCATAATCCATTTATAGGTGTGACACAAGAAGTCTACGACTCTCGCCTATATTTCTCTTGCCATCTAAAGTGGTTAGCAGCATCCCACCGTATACCATAAGGAGTGGTTCAGTACCCTCACCGTATACCAGGACTAGCCAAGTCCCAAAGAACCCCTAAGACTCCCTCGAGAGAGCTGAATAAGCTGACCCCACCCAATACTAGTGGGTCAATACGTCGGTAATAATCAACCTATAATATGATATAACGCATATAACAATCACCACTCATGTACTCATCAAATATATGAATGCAACTAAGTAAGTCCCACAGACTTACGTGTATCCGGATAACATCGGCTATCAATCAACTCTTAGATTCCCGTAGGAATACACTCCATGCTTGGTAAATGAAAGACACGGAAATCAAACGCTGTCCAACATACTAGAAGGTTCCGCTCCTAGTCTCAAGATCCTCACAAGGTCATACATCACACATCCCTAAACGATATTCTCAACTTCTCATCAAAAACTCAAAGCCTCTCAAGGCATTCTATCACAACATACTACCATACTCAACTCATAACTAACCTAGATTTTTTTGAACTAAAACCCCAAGGACAAGAGGAAGGAAGCCATACCAAAGGACTTAGCATGTCTTGAGGTGAGGTAAGGTGCGGGCGCGGGCAAGGAGATGCGCGAGCGCGGTGACAACGCCTGAAGGCGTGGGGACGTCAAAGTTGAGGCCTGGGTGTAGGGATGCAACATCCGGAATTTTTATTCTGGATGGTGAGAAAGTTATCGATCTTCCCGCGGTTGCGGCTCAGTTTCCCCGCAGGCACGAGGTGTTGAGCGTCGGGTTTTATTGTAAATCTCGTTCCGACCTCTCGTTTTTTTACCCTTGCTTTTGAACCCCCCGGTTCCTAGCGTAAAGTGGGAGGATGGGTCAGTTGACCCTTGGGTTCCCTCTTTTATTTGCATCCTTGTGCCTTTCTCTCTCTCCCTTCCTCATTCACGTTGATCTCCTTTCTCATTCTCTTTCTTGTGCTCTCTTCTTCCATCATTGACATTGGAGAAGCTCTTGATAATCCTTGCTTTTCTCCTTCTTGTGTAAGTGTCCAGCAAGGGGGTGATGTGCAGATCCGAGTTCAACAATAAGTTTCTCCTTCCCATTCATCTTCTTTATCCTCTTCTTTGAGCTCCAATGGTGGAAGCCATGGATTCATCATGTTCTTCCCTCGTCTTGTGTTGCATGTGTATGGATCTTGCTAAGATCGTAAGATATGGTGATGATTATGTATTGGGACATCCATGGTGGAGCAAGGAAGCTAGGAGGCCCTCCATACCTCAAGGATTGATCGAAGAAGCCATCAAAGATCGCCCACTGGAGCTCGACCGCACCCGCGGCTGGACAGCGCCGCGGGGGCGGCCAGCCTGGGCCGCCCGCAGGGGCGGCTCAGTGAGCCGCAGGGGTGGCCAACCCAGGCCGCAGGGGCGACCACTAGCTCAGCCAGCCCTCCATTGTGGTCGTCTTCTCCCTTTTGCTGATGTTCTTCCTCCTTCCGAGCCGTGCCTTTGCCTGATGAGTTCCCTTCTTTGGGTATGTGTTCTTTGATGATCTTAGAGAGTGTTGATGATAGAAGCATGCTAGGTTGGATCTAGGATAGTTAAGAATGCCAAGTAGTGGCTTGTACCTTAGGTGAGTGTTCAAGGATCTTGTTATGTCCTAAGGATTTTTGTGGTATGTTTCTGAGTTGGTTCTTAGGATGAGAGTGTGGCTGTTCCTTGTGAGGCATCTGAGGTTGAGATTGTGAGTTTACGGTTGTGAGGTTGTGGGCTAGGATGTACATGTCCTAGCATAGAGTGGTTACCTTTGAGTTGTTAAGGCTAGGCATGCTTGGCCTAGTTTGTGTTATCGGTTTTGATTGTGAGATCATAGGGTCTAGAAGTCTAAAAACTTCTAGCTTGTGTTGAGTGTGACGTGAGCATGAGGGATTCTAGGATACGGTCCTAGAGTTTGAGTCAAATGATCTTACGAAGATCAATTGTGTAGAAGTCTTAGACTTCTTGAGTTGAGCGAGTTGTTGATATAGTTATCTTCTTGTGAGCAGGTTGTGGGCTCCTTCCCAAGGGAAGCGAGAGTGTTGTAAGTTGAGCGTGGCGATAAGGTAAGTCTTCGGACTTACTTAGCTTGTATTTCTTGTATTAACATTGATGTGTGTTTGGTGGTGTGGGTTTATTGTTTATGATTATAACAACGAAACCGGTAATAGGACCACCGACCCTTATATTATATTGGCCCAAGTGTATGATAACGGGCGGTGACATCACTGCCTATCTCTTGTGAGAGCTAGGAGGTTCTCGGCGACTAGCCCGGGTAGGTAGACGGTCGGATGCATCATTCCTTGTCGGTTAGTGGGGACCGAGACGAGTTTTGGGAGATTCTCGTATCACAAAAGAATTTGAATTAGAACGAGATAAAACTTAATAATAATAAAAAGATAATAAACCGGGTTGGCATGCTTTCGAGTATGTTGTGTGTTTATGATGATTTACTTGTGTTTGTGCCTTTCCTATTGATTCTAATGCTTCGAATATGAGCTAACAATTTTAAACCGATTGTGTAGATGCCTTGCAGGTTAGGGATGCCGCCGAGTGAGGTGGAGGAGAGGACAACAGGGGTCTCCATACATTATAGGACGGGGATGTTTGTGTCTTTGTTGTTGTGGGTTATGTTTTTATGTTGTACGGTTTTGGATTTCTTTCTCGGAGTGTGTAATTTTTAGGAATCGGCTGAGTTTCCACCTTGTATCTTTACTTTCAGTTTTCCGCATACATTATAAACGGGTTTAGTTTTTTGCCTTTATTTGTGCCTTGTTGGAAAGGTCCGGTGAAATTATTGTCAGGCTAAGGGTCGGGACCCATTGTGAGGTCTCGCTCATAACATCCCGAGTCCCGCGGATTCGGGGTGTTATAAAGACCCAACTCAAGGCGCGACTGCGGTGAAGAGCAGGTGCGAGTGCGGTTTCTTCAACAGAGAACAAATCTTCGTGTTTTTCGACAAATTCTCACTCGATTTGCTTCACTTCCCAACTAGAATCACTAAAGGCAATCTTGTTTCATCCATACATACACACCAAACGTCCAAGGTTACAAAACAACAAGGTTATCCTTGTTGGATTCAAAACAAGGAAGGAGAAGAAGAATAAGGAGAAGATAAGAAGGGTAACTTACCACTGTTCTCTGGTATGCAGAAGGAAAACTAGGAATCCAAAGCTGCAACTGCCTTCTAACCTCAACAACTATCCAACATCAACACCATCAACATCTTGGAAGAAGAATTAAGGATGAAAAGAGGAAAATATGAAGAAGATTGAAGGAAGGAAGGATGAACGGGAGAGAAGAGAAGAAGAAGATCATAAATGGGTTCCCAAACCCTCAGACGAAGGAAAAAGAAAAACTTAAGAAGGAAGAAAGAAAAAAGGTAGATGGCTAAAAAGTCGGCCACCTACTCTGCTAGGCCCCGACCGTGGCGCAACGACTACGGCCATGGCGAGGTGCGGTCGCGGGATCTTCATTTAGAACATGGTTGTTACACCAGGTCTACAACTTTGTAATATATTTGAAGTCGTGATTCCAAGAGGAAGAAGGTGAAAATAATCTAACAACGCAACAACAAAGATACTTGGATGTACTTTTGACTACTAGCATGCATGGAGTCACACAAGGTGGTTATGCAAGATATATGCACGTCCAATCCATGCATATATTCATGCACATACATATATTGTTCGTATATTATGTATGAATTTATTGTAAATCCATAGGAGTTCCCGGTGACAACTAGATATCTGGTGGTATCATTTATACCACTATAGAAATATTCAAGAAGTGCTCCTTTCTCGAATGCATAGTGAGGGCATAAGTGCAACGACTCATCAAATCTATCACATGCGATATTGATATTTTTTCCATCATCCATGCCGATGTGAGAAATCTTCTTCTGAATCTCAACAGTCTTGTGGGGAGGAAAGTATTTGCTCAGGAAAGCTGTGGTTGATACTTCCTAAGTAGAGAAGGTGTTAGGAGGGTGATCAACAACCAATTTGCAGTCTTTCCTGTTAAAGAAAAAATAAAAATAAATGCACACATTCTTACAACATTAGGAGCATGTTTTCATAGCTCAAAGTATTCATAATATTCTCAAAATTCCGCAAATGTTGATGCGGATTCTCATTTGATAGTCTTGAAAATTGAGCATTTTGGATGAGCCTTATGGTGTCCATCCCGAGGTTGAAATCTCGACGTCCAAGTCTTGGGAGGAAAAAATCATGGTTCGGAAATCTTTATGTTGGATTCATCCAGGCGTCCAGTGTTTGAAGGTGACGAGACCTTTTAGTAGCAAATGTGGCATTGAGCCTAGCGATTTCAGCTTGTGGATCAACTACGGGAAGGTGGTTTTTGGGGTCTTTGACTTGATTTTGAAGTCCAACCATTGCTTGATTTGCAACAACTTTCTTGACAAATTTTTTGTCTACGGATGGTGCACCAAATCTTATTGTCTAGAGGGGCAAGTTTGTCAAGGTCACGAACTCTTCATTTTTATCAATCTAGCATGTAAATTAATGACAAAAGGGGAAAAGAAAATCAGCAATATAAGAAACTTAGAATAGCCAAAAAAATTAGGTATCAACCAAATTCTATTGGTAGCCCCCAACAACGGCGACAAAAACTTGATCGTGGATGTTTTAACCAAATAGTTAACAACAACATCACCCTCAAGGATATGAGATCGATTGTAGTATATTCGGGTATCAAGTTCACAAAGATTAAGTCTAATTTTCTTTTTGAAAAGGATTGCGTCCAATTCGATACATACTAATAGTTAAATATTCTAAGTTAAAGAAGGAAGATGAAAAAAACAATGTCTTTTGGAAAAACAAAGGTAACAACCAAAAGCAATGATTATTGTAGGCAAATATATGGATGGAAGGTGATCTAAGGAAACAAAAATCCCCACTATGATAAATTGAAGTAATATTTCATATATGAGACTCATAAATATTGATATGTGAACATTGTAGGTAATTATCTAATTTAGCCTTTGTCATAAACAAACAAATGCCATGCTTTTCAGCTTGCGTAGCCCTCAACCCGGCAGTTCAAGAAAACCCTTTAAAAACTTAGAAATCTGAAAAAGACTAAGAAAAACCTTCGCTTTTGGCCTATCATTTTGAAATGGTACAAAGACCGGAGCATTCTACGATAGTTAGACATCCTCGAAGTAAAAGGTAAGATCAAATCCCTTAGACCAACTACTTTACAATAATTCCAATAAAACAATCCCGCTTGTGGGGATTTTTTTTATACCTATACAGATTATAAATGCCACTTCTTTCAAAGGTAAATAAAAGGTGAAAATGAATTACTTTGAAAATAAGCAATATCACAATCTCAATTCACAAACATATATGCAATAATAAACTAAACCATTATAGGGATCATCTAATCCTTATATCAGGAGGGAGATTAACCAGACATGATCAAATATAATGCAGAGGCAATATATAAAATAAGAAAGGACATGGACTCACAAGTGTTGGTTCCAACACAACGAGGCAAACCTTTTTATTTTGAAGGACATAAACTCATGAGGCATTGTGTCGTGGCTTGATCTAACTATCTATAACCCTAGGGTTGTCATATGCTTATGTAGGAGTAAATGTCGGAGTATAGGGTTACACAAAATTTATCTTTCCCAAAGATAAGATAAAAAGACACGATTTCCATCTTCTACGTAGCCGAGAACGGTGATACGGGGTAGAGACAACATAGCGACAACTTGATGAGGCCCATCCAAAGTGGTGATTAAAGGTGCAGACTACTTCAAGACGGGGTATGAGGCCATTTCACAAGCGATTTGGCTTGAGTTGTTGCTCTTAATCTTTGATCTTGTCATAGGGGTGTCTTCAGGGAACTTTATATTGTAGTTCCTCAATCATGTAAGATCTTCTCATTAGCTTTGACTTTAGGAAGGATGTAATTTTGGCGCAACTGATGCCGGAAATGACTTAAACACAAAAAGCCAAAGTCGATACCGAAATATGGAAAGGGAATTCTTTCAATACAAATAGTGATGTGTGAGAGCAATAGATGTATGAAATGCATGATTCTAAAACCTATATAATGTTTTATTTGGCACTCATCAACCATCTCCTTCCAATATTTACCTACAACAATCATTGTTTTTCTCTTGCTTTTCCCTTTTTACCCAAAGACATATCTTTCCTCTTCCCTTCCTTGTTCTCTTCCCTCTTTACGTAAAATAATTATTAATTAGGGTTTTCAAATCAAACGTAATCCTTGTGAATTCTACACATGATTTACTACAACTGACACCGTCATCCTTGCGGGTAGGTTTTAGGACCATCAAGTTTTTTGGCGCAGTTTCTGGGGATTAGTGATCAATTGGTTGATATCTAATTTTTGGTTATTCTAAGTTTCTTATATATCTGATTTTTGTCTCTGCTTTTGTCTTTGCTTTGCACGTAAGATTGGTTAATGTGAAGAGTTCGCGATCCAAGCAAACTTGTCCCTCTATACAACGAGATTGAAAGCACATTCCTCAAACAAAAATCTACAAAAGGAAGCCGCTACAAAACATACCATATCCAGCCTAGTTGAAGAGAATGCCAAAGGACAAGATCCAAACAAGAACAACCAACTCCCTTTTGTGAATCAACAAGCTGAAATTGTTGGACTCAATGCTACACTCATTGCTGAAAGGGCTCGTCACCCACAAATGCTAGACGCTAGGATGAATTCAAGGCAAATGATTCTTCATTACGCTTTTAACTTCCCTACACCAGGAGCTTGAGATTTCAATCTCAAGACAAATACTATAAGGCTAATTGAAAATGATCAATTTTCAAGATTATTGATCCGCAAAAACATTTGTAGAAATTTGAAAATATTATGAATACCATGAACCATAAAACATTACTCTTGATACTTTGAAAATGCGGGCATTTATTTATTTTTGACAGGAAAATCTTATATTTGGCTCCAAAATCATCGTCCAAGAACCTTCACCACGTTGGAGAGATTGACTACAACTTTCTAGAGCATATACTTTCCTCCTCACAAGACTGAGGAAATTAAAAAGAATATTTCTTACTTCAACATGGAGGATGGTGAGAATATCCACTCCGCATGGGAGAAAGTTAATGAGCTATTGCATTCCTGCCCTCACCATGAATTTGAAAAGGGAGAACTTCTTAAATACTTTACTAGATTAAATAAGGATGAAGCTTGGGACTATCTTGTGAACATTACTAAAAACACATAGGGAAGTACGCTAAAAAGCGTAATAAGAGACGAGGTGTATACAATATCAAGGATGATGATAGGATTGACAAGCTAGTTGAGAATGTGCAAGATTTTATGAAACTCGTTGAAGGTAACCCTTCTACCTATGTTGCTATTGTAGATGCTAATAAAAATTGTCAATTTTGCAAGGCACAAGTAATTAGGTTGAAGTTTATTCCATCTTCAATGAACGCATGATATACTATGAGGCCATGAAACAAGTGAATTACATAGGAAATCAAAGATAATATGCTTATACAAGACCTCCTTTCCCACAAAGGAATTTCCCACATCAACAATTCCTACAATCTACAGAGCAGTAATTTCCACCCAAAACCCTGCTCAAGCTCCTGCACAAACTGCTCAAGATAAGATCCTAGAGAAACTCAAATAAGAATAACTAATGAGGGACCATCTCCAACCTAACCTACACAAGGACCTATCACTAGGTCAAAGACTACGTGATCCAAGAAGAAGCATCAAAGCTTGTGGTCTTGGCAACACATGGAGCCAAGATCGACCCATGTCCGCCCACGACAATACTAGTCCTACTCACCTCCAGACCATCCTCATCCAATATCCTCAACACTACACAAAAGGATGCATCCGAGAGACTAGAAGGCACAACCTCATACTTGAAGGCACACTAGGAGGTGTGCCCATGACACACCTAGACACCAGTGACCACACCTACGGCTCGGGTGGCCGCACCCGCGACTAGGGTGGCCGCACCCTCAACTCGTGGTGGCCTCACTCGCGGCTAGGAAACCCTTGATTGCACCCGCGGTAGTCTTTCTCCGCACCCGCGGCTCATTTGACCCGCACTCGCAGTTCGAAACATAAATATTTCCGATGTTTCACCTCTCACTTATCCCGCAGCCGCAACTACTATTCACCGCACCCGCGGGTTCTACACACCTTTAAGAAGCTAAGCGTTCCCCTTTCCCGCACCCGAGGCTATTGTTCACCTCACCTACGGATTAAACAACTATTGAAGAATAATAGAGACGCTTGAGTCTAGATTTTAATGCTTTTAATTCACCCGTTTATTATTTTCTAAACTCATGCCTTTAGTTTATAGGTTAGGCTGCAAGGCTTGTTAGCCGTACAAATATTCTTCCCTAATTTTAGTTTGGTCAAGTAAAGTTTGAATTTAAAGACATTTGTCATAGTTTCTATTCCACAAAATTTTAATCGAAAATAGAGGTTTGATTGGGAATTGTTGAGTGTTTGTACAACTTGGTTGAATCTTTGTTTGTGTCAATCTTCCTAAAGATTGGTGCTTCAAAGTTCTTCACTTGCCTCCCCCTCGTGCTTGCGTCATCTTGATGTTGTGTAAGGTTGTATTGTTGATCACATTAAGGTAAGACAAAGGTACAATCAAGATCAAGGTTCTATCTCATGATCCCCTTCGTTCTTTCTCCTTCATTTTATTGTCTTCCATTTCCGCCATCATCTTTATATTATTTGTTAATTTTAAGTTTCATTTTCTAAGTGTCTCTTTTGCTTGAGTAATGAAGGAATCAATCCACCTAGATAGGGAAAAGTACGAGAATCTCCGTATCAAAGTGGTATTAGAGCCCAACCGGTGTTTTGATTCAACTCCACGACCATGCCGGGTTGTAAGTGCCCTTTTGTCTTCTATTTTTGAGTCTAGTTATCTTCGAGTCTTGTTTCACCTTTGAGTATTTTTTGAGTCTTATTAGTTTAGGAAACTAATATGTGTTTTAGTTGGTCGGAGAAGAGCTAGGCAATCCCATTTCGACCCCCACTACCACCAACACCACTAAGCCAACTCCATTTAAAGTATTTTTTTTCTTTTTTAAGGTTTTGCAAACATATTACAAGTTATTTTGGTCTAAGTGAAGAAGCAAGAAGAGCAAGTCATCCACTTTATGAAGAGACCATCAAGACAACAAGGAAGAAGCATCATAAACCATCACTAGCCTATCCTTAGCCAAAGCTCTCTTCTATCATCCAAGTGCAAGACAAGTAAACTTGTTTTTAAGTCTTGTGTCCAATTTTCTGGTCATCTTCCTTGAATTATCTCTTTCATTACATAAAATCACAATCTTGAGTCATTTTTCTTTTTGTGTTTGTCAAGCCTAACTCACTTGCATTCACTCCTAGAGTCCATTGTGTTTTCTTATTTGTGTTACTTAAACCTTTAGAGCCTTATACCTTACTAAACATAGCCAAGGACGTTGCTAGTTTGGAGCTATAATATTGGGCTAAGGAAGTGTTCATCCTTACAAAGCAACTGCATAACGAATCTTGGGCAACACCAACTTGAGACTGAGAGTGAGGGAAAACACTTGTGTGGATTTTAAAGGTTTTTACTAACACTTATAGAATTTCGTATCCGTATTTATTTCTGAAGCATGTGTAGGCATCAAAGACCAAGCAAGTCTGAAAGTAGTGAACCGCAACCGAAGATGCTTAATTTGACTAAGAAAATGTCAGAATTTATTGCTTTGATGACCAAGAGAATGAAGGCCATGCAGAATCGGATGATACCACCTAGTGCGCTACCATTACGGTCGACATTTGAAGAAGGAGGGCCATTATTTGTGCCTCCTAGAGAAACTACTCAAGGGCTAAACTAAAACAACCCAAGAGTTCCAGGTAATGTGCACTCCAATCCTTATCTAAGCGCACTTAATATGCCTCTCCATGTTGAAAATTTTCAACAACACAAGAAAAGGCTATGGATGGAGAGATGTGGATTGACTACCCAAGGCAGTTCCGGCAACCCCGGAGAGGAAGTGATCAATATCCGCCCTATCAAGAGCAAGATGGCCAAGGAAAGATCAAGATCAAGATTCCTACCTTTGATGGGAAATGTGATGCGGATGCCTACATGGAATGGGAGAGGAAGATGAAACAAATATGGTCTTTCCATAACTTTGGAGAGCCTAAGAAGGTCCAACTAGCAGCCCTAGAATTCCAAGGATACGCCTTGGTTTGGTGGGATCATTTGGTGAAAGAAAGGGTGAGGACCCTCGATCCGCCTATTTCTACATGGGTACACATGAAGGCTCTCATGAGAGCAAGATTCGCCCGCCTCACCATGCTAGATAATTGAGGCAAAGGTTGGAAAAACTCAGGCAAGGAACCATGAGTGCTGAAGAAGTCTACACTTCTATGCAATGGCAATGTTGAAAGCAAATGTGCTAGAAGATGAGGAATCTACAATGACAAGGTATTTGCGCATTTTAAATTCATCTATAGTTAATGAAGTTGATCTATTTCCTTATAGCACTATGGAGCAATTGCTACACTTAACAATTAAGGTGGAGAGGAAGATCAAAGAAAGGAGACAAAGCAAGCTCTCATATGGGTCTCCAAGTGCATGGAAGAGCCAAAACCAAAGGCCAACAACCCCTAATAGCCATGATCATGTCGGTAATAGGGAGGAAAGAAGAGCTCCAACCCCGGTTCAAGAGATGAGAACTCCTACACACTCCACATCAATTATGACTATATGAAAGTAATGTTAAAGGGAAAATATTTTATAATTGATGGGGGATGTTATTGCAATATATCTAGCATTGAAATGATACATACATTTCAAATTCCTCTATTTTATCACCCTAGGCCCTATGAATTACATTAGATGAATTATTGTGGTGAACTTAAAGTAAACAAGAAAGCTAGAGTTACTATAACTTTAGGAACATATGAGGATACCATTGTTTGTGATATTATTCCCATGAATGCTTATCATTTAATTTTACGCCTCCCATGGAAATATGATAGGAGAGTGATTCATGATGGCTTTACTAATAGGCATAGTTTTGAATTTAATGGAAAAACTCTAACATTGAAACCTATGACTCCTTTGCAGATTGTAGAGTATTATGAGAGGAAAGGAGGAAAGTTTACATTGCCAAGTGAAGCAAAACCAAAGGATAAGGGCTCTCGGCATAAGGGTTAATCATGCCAAGCTTCACAAAGCCCTCTTAGCACACCCATCCAACCCCTACTTAGCCTCTAAGAAAGAATACTTGAGCGAGTATGCTTCCTTACACATTATATTGATGACCTTGTGTAAAAGCCTTACCATGCTTAGTGGTGAGCTTAAATTCATCCTTCTAAGCACATCCTAGCTCTCATAGAAGTGTTTGATGATCTCTTTCCGGATGACATACCTACTAGACTACCCCCTCTTAGAGGAATAGAGCACCAAATTGACCTAATCCCTGATGCTACCCTCCCTAACAAACCAAGCTATCGGATGAAACCTAAGGAACCAAGAAATTTGAAGAACCGGTAGGTGAAATAAATAAGTTAAAAGATACTCTAGAAGGGAGGTTGAATAGAGTATGGGAACTTTTCACAAACCAAATCTCAAGGCCGTGAAACTTATTTCAAGGGCCTTGATGTCGATCTGTGCTCTTTGTGTAACTTTGAATTCAAAGGCTTTGAAACAACTTTCAAGGGCCTTGACTTCGTGCTCCTGCAAAACAAAGTTAGTC
This sequence comes from Fagopyrum homotropicum, assembly GCA_033239125.1. NCBI lineage: Eukaryota > Viridiplantae > Streptophyta > Magnoliopsida > Caryophyllales > Polygonaceae > Fagopyrum > Fagopyrum homotropicum. The sequence continues at coordinate 68,132,704 of BSWB01000003.1, forward strand.
ACAATACCAAGATATAGTGCGGAATGTAAAAGATTGACACGAGGATATGTTTACGAAATTCGGCTCTAAATAGCCTACTCTCCATCCGAGCGTATAGCCTTAGGATCTAACTATCTATTATCAACTTCAAAGAGTCCTAGATACAAACTAGAGGAAATCCCCTTCTTCTCTCACTGTAGCCAACGCTACGATCTAGCTCCAACTCTCACCTAGCTATAAAAGCCTAGTTACTTCGCAGAGTAACACACACTCTAGTACAACACTATTTAGATCTTCCAATGGAGCTCTTGTGTTTTCTCTCTCTAAGGGGATAAAGCTTTTGCGTAAATGAGAGAAAGAAAAACAACGAATCAAATGAAAATATTTAGGTTGCTTGAAGACGTAAAGATGTTTCCGTATATGCTTGTGTGTCTTTTCTTCTTAGATCATCATCTTCATTTATACTCTTCTATGGAGAGGTCTTCTAGCCGTTGGAGAGATGACTGTTTGAAGATGAATCTTCTTCTCCATAAAGATCGCTTCCTGTTTTGAGATAAGGTAGACGTTGCACATCTTCTACTCCTAAGAACACGTCGAATCCTTAGCTCAATCTTCTCGTTTTCTGTTGAACCGAACGAGAATAAATCTTGACGCTTTTCGGTTTTAGAAAAACTTTTGAAAATATTCTCTAATCTTCGGTTGAAAAAGATCTTCGCTGAAATCTTTCTGTTGAGCAAATCGTTCCTGGAAAATCTTCTTTGCATTTTGAATCCTTGTTTTGTGCAACTATATAACTTCAAGGCCTTTGAGATCGTCCCTTTGTAACACTATCTTCCTTGTGTCCTTGAGTTATATTTCAAGGCCCTTGACATCAAGACCTTTGAAATCTTCGATTATTCATGCACTGAATACAAACCAACCAAGCATCCAGAGAATATAATCAATACATTATTAGTGTATCAAACTACTACATTTGTGTTTAATCTTCCATCATCAACACCTGTAAAACATTATAAACAAGGTGGAGTTTTTAATCTCCCCCTTGATGGAAGACAACACAAATGTTTTATCGTACCTGCTTTTGTTATTTTAGCAATGCATATGAAAATCAAAACTAAAATATAGAATGTAGTATATCGAATGTCGGATCATGCATTTCTCCCCCTTTGTCTTTTAACAAGGGAGGAAAACAGTCAAAGTATGGGAGTAAAAAAAAAACGATTACAGACCCAAAAGAGTATTTTCACAAACCACATAAAGAATTTTTCAAAAATAGTCATGATAGTCAGAGAACTTCAATTTTCCTTGTACCATCTGGAGGAACTTTCTTTCCCATAATGTTCTTTTAAACACATATCCCTCCATCGATCCTTAGCATCGGTAAGTTCACGTTCTTTGAGAGATAAATCTGTTCCCCTTTGTGCAGAATTTTTGTCATATTTCTTGACCACTCCAAACTCTTCGATAGTCAGAATTTCTGGATCTTCTGACGAAGGTTGACGAATGGGTTTATCTTTAATAATCTTATGACACTGGGTCATAACCTTTTCAGCATCTTTTGTGGTCGCTTGTCCATCATCTTTTGAGAGGGGCTTGATACTGCTAGCCGCTGTAAGAGACATAACATTAACATGAAACATTTGATTAATTTTCTGGTTAAGAATACCCAGTAAATCTTGTGTTTCATCCATCTTGTCGGTCACTGAAGCTCTGAAAAAGAACAGTCGGATCTTAGTGAGTCCACTGCCCTCTCTACAGCTTCCAGACGCTGCTATGTGGTGAAATTCCATTTTGGCTGCTCCTTCAAAACCCATACAGTACTGAAATCCACCTGAGTCTTTTGAATTCCTATGGTCTCAAAGAAAGCTTCATCCAATCCTCCATTTACGGTGTGCAACTCCTCACCAGAATAATCAACAGAAAAATACCTAAAGATTATGGGAAGCAGATTCCCATATGGCAAGTGACTAGTGCTTGGAGAATTTATGACATTTACCATATGAGACAGGATAGTTTCAGGCAGATTTACTTTCAACCCATTCACCACATGATAGATTGAAGCCAGTAAAGTGTTGGTTACCACATCCTTGTTAGCAAACCTTGGTACTACACATCTGTCTAAAATAGCATAAATAATTCGGGCTTCAAGGGTTAAGCAAGTAATAGTGGGTTGTGGTAAAGCATTGGGAAGAAGAAACTGTTCTCTGGCTAATCTAATAGTTCTATCAGGGTTAGAATGATCCGATACATCATATCGAGGAAAACCAAAAATATCAGCAATAATCTCTATGGTAATGGTAATTTTCTTACCTTTGATAACTGAGTCCAGAATCCATTCTCCCCTTTCTCTTCTTGCAGTTAAGTTTGTGTAGAACAACCTGGTCAATCATGGATAATAGGTTTCACCTGGGTTTAGCATGATCCAGATTGAGCTTGCCTGAAGCACTTCCAGTCCCGGTAATGAGAAGCATGTAAACAGTGCATTGTGGACCGGCTCACACATGCATTCGTAGCGATCATCAAACTCTGTTAGCCATTTCTTGGCGGCCGTTGGACTTGCAAACCAACTCGACGGAAGCCCAGTCTTAGCAAAGATCTCTGCGTCGCTTAGATAATCTGATGAACTTCAGCTTGAATCAGATCCTGAGCTCGAATTCCGGGTTGGAGTCAGAAGATATTTGAACTATTCTCTGTCTTTTGGGGACAGATGGTGTTGCTTCATCCATTGAAGGTCTCTCGGATGCCATGAGAAAATTTTGAGAAGAAGATGAAGAGGGATTATAAAATCGAAAGAGTAAAGCACTGTTCTTTCAAGGGAAAAGGAAGCGGAAGAAATAAAGAGGGAAGAGAAGAGGTTTTTAAGGGAAGAAGTCATATCAACGTAAGATCAAAATATATTTAAGATCTTGGGAAAATCATTGATGATAAAAATTCTTTCCATAAATTTTGGTAACCACTTTTCAAAATCCTTTGAATTTGATAACAAAATCTTTTGAAAACCCTTTTAAAGAATAAAAATTAGATAATTCCATATCTAAAGGATATGAACTTCTAATTGATCCATTTTATTATACCCTTTGAAACATGTTTCAAGGCCCTTGAAAACATCAATTGGGCTGCATGCGTAGGAACAATTAAACTTGTTTACTTCCCCTACGTTAATGCTTTCTTGTTCAACATACCAAGCTCCAATCTAATAAAATTAAATTGTTCCTTAGGAAGAGGCTTGGTAAAGATATCTACAAGCTTCAAGTTAGTTGATATAAAAGAGATCGAAACATCATCTTTCTCAACATGATCACGTATGAAGTGATGCCTTACATCAATATGCTCAGTCCTTGAATGCTGCACAAGATTTTTGGTTATTGAAATAGCACCAGTATACATTTTACAGGAATACCTTTTAAGTCAAAGCCAAGGTCACAAAGTTGTTGAGCAATCCAAAGAATTTGTGCACAACAGGCTCTTGCAGCTATATATTCAGCTTCAGTTGTGGATAGGGCAACCGAGTTTTGCTTCTTGGAGTGCCAACTAATTAGGGATGACCCTACTAATTGGCAACATCCAGAAGTAAGCATGTCCACGGGTCACGGGTCACCCGTGACCCGGCGGGTCCGGGTTCCCCCGGGTCGCGGGTAAGGGTCGTCAGATCCTTACCCGTGACCCGCCGGGTCGACCCGTAACGGTCACAAATTCAAAAAAAAAAAAAAAAAACTTTTATAAATCTAACCCAAAAACAATTCTATAAATACCCCAAACCCAATTCATTTCATCTCACACCAATTCTCATTCAATCATCTATTCATTCTCTCAATCTCTCCATAATTTCCAACTCTTACATTCAATTACTCTCCTAATCTCATATTCTCATTCTCTTATTTTTCATTTGACCACTCTTACTAGTTACTACTACATTCTAATTCTATTATTCAAAAAAAAATGTCTAGCCGAGGAAGACGTTCCGTTAGCGGTGCCGGTCCTTCATCCGGTGAAGGTTTTACTCGAGGACGGCATTCCGTTAGCGGTCCTCCAACCGGTTCGGATTTAAGGCGAGACTTATTAAGTGGAGATCACAAGATCTTCGAGGAGGAGGATATCACGGAATCACCTACTTTCCCCATCACCCAAGGATCCGAGACCCAATTCACGGAGGTGCCGGAGGAGCCGCCGTTTAACAACACTCAACTAACGGCGGCGGTCTTCCGATTTTGGTTTACAAAAGGTGCTCCCGATGCCAACGGAGTTTACTATGCCAAATGCAATTTTTGTGCGGCACAATACAAGCATAAAAAAGGAGAAGGCTACGGGAACTACAAGAGGCATATCCGGAACAAGCATCCCGAAAAAATGGGATTAGCACGAGGGCAAACACAACTTACCGGGTACGCATCTACTTCTAACCAACCTCCTTCTCTATTTACATATGATTATTCTTCTTCTATGGATGCATTTTTGGAAATGTTGGCCGTAGATTCTTTAGCAATTAGTTTTGCACAAAATGTTGGTTTTAATGATTGGATGCAAAATCATGCTCAACCCGCATATAAACCGATTTCTCGCCAAACCGCTAAAAGAAAAATGATGCATAAATATAAAATTCGTAAAGAAGAATTGATTAAATATTTTATGGACAACGGTGATATTCAAGTTTCTATTTGTAGTGATATTTGGACCGACGGTTTTCAAAAAAATTCATATATGGGTATTACTTGTCATTTTGTTGATAAATTTTGGATTTTAAATAAAAGAGTTTTAGCATTACGAGTTTTCAACGAACAACACACCGCCCAAAACATTGCCCGTTTGATTGCAAATGTTTTGGAAGAATATAGATTAGTTTCACGAGTTTTTTCAATCGGTTTTGACAACGCCTCCGTTAACACGGCTTGCATTAGAGATTTAACCAACTATTGTAAGCCGACGATTGGAGGTAAATTTTTTCACATTAGGTGTGCCGCTCATATTTTAAACTTGTGTATTCAAGACGGTTTAGCATACGTTGGACATTTAGTACAACCTATTCGAAATATTCTTAATGAACTTTGGTCTAAAAAAAGTGTACGTACTAAATGGTATGCATATTGTAAACAAAATGGCGTTTATCCTAAAAAATTTCCAAAAGATGTTTGTACAAGATGGAACTCTACTTACAAAATGATTTACGAATCATATAAATATCGAGAACTTTTAAGTGGTTTTTTCGCACAACATATTGACGGTAATTTTGTTTTCGGTGAATCTTGGATTTTAGCAAAAGATGTAATGGAGGTTTTTAAATATTTTTATGATGCTACTAACACTTTTAGTTATGTTTATACACCAACTTCAAACATATTTTGTTATGTAGCAATTAATATTGCATTTGCAATTCAACAAGGTCTTTTAATTGAAAATATTTCACAAGCTATACGTACAATGCGAACTAAATGGTTAGATTATTATACAACCATTCCCGATGTTTTTCTTGTTGCATTTGTGTTAGACCCAAGACGTAAAATGGATGGTTTAAAACAATTTTTAGAAAGTTATTATGAATTTTTAGGTTTAGAACAACATCCCGATTGTCATGTTTCTACCATAATTGCTAAAGTTAGAAAATTATTTGATGAATTATTGGTTCAATATCGTGTTTCCGATCGAGGTCAATCTTCTCAAGCCCCTCCTCGTCCTTCATCTTCAAGTTCATCTAAATTTAAATCAATTGCTAGAGATTTGTTTGGCCCGAAAAGGGCAAAAACCACGTCGAGTTCCAACTTGGAACTCGACGAATATCTAACCATTTCTTTTGAGTTTGCCAATGATGCAAAAGAGGAGGATTTCAACATATTAGAATGGTGGAGCCGACCGGAGAGAATGAGGTTCCCTACCCTCTCAAGGATCGCAGCACAAATTCTCGCCGTTCCTGCCTCAACGGTAGCGGTTGAGCAAACCTTTAGCCGGAGTGGAAAGGTGCTCGATCCGACGAGATCAAACATGTTGCCCGAGACGTTGGAGGCACAAGTCCTCCTAGCCGATTGGAGGAAAGCGGAAATGCGAACACAAAAGAACAACCTCTCGGCGGAGGAAGGCGACGAAGATGACGATGAGCGACAACAAACACCATCGGATGTATCGGCGGGAGAGTCCGACTAAGGTAAGGGCCAATCGGGGATATAAACAAAGGTAAGAGAACTACGTGGGTTTTGATTCCTCCTCCCTGAGAGGATACGTAGGCAACCGGGATTCCGGTTCAAGCCCAATTCTTCCCTTTTTTTTTTTTTTAAAGTTTAAGACTTAAACTTAAAAAAGAAGAAAATAAACTAATAAAAAGAGGACTTAAACTTAAAAAAATTGGACTTAAACTTTAAGTCCAATTTTTTTTAAGTTTAAGTCCTCTTTTTATTAGTTTATTTTGTTCTTTTTTAAGTTTAAGTCCTATTTTTTATTAGTTTATTTTCTTCTTCTTTTTTAATTTTAAGTCCAATTTTTCTCTTCTATTTATTTTCTTATTTTTTTAACTTTATTTCCATTATTATTATTATTATTATTATTATTATTTTTTTATAGTGAGGTGGCCGACCCGTCGACCCGGCGGGTCTGACCCGTGACCCGGCGGGTTGGCCACATATACGGGTCCGGGTCCGGGTCACCCTCCCCGGACCCCTGACCCGGCGGGTCCGACCCGTGGACATGCTTATCCAGAAGTACTTTTTCTATCGACCTTATAACCTGCAAAGTCTGCATCTGAATAGCCAACAAGATGAAACGAGCTTTGATGTGGGTACCATAACCCTAGATCCTTAGTGCCATTGAGATACCGAAAAAATTATTTTCACAGCTATCAAGTGTGACTCTTTAGGATCAGCTTGAAATCTTGCATACATGCACACACTAAACATAATGTCAGGACGACTAGCAGTTAGATACAACAATGAACCGATGATACCTCGATACTCCTTTTGTACTACACTTTTTCCATTCTTGTCATGATCTAGCAAAAGTGTTGAACTCATAGCAGTCTTTGCAACCTTAGATTGATCCATTTTGTACTTCTTAAGCAAGTCTTTAGTATACTTGCTTTGATTGAGAAAACTCCTTTCTTTGCTTGTGTAACTTGAAGTCCAAGAAAGAAATTTAGCTCTCTCATTAAGCTCATTTCAAATTCCCTGCACATAATATCTGAAAATTCTTTGCAAAGGAAATTATTAGTAGCACCGAATAATATATCATCAACATAGATTTGTACTACTAGAATGTCGTTGCCTCTGGTTTTGATAAATATAGTTTCATCAATCAAACCTCTTTTGAATTTGTTTTTAAGAAGAGATATAGACAATCTTTCATACGAAGCTCGAGGAGCTTGCTTAAGACCATAGAGAGCTTTGTCTAGTTTAAAAACATGATCTGAAAATTCATCATTTTCAAAACTAGGAGGTTGAATAACGTAGACTTCTTCTTCTAAGAAGCCGTTTAGAAAAGCACATTTTACATCCATTTGAAAAATTAATATGCTCATAAAAGATGCAAATGCAAGTAGCATACGTATGGCTTCTAACCTGACAACTGGAGCAAAAGTCTCTTCATAATCAATACCTTCTTCTTGGTTATAGCCTTGTGCTACAAGTTGTGCTTTATTTCGTATGACTTTGCCACTTTCATCCAATTTGTTTCGAAAGACCCATTTCGTGCCAATGACTGATTGATGTTTTGGTCTTGAAGTGAGAGTCCATACCTTGTTTCTCTCAAATTCGTTTAATTCATTTTGCATGGAAATGATCCAATCAGGTTCTTGAAGAGCTTGAACGTAGTTCTTTGGCTCGACAAGAGATACAAAAGCGGAGAAGGCACAAAGATTGTTCACTTTAGATCTAGTTTGAACTCCAACATTTGGATCTAAGATCACATTCTCTTGTGGATGATAATAGGAGAGTTGAACTTTTCTTCTTTTGACAAATGAAGCAGATCCAGAAGGTTGAGCCTCATATGTTTGACTAGATTCAGGTAACATTGGTATATTACCTATTGATCCAATCTCAAGGCCTTGAAGTTGGGTTTCAAGCCCTTGAAGCTGAGTTCTGGTATCACAGTTTTCTGTTTCAAGGTCTTGAAGGTGTGTTTCAAGGTCTTGAGGATTTTCTTTGGTATCTTGAATCTTTTCCTGCATATTCTTTTCTCGATCTTTAGGGTCTTCCTCTTTATCCGAATTATGATCTTCTCATTGATTCAGATTTAGATCTGCAAAACTCTCACTCAAAGTACCATCATTGCTTTCCTCAAAAATAATATGAATGCTTTTCTCAACAATTTTGGCACGTTTGTTATAGACGCAATAAGCTTTGCTATTTGAAGCATATCCAATGAATATTGCTTCATCACTACGTGAATCAAATTTCCCAAGATTATCTTTTCCATTGTAATGAACAAAACAAGTACATCCAAAGGGTTTGAAATATGAAATATTTGGTTTCCTTCCTTTAAAGAGTTCATAAGGAGTCTTCTTCAAGATAGGGCGAATTAAGCATCTATTCAAAATATAATTTGCAGTGTTTACTGCTTCAGCCCAAAAACTTTTTGCCAAATTGTTTTCTAAAAGCATTGTCCTAGACATATCCTCAAGAGTGCGGTTCTTACGTTCCACAACTCTGTTTTGTTGAGGAGTTCTAGGAGCTGAAAAATTATGTGAAATGCCATATTTTACACAAAACAAATCAAACTTTAGTTGATCAAATTCTCTACCATGATCACTTCTTATAGAAATAATTGGTAGTTTTTTCAAAGTTTGTAACTCCTTACACAATTTTTAAAACTCAAATAAAGCTTCAGATTTTCTCGTAGAAAAGAAATCCATGTGAAACGAGAGAAATCATCCACTATAACAAGATTGTACTGCTTGCCTCTGGGAGATTTGACACGCATAGGTCCCCAAAGATCCATGTGTAAGAGTTCAATGGGTCGAGAAGAACTTATAGCTTTCTTAGGTTTGAATGAACCTCTTGTTTGTTTACCTTGTGTGCAAGCCTTACATAGATCATTAAACTTGAAATTTAGGTTTGGCAAACAACGTACCAAATCTTGTTTAAGTAGCTTCTGCATGGTGTGCATGCTTACGTGACCAAGTCTTCTATGCCAAAGCCTTGAATCATCAGTTAAGACCTTTAGACATTTTAGCTTAGTTCCTGAAACTTGGTTAGTAGTCATGAAATAAACATTATTACATCTAGGAGCAGTAAGCACCACTTCACCCGTCTTTTTGTCTTGAACCTCACATTTATCTGAATCAAACATGACTTTATTGCCTTTATCACATATTTGAGAAATATTTAGCAGATTATATTTTAAGCCATCAACCAGATAAACATCATCAATAAAGTTAGATGAGTTATAACAAATTTTACCAATGCCAATAATGTCACACTTTCCTTTATCACCAAGAGTAATGGTTCCAAATGATTTCTTCTTTAAATCTGAAAATAAAGAGCTTTTTCCACTCATGTGTCTTGAGCAACCACTATCTAATATCCATTTGTGCTCCTTTACCTTGGTGATATCCTGCAAAACAGCAAACATCAACCTTTCCGGGTCGACCAAATGACATATTTTGGTTCATATTCAGGTTCCATCATGTTTGGTGGTCTAGTACCTTTAGGAACCCAGATTTGTTTGACCTGTTTCCTTAAACATAAAGGATAGGTGTTTCTAATAATATAAGGATCATTTCTTCTATAAGGACATGTAGATTTAACATGACCCTTTTTACAATAGTAGAAGCAAGTAGGCATATGAATACTTCCTTTGGACTTGATAAAAGTGGTGGTAGGTTTTCTAGGAAAACTCCTATGATAACCTATACCATTTTTGCTAAGGGAGGACTGTTGTTCACCCATCATTCTCTCAAGATTAGCTTTTGAACAAATAAACTTAACAAGTGCAGCCTTCTAGTCTTGACACATCAAAGTTAGATCAACTTTATCTTTCTCTAGATTGATATAGTTTCGATGAAGAGAGGAGAGGTTGTCCTTGAGAATCAGGTTCTCTGATTCCAAGGCCTTGATATTATCATCAAGGTCTACTTTTTCTGTGTTAAGATTTTCAATCTCTAGAGACATTTCACTTAGTTGTTTTTCTTGTTCAAGTAGCTTTTCTTTTAAAGAATTTATCCTTATTCTATGTTCCTTATCAAATATGATAATATCTTTAAGGAATTGTTTCTGGTCAGTTTCAGGTTGAGACATGATTGTACTTACCACATTGTCAACATACAGATTTGATTCTTCTTCATGATCGGCCATTAGATACAAGCTTGCTTGTTCTTTCTCGTCTTCTGATTCATTTGATGATTCTGAATCACTCCAAGAAGCAACCATAACTTTCTTATTTCGATCATTTTTCTTGAAGTTGGTCCTCTTCTTTTGTGGACAATCCTTTACCAGATGATCTGTTTCATCACATTCAATACAAGTCAGTACTCTCGTTTTCTTATTAGAGTTAAAAAACTTACCTCGGGGTTTTGATGCTCGTGGATATTCTCTATTAGCAGATTGTTTCTTTAACTTGAGAATTCTTGCGAGACCCTTAGAGATGATGGTGATAACATCTTCTTCATCATCGTCATCACTATCCTCTTCAGATAGTAATTCATCTCTTTTTGATTTTAATGCCAAATTCTTGGAGTTGGATGGAAGCTCTCCATCTTCTTCACCAAGAACCATTTCATGTGTGATGAGTTTTCCAAGGAGGTCATCAAGAGGAAGAGTTGTGAGATTCTGAGCTTCTTTGATAGCGGTCATCTTTGTTCCCCATTTAGCTTTAGGTGGACTCCTTAGAACCTTCCTAACTTTCTCTTCATTTGTGAAGATCTTTCCTAGTGAGTCCAGGTTGTTCACGATCTCAGTGAATCTGGTGAACATTTCTTTGACTGTTTCATTTGGATTCATCTTGAATAGCTCGTATTGTCCGAGAAAGATGCTAATCTTTGTTTCCTTGACTTGACTTGTTCCTCCGCATGTGATCACAAGCTTGCCCCATATTTCTTTTGCACTCTTGCATGATGAGATGCAGTTGAATTCATTTGCATTTAATCCGCAGTATAGTAGGTTCATTACTTTGTAATTCTTTGACACACTATCTAGGTCAGCCTGTGTGAAGTCAGCTTCCTTCTTTGGGACTTGGACATCTTCAACTGTTGTCATTGGAACTTTAGGCCCATTTTGAATGATGCTCCAAAGCTCCATATCCTGTTCAATAATGAACATACGCATGAGTGCTCTCCAATGAGAAAAGTTGCTTCCACATAATAGTGGTGGTCGAGATGAAGATCTTCCTTGAGCAAATCCACCACCACCTACAGGATTCTGATTAGTCTCCCTGATGGTTAAATCAATATACGTTAATCTAGCTCTGATACCAATTGAAGAACCGGTAGGTGAAATAAATAAGTTAAAAAGATACTCTAGAAGGGGGTTGAATAGAGTATGTGAACTTTTCGCAAACCAAATCTCAAGGCCTTGAAACTCCTTTCAAGGGCCTTGATGTCGATCTGTGCTCTTTGTGAAACTTTGATTTCAAGGACTTTGAAACAACTTTCAAGGGCCTTGACTTCGTGCTCCTGCAAAACAAAGTTAGTCACAATATCAAGATATAGTGCGGAATGTAAAAGATTGACACAAGGATATGTTTACGAAGTTCGGGTCTAAATAGCCTACTATCTGTCCCAGGGTATATCCGTAGGATTTAACTATCTTTATCAGCTTCAAAGAGTCCTAGATACAAACTAGAAGAAATCCCTTCTTCTCTCACTGTAGCCAACACTACGATCTAGCTCCAACTCTCACCTACCTATAATAGCCTAGTTACTTCGCTGAGTAACACACACTCTAGTATAACACTATTTAGATCTTCCAATGGAGCTCTTGTGTTTTCTCTCTCTAAGGGGATAAAGCTTTTGCGTAAGTGATAGAAAGAAAAACAACGAATCAAATGAAGATGTTTAGGTTGCTTGAAGACGTAAAGATGTGTCCGTATATGCTTGTGTGTCTTTTCTTTTTTAGATCATCATCTTCATTTATACTCTTCTATAGAGAGGTCTTCTAGCCGTTGGAGAAATGACCGTTTGAAGATGAATCTTCTTCTCCATGAAGATCGCTTCCTGTTTTGAGATAAGGTAGACATTGCAGATCTTCTACTCATGAGAACACGTCGAATCCTTAGCTCCTTAATCTTCTCGTTTTTTGTTGAACCGAACGAGAATAAATCTTGACGCTTTTCGGTTTTAGAAAATCTTTTGAAAAGATTCTCTAATCTTTGGTTGAAAAAGATCTTCCCTGAAATCTTTCTGTTGAGCAAATCGTTCTTAGAAAATCTTCTTTGCATTTTGAATCCTTGTTTCGTGCAACTATATAACTTTAAGGCCTTTGAGATCGTCCCTTTGTAACACTATCTTCCTTTGTCCTTGAGTTATATTTCAAGGCCCTTGACATCAAGGCCTTTGAAATCTTCGATAATTCATGCACTGAATTCAAACCAACCAAGCATCTAAAGAATATAATCAATACATTGTTAGTGTATCAAACTACTACATTTGTGTTTAATCTTCCATAATCAACACCAGGAAAACATTATAAACAAGGTGGAGTTTTCAAAATTCAATTCCAAGTCAAAGAGCTTCTAAAAAAGGGTTGTTCGATCTTAGACGTGTGAGAAATATGAACGAAAATAGCTTTAAATTTATACTTAAAATAAAAGTTAAAGCAAATAAGCAACCCGCAAAGTACGGATCAACCGCAACGAAAGAAAATACTCCAAGGTCGATCACATGGACTATGGTGAAACCAAATGGTAACAAAATCAAATCTAGAATAGATTACTGCAAATATCAGTGACTGAAAAGAACAAAAAGCAATGATGTGAATAAATGATAATCGGGAAAAGTGCAGATTCTAGAGATCACAGCGTCCGGTTGTGGTTTTCGATTCAAGACTTCTAAAAAACTATGGATAGAGATGGGATCCCTAAGATAAGGTATTTCTAAGGTGGGAAAGACCATGGGGGAGTTCTTACTATCCACTATCCCGAACCAAAGCTCCTATTACCGTAGAAGTCTCAAGGATCTAAGGAAATAAACTATAATCTCAAACCAAAAACTCAACCTAGGGGTCAAGAACTAACCTTTACCGGGTAAGTCTCAAGTATAGCTCACTCAAGCAAGAAGAAGACACACTCAAATCCAATAAAGGATTTACCTTTATTACCTAGAACTCATCATCTTCGGAAACCAAAAAAGGGAATCACCGGGTAGGTCTCTTCCCAAGCTTAAATGTAAGCTTGAAAAGCTTAACAAGGCTAGGATTTGGGCAATCTAAAACCTAAGCATAAGGATATAACATGAACGAATCAACAGAAGAAACCTCGGACTGTTCTTACTAAAATTTCGGCCAAGGTTCTTGAAGAACAAACCGAGATTCGTCTCTGCAAAGGTAAAACCAACTCTCAAGGTCCAATCTAAACGTAAAGGCTCAGTCTTTCATCATCTAAACCAAAACCATGAACCAATCACCCTAGAATCGCAAGGGTTTTATCCAACAACACACATATTCATATCAAGAAAGATATTTGAAATCAAGAAATTCATAAAACCAAAATAACCAAAAGAAGAGTAAAAAATACTTAGCAAGGTGTCTTCAATAATCCAAACCAAAACCAATCTAGTAACAAAGATCCATTCTTGTGTCTAAAAAGAAATGAAATCTAAAAACTAAGTATTTCTCTCCAAGAATCTTCACAATTTCTCTCAATCTGAAAAGTGTTGCAACTAACAATGTAATCTTCGTAAAGTGTAGTATCCGATGGTGTGTAAGACGTACTCGACCATGGTTGTGCGTCTCTTTTCTTTTTGCAGCCATGGTAAGTTATAGAAAACCTAGGGTTTTGAAGCTTCGGGCCATGGGCCATTTTACACTAATAATCTCGGCCGAGATTTATATAGATCAACCGAGTTTATTTCTGTTGCGTGTTTCCCTTTGCTCCTTGCTTATATCCTTTTGATGATGACCTTTATTCTCCCTTTATGCTCCAATGTGCTCCAATATAATCTCCTTTTGATGCCTTATCCTTCCATGCTCTCTTTTGATCCAAAATCCACCAAAATTCCTACAATTGCAACAAAACTATGTGTAGACATCTTTTCTAACAAAGTAGGCAAATATAAGCTCAAATACTATGGATTTTTGTCTATGCATGAAAAACAAAGGGAAAAACTACCTATGTAAATGTCTACATATAGGTCATAATTCATGTCATCAAAATACCCCATACTTGTTTCTTGCTTGTCCTCAAGCAAGATCCAAATTTAAGAAACAAGATGATATGAATCATGCATATGCAAAAACAAGGAAAAACCACAATATTTTTGGTTGTGCTTCTATTCATAGATCTCCTTCTTCAACTCCTTCGGAATCATATGCTTGTCATGCCACCTCTTGATCCTCTCCTTGTAGGTCCGCGCATTCTCATGAGCATTCAAAAGGATTTCCTCTAGTCCATTTATGTCCAAGAACCGTTTCTCTCCAGGTTCTTTCATATCAAAGTTGAGCCATTTGATTGCCCAATATACTCTATGCTCTAACTCCACTAGAAAATGACAAGATTTCCCATAAACTAGATTGTATGGTGTAGTTCCTATGGGAGTCTTGAAAGCTGTTTTGTAGGCCCAAAGTGCGTCATCCACTTCATTGACCAATCTTTCCTTGTTCTAGAGAGAGTTTTATTTAGAATGCCTTTGATCTATCTATTTGATATTTCCACTTGTCCACTAGTCTGAGGATGGTATGGTGTGACTACCTTGTGATTTACCCCATACTTTGATAGAAGTGCTTTAAACTTTCGGGCGGTGATGTGTGTTCCTCCGTCACTAGTGATGACTCGGGGCGTCCCAAATATTGGGACGCCCCACAAGATGATGGGACCGGTCAATAGTATGGTGTGACCACCTTTGCGTCATTAGTAAGAGAAGCAATGACTTCCATCCATCAAGAAACAAAATCTACCGCCAATAGTATGTATCCCACAAGATGATGGGACCGGTCCTATGAAATCCACTCCCCATACGTCAAAGATCTCTACTTCTTGTATGTTGTTTAGAGGTATCTCATTCCTCCTTGATATGTTTTCTGTTCTTTGACAAGCATCACAAGAAACAACAAACTTTTACACATCTTTGAATAAGTTTGGCCAAAAGAACCCGGACTAAAGTACCTTAGCGCATGTTTTTTGGGAACTAGCATGTCCATGACAAGGCAATGAATGACGATGTCTAATGATGCTCTCCATTTCATCTTCCTCGATACATCTTTTGAACATCGTATCTGGACTTCTCTTGTAGAGAAGAGGCTCATTCCAATAGTAATGTCGCACATCCTTACAGAAGTTCTTCTTTTGCGCGGACGACGATTTTGGAGCTATTTCCTGACATACTAAATAGTTATAAATATCAACAAACCATGATTCGTTACCTTTTGAGATTTGGAGAAGGCAATCCTCTATTTCATAAAACTGCTCATCCGGAAAGGAATCATCTATAGGCATGCCATCCTTCTCAATAGCAATAGGAGGCAACCGACTAAGATGATCCGCCACCGAGTTATCGGATCCTTTCTTATACCGGATCTCTATGTCAAACTCTTGTAGAAGGAGGATCCATCTAATGAGCCATGGTTTTGCATCTTTCTTTGTGAGCAAGTACCAGATTGCTGCATCGTCGGTGTAGACAATGACTTTTCTGTTGTGGCGTAGACCACCGCTAGTAACTTCTTTTCCGTTGTGGCATAGTTCAGTTGAGCCTCAATATAAAGAAAACACTTTGGTGAGATTATTACTCAAACTAATACTAGTAGCATGCTCAACATGTTGTGTTCATTTAAAGAAGGCAAATATGAAGGTAACAAGTACCAAGGTAGCATGGTGTTTGCGTTGAGCTTTTTCATAGCATTTGGCTTTTTGTCAACTAGCATGTATCACATGGTGTTTTCTATTTGCCTACACCATCTAACATAACCAAAGTTTGGTTCACAATCATGGAAACAATCCTTTTGGCCCTAGTTTACACACGCATCATAAGCATCTCAACATTGCAAAATCATCACCGTTTTACTTATCGGTCTCCACTACGATGATTAACCCACATACTAGTCACTTTATTCTTGAATATATATCATGTGCAAAGTGAACAATTTAAATTATCTCTAGTATAGCATCCGACATTCAAAATAAAACCAAAAATGAGATGAATGTTAGCAAGCGTAATCCCTCCTATATGATACTAACATGCCTTTGATTTTCCTACAAATCATAAACACAACAATAGACCAAGACTAACCTTCCATGATTTGGGGATTTTTGCCCAAAAAACCAAGCAATTGGACTATTGACACATGGTAGAAAATCTCAATTTAGAAATAGAAAGAAAAAGTGACATGGTTGCATTCATTTTCATAAAAGAAATCTAGCTAAGACAATATACAAATAAAATACAAATAACGATTATGTATGCAAGAATTGGGAAACGCAGATTCTAGAGATCAAAGTATCCATATGTGGTTTTCGATTCAAGACTCTATAGATTATGGACAGAGAGGGATTGCAAAGGAAATATGTTTCTAAGATGGGATAGCTTACAGTGAGGTTTCACTATCCACTTAATCCCAACCCAAAGGCTCTATATAAATGGTGTTGAGTCCTTTATGGGATAGAGAATCTAAGGGAAATAGCTATACTCTCAAACCAACCTCTCAACCTAAGGGAATCAGGTTAACTCACAAAGGTAAAGGATTGGTACACTCAAACCTTAATAGAGGGTTTTGAGTCCTTTGTGACCTAGAACTCATCATCGTTGGCAACCAAACAAGAGAATCACCGGGTAAGTCTCTTCCTAAGCTTGGATATAGGTTAGGAAGGTTCAACAAGGCTAGGGCTTAAGCAATCTTTAACTTTGGTTTAAGGATAAAACATCAATGGTACGACAGAGTGAAAATCGGTTTGTTCTTCACAAAAATCAATCGATTTCCTCAAGAACAACCCGATCTTTCTTCTCTACAAAGGTAAAACTCAACTCTCAAGGTCCAATCTAAACGCGAGGTTCATTCTATCATCATCTTAACCACAATCTTCAACCAATCACCCTAGAATCGCAAGGGTTTTAGCCAATAACACACATTGTTAGAATCAAGAAATGTATTGAATCAAGAATATCAAGAAGACGTCGGATCTTGAAATAAAAGAAAATAATCCTTAACAAAGGTTCATAATATCCGAAAACTAACTAAAAAGAAAAAATTAACTCCAAACTTGTGCTCACAATAACAAAAGAATAAAAAATTAGAAAAACCTCAAAGAACTTCTTCAATCTTCAATGCCGGATCTTCGAATGCGTTTCTCCTTCTCTTTCCTAGGGTTTCTTCAATAATTCTTGGTGTACTTGGATGATTTTGGATGTGGAGAGATGTCTTTTATTATATGGAAAAGATAGGGTTGCAATTCTTTATCTTTTGAAGACTTCTTGAAGAGATCGGTCGATCAAAGATATAAATAGGTCTATCTAGTAAAAATCGGTCGATTTTCTTTAGAAGATGATCCGATTTTTCGTCTCTGAGCGTGTTATCTTTTAGCTTCGTCTTCTATCTTTATTTATGGTTTCTTTTCATATCGTTTCCTATCTCTTAGACTCCTTCCTGATCCATCATGATGTTAAGTCCGCTATTCATCCATTTCTGCCTCCAAACTCCATCATTTTACCTACAATTCAATAAAAAATTCGTGTAGACCTCTATTCTTGAAATGTATGTGAATATAGACTTAAAGGCACATGAATCCCATCAAATGTATGTAAAACTGAGGTGAAATACTCCCAACATGCATGATTATGATAGCATATAATTCATGCCTTAAAATACCCCATATTTGCCTCTTGATTGTCCCCAAGCAAGGTTTAAATCTAGCATAAAAGATGTCATGGATTATATGATGCTTAAAAAAAACAATTTTTGGATTGTGCTTCAAATTATGGATCCCCCTCAAAGTGATATTTCAAGGCATAGGAATACAATGTATGTATTAATAGAATCATAGCATAAAAAGACAAGAACACTTTATACAAGAGCATATATGAAAGGTATGGTAAAGATGTAGGGATAATCAAGAGAAAACAAGGCTAAACCATAAAAGCCTTAAACATGCGCATAAAGGTCTCAAGGACTTCCAATGTAAGAGGTCAAAGAAACGTGTTAAGGGTGGGAAAGTATAAGATATGTGGTGCAAAATTAAGGAAAGAAGAATAAACTTCACAACTTTAACTTTTTCACAACCACCGAAAATAAGCGACTTAACTTCATAATATATTCAATTCTTTACTTTCACTTGAGAACATGGAAAAAGTTGCTTCATAATATATTCAATTCTTTACTTTCACTTGCCTTAATTATTCCAATATGATGTATAAGAACTTATTAAGCGGTTTTCGACCATTATTTCCCAATCTCATCAAAACATCAAATAATATACAAATCATACATAATTTCAAATAAAGTATCTAAGTCCACATATGCCATAATTTAATCTCAACATACAAGTCATCTTTTGCCAATTCACATACACTTATCATCATTGAGATCATATCCGTTTTTAGAAGCACAAAAATTTTAAAATTTTTCATTTTTTTTGGATATTCGAAAATAGACGAAATGCAATGCAATGTCATAATCAAAACATCTGACAAGAGTTATTACAAACCCGAAACTCAAAGTGCAATGCAAATAAAAGAAACGTGTGATATATGAAAAATATTGCAAGTGCCCCTACCCCATACTTAAATCTCACACTGTCCCCAATGTGAAGAATCAAGTACAAGATGGAGAAAAATACTTACAATGTAAAAATGGTGAGTAAATCACTCCTCTAGTGGTGATGGTGCCGAATGTCGCGGATATCTCGGAGCCTGCGGATCATAGAATGCTCCAAAAGTCTGATAAGATAGATCGTCCCACTGCCCATCATATGTGGAATGTCGCGCCCGAACTTGATCATGGAAACCATGAAACTTGGTCCGGAGATCTCGATAATCGGTGCGAAGACCTTGATAGTCGGTACGGAGACCCTGAAAATCGGTATGCAAACTTGCAATGGTGGACATCAAAGCATGTAGTTGTGAAGAGAACTCTGAATAGTCGCAACTACACCGGCTCTCGCGCCGGGGTGCATGTGAGACCGAATGTCGTGGGGGTCTCATCAGCATCCCCTGCAGTTCAATAAATGCGTCAGTCCTCCCAACTACATGCTCATCCTTCTCATCATCGTCCACTAGAACTCTACTCGGCCCTGCACCATGAGTGTCGGTGTCCATCGCATCTGAATCTCAAAAACCGTATGCATCACTCTCAATCTCGACCGTAGCATCAGTCACTACGATATTATCACCAACAACAACACTATAGCCCTGAGCGGCCTCAAAATCCTCAGCAACCTCATCTGAATCACTGAAATACTCGAAATCTTTCTTCCAATAATATTGGTTCCTAATAGTGTATACCTCCTTCCATACTATCTCCTTCAGAACTCTAAGCCAAGGCATGGCCACATGAGGTGCACCACGCCCTCTCGGAACCAGTATTTGTCTGGAAATAAAACGTTGAATTCCTAAGGGATGAGCTTCTCCAGCTAGAGTACAAGCAGAATAATCCAAGTTCAAAGCTTTTGCCACATGAGTCACAAGACCCCCTATACATACATCTCCTCCGGACTTGTTTGCTATCTTCCCCAAATAATCTACTAATATAGTAGCAGTGTTCGGAATAGTACCTATGGTTATACAATAGAGAATGTACAACTCATCCAATTTAACCTTTTGCGGAGTCTTTGTTCTTGCGAACATTGACTTGCTAAGGATGTGGTGTGCAAGCTTGAAAGAGAGGTTGTACATGCTCTTCTCTTTTGATATTCCGGGTCTCCACCTATCCTTCCATTCTTCTCCAACCGAAATACTTTCCCAAAAGTTACTAGCACTCACACCTCATGGAAAAGTACTTGCAAACAAGGCCGGGAATCCAAAGATATTCCCAAACACAACAATAGGGTATATATATAGTTCTTATTCAAAAGTGGGAATGTCACAATTCTCTCCCTAGGATCATGATTAAAAGAGCTCAAAATTCCAAAGTAATCTCCATACAAGCATCTTCCCTAATCTTCACAAATTCAAACAATCAGTCGATTTTTTTGGGTTGAGTCGATTTTTCGATTGTTGTGACAAATCGATTGATTCTGTAAAGTTTTAGCCCAACAATCACTTCCACAAGCTTCCTCAGATAGATTGAAGACAAAGAAACGACCCTCTCCGAATTTCAAAGAAAATCGACAGATTTTCGGGGTCGATTTTTTTATCGGCCAGATTTTCTTCCCTTTCGTCTACTTACAAAGAAAATCGACCGATTTGTTTTCTAGGGGTCGATTTTTGGACCGATTTTGGCTATGACATGGGGAAAATCGGTTCAATTAAACAATTAATTCTTCTGGATCGACCGATTTTCCTGTAATGGTCGATATCTGTGCTTTTTCTTCCTTCAATCCTTCGTACGTGCAACTTCTTCATTCATTCTTCATCAAGATCTCGATCTTATGTTCTTTATCGTTCTTCCTTGAGATAGTACCTAGTTTCTTCCATCAATGACACAAGGAAAACCTATATTCATCTATTATCACTTGAGAAGAATTGTTCACCCCATACTTCAACTGCACCATGGAGAAAAATATTTTTTATAACAAAAGGTCCTATCCAACGGGATATAAGCTTACCAGGAAACAACCGAAGTCTAGAATTGAAGAGAAAGACGAGATCTCCTTCTTTCAATTCCTTTGGATTGATGTGCTTGTCGTGCCACCTCTTCGTTCTTTCTTTATAGATCCGTGCGTTTTCATAAGCGTTCAAGCGGATGTCTTCTAATTCATTGATGTCCACGAGGATTTTCTCTCCAGCTTCATTCATATCGAAGTTGAGCCATTTGATTGCCCAATATGCTGTAAGAACCTTAGTCTTTCATAACGAAGTTGAGCCATTTGGCTTCTTATATAAGCTTCTTCCTTTTCTTATGGGGAAGGGTTTCCTCGTTCTTCTGCAGGCTTCTCATTCCTCACGCTCTTCTTCTCTTGCTCTTTCTCCTTTGATTTTCTTCTTAGATTTCCTTTGTTTTACAGGAGAGTTGGTTTGAGTTTTGAGCCTTGATGATGAGGTTTGTTGTTGTTGTGCTGTAGAGAAAGCCAACTGAGTGTGTTGTGGATGTTCTCCTCTGTTTGATCCAGCTAAATTGAGTTTTTCCTCTTCCTTCTTCTTTCTTTCTTCTTTTCTTCTTTCCTTTCCCTTAGCTTAGGAATCCACAAGTTTGATCTTGTGTTGGTCTTCCTAGACGTGTATTGATGTATATATATATATATATATGTGGATGGTTGTTGGATGGTGAAGAGGTGACGAAGATCGAGTGGAGGATCGAAGGGAAGTCGGAGATTGCTTTTGCACAGTCAACCGCCCCTGCACCTACCAGAAGCCGCCCTTGTGCTTGGTGTGCCGCCGCCCCTTCATGGAGTGCCGCTGCCCTTGCACCTCCCTAGTGCTTCGCCCCTGCGTCTCCTTGTCATGCAGGTACGTCTTGTCAAGGAGATACCTAGAGCGGTATGAGTCCTTTCATTTCCGAGTATGAGTGGGTTAGAAGCATGCTAGGTATGAGTATGAGAATAAGATGATGATATCACGATATCGATATATGCCGGTTATGGTTTTGATGTTTAGTAGGTTGTTGAGGCTTATAGGTTGGATATGATCCTTATGGATCCCTTGGGTCCAGGTGTGACCCCTTTGATTGATTGAAGATTTGATATGTCTTAATGCCTCGTTATTAGGCAGTGCTATCCTCCGGATTGGAGTTGATCGTGGTTGAGGTTATCTTGAGGCTGAGGTAAGCCCGTAGGACTTACAAAGCTGCACCCTTCTTAGGATCATGATCCATTGTGAGATCCTAGCCTAGTAGCCTCCCGAGTCCCGCGGATCCGGAGCGTTACAAAGTTGGTATCAGAGCCTTAGGTTGACAACAATGGCACTTTCAATTTGCGATAACGGTCAAATAGATAAATTAACAGAACCGAAAGGGGTCTGGCTTTTGAAAAGGATTTTTGTATTGAAAAGAGTACAACTATTTTGCGATTGAGTGTACGGGAAGCCATCACCCTTCTTAAGATCTCGACAATATATATATATATATATATATATATATATATATATATATATATATATATATATATATATATATATATATATATATTACATGTTGTTGTGCATGCATGCTGACCATAAGTATTATATATATATCTATACATATGGCATATATATAGCCTTATAAGATTAGGTGTGTATATCCCGCAGATGGCTCAAACTAGAGCGACATTTGAAGTACGACGAGGTAGGGGTAGACCTCCTCTTCCTCCAGTAGTGTTAGGTCAGAGGCAAGTCCCCACAGCTGATCTGCCTATAACGGAGGATAGTTCTGAATAGACCGACTACGTCTCTATGAGTGGACACAAATGCCTATAATATATACGTCAAGTAGAAGAGGATGCCAAGGCGGGTAGACCTACACCGGATTTACCAACATTTGAGGGACCAACCGAGGCTTCCGGATCAAAGAAGAAACAAAGGACCGAACTAGTGAGTGATGAAGCAAAGACTTCAGGAATTGGACAGAGTCTGATATATGGATAATTGAGTGTTCCCTTGTTCACATGGACTTCTCGTGGAGTTATATACTGTTAGAACTGTGGAGTGCCTGGACACAAACGATCGGAGTGTAAGAGATCTTTATTGACGTGCTTTACATGTGGTAAAGTAGGACATCAATCGATATTTTACCGACGAAACAAGACACCGCGTCAGCAAGTTACCTCCCATGTTAAGGTTGCTAAAGGTGAATGCAAAAGACAGAGTTACCCTTTGGCCACACAGGTTGCGAAGACAGGACAATTGTGTTTCAACTGTGGTGATCCCGGAAATTTACATCCTAAGTGTCCAGTGGCATCGATAGCTTGCTTTACATGTGGAGGACAAGGTCATTTGGCTCCCTTTCGCTGGCAAGGCAATGTTTCTTCTCAGCAAGACTCTTCTCGTGCTAGTACAGATGAAGTTGAGGCAAAGACTATGGGGATGACCTCAGAGATAACTGAGGAGCATAGGTTCGAGTTTTGAGTGGTGATATGCAATGAAGTTGTCGATGTTAGCTGTTACAGGTACTATCCTGATTAATGGTTTACTTGTTAGAGTTTTGTTTGATACGGGTACCACACACTCATTTATTTTTGATGCATGCATTGAGCGTTTGGGTTTAGTTACGATAGAAGGATACCCTTTATTATAGGGTTACCTGATGGTAGTAAAGTCAAAGGTACCTGCGAGATACGTGACTGTTCTATTTGTTTAGGGACTCGTGTGTTACTTGTATACTTTTTTGTCATGCCATTGGTGCATGAGGAAGTCATTTTGGGTATGGATTGGATGGATAGACATCGTGCTGTACTAGATGTAGGTAGGAGGACTGTGATGATCTCTACCGAGTTAGGTCAGATAGAGGTTTTCCGAGGTTGGGACCTTGGAAAGACGGGTATAGTTATTAGCGTAGTACGTGCAGCGAGATTGATCACACAAGGTTGCAAGGCCTTCTAGTGTTATGCCATGAAGGAGGGTGAGAGTCCAGTGTTTAGGACATTCCTGTGGTCAGCGAGTTTACAAATGTGTTTGCTAAGCCATCAAATCTACCGCCTAAAAGGAGTATGGACTTCGATAGAGAGTTAGAGCCTGACACGAGACCGATCTCGAAGGCCCCATACTGTATGAGGCATATCAAGATGTTAGAGCCGAGGATACAACTCGAGGAGTTGGCTGAGAAGAGCTTTATCCGGCCTAGCGTATCCTCATGGGGAGCACCTGTCCTTTTTGTGCGGAAAAAGGACGGATCGTTGAGGTTGTGCATCGACTACAAAGAGTTGAACAAGGTGACCATCAAGAACAAGTATCCATTGCCTCGCATCGATGACTTGTTAGATCAGCTTCGGGGAGAGAATGTGTTCTCCAGGATCGACTTGCGCTCGGGATATCACCAGTTGAGGATGAGAGAGCAGAATATGCATAAGACGACATTTCGGGCTCGGTATGGCCACTACGAGTTTATATTGATGCCATTCGGGCTCACGAATGCGCCCTCCGTCTTTATGGAGTTGATGAATAGTATATTCATCGACTTCCTGGATTAGTTTGTGGTAGTCCTCATAGACGATATCCTGGTGTACTCTCGTAGCAGAGAGGAACATGCAGGACATCCTGAGGACGGTTTTGTGAGTTTTACGAGATAGGTTATTGTATGCCAAGTTCTCTAAGTGCGAGTTCTAGATGCCGGAGGTAGCATTTTTGGGTCATGTTGTCTCCACCGAAGGGATCAAGGTTGATCCGGCGAAGATTGATTCTCAAGCAGCATGGACGACACCGACGAACGTCAAGGAATTGCGCAACTTCCTTGGCTTAGCCGGTTATTACCGACGGTTCGTGGAGAGATTCTTTGTGATTACCCGTCCACTTACCAACCTGTTGAGGAAGACTACCCGGTTTGTATAGTCCGAGCCGTGTCCTCTGAGTTTTGAGGAGCTGAAGAGAAGTCTAACTTCAGCTCCCATCTTAGCGCAACCGGAAGGCACATAGGACTTTGTAGTCTACATTGGCGCATCCAAGCTAGGCTTGGGATGCGTACTATTACAGCGTGGTAGAGTGATTGCATATGCGTCTAGATAGGTGAAGACGTATGAGGAAAGCTACCCGACTCATGATCTGGAGTTGGCAGTGGTAGTTCATGCATTGAAGATCTAGAGACATCACTTTTATGGCGCTACATGCCATATATTTACTGACCATAAGAGTCTGAAGTATATTTTTACGCAACGGGAATTGAATAATCACCAACGTAGATGGCTTGAGTTGATCAAGGATTTTGACCTTGAGATTCTATACCATCTAGGGAAGGCAAATGTTGTTGCCGATGCCCTTAGCAGTACGACGCCTCGAGAGAAGGAGATTGCGAGATTGACAGTTCAACCATACCTACAGAGAGATCTAGCGTGGCTAGAGATGGAAATCTAGTTTCCTGATGAGGATGTCTACCTAAGTACTTTAAAGGTTCTACCTAATCTGTTTGGTGAGATCCAACAGAAGTAGGGGACCTGCCCGACGCTAATGAGGATACGAGATAGGATGTCTCGTGCAGAGGACCCACAGTTCTCCATAGGAGCAGATGGAGTGATGAGATGCCGCGACCGCGTCTGTGTACCTGCTGATGTAGAGTTGAGACAGAGGATTTTATAGGAGGCTCACTCCACACCTTACTCAATGCACCCAAGTGTGAGTAAGATGTATCAGGATGTGAGACGTTCATATTAGTAGGGAGGGATGAAGCCTGATATGGCCAGATTTGTTGTTCAATGCATGATCTATCAGCAGGTCAAGATAGAGCATTGCAGACCAAGGGGATAGCTCCATCCACTACTAGTACCGCAGTGGAAGTGGGAGGATATCTCCATGGATTTTGTGACAGGATTGAGGCGGAGCAAGAGTTTTGATGCTATTTGGGATGTGGTTGACACATTGACGAAGACTGCACATTTCCTTCCTATTAGGGAAACGTGGCCAATGAGTAGATTAAATGAGGAGTTCACTAGATAGATAGTGAGAATCCATGGTGTACCGATGACGATCGTCTCAAATCGAGATGGACAATTCACCTCGAGGTTTTGGCAGCAGATTCAGACTGTCTTGGGGACGAATTTACACTTCATGATTGTGTTTCATCCTCAGACATATGGTCAGTCAGAGAGGAACATTCAGACGTTGGAGGATATGTTGCGAGCTTGTGTGTTAGGACAGGGACAGGGTTGGTCAGATCACCTCCCATTCGTTGAGTTCTCATACAACAACAGCTGACATGCATCTGTAAGAGCCTTAGTTGTAGAGGTGCTGAGTGCGCAGGGGTTAGCCTAAACCGCCCCTACGTGTGGCAGAGGCCGCCCCTACGGCTTGCCTCATCCGTCCCTGCGGCCACCATCATCCGCCCCTGCGGTTTATGGTGTGTTGTTCGCTCCAAGAGGTGTGTGCAAGATTTAATATTTATACCAAGAATAATTGTAAATAGCGAACCCGCAGTGTACGGATCGGTTGTAATAAAAGCAAGAGTTTCAGGGTCGAACAAAGGGACTATAGTGAAACAAAGATCGGTAATTCAAGTTGTCAATAAAACACAAGAAACAAAGCAAAGCTATCAAAGATGATATAATAACCAGATAAAGAAAATACGGATTTTAGAGATTAAAGCATCCATTTGTGGTTCCGACTCAAGATCTCAAAAGATACCGTGGACAAAGCTGAAGTTTGCAAAGAGAAGGTGTTTCTAAGGTGGGAATAGATCACCGGGTAAGTCTCACTACTCACTATCCCAAACCAAAGATCCTCTTACCGGGTAAGTCTCATGGTACTAAGGAAAGGAACTATAATCTCAAACCAACACACCACCCAAGGGAATAGAATCAACCTTTAACGGGTAAGTCTCAGACTAACTCTCAAAGATGGGATGAAGGCACAATCAAACCCCAATAAATGATAAACCTTTATTACCTAACATTCATGATCTTGGGTATACAAACAAAGGAATTAGCGGGTAAGTCTCATCCTAGGATTGCGTTGAACCAGAAAAGGTATAATAAGGATAGGATTTGGCAAACAGAAACCTCAACTCAGATAAGGATCAGAAAAGGGCTCGCCTCGCTCAGTTCATGTACCATCTCGGTCGAGATGTTCCACGACTGACCGAGGTGTTCGTCGTTTAAGGTAAAGGCTCGAGATTTCAGGGTCCACTGAGGTAAAGGCTCATTCTTTCATCGTCTTTCTTACAACTTTCAGCCAATCACCCTATAATCGCATAAAGAACTTAGCCAACAATCATCACGATAACAATAATCAAATATGTGAGAAAGGAAGCAATATTCAAACAAGAAAACTTCAACACAAAGGTCTCAATAACTGAATCAATCAAACAAACAAGCAATCAGCGTTCCTCAATCACAAATCAGAAAAGACAACAAACCAAACCAAACTAAGAAAATCTTACAACTTCCTATAAACTTCCTTCAAACTAGCTTCCTTCCTTCCTTGATCTTCAACCTTCCAAACTTCCTTCAAAACTTCCTTTAGCATCCGGAATAAGAGATTCGGTGATCCGAAGATGGCTGAATTTCAGAAAATCAGCCTCTTTATATAGGAGAATTACCTTCCTAAGATAAGATATCTTAAAAATATAATTTCCTTCTTTAAAATATCTTCATATCTTCCAAAATATATCAGCAAAAAAGATATGCTTCCTTCTTGAAATCAATCCTAAAATATGTAATATTCACTTTCCAAAATAGAAGATCTCACCCAAAGATAAAGATCTCATGTCCCGTCATCACTTCGCCTTGGTTCAGACGATCCTGAAGATCACCTTGGTCGAGGTGGCATTGTAGCCAACCGAGGTGAGTCTCAGCTGAGTGTAAAACTCTCTAATCTGGTCCAAAATCAATCTTCCATCTCATTTCCATGCATTTGGAGCTTCTCTTATAGCTACTCAATGCTTCAGAATGTAGTTCCAATGAATCCTTACCTTCCTTAGCTCTATTCCGTTCCAAAACGTGCCATTTTCCCTACAATCACAATAAAACTAGGTGTAGACCTCGATTCTCGCAAAGGTAGACAAAAATACATAATGATCAAAGAATACACATCCATACATGCAGATTTATGAAGATAAAACGTCCAAATCAATCCCAAAATATAGACTATAATACATGCTATCAAAATACCCCATACTTGTCCCTTACTTGTCTCTAAGCAAGATCCAAATCTTAGATACAAGATAGAATGGATTATAAGTCATAAAAAAGATCAATGAAAAACATTTCAAAACCTTTTGGTGATGTGCTCCACTCATAGATCACCCTAAGAGAATGCTTCATTGCAAATGAAATCAAGACATGATCAAAACATTTTATAAATATAAGAAAGTTGTTCATCTTTTCATAAAATCATAGAATGCATAATAAATCATATTTATTGAAATCAATCATGTATAATCCAGTTTAAACCACCAAGTCAATCAACATGCTCGAGGTCTCAAGGGCTTCCAAAAGAGGTCAAGAAACGTGTTAGGGTGGGATGTATATAGGGTAATGTGGTGCTAGAATCCGGGAATAGGATCTTACTTCACTTTCTTTGAATCACAACATCTTCCACCAATAAGCTTTGCTTATTTTCACTTTACTTTACTTTTTGAGAATATGGACAGAGGTGCACAATAACCGAAGCCTAGGAGATCAGCAATCATCAATTTCGCGAGATGCCTCAAACCCTTGATGCACATACCATGACCCGTTAGGACTATCGATCAATCCGACTTCGGCAAGACACAAACACCCGGCTATATGAATGGTGCCGAGTTACTCATCATCAAGATCAACGTACCCAAACCTAATTGTTTATTTCTAACACTTTCAACCAAGATCTCAAATTCACTTTCACTTGCTTTTTGTCACTTGCATCCAAATTTCCGGATAGGTAAAGGGAGGAAAATATGTATATGAGGGGATAAAGCATGGTCATGAAGAAGAAGAAGAAGACAATGAAATGCCTCAGTCATCCCAGAAAGAATGTGATAGAACTCATAACGTGGTGTCAACCTTCAAATCCAACATAATTTTGATAAAAACAAAGCATTTTGCAACTTAAACATATCATAAAACCTTTTGAGCATATAAAGATTTCAAAAACAATCTGTACACAAAATCTTCATCGAGGTCATATCCAGAAAAGAAGCACAAAACGTTTTGAAAATCTTTCAGTTAAAAGCCCATCTCGGTCGAGGTGTTCTGTCGTCATTCGAGGTGTTCAACCTCGTTCGGTCAAGAACGTCTCGGTCGAGCCATAATTTTTTTTTCAAACTGGTTTTCGACGTTTTTCTCAAACAGAAACCTCTAGGTATACATGTAATGGCAGATAAACATATAGAGCAGAATAAGACAATACTATCCGGCAAGAGAGTCATACAAGCCATACACATAAGTCACATAATGCATCCAAATACCCCATACTTGGGACACATTGTCCCAATGGGTCAAATATAAGTCTGAAAGTCAAAATACTCACCAACGTAGCTGAACTGGATAATAAATAAAAGAAATCCATGAAGCTCTAGTCCTCGTCACCTGGCGGTGGTGGATGTGGAATATAAAGATGTTGGGAAGGATCGAGTAGATAGCCCATAACGTGCTGATACTACAGCTCCATCATCCGTCTAGTGAAGTGTTGGCTCTCATACATCCGATGCATCCATCCCACAATATATCTGTGCTCATTAGCGAAACGCTGGGTGATGTCAACTGTCATAGCTGTGTAGGAGTCAATCATCTGCGCTGTAATCTCATCAATCCGTCGGTGGGCCTCGGGATCTCTACGGCGGTGTGATCTACGCTGAGGTGGAGATGGTGGTGGTGCTGCTCTCTCATCCTCCGTGGCCTCGTCGTCAAGGTCAACGTTGGGAATACTGGGCCCGCCGGTGTCAGTACCAGTCTCTATAGAGGCTCCTCCTCCATACCTCTCATCATCATCCTCCTCAACTGCATCTCTAGCATCCTGTACATAAGGAAACCATGCAGCAGACCAATAATGGCGATCAAAGACAGAAAACTGAGATGACCACATAATGCCCAGTGGAGATGTCGTCTCCCATGGCATGGCAACGTAAGGTGTGCCAAGGCCACGAGGAACAATAATATGGCGAGTGATCATCTCCTGCAATCCCAGCGGCTTCGGAGCCGCGACAAGTGTACATCCTGATAAGTCTAAACCCATGGAAGTGGAGATGTGGGTCACAAGCCCACCACAACAGATATCGCCCTTCGACTTCCCCTTTATCTTGTGCAAGTCATCTGCCAACATGGCAGCAAAGGCTGTAATGCCTCCTGTCACCATACAAAATAAACTCAAAAGCTCCCCCTGTTGGACCTTTCGGGGCGTCTTAGTATGCGCTAGAAGTGTCTCACTGAATATTGATAGCATGTATTATAGTCTATATTTTGGGATTGGTTTAGACGTTTTATCTTCAAAAATCTGCATGTATGGATGTCTATTCTTTAATTATATTGTTGTTTTGTCTACCTTTGCGGGAATCGAGGTCTACACCTAGTTTCGTTGTAATTATAGGGAAAATGGAACGTTTTGAACCAAAATGGAGCTAAGGAGTCATTGGAGCTACATTCTGGAGCATTGAAGAGTTATAAGAAGATCTCAGGAAGCATGAAAATGATTTAGAGAATTGATTTTGGACAAGATTCGGGATGATTTACTCTCAGCTGAGACTCACCTCGGTCAACTACAGTACCACCTCGACCGAGGTGATCTTGAGGAGCGTCTAGACCAAGGCGAACTGATGACAGGACATGAGATCTTTATTTTGGATGAGATCTTCTATTTTTGGACAATGAATTTCACACAATTTTGGCTGGATTGAGGAAGGAAGATAATATTTTTCGCTGATATATTTTGGAAGATATGGATATATTTTCTAGGAAATTATCTTTTTAAGATATCTTATCTTTGGAAGATAATTATCCTATATAAAGGGTTGGATTTTCTACACTTCAACCATCATCGGATCAAGGATTTTCTGGAGGATTTTCTGAAGAGTTTGAAGGAAGTTTGAAGGAAGTTTTGAAGGAATTTTTGAAGGTTGAAGTAGAAGGAAGGAATAAATCAAGTTGAAGTTGGTTTTGAAGGAGTTTGTAAGATCTTCTTAGTTTGGCTTTTGGTTTTGTTGTCTTTTCTGATTTGTGATTGAGGAACGCTAATTGTTTTTTTGATTCATTCAGTTATTGAGACCTTGTGTTAAGGTTTTCTTGTTTGAATATTGATTCCTTTCTTAAATATTTGATTATTGTTATCATGATGATTGTTGACCAAGTTCTTTATGCGATTCTAGGGTGATTGGCTGAAAGTTGTGGGAAAGACGATGATTGAATGATCTTAACCCCAACAAGATCCTCAAAGCTCGAGCCTTTACCTTAACCGACGAACAGCTCGGTCTGTCATTGAACATCTCGACCGGGATGGAATTTAACTGAGCGAGGTGAACCTTTCCTGAACGTTATTTGAGTTGAGAGTTTCTGTTTGCCAAATCCTATCCTTGTTATACCTTTCTTGGTTCAACGCAAGCTTAGGATAAGACTTTCCCTGTGATTACTTTGTTTGTTTACCCAAGATCATGAGTGTAGGTAATAAAGGCTTATCCTTTATTGGGGTTTGAGTGTGCCTTCATCCCATCTTTGAGAGTTAGCCTGAGACTTACTTGGTAAAGGTTGATTCTACTCCCTTGGGTGGTGTGTTGGTTTGAGATTATAGTTCCTTTCCTTAGTACCTTGAGAATTACGCGGTAAAAGGAGCTTGGGTTTGGGATAGTGAGTAGTGAGACTTACCCGGTAATCTATTCCCACCTTAGAAATAGCTTCCCTTTGCAAACCTCAACTTTGTCCACTTTATCCTTTGAGATTTTGAGTCGGAACCACAACTGGATGCTTTAACCTCTAGAATCCGCATTCCCTTTATCTTACTTTTATATCATCTTTGATTGCTTTAATTTGCTGCTAGTAGTTATTTGACAACCTGATACCGTACTTAGTTTCACCATGGTCCTTGTGATCGACCCTTGAAATTCTTGCTTTTATTAGAATTGATCCATATACTGGGGGTTCGCATATTGTTCAAGCATACTTCTTGGGTTATAAATATTAAAGCTTGCACACACCTTTTGGAGTGAACAAGTTTTTGGCGCCGTTGCCGGGGACTTGGTCTAGCCCAAGTTCGGTTTCGGTTGTTTTTCGGGGCTATTGCCCTTGTTGCTATTGACTACTCTACTTGAGTGCTTTTGCAGGATCTTTCCTTAGGTTTATGCGAAGAAATTGTGCTGGAAAGGAAATCGTTCCCTACGATCCTGAACCAGAAAAGATCTACAAGAGAAGATTGAAAGAAGCTAAGATGGTCAATCAAGATAATCGCGATCTTGAAGCCGAATTAAAGGAGGCATTGGAACAGCTACGCCTCAGTAAGGAAGAACTGCAACGAGAGAAAGATGAGACTCGCGCAAGAACGGAAGGAATTGAAGTAGATATGGCCGCTCTAAGGGCCCAATTATTGCCTCGACCGATCCCAGATCCTCGACCGAGGCAAGACCCAATTCCAGTCGCCCCGGCCGAGATACACTTACCACCTCGGATGCCAGTCCGAGATGTTCTTTTTGCTAGAGTTCCACGAACCCTATGACAGAGGATGGACCCCAATCAGCAAGTCAGGCGTCCAGGAGTCAACCTAGGTGATCCAGCTGAGAATGATTATGAACTTCGACCGCAAGTTCTAACCATGATTCGACAATGTCAATTTGGAGGTTTGGAGAGAGAGTCTCCGCATCAGCACTTGCAAAATTATGAGATTCTGATGGAGACTTTGAGACCTTCAAGGGTGGAGAATAACAACTACAAGTTGAAGCTTTTCTATTTTTTCTTTGAAAGACAAGGTGCTTGCTTGGTATCAAGCTCTTCCGACTGGAAAAATCAACACTTGAGAAGAGATGACAACGGAGTTTCTTACTAAGTTCTTTCCCCCTTCTAAGACCACTAAATTGATAGGAAAGATCAATGCTTTTATTATGAAGGACAAGGAAAGCTTGTCCAAGTCTT
Source organism: Fagopyrum homotropicum (assembly GCA_033239125.1). Lineage (NCBI taxonomy): Eukaryota > Viridiplantae > Streptophyta > Magnoliopsida > Caryophyllales > Polygonaceae > Fagopyrum > Fagopyrum homotropicum. Next base: position 68,165,536 of record BSWB01000003.1, read on the forward strand.
GGGAGAGGTTCAAGGATCTTTTGTTGGATTGCCCACATCATGGGATTCCAAAGATCGAGTTGCTGGAAATATACTTCAAGGGTTTGGATGGAGATACTCAATTCAAGCTCCAATTACTCTTCGCCGGCACCTTCATGGATATGCAAATAGATGAAGCTTGGGATTTCATTGAAAAGCAAGATTTACACATGGAGAAGTACTCCCATCAAAGAACTGAAGATGGAGCAAGGAGAGTTAGCTTTCAAGACACATCATCAAATGGAGCTGCCCTCACCTCACTTAGCAATGAAATAAAAGCTTTGAAGGAGCTTTTAGTAGCTCAAATGAAGAAGGAGCAAGACGGTGGCTACCAAGGAAGAAACAACTATCAAGGGCCGCGGAACAACAACAACAACAACAACATCAGAAACTCCAACAACAACAATTGGAGATCTAATCAACAAAATTTCGGTAACCCTTATTCTCATGCTAATAATGCTCTTAATGCCCCCTCTTCTTCTTCTACTCCATTGAGAAGCCAGGAGCCTGCATCAAGCTCGTCCAAGCCACCAAAGAAAGATGTTGTGCTAGAGGCAATATTGATCAAGATCAACGCTATGGAGACATCGGTGAATTCATTTTCGAAGGCACAAAATGCCTTAGAGAAACAATTTTTCAACAAGGCGAATGAAGCGCCAAGAGATCCAGGGAAGCTCCCAGCAAGGACAGAGAGCAACCCTAAAGGACAACTCATGGAAATTACAACACGCAGTGGATTGAAGACTGCAGATCCAGTACCTTGGTCGAGCCACGACCAGATGATCACCTCGGTCGAGGTGCCAACCGAGATGGAGCCCCAGAAAGCAAAAGGTAAATCTGAAGTTTATGTTCCACCTCCTACTTATAAACCACCACTTCCATTCCCTCAGTCAAGGGAGAGGACACATCTAGACAAGCACTTTGGTAAGTTTCTAGACCTTATGAATAAACTACATATTAACATCCCTTTCCTTGAATCCATTCTAGGGATGTCCGCCTATGGGAAGTTTCTGAAAGAGATTCTATCAAGGAAGACGAAGCTGGAATATTTTGGTGAAGTAAGGATGACATCTAGGTCTTCGGAGCTCATTCAAATCATAAAAGAGAAGATTCCACCTAAATTGAGGGATCCCGGTTCATTTTGCATTCCCATTCAAGTTGGGGATGTAACCTATGATGCATTATGAGATCTAGGAGCCAGCGTGAGCATCATCCCGCTGGAGCTTTGTGAGAAAGTCGGACTTGGAGAACCCAAGCAGGTGAAGATGACGCTATACATGGCACATCGCTCTATTACCCGTCCTGTGGGTATTTTGGAGGACGTTCCCATCAAGTAGGTAATTTCTACATACCTATAGACTTTATTGTACTTGACATTCCCGCAAATTATCCCATTCCTATCATTCTCGAGAGACCATTTCTAGAAACTTCGGGTTGCAACGTGGATTGTAAGAACGCCAAGTTGAAATTCAACATTGGTGGCGATCATGTGGAGTTTGCATTTCTTGCTGCAATGAAGGCAGAGTTGCTGGAGGAAGACATCTTCAACATCCATGATGAAGAAGAATCTCGAGAATTGGTGAGCTCTATCCTGATTAACGATACTCTTGAAAGAGTTCTTAGTTTTAGTTTAATGGAGGAAGGTATAGATGCCTCTTGTAATGCAGATATACGAAGCTTAAAGGCATTGGAAGCAGATCCAGGAGCTAGATTTGATAGACTCATTCAAGAGAAGAAAAGCACGTTAGGTTTCGGTCCTAGTTCCAGTACCTCGACTGAGGCACTTCCTGGACCAAGCAAGGTGTTGTTATCTGAAGAACATTTCGGTCACCCACCTCGGACACCGACCGAAATAGCAAGCAAGATGATGTCAACTGAGACTTCTGAAAGTTTAGTTCTTCGATCTAAGTCCACTTCACTGGAAGGAGAAGGCACATATCCACCTCAGAAAGCACCTCCAATCGTAGAGCTTAAACCGCTTCCGAATCACTTGAGGTATGCTTTCCTTGGTCCAGATTCTACTTATCCCGTTATCGTTAGTGCTTCCCTTTCTGAAACTGAATTATCTAAACTGATGCATGTTCTTAGGAAACATCGAAAGGCTTTTGGTTATACTATATATGATCTTGTTGGCATTAAGCCTTCTTTTTGCATGCATAAGATACTAATGGAGGACGATAATAAGACTTCACGGGAACCTCAAAGACGGTTAAATCTGATCATGAAAGAGGTTGTGAAGAAAGAAATTCTTAAGATGTTGGATGCAGGTATCATATTTCCCATATCGGATAACAAGTGGGTCAGCCCGGTACATGTAGTTCCGAAAAATGGAGGGATGACCGTTGTGATGAATAAGAATAACGAGTTGATTCCAACTAGGACCATTACGGGCTGGAGGATATGCATTGATTGTCGGAAGCTGAACGTGGCCACTCGGAAGGACCATTTCCCGCTTCCCTTCATCGACTAAATGCTTGAACGGTTACCTCAACACTCTCATTTTTGCTATTTAGATCGGTATAGTGGCTTCTTTCAGATTCCTATCCATCCGGTTGATCAAGAGAAGACAACTTTCACTTGTCCATGGGGGACATTCGCTTATAGGAGGATGCCATTCGGATTATGTAATGTACCTACTGCCTTTCAGCATTGTATGATGGCTACCTTTTCCGAGTAAGTTGAGGAGATCATGGAGGTATTCATGGATGACTTTTCGGTATATGGTTCCTCTTTTGATAACTGTTTGGCTAACCTTTCTCTAGTGCTACAATGTTGTGAAGACACTAATCTAGTTTTGAATTGGGAGAAGTGTCACTTTATGGTTAGCAAAGGAATTGTTCTAGGACACCTCGTTTCCAACCGAGGTATTGAGGTCGATCGAGCTAAGATGGAGACTATTGAGAAACTCCCCCCCACTTGTTCTGTTAAGGGTGTGCGGAGTTTTCTCAGGCATGAAGGTTTTTACAGAAGGTTCATCAAGGATTTCTCCAAAATCTCTAAACCACTCACTAATCTCTTGAACAAGGATGTTGTTTTTGAGTTTTTGTAGGAATGCCTTGATAGTTTTTATAGGATAAAGGAACCGTTGATTACCGCTCCCATCATTCAACCTCCCGATTGGACCTTCCCCTTTGAGATCATGTGTGACGCTAGTGATGTGGCCGTAGGAGCGGTACTTGGACAAAAGAAGGATGGACGGACCAACGCCATTTACTATGCTAGTAAAACGCTAGACGAAGCTCAACTGAACTACGCCACCACCGAAAAAGAGCTATTGGTAGTTGTTTATGCTTTTGAGAAATTTCAGTCTTATTTAGTGGGAGCGAAAGTTATTGTTTACATTGACCATGCATCTATTCGTTACTTGCTTGCTAAGAAGGATGCAAAGCCGCGCCTCATTCGTTGGATTCTCTTGCTTCAAGAGTTTGACCTAGAGATTCGCGATAAGAAGGGATCCGAGAATTCTGTTGCAGATCACCTCAGCCGGCTACCTCCCTTCTCACTCAAGAAGGATGACCTACCCATAGATGATTCGTTTCCGATGAGCACTTATATTTGTTGGAACATTGGATAGAATCCTTTGTTTTACCCCATGATGAAGATGAAGTATGGGTGAGGACACCTTCCATCATGTTTGAGGATGGCATACGATCCATCTAGCAACCTTAAATCAAGCGCTTCTTGGGAGGCAACCCAAGGTTTTGCTTTCTTTTCCTTTTTCTAGCTTAGTTTTAGATAGTTTGCTTCCCTTTGTTTTTGCGTCCTCTAGACAGGAACCAGGTACTTTCTAAGGAAGGATTACAACTCAGGAGCTACACTGGAAGGACACAAGTTCAAGAAATTGAGAAGGCGGAGCTCAACTGAGACAGATCTCGGTTGCTGTCACAGCACCTCGACCGAGATGCTCTTCATCAACCAAGGCGATTATGTCTGACATCCACCACCGCCAGCTGACGAGGATTAGAGCTTCATGGATTTCTATTATTTATTATGCAGTTCAGCTAGGTTCGGTGAGTTTTCTGATTCCTTAGACTTATATTTGACCCATTGGGACAATGTGTCCCAAGTACGAGGTATTTAGAAGTATTTTACTTGACTTATGTGTGTATGGTTTGTATGACTCCAGGATATTATGATCTTATTCTGCATTACTTGGCTCTATGTGTTTATCTGTTATTACAAGCATACATACAGGTTTTTGTTTGAGAAAAGCGTCGAAAACTGGTTTGAAATTTTTTTTATGACCTCGACCGTGATGTTCATGGCCGATCGATGATGAACACCTCGGATGACGCCAGGACACCTCGATCGAGATGGTTCTTAACTAAAAGGTTTTTCGACACGTTTTGTGCTTTTTCTCTAGATATGACCTCGATGATGGTTCTGTTTGCAGATTGGTTTTGAAATCTTTATATGTTCGAAAGATTTTGTGATATGTTTAAGTTGCAAAATGCTTTGTTTGAAATTCTAGCATGTTTAAAACTTTGTCTTTATCAAAATTATATTGGATTTGAAGGTTGACACCACGATATGAGTTCTCTCACATTCTTCCTGGGACGACTAAGGCAATTCATTCTCTTCTCTTCTTCTTCTTCTTGTCCATGCTTTATCTCGTCATATACATATTTGCCTCCCTTTACCTATCCGGGAATTTGGAAGCAAGTGGAGAAACCAAGTTAAAGTGAAGTTGAGATGTTGGGTGAAAGTGTCAGAAAGAAACAATTAGGTTTGGGCAAGTCAATCATTATGATGAGTAACTCGGCACCATTCACATAGCCGGGTGTTTTTGTCTTGCCAAAGTCGGATTGAGCGATATTCCTAACGGGTCATGGTATGTGCATCAAGGGTTTGAGGCATCTCGAGAAATTGATGATTGCTGATCTCCTAGGCTTCGGTTATTGTGCACCTCTGTCCATGCATCCCAAAAAGTAAAGTAAAATAAGCAAAGCTTATTGGTGGAAGATGTTGTGATTCAAAGAAAGTGAAGTAAGATCCTATTCCCGGATTCTAGCACCACATACCCTATATACATCCCACCCTGACACATTTCTTGACCTCTTTTGGAAGCCCTTGAGACCTCGAGCTTGTTGATTGACTTGGTGGTTTAAATTGGATTATACATGATTGATTTCGATAAATATGATTTATTATACATTCTATGATTTTATGCAACGATGAACAACTTTCTTATATTTATAAAATGCTTTGATCATGTCTTGATTTTATTTGCCATAAAGCATTCTCGTAGGGTGATCTATGAGTGAAGCACACCACCAAAAGGTTTTGAAATGTTTTTCATTGATCTTTCTCACTTATAATCCATTCTATCATGTATCTAAAATTTGGAACTTGCTTGGGGACAAGCAAGAGACAAGTATGGGGTATTTTGATAGCATGTATTATAGTCTATATTTTGGGATTGGTTTAGATGTTTTATCTTCATAAATCTGCATGTATGGATGCATATTCTTTGATTATATTTTGTTTAGTGTACCTTTGCGAGAATCGAGGTCTACACCTAGTTTCGTTGTAATTATAGGGAAAATGGAACGTTTTGGCCCAAAATGGAGCTAAGGAAGCTAAGGAGTCATTGGAGCTACATTTTGGAGCATTAAAGAGCTATAAGAAGATCTCAGGAAGCATGGAAATGATTAAGAGGATTGATTTTGGACAAGATTTGAGATGATTTACTCTCAGCAGAGACTCACCTCGGTTAGCTACAATACCACCTCGAAAGAGGTGATCTTGTGGAGCGTTTGGACTGAGGTGAACTGATGACGGGACATGAGATCTTTATTTTTGGCTGAGATCTTCTCTTTTTGGAAAGTGAATATCACATATTTTTGCCTGGATTTCTGGAAGGAAGATAATATTTTTGGCTGATATATTTTGGAAGATATGGATATATTTTCTAGGAAATTATCTTTTTAAGACATCTTATGTTTGGAAGATAATTCTCCTATATAAAGGGTTGAATTTTCTACAATTCAACCATCTTCGGATCAAGGATTTTCTGGAGGATTTTCTGAAGAGTTTGAAGGAAGTTAAAAGGAAGTTTTGAAGGAAGTTTTGAAGGTTGAATTTGAAGGAAGGAAAGAATCAAGTTGAAGTTGGGTTTGAAGAAGTTTGTAAGATCTTCTTAGTTTGGCTTTCTTGTCTTTTCTGATTAGTGATTGAGGAACGCTAATTGTTTGTTTGATTCATTCAGTTATTGAGACCTTTGTGTTAATGTTTTCTTGTTTGAATATTGCTTCATTTCTTATATATTTGATTATTGTTATCATGATGATTGTTGGCTTAGTTCTTTATGCGATTCTAGGGTGATTGGCTGAAAGTTGTGGGAAAGACGATGATAGAATGATCTTAACCCCAACAGAACCCTGAAAACTCGAGCCTTTACCTTAACCGACGAACACCTCGGTCAGTCATTGAACATCTCGGCCGGGATGGAATTTAACTTAGCGAGGTGAACCTTTTCTGAACCTTATCCGATTTAAGAGTTTATGTTTTCCAAATCCTATCCTTGTTATACCTTTCCTGGTTCAACGCAAGCCTAGAATGAGACTTACCCGGTGATTCCTTTGTTTGTTTACCCAAGACCGTGAGTGTAGGTAATAAAGGTTTATCCTTTATTGGGGTTTGAGTGTGTCTTCATCCCATCTTTGAGAGTTAGCCTGAGACTTACCCGGTAAAGGTTGATTCTATTCCCTTGGGTGGTGTGTTGGTTTGAGATTATAGTTCCTTTCCTTGGTACCTTGAGACTTATCCGGTAAAAGGAGCTTTGGTTTGGGTTAGTGAGTAGTGAGACTTACCCGGTAGTCTATTCCCACCTTAGAAACACCTTCCCTTTGCAAACCTCAGCTTTGCCCACATTATCCTTTGAGATCTTGAGTCGGAGCCAAAACTGGATGCTTTAATCTCTAGAATTCGCATTCCCTTTATCTGAATTTTATATCATCTTTGATTGCTTTAATTTGCTGCTAGTAGTTATTTGACAACCTGATTACCGTACTTTGTTTCACCATAGTCCTTGTGATTGACCCCTGGAATTCTTGCTTTTGTTACAATTGATTCGTACACTGCGGGTTCGCATATTGTTCAAGCATACTTCATGGGTTATAAATATTAAATCTTGCACATTCCTTTTGGAGCGAACAAATATACGGTGAGCTAAGCGGAAGGCAAGGTGGAAAATAATCCGGTCCCTGGAATCTCCGGGCTACCATCTATCTCTGTGATTTGTAATGTGGGCAATCTCGCCCCAGAAACTTCGAGCTACCGTTGGGAAGGAATATCAGTAACAATAGGTGTAGGGAAGCCTAAAATCTTCCCAAACTGGTCCAAAGGAACTGCGTAGTTCTTGTTTCGCAACCTATACTTTATTCCTCCATGCTCCGGCACGTAGGTCACTAAACTAACAAACTCCATCGTCGGCTCCAGATAGTCCGGCGCTCCAATGGCCATGAACTCCTCTAGGCCAACCATCGATATCATCTTCTTCAAGTCCTCCACAACGTGGAGGCACTCAAAGGCATCTACATGAAGGAACGTGGGTTAATGATAGGGCGCCCGGAAATCCTGTCATAGTCCCGCTGGTGTCGCTCGTGGATCAACAGGATAGAAAACTGAGAAGCTGAAGAAGGAGAGGAATGATGTGAACTGCTAGGCCTGTCTCTCAAGGCCAAGTGACGATCTGATATGTGTGGACTACTCATACTGGATGAACACCTCGATCGTCAAGAACACCTCGACCGAGACACAGTCAACTGGACCGAGGCGAACTGCTGTTCGTACGCACTTCCTGAATTTGTAAGATTTTCCCCCAATAACACTACCAAAAGCTTCCTATGGGGTACTTATATCTTTTTCAGCAACAATCTATGGCGACCAATGCCAGATCTATCCAGAATCGATGAAAGAAGAAAGTAGTTTGAGTTTATAACGAAATACCCCAGATTCTGCATAATGAAGCATTTTCCGAGCTGTTTGTTGCTTGGAAACTGAATCTCATGCTTCATCCGGTGATTTTGAGCCAAGAACCGTGGAAAATTAGCAAGAATTGAGATTTTGAGAGTTAGGGTAGTCGCGGTCAAGGTGGTCGTTGGAGGGAAAAGGTTAGAAGAGAGAGAAACCGTCTCGTCTTTTATACCCCTCGCTGAATTTGATTACACCTCGGTCGAGATGTTCCTGAGCAGACCGAGGTGTCAGAATGGATGTCAGACCTTGTCACCTCGGTTGACCAAGAACATCTCGGTCGAGGTCCTGTGATTGCACCCGAGATGTGTCTCATTCAAACTCCATCTTCTCAATTTCTTGAACTTATGTCCTTCCATGTAGCTCCTGAGTTGTAATTCCTTCTTAGAGAGTACCTGATTCCTGTCTAGAAGGACGCAAAAACACGAAGCAAACTATCTAAACTAAGCTAGAAAAGGGAAAAGAAAGCAATACCTTGGGTTGCCTCCCAAGAAGCGCTTGGTTTAAGGTCGCTAGCTCGACCGTACGTCATCCTCAAACAAGATGTAAGGTGTCCTCACCCCATACTTCATCTTCATCATGGGGTAAAACAAAGGATTCTAACCAATGCTCCATAAAATGTAAGTGCTCATCGGGAAACGAATCATCAATGGGTAGGTCATCCTTCTCGAGCGAGGTGGGAGGTAGCCGGTTGAGGTGATCCGCAACAGAATTCTCGGATCCCTCTTATCGCGAATCTCTAGGTCAAACTCTTGAAGCAAGAGAATCTAACAAATAAGGCGCGGCTTTGCATCTATCTTAGCAAATAAATAACGAATGGCTGCATGGTCAGTGTAAACAATAGCTTTTGCTCCAACTAAGAAAGAACGGAACTTGTCAAATGCATAAACAACTGCCAAGAGCTCCTTCTCGGTGGTTGCGTAGTTCAGTTGAGCTTCATCTAGCGTCTTCCTAGCATAGTAAATGGCGTTGGTCCGGCCATCCTTCTTTTGTCCAAGTTCTGCTCCTACAACCACATCACTAGCATCAAACATGATCTCAAAGGGCAAGGTCCAATCGGGAGGTTGAATGATGGGAGCGGTAATCAACGCTTCCTTTTTACTGTAAAAATCATCAAGGCTTTCTTACGAAAATTCAAAAACAGCATCCTTACTCAAGATATTAGTGAGTGGTTAAGAGATTTTAGAGAAATCTTTGATAAACCTCCTGTAGAAACCTGCATGCCCGAGAAAACTCCGTATTGTAACACCTCGAATCCGCGGGACTCGGAATGCTACATTGGGCTAGGATCTCACAATGGATCCTGACCCTAACATGACAACAAGTTCACTCGATCTTACAACAAGACACAAGTAGAGTAAAAACAAATACATAAAAGTTGTATGATACAACAAAAGAGTTTACAAACTCAAAGCCGAGTACAAAACCATAACAACAACATCAACTGGTACAAAAGATCCCCAACTCACGCATCCTAATGTACAGAAGTCCTCGGCTGGTCACACCATTTGGCTCACTTTGCAGTCTTCCTAACCTGCAGATCAACTACAACACGGTATACACCGTTAGCTACAGCAAAAGATAAGCATGATAGTAATAGCACAAACACACCACAACAACTCATACATGCAATGTCACATGTTCGCCCAAAAAGTGTGTGCAAATAAGTTTTAAATTTATAAAACTAGAATAAAAGCAAGCGAACCCGCAGTGTACGGATCGGCGTAGTTAAGTAAGTATTTCAGAGTATCGAACTCAGGGATTTGGGGGATCAAATTCAGTTCACAAATTATCGAGCAATGAAAATAGAAGCTTTTGCAAATATTGGGGAAAACAGCAACCCTAAAGATCCGGATGTCAAATTGTGGCAATCGATTCAAGATATACTATAGATATAAGGACAGAGTTGAGGTTTGCAAAGGTATACTAAGGTAAGGTAATGTACGGCGAAGTTCCAAAACCCTATATGTCTAACCCAAAGACTCTCTCTATAAAGGTTGTTGAGGCTGCAATATAGAAACGATCTAAGGACAAGAATTGATCTCAAATACCCAAACTTGTAACCCAAGGATCAAAACTAACTAAACCGATTAAGGTTGCGACACTCGAAATCGAAGTAGAGGTTGTTGAGGCTTCACTACTACCTAGAAAAGGGCAAATCTAGACTAGATTAAAGCTAATTTTTAACCTTGGATAAAAGTAAAAGCAAAATTCGTAAATTGGGGTAAATCACGGCTAGATCTTAAGAATCACGGCCGTGGAAACCTAAGAACAGGCCGTGATTTAGGGTGTCGACGATATTTCTCGCACTCTCAGGGTCCAATCAAATTACGATCGATCTATCATTATCTAAGCCACAATTATTAACCCTTCACCTTAGAATTGCTAAAGGGTTTTAGCCAATAACCATCATCATCAATTCAATAATCAAGTTTAAAGAGAAAATGGACGAAAACCTCAAAAACTCAATGACTATCAAATAACCAATCTCAAATTCAATAACAAATGTTTGTATTGAATGAATGCAGAAAAAAAGAATAGAAATCCTCACGACAATCTTAAGGAACAATGAAGAACGGGGTGTCAATCCGTCTCCAAAGATAAACCCTAAGATAATCTCGAAGTACACAATCTCCAAAATGCCTCCTTCTCCGAATCTTCCCTGTACGCAATAAAATCTTCAAGCCTCCCTCTCTTTGGGGATCCAAATCCTAGGGCTGTCACCGTTCTTCCTTCAATGTTGAAGGCTATCGAATATATGTAGGGATCTATCTAGGGTTTAAAGATAAAACCCTAAATATTTGGGCTGAAAAGAAGTCGAATCCGCTGGTATCAGAAAATACTTTGGGCGCGTCAGACGGTATCAGAGAATACTTTGGGCCGCGTCCGAAGGTATCAGAAAATACTTTGGGCCGCGTCCGAAGGTATCAGAAAATACTTTGCGCGTCCTAAATTCCTTTTATGCTCCTTTTTGTCCCGCTTCAAGGCTTAATCCTTAAATATGCTATTTCGCTCCATAATTCGCCAAATTACCTACAAATACAATAAAACTCTGTGTAGACCTCGATTCTTGCAAAGTAGGTGAATATAACCATAAATGCCATGAATGTATGTCTATGCATGCAAAATAAAGGGAAAATCTATATAAATACATGCCTAAAAATAGGTCATAATTCATGTCATCAAAATACCCCATACTTGTCCCTTGCTTGTCCCCAAGCAAGACTCAAATTTAGAATATAAGATGTCATGGATTATGTATGTATGAAAACTCAAAAACTTTTCTTTTGGTAGTGCTTCTTCTTATTGGATCACCCTCAAAGTGATGTTTCAAGACATAAAAAGGCAAAGTATGTATCAATGATGACTATAAGATGAACAAACTCCCTTTCCTTCCTTGAAAGCATAAATAAAGAACATGATAAAGGTGTAGAGGTAATCAAAGTCAAACAAATCTAAGCCATTAAGTCTTAAACACATGCATAAAAGTCTCAAGGTCTTCTAATCAAAGAAAAGGTTCAAAAAACGTATTAAGGGAAGGAATTCTTTTTGGCAATTGTGGTGCTAATCCGGGAAAGAGGAACACATAATACCTTCAAGAATTTTCTCCACCGCACATGCTTCGCATGTAGAAAGCTTTGCTTTCATTATACTTTACTTTTTGAGAGTATGGACAGCGGTGCACAAAAACCGAAGCCTAGGAGATCGGCGTTTCTCAATTTCGAGATGCCTCAAACCCTTGATGCACATACCATATCCCGTTAGGACTTGTCGTTCAATCGGACTTTGGCAAGACACAAACACCCGGCTATGTGAATGGTGCCGAGTTACTCATCCTCATGTTCAACGTCCCCAAACTTATGAAATTTTTGCACTTTTTTTCAATACATTTTCCTTGGCCCTCCCACATCAAACATGCCTTTTTCAATCACCTATCCTAATTCCCGGATGGTAAAAGGATGGTTACATATTTCATTGAGGAGCTAGCATGATCAAGATATGAGAAAAGAAAAGAAGTGAATTGCCTTAGTCATCCTTAAATGATGTAAAAGAACTTGCAATATAGCTTCGACTATTATTTCATTCTCTTATCAAAACAACTAAATCATATAACTTATTCATGTGTTCAAGTAACAAAAGTAAACTCATTCATGCTATGATTAACATCTCAACACCACTAAGCATCTTTTTTGCCTATCCACATACACATTTCTCATCATAGAGGTCGTTTCCATCATAAGAAGCACAAAAAAATTTAAAATTTTTCAAAAATTTCAAATCATATGATGCAAGACATAAAACATGCAAATGGTATTGCAAATACCTCCACCCCATACTTAAAATTCACATTGTCCCCAATGTGAAGAAAAGAAAAGGAAGAAAAGGATACTCACAATGTAAGATGGCGAATCAGGCATGACGAATCATTCATTGAGTGGTGATGGTGGGAGTCTATATAAGCGCAATAGGGAACTTCGGATATTCCAATCGGTGTCGAAGAATGAAGAAGGGGAACGTCTTTTGGCCGAACAAAAATTTTCCGAAGAAAATTTTTTTTTTTTTTATTTATTTATTTTTTTTTTTGATAAAAATCGACCGATTTTTCAAAAAAATCGGCCGAGTTTTCTGCCCGATTTTTTCGTCGGCCCGATTTTTCCTGAGGGGGTCGATCTCTAGGTCGATTTTTCTTTCTGTTGTCAAAAATCGACCTGTTCTGAAGCCTAAATCGACCGATCTTCTTTTGGGTAGTCGATTTCTTGCCTTTTGTTCCTTGAAAACGTCCTTAGGCACATTTGTATTGCCTTTTTCCATCAATTCCTCAAGATTATACCTAGTTCCTGCGATCCATGACACAAACAAACCGAGAGCGCATCGAGAAGAACAAAAAAACAAAGCAAAAACAAAACAAACAAGCTAACTATCCTAAGAAAAAGAAAAGGGAAAAAAAAATGCATTACCTTGGGTTGCCTCCCAAGAAGCGCTTGGTTTAACGTCGCTAGCTGGACCTATCTCCATAGATGACTCAATGTACCTTGAACATCTTGGATTTCTCATCAAACTCGTCAATTAATTCCACAAAAAAGATTCCTAATTTCACCGGCAAATGGTAAGATCTCCCACGTACAAGCTTGTACGGTTTGATTCTCACCGGGATTCTCCTAGCTTTCCTATGCTTCAATGGGACATTATTCAGCCTTGCGTCCCATCCTTTCCTGGATCGAGAAATCAGCTTCTCGAGAATCCTCCTAGCTTCCCCATCTCCAGATTGGGGATGATGTATGGTGTTCGTCATGTGAATGACCCCATACTTGAACAAAAGACACTTCATCGCCTTAACGGTGAAGTGCTTGCTAACTCCACTCCTTGTAGTCCAAGGAGCATCTACTTCCAACAGTTTTAATGGAGGTTTCATCTTCATCTTAGGAAGTTCTTTTGGCAGAGACCTCCAACTCTCCGGCGCATTCCTGCAAAAATAAGAATTTTTAATAGGAATTTCAATGGAAGTAAGAGAATGTACCTTGTAAAGTTCCTCAAGGCTTGGGACAACTTTCATGTTGGAATGATGATCCACACATGAAATATCTCCCAACTCAGATGGATCCTCTTTAACCTGGGCCACAGTTTCAACAATTTGGCTAAGGTTCTCCACGTTCTCTTCTTCTTCCAGCTCAACCATTTCTTCCTCCACCTCGACCGCAGCTATAACAGTTGGTTCGAGGTCTTCCACACCTTCCTCTTTTTCATTGAGGACTTCAAGAGGGGTTTCAAGCTCAATAGGAGGAACGTTCGAAACTTGTAATTCTTCCTTGCTAGATGAATGATATTCCAAGGGTTTTTCAACCTTAGAAATATTCTTCTTTGCGTCTTCTATCACTTTTAGATTATATTCATCATAGGCTTTGAATCTTTCTTCGATCATCTCAAATTTCTTCATCAATTCTTCAAATTTCGAGTCCTCCGCATCTTTGGGAGGTTTCTTCTTAACCTTCTTTGGGTAGTGTAGCTTTTCCCATTTTGCAAATTCATATTCAATGGTTTGTTCACGTTCTCTTTCGTTGTCAAACCAATAGAAGGCGTATTTCTCTTCCAAATATTCATAATGGTCCGCCCTAGCACCTTGCCATGCAAACCAGGCTGGATCAAATGCAGGTTCATTGCTCCATGCAGCCATTGGTGAACTTGAAAACTCAAAAACTCATACCGAAAAGATTAAAAGCAAAAAGCACTCAAGCCCGACAACCAAAAACCGAAATTGGTCTAGACCAAATCCCCGGCAACGGCGCCAAAAACTTGTTCGCCCAAAAAGTGTGTGCAAATAAGTTTTAAATTTATAAAACTAGAATAAAAGCAAGCGAACCCGCAGTGTAAGGATCGGCGTAGTTAAGCAAGTATTCCAGAGTATCGAACTCAGGGATTTGGGGATCAAATTCAGTTCACAAATTATCGAGCAATGAAAATAGAAGCTTTTGCAAATATTGGGGAAAACAGCAACCCTAAAGATCCGGATGTCAAATTGTGGCAATCGATTCAAGATATACTATAGATATAAGGACAGAGTTGAGGTTTGCAAAGGTATACTAAGGTAAGGTAATGTACGGCGAAGTTCCAAAACCCTATATGTCTAACCCAAAGACTCTCTCTATAAAGGTTGTTGAGGCTGCAATATAGAAACGATCTAAGGACAAGAATTGATCTCAAATACCCAAACTTGTAACCCAAGGATCAAAACTAACTAAACCGATTAAGGTTGCGACACTCGAAATCGAAGTAGAGGTTGTTGAGGCTTCACTACTACCTAGAAAAGGGCAAATCTAGACTAGATTAAAGCTAATTTTTAACCTTGGATAAAAGTAAAAGCAAAATTCGTAAATTGGGGTAAATCACGGCTAGATCTTAAGAATCACGGCCGTGGAAACCTAAGAACAGGCCGTGATTTAGGGTGTCGACGATATTTCTCGCACTCTCAGGGTCCAATCAAATTACGATCGATCTATCATTATCTAAGCCACAATTATTAACCCTTCACCTTAGAATTGCTAAAGGGTTTTAGCCAATAACCATCATCATCAATTCAATAATCAAGTTTAAAGAGAAAATGGACGAAAACCTCAAAAACTCAATGACTATCAAAGAACCAATCTCAAATTCAATAACAAATGTTTGTATTGAATGAATGCAGAAAAAAAGAATAGAAATCCTCACGACAATCTTAAGGAACAATGAAGAACGGGGTGTCAATCCGTCTCCAAAGATAAACCCTAAGATAATCTCGAAGTACACAATCTCCAAAATGCCTCCTTCTCCGAATCTTCCCTGTACGCAATAAAATCTTCAAGCCTCCCTCTCTTTGGGGATCCAAATCCTAGGGCTGTCACCGTTCTTCCTTCAATGTTGAAGGCTATCGAATATATGTAGGGATCTATCTAGGGTTTAAAGATAAAACCCTAAATATTTGGGCTGAAAAGAAGTCGAATCCGCTGGTATCAGAAAATACTTTGGGCGCGTCAGACGGTATCAGAAAATACTTTGGGCCGCGTCCGAAGGTATCAGAAAGTACTTTGGGCCGCGTCCGAAGGTATCAGAAAATACTTTGGGCCGCGTCCGAAGGTATCAGAAAATACTTTGCGCGTCCTAAATTCCTTTTATGCTCCTTTTTGTCCCGCTTCAAGGCTTAATCCTTAAATATGCTATTTCGCTCCATAATTCGCCAAATTACCTACAAATGCAATAAAACTCTGTGTAGACCTCGATTCTTGCAAAGTAGGTGAATATAACCATAAATGCCATGAATGTATGTCTATGCATGCAAAATAAAGGGAAAATCTATATAAATACATGCCTAAAAATATGTCATAATTCATGTCATCATCACACACATTCATTTATTATCTTTAATTACGTTATTCCATTACTAATTCAACTTCTTTTGTAATACGAGGAGCCTCAAGAACCACGTCCCATCCAACGTAACAGAGGAGTTTTGCATGGGGGTGACCGTCACTCGTCCCCTCCTGTGAGAGCATCGTCAGGGCACCTCCTCCTAACCCAGCAGGCGGAGACCGGTGGTTACCGCCCGTTATAATACACTTGGGCCAAATAAATATAATGAATGGTCATCCTAGTCCGCTTTAGGTTATAAATGCACAATCATATGAACACACACAACCATCACAATCATACAATCCAGAACTGCACGCTAAGTAAGTCCTATGGACTTACCTGATATACTCGTAACCTGTACCACGTCACAGCTTCCCCTTGGGGAAGTAATCAACGCCTGCAATAGCAAGGCACACACAATCACATACTACAAAGGTTAGGAGACTTGTCTCACTAACCACAACCAACCTATATCTCAAATCTAAACCTCAGATCCTCAACACATTCATAAATGCCTAAGGCATATCCTCAACATAACATCTCATCATGCTCGTACACATACTAAACCTTAAAGCCATAACCGATATCCATAACATCATCATGATCCTCAACTCATTCTGACACCTAGCATGCATCTAATCAGTATTCCTTAATCTCAAATTTAATCCTAATTTAATTAATTAAATTTCACCAGAATAACGTTTTGCCCGCAGGCTATTTCTAAACCCACTTGTCATCAGATTTCATCAAACAAACAATCCATAAACACCAAAATAATATAATGATCATAATGGAATTTCTAATTATCCATTTTGAAAAGCCTAAGGTCAATTTAGGCCAAATCGCAGTACGGAAAACGAATAAATTCATAACTTATTCGTTACTAACCCGATTGACGATCTGAAAGAAGATTCGGAATCACAACGATGTAGGCTACGCATGTACAACATCAAATTCACCGGAATCTGAGCGACGGAACTGTCCTGGTGACATATATGCTCGACCAGGTCCTTATCTGCTCGGAAATGCAGAAACTTGGTACCGATATGAAGAGAATGAAGAGAGGAATCCAGAAACTCAAACAGAATTGAAATCAGATTAGAAACGGAGAGTAGATATGAGTTTGAAGTTTGAGAGAAATAAGAGCTTTTACGAAGAAACGTGAAAGGAAATGAATTAATAAACGATTTTCCGCATAGTAAAGTCGATAATTATCCTTTAACGACTCGATAATTATCCTTTAACCGATCCAATGGCGGGTTGAACCCGCTTCTCCGAACTTCTCGAAATTGGAACAATAAATCTTGAATATTGTAGGGATAATTATTCCACAATTGCCTCGGATAACGTGTATTCCTAAGCCGTCTTTCTTAGTTGTTAAGAAACAAAATAGCGACTCTTTTGGCCGTTTTGCCTTTCCATGTTATTTCATATCTAGGACATGTCCGATGTCGTGATCATTTCTTTCAACTGCATTTTAATTAATTGGAGCTCCCAAATGCTCCAAATAATCCCGGAGGGTAAAAATAAATACCCGGGGGGAAAAGTGAAAATTTCACCATAAGCCCAAAATTACGCCAGGAACATAACGGCGGGACTTATACTCAACACTTACGCAATGTTCGCGAGTTATATGTCAATTGCTATCACTGATTAAGTTAATCAACATTAATTAGAATTCGGAAATCCTATCTATTACATCACACCCCCCTTAAGAAAAAGTTTCGTCCCGAAACTTGAACAATTCCCAAATCCTCTCCGACCCATACGCCGAGGTATAGACACTCTCTCTATCGGAGGTATCACATCTCCGTTAAAACGTATCAACCTATAACACTCTATAACCTCAAAACGCAGCATGGAGGAATCACCAACTCCAACAACAAGATCATAACGCTATCCAAAGACATAGAGGAAAAATCATCTCTAGCCAACTACTAACCACGTCACAAGGCATGGAGGAAAGCCGTCTCCAGCCAATCGTACTCGTAACAAAACTATGTGGAGGAAAACCGTCTCCACTCACACTATGTCCATCAAAGATAGCATGGAGGAAAGAACCATCTCCTGCTAATCATAACACATACACCATAGCATGGAGGAAAGAACCATTTCCAGCTATACCTATCTCGTACTAGCAAACAAGATCTAACAGATCATATGCACAACTCACAGCTAGCACGAAAACACAACATATCACGTAAGCACATAGCATAACATACACTCACTAAGATAGCACCAAAATCTAATCGTGGATCCAACAGGTGCATCTGTCCCGGCGTAAAAATCTGGATAGTTCCCCTGGATACTATCCTCAGTCTCCCGTGTAGCCTCATCATAGGAATATCCTTCGAATGCAGGCGTCTCACACCTCTCTTCCTAGAACTACAAAAGGTTGTTCTACAAAAGTGTGGTCTGGCTCAACCACTAGATCATCATAACTCACAATGTGACTCAGGTCTGGTATGTACTCCCTCAGTTGAGACACATGAAACATAGGGTGAACACCCTCTAACTTCGGTGGCAAAGCCAATCTGTCCTCTATAGATGCATACCAACGGTCGTGGTATAAGAACTCAACGAGTGGGAGATAAACAGATTGTCCCTGTTCCCAATCCATCCCACAAGCTCACAACATGTCCTCTACGGTCTGGAGGGTTCTCTCAGACTGACCGTGTGTCTGAGGTAAAACTCAATCATGATATGTGGACACGTTCCCCAAGCAGTCTGAATCTCCTATCAAAACCTCAAAGTAAACCATCTAGTACAATCATAGTCAATCGTCCTCGGTACACTTATGAAGTCCCACCATCTGTCTAGTGTACTCCTTTGTTACTTCATTTACTGGCCACATCTCTCAGTAGAGATGGAATGTGTCGACTTCGTATATCTGTTACCAATAATCTGGATAACACCAAAACTCTTACTGGGTCTCAATCCCATCACAATTCCACAGAAAAGTCCTCTCACTTCCACTGCAGCACTGGTAGTGGATGAGCTCATCTCCAGGTTAGTAACACTTTAACCTGATTTACTACTTCCTGGTACCTCTTATTCGTACATGGATGTACTAAAGAAGGTGTACTATAAGTGTACTGTAATCTTCTCCACTCGACTCCGCATAAGCGGTTATATTGACGCAGTTACAGCGCCTCATACTCCTTTTCCATTAAAGAACTATGGTGCCTCGCCATGAGGCATCCTTCCATCAAGTTACCTCAGGGTCAGACAAGTCCCCTGTTTTTGTTGGACCTCATCCAACAAACCAGGTAAAATCCCTAAACATGAAACTAACGTCTTTATCAGCAGTTGTAGGTCCAACTCTAACCAAGCTAGATCATTTTGAAACCGAGAGTATACAACAATTCCAACAATTACCTTCTCTCGAGGCGTCTTCTTATTCAGGGCATCAGTGACCATATTCTCTTTGCTAGAATGGTACAAATCTCAAGGTCAACGTCCTTGATCAACTCAAACCATCGACGCTGGTAGTTATTCAACCTTTATTGCATAAAAATATGCTTCAACCTCCTATGATCTGTGAAACTCTGACACGAAATGTCACACAATTATTGTCTTCAAATCTTGGAACTTGAACTACCACCACTAACTCGAAATCATGAGTCGGGCAGTTCTCCACATACATTCTCAGCACCGTAGTCACGGGATTCCCAAAATCTTATGATTATCACCGCAAAAAAAAAAAGCAGAGGTCAAATGCTTCCTCTACTCTTCAGAGCTTCGATATACTACTTCAACTACACAATTATGGTGGTCTTCCTCACAAGACTCGTAAATGGATGCACAATCACATAGAATCCTTCCTCAAAGCGTTGGTAGCAATCGGCTGGGACGAGAACTACGCATTCTCTTAACGTTCATCAGTATCATCCATAAGACTTCATACTTACTCCCTCGGATTCTGCAAAACCGTCCTCAAATAACCGGTACGTTCCTCTCCATTGTGAGAGTACACCAAACGTCATCAATAAGGTCTACCACCAACTGATCAAGGAAGTAGATGAAGACACTGTTCATGAACTCCTATAACGACTACTAAGACGCTCCTCAACTCAGATGACAGCACTACAACTCGTAGTGTCCATAACGGGTATGGAATGCTGTCCTATACCCACGCTGCTCTCTCATCCTTAGTTGATGATATCCTAAGCATACGGAGATCTTAAAAACAAAATTGCTTCCCTTAGTTAATCGAACAAGTCGTCCATACGTATCAATGAACGTGCTAGGGCTAACGGAGCCCGTCTCAAACCATTCTTCAAATTGCTTCTTCAATTTCTAACAACTCAACAAGCCATATACCTCATAGGCCTTCTCCCCACCAGTCTCGTACCATATTTCAACACAACATCAAAGTCCTCACTCCACTGAGGCAATAGATTAGACGGTTCAGTAACACGTCTATAAGATCATAAACCACTAGAACACTCTTCAACGTGGAACTATCTCTTTCCTTCACGACATAACATTAGAAAGCATCACCTCCTTATTAACCTTGCTGGAAATAAGGTACTGTCAGCAACTTGCCTTTTCAAGGTTCATAACCTTGAAAAACCTCTACCTAGTCGATCTCAGTAAAAACTATAATAGTCCTCCTACTGCTATCTAAACCAACATGATATCTATTCGTCCAACACACACATAAAGACCTTCTCATGCACCTAAGGCATGACAAAGAAGTCTTCAAGCCATACACAAGTCCCTAAACAAAGGGAACAACCACATATCTCGCGGGTACCTAAGACCCGTAACTCGTAATCCTATAAAAGAAGATCTATCTTCTACTGTATCCACAGTTAACTATTAACACATGCATCAAAAGACAAGAGGTGCATAACACTCACAACAAACAAAACTCCACTAGGTAAACAATTAACAAGAATGATACCTGTAACAACTAACGTCCGAAGCTCTACTGCATATCATTACTCAATCTCAGACCTATGCTCCTCAGGTATCACTGAGGTCATCGTCATAGCCTCCACTTCCACTCTTTCTGCATTGGAAAGAGGATGGTCTTGATGAGAGGAAACACTACCTTGCTGACAGAAAGGGGCCAAATGGCCTAGTTCACCATAGGTGAAGCAAGCTATTGGTGCCATGAGGCACTCAGAGCGCAAATGATCTAGATAACCATAGTTGAGACATATACGTCCCATCCCTGCCACTAGTACATGTGGCTCCTCTACACTGCCCAGCTAAAAGGCTCTACCTTGAGCTCTTCTAGTATCCGTGGTATTCCTACCACGACCCTTACCTCTACTCAGCCTAGGAACGGATTTCTGAGTAGTCGAATGATCTGGGATTCTCTGCTGCCTGCGCGTCTGCTGCTGAGGTGTCTTCTAACCACCTCCCGTTACACTAGTAGAAATAAAACTTTTCGTGATGCCACTCTAGTTTGCTTACAAAAAACTGCTCTATGACCCTCTCTACCACAGGTAAAGCAAGTCACTGGCGATCTTGGAAACTGTGGTCGTACATGTCCAGGCTTCCCACAATTGTAAAAAGTCCTCGTTTCACCAGAAGTCCGTGTGAACGAGAAGTACTCAAACGTCCACAAGTCGGGCTCGGTTTGCAACGCGGATATCCAACCTCATATTTCACTGATTCAACCCGTTGTTTCTTCTCTAATCCAGAAGCTTCAGTCGATCTCACAGATGTTGGTAAATCCGGTGTAGATCTACCCGCTATCACCACATCATATACTTGCTGCATATACTCTTGAAACTCGAATCTACTCATGGAGACACGATCAGCCTCTTCAAACTCGTTCTCTGCCATAGGCAACACAACAGCAGATACTGGTCCTTGACTTGACGCTACTAGAGGAAGAGGGGGTGTACCCCTTTCTCGTCCCACTACAGATACTGCTCCAGTCTGAGCCATCTGTAGAATATACGCTCCTAACTTATATATATATAATATTCATTATTACATGCATACACATCAACACATAAAATATATATCTATATATATATATATATATATCTACACTATCGAGATCCTCAGATGGGGGACGACTTCTGTACATACTATCCCAAAACATCTGTACTCGCTTTAAAACCAAAATCCTTTAAAAAGTCAGACCCGATGTAGGTTCCGTTTATTTATCCACTCTACCTTTATTACAGATAGCAAGTGCCATTGTTGTCAACCTAAGGCTCTGATACCAACTCTGTAACACCCCAAATCCGCGGGACTCGGAATGCTACATTGGGCTAGGATCTCACAATGGATCCTGACCCTAGCCTGACAACAAGTTCACTGGATCTTACAACAAGGCACAAGTAGAGTAAAAACAAATACATAAAAGCTGTATGATACAACAAAAGAGTTTACAGACTCAAAGCCGAGTACAAAACCATAACAACAACATCAACTGGTACAAAAGATCCCCAACTCACGCATCCTAATATACAGAAGTCCTCGGCTGGTCACACCATTTGGCTCACTCTGCAGTCTTCCTAACCTGCAGATCAACTACAACACGGTATACACCGTTAGCTACAGCAAAAGATAAGCATGATAGTAATAGCACAAACACACCACAACAACTCATACATGCAATGTCAAACACATTCATTTATTATCTTTAATTACGTTATTCCATTACTAATTCAACTTCTTTTGTAACACGAGGAGCCTCAAGAACCCCGTCCCATCTAACATAACAGAGGAGTTTTGCATGGGGGTGACCGTCACTCATCCCCTCCTGTGAGAGCATCTTCAGGGCACCTCCTCCTAACCTAGCAGGCGGAGACCGGTGGTTACCGCCCGTTATATGACACCTGGGCCAAATAAATATAATGAATGGTCATCCTAGTCCGCTTTAGGTTATAAATGCACAATCATATGAACACACACAACCATCACAATCATACAATCCACAACTGCACACTAAGTAAGTCCTATGGACTTACCTGATATACTCGTAACCTGTACCACGTCACAGCTTCCCCTTAGGGAAGTAATCAACGCCTGCAATAGCAAGGCACACACAATCACATACTACAAAGGTTAGGAGACTCGTCTTACTAACCACAACCAACCTATATCTCAAATCTAAACCTCAGATCCTCAACACATTTATAAATGCCTAAGGCATATCCTCAATATAACATCTCATCATACTCGTACACATACTAAACCTTAAAGCCATAACCGATATCCATAACATCATCATGATCCTCAACTCATTCTGACACCTAGCATGCATCTAACCAGTATTCCTTAATCTCAAATTTAATCCTAATTTAATTAATTAACCTTTAATTAATTAATTAAATTTCACCAAAATAACGTTTTGCCCGCAGGCCATTTCTAAACCCACCTGTCATCAGATTTCATCAAACAAACAACCATAAATACCAGAATAATATAATGATCATAATGGAATTTCTAAATATCCATTTTGAAAAGCCTAAGGTCAATTTAGGCCAAATCGCAGTACGGAAAACGAATAAATTCATAACTTATTCGTTATTAACCCGATTGACGATATGAAAGAAGATTCGGAATCACAACGACGTAGGCTGCTACGCATGTACAACATCAAATTCACCGGAATCTGAGCGACGGAACTGTCCCGGTGACATATATGCTCAACCAGGTCCTTATTTGCTCGGAAATACAGAAACTTGGTACCGATATGAAGATAATGAAGAGAGGAATCCAGAAACTCAAACGGAATTGAAATCGGATTAGAAACGGAGAGTAGATCTGAGTTTGAAGTTCGAGAGAAATCAGAGCTTTTACGAGGAAACGTGAAAGGAAATGAATTAATAAACGATTTTCCGCTATTTATAGTGAAGTCGATAATTATCCTTTAGCGAAGTCGATAATTATCCTTTAACCGATCCAATGGCGGGTTGAACCCCCTTCTCCAAACTTCTCGAAATTGGAACAATAAATCTTGACTATTGTAGGGATAATTATTCCACAATGGCCTCTGAAAACGTGTATTCCTAAGCCGTCTCTCTTAGCCGTTAAGAAACGAAATAACGACTCTTTTGGCCGTTTTGCCTTTCAATGTTATTTCATATCTAGGACATCTCCGATGTCGTGATCATTTCTTTCAACTGCATTTTTATTAATTGGAGCTCCCAAATGCTCCAAATAATACCGGGGGTAAAAATAATTACCCGGGGGAAAAAGTGAAAATTTCACCATAAGCCCAAAAATTACGCCAAGAACATAACGGTGGGACTTATACTCAACACTTACGCAATCTTCGCGAGTTATATGTCAATTGCTATCACTGATGAAGTTAATCAACATTAATTAGAATTCGGAAATCCTAGCTATTACACGTACACCCTTAACAGAACAAAGGGGAGGAAGTTTCTCAATAGTCTCGATCTTAGCTCGATCGACCTCGATACCTCGGTTGGAAACGAGGTGTCCAAGAACAAGATTAATGTCTTCACAACGTTGTAGCACTAGAGAAAGGTTAGTCAAACAATTATCAAAAGAGGAACCATATACCGAAAAGTCATCCATGAATACCTCCATGATCTCCTCTATTTACTCGGAAAAGATAGCCATCATACAACGCTGAAACGTAGCAGGTGCGTTACACAATCCGAATGGCATCCTCTGAGAGGCGAATGTCCCCCATGGACAAGTGAAAGTGGTTTTCTCTTGATCATCTGGATGGATAGGAATCTGAAAGAATCCACTATAACCATCTAAATAGCAAAAATGGGAGTGTTGTGCTAACCGTTCAAGCATTTGGTCGATGAAGGGAAGCGGGAAATGGTCCTTTCGAGTTGCCACATTCAGCTTCCTATAATCAATGCACATCCTCTAGCCCTTAATAGTCCTAGTAAGAATCAACCCGTTAGGCTTGTTTGTCACAATGGCCATCCCTCCTTTCTTGGGAACTACATGCACCGGACTCACCCGTTTGCTATACGATATAGGAAATATGATACATGTATCCAACAACTTAAGAATGTCTTTCTTCACTATCTCTTTCATGATCGGATTTAACCGTCTTTGAGGTTCTCGTGAAGTCTTATGATCGTCTTCCAGTAGTATCTTATGCATACAAAAAGAAGGTTTAATACCAACAAGATCATCAATAGTATAACCCAAAGCCTTTCTATTTTTCCTCAGCACGAGCATGGGTGTCACACCACTCAAATGTGACACCTTTATTAGTAAGTTCATGTAACGGTGCCGCTATCGAGCTAAAGTCCTTGACAAAACGTCGATAGAAGCCCGCTAAGCCGAGAAAGGCTTGAACCATGGTGGCCGTAGTAGGAGTAGGCCACTCCCGAATGGCACGAACTTTTGATTCGTCCACTCATAGTCCGTCCTTAGACACGACATAGCCAAGAAAACTGTGGTGTCCGAGAAAAACACACATTTCTCCAAATTGACATATAATTTCTCTTGTCTAACACACTCGAGCACTTGGTGAAGGTGCCCGATATGTTCATCGAAAGACTTACTAAAAACAAGGATATCATCAAAGCAAACTTCTATGAAAATGCCCAAAAATCGGCGCAATACATGGTTCATGAGGCACATGAATGTGGAAGGGAAGTTGGAGATACCAAATGGCATGACAAGCCACTCGTAGAGGCCATGCTTCGTCTTGAAAGCCGTCTTCCATTCATCACCTTCTGCCATGCGGATTTGATGGTATCCACTCCGGAGATCGATCTTTGAGAAGATGGTGGCGCCATGGAGCTCATCTAACATATCATCGAGGCGCGGATCGGATGACGGTACTTGACGGTTATTTGATTGATGGCTCGGCAATCTACACACATCCGCCAAGATCCATCTTTCTTGGGAACAAGAATGACCGGTACGGGATATGGAGACAAGGACTCACGAACATATCCCTGGTCTAGGAGCTCTTGGACTTGTCGTTGTAGCTCCTTGGTCTCTTCCGGACTTGCACGGTAAGCGGCACGGTTGGGCAAAGACGCGCCAAGTCGATTTGGTTCGCAGTTTGTCGGTCAAAATGTCCTGAAATTCGGACAACAACAAGGACACCTCGTGTGGCACGTTACTCGGGTCATGAGAAATGGGTAAACAAAAAGTGACAAGTAGGAAACAAGGAAATTAACCTTCCATGGCCGGTGTCAAATCAGGCCGTCGAGCCAATAGGATTCGTGGCTCACATCGCCCTTGAATGATATGAGCGGGAGGTGCATTTGTAGGGAAAATACTCTTACTACCTCTTGCTTCAGTAGCATGAACCTTAGGGCCGGAGGTACGGGATCAGGAAGTATGAGCATCCACAACATCGGGAGAGGTTCGAGGAGGGTCCGATGTTGGCGGCACCATAGTTGTGTCATCGATAACTTGCTGCCTA
The DNA here is from genome assembly GCA_033239125.1 of Fagopyrum homotropicum. NCBI lineage: Eukaryota > Viridiplantae > Streptophyta > Magnoliopsida > Caryophyllales > Polygonaceae > Fagopyrum > Fagopyrum homotropicum. The sequence continues at coordinate 68,191,760 of BSWB01000003.1, forward strand.
TTTCGTTCTACATAGTAAACTGAAATTTCTTGCGGAGTCATAGGCAAAAGTGTGATCCGTTTTCCATTATATTGGAACATGTACCTGTTGAGATAACCATCATGAAACGTTTTACGGTCAAATTGCCATGATCGTCCCAACAATACATGTGTGGCGTCCATTTTGATAACATCACAAATTGCCATGATGGTATCACACGCCTTATCGAAAATCCATTGGAGTCCGTAAGGTTGTGGGTGGGGGGTTGTAGGCAACTTAAAGTGTTTCACCACTTTTTCATTGACAATATTACAACACGAAACAGAGACTAGTTTTATTGACAAAGTAACGAGAGTGGAAGAGATTCTCGCGTTGGTCTATGATAGCATGTATTATAGTCTATATTTTGGGATTGGTTTAGACGTTTTATCTTCATAAATCTGCATTTATGGATGTATATTCTTTGATTATATTGTTGTTTTGTCTACCTTTGCGGGAATTGAGGTATACATCTAGTTCGTTGTAATTGTAGGGAAAATGGCACGTTTTGGACCAAAAGGGAGCTAGGGAACCTAAGGAGTCATTGGAACTACATTCTGGAGCTTTGAGAAGATCTCAGGAAGCATGAAAATGATTTAGAGGATTGATTTTGGACCAGATTCGAGATGATTTACATTCAGCTGTGATTCACCTCGGTCAGCTACAGTACCACCTCGACCGAGGTGATCTTGAAGAGCGGCTGGACCGAGGTGAACACCTCACCGCCGACAAGATCTTTATTTTTGTCTGAGATCTTCTATTTTTGGAAAAGAGAATATCACATACTTTTGGCTGGATTTCTGGAAGGAAGAATATCTTTTGACTGATTTATTTTAGAAGATATGGAGTTATATTTTAGGGAAATTATCTTTTTTAGATATTTTATCTTTGGAGGATAATTCTCCTATATATATGGGCTGATTTTCTACAATTCAGCCATCTACGGATCAACCATTATCTTTGGTACATGGACTTTCTGGAGGATTTTCTGAAGAGTTTTGAAGGAAGTTGAAGAAAGTTTTGAAGGTTGAAGTTCAAGGAAGGAAGGAATCAAGTTGAAGTTTTCTTTGAAGGAGTTTGTAAGATCTTCTTAGTTTGGCTTTTGGTTTTGTTGTCTTTTCTGATCTATAATTGATGAACGCTTATTGTTGTTTGTTTGATTCATTGAGTTATTGAGACCTTTATGTTAAGGTTTTCTTGTTTGAATATTGATTCCTTTCTTATATATATTTGATTATTATTATCATGATGATTGTTGGCCAAGTTCTTTATGCAATTCTAGGGTGATTGGCTGAAAGTGTTGGGAAAGACGTTGATAGAATGATCTTAATCCCAGCAGGACCCTAAAAGCTCGAGTCTTTACACTTAACCGTAGAACACCTCGGTCAGTCATTGAACATCTCGGCTGGGATGAAATTTAACTGAGCGAGGGGATCCTTTCCTGAACCTCATATGATTTAAGAGTTTCAGTTTGCCAAATCCTATCCTTGTTATACCTTTCCTAGTACAACGCAAGCCTAGGATGAGACTTACCCGGTGATTCCTTTGCTTGTATACCCAAGATCATGAGTGATAGATAATAAAGGTTTATCCTTTATTGGGGTTTGAGTGTGCCTTCATCCCATCTTTTAGAGTTAGACTGAGACTTTCCCGGTAAAGGTTGATTGTATTCGATTGGGTGGCGTGTTGGTTTGAGATTATAGTTCCTTTCCTTAGTTCCTTGAGACTTATCCGGTGATAGGATCTTTAGTTTGGGATAGTGAGTAGTGAGACTTACCCGGTGATCTATTCCCACCTTAGAAACACCTTCCCTTTGCAAACCTCAGCTTTGTCCACGTTATCTTTGAGATCTTGAGTCGGAACCACAACTGGATGCTTTGATCTCTAGAACCCGCATTCCCTTTATCTGACTTTTATATCATCTTTGATTGCTTTAATTTGCTGCTAGTAGTTATTTGACAACTTGATTACCGTACTTTGTTTCACCATAGTCCTTGTGTTCGACCCCTTGAATTCTTGCTTTTATTACAATTGATCCGTACACTACGGGTTCGCATATTGTTCAAGCATACTTCTTGGGTTATAAATATTAAAACTTGCACACACCTTTTGGAGCGAACAAGTTTTTGACGCCGTTGTCGGCGACTTGGTCTAGACCAAGTTTGGTTTCGATTGTCTTTCGGGGCTATTGCCCTTGTTGCTATTGACTACTTTACTAGAGTGTTTTTGTAGGATCTTTCCTTAGGTTTATGCGAAGAACTCGTTCTGGAAAGAAAATCATTCCTTACGATCCCGAACCAGAAAAGACCTACAAGAGAAGATTGAAAGAAGATAAGATGGCCAATCAAGACAATCGCGATCTTGAAGCCGAATTGAAGGAGGCTTTGGAACAGCTACGCCTCAGTAAGGAAGAACTACAGCGAGAGAAAGACGAGACTCGTGCAAGAACAGAAGGAATTGAAGCAGATATGACAGCTCTATGGGCCCAGTTTCTACCTCGACCGATCCCAGATCCTCGACCGAGGCAAGACCGAGTTCAAGTTGCCCCGGCCGAGATATGTTCGCCACTTAGCGTGCATGCAAATAAGCATTAAATTTATAAAACTAGAATCAAGCAAGCGAACTCGCAGTGTACGGATCGACATAGTTAAGCAAGAATTCCAAAATATCGAACACAGGGATTTGGAAGGTTAAATCCAATGTATGAGCTTTGTAAATATTGGGAAAACAACAATTCTAAAGATCCAGGAATCTAGTTGTGGCAATCGATTCAAGATATACTAAAGATATATGGACAGAGTTAAGAGTTGCAAAGGTATGCTAAGGTAAAGCAATGTACGGTGAAGTTCCAAGGCTTTATATGACTTATCTAGAAATACTCTCTATAAAGGTTGTTGAGGCTTCAGTATAGAAAGGATCCAAAGACAAGAATTAATCTCAAATACCCAAACTTGTAACCCAAGGATCAAGACTAACTAAACCGATTAAGGTTGTGACACTCGAAATCAAAGTAGAGGTTGTTGAGGCTTCACTACTACCTAGAAAGGCAAGTCAAGACTAAGTTAAAGCAAATCTTTAACTTTGGATTAAAGTAAAAGCAAGGTTCGTAAACTGAAGTAAATCACGGGTAGTTCTTGAGAATCACGGCCGTGGAAACCTAAGAACAGGTCGTGATTTAGGGTGTCGACGATATTTCTCTAACTCTCAGGGTCCAATCAAATTACGATCGATCTATCATTATCTAAGCCACAACTATCAACCCTTCACCTTAGAATTACTAAAGGGTTTTAGCCAATAATCATCATTATGATATCAATAATCAAATATGAAAGGGAGAAAAGGTAAAACCTTGAAATCTCAATAATAAACTCAAAACAAATGTCAATCAAACACAATAATGGCAAACCGCATTCAATGGATGTAGAATCAAAGAAACAGAAAAACCTCACAAAATTTCTAGGGACAATGAATAACGGGATGTCAATCCGCTTTCAAATGTAAACCCTAAGATCTTCCAACTCCAAAAATAGGAAAGTGTGTCCTTCCCTAAATATTCCATGTACGCAATAAAATTTTCAAGCCTCCCTCTCTTTGGGGATCCAAATCCTGGGGTTGTCACCGTCCCCCTTTCAATGTTGAAGGCTATCGAATATATGTAGGGATCTCTCTAGGGTTTAAAGATAAAACCCTAAATATTTGGGCTGAAAAGAAGTCGAATCCGCTGGTATCAGAAGATACTCTGGGCCGCGTCATAAGGTATCAGAAAATACTTTGGCGCGTCAGACGGTATCAAAGAATACTTTGGGCCGCGTCCGACGGTATCATAAAATACTTTGGGACGCGTCCGACGGTATCAGAGAATACTTTGGGCCGCGTCCGACGGTATAAGAAAATACTTTGGGCCACGTCCAACGGTATCAGAAAATACTTTGGCGCGTCAGGCGGTATCAGAAGATACTTTGGGCGCGTCCTAACTTTCTTTTATGCTCCTTTTTGTTCCGCTTCAAGGCTTAATCCTTAAATGTGCTATTTTTGCTCCATAATTCGCCAAATTACCTACAAATGCAATAAAACTCTGTGTAGACCTCGATTCTTGCAAAGTAGGTAAATATAACCATAAATTCCATGAATGTATGTCTATGCATGCAAAATTAAGGGAAAATCTATATAAATACATGCCTAAAAATAGGTCATAATTCATGTCATCAAAATACCCCATACTTGCTCGGATGCCTATCCGAGATGTTCTTTTTGCTGGAGTTCCACAACCCTAGGACATAGAATGGACCCCAATCAGCAAGTCAGGCGTCCAGGAGTCAACCTAGGTGATCCAGCTGAGAATGATTATGAACTTTGACCGCAAGTTCTAACTATGATTCGACAATGTCAATCTGGAGGTTTGGAGAGAGAGTCTCCGCATCAGCAATTGCAAAATTATGAGATTCTGATGAAGACTTTAAGAACTTCAAGAGTGGAGAATAACAATTATAAGTTGAGGCCTTTCTATTTCTCTTTGCAAGACAAGGCGCTTGCTTGGTATCAATCTCTTCTAGCCGGAAAAATCAACACTTGGAAAGAGATGACGACGGAGTTTCTCACTAAGTTCTATCCCCCTTCTAAGACCACTGAATTGATGGGAAAGATCAATGCTTTTATTATGAAGGACAAGGAAAGCTTGTCCAAGTCATGGGAGAGATTCAAGGATCTTCTATTGGATTGCCCACATCATGGGATTCCAAAGATCGAGTTGCTGGAAATATACTTCATGGGTTTGGATGGAGATACTCAATTCAAGCTCCAATTACTTTCTACCGGCACCTTCATGGATATGCAAATAGATGAAGCTTGAGATTCCATTGAAAAGCAAGCTTTACACATGGAGAAGTACTCCCATCAAGGAACTGAAAATGGAGCAAGGAGAGTTAGCTTTTAAGACACATCATCAAATGGAGCTCAACTCACCTTGCTTAGCAATGAAGTAAAGGCATTGAAAACTGAAAATGGAGCAAGAATAGAGGTCTTAAAACCCAACCAACACTAATTGGAGAGTTAGCAAGAATAGAGGTCTTTTAAGACACATCAGCAAGGAGAGTTAGCTTTTAAGCCACATCATCAAGGAACTGAAAATGGAGCAAGGAGCTTTTAGTAGCTAAAATGAAGAAGGAGCAAGATGGAGGATATCAAGGAAGAAACAACTATCAAGGGCCGCGGAACAACAATTACAACAACAACAAGAGAAACTCAACCAACAATAATTGGAGATCTAATCAACAAAATTCCGGTAACCCTTATTCTCATGCTAATAATGCTCTTAAAACCCCCTCTTCTTCTTCTACTCCACTGAGAAGCCAGGAGCCTGCATTAAGTTCGTCCCAGCCAGAAAAGAAAGATGTTTTGCTGGAGACAATATTGATCAAGCTCAACGCTATGTAGACATCGATGAATTCATTTTCAAAGGCAAAATAAGCCTTAGAGCAATAATTTTTCAACAAGGCGAATGAAGCGCCAAGAGATCCAAGGAAGCTCCCAGCAAGGAAAGAGAGAAACCCTAAAGGACAGATCATGGTAATAAAAACACACAGTGGATTGAAAACTGCAGATCCAGTACCTCGGTCAAGCCACGACCAGACGAACACTTCGGTCGAGGTGCCAAATGAGATGGAGCCCTAGAAAGCGAAAGAAAAATCTGAAGTTTATGTTCCACCTTCTGCTTATAAACCACCACTTCCATTCCCTCATTCAATGGTGAGGGCACATCTAGACAAGCATTTTGGTAAGTTTCTAGACCTAATGAATAAACTACATATTAACATCCCTTTCTTTGATGCCATTCTAGGGATGCCCGCCTATGGGAAGTTTCTGAAAGAGATTCTATCAAGGAAGAGGAAGCTGGAGGATTTTGGTGAAGTAATAATGACATCTAAGTCTTCGGAGCTCATTCAAATCACGAAGGAGAAGATGCCACCTAAATTGAGGGACCCCGGTTGATTTTGCATTCCCATTCAAGTTGGGGATTTAACCTATGATACATTATGTGATCTAGGAACCAACGTGAGCATCATCCCGCTAGAGCTTTGTGAGAAAGTCGGACTTGGAGAGCCCAAGCTGGTGAAGATGACGCTATACATGGCGGATCGCTCCATTACCCGTCCCGTGGGTATTTTGGAAGATGTTCCCATCAAGTTAGGTAATTTCTACATACCTATAGACTTTGTTTTACTTGACATTCCCGCAAATTATCACATTCCTATCTTTCTCGGGAGGCCATTTCTAGAAACTTTGGGTTTCAATGTGGATTTTGAGAACGCCAAAATGAAATTCAACATTGGTGGAGATCCTATGGAGTTTGCATTGCTTGCTGCAATGAAAGGAGAGCCGCTGGAGGATGACATCTTGAACATCTATGATGAAGAAGAATCTCGAGAATTGGTGAGCTCTATCCTTATTAACAATCCTCTCGAAAGAGTTCTTAGTTTTAGTTTAATGGATGAAGGTATAGATGTCTCTTGTGATGCAGATATACGGAGCTTAAAGGCATTGGAAGAAGATCCATGAGCTAGAGTTGATAAACTGATTCAGGAGAAGAAAAGCACGTTAGGTTTCGGTCCCAGTTCCAGTACCTCGACCGAGGCACTTCTTGGACCAAGCGAGGTGTTCTTATCTAAAGAACATTGCGGTCACCCACCTCAGACCTCGACCGAGGTAGCAAGCGAGATGATATCAACCGAGACTTCTGAAAGTCTAGTTCTTCGATCTAAGTCCACTTCACTAGAAGGAGAAGGCACAGATCCACCTCATAAAGCACCCCCAGTCGTGGAGCTTAAACCGCTTCCAAGTCACTTGAGATATGTCTAAACTGATGCATGTACTGAGGAACATCCAAAGGCTTTGGGTTATACTATTGAAGATCTTGTTGGTATTAAGCCTTCTTTTTGCATGCATAAGATACTAATGAAGGACGATCATAAGACTTCATAGGAACCTCAAAGACGGTTAAATCTGATCATGAAAGAGGTTGTGAAGAAGGAAATTCTTAAGTTGTTGGATGCAGGTAACATATTTTCCATATTGGATAGCAAGTTGGTGAGCCTGGTGCATGTATTTCTGAAGAAAGGAGGGATGAACGTAGTGACGAATAAGAACAACGAGTTGATTCCAACTAGGACCGTTACGGGATGGATGATGTGCATTGATTATAGGAAGCTGAACGTGGCGACTGAGAAGGACAACTTCCCGCTTCCCTTCATCGACCAAATGCTCGAACGGTTAGCTCAACACTCTCATTTTTTCTATCTAGATGGTTATAGTGGCTTCTTTCAGATTCCTATCCATCCGGATGATCAAGAGAAGACCACCTTCACTTGTCCATGGGGGACGTTCGCTTATAGGAGGATGCCATTCGGATTGTTTAACACACCTGCTACCTTCCAGCGTTGTATGATTGCTATCTTTTCCGAGTATATGGAGGAGATCATGGAGGTATTCATGGATGACTTTTCAGTATATGGTTCCTCTTTTGATAACTGTTTGACTAACTTTTCTCTAGTGGTACAATGTTGTGAAGATACTAATCTTGTTTTGAATTGGGAGAAGTGTCACTTAATGGTTAGAGAAGGAATTATTCTAGGACACCTCGTTCCCAACCGAGTATTGAAGTCGATCGAGCTAAGATCGAGATTATTGAGAAACTTCCTCCCCCTTGTTCTATTGAGGGTGTGCGGAGTTTTCTCGGGTATGCAGGTTTCTACAGGAGGTTCATCAAGGATTTCTCTAAAATCTCTAAACCGCTCACTGATCTCTTGAATAAGGATGCTATTTTTGAGTTTTTGCTAGAATGCCTTGATGCTTTTTACAGGATAAAGGAAGCGTTGATTACCACTCCCATCATTCAACCTCCCGATTGGACCTTGCCCTTTGAGATCATGTGTGACGCTAGTGATGTGGCTGTAAGAGCGGTACTTGGACAAAAGAAGGATGGACGAACCAACGCCATTTACTATGCTAGCAAGACGCTAGACGAAGCTCAACTGAACTACGCCACCACCAAAAAAGAGCTATTGGCAGTTGTTTATGCTTTTGAGAAGTTTCGCTCTTACTTAGTGGGAGCGATAGTTATTGTTTACACTAACCATGTAGCTATTCGTTACTTGCTTGCAAAGAAGGATGCAAAGCCGCGCCTCATTCGTTTGATTCTCTTGCCTCAAGAGTTTGACCTAGAGATTTGCGGTAAGAAGGGATCCGAGAATTATGTTGCGGATCACCTCAGCCAGCTACCTCCCTACTCGCTCAAGAAGGATGACCTAACCATAGAGGATTCATTTCCCGATGAGCACTTGCATTTGTTGGGACATTGGATAGAATCCTTTTTTTCACCCTATGATGATGATGAAGTATGGGGTGAGAACACCTTCTACCATGTTTGAGGATGATATACGGTCCAACTAGCAACCTTAAACCAAGCGCTTCTTTGGAGGCAACCCTAGGTATTGTTTTCTTCTACCTTTTCTAGCTTAGTTTTAGATAGTTTGCTTCGTTTTGTTTTTTGCGTCCTCTAGACAGGAACCAGTTACTTTCTAAGGAAGGATTACAGCTCAGGAGCTACACCGGAAGGACAAAAGTTCGAGAAACTTAGAAGACGGAGCTTGACTGAGACACATCTCGGTTGTTATCACAGTACCTCAACCGAGATGTTGTTGGGCAACCGAGGCGACTAGGTCTGACATCCAGTCATACACCTCGGTCCGGTCGGGACCACCTCGACCGAGGTGGAATCAAATTCAGCGAGGGGTATAAAAGGCGAGACGGTTTTTCTCTCTTCACCTTTTCCTTCCCAAGCAAAGCCTCGACCGCGGCGACCCCTAAGCCTCAAATTCTTAATTTTCACTTGTTTCTTGCGTTTCTTGGCTCGATTTCACCGGAGGAAGCAAGCGAATCAGTCTCCAAGTATCAAACAAAAAGGAAAATGCTTCTAATCTGCAAAATCTGGGTATTTCGTTCCAAAACCCTAACTTCTTCTTCTTTTACTGATTTCGAGCGGATCTGGCTTTGGTTGCCGTTATTTGTTGCTGAAAAGGATATAAGTACCCCTTAGGAAGCTTTTGGTAGTGATTAGGGGGAAAAGAACTTACAGATTTGAGATTTGTGATCGAACAACAGTTCGCCTCGGTCCAATCGACTATGTCTCGGCCGAGATGTTCTTGGGGCAACCGAGGTGACCTTGTTAGAAAATATGAGCAAGATATCTGATCGTCAGTTGGCCTTGAGGGACAGGCCTAGCAGCTCCCATCAGTCTTCCCCTTCCTCTGCTTCTCAGTTTACTATTCTGGTGATCCATGAGCGTCACCAAAAGGACTTTGATCATATTTGCGGGAGTCCGATTGTTGCCCCGAGCTTCTTTCACGCCAATGCCTTCGAGTGCCTCCATGTGGTGGAGGACTTGAAGAAGATGATCTCCATGGTTGGACTGAAGGAGTTCATGGACATTAGAGCTCCAGCTTATCTGGAGGCGACGGTGGAGTTTGTGAGCTCAGTTACTTACGTGCCGGAGCACAATGGGATCAAGCACCGGCTGCTAAATAGGAACTATGTAGTTCCTATGGACCAGTTCAGGGAGATTTTCGGCTTCCCTACCCCGATAGTGACTAACTATCCTTCCCGAGCGGTGGCTCAGAGTTTTTGGGGCGAGATAACCCATGTGACTGACAACAGTGACAAGTGGAGTCCCGGGGATTCCCGGGAGCGTATCATATTTCATCTTGCTTTCCGTCTTGCTCACAAGATCTTTAGTGAGACACTTTTGGCGCGTATTGAGACGCCCCAAAAGGTCCGTCAGGGGGAGTTGCTGAGTTTGTTCTGTATGGTCACGGGGGGAGTGCCAGACTTTGCTGCCATGTTGGCAGATGATTTACACAAGATCAAGGGCAAGTCAAAGGGCGATATCTGTTGTGGTGGGTTGGTGACCAACATCGCCACTTCTATGGGTCTGGATCTTTTAGTGTTTACAATGGTTGCGGCTGTGAAGCCGCTGGGACTACAGGAGATGATCACGAGACGTATCCTCGTTCCTCGTGGCCTTGGCACGCCCTATGTTGCCAAGCCATGGGAGACGACTACACCACAGGGCATTATGTGGTTATCTCAATTCTCTATCTTTGACCGTCAGTTCTGCTCTGCTGCTTTGTTTCCCTACATGCAGGATACTAGAGATGCAACTGACGATGATGAGGAGGGATATGATGGAGGAGCTGCTATGGAGACCGGTATCGATACCAGCGGTCCCAGTGTTCCCGTTGTTGATCTTGATGATGAGGCGACGGAGGAGGAGAGAGAAGCACCGCCACCACCACCACCTCAGCGCAGATCCCGCTGACGTAGAGATTTTGAGGCTGACCGATGGGTAGATGAGCTAACTGAGCAGATGATTGGTTCTTATGCGGCCATGACAGTAGACATGTCCCAGCGTTTCGATGATGAGCGCATCCACATTGATGGATGGATGCATCAAATAGGGGAGAGCCAACATTACCAACGTCGGATGATGGAGATTCAGTTCCAGCAGATGATGGGCTACCCTTTCGACCCGTCCCAGCATCCCTACATTCCACATCTACCACCGCCAGCTGACGAGGATTAGAGCTGCATGGATTTTCTTTATATTTATTATGTTGTTCAGCTAGGTCCGGTGAGTTTTCTGTTCTTAGACATATATTTGACCCATTAGGACAATGTGTCCCAAGTATGAGGTATTTGTATGTATTTTAGGTGACTTATGTGTATGTTTGTATGACTCCCTTGGATATTATGATCTTATTATGCTTTACTTGGCTCTATGTGTTTATCTGTCATTACATGCATGCATACAGGTTTTTGTTTCAGAAAAACGTCGAAAAAACTGGTTTGAAATTTTTTTATGACCTCGACCGAGACGTTCATGGCCGATCGAGGATGACACCTCGGATGACGTCAGAACACCTCGACATATGTGGCTTTAACTGAAAGGTTTTCGAAATGTTTTGTGCTTGTTCTCTGGATATGACCTCAATGATGATTCTGTTTGCAATTTGGTTTTGAATTCTTTATATGCTCGAAAGGTTTTATGATATGTTTAAGTTGCAAAATGCTTTGTTTGAAGTTTTAGCATGTTTAAATAATTTGTTTTTATCAAAATTATGTTGGATTTGAAGTTTGGCACCACATGATGAGTTCTATCACATTCTTCCTGGGATGATTAAGGCAATTCATTCTCTTTTCTTCTTCTTCTTGCCCATACTTTAGCCCCTCATATACATATTTGCCTCCCTTTACCTATCCGGGAATTTGGAAGCAAGCGAAGAAAAGCAAGTGAAAGTGAAGTTGAGATATTGGTTGAAAGTGTTAGAAAGAAACAAATAGGTTTGGGGAAGTCAATCATGATTATGAGTAACTCGGCACCATTCACTTAGCCGGGTGTTTGTGTCTTGCCAAAGTCGGATTGAGCGATATTCCTAACGGGTCATGGTATGTGCATCAAGGGTTTGAGGCATCTTGAGAAATTGATGATTGTTGATCTCCTAGGCTTCGGTTATTGTGCACCTATGTCCATGCATCCCAAAAAGTACAGTAAAATAAGCAAATCTTATTGGTGGAAGATTTTGTGATTCAAAGAAAAGGAAGAAGGATCCTATTCTCGGATTCTAGCACCACATACCTATATACACGTTTCTTGACCTCTTTGGGAAGCCCTTGAGACCTCGAGCTTGTTGATTGACTTGGTGGTTTAAACTGGATTATACATGATTGATTTCGATAAATATGATTTATTATGCATTTTATGATTTTATGCAAAGCTGAACAACTTTCTTATATCTATAAAATGTTTTGATCATGTCTTGATTTTATTTGTCATGAAGCATTCTCTTAGGGTTATCTATGAGTGGAGCACACCACAAAAGGTTTTTAAATGTTTTTCATTGATCTTTCTGACTTATAATACATTCTATCTTGTATCTAAGATTTGGAACTTGCTTGGGTACAAGCAAGGGACAAGTATGAGATATTTTGATAACATGTATTATAGTCTATATTTTGGGATTGGTTTAGACGTTTTATCTTCATAAATTTGCATGTATGGATGTATATTCTTTTATTATGTTGTTGTTTTGTCTACCTTTGCGGGAATCGAGGTCTACACCTAGTTTCGTTGTATTGTAGGGAAAATGGCACGTTTTAGACCAAAAGGGAGCTAAGGAAGCTAATGAGTCCTTGGAGCTACATTATGGAGCTTTGAGAAGATCTCAGGAAGCATGAAAATGATTTAGAGGATTGATTTTGGACCAGATTCAAGATGATTTACATTCAGCTAAGATTCACCTCGGTCAACTACCGTACCACCTCGACCGAGGTGATCTTGAGGAGCGACTGGACTGAGGCGAACACCTCACCGCCGACAAGATCTTTATTTTTGGCTGAGATCTTCTATTTTCGGAAAGAAAATATCACATATTTTTGGCTGGATTTCTGGAAGGAAGAATATCTTTTTGCTGATTTATTTTTGAAGATATGGAGTTATATTTTAAAGAAATTATCTTTTTAAGATATTTTATCTTTGGAAGATAATTCTCCTATATATATGGGCTGATTTTCTACAATTCAGCCATCTACGGATCAATCATTATCTTCAGATCAAGGATTTTCTGAAGAGTTTTGAAGGAAGTTGAAGGAAGTTTTGAAAGTTGAAGTTCAAAGAAGGAAGGAACCAAGTTGAAGTTTGCTTAGAAGGAGTTTGTAAGATCGCCTTAGTTGGCTTTTGGTTTTGTTGTCTTTTCTGATATGTGATTGAGGAACACTTATTGTTGTTTGTTTGATTCATTGAGTTATTGAGACCTTTATGATAAGGTTTTCTTGTTTGAATAATGATTCCTTTCTTATACATTTGATTATTGTTATCATAATGATTGTTGGCTAAGTTCTTTATGCAATTTTAGGGTGATTGCTGAAAGTTGTGGGAAAGACGATGATAGAATGATCTTAATCCCAACAGGACCCCGAAAGCTGGAGTCTTTACACTTAACCGTAGAACACCTCGGTCAGTCATTAAACATCTCGGCCAAGATGGAATTTAACTGAACGAGGTGAACCTTTCCTGAACCTTATCCGAGTTAAGAGTTTCATTTTGCCAAATCCTATCCTTGTTATACCTTTCCTGGTTCAACGCAAGCCTAGGATGAGACTTACTCGGTGATTCCTTTGCTTGTATACCCAAGATCATGAGTAATAGGTAATAAAGGTTTATCCTTTATTGGGGTTTGAGTGTGCCTTCATCCCATCTTTGAGAGTTAGCTTGAGACTTACCCGGTAAAGGTTGATTCTATTCCCTTGGTAGTGTGTTGGTTTGAGATTATAGTTCCTTTCCTTTGTACCTTGAGACTTACCCGGTGATAGTATCTTTGGTTTGGGATTGTGAGTAGTTAGACTTACCCGGTGATCTATTTCCACCTTTGAAACACCTTCCCTTTGCAAACCTCACCTTTGTCCACGTTATCTTTGAGATCTTGAGTCGGAACCACAACTGGATGCTTTAATCTCTAGAATCCGCATTCTCTTTATCTTACTTTTATATCATTTTTTATTGCTTTAATTTGCTGCTAGTAGTTATTTGACAACCTGATTACCGTACTTTATTTCACCATAGTCCTTGTGTTTGACCCCTAGTATTCTTGCCTTTATTACAACTGATCCATACACTGCGGGTTCGCATATTGTTCAAGCATACTTCTTGGGTTATAAATATTAAAGCTTGCACACACCTTTTGGAGCGAGCAGTCTATAGGGAGATGCTCTTTTATAGTCAAAATACGACGAGAGACTAGAACAAACTTACCTGGTTGTGCCGGACCGCAAGCAATTTGGTCGTCGCAAGGCTTCATGCCATAGTAGGGTCGGCATCTTGGTCATCTTCTAGGAGGATATCACCATTATATACATCTTCGCTATCGTCATATGATGTGTTGGAAAACATCACCCGCTTGGTGTTTGGGCAATCACGTTGGACATGACCAAACCCCCTACATTTTAAACACATGGGTTCTCTTGGGTGGTCCACCGTTTGAGATCCTTGTTGGACTCGACCCGGAGGCGTTTGTGGTGGAGTAACGGTGCTACAGTATGGTGTCTTCTCGGTAGCCTCTTTCCGGGTGGGTTGGCCCATATGTGGTGATCCTTTAGCGGCTCCGGAATCTTGAGAACTAGAAACATCTCGAGAACGGGGATTAGAGGTATAAGCATATTGACTAGAAGAAGAATTATGTAAGAGCCTTAGTCCTTAGGAGCCTTGAGTCCTTGTTGAGTCTTAGCTTACCCTGGAAGTCGCCCGTGCGGACCCAGATGGCTGCCCCTGCGGCTAGGTGCCCCTGCGCCTCACAGTGACCACCCCTGCAGCTCTGTGTGGTTGCAGCCGCCTTCTTTGACCCTTTGACTTGTGCTTTGCGGCATGTTTCCTTCATTAACCTTCCATTCCTTCATATGAGGGGTTTCTTCATCTCATTCTAGCTTCTTCATCCTCCTTATGCTCTTCTACTTCATCCTCTTCTCTTCCTTGATCTTCCTTGATCTTGTGAGATAGTTTTGAGAGTTTGTTGGTGGTTTTTGCTTTGGATGATCATGAGGATGATGCTGAGAGTTGTTGTTGTTGTGTTTAGATTGTGAGGTGTGTTGGATGCTCTTAGTTGCTGCTTAGGGTTTGTTGTGGTATGTTCTCCACCTCCATCTTCCTTCCTTCTTTTTCTTCCTTGCTTCTTAGCTTAGGATCACAAGTTAGACTTGTGTTGGATCTTTTCCTGGACGTTTTGATGTTCAGACATATACATCTATATATATATATATGTATGTATCTGTGTTGTTGTTCTATGCTGAAGAAGTGAAGAGAGTCGAGAAAGAGATCGAAGAGAAGTCGGGGCCAGTCCTTTGCACAGACAACCGCCCCTGCGCCTTCTTTGGACCGCCCCTACGCCTTTAGTGAGCCGCTTCTGCACCTCAGTGGTTCAGCCCTTGAGTCCTTTGTTTTTGCTGGAGCATTCAGGGTATACCTTGTTGGTATGATTCCTTCCTTCCTTTCCTTTGACTTTGGCTTAGATGTTGGCTAGGCTAGCTTAGTTAGGATGAGTTTGTTGATTTGCATGATAGAGATGTGCCTTAGGCACTTGTGTTTATGTTGTGGATATGCCTTAGGCAACTGTGAGCATGTTATGATCTACCAGCAGTACGTTATGATGTATGCCTTGCTATTGCAGGCGTTGATTACTTCCCCAAGGGGAAGCTGTGACGTGGTATTGGTTACGAGTATTACATGTAAGTCCATAGGACTTACTTAGCGTTCAGTTGTGGGTTTGTGTGATTGTGATGGTTGAGTGTGTTCATATGATTGTGCATTTATAACCTTAAATAGACTAGGATGACCATTTATTACATTAAATGGCCCAAGTTTATTATAACGGGTCGTGACCACCGGTCTCCGCTTGCTGGTAGGAGTAGGTTCCCTGAAGAAGATCTCACAGGGTGGACGAGTGATGATCACCCCCATGCAAAACCCATGTGTTACGTTGGATGAGACGAGGTTCTTGAGGCTCCTCGTGTTACAAAATAAGTTGAATTAGTAATGGAATAACGTAACTGAAAGATAATAAATGAATGTGTGTGGCATTGCATGTATGAGATGTGGATGTGTGTTTGTGCTATTACCTTCATACTTATTCATTTTTGTAGCTAACGGTGTATACCGTGTTGTAGATGATCTGCAGGTTAGGAAGACTGCAGAGTGAGCCAGATGGGGTGACCAGCCGAGGAATTTTGCACATTAGGGTTACGTGGGATATGGGATCTTTTGTATCTAATGTTTATGGATGTTGTTTTGTACTCGGCGTTGTTGTTGTAAACCCTTTTGATGTATCTTATACAGTTTTATGTATTTGGTTTTAATCTACCTGTGTCTTGTTGTAAGATCCAGTGAACTTGTTGTTAGGCTAGGGTCATGATCCATTGTGAGATCCTAGCCCAATGTGGCACTCCGAGTCCCGCGGATTCCGGGTGTTACAGAGTTGGTATCAGAGCCTTAGGTTGACAACAATGGCACTTGCTATCTGTAATAAAGGTAGAGGGGATAAATAAACAAAACCCGAAAGGGGTCTGACTTTTGAAAAGGTTTTGGTTTTAAAGCGAGTACATGTGTTTTGGGATAGTGTGTACAGAAGTCGTCACCCTTCTGAGGATCGCGACAGTGTAGATATATATATATATATAACTTCTATGTGATGATGTGTATGCATGAATAATTAAGTATTATATATATATATACATATATATATATATATATATATATATATATATATATATATATATATATATATATCTATACATATGGCCTATATAGAGCCTTATACATTAGGTGTGCATACCCCGTAGATGGCTTGGACTAGAGCTACTACTATTGTAGGCCGAGGTAGAGGTAGACCATCTCTTCCTCCAGGAAGGATAGGATAGGGACCAGCACCCGCTTCTGATCCACCAGTGGTGGAGGAGGCTTCTGAGGAGGTTGTTGAGAGTGTCGTCCCAACGACAAGGAGTGGTGGGTCCAGGAGACAACAAACACATTGAGCCCAGTCTGATGACTCAGATCGTGTCTCCATGGGAGGACCAGAGTTCAGAGAGTACCTCAGACATTTTGAGGAGGCCATTGTAGCAGGTAGACGAGCCCCAGATCTACCAGGGCATGAGGGATCATTTGAGGGATCCCATGGAGCCACTCAGGTGATAGCTATACTGGTACATGCTGCTGAGGTTGCTCGAGCTGTAGAGGAGACCAGAGGGCCTTGACTAGACACCTAGTTGAAGGCACTTTATCAGCATGGAGTACCACCCTTCTCAGGAGAGATTGGGTTACGGACCGAGGTGTGGATAGGACATGTAGACTCAGCTCTAGAGTCTATCAATTTCATGAGGACAAACGGATAGAGCTAGTTCAGTGTCTATTCCGTGACCTGGCACACCAGTGGTGGAGGACAGTTCGAGCACGTGTTACGAGTTATGACGAGATGAGGACTTTGCTGAGGGAGCAGTTCTGCCCTGTCTCACTGAGAAGGGAGAACCTGTAGGACTTCGTGAAGGCGGGTTTGAGGACTTACCTATTACGGATGCTATTCGCCGCTTCTAGACTAAGTTAGCATTGTTGGGTCCAGCTGCACCATCTGAGGACCAGCATGTGTATCTGTTCTCCCTTCGTCTGAGGGAGAGCACACGTTCATACGTGGCGGGATTCCACTGTGACTCCTTGGAAGACTACCAGGATCGGGCCTCTATTTATGAGCGAGAGAGAGCCAACCAGAGGAGGACTTTTGAGACAGGACGGTTTGAGAAGAGACAGCACACAAGAAAGACAAGTGCGGGAGCATTTAGATACGGGCGAGGCCAGTCTCAAGGCCGCTCGAGTGATCCAGTGTCTGCACAGACGACTGAGAGAGGCCGACAGTGTTACAACTGCGAGCCTATGGACATATGAGGGCTGAGTGCCCGAGAGAACCACTGACTTGCTTCTCGTGTGTGAAGCCAAGACACAGAGCTACATTTTGCCTTCAAGGCAAGACGTCATCACAATAGGGTTCTGCCCCTGCAGGTGTAGCAGGAGGTGGACAAAGACCGCCTCAGTATCAGGCACAGGAACAACAGAGAGTCCTAGATACACCTGCTACTCAGGGTTCAACTCCAAGAACGAGTAGAGGTTGTGGTAGACATGTTGGTACTAGTGATGCCCGAGGAGCTCGAGGCAGCGTTTTTGAGCCGAGGAGTGCTGAGGAGCCGCCAACACCAGTTCCAACACGTACCATTCTGTTACATGGTTTACCTGTTAGAGTTTTATTTGATACGGGTGCTACGCATTCCTTTATTTCTGCTGCATGTGTTAAGCGTTTGAGTTTATCTACCATAGAGTGGATACCCTTTACTATAGGGTTACCTGATGGTAGTCGGGTCCGAGGTACCCATGAGATACGTAGTTGTCCCCTTCACTTAGGGACTCGTGTGTTGCTTGTTGACTTCTTAGTCATGCCTTTGATGCATGAAGAAGTCATTCTAGGTATGGATTGGATGCGTAGACAACGGGCGGTGTTAGATGTGGGTAAGAGAACTGTTACAGTCTCTACCGACATAGGTCCGATAGAGGTCTTCCGAGGTTGGGACCTTGGGAAGACGGGATCTATTATCAGTGCTATACAGGCAATGAGATTGATAGCACAGGGATGTGATGCCTTCTGATGTTATGAAATCAAGGAAGGAGATAGCCCAACTTTAGAGGACATACTAGTGGTCTGTGAGTTCACAGATTTGTTTGTAGAGCCGTCTAGCCTACCGCCTAAGAGGAGCGTAGACTTTGGCATCGAGTTGTAGCCTGGCACGATACCCATCTCGAAAGCCCGATATCGTAAGGCACCTGTCGAGAGGTTGGAGCTGAAGAAGCAATTCGAGGAGTTGGCTAAGAAGGGCTTCATTCGCCCTAGCGTATCACCATGGGGTGCAACTGCCCTCTTCGTGCGGAAGAAGGAGGGATCGTTGAGATTGTGTATAGATTACAGAGAGCTGAACAAGGTTACCATCAAGAACAGGTATCCAGTACCTCGTATTGATGATCTACATCAGCTTCAGGGAGCGACAGTTCTCTCCCGGATCGACTTGCGTTCAAGATATTACCAGCTGAGGGTGAGAGAGCAGGATGTGCACAGGATGGTATTTTGTACCCATTATGGACACTACAAGTTTGTAGGGATGCCATTTGGGCTGACGAATACGCCAGCAGTTTTCATGGAGTTGATGAATAATATCTCCATCGACTTCCTAGATCAGTTTGATGTGGTCTTTATTGACGACATTCTGGTATACTCTCGTAGCAGAGAGGAGCATGCTGGACATCTGGGGACAATTTTGCAGATTTTACGGGATAGAGAGTTGTATGCCAAGCTCTCTAAGTGTGAGTTCTGGATGTCTGAAGTTGCTTTCCTTGGACACATCGTCTCCGCCGACGGGATTATGGTTGACCCGGCAAAGATTGTGTTTGTTGCTGCATGGACTACACCGAAGAATGTCAAGGAAGTGCGTAGCTTTCTTGGCCTAGCCGGTTATTATAGACGCTTTATGGAGGGATTTTTTGTGATTGCCCGTCAACTGACGAGTCTTCGGAGGAAGACTACAAAATTTGTATGGACCGGTCACTGTGCTCAGAGTTTTGAGGAGTTGAAGAGGCGTTTGACTTCTGCTCATGTACTTGCATAGCTAGAGGGTTCTGATGATAATGTGGTCTACAGTGATGCATCCAAGCTAGGCTTGGGATGTGTGTTTAAGTAGAGAGGCATAGTGATTGCATATATGACCGACGATATTTCAATGGTCGTCTATACCCAATCAAAAGTGAATCCCGACTTAGCACTAAGAACAAGTATAGTGATTAAGTAAGGGTCGAACCCAAGAGAGTTAAGGTGTTTTAGATGCGATTATCGATTATAGTGACAAGTAACACAAAGGGGGGGGGGTTTGGTTTAATTGATGCACACAAAAACTTATGAAAACGATTAATGCGACAAGTAAGACAATAACGGAAGACTCTACACTAGGTTGATTCTAAGCATGCAATTGCTACTTTGGTGAGTTCCTTTTACAAGTTTTCAAGTAATATCCCGTCTTGATCATATATATGTGTTGAGCCAACCGGCATCAACACAACTTAACAGGTTAGTGTTCCGTAAACCTACAAGAACAAATAACAAGTTAGCTTTCAAACAAAGACTAAGGGATATAAAGAGAAGATTAAAACCGTTAAACTTATCTTTATATTTGTGTTCCTTTTGTTTAAGTAATCACAACCCGTTATTACTTAAAGTTGCCACTAGATTAAAGACCCAAACCCAGAACCTATTAATCCTAGTTGTTTACATGTACTTTAGAACCTAAGGTGATCAATCTCAAACAATAGTAAACATGCAATTAGACAATGGAGATCAAGGAAACACAAAGTATTACTAAATGAAAACTTATATTATAAAGAACTTA
Organism: Fagopyrum homotropicum; assembly: GCA_033239125.1. Classification (NCBI taxonomy): domain Eukaryota; kingdom Viridiplantae; phylum Streptophyta; class Magnoliopsida; order Caryophyllales; family Polygonaceae; genus Fagopyrum; species Fagopyrum homotropicum. The sequence goes on from BSWB01000003.1 coordinate 68,211,842, forward strand.
CAACCAAAGTAACAATGCAGCTTCAAACCAAACCAATGTAGCAAGGGCGTTAGCAACTCATTACAAAGGTAGCAAGACAATCTAAGTGGATTATTTTTTGGCTAACAAGATGATAAGATGGATGATTCTAGCAATCAACCAAAGACTATTTATACTACAAAAGGCAATAAATAGGAGTAAATGGACGGCCAAAAACAACCACCTTTAATTCCATAAAGGTGGTGTAAACAACCGGAGTAAAGTTTCTGACGTTAAGCCGCAGGGGCGGCGAAGGCAAAAACGCTTGATCTTCTTCAAGGCCGCAGGGGCGGCTAGGTAATTCCGCTGGGGCGGATCTTCAATGCTCTTCAAACGTTTGACCCTTCGACTTCCTGACGTTTCTGATGCCAAGCCGCCGGGGCGTCCCTATGTCGACGCAGGGGCGGTGACACAACCTCTCTGCCTTCAAGCTCCCAGGTTGAGGCGCAGGCAGGGGCGCAGTGAGAGACGCAGGGGAGCTGGTATTCGTCTCTTCAGGGTAGGTCTCCGCAGGGGCGCCAAGGAGGGGTGCAGGGGCGGTGATACACTTCATGGCTGGCGCTGGTGAAGGCGCACGGAGCGCTCCGGTGTAAGGCGTCACCCGTAGGGGCGGTGACAGGGCTCCGCAGGGGCGGTGAGGCAACAGAAGCTTTGCTTCATGAATGATCTTCACTCCTAAGTGCTTATAACTCATTCGTTAGCTTCTTTTAGTCTTCTTCTTCGGGACCAAGGAGTTAGTAGCATAAACCGACACAAATGCAGTCAAAAAACTCTAAAAACTATCCTAAATGATAGTGATTCCATCACCTATCAAACTTTCCCATACTTAGACCTTGTACTTGTCCCGAGTAAAACAAATGACATCAACTAGACTCAAAGGCCTCAGGAAGCATGGGTAAGCAAGAAAAGACAATGAAAACAAGAGAAAAACCAAGAAAGAAAGAATGAAAAGAGAGGAAATGTGAGAAAAGGAGAGAAACTACCATCCTTATTGCTCCAAGAGTGGCCTACCCGGACAACCTCCTTAATAACCCTTCTTATGTCGCCAAACGCCGGAAGGGAAACCTACATTCGGTGTCGCTCATTTTGCCAAGGTGCCCTTTCGGGTTTTCACTTTGCCACTCTTCTTCTTTGCTCACTTGAACTCACATCCCTCAAATCCAATTTTGCACCAACCTAAGGTTGGTCGGACTACCTTCTTTTTGCCTAAACCGCCCTTTCGGGTTTTCGGTTTATCCAAGGTTTTTCATGTCTTTTTTCATTTTCTTTGGCTTTTTCTCTTTTTTTTCTTGTGAATTTCAATATGAATTCAAAAGATGCAAAACAAACTCAAAACAACTCAATGAACTATACAAGCAATGATATATCCCTCCCCATACTTGAAGTACACTTTGTCCACAAAGTGGAAATGAGTCAAAGATAAATGTGGGAGAAGGGAAGAGAAATGTACCCCTCAGTGGGGTGGTCCGGATGGACCACTTGGACCCTCCTCTGGTTGGTAAGGAAAATGGCGGAAGAAGTGCTCCTGCCGGCGGTGAAGGGTGTTGATACGGCCCTCCTGAGCCTCCATCCTCTCTCTAAATGAAGTCTCATAGCTAGCTTGCTAAGCCAGCTGCTGAGTCTCCAACTGCTGCTAATGAGCCGACTGCCAAGCATCTTGACGGCGGTCAAAGTGAGTGGTCATGGAGGATGCGAAACTGGACTGCCACGCCTATTGCTGCTCAAGCATGGACCGCTGGTACTCGGTCTGCCATGCCTGGTGCTGTGTAGTCAAGGCCACCATCTGAGCCTGCAGACTCTCCATGCCGTCGGCATCTCCTCATCAGTGGTGGGGGCTCGGCTGGAGCCGGCTGCGTATCTCCCAACAATATCTTCCTGAGGTCGTCTCGGAGGAACTGGGTCAGCTGGTAAATACTGATCGGAGAGCTCATCTCGCAATGGAAGTCGTTGGGAGAGGTATGTGATGTGACTCCCATCTGCTAAAGAGAGCCAATAATGATGCTCCCCGTCTCTCCTGAGGAGCTTGAACCTCCTCAACATACCCTCCGTATAAAGTGGGGCTTCTAATCCGTCCTCTAAAGTAGAGAGATCCATCAACTGTGCAACCAACAAGGAGATGATCCCTCCTCCCACAATATCACGTGGCTCATTCTTCCTAATCCGCTTCAAATCGGTAACGAAGAGGTATGGCCAATCGGTACCCAGTCGTTTGTGGAGAGGAAGGCGTATAGCAGTGGAAGGTCCTTAAGAGCAACCTTATTCTCCTCCTTGTGTCCACAACAGACACTCATGAATACCTTCGAGATGAGCCTCAAACAGGGGTGAGTGAATTTATTGGAGTACTCACCCCTTGCATAAAATTCAGACTTGGTGGCGGCCTGCCAGAACTCCATCAAATCAGGTGTCGGAATAGGTTCCCACCAGTCGTCGGAAGCGGCTATAGTCACCCCTAATGCCTCCTGCAGCTGGGTGTAGTCTAATGTGTACTTCCTTTGTTGAATTTAAATGAAAATCCAACACACCCCTGGTCTACCGTTTCCATTTTGAAGGTGGCAATGAACAGGCGGCTGAACTCGGGGTATGTTGGAGCGGTTGTTGTCAAAAAATCCCCGAGCCCGGCGTTGTTGAGAAGCTCATACATGCTCTCCAACAAACCCAACTGTTCCAAAGTAGGAACGTCCAGAAATCTGGTTGCATACACATCCGGAGTTTGTGCAATCCTATACCGCATTGTCTCGGCTTCCGAAAACTTATACTTCTTTTGATTCTCCATCTCTTGCAGTTGAGACAATCAAAGGAATTAGAAATTTTAGAAAATTTTAGTAAGAAACGAACCCTCTGTTGTGTTTTCCGCAGGGGCGGCTGCAACAGGCGCAGGGGCGGCACGACGCAGGGGCGGGAACTTGCAAGCGCAGGGGCGTTGTGTCTGGTGGCTGGCTGTCGGAGGCGGCGCAGGGGCGTCGGCGAGAATGTTGGTGGGCAAAGGGCGAAAGGGGCGTGAGAGTGTTTCTCAAGGAGAGGGGTTTTGGAGGGTTTGTGTGTTTGGTGAAGAAGGTTGGTGGGTGGTGCGTCGTAGGTGTAGGCATTTTCGAGATCCACTTTTTTTTTTCTTTTCTGGGTAAAAGTGCAAGGGCGGCTGGTTGTCGCCGCGGGGGCAGTGACAAGGGAGAGGGGAGCGCAGGCTCAGCGCCGGGGGCGGCGCCGAGAATTCGTGTCAAGGATGGTTGCCGCAGGGGCATAGGGATGTCACAGCGGGGGCTGTGACAGGCATGTTGCAGGCGTAGGCCCAACACCGGGGGCGGCACTGGGCATGAGTGTCACCGCAGGGGCGGTTTCTTGACAGAGGCTCCTCTTCTTATTCCTTCGGGTTGCCTCCTGAGAAGCACCTTTGTTTTACGTCATTGGCTCGACGTAAGATCTCTACTTCTCTGACTTTTCTTCCTCCAGCACCATCTCGCCGATTGGATCGTTCTTGACTCCTTCAAGGTAGAGCTTTAGCCTTTGTCCGTTTACCTTCAACACCTTGTGCTTTTGGGGATGATAGAGATCCACAGCTCCATGAGGGTATACTTCGGCTACTATGAACGGCCCTGTCCATCTCGAACGCAGCTTACCTGCAAAGAGTTTCAAACGTGATTGAAAGAGAAGTACCTTATTACCTACCTTGAAGTCCTTCCGGAGAATGTTCCGGTCATGCCATGCTTTGGTCTTCTCTTTGTATGTGGTAGAATGGTCATATGCATCTAGCCTTAGTTTCTCCAACTCTTACAATTAGAGCTTTCGGAATTCTCCCACTTCCTCTATGTTCATGTTGCACTTCTTTACCGCCTACCAAGCCTTGTGTTCTAACTTCACCGGTAGGTGGCAAGCTTTCCCAAACACGAGCCTTAAAGGGGACATCCCGGTAGGAGTTTTGTAGGCTGTCCGATATGCTCATAGGGCGTCATTTAGCCTTGCACTCCAATCCTTCCGCCCGGGAGAAACCGTCTTTCCAAGGATGGTCTTTATTTTCCGGTTAGACACCTCAGCTTGGCCGTTTGTTTGTGGATGATAAGCTGTTGATACTCTTTGGTGAACGTAGTACTTCTTAAGGAGAGCCGTGACCGTCTTGTTGCAAAAATGGGTACCCCTATCACTGATTAAGGCTTTTGGGATTCCAAATCTTGCAAAGATATTTTCCTTAAGAAAAGCTGCAACTACTTTTGAATCATCAGTTTTGGTGGCCTTTGCTTCCACCCACTTGGAAACATAGTCCACCACAAGCAAAATATATGTGTTCCCGAATGAAGTAGGAAACGGACCCATGAAATCAATTCCCCAAACATCAAAATTTCACAAAATATAAGAGAGGATTGGGGCATTTCATGTCTCCTTGAAAGATTTCCTACCCTTTGGCATCTATCACACACTTTGCAAAATGCAAAAGCGTCTCGAAAAATGTGTGGCCAAAAGAAACCGGCATCCAAAACTTTTCTTGTAGTTTTATTTGCCCCAAAGTGCCCCCCACATGCTTCAAAATGACTGAAAGTTAGGACGGATTGTACCTCATTGTCCGGAATGCAACGCCGGATCACTTGGTCGCTACAAATCTTCCAAAGGTAAGGATCGTCCCAAACGTAGTGTCGAGCTTCAGCCTTTACCTTCTCTCGTTGTGCCTTGGTGATGTCTGGAGGATAATCCTTCCTGACAATGAAGTTCACAATGTCAGCAAACCAAGGCTTAAAAGATTGGAGCTTAAGACAAACCTCTGTTGACAATTCCGCAGGGGCGCCTAGACTGAGCCACAGGGGCGGCTGACCGCAGGGGCGGTTGGTGTGAGGTGCGGGGGCGGTTACACAACATAGAGTTGTGTAAAATGTATCGTCTGAAAAACTTCCGGCTATCTCTCTTCCTTTTCCTGGATCTTCCTCCTCTTGCACTAGTCTGCTCAAATGATCGGCCACCAGGTTCTCAGCCCCCTTCTTGTCCCTTATTTCTAGTTTAAACTCACTTAGAAGAAGCATCCATCGGATCAATCGTGGCTTTGCCTCCTTCTTTTCCATGAGGTACCTAAGAGCTGCATGGTCAGTGAAGATAATTACCTTTACCCCAAGTAGTTACTGCCGGAATTTCTCAAGGGCAAAAACCACCGCCAACATTTCTTTCTCGGTGGTAGAGTAATTCCTTTGCGCTCCATTGAGTGTCATAGACGCATAATGGATTACATGGGAGGCCCGTCCGTATTTTTGTCCTAAGACAGCTCCGACGGCATAGTCACTGGCGTCACACATGATTTCAAAAGGTTTCTTCCAATCCGGGGAACGGAGGATTGGTGCGGTGGTGAGACATGCCTTCAAAGTGTCGAAAGCTTTCTTGCAATCCTCATCCACTATGAAGGTGACATCTTTCTTGAGCAATTCACACAAGGGTGCCGAGATTTTTGAAAAATCTTTGATGAAACGTCGGTAGAAACCTGCATGACCAAGAAAAGATCGAATTTCCTGAACATTAGTAGGATACGGTAAATTTTGAATACCATCAACCTTTGCCTTATCTACCTCTATCCCTTTTAAGGATATTACATGTCCTAACACAATTCCTTGTTCGACCATGAAATGACATTTTTCCGAATTAAGAACTAAATTGGTTTCAACACATTTTTCAAGAACAAGTTTCAAATGCCCTAAACATGCATCAAAACTATCTCCATGGACGGTAAAATCATCCATGAAGACTTCAATGAAATTTTCTATGTATTCGGAGAAAATACTTATCATGCACCGTTGGAAAGTGCCTGGTGCGTTGCAAAGCCCAAATGGCATTCTGCGATATGCAGAAGTTCCAAATGGGCAAGTGAATGTCGTCTTCTCTTGATCCTCTGGTGTGATGTCTATTTGGAAATATCCCGAATATCCATCCAGGAAACAGTAGTACTGATGACATGCAAGACGTTCTAACATTTGATCAATAAAAGGTAATGGGAAATGGTCTTTTCGTGTTACCTTATTGAGCTTGCGGTAGTCAATGCAAACTCTCCATCCGGTTTGTGTTTTGCTTGGGACCATCTGTCCATATTGATTTTCCACCATAGTGATGCCTCCCTTCTTTGGAACTACTTGGGATGGGCTAACCCAAGTGCTATCCGAGAAAGGAAAGTTCACATCCGCTTGGAGGAGCTTCAACACTTCCTTTTTTACCACATCCATCATTGGCGGGTTCAACCTCCTTTGAGGTTGCCTAGAGGGCTTGGCTTCGTCCTCAAGTAGAATCCTATGCATGCAAGTGGAAGGTCTTATCCCTTTGATGTCCGCAATAGTCCATCAAAGGGCCGTCTTGTGCTCTTTTCGTACTTTCACCAACTTGTCTTCTTGTCCGGTGGTCAACTTGTTGGAGATAATCACCGGCAAGGTATTGTGCTCTCCAAGGAAAACGTACTTGAGGTGTGACGGAAGGTCCATCAATTCTATTTCAGGTACCTGCACTATGGACGGAACAAGCTTCTCGCTTGGGGTTAGTAAAGTGGGCCCAATGGCCAAATTGGAGATAGGTAGCCTTTTATGCCCATCTAATTGGACTAGGACCTCTTTCATGCTAGATGTTAACACATAATCTGATTTGAAAGCATCTCTTGTTGAAGTTGTTGTTGTCTTCGTTGCCGGATGCCCGTCCTCTCAATTTCTGGATCAAAAGAAGCAAAGCCGGAGTTAGTAGCACGGGTTTGAACCATAAAAAATTGGTTAAACCAATAATCAATAATAACAATAAAACACTAAAACTCCCCGGCAACGGCGCCAAAATTTGACCGACGGTATTTCTATGGTCGTCTATACCCAATCAAAAGTAAATCCCGACCTAGCACTAAGAACAAGTATAGTGATTAAGTAAGGGTCGAACCCAAGAGAGTTAAGGTGTTTTAGATGCGATTATCGATTATAGTGACAAGTAACACAAGGAGGGGGGGGGGGTTTGGTTGAATTGATGCACACAAAAACTTACTAAAACGATTAATGCGACAAGTAAGACAATAATGGATGACTCTACACTAGGTTGATTGTAAGCATGCAATTGCTACTTTGGTGAGTTCCTTTTACAAGTTTTCAAGTAATCTCCCATTTCGATCATATATATGTGTTGAGCCAACCGGCATCAACACAACTTAACAGGTTAGTGTTCCGTAAACCTACAAGAACAAATAACAAGTTAGCTTTCAAACAAAGACTAAGGGATATAAAGAGAAGATTAAAACCGTTAAACTTATCTTTATATTTGTGTTCTTTTTCTTTAAGTAATCACAGCCCGTTATTACTTAAAGTTGCTACTAGATTAAAGACCCGAACCCGAACCCGGAACCTATTAATCCTAGTTGTTTACATGCACTTTAGAACCTAAGGTGATCAATCTCAAGCAATAGTAAACATGCAATTAGACAATGGAGATCAAGGAAACACAAAGTGTTATTGAATGAAAACTTATATTATAAAGAACTTACAACCAAAGTAACAATGCAGCTTCAAACTAACCCAATGTAGCAAGGGAGTTAGCAACTCATTACAAAGGTAGCAAGACAATCTAAGTGGATAATTTGTTGGCTAACAATATGATAAGATGGATGATTCTAGCAATCAACCAAGGACTATTTATATATACTACAAAAAGGCACTAAATAGGAGTAAATGGCTGGCCCAAAACAACCACCTTTAATGCCATAAAGGTGGTGTAAACAGCCGGAGTAAAGCTTCTGACGTTAAGCCGCAGGGGCGTCCTTCAGCTCCGCAGGGGCGGTGAAGGCAAAAACGCTTGATCTTCTTCAAGGCCGCAGGGGCGGCTAGGAAATTCCGCTGGGGCGGATCTTCAATGCTCTTTAAACGTCTGACCCTTCGACTTCGTGACGTTTCTGATGCCAAGCTGCCGGGGCGTCCCTATGTCGACAAAGGGGCGGTGACACAACCTCTTCGCCTTCCAGCTCCCACGTTGAGGCGCAGGCAGGGGCACAGTGAGAGACGCAGGGGAGCTGGTCTTCGTCTCTTCAGGGTAGGTCACCGCAGGGGCGCCAAGGAGTGGCGCAGGGGCGTGACACATTTCATGGCTGGCGTTGGTGAAGGCGCAGGGAGAGCTCCGGTGTAAGGCGTCACCCGCAGGGGCGGTGGCAGGGCTCCGCAGGGGCGGTGAGGGAACAGAAGCTTTGCTTCGTGAACGATCTTCACTCCTAAGTGCTTATAACTCTTCCTTAGCTTCTTTTAGTCTTCTTCTTCTGGACCATGGAGTTAGTAGCATAAACCGACACAAATGCAATCAAAAGACTCTAAAAACTATCCTAAATGATAGTGATTCCATCACCTATCAATATGCGTCGCGACAACTGAAGACGTATGAGGAAAACTACCCGAGTCATGATCTGGAGTTGGCAGCGGTAGTTCATGCTTTGAAGATCTGGAGACATTACCTGTATGGTGCCACATGTCAGATCTTAATAGACCATAAGAGTTCGAAGTATATTTTCGCACAACGGGAATTGAATAAGCGTCAACGTCGATTACTTGAGTTGATCAAGGACTTTTACCTTGAGATTTTGTATTATCCTCGCAACGCGAACGTGGTAGTTGACGCTTTGAGCAGGAAGACGCCTCGAGAGAAGGCGATTGCAAGACTGACGGCACAACCTCTACTTTAGAGGGACTTAGCCTAGCTAGAGATGGACATCCAGTTTTCTGATGAGGATGCCCAGTTGTTTGCTTTAGAGGTTCTACCTGGTCTTTTGGATGAAAAACAACAGAAGCAGGGGACGTGCCCGACCTTGATGAGGATTAGAGAGAGGATGTCTCGGGGAGAGGCACCACAGTTCTCTATTGGAGCAGATGGAGTTATGAGGCGCCATGATCATATTTGTGTACCTGCTGATGCGGAGTTGAGACAGCGGATCTTACAGGAGACTCACTATACACCTTACTCAGTACATCTAGGTACGAGTAAGATGTACTATGATGTGAGATGCTCATAATGGTGGGGAGGGCTCAAGCCCAACGTAGCCAGATTTGTGGCTCAGTATGTGACTTGTCAACAGGTCAAGATAGAGCGTTTTAGGCCTGGAGGTGAGCTCCACCCACTACTAGTACCACAGTGGAAGTGGGAGGACGTCTCCATTGATTTTGTGACCGGATTGAGGACCAGTAGGAGCTTTGATGCTATCTGGGTGATTATGGATAGACTGAAGAAGACGGCACGTTACATTCTTATCAAAGAGACATGGCCAATGAGCAGATTGGCTGAGGAGTACACTAAATTGACAGTGAGACTTCATGATGTACCTAGGACGATTGTCTCTTATCGAGATGAACGGTTTACTTCGAGTTTCTGGCAGCAAATTCAGACTACTTTGGGGACGAGTCTACACTTCATGACGGCGTTTCACCCCCAGACAGATTGTCAGTCAGAGAGGACCATCCAGACCTTAGAGGACATGTTGCAAGCTTGTGTATTGGATTGGGGACAGGGATGGTCTAATTACCTCCCACTCGTTGAGTTATCATACAACAACAGCTGGCATGCATCAATTGGGTGACTCCTTATGAGGCACACTATGGACGTAGATCTCGTACACCTTTATGCTGGGATGAGCCTAGCAATATTAGTGAGATAGCGCCACAGCAGATTCAGGATGATATGGCTCGAGTAGCGCTGATCAGAGAGAGGATTCTAGCTACACAGAGTCGCCAGAATTCGTATGAAGATAGGAGGCGTCGACCTCTAGAGTTCAGGGTAGGAGCTCATGTCTGGTTGAGAGTATCTCCGATGCGAGGCGTCAGACGTTTTGGCATAAAGGAGAAGCTGAGTGTTCCCAAGCTTTAAAACAAGGATGCGAACCCGTAGTGTACGAATCAATTATAGTAAAAAGCAAAAATTCCAGGGTGTCGATCTCAGGGAGTTAGGTGAAACAAAGCAAGTATAAGTCATCTATGCAACTAATAACCACAAAAGCGATTAAAACAATCAAAAGATGATAATAAGGTCAATTAAAGGAAATATGCAAATTCTAGGGATTAAAGCGTCTAATTGTGGTTCCGACCTAAGATAAGTAGAGAAAGCTGAGATTTTGCAAAGGGAAGGTATTTCTAAAGTGGAATAGATCACCGGGTAAGTCTCACTACTCACTATCCCAAACCAAAGTTCCTATTACATGGTAAGTCTCAAGGTACTAAGAAAAGAACTATAATCTCAAACCAACACACCGACTAAGGGAATAGAATCAACCTTTACCGGGTAAGTCTCAAGCTAACTCCCAAAGATGGGATGAAGGCATACTCAAACCCCAATAAAGGATAAACCTTTATTACCTACACTTATAATCTTGGGTAAACAAACTAAGGAATCACCGGGTAAGTCTCATCCTAGGCTTCAATTGAACCAGGAAAGGTGTAATAAGAATAGGATTTGGCAAACTCTGACACTTAACTGTCAGTTTCGGATCAGAAAAGGTCACCTCGGTCAGTCAAGTTCCACCCCGGCCGAGGTGTTTGTCGACTGAACGAGATGTTCTAGGGTTAAGGTTAAAGACTCGAGCTTTCCAGGTCCTACTGGGATTAAGATCATTCTATCATCGTCTTTCCCACAACTTTCAGCCAATCACCCTAGAATCGCACAAGGAAATTAGCCACTCATCATTATGAAAGCAATAATCAAAAATATGAGAAGGTAATGAATATTTGAACACAAAAACCATAAGAACAAGCCTTCAATAACTGTATCAAATATCAAACAAGTCAGCGTTTCTTGGATCACAAATCCAACAAGACAATAAAACCAAAAGGAATCTAAGTAAGTCTTACAAATCCCCTCAAAAGCTATCACAAAGCTATGAACTTCCTTCCTTCAATCTTCAAAACTTCCTTCCTTCGAACATTCAGCAAATCCCTTACTGTAGTGGGGAGAATATTGTTGATCAAAAGATGGCTGAATTGTTGAAAATCTAACCCTTTATATAGGATAATTATCTTCCAAATATAATAATTATATCTGTAAAAAGATAATTTCCTATAAAATATATCCATATCTCTAAAATAGATCTCCCAAATATATGATCTTCATTCCAGAAATCTAGCCCAAAAATATAATATATCTTCCTTCCAAAAATAAAAGTTCTCAGCCAAATAAAATATATCTCGCCGGCGCCAAGGTGTTTGCCTCGGTCGGAACACTCCTCAAGATCACCTCGGTCGAGGTGACACTGTAGCTAACCGAGGTGAATCTTAACTGAATGTGAAATCTCTCAAATCTGGTCCAAAGTAAATTTCTTTTTTAATTCCTTGCTTCCCGAGTTCTCTTTTAAGCTCCAGAATGTAGCTCCTATAACTCCTTTGCTCCTTAGCTCCATTTCGATCCAAAACGTGCCATTTTACCTACGATTACAACGAAACTTGGTGTAGACCTCGATTCCCATAAAGGTAGATGAAACGACAATACAATCACATAATATACATTCATACATGCAGATTATTGAAGATAAAATGTCTAAACAAGTCCCAAAATATAGAATATAATACATGCTATCAAAATACCCCATACTTGTCCCCAAGCAAGTTCCAAATCTTAAGCACAAAATAGAATGAATTATAAGTCATAAAGATCAATGAAAAGTATTTCAAAACATTTTGGTGGTGTGCTCCACTCATAGATCACTCTAAGAGAATGCTTCATGGTATTTAAAACCGAAATATGATCAAAACATTTTATAAATATAAGAAAGTTGTTCATCTTTGCATAAAATCATAGAATGCATAATAAATCATAATTATCGAAATTAATCATGTATAATCCAGTTTAAACCACTAAGTCAATCAACAAGCTCGAGGTCTCAAGGGCTTTTCAAGAGAAGGTCAAGAAATGTGTGAGGGTGGGATGTATATAGGGAATGTGGTGCTAGAATCCGGGAAAGAGGCTCTTACTTCATTTCTTTTGAAACACAACATCTTCCACCAATAAGCTTTGCTTATTTTACTTTTCACTTTTTGGGATGCATGGACAGAGGTGCATAATAACCGAAGCCTAGGAAATCAGCAATCATCAATTTCTCGAGATGCCTCAAACCCTTGATGCACATACCATGACCTGTTAGGAATGTCGCTCAATCCGACTTTGGCAAGACACAAACACCCGGCTATGTGAATGGTGCCGAGTTACTCATCATCATGATTGACTTCCCCAAACCTATTTGTTTCTTTCTAAACTTCCAGCCAACATCTCAAGAAGAAGGAGGGAAGAGAATGAATTGCCTTAATCATTCCAGGAAGAAGGTGAGAGAACTCAGCATGTGGTGTCAACCTTCAAATTCAACATAATTTTGATAAAAATAAAGTATTAAACATGCAAAAAATTCAAACAAAGCATTTAGCAACTTAAGCATATCGTAAAACCTTTCAAACATATAAAGATTTCAAAACCAATTTGCAAACAAAATCGTCACTGAGGTCATATCCAAAAAAGAAGCACAAAAATTGTTGCGAAAACTCTTTCAGTTAAATCGCCTCGGTCGAGATGTTCTAAGTCAACCGAGGTACTTGACCTCGTTTGGCAAGAATCATCCCGATCGAGGTCATTAATATATTTTTTTTCTTCACCAGTTTTTGACGTTTTTCTCAATCAAATAACGTGTATGCATACATGTAGTCTCAAATAAGCATATAGAGCATAAGAAAGATCATAAATAACAAGTCATACAAGTCATACACATAATGTCAAGTAAAATACATCCAAATACCCCATACTTGGGATACATTGTCCCAATGGGTCAAAATAAGTCTAAAAACAGAATACTCACCGGACATAAGTTGAGCTGCATAATAAATAAAGAAAAGAAATCCCTGTAGGCTCTAATCCTGATCCGCTGGTGGTGGTGGTGGATACGGGACGAAGGGATACTGAGATGGGTCAAATGGATAACCCATGGTGTGCTGGAACTGTATCTCCATCATCCGGCGCTGGTAGTGCTAGCTCTCCCTTATCTTGATCATCTCTAAGGACAAGGCGGCGTAAGAGTCGATCATCTGGTCCGTCAACTCGTCAATCCGTCGATGAGCTATGGGATCCCTCTGTCTTTGGACTCTGTGCCTAGAAGGAAGTGATGATGCTGCAGCTGCCTCCTCCTTTGTCGCCTCGTCGTCTAAGTCGACAACTAGCACACTAGGTCCGGCTGTATTTGTCCCTGTCTCCATGGTAGCACCTCCATCATCATCCTCAGCCTACTCCTCTACCTGAGTTGCTGTAGCATCTCTAGCATCCTCTATGTAGGGTATCTAAATGGTAGACTAATACTGAGGATCGAAGATTGAGAATTGAGCTGACCACATGATACCTTGAGGGGCAGTCTGCTCCCAAGGCATCGCCACGTACGGTGTAGTGAGTCCACGAGGAACCAGAATCCTCCTCGTGATCATCTCCTGAAGTCCAAGCGGCTTTGCAGCCGCCACCAACGTACAAGCCCTCAGGTCGAGATCCATGACTGTCGCGATATGAGTCACCAATCCTCCACAGTAGATATCTCACTTCCCCTTAGCCTTGATCTGATGCAGATCCTCAACTAACATGGCCCCAAAATCAGGCACTCCCCCAGTCACCATACAGAAAAGACTCAGAAGTTCCCCCTGCCTAACCTTTTAAGGCGTCTCATTACGCGCCAAAAGGGTCTTACTAAAGATGCGGTGGGCTAGACAGAAAGCTAGGTGGAATATAATGCGCTCCCTGGAGTCTCCGGGTCTCCATCTATCAGCGTGCTCCACCACATGAGCAATTTGTCCCCAGAACTGTCGAGCTATGGCTCGAGAAGGAAAGTCGGGAACTGTAGGGGTCGGGAAGCCAAAAATATCTCTAAACTGGTCCATTGGAACGATGTAGTTCCGGTTCAGCAACCGGTACTTGATGGCTTTCCTCTCAGGCTGGTGAGTAACAAAACTCACAAACTCTAGGGTGGCCTCGATGTAGGCTATAGCTCTAATCTCCATAAACTACTCCAGTTATACCATAGAAATCATCCTCCACAGATCCTCTGCTACGTGGAGGTAATCGAATGCAGCTACATCCAAGAAACGCGGCGCAATCACTGGGCGCGCGCATATGCGGTCAAATTCTACTTGATGATGCTCGTGAATCACCGGAATGGAAGGTCTAGAAGTAGAAGAAGGTGAGGAACTACTGGGAGCATCCCTCAGAACAAGTTGGCGATCAAAACGAGAAGTCATGGTTTCCGCTGACAAGGCACCTCGGTTGCTCTGACAGGGCTGAAGAACACCTCGGCCGAGGCACAGGTCGACTGGACCGAGGCGAAAAGCTGTTCGATTCTAACTCTTTGATTTCCAGTTCTTTTCCCCCAATATCACTACGAATTGTTCCTATGGGATACTTATACCTTTTCCAACACAAATCTATGGCAACCAAAGCCACTAATCTCTGAAATTGGTGAAAATAGAAGAGTTAGGATTTTTGAACGGTTTACCCAATAATACGCAGATTTGAGGCGTTTTTGTTGCAGTTTCTCGCTTGGAATCTGATCCTCTAGCCTTTTCTTGCAAGATCGGAGCAAAAATCGTTGAAAACGATTGAGAAACAAAGAAAATGAGATGGATGAGCGCCGCGGTCGAGGGGAGTTTTTGGGAGGGAAATTAGAAATTTCTTTCGCCTTTTATACCCCTCGCCGATTCTACTGTCACCTTGGTAGAGGTGGTCCCGACTGGACCGAGGTGTCTGGACCGAGGTGGATTTTTTGTCAACCCTAGTCGTCTCGGTTGCTCAAGAATCATCTCGGTCGAGATGTTGTGACAGCAACTGAGATGTGTCTCAGTCAAACTCCGTCTTCTCGAATTCTCGAACTTCTGTTCTTCCAATGTTTCTCCTGAGTTGTAATCCTTCCTTAGAAAGTACCTGGTTTCTGTCTAGGACGCCAAAAACAAAACCAAGCAAAGCGAAAGCAAACTCTCTAAAGCTACACTACAAAAAGGGAAAAATAAAGCAATACCTTGGGTTGCCTCCCAAGAAGCGCTTGATTTAACGTCGCTAGCTGGACCGTACGACATCCCTAAATATGCTGGACGGCATCCTCACGCCATACTTCTCCTTCATCATGGGGTGAGATAAAGAAGTCTATCAAACGTTCCAGCAAATGCAAGTGTTCATCGGGAAATGAATCATCGATGGGTGGGTCGTCCTTCTCGCGTGAAGAGGGAGCTAGCCGGCTGAGGTAATCCGCAACAGAATTTTCGGATCCCTTCTTATCGCGAATCTCAAGGTCAAACTCTTGAAGCAAGAGAATCCATCGAATAAGACGCGGGTTTGCATCCTTCTTAGAAAGCAAGTAACTAATAGCTGCATGGTCACTGTAAACAATAACTTTCGCTCCCACTAGGTAAGAGCTAAATTTTAGAAAGGCATATACAACCGCCAAAAGCTCCTTTTCGGTGGTGGCGTAGTTTAGTTGGGGTTCATCTAGCGTCTTGCTAGCATAGTAAATGGCGTTGGTCCGGCCATCCTTCTTTTGTCCAAGCACCGCTCCTACCGCCACATCACTCTCATCACACATGATCTCAAAGGGAAAGGTCCAATCCGGAGGTTGGATAATGGGAGCGGAGATCAATGCTTCCTTTATCTTGAAAAATGCATCAAGACAATCCTGCGAAAACTCAAAAACAACATCCTTATTCAAGAGTTTAGTTAGTGGTTTAGAAATCTTCGAGAAATCCTTGATGAACCTCCTATAGAAACCTGCATGCCCGAGAAAACTCCGCACACCCTTAACAAAACAAGGGGGAAGAAGTTTCTCAATAGTCTCGATCTTAGCTCGATCGACCTCAATACCTCTGTTGGAAACGAGGTGTCCTAGCACAATGCCTTCATTAACCATAAAATGACACTTCTCCCAATTCAAAACGAGATTAGTGTCTTCGCATCTTTGTAGCACTAGAGAAAAGTTAGTTAGGCAATCATCAAAAGAGGAACCATATACTGAAAAGTCATCCATAAATACCTCCATGATCTCCTCTATATACTCGGAAAAGATAGCCATCATGTAGCGCTAGAAGGTAGCGGGTGCATTACATAATCCAAATGGCATCCTCCTATAAGCGAATGTCCCCCATGGACAAGTGAAACTGGTCTTCTCTTGATCATCTGGATGGATAGGAATCTGAAAGAAGCCACTATAACCATCTAAATAGCAAAAGTGTGAATGTTGGGCTAACCGTTCGAGCATCTGATCGATGAAGGGAAGTGGAAAATGATCCTTCCGAGTGGCCACGTTCAGCTTCCTATAATCGATGCACACCCTCCAGCCCGTAACGGTCCTAGTTGGGATCAACTCGTTGTTCTTTTTCGTCACAACGGTCATCCCTGCTTTCTTCGGAACTACATGCACTGGGCTCACCCACTTGCTATCCAAGATAGGAAATATGATACCTGCATCCAACAACTTAAGAATTTCTTTCTTCACAACCTCTTTCATGATCAGATTAAACCATCTTTGAGGTTCCCGTGAAGTCTTATGATCATCCTCCATTAGTATTCTATGTGCAGAAAGAAGGCTTAATACCAATAAGATCATCAAAAGTATAACCCAAAGCCTTTTGATGTTTCCTCAGGACATGCATCAGTTTAGACAATTCAGTTGTGGAAAGGGAAGCACTAACGATGACTGGATAAGTAGAATCCGGTCCAAGGAAAACATACCTCAAGTGACTTGGAAGCGGTTTAAGCTCTACAACTTGGGGTGCCTTCTGAGGGGGATCCTTGCTTCGTCCTTCTAGTGGAGTAGGCTTAGATCGAAGGACTGGACTTTCAGAAATCTCAGTTGAAATCATCTCTCTTGCGACCTCGGTCGAGGTCCAGAGTTGCTGACCGAGATGTTCTTCAGATAAGAACACCTCGCTTGGTCCAAAAAGTGCCTCGGTCGAGGTACTGGAACTGGGACCGAAACTTGAGATTCTATTCTCCTGGATTAGTTTCTCAATCTTAGCTCCTGGATCTTCTTCTAGTACCTTTAAGCTCCGTATATCTACATCACAAGCAGCATCTATACCTTCCTCCATTAAGCTAAAACTAATAACTCTTTCAAGAGGGTCATTAATAAGGATAGATGTCACCAATTCTCTTGATTCTTCTTCATCATAGATGTTGAAGATATCATCCTCTAGCGGCTCCCCTTTCATTGCAGCAAGCAATGCAAACTCCACTTGATCTCCGCCATTGTTGAATTTCAACTTGGCGTTCTTACAATCCACATTGCAACCCAAAGTTGCTAGAAATGGTCTCCCGAGAATGATAGGAATGGGATAATCTGCGGGTATATCAAGCACAACAAAGTCTATAGGTAAGTAGAAGTTACCTAACTCAACCGGAACATCTTCCCAAATGCCCAAGGGATGGGTAATGGAGCGGTCCGCCATGTATAACCTTATCTTCAACGGCTTGGGTTCTCCAAGTCCGATCTTCACACATAGCTCCAGCGGGATGATGCTCACGCTGGCTCCTAGATCACAAAACGCCTCACAAGTCACATCCCCGATTTGAATGGGAATGCAAAATGAGCCGGGATCTCTCAATTTGGGCGGCATCTTCCCCTTCATGATTTGAATGAGTTCCGAGAATTTAGATGTCATCCTTACTTCACCTAAATCTTCCAGTTTCCTCTTTCTTGATAGAATTTCTTTTAAGAACTTCCCATATGCGGGCATCCCTAGAATAGCATCAAGGAAAGGGATGTTAATATGTAGCTTATTCATCAAGTCAAGGAACTTACCAAAGTGTTTGTCTAGATGTGCTCTAGCCCTTGACTGGGGGAATGGAAGTGGTGGTTTATATGCAGGAGGTGGGACATAAACTTCAGTTTTGTCCGTCTCTTTCTAGGACTCCACCTCGGGTGACACCTCGACCGAAGTGTTCCTCGTCTGTACCTGGACCGAGGTGTTCTTCGTCTGTACTGGCATCGACCGAGGCACTGGATCTGTAGTTTTCAGTCCACTTCTCGTCGTTATTGCCATGATTAGTCCTTTAGGGTTGCTCTCTGTCCTTGCTGGGTGCTTCCTTGGATCTCTTGGCGCTTCATTTGCCTTATTATAGAATTGTTGCTCTAAGGCTTTTTGTGCCTTCGAATATGAAGTCATGGACGTCTCCATAGCGTTGAGCTTGATCAAGATGGCCTCTAGCACTACATCTTTCTTCTCTGGCTGGGACGAACTTGATCCAGGCTCATGGCTCTTCAATGGAGTAGAAGAAGAAGAAAAGGGGTTAAAAGAATTAATAGAATTGGAATTAGAATAAGGGTTACCCAAATTTTGATTGTTAGATCTCCAATTGTTGCTATTGGAGTCTCTATTGTTGATGTAGTTGTTGTTCCGGGAACCATGATTGTTGTTCCTTAAGCCTGCATATCCTCCCTCTTCCTTCTTGGTGTGAGCAACCAAAAGGTCCTTCAATTGTTTCACATCATTCTTGAGGGAGATGAGTTGATTGTCATTTGATGGAGCTTACTGGAAATTAACCCTCTTAACTTCATTTTCAGCTCCTTGGTGGGAGTAATTCTCCATGTGTAAAGCTTGTTTCTCAATGAACTCCCAAGCTTCATCAATCGGCATGTCCATGAATGTGCAAGCGGAGAGTAGTTGAAGATTGAATTGGGTAGCTCCATCCAATCCCTTGAAGTATATCTCCAACAACTCTATCTTTGGAATCCCGTGATGTGGGCAATCCAAGAGAACATCTTTAAATCTCTCCCATGACTTGGACAAACTTTCCTTGTCCTTCATGATGAATGCATTGATCTTCCCTCTCATTTCAGCGGTTTTGGAGGGGGAAAGAATTTTGTTAAGAACTCCGTCGTCATGTAATTATTATTTTCCAGCCTTGAAGGTCTCAAGGTTTCCATCAGAATCTCATAGTTTTGCAAATATTGATGCGGAGATTCCCTCTCTAAACCTCCAAATTGGCATTGGCGGATCATGGATAAAACTTGCGGTCGAAGTTCGTAATCATGCTCCGCTGGATCACCTAGGTTGACTCCTGGACGCTTCACTTGTTGGTTTAGGTCCATCCTTTGTCCTAGGGTCTGTGGAATTCCTGCAAAAATAACATCTTGGACAGGCATCCGAGGTGGATGTATCTCGGCCGCGGCAACTGGAGCGGGGTCCTACCTCGGTCGATGCAGAATCTGGCCTCATAGATCAGCCATATCTGCTTTAATCTCTGCAGTTCTAGTGCGGGTCTGATCTCTCTCACGTTGCAGTTCTTCCCTATTGACGCGAAGCTGTTCCATCGCCTCCTTCAATTCGGCCTCAAGATCGTGATTGTCTTGGTTGGCCATTTTCGCTTCTTTCAACATCTCTTGTATGTCTTCTTTGGTTCGGGATCGTAAAGAACGATTTCCTTCCCAGCACGGGTTCTTCGCATAAACCTAAAATAAAGAACCTGCGAAAGTCACTCAAGTAGAGTGGTTAGTAGCAACAAGGGAAATTGCCCCGAAAGACAAGCGCAACCGGCTTGGTCTAGACCAAGTCCCCGACAACGGCGCCAAAAACTAGTTCGCTCCAAACGGTGTGTGCAAGTTTTAACTTTGAATCCCAAGAAATATGCTTAAAAACAAGGATGCGAACCCGCAGTGTACGGATCAATTATAGTAAAAAGAAAAAATTCCGGGGTGTCGATCTCAGGGACTTAGGTGAAACAAAGCAAGTATAAGTCGTCTATGCAACTAATAACCACAAAAGCGATTAAAACAATCAAAAGATGATAATAAGGTCAATTAAAGGAAATATGCAAATTCTAGGGATTAAAGCGTCTAGTTGTGGTTCCAACTCAAGATCTCAAGATAGGCGGACAAAGCTGAGATTTTGCAAAGGGAAGGTGTTTCTAAAGTAGAATCGTTCACCGGGTAAGTCTCACTACTCCCTATCCCAAACCAAAGTTCCTATTACCGGGTAAGTCTCAAGGTATTAAGGAATAGCACTATAATCTCAAACCAACACACCAACTAAGGGAATAGAATCAACCTTTAGCGGGTAAGTCTCAGGCTGACTCACAAAGATGGGATGAAGGCATACTCAAACCCCAATAAAGGATAAACCTTTATTACGTATACTTATGATCTTGGGTAAACAAACTAAGGAATCACCGTGTAAGTCTCATCCTAGACTTGCATTGAACCATGAAAGGTGTAATAAGAATAGGATTTGGCAAACTCTAACACTTAACTCTTTGTTTCGGATCAGAAAAGGTCACCTCGGTCAGTCAAGTTCCACCCCGGCCGAGATGTTCGTCGACTGAACGAGATGTTCTAGGGTTAAGGTTAAAGACTCGAGCTTTAAGAGTCCTACTGGGATTAAGATCATTCTATCATCGTCTTTCCCACAACTTTCAGCCAATCACCCTAGAATCGCACAAGGAAATTAGCCACTCATCATTATGAAAGCAATAATAAAAAATATGAGAAGGTAATGAATATTTGAACACAAAAACTTTAAGAACAAGGCTTCAGTAACTGAATCAAATATCAAACAAGTCAGCGTTCCTTGGATCACAAATCCAGCAAGACAATAAAACCAAAAGGAATCTAAGTAAGTCTTACAAATCCCCTCAAAAGCTATCACAAAGCTATGAACTTCCTTCCTTCAATCTTCAAAACTTCCTTCCTTCGAACTTCTAGAAAATCCATTACTGTAGTGGGGAGAATATTGTTGATCAAAAGATGGCTGAATTGTGGAAAATCAAACCCTTTATATAGGAGAATTATCTTCCATAGATAATAATATCTTTAAAAAGATAATTTCCTATAAAATATATCCGTATCTCTAAATAGATCTCCCAAATATGATCTTCCTTCCAGAAATCCAACCCAACTTTCTGTAGAATACTCTTTATTTCTCCATTTGAGATCTGTGCTTGCCCACTTGTTTGATAATGGTAAGGAGTGACGATCTCATGGGTTACCCCATACTTAGACAATAAAGTTTCAAACTTTTGGGCTGTGAAGTGTGTTCCTCCGTCACTAATGATGGTTTGAGGTGTCCCAAATATTGGGTAGATCGTTCTATTAAAGAACTTCACTACCACCATTAAATCATTAGTGTGAGAAGCAATAACTTCAAGCCTTCTTGATACACAGTCTACAGCTAGAAGTATGTATTGGTATTCACAAGAAGATGGGAATGGTTCCATGAGGTCCACTCCCCATACGTCGAAGATCTCAACCTCTTGAATGTTGTTAAGAGGCATCTCGTTCCTTATAGGTATATTCCCTCTTCTTTAGCAAGCATCGCAGAAGCCAATAAAGTTTTGCACATCTTTAAATAGATTAGGCCAAAAGAAACCGGATTGGAGTACCTTAGCGCTTGTTTTGTGGGAATTAGCATGTCCACCACAAGGTAGTCAATGACAATGACGGATAACGCTTTCCACTTCATCTTCCGAAATGCATCTTCTACTCATCCCGTCCGGACCTCGTTTCAAAAGAAGAGGTTCATTCCAATTGTAATTTTTTACATCCTTGAAGAACTTCTTCTTTTGTGCATATGATAATCCTGATGCTATTTCTTGACAAACTAAGTAATTAACAAAATCAGTATACGAAAGTTCGTTACCTCTTGAGATTTGATGAAGGCATTCCTCGATCTCATGCACCTACATCCGGAAAAGAGTCATCCATGAGTATATCCTTGTCCTTGCTTGTGAGATGAGGAAGTCGGCTTAGATGGTCTGCCACTGAGTCCTCGGATCCTTTCTTATCACAGATCTCGAAGTCAAACTCTTGTAGAAGGATGATTCATCTAATATTCTAGGGTCGAACACAGGGACTATGGTGAAACAAAGCACGGAAATCAGGTTTTCAAATAACTAATGACCAAAAATTAAAGCAATCAAAGATGATATAAAGTCAGATAAAGGGAATGCGGATTCTAGGGATTAAAGCATCCAGTTGTAGTTCCAACTCAAGATCTCAAAGGATAACACGAACAAAGCTGAGGTTTGAAAAGGCAAGATGTTTCTAAGGTCGGAATAGATTACCGGGTAAGTCTCTTTACTCAATATCCTAACCCAAAGCTCCTATTACCGGGTAAGTATCAAGCTACTAAGAAAATGACCTATAATCTCAAACCAACGCATCACCCAAGGGAATAGAATCAACCTTTACCGGGTAAGTCTTAGGCTAACTCACATAGATGGGATGAAGGCACGCTCAAACCCCAATAAAGGATAAACCTTTATTACCTACACTCATGATCTTGGGTAAACAAGCAAAGGAATCACCGGGTAAGTCTCATCCTAGGCATGCATTGAACCAGGAAAGGTATAACAAGAATAGGATTTGGCAAACTTAAACTCTTAACTCATATAAGTTTCGAGAAAGGTCCACCTCACTCAGTTATATTCCATCCCGGCCGAGATGTTCAATGACTGACCGAGGTGTTCTACGGTTAAGGTAAAGGCTCAAGCTTTCAAGGTCCTGCTGGGATTAAGATCACTCTATCATCGTCTTTTCCACAATTTTCAGCCAATCCCCCTAGAATCGCACAAGAAACTTAGCCAACAATCATCATGATAACAATAATCAAATTTATAAGAAAGGAATCAATATTCGAATAAGAAAATCTTAACACTAAAAGGTCTCAATAATTGAATCGAACAAGTAACAAATTAGCGTTCCTCAAATCACAAATCAGAAAAGACAATAAACCAAAAGCAATCTAAGAAGATCTTACAAACTCCATAAAAAAGCAAACTCTAACTATGATTCCTTCCTTGAACTTCAACCTTCAACTTCCTTCAACTCTTCCTTCAACTTCATTCAAAACTCCAGAAATTCCAGATGCTCCAAGCATGGCTGAATTTTAGAAAATCGAACCCTTTACGTAGGAGAATTATCTTCCAAAGACAAGATATCTTAAAAAGATAATTTCCTAGAAAATATATCCACATCTCTCAAAATAAATCAGCCAAATATAATATCTCCCTTCCAGAAATCAAGCCAAAAATATATGATATTCTCCTTCCAAAAATAGAAGATCTCAGCCAAAAATAAAGATCTCGCCGGCGACAGGGTGTTCGCCTCGGTCGGTTAGCTCCTCAAGATCACCTCGGTCGAGGTGATACTGTAGCTGACCGAGCTAATCTCAGCTGAATGTGAATCATCTCGAATCTGGTCCAAAATCAATCCTTTTAATCATTTTCATGCTTCCTGAGATCGTCTCATAGCTATTCAATTCTCCAAAATGTAGCTCTAATGACTCCTTAGCTTCCTTAGCTCCATTTCAGTCCAAAACGTGCCATTTTCCCTACAAATACACAGAAACTAGGTGCAGACCTCGATTCCCGCAAAGGTAGACAAAACAACAATATAATCGCAAAATATACATCCATACATGTAGATTTATGAAGATAAAACGTCTAAACCAGTCCCAAAATATATACTATAATGCATGTTATCAAAATACCCCATACTTGTCCCTTGCTTGTCCCCAAGCAAGTTCCAAATCTTAGATACAAGATAGAATGGATTATAAGTAAAAAAGATCTATGAAAAATATTTCAAAACATTTTTTTGTGTGCTCCCCTCATAGATCATTCTAAGAGAATATCTCATGACAAATAAAATCAAGACATGATCAAAACATTTTATAAATATAAGAAAGTTGTTCATCTTTGCATAAAATCATAGAATTCATTACAAATCATATTGATCGAAATCAATCATGTATAATCCAGTTTAAACCACCAACTCAATAAAGAAGCTCGAGGTCTCAAGGGCTTCCAAAAAAGGTCAAGAAACGTGTCAGGGTGGGATGTATATAGGGTATATGGTGCTAGAATCCGGGAATAAGATCTTACTTCACTTTCTTTGAATCACAACATCTTCCACCAATAAGATTTGCTTATTTTCACTTTACTTTTTGGGATGCATGGACAGAGGTGCACAATAACCGAAGTCTAGGAGATCAGCAATCATCAATTTCTCGAGATGCCTCAAACCCTTGATGCAAATACAAAGACCCGTTAGGAATATTGCTCAATCCTACTTTGGCAAGACACAAACACCGGGCTATGTGAATGGTGCCGAGTTACTCATCTTTATGATTGACTTCCACAAACCTAATTGTTTCTTTCTAACACTTTCAGCCAATATCTCAACTTCACTTTCACTTGCTTTTCTTTTCTTGCTTCTAAATTCCCGGATAGATAAAGGGAGGCAAATATGTATATGAGGAGCAAAAGCATGATCAAGAATAAGAAGAGAAGATAATGAATTGCCTTAATCATCCCAGGAAGAATGTGATAGAACTCATCATATGGTGTCAACCTTCAAATCCAACATAATTTTGATAAAAATAAAGTATTAAACATGCTAAAACTTCAAACAAAGCATTTTGCAATTTAAACATATTATAAAACCTTTCGAGTATATAAAGATTTCAAAACCAATCTACAAACAATATCATTATTGAGGTCATATCCAGAGAAGAAGCACAAAACGTTTCGAAAAATCTAAGTTAAAAACCCACCTTGGTCGAGGTGTTGTGGCGTCATCCGAGGTGTTCATCCTTGATCGGCCATGAACATCCTGGTCGAGGTCATAAAGTTTTTTTTTCAAACAAGTTTTTGACATTTTTCTCAAACAAAAACTTGTATGTATGCATGTAATGACAGATAAACACATAGAGTCTAGTAAACAAAATAAGATCATAAATATCCGAGGGAGTCATACACATAAGTCAGATAAAATACATCCAAATACCACATACTTGGGACACATTGTCCCAATGGGTCAATTATATGTCGAAGGAATAAGAATACTCACCGGACCTAGCTGAACTACATAATAAATATAGAGAAAGAAAATCCATGCAGCTCTAATCCTCGTCAGCCGGTGGTGGTGGATATGGAATGTAGGGGTGCTGGGTCGGATCAAATGGGTAGCCCATAACCTGTTGATGCTGGATCTCCATCATCCGTCTGGTGTAGTATTGGCTCTAAAACATCTGATGCGTCCAACCATCAATACCTCGGCGTTGGTCCTCGAAACCCTCATAAATGTCAACGGTCAGTGATGCGTAAGCGTCGATCATCTTATTAGTGAGATCATCAATCCTTTGGTGTGCCTCGGGATCTCTAAAGCTACGGCAGGATCTGCACTGAGGTGGTGGTGGTGGTAGTGGTGTTGTCTCCTCCTCCATCGCCTCATAATCTAGATCGACAACGGAAACACTAGGGCCGCCGGTATTAGTACCGGCCTCCATGGCAGCTCCTCCATCATACTCCTCCTCATCATCAGCAACGGCGTCTCTGGCATCCTGCATGTAAGGTAACCACGCAGCAGACCAATACTGTCGGTGAAAAACAGAGAACTAAGATGACCACAAAATTCCTTGTGGAGCCGTCGTCTCCCAAGGCATGACAACGTAAGGTGTGCCAAGGCCACGAGGAACAAGAATACGTCTTATGATCATCTCCTGTAATCTCAGCGGCTTCCCAGCCGCAACCAGTGTACATGCAGAAAGATCCAGACCCATGGTAGTAGCAATGTGGGTCACCAACCCTGCACAACAGATATCACCTCTAGACTTGCTCTTGATCGTGTGCAAGTCCTCAACCAACATACCAGCAAAATCAGGAACTCCCCCTGTGACCATACAAAATAAGCTCAAAAGCTCCCCCTGACGGACCTTCTGGGACGTCTCAGTACGCGCCAGAAGAGTCTCACTAAAAATCCTGTGAGCTAGGCGGAAGGCAAAGTGGAATATGATGCGCTCCTGGGAATCTCCGGGTCTCCACCTATCACTATGCTCAGTCACGTGGGCTATCTCGCCCCAGAAATCTCGAGGTACAGCTCGGGAAGGAAAGTCAGAAACTGTGGGGGTAGGGAAGCCGAAAATCTCGTTGAACTGATCCATAGGCACCACATAATTCCGGTTCAGCAACCGGTACTTGATCCCACTGCGCTCCGGCACGTAAGTGATGGAACTCACAAACTCCATAGTCGGCTCTAGGTAGGCCGGCACTCTAATCTCCATGAACTCCTCCAGCCCTACAATGGAGATCATCTTCCTCAAGTCCTCCGCCACATGGAGGCACTCGAAGGAATAAGAAGAGGAGCTTCTATAAAGAAAACCGTTCCTGCTGCTGGGAAACCCCGCCCCTGCGGTGACACCCTTGCCCAGCGCCGCCCCCAATGCTGGGGCAGCGTCTGCAACATACCCCGCGGTGACACCCCACGCCCCTGCGGCGGCCATCCTTGACACTCATCCTCAGCGCCGCCCCCGGCGCTGAGGCTGCGTATCCCCTTTTCCTTGTCACCGCCCCTACAGTTTCATTTAGGAAAGAAAAAAAATACAATTCCCAAAAATAACCTACATCTACCGCCCTCTTCACTCCCTCTCCATTCATTCTTCTAAACCTATCCACCACGCCCTTACGCCCTCCGGAAGCTCTCGCATCGCCCTGTCCAGACGCTGTTGCGCCACCTCCGGCAACCTAGTCTCACCGCCCCTTTTGAGACACCAGTCCTCTCCACCACCACACACAAAAACCACCTCAACCCTCTCACTCTCTTCCACTGCCCCACCTCTGGCGACGTCTGCAACAGCAAAGAGGATGCCTGAAAAGCCCCATCACCACAACCTTCGCCGAACTCCCAAATCGCCCTCTACTCTTCGCCCGCCCCTGCACCTGCAAGCCCCCGCACCTGCGCCTGGCCGCCCCTGCGCCTGCTGCAGCCGCCCCTGCGGAAAACACGACAGAGGGTTCGTTTCTTACTCAATTTTCTGAAATTTATAATTCCTTTGATTGTTCAAGCTGCAAGAGATGGCGAATCAAAAGAAATAAAAATTTTCAGAAGCAGAGACGTTGCGGTATAGGATTGCACAAAGTCGGGATGTGTATGCAACCCGATTTTTGGATGTTCCTACTTTGGAACATTTGGGCATGTTGGAGAGCATGTAGGAACTTTCTCAACAATGCCGGACTCAGGGATTTTCTGACAACGACCGCCCCAACATATCCCGAGCTCAGCCGCCAGTTCATTGCCACTTTCAAAATGGAAACGGTGGACCATGGGTGTGTTGGACTTCCAATTAAGTTCAACAAAACAAAGTACACATTGGACTACACCCAGCTACAGGAGGCATTAGGGGTTACTATAGCCGCTTCTGACGACTGGTGTGAACCTATCCCGACACCTGATTTGATGGAGTTTTGGCAGGCCGCCACTAGGTCTGAGTTTCATGCAGGGGGTGAGTACTCCAACAAATTCACTCACCCCTGTTTGAGGCTCATCTCGAAGGTATTCATGAGTGTCTTCTGTGGACACAAGGAGAAGAATAAGGTTGCTCTTAAGGACCTTCCACTGCTATACGCCTGCATCACCACGAATGACTGGGTACCGGATTGGCCATACCTCTTCCTTACCGCTCTGAAGCAAATTAGGAAGAATGAGCCACGTGATATTGTGGGAGGATGGATCATCTCCTTATTGGCTGCACAAGTGATGGATCTCTCTGCCTTGGAGGACGGATTAGAGGCCCCACTTTATACGGAGGTATGTTGAGGAGATGCAGGCTCCTCAGGAGAGACGGGGAGCATCATTTTTGGCTCTCTTTAGCAGATGAGAGTCACATCTCATACCTCCCCCGACGACTTCCATTGGGAGACGAGCTCTCCGATTTGTATGTACCAGCTGACCAAGTTCCTCCGAGATGACCTCAGGTAGATATCGTTGGGAGATACGTAGCAGGCTCCACCCGGGCCACCGCCACTGATGAGGAGATGCCGACGGCAGCACACGACAGTCAGACCATGGAGAGTCTGCAGGCTCAGATGGCAACCTTGACTACACAACACCAGGCTTGGCAGACCGAGTACTAGAGGTCCGTGCTTGAGCAACAACAGGCGTGGCAGTCCAGCTTCGCCTCCTCCATGACCACTCACTTCGACCGCCGTCAAGATGCTTGGCAGGCGGCTCATCAGTAGTAGTTGAAGACTCAGCAGCTGGATTGTCAAGCTAGCTATGAGACTTCATTTAGAGAGAGGATGGAGGCTCAGGAGGGCCGTATCAACACGCTCCACCGCCGGCAGGAGCACTTCTTCTGCCATTTTCCTTACCCACCGGAGGAGGGTCCAGATGGTCTATCCAGACCATCCCACTGAGGGGTACATTCTCTTCCTTTCTCCCACATTTATCTTTGCCTCATTTCCACTTTGAGGACAAAGTGTACTTCAAGTATGTGGGGAGGACATTATCACTACTTGTACAGTTCATTTGAGTTTGAGTTGTTTTGTTTTGCATTTTTAATTCAGATTGAAATTCACAAAAAAAAAAGAAGCCAAAGCAAATGAAAAGAGGCATAAAAAAATCCTTGGATAAACCGAAAACCCGAAAGGGCGGTTTAGGCAAAAATAAGGTAGTCCGACCAACTTTAGGTTGGTGCAAAATTGGACTTGAGGGATGTCATTTAAAGTGAGATCATCAAAAGAAGAAGAGTGGCAAGGTGAAAACCCGAAAGGGCGCCTTGGCAAAATGAGCGACACCGAGTGCAGGATTCCCTTCTGGCGTTTGGCGACATAAGAAGGGGAGTCATAAGGAGGTTGTCCGGGTAAGCCACTCTTGGAGCAATAAGGATGGTAGTCTCTCCTTTTTTTCTCAAATTTTCTCTCTTTTCCTTCTTTCTTTCTTGGTTTTTCTCTTGTTTTAATTGACTTTCTTTCTTACCCATGCTTCCTGAGGCCTTTGAGTCTAGTTTTTGTCATTTGTTTTACTCGGGACGAGTAAAAGATCTAAGTATGGGGGAGTTTGATAGGTGATGGATTCACTATCATTTAGGATAGTTTTTAGAGTCTTTTTATTGCATTTGTGTCGGTTTATGCTACTAACTCCTTGGTCCAGAAGAAGAATACTAAAAGAAGCTAAGGAAGGTGTTATAAGCACTTAGGAGTGAAGTTCGATCACGAAGCAAAGCTTATGTTGCCTCACCGCCCCAGCGGAGCCTTGCCACCGCCCCTGCCGGTGACGCCTTACACCGAGCGCCCCCTGCGCCTTCACCAGCGCCGGCCATGAAGTGTGTCACCGCCCCTGCGCCACTCCTTGGCGCCCCTACGGTGACCTACCCTGAAGAAACGAAGACCAGCTCCCTTGCGCCTTCCACTGCGGCCCTGCCTGCGCCTTAACCTGGGAGCTGGAAGACGAAGAGGCTGTGTCACCGCCCCTGCGTTGACATAGGGACGCCCCGGCGGCTTGGCATCAGGAACGTCTGGAAGTCGAAGGGTCAGACATTTGCAGAGCATTGAAGATCCGCCCCAGCGGAAGAACTTAACTGCCCCTGGGCCATGAAGAAGATCAAGCATTTTTGCCTTCACATCCCCTGCAGACCTGAAGGCCGCCCCTGCAGTTTAACGTTAGAAGCTTTACTCCTGCTGTTTACACCACCTTTATGGCATTAAAGGTGGCTGTTTTGGGCCGGCCATTTACTCCTATTTAGTGTCTTTTGTAGTATAAATAGTCCTTGGTTTATTGCTAGAATCATCCATCTTGTTATCCAAAATTATCCACTTAGGTTATCTTGCTACCTTTGTAATGAGTTGCTAACTCCCTTGCTACATTGGGTTGGTTTGAAGCTGCGTTGTTACTTTGGTTGTAAGTTCTTTTTAATATAAGTTTTTATTCAGTAATGCTTTGTGTTTCCTTGATCTCCATTGTCTAATTGCATGTTTACTATTGCTTGAGATTGATCACCTTAGGTTCTAAAGTGCATGCAAACAACTAGGATTAATAGGTTCCGGGTTCGTGTCTTTAATCTAGTAGCAACTTTAAGTAATAATGGGTTGTAATTACTTAAAGAAAAGGAACACAAATATAAAGATAAGTTTAACGGTTTTAATCTTCTCTTTATATCCCTTAGTCTTTGTTTCAAAGCTAACTTGTTATTCGTTTTTTGAGGTTTACGGAACACTAACCTGTTAAGTTGTATGATGCCGATTGGCTCAACACTTATATATGATCAAGATGGGAGATTACTTGAAAACTTGTAAAATGAACTCACCAAAGTAGCAATCACACGCTTAGAATCAACCTAGTGTAGATTCATCCATCATTGTCTTACTTGTCGCATTAATCGTTTTCATAAGTTTTTGTGCGCATCAATTCAACCAAACCCCCCCCCCTTTGTTACTTGTTACTATAATCGATAATTGCATCTAAAACACCTTAACTCTCATTGGTTTGACCCTTACTTAACCACTATACTTGTTTTTGGTGCTAAGTTAGGATTAACTTTTGATTGGGTATAGACGACCATAGAAATACTGTCAGTTAATGATACAAAATCTCAAGGTCAAAGTCCTTGATCAACTCAAGCCATCGAAGCTGGCGGTTATTCAATTCCCGCTGCGTGAAAATGTACTTCATACTTTTATGGTATGTGAAGATCTGACATGTAGTACCATACAAGTAATGTCTCCAGGTCTTCAAAGCATGAACTACCGCTGCCAACTCCAGATCATGAGTCGGGTAGTTTTCCTCATACGTCTTCAGCTGTCGAGATGCATATGCAATCACTGTGCCTCTCTACATCAACACACATCCCAAGCCTAGCTTGGATGCATCACTGTACACCACAAAATCATCAGAATCCTCAGGCTGTGCCAGGACAAGAGCAGAAGTCAAATGCCTCTTCAACTCCTCAAAACTCTGAGCGCACTGGCCAGTCCATACAAATCTGGTAGTCTTCCTCAAAAGACTCGTCAGTGGACGGGCAATCATAGAAAATCCCTCCACAAAGCGTCTGTAATAACTGGTTAGGCCAAGAAAGCTATGCACTTCCTTGACGTTCGTCGGTGTCGTCCATGCAACAACAAACTCGATATTCGCCGGATAAACCATGATCCCAACGGCGGAGACTATGTGTCCAAGAAATTCAACCTCAGACATCTAGAACTCACACTTAGAGATCTTGGCGTATAGCTCTCTATCTCTCAAAATCTAAAAAACTGTTCTCAAGTGTCGAGCATGCTCCTCTCTATTGCGAGAGTACACCAGAATGTCATTAATGAAGACCACCACAAACTGATCCAAGAAGTCGATGAATATGTTGTTCATTAACTCCATGAATACTGATGGGGCATTCGTCAACCCAAATGGCATCACTGCAAACTCGTAGTGTCCATAACGGGTTACGAAATGCCGTTTTGTGCACATCCTGCTCTCTCACCCTCAGCTGGTGATATCCTGAATGCAAGTCGATCCGGGAGAAGACTGTCGCTCCCTGCAACTGATCAAGTAGATCATCAATATGAGGTAGTGGATACCTGTTCTTGATGGTCACCTTGTTCAGCTCTTTGTAATCTATGCACAGTCTCAACGATCCGTCCTTCTTCTGCACGAAGAGGACAGGTGCACCCCATGGTGAAACGCTAGGGCGTATAAAGCCCTTCTTAGCCAATTCCTTGAGTTGCTTCTTCAGTTCCAACATCTCGACAGGTGCCATACGGTATGGGGCCTTTGAGATGGGTCTCGTGTCACGCTCCAAGTCAATGCCAAAATCTACGCTCCTGTGAGGTGGTAGGCTAGGTGGCTCTACAAATACGCCTGTAAACTCACAAATCACTGGTATGTCCTCCTAAGCCGTACTCTCTCCATCCTTCATGGCGTAGCACCAGAAGGCATCACATCCCTGTGCAATCAGTCTAGCTGCTCGTACTGCACTGATGACAGATCCTGTCTTCCCAAGGTCCTAACCCCAGAAGACCTCTATCGGACCTAAGTCGGTAGAGACTGTAACAGTCCTCTTAACCACATCTAACACCGCACGGTGTCTACGCATCTAGTCCATACCTAATATGACTTCTTCATGCATCAGGGGCATGACTAAGAAGTCAACAAGTAATACACGTGTCCCTAAGCGTAGGGGACAACAACGTATCTCCTGGGTACCTCTGACCCTACTACCATCAGGTAAGCCTATAGTAAAGGGTGCCCCCTCTATGGTAGACAAACTCAAACGCTCAACACAAGCAGAAAAAATAAATGAATGCGTAGCACCCGTATCGAACAAAACTCTAACAGGTAAACCATGTAACAAAATGGTACATGTAGCAGCTGGTGCTGGTGGCTCCTCAACACTCCTTAACTCAAGAACTCTGCCCCGAGCTCCTCGGCCATCACTGGTACCAACCTCTCTACCTCTACCTCTACTCGGTCCTCGAGCTGACCCTTGAGTAGCAGGTGTGTCTGGGATTCTCTGTCTCTGTTTTCCTTGTGTCTGATGCTGAAGCGGTCTTTGCCCACCTCCTACTGCACCTGCAGGAGAAGAACCCTGTTGTGATGACGCCTTGCCCTGACGGCAAAATGTAGCTCTATGTCCTAGTTTCCCACACGAGAAGCAAGTCATTGGTGCTCTAGGGCAATCATCCCTCGTATGCCCATAGGCACCGCAGTTGTAACACTACCGGCCTCTCTCAGCTGTCTGTGTAGACACTGGAACACTCGAGCGGCCTGAGTTTGACCTCACCCATATCCAGATGCTCCTGCACCAGTCGGTGCGGTACGCTGCCTCTTCTCAGACCGTCCTGTTTGAGAAGTCCTCACCTGACTAGCTCTCTCTGTCTCATAGGCAGATGCCCGATCCTGGTAGTCTGCCAATGAGTCACAGTAAAATCCCGCCATATATGAGCGTGTGCTCTCCCTCAGACGATAGGTGAAAAGGTGCACATGCTGGTCCTCAGATGGTGTAGTTGGACCCAACAATGCCAACTCAGTCTGGAAGCGGCGAATAGCGTCTCTAATGGGTACGTCCTCAAAGCCCGCTTCCACGAAGTCCTATAGCTT
Source organism: Fagopyrum homotropicum (assembly GCA_033239125.1). NCBI lineage: Eukaryota > Viridiplantae > Streptophyta > Magnoliopsida > Caryophyllales > Polygonaceae > Fagopyrum > Fagopyrum homotropicum. The sequence goes on from BSWB01000003.1 coordinate 68,244,672, forward strand.
CTCCTTCCTCAGTGAGGCAGGGCAGAACTGCTCCCTCAATATAGTCATCATCTGCTCGTAGGTGATAACTCGTGCTCTAACTGTCCTCCACCACTAGTGTGCCAGGTCACGGAATAGAGACTGTACTAGCTCTACCCCTTTGTCCTCAGGGCATCGAATAGACACTAAAGCTGAGTCTACATGCCCAATCCACACCTTAGTCACTAGGCCAATCTCCCTTGAGAAGTGTGGAACTCCCTCCAGATGAAATGCCTTCAACCAGGTATGTAGTCGATGCCCTCTGATCTCCTCTACAGCTCGAGCAACCTCAGCAACACGTGCCGGCATAGCTGGCACCTGGGTAGCTCCGTGGGATCTCTCAGATGATCCCTCATGCCCTGGCAGAACTGGGGCTCGTCTACCCGCTCTGATGGCCTCCTCAAAATTCCTGAGATACTCTCTGAACTCTGGTCCACCCATAGAGACACGGTCTGAACCATCAGACTGGTCTAGATGGGCTTGCTGTCTCATGGACCCACCACTCCTCGTAGCTGGAACTACACTCTCAGCAACGTCCTTAGGAGCCTCCTCCACCACTGGTGGATCAGCAGCGGGAGCTGGTTCCTATCCTATCCCTCCTGGAGGAAGAGGTGGTGTAACTCTACCTCTGCTTGCAGCAATAGTAGCTCTAGTCCGAGCCACCTGCGGGGTATGCACACCTAACATATAAGGCTCTATATAGGCCATATGTATATATATATATATATATATATATATATATATATATATATATATATATATATATATATATATATTCTCGAGATCTTCATATGGGTGACGGCTTCTGTACATACTATCCCAAAACATCTGTACTCGCTTTAAAACCAAAACCTTTTTAAAAGTCAGACCCCATGTGGGTTCTGTTTAGTTATCCACTCTACCTTTATTGCAGATAGCAAGTGTCATTGTTGTCAACCTAAGGCTCTGATACCAACTCTATAACACCCCAAATCCATAGGACTTGGAATGCTACATTGGGCTAGGATCTCACAATGGATCCTGATACTAGCCTGACAACAAGTTCACTGGATCTTACACGAAGGCAGAAGTAGAGGAAAATCAAATACATAAAAGATGTATATGATACATCAAAAGTGTTTACAAACACAAATCCGATTACAAAACATCAAAGATAAACATCCGATACAAAAGATCCCATCCCACGCATCCTAATGTACAGAAGTCCTCAGATGGTCACACCATCTGACTCACTCTGCAATCTTTCTAACCTGCAGGTCATCTACAACACGGTATACACCGTTAGCTAAAACGATGAATAAACATAAAGGTAACGGCACAAACACACATCAACATCTCATACATGCAATGCCACACACATTCATTTATTATCTTTCATTACGTTATTCCATTACTAATTCAACCTCTTTTGTAACACGAGGAGCCTCAAAAACCCCGTCCCATCCAACGTAACACAAGAGTTTTGCATGGGGGTGATCATCAATCGTCCCCTCCTGTGAGATCATCTTCAGGGCACCTCCTCCTACTAGCAGGCGGAGACCGGTGGTTACCACCCGTTATAATACACTTGGGCCATTTAAATATAATAAACGTCATCCTAGTCCGGTTTAGGTTATAAATGCACAATCATATGAACACACACAACCATCACAATCATGCAAATCCATAACTAAACACTAAGTAAGTCCTATGGACTTACCTCATACACTCGTACCCGATACCACGTCACAGCTTCCCCTTGGGGAAGAAACCAACGCCTGCAATAGCAGGGCACACCACATCATACACCGCAAGGGTTAGGAGACTCGTCTCCGTAATCGTAACCAACCTACAACCTCAAGCTCAAAACATGCTCACAAATGCCTAAGGCATATCCTAAACATCAACATGAGTTCCTAAGGCACATCTCTATCATACAACTCATCCTAACCACACTGGCCTAGCTAACAACTCATCCAAGGCCAAAGGAAAGGATGGAAGGAAGACATACCAACAAGGTATGTGCCAACAGAAGAAAGGAATGCAAGGCTGACCCTGTGAGGCGCAAGGGCGGCAAACACTATGCCCAGGGGCGGCTCACACACCAGGCGCATGGGAGTTTGGGTTCAGGCGTAGGGGCGGCCAACTATGCAGAGAGTTGGTCCCGACTTCTCTTCGATCCCTTTCTCGACTCTCTTCACTTCTTCAACACACCACAACAACATATACACAGATATACACATATATGATCATCAACCATCCAGGAAATGATCCAACACAAGTCTAGCTTGTGATCCTAGGTAAGAAGGGAAGAAAGAAGCAAAAAGGAAGAAAGAAAGGAAGATGTGGAAGGAAGATCTCACCTCAACAAACCCTAGGCAGCATCCAAGGGCATCTATACACCTCACAACCTTAGCACCACATCAACAACACTCAGCAACATTTCCAAGGTCATCCAAGCTTAAAGCCTCAAGCAAACTCTCAAAAACTTCTCATAAACTCAAAGGAAGATCAAGAAGAGGAGAGGAAGGAGATGAAGAACGTAGAGAGGATGAGGAAGTTTGAAAGAGGTAAAAAAACCCCTGATCTGAAGCAAAACAAGGCTTATAAAAGAAGTCAGCCGCAAAGCACAAGTCAAAGAGTCAACAAATGCGGCTGCACCAACACAGAGCCGCAGGGGCGGCTAGCCCAAGGCGTAGGGGCGCCTAGCCGCTGGGGAGGCCTTCTTGGCCCGCTGGGGAGGCCATCTTGGCCCGCTGTGGCGGCTGACTGGATCAAGGCAAGACTCACTAAGGCTCAACAAGACTCCTAAGCTTCAAAGACTAAGGCTCTTACATCTACCCCTTCATCTACAATGCTCAAGCTTATGACTTTTCAAGTGGGTCTTTGAGTAAGATAGAGCGTACCTCTTCCCTTGATTCCTCTTCATCATAAGTGTTACAAATGTCTTCTCCCATAGCTGACCCTTTGATCATTGCATCCAGCTGGAACTCCAGATTCTCTTCTCTAATGTTGAAGGAGAGTGTTGCATTCATTCAATCCCCATGCAACCCGAAGTTGCGAGGAAAGGTCTTCAAAGTATGATTGGAATGGGATGATCTGCAAGAATGTCTTGAACAACAAAATCAATGGGAATGTAAAACTTACCTAGCAATACGGGAGTGTCCTCGACAATTCCCACGGGGTGCGTTATGGACCTATGTGCCGTGTAAAGTGTCATCTTGACGGGTTTTGGTGCGTCAAGTCCAGCTTTCTCACACAATGCTAAATGTATTATGCTCACACTTGCTCCAAGATCACATAAAGATTCGTATGTTACTCTTCCAATACTAATAGGAATGTAGAAAGATCTGGGATCCCTTAGCTTGGGTGGCATCTCCTCTTTCATTGTTTGGACAAGTTTGGAAGATCTCTTGGTCATCCTTACTTCCCCAACATCTTCTAGCTTCCTTTTGTTGGAAGGGATTTCCTTCAAGAACTTTCAATATTCCGGCATTCCTATAATGACACCCATAAAAGGAATATTAATATGTATCTTGCTCATGAGGTCAACGAACTTATCAAAGTGTTTGTCGAGGCGTGTTCTAGCGTGGGATTGCGGGAATAGGAGTTGCGGTTTGTATGCGGGAGGATGTACATAGACCAGTTCCTTTTCGTTTTCCTTCTCTTTGTTGCTTGGTTCCAACTCCTCCTCAATCATTGGTTTCTTCCCCTTATCAACACTCTTTACCAATGGATCACTAGTTTTGATTCCGCTTCCTGTGGTGATAACATTTGTTTGCCCCTTTGGGTTTTTTTTCGTTCTTTCCGGAAGTCTCCCTTTATCTCTTGGAACTTCTCCTGCATTATTAAAAACTTGATTCTCAAAGGCTTTTTTAGCCTTAGAAATAGAATTTACATTATCTTTCAACACTTTTTCCCACATCGCCTCCGATGGATCCTTTGGAGGTTGGTTGAATCCCGGTGGGGAATTTTGAGTTCTTGCGGGTGGAGCGTAGGATGCGGGCGGATTCAATGTGCCATCCAGATTTGAATATGAAAATCTGGGATGACTATGATCGGGACGTCATCCGCCCCCTCTTCCGAAATTCCTAATATTATAATTATTGTTCCGGTTTCCTTGATAATTGTCTCGCCCCGTGAAATTCACATCACGCTCTTTAGGAGGTAAATTAGCTTGTGCTGGAGCTTGATTTTTCTGCAATTATTTTATTTGATGTTTAGGATTATCAACTTCAGTAGATAAATTGGTAATAAGACTTACCTGGTGGACTCCGGGTTGTTAGGTTTGATCATCACTCCGTCTTCTGGAGTACTTCTCTTACACCAAAGCTTGTCTTTCAACAAACTCTCATTCATCGTCAGCTTGCTTATCCATGAAGGTTCCTCTAGAGAGGGATTAAAGTCGGAATTGTGTATCGTCATCGATTCCTTTGTAGTAGATCTCTAGAAGCTCTATCCTTGGGATTCCATGATGGGGACAATCAAGTAGCAGGTCCTTGAATCTTTCCCAAGACTCGAATAAGCTCTCTTTGTCTTTCATGGTAAAAGCATTTATTTTACTTTTAAAGTCAACAGTTTTAGAGGGTGGAAAAAATTTTGGAAGAAATTCGGAGGTCATGTCCTCCCATGTGGTTATCCTTCCATGTGGTAAAGATTGAAGCCATGCTTGCGCCATGTCTTTCAAAGAAAAAGAGAAACCTCGCAATCTATGATTGTTAGATTCTAATATAGCGGGTCTCAATGTTTCCATAAGAATTTCATAATTTTGTAAATGTAGATGAAGAGTCTCCCGTGGAGATCCTCCAAATTGACTTTGGCAGATAATAGTGATAACATTGGTGCGGAATTCATAATCATGGTCCGCGGGATTTCCAAAATCTATTCCGTTGGCGCGGATATGTTGAGTTGAATTCATTCTTTGTCCGACTGTTTGTGGCTATTCCCATATTGGGTCCGCTCTAACGTTTCTCAGCGGAGGGTGAGGTGCCGCATCTTGTGGAGGAGGGTTAGCTGCAGTGGGAGGTGGGATTTCAATGCGGACGTTTCCTCCTCTTTGAAGGAGTTGGTTTTTCATATTGTTGTTCCTCTCCTCCAATTGTGTTTGAAGTGCTTCCTCCATTTCGTGAGCCTTTTCCTCTTTTTTTTGCAAGCCTCTTCCCTTATTTGACGTGCTTATTGCTCCACATCATGTGCTCGTGATTTGCAGCCATTAGTTGTTCCAAGGCTCGATCTAACGCATTTTGGGGATCTATTTCATCCATTGTTCTTCGACTAGCTTCTCTTAGCCTTCTTCGGATAGTTCTTTCCGGTTCCGGTTTGTAAGGAATGATTTTTTGACTGTTTCGAGTTCCTCGCATAGACCTAAAAGCAAAAGATTACTAGAAAAAGCAAGAGCGTTTATGCTAGACAACCGTATTACCAAACTTGGTCTAGACCAAGTACCCGGCAACGGCGCCAAAAACTTGTTCGCTCAAATATGTGTGTGTAAATAAGCTTTAAATTCATACCAAGAATAAAAGCAAAAGCGAACCCGCAGTGTACGGATCCATCTCAATATAAGCAAGTATTTTAGGTTCGATCGCAAGGACTTGGTGAAATCAAATCGATAAAAGAAATCTAGCTAAGACAATATGCAAATAAAAAAGAAAGAACGATTATGTATGCAAGAATGAAGAAACGTAGATTCTAGAGATCAAAGTATCCAATTGTGGTTTTCGATTCAAGACTTCTAAAAATCTATGGACAGATTTGGGGTTGCAAAGGAAATGTGTTTCTAAGAAGAGAAAGCTTACGGTGAGGTTTCACTATCCACTTAATCCCAACCCAAAGGATCTAAATAAAGGGTGTTGAGTCCTATATGGGATAGAGAATCTAAGGGAAGGAACTATACTCTCAATCCAACCACTCAACCTAAGATAATTTGGTTAACTCACAAAGGTAAATGATTGACACACTCAAACCTTAATAGAGGGTTTTGAGTCCTTTATTACCTACAACTCATCATCGTTGGCAACCAAACAAGAGAATCACCGGGTAAGTCTCTTCCCAAGCTTGGATGTAGGTTAGGAAGGTTCAACAAGGCAAGGGTTTAAGCAATCTTTAATTTTGGTATAAGGATAAAGCATCAAAGGTACGAAAAAAGGAAAATCGGTATGTTCTTCCTAAAACTCAGTCGATTTCCTAAAGAACAACCCAAATTTTCTTCTATACAAAGGTAAAACTCAATTCTCAAGGTCCAATCTTAACGTGAGGTTCATTCTATCACCATCTTAACCACAATCTTCAACCAATCACCCTAGAATCGCAAGGGTTTTAGCCAATAACACACATTGTTAGAATCAAGAATGGTAATGAATCAAAATATAAAGAAGACGTCGAATCTTGAAATAAAAGAAAACAATCCTTAACAAAGGTTCACAATATCAGAAAACTAACTAAAAAGCAAAGACAAGCTCCAAACTTGTGTTCATAGTGAAAAAAGAATAAAAAATTAGAAAAACCTCAAAGAACTTCTTCAATCTTCAATGTCGGATCTTCGAATGCATTTCTCCTTCTCCTTCCTAGGGTTTCTTCAATGATTCATGGTGTATTTGGATGATTTTGGATGTGGAGAGAAGTTATTTATTAATTAGGGTTGCAATTCTTTATCTTTTGAAGACTTCTTGAAGAGATCGGTCGATCAAAAATATAAATCGGTCCATCTAGTAAAAATCGGTCGATTTCCTTCAGAAGATTATCCGATTTTTCTTCTTTGAGCGTGTTATCTTTTAGCTTCGTCTTCTACCATTCTTTAGGATTTATTTTCATATCTTTTCCTATCTTTTAGACTCTTCCCTGATCCATCTTGATGTTAAGTCCACTATTGATCCATTTCTCCCTCCAAACTCCATCATTTTACCTAAAATTTAATAAAAAAACTCGTGTAGACCTCTCTTCTTGAAATGTATATGAATATATATTCAAAGGCACATGAATCCCATCAAATGTATGTAAAACTGAGGTGAAATACTCGGAACATGTATGATTATGATAGCATATAATTCATGACATCAATTGCTAACTAGTGAAGTGTGTCTACTACAATAAGCCATGAGCAATATATAGGCTGAAACATTTGGGTCCACTCATTAAGGAGACACATTGCTCAAGTGATGAGTGAAGTTGTTGTGCAAGAGGACAAAACAAGCTAGTGTGTCTCTTCAGGCTTCTTGAGTGCCTTAGGTCTAGCGGCTCATTGCTGCGCATTCAATGCTCCACCGACTCAAACAAATACATATAGCTCGAGTGCATCTTCCTCTTAGTCCGAGTTTTCCAACTTCTTACCTCGAGTGGTGTAGTTTTAGTCGAGGTACGTTAACAAATAGTGCATATGGGCTTCTTAATTTGAGTGGTTTGTCTTCTCAGCTCGAGCTCAATGCTCCACACCATCTTAGTTGAACGTTCTAGCAAACCTTTCTTCTTACTTCGAGTTTGATGTCTTCATAGGTCGAGTGGCTTGGCTTCTTAGCTCAAGTGATAATGTTCACTCGAGTAGTACAGTTTCACTCGAGGTAGGTTGACAAAATTTTCTTTCCTTGTTGGTTGAGTGATGCTTTACTTGAGGTTCCCTATTTGTGGTTTCCTTTGCCTCATTGGCTTGTTTTAGGCGTCCATGCTTGCCTTCTTCCTTCCTTTGATCCATTGATGATGATGACGAGGTGAGCTCTTTGGGATGGTTGGGATATTGAATATGTTCTTTTAAGCTCCATTTGAGAACTAAAATCCCTATAAACATAACGGGAATAGATATTTTTTGACATTTAAAGTATAAGCTAAGATGCAGATGAACAAACCATGCAAAACAAGGGGAAACACATCTATAAAGATAGCATGAAAACATGCTATCAAAATACCCCATACTTAGCACTTACTTGTCCCAAAGTAAGAGCAAAGTACAAAGGATAAAGAAAAGAAAGATAAGAAAAAGAAGAAGAAAAAAGAAAATATTTTCGGTGTATGATTCCAATGGTAGATAACTTTTCCAAAATATTATAGCCATAGCAAGGCACAAGTAATACTTGAGAATAATGACTATGAAAGTACGCATGCAAGAATATATGTTAAATGATCAGTCATAAAACTTATAGTCTAGAATCCTAAATTAGGACAACTCATGCTTCCCTTCTTCTTGGACTCAGCCTAACAAAGAAAAACTTCATGCTCTTTTGGCGTGGTTTACAATCACTTGGCATTCATCTTTTGATGTGCACATAAAAGGCCTCAATGGCATAAAAGAAAACAATTGAAAAATAAGCATTTCATCACGTTGGCAATTCGCATTTTAAAGTTGATGAGATTTTCTTTGGCATTTTCACTCAAATGAGTGTCAACTAATATAAGCTTCCCTAGCTGCACAATTAAGAGTTCATAACCAATAGATACTATCTAGAACCAAATCATTTACTTTATTTCAAATTTCATAGCATGGGAATCACTAAGCCAAAATAAATCAATGGTAAAGTGCAAGTGCATGACTAAATTCATCTTTCATATGCCGAAGAACCGAATAGGTGAATAATAAGGATATAAATATTTTAGAAGGGGGGTTGAATAGAGTATGGGAACTTTTTACAATATCGTATAGCAAGGCTTTGAAATAAATCCCAAGGCCTTGAAGTCGATCTGTGCGCTTAGTGACAAAACTATTTCTCAAGCCGTTGAAGTGGATTTCAAGGTGTGGACTTCAAAACCTGCAAAAGATTGTTAGTCACAATATAAGCGACATAATGTGAGGAATAAAAAAGATCAACGCAATGATATGGTTACGAAGTTCGGCTCTGACAACATACTCTCCGTCTAGGGTTTATGACCCTAGGATTCTAACTATCTATTATATGCCTTTTGTGAGTCCTAGATACAACCTAGAAAAACATCCCTTCTTCTCTCTATTTAGCTTCAATTCTACGATCTAGGCAACTCTATTCTAGCAATAATAGCCTATTTACTTCGCAGAGTAACACATTCGAGTATAACACTCTCTAGATATGCCAATGGAGCTCTTTGTGTTTATCTTACTCTAAGGATGTAAAACTAATGTAAGCTAAACAGGAAGATAAACTTTTGGATCCATGAAGATGTTCTTGTATGATCGCTTGACAACTTGGTTTCTTATCTGTGTAAGCTTTGTCCTTCTTCTTCAATTGCCATCCCATTTATAGTCTTCTATGGAGATCTTCTTAGCCGTTGGAACATAGCCGTTGTAACGTTTCTATTTTCTCCATAGAATATGCTTCTTGGTTAAACGAGATCTTTGTTGTGAAGTCACCTCTTGATAGTCTTTAAAGATCTTCAACGTATCTTTTATTTAAGTCCGTTGAGAATCTTCAATCCAGCCGAGATCTCCTCTTGAAAGATCGAGAGGATCTTCAAACTAGCCGAGATCTTCTCACTTTAAAAAGGCCGTTGAAAATCTTCTTATCTTCACTTGAGCCAAGATCTTCTTTCCCGTTGGAGAACTTCTTGTTGGATTGGTTGGCCTTTGAAGATCTTCTCCTAGATTATCTCTTTTGGTTTTTGTAGATGTGCGTGTGTTGTAGCGAAAACCTTAATCGAGTTCTTACTTTGTAAAAATGCTTTTCAAAGCTCGACTCCTTCCCTTATAATGCTTTTCAATGCCTACACACATTTAAACAAACAAACCCAGACTTGCAATCTAGAAATATAATCAAGGTGGAGTTATCAATATTCCCCTTGATGGAAGACAAAACAAATATCGTACCAGCATTCAATGTTAGATATATGCATGCAATAAATATTTTGAAAATGCAGAATACAGTAATGTCGGATCAACATCATCAACATCACATTTACTTTCTCCCCCTTTGTCTTTCAACATGGGAGAAAAATAATTAAGTACGAGAGTTAAAATATTACAAACCTAAAATTTAAAAACAAAGTTTTTCAAAACATCCCACGAACGCAGTTCAAGGCCTTGAAATAACAAACAAAGAAAATTTGAAGCGCATGTCAAGGCCATGACATCTAATTTCAAGGCCTTGAAATCGATTTCAAGGTTGTTAAATATACTCTTGATTGTCCTCGTAGAACTTCTTTCTCCATCTAGACTGGGTTGTGCCCTTGCTTCAGTCCTTGACTTCGGCCTCTACATAGAGAGAATAATGGAAGTTCTTCTAGGTTGTTTTGGAACACCTATTTTGTGCCTATTATTGATTGTTGCTTAGGTCTAGACATGAGGGTCCAGACTTTCTTTCTCTCGAATTCATTAAGCTGATTTTGCATGACCATGATCCAATCAGGTTCTTGAAGTGATTGAACGTATCTTGGTCTCTACAAGAGACACAAACACATAAAAAGCACACAAGTTATTTGTCCTAGATCGGGTTTCCACACCTTCTTTTGGATCTAAGATCACGTTCCCTTGTGGATGGTCTGAAGTGTAACACCCCGATTCCGCGGGACTCGGGATGTCACATTGGGCTAGGATCTCACAATGGATCCTGACCCTAGTCTGACAACAAGTTCACTGGACCTTACAATATGGCACTGAGAGATATAAAAACAAATACATAAAACCGTATAAACTGTATAATCAAAGGTAAACAACAACATATCCGAGTATGAAACGACATCCTCACACAGGAGGAAAAACAAGACATCATCCTCACGCAGGAGGGAAAACATAAACAACCCCAAAACCAACCACCTAATGTACGAGAGTCCTCGGTCTATCACCCTGTCATATCACCCAGCAGCGCCTATCCTACAAACATCTACAACACGGTATGAAACCGTTAGCTAACCATACATATATAAGGTAATGCATAAGCACAAGCACAATCATGAAAGATCAACACATCAACATGATATCACACATTTACCCATTTTATCATCTTTATATAATAGTCATTCACTCAAATCGTATATATATAGATAGCTGAAAGTATGTGACACGAGGACCGGTACATCCTCGCCTCTGAGTGCTATATCCAGTTGTACGAGTATCGGTCACACAACCTGTGTACCCTATGGGAGTGGATTGCGCCCTTCCTGTAAACTAGTCTGGCCTGACGTCAAAGAACCTCCCAGACTCCATGGCAAGATGAAAGGGAAGGGTTATCACAGCCACGCAACAGGGCAGTCGATAAAAGATAGGTCAGTATAAACGATACCTCATGCTATCATAGAAAACATATAACGCACACATCACTCATGCAAACACCCAATATAGGGATGGTAGCTAAGTAAGTCCTACGGACTTACCTCAACCTCGTACTCAACTCAACCACAACAACCTCCAATCCTGAGAGAGGGCACTGCCTAATAACAAGGCATATAGATATATCAAACTCTATTCATCAAAGGGGTCACACATAGACCCAAAGGTATCCATGAGGATCATACTCAATCTATAAGCCTCACAACCAACTAAACCTCAATATCTCAGCATAACTCACAATTCCTCAAATCTCAAGGTAGTATCTATTTAACATTCCTCAATCTCAATTCTAATCCTAAATTAATTAATTAACCTTTAATTAATTAATTAGATTTCGCTAAAATAACGTTTTGCCCGCAGACAATTTCTAACCCCCCTTGTCATCAGATTTTATCAAACAAACAACACACAATCACCAGAATAATATAACGACCATAACGGAATTTCTAATTCTCCATTTTGACAAGCCTAAAGTCAATTTAGGCCAAATCGCAGTACGGAAAACGAACAAATTCATAACTTATTCATTACTAACCCGATTGACGATATGAAAGAAGATTCGGAATCACGGCGACACAGGCTACGCATGGACAACATCAAATTCACCGGAATCTGAGCGACGGAACCTTCCTGGTGACATAAATGCTCGACCAACCCTTCATATACTCGGAAATACAGAAACTCGGTACCGATGTGAAGAGAATGAAGAGGGGAATCCAAAAACTGAAACGAAATTGAAATCGGATTAGAAACGGAGAGTAGATATGAGTTTGAAGGTTGAGAGAATCAGAGTTTTTACTTGGAAACGTGAAAGGAAATGAATTAATAAAGGATTTTCCGCTATTTATAGTGAAGACGATAATTATCCTTTAGCAAAGTCGATAATTATCCTTTAACCGATCCAAAGGCGGGTCGAACCTCTTTCTCCAAACTTTTCGAGATTGGAACATTAAATATGGAATATTGTAGGGATAATTATTCCACAACTGCCTCGGGAAACGTGTATTCCTAAGCCGTCTTTCTTAGCCGTTAAGAAACGAATTAGCGACTCTTTTAACCGTTTTGCCTCTCCATGTTATTTCATATCTAGGACATATCCGATGTCCTGATCATTTCTCTCAACTGCATTTTTATTAATTGGAGCTCCCAAATGCTCCAAATAACAGCGGAGGGTAAAAATAATTATCCTGGGGAAAAAGTAAAAATTTCCCCGAACGTCCAAAATTACGTGACGAACATAATGGTGGGACTCATACTCATCATTGGCGAAATCTTCGCGAGTTATATGTCAATTACTATCAACGATTAAGTTAATCAACATTAATTAGAATTCGGAAATTCCTAACTATTACATCACAAACCCCTTAAAAAAAGTTTTGCCCCGAAACTTGAACAATTCCCAAATCCTCTCGGACCCATACGCCGAGGTATAAACACTGTCTCTATTGGATGTATCACATCTCCGTTCAAAGGTATCAACCAATAACAATCTATTACCTCAAAACATAAGCATGGAGGAAACAACAACTCCAAAAAACAGGATCATAACGCTATCCCAAAGGCATGGAGGTAAAACATCTCCAACAGTCTAATCTTATCCCAAAAGTACAGATGTAAAACATCTCTCGCAACTATATCCTTAATCACGCCGTGGAAGAAAAACATCTCCAAGAACTATAACCACTATAACAGTATGGAGGAAATACACCTCCAACTGGCTCACATCACAAGGGCATGGAGGAAAAACATCTCCAGCTACCAACACATCATCAAGGAGGAAACACATCTCCAAAACACAAATGACCGTATGGAGGAAGAACATATCCAGAAATCTCTATACCTATATCCCAAACATGGAGGCAATATCATCTCCAACTAACCTAATCTCATTCTACATCATGAAGGTAGAACCATCTCCACCTGACCTATACACGATGGTATGGAGGTAGAACTCCTCCAATGGTAAAATCATCGCTCGAGGGCTTGGAGGTAAAACTTCTCCAACCATAACATAACTCGCCCTAACATAACAAGATCCACTAGGATCACCAATAATCTAGCATGGAAGAGAACATAACATATCACATAATCACATAATCACATCATCATATATCTCATAATATACAACCATGACTTGCTCAACAAGTCTACGGTGCAACCTTCTCTACATAAACTAGGATTAGTTCCTATGGTTACTATCCTCAGTCACCCAGGTGGCCTCGTCTTGGTCACTATACTCTCACGTCAGAATGTTCTTCAAGCATAAACATCTTAAACCTTATTCTAAGACCGCAACAGGATATTCAGCGAACATGTGGTCTACCTCGACCATTAAATCATCATGACTTACAATGCGTCTCGGATCTGGTATATACTCCCTTAGTTGAGACACGTGAACAACAGGGTGAATACCTTCTAACCTCGGAGGCAAAGCTACTATGTATGCTGCCCTCCCAACTCTATTCAGTATCTAGAAAGGACCAACATATTGGGGACTCAACTTCCCCCCTTATGCCAAAACGTCTGACGCCTCACGTCAGAGATACTCTCAGCCAGACATGAGCTCTTATTCTGAACTCTAGTGGTCGGCGCCTCTTGTCTACATACGACTTTTGGTGACTCTGTGACGCCATCATCCACTTCCTAACACAACGCTACTCGAGCCATAACATCCTCAATCTTCTCTGGTGCTATCCCACTAGAACTGCTAGACTCATCCCAGCATAAATGTTTACGGCATCTACGCCCATACAGTACATCATAAGAGGTTATCCCAATAGATGCATGTTAGATGTTGTTATATGAGAACTCAACTATTGGGAGGTAATCTGACCATCCTTGTCCCCAATCCAACACAACAGCTCACAATATATCTTCAAGGGTCTAGATGGTTCTCTCTGACTGACCATCTGTCTAGGGGTGAAACGTAGTCGTCAAGTGTAGACTTGTCCCCCAAGCAGTCTGAATCTGTTGTCAAAATCTCGAGGTCAAAATTCTAGGTTAGCTCAAACCATCTACGCTGGCGGTTATTCAATTCCCACTGCGTAAAACTATACTTCAGACTATTATGGTCTGTGAAGATCTGACATGTAGCACCATACAGGTAATGTCTCCAGATGTTCAAAGCATGCATTACCACTGCTAACGCCAAATCATGAGTCGGGTAGTTCTCCTCATACGTCTTCAACTAACGAGACGCATATGCAATCACTCTGCCTTTCTGTATCAAAACACATCCCAAATCTAGCTTGGATGCATCAATGTAGACCACGAAATCATTAGAATCCTCTGGATGTACCAGAACAGGAGCAGAAGTCAAACGCCTCTTCAACTCCTCAAACTCTGGGCACACTGATCAATTCACATAAATCTGGTAGTCTTTCTCAAAAGACTCGTAAGTGGACGGTGATCATAAAAAATCCTTCAACAAAGTGTCGGTAATAATCGGCTAAGCCGAGAAAGCTACGTACTTCCTTACTGTTCATGAATATTTTCAATGCTGCAACATACTCAATCTTCGCTGGATCAATCTTGATCCCACTGGCACATACCATGTGGCCTAGAAAAGCAATCCTCAGACATCCAGAACTCACACTTAGAGAGCTTGGTATACAACCTTCTATCCCTCAAAATGTGTAAAATTTTCCTCAAATGACCGGCATGCTCCTCTCTACTAGGAGACTATACCAGAATGTCGTCAATGAATACTACCACAAACTGATCAAGGAAGTCGAGGAAGATATTGTTCATCAACACCGTGGAGGTAGCGGGGCATTAGTTAGCCCGAATGGTATCACTACAAACTCGTAGTGTCCATAACGGGTACGAAATGCCATCCTATGCACATCCTGCTCTCCCCCCCTAAATGGTGATATCCTGAGCACAAGGAAGTCTTGGAACACATAATCGCTTCTTGAAGCTGGCACAACATGTTGTCAACACGACACAATGAATACACTAGGGCGAATGAAGCCCTTCTCTACCCATTCCTCAAGTTGTCTCTTCAACTCTAACATCTCAACATGAGCCATACGATATGGGGCCTTTCAAATCAATCTCATACCACACATCAACTTAATATCAAAGTCCACACTCCACTGAGGCAGCAAACCAGACGGTTCAATAACACATCTCTAAGCTCATAAACCACTGGAATATCTTCCAAGGCTGAACTCTCTTCCTCCTTCAAGGTATAACGTCAAAAGGCATCACATGCTTGTGCTATAAGCCTTGCTGCCCGCATGGCACTAATAACAAACCCGTCTCTTCATAGGTCTTAACCTCGGAAGACCTCTATCTAATCTATCTCAGTAGAGACAATAACAGTCTTCCAATTGACATCTAACATAACATGATATCTATCCGTCTCATCCATACACATAATGACCTCCTCATGCACCTATGACATGACAAAGAAGTCTACAAGCAACACACAAGTCCCTACATAAAGGTGACAATCACATATCTTGCGGGTACCTTAGATACCTAACTGGTATCCCTATCAAGGAAGGTCTACCCTCTATTGTATCTAAAATCAATCTATACATGCATCAAAAGCGAAGAGTGCATAACACCCATATCAAACAATACTCCACTAGGTAAACCATTAACGAGAATGGTACCTGTAACAGCTAACGCCAATAGCTCCATTGTATATCATCACTCAAACCTCGGAACTATGCTCCTCAGGCATCACTGAGGTCATCATCATAGCCTCCACTTCTACTCTTTCTGCACCGGAAAGAGGAAGGTCTTGCTGAGAAGAAACACTACCTTACTGACAAAAAGGGGCCAAATGGCCTAGTTCACCATATGTAAAGCACGCTATCGGTGTCAAGGAACACTCAGGGCGCAAATGATCTGGATCGCCACAATTGAGACATAGATGTCCCATCTTTGCTATTGATACGGGTGACTCCTCTGCACTTCTCAGCTCAAAGGCTCTACCATGAGCTCCTCTGGTGTCAGTGGTACTTCCACCACGACCTCTACCTCTACTCGACGAGGAAACAGATCCCTAAGTAGAAGGACAATCTAAAGATCTTTGTTGTCTCTGTGTTTGCTGTTGAGGTGTCCTTTAACCACCTCCCGCCACACTGGCAGGGGAAGATCCCTACTATGATGCAACTCTACCTTGCCTACAGAAGGCAACTCTATGACCTGGTCTACCATAGGTGTAACAAGTCACTGGTGGACTCGTACACTTTGGTCGCAAATGTCCAGACTTCCCACAGTTATAACAAGATCTCATCTCACCAGCAGTCCGTGTAGAATGGAGATCACTAAAATGTCTATGTGCTAGACTCTGTCTACCTCCTGAAGGGTCTACTTCCTCATTCACTAGCTCGATCCGTTGTTTCTTCTTTAATCTGGAAGCTTCAGTTGATACCATAGGTGTTGGTAAGCACGGTGTAAGTTTACCCGCTCTTGCAGCTTCATATACTTGGCGTATACATTCTCGAAACTCGAGTCCACTCATCGAGACGTAATCAAGCTCTTCATGGTCGTCCTTTGCTATAGACGATACAACAGCGGAAACTGGTCCCTGACCTATCACTACTGGAGGAAGAGGGGGCATATTCCCACCTCGTTCCACTACAAATGTTGCTCTACTCTGAGCCATCTACAGAGTATACGTACCTAATCTTATAAGGCTATATAAAAGCCATATGTATCGGTATATATGTATATAACACATCCACATAATCCATAATACACACACACACACACACACACACACACACACACACACACACACACATATATATATATATATATATATATATATATATATATATACATATCTATGCTGCAGAGATTCATGGCGGAAGTGACGACTTCTCGTACATTCTAACCCAAAAACAAACTAGCTTAAAACCAAAAATCCTTTTGAAAACGTCAGACCCGTTTTGGGTTCTGTTTATTGTACCTATCAAAACTCATTATAGGTAGCAACTGCCATTGTTGTCAACCTAAGGCTCTGATACCAACTCTGTAACACCCCGATTCCGCGGGACTCGGGATATCACATTGGGATAGTATCTCACAATGGATCCTGACCCTAGCCTGACAACAAGTTCACTAGACCTTACAACATGTCACTGACAAATACAAAAACAAATACATAAAACCGTATAAACTGTATAATCAAAGGTAAACAACAACATAGCCGAGTATGAAATGACATCCTCACACATGAGGGAATACAAGATATCATCCTCATACAGGAGGGAAAACATAAACAACCCTAAAACCAACCACCTAATGTATGAGAGTCCTCGGCTTGTCACCGTGTCAGATCACCCAGCAGCGCCTATCCTACAAATATCTACAACACGGTATGAAATCGTTAGCTAACCATACATATATAAGGTAATGCATAAGCACAAGCACAATCATGAAACATAAACACATCAGCATGCTATCACACATTTACCCATTTTATCATCTTTATATAATAGTCATTCACTCAAATCGTATATATATAGATAGATGAAAGTATGTGACACGAGGACCAATACATCCTCGCCTCTGAGTGCTATATCCAGCTGCACGAGTATCGGTCACACAACCCGTGTACCCTATGGGAGTGGATTGCACCCTTCTTGTAAACCAGTATGGCCTGACGTCAGAGAACCTCCCAGACTCCATGGCAGGATGAAAGGGAAGGGTTATCACAGCCACGCAACGGGGCAGTCAATAAAAGATAGGTCAGTATAAATGATACCTCATGCTATCATAGCAAACATATAACACACACATCACTCATGCAAACGGAGAGTAGATCTGAGTTTGAAATACAGAAACTCAGTACCGATGTGAAGAGAATGAAGAGGAATCCAGAAACTCAAACGAAATTGAAATCGGATTAGAAACGGAGAGTAGATTTGAGTTTGAAGGTTGAGAGAAATCAGAGCTTTTACAAGGAAACGTGAAAGGAAATGAAATAATAAAGGATTTTCCGCTATTTATAGTGAAGACGATAATTATCCTTTAGCAAAGTCGATAATTATCCTTTAACTAATCCAAAGGCGGGTCGAACCTCTTTCTCCAAAATTCTCGAGATTGGAATATTGTAGGGATAATTATTCCACAACTGCCTCGGAAAACGTGTATTCCTAAGCCGTCTTTCTTAGCCGTTAAAAAATGAATTAGTGACTCTTTTGACCGTTTTGCCTCTCCATGTTATTTCATATCTATGACATATTCTCTCAACTGCATTTTTATTAATTGGAGCTCCCAAATGCTCCAAATAACACCGGAGGGTAAAAATAATTATCCGGGGGAAAAAGTAAAATTTCCCCAAATGTCCAAAATTACACGAGGAACATAACGGTGGGACTCATACTCATCACTTGCGAAATCTTCGCAAGTTATATGTCAGTTACAATCAACGATTAAGTTAATCAACATTAATTAGAATTCAGAAATTCCTAGCTATTACGTGAAGAATGTTGAAACTTTATTCTTTTGAAGGTTGGAACAGATCTTGAAGATTGAGCCTCGCTTGCTTGACTTGAAGTTGGGTTTCAAGGCCTTGAAATTAACTTCCAGCAGTGTTGTTGTTTGTCGTTTCAAGGTCTTGAAGACACATTCAAGGTCTTGATATTGTTCTTCGGTATCCTGAATTTGTTTTTGCATGTTCTTTTCTTGAGCTTTAGGATCTTCTTCTCCATCAGATTTATGATCTCCATGTTGATTAAGATTTAAATGTGCAAAACTTTCACTCAAAGTACCATCATTGCTTTTATGAAAAATAACATGAATATTTTCCTCAACAATTTTGGTACGTGTATTATAAACTCGATAAGCTTAGCTTTTTGAAGCATATCCAATGAATATAGCTTCATCACTACATGCATCAAACTTTCAAAGGTTGTCTTTGCCATTATTATGGACAAAACACGTACATCCAAAGGGTTTAAAATAGGAAATATTAGATTTTTATCCCTAAAAGAGTTCGTACGGAGTCTTTTTCAAAATATGACGAATTTAGCATCTATTTATGATGTAATTATAGGTGTTAACAACTTCAGCTCAAATACTTTTTGGCAAACTATTTTCTAAAATCATAGTCCTAGACATGTCCTCTAGGGTGCGGTTCTTACGTTCCACAATCTCGTTTTGTTGAGGTGTTTTAGGAGCTGAAAAGTTGTGTGAAATAACATATTTTGTACAAAATAAATCAAACTTGAGTTGGTCAAATTCCCTACCATGATCGCTTCTAATTGAGATGATAGGCAGTTTTTTCAAAGTTTGCAACTCCTTACGATGTTTTGAAAACTCAAACAAAGCTCCAGATTTTTCCCGTAAGAATGAGATCCATGTAAAACGATAAAAACCATCCACAATGACACGGATGTATTGTTTTCCCTTTGGAGATTTGATACGCATAGGACCACATAAATCCATATGTAAAAGTTCAATGGGTCGAGAAGAACTTATAACCTTCTTTGGTTTGAATGAACCTCTTGTTTGTTTACCTTGTTTATATAGTTCATCAACCTTGAAGTTTAGGTTTGGTAAACCACGTACCAAATCCCTTGAAAGAAATTTTTTCATCGTATTCATGCTAACGTGGCCAAGTTGTCTATGCCAAAGCCTTGGATCGTAAGTCAAGGCCTTGAAACACATTACTTTTCTTCTTGAAACATGGTCAGTGCCATTTGGTCTACCCGGAAAGGTTACAATTTAATGATTTACATTATAACCGATTTTGACCAATGTCAATGATTTTACACTTTCCTTTATCACCAAACATAATGGTTTCAGATGATTGCTTCTTTAAATCTGAAAACAATGAGCTTTTTCCACTCATATGTATTGAGCAACCACTATCTAATACCCATGTATGCTCCTTAAACTTGGTGATATCGTGCAAAACAATAAATTGCAACCTTTCCGGGTAGACCAAATGGCATATTTTGGTCCATATTTAGGTTCAATCATGTTTGGTGGTCTAGTACCTTTAGGAACCCAGATTTGCTTAACTTGTTTCCTTAGACATAGAGGATAAGTGTTTCTAATGATGTAGGGATCATTTCTTCTATATGGACATGTTGATTTTTCGTGACCCTTTTTTCAACTATAGAAACATGTGGGCATGTGTAAACTTCCTTTGGCTTTAATAAAAGTGGTAGTTTTTTTTCTAGGAAAATTCATGTGATAACCTATACTACTTATATTAAGAGAGGATTGTTGTTCACCCATCATCCTTTCGAGATTGGCTTTCGAACGAGTGAATTGAATAAGTGCAGCCTTCTGGTCTCTACACGTCACAGTTAGATCAACCTTCTCTTTCTCTAGATTAATATAACCTTGATGTAGAGAAGAGAGATTGCCCTTGAGAATTGCATTTTCTGATTCCAAGGCCTTGATATTTTCATCAAGGTCTAACTTTTCTATGCTGAGATTTTCAACTTACAACGACAATTTACTTACTCATTTCTCTTGTTTGAGAAGCTTTTCTCTTAAGGCACTTATCCTTACCCTATGTTCTTTATCATATATAATAATGTCTTTAAGGAATTGAGTGAGTTCTAGGTTGGATTGCGACATAATAGTACTTACCACACCATCAACAAAGAAGTTTGGATCCTTTTGATGATCTGCCATTAAGCACAAGTTTCCTTGGTCTTTTTCATCTTTTGACCCATTTGATGAAAGTGAGTCACTCCACGATGCTACCATATCCTTCTTCTTTCGATCATTCTTCCTAAAGTTGTTCCTCTTGTTGTGTGGACAATCCTTTACGAGATGATCTGCTTCACCACATTCAAACAAGTCAATACTTTAGTTTCCTTATTTGAGTTAGAAAACTTACCTCGAGGTGTGGATGATCGTGGATATTCTTTATTGTCTAGGAATTGCTTCTTCATTTGAAGAATTCTTGCAAGACCTCTTGAAATCAAGGTGAATGGATCTTCCTCCTCATCATCACTCTCTTCATTATCCGACGGCATGTCGTTCTTCTTGGATCTTAGGACAAGATTCCTTATGTTTGATGGGAGATCTCCATCTTCTTTACCAAGAACCATCTCATGGGTGATTAGTTTTCAAGAAGGTCGTCAAGAGGTAATGTAGTGAGATTCCGTGCTTCTTCATGTAACACCCCAAATTTACGGGACTCGGGATGTCACATTGGGCTAGGATCTCACAATGGATCGTGACCCTACCATGACAACAAGTTCACTTGTTCATTCAACAAGGCACAGATAGATTAAAACCAAATACATAAAACTGTATCATATACATCAAAAGGGTTTTACAACATCAAAGCTGAGTACAAAAGAAACGTTCACAACATCCAAATACAAAATCCCATATTCCACGAGCATCCTAATGTACAAAAGCCCTTGGCTGGTCACCCTGTCTGGCTCACTCTGCAGTTTTCCTAACCTGTAGATCATCTACAACACGGTATACACCGTTAGCTACAACAATGAATAAGAATGAAGTAACAATACATACACACACCAACATATCACACATGCACTGCCACACACACATTCATTTATTATATTTAGTTATGTTATTCCATTACTAATTCAACTTCTTTTGTAACACGAGGAGCCTAAAGAACCTTGTCCCTTCCCCCGTTAACACAAGGGTTTGCATGCGGTGGTCATCCACTCGTCCCCCCCCCCCTTGTGTTACTGGCTTCCGGGCACCTCCTCCTACCCGTAGGCGGCGGCAAGTGGTCACGACCCGTTATAATGCACTTGGGCCATTTAAGGTAATAAATGGTCATCCTTATCCGGTTTAGGTTATAAATGCACAACTATGAACACACACAACCATTACAATCACGCAAATCCACAACTGATCGCTAAGTAAGTTCTATGGACTTACCTGTAATACTCGTAACTTGTACCACGTCACAGCTTCCCCTTGGGGAAGTAATCAACGCCTGCAAAAGCAAGGCAGACATCATCACATACTACAAAGGTTAGGAGACTCGTCTCCATAACCACAACCAACCTATGACCCGGATCTAAACCTCGATATCACATTATACTTAAAAAATGCATCAGGCATAACCTCAACATAAACATAAGTGCCTAAAGCACATATCCATCATACAACTCATCATGTTCAACCTATCCATAGTAGCCTAGCCATCAACTAAAGCCAAGGCCAAAGGAAAGGGAAGAAGGAATCATACCAACTAGGTATGCCCTGGACGCACCAACGGAACAAGAGGCATAAGGCTTAGTAGTAGTGAGGCGCAGGGGCGGCTCACTCTGGACGCAGAGGCGGCTCATAGTCAGGCGCAAGGGTGGCTAAGCTCAGGCACAGGGGCGGCTGGACATAACTGAGCTTATCCCGGCTTCTCTTCAATCCTTCTCTCGACTCTCTTCACTTCTCCACCACACAACAACATACCACATGCATATACACACATGCATGAACATCAAAATGTCCAGGAATGATCTACACAAGTGTTCGCTCCAAATGGTGTGTGCAAGCTTTAAATTTATATCCCAAGAAATATGCTTTAAAAAAGGATGCGAACCCGCAGTGTACGGATCAATTATAGTAAAAAGAAATAATTCCGGGGTGTCGATCTCAGGGACTTAGGTGAAACCTAAGCAAGTATAGGTTGTCAATGCAACTAATAGCCACAAAAGCGATTAAAGCAATCAAAAGATGATAATAAGGTCAAATAAGGGGAATATGCAAATTGTAGGGATTAAAGCATCTAGTTGTGGTTCCAACTCAAGATCTAAATATAAAGCGGACAAAGTTGAGATTTTGCAAAGGGAAAGTGTTTCTAAAGTGGAATAGATCACCGGGTAAGTCTCACTACTCACTAATCCCATACAAAAGTTCCTATTACCGGGTAAGTCTCAAGGTACTAAGGAGAGGAACTATAATCTCAAACCAACGCACCAACTAAGGGAATAGAATCAACCTTTACCAGGTCAGTCTCAAGCTAACTCACAAAGATGGAATGAAGGCACACTCAAACCCCAATAAAGGATAAACCTTTATTACCTATACTTATGATCTTGGGTAAAGAAACTAAGGAATCACCGGGTAAGTCTCATCCTAGGTTTGCATTAAACCAGGAAAGGTGTAATAAGAATAGGATTTGGCAAACTCTAACACTTAACTCTCAGTTTCGGATCAGAAAAGGTCACCTCGGTCAGTCAAGTTCCACCCCGGCCGAGATGTTCATCGACTGAACGAGATGTTCTAGGGTTAAGGTTAAAGGCTCGAGCTTTCAGGGTCCTATTGGGATTAAGATCATTCTATCATCGTCGTTCCCACAAGTTTTAGCCAATCACCCTAGAATTGCTCAAGGAAATTAGCCACTCATCATCATGATAACAATAATAAAAAATATGAGAAGGTAATGAATATTTGAACACAAAAACCTTAGAAACAAGGCTTCAATAACTGAATCAAATATCAAACAAATCAGCGTTCCTGGGATCACAAATCCAACAAGACAATAAAACCAAAGGGGATCAAAGAATATCTTACAAATCCCCTCAAAAGCTATCTCAAACTATCAATCTTCCTTCCTTCAATCTTCAAAGTTTCCTTCCAACTTCTAGAAAATATCCCTAACTACAGCTTCTTCAATGATCCAAAGATGGCTGAATTGTGGAAAATCCAACCCTTTATATAGGAGAATTATCTTCCAAAGATAATAATATCTTAAAAAGATAATTTCCTATAAAATATATCCATATCTCTCAAATAGATCTCCTAAATATACGATCTTCCTTCCAGAAATCTAGCCCAAAAATATAAGATATCTTATTTCCATAAAAAAAAGATCTCAGCCAAGAAATATATCTCGCTGGCGCCAGGGTGTTCGCCTCAGTCGGGACGTTCCTCAAGATCACCTCGGTCGAGGTGATACTGTAGCTGACCGAGGTGAATCTCAGTTGAATGTGAAATCTCTTAAATCTGATCCAAAGAAAATCTTCTTTATTAATTCCTTGCTTCCTGAGTTCTCTTTTAAGCTCCAGAATGTAGCTCCTATGACTCCTTTGCTCCTTAGCTCCATTTTGATCCAAAATGTGCCATTTTACCTACGACTACAACAAAACTTGGTGTAGACCTCGATTCCCGTAAAGGTAGATGAAACGACAATATAATAACATACTATACATCCAAACATGCAGATTATTGAAGATAAAACGTCTAAACAAGTCCCAAAATATAGACTATAATACATGCTATCAAAATACCCCATACTTGTCTCTTGCTTGTCCCCAAGCAAGTTCCAAATCTTAAGTACAAGATAGAATGGATTATAAGTCATAAAGATCGATGAAAAGTATTTCAAAACATTTTTGGTGGTGTGCTCCACCCATAGATCACTCTAAGAGAATGCTTCATGGCAATTAAAATCAAAATATGATCAAAACATTTTATATGTATAAGAAAGTTGTTCATCTTTGCATAAAATCATAGAATGCATAATAAATCATAATTATCTAAATTAATCATGTATAATCCAGTTTAAACTACCAAGTCAATCAACAAGCTCGAGGTCTCAAGGTCTTTTCAGAAGAAGGTCAAGAAACGTGTGAGGATGGGATGTATTATAGGGAATGTGTTGCTAGAATCCGGGAAAAGGGATCTTCACTTCACTTGCTTTTGAACTTCAACATCTTCCACCAATAAGCTTTGCTTATTTTACTTTACTTTATGGGATGCATGGATAGATGTGCACAATAACCGAAGCCTAGGAGATAAGCAATCATCATTTCTCGAGATGCCTCAAACCCTTGATGCACATACCATGAACCGTTAGGAATATCTCTCAATCCGACTTTGGAAAGACACAAACACCCGGCTATGTCAATGGTGCCGAGTTCCTCATCATCATGATTGACTTCCCCAAACCTATTTGTTTCTTTCTTAAACTTCCAGCCAACATCTCAACTTTTCTTTTACTTGCATTCCCATATAAAGATTTGAAAACCAATCCGTAAACAAAATCATCACTGAGGTCATATCCAGAAAGGAATAATGAAAATCGTTTTGAAAACTCTTTTAGTTAAACCGCCTCGGTTGAGGTGTTCTAAGTCAACCGAGGTACTTGACCTCGTTTGGCAAGAATCATCCCGGTCGAGGTCATAAAATATTTTTTCTTAACCAGTTTTTGACGTTTTTCTCAATCAAATAACTTGTATGCATGCATGTAGTCTCAGATAAGCACATAGAGCATAAGAAAGATCATAAATAACAAGTCATACACACATAATGTCACATCCAAATACCCCATACTTGGGACACATTGTCCCAATGGGTCAAAATAAGTCTAAAAACAAAATACTCACAAAACATAAAATGAGCTACATAATAAATAAACAAAAGAAATCCCTACAAGCTCTAATCCTGATCTGCTGGTGGTGGTGGTGGATATGGGACGTAAGGATGTTGGGATGAGTCAAAAGGATAACCCATAGTGTGCTCGAATTGCATCTCCATCATCCTGCGTTGGTAATGCTAGCTCTCTAGCATCTTATGTGTCCAACCCTCAATCTCTCGGCGCAGATCATCAAAACGCTCACGGATGTCAACTGTCAGGGAAGCATATGCGTCGATCATTTGATTTGTGAGGTCATCAATCCTCTGATGCGCGGCTGGGTCTCTGACTCTGCGGCGGCGGGATCTACGCTGAAATGGTGGTGCTGCTGCTGCCTCCTCCTCTGTCGCCTCGTCGTCTAAGTCGAAAACTGGCACACTAGGGCCGGCTGTATTTGTCCATGTCTCCATGGCAGCACCGCCATCATCATCCTCAGCCTCCCCCTCCACCTGAGCAGCTGTAGCATCTCTAGCATCCTCTATGTAGGGTATCCAAGCGGTAGACCAATATTGTGGATCAAAGACTATAAACTGATCTGACCATGGGATACCCTGAGGGGCAATCTGCTCCCAAGGCATAGCCACGTACTGTGTAGTAAGGCCACGAGGAACCAGAATCCTCCTCGTGATCATCTCCTGAAGTCCTAGCGCCTTTGCAGCCGCCACCAACGTACAAGCACTCAGGTCAAGATCCATGACTATAGCGATATGAGTCACCAGTTCTCCACAACAAATATCTCCTTCCCCTTAGCCTTGATCCGATGTAGATCCTCAGCTAACATGGCCCCAAAATCAAGCACTCCTACAGTCACCATACAAAATAAACTAAGCAGCTCTCTCTGTCTAACCTTATGGGGCGTCTTAGTACGCGCCAGAAGGGTCTCACTGAAGATCCGGTGGGAAAGACGGAAAGCAAGGTGGAAAATGATACGCTCCCTGGAGTCTCCAAGTCTCCACCTATCAGCATGCTCTACCACATGAGCAATCTGTCCCATAATTGTCGAGCTACGGCTCGAGAAGGAAAGTCGGGAACTGTAGGGGTCGGGAAGCCAAAGATATCTCTAAACTGGTCCATAGGGACAATGTAGTTCCAGTTCAGCAACTGGTACTTGATGGCTTTCCTCTTAGGTAGGTGAGTAACAAAACTCACAAACTCTAGGGTGGGCTCGAGGTAGGCTGGAGCTGTGATCTCCATAAACTGCTCCAGCCCAACCATGGAAATCATCTTCTTCAAGTCCTCCACCACGTGGAGGCACTCGAAGGTTGGGACATCTACGAAATGCGGCACAATGACAGGACGCGCGCATATACGGTCGAAGTCTGCCTGGTGACGCTCGTGAATCACCGGAATGGAAGGTCTAGAAGAAGGGGAAGGGAAAGCGCCACTAGGGGCATCTCTCACGACAAGCTGGAGGTCAGAACGAGAAGTCATGGTTTCTGCTGACAAGGCACCTCAGTCGGTCTGATAACTGGAAGAACACCTCAGCCGAGACACAGATCGACTGGCCCGAGGCAAAAAAGTTGTTTGATTCCAACTCTCTGATTTCTAGTTCTTTTTCCCCAATATCACTACCAATTGTTCCTATGGGGTACTTATTCCTTTTCCAAAATAAATGGATGGCAACCGAAGCCAAATCCAACTAAAATCGGTAAAAATAGAGGAGTTAGGGTTTTCAAACAGTTTACCCAAAAATACGCAGATTCGAGGCGTTTTTATCGCCGTTTCTCGCTTGCAATTTGATCCTCTTTCCTTTCCTTGTGAGATCAGAGCAAAAATTGTGGAAAGCAATCGATAAACGAAGAAAACGAGATGGATGAGCGTCAAAGTCGAGGGGAGGTTTTGGGAAGGGAGTCAGAAATTTGTTTCGCCTTTTATACCCCTCGCCGATTCTGCTGTCACCTTGGTCGAGGTGGTCCCGACTGGACCGAGGTTTCTGAACCGAGGTGGATCTTTGTCAGTCCTAGTCGCCTCGTTTGCTCAAGAATCATGTCGGTCGAGGTGCTATGACAGCAACCGAGATGTGTCTCAGTCAAACTCCGTCTTCTTTAATTTCTCGAACTTCTGTCCTTCCAATGTTGCTCCTGAGTTGTAATCCTTCCTTAGAAAGTACCAGGTTTCTGTCTAGGATGCCAAAAACAAAACAAAGAAAGCAAAAGCAAACTATCTAAGACTAGATTAGAAAAAGGGAAAAGGAAACAATACCTTGGGTTGCCTCCCAAGAAGTGCTTGATTTAAGGTCGCTAGCTGGACCGTACGGCATCCCTAAACATGCTGGAAGGTATCCTCACCCCATACTTCGCCTTCATCATAGGGTAAGATAAAGAAGTCTATCAAACGTTCCAGCAAATGCAAGTGCTCATCGGGGAATGAACCGTCTATGGGTGGGTCGTCCTTCTCGCGTGAAAAGGGAGGTAGCCAGCTGAGGTGATCCGCAATAGAATTTTCGGATCCATTCTTAACGCGAATCTCTAGATCAAACTCTTGAAGCAAGAGAATCCATCGAATAAGATGCGGCTTTGCATCCTTCTTAGCAAGCAAGTAACGAATAGTTGCATGGTCAGTGTAAACAATAACCTTCGCTCCAACTAGGTAAGAGCGAAATTTTTCAAAGGCATATACAACCGCCAAAAGCTCCTTTTCAGTGATGGTGTAGTTTAGTTGGGCTTCATCTAGCGTCTTGCTAGCATAGTAGATGGTATTGGTCCGGCCATCCTTCTTTTGTCCAAGCACCGCTCCTACCGCCACATCACTCGCATCACACATGATCTCAAAGGGCAAGGTTCAATCTAGAGGTTGTATAATGGGAGCGGAAATCAACGCTTCCTTTATCTTGTAAAATGCATCAAGACAATCCTGCGAAAACTCAAAAACAACATCCTTATTCAAGAGTTTAGTTAGTGGTTTAGAGATCTTCGAGAAATCCTTGATGAACCTCCTATAGAAACCTGCATGCCCGAGAAAACTCCTCACACCCTTAACAGAACAAGGGGGAGGGAGTTTCTCAATAGTCTTGATCTTAGCTCGATCAACCTCAATACCTCGGTTGGAAACGAGGTGTCCTAGCACAATGCCTTCATTAACCATAAAATGAGACGTCTCCCAGTTCAAAACAAGATTAGTGTCTTCACATCTTTGTAGCACTAGAGAAAGGTTAGATAGGCAATCATCAAAAGAGGAACTGTATACTGAAATGTCATCCATAAATACCTCCATGATCTCCTCTATGTACTCGGAAAAGATAGCCATCATGCATCACTGGAAGGTAGCAGGTGCATTACATAATCCAAATGGCATCCTCCTATAAGCGAATGTCCCCCATGGACAAGTGAAAGTGGTCTTCTCTTGATCATCCGGATGGATAGGAATCTGAAAGAAGCCACTATAACCATCTACATAGCAAAAGTGTGAATGCTGGCTAACCGTTCGAGCATTTGATCGATGAAGGGAAGTGGAAAATGATCCTTTCGAGTGGCCATGTTCAGCTTCCTGTAATCAATGCACACCCTCCAGCCCGTAACGGTCCTAGTTGGGATCAACTCGTTGTTCTTATTCGTCACAACGGTCATCCCTCCTTTCTTCGGAACTACATGCACTGGGCTAACCCACTTGCTATCCGAGATATGAAATATGATACCTATATCCAACAACTTAAGAATTTCTTTCTTCACAACCTCTTTCATGATTGGATTTAACCGTCTTTGAAGTTCCATTGAAGTCTTATGATCATCCTCCATTAGTATTCTATGCATGCACAAAGAAGGCTTAATACCAATAAGATCATCAATAGTATAAACCAAATCCTATGATGTTTTCTAAGGACATCAGTTTAGATAATTCAGTTTCAAAAAGGGAAGCACTAACGATGACGGGATAAGTAGAATCCGGTCCAAGGAAAACATACCCCTTGTGACTTGGAAGCGGTTTAAGCTCCACAACTGGGGGTGCCTTCTGAGGAGGATCCTTGCTTCTTCCTTCCAATGGAGTAGACTTAGATCGAAGAACTGGACTTTCAGACGTCTCAGTTGACATCATCTCTCTTGCAACCTCGGTCGAGGTCCAGAGTGTGTGACCGAGATGTTCTTCAGATAAGAACACCTTGCTTAGTCCAGAATGTTCCTCGGTTGAGGTACTGGAACTGGGATCGAAACTGCAAATTCTCTTCTCCTGGATTAGTTTTTCAATCTTAGCTCTTGGATCTTCGTCCAGTGCCTTTAAGCTCCGTATATCTGCATCACAAGAAGCATCTATACCTTTCTCCATTAAGCTAAACCTAATAACTCTTTCAAGAGGATCATTAATAAGGATAGAGCTCACCAATTCTCTTAACTCTTCTTCATCATAGATGTTGAAGATATCATCCTCCAGCGGCTCTCATTTCAGTGCAGCAAGCAATGCGAACTCCACTTAATCTCCGCCAATGTAGAATTTCAACTTGGCGTTCTTACAATCCACATTGCAACCCAAAGTTACTAGAAATGGTCTCCCGAGAATGATAGGAACGGGATAATATGCGGGTAAAATTCAAGCACAACAAAGTCTATAGGTAAGTAGAAGTTACCTAACTTAACCGGAACATCTTCCAAAATGCCAACGGGATGGGTAATGGAGCGGTCCGCCATGTATAACCTTATCTTTACCGGCTTGGGCTCTCCAAGTCCGATCTTCACACATAGCTCCAGCGGGATGATGCTCACGCTGGCTCCTATATCACACAACGCCTCACAAGTTGCATCCCCAACTTGAATGGGAATGCAAAATGAGTCGGGATCTCTTAATTTGGGTGGCATCTCCTCCTTCATCATTTGAATGAGCTCCGAGGATTTAGATGTCATCCTTACTTCACCAAAATCTTCCAGTTTCCTCTTCCTTGATAGAATCTCTTTTAAAAACTTCCCATAGGCGGGCATCCCTAGAATATCATCTAGGAAAGGGATGTTAATATGTAGTTTATTCATTAAGTCAAGGAACTTACCAAAGTGCTTGTCTAGATGTGCTCTAGCCCTTGACTGGGGGGAATGGGAGTGGTGGTTTATATGCACGAGGTGGGACATAAACTTCAGTTTTGTCCGTCGTTTTCTGGGACTCCACCTCGAGTGGCACCTCGACCGAAGTGTTCCTTGTCTATAATTGGACCGAGGTGTTCTTCGTCTGTATTGGCATCGACCGAGGCACTGGATCTGCAGTTTTCATTCCACTTCTCGTCGTTATTGCCATAATCTGTCCTTAAGGGTTGCTCTCTGTCCTTGCTGGGAGCTTCTAGAAAAAATCCCTAACTACAACTTCTTTAATGATCCAAAGATCGCTGAATTGTGGAAGATCCAACCCTTTATATAGGAGAATTATCTTCCAAAGATAATAATATGTTACAAAGATAAATCCTATAAAATATATTCATATCTCTAAAATAGATCTCCTAAATATATGATCTTCCTTCCAGAAATCTAGCCCAAAAATATAAGATATCTTTTTTCCCTAAATATCTGATCTCAGCCAAGAAATATATCTCGCCGGCGCCAGGGTGTTCGCCTCGGTCGGGACGTTCCTCAAGATCACCTCGGTCGAGATGATACTATAGTTGACCGAGGTGAATCTCACCTGAATGTGAAATCTCTTAAATCTGGTCCAAAGTAAATCTTATTTATTAATTACTTGCTTCCCGAGTTCTCTTTTAAGCTCCAGAATGTAGCTCCTATGAGTCTTTGTCTCCTTAGCTCCATTTCGATCCAAAATGTGCCATTTTACTTACAATTACAATGAAACTTGGTGTAGACCTCGATTCCCGTAAAGGTAGATGAAACGACAATATAATCACATAATATACATACAAACATGCAGATTATTGAAGATAAAACGTCTAAACAAGTACCAAAATATAGACTATAATACATGTTATAAACAAGCATCACTTGTGGATCCTAAGCTAAAGATGAAGAAAAGAAGGAAGAAAGAATGAAGATGAAGGTCTTACCACAACAGAAACCTAAGCAGCAAGGAAGAACAACACCAACACCACCTCACACTACCACAAAACATCAACAACAACACTCAGCATCAAGCTCGTCATCATCCAAGATCAAAGCCACAACAACTCTCTCAAACCTCACACAAGATCAAGGGAAGATCAAAAGAAGATCAAGGAAGAGGAGAGGAGGAGAAGGGCGTGAAGAAGGGAAATGTAGCTGGAGAAGATGAGGAAACCCTCATCCAGAAGCAATGCGAGGCTTATAAATGAAGCCATCCGCAAAGCACGAGTCAAGGGTCAACGAAAACGGCTGCAGCCGCACAAAGCCGCAGGGGCGGACCTTGTAAGGCGCAGGGCCGGCCAGCCACTGGTGCGGCCCTCTAGATCCGCAGGGGCGGCGGCCTAGCTCAACAATGGTAAACAAAGGCTCCAAGACTAAGGCTCTTACATCACACTCCCCTAAAAATAAGTTTCGTCCCGAAACTTGCAAAATCCCAAATCCTCTCGGACCCATATGCCGAGGTATAACACACACACACACTCTCTCTCTCTCGGAGGCATCACATCACAACCTATAACATTCTATATCCTCAAAATACAGCATGTAGGAATCATCACTCCAGCAACAACATCATAACTCTAAATAAGGCATAGAGCAAAATCATCTCTAGCCCAACACTAACCACATCACACTGGCATGGAGGAAGGCCATCTCCAGCCAAAACATACACATAACATAACTATGTGGAGGTAACCTTTCTCCACTCACACTATGTCTATCAATGATAGCATGGAGGAAATATCCATCTCCAGCTAATCCTAAACACTCATACCATAACATAGTGGAAAGAACCATCTCGAGCTATACCTAACTCGAGCTAGCAAACAAGATCTAAAAGATCATATGCACATATCACAACTATCTTGAAAAGCACATCACATCACATAAACACATAGCATAACATGCACTCACCAAGATGTCACTAAGATCTACTCGTGGTTCCTACGGGTGCATCTATCTCGGCGTAAAACTCTGGATAGTTCCTCTAGATACTATCCTCAGTCTCCCATGTAGCCTCATCAGGTACTCGTCTAGACCACATTATCCTCAGCATAGGAATGCCCTTCGAACGTAAGCGTCTCACACCTCGTTCTAAAACTACAATAGAGTGCTCTACAAAAGTGTGGTCCGGCTCAACCACCAAATCATCATAACTCACAATGTGTCTCGGATCTGGTATGTACTCCCTCAGCTGA
The DNA here is from genome assembly GCA_033239125.1 of Fagopyrum homotropicum. Lineage (NCBI taxonomy): Eukaryota > Viridiplantae > Streptophyta > Magnoliopsida > Caryophyllales > Polygonaceae > Fagopyrum > Fagopyrum homotropicum. Next base: position 68,277,438 of record BSWB01000003.1, read on the forward strand.
GACACGTGAAATACAAGGTGAACACCCTCTAACCTCGGAGGCATTGCTAATCTTTATGATGCCCTCCTGACTCTATCTAGTATCTCAAAAGGCCCGACATATCGGGGACTCAGCTTCCCCTTTATGCCAAAACGTCTGACGCCAAGCCTCGGAGATACTCTCAACCAGACATGGGCTCCTACTCTGAAATCTAGAGGTCGACGCCTCCTGTCTGCATATGACTTCTGGCGACTCTATGCATCCAGCATCCTCTCTCTTAGCAGCGCTACTCGAGCCATATCATCTTGAATTTGGTGCTATACCACTGATATTGTTGGGCTCATCCGAGCATAAAGGTGTATGACATCTACGTCCATAAAGTGCCTCATAAGAAGCCATCCCAATGGATGCATGCCAGCTGTTGTTGTATGAGAACTCAACTAGTGGGAGGTAATCTAACAATCCCTTTCCCCAATCCAACACACAAGCTCGCAACATATCCTCAAGGGTCTGGATGGTCCTCTGTGATTTACCATCTGTCTGGCGGTGAAACGCAGTCGTGAAGTGTAGACTCGTCCCCAAAGCAATCTGGATTTGTCGCCAAAACCTCGAGGTAAACCGTCCATCTCGATCAGAGACGATCGTCCTCGGCATACCATGGAGTCTCACTATCTGTCTAGCGTACTCCTCAGCCAATCTACTCACTGGCCACGTCTCTTTGATAGGAATTAAACGTGCCATCTTCGTCAATCTGTCAACAATAACCTATATAGCATCAAAACTCCTACTGGGTCTCAATCTGGTAACAAAGTCCGTGGAGACAGTGGATGGAGCTCCCACTATCACTACGGTATTGACAGTGGATGGATCTCCCACTATCACTATAGTATCTTCGTCAATCTATCAACAACAACCTATATAGCATCAAAACTCCCACTATCACTACGGCATTGACAGTGGATGGAGCACACCTCTAGGTCTGCAATGCTCTATCTTGACCTGCTAGTAGGTCACACACCGGGCCACAAATCTGTTACATCGGACTTCAACCCTCCCAACCAATATGAGCGTCTCACATCATGGTACATCTTACTCGAACCTAGATGTACTGAGTAAGGTGTATATTAAGCCTCCTATAAAATTCTCTGTCTCAGCTCCGCATCAACGGGTACACAGACGCAGTCGCGGCGTCTCATAACACCATAAGCTCCTATGGAGAACTGTGGTGCCTCACCACGAGACATCCTCTCTCTAATCATCAGCCAATCTACTCACTGGCCACGTCTCTTTGATAGGAATTAAACGTGCCATCTTCGTTAATCTATCAACAACAACCTATATAGCATCAAAACTCCCACTGGGTCTCAATCCGGTCACAAAGTCCGTGGAGACAGTGGATGGAGCTCCCAATATCACTACGGTATTGACAGTGGATGGATCTCCCACTATCACTATAGTATCTTCGTTAATCTATCAACAACAACCTATATAGCATCAAAACTCCCACTGGGTCTCAATCCGGTCACAAAGTCCGTGGAGACAGTGGATGGAGCTCCCAATATCACTACGGTATTGACAGTGGATGGATCTCCCACTATCACTATAGTATCTTCGTCAATCTATCACTACGGCATTGACAGTGGATGGAGCACACCTCCAGGTCTGCAATGCTCTATCTTGACCTGCTAGCATGTCACACACCGGGCCACAAATCTGTTACATCGGACTTCAACCCTCCCAACCAATATGAGTGTCTCACATCATGGTACATCTTACTCGAACCTAGATGTACTGAGTAAGGTGTATATTAAGCCTCCTATAAAATTCTCTGTCTCAGCTCCGCATCAGCGGGTACACAGACGCAGTCGCGGCGTCTCATAACTCCATGAGCTCCTATGGAGAACTGTGGTGCCTCACCACGAGACATCCTCTCTCTAATCCTCATCAAGGTCGGGAAGGTCCCAAGCTTCTGTTGGATCTCATCCAACAAACCAGGTAGAACCTTTAAAGCAAACCACTGGCATCCTCATCAGGAAACTAGATGTCCATCTCTAGCCAAGCTAGATCCTTCTGAAGTTGAGGTTGTAATGTCGATCTAACAATCGCCTTCTCTCGATGCGTCTTCCTACTCGGCGTGTCGGCGACAACGTTCGCCTTCTCTAGATGATACAAAATCTCAAGATCAAATTCCTTGATCAACTCGATCCATCAACACTGGTGGTTATTCAATTCCCGCTGCGTGAAATTATACTTCAGACTCTTATGGTCTTTGAAGATCTGACATGTGGCACCATACAGGTAATGTCTCCAGATCTTCACAGCATGAACTACCGCTGCCAACTCCAGTTCATGAGTTGGGTAGTTCTCCTATATGTCTTCAACTGTCGAGACGCATATGCAATAACTATGCTTCTCTGGATCAATACACATCCCAAGCCTAGCAGGGATGCATCATTGTAAACTACGAAATCCTCAAAACCCTCTGGTTTTGCCGAGATAGGACCAGAAGTTAAATGTCTCTTCAATACCTCAAAACTCTGGGCACACTACTCAGACCATACAAACTTGGTAGTCTTTCTCAGTAGACTCGTCAGTGGACGGACAATCACAGAAAATCCCTCCACAAAGCGTCGGTAATAGACGGCTAAGCCAAAAAGCTACGCATTTCCTTGACGTTCGTCGGTGTCGTCCATGCAGCAAAAGATTGATCTTCTCCGGATCAACCATGATCCCACTGGCGGAAACAATATGGCCTAAGAAGGTTACCTCTGAGATCCAGAAATTGCACTTAGAGAGCTTGGTGTACCAATCTCTATCTCTCAAAATCTGCAAAACCATCCTTGGATGACCGACATGATCCTCTCTACTACGAGAGTACACCAAAATGTCATCAATGAATACCACCACAAACTGATCGAGGAAGTCGATGAAGATACTTTTCATCAACTCCATGAAGACATCTAGGGCATTCGTAAGCCCAAATGGCATCACTACAAACTCATAGTGTCCATAACGGGTACGAAATGACGTCCTGTGCATGTCCTGCTCTCATACCCTCAGGTTGTTATATCCTGAACGTAAGTCAATCCGGGACAACACTGTCGCTCCCTGAAGGTGATCAAGCAGATCATTAATACAAGGCAATGAATACTTGTTCTTGATGGTCACCTTGTTCAACTCTCTGTAATCAATGCATTGTCTCAACGATCCGTCCTTCTTCTACACGAAGAGGACAGTTGCTCTCCACGGGGATACGTTAGGGTGGATAAAGCCCTTCTCCGCCAACTCCTCGAGTTGCTTCTTCAGCTCTAACATCCAACCAAGCGCCATACAGAATGGGGCCTTCGAGATCGGTCTCGTGCCAGGCTCCAATTCAATGCCGAAGTCTACACTCCTCTAAGGCGGCAAACTAGACGGCTCTACAAACACGTCTGTAAACTCGCAGACCATTGGAATCTCCTCCAATGCTGGACTATCTCCCTCCTTCATGGCATAACACCAAAAGGCATCACATCCCTATGCTATCAGTCTCGCTGCTCGTATAACACTAATTACAGATCCCGTCTTCCCAAGGTCCCATCCTCGGAAGACCTATATCGGACCTATGTCGATAGAGACTGTAACAGTTCTCTTACCTATATCTAATACCGCACGGTGTCTACGCATCCAATCCATACCTAATATGACCTCTTCATATGTCAATGGCATGATTAAGAAGTCTACCAACAACACAGGAGTTCCTAAACGAAGGGGACAACTATGTATCTCACGGGTACCTCTGACCCTACTGCCATCGGGTAATCCTATAGTAAAGGATATCCCCTCTATAGTAACCAAACTCAAACGCTCAACACATATATCCAAAATAAAGGAATACATAACACTAGTATCAAATAAAACTCTAACAAGTGAACCATGAAGTAGAATGTTACCTGTAGCAGTTGGTGTTGGCGGCTCCTCAGCACTCCCCAACTCAAAACTCGCCCTCGGACTCCTCGGGCATAACTGGTACTAGCGTCTCTACCTCTACCTCAACTCGGTCCTGGAGCAGAACCTTGAGTAGTAGGTGTGTCTAGGACTCTCTACTGTCCCTATGTTTGGTGCTGAGGCGGTCTCTGCCAACCTCTTACTACACCTACAAGGGAAGAACCCTGTTGTGATGAACCATTCCTTGACGGCAAAATGTATCCCTATGTCCTTGCTTCCCACACCAGAAGCAAGTCAATGGTGCTCTCGGACACTCAGTCCTCAAGTGTCCATACACCCGGTAGTTGTAACATTGTCGGCCTCTCTCAGTCGTAAATGCACACACTGGACCACTCGAGCGGCACTGAGACTGGCCTCGCCCGTATCCAGATTCTCCTGCACCGGTCTGTCCTCTACGTTGTCTCTTCTCAAACCGTCCCGTCTGAGAAGCCTTCCTCTGACTGGCTCTCTCTCGCTCACAAGAAGAGGCACGATCTTGGAAATCTACCAAGGACTCACAATGGAATCCCGCCATATACGAATGTGTACTCTCCCTCATTCAATTGGAGAACAAGTACACATGATGGTCCTCAGATGGTGTAGCTGGACCCAACAAAGCTAACTCATTCTGGAAGCGGATGATGGCATCTACAATCGGCACATCCTCAAAGCCTGCCTCCATGAAGTCGTGCAGCTTCTCCCTCCTCAGTGAAAGTAGGGGCAGAATTGCTCTCTAATCATAGTCCTCATCCGGTCTTAGCTAGTAACTCGGGCTCGTACGGTCCTCCACCACTGATGAGCAAGGTCACGGAATAGAGACTGAACTAGTTCTATCCGTCTGTCCTCAAGTCATTTGATAGACTCTAAATCTGAGTCCACATGTCCTATCGTGACCACCGTCTATAAACCAACCTTCCCAAAGAAGGGTGGTACTCCCTACCGATGGAACTCCTTTAACTAGGTATCTGGTCGAGGCCCTCTGTACTCCTCTAGAGCTCTAACAGTCTCAGCAGAACGTGCCTGCATAGTTGGCACCTAAGTGGCTTCTTGGGATCTCTCACATGATCCCTCATGCCTTAGTAGATTTGGGGCCCGTCTACCTACTTTGGATGCCTCCTCTGCCCTTCAGATATAGTCACGAAACTCTGCTCCACCCATGGAGACACGATCCGAGTCATCTGACTCCACTCGGTGTGACTGATGTCTCCTAGATCCACCACTCCTCGTCTTTGGAACGACACTCTCAACAATCTCCTCATGAACCTCCTCCACCATTGGTGGATCAGAAGTGGGAGTTGATCCTGTTAAGCTAGGATTTTATGACACAAATCCAAGGCAAGAGTGCCAAGAACTTGTTCACCCAAAACATGCACACATAAAGTCTTAAATTTATAACTCGATCTAAAATCCTAAACTACCTAGCGAACCCCGCACTATACGGATCGTTTCGTAGAAAGGAAAGTATTCCGAGGTCGAACACAAGGACTGAGGTGAAATCAAGTCATTCAATGATCAAAGATAGTGCAAATTTAATCTAAGATGAGATGAGGAATAAAGAATGTGCAAAACAAAATATTTTTGGTTGGTTTTGGATGATCAAACAAGGATCACAAAATATGCAAATCAAACAAGCAAACAAACACACAAACGCAAAATACGAGATAAGAGGTAAGAAATGTGGATTCTAGAGATTCAGCATTCCGAATAATGACAATGGACTCATGCTTCTAAAGATCTATGGAAAATTGTGATTGTTCGGAGTTGGGTGTTTCTCTAATGGGAGCAATTACCGGGTAAGTCTCATGCTCCACTAGTCTCGCACCTAAGGTCCTATTACCGGGTAAGTCTCAAGGAACCTAAGGACGGGAATTCTACACAAACCGGCCACTACCTAAGGGTCTAAACCCTCCTTACCGGGTAAGTCTCGGAAAAAGTAAGTCTTAGGCAACGATCCTACCACACTCAATCCAATAGCGGCGTTTTTGGCTCACTACTACCTAGAGTTCATCATCTTATGTATCTAAGATAGGAAATTACCGGGTAAGTCTCATCCCTCAAAAAGGTTGCTAATATTAGGTCAGCATAAGCTAGATTAGGCTCAACAAACAAAAGGATTTCAACACATCTACATCCTAACATCCAGATTCATCAATACAAGCACAATAGAGAAAACCACGGCCAAAACCACGGTCTAGATTTTGCAAGAACAGGCCGTGATTCTGGGTCTAAGTTAGGGTTTCGAAAACGAATCCATCCTAAACTAACATGGAAGTCCATACAATCATAGTCCAAAGCATAAACATCATTCCTTCACCCTAGAATCACATTTATTCAGCCAACAACATACAAATCAAGATCAAACTTCATAAATAGAGCATGCTTGCAAGTCATAGCTAGATAATGAAGAATGAACCAAAGAAAAAAAACATTATAAAGCAAGAATAGAAGTTACCAAGTCTTACAAAGGCTCCAAGAGCTGCTCGAAGTTGTGAACAATGGAAACCTCACTCAAAACCACTCAAATCTCACTACAAAACTAAAATCTACACTAATCTCTCCCAAGAACACCCACAAGGGTGCTTGGAAGAGAAGCTCCAATGGAGGAGTGTTGGGGAAGATGCTAGAGGAGAAGGGTCCAAATAGGAGAGAAGATCCTCAAATCAGCCTGCAGGTCCACTTAAATACTCCACCAAAAAGCAAGGGTCGGACAAAGAGATCGTGGGACACGTCTCAACGTGCTCATGAAGAAACCACGGCCAAAACCACGGTCTAGATTTTGGCCTCTGGGCCGTGGAATTTTCTGTTCAACTCTCTTTGGATCATTAAGCCATGAGTTGGTGCAAGGCATGCACCAACAAGGTCTTTTGTGTTCTCCTTTACTCCTAGGTTGCTCCTTAATGAGTCCGGAAGTGTGCCACCACAAGGAATGATCCTCGAATGTATCGATTAACCTCCAAAAGCTCTCCAAAATACCAACAAAACCGACAAGAGTTCGTGTAGACGTCTATTTCGATAATATGCATGAATTAAGCGTAAACTTCACGAACTAATGCGGAAACATGCATGAATGGAAAGAAAAACTATCTAAAAGAGTGCCAAAATCTAGACCATGGTTTTAGACTCTACGACACAAACACAAAATCACACAAAAACAAAAACAAAAACAAAAGCAAAAATGAAAACGAAGGAGAAAAGGGAAAGAATTGTTACCCTTGGGTAGCCTCCCAAGAAGCGCTTATTTTAGGTCATTAGCTTGACAAAACTCCGTGGATATGTCAATCCACCTCAAATACCATGGTTTTCTTGAGGAGTCCAAGCAACCATCGCTTTCCGGCATCCATGATGACAAGCACGGGCCACTTGATGCCCGAATAAGCTTTAAGTTCTCTCTTCACCGGTGAGTAGTAGACTCCTTCATCACCGCTCCCTTGATGACACTATGAAACTGCAACCATAGGTGCCACCCCATAATAAGAGAATTGGTACTCCGCGGTCTCACAGGTGAAATGCTTGTCATCCTCATCCTCTATGATCCGAAGAAAGCTGATTCTTGGAAAGAATTCTTCATTGAAGTACTTCATAACCATCATGGATCCGTCATGCTTGCCTCCATCATTCAACATGGGAGACTCCTTAGGAAAGGGAATCCAATATTCGTGTGTACTCCGGGAAAGCAAGAAAGGATTGGAAGGAGTCGAAGTTAACTTAGGGTTCTCTACGACAGAGCTTTCCACGGTTGAAACCACGGGCGTGGTTGTGCCAGATAGGCCGTGGTTCTCTCTGTTCAATTCCTCCCTCATGATCTCTTCAAGTGTGGTTCCGGGTTTGATGGCAAAGATGTCCAGGGGAGAGAGCACTTCATTGCACTCCTCCAAAAGTGAAGGAGGTGTAGGTAACCCTTGAAGGATGGTAGGATCTCCTAGCATAAGAGCATACCTAATCTCCTCAATCTCCCTCCTCATTTGTTCTTCTCTCTCGAAATTCAATCTACTTTCATCCTTCATGGTGAACCTCTTCTTGTTGAAATACTTCCGCTTCAAGCACCATGTGGGAACTCGAAATGGAAGCAAGGTTACTCTCTAGATCATCCATCTTCCTCAACATTTCTTCTAGCGTTGATTCCACTCGATCATTGTGAGGTTGATGGTGAGGTTCTTCATGAGGCAATGTAGTCATGCGAGCTTTATTATGGGACTCATGATAGGCATTAAACTCATCCCAATACTCAAACTCATCATGGAGAGGTCCTAGATCAAAAGTAACTTGTTAAGATAGGATTGTACGACACAAATCCAAGGTCGTCTTGGAAGTACAATCCGTCCATGGCAAACATGAAAAAGGCAAAGACAAAAACAACACAAGATCAAAAGTAACAAGAAAGATAAACACTATAAACAATCAAAATCAAATGACTTAATCTAGACCTAGTCCCCGGCAACGGCACCAAAAACTTGTTAAGCTAGGATTGTACGACACAAATCCAAGGCAAGAGTGCCATGAACTTGTTCGCCCAATATATGCACACACAAAGTCTTAAATTTATAACTCGATCTAAAATCCTAAACTACTTAGCGAAACCCGTAGTGTACGGATCATTTCGTAGAAAGGAAAGTATTCCGAGGTCAAACAAAAGGACTGAGGTGAAAACAAGTCATTCAATGATCAAAGATAGTGCAAATCTAATCTAAGATGAGATGAGGAATAAAGAAAGTGCAAAACACAATATTTTTGGTTGGTTTTGGGTGATCAAACAAGGATCACAAAATATGCAAATCAAACAAACAAACAAAAACACAAACGCAAAATAGGAGATAAGAGGTAGGATATGCGGATTCTAGAGATTCGGAATTCCGATTATGACAATGGACTCATGCTTCTAAAGATCAAAGGAAAATTGTGGTTGTTTGGAGTTGGGTGTTTCTCTAATGGTAGCAATTACCGGGTAGTCTCATGCTCCACTAGTCTCGCACCTAAGGTCCTATTACCGGGTAAGTCTCAAGGAACCTAAGGACGGAAATTCTACACAAACCGGCCACTACCTAAGGGTCTAACCCCTCCTTACCGGGTAAGTTACGGAAAAAGTAAGTCTTAGGCAACGATCCTAGCACACTCAATCCAATAGCGGCTTTTTTGGCTCACTACTACCTAGAGTTCATCATCTTATGTATCTAAGATAGTAAATTACCGGGTAAGTCTCATCCCTCAAAAAGGTTGCTAACATTAGGTCAGCCTAAGCTAGATTAGGCTCAACAAACACTAGGATTTCAACACATCTACATCCTAACATCCAGATTCATCAATACAAGCACAATAGAGAAAACCACGGCCAAAACCACGGTCTAGATTTTGCAAGAACTGGTAGTGGTTCTAGGTCTAAGTTAGGGTTTCGAACACGAATCCATCCTAAGTTAACATGGAAGTCCATACAATCATATTCCAAAGCATAAACATCATTCCTTCACCCTAGAATCACATCTATTCAGCCAACAACATACAAATCAAGATCAAACTTCATAAATAGAGAATGCTTGCAAGTCATAGCTAGATAATGAAGAATGAACCAAAGAAAAAAAACATTATAAAGCAAGAATAGAATTTACCAAATCTTACAAAGGCTCCAAAAGTTGCTCCAAGTTGTGAACAATGGAAACCTCACTCAAAACCACTCAAATCTCACTACAAAACTAAAATCAACACTAATCTCTCCCAAGAACACCCACAAGGGTGCTTGGAAGAGAAGCTCCAATGGAGGAGTGTTGGGGAAGATGCTAAGGGAGAAGGGTCCAAAAAGGAGAGAAGATCCTCAAATCAGCCTGCAGGTCAACTTAAATACTCCACCAAAAAGCAAAGGTCGGACAAAGAGATCGTGGGACACGTCTCAACGTGGTGAAGAAGAAACCACGGCCAAAACCATGGTCTAGATTTTGGCCTCTGGGCCGTGGAATTAAAGTACCCCATACTTAGCACTTGCTCGTCCCCGAGCAAGGTCCAACTATAGGCTACGAGATGGCATGATTTATGAATACAGAAAAACAGAAAAATATTTTTGAAATTGTGCTTTGAAAATTTGATCACCTTTGATAGCATGAATTATAGTCTATATTTTGGGACCTGTTTAGACGTTTTATCTTCAATAATCCGCATATTTGAATGTATATTATGTGATTATGTTATCGTTTTATCTACCTTTGCGGGAATCAAGGTCTACACCAAGTTTCGTTGTAATCGTAATTAAAATTGTATATTTTGGATCGAATTGGAGTTAAGGAGCAAATGAGTCATTGGAGCTATATTTAGGAGCTTAAAAGAGAACCTAGGAAGCTTGGAATTAACAAAGAAGATTTACTTTGGACCAGATTTAAAAGATTTAACCTTCAGTAGCGATTTACCTCGGTTAGCTACAGTACCACCTCGACCGAGGTGATCTAAAGGAGCGCCCCGACCGAGGCGAATACTCTGACGCGGCGAGATATATTTTATTTGGCTGAGATCTTTTATTTTTGGAAGGAGAGATCTTATATTTTTCGGCTGGATTTCTGGAAGGAACATCATATATTTGGGAGATCTATTTTAGAGATATGGATATATTTTATTAGGAAATTATCTTTTTAAGATATTATTTTCTATGGAAGATAATTCTCCTATATAAAGGGTTGGATTTTCCACAAGTTCAACAATGCTTGGAGGCTGAAAATAACCAGCAAAGAGAGGATTTTCGGGACGCTTTGAAGGAAGGAAGGAAGATTGAAGATCAATCAATCATGATGATGAGTGACTCGGCACCATTCACATAGCCGGGTGTTTGTGTTTTGCCAAAGTCGGATGTTGAAATTCATAGCAAGTGAAGTGAAGATGTTGAAATTCAAAGTAAAAAGAAAAAGCCCTTGAGACCTCGAGCAAGTGAAGTGAAGAAAAAGTAAATAAGCAAAGCTTATTGGTGGAAGATGTTGAAATTCAAAGCAAGTGAAGTAAAGATCCTTTTCCCGGATTCTAGCACCATATTCCCTATATACATCCCACCCTAACACGTTTCTTGACCTTCTCTTGAAAAGCCCTTGAGACCTCGAGCTTGTTGATTGACTTGGTGGTTTAAACTGGATTATACATGATTAATGTCGATAATAATGATTTATTATGCATTCTATGATTTTATGCAAAGATGAACAACTTTCTTATATTTATAAAATTTTTTGATCATATTTTGATTTTAATTACCATGAAGCATTCTCTTAGGGTGATCTATGATTGGAGCACACCATTAAAATGTTTTGAAATACTTTTCATCGATCTTTATGACTAATAATCCATTCTATCCTGTATCTAAGATTTGGAACTTGCTTGGGGACAAGGAAGGGACAAGCATGGGGTATTTTGTTAGCATGAATTACAGTCTATATTTTGGGACCTATTTAGACGTTTTATCTTCAATAATCTGCATGTTTGAAGGTATATTATGTGATTATATTGTCGTTTCATCTACCTTTGCGGGAATCGAGGTCTACACCATGTTTCGTTGTAATCGTAGGTAAAATGGTACATTTTGGATCGAAATGGAGCTAAGGAGCAAAGGAGTCATTGGAGTTACATTTAGGAGCTTAAAAGAGAACTTAGGAAGCTTGGAATTAACAAAGAAGATTTACTTTGGACCAGATTTAAAAGATTTCACTTCCAGCTGTGATTTACCTCAGTCAGCTACAGTACCACCTCGACCGAGGCATCTAAAGGAGCGCCCCGACCGAGGCGAATACTTTGACGCGGCGAGATATATTTTATTTGGCTGAGATCTTTTATTTTTGGAAGGAGAGATCTTATATTTTTTGGCTGGATTTCTGGAAGGAAGATCATATATTTGGGAGATCTATTTTAGAGATATGGATATATTTTATTAGGAAATTATCTTTTTAAGATATTATTTTCTATGGAAGATAATACTACTATATAAAGAGATGGATTTTCCACAAGTTCAACAATGCTTGGAGGCTGAAAATAACCAGGAAAGAGGGGATTTTCGGGAAGCTTTGAAGGAAGGAAGGAAGATTGAAGATCAATAAAGGAAGGATTGATAGTTCGGATATAGCTTTTGAGGGGATTTGTAAGACTTTCTTAGATTCCCTTTTGTTTGATTGTCTTGTTGGATTTGTGATCCAAGAAATGCTGATTTGTTTGATATTTGATTCAGTTATTGAAGCCTTGTTCATAAGGTTTTTGTGTTCAAATATTCATTCTCTTCCCATACATTTGATTATTGCTTTCATGATGATGAGTGGCTAATTTCCTTGTGCGATTCTTGGGTGATTGGATGAAAGTTGTTGGAAAAACAATGATAGAATAATCTTATTCCCAGTAAGACCCTGAAAGCTAGAGTCTTTACCCTTAACCCTAGAACATCTCGTTCAGTCGATGAACATCTCGGCCGGGGTGGAACTTGACTGACCGAGGTGACCTTTTCTTTTCTGTAACTGAAAGTGAAGTGTTAGAGTTTGCCAAATCCTATTCTTATTACACCTATCCTGGTTCAATTCAAGCCTAGGATGAGACTTACCCGGTAATTCCTTAGTTTGTTTACCCAAGATCATAAGTGTAGGTAATAAAGGTTCATCCTTTATTGGGGTTTGAGTGTGCCTTCATTTCATCTTTGTGAGTTAGCCTAAGACTTACCCGGTAAAGATTGATTCTATTCCCTTAGTTGGTGTGTTGGTTTGAGATTATAATTCCTTTCCTTAGTACCTTGAGACTTACCCGGTAATAATAAGTTTTGGTTTGGAGTTAGTGAGTAGTGAGACTTACCCGGTGATCTATTCCACTTTAGAAACACTTTCCCTTTGCAAAATCTCAGCTTTGTCCACTTATCTTGAGATCTTGAGTTGGAACCACAACTGAATGCTTTAATCCTTAGAATTTGCATATTCCCCTTTATTAACCTTATTATCATCTCTTTGATTGCTTTGATCGCTTTTGTGATTAGTAGTGGCATTGACAACCTATACTAGCTTTATTTCACCTGAGTCCCTGAGATCGACACCCCGGAATTCTTTCTTTTACTATAATTGATCCGTACACTGCGGGTTCGCATGCTTGTTTAAGCATATTTCCTCGGTTATAAATTTAAAGCTTGCACACACCATTTGGAGCGAACATGTTTTTAGCGCCGTTGCCGGGGACTTGGTCTAGACCGAGCCGGTTGCGGTTGTCTTTTGGGGCAATTGCCCTTGTTGTTACTAACCACTCTACTTGAGTGGCTTTCACAGGTTCTTTCCCTTAGGATTATGCAAAGAGCCCGAGCTGGGAAGGAAATCATTCCTTACGATCCCGAACCAGAAAAGACATACAAAAGACGCTTGAAAGAAGCAAAAATGGCCAATCGAGACGATCACGATCTTGAGGCCGAATTGAAAGAGGCGCTGGAACAACTCCGCCTCAACAAGGAAGAACTGCGGCTGGAAAAGGAAGAAACTCGTGCAAGGACGGAGGCGATCGAAGCAGATATGGCAGCTTTACGGGACCAATATCTACCTCGACCGAATCCAGATCCTCAACCAAATCCAGATCCTCGACCGAGGCAGGACCCAGCTCCAGCTGCCCCGGCCAAGATACTTCCACCTCGGATGCCAGTCCGAGATGTTCTTTTTGCAGGTATCCCACATACCCTAGGACAGAGGATGGACCCTAATCAGCAAGTGAGGCGTCTAGGAGTCAACCTAGGTGATCCAGCGGAACATGATTATGAACTTCGACCACAAGTTCTTTCCATGATCCGCCAATGCCAGTTTGGAGGTTTAGAGAGGGAGTCTCCCCATCAACATTTACAACACTATGATATTTTAATGGAAACCTTGAGACCTTCAAAGATGAAAATAATAATTACAAGCTAAGGCCTTTTTACTTTTCTTTGAAGGACAGGGCGCTTACTTGGTATCAGTCTCTTCCTCCCGAAAAGATCAACACTTGGGAGGAGATGACGACGGAGTTCTTAACTAAATTCTTTCCCCCCTCCAAAACCGCTGAAATGAGAGGGAAGCTCAATACATTTATCATGAAGGACAAGGAGAGTTTGTCCAAGTCATGGGAGAGATTTAAAAACATTCTTTTTGATTGCCCACATCATGGGATTTCAAAGAAAGAGTTGTTGGAGATATACTTCAAAGGATTGGATGGAACTACCCAATTCAACCTTCAACTACTATCCGCCGGCACATTCATTGTAACGACCAGTTTTTTTTTCGTTACGCTTTGATAGAGTTAGAGAAGTTTAGGAAACGAATAAAAATTTAGTGAGACTAGGACAGACCAGTTTAATTATGGAAGTCGTTTAATTAAGTACCTTGTCCTATGTTTCGGGACGAAACTTATTTTAAGGGGGTACTGATGTAATATCCGGAGTTTTTATTCCGTCTAATTCCGCCGTTGACGGTTTCCCCTTTCTATCTAGTATCTCTTCCTTCACAAATTTCATTATTTTATGTAGAATTTAATTCACATAAAATGATAAAATTATATCAAGGTCTAATCCTTATAATTATCTATTATTTTATGTAGAATTTTATTCACATAAAATGATAGATTTATACTAAACCCTAGTTATTATAATTCATTGTTTTATGTAGAATTTAATTCACATAAAATGATAAAATTATATCAATCTTTAATCCTTATAATTATCTATTATTTTATGTAGAATTTTATTCACATAAAATGATAGATTTATATCAAACCCTGGTTATAATTCATTCTTACCGATGACTTTAGACGAGTTTTGACAAGCTGTGACAAGACCATGACTAAGCTGAGACAAGGCCATGACAAAACCCGATAAATCTGTGACAAACTCATTCATGGGCCTGACAAGGCCATGACGAGTTTTGACAGATTTTTGACAAGAAAAACAGCCCATCTTTCTTACCTTAATTTCAGCCCAGCTTGACTTCGAGCCCAGCCTGCAGCAGTCCAGGAGAGGCTGGTTACGAGCCCATTAACAGCTCCAGCCCAGCACGTTCAGCCCTGTCCAGCCCAGCATCTTGCGTAGCCCACAGCAGCCCCAACATCCTTTGCAGTCCAGCCAGGAGCAGCCCAAGGAAGGCACGCCAAAACGCCAGCCGCTCCTTCTCCCATCTGCTTGTAACAGCTGCATAAATGAGATAATTAAGGAGCTGTAACAGCCCTATAATCACGCCAGAAGAGAGGAAAACTGCAACGCCTCCTTGCTCCAGATTTACGCCAGAAGAGAGGAAAACTACAACGCTTTTCTGTGCTCCAGATTCACGCCAGAAGCGAGGGAACTATAGCAGCCCAGTCGTCCTTTCTATCCTCCAGATTCACGCCAGAAGCGAGGGAACTACAGCAGCCCAGTCGCCCTTCCTTGCTCCAGATTCACGCAGCAAGCCACTCCTGCTGTTGCCCACATTCTGCACTCGAGACTCCTTCGACACGTCCAACCACACAGCAAGCCATGAGAGCACTCGCAGCATAGCGTTTGACTTCAGCGGATCTTCAAACCGCAACTGTAGGCCTCTCGAGTCTCAGCTGATCAGTAGGGTTGGTTGTTAGGCACCTTCAGTACACCACAGGTGCATCCCGAGGCCAGAGCAACCTTCCGTCTTCTTCCTCGTACTCATGAGTTAGGCGAGTCTCATTTGTCCGGTAAACACCTCACCTCCCTTCTATGTGTTGCACTCTCTATATATATGTGCTGATGTGAGCCATTTGAATCCTAGAACCTTTCATAATAGCCATGGAAGATAGCTAGAAGAGCTGGGAATTTTCTGAGTTTTCGGAGGTGACGAACAGTCTACTTGGAGTCACGATTTGGGTAAGTTAGACTCCTCCTTTTTGGCTGGTTTTCGGATATGTCATAGAAAGTAGTACATAGTATAACATACTAAAATTTGGGAAGAATCGGAGTTACGGTTTGAGAGTTATTGTGTTCCAAAGTTGATGCCTCATGCAGTTTTTATATATGTGCTGAGTGTTGGGGAAAACAGCAAGTGATGCTATTTTGTGAGATGGTTTTGAATAAGCTCTTGATCTCCGTTGGTCTTGAATTTTGGATATGATATGGTTGACATATTGTTGTAGAACATATTAAAATTTGAGATGAATCCAGCGAGTGGTTTGAGAATTATGAATTTTGAAAGATTGAGTCGTAAGAAGTTTTTCTGTTGTGCTGAAATTCGGTTTTGTGAGATAGTTTTAAACAGGATTTTTATCTCCTTTGCAGCTGATTTTTGGATATATTATAGATAAGATTTTATAGTAGAACATATCAAAATTTGGGATAAATCCAGCGAGTAGTTTAGGAGTTATGATTTTTCAAAGTTAAGACAGTGTGCTGTTTGTTAAGTGTTGTAACCAACTTTAGGAATTTTTGTAGAAGCGATGTTTTAACAGTTTTAAGAAATTCTTTCTCCTATGAGTTTATGGGATATCATAGATGATCTAGGGAATTATTTCAGAATTTTTATAAGATTATTCAAATTTTATATTTGAAGCTGTAGTTGGACTTTAATGACTTTTCGGGAAATAGAAAATGGGTAGTTTTTCTAGTTGTTACCTAAAATCATCTTAGAGAGTAGAATATGGTTAGTTAGTCTCAAATAAGAGTTTAAAAATAAATTATGAAATTTTTGGAAGTTTCGGGACCAAGGGTAAAATAGTCATTTTACCATAAATAAACACTGTAATCAATTCCGTTCTATTAAGACCTACTATCTTAGAAGTCTTAGACTTCTAATTACATAGAAAGTGTGCTGACACACTTGCCTCCTTTGACAGGCTACTGAATTCCTACAGTTACCGATGAGTGGTGATTAAGAGAGTCGAAATTTGATTCTGGTAAGTCCACGGACTTACTTAGCTGGCTTTCTTGTATGAGTGTAATGTGTATGATGGTGTTTGCTAGTTATGATAAACAACGAAACCGGATTAGGCCGACTTTATTATTTACGTAATTGATCCAAGTGTATGATAACGGGTCGTGACATCATCTGCCTAGCTCTTGCGAGAGTCTAGGAGGTTCCCTGCGACCAGCCCTGTCCGGTAGACGGTCCGATGCATTAGTACCATTCCGCGTTGGTAAACGGGGACAAGGGCGAGGTTTGGGAATCCCTCGTGTCACAAAATAAGTATCATTAGTAATGACCTATCACCTAATTAAAGATAATAAAAGGATTGAGTGTTGCATGTTGATTGTGTATGTTGTGTGTATGTGCTTTTACCTTTATACTTATGCATAGAATGTTAGCTAACGGTTTTATACCGCTTGTAGATGTCTTGCAGGTTAATACAGTTGTAGAGAGATCCGGAGGGAATGGTCAGCCGGGTCCACGTACTCATTTAGTTGGGGACGGGGATGTCTTTTGTTCTTCATATGTGTCGTTTGGTACCTTTACTTTGTAAGGCTGATACATATTCTTCATGTATATATTGTTTAAAGTTTTCAAATGTTTTAAATACTTTTGTGCCTTGTTGTAAGATCCTAGTGAAATTGTTGTCAAACTAAGGTCGGGACCCATTGTGAGGTCCTAACCAATAGCTCCCCGAGTTCTCAAAATTTGGGGTGTTACATTCATGGACATGGCGATTGATGAAGCTTGGGAGTTCGTCGAGAAAAAAGCTTTGCACATGGAGAAATACTCCCACCAAGGAGCTGAAAATAAAGTTAAGAGAGTCAACTTCCAAGAAGCTCCATCAAATGATAAACAACTCACCTCCCACAAGAATGATGTGAAGGAATTGAAGGACCTTTTGGTTGCTTACACCAAAAAGGAAGAGGGGGATATCAAGGGTCAAGGAACAACAACAATGGTTCCCGGAACAACAACTACAACAACAATAGAGGCTCCAACAACAACAATTGGAGATCCAACAATCAAAATTCGGGTAACCCTTACTCTAACTCCAATTCTAATAATTCTTCTAATTCTTTCCTCTGTTCTTCTTCTACTCCATTGTAGAGCCAGGAGCCTGGATCAAGTTCGTCCCAGCCAGCGAAGAAATATGCAGTGCTGGAAGCCATCTTGATCAAGCTCAATGCTATGGAGACGTCCATGACTTCATTTTCGAAGGCACAAAAAGCCTTAGAACAACAATTCTTTAACAAGGCGAATGAAGCGCCAAGAGATCCAGGGAAGCTCCCAGCAAGGACAAAGAGAAACCCAAAAGGACAGGTCATGGCAATAACGACGAGAAGTGGACTGAAAACTGCAGATCCAGTGCTTCGGTCGATGCCAGTACAGACGAAGAACACCGCTGTCCAGGTACTGACGAAGAACACTTTGGCCGAGATACCAACCGAGGTGGAGACTCAGAAAGCAGAGGAGAAATTTGAAGTTTATGTTCCACCTCCTTCTTATAAACCACCACTTTCATTCCCCTAGTCAAGGGCCAGAGCACATCTAGACAAGCACTTTGGTAAGTTCCTTGACTTGATGAATAAGCTACATATTAACATCCCTTTCCTTGATGCTATTTTAGGAATGCCCGCCTATGGGAAGTTCTTAAAGGAGATTCTATCAAGGAAGAGGAAGCTGGAAGACTTTGGTGAAGTAAGGATGGCATCTAAATCCTCGGAGCATATTCAAATCATGAAGGAGAAGATGCCACCTAAGTTGAGAGATCCCGGATTATTTTTGCATTCCCATTCAAGTTGGGGATGTTACTTGTGAGGCGTTGTGTGATCTAGGAGCCAGCGTGAGCATCATCCCGCTAGAGCTATGTGTGAAGATCGGACTTGGAGAGCCCAAGCTCGTGAAGATAAGGCTATACATGGAGTACCGCTCCATTACCCATCCCGTGGGCATTTTGGAAGATGTTCCAGTTAAGTTAGGTAACTTCTACTTACCTATAGACTCTGTTGTGCTTGATATTCCCGCAGATTATCCCATCCCTATCATTCTCGGGCGACCATTTCTAGCAACTTCGGGTTGCAATGTGGATTGTAAGAACGCCAAGTTGAAATTCAACATTGGCTATGATCAAGTGTAGTTTGCATTGCTTGCTGCAATGAAAGGAGAGCCGCTGGAGGATGATATCTTCAACATCTATGATGAAGAAGAATCAAGAGAATTGGTGTGCTCTATCCTTATTAATGATCCACTTGAGAGAGTTATTAGTTTTAGCTTAATGGAGGAAGGTATAGATGCTTCATGTGATGCAGATATACGGAGCTTAAAGACACTGAAAGAAGATCCATAAGCTAAGATTGAAAAGTTAATCCAGGAGAAGAGAATCTCCAGTTTCGGTCCCAGTTGCAGTACCTCGACCGAGGCACTCTCTGGACCAAGCGATGTGTTCATGACTGAAGAACATCTCGGTCACCCACTCTGGACCTCGACCGAGGTTGAAAGCGAGATGATGTCAACTGAGACTTCTGAAAGTCCAGTTCTTCAATCTAAGTCTACTCCACTGGAAGGAGGAAGCAAGGATCCCCCTCAGAAAGCACCCCTAGTTGTGGAGCTTAAACAACTTCCAAGTCACTTGAGGTATGCTTTTCTTGGACCGGATTCTACTTATCCTGTCATTGTTAGTACTTCCCTTTCTGAAACTGAATCATCTAAACTGATGCATGTCTTGAGAAAACATCAAAAAGCTTTGGGTTATACTATTGATGATCTTATTGGTATGAAGCCCTCTTTCTGCATGCATAGAATACTAATGGAGGACGATCATAAGACTTCACGGGAACCTCAAAGACGGTTAAATCCGATCATGAAAGAGGTTGTGAAGAAAGAAATTCTTAAGTTGTTGGATGCAGGTATCATATTTCCTATCTCGGATAGCAAGTGGGTGAGCCCAGTGCATGTAGTTCCGAAGAAAGAAGGGATGACCGTTGTGACGAATAAGAACAACGAGTTGATCCCAACTAGGACCGTTACAGGGAACAGTTATTCCCTCTTTCCTTCCCAACTTCTCTCTCCACCGCAGCGGACCATCACCTCATTTCTCCGATTTTCACTCGTTTTCGACGGTTCTTGCTTCCATTCTTCGAGGAAAGGCTAGAGGATCAGTTCGCAAGCGAAAATCTGTAACAAAAACGCCTCGAATCGACCGAATCTGGGGTAAAAATTCGAAACCCTAACTCCTTCTTCTCTTTACTGTTCTTGGAAGAAATTGGCTTTGGTTGTCATTGATTTCTATTGAGAAAGGTTTAAGTACCCCATAGGAACAATCTATAGTAAAATTGGGGGAAAAGAACTGGAAATCTGAGAATTGAAATCGAACAGCGATCTACCTCGATCAGTTGACCTGCGCCCAGCCGAGGTGATTCTTGAGTTCTGACAAACAACCGAGGTGATCTGTTAGACAGAAAGAGAAAATGAGTTCAAGGTCTGATCGCTAGACAGTCCTGAGAGATGGATCCTCCCCTTCTTCTTCTTCTTCTCGACCATCCATACGGGTGATCCATGAGCGTCACCAGGCTGATTATGACCGCATCTGTACGTGCCCTATGATTGCGCCGTGGTTTTTAGATATTTCTGCTTTCGATTGTCTTTATGTTGCTGATGGTCTCGATGGTAAGGCTGGAGAAGTTCATGGAGATTAGAGCTCCAGCCTACCTCGAACCCACATTGGAGTTTGTGAGTTTTGTGACTTACCTTCCTGAGGAGAGGGCCATCAAGTACCGGTTCCCGACTCCCACATTTCCCGACTTGCCTTCTCGAGCCGTGGCTCGACAGTTTTGGGGTCAGATAGCTCATGTTGTTGAGCATGCCGATAGGTGGAGACTTGGAGATTCCAGGGAGAGGATTATTTTCCACCTTGCTTTCAGGTTAGCTCAACGGATTTTTAGCGAGACACTTCTGGCGCGTACTGAGACGCGCCAGAAAGTTAGACAGGAGGAGCTTCTGAGGTTGTTTTGTATATTGACTGGAGGACTGCCTGATTTTGGTGCGATGCTAGCTGAGGATCTACACCGGATCAAGGCTAAGGGGAAGGGAGACATTTGTTGTGGCGGCCTAGTGACTCACATAGCGACAGTGATGGGGTTAGATTTGAGTGCTTGTACATTAGTGGCGGCTGCCAAGCCGCTAGGTCTACAGGTGATGATCACCAGGAGGATTCTAGTTCCTCGTGGACTCACCACGCCATATGTGGCGATGCCTTGGGAGCAGACTGCCCCTCGGGGTATTAGGTGGTCGTCTCAGTTCTCGGTCTACGACTCTCAGTACTAGTCCACTGCATGGATACCTTACATTGAGGACGCTAGAGATGCAGCAGCTCAGGTGCAGGAGGATCAGGATTAGGAGGACGATGGCGGTGCTGCCAAGGAGACAGGGACGGATACAGCCGGTCCGAGCGTGCCAGTTGTCGACTTGGATGACGAGGAGACAGAGGAGGAGGCAGCTACACCACCATCACGTCCTGCTAGACGCAAAGTCCGTAGACAGCGGGATCCCGTAGCTCACCGACGGATTAACGAGCTGACGGATCAGATGATCGACTCTTACGCCGCCTTATCCTTGGACATGTTGGAGATGAGGGAGAGCCAGCACTACCAGCGCCGGATGATGGAGATCCAGTTCCAGCACATGATGGGATATCCTTTTGACCCATCCCAGCATCCGTTCATGCCATATCCACCACCATCACCAGCAGATCAGGACTAGAGCTTGCAGAGATTTCTTTTATTTATTTATTATGCAACTCAGCTTATGTCCGGTGAGTACTCTATTTTTCAGACTTATTTTGACCCATTGGGACAATGTGTCCCAAGTATGGGGTATTTGGATGTATTTATATGACTTATGTGTATGCTTGGATGACTCTACCGGATATTATTGTCTTATCTTGCTCTATGTGTTTATCTGAGACTACATGCATGCATACAGGTTATTTGATTGAGAAAAACGTCAAAAACCGGTTAAGAAAAAAAAATTTATGACCTCGACCGAAGTGATTCTGACCAATTGAGGTGCAACACCTCGGTTGACTTAGAACATCTCGACCGAGGCGGTTTAATTGAGAAAGTTTTCGAAACGATTTTTGTGCTTCTTATCTGGATATGACCTCAGTGAAGATTTTGTTTGCAGAGTGGTTTTGAAATCTTTTTTTGAAAGGTTTTATGATATATTAAAGTTGCTAAATGCTTTGTTTGAGATTTTGGCATGTTTAATACTTTGTTTTTATCCAAATTATGTTGAATTAGAAGGCAATTCATTCTCTTCTCTTCTTCTTGATCATGCCTAGCCCCTCATATACATATTTGCCTCCCTTTACTTTTCTGGGAATTTGGAAGCAAGCAAGTGAAAAGCAAGTGAATGAAAAGTTGAGATGTTGGCTGGAAGTTAGAAACAAACAAATAGGTTTGGGGAAGTCAATCATGATGATGAATGACTCAGCACCATTCACATAGCCGGGTGTTTGTGTCTTGCCAAAGTCGGATTGAGCGATATTCCTAACGGGGCATGGTATGTGCATCAAGGGTTTGAGGCATCTCGATAAATTGATGATTGTTGATCTCCTACGCTTCGGTTATTGT
Organism: Fagopyrum homotropicum; assembly: GCA_033239125.1. NCBI lineage: Eukaryota > Viridiplantae > Streptophyta > Magnoliopsida > Caryophyllales > Polygonaceae > Fagopyrum > Fagopyrum homotropicum. The sequence goes on from BSWB01000003.1 coordinate 68,299,855, forward strand.
GCACCTCTGTCCATGGATCCCAAAAAGTAAAAAAAAAGTAAATAAGCAAAGCTTATTGGTGGAAGATGTTGAAGTTCAAAGCAAGTGAAGTGAAGATCCTTTTCCCGGATTTCAACACCACATTCCCTATATACATCCCACCCTCACACGTTTCTTGACCTTCTCTTGAAAAGCCCTTGAGACCTCGAGCTTGTTGATTGACTTGGTGGTTTAAACTGGTTAATTTCGATAATAATGATTTATTATGCATTCTATGATTTTATGCAAAGATGAAAAACTTTCTTATATTTATAAAATGTTTTGATCATATTTTGATTTTAATTACCATGAAGCATTCTCTTAGGGTGATCTATGAGTGGAGCACACCATTAAAATGTTTTGAAATACTTTTCATTGATCTTTATGACTTATAATCCATTCTATCCTGTATCTAAGATTTGGAACTTGCTTGGGGACAAGGAAGGGACAAGCATGGGGTATTTTGATAGCATGAATTATAGTCTATATTTTGGGACCTATTTAGACGTTTTATCTTCAATAATCTGCATGTTTGAATGTATATTATGTGATTATATTGTCGTTTCATCTACCTTTGCGGGAATCGAGGTCTTCACCAAGTTTCGTTGTCATCGTAGGTAAAATGGTACATTTTTGATCGAAATGGAGCTAAGGAGCAAAGGAGTCATTGGAGCTACATTTAGGAGCTTAAAAGAGAACCTAGGAAGCTTGGAATTAACAAAGAAGATTTACTTTGGACCAGATTTAAAAGATTTCACCTTCAGCTGAGATTTACCTCGGTCAGCTACAGTACCAACTCGACCGAGGTGATCTAAAGGAGCGCCCCGACTGAGGCGAATACTCTGACGCGGCGAGATATATTTTATTTGGCTGAGATCTTTTATTATTGGAAGGAGAGATCTTATATTTTTGGGCTGGATTTCTGGAAGAAAGATCATATATTTGGGAGATATATTTTAGAGATATGGATATATTTTATCAGGAAATTATCTTTTTAAGATATTATTTTCTTTGGAAGATAATTTTCCTATATAAAGGGTTGGACTTTTCACAAGTTCAACAATGCTTGGAGGCTGAAAATAACCAGCAAAGAGAGGATTTTCGGGAAGCTTTGAAGGAAGGAAGAAAGATTGAAGATCAATCAAGGAAGGATTGATAGTTCGGATATAGCTTTTGAGGGGATTTGTAAGACTTTCTTAGATTCCCTTTTGTTTGATTGTCTTGTTGGATTTGTGATCCAATGAACGCTGATTTGTTTGATATTTGATTCAGTTATTGAAGCCTTGTTCTTAAGGTTTTTGTGTTCAAATATTCATTCTCTTCCCATACATTTGATTATTGCTTTCATGATGATGAGTGGCTAATTTCATTGTGCAATTCTAGGGTGATTGGCTGAAAGTTGTGGGAAAAACAATGATAGAATAATCTTAATCCCAGTATGACCCTGAAAGCTCGAGTCTTTATCCTTAACCCTAGAACATCTCTTTCAATCGATGAGCATCTCGGCTGGGGTGGAACTTGACTAACCGAGGTGACCTTTTCTGATACGTAACTGAGAGTTAAGTGTTAGAGTTTGCCAAATCCTATTCTTATTACACCTTTCCTGGTTCAATGCAAGCCTAAGATGAGACTTACCCGGTAATTCCTTAGTTTGTTTACCCAAGATCATAAGTGTAGAGGTTCATCCTTTATTGGGGTTTGAGTGTGCCTTCATTTCATCTTTGTGAGTTAGCATGAGATTACCCGATAAAGGTTGATTCTATTCACTTAGTTGGTGTGTTGGTTTGAGATTATAATTCCTTTCCTTAGTACCTTGAGACTTACCCGGTAATAGGAACTTTTGGTTTGGAGATAGTGAGTAGTGAGACTTACCCGGTGATCTATTCCACTTTAGAAGCACTTTCCCTTTGCAAAATCTCAGCTTTGTCCGCTTATCTTGAGATCTTGAGTTGGAACCACAACTGGATGCCTTAATCCCTAGAATATGCATATTCCCTTTTATTAACCTTATTATCATCTCTTTGATTGCTTTAATCGCTTTTGTGGTTATTAGTGGAATTGACAACCTATACTAGCTTTGTTTCACCTAAGTCCCTGAGATCGACACCCCGAAATTCTTTCTTTTACTATAATTGATCCATACACTACGGGTTCGCATCCTTGTTTAAGCATATTTCCTCGGTTATAAATTTAAAGCTTGCACACACCGTTTGGAGCGAACAACCTTCATAGTCATGTTTCATGGAAATGGACAAGCAATCATGTATTAAATGAATGAAGGGATGGAAAGACAATTATACTTAACTCGAAAGCATGCATGAAAGGTGAAAATGAAGAATTCAAGATGATAATGAGCATATCCAATCTAGATCACTAAGTCATACACATAAGCAAATAGGTATTAAGCACTTAGGAAAGAAGAGGCCCAGAAACGTGATGATAAGGTGGGAATTTTCTAAGGTCATGTGGTGCAAATCCGGGAAAGGAACTAAACAACCACAACTTCACATTTATACTTCATCCACCAAAGTGTATTTTTCTCTTTCTTTTCTTTTCTCATTTTCTTTCACTTATTTTTGAGACAATGGCATTGGTGTACAAAAGCCGAAACCTTGGTGATTAGCGGACCTCGGGATTTTTCCGAGGTGCCTCACACCGGGGACACATACCAAGGCTTGTTAAGACATTCGGTTTATCCGACTTTGGCAAGACACAAACACCCGATTATGTGAATGGTGCCGAGTTACTCGTCATCAAAACCAAAGTCCCCAAACCTATATTTTTTCTACACTTTTCACAACACATTTTCATAATCTTCATTCACAAAATTCAAACACCAACTTCACCACCCCATACTTGATTTTCACGCACTCAATACACTAGCATGCTCCTAGTCCCGGATGGGTCAAAAGAGGTCAAATTTTATATCAAGTGAGGTGCTCAAACAACATGATCAAGATGAGAAGAAGAGAGATGAATTGCCTTAATCATTCCTATCAGTGTAAGAATTAGCATGAAATTTCGACCATCAATTCTCAATCCAACAAGTCAAACATCATAATCACAATTCATACATAGGATTCAAGAGAAGCATTTCAAGTCCACATATGCTTAAATCCATTCAACACACAAGGCCATCCATAGCCAATTCACAAAACAATCTCATCATAAGGGTTATATACAAACTAGGAAGCACAATTTTTTTTTAAAATTTTCTAATTTTTTGAATTTTTGAGATAAATATGTACAATGCAAAAGCTAATGAAACATGTGACAATAATATGAAACTATCCTAGATGCAATCATGCACATGATTATGAAAACCCCACCCCATACTTAAAAACACATTGTCCCCAATATGCATATCAAGTAAAGAAGAGTGAAAGAAGTCCTCACAATGTAAAACATGTAGCGTTCGGTATTTTAGTTCACTCATGTGGAGACGTGGTGATGGATGATCAATCAAGCATGGTAGAGAGCTCTTCATAGTCATTCCGGCGTCGAGAACTGTGCCAACGTGTATGCGAGATGGGACCTCTTCCATCCAACAAAGACACCTCAAGCCGTCCAAGTCTCACGTCCGCTCCACCCATGGTTGAAAACGGGATCATTATCATCATCCTCATGCCTTGCATGACTTCTTTGTTACCTAGACTCTACATCACAAACACCAAACACAAAAACACACAAAAACAAAAACAAAAGCAAAAGCGAAAACGAAGGAGAAAAGGGAAAGAGTTGTTACCCTTGGGTTGCCTCCCAAGAAGCGCTTATTTTAGGTCATTAGCTTGACCAAACTCCGTGGATATGTCAATCCACCTCCAATACCATGGTTTGCTTGAGGAGTCCAAGCAACCATCGCTTTCCGGCATCCATGATGACAAGCACGGGCCACTTGATGCCCGAATAAGCTTTAAGTTCTCTCTTCACCGGTGAGTAGTAGACTCCTTCATCACCGCTCCCTTGATGATAGTATGAAGCTGGAACCATAGGTGCCACTCCATACATAGAAAATTGGTACTCCGCGGTCACACAGGTGAAATGCTTGTCATCCTCATCCTCTATGATCCGAAGAAAGCCGATTCTTGGAAAGAATTCTTCATTGAAGTGCTTCATGACCATCATGGATCCATCATGCTTGCCTCCATCATTCAACATGGGAGACTCCTTAGGAAAGGGACTCCAATCTTCATGTGTACTCCGGGCAAGCAAGAAAGGATTGGAAGGAGTCGAAGTTAACTTAGGGTTCTCTACGACAGAGCATTCCACGGTTGAAACCACGGGCGTGGTTGTGCTAGATAGGCTGTGGTTCTCTCTGTTCAATTCCTCCCTCATGATCTCTTCAATTGTGGTTCCGGGTTTGATGGCAAGGATGTCCAAGGGAGAGAGCACTTCGTTGCACTCCTCCAAAGGTGAAGGAGGTGGAGGTAAGCCTTGAAGGATGAGAGGATCTCCTAGCATAAGAGCATGCCTAATCTCCTCAATCTCCCTCCTCATTTGTTCTTCTCTCTCGAAATTCAATCTACTTTCATCCTTCATGGTTAACCTCTTCTTGTTGAAATACTTCCACTTGAAGCACCATGTGGGAACTCGAAATGGAAGCAAGGTTACTCTCTAGATCATCCATCTTCCTCAACATTTCTTCTAGCATTGATTCCACTCGATCATTGTGAGGTTGATGGTGAGGTTCTTCATGAGGCAATGTAGTCATGTGAGCTTGATCATGGGACTCATGATAGGCATTAAACTCCTCCCAATACTCAAACTCATCATGGAGAGGTCCTAGATCTTGGCTTTCCATCCACTCCTCATACTTCATGTTGTCAAGGTCATCTTGGAAGTACAATCCGTCCATGGCAAACATGGAAAATGCAAAGACAAAAACAACACAAGATCAAAAGTAACAAGAAAGATAAACACTATAAACAATCAAAATCAAATGACTTAATCTAGACCTAGACCCCGGCAATGGCGCCAAAAACTAGTTAAGCTAGGATTGTACGACACAAATCCAAGGCAAGAGTGCCAAGAACTTGTTCGCCCAAAACATGCACACACAAAGTCTTATATTTATAACTCGATCTAAAATCCTAAACTACCTAGCGAAACCCGTAGTGTACGGATCATTTCATAGAAAGGAAAGTATTCCGAGGTCGAACACAAGGACTGAGGTGACATCAAGTCATTCAATGATCAAAGATAGTGCAAATCTAAACTAAGATGACATGAGGAATAAAGAAAGTGCAAAACACAATATTTTTGGTTGGTTTTGGGTGATCAAACAAGGATCACAAAATATGCAAATCAAACAAGCAAAGAAACACACAAACACAAAATAGGAGATAAGAGGTAAGAAATGCGGATTGTAGAGATTCGAAATTCCGATTATGACAATGGACTCATGCTTCTAAAGATCTAAGGAAAATTGTGGTTGTACGGAGTTGTGTATTTCTCTATTGGGAGTAATTACCGGTTAAGTCTCATGCTCCACTAGTCTCGCACCTAAGGTCCTATAACCGGGTAAGTCGCAAGGAACCTAAGGATGGGAATTCTATACAAACCGGCCACTACCTAAGGGTCTAACCCCTCCTTACCGGGTAAGTCTCGGAAAAAGTAAGTCTTAGGCAATGATCCTAGCACACTCAATCCAATAGCGGCTTTTTAGGCTCACTACTACCTAGAGTTCATCATCTTATGTATCTAAGATAGGAAATTACCGGGTAAGTCTCATCCCTCAAAAAGGTTGCTAACATTAGGTCACCCTAAGCTAGTTAGGCTCAACAAACACTTGGATTTCAACACATCTACATCCTAACATCCAGATTAATCAATACAAGCACAACAGAGAAAACCACGCCAAAACCACGGTCTAGATTTTGCAAGAACAGGCCGTGGTTCTGGGTCTGAGTTAGGGTTTTGAACACGAATCCATCCTAAGCTAACATGGAAGTCCATACAATCATAGTCCAAAGCATAAACATCATTCCTTTACCCTAGAATCACATCTATTCAGCCAACAACATACAAATCAAGATCAAACTTCATAAATAGAGCATGCTTGCAAGTCATAGCTAGATAATGAAGAATGAACCAAAGAAAAAAAATATTATAAAGCTAAAATAGAAGTTACCAAGTCTTACAAAGGCTCCAAGAGCTGCTCCAAGTTGTCAACAATGGAAACCTCACTCAAAACCACTCAAATCTCACTACAAAACTAAAATCTACACTAATCTCTCCCAAGAACACCCACAAGGGTGCTTGGAAGAGAAGCTCCAATGGAGGGGTGTTGGGGAAGATGCTAGAGGAGAAGGGTCCAAAAAGGAGAGAAGATCCTCAAATCAGCCTGCAGGTCCACTTAAATACTCCACCAAAAAGCAAGGGTCGGACAAAGAGATCGTGGGACACGTGTCAACGTGGTCTAGAAGAAACCACGGCCAAAACCACGGTCTAGATTTTGGCCTCTAGGCCGTGGTATTTTCTGTTCAGCTCTCTTTGGATCATTAAGCCATGAGTTTGTGCAAGGCATGCACCAACAAGGTCTTTTGTGTTCTCCTTTGCTCCTAGCTTGCTCCTTAATGAGTCCGGAAGTGTGCCACCACAAGGAATGATCCTCGAATGTATCGATTAAGCTCCAAAAGCTCCCCAAAATACCTACAAAACCGACAAGAGTTCGTGTAGACGTCTATTTCGACAATATGCATGAATTAAGGTTAAACGTCACGAACTAATGCGGAAACATGCTTGAATGGAAAGAAAAACTATCTAAAAGAGTGCCTAAACTAGTGTCATAAAACATGTCATCAGGTCCCTGTCCTATCACTTTTGGAGGAAGAGGTGGTCTACCCCTACCTCGACCCATGGCAGAATTTGCTCTAGTCCGAGCCATCTGCGGGATATGTACACCTAATAAGGCTCTATATGGGCCATATGTATAGATATATATAATACTTAATATTACCTGCATACACATCAACACATAGTATATATATATATATATATATATATATATATATACTGTCGAGATCCTCAGAAGGGTGCCGACTTTTGTACACACTATCCCAAAACATCTGTTCTCGCTTCAAAATAAAAACCTTTTCAAAAGTCAGACCCCTTTCGGGTTTTGTTTATTTATCTACTCCACCTTTATTGCAGATTGCAAGTGCCATTGTTGTCAACCTAAGGCTCTGATACCAACTCTGTAACACCCTAAATCCACCGGACTCGGGATGCCACATTGGGCTAGGATCTCATAGTGGATCAGGACCCTAGCCTGACAACAAGTTCACTGGATCTTACAACAACGCACAGATAGATTAAAACCAAATAAATAAAATTGTATCATATACATCAAAATGGTTTTACAACATCAAAGCCAAGTACAAAAACAACGTTCACAACATCCAGACACAAAATCCCATATCCCACGAGCATCCTAATGTACAGTAGCCCTCGGCCGGTCACCTTGTCGTGCTCACTGTGCAGTCTTCCTAACTTGTTGATCATCAACAACAGGGTATAGACCGGTAGCTACAACAATAAATAAGAATGAAGTAACAGCAAATACACACACCAACATATCCCACATGCAATGCCACACACACACATTCATGTATTATCTCCAGTTACGTTATTCCATTACTAATTCAACTTCTTTAGTAACACGAGGAGCCTAAAGAATCCCGTCCCTTCCCCCATTAACACAAGGGTTTGCATGAGGTAGTCATCCACTCGTCCCCCTTTTGTTACTAGCTTTCGGGCACATCCTCCTACCAGCAGGCGGCGGCAAGTGGTCACGACCCGTTATGATGCACTTGGGCCATTTAAGGTAATAAATGGTAATCCTAGCCCAGTGTAGCTTATAAATGCACAACAATATGAAAACACACAACCAATACAATCACGCAAATCCACAATTAATCTCTAAGTAAGTCTGATAGACTTACTTGTAATGCTTGTAACCTGTACCACATCACAGCTTCCCCTTGGGGAAGTAATCAACGCCTGCAATAGCAAGGCACACATCATCACATATTGCAAAAGTTAGGAGACTCGTCTCCATAACCACAACCAACCTATGACCCGGATCTGAACCTCAAGATCACATCATACTTAAAAAATGCCTAAGGCATAACCTCAACATAAACATAAGTGCCTAAGGCACATACCCATCATACAACTCATCATGCTCAACCTATCCATACTAGCCTAGCCATCAACTAAAGCCAAGGCCAAAGGAAACAAAAGAAGGTGTAATAATCGGGATTTTTAAATCGGAAACGGGTTTCCAAATTAGAATTTTAATTCGGATACGGATTTTCGAATTAAAATTTCCGGATCTTATTGTGTGTGACCGGACATTAGCCCATCTTTTTTTCTTCTTCAAGCCGGTCCATCTCTTTTCTTCTTCAAACCGGCCCATCTCTCTTGTCCTTACTTCAGTTAACCAGGAGGTCCCACCTCTCTCCTTCTTCCCCACCTCACGCTCTCTTATATCGTAACAGAAAAGGAGAGATCGGCCCCTTTAATTGATCGTGCTCAATCACTCGTTTTCACATCTCCTTTCCCTCGCAACGTACGCCGGAAGCAAGCGAGATTTCTGCACACACAATTTATGATGTTGGAACTTTCAAAACAGTTGCTTTGTTGACTCCCTAACTCACGCATAAATGAAGACCTTCGATCTCTGCCTCACGAGTGTAGACATAGTACGGGCATCATCTCGTTTTCGAGCACACCGGAAGCGCAGAGGGCAGGCAAACCTTAGAAACGCCTCACCAACGATCGGTAGTGTGTCATCCTCTCCTCCTACTTTCTTTGATTCCGGTTAATTCAGTATCCTCGACTTCATTATAATCGACCGTTTAGTCGGAGTACTGACGAACGACGAGTATGCGCCGTCCTCACCGTCGATAGCAGCCGCCACAAGAACATCTGAAAGATTACGTCCGTGACTTGTGTCATTCTTGCATTCTCTAGAACACTACAATCCAAACCCACAATAACCAAATCCTTACCATCATATATATATATATATATACATATATATATATATACATATATATATATACATATATACATATATATATACATATATATATATATATATATATATATATATATATATATATATTCATGAGGGTGGGAGAGTTCTTGTTCCTATGATCTTACATGAGCCATAGATCGATCAGGTTCATGCTTGGGTTGAGATCGGTTAATTCACAATGGGGTATCGAACCTTGTTTGGGTGAGGTTGGTGTTGAGCAAAGGCTCCTGTGGGAAAGGTAGAAGTTCAGACTAGGTTCTTACTTGCTCAGTAGGCTAGATTTCGAGGTAAAGCGGTGGAGATGTAGAATGGTGGTATAGAATGGCTCAAAATGAATTAAGTTTAGAGGCAGCACACTCATGTTACATGAGGACTTAGAGTGGGTGAGTTTGTTGTACATATATTTGTTTTTGTGAGTGATTAGAGAAATTTTGATCATGATTTTGACACTATTAGCATATATAGATCTTTAGGAAACTCATGTTACGTGAGGGTTTAGAGTGGGGTGAGAGTGATGTACATATATTTGCTTTTGTGAGTGATTAGAGTAATTCTAATAATGCTTTTGACACTATTAGTATATATAGATTTTTAGGAAAACGAATTCCGTGTGCTAAGATGTTCTTTAGGTTATTAGGATATCTACACTAGATTATGTTCTTGTCCTTTTATCAAAGGGATGCGAGGAAGATACGTAAACTTTTGGGAATTTAATTGAAATGTCTTATTATTAGATATGGCAGGGGTTATGTTAGCTTGAGAGTAAGTTGGTAGTGGAAAACACTTCAATCTCCTTTGTCCCTCCGTTGAGAGTTAGACATTGCGTCTTGGAATCTAATAGTTCTGGAGCTTTTAAGTTTTTATCTTAGATGATCTTGTTAACTTAGAAGTTCAAAAAATTCTAAGAGTGTGGATATGATATTGATCCAAGTTTCCTCGTTACAAACAGGTGTTCTAGATCTTATTATTGCGGAATCGAGTAGTAGCATTAACGGGATTTTGACTCGATTCAAGTAAGTCCTTTGGGCTTACTTAGCTAGCTTCTGGATATGGGTGTGAATAATGATAGTGGTGTTTGAATTATTTGTTTATAGTTGTAGTTATTATTAATGATCTACCGACCTACACATTTGGCCTAAAAGTAACGGGATGTGGCATTCTCCTCAGTTAGCCCGATGGCGCTGAGGGTTTCTTTAGGAACTAGTCCGTACATGGTTTGCAGGGACGCCACCGGCAGAGGTGTGCCAAACCATCACTAGTTGGATAAGGAACGGAGGCGACAAATCTTAAGATCTTTCGTGCCACAACTTTAAAAACGGAATAAAGTGAATCACCTAAGTTATCAAATAATAACCGGTTTGTGTGCCAGCATGATGATTTTTTTATTTTTCCTGGGTTGTGTTTGTGCTATTTTTATTCTACTTATATTTGGATTGTTAGCTAACGGTTTATCCGGGTTGTAGATTTTGTAGAGATAGAAAATTGCAGAGAGATCCGGGGCGGATGGTCAGCCGGGTCCATGTACTCATTAGATGGGAACATGGAGTTTCCGATAAGCATGCATGTTATTAATATTTTTATGTTTTGTAAGGTTGTCATGTGTTGATCATTCATGTAAATACTATTGACGTTTTCAAAAAGGTTTTAAATACGTTTGGGTCTTGTTGCAAGATCCTCGTAAAGTTGTTGTGAAACTAAGGTCGGGACCCATTGTGAGGTCCTAACCATAAGCTCCCCGAGTTCTGAGAATTTGAGATGTTACAATATGATATCAGAGTGAGATTGGCAACAATGGCACTTGAAATCTTATGAAAGACCGAATGTAATAATAATAACTATAACCCGAAAGGAGTCTAAGATTTTCAAAATGAATTTCTGCTTTTAAGCATGCGCATAGTCGGGTTGTTGGGTTATTAGTACGTGGACCACCATCGCTCTCCGTGAACCTCTGCAGCTTAGCAATCTAGGAACGATATTATATGGACTTGTAGTTGTGTATTGATATTTATTATATAGTTATATATATAACATGTTAGTGACCTAAAGGATTTTATATCCTTTAGTTGAGTTATCATGATGCGATCTTCTCCGCATGGTAAACGACAGTGGATTTGGAAAAGTTTTCAATACAAGCAACGGACTCAGACCTCGAGTAGTATATATTCTAGCGGACTTCCTTACAATTTCTACAATCTTCCGAAGAACGAGTAGACAGAAGGTGAACACTAGGAGATGATCTCAACAATAAGAACAATCAAATAAGAAAGAATATCAAATCAAGTTAGATAGAAGTAATAGATTGTTGCACAAGGAATTTAGCAAATGAAGACTTGAGATAAAACTCAAGGATGCATGTAAGAATTAATAAGAGCACGGATTGAAGAGGACAATATCGAAAAACAAATCAAGTAGAGTTGAGTACAAGTACACTTGGTGGGTTAAATGACGATGCGATCAAGGTGGATGCCGCCATAGGCAAGTATGGGCATGAGAGTACAGAGAAGATAGGGTGTTGACCCAGATGTGAAGGATTAAAGGATTACAAAACAGAGATTTACAATTGAGTTAAAAGACAAAAAATCATAATTATGGGCATGAGAGTACAAAGAAGATAGGGTGTTGACTTCTTCAAAGATACGAGAATTTTGAAATGAATCACGACACAAGTATCAAAGAGAGTAGAAGTTTGAAATTGCGACAACGGATTTTCATGAAGGTAATGTTACAAAGCAACACCAACCGAAGAGGAAGAATGTGCGGGAATGATATTGAGGGACCACCAAGGGACTTAAGTTACCCACACTAACGGTTCACAACAGAGAGCTGCAAGTAGACGATAACTTAGGAAAAGGAACTGCGAAGACGTATCTGCAATTGCAAGCTATCGGGAAAGGTTTGATAAGCCCGTAGATGGCACATGAATAATACAGATAGACTCGGGTAAAGTGATCTTACAAAGAGAAAGAAAAGTGTAAATTGTCAAAGGAGCTAAAGGTGTATAAACGGATGATCTAGAAAGGATAAATTTTGACCTAGTATATCCACATCAAAAGAAAATGAAGAAAAGTAAGTCTATGATTTGGTAGAAGATCAACTATAAACTAACTAGTAACAATTGAGAATTTATACGTGTGAGTTGACTAGTGATGACCAATTGGCAGATAAGAAGAATAACATTTAATTTATTAAAGAATTTTATCGACATATGGAAGATCTTTACAAAGGATCAACGGCAACAATTGTGAAGTTAAATCGATACAAGTACTAGTACTCTTGATAGTAACATGGAATGAGTTCAAGTCAGTAACTCTAATTAAGAATTTAAGGAGAAGATTTTGACGGCCGGAAAATGATCCCCTTAGGTCATTAAAGACTACTGAGAAGTGTGATGGAATCACTGGAAGGGGAGCTGACTTGGCAACCGAAGATAGTGCACAAATAAGTGAGGATGAGATGGTCACACATGCACTGGAGGTGGCTTGTAATGAGATTGAGGTGAGCCGGTCAAACACACCACTTAAAGATGACGTGGAGCCCGGACAAGGAATGGAGCTCTTGAAAGCACTAGGTGACACGCCCAAAGTTACGTGCAAGAATAGTTTGAATGAAGACACGTATGAAGCTGTTAGTGGAGAACACGATGTCACGTAAGTGGTGATTGCACACAATTCAGGCATAGAAAAATCAAAAGCTGACACTTCTTCTCATCTTTCAAAAATAGGAAAGGAAGACAACAGTGATATGCATGGAGATATGGGTATGCAGGAAAGCCATCAACCACGTAAGAGGAACCCAAAAGTGGGTACTTCGGCCAAGAGATAAAGGAGACGGTTGTGAGCAGTTGCTTACCTACTGGCTAAAAAAAGGTACATGTTACAGTTAGTACGGATGGATTGTGTAATAAGGACTAGAAGAGTAAGAAGAAACAAATGATTTTAATCATGTCCTACATCAATCAAGACAGAGGGTGCTTAACATCCCACACAAGTGAGACTGATGGTGCTCTTCCGAGCAAAAGTGGGATCAATTTTTTCAGATTTGCAAAGAAGCCTTTGTGACTAAGAGGTGACCCGGAATAACTAGAGTTATAGAGGCGGCACAACCATGGAGATTTTTGACTTAGTGCTTTGGTGGAATGTCTAGTCGAGTTGTGAGGTGGTTGTAGATAGAGTCTACATTTTTAGATAGAATAGACATGAGGAAGAGTGATGTTGAAGGACTGATGGTGATACTCCAAATTCAAGATAATCACGATAACTCAATAATGTGTAGATGGATGAAGCGTAAACCAAGCGGATAGCTTTACCACTGAGAAGAAAAGTCATGTATCAAAAGGCGAGTCTTCCTAATTTTAAATAAAGTGTTAAGATGAGTATACCATTATGAAATCTATTCAAAAGTATGACATAAATGAGGTTTTAACACTGAATGAGTTGTAAGGATCAATTGACAATGGGAGACCAGTTTGGAAAAGGCAAATGTTACTAGATGAGTCATTTGGTGGAGGAATTTACGAGACGAGCGTACAAAATTACTGCGTGCCTAGTATCATAGTCAGTATAAGTTCATTGACGCACATCGGGGAATGGAGAGCTAAGTAGGAAGCTCAAATGTCAAATAAAGACTTATAAGCTAGAGAATGTGCTCCTAAGTCGAATCCCAAAGGGTTAAGGGAAGGGATTCCCAATGAGTATTACTGGTGGTAGCAAGTGAGGGTTTTGATGAGACCTAAGTGAATTCCGTGAATATCTAAGATTGCATATTCCAATCCTTCCAAGGAGGCGTGACCGGTGAGTTTTTTTTTGTTGAGAAGTTCTCTAGACCAATTGTGAAACCCCATGGGGGTCGAGGACCATAGTTCTGACAGATGTGAACGATTTATCTTGAGGTTTTGGACAACCAGTGCATACGATTTAGAGTACAAGCCTTCACTTGACTATAGTAAATCCTCCCTAGACAGAAGGTCGGTTTGAGAGGACCTGACCGTTATTAGAAGAGGAGTAATGGGTGAGAGTTTGTTAAATCATCCTGACTCACGGAAGACGACATTACGATTAATGAATGCCAATAGATTGATCCGAGTAGTGCCGGGGAAGCATGGTGAGCCCATAACCTACATAACAAGAAACTCAATGTTATGTTAACTATGATCTGAAGCTAACAAATTAAGGATATATGAAAATCTCCAATGGGGAGTGTGATTTTGGGTTATATAAAAAAGTAGGTGAAAACTCCTTATTTATGGGACGATCTGATTGTGTCACATTAAGGAAACCGGACAAAGTGAGTCGTATTACAAAGAGCATTGGGCACTTATTAAAGTACCGGAAGAAGTGTAAGATCATTATTTCTGAATTAATAGTTGGGATCTTTCGAAAGGTCAGAGGCAAGTGGATTCATCAGAAGAAATAAAGTTCTATAGTTATTTTAGGTAGAGTGATCGAAAGAGCAAAAAGTGAGTTTAGAAAAGTACACCGTTGGGATCTTAAACTAGATTGAGGAGTTATTTATTGAATAACACTTCTAACCATACTAGAGGGTGCCTATCCAATGTTCTACATGTCTAAGTTGAGAGAGTACATACCAGATTTGGGACACGTCATCAGCTATGAAGGTCGGATAGTGAGATAGATCATACTTTTGTGGAGTATCCCGTGGTCTACGTGAGGAGCCGATGAGGCTTCCTGAGAGTTAAGGGATAGCATTAGGTGTAGTTATCCAGAGTTTTATGCTGATTTAATGTCAGCTTTAGGACCGTCGGGTTAGTACATGGGCCCATGCTTGTGTGACTTTTTCTATGTGTTCCTCTTCATGTTTGAGTGACTAGTCTTTTACGTGTTACCTGCCGATACCCTTTGAGAGTTTTTTTACATATAAATATATAATAAATTGGTGAAGTAGAACGTAGTTTCTCGTGAATAAAAGATAGACATTTCCGTTATAGTTATAGAAGGCTACATCGATGAACATCCTTATTTTAAGTTTTGGGACAGAACTTATTGTAATGGGGAAGTGATGTAATAATCTGGATTTTTAAATCGAAAACGGGTTTCCGAATTACAATTTTAATTCGGATAAGGATTTTCGAAGTAAAATTTCCGGATCTTATTGTGTGTGACCGGACATTAGCCCAATTTTTTTTCTTCTTCAAACCGGCCCATCTCTTTTCTTCTTCAAACTGGCCCAACCCATTTCTTCTTCAAACGGCCCATCTCTCATGTCCTGCTTCAGTTAACCAGGAGGGCCCACCACTCTCCGCCACACGCTCACTTTTATATCGTAACAGAAAAGGAGAGATCGGCACCTTTAATCGATCGTGCTCAATCACTCGTTTTCCCATATTCTTTCCCTCGCAACGTACGCCGAAAGCAAGCGAGATTTTTGCACACACAATTTATGTTGTTGGAACCTTCAAAACAGTTGCTTTGTTTACTCCCTAATTCACGCACAAATGAAGACCTTCGATCTCCACCTTACAAGTGCAGACACAGTACGGACATCGTCTCATTTTTTAGCACACCGGATGCGCAAAAGGCAGGCAAACCTTAGACACGCCTCATTGACGACAGGTAGTGTGTCATCCTCTCCTCCTACTTGCTTCGATTCCGGTTAATGCAGTAATCTTGACTTCATTATAATCGACCGTGTAGTCGGAGCAGTGAAGAACGATGAGTATGCGCCGTCCTCACCATCGATAGCAACCGCCACCGGAACCTCTTCCGCCATCGGACTGCAGACGCGTGGGACTGCCGTAAGCCTCCTCGCTGCTTCTACTTCTATTATATATATATACAATTTGTATTTAGCATGATAACGTAGTGAAAGATTACCTTCATGACTTCTATCATTCTTGCATTCTCTGCAACACTACAATCCAAACCCACAATAACCAAATCCGTACCATCATATATATATAGTTTGTATTTAGAATGATAACCTATTGAAACATTACCTCCGTGACTTCCATCATTCTTACATTTTCTGCAAGACTAAAATCCAAACCCATAATAACCAAATCCGTACCATCATATATATATATATATATATATATATATATATATATATATATATATATATATATATATATATATATATATATATATATATGATGGTACGGATTTGGTTATTATGGGTTTGGATTGTAGTGTTGTAGAGAATGCAAGAATGATAAAAGTAACGGAGGTAATGTTTCAGTACGATATTATGCTAATTTCAAACTATATATATATATATATATATATATATATATATATATATATATATATGTGTGTGTGTATATGATGGTACGAATTTGGTTATTGTGGGTTTGGATTGTAGTGTTGCAGAGAATGCAAGAATGATAGAAGTCACGGAGGTAATGTTTCAGTACGTTATCATGCTAAATACAAATTATATATATATATATATATATATATATATATATATTTTGTATTTTACATGACAACGTACTCAAAGATTACCTCCGTGACTTCTATCATTCTTGCATTCTCTGCAACACTACAATCCAAACCCACGATAACCAATTCCGTACCATCATATATATATATATATTCATGAGGGTGGGAGAGTTCTTGTTCCTATGATATTACAGGAGCCATAGATCGATCAGTTTCATGCTTGGGTTGAGATCGGTTAATTCGCGGTGGGGTGTCGAACCTAGTTTGCGTGAGGTTGGTGTCGACCAAGGGCTCATGTGGGAAAGATAGAAGTTCAGAATAGGTGTTTAGTTGCTCAGTAGGCGAGATTTCGAGGTAAATCGGTGGAGATGTAAAATACTGGTATAGAATGGCTCAGAATGAATTAAGTTTAGAGGTAGCACACTCATGTTACGTGAGGGCTTAGAGTGGGGTGAGAGTGTTATACATATATTTATTTTTGTGAGTGATTAGAGTAATTTTTATCATGCTTTTCACACTATTAGCATATATAGAACTTTAGGAAACTCATGTTACGTTGGGGTTTAGAGTGGGGTGAGAGTGTTTTACATATATTTGTTTTTGTGAGTGATTAGAGTAATTCTAATCATGTTTTTGTCACTATTAGTATATATAGATTTTAGGATAACGAGTTCCATGTTCTTAGATGTCCTTAAGGTTAGTATATTAGGATATCTACACTAGATTATGTTCTTGTCCTTTTATCAAAGGGATGCGAGGAAGATACGTAAGCTTTTGGGAATTTAATTGAAATGTTTTTTTATTAGACATGATAGGGGTTATGTTATCTTGAGAGTAAGTTGGTAGTGGAAAACACTTCAGTCTACTTTGTCCCTCCGTTGAGAGTTAGACGTCGCGTCCTGAACTCTAATAGTTCTGGAGCTTTTAATTTTTTATCTTAGGTGATCTTGGTAACTTAGAAGTTAGAAAACTTGTAAGAGTGTGGATATGATATTGATCCAAGTTTCCTCATTACAAACAGGTGTTTGAGATCTTATTATTGCGGAGTCGAGTAGTAGCATTAACGGGATTTTGACTCGATTGAGGTATGTCCTTTGGGCTTACTTAGCTAGCTTCGGGATATAAGTGTGAATAATGATAGTGGTTTTTGAATGATGTGTTTATAGTTGAACTTATTATTAATTATCGACCGACCTACACATTTGGCCTAAGAGTAACGGGCGGTGGCATTCTGCTCAGTTAGCCGGAGGGCGCTGAGGGTTTCTTTAGGAACGAGTCCATACTTGGTTTCCGGGGATGCCACCGGCGGAGGTGTGCCAAACCATCACCAGTTGGATAAGGAATGGCGGCGAGAAATCTTAAGATTTCTCGTGCCACAACTTTAAAAACGGAATAAAGTGAATCACCAAAGTTAGGAGATAATAACCGGTTTGTGTGCCGCATGATGATTGTTTTATTTTGCCTGAGTTGTGTTTGTGCTATTTTTATTCTACTTATATTTGGATTTTTAGCTAACGGTTTATCCGTGTTGTAGATTTTGTAGAGATAGACAGTTGCAGAGTGATCCGGGACGGATGGTCAGCCGGGTTCACGTACCCATTAAATGGGGACGGGGAGTTTTAGATCAGCATGCATGTTATTAATATATTTATGTTTTGTAAGGCTGTCATGTGTTGATCATTCATTTAAATACTATTGATGTTTTCTAAAAGGTTTTAAAAACGTTTGTGCCTAGTTGCAAGATCCTAGTAAAGTTGTTGTTAAACTAAGGTCGGGACCCATTGTGAGGTCCGAACCAGTAGCTCCCCGAGTTATGAGAATTTGGGGTGTTTCAGAAGGAATCATACCAACTAGGTATGCCCTGGACGCACCATTGGAACAAGAGACACAAGGATCAACAGGAGTGAGGCGCATGGGCGGCTCACTCTTGAAGCAGGGGCGGCTCACAGAAAAATGGCAGGGGTGGCTTAGCTCAGGTGTAGGGGCGGCAGGACAATAGTGAGATGATCCCGGCTTCTCTTCAATCCTTCTCTCGACTCTCTTCACTTCTCCACCACACAACAACATACCACATATATATACACACATGTATGAACATCAAATCGTCCAGGACAGATCTACACAAGCATCACTTGTGGATCCTAAGCTAAAGAAGAACAAAAGAAGCAAAGAAGGAAGAAAGAATAAAGAAGGAGGTCTTACCACAACAGAAACCTAAGCTGCAAGGAAGAACAACACCAATACCACCTCACACTACCACAACACATTAGCAACAAAACTCAACATCAAGCTCATCATCATCTAAGATCTAAGCCACAACAACTCTCTCAAAACTCACACAAGATCACGGGAAGATCAAAAGAAGATCAAGGAAGAGTAGAGGAGGAGAAGAGCGTGAAGAAGGGAAATGGAGCTGGAGAAGATAAGGAAACCCTCATCCAGAAGCATTGGGAGGCTTATAAAGGAAGCCAGCCGCAAAACACGAGTCAAGGGTCAACGAAAACGGCTGCAGCCGCACAGAGCCGTAGGGGTGGACCTTGTGAGGCGTAGGGGCGGACCCTGTGAGGCACAGGGGCGGCTAGCCGCTGGTGCGTCCCTCTGGATCCGCAGGGGCGGCTGCCTAGCTCAGCAAAGGTCAACAAAGGCTCCAAGACTAATGCTCTTTTACTTCAACGGTGGTCACTTGTCGTCCCCACTTAGCTTTATGTAATCTCCTTAGTACTTTACTTTCTTTTTCTTCATTTGTGAAGACCTTTCCAAGCGAATCAAGATTGTTCACAATTTCAGTGAATCGTTTGACCATCTTCTTGACCGTCTCGTTTGAGTTCATCTTAAATAGATCATATTGTCTAAATAAAATGCTTATTGTCTCCTTGACTTGACTTGTTTCTTCGTACGTAACTACTAACTTGTCCCTTATTTCCTTTGCACTCTTGCATGATGAGACACGGTTGAATTCATTTCAACCACCAATCCACAATAGAGCAAGTTCACGGCCTTGTAGTTCTTTGATACACTATCCAAGTCCGTTTGAGTGAATTCGGCTTCCTTCTTTTTGACGTGGACTCCTTCAACCCTGGTGATTGGGTTATAGGGCTAGTTTGAGTGATGCTGCATAGTTACACGTCCTGATCAATAACAAACATTCGCATTAGTGCTCTTCAATGAGCAAAGTTGTAACTGTATAAGAGTTGTGGTCGAGATGTGGATCTTCCTTGAGTGAATCCTCCATCACCTACAGAGTTCATGATTAGTCTCCTTGATGGTTAAATCAATATACGCGGGTCTAGCTGTGATACCAATTGAAGAACCATATAGGTGAATAATAAGGATATAAATACTCTAGAAGGGGGGTTGAATAGAGTATGAGAACTTTTTACAATATCGTATATCAAGGCTTTGAAGTCAATTTGTGCGCTTAGTGACAAAACTGGTTATCAAGGCTTTGAAAGGGATTTTAAGGCCTTGACTTTGAAACCTTGAAAACAACATTAGTCACAATTTTAGAGATATAAAGTGAGGAATGAAAAGATTGACATGGAAAAATGTTTTCGAAGTTCACCTCTAACAGCCTACGTCTCCGTCCTAGGTTTTTTCGACCCTAGGATCTAACTATTTGTTATCGTCTCAAAGAGTCCTAGATACAACCTTGAATAAATCTCCTTCTTCTCTCAATATAGCCTCAATGCTACGATCTAGTCAACTCTACTCTATCAATAATAGCCTAGTTACTTCACATTGTAACAGACAATCGATTATAATACTCTACAGGTATGCCAATGAAGCTCTAGCATTTTTCTCACTCTAAGGATGTAAACGTTTGTAAGCTAAGAGGAAGAAAAAATTTTGGAACGAATGAAGATGCTTTGATCGCTTAAAGACAAGGTTTCTATCCCTGTATGTTTGTTGTTGTTCTCTTCAATCGCCATCTTTAAGTATACTCTTCTATGGAGAACTTCTTAGTCGTTGTAAGATAGCCGTTGTAATATTCTTCTTTCTCAATGGAATACGGTGCTTGGTTGAGGTGAAGTAGTTGTTGCAAGATCTTCTATCTTTTCTCTTCTAAGTCTTCTCTTTGACGCACGTTGAGAATCTTCATCAACATGATCTTCTCTCGCTTTGGAAATGCCATTGAAGATATTTGTTTGTTGAAGATCCTAAATATTCTCACATGGATATGCCGTTGAAGAATTTCCCTTAGATACGAGATTTTCTTGCGTGGATGTGTTTGGAGTTCTCCCTTTATCTTCTTGCGTCTTCGGTTAAGATCTTTGTGAGATTTGTTTTGTTATGCCGAGATCTTCCCTTAGAAATTTTTTGAAGATCTTCTTGTTGGCTGGCCGAGATCTTCTATCTTTCTTGTTATCCTTCGGTGGAGATCTTCTTGTTTTTTTTGTTGAGATATTTGTTTCTTGTATTGAAGCCTTTAGCCGAATCCCTCTTTGTAATGCTTTTCAAGGCCTCCGCGTTTGTCTTTTGTAATGCGTTTCAAGGCATGCGTTCTTCCTTTGAAATTTTTTTCAAGGCCTGCACACATTTGAACAAATACAAACCAAAACATGCAATCTAGAAATATAATCGATATATTTTTGTTTATAAAACTACATATATATGTTAAGTCTTCCATCAATCACATAAACAAATCTGATAGATCAACTCCAGAGTTTGGGCAGGTCGAGATCAAAACCAAACAAAATCTGATAGATCAACTCCAGAGTTTGATCGATTAATAGTTTCCTCGAATTGGCTCGGGGAATCACACATCTAACCAACAAAGTAAACACAATTTTGGCCTCTAGGGTTTGGGAGGTGTGAGTGAGCTGTCGAGAGTTGGAGTTGAGAATCAAAATTTGTTCCTTTGCTAACCTAATGGTTTCATACAAATGGATGTTGGAAGGATGTAGTGGTGGAAGGCCCTAAAATGTCGCATAAAACCGTTGGTGTGAGAGTTATGGGCGTACCTTTTACCACTGTTTCAAGGGTTAGGGTTCCCCTATCCCTTTTGGCTGAGAGGTTGACATAAAAGAGCTTGGTGAGTCTGGAGAAGGCAACTTCTCTAGGGTTTAGAATCATCAAGATCGAGCAATTTTTCAGCAGAGAGATGCATGGAAGCTGAAGTGTCTACAAGAACTCCATATGGACCGAATCGCACATTCATAATGGTCAATTGTGGAATACGTCCAACCATGTTCCTATGGCTTTCAATTTTCAAAATCAGGTTGTCGGCAACCTTGTGTGAGTCGATATACCCACATCTTCTTGAGTAGATGACTCTTGCAATATTGAGGAGATGTGAGCCGAATTTGCTTTAGGAGTTGAAGCAAGACGGTTTGAAGATTTCTTTTGAGCCATGGATGACCGTGTGTGAGAAACAGAGACAAGAAGATTAAAGCATGAATGGGTATTGTAACGTGTTGAAGGAAGGAAAAGAGATAAGAGGAAAGGATGATTGCTTGTAAAGGGCATGTGAAATCAATTTAAGGCATATCAAGATCTTGAGAGAATCAAGGTCTTGAAAACCAAAATTGATTTGCATGCTTTCCTAATAAATCACAACCAATTTACAAAATAAGATTTGAATTTTGAAAACAAAATCTTGGTGAAATTTTTGAAATCACTTTAAAAGTTATTCTTTAAAATGATTTAATGATCAATCATCTAAAAAGATGAAAAATACAAATCCGATTGAAATCCGTTTCAATACCTTGTATTGCATTTCATGTAACACCCCGAATCCGCGGGACACGGAATGCTACATTGGGCTAGGATCTCACAATGGATCCTGACCCAAGCCTGACAAGGAGTTCAGTGGATCTTACAATAAGGCACAGGCAGATTAAAATCAAATACACAAAAGTTGAGTATGATACATCAAAAGAGTTGACAAACTCATAGCCGAGTACAAAACAACAAAATAAACCACAACCACAAAAGATCCCACATCCCACGAATCCTAATGTACAGAAGTCCTCGGCTTGTCACACCATCTAGCTCACTCTACAGTATTCCTAACCTGCAGAACACTATAATACGGTATGAAACCGTTAGGTACATCAATGAAAAGCATGAAGGTAAGAGCACAACCACACATCAACATCTCAAACATGCAATACCACACACATTCATTTATTATCTTTCATTACGTTATTCCTTACTATTTCAACTTCTTTTGTAACACGAGGAGCCTCAAGAACCCTGTCTCATCCAACGTAACACAGTAGTTTTGCATGGGGGTGACCTTCACTCGTCCCCACTTGTGAGATCATCTTCAGGGCACCTCCTCCTAACCAGCAGGCAGAGACCTCGGTACATTTATGGAGTCCCACCATCGATCTAGTGTACTCCTTTGTTACTTCATTCACTGGCCACGTCTCTTTGTAGAGATGGAACATGTCGCCTTCGTAAATTTATTACTAATAATTTGGATAACATCAAAACTCTTACTGGGTCTCAATCCCATTACAAGTCAACAGAAAAGTCCTCTCACTTCCACTACAACACTGGTAGTGGATGAGCTCATCTTCGGGTCAGTAACACTTTAACCTGATTTACTACTTCGTGGTACCTCTTATTCGTACATGGATGTACTAAAGAAGGTGTATTATGAGTGTACTGTAATCTTCTCACTCGACTCCGCATAAGCGATTATACTAACGTAGTTGCGGCACCTCATACTCCTATTGTTCCATTAAAGAACTGTGGTGCCTCGCCATGAGGCATCCTTCCATCAAGTTCCCTCAGGGTCAGGCAAGTCCCCTGTTTTTGTTGAACCTTGATAGGTGATGGAATCACTATCATTTAGGATGGTTTTTAGAGTCTTTTTATTGCATTTGTGTCGGTTTATGCTACTAACTCCTTGGCCCAGAAGAAGAAGACTAAAAGTAGCTAAGGAAGGAGTTATATGCACTTAGGAGTGAAGATCGATCACGAAGGAAAGCTTCTATTGCCTCACCGCCCCAGCGGAGCCTTGCCACCGCCCCTGCGGGTGATGACTTACACCGGAACGCTCCCTGCGCCTTTACCAGCGGCGGCCATGAAGTGTGTCACCGCCCCTCCGCCACTTCTTGGCGCCCCTGCGGTGACCTGCCCTGAAGAGACGAAGACCAGCTCCCTTGCGCCACCCACTACGCCCCTGCCTGCGCCTCAACATGGGAGCTGGAAGACGAAAAGGTTGTGTCACCGCCCTTGTGTTGACATAGGGACGCCCCGGTGGCTTGGCATCAGAAACATCAGGAAGCCGAAGGGTCAAACGTTTGAAGAGCATTGAAGATCCGCCCCAACGGAGTTGCTTAGCCGCCCTTGCGGCCCTGAAGAAGATCAAGCGTTTTTTCCTTCACCGCCCCTACGGAGCTGAAGACCGCCCATGCGGCTTAACATCAGAAGCTTTACTCCGGCTGTTTACACCACCTTTATGGCATTAAAGGTGGCTGTTTTCGGGCCGTCCATTTACTCCTATTTAGTGTCTTTTGTAGTATAAATAGTCCTTGGTTGATTGCTAGAATCATCCATATTGTCCATCTTGTTAGCCAACAAATTATCCACTTAGATTGTCTTGCTACCTTTGTAATGAGTTGCTAACTCCCTTGCTACATTGGTTTGGCTTGAAGCTGCATTGTTACTTTGTTTGTAAGTTCTTTTTAATATAAGTTTTCATTCAGTAATACTTTGTGCTTCCTTGATCTCCATTGTCTAATTGCATGTTTACTATTGCTTGAGATTGATCACCTTAGGTTCTAAAGTGCATGTAAACAACTAGGATTAATAGGTTCTGGGTTCGGGTCTTTGATCTAGTAGCAACTTTAAGTAATAACGGGTTGTAATTACTTAAAGAAAAGGAACACAAATATAAAGATAAGTTTAACGGTTTTAATCTTCTCTTTATACACCTTAGTCTTTGTTTGAAAGCTAACTTGTTATTTGTTCTTGTAGGTTTACAGAACGTTAACTTGTTAAGTTGTGTTGATGCCGGTTGGCTCAACACATATATATGATCGAGACGGGAGATTACTTGAAAACTTGTAAATAGAACTCACCAAAGTAACAATTGCATGCTTAGAATCAACCTAGTGTAGATTCGTCCACCAATTGTCTTACTTGTCGCATTAATCGTTTTCATAAGTTTTTGTGTGCATCAATTGAACCAAACCCCCCCCCTTTATTGTTACTTGTCACTTTAGTCAATAATTGCATCTAAAATACCTTAACTCTCTTGTGTTCGACCCTTACATAATCACTATACTTGTTCTTAGTGCTAAGTCGGGATTTACTTTTCATTGGGTATAGATGACCATAGAAATACCTTCGGTCAAATTTTGGCGCCGTTGCCGGGGAGTTTTAGTGTTTTATTGTTATTATTGATTATTGGTTTGAAACCATTTTTATGGTTCAAACCCGTGCTACTAACTCCAGCTTTGCTTCTTTTGATCCAGAAATTGAGAGGACGCACATCCGGCAACGAAGACAACAACAACTTCAACAAGAGATGGATGACCATACTCTTCGCCAACTTACACAGCCCACCTTGGCTCAAAACCCTCTTGCGGTCACTATACCGGCATTAGGGGAAGGAGTCAACTTTGAGCTCAAGCCGGGCCTCATCCACTTGCTCCAATTCTTCCATGGGCTAAGTGATGAAGACCCCATCAAGCACCTTGGGAAGTTCCATACCGTATGTATGAGCATGAAGCAGGCCAACATTACCGAAGAACAAATCAAGATGAGGGCATTCGGTTTCACACTCAATGATTCCGCGGATGATTGGTATTACTACCTTCCATCCGGGAGTATTGACACTTGGGAGAACCTTCACAAGGCGTTTTTGGAGAAATACTTTCCAACTAAGAAGGCCAATAGCTTGAAGAAAGTTATAAGCAACATCGAGCAAGAGGCGAATGAAACTCTCAACGAGTACTTCGAGAGGTTTGCACGCCTCCGATCCAGCTGTCCTTTTCACGGATATTCAACTCAAGATCTAGTCTTGTACTTGTACAATGGCTTGCTAGACAATGAAAGGAGGATCGTCGATGCAGCTTGTGGAGGTAATATTCTTAACTCTACTCTTGACCTTTCTTTGGAAAAGATACAGGAACTAGCGAAAGGTACTCGGAACTTTGGAAGGACCCCGGCTTAGAAAGGAGTTCATGCTGTGAGTTCCGGGAAGAGTGAGATTCCCACCGATCTTGCGGAGTTGAAGGAAATGGTGAAGAGACTAACACTTATGGTAACGCCACATCAGCTCAAAGCTTGTGGAGTTTGTGCTGACACATACCATCAAACGGACATGTGCCCACAAGTCCAGGATGACGATGTTGAGGTAAACGCAATGGGTTACGGACAACCACAACAGCAAAGGCCTAGGAATGATCCCTATGCACAAAATTTCATGCCAAATTGACGTGACCAACAAAATTTTCGTTGGAGGGATCAACAAAACCAACAACAACAGCCCCGTCAATGTAAGTATCACTCAACTGAAGATATGATGTAGGTTTTAACTGAACACTTTGCTACTCATGTCAAGACAACATAATCTAGCATCAAGAACCTTGAAAAACCGGTTAGTCAAATGGCGGAAGCCATTACAAGGATCGAAACTAGGTCCTCCGGAGGATTACCTTCACAAACAGTTATAAACCCGAAGGTGATGCTAGAAGAGGATCAATAGAGGAAGAGTCCCTACATCGAGCCAACGACGTAAAACAAAGGCGCTGCTCGGGAGGCAACCCGAAGGAATAAGAAGAGGAGTTTCTATCAAGAAAACCGCCCTTGCGGCTTTAAGTCCCCGCCCCTGCGGTGACACTCATGCCCAGTGCCGCCCCCAGCGCTGGGCCTGTACCTTCGACATGCTTGTCACCGTCCCGCGGTGACACCTCTACGCCTCTGAGGCGGCCACCCTTGACACACATCCTCAGCTCCGCCCCTGGCGCTGAGGCTGCGTTGCCCCTCTTCCTTGTCATCGCCCCGGCATTGACAAACGCCGCCCATGCGGTTCTGTTAAGGAAAGAAAAAAAATACACTTCCCAAAAATAACCTACAACTACCACCCTCTTTACTCCCTCTCCATTCATCCTTCAAAAACCTAGCCGACTCGCCTCCCACGCCCTCGCGCCCTCTGGAAGATATCACACCGATCTGTCCAGACACTGTTGCGCCGCCTCCGGCTACTTAGTGTCGCCGCCCCCTTTACGACACCTAGCTTCTCCACCACCACTCACAAACACCACCTCAATCAAAACTCCACTACCCCACCTCCGGCGACGTCTGCAACAGGAAAGAAGACGCCAGAAAAGCCCCATCGCCACCACCTTTGCCGAATGCCCAAATTGCCTTCTGCTCTTCGCACGCCCCTGTGCCAGCAAGCTCCCGCCCTAGCGTCGTGCCGCCCCTGCGCCTGTTGCAGCCGCCCCTGCGGAAAACACAATAGAGGGTTCGTTTCTTACTCAATTTTCTGAAATTTCTAATCCCTTTGATTGTCTCAACTGCAAGAGATGGAGAATCAAAATAAGTATAAGTTTTCAGAAGCCGAGACGATGCGGTATAGGATTGCACAAAGTCAGGATGTGTATGCAACCCGATTTCTGGACGTTCCTACTTTGGAACAATTGGGTTTGTTGGAGAGCATGCAGGAACTTCTCAACAACACTGGGCTCGGGGATTTTCTGATAACTACCGCTCCAACATACCCCGAGCTCAGCCGCCAGTTCATTGCCACCTTCAAAATGGAAACGGTGGACCATGGGTGTGTTGGACTTACATTCAAGTTCAACAATAGGAAGTACATATTGGACTACACCCAGCTGCAGGAGGCATTAGGGGTGATTATAGCTGCTTCCGACGACTAGTGGAAACCTATTCCGATACTTGATTTGATGGAGTTTTGGCAGGTCGCCACCAGGTCTGATTTTCATGTAGGGGGTGAGTACTCCAACAAATTCACTCACCCCTGTTTGAGGCTCATCTCGAAGGTATTCATGAGTGTCTTCTATGGACACAAGGAGGAGAATAAGGTTGCTCTTAAGGACCTTCCACTGCTATACGCCTGCCTCTCCACCACAAACGACTGGGTACCGGATTGGCCATACCTCGTCCTTACCGCTTTGAAGTGGATTAGGAAGAATGAGCCACAAGATATCGTGGGAGGAGGGATCATTTCCTTGTTGACGGCACGGGTAATGGATCTTTCTACCCTAGAGGACGGATTAGAAGCCCCACTTTATACAGAGGGTATGTTGAGGAGGTGCAGTCTCTTCAGAAGAGAGGGGGAGCACTGATTTTGGCTCTCGTTAGCAGATGGGAGTCACATCATCTACCTCCCCCGAAGAATTCCATTGGGAGACGAGCTCTCCGATTTGTATGTACCGGCTGACCCAGTTCCTCTGAGACGACCTCAAGCGGATATTGTTGGGAGATACGCAACCGGCTCTAGCCGAGCCCCCCCCACTGATGAGGAGATGTCGACGGCAGCACACGACAGTCAGGCCATGGAGAGTCTGCAGGCTCAGATGGAGGCCTTGACTACACAGCACCAGGCGTGGCAGACCGAGTACCAACGGTCCATGCTTGAGCAGCAGCAGGCGTGGCAGTCCCGTTTCGCCTCCTCCATGACCACTCACTTTGACCGCCGTCACGATGCTTGGCAGGCGGCTCATCAGCAGTAGTTTGAGACTCAGCAGCTAGCCTGGCAAGCTAGCTACGAGACATCATTCAAAGAGAGGGTGGAGGCTAAGGAGGACCGTACCGACATGCTCCACCGCCGGCAGGAGCACTTCTTCCGCCATTTTCCTTACCCACCGGAATAGGGTCCTGGTGGTCCATCCGGACCACCCCACTGATGGGTACATTTCTCTTCTCCCACATTTATCTTTGCCTTATTTCCAGTTTGAGGACAAAGTGTACTTCAAGTATGGGGGAGGGATATATCATTGCTTGTACAGTTCATTTGAGTTTATTTGATTTGTTTTGCATCTTTGAATTCAGTTTGAAAATCACAAAAAAAAAAAAAAAGAAAAAGCCAAAGAAATTTGAAAAAAAGACATGAAAATCCTTGGATAAACCGAAAACCCGAAAGGGCAGTTTACAGAAAAAGAAGGTTGTCCGACCAACCTTAGGTTGGTGCATAATTGGATTTGAGGGATGTGAGTTCAAGTGAGAAAAGAAGAAGAGTGGCAAGGTGAAAACCCGAAAGGGCGCCTTGCCAAAATGAGCGACACCGAGTGTAGGTTTCTCTTCCGGCGTTTTGGCGATATAAGAAGGGGAGTCATAAGGAGGTTGTCCAGGTAGGCCACTCATGGAGTAATAAGGATGGTAGTTTCTCCCTTTTTCTCACATTTCCTCTCTTTTCCTTCTTTCTTTCTTGGCTTTTCTCTTGTTTTCATTGTCTTTTCTTGCTTACCCATGCTTCCTGAGACATTTGAGTGTAATTGTTGTCATTTATTTTACTCGGGACAAGTAAAAGGTCTAAGTATGGGAGAGTTTTATAGGTGATGGAATCACTATCATTTAGGACAGTTTTTAGAGTCTTTTTATTGCATTTGTGTCGGTTTATGCAACTAACTCCTTGGCCTAGAAGAAGAAGACTAAAAGAAGCTAAGGAAGGAGTTTTAAGCACTTAGGAGTGAAGATCGATCACGAAGCAAAGCTTCTGTTGCCTTACCGCCCCAGCGGAGCCTTACCACCGCCCCTGCGGGTGACGACTTACACCGGAGCGCTCCCGGCGCCTTTATCAGCGCCGGCCATGAAGTGTGTCACCGCCCCTGCGCCACTTCTTGTGCCCCTACGGTGACCTGCCCTGAAGAGACGAAGACTAGCTCACCTGCGCCTCCCACTGTGCCCCTGCCTGCGCCTCAACATGGGAGCTGGAAGACGAAGAGGTTGTGTCACCGCCCCTGCGTTGACATAGGGACGCCCCGGCGGCTTGGCATCAGAAACATCAGGAAGTCGAAGGGTCAAAAATTTTAAGAGCATTGAAGATCCTCCCCAAACGAGTTGCCTAGTCGCCCCTGCGGCCCTGAAGAAGATCAAGCGTTTTTGCCTTCACCGCCCCTGCAGAGCTGAGGACCGCCCCTGCGGCTTAACATCAGAAGCTTTACTCCGGCTGTTTACACCACCTTTATGGCATTAAAGGTGGCTGTTTTTGGGCCGGCCATTTACTCCTATTTAGTGTCTTTTGTAGTATAAATAGTCCTTGGTTGATTGCTAGAATCATCCAACTTATCCATCTTGTTAGCCAACAAATTATCCACTTAGATTGTCTTGCTACCTTTTTAATGAGTTGCAAACTCCCTTGCTACATTGGGTTGGCTTGAAGCTGCATTGTTACGTTGGTTGTAATTTCTTTTTAATATAAGTTTTCATTCAGTAATACTTTGTGCTTCCTTGATCTCCATTGTCTAATTGCATGTTTACTATTGCTTGAGATTGATCACCTTAGGTTCTAAAGTGCATGTAAACAACTAGGATTAATAGGTTCTGGGTTCGAGTCTTTAATCTAGTAGCAACTTTAAGTAATAACGGGTTGTAATTACTTAAAGAAAAGGAACACAAATATAAAGATAAGTTTAACGGTTTTAATCTTCTCTTTATATCCCTTAGTCTTTGTTTGAAAGCTAACTTGGTATTTGTACTTGTAGGTTTACGGAACGTTAACTTGTTAAGTTGTGTAGATGTCGGTTGGCTCAACACATATATATGATCGAGAAGGGATATTACTTGAAAACTTGTAAAAGGAACTCACCAAAGTAACAATTGCATGCTTAGAATCAACCTAGTGTAGATTCGTCCACCAATTGTCTTACTTGTCGCATTAATCGTTTTCATAAGTTTTTGTGTGCATCAATTCAACCAACCCCCCCCCCCCCCTTATTGTTACATGTCACTTTAATCAATAATTGCATCTAAAATACCTTAACTCTCTTGGGTTCGAGCCTTACTTAATCACTATACTTGTTCTTAGTGCTAAGTCGGGATTTACTTTTGATTGGGTATAGACGACCATAGAAATATCTTCGGTCAAACCTCATCCAACAAACCAGGTCAAATCCGTAAACATGAAACTAACGTCCTTATCAGCAGTTGTATGTCCAACTCTAACCAAGCTAGATCATTTTGAAACCGAGACTGTATAGCAATTCAAACAATCGCCTTCTCTCCAGGCGTCTTCTTATTCAAGGCAACATTGACCATATTCTCCTTGCCGAAATGATACAAATCTCAAGGTCAACGTCCTTGATCAACTCAAACCATTGACGCTGGCATTTATTCAACCTTTATTGCATAAAAATATGCTTCAACCTCCTATGATCTGTGAAACTCTGACACGAAATGTCACACAGGTATTGTCTTCAAATCTTGGAACTTGAACTACCACCACTAACTCGAAATCATGAGTCGGCAGTTCTCCTCATACGTTCTTAGCACCGTAGTCACGTGATTCCTAAAATCTTCTAATTATCACCGAATAGAAGAAGAGGTCAAATACTTCCTCTACTCTTCAGAGCTTTGACATACTACTTCAACCACATAATTATGGTGGTCTTCCTCAGAAAACTCATAAATGGATGCACAAGCACATAGAATCCTTCCTCAAAGCGTTGCAATCGGCTGGGCCGAGAACTACGCATTCCCTTAAAGTTCATCAGTATCATCCATAAGACTTCATACTTACTCCTCGTCACGTCAATCATAATCTTACTGGCGGAACAATATGACCTTGAAGGTTACTTCTAGCATCTCAATTCACATTTAGGGAGCATAGCACACTTGCTTCTATCCCTCGGATTCTGCAAAACCATCCTCAAGTAAGTGCTACATTCTTCTCCATTGTGAGAGTACACCAAACGTCATCAATAAGGTCTACCCCAACTGATCAAGGAAGTAGATGAAGACACTGTTCATCAACTCCTATAACAACTACTAGGACGTTCCTCAACTCAGATGTCAGCACTACAACTCGTAGTGTGCATAATGGGTATGGAATGTTGTCCTATGCCCACGCTGCTCTCTCATCCTAGCTGATGATATCCTAAGCATACGGAAATCTTAAAAATACAATTGCTTCTCTTAGTTGATACAACAAGTCATCCATACGTAGCAATGAACGTGCTAGGGCGAACGGAGCCCGTCTCAAACCACTCTTCAAATTGCTTCTTCAATTTCTAACAACTCAACAAGCCATATACCTCATAGGCCTTCTCCCAACCAGTCTCATACCATACTTTAACGCAATATCAAAGTCCTCATTCCACTAAGGCGATAGATTAGACGGTTCAGTAACACGTCTATAAGATCATATACCACTGGAATACTCTTCAGCATAGAACTATCTCTTTCCTTCATGGCACAACATAAAAAAAAACATCACCCTCTGGTGTTATCAACCTCGCTGCTCATACGGCACTAAAGACAACTCACCTCCTCAAAGGTCATAACCTCGGAAAAACTCTACTTAGTTGATCTCAATTGAGACTATAATAGTCCTCCTACTACTATCTAAACCAACATGATATCTATTCGTCCACCACACACATAAAGACCTTCTCATGCACCTAAGGCATGAAAAAGAAGTCTTCAAGCCATACACAAGTCCCTGAACAAAGGGAACAACCACATATCTCGCGGGTACCTAAGACCCGTAACTCGTAATCCTATAAAGGAAGATCAAGCTTCTACTGCATCCACAGTTAACTATTAACACATGCATCGAAAGATAAGAGGTGCATAGCACTCACAACAAACAAAACTCCACTAGGTAAACCATTAACAAGAATGGTACCTGTAACAGCTAACGCCCGAAGCTCTACTACATCTCATTACTCAATCTCAAACCTATGCTCCTCAGGTATCACTGAGGTCATCGCCATAGCCTCCACTTACACTCTTTCTGCATCGGAAAGAGGAAGGTCTTGATGAGAAGAAACACTACCTTGTTGACAGAAAGGGGCTAGATGGCCTAGTTCACCACAGGTGAAGCAAGCTATCGGTGCCATGGGGCACTCAGAGCGCACATGATTTGGATAACCACAGTTGAGACATATACGTCTCATCCCCACCACTAGTACGGGTGGCTCTTCTGCACTGCCCATCTCAAAGGCTCTACCATGAGCTCTTCTAGTATCCGTGGTACTCCTACCATGACCCTTACCTCTACTCAGCCTGAGAACGGATCCCTGTGTAAAAGGTTGATCAGGGTCTCTCTGCTGTCCCCGCATCTTCTGCTGAGGTGTCTTCTGACGATCTTGCTTACAAAAGACAACTCTATGACCCTGTCTACCACAGGTAAAGCAAGTCACTAACGATCTTGGACACAGTGGTCGTATATGTCCAGCTTCCCATAGTTGTAACAGGTCCTCGTCTCACCAGAAGTAAGTGTGAAACAAGAAGTACTTGGACGTCCACAAGTCGGGTTGGGTTTGCAACCCGAAGATCCAACCTCGTCTTTCATTGATTCAACCCGTTGTTTCTTTTTTAATTTAGAAGCTTCAGTTGATCTTACAAATGTTGGTAAATCCGATGTAGGTCTACCCGCTATCACCGCATTATATACTTGCTGCATATACTCTTGAAACTCGAATATACTCATGGAGACATGATCAGCCTCTTCAAACTCGTTCTCTGCCATAGGCAACACAACAGCGGATAATGGTCCCTGACTTGGCGCTACTGAAGGAAGAGGGGGTGTACCCCTATCTCGTCCCACTATAGATACTGCTCTAGTCTGAGCCATCTGTAGAATATACGCCCCTAAACTTATAAGGCTATATATATGCCATATGTATCGATATATGTATATATATAATACTCATTATTACATGCATACACATCAGCACATAAAAGATATCTATATATATATATATATATCTACACTGTCGAGATCCTCAGATGGGTGACGACTTCTGTACATACTATCCCAAAACATCTGTACTCACTTAAAACGAAAACCTTTTGAAAAGTCAGACCCCATGTGGGTTCTCTTTATTTATCCACTCTACCTTTATTGCAGATAGCAAGTGCCATTGTTGTCAACCTAAGGCTCTGATACGAACTCTGTAACACCCCGAATCCGCGGGACTCGGAATGCTACATTGGGCTAGGATCTCACAATGGATCCTGACCCTACCTTGATAACAAGTTCACTGGATCTTACAACAAGGCACAAGTAGATTAAAATCAAATACATAAAAGCTGAGTATGATACATCAAAAGAGTTTACAAACTCATAGCCGAGTACAAAACAACAAAATAAACCACAACCACAAAAGATCCCACATCCCACGCATCCTAATGTACAGAAGTCCTCGGCTAGTCACACCATCTGGCTCACTCTGCAGTATTCCTAACCTGCAGAACACTACAACACGGTATGAAACCGTTAGCTACAACAATAAAAACCATGAAGGTAATAACACAACCACACATCAACATCTCAAACATGCAATTCCACACACATTCATTTATTATCTTTCATTACATTATTCCATTACTAATTCAACTACTTTTGTAACACGAGGAGCCTTAACAACCCGGCCCATCCAACGTAATACAGGATTTTTGCATGGGGGTGACCTTCACTCGTCCCCTCTTGTGAGATCATCTTCAGGGCACCTCCTCCTAGACCGCAGGCGGAGACCGGCGGTTACCGCCCGTTATAATACACTTGAGCCAAGTAAATGTAATGAATGGTCATCCTAGTCCGGTTTAGGTTATAAATGCACAATCATATGAACACACATGTTAGCACGAAATATTGTGATATTTTAAGCACGTTTTCTAGATGTTTTTCATCATTTATAGTGTTCATTGATAAAGCATTGATGCAATTGTTAGCTAGTTTATCTATATTGCCGATATAGAGGTCTACATGAGCTTTGTGTTGATTGTAGGCGAATAAGAGCTAAAACCGAACAAATTGAGAGAGGATGGAGATGAATTGATCACATCCAAGGATTGAGGACACCACAAAGAAGCGGAGGAAGATGCTAGGATGAGGAATGGCACGAAACAAAGGGGACTACGAGCAATCTATGCTCCCACGCTCTAAAATACGGCCGTCATGAAGTCCACGCCCAAAACCACGGCCGTGGAACTTGGCAACATGAATGTGGAGCATTCCAGAGAGTTACACGGTTTAAAGTACGGTCGTGGTAGTTGTGAAGAACCGTAATCCACGGCCATGGAACTCCATGAAACCGTGATTTAGGCAATCTTTTGACGAATAAAATATGGACACATTGTCTACGCATATGGGCCGGACGGTTATTCTATCTTTCCTTATAAAAGGACTGAAGGAGAGAGAATTCGGCACCTCCGCTTAAGCTCACTTACACGTGCCTAGGGTTTCATTTGACGTGCAGAGGATTGCAATTTTGCAACGGAGAATTACGAAGGCTTGGAGATTTGGAAGTGCGCTATTGTTCCTAGGTTTGATTAGACGACGGATTGACATCCCGCTCTTCGTTCTTATCAAGGATTATCATTGGTTTGTGTTTTTCCAAATCTGATATACATTATTACCCTTGTTTGTGGATTTGAGATTGATTTGAAGTTTATTGAAGGTTTTCGAAGGTTTTCATCTTTCATTCTTCTTAATCTTGAATTTGATATCATAATGACTGTTGTTGGCTAAAACCCTTTAGCAATTCTAAGGTGAAGGGTTGATAGTTGTGGCTTAGATGATGATAGATCGATCGTAAATAGATTGGACCCTGAGAGTTAGAGAGATTTCGCCGACCCCCCAAACCACGGTGTGTTCTTGAGGTTCCACGGCCGTGGAACTCAAGTTCTACCCGTAATTTGTGTCAGTTTACGAACCTTGCTTTTACTTTGATCCAAGGTTAAAGATTTGCTTTAACTTAGTCTTGGCTTGCCTTTTCTAGGTAGTAGTGAAGCCTCAACAACCTCTACTTCGATTTCGAGTATCACAACCTTAATCGGTTTAGTTAGTCTTGATCCTAGGGTTGCAAGTTTGGGTATTTTATATTAATTTTTGTCTTTATATCCTTTCTATACTGAAGCCGCAACAACCTTTATAGAGAGTACCTTTAGATAAGTCATATAAAGCCTTGGAACTTCACCGTACATTGCTTTACCTTAGTATACCTTTGCAACTCTTAACTCTGTTCTTATATCTATAGTATATCTTGAATCGATTGCCACAATTAAACACCTGGATCTTTAGGGTTGCTGGTTTCCTAATATATTTGCAAAGCTCATGCATTCACTTGCTTGACGATTTATAACAGGATTTAAACCCAAATCCCTGTGTTCGATACTCTAGAATTCTTGCTTAACTACGTTGATCCGTACACTGCGGGTTCGCTTACTTAATTTCTAGTTTTATAAATTTAATACTTATTTGCACGCACGCTAAGTGGCGAACAAGTTTTTGGCGCCGTTGCCGGGGATTTGGTCTAGGCCGAATTCGGTTACCGGTTGTCAAGCTTGGAAGCTTAGGTTTATGCGCAGGTCTAGGAACAACAAGGACCTCTTACCTCTTGATCATGAACTTGAGAAGACTTTGAGGAAGAAGCTCAAGGAAAGAAAGATGGCTAAAGAAAGAGAACGAGATTACCAAACGGAGTTAGCGGAGTTCGAAGCTCAACTTAGATGAAGCGAGAAGACTCGCAAGGAGGAATCGGAGCGTCATCAATCGAGAGTTGATGATCTAACGGATATGATATTTCAAATAAGGCTGGAATTGAGCGACCTTAAGAAGAAGAGCAGGAAATCGTCGAGATTAGTTAGAACCAATTCATCCGACGAGGATAGCAACTCTTCCATGCCACCACTAGAGGACATTGATCCGACGATCAATGTGAACCCATTTGCTCCAAGATCGGCTGCCAATCGTCGTGTTCCAGCTGGGGATGCGAGAGCTGCTCGTGTAGATGGAGAGCCAAGAACTCTTGGCTAAAGGATGGATCCAATTCAGCAACCACGCCGTTTAGGTGTGAACTTTGATGCTGATGATATGCAAGGGTTTAGCTTTAACTCGCAAGTAATTACCATCGTTAGCCAAAATCAGTTTGGAGGAACGAGTGCTGAATCTCCACATCAACATTTACAAAATTTCGAGATCATGATGGAGACAATGAAGCCAAAGAATGCAACCACTAACAACTACAAGATCAAGCCATTCTTCTTCTCTTTGAAAGGGAAAGCTTTATCTTGGTATCAAGCTCTTCCAAATGGGAGACTTAACACATGGGAGGATCTTTCTGCAGAGTTCTTCACCAAATTCTTTCCGCCATCCAAGACGGCAGAGTTGAGAGGTAAGATTAATGCATTTTCTATGAGATCTAACGAAAGTTTGTTTCAATCTTGGGAAAGATTTCAGGACTTACTATTGGATTGCCCACACCATGGCATTTCAAAATTGGGTTTATTGGAGACATACTATAAGGGGCTGGATGTAGAAACACAATTCAAGCTCCAATCCCTTTCATGTGGCACACGCATGGACATGAGGGAAGATGACGCTTGGGACTTCATTGAGAAGCAAGCCCGAGTCATTGAAAAGTATTCTCACCGGAAAGTAGAAGCAAATCAAGTGGAGCAAGGAGCAAAGCTATCACAAGCTGCTCAAACTCAAATCTTTTCTCTCAATACCGAGATTAAAGAGTTAAAGGAAGCTATTAAAACCAACTTTTCAAAGCAAAAGGAGCAAGATGTGGGTTATTTGGGAAACAACAATAACCACAATGGGAATGAGAATACAAACCGCAACAACCGGAACAACAACCGGAACAATTGGAACAACAACAACAACCGGAATAACAATTGGAACAACAATAGGGGTTCAAACAACAACAATTGGCGGTCCAATCAATAACACAATTCCGGTAATTCTTATCCCAATTCAGGAAATTCACTAACTCCACCTTCTTCTTCCATTCCCTTGAAAAGTCAGGAACAAGGATCTAATAGCAGAAGCACTTCGGGGAAAGAGAAGCCCGATCCCATGTTGGAAACAATTTTGGGAAAGCTTCAAGGATTGGAGAGTCGCATCATTAAGGTTGATGATCACATTACTAAGGTTGATAAAGCCCAAAAGGTTTTAGAAAACCAAATGTTTAGTCAAGCTGAGGAAGTTCCTAGGAATCAAGGAAAACTTCCAGGAAAGACACAGGATAACCCAAAAGGAAGGGTGAAGGTTATCAGAACTAGGAGAGGAGCAACAACCACCGACCCGCAGCCTAAGTTTGTAGAAGTTCCCGTCGAGAAGGAGAAAGAGAAGGGGAAAGAGAAGGAAGACATCTACGTTCCTCCTCCAGCTTTCAAATCGCCCCTACCATTCCCGCAATCTAGAGCAAGAGCGCGTCTAGACAAGCAATTCGGTAAGTTTATTGAACTCATGAGCAAACTGCATATTAATATACCTTTCATTGATGCAATTGTAGGTATGCCAGCTTATGGAAAGTTCCTAAAGGAGATCCTCTTTAACAAAAGGAAATTAGAGGATTTTGGAGAGGTTAAGATGAGTTCGGATTCATCGGATCTCATCAAGACAATGAAGGAAAAGATGCCCCCAAAGCTGAAGGATCCGGGGTCATTTTGTATTCCCATAGGAGTGGGAGATGTCACATATGATGCATTATGTGATTTGGGAGCAAGCGTGAGCATCATTCCGCTTGCCTTATGCACGAAGATCGGTTTAGGCGAACCTAAACCGGTGAAGATGACGTTATACATGGCGGATCGATCTATAACTCGTCCCATCGGCATAGTTGAAGACGTCCCGGTCAAGCTTGGTAAGTTCTATGTTCCTATAGATTTTGTTGTGCTTGACATTCCTGCAGATAGTTTGGTCCCGATCATACTCGGAAGACCGTTTCTTGCAATATCCGGTTGTATAGTTGATTGCAAGAATGCTAGACTCGCCTTCGACATAGGAGAAGAAAAGGTAGATTTCATTCTCTCCACTTTGGTGAAGGAACCAGGTTTCGATGAGGATATATTCAACATCCATGACGAAGAGCTATCTAGAGAGGAGGTAAGTTCGATTCTCTTCAAAGATCCCTTGCAAAAAGTTATTTTTATGAGCATTATGGATATAGGGGAAGAAGAGGAATGAAATGAGGAAATTGAAGCTTTAGCAAAGCAAAAAGAAGTGCATGAAGAAGAATTTGAGAAACTCTACGATGGGTCAGAAAAGGTAAGAAATCACGGTCAGTCGTGCTATTCTACGGCCGTGGAATCCACCCACATAACCGTAATTAGCTATTCAGAGGACTCCAGTAAGTTACTTGGCCAAAACCACGGCCGTGGAACAAACAGAGACACCGTAATTGATTTCCACGCCCAAAACCACGGCCGTGGAGGAAACAAGGGAGC
The DNA here is from genome assembly GCA_033239125.1 of Fagopyrum homotropicum. Taxonomy (NCBI): domain Eukaryota; kingdom Viridiplantae; phylum Streptophyta; class Magnoliopsida; order Caryophyllales; family Polygonaceae; genus Fagopyrum; species Fagopyrum homotropicum. The sequence goes on from BSWB01000003.1 coordinate 68,338,639, forward strand.
CGTAATTTTGGGTGAATCTGAAGGAAATTGTGTTTTCTCCGCCACTTCTCTTGATTCTTCTCCAACATCTTCTACATCCATAGACACTTCTAAGGAAGCATTAGATACTCCTCAAGAGCCATTAGAGACTCCTATAGTGATGGAATTGAAGCCACTTCCTACACATCTAAGGTACGCATTTCTAGGACCTAATTCTACCTTTCCGGTAATTGTTAGTTCCGATTTGAGTGTAGATGAACATAGTGAGCTTATGGTTGTTCTTAAGAAACATAGGAAAGCCTTAGGGTATACTATAGAGGATCTAGTAGGAATCAAACCTTCACTATGCATGCATAAGATCCTAATGGAAGAAGACTTTAGAACTTCGCGACAACCTCAAAGGCGGTTAAATCCGCCCATGAAGGAGGTTGTCAAGAAGAAAATTCTTAAACTACTTGATGCAGGTATCATCTACCCTATCTCCGATAGCAAGTGGGTGAGTCCCGTACATGTGGTTCCAAAGAAGGGAGGAATGACGGTCATCACCAATAAAAACAATAAACTCATTCCCACATGAACCGTTACAGGATGGGGGATGGGCATAGATTACCGAAAGCTAAACAACGCAGCGAGGAAGGATCACTTCCCACTACCCTTCATCGACCAAATGCTTGAGTGGTTAGCACAACACTCACACTTTTGCTATCTTGACGGTTATAGTGGTTTCTTTCAGATTCCGATACATCCGGACGATCAAGAGAAGACCACATTCACGTGTCCGTGGGGAACATTTGCTTATAGGAGAATGCCGTTTGGGCTTTGCAATGCCCCAGCCACCTTTCAAAGGTGCATGATGGCTATCTTCTCGGAGTACATAGAGGAGATCATGGAGGTCTTTATGGATAATTTTTCCGTTTATGGTTCCTCTTTGGATAATTGTCTTTCTAACCTTGCTCTTGTGTTACAAAGGTGTGAAGACACTAACCTAGTTCTTAAATGAGAGAAGTGTCAATTTATGGTGAAAGAGGGCATTGTATTAGGACACTTAATCTCTAGTAGAGGGATTGAAGTGGATAAGGCTAAGATAGAGACTATAGAAAAGCTTCCTCTCCCAACTTCGGTGAAAGGGATAAGAAGTTTTCTAGGACATATTGGATTCTATAGACGTTTTATAAAGGATTTCTCCAAGATATCAAAACCGCTTACTAATTTATTGATGAAGGATGCAGTTTTTGATTTCTCGCAGGAATGCTTAGATGTGTTTAATATGATCCGGGAAGCTCTAATCTCAGCCCCGATTATTCAACCTCCGGATTGGAATCTTCCATTTGAGGTTATGTGTGACGCAAGTGATGTAGTCATAGGGGCTGTGCTTGGGCAAAGAAAGGATGGACGAACCCACGCTATCTACTACGCTAGCAAGACGCTAGATGAAGCGTAGCTCAACTACGCCACTACCGAGAAGGAATTTTTAGCAATTTTATATGCATTTGAAAAGTTTCGCTCTTATCTTGTAGGTGCTAAGGTGATTGTGTACATGGATCATGCTGCGATCCGGTATGTGCTTGCAAAGAAAGATGCGAAACCAAGGCTGATTAGATGGATGCTTCTCCTACAAGAATTCGATCTAGAGATCCGTGACAAGAAGGGTTCGGAAAATTCTGTCGCGGATCATTTGAGTCGTCTACCACATCTAGAGGACGACAATCTACCTATAGATGACTCCTTTCCGGACGAGCATTTACATATCATAGAGGAGTGCATCGACGTGATGACCAAAGGTAACGAACCATGGTTTGCTGATTTTGTTAACTATTTGGTTTGCAAGGAACTACCACCCGAATTATCCTACGCACAAATAAAGAAGTTCTTTAAGGATGTTCGGGAATACTTTTGGAATGAACCTCTCCTCTTCAAGAGAGGTCCGGACGGCATCATTCGGCGATGTGTGCCGGAAGATGAGATGCAAAGTGTCATCCGTCATTGTCATTCACTACCTTGTGGAGGACACGCTAGTTCGAATAAGACTAGCGCTAAGGTATTGCAATGTGGATTCTTTTGGCCTACTTTATTTAAAGATGTGCAAACCTTTGTTTCCTGCTGCGATGCTTGTCAAAGAACAGGGAACATATCTAGGAGAAACGAGATGCCTCTTAACAACATTCAAGAGGTGGAGATCTTTGACGTTTGGGGAGTAGATTTCATGAGACCTTTCCCATCATCTTGTGGAAACCAATACATACTTTTAGCCGTGGATTATGTTTCGAGATGGGTTGAAGCAATTGCCTCTCCCACTAATGATGCCATGGTTGTGGTTAAGTTATTTAACAAGACCATCTTCCCACGATTTGGGACACCACGGACTATCATTAGTGATGGAGTTTCTCACTTCATTGCCCGACGATTCGAAGCTCTTTTGGCTAAGTATGGGGTGACTCACAAGATCGCCGCCCCTTATCATCCACAAACTAGTGGACAAGTGGAGATCTCGAACCGGGAGATTAAAGGGATCCTAGAGAAGACGGTTTCAAGGACAAGGAAGGATTGGTCTTTGAAGCTAGATGATGCATTATGGGCATACCGGATTGCATACAAGACTCCCATCGGAACAACACCATACAACCTTGTGTATGGGAAGTCTTGTCACTTGCCGGTAGGATTGGAGCATAAGGCGTATTGGGCAATAAAGTGGATGAACTTCAGCATGAAGGAAGCGGGAGAGAAGCGTCTCTTGGACCTTAACGAGCTTGAAGAACTACGCTTGAACGCCTAAGAAAACGCCAAGATCTATAAAGAAAGAGCGAAGCGTTGGCATGATAAGCATATCATCCCAAAGGACCTCAAAGAAGGAGATCAAGTTCTCCTCTTCAATTCAAGGCTTCATCTCTTTCCAGGTAAGCTTAAATCTCGTTGGACTGGACCTTATCTAATCAAACTTGTTTTTCCCCATGGTGCAGTTGAAGTATGGGTGAAAAGGGCGGAAATTTTAAGGTGAACGGTCAACGACTCAAGAAGTATTCACCGGAACTCCAAGCTGAAGAGTTCGCACCCACCACACTCGAATAAGTGCGAATATGGTCTAGCTACGGACCATAAACAAGCGCTTCTTGGGAGGCAACCCAAGGTATTGTGATAACAAGATTTATGACTTAGGATTAGGTAATTATTTAGATAGATTTCTCACTCATTCATGCATGTTTTGGCATTGGTTCATGACGTCTTTGCTCAATTCATGCACATTTCTAGAAAAGACGTCTACACTACCTTTTATCGGTTTTGTAGGTATTTCGGGGGTCTTTCGGACATTAACCGATACATTAGAGGGCCAAGCCTCATGATGATACACATCCAAAGCTTTGGAGGAGCATAATTGGAGCAACAAGGGACACAAAGACCACTATTGGTGCAAGCAATGGATCAACTCATGGCTAGACGATCATAGCATTCTTCTGCTGAAGAAAATCGGACCAACAAGCAGCTAAATCTGCCGATTTATTCCTCTGGGTCGATTTTTAGACCTTTGACAGCTTAAGCCACGTGTCCCACGATCTCTTGTCCGTCCTTGCTCTTGGTGGAGAATATAAGTGGTCCTGCAGGTGGTTGCTCAGAATCTCTCCTCTCCCACACTCTCATTCACAGCTCACCAATTTGGGGGAAAAGATTGGAGGAGAAGAAAAGCTCTCAAGGATTGAAGGAAGAAGAAGAACACCATTTTAGGAGAATAGTGAGGTTTTGAGTGATTTTGAGTAGCTTTTGTAGTCTTTGATTGAAGAACTTTAGCAAGGATTGTTAGGAACGTTTTGGATCTTCATTTAAGAGTTTGTAAGTCTTGCTACAACTTGGATTTTGCTAAGATTAATTGATTTTGTTTCTCATCTTTCATTACTCATCTATGAACACCATGTATGCTTGTTTGATGATTTTGGATCTTGATATGCATATTATTGGCTAGTTTATAGTGATTCTAGAGTGATGGTTTGATGGTTATGGCTTGGGTGATGATAAGATGGACTTATATGTTAGTTTAGGATGATTTGTATGCACGAAACCTATTCCGGGATGAAAAATCGGGCTGTTCATCATGAAGATCGGCCGATTTATATTAAGATCCACCCGATTTATTCTCCTGTTGCTCTTTAAATGATAAATCTGAATGCCAGGGTCCTTGGTTGTTTAAATCCTAGTGTTTATTAAGCCTAATTTAGCTTAGGATCACCTAATGCTATCAACCTAAGTGAGGGGAGAGATCTACCCGATGATTTCCGATCTTAGATACCTTAGAAGATGAATTCTAGGTAGTAGTGAGCCTCATAAGCCGCTATTGGATCGAGTGTGCTAGGATTATTGCTTGAGATTTCCCTATTCCGAGACTTACCCGGTAAGGAGAGGGTTACCCCTTAAGTAGTATCTAGTTTGTGTGGAATTCCTTATTCTAACCCCTTGAGACCTACCCGGTAATAGGAGTTAGATGCGGGACTAGTGAAGTGAGAGACCTACCCGGTAATTGCTTCCATTAGTGAAACACTCTTCCCCAACACCGCAACTTGTCCTTAGAACCCTTAGAACCTTGAATCCTATGCCATAACCGGAATTCTTGACCTCTAGAATCTACTTTTCTCTCTTGATCATATACTTTGTGTTTTGTGTTACTTGTTTGTTTGCTAGCTTGAGTTGTTAGTTGTTTTATTTCCTTGTTTGACTTGTGATCTTTGTTTGATCATCACAAAAACCAACAAAAACATTGTGTTTTCCATTTTCTGTGTTCCTCAGCTTATCTAGTCTAGATTCACACTATCTTTGATCATTGTTTGACTCGATTTCACCTTAGTCTTTGTGTTCGACCTCGGAATACTATCCCTACTACAAACGTCCCGTACACTGCGGGTTCGCTAGGAGTTAGGATAAATATAACGAGTATAAGTTTAAAGCTTATTGCGTGCACATCACACGATCTTAGCGTAACATATTGCACTTACGTTTTTGTTTTTGATTCGTAGATTAGAATAGTTTAGATGTTTTTGTTTTGTTTTGCCTTCGATACCTTCCGGTATGTTCGTGTTTTTTGATGTAGGATCAGTGAAAAAGGAAAAGAGAAAGAAAGGTTTGAAGAAAATTGACAAAACTTGGACTTTGGCACATTACAGAGAGTTCCACGGCCAAAACCACGGCCGTAACAGCTACAGTGACCGTAATTTGCAAAAGCCTGAGAAAAATCACCAAAACCACGGTTCCGTACATTTCCACGGCCGTGTAAACCCCCGAGTGACCATAATTTTCGAAAAATTTTACGGCCACTATAAAAACCACGTTTCTTCAAAAAACACACCAAAACTCCATTTTCTACGCCCAAAAACGCCGAATCGATCCCCCTCTCTCAAATCTCCGTTCGTTAATCGTTTTGAACGATTCTTTAACCCAAACTGGAGCAAATTCGATCATTTTACAAGATCCAAGCAACGATTCGAGTGAACAATCGCCGGAGAATACGGAATTTGGATTTTAAAATCCAAAAACCTAGGTTTTTCTTCTCTTCTTTCACTTTGTCGATTCGATTCAGTTTTTGCAAGATATATTAGGAGAACTGATTGGAACTCGATTGAAATTAGTCTAGGGCTGCTATCTGCTGATTGTGGTGTTGATTGAGTGATTTTTGAGGATTTACGAACCGAATCACGGTCTCTGGGTATTCCACTGCCGTGGAAATTGAAGAACAGACCGTGGTTTTGAACAGAACATGGACCTTGTTAGGAGAATGTCTAATAGGACCAAGAAGAGGAAAGGCAATGCTTCCTCCTCCTCTCAGACACCCCCTAGTGAACCACCATCACCACCATCACCCCCACTCCCTAGAATTCCTAAGATCCATGAGGATTACCTCGATGCCTTAGAGAGGATCGAGAAGAGACCGGTCATAGGACCTCGTTATCTGCTGCTTGAGGATCTAGAGCCACTGAATGTGGTAGGTGACCTTACTTGGTTGCTTGATAGAGCCGGTTTGATCATCTTCTCCGCTATTCGGGAAGATGCGTATGAGGAGATCACTAGAGAGTTTGTGATCTCATTTGAGCATAGTCATGTAGATAGGACAGTTTCTTTCCGGATGATGGAGAGGAACTATGAGTTCTAGATCCGAGAGTTTGGAGCCTTCTTTGGGTTCCATGAGACCTTCAATGGTCGATTTCCTAGTGGCGTGTACGCCAAAGATTTTTGGGAGGATATTGCTATGGTATACGTCATCGAGGACCGCTGGCAACCTGTTGATACCAAGGCTAAGTTGATCTATCACTTAGCCTTGAAGATTGCCCACCGAGTGCTTTCTGAGTGTCTCTTCCCTAGGACGGAGACTCCTCAGAAAATCAAGACTGATGAGTTGTTTCTGCTGTATTGTATGCTGCATGGTAGGCCAGCTGACTGTGCCACCCTCTTAGCTTCTACCATGAGTAAGCTAAAGAATAAGAGGGCTGGCAATATTGGATATGGTGGGATGGTCACCCACCTTGCTAGACAGCTGGATTTTGACTTCTCCGCGTGCACTAGGATAGCGGCTAGACCTCTAAGACTTTAGAGCCTCATGACTAGAGGTATTATCTTTCCTAGGCATAGAGGTCCACCTACCGCTACCATGCCTTGGGAGGGTAGAGGAGGTAGAGGTGTTACATGGCGTCCCGAGTATTCCATTATGGCCGGACGCCATAACTGGAAGGAGACATTCGCTACTATGCATGCGAATAGAATGGTAGCACCTCTGTATGTTCCCCCAGAGATGTCAGCTGCAGATGAGGAGGAGATGAGAGGAGATGATGCGTTTGAGGGAGGAGGTGAGGAGCACGATTTTGGTACCTTTCCAAATCAGCCGGATACATTTCCCGACCTCCCTAGACACTCTCCCCGCCCTGCTAGAGCTTTCGGTTCTTCCTCTCGCCGTGCTAGCGTGAGTGAGAGACCGACATGGATGGTGACCCCTCCTGAGTGGTATAGCACGCAGCCGGAGTGGATGAGAGCTCCACCGACTTGGCATGCCCAGCCACCACCTGCACCAGCACCGTCAGATGCATCAGCTTGGTATAGTCAAGCGCTGGAGTGGTACGAGCAGCTGCCAGATTGGGCCACCGACCTTTCCAGTAGAGTCGGAGACTTGGAGATCATCGCGGATGCTAGGGATGCACGAGCCGATGCACATGACCGGATGATGAGAGACATTTACCGCCAGCAGTTTGGGCGGAACTATGACCCCGGCTTCTTCCCGTTTCCACCACTACCGGCACCCTAGTGAGGACGATGACGATCTACCGCTTTAGCCACTGCACCACCGTCTTGTGAGTATATTTTGTTTCTTTCTTTTCTTTATTTCATTTTGAACTTTAAGGACAATGTTTGTCTCAAGTATGGGGTGGGGTGTGACTATTCGTTTGTAATAACTCTACTCACGTTTGCTTGCTTTGATCGAGAACACTTTGCATGATTCATTCCATGGTTACACGTTTCATTATTGCATTGCATGAAAAAGCTTTTGAAAAACCCATAAAAATCAAAAAATTTTGAAAATTTTGTGCTTCTAAGAATTGAGATGATTTCTATGATAATCACTACTTGTGAATTGAGTTTTTGATGCCAATTGTATGCTTAAATAAATGGTGAATTGAAAAGAAATTGAATGAGTTAATTATTCCTCTTTTGCAAGTCTCATAATGTGAAGAGTGTTACCTAAATCATATTGAAAAATCAAGGTTGAAATCACATGATATGTTCTTATACTTCTTGTTGAAATGATTAAGGCAATTCGATTTTATTTTTTCTTTCTTTGAGCATTTAGCCCCTCAATGAAATAATGGCCTCCTTTACCTATCCGGGAATTTGGAGGAGTTGAGTATTTGGCATGTTTGATGTGGGAGGGCCATGAAAGCAAAATTTTGCATTCAAAGAATAGAAAGAACTTATAGGTTTGGGGAAGTCAATCATGACGATGAGTAACTCGGCACCATTCACATAGCCGGGTGTTTGTGTCTTGCCAAAGTCGGATTGAGCGATATTCCTAATGGATTATGGTATGTGCATCAAGGGTTTGAGGCATCTCGCAAAATTGAGAACCGCCAATCTCCTAGGCTTCGGTTTTTGTGCACCTCTGTCCATAACTCCAAAAGTAAAGTCGAAAAATTATGTGCAAAAGAAGAGAGCAAAGCTCTAAGTTGAAAGTGTTGCAAAACCGCAAGAGAAAAAGAAAAGAGTTAGTTATCCACTTTCCCGGATTCATGCACCACATTCCTTATAGTTTCCTTTCCCTTTCCGCATTCTAGACCTTATTTGAAAGTCCTTAAGATCAAGAGAATGTTATATGACTTGGTGATCTAAATTGAAGTTTCTTATGATTGATTTTGATGATATTTGAAGATTATGATGCTTACATTGAAGTTTGATCAATTCACGATGTCTTCTTTCTCTTTATTCTTTGCTTATGCATATGAAAGTTTCGTGAATGAATGAAGCAAGGTTTGAGAATGATCTATTGACTAGAAGCACATTTACTTAAAATATGTTTTGTTTTTGAGATTGCATGCATATTTCATCCTAACTTGAGTTCTAAAACTTTTCAAAGACCTTGCTTGGGGACAAGCAAGTGGCAAGTATGGGGTATTTTGTTAGCATGAAATATTGTGATATTTTAGGCACGTTTTCTAGATGTTTTTCATCCATTATAGTGTTCATTGATAAAGCATTGATGCAATTGTTAGCTAGTTTGTCTATATTGCCGATATAGATGTCTACATAAGCTTTGTGTTGATTGTAGGCGAATAAGAGCTAAAACCGAACAAATTAAGAGAGGATGGAGATGAATTGAGCACATCCAAGGATTGAGGACACCACAAAGAAGCCAAGGAAGATGCTAGGATGAGGAATGGCATAAAACAAAGGGGACTACGAGCAATCTATGCTTCCACGCTCTAATATACGGCCGTAATGAAGTCCACGCACAAAACCACGGCCGTGGAACTTGGAAACATAAACGTGGAGCATTCCAGAGAGTTACACGGTTTAAAGTACGGTCGTGGAAGTTGTGAAGAATCGTAATCCACTTCCACGCTCTAAACCACGGCTGTGGAACTCCATGAAACCGTGATTAAGGCAATCTTTTGACGAATATAATATGGACACATTGTCTACGCATATGGGCCAGACGGTTATTCTATCTTTCCTTATAAAAGGACTGAAGGAGAGAGAATTCGGCACCTCCGCTTACGCTCGCTTACACGTCCCTAGGGTTTCATTGGACGTGCAGAGGATTGCAATTTTGCAACGGAGAATTACAAAGGCTTGGGGATTTGGAAGTGCGCTTTTGTTCCTAGGTTTGATTAGAAGACGGATTGACATCCCGCTCTTCATTCTTATCAAGGATTGTGATTGGTTTGTGTTATTTCAAATCTGATATACATTATTACCCTTGTTTGTGGATTTGAGATTGATTTGAAGTTCATTGAAGGTTTTTGAAGGTTTTCATCTTTCATTCTTCTTAATCTTGAATTTGATATCATAATGACTGTTGTTGGCTAAAACCCTTTAGCAATTCTAAGGTGAAGGGTTGATAGTTGTGGCTTAGATGATGATAGATCGATCGTAAACAGATTAGACCCTGAGAGTTAGAGAGATTTCGCCGACGCCCCAAACCACGGTCTGTTCTTGAGGTTCCACGGCCGTGGAACTCAAGATCTACCCGTAATTTGTGTCAGTTTACGAACCTTGCTTTTACTTTGATCCAAGGTTAAAGATTTGCTTTAACTTAGTCTTGGCTTGCCTTTTCTAGGTAGTAGTGAAGCCTCAACAACCTCTACTTCGATTTCGAGTGTCACAACCTTAATCGGTTTAGTTAGTCTTGATCCTTGGGTTGCAAGTTTGGGTATTTGATATTAATTATTGTCTTTAGTTTCTTTCTATACTGAAGCCTCAACAACCTTTATAGAGAATACCTTTAGATAAGTCATATAAAGCCTTGGAACTTCACCGTACATTGCTTTACCTTAGTATACCTTTGCAACTCTTAACTCTGTTCTTATATCTATAGTATATTTTGAATCGATTGGCACAATTAAACACTTGGATCTTTAGGGTTGCTGTTTTCCCAATATATTTGCAAAGCTCATACATTCACTTGCTGGACGATTTATAACTGGATTTAACCCCCCAAATCCTTGTGTTCGATACTCTGGAATTCTTGATTAACTACGTCGATCCGTACACTGCGGGTTCGCTTGCTTGATTTCTAGTTTTATAAATTTAAGACTTATTTGCATGCACGCTAAGTGGCGAACAACACACAACCATCACAATCATACAATCCACAACTACACGCTAAGTAAGTCCTATGGACTTACTTGATATACTTGTAACTTGTACCACGTCACAGCTTCCCCTTGGGGAACTAATCAACTCCTGCAATAGCAAGGCACACACAATCACATACTACAAAGGTTAGGAGACTCGTCTCACTAACCACAACCAACCTATATCTCAAATCTAAACCTCAGATCCTCAACACATTCATAAATGCCTAAGGCATATCCTCAACATAACATCTCATGATCCTCAACTCATTCTGACACCTAGCATGCATCTAATAAATATTCCTCCATCTCAAATTTAATTCTAATTTAATTAATTAACCTTTAATTAATTAATCAAATTTCGCTAGAATAACATTTTGCCCGCAGGCCATTTCTAAACCCACTTGTCATCAGATTTCATCAAACAAACAACCCATAACACCAGAATAATGTAATGATCATAAAGGAATTTCTAATTATTCATTTTGAAAAGCCTAAGGTTGATTTAGGCCAAATCGCAGTACGGAAAACGAATAAATTCATAAATTATTCGTTACTAACTCGATTGACGATCTGAAAGAAGATTTGGAATCACAACGACGCAGGCTACGCATGAACAACATCAAATTCACCGGAATCTGAGCGACGGAACTGTCCTGGTGACAAATATGCTCGACCGGGTCTTCATCTGCTCGGAAATGCAGAAACTCGGTACCGATATGAATAGAATGAAGAGAGGAATCCAAAAACTCAAACGGAATTGAAATCGGATTAGAAACGGAGAGTAGATCTGAGTTTGAAGTTTGAGAGAAATTAGAGCTTTTACGAGGAAACGTGAAAGGAAATGAATTAATAAACGATTTTCCGCTATTTATAGTGAAGTCGATAATTATCTTTTACCGAAGTCGATAATTATCTTTTACCGAAGTCGATAATTATCCTTTTATCGATCCAATGGCGGGTTGAACCCCCTTCTCCAAACTTCTCTAAATTGGAATAATAGATCTTGAATATTGTAGGGATAATAATTCCACAATTGCCTCGGAAAACGTGTATTCCTAAGCCGTCTTTCTTAGCCGTTAAGAAATGATATAGCGACTCTTTTGTCCGTTTTGCCTTTCCATGTTATTTCATATCTAGGACATGTCCGATGTCCTGATCATTTATCTCAACTGCATTTTTATTAATTAGATCTCCCAAATGCTCCAAATAATACCGGAGGGTAAAAATAATTACCCGGGGGAAAAAGTGAAAATTTCACCATAAGCCCAAAATTATGCCAGGATCATAACGGTGTGACTTATACTCATCACTTACGCAATCGTTGCGAGTTATATGTCAATTAGTATCACTAATTAAGTTAATCAACATTAATTAGAATTCGGAAATCCTAGTTATTACATTTCAAGCCTTGAAATGGAAAAGTGGACTGCATTATAAGGAGAAAATAAAACGATTACCCCCCCTAAGATAATGCTTCCTTCTTCAACATACCAAGACTAAATCTAAGAAAATTCAATCGATCTTCAGGTAGAGGCTTAGTGAATATATTTTCAAGTTGCAAGTTGGTCAAAATAAAAGATATCGATACATCACCTATTTCAACATGATCACGTATGAAGTGATGTCTTACATCGATATGCTTTGTTCTTGAATGTTGCACATGATTTTTAGTAATCGAAATAGCACTAGTATTATCACATTTAATAGGTATACATTTGAGATCGAAACAAAGATTACGAAGTTGTTGAGCTATCCATAAAATTTCTGAACAATTGGCTCCAACAGCTATATATTCGGCTTGAACTGTGGATAGGGCGACAAAATTTTTCTTCTTGGAGTGTCAAGTGATTAAGGATGACCCTAAGAATTGACAACATCCAGAGGTACTCTTTCTATCAACCTTATAGCTTGCAAAATCTGCATCCGAATAGCGAACGAGGTGAAATGAGTTTTAATGTGGACCGGACATTAGCCCATATCTCTCAATCAACCTTATTGTGTTTGACCGGACATTAGCTCATCTTTTTTTTCTTCTTCAAACCGGCCCATCTCTTTTCTTCTTCAAACCGGCCCAACCCTTTTCTTCTTCAAACCGGCCCATCTCTCATGTCCTTGCTTCAGTTAACCAGGAGGGCCCACCTCTCTCCCCCTCACGCTCTCTTTTATATCGTAACAAAAAAGGAGAGATCGGCCGCTTTAATCGATCGTGCTCAATCACTCGTTTTCACATCTCCTTTCCCTCGCAACGTACGCCGGAAGCAAGCGAGATTTCTGCACGCACAATTTATGTTGTTGGAACCTTCAAAACAGTTGCTTTGTTTACTCCCTAATTCACGCACAAATGAAGACCTTCGATCTCCACCTTACGAGTGCAAACATAGTACGGACATCGTCTCGTTTTTTAGCACACCGGATGCGCAGAGGGCAGGCAAACCTTAGACTCGCCTCACATACGACATGTAGTGCGTCATCCTCTCCTCCTACTTGCTTCGATTCCGGTTAATGCAGTAATCTCGACTTCATTATAATAGTTGTCGGAGCAGTGAAGAACGACGAGTATGCGCCGTCCTCACCGTCGATAGCAGCTGCCACCGGAACCTCTTCCGCTATTGGACAACAGACGCATGGGACTGCAGTAAGCTTCCTCGCTTCTTCTACTTCTTTTATATATATACAATTTGTATTTAGCATGATAACGTACTGAAAGATTATCTCCGTGACTTCTATCATTCTTGCATTCTCTCCAACACTACAATGCAAACCCACAATAACCAAATCCGTACCATCATTCATATATATATATATATATATACATATTTATGAGGGTGGGAGAGTTCTTGTTCCTATGATCTTACAGGAGCCATAGATCGTTCAGTTTCATGCTTGGGTTGAGATCGGTTAATTCGCGGTGGGGTATCGAACCTAGTTTGCGTGAGGTTGATGTCGAGCAAGGGCTCTTGTGGGAAAGGTAGAAGTTCAGAATAGGTGTTTAGTTGCTCAATAGGCAAGATTTCGAGGTAAAGCGGTGGAGATGTAGAATGCTGGTATAGAATGGCTCATAATGAATTAAGTTTAGAGGCAGGACACTCATGTTACGTGAGGGCTTAGAGTGGGGTGAGAGTGCTATACATATATTTGTTTTTGTGAGTGATTTGAGTAATTCTAATCATGCTTTTCACACTATTAGCATATATACAACTTTAGGAAACTCATGTTACGTGGGGGTTTAGAGTCAAGTGAGAGTGTTGTACATATATTTGTTTTTGTCAGTGATTAGAGTAATTCTAATCATGTTTTTGACACTATTAGTATATATAGATTTTTAGGATAAAGAGTTCCGTGTTCTTAGATGTTCTTTTGGTTAGTATATTAGGATTTCTACACTAGATTATGTTCTTGTCCTTTTATCAAAGGGATGCGAGGAAGATACATAAGCTTTTGGGAATTTAATTGAAATGTCTTTTTATTAGACATGAGAGGGGTTATGTTATCCTGAGAGTAAGTTGGTAGTGGAAAACACTTCAATCTTGGTAACTTAGAAGTTAGAAAACTGGTAAGAGTGTGGATATGATATTGATCCAAGTTTCCTCATTACAAACAGGTGTTTTGGATCTTATTGCGGAATCATGTAGTAGCATTAACGGGATTTTGACTCGATTGAGGTAAGTCCTTTGGGCTTACTTAGCTAGCTTAGATATAAATGTGAATAATGATACTGGTGTTTGATTGATGCGTTTATAGTTGAACTTATTATTAATTATCGACCGACCTACACATTTGGCCTAAGAGTAACGGGCGGTGGCATTCTGCTCAGTTAGCCGAGGGCGCTGAGGGTTTCTTTAGGAACTAGTCCATACTTGGTTTCCGGGGACGCCACTGGCGGAGGTGTGCCAAACCATCACCAGTTGGATAAGGAATGGCGGCGAGAAATCTTAAGATCTCTCGTGCCACAACTTTAAAAACGGAATAAAGTGAATCACCAAAGTTATGAGATAATAACCGGTTTGTGTGCCAGCATGATGATTGTTTTATTTTGCATGAGTTGTGTTTGTGCTATTTTTATTCTATTTATATTTGGAATGATAGCTAACGGTTTATCCGTGTTGTAGATTTTGTACAGATAGACAGTTGCAGAGTGATCTAGGACGGATGGTCAGCCGGGTTCACGTACCCATTAGATGGGGACGGGGAGTTTTCGATCAGCATGCATGTTATTAATATATTTATTTTTTGTAAGGTTGTCATGTGTTGATCATTCATGTAAATACTATTGATGTTTTCTAAAAGGTTTTAAATATGTTTGTGCCTTGTTACAAGATCCGGGTAAGGTTGTTGTCAAACTAAGGTCGGGACCCATTATGAGGTCCGAACCAGTAGCTCCCCGAGTTCTGAGAATTTGGAGTGTTACAGAAGGAATCATACCAACTAGGTATGCCCCAGACGCACCAGCGGAACAAGAGGCACAAGGCTCAGCAGGAGTGAGGCGCAAGGGCGGCTCACTCTTGAAGCAGGGGCGGCTAACAGTGAAAGCGCAGGGGCGGCTTAGCTCAGGCGCAGGGGCGGCAGGACAATAGTGAGATGATCCCGGCTTCTCTTCAATCCTTCTCTCGACTCTCTTCACTTCTCCACCACACAACAACATACCACATACATATACACACATGTATGAACATCAAATCATCCAGGAAAGATCTACACAAGCATCACTTGTGGATCCTAAGCTAAAGAAGAAGAAAAGAAGCAAAGAAGGAAGAAAGAATGAAGATGAAGGTCTTACCACAACAGAAACCTAAGCTGCAAGGAAGAACAATACCAATACCACCTCACACTACATCAACAGATCAACAACAATGGGAGGCTTATAAAGAAGCAATGGGAGAACAATACCAATACCACCTCACACTATAAAGAAGCAATGGGAGAAGAGCGTGAAGAAGGGAAATGGAGCTGGAGAAGATGAGGAAACCCTCATCCAGAAGCAATGGGAGGCTTATAAAGAAGCCAGCTGCAAAGCACGAGTCAAAGGTCAACGAAAATGGTTGCAGCCGTACAAAGCCATAGGGGCGGACCTTGTGAGGCGCAAGGGTGGACCCTGTGAGGCGCAGGGGCAGCTAGCCGCTGGTGCGGCCCTCTGGATCCGCATGGGCGACTGCCTGGCTCAGCAAAGGTCAACAAAGGCTCCAATTCTAAGGCTCTTACACTTAAACGGTGGTCACTTGTGGTCCCCACTTAGCTTTAGGTAATCTCCTTAGTACTTTCCTTTCTTTTTCTTCATTTGTGAATACCTTTCCAAGAGAATCAAGATTCAATTTCAGTGAATCGTTTGAACATCTTCTTGACCGTCTCGTTTGAGTTCATCTTGAATAGATCATATTGTCTAAAGAAAATGCTTATATTTGTCTCCTTGACTTGACTTGTTCCTTCGTACGTACCTACTAACTTGTCCCTTATTTCCTTTGCACTCTTGCATGATGAGACACGGTTGAATTCATTTGCACCACCAATCCACAATAGAGCAAGTTCATGGCCTTGTAATTCTTTGATACACTATCCAAGTCCGTTTGAGTGAATTCAGCTTCCTTCTTTTTGACGTGGACTCCTTTAACCATGATAATTGGGATTTTAGGACTAGTTTGAGTGATGCTGCATAGTTACATGCCTTGATCAATAACAAACATTCACATTAGTGCTCTTCAATGGGCAAAGTTATAACTGCATAAGAGTTATGGTTGAGATGTGGATCTTCCTTGAGCGAATCCTCCATCGCCTACAGAGTTCATGATTAGTCTCTTTGATGGTTAAATCAATATACGCGAGTCTAGCTCTGATACAAATTGAAGAACCATATAGGTGAATGATAAGGATATAAATACTCTAGAAGGGGGGTTGAATAGAGTATGAGAACTTTTCGCAATATCGTATATCAAGGCTTTGAAACCAAACTCAAGGCCTTGAAGTCAATTTGTGCGCTTAGTGACAAAACTGGTTGTTACACTAAGAATGTAGCACGCAAAAGTCTTAAATTTATAACTCGATATATTTTTCCTAACTCGTAGCGAACCCACAGTGTATGGGTCGTTTTGTAGCAAGGATAGTATTCTGAGGTCGAACACAAAGACTAAGGTGAAACCGAATCAAATAAGTGACTAAGGATAGTGTAAATATAGTCTAAGAAAAGAGAAGGACATAATGAAAAGATAATCATGATGTTTTTGGTTTGGTTTTGTGGTGATCAATCAAGATCACAATTGATGCAAGATTATAAAATGAGTTAACAAACTAAGCAAGCAACACAAACAAGCAAAACAAACTCGAGATATGAGATCAAAGGGAGAAAAGCGGATTCTAGGGGTTAGGACTTCTGGTTATGGCATTGGACTCAAACTTCTAATCAACGTTGGACTAGCTATGGTGTGTTGTGAAGGAATATTTCTCAAATAAGGTCAATCACCAGGTAGGTCTCATGATCCACTAATCCTGCACCTAATGTCCTATCACCGGGTAAGTCTCTATGAGCCTATGGTTGGGAATTCTACACAAACCGGATTGGTAACTAGGGATCTAACCTCTCCTTACCGGGTAAGTCTCGGGAAGGCAAGTCCTAAACAACAATCCTAGAACACTCAGTCCAATAGCGCCTTATGAGGCTCAGTACTACCTAGAGTTCATCATCTTCGGTACCTAAGGTCGGAAATCACCGTGTAGGTCTCTTTCCTCACATAGTTGGCTAGCATTAGGTCACCCTAGGCTAGATTAAGCTTGACAAACACTAGGATTTCAACAATCTAACATCCTAACATTCAGGTTTATTAATACAAGCACGACAAAACAACACCACGGGCTGATTATTCAGAACCACAGCCGTGGTTGCCCTAGAAAAGACCGTAATTTATAACAGTTGTTAAGTTTGAGCAAGCGATTCATCCAAAGATATATTTAAGTCTATTCTATCATAGTCCAAGCCATAACCATCATTCTCCTACCCTAGAATCGCATCTATTTAGCCAACAACATGCATCTTAACAATCAAACTCAACAAGCATACATTCATGGCTTCCATTGCAAGAGAATGAAATGAAAGAGAGTAATGAACAAGTAGAACAAGAAAACCAAGATAAATAAATGTTAAGAAAGACTTACAACCCTTCAAAAGAATGTTCAAATCGTTCCTTACAAAGCCTTGCAAATGTCTTCAACAAGTTCACTCAAAAATCTCTCAAAAACTATGAAAACTATGAAACTAGTGTTCTTCTTCTTCTTCTTCTCCCAATGAGAGTGTTTTTGCTCCCCTCCAAGAGTAGCCTCCAATGCAATGTTGTTGAATGAGAGAGTGTGGGAGAGGATTCTCTGCATCAGCCTGCAAGGACCACTAATAGCCTCCACCAAGAGCAAGAGTCGGTTATGGAGATTGTGGGACAGCTATCACAGCTGTCCAGAGAGAATCACGTCCCAATTCCACAGGCGTGGAAGTGCCAGTGACCGTGGTTTTGGTGGTTCAGCTCTCTTTTGATCGTTGAGCCATTAGTTGGTGCAGGGCATGCACCAACAAGGTCCTATGTGTTCTCCTTAGCTCCTAACTTGCTTCTTAATGAGTCCGGAAGTGTGTCATCGCGAGGAATGATCCTCGAATGTATCGATTAAGCTCCAAAAGTTCCCCAAAATACCTACAAAACCGACAATAGTGCGTGTAGACGTCTAACTCGACAATATGCATGAAATGAACGTAAACGTCATGAACTAATGCCAAACTATGCATGAATAGCGGGAAAAACTATCTAAATGGATGCCTAAACTAGTGTCATAAATCGTGTTATCAAAATATCCCATACTTAAGTATTGCTCGTCCCCGAGCAAGACTCAACTATAGACTAAGAGATGACATGATTTAGGCATGCCGAAAAATAACAAAATTTTTTTGGAATTGTGCTTCTTATATTGGATCACCTTCATAGTCATGTTTCATGGCAATGGACAAGCAACCATGCATCAAACGAATGAAGGCATGAAAAGACTATTATACATAACTCAAAAGCATGCATGCAAGGTGAAAATGAAGAAGTCAAGATGATCATGAGTGTATCCAATCTAGATCACTAAGTCTTACACACATGCAAATAGGCCACAAGCACTTAGGAAAGAAGAGGCTAAGAAACGTTGTGATTAGGTGACAATTCTTTTAGGTCATGTGATGCTAATCCGGGAAAGGAACTAACTCCACAATTTCATTTTGATCAACTTCCCCACAAGTGTATATTTTTCTCCGTCTTTTCTTTGTTTTCTTTCCTTTTTCACTTTGTTTTTCTTTCACTTATGTTTGAGGCAATGACATTGGTGTACAAAAGCCGAAACCTTGGTGATTAGCGGACTTCGGGATTTTCCCGAGGTGACTCACACCGAGCACACATACCAAGGCTCGTTAGGACATTCGGTTTATCCGACTTTGGCAAGACACAAACACCCGATTATGTGAATGGTGCCGAGTTACTCGTCATTCAAAACCAAAGTCCCCAAGCCTATATTTTTTTCTACACTTTTCACAACAAATTCAGCACTTCATTCACCACATTCATTCATCAACAACTTCACCCCACTCTTGCTTTTCACACACTCAACACACTAGCATGCTCTTATTTCCGAATGGGTCAAAAGAGGTCAAATTTTCATCTCAATTGAGGTGCTCAATGGAATGTTGTTGAATGAGAGAGTTTGGGAGAGGATTCTCTGCATCAGCCTGTAAGGACCATATATTGTAAAACCCGGAAACTTATTCCGGAAAACCGATCGGGTTTTAAGTTTAGAATCGGACCTAGTAGTAAATACCAAATTAAAATCTAGCTCCCTCTTATGATCTTAGGCTTAATGCGCCTTTCTACATGCTGGCAGGCCTTCCCCTTCTCTTCATCCTTTCCGGGCCCAACAGACCCTTCTCCCTTTCTTGGCCCATCTGATCCTTTCTCCCTCCCCAGGCCCACTAGCCTCTTCCTCCTTTCTGGGCCGGCAGCAGCTCTCAATCTCCTTGTCTTCAACAGCCAGAGACGGTTACGGTCTCAATGTAGCAGCATCCCACATCTTTGCGTGCGATTTACTAGGATCGTGATTCTCCCTCCGTAACAGTAGCAAGGACGCCACCATAGCAGTACCTCAATCTCGAACAAATGTCTCTCCTCTCAAAACCAGATCTGAAGTGCGCCATCTTAAACTCCGGAAAACTCGACCTGCGATCGCGAAGACCCTCAAGGACCTTTCCTTCCTTTCAGCACGACGAGCCCATCTCGCTTGCAGTTGCCGGCGCTAAGGCCTTCTCCTCTACGTCCCAACCTGCTGCAACCTTGTGTGTCTCAACCTTCATGCACAACCCTCTGCATAATTGAGTCTGATTGGTTCTCCTTTTCTCCTATTTGTTATCCGTCTTCCAGCACCAATACCAACCTCATCTGATGTCGATAGCAGGACTACATGAAGCCTTCTAGCACTTGTAACCGGTGTGAGAGTATGGCAGTTGCCAACCCTTCCAAACAGGCTTCATTAGCGCCAAGAACTACCCCACTTCATAGATTAAGCGAGTCTCGATCCGGGTAAGGACATGACTCCTTCCTCTCTTCATCTTCTTATTGTCTAGACCATAATGACTCACACACCTTCCTTCTCGGTGCCAGGAAAAACCTTCATTCTCGGCCCAATCTGATGTCAATAGTGGTACAAGGTTGAGTCTTCCAACCACTGCAACAGTGACGCCGAGCCAAGCCATCGACCCCCCCAGTCCGGTATGAGATCAGACCTCCTTTGTTTCCTGTATTTTAAAAAGATGAAGTTTGTGTATGTGTGTGTTAGTGACCTCCATAGGAATCGAACTTAGGACATTTGGTTTAGAGTTATGTAGATTTTGGTGGTCAGTGAGACTCGAACTAGGGACCTCTGGATAGACTTAATAGTGACTTATGTTGACAACAGGAATCAAAGTGGAGACCTCCTACATACCCTTGTTTTACAGCCTCGACCTACTGACTTTAGGATCTAATTTTGATATCTTAGATCGAGCATCCACCGTTGAATTTTTGATATGTTGTAGATAGATATATGTAGTTTACTAAGTTGAAATTTGGGAATGAATTAACAGTCGGATTAGAATTTATAATGTCCTAAAGTAGAGTAGTTGGGCTGTTTTTTCAATAGAGCAAATTTTGGCTAAGAATGGGATTTATGGATGTTGGACCCAACTTTGGGAATTTGTGTAGGATTCTTGACTGAGTATTTTTAGGAGATCTTTGACATGATGACTTGTATGCATATCATAGATGACTTGGATAATTTTCTTTGGATTTTTATACATTTATTAGAGTCTCGTATGTTAAGCCAAAATCGGACCTTAGCGACTTTTTAGGAAAGTGAAGAATGTGTTTAACTCTTCTAAAACTTTAACAAACTTCCTTTCTAGAGTGAGAGTGTGATTTTGAGTTCTAAAGAATAGTTTGGAACCTTGTTATAGAATTTTATAGAGTTTCGGGACCAGGGGTATTATGGTCGTTTACCCGTATAAGGGTACTTTGGTAATTTCTTTATGATCGATTATATATCTTAGAAGTTGGAGACTTCTTAGAAAGTGGGATACATCATTGATCCACGTGCCTTGTGTGACAGGCGTTTGAGTTTCTACGGTTGCGGACCGAGTTGAGAAATTGAGAGTTGTGATTTGATTCAGGTAAGTCCTTGCGACTTACTTAGCCAATTTTTGGATGTTAATTGGGTGATAATAGTGGTGTGTGTACAATGTGTGTTATAATAATAACTTGTTAGGACGACTGTTGTTATTATATTATTAAGGCCCAAGTGTATGTATAACGGGCTGTGATATCACTACCCAGCTCTGCCAGGAGACTGGGTGGTTCTCTATACCCAGACCATACAGGTACAAGGTGAGATGCATCGGATCCATTCCTGATGGTTACACAGGGGCAGAGGCGAGGTTTGGGAATCCCTCGTGTCACAAAATAAGTATCATTAGTAAGAGTGAATAACCTAAGTAAAGATAATAAAGGGATTGTTTGAAAGCATGATGAGTGTTTACTTTTGCTTTGATGTGTGTGTGTGCTATTATTTTATTTATCTAATGTTTAGATAGCTAGCTAATGGTTGTTCTATTGTGTTTTTAGATTCACCACAGGTTAGAGCAGTAAGTGAGTGATCCGGAAGTAGTGGCCAGCCGGGTCTCCGTACTCCTTAGAATGGGGTTGGGATGTTTCCTTTGTTGTTCTTTCATCTTGTTAAGACAATTAGTTTGTTTCGTTGTTTAAGTACCATAGGGTGTTAGACGTTGTTGCATTCATTCTTTTAAAAATACTATTTTATTAATTTTAGTTTTTCTTATTGTGTCTTGTTGCAAGATACTAGTAATATTATTGTCAAACTAAGGTCGGGACCCATTGTGAGGTCCTAACCAGTAATGCTCTCCGAGTTTTGAGAATTCGGGGTGTTACAACATGGTATCAGAGCTTTGGGTTGGCAACAATGGCACTTGAAATCTTCTGAAAGACCGAATAAGTACTTAAACAGAACCCGAAAAGGGATTTGTGTTTTATAAAAAGTCTTTTGGTTTTCAAATGCAGGCATAGTTTGGTTGGGGATGGAAAAGTACGGCTGACCACCACTACTACCCCGGATCTCGGTATGCTTAGTATGCACTTTAGGTTTTATATTAGTTGGACGTTTTAGCTTGATTATAAGGATATGTAATATAGATAAATATATGCCGAAGATTAGTAGAAATTATAGTTATGTTATGTCCTTAACGGAGATAACATAATGAGTTTCTCACCCCTTTGACACATCTAAGTAGATTTTGTAGGGTGTCAACGTGAGGATTAGTATGCACATCTTAGGTGCATTAGGGTAGACGAATGGCGGACAACTCTTTCGATCTTGGGGAGGAACGTCGAGACGGAAAAGTGAAGACTAAAAGACAACACCAACTACGATGACAAGATGAGAATACCGAGTTAACTCAATAGGATCAAATGAAGGATATACACGAGGGTAGTTCCGGCAACGCGTTGGATGACCGGCAAGTATACAAATTGGAAGAGACAACCAATAGGTTCTTTCAAGATGGTGTAAAGCAACGTTACAACAATGGGGATACCTTCAGAAAAACAAATAGGCATGAAGGTCAAGGTGAAATATAGTAGCGATCCAAACAAGAGGCATTGAATCTAAGCTTACTGACGGACGAGAAGGTAAAAGTTTGAGGCTAGAAGCAGAGCGTAATATGATCACTCTTGATAAGCTACTTAACACCACAATCAAGATGGGAAACCGAGACATTCATAAGCATAGGAGTCAAGATGAGATACATTATCCATCCAAATACGAAGAATAAAAGAGCCGCAAAAGGAAAGCTTACAGGTTGCTAGAAAGTGGAAGGCAAGTTCCACCAACATGGAAGTGGGGTGACCTCCTAGAACACACAAGAATTTCAACAAGGATCCGAATACAACAAAGACAGGATTTATACAAAGGCAGCAGTACAAAGCAGCAAACGAGGAAGAAGGTGTAGGAGAATGGTTTTCGTGAACACGGGGGTCTCTAATAACTTCTCACTCACGAAGGGATTTAAGTTAATAACACTAGCGGGTCATAACAAAGAACCACAAGTGGACAATAACTCGGGTAAAAAGAATCATGGAGAAATGCCTACAAGTTATCGTAGAAGAATGGATAAGTCCGTTGACGGGAGACGAAGATACAACTAGACTCGTAAGAGTATAGTACTCTTATAGGAGTGTAATTTGTAGAAGGAGCTAAAGGAAATCAATGGAAGAGATATATTTTCACCATGTATATCAAACCTCAAAAGAGGTAGAAGAAAAGTAAGTCTTCGATCTTATAGAAGGTCAACTACAAACTAATGGGTAACAATAGAGAATTTACACGTACTAGCTAACTAGCGATGGTAGGTTGACAGATAAGAAGAATAACCGCAAGGTTATAAAGGAATTTTACCGACATTTGGTGAATTTCTTCCAGAGATCAACGACGATAATGGTGAAGTTAAATTAATACAAGTACTAGTAGCCTTGATGGTAACATTGAAAGAGTCCAATATGATATCTCTAATAAAGAAATTAAAGAGCAGCTCTTGACGGTCGATAATGACCATTGATGATAGAAATGGTGTAAAGAGAATTGTTGTGAGTAGTTACTTACTACTGACTAAGGAAAGATACATATCAAAGTTAGTATGAAGGGATCCCTGTAGGAAGAACTAGAAGAGTAAGAAGTAGATGATTGTGAACATGTCCTATGACTTAGCATTCCACACAAGTAGGATTGATGGTGCTCCTCCGAGAAAAGGTGGGGTCAAACTGTCTAGATTGACAGGGGAAACTCTTGTGATTTAAAGATGTGACACAGAATAATTGGAATTTCAGAAGCGGCACAAACATAGAGAGTATGATTTAAAGCCTTCGTGAAATGTGTGGTCGAGTTGTGAGGTGATTGCAGATGGAATCTACATGTTGGCTAGAACATTCATGTGAAGGAGTAAAGTTGAATGACTAAAGGTTGTTATATGGATCAGGTATTACCCCAATAAGATGATTACCGAAAATTGTTTATATAAAAGCTTAATGAGAAATGGATGTACTCCAATGAATATTTAGGCTGGACCGATGACATAGGAGTTGATGAAAGTAATAAGACCAACCAACGTGGTCCGTAAAGCGTGTACGAAAAAACTCGAAGGGATTTAACTATCTTACGGGGTGTAAAGATTTAAAGAAGGTAAAGCGACATGAGTATAAGGAAAACATAATAAGTGCGATGCGAGAAATTTGATTGGTGAGAAAATCATATGCATCTGATGTGTCTTATACAAATGGTACCATTAGATGTTTAATAAAAATCATACTATCGGACTAAGGACACTATGATGGATTAAGGGTAAACCAAGTGTATAACTTAACCAGTGAGAAGGAAAATCATGTATCAAAATGCGAGTCATGCTAAATTTAAATAAAGTCTTGAGGTGAAGATGTCCTTAGGAAATCTATGCAAGAGTACAAAGTAACTGAAGTTCCAACACGTAATGAGTAGTAATGATCAATAGACAGTTAGAGACCGACGCAGAGAAGAAAAACGTATAAGATCAGTCACCTAGTAGAAGAATTCACAAGACAAGCTTGAGAGACCAAAAGAGATAAAATGTCGACCCGGAGATGAGGATCTAAGGTGCATGGAATGGATACCTACAATGGAGTGTAGAAGCAAGATGTAGACTATACAAGTGTGATGAGGTTTTGACCTCCTCAAAGATATAGGAATTTGAAAGAAATCGCAATGCCGGTACCAAAGAGTTGAAACCCTATAGCTGAAACAACGGTCGTGCATGAAGGCAATATTGCCGGTAACACCAGCAAAGAAACGTATATATGAGAACGGCCTTGGTGGACTCAAAAGTCCAAGGTGACCCCAATTATCACGGGACCTAAGTCATCAACACCGACGGTCCATGCATGGGGAACTGCAAGGAGATGATTATTAAAGTCACCAGAACTACAAAGACACTTACCAGCCATCGTTGAAGACTTGGAATGACTATTTATGTCTGGATGAATGACCCAGTTGGGCTCGAGAAGTAGAGTTAGCCTAAGGTAACAGAAGTGTGGAAGATAAAACGAATTAGCGAAGCATGAATGGACTAATCGGGCAGATGATGCTCACCAAGAATTTAACGCCAATATAGGTATGAGAAGAGTAAGTCCGGGATATTGAGATAAGTGAATTATAGACGGACCGACGTCAGCTGAGGACGTGTAAGTGTCGGTTGGTATTGACGAGTAGGTACCGTTAAGAAGAGACATTAGTGACTGCGAATTTAAGAGGTAACTTTACCGATGCCTTGGAGGATTCCCCAAATAGGCAACGACAACCTTCTGGGATGATCTAAGGATATGGAGAGAATCGGGTTAGAGGTTGCTTACTGGTTGGTTAAGAATAGACTACGGTTGAGTAAGAGAGTAAGGGTTTGTTTGAAGAGGATCTTACTAGTATTAGAAGGGAAGTATATGCGGGAGTGGGTAAATCATGTTGACCCACAAAAGCGTGGTAGGCCCATAACCCACAGATGAAGAAAATCAATGTTAGATTAACTATGAATTCAAGTTAAGGAATTTGAGAACTATATGAAGATCTCCACCGGGGGTGTGATCTTGGATGACAACCAACTGAAAGCTTGACAAGAAGTAGGTGATGAGGTATTATTTGAGAAACGGTCCGACTGAGTAGTATTAGGGAGACAAGACCAAATGAGTGGTCTTACAAAGAGCATTAACCACCTATTAAAGTGTCGGGAGGTGTCTTAGATCATTGTTTCAGAATTTATAGACGGGATCTTCCGAAAAGTCAAGAGCAAATGGAATCAATAGAAGGAAGAAAGTTTTATTGTTATTTTTGTAGTTGCCAAAAGATTTAGAGGTGAGTTTAGAAAGGAAACTGTTGATGTATATAAACTGATTGACCCTTCATTTTATCGATTGACACTATTACCCATACTAGAGGATGTACGCCCACCGTTCCCCATGTCTCAGTGAGAGAGTACTTACCGGATAAGAGTCACGTCATCAGCTTTAAGAATCTGATAGTTGAGCCCGACCATACATTTGTGGAGTACCCAATAGCTGTCTTGGAGCGCAGTACCAGACGTCTGCGGTCCAAGGAGATACCGATGCTGAGGATCCATTGGTCTAGACGAGGAGCCGAGGAGGCCACTTGGAAGACATAGGAGAGAATTAGACGTAATTATCCCGAGTTCTTTACAGAGTTAGCCGCTACCTCTGTATCGACGAGTTAGTACTCGGTTGTTATTTGTATGACCTACGCTGTTATATGTTTTTGATTTGAGTACGTGTGCTTTCATTTGTTTCTTGTTCTTTAACATTTGAGTGCTACAAAAAAAAAAGTGGAACGAGGTTTCTCGAGAGAAAAGGGATAGACATTTTGTTTTTACGTAAAAGCTATCTTGACGATCTTCCTTATCCTAAGTTTCGGGACGAAACTTGTTTTAAGGGGACCACTTATTGTAAAACCCGGAAATTTTATTCCGGAAAACCGATCGGGTTATAAGTTTAGAATCGGACCTAGTAGTAAATACCAAATTAAAATCTAGCTCCCTCTTATGATCCTAGGCTTAATGAGCCTTTCTACATGCTGACGGGCCTTCCCCTTCTCTTCTTCCTTTCCGGGCCCAGTAGACCCTTCTCCCTTTCCTGGCCCATCTGATCCTTTCTCCCTCCCTAGGTTCACTAGCCTCATCCTCCTTTCTAGGCCCGCATCAGCTCTCAATCTCCTTATCTTCAACAGCTAGAGACGGTTACGTTCTCAACGTAGCAGCATTCCAGATCTTCGCATGCGATTCATTAGGATCCTGATTCTCCCACCATAACAGTAGCAAGGACGCCACCATAACAGTACCTCAATCTCGAACAGACGTCTCTCCTCTCAAAACCAGATCGGAAGTGTGCCATCTTCAACTCCGGAAAACTCGACCAGTGATCGCGAGAACCCTCAAGGACCTTTCCTTCCTTTCAGCACGACAAGCCCATCTCGTTTGCAGTTGCCGGCGCTAAGGCCTTCTCCTCTGCGTCCCAACCTGCTACAACCTTGTGCGTCTCAACCTTCCTGCACAACCCTCTACATATTTGAGTCTGATTGCTTCTCCTTTTTCTCATGTTTGTTATCCGTCTTCCAGCACCAATACCGACCTCATCTGATGTCGATAGCAGGACTACATGAAGCCTTCCAGCACTTGCAACCGGTGTGAGAGTATGGCAGTTGCCAACCCTTCCAGAGTGGCTTCATTATCGCCAAGCACTGGCCCACTTCATAGATCGAGGGAGTCTCGATCCGGGTAAGGACATGTCTCCTTCCTCTTTTCATCTTCTTAATGTCTAGACCATAATGACTCACACACCTTCCTTCTCTGTGCCCGGAAAAACCTTCATTCTCGGCCCAATCTGATGTCAACAATGGGACAAGGTTGAGTCTTCCAACCACTGCAACAGTGAAGCCGAGCCAAGCCATTGGCCCCATAGTCCGGTATGAGATCAGACCTCCTTTGTTTCATGTATATTAAAAAGATGAAGTTTGTGTATGTGTGTGTTAGTGACCTCCATAGGAATCGAACTTAGGACATGTGGTTTAGGGTTATGTAGATTTTGGTGGTTAGTGAGACTCGAACTAGGGACCTCATGATAGACTTAATAGTTACTTATGTTAACAACAGGAATCGAAGTGGAGACCTCCTACTTACCCTTGTTTTACAGCCTCGAACTACTGATTTTAGCATCTATTTTGGATATCTTAGATCGAGCATCCACCGTTGAATTTTTGATATGTTGTAGATAGATATATGTAGTTTACTATGTTAAAATTTGGGAATGATTTAACGGTCGGATAAGAATTTATAAGGTCCCAAAGTAGAGCAGTTGGGCTGTTTTACTAATAGAGCAAATTTTGGCTAAGTATGGGATTTATGGATGTTGGACCCAACTTTGGGTATTTGTGTAGGGTTCTTGACTGAGTATTTTTGGGAGATCTTTGACATTATGACTTGTACGCATATCATAGATGACTTGGGTAATTTTCTTAGGATTTTTATGCATTTATTCGAGTCTCGTATATTAAGCCAAAATCGGACCTTAGCGACTTTTTAGGAAAGTGAAGAATGTGTTTAACTCTTCTAAAACTTTAACAAACTTCCTTTCTAGAGTCAGAGTGTTATTTTAAGTTCTAAAGAATAGTTTGGAACCTTGTTATAGAATTTTATAGAGTTTCGGGACCAGGGGTAAAATGGTCGTTTACCCGTATAAGGGTACTTTGGTAATTTTTTTAGGATCGATTATATATCTTAGAAGTTGGAGACTTCTAAGAAAGTGGGATACATCATTGATCTACGTGCCTTGTGTGACAGGCGTTTGAGTTTCTACAGTTGCGGACCGAGTTGAGAAATTGAGAGTTGTGATTTGATTCAGGTAATTCCTTGCGACTTACTTAGCCAGTTTTTGGACGTTATCTGGGTGATAATAGTGGTGTGTGTACAATGTGTGTTATAATAATAACTTGTTAGGACGATTGTTGTTATTATATTATTAAGGCCCCACTGTATGTATAACGGGTTGTGACATCACTACCCAGCTCTGCTAGGAGACTGGGAGGTTCTCTATACCCAGATCATACAGGTACAAGGTGAGATGCATCGGATCCATTCCTGATGGTTACACGGGGGCGGAGGCAAGGTTTGGGAATCCCTCGTGTCACAAAATAAATATCATTAGTAAGAGTGAATAACTAAGTAAAGATAATAAAGGGATTGTTTGAAAGCATGATGAGTGTTTACTTTTGCTTTGATGTGTGTGTGTGTGTTATTATTATTTATCTAATGTTTAAATAGCTAGCTAATGGTTGTTCTATTGTGTTTTTAGATTCACCACAGGTTAGAGCAGCAGCTGAGTGGTCCGGAAGTAGTGGTCAGTTGGGTCTCCGTACTCCTTATAATGGGGTTGGGATGTTTCCTTTGTTGTTCTTTCATCTTGTTAAGACAATTAGTCTGTTTCGCTTTTTAAGTACTATAGGTTGTTAGACGTTATTGCATTCATTCTTTTAAAAATACTATTTTATGAATTTCGGTTTTTTTTATTGTGTCTTGTTGCAAGATCCTAGTAATATTGTTGTCAAACTGAGGTCGGGACCCATTGTGAGGTCCTAACCAGTAATGCTCCGAGTTTTGAGAATTCGGGGTGTTACACTTATAGCCTCCACCAAGAGCAAGAGTCGGTTATGGAGATCGTGGGACAGCTGTCATAGCTGTCCAGAGAGAATCACGGCCCAATTCCACGGGCGTGGAAGTGCCAGTGACCGCGGTTTTGGTGGTTCACCTCACTTTTGATCGTTGAGCCATGAGTTGGTGCATGGCATGCATCAACAAGGTCCTATGTGTTCTCCTTAGCTCCTAGCTTGCTTCTTAATGAGTCCGGAAGTGTGGCATCGCGAGGAATGATCCTCGAATGTATCGATTGATCTCCAAAAGCTCCCCAAAATACCTACAAAACCGACAATAGTGCGTGTATATGTCTATCTCGAATATGCATGAAATGAACATAAACGTCATGAACTAATGCCAAACTATGCATGAATAGCGGGAAAAACTGTCTAAATGGATGCCTAAACTAGCGTCATAAATCGTGTTATCATTGGTTATCAAGGCTTTGAAATGGAATTTAAGGCCTTGACTTTGAAACCTGCAAAACATTGTTAGTCACAATTTAAGAGATATAAAGTGCGGAATGAAAAGATCGACATGGCAAAATGTTTTCGAAGTTCAGCTCTAACAGCCTACGTCTCCGTCCTAGGTTTTTTCGACCCTAGGATCTAACTATCTATTATCGTCTCAAAGAGTCCTAGATACAACCTTGCATAAATCTCCTTCTTCTCTCAATGTAGCCTCAACGCTACGATCTAGTCAACTCTACTCTAGCAATAATAGTCTAGTTACTTTGCAGAGTAACACACACTCGATTATAATACTCTCTAGGTATGCCAATGAAGCTCTAGTGTTTTACTCACTCTAAGGATGTAAACGTTTGTAAGCTAAGAGGAAGAAAAACTTTTGGAACGAATGAAGATGCTTTGATCGCTTGAAGACAAGGTTTCTATCCCTGTATGTTTGTTGTTGTTCTCTTCAATCGCCATCTTTAATTATACTCTTCTATGGAGAACTTCTTAGTCATTGTATGATATCCGTTGTAACATTCTTCTTTCTCCATGGAATACGGTGCTTGGTTGAGGTGAAGTAGCTGTTGTAAGATCTTCTATCTTCTCTCTTCTAAGTCTTCTCTTTGATGCACGTTGAGAATCTTCATCATCGTGATCTTCTCTCGCTTTGGAAATGCCATTGAAGATATTTGTTTCTTGAAGATCCTAAATCTTCTCACTTGGATATTCCGTTGAAGAATTTCCCTTAGATACGAGATTTTCTTGCGTGGATATGTTTGGAGATCTCCCTTTATCTTCTTGCGTCTTCAGTTGAGATCTTTGTGAGATTTGTTTTGTTATGCCGAGATCTTCCCTTGGAAATTGTTTGAAGATCTTCTTGTTGGCTGGCCGAGATCTTCTATCTTTCTTGTTATCCTTCGGTGGAGATCTTCTTGTTTTGTTTGTAGAGATATTCGAATCTTGTATTGAAGCCTTTATCCGAATCCCTCTTTGTAATGCTTTTCAAGGCCTCCGCGTTTGTCCTTTGTAATGCGTTTCAAGGCATGCGTTCTTCCTTTGAAATTTTTTTCAAGGCCTGCAAACATTTGAACAAACATAAACCAAAACATGCAATCTAGAAATATAATCGATATTTTTTTGTTTACAAAACTGCATATAAATGTTAAGTCTTCCATCAATCACATAAATAAATTATAATCGATGTGGAGTTATTAGTGTCGATGGAAAAATGTGAAAATATTTTGGGGACCAAATTTCCACATGGCAAAGGTATGGCTCTAGTGGAGTTAATGGTATGAACCATGTGGTTTAAGATAAGGTTGGGCAGGTCGATATCAAAACTAGACAAAATCTGATAGCTCAACTCCATAGTTTGATCTATTAATAGTTTCCTCGAATTGGCTCGGGGAGTCACACATCTAACCAACACAGTAAACACAATTTAGCCTCTAGGGTTAGGGAGGTGTGAGTGAGCTGTCGAGAGTTGGAGTTGAGAATCAAAAATTGTTCCTTTGCTAGCCTAATGGTTTCATACAAATGGATGTTGGAAGGATGTAGTGGTGGAAAGCCCTGAAATGTCACATAAAACCGTTGGTGTGAGAGTTATGGGCGTACCTTTTACCATCGTTTCAAGGGTTAGGGATCCCCTATCCCTTTTGGCTGAGAGGTTGACATAAAACAGCGTGGTGAGTCTGGAGAAGGCAACTTCTCTAGGGTTTATAATCATCAAGATCGAGCAATTTTTCAGTAGAGAGATGCATGGAAGCTGAAGTGTCTGCAACAACTCCATGTGGACCGAATCACACATGCATAATGGTCAATTGTGGAATACGTCCAACCATGTTCCTATTGCTTTCAAGTTTCAAAATCAGGTTGTCGGCAACCTTGTGTGAGTCGATATCCCCACATCTTCCTGAGTAGATGACTCTTGTAATATTGAGGAGATGTGAGCCGAATTTGCTTTAGGAGTTGAAGCAAGACGGTTTGAAGATTTCTTCTGTAATATCCGGATTTTTTATTCCGTCTAATTTCGCCGTTGACGGTTTCCCATTCTATCTAGTATCTCTCCCTTCACAAATTTCATTATTTTATGTAGAATTTAATTCACATAAAATGATAAAATTATATCAAAATCTAATCCTTAAAATTATCTATTATTTTATGTAGAATTTAATTCACATAAAATGATAAAATTATATCAAACTCTAACCCTTATAACTATCTATTATTTTATGTAGAATTTAATTCACATAAAATGATAGATTTATATCAAACCCTAGTTATTATAATTCATTCTTATTGAGGACAAGTTGTGACGAGCTCATGACAAGCTGTGACGAGGCCATGACTAAGCTGAGACGAGATCATGACTAAGCTGAGACGAGATCATGACAAGCTGTGACGAGTTTTGACAGATTTTTGACAAGTAATTCAGCCCACCTTTCTTGCATGCTTCAGCCCACGTTTCTACCTTAAGCAGCCCAGTTTGCTTACCCACAACAGCCCAGCAGGGTGACTTCGAGCCCAGCCTGCAGCAGTCCGGGAGAAGCTGGTTACGAGCCCATTAACAACCCCTCCATCCCAACACGTTCGGCTCCCTCCAGCCAAGCGTGCAGCTCTCTCCAGCCTGTGATTTACGTGTGAACAGCCAGCCCTTCTCCTTCCTTCAGTTAACGGCTGCTAAAGAGTCTTCTGTAACAACCGGTTTTAATGCAGCAGTTATACTCCCTAACTCCTACAACAACGTTTTGTTTTCTCCTAACTCCAGTCACGCGCAGAACAATTCTTGGCATCGTCTCTTCCTAATCATTCACGCTGCACTTGCTCCATTCGCTGCAGACGCAAAGAAGGACTCCAGTTGCTGAGCCATCAAGCAGTGCAGCCACTTCCATGAGCCTTTCTCTGTACAGGTGAGTTCCGAAACATTCTCCTCTTACTATGTCCGCTAGGTCGTTGTTGAATGTCTGCTTCAATGTGCAGAAGACTCGAGTCTTCACTGCATTTGACTTACAGTCTCGCACAATCAAAGAACACCACCCATCTGTCTTCAACTCTGAGAAGAGTAGTAAGGTGAGTCTATTTCCGTTTAACCTTTCCTTTCGAAACAAGCCTAGTCTAAAGGCCAAGACTGATTGTTTTTCTGTCTTAGGAATCGTGAGACCAACTGCAGCGCATCCAGTTTCACCTTAGTCCTGTAGTTAAGGGATTCAGCAGCCCAGGGATAGGTAAAGAGCACTAGGGTACTGCGTCACTCAGCACACTACAGACTCGTAAGTAGGTAATCTCGCCTCCCACCTACTAGTAGATGCTTATTATGATATAAGGTTATGTCTTGTTTGAAACTCGGAGATGTGAGTTGTTGTAGTAGGGCGGATATTGTGCCATATAGGTGTAGAGTAACCGCTGAGTGTGCAGTCATAGATGATAGAAACAATAAACTGCTGTAAAGGATTTATTTTATTCAGTTTTGAAGTTGAAGACTACCCAATGTTGTGAATCAATGTCAAAGAGTTCTATATAAGATCCACCGTTGAAATTTTAATAAATCATAGATAGATAAACATAGTTTACCGTGTTAAAATTTGGAAACAAATGAACGGTCGGATTGAAAGTTATAGGGTTTCAAAGTGGAGTAGTTGAGCTGTTTTTCCAGCAGAAAAATTTGACTAAGTATGGGAACAATTGTAGTGTTGTAGGCAACTTTAAAGATTTTTGTAGGAATAACGATTGAACAGTTTTAAGAAATTATTTCTCCTATGAGTAGATTAGAGATCATAGATAAGTTAGAATTTTATTTTAGAATTTTTATAATTTTATTTTAATTTTATATTTACAGCTGTAATTGGACTTTAGTGGCTTTTCGGGAAATAGAAAATCGGTAGTTTTTATAGTTGTCACCTAAAATCATCCTAGGGAGTAGAATATGATTAGTTAGCCTTAAGTAAGAATTTAAGTACTTTTTACGGGTTTTTGGAAGTCTCGGAACCAAGGGTAAAATAGTCAATTTACCTTAAATAAACACCGTAATAACTTCTGCACATAGAATCGTACATCTTAGGAGTTTTAGACTTCTAAGCACCCAAGGAAAAATGTTGACCCACGTGCCTCCTTTGACAGGCAACTGAGTTCCTGCAGCTGCTGTTAGTGTTGTGAAGAGAGACGAGTTTTAATTCTGGTAAGTCCACTGACTTACTTAGCTAGCTTCTTGCATGTGTGTGATGCGTATGAGTGGTGTGTGATAGTTAAGATAAATAACAAAAATGCAATAGGCTGACTGTAGTATAGTATAATTGACCCAAGTGTATGATAACGGGTCGTGACATCATCTGCCTAGCTCTTGCGAGAGTCTAGGAGGTTCCCTGCGACCAGCCCAGTCCGGTAGACGGTCACATGCATTAGTACCATTCCGCGTTGGTAAACGGGGACATGGGCGAGGTTTGGAAATCCCTCGTGTCACAAAATAAGTATCATTAGTAATGACGTATCACTTAATTAAAGATAATAAAAAGGAATGAGTGTTACATGCTGATTGCGTATGTTGTGTGTTTGTGCTTTTACCGTTATACTTATGCATAGAATGTTAGCTAACGGTTTTATACCGCTTGTAGATGCCTTGCAGGTTAGGGAGGCGATAGAGTGATTTGGCGGTAGTGGGCAGCCGGGGTTCCGTGCATTATAGGACGGGACTGTTATATTTTATTTTATGACTATTGAGACTGATGTGGGTATTTCTGGTTTTTGAGACTTGGCTATATTGTTTTCAGAATTTGGATTCTTATTATTTCCGCTTATGTTATAAAACTCTTTGTTTTGCCTTTTTATTTGTGCCGTGTTGTAAGGTCCGATGAAGTTGTTGCCAAGCTAAGGGCCGGGACCCATTGTGAGGTCCCAGCTCGTAGCATTTCGAGTCCTCTAGGATTCGGGGTGTTACATCTTCTGAGCCATGGATGAGCGTGTGAGAGACACACAGACAAGAAGAGTAAAGCATGAATGGGTATTGTAACGTGTTGAAGGAAGGAAAAGAGATAAGAGGAAAGGATGATTGCTTGTAAAGGGCATATGAAATCAATTTAAGGCATATCAAGATCTTGAGAGAATCAAGGTCTTGAAAACCAAAATTGATTTGCATGCTTTTCTAATAAATCAAAACCAATTTATAAATTAAGATTTGAATTTTGAAAACAAAATCTTGGTAAAATTTTGAAATCACTTTAAAAATTCTTCTTTAAAATGTTTAATGATCAATCATCTAAAAAGATGAAAACTGTAAATCCGATCAGTGATTATCACTATATTCCTTGAAATCCGTTTCAAGACCTTATATTGCATTTCAAGGCCTTGAAATGGAAAATTGACTACATTATAAGGAGAAAATAACACGATTTACCCCCCGTAAGATAATGCTTCCTTGTTCAACATACCAAGATTAAATCTAAGAAAATTCAATCGATCTTCAAGTAGAGGCTTAGTGAATATATTTGCAAGCTGCAAGTTGGTCAAAATAAAAGATATCGATACATCACCTATTTCAACATGATCACGTATGAAGTGATGTCTTACATCGATATGCTTTGTTCTTGAATGTTGCACATGATTTTTAGTAATCGAAATAGCACTAGTATTATCACATTTAATAGGTATACATTTGAGATTAAAACAAAGATTACGAAGTTGTTGAGGTATCCATAAAATTTGTGAACAGTTGGCTCCAACAACTATATATTCGGCTTCATCTGTGGATAGGTCGACAAAATTTTGCTTCTTCGATTGTCAACTGATTAAGGATGACACTAAGAATTGACAACATCCAAAGATACTCTTTCAATCAACCTTATAGCTTGCGAAATCTACATCTGAATAGCCAACGAGGTGAAATGAGTTTTAATGTGGATACCATAATCCTAAATCCTTAAAGCCATTGAGATATCGAAATATCATTTTCTCAGCTATCAAGTGTGACTCCTTGGGATCAGCTTGCAATCTTGTGGACACACTATACATAATGTCAGGTCGACTAGCGGTTAAATATAACAAAGAACCGATCATACCTCGATACTCGTTTCGTACGACACTTTTACCATTCTTTTCTTGATCTAATGAAAGAGTAGAACTCATAGGAGCTTTTGTTACCTTGGATTGATCTAGTTTATATTTCTTGAGCAAATCCCTAATATTTGCTTTGGTTAAGAAAGATTTCTTTCTTAGCTTGAGTAACTTGAAGACCAAGAAAGAAATTGAACTCTCTCTTCAAGCTCATCACGAATTCTCTACACATAATATCTGAAAATTCCTTGAATAGAGACTCGTTAGTAGCACCAAATAATATATCATCAACATACATTTGTACTAATAATAAATCGTTGCCTTGTAGTCTTGACAAACAAAGTTTTTTCAATCAAACCTCTTTTGAATCATTTTCGAGGAGAAACTGGGGCAATCTTTCATACCAAGCTCGAAGAGCATTCTTAAGACCATAAAGAGTTTTTTTCCAAATTAAAAACATGATCCGGAAAATCATCATTTTTAAAATCAGGAGGTTTAGCAACGTAGACTTCGTCTTCTAAGAAGCCATTAGAAAAGCATACTTAAAATCCATTAAAAAAAGCTTTGTGTTCATGAAGAATGCAAAAGCAAGTAGCATGCGTATGGCTTCTAACCTGACAACCGGAGCAAAAATCTCCTCATAATCAATACCTTCTTCTTGGTTATAACCTTGAGCTACAAGTCGTGCTTTGTTCCGAATGACTTTACCATTTTCATCCAACTTGTTTCGAAACACCCTTTTTGTTCCTATGACGGATTGTTTCTTAGGTCTAGACATGAGAGTCCATATTTTGTTTCTATGGAATTCATTTAGATCATTTTGCAAGGCCATGGTCCAATCAAGTTCTTGATGTGCTTGATCGTTGTTCTTGGGTTCTACAAGAGACACAAAGGCAGAAAACACACACAAGTTGTTTGCCCTAGATCGGGTTCGCACACCTGCTTTTGGATCTAAGATCACGTTCTCTTATGGATGATATGAAGAATGTTGGAACTTTTTTCTTTTGAAGAGAGGAACAGATTCTGATGTCGGAGGCTCAATTATTTGGCTTGATTCAGGTACCGGTAGAGTAGTACCCTTGGATCCTATATCAAGGCCTTGAAGTTGGATTTCAAGGCCTTGAAATTGACTTTCAACTGTATTGTTGTTTATCGTTTCAAGGTCTTGAAAATGCGTTTCAAGGTCTTTAGTTGTTCTCTGGTATCGTGAATTTGTTCTTGCATATTCTTGTATTGAGCCTTAGGGTCTACTTCTCCATCAAAGTTTTGATGTCCATGTCGATTAAGATTTAGATTTGTAAAGCTATCACTCAAAGTCCAATCATTGCTTTCATCAAAAATAACATGTATACTTTCCTCAACAATTTTGGTATGTTTAATGTAAACACGATAAGCTTTACTATTTGATGCATATTCAATAAAGATAGCTTCATCACTACGTGCGTCAAATTTTCCAAGATTGTCTTTGCCATTATTATGGACAAAGCACGTACATCCAAAGGGTTTAAAATAGGAAATATTAGGTTTTCGTCATTTAAAGAGTTTGCAAGGAATCTTTTTCAAAATAGGGCGGATTAAGTATCTATTTAAGATGTAATTAGCCGTGTTAACAACTTCAGCCCAAAAACTTTTTGTCAAACTATTTTTTAAAAGCATAGTCCTAGACATGTCCTCCAAGGTGTGGTTATTACGTTCCACA
Source organism: Fagopyrum homotropicum (assembly GCA_033239125.1). Taxonomy (NCBI): domain Eukaryota; kingdom Viridiplantae; phylum Streptophyta; class Magnoliopsida; order Caryophyllales; family Polygonaceae; genus Fagopyrum; species Fagopyrum homotropicum. The sequence goes on from BSWB01000003.1 coordinate 68,375,938, forward strand.
ACCCCATTTTATTGAGGTGTTCTAGGAGCTGAAAAGTTTTGTGAAATACCATATTTTGCACAAAGTAAATCAAATTCTCTACCATGATCACTTCGAATAGAAACGATAGGTAGGTTTTCCAAAAATTACAACTCCTTACGAAGTTTTCAAAACTCATACAAAACATCAGATTTTCCCCGTAAGAATGAGATCCATGTAAAATGAGAAAAATCATCCACAATGACAAAGATGCACTATTTTTCCTTGGGAGATTTGGCACGCATAGGACCACATAAATCCATATGTAAAAGTTTAGTGGGTCGAGAAAAACTTACAACCTTCTTTGGTTTGAATGAACCTCTTGTTTGTTTACCTTGTGTACAAGTCTTACATAGTTCATCAAACTTGAAGCTTAGGCTTTGTAAACCACGTACCACATCTTTTGAAAGAAGTTTCTTCATCGTATGCATGCTTACGTTACCAAGTCGTCTATGCCAAAACCTTGGATCTTTAGTCAAGGCCTTGAGACATGTTAATCTTGTTCCTGAAACTTTGTTAGTGCTCATTGCATATACATTATTGCATCTAGAAGTCGTAAGCACGACATCCGCCGATAAATTATCTTGAACTTCACATATCAGAATCAAAGATCACTTTGTTGTCTTTGTCACATATCCGAGAGATGCTAAGAAGATTATATTTTAAGCCGTGAACAAGATAAACATCATCAATAAAGTTAGATGAATTATAACCGATTTTACCAATGCCAATGATGTTACCCTTTGCTTTATCACCAAGTATAATGGTTTCTGATTATTCTTTCTTGAAATCTGAAAACAATGAGCTTTTTCCACTCATATGTCTTGAATAACCACTATCTAATATCCATGTATGCTCCTTAACCTTGGTGATATCCTGCAAAATAACAAACTGCAACCTTTCCAGGTAGACCAAATGACATATTTTGGTTCATATTTAGGTTCAATCATGTTTGGTGGTATAGTACCTTTATGAACCCAGATTTTCTTAACTTGTTTCCTTGGACTTAGAGGATAAGTATTTCTAATGATGTAGGGATCGTTTCTTCTATATGAACAAGTTGATTTTACATGTCCCTTTTTACAACAATAGAAACACGTGGGCATATGTGAACTTTCTTTAGCTTTTAACAGAAGTGGTAGTTGTTTTTCTTGGAAAATTCATGTGATCACCGATACCACTCTTGTTAAGAGAGGATTATAGTTCACCCATCATCCTTTTGAGATTTGATTTCGAAAGAGTGAATGAATAAGTGCAACCTTCTGGTCTCTACACGTCACAGTTAGATCAAACTTCTCTTTCTCTAGATTATTATAATCTTGATGTAGAGAAGAGAGATTGTCCTTAAAAATCACATCTTTTGATTCCCAAGCCTTGATATTGTCAATAAGGTCTAACTTTTCAGTGTTAAGATTTTCAACTTCCAAAAACAATTCACTTACTCTTTTCTCTTGTTTGATAAGCTTTTCTCTTTAGCCACTTATCCTTACCCTATGTTCTTTATCACATATGATAATGTCTTTAAGAAAATTTTCTAGGTTGGATTGTTACATAATAGTACTTACCCTACCTTCAGCATAGAGGTTTGGATCCTCTTCTTGATCGGCCATTAAGCACAAGTTTTCTTGATCATTTTTGTCTCCTGGCTCATTTGTCGAATCTGAGTCACTCCACGATGCTACCATAGCCTTCATTCGATCATTCTTCCTAAGTTGTTCCTCTTCTTTTGTGGGTAATCCTTTACAAGATTATCTGCTTCACTACAATCAAAACAAGTCAATACTTTAGTTTTCTTATTAGGGTTAGAAAACTTACCTCTAGATCTTGATGCTCTTGGATATGCTTTGTTGTTTGCGAATTGCTTCTTCATTTGAAGAATTCTTGCAAGACCTCTTGAAATCAAGGTGAATGGGTCTTCCTCCTCCTCATCACTCTCTTCATCATCCGATGGAATGTTATCATTCTTGGATCTTAAGGCAAGATTCTTTGTGTTTGATGGTAGCTCTCCATCTTCTTCACCAAGAACCATTTCATGGGTGATTAGCTTTCTAAGAAGGTCGTCGAGAGGTAATGTTGTGAGATTTTGAGCTTCTTCAACGATGGTCACTTTTGGTCCCCACTTAGCTTTAGGCAAGCTTCTTAGTACTTTCCTTACTTTGTCTTCATTTGTGAAAACCTTTCCAAGTGAACGAAGATTGTTCACAATCTCTGTGAATCGTGTGAACATCTCTTTGAACTTCTCCCTTGAGTTCATCTTGAATAACTCATATGGCCTGAGGAAGATGCTTATTTTTGCCTCATTGACTTGACTTGTCCCTCGTACGTACCTATTAACTTATCCCATATATCCTTTGTACTCTTGCAAGATGAGACACGGTTGCATTTATTTGTATCCAATACACAATAGAGCAAGTTCATGGCCTTATAGTTCTTTGATACACTATCCAAGTCCGTTTGAGTGAAAGCAGCTTCTTTCTTTTTAACTTGGACTCCTTCAACCGTGGTTATTGGGATTTTAGGGCCAGTTTGAATGATGCTCCATAGTTCCATGTCCTAATCAATACTAAACATTTGCATTAGTGCTCTTCAATGGAAAAGCTGTTACTGCCGAAGAGGGGTGGTCGAGATGTGGATCTTTCTTGAGCGAATCATCCATCACCTACAAAGTCCATGATTAGTCTCATTGATGGTTAAATCAATATACGTGATTAGAGAACCGAATAGAAGAATAATAAGGATATAAATACTCTAGAAGGGGGTTCAATAGAGTATGAGAACTTTTTGCAATATCGTATATCAAGGCTTTGAAACTAATCTCAAGGCCTTGAAGTTGATATGTGCGCTTAGTGACAAAACTTTTTCTCAAGGCTTTGAAGTGGATTTCAAGACCTTGACTTTAAAACCTACAAAATATTGTTAGTCACAATATAAGCGATAGAATGTGCGGAATAGAAAAGATCGACGCAACGATATGTTTACAAAGTTTGGCCCTAACAACCTACTCTCCGCCTAGGGTTTCGGACCCTAGGATTGTAACTATCCATTATATGCTTTTTGTAAGTCCTAGATAAAATCTAGAATAATTTTCCTTCTTCTCTCTATGTAGCCTCAATACTACGATCTAGTTAACTCTATTCTAGCAATAATAGCCTAGTTACTTCGCAGAGTAACACATCCGATTATAATACTCTCTAGATATGCCAATGGAGCTCTTTGTGTTTATCTCACTCTAAGGATGTAAACTAATGTAAGCTAAATAGGAAGATAAACTTTTGGATCGATGAAGATGTTCTTGTATGATCGCTTTGTATACTTGGTTTCTTATCCGTGTAAGCTCTATCCTTCTTCTTCAATCGCCATCTTCATTTATGGAGATCTTCTTAGCCGTTGTAACATAACCGTTGTAATGTTTCTATTTCTGCATAGAATACCCTGCTTGGTTGATTGAGATCTTTGTTGTAAAGTTGTCGTTGTAAGATCTTCATCTTCAAGCTCAATCCCTAGATCTTCTGTTGATAGTCGTTGAAGATCTTCACCGTATCTTTTTGTTAAGTCCATTGATAATCTTCAATCCAGCCGAGATTTTCTCTTGAAAGATCCTTGAGGATTTTCAATCTAGCCGAGATCTTCTCAATTTAAAAAGACTGTTGGAAATCTTCTTATCTTCACTTGAACCAAGATCTTCTTTTCCATTGGAGATCTTCTTGTTGGATCAGTTGACCTTTGAAGATCTTCTCCTAGATTCTCTCTTTTGGTTGTTGTAGATGTGCGTGTGTTGAAGCGAATCCCTTAGCCGAGTTCTTCCTTTGTAATGCTTTTCAAGGCTCGAGTCCTTCCTTTGTAATGCTTTTCAAGGCCTACACACATTTGAACAAACAAACCAAGACATGCAATGCACAAATATAATCGATATTTATTAATTTATAAAACCGTATTTATAATTTGAGTCTTCCATCATTTTCATAAAACAATTCATAATCAAGGTGGAGTTATCATATACATTTCCTGAATGACCATTAAACATGCTTCTAATATACTCAATTCACACACTTTATAATAAACAACACTCAAATTATTGCTATGATTTCAACATAAGTTTCATCATCAAGATCAAATCATTCATTGTAAACAAGATATGAAATTTTGAAGTTTTTTCAAATTATTTTTGGATTTTAATGCTTTTTCAAATGTTTTTGGCTTTTTGAAAAATAAAAGATTAACACGCTAATAAAAATAAATTGGGAAACGTGAAACACATATATACATATGAATTTAAGAATTCACATGCCCCATACTTAAATTTTGATTTGTCGGTAATGAAAAAGAAAAGAGACCGAGTTTAGGAAGACTTACAAGATGCAAGGTGTTGTGCTTGTTGATGAGGTCTCATTCGGTATCTCGGTACCAGTATTCCCAATCCTTCTTTTTGGTGCCAAGATCATCATGGATACTCTTTTATTCAAGCATGATCTCACTAAGGGTCTTGGCTTGCTAATCAACTTGTCCTTAAGAGCATCATATCTTTGATCTTGGCTTTGCTTCCAAGCCTTATCCTCATCCCTCCACATTGTGTCTTCATTTATTCATTCGTGTTGCCTTTGCTTGTATTGATGAATTTTATCCATGTTCCTTTGGTGGGGATATCTACCATGGGGTCTAGACCAGGATGCACCACCTTGGACATCTTCAATGAGAACATCATCATCATTGAGGTCACCTTCCTCCTCGATGCCAAGGTCCTCACCTCCATCACTTTCATCATCATCTTCTCTTTAGATATAGTCTTGGTCAACCTCATCAAGCAGTTCCACCAAATAACTTGCATTATTCCTTGCCAAAATATGGTGCATATAGGATCCCATGATAACATAGTGTTGAGTGCCTCAACTTTCTCGATCCTTGATTTTCCAACCTTGACATATTTGAGGAACCTGAGGAATCTCAAAATGCTTCGAAATCCTAGATACTAGTCCTCCAATGCATATTGAGCCTTTTGTCTTTAAGGTTATCCTCCCTATGTTATGTAGGAGCGTCTCTAGGATCACACTCATATCCAAGATCACACCCGGGTGTAGGATCACTTCTAGAGCACAAAGATCACATCCATATGCAGGAACACATCAAGGGTCATTTCTACAATCAAGTTCATTTAAATAATCATTTTCATTTCTTGCATCCAAAGCCCGTCTATGGTCATATCTGACGTCAAGATCATTTCTTGAATCTAGAGCACGTACAAGGACATTTCAGAAAATAAGATCATTTCTAGAATCTAGATTATGCTTACAATCCCGAAGATCACAAGGATCACATTGAGGGTCATTTATGCCACCATGATAATTTATGCCATCAGGATCATGCTTATGATCAACCATGGTTGCAAGATTACACTATGAGCCTCATAATAAGAAGAGTAAGGTAGAGCTAATGAAAGGGAGACATAGATAGCTATGGAATCCAAGACCTAGGAGAAGAAGAAGGAACGTTGTTAGGAGGAGAAGAAGGATCTAACTTTTCCAAGCTACAAGATCAAGGATACATCATAACATGATCAATCATGTTCTAAGAGTTCAAGCTAGGATAAGGTGTAAGGAGTCCATAAGGATCCCTATTGAAAAGAGGAGACACTGGTCCACCTATACCTTCCACATCAGTCTCATGTTCCTAGAGGACGGACATACATGTCTCCATTTCCTCCACCTCCATACATCCATGCACATGTGAGGGAAAACCATGCAAGATTCCCTTTGATCCACTTAGGCCCTGCAAACGTGAGGGTTGGAATCGACATAAGACATGCAAGCCAAGACATGTCTATAGAGGATCCAACTATTCATGCTACACCTATTCAAGCTATCCATGCAGCATCACAATGTTAGGCCCATGACCTTGAAAGATATATTTTCCGGAACCACCCATCGGAATATGAAGACTTCTTCTCCAAATAGTGGTCCATCTATACAAGTCTTCCCAATCAACAACGCCATCAAGAACCATGGCCCGCGAAGGAGATGTCCAATCCATAGTTGTGTGAGAATGGCATATTAATAAGAAGATTTCGGCCCACTCTATTTTATTTTCAACCCCATAAAATACTTGTTTAATTATGAGCTATATTTTATGAAACAATTATGTTTACTAGGCTTTTTTGAGTTTTAGTTTTAGTAAATGTACCCCTTGAGAGAAGAGTGTTTAGAGTTTGAGATAAATACAAAAGGTTGGGGTATATTTACCTAATTTAAAAACTAAATGGCCTAGTTACTAAAAATAAAACTCAAAAAAGCCTATTAAACAAATTATTATTGGGCCTTAATTATATTTTATAGCCCACGTCTATTTTATTTCTTTTAAGAATAAAATTAAGTCTTCAATAAAGATCATTAAAGATAGATCTTATATGTCTAGAAGATAGATTATGTTTAATTAGTTTTATAAAGATCTAATCTTTGTAGAAGATTGATCTTATTTTATTAGTTTCTTAGAGATATATCTTATCATATCATGTATAATTAGAGGCTGATTTTCCGCCCATACCAATCTTCCCTAGGGTTAAGGATGACGACATCCACTCCTATAAATAGGGAGGATGTGCTTCATTATTTTTCATCTTATAATAAATACATTTTTGATAAACACGTTGTGTTATCCTCTCTGTGGTGTCGATCGTCATCTTCACATAGTTTAGAACAAACCTAAGTAAGAGACGTCTTACTTGCCTCGCTTGAACTTGTTTGAGTGTGTTCTACTTGCCACTAAAGCATGGTGATTCAACTAGTTGCAAGAAAACCTCCAAGTGTTCTAGGGTCTTTGTAACCCTTTTGTGTGTGGAGTAGGGGGGAAGGGTTCTACATGACTTCCCTGGTTGGGTATTATGTGTGATCGTGCCATAGTGTGCTTCCAGGTCGCTTCATAGGGTTTGACCATAATCTATCTTTCCCTTTTGTTTTATCCACTTCACTTTTATTCCCTTTTCAATTGAGTCTCCATGCGTCAAAAGATCGGGTCAATTACACGGGCGAATACCCCGTATCAAAGTGGTATAAGAGAAAAGGTTATTTGACGTCCCAATCCCCATTCGTTGACCTTCATTCGAACAAGTTAAAAAACAATTGAGTCTTTCATCAAATTCAACAAAAAGAGTCAACGTGACCAGCCACCATTACACTTTGTTTTTATCTTTCTAGTTTATTTACTTCTTTCAATATCAATTACGATTACTTCTAAATTGAATTATGTAATTGTAAAATAATTTCAGAAAAAAAACTATTTCACCCTCAAAGTCTCACTGAAGAAACCTCGGGATTCCCGCAATTGAGACATACGTTGCCACTAGTCTCGCCACCACATCACAACCATCAACACCGGTGCCTCACCACCGTCCACACCGGTGCCTCATCACCGCTACATGTCTATCATCGCTGCCACAATCGACTCTAGTCGACCACCGTGTTAGGTGTTTGCTCTCAGACGTGCGTTTAATAGTGAATGAAATAGCTTTAAATTTATAACCTAAAATAAAAGCCTGAAACAATATGCAAACCCGCAATGCACGGATCAATTGTAATAACGGCAAATACTCCAAGATCAAACACAAGGACTATGGTGAAATCAAGCACGGTAATAATCAGGTTGTCAATCAAAGCAAGACAATAAAGAAAAGAAAACAAAAGATGATGTATCAATCAGATAAGGGAATATAAATTCTAAAGGTCAAAGCATCCAGTTGTGGTTCCGACTCAAGATTTCTAAGGATAACGTGGACAAGCTGAGGTTTGCAAGGAAGGTGTTTCTAAGGTGGGAACAAATCACCGGGTAAGTTTCACCACTCACTATCCAAAACCAAAGATCCTCTCACCGGGTAAGTCTCAAGGAACTAAAGAAAGGAACTATAATATTGAACCAACACACCACCTAAGGGGATGTTTAGATCGGATCTAGTTCACACCTCGCTCAGTTTATAAAGATCTCGGTCAAGATGTTCTATGAACCGACCGAGGTGAGGTCTAGTTTGGTTTCGGCTCGAGCTTCCAAGGTCCACTAAAGTAAAGGCTCATTCTTTCATTGTCTTTCCCACAACTTTCAGGAAATCACGCTAGAATTGCAAGAGAATTTAGCAAGCAATCACATTATAATAAAAAGAAAATATTTATGAAAAGAAGCAATAATCGAACAAGAGAACCTGAACACAAAGTCTCAATAGTCACTTAATCGAACAAATAATGAATCGAAACAATCAGCAACTGTGTTCCTCAATAACAAATCAAAAGACAACAAACAAGGTTCCCTAGGAAAACCTTACAACCTCCTTCCAAAGCCTTCAACTTTAACTTCAAAGCTATCTTCCTTCAACTTCCTTCTTCCTTGGAATATCTTTGATCTCCCAATATAATCAGCTAACTAGACATACTTCCATCCAGAAAATATCTCTAAACTTATAGGAAAATCACTTGCCAAAAATAAAAGATCTCATGGGCCATGTGCCGTGCGTCTCGATCCAGGCCCAGCAGGTCATCTTGGTCGAGGTGATCTTGTAGTCAACCGAGATGATCTTCAGTTACGTACAAATCTCCCAAAACAGGTCCAATATCGAATTTCTATCCAACTTCCATGGTTCCTATGCCTTCCTCGTAGCTTCTCAATGCTGCATAATGCAGCTTCAATGACTCCTTAGATCTCTTGGCTCCATATAGCTCCAAAACGTGCCATTTTACCTACAATTACAACAAAACTAGGTGTAGACCTCGATTCTTGCAAAGGTAAACAAAACGACATAATCATCAAGAAGATACAGCCATGCATGCAAATTTATGAAGATAAAACGTCCAAACCAATCCCAAAATATAGACTATAATACATGGTATCAAAATATCCCATAGTTGTCCCTTGATTGTCCACAAGCAAGATTCAAATCTTAGATACAAGATAGAATGGATTATAAGTCATCAAAAAGATCAATGAAAAACATTTTACAAAAATTTTTGGTGGTCTGCTCCATTCATCGATCACCCTAAGACAATGCTTCATAGGAAATAAAATCAAAACATGGTCAAAACATTTTATAAATATAAGAAAGTCGATCATCTTTGCAAAAAATCATAGAATGCATAAACAATCATATTTATCAAATCAATCATGTATAATCCAGTTTAAACCACAAAGTCAATCAACATACTCAAGGTCTCAAGGGCTTTCAAAAGTGGTCAAGAAACGAGTTAGGGTGGGATGTATATAGGGTAATGTGGTGCTACAATCTAGGAATAGGATCTTCAGTTCACTTCTTTGAATCACAAACATCTCCACCAATAAGCTTTGCTTATTTTTATTTTTTTACTTTATTTTTGAGAATATGGACCGAGGTGCACAATATCCGAAGCCTAGGAAATAAGCAATTCTCAATTTCTCGAGATGCCTCAAACCCTTGATGCATATACCATTACCCGTTAGGACTATCGATCAATCCGACTTTGTCAAAACACAAACACCCGACTATGTGAATGGTGCCGAGTTACTCATCATCAAGATCAACGTCCCCAAACCTATTTTTTTCTAATAGTTTCAACCACAATCTCAACTTTACTTCACATGCTTTTCATCAATTTCATCCAAATTCCCGGATAGGTAAAGGGAGACAAATATGTATACGAGGGGTTAAAGCATGATCAAGAAGAAGAAGAGAAATGAAGTTCCTTAATCATCCCGTGAAGAATGTGAGAGAACTCATAAAGAGGTTTCAACCTTCAAATTCAACATGATTTTGATAAAGACAAAATATTAAACATGCTAGAATTTCAAATAAAACATTTAACAACTTAAATATGTCATAAAACCTTTCGAACAAATAAAGATTTCAAAGCTAATCTGCAAGCAAATATCATCATCGATGTCATATCTGGAATAGAAGAACAAAATGTTTCGAAAATTTCTTCAATTTTAAAACCATTTCGGTTGAGGTGATTTGACGGAGCCCGAGGTGTTCAACCGAGGTGTTCAACCGAGATGAATCTCCGTTATCACGACCTCGTTTGGCCAAAATGTCTTGGTCAAGGCAAAATTTTTTTTTTTCAAATCGGTTTTCGACGTTTTTTCTCAAACAAAAACCTATATGCAATGCATGCAAATAGACATATACGCACATGTAAGCCAAATAAGATCATAAGCAAGGTCAAGTAAGAGTTATTACACATAAATTACCCAAAGTAAGTCAAATACAAATACCCCATACTTAGAACACATTGTCCCAATGGGTCAAATAAAAGTCAGACAAAGTACTTATCGAATAAAAGCAGAACATCAAAAATAAATAAGAACAACCTCCATAATACACTCAATCATCTGCCGGCAGTGGAGGTGGAATGTAAGGATACTGAGTCAGATCGAATGGATAGCCCATCTGCTGTTGGAACTGCAATATCACCATCTGGCGTTGGTAGTGTTGGCTCTCCTCGATGCGCCGCGTTCAAGCCTCAATAGAACGAGTCTAATCAGTGAAGCATTGAGTAATGTCTATCCGCAGGGCCTGATAAGAATCCTTCATCTTCCACATCAAATCATCAATCTTGCGGTGCGCCTCAGGGTCGCGACGATGGCAAGCTCTTTGCTGGGGAGGTTGGGGAATATCAGCGGGAGTGGCTAGTACCTCTCTCTCGTCCTCCGTAGCCTCGTCATCGAGGTCAATAGTCGGAATACTAGGCCCGCCGGTATCAATACCGGTGTCCATAGCTGCAGCTCCGCCAATGCCATCACCATCCTCATATCCACCCGCTACCTCAGTTGGAGCATCCTCATGCATGATCGGGAACCAATTAGATGACCAGTTCGCATGGTCGTAGACGGAGAACTGTGAAGACCAAGCAATGCCCCTCGGAAACTTCGTTTCCCACGGCATGGCCACATCGGAAGTGCCAAGACCGCGGGGAACAAGAATGCAGCGTGTGATAAACTCATGTAAACCCAGCGGCCTTGCCGCCTCAACTAAAGTGCATCTTGATGTAATATCCGGAATTTTTATTCCGTTTATTTCCGAATCAATTCGGACTTCGAGCCATTGACGGTTCCCATTCTATCTAGTATTTCTTTCTTCACAAATTTTATCATTTTATGTAGAATATAATTCATATAAAATGATAGAATTATATCAAACCCTAATTCTTATAATTATTTATCATTTTATGTAGAATTTAATTCACATAAAATGATATAATTATATCAAACCCTAATTCTTATAATTAATCCTTAACGACGACTTTAGGCGAGACCATGACGAGTTATGACGAGGCCATGACAAATCCGTGACAAGGCCATGCATGGGCTTGACAAGACCATGACGAGTTTTGACGAGACGAAGACGAGATCATGACAAGGCCATGCATGGGCTTGGCAAGGTAATGACAAGTTTTGACAAGTTTGACAACTCAGCCCACTGTTTGGTTTTTACAACTTCAGCCCATAAAAACAAGTTTGATAATCTACTTAGAAGAGACTTGAGCCCAACAAAAACAAGATCAGCCCAAGCTGGCCCTCCATGAGCAGCTCCTTGGCGTTGCATACCTTCTGGGCCGGCAAATCAGATCCTCCAGCGTGGCAGAGTAACCGTGATCTTCATACCATCAATTACGCAGAAGATTCGCCGATCTTCAATGCCCCTCTTCACATGGTAAGTATCGACAACCGTCTCCCTTCCCTTCTACAACGTGCATCTGATCGGGCTCCCTGTCCACACACATTGGCTTCCATCTCAACCTATCTAACCACCACATCCTCTATCTCCTTCCAGCCATTCCAGTCGTTCAACCAGCAGGAGTCGCCAGTCTCCAGTCGCACTGAATCGTACTCTCCCCGTGCTCAAGAACCGGAACCGCTTCCATCACAGACAAACAGTTTGATGAGCCTCAATCTTGCGCAGTGTGTGTCGGACTAGCAGGCTCTACTCCTTTGCCGATGGACCCCTCCTTCAACCAGCGTGTAGTAAGCTCTCATTACCCTTCTTACCTTGTCTCTTTATATTCACAATGGAGCCACAACATCACCCATTCTCTCACTCAGCAGCAGCAATAGGTGACGAGTAGAAGACTCTCTGGACCACTGCCTTCGGCACATTAGCAAAGACGAGTAACCTCTCACCTTAGCCGCTTGTAGTGACTGCCGAAATTAAGGAAGCTCCTCCTGTCTAGGTCGAGATCGAGAGTCGGACTCCCTTCTGCACCTTCCGGTTTCCGGCGTCATGGACTGCAATCACCGGCAAAGTCTGTCTTCCCTAGTGCAACCAAAGTAAGCCATCCTTTTGCTTCTTCTGTTGCAATGTATATGTACTTGAAGATAGGGGAGTGGTTGTGCCATTAAGCGTACATGAAGTAGGTTGATACCTTTCACTTTATTACCCTTCAGTCCATGTAATTCATGCCTAATGAGTTCCTTTTATGTCTCCTAAATCTACACAGAACATCCAGAGAGGAGCAGTAAAGATGTATGTTGTTTTCCGAGTTTTTATGAAGTAATAGGCAGGCATTTTGGAGTCCAAATTTGGGTAAGCTAGACTCTTCCTTTTTGTCTGGTTTTCGGATATGTCATAGACAGTAGTACATAGTATAACATACTAAAATTTGGGAAGAATCGGAGTTACGGTTTGAGAGTTATTGTGTTCCAAAGTTGACGCCTCATGCAGTTTTTATATATGTGCTGAGTGTTGGGGAAAACAGCAAGTGATGCTGTTTTGTGAGATGGTTTTGAATAAGCTCTTGATCTCCGTTGGGCTTGAATTTTGGATATGATATGGTTGACATATTGTTGTAGAACATATTAATATTTGAGAGAAATCCAGCGAGTGGTTTGGGATTTATGATTTTTCAAAGATGTAGTCGTAAGCAGTTTTTATGTTGTGCTGAAATTCGGTTTTGTGAGATAGTTTTAAATAGGATTTTGATCTCCTTTGCGGCTGAATTTTGGATATATTATAGATAAGATTTTATAGTAGAACATATCAAAATTTGGGATAAATCCAGCGAGTAGGTTAGGAGTTATGATTTTTCAAAGTTAAGACAGTGTGTTGTTTGTTAAGTGTTGTAACTAACTTTAGAAATTTTTGTAGAAGTGATGCTTTAACAGTTTTAAGAAATTCTTTCTCCTATTAGTAGATTGGATATCATAGATGATCTAGATAATTATTTCAGAATTTTTATAAGTTTATTCGAATTTCATATTTGAAGCTGACGTTGGACCTTCACGATCTTTCGGAAAATAGGAAAATAGGTAAATTGCCAGTTTGTAACCAAACTCATCTTTAGGAGTTAGAATAAGACTTTTTAGTCTCAAATAAGAGTTTAGGCATGATATATAGAATTTTCGGAAGTTTTGGGACCAACGGTAAAATAGTCATTTTACCATAAATTGGTACAGTATTAAATTCTGTTCTAATAGGATCTACTATCTTAGAAGTCTTAGACTTCTAATTACCTAGAAAGTATGCTGACACACTTGTCTCCTTTGACAGGCAACCGAGTTATACAGTTACAGATTGAGTTGTGATTAAGAGAGTCGAGATTAGATAATGCGCTCCCGATAATCCCAGGGCTACCATCTGTCACGGTGGGACGTAATATGGGCGATGCTCTCCAAGAAACAACGAGCCTGTGCACGAGAGGAGAAGTCTGTAGCTGTAGGAGCGTGGAAGCCAAAAATTCTCCCCAAACTGCTCAAGGGGGATGATGTAGTTCTTGTTAAGCAGCCGGTACTTGATCTCTCTGTTCTTTGGCATGTACGTCACATAAATCAAAAATTCGAACGTCAGCTCTTGATAAGCCGACGCTCGATTAGCCTTGAAAGTATCTAAACTAACCATGGAGACCATCTTCTACAGATCATCCACTACATGCAAACACTCAAAATCAGGAATATCCACGTATTGTGGGGCAATGATCGGGCGGCCACATATACGGTCAAAATCCTTCTTGAACCGTTCATGAATCACTATTACTTGTGGTTGTGGAGGAGGGGAAGGAGAAGATTGTCTAGAGCTACTAGGGCAGTCTCTAATGGATAAATGGCGATCGGATCTCCTCAAATTATCCATATGTGAGAATGACCTCGGTCCGATCTAGGGGTATCTCGGCCGAGACGCAAACGATTGGACCGAGGCGAAGCATTGTCTCGATCGAACTCCAAATATTGCAAGTTTTCCCCAAATTTCCACTACCACTTGCTTCCTATGGGGTACTTAAGTACTTCTCAACAAAAATCAACAACAAACAATCCCTAATCTGTGTAGAAAAAAGCAAAAATTAAAGAAAAGGGGTTTCCAACGAAATGCCCTAAATGCGCATCGAGTGATGGATTGTAGTGCAATTTGATGCTTGTAATCCGTTGCTCTTGCTTCTGTTGGTGATTTGGAACAAAAAATCGTGTGAAATGGTTGAGATTTGAGAATTTTTGAGTGAAAGGGCGTTGGTCGAGGCGAAGGCAAAGAGGGAGTTAGGGTTGTGAGGAGAGAGAAATTCGTTATCCTTTTATATCCCTCGTAGAATTTGATTTCATCTCGGCCGAGGTGTTTCTGCGCGGACCGAGGTGAAAGAGGGAGGTGTTTCTCAGATAACAACATCTCGGTTGAGCGAAATCCGTTTGGGTCGAGGTGCTTTGACAGCATCCGAGATGTATCTCAGTCGAGCTCCGTTTTTTCAAGTTCTCGAACATCAATCCTTCCATGTATTTCCTGCGTTGTACTTCTAGGAGAACACCTAATTCCTGTCTAAGAGGACACACAAAACACAAATCACAAATCAAACTATCTAAACAAAACAATAAAAGGGAAAAGAAAGCAATGCCTTGGGTTGCCTCCCAAGAAGCGCTTGGTTTAAGGTCGCTAGCTAGACCGTACGTCACTCTTAAGGAAGATGCAAAGGTGCAATCTCATCAGCTGGAACTTTCGGTTGATACTTCTTCAACCTATGATCGTTGACCTTAAAGCTTCCGCTAGCTTCACCCCATACTTCAACTTCACCATGGGAAAAGACATAAGGTCCCGTCCAATGCTCCACCAAAATGCAAATGCTCATCAGGGAAGAATCATCAATGGGTAGATCGTCCCTCTCGAGCGAGATAGGCGGTAGCCGGTTAAGGTGATCCGCCACAGAATTCCGGACCCTTCTTATTGCGTATCTCTAAGTCAAACTCTTGAAGTAAGAGAATCAAACGAATAAGGCACGGCTTTGAATCTTTCTTACCTAGGAAGTATCGAATAGCTGCATGGTCAGTATAAACAATAACTTTTGCTCCCACTACGTAAGAACGAAACTTCTCGAATGCATAAACAACTGCCAAGATCTCCTTCTCGATGGTGGCATAATTCATTTGAGCTTCATCTATCGTCTTGCTAGCATAATAAATGGCGTTGGTCCGGCCATCCTTCTTTTGTCCAAGTACCGCTCCTACAGCCACATCACTAGCATCACACATGATCTTTAAGGGCAAGATCCAACCAGGAGGTTGAATGATGGGAGAGGTGATCAATGCTTCCTTTGTCATGTAAAAAGCATCAAGGCATTCCTGCGAAAACTCAAAAACAGTATCCTTATTCAAAGTATTAGTAAGCGGTTTAGAGATCTTCGAGAAATCCTTGATAAACCTCCTGTAGAAACCTGCATGCCCTAGAAAACTCTGCACACCTTTAACGAAACAATGTGGAGGAAGTTTCTGTAAAAGCTAGGATTTTCGAATCCTAACAAAGGATGATTAAGGGTGATTAAGTTAATTAACGATAACAATTGACTCATAACTCGCGAATTGTGTGTAGACGACGAGTATGAATTCCACTATTATGATTTTGGCATAAATATGAACGTATGGGGAAAATTTTAACTTTTTCCTCCGGGGAATAATTTTTACCCTCTCGTATTATTTGGAGCATTTGGGAGCTTCAATTAATAAAACTGCAGTTGAGAGAAATGATCAGGATATCGGATATGTTCTAGATATGAAATAACATGGAAAGGCAAAATGGCCAAAAGAGTCGCTACTTCGTTTCTTAGTTGCTAAGAAAGATGGCTTAGGAATACGCGTTTTCAGAGTAAGTCGCGGAATAATTATCCACACAATAAATCAGATTTATTATTCCAATTTCGAGAAATTTGGAGAAGGGGCTCAAACCGCCTTCAGATCGGTAAAAGGATAATTATCGACTTTGTTAAAAGGATAATTATCGTTTTCGCTATAAATAGCGGAAATTCTTTTATTAATTCATTTCCTATCACGTTTCCTCGTAAAAGCTCTAATTTCTCTCAACCTTCAAACTCAGATCTACTCTCCGTTTCTAATCGGATTTCAAATCCGTTTGAGTTTTCGGATTCCTCTCTTCATCCTCTTCATATCGGTATCGAGTTTGTGTTTTTCCGAGCACGTAAAGGGCTGGTCGAGCATATTAGTTGTTTGTTTGGTGGCTCTGTCCAAGTTCCAGTTGATTTGAAGGTGTCCGAGCGTAGCCAGCGACGTTGTGATTTCGAATCTTCTTTCGGATCGTCAATCGGGTTAGTAACGAATAAGTTATGAATTTATTCGTTTTCCGTATTGCGATTTGGTCTAAATTGACCGTAGGCTTTTCAAAATGGATTATTGGAAATTTCATTATGCTTGTTACATTATTCTGGTGATTATGGAATATTTGTTTGATGACATCTGATGATAGATGGGTTGAGAAACTACCTGCAGGCAAAACGTTATTCTGAAGAAATTTAATTAACAATTAAAGATTAATTAATTAAATTACGAATCTAGAAAACTCTATATGCTAATTAAATTCGAAGGAATGAACTTAATTGATGTTTGATGCAAGGAGTTAATACGAGGAATATGATATTCTCGATAGGTGGTGTTGAAGACGGTAGACTACTATAACGTAGCTCAGTAAGCGTATTCAGGTAAATCTTCAGACGTACTTAACTTTGATTTGCTGAAACCCGTGCCTGAGAGATTTATATCTCACTGCGTTGATGTGTGTTGTTGTTTTGAAATGTCTTGTTGTGTTGAAATGTAAATGTTGATATGCATTGCGATGTGGTATGTGTGAAGCATGCTTGATGTGTTTTATGATGAAAATGATGTTATGACGTGTAAAGCATGCTTAATGTTGTTGTGATTATTATCCTGTCATGGTTATGAGAAATTGTTAAATGAACATGTGTTAGCTTTTTGAGGCGTGCTATTGAATGACATGATAAGCTTGTTCAAACATGATAATGTATGACATGATAAGCCTTTTGAGGCATGTGATAGGATGATGACCTGTAAAGGTCAATAGTATGTAAATTGTTTAAGACTCTGAGCTAACTATTAGCCAGGCCGCTAGCTATTAAAGTGACTGCCGGAGCTCGGCCAAGCCCGTATCACTTGCTTTTGTATAAGAATGACACCGAGTCTGATGGACTTCAGGCTCGGGTCGCACACCTAAGTAAAATGGTAAATGTTTGCATTAACATGAATGGGAAAATGTTGCATGTGGTTAGGGGTTAAGACCATAACCCGCCATGAAAAAGCCTGGCCCGTAGACTTGATTAGTCTGGCTACGACCTAAGAGCAAATGTGTGAATTAACCTAATCTGTGCAACGGTGAGCTCACACCAAAGCTAGAACCATATAAGCAATGATTCCAGATTTGGTCCGGGATCGCAAATTGTAAATTTCATACTACATTCCCGTGCATCATTCATAAAAGCATGATATCATCTCATGAGCACGGTATATGGTATTTGAATATATTTGCTGTGTTGTGATGTGATGATATAATCTCTCGTGGATAGATTATGATCGGTAGCTAACGGTTTTAAACCGAATCTTTTTAGGTAATGTCGACCATAGGAACGCTTCACGGATGTCAGCTGCAAGAAGTGGACAGCCGAGGTAGTGTTAACCCAAGGGTTGGTTGAACTACTTTTGAAACTAATCGCTTGCAAGCGAGTCTTTTGTTGGTTGTGTGCAACTGTGTACACATGTTGATTTCAGGCTGTGTTTTAAGACACATGTTCAGGTGTCATGTTTTGAAGTGTCGTTTTGGGATATACATACTAACTGCATGCACGGTTGTTATGTAAATGTTTTCTAAATGACATGTTGAATGTTTTCATTATTTCTTTGTGTTTCTTGTTGCAAGGTCCTATTTGTGAAGTTGTTGTCAGGCTAGTTGATGGGACCCACTGTGTGGTCCTTAGCCTAGTGACGTCTTGGGTTACTTAAAACTCGGGTCGTTACAGATTGGTTTCAGAGCTTAGGTTGACAACAAGGGCACATGTGACTTGAGATGAGACATGATAGTTCAACCTATCTACAACCCAGTGCCGGTTGGTTTTGAAAGGACATTTAAGTTTTCAAAGGATTTTGGAAATTACTAACATATGGTTTTAATGGATTTAAAATCATATGCATAGTCGGGATTGTGGGTAAAGACACTGTCTTCCACTCCTCAGCGTGACTCCTTGTAAGTGTACTTCTCTCTCTCTAACTTGTTAAGATTATAGTATTCTGATAGATATCACTATTGTTATAAGTAGTGGATATACATGAAGAGAGAACGATCTTGGATGTTCCGGTTTGTTTAAACCGTGATAAAGGCAACCGTAAGCGTTTTCATTAAGAGACAAGGAAGTTGCTGCTTCATTACGAGTATATCAATGGGAGCACAATGTGCAAGTGGGCCAGTGGAAGTACGGCAAGCTAGAAGGTAGTGAACTTCATTACGAGTAAGTGGTCATGGTCAAGTACCTCTACCCATCGAGCTACATGAGATGAGAAGATGCAAGAATATAGCTGTAGAAATGGCTATTGCTACAATAGAAACGCAAGGGCAAGCACGAGTTGTTGTACCCCAAACACTATAAGTTCCATATGAGGAACAAGAAGGTAGTGAACTTCATTAGAGAAGTGGCTAAGGCCATAAAAAGAAGAGATGTGTTAGTGATTACAAGAGCTTATGTAATGCAAGTTGATTGGCGGTTGAACCACATAAACATGCCTTTTGGGGACATTGGAGGTCTAGAAATATATAAGATGAAAGTTGAAGCAACCTTCATGTAGAACATTGGTGCATGTTGGTGGATGAGAAATGGTGCAATCATTGTGGATTACAAGACTTTCAAGAGTCGGATTTGGACTAACTTCTTAAAATCTTTTCTGGAAGCAACATTTGGAGGTTCTCCTATGATGGAGATGAATTTCACAAGGAGTATAAATCGTTGGATGAGAGTGCACCACTTTATGATCAATTGATAAGATTGTTTATGATAGGATGAAACGACCTCTTAATTGGTGTTGTCACCTAAGATATGACGTTATTGGAGTATTAGGAGAGGATAATAAAGCTTGAAGCAAGACAAGGTTTTAGGAAAGAGGTGGGTTCCTAAACTAGTGGAGGAAAGAGGCAGAAGTCTACTCCAAGTTTCTTGAACCTGCGAGTACGAGACGTGTGAGTCAAGAAACAAGACCTTTTCCACAACCATGATCATAAGAGAAATTGGAGGGAAGAACATGTTTCAATTGTGGAGACCTAAATCATTACAACAAGGATTGATCAAAAAGTCCAACTACATGTTTCAGATGTAGTTAACCTAGAGATATGATAAAGTTTGTGAGTATGGGATAACGTTATCTCAGGGATCTTGTCCTAATTTGAGAGGACGAAGAAGCCAAAGTTTATGTGGAAGGTAGGTCAAGTAGAGTGGCCCACCGATATCCTTATCACCGGATTGGATAATAATGACGTGATTCTAGGCATCGATTGGATGATCAAGTATATGGCTAAGAGAAATGCAGAAATGCTAACAGTAACGGTGTTAGCCAAAGATGATACTTGTCATGTGTTCAAATGAGGTGAGCTACAAGAACCTCTAGGGATGATCTTTGCGACGAAAGCAAGTAAACTGATGAGGAAAGGATATGAAGCATATACATGTTTTGCTTTGGAGAAAGGAGAAAATATTCAATTAAGAGACATTTTAATGGCACGCGAGTTTAAGGATTTTTTTCACGATGAAATACTTGGATTGCCACCTACAAGACAAGTTGATTTTGGAATCAATCTAGAACTTGGAAATAGACCATTTTTAAAGCTCCATACACGATGGTACCTGTGGAAATGCTTGAGTTAAAGAAGCAGTTGGAAGAATTGGTAGATAAAGAATTATTCGGCCAAGTGTATCACCTTGGGGAGCACCAATGTTGTTTGTAAGAAAAAAAGGATGGTACATTGGGGATATGTATCGACTATAAGGAATTAAGAACAAGTATCCACTTCCAGGAATTGAGATTTGTTAGATCAGTTGCAAGGAGCAAAGGTGTTCTCCATCATAGACCTACAGTCAAGCTATCACCAGTTGAAGATTCAAGAAGATGATATCCATAAGAAAACATTGAAGACTCGGTTTGTTGTGGTCTTTATCGATGACATATTGGCTTATTCACGAAGTAGTGAAGAGCATATAACATTTAAAAGAAATTTTCCAAGTATTGATGAAAGAGAAGCTTTATGCCAAGTTGTTCAAGTATGACTTCTGGATGAATGGAGTAACATTCTTAGGAAACGTGATCACTGCAGATGGAATCAGAGTTGACTTATCCAAGATTGAAAATATGCTAGCATGGGAACCACCCAAAAACGTAAAGAATATACGTAGTTCCTAGGATTAGCGGGATACTACAAACTTTTTGTAAAGGGGTTTTCCATCATAGCAAGACTTATGACCAACCTACTTCAGAAGAAGGCAAAGTTTGTATGAACTAACAAGTGTCAAGCAAGCCTTGAAGAGTTAAAAAAGAGATTGACTACTGCACCTGTGTTAGGTCAGCCGAATGGAGCACTAGAGTTCATTGTTTACAGTGATGCGTCTAAAATGGACTTGGGATGCATTGTAATGCAGAATGACAGAGTCATATCATATGCATCTAGAAAATTGAGGTAATATGAGCAAAACTACCTAGTACATATGTTAGAGTTAGCAACGGTACTTCGTTCACTAAAAATTTGGTGGCACTGCTTGCTTGGAACAACATGCATGATTATGACACATCATAAGAGTTGGAAGTACATATTCACTTAGGAAAAGTTGAATATGAGACAAAGAAAATGGTTAGACATAATAAAGGATTATAATTTGAATATATTATATCATCTTGACAAGGCTAAAGGTGTGGCCATGCTCTGAGCAGGAAGTCGGTTCAAGAAGAAGGTGATTGCTCGTTTGACTGCATAATTTGAGATATAAAAAGATATGATTTATAGTGGTAGAGAAATATGGGTTTAGAAAGGCCAAGGCTAATTGTGTACCGTGGAGATCGTGACTAGTTGGATGGAAGAGATCCAACATAAACAACTAAGTTCCTTGATTTGACCAAGGTGAGGTCAATGATCACGAATGATGAAAGTTGAGATTTATTATCAACGATGCAATACGATTGGATATCAAGGAAGAATATGTGTGCCTCAAGATGATGAGATTAAAAAAAATATTCTTGCTGATGTTCATACAACACCATAGTCGAATAAGATGTATCAGGATATTAGACCATACTTCTGGTGGAAGGATATGAAGATGGATAATTATAGGGTTGTGACACGTGGTCAAACATGTCAACAAGTTAAGATTGAACATCAAAGAACAAGAGAAGAAATTCCGTCACTTGAAATACCATAATGGAAATGGGAACATATCATTATGAATTTCGTAACCAGTCTACATAGTAGCAAGGGTTATGGCACCATATCGGTGGTGGTTGATCGATTCACAAATACTACAAGGTTCATTGTTATCAACGAAACTTGGGCTGTGAACAAGTTAGCAGTGGAATTCGTGAATCAGATAGTCAGATTACATGGAGTTCCTAAGACCATAGTTTCACACAGCGATGGATGATTTACTTCCCGATTCTGGAGTCAGGTACAGACATTAATGGAAACCAAGTTGAGTTTTACAACAGAGTTTCATCCACATTCGGATGGTAAGTCAAAAAGGATTATTCAAACCTTGAAAGACTTTTTGGGGTCTTGTGTACTTGATTTGGGGCTAGTATGGCCACATCATTTACCATGAGCCGATTTCATTTACAACAAAATTTGGCATGCATCCATTGGGATAGAGGCAAGAATCAATACCTAACTTTTCCACTAACTAATCTGCTTAGATGGTTATATGTTGATGTCATTTATGTGTGCGTGAATTGATTTGTGTTTGCTAACATAGGAAGTGATAGACTTCCCTAGTGTGAGCGTGGTGTCCCCGCTAACGTGATAATAATCTATGCTTGCACGAAATGCAAAGATAGGTTAATTATGTGATTGACGGATTCAGTCTTCTGATGAGCTGTGTACTAAAGTTTCGGGATGAAACTTTTTCTTAAGGGGTGTGTGATGTAAAAGCTAGGATTTTCGAATCCTAATAAAGGATGATTAAGGGTGATTAAGTTAATTATCGATAACAATTGACTCATAACTCGCGAATTGTGTGTGGATGACGAGTATGAATTCCACTATTATGCTTTTTGCATAAATTTGGACGTATGGGGGAAATTTTACTTTTTCCTCCGGGGAATAATTTTTACCCTCTCGTATTATTTGGAGCATTTGGGAGTTTCAATTAATAAAACTGCAGTTGAGAGAAATGATCAGGATATCGGATATGTTCTAGATATCAAAATAACATGGAAAGGCAGAATGGCCAAAAGAGTCGCTATTTTCTTTCTTAGCGGCTAAGAAAGATGGCTTAGGAATACGCGTTTTCAGAGTAAGTTGCGGAATAATTATCCACACAATATATCAGATTTATTATTTTAATTTCGAGAAGTTTGGAGAAGGGGCTCAAACCACCTTCAGATCGGTAAAAGGATAATTATCGACTTTGTTAAAAGGATAATTATCGTCTTCCCTATAAATAGCGGAAATTCTTTTATTAATTCATTTCCTATCACGTTTCCTCGTACAAGCTCTGATTTCTCTCAACCTTCAAACTCAAATCTACTCTCCGTTTCTAATCCGATTTCAAATCCATTTGAGTTTTCGGATTCCTCTCTTCATCCTCTTCATATCAGTATCGAGTTTGTATTTTTCCGAGCACATAAAGGGCTGGTCGAGCATATTAGTTGTTTGTCTGGTGGCGCCGTCCAAGTTCCGGTGGATTTGAAGGTGTCCGAGCGTAGCCAGCGTCGTTGTGATTCCGAGTCTTCTTTCGTATCGTCAATCGGGTTAGTAATGAATAAGTTACGAATTTATTCGTTTTCCGTATTGCGATTTGGCCTAAATTGACCATAGGCTTGTCAAAATGGATAATTGGAAATTTTATTATGCTTGTTACATTATTCTTGTGATTATGGAATGTTTGGTTGATGAGATCTCATGATAGTTGGGTTGAGAAATTGCCTACGGGCAAAACGTTATTCCGATGAAATTTAATTATTTAATTAAAGATTAACTAATTAAATGAGGAATCTAGAAAACGCTATAAGCTAATTAAATTCAAAGGAATAAATTTAAATGATGTTTGAAGCAAGCAGTTAATACGAGGAATGTGATATTCTCGACAGGTGGTGATGAAGACGGTGGACTAACTATAACGTAGTTGCTCAGTAAGTGTATTCAGGTAAGTTTTCGGACTTACTTAGCTTCGATCTGCAGAAACCCGTGCCTGAGAGATTTATATCTCACTGCGTTGATATGTGTTGTTGTTTTGAAATGTCTTGTTGTGATGAAATGTAAATGTTGATATGCATTGCGATGAGTTATGTGTGAAGCATGCTTGATGTGTTTTATGATGAAAATGATGTTATGACGTGTAAAGCATGCTTAATGTTGTGGTTATTATTATCTTGTCATTGTTATGAGAAATTATTTAATGAACATGTGTTAGCCTTTTGAGGCATGCCATTGAATGACATGATAAGCTTGTTGAAACATGATAATGTATGACATGATAAGCCTTTTGAGGCATGTGATATGATGATGACCTGTAAAGGTCAATAATATGTAAATTGTTTAAGACTCTTAGCTAACCATTAGCCAGGTCGCTAGCTATTGCAGTGAATGCCGGAGCTTAGCCAAGCCCGGATCACTTGCATTTGTATAAGAATGACACCGACTCTGATGGACTTCAGGCTCGGTTCGCACACCAAAGTAAAATGGTAAATGTTTGCATTAACATGAATGGGAAAATGTTGCAAGTGGTTAGGGGTTAAGACCATAACCCGCCACGAGAAAGCCTGGCCCGTAGACTTGATCAGTCTGGCTACGACCTAAGAGCAAATGTCTGAATTAACCTAATCTGTGCAATGGTGAGCTCACACCAAAGCCAGAACCATATAAGCAATGATTGCGGATTTGGTCCGGGATCGCAAATTGTAAATTTCATACTGCATTCACATGCATCATTCATAAAAGCATCATATCATCTCATGAGCACGGTATATGGTATTTGAATATATTTGTTGTGTTGTGATGTGATGATATAATCTCTCGTGGATAGATTATGATCGGTAGCTAACGGTTTTAAATTGAATCTTTTTAGTTAATGACGATTATAGGAACGCTTCAGGGATGTCAGCTGCAGGAATGTGACAGCCGAGGCAGTGTTAACCCAAGGGTTGGTTGAACTACTTTTGAAACTAATCGCTTGCAAGCGAGTCATTTGTTGGTTATGTGCAACTGTGTACACATGTTGATTTCAGGCTGAAGTTTTAACACACCTGTTCAGGTGTCATGTTTTGAAGTGTCTTTTTGGGATATACATACTAACTGCATTCACGGTTGTTATGTAAATGTTTTCTAAATGACAGGTTGAATGTTTCCATTATTTCTTCGTGCTTCTTATTGCAAGGTTCTATTTGTGAAGTTGTTGTCAGGCTAACTGATGGGACCCATTACGTTGTCCTTAGCCTAGTGACGTCTTGGGTTACTTAAAACTCGGGTCGTTACAGTTTCCCAATAGTCTCGATCTTAGCTCGATCGACCTCTATGCCTCGGTTGTAAACGAGGTGTCCTAGAACAATTCCTTCGCTAACCATGAAGTGACACTTCTCCCAATTCAAAACGAGATTAGTGTTTTCACAGCTTTGTAACACTAGAGAAAGGTTAGCCAAACAGTTATCAAAAGAGGAACCATATACCAAAAACGCATCCTCCGATAAGCGAATCTCCCCCATGGACAAGTGAAAATGGCAAGTGCGTTATACAATCCGAATGGCATCCTCCGATAAGCGAATCTCCCCCATGGACAAGTGAAAGTGGTCTTCTCTTGATCATCTGGATGGATAGGAATCTGAAAGAAGCCACTATAACCATCTAAATAGCAAAAATGGGAGTGTTGTGCTAACCGTTAAAGCATTTGATCAATGAATGGAAGAGAGAATTGGTCTTTTCTTGTAGCCAAATTCAATTTCCTATAGTCAATGCACATCGTCCAGTCCATAAGTGTCCTTGTGGGACTCGTTGTTCTTGTTGGTTAGAATGGTCATCCCACCCTTCTTGGGAACTACATGTACCGGTCGAGACATCTAGGGTTAGCCCGAGGTGGTGAACCGAGGTGATCTTCAGTTGACACCATCTCGCTTGCTTCACAAACTGTCTCGGTCGTGGACCGAGGTGATGGACCAAGGTAATCTTCAAAGAAGGTAACCTTGCTTGCTCCAGGAACCGTCTCGGTCGAGGTATCGGGATGGTGACCGATACCTAATGTGCTTTTCGCCTCCTGGATTAGTTTTTCAAATCCAGCTCTTGGATCCGCTTCCAATGCTTCCAAGCTTCGTATGTCTGCATCACATAAAACATCTACACTTTCCTCCATCATACCAAAACTCAAAACTTTCTCAAGAGGGTATTTAATTAAGATAGAGCTAACCAATTCTCGAGAATCTTCTTCATCATAGATGTTGAAGATGTAATCCTCTAGAGGTTGTCCTTTCATGGTGGCTAAGAGTGCAAACTCCACATGATCTTCCCCAATATTAAATGACAACTTGGTGTTCTTGCAATCAACGTTGCATCCCGAAGTTGCAAGATATGGTCTTCCAAGAATGATTGGAATAGGATAATCTGCAAGAATGTCCAAGACAACAAAGTCTATAGGTATGTATAAATTACCTAGCTTGACGGGAACGTCCTCTAGGATTCCAACGGGACGAGTAATAGAACGATCTGCCATATATAAAGTCATCTTCATGGGTTTGGGCTCTCCAAGACCGATCTTCTCACAAAGTGCTAGAGGAATTATGCTCACACTAGCTCCTAGATCACAAAGTGCATCATAAGTCACATCCCCAACTTCGATGGGAATGCAAAACGAACCGGGATCCCTTAACTTTGGTGGCATGTTTTCTTTCATGATTTGAATGAGCAAGATCTAGGGTTTATCCGTACTTCTCCAAAGTCTTCCAACTTTTTTTTCCTTGACAATATCTCTTTCAGAAACTTCCTATAGGCGGGCATACCTAAGATAGCATCAATGAAAGGGATGTTAATATGTAGCTTATTCATAAGGTCAAGAAACTTACCAAAGTGTTTGTCTAGATGCGCCCGTGCCCTACACTGAGAGAAAGGGAGTAGAGGCTTGTAAGGAGGTGGTGGAACATAAACATCTGACTTCTCTTTCATTTTCTGGGGCTCCATCTCGGTTGGCCCCTCGACTGAAGTATTCACCATTTGATTGCCGACCGAGGTACTAGATCTGTTGTCTTCAATCCACTTCGTGTGGTGATTGCCATGACCTACCCCTTTGGGTTGTTCTCCGTTCTTCTTGGGAGTTTACCCGGATCTCTTGGTGCTTCATTAGCCTTTTTGAAAACTTCATGTTCAAGGGCTTTTTGTGCCTTCGAAAATGTGTTCATAGAACTTTCCATAGCGTTGAGCTTGGTCATGATTGCTTCTAACACAACATCCGTCTTCTTCTTAGGCTGGTGGGATGAGCATGATGACGTCTCTTGACTCTTCAATGGAATAGAAGAAGAAGATGGTGGAGTTAGAGCATTTTCAGCATGAGAATAAGTGTAACACCCCAAATCCACAGGACTTGGAATGCTACATTGGGCTAGGATCTCACAATGGATCCTGACCCTAGACTAACAACAAGTTCACTGGATCTTACAACAAGGCAGAAGTAGAGGAAAACCGAATACATAAAAGCTGTATGATACATCAAAAGTGTTTACAAGCACAAAGCCGAGTACAAAACATCAAACATAAACATCTCATACAAAAGATCCCAACCCACATATCCTAATGTACAGAAGTCCTCGGCTGGTCAGACCATTTGGCTCACTCTGCAGTCTTCCTAACCTGCAGATCATCTACAACACGGTATACACCGTTAGCTACAACAATAGATAAGCATGAAGGTAATAGCACAAACACACATCAACGCTCACCAAGGCTAGCAGGGGTCAAGACAAGGCTCACCAAGGCTCAGCAAGACTCCTAAGCTCCAAAGACTAAGGCTCTTACAATAAGGGTTACCGGAATTTTGCTGATTTGATCTCGAATTGTAGTTGAAATTTCTGTTGTTGTTGTAATTGTTATTCCTTGGCCCTTGATAGTTTCCTCTTCCCAATTATCCAACATTTTGCTCCTTAGATGCTACCTTAGTTTGAGCTAATAAAAGATCCTTCAAAGCTTTGACTTCATTGTTGAGCGTAGTAAGTTGAGCAACGCTCGAATTAGTGAGATTCAGATCCGGAAATCCAACTCGTTTTGCTCCATCTTCAACACTTCGATGAGAGTACTTCTGCATATGTAAAGCCTGCTTCTCAACAAACTCTCAAGCTTCATCAACGGGTGTATCCATAAAAGTGCCAGCAAAAAGTGATTGGAGTATGAATTGAGTTTCCTCATCCAAACCCTTGAAGTAGATCTCCAACAACTCAATCTTTGGAATCCCATGGTGAGGGCAATCGAATAAAAGGTCCCGGAACCTTTCCCATGACTTGAACAAACTTTCTCTATCCTTCATGACAAAAGTATTAAAGTTACCCCTCAGCTCCGCAGTTTTTGATGGGGGAAAGAATTTAGTGAGAAACTACGTAGTCATCTCTTCCCATGTGTTAACTCTTCCAGCTGAAAGAGATTGATACCAAGCAAGCGCCTTGTCTTTCAAAGGCAAGTAGAATGGTCTTATCTTGTAGTTGTTTTCTCCACTCTTGATGGTCTCAAAGTCTCCATAAGAATCTCATAGTTTTGCAAGTGTTGATGTGCAGATTCTCTTTCCATGCCTCGAAATTGACATTATCGAATCAATGTGAGGACGTGAGGTCGAAGCTCGTAGTCATGCTCAGCTGGATCACCTAGATTAACTCCGGGACGCCGCACTTGTTGATTCGGGTCCATCCTTTGACCTAGTGTTTGCGGTTCTCCAGCGAACAAGTTACCTTGTCAACCCTTCTTAGAAACTGAGGTGGTGATGGAGGTATCTCGACCGGTGCAGGTAGGTCAGGATTCTACCTTGGTCCGATCACTAGGTTGGGTCGAGGTAGAATGTGAGCCTGCATTTCGGCCATGATGGCTCGGATTTCTTCCGTTCTTGCATGAGCCTCCTCTATTTCTCTTTGTAAAGCTTCATTACTTACCCGAAGTTATTCTAATGCGTCCTTCAATTCAACTTCAAGATCTCGATTATCTTGTGCTGCCATCTTGGCTTCTTTCAATCTTTTCTTGTATGTCTTTTCTGTTTCAAGATCGTAAGGAACGATTTCTTTCCCAGCACGAGTTCTTCGCATAAACCTAATGAAAGATCCTTCGAAATCACTCAAGTAATGCAATCAATAGCAACAAGGGCAACAACCCTAAAAGGCAACCAAATACCGGACTTGGTCTTGACCAAGTCCCGGAAACGGCGCCAAAAACTTGTTCGCTCTCAGACGTGTGTGTAATAGTGAACGAAATAACTTCAAATTTAAAACCTAAAGTAAAAGCCTGAAACAATATGTGAACCCGCAGTGTACGGATCAATTGTAATAACGACAAATACTCCAAGGTCGAACACAGAAACTATGGTGAAATCAAGCACGGTAATAATCATGTTGGCAATCAAGAGCAAAACAATAAAGAAAAGAAAACAAATGATGATGTATCAATCAGATAAGGGAATGCAGATTCTAGAGGTCAAAGCATCCAGTTGTGGTTTCGACTCAAGATTTCTAAGGATAACGTGGACAAGCTGAGGTCCGCAAGGGAATGTGTTTCTAAGGTGCGAACAGATCACCGGGTAAGTCTCACCACTCACTATCCCAAACCAAAGATCCTTCACCGGGTAAGTCACAAGGAACTAAGGAAAGGAACTATTATCTCAAACCTACACACCACCTAAGGGGATAGAACTAACCTTTACCGGGTAAGTCTCAGGCTAACTCACAAAGGTAGGATGAAGGCACACTTAGACCTTAATAAAGGATAAACCATTATTAACTAACTCTCATCATTATCGGTAGACAAGCAAAGGAATTACCGGGTAAGTCTCATCCTACGCTTGCATATGGACCAGGAAAGGTGCAACAAGGATAGGATTTGACAAACTAAAACCTAAATTCAGGTTTGGATCGGATCTAGTAACCCCTCGCTCATTTCATATCAATCTTGGTCGAGATGTTCTATGAACCGACCGAGGTGAGGTTCAGTTTGGTTTCGGCTCGAGGTTTCAAGGTCCACTAAGGTAAAGGCTCATTCTTTCATCGTCTTTCCCAAAAGTTTCAGGCAATCACCTTAGAATTGCAAGAGAATTTAGCCAATAATCATCATGATAATAACAAGCAAATACGTATGAAAAGAAGCAATAATCAAACAAGAAAACATGAACACAAAGGTCTCAATAATCACTTAATCAAACAAACAATCAATCCAAACAATCACCAACTATGTTCCTCAATAACAAATCAAAAGACAACAAACAAGGTTCCCTAAGAAAACCTTACAACTTCCTTCAAAAGCCTTCAACTTTCACTTCAAAGCTATCTTCCTTCAACTTTCTTCTTCCTTGGAATATCTTTAATCTCCCAAAATAATTAGCTAACCAGACATACTTCCATCCAGAAAATATCTCCAAACTTATAGAAAAAGCACTTGCCAAAAATAAAAGATCTCATGGGCAATGTGCCATGCGTTTCGATCCAGGCCCAGCAGGTCATCTCGGTCGAGGTGATCTTGTAGTCAACCGAGATGATCTTCAGTTACGTACAAATCTCCCAAAACTGGTACAATATCGAATTTGTATCCAACTTTCATGGTTCCTATGCCTTCCTCGTAGCTCCTCAATGCTCCATAATGTAGCTCCAATGACTCCTTAGAACCCTTGGCTCCATTTCGCTCCAAAACGTGCCATTTTCCCTACAATTACAACATAACTAGGTGTAGACCTTGATTCTTGCGAAGGTAAACAAAACGACATAATCATCAAGAATATACCGCCATGCATGTAAATTTATGAAGATAAATCGTCCAAACCAATCCCAAAATATAGGCTATAATGCATACTATCACTAGGTTCGGAGATGCTCATACATCAACCCTACCTTCTTTAAAAAGGTTTCGACCACGATTCTGATCTTTCTTGACGGGTCTTCATTAGGGGAGATATTCATTAATTTATAACACCTGTAGAATTATAAAAGAATGCAACATAAGAGGTGTGCATATTTTTAAGAGGAATAAAGTGTAAGAGAAAGATATTACTCTAGATGAAAACATTACACCCAGGGTTATAAAAGTCCTTTAGAACATTGTATGTCAACTTTGTACAGCAAGTAATATCATTCTATGGTACTTTTATGTACCATTTGTGCATTACCCAAAGACACTTAGTTATAGCAAAAGCACTATATAACGCACATACGAAGTTTAGGAAAATCTTTAGAATACATCTTAAGATAAGTAAGCACATATATCATTAAGGATATCATATCCAATAATCCTCCAAATGGTATGAAAGGCATAATCATGAAGCCTTAATAACAAGAATAATCATGTAAATAGAAAAAGACAAGACATATTAAGGAACAAGGAATATTAATGAATTACAAGACCGTTGTTCTTTACAGGTGATGGTCTATAATATTTAGCACATTCTTCTTCGTAATTAAGTGAGTTTTCATGCTCAATCAAATCATGAGTTGCAACATTATCCTCAATAAAATCATCTTGTAATACAAGAGGTAAATGATGATCAACATGATTATCGAGGATGAAATCAATTCAGTAGAAGTAGGATCAAGATTGTCATCTAGCATCCTAGAATCGGTATCTCTATCGATGTGATCAATAGGATCCGGAAATTCAGTTATACAACCAATATATTCAGCATGTATGCCGAGGGATGTACTATGATCATTATTATCAAAACTATTAAGAGAATGTCCTATAGAAAGTTTGTGAACATGATTAATCGGCTCAACATTTATAGTAATAGGCATGATAAATTCACATACTTTTAAACATATGTCATGAGAATGGTTTGCTTGGAGGAAAACACATTCATAATTTTAAACTTCAAAAAGTTAGTATATGCAACAAGAAGTTTAATATCAGCAATGTGCTCATTAACGGGGGAAATTAGATAATCATAGACAACAAGTTAAACATGCTCCCTAAAAGGTACTCTAAAGTCGATAAAAAGCATTATATGATCACAAGATGTTTTGATAATCTTTTCAGCAATTAAATCATTATGTATAATGTTCGCTCCAAACGGTGTGTGCAAGCTTTAAATTTATAACCCTAGACTTAAGCTTAAAACAAGGATGCGAACCCGCAGTGTACGGGTCAATCGTAGTAAAAGCAAGAAAATTCCAGGGGTCGATCACAGGGACTCGGTGAAACAAAGTCAATACGGTGTGCTATGTCGATTCTAACCACAAGAGCAATTAACACAATCAAAGATGAATAAGAAGTCAATAAAGCAAACATGCAATTCTAGGGATTAAAGCATCTAGTTGTGGTTCCAACTCAAGATCTATAGATAAGCGGACAAAGCTGAGATTTTTGCGTGGGGAAGGTGTTTCTAAAGTGGAGTAGATCACCGGGTAAGTCTCACTACACACTAATCCTAAACCGTAACTCCTATTACCGGGTAAGTCTCAAGGAATCAAGATAAAGAATTATAACCTCAAACTAACATACTATCTAAAGGAATAGAATCAACCTTTACCGGGTAAGTCTCAGGCTAACTCACAAAGATGGGATGGAAGCACACTCAAACCCCAATAAAGGATAAACCTTTATTACCTATACTTATGATCGTTAATACACAAACTAAGGAATCACCGGGTAAGTCTCATCCTAAGCTTGCATTGAACCAGGAAGGTGTAATAAGAATAGGATTTAGCAAACTCTAACACTTAACTCTCAGTTTTAGGTCGAATAAGTCACCTCGGACAGAAGAATTCCACCCCGGCCGAGATGTTCATCAACCGAACGAGATGCTTAGGGTTAAGGTTAAAGACTCGAACTTTCAGGATCCTACTAGAATCTAAGATTATTCTATCATTGTTTTTCCCACAACCTTCAGCCAATCACCCTAGAATCACACAAAGAAATTAGCCACTCATCATCATTATGAAAGTATTAAAATATATGGGAAGAAGGTGAATATTTGAACAAAGAAGAATTTAATGAGAAGACTTCAATAACTGAATCAAATATCACAACAAAGCGTTCCTTGGATAACAATCCAAAAAGACAAGACAACAATTGAGGGAATTGAAGACAATCTTACAAAACCCTTCAATAAAGCTATAAAAGCTATGGACTTCAATCTTCCTTCAACCTTCAAAAAGGTTCTTCAAATCTTCCAACTTGGAGAAGGCTTTTGCTGCTGATTCTTGCGGGATCTAAGCATCCTCGGATTTGTGGAAAATCCGACCCTTTTTATAGGAAAATAAACCCTCCAAAGATAATAAATCTTAGAAAGATATTTTCCCATAAAAATAGGTAAAATATATGATTCTGCATATCTCCTTCCTTCCAGGAGCCAAGCCCAAAAATATAAGATCACTTTCCAAGTTTAAAAGATCTCCTCCAAGAATAAAATATTCTCGCCGCGTCCTAGGTGTTCGCCTCGGTCGAGTCGGCGTCTCTGGATCACCTCGGTCGAGGTAAATCTGTGGTCAACCGAGGTGACTCACAACTGAATGTGAAATCTCTCAAAACTGGTCCAAAGTAAATCTTTAATCCATGGCTATGCTTCCTAGAAGTAGCTCCAAATGACTCATGACTCCTTTTGCTCCTTTTTGATGCAAAACGTATCATATTACCTGCAATTACAACGAAACTAGGTGTAGACCTCGATTCTCGCAAAGGTAGATGAAATGATAGTAAAATCACATAATGTACATACAAACATGCAGATTATGAAAGATAAAACGTCCAAACAAACCCTAAAATATAGACTATAATTCACGCTATCAAAATACCCCATACTTAGCCCTTGCTTGTCCCCAAGCAAGTTCCGCATAAAGAAGACAAGATAGAATGGATTATAAGTCAAGAAAATCAATGAAAAAGTTTTTCAAAAACATTTTATGGTATGCAACTATCATAGATCACTCTAAGAGAGTACTTCCTGGAAATTAAAAACTCAATATGCTCAAAACATTTTATAAATATAGAAAAGTTGTTCATCTTTGCATAAAATCATAGAATGCATAATAAATCATAATTATCAAAATTAATCATGTATAATCCAGTTTAAACCGCTAAGTCAATCAACAAGCTCAAGGTCTCAAGGGCTTCCCAAAAGAAAAGGTCAAGAAACGTGTAGGGTAGGGATGTATGTAAGGTAATGTGGTGCTAGAATCCGGGAAAAGGATGAACTTCACTTTCACTTTGACTTTCAACATCTTCCACCAATAAGCTTTGCTTATCTCACACTTTTTCTTTTTTTTACTTTACTTTTTTTGGGATGCATGGACAGAGGTGCACAATAACCGAAGCCTAGGAAATCTGCAATCATCAATTTCTCGAGATGCATCAAACCCTTGATGCACATACCATGACCCGTTAGGAATATCGCTCAATCCGACTTTGGCAAGACACAAAAACCCGGCTATGTGAATGGTGCCGAGTTACTCATCTTCATAATCGACTTCCCCAAACCTATTATTGCTTTCTAACACTTCCACTTCCAGCCCACTTCTCAATTTTAACTTGCTTTCACCACTTCGCTTGCTTCCAAATTCCTGGATAGGTAAAGGGAGGCAAAATGTATATGAGGGGCTAAGCATGATCAAGAAGAAGAAGAGAGAAGAGAATGAATTGCCTTAGTCTTTCCAAGAAGAAAGTGAGAGAACTTAACCTGCGGTGTCAACCTTCAAATTCAACATAATTTGGATAAAAACAAAGTATTAAACATGCCATTAATTTCAAACAAAGCATTTAGCAACTTAAACATATTATAAAACCTTTCAAACACATAAAGAATTTAAAACCAGTCAGTAAACAGGATCTTCACTGAGGTCATATCCAGATAAGTAACAAAAATTCGTTTTCGAAAACTCTCAGTTAACACACCTCGGTCGAGGTGTTCTTGGTTCAACCGAGGTGAAACGCCTCGTTTGGCCAATACTGACTCGGTCGAGGTCGAAAAAAAAATTTTTTCAATGCCAAATTTTTTCAGTTTCGACGTTTTTCTCAATCAAATAACCTGTAGGTATGCATGCAATATCAGATAATCATATAAAAGTAATGAAGCATAAATACAAAAATATCCGATAAATAAAATACATCAAAGGTGTCAAATACATCACGTAGTCACGTAGTCAAATAACAAACACCCCATACTTGAGACACACTGTCCTAGTGGGTATAATAAAAGTCTAAACAAGAGAGAACTCACCGGATAAAAGCTGAATTGCATAAAAATATGATAATAAAATCCTGCAGCTCCTCAGTAGTCTCGATCCGGTGGTGGTGGTGGTATGTAGGGATACTGAGTAGGATCGTAAGGATGGCCCATGATCCGCTCGAACTGCAGCTGAGCCATGATGTGCTGATGATGCTGCCGCTCCTGCATCTCGCGGATATCCAGCGAAAGTGCAGCATATGAGTCGATAACCTGATCCGTCAGGTCATCAATCCGTCGGTGAGCAGCTCTATCCCTCACTCCCCGCCTCCTGCGTCTAGCAGGTCTGACTGGAGAAGTCTCAGCTGGCGCCGGCTCAGTGTCCTCCTCGTCATCTAGATCTATAATATGTGGCGCGCTCGTCCCAGCTGTATCTGTCCCTGTGTCCATCGGGACGCCACCTCCTCTCTCATCTACTGTGTCATCATCGTCGTCCTCATCCTCAGCCTCCTCCTCCTCCTCAGCTGCAGCAGGGGCAACTGCTCCCTCTCTGTAATCCTCCATAAGTGGACCCCAAGCGGTCTGCCAAAAATGTGGATCAAAGACAGAGAACTGTACAGACCATTTGATGCCCTGAGGTGCAGTAAGCTCCCATGGCCTAGCGACGTAAGGTGTAGTCAAACCACGGGGAACTAGAATCCTCCGTGTGATCATCTCCTGAAGTCCGAGCGGCTTGGCAGCCGCCACCATAGTACACCTACTCAGATCCATATCCTGATAAGTAGCGATATGGGTCACTATCCCTCCACAGCATATATCTCCCTTCCCTTTGGCCTTGATTCTGTGCAGATCCTTTGCCAGCATCAATCCAAAGTCAGGGTATCCACCTGTGACCATGCAGTATAAAGCGAAGAGCTCCCCCTGTCGGACCTTCTGGGGCGTCTCAATACGCGCCAGAAGTGTCTCGCTGAAGATCCGGTGGGCCAAACGAAAAGCAAGATGGAAGATAAGCTTCTCCCTGGAATCACCAGGGCGCCACCTATCTGCATGCTCTGTAATGTGGGTGATCTGACCCCAGAACTCTCTAGCTACAGCTCGGGTCGGGAAATCTACAGCGGTGGGGGTAGGGAAGCCAAAGATGTCTCTCCAATGGTCTAGAGGTACTAAGTAGTTCCGGTTCATCAACCGGTACTTCACCGCCCTCTCTGTGGGGAGGTAAGTGAAGGAGCTGACAAACTCGAGGGTCGGCTCTAAGTAAGCTGGGGCTCGGATCTCAGTAAACTGATCCAGCCCGACGGTGGTGATCATCCTCCTAAGATCTCCATCAACGTGGAGACAGTCAAAGGCAAAAATGTCCAGGAATCTAGGTGCGATCACTGGACGGCTAGCAATGCGCTCGTAATCTACAAGGTGTCTCTCGTGGATCACTGGTATAGAAGGTCGGGATGAGGAAGAAGAAGGGGAAGGAGAGGATCTATCTCTAAGGGCTAACAATCTGTCAGAACTCATCTTCAAACAACACTGTCAGACTACCTCGGTCGGCTGACAAACTCCAAGAATCACCTCGACCGAGGTGCAGATCGACTGGACCGAGGCGAAGACAGTCGCGATTCCACTCTCAGAAATTCAGTTCTTTTCCCCCTAAAATCACTACAGATGCTTCCTAAGGGGTACTTAAGCTTTTCCTCAACAGATTCAAGGGCAACCAAAGCCCAAATTGCAGTAAACGAGCGAGTTTAGGGTTTCAGTCGTTTTTACCTCGTTCCGGCCGATGCACTCATTTTTCTTGCAGATTCGTTGTTGCAATCGACTCCTCTACTCTTCAATCTCGATTTGGAAGCAGAAAACGTCGAAAACGAGCAAGATTTGAGATGAGCGAGGTGCGTCTGTTCGCCGCGGTCGAGGAGGATAAAAAAGGTGAAAAGTAAATTTTTTCCTTTTTATACTGTCACTGGATCTGCTGTCACCTCGGTCGAGATGGTCTCGACTGGACCGAGGTGGTACGGACCGAGGCGGTTCTGCAGAAACCCTAGTCGCCTCGGTTGCTCAAGAATCAACTCGGTCGAGGTGCTCTGACAGTAACCGAGTTGTTTCTGTCTTCTTAGAATCTCGAACTTCTGTCCTTCCAGTTGTGCTTCTCCTTAGATATTCCCTGTTGTCTGTCCAGAACGCCAAAAACAAAGCAAAGCAAAGCAAAAACAAAAACTATCTAAGCTAGACTAGAAAACGGGAAAAGAGAGCATTACCTTGGGTTGCCTCCCAAGAAGCGCTTGATTTAAGGTCGCTAGCTGGACCATGATGCGTCTCAAACGAGGTATATCGTTGCAACCTCCTCAACCGGCGTTTCCGGTTGGTACTTCTTAAGTCTATGACCGTTGACCTTGAAGCTTCCGCTAGTTTCTCCCCATATCTCAACTGCACCATGAGGGAAAACATGTTTCACAATGTAAGGTCCGGTCCATCTAGATTTCAACTTACCTGGAAAAAGACGGAGGCGGGAGTTGAAGAGTAGAACTAAGTCTCCTTCGTTAAGCTCCTTTGGAATGATACGCTTGTCATGCCATCTCTTCGTCCTTTCCTTGTAGATTTTGGCATTCTCATAGGCGTTCAACCGCAGCTCTTCCAGCTCGTTAAGTTCCAATAGTCGCTTCTCACCAGCCTCCTTGATGTCAAAGTTCAACCATTTGATAGCCCAATACGCCTTGTGCTCCAATTCAACGGGCAAATGGCAAGACTTCCCATATACCAAATTATAAGGGGTGGTACCTATGGGAGTCTTGAATGCGGTCCTGTACGCCCAAAGAGCATCGTCCAATTTCATAGACCAATCCTTCCTCGTTCTAGAGACGGTCTTCTCCAAAATTGCCTTGATTTCTCTATTCGAGATCTCGACCTGTCCACTAGTTTGAGGGTGATAAGCGGTTGATACCTTGTGGGTTACCCCATACTTCGATAGAAGTGCTTTAAACTTCCGGTTGATGAAATGCGTTCCTCCATCGCTAATGATGATGCGTGGAGTTCCAAATCGTGGAAAGATAGTTCTATTCAAGAACTTCACAACCACCTTGGCGTCGTTAGTGGGAGAAGCGATGGCTTCAACCCATCTAGAGACGTAATCAACTGCAAGGAGAATGTAGAGGTTTCCTCCGGAGGATGGGAAAGGTCCCATGAAGTCAATCCCCCATACATCAAAGATTTCCACTTCTTGGATGTTATTAAGTGGCATCTCGTTCCTCCTTGATAAGTTCCCTGTTCTTTGACATGCATCACAAGAGACAACAAAAGATTGCACGTCCTGAAATAATGTAGGCCAAAAGAAACCGGAACGCAATATCTTAGCGCATGTTTTATCGGTGCTAGCATGCCCTCCACAAGGAAGTGAATGACAATGCCTTATGACGCTATTAACTTCATCTTCCGGAATGCATCTTCGAAGCATCCCATCCGGTCCGCGCTTGAATAGCAGCGGCTCATCCCAGTAATAATGTCGTACTTCCTTGAAGAATCTTTTCTTTTGAGAGTACATCAATCCGGGTGGTGTTTCCTGGCAAACA
This sequence comes from Fagopyrum homotropicum, assembly GCA_033239125.1. Lineage (NCBI taxonomy): Eukaryota > Viridiplantae > Streptophyta > Magnoliopsida > Caryophyllales > Polygonaceae > Fagopyrum > Fagopyrum homotropicum. The sequence continues at coordinate 68,414,276 of BSWB01000003.1, forward strand.
AGATAATTCACAATATCAGCATACCAAGGACCTTTATTATCAGAAAGTTGGTGGATGGAATGATCCACCAACAATGGATGAATATCAGAGGAGGGAGTAAGAAGTCTGCTATTCTTGGAAATCTCAGTTTGAATCATTCCGCCATCGACCTCGGTCGAGGCGTTTAGGCGTTGACCGATGTGTTCTTCAGTCGCCTCGCTCTGTCCAGAAAGTGCCTCGGTCGAGGTACTGCTACTGGGTCCGAGGCTGGAGATCTTCGTCTCCTGGATCAGCTTCTCAGTTTTAGCTCCTGGATCTTCTTCCAGTGCTTTTAAGCTCCGTATATCTGCATCACAAGAAGCATCTATACCTTCCTCCATTAAACTAAAGCTAATAACTCTTTCGAGTGGATCGTTAATAAGGATAGAGCTCACCAATTCTCTTGATTCTTCTTCATCGTAGATGTTGAAGATATCATCAGTTAGTTGCTCCCCTTTCATGGCTGCAAGTAGTGCGAACTCCACCTCATCGCCACCAACGTTGAATTTCAACTTGGCGTTCTTGCAATCAACGTTGCAACCCGAAGTTGCTAGAAATGGCCTCCCGAGAATAATAGGAACAGGATAATCTGCGAGAATGTCAAGTACGACAAAATCTATGGGTAGATAGAAGTTACCTAACTTGACTGGAACGTCTTCCAAGATGCCCACGGGATGGGTAATGGAGCGATCCGCCATGTAAAGTCGAATCTTGACCGGCTTGGGCTCTCCAAGACCGATCTTCGTGCATAGCTCCAGCGGGATGATGCTCACGCTGGCTCCTAGATCACAAAGGGCTTCACAAGTTACATCCCCAACTTGAATGGGAATGCAAAATGAGCCGGGATCTCTCAACTTAGGCGGCATCTTTTCCTTCATGATCTTTATAAGCTCCGAAGATTTAGATGTCATCCTAACTTCACCAACATCCTCCAGCTTCCTTTTCCTTGATAGAATTTCCTTTAAGAACTTCCCATAGGCGGGCATACCTAAAATAGCATCAAGGAAAGGAATATTAATATGTAGCTTATTCATCAAGTCAAGAAACTTACCAAAGTGCTTGTCTAGATGTGCTCTGGCTCTGGACTGAGGGAATGGAAGTGGTGGCTTATATGTAGGGGGTGGAACATAAGTTTCTGTCGTTCCTCCTGCTTTCTGTTGCTCCGCCTCGGTTGGCATCTCGGTCGAGGTGTTCTTCGACTGGATCTGGACCGAGGTGGTCTGCGTCGAGCGAGGTACTGGATCTGCAGTTTTGAGTCCACTCCTCGTCGTTATGGCAATGCACTGGCCCTTAGGGTTAGTTTCCGTCTTCGCTGGAAGCTTCCCTGGATCTCTTGGTGCTTCATTCGCCCTATTAGCAAGTTGTTGTTCGAAGGACTTTTGGGCCCTCGAAAACGAAGTCATAGAATTCTCCATAGCGCTAAGCTTGATCAAGATTGCCTCCAGAACTGCGTCTTTCTTTTCTGGCTGAGACGAACTTGATCCTTGCCCTTGGCTTTTCAATGGAGTAGAGGAAGAAGAAGAAGGGGGAGAGAGGAAAGGGTTAGAGGAATCATTAGAATTGGAGTTTGAATGATTGTTACCGTGATTTTGGTTATTCGCCCTCCAGTTGTTGCTATTGGATCCTCTATTGTTGTTGTTGTAGTTGTTGTTTCGGGAACCGTTGTTGTTGTTGTTACGGTACCCGTTATTGTTGTTGCTCCTTTGCCCTTGCTCTTCCTTCTTAGTTTGAGCCATCAAGAGCTCCTTCAATTGCTTCACGTCGTTCTTCAATGACGTGAGTTGATTGTTGTTGGGTTGAGTCTCCTGAAAGTTGACTCTTTTAACTCCACCTTCGGCTCCTTGGTGGGTATACTTCTCCATGTGCAAGGCTTGCTTCTCAATGAAGTCCCAAGCCTCATCAATCGCCATGTCCATGAAGGTACCGGCGGAGAGTAGTTGGAGATTGAACTGGGTGCTTCCGTCCAGCCCTTTGAAGTAGATCTCCAACAACTCGATCTTTGGAATCCCGTGATGTGGGCAATCCAAAAGGATATCCTTGAACCGCTCCCAAGATTTGGACAAGCTCTCCTTATCCTTCATGATGAAAGCATTGATCTTCCCTCTCATTTCAGCGGTCTTTGAGGGGGGAAAGAATTTGGTCAAGAATTCCGTGGTCATCTCCTCCCATGTACTGATTTTTCCTGGAGGAAGAGATTGATACCAAGTAAGAGCTCTATCTTTTAAAGAAAAGTAAAAAGGTCTTAGCTTGTAGTTGTTATTCTCAATTCTGGGAGGTCGCAAGGTCTCCATCAAGATCTCGTAGTTTTGAAGATGTTGATGCGGCGACTCTTTCTCTAGCCCTCCGAATTGGCATTGGCGAATCATGGCTAGAACTTGCGGTCGAAGTTCGTAGTCGTGATCTGCTGGATCTCCTAGGTTCACTCCTGGACGCCTCAGTTGTTGATTAGGGTCCATCCTTTGACCTAGGGTTTGTGGAATTCCTGCAAGAAGAACATCTCGGACTAGCATCCGAGGTGGAAGTACCTCGGCCGGGGCGTTGGGTACTGGAATCTGCCTCGGTCGAGGATCAACTACTGGATCCTCCCTCGGTCGAAGTAGAATCTGATCCCGAATGACAGCAATCTCAGCTTCGATTGCTGCAGTCCTGGTGCGATTCTCCTCTTTCTCTTGCATGAGTTCTTCCTTGCTGAGGCACAGCAGCTCCTGCGTCTCTCTTAATTGGGCCGCAAGATCGCGATCGTCTTGTTGGGCCATCTTCGCTTCTCTTAAGCGTCGCTTGTAAGTCTTTTCTGGTTCGGGAACGTAAGGAACGATTTCCTTCCCAGTGCGGGTTCTTCGCATATACCTAAGAAAGAACCTGCAAAAGTCACTCAAGTAGAGTGGTTAGACAAAACGGGGCAAATGCCCCAAGAGCAAACCGTACCGGCTCGGTCTAGACCAAGTCCCCGGCAACGGCGCCAAAAACTTGTTCGCTCCAAACGGTGTGTGCAAGCTTTAAATTTATAACCCTAGACTTAAGCTTAAAACAAGGATGCGAACCCGCAGTGTACGGGTCAATCGTAGTAAAAGCAAGAAAATTCCAGGGGTCGATCACAGGGACTCGGTGAAACAAAGTCAATACGGTGTGCTATGTCGATTCTAACCACAAGAGCAATTAACACAATCAAAGATGAATAAGAAGTCAATAAAGCAAACATGTAATTCTAGGGATTAAAGCATCTAGTTGTGGTTCCAACTCAAGATCTATAGATAAGCGGACAAAGCTGAGATTTTTGCGTGGGGAAGGTGTTTCTAAAGTGGAGTAGATCACCGGGTAAGTCTCACTACACACTAATCCTAAACCGTAACTCCTATTACCGGGTAAGTCTCAAGGAATCAAGATAAAGAATTATAACCTCAAACTAACATACCATCTAAAGGAATAGAATCAACCTTTACCGGGTAAGTCTCAGGCTAACTCACAAAGATGGGATGGAAGCACACTCAAACCCCAATAAAGGATAAACCTTTATTACCTATACTTATGATCGTTAATACACAAACTAAGGAATCACCGGGTAAGTCTCATCCTAAGCTTGCATTGAACCAGGAAGGTGTAATAAGAATAGGATTTAGCAAACTCTAACACTTAACTCTCAGTTTTAGGTCGAATAAGTCACCTCGGACAGAAGAATTCCACCCCGGCCGAGATGTTCATCAACCGAACGAGATGCTTAGGGTTAAGGTTAAAGACTCGAACTTTCAGGATCCTACTGGAATCTAAGATTATTCTATCATTGTTTTTCCCACAACCTTCAGCCAATTACCCTAGAATCACACAAAGAAATTAGCCACTCATCATCATTATGAAAGTATTAAAATATATGGGAAGAAGGTGAATATTTGAACAAAGAAGAATTTAATGAGAAGACTTCAATAACTGAATCAAATATCACAACAAAGCGTTCCTTGGATAACAATCCAAAAAGACAAGACAACAATTGAGGGAATTGAAGACAATCTTACAAAACCCTTCAATAAAGCTATAAAAGCTATGGACTTCAATCTTCCTTCAACCTTCAAAAAGGTTCTTCAAATCTTCCAACTTGGAGAAGGCTTTTGCTGCTGATTCTTGCGGGATCTAAGCATCCTCGGATTTGTGGAAAATCCGACCCTTTTTATAGGAAAATAAACCCTCCAAAGATAATAAATCTTAGAAAGATATTTTCCCATAAAAATAGGTAAAATATATGATTCTGCATATCTCCTTCCTTCCAGGAGCCAAGCCCAAAAATATAAGATCACTTTCCAAGTTTAAAAGATCTCCTTCAAGAATAATATATTCTCGCCGCGTCCTAGGTGTTCGCCTCGGTCGAGTCGGCGTCTCTGGATCACCTCGGTCGAGGTAAATCTGTGGTCAACCGAGGTGACTCACAACTGAATGTGAAATCTCTCAAAACTGGTCCAAAGTAAATCTTTAATCCATGGCTATGCTTCCTGGAAGTAGCTCCAAATGACTCATGACTCCTTTTGCTCCTTTTTGATGCAAAACGTATCATATTACCTGCAATTACAACGAAACTAGGTGTAGACCTCGATTCTCGCAAAGGTAGATGAAATGATAGTAAAATCACATAATGTACATACAAACATGCAGATTATGAAAGATAAAACGTCCAAACAAACCCTAAAATATAGACTATAATTCATGCTATCATATAATATGCTAATCATTCAATTTGGCCTTTAATACATGCGATTCATTTCCAACTAGATCTTTATCATAAAAAACAGGTTCATTTGGTTTAAAGATAGAATGTGTCGAATCACTCCCTTTTAGGGTTGCGGTAACCGTAGAAACTACGGTGTTGTAGGTGATGAAGATGAACTACAAGTAGAAGTTGTAGGGGGTGAAAAGAGGTTGCGGTTCTGGACTAGGATAAACACCATTCCTTTCCTTTGCTTTTCCTACTTGTCAATCCGGGTTTGCCATTCATCTTGTTCTTTCTTTTTGGACAACCACAATCTATTCAAGGCTCATGAGCGCAAGGGTCAGTTTCTTTCCATGGAATTTAATCACGTACATGTTAATTTTTCCCTTATGGGTAACATCTCTATCGTGTTGCCATGGGCACCCGAGTATCATGTAGCATATTTGCATTGGGGCGACCTCCAATAGGGTGGTGTTAGTGTATTTTCCTTTTTTGAAGAAAGCCTTAACTTGTTTGTTAATATACACTTCTCCACTCTCATGCATCTAAGACAATTTACACGTGCAAAGGCTAAGGCATTGAAGGACAATCCAACAACACCTTCACCGTCATCGGATTCAGTTATGGATGGAGCGATCACAAGGTTAAGGGCAAACGCGATTTAAGATGAAGTTACGGACATACTCATGACATGTACGCTCAAGGATACTCTGCTCACTCTCAAGAGCTCCTTGATGACGTTACTGACTATTATAGAATAGGCAAGCCACGTGCAAGAAGATGCACTAAGCAAAGAAGAAAGATAAGAGCAAGGAAGAGTCTCAAAGAAGAAAATCGACCAATTTTCATGTAAGAAAATTCGACCGATTTTCATGTAAGAAAATTCGACCGATTTTCATGTAAGAAAATTCGACAGATTTCATTTACCGATTTCCTTCACTGAAATGAGTTTGGCAAACATCCGGCCATGATCTTCTATATTTTGGCAATTATATCTTGTTATGATTCCTTAAAGCTCTCACACTATCTTAAGGGATTATTAGATTTTATGTTTTGTAGATTTTATAGTTTATATATTTTAAACATATATTTGCAAGATTATCTTTAAGTATATTTTCCTAGTTTTAGTAGGATTAATCTCCCTTATAAATAGCCTTAGTGGGGGAGATTGTTCAGTAGATTAGATTTGATATATTTCCCTAGCTTAGTGAGACATACAACTTCGTTTACGGAGTTTATATTTTATTCATTATTATTCAATCAAAAAGAGAGCTTTGGTTGGATCATTGTAAAGTCCTTGCTAGATTGTGCTTGTCTGTGTTAATCTTATTTAAGGTTGGTGCTCCTGGTCAATACTAATCCCTCCTTGTGTTTGTCTTAATTTGAAGACTTGTGTAAGGTTAAAAAAATGCGGGTTAAGGTAATCTTCTCGTTTAAGAGTTTTGACACATCATTGGTCAAGGTTCTTTTGCGGAACTATCTTAGTTCAGATCTTCCTATATCTATTTCATTTATCATGTCATAATCATCTTCTTATCTTTCCATATCATTCACTAATCCGTATTTTGAGTTTGTCAAAAAATCGACATGTTCTTGAGGAAAATCGGCCAATTTTCTCTATAGAACAACCCGATTTTTATCCCAATTAAGGACTTTCTACCTAGATCGGGAACTACGGCTTAAACCCGCATCCAAGTGGTACCAAAGATAAGCGATTGAAGTCCGAACGTTCATAAAAAGGTTTGATTTTTATTTGAGTCTTCTTTAAGTCATATAAAGTCGAGTCTTTTCTTGTTCGCCATCTTTATGAGATTATTTGAGTTAACTTGCGTTGATTTGTGTATTGTGGAAGAAAGAAACACTATCAACCAAACACAAGCCAGCTGTTGACCTTGAAACCTTGTTCGCTCCAAGAGGTGTGTGCAAGCTTTAATATTTATAACCCAAGTGTAACATCCGGAATTTTTATTCCGGATTACTAGCGAGTTATCGACCTTCCCGCGTTAGCGGCTCAGTTTTCCCGTAGGCACGGGATGTTGAGTAACGGGATTTTATTCATAATTCCTTCCTGACCTTTCGTTTTCCCTTTATGATTTTCAACCCCTCGGGTTTTGTTGTGAGGGGATATGTGGGCAGCTAACCTTTGGGTCCCCCACCTCTTATGTGGAGCCACTTTTTCTCTCTCTCCACACTTCGTCTCTGTCTCTCTCTCATGTTGGTTCACTCCCACCTCTCCCTTATGCTTCCATCTTCACTTCTCTTGGATCCCTTCTATGTGAGCTGTAGTGTAGGAGATCTGGATCCAGACTTGCTAAGCTTCATCCTTTCCTTTTCCTCTTCTCCTTTCCTATGGTTTTTGCTTCTTCTTTTCTCTTCTTCTCCATGGCTATGGTGGAAGCTCTAGAATAGGGTTCTTGTTGAATCCTTTGCATGTGTGTGTTCTTGGCTCGATTAGGTCGTGAGGGAGATCCTATATACCGTGGATGAGGTTTTGGAGAATCCCCAGCAAGATAAGAAGGCCATTGAAGCTCAAGATCCATACTTAGAAGCACTAAAATTTTTTAAATTTTCTGATTATTTTGGAATTTTTGAAATATATATGTACAATGCAAAAACTAATGAAACATGTGACCAAATGAAACTATCCTAGAGGCAATCATGCAAATGATCATGAAAACCTCACCCCATACTTAGAAACAACCCCATACTTAGAAACACATTGTCCCCAATGTGCAAATCAAGTAAAGAAGAGTGAAAGAGAGTCATCACAATGTAAAAAAAAATGGTGTTGCTTTGGTATTTTGGTTCACTCATGTGGAGTGATGGTAGATGATCAATCAAAGGTGGTAAAGAGCTCTTGATGTTCATTATGGCGTCGGGACCCGCGCTAAGAACCGCTTGCCGTCAAAGTCTCACGTCCGCTCCACCCACGTTTGATGCGGGATCATCATCATCATCATCATCCTCATGCCTTCCAAGGCTTTCATGCTACTTAGACTCTAGCACACAAACACAAGAAACACAAACACACCAAAACAAAGACAAAAGGAAAAACAAAAACAAAAACATAAACGAAAAGGGAAAGATATGTACCAATGGGTTGGCTCCCATTAAGTGCTTCTTTAAGTTCATTAGCTTGACCAAATTCGGGAGTGTTTCACTCAAGGTGAAGTGGGGAAAGACCTTCTTAACCACATAAGGACCCGACCATCTTGACTTTAGCTTTCCGGGGAAGAGCCGCAACCTTGAATTGAAGAGAAGCACTAAGTCACCTTCACTCAACTCTATTGGGATGAGACGTTTGTCATGCCAACGCTTGGTCCTTTCCTTGTAAATCCGGGAATTTTCATAAGCATCCAACCGGATCTCCTCAAGAGCTTTAATGTCTAGCAATCTCTTCTCGCCGGCTTCCTTGAGGTCAAAATTCAGCCACTTTATGGCCCAATACGCCCTATGCTCCATCTCCACCGGAAGGTGGCAAGACTTGCCATAAACTAGCTTGTAGGGAGTGGTGCCAATCGTTGTCTTGTCCTAGTTAACCTAGAGATGTGATAAAGTTTGTGAGACTATGGGATAACGTTATCTCAGGGATCTTGTCCTAATTTGAGAGGACGAAGAAGCCAAAGTTTATGTGGAAGGTTGATCAAGTAGAGTGGCCCACCGATATCCTTATCACCTGATTGGATAATGATGACGTGATTCTAGGCATCGATTGGATGATCAAGTATATGGCTAAGAGAAATGCGGAAATGCTAACAGTAACGATGTTAGCCAAAGATGATACTTGTCATGTGTTCAAATGAGGTGAGCTACAAGAACCTCTAGGGATGATCTTTGCGACGAAAGCAAGTAAACTGATGAGGAAAGGATATGAAGCATATACATGTTATGCTTTGGAGAAAGGAGAAAATATTCAATTAAGAGACATTCTAATGGCACGTGAGTTTAAGGATGTTTTTCACGATGAAATACTTGGATTTCCACCTACAAGACAAGTTAACTTTGGAATTAATCTAGAACTTGGAAATAGACCATTTTTAAAGCTCCGTACACGATGGTACCTGTGGAAATGCTTGAGTCAAAGAAGCAGTTGGAAGAATTGGTAGATAAAGGAATTATTCGGCCAAGTGTATCACCTTGGGGAGCACCAATGTTGTTTGTAAGAAAAAAAGGATGGTACATTGGGGATATGTATCGACTATAAAGAATTAAGAACAAGTATCCACTTCTAGGAATTGAGATTTGTTAGATCAGTTGCAAGGAGCAAAGGTGTTCTCTATCATAGACCTACGGTCAAGCTATCACCAGTTGAAGATTCAAGAAGATGATATCCATAAGAAAACATTGAAGACTCGGTTTTTGTGGTCTTTATCGATGACATATTGGCTTATTCACGAAGTAGTGAAGAGCATATAACATTTAAAAGAAATTCTCCAAGTATTGACGAAAGAGAAGCTTTATGCCAAGTTGTTCAAGTGTGACTTCTGGATGAATGGAGTAACATTCTTAGGAAACGTGATCACTGCAGATGGATTCAGATTTGACTTATCCAAGATTGAAAATATGCTAGCATGGGAACCACCCAAAAACGTAAAGGATATACGTAGTTCCTAGGATTAGCGGGATACTACAAACTTTTTGTAAAGGGGTTTTCCATCATAGCAAGACTTATGACCAACCTACTTCAGAAGAAGGCAAAGTTTGTATGAACTAACAAGTGTCAAGCAAGCCTTGAAGAGTTAAAAAGAGATTGACTACTGCACCAGTGTTAGGTCAGCCGAATGGAGCACTAGAGTTCATTGTTTACAGTGATGCGTCTAAAATGGACTTGGGATGCATTGTAATGCAGAATGACAGAGTCATATCATATTCATCTAGACAATTGAGGTAATATGAGCAAAACTACCTAGTACATATGTTAGAGTTAGCAACGGTACTTCGTTCACTAAAAATTTGGTGGCACTGCTTGCTTGGAACAACATGCATGATTATGACACATCATAAGAGTTGGAAGTACATATTCACTTAGGAAAAGTTGAATATGAGACAAAGAAGATGGTTAGACATATTAAAGGATTATAATTTGAATATATTATATCATCTTGACAAGGCTAAAGGTGTGGCCATGCTCTGAGGAGGAAGTCGGTTCAAGAAGAAGGTGATTGCTCGTTTGACTGCATAATTTGAGAAATAAAAAGATATTATTTATAGTGGTAGAGAAATATGGGTTTAGAAAGGCCAAGGCTATTTGCGTACCGTGGAGATCGTGACTAGTTGGATGGAAGAGATCCAACATAAACAACTAAGTTCCTTGATTTGACCAAGGTGAGGTCAATGATCACGAATGATGAAAGTTGAGATTTATTATCAACGATGCAATACGATTGGATATCAAGGAAGAATATGTGTGCCTCAAGATGATGAGATTAAAAAAAATATTCTTGCTGATGTTCATACAACACCATAGTCGAATAAGATGTATCAGGAAATTAGACCATACTTCTGGTGGAAGGATATGAAGATGGATAGTTATAGGGTTGTGACACGTGGTCAAACATGTCAACAAGTTAAGATTGAACATCAAACAACAAGGGGAGAAATTCCGTCACTTGAAATACCATAATGGAATTGGGAACATATCATTATGAATTTCGTAACCAGTCTACATAGTAGCAAGGGTTATGGCACCATATCGGTGGTGGTTGAGCGATTCGCAAATACTACAAGGTTCATTGTTATCAACGAAACTTGGGCTGTGAACAAGTTAGCAGTGGAATTCGTGAATCAGATAGTCAGATTACATGGAGTTCCTAAGACCATAGTTTCACACAGCGATGGACGATTTACTTCCCGATTCTGGAGTCAGGTACAGACATTAATGGAAACCAAGTTGAGTTTTACAATAGAGTTTCATCCATATTCGGATGGTCAGTCAAAAAGGATTATTCAAACCTTGAAAGACTTTTTGGGGTCTTGTGTACTTGATTTGGGGTTGTATGGCCACATCATTTACCATGAGCCGATTTCATTTACTACAAAATTTGGCATGCATCCATTGGGACAGAGGCAAGAATTAGTACCTAACTTTTCCACTAACTAATCTGCTTATATGGTTATATGTTGATGTGATTTATGTGTGTGTGAATTGATTTGTGTTTGCTAACATAGGAAGTGATAGACTTCCCTAGTGTGAGCGTGATGTCTCCTCTAACGTGATAATAATCTATGCTTGCACGAAATGCAAAGATAGGTTAATTATGTGATTGACGGATTCAGTCTTCTGATGAGCTGTGTACTAAAGTTTCGGGATGAAACTTTTTCTTAAGGGGTGTGTGATGTAAAAGCTAGGATTTTCGAATCCTAATAAAGGATGATTAAGGGTGATTAATTTAATTATCGATAACAATTGACTCATAACTCGCGAATTGTGTGTAGATGACGAGTATGAATTCCACTATTATGCTTTTGGCATAAATTTGGACGTATGGGGAAAATTTTACTTTTTCCTCCGGGGGAATAATTTTTACCCTCTCGTATTATTTGGAGCATTTGGGAGTTTCAATTAATAAAACTGCAGTTGAGAGAAATGATCAGGATATCGGATATGTTCTAGATATCAAAATAACATGGAAAGGCAGAATGGCCAAAAGAGTCGCTATTTCCTTTCTTAGCGGCTAAGAAAGATGGCTTAGGAATACGCGTTTTCAGAGTAAGTTGCGGAATAATTATCCACACAATATATCAGATTTATTATTTCAATTTCGAGAAGTTTGGAGAAGGGGCTCAAACCGCCTTCAAATTGATAAAAGGATAATTATCGACTTTGTTAAAAGGATAATTATCGACTTTGTTAAAAGGATAATTATCGTCTTCGCTATAAATAGCGGAAATTCTTTTATTAATTCATTTCCTATCACGTTTCCTCGTACAAGCTCTGATTTCTCTCAACCTTCAAACTCAAATCTACTCTTCGTTTCTAATCCGATTTCAAATCCGATTTCAAATCCGTTTGAGTTTTCGGATTCCTCTCTTCATCCTCTTCATATCGGTATCGAGTTTGTGTTTTTTTGAGCACATAAAGTGCTGGTCGAGCATATTAGTTGTTTGTTTGGTGGCGCCGTCCAAGTTCCGGTGGATTTGAAGGTGTCCGAGCGTAGCCAGCGTCGTTGTGATTCCGAGTCTTCTTTCGTATCGTCAATCGGGTTAGTAACGAATATGTTACGAATTTATTCGTTTTCCGTATTGCGATTTGGCCTAAATTGACCGTAGGCTTGTCAAAATGGATAATTGGAAATTTCATTATGCTTGTTACATTATTCTGGTGATTATGGAATATTTGGTTGATGAGATCTCATGATAGTTGGGTTGAGAAACTGCCTACGGGCAAAACGTTATTCTGATGAAATTTAATTACTTAATTAAAGATTAACTAATTAAATGAGGAATCTAGAAAACGCTATAAGCTAATTAAATTCAAAGAAATGAATTTCATTGATGTTTGAAGCAAGGAGTTAATACGAGAAATGTGATATTCTCGACAGGTGGTGTTGAAGACGGTAGACTAACTATAACATAGTTGCTCAGTAAGCGTATTCAGGTAAGCTTTCGGACTTACTTAACTTCGATCTGCAGAAACCCTTGCCTGAGAGATATATATCTCACTGCGTTGATGTGTGTTGTTGTTTTGAAATGTCTTGTTGTGATGAAATGTAAATGTTGATATGCATTGCGATGTGTTATGTGTGAAGCATGCTTGATGTGTTTTATGATGAAAATGATGTTATGACGTGTAAAGCATGCTGAATGTTGTTGTGATTATTATCCTGTCATGGTTATGAGAAATTGTTAAATGAACATGTGTTAGCCTTTTGAGGCATGCCATTGAATGACATGATAAGCTTGTTGAAACATGATAATGTATGACATGATAAGCCTTTTGAGGCATGTGATATGATGATGACTTGTAAAGGTCAATAATATGTAAATTGTTTAAGACTCTGAGCTAACCATTAGCCAGGTCGCTAGCTATTGCAGTGAATGCCGGAGCTCGGCCAAGCCCGGATCACTTGCATTTGTATAAGAATGACATCGAGTCTGATGGACTTCAGGCTCGGGTCGCACACCAAAGTAAAATGGTAAATGTTTGCATTAACATGAATGGGGAAATGTTGCAAGTGGTTAGGGGTTAAGACCATAACCCGCCACGAGAAAGCCTGGCCCGTAGACTTGATCAGTCTGGCTACGACCTAAGAGCAAATGTCTGAATTAACCTAATCTGTGCAATAGTGAGCTCACACCAAAGCCAGAACCATATAAGCAATGATTCCGGATTTGGTCCGGGATCGCAAATTGTAAATTTCATATTGCATTCACATGCATCATTCATAAAAGCATCATATCATCTCATGAGCACGGTATATGGTATTTGAATATATTTGTTGTGTTGTGATGTGATGATATAATCTCTCGTGGATAGATTATGATCGGTAGCTAACGGTTTTAAACCGAATCTTTTTAGTTAGTGACGATTATAGGAACGCTTCAGGGATGTCAGCTGCAGGAAGTGGACAGCCGAGGCAGTGTTAACCCAAGGGTTAGTTGAACTACTTTTGAAACTAATCGCTTGCAAGCGAGTCTTTTGTTGGTTGTGTGCAACTGTGCATACATGTTGATTTCAGGCTGAAGTTTTAACACACCTGTTCAGGTGTCATGTTTTGAAGTGTCGTTTTGGGATATACATACTAACTGCATGCACGGTTGTTATGTAAATGTTTTCTAAATGACAGGTTGAATGTTTCCATTATTTCTTCGTGCTTCTTATTGCAAGGTCCTATTTGTGAAGTTGTTGTCAGGCTAACTGATGGGACCCATTGCGTGGTCCTTAGCCTAGTGACGTCTTGGGTTACTTAAAACTCGGGTCGTTACAGTTTTCCAATAGTCTCGATCTTTGCTAGATCGATCTCTATGCCTCGGTTGTAAACGAGGTGTCCTAGAACAATTCCTTCGCTAACCATGAAGTGACACTTCTCCCAATTCAAAACGAGATTAGTGTTTTCACAGCTTTGTAACACTAGAGAAAGGTTAGCCAAACAGTTATCAAAAGAGGAACCATATACCAAAAACGCATCCTCCGATAAGCGAATCTCCCCCATGGACAAGTGAAAGTGGCGAGTGCGTTATACAATGCGAATGGCATCCTTCGATAAGCGAATCTCCCCCATGGACAAGTGAAAGTGGTCTTCTCTTGATCATCTGGATGGATAGGAATCTGAAAGAAGCAACTATAACCATCTAAATAGCAAAAATGGGAGTGTTGTGCTAACCGTTAAAGCATTTGACCAATGAATGGAAGAGAGAATTGGTCTTTTCTTGTAGCCAAATTCAATTTCCTATAGTCTATGCACATCCTCCAGCCCATAATTGTCCTTGTGGGACTCGTTGTTCTTGTTGGTTACAACGGTCATCCCACCCTTCTTGGGAACTACATGTACCGGTCGAGACATCTAGGGTTAGCCCGAGGTGGTGAACCGAGGTGATCTTCAGTTGACACCATCTCGCTTGCTTCACAAATTGTCTCGGTCGTGGACCGAGGTGATGGACCAAGGTAATCTTCAAAGAAGGTAACCTCGCTTGCTCCAGGAACCGTCTCGGTCGAGGTACCGGGATGGTGACCGATACCTAATGTGCTTTTCGTCTCCTGGATGAGTTTTTCAAATCCAGCTCTTGGATCCGCTTCCAATGCTTCCAAGCTTCGTATGTCTGCATCACATAAAACATCTACACTTTCCTCCATCATACCAAAACTCAAAACATTCTCAAGAGGGTATTTAATTAAGATAAAGCTAACCAATCCTCGAGAATCTTCTTCATCATAGATGTTGAAGATGTAATCCTCTAGAGGTTGTCCTTTCATCGTGGCTAAGAGTGCAAACTCCACATGATCTTCCCCAATATTAAATGACAACTTGGTGTTCTTGCAATCAACGTTGCATCCCAAAGTTGCAAGATATGGTCTTCCAAGAATGATTGGAATAGGATAATCTGCAAGAATGTCCAAGACAACAAAGTCTATATGTATGTAGAAATTACCTAGCTTGACGGGAACGTCCTCTAGGATTCCAACGGGACGAGTAATAGAACGATCTGCCATATATAAAGTCATCTTCATGGGTTTGGGCACTCCAAGACCGATCTTCTCACAAAGTGCTAGAGGAATTATGCTCACACTAGCTCCTAGATCACAAAGTGCATCATAAGTCACATCCCCAACTTCGATGGGAATGCAAAACGAACCGGGATCTCTTAACTTTGGTGACATGTTTTCTTTCATGATTTGAATGAGCAAGATCTAGGGTTTATCCGTACTTCTCCAAAGTCTTCCAACTTTCTTTTCCTTGAGAATATCTCTTTCAGAAACTTCCTATAGGCGGGCATACCTAAGATATCATCAATGAAAGGGATGTTAATATGTAGCTTATTCATAAGATGAAGAAACTTACCAAAGTGTTTGTCTAGATGCGCCCGTGCCCTAGACTGAGGGAAAGGGAGTAGAGGCTTGTAAGGAGGTGGTGGAACATAAACATCTGACTTGTCTTTCATTTTCTGGGGCTCCATCTCGGTTGGCCCCTCGACCGAAGTGTTCTTCGTTTGATTGCCGACCGAGGTACTAGATCTGTTGTCTTCAATCCACTTCGTGTGGTGATTGCCATGACCTACCCCTTTGGGTTGTTCTCCGTTCTTCTTAGGAGTTTACCCGGATCTCTTGGTGCTTCATTAGCCTTGTTGAAAACTTCATGTTCAAGGGCTTTTTGTGCCGTCAAAAATGTGTTCATAGAACTTTTCATAGCGTTGAGCTTGGCCATGATTGCTTCTAACACAACATCCGTCTTCTTCTTAGGCTGCTGGGATGAGCTTGATGACGTCTCTTGACTCTTCAATGCAATAGAAGAAGAAGATGGTGGAGTTAGAGCACTTTCAGCATGAGAATAAGTGTAACACCCCAAATCCACAGGACTTGGAATGCTACATTGGGCTAGGATCTCACAATGGATCCTAACCCTAGACTAACAACAAGTTCACTGGATCTTACAACAAGGCAGAAGTAGAGGAAAACCGAATACATAAAAGCTGTATGATACATCAAAAGTGTTTACAAACACAAAGTCGAGTACAAAACATCAAACATAAACATCTGATACAAAAGATCCCAACCCATACATCCTAATGTACAGAAGTCCTCGGCTGGTCAGACCATTTGGCTCACTCTGCAGTCTTCCTAACCTGCAGATCATCTACAACACGGTATACACCGTTAGCTACAACAATAGATAACCATGAAGGTAATAGCACAAACACACATCAACGCTCACCAAGGCTAGCAGGGGTCAAAGAGAAGTAAAAAGGTCTTAGCTTGTAGTTGTTTTCTCCACTCTTCATGGTCTCAAAGTCTCCTTAAGAATCTCATAGTTTTGCAAGTGTTGATGTGCAGATTCTCTTTCCATGCCTCGAAATTGACATTATCGAATCATTGTGAGGACTTGAGGTCGAAGCTCGTAGTCATGCTCAACTGGATCACCTAGATTAACTCCGGGACGCCGCACTTGTTGATTCGGGTCCATCCTTTGACCTAGTGTTTGCGGTTCTCCAGCGAACAAGTTACCTCGGTCAACCCTTCTTGGAAACCAAGGTGGTGGTGGAGGTATCTCGACCGGTGCAGGTAGGTCAGGATTCTGCCTTGGTCCGATAGCTGGGTTGGGTCGAGGTAGAATGTGAGCCTGCATTTCGGCCATGATGGCTTGGATTTCTTCCGTCCTTGCATGAGCCTCCTCTATTTCTCTTTGTAAAGCTTCATTACTTATCCGAAGTTGTTCTAATGCGTCCTTCAATTCAACTTCAAGATCTCGATTATCTTGTGCTTCCATCTTGGCTTCTTTCAATCTTTTCTTGTATGTCTTTTCTGTTTCAGGATCGTAAGGAACAATTTCTTTCCCAGCACGAGTTCTTCGCATAAACCTAAAGAAAGATCCTTTGAAATCACTCAAGTAATGCAATCAATAGCAACAAGGGCAACGACCCTAGAAGGCAACCAAATACCGGACTTGGTCTTGACCAAGTCCCGGCAACGGCGCCAAAAACTTGTTCGCTCTCAGACGTGTGCGTAATAGTGAACGAAATAACTTCAAATTTAAAACCTAAAGTAAAAGCCTGAAACAATATGTGAACCCGCAGTGTACGGATCAATTGTAATAACGACAAATACTCAAAGGTCGAACACAGAAACTATGGTGAAATCAAGCACGGTAATAATCATGTTGTCAATCAAGAGCAAAACAATAAAGAAAAGAAAACAAATGATGATGTATCAATCAGATAAGGGAATGCAGATTCTTGAGGTCAAAGCATCCAGTTGTGGTTTCGACTCAAGGAACTAAGGAAAGGAACTATTATCTCAAACCTACACACCACCTAAGGGGATAGAACTAACCTTTACCGGGTAAGTCTCAGGCTAACTCACAAAGGTAGGATGAAGGCACACTTATTCCCTAATAAAGGATAAACCTTTTTAACTAACACTCATCATTATCGGTAGACAAGCAAAGGAATCACCGGGTAAGTCTCATCCTACGCTTGCATATGGACCAGGAAAGGTGCAACAAGGATAGGATTTGACAAACTAAAACCTAAACTCAGGTTTGGATCGGATCTAGTCACCCCTCGCTCATTTCATATCAATCTCGGTCGAGATGTTCTATGAACCGACCGAGGTGAGGTTCAGTTTGGTTTTGGCTCGAGCTTTCAGGTTCCACTAAGGTAAAGGCTCATTCTTTCATCGTCTTTCCCAAAAGTTTAAGGCAATCACCTTAGAATTACAAGAGAATTTAGCCAATAATCATCATGATAATAACAAGCAAATAAGTATGAAAAGAAGCAATAATCAAACAAGAAAACATGAACACAAAGGTCTCAATAATCACTTAATCAAACAAACAATCAATCCAAATAATCACCAACTATGTTCTTCAATAACAAATCAAAAGACAACAAACAAGGTTCCCTAAGAAAACCTTACAACTTCCCTCAAAAGCCTTCAACTTTCACTTCAAAGCTATCTTCCTTCAACTTCCTTCTTCCTTGGAATATCTTTAATCTCCCAAAATAATCAGCTAACCACACATACTTCCATCCAGAAAATATCTCCAAACTTATAGAAAAAGCACTTGCCAAAAATAAAAGATCTCATTGGCAATGTGTCGTGCGTTTCGATCCAGGCCCAGCAGGTCATCTCGGTCGAGGTGATCTTGTAGTCAACCGAGATGATCTTCAGTTACGTACAAATCTCCCAAAACTGGTACAATATCGAATTTGTATCCAACTTTCATGGTTCCTATGCCGTCCTCGTAGCTCCTCAATGCTCCATAATGTAGCTCCAATGACTCCTTAGAACCCTTGGCTCCATTTCGCTCCAAAACGTGCCATTTTCCCTACAATTACAACATAACTAGGTGTAGACCTTGATTCTTGCGAAGGTAAATAAAACGACATAATCATCAAGAATATACCGCCATGCATGCAAATTTATGAAGATAAAACGTCCAAACCAATCCCAAAATATAGGCTATAATGCATACTATCACTAGGTTTGGAGATGCTCGTACATCAACCCTACCTTCTTTAAAAAGGTTTTGACCACGATTCTGATCTTTCTTGACGGGTCTTCATTAGGGGAGATATTCATTTTAGAACTTTGTATGTCAACTTTATACAGCAAGTAATATCATTCTATGGTACTTTTATGTACCATTTGTGCATTACCCAAAGACACTTAGTTATAGCAAAAGCACTATATAACGCACATACGAAGTTTAGGAAAATCTTAAGTATACATCTTAAGGTAAGTAAGCACATATATCATTAAGGATATCATATCCAATAATCATCCAAATGGTATGAAAGGCATAATCATGAAGCCTTAATAACAAGAATAATCATGTAAATAGAAAAAGACAAGACATATTAAGGAACAAGGAATATTAATGAATTACAAGACCGTTGTTCTTTACAGGTGATGGTCTATAATATTTAGCACATTCTTCTTCGTAATTAAGTGAGTTTTCATGCTCAATCAAATCACGAGTTGCAACATTATCCTCAATAAAATCATCTTGTAATACAAGAGGTAAATGATGATCAACATGATTATCGAGAGATGAAATCAATTCAGTAGAAGTAGGATCAAGATTGTCATCTAGCATCCTAGAATCGGTATCTCTATCGATGTGATCAATAGGATCCGGAAATTCAGTTATACAACCAATATATTCAGCATGTATGACAAGGGATGTACTATGATCATTATGATCAAAACTATTAAGAGAATGTCCTATAGAAAGTTTGTGAACATGATTAATCGGCTCAACATTTATAGTAATAGGCATGATAAATTCACATACTTTTAAACATATGTCATGAGAATGGTTTGCTTGGGGGAAAACACATTCATAATTTTAAACTTCAAAAAGTTAGTATATGCAACAAGAAGTTTAATATCAGCAATGTGCTCATTAACGGGGGAAATTAGATCATCATAGACAACAAGTTAAACATGCTCCCTAAAAGGTACTCTAAAGTCGATAAAAAGCATTATATGATCACAAGATGTTTTGATAATCTTTTCAGCAATTAAATCATTATGTATAATATGCTAATCATTTCCAACTAGATCTTTATCATAATAAACAGGTTCATTTGGTTTAAAGATAGAATGTGTCGAATCACTCCCTTTTAGGGTTGCGGTAACCGTAGAAACTACGGTGTTGTAGGTGATGAAGATGAACTACAAGTAGAAGTTGTAGGCGGTGAAAAGAGGTTGCGTTTCTGGACTAGGATAAACACCATTCCTTTCCTTTGCTTTTCCTGCTTGTCAATCCGGGCTTGCCATTCATCTTGTTCTTTCTTTTTGGACAACCACAATCTATTCAAGGCTCATGAGCGCAAGGGTCAGTTTCTTTCCATGGAATTTAATCACGTTCATGTTAATTTTTCCCTTATGGGTAACATCTCTATCGTGTTACCATGGGCACCCGAGTATCATGTAGCATATTTGCATTGGGGCGACCTCCAATAGGGCGGTGTTAGTGTATTTTCCTTTTTTGAAGCAAGCCTTAACTTGTTTGTTAATATACACTTCTCCACTCTCATGCATCTAAGACAATTTACACGTGCAAAGGCTAAGGCATTGAAGGACAATCCAACAACACCTTCACCATCATCGGATTCAGTTATGGATGGAGCGATCACAAGGTTAAGGGCAAACGCGATTCAAGATGAAGTTACGGACATACTCAGGACATGTACGCTCAAGGATACTCTGCTCACTCTCAAGAGCTCCTTGATGACGTTACTGACTATTATAGAATAGCCAAGCCACATGCAAGAAGATGCACTAAGCAAAGAAGAAAGCTAAGAGCAAGGAAGAGTCTCAAAGAAGGAAAATCGACCAATTTTCATGTAAGAAAATTCGACCGATTTTCATGTAAGAAAATTCGACAGATTTCATTTACCGATTTCCTTCACTGAAACGAGTTTGGCAAACATCCGGCCATGATCTTCTATATTTTGGCAATTATATCTTGTTATGATTCCTTAAAGCTCTAACACTATCTTAAGGGATTATTAGATTTTTTGTTTTCTAGATTTTATAGTTTATATATTTTAAACATATATTTGCAAGATTATCTTTAAGTATATTTCCCTACTTTTAGTAGGATTAATCTCCCTTATAAATCGCCTTAGTGGGGGAGATTGTTCAGTAGATTAGATTTGATATATTTCCCTAGCTTAGTGAGACATACAACTTCGTTTGCGGAGTTTATATTTTATTCATTATTATTCAATCAAAAAGAGAGCTTTGGTTGGATCATTGTAAAGTCCTTGCAAGATTGTGCTTGTCTGTGTTAATCTTATTTAAGGTTGGTGCTCCTGGTCAATACTAATCCCTCCTTGTGTTTGTCTTAATTAGAAGACTTGTGTAAGGTTAAAGAAATGCGGGTTAAGGTAATCTTCTCGTTTAAGGGTTTTGACACATCATTGGTCAAGGTTCTTTTGCAGAATTATCTTAGTTCAGATGTTCCTATATCTCTTTCATTTATCATGTCATAATAATCTCCTTATCTTTCCATATCATTCACTAAGCCGTATTTTGAGTTTGTCAAAAAATCGACATGTTCTTGAGGAAAATCGGTCAATTTTCTCTATAGAACAACTCGATTTTTATCAAAGTTAAGGACTTTCTACCTAGATCGGGAACCACGGCTTAAACTCGCATCCAAGTGGTACCAAAGATAAGCGATTGAAATCCGAACGTTCATAAAAAGGTTTTGATATTTATTTGAGTCTTCTTTAAGTTATATAAAGTCGAGTCTTTTCTTGTTCGCCATCTTTATGAGATTATTTGAGTTAACTTGCGTTGATTTGTGTATTGTGGAAGAGAGAAACACTATCAACCAAACACAAGCCAGCCGTTGACCTTGAAACCTTGTTCGCTCCAAAAGGTGTGTGCAAGCTTTAATATTTATAACCCAAGTGTAACATCAGGAATTTTTATTCCGGATTGTCAGCGAGTTATCGACCTTCCCGCATTAGCGGGTCAGTTTTCCCGCAAGCACGGGATGCTGAGTAACGGGATTTTCTTCATAATTCTGTCCCGACCTTTCGTTTTCCCTTTATGATTTCCAACCCCTAGGGTTTTGTTGTGAGGGGACATGTGGGCAGCTAACCTTTGGGTCCCCCACCTCTTATGTGCAGCCACTTTTTCTCTCTCTCCACACTTCGTCTCTGTCTCTCTCTCATGTTGGTTCACTCCCACCTCTCCCTTATGCTTCCATCTTCACTTCTCTTGGATCCCTTCTATGTGAGCTGTAGTGTAGGAGATTTGGATCCAGACTTGCTAAGCTTCATCCTTCCCTTTTCATCTTCTCCTTTCCTATGGTTTTTGCTACTTCTTTTCTCTTCTTCTCCATGGCTATGATGGAAGCTCTAGAATAGGGTTCTTGTTGAATCCTTTGCATGTGTGTGTTCTTGGCTCGATTAGGTCGTGAGGGAGAGCCTATATACCGTGGATGAGGTTTGGAGAAGCCCCAGAAAGATAAGGAGGCCATTGAAGCTCAAGATCCACAGTCGAAGACGAAGAAGACGTTGTTTCTGGAGTTTAGTCGCGGTGGCGGACTCTGTGAGCCGCGGGGGCGGATTCAGTAAACCAGGGGGGCGGTAAGCAGCGCCGCGGGGGCGGCTACTGGATTGACAGCAGCCACGGGGGTGGATGAACAATGCCGCGGGGGCCGTGACCTTCAGCACGCAGTCGCACCAGCTTGTTTCCGCGGCTGCATTTCTTCAACAGTAGGCTCTTCTCCTCCTTCCTTCTTGGTTCCTTCCTTTGTTTAGAGGTTGATATATGTTAGTATCATCCTAGGTTGGACCTAGGATAGTTTTGAATGCCATGTAGTGGCTTTTGGGATCTTAGGCGAGTGTGTTGAGCATGTTGGACTTCCTAGGCTTGTATATCGTTCTTGATGTTGAGTATGATCTTATAAGAGTAGTCAGCCGTTGAGCGATCTCCTCACGCGTTGAGTGAGATGTGAGTGTTAGAGATTCTTGGATGAGGTCCTAGAATGAGAGTCAAACGATCGTGCGTAGATCGTTGTGTGAGATGCCTTAGACTTTTGAGCTGAGCGAGTTGTTGATTTAGATATCCTCTTCTGAGCAGGTCGTGGGCTTCTTTCCAAGGGAAGCGAGAGTGTTGTGAGTTGAGAGTGAAGACGAGGTAAGTCTTCGGACTTACTTAGCTCGTATTCTTTGTATTAGATTCGATGTGTGCTTGGTGGTGTGTGCTTTGGTATTGTTTATTTTATAACAACGAAACCGGAAATAGGACGACCTTTATATGTTGATATTTGGCCCAAGTGTATGATAGCGGGAGGTGATAACATTGCCTAGCTCTTGCGGCGAGCTAGGAGGTTCTCGGTGACTAGCCCGGGCAGGTAGACGGCCAGATGCATCAGTTCCATTCCTTGACGGTGAGTAGGAACCGAGGCAAGATCATGCGGTGATTCTCGTGTCACAATCGAAAGTTGAATTAGATCGGGATATGACTTAATAAATAAAAATTTAATCAACCGGCTTGTGTGATTTTGGAACATGTTGTATGTTGATGGTTATTTATATGTGTGTGTGCCTTCACCATGTTTCTAATGCTTCGAATATGAGCTAACGGTTTTATACCGATTGTTGTAGATTGCCTTGCAGGTTATGAATGCGGCCGATAGATCCGAAAGAGTGGGCAGCCGGGGCCCGTATATTTTAGGAAAGGTTGTTGTTTTGGGTTGTGTTGGAGTTTTGTATGTTGTATTCTTGTAGGCCACAGTGTATGACGTTTGGTCTTTGGAGTTGTGTTTCGGCTGAAGTCTGTCGTTTGTTTTCTTTCGGGATTTCTTTCAATTCATAAAAATGTATTTTGTATTTGCCTTTATTTGTGCCATGTTGGAAAGATCCGGTGAAATTGTTGTCAGGCTAAGGGTCGGGACCCATTGTGAGGTCTCCCCCGTAGTATCACGAGTCCAGCGGAATCGGGGTGTTACAAAGTGGTATCAGAGCCCTAGGTTGACAACAATGGCACTCTCAATATTCTAAAGGCCGAATGAGGAATAAACAGAACCCACACGGGTTCCGACTTTTCGTTTTCAAAATTACATGCATGAATCGAGGTAGAATGTACGGACCACCACTCCTTCTGTGGATCTCGGTAGATTAGTTTATCGGATTTGGATATATATAAATATGTATTTATGTAGATATGTATAGTGTATGTGGACTATAGTATATGCTTTGGACCTTGCTGTGTGGTATTGGATTTCCGGATGTGTTGTATTGATCGTGCAGTGGACATAGGACTAAATAGCCTTATATACGTATTCTTATTATATATAGTAGCATATGGAGATGTAAAACCTTATAGAAAGAGGATAGTACGATTTCACCATCTTTGAGACGATGAAGTCATGGCTTGGGATAACGTTCATATGAGGAGTAGTACGCTCGAGTACCGAGTTAAGCATTTCGTACTAGCAAACACCATGGCGGTATCGGAATCCTTTGAGAGGATGCCCAAATAACTTAAGAAGAATCAAGACAGGGACCATACAAGAACATGAGTAACATGAAGGCGTGGAAGTGGTTCCAAAGAAGCCATGAGTAGCAAGACAATGACACCAATAGAGATAACGAACTTAAGTTCTTCCAAAAGCCGCGTGGACAACTAAAGATGTGAATCGAGGAGGAGACGGGTACATTCTAGCACGGTTAATGGAGGTAACCCAAGAAAGTGTGAAGTTTCCTTAGACGCTCCAAAGCAATGGATTCAAGTTGAGTAGAGTGAATGAACCAAGTGGGAAAGGTGTAAGATACCGTAAGTTAAGCTTACGAGATACCCAGAAGTAAAACGTCAACATTACAAGAGTTATGAGAACAATGGCATGGTGAGGATTCTTGTAGAGTTTACCGGATTCCGTTTGACGATAAGACAGAGAAACGCCCATAAGAATGAAGTATGAATAGATGTGGTTCCGAGAAGAGGAGTGACGAAACTAGGAGCCTTAGTTACGGAAAGATGTAAGACGACAACCATGAAAACAAAAACGCGAGTGGCCGTTGAGTAACGTTAGAGATTTTAAGTAGACACCTTTACGAGATATCTTGAGGCGATGTTAAGTCCATGGAGGCGAGTTATGTGAAGCACGAGGCCTAGAAGAGTACAATCGCTTTATGGAAGTGGAAGAAACATGGAACGAGGAAATAGCTAACGAAGTTGAGGTGGAGTACTCCAAAGAGGGTATCCTTCATGATGATAGTAACATGAGGTATATAAGAATGGTAGGTTGACGACCTTGGAGAAGGTTAACTATAAGCTGACCAATGACATCCAAGAACGGATAGGGTGCGGGTTGCCTGTTAAGGAAGGGTAGACGGGAGGTATAAGCTTGAGCGGAGAATATAAAGTAAGGTAATAAGAGCTTGGAATTTTCCGGATGGTTCAACGAGGATAGTAAAGAAGTACATCATAAAGGCGTGATTGTCGTGAGTACTATAACATTGATTGGTTAAAGCAAGTAACGGTAATAAACCTCCTAGAGTGGGATGGTATTAACCCTTATTACGACCTTATAAGGTCTCGAGATTTAGCATTTGGAGGAATGGCGGATGGGAACCTTACAGGTTTAAGCAAGATATGATAATCTAGTTGATCGAGGAAAAGGTAGGATTCCATGTGAGTGGTACGCAAACGGGAGTATATAGAGGATGCATGGTACGAAACGGATGGGATGTTGCCGCGAGGAGAAGAGGAGTAAAGTTTCTAGACTCACCTGAAGAGTTACCGAGGATATAGTAACGTTATAAGCTTTAAGCTTCAGAGAGTGGTACTTGAGAATTCAAGAAGTGAGACGTTTCCACGGTTTGAATCAGAGAATTTCTTCCGGTCTTTCCCTCAGGGTACTCGGGTACAATTTTGAGGGAAGATACAAGTCGGGAAGTGGTGGTTTGACTATCAAGAAAATGCGTAGGCCTACTAGAGAGGATAATTACCCTCGCCCCATAGTTGACGACTTGTAAGAACAAGTTGCGTGAGGTTACAATGTTGGTTAGATCGGTTTTAGTCGAGATGTCACCGAGTTGGGTGGAGAAAAGGAAGGACCTTTGTAAGGCGGCATTTAGGGCCAATATGGTTACTACAAGTGTAGTGAAGCCATTTGGGATCACAAGTGCGATTGATGAGTTGGAGTTTACACAAAAGAGTAGCCATCAGTTTACGGGATCGAGTTACAATGAAGTCGTGCAATTTGTGTTGTTTCAGGCGGTTCCAAGGTGGACCCTAAGCTTATGCTATATGTCGCAGATTAGTCAAAGATGTGTATGAGTTGGACCGTAATCTAATGTTACGTACTGACGGTTATTGGTGCAGGAGTCGCACGACTGATTCTTATCTTTGGATTGGACAATGATTTGTTGTACTCTCAGGATGGGGAGGAACAAACTTGATATGGGACGACGATAATACATGTTACGCGGGATGAGCAAAGTTATCTAACAGGATAGGACGTCCGAGGAGACCACTTAAGAGACGTAGCGGTGTTAAGAATATCTAGTTGACCAAACGAGAACGAGGTGGTAGTTTTTGTAATACCCTTAAGGTTTGTGGAGGAAGTATGCAGTAAATGTTGATGGGCCACAACCTCCGAGTTGCGGGATGGTTTAAAAATTTCCTCCCTTCTGGGGAAGACAATTAGATCGTGGGATCCGAGACGTGTACGGAGAAATTGAATAGAAGTGGAACAGGTGAGTGACCCCCAGTCCATTATCTTTGGTCCACACATTAAAGTCAAGGAACTATATGACATTATGAATACATACAAGCGGGGCTTGTGATACGTTTGAGGTAACAAAGGAAGTTTCGCCTACGTGTTTAGAAGATTGTGGACACATAAGGAAATGGGCCATTGAAGGGTCTAGAGTAAGGCACTTTTACACACACATTTTTTATGAAGTCGGTATCTTGTCGTGAAGACACGTGCTAGTCTGATACGGACCTCTTGAGCCCAGATAGGAGGCCAGTCGGGTTAAGAGTATCACCGATACGAGGCATCATCCGTGTTGGTCTTTAGAAGGGAGTTGAAGTACCAATATGTCTGACCTTTTTGGAAAAATTGACGCGAGTTGAGAAGTGGTTTACCGGTTGGCATGGCCACCGAGAGTGGAGGATGTTCACCAGGTTTCAGGTGTGACGGTTGAGGGAATACAAGTATGACTCAAGATGTGATGCTAGTTGCGATGATCTAGTTATGTCAAGATGGATGATGTGTTAGAGATTATGTGCATGTGCGAGTTTATGTGTTTGGTGCCCCGAGCGGGAATGTGTGTACAATTGGTTATCTTTTAATTTTCATGCGATATATAGTTCATGTGAGTATGTGTGTAGGCCTTGCGAGCTCTTGACGCGGGTACATGAGCGTGTTATGGTTATCTAGTAGAGTGTTTGCACGTTACGGTTTGAGTGGTTTCCAAGTTAGTCATCGGAGAGTCTTGTGTTAGCAAGTTTTGGGACGAAACTTGTTTTTAGGGGGGTTAGTTGTCACATCCGGAATTTTTATTCCGGATTGTTAGCGAGTTATCGACCTTCCGGCGTTACCGGCTCAGTTTTTCTTTCACTTATTTTTGAGACAATGGCATTGGTGTACAAAAACCGAAACCTTGGTGATTAGCGGACCTCGGGATTTTTCGGAGGGGCCTCACACTGTGCACACATACCAAGGCTCGTTAGGACATTCGGTTTATCCGACTTTGGCAAGGCACAAACACCGGATTATGTGAATGGTGCCGAGTTACTCGTCATCAAAACCAAAGTCCCAGACCTATATTTTTTTCTACACTTTTCATAACAAATTCAACACTTCATTCACAACATTCATTCATCAACAACTTCACCCCACACTTGCTTTTCACACACTCAACACACTAGCATGCTCCTATTCCCAGATGGGTAAAAAGAGGTCAAATTTTTATATCAATTGAGGTGATCAAACAACATGATCAAGATAAGAAGTAGAGAAAGATGAATTGCCTCAATTATTCCTAGATGATGTGCAAGAACTAGCATTTAATTTCGACTATCAATCCTCAATCCAATCAAGGCAAACGTCATAATCACAATTCATACATGGGATTCAAGAGAAGTATTTCAAGTCCACATATGCATCAATCCATTCAACACACAAGGCCATCCATAGCCCATTCATAAAACAATCTCATCATAAGGGTCATATCCAAACTTAGAAGCACTAAAATTTTTTAAATTTTCTGATTATTTTGGAATTTTTGAAATATATATGTACAATGAAAAAACTAATGAAACATGTGACCAAATGAAACTATCCTAGATGCCATCATGCAAATGATCATGAAAACCTAACCCCATACTTAGAAACACATTGTCCCCAATGTGCAAATCAAGTAAAGAAGAGTGAAAGAGAGTCCTCACAATGTAAAAAAAAATGGTGTTGCTTTGGTATTTTGGTTCACTCATGTGGAGTGATGGTAGATGATCAATCAATGGTGGTAGAGAGCTCTTGATGTTCATTATGGCGTCGGGACCCGCGCTAAGAACCGCTAGCCGTCAAAGTCCCACGTCCGCTCCACCCACGTTTGATGCGGGATCATCATCATCATCATCCTCATGCCTTCCAAGGCTTCCATGCTACTTAGACTCTAGCACACAAACACAAGAAACACAAACACACCAAAACAAAGACAAAAGGAAAAACGAAAACAAAAACAAAAACGAAAAGGGAAAGATATGTACCAATGGGTTGACTCCCATTAAGCGCTTCTTTAAGGTCATTAGCTTGACCAAATTCGGGAGTGTTTCACTCAAGGTGAAGTGGGGCAATCATATCCACCGGAGCTTCCGGGATGTATCTCTTCAAACGGTGCCCATTCACCTTAAAATCTCCACAATGCTCCCCACCTATCTCAATCGCTCCATGGGGAAAGACCTTCTTCACCACATAAGGACCCGACCATCTTGACTTTAGTTTTCCGGGGAAGAGCCGCAGCCTTGATTTGATGAGAAGCACTAAGTCACATTCACTCAACTCCATTGGGATGAGACGTTTGTCATGCCAATGCTTGGTCCTTTCCTTGTAAATCCGGGCATTTTCATAAGCATCCAACCGGATCTCCTCAAGAGCACTAATGTCTAGCAATCTCTTCTCACCGGCTTCCTTGAGGTCAAAATTCAGCCACTTTATGGCCTAATACGTCCTATGCTCCATCTCCACCGGAAGGTGGCAAGACTTGCCATAAAATAGCTTGTAGGGAGTGGTGCCAATCGTTGTCTTGAAGGCGGTTCTATAAGCCCACAAAGCATCATCAAGCTTCATAGCCCAATCCTTTCTTGTCCTAGAAACCGTCTTCTCAAGTA
The DNA here is from genome assembly GCA_033239125.1 of Fagopyrum homotropicum. Taxonomy (NCBI): domain Eukaryota; kingdom Viridiplantae; phylum Streptophyta; class Magnoliopsida; order Caryophyllales; family Polygonaceae; genus Fagopyrum; species Fagopyrum homotropicum. The sequence continues at coordinate 68,443,012 of BSWB01000003.1, forward strand.
TCCCCTTTATCTCCCGGTTGGAGATCTCAACTTGGCCACTAGTTTGGGGATGGTAAGTTGTGGCCACCTTATGAGTCACCCCATACTTAGCCAAAAGTGTCCCAAACTTCTTATTGGTGAAATGCTTCCCTCCATCACTTATGATCACTCTTGGTGTTCCAAACCTAGGGAAGATGACTCTGTTGAAAAACCGCGCCATAACTTTGGCATTATTTGTGGGAGAGGCGATTGCCTCCACCCATCTTGACACATAGTCCACCGCCAAGAGAATGTAGAGGTTGCCATATGAAGAGTGGAATGGCCCCATGAAGTCCACACCCCAAACACCAAATATCTCAACCTCTTGTATGTTGTTCAAGGGCATCTCATTCCTCCTTGAGATGTTGCCCGTCCTTTGGCAAGCGTCACAAACTACCACAAAATTCTGCACATCCTTAAACAAGTTAGGCCAATAAAAACCGGATTGCAATACCTTTGCACACGTCTTGTGTGAGCTAGCAAGGCCTCCACATGGCAAGGAGTGACAATGGCGGATCACACTCTCTACCTCATCCTCCGGAATGCACCTCCTAAAGACTCCATCCGGCCCTCTCTTGAAAAAAAGTGGCTCGCTCCAATAGTAATGCCTCATATCCTTGAAGAACTTTTTTCTTTGGGCATATGAAAAACCGGGTGGCACCTCTTCACACTCAAGGTAGTTCACTATATCCGCATACCATGGCTCACTCCCTCTAGACACTTGAAGTAAGCACTCCTCCTTCATTTGCAATTGCTCATCCCGGAATGAGTTATCAATCGGGATGTCATCTCTCTCAATCTCCAATGGTGGTAGCCTACTAAGATGGTCCGCTACTGAATTTTTGGAACCCTTCTTGTCCCGAATCTCCAAGTCAAATTCTTGGAGGAGAAGGATCCACCGAATGAGGCGAGGCTTGGCATCCTTCTTTCTGAGGAGATAACAGATTGCAGCATGATCCGTGTACACAATGACCTTTTCTCCAACAAGATATGACCGGAACTTCTCAAAGGCATACACCACCGCAAGTAACTCCTTCTCAGTTGTGGCATAGTTGAGTTGGGCATCATCTAGCGTCTTGCTAGCATAGTAGATGGAATATGTAAGCCCATCTTTCCTTTGTCCCAAAACAGCCCCAACGGCCACATCACTTGCATCACATATTATCTCAAACGGAAGGCTCCAATCCGGAGGTTGCATGATAGGGGCGAAGATCAAGGCATTCTTCAAACTACAAAATGATTCAAGGCAATCCTTGGAGAAAACAAACTCAACAGCTTTCATTAGTAGGTTAGTGAGAGGGTTAGAAATTTTAGAGAAATCTTTTATAAACCTCCGGTAAAAACCGGCATGCCCCAAGAAACTCCTCACCCCTTTCACCGAGGTAGGTGGTGGCAACTTCTCTATCGTTTCTATCTTTGCCCTATCAACTTCAATGCCTCGTTGGGAAACCAAGTGTCCCAACACTATGCCTTCACTCACCATGAAGTGGCATTTCTCCCAATTCAAAACAAGGTTAGTTTCCTCACATCTCTGCAACACCAAAGACAAGTTAGCTTAGCAATTATCAAGTGAAGATCCATACACCGAGAAATCATCCATAAACACTTCCATAATGTTCTCAATATATTCAGAAAAAATAGCCATCATACACCTTTGAAAGGTGGCGGGTGCATTACACAACCCAAATGGCATCCTCCTATATGCAAATGTTCCCCAAGGACATGTAAATGTTGTTTTCTCTTGGTCATCCGGGTGAATAGGGATTTGGAAAAACCCACTATAGCCATCTAAGTAACAAAAGTGTGAATGTTCAGCTAATCTCTCTAGCATTTGGTCAATAAAGGGAAGAGGGAAGTGATCTTTCCTAGAGGCCACATTAAGTTTCCTATAGTCAATACACATTCTCCACCTCGTAACCGTCCTAGTTGGGATTAGTTCATTGTTCTCGTTAGTCACTACGGTCATACCACCCTTCTTAGGAACAACATGTATAGGACTAACCCATTTACTATCCGAAATCGGGAAAATGATTCCCGCATCTAGCAATTTTAAGATCTCTTTTTTGACTACCTCTTTCATAATAGGGTTCAATCTTCTTTGAGGTTCAATTGAAGGTTTATGGTTATCTTACATTAAGATTTTATGCATGCACAAGGAAGGTTTAATGCCAACTAAGTCATCAATAGTGTAACCAATAGCTTTCCTATGCAATTTCAACTCATTCAACAATTTATCAAGCTCGTCATCATTCAAAGATGCATTCACAATCACCGGATAAGTAGAATTTGCTCCAAGGAAAGCATACTTTAAATGAGAAGGAAGAGGATTAAGATCAAGTTTAGGAGGACCTTTATCGGTTGGAGATGATCCATACAATGTAGGTTGAGATGATTTCAAAGCCATGGAAGACTCTCCAAGACTCCTTGAAGCTTGATCAATAACTAAGGCACTTTCTGGAGAAACCACGGGAAAAACCACGACCTCTGGCACAACCACGGGCGTGGAATTTGAGAACTGGAACTTCTAGACATTATAGAGAGTTCCACGGGTATAACCACGGACGTGGTTCTTGCTCCCTGGCGTGGTTCCTACAGTGATTCAGCACTACTTCTTGCACTTCAAATTCAGCACTTGTCTCCTTTTCCAATGCATCCAAAACTCGGATTTCTTTATTGCAATCATCCTCAACTCCTTCCTCCATAAAACTCAAGCTAAGAACCCTTTCAAGTGAGTCCTTGATCAATATCGAGCTCACAACTTCTCTAGACTCCTCTTCCTCAACAATGTTGAAGACATACTCACTAAGGGTTGGCCCCTTCATCATTGTGGACAGCTTGAACTTGATATTCTCTTCTCCTATGTTGAAGGAGAGGATTCATTTTTGCAATCTACTAAGCATCGGGATATGGCTAAGAATGGCCTCCCTAGAATGATATGAATTGTATAGTCCTCCGGGATGTCAAAAACAACGAAATCTATTGGCACATAGAACGTCCCAAGCTGAACCGGTATATCCTCTAGGATCCCTATGGGATGAGCGATGGAACGGTTCGCCATGTAGAGGGTCATCTTGACCGGATTTGGCTCTCCTAGCCCAACCTTTGCACAAAGTGCAAGCGGGATAATGCTTACACTTGCTCCAAGATCACATAGGGCTTCGTATTGCACTTCTCCGACCCCAATTGGCACACAAAAAGATCCCGGATCTCTTAGTTTGTAAGGCATCTCCTCCCTCAAAGTTTGAATCAACTCGGAAGATCTCTTTGTCATTCTCACTTCTCCATACTCCTTCAACTTCCACTTGTTGGAGAGTATCTCCTTCAAAAACTTTCCATAGGCTGGCATACCTAGAATAGTATCCATGAACGGAATGTTAATATGTAATTTAGACATGAGTTCAAGAAATTTACCAAAATGTTTGTCCAAACGAGCTCTTGCTCGTGATTTTGGGAATGGTGGTGGTGGCTTGTATGGAGGTGGTGCCACATATGTTGGCTCATCATCTTTGCTCTTGCCTCCTTCTTCTTGCAATGGTTCTTCTTCCACCACTACTTCCTTTCCCTTGTCATTCCCCTTAGATAAGGGATCTTTCATGCTCAGCCCACTCCTTGTGGTAATGGCCAACACTTGGCCTCTTGGATTGTCCTCGGTCCTTCCGGGAAGCTTTCCCGGATCCCTTTGTGCTTCACCTGCCTTTTGGAACACTTGTGCTTCTAGCACCTTTTGAGCTTTGGAAATTGAAGTCACCGTGCTCTCAAGTCCACTCAACCTTCCTAGCAATTGTTCAAACATCATTTCGGTCCTATCCTTTGGAGGTTGAGCAAAACCGGGTGGAGGCTCTTGTGAAGCCTTAGGTGGTAGAGCTGCGCTTGTGGAAGGGGGAGGGTTCAAGGCACCATCCAGGTTAGAATAGGAGAAACCTGGATGGTTGTGATTAGGCCGGTAATTGTTGTATTGCCGACTGTTGTTGTTGAAGTTCCTAGGGCCTTGATAATTGTTGAAGTTACCCCTTCCCATGTAGTTAATGTTCTCCTCTTTGGAAGTCAAATTGCCTTGTAGTTGCACTTGAGGACTTGCTTGATTCTTCAAGGTTGTGGCACACAACTCCCTCAAAGACTTAAGCTCATTGTTGATCGCATCAAGTTTGTAGTTGCTCATGGTGACTTCACTATCTTCATATACTCCCGGTTTCCTCCCATCACTCTTCCTATGGGAGTTCTTCTCTATCACCAAGGCTTGCTTCTCTACAATCTCCCAAGCCTCATCCACATTCTTCTCCATGAATGTTCCTCCGGAAAATGATTGGAGCTTTAATTGGCTATCCTCATCAAGCCCCTTGAAATATATCTCCAATAGCTCTATCTTCGGTAACCCATGGTGTGGACAATCTAGGAGGAGGCCGGTCTTTGAACCTCTCCCATGATTTGAATAGGCTCTCTCTATCCTTCATCACGAAGGCATTGATCTTCCCTCTTAGCTCGGTTGTCTTGGAAGGTGGGAAGAACTTTGTCAAAAACTCGGTTGTCTTCTCCTCCCAAGTACTCACACGTCCTAGTGGAATGGATTGGTACCAAACCAAGGCTTTATCCTTAAGTGAGAAGGAAAAAGCCCTAAGCTTGTTGTTGTTGTTCTCCAATCTAGGCGGCCTTAGAGCCTCCATCAAGATCTCATAATTCATCAAGTGATGATGAGGAGACTTTCCTTCCATCCCTCCAAATTGATTATGCCGGATCATTTGTAGCACTTGAGGGCGGAGCTCATAGTCATGGCCTGCCGGATCTCCTAAGTTTACACCCGGACGGTGCACTCTTTGGGCTGGATCCATACGTTGCCCTAACGTTTGTGGCTCCTCAATGATGATCGGCTCAAACCGAACATTGACTGTCGGTTGCGGTGGGGGTGGTGGAGGTTGTTGACGATTAAGTTCTCTTTGCACAAGAGCTTGCCTAATCTCTTCAATTTCCCTCCTAGTTTCTTCTTGCCTCTCATTTGCAAGTCTCCTCTCATTCGCCAAGGCCTCATCCCTTAGCCTAATTTGCTCTAAGGCTTCATCCAATTCAGCTTGAAGATCTCTTCCGTCCATCTCCTTCTTCTTCTTAATGCTCTTAGATCTAGCCTTAAGGATTTTCTCCGGTTCGGGATCCAATGGAGCAAAATCCTTGCCACGAGATCTTCGCATGCACCTAAAGAGTGAGAGATGTCCTAAAAATTCAAAGACACAAACCAAACAACATCAAAAGCAATAAGAAAGACCTACACTATAAACAATCACAAACAATGATTCAATCTAGACCTTGTCCCCGGCAACGGCGCCAAAAACTTGTTACACTCTAGAGATGTATAGCTCAAAAGTCTTAAATTTATAACTCGATATATTTTCCTAACTCCTAGCGAACCCACAGTGTATGAGTCGTTTTTTAGCAAGGATAGTATTCCGAGGTCGAACACAAAGACTAAGATAAAATCAAATCAAATAAGTGATTATGGCTAGTGCAAAGCTAGTCTAAGAAAAGAGGAAGAAATAAAAAATGAAATTCATGATATTTTTGGGTTTTGTTTTGTGGTGATCAAGCAAGGATCACAAATGATGCAAGATTATAAAACAAACTTACAAATCAAGCTAGCAACACAAATAAACAACACAAACACAAGATATGTGATTAAAGAGAGAGACGGATTCTAGGGGTTAGGAATTCCGGTTATGGCATTGGACTCAAGCTTCTAATCAATCTTGGACTAGCTATGGTATGTCGGGAAAGGGTGTTTCTCAAATGGGATCAATCACCGGGTAGGTCTATTGGTCCACTAATCACGCACCTAAGGTCCTATCACCAGGTAAGTCTCTAGGAGCCTAAGGTTGGGAATTCTACACAAACCGGATTGTTATCTTGGGATGTAACCTCTCCTCACCGTAGGGGTGTAAATGGGGTGGGGATTCCCCGAAATTCGCGGGTATTACCCGTCATGGGGACGGGGATGGGGATTTTAAACGGGGACGGGAATGGGGACAACTTTGATTACCCACTTGGGGATGGGGACGGGGATGAAGATAGGAGTATTTGCCCCGCCCCCAATTCGAACCCGAGCTCGTTGGGGAACCCCGATGGGTAACTCGATGGGAATCCCCAATGGGTAACTCGATAGGGATTCCCAATGGATAACCCGATGAGATCTCCGACAAGGAATCTATTGGGATACATAAATAAACAAATTGTATGTATTTTTAGACTTTCATTGTGGTTTCATTTTTAGTTTAAAAATTACCGATGATTCCTAAAATTAAAACTATATAAACTTTTGTACTTTAAGAATACTCGTTCTTACTTACACAAAATGTATTTTAACTTTAAATATTAAATTGATAATAAAATGTGTAAGTTATGCTAATACTAACCTATATTAATTTGGTCTTCGATCATATGAGGATAACACCTTGTGAAATTTTTGAATACGTCGTGAACGTCAATCACGGTGATCAAATGCAAATCGCACTACATGTCGTTGTGTTTTTTAATTTGTCTTACACTTTCACATACATGATTTGATGTGCAACCGAAATTTCTAAACCGTAAAATTAAAATGATAAAATAATATGACACTCTATATTGAGACCATAATATAAATGTTAGAAAGATATAGTTATTATAATTTTCACTAGTTTGTATTACAAGTCTCGATCGTACTTGAACGAAATGAAACTTATTATATATATACACAATATACCTATACTTTGACAATGAATAAGGTGATGCATTAAACAACAAACTAAGCCACATCAACATTTCAATTAACAATGTATATTGATATAGTATAAATTCACATTTATCTTGTAATCATGAACTAAGAGTTAGTAAACTAAATACACTTAAAACTTAATAGTATCATACTCATTCCTACTTTTCACAAAATGTATTCTGAAAAAAATACGAGAATAACATTTCAATTAAAATGTATATTATATGCGTAAATTATATACATGCTAATGGTAACCAATATTAATTTTGTTTTGAATCATATAAGGATAACTAGAAAATTTTGAATATGTCATAAATGCCAAATCACGATGATCAAATGTATGACAAACTACATGTGATATTTTTTACGTGTGTATTAGTCTCTCAAATACATGTTTTGGTGGTGCAACCTAAATCATAAACCGTAAAATTAAATTGATAAAATAATATAACACTTTATCTTCATATCGTAATCTAAACATTTGTAAGATATAATTATTTTAGTTTGCACTAGTTTGTACTACGAGTCTGGATCCTACTTGAAAGAGTGAAACCTAATATATATGCGGTATAACTTTACTTTGGCAAATTTTTATTATTTTTTTTAAAATAAAGTTTACTTCTTTCTTTTTTCTCGTGTTTTTTTATTTATATAGTAAAACAAAGTAACAATTTTCTATTTTATGGTCTAATTTCACATTTATTACATGAGTTAATATTTTTTTCAAAATATTAAAAGTTAAACGGGGATGGGGATAGAGATTTTTACGGGGAAAACCCATAGAATTTTAAGATGGGGAAGATTAAACGGGGATGGGGAATCCTCGACGGGGACAATTATCCGACGGGGACGGGGATGGGGACAATTCTCAATACCCGAACGGGGATGGGGACAATTCTCAATACCCGAACGGGTATGGGGATGGGGACGGGGAGTGCTTTACTAAACGGATATGGGGATGAATAGGGTACTCTCCGCCCCAAACCCGACACATCGACATCCCTACCTCACCGGGTAAGTCTCGGGAAGGCAAGTCTTAAACATCAATCCTAGCACACTCAGTCCAATAGCGGCTTATGAGGCTCACTACTACCTAGAGTTCATCATCTTTAGTACATAAGATCAAGAATTACGGGTAGGTCTCTTCTCTTACTTAGTTTAGTAGCATTAGGTCACCCTAGGCTAGATTATGCTTAACAAACACTAGGATTTCAACAATCTAACACCCTAACATTCAGATTTATCAATACAAGCACAATTGAGAAAACCACGGGCCGATAATCCAAAACCACGGCCATGGTTAGGCAAGAACAAACAGTGCTTTGTAACAGAGGTTAGGTTCAAGCAAGCAATTCATCTAAAGGTACATTCAAGTCTATTCTATCATAGTCCAAGCCATAACCATCATTCCATTACCCTAGAATCACAACTATTTAGCCAACAACATGCATTTTAACATTCAAACTCAACAAGCAAACATTCATGACTTCCATAGCAAGATAATGAAATGAAAGAGAAATGAAACAAGTTGAAACAAGAAACTTACATGAATATAAGTTTAAGAAAGACTTACAACCCTTCAAAAGAAGGTCCAAATCGTTCCTTACAATCCTTGCAAAATGTCCTCAACAAAGGTCACTCAAAATCACTCAAAAAACTCTAAAAACTCTAAGTTGATGTTGTTCTTCTTCTTCCCCAAAAATGAGAGTGTTTTCTTCCTCTCCAAGTCTATCCTCCCATGGAATAAGGTGTGTGTAAGAGAATGTAGGAGAGAATGTGTGAGAGATTGTGTGAGAGATTCCCTAGCAACACCTTGCAGGGCCACTTATATTCTCCACCAAGAGCAAGAATCGGTTATGGAGATCGTGGGACAGTTGTCATAGTTGTCCAGAGAAAACCACGTCCGAAATTACGGGCGTGGTTCTGGCTCTGGGCCGTGGTTCTGGCTAAACAGCTCTCTTTTGATCATTAAGCCATGGTTGGTGCAATGCATGCACCAACAAGGTCCTATGTGTTCTCCTTTGCTCCTAGCTTGCTTCTCAATGAGTCCGGAAGTGTGTCATCATGAGGAATGATCCTCGAATGTATCTATTAAGCTCCACAAGTTCCCCAAAATACCTACAAAGCTGACAAGAGTTCGTGTAGACATCTATTTCGACAATATGCATGAATTAAGCGTAAACGGCATGAACTAATGTCAAACCATGCATGAATAACGGGAAAAACTATCTAAATGAATGCCTAATCTAACGTCATAAATCACGTTATCACAATGCATCATAAGTTACATCCCCAACTTGAATGGGATTGCAAAATGAACCGGGATCTCTTAATTTGGGTGGCATCTTTTCCTTCACAATTTGAATGAGCTCCAAAGACTTAGATGTCATCCTTACTTCCTCAAAATCTTCCAGCTTCCTCTTCCTCGATAGGATCTCTTTCAGAAACTTCCCATAGGCGGGCATCCCTAGAATAACATCAAGGAAAGGGATGTTAATGTGTAGTTTATTCATAAGGTCTAGAAACTTACCAAAATGCTTATCTAGATGTGCCCTCGCCCTGGACTAAGGGAATGGAAGTGGTGGTTTATAAGCAGGAGGTGGAACATAAACTTTAGATTTATCTTTCGCTATCTAGGGCTCCACCTCGGTTGGCACCTCGACCGAAGTGTTCCTCTGGTCATGGATTCCCCGGATCTCTTGGCGCTTCATTCGCTTTATTGAAGAATTTTTGCTCGAAGGATTTTTGTGCCATCAAAAATGAATTCATTGATATCTCCATAGCGTTGAGTTTTATCAGAATTGCCTCCAGCACAACATCCTTCTTTTCTGGCTAGGATGAACTCGATCCAGGCTCCTGGCTTCTCAATGGAGTAGAAGAAACAGAGGGGGGGGGGGGTTAAAAGCATTATGAGCATGAGAATAAGGGTTACCGGGATTTTGTTGATTAGATCTCCAGTAGTTGTTGTTGGAGTTTCTATTGTTGTTGTAATTGTTGTTATGTGGCCCTTGATAGTTGTTTCTTCATTGATATCCTCCATCTTACTCCTTATTCGTTTGAGCTACTAAAAGCTCCTTCAATGCCTTTATCTCATTGCTAAGCGATACGAGTTGAGCTCCATTTGGTGATGTGTCTTGGAAGTTAACTCTCCTTGCTCCATTTTCAGTTCCTTGATGGGAGTACTTCTCCATATGTAAATCTTGCTTTTCAATTTAATCCCAAACTTTATCTATTTGCATGTCCATGAATGTGCCGGCGGAAAGTAGTTGGAGATTTAATTGAGTAGCTCCATCCAATCCTTTGAAAAAATTTTTCAGCAACTCGATCTTTGGAATCACATGATGTGGGCAATCCAATAGAAGATCCTTGAATCTCTTCCATGACTTGGACAAACTCTCCTTGTCCTACATAATAAAAGCATTGATATTTCCCCTCAATCAGCAGTTTTAAAGTGAGGAAAGAACTTAGTTAGAAATTCCGTCGTCATCTCTTCCCAAATGTTGATTTTTCCGGACGGAAGAGAATGATACCAAGCAAGCGCCTTGTCTTACAAAGAGAAATAGAAAGGCCTCAACTTATAGTTGTTATTCTCCACTCTTGAAAGGTCTCAAAGTCTCCATCAGAATCTCATAGTTTTGCAAATGCTGATGCAAAGACTCTCTCTCCAAACCTCCAAATTTACATTATCAAATCATGGTTAGAACTTGCGGTCGAAGTTCTTAATCATGCTCAGCTGGATCACCTAGGTTGACTCCTGGACGCCTGACTTGCTGATTAGGGTCCATCCACTGTCCTAGGGTTTGTTGAACTCCAGTAAAAATAACCTCTCGGATAGGCATCCGAGGTGGTAAGTGTACCTCGGCTGGGGAAACATGAAATGGGTATTGCTTCGTTTGAGGATCTAGGATCGGTCGAGGCAGATACAAGGCTCTTAGAGCGGCCATATCTGCTTTAATTTCTTATGTTCTTGCGCGAGTCTCTTCTCTCTCTCGCTGCAGTTCTTCTCTATTGAGTCGTAGTTGTTCCAATGCCTCCTTCAATTCGGCTTCAAGATCGCGATGGTCTTGATTGGCCATCTTAGCTTCTTTCAACCTTCTCTTGTAGGTCTTTTCTGGTTCGGGATCGTAGGGAACGATTTCCTTTCCAGCACGAGTGTAAGAGCCTACTTGCTGAGAGATGAGAGAGGGAGAAGAGGGGCCAGGTTTATGCCTGAGCCGCCCCTACGTGACCCAGGGGGCGCCCCTGCGCCTTATCTTGTCCGCCCCTTCGGCTCACAGAGCCTGCCTTTGCGGCTTTGTGTGCTGCAACCGTCTTCTTTGACTGCTTTGACTCGTGCTTTACCCTTTTACCGTCCTATTTATACTTCTTCTTCTCCACCTTGATGAGGGTTACATTTTCAGATCTCTCTATCTCCATACGTACTTTCTCTCCTCTTCTTCTCCCTTGGATCCTTGGTTGATCTTTCTTGAGTTGGTGTGAGTTTAGAGAAGCTTTTGCTTGGGCTTTGATGAGGATGTTGTTGTTGTGCCTTGCTGTGCCAACTTGAGATGTTGTTGTTGTTGTGTTGATTCCTGGAGAGCTTTGATAAGCTTCCATGGCTTCTCTACTTTCTTTCCTTCTTTTCTTCTTCTTTTCTTCCTTTTCTTAGCTTAGTTTAGCTTTCCTTAGGATTGGTTCTTGGTCAGCCAAGTTTGGCCTATGATGATGTACATATGTGTATGTTATGTTGATATGTTGTTGTTGGAGTTAAGAGAAGTAAAGGAACGAGAGTAGAAGTAAAGAAGGAGCTGAAGTGGTGTCCTCTACACACCAGCCGCCCCCGCACATGCCTTGTAGCCGCCCTTGCGGCGGCCTGTGCACCGCCCCTGCACCCCTAGAGTGCCGCCCCTACGCCTGCCTGCACCAGCTTGGTGTTTTTTTTTTGGGTTTTGCAAGTGTGTGTCGCTTCTAGGCCTTCCTTAGGGTGCCTTTGTTCCTCCTTTCCTATTATGAGTGCTTAGGATCATGCTAGATGTACGAGGTTGAGTTTTGATGATGTTTATGATCGGTTTTTGCCTTGTATGGCTTTTGAGGTTCGTTAGGTTGTGAGTGAGGTTAAGGTTGATCGTTTGGATCCCGTTGGGTCTAGGTGTGACCCTTATATGGTTAGGAGTATGATATATCTCCTTATGCCTTGTTTATAGGTTGTGCCATCCCTCTAGTGTCGAGGTGATCTTGGTTGAGTTGTGATTGAGGTTGAGGTAAGTCCGTAGGACTTACTTAGCTGCCATCCTTATATTGGGTGTTTACATGAGTGGTGTGTGCTTTGTATGTTTGCTATGATAGCATGTGATGTCGTATTTACCAACCTATGATTTATTTATCGCCCCACTGTGTGACCGTGATAACCTTGCCCTTTCATCCCGCCATGGAGTCTGGGATGTTCTCTGATGTCAAGCCGGACCGGTTTACTGGAAGGGCGCAATCCACTCCCATAGGGTACACGGATTGTGTGACCGATACTAGTACGGCTGGCTAGCAAGCTCAAATGCGAGGATATATCGGTCCTCGTGTCATATTGTTTCATATATATGATATCTATACGATTTGAGTGAATGACCATTATATTGAGATGACTAAATGGGTAAATGAGTGAAAGCATATGGATATGTTTATCTTTCCTTATGTGTGATTGTGCTTATGCATTACTCTATATATGTGTATTGATAGCTAATGGTTTATTACCATGTTGTAGATGCCCTACAGCATAGGCATCCTGTTGTGTGATCTAGCAGAGTGGCAGGCCGAGGACGTCTCGTACATTAGGATGTATGGGCTTTTGAGTCTGTTACCTTTCCCTCCTGCGTGACAATGGTCTTTTGTTACCTCTTGTGTGAGGGTGCTATGTTTCTTACTCGGCTATGATGTCTTATCTTTTGGGTTGTATGGTTTTATACAGTTTTATGTATTTGTTTTCATATCTGTCAGTCCCATGATGTAAGGTCCAGTGAACTTGTTGTCAAGCTAGGGTCAGGATCCATTGTGAGATCATAACCCAATGTGGCACTCCGAGTCCCAGGATTCGGGGTGTTACAAAGTTGGTATCAGATCCTAGGTTGACAACAATGGCACTTGCTACCTGCAATGAGGTCTGATGGGTAAAATAAACAGAACCTCCATGGGATCTGACGTTTTAAAGGTTTCGGTTTTAAATGTTGTTTTCTGTTAGATGTACGAGAAGTCGCCACTCCTGCTATGGATCTCTACAGTATAGATATGATATGTATGTATGTATGATAGTTTTTGTATGTGTTGTGTATATATATCTATACTTATGGCCTATATAGAGCCTTATAAGTTAGGTGTGCATACCTCATAGATGGCTCGGATTAGAGCTACTGCCGCTGTAGGCAGAGGTAGAGGTAGACCACCCCGTCCTCCGGGTGTGTTAGGTGAGGGACCAGTTCCCGCTGCTTATCCACCAGTGGTGGAGGACATACATGAGGAAATTGCAGAGAGCGTCGTCCCAGAGACGAGGAGCAGTGTATCTGTGAGACATCATTCACATCGAGCTCAATCTGATGACGCTAACCATGTCACCATGGGAGGACCGGAGTTCAAAGAGTACCTCCGACGTTTTAAGGAGGATATCAGGGCTGGCAGGCGAGCCCCAGATTTACCAGTACCTGAGGGATCTTCTGAGAGATCTCAAGGAGCGACGCGGGTGCCAGCCGCACCTGCACATGTTGTTGATCTAGTTCGAGTCCTAGTGGAGACCAGAGGGCCTCAACCAGATGCCTGGTTGAAGGCATTTCACCAGCAGGGAGTACCACACTTCTCAAGGGAGATTGGTTTAGAGACTGAGATGTGGATTGGGCATGTAGACTCAGCCTTGGAGTCTATCAGATGTCCTGAGGATAGACGGATAGAGCTAGTTCAGTCTCTATTCCATGACATCGCACACCAGTGGTGGAGGACTGTCCGGACCAGAGCTACCAGTTATGACCACATGAGGCGTATGATTAGAGAGCAATTCTGCCCTGCCTCACTGAGGAGGGAGAAGTTGCAGGATTTTGTGGAGGCTGGCTTTGAGGATGTGCCTATTAGTGATGCCATCAGCCGTTTTCAGACCGAGTTAGCTTTGCTGGGTCTAACTTCACCATATGAGGACCAACATGTGTAATTGTTCTCTCGTCGTCTGAGAGAGAGCACCCGTTCATACATGTCCGGATTCCATTGTGAGTCCCTAGCTGATTACCAAGATCGGGCTTCTGCTTTTGAGAGAGAGCGAGCCAGTCAGAGGAGAGCTTCTCAGACGGGACGGTCTGAGAAGAGGCAGCTCACTGGGCAGACCAGTGGAGTTGGAGGGTCATCTGGATTTAGACGAGACTAGAGGCGTCAGTGTTACCCCTCATCTGCACAGACTGCAGATAAGGGACGTCAGTGTTACAACTGTGGTAACCCTGGTCATTTGAAGCTAGCTTGTCCCAGACCAGTTGTGACTTGTTTTACCTGTGGCCGACAGGGACATCGAGCTGCCTTTTGTAGGCAGGGAGGAGTAGCATCTCAGCAGGGTTCTTCCCCTGCCAGTGTAGTAGGAGGTGGTCAGAGGACACCTCAGCAGCAGACACAGGGACATCAGAAGGTCCCAGAGCATCCATCTACTTAGTGTTCTGCTCCAGGACCGAGTAGAGGTAGAGGTATAGATGTTGGCACCAGTGATGCCAGAGGAGCCCGAGGGCGAGCTTTTGAGTTGAGGAGTGCAGAGGATCCACCTGCACCGGCTGCTACAGGTACCATTTTAATTTATGGTTTACCTGTTAGAGTTTTGTTTGATATTGGTGCTACGCATTCCTTTATTTCTGATACTTGTGTTGAGCGTCTGAGTTTAGCTACCATATAGGGGATACCCTTTACTATAGGGTTACCTGATGGTAGTCGGGTCAGAGGTACCCGTGAGATACGTAGTTGTCCCCTTCGTTTAGGGACTCGTGTTTTAGTTGTTGACTTCTTAGTCATGCCATTGATGCATGAAGAATTCATATTAGGTATGGACTGATGCGTAGACACCATGTAGTTTTGGATGTTGGTAGGCGGACTGTTACAGTCTCTACCGAGGTTGGTTAGATAGAGGTCTTCCGAGGTTGGGACCTTGGGAAGACAGGTTCGGTTATTAGTGCCGTACAAGCAGCTAGGTTGATTGCACAGGGTTGTGATGCCTTCCGGTGCTACGCCATGAAGGATGGAAAGAGTCCAGCTTTGGAGGATATTCTGGTAGTCTGCGAGTTTATAGATGTATTTGCTGAGCCGTCGAGTTTGCCACCTCTGCGGAGTGTGGACTTCAGCATAGAGTTAGAGCATGGCACACGACCTATCTCGAAGGTGCCATACCGTATGGCACCTATCGAGATGTTGGAGTTGAAGAAACAACTCGAGGAATTGGCTGAGAAGGGCTTCATACGCCCTAGTGTTTCACCATGGGATGCACCTGTTCTCTTCGTGCGGAAGAAGGACGGATCTTTGAGGTTATGCATAGATTACAAAGAGTTGAACAAGGTGACCGTCAAGAACAGGTATCCATTGCCTCGTATTGACGATCTACTTGATCAGCTTCAGGGAGCTACAGTTTTCTCCCGGATTGATTTGCGCTCAGGATATCACCAGCTGAGGGTGAGAGAGCAGGACGTACACAAGACAGCATTTCGTACCCGCTATGGACACTACGAGTTTGTAGTGATGCCATTCGGCCTGACGAATGCCCCAACAGTCTTTATGGAGTTGATGAGCTGCATATTCATCGACTTCCTTGATCAGTTTGTGGTGGTCTTCATTGATGATATTTTAGTGCACTCTCGTAGTAAAGAGGAGCATGTCAGTCATCTGAGGACGGTTTTGCAGATTTTGAGGGATAGAGAGTTGTATGCTAAGCTCTCTAAGTGTGAGTTCTGGATGTCTGAAGTTGCTTTCCTTGGACACATCGTCTCCGCCAATGGGGTTATCGTTCACCCGGCGAAGATCGAGTCTGTTGCTGCATGGACGACACCGACGAACGTCAAGGAAGTGCGTAGCTTTCTTGGCTTAGCCGGTTACTATAGACGCTTTGTGGAGGGTTTTTCTGTGATTGCCCGTCCACTGATGAGTCTTCTGAGGAAAACTACCCGGTTTGCGTGGACCGACCAGTGTGCTCAGAGCTTTGAGGAGTTGAAGAGGCGTTTGAATTCTGCTCCTGTCCTGGCACAACTAGAGGGATCCGATGATTTTGTGGTCTACAGTGATGCATCCAAGTTGGGCTTGGGATGTGTGTTGATGTAGAGAGGTAGAGTGATAGCATATGCGTCTCGACAGTTGAAGACGTATGAGGAGAACTACCCGAGTCATGATCTAGAGTTGGCAACGGTAGTGCTTGCTTTGAAGATCTGGAGACATTACTTGTATGGTGCTACATGTCAGATCTTCACAGACCATAAGAGTTTGAAGTATATTTTTACACAGCGGGAGTTGAATAACCGCCAAGGTCGATGGCTTGAGTTGATCAAGGACTTTGACCTTGAGATTTTGTATTATCTTGGAAAGGCGAACGTAGTTAGTGACGCCTTGAGCAGGAAGACGTCTCGAGAGAAGGCAACTGCGAGATTGACTGTACAGCCTCAGCTTCAGAGGGATCTAGCTTGGCTAGAGATCGACATCCAGTTTCCTGATGAGGATGCCCAATTGTATGCTTTAGAGGTTCTACCTGGTCTGTTATAGGAGATCCAACAGAAGCAGGGAACCTGCCCGACCTTGACGAGGATTAGAGAGCGGATGTCTCGTGGAGAGGCACCACAGTTTTCCATTGGAGCTGATGGAGTGATGAGGCGATATGATCGCATTTGTGTTCCTGTAGATGTAGAATTAAGACAAAGGATTTTACAAGAGGCTCACTGTACACCTTACTCTGTACATCCAGGTACGAGTAAGATGTACCATGATGTGAGATGTTCATATTGGTGGGGAGGGCTGAAGCCCGATGTAGCCAGATTAGTGGCTTAGTGTGCGACCTGTCAACAGGTCAAGATAGAGCATTACAGACCTGGAGGTGAGCTCCATCCACTGCCAGTGCCGCAGTGGAAGCGGGAGGATGTTTCCATGGATTTTGTGACTCGATTGAGACCTAGTAGGAGTTTTTATGCTATTTGGGTTGTGGTTGATAGACTGACGAAGACGGCACGTTTTATCCCTATCAAAGAGACGTGGCCAGTGAGTAGATTGGCTGAGGAGTACACCAGACAAATAGTGAGATTCCATGGTATATCAAGGACGATCGTCTCTGATCGAGATGGGTGATTCACCTCGAGGTTCTGGCAGCAGATTCAGACTGCTTTGGGAACGAGTCTGCACTTCACGACTGTGTTTCACCCCCAGACCGATGGTCAGTCAGAGAGGACCATCCAGACTTTGGAGAATATGTTGCGAGCTTGTGTGTTGGATTGGGGACAAGGATGGTCTGATCACCTTCCACTTATTGAGTTCTCATACAACAACAGCTGGCATACATCTATTGGGATGGCTCCCTATGAGGCACTGTATGGACGTAGGTGCCGTACACCTTTATGCTGGGATGACCCTAGCACTATCAGTGGGATAGCGCCAGAGTAGATTCGTGATGATATGGCTCGAGTAACGCTGATTAGAGAGAGGATGTTGGCTGCACAGAGTCGCCAGAAATCATATGCAGATAAGAGGCGTCGGCCTCTAGAGTTCAGTGTAGGAGCTCCTGTTTGGTTAAGAGTATCCCCGAACCGTGGCGTCAGACGTTTTGGCATAAAGGGGAAGTTGAGTCCCCGATATGTCGGTCCTTTTGAAATTCTAGACAGAGTTGGGAGGGCAGCCTACAGATTAGCTTTGCCTCCGAGATTAGAGGGTGTTCACCTTGTGTTCCATGTATCTCAGCTGAGAGAGTACATACCAGATCCGAGGCACATCGTGAGTTATGATGATTTGGTGGTGGAGCCAGACCACACCTTTGTTGAGCACCCTATTGTAGTCCTAGAACAAGGTGTGAGACACCTGGGTTCGAAGGACATACCTACCTATGATGAGGATACAGTGGTCGAGACGTGGACCTGAGGAGGTTACATGGGAGACTGAGGATAGTACCCAGAGGAACTATCTAGAGTTTTATGCCGAGATAGATGCACCTAGGGTCGACGAGTAGATCTTAGTGTTATCTTGGTGAGAATGTGATTATGTGCTTATGTGCTTTCATGCCTTGATGTGTTTATTCCATGCTAGTAATGTTATGCCTTATGATCTTATTAGATCTTGCTATACTAGCGTGATGTATGTATAGCTGGAGATGATTATTCCCTCCATGCTATTTGAGTATGACTTATGGTTATAGTGGGAGATGGTTCTTTCCTCCATGCTATTTGAGTGGATTAGGATTCAGCTGGGGATGGGTCTTTCCTCCATGCTACTTTGATGGACATAGTTTCAGTGGAGATGTGATTCCTCCATATGATGTATATACTTATGGATCGGCTAGAGACGTATTTCCTCTATGCCCTGTGATGTGATATGGCGAGAGATGTGATTCCTCTCTGCCTTGGGTAGCGTTGTGGCCCAATTTTCTAGAGTGGATGATTCCTCCATGTTGATGTTTATGGTTATAGATCTGTTATAGGTTATGACCTTCTGAGCGGAGATGTGATACCTCCGATAGAGAGAGTGAGTTATACCTCGGCTTATGGGACCGGGAGGACATGGGATCTTGCAAGTTTTGGGACGAAACTTGTTTTTAGGGGGGTGAGATGTAAGAGCCTAGTTGCTGAGAGTTGAGAGAGGGAGCAGAGGGGCCAGATTTATGCCTGAGCCGCCCCTGCGTGACCCAGGGGGCGCCCCTGCACCTTACCTGGTCCGCCCCTGCGGCTCACAGAGCCCGCCCCTGCGGCTCACAGAGCCCGCCCCTGCGGCTCACAGAGCCCTCCCCTGCGGCTCACAGAGCCCTCCCCTGCGGCTCACAGAGCCCGCCCCTGCGGCTCACAGAGCCCGCCCCTGCGGCTCACAGAGCCCGCCCCTGCGGCTCACAGAGCCCGCCCCTGCGGCTCACAGAGCCCGCCCCTGCGGCTCACAGAGCCCGCCCCTGCGGCTCACAGAGCCCGCCCCTGCGGCTCTGTGTGCTGCAGCCGTCTTCTTTGACTGCTTTGAGTCGTGCTTTACCCTTTTACTGTCCTATTTATACTTCTTCTTCTCCACCTTGATGAGGGTTACATGTTCAGATCAATCTCTCTCCATACGTACTTTCTTTCCTCTTCTTCTCCCTTGGATCCTTGCTTGATATTTCTTGAGTTGGTGTGAGTTTAGAGAAGCTTTTGCTTGGGCTTTGATGAGGATGATGTTGATGTGCCTTCCTGTGCCAGCTTGAGATGTTGTTGTTGCTATGTTGATTATTGGAGAGCTTTGGTTAGCTTCCATGGCTTCTTTACTTTCTTTCCTTCTTCTTTTCTTCTTGTTTTCTTCCTTTCCTTAGCTTAGTTTAGCTTTCCTTAGGATTGGTTCTTGTTCAGCCAAATTGGCCTATGATGATGTACATATGTGTATGTTATGTTGATATTTTGCTGTTGGAGTGAAGAGAAGTAAAGGAACGAGAGTAGAAGTAAAGAAGGAGCTGAAGTGGTGTCCTCTAGACACCAGCATCCCCTGCACCTGCCTTGTAGCCGCCCCTGCGCCGGCCTGTGCACCGCCCCTGCGCCACCAGAGTGCCGCACTTGCTCTTGTCTGCACCAGCTTGGTGTTTCCTTTGGTTTTCCAGGTGTGTGTCTCTTCTAGGCCTTCCTTAGGGTGCTTTTGTTCCTCCTTTGCTAGTATGAGTGCTTAGGATCATGCTAGATGTGCGAGGTTGAGTTTTGATGATGTTTATGATTGGTTTTTTCCTTGTATGGCTTTTGAGGTTTGTTAGGTTGTGAGTAAGGTTAAGGTTGATCCTTTGGATCCCTTTGGGTCTAGGTGTGACCCTTATATGGTTAGGAGTCTGATATATCTCGTTATGCCTTGTTTATAGGCTGTGCCATCCCTCCAGTGTAGAGATGATCTTGGTTGAGTTGTGATCGAGGTTGAGGTAAGTCCGTAGGACTTACTTAGATGTCATCCTTATATTGGGTGTTTGCATGAGTGGTGTGCTCTTTGTATGTTTGCTATGATAGCTTGTGATGTCGTATTTACCGACCTATATTTTATTGATTGCCCCACTGCGTGGCCGTGATAACTTTTCCCTTTCATCCCGCCGTGGAGTCTGTCACGCTAGACCGGTTTACAGGAATCGCGCAATCCACTCCCATAGGGTACACGGATTGTGTGACCGATACTAGTACGGCTGGCTAGCAGGCTCAGAGGCAAGGATGTGTCGGTCCTCGTGTCACATAGTTTCATATTTATTATATCTACACGATTTGAGTGAATTGAGATGAATAAATGGGTAAATGAGTGAAAGCATACTGATATGTTTATCTTTCCTTATGTGTGATTGTGCTTATGCATTACTCTATATATGTGTATCGATAGCTAATGGTTTATTACCATGTTGTAGATGCCCTACAGGATAGGCATGCTGCTGGGTGATCTAGCAGAGTGGCAGGTCGAGGACGTCTCGTACATTAGGATGTGTGGGCTTTTGAGTCTGTTACCTTTCCCTCCTGCGTGAGGATGGTCTTTTGTTACCTCCTGTGTGAGGGTGTTATGTTTCTTACTCGGCAATGATGTCTTATCTTTTGGGTTGTACGGTTTTATACAGTTTTATGTATTTGTTTTCATATCTGTCAGTGTCATGTCGTAAGGTCCAGTGAACTTGTTGTGAGGCTAGGGTCAGGATCCATTGTGAGATCCTAACCCAATGTGGCACTCCGAGTCCCGCAGATTCGGGATGTTACAACGAGTTCTTCGCATAAACCTAAGAAAATATCCTGCGAAAAACTCAACTAGAGTAGTCAAAAGCAACAAGGGCAATATCCCCGAAAGACTACCGAAACCGGCTTGGTCTAGACCAAGTCCCCGGCAACGGCGCCAAAAACTTGTTCGCTCCAAAAGGTATGTGCAAGCTTTAATATTTATAACCCAAGATGATATAAAGCACAGAATCAGGTTGTCAAATATTGCTAATAACTACGAATTAAAGTAATCAAAGATGATATAAAGTCAGATAAAGGGAAATGTGTATGCTAGGGATTAAAGCATCCAGTTGTGGTTCCGACTCAAGATCTCAAAGGATAACACGGACAAAGCTGAGGTTTGCAAAGGGAAGGTGTTTCTAAGATGGGAATAGATCACTGGGTAAGTCTCACTACTCACTATCCCAAACCAAAGCTCCTATGACCGGGTAAGTCTCAAGGTACTAAGGAAAGGAACTATAATCTCAAACCAACACACCACCCAAGGGAATAGAATCAACCTTTACCGGGTAGTCTCAGACTAACTCACAAAAATGGGATGAAGGCACACTCAAACCCCAATTAAAGATAAACCTTTATTACCTACACTCATGATCTTAGGTAAACAAACAAAGGAATCACCGGGTAAGTCTCATCCTAGGCTTGCATTGAACCAGCAAAGGTATAATAAGGATAGGATTTGGCAAACTTAAACACTTAATTCAGATAAGGTTCAGGAAAGGTTCACCTCGCTTAGTTATAATCCATCCCGGCCGAGATGTTCAATGACTTACCGAGGTGTTCTACGTTTAAGGTAAAGACTCGAACAATCATCATAATAACAATAATCAAATTAATAGGAAAGAAATCAATATTCGAACAAGAAAATCTTAAGAAAAAGGTCTCAATAATTGAATCAAACAATCAACAAACAAGCGTTCTTCAATCACAAATCAGCAAAGACAACAAACCGAAAGCAATCTAAGAAGATCTTACAAACTCCTTCAAAAGCCAACTCCAACTATGATTCCTTCCTTCCTTAAACTTCAACCTTCAACACTTCCTTCAACTCTTCCTTCAAAACTCCAGAAAACCCTTCAATTACTGGATGCTTTAAGCATGGTTGAACTTGTGGAAAATCCGACCCTTTATATAGGAGAATTATCTTCCAAAGATAAGATATCTTAAAAAGATAATTTTCTAAAAAATATATCCATAATTCTCAAACTAAATCAGCCAACTATAATATCTTCCTTCCAGAAATCCAGCCTAAAATATAAGATATCCTCCTTCAAAAACTAAAAGATTTCAGCCAAAAATAAAGATCTTGCCGGCTGTAGGGTGTTCGCCTCGGTCAGAACGCTCCTCAAGATCACCTCGGTCGAGGTGATATTGTAGCTGACCGAGGTGAATATCAACTTAATGTGAATCTCTCGTATCTGGTCCAAAATAAATCTTCTTAATCATTTTCATGCTTCTTGAGATCTTCTTAAAACTCCAGAATGTAGCTTCAATGACTCCTTAGCTTCCTTAGCTCCATTTCGATCCAAAACGTGCCATTTTACCTACAATTATAGCGGAACTAGGTGTAGACCTCGATTCCCTCTAAGGTAGACAAAACAACAATATGATCAAAGAATATACATTCATACTTGCAGATTATGAAGATAAAATGTCTAAACTAGTCCCAAAATATGGACTATAATACATGCTATCAAACCTCGCCAATACGAAAAAAAAAAGAAAAAGAAGAAGAAAGAAAGTTCTTGAATATCGAATCCAAGAGTTGATTTTTCTCAAAGAAAATCGACCTGTTCTCTAGAAAAATTGTCCAATTTTTCATCCGATTTTTGATGTTGTTGCCAATCTTCGAGAAACTTTTAAGGCACACTTTGTAGAATCGGAGTGCACCCTGTGCAAGAGTATTACAACAGAAGAGTTCCAGTATATACCTTGATTCAATCAAAGAGTTCTAGCCATACATAAACACAAATTTGGCTACCTCTCTTTCTTAACTTCGCAACTCAAGGTACGTTCTTCTCTCTTCTTAATCTCTTGTGTACTTTTTCTTTAGCCTCTTTTCCATTCTAAACACTGAGTCTTTCTTTGAGTGTGTTAATTAGTATGTATACTTCTTAACATACTAGTTATCTATCCACAATATTTTTCTTGCAACCTTGTCGTGTGTGGAGTAAACTTCTTAGAGGGATTCCTTAACCATCGCAGCCCACAAGAACCTTTAACCGAACCAAGTTAACTACTTGATTCTGTCAAGAAGTTCTAGTGAGGCCAATGCACTGATTTGTAAAGAAGCATTAATTCATACAAGTCAATTCCATCAAACCAGCTTGCGACAACACAACACGACCGTGAGTGCGAGAGACAACAAGCAAGATCTTTCGATTTCTCTAACCATACGAGTTTGTTGTTACTGTGCGTGTTGGTATTGATGTCAGGGAGAGATAGTCCACACGGATCCCAGAAGAACAACACTCCGGATATAGAAGACATGTTCAAGCAAATCATGACCAAGATATCCAACATGGATAAACGGCTTGAACAAGTGGAAGCACGGCCCAATGCGGACTACAGATCTGAATCTCACCTAAGATTCGTTCCGAAGGCTGTTTATGAAGTAGGCGGGAGTTCCGCTAATCCACCACCACCACCACCCCAAGTTTCAGCTATAAATCATCCACTGATGCCCGGTAATACTCACCCTAATTAATACTTTAATGCTAACCCAATCCAGTTTTTGGTGACGAATTTCAGGTTAGAAGTGATGAAGAGGATGAGGGTATGTGGAGAGATCACCCACAACGTCATCCACGACAGGGACGCTATCGTAAACACCAGAGACCCCAATAGGATAATGAGGACTTGGGAGAGCCAAGGTCAAAATCCCGAGTTTGGAAGGTAGATTCCATCCGGATGCATGCATGGAGTGGGATACCAAGATTGAACAACTATGGTCTTCACATAACTTCAATGAGCGACGGAAGTTCCAACTTGCTATGTTGGAATTCCAAGGTTATGCTCTCATTTTGTGGGATCACCTCATCAAAGAACGGAGAAGACTGGGAGAACTGGACATCCACACTTGGGAACGAATGAAAGCGTTGATGA
This sequence comes from Fagopyrum homotropicum, assembly GCA_033239125.1. Lineage (NCBI taxonomy): Eukaryota > Viridiplantae > Streptophyta > Magnoliopsida > Caryophyllales > Polygonaceae > Fagopyrum > Fagopyrum homotropicum. The sequence continues at coordinate 68,466,772 of BSWB01000003.1, forward strand.
AGGCAAGGTTTATGCCACCACACTATGGCCGGGAGTTGAGGCAGCGCTTAGGGAACCTCAAACAAGGTTCTATGTCCGTAGAAGAAGTCTACACCGCCATACAAACGAAAATGGTGAAAGCCAACATACAAGAGGATGAGGAGTCTATTATTGCTCGATTTTTACGAATCTTGCATCCTTCTTTACCTAATGAAATTGATATTTATCCCTATGCTTCTATGACTAACTTACTACATTTGCCAATCAGGGTGGAGAAAAAGATCAAAGGACAAAATAAAGGAACAACTTCATGGACTCCAAATAAGAAAAATCGACCCACTAATAGGAAAAACTACCGATTTTCTTCTCAGAACGATGAAGGACAATGTTCTTTGCCCGATACAGCAGCTCCCAAACTTTCTACGCAATCTCGCCCTTAGAATGAGCCTTCAAAGGACCATAAAGGGAATACTTCTAACCCTACCTTCATATCTAGAGATATTGTTTGTTTTAAATGTCAAGGTAGAGGACATTACATGCACGATTGTCCTAATAAACGAGTTTTATTTTGTAATAAACAAGGACAATATGAAAGTGAGGAACAAAAAGGGCATGATCATACCAAATCAATGCATCACATGAGCATGAGCATGAGCATGATAATCAAAGTGATAGTGATTGTGAGTATGAGCATGGTGATTCTTTCATTGTTAGACGTACTTTGCATGCTAAAATTTATTTATGTGATGATAATCACCGTGAAAAACTTTTTCATACTCAATCTCTTGTTCAAGGAAAGGTTTGTAGCATGATTATTGATGGGAGAAGCTGTTGCAACATTGCTAGTGAAGAATTGATCACTAAGTTGCAAATCACTACCTTCTACCATTATCGACCTTATAAATTGCATTGGATGAAAGGTTGTGGAGAATTAAAAGTTAATAAACAGGCTAGCATTGCGTTTACTTTGGGAAAATATGAGGATATTATTATTTGTTATGTTGTGCCTATGCAAGAATGTCATATTTTGTTAGGCAACCCTTGACAGTTTGATAGAAAGGTTATGCATGACGGATTTACTAATAAACATTCGTTTGAGTTTAAAGGGAAAGCCATTACGCTTAAACCCATGACTCCTTTGCATATTCTTGAGCATTACGACAATAAGAAGGAGAAACGCAAGCAGAAGGACAAAGAATCAACTCTCAGAGAAGAAAAATCGGGTTATTCTTCGAAAAATCGATCGATTTCTGAAGCAGATCGGTCTGTTCAACGGAAAATCGACCGATTTTCCTGTAGCTCATCCGATTTTTCCTCGGTGGGACAACAACGAGCCTTTCTTTCTTCTAAAAGGGAGTTTCTTGATGATTATATTCTTTTAGACCTTTCTTTACTGAGTTTATATAAAATCCTACTGACTTTAAGTGATGATGTGAAGGGCGCTTTGCCTTCAAACATTTTACAGTCTTTGGATGAATACATAGACGTATTTCTGGATGAGATTCCTCCCGGACTTCCACCATTCCTAGGCATTGAGCATCGGATTGACTTCATTCCAGGTTTGTCACTTCCTAACCACCCTACTTATAGAATCAGTCCACATGAAAGCCAAGAAATACAGGATCAAGTGCAAGACCTTTTAAACAAATGTTATGTACGTGAGAGTTTGAGTCCTTGTGTGGTTCCGGTTCTATTGGTTCCCAAAAAGGACAACACTTGGAGGATGTGTGTGGATTTTCAAGCAATCAACAACATCACTATCAAGTATAGACATCTCATTCCTCGATTTGATGATATGCTGAATGAGTTGAGCGGTTCCACTTTGTTTTCAAAGATTTATCTTAAGAGTGGATATCATCAAATCCGAATGATGGAGGGAGATGAATGGAAGACAGCATTGAAGACCAAGTTTGGCTTTTTTGAGTGGTTGATTATGTCTTTCGGTTTAACTAACGCTCCTAGTACTTTTATGAGGTTAATGAATCATGTCTTATGCCATTTTATTGGAAAGTTTGTGGTTGCTTACTTTGATGAAATCCTCATTTATAGCAAATCCATTAAGGAGCATGAAGAACACTTAAGGGAAGTACTTGCAACTCTTAGATATGAATCTTTAATTATATGCCAATATTAAGAAATGTGACTTTAGTACTAACCAAGTGGTTTTTCTTGGATTTGTGCTCAACACAAGAGGTCTTGAAGTAGATAAAGAGAATATCAAAGCCATTCAAGAATGTCCTACACCTACCACCGCTGGACAGGTGCGATCTTTCCATGGATTGGCAACCTTTTAGGCGTTGTGTGAAGGATTTCAGCACCATTGCATCCTCTATCATGCAGCTCAGGGAGAAGCAAGTACCGTTCTATAATATCCGGAAATTTGTTTCCGTTATTTTCGAGTCAAACTGCATTCTTACCCCTGGACCTTTACATTGTACTTTGTACCTAATGTTATGTATCATCACTAGTTCTATCATTTTATGTGAGTCTTAGACTCACATAAAATGATAAAAAGATCATTCAAACCCTAAACTTTCAAACTTTTTCACATATATTTCGACAAGATCAAGACAAAGTTATGACTAGACCAAGACAAGGCTTGTCCTTCTTGACAAACCGTGCCAACACTAGCCTTGTTTCCCTTGCTTCAGCCCATTTAACAACCCTGTTCCGCAACCCACGCCACACTCTGGCCCATTAGCAGCAACGGACCTCCAACCTGGCAAGGTGTACGGGTGATTTGCACACTTCACGTTTCTCTCTCCTATCACGCATAATCCCCTCTTTTACGGAATTGCAGCGTCACGTAACAGCTCCCCTTAATGAGTCCAGTCGTTACTTTCATTACTGTAATTCCAGAAGCTTGTTTTGCGTTAACCTAGCCGCCCTATCATCTACACATCTTCCACGTCTTCAACGCAAGTGCAAGAAGCCATCCTGATGCAGAATCTCTCGAGTTATTGGGACCCTTTTCGCGCAGGAAGCGGGACAAGCTCCTCAAACATGCAACCACAGACCTTGGTGATAACACGATTTATGACTTAGGATTAGACACTCATTTAGATAGATTTTCCACTTATTCATGCATGGTCTAGCATTAGTTCACGATGTTTGCACTCAAATCATGTATTTTGTCGAGATAGACGTCTACGCGGACTTTTGCTTGCTTTATAGGTATTTTGGGAGATTTAGGAGCTTAATCGATGCATTCGAGGGTCACTCCTCGAGATGACACACTCTCGGACTCATTAGGATGCAAGCTAGAGGCTAAGGAGGACTCATGGAACCTTGTCAACACAAGCCATGCACCAAATCATAGCTTAATGATCCAAGGCAAAGCTGAAGCACCAAACCACAGTTCACTGGCACTTCCATGGCCGTGGAACCAACCGTGGTTTTTGCCAGACGGTTGTGACAGCTGTGCCACGATCTCTTGGCCGACTATAGCAAGTTTGTAGTATAAAAGTGGTCCTGCAAGGCTGAGAGAAGGCATCTTCCAATCCCCCATCATCCAATCAAATCCACATTCTCTCCCACACTCTCAACAAGAAGATTCTCTCAAGAGGAGAGCTACCATAGGAGGAGGAAGAAGTGCTCCATTGGAGAAGAGGAGAAGAACACACCATAGCTAGTCTTTGATAAGTTTTTATAGTGAAGATTTTCGGAATCGATTTCTAGAGTTGTAAGAATCGATTAAACCTTCTTTTGAAGGGTTGTAAGTATCTCTAATCTCATTTTCAGTTTGGTTTTGTTTGCTTCACTTGTTCATCTCTTTCTTTTCATTATCTTGCAAATGGAAGCCATGATTTTATGCTTGATGATTTCGATTGTTATGATGCATGTTATAGGCTAAATAGATGCGATTCTAGGGTAAGGAAAGGATGGTTATGGCTAAGACTATGATAGGATGAACTTGGATTTGCCCTTGGATAACTTGTTTGCTTGAACGAATTCACTGCTGTAGTCCACGGTTAGTTCTTGCCCTTCCACGGCCGTGGAAGTGGTAGAACAACCCGTGGTTTCCTTGGTTCGACGGATCTAAGTACTAGATTGTTAGAATGTTGAAATCCTAGTGTTTGTTGAGTTAAATCTATCCTAGGGTGATTTAGTGTTAGCAACTAAGTGTTAGAAGAGACCTACCCGGTGATTCTTACTCTTAGATTTCAAAGATGACAAACTCTAGGTAGTGGTGAGCCTCATAAGCCGCCATTGGACGAAGTGTGCCACGATAGTTGTTTAGGACTAACCCTTTCGAGACTTACCCGGTGAGGATAGGTTAGATCCCTAGGTGACAATCCGGTTTGTGTAGAATTCCATCCCTTAGGCTCTTTTAGACTTACCCGGTGATGAGACCTTAGGAACGGACTAGTGGACCATGAGACCTACCCGGTGATTGATCCCAATCTAGAAACACTCACTCCCAACATATCATAGTTAATCCAAGGAATGATTAGATAGCTTGAGTCCTATGCCATAACCGGAATTTCCAACCCCTAGAATCCGCTTTTCTTTCTTTGATATCGTATCTCGTTTTAGCTTGTTTGTTCGTGTTGATTTGTTATCTTAGTTGATTGCTTATTTCGCATGATTTGTGATCCTTGATTGATCACTGAAAAACCCACCAAAAACATTGAGATTTTCATTTCTTTATTTCTTTCACTTTTCCTTAACCTAGATCTTCACTAAACTTAATCACTAATCGAATCAATCTCACCTTAGTCTTTGTGTTCGACCTCGGAATACTATCCCTACTACAAACGTCCCGTACACTGCGGGTTCGCTAGGAGTTAGGAGAAATATAACGAGTATAAATTTAAAGCTTATTGCGTGCACACATCCTGAGCGTAACAAGTTTTTGGCGCCGTTGCCGGGGACTATGTCTAGATTGAGTCGTTATTTGTGATTGTTTATAGTGTAGGCCTTTCTTGTTGCTTTTGATCTCTTTTTGGTTTGTGTCTTTGCTTTTCAGGACATCTTTTACCCTTTAGGTGCATGCAAAGATCTCGTGGCAAGGATTTAGCTCCATTCGATCCCGAACCGGAGACAACCCTTAGATCTAGATCCAAGAGCATTCGGAAAGGAAAAGAGATGGCCGGAAGAGATCTCCAAGCTGAGTTGGATGAAACTTTAGAGCAAATTAGGATAAGGGATGAAGCTTTGGAGAATGAGAGGAGACTTTCTAATGAGAGGCAAGAGGCAACTAGGAGGGAGATGAGGAGATTAGGCAAGCTCTTGTGCAAAGAGAGCTTAACCGTCAACAACCTCCTCCACCTCCACCACAACCGCAGCCGGTGGTTAACATTCGGGTTGTGCTCATTGCTATGGAAGAGCCACAAACGTTAGGGCAACGTATGGATCCGGCACAAAGAGCACACCGTCCGGGTGTGAACTTAGGAGATCCCGCAGCCCATGATTATGAGCTCCGCCCTCAAGTTCTACAAATGATCCGGCATAATCAATTTGGAGGGATGGAAGGAGAATCTCCTCATCAACACTTGATGAACTATGAGATCTTGATTGAGACTATTAGACCGCCTAGATTGGAGAGCAACAACCATAAGCTTAGGGCCTTTTCCTTCTCTCTTAAGGACAAAGCCTTAGCTTGGTATCAATCTATTCCACAAGGGCGAGTGAGTACTTGGGAGGAGATGACAACCAAATTTTTGACTAAGTTCTTCCCACCTTCCAAGACTACCGAGTTAAGAGGGAAGATCAATGCCTTCGTGATGAAAGATAGAGAGAGCTTGTTCAAGTCTTGGGAGAGATTCAAGGATCTTCTCCTAGATTGTCCACACCATGGTATACCGAAAATTGAGCTATTGGAGATCTACTTCAAAGGACTTGATGAAGATAGCCAATTCAAGCTCCAATCTCTTTCCGGTGGGACTTTCATGGAAAAGCATGTGGATGAAGCTTGGGAGTTTGTAGTGAAACAAGCTTTAGTGATTGAGAAGTACTCCCATAGGAAGAGTAAAGGGAGAAAGGCGGGAGCATATGAGGTGAGTGAAGTCACCATGAGCAACTTCAAGCTTGATGCCATCAACAACGAGCTAAAGTCTTTGAGGGAGTTGTGTGCTACAACTTTGAAGAACCAAGCAACCCCTCAAGCTCAAGTGCAAGCTAACTTGTCTTCCAAGGAGGAAGATGTGAAATACATGGGAAGGGGCAACTACAACAACTATCAAGGCCCAAGGAACTTCAACAACAACCGGCAATTCAACAATTACCGGCCTAACCACAACCATCCCGGGTTTTCCTATTCCAACCCGGATGGAGCCTTGAACCCTCCCGCTTCCACAAGCACAACTCCACCACCAAAGGCTTCACAAGAACCTCCACCCGGATTTACTCAACCTCCAAAGGATAGAACCGAGATGATGTTTGAGCAATTGCTTGGAAGGTTGAGTGGTCTTGAGAGCACAGTGACTTCCATTTCTAAAGCTTAAAAGGTGTTGGAAGCACAAGTGTTCCAAAAGGCGGGTGAAGCTCATAGAGATCCGGGAAAGCTTCCCGGAAGAACCAAAGATAACCCGAGAGGCCAAGTGTTGGCCATCACAACAAGGAGCGGGTTGAGCATGAAGGACCCCTTGCCCAAGGAGAATGCTAAGGGAAAGCAAGTGGTGATAGAAGAAGAGATATTGCAAGAAGTTGGAGGCAAAAACAAGGATGATGAGCCAACTTATGTGGCACCGCCTCCATACAAGCCACCACTACCGTTCCCTCAATCTCGAGCAAGAGCTCGCTTGGACAAACACTTTGGTAAATTCCTTGAACTTATGTCCAAATTACATATTAACATTCCGTTCATAGATGCTATCTTAGGTATGCCGGCATATGGCAAGTTCTTGAAGGAAATACTCTCCAACAAAAGGAAGTTGGAGGAGCATGGGGAAGTAAGGATGACAAAGAGATCCTCGGAATTGATTCAAACGATGAAGGAGGAAATGCCCCCTAAACTAAGAGATCCCGGTTCCTTTTGTGTGCCAATCGGAGTGGGAGAAGTGAAGTATGAAGCCCTTTGTGATCTTGGGGCAAGTGTAAGCATCATACCGCTTGGACTATGTAACAAGGTTGGGTTAGGAGAGCCTAAGCCGGTCAAGATGACCCTTTACATGGCGGTCCGTTCTATTACTCACCCGGTTGGAATCTTGGAGGACATTCCGGTGCAACTAGGGAAGTTCTATGTGCCGATTGATTTTGTTGTCTTGGACATCCCGGCGGACTACCCGGTTCCCATCATCTTAGGGAGACCTTTTCTAGCCACTTCCGGATGCTTGGTAGATTGTAAGAATGGAATTCTCTCCTTCAACATTGGAGAAGAGAATATCAAGTTCAAGCTGTCCACAATGATGAAAGGGCCAACCCTTGATGAGGATGTATTCAACATAGTCGAGCAAGAGGAGTCTAGAGAAGTTGTGAGCTCGATCTTGATCAAGGACCCCTTGGAGAAGGTTCTTAGCTTGATTTTGATGGAGGAAGGTGTTGAGGAGGCTTGCAATGAAGAGATCAAGGCCTTGGAAGCATTAGAAAAGGAGACAAGAGCTGAAATTGAAGATCACGAGAGCATGCTAAAGACCTGTAGGAACCACGGTCATGGAAGGAGTTCGACGGCCGTAGAACTCTCTGGAAAGCTCCGAAGAGCAAGCTTGGCAACTTCCACGGCTGTGGATGTTCCAAGATCCGTGGAGCCAACCGTGGTTTCCCCAGAAGCAACCCTTGTTGATGATCAAGCTTTAAGGAGCCTTGGAGAGCCTTCCTTTGCTTTGGATTCATCTCAACCAACGTTATTTGGATCGTCTCCACTCGATAAAGGTCCTCCTAAACTTGAACTCAAACCCCTTCCCTCTCATTTAAAGTATGCTTTCCTTGGTGATAATTCTACATATCCGGTGATTGTGAATGCATGCTTGAATGATGATGAACTTGCTAAGTTGTTGCATGAGCTAAGATTGCATAGGAAAGACATTGGCTATACTATTGATGATTTAGTTGGCATAAACCCTTCTTTGTGCATGCATAAGATATTGATGGAAGATAACCATAAACCCTCTATTGAACATCAAAGAAGATTGAATCCTATAATGAAAGCGGTAGTCAAGAAGGAGATCATTAAGTTGCTAGATGCGGGAATTATCTACCCTATTTCGGATAGTAAGTGGGTTAGTCCCGTGCATGTGGTTCCTAAGAAGGGTGGGATGACCGTAGTGACTAATGAGAACAATGAACTAATCCCAACTAGGACAGTTACGGGGTGGAGGATGTGTATCGACTATAGGAAATTGAACATGGCCTCTAGGAAAGATCACTTCCCTCTCCCCTTCATTGACCAAATGCTAGAAAGGTTAGCTCAACATTCTCACTTTTGCTACTTAGATGGCTATAGTGGATTCTTCCAAATCCCTATCTACCCCGATGACCAAGAGAAAACCACCTTTACATGTCCATGGAGTACTTTTGCATATAGGAGAATGCCATTTGGGTTGTGTAATGCACCCGCCACCTTCCAAAGGTGTATGATGGCTATATTTTCTGATTACATTGAGAATATCATGGAAGTGTTTATGGATGACTTTTCTGTTTATGGATCTTCCTTTGATAATTGCTTAGCTAACTTGTCTCTAGTGCTTAAAAGATGTGAGGAGACAAACCTTGTCTTAAATTGGGAAAAATGCCACTTCATGGTAAGTGAAGGTATTGTGTTAGGACACTTGGTGTCCAACCGTGGCATTGAGGTTGATAGGGCCAAGATTGAAACAATAGAGAAGTTGCCACCACCTACCTCGGTGAAGGGGGTAAGGAGCTTTCTAGGGCACGCCGGTTTTTACCGGAGATTTATTAAAGATTTCTCTAAAATTTCTAAGCCTCTCACTAACCTACTAATGAAAGATGTTGAGTTTGTTTTCTCCAAGGATTGTTTTGAGGCATTTTGTAGGTTGAAGAACGCTTTGATCTCCGCGCCTATCATGCAACCTCCGGATTGGAGTTTACCGTTTGAGATCATGTGTGATGCAAGTGATGTAGCCGTTGGGGCTGTTTTGGGGAAAAGGAAGGATGGGCGTACACATGCCATTTAATATGCTAGCAAGACGCTAGATGATGCCCAACTCAATTATGCTACCACCGAGAAGGAGTTATTGGCGGTTGTGTATGCCTTTGAGAAGTTCCGCTCATATCTTATTAGAGCGAAGGTTATATTGTATATGGATCATGATGCGATCCGTTACCTCCTTACAAAGAAGGATGCCAAGCCTCGGTTGATTGGGTGGATCTTTCTTCTTCAAGAGTTTGATTTGGAAATCCGGGACAAGAAGGGGTCCGAAAACTCTGTGACGGACCACCTTAGTAAGCTACCTCCATTGGAACTTGAGAGAGATGACATCCCGATTGATGACTCATTCCGGGATGAGCAATTGCAAATGGTGGAAGAATGCTTGTTCCAAGTGTCTAGAGGAAGCAAGCCATGGTATGCCAACATCGTGAACTATCTAGTGTGTAAGGAAGTGCCTCCCGGATTGTCATACTCCTAAAGGAAGAAGTTCTTCAATGATGTGAGACACTACTATTGGAGTGAACCACTTTTGTTCAAGAGAGGGCCGGATGGAGTCTTTAGAAGATGCATACCTGAGGATGAGGTGGAGAGTGTGATCCGCCATTGTCATTCCTTGCCATGTGGAGGGCATGCTAGCTCACACAAGACATGTGCTAAGGTGTTACAATCGGGCTTATTTTGGCCGAGTTTGTTCAAGGATGTGCAAAGCTTTGTGGTAGCTTGTGATGCTTGCCAAAGGACGGGCAACATCTCAAGGAGGAATGAGATGCCCTTGAACAACATACAAGAGGTGGAAATATTTGATGTGTGGGGCGTGGACTTCATGGGGCCATTCCCTTCTTCTTGTGGCAACCTCTACATCCTATTGGCGGTGGATTATGTTTCAAGATGGGTGGAGGCAATAGCTTCTCCTACAAATGACGCCAAGGTTGTGGTGCTGTTCTTCAACCGAGTGATCTTTCCTAGGTTTGGAACACCAAGGGTGATCATAAGTGATGGAGGGAAGCACTTCACCAATAGGAACTTTGGAGCACTTTTGGCTAAGTATGGGGTGACTCATAAGGTGGCAACACCTTACCATCCCCAAACTAGTAGCCAAGTGGAGATCTCCAACCGGGAGATAACGGGAATTCTTGAGAAGACGGTCTCTAGGACGAGAAAGGATTGGGCTATGAAGCTCGATGATGCCTTGTGGGCATATAGAACCGCTTTCAAGACACCGATTGGCACCACTCCTTACAAGTTAGTCTATCGCAAGTCGTGCGACCTTCCGGTAGAAATGGAGCATAGAGCTTATTGGGCCATTAAGTGGCTAAATTTTTACCTCAAGGAGGCCGGAGAGAAGAGGGTGCTAGACATGAATGCTCTTGAGGAGATCCGGTTGGATGCTTATGAAAATACCCGGATCTACAAGGAGAGGACCAAACGGTGGCATGACAAGCGCCTCATCCCAAAGGAGTTGAGTGAAGGCGACCTTGTTCTTCTCTTCAACTCAAGGCTGCGGCTTTTCCCCGGAAAGCTAAAGTCAAGGTGGACCGGGCCATATATGGTGAAGAAGATCTTTCCCCATGGAGCAATTGAGATAGGAGGGGAGCATTGTGGGAACTTTAAGGTGAACGGGCACCGGTTGAAGAAGTATATCCCGGGAGCTTTGGTGGATATGATTGCCCCACTTCACCTAGAATGAGACACCCCGAGTTTGGTCAAGCTAATGACCTTAAAGAAGCGCTTGATGGGAGACAACCCATTGGTAGACATCTTTCCCTTTTTCGTTTTTGTTTTCGTTTTTGATTTTTCTGTTTTTGTATGTTTGGTGTGTTTTGTGTGTGTGCTAGAATCTTGGTAGCATGAAAGCCTTGTATGGCATGTGATTGATGATGATGAACCCCTCATCAATTATGGGTGGAGCGGACGCGGAACTTGGACGGCTAGCGGTGCCTAGCGCGGGTCCCGACGCCTTGATGGACACTTAGAGCTCTCTACCATTGTTGATAGGATCATCCACCATCAATCTACTTGAGAAATCCCAAATACCGAAGCAAACCATTTTTAAGATTGTGAGAACCCTCTTTCACTCTTCTTTACTTGAATGCCACATTGGGGACAATGTGTTTCTAAGTATGTGGTGGGGTTTGCATGATTCTTTGCATAATTAGCATCTAGGATAGTTTAATACTATCACATGTCTTGCATTGTATATACTCATTTCGAAAAAATCCAAAAAAATCAGAAAATTTAAAAATTTTTGTGCTTTCTAGGCTTGGATATGACCCTAATGAGGATCTTGTCTTGTGAATTGGCTATGCATGGCCTTATGTGTTAAATTGATGAATGCATATGTGGACTTGAAGTACTTATATTGAATCCCATGAATGGATTGTGATCATGATGTTTGCCTTGATTGGATTGAGTGTTAAAAATCGAAATTACATGATAGTTCTTGCACATCATCTAGGAATGAATGAGGCAATTCATCTTTCTCTACTTCTCATCTTGATCATGTTGTTTGAGTACCTCAATTGATATAAATTTGACCTCTTTTGACCCATCCGGGAATAGGAGCATGTTAGTGTGTTGATGCGTGTGAAAAGCAAGTGTGGGGTGAAGTTGTTGATGAAAGAATGTTATGAATGAAGTACTGAAATTGTTGTGAAAGTGTAGACAAAAATATAGGTTTTGGGACGTTGGTTTAAATGACAAGTAACTCGGCACCATTCACATAATCGGGTGTTTGTGCCTTGCCAAAGTCAAATAAACCAATAGTCCTAACGAGCTTTGGTATGTGTGCCCGGTGTGGATGCACCTCGAAAAATAGAAAAAGCCCGAGGACGGCTAATCACCAAGGTTTCGGCTTTTGTACACCAATGCCATTGTCTCAAAAATAAGTGAAAGAGAAGAAAGAAAAAAATGGAGAAAATATACACTTGGGGGAAGTTGATCGATGACAAAATTGTGGAGTTAGTTCCATTCCCGTATTAGCATCACATAGCCTAGAAAATCCCCACCTAATCACAATGTTTCTTGGCCTTTTGTCTCACAAGCCCTTATGACCTATTTGCATGTGTGTAAGACTTAGTAATCTAGATTGGATATGCTCTTGATCATCTTGACTTCTTCATTTCCACATTGCATGCATGCTTTCGAGTTAATTACAATGGTCTTTCCGTGCCTTCATTTATTTGATACATGATTGCTTATCCATTGCCATGAAACATGACTATGAAGGTGATCGAATATTAGAAGCACAACTCCAAAAAGATTTTGCCATTTTTCTGCATACATAAATCATGTCATCTCTTAGTCTATAGTTGGGAGATTGCTCGGGGACGAGCAAACCTTAAGTATGGGGTATTTTTGATAACACGATTTATGACTTAGGATTATACACTCATTTAGATAGATTTTCCACTCCTTCATGCATGGTCTAGCATTAGTTCACGACGTTTGCACTCAAAGCATGTATTTTGTCGAGATAGACGTCTACGCGGACTTTTGCTTGCTTGATAGGTATTTTGGGAGATTTAGGAGCTTAATCGATGCATTCGAGGGTCACTCCTCAAGATGACACACTCTCGGACTCATTAGGATGCAAGCTAGAGGCTAAGGAGGACTCGAGGAACCTTGTCAACACAAGCCATGCACCAAATCATAGCTTAATGATCCAAGGCAAAGTTGAAGCACCAAACCACGGTTCACTGGCACTTCCACGGCCGTGGAACCAACCGTGGTTTTTGCCAGACGGTTGTGACAGCTGTGCCACGATCTCTTGGCCGAATATAGCAAGTTTGTAGTATAAAAGTGGTCCTACAAGGCTGAGAGAAGGCATCTTCCAATCCCCCATCATCCAATCAAATCCACATTCTCTCCCACACTCTCAACAAGAAGATTCTCTCAAGAGGAGAGCTACCATAGGAGGAGGAAGAAGAGCTCAATTGGAGAAGAGGAGAAGAACACACCATAGCTAGTCTTTGATAAGTTTTTATAGTGAAGATTTTCGGAATCGATTTCTAGAGTTGTAAGAATCGATTAAACCTTCTTGTGAAGGGTTGTGAGTATCTCTAATCTCATTTTCAGTTTGGTTTTGTTTGCTTCAATTGTTCATCTCTTTCTTTTCATTATCTTGCAAATGGAAGCCATGATTTTATGCTTGATGATTTTGATTGTTATGATGCATGTTGTAGGCTAAATAGATGCGATTCTAGGGTAACGAAAGGATGGTTATGGCTAAGACTATGATAGGATGAACTTGGATTTGCCCTTGGATAACTTGTTTGCTTGAACGAATTCACTGATGTAGTCCACGGTTAGTTCTTGCCCTTCCACGGCCGTGGAAGTGGTAGAACAACCGGTGGTTTCCCTGGTTCGACGGATCTAAGTACTAGATTGTTAGAATGTTGAAATCCTAGTGTTTGTTGAGTTAAATCTATCCTAGGGTGATCTAGTGTTAGCAACTAAGTGTTAGAAGAGACCTACCCGGTGATTCTTACTCTTAGATTTCAAAGATGACAAACTCTAGGTAGTGGTGAGCCTCATAAGCCGCCATTGGACTAAGTGTGCCACGATAGTTGTTTAGGACTAACCCTTTCGAGACTTACCCGGTGAGGATAGGTTAGATCCCTAGGTGACAATCCGGTTTGTGTAGAATTCCATCCCTTAGGCTCTTTGAGAGTTACCCGGTGATGAGACCTTCGGAACGGACTAGTGGACCATGAGACCTACCCGGTGATTGATCCCAATCTAGAAACACTCACTCCCAACATATCGTAGTTAATCCAAGGAATGATTAGATAGCTTGAGTCCTATGCCATAACCGGAATTTCCAACCCCTAGAATCCGCTTTTCTCTCTTTGATCTCGTATCTCGTTTTAGCTTGTTTGTTCGTGTTGATTTGTTAGCTTAGTTGATTGCTTATTTCGCATGATTTGTGATCCTTGATTGATCACCGAAAAACCCACCAAAAACATTGAGATTTTCATTTCTTTATTTCTTTCACTTTTCCTTAACCTAGATCTTCACTAAAATTAATCACTAATCGAATCAATCTCACCTTAGTCTTTGTGTTCGACCTCGGAATACTATCCCTACTACAAACGTCCCGTACACTGCGGGTTCGCTAGGAGTTAGGAGAAATATAACGAGTATAAATTTAAAGCTTATTGCGTGCACACATCCTGAGCGTAACACTTGGCGCCCTTCCCAGTCACGCACCAGAGGAGCAGGAGCCGATAGCCCATCATGTTCTGGTTGGGCAAGCCTCGTCTGTACCCTTGCAACAAACTGCGATCCCTCCTCCTGAGCAGCTGCTGTCGCCGGCAACCGTCTTCAGCCAACGGTCAAAACAACGAGCGAACGTAGGGAGACTCTCCTTAACCGGCACACAGGGGACTTGGTACTCGCCACCCTTCTTACACGCATAGGACCACACAATTGAGATCATCCCCTCCGATATCGAGCAGTCGGCAAGGACACTCCATCATCGACACATCACCGCTGCAGTCCTCAATACCCGACGTTGCCTCTCATCCTTCTCTTGTCTGGAACTATTGTCGGGTGACACGATCGAGCCTGTGAGTCTCCTTAGCTTGCAGATATCTCTTTTCTTTGTCTGAGTTATGCAGTAGGTTGGAGTGTTAGTGTATGCATTAGGAAATAGTCAAGGAGCTTGAACAAGGTAGGTTGTACGCATGGTTGTGAATCCTGTTGAGGTAGAGTAGGTTGAGTTGCATTGGTACGAGTTAGACACTGGGCAATAGGGGTATCATCCGTAGTAGGAGTAAGTGAAATGGGGTAGACTCGAGTATGTCCAGGTAGTTGTCGGTGAGGGTTAATCTTGAAAACAATTGCATTTTTTAGGTTTATTGTTCCTAATGTAGTGGTTGAACAAACCACTTTGAGAGAAATTTTTGGTGCCTTAAAAGTGTTTGTCACCGTTGAAATTTTGAGACACTATAATTTGATACGGGTAGTTTATAGTTCCAAGTTGGGAGATCGATTCAATGATCGGATTGGAAGTTACGATGTCCCAAAGTAGGGTGGTTGCGCAGTTTCGGGAATATATGAAATTTGGCTAAGTATGAGAACTTTGGATGTTAGACTCACCTTTGGAGTTTTGTTTAAGAGTTGTAGTCGTTTGTTTTGGAGTGTTATTTGTTATTATGAGTAGAATATATAGCATAGTAGGTTTTTATGTTTTCATTTGTATTTTTGGAATTTTTTAAGAGTGTCTTTAGTTAGGCCAAAGTAGGGCCTTAGCGAAATTTTCAACGAAGTCAAGAAGATGGAAAAAATCTTCCAACTTAATAGAACTTTCTTGTGAGTGTTGGTTTATGGTTTTGTGATTTATAGGAATTTTTAGAAAAAATCTAAGAATATTTTTCTAGAGTTTCGGTACCAGGGGTAAAATGGTCATTTACCCTTATAAGAGTATTTTGGTAATTTCTTTATGATCGATTTGAGTATCTTAGAAGTTGGATACTTCTAAGAAAGTGGGATACATTATTGATCCACTTGCCTTGTATAAAAGGCGATTGAGTCTCTACGGTTACAGGTCGAGTCGAGATAACGGGATTTAAGACTCGATTCAGGTAAGTCCTTGTGACTCACTTAGCTCATTTCTAGATGTTAGTTGATGATAGTGGTGTGGGTTGATTGTTTAATAATTATAACAAGCCTAGGACGACTTTTATTATTTTAAGGCCCAAGTGTATGTATAACCGGCCGTGACATCACTGCCCAGCTATGACAACAGACTGGGAGGTTCTCTATACCCAGATCATACAGGTACAAGGTGAGATGCATCGGATCCATTCCTGATGTTTACACGGGGACGGAGGCGAGGTTTGGGAATCCCTCATGTCACAAAATAAGTATCATTAGTAACAATGAATGACCTAAATAAAGATAATAAATATGGATATCTCTGAAAGTATGATATGTGTTTAGTTTTGCTATTGTGTGTGTGTGTGCTATTTTTCATTTATCTAACGTTTATATAGCTAGATAACGGTTGATTTATGTTGTTGTTTAGATTTACCACGGTTAGAGCAGCAAGTGAGTGATCCGGTTGTAGTGGTCAGTCGTGTCTCCGCACTCCTTAGAGTGGGGTTTGGGTTTTGCTTTGTTGTTTCCTTTCTACTATGATGTTATGTAGACTTTTATTACCTTAAGTATGTCGTTGGTTGTTAGACGTTGTTGTTACATTCATGACATTAAAATACAGTTTTATGAATTTCAGTTTCCTTATTTGTGTCTTGTTGTAAGATCCTAATAAAATTGTTGTCAAACTAAGGTCAAGACCCATTGTGAGGTCCTAACCAGTAGCTCACTGAGTTCTGAGAATTTGGGGTGTTACACGTTCGAGTAGGGAGAAGCACAAGAGAAGGTATTCTCGGAACTAAAGAGGCGATTATCAAATGCACCCTTTCTTGCACTTCCAAATTTCCCCAAACTATTTGAAGTAGAGTGTGATGCTTCAGGTATGGGAATAGGAGGAGTACTCATGCAAAAAGGTAAACCTCTAGCCTACTTTAGTGAGAAGTTAAAAGGACCATGCTTGAATTACTCTACTTATAACAAGGAATTATATGCTTTATTTCGAGTTTTTAAAACATGACAACACTATCTTTGGCCAAATGAATTCATCCTTAGAACTGATCATGAGTCTTTAAAGCATTTTGGAAGTCAAGAGAAGTTGGACATGAGGCATAGATGGTGAATGGAATTCATTGAGACATTTCCTTATATTATGAAATATAAAAAAGGGAAGGATAATGTCGTAGCGGATGCCCTTTCCAAGAGAGATATACTTTGATCACAATATTGGATTCCAATGTCCTAGGATTCCATTATATCAAAGATCTATACGAGTATGATGAAGACTTTGGCGACATCTACACTGGATGCAAAAATCGACCCAGTGTCAGAAAAATCAGCCGATTTTAGACCGATTTTTGTCCCAATTGAGAGATAAGTATTATCTTTTTGAAGGGTTTTGTTCCATGAGGGTAAAGTTGTATTCCTAAATGTTCTCTGAGATTATTATTTATTGACGAAGCTCATATGGGACGATTAATGGGACACTTTGGAAGAGATAAGACTTTTCACATGCTTCATTCTATTTTTATTGGCCTCACATTCTTAAAGATGATGAACATTTGATTAAGAGGTGTCTTGTTTGTTTAAAGTTGAAGTTAAAACTTAAACCACACGGTTTGCATACTCCTTTACCTTTTCCTAATTCAACTTGACTTGACATTAGTATGGATTTTGTTGTTGGATTATCAAGGACTAAGAAGGGGAGATATTCTATCTTTGTGGTTGTTGATCGCTTTTATAAAATGGCTCACTTTATTACTTGCCATAAAACTGATGATGCATATAATGTCGCTAACTTGTTTTTCAAGGAAGATGTTAGATTGCATGGACTGCCAAGAACTATTGTAAGAGATAGAGATGTTAAGTTCCTTAGTTTCTTTTGGAAGACACTTTCGGAAAACATTGGTACAAAGTTGTTGTTTTCAACTTCTAGTCATCCTCAAATGGATGGTCAAAGGAAGGAACTAATCGAACTATAACTACTATTTTATGAGTTATTTTGAAGGATAGTTTGAATGCTTGGAAAGTTGTGTTACCACATGTTGAATTTTCTTATAATCGAACCTTGCGTTCATCTACTAACCTAACGTCGTTTGTGTGTTTATGGAGTGAATCCTATGACTCCCTTTGATCTTATATCGTTGCCTTAGAGGAGCGAGTAGAATTTGTTTCAACTTAGCAGGTGGAGTTCATAACATGAGAAGACTCTCTTACGGCTGGAACAAAAAGGAATATACGTTGCTTCCAAAGCAAATCGGAGTCGCAAGGATATGCTATTCAAACCCGGAGATCTAGTGTGGTTGCATCTAAGGAAGGAGCGATTTCCGGACAAGCGGAAGTCTAAGTTATCTCCAAGAGGAAACGGACCTTTTAGAGTGAAAGGGAAAGATGGTGACAATGCTTACGTCGTGCAACATACACCTGGTTATGGTGTAAGTCCCACCTTCAACGTTGGTGACTTAAGTCCTTATGAGTTTAGAGATGAGCATGGAAATGATTCAAGGACGAATCCTTTCAAGAAGGGGAGTTTGACGTGGGACCATATCCAACACAAGGACCAGTTACACGTTCAAAGGCTAAGGCATTGAAGGACAATCCAACAACACCTTCACCATCATCAGATTCAGTTATGGATGGAGCGATCACAAGGTCAGGGGAAAAGGCGATTCAAGCTGAAGTTACGGACATAATCATGACATGTACGCTCAAGGAAACTCTCCTCACTCTCAAGAGCTCTTTGGTAACGTTACTGACTATTATAGAAGAGTCAAGCCACGACCAAGAAGATCCACTATGCAAAGAAGAAGGATAAGAGCAAGGAAGAGTCTCAAAGAAGGAAAATCGACCGATTTTCCTGTAGGAAAATTCGACCGATTTCATTTCCCGATTTCCTTCACTGAGACGAGTTTGGCAAAGATCCGGCCAAGATCTTCTATCTTTTGGAAATTATATCTTGTTATGATTTCTTAAAGCTCTCAGACTATCTTAAGGGATTATTAGATTTTATCTTTCGTAGATTTTATATTTTATATATCATAAAAATATCTTTGCAAAATTATATTTAAGTATATTTTCCTAGTTTTTGTAGGATTAATCTCCCTTATATATAGCCTTAGTGGGGGATATTGTTCAGTAGATTAGATTTGATATATTTCCACAACTTTGTGACAGTTGGAACTTCATTTACGAAGTTTGTATTTTGTTCATATCTTATTCAATCAAAAATAGAGCTTTGGTTGAATCATTGTGAAGTCCTTGCTAGATTGTGCTTGTTTGTGTTAATCTTATTGAAAGTTGGTGCTTCTCGTCAATACTAGTCCCTCCTTGTGTTTGTCTTAATTAGAAGACTTGTGTAAGGTTAAAGAAGTGTGGGTTAAGGTAATCTTCTCGTTTAAGGGTTTTGACACATCATTGGTCAAGGTTCTTTTGCGGAACTATCTTAGTTCATATCTTTCTATCTTTGTTTCATTTATCATTTCATAATCATCTTCTTTTATTTCCATATCATTCACTAATCCGTATTCTCAGTTTGTCAAAAAATGGACCTGTTCTTGATGAAAATCAGCCGATTTTCTCTATAGAACAACCTGATTTTTATCCAGTTAAGGACTTTCAATCTAGATCGAGAAATGAGGCTTAACCGCGCATCAATTGGGTGCAAAAAATGTTATCTTGTAGCTCTATTACAAGTGGCTCTTCACCTTTAGCAGTTTCGTTTCTCCATTTTTTTCATGATGTGTTTAGGATCCTGCATTGCTATTGGTTGTTCCTGCAAGACGGTATCTAAGATTTGACAAAAACGTTAGGTTAATGATAATAACATAGACTACCCACTTGCTATTTTTCTATTTTTCCCTTGTATATACCTACACCACGCTTATCCTAGCCGGTTTGCGAGACTCTCTTGCTAAAGGCAAAACAAAGCTTTTCAAAAAATAACCACAAGTTAGTGCATTCAGATGCTAAAGAACTGAATAGGGATGAACCTTGATCTCAATCGGAAAAGGCCTTTTGATGTGGTGCTAACAATGGCAAGCAAAACCACTCTTCCCTACCTTCTCAATCAAAACACAAGAACTTATAAAAGACTTAAGTAGCAAAAAATAAGATCAAAATCAGAAATGAGAGAAATGGCTAGGAAAGGTGTAGAGATCACTTCCGATAATCCAAGGTAGCCCACAATCTTCAACCCGAACTTGTGAATCTCAATATAAAACATGAACAACACATAATGATAACTCCACCTTGATTATAAATTGTATACGTGGATGATGGAAAACTTAGCATTATTAGCGGTGTATAAACTATCAAATATCGATTGTATTTCTAGAATACATGTTGTGGATTTGTGTTTATTAAATGTGTGCAGGCCTTGAAAAGCATTACAAAGGATGAATGCATGCCTTGAAACTCATTACAAGGGAAAAACACGGAGATCTTGAAACACAGTTCAAGGGATAAACGCAGAGGCCGTGAAAAACATTTCAAGGGATAAAAGTGAAGGCCCTTTAAAAGTGATACAAGGGAGGAATCGGCTGAAGGCTTTTTGAATTCAAGAATCAAATCTGAACAACCAAATCTACCAAGGATTATAAGAAGATCTTCAAACAAGATATCAAGACAAGATCTCGGTCAGCCTCAACTAGAAGATCTTCAACGGATTTGAAGCGAAGATCTTGACCCCAACAACAAGATCTCACAAAGATCTTAACAACCGACGCAAGAGGATAAGAAGATCTTTTCCAAATGGATCCCACACAAAGATCTCGGATCCAACGAAGATCTTCAACGGTCCTCAAGAGAGAAGTCTTCAACAAAGATCTTCAACAGCTTGGAAGATCTCGGAGCATGAACTAAGGGATTCAACGACAAAGATCTTCAACGGCTCTTTCAAGGAGAAGATCTCGAAGATTATGATTCTCAACGTGCGTCAAAGAGAAGAAGTTAGAAGATCTTACAACGGCTTCTTCATCTCAACCAAACTCCGTTTTCCATGGAGAAAGAAGAACATCACAACGGTCCTCTTACAACGGCTAGAAGAGTTGTCCATAGAAGACTATATATGAAGATGGTGATTGAAGAGAACAACAATGAGCTCACACAGAAACATCTAAGTCTTCCAGCGATCAAACATCTTCATTCATTCCAAAAATTTTTCTTCCTCTTAGCTTACATAAGTTCACATCTCTAGAGAGAGAAAAACATGAGAGCTTCATTGGAATATCTACAGAGTGTTATACTCGAGAGTGTGTGTTACTCTGCGAAGTAACTAGGCTATTATTGGAAGGTTAGAGTTGGAACTAGATCGTAGCATTGTCTACAGTGAGAGAAGAAGGGGATTTCATCTAGGTCATATCTAGGACTCTTTAAGCAGATAATAGATAGTTGGATCATACGTGTAAAGAATGTAATACCCCGAATCCGCGGGATATCGGAACGCTACGGACGAGACCTCAAAATGGGTCCCGACCCTTAGCATGACAACAATCTCACCGGACCTTTCCAACATGACACAAATAAAGGCAAAAACTCAAATCGTTTATAATGTATGCATGAATAGAAAAGAAGGGATACAAGGTGAAAACTCAGCCGATTCCTCAAAACGACACAACAACGATAACGAGATCCAAAACCGTACAACATAAATAATCGAACAACACAATGAAACCCAAAAACGTCCACGTCCTATAATGTACGGAGACCCCCCGGCTCTCCACTCCTCAACCTCACTCGGCGGTATCCCTAACCTGCAAGGCATCTACACAAACGGTTTAAAACCGTTAGCTCACATTCTAGGCATTATATAGATAATATGGCACAAACACACACATAAGAACACATAACACACAACATGCTCATATACATACACATTCGTGTCTTATTCTCTTTTTTAGTTATTCAATTTCTAGTTCCATTCTTTTAAAGTGTGACATGAGAGTCTTATAACTCTCACCTTTGTCCTCGTGTAACCAACATGAGTGATGCGGAGCTCAACACGTATACCGTGTGGAGTGGCGAAGAAGCCTGCATGTAAACCATGTATGACGTGGTGGTAGAGAACCTCCCAGTCTCCCTCGGGAGCTTGGCAATGATGTCACCAACCGATAATAATAATAACAATAGGCCAAATAATATATAAAACCGAGTAGTCCTAATCCGGTTTCATGGTCAAAAGCGATAAAACACACACCACCATCTTGTATCCAAATAATGCATAAAAGCGGCTAAGTAAGTCCGATGACTTACCTCGTCTCAAAGCTAATCAAAACAAACGATCTCAACTTTTCGTATGAGAATAACCAAGTGTTCGTTCCAAACGGTGTGTGCAAGCTTTAAATTTATAACCCTAGATGTAAGCTTAAAACAAGGATGCGAACCCGCAGTGTACGGGTCAATCGTAGTAAAAAGAAAGAAATTCCAAGGGTCGATCACAGGGACTTAGTGAAACAAAGCAGGTATAGGTTTGTCAATGCAACTACTAACCACAAAAGCGATTAAAACAATCAAATATGATAAAAAGTCAATTAAGGAAATATGCAATTCTAGGGATTAAAGCATCTAGTTGTGGTTCCAACTCAAGATCTAAAGATAAGCGGACAAAGCTGAGATTTATGTATAGGGAAAGTGTTACTAAAATGGAATAGATCACCGGGTAAGTCTCACTACTCACTAATCCCAAACCGTAACTCCTATTACCGGGTAAGTCTCAAGGAATTAAGGAAAAGAACTATAACCTCAAACTAACACTCCAACTAAGGGAATAGAATCAACATATACCGGGTAAGTCTCAGGCTAACTCACATAGATGGGATGGAAGCACACTCAAACCCCAATAAAGGATAAACCTTTATTACCTACTCTAATGATCTTGGGTAAACAAACAAAGGAATTACCGGGTAAGTCTCATCCTAGGCTTGCATTGAACCAGGAAAGGTGTAATAAGAATAGGATTTGGCAAACTCTAACACTTAACTCTCAGTTTCGGATCAGGTAAGTCACCTCGGTCAGAAGAATTCCACCTCGGCCGAGATGTTCATCGGCTGAGCGAGATGCTTTAGGGTTAAGGATAAAGACTCGAGCTTTCAGGGTCCTACTGTGATTAAGATTATTCTATCATTGTTTTTCCCACAACCTTCAGCGAATCACCCTAGAATCACACAAATAAATTAGTCACTCATCATTATGAAAGCAATAATCAAATATATGGGAAGAAAGAGAATAATTGAACAAGAAAACCTTAAGAGAAAGGCTTCAATAACTAAATCAATTATCAATCAACAAGCGTTCCTTGGATCAAAATCCAATAAGACAATCAACAATGAAGGGAATCTAAGGGAATCTTACAAAACCCTTCACAAAGCTATAAAAGCTATCAACTTCCTTCCTTCAATCTTCCTTCAACCTTCAAAAAGGTTCTTCAAATCTTCCAGCTGTTATGATGTTTTCCAGCCCTCAGCCGTCTATTCGTAGGTATGCGGGGTATGGATTTGTGGAAAATTCAACCCTTTTTATAGGAAAATTACTCTCCAAAGATAAGATATCTTAGAAAGATCTTTTCCCATAAAAATAGGTAAAATATATGGGCTAAATTATCTTCTTCATTCCAGCAATCCAGCCTAAAAATATAAGATCCTCTTTCCAAAAATAAAAGATCTCAGCCAAAAATAAAATATTCTTGCCGCGTCCAAGATGTTCGCCTCGGTCGAGTCAGCTCCTCTGGATCACCTCGGTCGAGGTGACTCTGTAGTCAACCGAGGTGAATCACAACTGAATGTGAAATCTCTCAAATCTGGTCCAAAGTGAATCTCTAATCCAATTCCATGATTCCTGGATTCTTCCTTAAGCTCCTGAATGTAGCTCCAATGACTCCTTAGCTTCTTTTGCTCCTTTTTGATGCAAAACGTGCCATTTTACCTACGATTACAACGAAACTTGGTGTAGACCTCGATTCCCGCAAAGGTAGATGAAACGACAATATAATCACATAATATACATTCAAACATTCAGATTATTGAAGATAAAACGTCTAAACAGGCCCCAAAATATAGACAATAATTCATGCTATCAAAATACCCCATACTTAGCCCTTGCTTGTCCCCAAGCAAGTTCCGAATATAAAATACAAGATAGAATGGATTATTAGTCATGAAGATCAATGAAAAAGTCTTTCAAAATATTTTAATGGTGTGCTACAATCATAGATCACTCTAAGAGGATACTTCATGGAATTTAAAATCAAAATATGCTTAAAACATTTTATAAATATAAGAAAGTTGTTCATCTTTGCATAAAATCATAGAATGCATAATAAATCATAATTATCAAAATTTATCATGTATAATCCAGTTTAAACCACTAAGTCAATCAACAAGCTCGAGGTCTCAAGGGCTTCCCAAAAGAAAGGTCAATAAACGTGTAGGGTAGGGATGTATAGAAGGTAATGTGGTGCTAGAATCTGGGAAAAGGATATCACTTCACTTTCACTTGACTTTCAACATCATCCACCAATAAGCTTTTCTTATTTCACACTTTTCTTTTTTTTACTTTACTTTTTGGGATGCATGGACAGAGGTGTACAATAACCGAAGCCTAGGAAATCAGTAATCATCAATTTCTTGAGATGCATCAAACCCTTGATGCACATACCATGACCCGTTAGGAATATCGCTCAACCCGACTATGGCAAGACACAAACACCCGGCTATGTGAATGGTTCCGAGTTACTCATCATTATGATTGACTTCCCCAAACCTATTTATTACTTTCTAACACTTTCACTTCCAGCCAACTTCTCAACTTTTCTTTCACCTGCTTTTCACTTGCTTGCTTCCAAATTCCCGGATAGGTAAAGGAAGGCAAATATGTATATGAGGGTCTAAACATGATCAAGAAGAAGAAGAGAAAAGAACGAATTGCCTTGGTCTTTCTAGGAAGAAAGTGATAGAACTCATAATGTCGTATCAACTTTCAAATTCAATATAATTTTGATAAAAACAAAGTATTAAACATGCCACAAATTTCAAACAAAGCATTTAGGAACTTAAACATATCATAAAACCTTTCAAACATATAAAGATTTCAAAACCAATCTGCAGACAAAATCTTCACTGAGGTCATATCCAGATAAGAAGCACAAAAATCGTTTTCGAAAAATTCCTTTCATTTAAAACGCCTCGGTCGAGATGTTCTAGTCAACCGAGGTGAAGTACCTCGGTTGGCCAAAATTACTTCGGTCGAGGTCAAAAATTTTTTTTCTTTCCAGTTTTTGACGTTTTTCTCAATCAATTAACCTGTATGCATGCATGTAATCTCAGATAGAGCAAAATAAAACATAAATATCCATCAAAGTAGCATACAACCATCCATAGTCAAATAATACATTAGATACCCCATACTTGGGACACATTGTCCCAATGGGTCAAAATAAGTCTAGAAAATAAAGTACTCACCGGACATAGCTGAGCTGCATAATAAATAAAGAAAGAAAATCCTGCAAGCTCTCAATAATCTCGATCCGGTGGTGGTGGTGGTGGCACATACGGGTGTTGAGATGGGTCAAAAGGATAGCCCATGACATGGTGAAACTAAATCTCAGCCATCACGTGCTGGTAGTGTAATCTCTCCTGCATCTCTCGGATCCCTAGGGGACATGGCAACATAGGAATCTATCATCTGATCCGTCAAATCATCAAAATCCGACGGTGAGCAAGTGGATCGCTCTGCCGGCATACCCTACGCCTAGCGGGACGTGCTGGTGCTGCAGCCGGCTCCTCCTCAGTCTCGTCATCATCCAAATCGATGACTAGCGCACTAGTCCCAGCTGTATCCGTGCCCGTATCCGTAGGAACACCACCATCCTCAGCAACATCATCATCATCATCCTCAGCCTCGTCCTCCTCAGCTGGCCCTTGAGCTGCTGCAGCTGCTGCCTCTCTAGTATCCTCCATCAGTGGGATCCACGTAGTCTGCCAGTAATGTGGATCAAACACGGAGAACTGAGTTGACCATCTGATCCCCTGTGGTGCAGTTTGCTCCCATGGCATCGCCACATATGGCGTAGTAAGTCCTCGGGGAACTAGTATCCTCCGAGTGATCATCTCCTGAAGTCCAAGAGGCTTGGCAGCCGCCACCATGGTACAAGCACTGAGGTCCATATCCATGTAACTCGCTATATGAGTAACAATACATCCACAACAGATGTCTCCCTTCGCCTTTGCCTTGATCTTATGCAGATCCTCTACCAGCATCAATGCAAAATCTGGGACTCCTCCAATCACCATGTAGTATAAACTCAGAAGCTCCCCCTGTCTGACCTTTTGGGGCGTCTTAGTACACGCCAGAAGAGTCTCACTGAAGATCATGTGGGCCAGTCTAAAAGCAAGATGAAATATGATCCGCTCTCTGAAGTCTCTAGGTCGCCATCTGTCTGCATGCTCAACCACGTGAGCAATCTGTCCCCAGAACTCTCGAGCTACAGCTCGAGAGGGAAAATCAACAACTGTAGGAATCGGGAAGCCAAAGATATCCCGCCAGTGATCTAAGGGAACCAAATAGTTCCGGTTCATAAACCGGTACTTTACAGCGCGCTCGGTAGGCAAGTAGGTAAAGGAGCTGACAAACTCCGAGGTCGGCTCTAAGTAGGCCGGAGCTCGGATCTCGTTGAACTGCTCCAGCCCCACGGCATAAATCATACGCCTCAAATCATCATCGACATGGAGGCAATCAAAAGCAGATATGTCCAAGAAGCATGGTGCAACGACTGGACGGGCCGCTATGCTGTCATAATCGACCTGGTGTCTCTCGTGGATTACCGGTCTAGTATGGCGGGAAGAAGAGGAAGAAGGAGAAGGAGAAGATCTGTCCCTCAGGACCAACTGCTTGTCAGAACTCATAATTTCTGTGACCAGACACACCACCTCGGTTGCCCTGACAACTGTGTAGAACACCTCGGCCGAGGCACAGGCCGACTGGACCGAGGCGAAAAACTGCTCGATCGATTCCCTCAAAAATCCAGTTCTTTTCCCCCAAAATCACTACCAAAGGTTCCTATGGGGTACTTAATCCTTTTCTCAGCAAATACAGGGGCAACCAAAGCCCAAATCAAAAGGAAACTGTGGAAAAGAGGAGGGTTAGGGTTTTTTCCATTTTTACCCCGATTCGGTCAATTCGGTTCGTTCTTTCTACAGATTGGTGCTTGCAATGCGATCCTCTATCCTTTCCTCTCAGTTTAGAAGCAAGAATTGTCGAAAATGAGCGAAGAACGGAGGAGCAAGGTGGAAAATGCGCCGCGGTCGAGAGCAGGGTAAAGAGAAGAGAGAGAAATCTTTAGCCCCTTTTATACCCTTTTCTGGAACTGCTGTCACCTCGGTCGAGATGGTCTCGACTGGACCGAGGTGTACGGACCGAAGTGGATCTTCAGAAACCCTAGTCGCCTCGGTTGCTCAAGAATCATCTCGGTCGAGGTGCTGTGGCAGCAACCGAGATGTGTCTCAGTCAAACTCCGTCTTCTCATATTCTCGAACTTCTATCCCTCCAGTTGTGCTCCTGGGTTGTATTCCTTCCTTAGATGTCACCTGTTGTATGTCTAGGATGCCAAAAACAAAACAAAGCAAAGCAAAAGCAAACTATCTAAAGCTAGACTAGAAAAAGGGAAAAGAAAGCAATACCTTGGGTTGCCTCCCAAGAAGCGCTTGATTTAAGGTCGCTAGCTGGACCGTACGACATCTCTCAAACGAGGTATAGTGGTGCAACCTCCTCAACCGGAACTTCCGGTTTTTATTTCTTAAGTCTATGACCGTTAACCTTGAAGCTTCCACTCGTTTCTCCCCAAATCTCAACTGCACCATGAGGGAAAACATGTTTCACAACATAAGGTCCGGTCCATCTAGATTTCAACTTACCTAGAAAGAGGCGGAGGCGGGAGTTGAAGAGTAGAACTAAGTCTCCTTCTTTAAGCTCCTTAGGAATGATGCGCTTGTCATGCCATTTCTTCATCCTTTCCTTATAGATTTTGGCATTCTCATAGGCGTTCAAACGCAGCTCCTCCAGCTCATTGATATCCAATAGCCGCTTCTCGCCGGCTTCCTTGATGTCGAAGTTCAACCATTTGATCGCCCAATATGCCTTGTGTTCTAACTCAACGGGCAAATGACAAGACTTCCCATATACCAAATTATAAGGGGTAGTACCAATGGGAGTCTTGAATGCGGTCCTGTAAGCCCAAAGAGTGTCGTCCAACTTCATGGACCAATCCTTCCTCGTCCTAGAGACGGTCTTCTCCAAGATTGCTCTAATTTCTCTATTCGAGATCTCGACCTGTCCACTAGTTTGAGGGTGATAAGGGGTTGCTACCTTGTGGGTTACCCCATACTTCGATAGAAGTGCCTTAAACTTCCGGTTGATGAAATGCGTTCCTCCATCGCTGATGATGATGCGTGGAGTCCCAAAACGTGGAAAGATAGTCTTGTTAAAGAACTTCACAACTACCATGGCGTCATTAGTGGGGGAAGCAATGGCTTCAACCCATCTAGAGACGTAATTAACTGCTAGAAGAATATAGAGGTTTCCTCCGGATGATGGGAAAGGTCCCATGAAATCTACTCCCCATACATCAAAAATCTCAACCTCTTGTATGTTATTGAGTGGCATCTCATTCCTTCTAGATAAGTTCCCTGTTCTTTGGCATGCATCACAAGAGACAACAAAAGTTTGCACATCCTTAGATAATGTGGGCCAAAAGAATCCAGAACGTAATACCTTAGCGCATGTCTTGTTGGCGCTGGCATGCCCTCAACAAGGAAGTGAGTGACAATGCCGTATGACGCTATTAACTTCATCTTCCGGAATGCATCTTCGAAGCATCCCATCCGGCCCACGCTTAAAGAGCAGCGGTTCATCCCAGTAGTAATGGCGTACGTCCTTGAAGAATTTCTTCCTTTGAGTGTACGTCAATCTGGGTTGTATTTCCTGGCAAACAAGATAATTAACAATATCAGCATACCAAGGTCCTTTATTATCAGAAATTTAGCGGAGAGAGTGTTCCACCAACTGAGTATGAATGTCAGGGAAGAGAGTAAGAAGTTTGTTATTTTCAGTAGTCTCAATTGACATCATCTCGCTTTCGACCTCGGTCGAGGTCCAGAGAGGTTGACCGAGATGTTCTTCGGTCACCTCGCTTGGTCCAGAAAGTGCCTCGGTCGAGGTACTGCAACTGGAACCGAAACTGGAGTTCTTCTTCTCCTGGATTAGGCTTTCAGTTTTAGCTCCTGGATCTTCTTCCAGTGCCTTTAAGCTCCGTATATCTGCATCACAAGAAGCATCTATACCTTCCTCCATTAAACTAAAACTAATAGCTTTTTCAAGTGGATCGTTAATAAGGATAGAGCTCACCAATTCTCTTGATTCTTCTTCATCATAGATGTTGAAGATATCATCTCCTACCTGCTCTCCCTTCATAGCCGCAAGTAATGCGAATTCCACTTCATCTCCGCCAATGTTAAACATTAACTTGGCGTTCTTACAATCCACATTGCAACCCGAAGTTGCTAGAAATGGTCTCCCGAGAATGATAGGAACAGGATAATCTGCGGGAATATCAAGCACAACAAAGTCTATAGGTAAATAGAAGTTACATAATTTAACCGGAACGTCTTCCAAAATGCCCACGGGATGGGTGATGGAGCGGTCCGCCATGTATAACCGTATCTTAACCGGCTTGGGCTCTCCAAGTCCGATCTTAACACATAGCTCCAGCGGAATGATGCTCACCCTGGCTCCTAGATCACATAAGGCTTCACAAGTGACATCCCCAACTTGAATGGGAATGCAAAATGAGCCGGGATCTCTTAACTTGGGTGGCATCTTCTCCTTCATGATTTGAATAAGCTCCGAGGATTTAGATGTCATCCTTACTTCACCAAAGTCTTCCAGCTTCCTCTTCCTTGATAGAATCTCTTTCAAGAACTTCCCATAGGCGGGCATCCCTAGAATAGCATCAAGGAAAGGAATATTAATGTGTAGTTTATTCATCAAGTCAAGGAACTTACCAAAATTCTTGTCTAGATGTGCTCTGGCCCTTGACTGGGGGGAATGGAAGTAGTTGTTTATATGCAGGAGGTGGAATATAAACTTCAGTTTTCTCCTCCGCTTTCTGTGGCTCCACCTCGGTTGGCATCTCGGCCGAAGTGTTCTTCGACTGTACCTGGACCGAGGTGGTCTTCGTCTGTACTGGCATCGACCGAGGCACTGGATTTGCAGTCTTCAGTCCACTCCTCGTCGTTATGGCCATAATCTGGCCCTTAGGGTTGCTTTCCGTCCTTGATGACAGCTTCCCTGGATCTCTTGGTGCTTCATTCGCCTTATTGAAGAATTGTTGTTCTAAGGCTTTTTGTGCCTTCGAAAATGAAGTCATGGATGTCTCCATAGAGCTTAGCTTGATTAAGATGGCCTCCAGCACTGCGTCTTTCTTTTCTGGGTGGGACGAACTCGATCCTTGCTACTGGCTCTTTAATGTTGTAGAAGAAGAAGAGGAAGAGAGGAAAGGATTAGAGGAATCATTCGAATTGGAGTTAGAATGATGGTTACACGAATTTTGGTTGTTTGCCCTCCAATTATTGTTGTTGGATCCTCTATTGTTGTTGTAGTTGTTGTTCCGGGAACCGTTGTTGTTGTTACGGTATCCATTGTTGTTCTTTGATCCTTGAGCTTCCTTCTTGGTTTGAGCAACTAAGAGTTCCTTCAATTGTTTCACGTCATTCTTCAAAGACGTGAGCTGATTGTTGTTAGGAGAGCATCTTGAAAGTTGACTCTTTTACTCCACCTTCAGCCCCTTGGTGGGAGTATTTCTCCATGTGCAAAGCTTGCTTCTCTATAAACTCCCAAGCTTCATCAATCGGCATGTCCATGAACGTGCCGGCAGATAGTAGTTGAAGGTTGAACTGGGTGCTTCCTTCCAGTCCCTTGAAGTATATCTCCAACAACTTTATCTTTTGAATCCCATGATGTGGGCAATCCAAAAGAATGTCTTTAAACCTATCCCGTGACTTGGACAAGCTCTCCTTGTCCTTCATGATGAATGCACTAATCTTCCCTCTCATTTCAGCGGTTTTAGAGGGGGGAAGAATTTAGTCAAAAATTTCGTCGTCATCTCCTCTCAAGTACTGATTTTTCCTGGAGGAAGAGATTGATACCAAGTAAGAGCTCTATCCTTCAAAGAGAAGTAGAAAAGCCTTAGCTTGTAGTTGTTGTTTTCCAGCCTTGAAGCTCTCAAGGTCTCCATCATGATCTCATAGTTTTGTAGATGTTGATGTGGAGATTCCCTCTCTAGCCCTCCAAACTAGCATTGGCGAATCATGGAAAGAACTTGCGGTCGAAGCTCATAATCATGGTCCTCTGGATCACCTAGGTCGACTCCTGGACGCCTCAGTTGTTGATTAGGGTTCATCCTCTTCCCTAGGGTTTGTGGAATACCTGCAAAAAGAACATCTCGGACTGGCATCCGAGGTGGAAGTATCTCGGCCGGGGCGATAGGTACTGGATTCTGCCTCGGTCGAGGATCTAGAGCAGGGTCTTGCCTCGGTCAAGGATCTGGGTTCGGTCGAGGTAGATACTGGTCTCGTAAAGCTGCCATATCTGCTTCGATCGCTTCAGTCCTTGCGCGAGTTTCTTCCCTCTCCAGTCTCAGCTCTTCTTTGCTGAGGCGTAGCTGTTCTAATGCCTCCTTCAATTCGGCCTCAAGATCGCGATTGTCTTGGTCGGCCATCTTCGCTTCTTTTAAGCGTCTTTTGTATGTCTTTTCTGGTTCGGGAACGTAAGGAACAATTTCCTTCCCAGTGCTGGTTCTTCGCATATACCTAAAAAGAACCTGCGAAAGTCACTCAAGTAGAGTGGTTAGTAGAAACAGGGGAAAGTGCCCCGAAAGCAAACCGCAACCGACTCGGTCTAGACCAAGTTCCCCGGCAACGGTGCCAAAAACTTGTTCGCTCCAAATGGTATGTGCAAGCTTTAAATTTATAACCCTAGATGTAAGCTTAAAACAAGGATGCGAACCCGCAGTGTACGGGTCAATCGTAGTAAAAAGCAAGAAATTCTAGGGGTCGATCACAGGGACTTAGTGAAACAACACAGGTATAGGTTTGTCAATGCAACTACTAACCACAAAAGCGATTAAAACAATCAAAGATGATAAAAAGTCAATTAAGGAAATATGCAATTCTAGGGATTAAAGCATCTAGTTGTGGTTCCAACTCAACATCTAAAGATAAGCGGACAAAGCTGAGATATTTGCATAGGGAAGGTGTTCCTAAAGTGGAATAGATCACAAGGTAAGTCTCACTACTCACAAATCCCAAACCGTAACTCCTATTACCGGGTAAGTCTCAAGGAATTAAGGAAAAGAACTATAACCTCAAACTAACACTCCAACTAAGGGAATAGAATCAACCTTTACCGGGTAAGTCTCAGGCTAACTCACATAGATGGGATCACACTCAAACCCCAATAAAGGATAAACCTTTATTACCTACTCTTACGATCTTGGGTAAACAAACAAAGGAATTACCGGGTAAGTCTCATCATAGGCTTGCATTGAACCAGGAAAGGTGTAATAAGAATAGGATTTGGCAAACTCTAACACTTAACTCTCAGTTTCGGATCAGGTAAGTCACCTCGGTCAGAAGAATTCCACCCCGGCCGAGATGTTCTTCGGCTGAGCGAGATGCTTTAGGGTTAAGGATAAAGACTCAAGCTTTCAGGGTCCTACTGTGATTAAGATTATTCTATCATTGTTTTTCCCACAACCTTCAGCGAATCACCCTAGAATCACACAAAGAAATTAGCCACTCATCATTATGAAAGCAATAATCAAATATAAGGGAAGAAAAAGAATAATTGAACAAGAAAACCTTAAGAGAAAGGCTTCAATAACTGAATCAATTATCAATCAACAAGCGTTCCTTGGATCAAAATCCAATAAGACAATCAACAATGAAGAGAATCTAAGGGAATCTTACAAAACCCTTCACAAAGCTATAAAAGCTATCAACTTCCTTCCTTCAATCTTCCTTCAACCTTCAAAAAGGTTCTTCAAATCTTCCAGTTGTTATGATGTTTTCCAGCCCTCAGCCGTCTATTCGTAGGTATGCGGGGTATGGATTTGTGGAAAATCCAACCCTTTTTATAGGAAAATTACTCTCCAAAGATAAGATATCTTAGAAAGATCTTTTCCCATAAATATAGGTAAAATATATGGGCTAAATTATCTTCTTCCTTCCAGGAATCCAGCCTAAAAATATAAGATCCTCTTTCCAAAAATAAAAGATCTCAGCCAAAAATAAAATATCCTTGCTGCGTCCAAGGTGTTCACCTCGGTCGAGTCAGCTCCTCTGGATCACCTCGGTCGAGGTGACTCTGTAGTCAACCGAGGTGAATCACAACTGAATGTGAAATCTCACAATTCTGGTCCAAAGTGAATCTCTAATCCAATTCCATGATTCTTGGATTCTTCCTTTAGCTCTTGAATGTAGCTCCAATGACTCCTTAGCTTCTTTTGCTCCTTTTTGATGCAAAACGTGTCATTTTACCTACGATTACAACGAAACTTGGTGTAGACCTCGATTCCCGCAAAGGTAGATGAAACGACAATATAATCACATAATATACATTCAAACATGCAGATTATTGAAGATAAAACGTCTGAACAGGCCCCAAAATATAGACAATAATTCATGCTATCACCAAGGCCTGATCACAACGAGGTACACATCAACATCAATCTCATAACTCAACTTAAAGACTCTCCAAGGCTAGAAACCGAACATAGAGTTGAACAACTAGTAAGCTAGGAAAGCTCTCTTAAACCTTTACGAGGTTATGAACATGATAATTAAAGGAAAAACGGAACAACAACCCACACCCTATATGAGCTCAAAGACTACCCAAATCTGGAGTAAGAACACAAGACGGAAGAGAGACCATAACGTCTTCACACACACAAGATCAACAATGATTCCAACTAACTCAAAGGGCACCTAGGTTCAAGCCACTAGATTACATTCTCATAAGTCCTAGGTCCACCCTAAGCATGCTTCTAACTAGATATAACCATAAGGCTAAGGAAGGAACGAAGAGAAAGGGAGAAAGGAGCCTATTGGTGAAGAAAACGCAGCCGCGGAAGCAAGCTGGCCCCCTGTGTGTACTTGTCACCGCCTCCGCGGAAGCCTGAAGCTTGCGATCCACCCCTGCGGTGACTCACGTCCGCCCCTACGGTGTCTCACGTCCACCGCTACACCTCTGGTGGTCTGCCCCCGCGGTCGAACAGCAGAAGCTTCGTCTTCTTCGTTTCTTCAATTGTGTCTTTGCTTTAAATGTTCCTTCATTGGCTGGGCCTCCTCCAAACACTATCCACTGGTTTTAGCCTCCTCTCCACGACCTAAAGGAGACAAAAGGATGGACATGCAAAGGGTTTACAAGATCTCTCTTCAAAGCTTCCTCCATAGCCATAGAGGTGAAGAGAAGAAGAAGGGGAAGAAAACAGCAGCAAAGAAAAGAGGGGAGAAAGGAAGCTTACCACAGCAAATCCAAGTTCTTCAAGGATGCAAATTCCTACCAAGATCTTCCAAGGAGAAGGAAGAAGAGATGGAACAAGAAGGAGAGGAGAGAAAGAATGAGCGTGCGAGTGAAAAGGAAGACTGAGGAGAGAGGGAGAGTAAAAGAAGGATTCATAAAAGGGTTGGGAGACCCAAGGGTCAGTTGTCCCCTATGTCTCCTCACTCCACAACCCGAGGCCGGAAAGCAAAAAAGGAAGCCCAAAAGTTGGCGCGGGATTTTGGGTATAAATCTCGGCACTCAACAAACATGCCTGCAAGAAAACTGAGCCGCTGACGCAGGAAGATCGATAAACCTCTCAACACCCGGAATAAAAATTCCGGATGTTACAACTAATCCCCTTGAAAACAAGTTTCGTCCAAAAACTTGCTAAACGTGAAACTCACAACTAGCACAACTTGAAAACCGTATGGAACATGTAACGTCGCCCATCAACCCTCAAAATCAGAAGTCACACTAATAGCCACATCAACACCTCGAAAGGTAGTCATACATACACATAAATAGCACACAACACATATCGCATCACAAATCACATAAGCGTAACCAAGGAAGAACTCGGAACAAACCCGACTACCCTATCGATGTCACTAAACCCGCATAAAAATTGGGATAGTTCCTCCGGTAACTATCCTCCATCTCCCATGTGGCCTCATCGGCTCCTCGCCTCGACCATTGCACCCTCAGCATCGGTATCTCCTTCGATCGAAGGTGTCTCATAC
This sequence comes from Fagopyrum homotropicum, assembly GCA_033239125.1. Classification (NCBI taxonomy): domain Eukaryota; kingdom Viridiplantae; phylum Streptophyta; class Magnoliopsida; order Caryophyllales; family Polygonaceae; genus Fagopyrum; species Fagopyrum homotropicum. The sequence continues at coordinate 68,501,719 of BSWB01000003.1, forward strand.
TCCGCTCTAAAACCGCTACCGGATGCTCTGTAAAAGTATGATCTGGCTCGACCACTAAATCCTCGTGGCTAATGATGTGTCTCGGGTCATGGATGTACTCTCTCAGCTAAGACACGTGGAATACCGGATGTATACCCTCTAACTGCAGTGGTAATGCTAGTCGGTATGCCACCTCACTAACTCTCTCCACTATCTCGAATGGACCAACATATCGGGACCTTAACTTCCGCTTAATGCCGAATCATCTAACGCCCTGCATCGGTGATACACTCATCCACACTTGAGCTGCTACCCTAAACTCGAGAGGTCTATGCCTCCTATCTGCATACGATCTTTGATGACTCTACGCGGTCAACATCCTCTCTCGTATCAAAGCAACCCTAGCCATGTCATCTTGTACCTGATTTGGAGCTTAAACACTAGAACTCCCCAACTCGTCCCAACATAAGGGAGTGCGGCATCTCCGTTCATACAATGCCTCATATGGTGTCATCCCAATCGACGCGTGCCCGTTGTTATTGTATGAAAACCCCACCAATGGGAGGTGGTCTGGCCATACCTGCCCCCAGTCTAGTACACATACCAGCAACATATCCTCTAAGGTCTGAATAGTCCGCTCCGACTGGCCGTCATTCTGTGGATGGTATGCGGTGGTGAAATGAAGACTCTAATCTAGGGAAGCGTGCACCTGCTGCCAGAATCTTGAGGTAAAACGCCCGTCCCTATCTGAGATGATAGTCCTCGGTACTCCATGTAACCTCACAATCTGACGGGTAAACTCCTCGGCTAGAAGACTCATCGGTCACGTCTCCCGAATGCGAATGAAACGTGCGGTCTTCGTCAGCCGATCTACTACTACCCATATCACATCAAAGCTCCTACTTGGTCTCAAACCGGTAACGAAGTCCATGGATATATCCTCCCACTTCCAAAGTGGCACGGGCAGTGGGTGAAGCTCTCCTCCGTGTCTCTGGTGCTCGATCTTGACATCTGATAACGTGATTTATGACGTTAGTATAGGCATACATTTAGATAGTTTTTCCCATTATTCATGCACGGTTTGGCATTAGTTCACGATGTTTACACTCATTTCATGCATATTTCTAGAAAAGACGTCTACACGAGCTTTTGTCGGTTTTGTAGGTATTTCGGGGATCTTTTGAGCATTAGTCGATACATTCGAGGGTCAAGCCTCATGGTGGTACACATCCAAGGCTTTGAAGTAACATAATTGGAGCAATGAAGAACACAAGGACCCTTATTGGTGCAAGCAATGGGGCAACTCATGGCTAGATGATCATAGCAAGTCTCTGTTGAAGAAAATCGGACCAACACTCAGGAAAATCGGCCGATTTTCTTGATTGGGTCGATTTTTGGCCTTTGATAGCTTAAGCCACGTGTCCCACGATCTCTTTGTCCGGCCTTGCTCTTGGTGGAGAATATAAGTGGGCTTGCAAGCTGTTGCTGAGCATCTCTTCCCTCTCCCACATCCTCTAGCATCTTCCCAAAAAGATTCTTCCAATTGGGAGCTCTCTTCAAGACACCCCTGTGGGTGTTCTTGAGGGAGATTAGTGTAGATTTCAATTTCGTAGTGAGATTTGAGTGATTTTTGGGAAGAAGCTTGTTGAAGGTGGTAAAATCTGACTTGGAGCTACATTTGGTGTGGTGAAAGACTTGTTTTGAACTCAAATCCAGCTAAGTTTCATTGCTTTCATTTCCTTACTTCATCTTCTTGCTATGGATTCCATGTATGCTTGTATGATGATTTTAGATCTTGAAATGCATGTTGTTGGCTAGTTTATTGTGATTCTGGAGTGATGGATTGATGGTTATAGCTTGGGTGATGATAGAATGGACTTAGATGTTAGTTTAGGATAATTTGTATGCACGAAACCTAACCCAGGGAGAAAAATCGGCCTGTTCTTCAGGCAAATCGGCCGATTTTTGCTATGATCCACCCGATTTTTCCTTTTGTTGCTCTTTAATTGATGAATCTGTATGTTAGGATGTTAGATTTTTGAAATCCTAGTGTTTGTTGAGCATAATATAGCTTAGGGTGACCTAAGTCTAGCAAATTAAGTGAGGAGGGAGACCTACCCGGTGATTTCCGATCTTAGATACCAAAGATGATGAACCCTAGGTAGTAGTGAGCCTCATAAGCCGCTATTGGACTGAGTGTGCTAGGATTGTTGCTTGATACTTACCTTTTCCAAGACTTACCCGGTAAGGAGAGGTTTGCCCCTTAAGTAGTGTCCGGTTTGTGTAGAATTCCCAACTTTACCTCCTTGAGACTTACCCGGTAATAGGAGTTTGGTGCGGGATTAGCGAAGCATGAGACCTACCCGGTAATTGCTTCTATTAGAGAAACACCCTTTCCCAACACCGCTGTGTTGTCCTTAGAATCTTTAGAACCTTGAGTCCAATGCCATAACCGGAAATCTTGACCTCTAGAATCCACTATTCTCTCCTTTATCACTTATTTTGTGCTTGTGTTACTTGTTTGTTTTGCTAGCTTGAGTTGTTAGTTTGATTTATTATCTTGCTTGATTTGTAATCTTTGTTTGATCACCCCAAAACCAACTAAAAATATCAAGATTTTCATTTCTTTATTCCTTTCTCTTTTCTTAGTTTAGATTCGCACTATCTTTGATCATTGAATGACTTGATTTCGCCTCAGTCCTTGTATTCGACCTCGGAATACTTTCCTTCCTACATAACGATCCGTACACTGCGGGTTTCGCTAGGTAGTTTAGGAGATTAGATCGAGTTTATAAATGTAAAGCTTTTTGTGCTACACAATCTTAGCGTGACAAGTTTTTGGCGCCGTTGCCGGGGACTAGGTCTAGATTGAGTCATTTGCTTTTGATCGTTTTTAGTGTTTATCTTTCTTGGCCGGGAAGTCGTTTTCCCTTTTTTAGTTAGCTTTACTTTTGATCTTGTGTTGTTTTTGTCTTTGCCTTTTCATGTTTGCCATGGACGGATTGTACTTCCAAGACGACCTTGACAACATGGAGTATGAAGAGTGGATGGAAAGCCAAGATCTAGGACCTCTCCATGATGAGTTTGAGTATTGGGAGGAGTTTAATGCCTATCATGAGTCCCATGATCAAGCTCACATGACTACATTGCCTTATGTGGAACCTCACCATCAACCTCACAATGACCGAGTGGAATCAATGCTAGAAGAAATGTTGAGGAAGATGGATGATCTAGAGAGCAACCTTGCTTCCATTTCGAGTGCCCACATGGTGCTTGAATAAAGCTTGGGATCAAGTGAGGCTAAGGGATTTGGCCTTGAAGGATGAAAGAATATTGAATTTCGAGAGAGAAGAACAAATGAGGAGGGAGATTGAGGAGATTAGGCGTGCTCTTATGCTAGGAGATCCGACCATCCTTCAAGACTTACCTCCACCTCCTTCACCTTTGGAGGAGTGCAATGAAGTACTCTCACCCCCGGACATCCTTGCCATCAACCCCGGAACCACACTTGAAGAGCTCACGATGGAGAGCCCTAAGTTAACTTCAACTCCTTCCAATCCTTTCTTGCTTGCCCGGAGTACACACGAAGATTGGAGTCCCTTTCCTAAGGAGTCTCCCATGTTGAATGATGGAGGCAAGCATGATGGATCCATGATGGTTATGAAGCACCTCAATGAAGAATTCTTTCCAAGAACCGGCCTTCTTTAGATCATAGAGGATGAGGATGGCAAGCATCTCACCAGTGTGACCGCGGAGTACCAATTGTCTAAGTATGGGATGGCACCTATGGTTGCAACTCCATACTATCATTAAGGGAGCGGTGATGACGAAGTCTACTACTCACCGGTGAAGAGAAAACTTAAAGCTTATTTGGGCATCAAGTGGCCCTTGCTTGTCATCATGGATGCCCAAAAGCGATGGTTGCTTGGACTCCTCAACCAAACCATGGTATTCGAGGTGGATTGACACATCCTCTGAGTTTGGTCAAGCTAATGACCTAAAAGAAGCGCTTCTTGGGAGGCAACCCAAGGGTAACAACTATTTCCCTTCTCTCCTTCGTCTTCGTTTTTGCTTTTGTTTTTGGTGTGCTTTGTTTTTCTTTTGTGTTTTTGGGTGCTAGATCTTGTTGTTGTCATGTGTGATGAGATGCTGGAGGTCATGTGAAAACCTCATGGAACTGTTGAGAAGAAGGTGCAAGATCCGAGCACATGGACAAGGAAGAAAGCGCCCAGGAAAATCGGACTGTTCTTGCACAGAAATCGGCCGATTTTCCTGGGTAGATGGTCCGATTTTTCCTTCTGTCAAGGAAAGTGATGATCTCCAATCAAGCATGGGTGGAGCGGACGTGGAACTTGGACGGCTTGTGGCGCCAAGCGCGGGTTCCGACACCATAATGAACATCAAGAGCTCTCTACCATCCTTGATCGATCATCCACCATCATCATTCGATGTGAACCGAAACACCAAAGCATCACCAATTTTACATTGTGAGGACTCTCTTTCACTTCTTTATTTAGTTTGCACATTGGGGACAATGTGTTTCTAAGTATGGGGTGGGGTTTTCATGATCACTTGCATGATTAACATCTAGGATAGTTTAATATTGTCACATGTTTTATTATGTCTTGCATTGTACATACATATTTCAAAAAATCCAAAAAAAAAATGTGTAGTGCTTCTAAGCTTGGGAATGACCCTTATGATGAAATTGTCTTGTGAATTGGCTATGGATGGCCTTATGTGTTGAAAAGATGAATGCATATGTGGACTTGAAGTACTTATCTTGAATCCCATGAATGATTTGTGATCATGAATGTTTGCCTTGATTGAATTGAGGATTGAAAGTCGAAATTACATTCTAGTTCTTGCACATCATTTAGGAGTGATTAAGGCAATTCATCTTTCTCTACTTCTCATCTTGATCATGTTGTTTGAGCACCTCAATTGATGAAAAATTTTACCTCTTTTAACCCATCCGGGACTAGGAGCATGCTAGTGTGTTGATGTGTGTGAAAAGCAAGTGTGGGGTGAAGTTGTTGATGAATGAATGATGTGAATGAAATGTTGAATTTGTTGTCAAAAGTGTAGAAAAAATATAGGTTTGGGGACGTTGGTTTGAATGACGAGTAACTCGGCACCATTCACATAATCGGGTGTTTGTGCCTTGCCAAAGTCAAATAAACCGTAGTCCTAACAAGCTTTCGTATGTGTGCCCGGTGTGGATGCACCTCGAAAAATAAAAAAAACCCGAGGATGGCTAATCACCAAGGTTTCGGCTTTTGTACACCAATGCCATTGTCTCAAAAATAAGTGAAAAAGAAAAGAAAACAAAGAAAAGATGAAAACATTATACACTTGTTGGGAAGTTGAGCAAAAACGAGATTGTGGAGTTAGTTCCTTTCCCGGATTACCATCACATGACCTAAAAATTCCCACCTAATCACAACATTTCTTATCCCTTTCTTTCCTAAGTCCTATTGACCTAAATGCATGTGTGTAAGACTTAGTGATCTAGATTGCACATACTCATGATCATCTTGACTTCTTCATTTTCACCTCTCATGCATGCTTTCTAGTTAAGTATAATTGTCTTTCCATGCCTTCATTCATTTTATGCATGAATGCTTGTCCATTGCTATGAAACATGACTATGAAGGTGATCCAATGTTAGAAGCACAATTCCAAAAAGATTTTGTTGTTTTTCTGCATTGCATGAATCACGTCATCTCTTAGTCTATAGTTGAGTCTTGCTCGGGGACGAGCAAATCTTAAGTATGGGGTATTTTGATAACGTGATTTATGACGTTAGTATAGGCATACATTTAGATAGTTTTTCCCATTATTCATGCACGGTTTGGCATTAGTTCACGACGTTTACATTCATTTCATGCATATTTCTAGAAAAGACGTCTACACGAGCTTTTGTCGGTTTTGTAGGTATTTCGGGGATCTTTTGAGCATTAATCGATACATTCGAGGGTCAAGCCTCATGGTGGTACACATCCAAGGCTTTGAAGGAACATAATTGGAGCAATGAAGGACACAAGGATATTGGTGCAAGCAATGGAGCAACTCATGGCTAGATGATCATAGCAAGTCTCTATTGAAGAAAATCGGACCAACACTCAGGAAAATCGGCCGATTTTCTTGACTGGGTCGATTTTTGGCCTTTAACAGCTTAAGCCACGTGTCCCACGATCGCTTTGTCCGGCCTTGCTCTTGGTGGAGAATATAAGTGGGCTTGCAAGCTTTTGCTGAGCATCTCTTCCCTCTCCCACATCCTCTAGCATCTTCCCAAAAAGATTCTTCCAATTGGGAGCTCTCTTCAAGACACCCCTGTGGGTGTTCTTGAGGGAGATTAGTGTAGATTTCAATTTCGTAGTGAGATTTGAGGGATTTTTGTGAAGAAGCTTGTTGAAGGTTGTAAAATCTGACTTGGAGCTACATTTGGTGTGGTGAAAGACTTGTTTTGAACTCAAATCCAGCTAAGTTTCATTGCTTTCATTTCCTTACTTCATCTTCTTGCTATGGATTCCATGTATGCTTGTATGATGATTTTAGATCTTGAAATGCATGTTGTTGGCTAGTTTATTGTGATTCTGGAGTGATGGATTGATGGTTATAGCTTGGGTGATGATAGAATGGACTTATATGTTAGTTTAAGATGATTTGTATGCACGAAACCTAACCCAGGGAGAAAAATCGGCCTGTTCTTCAGGCAAATCGGCCGATTTTTGCTATGATCCACCCGATTTTTCCTTCTGTTGCTCTTTAATTGATGAATCTGTATGTTAGGATGTTAGATTGTTGAAATCCTAGTGTTTGTTGAGCATAATATAGCTTAGGGTGACCTAAGGCTAGCAAACTAAGTGGGGAAGGAAACCTACCCGGTGATTTCCGATCTTAGATACCAAAGATGATGAACCCTAGGTAGTAGTGAGCCTCATAAGCCGCTATTGGACTGAGTGTGCTAGAATTGTTGCTTGAGACTTACCTTTTCCGAGACATACCCGGTAAGGAGAGGTTTTCCCCTTAAGTAGTGTCCAGTTTGTGTAGAATTCCCAACTTTACCTCCTTGAGACTTACCCGGTAATAGGAGTTTGGTGCGGGATTAGCGAAGCATGAGACCTACCCAGTAATTGCTTCCTTTAGAGAAAAACCCTTTCCCAACACCGCTGCGTTGTCCATAGAATCTTTAGAACCTTGAGTCCAATGCCATAACCGGAAATCTTGACCTCTAGAATCCACTCTTCTCTCTTTTATCACATATTTTGTGCTTGTGTTACTTGTTTGTTTTGCTAGCTTGAGTTGTTAGTTTGATTTATTATCTTGCTTGATTTGTAATCTTTGTTTGATCACCCCAAAACCAACCAAAAATATCAAGATTTTCATTTCTTTATTCCTTTCTCTTTTCTTAGTTTAGATTCGCACTATCTTTGATCATTGAATGACTTGATTTCGCCTCAGTCCTTGTGTTCGACCTCGGAATACTTTCCTTCCTACATAACGATCCGTACACTGCGGGTTTCGCTAGGTAGTTTAGGAGATTAGATCGAGTTTATAAATGTAAAGCTTTTTGTGCTACACAATCTTAGCGTGACAACATGTTGGCGGGTCACGCATTAGCCACATATCTAGCTACATCGGGCTTGAGCCCGCCCCACAAATAAGATCTCTTAATGTCCTGGTACATCTTACTCGTGCCTGGATACACAGAGTAAGGCGTAGAATGTGCCTCATGCAAAATCTGCTCTCTCAACTCCGGGTCGGACGGTATATAAATACGTCCCTTGCGGCTCAACAACCCGTCTGCTCCTGTGTTAAATTGCGGTGCTTCTCATCGGGCCATCCTGTCCCGAATCCTTGTCAACACGGGACATCCCTCATGCTTCTGCCGGATCTCTCCGGACAGGTCAGGTAATACCTCTAACTTGGACAAACGGCCGTCCATATCCGGAAACCGGATATCCAACTCCAAGTCCTCCAAATCCCTCCGCAACTGTGGTTGAACATTAAGTCGAGCTATAGCCTCCTCTCGAGGAGTCCTCCTACTCAAAGCATCGGCGACTACGTTTGCCTTCCTCGGATGGTACAAAATCTCCAAATCAAAGTCCTTAATCAGCTATAACCATCTCCTCTAGCGGTTATTCAACTCCCGCTGAGTGAATATATACTTCACACTCTTATGGTCTGTGAAGATCTGGCACATAGCCCCGTACAAGTAGTGTGACCAGATCTTCAGGGCATGAATCACTGCCGCTAGCTTAAGATCATGGGTAGGATAATTCTCCTCGTATGGCTTTAGCTGTCTAGAAGCGTACGTAATAACCCTACCCCTCTGCATCAAAACGCACCCCAAGCCTAGCTTGGAGCAGTCACTATATACAAAAAAATCCTCTACGCCCTTATGTTGTGCTAAAACAGGAGTAGAGGTCAACCTCCTCTTCAGCTCCTCAAAGTTGCACTAACAAGGCTCGGACTAGACGAACCTGATAGACTTCCTCGGCAAGGAAGTAAGCAGGCGCGCAATCACGGGAAAACCCTCAACAAGTCGGTGGTAGTATCCCACTAAGCCCAAGAAACTGCGCACCTCCTTCACCGTCCTAGGAGGCGGCCATGAAAAAACGGACTCTATCTTCGCCGGGTCAACCATGACACCCTCAGCGGAAACTATATGACCTAGGAATGCCATCTCAGACATCCAAAACTCGCACTTAGAGAGCTTTATGCAAAGCTCTCTATCCTGAAGGACTCGAAGAACCGTCCTTAGGTGTCCCGCATGCTCCTCCCTACTCCGAGAGTGAACTAAGATGTCGTCTATAAACACTACCACGAGTTGGTCCAAGAAGTCGATGAAGATGCCGTTCATCAACTCCATGAAGACGGCGGGTGCATTCGTGAGCTCGAACAGCATCACGACAAACTCATAATGGCCATATCTCGTCCTGAATGTCGTCTTCAGCATGTCCTCCTCTCTCACCCTTAGCTGGTGGTATCCTGACCTCAAGTCGATACGTGAAAACTCGGAGGCTCCCTACAACTGGTCTAACAAATCATGAATACGCGGTAGAGGATACTTGTTCTTGATGGTGACTTTTTTTAACTCCTGGTAATCAATGCAGAGCCTCAAAGATCCGTCCTTCTTCCTGACGAAGAGGACCGGTGCACCCCAAGGGAAAACTCTCGGGCGTATGAAACCCCTCACGGATAACTCCTTGAGCTGCTTCTTCAGTTCCACTATCTCGATCGGCGTCATGCGGCATGGAGTCTTGGAGATCGGCCTCGTGCTGGGCTCCAACTCAATAGAAAAATGAACGCTGCTCTGCGGTGGTAATCTGGGTGGCTCCCCGAATACGTCCTCAAACTCACATGCCACGGGAATCTCCTCAAGAAATGGGCACGTCTCTTCCTTCATGGCATAATAACCGAAGGCCTCGCATCCTTGCTCGAAAAGTGTTGCGGCTCGGACCGCACTAATGACTATATCGGCCTTCCCGAGGTCCCATCCTCGGAAATCACCTCGTGTCCCGTCTCCGTGGTAACTGTCACAGTCCTCCGTCTGATGTCCAAAATGGCTCGATGGCGGTCCATCCAGTCCATGCCAAGGATGATTTTTTCATGCACTAAGTACATGACATAGAAGTCGGCTAACCAAACACGGTTTCCCAAATGTATGGGACAACCGCGTACCTCTCAGGTACCACTAACACTACTCCCATCGGGTAACCCCACAATGAAGGGACTATCATCTACCGTAACTAAGGACAACCTAGCTACACAGTCATCGGATATAAAAGAGTGCGTAGCACCCGTAACGAATAAAACTCGGACCGGAAGGCCATGAATCTGAATAGTACCTGTGGCTGCTGCGCCGCTGGATCAACAACACTCCTAAGCTCAAAAACCCTGGCCTGAGTGCCTTTACTCTCCTGGGTACATCCACCATGGCCTCTACCTCGGCCTTGCCCCTCAGTTGATTCCTATGTAGACATCTGACTCTGACCCCTCTGCTGAAAACTTTGAGCCGGAACGTGATGTGGCCTTTGTCCTCCACCTGCCCTGCTAGCAGGCGAACACCCTTGCTATGATGGTGCCCCGCCCCGACTGCAATAAACTGCACTGTGACCCGTCTGACCACAAGAGAAACAAGTCACAAGAGGCTTCCTACAATCGAGCCTAAGATGTCCATGTCCCTCCGTAGTTATAACACTACCTCCCTCTTTCTGACGTTTGAGTAGCAAGCGGATGACTCGTACGTCCCCACACCGGGCTACGCCCCTGTCCTGAGCCTCCTGCTCCAAAACTAGTAGGTCCCGTCATCTGTCGCTTGTCCAGCCCTCCGGACTGTGCCACCCTCCTAAACCCTGGTCGGTATGCCGAGGCTCGGTCTTGGTAATTCGCCAGGGAGTCACAACGGAATCCCGCAAGGTATGCACGGGTGGACTTCCTCAATCTCCTAGAAAAGAGATAGACATGTTGGTCCACCGAAGGTGTGGCGGGTCCCAACAAATCCCACTCCGCTTGGAATTGCCTCAATAACTAGGGCGTCCTCTAATCCTACCTCCAAGAAATTCTGGACTCGGTCTCTCCATAGTGAATCCGGGCAAATAGTCTCTCTAACGAGACTCAGTAGCTGATCTATCCTAGTCACACCTCCTCTAACCGTCCTCCACCAATAGTGGGCCTGCTCTCTAAACAATATTTGGACTATCTCCACCTGCCTCTTCTCTGAGCAATGGATCGCCTCTAATGCCGACTCCACGTTCCCAATCCATTGCTTAACCTCTAACCCTACCTTCCCATCGAAGTAGGGTACATGCTGCTGGTTGAAAGCCTTCAATTATTAATCAGGTCTCGGAGACCTCAGCTCTTCTCTAGCCCTAGCAATCTCAACAAACAGCTTGGGTGCCACTACCGCCGGTGCAACGACCTCTGGTGCGGCCCTAATGTGAGTAACCCTCTGCAAGACCTCAACTGATCTCGCAGGTGCAGGTGCAGGCACCGTGGTGCGGGAGTTGGTGTCCCGTCCTAAACGCCTCCCCAATTCGACGTACATAGTACTCAAACACGGTAGTCCGGATAGATGCTCCCCCGGACCTAGCAGATGGGGAACTGTGTGCCCCGGACCTCACAAGTGTCCTATCCCTAGCCTCGGGAATGATGTTCTCGGCAACGTCCCCTACGGGATCCTCAACTGTTGGCGGATCCACAACTAGTGGGTACGCAATAGGATACGTCCCCAACCTCTCTTGCCTGGAGGTATCCCTACTCGTCCCTGTCTCTGGACGGTAGGAGGAAGAGGGGGTCAACCTATGGCGGGTCCTACGTAAGCGGTAGCTCTCGTACGTGCCATCTAATAGCATTTCGCGTTTATTTATTTATTTATATATATCAATATGTACGTAATACTTGTAATATTAATATGGAAGGAAAACTTATAAAAGCATGAAAAAAGAAGCCGAAATCCAAGTATACAACCAAGGAATAAAAGACCAATCGCCCTAAGGTCATATGTATAGCTAGGTACATACAAGTCCAAAAATATCCTAATGGCATGTACATATATATATAACTATGTAAATATATATATATATATATATATAATACATACATAAAATCCAGAAATCTACCTCGCCGAGGTTTGTGTGAGGAGTGGTGGTCCCGTACATTCTAACCCAATCCCGACTCATGCATATGAATTTTAAAAACGAAAAGTCAGAACCGGTAGGGTTCTGTTTATTCCTCATTCGGTCTTTAGAAGGTTGCGGGTGTCATTGTTGTCAACCGAGGGATCTGATACCACTTTGTAAAACCCGAATCCGCAGGATACAGGAATGCTACGGGCGAGACCTCAAAATGTGCCCCGAACCTTAGCCTGACAACAATCTCACGGGACCTTTTCAACATGGCACAAATAAAGGCAAAAACTCAAATCGTTAATAATGTATGCGAGAATAAAAAAAAGGAATACACGGTGGAAACTCTGCCGAGTCTTCAAAACGACACAACAACGATAACGAGATCCAAAACCGTACAACATAAACAATCCAACAACACAGTGAAACCCAAAAACATCCCCGTCCTATAATATATGGAGACCCCCCGGCTGTCCACTCCTCCACCTCACTCGGGAGCATCCCTAACCTGCAAGGCATCTACACAAACGGTTTAAAACTGTTAGCTCACATTCTAGGCATTATATAGATAATATGGCACAAACACACACATAAGAATACATAACACACAACATGCTCATATATATACAAATTCGTTTCTTATTCTCTTTTTTAGTTATTCTGTTTCTAGTTCCGTTCGTTTAAAGTGTGACACGAGACTCTTATAACTCTCGCCTTTGTCCCCGTGTAACCAACAGGATTGATGCGGAGATCAACCCGTGTACCATGTGGAGTGGCGAAGAAGCCCTCCCGTATACCATGTATGGCCTGGTCGCAGAGAACCTCCCACTCTCCCCCGGGAGGTGGGCAGTGATGTCACCGCCCAATAATAATAATAACAATGGGCCAAATAATATATAAAGCCAAGTAGTCATAATCCGGTTTCATGGTCAAAAGTGATAAAACACACACCACCATCATGTATCCAAATAATGCATAAAAGCGGCTAAGTAAGTCCTATGACTTACCTCGTCTCAAAGCTAATCAAAACAAACGATCTAAACTTTCCATGTGGGAATAACAAAGACCTGATCAAAACGAGGTACACATAAACATAAATCTCATAACTCAACTTAAAGACTCTCCAAGGCTAGCAACCGAACATAGAGTTGAACAACTAGTAACCTTGGAAAGCTCTCTTAAACCTTTAAGAGGTTATGAACATGATAATCAAAGGAAAAGGGAACAACAACCCACACCCTATATGAGTTCAAAGACTACTCAAAGCCGGAGGTTGGCAAAGACGGCCTATGATGCCGCTAATGTGCCAGAATGTTTTCGAAGCCAGAGTGCCGATGCTGTCACTAATGGGCCCAATTTGGCATGAATGCCGGCGCTTCTCAAGATTGTATCTAATGGGCCCAGATGGGCATGAATGCCGATACATCTCAGGTTGTCACTAATGGGTATGAATTCCGGCGCGCCTCAAGATTGTCACTAATGGGCCCAAATGGGCATGAATGCCGGCGCGCTCCTGCGTATGACAATGACGCCGGGCTTAGGAGCCTCTTTTACGAGTATGTTTATGTTTCTATGTTGGTTTTGTACGTGCAAAGTCTCATGAAGGTGCATGCCTTTTATGTTTTCTTTCGTTTGCTTTGAACAATTGTTTATGCTGAACACCTCTTTGGAGGGATAGGCATTCTTTTTCACACATCTATGAATTTACCAGCATCTTATCAAAGACTACCCAAAGCTGGAGTAAGAACAAAAGACGAAAGAGAGACCATAAGGTCTTCACACACACAAGATCAACAATGATTCCAACTAACTCAATGAGCACCTAGGCTCAAGCCACTAGATGGCATTCTCATAAGTCCTATATCCACCATAAGCATGCTTTAACTAGATATAACCATAAGGCTAAGGAAGGAACGAAAAAAAAGGGAGGAACGATCCTACTTGTGAACAAAACGCAACCGCGGAAGCAAGTTGGTGCCCCCTGCGTGGATTTGTCACCGCCCTTGCGGAAGCCTGGAGCCTCCCTGTGCCTGGGAGCCACCCCTGCGATGGCTCACGTCCGCCTCTGTAGTGTCTGACATCCGCCATTGCGCCTTTGGTGGTCTGCCCCTGCGGTCAAACAGTAGAAGCTTCGTCTTCTTCGTTTCTTCGACTTCGTCTTTGTTTCAAGTGCCTCCTTCTCTGGCTGGGCCTCCTCCAAAAACTATCCACTAATCTTAGCCTCCTCTCCACAAGATAAACGATCCAAAAGGATGAACATGCAAAGGGGTTTACAAGATCTCTCTTCAAAGCTTCCTCCATAGTCATGGAGGTGAAGAGAAGAAGAAGGGGAAGAAAACAGCAGCAAATAGAAGAGGGAAGAAAGGAAGCTAACCACAGAAGATCCAAGTTCTTCAAGGCTGCAGATTCCTACCAAGATCTTCCAAGGAGAAGGAAGAAGAGATGGCACAAGAAGGAGAGGAGAGAAAGAATTAATGTTAGAGTGAAAAGGAAGAGTGAGAAGAGAGGGAGAGTAAAAGAAGGTTGCATAAAGGGGTGGGGAGTCTCAAGGGTCAGCTATCCCCTATGTCTCCTCACTCCACAACCCGAGGCCGGAAAGCAAAAAAGGGAAGCCCAAAGGTTGGCGCGGGATTTTGGGGATTAATCCCGGTGCTCAACAAACGTGCCTGAGGGAAAACTGAGCCGTTGATACGGGAAGATCAATAAACCTCTCAACACCCGGAATAAAAATTTCGGATGTTACAATTAATCACCCTAAAAACAAGTTTCGTTCCGAAACTTGCTAAACGTGAAACTCACAACTAGCACAACTTGAAAACCGTATGGAACATGTAACGTCGCCCATCAACCCTCAAACTCAGAAATCACTCTCATAGCCACAGCAACACCTCGAAGGGTAGTCATACATACACATAAATAGCACACAAAACATATCGCATCACAAATCACATAAGCGTAACCAAGGAAGAACTCGAACTAACCCGACTGCCCTATCGATGTCACTTAACCGGCATAAAACTCAGGATAGGTCTTCCGGATACTATCCTCCGTCTCCCATGTGGCCTCATCGGCTTCTCATCTCGACCACTACACCCTTAGTATCGGTATCCCCTTCGATCAAAGGCATCTCGTACTCCGCTCTAAAACTGCTATCGGATGCTCTACAAAAGTATGGTATGGCTCGACCACTAGATCCTCGTGGCTAATGATGTGTCTCGGGTCATTGATGTACTCTCTCAGCGGAGACACATGGAATACCGGATGTATAACCTCCAACTGCGGTGGAAATGCTAGTCGGTATGCCACCTCACCAACTCTCTCCATTATCTCGAATGGACCAACATATATGGGGCTTAACTTCCCCTTAATGTCGAATCATCTGACGCCCTAAGTCGGTGATCCCCTCATCCACACCTGAGCTCCTACCCTGAACTCGAGAGGTCTACGCCTCCTATCCGCATACGATCTCTAACGACTTTGTGCGATCAACATCCTCTCTCGTATCAATGAGACCCTAACCATGCCATCTTATACTTGATCTTGAGCTACAACGATAGAACTCCCCAACTCGTCCCAACATAAGGGAGTGCGGCATCTCGGTCCATACAATGCCTCATACAGTATCATCCTAATCCACGCGTGCTAGTTGTTATTGTATGAAAACTCCACCAATGGGAGGTGGTCTGGCCATACCTGCCCCCAGTCTAGTACATATGCCCGCAATATGTCCTCTAAGGTCTTTATAATCCGCTCTGACTGGTCGTCGGTTTGTCGATGGTATGCGGTGGTGAAATGAAGACTTGAACCTAGGGCGGCGTGTACCTGCTGCAAGAACCTCGAGGTAAAACACTTGTCCCTATCTGAGATAATAGTCCTCGTTATTCCATGTAAGCTGACAATCTGACGGGTAAACTCCCCGGCTAGACGACTCACCGGCCACGTCTCCCGAATGGGGATGAAACGTGTGGTGTTCGTCAGCTGATATACTACTACCCATATCGCATCAAAGCTCCTACTCGGTCTCAAACCGGTAACGAAGTCCATGGATATATCCTCTCACTTCCACTGCCGCACGGGCAGTTGGTGAAGCTCTCCTCGGTGTCTTTGGTGCTCGATCTTGACCTATTGGCAGGTCACGTATCGGGCCATATATCTAGATACATCGGTCTTGAGCCCGCCCCAGTAATAAGATCTCCTAATGTCCTGGTACATCTTAGTCGTGCCTGGATGCACAAAGTAAGGCATAGAATGTGCCTCATGCAAAATCCGCTCTCTCAACTCCGGGTCTGACGTTAAACAAATACGTCCCTAGTGTCTGAACAACTCGTCTACTTCTGTGATAAACGACGGTGCCTCTCCTCGGGCCATCTTGTCCCGATTCCTCGTCAACCCGGGACATCCCTCCTGCTTCTGCCGGATCTCTCCGGACAAGTCAAGTAATACCTCTAACTCGGACAAACGGCCGTCCATATCCGGAAACCGGATATCCATCTCAAACTCCTCCAAATCACTCCGCAACTATGGATGAACCCTAAGTCGAGCTACAGCCTCCTCTCGAGGAGTTCTCCTACTCAAACCATCGGCAACTACGTTCGCCTTCCCCGGATGGTAAAAAATCTTCAAATCAAAGTCCTTAATCATCTCTAACTATCTGCTTTGGCGGTTATTCAACTCCCACTAAGTGAATATATACTTCAGACTCTTATGGTCTATGAAGTTCTGGCACATAGCCCCGCACAAGTAGTGTTGCCAGATCTTCAAGGCATGAATCACTACTGCAAGCTCAAGATCAGGGGTGGGATAATTCTCCTCGTACGGCTTCAGCTGCCGAAAAGTGTACGCAATAACCCTACCCCTCTGCATCAACCAAACTCCGCTTTCCATGGAGAAAGAAGAACATGACAACGGTCGTCTTACAACGGCTAGAAGAGTTTTCCATATAAGACTATATATGAAGATGGTGATTGAAGAGAACAAAAATGAGCTTACACGGAAACATCTAAGTCTTCAAGCGATCAAACATCTTCATTCATTCCAAAAGATTTTCTTCCTCTTAGCTTACAAAAGTTTACATCTCTAGAGAGAGAAAAACACGAGCCTTCATTGGAATATATAAAGAGTGTTATACTCGAGAGTGTTTGTTACTCTGCGAAGTAACTAGGCTATTATTGCTAGATTAGAGTTGGAACTAAATCGTAGCATTGGCTACAGTGAGAGAAGAAAGGGGACTTCTTCTAGGTTGTATCTAGGACTCTTTAAGCAGATAATTGATAGTTGGATCATACGGGTAAAGAATGTAATACCCCAAATTCGCGGGATATCGGAATGCTACGGGAGAGACCTTAAAATGGGTCTCAACCCTTAGCTTGACAACAATCTCACCGGACCTTTCCAACATGGCACAAATAAAGGCAAAAACTCAAATCGTTTATAATGTATGCGAGAATAGAAAAGAAGGGATACAAGGTGGAAACTCAGCCGAGTCCTCAAAACGACACAGCAACGATAACGAGATCCAAAACTGTACAACATAAATAATCCAACAACACTATGAAACCCAAAAACGTCCACGTCCTATAATGTACGGAGACACCCGCCCGGTTGTCCACTCCTCAACCTCACTCGGCGGTATCCCTAACCTACAAGGCATCTACACAAACAGTTTAAAACCGTTAGCTCACATTCTAGACATTATATAGATAATATGTCACAAACACACACATAAGAACACATAACACACAACATGCTCATATACATACACATTCGTGTCTTATTCTCTTTTTAAGTTATTCCATTTCTAGTTTCCTTCATTTAAAGTGTGACACGAGAGTCTTATAACTCTCGCCTCTATCCCTGTGTAACTAACAAGAGTGATGTGGAGCTAAACCCGTATACCATGTGGAGTGGCAAAGAAGCTCGCCCGTATACCATGTATGGCTTGGTCGAAGAGAACCTCCCAGTCTCCCTCGGGAGCTGGGAAGTGATGTCACTGCCCGATAATAATAATAATAATGGGCCAAATAATATATAAAGCCAAGTCGTCCTAATACGGTTTCATGATCAAAAGAGATAAAAGATACACCACCATTATGTATCCAAATAATGCATAAAAGCGGCTAAGTAAGTCCGAGGACTTACCTCGTCTCAAAGGTAATCAAAACAAACAATCTCAACTTTCCATATGGGAATAACCAAGGCCTAATCACAATGAGGTACACATCAACATCAATCTCATAACTCAACTTAAAGACTCTCCAAGGCTAGCAACCGAATATAGAGTTGAACAACTAGTAAGCTAGGAAAGCTCTCTTAATTATTTAAGAGGTTACGAACATGATAATAAAAGGAAAAAGGGAACAACAACCCACACCCTATATGAGCTCAAAGACTACCCAAATCTGGAGTAAGAACACAAGACGGAAGAGAGACCATAAGGTCTTCACACACACAAGATCAACAATGTTTCCAACTAACTCAAAGGGCACCTAGGTTCAAGCCACTAGATGGAATTCTCATAAGTCCTAGGTCCACCCTAAGCATGCTTCTAACTAGATATAACCATAAGGCTAAGGATGGAACGAAGAGAAAGGGAGGAAGGAGCCTACTGGTGAAGAAAACACAACCGCGGAAGCAAGTTGGCGCCTCCTGCGTGGACCTGTCACCGCCCCTGCGGAAGCCTAGAGCCTCCTTGCGCCTGGGAGCCGCCCTTGTGGTGGCTCACATCCGCCCCTATGGTGTCTCATGTCCGCCCCTGAGGTGTCTCACATCCACCACTGTGCCCCTGGTGCTCTGCCCCGCGGTCAAACAACAGAAGCTTCGTCTTCTTCGTTTCTTCGACTGTGTCTTTGCTTCAAGTGCCTCCTTCTCTGGTTGGGCCTCCTCCAAACACTATCCACTGGTCTTAACCTCCTCTCCATACCCTAAACGAGCCAAGAGGATGGACATGCAAAGGGGTTTATAAGATCTCTCTTCAAAGCTTCCTCCATAGCCATGGAGGTGAAGAGAAGAAGAAGGGGAAGAAAACAACAGCAAAGAGAAGAGGGGAGTAAGGAATCTTACCACAACAAATCCAATTTCTTCAAGGCTGCAGATGCCTACCAAGAACTTCCAAGGAGAAGGAATAAGAGATCGCACAAGAAGGAGAGGAGAGAAAGAATTAACGTGAGTGTGAAAAGGAAGAGTGAGGAGAGACGGAGAGTAAAAGAAGGATGCATAAAGGGGGGGAGGATACACAAGGGTCAGCTGTCCCCTATGTCTCACCACTCCATAACCCGAGGCCAGAAAAGCAAAAAGGGAAGCCCAAAGGTTCGCGCGGGATTTTGGGGAAAAATGCCGGCACTCAACAAACGTGCCTGTGAGAAAACTGAGCCGCTGACGCGAGAAGATCGATAAACCTCTAAACACCCGGAATAAAAATTCCGGATGTTACAAAGAAACCCTAGGACGGAGATGTAGATTGTTAGAGCCAAACTTCGTAAATATATCACTTTGTCAATCTTTTACTTCCGCACTATATCTTGCTTATTTGTGACTAACGTTGTTTTGCAGGTTTTAGAAGTCAAGGCCCTGGAATCACTTTCAAAGTCCTTGAAAACCTGTTTTGTCACAAAGAGGACAGATCGACTTCAAGGCCTTGAAATCAGTTTCAAAGCCTTGAGATAGGTTTTTTCAAAGCCGAGAGCAAAAGAAGAGGCAAGCCAGGTTAGGTTGAATCTTTTCTCCGGGTGTTGGTTCATTGATGGCGATTCGATGGCTACTTCAATTGCAGATCAGGATCTATTTCGGCTTCACGTATGGACTTATTCAAAAATTTAATATTTTTTAAAAAAATTTTGATCATCGAACTAGTGACGGAGGAACATGTCCCTTCTAGCAGCCGGGGTTTCCGGTTGTTTTGACGGAGGCAGTGACGATGGTGGCGACCGAATAGTAGCATTGTAGTGACGGACTAGTGGTGGTGTACCAGCGGCGTGATTGGCAGTGTAGAGAGGTGGCCGGCGGTTTGAGGGAATAGGAATGGATGTTCGTATCTTGGGATTTTGTTCGGTGAGACTTGAAGGGTGAAATAATTTGTTTTTTGAAAATATATTCACGGCTACAAAAATATTTTTAAAGTAATCGCAATTGATATTGAAAGTAGTAATTAACAAGATAGATAGAAAAACATACCTTAATGGTCGCTGATTCAGTTGACTCTTTTTGTTGAATCTAGTGAAAGACTCGATGTTTTTGAATAGAAGAAAATGGCTTGGGCGACGTCAAGTAACCAGGCTCTGGTATCACTTTGATACAAGTTGTTTGCCTGTGTTGATGAGTAATGACCCTATCTTTTGACGCTAAAGACTCAATGGAAAAGATAAATCACAAAAAACAAAAGGGAAAGATAAATAAAGGTCGAACCCTTAGAAGCTACTTATAAGCACACTATGGCACGATCGCACATAATACACAACCAGAGAAGTCTTGTAGAACCTTTCCCACCACCCCAAACACAACAGGCGCTTAAAGAACCCTAGAGCACCTGGAGGTTTACTTGTATCTTGTTGAAGCATCATGTTATGCCGCTAGGAAGTAGAACTCTAAAACAAGTCCAATCGAGTTGTGAGGAAGACGTATCTTACTCAGGTTTTCTCTTCACTATGTGAAGAGGACAGTAAAAACCTTATGGGATAACACAACATGTTTATCAAAAAGTTTATATATCCAAGATCAAAAATAATGAAGCATGACCTCCCTATTTATAGGAAAAGGTGGTGTCTAGGGTTATAGGTGGTTGTCTAGTGTGAGCTTGTAAAAAGCCCTCTATCAAGAAGAATATAAGATCAAACCCTAAGAAAAATAATAAAATAATATCTATCTTCTAGAAAGATAAGATCAAATTTAAGCTCTCCTATTTTATTTTTAAATAAGTGAAATAGACTTGTGTAGGAAATATAATTAAAAACCCAAAAGAAATTACAACTTAACCCATAATTTGAATGTAATTTTATGGGCTGGAAAGTAATAGCACTTAGACCGACCTGTAGCCAAGAGATTCGTCCAACTACATGTGTGTATGGGCTCATGATCTTCTACTATCGGTATAAGATCGATCAATCCTCTCTTCGTTCGATACATCTATTTGCATGGGAAATATGGTTTTCATGCATGCTTGATCTTGTCATCTTCCATATCCAATAAATGGTCTTCACTTCGTCATTAGAGATGACTTTCATTTTCTTCTCAAGGATGATCATCAACTTCTTCGAGGAAGTTGTCTTCATCTCCCTTCTGAAATGATCCGAGATGTTGTCTTTGTTTCCCTTCTAAAATTCTCCGGAAAATGACCTTCATCTCCTTTCTGGAAATGTTCTTCATTCTTGTACTGAAATGCTTCTCATTTCTTTCTTGGAAATGTCATTCACTTGTCTCCTATATATAAATTTGACTTTTCCCCTTCTTCTAGGAGTGTTCTTCTCTCCTTGTCTTCTAGTTTTCGTGGTTGTGGTCCTTAAGCTTCTGACTCTTCCTCGTCTCCTCCTTAGAGTGTTCTTCACTCCTTACTTCCTAGCATTCACAGTCACGCCATTGAAGCATGATAGGTTCGGAGATGCTCTTACATCAACAAAGAACCTCTAGAAAAACAATCTCTCGCAAATCTAGAAACGTAAAACTGTAAAACCCCAAAACTAAGCAATATACCTTATATTTGGTGCAAATACCACCATCTCAAAGCATGCAAATGATAAAGTAAATCCTTAATTCGGAAGGGAAGATGTACATAACAATCAAAGGTGGAAATTGTGGAGATTAAAACGCCGAACGAAAGGAGATATGAGGTTTAAGAGCTTACCTCCAAGACTGGACTCGGCGGGTACGATGTCAATTCATCCCAAGGAAGGAGGCGAGGGCTTGGGAGAGTCGGAAGCCGGTGTCGTAAGGGAAGGAGCGAAGAATTTGTGACTATGTGAGGATGAAGGCAAATAGATTATTAAGTATAAATATGATTTATTCAGAAGAATGTGATAAACTTAAAAAGGGGGGTGTTATGGGTACGGTTCAAGTTTTCGTTAATGCACCACGTTTACGTGATGCGTGACCGCAACGGTCACGCATTCCGTAACCGTGAAAAGTCACGGTTATGGAATGTGTGACCGTGACGGTCACGGTTATGGAATGTATGACCGTGACGGTCACGCATCACGTAACCGTCGCTAATGTGACCGTTGAGATTTGAACGTTGTAATTCGAACGTTTTGTAACGTTAATAAAAGTGACCGTTGTAATTTGAACGTTGTTGATTTCCATCAGTTATATATAGATAGCAAAGGAAGAGGTGAATAATGCTCACAACATCTTACAAAAAACGGTTGCGAGAATGTCAACACACTAGGATGATGAGATGATTATTCCATTTGACGATACAAAATTTAGTAACCCAGACGAGTTTCTTCGACATTTTGAGGTAAGTACTTTATAACCGAAAAACTAGATATGTTAGAAGTAATTGTATGTTTATGTTAGAAACATTAGACATAATTGTAATTTATGTTAGAAACATTTGATATAATTTGTGTTTTTATGATTTGAATTTATGTTTTGTAAAACTAGTAATCATTGAGGATTAAACGGAAAACTAGAAATCTTATAGTTTTCTTTTCTGTGTGAACTAGGGTCTTCCGAATCATTCTCGTGACGAAGGGACTGATTATACGCAAATGTTTGAAATTTGCGGTTTTTTCCAAGATCGCGAGACAATGGTGGATTGGGCTCGATTCATGGGAGGAACTATGAACATGGTGTTGGTTACTAGTAGGTCGTGGAAAAACCCATGGAGATTCATTACGTTTCGTTTAAAATGCAAACATTATGGAGCCCCTCGTAAGAAGAAAGACGTTGATCCTAATACCGAGTCGTCTTCTAGCCGAGCAGACAAATCGAGAAAAGATGGATGTTGTTTTGAGCTTGAAGGCGTGCAAAGCGAGGTTGAGAAATGGACGTTGCATGTTATAAACGGATTGCACAATCATACATTTCCCGAGCAGTTAAAGGAACACACATATGCCGGCCGATTGACATAGGAACAATTTCGAAGGGTGGGACGTGAGCTTGGGTCGGGTTTCAAGCCGAAAAATATTTTGAAGTCAATAAAGTTAGATGATCCCTACAACGTCAACACAATAACATAAATATAAAATGTTGGACTGAAGATTAGGAAGCTACAAGCCGAAAGGTGAAGTCCCCTCCAACAAGCACTACATATGTTAGAGCAACGTCGCTATTACTTCAATGTGAGAAGATGCTCGAAATCGGAAGAAATTTCAGATTATTTTCGTCATGCATCCGGATTCAAGACATCACCTCAACCTATTTCCTTATGTCATCATAATGGACAAGATGTACAAGACGAACGAGTAAGTCTTATTATACATGTTTTTACGACTCTTTATATATTTCATGCACTTTTGGTATGAAGTCGAACAAAACTCTTAATATGCCCTTTATAGGTACAAGATGCCGTTGTTAAAGATTGTCGGTATCACTAGCACGAGGTTTACATTTGCAATCGCATTTGTTTTCTTGGCCAAGGAAAACGCCGATCACTATGAGTGGGCATTACAGAGACTCCGACATGTGTGCGGAAATGTTACAACGGGGTGATTATGACGGGTAGAGAGCTAGGAATCATAAGTGCACTCGGTGTTGTTTTTCCGGATGTGAAGCACATAATTTGCACCTTTCATATAAAGTGCAACATTCAACATGGATCTTTGGCGGTGACACGGTCAAAGGAATTACAAGCAGCTTTTGCATCACACTACCATGCTCTTATTGAATCTAGATCTCTAGAGAGTTAAGAGCGGCGTTTGGGTGAGATGAAAGTGCACTAGCAAGGTTATCCAAGGTTGATAGAGTATTTGGAAACTACATGGATAATCACATACAAGGAAGCAATTGTTAGATATTGGTGTGACTTGCATCTTCACTTTGGAACGAGGACAACCAATGTGTAAGAACTTATTCCAATATTATTTACACTTTTTTTCTAATTATCATAGTGCAATAGTGTATTGAATTGATATTGGTCGTTAGGTGTGATTCCGCACACTCATTGTTGAAGGGTACATTGTGTTCTACCGTGCAACGATTCCAGTTGGTGATGGAGAACATTGACTTGATGGTAAATGACCAGATTGATCGGATTCAAGCGTCAATAGAGATTTCACGCGGGAGGATGTTATTAAATGTGAAGGTGCAAATATTTGATTTTCTCCGAAACAAAGTAAGCAACGAGTGCTTCCTGATATTGTTGGAGATTTACAACAAGGCAAAGCAAATTAGGGGCATAAAAACATGTAAGGATGCATAATGGAGGGAAGCTCAAGAATTGCCTTGTGCGCACGAGTTCTTTATTGCTATGAGGGCTCGGGAGCCATTACGTTTGAATCAGATCTATCCTTTTGGAAGCAAGTACGATGGGCAAGAGTGGATCCGATGCTAGAAGATGATGTTGTCCATATTGATCCATACATGTAGTCATTCAATGACTTTAGGGAGCGAATGGACATGAAATTGCTTAGTAGAGATGAGCTTTATTGCTATGAAGTGTCCACTTGTTTGCACGGCAACAACGACATATTACCGTTGTGTAGTGGTTATACTTGGATCAAGTCTCAAGACATGTTTACTGATTGTTACAATGGTTGAGGACCAAGAACCCCCCACGGATATTCGTGCAATCGCGTTGGTTAATGGCAATCACTTTGTAGCTGTAAGTTTTCTCTCTTTACCTTTTATAACTCCTTCATTACATTTTATTCAAGAATGACAAAAAAAGGTAATGACTTTTTTATTTGTCATTCATTTCTTCTTAGGTTTGGATCAAACCCGACTCTCCATTACCCCCTTTGACCTTGACATTGAGGCGTGGACATGATTTTAGCGTTGATGGATGGGATGCACCCTTTCGTGATGGATTGAAATTATTCGATGAACTCTGGCGCAAAGAGTGTCCTAGAAAAGTAACAATTAATCTCTCCTCTTATTCTTAGTTTATATGCACTTCATGGATGTTTGGTTTGTTGTTATTTTCGTTGTTGTCGGCTTATACGTAATTCAAGGATGCTTGTGAAAACTCCACCTCGATTATATATTTGAATATCTGATGATGGAAGACTTAACACTAATGAGCAGTTTTTATACTAACAAATATCGATTTTATTTCTAGATTGCTTGGTTTGTTTATGTGTTTGTCAAATGAATGCAGACTTTGGAAAGCATTTCAAGGGATGAATGAAGGTCTTTAAATCGGATACAAGGAATAAGCGTTGAGATTGGAAAGCATTTCAATGGAGGCCTTGAAAACCATTTAAAGGGATCAAAGCCGAGCCTTGCAACAAGATTCAAAGAATATGACGGCTGGAAGGAATTCAATTCTCAAACAACCAAATCTACCAAGAATCAAGAGAAGATCTTCCAAGTAGATTTGGCCAACTAGAAGATCTCGACCAAAAAGATTTGGCCCAACAAAACGGATCTCGCAAAAGATCCTAAACTAGACGCAAGTTTTCTTCTCAACGGATCTTAAAAGATCTTGAAGATCTTCAGCCAAAGATTCTTAACAAACCTGAAGATCTCGATACTTGAACGACAAAGATCTACAACAGCGTGTTTCAAGAGAAGATCACGGAGAAGAAGAATCAATGTGCGTTAGAGAGATGAAGAAGATAAGGAAAATCTACAACAGCTATCTCATCTCAACCAAGAAGCGTTTTCCATAGAGAAGAAGAAACATCAACAACGGTCATCTTCTCAACGGTTAGAAGACTTCTCCATCAAAGACTATAAATGAAGATGATGATTGAAGAAGAAGAAGGTACACAAGCTTACACGGAAATAACAAAAGTCTTCAAGCGATCCAAAGCATCTTCATTCGATCCAAGAACTTTTTCTTCCTCATAGTTAACAAAAGCTCTATTTCTTGGAGAGAGAAAAACACGAGAGCTTCATTGGAATATCTAAAGAGTGTTATACTCGAGTGTGTGTTACTTTGCAAAGTAACTAGGCTATTATAGCTAGGTTAAGAGTTGGAACTAGATCGTAGTATTGGCTATAGTAAGAGAAGAAGGGGATCTTTTTTAGGTTGTATCTAGGAGTCTTTGAAGCTAGATAGTGAGATCCTATGGGTAAACCCTAGGACGGAGAGTAGGTTGTTAGAGCCGAACTTCGTAAACATATTACCGTGTCATTCTTTTCATTTCCGCACCATATCTTGCTTTACAGTCACTAACGTTTCTTTGCAGGTTTACAAAGTCAAGGCCCTTGAAATCACTTTCAAAGCCCTTTGATAGCATGAATTATAGTCTATATTTTGGAACCTGTTTAGATGTTTTATCTTCAATAATCTGCATGTTTGGATGTATATTATGTGATTATATCGTCGTTTCATCTACCTTTGCGGGAATCGAGGTCTACACCAAGTTTCGGTGTAATCGTAGGTAAAATGGCACATTTTGGATCAAAATGGAGCTAAAGGAGCTAAGGAGTCATTGAAGCTACATTCAGGAGCTTAAGGAAGAATCCAGGAAGCATGGAAATGGATTAGAGATTCACTTTGGACCAGATTTAAGAGATTTCAATTCAGTTTAGAGCCACCTCGGTCAGCTACAGTACCATCTCGACCGAGGTGATCCAGAGGAGCATCCCGACCGAGGCGAACACCTTGGACGCGGCGAGATATATTTTATTCTTGGCTGAGATCTTTTATTTTTGGAAGGAGAGATCTTATATTTTTAGGCTGGATTTCTGGAAGGAAGATCATTTATTTTAGGGATTTATTTATGAGAGATAGATATATTTTATTAGGATAATATCTTTTCAAGATATTTTATCTTTGGAAGATAGTTTTCCTATATAAAGGGCTGGATTTTCCATAAATCAGCACCGGCACATCACCGGAAATCCCGCTATCATTATAGTGGTTGAAGGAAGGAAGATTGAAGGAAGGAAGTTGATAGCTTTTATAGGTTTTGTGAAAGGTTTTGTAAGGTTTTCTTAGATTCCCTTCTTGTTGGATTTGTTATCCAAGGAACGCTTATTTGTGATATTTGATTAAGTTATTGAAGCCTTATTCTTAAGGTTTTTGTGTTCAATTATTCACTTTCTTCCCATATATTTGATTATTGCTTTCATGATGATGAGTGGCTAATTTCTTTGTGTGATTCTAGGGTGATTGGTTGAAGGTTCTAGGAAAAACAATGATAGAATAATCTTAATCCTAGTAGGACCCTGAAAGCTCGAGTCTTTATCCTTAACCCTAGAGTATCTCATTCATTCGATGAACATCTCGGCCGGGGTGGAATTCGTCTGACCGAGGTGACTTATCTGATCCGAAATTGAGAGTTAAGTGTTAGAGTTTGTCAAATCCTATTCTTATTACACCTTTCCTAGCTCAATGCAAGCTTAGGATGAGACTTACCCGGTAATTACTTAGTCTGTTTACTCATGATCATAAGTGTAGGTAATAAAGGTTTATCTTTTATTGGGGTTTGAGTGTGCCTTCATTCCAGCTTTGTGAGTTAGCTTGAGACTTACCCGGTAAAGGTTAATTCTATTCCCTTAGGTGGTGTGTTGGTTTGAGGTTTTAGTTCTTTTCCATAATTCCTTGAGACTTACCCGGTAATAGGAGTTACGGTTTGGGATTAGTGAGTAGTGAGACTTACCCGGTGATCTATTCCACTTTAGTAACACCTTCCCTTTGCGAAACCTCAGCTTTGTCCTCTTACTTTGAGATCTTGAGTTGGAACCACAACTAGATGCTTTAATCCCTAGAATTGCATATTCCTTTAATTGACTTTTTATTATCTTTGATTGCTTTAATTGCTTTTGTGGTTAGTTGCAATATTGACAACCTATACTTGCTTTGTTTCACCTAAGTCCATGAGATCGACACCCCGGAATTCTTGCTTTTACTACGATTGACCCGTACACTGCGGGTTCGCATCCTTGTTTTAAGCATACATCTTGGATTATAAATTTAAAGCTTGCACACACCATTTGGAGTGAACAAGTTTTTGGCGCCGTTGCTGGGGACTTGGTCTAGACCGAGCCGGTTGCGGTTGTCTTTCGGGGCTATTGCCCTTGTAGTTATTAACCATTTGTCCTATGAGTTATGTAGTTTTCAGGATATCCGATGACTACATTTGATTCAGCCTGGATAGCAAGACAAAGTGCTAGGGCGGACCATTATGAATACTTGGAAGAAAAATACTCCTTTTATTAGTTTAACAATGAAAGGGAAAGAGAAAAGGCCATTGAGAAGGAGCTTGCAATATGGGATGAGATGAATGTCCCTAGAAACATTTATGAGCAACCTCTTGAAGATTCTCTTGAATCAAGATGGGAGAAGTTGATGAAGAAGGTGGAGGAGCTCAAGGAAAGCACCTTATCCTATGCTAAGCCAAAAGAGGAGCATAAGGAAGTACTGCAAGTTTCAAGCATTCCTCCAATCGAACCGGAAGTTTCAACAAAAGCTTTTCAGGAAGAGGAAGATGTGGGAGATCTCGATCCAACTGTTGAGACTTCGGCCGAGGAGAAAGAGAGATCGGCCGAGGTGGAAGAGAGATCGGCCGAGATGGAAGAAGAATCTGCCGAGTTGGAAGTGGAAGATGCAGAGAACCTTGACCAAATTACTAAGACTGCGGCCTAGGTGGATGAGGATCCAGCTGAGTTGGGAAAAATTTCATGTGTGGATTATCATACTAACATGAAAGTTGTCCCAAGCTTTGAAGAACTTTATAAGGTACCTTCTCTTACTCCCTTTGAAATTTCTACTAAAGTTATAGATTTCTTCAGGGATGCACCGAAGAGTTGGAGGTGTCTTCCGAAAGAACCTCCTAAGATCAAGATGAAACCTCCATTAAATTTGCTGAAAGTAAATGCTCCTTGGACTAAAAGGAGTGGAGCTAGCAAGCACTTCACCGCTAAGGCAATAAAGTGTTATTTGTTCAAGTATGGGGTCATTAACATGACAAAGACCTTGTACTATCCTCAAGCTGAGGATGGGGAAGCTACTAGAATCCTCGAGAAGCTAATTTCTCGATCCAGGAAAGGATGGGACGCAAGGCGAGATTATGTCCCATTGAAGTGCAGGAAAGCTAGAACGATTCCGGTGAGAATCAAACCGTACAAGCTTGTACGTGGGAGATCTTATCATTTGCCGGTGAAATTAGGAACCGGAACCTTTTTGGAAGAGTTTTATGATGGATATGATGAGCACTCCAAGGTGTTCGAGGTACATTGAGTAATTCTATGGAGAAAGGTCCAGCTAGCGACCTTAAACCAAGCGCTTCTTGGGAGGCAACCCAAGGTATTACTTTCTTTTCCCTTTTTCTAGTTTGAGTTTTAGATAGTTTTCTTTTGCTTTGCTTTGCTTTGTTTTTGGCGTCCTAGACAGAAACCAGGTACTCTCTAAGGAAGGATTACAGCTCAGGAGCTACATTGGAATGACAGAAGTTTGAGAAATTGAGAGGACGGAGCTTGACTGAGGCACATCTCGGGTGCAGTCACAAGACCTCGACCGAGATGTTCTTCGCCAACCGAGATGGTCTTATCTGGGAGCTGTTTCTTATTGTAGTTTAGCTATGTCCGGTGAGTACTCTATTTTCAGACTTATTTTGACCCATTGGGACAATGTGTCCCAAGTATGGGGTTTTTGGATGTATTTATAAGACTTATGTGTATGCTTGGATGACTTTACCGGATATTATTGTTTTATCTTGCTCTATGTGTTTATCTGAGATTACATGCATGCATACAAGTTATTTGATTGAGAAAAACATCAGAAACTGGTTTGAAAAAAAAATTTATTGACCTCGACCGATGTGACTCTGACTAATCAAGGTACAGTACCTCGGTTGACTTAGAACATCTCGACCGAGGTGGTTTAACTGAGACAGTTTTCGAAACGATTTTTGTGCTTCTTATCTGGATATGACCTCAGTGATGATTTTGTTTGCTGACTGGTTTTGAAATCTTTATATGTTTGAAGGGTTTTACTATATGTTTAAGTTGCTAAATGCTTTGTTTGAATTTTTGGCATGTTTAATACTTTGTTTATATCCAAATTATGTTGAATTTGAAGGTTGACACCACATGATGAGTTCTCTCACTTTCTTCCTGAGATGATTAAGGCAATTCATTCTCTTCCCATTACCTATCCAGGAATTTGGAAGCAAGCAAGTGAAAAGAAAGTAAAGGAAAAGTTGAGATGTTGGCTGAAAGTTAGAAAGAAACAAATAGGTTTGGGGAAGTCAATCATGATGATGAGTAACTCGGCACCATTCACATAGCCGGGTGTTTGTGTCTTGCAAAAGTCGGATTGAGCGATATTCCTAACGGGTCATGGTATGTGCATCAAGGGTTTGAGGCATCTCGAGAAATTGATGATTGCTGATCTCCTAGGCTTCGGTTATTGTGCACCTCTGTCCATGCATCCCAAAAAGTAAAAAAGTAAAATAAGCAAAGCTTATTGGTGGGAGATGTTGAAATTCAAAGGAAGTAAAGTAAAGATCCTTTTCCCGGATTCTAGCACCACATTCTCTATATACATCCCACCCTCACACGTTTCTTGACCTTCTTTTGAAAAGACCTTGAGACTTCGAGCTTGTTGATTGACTTAGTGGTTTAAACTGGATTATACATGATTAATTTCGATAATTATGATTTATTATGCATTCTATGATTTTATGCAAAGATGAACAACTTTCTTACATTTATAAAATGTTTGATCATATTTTGATTTTAAATTCCATGAAGCATTCTCTTAGAGTGATCTATGAGTGGAGCACACCACCAAAAATGTTTTGAAATACTTTTCATTGATCTTTATGACTTATAATCCATTTTATCTTGTATCTAAGATTTGGAACTTGCTTGGGGACAAGCAAGGGACAAGTATGGGTATTTTGATAGCATGAATTATAGTCTATATTTGGGACCTGTTTAGACGTTTTATCTTCAATAATCTGCATGTTTGGATGTATATTATGTGATTACATCGTCGTTTCACCTACCTTTGCGGGAATCGAGGTCTACACCAAGTTTCGTTGTAATCAAAGGTAAAATGGCACATTTTGGATCAAAATGGAGCTAAAGGAGCTAAGGAGTCATTGAAGCTACATTCAGGAGCTTAAGGAAGAATCCAGGAAGCATGGAAATGGATTAGAGATTCACTTTGGACTAGATTTAAGAGATTTCAATTCAGTTTAGAGCCACCTCGGTCAGCTACAGTACCATCTCGACCGAGGTGATCCAGGAAGCGTCTTGACCGAGGCGAACACCTTGGACGCGGCGAGTTATATTTTATTCTTGGCTGAGATCTTTTATTTTTGGAAGGAGAGATCTTATATTTTTAGGCTGGATTTCTGAAAGAAAGATCATATATTTTAGGGATTTATTTATGAGAGATAGATATATTTTATTAGGATAATATCTTTTCAAGATATTTTATCTTTGGAAGATAGTTTTCCTATATAAAGGGCTGGATTTTCCACAAATCAGCACCGGCGCATCACCGGAAATCCCGCTATCATTATAGTGGTTAAAGGAAGGAAGTTGATAGCTTTTATAGCTTTTGTGAAGGGTTTTGTAAGGTTTTCTTAGATTCCCTTCTTGTTGGATTTGTTATCCAAGGAACGCTTATTTGTGATATTTGATTTAGTTATTGAAGCCTTATTCTTAAGGTTTTTATGTTCAATTATTCACTTTCTTTCCATATAATTGATTATTGCTTTCATGATGATGAGTGGCTAATTTCTTTGTGTGATTCTAGGGTGATTGGTTGAAGGTTGTGGGAAAAACAATGATAGAATAATCTTAATCCCAGTAGGACCCTGAAAGCTCGAGTCTTTATCCTTAACCCTAGAGTATCTCGTTCAGTCGATGAACATCTCAGCCGAGGTGGAATTCGTCTGACCGAGGTGACCTATCTGATCCGAAACTGAGAGTTAAGTGTTAGAGTTTGCCAAATCCTATTCTTATTACACCTTTCCTGGTTCAATGCAAGCTTAGGATGAGACTTACCCGGTAATTCCTTAGTTTGTTTACTCATGATCATAAGTGTAGGTAATAAAGGTTTATCCTTTATTGGGGTTTGAGTGTGCCTTCATTCCATCTTTGTGAGTTAGCCTGAGACTTACCCAGTAAAGGTTAATTCTATTCCCTTAGGTGGTGTGTTGGTTTGAGGTTATAGTTCTTTTCCTTAATTCCTTGAGACTTACCTGGTAATAGGAGTTACGGTTTGGGATTAGTGAGTAGTGAGACTTACCCGGTGATCTATTCCACTTTAGTAACACCTTCCCTTTGCGAAACCTCAGCTTTGTCCGCTTACTTTGAGATCTTGAGTTGGAACCACAACTAGATGCTTTAATCCCTAGAATTGCATATTCCTTTAATTGACTTTTTATCGTCTTTGATTGCTTTAATTGCTTTTGTGGTAAGTTGCAATTGACAACCTATACTTGCTTTGTTTCACCTAAGTCCCTGAGATCGACACCCCGGAATTCTTGCTTTTACTACGATTGACCCGTACAATGCGGGTTTGCATCCTTGTTTTAAGCATACATCTTGGGTTATAAATTTAACGCTTGCACACACCATTTGGAGCTAACACCCTTGAAAACAAGTTGTGTCACAAAGAGCTCAAATCGACCTCAAGACCTTTGAAATAAGTTTCAAAGCCTTGAGATAGGTTTTTGCAAAAAGTTGTCATACTCTATTCAACCCCCCTTCTAGAGTATTAATATCCATTACATTAACCTTATGGTTCTTCAGCTTGTTTTGTTGTTATTTTCAATTGTTTACATCGTTTAGAGCAACTATTACTGTTTTTCTTGTAAGTGTCACTATCCTAATCAAACGATAACAAGCAACATTGATGAAGAGAGTAATGAACTTTGAAAACCAGACATAATCAAAAGGTAAAGTATAGAAGAAGACAGAAAAAGGTAAGGTAAAGTGCAAAATAACACAAAATATAATATTTACAGCAAAAGGTAAAGTATAGAACAAGAAATAACAAAAAAACAAATTAATCTCGTCTGGGCTGCGACGTCCTGACCTGAGTTGGCGCAATATGAACCTCATATGCCACCGACTCGTCATATATCGACTGTAGCTCCTTAAGTAGCTCCTCTACGGTCGGTGCACCACGGCTAATAACATCCCAAAGGCGGGTCTGTATGATGTGTAGACTCTCTATTGGTATATACACTTGTCAACGCAAAAGGTAAAGTATAGAACTTTGAAAACAATCAAATAAATACAATAACACGTACCCGAGTATCTAAAGCATGGACCGGGGGAGGACGATCAGCTAGTGGAGTTTGTATAGCTAATCGAGGAAGGAGAAATGATGGCACCGCTCGTTGAACCAGGACATGTAGTCTTGAGATACAGTCCATGGGTCAGGGGCCCTAGTCTAACCCTGAAGTGCAAATCGGCTCGTATCCTCGTGTCTAGCTGCCCACCGATCATCTACATAATGGAATCTGACTTTATACCCCTTACTGCCAGTAGAGGGCGGAGCTCCGTATAGGGGACGATCCTCTCAAGCGGGATCGTCTGAACGTACCCAAACTGACGAAGGACCCGATCCGGCATGTATGGCTCGACGATGTTTGCAATCTGAATCGTCCTCCGGTATGTGGAAACAGTAAACTCGCCATTGAAATCTATCACTCTGTCTCCGTAAGGCATGAACTTGATGTCCTCCGCTCTCATCTGATCCAACTGTGAGCACAAGGATATCAGCCTCTCATGAGTGGATGGTGGGGTTTTCAGGACTGATTGTCTTGAAGCCCACCTCTCTAATCCATGACGTCTTGGATCCTCCACCGCTGAACAACCGAATGATAGAAAGTGGGCGTAGATCCAGAACTACAACCATTAAATTAAGAAGTAATGAAAGTTAATACAAAATGAAAGTTCTTATCAAATGCTTATTAAATGAAGAAGTGTCTTACTAAGAAGTGACTTACTAAATGAAAGTTCTTACCTTAAGCAGTGATGTACAACCTTCGATCATCTACACCTTCAGCCATGAAGCGTCGCCCATCACACTGTATGGAATGTTCAGATTTTTCATTTGTAATAGTCATAAAAAAATGAAAGTTATTAATTAGTCAAGTAGAGTGACAGTAATACGTAGGAGTACAAGTACGCCAATACGCTGGTTCCCCAAGCCAATCCTCATGTACGGTGGTGATCACATACTAAATCATTAACCAAGGTCGAATCTTGTTCATCGATTTATCGACAAACAATGATGACCCCAAGAAGAAGAGGATAAATACAGAAGCAACATCCTTAGTTGGGGTGGATAGGTCGCGTCGAATACAATCAAAAGCTCTCCTCAACGGGTCAACAGGTAGAGGTGTCTAGTGCCCCCGAGCCTCGACCTCTGATATATGGAAGATGTCACTCAACCACCTGGTACGCCCTCGTGCAGACAAAGGTGTCACTAGGGCGTCTCCATCAATCCTAATGCTTAAGATGATGGCTACATCGTGAAGGGTGATGGTCATCTCACCCCATGGTAGATGGAAGCTGCTGGTCTCTAGATGCCACCGCTCGACCAATGCATGTATAAGGGTGTGGTCAGCTCTAGCGAAAGGGATGTCAAGGAAATCCGTCAGCCCACTTGGAGATGCAATAGAAAACCAGGAAGTGGGGTCGTCTCTATCTACATCGGAGATCCATCTACTCAGCACAACGATATGCTCTATCCGCCGCAACGCGGTCATGGGTCTCCTATAGACCTCCTTCATAAAACAATGCATATTCAATTAAAAGATTTATTAATTTAGCTTCTGTAACATAATGTGTTATAACTATGATTTAGTTTACTACCTCTCCCTTCCAGACACCGCGAGCACGTTGATCGGCGTAGCAAGTCAGCATATTGCTGATCAATGGTGCCCTTGTGTCTGTATCAACACGGCCTCGTTCATCCGGTATAAATGGCTTCTGTGGCGGCACTACATGTTCCTCAGCTGGAACATCAAAATGAAACTCTGTCGCCTCGATGTGGTCACCAGCTGGTGGATCGACAAGTACGTCTGTTGGTCGGTCTACCTGCTCATCAGCAAATATATGTATGCTTGTCAACTGGTGGATCTATCTCCTTTGGGTGTACAGAAAGAAACTCCCTACGGACAACTGGAGATGGATCTAATAGTCAAGGTCTCACTGGAAGCTGAGCTGGTGGTGTGTTTGCCGCCGGACCACCAACCTGAGAGCTGCTCTCCGTCGTCAAAGCTCTTTCTCTACGAGCGAGGCTGTAGGACGTCTCCGCCTCTCCATGCCCTGTAATATCTATAGTTTGGTATTTTAGAATAGTTTAATTATTTTTATTTAATGTAGTTGACTTTAGGATCATTTCAAATGAATTTAAAGGAAATTAAATGAGATTAGATAAAATTATAAGTAATTAAATTAATTTTATTTTATTTAGTTTATTTTCATTCCGTTTTAAATGAAATTTAACGTAATTAAATGAAATTAAAAAATAATTAAAATAATTTTATTTAATTTACTTTTTTATTCTTTCTACTTTGAATGATATTAAAAGTAATTAAATGAAACTAAAAAGTAATTGAAATAATTTATTTAATTTACTTTTTACTCATTCCGTTTTGAATGAAATTAAAAGTAATAACTAAATGAAAGTAAAAACAAATTAAATTAATGTTATTTAATTTACTTTTTATTCATTCCATTTTGAATGAAATTAAAAGTAATTAAATTAATTTTATTTAATTACATTTAATTAAATTTAGTTTATTTTCATTCAATCTTAATTAATATTAAAAGTAAATTAATTACAACAAAATTAATTAAATTAATTAATCCAAATTATTATTAACTTTAATTAATTCAAATTCAATTTTTTAACCAGAAATTGTATTTATATAATTTAATTTAAATTATTTAAATTTAATATATTTTTAAATTCGATTTAATTTAAATTTTAATTTAGTTTAATTTGATTTGATGCTTTATAGCATTCGCTTTTCATTATAATGCATCAAAATGCATTATAGCATTCGCTTTGCTTTATAATGCATCAGAATGCATTATAATGCAAAGCGAATGCATTGCATTATGAACAGTGGCACCACGGTTACGGAACCCGTGACCGTAGAGCAAATGTTCATCTTCTTCGCAAATCCGCCTTCAATGGCGGATTTGCGAAGGATTTTTTCAAGATCCTATGATTTTTGCCACAATCAGTCCTAATCCAACATAATTTAAACAAATGTAACCTAAGACAAGCCACATTAACAACACAAATAAACCAAATCCGTTTCGATTTCCCAAAACAAAAAAAAGATAAATCAAAAACTCGTAAACGTTTACCTCGTTTGGGGTATGTTTACACTTTTGGAACGGTCTATCTCCGTCACCGCCTTGATCCATTTGATTAAACTTCGTATTTGGCTTCGATTTGGCTCGATTTGGGTTCGATCGACTTCTCTTCTCCTAGCTCCTGTGCCTCACTTTTGTTTGAAGAAGATAGAGTGACGGCCACGGTTTACGCTCGCGTACAGTAGGGAAAAAGCATCATGGTTACAGGATACGTGATCGCGGTGGTTACGCATCCCGTAACCGTGACTAAAACTGCCACGGTTACGAGATGCGTAACCGCCACGGTCACTCATCCCGTAATCATGGTGCGTTCATGAAAACTTGAGCCATGCATTTACGACATTTGTTTAAAAAAAAAGAGGGAAAAGGTAATTGTAAGATCCCAGTTTTTACCTTCACAACCCCCGCGGTAAAGGAGGCCGCCCCAACGGCCTTGGTGTATGTCACCGCCCCCGCGGTGACAAGGGGCCGCCCCTGCGGCACGGACAATCTGCCCCGGTGGAATTGCCACAGATCGAGAAGATCTTCTTTCCTTTTTGGTTCTATGTTGTTTCCTATCTTAGAAGATCTTATTTTCTTATCTTTGGACGACTTTCCTGCATATTCTAAACCCTAGAACGTCCTTCCTTTTATCTTTTCTTCCTCTTCTATAAATCCCCTTCTTTCCCCTCTTTTTCCCGTTTCTTGCTTACGTTTTCTTCAACCCTTGAGAGCTACAACCATCACCTTTGCTTCCAGCGATCTTTCTGAACGTGTAAGTTCATCTTTGCTTGTTCTTCATCACGTTCATATGTTGTTGCACCTTGTTTTTCTTCTGTTTTTTTCTCTCTTTCCTTTCCTCTTTTCTTCTTCTCCAAGAATCAAGTTTGATCCTTGATTCCTGTGGAGTGTTCCCTTGATAATACGTTGATGTTCACGTGCTCCCTTGGTTGAGCTGTGAAGTGTGTGAGTCTTGGTAGAAAAATCTTTGGCCTAGTCGTGGTTCTAATGTCATCGAGAAGCCAACAGTCCTTCTACACCGAAATCCGCCCCCGTGCCTACACAGTGTCGCCCTTGCGGATTTCCCCTCTGCCGCCCCTGCGCCTTCATCCAGCCGCCGCTACGGTTTCTTCTGCAGTAACTCGTGTTCTTTTGAGTTGCTTCCTTGCTTACTTTTCTCGTTTCTTTCCTTGATTCTTATAGATGTTCCTTGTCCCCTGAGTATGTTGTAAGACTAAGGTTGAGCCC
The DNA here is from genome assembly GCA_033239125.1 of Fagopyrum homotropicum. Classification (NCBI taxonomy): domain Eukaryota; kingdom Viridiplantae; phylum Streptophyta; class Magnoliopsida; order Caryophyllales; family Polygonaceae; genus Fagopyrum; species Fagopyrum homotropicum. The sequence continues at coordinate 68,538,966 of BSWB01000003.1, forward strand.
TTAGCTTGTGGAGATCGCTTAGAGATCATTGAGACTAGATGTTATATACTTCTAGCAACCGTTTCGTTCCCGATTCGTGATGTTTGTGTGAACAGTCTTTCCTTACTCCTTTCTTGAGGGAAACTGAGTTGTTATCAGAGTTGTCACTGAGTTTAGATTACCTTCGAGTGAGGTAAGTCCCTTGGACTAACTTAGCTAAATTCCGTATATTGGTTTAAGTGTTTCGGCTTGTTGTGTTTTTTATTATTGCTATAACAGATAACCGGACTAGGATTCACCTTTATAATCTTATTTGGCCCAAGTGGATGATAACCGGGCAGTGACCACTTGTCTAGTTCTACAAGAGACTAGAATGTGCTCTTGCAACCCAGACCCGTAGGTAACGGATAGTACTGATCTATTCCTATTGGTAGACAGGAGCGAAGGCAAGTTTCGGGAGATTCTCGTGTGACAAAAGAAGTTTTATTAGTAATAGATAACTTAATCAAAGTTAATAACCAGTTGAGTGCGAGCATGCTATATGTTTACTTTATGTTATGTGTGTTTGTGCCTTTACGTTCTTTTTGATATCTAGAATGTTAGCTAACGGTTTACACCAATGTTGTAGATGTTCCTCAGGTTTAGGATGTTATTGAGTGATCCGGGCGGTGTGGTCAACCGGGGTTCCCGTACATTATAGGACGGGTTTATGTTTATGTTGTTGCTTTCCCTTTTGTTTTGAACTCGGCTGCGAATCTTTTACGTTTCTCTTTGTTTAAGCCTTTGTTTTATATTGAGTTTTGGTTTTCATTCGTTTGTGCCTTGTAGTAATATCCGTTGTGTTGTTGCTACTCTGAGGGTCGGGACCCAATGTGAGGTCTTCAGCCCGTAATGCTTCGAGTTTCTAGAACTTGGGGTGTTACAATATGTTATTAGAGCCAGGTTGGCAACAATGGCACTCGAAATCATCTAAAGGTCGGATGGATAAATAAATAGAACCCGCAAGGGGTCTAACGTTTTTAAAAGGGGTTTTTGTTTTAAACTTGTCGGTCTAGGATAGATGTACGGGCGACCACCACTACCTCCGCGGATCTCAGTAGTGTAGTTTCTTTGATGTTGGCCTTTATATACTTTTCCTGGATTTTTGCTATAGTTGTAGCATGGCCTTATATCTATCTATAGATTCTTACATGTTTATCCTTATAGCAGATGGCGCGTACTAGAGCTACACCTGCTATGGGGCGAGGAAGGGGTCGAACATCACTTCCACATGTCGTCCGTAGACGAGGACGTGCAGGAAGACCTTCACTAGCTAGAGGTCGGGGCCAAGCCCCAATTCCTGATCCACATATCGTTGAGGCGTTCGTTAAAAAAGTTGTTGAGAGCGTTGTTCTTGAGGCTGGAAACGGGACCGTTGCTAAGTTTGGAGCACAGAGAGCATCATCGACAAAGTCCACTCGAGTGTCTATTTGAGCTTCTGCATATCGCGACTATGTGCAAAGAGTTGAGGAGGCTATCAGTACTAGAGGACCTGCACCAGCCGCACCAGTTCTTGTAAGATCAGTTGAGGTTTCATAGAGAGTCACACAGGTCGTTGCCCCGCCTGTTAGAGTTGTTGAGGTTGTTAGAGCGGCTGAGACAAAGGAGCCGAAGCCCGACAGTTGTTTGAAGGCTTTTGATCAACTAAAGGTTCCCACTTTCATGGGAAAGAGGGGATTGGAGGTGGAGCTGTGGTTAGGACAGCTAGATTCTTCTATGGAGGCGATCGGTTTCCTAAAGGGACATCAGATCAACATAGCACATACACTACTGAAGGATTAGGCTCATTCTTGGTGGAAGACTGCTCGGAGTAAGGTCACCAGTTATGAGCAGATGAAGACGGTGATCAGGGATCGCTATTGCCCTGCAGCGATAAGGAGGGATCGTCTTTAGGATTTCCTCGAAGCTGGATTTGAGGATTTGCCTATTGTTGAGATCATCAGCAAGTTCCAGGATGAGTTGTCTTTGTTGGGTCCGTCTGCACCACCTGAGAATCAACATGTTTATCTTTTCTCTCTGAGGTTGAGAGAGTCGACACGCTCTTATCTTGCTAGTGCCCGTTGTCATTCTCTAATGGACTATCAAGATAGAGCTTCTACTTATGAGAAAGACCGATCGGGTCAGCGGAGAGCTTCTCAGACATGAGGTCTTAAGAAGAGATAGAAGACTGGATTAGTCAGTGTTGGAACTGGAGCAGCTGGGTTTGAGCGTAGCCAGCAGTGACTTGTTTTTCCTATGGCAAGACCGGACACAGAGCTGCGTTTTTCCGTCAGGGCAAGGCGTTATCACAGCAAGGTTCTTCACCTGCCAGTGTTGAAGGAGGAGGACAGAGACCTCAGTATCATCAATAACAACAACAAAGAGTTCCTCGTTCTACCGCTCCTCAAGGATACACTCTGGGATATGGGACAGGTAGATGACGAGTTGGTGGTTCAGCCGACACCAGAGACGCATCAGCCGGAGTGTATGAGCTGAGGAGTGTTATAGAGCCGACAACGCCAGCGACCATGGGTACCACTCATATTAATGGTTTTCCTGTCATAGTTCTTTTCGATACCGGTGCTACGCATTCCTTTATATCTGATGCATGTGTAAATGGATTGGCCTTCGTTACCGTAGAAAGTACACCCTTCTTTATAGGATTACCCGATGGGGGTAAGATTCGAGGTACACGAGAGGTTCGCGATTTCCCTATTAGACTGGGAGGTCGCGATTGGCCAGCTGACTTCTTTGTCATGCACTTAGTACATCAAGAAGTTATTCTAGGTATGGACTGGATGGATCGACATTGAGCAGTTCTGGACATCGGCAAGACTGGTGCGGTCATCAGTGTAGTGCGAGTTGCGAGACTTATCAGTCACAGATGCGAGACATTTTGGTGTTATGCCATGAAGGATAGTACGAGTCCTGATTTGGAGGAGATTCCAGTAGCTTGCGAGTTTTCCGACGTTTTTGGGGAGCCATCATGTTTACCTCCACAAAGGAGTGTAGACTTTGGCAATAAGCTAGAGCCCGATACGAGACCGATCTCTAAGGCTCCTTATCGTATGGTGCCTATCAAGATGCTTGAGTTGAGGAACCAGCTCGAGGAGTTAGCTGAGAAGGGCTTCATCCTCCCTAGTGTTTCTCCTTGGGGTGCACCAGTACTCTTTGTTAGGAAGAAAGATGGGTCTATAAGGTTTTGTATCGATTACCAAGAGCTTAAGAAGGAGATGATCAAGAATAAGTACCCATTGCCCCGTATCGACGATCAAGAATAACTACCCATCGCCCCGTATCGACGATCTTTTGGATCAGCTGCACGGAAGTTCAGTGTTTTTGAGGATCGATCTGATATTTGGATATCACTAGTTGAGGGTGAGAGAGCAGGACATAGCCAAGACGGCATTTCGGACCAGATATGGACACTACAAGTTTGTAGTGATGCATTCGGGTTCACGAATACGCCCTCAGTTTTCATGGAGTTGATGACCAACATCTTCATCTACTTCCTAGACCAGTTTGTCGTTGTCTTCATAGATGACATTCTTGTTTACCCTCGCAGTAGAGAGGAGCACGCAGGACACTTGAGGATTGTTCTGCGGGTCTTGCAAGATAGAGAGCTTTACGCCAAACTCTCTAAGTGCGAGTTTTGGATGTCTGAGGTAGCATTGCTTGGTCACATCGTTTCATCTGAAGGAATCAAGGTAGATCCGGCGAAGATCGAGTCAGTAGCTTCTTGGCCGCCTCCTAAGAATGTCAAGGAGGTACGCAACTTCTTAGGATTGGCGGGCAACTACCGGTGCTTTGTGAGGGCTTGTTTAGTTAGTGTCGGACCGCTCACTTCCTTGTTGAGTAAGTCTACAAGGTTTGTATGGTCCGAGCCGTGCCTATAGAGCTTCGAGAAGTTGAAGAAGAGGTTGACCTCTAATGCTATCCTAGCTTAGCCAGAGGGCCTTGAGGATTTTGTGGTTTATAGTGATACATCCAAGCTAGGCTTGGGATGTGTTCTGATACAGAGGGGTAAGGTGATTGCTTACGCATCTCGACAACTGAAGACGTACGAGGACAATTAACCTACTCATGATCTGGAGTTGGCTATCGTTGTTCATGCTTTGAAGATTTAGAGGCATTATCTGTACGGAGCTACGTGTCAGATACTTATAAACCATAAGAGTGTGAAGTACATATTCATTTAGCGGAAGTTGAATAACCGCCAACGGAAATGGCTGGAGTTGATCAAGCACTTTGATCTTGAGATCTTATACCACCCGGGGAAGGTGAATGTGGTAGCTGATGCCCTTAGTAGGAAGACTCACCGGGAGATGGCAATCGCTAGGCTGATAGCTCAGCCACAATTACAGCGAGATCTTCCATGGCTAGAGATGGATATCCACTTCCCGGATTTCGATAGCCAGTTGTCCACCTTGGAGATAGTACTTGATCTGTTGGATGAAATACGACAAAAGCAGGAGAGTTGCCAACTTTGACATAGATCCGAGACAGGATGTCTCGAGGAGAGGCACCCCAGTTTGCAGTAAGTGTTAATGGGATCTTGAGATGCTAGGAGCATGTTTGTGTGCCTTCAGAACGAGAGTTGAGACAGAGGATTCTTCAGGAGGGTCACTTTTTGCCTTACTTAGTGCACCCCGGAGCGAGTAAGATGTATCAAGATATCAAACGCTCTTTTTGGTAGGGAGGTTTGAAGCCGGATGTCATGAGATATGTAGCTAAGTGTGTGACCTGTCAACAGGTCAAGATCGAGCATCATCGACTAGGAGGCGAGCTACACCCAATTCCCGTTCCTCAGTGGAAGTGGGAACACATCTCTATGGATTTCATTGACAATTTGAGACCGAGTCGAGGCTTTGATGTTATTTGGGTGATAGTAGATCGACTGACGAAGACCGCACATTTCATTCCGATCAACGAAACCGGATTAGGCCGACTTACTTAGTTGGTTTCTTGTAAGTCCACGGACTTACTTAGCTGGTTTGATTCTGGTAAGTCCAAGGACTTACTTAGCTGGTTTCTTGTATGAGTGTAACGCGTATGAGTGGTGTTTGTTAGTTATGATAAACAACGGAACCGGATTAGGCCGACTTTAGTATATTATGTAATTGACCGAAGTGTATGATAACGGGTCGTGACATCATCTGCCTAGCTCTTGCAAGAGTCTAGGAGGCTCCCTACGACCAGCCCAATCAGGTAGACGGTCAAATGCACTAGTACCATTCCTCGTTGGTAAACGGGGACAGGGGCGAGGTTTGGGAATCCCTCGTGTCACAAAATAAGTATCATTAGTAATGACATATCACCTAATTAAAGATAATAAAAAGATTGAGTGTTGCATGTTGATTGTGTATGACGTGTGTTTGTGCTTTGACCTTTATACTTATGCATAGAATGTTAGCTAATGGTTTTATACCGCTTGTAGATGCCTTGCAGGTTAGAGAGGCGATCAAGTGATCCGGCGGTAGTGGGCAGCCGGGGTTTCGTGCATTATAGGACGGGACTGTTTATTTTATTTCACGTCTTTTGAGACTTATGTTGTTTACTTTGGTTTTAAGACTCGGCTTGATAGTTTGGAGTTTGTACGTTTGCTTTCACTCATGATATAAAATTATGTTGTTTTGCCTTTTTATTTGTGTCATGTTGTAAGGTCCGATGAAGTTGTTGCCAGGCTATTGGTCGGGACCCATTGTGAGGTCCCAACTCATAGCATTCCGAGTCCTCTAGGATTTGGAGTGTTACAATATGGTATCAGAGCCAGGTTGGAAACAACGTCACTCGCTATCTTCAAAAAGGCCGAATAAACAATTAAACGGAAACCGCAAGGGTTCCGAACTTTTGAAATGAATTTTGTTATCAAAACCATGAGCATAAACGGGTTGGGGTAGAATGCACGGACCGCCTCTACCTCCATTAAACTCGATGACATAGTTTATTGGACTTTTGTTATAACTTGTGTTTATTAGTTACGTTATGACCTTTAGATGTGACCTAGAGTAATAAGATAGTTATGTCCTTACTAGCAATTAAAGTAGTCTTATATTGATCACATCTCTACCAGATGGCACGTAAGAGAGCTACAGCTTACGTTGGACGAGGAGAGGGCTGACCTCCCCTTCCTCCAGGAGCTCCGAGACAGGGACGTGTGGGTAGGCCTCAGAGGGGCCGAGGTCGGGGACGTGTTCCTGTTGTAGATCCGCCAGCTGCGGATGTACCTGTTGAGGAGGTGGCTGAGAGTATTGTTCCAGAGGTTAGGGATGGGACCGCTGCTACGTCCGCATTACGGAGTTCAGGGCCTGTTGATTCTGGCCGCGTATCGATTGGAGCATCGGAGTATCGAGCTTATGTCCAGCAGGTGCAAGAGGCATACCGGGCCGGAGCACCACCTCCAGCACCGCCGGTGCCAGCTAGGTCAGCAGAGGTCTCTCAGAGGGTGACTCGGGTGGTATTTCAACCGGTGGTAGCTGCACCAGTGAGGGTCGTCGAGGATGACCGAGTGAGAGACGAGCTGAGGGTACCGAGGCCGGATGAATGGTTGAAGACTTTCAACCATCAGCGAGTTCCCACATTCGACGGGAATATTGGACTTAAGGTAGAGCATTAGATTAGTCATGTGGAGTCCGCGCTAAAGGCGATTCGCTGTCCTGAGAGTCTTAAGGTGGAGCTGGTTCAGACCATGTTTAGGGATCAGGCATAGTAATGGTGGAGGACAGTGCAGGACGGAGTGTCCCGATTTGAGCAGTTGTTGAGTCTCGTGCGGGAGACTTTTTGTCCTACCTCGCTGAGAAGGGACCGAGTTTAGGACTTCTTGGAGGCAGGATTTTAGGATGTCCTGATATCTGAGATGATCAGGAGGTTCCGGGAGGAGCTATCACTGTTGGGTCCTACTGCACCACTTGTGGACCAACACGTGTATCTGTTCTCCCGGAGACTGAGGGAGACTACACGCTCCTATCTAGTAGGGTTCCGTTGTGATTCCTTAGCCGATTATCAGGATCGGGCTTCAGCGTATGAGAGGGACTAGACATGTTACCGGTTCAAACCAAACCGCCGAACCGGCGGTTTGTGAACCGGCTCAAACCGGCGGTTTAGGTTTGCCGGTTTGGTTGAACCGGCGGTTCGCGGTTTAGGTTTAGGTTTGGTTCAACCTCAAACCTAAACCGACGGTTCGAACCGGTGGTTAACCGCCGGTTAAACCGCCGGTTTGAGCCTTTTTTTTATTTTTTTTTGGCCAAACCGGCGGTTTGGCCAAAAAAAACGGTCTCTTTGCAATTTTTAAAGTTATAAAATAATTTTAATTAATATATATTATACATTTATACATACATATTATATTACTTATATATATATATATATATATTATTTTTTTTTTTTTTTTAAAAGTCATGTGCCAAACCGCCGGTTTAGGTTAAACCTAAACCGGCGGTTCCTCATTGGCCGGTTTAGGTTTAGGTTTGGCTTTTGCCAAACCTAAACCGCCGGTTCCTAAACCTAAACCGGCGGTTTAGGAACCGGCAACATGTCTAAGAGGGACCGACTGGGTCACAAGAGAGCTATGTAGTCTGGAGGGCCAGACAAGAGACAGAGGAACGGACCAGCCAGCACCGGAGTAGGAGGTTCAGGTCATAGGTGTGGTCAGTCTCAAGGCCGTTCTAGTTACCAGGTGGTACCGCCGACGGGGTCTAGAGGACGTCAGTGCTACAACTGCGGGGAGTATGGACACATTAAGCCGGAGTATAGGAAGCCACCAGTTACATGTTTTACTTGCGGCCAACTGGGCCATAGAGCTACCTTCTGCCGACAGGGCAAGGTAACATCACAACAAGGGTCTTCGCCTACTGGTACCTCAGGTGGAGGATAGAGGTAGTCTCAGTATCAAGATCGGGATTAGCAGCAGCGAGCCCCTGGTCAGGCATATCCACAGGGTTCTGCTCAGATTCTAGGTAGAGGTAGAGGGTGTGGTGGAGGCACTTCAGAGACTAGGGGTACTCAGGCTCGAGTCTTTGAGTTGAGGAGCGCCGTAGAGCCAACAGCTCCCGCAACCACAGGTACTATCACGATTCATGGGTTTCCAGTCCGAGTACTTTTTGATACGGGTTCGACGCGCTCTTTCATATATGATGATTGTATAGATAGGTTGACCTTAGATACAGTAGAGGGGGAATCTTTCCTTATAAGGTTACCCGATGGGAGTAAGGTCCGCGGTACTCGGGAGATTCACGATTGTCCCATCCGCTTGGGAGGTTGTGACTGGCTAGCCGACTTCCACGTCATGCGCTTAGTACATGAAGAGTTCATTCTCGGGATGGACTGGATGGACAACCATCGAGCTGTTCTGGACGTCAATAAGAGGACAGTGACGGTCACCACGGAGACTGGGCAGGAGGAGGTCTTTCGAGGATGGGACCTCGGAAAGATAGGGACAGTCATTAGTGCGGTCCGTGCCGTAAAGCTCATAGGTCAGGGATGCAAGGTCTTCTGGTTTTACGCCATGAAGGAGGAGACGAGATCATCTTTAGCAGAGACCCCCGTAGCTTGTGAGTTCGAGGATGTCTTTGGCGAGCCGTCTGGCTTACCACCTCAGAGGAGCGTAGATTTAGGATTGAGTTGGAGCCCGGTACAAGGCCGATCTCCAAGGCTCCATACCGTATGACACCAGTCGAGATGCTTGAGCTCAAGAATCAACTCGAGGATTTGGCGGAGCGGGGATTCATCCAACCCAGTGTGTCTTCCTGGGGCGTGTCAGTCCTCTTCGTCAGAAAGAAGGACGGATCCATGAGGCTTTGTATCGACTATCGAGAGTTGAACAAAGTCAGCGTCAATAACAAGTACCCATTGCCGCGTATTGATAATTTGCTGGATCAGTTACAGGGAGCTACGGTGTTTTCACGTATTGACTTGAGGTCAGGACACCATCAGCTGAGAGTACGAGAGGAGGACGTACCGAAGACGGTATTTCGGACCAGATACGGTCATTATAAGTTTGTGGTGATGCCTTTCGGGCTCACCAATGCTCCTGTTGTCTTCATGGAGTTGATGAATGGCATATTCATCGACTTCTTAGACCAGTTTGTGGTAGTTTTCATCGACGACATGTTGGTATACTCCCAAAGTAGGGAGGAGCACGCCGGACACCTAAGGACGATGTTGCAGGTTTTACAGGATAGGGAGCTTTATGCTAAGCTCTCTAAGTGTGAGTTTTGGATGCGAGAGGTTTCCTTCCCTGGCCACATTGTCTCCGCCGAGGGTGTCAAGGTAGACCCGGCGAAGATAGAGTCAGTTACATCATGGCCGCTTCCTAAGACGGTCAAGGAGGTACGCAGTTTTCTAGGTCTGGCCGGATACTACCGCAGGTTCGTGAAGGGTTTCTCTGTGATTGTCAAGCCACTCACTTCCTTTTTAAGGAAGTCCATCAGATTTACCTGGACCGAGTCCTGTCAGCGGAGTTTTGAGGAGCTGAAGGAGAGATTACCTTCCGCTCCTGTGTTAGCACAGCCAAAGGGCGTTGAGGACTTCGTCGTTTACAGTGATGCATCCAAGCTAAGATTGGGATGCGTCTTGATGCAGAGGGGTAGGGTCATTGCGTAAGCGTCTCGAAAGCTGAAGATGTATGAGGAGAATTACCCTACTCACGACCTTGAGCTAGCTGCAGTCATTCATGCCTTGAAGATCTAGCGTCATTACCTCTACGGGGTCACCTGTCAGATCTTCACAGACCACAAGAGTCTGAAGTACATATTCACTCAACGGGAGTTGAATAACCGCCAGAGGAGATGGCTAGAGTTGATTAAGGATTTTGACTTAGAGATCCTTTATCATCCAGGGAAGGCAAATGTGGTCGCCGATGCCCTTAGTAGGAGGACACCTTGCGAGGCTGCGATAGCTAGATTGACCGTTCAGACCCAGTTGCAGAGAGATTTGATTTGGTTGGAGGAAGACATCCGGTTTCCGGATACTGACGGTCATTTGTCAGCGTTAGAGGTTTCATCGGATCTCACGGAAGAGATCCGGCAGAAACAGGAGGGTTGTCCCGCACTGGCGAGGATCAGGGATAGGATGTCCAGAGGGGAGGCACCACAGTTTATGGTGGGTGCTGATGGGATTTTAAGGCGTCAAGAGCGCATATGTGTACCTTCTGATAGAGAGTTGAGGCAACGTATACTGCAGGAGGCCCATTCTACACCTTACTCCGTCCATCCGGGCGCGAGTAAGATGTGTCAGGATATACGACGATCTTATTGGTGGGGCGGGCTCAAGCCCGATGTGGCTAGATATGTAGCTCAGTGTGCGACCTGTCAGCAGGTCAAGATCGAGCACCGCAGGCCTGGAGGAGAGCTCCAACCACTTCCGATTCCACAGTGGAAGTGGAAGGACATTTCTATGGACTTCGTTACCGGCTTGAGGTTGAGTAGAGGCTTTGATATGATATGGGTTGTAGTGGATCGGTTGACAAAGACGGCACGATTTATTCCTATTAAGGAAACGTGGCCGGTGTCTCGTTTAGCCGAGGAGTTTACCCGACAGATTGTGAGGTTCCATTGAGTGCCGAGGACGATCATTTCAGATAAGGATGGGCGTTTTACCTCGAGGTTCTGGCAGCAGGTATACGCCGCCTTAGGCACGATCTTACAGTTCACCACGGTGTACGATCCTCAGACGGACGGGTAGTCGGAGAGGACTATCCAGACCCTTGAGGACATGTTGAGGGCATTTGTGCTTGATTAGGGCCAAGTATGGCCTGACCATCTCTCTTTGGTGGAGTTCTCTTATAACAATAGTTGGCATGCGACTATTGGGATGGCTCCTTATGAGGCACTATATGGACGGAGGTGTCGTACACCTTTGTGTTGGGATGAGCCTGGGAGGATGAGTGGTGTGGCGCCCGAGCAGGTGCAGGATGATATGGCTCGAGTAGCCTTGATCCGAGAGCGGATGTTGACCGTGCAGAGCCATCAAAGGTCTTTTGCTGATAAGAGGCGCAGGCCTCTGGAGTTCAGGGTTGGAGCCCAGGTATGGTTGAGGGTGTCACCGACGAGGGGTGTTCGACGTTTACGCATTAAAGGGAAGTTGAGTCCCCGATATGTCGGGCCCTTTGAGATCCTTGAGCGGATAGGAGAGGTGGCCTATAGATTGGCATTGCCACCCCGATTGGAGGGAGTCCATCCAGTTTTCCATGTGTCTCAGTTGAGAGAGTATGTGCATGACCCGAGACACATAGTGAGCCATGACGACCTAGTGGTCGAGCCGGATCATACATTTGCAGAGCACCCGATAGCAGTTTTGGAGAGATGTACGAGACGCCTTCGATCAAAGGTAATACCCATGATGAGAGTGCAGTGGTCGAGACGAGGGATTGACGAGGCCACTTGGGAGACGGAGGATAGTATCCGGTGGAACTATCCCGAGTTTTATGCGGATCTAGAGGCGTCTATAGGACTGTTAGGTAGTTCTGCATCCTTGTTTGGTTGCTTTCAGTGATTGTATGTGTGATATGTCTTATGTGCTTGTGTGTGAACCATAGGTGGTCTTGATGTAGTAACTTGTTAGTCATAGGACTTGCTTATGTCTTATGATCTCGGGTAATACCCCTAAGTTTCGGGAAAAAACTTATTTTGAGGGGGATCTTATGTAACGACCGGATTTTGTTTTTGTTACGCTTTGATAGGGTTAGAGGAGTTTAGAAAACGAAGTAAAATTTAGTGAGACTAGGATATACAAGCTTATTTATGGAAGTCGTTTGATTAAGCACCTTGTTCTAAGTTTCGAGACGAAACTTATTTTAAGGGGGTACTAATGTAATATACGGAATTTTTATTCCGTTTGATTCCGTATCAAATCGGATTTGGATCCGTTGACTATTTCCCATTCTATCTAGTATTTCTTCCTCCACAAACTTTATCATTTTATGTAGAATTTAATTCACATAAAATGATAGAATTATATCAAGAGGAAACTACATAAAACCACCCTTAATAATTACTCTTTGACAATTAACCACCCTTTATATAAATTTTAGCGTAAAACCACCCTTAATGTTCAACTATTTGCACTAAACCACCCCTTATAACTTTTTTGGCATAAAACCACCCTTAATTTCTAAATATTTACAATCAACCACCCCATACTAATTAAAAATACTTCAAATAATTTAAAATTGAATCATTGACAAAGTAAATTTTTTATTATGAATATCACAATTAATTTATATAGTTTGATTAAGTATTATAGTTTGGTTAAATATTACAATTTATACTAGAAAAATAATCAAAAAATTATACAAATTTTATTACCCATGTACAAAAAATTATAAAAAAATTATAAAAAATTATTTTTGGTAATTTATATTCTATTTCATTTTTACACGCCTATATTAAAAATGTATATTTTTTTAATAAGCTATAGCTTTAAAAAGACAACGTTTAATTTTGTGCATAACAAGCAAGTATTTTGGATTATTTTAGGCAATAAAATTTGTTTTTGTTTATAATTTTTTAGTATAAATTGTAATATTTAACCAAACTATAATAATTAATCAAACTATTGAAATCATATATGATATTAATAATGAAACTTTATTTTATTTATGCTTAAATTTTCAATCATTTGAAGTAATTTTAATTAGTATGTGGTGGTTAATTGAAAACATTTAAAAATTAAGGGTGGTTTTATATCAAAAAAATAGTAAGGGGTGGTTTACTGTAAATAGTTGAACATTAAGGGTGGTTTTATGCTAAAACTATTATAAAGGGTGGTTTATTGCAAAATAGTAAAAATTAAGGGTGGTTTTATGTAGTTTTCTCTTATATCAAACCCTAATTCTTATGACTAGTTCTTAACGACGCCTTTTGAAGAGTCCATGACAAAGTTGGGACGAGACCATGACAAGTTGTGACGAGACCATGACAAAGCTGAGACAAGGCTATGACGAAGCCCGAAAACCTTATGACAAGGCCCAGACAAGCAGTTGACAACCCACTCTTCTACTTACTGTTGCTGAACTCCTCAGGCCAGCCCAATACGTGCAGCCTTGCTGATCAGGAAGCCCACCCTTCTTGCATTACCTCAGCCCACACCCCTTGCTTCAGCCCATCCAGGAGCTGGCCAAACAGCCTAGTTAGACGCCAAGCCCAACAGGAGAAGAGTAGTTGCACACCTCACGCTCTCTACAACCACGTACAGCCGTTTCTTTCCCTTCTTCTACTCCATGTAACGGCTGAGAGGAGGCATTAATGATCAGTTAACACGCTGAAGATCATCCGTCCTTTTGTACGAGAATCTCCTACTCGTCTGCATACATTCAGCAACGTTCCAACCACAGGAATTTGCGAGAAAAGGAGCCAACAGAGGAAAGAACATTCAGCAACTAGTCATCTATCTCCTTCGGGTCTGCTCGTTGCACAAGCCTCGCTAGAAGTTGGAGTAGTGTATGCCCATCAACGCTCTTAGGTGAATTTCATTCGACCCTTCTGCACTAAGTTTCCTCTCTAGATCTAACTCTCCGTACACACTCCTGCCCAGAAGATAACAAGTTTGGAGTGCTGCACCATTCTTTCCCCTGCATCGACAGAAGAGAAGCTCTCTCCAGCGGCCACCTTGGAATCGAACCCTCCCTCACTGGTGTAGCAGCTTACCTTCTACAATTCATCAAATCCTTGGGTAAGGGATCAACCATTCTCCCTTTATCTTGTCTGCGGTTCAGTCTTCAAACTATAGATGAAATAGACATGTGTCTACCTAGGTTTTTAAATGTTTTAGTGTGGTGGTGAGGAGAGATCAAGCTAGGGAAGTGAGGAGTAGTAAGCGAGTTGTTGTAGCCTCCTAGAGTGTCAAATTTCTGACCATTAGATGACCTAGTGAAGTAAATCAGATTATCATATAAATGGAAGTGAGAAACTCCCCTTAAAACCTCATTTTTGAAATTAAGAATGGTCACTGTTGTGAATCAATGTTAAAAAGATTGGTTGAAGATCCACCGTTGAAATTTTGATAGATCATAGATTGATATATGTAGTTTACTGTGTTAAAATTTGAGAAGAAAAGAACGGTCGGATTAAAAGTTATAAGGTCCCAAAGTAGAGTAGTTGATATGTTTTTCCAGTAGTGAATTTTGACTAAGTATAGGACATTTTTTTAGTGTTGTAGCCAACTTTAAGGATTTTTCTAGAAGTGATAGTTGAACAGTTTTAAGAAATTCTTACTCCTATGAGTAGATTGGATATCATAGATAATTTAGAGAATTATTTCATAATTTTAATAAGTTTATTCTAATTTCATATTTGAAGCTGAAGTTGGACATTGGTGACTTTTCGGGAAATAGAAAAGTGTGTAGTTTCTTTATTTTGTACCTAAAATCATCCTAGAGAGTAGAATACGGCTAGTTAACCTCAAGTAAGAATTTAAGTACGTATCACGAGATTTTTAGAAGTCTCGGAACCAAGGGTAAAATAGTCATGTTACCTTAAATGAGTACTGTAATAGTTTCTATTCAAATAGAATCTTACATCTTAGGAGTTTTAGACTTCGAAGTACCTAGGAAATGTGTTGACCCACTTGCCTCCTTTGGCAACCGAGTTTCTGAAGTTACCGATTGAGTTGGGATTAAGAGAGTCGAGATTTGATTCTGGTAAGTCCACGGACTTACTTAGCTGGTTTCTTGTATGAGTGTAATGCGTATGAGTGGTGTTTGTTAGTTATGATAAACAACGAAACCGGAGTAGGCCGACTTTAGTATATTATGTAATTGACCCAAGTGTGTGATAAGGGGTCGTGACATCATCTGCCTAGCTCTTGCGAGAGTCTAGGAAGCTCCCTGTGACCAGCCCAGTCAGGTAGACGGTCAAATGCATTAGTATCATTCCTCGTTGGTAAACGGGGACAGGGGCGAGGTTTGGGAATCCCTCGTGTCACAAAATAAGTATCATTAGTAATGACATATCACCTAATTAAAGATAATAAAAAGATTGAGTGTTGCATGTTGATTGTGTATGACGTGTCTTTGTGCTTTTACCTTTATACTTATGCATAGAATGTTAGCTAACGGTTTTATACCGCTTGTAGATGCCTTGCAGGTTAGAGAGGCGATCGAGTGATCCGACGGTAGTGGGCAGCCGGGGTTCCGTGCATTATAGGACGGGACTGTTTATTTTATTTCACGTCTTTTGAGACTTATGTTGTTTACTTTGGTTTTGAGACTCGGCTGGATTGTTTGGAGTTTGTACGTTTGCTTTCGCTCATGATATAAAATATATGTTGTTTTGCCTTTTTATTTGTGCCGTGTTGTAAGGTCCGATGAAGTTGTTGTCAGGCTAAGGGCCGGGACCCATTGTGAGGTCCCATCTCGTAGCATTCCGAGTCCTCTAGGATTTGGGGTGTTACAGTTGTAAGATCCGTTGGGGTGTTACAATAACCACAAGGATCACTAAGAAGGATAAGTCTATAGGTGTGATGGTTAAATAGTTGATCTAAAAGTTAATATAAAAAGGTCATTAGAGTTGAATTTTGGTAAGAAAACATTTTTATATATAGACATTGTATAGGAATAGGATAGTAAAAAGGACTAGGCAATAGATCTTGGGTCCGTTTGGTAACATAAGATTATGTAGATGAAGCTGAATATGACGAGAATTATTTAGCTTAAGAATTAGAGGAAACTACATAAAACCACCCTTAATAATTACTCTTTGACAATTAACCACCCTTTATATAAATTTTAGCGTAAAACCACCCTTAATGTTCAACTATTTGCACTAAACCACCCCTTATAACTTTTTTGGCATAAAACCACCCTTAATTTCTAAATATTTACAATCAACCACCCCATACTAATTAAAAATACTTCAAATAATTTAAAATTGAATCATTGACAAAGTAAATTTTTTATTATGAATATCACAATTAATTTATATAGTTTGATTAAGTATTATAGTTTGGTTAAATATTACAATTTATACTAGAAAAATAATCAAAAAATTATACAAATTTTATTACCCATGTACAAAAAATTATAAAAAAATTATAAAAAATTATTTTTGGTAATTTATATTCTATTTCATTTTTACACGCCTATATTAAAAATGTATATTTTTTTAATAAGCTATAGCTTTAAAAAGACAACGTTTAATTTTGTGCATAACAAGCAAGTATTTTGGATTATTTTAGGCAATAAAATTTGTTTTTGTTTATAATTTTTTAGTATAAATTGTAATATTTAACCAAACTATAATAATTAATCAAACTATTGAAATCATATATGATATTAATAATGAAACTTTATTTTATTTATGCTTAAATTTTCAATCATTTGAAGTAATTTTAATTAGTATGTGGTGGTTAATTGAAAACATTTAAAAATTAAGGGTGGTTTTATATCAAAAAAATAGTAAGGGGTGGTTTACTGTAAATAGTTGAACATTAAGGGTGGTTTTATGCTAAAACTATTATAAAGGGTGGTTTATTGCAAAATAGTAAAAATTAAGGGTGGTTTTATGTAGTTTTCTCTAAGAATTAAGGAGATTAAATTGTTTAAGTAGGCAATAGATCTTGGGTCCGTTTGGTAACATAAGATTATGTAGATGAAGTTGAATATGACGGGTATGAAAAGTAGTGAAATGAGTGTTTGGTAAAACGAGTATGATTGTGGGTAAAATACGAAAAAATATGCGTCAAATATTTTTCGTAGATAAAAGAGATGAAAAAAGGAAAAGGGTAAAAAAGAGATTTTAGCCTCAATAATCCTCAAAATTCTTATAATTCAAGTTCAACAGGATTACACAATTCTCGTAATCTAATCCACTTAATCTTCATAATCTAATATCCTTTGTTTTCTTACCAAAGGAGATTAAGAGATTTTTTTTTTCCCTTGTAATTCATATAATCTTAATTCCCTTAGATTTTCTCATCTACCAAAGAGGGCCTATTAGATAGAAGTATGATTTATTAAGAATAATAGATACAAAGAAGGATGTGTCTAGTGTCTTGCTAGGTTGGATGTATAGATATTGGTATTGATCAAAGTTCATCTTTAATGGAATCCAGGACAGACTGATGAGTAACCGATTTGTTATGATCGTCCCTATGGTCCTCTATGAAGGTGATGAAGTCTTCCTTATCCCTTCCCCCTCCTTCATATTCGAGGATCTTTCCGGAGGAGGACTTGAAGTACAAAGTCGGGAAGCCTTGAACTTTGAAGTAATCGCTCGGGTAATCGTTTGCAGTGGCATCGAGCTTTGCTATGATGACGTTGGGGTCATCTTTGTAGAAGATGGCTACTTCATCCAAGACGGGAACAAGATTCTTGCAGTGTCCACACCAGGGTGCATAGAACTCTAACAGAACATTGCTGGGGGAGTTGAGAACCACATCCTTGATGGTGTCGTAAACAACAACCTTGACGGGCTCATCGTTGGTCTCCGGAATGGGTTCCGATTTGGCAAAGGGCTCCAACTTCCCGTCGAGGTAGTGTTTGAACCAACGAACAAACCCCTCGGGTTGTAGCTTTGCCTTGATGTACTTCTGGTCTTCCTTCTTCTGGATGAAGATCAAAGGGGCTTCATTTGCATCAAGCGAGAAGTACTGCATCACCACCTCACATTCAGGACCTTGGACAGATTAATATATATAAATAGATTGAGACTTAAGAGAGCTCACTGACATTCAAGACTTGTTTGCTGTGTTCAACATCAGCCAACAAGAAACTCGTATTTGTTCCTTTGAAAAGCACAGCTAGATCTTCAAACTTGGACTTGAAAGCCCCATATTCCTCGCTGCTAAAGTTGACAAACAACATAACCTGAATTCCAACAAAGTCGATTACTTCTTAGTAACTCATTAATCACAACATTAAATATAAAATAGAACAATATAAAGACCTTGGCATTTTCACTGCTAAAGAAGTCCGAGAGATAAGGTCGGTTGGCTGGATTACTGTCAAAGACAACAAGCGAAGGGACGGTCGATTCTTGAATCCACGTCTCCGCGGCCTCCAAGTCGAAGTTCTGGATATCAACAAAACGCTCATCGAAAGGCTTCACCAGTCTGATAGTAGGCTTCTCAACAGAGGGCTCGCCGCGTTTGACAAGGCTGACGTCGGAGGTGTGGCCGAAGTCGTAGTCACCGCGCAGCTTCTCCGCCAGCTTTGTGAAATTGCTGAACTCTTCTCCGGAGAAATCTTTGAACAACCCAACCTGCCCGCAAACAACGCTTAAAATGATGTCCAAATGCAAATTAGTTTGTAAATAATATAGAGTAGGTTTTATAATAATTAATTACAATGAAGATGGAGTCGTCGGTAATGAGGAGGTCGGCAATGACGGAAGACGTAATCTCCACCGAAGGAGGGCCGTACTGTCTCTTAATGTAGTACTCGATTCCGACGGCATCGCGTGGGCCCTTGTATTCTTGTTGTGTCTTGCCCCCGTTCCTTAATATTTTAAGCGTCGGAAATCCTTGCACCTTGAACTGTGTCGCCAACTCTCTGTTCGACTCTTCGCTCGCGTCCAACTTCGCTAATGGTATGGGTGGGTCGTGCTTCTTCAGCTCACTTGCCGCTTTCGAGTACTGCCCACCAACCACATATTAAACGCGTTGTTTTATTTTCAGTTGCACTTGTATATCAAATCAAATCAAATCAAATATATATATATAAACCCTACCTCGGGAGCAAGAGATTGACAGTGTCCACACCTGTAACATTGCCAGTTACATATTAAACCACGAATTTACCATACTTAATTTGAAATTAAAATTTAAGGTACGATTAAGAATGGATTACCAAGGAGCATAGAATTCAACGACGATGAACTCCTGGTTGCTAACAAAATCGGTGAAGTTAGAGTGATCCAACACTAGCACGTCGTCGACTTCTTCTGCTCGGCCTCCGCCAACCAACGCCGCCGCGAGCGCCACCGCAAAACAAAAGAACCCGATGACTCTCAACTCCATCCCCTTCCTGTCAATCTCTACTACAATTCTTGAGATGAGGACGAAGAAAACAAGTTATCCCAAGATGTCTCCACGACAGTGTATTTATAGAGGACTTGCTAATTAATTTTGGGAAAAAGGAAATTATTTATGGAGGAGATATTTTAGCAGATTATTTCTTTATAGTATTAATGTCACATCTCTTTTTACAGTAAATACTAATTTACTACCTAATGCATATGGATAAATATCAAACAGTATCTTCTCTAAAATGCACTAATATCTCTAATATTAAAAAAAAAGTATAAATTCTCAAATGTGTGTTTTCGAATCAAATCAAATGTAATGTGACAATATCAAATGCATTATTGTCTCTGATACTCTATCTTACGGATTATTTAATTTGTTTTGTTTTTCGGAAACCATTCTATTAATAGTAAGGATTGCATCTTTCTATGATAAATTTATAAAGTTTGTACGACAAATGTCTAGTTTGTCTAGTTATATTGTGTTATTTGTACTACTTACTGGTGTAATCTCTCTCTACTTGTACTATGTGTACTCTTACCAAAAAAAAATCTACCTGTAATATTTAAATATGAGTGAAAGCGAGAAAATGGCACGTGCCATCAAACGCTTTCGCTTTAATATTATGCATTAACTTAAATATTGTGTTATTTGTATTATTACGGTGTAGTCTAGGTGTAATATGCCCGCAAATTTTAATTAGTAGTTGTAAAGTTGTAGCTTCTTTTCCGCCGGGTTTCAATCTATTTGTTGTGGATTGAATGATAGAAAACTATCAATTTAGGGCTTCAAAGCGTAGTAAGCTTGAAAGCCACGTACGTAGGCCTATTTCTTAGGTGTAAGGGCACATGCTGAAGCTATTTACCTAAATATTCAATTTCATTTTACCCGTACGCACATGCACGTGATATGAAAAAAAAGGATAAACAATTCAACTGAACAAGTGAAAGTTCGGTTCAACTTCTTTAGGGTTTTTTTGCTACCCTATAGATTTCCCTGTTGTTTTCATGATCTCTTCCCTTAGAAAAACATCTTCATTTTCCTTCTTATTCATCCTTCTGATAAAAGCCTATCATCTCCCTCGTTTCCCTCGTCTCTATCTATTTCGCATGAGATTGTTGTGAATTGTACCGAATATTCACATCGAACTTAGCATGGAGGTGTGAGGACTATACTGCAACTGAAAGCCAGCATCATGATATCATGTTTTCATGCTATGTTTTATATGTGTTTTTGTGTGTTTTTACCTTTCTTTACATGAATTGGACATTCATATCTGAGTTAGCGCTTAAATTGTCAAAATAATGTTTACTTCCCTTGTTTCATGTCTGTGTAGGGACTTTGGCCGTTAATGAAGCTCAAATGAAAATATCTTATCACTCAAATCATGCAAGCATCATTCACCAACTCATCATCAACATCAAGAGCAAAAGGAGGAAAAACAAGCAAGCTAGGATACAAGCATGAAGTCAAATGAGCTAAGAAAAGACAAGGAAGAAGCATCGAGTGAAGCAAAATTTGAGCAAAGAGGAAGGTTAAACTTGAGCAAGAAGCTACATGGGAGGATTTGTCAGTTTCACTCAAGTGAACTCATACTCAAGCAAGGAAGCCAAGAAAACTCAAGAGAAGAAGACAATCCACTCGAGCAAGGAAGACCTTTAGTGTGTAGAACATTCAACATCTCTCGAGTTCACCTTGAGTGACTCTCAACTAGACCAAGGAACAATTCTAAACTCGACCAAAGATGATAAGGATTTACATTTGTCAACATCTCTCGAGGTTACAACATCACTCGAGCAAAAAAGGCAACAAAACTCGAGAGAAGGAGACAAGTCACTAGAGCAAAGAAGATATCACTAGGTCAATGGAAGAACTTGAGGTTGAAGAGAAGGAAACTCAACCAAAGTGTCAAGTGCACTTGAGGTGCCTTTATTTAGTTTCTGCATTAGCTTCTTCTAGGAGATTCATCCTACTTAACTTTCCAACTTGACCCACTTGCTTCCTAGGAGGGATGGTGTGGGGTGGAGACCGCAATGGTGGATCTAGTTAAGAAGTTGTTGAATTACTTCAAGACGACAAATCTCAACCAGCAATCTCGACTGAGATGAAGAGGCTAATGGTGAGATTTCCAAAAAAGACAAAGCGAAGAAAGGCGAGATATTTGACGATGGATGGAGGATATGTACCGATGAATGGCAAGATTATATGAATATGGGATGGATGAATTTATTATATATAGGTCAAGAAGAACCAATATATACTTACTAGAACCTTAATCAATTGGATCAAAACCCAAGCAATGATTAACTTAACCCTTCCTTCTTCAACCTTACACAAGTCTTCAAATCGAGACAAGCACAAGGAGGGACTAGAATCAGCTAGGAGCACCAATCTCTAAGGAGATTAACACACAAGAAAAACCTATCAATGACTCACAACGATTCAATCAAAGATTCTCTGTTGATTGAATTGAAATGAAAAAAAGAAAAAACATCATAAACGAAGTAACGAGTATCACTCGAGTTTTGGATGAAATAATCTACCTAAAAATCGATCCTAAGGAGCCTTTTATTGCCTAAAAAGCCTCCAAATGAAAGAATAAAAGTAATTCTAAAAAATATAAGATAAAAGATACCTTTATAATGTCAAGAGCTTAAAGGTAATAAAATATCTCATAAAATAAATTAGAAGCTATAAATGCTTCAATCATTGTCTTCCTCTCCATCTTCACGTGTGCATGGAATCTCCTCTATGGTCTCCATGGCTGGACTCATCATCAACATGACTATATAGTTAGGTGATTCTTCATCACTTGAATCTTCAAATTCATCCTCATCTTCTAAGAGTTTTACATTATCACCTTCATTAGGAGGTTTGGGCAACTTCAATTACTTGTACTATTGTACATTACATGTTCTTCACAAATGTTGAATGCCAATATTCCATTCTTGACATCCATAAGGCCTCTGGTGGTGGCTAAAAAGGGTATTCCAAGGATAACCGGCATACTCTTATCCTCCACTATGTCAAGCACTACAAAGTCAATAGGCAAAATAAACCTCTCAATCTTGAGTGGCACATCTTCAAATACTCCCATATGTAGCTTGGTCGATTGTCCGCCATGAATAGAACTACCTTGACTAGATTTGGTGTCCTTAGGTTCAATCTTTCATCATTAGTACAGATATACATTTCCATGACGTTTGAAAAACGTTATTTAAATTGTTTCATGGCGTTTTCAAACGCCATGGGCTAACGCCGTCTTTATAGACGTCATGCTTTTGTCCACAATTTGAGGGCGTTTTGGAAAACGCCATGATATATAAATTTAATGACGTTTGTTAACGTCCATAGATTGCATTTTAATGGGGTTTGACAAACATTATAAACCTGATATTCATGACGTACTCCAAATGACGTCCCTTTAATTTTTATGACGTGTGCTAAACACCATGAATTTTGTTTCCACGAAATGTTTTAGTTGTCATGGAATAGTATTTCATGGAGTTTAAAAGTCGCCTTAAGTTCTATCTCCAGGTCGTTTAATATCACTAATTCTTATTAGCCTGTTTTCATTTACAAATCCAAATAAACTACTTTCATTCACACAAAATCCACCCAACATTCTGATATCACAAAATCTGAATGATAGAATCTATATTGCATAAGCAAAGATGACAATTCTTACATAAATATTCTCGATGAACACAGTTTTTGACCATTACAAAAGTTGTTCCACAGTTCTCAAAATCAAAACATAGTGTACACAAATGTTTCCAAGATCTTGCTAGCTAGTTTGATCACCAAGCGAGGTACTTCATTTATCACCCGTGACAACTCTCTACAATATAAGCAGTAAGGCAAACATATTTCTCAGCCATTTCTGGAACTTGAAGGAGCAAGGCAACAAAGAATATTTAATAAGTCAAAAGTTGTTACTGGGAAAAGAACTCAAGGTTGTCCCCATTTGTCGAAAGGAAACGTTTCAAAAAGCTAGCCTATTCAAAGCAATAATTATGCCATGGGTTATCGAGGAGAGGACTGCCAATTAAAACCTTTGAATAAGAATAAAGGGCATAAAGTGAACGGAGAAAAATTATAGCCTTGACATAAACAAAGTTGTAGAAAAGTTAATTCTTAAAATATAACAACATGGAGAGTTACCTAAATTCAGACCAAATCTGTTGGGTAGAACCTGTCACGCTAAGATTGTGCAGCACAAAAGTCTTACAGTTTATACTCGATATATTTCTCCTAACTCCTAGCGAACCCGCAGTGTACGGGACGTTTTATAGTAGGGATAGTATTCCGAGGTCGAGCACGAAGACTAAGGTGAAATCAAGTCAAACAAATGGTCATAGATAGTGTGAATCTAGTCTAAGAAAAGAGAAAGGAACAAAGAAATGAAAATCATGATATTTTTGGTTTGGTTTTTTGTGGTGATCAAACAAAGATCACAAATCAACAAGATAATAAATCAAACTAACAACTCAAGCTAGCAAAACAATCAAGTAACACAAGCACAAAATATGTAATCAAAGAGAGAAAAGTGGATTCTAGAGGTCAAGATTTCCGGTTATGACATTGGACTCAAGGTTCTAAAGATTCTAAGGACAAAGCTGCGGTGTTGGGAGAGGGTGTTTCACTAATGGAAGCGATTACCGGGTAAGTCTCTCGCTTCACTAATCCCGCATCAAACTCCTATTACCGGGTAGGTCTCAAGGGGTTAAAGTAGGGAATTCTACACAAACCGGACTCTACTTAAGGGGCAACCCTCTACTTACCGGGTAAGTCTCGGAAAAGGGAAGTCTCAGACAATAATCCTAGCACACTCAATCCAATAGCGGCTTATGAGGCTCACTACTACCTAGAGTTCATCATCTTAGGTATCTAAGGTCGGAAATCACCGGGTAGGTCTCTTCCCTCACTTAGGTTGCTAGCATTAGGTGATCCTAAGCTAAATTATGCTTAATAAACACTAGGATTCCAACAACCTAACATTCTAACCTACAGATTCATCAATTAAAGAGCAACAGAGAGAAAAATCGGGTGGATCATAACTAAATCGGCCGATCTGCTTTAAGAACAGGCCGATTTTTCCTCCTGGGTTAGGTTTTGTGCATACAAATCATCCTAAACTAACATATAAGTCCATTCTATCATCACCCAAGCCATAACCATCAATCCATCACTCCAGAATCACAATAAACTAGCCAATAATATGCATTTCATGATCCAAAATCATCACACAAGCATACATGGTTTTCATAGATGGATGATGAAAGATAAGCAAGTAAAAACAATGAATCTCAGCTGAATCTAAGTTTAAGCAAGACTTACAACCCTTCAAAAGAAGTTCCAAAACGTCCCTAACAATCCTTCCAATAGTTCTTCAATCAAAGACTCCAAAAATCACTCAAAATCTCACTTTCACTCTAAGTTTTATGTTCTTCTTCTTCCCCAAAGTTGAGAGAGTTTTTCTTCTTCTCCAAGTCTATCCTCCTATGGAATGAGCTGTGTGTGAGAGGATGTGGGAGAGGAGAATGCTCAACAACAGCTTGCAGGCCCACTTATATTCTCCACCAAGAGCAAGGCCGGACAAAGAAATCGTGGGACACGTGGCTTAAGCTGTCAAAGGCCAAAAATCGACCCAGTCAAATAAATCGGCCGATTTTCCTGAGTGTTGGTCCGATTTTCTTCAACAGAGACTTGTTATGATCATCTAGCCATGAGTTGCTCCATCGCTTGCACCAATAAGGGTCTTTGTGTCCTTCTTTGCTCCAATTATGTTCCTTCAAAGCCTTAGATGTGTACCACCATGAGGCTTGATCCTCGAATGTATCGATTAATATCCAAAAGATCCCCGAAATACCTATAAAACCCGACAAAAGCTCCTGTAGACGTCTTTTGTAGAAATATGCACGAAATGAGTGTAAACGTCGTGAACTAATGTCAAACCGTGCATGAATAACGGAAAAAACTATCTAAATGTATGCCTATACTAACGTCATAAATCACGTTATCAAAATACCCCATACTTAAGATTTGCTCGTCCCCGAGCAAGATCCAACTATAGACTAAGAGATGACATGACTTATGCATGCAGAAAAACAACAAAATCTTTTTGGAATTGTGCTTCTAACAATGGATCACCTTCATAGTCATGTTTCATAGCAATGGACAAGCAATCATGCATAAAATGAATGAAGGCATAGAAAGACAATTATACTTAACTAGAAAACATGCATGAGAGGTGAAAATGAAGAAGTCAAGATGATCATGAGTATGTCCAATCTAGATCACTAAATCTTACACACATGCATTTAGGTCACAAGGACTTAGGAAAGAAGAGGCTAAGAAACGTTGTGATTAGGTGGGAATTTTTAGGTCATGTGATGCTAATCTGGGAAAGGAACTAACTCCACAATCTCGTTTTTGCTCAACTTCCCAACAAGTGTATAATTTTCTCCATCTTTTCTTTGTTTTCTTCTCTTTTTCACTTATTTTTGTGACAATGGCATTGGTGTACAAAAGCCGAAACCTTGGTGATTAGCCGTCCTCGGATTTTTTTATTTTTCGAGGTGCATCCACACCGGGCACACATACCAAAGCTCGTTAGGACTATCGGTTTATTTGACTTTGGCAAGGCACAAACACCTGATTATGTGAATGGTGCCGAGTTACTCGTCATTTAAACCAACGTCCCCAAAACTATATTTTTGTCTACACTTTCACAACAAATTCAGCACTTCATTCACAACATTCTTTCATCAACAACTTCACCCCACACTTGCTTTTCACACACATCAACACACTAGCATGCTCCTATTCCCGGATGGGTCAAGAGAGGTCAAATTTTTCATCAATTGAGGTGCTCAAACAACATGATCAAGATGAGAGGTAGAGAAAGATGAATTGCCTTAATCACTCCTAAATGATGTTCAAGAACTAGCATGTAATTTCGACTTTCAATCCTCAATCCAATCAAGACAAGGATCATAATCATAAATCATTCATGGGATTCAAGATAAGTACTTCAAGTCCACATATGCATTCATCTATTCAACACATAAGGCCATCCATAGCCAATTCACAAGACAATTTCATCATAAGGGTCATTCCCAAGCTTTAGAAGCACTTAAATTTTTAAAATTTTCTGATTTTTTTTTGGAATTTTCGAAATATGTATGTACAATGCAAGACATAATGAAACATGTGACAATATTAAACTATCCTAGATGCTAATCATGCAAGTGATCATGAAAACCCCACCCCATACTTAGAAACACATTGTCCCCAATGTGCAAACTAAGTAAAGAAGTGAAAGAGAGTCCTCACAATGTAAAATTGGTGATGCTTTGGTATTTCGGTTCACATCAAATGATGATGGTGGATGATCGATCAAGGATGGTAGAGAGCTCTTGATGTTCATTATGGTGTCGGAACCCGCGCTTGGCACCGCAAGCCGTCCAAGTTCCTTGTCCGCTCCACCCATGCTTGATTGGAGATCATCACTTTCCTTGACAGAAGGAAAAATCGGCCCATAACCCAGGAAAATCGGCCGATTTCTGTGAAGAACAGTCCGATTTTCCTGGGTGCTTTCTTCCTCGTCCATGTGCTTGGATCTTGTACCTTCAACCATTCCATGAGGTTTTCACATGACCTCCAACATCTCATCACACATGACAATCAACAAGATCTAGCACCCAAAAACACAAAAGAAAAACAAAGTACACCAAGAGTAAGATCAAACAAAAACAAGAAAAACAAAAGGGAAAAATATGTACCAATTGGTTGCCTCCCATTAAGCGCTTCTTTAAGGTCATTAGCTTGACCAAATTCAGGAGCGTTTCACTCAAGGTGAAGTGGGGCAATCACTTCCACCGGGGCTTCCGGGATGTACTTCTTCAAACGGTGCCCATTCACCTTAAAGTTACCACAATGATCTCCTCCTATCTCCACCGCTCCATGAGGAAAGACCTTCTTCACAACATAAGGACCCGTCCATCTTGACTTGAGCTTTCCGGGGAAGAGCCGCAGCCTTGAGTTGAAGAGAAGTACTAAGTCACCCTCACTCAACTCCTTAGGGATGAGGCGCTTGTCATGCCAACGCTTGGTCCTTTCCTTGTAGATCCGGGCATTTTCATAAGCATCCAACCGGATCTCCTCAAAGGCGTTCATGTCTAGCAACCGCTTCTCACCGGCCTCCTTGAGGTCAAAATTCAGCCACCTTATGGCCCAATATGCTCTATGCTCCATTTTCACCGGAAGGTGGCAAGACTTGCCATAAACTAGCTTGTAGGGAGTGGTGCCAATTGGTGTCTTGAAAGCAGTTCTATAAGCCCACAAAGCATCATCGAGCTTCATAGCCCAATCCTTTCTTGTTCTAGAAACCGTCTTCTCAAGGATTCCTTTTATCTCCCGGTTGGAGATCTCCACTTGGCCACTAGTTTGGGGATGGTAAGGTGTTGCCACCTTATGAGTCACCCCATACTTAGCCAAAAGTGCCCCGAAGTTCCTATTAGTGAAGTGCTTCCCTCCATCACTTATGATCACCCTTGGTGTCCCAAATCTAGGAAAGATCACCCGGTTGAAGAACCGCACCACAACCTTGGCATCATTTGTGGGAGAAGCGATTGCTTCCACCCATCTCGACACATAGTCCACCGTCAATAGGATGTAGAGGTTGCCACATGAAGAAGGGAATGGTCCCATGAAGTCCACACCCCAAACATCAAATATCTCTACCTCTTGTATGTTGTTCAAGGGCATCTCATTCCTCCTTGAGATGTTGCCCGTCCTTTGGCAAGCATCACATGCCACTACGAAATTCTGCACATCTCTAAATAAGTTAGGCCAATAAAAATCGGATTGCAATACCTTTGCACACGTCTTGTGTGAGCTAGCATGGCCTCCACATGGTAATGAGTGACAATGCCGGATCACACTCTCCACCTCATCCTCCGGTATGCATCTCCTAAAGACTCCATCCAGCCCTCTCTTGAACAAAAGTGGTTCACTCCAATAGTAGTGCCTCACATCTTTGAAGAACTTCTTCCTTTGGGCATATGACAAACCGGGAGGCACTTCCTCACACACAAGGTAGTTCACAATGTGGGCATACCATGGCTCACTTCCTCTAGACACTTGAAATAGACACTCCTCCATCATTTGCAATTGCTCATCCTGGAATGAGTCATCAATCGGGATGTCATCTCTCTCAATCTCTAATGGAGGTAGTCTACTAAGATGGTCCGCCACAGAATTTTCGGACCCCTTCTTATCCCGGATTTCCAAATCAAACTCTTGAAGAAGAAGGATCCACCGAATCAACCTAGGCTTGGCATCTTTCTTTGTAAGGAGGTAACGGATCGCAGCATGATCCGTGTACACAATGACCTTTGTTCCAACAAGATATGACCGGAACTTCTCAAAGGCATACACTACCGCTAGCAACTCCTTCTCGGTTATGGCATAGTTAAGTTGGGCATCATCTAGCGTCTTGCTAGCATAGTAGATGGCATGTGTACGTATCTTTCTTTTGTCCTAAAACAGCCCCAACGACCACATCACTTGCATCACACATCACTTCAAATGGTAAGCTCCAATCCGGAGGTTGCATGATGGGAGCGGTGATCAAAGCATCCTTCAACCTACAAAAAGCTTCAAGGCAATCCTTGGTGAAAAAAAACTCAACATCTTACATTAGTAGGTTAGTAAGAGGCTTAGAAATCTTTAATAAATCTCCGGTAAAAACCGTCATGCCCTAGAAAGCTCCTTACCCCCTTCACCGAGGTAGGTGGTGGCAACTTCTCTATCGTTTCAATCTTGGCCCTATCAACCTCAATGCCACGGTTGGACACCAAGTGTCCCAACACAATACCTTCACTTACCATGAAGTGGCATTTTTCCCAATTTAAGACAAGATTTGTCTCCTCACACCTCTTAAGCACCAAAGACAAGTTAGCTAGGCAATCATCAAAAGAAGATCCATAAACGGAAAAATCATCCATAAACACTTCCATGATGTTCTCAATATATTCAGAAAATATGGCCATCATACACCTTTGAAAGGTGGCGGGTGCATTACACAACCCAAATGGCATTCTCCTATATGCAAATGTACCCCAAGGACATGTAAATGTTGTTTTCTCTTGGTCATCCGGGTGAATAGGAATTTGGAAAAATCCACTATAGCCATCTAGGTAACAAAAATGAGAGTGTTGAGCTAATCTCTCTAGCATTTGGTCAATGAAAGGAAGAGGGAAATGATCTTTCCTAGAGGCCACATTTAGTTTCCTATAGTCAATACACATCCTCCATCCCGTAACCGTCCTAGTTGGGATTAGTTCATTGTTCTCATTAGTTACTACGGTCATCCCACCCTTCTTAGGAACACATGTACGGGACTAACCCATTTACTATTCGAAATCGGGTAGATGATTCCCGTATCTAGCAACTTAATGATCTCTTTCTTAACTACCTCTTTCATTATAGGATTCAATCTTCTTTGATGTTCAATAGAGGGTTTATGGTCATCTTCCATCAATATCTTATGCATGCACAAAGAGGGCTTAATGCCAACAAGGTCATCAATGGTGTATCCTATTGCCTTTCTATGTAGTTTCAATTCATTCAACAATCTATTAAGCTCATCATCATTCAAAGATGCATTCACAATCACCGGATAAGTAGAATTTGAACCAAGGAAATCATACTTTAAATGAGAAGGAAGAGGTTTTAGATCATGTTTAGGAGGACCTTTATCGGTTGGAGATGATCCATACAATGTAGGTTGAGATGATTCCAAAGCCATGGAATCCTCACCTAAGTCCCTTGATGATTGCTCACAAACACTTGGATGTTGCTCAAAAGACTCAGGAAAATCGACCCTCTGTGAAGAAAATCGGCCGATCTGGGGGTCGATTTCAGTTTCTGCATTTGCAAAATCGGATGAAAACTCAAGGTTGATGCAAAAATTGGCCGATCTGGACCCCCTCTGTCCGATTTTTCTACAGGTCTTTCTCTCTTCCTTTAGTACTTCAAATCCAATACTTGGTAGCTCATCCAATGCATTCAAGGCCTTGATCACTTTATTGCTACTCTCCTCAGCTCCTTCCTCCATCAAACTTGAGCTAAGAACCTTCTCAAGTGGATCCTTGAGCAAGATTGAGCTCACTACCTCTCTAGACTCCTCTTCCTCAACAATGTTGAAGACATCTTCACCTAGGGATGGCCCCTTCACCATTGTGGACAAATTAAACTTGATGTTCTCTTCTCCAATGTTGAAAGAGAGAATTCCATTCTTGCAATCCACCAAACATCCGGAAGTATCTAGGAAAGGTCTCCCCAAGATGATAGGAACCGGATAGTCCGTCGGGATATCTAAAACAACGAAGTCTATGGGCACATAGAACTTCCCTAGTTGCACCGGAATGTCTTCCAAGATTCCAACCGGGTGAGTGATTGAACGGTCCGCCATGTAAAGGATCATCTTGACCGGCTTCGGCTCTCCTAGCCCAACCTTGTTGCAAAGTGCAAGCGGGATGATACTTACACTTGCCTCAAGATCACATAGGGCGTCATACTTCACTTCTCCCACTCCAATCGGCACACAAAAGGATCCCGGATCTCTTAGCTTAGGAGGCATCTCCTCCTTCATAGTTTGAATCAACTCTGAGGACCTCTTTGTCATCCTCACTTCTCCATACTCCTCCAACTTCCTCTTGTTGGAGAGTATTTTCTTCAAGAATTTGCCATATGCCGGCATACCTAGAATAGCATCCATGAACGGAATGTTAATATGCAATTTAGACATAAGTTCAAGGAATTTACCAAAGTGTTTGTCCAAACGAGCTCTTGCTCGTGATTGAGGGAATGATAGTGGTGGCTTGTATAGAGGTGGTGCCACATATGATGGCTCATCATTCTTGCTCTTTCCTCCATCTTCTTGCAATGGCTCTTCTTCTATCACCACTTGCTTCCCTTTGTCATTTCCCTTAGGTAAGGGATCCTTCATGCTCAGCCTACTCCTTGTTGTAATAGCCAACACTTGGCCTCTTGGGTTATCTTTGGTTCTTCCGGGAAGCTTTCCCGGATCTCTATGAGCTTCACCCGCCTTTTGGAACACTTGTGCTTCCAAAACTTTTTGAGCTTTAGAAATTGAAATCACCGTGCTCTCAAGGCCACTCAACCTTCCAAGCAATTGCTCAAACATCATTTCGGTTCTATCCTTTGGAGGTTGAGTAAATCCGGGTGGAGGTTCTTGTGAAGCTTTTGGTGGTGGAGTCGTGCTTGTGAAAGCGGGAGGGTTCAAGGCTCCGTCCGGGTTAGAATAGGAAAACCCGGGATGGTTATGGTTAGGCCGGTAATTGTTGAATTGCCGGTTGTTGTTGAAGTTCCTTGGGCCTTGATAGTTGTTGTAGTTGCCCCTTCCCATGTAGTTCACATCTTCCTCCTTGGAAGACAAGTTTGCTTGCACTTGCACTTGAGGGCTTGCTTGACTCTTCAAAGTTGTAGCACACAACTCCCTCAAAGACTTAAGCTCATTGTTGATTGCATCAAGCTTGAAGTTACTCATGGTGACTTCACTCACCTCATATGCTCCCGCTTTCCTCCCATCACTCTTCCTATGAGAGTACTTCTCAATCACCAAAGCTTGTTTCTCTACAAACTCCCAAGCTTCATCCACATTCTTCTCCATGAAAGTCCCACCGGAAAGATATTGAAGTTTGAATTGGCTATCTTCATCAAGTCCTTTGAAGTAGATCTCCAATAGCTCAATTTTCGGTATATCATGGTGTGGACAATCTAGGAGTAGGTCTTTGAACCTCTCCCAAGGCTTGAACAAGCTTTCTCTATCCTTCATCACCAAGGCATTGATCTTCCCTCTTAACTCGGTAGTCTTGGAAGGTGGGAAGAACTTAGTCAAAAACTCGGTTGTCATCTCCTCCCAAGTACTCACTCGCCCTTGTGGAATAGATTGATACCAAGCCAAGGCCTTATCCTTAAGTGAGAAGGAGAAAGTCCTAAGCTTATGGTTGTTGCTCTCTAATCTAGGCGGTCTAAGAGTCTCCATCAAGATCTCATAGTTGATCAAGTGTTGATGAGGAGACTCTCCTTCCATCCCTCTAAATTGATTATGCCTGATCATTTGTAGAACTTGAGGGGGGAGCTCGTAATTATGGGTTGCGGGATCTCCTAAGTTCACACCCGGACGGTGTGCTCTTTGAGCCGGATCCATACGTCTCCCTAATGTTTGTGGCTCCTCAATAGCAAAGGGCACAACCCGAATATTCACCGCCGGCTGCGGTTGTGGTGGAGGAGGAGGTGGAGGTTGTTGGCGATTAAGCTCTCCTTGCACAAGAGCTTGCCTAATCTCTTCAATCTCCCTCCTAGTTGCTTCTTGCCTCTCATTGGCAAGTCTTCTTTTTCCTCCAAGAGCTCATCTCTTAGCCTAATTTTCTCTAAAGCCTCATCCAACTCAGCTTGGAGATCTCTTCCGGCCATCTCTTTTCCCTTTCTAATGCTCTTGGATCTTGATCTAAGGGTTTTCTCCGGTTCGGGATCGAATGGAGCTAAATTCTTGCCACGAGATCTTCGCATACACCTAAAGAGTGAGAGATGTCCTGAAAAGCAAAGACACAAACCAAAAGAGATCAAAAGCAACAAGAAAGATCTACACTATAAACAATCACCAAAAATGACTCAATCTAGACCTAGTCCCCGGCAACGGCGCCAAAATCTTGTCATGCTAAGATTGTGTAGCACAAAAGTCTTACAATTTATACTCGATATATTTCTCCTAACTCCTAGCGAACCCGCATTGTACGGGATGTTTTGTAGTAGGGATAGTATTCCGAGGTCGAGCACGAAGACTAAGGTGAAATCATGTAAAACAAATGGTCATAGATAGTGTGAATATAGTCTAAGAAAAGAGAAAGGAACAAAGAAATGAAAATCATGATATTTTTGGTTTAGTTTTTTGTGGTGATCAAGCAAAGATCACAAATCAACAAGATAATAAATCAAACTAACAACTCAAGCTAGAAAAACAATTGATAGCATGAATTATAGTCTATATTTTGGGGTTTGTTTGGACGTTTTATCTTTCATAATCTGCATGTTTGTATGTACATTATGTGATTATACTACCATTTCATCTACCTTTGCGAGAATCGAGGTCTACACCTAGTTTTATTGTAATTGCAGGTAATTTGGTACGTTTTGCATCAAAAAGGAGCGAAAGGAGTCATGAGTCATTTAGAGCTACATCCAGGAAGCATAACCATGGATTAAAGATTTACTTTGGACCAGTTTTGAGAGATTTCACATTCAGTTGTGACTCACCTCGGTTGACCAGAGAATCACCTCGACCGAGGCGACCCAGAGACGCCGACTCGACCGAGGCGAATACCTAGGACGCGGCGAGAATATTTTATTCTTGGGTGAGATCTTTTAAAATTGGAAAGAGATCTTATATTTTTGGGCTTGGCTCCTGGAAGGAAGGAGATATGCAGAATCATATATTTTACCTATTTTTATGGGAAAATATCTTTCTAAGATATCTTATCTTTGGAGGGTTATTTTCCTATAAAAAGGGTTGGATTTCCACAATTCGAGGAGGCCGCATACAATCACGCTATACCGTCGATCAGGGTTTATAGCACGCAGCATCCGCACCCCAGTTTGGGAGAGATTTGAAGAACCTTTTTGAAGGTTGAAGGAAGATTGAAGTCTATATAGCTTTTATAGCTTTTTTGAAGGGTTTTGTAAGATTGTCTTCAATTCCCTCAATTGTTGTCTTGTCTTGTTGGATTGCTATCCAAGGAACGCTTGTTGTGATATTTGATTCAGTTATTGAAGTCTTTTCATTAAATTCTTCTTTGTTCAAATATTCATCTTCTTCCCATATATTTGATTAATACTTTCATGATAATGAGTGGCTAATTTCCTTGTGTGATTCTAGGGTGATTGGCTGAAGGTTGTGGGAAGAACAATGATAGAATAATCTTAGATTCCAGTAGGATCCTGAAAGTTCGAGTCTTTAACCTTAACCCTAAGCATCTCGTTCAGTCGATGAACATCTCGGCCGGGGTGGAACTCTTCTGACCGAGGTGACTTATCTGATCCATAACTGAGAGTTAAGTGTTAGAGTTTGTCAAATCCTATTCTTATTACACCTTTCCTGGTTCAAAGCAAGCTTAGGATGAGACTTACCCGGTAATTCCTTAGTTTGTGTACCAACGATCATAAGTGTAGGTAATAAAGGTTTATCCTTTATTGGGGTTTGAGTGTGCTTCCATCCCATCTTTGTGAGTTAGCCTGAGACTTACCCGGTGAAGGTTGATTCTATTCCCTTAGATGGTGTGTTAGTTTGAGGTTATAGTTCTTTATCTTGATTCCTTGAGACTTACCCGGTGATAGGAGGTACGGTTTAGGATTAGTGTGTAGTGAGACTTACCCGGTGATCTACTCCACTTTAGTAGCACCTTCCCCACGCAAAAATCTCAGCTTTGTCCGCTTATCTATAGATCTTGAGTTGGAACCACAACTAGATGCTTTAATCCCTAGAATTGCATGTTTGCTTTATTGACTTCTTATTCATCTTTGATTGTGTTAATCGCTCTTGTGGTTAGTATTGACATTAGCACACCGTATTGACTTTGTTTCACCGAGTCCCTGTGATCGACCCCTGGAATTTTCTTGCTTTTACTACGATTGACCCGTACACTGCGGGTTCGCATCCTTGTTTTAAGCTTAAGTCTAGGGTTATAAATTTAAAGCTTGCACACACCGTTTGGAGCGAACAAGTTTTTGGCGCCGTTGCCGGGGACTTGGTCTAGACCGAGCCGGTACGGTTTGCTCTTGGGGCGATTGCCCCGTTTCATCTAACCACTCTACTTGAGTGACTTTCGCAGGTTCTTTCTTAGGTATATGCGAAGAACCCGCGCTGGAAAGGAAATCGTTCCTTACGATCCCGAACCAGAAAAGACATACAAGCAGCGCTTAAGAGAAGCGAAGATGGCCCAACAAGACGATCGTGATCTTGCGGCCCAATTAAAAGAGGCGCTAGAGCTGCTACGCCTCAGCAAGGAAGAACTCAGACAAGAGAAAGAAGAGAATAGCACCAGGACTGCAGCAATCGAAGCTGAGATAGCAGTCATACGAGAACAGATTCTACCTCGACCGAGGGAAGATCCTCCTGTTGATCCGCGACCGAGGCAGATTCCAGTACCTGACGCCCCGGCCGATGTACTTCCACCTCGGATGCCAGTCCGAGATGTTCTTCTTGCAGGAATCCCACAAACCCTAGGTCAAAGGATGGACCCTAATCAACAACTGAGGCGTCCAGGAGTGAACCTAGGAGATCCAGCAGATCATGACTACGAACTTCGACCGCAAGTTCTAGCCATGATTCGCCAATGCCAATTCGGAGGGCTAGAGAAAGAGTCGCCGCATCAACATCTTCAAAACTACGAGATCTTGATGGAAACCTTGCGACCCCCCAGAATTGAGAATAACAACTACAAGCTAAGACCTTTTTACTTTTCTTTAAAAGATAGAGCTCTTACTTGGTATCAATCTCTTCCTCCAGGAAAAATTAGCACATGGGAGGAGATGACTACGGAATTCTTGACCAAATTCTTTCCCCCCTCAAAGACCGCTGAAATGAGAGGGAAGATCAATGCTTTCATCATGAAGGACAAGGAGAGCTTGTCCAAATCTTGGGAGCGGTTCAAGGATATCCTTTTGGATTGCCCACATCATGGGATTCCAAAGATCGAGTTGTTGGAGATCTACTTCAAAGGGCTGGACGGAAGCACCCAGTTCAATCTCCAACTACTTTCCGCCGGTACCTTCATGGACATGGCGATTGATGAGGCTTGGGACTTCATTGAGAAGCAAGCCTTGCACATGGAGAAATATACCCACCAAGGAGCTGAAGGTGGAGTTAAAAGAGTCAACTTTCAAGAGACTCAATCCAACAACAATCAACTCGCGTCTTTGACGAATGAAATGAAGCAGTTGAAGGAGCTCTTGATGGCTCAAACTAAGAAGGAAGAGCAAGGGCAAAGGAACAACAACAATAACGGGTACCGTAACAACAACAACGGCCCCCGAAACAACAACTACAACAATAACAATAGAGGATCCAATAGCAACAACTGGAGGGCGAATAACCAAAATCACGGTAACAATAATTCAAACTCCAATTCTAATGATTCCTCTAACCATTTCCTCTCTCCCCCTTCTTCTTCTTCTTCTACTCCATTGAAAAGCCAAGGGCAAGGATCAAGTTCGTCTCAGCCAGAAAAGAAAGACGCAGTTCTGGAGGCAATCTTGATCAAGCTTAGCGCTATGGAGAATTCTATGACTTCATTTTCGAGGGCCCAAAAGTCCTTCGAACAACAACTTGCTAATAGGGCGAATGAAGCGCCAAGAGATCCAGGGAAGCTTCCACCAAAGACGGAAACTAACCCTAAGGGCCAGTGCATGGCCATAACGACGAGGAGTGGACTTAAAACTGCAGATCCAGTACCTCGCTCGACGCAGACCACCTCGGTCCAGATCCAGTCGAAGAACACCTCGACCGAGATGCCAACCGAGGCGGAGCAACAGAAAGCAGGAGGGACGACAGAAACTTATGTTCCACCTCCTGCATACAAACCACCACTTCCCTTCCCTCAGTCCAGAGCCAGAGCACATCTAGACAAGCACTTTGGTAAGTTTCTTGACTTGATGAATAAGCTACATATTAATATTCCTTTCCTTGATGCTATTTTAGGTATGCCCGCCTATGGGAAGTTCTTAAAAGAAATCTTATCAAGGAAGAGGAAGCTGGAGGATGTTGGTGAAGTTAGGATGACATCTAAATCTTCGGAGCTTATCAAAATCATGAAGGAAAAGATGCCACCTAAGTTGAGAGATCCCGGCTCATTTTGTATTCCCATTCAAGTTGGGGATGTCACTTGTGAAGCCCTTTGTGATCTAGGAGCCAGCGTAAGCATCATCCCGCTGGAGCTATGCACGAAGATCGGTCTTGGAGAGCCCAAGCCGGTCAAGATTCGACTTTACATGGCGGATCGCTCCATTACCCATCCCGTGGGCATCTTGGAGGACGTTCCGGTCAAGTTAGGTAACTTCTATCTATCCATAGATTTTGTCGTACTTGACATTCCCGCAGATTATCCTGTTCCTATTATTCTCGGGAGGCCATTTCTAGCAACTTCGGGTTGCAACGTGGATTGCAAGAACGCCAAGTTGAAATTCAACGTTGGTGGCGATGAGGTGGAGTTCGCACTACTTGCAGCCATGAAAGGGGAGCAGCTAACTGATGATATCTTCAACATCTACGATGAAGAAGAATCAAGAGAATTGGTGAGCTCTATCCTTATTAACGATCCACTCGAAAGAGTTATTAGCTTCAGTTTAATGGAGGAAGGTATAGATGCTTCTTGTGATGCAGATATACGGAGCTTGAAGGCACTGGAAGAGGATCCAGGAGCTAAAACTGAGAAGCTAATCCAGGAGACGAAGATCTCCAGTCTCGGATCCAGTAGCAGTACCTCGACCGAGGCACTTTCTGGACTGAGCGAGGCGACCGAAGAACATCTCGGTCAACGCCTATGCGCCTCGACCGAGGTCGAAGGCGAGATGATTCAAACTGAGACTTCATCAAGTCCAGTTTCTGATACCACTCCACTGGAAAGAGGAAGCATGGATTCCCCCCAGAAAGCACCCCCAGTCGTAGAGCTTAAACAACTCCCCAATCACTTGAGGTATATCTTTCTTGGACC
This sequence comes from Fagopyrum homotropicum, assembly GCA_033239125.1. Classification (NCBI taxonomy): domain Eukaryota; kingdom Viridiplantae; phylum Streptophyta; class Magnoliopsida; order Caryophyllales; family Polygonaceae; genus Fagopyrum; species Fagopyrum homotropicum. Next base: position 68,576,720 of record BSWB01000003.1, read on the forward strand.
GGATTCTACATATCCCGTTATTGTTAGTGCTTCCCTTTCCGAATCTGAGTTGTCTAAGTTAATGCATGTCCTGAGAAAGCATCGAAAGGCTATAGGTTACACCACGGATGATCTTATTGGCATTAAACCTTCTTTCTGCATGCATAGAATTCTAATGGAAGATAATCATAAGACTTCACGGGAACCTCAAAGACGGTTAAATCCGATCATGAAAGAGGTTGTGAAGAAGGAAGTTCTTAAGTTGTTGGATGCAGGTATTATTTATCCTATCTCGGATAGCAAGTGGGTCATCCCGGTGCATGTCGTTCCGAAGAAAGGAGAGATGACCGTTGTGACGAATAAGAACAACGAGTTGATCCCAACGAGGACCGTTACGGGCTGGTGAGTTTGCATCGACTATAGGAAGCTGAACACGGCAACTCGGAAGGATCATTTTCCGCTCCCCTTCATCGATCAAATGCTCGAACGGTTGGCCCAGCATTCACACTTTTGCTGCTTGGACGGCTATAGTGGGTTCTTCCAGATTCCAATCCATCCGGATGATCAGGAGAAGACCACTTTCACTTGTCCTTGGGGGACGTTTGCCTATCGGAGGATCCATTCGGATTGTGCAATGCACCCGCTACCTTCCAGCGATGCATGATGGCTATCTTCTCCGAGTACATAGAGGAGATCATGGAGGTATTCATGGATGACTTTTCTGTATATGGTTCCTCTTTTGATGATTGCCTATCTAACCTTTCTCTAGTGCTTAAAAGATGTGAAGACACTAACCTTGTTCTGAATTGGGAGAAGTGTCATTTTATGGTTAATGAAGGCATTGTGTTAGGACACCTCGTTTCCAATCGAGGTATTGAGGTCGATCGCGCTAAGATTGAGACTATTGAGAAACTCCCTCCTCCTTGTTCTGTTAAAGGTGTGAGGAGTTTTCTCGGGCATGCAGGTTTCTATAGGAGATTCATCAAGGACTTCTCTAAAATATCTAAACCTCTAACTAACCTCTTGAATAAAGATGTTGTTTTTGAGTTTTCGCAGGAGTGTCTTGATGACTTTTACAGGATTAAGGAAGCGTTGATCTCCGCTCCCATTATCCAGCCTCCTGATTGGACCTTGCCCTTTGAGGTCATGTGTGACGCTAGTGATGTAGCCGTGGGAGCGGTGCTTGGACAGAAGAAAGATGGGCGGACCACCGCCATTTATTATGCTAGCAAAACGCTAGATGAAGCACAGCGCAACTACGCTACCACCGAGAAGGAGTTATTGGCGGTTGTATATGCTTTCGAGAAGTTTCGTTCCTATCTAGTAGGAGCGAAAGTCATTGTCTACACCGACCACGCAGCCATTCGTTACTTGTTGGCTAAGAAAGATGCCAAGCCGCGCCTTATTCGATGGGTTCTCTTGCTCCAAGAGTTTGACCTAGAGATCCGCGATAAGAAAGGATCCGAGAACTCAGTTGCGGATCACCTCAGTCGGCTACCGGAATCCTCCCGCGAGACAGATAACCCACCCATAGACGATTCATTACCCGATGAGCACTTACACTTGTTGGAGCGGTTGATGGATCTACTTACTTCACCCCACGACGGAGGTGAAGTATGGGGTGAGGGCACCTCCTACCTCATTTGAGACGCAGCATGGTCCAGCTAGCGACCTCAAATCAAGCGCTTCTTGGGAGGCAACCCAAGGTATTGCTTTCTTTTCCCGTTTTCTAGTCTAGTTTAGATAGTTTTTGTTTTTGCTTTGCTTTGCTTTGTTTTTGGCGTCCTGGACAGACAACAGGGAATATCTAAGGAAGGAGCACAACTGGAAGGACAGAAGTTCGAGAATTCGAGAAGACGAAGTTTGACTGAGACACCTCGGTCCAGTCGAGGCCACCTCGACCGAGTTGATTCTTGAGCAACCGAGGCGACTAGGGTTTCTGCAGAACCACCTCGGTCCGTACCACCTCGGTCCAGTCGAGACCATCTCGACCGAGGTGACAGCAGATCCAGTAAAAGTATAAAAGGGGGAAAAATTACTTTTCACTTTTTATTTACCCTCCTCGACCGCGGCGACAGATCTACCTCGCCTCCTTCGTTTCTCGCTCGTTTTCGAAGATTTCCGCTTCCAAACTGCAATTAAAGAGTAGAGGATCCTATTGCAACTGCAGATCTGCAAGAAATTCGAGTGAATCGGCCGGAACGAGGTAAAAACGATCGAAACCCTAACTCGTTCGTTTACTTCAATTTGGGCTTTGGTTGCCCTTGAATCTGTTGAGAAAGGACTTAAGTACCCTATAGGAAGCATTTGTAGTGATATTTGGGGGAAAAGAACTGGAATTCTGAGAATTGGAATCGCGACTGTCTTCGCCTCGGTCCAGTCGAACTGCATCTCGACCGAGGTGTTCTTGGAGATTGTCAGCAACCGAGGTAGCCTGACAGTGTAGATTGAAAATGAGTTCCGATCGTCGTCTAGCCCTTAGAGACAGATCCTCACCCTCCCCTTCTTCCTCTTCTTCCCGTCCCTACCGCCCGGTTATCCACGAGAGATGCCGGGTAGACTATGAGCGGATAGCTAGCCGTCCAGTTATCGCACAACGATTTCTGGACGTGTCAGCTTTTGATTGCCTAGGGTTAGACGCTGACCTTAGGAGGATGATTGCTACCGTCGGGCTGGATCAGTTTACTGAGATCCGTGCCCCAGCTTACTTAGAGCCCACCTTGAAGTTTGTTAGCTCCTTCTCCTACCTCCCCACAGACCATTCTGTGAAGTACCGGTTGATAAACCGGAACTTCATAGTTCCTTTAGAGGTGTGGAGAGAGATTTTTGGCTTTTCTGAGCCCACCGCCACCGACTTCCCCTCCCGATCCGTAGCTAGGGAGTTCTGGGGGCAGATAGCCCATATTACTGAGCATGCGGACAGATGGCGTCCTGGAGATTCCAGGGAGAAGGTCATCTTCCATCCAGCCTTCAGACTAGCCCACAGGATCTTTAGCGAGACACTTCTGGCGCGTACTGAGACGCCCCAGAAGATCAGACAGGGCGAGCTGTTCAGCCTCTACTGCATGGTGACAGGAGGTTTCCCTGACTTTGGCTTGCTCCTGGCAGAGGATCTGCACAGGATCAAGGCCAAGGCGAAGGGAGACATTTGCTGCGGAGGTCTAGTCACCCACATCGCTACCTACCACGGGATGGACCTCAGTGTTTGCACGATGGCGGCGGCTCCGAAGCCGCTGGGATTACAGGAGATGATCACACGGAGGATTCTAGTTCCCCGTGGTTTAACCACTCCATACGTAGCCATGCCTTGGGAGCGGACTGCACCTCAGGGGATCCGCTGGTCTGCCCAGTTCACAGTCTTTGATCCACATTACTGGCAGACAGCTTGGGATACACTGATGGAGGATCACAGAGAGGCAGCAGCTGCCCCTGCTAAGGCTGAGGAGGATGACGACGACGATGAGGAGACGATGGACGAGAGAGATGGTGGAGTCTCGATGGATACAGGGACGGATACTGCAGGCACGAGCGCGCCACCTATTATAGACTTAGATGATGAGGAGGATACTGAGCCGGCACCTGCTGCACCTCCTGCTAGATCTGCTAGGCGTCGAACACGCCGTCACAGAGATTCTGAGATTCATCACCGGATCGACGACCTGACAGATCAGATGATAGACTCTTATGCTGCCCTTACAGTGGACATGCATGAGAGATTTGCTGCCCAGGATCGACGCATTGACCGCTGGACTCATCAGATGCTGGAGGAGCAGCACTATCAGCGCCGGATGATGGAGCTACAGTTCCAGCAGACTATGGGGTATCCGTTCGACCCGACACAGTATCCGTACCCACCACCACCACCACCGGATCAGGATTATTGAGGAGCTGCAGGATTTTCTTTATTTTCTTTTATGCAGTTCAGCTATATATCCGGTGAGTTCTCTCATGTTTAGACTTTTTATTTTGACCCACTGGGACAGTGTGTCCCAAGTATGGGGTGTTTGTATTACCTGACTACGTGATGTATTTTATTTGACTACTTGATGTATTATATTTATCGGATATTTTCGTATTTATGCTTCATTGCCTTTATATGATTATCTGATATTACATGCATACCTACAGGTTATTTGATTGAGAAAAACGTCGAAACCGAAAAAAAAAATGGTTTTTAAAAAAAAAAAATTTTTGACCTCGACCGGGGAGATTCTGGCCAAACGAGGCATTTCACCTCGGTTGAACCAAGAACACCTCGACCGAGGCGTGTTAACTGAGAGTTTTCGAAAGCGATTTTTGTGTTACTTATCTGGATATGATCTCAGTGAAGATTTTGTTTACTGACTGGTTTTAAATTCTTTATGTGTTTGAAAGGTTTTATAATATGTTTAAGTTGCTAAATGCTTTGTTTGAAATTATTGGCATGTTTAATACTTTGTTTTTTAAAAATTATGTTGAATTTGAAGGTTGACACCGCAGGTTAAGTTCTCTCACTTTCTTCTTGGAAAGACCAAGGCAATTCATTCTCTTCTTCTTCTTCTTCTTGATCATGCTTAGCCCCTCAATTACACTTTGCCTCCCTTCACCTATCCGGGAATTTGGAAGCAAGCGAAGTGGTGAAAGCAAGTGGAGTTAAAGTTGAGAAGTGGCTGGAAGTGAAAGTGTTAGAAAGCAATAATAGGTTTGGGGAAGTCAATCATGAAGATGAGTAACTCGGCACCATTCACATAGCCGGGTGTTTGTGTCTTGCCAAAGTCGGATTGAGCGATATTCCTAACGGGTCATGGTATGTGCATCAAGGGTTTGATGCATCTCAAGAAATTGATGATTGCACATTTCCTAGGCTTCGGTTATTGTGCACCTCTGTCCATGCATCCCAAAAAGTAAAGTAAAAAGAAAAAATGTGAGATAAGCAAAGCTTATTGGTGGAAAATGTTGCAAGTCAAAGTGAAAGTAAAGTTCATCCTTTTCCCGGATTCTAGCACCACATTACCTTACATACATCCCTACCCTACACGTTTCTTGACCTTTCATTTGGGAAGCCCTTGAGACCTTGAGTTTGTTGATTGACTTAGCGGTTTAAATCGGATTATACATGATTAATTTTGATAATTATGATTTATTATGCATTCTATGATTTTATGCAAAGATGAACAACTTTCCTATATTTATAAAATGTTTTGAGCATGTTGAGTTTTTAATTCCAGGAAGTACTCTCTTAGAGTGATCTATGGTAGTTGCACACCATAAAATGTTTTTGGAAGATTTTTTCATTGATTTTATTGACTTATAATCCATTCTACCTTGTCTTCTATATGAGAAACTGGCTTGGGGACAAGCAAGGGCTAAGTATGGGGTATTTTGATAGCATGAATTATAGTCTATATTTTGGGGTTTGTTTGGACGTTTTATCTTTCATAATCTGCATGTTTGTATGTACATTATGTGATTATACTACCATTTCATCTACCTTTGCGAGAATCGAGGTCTACACCTAGTTTTATTGTAATTGCAGGTAATTTGGTACGTTTTGCATCAAAAAGGAGCGAAAGGAGTCATGAGTCATTTAGAGCTACATCCAGGAAGCATAACCATGGATTAAAGATTTACTTTGGACCAGTTTTGAGAGATTTCACATTCAGTTGTGACTCACCTCGGTTGACCAGAGATTCACCTCGACCGAGGCGACCCAGAGACGCCGACTCGACCGAGGCGAATACCTAGGACGCGGCGAGAATATTTTATTCTTGGGTGAGATCTTTTAAAATTGGAAAGAGATCTTATATTTTTGGGCTTGGCTCCTCGAAGGAAGGAGATATGCAGAATCATATATTTTACCTATTTTTATGGGAAAATATCTTTCTAAGATATCTTGTCTTTGGAGGGTTATTTTCCTATAAAAAAGGGTTGGATTTCCACAATTCGAGGAGGCCGCATACAATCACGCTATACCGTCGATCAGGGTTTATAGCACGCAGCAGCCGCACCCCAGTTTGGGAGAGATTTGAAGAACCTTTTTTAAGGTTGAAGGAAGATTGAAGTCTATAGCTTTTATAGCTTTTTTGAAGGGTTTTGTAAGATTGTCTTCAATTCCCTCAATTGTTGTCTTGTCTTGTTGGATTGCTATCCAAGGAACGCTTGTTGTGATATTTGATTCAGTTATTGAAGTCTTTTCATTAAATTCTTCTTTGTTCAAATATTCATCTTCTTCCCATATATTTGATTAATACTTTCATGATGATGAGTGGCTAATTTCCTTGTGTGATTCTAGGGTGATTGGCTGAAGGTTGTGGGAAGAACAATGATAGAATAATCTTAGATTCCAGTAGGATCCTGAAAGTTCGAGTCTTTAACCTTAACCATAAGCATCTCGTTCAGTCGATGAACATCTCGGCCGGGGTGGAACTCTTCTGACCGAGGTGACTTATCTGATCCATAACTGAGAGTTAAGTGTTAGAGTTTGCCAAATCCTATTCTTATTACACCTTTCCTGGTTCAAAGCAAGCTTAGGATGAGACTTACCCGGTAATTCCTTAGTTTGTGTACCAACGATCATAAGTGTAGGTAATAAAGGTTTATCCTTTATTGGGGTTTGAGTGTGCTTCCATCCCATCTTTGTGAGTTAGCCTGAGACTTACCCGGTGAAGGTTGATTCTATTCCCTTAGATGGTGTGTTAGTTTGAGGTTATAGTTCTTTATCTTGATTCCTTGAGACTTACCCGGTGATAGGAGTTACGGTTTAGGATTAGTGTGTAGTGAGACTTACCCGGTGATCTACTCCACTTTAGTAGCACCTTCCCCACGCAAAAATCTCATCTTTGTCCGCTTATCTATAGATCTTGAGTTGGAACCACAACTAGATGATTTAATCCCTAGAATTGCATGTTTGCTTTATTGACTTCTTATTCATCTTTGATTGTGTTAATCGCTCTTGTGGTTAGTATTGACATTAGCACACCGTATTGACTTTGTTTCACCGAGTCCCTGTGATCGACCCCTGGAATTTTCTTGCTTTTACTACGATTGACCCGTACACTGCGGGTTCGCATCCTTGTTTTAAGCTTAAGTCTAGGGTTATAAATTTAAAGCTTGCACACACCGTTTGGAGCGAACAACAATCAAGTAACACAAGCACAAAATATGTAATCAAAGAGAGAAAAGTGGATTCTAGAGGTCAAGATTTCCGGTTATGGCATTGGACTCAAGGTTCTAAAGATTCTAAGGACAAAGCTGCGGTGTTGGGAGAGGGTGTTTCACTAATGGAAGCGATTACCGGGTAAGTCTCTCGCTTCACTAATCCCGCATCAAACTCCTATTACCGGGTTGGTCTCAAGGGGTTAAAGTAGGGAATTCTACACAAACCGGACTCTACTTAAGGGGCAACCCTCTCCTTACCGGGTAAGTCTCGGAAAAGGGAAGTCTCAAGCAATAATCCTAGCACACTCAATCCAATAGCGGCTTATGAGGCTCACTACTACCTAGAGTTCATCATCTTAGGTATCTAAGGTCGGAAATCACCGGGTAGGTCTCTTCCCTCACTTAGGTTGCTAGCATTAGGTGATCCTAAGCTAAATTATGCTTAATAAACACTAGGATTCCAACAACCTAACATCCTAACCTATAGATTCATCAATTAAAGAGCAACAGAGAGAAAAATCGGGTGGATCATAACTAAATCGGCCGATCTGTCTGAAGAACAGGTCAATTTTTCCTCCTGGGTTAGGTTTTGTGCATACAAATCATCCTAAACTAACATATAAGTCCATTCTATCATCACCCAAGCCATAACCATCAATTCATCACTCCAGAATCACAATAAACTAGCCAATAATATGCATTTCAAGATCCAAAATCATCACACAAGCATACATGGTTTTCATAGATGGATGATGAAAGATAAGCAAGTAAAAACAATGAATCTCAGCTGAATCTAAGTTTAAGCAAGACTTACAATCCTTCAAAAGAAGTTCCAAAACGTCCCTAACAATCCTTCCAATAGTTCTTCAATCAAAGACTCCAAAAATCACTCAAAATCTCATTTTCACTCTAAGTTTTGTGTTCTTCTTCTTCTTCCCCAAAGTTGAGAGAGTTTTTCTTCTTCTCCAAGTCTATCCTCCTATGGAATGAGCTGTGTGTGAGAGGATGTGGGAGAGGAGAATGCTCAGCAACAGCTTGCAGGCCCACTTATATTCTCCACCAAGAGCAAGGCCGGACAAAGAGATCGTGGGACACGTGGCTTAAGCTGTCAAAGGCCAAAAATCGACCCAGTCAAATAAATCGGCCGATTTTCCTGAGTGTTGGTCCGATTTTCTTCAACAGAGACTTGTTATGATCATCTAGCCATGAGTTGCTCCATTGCTTGCACCAATAAGGGTCCTTGTGTCCTTCTTTGCTCCAATTATGTTCCTTCAAAGCCTTAGATGTGTACCACCATGAGGCTTGATCCTCGAATGTATCGATTAATGTCCAAAAGATACCCGAAATACCTACAAAACCCGACAAAAGCTCGTGTAGACGTCTTTTCTAGAAATATGCACGAAATGAGTGTAAACGTCGTGAACTAATGTCAAACCGTGCATGAATAACGGAAAAAACTATCTAAATGTATGCCTATACTAACGTCATAAATCACGTTATCATTACCTGGTAGAAAGAACCTTTTCCAAGATCGAACAAGGGATGTAACAGCCTTGAAATGCCTCTCCTTTATTCTCCAGCCTTCAAGGCCAGTGGTTATGTACAAATGGTAGACAGATTCAAAAGAGAAAATTGATAACATACTTTTTTCCCATGAGGCCAAACTTAGGATGGAAGGATTATCATGAATCATCCCTATTAAACACGTCAAATCTCATCACAAAGGAGGAGATTGATAACAGAAGAACAACTATGAAAACAAGATCAGAACAGAAATCAGAGTACACAACTAGGCTTCACCAGAGCCAAGGGGAGTATGACAGACTTCAACTTGGAAGTCAATTAAACAGAAGATAGTGGTAGCCTGTAGGGGGATACTGGTTATCATCATAAACAAAATTTCACACCAAAAGCAAATGAGCAAAATAGGTTATTCTTACCTTCTTAGTAGCGAGATAGTCAGCTCGCTTTTGACAAAACACGCACTTGGAAACAATACATAAAGATAAATGTATAATGATCATACTCACACTGTCATACACCAGTTACTTCCGTTTTCCCCAAAAATTAACAAGCAATTTACCCAAAATGACGAGCGAAAGTAACATCTGCTTTTCGGTCCTTCCACAAATCAGTGATTACAAACTGAATTCCCCTCTAGATCGAGCAATATGATCTCATCTAAAGCTTCTATGGTGCTTGAAGTAACTCCTGTTACAGAAATCAGATGATTGAAGAGCTCCATAGTCTTCTAGGGTTCATAAGGATGACATATACAAAATAAAAAGAGACATGAGGGAAGAAGAAGAAGAAGAAGGGACCCATATTGGGACTCTCCAACAAGTCAGATTGGGATAGGAGATTGAATTGAAGAGAATAATGGAAGAAAATCGTACTTTGAAGACTGAACGCGCCGTTGAAGATCTGCAAAGAAGAGGATGTCTAAACCTAGATAGTGCAAGGTCAGAAGAAACCTACGTCGAAAGCTGATATTGAGACCGATCGATTCATCATAGTCAAGTAAATGGGATTGTGATCGCCTTCGCTTGCAAGGAGGACGCCGATCTATCCGATGAACCCTAGCTTGATGGATGCAAGAGGGATAGAAAATGGTGAGTCGAAGAGAGGAAGGCAAAAGGGCTGCCAAGAAGAACCACGCGTGTAAGAAGTAAAGATATGATATAGAACCAGCCGCGTACTATAAGATAAATTAGGGTTTAAGGCGGTTTTTTTATTTAACTTCCGTAAAATTTCATGTCGTTTACTAAACATCATAAATTTCAGGTCGTTTAGAAAACGCCATCAAAACTGTTATGACATTTGAAAAACATCATATAATGTTATGGCGTTTCACATAATGCCTCAAATGTTTCTTCTCCAAGATATACGAACACACTAATCATTCTCTTTCTTAATCGATGCAAGACCTTTTTTCGTCATTATGCTTATCAAAATAATGTCCAAATCAAATTCACCAAAACGAGTATAGAAAATAAGTAAGGGTCGAACCCAAGAGAGATTTGAGCAATAGAAACACTATGTGATTAGAATTACAAAATAGAACGTAACCACGGGGTTGTGTTGTTAAACTGACAATAAAAGAAAAGCAAGTAAAAATGATGTTTATAACAAATTGGAAAACAACTACACTTGACTATATTCACTATCAAATCGAAATGGTTAATCCTAGTTTCCTTTGAAGTATTCTCCAGTATTTATTCTCATCCTGATCATATGTCGATATTGGTTCAACCAGCCCCAATATAACTTACTATTAAATCCAATTCGTAAACCTACAAAATTGAATAAAATATTAGCATTGAAGAAAGGATAATTAAGACACATATAAAAGAAGCAACTCATTACTCTTAATATATGATTAAATTCCCCTCACAATAGACACTTTCAACCTGCTTATGTCAATCGTGTTTTGCTACTAGAAGAGTGACCCGAACCCCGAACCGAAAATTTCTAGCACTTTGTAAAAGATTGAATGAACTACTTAGGTGATCAAACTAGGTGGAAGATGAGATGCAAACAAACATTAAAAACAAGGAAAATAACACAAATAACTCTTGAGACAAAACTTCAAATAGTAGAGTAGAACCTTACAACCAAGCTCTTGTATGAAAGCTTCAACAACCAAGTGTAGCTATGAAATTGCAGCTATTCATAAAGAGTATATGAACAAAATAATAAAGAAAGATACATAGGTTTTTGGTGTTTGATGAGATGCTCTAACACATGCATAGAACCTCTATTTATACTACTATAGGCATTAAAGCTAGGAAAATAACAACCTCAAACCATCACCTTAAAATCTCATAAATTGTAGGTTTGAAACCGTCGACTTTATTGCAACTGCTGATTACCCGCGGGCGCGGAAACTGGGGGCCGTGGGTGCGGGATAATGAAATCCACAACAATTGTTTCGTCTTCAAAGGTGTCGCAATCGCGGCTGTGAATGGCCGCGGGTACATGAAGCTCTCAACTCTTGAAATGGTTGCAACTCTTCATATTTTGCCTTGAAGTGTGGGGGCGGCCAACTTGTGCCGCGGGTGCAAGAATCTAAAGAGTTGGAGTCTCTGGGATTCAAGCCGCAGGGCTAGAGAGATGAAGGGTCAGCAAGGCTAAAACCAAAGCCGTGGGGCGGGATGTCACCGCTGGCGCGGGCTAGGACCGTCGTGGGTGCGATGAAACATGGCGCGTGGGTGTTTTCATATGACTGTGAGGGTGGAGTGTAGTTGTCGGTAAGCTTACTTCTATCCACGGGTGTGTGTGGCAAATGAAGGTTTGTTCCTTGCTCTTCTCTTCGATTCCTTCACTTTCTTGAATTGATTTTTTTGCTAATTTCTTGGATTTCGTTAATGATGGCTTCCTCACCTAATTTACACAACTAGGACTATATAAAAGCATAACAACTACAAATGCATGTTAAAACTATACTATTGTGAAAGAGAGTCTATCACCTATTAAATTCTCCCATGCTTAGACATTTACTTGTCCCGAGTAAACTAAAATCTATCAATTATCTTCAAAGTCTTTGGAAATATGTAGAAACAGGAAAAAACAACCGTTATAGCATAATAAATAATCTCCTCAATACTGATCTAAACTAACCAATATAAACTCCATATAGCTCCTTATTTCTCCAAGAGTGGCCTATCTGGATCCTCCTTATAGCTCATCTTCTTATGTCGCCAACGCCAAAATGATGGGCCTATCACTTTGATTTTTCACTCATTTTGCCAAGGCGCCCTTTTGAGTTTTTACCTTGCCACTCATTCTTTCTTCTATGATGGTCTCTGAAGAACCGTTAGGTGAATATAAAGGATAAAGATACTCTAGAAGGGGGGTTGAATATAGTATAAGAAATTTTCACAAAAACCTATCTCAAGGCTTTGAAATTGATTTCAAAGGCCTTGATGTCGATTTGAGCTATTTGTGACACACTTTGATTTCAAGGGCTTTGAAACTAATTTCAAGTGCCTTGACTTTGTAAACCTGCAAAATAAAGTTAGTCACAATAAAGCAGATATGGTGCAGAATAGAAAAGATCGACACGAGAATATGTTTACGAAGTTCGGCTCTAAATATCCTACTCTCTGTCCCAGGGTATATTCGTAAGATCTAACTATCTATTATCAGCTTCAAAGAGTCCTAGATACAAACTAGAAGAAATCCCCTTCTTCTCTCACTGTAGTCAACGCTACGATCTAGCTCCAATTCTTCACCTTGCTATAATAGCCTACTCACTTCGCAAAGTAACACACACTCTAGTATTACACTCTTTAGACATGTCAATGGAGCTCTCGAGTTTTATCTCTCTCTAGGGGATAAAGATTTTGTAGAAAGAGAGAAAGAAAAACTCCAATGAAAGAATGAAGATGCTTTGGATCGCTTGAAGACTTTGGATATTTCCGTGTAAGCTGGTATCCTTTCTTCTCGACTCGACATCTTCATTTATAGTCTTCGATGGAGAGGTCTTCTAGCCGTTGGGAAGATGACCATTGAAGATGGTTCTTCTTTTCCATGAAAAACGCTTCTTGGTTGAGATGAGGCAGCCGTTGTAGATATTATATCGTCTTCATCTCCTAAAAGCTCATTGATCCTTCTTGTCCGTAATCTTTTCATACTTGTTGTGAAGATATCCGAAATCCGTTGAGGGGGGATCTTTGCGTTTTTGGTTGAGGAACTTTGCGAGATCCTATTTTGAATCAAATCCACTTGGTCGGTTAAGATCTTCTTTGAGCATATCTTCTTGTTGAGCATATCTCCTTGGAAGATCTTCTCTTGATGCTTGATAGATTCGGTTGTTAGAGTTTTGAATTCCTTCCAGCCGCTTTGTCCTTTGAAACTGACTTCAAGGCTTTGGCTTCTGATCCCTTGAAATGATTTACAAGGCCTCCGTGTTAAATCTCTTTAAACTCTTCATCTGCCCCTTGTATCCATTTTTAAGGCCTCCTTTTGTCCCTTGAAATGCTTTCCAAGGCCTACATACTTTCTAGACAAACAACAAAAACACACCAAGCAACTAGAAATACAATCGATATTTTGTTAGTATAAAAACCCCTTTATTTGTCTTAAGTCTTCCATCATCACCTATACAAATATATAATCAAGGTGGAGTTTTCAGTCTCACAATTTCTCACATCACTCAAGTCCATTTTTGCACCAACCTAATGTTAGTCAAACTACCTACTGTTTACTTAAGCCGCCCTTTTGGATTTTCGACTTATCCTAGGATTTTCTTTGCCTTTTCACCTTTTTTGATTTTTTTTTATGAATATTCAACTATGCATACATAAACAACATACAAACTATGATGCACAAACATGGACACGGATACGGGAAACGGATACGTTGAAAAGCGGGGAAGTGGCTATCCTCAAAATCATAGGAAACGGGGACACAACGATGAAAACAAATATTATATCATTTTAAAGCTATTGGAATTTACAATTCATATATCATAATGAGATACATATATATATGAAAAATTCAATGATATATGAGTAGATAAAAATATTCACAAGAGAGCAAAATAATCGAAACAAAAGCTTAGAAACAATTTTCAGTCTTACAAAACATATAAATAAGCATATTTAGCATTACAATCTCAAATAAACATACTTAGTTTCAAAATTTAAGAACGAACCATCCATTTTGGAAATCAACAACAACCGAACAACATAATCAACCAAGTAATACAATAAAAAAATTTGTAAATATAAAAAAGTGAAAGAATTAGAGGAACTCACTCAAGATTCAACAAAGAAAGATTGCACGATAAATCCGTAATCAAAGATTTAAAATTATTTTATGAAATCATAAGAAGAATGGAGAGAAGAGTCGTCCGGAACAACAATATTTCAACATTAGAACCAAAGAAGAAGAAGAACGGGGTCTTGCTTCCGGCAACCACAATCTTGCAAGCGGCCATGTGTGGCTAGGTTTAATTGGAAAAAATGGGAGAGAGGCAAAATATGACGGTAAATAAGCTTTTAAAAAAATATTTTTCTTTTTTTAGCCTTAGAAAATAGGGTAAACTTTCGTTGACCGTGTCTTAATAGGACATAATCCGCGTCCACGCCATGTCGTAGACGTGTCTTACCACTGAAACGTGTTTTGACCGTGTCGGGTCATATTTGACCGTGTCCGAGCCGTGTCGTGATGTGTCCTCGTGTCCGACATGGCAAGACACGGGACACTCCGCCATCTAGATGTGTTTGTGCATCATAGCATACAATCCCTCCCCTCATGCTTGAATCACACATTGTCCACAAAGTGTGAATATGAAGACAATATCAATATAAGTATCGAGAGGGGGAAAAGTCTACTCACTGCATATGTGGGTCAAATGGTCCAGGTGGACCATGTGGATACGGAAAGTGGCAAAAGAAATTTTCTTTCCGCTGATGCAACTTAGATATCTACCAACTTTGCTCGGCCATCATATGGGCCTGCTCATCCATGTGAGAGAAAAATCTTTACTCAAAACTAGTCAGTGAAGTCTCCTGGTGGTGTTTTTGATCATCAACACGGGAGGACATCCTCTCCTCAAATAATGTTTGTCACCTCTCCTGCTGCAGTGTCATGAACCTCATATGGGCTACCATCTTCTTCTGAAAAGGATCCATGTCCTCGGCAGCCTCGTCATCCTTAGCAACAATCTTCGTGGAATGAGTAAGAGCTCTACTCGAGCTTGCAACATACCACTCGATAATAAAGACATGCCTCAGTCTTGGAATGACCATGTTAGTGCAGATGTAGAAGCCAAAAAGTCAGTCCCTTAAGGTAGTTGAAGGGGCAAGTATGTCACATGACTTTGGTCATGGAAGGAGGTCCAAAAATGATGTTCTCCCTTGGTTTTCAACATCTTGTAATGCCGAAGTAAAGGAACTGTGAATAGGGATGTTGGGATGAGATCCTACAATATTGATATATTCATGACCTATGCACCAATGATGATGATGAAACCCCCTCCAACAGTATCTCGCGGCTTACGTTTCCTAATCCGCTTTAATGTGGCCAGGAACAACTGAATCAAATCAAGCACTACCTTATACTAAAGAATGCAAGCATATAAATAGTCCATATCCTTCTGAGATACCTTGTTTTCCTCCTTGTTCCCATATAAGATACTCATAATCACTTTGCAGATGAGCCTCAAACAAGGGTGAGTGAGCTTGTTGCTATACTCACCACCCAGGCAAAAGTCGACATAGTCATCACCGACTAGAATGCAAACAACTCACCGGTTGTACAACCGAATTTCCATCTCTCAATATGGTATTTAATAACCCCAGATGCACCTTTCAACTGTCAAGATCCACAAAGTATTGTTTGTTTTCATACTTGAATGTCAAAGCGGTTTGAACATGGTTCTCTAACTCATCCCCAAATGTCCCAATAAATTGCCAGCACAAATCGGGATACACAAGAGCATATTTATCTAGAAAGTGTCTCAACCCTTCCTGCTCAAGACATAACTGCATACAATCCATCATACTCAATTGTTCTATTGTCGGCCTATGTAGAAATTTAGTGGCTAATACTACACTCTGCTAAATGGTTTCATACCACTTTATACCCTATGACGACATCCTAGTTTCCTTCCTTTTCCATTTCCATTAATGTGATTCAAAGAGTTGAATCTAGAGATAAAAGAAGGATTACTCACGAACACAAAGTTTCTGTAGTGAACTGCGGGCGCGGGCTGTGGATGTCGCGGTTGCGTTGATAGGAGTGAAGCCGCATGTGCGGGTAGATGTTTATGTGGGTGCGTGCTTGGAGAGTCAACGCGGGTATGTGGATTTCTGAGCACTGGTGCGGCAAAACACAAATCTAGGCGATTTAATTGAAGAAGAAAAGTTATAGAAGATGATGTTTTGAGGGCTTTTGAGGGTTTCTTCTGTGAGTCTAGCGTGGGTGAACAAGGTAGGTGATCAATGGTGAGGTGGAGATGAGTTGGAGGTAGAGGTGACGTGGAAGCAAGTGGGTGGCTCAGGCGGTCGCGGTCATAAGGCAGTGGCAACCGCGGTGGTAGGGTAATGGCGGTCGCGAGTTGTAGGTAGCTAGTTTGTGTTTTTCTAAAGGTGTGGGATGTGAAGTAGGAACGGTGTGAATGAGAAAATATGAAGATTTAGGGTTAAGGTAAAAAAATTTTTAACTTGAGCTAGGCTTGCCGCAAGCAAAGCTCATCTTGGCCACGGGTGCGTGGTAATGAAAGTCTCCGTGGTCGCGGTCCTTCTTGGCCGCGGGGGAGGTGTTGCCTTTTGATCTCGAACTTCTACTCCCTCGGGTTTCCTCCCGAGCATTACCTACGTCGTTGGATCAATGTAGAATCTTGCTTATGCTCTATTTGGTTCCTCCAAAATCATCTCATCAATTAGGTCGTTGGAGACTCCTTTAAGATACATCTTGAGCCTTTGTCCATTCACTTTGAACACCTTCTCGGATTATGGATCATATAGATCCACAATGCCGTATGGATACACCTCAACAATGACAAAAGTCCCTGTTCACCTTTAACGGAGTTTCCCTGTAAAAAGTCTCAAACGAGATTGGAAAAGAAGTACCTTGTTACCTAATTGTAATTCCCTTTGGAGGATGATCCTATCATGCCAAGCCTTTGTTTTATCCTTATACACCGTAGCATTTTCATATGCATCAAGGCGCAACTCTTCCAACTCTTGAAGTTGTAGCTTTTTGAATTCCCCCACCTCATTGATATACATATTGCACTTCTTCACCGTCCACCAAGACTTGTGTTCTAGCTCCACGGGTAGATGGAAAACTTTGCCAAATACAACTCGGAACAGTGGCATGTCTATTGGTGTCTTATAGATTATACGGTATGCCCATAGTGCATCGTTCCAATCCTTTCTACTGGGAGTCACCGTTTTCTCAAGGATGGCCTTGATCTCCCTATTAGACACTTCCGCTTTTCCATTCGTTTGAGGATGGTACACCATGTATACTCTTTGTTTGGCATGATATTTCATGAGCATGACGGTTATGGTCTTGTTGCAGAAGTGTGTTCCCCTATCATTGATCAACACCTTAGGAACCCAAAAACTTGCAAAAATTTTATCCTTTAGAAAACCTGCCACTACTTCAGAATCATCAGTTTTTGTGGTCTTTGCTTCCACCCACTTGGAAACATAGTCCACGACAAGCAATATATATGTATTACCGGAAGAGTTAGGAAAAGGTCCCATAAAATCAATTCCCAAAACATAAAAAATGTCACAAAAATAAGTGATGATTGTGGCATCTCATTTCTCCGAGAAATATTACCTATACATCGACATCTATCACACACTTTACAAAATGCAAAAGCAACACGAAAGACGTGTGGCCAAAAGAACCCTACGTCTAATACTTTCTTAGCCATTTTATTAGCTCCAAATGTCCTCCACATGCTTCAAAGTGACAAAATGATATGATAAATTGTACCTTATTGTCCGTGATGCAACGGAGGATTAGCTGATCACTATAATGTTTCCATAAGTATGGATCATCTCAAACGTAGTGTCGAGCTTTGACTTTCACCTTTTCTCTTTGAGCCTTAGTGATGTCTGAAGGTACAGTCCTCTTAACTAAAAATATTTACGATGTCAGCAAACCAAGGTATAAAAGAATAGAGTTTACACAATACCTCTGTCACGCTTGCCGCGGGCGCGGCCAATTCAACCCGCGGGTGCCCCATCAAGGTCGTTGCGGGTGCGCCGACTTCTAGCCACGAATGCAGGGTGTGGACTCATGTGCGATGTTTATGACTGCATGTGCATGTAACGACAAAGAGATATTTATAAAAGTATCATCAGGAAAAGCTCCATGATCTGAATGTTTGTTCCCCGGATTGTCTTCCTAATTGACAAGCCTGCTTAAACAATTTGCCACCAGGTTCTTTGCTCCTTTCTTGTCCCGTATTTCAAAGTCAAAGTCGCTTACAAGTAGGACTCACCGGATCAATCTTGGCTTAGTCTCCTTCTTCGTCATTACATGGTCTATGTAGACTATTACTTTGACTCATAAATGAATATTGCCTAAATTTCTCCAAGGCAAAGACCACATCCAACATATCATTATCGGTGATGGAGTAGTTCCTTTGTGCTCCATTCAAGGCCATGGATGTGTAGTGAATTACATGTGAGGCTCTTTCCTTTTTCTGTCCTAGGACTGCTCCTACGGCATAGTGTCACGCTAAGATCGTGTGATGTGCACGCAATAAGCTTTAAATTTATACTCGTTATATTTATCCTAACTCCTAGCGAACCCGCAGTGTATGGGACGTTTGTAGTAGGGATAGTATTCCGAGGTCGAACACAAAGACTAAGGTGAAATCGAGTCAAACAATGATCAAAGATAGTGTGAATCTAGACTAGATAAGATGAGGAACACAGAAAATGGAAAACACAATGTTTTTGTTGGTTTTTGTGATGATCAAACAAAGATCACAAGTCAAACAAGGAAATAAAACAACTAACAACTCAAGCTAGCAAACAAACAAGTAACACAAAGCACAAAGTATATGATCAAGAGAGAAAAGTAGATTCTAGAGGTCAAGATTTCCGGTTATGGCATAGGATTCAAGGTTCTAAGGATTCTAAGGACTAGCTGCGGTGCTGGGGAAAGAATGTTTCACTAGTGGAAGCGATTACCGGGTAAGTCTCTCACTTCACTAATCCCGCATCAAACTCCTATTACCGGGTAGGTCTCAAGGCGTTAGAGTAAGGAATTCCGCACAAACTAGATGCTACTTAAGGGTAACCCTCTCCTTACCGGGTAAGTCTCGGAATAGGGAAATCTCAAGCAATAATCCTAGCACACTCGATCCAATAGCGGCTTATGAGGCTCACTACTACCTAGCATTCATCATCTTAGGTGTCTAAGGTCGGAAATCATCGGGTAGATCTCTTCCCTCACTTAGATTGGTAGCATTAGGTGATACTAAGCTAAATTAGGCTTAATAAACACTAGGATTTAAACAACCAAACACCCTAGCATGCAGATTTATCATTTAAAGAGCAACAGAAGAATAAATCGGGCTGTTCTATAGATAAATCGGCCGATTTATCTGATGAACAGGTCGATTTTTCCTTCTGTTGTGAGTTTCGTGCATATAAATCATCCTAAACTGACATATAAGCCCATCCTATCATCACCCTAGCCATAACCATCAATCCATCACTCTAAAATCACAAGAAACTAGCCAAAAATATGCATATCAAGATCCGAAATCATCAAACAAGCATACATGGTGTTCATAGATGAGTAGTGAAAGATGAGTAAGCAAAATCAATAAATCTCAGCCAAATCCAAGTTGTAGCAAGACTTACAAACTCTAAAATGAAGATTCAAAACGTTCTTAACAATCCTTGCAATTAGTTCTTCAATCCAAGATTGCAAAATCACTCAAAATCCCTCTAAACTCTTAGAATGGTGTTCTTCTTCTTCTTTCAATCCTTGAGAGCTTTTCTTCTTCTCCAATCTTCCTACCAAAATTGATGAGCTGTGAATGAGAGTGTGGGAGAGGAGAGATGCTCAGCAACCACCTGAAGGACCACTTATATTCTCCACCAAGAGCAAGGACGGACAAGAGATCGTGGGACACGTGGCTTAAGCTGTCAAAGCCTCAAAAATTGACCCAGCAGGAGAAAATCGGACGATTTTATCTGCTTGTTGGTCCGATTTTCTTCAGCAGAAAGGTGTTATGCTCGTTTAGCCATGAGTTGATCCATTGCTTGCACCAATAGTGGTCTTTGTGTCCTTTGTTGCTCCAATTATGCTCCTCCTTAGCCTTGGATGTGTACCATCATGAGGCTTGGTCCTCAAATGTATCGGTTAATGTCCAAAAGACCCCCAAAATACCTACAAAGCAACGCACAAGTCCGTGTAGACGTCTATCTCGACAAAATACGTGAATTGAGTGCAAAAGTCGCGAATTTGTGCTAAACCATGCATGAATGAGTGATGAATCTATCTAAATGATTACCTAATCCTAAGTCATAAATCTTGTTAATAAAAATACCCTATACTTAAGGTTTGCTCGTCCCCGAGCAAATTCCCAACTATAGACTAAGAGATGACATGATTTATGTATGCAGAAAAATGGCAAAATCTTTTGGAGTTGTGCTTCTACTATTGGATCACCTTCATAGTCATGTTTCATGGCAATGGACAAGCAATTATGCATCAAATAAATGAAAGCATGGAAAGACAATTACACTTAACTTGATAGCATGCAATGAAATGTAAAGATGAAGAAGTCAAGATGATCATGAGTATATCCAATCTAAATCACTTAGTCTTACACACATGCAAGTAGGTCAAAAGGACTTGTAAAATAGAAAGCCAAGAAACGTTGTGATTAGGTGGGAATTTTCTAGGCTATGTGATGCTAATCCGGGAAAGGAACTAAACAACCACAACTTCAAATTTTCTTATCAACTTCCCTCAAGTGTATATTTTTCTTCATTTTCTTTTCTTTCTTTTATTTTTGAGACAATGGCATTGGTGTGCAAAAGCCGAAACCTTGGTGATTAGCCATTCTCGGGCTTTTTCTATTTTTCGAGATGCATCCACACCGGGCACACATACCAAAGCTCGTTAGGACTATTAGTTTATTTGACTTTGGCAAGGCACCAACACCCGATTATGTGAAGTGTACCGAGTTACTTGTCATTTAAGCCAATGTCCCCAAACCTATATTTTTGGCTACACTTTTGCAACAATTTCAGCACTTCATTCATGACATTCCTTTCATCAACAACTTCACCCCACACTTGCTTTTCACACACATCAACACACTAGCATGCTCCTAGTCCCGGATGGGTCAAAAGAGGTCAAATTTATCTCAATTGAGGTGCTCAAGCAACATGATCAAGATGAGAAGTAGAGGAAAATGAATTGCGTTAATCACTCCTAATTGATGTGCAAGAACTAGCATGCAATTTCGACTTTCAATACTCAATTCAATCAAGGCAAACATTCATGATCACAAATCATTCATGGTTTCAAGAGAAGTACTTCAAGTCCACATATACATTCATCAATTTAACACATAAGGCCATCCATAGCCAATCCACAAGACAAGGTTCAATCATTAGGGTCATATCCAAGCCTTAGAAGCACTAAAATTTTTAAAATTTTCTGAATTTTTTGGATTTTTCGAAATATGTATGTACAATGCAAGACATAATGAAACATGTGACAAAATTAAACTATCCTAGATGCTAATCATGCAAGTGATCATGAAAACCCCACCCCATACTTAGAAACACATTGTCCCTAATGTGTAAACTAAATAAAGAAGTGAAAGAGAGTTCTCACAATGTAAGAGTGGTGGTGCTTTGATATTTCGGTTCACATTGGATGATGATGGTGAATGATTGATCAAGGATGGTAGAGAGCTCTTGATGTTCATTATGGCGTCGGAACCCGCGCTTGGCACCGCAAGCCGTCTAAGTTCCACGTCCGCTCCACCCATGCTTGATTGGAGATCATCACTTTTCTTTACAGAGGAAAAATCGGCCAAGCAACCCAGGAAAATCGGCCGATTTTGTGCATGAACAGTCCGATTTCCTGGGTGCTTTCTTCCTTGTCCATGTGCTCGGATCTTGCTTCTTCAACCATTCCATGAGGCCTTCACATGACCTCCAACATCTCATAACTCATGACAATCAACAAGATCTAGCACCCAAAAACACAAAGGAAAAACAAAGCACACCAAGAGTAAGATCAAGCAAAAGCAAGAAAAAGAAAGGGAAAAATATGTACCAACGGGTTGCCTCCCATTAAGCGCTTCTTTAAGGTCATTAGCTTGACCAAATTCAGGAGCGTTTCAATCAAGGTGAAGCGGGGCAATCACTTCCACCGGGGCTTCCGGGATGTACTTCTTCAATCGATGCCCATTCACTTTGAAGTCACCACAATGATCTCCTCCTATCTCTACCGCTCCATGAGGAAAGATCTTCTTCACCACATATGGCCCGGTCCATCTTGATTTGAGCTTTCCGGGGAAGAGCCGCAACCTCGAGTTGAAGAGAAGGACAAGGTCGCCTTCACTCAACTCCTTTGGGATGATCCTCTTATCATGCCATCGCTTGGTTCTCTCCTTGTAGATCCGAGCATTCTCATATGCATCCAACCGGATCTCCTCAAGGGCGTTCATGTCTAGCAACCGCTTTTCTCCGGCCTCCTTGAGATCAAAATTTAGCCACCTTATAGCCCAATATGCTCGATGCTCCATCTCTACCGGAAGGTGGCAAGACTTCCCATAGACCAACTTGTAAGGAGTGGTGCCAATTGGTGTTTTGAAGGCGGTCCTATATGCCCACAAGGCATCATCGAGTTTCATAGCCCAATCTTTTCTCGTCCTTGATACCGTCTTCTCAAGAATGGCCTTGATCTCCCGGTTGGAGATCTCCACTTGACCACTAGTTTGGGGATGGTAAGGTGTTGCCACCTTATGAGTCACCCCATACTTGGCCAAAAGTGCTCCAAAGTTCCTATTAGTGAAGTGCTTTCCTCCATCACTTATGATCACCCTTGGTGTTCCAAACCTAGGGAAGATCACTCGGTTGAAGAACCGCACCACAACCTTGGCATCATTTGTAGGAGAGGCGATTGCCTCCACCCATCTTGAAA
The DNA here is from genome assembly GCA_033239125.1 of Fagopyrum homotropicum. Taxonomy (NCBI): domain Eukaryota; kingdom Viridiplantae; phylum Streptophyta; class Magnoliopsida; order Caryophyllales; family Polygonaceae; genus Fagopyrum; species Fagopyrum homotropicum. Next base: position 68,599,493 of record BSWB01000003.1, read on the forward strand.
CATAGTCAACCGCCAATAGGATGTAGAGGTTGCCACATGAAGAGGGGAAAGGTCCCATGATGTCCACACCCCATACATCAAATATTTCTACCTCTTGGATGTTGTTCAAGGGCATCTCATTCCTCCTTGAGATGTTGCCCGTCCTTTGGCAAGCATCACAAGCTACCACAAAGCTTTGCACATCCTTGAACAAACTTGGCCAGAAGAAACCCGATTGTAGCACCTTAGCGCATGTCTTGTGTGAGCTAGCATGCCCTCCACATGGCAAGGAATGACAATGGCGGATCACACTATCCACTTCATCTTCCGGTATGCATCTCCTAAACATCCCATCCGGCCCTCTTTTGAACAAAAGTGGCTCGCTCCAATAGTAGTGCCTCACATCTTTGAAGAACTTCTTCCTTTGGGCATATGTCAAACCGGGAGGCACTTCCTCACACACAAGATAGTTCACAATGTCGGTGTACCATGGCTCACTTCCCCTAGACACTTGGAACAAGCACTCCTCCACCATTTGCAATTGCTCATCCCGGAATGAGTCATCAGTTGGAATGTCATCTCTTCCAAGCTCTAATGGAGGCAATCTACTAAGGTGATCCGCCACGGAGTTCTCGGATCCCTTCTTGTCCCGGATTTCCAAGTCAAACTCTTGAAGAAGAAGGATCCACCGAATCAACCTAGGCTTGGCATCCTTCTTGGTAAGTAGATAACGGATCGCAGCATGAGCCGTATAAACAATGACCTTCGCTCCAACAAGGTATGACCGGAACTTCTCAAAGGCATACACTACCGCTAGCAACTCCTTCTCGGTTGTGGCATAGTTAAGTTGGGCATCATCTAGCGTCTTGCTAGCATAATAAATGGCATGAGTTCGCCCATCTTTCCTTTGCCCCAAGACAGCCCTAACGGCTACATCGCTTGCATCACACATGATCTCAAATGGTAAACTCCAATCCGGAGGTTGCATGATAGGTGCGGAGATCAAAGCGTTCTTCAACCTACAAAAAGCCTCAAGGCAATCTTTGGAGAAAACAAATTCAACATCCTTCATTAGTAGGTTAGTAAGGGGCTTAGAAATTTTAGAGAAGTCTTGAATAAACCTCCGGTAAAAACCGGCATGCCCTAAGAAACTCCTTACGCCTTTCACCGAGGTAGGTGGTGGCAACTTCTCTATCGTTTCAATCTTGGCCCTATCAACCTCAATGCCACAGTTAGACACCAAGTGTCCTAACACAATACCTTCACTTACCATGAAGTGGCATTTTTCCCAATTTAAGACAATATTGTCTCCTCACATCTTTGCAATACTAAGGACAAGTTAGCCAAGCAATCATCAAAAGAAGAACCATAAACAGAGAAATCATCCATGAACACTTCCATGATATTTTCAATGTATTCCGAAAAAATAGCCATCATACACCTTTGGAAGGTGGCGGGTGCATTACACAACCCAAATGGCATTCTTCTATATGAAAAAGTACCCCATGGACATGTAAAGGTTGTTTTCTCTTGGTCATCGGGGTGGATAGGGATTTGGAAGAACCCGCTATAACCATCTAAGTAGCAAAAATGAGAGTGTTGAGCTAATCTCTCTAGCATTTGGTCAATGAAAGGGAGAGGGAAGTGATCTTTCCTAGAGGCCATGTTAAGCTTTCTATAATCAATACACATCCTCTATCCCGTAACCGTTCTAGTGGGGATTAATTCATTGTTCTCATTGGTTACTACGGTCATCCCACCCTTCTTAGGTACTAGATGAACGGGGCTAACCCACTTACTATCCGAGATAGGGTAGATAATTCCCGCATCTAGCAACTTTATGATCTCCTTCTTAACTACCTCTTTCATTATAGGATTTAGCCTTCTTTGATGTTCAATAGAGGGTTTATGATTATCTTCCATCATTATCCTATACATGCACAAAGAAGGCTTGATGCCAACAAGATCATCAATGGTGTATCCTATTGCCTTTCTATGCAGTTTCAATTCATTCAACAACCTATTAAGCTCATCATCACTCAAAGATGCATTCACAATCACCGGATAAGTAGAATTCGAACCAAGGAAAGCATACTTTAATTGAGAAGGAAGAGGTTTAAGATCAAGTTGAGGAGGACCTTTTTCGGTTGGAGACGATCCATACAATGTAGGTTGAGGTGATTGCAAAGCCATGGAAGCCTCCTTGAAGTCCCTTGATGATTACTCACACTCAAGTGGTTGATGCTGAAAAGACTCAGGAAAATCGACCCAGGAAGAAAAATCGGTCGATTTTTCTGAAGGGGGGTCGATCTGAGTTTCTGTTTTGGCAAAACTGGCTGAAATTTCAGCATAAGTACAAAAATCGGCCGATTTTTTCCCTTCAGTCCGATTTTTCTGGCAGTTTTCCTCTTCTTGTAGCACTTCAAACCCAACACTTGGTAGCTCGTCCAATGCATTCAAGGCCTTGATTACTTCATTGCTACTCTCCTCAATTCCTTCTTCCATTAAGCTTGAGCTAAGAACTCTCTCAAGTGGATCCTTGAGCAAGATTGAGCTCACAACCTCTCTAGACTCCTCTTCTTCAACTATGTTGAATATATCCTCATCAAGGGTTGGCCCTTTCATCATTGTGGACAGCTTGAACTTGATGTTCTCTTCTCCAATGTTGAAGGAGAGAGTCCCATTCTTGCAATCTACTAGACATCCGGAAGTAGCTAGGAAAGGTCTCCCCAAGATGATAGGAACCGGATAGTCCGCCGGGATATCCAAAACAACGAAGTCTATGGGCACATAGAACTTCCCTAATTGCACCGGGATGTCTTCCAAGATCCCAACCGGATGAGTGATTGAGCGGTCCGCCATGTAAAGGGTCATCTTGACCGGCTTTGGCTCTCCTAGCCCAACCTTGTTGCAAAGTGCAAGCGGGATGATGCTTACACTTGCCCCAAGATCACATAGGGCATCATACTTCACTTCTCCTACTCCGATTGGCACACAAAAGGATCCCGGATCCCTTAGCTTGGGAGGCATCTCCTCCTTCATCGTTTGAATCAACTCCGAGGATCTCTTAGTCATCCTTATCTCACCATACTCCTCCAACTTCCTTTTGTTGGAGAGTATTTCCTTCAAGAACTTGCCATATGCCGGCATCCCTAAAATAGCATCCATAAACGGAATGTTAATATGCAATTTAGACATTAGTTCAAGGAACTTACCAAAGTTATTGTCCAAGCGAGCTCTTGCTCGTGATTGAGGGAACGGTAGTGGTGGCTTGTATGGAGGCGGTGCCACATAGGTTGGCTCTACATCCTTGCTCTTGCCTACATCTCCTTGCAAAGTTTCTTCTTCATTCACCACTTGCTTCCCTTTAGCATTCTCCTTGGGCAAAGGATCCTTCATGCTTAACCCACTTCTTGTTGTAATAGCCAACACTTGGCCTCTTGGGTTTTCTTCGGTTCTTCCGGGAAGCTTTCCCGGATCTCTATGTGCTTCACCCGCCTTTTGGAATACTTGTGCTTCCAACACCTTTTGAGCCTTTGAGATAGAAGTCACCGTGCTCTCAAGACCGCTCAACCTTCCAAGCAATTGCTCAAACATCATTTTGGTTCTATCCTTTGGAGGTTGAGTGAATCCGGGTGGAGGTTCTTGTGAAGCTCTTGGTGGTGGAATTGTGCTTGTAGAAGCGGGAGGGTTCAAGGCTCCATCCGGGTTAGAGTAAGAAAACCCGGGATGGTTATGGTTGGGCCGGTAATTGTTGAATTGCCGGTTGTTGTTGAAGTTCCTTGGGCCTTGATAATTGTTGTAATTGCCCCTTCCCATATAGTTTACATCCTCCTCCTTAGAAGATAAGTTAGCTTGTGGAAGCACTTGAGGGGTTGCTTGACTCTTCAAAGTTGTAGCACACAACTCCCTCAAGGACTTTAGCTCGTTGTTGATGGCGTCGAGCTTGAAGTTGCTCATGGTGACCTCACTAACCTCATATGCTCCCGCCTTTCTCCCTTCACTCTTCCTATGGGAGTACTTCTCAATCACAAGAGCTTGTTTCTCCACAAACTCCTAAGCATCATCTACATGCTTCTCCATGAAAGTCCCACCGGAAAGGGATTGAAGCTTGAATTGGCTATCTTCATCAAGTCCCTTGAAGTAGATCTCCAATAGCTCAATTTTCGGTATGCCATGATGTGGATAATCTAGGAGAAGGTCTTTGAATCTCTCCCAAGACTTGAACAAACTCTCTATATCCTTCATCACGAAGGCATTGATCTTCCCTCTTAATTCGGTAGTCTTGGAAGGTGGGAAGAACTTAGTCAAAAACTCGGTTGTCATCTCCTCCCAAGTACCAACTCGCCCTTGTGGAATAGATTGATACCAAGCCAAGGCTTTGTCCTTAAGAGAGAATGAGAAAGCCCTTAGCTTATGGTTATTGCTCTCCAATCTTGGCGGTCTAAGAGTCTCCATCAAAATCTCGTAATTCATCAAATGTTGGTGAGGAGACTCTCCTTCCATCCCTCCAAATTGATTATGCCGGATCATTTGTAGAACTTGAGGGCGGAGCTCATAGTTGTGGGCTGCGGGATCTCCTAAGTTCACACCCGGACGGTGTGCTCTTTGTGCCGGATCCATACGTCTCCCTAGGGTTTGTGGCTCTTCAATGGCAATGGGTACAACCCTAACATTAGCCGCCGGCTGTGGTTGTTCCATCGGTGGTAGAGGAGGTGGAGGTTGTCGGCGATTAAGCTCTCCTTGAACAAGGGCTTGCCTAATCTCCTCAATCTCCCTCCTAGTTTCCTCTTGCCTCTCATTGGCAAGTCTCCTTTCTTCCTCCAAGAGCTCATCTCTTAGCCTTATTTGCTCTAAGGCTTCATCCAACTCAGCTTGGAGGTTTCTTCCGGCCATCTCTTTCTCTTTTCGGATGTTCTTGGATCTAGATCAAAGGGTTTTCTCCGGTTCGGGATCAAATGGAGCTAAATCCTTGCCACGAGATCTTTGCATACACCTAAAGAGAGAGATGATGTCTTGAAAAGGAAAGACACACACCAAAGAGAGATCAAAAGCAACAAGAAAGATCTACACTATAAACAATCACAAAATGACTCAATCTAGACCTAGTCCCCGGCAACGGCGCCAAAAACTTGTCTCGCTAAGATCGTGTGATGTGCACGCAATAAGCTTTAAATTTATACTCGTTATATTTATCCTAACTCCTAGCGAACCCGCAGTGTATGGGACGTTTGTAGTAGGGATAGTATTCCGAGGTCGAACACAAAGACTAAGGTGAAATCGAGTCAAACAATGATCAAAGATAGTGTGAATCTAGACTAGATAAGATGAGGAACAAAGAAAATGGAAAACACAATGTTTTTGTTGGTTTTTGTGGTGATCAAACAAAAATCACAAGTCAAACAAGGTAATAAAACAACTAACAACTCAAGCTAGCAAACAAACAAGTAACACAAAGCACAAAGTATATGATCAAGAGAGAAAAGTAGATTCTAGAGGTCAAGATTTCCGGTTATGGCATAGGATTCAAGGTTCTAAGGATTCTAAGGACTAGCTGCGGTGCTGGGGAAAGAATGTTTCACTAGTGGAAGCGATTACCGGGTAAGTCTCTCACTTCACTAATCCCGCATCAAACTCCTATTACCGGGTAGGTCTCAAGGGGTTAGAGTAAGGAATTCCGCACAAACTAGATGCTACTTAAGGGTAACCCTCTTCTTACCGGGTAAGTCTCGGAATAGGGAAATCTCAAGCAATAATCCTAGCACACTCGATCCAATAGCGGCTTATGAGGCTCACTACTACCTAGCATTCATCATCTTAGGTGTCTAAGGTCGGAAATCATCGGGTAAATCTCTTCCCTCACTTAGATTGGTAGCATTAGGTGATACTAAGCTAAATTAGGCTTAATAAACACTAGGATTTAAACAACCAAACACCCTAGCATGCAGATTTATCATTTAAAGAGCAACAGAAGAATAAATCGGGTTGTTCTACAGATAAATCGGCCGATTTATCTGATGAACAGGTCGATTTTTCCTTCTGTTGTGAGTTTCGTGCATATAAATCATCCTAAACTGACATATAAGCCCATCCTATCATCACCCTAGCCATAAACATCAATCCATCACTCTAAAATCACAAGAAACTAGCCAAAAATATGCATATCAAGATCCAAAATCATCAAACAAGCATACATGGTGTTCATAGATGAGTAGTGAAAGATGAGTAAGCAAAATCAATAAATCTCAGCCAAATCCAAGTTGTAGCAAGACTTACAAACTCTAAAATGAAGATTCAAAACGTTCTTAACAATCCTTGCAATTAGTTCTTCAATCCAAGATTGCAAAATCACTCAAAATCCCTCTAAACTCTTAGAATGGTGTTCTTCTTCTTCTTTCAATCCTTGAGAGCTTTTCTTCTTCTCCAATCTTCCTACCAAAATTGATGAGCTGTGAATGAGAGTGTGGGAGAGGAGAGATGCTCAGCAACCACCTGAAGGACCACTTATATTCTCCACCAAGAGCAAGGACGGACAAGAGATCGTGGGACACGTGGCTTAAGCTGTCAAAGCCTCAAAAATCGACCCAGCAGGAGAAAATCGGACGAATTATCTGCTTGTTGGTCCGATTTTCTTCAGCAGAAAGGTGTTATGCTCGTTTAGCCATGAGTTGATCCATTGCTTGCACCAATAGTGGTCTTTGTGTCCTTTGTTGCTCCAATTATGCTCCTCCTTAGCCTTGGATGTGTACCATCATGAGGCTTGGTCCTCAAATGTATTGGTTAATGTCCAAAAGACCCCCGAAATACCTACAAAGCAACGCACAAGTCCGTATAGACGTCTATCTCGACAAAATACGTGAATTGAGTGCAAACGTCGCGAATTTGTGCTAAACCATGCATGAATGAGTGATGAATCTATCTAAATGATTACCTAATCCTAAGTCATAAATCTTGTTATCACATAGTAGCTCACATCACTCATTATCTCGAACAGTCAAGAGTAGTTGGGTGCATGAATGATGGGAGTACTTGTCAAGAATTTCTTTAGTTGGTCGAAGACTCTCTTGCATCCTCAATCCATTATGAACGTGACATCCTTCATTAGCAACTCAAACAATGGTGTATAAATCTTGGAGAAGTCTTTGATGAATTTGCGGTAAAAACCTTTTTGACCTAAGAAGGAATAAATTTCACGCACATTAGTAGGATAAGGAAATGTTTGAATTACATCAATCATTGCCTTATCAAACTTAATACCACTAGAAGAAATAATATGACCTAAGACAATTCCTTATTCTACCATGAAATGTCATTTTTCTTAATATAACACTACGTTAGTTTCTATGCATCTTTTTAGCATAAGTGTTAAGTGTTTTAAACATGCATCAAAACAATCCCCATGTACCGCAAAATCATCCATGAAAACTTCAATAAAATTTTCAATATATTCGGAAAAATACTTATCATGCATTAGTGGAAGGTTCAGGGAGCGTTACGTAATCCAAATGACATTCTACGGTATGCAAGCGTGCCAAAAGGACATGTGAACGTTGTCTTTTCTTGGTCCTCCGGTGTTATGGTAACTTGAAAGTAACGTGAATAGCCATCTAAGAAGCAATAGAAAAGATGTCCCGCAAGACGTTCTAGCATCTAATCAATGAAGGGTAAGGGAAATTTATTTATGACATGAATTATGACCTATATTTAGGCATCCATTTATTTAGATTTTCCCTTTATTTTGCATGCATAGACATGAATCCATGACATTAAAGCTTATATTTGCGTACTTTGCTAGAAAAGGTGTCTACACGGATTATTGTTGCATTTGTAGATAGCTTGGCGAATTATGGAGCAAAGTGTCATATTTAAGGATTAAGCCTTAATGTGGAACAAAAAGGAGCAATAAAAGGGAGCTAGGAACGCGTTGAAGTGAACTCTGATACCGCAGAGTGAACTTTGATACTACGGAGTGGGCTCTGATACAAGCCAAAGCGGGCTCCGATACTAGCGGGCTCAATTTCTTTTTTGGCCTAAAAATTTAGGGTTTATCTTTTAGCTACATTTTATCTTAAATTTAGGGTATATCTTTAAGCTACAATGTATCTTTAAAATTATTTATCTTTAAACAAGACTGATGCTTCTCAAACCCTATATTTATCCCTATAAATATCCTATATCCTTCAAGATTAAAACGGACCCCCAACGACGAGGACATTGACAACTGGATAGGAATTGAGACCTCCTACCACACTTACATCTCATACAATCTGAAGTATTGAAGAAACCCTAGGAAGGAGAAGGAGAAACACATTCAAGGATCCGGATTGAAGATTGAAGAAGTTCTTTGAGGTTTTTCTAATTTTTGAGTCTTTTTTCATTGTGAACACAAGTTTGGAGTTTGTCTTTGCTTTTTAGTTAGTTTTCTAAGATTGTGAACCTTTGTTAAGGATTTGTTTCGTTTAATTCAAGATTCATAGTTTTCTTTACTTTCTTGATTCAGTCTCTATGTTGATTCTAACAATGTGTGTTATTGGCCAAAACTCTTGCGATTCTATGGTGATTGGTTGAAGATTGTGGTTAAGATGATAATAGAATGAACCTCACCTCGAGATTGGACCATGAGAGTTGTGTTTTACCTTTGTAGAGAAGGAAAACCGGGTTGTTTTTGAGGAGATCGACCGATTTTCCATGAAGAACACACCGATTTTCCTTATGTCGTACCTATCATGCTTTATCCTTAAACCAAATTTAAAGATTGCTTAAACCCTAGCCTTGTTGAACCTTTCTAAACTATATCCGAGCGTGGGAAGAGACTTACCCAGTGATTCCCTTGCTTGGTTACCAACGATGATGAGTTTTAGGTAATAGAGGACTCAAAACCCTCTATTAAGGTTTGAGTGTGTCAATCTCTTACCTCTGTGAGTTAACCTGTTTCCCTTAGTTGAGTGGTTGGCTTGAGAGTATAGATCCTTCCCTTAGATCTCTATCTTATAGAGACTCAACATCCTTTATTTAGAGCCTTTGGGTTGGGATTAAGTGGATAGTAAAACCTCCCCGTAAGCTATCCCGTTTTAGAAACATATTTCCTTTGCAATCCCAACTCTGTCTATAGATCTTTAGAAGTCTTGAATCGAAACCCACAATTGGATATTTTGATCTCTAGAATCTGCGTTTCCCAATTCTTACATACATATTCGTTATTTGTCTTTTAATTGCAATTTGTCTTAACTAGATTGCTTTTATCGATTTGATTTCACCAAGTTCCTGAGATCGACCCTGAATACTTGCTTATATTGTGATTGATCCGTACACAGCGAGTTCGCTATTTCTTTTATTCTTGGTATAAATTTAAAGCTTATTTGCACACACACTTTTGAGCAAACAAGTTTTAGGCGGCAACGTAGCTGGGGAGTTGTTCTAGGCCAAGTCGGTAATTCGGTTGTCCAGTTAGATTTTTCTTTTATTTATTATTTTTTTGCTATGAGTTTTTTACTTTTCGGGGTTTCCAATGGCTGCAAGGAGCTATGAACCTGCATTTGATCTAGCTTAGAGAGCAAGCCAAAATGCTACGGCGAAACATTATGAATATTTGGAGAACCTTCTATTGGTTTAGTGACGAAAGAGAAACAGAGGAAGCCATTAAGGATGAGCTCGCATATTGGGATGAGCTTAATCCTCCTCATACGTTTTATGTCCAAGCAATCGTCTCTTATGTGCCTCAAGTGCAACCTCCACAACAACCTCCCAAGGATCAGATACAGATGATGTTGGAAAAAGTGTTAAAAGAGATGAACAAGCTGAAAGACGGCATCAATGCTATTTCTAAGGCTCAAAAAGCCTTCAAGATTTAGGTGTTCAGCAAGGAAGAATTCCAAGTCTTGAGCGTTCCTCCTATCGAACCCGAAGTTCCTCTATGAGTTATTGAAGAAGAAGAAGAGGAAGATGAGAAACACCTCGACACAATTGTTGATACTGCGGTCGATATTGAAGAAGAATCAATTGAGTTGGAAAAAGAGGAAGATATAGAGAACCTTGGCCAAATCATTGCAACTGTGGCCAAGATTGAAGAAAACTTAGCCAATTTGGGAGAGATTTCATGTGTGGATTGTTATCCTAGCATAAATCTCATCCCAAATTTTGAAGGACTTTACAAGGTACTTTCTCTTGCTCCCTTTGAAGTTCCAATTGAAATTCCTAATTTCTCCAGGGATGCACCGAAGAGTTGGAGGTCTCTTCTGAAGGAACCTTCTAAATTCAAAATGAAACCCCTCTCAAATTTGCCGAAAAAAGATGCTCCTTGGACTATAAGGAGTGAAGTTAGCAACCACTTCACTGCTAAAGCAATGGAGTGTCTTTTGTTCAAGTATGGGTCACTCATATGACAAAGACCCTACACTATCACCGAGTTGGAAACGGGAGAGTGAAGAGGATTCTCGAGAAGCTGATTTCTCGATCCAGGAAAGGATGGGACGCGAAGCTAGATGATGTCCCATGGAAGTGCAGGAAAGCTAGTAAGACTCCTGAGAGAATCAAACCATACAAGCTTGCTCATGGGAGGTCCTACAATTTGCCGGTAAAATTAGGAACCGGAACCTTTTTGGAAGAATTTTTGATCAACCTTGTCGTAAAGAAGATCGGGGATGAGCGATATTGTGGATTCAATGAGCGATTAGAGGTGTTCGAGGTACATTGAAGAATCCCCATGAACATAGGTCCAACTAGCGACCTTAAACCAAGCGCTTCTTGGGAGGCAACCCAAGGTATTTTTTATGTTTTTCCCTTTTTCTTACATATATTAGATTAGTTTTTTGTTTTTCATTGATATGGTCCGGGTTTTCTTGTGTCTTTGATTGCATAAACTAGGTTATTCTCTCAAAGAAGAATCAATGATGAGACGAGATGGACATAGGATCAAGATGTGGATAAGAAAAGAAGTGAAGAATGGAAAATAGGAGAAAAATCGACCTCCTACAGGGAAATCGATCGATTTATATGAATTAATTTTTTCAATTCACCCGAATTTTCCTATATTGAGAGCAAAATCGACCTAAAATCGACCCCTTGAAAAGAATCGGTCGATTTTTATTGTTAATGGACGAAAATGAAGAAAAATCGGGCCGACAAAAAAATCGACCTCGAAAAAATCGGTCGATTTTTTCAAAAAAGAAGAAAAAAAAATAACCGTCCGGGTTTTTTTTTTTGTAATTTCTGGAAATAAACGGCGATTTTCTTTGGAGATGGCTGATGCACGTTACCCTTCCTCGTTCAACAACATATTCCGACGCGGATCAGAGTATTCGGGGTTCCCTATCTGAGCTTCAATAGATTTCCGCCATCAACGCCCGAAGAATAATATGCTTGATTCACCATCTTACATTGTGAGTATCTTTTTCCACACTCCTTTTCTTTTCTTCACATTGGGGACAATGTGAGTTTTAAGTATGAGGTGTGATACGCCCCAGCCAAAGGATCTAACGATGAAAGAAAAATGAGAAACTAAAGAAAACATACACATGTGTTTTGGATTTGTGATAATTAAAAATAAAGTACAAGATATGTATTGCTAGAGCTTTAAGCATCTCACACCCACTCTACAATACTCGCATCAACTCTCACAAGCCTCTCACCTATGAGAACTAATGCCTTCGCCCTTGCATCTCACAAAGGCAACCCACCCGACATCTCACCAAAGAGGAGGTTTCGACATCTCACCTAAAACCAAGTAACCAAATTGTTTTCCAAATATTATCAACTCTCACTTATTTTTTCTATGAATCAATCAAGCCTTTAAATAGGGAAAATAAGGCTAGATGAAAGATCAAAAACAAGGTCAAAAGTCATAATAAAAATATAGGCCTTGAAGATTGTAACACCCCGAATCCTAGAGGACTCGAAATGCTACGAGCTGGGACCTCACAATGGGTCCCGGCCCTTAGCCTGGCAACAACTTCATCGGACCTTACAACACGGCACAAATAAAAAGGCAAAACAAAGAGTTTTATAACATGAGCGAAATAAAAAGAATCCAAATTCTGAAAACAATACAGCCAAGTCTCAAAAACGGAAATACCAACATCAGTCTCAATAGTCAGAAAATAAAATATCACAGTCCCGTCCTATAATGCACGGAACCCCGGCAGCCCACTACCGCCGGATCACTCGATCGCCTCCCTAACCTGCAAGGCATCTACAAGCGGTATAAAACCGTTAGCTAACATTCTATGCATAAGTATAACGGTAAAAGCACAAACACACAACATACGCAATCAGCATGCAACACTCATTCCTTTTTATTATCTTTAATTAAGTGATACGTCATTACTAATGATACTTATTTTGTGACACGAGGGATTCCCAAACCTCGCCCCTGTCCCCGTTTACCAACGCGGAATGGTACTAATGCATGTGACCGTCTACCGGACTGGGCTGGTCGCAAGGAACCTCCTAGACTCTCGCAAGAGCTAGGTAGATGATGTCACGACCCGTTATCATACACTTGGGTCAATTATAATATACTACAGTCGGCCTATTGTGTTTTTGTTATTTATCTTAGCTATCACACACCACTCATACGCATCACACACATGCAAGAAGCTAGCTAAGTAAGTCAGTGGACTTACTAGAATTAAAACTCGTCTCTCTTAACAACACTAACAGTAGCTGCAGGAACTCAGTTGCCTGTCAAAGGAGGCACGTGGATCAACATTTTTCCTTGGATACTTAGAAGTCTAAAACACCTAAGATGTACGATTCTACGTGCAGAAGTTATTACAGTGTCTATTTAAGGTAAAATGACTATTTTACCCTTGGTTCCGAGACTTCCAAAAACCAGTAAAAAGTACTTAAATTCTTACTTGAGGCTAACTAATCAAGTTCTACTCCCTAGGATGATTTTAAGTGACAACTGTAAAAACTACCCATTTTCTATTTCCCGAAAGGTCACTAAAGTCCAACTACAGCTTTAAATATAAAATTAAAATAAACTTATAAAAATTCTAAAATAAATTTATAGCTTATCTATGATCTCTAATCTACTCATAGGAGAAACAATTTCTTAAAACTGTTCAATCGTTATTCCTACAAAAATCTTTAAAGTTGCCTACAACATTACAAATGTTCCCATACTTAGTCAAATTTTTCTGCTGGAAAAACAACTCAACTACTCCACTTCGAGACCCTATAACTTTCAATCCGACCGTTCATTTGTTCCCAAATTTTAACACAGTAAACTATGTATATCTATCTATGATCTATTAAAAATTCAACGGTGGATCTTCAACCAATCGTTTTAACATTGGTTCACAACAGTGGCCATTCTTACTTTCAAAACTGAAGTTTTAAAGGGAGTTTCTCACTTCAATTTATATGATAATTTGATCTACCTCACTAGGTCATCTAATGGCCATAAATTGGACACTCTAGGAAGCTACAACAACTCGCTTACTACTCCTCACTTCTCTAGTTCGATCTATCCTCATCACCACACTAAAACATTTTAAAACCTAAGTACACACATGTCTATTTCATCTATAGTTTAAAGATTGAACGGCAGCCAAGATAAAGGGAGAATGATTGATCATTTACCCAAGGATTTGATGACTGCAGAAGGTAAGTTGTTGCACTAGTGTGGGAGGGTCCGATTCCAAGGTGGTCGTCTCTTCTTCTCACCGCAGGCCACGAACGAACAGCCCTCCAACTGGTTATCTTCTGGGAAGGAGTGTGTACTGAGAGTTAGATTTAGAGAGGAACTTAAGTGTAGAAGGGCTGACTGAAACTACTTACACTACTCCGGCTGCTGGCGAGCTTTCTACAACGAGCAGCCCCGGAATTAGATAGACGATCAGCTGTTGTAGTTCTCTCCTCTGCTGGCTCTTTTCCTTGCAGTTTCCTGTGGTTAGAATGTTGCTGAATCTGTGCAGAATCCAGGCAAGTGCAGCGTGAAAGATTAGGAAGAGACGATGCCAAGAATTGTTATGCACGTGACTGAAGTTAGGAGAAAATAAAACGCTGCTGTAGGAGTTAGGGAGTATAACTGCTGCATTAAAACTGGCTGTTACAAAAGACTCTTCAGCAGCCGTTAACTGAAGGAGAGAAGGAAGGAGAAGGGCTGGCTGTTCACACGTAAATCACAGGCTGGAGAGGGCTGCACGCTGGGCTGGAGGGAGCTGAGCGTGTTGGGCTGGAGGGGCTGTTAATGGGCTCGTAACCAGCTTCTCCCGGACTACTGCAGGTTGGGCTCGAAGTCACCCCTGCTGGGCTGTTGTGGGTAAGCAAACTGGGCTGTTTAAGGTAAAAAACGTGGGCTGAAGCATGCAAGAAAGGTGGCTGAATTACTTGTCAAAAATCTGTCAAAACTCGCCACAGCTTGTCATGATCTCGTCTCAGCTTAGTCATGATCTCGTCTCAGCTTAGTCATGGCCTCGTCACAGCTTGTCATGAGCTCGTCACAACTTGTCCTCAATAAGAATGAATTATAATAACTAGGGTTTGATATAAATCTATCATTTTATTTGAATTAAATTCTACATAAAATAATAGATAGTTATAAGGGTTAGAGTTTGATATAATTTTATCATTTTATGTGAATTAACTTCTACATAAAATAATAGATAATTCTAAGGATTAGAGTTTGATATAATTTTATCATTTTATGTGAATTAAATTCTACATAAAATAATGAAATTTGTGAAGGGAGAGATACTAGATAGAATGGGAAACCGTCAACGGCGGAATTAGACGGAATAAAAATTCCGGATATTACATCAGTACCCCCTTAAAATAAGTTTCGTCCCGAAACTTAGGACAATGTATTTAATTAAACGACTTCCATAAATAAACTGGTATATCCTAGTCTCACTAAAATTTAGTTTTATTTTCTAAACTTCTCTAACCTTATCAAAGCGTAACGAAAAAAATGGTCGTTACATCAGATCCCCCTCAAAAATAAGTTTCGTCCCGAAACTTAGGGTAGTTCCCAAGATCATGAAACGTAAGTGAGCCCTATGACTAACAAGTTACCACATCAAAACACATATGGTTCACACACAAGCACATCAAACATATCACACATACAATCACTAAAAGTAACCAAACAAGGATGTAGAACTACGTGACGGTCCTATAGACGTCTCTAGATCCGCATAAAACTCGGGATAGTTCCGCCGGATACTATCCTCCGTCTCCCAAGTGGCCTCATCAATCCCTCGTCTCGACCACTGTACTCTCAACATGGGTATTACTTTCGATCGAAGGCGTCTCATACCTCTCTCCAAAACTGCTATCGGGTGCTCGGGAAATGTATGATCCGGCTCGACCACTAGGTCGTCATGGCTCACTATGTGTCTCGGGTCATGCACATACTCTCTCAACTGAGATACATGGAAGACTAGATGGACTCCCTCCAATCGGGGTGGCAATGCTAATCTATAAGCCACCTCTCCTATCCGCTCTAGGATCTCAAAGGGCCCGACATATCGGGGACTCAACTTCCCTTTAATGCCGAAGCGTCGAACACCCCTCGTCGGTGACACCTTCAACCATACCTGGGCGCCAACCCTGAACTCCAGAGGCCTGCGCCTCTTATCAGCATAAGATCTCTGACGGCTCTGTGCGGTCAACATCCGCTCTCGGATCAATGCTACCCGAGCCATCTCATCCTGCACCTGTTCGGGTGCTACCCCACTCATCCTCCCAGGCTCATCCCAGCATAGAGGTGTATGACACCTCCGCCCATATAGTGCCTCGTAAGGAGCCATCCCAATAGTCGCGTGCCAACTATTGTTATAAGAAAACTCCACTAAAGGGAGGTGGTCGGGCCATACCTGCCCCAATCAAGCACACACGTCCTCAACATGTCCTCAAGGGTCTGAATAGTCCTCTCAGACTGCCCGTCCGTCTGAGGATGGTATGCCGTGGTGAACTGTAAGCTCGTCCCTAAGGCGGCGTGTACCTGCTGCCAGAACCTCGAGGTAAAACGCCCATCCCTATCTGAAATGATCGTCCTCGGCACTCCGTGGAACCTCACAATCTGTCGGGTAAACTCCTCGGCTAAACGAGACACCGGCCACGTTTCCTTAATAGGAATGAATCGTGCCGTCTTTGTCAACCGCTCCACTACAACCCATATCGCATCAAAGCCTCTACTCAACCTCAGGCCAGTAACGAAGTCCATGGAAATGTCCTCCCACTTCCACTGGGGAACTGGAAGTGGTTGGAGCTCTCCTCCGGGCCTGTGGTGCTCAATCTTGACCTGCTGACAGGTCGCACACTGGGCTACATATCTAGCCACGTCGGGCTTGAGCCCGCCCCACCAATAAGATCGTCGTATATCCTGATACATCTTACTCGCGCCGGGGTGGACGGAGTAAGGTGTAGAATGGCCCTCCTGCAGTATACGCTGCCTCAACTCTCTATCAGAGGGTACACATATGCGCTCCTGGCGCCTCAAAATCCCATCTGCACCCACCACAAACTGTGGTGCCTCCCCTCTGGACATTCTCTCTCTGATCCTCGTCAGTGCTGGACAACCCTCCTGTTTCTGCCGGATCTCTTCCGTCAGATCCGGTGAAACCTCTAATGCCGACAAATGCCCGTCAGTATCGGAAAACCGGATGTCTACCTCCAACCAAATCAAATCTCTCTGCAACTGGGTCTTAATAGTCAATCTAGCAATCGCTGCCTCGCGAGGTGTCCTCCTACTAAGGGCATCGGCGACCACATTCGCCTTCCCCGGATGATAAAGGATCTCTAAGTCAAAGTCCTTAATCAGCTCTAGCCATCTCCTCTGGCGGTTATTCAACTCCCGCTGAGTGAATATGTACTTCAGACTCTTGTGGTCTGTAAAGATCTGACAGGTGGCCCCGTAGAGGTAATGACGCCACATCTTCAAGGCGTGAATAACTGCAGCTAGCTCAAGGTCATGAGTAGGGTAATTCTCCTCATACGTCTTCAGCTGTCGAGACGCATACGCAATGACCCTACCCCTATGCATCAGGACGCATCCCAAGCCCATCTTGGATGCATCGCTGTAAACGACGAAGTCCTCAACGCCCTCTGGCTGTGCTAGTACCGGAGCAGAAGTCAATCTCTCCTTCAGCTCCTCAAAGCTCCGCTGACAGGGCTCGGTCCATGCAAATCTGATGGACTTCCTTAACAAGGAAGTAAGTGGTCTGGCAATCACAGAAAAACCCTTCACAAACCTATGGTAGTAACCGGCCAGACCTAGAAAACTGCGTACCTCCTTGACCGTCTTAGGGGGCGGCCATGATGCAACTGACTCTATCTTCGCCGGGTCCACCTTGACTCCTTCGGCAGAGACATTGTGGCCAAGGAAGGCAACCTCAGGCATCCAGAACTCACACTTAGAGAGCTTAACATAAAGCTCTCTATCCTGTAAAACCCGTAACACCGTCCTCAGGTGTCCGGCGTGCTCCTCTCTACTCCGGGAGTACACTAAGATGTCGTCGATGAAAACTACCACAAACTGATCTAAGAAGTCAATGAAGATGCCATTCATCAACTCCATGAAGACAGCAGGAGCATTGGTGAGCCCGAAAGGCATCACCACGAACTCATAATGACCGTATCTGGTCCGAAATGCTGTCTTTGGTATGTCCTCTTCCCGCACTCTCAGCTGGTGGTATCCTGACCTCAAGTCAATACGTGAAAACACCATAGCTCCCTGTAACTGATCCAGCAAATCATCAATACGCGGCAGCGGGTACTTATTCTTGACGGTGACTTTGTTCAACTCTCGATAGTCGATACAAAGCCTCATAGATCCGTCCTTCTTCCTGACGAAGAGGACTGGTGCACCCTAGGGAGACACACTGGGTCGGATGAAACCCTTCTCTGCCAACTCCTCGAGTTGCTTCTTAAGCTCAAGCATCTCGACTGGTGCCATGCGGTATGGAGCCTTGGAGATCGGCCTCGTGCCGGGCTCCAACTCAATCCCAAAATCTACGCTCCTCTGTGGTGGTAAGCCAGGCGGCTCGCCAAAGACATCCTCGAACTCGCAAGCTACCGGGGTCTCTACTAATGATGAACTCGTCTCCTCCTTCATGGCGTAACACTAGAAGGCCTCACATCCCTGACCTATGAGCTTTGCGGCTCGGACCGCACTAATGACTGTCCCTATCTTTCCGAGGTCCCACCCTCGAAAGACTTCCTCCTGCCCAGACTCCGTAGTGACCGTCACTGTCCTCTTCCTGACGTCCAGAACAGCTCTATGGCAGTCTATCTAGTCCATCCCAAGTATGACTTCCTCATGCACTAAGTGCATGACGTGAAAGTCGGCTAGCCAGTCACGACCTCCCAAGTGGATAGGACAATCGTGAATCTCCCGAGTACCACGAACCCTACTCCCATCGGGTAACCTTATAAGGAAAGGTTCCCCCTCTACTGTATCTAAGGTCAGCCTATCTATGCAATCATCAAATATGAAAGAGTGTGTCGCACCCGTATCAAAAAGTACTCGGACTGGAAAGCCATGAATCGTGATAATACCTGTGGCTGCGGGCGCTGCTGGCTCTACGGCACTCCTCAACTCAAAGACTCGAGCCTGAGTACCCCTAGTCTCTGAAGTGCCTCCACCACGCCCTCTACCTCTAGCTGGAATCTGAGTAGAACCCTGTGAATATGCCTGACCTGGAGCCCGCTGCTGCTGACCCCGAGCCTGATACTGAGACTGCCTCTGTCCTCCTCCTGGGGTACTAGCAGGTGAGGACCCCTGCTGTGATGTTACCTTGCTCTGTCGGCAGAAGGTAGCCCTGTGGCCTAGCTGGCCATAAGTAAAACATGTAACTGGTGGCCTCCTACACTCCGGCTTAATGTGTCCCTGCTCCCCACAGTTGTAGCATTGACGTACTCTAGATCCCATCGGCGGTGCCACCTGGTGACTAGAACGGCCCTGGGACTGACCACGCCTATGACCTGACCCTCCTACTCCAGTGTTGACTGGTCCGGTCCTCTGTCTCTTGTCTGACCCTCCAAACTACATAGCTCTACGTTGACCCAGTCGGTCCCTTTCATATGTTGAAGCCCGATCTTGATAATCAGCTAAGGAATCACAGCGGAACCCTGCTAAATAGGAGCGGGTAGTCTCTCTCAATCTCTGGGAAAACAGATACACGTTCTGGTCCACAGGTGGTGCAGCAGGACCCAACAGTGACAGCTCCTCCCGGAACTTCCTAATAGCCTCAGCTATTGGAACATCCTCAAAACCTGCCTCCAAGAAGTCCTGCACTCGGTCCCTTCTCAGTGAGGTTGGACAAAAGGTCTCTCTCACGAGACTCAGCAACTGCTCAAATCGGGACACTCCGCCCCTCACTGTCCTCCACCAGTACTGTGTCTGGTCCCTAAACAATGTCTGAACCAGCTCCACCTTACGACTCTCAGGGCAGCGAATCGCCTCTAGCGCGGACTCCACATGATTGATCCAATGTTCCACCTCAAGTCCAACGTTCCTGTCGAAGGTGGGAACTCGCTGATGGTTGAATGTCTTCAACCATTCATCTGGTCTCGGTACCCTCAGCTCGTCTCTCACTCGGTCATCCTCGACAGCTCTCACTGGTGTAGCTACCACCGGTGGAACTACCACTTGAGTCACCCTCTGAGAGACCTCTGCTGACCTAGCTGGCACTGGCGGTGTTGGAGGTGGTGCTCCGGCCCTGTATGTCTCTTGCACCTGTTGGACATAAGCTCGATACTCCGATGCTCCAATCGATACGCGGCCAGAATCAGCTGGCCCTGCACTCCGTACTCCGGACCTAGTAGCAGTCTCATCCCTAACCTCTGGAACAATACTCTCGGCCACCTCCTCAGCAGGTACATCCGCAGCTGGCGGATCTACAACAGGGACACGTCCTCGACCTCGGCTCCTGTGAGGCCTGCCCACACGTCCCTGTCTTGGGGCTCCAGGAGGAATGGGAGGTCGGCCCTCTCCTCGTCCAACGTAAGCTGTCGCTCTCGTACGTGCCATCTGGTAATGACGTGATCAATATAAGACTACTTTAGTTCCTAGTGAGGACATGACTATCTTATTACTTTAGGTCACTTCTAAAGGTCACAAAGTTACTAAAATTACAAGTTATAACAGAAGTCCAATAAACTATGCTATCGAGTTTAGCGGAGGTAGTGGCGGTCCGTGCATTCTATCCCAACCCGTTTATGCTCATGGTTTGGAAAACAAAAATTTCATTTTAAAAGTTCGGAACCCTTACGGTTTCCGTTTATTTGTTTATTCGGCCTTTTTGAAGATGACGAGTGTCGTTGTTGCCAACCTAGAGCTCTGATACCATATTGTAACACCCCGAATCCTAGAGGACTCGAAATGCTACGAGTTGGGACCTCACAATGGGTCCCGGCCCTTAGCCTGGCAACAACTTCATCGGACCTTATAACACAGCACAAATAAAAAGGCAAAACAAAGAGTTTTATAACATGAGCGAAATAAAAAGAATCCAAATTCTGAAAACAATACAACCAAGTCTCAAAAACCGGAAATACCAACATCAGTCTCAATAGTCAGAAAATAAAATATCACATTCCCGTCCTATAATGCACGGAACCCCGGCTGCCCACTACCGCCGGATCACTCGATCGCCTCCCTAACCTGCAAGGCATCTACAAGCGGTATAAAACCGTTAGCTAACATTCTATGCATAAGTATAACGGTAAAAGCACAAACACACAACATACGCAATCAGCATGCAACACTCATTCCTTTTTATTATCTTTAATTAAGTGATACGTCATTACTAATGATACTTATTTTATGACACGAGGGATTCCCAAACCTCGCCCCTGTCCCCGTTTACCAACGTGGAATGGTACTAATGCATGTGACCGTTTACCGGACTGGGCTGGTCGCAGGGAACCTCCTAGACTCTCGCAAGAGCTAGGTAGATGATGTCACGACCCGTTATCATACACTTGGGTCAATTATAATATACTACAATCGGCCTATTGCGTTTTTGTTATTTATCTTAGCAATCACACACCACTCATACGCATCACACACATGCAAGAAGCTAGCTAAGTAAGTCAGTGGACTTACCAGAATTAAAACTCGTCTCTCTTAACAACACTAACAGTAGCTGCAGGAACTCAGTTGCCTGTCAAAGGAGGCACGTGGATCAACATTTTTCCTTGGATACTTAGAAGTCTAAAACTCCTAAGATGTACGATTCTACGTGCAGAAGTTATTACAGTGTCTATTTAAGGTAAAATGACTATTTTACCCTTGGTTCCGAGACTTCCAAAAACCCGTAAAAAGTACTTAAATTCTTACTTTAGGCTAACTAATCAAGTTCTACTCCCTAGGATGATTTTAAGTGACAACTGTAAAAACTACCCATTTTCTATTTCCCGAAAGGTCACTAAAGTCCAACTACAACTTTAAATATAAAATTAAAATAAACTTATAAAAATTCTAAAATAAATTTATAGCTTATCTATTATCTCTAATCTACTCATAGGAGAAACAATTTCTTAAAACTGTTCAATCGTTATTCCTACAAAAATCTTTAAAGTTGGCTACAACTTTACAAATGTTCCCATACTTAGTCAAATTTTTCTGCTGGAAAAACAGCTCAACTACTCCACTTCGAGACCCTATAACTTTCAATCCGACCGTTCATTTGTTCCCAAATTTTAACACAGTAAACTATGTATATCTATCTATGATCTATTAAAAATTCAACGGTGGATCTTCAACCAATCGTTTTAACATTGGTTCACAACAGTGGCCATTCTTACTTTCAAAACTGAAGTTTTAAAGGGAGTTTCTCACTTCAATTTATATGATATTCTGATCTACCTCACTAGGTCATCTAATGGCCATAAATTGGACACTCTAGGAAGCTACAACAACTCGCTTACTACTCCTCACTTCTCTAGTTCGATCTATCCTCATCACCACACTAAAACATTTTAAAACCTAAGTACACACATGTTTATTTCATCTATAGTTTAAAGATTGAACTGCAGCCAAGATAAAGGGAGAATGATTGATCATTTACCCAAGGTTTTGATGACTGCAGAAGGTAAGTTGTTGCACTAGTGTGGGAGGGTCCGATTCCAAGGCGGCCGTCTCTTCTTCTGTCACCGCAGGCCACGAACGAACAGCCCTCCAACTGGTTATCTTCTGGGAAGGAGTGTGTACTGAGAGTTAGATTTAGAGAGGAACTTAAGTGTAGAAGGGCTGACTGAAACTACTTACACTACTCCGGCTGCTGGCGAGCTTTCTACAACGAGCAGCCCCGGAATTAGATAGACGATCAGCTGTTGTAGTTCTCTCCTCTGCTGGCTCTTTTCCTTGCAGTTTCCTGTGGTTAGAATGTTGCTGAATCTGTGCAGAATCCAGGCAAGTGCAGCGTGAAAGATTAGGAAGAGACGATGCCAAGAATTGTTCTACACGTGACTGAAGTTAGGAGAAAATAAAACGCTGTTGTAGGAGTTAGGGAGTATAACTGCTGCATTAAAACTGGCTGTTACAGAAGACTCTTCAGCAGCCGTTAACTGAAGGAGAGAAGGAAGGAGAAGGGCTGGCTGTTCACACGTAAATCACAGGCTGGAGAGGGCTGCACGCTGGGCTGGAGGGATCTGAGCGTGTTGGGTTGGAGGGGCTGTTAATGGGCTCGTAACCAGCTTCTCCCGGACTACTGCAGGCTGGGCTCGAAGTCACCCCTGCTGGGCTGTTGTGGGTAAGCAAACTGGGCTGTTTAAGGTAAAAAACGTGGGCTGAAGCATGCAAGAAAGGTGGCTGAATTACTTGTCAAAAATCTGTCAAAACTCGTCACAGCTTGTCCTCAATAAGAATGAATTATAATAACTAGGGTTTGATATAAATCATTTTATGTGAATTAAATTCTACATAAAATAATAGATAGTTATAAGGGTTAGAGTTTGATATAATTTTATCATTTTATGTGAATTAACTTCTACATAAAATAATAGATAATTCTAAGGATTAGAGTTTTCATATAATTTTATCATTTTATGTGAATTAAATTCTACATAAAATAATGAAATTTGTGAAGGGAGAGATACTAGATAGAATGGGAAACCGTCAACGGCAGAATTAGACGGAATAAAAATTCCGGATATTACAAAGATCCACATAATGAGGCATTGGTTTTGGCCTCTTCACATCTTGGCCATAAATCCGGCTGTTAGAAGAACTGAAATTAAGACCCATCTCTTGGATGAATCTGCTGTTGAAGTCTTCATCAATATTGTAGCCCTTCAAATCAGCTTTCCAACAAGTATTTACGGACCTTCATTGGATAAACGTAGTATTCGTTATGACCAAAATACTGAAGGGTCTATTGAAGAGGAGTCGGGGGTATTATGTGTTGAACAACTTCTATTTTGAGCATGTTCATTTTTTCATTAGATGAAACACTTAAACGTTAGTTGTAGAGATTGAATTTGTCGTTCTAAAACATCTTGAATCGCATCAAACGGACTTCGGAATAAGAAGGTAAGAATATTACATTGTAGTGAAGCCACTTGCATCGGTTCCCCGGATCACATCAGGGTGGAGGTATTTGCAATATCTTTTGCATGTTTTATGTCTTGCATTATATGTTTCCGGAATATTTTAAAACTTTTTAAAAAAATTTCCTTCTATGATGGATATGATCTCTATGATGTTATTTTTTTGTGGAATAACTATGATGATTCTTGTACGCTTGAATTGATTCATGACATATGTGGGATTTAAATACTTTGTTAGAATTTCATGCATGTTTGATAATTTGGTTTCATTCTAAATCATGTTGAGTGTTGAAGGTTGAAACCGCATGATAAATTCTTACACATCCTTGTGGAATGATTAAGACAATTCAATTTTCTTTTCTTTCTTCATCTTGATCATGCTTAACACCTCTTACAATGTATTATTGTCTCCCTTTTACCTATCCGGGAATTAGGAAGCATGTTAGTGAAAGCGTTGTGAAGTTGAAGTTAAAAAGAAAAGTAAAGTGTTATGTATAGAAAATAGGTTTGGGGACGTTGATCTTGATGATGAGTAACTCGGCACCATTCACATAACCGGGTGTTTGTGTCTTGCCAAAGTTGGATTGATCGATAGTCCTAACGAGTCTTGGTATGTGCATCTGGTTTGAGGCACCTCGTAAAAATTGAGGCTTGTTGATCTCCAAGGTTTCAGCTACTATGCACTTATTCCATGTTCTCAAGTGAAATAAAAAAGAAAAAAAATGTGAAGTTGCTTATTATTTGTGGATGTGTTGTGAAGTTATCAATGTTGTGATGTTCTTTTCCTTTTTTCTGGATTTGCGCCACATATCCTATATACATCCAACCCATAACACGTTTCTTGGCCTTATATTTGCTAAGTCCTTGAGACCTTAATTAATGCACATGTGTCTTGACTTGGTAGTTTAAATTGGATTCCCTATGATTGATTTTGATATATTGTAAGTTATGATGCATGCTATAATTTCTTAAAAAGTGTGGTTATCCTTTTCATGGTATAATTTTTTTTGATTTTATGATGATTTTCATTAGCTATGAAGCAATCCTTTGAGGGTGATCTATGAATAGAAGCACAACCAAAAAATATTGTGGTTTTTCTTTGTTTTTACATATTCATAAATCCATGTCATCTTGTATCTTGAATTTGAACCTTGCCTAGAGACAAACAAGAGGCAAGTATGGGGTATTTTTGATGACATGAATTATGACCTATATTTAGGCATGCATTTATGTAGATTATCCCTTTATTTTGCATGCGTAGACATGAATACATGACATTTAAGCTTATATTTGCATACTTTTCTAAAAAAGGTGTCTACACTAATTATTGTTGCATTTGTAGGTAATTTGGTGAATTATGGAGCAAAATGACATATTTAAGGATTAAGCCTTAATGCAGAACAAAAAGGAGCAATAAAAGGGAGCTAGGAATGCGCTGGAGTTAATTCTGATACCGCGAAGTGAACTTTGATACTACACAATGGACTCTGATACGCACTACTCAATTTCTTTTGCGGCCCAAAAATTTAGGGTTTATCTTAAGCTGAAATTTATCTTTGATTTAGGTTTATCTTTAAGCTACAATTCATCTTTAAGCTAGGATTTATCATTAAGATTATTTATCTTTAAAATTATTTATCTGTAAGCAAGATCCATGCTTGTAAAACCCTACATTAATCCCTATAAATATCCTATAGGCCTTCAACATTGAAATGAATCCCCAACGACGAGGACATCGAGGGCTGGATATGAATTGACACCTCCTACCACGCTTACATCCAACTACAATCTAAAGTATTGAAGAAACCCTAGGCATGAGAAGGAGAAACACATTCAAGGATCCGACATTGAAGATTGAAGAAGTTCTTTGAGGTTTTTCTAGTTTTTGAGTCTTTTGTCATTGTGAACACAAGTTTGGAGTTTGTCTTTGCTTTTTAGTTAGTTTTCTGAGATGGTGAACATTTGTTAAGGATTTGTTTTATTTTATTCAAGATTCATAGTTTTCTTTACTTTCTTAATTCATTCTCTATCTTAATTCTAACAATGTGTGTTATTGGCTAAAATCCTTGCGATTATAGGGTGATTGGTTGAAGATTGTGGTTAAGATGATGATAGAATGAACCTCACGTCGAGATTGGACCCTGAGAGTTGTATTTTACCTTTGCAGAGAAGAAAAACCGGGTTGTTCTTGAGGAGATCGACCGATTTTCCATGAAGAACATACCGATTTTTCTTTTGTCGTACCTATCATGCTTTATCCTTAAACCAAAGTTAAAAACTGCTTAAACATTAGTCTTGTTGAACCTTTCTAACCTATATCCGAGCGTGGGAAGAGACATACACGGTGATTCCCTTGCTTGATTACCAACGATGATGAGTTCTAGGTAATAGAGGAATTAAAACCCTCTATAAGTTTGGGGTGTGCCAATCCTTTACCTTTATGAGTTAACCTGGTTCCCTTAGTTGAGTGGTTGGTTTGAGAGTATAGATCCTTCCCTTAGATCTCTATCTTATAGAGACTCAACATCCTTTATTTAGAGATTTGGGTTAGGATTAAGTGGATAGTTAAACCTCACCGTAAGCTATCCCGTTTTAGAAACATATTTCCTTTGCAATCCCAGCTTTGTCCATAGATCTTTGGAAGTCTTGAATCGAAAATCACAATTGGATACTTTGATCTCTAGAATCTGTATTTTCCAATTCTTGCATACATATTCGTTATTTGTCTTTTAATTGCAATTTGTCTTAGCTAGATTGCTTTTATCAATCTGATTTCATCAAGTCCTTGAGATTGACCCTGAAATACTTGCTTATATTACGATTGTAACACCCCAAATTCTTGGAACTCGGAGAGCTACTGGTTAGGACCTCACAATGGGTCCCGACCTTGGTTTAACAACAACTTTACTAGGATCTTAGAACAAGGCACAAATGTATTTAAATTCTTTGAAAATAACAAACAATATTTACATGAATGCTCAACACATGACAACCTCACAAAACATAGATATTTTAATAACATGTATGTTGAACGGAAGACTCCCCGTCCCCATCTAATGAGTACGTGGACCCGGCTGACCATCCGTCCCAGATATCTCTGCAAATTTCTATCTCTACAGAATCTACAACACGGATAAACCGTTAGCTAACAATCCAAATATAAGTAGAATAAAAAATAGCACAAGCACAACTCAGGCAAAATAAAACAATCATCATGCTAGCACACAAACCGTTTATTATCTAATAACTTAGGTGATTCACTTTATTCCGTTTTTAAAGTTGTGGCACGAGATATCTTAAGATTTCTCGCCTCCGTTCCTTATCCAACTGGTGATGGTTTGGCACACCTCAGCCGGTGGCGTCCCCGCAAACCAAATCTGGACTAGTCCCGAAAGAAAACCCCAGCGCCCTCGGGTTAACTGAGCAGAATGCCACCGCCCATTACTCTTAGGCCAAATATGTGGGTCGGTCGATAATTAGTATGAAATACACTTATACACACATCATTCACACACCACTATCATTATTCGCACTCATATCTGAAAATCAGCTAAGTAAGCCCAAAGGACTTACTTGAATCAAATCTCAAATCTCAGCTCTCGAAACTCAACTCGGTCTGGAACCGTAGAACTCAATCGCCTGTTATAAGTGGCAAGAGGATCAATAGTATATCCAAATCTCTTAGAAATTTTCAACTTCGAAGTTACTAAAGGTCATCTAAAGGAAATTACCAGTTTACCCTTATAAGGGTAAAAAGACGCTTTTACCCTTGAGTCATAAAAACCCTAAGAAATTCCTAAAACTTCCAAACCATCACTTTGAATCCAGAACCATAATCCAACACTCAAACAAAAGTTTTACTAAGTTGGAAGATTCTTTCCAACTTCTTAACTTTTAGGAAAAGCTCACTAAGGTCTCACTTTGACCCATCTTAAAACATCTATACTAAAACCATCAAGTTTAAAGAGAAAGTCTAAACCCTCCATGTTATGCACACTTCTCCCTATAACCATAAAACTCCGAAATAGTCCTTCAATCCTACACAAAAATTCTAAAGATGATTCTAGGATCAAGGCTTCCCATACTTAGCCAAAACTTCCACTAAATCCCCAATAAAAGCCTAAACATACCATTCCTTATTAGATCGATTTCACTACGCCTACTTTATTCCTTGTAAACGCACTTAATAACCGGACAAGACATTAGTTATTATAGCCTATATTAATGTTTCGTCCTAAGGACATATAACAAGCGGAATTCGATATCAACATTACATAATTTACATATAGGAGGCACTACTACGATTAGCCTAATGTAATCACATACAACTAAAATTAAGGTCCATAAAATAAGCTCAATGCTACATTTAATGGTTCCAACAAAATGATAAAATAAAGGAACAACACTACCGACCCATTCTACACTTATATCTTGATTTTGCTACTATGGATCACTTTAGCTTAGTGATTGTTTCCACCTGGCCGATCCTAGCAGCACTATCCCCAAAACAACTATCCTTAAACTTAAACTTAATTATTTTTAACAAATGAAACAACACAGAAGCCTTCCTAATCCTATACTATTGTATAAGTCACCATACCATTTCTCACAACCGCAGCTAAGCACTCATATCTCACTTCCCTAATCAAGCCAACTCTCTTACTACCCTACGTGACTCGGTCGAACAAAACCCGCCACCATTGCTACAACCCAGAACCCGCGGGAAAGGTGAAAGAGAGACTCACCGGTATGGTTATGGCTCGATCGACCCTCCGGTGACAGCCCATGATCCGGTGAGGGAAAGGAAGGCTTGAATCGATGCCGTACCGCAGCAGGAAAGTCTATTCTTGCTCGTTGGGGAGGTGGTCCGGACTTCTGCGATCGCGGTCATGGACGCCGGCGAAAACTAGGAAGGCTCGTTGCAAAGGAGGGAGCGCAGATGACTGTGGTCCTCCTAGGTCGGTGCTGCCAGGTGAAGAGGCCTCCACCACGCCTGCTTGTAGTCGATGAAGAAGCCATTGTCGGTAACTATACACAGTGCCGGTCCTTCAATTTTTTGTGCCCAGGGCCAGATTTTTTTCGGATTTTTCGGGTGCCTTGGCGATTTAAATTAATGTCATATTCAAATTATTAGATATAAAAACATGAAATAACACGTTATAACAAAGGATATATATATATATATATATATATATATATATATATATAACCCGTAGAAAAATTGCGGGTTATTCACAATTATGAATAACACCTTATAACAAAGGATATATATATATATATATATATATATATATATATATATATATATATATATAAAAGATAACTTGTAGAAAAATTGAGGGTTATTTACAATTAAAAAATAATTGACAAAGAGAAGGGATAAGTGGAAATCGAACCTTGGACCTCTAGGTCATAAGGTAACCACACTGCTCCTACGCCACTTTCATTTAGTGATAATATATCAAAACTAAATATTTTATTATCAACAAAGCTAGTTTGTGAGTTCTAATATTCCGGTTCATCATATTTTCAATCTTAACTAGTTTAACTTTTATATTTTAAATATGTTTTTCGAATAATAATAATTATAATTTCATTTTATTTAAATTATATTCAATATTAGATAAAATTTTAACTCTATAGATGTTAAATGATATTTATAAGTCATAAAGTAAATATATAATTATACTAAAAAAATATAACTATTTATAAAAAAATAGCACAAATATGATTTTAAGTTTGAATTATAATAACAGATTTAAAATAATATTTTCATTAATGAAAATTTGATTATGAACTTATCAACAAATGAGATACTTAATGTAACATCTATAGAAATAGTAGTTATAATTTTTATTACATTGAGTATCTTGATAAGTAAAAAATTATATTAATAAAGAAATTTGTTTTATTGTTAAATTAGAATTCGAACTTAAAATCATATTTGTGTTATTTATTATAAATAGTCATATTTTTTTAACCGAATTATATCTTTATTTTATTGACTTATAAATATCATTTAACATTTATAAAAATAAGAGTTACAATTTTTATTGAATATTTTATATAATTTAAATAACATGAAATTGCAATAGTTATTATTCGAAAAACATATACAAAATATAAAAGTTAAACTAGTTAACATTGAAAATATGATGAAGTGGAACATTGGAACTCACAATTCTAGCTTTTGTTGATAATAATAAATTTAGTTTTGATATTATATCATTAAATCAGAGTGGTGCAGTGGGATTTTGGTTGCCTTATAACCCAGAGGTCTAAAGATCAATTTCCACCAATCTAATTTTATTCTATATATATTAGATTTTTTTTTAATTTGGGGCCCCAAATTATATGGGGACCTGGGCTGTGGCCCATGCCGCCCAGCAGTAGGACCGGCCCTGACTATACAGAAGGAGAGGTGTCCAAATCGTGGTGCAGGAGAGGAGGGGTCTACGTGTGAAAGGGATTGCCGACTGCAAGAGGACGAAGGACGGTCCGGGTCCACTGTTGGTCTTCGTCGACAGCAAGGAGTTGAAGGTTTTGTCGAGTCAGATGAGAGGTCTCCACATCCGACGCAAAAGGAACATATAGGTTGTGAATGTGTGTGGACGTGTAGGTGGGTAAGATGCAAGTTACGATGGCTAATCCATATCCCGTAAGAGAAGGGAAGGATATGTTCAGAAAGGAAGGAATGAGTAGGCTGCTATACTTAACTTATCGAGCGGTTGTTGGCGTACTGCGCATCCAGCAAGGAGGTCCTGGTCTGGGCTGTCGTAGGGTTGTGGGCTGGACAAGGGAATCAATGGGTTGGTTGGCCTTGTCTAACGGGCCCGGATGGTATCTTTCATGGGTTAAAAGCTTCTAGTTAGAAACTTTTAAGAATGGGATTTGTGTATGATAAGATTGATAAAACTAGGGGGGCATAACATATGGGTGATCTTCACATAAATAGATAGAAGTTCATAAAATCATGATATTAAGTATCATGTAAAAATCAAACTAGTAGAAGTCCGCTCCAACTCGGAAAAAATATTGGAATTAAATTTCCGGTTATTACAACGATTGATCCGTACATTGCGGGTTCATTATGACTTTTATTCTTCATATAAATTTAAAGCTTATTTGCACACACACTTTTGAGAGAACAATGATCCTTTCAGATTACCACATTAAGCTTACAGTAATCAATGCAAACCATCCAGCCGGTTTATGTCTTGCTAGGTACCATCTTGCCATGCGATTCTCCACCATCGTGATTCCTCCCTTTTTCAAGGCAACATAGGTCGGGGTGACCCATTAACTATCCGAAATGGGAAAAATCATGTCTGCTTGTAGGAGTTTGAGAACCTCCTTCTTCATTACATCCATCGTTGGTGGGTTGAGCCACTAATGCGGGGTTAAGCCGTAGTTCCCGGTCTAGATTGAAAGTCCACGACATAAGCTAAATTTCATATCACTAATAGAAATCTCATGCAAGATTTAGTAAGAACATACCAAGATTTTCTAAAACTCAAAATACGGATTAATAGATGATATAGAAAGAAAAGAAGATGAATATGGGATGATAAATTAAAGGTATAGGAAGATATGACCCAAAATATTCCCGCAAAGAACCTTGACCAATGATTTGTCAAACTCCTTAACGAAGAGCTTACCTTAACCCACACTTCTTTAACCTTACACAAGCCTTCAATTTAAGACAAACACAAGGAGGGACTAGTATTGACCAAGAGAACACATACAAGCACAATCCAGCAAGGACTTCACAACGATTCAATCAAAGGCTCTCTTTTTTATTGAAATAGGAATAAATAAAAATACAAAATTCATAAACGAAGCTGCAAGTTCACACAATCTGTGGAAATATATCAAATCTCATATATCTAACAATCTCCCCCACTAAGGCTATTTATAAGGGAGATCAACACTAACAATTCCTTAACATAGTTTGAGAGCTAAATGAAACAATATATAAAATATATAGTTGCCAAAGATAGAAGATCATGGCCATATCTTCAAGCGTGTGTCAAAGGACAAATCTCGGTGGAAATCTCGGCCGAGATTCTTGGTGGTTGACCGAGATTTCTTCTTTGAGACTCCTTCTCTTTCCTATCCTTCTCTTATGCTTGATGGATTTTCTTGGGCGTGGCTTGGCTCTTTTATTACAGTCAATAATGTCACTAAAGGTCTCCTAAGAGTGTGTAAGGTCCCCTTGAGTGTACATGATGTAAGTATGCTTGCGACTTTATCTTGAATAGCCTTTTCTCTTGACCTCATCATTGCTCCTTCCATGATAGGATCCGAAGAATGTGTAGTTGGCTTGTCCAATGCTTTATCTTGTGGCCTAGTAGCTGGTCCTTGATGACGTGTTGGAGATGGTCCCACATCAACCGTCTTTGTAGTTGTCTTGATGGTTTTGCTTCATCCTGAAGTAATATCCGGTGCATGCAGGTGGAAGGGATGATTCCCTTTATATCAGCTATCGTCCAACCAAGTCTTGTCTTATGCTCCTTTAGCGTATCCACCAGTTTCTCCTCTTGTTGTTTTGACAACTTGCTAGACACAATCATAAGTAATGTGTCGTTGTCTCCAAGGAAAGCGCACTTGAGGTGTTGGAGAAGTTGCTTGAGTTCAATTTCCGGGTCCTGCACAATAGAAGGAACAAGCTTCTTACATCGGCTAGAAGGTTGAGCACAATGGTCAATGGCGTGATTGGGATCTTCTTGTGTGCATTAAACTGGGCTAGCACTTCCTTCATGCCAGATGTCAAAGCATATTTTGTTTGGTGAATAGTATATCATTTTCAATAATGGATTTTAGTTCATCACAATTAGAAATGTTAAAGACATATTGCACAATTGGCTTAATAATATCAATGGAGCACAATGAATGGTCCTCAATGGGGTGTTTCATGGTGTTATATATTAAACTCAACTACATCTCCATCAAATTCCATAGTAAGTTTTCAACTAACATAATCAACTTTAGTCTTAGCCATTTCCTAATAAAATAGGTGCAACATGCATGTCATGTTCCATATCAGGGAGAAAGAAATCAACAAGAAATATCAAGTTGTCAACCATAACAAAACATCTTTAATGACCCCATTCGGGTAAATGGTAAACCTATCAATAAGTTGTACAACTATTCCGGTTTCATGCAATGGTCCAAGACCAAGTGATTTATAAATGGAGTATGGCAACACATTAATTGAAGAACCTAAATCAAGCATGGTTTTGTCAAAACGAGTTTCACATATAACACAAGGAATGTTTATCATACCTGAATCATTGCATTTTTTGGCATTCGTCTATGAAAAACTAAAGACATGTGCTCGCTTACTTTCACCTTTTGTTTCCCTTTCAACTTCTGCTTCCTCTTGAGCGTGCTTATTTCCTTCAAAAATCAAGCATAATTACGAGTACCTTTTACCAATTTTAGAAGAGGAATGTTTACCTCGAATTTAAAGAATCTTTCAAAGAGATCTTTGTCTTCAATAATTCTTCTTTCTTTGAGTGCCTCTGGGAAGGGGGTAGGTGGGAAGTGAAGACGGACATAAGGATCATATTCAAAACCTTCATCAACATTTTCTAGTTTGTGCAGCCGCATGTGTGCCTTTAGAGGGCCTTTGGTACGTCTCAAAGTATCCAGCAGCGGGTGCGGTGGCACTATCAGATGTTTGATTTGTTGCCTCAACTTCTTGATTTTATGGATTTGTGTTCAGTTGCTTTCCACTGTTGAGGGTCAAGGCACTTACATTCTCCCTGAGGTTTATGACAATTTAGGAGGTTAAATTTCTTGAGGTTCGAGCTTCGGTCCTCATGATTGCTTCTGCCATTTGTCCAATTTGATTTTCCAAAATCTTGATGCTTGATTCTGCAATTTGGAGATGTGTACGATAGTGCTTTGTTAAAACTTGAAGCATATCCTCGGTTCAGTAAGATTTACCAAGTCTATTTTGTTGTTGTTTGTTTGGTTGATCCCTCCACCTACAGTTTGGATGGTCTCACCATCCCAGATTGTAATTTTGTGAGTAGGGATCGCTCCTTGGCCTTTGTAGTTCATATCCCAAGGCATTTACTTCAGTTGTGGAGTCTTCTTGGATTTAAGGGCATGTGTATGTGGGACAGAACGGAAAATCGGCACAAACACTGCATGCATTCAATTGTTGAGGAGTTCCCAACAATGTCAATGTAACACCCCGAATTCTCAGAACTCGGGGTATTACTGGTTAGGACCTCACAATGGGTCCCGACCTCAGTTTGACAACAACATTACTAGGATCTTGCAACAAGACACAAATAAAGAAACCGAAATTCATAAAAAAATAATATTTTTAGGGTAATGAATGCAACACTGTCTAGCAGCCTAAAGTACTTAAACAAAAGAAAAGAACAACTGTCTTAACCAAACGAAAGGAAAGACAAACACAACCCCCAACCCCCCACTCTAAGGAGTACGGAGACCCGGCTGACCACTACTTTCGGATCACTCAGCTGCTGGTCTAACCTGCGGTAAATCTAAAACACAACAAGAGGAACCATTAGCTAGTTATCTAAATATTAGCAGAATAATAGTAGCACAAACACACTCAGAAAAATATAAACACTCATCATGCTTTCAAACAAGTCCGTTTTATTATCTTGAGTTTAGTTACTCTTTCACGCTAATGATACTTATGTTGTGACACGAGGGATTCCCAAACCTCGCCTCCGCCCCCGTGTAACCATCAGGAATGGATCCGATGCATCTCACCTTGTACCTGCCTGGTCTGGGTATAGAGAACCTCCCAGTCTCCTGTAAGAGCTGGGCAGTGATGTCACGGCCCGTTATACATACACTTGGGCCTTAAACGTAATAATAACAGTCGTCCTAGCAAGTTATTATTATTAAACACGCAAATAGCACACACAACCACTATCACTCAACTAATATCCAGAAACTGGCTAAGTAAGTCGCAAGGACTTACCTGAGTCAAAATACTCTCTAACGCGTCTCAAACAGTCCGTACTCGTGGTAACTCAAACGCCTGTCAAATAAGGCACGTGTATCAAAATCACATCTCAACGTCCAACCTCATGCGAAGGAATTACGGAAAAAGCTCTCTTATGGTAAAAGACCATTTTACCCTTGGTATCATAATTTCTCGAAGTTTAATTTAGAAAACTATCAATTCCCTTTGATAGTTACACCAGCTATAAGTTACACTCTAAAACTCTTCCAAGAACCAAAATCCCTCCTCACTTCCCTATTATTACTTTACTCTTCCAAACGTATATATACCTATGTACGCACTTTAACCTTTACCTCCATTTCCTATTAAAACCGTAACCATTTGGTATTTATATATACATGACATTTGCGCAACTCCCGTTCGTATGAGTAGATTATATATATATATCGGTCCACATGTATAACTTTACTTCACTTAGGTATACTTTTATTTTCATACAATATATATATACGTATATTTATATACTCGGCATACAACATTCTTATATTTTTCTACGCTATTTTTATTCTTATAAGTATATGTTTATATATAAATTTACGTACTTATATATATAAGTATATATACCCTACGGTACGTTACTCAAATGTCTAATATATATACGTGTATATATATATATATCCGTATACGAATTCATACATAAACATACACTAAAGTATATACATATACATATCTATAACTTCTTCCACAGGTATACTACAGTGCCGATTGAAGAAAACAGAAGAAGGAAAAATGCCGGCTCACCTGCTGGAGTGGCTCGCACCGGTCTTCTGCAGCGGTTGGCGGAAGGCTTCGTTCCTCGGCTCGCTTCCGGATGGCACTTCTGCAACAGCGGCGGCGGTTCAACTGGCGGAAGGTCCGGCTGATTCAGCACAGCAGCACTGCTGCTCGAGTTCCTCGTTGCGGTCTGTGGTTGCGGGGATTATCAACAGCGGTGCAGAGGCAGGAGGTTCGATAGGGAAGGGAGGCTTACCCGTGTAACGGTCCCGGAGAGACTCGGTGGTTCCTGCGGTGGGGTCTGTAGCACCAGTTGGCTTAGATCGGCCTTGGAGACGTGCAGTCCTTGGAGCGCAGAGGCGGGTTGCTGCTACTGCTGTCTAGCGGCGCTGTCACTGGCAGACGAGGAGGGCAGACGAGGCTGCGCGGAGTCTCACCGGCGTGATTCGCATCTGCTGCGTGGCGCCCAGGGTCAGCCGTGCTGCGTTTCGAAATCGGAAAGAGGAACAGGGAGAGAGATAGACATGAAGGTGGCTCACATGGTGGTCGCCTGCGACGGCGGTTGTGGGAGCAGTTTCCGGCGGCGGCGTAGTGGCTCGGTGGCGGCTCGGTCAAGCGTGACTGCTGCTGCTCATTAGCGCCGCGAGAGAGAAGGGGAAGCAGCGGTAATCTCCTTGCCGATGAGAGAGGGTTAGGCTAGGTTTAGATTAGGTTAAAATTAGGTTAGGTTAATTAGGTTAATTAGGGGTTAAGGATGGGCTGGGCTGGGCTGCAGTACTCAAAGCATTGGGCCCACTTTTGCTTCATTAAAACGAGCTGAAACGAAGCCCGTTACTCGTACGGATCGGTAGGGCATTTGCGGAAATAATTACGGAATTAAATTCCGTATTAGGTAATTTCTTATTTTATTTTAGAGATACGTAAATTATTATTTTATTTTAAAGGTACGGAAATTATTTCCGGTTACAAAGTTTCACCATTTTATGTGACTTAAAGTCACATAAAATGATAACATTTAAACTCGTTTTATATTTTATTTAATTATTTATGTACCCATTTATTTAAGATTGACGTTTCGGAAATCGGTTAAATTCAGGTTTAACGGAGTTTAAAAATTCCGGTTATTACATCAGTGCCCTCTTAAAAGAAGTTTCGTCCCGAAACTTAGAATATTCCTCTTACTCACACATTTCCTTCGGTATATTAATTTTTCTCGACATTTTCGTTGGCTACAAGCAACAGCTCAACCATCAACTAAAGACATGTGTCACATAAAACGTAAACACTCAAATCAATATAAAAACCTGAAAGGTCAAATAACACAACATCCGAGTACTAACTCGTCAAACAGGAGTAACCTCTAACTCCGTAAAGAACTCGGGATAGTTACGTCTAATACTCTCCTCAGTCTCCCAAGTGGCCTCATCAGCTCCTCTCCTAGACCACTAGATCCTCAACATAGGTATCTCCTTGGACCGCAGACGTCTAGTACTGCGCTCCAAAATAGCTACTAGGTACTCTACAAATGTATGGTCAGGCTCAACTGTCAGGTCCTCATGGCTGACGACGTGTCTCGGTTTTGGTAGGTGCTCTCTCAACGGTTTGTTTCCTAAACTTACTTCCGGCTCATTTGATAACTCTACCAAACTTTTCCTTCCATTGGCGCACCTGCTTTTTCCTTTCGAAAGTGCCCGACTATTGATTCTGAAATAATTATCTTAACTTCTGTCGGCACTTTACTAAGTGCCTAATGCTCTTTGTAATACAAACTGCTTGGCTCGTTTTCCTCAATGTGACCTAATCGGATCGTTCCTTAATTAGTGGATTTTCACCTACTTCTTGTCAAGCTTTCAAATTTATATAACTCAAACAAATCACACTCTCAAGTGGACCTTTTCATATAGTTCTCTAATTCCTTAACTTGAAATCATAGATATCCCAACATTGATTTTCTTCATCTGTGAGTTATGGGCCTACCACGCTTCTGGTGTAACACCCATTAGTCACAATGGCATCTTTCTAAGGCGTCAACATGATTTACCCAACTCCCGCCTATACTTCCCTTCTAATACTAGCAAGATCCTCTTCAAACAGACCCTTATTCTCTTATTCAACCGTAGGTTGTTCGTAACCAACTAGTAAGCAACCTCTAACCGATTCTCTCTGTATTTTTAGATCACCCCAGAAAGTTGTCGTTGCCTACTTGGGGATTCCTCCAAGTCATCGGTAAAGTTATCTCTTAAATTCGCAGTCACTAATATCTCTTCTTAATCAACCATCACTTATACGTCCTCAGTTGATGTCAGTCACTCTATAATTGACTTATCTCAATATTCCGGACCTGCTCTTCTCATACCTATATTGGCGTTAAATTCTTGGTGAGCATCATCTGCTCGATTAATCCTTTCATGCTTCACTAATTCGTTTTCTATTCCACACTTCTATTTCCTTAGGCTAACTCTACTTCTCGAGCTCAACTGGGTCATTCATCTTGACATAAATAGTCATTCCAAGTCTTCAACAATAGCTGGTAAGTGTCGTTGTAGTTCTGATGATTTTAGTTATCATCCCCTTGCAGTTCCCCTTGCACGGACCGTCGGTGTTGATGACTTAGGTCCCGTGATAATTGAGGTTACCTTGGACTTTCGAGTCCACCAAGGCCGTTCTTATATATACATTCCTTCGCTGGTGTTACCGGCAACATTGCCTTCCTGATACTCCGTTGTTTCCGCTACAGGGCTTCAACTCTTTGATACCGACATTGCGATTTCTTTCAAGTTCCTATATGTTTGAGGAGGTTAAAACCTCTCCACACTTGTAAAGTCTACATTTGCATCTACACTCCATTGTAGGTATCCCTTCCTTGCACCTTAGACCCTCATATACGGGTCGAAATTTTATCTCTTTTGGCCTTACAAGCTTGTCTTGTGAACTCTTCTACTAGATGACTCATCTTATACATTTTTCTTCTCTGCATCGGTCTCTAACTGTTTGTTGATCATTACTACCCATTCTGTGTTGGAACTTCAGTTGCTTTGTACTCTTGCCTAGATTTCCTAAGGACATCCTCATCTCAAAACTTTATTTAAAATTTATCATAACCCACAATTTTGATACCTGATTTTCCTTCTCACTGGATAAGTTATACACTTGGTTTACACTAAATCCATCATAGTGTCATAAGTCCGTTGGTATGATTGTTATTAAACATCCAATGGTACCATTTGTATACAACACATTAGGTGTATATGATTTTCCCACCAATCAAATTTCTCGCATCGCATTTATTATGTCTTCCTTATACTCATGTCACTTTACCTTCTTTGATATTTACACCCCGTAAGATAGTTAAATCTCTTTGAGTTCTCTCGTACACACTTTACAACTGTGTTGGTTGATCTTATTACTTTCATCAATTCTTAGGTCATCAGTCCAGCTGAATTTTCCATGGAGTACCTCCATTTCTCCTTAAATAACAGTCTTTAGTCCCTTCGGTAACCATCTTATTGGTGTGATACCGGATCCATATAACAACCTTTAGTCTTTCACTTTTACTCCTTCTCATGTCTGTTTTAGTCAACCTGTAGATTCTATCTACAATCACCTCACAACTCGACCACACATTTCACCAAGGCTTTACATCATACTCCTTATGTTTGTGCCGCCTCGGAATTTCCAATTATTCTGTGTCACATTTTAAATCACAAGGGTTTTCCCTGTCAATCTAGACAGTCTGACCCTACTTTTCTCGAAGGAGCACCATCTGTCTTACTTGTGTGAAATGCTAAGACGTAGGACATGTTTCCAATCATCTACTTCCTCTTAATCTTCTAGTTCTTCTTACAGGGATCCCTTCATTCTAACTCTGATATGTATCTTTCGTAGTCAGTAGTAACTACTCCCAACAATTCCCTTTTTACCATTTCTATCTTCAAGGGTAATTACCGACCGTCAAGAGCTGCTCTTAAATTTCTTTATTAGAATTATCATATTGAACTCATTTAACGTTACCATCCAGGCTACTAGTACTTGTATTAACCTCACCATTTTCGTCGTGGATCTCCGAAAGAAATTCACTAGATGTCGATAAAATTCTTTTATAACCCTGTGGTTATTCTTCTTATCGGTTAACTAACCATCACTAGGTAACCCGCACATGTAACTTTTAAGTTGTCCAAGTAGGATGTAGTTGACCTTCTAAAACATCATAGACTTACTTTTCTTCCATCTATTTTGAGGCTTGATATACTTGGTGAAATATACCTCCTTCCGTCTCTCTGTTTATTCTTCTTTAGCTCCTCCTACAATCTACACTTTTGTAAGATTGTTATACTCTTACGAGTCCAGTTGTATCATTCTTCTTCCATCAACAGACTTTTCAATCCTTCTAGGGTAGCTTGCAAGTACATCTCCGTGATTCTTTTACTTGAGTTATCGTCTATTTGCGGTTCTCTATTATGAACTTGTAGTGTTGTTAGCTTAAATCCCTTTTGAATGAGAAGTTATTGGGGTCCCTCGGGTTCACCAATACTCTTCTCACACACTTCTACGTTGGTTGTAATGCTTGTAATGCTTGTAATGCTTGTAATGCTGCCTTTACAGAAGCTGGTTATTGTTGTATATCGGTCTATGTCAGAATTCTCCTGTGTTCTACGAGATCACTCCACTTCTACGTTGGTGAAATCCATCTTTTCCTTTCTGGCAATGCGTAAGCTTACAAGTTGCAGCTCTTTAATTCTTTCTATTTGGATGGATAATGTATCTCGTGTTGACTTCCATACTTTTGACTGTCTCGGTTATCAATCTGGATTGTGGTGGCAATTAGCTTGTTGAGAGTGATCATATTTCGCCTTACTTTTGGCATCAACTTTCCCTTCCTAGTCTGTCAGTGAGCTTAAATTTTATGTCCCTTTTCTTGATCGCTACTATATCTCTCTGTTGACTTTCATGT
Organism: Fagopyrum homotropicum; assembly: GCA_033239125.1. Classification (NCBI taxonomy): domain Eukaryota; kingdom Viridiplantae; phylum Streptophyta; class Magnoliopsida; order Caryophyllales; family Polygonaceae; genus Fagopyrum; species Fagopyrum homotropicum. The sequence continues at coordinate 68,639,653 of BSWB01000003.1, forward strand.
CTATGGCAAATTTTCGACGTCATCCTCTTTGTTTGTGAAGTCACTTTACACAACTTGAAAGAGCCTCTCCGTTGTCTTTCCCAATTCTCTAGTCGGCGATCATCTCTTGCTTCTCCGGAACTACTCTCTTGTATATCCTTCATTTGATCCCGTTGAGTTGATTCCAGATTCTCTTCTTGTCATCGTAATTAGTGTTGTCTTTGAGTCTTCACTTTTCCGTCTCGACGTTCCTCAACAAGCTCGAAGGAGTTGTCCGACGTTCGTCTACCCTAATGCACATAAGATATGCATACAAATCCTCACGTTGACACCTTTCAAAAACTACTTAGATGTGTCCAAGGGGTGAGAAACTCATTATGTTATCTCCGTTAAGGACATAACATAACTACAATTTCTACTAATCTTCGGCATATACCTATCTATATAACATATCTTTATAAACAAGCTAAAAGTCCAACTACAGTAAAACCTAAAGTCCATACTAAGCAAACTGAGATCCGCGGTAGTAGTGGTGGTCATCCGTACTTTTCTATTCCCAACCAGACTATGCATGCATTTAAAAACCAAAATTCTCTTTTTAAAACTCAGACCCTTTTCGGGTTCTGCTTTATCTTATTCGGTCTTTCAGAAGATTTCAAGTGCCATTGTTGCCAACCTAGAGCTCTGATACCATGTTGTAACACCCCGAATTCTCAGAACTCGGGGTATTACTGGTTAGGACCTTACAATGGGTCCCGACCTCAGTTTGACAACGACATTACTAGGATCTTGCAACAAGACACAAATAAAGAAACCGAAATTCATAAAAAAATAATATTTTTAGGGTAATGAATGCAACACTGTCTAGCAGCCTAAAGTACTTAAACAAAAGAAAAGAACAACTGTCTTAACCAAACGAAAGGAAAGACAAACACAACCCCCAACCCCCCACTCTAAGGAGTACGGAGACCCGGCTGACCACTACTTCCAGATCACTCAGCTGCTGGTCTAACCTGCGGTAAATCTAAAACACAACAAGAGGAACCATTAGCTAGTTATCTAAATATTAGCAGAATAATAGTAGCACAAACACACTCAGAAAAATATAAACACTCATCATGCTTTCAAACAAGTCCGTTTTATTATCTTGAGTTTAGTTACTCTTTCACGCTAATGATACTTATGTTGTGACACGAGGGATTCCCAAACCTCACCTCCGCCCCCGTGTAACCATCAGGAATGGATCCGATGCATCTCACCTTGTACCTGCCTGGTCTGGGTATAGAGAACCTCCCAGTCTCCTGTCAGAGCTGGGCAGTGATGTCACGGCCCGTTATACATACACTTGGGCCTTAAACGTAATAATAACAGTCGTCCTAGCAAGTTATTATTATTATTAAACACGCAAATAGCACACACAACCACTATCACTCAACTAATATCCAGAAACTGGCTAAGTAAGTCGCAAGGACTTACCTGAGTCAAAATACTCTCTAACGCGTCTCAAACAGTCCGTACTCGTGGTAACTCAAACGCCTGTCAAATAAGGCACGTGTATCAAAATCACATCTCAACGTCCAACCTCATGCGAAGGAATTACGGAAAAAGCTCTCTTATGGTAAAAGACCATTTTACCCTTGGTATCATAATTTCTCGAAGTTTAATTTAGAAAACTATCAATTCCCTTTGATAGTTACACCAGCTATAAGTTACACTCTAAAACTCTTCCAAGAACCAAAATCCCTCCTCACTTCCCTATTATTACTTTACTCTTCCAAACGTATATATACCTATGTACGCACTTTAACCTTTACCTCCATTTCCTATTAAAACCGTAACCATTTGGTATTTATATATACATGACATTTGCGCAACTCCCGTTCGTATGAGTAGATTATATATATATCGGTCCACATGTATAACTTTACTTCACTTAGGTATACTTTTATTTTCATACAATATATATATACGTATATTTATATACTCGGCATACAACATTCTTATATTTTTATACGCTATTTTTATTCTTATAAGTATATGTTTATATATAAATTTACGTACTTATATATATAAGTATATATACCCTACGGTACGTTACTCAAATGTCTAATATATATACGTGTATATATATATATATCCGTATACGAATTCATACATAAACATACACTAAAGTATATACATATACATATCTATAACTTCTTCCACAGGTATACTACAGTGCCGATTGAAGAAAACAGAAGAAGGAAAAATGCCGGCTCACCTGCTGGAGTGGCTCGCACCGGTCTTCTGCAGCGGTTGGCGGAAGGCTTCGTTCCTCGGCTCGCTTCCGGATGGCACTTCTGCAACAGCGGCGGCGGTTCAACTGGCGGAAGGTCCGGCTGATTCAGCACAGCAGTACTGCTGCTCGAGTTCCTCGTTGTGGTCTGTGGTTGCGGGGATTATCAACAGCGGTGCAGAGGCAGGACGTTCGATAGGGAAGGGAGGCTTACCCGTGTAACGGTCCTGGAGAGACTCGGTGGTTCCTGCGGTGGGGTCTGTAGCACCATTTGGCTTAGATCGGCCTTGGAGACGTGCAGTCCTTGGAGCGCAGAGGCGGGTTGCTGCTACTGCTGTCTAGCGGCGCTGTCACTGGCGGACGAGGAGGGCAGACGAGGCTGCGCGGAGTCTCACCGGCGTGATTCGCATCTGCTGCGTGGCGCCCAGGGTCAGCCGTGCTGCGTTTCGAAATCGGAAAGAGGAACAGGGAGAGAGATAGACATGAAGGTGGCTCACATGGTGGTCGCCTGCGACGGCGGTTGTGGGAGCAGTTTCCGGCGGCGGCGTAGTGGCTCGGTGGTGGCTCGGTCAAGCGTGACTGCTGCTGCTCATTAGCGCCGCGAGAGAGAAGGGGAAGCAGCGGTAATCTCCTTGCCGATGAGAGAGGGTTAGGCTAGGTTTAGATTAGGTTAAAATTAGGTTAGGTTAATTAGGTTAATTAGGGGTTAAGGATGGGCTGGGCTGGGCTGCAGTACTCAAAGCATTGGGCCCACTTTTGCTTCATTAAAACGAGCTGAAACGAAGCCCGTTACTCGTACGGATCGGTAGGGCATTTGCGGAAATAATTACGGAATTAAATTCCGTATTAGGTAATTTCTTATTTTATTTTAGAGATACGTAAATTATTATTTTATTTTAAAGGTACGGAAATTATTTCTGGTTACAAAGTTTCATCATTTTATGTGACTTAAAGTCACATAAAATGATAACATTTAAACTCGTTTTATATTTTATTTAATTATTTATGTACCCATTTATTTAAGATTGACGTTTCGAAAATCGGTTAAATTCAGGTTTAACGGAGTTTAAAAATTCCGGTTATTACAGTCAATCTCTTCACCATCTGCTTTAATTCAGCAATCTCACTCAATACTTCAAGGCGGATGGGGTTTACCATATATATGGACCCCTTTAGTAGGAGTTCTACCAAAATTTCACGTACCTTCCTTCATTTCTTGGATTTTCTCCATGGCAAGTTCAAGAACAGTGTTAAGAATATTACCTCCGTATGCATCGTCAATGATTCCTCTTTTGTTATTTAACAAACTGTTGTATAAGTAGAACACCAAGTCTTGGGTAGAGTGCCCATAGAATGGAAAACTTGACCGCAATCTTACAAACCTCTGATAATACTCATATAGAGTCTCATTAGATACTTGTTCAATGTTTCTTATGGCCTTCTTCAAGCTATTGGCCTTCTTAGTTTGAAGTACTTCTCTAGGAACCCCTTGTGCAGATTCTCTCATGTGTCGGTGCTCCTAGAGGGTAGGTGGTAATATCAGTCGTTTGTTGCATCCTTGAGGGTTTTGAAGGCCCTCATTTTGATTTGTTCCTCTATGACGCATGCTGACTTCATGTTGATGCACACCGTGTGGAACTTTCCTAAGTGTTTGATTGTATCCTCCCCACTTAGTCCACGGAAGGATGGAAGTAGGTGAATCAGTTCCGGCTTGAGTTCAAAGTGGACACGTTCGCCAATTGCAGGAATGGTCACCGGAAGTGGTTGTTGTGTCAAGTTTGGTTGCATTAGTTGCAGCAGTGTTCTTTCCGCCATTTCAATTCTTGTATTGCGGCGTTCTCTTCTTTGTTTGTTGAATGTAGTTTCGATCTCTGAATCAAAAGGAACAAAAGCAGTAGCACGGGTTTGAACCATACAAACAATTTAGACCAATATTTCATTATTACAAAAACACAATAATTTAAAGCAAAATTTCCCCGGCAACGGCGCCAAATTTGACAAGACCTTTTTATGTTGTTATTCTTATCAAAATAATATCCAAATAAAATTTACTAAAACGAATATAGCAAATAAGTAATGGTCGAACCCAAGAGATATTTGAGCAATAAAAACACTATGTAATTAGAAATACCAAATAGAATGTATCCGATGGGGGGTTTTATGTTCTTAAAGTGACAATAAAAGAAAAGCAAGCAAGTGGAAATGATGTCTACAACAAGTTGGAAAACAAATACACTTGACTATATTCTCTCTCAAAAAGGATGGTTGATCTTTGTTTCCTTTGAAGTATTCTTAAGTATTTATTCTCATCCGAATCATATGCAGATATTGGGTCAACCAACCCCAATATAACTTACTATTAAATCCAATCCGTAAACCAACAAGACTGAATATAATATTAGCATTCAAGCAAGGATAACCGAGACACATATAAAAGAAAGAACACTTTACTCTTAATATATTGTTAAATTTCCCTCACAATAGACACTTGCAACCCGCTTATGTCAATCGTGCTTTGCTACTAGAAAAATGGCCCGAACCCGGAACCGACAATTCCTAGAACTTTGTAAAAAACCAAACTACTTAGGTAGTGAAACTAGGTAGAAGGTGAGATGCAAACAAACTTTAGACACAAGAAAAATAACACAAATGACTCTTGAGACAAAACTTCAAATAGTAGAAACTTACAACCAAGCTCTTGTATAAAAGCTTCAACAACCAAGTGTAGATATGAAACTATAGCTCTTCATAAAGAGTTTTTTAACAAAATAAAAAGAAATAAAAAGAGGTTTTTGGTGTGTGATGAGATGCTCTAACACATGCCTAATACCTCTATTTATACTATTGTAGGTATTAAAGATAGGAAAAAAACATCCTCAAACCATCACCTTAAAATCTCATAAAGTGTATTTTTGAAACCGTCGGGTTTATTGCATTTGTTGATTTCTTGCGGGCGTGAGATCTTGGGTCCACGAGTGTAGGATATTGAGATCCACAAGAATTGTTTCGTCTTCAAAGGTGCCATGACTGCGACTATGAACGACCACGGGTGCGTGAAGATCTCTACTCTTGAAACAGATACAAATCTTCATATTTTGTCTTGAAGCGCAGGGCAACCAACCTGTGCTGCGGGTTTTGGAATATGAAGAGTTGGAGTATCTAAGAATGAAGCTGTAGGGGCGGATGAAAGGGTAAGGATAAACCAAAGTTGCGGGGGTGGGGATTCACCACGGGCACGGGCTAAAACCGCCACATGTGTGACGACACATGGCCTAGGGGCACTGTCATATGGTCACGAGGGCGAAGTACAGCTACGGGTGCACTGACTTCTAGTTGCGGGTTCGTGTGGAAACATAAGGTTTCTTCCTTGTTCTTATTACCGTTTCCTTCACTTTCTTGAATTGGTTGTTTTGTTAATTCCTTGGATTTCTTCAATGATGGATTTATCAACTAGATTTACACAACTAGCACCATATACAAGCAAAAGAACTACAAATACATGTTAAATTGTGTTGTTGTGATAGAAAATCTATCACTTATCAACCACCATCTTTTGGTGGTTTATGTGATATATTGACTCCCTTGCCATCTTCACTTCCTCAATCTCAACTAGACTTCTCTTGTTAGATAAAATATCCTTAAGAAATTTACCATAAGAAGGCTTAACTTTAAGAGTATCAACAAATGGAATGTTGATATAGAGTATGTTTGTCAATCATCTCTATAAATCTTCCGAATTGCTTGTCTAGCAAAGCTCAAGCTCTCATTTGGAGGAATGAGAGAGAAGGTTTGTGAGGAGTTGGAGCTTCCACCTTGCCAAATAGAGCTTTCCCCTTAAAGTTGTTGCCAAATAGCTTATCCAATATTTGCTTGACCTCCACCTCAAAGTTAAAGTTGTTGTTGTTGTTGTTGTTGTTGTTGTTGTTGTTGTTGTTGTTGTTGTTGTTGTTGTTGTTGTTGTTGTTGTTGCTGTTGTTGCTGATGCTGCTGATGCTGCTGATGCTGCTGCTGCTGCTGCTGCTGCTGCTGTTGCTGCTGTTATTGCTGCTGCTGCTGCTGTTGTTGTTGATGTTGCTGTTGCTGTTGCTGTTGTTGTTGTTGTTGTTGTTGCTGTTGTGATCTCTTTTGATCTATTTGATTATCAACACTTTAGCAAAATTGTCATGGAATGGTTTTAGCAAGTTGCCACATCTCTCTTACTCTTTTTTCAAGTAGTTTCTTGAGCTTATTGACTTGTTTATTCAATGCATACACCTTAGCATCTATTGTTTCTCATTCACTTACTCTGAACTATTTCCTTTGAGAAGAGTATATCTCACAATGTTTGGTTTGCTTCTCTATGGATGTCCAAACCTCATCAACGTCCATCTCTACACTTTGTACCTCCGGAAACTAAAACAATATTATCACGGTTTGCATCATCCAAGGCTTTGTAGAAGATCTCTAATAGCATAAGCTTCGGTTCACCATGGTGGGAGAAATCCAATAACAAGTCCTTGAATTTCTCCCAAATTTGTTGAGGAAATCAAGAGATAACTCCTCCCATGAAGTGAAACTTCCGGGTGGGATGCTTTGGTACAATTGCTTTGCCTTTCCTCTCAAAGAAAACGAAGATATTGTAAGCTTAACTCCAATGACTCTACTCTTCTCATCTTCACGGTTTTTAGGACTTCATTGTAAGTAGCAAGGTGAAGGTGTTGGTTTTCAGATGGTCCGCCTACAAACTAATTTTGCATGACCATTTGAATCAAGACACTCTTCACCTCAAAGTTTTGAGGGACACTATTGCGAAAGACAACTTTGGGTGGTGGTATATGCTTAATCAGGTTCATCCTCTCTCCAAGAGTTATTTGACCATAGACTCTCCCACTGTTGCCTTTTCTAGGCATTACTCAATCCGTTTCCTCGTTGTACAAGACTTATCTAGCAAGAACCTCTTGAGCTAACAACCTAGCCTCAAAATCAATAATCCTTTCCTTTGAAGATCTTCTCTCTCTAGCTTGAGCCGTGCTCCTCTCAAATTCATCTTCTTGATCTTCCATAGCTAACCTTTTTTATTTGCTTCTTAGCTTTCTCAAAGTCTTCTCATGCTCAGAATCAAACGGTTGTAGTTCCTTGTTGGCACTTCTCCAGCAATATTGTTCTTGATCAAGTCCTTACTTACGTTACGGCACAATTAATTTCTTAGAATCTAATTTTATTAAAAAAAATATTATTTAATTAATTATTTAGTAAAAAATATATTTTGAAAAAAATATTAGTCCATCAGACATCATCATCAACATCACCAACTTTACTAAATTAAAGGTATATAGATTACTAAGATAATTAGGTATCTTTAATTAACTTACGCATTATAAGTTGATATAACTAAGGTAATTAGGCAAAACTAATAACATGTAATTTGGTATATTTTATGTACGTAAAATTAGTTTTGACCTAAAATAATTTGTGTACACAGTATAAACTATTAGATTTACATATTTGTCACAATAAATCAAAAGTTATATATCACATAGACAATTGATAATACTCGAATTTTATGGCTATTATTTCTAAATTTACATTATATTTATACTCTTAACTTTTTTATATAATATATCAATATGCATTATAAACCTTCACAATTATAAACCATTTATTCATTTAAATTTTTGTAGATCATATTTTGAGTAATCATTAAAAAATATTTGAAATTGTATCACGTGAGAACTCTTATATAATTTTAAACATTAAAATTTAATAGAAAATAAATCAAAATATAGACGTCACAAAAACAAATGATAATACTCGGATTTTATGACTTTTATTTTATGTAGTATGATGAATTTATTTTGTTATTTTGGCTTCTTTTTATTAAACTAGAATAATTTAGATTTAGTAAAAATATTTTTGTTTTATTTAGTTATTTAGTAAACATTTTTTCCTAGAAAAAACGTGAGGTTGTCACATCAGTATCAACCTCACATACTTTAGTAAATGTATATAGAAGTGAAAAAACACATGTTGAAAATTACAATCATGATCCGAGGCAATTTGATTGTCCCCTTTTTCATCTTCATCCTAGAAGTCGAAGGCAAATGTGATATTGACGTCGGGCTTGTGTGGACCAAGTAGAGAAGCAACGCTTGGGATTTTTGTTCTCTTTTGTTCCTCTCTGAATAGATTTGGTTCACACATCAACAAGTATTTCATATAAACAATCTATTGTTTTATATCGATTGTGCTTGTAGATCCCTACGTTAGATGTTTAACTATGATCTGAAATTCCATTTAACGTATCTAATAATTCTTCAATTGAAGGAGGCAACCTTGACAGATAATGACCATTTGCCCCTTGTTGCACATTCTGATGTCTTACCAATTGCCAAGGATCTTATCCGGAATGATGCGCTCCATCGATGAGTTGATAGATGAATGCACTAACATGACGGCAATCCTTGACTGTCGTTCTCGTAGATGACCCCTCGGACCACTAGATATAAGTTGACGTTCCAAATTCCTTCCATCTTTCAAAAAAAATCAAAAATATATATTAAACACACATTACATTGTTAGTATAACAAAATGAGACATGAGCAAACTCAGGTTATCCCGTCGACCTAGATAATCGGCAAGTATGGATAACTTTCTAGGCCCAACCGGGCCTAGAATCCTATTTTTTAATTAAACATTAAAAATGTTAATACAAAGGTAGTTGATAAACCAAGTGAAACCCTAAAACCTGAAGCACAAACTTGAACGTGAGAAAATTAAAACAATTTATATAACATGGTGTTGAGGGTATTTGGTACTTTAGGAACTAAATCATATCTAAGAACAAGGACTTCTTCAAAAACAACAAATTGAAAGCATTTTTTTGGGATAAGGGTAAAAGATTCGGTTACCACATAAACAAAACGTTGAAACGAGAGTTCGAAAGAAGTCGGCGGATGGGACTAGCTGTCAAAGAGAACAACATCAAAGAGAAAACATAACAAATCGGCAAAAAGGAGAAAAATATTGAAGGATAATGAGGACAACAATAAGCAAGAGCACGATGATGAAAGCATCTTGATAACGTGATTTATGACGTTAGTTTAGGCATTTATTTAGATAGTTTTCCCCCTTATTCATGCATAGTTTGACATTTGTTCATGACGTTTACACTTAATTCATGCATATTGTCGAAATAGATGTCTACACGAACTCTTGTCGGTTTTGTAAGTATTTTGGGGAGCTTTTGGAGCTTAATCGATACATTCGAGGATCATTCCTCGTGATGGAACACTTCCGGACTCATTAAGAAGGAAGCAAGGAGCAAAGGAGAACACATAGGACCTTGTTGGTGCATGTCTTGCACCAACTCATGGCTTAATGATCAAAAGGAAGCTGAATAGGGATTTCCACGGTCTGGCACCAAGAAACACGCCCGTAATTTTGGTCGTGGTTTCCTCTGGACATCTGTAACAGCTGTCCCACAATCTCCATGCCCGACTCTTGCTCTAGGTGGAGAATATAAGTGGTCTTGCAGGCCGTTGCTAGGGGACTCTCTCCCACACTCTCTCACAACACATCATTCCATGGGTGGATAGACTTGGAGAAGAAGAAAAACACTCTCATTTTGGGAAGGAGAAGAACAACATTTATCTTAGAGTTTTTGGAGCTTTTGAGTGATTCTTGAGTGACCTTTGTTGAGGACATTTGCAAGGATTGTAAGGAACGTTTTCGACCTTCTTTTGAAGGGTTGTAAGTCTTGCTTAAACTTATATTCAGTTGAGAATTCTTGTTTTTACTTGTTTCTTTTCACTTTCATTTCATTTTCTTGCTATGGCACCCATGAATGTTTGCTTGTTGAGTTTGAATATTGAAATGCATGTTGTTGGCTAAATAGTTGTGATTCTAGGGTAACGGAATGATGATTATGGCTTGGATTATGATAGAATAGACTTGAATGTACCTTTGGATGAATTGCTTGCTCGAACCTAACCTCTATTGAAAACCACGGTTTGTTCATACCCTTCCACGGCCGTGGTTCTGTATGATCCACCCGTGATTTTCTCTGTTGTGCTTGTATTGATAAATCTGAATGTTAGGATGTTAGATTGTTGAAATCCTAGTGTTTGTTAAGCATAATCTAGCCTAGGGTGACCTAATGCTAGCAACTAAGTCAGAGAAGGGACCAACCCGGTAATTCTCGACCTTAGATACCGAAGATGATGAACTCTAGGTAGTAGTGAGCCTCGCAAGCACCTATTGGATTGAGTGAACTAGGATTGATACTTAGGACTTGCCTTCCCGATACTTGCACGGTAAGGAGAGGTTTGGCCCCTAGATAGCAATCCGGTTTGTGTAGAATTCCCAACCTTAGGCTCCTAGAGACTTACCCGGTAATAGGACCTTAGGTGCGGGATTAGTGGACCATAAGACCTACCAGGTGATTGATCCCATTTGAGAAACACCCTTTTCCCAACATACCGTAGCTTGTCCAAGGTTGATTAGAAGCTTGAGTCCAATGCCATAACAGGAAGTCCTAACCCCTAGAATATGCTTTTCTCTCTTTGATCACATATCTCGTGTTTGAGTTGCTAGCTTGAGTTGTTAGTTTATTTTATAATATTGCATGATTTGTGATCTTGCTTGATCACCACAAAACCAAACCCAAAAATATCATGATTTTCATTTCTTTATTTCCTTCTCTTTTCTTAGATTAGATTTGCACTATCCATGATCACTTGTTTGATTTGATTTCACCTTAGTCTTCGTGTTCGACCTCGGAATACTATCCTTGCTACAAAACGACCCATACACTGTGGGTTCGCTAGGAGTTAGGAAATTATATCGAGTTATAAATTGTAAGAATTTTGTGCTATACATTTCTAGCGTAACACATCTCCCAAAGATGAAGCGGGTAAAGGACAAGCCAAACTCTATCAGAGTAGCACCTCTAGATGCATGTACAACAGGACTCAAGCTCATGGGGAAGTGAAAGATGAAATCTAGGGAAAGTGTCTCCCTTCAAGAAGAAGCCATCATCAAAACACGTCACCATGACTACAGTCCACACACGACTTTAAACATACACCGAGATCGGACGAAGAGCTTGAAATCACGAACTTGCCACGTTCCACGTCAACGAAACTCTCAATCTTATTCAAAAAAGGAGCTTTTGGTCATTTTGTTCAAGAAATTAAGTTCTTGTATTTTCCTTTTGTTCACTAAATTGCAATGCATTTTGGTCATTTTGTGTTCTTTTCATTGCATTTTGGTCTCGTATTTGTAGCACGTTTCTCGCTTCAATCAATTGTGCTCTTGTAATCATTGTTTTAGGTTTGGATACATATTCCATGATAAAATTCGATTTTTTCATATGGTTAATTCTTTTGAGCATAAGCAAATTTTGATGCTTTCGATGGTCATTGTGCAATCATTTTGGTTCAGTTTTAAGATTTACCGATGAAGGTCAAAGTAGGTTTGGACCATCCAAGGATCACGAGTCTTTTTTTAAAAAAAAAATGATTTCGACGCATACATAAAATAAGCTTCAATATCACAAATCAAACACAATTCTATATAGAATTGAATTCTAACAAAAAACAACATTGATGACATGAATTATATACCATTATAATCATGCATATTGTGAATGTTGTACCTCAGTTTCTCATACATTTGAAGAGATTTGTGTGCCTTTAAGGTTTGTTTCATATATATTTCGGAAATAGAGGTCTACACAAGTTTTGATTGAATTGTAGGGGAAAGCGGTAGAGCTGGAAGCTAAAATGGAGCAAGGAGTAGCTTGGGAAGCTAAGGAAGTATAAGAGACCATTATGAAGCCACGAGGAGAAAGGGAAGTGCAAGGAAGAGTCACACAAGAAGATGGAAAATAAGCCAAAAGACGAGCACTCTCAATTAAGGAAAATCGGGTGATTTATTCTGAATAGACCGATTTTGCACTAGAAAAACCGGGTGATTTATTCCCAAATAGACCGATTTTTCTCAATAACCGTCTAAATAATATAACGTTCAAAAGCCCAAAGCATTGGGCCATAAGGGGGACATGTCTTGCAACCCATTAGCAATTTTGGGTTATCTTGGAACCCTAGGAGACGGGAAGGAGAAGGTTGGACAACATCGGAGATTGACAGCGAAGGAACGGAGATTGGAGATCATTCTTGGAAAGAAAGGAAGTTCCGGAAAGAAGATAGAGTTCTTGAAGATTCAAGAAAGTTATGAGATCCTTGATTATTGTTCTTTCTTGTGGTTTGTGAACATATTTCGTTGAGTGCTTTGAGAGATTTTGTTGGAGTTTTGAAGGACTGATTACACGTTTTGAAGTTGTCAAGTTTTATGCAAAGTTTGGTTCTTTCTTGGTTTTCTTTATTCAATCTTGATTTTGATTCAAAAATGAAAATGATTGGCTAAAAACCTTGTGATTCTAGGGAGAATAGTTGATGATTGAGGCATAGATGATGATAGACTGAACTCATTTAATCTTTTGGACCCTGAGAATTGAGATTTAACCTTTGCAGTTGTGAAAAATCGGGTTGTTCTACAGGAATATCAACCGATTTTCTGTCAAGAACAGGGCGGTTTTTCTTAGCTGATGTACCTTTATGCTTTATCCTTTAACCAAATTTAAACCTTGCCTAAATCCTAACCTTGCTTAACCTTTTTAACCTTATCCAAGTGTGAGGAGAGACTTCATCATTGATTCTTCACTTGGTTACAAAAGTTTACAAGATTTGCGTAATAGTGAGACTAAACATCCTCTATTAAGGTTTAAGTGTGCCCTTCACCTTTACCTTCGAGAGTCACATCCTTGGGTTTTAGTGAGTGGTTTGAGTGTTAAACCTTTCTTTTAGTACTCTTCTTGATGAGACTCAACATCCTTCAAGTTGAGGGCTTTTAAGTTAGGTTAACTGAGTAGTGGAAGTTCACCGTACATTATTCCTTTCATCGAAACACATAACCTTGGCAACATCAACTCTGTCCTATGATCTTTTGAATGTCTTGAATCGAAAGATTTTACTTCTTGCCAAAAGATATTCGAACTGAATTTATTCTCACCAAATCCCTGAGTTCGACTCTGAAATTTCTTCCGATACTGCAATTGATCCGTACACTGCGGGTTCGCTTTTGCTTAGTTCTAGATATAAATTTAAGACTTTGTCACACACACTTTTGAGCAAACAAGTTTTTGACGTCGTTGAGGGGGATTTTGTCAAGACCAAATTCGGTTTTCGGTTGTTTGGCTTGGGATACTTTTGCTTTTTTCATTTGATCTATCTACTTGAGTGATTTTGCACGATTCTCTTTAGGTATATGCGACGGTCTCGAACTGAGAAATACCTCGTTCCTTTTATCCTGAACCTGAGAAGACTCTTAAGAAACGTTAAGAGAAGCTAAAATGGCTGAACATAATGAAAAGAGCATCCAAGCTGAATTGGAGGAGACTCGTGCTTTCCTTAATCTAAATGAAAGGAAACTTATTGAGGAGAGAGATGTAGCTCTTGCAGATAGAGAGTGATTGCAAGCTGAGATGAATGAAATCCGGGTGATGATCCAACAAGTAAAAAAAGAAAAATCCGCCAAAACTAAGAAGGAAGAATCATCCGACGATGATATTGTAACACCCCGATTCCGTGGGACTCGGGATGCCACATTGGGCTAGGATCTCACACTGGGTCCTGACCCTAGCCTGACAACAAGTTCAGTGGACCTTACAACATGGTACTGACAGATATAAAACAAATACATAAAACTGTACAAAATTGTACATCAAAAGGTATACAAGATCATAGCCGAGTATAAAACATCATCCTCACACAAGAGGTATACAAAACATCATCCTCACGCAGGAGGTATATATATAACATCCCCAAAACCATAACCACATAATGTACGAGAGTCCTCGGCATGTCACCCTGCCTGATCACTCTGCAACTCTCCTATCCAGCAAGGCATCTACAACACGGTATGAAACCGTTAGCTATCCATACATATATAAGGTAATGCATAAGAACAAGCACATGTCATGAAAGATAAACACATAATCATGCGGTCACACATTTACCCATTCTATTATCTTTATATAACTGTCATTCACTCAAATTTTATATATATAGATATATGAAACTATGTGACACGAGGACCGTATCATCCTCGCCTTTGGGCCTGCTATCCATCTAGAAGTAGTCTCGGTCACACAACCCGTGTACCCTATGGGAGTGGATTGCGCCCTTCTTGTATACCAGGTGGCCTGACGCCACATAACCTCCCAACTCCTTACAAGATGAAAGGGAAAGGTTATCAGTTATCACTGCCACACAATATAACACACACACCACTCACACAAACACCCAATAGAAGAATGGTAGCTAAATAAGTCCTACGGACTTACCTCAACCTCGTACAATCACAACCACGATCAACCTCCAATCCTGAGAGGGACACTGCCTAATAACAAGGCATAGGGACATATCAATCTCCTATCAATCAAATGGGTCACACCTAGATCCAAGGGATCCAAAGGATCATCCTCAACCTAACGTCACAACCTACTAATCCTCAAAGCCATACCAGGCATAACATAATCATAACATCATCATCATACACTCATCTATACCTAGCATGATGCTACATGCACATACTAGAAAAGGAAGGGACAATACCATCCTTAGGAAATCCCGGAAGCAAGACACACTTGCGTGACAAGAGCAAAGCAAAGCTGTAAAGTAGGGAACCGCAGGGGCGGTGGCACACCAGGCGCAGGGGCGGCCATGAGGTGGCGCAGGGGCGGCTAGATAGCAGGGGCTCGTCTTCGACTTCTCTTCGATCCTTCACTCGCCCTCTTCACTTATTCAGCACCCAGTAGCCAAAACATAGATACATACACATATATACATCAACATATGCCTAGGAAGTTCATCACAAGACTCAACTTGTGGAATCCTAAGCTAAGAAGAAGGAAAAGAAGATAAGAAGAAAGAAATAAGAGAAAGAGGAAGATCTTAGCAAGCTAAAACCTAACAGAGGCAGTACACACTCGACAACCTCAAAGCTGGCTCATCAAAGGCACAACAACATCATCAATTATCAACATCATCCAAAGCCACACAAACCCTCTTCAAAACTCTTGCAAGTTCAAGGCAAAACAAGAAGAAGATTCAAAGGAGGAGAAAAAGAGAAGAATAAAGTAAGGGAGAGAAGATGGAGATGGAAGAGAGTGAAGAAACCCTTCTCTGGAAGAGAAGATAATGGCTTATATAGGAAGCCAAACAAAAGCACGGGTCAAGGTCAACAATGCCGGCTGCAACACACTACAAACCGCAGGGGCAACTCATGGAGGCGCAGGTGCGGATCCTAGTGGGCGCAGGGGCGCCTAGCCTGGCCGTAGGGGCGGTTAAGGCCAATCTCAGCACAGCTCAGCACTCTCAGAGCATCTCAAGACTAAGGCTCTTGCATCTCACCCCCCCCCCCCCCAAAAAAAAAACATAAGTTTCGTCCCGAAACTTGCAAAATCCCAAATCCTCTTGGACCCCACATCTCCGCTCAGAAGGTCACAACCTATATCAATCTATAACCTCAAAACACAAGCATGGAGGAATCATTAACTCCAGAAATCAGGAACATAACGCTATTCAAAGGCATAGAGGAATCACATCTCTTGGTATACTCACATCGCAGGGCATAGAGGAAGCACATCTCTAGCTAGATCATACTCATACACAAAGCATGGAGGAAAAAAACATCTCCCATAAGACTATGTCCATCAAATAGCATGGAGGAATAACCATCTCCAGCTAGATCCTAATCTCGCTCAAATAGCATGGAGGAAAGAACCATCTCCAGCTATAATCATAAATCGCGCTAGCACATCAAGATCTAATAAGATCATATATCACATCATAGCTAGCACGAAAATAAACACATCAAGGCATATAAGCACATAGGCACATAATCACAATACTGACCAAGATAGAACTAAGATCTACCCTTCGACCCTAGGCACATCTATCTGGGCATACAACTTTAGATAGTTCCTCTGGATACTATCCTCAGTCGCCCATGTAGCCTCCTCAGGTCCTCGTCTCGACCACTATATCCTCAACATGTGAATGTCCTTTGAACGCAAGCGTCTCATACCTCGCTCTAGGACTGCAACTGGGTGCTCAGCAAAGGTGTGGTCCGGCTCAACCACCAAATCATCATAACTCACAATATGTCTCGGATCTAGAATATACTCCCTCATTTAGTCGGCGCAACCACCAAATCATCATAACTCACAATTTGTATGCTGCCCTCCAAACTCTGTCCAGTATCTCAAAAGGACCAACATATCGGGGACTCAAATTCCCCTTTATGCTAAAACGTATGACGCCTCGCGTTAGAGATACTCTCAGTCAGACATGAGCAACAACTCTGAACTCTAGAGGTCAGCGCATCCTGTCTACATATGACTTCTGATGACTCTGTGCAGCCCACATCCTCTCTCTAATCAGCGCTACTCGAGCCATATCATCCTGAATCTACTCTGGCGCTATACCACTGATATTGCTAGGCTCATCCCAGCATAAAAGTGTACGGTATCTACGCCCATACAGGGCCTCATATGGAGCCATCCCTATCGATGCATGCCAGGTGTTGTTGTATGAGAACTCAACCAAAGGGAGGTAATCTGACCATCCTTGTCCCTAATCCAACACACAAGCTCGCAGCATATCCTCAAGGTTTTGGATGGTCCTCTCTGACTGACCATCATTATCGGGGTGAAACGTAGTCGTAAAGTGTAGACTCGTCCCGAAAGCAGTTTGGATCTGTTGCCAAAACCTCGAGGTAAATTGC
Source organism: Fagopyrum homotropicum (assembly GCA_033239125.1). Taxonomy (NCBI): domain Eukaryota; kingdom Viridiplantae; phylum Streptophyta; class Magnoliopsida; order Caryophyllales; family Polygonaceae; genus Fagopyrum; species Fagopyrum homotropicum. The sequence continues at coordinate 68,656,733 of BSWB01000003.1, forward strand.
CCATCTCGATCAGAGACGATCGCCCTCGGTATACCATGGAGTCTCACTATCTGCCTAGTGTACTCCTCAGCTAACTTGCTCACTGGCCACGTCTATCTAATAGGAATGAAACGTGTAGTCTTCATTAGTCTATCAACAATAACCCCGATAGCATCAAAACTCCTACTGGCCTCAATCCGGGCACAAAGTCCATGGAGACGTCCTCCCATTACCACAGCGGCACTAGTAGTGGATGGAGCTCACCTCCAAGTCTGGAATGCTCTATCTTGACTTGTTGACAGGTCGTACACTGTGCCTTAAATCTGGCTACATCTGGCTTCACCCGTCCCCACTAGTATGATCATCTCACATCCTGGTACATCTTATTCGTATTTGGATGTAATAAGTAAGGTATACAGTGAGCCTCCTATAAAATCCTCTGTCTCAGCTCTACATCAGCAGGTACACAGACCCGGTCACGGAGTTTCATCACTTCATCTGCTCCTGTAGAGAATTATGGTGCCTCACCATGAGACATCCTCTCTCTAATCCTCATCACGGTTGGGCAAGTTGCCTGCTTCTTTTGGATATCATCTAACAGACCAGGTAGAACCTCTAATGTGTACAACTGGGCATCCTCATCAGGAAATTGGATGTCCAGCTCTAGCCAGGCTAGATCTCTGTGAAGCTGAGGTTGAACTGTCAATTTCGCAATCGCCTTCTCTCGAGGCGTCTTCCTGCTCAGCGCGTCGGCGACAACGTTCGCCTTCCCTAGATGATACAGAATCTCAAGGTCAAAGTCCTTGATCAACTCGAGCCATCTACGCTGGCGGTTATTTAACTCTCACTGCGTAAAAATGTACTTCAGACTCTTATGGTCTATGAAGATCTGATAAGTAACACCATACAGGTAATGTCTCTGGATCTTCAAAGCATGAACTACCGCTACCAACTCCAGATCATGAGTCGGGTAGTTCCCCTCATACGTCTTCAACTATCAAGACGCATATGCTATCACTCTTCCCCTCTACATCAATACATATCCCAAGCCTAGCTTGGATGCATCACTATAAATCATAAAGTCAATAGAACCCTCTAGTTGTGCCAAGATAGGAGCAGAAGTCAAACGCCACTTCAACTTCTCAAAACACTAGGTTCACTGCTCATACCACACAAATTGGGTAGTCTTCCTCAGTAGACTCGTAAGTGGACGGGCAATCACAAAAAATCCCTCCACAAAGTGTCGGTAATAACCGGCTAGGCCAAGAAAGCTACGCATTTCCTTGACGTTCGTCGGTGTCCTCCATGTTGTAACAGACTCGATCTTCGCCGGATCAATCATGATCCCATTGGCGGAGACGATATGACCTAGGAAAGCTACCTTTGACATCCAAAACTCGCACTTAGATAGCTTAGCATACAACTCTCTATCCCATAGATTTTGTAAAACCGTCCTCAAATGACCGGCATGCTCCTCTCTGCAACGAGAGTACACCAGAATATCGTCTAAGTAGACCACCATAAACTAGTCCAGAAAATCGATGAAAATACTATTCATTAACTCCATAGAAAACCGTTGGGCCATTCGTAAGCCCAAATGGCATCACTACAAACTCGTAGTGTCCATAACGGGTCCGAAATGCCGTCCTGTGCGCATCCTGCTCCCTCACCCTCAACTGGTGATATCCTGAACGTAGGTCGATCCGGGAGAACAATGTCGCTCCCTGAAGCTGATCAAGCTAATTATCAATACGAGGCAATGGATACTTGTTCTTGATGGACACCTTGTTCAGCTCTTTATAATCAATGGACAGTCTCAACGATCCGTCCTTCTTCCGCACGAAGAGGACAGGTGCTCCCCATGGGGATACGCTAGGGCGGATGAAGCCCTTCTCATCCAACTCCTCGAGTTGCTTCTTCAGCCAACATCTTGATAGGCGTCATACGATATGGGGCCTTCGAGATCGGTCTCGTACTAGGCTCCAGCTCGATGCTGAATTCCACACTCCTTTGAGGCGGCAAGCTACACAGCTCAACAAACACGTCTATAAACTCACAAACCACCACAATATCCTCCAATGCTGGACTCTCCCTATCATTCATTGCATAACACCAGAAGGCATCACATCCATGTGCTATCAATCTGGGTGCACGCACTACACTAATTACATATCCCGTCTTCCCAAGGTCCCAACCTCGGAAGACCTCTATCTGACCTACCTCTATAGAGATTGTCACAATCCTCCTATCTACATCTAATATTGCACGGTGTTTACTGATGACATGAACTATATGCCATTATAATGACGCATATTGTGGAGGTTTTACCTCAATTTCCCTTGTATTTGGAGAGATTTGTTTACCTTTAAGGTTTATGTCATTTATATTTCAGAAATAGAGGTCTACACGAGTTTTGGTTGATTTATAGGTAAATTCGATGGAATTGGAAGCAAAAGAAAAGCAAAGAGTATCTAAGGTCAATAAGGAACCTCAGGGAACCTTTGAGGAGTCATGAAGAACAAAGAAAGAGCGTAGAAAGGCAATACAAGGAAGGAAGGAAACAATTCAAGAAGAGAGCACTTACTTTTGAAGAAAATCGCCTACTTTGTGTGAAAAGTCGGACGATTTTCCTGTGCAAAAATCGGACGGTTTCAATTGCCTTTGAATCGATATATTTTCTTCATTAATCGTCTAAAAAATATTACGACCAAAAGCCCATCACTTGTGGGCTTGAGAAGTGATATGCCAAGCAACTCATTAGTGAGAAAGTATACATTAGAACCCTAGCAACAAAAATCGGGAGTTCACAGCGTGAAAAATTTACGGGATTTCACGGAATTGAAGATTCTTGCATAAGAGGATTGAAGGAGAGGAACGAAAGTCAAGATTCAAAGAAGTTTGTGAGATCTTTTGTTCCCTTTTTGTTATTGTGATTTGTGAACACATTGTTGAGTGTTTTGTGAGATTCTTTGCAAGATTTTGATATTTGATTACAGATTTGGAGATTCTTTGGTTTTTATGTGAAGTTCGAGTTTTAATTGGTTTTCTTCATTCAATCTTGATTTTGATTTGAATATGAAATTGATTGGCTAAAAACCTTGTGATTCTGGGAAAATAGTTGATGATTGAGGCTTAGATGATGATAGACTGAACTCATTTAACCATTTGGACCCTGAGAGTTGAGATTTATCTTTACAACATCGGAAAATCGACCTGTTCTTGAGTAGATCGACCGATTTTATCAAGAACAGCCCGATCTTTCCTTCTGACGTTCATTAATTGCTTTATCCTTTAACCAAAGTTAAACCTTGCCTAAATCGTATCCTTGCCAAACCTTTTTAACCCTTATCCAAGTGCAAGAGGATACTTCATCATTAATTCTTCACTTGGTAACAGAAGTTTGCAAGATTTGGGTAATAGAGAGACCTAACATGTTCTATTAAGGTTTGAGTGTGCCATTCATCCTTACCTTTGAGAGTCACATCCTTGGGTTTGTGTGGATAGTTTGAGCGTTAATCCTTTCTTTGAGTTTTCTTCTTGATGAGACTCATCACCCTTTGAGTTGAGAGCTTTTAAGTTGGGATAAGCGAGTAGTGAAACTTCACCGTACATTATTCCTTTCTTCGAAATACATAACCTTCGCAACACCAACTCTGTCCTTTGATCTTTAGAAGTGTCTTGAATCGAAAGCCGCAGTCGGATACTTGAATCTTTGGAATCATTTATCTCCTTTATATTTACACAAGCTTTTTCACCTTGCCAGATATTTTTAAATTGATTTTATTCTCACCAAATCCTTGAGTTTGACTCTTGAGTTTCTTGCCTTACTACAACTGATCTGGACACTGCGGGTTCGCTTTTGCTTAAGTTCTAGATATAAATTTTAAGACTTTGACGCACACTTTCGAGCGAACAAGTTTTTGGCGCCGTTGCCGGGGATTTGGTCTAGACCAAATTCTGATTTCTGTTGTCTGGCTTGGGAGCTTTTTCTCTTGTCATTTGATCTGTCTATTTGAGTGATCTTGCAGATTTCTCTTTAAGTACATGCGAAGGTCTCGATCCGTAAAAGACCTCGTTCCTTTTGATTCCGAACCAGAGAAAAATCTGAAGAAGAAGTTAAGAGTGAAAAGAATGGCTGAACACAACGAAAGTAGCAACCAATAGAAGTTGGATGAGGCTAGAGCTCAACTCAATACGAGTGAAAGGTTACGTCTTGAAGAGCAAGTTGTTGCTCGAGCCGATAGAGAGCGAAATCAAGCTCAAATTGAGGAGCTTAGGCCGATGGTTCTTCAAATGCAGTTGGAGAATAAAGGCGACGGGAGTAAGAAAGCTAATTCAGCTAAATTTGTTAGAGTTGAATTATCCGACGATGATGATATGCCAGATCTAGAGGAAATACCACCATTTATTCCTCAAGCATATGTTGATCCTCGCATTCCCGCTAGAGATGCGAGAGCTGCCAATGTCGTGGATGAGCCACGAACCCTTGGGCAAAGAATGGACCCAATTCAACAACCACGCCGTTTTAGGTGTGAATCTTGGAGGCCAAGACGGCAATGATTTTGGGTTTACCGCGCAAGTGATTACTATGATCCCCAAAGCCAGTTTGGTTGATCGGATGCTGAATCTCCACACCAACATTTACAAAATTTTGAGATTCTTATGGAGACAATGAAGCCGAAAAGGGCTGTCAACAACAATTACAAGTTGAAACCGTTCTTCTTCTCTTTAAAGGACAAGGCTTTAGCTTGGTATCAAGCTCTTCTAGCTGGAAGACTAAACACATGGGAGGATTTGACATCGAAATTCTTCACCAAGTTCTTTTCGCCATCCAAAATGGCGGAGTTAAGAGGTAAGTTAAATGTTTTTTACATGAAACCTAACGAAAGCTTGTTTAAATCTTGGAAACACAATTCAAACTCCAATCCCTCTCTTGTGGAACATTCATGACATGAGAGAAGATGATTCTTGGGATTTCATTGAGAAACAAGCCCAAGTGATTAAGAGATATTCCCATAGAAAAGTTGAAGATGGGAATCGAAGTACCGGGGATTAAGGAGCGAACAAGTTTTTGGTGCCGTTGCCGGGGACGAGATTAAAGAGCTGATGGAAGTCCTAAAATCCACCCTTTAAAAGACAAAGGAGCAGAACGCTGGCTATCTAGGAAGGGAAAACAACAATCAAGGCAATAGGAACAATTACCGGAACAATAACTGAAACAACAACAACAATAACAGGAGCTCCAACAACAATTGGAGATCCAACCAACAAAATTCCGGTGATCCCTATTCACATGCTGAGAATACACTGACATCGCCTTCTTCTTCCTCTACTCCTTTGAAAAGTCAGGGGCAAGCTTCTAATAATTCAAGCAAACCGGAGAAGGATAAACACGTTGTTTTGCTAGAGACAATCTTGGGAAAGCTCCAAGGATTGGAAAATCACATTACTTCGGTTGATAAAGCACAAAAAGCTTTGGAAAATCAATTATTCAGCAAGGTTGGAGAAGTTCCTAGAGACCAAGGGACACTCCCTGGGAAGACGGAGGACAATCCGAAAGGAAGAGTGATGGTGATTACAACTAGGAGTGGTATAACAACTACCGACCCGCAGCCTAAGCTCGTTGAAATCCCCGGTGAAAAAGAGAAAGAGAAGGAAAAGGAGAAACAAGATGTCTATGTTCCTCCTCCGGCTTACAAACCACCTCTACCTTTTTCTCAATCTAGAGCGAGAGCGCGTCTAGACAAACACTTCGATAAGTTTATTGATCTAATGAGTAAGCTGCATATAAACATACCTTTAATGGATGCAATCTTAGGTATGCCAGCCTACGGAAAATTCCTAAAGGAGATCCTCTCTAACAAGAGGAAACTAGAAGACTTCGGTGAAGTCAAGATGAGTATGGAGTCATCCGAACTTATCAAGACCATGACGGAAAATATGCCACCTAAGCTACGTGATCCAGGATCATTTTGCATACCCATTACCTTAGGAGAAGTCATATATGGTGCACTTTGTGACCTTGGAGCAAGTGTAAGCACCATACCACTTGCTTTGTGCAAGACAGTCGGTTTAGAGGAACCTAGACCGGTAAAAATTACACTCTACATGACTGATCGTTCCATAACTAGGCCTGTTGGAATCATAGAAGGCATTCCCGTAAAACTTGGTAAGTTTTACATTCCTATAGATTTTGTCGTTCTTGATATTCCTGCAGATTATGTAGTCCCCATCATACTTGGGAGACCATTCTTTGCAACCTCCGGTTGTATGGTTGATTGCAAGAATGGGCAGCTATCATTCAATATAGGGTAATAGAAAGTGGAATTCGTACTTTCCTCCTTGATCAAAGAGACAGCTATAGGAGAAGATGTTTTTAACATCTTTGATGAAGAAGAGTCTAGAGAAGTGGTGAGTTCAGTCTTGATCAAAGATCCACTTCAAAAGGTTCTTAGCATGAGTATCATTGAAGGATGAGGGGAACATGGTTGTAATGATGAGATTCGAGCATTGGAATATGCAGAGGAAGAGCCAAAAGCAAGGTTTGACTAGCTGAAAAGAGCTCCGGGAGAAGGTGAAAAAATCGACCTACACAAAGGACATCGACCGATTTCGGATAATGCAAGTCGATTTTTGACAACAGAAAGAAAAATCGGGTCACAGATCGACCGATTTGCGTCAAGGGAGGTCGATTTTTCGGCAATTTCTCCAACTTCTACAAATCCAATTGCAAGTGTTCTCAATTGTAGTAGCACACTTCCTCAACCTTCAGAGACTTCTCCCATGACACTCCAAGATCAAGAATCATCAATCAAAGCACTCCCTCTATTGGAATTTAAACCCCTCCCTACACATCTAAGGTACGCCTTCCTAGGACCTAACTCAGCATATCCTGTTATAGTTAGTGCAAACTTGAGCAATGATGAACTTGAGAAGCTTATGAATGTTCTGAAACAACATAGGAAAGCCTTAGGCTATACCATTGATGATTTAGTAGGCATTAAACCTTCTCTTCGTATGCATAAGATCTTAATGGAAGAGGATTACAAACCTTCACGGCAACCTCAACGACGGTTAAATCCGATCATGAAAGATGTCGTGAAGAAAGAAATCCTTAAGTTACTTGATGGAGGTATCATCTTCCCTAATTTTGATAGCAAGTGGGTGAGCCCCGTACAAGTGGTTCCAAAGTAGGGAGGCATAACCGTTGTTGCTAACAAGAACAACGAACTCATTCCTACAAGAACAGTTACAGGATGGAGAATGTTCATCGACTACCGTAAACTGAATGTCGCCACAAGAAAGGACAACTTCCCCCTCCCTTTCATTGATCAAATTTTGGAAAGGTTAGCCCAACACTCTTACTTTTGTTATCTAGATGGATACAATGGTTTCTTTCAGATTCCATTCATCCGGATGATCAAGAGAAGACAACTTTCACGTGCCCATGGTGTACGTTTGCCTATAGAAGGATGCCATTCGGTTTATGCAACGCTCCAGCCACCTTCCAAAGGTGTATGATAGTAATCTTTTCAGAATATGTAGAGAATATCATGAAAGTATTCATGGACAACTTTTCGGTATATGCTTCTTCCTATGATAACTGTCTTTCTAACCTTTCTCTTGTTCTTAAGAGACGTGAAGACACTAACCTAGTCTTGAACTAGGAAAAGTGTCACTTTATGGTCACCGAAGGAATTGTGTTAGGTCACCTGATTTCGAATAGGGGAATTGAAGTTGATAAAGCTAAGATTGAAACTATAGAGAAGCTCCCTCTTCCATCTTTGGTGAAAGGGGTTAGAAGGTTTTTGGGACATGCAGGTTTCTATAGGAGGTTTATAAAGGATTTTTCTAAGATTTCAAAACCTTTAACGAACCTTTTGATGAAAGACATAACTTTCGAGTTCTCAAAAGAATGTTTGGATGCCTTTTGCAGGATCAAGGAAGCTTTGATTTAAGCTCCTATCATCCAACCACCCGATTGGACACTTCCTTTCGAGATCATGTGTGACGCAAGTGATGTAGCCATAGGAGCTGTACTTGGACAAAAGAAAGATGGTCGTACTCACACCATCTACTACACTAGCAAGACACTAGATGAAGCTCAACTGAACTACGCTACTACGGAGAAGGAGCTCCTTGTTGTTGGTTATGCCTTTGAGAAGTTTTGTTCCTATCTCGTATGTGAGAAAGTGATAGTCTACACAGATCATTCAGCAATCCGTTACCTATTAACAACGAAGGATGCAAAGCCTAGGCTTCTAAGATGGATCTTGCTCCTATAAGAATTCGATCTAGAAATCCGTGACAAGAAAGGCTCGGAGAACTCAGGCGCCGATCACCTTAGCCGTCTCCCACACCTCACTTGCGAGACGGAAGAGCTCCCCATTGACGATTCATTCCCCGACGAGCAGCTACACGAGATTGAAGAATGTCTTCAACAAATCTCGAAAGGTAATGACCCATGGTTTGCTGATATTGTCAATTACCTTGTTTGTCAGGAACTCCCACCCGGACTTTCATATGCTCAATGGAAGAAATTCTTTAGAGACGTCCGACACTTCTATTGGTATGAACCTCTACTCTTCAAGAGAGGTCTCGATGGCATGTTTAGAAGATGTGTTCCAGAAGATGAAGTGGAAAGCATCATTCGTCACTGTCATTCTTTGCCTTGTGGAGGACATGCTAGTTCCCACAAGACAAGCGCTAAGGTACTCCAATCTGGCTTCTTTTGGCCTTCCCTATTTAAAGATGTGTAGAACTATGTTGTTGCTTGTGATGCTTTTCAAAGGACAGGTAATATTTCAAGGAGGAATGAGATGCCCCTCAACAACATCCAAGAAGTAGAGATATTCGACGTATGAGGAGTGGACTTCATGCGACCATTCCTATCATCTTGTGGGAACCAATACATACTTCTAGTTGTAGACTATGTCTCAAGATTGGTAGAAGCAATCGCTTCTCCAACTAATGATGCAATGGTAGTGGTGAAGTTCTTTAATAGAACGATCTTCCCAAGGTTTGGGACCTCCGAACCATCATTAGTGATGGAGGAACGCACTTCACAACCCGTCGGTTGGAGGCTCTACTACCTAAGTATGGGGTAACCCATAAGATCACCACACCATACCATCCGCAAACAAGCGGACAAGTTGAGATATCCAACATGGAGATCAAAGGAATTCTAGAGAAGAATGTCTCTAAAACAAGAAAGGACTGGGCAATGAAAGTCGATGATGCATTATGGGCATACAGGACCTCTTTTAAGACAGCCATAGGAACAACACCATACAACCTTGTGTATGGGAAGTCTTGTCACCTTCCGGTAGAGCTAGAGTATAAAGCATATTGGGCCGTCAAGTGGCTCAACTTCAACATGAAAGAGGCCGGAGAAAAGCGACTATTGGATATCAACGAACTAGAAGAGATCCGCCTGAATGCGTACGAGAACAAAAGGATCTACAAGGAAAGAATGAAGCGGTGGCCTGATAAGCATATCATCCCAAAGGACTTGAAAGAAGGAGATCTCGTTCTTCTATTCAACTCAAGACTTCGACTCTTTTCAGGTAAGCTTAAATCCCGTTGGACAGGACCTTTTGTTATTAAACGTGTTTTTCCTCATGGTGCAATTGAAGTATGGGGTGAACAAAGCAGAAGTTTCAAAGTAAACGGCCAATGATTGAAGAAGTACACACCGGAAGTCCTGGTTGAGGAAATAGCTCCTATCCTCCTCCATTGAGCACCTAAACAGAAAAGTCCAGCTAACAACGTTAAATCAAGCGCTTCTTGGGAGGCAACCCATGGTAGTTCTAGTTCTTTTCTTTTCTTTTTAACATAGAATAGTTTTGGATAGTTTTTGTTTTTGTTTGTTTGTTTCCTCGATGCGCTCTCGGTTTGTTGGGTCAAAGATCGCAGGAACTAGGTGCAATCCTGGAGAATCGATGAAGAAAGTTGACATAAATTGGGTCAAACACACTTTTAAAGGAAATAAAGTGAATAAATCGACTCACCATAAGTAACTCGACCGATTCAAGCTACAAAGCAAGTCGATTTTTTGCAACAAAAAGAAAAATCGACATACCCAAGAAAAATCGGTCGATTTCTCTTATTGATCTATGAAAGAGAAGAAAAATCGACCGATGAAAAAATCTTGCTAAAAAATCGGCCGATTTTTTTTATAATTTGGCCTGCCTATATAAAGCTTTCTCCACTCCATTCTTCATTCAACACTTAACAAATTTTCTTCCTCCTTCTCTCTAAAGAGCCAAAAATTGCCTACCCTCCCATCTCCAAAATTTGTAACCATTTTGAGTAATTCTTGAGTCTAAACTGAAGGTTTTTCAACAAGGAAGAGAGATCTAGCATCACCAAGCTTGGAAAACTGCTCATTCATCCGGAATTCAGGTTTTTCGATCCCAAAACCTAAGCATTTCGTTCGATTTTTAATCTTGCCTAAGATGTGTTAGATTGTTGAGTTTGATTGAGGGCTTTGCTTAGAAACAACCCTAGGAAGCTTTTTGTGGTGTTGTATTGATCAGAACTTTATAGATTTATGATTTGTGTTGAAATCGTGAGAAAAATCGGACTAGCCTAGAAAAATCGGCCGATTTTTTTCTAGAACAGCCCGATTTTCTTGTGCATAATGGAAGCCTTGAAGAGAATTACTAGAAACTCGACCGAGAAGAAAGGTTCTTCTTCTAAGGCACCTCCACCACCTTCCCTAGTTGACCAAACCTTCCCCCTCCCGCTTCCAAACACAAGAACAGATATGAACGTCTCTTAGATCGGCCTTTTACTCCTTCTCGCTACATTGTATTAGATGACTTGGATGCGCTGTTTGTGAGAGAGGACATTTACATGATGTTGGATATGATAGGGCTGAGTCAGTTTGTGCTCATTCGGGAGGATGCTTATACTGAGATTACTCTTGAGTTCCTTAGTACCTTTGAGCACGACCCTAGAGATAGGAGAGTTTCTTTCCGGCTCATGAATGAGGATCATGCTATGTCTATTCCTGCTTTTGGAGATTTGTTTGGTTTTCTCTCATCTTTTGCAAGCACATTTCCACAAGGGGTGAGCGCTAGTGCATTCTGGGATAGTATCTCCGTTGGAGAAGCGGGAGGAGATAAGTGGAGACCGGGAAACTTAAAGGAGACAAGCATCTACAATATCTCTTTCAAGATAGCTCACCGGATCCTTAGTGAGTCTTTGTTTGCAAGAACGGAGACACCAAATAAGCTAAAGGCAGATGAGCTCTATCTCCTTCATTGTATGACCAGCGGCACTATTCCGGACACCACTACTATGCTTGCCGACTATCTTGGGAAGATAGCCAACAAGTCAAAGGGAGATATTTGTGTTGGAGGCCTTGTCACTCATGTGGCGAAGGTGTTGGAGCTTGACTTCTCATATTGCGGCTTGGTTGAAGGTGCCCGTCCTCTTGGCTCATAGAGATTGGTCGCTAGGCAGGTCTTGATACCTAGAGGTATGGGAGCTTTGCATGTGTCCATGCCATGGGAAAAATCACCATCAAAGAAACCAGCTGAGATTGAGTGGAAGTCCGAATACACTATTCAGAACAGGAGGAAATGGAAAGAGACCTTTGAGCACTTCCTTGATGATATGGCCCCTCCGACCACTTATTATGATGATGCTGAGGATGGAGAGGATAATGATGATGAGGTGGATTATGAGGATGGAGCTACAGCATACCAGGGATCCATGCTAGAGTTCGAGAGTGACACGTACAACGGCCATGCTACTAATGTTATGGATACTAACACACATGGCGCTGGACCTATCAAGACGAGTAGAGGTACAAAGGAAACCGAGGATGAGATGCAGGCTCCCCGTCATTCCTTTGCTCATGCACCCAGCGTGGGTGAGGACATGGGCGCGGATCTAGACCCCATCGACAGATGGGAGCATTGATTTCCGGCATGTAGGGTCTACGCGCTGACTACCAGGGCCTTCGTACTGATTATCAGGCCCTTCACACCGACTACAAGGCTCTGGACACTCAGTCACTGAGTACCGTTAGGAGACAGAGGCAGGGCACTCCTCCTATGATGGGCAGATGAGGGACATGTACAATCATACCTTTGGTGCCTTCTATGACCACGGAGCTCCGAGGTACCCATATCCACCACCACCGCCAGCTGAGGATTGAGATTCCACTTCATTTTACATTGTAAGTATTTTTCTCCATCTTACTCTTGACTTCTCACATTGGGGACAATGCGAAGGTTAAGTATGGGGTGGGGGTACTTACAATCTATTTTCCTTTCATCGCACTTTATGTACTTTGCTTCACACTCTATGACTTGGCTTGTAATAACTCTTGCACTATCGTTGTCCACTATGACAATTGCAGTGCATGCTTTCATTCAAAAATTTGTGAGTTTTTCAAAAATTTTAGTGTTTCTTATGATGGAAATGACCTCTATGATGATGATTGTGATGTGGAAAAGGCAAAAAGATGACTTAGCTATGTTAAGGTTTTAATGATAACATGAATGAATTTGATTTTCTTACTTGAATACATGTATGATTCATATGATCTTGATGTCTTGATAGGAGAATGAAATAATGATCAAAGCTACATTATAAGTTCTTATACATCATATAGGAATGACCAAGGCAATTCTATTCTTTCTTTTTCACATCTTGTTCATGCTAGCTCTTCAATGAAATATTTGACCTCCTTTTGACCATCCGTGAATTAGGATAAGTGATTATGTAAGGCATGTTTGATGTGGGAGGGCCATTGTGAAAGTGTTAAGTGAAAGTTTAGCAAATATTAGGATTGGGGACGTTGAACATGAGGATGAGTAACTCGGCACCATTCACATAGCCGGGTGTTTGTGTCTTGCCAAAGTCCGATTGAACGACAAGTCCTAACGGGATATGGCATGTGCATCAAGGGTTTGAGGCATCTCAAAATTGAGAAATGCCGATCTCCTAGGCTTCGGTTTTTGTACACCGTTGTCCATACTATCAAAAAGTAAAGTAAAGTAAAAGAAAAGCAAATTTTACATGCAAAGCATGTGTGGTGAAGTTGTGTTCTTAAAGCTCTTGTTGTGTTGTTCCTCTTTCCCGGATTAGCATCACACTACCCAAAATGTTTCCCACCTTTAACACGTTTCTTTAACCTTTTTCTGGAATGGAAGACCTTGAGACCTTTGTGCACATGTTTAAGGCTTCATGGCTTAGATTTGTTTGACTTTGATTATCTTTACATCTTTATCATGTCTTTTATTTGTCTTTGAGCAAGAAATGATGGTTTGTTCATGATATGGTTATTATTGATGCATACTTTGTCCTTCTATGTCTTGAAGCATTACTTTAAGGGTGATCCAATAAGAAAAAGCACTTTTCAAGAAGTTTTTGAGTTTTTTGCATCATATAATTCATGACATCTTGTATTCTAGATTGAACCTTGCTTGGGGACAAGCAAGAGGCAAGTATGGGGTATTTTGATGACATGAACTATATGCCATTATAATCATGCATATTGTGGAGGTTTTACCTCAATTTCCCTTGTATTTGGAGAGATTTGTGTTGAATTATAGGTAAATTAGGGAATCTTTGAGGAGTCATGAAGAACAAAGAAAGAGCGTAGAAAGCAATACAAGGAAGGAAGGAAACAATTCAAGAAGAGAGCACTTACTGTTGAAGAAAATCGCGTGCTTTGTGTGGAAAATCGGATGATTTTCCTGTGCAAAAATTAGACAGTTTCAATTGCCTTTAAATCGATCGATTTTCTTCATTAATCGTCTAAAAAATATTCCAATCAAAAGCCCATCACTTGTGGGCTTGAGAAGTGATATGCCAAGCAGCCCATTAGTGAGAAAGTATACATTGGAACCCTAGCAACGAAAATCGGGAGTTCGCAGCGTGAAAGATTTACGGAATTTCACGGAATTGAAGATTCTTGGAGAAGAGGATTGAAGGAGAGGAACGAAAGTCAAGATTCAAAGAAGTTTGTGAGATCTTTTGTTCCCTTTTTGTTACTGTGATTTGTGAACACATTGTTGAGTGTTTTGAGAGATTCTTTGCAAGATTTTGAGATTTGATTACAGATTTGGAGATTCTTTGGTTTTTATGCGAAGTTCGAGTTTTAATTGGTTTTCTTCATTTAATCTTGATTTTGATTTAAATATGAAAATGATTGGCTAAAAACCTTGTGATTCTGGAGAGAATAGTTGATGATTGAGGCTTAGATGATGATAGACTGAACTCATTTAACCATTTGGACCCTGAGAGTTAAGATTTAACTTTAAGACATCGGAAAATCGACCTGTTCATGAGTAGATCGACCGATTTTATCAAGAACAGCCCGATCTTTCCTTTTGACGTTCATAAATTGCTTTATCCTTTAACCAAAGTTAAACGTTGCCTAAATCCTATCCTTGCCTAACCTTTTTAACCCTTATCCAAGTGCAAGAGGATACCTCATATTGATTGTTCACTTGGTAACTAAAGTTTGCAAGATTTGGGTAATAGAGAGACTCAACATGTTCTATTAAGGTTTGAGTGTTCCATTCATCCTTACCTTTGAGAGTCACATCCTTGGGTTTGTGTGGATAGTTTGAGTGTTAATCCTTTCTTTGAGTTTTCTTCTTAATGAGACTCATCACCCTTTGAGTTGAGAGCTTTTAAGTTGGGATAAGCGAGTAGTGGAACTTCACCGTACATTATTCCTTTCTTCGAAATACATAACCTTGGCAATACCAACTTTGTCCTTTGACCTTTAGATTTGTCTTGAATCGAAAGCCGCATTCGGATACTTGAACTCTTGGAATCATTTATCTCCTTTATATTTACAAAAGCTTTTTCACCTTGCCAGATATTTTGAAATCGATTTTATTCTCACCAAATCCCTAAATTTGACGTTGGAATTTCTTGCCTTACTACAACTGATCTGTACACTGCGGGTTCGTTTTTGCTTAAGTTCTAGATACAAATTTTAAGACTTTGACGCACACTTTCGAGCGAACATCTACGCATCCAATCCATACCTAAAATGACTTCCTCATGCACCAATGGCATGACAAAGAAGTCTACAAGCAACACACGCGTCCCTAAACGAAGGGGACAACTACGTATCTCGCGGGTACCTCTGACCCTACTACCATCAGGTAACCTTATAGTAAAGGGTATCCCCTCTATAGTAGCTAAACGCATACGCTCAATACATACATCGGAAATAAAGGAATGCGTAGCACCCATATCAAATAAAACTCTAATAGGTAAACCATGAAGCAAAATAGTACATGTAGCAGCCGGTGCAAGTGGCTCCTTTGTACTCCTCATCTAAAAGACTCTACCCTGAGCTCCTCTAGTGTCAGTGGTACTCCCACCATGACCTCTACCTCTACTGGACCCGGGAACAAATCCCTGAGTAGAAGGACGATTTGGGACTCTCTACTGTCCTTGTGCCTACTGCTAAGGTGTCCTCTGCCCACCTCCTATCACACTGGCAGGGGAAGAACCCTGATGTGATGCAACTCCACCCTACCTACAAAACCCAGCTCTATGACATGGTCTACCATAGGTGTAGCAAGTCACTAGTGGCTTCGTACACTCTGGTCGCAAATGTCCAGGATCACCAAAGTTGAAGCATTGTCTTTCCTTCTCTGTAGTCAGTGCAGATGAGGGGTAACTCTGGCGTTTTTGGCTCCCCCCAAAACCTGAAGCTCCACCAATGCCACTAGTCTATCCTGTCCTTTGTCCCTTCTCAGACCGTCCCACTTGAGAAGTCCTCCTCTGATTGGCCCGCTCACGCTCATAAGTTGAGGCCCGGTCATGATAATCTGTCAAGGACTCGCAATGGAATCCCGCCATATAAGAGCATGTACTCTCCCTCAGTCGACGGGATAACAAATACACGTGTTGGTCCTCAGAAGGTGCAGCTGGACCTAACGATGCCAACTCTGACTGGAAGCGGCTGATGGCATCTACAATCGGCACATCCTCAAAGCTTGCCTCCACGAAGTCCTGGAGTTTATCCCTCCTCAGCGAGGCTGGGCAGAAACGCTCCCTAATCATACTCCTCATATAATCGTAACTAGTGGCTCGACCCCTCATGGTCCTCCACCACTGATGAGCTAAGTCACGGAATAGAGTTTGTACTACCTCTATTCGTCTGTCCTCTAGACATCTGATAGACTCTAGAGCTGATTCCACATGTCCAATCTAAACCTCCGTCTCTAACCCCACGTTCCCAAATAAAGGTGGTACTCCTAGCTGATGGAATGCCTTCAACCAAGTATTTGGTTGAGTCCCTCTATACTCCTCTAGAGCTCTAACAGTCTCAGCAACACGTGCCGGCATAGCTGGCACCTGAGTGGCTCCCTAGGACATCTCAGAAGATCCCTCATGCATTGGTAGATCCGGGGCCCGTCTTTCCGCTCTGGTAGCCTCCTCTACACGCCGGATATAAGCACGAAACTCTGGTCCCCTCATGGAGACACGATCCGAGTCATCTGACTGGACTCGGTGCGACCGCTGTCTCTCAGATCCACCGCTCCTCATCTCTAGGATGACACTCTCAGCAATCTTCTCATGAGTCTCCTCCACCACTAGTGGATAAGCAGCGGCAACTAGTCCCTGTCCTATCATGCCCGGAGGAAGAGATGGTCTACCTTTACCCCAGCCTACAACAGAAGCTGCTCTAGTCCTAGCCATATGCGGGGTATACACACCTAACTTATAAGTCTATATATATGCCATATGTATATATATATATATAACACATACATAATCCATAATACATATATATACATATCTACACTGCTGAGACCCACGGCAGAGGTGACGACTTCTCGTACATTCTATCCCAAAACAACAAATTTTTAAAACCAAAAACTTTTGAAAACGTCAGACCTCTTTCGTGTTCTGTTTATTTTATCTATCTGACCATATTGCACGTAGCAAGTACCATTGTTGTCAACCTGGCTTTGTTACCAACTCTGTAACACCCCGATTCTGCGGGACTCGGGATACCACATTGGGCTAGGATTTCACAGTGGATCGTGACCCTAGCCTAACAACAAGTTCACTGGACCCTACAACATGGCACTGACATATATAAAACAAATACATAAAAATATATATAATTGTACATCAAAAGGTATACAAGATCATAGCCGAGTATAAAACATCATCCTCACACAAAAGGTATACAAAACATCATCCTCACGCAGAAGGTATATATATAGCATCCCCAAAAACCATAATCACCTAATGTACGAGAGTCCTCGGCCTGTCACCCTGTCAGATCACTCTGCAACTCTCCTAACCTACAAGGCATCTACAACACGGTATGAAACAGTTAGCTATCCATACATATATAAGGTAATGCATAAGCACAAACACAGGTCATGAAAGATAAACACATAATCATGTTTTCACACATTTATCCATTTTATTATCTTTATATAACAGTCATTCACTCAAATCGTATATATATAGATATATGAAACTATGTGATACGAGGACCGTATCATCCTCACCTCTGGGCCTGCTATCCATCTGGAAGTAGTGGCGGTCACACAACCCATGTACCCTATGGGAGTGGATTGCTCCCTTCCTGTATACCAGGTGGCCTAATGCCAAATACCTCTCAACTCCGTACAAGATGAAAGGGGAAGGTTATCACTGCCACGCAATGGGGCTATCAATAAAACATAGGTCGTTAATAATCGACATCGCATGCTATCATATCAAGCATATAACACACACACCACACATGCAAAACACCCAATATAAGGATGGTAGCTAAGTAAGTCCTATGGACTTACCTCAACCTCGTATAATCACAACCACGATCAACCTCCAATCTTGAGAGGGACACTGCCTTATTACAAGGCATAGGGATATATCAATCTCCTATCGATCAAAGGTGTCACACCTAGGCCTAAGGGATCCATACGATCATCCTTAACCTAAACTCACAAGCTACTAATCCTCAGGATTGGACAATGCCATCCTTAGGCAAGCCCGGAAGCAAGACACACCTGCATGACAAGAGCAAAGCAAAGTTGGACAGCAGGGAACCGCAGGGGGGCGGCACCACACGTAGGGGCGGTGGCACATCAGGCGCTAGGGCGGGCCTGAGGTGGCGCAAGGGCTCGTCTTCGACTTCTCTTCGATCCTTCACTCGCCTCTCTTCACTTCTTCAGCACCCAGTAGCCCAAACATACATACATACACATATATACATCAACATATGCCTAGGAAGTTCATCACAAGACTCAACTTGTGGAATCCTAAGCTAAGAAGAAGGAAAAGAAGATAAGAAGAAAGAAAGGACATGAGGAGGAAGATCTTACCAAGTTGAAACCTAACAGAGGCAGAACACACTCCACAACCTCAAAGCTGGCTCATCAAAGGCACAACAACATCATCAATCATCAAAATCATCCAAAGCCACACAAACCCTCTTCAAAACTCTTGCAAGATCAAGGCAAAACAAGAAGAAGATTCAAAGGAGGAGAAGGAGAGAAGAAGAACTTAAGGGAGAGAAGATGGAGCCGGAAGAGAGTGAAGAAACCCTCCTCTGGAAGAGAAGAGAATGGATTATATAGGAAGTTGTTCGTTCCAAATGGTGTGTGCAAGCTTTAAATTTATAACCCAAGAAGTATGCTTTAAACAAGGATGCGAACCCGCAGTGTACGGATCAATTGTAATAAAAAGCAAGAATTCCAGGGGTCGATCTCAGGGACTTAGGTGAAACAAAGCACATAATAGGTTATCAAGTATTGCAATTAACCAAAAGCAATTAAAGTAATCAAAGATGATGTAAAAGTCAAGTAAAGGTAAATGCGGATTCTAGGGATTAAAGCATCTAGTTGTGGTTCCGACTCAAGATCTCAAAGGATAACGCGGACAAAGCCGAGGTTTGCAAAAGGAAGGTGTTTCTAAGGTGGGAATAGATTACCGGGTAAGTCTCACTACTCACTATCCCAAACCAAAGCTCCTATTACCGGGTAAGTCTCAAGGTACTAAGGAAAGGAACTATAATCTCAAACCAACACACCACCTAAGGGAATAGAATCAACCTTTACCGGGTAAGTCTCAGGCTAACTCACAAAGATGGGATGAAGGCACACTCAAACCCCAATAAAGGATAAACTTGTATTACCTACACTTATGATCATGGGTAAACAAACAAAGCAATTACCAGGTAAGTCTCATCCTAGGATTGCATTGAACCAGGAAAGGTGTAATAAGGATAGGATTCGGCAAACTAGAACACTTAACTCTCAGTTTCGGATCACAAAAGGTCACCTCGTTCAGTCAAGTTTCACCCCGGCCGAGATGTTCATAGACTGAGCGAGGTACTCTAGGGTTAAGGTTAAAGACTCGAGCTTAAGATCATTCTATCATCGTCTTTCCCACAACTTTCAGCCAATCACCCTAGAATCGCATAAAAAGCTTAGTCAATCATCATCATGGTAACAATAATCAAATATATGGGAAAGGAATGAATATTCGAACAAGTAAACCTTAACAAACAAACTGCGTTCCTCAAGTCACAAATCAACAAAGACAATATAGAAAGTTGTTCATTCCAAACGGTGTGTGCAAGCTTTAAATTTATAACCCAAGAAGTATGCTTTAAACAAGGATGCGAACCCGCAGTGTACGGATCAATTGTAATAAAAAGCAAGAATTCCAGGGGTCGATCTCAGGGACTTAGGTGAAACAAAGCACAAAATAGGCTGTCAAGTATTGCAATTAACCAAAAGCAATTAAAGTAATCAAAGATGATGTAAAAGTCAAGTAAAGGGAAATGCGGATTCTAGGGATTAAAGCATCTAGTTGTGGTTCCGACTCAAGATCTCAAAGGATAACGCGGATAAAGCTGAGGTTTGCAAAAGGAAGGTGTTTCTAAGGTGGGAATAGATTACCGGGTAAGTCTCACTACTAACTATCCCAAATCAAAGCTCCTATTACCGGTTAAGTCTCAAGGTACTAAGGAAAGGAACTATAATCTCAAACCAACACACCACCTAAGGGAATAGAATCAACCTTTACCGGGTAAGTCTCAGGCTAACTCAAAAAAATGGGATGAAGGCACACTCAAACCCCAATAAAGGATAAACATGTATTACCTATACTTATGATCATGGGTAAACAAACAAAGGAATTACCGGGTAAGTCTCATCCTAGGATTGCATTTAACTAGGAAAGGTGTAATAAGGATAGGATTTGGCAAACTAGAACACTTAACTCTCAGTTTCGGATCACAAAAGGTCACCTCATTCAGTCAAATTCCACCCCGGCCGAGATGTTCATCGACTGAGCGAGGTACTCTAGGGTTAAGGTTAAATACTCGAGCTTTCAGGGTCCTGCTGGGATTAAGATCATTCTATCATCGTCTTTCCCACAACTTTCATCCAATCACCCTAGAATCGCATAAAAAGCTTAGTCAATCATCATCATGGTAACAATAATCAAATATATGGGAAAGGAATGAATATTTGAACAAGTAAACCTTAACAAACAAACTGCGTTCCTCAAGTCACAAATCAGCAAATACAATAAACCAAAAGGGAATCTAAGAATGTCTTACAAACTCCCTCTAAAGCTAACTCCAAACTATGAATCCTTCCTTGATTGATCTTCAATCCTTCAATCCTTCCTTCAATTCTTCCAGATACCTCCTAACTAATGGGTATTCTCAGCCTCCAAGCATCTCTTTAACTTGTGGAAAATCCAACCCTTTATATAGGAGAATTATCTTCCAAAGATAATAATATCTTAAAAAGATAATTTCCTATAAAAATATATCCATATCTCTAAAATAGATCTCCCAAAAATAAGATCTCCCTTCCATAAATCCAGCCCAAAAATATAAGATATCTTCTTTCCATAATTAAAAGATCTCAGCCAAAAATATGATCTCGCCGGCGGCAGGGTGTTCGCCTCGGTCGGGACGCTCCTCAAGATCACCTCAATCGAGGTGACACTGTAGCTGACCGAGGTGAATCTCAGCTGAATGTGAAATCCCTCAAATCTGGTCCAAAGTAAATCTTCTTCATTAATTCCAGGCTTCCTGAGTTCTTCTTTGAGCTCCAGAATGTAGCTCCAATGACTCCTTAGTTCATTAGCTCCATTTTAGTTCAAAACGTGCCATTTTACCTACGATTACAACGAAACTTGGTGTAGACCTCGATTCTTGTAAAGGTAGATGAAACAACAATATAATCACATAATATACATCCATACACGCAGATTACTGAAGATAAAACGTCTAAACCAGTCCCAAAATATAGACTATAATACATGCTATCAGTAGCCATCCAAAAGCACGGGTCAAGGTCAACAATGCCAGCTGCAACACACCACAAACCGCAGGGGCGGCTCATGAAGGCGCAAGGGCGGATCCTGGTGGCCGCAGAGACGCCTAGCCTGGCCGTAAGGGCAGTTCAGGCCAATTTCAGCATAGCTCAGCACTCCCACAACATCTCAAGACTAAGGCTCTTACAAATATGCCTGATCTGCAGGTGATAGTGCATGATCCGCCACCTAATCCTTGTTTTCCAACTAGGGGTGCGAGAGTTGCTCCTATCGTAGTTGAACCACAAACTTTGGGGTAATGTATGGATCCAAACCAACAACCACGCCGTTTGGTAGTGGATATTGGAGATCCATAAGAGCATGACTATGGGTTTCGCCCTCAAGTCATCACTATGATCCGCCAAACTCAGCTTAGTGGAATGGAAACGGAGTCCCCACATCAACATCTTCAGAACTATGAGATTCTTATGGAGACTTTGAAGCCTGCAAGAGCAACGAACAACAACTATAAGTTGAGACCTTTCTTTTTCTCTTTGAAAGATAAGGCCTTAGCTTAGTATCAATCTCTTCCAACTGGAAGAGTTAACACATGGGAGGAGATGACTTCCAAATTTCTTACCAAGTTCTAACCACCATCCAAGACGGCGGAGTTGAGAGATAAAATCAATGTCTTTGCTATGGGAACTAATAAAAGTTTGTTGAAGTGTTGGGAAATGTTCAAGGACCTTCTATTGGATTGCCCTCACCATGGCATTCCAAAGCTTGAGTTGTTAGAGATCTACTATAAGGGATTGGATGAGGAGACTCAATTCAAACTTCAATCTCTTTCGGCAGGAACTTTTATGGAGATGAGAGTTGATGATGCTTGGGAGTTTGTTGAAAAGCAAGCTCTAGTGATTGAGAAGTACTCTCATAGAAGAGTCGAAGATGGAGGATGAAAATCCGGAGATCAGGGACTGAATTTGACTCATGCAAGTCAAGCTCAAATTTTTTCTCTCAACAATGAGATTAAGGAATTGAAAGCACTTTTGAAGCCCAACATTCAATCATAAAAGGAGCAAGACGTTGGCTATCTAGGAAAAGGAAACTATCAAGGGAATATGAATAACAATTGGAACAACAACAATAACAACAGGAAGTACAACAACAATTGGAGATCCAATTAACATAATCCCGGTAATTCCTATTCCCATGCTGAAAATTCACTAACACCTCCTTCTTCTTCTACTCCTTCGAAAAGTCAAGAACAAACTTCAATTTCTAGTCAACCACCGAAGCACAAGCTAGAAGCCATGATGGAGGCCATGATGGGAAAAATGGTGAATCTAGAGACTTCAGTAACTTCGATTTCTAAGGCACAAAAAGCTTTGAAAAAGCAAATGTTTACCAAGGCCGGAGAAGTTCCTAAAGATCAAAGGAAGCTTCCCGGAAGGACGGAGGACAATCTGAAAGGGAGTGTGATGGCAATTACTACAAGGAGTGGTGTGACAACCACCGATCCTCAACCACGTGTGGATGACAAGGGTAAACATCCCTGTGTTTATTGAGGTTCCTATCCAAGAAAAAAACAGAAGGAGGATGTTTATGTTTCTCCTCCAGCTTACAAGACTCCACTATCATTCCCGCAGTCTAGAGCGAGAGCACGTCTAGACAAGCACTTTGGTAAGTTCATTGATCTCATGAGCAAGCTGCATATTAACATACCTTTCATGAATGCAATTTTAGGTATGCCCGCTTACGGGAAGTTCTTGAAAGAAATCCTCTCTAACAAGAGAAATTTAGAGGATTTTGGTGAAGTTAAGATGACTTTGGAGTCATCAGAGCTCATCAAGATCATGACTGAGAAGATGCCGCCAAAGGTGCGGGATCCGGGATCGTTCTGTATCCCTATTGGAGTTAGAGAAGTCACATGCAATGCACTTTGTGATCTAGGAGCGAGTGTGAGCATCATTCCGCTTGCTTTGTAACAGTCAAAAAAACGAAGATGACCTAATCGAGAATTTTAAGGAATTAAATCCGTTTTAACACGAGATACCTCTCGAGGTAACCTGTTCCTAGATGATATTACACCCCGGTATTATTTGGAGCATTTGGGAGCTTCAATTAATAAAAATGCAGTTGATAGAAATGATCAGGACATCGGACATGTCCTAGATATGAAAAAAACATGGAAAGGCAAAACGGCCAAAAGAGTCGCTATTTCGTTTCTTAGCGGCTAAGAAAGACGGCTTAGGAATACGCGTTTTTCGAGACAATTGCGGAATAATTATCCATGCAATATTCCAGATTTGTTATTCCAATTTCGAGAAGTTTGGAGAAGGAGGCTTAAACCGCTTTCGGATCGTTGAAAGGATAATTATCGACTCCGCTAAAGGATAATTATCGTCTTGCTATAAATAGCGGAAATATCGTTTATTAATTCATTTTCTTTCACGTTTCCTCGTAAAAACTCTGATTTCTCTCAACCTTCAAACTCATATCTACTCTTCGTTTCTAATCCGATTTCAAATCCGTTTGAGTTTTTGGATTCCACTCTTCATTCTCTTCATTTTGGTACCGAGTTTCTACATTTCCGAGCAAGGGAAGGCCTGGTCGAGCATATGTGATACTATGAAGGTTCCGTCGCTGAGATTCCGGTGAATTTGATGGTGTTCGAGCGTAGCCTGCGTCGTTGTGATTCCGAATCTTCTTTCGGATCGTCAATCGGGTTAGTAACGAATAAGTTATGAATTTATTCATTTTCCGTATTGCGATTTGGCCTAAATTGACCTTAGACTTGCCAAAATGGATAATTGAAAATTCTATTATGCTCGTTACTTTATTCTGGTGATTATGGGTTGTTTGTTTGTTGAGATTTGATGACAGGTGGGTTCAGAAGTTTCTTGCGGGCAAAACGTTATTCTGGCGAAATTAATTAATTAATTGAAGGTTGATTAATTAAATTGGGATTATAGAGGATGATATAAGTTAATTAAATTCAAAGGAATGAATTTAACTAGTGTTTGAACCGAGGAGTTTAATACAAGGAATATGATATTCTCCGCAGGTGTTGTTGAAGGTTTTGGTTAACTATAGCTTAGTTCTTTGTGAGCATATACAAGCACGATAAAGGAGGATAGTCCGAGTGGGAAACGGACTCAATAGTTGGTTTGCGAGGTTTTATTGTTCTTACCTGCGAGGTAAGTGTATATGAATTACACTTGCTTAATATATATTATGTATTTATTATGCCATGATTTTATGCATGCTTATATATATATATATTGGGAGAGTGCAATTTGTATACCTTACCTAGCTTGTAGCTCATTGTTGTTATATCCATATTTTTTTCACCTACTCAGACTCGGCCTAATCAAGGCAAGGACGTTGGACCCAACACTTGGATTTGAGATCATATCAGGTGGGTTGTTGTGGGATGTTGCCGCCTAGGATGTTTTGTATGGTTTTAAACCGTTGTGTTTTGCTAAACAGAGTTTTATGACGTATGTTAGTATGTATATATGTTATGATGACTGTAAGATAAAGTTTTAAAATTTTATGGTTTTCACTTTTCCGCTTATTGCTTTAAACAGGGTTAATTAACTAGTAATCAACTAGAAATGAAATAGGTGTCACATGCTTTGTATGAGAAGGTTGGTTTAGGAAAATCTAAACCCGTGAAGATGACATTGTACATGGAAGATCAATATATCACTCGACCCGTTGGTATCATTGAAGACGTTCCCGTAAAGCTTGGTAAGTTTTACGTTCCTATAGATTTTGTTGTGCTTGACATTCTTGCACGTAATCCAATCCCAATCATCCTTGGGAGGCTGTTTCTTGCGACTTCCGGATGTTTGGTTGATTTCAAGAATGCCAAGCTATCTTTCAACATTGGAGAAGAACGTTTCGAGTTTATTCTCTCATCCTCGATCAAAGAACCATCCATTGGAGAGGATATGTTTAACATCCATGACAAAGAGGGGCCTAGAGAGGTAGTGAGCTCGATCTCGCTCAAAGATCCGCGACAAAAAGTTTTGATCATGAGCATCGTAGAAGGAGGAATGGAGAAAGACTGTGATGGGGTCCGAACATTAAAAGCGTTAGAGGAAGAGCCAGAAGCAAAGTTTGAAGAGCTAAAGGAAGCCACGACCAAAGCTGAAAAAATTGGATTGCCTCAGAATAATCACCCGATTTACCCCAAAATTGAACGATTTTTCTTATTTGAGAAAAAAATCGACCAAAAAATCAACCGATTTTTTCCACAAGGAGTCGATATTGCTGCTTCTTCTGCAACTTCTCCGGATTCGAATGCAAGTGTTATTGGCAACAACAACACACTCCCTCCACCTTCTGAAGCACCCCCAAGGACCTTGCCTCCTCATAATTCCTCAACCAAAGAAAGAACGAAGAGTGTAAGATCCCAATTTTGACCTTCACCGCCCCCGCGGTGACAATGGCCGCCCCTGCGGCTAAGGCGATCAGCCCCAGATATGCGCTGCATATCGCGCCCGATCTGTTTTCATTCGTTTTATCTTCCTTCCATAGATGAAATATCCGATCTTCTATCTTATGGACCGGTTTCCTTATCTTCTTTCTAACCCTAGACTTCCTTTCCATCTATCTTTTTCACCTCTCCTATATATTCCCGTCTTTTCTTCTTTTCCCCGTTTCTTGCTTACGTCTTCTTCAACCTTAGAGTGTTGCAGCTTTGCCCCTGTGTTCTTGTTGAACGTGTAAGTTCTTCCTCCTATTTTCTTCATCATGTTTATGTGTTGCTGCAGCTTTCTTCTCTTCTGTTTTGTTTCCCTCTTCGTTTCCTCTTTTCTTCTTCTCCAAAAATCAAGTTTGATCCTTGATTCTTGGGGAGTGTGCCGTTGATGATCCTTTGATGTTCACAGGCTCCCTTGGTTGAGTTGTGACGTAGTTGTGTGTTGAGAAGAGCAAGCTTTGGCCTTTGCTGTGTTCCTTGTTGTCGAAGGAGTAGATAGTGTTTCTGCACTGAAAACCGCCCTCGCGCCTCTACAGTGCCGCCCCTGCGGTTTCCTCTGCAGTAACTCCCGTTCTTGTGAGTTGCTTCCTTCCTCCCTTTCCTCGTTCCTTTCCTTGTATCTTACGGTTATTCATTGACCCTTGAGTTCGCTGTAAGAGTAAGGTTGAGGCATTGGCTTGTGAAGATCTCTTAGAGATCATTGAGACTAGAAGTTATAGACTTCTAGCAACTATTTCATTACTGATTCGTGATGCTTGTGTGAACAGGCTTTCCTTGCTCCTTTCTTGAGGGAAACTGAGTCGTATCTGAGTGTATGCAGTGTGTTGAGTGTTCCTTCGAGTGAGGTAAGTCCCTTGGACTTACTTAGCTTCATTCCGTATATTGGTTTGAGTGTTTTGGCTTGTTTGTGTCGTTTATCATGTTTATAACCGAAAACCGGAATAGGATTCACCCTTTATAACCTTAACTGGCCCAACTTGTTGTCATCCAGTTGTCCACCTTGGAGTAGTACCCGATCTGTTGGCCGAGATCCGACAAAAGCAAGAGAGTTACCCAGCTTTGACGCAGATCCGAGATCGGATGTCTCGAGGAGAGGCATCATAGTTCGTAGTTGGTGTTGATGGGATCTTGAGACGTCAGGAGCGTGTTTGTGTGCCTTTAAATCGAGAGTTGAGACAGAGGATCCTTCAAGAGGCTCACTCTTCACCTTACTCAGTGCACCCTGGTGCGAGTAAGATGTATTAGGATATCTGACGCTCTTTCTGGTGGGGAGGTCCGAAGCCAGACGTCATGAGATATGTAGCTCAGTGTGCGACCTTTCAGCAGGTCAAAATCGAGCATCATAGACTAGGAGGCGAGCTACACCCACTTCCCGTCCCTCAGTGGAAGTGGGAGGACATCTCTATGGATTTCATTACCGGCTTGAGACCGAGTCGAGGCTTTGATCCTTTCTCGGTCATAGTAGATCGGCTGACGAAGACCCCACGTTTCATTCCGATCAAGGAAACGTGGCCGGTGAGTCGATTGGCAGAGGAGTTCACTAGACAGATAGTGAGACTTCATGAAGTACCTAGGACTATAGTCTGTTATAGAGACAGACGGTTCACATCCAGGTTTTGGAAGCAGGTTCATGCCGCCCTAGGTACGAGTCTACAGTTTATGACTACTTATCATCCTCAAACCGATGGTCAGTCCGAGCAGACCATCCAGACTCTGGAGGACATGTTGCAAGTATGCGTGTTAGACTAGGAAAGGGTGTGGCCAGATCACCTTCCCTTAGTGGAGTTTTTGTATCACAACAGTTGGCATGCATCGATCAGGATGGCTCCTTATGAGGCTTTATACGGACCGAGATGCCGTACACTGTTGTGTTGGGACGAGCCGAGTAGTGCTAGTGGTGTAGCACATGAGTAGATACATGATGACATGGCTCGAGTAGCAGTGATCCGCGAGCGGATATTGGCAGCACAGAGTCGATAGATGTCTTATGCAGATAAGAGGCGTAGACCTCTGGAGTTCAGAGTTGGAGCTCAGGTTTGGTTGAAAGTATTCCCGACGCGAGGCGACAGACATTTCGGTGTCAAGGGGAAGTTGAGCCCCAGATATGTCGGATCGTTTGAGATTCTTGAGCGAGTTGGAGAGGCAACATATAGGCTTGCTTTGCCACTGAGACGTGAGGGTGTTCACCAATTCTTCCATGTGTCTCAGCTACGGGAGTACATACCAGACCCGAGACACATTGTCAGCCATAAGGATCTAGTGATCGAGCCAGACCACACGTTCGTAGAGCACCCGATGCCTGTCTTAGAGCGTAGTATGAGACGCTTGCGTTCGAAGGACATACCGATGATGAAAATTCAGTGGTCGGTGTGAGGAGCTGATGAGGCGACTTGGGAGACAGAGGATAGTATCTAGAGGAACTATCCGGAGTTTTACATTGGGCTGATTGCACCTTTAGCGTAGTCGTGTTGTTTCGGTTTTTCCTTTGTTATGTTGTGTATGCCTTTTGTGACGTTTTGAGTTGCGTGCCCGGAGTGGGAATATATGAGTTTTGTTTAGTTCTGTGTTGCTATGTGTTCGTTCGGGCTTTCGCAAGTTTTGGGAAGAAACTTCTTTTTAGGGGGATTTGATGTAAGATCCCAGTTTTGACCTTCATTGCCCCCGCGGTGAAGAAGGCCGCCCCAGCGGCCTTGGTGTCTGTCACCGCCCCCATGGTGACAATGGGCTGCCCCTGTGGCTGAGGCGATCCTCCCCTGCAAATGCGCTGCAGATCGCGCCCGATCTTTTTTCGTTCGTTTTATCTTCCTTCCCCAGATACAATATTCGATCTTCTATCTTATGGGCCGGTTTTCCTTATTTTCTTTCTAAGCCTAGACGTTCTTTCCATCTATCTTTTCCGTCTCTCCTATATATTCCCGTCTTTTCTTCTTTTCCCCGTTTCTTACTTACGTCTTCTTCAACCCTAGAGTGTTGCAGCCTTGCCCTTGTGTTCTTGCTGAACTTGTAAGTTCTTCCTCCCTTGTTCTTCATCACGTTCATGTGTTGTTGTACCTTGCTTCTTTTATGTTTCGTTTCCCTCTTTGTTTCCTCTTTTCTTCTTCTCCAAGAAGCAAGTTTGATCCTTGATTCTTGTGGAGCGTTCCGTTGATGATTAGTTGATGTTCACAGGCTCCCTTGGTTGAGTTGTGACGTGGTTGTGTGTTGAGAAGAGCATGCTTTGGCCTTAGTTGTGTTCCTTGTTGTGGAAGGAGTCGACATCGCTTCTGCATTGAAAACCGCCCCCGCGCTTCTGTAGTGCCGCCCCCGCGGCCATCCACCCCTGCGTCTGTCCAGCCGCCCCTGCGGTTTCCCTTGTAATAACTTCCGTTCTTGTGAGTTGCTTCCTTCCTCCCTTTCCTCATTCCTTTCCTTGTTCCTTCTGGTTATTCCTTGACCCTTGAGTGCGCTGTAAGACTAAGGTTGAGCCCTTAGCTTGTGGAGATCTCTTAGAGATCATTGAGACTAGAAGTTATAGACTTCTAGCAACCGTTTCGTTCCTGATTCGTGATGCTTGTGTGAACAGGATTTCCTTGCTCCTTTCCTAAGGGAAACTGAGCCGTATCTGAGTGTGTACATTATGTTGAGTATTCCTTCGAGTGAGATAAGTCCCTTGGACTTACTTAGCTTCATTACATACATTGGTTTGAATGTTTTGGCTTGTTTCTGTTGTTTATCATGTTTATAATGGATAATCGGAATAGGATTCACCCTTTATAACCTTAACTGGCCCAAGTGTATGATAACTGGGGGGTGACCACTTGTCTTGTTCTACAGGAGACTAAAATGTGCTCTTGCAACCCAGGCCCGTAGGTAACGGATAGTACTGATCTATTCCTATTGGTAGACGGAAGCGGAGGCGAGTTTACGGAGATTCTCGTGTGACAAAATAAGTTGAATTAGTAATGGATAATTAAATGAAAGATAATAACCGGTTGTGTGTGAGCATGCTATATTGTTACATTTACCTTATGTGTGTTTGTGCCTTTACGTTCTCTCCGATATCTAGAATGTTAGCTAACGCTTATACCGTCGTTGTAGATGTTCCGCAGGTTCAGGATGCTGCTGAGTGATCTGGATGGTGTGGTCAGTCGGGGTTCCCGTACATTATAGGACGGGATCGGTTTATGTTTATGTTGTTTCTTTTCCCTTTCGTTTTGAACTCGGTTGCAAGTCTTTTTCGTTCTCTTTTGTTCAAACATTTGGTTTTATATTGAGTTTTTTGTTTTCATTCGTATGTGCCTTGTTGTAAGATCCGTTGTGTTGTTGCTACTTTGAGGGTCGGGACCCATTGTGCGGTCCTAGACCATAGCGCTTGGAGTTCCCAGAACTTGGGGTGTTACAAAGAGGTGGAACGATAAGCATATCATTCCGAAGGACTTAAAGGAAGGAGATCTTGTTCTTCTATTTAACTCGAGACTTCGACTCTTTCTTCCAGGTAAGCTTAAATCTCATTGGACGGGACCTTTTGTTATTAAGCATGTTTTCCCTTGTAACACCCCAAATTCTTGGAACTCGGGGAGCTACTGGTTAGGACCTCACAATGGGTCCCGACCTTGGTTTAACAACAACTTTACTAGGATCTTACAACAAGACACAAATGTAATTAAAACAATTTCAAACATATTATTTGTAATGTGTGACAACCTTACAAAACATATATATAGATACATAACATGCATACCATATGGGAGACTCCCCTATCCCTATCTGATGAATACGTGGACCCGGCTGACCATCCGTTCCGGATCTCTCTGCAACTGTCTATATCTACAAATCTACAACACGGATAAAACCGTTAGCTAACATTCTATGCATAAATATAAAGGTAAAAGCACAAACACACAACATACACAATCAACATGCAACACTCAATCCTTTTATTATCTTTAATTAGGTGATATGTCATTACTAATGATACTTATTGTGTGACACGAGGGATTCCCAAACCTTGCCCCTGTCCCCGTTTACAAACGAGAAATGGTACTAATGCATTTGACCGTCTACCTGACTGGGCTGGTCGCAGGGAACCTTCTAGACTCTCGCAAGAGTTAGGCAGATGATGTCACGACCCGTTATCATACACTTGGGTCAATTACATAATATAATAAAGTCGGCCTAATCCGGTTTCGTTGTTTATCATAACTAACAAACACCACTCATACACATTACACTCATAGAAGAAGCCAGCTAAGTAAGTCCGTGGACTTACCTCAATCAAATCTCAAATCCCGTTATCTCGACTCGGTTTGTAACCACATGAATTCAATCGCCTGTTATACAAGGCAAGTGGATCAATAATGTATCCCACTTTCTTAGAAGTCTCCAACTTCTAAGATATATAATCAATCATAAAAACATTACCAAAATACCCTTATACGGGTAAATAACCATTTTACCCCTAGTCCCGAAACTCTACAAAATTCTATAACAAAGTTCCAAATTAGTCTTTGGAACTCAGTACCACACTCAAAACTCTCAAAGGGAAGTTTGCTAAAGATTTAGAAGAGTTAACTATATTCTTGACTTTCCCAAAAAGTCGCTAAGGTCCAACTTTAACTTAAGATATGAGAACCGAATAAAAATATAAAATTCCAAATAAAATATCTAGGTCTTCTACAAGATGCCCTCTGTTTCTATTGAGGGTACTAGCACGTGTATGGATTTAGCTGCACATTTGTCGCCGTTGTTCTCTTGAAGGGTCTTCGAGATGTCTATAAAATTCTATCATAAGTCTATGGTTATCCTCCTTATTTACCAACCAGTTACCACTAGTTGACCGCACGTGTTATGTCTCAGTTATTACCAACTAGTCTGTAGTTGACCTTCTATAAGATCACGGACTTATTGTTTTTCTATCTCTTTTGGAGTTTGATACACTTGGTGAAAATCTATCTCCTCCAGTTTCTTTGTTAATACTCCTTTAGCTCCTTCCACAGTCTGCACTTCTCTTATTCTCTTATGAGATCACTATACTCTTATGAGTCTAGTCCTAACATTCATCTGTCGTCAATGAATTTATCAAGTCTTCCACGATAACTTGTAAGCGTGTCTTTGCAATTCTTCTTACTTTATTCATCGTCTGTTTGCGGTTCTCTGATATGACCGTTAATGTTGGTAACTATTTGTCTTTGTACTCCTTTAATTCTTCACATCGGGTCAATACTATATCTTCTTTGTACTCTCAGGCCAATACTTGCCTATGGCGTCGCCCCCTTGGTTGTACTATCATTTAACCCTCCAAGTGTAGTTGTACTCCGCCCCGCTCGATTTGTGTTCCGATATTGTCCTCTTCACTCTATGCTTTTATCAGTCCTTACATGCATCCTTCAGTTTCATCTCTCGTCTTCACACCGCCACGTTCCTTGTACGACTTTCTATTACTTATATCTAAGTGGATCTGATATTCTTCCTCATCCAATTGTTCTTGTTCTTAAAAATCATCTCATAGTCTTCACCTTCTGTCCACTCGTTCTTCAGAAGGTTGTAGGGATCACCAAGGTGTCCGTCAGATCCCGTTAATCTACTCCGATGTCCGAGTCTACTATCTTCATGTTAATACTCCTTAAAATCCACTAAAGTTTTATCATGGGGCGATGATTGCATCACGATAACTCAACTAAAAGATATTTCATATCCATTAGGGTACTAACATGCTACATATGCATAGATAATAATATAACATACATAAATGTACAATATTGTAAGTCCATATACTATTTACTATCATGCTAAGTTGCAGAGATCCGCGGAGAGCAATGGTGGTCCGACGTACTACTATCCCAACAGCCCGACTATGAACATGATTTTGAAGTAGAAATTCATTTTGAAATTTTCAGATCCCTTTCGGGTTCTAGTTATTTTCTACATTCGGTCTTTCGGAAGATTTCAATTGCCATTGTTGCCAACCTTTTCGAAAGATTTCAAGTGCCATTGTTGTCAACCTGCCTCTGGTACAATATTCTAACACCCCAAATTCTTGGAATTCAGGGAGCTACTGGTTAGGACCTCACAATGGGTCCCTACCTTGGTTTAACAACAACTTTACTAGGATCTTACTAAGACACAAATGTATTTAAAACAATTTCAAACATATTATTTGTAATGTGTGACAGCCTTACAAAACATATATATAGATACATAACATGCATACCATATGGGAGACTCCCCTATCCCCATCTGATGAATACGTGGACCCGGCTGACCATCCGTTCCGGATCTCTCTGCAACTGTCTATATCTACAAATCTACAACACGGATAAAACCGTTAGCTAACATTCTATGCATAAATATAAAGGTAAAAGCACAAACACACAACATACACAATCAACATGCAACACTCAATCCTTTTATTATCTTTAATTAGGTGATATGTCATTACTAATGATACTTATTGTGTGACACGAGGGATTCCCAAACCTTGCCCCTGTCCCCGTTTACCAACGAGAAATGGTACTAATGCATTTGACCGTCTACCTGACTGGGCTGGTCGCAGGGAACCTTCTAGACTCTCGCAAGAGCTAGGCAGATGATGTCACGACCCGTTATCATACACTTGGGTCAATTATATAATATAATAAAGTCGGCCTAATCCGGTTTCGTTGTTTATCATAACTAACAAACACCAATCATACACATTACACTCATACAAGAAGCTAGCTAAGTAAGTTTGTGGACTTACCTCAATCAAATCTCAAATCCCATTATCTCGACTCGGTTTGTAACCACAGGAATTCAATCGCCTGTTATACAAGGCAAGTGGATCAATAATGTATCCCACTTTCTTAGAAGTCTCCAACTTCTAAGATATATAATCAATCATAAAGACGTTACCAAAATACCCTTATATGGGTAAATGACCATTTTACCCCTGGTCCCGAAACTCTATAAAATTCAATAACAAAGTTTCAGATTATTCTTTGGAACTCAAAACTCTCAATGGGAAGTTTGCTAAAGATTTAGAAGAGTTAACTACATTCTTGACTTTCCCAAAAAGTCGCTAAGGTCCAACTTTAACTTAAGATATGAGAACCGAATAAAAATATAAAATTCCAAATAAAATATCTAGGTCTCCTACAAGATGCCCTCCGTGCTTAGAAGCAAGAAAAACTCAAAAATACCCAACAACAACTTCTATACAATTATCCCAAGTTGGATACAGAATCCAGGAACTCTATACTTAGCCAATTTCCGAGTCATTTCACAAACCACACAAACAGTCGACTTTGAGCTCCAATAGATCCATATCCGACCATCATATTAAAAATTGAACGGTGGATGATGCTTTTAAGGTCTCTAAACTTAAGTTCAAACATTACTGTACAACACAAAATATTTCCAGCACTTTTCAGCACAACAGAAAAACTGCTTACGACCCAATCTTTGAAAAATCGTAAATCCTAAACCACTCGCTGGATTCCTCCCAAATTTTAATATGACCTACAACACTATGTCAACTATATCATATCCAAAATTCAAGCCCAACAGAGATCAAAAGCCTATTCAAAACTATCTTCCAAAACAGCATCTCATGCTGTTTTTCTCAAGTCAGCACATTTATAAAAACTGTATGAGGAGTCAACTTTGAAACCCCATATCTCTCAAACCGTAACATGGATTCCTCTGAAATTTTAGTATGATTTACTATGCAATACCATCTATGACATATCCGAAAACCAGCCGAAAAAGAGGAGTCTAACTTACCCAAATCTGGACTCCAATTCGGCTGTTCGTCACCTTACAACCCGGAAAAATTGCCTCAGCTTCAAGCCATCTTCTAGGCTGCTATGAAAGGGTTAGGATACCAATGAGGCTCTCATCAGCACATAAGTATAGAGTGTAATGTAGAGAAGGAAGGGGAGACTCACAACACTACACGTATCTACAACAGTCCGGTGATAACCCAACTCCAATGAAGAAAAGGCGGCCTGGCTGGATGTCGGAACAACTGCCGAGGAGTCCGGTCGAGCTCCAGCGATGGCAATCGGTGACAACGGCGTCCTCATGGTTGTCGTCAACTACCAGCAACGAGTTTGGGGAGGAGCTTCGATGTCCACTGCGTGCAAGGGCAGGGAGACTCACCGCTAGCGTGGCTGGAAGAGTTCGCGTTAGAGGACCGTCCAGGGTGTGTTGTGCCGCGGATGAGTCGTATATGCAGGAGTTCGAAGCAAGATCCGATCATGGCTCCGGCGACGTCGAGGGCTGGTTATAAGGGAGTTGATTTTTTCCGAAGTTGATAGCCGAGTAAATATGTTGTTTGAAGTCGATTAGGGTGCGGTGGAGGTGGTTGGCGAAGCTGACCAGAACGAGAGAGGGAGGGGTATTTGTGTTCCTGTGCGGCGTGAATACAAGAGACGCAAGATGACGGTTAAAGATGTTTTAGGGTAGCATTAAATAGGTTAGGATAATTAGGTTTAGTGTTAAACGTGATTAAGGGATTAGGGTTAGCTCATTGTAACGGTTGAAGTGTTGCTGGGCACAAGATGAGTTATGTGACAATTGGGCCTCATCACATGGGCCTACTAGTACAAATAGAGAATGGTTGGTATTTGGGTTGTCTTGATCCAACGAACTGTTACCCGGTAAATACGAAATTAGGGTTTTGCGATCTGTTTATAATTTTATGTGAGTAAATAATCACATAAATGATAAAACGTGTGTTGATGCATGACACTAGGTAACATGTAAAAAGATCCACGGTTCGGAATCCGGTTAAATTTGGAAACAAACGGAATTAAAATTTTGGACTTTACATTAGTACCCCCTTAAAATAAGTTTTGTCCCGAAACTTAGAATAAGGCGTCTAATCAGATGACTTCTATAAATAGAAGTTTCTAACCCGGTTTCTACTAAATTTTTATTCCCATTTCCTAACATGCAAAAACTACTCAGTCATCATAGTTAGGCAACACATAGAAACGCAATCACTCAATCCCACATATAATCACAAAAGTCACACAAAACCACATCTGAGCACTAACTCGTAGGTATATAAGTAGTCTAACTCCGCAAAGAACTCGGGATAACTACGTCTAATGCTCTCCTTTGTCTCCTAAGTAACCTCATCGGCTCCTCTTCTAATGACCTGCCCCGGGTTCCGTATGTATTCCTTTAACTGTTACACGTGATCACTGGGTGTACACCCTCTAGTATGGATTTAAGTGTTAGTCGGTTACTAACATCCCAATCTTCTGTACGATCTCGCAAGGTTGCGTTCCTTGACTTACTTTCAGTTACTCTTGGTGACTTTCCGAAAAGGACCGCATTACTTTACTTCCTTTCATCAAATCTAACTGCTCCCGGATTTTCGGAAGATCCCGACTATTGCTTCTGAAACAATGATATGAAACATCTCTCGATACTTTACTAAGTCTAATGCTTCTTTTAAGATCCCTCACTTGGTTTTGTCTTCCTAATATAAATCAGTCGGACCGTTCCTCACATAATGACTCAACACCTATATCTTGTTAGGCTTTCAACTTGTTGACATCCAAAGTCACACCCCCAGTGGGGGTGTCATAAAGATCTCTAATTCCTTAACTTGAGGTAGTAGATATAATGTCATTGTCTTCCTGATCTACGGGTTATGGGCCCATCACGCTTCCATTGCGGTATCTTGAGCAATTTGTTGCCGTCCATACTCATAATGGTGTCCTCCGTGATTCCGGATGATTTACCAGTCTTTCGCCCATAATTTCCTTTCTTTTAGCGGTAAGGTACTCTCAAACCGACCGTCATTTTAAGGATGATTCACGATAGTGCGATAACAGCTCGTACTCTAGCCGTGTGTATTGGCTATCCAAACCTTGGGATAAATTGTCCGTTTTTGTTGAAACTCTGGTCCACGACCCTCATTGGATTTCACCATTGCTCTAGGAACTCCTCAGCAGAATAACTCACCGGTTATGCCTCAATGGAGGTATTGGAACGTGCAATCTTAGAATTTCCCGGAATTCACATAGCTCTCATCAAAACTCTACTTACTACTTGTCAAGACTACTCAATGTGGTTATCCTTCTGCAGTCCTTCTGACCTCCCACTTAGGAGTACATCACGTTGGCCTACAAGTCATTACCATGACTTATTTACCATCTTGACATGGAGTTTTCTATTTAGCTCATGATTCTCGAGGACGGTAATAAGTCTACACCAAGACAATAATAACAAGCACATGATGGTCTCTCATGCTTGTCTCGTAAACTCTTCTACTAGGTGACTCATCTTATAACATTTTCCTTCTCCGAATTGGTCAATTGAGCATTACTACCCATTCCGTGTTGGAACCTCAGTTACGTTGTAATCTTGCATAGATTCCATAAAGGCATCCTCATCTCAACATTAAATTCAGCAAGACCCGCCTTTTGATACATGACTTTCCTTCTCACCAGTTAAGTTATTCGCTTGATTTACACTTTATGAATCATAGTGTTATTGGTCCGATAGTATGATTTTTATTAAACATCTACCGGTACCATTTGTATAAGAAACGTCAATTGCATATGATTTTCTTAAAAATCAAATTTCTCGCATCACCTTTATTATGTTTTCCTTATACCCAGGTCGCTTAATCTCCTTTAAATCTGTATACCCTGCATGGTAGTTACATCCCTTTGAGTTTTCTCGTAGGGTCTCTACGGACTACATTAATTATCTTCCATAATTTTGTTGTCATCAGTCGAGGAGGGATTTCAGGGCATACCCTTTTGTACACGGTCTCACAACTACTCAACCATCTTCATATTACGGAAGTATATGAATTAACTTGAATTATATGTTGGAGTACCCCCATTTGTATTTAAACTCCGATATAAACACTTTTCGCTATCTATTTTACTGGTGAAATACCGGTTCTATATAATAACCTTCAGTCTAACCAACATGTAGACCCTATTTTAAGGCACTTAACAATTCCACCATACATTCCACCAAAACACCAAGTCCAAAACTCTATGTTTTCGCCGCCTTTATAACTCTAGTTATTCTTTGTCACCTCTTAGTCACAAAAGCCTCCTTTGTAAATCGGGAAAACCCAACTTTTTCTCGAAAGAGCACCATCAACCAGGTTGTGTGGAATGGTAAGCACCCTTTGTCTTGATTGACGTAATGCATGGTCAAAATCATTTGTTTCTCCTGAATCTTATAGTCTTTCTTACACAATCCTTCCGTACTATAGGTAATCCGGATCTTTTTCTTAGCCAGGAGGTAAGCAACTACTCACAACCATTTCCTTTATCTCTTGAATGACCAAAGGGGGTCATTTCCGGCCGTCAAAATCTTCTCCTTCTATTCTTAACGAGAGTTATTGGCTTGAACTCATTTTATGTTACTATTAAGGGTACTAGCACGCGTATGGATTTAGCTGCACATTTGTCGCCGTTGATCTCTTGAAGGGTCTTCGAGATGTCTATAAAATTCTTTCATAAGTCTATGGTTATCCTCCTTATCTACCAACCAGTTACAACTAGTTGACCCGCACGTGTTATGTCTCAGTTATTACCAACTAGTCTGTAGTTGACCTTCTATAAGATCACGGACTTATTGTTTTTCTATCTCTTTTGGAGTTTGATACACTTAGTGAAAATCTATCTCCTCCAGTTTCTTTGTTAATACTCCTTTAGCTCCTTCCACAGTCTGCACTTCTCTTATTCTCTTATGAGATCACTATACTCTTATGAGTCTAGTCCTAATATTCATCTGTCGTCAATGAATTTATCAAGTCTTCCACGATAACTTGTAAGCGTGTCTTCGCGGTTCTTCTTACTTTATTCATCGTCTGTTTGCGGTTCTCTGATATGACCGTTAATGTTGGTATCTGAAATCCTTATGGGAATGAGAAGTTATTGTGGACTCTCTAACCAAAATCACTTTCCCACCTTTCCCCCCTTGATTGGTGTTGTTTTGTAATGCCACCTTTATAGAATTCCGTTGTCTTAGTTTCAGACTTCTACTATATTCGATACTTACGTCATGATTTCTTGCAAACTCTTGCATCTCTGAGTTAGTAAACCCGTCTCTATGACGATGAAATTTGTTTCACGTCTTTAAACTCATTTGTCAATATTTGTCTTTGTACTCCTTTAATTCTTTGTACTCTCAGGCCAATACTTGCCTATGGCGTCGCCCCCCTTGGTTGCACTATCATTTAACCCTCCAAGTGTAGTTGTACTCCGCCCCGCTCGATTTGTGTTCCGATATTGTCCTCTTCACTCTATGCTCTTATCAGTCCTTACATGCTTCCTTCAGTTTCATCTCTCGTCTTCACACCGCCACGTTCCTTGTACGACTTTCTATTACTTATATCTAAGTGGATCTGATATTCTTCCTCATCCAATTGTTCTTGTTCTTAAAAATCATCTCATAGTCTTCACCTTCTGTCCACTCATTCTTCAGAAGGTTGTAGGGATCACCAAGGTGTCCGTCAGATCCCGTTAATCTACTCCGATGTCCGAGTCTACTATCTTCATGTTAATACTCCTTAAAATCCACTAAAGTTTTATCATGGGGCGATGATCGCATCACGATAACTCAACTAAAAGATATTTCATATCCATTAGGGTACTAACATGCTACATATGCATAGATAATAATATAACATACATAAATGTACAATTTGTAAGTCCATAGACTATTTACTATCATGCTAAGTTGCAGAGATCCGCGGAGAGCGATGGTGGTCCGACGTACTACTACCCCAACAACCCGACTATGCACATGATTTTGAAGTAGAAATTCATTTTGAAATTTTCAGGTCCCTTTCAGGTTCTAGTTATTTTCTACATTCGGTCTTTCAGAAGATTTCAAGTGCCATTGTTGTCAACACACCTCTGATACAATATTGTAACACCCCAAATTCTTGGAATTCAGGGAGCTACTGGTTAGGACCTCACAATTGGTCCCGACCTTGGTTTAACAACAACTTTACTAGGATCTTACTTGTAACACCCCAAATTTTACAACTTAGGGAGTTACTGGTTAGGACCGCACAGTGGGTCCCGACCTTAGTTTGAGAACAACTTAACAAGATCTTACAACAAGGCACAGATAAGGAAAACCAGAAATCATAAAATAGTTCTTAACAATGTATGAATGTGACTAGAACAACTAACAGCCGGAAAACGTAATATAACAAAGTACGGAAAGAATGAAAGGAAACAAGGTCCAACTGAAAATCCCACAAATGAAGAAACTACAAAACGTCCTAAAGTACGACACCCCGGCTGACCACTACCATCCGGATCACTCGGCATCTGCTCTAACCTGTGGTAAATCTACACAACATAACAACCGTTAGCTAACTATCCAAATATAAGTAGAATGATAATAGCACAAACTAAAGCAGAAACAAAAAATTAAACAAACATCATGCTGGCACTCAACCGTTTATTATCTATTATTTAAGTGATTCATCTTATTCAATTTACAGTTGTGGCACGAGAGCTATTAACAGTTCTCGCCTCCGTTCCTTATCCAACTGGGTGTAGGTCTAGCTGACCTCTGCCGGTAGCATCACTACAAACCGAGTATGGATAAGTCCCTAAAGAAACCCCCAGCGCTCGCAAGCTAACTGAGCAGAATGCCACCGCCCGTTACTCTTAGGCCAAGTATAGGTTGGTAAATATCTATCACAACCTATAACTCTAAACATCTCAATCACACACCACCATCATCATTCATGCTCATATTTAGAAGTCAACTAAGTAAGCCCAAAGGACTTACCTGGTATAAAGCTCGACTCTCTGTAAACCAAACTCGCTCTGTAAACTGTAGCAACTCAGTTGCCTGTCAAAGGAGATAAGTGCATTAGCACACTCCCACGTAGTTAGAAGTCTAAGACTTCTAAGATAAAAGAACGTAGTAAGACATAACTAGTTATAGTACTAATTTAGGGTAAAATGACCATTTTACCCTTGGTCCCGAAACTCCCAAATTTTCCAAAATTCATGTCTAAACTCCTATTTGAGATTCTAGAATCATATTCTAACTCCTAAGGTTTAGTTTGGGTACGAACCGGTATCTTTCCTATTTTCATATTTTTCAAAAGATCGTATAGGTCTAATTTCGGTTTCAAATATAAAATTCGTAACAGCTTATAAAATTTCCGAACTCATTCTCTAAATCATCTATGATGTTTCATCTAACCTTAGGAAAAAGAATTTCTCAAAACTGTTCATTCAACGGTTTTATAAAAATTCTCAAAGTTGACTATTTCACCTACCATTTCTATACTTAGCCAAAATCCTAAGTTTACAAAAAAAAAACTGCTCAACTACCCAACTTCGGAAGCTTATAACTTCTAATCCGACCGTTCATTTGTTCTCAAATTTTAATAGAGTAAACTACATACATCCATCTATCATCTATTAAAATTTGAACGGTGGATCTTCAACCTAACTCTCAAACATTGATCCTCAACATTGACCCTTACTCACTTACAAAGCTGAGTTCTACAAATGAGTTTTTCATTTCTATTTCTAGGGAAATCTAATCTACTCTCATTATCATCCAGTTATCATAAATTGGAACTATAGAAGACTTCAACAAAGCTCACTTACTATCCCTCCATTTCCCTGGCTTGATCCCCATTCATAACGAAACCGAAAACATATAAAATCTATACAATTATAAGATCTAGAGGGAAAGAATTGGACTGAAGAAGAGAGGTGGCTCACCTCATCAACAGCTACTGGATTGAGGCGCCTTCAGACGGTTCCAGATGGCCCTCCGGCTTCCTCTTTGGTTCAACGCTCCACCAGCTGGCCCTTCCTTAAGACAAGATAGAGGTTGGAGGTGAGACTAGCTGAATAAATCGACAGGGACAGAGGAACGGAAGGTACTGCTGTTTACCTGGTTGGGTATTCGTACTGGAGCAGCAGCCTGGTGGTGTCTCTGATTTTGTCGCTGGTTCAGTTGTGCAACAGAAGACTGGATCGGTTCCTTGCTGGCTGGACAGTGATCCTTCGTCCGGTTTAAGGAGAGAGCAAGGGTGTTACGTGCAGGAGGTCGTTTTGTGCAGAAGCGCTGAGTGCAGAGGTGTAACGTTGCTGTAATGTCGCTGCTGCTTCTTCTCGCGTTATTGTTTCTACAAGTTCCTGTCACAGCCGGCTTGTCCAGTGGTTGCAGCAAGAGGAGAGAGATCTCGTAGGTTGGTCACTAAGGGAGAGAGAAGGAAACGTACTGCAGATCGGGATAAACGAGATTCGGGGAGGCTATAGGAAAGGCAACGGTTACAGAAGGAAGAGAGAGGAGTAATTAGCGTGAATCTGGACAACACGATCGGCTGAAGAAGGAAGGAAATCAACCGGCTGTTTCTATCTTCTGTAACGTCCAGCAGGCCCACGAAATCTGCAATTTCTAAGATCTTCCTGGGCTGCGAGAGCTGGGCTGTACGCTGGGCTGGAGTTGTGGATCCAAGGTGCTGAAGTTGGCTGCGGACAAGCTGCTGAAACAGGCGAGTTTCTCGGCTGGGCAAGATGGCGCATGGAAACAGCAGCCCATACTAGTCGCAGTCCGGAAACAAGATCCCGACACATGGATGTACGGAATAGACGGATGCGGATTATGTTACAGTTTAGGATTGGCTATAAGAATCCTATTATTTTATGTAAAGATAAGCTACATAAAACGATAAACTTTTAAAAGATTCTATCATTTTATG
The DNA here is from genome assembly GCA_033239125.1 of Fagopyrum homotropicum. Lineage (NCBI taxonomy): Eukaryota > Viridiplantae > Streptophyta > Magnoliopsida > Caryophyllales > Polygonaceae > Fagopyrum > Fagopyrum homotropicum. Next base: position 68,699,182 of record BSWB01000003.1, read on the forward strand.
TGAAGAAAATCTACATAAAATGATAAATTTTATAATAATTTGTCTAACTAGGTAGACGGATATGGATCAACTGATCGAGATCGGGTTCGTTACAGAAATAAACGGAATGAAAATTCCGGATATTACATCAGTACCCCCTTAAAATAAGTTTCGTCCCGAAACTTAGAATAAGGTATCTACCCAAACATTTCCCCTCAAGAGTTATATTCTAGCATGCAGACTACTCACGTCATTAAGCACATAAACATAAACAATCATTTAAACAAATAATCACAGAAATCATATAAAGTATCGTCTCAGTACTAACCCGTCGGTACTGAGGTAGCGGTTAACTCCGCAAAGAACTCAGGGTAGTTATGTCTAATACTCTCCTCTGTCTCCCAGGTAGCCTCATCAGCTCCTCGTCTAGACCACTGAATCCTCAGCATCGGTATCTCCTTAGAACGCAGGCGCCTAGTACTACGCTCTAGGACAGCTACTGGATACTCCACAAAAGTGTGGTCTGGCTCGACTATCAGGTCCTCATGACTGATGACGTGTCTAGGATCCAGTATGTACTCTCTCAGCTGAGATACATGAAAAACTGGGTGGACTCCTTCCAGTCTCGGTGGCAGTGCTAGTCGATAGGCAACCTCTCCGACTCTCTCTAAGATCTCAAATGGACCGACATATCGAGGACTCAGCTTCCCCTTAATGCCGAAACGTCTAACTCCTCTCGTAGGTGACACTCTCAACCACACCTGTGCACCTACTCTAAACTCCAAAGGTCGACGCCTTTTGTCGGCGTAGGCCTTCTGATGACTCTGAGCTGCTAACATCCTCTCCCGGACTAAGGCAATCCGGGCGATGTCATCCTGTATCTGGTCTGGTACTATCCCATCGGCCTTGCTAGGCTCATCCAACACAACGGTGTACGACATCTCCGCCCGTACAAAGCCTCATAAGGTGCCATCCCAATAGACGCGTGCCAGCTGTTATTATATGAAAACTCTACCAGTGGAAGATGATCTGGCCATACCTGTCCCCAATCTAGTACACATGCCCGCAACATATCCTCTAAGGTCTGAATGGTCCTCTCAGACTGACCGTCAGTCTGTGGGTGATAGGCAGTGGTAAAGTGGAGACTCGTCCCCAGAGCAGTATGTACCTGCTGCCAAAATCTCGAGGTAAAACGTCCATCCCTGTCGGAGACGATAGTCCTCGGTACTCCGTGGAGTCTCACAATGTGTCTGGTGAACTCCTCCGCTAGACGACTTATCGGCCACGTTTCCTTAATCGAAATAAAACGTGCGGTCTTCGTCAGACGGTCTACCACTACCCAAATGGCATCAAAACCTCTACTGAGCCTCAACCCTGTGACGAAATCCATAGATATATCCTCCCACTTCCAATGTGGTACTGGAAGTGGGTGGAGCTCTCCTCCGGACCTACGATGCTCAATCTTGACCTGCTGACAGGTCGCACACTAGGCTACATACCGAGTCACATCAGGCTTCAAACCACCCCACCAGAAGGAACATCTCACGTCCTTATACATCTTACTCGCTCCTGGATGTACGGAGTAAGGGGTAGCATGAGCCTCACCTAGTATCCTCTGTCTCAGCTTACCGTCTGATGGCACACAGATACGGTCCTGCCGTCTCATCACTCCATCGGCACCGATAGTGAACTGAGGTGCCTCATCTCGTGACATCCGGTCTCGGATCCGTCAAAGTCGGACAGGTCTCCTGCTTCTGTCGGATCTCACCCAACAGGTCAGGAAGTAACTCTAAGGTGGCTAGCTGATGAGCTGTATCGGGGAACTGGATCTCTACCTCCAACCAAGCTAAGTCTCTCTGTAACTGTGGATGTATTGTCAACCGAGCTATCGCCTTCTCCCGAGGCGTCTTCCGACTCAGAGCGTCAGCAACTATATTCGCCTTTCCGGGGTGGTAGAGAATCTCAAGGTCGAAATCCTTGATCAACTCTAGCCACCGCCTCTGGCGGTTATTCAACTTCCGCTGAGTGAATATGTACTTCAGACTCTTATGGTCTGTGAAGATCTGACAGGTCGCTCCATAGAGATAATGACGCCAGATCTTAAGAGCATGCACTACCGCAGCTAACTCCAGGTCATGGGTAGGGTAGTTCTCCTCATACGTCTTCAGTTGTCGAGACGCATACGCTATGACCTTACCCCTCTGCAATAAGACACACCCCAAGCCCAGCTTGGATGTGTCACTGTACACTACAAAGTCCTCTGTACCCTCAGACTGTGCTAAGATCGGAGAAGACGTCAATCTCCTCTTCAGCTCCTCAAAACTCTGCTGACACGGCTCAGACCAGACGAACCGAGTAGTCTTCCTTAGGAGACAAGTAAGTGGTTGGGCGATCAGGGAAAACCCTTCCACAAACCGACGGTAATAACCTGCCAATCCAAGGAAACTGCGAATCTCCTTAACATTCTTCGGAGGTTGCCAAGAAGACACCGACTCAATCTTCGCCGGGTCGACCTTAATCCCCTCAGCAGTCACTACATGGCCTAGGAAAGCCACCTCTAACATCAAGAACTCACACTTGGATAGCTTAGCATATAGCTGGCTATCCTGTAGAATCTGTAACACTATCCTCAAGTGTCCGGCATGCTCCTCTCGACTTCTAGAGTAAACTAGAATGTCGTCAATGAAGACCACTACAAACTGGTCTAGGAAGTCGATGAAAATCCCATTCATCAACTCCATAAATACTGCTGGCGCATTAGTGAGCCCGAATGGCATCACTACAAACTCATAGTGGCCATACCTAGTCCGGAATGCCGTCTTAGGTATGTCCTGATCTCTCACCCTCAGCTAGTGATAACCCGATCTCAAATCTATCCTCGAGAACACCGACGCTCCATGCAGCTGGTCCAGCAGATCGTCTATGCGAGGCAGTGGATAGTTATTCTTGATGGTGACCTTGTTCAACTCCCGGTAGTCAATACACAGCCTCATCGATCCATCCTTCTTCCTCACAAATAATATTGGTGCGCCCCAGAGAGAAACACTAGGGCGTATGAAGCCCTTCTCTGCTAACTCCTCTAACTGCTTCTTCAGCTCAAGTAGCTCTATCGGGGTCATGCGGTACGGGGCCTTCGAGATCGGTCTCGTGCCCGGCTCTAACTCGATGCTAAAGTCAACACTCCTCTGTGGAGGTAGCCCTGGTAAGTCGTCACTGAATACCTCTGCAAACTCGCATGCAACTGGTATCTCCTCTACTGTCAGGCTCTTGCGCTCCTTCATGGCATAACACCAGAAGGCCTCGCAACCCTGTGCTATCAATCTGGCTGCTCTCACTACGCTAATAACTGTGCCGGACTTTCCGAGGTCCCAACCTCGGAATATCACTCTGTGACCCTCCTCAGTGGCGACAGTCACAGTCCTCCTACTAATATCTAAGACTGCTCCATGTCTAGTCATCCAATCTATCCCCAATATCACGTCCTCATGTGCTAAGGGCATAACTAGAAAATTTACTAACCAAATCCGGCCTCCCAAATGAATAGGGCAGTCGTAAATCTCTCGGGATCCTCTAACCTTGCCCCCATCTGGTAACCCAACCACAAAAGGTACACCCTCTACTGTAGCTAAGGACAACCTATCTACACATGCATCTGATATAAAGGAGTGCGTAGCACCCGTATCAAATAAAACTCGCACAGGTAAGTCATGGATCCAAATAGTACCTGTGGTCGCAGGTGCTGCAGGCTGCTCAGTGCTCCTCAACTCGAACACTCTCGATGGTCCTCCTCTGGTGTCAGTGGTACTACCACGTCCCCTGCCACGACCTGATCCCTGTGCCGTACTGTATGAAGCAGGATGTCCTGGAGCCCGGTACTGTTGCTGCTGCTGACTCGGAGCTCGGTACTGAGGAGGTCTCCGTACACTCTTCTCAGCACCTGCAGAAGAAGATCCCTGCTGTGAAGGGGCCCTACCCTGACGGCAGAAGGTAGCTTTGTGTCCCGGCTTCCCACAAGTGAAGCAAGTGGTAGGTGGTCTCTGGCAATCTGTCTTAATGTGATCACGGCTACCACAGTTAAAGCACTATCGATCTCTACTGGGAGTCTGAACTGTAGAGTGGTAGCTGGACCTCCCCTGAGTCTGTCCTCGACCATAACCTGCTACTGCTGCACTGCTACCAGCATGTCCTGTCTTCTGCCGCTTATCCGGCCCACTAGACTGAGCTGCTTTCCTCGAATTTGGCCTATCTCTCTCATAAGCAGAGGCCCTATCCTGATAATCAGACAAAGTCTCACAGCGGAATCCAGCCAAGTATGATCGGGTACTCTCTCTCAATCTCCTGGAGAAAAGGTAAACATGCTGCTCTTCTGGAGGTGCAGATGGTCCAAGTAAGGTCAACTCTTTCTAAAACTTCTTTATGGCTGCAGCAATCGGGATATCCTCAAATCCCGCCTCAATGAAATCCTGGAATCTCTCCCTCCTCAGCGAAACAGGACAGTACCTGTCCCTAACAATGTTCCTCATCTGCTCCCAACTGGTGACTCGGCTACGAATGGTACGCCACCATGAATGAGCATCATCTGTGAAACAGGTCTGCACCAAATCCACCTGTCGATCCTCGGGGCAACGTATTGCCTCCAAAGCAGTCTCTATCTTCCCTATCTAGTGCTCCACCTCTAGCCCTATTTCTCCACTGAATGAGGGAACCTTCTGAGAGTTGAAAGCCTTCAACCACTCATCCGGTCTCGGTGCTCTAGACCCAGTAGGCGCTCTATCAGCATTAGCTCTCCTCTCAGGTACAGCCGGCACCTGAGACACTCCCTGTGTCACCTGAGCTGACCTAGCCGGTACCACCGGTGGTACCTGGGTAAGCCTCTCAACTCTGGCAGCCTCCTCCATATGCTCGACGTATGCTCTGTACTCCCTATACTCCGATGCTCCAATAGAAACACGTCCAGACTCAGTCGAACGTGCTCCCTGCGCTCCAGACCTAGCAGCGGTCTCATGCCTGACCTCGGGGCCTACACTCTCACCTACCTCTTCCACAGCAGCCTCTGGTATGCTTGCTGCAGGTGGATCCTCTCGAGGAACTCGTCCTCGACCTCTCCCTAGTGGAGGTCTACCCCCACGACCATGCCCTCTAACAGCAGGGGTGCTATCAGCTCGATCTTGTCTGACTGGGGGAAGGGGGGGACGACCCCTACCTCGGCCAGTCACTAGTGTAGCCCTAGTACGTGCCATCTGCACGAACGGTAACAACTACAGTTATAATCTAATTAATCTATCATAACAGTAAAAGTCTATAATAATAATAATACTAAGAATACCGAGATCCGCAGAGGTAGTGGTGGTCATCCGTACTCTCTATCCCAACCCTACTCTGTATGCATTTTAAAACCAAAATCTTCTTTGGAAAACTCAGACCCCTTTGGGGTTCTGTTAATTTACTTATATGACCTTTTTAGAAGATTTCAAGTGCCATTATTGCCAACCTAGAGCTCTGATACCATGTTGTAACACCCCAAATTTTACAACTTAGGGAGTTACTGGTTAGGACCGCACAGTGGGTCCCGACCTTAGTTTGACAACAACTTAACAAGATCTTACAACAAGGCACATATAAGGAAAACCAGAAATCATAAAATAGTTCTTAACAATGTATGAATGTGACCAGAACAACTAACAGCCGGAAAACGTAATATAACAAAGTACGGAAAGAACGAAAGGAAACAAGGTCCAACTGAAAATCCCACAAATGAAGAAACTGCAAAACGTCCTAAAGTACGACACCCCGGCTGACCACTACCATCCGGATCACTCGGCATCTGCTCTAACCTGTGGTAAATCTACACAACATAACAACCGTTAGCTAACTATCCAAATATAAGTAGAATGACAACAGCACAAACACAAGCAGAAACAAAAAATTAAACAAACATCATGCTGGCACTCAACCGTTTATTATCTATTTTTAAGTGATTCATCTTATTCAATTTACAGTTGTGGCACGAGAGCTATTAACAGTTCTCGCCTCCGTTCCTTATCCAACTGGGTGTAGGTCTAGCTGACCTCCGCCGGTAGCATCACTACAAACCGAGTATGGACTAGTCCCTAAAGAAACCCCCAGCGCTCGCAAGCTAACTGAGCAGAATGCCACCGCCCGTTACTCTTAGGCCAAGTATAGGTTGGTAAATATCTATCACAACCTACAACTCTAAACATCTCAATCACACACCACCATCATCATTCATGCTCATATTTAGAAGTCAGCTAAGTAAGCCCAAAGGACTTACTTGGTATAAAGCTCGACTCTCTGTAAACCAAACTCGCTCTGTAAACTGTAGCAACTCAGTTGCCTGTCAAAGGAGATAAGTGCATTAGCACACTCCCACGTAGTTAGAAGTCTAAGACTTCTAAGATAAAAGAACGTAGTAAGACATAACTAGTTACAGTACTAATTTAGGGTAAAATGACCATTTTACCCTTGGTCCCGAAACTCCCAAATTTTCCAAAATTCATGTCTAAACTCCTATTTGAAATTCTAGAATCATATTCTAACTCCTAAGGTTTAGTTTGGGTACGAACCGGTATCTTTCCTATTTTCATATTTTTCAAAAGATCGTATAGGTCTAATTTCGGTTTCAAATATAAAATTCGTAACAGCTTATAAAATTTCCGAACTCATTCTCTAAATCATCTATGATGTTCCATCTAACCTTAGGAAAAAGAATTTCTCAAAACTGTTCATTCAACGGTTTTATAAAAATTCTCAAAGTTGACTATTTCACCTACCATTTCTATACTTAGCCAAAATCCTAAGTTTATAAAAAAAAAACTGCTCAACTACCCAACTTCGGAAGCTTATAACTTCTAATCCGACCGTTCATTTCTTCTCAAATTTTAATAGAGTAAACTACATACATCCATCTATCATCTATTAAAATTTCAACGGTGGATCTTCAACCTAACTCTCAAACATTGATCCTCAACATTGACCATTACTCACTTACAAAGCTGAATTCTACAAATGAGTTTTTCATTTCTATTTCTAGGGCAATCTAATCTACTCTCATTATCATCCAGTTATCATAAATTGGAACTATAGAAGACTTCAACAAAGCTCACTTACTATCCCTCCATTTCCCTGGCTTGATCCCCATTCATAACGAAACCGAAAACATATATAATCTATACAATTATAACATCTAGAGGGCAAGAATTGGACTGCAGAAGAGAGGTGGCTCACCTCTTCAACAGCTACTGGACTGAGGCGCCTTCAGACGGTTCCAGATGGCCCTCCGGCTTCCTCTTTGGTTCAACGCTCCACCAGCTAGCCCTTCCTTAAGACAAGATAGAGGTTGGAGGTGAGACTAGCTGACTAAATTGACAGGGACAGAGGAACGGAAGGTACTGCTGTTTACCTGGTTGGGTATTCGTACTGGAGCAGCAGCCTGGTGGTGTCTCTGATTCTGTCGCTGGTTCAGTTGTACAACAGAAGACTGGATCGGTTCCTTGCTGGCTGGACAGTGATCCTTCGTCCGGTTTAAGGAGAGAGCAAGGATGTTACGTGCAGGAGGTCGTTTTGTGCAGAAGCGCTGAGTGCAGAGGTGTAACGTTGTTGTAATGTCGCTGCTGCTTTTTCTCGCGTTATTGTTTCTACAAGTTCCTGTCACATCCGGCTTGTCCAGTGGTTGCAGCAAGAGGAGAGAGATCTCGTGGGTTGATCAGTAAGGGAGGGAGAAGGAAACGTACTGCAGATCGGGATAAACGAGATTCGGGGAGGCTATAGGAAAGGCAACGGTTACAGAAGGAAGAGAGAGGAGTAATTAGCGTGAATCTGGACAACACGATCGGCTGAAGAAGGAAGGAAATCAACCGGCTGTTTCTATCTTCTGTAGCGTCCAGCAGGCCCACGAAATCTACAATTTCTAAGATCTTCTTGGGCTGCGAGAGCTGGGTTGTACACTGGGCTGGAGCTGTGGATCCAAGGTGCTGAAGTTGGTTGCGGACAAGCTGCTGAAACAGGCGAGTTTCTAGGCTGGGCAAGATGGCGCATGGAAACAGCAGCCCATACTAGTCGCAGTCCGGAAACAAGATCCCGACACATGGATGTACGGAATAGACAGATACGGATTATGTTACAGTTTAGGATTGGCTATAAGAATCCTATTATTTTATGTAAAGATAAGCTACATAAAACGATAAACTTTTAAAAGATTCTATCATTTTATGTGAAAAAATCTACATAAAATGATAAATTTTATAATAATTTGTCTAACTAGGTAGACGGATATGGATCTACTGATCGAGATCGGGTTCGTTACAGAAATAAACGGAATGAAAATTCCGGATATTACATTACTAAGACACAAATGTATTTAAAACAATTTTAAACATATTATTTTTAATGTATGAATGTACACATGTGACAGCCTTACAAAACATATATATAGATACATAACATGCATACCATATGGGAGACTCCCCTATCCCCATCTGATGAATACGTGGACCCCGCTGACCATCCGTTCCGGATCTCTCTGCAACTGTCTATATCTACAAATCTACAACACGGATAAAACCGTTAGCTAACATTCTATGCATAAATATAAAGGTAAAAGCACAAACACACAACATACACATTCAACATGCAACACTCAATCCTTTTATTATCTTTAACTAGGTGATATGTCAATACTAATGATACTTATATTGTGACACGAGGGATTCCCAAACCTCGCCCCTGTCCCCGTTTACCAACGAGGAATGGTACTAATGCATTTGACCGTCTACCTGACTGGGCTGGTCGCAGGGAACCTCCTAGACTCGCAAGAGCTAGGCAGATGATGTCACGACCCGTTATCATACACTTGGGTCAATTACATAATATAATAAAGTCGGCCTAATCCGGTTTCGTTGTTTATCATAACTAACAAACACCACTCATACACATTACACTCATACAATAAGCCAGCTAAGTAAGTTCGTGGACTTACCTCAATCAATTCTCAAATCCCATTATCTCCACTCGGTTTGTAACCACAGGAATTCAATCGCCTGTTATACAAGGCAAGTGGATCAATAATGTATCCTACTTTCTTAGAAGTCTCCAACTTCTAAGATATATAATCAATCATAAAGACGTTACCAAAATACCCTTATATGGGTAAATGACCATTTTACCCCTGGTCCCGAAACTCTATAAAATTTTATAACAAAGTTCCAAATTATTCTTTGGAATTCAAAACTCTCAAAGGGAAGTTTGTTAAAAATTTAAAAGAGTTAACTACATTCTTGACTTTCCCAAAAAGTCGCTAAGGTCCAACTTTAACTTAAGATATGGGAACCGAATAAAAATATAAAATTCCAAATAAAATATCTAGGTCTTCTACAAGATGCCCTCCGTGCTTAGAAGCAAGAAAAACTCAAAAATACCCAACAACAACTTCTATACAATTATCCAAAGTTGGATACAAAATCCAGGAATTCTATACTTAGCCAATTTCCTAGTCATTTCACAAACCACACAAACAGTCGACTTTGAGCTCCAATAGATCCAGATCCGACCGTTGGATCGGTCTCCACTTCTGATACATCTCAGTATACATATCCGTCTATATCATACTAAAAATTGAACGGTGGATGATGCTTTTAAGGTCTCTAAACTTAAGTTCAAACATTACTGCACAACACAAAATATGTCCAGCACTTTTCAGCACAACAGAAAAACTGCTTACGACCCAATCTTTGAAAAATTGTAAATCCTAAACCACTCGCTGGATTCCTCCCAAATTTTAATATGACCTACAACAGTATGCCAACTATATCATATCCAAAATTCAAGCCCAATAGAGATCAAAAGCCTATTCAAAACTATCTTCCAAAATAGCATCCCATGCTGTTTTTCTCAAGTCAGCACATATAAAAAAAATGATGAGGAATCAACTTTGAAACCCCATATCTCTCAAACCGTAACATGGATTCCTCTGAAATTTTAGTATGATTTACTATGCAATACCATCTGTGACATATCCGAAAACCAGCCAAAAAAGAGGAGTCTAACTTACCCAAATCTGGACTCCAATTCGGCTGTTCGTCACCTTACAACCCGGAAAAATTGCCTCAGCTTCAAGCCATCTTCTAGGCTGCTATGAAAGGGTTAGGATACCAATGAGGCTCTCATCATCACATAAGTATAGAGTGTAATGTAGAGAAGGGAGGGGAGACTCACAACACTACACGTATCTACAACAGTCCGGTGATAACCCAACTCCAATGAAGACAAGGCGGCCTGACTGGATGTCGGAACAACTGTCGAGGAGTCCGGTCGAGCTCCAGCGATGGCGATCGGTGACAACGGCGTCCTCATGGTTGTCGTCAACTACCAGCAACGAGTTTGGGGAGGAGCTTCGATGTCCACTGCGTGCAAGGGCAGGGAGACTCACCGCTAGCGTGGCTGGAAGAGTTCGCGTTAGAGGAGCGTCCAGGGTGTGTTGCGCCGCGGATGAGTCGTATATGCAGGAGTTCGAAGCAAGATCCGATCATGGCTCCGGCGACGTCGAGGGCTGGTTATAAGGGAGTCGATTTCTTCCGAAGTTGATGGCCGAGTAAATATGTTGTTTGAAGTCGATTAGGGTGCGGTGGAGGTGGTTGGCGACGCTGACCAGAACGAGAGAGGGAGGGGTATTTGTGTTCCTGTGCGGCATGAATACAGGAGACGCAAGATGACGGTTGAAGATGTTTTAGGGTAGCATTAATTAGGTTATGATAATTAGGTTTAGTGTTAAACGTGATTAAGGGATTGGGGTTAGCTCATTGTAACGGCCGAAGTGTTGTTGGGCACAATATGAGTTATGTGACAATTGGGCCTCATCACATGGGCCTACTAGTACAAATGGAGAATGGTTGGTATTTGGGTTGTCTTGATCCAACGAACTGTTACCCGGTAAATGCGAAATTAGGGTTTTGTGATCTGTTTATAATTTTATGTGAGTAAATAATCACATAAATGATAAAACGTGTGTTGATGCATGACACTAGGTAACATGTAAAAAGATTCACGGTTCGAAATCCGGTTAAATTTGGAAACAAATGGAATTACAATTTCGGACTTTACAATGGTGCAGTTGAAGTATGGGGTGAAAAGTGTGATAGTTTCAAAGTAAACGGCCAACAATTGAAGAAGTACACGCCAAAAGTTCCAGTTGAGGAGATCGCTCCTATTCTCCTCCAGTGATGATTGGGTCTAGCTAAAGACCTTAAACGAAGCGCTTCTTGGGAGGCAACCCACGGTAGTTCTATATTTTTCCCTTTTTCTTTAGTGTAGCTTAGATTAGTTAGCGTAGTTGTTTTGCTCTGTTTTTTCTCGATGCGCTCTCGTTTTTTTGTGTCATATATCGCAGGAACTAGGTACAATCCAGAAGACTTTATGGAGAATTTGATGCAAGTGTACTTAGGGACGTTTTTAAGGGGTGATAAATCGACTTTACCATAAGTAAATCGGTCAATTCTGGGACATAAAGGCTTTAGAGCAGATCGATTTTCCTTCTCTGAGAGAAAAATCAACCAAAAAATTGACCCCCCTCAGAAAAAATCGGTCAATTTTCTTACTTAGTGACAAAAATAGAAGAAAATCGGCCCGACGAAAAAATCGACCCAAATATCGGTCGATTTTCTTTGAAAAATGTCGACTCTATATAACGCCTTCTCAACTGAGGATTGAGATTCCACTTTATTTTACATTGTAAGTATTTTTCTCCATTTTATGCTTGACTTCTCACATTGGGGACAATGTGAAGGTTAAGTATGGGGTGGGGGTACTTGCAATCTCTTTCCTATTGTTGAACGTTTATGTACTCTACATTGCACTTTATGAACTTGATCTATAATAACTCTTGCATAACGTTTCCTTTATGACATTTGCATTGTGTGTTTTCTTCAAAATTTTGTGAAAATTTAAAAACTTTTGTGTTTCTTATGATGGAAATCACCTCTATGATGATGATTGTGATGTGAAAAGGCAAAAGACAACTTAGTTAAGTGAAAATTTAATGGTAACATGTATGGATTTGATTTTCTTAGTTGAATGCATGTATGATTTATATGATGTTGATACCTTGATCGGAGAATGAAATAATGATCGAAGCTATATTATAAGTTCTTATGCATCATGATGGAATGACTAAGGCAATTCACTTCTTCTATTTTCACATCTTATTCATGCTAGCACCTCAATGAAATATTGGCCTCCTTTTGACCGTCTGGGAACTAGAATAGGTGGTAATGTAAGGCATTTTTTATGTGGGAGGGCCTTTGTAAAAGTGTTAAGTGAAAATTTAGCAAAATAGGTTTGGGGACGTTGAACATGAGGATGAGTAACTCGGCACCATTCACATAGCCGGGTGTTTGTGTCTTGTCAATGTCCGAATGAATGACAATCCTAGCGGGATATGGTATGTGCATCAAGGGTTTAAGGCATCTCGAAAATTGAGAATCGCCGATTTCCTAGGCTTCGGTTTTTATGCACCTCTGTCCATACTATCAAAAATTAAAGTAAAAGAAAAGAAATTTTACATGCAAAGCATGTGTTGGTGGAATTATGTTCTTAATGCTCTTGTTGTGGTGTTCCTCTTTCCTGGAATAACACCACATTACCTTAAAATTCCCCACCCTTAACACGTTTCTTTGGTCTCTTTATGATTGGAAGACCTTTAGACCTTTATGCACGTGTTTAAGAGTTCATGGCTTAGATTTTTTTGACCTTGATTATCTCTACATCTTTATCATGTTTTTTATACGTGTCTTTGAGTAAGATATGATGATTTGTCCATGGTACGGTTATTATTGATGCATACTTTGTTTCCTATGCCTTGAAACATTACTTTAAGGGTGATACGAAAGAAGAAGAACATTTCAAAAGGTTTTTGAGTTTTTCGCATCATATAATCCATGACATCTTGTGCGCTAGATTTGAATCTTGCTTTGGGACAAGCAAGAGGCAAGTATGGGGTATATTGATGATATGAATTATATACCATTATAATCATGCATAGTGTGAATATTTTACCTCAGTTTCTCATATATTTGAAAAGATTTGTGTGCCTTTAAACTTTGCTTCATATATTTTCGGAAATAGAGGTCTACACGAGTTTTGATTGAATTATAGGTGAAAGCGGTAGATTTGGAAGCAAAAATAGTGCAAGGAGTAGCTTGGGATGCTAAGGAAGTATAAGAGACCATTATGGAGCAATGAGGAGCAACGGAAGTGCAAGGAAGAGTAACACAAGAAGATGGAAAATAAGCCAAAAGACGAGCACTCTCAATTAAGGAAAATCGGGTGATTTATTCTGGATAGACCGATTTTCCTGTAGCAAAATCGGGTGATTTATTCCCAGATAGACCGATTTTTCTCTATAACTGTCTAAACAATATAACGTTCAAAAGCCCAAAGCATTGGGCCATAAGGGGGACATGTCTTGCAGCCCATTAGCAATTTTGGGTTATCTTGGAACCCTAGGAGACGGGAAGGAGGAGGTTGGACAACATCGGAGATCGACAGCGAAGGAATCGAGATTGGAGATCATTCTTGGCAAGAAAGGAAGTTGCGGAAAGAAGATAGAGTTCTTGAAGATTCAAAAAAGTTGTGAGATCCTTGATTATTGTTCTTTCTTGTGGTTTGTGAACATATTTTGTTGAGTGCTTTGAGAGATTTTGTTGGAGTTTTGAAGGATTGATTACATGTTTTGAAGATTTTTCAAATTTTATGCAAAGTTTGGTTGTTTCTTGAATTTCTTTATTCAATCTTGATTTTGATTAAAAAATGAAAATGATTGGCTAAAAAACTTGTGATTATAGGGAGAATAGTTGATGATTGAGGCATAGATGATGATAGACTGAACTCATTTAACCTTTTGGACCCTGAGAGTTGAGATTTAACCTTTGTAGTTGCGAAAAATTGGGTTGTCCTACAGGAAAATCGACCGATTTTCTGTCAAGAACAGGGCGATTTTTCTTAGCTGACGTACGTTTATGCTTTATCCTTTAACCAAAGTTAAACCTTTCCTAAATCCTAACCTTGTTTAACCTTTTAACCCTTATCCAAGTGTGAGGAGAGACTTCATCATTGATTCTTCGCTTGATTACAAAAGTTTACAAGATTTGGGTAATAGTGAGACTCAACATCCTCTATTAAGGTTTGAGTGTGCCCTTCACCTTTACCTTCGAGAGTCACATCCTTGGGTTTTAGTGAGTGGTTTGAGTGTTAAACCTTTCTTTTAGTACTCTTCTTGATGAGACTCAACATCCTTCAAGAGTAGAGCTTTTAAGTTAGGTTAAGTGAGTAGTGGAACTTTGCCGTACATTATTCCTTTCTTCGAAACACATAACCTTGGCAGCATCAACTCTGTCCTATGATCTTTTGAATGTCTTGAATCGAAAGCCACAGTCGGATACTTGAATCACTTGAATCATTTGTCTCTTAAATTCTTTACAAAAGCTTTTACTTCTTGCTAGACGATATTCGAACAGAATTTATTCTCACCGAATTCCTGAGTTCGACTCTGTAATTTCTTGCGATACTACAGCTGATCCGTACACTGCGGGTTCGCTTTTGCTTAGTTCTATATATAAATTGAAGAATTTGTCATGCACAATTTTGAGCGAACAAACACCATATAGATAATTAAATTAGTGATGAAAGAAATAAGCCATAATTGTTCTTAGGTTGTTCAATCTTATACTCTTGCATTACTCTTCTCTTCCTTGTTTTGTTCAATGTTGCATTATGTGTTGTTCCAATACTTGGAGTTCAGTCCTGCATACTAGAATCACAGCAAATTATATACATTTTTTTATCAAAAAAATTAGCTTTATGTTCAAAGCGCACAAATCCGCTACACACATACTATAAGTGACATAGGGAGCTAATCCTTTTTTTCTATTACGCTAAGAATCATAAATAGAAGGCTAATATGCATATAAGTTAATCCTAGTGACAAAAATACACTAAGACTCGATTGAGATCTCATGGCACGATACAATAAAGCATGGTTATGGAAGAACAACCAAAGTTTGATTGGGAGGCATGAAGACCCAGTTTGCTAGATTAGCCTATCTGATAATCGTCAATCATAGTAAAGGGTATGCTCTCAGAGTTACATATCCATCTAAAATGCCAAATGGATTCTTTCAGTTATCATGCTTCATTGATCGCTTCCACTAGACCTGATATGTTCTCATCTGGTTGTTTGCATTTTGTGTATATGGCACATGCCTCCCATTAGATCTTTTTTTACTTGAAAGACATAGTCATGATTACAATAATTCAAGTCATGGTTTAGTGGTTCAGATTATTTACATACCTTATGAAACAAGAATGCAACAATTTGATGATAGATTCAAAAGAACATAAATTCTATAGAGGAATTCAAAGTATACTCTTTGATCAATAACTAGAATAAACAAACTTTGTTCAATTGAACCACAATCAAGAGTCTCGTGTTCAGTTTGTGCAAGTTTCAACTTTAGAGAAAGCCAAATGTAAAATCTCTTGTTCAGTATGTGCATGTTTTAGCTTTAGAGAAAGCCAGATGAAAAATCGATATGATCCAGTCCTAACATCTCTTATTCTCTTATTCACTGTACTAGTTCAAAAACATTCTCACAACAGGAAATAATTCGTATTCTTTTTTGCAGTGGAAAATACTAAGGGCCCGTATGGTTCCAACTCCGGAAATGGAAACGAAATGGCAACGAATTTAGTACATATGTATATCATTATTCGTGAAATTTTATAAGAGTCATTCCTTGTGGTTTAATGCAAAATGCACTTGCTTCTCCGCATTTTGTTTCCCTATAGGGTATCAAAAGTAATCAAGCTTTACTCCAATTACTTCAAACCACAAGGAATGATTCCAAAAACTTTCATGAACAAGGGCATACGTACGGACTAGATTCGTTTCCATTCTATTTCCAATTCTGGAGTTAAAACAAAACGGGCCCTAAAAGTTTCTTTTGTTCTTAAAAGGTTTAGTGATGTGGTTGTGGGAGTAGCACACGAATCACAAAGAATCGTAAGTGCACTGCTGTTTCAATGTAAGTATAATATCTTGCAAATCAAGTTCGAAATTTCAAGAGACTATGTATATCTCGACTTCATCTCAAATTGACTAGCAAAGTAAGAGTGTATAAAATGAAATGGAAAAGGTTTGATCAAGTGATCAAGATGCATGCTTGAGGGATTTGGGTATCAAGTATCAAGTGACAACAATCAAATATCAATACAAAAAGCAACCAGGAATTGGGGATTTTCCTCCAAACCATGACTAGGCATATGCATGATCATGTTGTCATTTAATAAAAATAGGAGAGTTAAGTCACAAATACTATGGCAGCATAGTTTTAGGTATGTTTTGTCAAGGTATATGCCTTGTTTCAACCAATGAGTGTCACATGATGTTTGTTATTCAATCATTGATTAATAAGCTTCTCTACTAATCATGACTATTTCTAACAAAGTAAATAATCATCACATGGTGTTTGTTATTTGCCTACACAATTCGACGTAGTCATAGTATGGACATTCACATGACAGATGTGTTATCCATCCTTTCGGCCCTAGCTAGCATCATTCAACTAATATAAGCATTTAAATAGTCATATTCAACTTATAATTACTAATAAGTCCTGATGTGGGAGAATCTCCAAGATCACACTCACTCCCAAAATCACATTCATCCATCAATCCACTACTAGAAGCACAGAGATTGCATCTAAATGCTAGATCTCATCCAAGGTCATTTTTGACATGAGGACCATTTCGGAGATAAAAAATGACCACAAGATCCCACGTCTCACATGTATCACAACCAGGGTCACTGTTGGTTCCAAGACCATTTTTACATCAAAAATGCCCTCAGGATCCCAAGGTTCCCATAAATCACAACCTAGGTCATGTTTGGCATCAGGAATAATTCTGACATCATAAATTCCCACGGGATTCAAGGATATCACTAACCATCTCGGCATCTAGAAGGAACTACTACGGAGCTAAGGGAAGAAGAAGACCTTGTGGGATCAAGAGTAGTTCATGAGCAAGAGTAGGAGCAGGGACGCTTAGGACCTATAAGGAAGACGAGAATGGCAAAGAAGAGAGATGGCATGTTCATATGAAACTCAAGTAGAAAGAGAAAGGGTATGCATGCCATTTGGGAATAGAGAAGGATCTCATATTATGGAGTTCATCCAACAAGGAGGTCTCGAGTGTATCAAAGCATGAGAATACACTCGCTAATAGCAAGGAGAAGAAGATCTTACCAGAAAAACCTTAAATCTTCAACGTTAGGCCCACATACTAGAACATCCTAACATTTTGGATCCAGGACGTACGTAAACTCAACCATACATGCAGGAAGGACGTACACATCCATGCAAAGGAAGGCCAACCATGCGAATGAAGGAATCCAGCCATGTGTGGGGGATCTGGAATCGTCCCACTCTAGATCCATTCTATTTTATTTACAACCCATAAAGACTTGTTAATTATGGGTTGTTTGAATGGGATATTAATTATATTTTCATCTCACATTTATTTTTTATCTTTTAGAATAAATTGAAGTCTTCTAATAGAAAAGTTTAAAGATAGATCTTATCTTATTAGAAGATAGATTCTATTTTGTTAGTTTTAAATAAAATCTAATCCTTCTAAAAGAGCGATCTTATTTTATTATTACTTAGGGATAGATCTTATCTTTTCTAGATGGATCATTAGGATGTTTCGGCCCACACTCATCCTCCCTAGGGTAAAGATTGACGTTATGCACTCCTATATATAGGGTGGTTGTGCTTCATTATTTTTCAGCCAAAAATATATAATTTTTGTATAAACACGTTGTGTTATTCCCTCGGCAGTGTCTACCGTCGTCTTCATAGGATGAAGAGAAAACCTGAGTAAGAGACGTCTTACTTGCCTCGCTTGGACTTGTTTGAGTGTGTTCTACTTGTCAATAGCTTAAGTAGGGTGCTTCAACTAGCTGCAAGTAAACCTCCAGGTGCTCTAGGGTCTTTGTAACCCTTTTGCGTGTGGAGTAGCGGGAAGAGTTCTATGGGGGTTTCACTGATTGTGTATTATGTGCGATTGTGCCGTAGTGTGTCTCCAGATCGTTTCTTAGGGTTTGACATTGGTCTATATTTCCCTTTATTTTATTCGTTTTCCTTTTCCATCGAGTTTCAAGCGTCAAAAGATCGGGCAAACTAGATGGGTGAATACCCCGTATCAAGTCTCAGCCAAGATGATCAATACACCAAAACACGCGTTCATGCTACAAAATATACAATGTGCTAAGGGAACCAATCTAGATCATGAATAATCTAGCATCCAACGTTCAAAATAAGATCTAGCATGGATGAACATTCTAATGAAATTAAAACCTCCTATATGCTACTAAATATGTAGTTGACTCTATATATTTTTTGTAGGCACGACATAGATCTGCATAAATCTAGCATGATTTGGAGTTTTTATCCCAAATTCTAGCAATCTGACTACTCACTCATGAGTCATGACCGAAAATCCAAAATCAGTAGAAATGAATATCATGGTGACAAAATAGATAGAAAATAAGGAATGTAGGAAGAATAATGGAGTGATTTGAACTTACCAATCCAAAGATGTGGCCAAAACAAGTTTGAGAATAGATCTAGAGATGAGTTTTGACGAAGAACACCAAGAACATTCAACATGCTTCCAAAACCGTCAGGTTACAAAAGAAAATTTAAATCCAACCGTCAGCTTCGATGATATGAATTACAGGTAGCCATACCCTCAATTTATAGGGTAAATTTGTGGGGGCCCTCCAAAACTAAGGAATCTTACACACAAGGTGTGAGTTAATTACAAAGTGGTCCCATCCGGCAATTGGAGGTCGAGTCTTAGGTAGCCTTTGATCGAGTTCCTTGGGCAATTGGTCGAGTTTTTCCACCGCCTTAGAGGTTTACACGTTGCTCGAGTTTTTCCGCTTCTTTGCCTAAGTTTCTCCTTCTTCCTAAATCGAGCTTTTGGTCACTCGACCTACGTTGAATAAAATGCTTCCTTGTCTGAGTGGACTTGTCTTCTTTGCTCGAGTTTCTTGAGTGAACTCGACCTAGCTGGTTAAACCTTGTAACTTAAGCTATTCTTGGCTGGGGTTTCCAAGTCTTCTTAGCTCGGGTTTTTGCAAACTCGAAAGACTTCTCCTTTGGCTTCTATCTTGCTGGTTTTTGCTCCATCCTTCCTTGCTTAATTTCATCCTTCCTTAGCTCCTTGATGATGATGGGGTGTGGTGAGTACTCCCTGGAATTAGCATAGATCGATCCGTTTTGCTTCATTTTGGACCTAAATCACAAAACATAAGGGGAGTAGACATTATTTGATACTTTAAAGCATTAGCAAAGATGTGAATGCCATTTCTTATGCAAAACTAAGAAAAATACACAAAAATACATCTAAAAAGATAGAATAAAAACATGTTATCAGTTAGTTTGTGACCTATAAGTCACAAACCATCGTTACGGCGTTAATCGTCTCAAGGGCAATTAATACCCACCAATCAATTTTTGCAATGCTTATATTCATTCAGTTTTATAATGTTTCCTATTCTTATACTTGGATAGTTTTTTTACTCAGTTTCATCAAGCAAGAGTGGTAATAAATTAATCCGATCAGAGTAGTTGTTCTGATTAGTTGTCGTGTCTTGCTCCATTTGATTCATCTTAGTTCTATGACGCTTTTGTTGCTTTTTTTCTTCTCCAAAGGCCAATTTTCTTATACCGACATATCATTAAAAAAGATGTAGATTATTAACTTATACTATCAATTTGGGATATATCCAAATCTAGATAACAACGGTGATATGTTTTCTTGTTGAATCCATTTCCTTGGCGACGAGAGGTAAAAAAAGCAAACTTACCCCAACATTGAAAGCTTTGGAATGAAAATGCTCATTTACTTCTCGAAAATCTCCTTTTGTTTAGAGAATTTTAGTAACGATCGATTTATAATCTATCTTGGTCTGAAAACACTTTTTATATTTGCTGTAGCAGGGATTTTTTTTGTGTATGAAACTGTGTGGATCTTCGAGCGGCGTTCAAAGAGGAAGCATTCGGGGTTTGTTATCTCTCACATCATGTCTAGAAATAAATGTAAGAAGATAAATATGATATGGAAAATGACAAAAATAAAGGTAAAACAAGACGAAAAAGAAAACAAATAAGATGGCAAAAGCCGAAAGTAGACTTTGTAAAAATAAGTTTGAATGGGTCAAAACTTTACTAAAGATTATTTGCATATGAAATAATCATTCTTGAAGATTTATCAAGGGTCCTACCCAAATAATGTGAAAAGTTATCGAATATACCGGTATTTGAAACATAAGCACATGCATTATTGAAAGGAGTAGAAAAGTTACAAGTATTAGGAAACAAAAATATTAAAATTTAAGGAGATGGTCTTTTATTGATCAATTGTGTCAAGGGGGTATTCAACCTCCGAGACAAGCATAAATCCTAATGGGTCGAATCATGTTCCAATTGTAGGGTTTTGAAAGAGTATGAATAAGCATATATGTTAGCATGAAATATTGTGATGTTTTAGGCACGTTTTCTAAACGTATTTGATTCATATTGATAATCTTTGGTTTAGCATTGTTGCATTTGTGAGCTAGTTTGCCTATATTGTCGATATGGATGTCTACACTAGCTTTATGTTGATTATAGGTGATTGAGAGCCATTTCCGAACGGAATCGAGCAAAGATGAGTTGATTGAGTATGTCCATGGATTGAGGGCATTCTTAGGAGCAAAATGGATGTCAACTTCAGGAATGCACGAGGCTAGGAAAGAATCACGTTCTTGCCCTAAACCACGCTCTAAAATACGGCCGTACTACAAACCACGTTCAGTTCCACGGCCGTGGAACCCTAGCAAGGGAAGCGTGATTCATTCCAGAAGCTTTTACGGTCGTGGAATCCATGGTTCAAACCGTGTTGATTTCCACGCTCTAAATTACGGTCGTGGAACCTTCCACGACCGTGATCTTGGCGATATTTTTCGCCACATTTTGAAGCCACGATCTTTTGAAGATTGGGCCGGGCCGATATTTTATCTTGCCCTATAAAAAGACGGACAAAGGGAGATTCCGTCATCCCCGCTTAGACACACTTTTGCGACCTCGCTTTAGGCTTACGCTTGCACCTTCGCTTTGGATTTTTGCAACCTTGCAAAAGACGTACTTGGACTCATCTTTGGAGTTGCCCTAATCTCGCACTTTAGGTGGAGATTGCTGTTGAGATTTCCGGATTGACGGAAGATCGAAGATTCGGAAGGTTAATAACAAGAAGATCTCTCTTCTTGTTTAGGTTTGATTTAGAAGACGGATTGACATCCCGTTCTTCCTTCTTATCTAATATTGTGTTTGTTTGTTCTATTCCGAATCTAGTGACAATATTTGTTCTTGATTGTGACATTGAGATTGGTTTGAAGTTTATTGAAAGTTTTCGGAAGTTTTCATCTTTCAATCTTTTAATCTTTGAATTTGATATCATAATGATGATTGTTGGCTAAAAACCCTTAACAATTCTAAGGTGAAGGGTTGATAGTTGTGGCCTAGATAATGATAGATCGATCGTAAACAAATTGGACCCTGAGAGTTAGAGAGAATCGTCGACAGCCCTAAATTACGGCCTGTTCTTGAAGTCCACGGCCGTGGATCCTCAAGAACTACCCGTGATTTCCTTTAAGTTTACGAACCTGCTTTTACTTTAATCCAAAGTTAAAGATTTGCTTTAACTTAGTTTAGGCTTGCCTTTTCTAGGTGGTAGTGAAGCCTCAACAACCTCTACCTCGATTGTGAGTGTCACAACCGTAATCGGTTAAGTTAGTCTTGATCCTTGGATTACAAGTTTGGGTATTTGACACTAATTCTTACCTTTAGAATCCTTCTATATTGAAGCCTCAACAACCTGTATAGAGAGTTTCTTGTAGGTGAGTCGTATAAGGTTTTTGGAACTTTACCGTACGATTACCTTACATTAGCATACCTTTGCATATCTCAACTCTGTCCTTATATCATTAGTATATCTTGAATCGATTGCCACAGCTGGATACTTGGATCTTTAGGATTGTTGTTTTCCCAATAATTTGCAAATCTCTTACATTCAATTGCTTGATAACCTACGATCGAATTTATTCTCCCCAAATCACTATGTTTGATACTCTGGAATACTTGCTAATCTACGCCGATCCGTACAAAGCGGGTTCGCTTGCTTGATTCTAGTTTTATAAATTTAAAGCTTATTTGCACGCACGTTTAGGGGCGAACAAGTTTTTGGCGCCGTTGCCGGGGATTTGGTCTAGACCGAATTCGGTAGCCGGTTGTCAAGCTTGGGAGCTTGCTCTCGTTATTTGATATCTTCTTGAGTGCATGCGCAGGTCTAGGAACACCGAAGACCTCTTACCTCTTGATCAAGAGTTTGAGAGGACTTTAAGGCAAAAGCGCAAGGAAAAGAAGATGGCTGAAGAACACGAACGTGATCTTCAAGCGGAGTTGGCGGAGAAGGAAGCTCAACTCCAATGGAATGAGAACATCCGCCGGGATGAAATGGATCGTCATCATGTAATAGCTAGGATTTCTGAATTCTAATTACTGTTGATTAACTTAATCGTTGATAGTAATTTACATATAACTTGCGAAGATTTCCCAAGTGATGAGTATGAGTCCCACCGTTATGTTCCTCGCGTAATTTTGGACGTTTGGGAAATTTTTACTTTTTCTCCCGGGTAATTATTTTTACCCTC
This sequence comes from Fagopyrum homotropicum, assembly GCA_033239125.1. Lineage (NCBI taxonomy): Eukaryota > Viridiplantae > Streptophyta > Magnoliopsida > Caryophyllales > Polygonaceae > Fagopyrum > Fagopyrum homotropicum. The sequence goes on from BSWB01000003.1 coordinate 68,721,986, forward strand.
CGGTGTTATTTGGAGCATTTGGGAGCTCCAATTAATAAAAATACAGTTAAGAGAAATGATCAGGACATCGGATATGTCCTAGATATGAAATAACATGGAGAGGCAAAACGGCAAAAAGAGTCGTTATTTCGTTTCTTAACGGCTAAGAAAGGTGGCTTAGGAATGCCCATTTTACAAGATAATTATGAATTAATTATCCCGATAATATTCCGGATTTTATATTCCGGATTTTATATTCCAGTTTCATAAAGTTTGGAGATCGGAAAATATAACCGTGTTTTAATTAAATATTTTGGATAAGTATTATTATATTATATTTTATATATAATATAATATAATATAATATAAAATAATATATTATATATATATAGAGAGGCATGTGCAGGCCGCTGTATCATCTCTTCTTCTTCAATTGCAATTCTTTCAGGTGAAGTATCACCGAAACGTACGCTCCATCTTCAACCTTTCACAAATCATTCATTTTTTATCCATTTTCAAATCCGCTTGTATCAACGAGTCCCTTATCTTGTCCTCTACATCGTGGTACAAATCTATTTTCCGTTTGTTAACTTTTTGGTAAAGCTTCCGTTTACCGCTATCGGAGCGCCGACGGACCACCGCAAGTCATCAAATGTAAGGTTTCATACCGCGCTCTTACTCCCCATATCGCTAGGAGTCTGGATCTTCTTCCGGTTCGTATATCGGGTTAGTAACAAATAAGTTATGAATTTATTCGTTTTCCGTATTGCGGGTTAGTATAAATTGACCTTGAGTTGGTTAAAATGGATAATTGGAATTTCCACTTATGCTCGTTACATTATTCTGGTAATTATGGGATTTTAGTTGGTGATGATATCATGAGTTGGATTTATGCCCTGATGTGGCTTTTAGGTTTAGCATGTTATTCGAGGTTATAGGGTATATATGATCCTTATGGATCCCTTTGGGTCTAGGTGTGACCCTTTGTTTGATAAGAGATGTGACATCTCTTTATGCCTTGTCTATAGGCTGTGTTGTTCCTCCAGTGTTGAGGTGATCCAGTTGTGGTTGAGCTTTATACGAGGTTGAGGTAAGTCCGTAGGACTTACTTAGCTATCATCCCTATATTGGGTGTTTGCATGAGTGGTGTGTGCTTTATATGTTTGCTATGATAGCATGAGTTGTCGTTTTTATCGACCTATGTTCTATTGACTGCCCCACTGCGTGGCTGTGATAACCTTTCCCTTTCATCCCGCCGTGGAGTCTGGGAGGTTCTCTGATGTCAGGCCAGACTGGTTTACAGGAAGGGCGCAATCCACTCCCATAGGGTACACGGATTGTGTGACCGATACTCGTACAGCTGGACATCGTACTCAGAGGCGGGGATGTATCGGTCCTCGTGTCACATACTTTCATCTATCTATATATATACGGTTTTTTAGTGAATGGTTATTATATAAAGATAATAAATGGGTAAATGTGTGATAGCATGCTGATGTGTTTATCTTTCATGATTGTGCTTGTGCTTATGCATTACCTCATATGTGTATGGTTAGCTAACGGTTTCATACCGTGTTGTAGATGTTTACAGGTTAGGCGCTACTGGGTGATCTGGCAGGGTGACAGGCCGAGGACTCTCGTACATTAGGTGGTTGGTTTGGGGTTGTTGTGTTTCCCCTCCTGAGTGAGGATGATCTTTTGTTCCTCCTATGTGAGGATGTCGTTTTATATACTCGGCTATGTTGTTGTTTACTTTGGGTCGTACAGTTTATATTGTTTTTATGTATTTGTTTTATATCTGTCAGTGCCATGTTGTAAGGTCCAGTGAACTTGTTGTCAGGCTAGGGTCAGGATCCATTGTGAGATCCTAACCCAATGTGACATCCCGAGTCCCGCGGATTCGGGGTGTTACACATCAATCTCAAGTTAACAATCTACATGATATGATCTTCCAAATGAGGATAGAACTAAGTGACCTTAAGAATAAGGGAAGCAAGAAATCCTCAAGAAGAGGATCAAGATCAAGAAGAAGAAGTCATTCATCCGCTGATGATAGTGATTCTTCCATGCCACCGCTAGAGGAGATTGATCCCTTGATCAATGTGAATCCTTTCCATCCACGGGGAGCTGCTAATCGCCGCATTCCACCTAGAAATGTGAGGATCGAACGTGTAGATGATGAGCCAAGAACTCTTGGCCAGCGGATGGATCCAACACAACAACCGCGCCGTTTGGGCGTGAATTTTGATGCTGAGGATGTGCAAGGGTTTAGCTTCAACCCTCAAGTTATTACTCTTGTTCGCCAAAACCAATTTGGCGGGACAAGCGCTGAATCTCCACACCAACACTTGCAAAACTTTGAGTGTATGATGGAGACAATGAGACCGAAGAGTGCTATTACCAACAACTATAAGCTCAAGCCCTTCTTCTCCTTGAAGGGGAAAGCGTTGTCTTGGTACCAAGCTCTTCCTAGGGGGAAACTAGACACGTGGGAAGACCTTTCCGCAGAATTCCTCACCAAATTCTTTCCGCCATCCAAAACGGCGGAACTTAGAGGTAAGATCAATGCATTTTCCATGAGATCTAACGAAAGTTTGTTTCAATCATGGGAAAGGTTTCAGGACATGTTATTGGATTGCCCTCATCATGGCATATCCAAACTTGCATTGCTGGAGATTTACTATAAAGGGCTGGATGCGGGGACGCAATTCAACCTCCAATCCCTCTCATGTGGAACATTCATGGACATGAGAAAAGATGACGCTTGGGACTTCATTGAGAAGCAAGCAAGGGTCATAGAGAAGTATTCCCACCGGAAAGTGGAGGGAAATCGTGTGGAGCAAGGAGCAAAGCTCACACATGAAGCTCAAAATCAGATTTTCTCCCTCAACAATGAGATCAAGGAGTTGAAGGAGGCGATTAAGACCAACTTCCCAAAGCAACAAGGAAAGGATGTTGGCTATTTGGGCAACAACAATGGCGGTGATAACACCAACCGCAACAACAACAACAATAACCGGAACAACAACCGGAATAACAATTGGAATGGAAACAACAACAACCGGAACAACAATTGGAACAACAATAGGGGCTCAAACAACAACAATTGGCGCTCCAATCAACAAAATTCCGGTAACTCTTATCCTTCCAATTCTAATTCACTAACTCCACCTTCCTCTTCCTCTACTCCTTTGAAAAGCCAAGGGCAATCATCTAATGGAGGAAACACTTCGGGAAAGGAGAAGCCCGATCCCATGTTGGAAACGATTTTAGGAAAGCTTCAAGGGTTGGAAAACCACATCATTAAGGTTGATGATCAAATTTTTAAGGTTGATAAAGCTCAAAAGGTTTTAGAAAACCAAATGTTCAGCCATGCGGAGGAAGTTCCTAGAAATCAAGGGAAACTTCCAGGAAATATGGAGGACAACCCTAAGGGAAGGGTGATGGCAATCACAACTAGGAGCGGAGTGACTACCACCGATCCGCAGCCTAAGTTTGTTGAAGTCCCCGTAGAAAAAGACAAAGAGAAGGGGAAGGAGAAGGAAGATGCCTACGTTCCTCCTCCAGCTTACAAACCTCCCCTACCATTCCCTCAATCTAGAGCGAGAGCGCGCCTAGATAAACAGTTTGGTAAGTTCATAGAACTCATGAGCAAGCTGCATATTAATATACCATTTATTGATGCTATTGTAGGTATGCCGGCTTATGGCAAGTTCTTGAAGGAACTCCTCTCTAACAAGAGGAAGCTAGAAGACTTCGGAGAGGTCAAGCTGAGTTCGGATTCTTCGGATCTCATCAAGACCATGAAGGAGAAAATGCCCCCAAAGCTAAAGGATCCGGGGTCATTTTGCATTCCCATAGGAGTGGGAGATGTCACATACGATGTGTTATGTGACTTAGGAGCAAGTGTGAGCATCATACCACTTGCATTGTGTAGGAAGATCGGTTTAGGCGACCGTAAACCGGTGAAGATGACGTTGTACATGGCGGATCGATCCATCACTCGCCCCGTCGGTATCGTAGAAGACGTCCCGGTCAAGCTAGGTAAATTCTTTGTTCCCATTGATTTTGTTGTGCTTGACATTCCTGCAGATAGTCCGGTCCCGATCATACTCGGAAGACCGTTTCTTGCAACTTCCGGCTGCATAGTCGATTGCAAGAATGGTAGACTCGCTTTTGATATAGGAGAAGAGAAAGTAGAGTTCGTTCTTTCCACTCTAGTGAAGGATCCAATCTTTGATGAGGATATATTCGATATCCAAGACGAAGAAGGGTTGTCTAGGGAGGAGGTAAGTGCGATTCTCTTTAACGATACTTTACAAAAAGTTATCACTATGAGTCTAACAAATGTAGGGGAAGAAGAAGAGTGCAATGAGGCAATTGAAGCCTTGGAAGCACAAGAAGAGATGCATGAAGTGGAGTTTGAAAAACTCCACGATGAGGCAGAAAACGTGAGAATCCACGGCCACACACTATATTCCACGGCCATGGATTTCACAACCAAAACCGTGTCCCACTCCAGGGGGTTATACGGTCGTGGAGAAGACATGACAACCGTATTTCCTTTCCATGCCCTAAACCACGGCCGTGGAGGACAAGAGGAACCCGTAATTTTGGGCGTGGAAAGGAGTGATCGAGACATTTCTTCAACTTCTTCTGATTCTTCTCCCACACACTCATCACCCTTAGAAACTTCTAAGGAGACATCGGATGCTTCTCAAGGATCATTGGAAGCTCCGAAAGCAATGGAACTCAAATCACTTCCTACTCATCTAAGGTACGCTTTTCTAGGACCTAATTCTACCTTCCCGGATATTGTTAGTTCCGATCTAAGCATAGATGAACATAATCAGCTCATGATTGTCCTTAGGAAACATAGGAAAGCTTTAGGCTATACTATTGAGGACTTAGTAGGAATTAAACCCTCCCTATGCATGCATAAGATACTAATGGAGGAAGATTTTAGAACTTCAAGACAACCTCAAAGGCGGTTGAATCCGACCATGAAGGAGGTTGTCAAGAAGGAAATTCTTAAACTTCTTGATGCAGGTATCATCTACCCTATCTCCGATAGTAAGTGGGTGAGTCCAGTTCAAGTAGTTCCAAAGAAGGGAGGAATGACGGTCATCACCAACAAAAACAACGAACTCATTCCTACCCGAACTATGACGGGATGGCGGATGTGCATAGACTACCGCAAGCTCAACAATGCAACGCGGAAGGATCATTTCTCATTGCCATTCATTGATCAAATGCTTGAAAGGTTAGCACAACATTCACATTTTTGCTACCTTGACGGTTATAGTGGTTTCTTTCAGATTCCGATACACCCGGATGATCAAGAGAAGACCACATTCACGTGCCCATGGGGTACGTTTGCTTATAGGAGAATGCCGTTCGGGCTTTGCAACGCCCCAGCCACCTTTCAACGGTGCATGATGGCCATCTTCTCCGAATACATAGAGGAAATCATGGAAGTCTTCATGGACGACTTCTCCGTATACGGTTCCTCTTTTAACGATTGCCTTTCTAACCTTTCTCTTGTTTTGCAAAGGTGTGAAGACACTAACCTAGTTCTTAATTGGGAGAAGTGTCAATTTATGGTTAAGGAAGGAATTGTATTAGGTCACTTAGTCTCTAGTAGAGGGATAGAAGTAGATAAAGCTAAGATAAAGACCATAGAGAAACTTCCTCCCCCAACTTCGGTGAAAGGGATAAGAAGTTTCCTAGGACATGCTGGATTTTATAGACGTTTCATTAAGGACTTTTCTAAGATATCAAAACCTCTCACTAATCTATTGATGAAGGATGCGGTTTTTGAGTTTTCGCAGGAATGTTTGGATGCGTTTAACACAATTCGGCAAGCTCTAATTTCAGCACCTATTATCCAACCTCCGGATTGGACTCTTCCCTTTGAGGTTATGTGCGATGCTAGTGACGTAGCTATAGGAGCTGTTCTTGGACAACGAAAGGAAGGGCGAACCCATGCCATATACTATGCTAGCAAGACGCTAGACGAAGCGCAGCTCAACTACGCCACTACCGAAAAAGAGTTTTTAGCCATTGTCTATGCTATTGACAAATTTCGCTCTTATCTTGTAGGTGCAAAGGTGATTGTCTACACGGATCATGCTGCGATCCAGTACCTCCTTGCGAAGAAAGATGCGAAACCAAGGCTAATTAGATGGATTCTTCTCCTACAAGAATTCGATCTAGAGATCCGCGACAAGAAAGGTTCAGAAAATTCTGTTGCGGATCATTTGAGTCGCCTAACACATCTAGAGGACGACCATTTACCCATCGATGACTCCTTCCCGGACGAACACCTACATCTTATTGAAGAGTGCATCGATGTGATCTCGCAAGGTAACAAACCATGGTTTGCTGATTTTGTTAACTATTTGGTTTGTCAGGAGATACCGCCCGGACTATCCTACGCACAAAGGAAGAAGTTCTTTAAGGATGTCCGGGAATACTTTTGGAACGAGCCTCTCCTCTTTAAGAGAGGTCCGGATGGCATCATTCGGCGATGTGTGCCGGAAGATGAGATGCAAAGTGTCATCCGCCATTGTCATTCACTACCTTGTGGAGGACACGCTAGTTCGAACAAGACTAGCGCGAAGGTATTGCAATCTGGATTCTTTTGGCCTACTTTGTTTAGAGATGTGCAATCCTTTGTTTCTTGCTGCGATGCTTGTCAAAGAACAGGCAATATCTCTAGGAGGAATGAGATGCCCCTCAACAACATCCAAGAGGTGGAGATTTTCGACGTTTGGGGAGTTGATTTCATGGGACCGTTCCCATCCTCTTGTGGAAACCAATACATACTATTGGCGGTAGATTACGTTTCTAGATGGGTGGAAGCAATTGCCTCTCCCACCAATGATGCCTGGTGGTGGTTAAGTTCTTTAACAAGACCATCTTCCCGTGATTTGGGACGCCAAGGACTATCATTAGTGATGGAGGTTCTCACTTCATTGCCCGGCGCTTTGAAGCTCTTCTAGCTAAGTATGGGGTTACTCACAAGATCGCTACCCCTTACCATCCACAAACAAGTGGACAAGTTGAGATCTCAAATAGGGAGATCAAAGGAATCTTAGAGAAGACGGTTTCAAGGAATAGGAAGGATTGGTCTTTGAAGCTTGACGATGCATTGTGGGCGTACCGGACTGCATACAAGACTCCCATAGGAACCACACCATACAACCTTGTGTATGGGAAGTCTTGTCACTTGCCGGTAGAGTTGGAGCACAAAGCGTTTTGAACTATCAAGTGGCTGAATTTCAGCATGAAGGAAGCGGGAGAGAAGCGTCTCCTAGACCTTAATGAGCTGGACGAACTCCGCTTGAATACTTATGAAAACGCTAAGATCTATAAGGAGAGAGCAAAGCGTTGGCATGATAAGCATATCATTTCAAAGGACTTCAAAGAAGGAGACCAAGTTCTCCTCTTCAATTCAAGGCTTCATCTCTTTCCAGGTAAGCTTAAATCCCGTTGGACCGGACCTTTTCTAATTAAGCGTATTTTCCCCCATGGTGCAGTTGAAGTATGGGGTGAAACGAGCGGAAGCTTTAAGGTGAACGGCCAACGACTTAAGAAGTATACGCCGGAACTTCAAGCTGAAGAGTTCGCGCCTACCGCACTCGAATAAGTGCGAGATTGGTCTAGCTACGGACCTTAAACAAAGCGCTTCTTGGGAGGCAACCCAAGGTATTGCATTTTTGTTTTTGTTTTCGATTCATAGTTTAGCTTAGTTTAGACGTTTTTGCTTTGTTTTGCCTTCGATTCCTTCCGGTATGTTCGTGTTTTTGGATGTAGGAACGATGGAAAAGGAAAAGGGAAGGATAATGTTGAAGAAAAGTGACGAAATTTGGACTTTGGAGCTTTACAGAGAGTTCCACGGCCTAAACCACGGCCGTGACAGCTATAGTGACCGTAATTTCCAAAAGCCTTTGAAAAATCACCAAAACCACGGTTCCGTACAAAACCACGGCCGTGGAACCCCCCGACAGACCGTGATTTTCAAAATTTTACCTGCGACTATATAAACCACGTTCTTCACAAAAATCACCCACAAAACCCCTCTTCCACGACCTAAACGCCGAAATCCACGACCCTCTCTCAAATCCTCGTTTCTTAATCGTTTTTAACGATTCTTCTTCCTAAACTGAAGCAAATTCGACGACCAACAAGATCCAAGCGACGAATCGAGCGGAAATTCACCAAGGAACGCACAATTTGGATTTTTAAATCCGAAAAATAGGTTTTTCCACTCTTCTTGATCTTTGTCGATTTGGTTCGTTTTTGTTAGAGATTTTAGGAAGAACTGATTGAAATTGGAGGAAATTAGATTAGGGTTGCCTGTTTGTTGAGATTGAGTGCTGAATTCTGAGATTTGCGAATTTCTGAGACGAACCACGGTTCCTGGGAGAACCACGGCCGTAGAATTGCTAGAACATCCCGTAATTTTTGACAGAATGGACTTTGAGAGGAGAGTTTCGGGGAGGATTAAGGAGAAGAAGGATAACCAGAACAAGAAGAGGAAGGGTAATCCCTCCTCTTCCTCATCCTCTAGAGCACCACCACCCTCTTCCCCTTCACCTCCATCATCACCTTCCTCACCCTCATCACCTAGCCCTCGAGTATCGACCATTCATGAGGATCACCTTGCTGGACTCGAGAGGATTCATGAGAGACCTGTGATTGGACCTGGGTACCTTTTGTTAGAGGATCTAACTCCTCTTAACATAGTTGATGACCTCACTTGGCTCTTGGATAGAGCCGGACTTATTGTCTTCTCGGCTATCCGAGAAGACGCTTATGAGGAGATTACACGGGAGGTTATGACGTCTTTCGAGCACAGCCATGTAGACAGGACCGTCTCTTTCCGTCTTATGGAAAGAGACTATCATTTTACCATCCGTGAGTTCGGGACCTTCTTCGGGTTTCATGAGACCTTTAACGGTCGTTTTCCTAGTGGCGTTTACGCCAAGGACTTTTGGGAGGAGGTGGCGATGATTTACGCCAGCGAGGACCGCTGGCAGCCCGCTGACACCAAGGCTAGGTTGATGTACCACCTAGCCTTGAAGATTGCTCATCGTGTTCTTTCGGAGTGTCTCTTCCCTAGGACGGAGACGCCCTAAAAGATCAAGACGGATGAGCTCTTTTTGCTTTACTCCATGTTGTACGGGCGCCGAGCTGATTGTGCCACTCTCTTGGCTGCTACTATGAGCAAGCTCAAGAACAAGAAGAAGGGCAACATCGGATATGGTGGGATAGTTACCCACCTTACTAGGAGCTTGGGTGTTGATTTTTCTGCTTGTACCCGCATACCGGCCGTTCCCTTAGGACTCCATGCCTTCATGACTAGGGGTCTCATCTTCCCCACACATAGAGGTCCGCCTTATGCGGCCATGCCTTGGGAGAGCAGGACGGGTAGGGGTATAGAGTGGCTACCGGAGTACTCCATTATGGCGGGACGCCATAATTGGAAGGAGACGTTCGCTGCCATGCATGCGAACAGGATAGCAGCTCCCCCATATGTCCCACCACCAGTTGTTGAGGAGGAGGAGATGGGAGATCAGTTTGAGGGTGGAGGAGGAGCCGAGCAGGAGTTTGGCACGTTTCCGGATCAGCCGGAGGCGGCCCCCGATGCACCTAGACGTTCTCCACGTCCAGCTAGAGCTTCAGGCTCGTCTTCTTGCCGCACTAGCGTGAGTGAGAGGCCTACATGGATGACCACACCTCCTGCATGGTACGGAGCTCCACCTCCTTTGTCCACAGAGCAGTCAGCAGCACCAGCACCATCCGACGCTCCAGCATGGTACAGTCAGGCTCCGGGATGGTATGAGCAGATGCCGGATTGGGCTACTGGCCTTTCAGAGAGAGTAGGAGCATTGGAGATCCGAGCCGATGCTAGAGATGGACGCTTAGACGACCTCGACCACATGATGAGGGATGTCTACCGCCAGCAGTTTGGGCGGTTTTATGATCCTAGCTTCTCTCAATTTCCGCCTCCACCAGCACCGCAGTGATTGATTGCATGACCGTTCGCTTTAGCCATTCCACCGCCACTTTGTGAGTTTCTTTTTCTTTTCTTCTTTTCTTTCTTTCTTTTGAACATTAGGGACAATGTTCGTCCTAAGTATGGGGTGGGATGTACTAAAAGTTTGTAATAACTCTTACTCACTATGTTTGCTTCTATTCGAGACTATCATTGCATGTTCATTATATTGTTGCACGTTTCATTATTGCATTGCATGAAAAAGAACTTGAAAAACCCATAAAAATTGAAAAATTTTGAAAATTTTGTGCTTCTAAGGAATTGAGATGATTTCCATGATAATCGCTACTTGTGAATTGAGTTTGATGACAATTGCATGCTTAAACGATTAGTGAATTGAAAAGAAATTGGATGTGTTGATTGTGCTTCTTTTGCAAGTTTCATAATGTGATGAATATTACCTAAATCATGTTGAGAAATTGAAGTTGAAATCACACTATAAGTTCTTATACTTCTTGTTGAGATGATTAAGGCAATTCGATTTTTTTCTTTCTTCTTTCTTTGATCATTTTAGCTCCTCATTGAAATATTGACCTCCTTTACCTATCCGGGAACTTGGAGAAGTGAATGAAAAAGGCATGTTTGATGTGGGAGGGCCATGAGAGCAATTATTTGCAATCAAAAGAATAGAAAGAAATTCTAGGTTTGGGGAAGTCAATCATGATGATGAGTAACTCGGCACCATTCACATAGCCGGGTGTTTGTGTCTGGCCAAAGTCGGATTGAGCGATATTTCTAGCGGATTATGGTATGTGCGCTAAGGGTTTGAGTCATCTCATAAAAATTGAGAAACGCCAATCTCCTAGGCTTCGGTTTTTGTGCACCTCTGTCCATAACTCCAAAAGTAAAGTCGAAAAATGAAAAGAAGAGAGCGAAACTCTAAGTTAAAGGTGTTGCGGAAACCGCAAAAGAAGAAGAAGGAGTAGTTGTCCCCTTTCCCGGATTCATGCACCATATTCCTTAAAGTTTCCTTCCCTTTCCACATTCTAGACCTTTTCTTTGAAAGTCCTTAAGATCAAAAGAATGTTATATGACTTGGTGATCTAAATTAAAGTTTCTTATGATTGATTTTGATAATGTTTAAGGGTTATGATGTTTGTATAGAAGTTTGATTGATTCATGAGTTTTCTTTACTCTTTACTCTTTGATTAAGTGTATGAAAGTCTTATAAACGGTTGAAGCAAGGTTTGAGAATGATCTATTCTTTAGAAGGCACATTTCTCCAAAAGAAGTATTGCTTTGAGAAGGTACACATATTTCATCCTAACTCTTGTTAAAGCTTTTGAAAGACCTTGCTTAGGGACAAGCAAGTGTTAAGTATGGGGTTATTTGTTAGCATGAAATATTGTGATGTTTTAGGCACGTTTTCTAAACGTATTTGATTCATATTGATAGTCTTTGGTTTAGCATTGTTGCATTTGTGAGCTCGTTTGCCTATATTGTCGATATGGATGTCTACACTAGCTTTATGTTGATTATAGGTGATTGAGAGCCATTTCCGAACGGAATCGAGCAAAGATGAGTTGATTGAGTATGTCCATGGATTGAGGGCATTCTTAGGAGCAAAATGGATGTCAACTTCAGGAATGCACGAGGCTAGGGAAGAATCACGTTCTTGCCCTAAACCACGCTCTAAAATACGGCCGTACTACAAACCACGTTCAGTTCCACGGCCGTGGAACCATAGAAAGGGAAGCGTGATTCATTCCAGAAGCTTTTACGGTCGTGGAATCCATGGTTCAAACCGTGTTGATTTCCACGCTCTAAATTGCGGTCGTGGAACCTTCCACGACCGTGATCTTGGCGATATTTTTCGCCACATTTTGAAGCCACGATCTTTTGAAGATTGGGCCGGGCCGATATTTTATCTTGCCCTATAAAAAGACGGACAAAGGGAGATTCCGTCATCCCCGCTTAGACGCACTTTTGCGACCTTGCTTTAGGCTTACGCTTGCACCTTCGCTTTGGATTTTTGCAACCTTGCAAAAGACGTACTTGGACTCATCTTTGGAGTTGCTCTAATCTCGCACTTTAGGTGGAGATTGTTGTTGAGATTTCCGGATTGACGGAAGATCGAAGATTCGGAAGGTTAATAACAAGAAGATCTCTCTTCTTGTTTAGGTTTGATTTAGAAGACGGATTGACATCCCGTTCTTCCTTCTTATCTAATATTGTGTTTGTTTATTCTATTCCGAATCTAGTGACAATATTTGTTCTTGATTGTGACATTGAGATTGGTTTGAAGTTTATTGAAAGTTTTCGGAAGTTTTCATCTTTCAATCTTTTAATCTTTGAATTTGATATCATAATGATGATTGTTGGCTAAAAACCCTTAACAATTCTAAGGTGAAGGGTTGATAGTTGTGGCCTAGATAATGATAGATCGATCGTAAACAGATTGGACCCTGAGAGTTAGAGAGAATCGTCGACAACCCTAAATTACGGCCTGTTCTTGAAGTCCACGGCCGTGGATCCTCAAGAACTACCCGTGATTTCCTTTAAGTTTACGAACCTGCTTTTACTTTAATCCAAAGTTAAAGATTTGCTTTAACTTAGTTTAGGCTTGCCTTTTCTAGGTGGTAGTGAAGCCTCAACAACCTCTACCTCGATTGTGAGTGTCACAACCGTAATCGGTTAAGTTAGTCTTGATCCTTGGATTACAAGTTTGGGTATTTGACACTAATTCTTACCTTTAGAATCCTTCTATATTGAAGCCTCAATAACCTGTATAGAGAGTTTCTTGTAGGTGAGTCATATAAGGTTTTTGGAACTTCACCGTACGATTACCTTACATTAGCATACCTTTGCATATCTCAACTCTGTCCTTATATCATTAGTATATCTTGAATCGATTGCCACAGCTGGATACTTGGATCTTTAGGATTGTTGTTTTCCCAATAATTTGCAAAGCTCTTACATTCAATTGCTTGATAACCTACGATCGAATTTATTCTCCCCAAATCCCTGTGTTCGATACTCTGGAATACTTGCTAATCTACGCCGATCCGTACACTGCAGGTTCGCTTGCTTGATTCTAGTTTTATAAATTTAAACCTTATTTGCACGCACGTTTAGGGGCGAACAATATATACAATGAAGTCAACGTTGTGGCCGATGCTCTTTTTCGTCAAAGACCTGTGTTGCATATATTGATGTCTTACCAGCCTTTTATGAATCTCATCCGGAATGATACGCTCTAACGACGAGTTGGTAGATGATAAAATTCAAACTTGGAACTTCAAGTTAAGGGTGGAGTGATCACGGCACTACTTTGTTTTTCTGTAAAATATTTTTATTAATTTAATATGAATTTTTGCAATTTCTTTTAAAAAAATAAAAGTAAAAAATATGGACCGAAGAGCAAGAACTTAAACCCAAATTCAGGAGTCGGTGAGTAAGACCTTATAAGGCCATCAAAGGGTTATAATAGCCTTGGGAGTAAATGTTAACCCTTAAAAAATATATAATATTTATTATTAGTTAAATGGTCTTCAATAATAAAAGGGCTAAATTTAGCCCTTTATTAATTAAATATTACAAGGTTTCATTTTTTCTCTTCTTTTCTCGAAATAGGGAAGCAATTGGATTTAATATAGTGGTCTCACTTGAAGAGTTAAAAGGGTGATAATTAGCCCTTTACACCACCCTTTAACCTGTAACTTTTTTTATTGGAGACCATTTTATAATAAAGTAGGGCTAAAGGGGTATTGTAACATACTCCCTTGAGTTGCATATCTTACGGTGTGAAAGTGCGGACATCGGTCCTCTGTTTTACTTGCTAGCTTTTCCATTTCAGGGTTGGCCGGTACGACAAATAACGAAATCAGCCCAAATCTTCATAGCAATTAGCAAGTCTGCAACAAACCCATCATAGACGGCCCAACCTGAGTGTACGTTCCTCAATTCAAGAAATCACGACTCAAAATTTTACGCCTGCTCATCGCACAAAATCTCACACAACAAATATCGAGTTTTATCTTTCTAGGAGCCTGGAGTGGTGATCATCTGCTGCTTCAACATGGTTCGTCTTTCTCAATTCTCTCGTCTGAAAATCTCTTCTTTAGCTACTCGCTCTTCATTTTTGAGATTTCGGAATTCCCTATATAACCCTAATTCTAAACTATTTAACCCCTTTGATACTGCTCCTTTCTTCATCTGGATCGTGGATTAGCCACCTCCTCCGGATCTACGGTTTCCCTTGTCTTTGTTTCTTTATTGTTATATGTTGATGTGACCTCCCCATATCTTTCTGAATTTCATACAAATTACTTTATCTTGTTATACAATGGTTTTTTAATCTCGGCAAAATGAAATTTCGAGCGACTTGTTCATTAGAAATGGTAGATGATGAATGAAGGCTATGCAATGCCATATGTTATCCAAATTTGAATCATTTAATGCTAATCGAAGCCTCTCCTATCATTCAAATGAATGGGATTTCGCTTCTGGTTAGCTGTTTAGTAAAATCAACTGTTGCCATTAATCTGCCTCCTCCTGAACAAGGTGGCTCTTTTCAAATTGCTATGGTTGATGAAGGAAACCTTTTGAGGGTTCAAGTAGCCATGTCCTTCAAAGTAAGCCTGTAAGACAGACCTTCTGTTTTATTCTGCTTTACCAATAAACAATGTGCATGTACGCAAACATCTCTTTTTCTTTTCCTGAGTTTGGTCTAAAGTCACAAAAATAATGTTTCGAAAGCAAACAGCTGATATTGTATCAATTGAGAGCCTTTAACTAGAAGGATTGACCAATAAACAATGTAAAAGAACTGATCGTTTGTGCTCAAATCATCAGTAAGTATTGCATAATTCCTGCTTATATTGTACTTAAAAATTTGAACTTCATTTGTTTTTGGTTGCTTATCTTCAGTCAACTTCATATAAGTCGTCCACTGCAAGAAAGGAAAAACCCCGAGCACGTCATCATGGCTTAGCTCCACAGAAGCTGCAAGAAATTAAGGAAGCTTTTGAGCTATTTGACACTGATGGATCAGGTGCTGAGACTGTTTTGTCTTTCTAATGTCTTCCATTAACCCATTCTGTTGTACTTCTGTTGATATGCTCACTTTTTCTTTAATCGTAGGCACTATTGATGCTAAGGAGTTAAATGTGGCAATGAGGTATGGCTGTGATAATGTTATGCTAAGATTAAATCAAGGCTTCTTGACTAATGAAGTTTAATTATTAAACTTCATCACAGGGCATTGGGTTTTGAAATGACAGAAGAGGTAATCAGTAGTATTGGCATGGTGATCACTTGAAGTTTTGTCTAAACCTGTTGGTGGAACTGAAAATTCATTTATTTAATTTCTGCCTAGTATGGTTTTGCTTCTATGTCTCCCACTCTCCCTCCTCGCCCAATCCTGTCCCTCTTTAGGCCCTCTTTGGTAAACATGTTTGTGCGTAGTTGAATGTTTGTGGGTACTTGTTTGGGGAATTTAATTACAAAGCTTTGTAAATATTAAAATCTAATTGAGTGTTGGTAAGATGACATTTGTGGGAGATAATTGGAGTGAATTTTCCATCTGGAAAAACATACAAGTAATCAAAGTATGCACATGTTTTGGTAATTTCGGAGATCTGAACTTGGGCCTAACACTGGGTGAATTGGGAATAAATGTAACTGTTACAAACCTCTCAAGTAATCTCTTGAAAGCAATCTAAGCAAGCTTTTTTATTTATTTATTCAGCCAAAACCGTGTTTATCTCCAATATCTAATCCACCCATAAACCTCTCAAGTTGCCAAACACTTCCACTAGCTTTCAAAATTTGCAAATCTCCCCCAAAAGCTGCACTGACCTAAGCCATTAGTGTTCACTGTTTTGAAGTGTTGGGTAAGCTGTTATCAGTGAAATGAATAATTATATGCTGAATTTCTACCAATGGTTGCTTGGCTTCTATGTTGTAACGACTTAATTAAAGATTTTCTTTTTTCTTAATTTAGTAGTGGTTTGTTTCAAATCCCTTTTACACCTTATCAATCCCCCGCCATCCCCAAATCCAACCCTTTTCCAAAAAGAAAAGTGGAAGGAACAAAGAGCAACATAAGAAGAAAAAGCAAGCTTGGAAGAAATGTCAACGTAACTGACTTCATTACTGTATCAGATGGCTTGAATCGAGACTAAGACCTTATTGTACAATACTCTGGCAGCAAATTGAAAAAATGATTGCAGACGTGGACAAGGATGGCAGTGGAGCTATTGATTTTAATGAGTTTTGTCAAATGATGACTGCGAAGATTGGGGAAAGGGATACCAAGGAAGACCTCATAAAAGCATTCCGTGTGATTGACCACGATAAGAATGTAGTCTACTTGATACTCAACATCTTTTATGTGTGCATGTAGCCAACGCGTGTCTCTGATTATTGCAGGGAAAGATATCAGTAGCTGATATTCATCGTATTGCAAAAGAATTGGGGGAGCCCTTCAATGACAGGGAGATTGAAGAAATGATTGATGCAGCTGACCAAGATGGTAATACTTATGCCAGCACATAATATAAATGAAACAGTAAATTCATTACCAATTAAATTTTTGAGAAATCATTTGAGTGCTTGTAAAATTGGACAGGTGATGGAGAAGTTGATCTTGAAGAGTTCATGAGGATGATGAGGAAGACCTCGTATGCATATTAGAATAGAAGGCTGATGGAAATGACTGCTAAACTCTGCTGGACATGCTGTTCTTGGTATAAAATGGAATGGTTATATACTTGTGTCGTTGTGGTTTGTATGATCTTCAAACTTGTAAGACCCTTGAGATGACTTGGGTGGTATGGCATTTCTGGGATTAGGATAGTTTTGAGTTTTCATGCCAGTTTATCGTACTTGCATTATCGATGTATTGTTATTTCAGCTCTCCCATTGCCCACCAGTTTAATTTTACAATTTACAACTGCAAAGCAAATGTAGACAGTTCGTCATTGTATAATTAACGAGTTGCAAACCAAAGATTCACTCGATTTGGACATTACACTGAAACAGACTAAACTAGCAGTGAATTTCACACTTTCATTCAATTACAAGTGAGTGTCAACGTGTCCCTGCCGTTTGACGATAAAACCCTACAAATAGCGAAAATGATGTCCACGGACCCTTATTCCTTCCCCTGTTATCTCCGCTGGTTTTGCGACTAGGTGATACCGGCGACAAGGGAAAACCGTTTCTTTGAAATCAAAAGCAAGACTAGCAATGGATCCACAAGCAATCGGTGACAAATGAAGGGAAGACAACGCTAGAAACACAAGCTCACTGAGGTTAATTTCAATTTTAAATATTTCTTGAGATTTTGGTTTTCGGGTTTATATATTTGGTTGATAATTGTTGCATTTGTAAACACTGATATACTATACATCTCTTCTTATAAAATTCATTCAGTTCATCACACGCTTATATGGTATCAGATATGTTCGATCCTCTGAACAACACTCACCATGGCTGAATATAGCAACACACTACCCAATCCACATGAGCCTACAAAACCGTTTACCATTGTCATCCTCAAAAACATAATCAAACTCACTCAACACAATTATGTCGTTTGGAAATCTGCAATCCTTGCTACTCTCGAAGGATATGACCTTGACGGGTATATCTTAGGGACATTAGCAATATCAGACAAAACACTTCCAAATACAACCACACCAAATCAAGAGTACAAGACCTATAACGCCAAGGGCCCAAGACAGAATGATATTTGGCTCCTTGTTAGGCACTCTATCAATGGAAGTTGCAAGCTTTGTGGCTACTGCGACAGCTTCTCATGAAGTCTGGGAAGCACTACGCAAGACCTACGGCAATCCGTCACGAGGACATGGTAAGCAGGTCAAGGAACGCTTATGCAACTTAACCAAAGGAACTGACTCGATTTCCACTTATATGCAGAATATTCGAAAAGCAACCAATCTCCTTGCATCGCTTGAATCTCCTGTTTCGTTTGAGGACATCACTGACTACGTCTTGAGAGGGCTTGATGAGCCTTACCTACCAGTAGTCCACGCCATCAATACACGGGATTCTCCAATTGCCTTCGAGGAACTTCATGAGAAGCTTATAAATCATGAACTCTCCTTGAAGTATGACCATAAAGAGGCTGGTGGTACGATAACAGCCTTCAACACCCAATCTAGGTCATCAAAGAACACATGTAAGTCTTATTCAAATGCATAATACCCTACTGCTCATAACCATACCAATAATCGGCCTTACAACACATCAAATACCCACCAACAAACACAACCTACCCAACCATCCAATCCTCACACTCCAAAACCTTTCAAAGGGCGTTGTCAGTGGGGTCACCAAGTCGGACATGTGTTGGCACATTGTCAAACATACAAATCACTCCATCCCACTATAGAGGTTCCCCCATCCGCTCGCTTCCCAGCCATGCCACCACAAACAAACCTCCTTAACACAAACCCCTCGACATCCCCTTGGTTGATTGGCAGTGGAGCATCTCACCATGTAACCAACGACCTCAACAACTTAGCATTACACCATCCATACACTAGGGAAGATGAAATGTTGGTTGGTAATGGTAAGGGTCTTCAAATCACTCATATTGGCTCTTCTAAGTTAAAATGCAATAGCACATCTTTAACTAATGTGTTATGTGTGCCTAGCATGACTAAAAACATTGTTTCCATGTCTAAGCTTACCAACGATACCTCTTACTTCGTTATCTTCCGCTCAGATGGTTTCCTTTTGTAGGATCTTAAAACAAACACAATCATTCTTAGAGGACCTTGTGTAGATGGTGTCTATGTTTGGCCCTCATCAACTCCTATGGCCAACACTATAGTGCGTGTTTCTTCATCCTCCATGCACCACAAGCTAGGCCATCCTTCCACGGAAGTGTTTCAATTGCTCGATAAAAGTGCTTAATTAGGATGTAGTTCGTTCTTTAATCGGATTGTACTTCTGGTCACTTGAATAAGACTCACAAACTACCTTTCAATACATCTTTGATTGAGTCATCTCACCCTCTTGAAGTTATCTTTAGTGATGTTTGAAGCTCTCTCATTCTTTTGATGGATATAAATACTATGTTATATTTGTGGATCACTTTACAAAATATACATGGTTATATCCTCTTAGATACAAATCCGAAACAAAACAAACTTTCATTAGGTTTAAATCTTTGGTTGAGAATTATTTCAAACACAAAATCAAAAATTTTCACTTTGATAATGGTGGTGAGTGCGTGGCTCTTCGCCAATTCCTTGGTGATAATGGTATCACACAACTAACCTCACCTCCCCACACCCCAGAACATAATGGTCTAGCAGAACGGAAACACCGCCACATTGTTGAAACGGGTCTGATAGCATGTATTATAGTCTATATTTTGGGATTGGTTTGGACGTTTTATCTTCATAAATCTGCATGTATGGATGTATATTTTTTGATTATATTGTTATTTTATCTACCTTTTCGGTAATCGAGGTCTACAGACTCTACACCTAGTTTCGTTGTGATTGTAGGGAAAATGGAACGTTTTGGACCGAAATAGAGCTAAGGAAGATAAGGAGTCATTGGAGCTACATTCTGGAGCATTGAGGAGTTACAAGAAGAGCTCAGGAAGCATGGAAATGATTTGGAAGATTGATTTTGGACCAGATTAGAGAAATTCACTCTTAGCTGAGACTCACCTCGGTCAGCTACAGGTTCACCTCGACCGAGGTGATCTTCAGGAGCGTCTGGACCGAGGCGAAGTGATGACCGGACACGAGATCTTTATCTTTGGCTGAGATCTTCTATTTTTGGAAAGTGAATATCACATATTTTTGGATGGATTTCTGGAAGGAAGAATATTTTTTTGGCTGATATATTTTGGAAGCAATGAAGATTGCAAGATATTTTAAGGAAGGAAATTATCTTTTTAAGATATTTTATCTTTGGAAGATAATTCTCCTATATATAGAGGCTGATTTTCTAGAATTCATCCATCTTCGGATCACAGAATTTTTGGAGAGTTTTGAAGGAAGTTTTGAAGGTTGAAGTTCAAGGAAGGAAGCTAGTTTGAAGTTGGCTTTGAAGAAAGTTTGTAAGATTCTCTTAGTTTGGTTTGGTTGTTGTCTTTTCTGATTTGTGATTGAGGAACACTGATTGTTTGTTTGTTTGATTCAGTTATTGAGACCTTTGTGTTAAGGTTTTCTTGTTTGAATATTGATTCCTATCTCATACATTTGATTATTGTTATCATGATGATTGTTGGCTAAGCTCTTTATGCGATTCTAGGGTATTGGTTGAAGGTTGTGGGAAAGACGATAAAAGAATGAGCCTTTATCCTAGTGGACCCTGAAAGCTCGAGCCTTTACCTTAACCAATGAACACCTCGGTCAGCTGTGGAACATCTCGACCGAGATGGTACATAAACTGAGCGAGGCAAGCCCTTTCCTGATCCTTATCTAAGTTGAAGTTTCAGTTTGCCAAATCCTATCCTTGTTATACCTTTCCTGGTTCAACGCAAGCCTAGGATGAGACTTATCCGGTGATTCCTTTGTTTGTATACCCAAGATCATAAGTGTGGGTAATAAAGGTTTATCCTTTATTGGGGTTTGAGTGTGCCTTCATCCATATTTGAGAATTAGTCTGAGACTTACCCGTTAAAGGTTGATTATATTCCCTTGGGTGGTGTGTTGGTTTGAGATTATAGTTCCTTTCCTTAGTACCTTGAGACTAACCCGGTGAGAGGATCTTTGGTTTGGGATAGTGAGTAGTGAGTAGTGAGACTTACCCGGTGATTTATTCCCACCTTAGAAACACCTTCCCTTTGCAAACCTCAACTTTGTCCACGGTATCTTTTGAGATCTTGAGTCAGAACTACAACTGGATGCTTTAATCTCTAGAATCCGCATTCCCTTTACCTGGTTATTACATCATCTTTGATAGCTTTGCTTTGTTGCATGTTTGTTATATACAACCTGAATTACCAATCTTTGTTTCACCATAGTCCTTGTGTTCGACCCTGTAATTCTTGCTTTTATTACAATCGATCCGTACACCGCGGGTTCGCTATTTGCAATTATGTCAAATATTAAATCTTGCACACACCTTTTGGAGCGAACATGATCTTTAATTGCTCACACATGTAGCCATTCCTTTGGATCATTGGCCTCTAGCTATGATCATGGCAACCTATTTTATAAATAGGTTACCTTCCCCTTCAAACCATTTCACCAATCCATATCAAACCCTCACCAACATTCCTCCAAACTACACAAAATTGAGGAACTTTGGGTGCTTGTGTTTCCCATGGCTCAAACCATACAAAAGACATAAACTCAAACCAAAATCAATTCCGTGTATCTTCATTGGGTATTCGGCTACTCAAGGTGCCTACCAATGTCTAGATCCCATTACAAACGAGTGTATAGCTCCCGTCATGTCATATTCATTGAAGATGAGTATCCTTATAGCTGTATGGTTAATGATCAAACCTTATCTTCCACAATCACTCAAGAATGGGATCAGCTGGGAATACCGATAATTGAATCAAAAAAGACCTCTCCAGTGCCCACTCCTCAACCTGAGCTAACGACACCAACTGCTACCAGTCCATCTACTATTCTTGAACACACAACCCACATTCCAACCCTTAAACATTCATACCATCACCACTACACCTAGATCCGTTGAACCAAAATCAATCACTCAAGCCCTAAAGAACCCTGAGTGGCGAGGTGTTTTGCAATCTGAATTTGATGCATTGTGTTCGAATATGACTTGGGATCTTGTTCCACCATCAAATGAGGTGAACTTGGTTGGGCGTAAGTGGATTTATAGAGTTAAATATAACCCTGATGGTATCATTGACAGGTTCAAAGCGAGGCTCGTAGCAAAAGGGTTTAACCAACGTCTTAGATCCAACTACACACAAACATTTAGTCTAGTAGTCAAACTAGTCACAGTACGCATAGTTCTTTTGCTTGTAGTGACGAAGGGTTGGTCTCTACGTCAGCTGGACATAAATAATGCTTTTCTATAGGGAACTTTGGTTGAGGACGTTTACATGAGCCAACCACCTGGGTTTGTTGATAAGGATAAACCACATCACTTCTGCAAGTTGAAGAAAGCTATTTACGGATTGAAATAGCCGCCACGAGCATGGTATAACGAGTTACGAGTCTACCTTCTCAGCTTAGGGTTTTGTAATAATGTGGCAAATGCATCTCTATTTGTATACAACAATGGTAATGATGTGTTCTAGTTCCTTGTTTATGTCGATGACATAATCACAACAGGAAGTAACAATACAAGGTTAGAGTGTCTCATTAATGCTCTAGCAAGACGATTCTCGCTCAATGATCTGGGGTTATTATCATACTTTCTTGGCGTGCAGGTAACGACTACTGAAGAACCGTAAGGTGAATATAAAGGATATAAATGCTCTAGAAGGGGGTTGAATAGAGTATGGGAACTTTTTGCAAGCTTATGTCAAGGCTTTGAAATTGATTTCAAAGGCCTTGGTGTCTATCTGAGCTCTTTGTGACACAACTTGTTTTCAAGGGCTTTGAAAGTGCTTTCTAGGACCTTGACTCTGTAAACCTGGAAAGCAACGTTAGTCACAATAAAGCAAGATATGGTGCAGAAATAAAAAGATCGACACGGTGATATGTTTACGAAGTTTGGTTTTGTAAAGCCTACTCTCTGTCCTAGGATTTACCCGTAGGATCTAACTATCTATTATCAACTTCAAAGAGACCTAGATACAACCTATAAGAATCCCCTTCTTCTCTCAATGTAGTCAATGTTACGATCTAGTTCCAACTCTTAACCTAGCTATAATAGCCTAGTTACTTCGCAGAGTAACACACACTCGAGTATAACACTCTCTAGATGTTCCAATGAAGCTCTCATGTTTTTCTCTCTCTAAGGAATAAGAGAATGAAAATATGAGATTAGGAGAGTCTTCCTCGGCTAGACATTTTTTTTTTGAATAATAGAATGTAGTAGTAAGAGTAACAAAATAAGAGAATGAGAATATGAAATTAGGAGAGTAATTGAATGTAAGAGTTGGAAATTATGGAGAGATTGAGAGAGTGAATAGATGATTGAATGAGAGTTGGTGTGAGATGAAATGAATTGGATTTGGGGTATTTATAAAAATGTTTTTAGGTTAGATTTATTATAGTTTATTGTTTTTTAATTTATTTTTTTATAATGTAGCCGTTACAACGGCTAACCCAACGGCTATATAGCCGTTGGGATTTTTTTATTATTTTAAATATGACCGTTACCCGGGTCGACGGGTGACCCGTGACCCGTGAACATGCTTACCTTGATCGACTCGACTCCCGCATGTTTTTGAAAATTAATAAGGTCAAATTTTGTAAGTCATGTTTTGTTATTTTCTTAATCCTCTCGGTGTCCTCAAACTTTTTAAAACATTCTCCTCTCCATGTCCATTTTTTTTACTTTATACATATTTTTAAATTAAAAAGAAATTTTTAAAAATGAACCTATTTTTATAAAGTAAGTAAATAAATAAAAGAATCTAACTTTCTTTCTTATAAAGTAAACAAAAAGGAAAATATGTTTCTTTAAAAAAAAAAAAAAAAGTTTTGTAGGCATTCGCAAAGTCAATAATTAAAATTAAATGATAGGGATTCTTTAATTGTTGATCTAGACTAGGAGATCATAATAACAAAGCAACACTAAAGACAATTGTCTAACCACTACAATCCCTGCATTTAACATCACTACCATTGGAGTTAGATTAAACCTACCGTTGATAGTTTTTGTAAAACCCATCAATTTGAAGTTCTGAACTTGGTTGATGCAATTTTACTTACAATCTCTACTTTGAAAATCCCTTCACACCACATCATTAATATATGTTTATTATTACTTAAACATGAAATCTTCCCTACAAAAAGTCTAATTTACCTATTAACGACAAAACCTAATTCTAATATCGTACAAAACGAAGGATGAATGGGATGTATGATTGGACCCTTTTTAGCAAAATCGAGATCATGACAAATGAAGGAGGGATGTACGATCAAGATTATGCTATAGATTCTAATGAAGAGATAATTTACTTTTGATCTTTATGCGTATCGGCCTTGGTTATTGACGTGGGCTAAATAAATGCCTCAAACCATATAGTACCACAAGTACACTACCGTCTCAATGTAAGTACGGCGTTATGGAGTCTACCCAACACTCAGAATTCAACACTACTCTTACTCAAATCCGAGGAACAAAGGTCTCTTATGTGCATTGTATACTTCATATACCCTCTTTATAGTGTTACAAAAGACACTATATTTTGAGCCTTGTGTTATGTTTATATGGACCAAGGCATGTACTAGATACTAGTAACTCAAAGATTTCTCTGAAATCTCTCTTCATACTATATCCATATCTATCCTATAAAATGCAACACATAAAACACAAATATATCATGCAAGGGAACTACCAATTTTTTTTTTTTTTTACAAAAAAGATACAATTGTGTAGAGAAAAATCCTATAATCAAGATCTTGTCATGTGAGTTCAAAGCTGAACATCTCCGAATCTAGCTCGATTGGAACTCATGATCATGGAAGTTAGGAGGCATGGAGTGAAGATTACTCTAATGGGGAGAAGAGGAAGAATCAAAGACATTTTCAGGAGAGAAATAAAAACCATGAATACTATTTCGGGAAGAGATATAAAGATCATTTTCATGAGAGAAATAAAAACCATTTTCAGAAATGAAATGAAGGCCATTGATTGGAAATGAGAGATGTCAAGGAGTTCATGTGCATGGAAGATTATGTATGGAAGACGAAGGAGAAGCCATGCATGATCACGTGTGAGAGGAAACACATCCATGTATGTCCATGCATGATCACATATGCATAGTGGTTGACTTTCATTTAATTTGGAACTTATTTTTAGCCCATAACTAACACCTTTTATTATAGTTTTTTCTTTAATTCTTTAGCCCTTTTAATTAGATTTTCCATCCAATATTTTTAATTAAAACCTAGCTAGTAGGATTTTGATCCAATGTGCATACAAGACATAGAGGATCCACATTTTTCAACACACATGTTTGAATAAACATTTTGATAATGTTTAGTATTTATTCTCTACACGAAGTCCGTGTTACTTCCCGGGGAAGAGAGAGCGAGTGGAATATCGTTCAACCTTATAGCTTAGATTGTTTTATGTTGTGTCACCTTAAATTGTCAAGTTGGTCCTCTCAATCATTCACAGTCTTCTTCTTGTGCTCTAGGTACAATCATTTTCCATTTTGTGTAAGATTATAGCAGAAGGGTTCTACGATCATTTTTATTGTATTTTAGGCCTTAGCGTCCCTAGGTTCTATAAGTTGTGTCATAGAGTTCTACCTTGACTTATCAATCAACGATCCATCACCATCATCAGATCATTCAACCATCCACAAGCCTTATGCAGCCCAGCCGTCGTCCCCTTTATGATCAATCCTGGTCTGCTCGATCCATATAATAATGATTAAGGAGAGTCTTGGCGTTGAAAGATCGAGACGCAACCACACGGGTAATTCCCGTATCAAAGTGGTATCAGAGTTGCGTTTATTGACATCAAATCCACACAAAAATTAAAAATAATCAAGAACTTTAAGCATCGTCAAGAATTTCATAAAAAACGAGTCAGCGGAGCAAACACCATTTCGATTAGTTCTACTATTCTTGTTCTTTACTATTTTTCTATTCAGTTTTCAATTTATTTTTAAAGATTAAATTATAGCCATTTTCAAATTTGCAATACCCCGGTCAGGATTCAATCTTTTTACCCCGCTCTTGATAGGAAAACCACCCCGCAAGATCCTAGATCGGATTGTAACAAATCGGTTCCTAAAACCCGATTTTTGCACAACTTGAGTACGAAGATCTCACCTTTTACCACCCTTCACCTCCATTATTCACGCCGGATGACCAGTACCGCCATCCTCCCTGTCAGACCATCACCCCGATCCCTCGCCACCGCCACCTAGTTCCGAAACCGATCCCTAAAACCCTAAACCCGCCAAACCCCTCTTCACAAACCCTAACCCTTCTACTCTTAAACTGAACCGGAACCCATCACGTCCCACCTGGTTTGACTTGAACCTCAACCTCACACCCTAAATCTAGCGTGAACCCACCCAGATCGAACCCATACCCATGCACAATCGAACCAAGCGGTTCTTGATTCCCCTCCCACATCGATTCTTGTTCTTAAATTAAGCCTTGATATAGCTGCTTAGACTAGTTTGGTTCATAGAAGACCGAGCCGCTCCTGGTCGAGTCTTAGTTGGACTACCTTCATGACGAGCCCCCACCATGGAACCCCTTGCGCCGCCGCTGTTTCGAGCTAACCCTAGTAGGGTTTCGCACTTTTTCGATTTAATTTTTTAATTGTTTTTGTTTAACTCAATCAAGAAGAAGAAGAAGAAGAAGAAGAAGAAGAAGAAGAAGAAGAGTATTTGTAGTAAAAAAGAGTATATAAATTAAGTTCTTCTTCTTCTTATCGTTATTTCATGAGAAAATTGGTGTAGAGAAGCCCTTATTGTATCATAAATACAATATAGGCCCCTCTATTTTCTAGCCAAAAAAAAGAAAAGTAAATAAAATAGAAAATTGCTAAAATTAGGGATTCTATTTAAAGGCTTTCACGTAAACCATTCACATAACTGTCAAAAAATAAAAAGATAAAACATATTAAAAAGACAACTGAATAATAAATGAAGATATGGGATTCGTCTCTTCAACTTCCAATCTGAACTCCTTTCGAAAAAAAGCGTCATTGTTTTCGTGGAGATTCTTTACACACAAATTCAACATCACTCGTTTTCTTCGTCTTTTTCGTATTCAACCTACAATCGGAGCATAAATCTATACATAAATTTTTCGAGATACGATTTTTGAGCATAAATTGGAGCACAAATTTTGTACATAATGTTCACAAATAGCATAAATTTGTACATAGTTTTCACAGACAACACAGATCTGTACATAATTTTCTACATTAATGTACATGAATACATTTTTCCCTAAATCCTTCTTCGTCGTCAACAGAAATCCATACATTAATGTACAAAAATTTTCCTGGACTTATCATTTCGTACATTAATTCATTTTTCCCTAAATCCTTCATAGGATACAAATTTTGTACATAATTTTCACAGACAGCACAAATTTGTACATAATTTTCACAAACAGCACAAATCTAGTTACAAAGACGACGGCACACAAATACAGTACCGACTCCACCCATGAAAAAAAGGCGAAAAGGTTGAACAACAACCTGTATCGTGATACATAATATGAAATACAAAACTCACCTTACAGAAGTGGACGCAAAAAACAACAATCAATAATTTGGGATGCCAAATTGAAGCATATTGCAGAAAGCGATCGTCAACTGTAATGAACTCTTCGTCAAAAAGCCCAGTTACCGTATCCCGCCAGTTAAACACAACCACAACTGAATTCTGTAAATTAATAAACTGAATTACATACCAAACGCACAGAATCAACGATTTTTGACGATGATGAAAGCTTTTCTGTGAAAAATGGTGGTTATTCTCCTCAAATCTTTCATGATCGTGATTTGGGACGCACGTTGAAAGAAATAGAGATCTAAAGAAACTGTCTCCTTAATTATAGGAAACAAATATCCTTTTCCTTATTTAGTTACAAAACAGCCAAAATAATAATGAGAGAGGATCTTACTAATTTTGGAAGGATATTCAATTATTGAGTAATTTATTTTTTCTCGAAAATTGGGAGGGGACTATTCTCTACTTATTGATACAAAACTGCCTAATGATTCCACATTGATACAATATCCACCTACTTATCCCTTTTACTCTTATTTCATCTTGTGAGTTGTTCACGGACAGTTGTGAAGCCGGGACTTGACCCACCTTATGTCCATACATCTATCATACCTCTACCTTATTTTAAGGTTGCGTTTGTCTTTTATAAGTTATTGTTTTTGGCTGAGAAAATTAGGCGGGTCTAGTTTTGCCTTTTCTTTTGTTAGCACTACTTTAAAAAGTCGTTTCCCTTTTGAGATCAAGGATCGTTCTTCTTTATCGATTGTAGTTCCTGAACACATTGACTTGTATTTTTTTTTTTTAGTTATTACTTGAAGGTTCGCATGTGAACTTCTCAAACCGGCTAAGATAAGCTAGACGGTAACGTGATAATGAGGGGTAAAGAGAGCTACACTTGTGAGGGTACCTTTTCTTTGATTTTATTAACTTGATGTGTTTTCTTGTTTTGAGTAATGTTTACTTCAAGAAAGGATAATGGGAACAAGATGAATTAACCAAACTCCCCAAAACCAGCAGGGAGTATCCCAACTAATTTTTATCTTTGGTTGATATGAGAATTTTGAATTTCAATGCCACCTTTTTTGAATTTGGAACAAAGATAGGATAATTTGTATACTAAATACATGATTAAGGATAGAGTGTGTAACATGATTATTGATGGAGGAAGTTGTTGTACATTGCTAGTCTTGAAATGGTTACCAAACTGCAACTAACTTTATTTAATCACCCATGACCTTACAAACGCTCTTAGTTAAATGAAAATAAAGAAGTGAGAGTAGATAAGCAAGTAGAAGTGTCCTTACATTTAGGGAGATATGAAGATATCATTTTGTGTGATGTTGCTCCTATGCAAGCTTGTCATATGTTATTAGGTTGACCCTAGCAATATGATAGAGATGTGACTCATAAAGGACGAACTAATCGCTATATTTTAGAATTTCAAGGCACTACTTTCACTCTTAAACCGTTGAGTCCTAAAGATGTAGCCATCATGGTGAACGGACAACGTTGAGGACCCGCAACAAAGAGCCTGCAATCGGAGAAAACCGAACCGGTGATCTTGCGAAAGAGGAAGAGGAGACACGACTTAAGGACGGGGAAGAGGAAGGTAAGATCAAGGAAGATGAGGGATCAAACCAAGTGTTGCACCCCCTACTTTGTTGTAAAAGCTAGGATTTTCAAATCCTAATTAATAATGATTAAGGGTAATTAACTTAATCATTGATAGTAAGTGACCATAACTCACGAATAGTGTGTAAATGACGAGTATGGATTTCACTGTTATGTTCTTAACGAGACTTGGGATTTATGGGGAAATTTTTACTTTTTCCTCTAGGTAATTATTTTAATCCTCCAGTATTATTTGGAGCATTTGGGAGCTCCAATATATAAAATTGCAGTTGAGAGAAATGATCAAGACATCGGATATGACCTATATATGAAATAACATGGAAAGACAATACGGCCAAAGGAGTTGTTATTTCGTTTCTTAGCGGCTAAGAAAGACGGCTTAGGAATACACGTTTTCCGAGGAAATTGCGGAATAATTATCCATACAGTATTTAGGATTTATTATTCCAGTTTCGAGAAGTTTGGAGAAGGGGGCTCAAACCGCATTCGGATCGGTGAAAGGATAATTATCAACTTCGCTAAAGGATAATTATAGTCTTTGCTATATATAGCGGAAATCCGTTTAATAATTCATTTATTTTAACGTTCCTCGTAAAATCTGATTTCTCTCAACCTTCAAAGTCATATCTACTCTCTGTTTCTAATCGATTTCAATTTCATTTGAGTTTTTGGATTCCTCTCTTCATTCTCTTCATATCGGTACCGATATTTCGAATTTCCAAGCAAGTGAAGGCCGGGTTGAGCATATATATTACTAGGCCAGTTCCGCCGCTCAGATTCCGGTGAATTTGATGATGTCCGAGCGTAGCATGCGTCGTTGTAACTCCAAATCTTCTTTCGGATCGTCAATCGGGTTAGTAACGAATAAGTTATGAATTTATTCGTTTTCCGTATTGCGATTTGGCCTAAATTGACCTTAGACTTGTCAAAATGGATAGTTGGAAATTACATTATGCTCGTTATAATATTCTGAAGATCATTGGCTATTTGTTTGATGAGATCTTATGACAAGTGGGTTCATAAACTACATGTGGGTAAAATGTTATTCTGGTGAACTTTAATTAATTAATTAAAGGTTAATTAATTAAATTAGGATTCTAGAGAACGGTATAAGTTAATTAAATTTAGAGGAATGAATTTAATTGATATTTGAAGCGGGAGGTTTAATACGAGGAATTTGATATTCTTGACAGGTGGTGTTGGATACGGTAGACTAACCATAGCTTAGTTTCTTGGTGAGCGTATCTAGATAAGTCCTTTGGGCTTACTTAGCTGACGTTTGTGTGTTAGCATGACTGTAGTTGTGGTGTGTGTTTTATAATTTATTCCATAAAGTGGACTGGAATGACCATGTGTACGACGTATAAATTGACCCAAGTGTATTATAACCGGGTAGTGACAACTTGTTCATCTCAAAATTGGGTAGCTGGAAGGTTCTCTTCGACCAGTCCAACAGGCGATGATGATTAGCATCGGATCCACTCTGTTTGGTAAAAGGGAACAGAGGCGAGGGTTGGAGGATCCTCATGTCACAACCTAAGTTGAATTAGTAAAGTGAATCACTTAATGAAAGATAATAATCGGCTTGTTTGTGAGCATGCTTGTGTGATATCTTGCTTATGTGTTGTGTGCGCTATTATTGTTATTCTAATATATGAAATGTTAGCTAACGGTTTATACCGTGGTTGTAGATGTTTTGGAGGTTAGGGACGCTGCCGAGTGATCTAGTCGTGGTGAGCAGTCGGGATTCCCGTAGAGGATAGGACAGGGTGTGGTTCTTTATGTTGGTTGTGTTCTATATCTATATAGTTTTGATACTCGGCTGAGAGTCTTGTTTGTATTTTGGTTAACTTCTGGCATTTATCTATGTCGGTTTTATGTTTATATGTATCTTGTTGCAAGATCCAGCAAACTTGTTGTCAGACTGGGGTCGGAAACCATTGGGGGACCTAGCCCGTAGCATCCCGAATCCTGAGGACTTGGGGTGTTACATTTGCCTCTTACAATGCATATTTATAGCCCATCTTTACCATCCTAAACGGCCACATTGATTGGGATAACCACATCCCCAAAAGGGAGTTATTCTATACCTTCTACCTCTAGATTAGACGAGTATGAAAATGTTGATAATGAGATAGCTGGTCAAGAATCTTGTGAGCATGATGATTTAATTGTTGAAGCATCTTGTGATCATGTATTGCCTATTTACGATTTTCATGAGCCTTTCAGGAAGCATGTTGTCCATGACAATCTTGTTGCCCCTATTGTTGAATACATTGTCAATCTTAAACCTCCTATGTTGCATGTTAGTTTTATAGAGGATAAGATTAAACATGCGCCCCCTTTTTATCATACCGATATTATTGCACATATTGATAAGTATGTTGATTTTGTTGAACCTCTTGCTATGAATGTCTAGCATATCGAGCATATTGATAACCTTGATGAATTTATGAGACATTTTAGCAATATTTTCGGTGATGAGGAACATATATGAAACTACACCTTTTGTTTTACGTGTTGAATTTATCAAAGGTGTTGCTGAATTTTTAGATCTTCATACCTTGAATACCGAATCTAATATGATAACTGATGAGCATGCTGAATTTCATGAGCCTATTGATATACATGTTCATTGTGATGATTTCGTTGATCATTTAGCTACTAAAAGAGCTTTAGAGATTCCTTCTATTTGCATTATTATTGATAAGATTATGTGTGGAGATGAGCATATGCTAGATGATGATCTTGATCCTAGTTGTGATAATGAGCTTGAATTATCTTATTTCAAGCATTATGTTTCTAAACAACCTCTATTCCATTTTATTGAATATAAAAAGAGACATCCACGTGTGTTTCAAGTTGATGGAAAATCTCATGTTTGGAATTTAGTTGGCTATGCTAATTTTTGGTTTGATGATTTCTTCTCTACCTTAAGTTTGAGGTTTAAAGGAGATTTTAATGTTGAGAGACCTCTTGTATATGAATGACTTTAGGCATGATTATAATATACATGTTGAGGACCCTAATTTGACATTTTATGAGATGAGAAGGATCTTTAGGGGAAGAAGAAAAACAACACATGTGTTTCACAACTTGTCCATGTCTTTGATGCTTGTTGTGTTTCATCCTTTTATGTATGCATGTGTTGTTGTATTTATTTGTAATATGTCTTTGGAAAACACATTATTTAGTGCACAAAATAATAACTTAAGGGAAGTTCTCGCACCCTCCAATTTTGAGAACTTGAACACTAACTATGGTGATTTGGATACAATTTTAATGTTGCTCTTATTGATATCCTTGTAGGAGTTTGAGGACACGGATGAGCATATATTGAAGCTAGAAAAAACACATTATTCATGTTTTGTTTCGTTCTTGTTGTAACAAGAATTTAATGTTAATCTTGTGGTCAAGATATTTTTAGCGGGGTCCACTAAGCAAATTATTGTCTCTGACAAGTGGAGATGCTCACCTTGTAACCATACTTTTTTTGTTTAACAAAATTTAAATGAAAGTTTCGTTTGGGGTTTAGGATATGAGACATTTATCAAATGATTCTTATTGCAAGAAACATGAGATTCACATTCAAAGATAGTAAAAACATGAGATTCACATTCAAAGATAAGTTCAAAGGCTTCGCCTTTGAACTTATCCCGGAGAGCAAGCACCCAATAAACTCCATGTCATGAAACAAAAAAAAAATCAGACCATAACATAGACAAAGCATGAGAAACATCGAGCCAAAGTATTGTAGTGGGAGAGTGGAGTCAGCAGTGGCGGTTGTCTAGGTTTTGACACGTGGTAGCATATCATAATAAGGGCTCATTTGGAAGCGCTAAGAATCATTTCCGAAAACGGAATGATTCCGAATCAATAAAAAAAACTATTTTTGGTTAGAGCTCTTTTAACACATGAAAGTAATCCCATCATTTCCATTTTCTTTCCCTACCTTTATTCGATTTCATTCCGTTTTCATTTCACCTCTCCAACCAAATGGGCACTAAGATCATTAATTATTATCAATAAGGATAGTGGTAATGTTGGTTACACGCAAGTAGATAGAGCATGTGTTTATTGCTAATGTGCAAAACAATCATAATAAGATCATTATAAAAAAATTATGAATACATGTAAAGCGCTTACAAGCCACACTTACGTATGTATTGCATACATATTTAAATTCATCCATTCCTATTGAAGAAAAACTAAAACAACTTATATTATGATTACAAATTTATTTGAATGATATTTTTCTCATTTTAATTATAAAATAAAATCAAGTTTGTCTAAATTAAATTATACTATATATTGCATTAATCATTAATATATATTTGTAACTAATAATTCTATATTGCATTAAATTTAGTTCAACTTTTACAAATTCCTGGCTAATAAACTAATTAAATCACTGTAACTTATAATAAGTCTCAAAATTTTGGTTTCAAGTAGGATTTAACAAGAGCATAATAAACAAAAAAGCTAAATACACGAGGATCGTTTTACTAACGACAAAAAAAGCATTCCGATGGCGCTCAATCGGCGCCGACGTCATCGGAATGCGCCTGTATTTCTAAAAGAAATATTTATACTTGAACGCTATCGAAATGCGCCAGTGTTCAAGGAAAAAAATATTAAGCTCATGCACCAAGAGTCATCGCTCATAACCTAATTAAAAACAATTTGCAAGTGCCGACACTCTCACCCCCCCCCCCCCCCCGCAGCAACTCTCTATCCCCCGGCAACTCTCCGCCCTCCCGGCGACACTTATTTTCCAACAGTTCCCGACGCTTCTCGAGCTCCCAGGTTGGTTGCATATTCAACCCCTAACTTTTTGTTGTTACTGAATGTTAATACTCGATATATTATGTTCCTTTTAAAGGGAAAATACAAACAGAGAATGAAACATTTTTTTTATTACTGGATGTGTTTTGTTTTGTTTGGTTGGAAAATGTGTGCTTGTTTGTTTATGACATTGGTGGTGGTGGTGGTGTGTTTTGTTTTGTTTAGTTTGAAAATGTGTGCTTGTTTGTTTATGAAATAATGTTAATAATGATGATGATAACCGTGTGTGTGTTTTGCTACCATTGGAGCTTTTTTTTATAAGTTTGGACAAAGAATCACCCAGTTATGCACTGTAGTGTAAAGTTAATACAGTAACTTGACATTGACTCTCTTGCATATAGTTCCTTTTTACACATAATTTAAATTTTCATTCCGGAAACCCTCCATCAAACAAGCCTGAAGAACTTGTAGCTAAAGGTCATTTCAACCACTTCTCTAACTAGACATTGTTTTGTTGATAGATTGCTAATGATCCTTTACGTTACTTCTCTGGTTTAAGAAACTTGATTTCTCTAGTAAAATCACCTTTAAGACTTTAAATGTTGGCAATTGATTACAAAGCATATAAGATGTCTCTCTATTCCTTAGGAGATTCTGGAAAGCTACTTCTGCACCCAATTCTATCACTACACTAGAAAATGAAGGAGCTGCAATTTGCTCATCTTCAACTTGTGGCAAGCTTACATATAGGACTTCCTGCAAAATAATGGAGCATTCATATTTTAGGAAATTATGATTTAATGCCTTAAAGATAGATGGGTGAGTTGGTTGCGTAGGATTTTTTTGTCTAATGTGGCGTCAACTAGGCCCCTCTTATTTGTTTATAAAGATTAATTAAATGGGTTAATTAATAACGAGTTTCGAACTCTAGGTGGCAAGCCCACTAGGTCCACTCGAGTTACACAAGCCCATGCCCAATCCAAAATACAAATCTTGTGGTTAGTGAGTTTCAAACTCTAGGTAACAGACCCTTCCTCCAACCCTTATACCAGCTAGACTAATTGAATTTTGTGTATCTCTTGTTGATACACAATATTAATATACATTTTTAATACACAATTTCAATTACACAATGTTAATACACAATTACAATTAAAATGACAAATTATGTAGTTAACAAAATCAGTCATTTTCCACAATTACACAAGTCCGGTTGTTTAATATAGAATTTCAATTACACAATGTTAATACACAACTTCAATTACATTATTTCAATTAAAATTTTAAATTATATACTTAACAAAATCGGTCATTTCCCAATTACACAATTCTGAATTACACGAGTCCGGTCCTTTATTTACACAAGGTTGAGTTACACAGGCTCAAACGAGATGCACAACCGTATGGATCTGAAAACCTAACCCTGAACCATGTGAACAACCTAGTACTGCTCATGTTCCAATAATCCATCATGCTCCCACTCTTCTTCGTCCAGTAGCACGTATTGGTGTTTTCAACGTTTGTTATCCACGTAGTTCTTCAATCCAAAGGCATGTTCAAGGTCCTTTGGTACAAGCCTTTCAACCAGATTTTGGAGTCTCCGGTTTTATAGAATCGCTTCACAAGGAATCCATGATTCTATCACACTATTTTCATGGTTGTTGCTCCGATCAAACCATTGTAAAACCAAAGAACTCGTTATTAGGACCTAAGTTAGCAGTTGTATGAGGAATCTCTTGCATTTTCACGCTATGAGTTGACATCAATAGCTACATATCTAAATAATCTTGCTTGGATCAAAATTGGATTAGAGAGTATCCTAACAAAGAGGACGATGGATTATGCTTCTGTTCGTATAACATCAGTTCAAGAAAAATTATGAATCATACCTCGAATTGTTGGGTCTAAGAGAAGTAACTCTCCCGAAGCCCTGGTGCACGGAGGTGGACAGCAATGACAACAGTAGGCTCTCCGGCGGCTTCGTATCTAAGGAGGCGGTATATGGGTGGCGGATCTGGAAACTGCCTACAACCCTCGCGATCTCTTCTCATCACAGGACCACGAGGGTGGCTTCGCTCAGGTATACAGATTCGGCGAGGAGGTTACTCCTTTAGGTGATGTCGGGGAGTTCCGACAAGGTAAGGCAATGACAACGGATGCAAGGCAACAAAATTTAGGTTTCCGGACAAAAGGTTGGCGGCGGCGATTCTTCCCGGCGATGGTGAGAGTTGCAAGCGATTCCGACGGTTGTAGGCGAGGGTTGTAGGTGGTTACGATGGTGAGGGTTGTAGGCGGTTCCGACTTGAGTTTCTAAAGTCGTCTTCTCCAATGGTTGCATGCGGTTCCAAGAAATTGTATACAGTTCCAAGCAGTTTCTCCCGGTCGAAATGCAAGCGGTAGTGGGCGAGACGAAGAAGATGAACGATTACGAGAAACCGTAACTACTTCGGATGTGGAATTTGGCGATTGTGGATGATCTTATAGGGTTTATATTTTATGTTTTCCCTGTATGCTCCTTTAATTAAATATTTTTAGATTTAAAATTTTATGATAAAATAGAGGGGTCTAGTTTGTATCAACGATACAAAAAAGGCTTTTATACACCAATCTTCTCAAGATAGATTAGACAAAAAACCACATTATATTGATGAGTCATTTTAATTCCCGTGAATGATAGTTCTAATAATAAGGATAGACTCATGGACATAATGAATCAAATAAGATGAAATGAGAGTTCATCAATTCAATACGTCACTTTCTGTTGTTCTACTTCTATCAAACAATGACTCAGTTGAATAGAACAAAAGAACCAAAGATCTCCAAAAATCAACAAGGATGAACAAACCCTCACCTGAATAATTGGTTCAGACTTTGGTGTAGTTAGTTGTCCCAGTGGACTGGTAGCATCATCTTCCTCTTCACACAATTGTAACAACCGATAAAGATTCCTTGAGAGTTCATCTCATTCCTTGCTGAGTGTAGATCCAAACTATATTCTTTACCTTACCCTTACAGAGATGGTGTAATGTTGATTGGTAGCCACCATGTTTGAGACCTTTCCTTATCAAAAAAATATAAATTTGAGTTGAAAAGAGAAAAATAACAACCAAACCATGTCAAAAAAAAGAAAAAGAAATAGAAAATGTGTATCCCAATTAAGGATTGAATAACACACTAGTTAATAAAAAATCAGAATTTTATAGATAAATTTGGAACTATAAGCATTCAGAAATAAATAGTAGAACACAAATCTAGTAACTTATAAATCATTATAATCAAAGCAAATTTTGAGACATTTTCTTATTTGTTTTCAGTGTTTATGTGCTACTATCAATTTTTTACATACAACTAAAACAACCTACTATTTGGTAAGATTTTGTTTTGATACATTTTCTTATCTATTTTGAGTGTTTATGTTCTATTGTCATATTTTTGCATACAACTAAAACAACCTACTATTTGGTAAGAGAACATTTTGATACATTTTCTGATATGTTTTGAATGTTTATGTGCGACTGTCATATTTTTTTGCATACAACTAAAGCAGCCTACTATTTTGTAAGAAACCATTTTTATACATTTTCTTATATGTTTTGTGTGTTTATGTGTTATTGTCATATATTTTCCACACATAATCGATGTTGTTCATGCAATTGATCTATGGCTTTTAACGATTGTTAAAATATATTATCAATAAACATATAAATGAAATGTGTGGTTTCATCGTGTTTAGAATAATTACCCTTCAATATGTTGTTTGTCGGACCGTAACACCATCGCTATTTGTAGTCTGATGGTCAAGTAGTAGTCATCTTCTACATAGCCCGAAACCAAAGCAATGGCTCGATAACCACAATGGCCGTCTCCAAGCACATCCCACGAAGCTTGCGTATATGACAACAAGAAATTATGCATCTCACCCGGGCTCCATTTATACCCTGAATTATGTCCTTCACCTCAACTCGCTTGCGCTTTACGACCGCACTTACTACGTGTAGTGTAAACTCTGTCTTTTTCAAACGCACATGGCTCTCTCTCTCATTGTATCAAGTTTAGGTGGTCATCCCTTAGTTTATATTTGATCACAACGGGTTATTTCATGGTGGTTGATCTGGGACTCACAATGTCCTTGTATGTGGTTGTCATCCGCTCGATCGTATCCTCATCCAACAATCATGCATATATATTCCCTCTAAACGTAGTAAGTGTAATAACTTTTGGATCTTTGTGAACTACCTCGATATTGTCGTCTTTGTTTGATTTCAGACTCCATGAAATCACCTTCCAAAATGGATGAATTTGTTTCAAACTAATCGGTCTCCGTTTTGAGATGGAAACAATAAAGCCATGGACACATGACACCCCATAAGCAAGCCTCCAATATTTGTCCCTACACATCCCATCATCGTGGATGGTCAAGGCCTTGTTTTTTTTTCCAGTAGAAGCATGAGACATTCATTGGCGACATTGTAGTGGAGATGGTCAAATATTGGGATCCTGACGCTCAACCGTGAACTTTCGAGTGACCCCTTTATCATTCGAATTTGTTCATTGACCATTAAGTCAATATTGTTGACCACGGATTGGAAACCTCCAACGTTTGTTCTCAAGATAGACTTCAACAGACCATGTGTGGACTTACATGTAACACCCCAAATCCGCAAGATCGGAGCGTCACGGGTTAGGACCTCACAGTGGGTCTTGACCCTACCTTGACAAGAAGTTCACCAGATCTTGCAACATGGCACAAATAAATATAAAACCAAATATATAAAATTGTAATATCATAAACCGGATTATAACAAAACACACAGCCGAGATCCTATATTGTACAACAATGTACCACTCATACAAGCCCGCGTATCACGTCCTACATGTATGGAAACCCTCGGCTAATCAGTCCAACAGATCAACTTGCAGTTGGCATGTCCTGCAAAACTTCTACAACACGGTATAAACCGTTAACTAACAACCTACGAATTAGAATAACGGTAATAACAAATATAACACATAAGCACATTATATCATACAACATGCTCACACGCAATAACCGTTTATTATCTTTATCAAGTGATATCATTACTAATTTAACTTATTTTGTGACACGAGGAGCACCCAGAACGTCGCCCCCATCCCCATCACCAGACAGGTTTAGAACCGGTGTCAATCATCACCGCTTGTTTGCATGGTCACAAAGGAACTTCCCAACTGCCCCATTTGAGCCGGAAAAGCTGTCACCGCCCAGTAATAATGCAATTGGGCCAATTAATCATATATGGTCATCCTAGTCCAATTTAGGTGATCAATAACAATAACACACATACACACACCACCATTACAATCATGCTAACTTGTAGAAGTCAGCTAAGTAAGCCCAAGGAGCTTACCTATCACAAGGTAATCTCAATCGCAGTAATCATGATTTCCCTTAGTAAATGATCATCAACTGTATAAACAACTCACACAAATATCAATCAATATCCACATGCTAGGAGATTCCACCTACTAATCTTCAAGATCCCACAAGACCATAAACCATAACATAATCCTCAATATCTCATCAAATATCCTCAAAGACGCCAAAGGCGTTCAACACAATATACCATCATCAATCTCAAAACTAATCTTAATTTAATTAATTAACTTTCACCAGAATAACGTTTTGCATGCATGCAATTTCTGAACTCACCTGTCATCAGATCTCATACAACCCACAATCACCAAAATAATATAACGAGCATAATTAAATTTCCAATCATCCATTTTGACAAGTCTAAGGTCAATTTAGGTTAATCGCAATACGGAAAATGAATAAATTCATAACTTATTCGTTACTAAGCCGATTGACAATCCGAACAAAGATTCGGAATCACAACGACGTAGGCTACGCTCGGATACTATCAAATTCACCGGAATCTGAGCGATGGAACCGGACCAGTAGCATATATGCTCAACCAAATCTTCACTTGCTCGGAAAAGCAAAAACTCGGTGTCCAAATGAAGAGAATAAAGAGATGAATCCAAAAAATCAAACGGATTTGAAATCGGATTGAAAACGGAGAGTAGATTTGAGTTTAAAGGTTGAGAGAAATCAGAGCTTTTACAAGGAAACGTGAAAGGAAATGAATTAATAAACGATTTTCCGCTATTTATAGCAAATACGATAATTATCCTTTAGCAAAGTCGATAATTATCCTTTCACCGATTCAAATGCGGTTTGAGCCCCCTTCTCCAAACTTCTCGGAATTGGAATAATAAATGTGGAATATTG
This sequence comes from Fagopyrum homotropicum, assembly GCA_033239125.1. Lineage (NCBI taxonomy): Eukaryota > Viridiplantae > Streptophyta > Magnoliopsida > Caryophyllales > Polygonaceae > Fagopyrum > Fagopyrum homotropicum. The sequence goes on from BSWB01000003.1 coordinate 68,762,015, forward strand.
TATGGATAACTATTCCGCAACTGTCTCGAAAAACGCGTATCCCTAAGCCGTCTTTCTGAGCTGCTAAAAAACAAAATAGCGACTATTATGGACGTTCTATCTTTTCATGTTATTTCATATTTACGTGAAAAAATGTATTACAATTGCGGAAACAATGTGGAAGTAGTAAATAAATAAAAGAAGTTTGTGTCTTACACGTTTGATGTCTGCGTTTTAAATGGTGATACAAGTCGCACAAAGCTCGTATAATTGCCTCTTTGTAATCCCTAAGCCATGTAATCTCGAGGTATTCCATCAACCTAGGACGAGATTTTCAATGCACCTTTATTTCCGTCAACCTCCACTCATAAGAACCACTAGACATCGACTCAAACAAAGCATGATAATTAGATGTGAACACCGTTTGTGCTTCCTTTGAACTTAGAATTGACCACAAACATTGATCGATGTTGGTCTTTATATTCCATTGACATAACATATATTTCACATCCGGAAACATAGTACCCAAGACCTTAATAAGACCTAGTTCTCGATCTGTAATGATCACCTCAAGTATGTTGTTGCCACACACATGTCGTTATCTACATAGGGCTCACTCATAGTGATTGGTAGTCTCTTGTGCCATGAAAGCAAATGGAACTACAAATGTCTTCTTCGTGCTCGTGATTCCCACAATCTCCAACATTGGCATTTTGTACATGTCATTAAAAGCAAAAAGTTTAAAATAAAATAGATGAAGGGGGATGATATGTACAATATATAACATGTCATAATATGAACAACAAATCGGAAAATAATACTAACTCATTGGTCTTATAAGTCGTGTCCATGAGGATTACGTATGGAAACCAGCTCAATAAATGGATGGAGTCCGGGTGCATGAAGAAGAAATCATAGATTTGTGTTTGAATTTTGAGTGTGTCTAGTATGAACGTAGTATCCGCGATCTTTGAGTGTGTCGAGTGCTTGCTGGATTGACCCTCTTCCTTCGGCATATTTCATCCTTATCTTCATTCCTGTGTTGTATATATGCCGAATGGAGGTGACGATGTTTTGGTCATCCAATTGCAATGATGTTAAAATGTTTCTCGGTTTAATTCCAGCATCCATTTCACGCTCCACCCTTCGGTATTGTGTTGTCGTTAACCGACCAGCGTATGCATGCCCTCTAATTCTTCGGGAAGTGTGATTGTGGACTCCCCATATGACCCTCACATTCCATTTTTATCATTTTCTTGTGTCACCTCGAATTCAAACTTACACCCGTCTTTTGTCGACCTCGTGTCTTGACTGCTTGAAGACACAAACTCGGGATCCACATCTTTCTTTTTCCTCCTCGTTTTTCCATATCATTCACGCACCAATCGAGTTTTACAAAATCCAACACTGTTTGACCATGATCTAGTGACCAACACCATATTTTTCGTTCATCCCATAAATCGAGCTCCCAATAAAGTTTATAGGTCGTGGAAGAATCTGCGAGTTTGAAACATATAAGAATAGTTTGTGCCAACACGACACAAATGATCCGGTTGCCCCTAAATATATTTAAAATGAATTCAATCAATCTATTCTAATAACAACAAACTAGCAACAAATATTCATAACAACATATTAAAAAGTACGCTTAATAAAATATCAAGCTCATTATTAACGTAAATATGCATAATAATTATTAATTAAGACAATAATAAAAATAAACTACAATACAAAACTTATATATTAAAATGTACGCATAACATCATATTAAAAAGTACGCTTACTAAATATTAAATAACTACAAGTTCATTATTAACGTAAACACGTATAATAATTATTAAGCAATGCAGAAATAAAAAAATAAATTATAATACAAAACTTATATATTAAAAATATACATAAATAATAACATATTAAAAAGTACGCTTAATAAAATATTAAATAACTACAAGTTCATTGGTAACAACATAAAAATACGCTTAATAAAATATTAAATAACTATAAGTTCATGTTCATTATTAACGTAAATATGCATAATAATTATTAAGGTGGAAATAGACTTGTTCAAGTCCGGGCCGGCCTGCCCGGCCCGGACCGCCCGCCCGCGAAAACGGGCGGGTATGAACATCGACAGAGGCCCGACCGGGACGCTAGGCCCGGCCCGCCAGTCCCGGCGGGCCGGGTACGAACAAGGTACCAGGCCCGGTCGGGCCCGGCCCGGAGCCCGGCAAAATAAATAAATAAATATATATATATATATATATATATATATATATATATATACATTTCGTTACTTTCGTATAACCCTAAAGTTCTAAACTTCTAATTGAACCTTTTGATTATGTTTGTATGATATTTTTCGAGTTTTACAAGCACACTGCAAATTATACAGGTATATACTGCTGAAGTACTGAATTACAAATAAAGTCACAGTTTAAAAAAAAAACGGGTACCCGCCGGGCAGCCTTGGCAGGCCCGTGAACCGGGCTCAGCCCGGCCCGGGTCCGCCAAAACGGGCTTTTTTTTTGAAAATGCCCGGCCCGAGCCCGGATATGAACAGGTCTAGGTGGAAACAAAAATAAAGTATAATACAAAACTTATATATTAAAAATACGCTTAAAAACATATTATAATAACATAATATTAAGAGGAACATTTTTTTTTTCAAGTGGGTAAAAAGTTCGTTTGGATCACTGTAATATCGTCGTCGAATGAAAGATACATTCTATTTGTCTGAAGTCATTTAGTTAGAAAAAAAGGCACCCGTTCTTGAACGCCAGCGTCACATAACGGCGCCCAATTTTAACGCCGTCCTCAAGCGAACGCATTCGATATCAAGTAAATTTAAAATGAAAAAATTGGGCTAAATAAATATTTTTTTAATTTTATTTATTATAGAACGCAGCCTGAAAATAAAAAGGAAAGGCCAATAGTAAACATATGCAGAAGATGAGGCCCATACGCCGATTGAGCAGTCAACAAAATTACTTGTCTGCCGACAGCCTTATCCCTATCCCTATATACAAAATTGCCAGCCCTCCAAAAGTCAAACTTCTCTCTTCTCGCCGTCGCCGTCGCCGTCGCCGACGAAGCACGGAGAGATATCCCAAGTCGAGGTTTATATGGATTGTTACATTCTCTACAACCCTTATTTTTTGTCTGATTATCGACACCTCTCCGCCTTTGGACGCCTTCTCTTCCTCGCCTTCTTTACGCCCTACCAAATATTACACTTTCTTCATCTCCTCATCCTAATTCGGCTTCCAGCGTCCTACTCCGTGAGGTAAATTTCATGTCTTTAATCCCCTCCACACACACGCACACAATTCTTGATTTTCTCTATGAATTGTTTATTCATCATTATAAATAATGCTTCCTTTATCGTTTTCGTATTGATTTCCATGAGGCTGTTTTTAATCGAACTTGTCGGTAACCGGATTTTTTCTGATTTAAATGTCTTTGTGTTTGATTTAATGTTATTTCCCGGAGCTCCACATCCAGCAGCACCGGGAAAATCATCCAAGATAGGATAAAAAGGGGTATAGAGCTGGATCGATGGCAATGCTTACATGTTCATGTTATTTGATACCTTCATTTCCTCAAAATCCACAAATTATATGAGTTTAATTCCTAGTGAAGTCACTGTATCATATTTAGGCCTTCTAATTCTCTTTTTCCGAGGTTGTATGGGTTTAGGATTGAGAATTAACTGCAGATACATTGCCTGTCAGGTGAATGCCCGCTCTTCTTCTTTGTTGCTCCATGGTTTGAACTTTACTGAGAAGCCTCTAAACTTTAAGAAGTCTATGCTATAACTGGTCAGCTTGTGGAGCAGCCCATTCGATACAAAGATGTCTCGGAGGCGAGCTAAATCACCTGGCTGGGCTGCGCTTCATTTGCATAACACCTCAAACCAACTTCTTCAACCTAGGATCAACACAGATCCTTTCCCTTCTCTTCCAACCACAACTTCCTCTCTCAATCCTTGCAACTCGCATGTGAAAAACAATCAATTCTCAGACAAGTCTCTTGCATCAACAGCTTTGCCAACTCCTGTAAGCTTTCTAAATCCTGTTGAGGATAGGCAAGCAGGCGTAATATCTAAGTCTAGTAATTGGAAGAGGCTTCTTGACAATAATAACTGCCAGGAGAAAGGGTACAATACTGATTTTGAACAGCTCAAAGTGTTGTATAGCTGGGCCGAAGATAGTCTCATCGAGGATATCCTGGCTGCTGTAGATAATAATTTTGAGGAAGCGTCTTCATCATTGAAAGCCATGTTTTTTGATAATGATTCGGAGAATGGCTCTAATCTCAAACGAGACGTCCCTGATGGAAGAACATTTCATGCAAACGCCATTGTTTCTTCAAAGACAAAAGATCCTGCAAAACCGAGTTCTAAAGTCGAGTCCTTGATTAATGAAAAACTTCATGTTTTTTCTTCAAATGTAAACTCTGTTCAAGGCCAGTTGACAAGGGCACCACCCATTGAGCCTGAGTGGGAAGAAGATGATGTCTACTTGAATCATCGTAAAGATGCAATAAAAATAATAAGGTATATCTTGTTTCTGTAGATGCCTGTTGTTTCCAATAGCTAACCTGTAGCTCTATTGGTTGCCTGATTTCAATGATATGTTGTGTGTTTGAAATATCATGACCAGAGCTGCTTCTAGACATTCCAAGGCAGCTGCCAACTCTTTCTTACGGGGAGATCACTCTTCTGCCCGGCACTTGTCTCAGAAAGCTCAAGAGGAATGGGAGGCTGCAGACAAACTTAATCAGAAGGCTGCAACTGAGATTTTGAGCTTCCAAAACAGCAGAAACGGAATGTGGAAGTTGGACTTGCATGGCCTTCATGCTGTGGAGGCAGTTCAGGCCCTCAGGGAGCGGTTGGACATGATTGAAACGCAGGTGCTATGTAAAACTGAAGCTTCACACGGTCTATCGTTTCTTACCGTCAGTGAAATGAAGTCTTCCATTGAACCGCCGTTGATCAGGCATAAGCCAGTATCATTGGAGGTTATCACAGGTACTGTAATGTCTTTGCATTTATACATCTGGCTTTGCATTTGATATGGGAATGTTATTTACAGCTGATTAACAAGTAAAGAAACTATGATAGAGTAACATTCCAACTCAAATGCTTTGTGTTTGGTCATTGGCATGATGATTATCAGTCACCTGATATTGTTTGCTTGTGTTTGGTCCTACAGGCATAGGCAACCACAGCCGTGGAGAAGCTGCAATCCCAACTGTCATAAAAAGCTTCCTCGTTGACAACGCGTGAGTTTGTCGAGGCACTTGTAGTGGCTTGAGTATTATTTGTGTAATTAAAACTGATTTCTTTTTCATGTAGTTGCAGATATCGACATGATGAAGTGAGGCCGGGAGTGATCATGGTCCGACCAAAATTCCGATGTAGGGAGAAACCGATTAATCTTAAGTAGATGATGGTTGAACGTTCAACCGTGTAATTTACTTAGTAGCTTGAGGATAGGCTCATTTTCTGATCCTTGTGTAAACTTATTTTCTTCTGTGAGTTTGAATCTGTCCCGACTGCTCTGCTCATATTCTTATGAGATTGTTGATGGAATTAATGTGAAGAAAGATGGAGTAAACTTGATAGAATGTCAAAAAAAGTTGTATTTGATGATGATCTGTTACAATCAGACTAGGCTAGTATTTATAGCTGTGAGGGGGTTGACACCCATTTACTTACAACTAAATGGGTGATTTAGGAGTTTTAAAGTAGAGGCTCACATGAAGATGCAAATATTAATGATAAGAGTAGCAAATGGATAATGATGTATAGTGATAAGAGTAGATGAGGGGGTTATTGCATGTTGGATGCAACAGATCTAGCCCAGTACTTGATGTGTGCTTTCAAGTGTTGTGATGAGGTTTGAGCGGAAGAGGGAGCCACATCAGTAGTAGCTGTGCTGCTCAAATGGTGTTTCTCAAAAGTGAAACCCAGGTCCTGGAAACCTTGCACTTCTTTATCACTCAATGACGTGCTCCTCGCTAGATGCCTTGCCTTATGTGTACGCTGTTTCATCATATACAATCTTTTTTAAGTAGTTGTATTCATGAATTCAAAATCTCAACTCTACGTTTGGACTTTTTAATACCTCTGAGTTGAAGGTGTTGGCAAGGGAGGGATCCATGGATGATCTCCTACTCAGTTTACAAGGCATGGCTTCCCTTATCAACTCACCCATTCTTGGCCCCTCCTCCTCCTCCTCCTCTTCTATTATCTTCTCTTCTTCCTTCACTGACTTTCCATCTTCCATGGCTTCTCCCAAAAACTGCTCTACGGATCATGCACACTTTCCTTCTTTTTATATCTCATCCTTGTCCACGGAAAGTATGAAACCTGCTGCCTTTCTCAACTGGTAACATAGGGATCATGTGCAACAAGAGGGTTGCTTTAATACACCAACTACTTTTTTTATATCATCACAATAAATTTAATTTTAGCAGATAACAACCAAACCTATCTATTGCCTAACGGAAATTAAGATTTACTTGGCATCCTGTATAAATAATTTATTATTATTATTTTTATCTTTTAGATTCATCTGTTTACTAAATAAGATTCTTCGTGCACCTAGAGCTCTGCATTAAACCTCGACCCCATAAATCGGCGGATGATAGATGTACCGGCAAAAATCGCTATAAGTAACCTAAACTACGCACGCGAAATGTGTAGTTTCGTTTTTCAGCTCCGGAATCTAACTACGTTTGTGGCGTGCGTAGTTTGAGCTGTTTTAAAAAAAAAAAAAAACTCCAACTTTAGTATTCAATACCAAAGTTGGATTAAAAAAAAACTCCAACCACGTTAACCATTAGCGTAGTTGTGCAGTTATTTAAATAAAAAATTCTTCATCGGATCCAACCGGCTCAGCACGGCTCCAACTACGCATGTCAAACGCGTAATTGCGGTTACCAATAGCGATTTTCGTCGGTACGTCTAAAACTCCTGTATAAATAAGGTTCTTCAATCATTAAGTAGATACTATTCCGATCATTAATAAAGCATTTTGAGTTTTGTTAAGTATGTTTAGCTAATTTTCATATTTTCTAGGGTTTGGATAGACAGACTACATTTGATCTATGATATTGAATTTATTCTATGTATTGTCTATATGAGTTAAAAGTGGCAATCTAACCCTTATACCTAGGGTTGTCCGAAGGGTCCGGACACGGACCGGACCTTTCACTACTTGTGCGAAATGGTCCATGGATCGTACCGTACCGCACTGTTACGGTCCGGTACGGACCGTATAGGACCAAACCGATTTATTTCTCTTGAAAGACAACGATTTATTTACAATGGAAAAAACCGATTTTTATTTTAAAAAATATATTCGAATGCAAAAAATCTTTTTTTGTTGAAAAACCGATTTAAAATAAAGGAAAATCAATTTTTTTAAAAAAACTAATTTGAATGTAACAAAAACATAAACCGAGATGAAAATTTCCGGTTTCAGGTGTTCCTGCACGGAAATGTTAGTTTTCCGGCAAAATTTCCTCCGAACTAAGAATTTGCAAAACTCATAGAAAGGTCAGTGCACAACAATTTAATGAAATATAGTTTCGTTTTTAGGATTAAGATTGGAGTAAAATGTAATACAACACTAAGCATCCAAGGCAACCAGGTTGGGTTATGAGGGTTACTAATGTTTAAGAATCTCAGGATAAAACTGCTTGGAGATGTGTTTTCGGATGTGAAAAATGAGGTGTGATGAGACCCTTTTATAGGGGCGGGGGAGATCCGTAGGTGGTCAACCCATGTTGCGTCTCGGTCCGCCCATCTCATCCTAACCCATGGAAAAAAATTTATTCATAAAATTTAGTTCCAACACTAAGCATCCAAGGCAACCAGGTTGGGTTATTTTGTGTTGCATCTCTCGTATTTCACAGCTTATTAGCTAACTTCATTCTGAGGTACCACTCAGTGGAAATGCTCAGGGATAGAAAAGTTTTGAGGTCCTCACCCCACATTGTACTTACCCGGTTACTAAAGTTATGCATATGGTTAACATCAGAAGAAAGAAATATTGTATTCACAATATTTCCCCTTGTTTGTAGACGACGATCCTTGTGAGTTTGGGAAATTATTCAAGAGAAGCATGGCTTGGGTAGGTAAAGACGTCTAGGGATGAACATGCGTCAAAATTCATCTTATTTTTCACAATCCCTCACCTGGGTCTTCTCTGCAAAGCCATCAAGGTAGTGACATTTCCAATCAAGTAGGGTGTGCAGCTCCACAGATAACTCAGCAAATGCAGCCTATCCAACAACCTGATCAGTTGCAAAGTTCCCTACTTCCAGCACATGCCTTGGCTAATGGTTTTCAACAACAGCAACAGTTGCATGATATTTCACAATTAGGTCAAGTTCACTCTCAGATTCTTCAATCTCCCACAACAGCTGCATAACTCAAACCCCATTGCAACCAATATATGACGAGAGTTGGCAGAATGGTTTGGTAGCATCACAATTCAGGTTACAAGCAATCATACTCAGCTCGAATTACTTCATCTTCAAAATCCACAATCTCCCAATGTGTCTCAAGTAGAGACAATGCAACAGCTACAAGCTATACATCAATCTCAGCCTCATACTATTGTACATCAGAGGTCAAAGCTTGGAGGATGATGTCTGATGTCCAGGATCATGTGGGTAATGTCTTCAAATTCAATTGCAAATCACCTGCCGGTCTTCTGCTATAGCATTGAATACAATTGGCGTTGACCAATGGGAACTCATTCACCAGAAATCTGATATTAGGCCATCTCATCTGTCGATGTTTCAAAACCCCAAAACCAACAACTATTTAGGCAACAGACTTATACCAATATCAACCAATGAGGACATATACCAAGGTTTGCTGAAGCAGCTTTTGACTACTTCCAGTACGTAATTCGTTTAACCATGTTAACTAAGCTGAAACCTCTGATGTTTAGGTTACAAGCTGGAGCTGTAGGCAGATCAGTTGATGTAATCCATTATTTAGTTTATGAAGAACTGAAGCAAGATCTAGCTCGTAGATTTGGAGTAAGTTCTCTTCACTCAAGCTCTGCTTCTAATAAACTCTTTTGCGAGATTACATTCTAACATTCAAGACTATACTCGTTGTTCAATATTCAGCCTTGTAGTCAATGTGTGATAACTAAGTGCTCACTTGTCAATGTAAAGAAGACCAACATTCTGTATTTTCCTTGGCACAACCTTTTCAGGGAGTTCATTAAATGTGTTCAATGTCACCACAAGAAGTGCAGCAGATGAGTCTGGACGGAGAACACGGGAATCTTCCCCTACCAAATCAAGCCTACAGTAGCTCAGATGTATGCACTGCATCATGACTGTTGCAAGCTACAATCATGTCTGCTGTTGGGGGTTTATTTTTCAAGCCAAGTCTAGCATGGGCCCGCAAACTACACGTGGCAGTGCCTAGTAGTGAATTTTGTGATCATAGTTCCATTGATGTCTTGGGTCATCCTTTGAGCTTAGCTGAGTTCTTACAGTGCTGTGAAAAGGTTGGCACATATTGAAAGCAAGCTTTTACAGTGCTGTTAAAAGGGTAGCTCGTTTCTAAGGTATGGTATGATATTTATTTGACTATTGAGCATACAAATGTGAAGTTTACTCTTACCCAAGTTGAAACTTAGCAAGTTCAAGTTAATCAATGTGTTCCCTACATGCCCTCTTGAATTTGGTTTACTTACCTTGGTAGCATGTATGCAAATTTTTAGCATCAGGGTTCATAATTACATACTAGTTGAAGGCAATGCATGAATTTCAAGTGAGAATGAGTGCTTATCCGTGTTTTTATGTGTTGGGTTTGAGTACAACAACATCGACAATATGTATGTGCACTCACGTGGATTCAAAATTCTAGTACCAACTTAAAAACAGTTTCACACTAGTCTATATAGTGAACCCCAATTATTTTACTAAGTCAAGTATCTTTTTAAGGGTTTGTCCAGATGTACAGTACTTTGCTTTATAAATTAAGTGTTATGGTCTATAATTATTGAATGTGGGAACTTTGTGCATCTTTAGCCGTAAGGATGCATTAGGCTGAACCATTAATATTTATGAGTTGATGGCTTAAGAATCATAAAGAAACAAGAAAATAGTTTGTGCACAAATTGATTGGTATGAGAAGACACTTTAATTCCAATGGTTATAGCATAGGTAAAGGTTAGTGGAGCCTTTTATTCTAGGTTTAGTTAATATATGGATATAGCACAGGTAATTTGGTGTACGTAAAATTGGAGCTACTCTTCGGTGCTTGGTGGGTAAAGTCATGAATGCATAATTTTGATTTATCTTCGTCGACAAGTCTTTAGGAATGATCACTTATCCTGCGACATTAACTTGGGGAATGTCAATTGATCCAAACAAGACCGATTGGTAATTTATAAGATCTTACGGTATAGCCTCATTGGAACTGCATCTCAAAGAAACACAATAATAATATATGAATGACATTAACAAGACTCGGTGGAAACAAGAGGGTTAAAGATGCACAAAACACATGTCACCAACACAACAGAGGCCAAAATAATTTTAAATTGTATTGGTAAGAGTTGCTCAACTTCATTTAAGGTTTCTTCTTAAGATGAAATATGTTGTCAAAAAAAGCTTGAATGAGTTTGTTAGGCACACCCGTCTAATTCATAACTTGGCTTGCACTCACAGTTGGTCAACACTCTGAAGGTGCCGCTTTAGCTGGTCGCTCGTCTTGAGGTTTCATGGCTGGGAATAGGATTACTTCCTGTGAAACAAAGGAAAGAAGATGTGGTCATTCCTAAAGACCGTCCCTGAGCCGGAGAGGAAGGAAGACAACTTACCTTAATGTTCTGTGAATCTGTAAACATCATCGTCAAACGATCAACACCTAAACCCCAACCGCCAGTAGGGGGAAGACCGTACTCAAGCGCAGTACAGAATGTTTCATCCAAGGCCATGGCTTCATCGTCACCTGATTGCCGGTCCTGAAAAAAAGGTCAACACCATCTTCAATAACACTATTCTACACTGGAAACTCGTGCATGTATGAAAATAAAGCTAATTCAAGAATAAGAGAGGACCTTGAGTTGTTCTGCAAAACGTTGGCGTTGTACAACAGGGTCATTCAACTCAGTGTATGCATTGCAGACCTGAAAGCATAAGAGAATACTCGAGTCAATTGTATATGAGCAGAGAACACAATATTACTCCTTTCATGAATGGTTAACCTACATACCTCATGTTTGTTGACAAACAATTCAAAACGTTCTGTCAACCCAGGCTTTGATCTATGCCATTTAGCTAATGGACTCATTATCTCGGGATGATTAATAATGAAAGCTGGGTTCACACAGGTCTCCTCCAAGAAGTGACCAACCAACTAAAAATATAAAATAAACATATCATTATAAGTAAAATTACCATATATTCACAAAGTTCAAATCTATGTTTAAAACTACTTACTTTATCCAACAGTCGGGTTGTTGTTTGTGGGGGAGGACACTTGACGTCATACTTCGCACATGCAGCAATTAGATATTTGTTGGTTTCCTCACTGGACAGATCCTTTGGTATGTTAAGGTTGGCCATCTTCTCTAATTCCCCAATCATGTCAATCCTTCTGTAGAGTTAAAATGCCATAACAAAATTTGAGTTTTCTTTTCAGCATACAGATTAAGTCGGAACAGCAAAGTATGCATGTATAAAATCTGCGAACCTGAAAGGAGGGGTGAAATCGATCTCAATTGGATCCTTGTCTAGTCCATTCGCATGATACTTTATGACGTAACCACCAGTGAGTTCCTTCACCATCCCTGTTTAAAGTAACCTTTAAACACCAAGGCCAAGAGCAAGATAACCAAAATCATGCAGAATAAAGCAGGAAACATACCACTTATCATCTTCTCGGTCATTTCCATCAGATCATTGTAGTCTGCAAAGGCCATATAGAACTCACATGTTGTAAACTCTGGATTGTGAGTGAGATCAATTCCTTCATTCCTGAATTGTTTTCCAATTTCATAAACTCGGTCCAATCCACCAACTACAAGCTGCTTAAGATAGAGTTCTGGTGCAATTCTCATGAATAGTCTCATATTAAGTTCATTGTGATGAGTTACAAATGGCCGAGCAGCTGCACCGCCGGCAATCATGTTCATCATTGGTGTTTCAACCTAGAAAAAAGAAAATACAAGTTTAGCAAAACTAAAGACCATTTTAATACAAGCTACAAGCGGACTCTGCACGGGTCTGTTGTGATGTTAAAAATGCAAGGGACCAGCCCATGCTACCTCGATGGCAGTAAAGAATGAAAACCTAGTGTAAAACTTCTTTTATTCTCAGCACCTCAAAAATGATAAAAATTGGTGAAAGTTAACGAGAAAAGGATGGTTAACTTTCCACATAAGACAATAAGGTTTTAATATACTTAAGAGAAGCATCAAGTTGGCATATGCATATTGGTGTTGAGTTTCAGAAGGATCAAGAGTCAAGACACGCAAAATCCCTTGGAATGCAAGGCAGCCCATACAGTTTAAATGAATTGGAGTTCCTAAGCTTCAAGTTCATAAAAATCATGAAATGCAAGGTAGCCAATACAGCTGATGCATTTGCCATGCAGTTCAGCATCAAAACTGTAGGAAATTCAGTTGACGTGATATCAGGTCAGATTAATGTAATGCAATTACCTCCAAGAAATTCAAATAGTCGAGGAATCTCCTGATATATTGAATAATCCTAGACCGCGTCCTGAATATCTCAGCGACTTCAGAGTTCAACATCAAGTCGAGATATCTTTGACGATACCTAGTTTCCTAAAAAGAGAATTAACTTCATTACCATCATATTTAAAGCATGGCATGCAATATCCAATACACAGACTTTCTAAAAAATGTGAAATAATTTATTCTGCACCTTCAATCAAAAAAACCTATACAGCAAGACAATTGATGAAGAAAGTACGATAAGTAAATGTGAATGTAACATGGTCAGCTTTAAGTCTTATAGGATAAAGTGGTATTATTGTTCATTAGAAGCCTCAAATGTTAAAAAAAGTACTATTTGTCCACAACATTATTTATATAACATGTTCAGGTCACCCCGCTAAATGCAGCTCGAGGATTTATTAAGTACCTGGTCCTTCAAGACATAATTCTCTGGATTTCTAACTTTTCCTGGAATCCATACTTCTGCTTTCTACAGATAAAATAAGCAGAAATTAGAATCACGGCATAAATTGAAAAATCACATGCATATAAACATCACACTTACATTGTTGTTATCTGATCCATGTCCAGCTTTCGGCTTAGGCATCATATGAAGACAATGAGATAATGCCACAAATGATTTTGGAAATATTGAGAGCTCGCCTTTCTTAGTTTTTCCTACAGATGGTATGAAAAGAAATATGCAATTAAGATAAACCCTACACTATCCACACATTTACCAATAGTATTAGCAATCAGACAAACTAAGAATTAAGGAGCAAGAGAAAAACCTGGAAACCCTGTAACACCAACAATATCGCCACGCTTTACATTGCCATGAAACTTTGGAAACTCTATTTCACCCAATTCAGATATCCTGCATAGCAGAAGAAAGTGGCCAAACAATCTTCATCTATGCCTTAAAGATTCAAAAAACAGGTTGTTCCAAATGACAAAAAGTAGTTATATATTGATTCCTATGTTGAAATGTCTACAAAGCAATTGCAGCATTTCCAAAGCTTATTGCCATGGTCTATATTGGTCAAGGAAACAAATCCCGGGTAACTTTTAATACCTTTATTTGATATTAACAAAACAATTTGAAAGGCAGACCATGAATCATCAATGATATCATGATGACCTAAACCATAATTTACAGATTAAAACTAACTTATTTTCATCACTTGCAATCATCTCCACAAAAATTACATTGTACAAAGCAAAGCACATTACATGGGGGAGTAAAACAGATGAGTGTGTCCCACTATTGGGGGCCTATTGGTTGTTTCATGGACTTATAGAAACTGTGCCTGGTGTTATGTGACCACAAAGCTTTCAAATAGAAATAAGATCTGGATGTAGGCCAGTGTCTAAATGCTAAGACGAATGTCAACATATTTCATAATTAATAAGAATGCCCTATTTTTCAACTATCTATATGGAAATAAATCTAAACTAGAAACTGCAAAAAGACACGAGAAAACGGCAGGCAATACCTTGCATCAGCCATAACTTGAACTTTGGCACCCATTGAATGCAAATCATAGAAGATAAGCTTTGCAGAAGATGATCTCTTGCTCATAATTCTCCCTTAATAAAAGAAAAATATGGAGACTTAGGATTCTTCAAAAAATCAAGAAATACCTACACTGGCACCAGTAACATTCAAATGGAACATTAAATATACCAGCCAAAGACACTTGAACATCTTCAAGATGATCGCCGTTATTTAAGCTCCCATATTTCTGTGAATACTCAACAACGGACATTGAGACAGAGAATTTATGTGGATATGGATTGATTCCAGCTTCCTTCAGGGGTGCAAGGTATTTCAACCTATTTTCAAAGTATTGCTGCCAGCAAGGAGGTCAACAATCTCATGAGACATGAAAAGCATACTAAACACTAGCATCGTAATAAATCCTGATAACAATTCAGTAACAAGGGGTAGAGGATGCCAAGTTGCTTACTGTGGGATCCATGTCATCATCATCAGCTGCTTGGGCCTTTTGTGAGGCTGGCTTTGCAGCAGCCTAAACAAAGAGGGGAGAATTGTAAACACAACTACACAAACATAAAAGGGCAGAAATGCCACAAAAACGTGATGTTGATCTCCAATAAATCAAAATTACTCTCTTTTTTTTGCTGTCGCTCTAGTGAAATCCGATGAGCAACCTAAATTTGACTCCCATGTCATTCCTAATTCTACACCACATAAGTTCCAAGGTATGAACTTTGAAGGTTGCCGATACCACTATCCTGTTACCATTCCCTAAGGTGACTCAAAAACTCGGATCCTATTCTCAAGTAATATATGGCAACTATGATATTTCCCCGTTCTTGTATTGTTTCCATTTCAGTGGAACATAGGTTCCAGCTATCATGCTTGTAAAATTCTATATAAGCGTTTTATATGGAAGCAAAGCAAAGCATTACGTCAATTTGCATTTCAGATACAAGGTTTGAGGTATTAAACAAAAGAAATACATGAAAAATAAAATGAATCGATTAGAGATAGAATTTGACCTGCTTGGCCTTCTCCTCCTCCTTCTTACGACGTTCCTCTTCTCGTTGCTTGTTCTTCTGTTGCTTCTTCCAAGCACTGCAGCATTCATGGTTTGACAAAATCTAAACTATTCAGCAAACAGAAAATTAAAGCAAAAAACAATTCAAACGCATATGATCAAGTGAACGTACCTCTTGCTGATCTGTTCAGACTCCGATGGAGTAGCATCAGCATCAGAAATCGACAAATTGGAAGCCATTTCTGCTACTTTCTCAGTTGCGCTCTCCATATACTGTTGAACAAAGAAATGAGCCTCGTCTTCGGTCTGAGACAAGAAGAAAAGTAAGAAGCGATGAGAAACTCTGAGAATGAGGGTTCGGAAGTGATAACTGATAAGCGACACCACTCACCTGCGAGAACTGACGGAGCAACCGGAGAAAAACGAAGCAGAACAGAGAAGGAGTAGCAACCCCAAATCGCCTGAGAATAAGCGGCGGCCGTGACTCTTGAAAATGAGAATCGATGCCTCATTTACAGATATTTAGGGTTATATTTCTTTTATTAAAAAAAGTTCATGCCCCAGACCCTGCGTCAATTAAAAAAAAAAAAATCACTTCACATCGTTTTCTTTAGCCAGGATACTACATGTCTTCGATCGTCTGAAGGAGGAGACGGAAAACCCCTCAGAGCTCTCTTCTCTCTCATGGCTTCCTTGCCCCAGGCAGCCGACAATGCCCCCCCGCCTACTGCCCAACCCCCCTCCGTCACCTCTACGTGGGATCCCCTGACCCTAAGACTTCTTGGAGTGCCCGTCTCTTCCGGACTGATGATTGGCACCAAGCTCCTGTGGTTCCACTCGACCTTATCCAGACGGACAAGGTTCGAGTTGATTACCCTACGGAGGGGTCCTTGGATATCTTTTGACAGCGAGGTTGCTGCCTCCCTGGATGCCCCTTGGAAATGCTCGCTTGTGGTTAAGCTTCTTGGAAGAATGATCTCCCATGATCATACGCCAAATGTGGTTTTCAGTGGTAATATGGTGGTTATCAATCTACATAATGATTATTTCCTAATCCGCTTTGAATTTGAGTCTGACCTTGAGGGGCTCTTCTTGGTGGCCCCTGGACGATGTATGGTCACTACCTCCTCATGCGTTCCTTTGATCCGATGACTTCGATCATAAATTCTCATGATATTTGGGTCAGGATCTCAGGACTTCCTTATTTACCATCAGCTCTGTTATCGGTAACCCTCTTAGGGTCGACGATGCGACTCTCAAGGCTACCCGAGGAAAATTCGCTCGGGTTTGTATCGAACTCGACCTCTCAAAACCCCTCTTGGGGGAGATGTATGTCCAAGGCAAGAGAGTCAAGCTTAAATATGAAGGGTTGTACAATATATGTTATAGATGTGGTTTGTATGGGCACCATTTTGAGACTTGCCCAGGCCTGGAGAACGAGGCGAAAGAAACGGTTAAAGACTCTTCTTCGACAAATGTGGAAGGGTCGACAGCGGCGGGGCCGACTACGGTGGATACTCCCTCCAATGAGGGTGCTCTCGGATCCTGGATGGCGGTGGAGCGGAAACGGCGCCCAAACAAAAACAAAGGGAAAGAGGTGATGAAATCCGATGCTCTCCCCAATGGGAAAAGTAGCAATAATTATGCCGGCACAGGTTTTAAGACTGAGAGGTGAAAAGACTGTGATTAATACCCCGACAAATGGGCCCAACCGTCAGAAAAATAAAGGCCAGACAAAAAGGCCGAGACCTAATGATTCTTCTACCCCCCCGGACACGTGGGCCTTAGGGATGCTGCCCAATCTGTTGTTGCCCCCTCAAGCCCTAACCCTAATACCATGCCGGTTACAATTGCTCCAAAACCGCCCCCGGTTGCCCTAAGTAGATTAGGTGCTTTTGTGAACTCCCATGCCTCGTCTTCTAATGCTTCGGTTAAGACTCCGGCGTAGGCCTCCCCTTCTCCTCCGTGCCCTAGTGGCGCTGTGGGTAAGGGTGTGGATCCGCCCAGTCCGATGATCCAGGATGGCGAAACTGCTAACAATGGTGAGACACATGATGTGGTTATGGTTTCTGTTGCTCCCTCCCCAGCTCTGGCAGAGGGGAGTCAGAAGAACTAAGCTTCCCCGATTGTCTAGTTCCATTTGTTGACGTCTCAATGATTGGCATCTTATGGAACTGCTTCGGTACCATTAAGCCTAGTTTCCGAAGATCTATGCGTTATATGCTCCGCAAATTCAAGCTTGATTTTTGTGCCCTTTTTGAAACTCATTGTGCTGGCCCTAAAGCTAATGCGATTTGTGAGAAGATGGGCTTCGATTCTATTGATAGAGTTGAGGCAGTCGGCCAGAGGGGTGGTATCTGGTTGCTTTGGAACTCTACTACTTGCCCTTTTAGTATTCTGAAAAAAGACCGTCAATTCATTCATGCCCGGATGATTAAGGATGGCATCCCAATCCATGTCTGTTTTGTCTATATTTGTCCGGATCGTCAACTCCGGGGTAATATCTAGGAGGTTATATCGGCTGAGCTGGCTTTAATCTCTGACCCTGTCATCATTGGGGGTGATTTCAATGATATTACGTGCATGGATGAGCGCCTTGGTGGTTCGGGTCGCTTGTCGAGTGAATGTCATCAGTTTCGAGACTGGTTGGAGTGTCATCATTTGATTGATCTTGGCTATCATGGGACCCCTTACACCTGGTGCAGGGGTAATGACATGTCTACCCGTATCTCCAAAAGGCTTGACCGCATCTGTGTGTCTAGTAATGCGAGATCGTGTTGCCCGATGCTAAGGTTGATCACCTTCCCCGACTTTCCTCTGACCATAACCCTCTCCTGCTCTCTCTTCTTGGATCACATAAGAATAACCCTGCTCGCAGACCCTTTCGGTTCCAGGCCGCTTGGTTCACTCACCCGGATTTCACTTCTCTAGTTTCTAATTCTTGGTTGAGTGATGATATAATGCCTGTTGCTTTGGAGAAACTTACGACTACCTTGCGTAAATGGAACAAGGAGGTGTTTGGTGACATCCATCTCAATAAACAACGGCTTCTTTCCTCCCTTGAGAATGTCAATTCTCTGCTGCGTACCCGCCCTTCTGATCAACTGATTGAGTTGGAGAGGTCCCTCATGGCGGATATTAATTTGGCCTTGGAACGGGAGGAGCTTCTCTGGTTTCAAAAGTCCAGGCAGCTCTAGCTTTCTCAGGGAGACAAGAACACTTCCTTCTTTCACCTATCCACTGTTATTCGCCATCAAAATAACCGGATTGAAACCTTAAAGCTGAACGATGGTTCTTGGTGCTCCGATCATGCCCTTGCTTTCTTCCGGGATCTCTATGGCCCCTTGGATCTCCCCTCCTTGGTGTCCCTCCCGCGTGGTGGTTTCCCCTGTATTGAGTCTTCTGCTCTGGCGTCCCTGAGTGCCCCCTTTACAAATGAGGAAATTATTGTTGTTGTCAAAGGCATGAAAGCTTTCAAAGCGCCCGGGGCTGACGGTTTTCAGGCGGGTTTCTTCCAACGAATGTGTCCTACGGTTGGGGAGTCTCTCCTTAAAATGGCCCATGATTTCTTCTCCCTTGGCTATCTCCCCCCGAAGGCTAACGAGACTATGGTGGTGCTCATTGGTAAGGTGTCAAAACCCGTTGTGATCTCCCAGTTCCGCCCCATTAGCCTGTGTAACGTATTCTATAAGGTTATCACCAAGGCCCTAGTTAATAGACTGAAGCCCATCATGTCCACACTTACGTCCCCAATGAAAGTAGTTTTATCCCCGAAAGGTTGATGTCGGATAATGTCGTCCTTCTTCAAGAGGTTGTCGACACCATGAAAAGAAAGACTGGTCGGAAGGGGTTTGTTGTGCTCAAGCTCGATTTTGAGAAGGCCTACGATCGCCTGCGTTGGGAGTTTATAAACGACACTGTTTTAGACCTTGGCCTCCCAGATAAGTGGGAAGGTTGGATTGCCCATTGTGTTTCGACAAGCTCTATGAGTCTTTTGTGGAATGGCGAGAAGACCTCATCTTTTGAGATGACTCGGGGTATTCGTCAGGGAGACCCCATCTCTCCTTACTTATTCGTCTTTTGTATGGAGCGCTTGGGACATCTTATTGATCGCCTTGTTGCTCTTGGCACTTGGAAACCGATCCAAATTTCTCGTGGTGGTCCTCGTTTATCCCATCTCTTCTTCGCGGACGACATACTCTTGTTTGCTTAAGCTTCGGTTAATCAACTCACAATTTATTAATGATTGCCTCAACAGTTTATGTTCCGCCTCTGGGATGAAGGTTAACCTCTCTAAATCCAAACTCTTCGTTCCTCATAATGTCCGGGGTGATCTCGAGGTGATGCTTAGCAATCTTAGTGGTATTCCGTCTACCCGTCACTTAGGCAAGTATCTTGGCGTGCCCGTCTTCCATGATAGGATAACGACGGAGACCTTTAATCCCTTGCTGGAGAGTGTTGGTGCGAGGCTCGCGGGTTGGAAGGCGCGCTCTCTTCATGGCGGGTCGTGTCACTCTCACGAAGTCTGTTCTTTCCACGATTCCTTTACACACAATGCAGTCGGTTCTCCTCCCCCCTCCTGTTTGTGAGAAGATGGACCGTATATGTCGTGATTTTATATGGGGCAGCAGTGCGGGACCCCGTAAGATCCATCTTGTCAAGTGGAAGGTTATGTGTCTCCCAAAGGATTGTGGTGGTTTGGGGTTGCGGTCGACGAGGGCTGTCAACATGGCTATGATTAGTAAGTTGGTGTGGAGGCTCTTCTCGGGCCAGGACCACCTTTGGGCTAAAGCGCTCACTCACAAGTATCGGATTGATGGTTCTAAATGGCCTAGGGCCATTTCTGTGCGCCGTAATCGACAGTCCTTCATTTGGAAGGGCATCACTTCGGTGTATAATTCTGTTATCGCTCCCAATGTGGGATGGAGTGTGGTTGACGGTTGCTCACCGAGTTTCTGGTCGGATCGTTGGCTCTTCGACGATCCCCTCCTCAACCACTGTCTCATTGATATTCCGGATGATGAGCGCAACCTAAAGGTCTGCGATTTTTGGGCTGATGAAGGGGGCTGGCGCTGGGATACTCTTGTGGGTAAGTTGTCCTCTTCTTGCCTTCTCCGGCTTGCCTCGGTGGTGCTCAGCTTCGCCGATGACAGCCACGATGGTATTAGTTGGTTGGGGTCCTCCTCTGGTACGTTCTCTTCTCGATCTGCCTTTTCCATTATTCTCGCTCAGGAGCACCCCCTGTCAACTCCCCCACTGTTCAAGCTGGTCTGGAAGATGGGCGTTCCTGAGCGGGTGTGGCTCTTCCTCTGGTTGGTTTGCCATGGGGTTATTCTTACCAATGTGGAACGTGCCCGGCGCCATATCTCACCTTCCTCTATGTGCTCCTCGTGTGATGGTGAGACTGAGTCGCTTATGCATATATTTAGAGACTGCAGGTTTGCTTCCCCTATCTGGATTAGTATTGTTCCAAGGTTGTACCATGCTCCTTTCTTTAACCTCAATTGGAATGGATGGCTCCATCTCAACCTTAATCTCTCTTTTGTCAATGTACTTCATTTGAAATGGTGTGAGATTTTTGCCATTGTTCTTTGGTAGCTTTGGAAGTGGAGGAATGGTAGGGTCTTCCGTAGTGATACGGGCATTACGGACAAGGTTGGTTTCATTCGTGACAGGGTTCAGGAAGTGGTTGGGGCAAGAGACCATAAAAATTCTCTTTCTCCTAGTTCCTGTTTGACTGGTACCCTTATTGGTTTGAGCCATCCCCCGGTGAATTGGGTTAAGTTGAACTCTGATGGAGCTGCGAGGAGTGGGGTCAACTTGGTTGCGTGTGGCGGGCTTATCCGGGACTGCAAGGGTAGTTAGATCTGTGGCTTCACCAACAGATTGGGGTCGGTTGAGGCTATTGAGGCGGAGCTCTGGGTGATCTTTCATGGACTGGAGCTGACTTGGGAGAGGGGGTTTAGACACATGATTGTGGAGGTCGATTCTTCTTTGGCTATTCAGCTCATTGACAAGGGTGTTGATGTTTCACACCATTTTTTTAGTTTTATCCTGCGGTGTCAAGGCTTGTTTCAACGGGATTGGACGGTCAAGTTCAATCATATTCTCCGGGAAGGGAATAAGGCGGCGGACTCGCTTGCCAACTTTGCTTTCTCTCTTAATGTTGGTTTTTCTTTTTTTAACGAACCTCCCCTTTGCGTTCGGAGTTTTGTTTTTTATGACGCTAGGGGTGTTTGCTATCCCCGTAGGGTTCCACTGTAATTGTTGCCTCTTACTATTGGAACTTTTTTTACTACCAAAAAAAAAAACTAAAAAAATTCATTCTCACTCCCACCCACTAAACCTCACTCCCACCCACTAAACTAATGTAATATAAAATGTTCACACAAAGGATTTTGTCTAAATAATTTTGAAAGAATTTTGCCTAGCTCTTTTTAAGTTTTGCGTTAAGTAAATATACTCCATAATTTTTTATCATTTTTATTTAATGTTAGGTAAAACTAATTAACTCTTCTATTAAAAACAAAGAATATGTGATGTTTGTTATGTAAGTTTTGATTTTAATTACTGAATTTATTTTTTATTTTATTTTATTTTATTTGCCTTTTTATTTTCTGTTTTCATACAAGATTTTCATACCGAACATTTACATACCTGATATTTACATACCGGACATTTCACCAATTAATCAAACTTTCAAATCCAATACAAAGCTAGGGCTAAATAAGAAATTACAGAAGCAAGCATTCTAATTTGAAGCTTGTAAATTAAAGTTTGTGTTTCAAGTGAATGATCACAAGATCATATGCTTGAGGTAAATTAGCATCTCACCTGACAGAGTCCCACTCTTTGTAGATCCTTCATAGATTCGTTCTCACACTTCTTCCGCGGAAATACTTTGTAAAGATGAATTTTGAGTAAATGAAAGTACATTAGTTATTCATTGCTAATTAAATCTCATATTTGATCAAAATTTCTGGGTTTTGGGGCTTCATTGGACCCTGGAAATGGCTTGAACCACACGACTCAATTCTCATGCCCTGTAATTATAGGTGTTTGTCAGCCTGGGTAGATTTCGAACAAGGAATTAAATGGAATGTAGGTGATGGAAAGACTATAAGGATATGGAAGGATCGTTGGATCGAGGATTACCCTCTAGAACAAATAGTACTAAATAAAGAATCAATTGCTAATGTTGAGGAAACAGTTGACACCCTCATTATAAATAAGATTTGGGACCAAGAGAAGTTAGAGAATCTGAAAAGCCAGTTGACTAGGCCAAACATTATCAATAAATTAATAAACCATCCACTCCCGAGTAGCAATATCAAGGATAGATTTTACTAGGCTCCAAGTAAAGATGGTTGGTTCCGAACAAAAGATGCTCTCTCCCTCCTGCATAAAAGAAACAACAACATAGAACAACATGATATTTCATGGATCTGGAACATAGATATCATGCCCAAGGTTAAAAAATTTTCGTGGAAACTAATAATGGACGGTCTACCCACCAAGGAAAACCTTGAAAAACAAAAGGTTCCTACACCTATGTCATGCGTTCTTTGCCAACATCCGTATGAAAGCGCAAAACATATTTTCCTCAAGTGCCCATATACCATGGATAACATAGCTAACAACGAAACAAGAAGTCTCCTTAGTAATATTGATACAACAAACAAGAATCTAAGGGAAATTATGTCATTTATTAGAACAAAGCTAGAAGACGCTTTAATTACCAGATTGCTCGTCACCTGGTGGAATGTATGGTTCATGAGAAATAAATGTATCTTCAAGAATGATAAAACTATGAACATCTCTCATCTAATCGAGTCTCAGCTATCGGACTGGGTGAACTCAAAGGATAAGAAAATTAAAACAATAGCCGGTAAGAGAAGGAAAACAAAAAACATCAAATGGCCTGTACCACTTCCTGGAGTGGTTAAACTCAACTTCGATGGATCTAAACGAAATGATGGTCAAAGTTCATTTGGATACATCTTGAGGGACTATAATGCCTCAGTCATCGCACTTGATTATGGAAAATGTGGTGATATGTCTGTCCTCCAGACTGAAGCATATGCACTAAAAATGGGTATCATTAAAGCAAAACAACTTGTTATAACGAAAATTGACATTGAAAGGGATAACCTCACAATTATTAACTCAGTGAAAAAAATATGGAAGCCACCATGAGAATTGGACATTACCATTACGGATATCTCTTTCTTACTCGCAAATTTTAATCAGGTTCAAATCAACCATATTTTCAGAGAGATCAACGGTGCTGCAGATAAGCTAGCGACACTTGGTCAAGATAGCCCGGCAGCTAGTCAAGACAACGCGATGGATAGCTCGAGAGTCCCAACATCACTTGATGTTATCATCCGAAAGGATGCCATAGGATGGTCAACTGTTAGACATTGGCCTCTCCTAATCTCTTATCCGATTTGTCAAAAAAAAAAAAGATATCAAATTTGTAGTTCAAATTATTTTTTAAATTAAAAATTAACGGAAGCTATTGAGAACAAAATAAAATTAAAAGTAACGAAAGATTACACATATTTTCTCGAAAAACCGAAATTGAATAAAAAATTCTTGTACATATTCTTGAAATCTGAATAAGAAAACAAAATAGAACTAAAAAGTCTGAATAAGAATAAAAAAAATTGTAAAAAACCGAAATTGAATAAAAAAGTAACGAAAGGTTACACATATTGTTTAAAAAAAAATCGTGAAACAGAATCACGGAAACTATTGAAAACAAATCACGGAAGTACGAGAAATTCAAGCAAAATGGAGAAAATAATTGGGTTATTTGCTACAGAAGGCAACAAGGAAGTAGAAGAGAATGTGTAAGATTCAGTTGGAGATCAAGAAATCCTAAAAAGCAACAAGGAAGGAGAAGAGAAACTACATTCGAGATTCAAGATCTAAGATTGAAGATATTAAGTGAGGTTCTTTGAATTTACTTTATTTTTTTAATTCTTTTGCCTTTGAACGCAAGATTCAGAGTTTTTGTTTTAGTTTTCATTCAGTTTTGATTACCAAAGACATTTGTTAAGGATTTCTTCAAGATTCGTTAGTTTCTTTATTTTCTTTATTTCATATTTCAGTCTTGATTTGATAATGCGTGTTGTTGGCTAAAATCTTTCGATTTTAGGTTGATTGGTTGAAGGTTGTGGTTTAGATGATGATAGAATGTACCTCACGTTGAGATTGGATCCTGAAGTTGTTTTTACCTTGAAGAGAAGAAAAATCGCCTTGTTCTTGGTGGAAAATCGGCCGATTTTTATAAAAGAACAACTCGATTTTCTTTCTGTCGTAATTTTGATGTTTTATCCTGAAGTCTAGGTTAAAGATTGCTTAAACCCTAGCTTTGTTGAACCTTTCTAACCTATATCCAAGCTTGGAAAGAGACTTAATCGGTGATTCCCTTTCTTGGCTGCCAACGATGATGAATTCTAGGTAATAGAGGACTCGACACCCTTTGTTATGTTTGAGTGTGCCTTCCCCTTGCCTTTGTGAGTTAACCTGAGACTTACCCGGTGATGGTTAGTTCTATTCCCTTAGGTTGATTCGTTGGTTTGAGATTATAGTTCCTTTTCTTAGATCTCTAGGTAATAAAGGATTCAAAACCCTTTATTAGGAGCCTTAGGTTTGGGAAAGTGGATAGTGAGACCTCTCCCATGATG
This sequence comes from Fagopyrum homotropicum, assembly GCA_033239125.1. Classification (NCBI taxonomy): domain Eukaryota; kingdom Viridiplantae; phylum Streptophyta; class Magnoliopsida; order Caryophyllales; family Polygonaceae; genus Fagopyrum; species Fagopyrum homotropicum. Next base: position 68,786,939 of record BSWB01000003.1, read on the forward strand.
TATCCCACCTTAGAAACACCTTTCCTTTGCAATCTCAACTCTGTCCATAGATCTTTATTAGTCTTGAATCGAAAACCACAATTGGATACCTTGATCTCTAGAATCTGCGCTTTCCGAATATTTACATAAAATTTTGTCTGGGTCTTTTATTATTTGCAATTTGTCTAGCTAAATTTCTTTACTGCTTCGTTTCACCATAGTCTTTGTGTTCGACCCGAATACTTGCTTTTATTGCGATCGATTAGTACACTACGGATTTGCTATTTGTTTTTTTATCTTGGTATAAATTTAAAGCTATTTTCCTTAATATACACGCACGTTTTGAAGCGAACAATAGTCGATACACACTCTCATCGACCGTCCTTCTTCTTGACAAAGAGTACCGGTGCACCCCAAGGAGATACACTAAGGCGGATGAAGCTCTTCTCAGCTAACTCCTTGAGCTACTTCTTCAACTCAAGCATCTCAATAGGCGTCATACGATATAGTGTCTTTGAGATCGGCCTCGTCCCGGGCTCTAACTCGATGTCAAAATCTACGCTTCTTTGCGGTGGCAAACCGGGTGGCTCACTGAATACATCTATGATCTCACTCGCTACGGGAATCTCTTCCAGTGCTGGATTCGCACTATCATTCATGACATAACACCAGAAGACCTCACAACCCTGTCCGATAAGTCTTGTAGCTCGGACTACGCTGATGAACGTACCAGTCTTTCCGATATCCCAACCTAAAAAATTCTCTACATGTCTTGACTATGTGGTGATCGTCATGGTCCTCTTACCAATGTCGAGAACGGCCCTATGTCGGGCCATCCAATCCATACCTAAAATGATCTCCTCATGTACTAGGTACTTGACAAAGAAATCTACTAGCCAATCGCCACCTCCCAACCGGATGGGACAATCGCGAACCTCTCGAGTTCCTCTAATCTTACCCCGTCAAGTAACCCTATAATGAAGGGTCTCCCCTCTACTATATCTAAGGTCAATGGATTTCACTCCCTATGTACTCCACCACTGCCTATGAGTCGCCGGCTCATTCTAATCTTACCACACATGCATCATATATAAAAGAGTGTGCAGCACCCATACAAAAAGCACTCTAATAGGTAAACCGTTAATATGAATGGTACTTGTGGTCGTTGGTGTTGTCGGCTCCTCTACAATCCTCAACTCGAAAACTCTGTCTTGACCACCTCTCGTGTTCGTGGTGCCGCCACCATGTCATCTGCCCCTACCTTGTTCTTGAGTGGAACCCTGTGGAGAGGGGTAACTCGGGGTCCGTTGCTGCTAATCTTGTGACTAATACTGAGGCGGCCTCTGTCCACCTCCTAAAACACTAGCAGGGGAGGAACCCTATTGCGATGGCGTATTGCCTTGTCGTTAGTAGAACGCTCGATGTCATGGCTTGCCGCACGTGAAGTAAGTCACTGGTGACTTCTTACACTCGACTCTCATATGACCATACCTTCTGTAGTTATAACCATTGTTCGCTCTAAAAGGTGTGTGCAAACAAAGCTTTAAATTTATATTCTGAATAATAAACCTAACGATAAGCGAACCCTTAGTGTACGGATCAATCGTAGTAAGGGCTTATATTCCGGAGTCGATCTCAGGGAATCGGTGAGAATAATCACAGCAAAGCAATCTAACTTCAAAAGCATGCAATAATATTGATCAAAAGCAAAAGCAAGTATTTGTATAACAAAATGGGGAAATACAGATTCTAAAGATCATAGTATCCAGTTGTGGTTTCAACTCAAGATTTCTACAGTTAACGTGGACAAAGTTGAGGTTTGTTGAGGGAAGGTGTTGCAACTATGAGATAAATCACCGGGTAAGTCTCACTACCCACTTTCTCAAACCAAAGCTCCTATCACCGGGTAAGTCTCAAAGAACTAAGGAAAGGTAAAGACAATCAAATCAACATCACTCACCTAAGGGTACAGAACTAACTATCACCGGGTAAGTCTCGGGTTAACTCTCAAAGGTAGGATGAAGGCACACTCAAACCCTAATAAAGGATAAACCCTCTATTACCTAACACTCATCATCATAGGTATACAAGCAAGGAATCACCGGGTAAGTCTCATCCTAGACTTGCGTATAAACCAGGAAAGGTGCAACAAGGATAGGATTTGACAAAATAAAACCTAAACTCGAGAAAGGCACTACACTGGGCGATCTTGTTCTGTTCTATATCGATCTCGGTCGAGATGCTCAACGAACAACCCGAGACGGGTTTTAGATTAGGGTTTACTCAAGCTTTCAAGGTCCACTTGGATAAACATCTATTCTTTCAGCGTCTATACCACAACCTTCAACTAATCACCCTAGAATCGCAAGGGTGTTTAGCCAACAATCATCATCATTAATGCAATATCAATTATATAAAGAATATCAAGAAAAGGTGAATAATCAATCAACAAAGACGGTCCAATAATCAAAGCAAACAACAAATCAATAGTATCAATGATGTGTTCCAAAAATGGATGATAACAACTGACTAGTAATCCCCAAGGAAATCCTCACAATCTATGGTTCCTCAAAACCTAAGCAATCCCTTCCTTCAATTCTTCAAAGCAGTCGTTTAAGAAAACCTTTGACTTCTCAGCCGTCAAGAGTGTCTAACTCAATGTTCATCTTCTCTTTATATAGAAGAAATTTAGGTCAAAAATATATCTTGTCTCTTTGGGTTGTCGGACGTCGACCTCGATTTAGGCTCAGTAGGCCATCTCGGTCGAGATGTATCACTGTGTCCATCCGAGATCAGCAGTGATCTACGTGCATGAAATTGTATCTTCATCGGGATCCTTCTTCCTTCTTTCCATCATGGTTCTTGTCCTTCTCTTTCTCCTTCCTAGTGCTCCCAAATGTAGCTTCATAGCTTCCTTAGCTCCTTATGCTCCATTTCCACCCAAAACGTTCCATATTCCCTACAATTACAACAAAATGTGGTGTAGACCTCGATTCTTGTGAAGTAACTGATAGGTGATGAAATCACTATCATTTAGGTTAGTTTTTAGAGTTTTTTTATTACATTAGAGTCGGTTTATACTACTAACTTCTTAATCCAGAAGAAGAAGCTTAAAAGAAGTTAAACAAGAAGTTAGAAGCACTTGGGAATGAAGATCATCTATGAAAACGAAGCTTCTGGTGCCTCACCGCCCCCGCGGAGCAGTGTCACCGCCCCTGCGGGTGACACTACACTCCAGAATGCAGCCTGTGCCTTCGCCAACGCCCGGAACGAAGACTGTCACCGCCCCTGCGCCCATCCTTGGCGCCCCTTCTGTGACTTATCCAGAAGAAGCAAAGACTGGCACCCCTGCACCTCTACCTATGGACCAACCTACGGAGCTGTGAAGCCGAAGAGCCAGTGTCACCGCCCTTGCGGTGACATTGGGGCGCCCCTGCGGCTCGACATCAGAAGCGACAGAAAGATGAAGAGTCAAACGTTTGAAGAACATTAAAGATCCGCCCCTGCGGAACTGCCAGGCCACCCCTGCAGCCACGAAGAACTTCAAGCGTTTCCGCCTAAACCGCCCCTGCGGTCCTGACGGCCGCCCCTGCGGTTGAGCGACAGAGACTTTACTCCGGCTGTTTGCACCCCCTTTATGAAATTAAAGGTGGTTGTTTAGGCCGGCCATTTACTCCCATTTAGTGTCATTTGTAGTATAAATAGACCTATGGATGATTGCTAGAATCATCCATCATTTTCCCATTTTATTCTCTCTTTTCTCTTGCTTCCTTTGTGTAATGAGTTTCTAATTGCCTTGCTACATTGGGTTGTTTTGAAGCTGCATTGCTGCTTTGGTTGTAAGTCCTTTTTAATATAAGTTTTATTCAGTATGTTTTGTATTCCTTGAGCTTCACTTATCTAATTGCATGTTTTCTTCTCACTTAAGATTGATCACCTTAGTGTCTAAATGCATGCAAAGAACTAGGATTAATAGATTCCGGGTTTGGGTCTTTAATATAGTAGAAAGATCTAGGTAAAAACTGGTTGTGATTATCTAAGGGAAAAGGAATACAAATATAAAGAAAAGTGTAATGGTTTTATCCTTCTCTTTATATCTTTTTGTCTTTGTTTAAAAGCTAACTTGTGTTTTGTTCTTGTAGGTTTACGGAACATTAACTTGTTAAGTTGTGTTGATGTCGGTTGGCTCAACACATACATATGATCAAGACGAGAACATAATAATAAACTTGTAAAAGGAACCAACCAAAGTAGTATTGCATGCTAAGAATCAACCTAGTGTAGTTCATTCATCATCATCTTATTCATCTTCTTACTTGCTTTCTTACTTTATTTTGCATCAATTCAGTCCAACCCCCCCCTTTACTTTGATATATGATCGATAATCGAATCTAATATAAACATCACCAAACTCTCTTGGGTTCGACCTTTGCTTAACCACTATACTTGTTTTAGTGTTAAGTTGAGAATTTATTTTGATAAGATAAAAACGACCTAAGGAAAAGTTCTTGTCAAATTTTGGCGCCGTTGCTGGGGAGTTTTGTTGTGTTTTTATTTTTTCTATTATTGATTATTGGTTTGGACCGTTTTTATGGTTCAAACCCGTGCTACTAACTCCGGAATTTTTCCTTTTGATCCAGAAATTAAGAGAACACACATCCGGCAACGTAGACAACAACAACTCCGAGTAGAGATGGCCAACCGAACACTTCGCCAACTCACGCAGCCGGACTTGACTCAACACCCACTTGCTCCCATCATTCCATGGGCTAAGTGGTGAAGACCTCATCAAGCACCTTGGAAAGTTCCATACCGTGTGTATGAGCATGAAACCGGCTAACATTACGGAAGAGCAAATCAAGATGAGGGTGTTCGGTTTCACGCTGAAGGATGGAGCGAATGATTGGTCTACCACCTTCCATCCGGGAGCATCGACACTTGGGAGAATCTCCACAAGGCGTTTCTAGAGAAGTAATTTCCAGCCAAGAAGGCCAATAGCTTGAAAAAGGTTATAAGTAACATCGAACAAGAGGCGGATGAGACTATTTATGAGTACTTCGAACGGTTTGCACGCCTCCGATCCAACTGTCCTTTCCATGGGTATTCGACTCAGGACCTAGTCTTGTACTTGTACAATGGCTTGCTTGACAACGAAAGGAGGATCGTCGATGCTGCTTGTGGAGGTAACATTCTTAATTCCACTCCTGACCTTGCTTTGGAAAAGATGCAGGAACTAGCTGAGGGAACTCAGAACTTCGGAAGGACTTCTTCCAAGAGAGGAGTTCATGCCATTAATCCTGGGAAAAGTGAGATGTCAACTGAACTTGCTGAGCTGAAAGAGATGGTGAAGAGATTGACACTTATGGGAACTCCACAACAACTTAAGGCATGTTGAGTTTGTGCCGACCCCTACCACCCAACGGACTTGTGCCCTCAAGTCCAGGATGACGATGCTGAGGTGAACGCGTTGGGTTATGGGCAACAAAAGCAGCAAAGGCCTAGGAACGATCCTTATGCGCAGAATTACATGCCGAATTGGCGTGATCAGCAGAATTTTCGATGGAGGGATCAACAAAACCAACAGCAGCAGCCCCGCCAAGGTAGAAAAGAGTAATCGAGGACAAAGAACTCTTTGAGACCTTCTCAAAGTGTGAGGTAAACATTCCTCTCCTTAAACTCGTAAAAAGTGTGCCTAAGTATGCTCAATTCTTGAAGGAATTATGTACCATCAAGAGACAACAAAAAATGAAGGGAAAATAGAAGGAAGGCAAGAAGGAGCATGTTTCCTCCATTTTTCAAATCCAAATGCCGGAAAAGCGTAGCGATCCGGGTATGGTAAGTGTTCCTTGTGTCATAGGCAATACTTGCTTTGACAAAGCTATGCTTGATCTGGGTGCTTCTATAAATGTCCTTCCTTACTCCATCTATCAATCGCTAGGCTTAGGACCTTTGCATGAGACACGGACTATAGTGCAATTAGCTGACGGATCTAATATCTACCCAAAGGGCATCATCGAAGATGTTCTTATAAAAATTGATAGGCTAATCTTCCCAGCTGATTTCTTTGTCATTGATATGGAAAATAGCATGCACACTATCATGTCATGGAGGCCTTTTCTAATAACGGCTAGAACGAAAATTGATTATGTTGATGAAAAACTTACCATGGAGTTTAACGATGAGGTGATTGAATTTGACATGTTTAAATCCTTGAAAAAACCCGTTAACACTTCTTCTGTATGTTCCATTAACAACATGATGCCTTTTGAAAACTCTGCTTATGACAAAAGTGGTGTACAAGAGTAGGTGTGCATCGCCTTGGAGGCAAGCTTACAAGATGAATTGGCCATTTGGCCCACCCAACTAACAAAAAGCCAAATGCTTGCTACTTCCATCTTATAGGATGAGCACGGGTCAAGAGACTCGCAACCAAGAAAGGTTACTTTGGGAGAGAAAGGGAATCAAGAGCCAAATTCACAAATCATGGACGGAAACGAAGGACCGAGTTTTCCTCATCAAGAGAAGGATCCCATTTATGAAATGGTGTTGGAAGGGGCCCAAGCAGAGAAGTAGGGTCCTTATGTCGAGCCAACGACGTAAAACAGAGGCGCTGCTCGGGAGGCAACCCGAAGGAATAAGAAGAGGAGCTTCTGTCAAGAAAACCGCCCCTGCGGCTCATTGTCACCGCTCCTGCAGTGACACCCTTGCCTAGCGTCGGGGGCGGCGTTGGGCCTACGTCTGCAACAAATCTGTCACCGCCCCCGCGGTGACATCCTTACACCCCTGCAGGGGCCACCCTTGATACGCATCCTCAACGCCGCCCCCGGCGCTGAGCCCCGCCCCCCTTCCTTGTCACCGCCCCCGCGGTGACAAGCCCCCGCCCCTGCGGTTTTTTCCAAAAAAGAAAAAAAATAGAAAAATCCCAAAATACCCTACACCTGCCCCACCAACCCTTCTCCTCCCTCACCCACCACTCATTTCTCTCTCCCGCATTCACTCCATAAGGCCACGCCCTTGCGCCCTAATCTCTCCCTCGCAACAACCTTGCTCCGACGCCCCTGCGCCACCTCATCGACGCCATCACCCTAGTCTTCGACGCCCCTGCGCTGCACTCCTCCCTCTCTCGCCCAACACCTTCCAATCTCTCAACCCTTAACTCCACAACATTAAACCCCCTCAAACGCTCTCCTCCCTCCACTCTGAGCCACCTCTAGAGACATCGCCACCAGCCAGTAGCCACCAGAACACTCCCCAGCTCCACCACCTTCACTGTTGTCAAAAACCGCCCTCTACACTTCTCCCGCCCATGCGCCTGCAAGGATCCGCCCTTGCGCCTCACCGCCCCTGCACATCCATCAGCCGCCCCTACGGAAATAGCAATAGAGGGTTCGTCTTCTTTCTCTGTTTTTGAGGTTACTAATTCTTTTGCTTAATCACTTGCAAGAATGGAACCACAGAGGAAGTATAAGATGTTTGAGGCTGAGAAGAGTCGTTATGGGATTGTGCAATATCGGGTTGTGTATGCAACTCGGTTTTTGCATGTTCCCACATTGGAGAAGCTTGGCATGTTAGAGAGTATGCAATCATTCCTCACCAATGCTGGGCTCGGGGATTTTCTGAAAAAGAGTGCTCCAACATATCCCGAGCTTAGCCGACAGTTCATAGCTACCTTCACCATGGAGAAGGAGGATCACGTGTGTGTTGGACATACCTTCAAGTTCAACAAGCAGAAATACACACTTGACTACTTCCAACTGCAGGAGGCTTTCGGGGTGACTCTCAACCCCTCAGAAAATTGGTGGTAGACCATTCCGACACCCGAACTTTGTGAGTTTTGACAGGCTGCCACAGGATCCGAGTTTCATGCCGGGGTGAGTACTCCAATAAACTCACTCACCCCTACTCGAGACTCCTCTCGAAGATCATAATGATTGTCTTCTGTGGACACAAAGAGGAGAACAAGGTCGCTCTTAAGGACCTTCCATTGCTCTACGCCTGCCTTCCAATGAGCGAGAAGGTGCCGGATTGGCCGTACCTCTTCCTTACCTCTTTGAAGTGGATTAGGAAGAACGAGCCAAGGGATATCATTGGTGGTGGGGTGATCTCTTTGATTGTTAAGCAGGTGATGGATCTTTCCGGACTTGAGGATGGGTTGGAGGCCCCACTTTACACAGAGGGGATGCTTAGGAGGTGCAAGCTCCTCAAGAGGGACGGGGAGAACCTTTTTTGGCTTTCATTTGCAGATGGGAGCCATATCACATACCTTCTCCGGCTGCTTCCATTTGGTGAAGAGCTATCCAAGTTGTACATCCCGGGGGATCCGTTTGTACCAAGGCGGCCTTAGGTGGCCATAGTTGAGAGACATGCTACGAGCTCCAGCCGGGCTCATTTTGAGGATCACATACCTATACCAGATGATGAGAAGATGCCTACTGCATCACTAGATGATGGCCCCGAGCTTAGGAGCCTTCAGGCTCAGATGACTGCTTTGACTACTCAGCATAAGGCCTGGCAAACCGAGTACCAACGGACCATGTTGGAGTAGCAGCAGGCTTGACAGTCCAGCTTTGCCTCCTCCATGACCACCCATTTTTACCGGCACCAGGACGCTTGGCAGGCGGCCTAGCAGCAACAGCTCGAGGCTCAGCAGTTGGCTTGGCAAGCCAACTTTGAGACCACCATTGGAGGCCGGCTGACCGCCCAGCAAGACCGTCTTGACGACATCAACCGCCGACAGGAGCATTTCTTCAGCCATTTCCCATATCCCCCGGAGGAGGGTCCGGATGGTCCAGCCGGACCATCCCACTAGTTGGTATCATCTTTTTCCCTTCTCCACACTTATCTTTGCTTTCATTTTCCACTTTGAGGGCAAAGTGTGCTTCAAGTATGGGGGAGGGAATATCATTTGCATGTATAGGTTGTTTGTGTTGTGTTGAGCTATGTTTGATTTGAGTTTTCATGTTTTGTAATTCAGTTTGAAATTCATAAAAAAAATAAAAAAAAAAGAAAGAAAAAGCCAAAGAAAATGAAAAAAGGCATGAAAATCTTTGGATAAACCAAAAACCCGAAAGGGCGGTTTAGGCAAAAAGAAGGTAGTCCGACCAACATTAGGTTGGTGCAAAAATGGACTTGAGGGATGTGAGGATTTAGTGAGATCACCATGAAAAGAAGAAGAGTGGCAAGGCGAAAACCCGAAAGGGCGCCTTAAAAAAATGAGCGACACCGAGTGTGAGTTTCCCTTCCGATGTTTGGCGGCATAAGAAGGGGACTCATAAGGAGGTTGTCCGGGTAGGTCACTCTTGGAGCGATAAGGATGGTAGCTTTCTCACCCTTTTTCTCACATTTTCTCTCTTTTTCCTTCTTTCTTCCTTGGTTTTTCTTTTGTCTCCATTATCTATGCCTCTCACCCATGCTTCCTGAGGCCTTTGAGTCTGAACTGCCGTCATTTGTTTTACTAAGGACGAGTAAAAGGTCTAAGTATGGGGGCGTTTGATAGGTGATGGAATCACTATCATTTAGGTTAGTTTTTGGAGTCTTTTTATTACATTAGAGTCAGTTTATACTACTAACTTCTTAATCCAGAAGAAGAAGCTTAAAAGAAGTTAAACAAGAATTTAGAAGCACTTGGGAATGAAGATCATCCATGAAGACGAAGCTTCTGGTGCCTCACCGCCCCGGCGGAGTAGTGTCACCGCCCCTACGGGTGACACTACACTCCGGAACGCAGCATGCGCCTTCGCCAACGCCCGGAACGAAGACTGTCACCGGCCTTGCGCCCATCCTTGGCGCCCCTGCTGTGACTTATCCAGAAGAAGCGAAGACCGGCGCCCCTGCGCCTCTACCCGCGGAGCTGTGAAGCCGAAGAGCTAGTGTCACCGCCCCTGCGGTGACATTGGGCCTCCCCTACGGCTCGACATCAGAAGCGACAGAAAGATGAAGAGTCAGACGTTTGAAGAACATTAAAGATCCGCCCCTGCGGAACTGCCAGGCCGCCCCTGCAGCCACAAAGAACTTCAAGCGTTTCCGCCTAAACCGCCCCTGCGGTCCTGAAGGCCGCCCCTACGGTTGAGCGACATAGACTTTAGTCCGGCTGTTTGCACCACCTTTATGACATTAAAGGCGACTGTTTAGGCCGGTCATTTACTCTCATTTAGTGCCATTTGTAGTATAAATAGACCTATGGATGATTGCTAGAATCATCCATCATTTTCCCATTTTATTCTCTCTTTTCTCTTGCTTCCTTTGTGTAATGAGTTTCTAATTGCCTTGCTACATTGGGTTGTTTTGAAGCTGCATTGCTGCTTTGGTTGTAAGTCCTTTTTAATATAAGTTTTATTCAGTATGTTTTGTATTCCTTGAGCTTCACTTATCTAAGTGCATGTTTTCTTCTCACTTAAGATTGATCACCTTAGTGTCTAAATGCATGCAAAGAACTAGGATTAATAGATTCCGGGTTTGGGTCTTTAATATAGTAGAAAGATCTAGGTAAAAACTGGTTGTGATTATCTAAGGGAAAAGGAATACAAATATAAAGAAAAGTGTAATGGTTTTATCCTTCTCTTTATATCTTTTTGTCTTTGTTTAAAAGCTAACTTGTGTTTTGTTCTTGTAGGTTTACGGAACATTAACTTGTTAAGTTGTGTTGATGTCGGTTGGCTCAACACATACATATGATCAAGACGAGAACATAATAATAAACTTGTAAAAGGAACCAACCAAAGTAGTATTGCATGCTAAGAATCAACCTAGTGTAGTTCATTCATCATCATCTTATTCATCTTCTTACTTGCTTTCTTACTTTATTTTGCATCAATTCAGTCCAAACCCCCCCCCCCCTTTACTTTGATATATGATCGATAATCGAATCTAATATAAACATCACCAAACTCTCTTGGGTTCGACCTTTGCTTAACCACTATACTTGTTTTAGTGTTAAGTTGGGAATTTATTTTGATAAGATAAAAACGACCTAAGGAAAAGTTCTTGTCAAATTTTGGCGCCGTTGCTGGGGAGTTTTGTTGTGTTTTTATTTTTTCTATTATTGATTATTGGTTTGGACCGTTTTTATGGTTCAAACCCGTGCTACTAACTCCGGAATTTTTCCTTTTGATCCAGAAATTGAGAGAACACACATCCGGCAACGTAGACAACAACAACTCCGAGTAGAGATGGCCAACCGAACACTTCGCCAACTCACGCAGCCGGACTTGACTCAACACCCACTTGCTCCCATCATTCCATGGGCTAAGTGGTGAAGACCTCATCAAGCACCTTGGAAAGTTCCATACCGTGTGTATGAGCATGAAACCGGCTAACATTACGGAAGAGCAAATCAAGATGAGGGTGTTCGGTTTCACGCTGAAGGATGGAGCGAATGATTGGTCTACCACCTTCCATCCGGGAGCATCGACACTTGGGAGAATCTCCACAAGGCGTTTCTAGAGAAGTAATTTCCAGCCAAGAAGGCCAATAGCTTGAAAAAGGTTATAAGCAACATCGAACAAGAGGCGGATGAGACTATTTATGAGTACTTCGAACGGTTTGCACGCCTCCGATCCAACTGTCCTTTCCATGGGTATTCGACTCAGGACCTAGTCTTGTACTTGTACAATGGCTTGTTTGACAACGAAAGGAGGATCGTCGATGCTGCTTGTGGAGGTAACATTCTTAATTCCACTCCTGACCTTTCTTTGGAAAAGATGCAGGAACTAGCTGAGGGAACTCAGAACTTCGGAAGGACTTCTTCCAAGAGAGGAGTTCATGCCATTAATCCTGGGAAAAGTGATTGATAGGTGATGAAATCACTATCATTTAGGTTAGTTTTTAGAGTTTTTTTTATTACATTAGAGTCGGTTTATACTACTAACTTCTTAATCCAGAAGAAGAAGCTTAAAAGAAGTTAAACAAGAAGTTAGAAGCACTTGGGAATGAAGATCATCTATGAAGACGAAGCTTCTGGTGCCTTACCACCCCCGCGGAGTAGTGTCACCGCCCCTGCGGGTGACACTACACTCCAGAATGCAGCCTGTGCCTTCGCCAACGCCCAGAACGAAGACTGTCACCGCCCCTGCGCCCATCCTTGGCGCCCCTTCTGTGACTTATCTAGAAAAAGCAAAGACTGGCACCCCTGCACCTCTACCTATGGACCAACCTACGGAGCTGTGAAGCCGAAGAGCCAGTGTCACCGCCCTTGCGGTGACATTGGGCCGCCCCTGCGGCTCGACATCAGAAGCGACAGAAAGATGAAGAGTCAGACGTTTGAAGAACATTAAAGATCCGCCCCTGCGGAACTGCCAGGCCACCCCTGCAGCCACGAAGAACTTCAAGCGTTTCCGCCTAAACCGCCCCTGCGGTCCTGACGGCCGCCCCTGCGGTTGAGCGACAGAGACTTTACTCCGGCTATTTGCACCCCCTTTATGAAATTAAAGGTGGTTGTTTAGGCCGGCCATTTACTCCCATTTAGTGTCATTTGTAGTATAAATAGACCTATGGATGATTGCTAGAATCATCCATCATTTTCCCATTTTATTCTCTCTTTTCTCTTGCTTCCTTTGTGTAATGAGTTTCTAATTGCCTTGCTACATTGGGTTGTTTTGAAGCTGCATTGCTGCTTTGGTTGTAAGTCCTTTTTAATATAAGTTTTATTCAGTATGTTTTGTATTCCTTGAGCTTCACTTATCTAATTGCATGTTTTCTTCTCACTTAAGATTGATCACCTTAGTGTCTAAATGCATGCAAAGAACTAGGATTAATAGATTTCGGGTTCGGGTCTTTAATCTAGTATAAATCTCTAGGTAAAAACTTGTTGTGATTATCTAAGGGAAAAGGAATATAAATATAAAGAAAAGTGTAATGGTTTTATCCTTCTCTTTATATCTCTTTGTCTTTGTTTAAAAGCTAACTTGTGTTTTGTTCCTGTAGGTTTACGGAACATTAACTTGTTAAGTTGTGTTGATGCCGGTTGGCTCAACACATACATATGATCAAGACGAGAACATAATAATAAACTTGTAAAAGGAACCAACGAAAGTAGTATTGCATGCTAAGAATCAACCTAGTGTAGTTCATTCATCATCATCTCATTCATCTTCTTACTTGCTTTCTTACTTTATTTTGCATCAATTCAGTCCAACCCCCCCCCCCCCCTTACTTTGCTATATGATCGATAATCGAATCTAATATAAACATCACCAAACTCTCTTGGGTTCGACCTTTGCTTAATCACTATACTTGTTTTAGTGTTAAGTTGGGAATTTATTTTTATAAGATAAAAACGACCTAAGGAAAAGTTCTTGTCAGTAACCGAATAAATGACATAAACACTATAAATACATATATATATGCATGCAAAATTATGTTGAGGAAACAACAAAACCATGTCCGAAATATAGACAATAATTCATGCTATCAACCATATCCTCCGTAGTTATGACACTGTCGTCCTCTATTAGAAGTATGTGCTCACATTTGAGAACTAGGCGTCCTTACGCCTAACTACGCCCAAATCCTGCAGCTTTAGTACCCGTACTGGCTGGCCCAGTTCTTTGTCTCTTTTCAGACCCTCCTACCTGAGTAACTCTCCTCGGAACCGGTCGGTCCCTCTCATACGCTGAGGCCTGGTCTTGATAGTCTATCAACGAGTCACAATGAAAACATGCAAAGTATGCACGGGTAGTCTCCCTCAGCCTCCAGGAAAACCGTACGTGGAGCTTCCGCCTCATACGGCTCCTCTAGGGATGGAAGTAGGACCAGAAAAAGCGAACGGCTAGTGCGAAGGTTCAAGACTTAGCTGAGCATTAGCGAAGTAGAACAAAACATTGGGGCAATGACACGAAATGCGCTTCGTGGTGGAAAACTGTGGGTACGTTTTTTTCCAGACAAACCAGTTACAGTAAAACCTGCGTAAACACATATGGGTTCGGGAAAGGATCTCCCGAATATTGGGTAGCTGTTGTCAAACCGGGTCGAATACTTTATGAAATAAGCGGAGAAACAGGTACACATGTTGGTCCTCTAGAGGTGCAGCGTGACCCAATAGTGCCAACTCCTCCTGTGATAACTCCAACTTGATTATGAATCGTTTTATTGTGGATGATGGAAGACTTAACATTTATATGCATTTCTATAAACTAACAAATATCAATTATATTTCTAGATTGCATGTTTTGGTTTGTTTGTGCAAATGTGTGCAGGCCTTGAAAAGCATTTCAAAGGACGAACTCAGGCCTTGAAAAACATTACAAAGGACGAACACGAAAACCTTGAAAAACATTACAAAGGAAGGATTCGGCTAAAGGCTCCGTTACAAGATACGCATATCTCAACAACCAAAACAAGAAGATCTCAACCGAAGGAGTTAGAAGATTTGAGAAGATTCGATTAAGTGAAGATCTTGGCATAACAAGAAGAAAAGAAAAGATCTCAAGGAGAAGATCTCGACACATCTACAACAAGACGATCTCAGCTATCTAAAGGATGATCTCTAACGGTTTCCAAGTGAGAAGATTTCGGATCTTAAGTAAAGATCTTCAACGACAAAGATCTTCAACGACATTTCCAAGAGAGAAGATCAAGGTGACGAAGATCCTCAATGAACGTCAAAGAGAAGAAGTAGAAGAAAAAAGATCTTACAACGGCTATGTCACCTCAACCAAGCAATGTATTCCATGGAGAAAGAAGAACGTTACAACGACTATCTTACAACGGCTAAGAAGATCTCCATAGAAGACTATAAATGAAGATGGCGATTGAAGTAAAAAACAACAAGCTTACACGGATACGAAACCAAGTCTTCAAGCGATCAAACATCTTCATTGTTCCAAAAGTGTTTCTTCTTTAGCTTACGAAACGTTTACATCCTTAGAGAGAGAAAAACACTAGAGCTCCATTGGCATATCTAGAGAGTGTTATAATCGAGTGTACTACTCTATGAAGTAACTAGGCTATTATTGTTAGAGTAGAGTTGACTAGATCGTGCATTGAGGCTACATTGAGAGAAGAAGGGGATTTCTTCTAGGTTGTATTTAGGACTCTTTGAGCAAATAATAGATAGTTAGATCCTAGGGTCGAGAAACCCTAAGACGGTGACGTAGGTTTTTAGAGATGAACTTCGTAAACACATCTTCATGTCGATCTTTTCTATTCCGCACTTTCTATCGCTTAAATTGTGACTAACGTTATTTTGCAGGATTCAAAGTCAAGGCCTTGAAATCCCTTTCAAAGCCTTGAGAACCAGTTTTGTCACTAAGCGCATAAATCGACTTCAATTTGAGATCAATTTCAAAGCCTTGATATACGATATTGCGAAAAGTTCTCATACTCTATTCAACCCCCTTTCTAGAGTATTTATATCCTTATTATTCACCTATTTGGTTCTTCAATTGGGTTCAGATCTAGACTCACGTATATTGATTTAACCATCAGTGAGACTAATCATGAACTCTGATAGGTGTCAAACGGGCGGGTCGGCCGAGTTCGGGTCGGGTAAATTTTTTTCGGGTCACTTTGAGCCGGGTCAAAATTATCTATAATGTCATGTCGGGTTTATTCGGGTCGGGTTGGGTTAAGTCGGGTGCCCTTGCACAACCAATAATCGGGTTCTCAGGCAATCTTGGGTTATTTTAATCAGTTGTTGGGCTAATTCGGGTTGGGCTCAGACCGGGTCGGGATCATTTCTACAATTGAAATTCGGGTTCATGGTCTATTTCGGGTCGGGTCGCTTCAATTATCGGGTTATTGTGGGTCAGTCTAGTTTATGTATCGGGTAAATCTGGGTTGAATTACTTTGGGTATAATCAGGTTCGATTATTTTCGGGTCGACAAGTTTCGGATTTGATTGTTTTTAGGTTGGACTAATTTTTTGTGACAGATCGATTCTGAGAGGCTCAAACTTATTGTGTTTCTTTCTTCATATTTATAGGTTGGTCTCCTTTGTTAAGCCAATTTGACGTATTTATATTTCAAATAAAAAAGTACAATAGTCGAGTCGATTAATCTATACCTTTTGACCAAGAGAGTTAGAAACGCAGATCCAATCGTGAGCATGTAGAGATGAACACGTGACCGGTTTGGTCGGCTGGTGGGAGGTTGTACCTACACCCATACCCACCCCATCACCCATCAATCGCTCACCACCCAGAGTACATCGGATTTTCACCCGTATATTCGGTTCGGTTGACCGATTGTGTCGGGCGATTGTTCACCCATTTACGTCCCTATGTGCGAGGTGAGCACATGCACAGGAGAGAACCTAGTGGTTGAGGTCCATGAGAATCCTTACGAAAGTCTTTTTTCAACTTGAAGATCAAAGTTTGAACCTTACTCGTAGCATTTTCTATTTTACAAGTTGTTTTACAGTCCTTTAGGCTATTACTTTACTTTTCAAACAAAAAGTACCGATTGTAAATTTAGTTTATAAATTGACTAATGTATCAATTATTTGGATTTTTCAAAAATAATTACAAAATAAAAATTATTTCTTATAGTAGGATCGGAGGAAAACTATTTCCCGCAAGGAGTAGACCCGCAATTTTAAACTATGATTTTTCAATGAAACACGTAGTTTAAAACTCCGGGTCTATTGTTAATTAAATATAAAATAAAGAAGGTGTTGTTGGTTTAGTTGTTCTAAGTTTCACATTTGGCGTAAGAGGTCTTGTGTTCGAATGTTGGGACTCTTTTATTTGTTTTAGCAATTGGTACTAATGGCATTGATATTCTTTGTATTTTAAAATTTCAACATTAATTACTATTTATCAAAGTTAGCGACAAAATAACAAGAAAGGTGTTTGGTTTAGTGGCATGATACTCTCTTTGGCGATTCTTGTAGCATCCCTAGACCAAACTAGTTTTAATCAGAACCTAATGTGAGAATGAGTTTTTGTTTTTTATTATTGTGAAAAAAATCCCAATTATTTCTTAGTTATAAATTCAATAAAAAGTACAATTATTATGATATTTTTATGTTTTTATAATTTAAAGTGATTTTACAAGTTGATTTCATGTTCTTGAGGCTTTTTTAAAAAAAAAAAGGGGCTCCACAATTTGATGTAATTAATAATTTTTACTTAATTTTATAATTATAATTCTAAATTAATATTTAAAATTAATAAATTATTTAAACAATACATCCATAATTAATTGAATGGTCTTTCACAATTCGGTATTTCGAGAATGTCATTTTACAAAAACGATGATATTTACAAAATCACTTTGTTGGTAGTAACTTATAAGTAATTAGTATGCTTATATTTTTTGTAAATTATAAAGATGTAGATTAAGAAAATTAATTTATAAAATTAAGAAAATAAGTTTAAAATGTAATTAATAAAAATTAAAATATAATTTAAAATAAGTATTTGATGTATATATTGTGATTTGTGTAATAATATAATATGTACTAGTAAAATCGTATATGATCACTAAATATTTTTTTTTCATCTTTGTTCATTCGCTAAACATATATTATATTATGAAATAACGGAAATTCAAAGTATGAGAATTTATTTTATGAACAATAACATGATAGTAGTATAGTTTGCATGCACATATAAAGTCAAATATGGCTAACAACATCATTAGTTATTTTGTATGTGTATAAAAACTCAACCAATTCACGACTATATTATAAACTTACAATCAAAGTATATGATTATTAAATTCTTATGCTTTTTTATGTGTAAAATCATAAACAATTTAACTAATATTTATTTAAAATATATTATGCATCATACTAATATAATATTACAATACTAATTTGCATTGAAGTCAACAACAAATTTTTTAAAGAGAAGTTGTACTATGTCACTTACATTAAGCTATACTCGACTTATATGTACGACTCATTATATTATTTTTAATAACTTTAAGTCGTATTAATTTTAATATATATTTTACACTCAATTTAACTATAATTAAAAAAAACCCCAAAACCATAACAAAATCGATACACACTCGTATATATTACTCAACCACTAACTATTAATTAGTATCTATATACCTATATGCTAATAAGCTAATGCATAGTATTAAAGCAAAAATTCTTAATAGTTAACAATAATACCATGTGTCAACTTTTTTATTCATTTCACCACGCGTTATTTTTGTACGCATTCTTATTTTTACAATTTTAAAATAAAAAATGTGTGAACTAACTATCTATTTTAAAATACATTCTATATACATTTTAACAAACTATCCTATTATCTTTTATTTTCCTAATTAAATTTTCATCTAACATACTTTATATTTATAATATATAAAAATTTATTTTATACTCCCTCCGTTCACAAACAATTGTCATTTTACCCCTATACTTTTGTTAAAGAATAATTGCCAGTTTAGCTATTTTGCCATTTACTTTACACATTTACCCTTCTAAGTATTAGTAGTTTGTTAGCTATAATTTTCAAAAAAACAAAAGGTAAATGAATAATTAGGTGTAAATTGGAATATTTCATAATTTTCTTAATAATTGTTAGTTGTAATTAGATACATAATAGTATATAATCACTAAATTATTCATTTTTTTTATAAATTTTTATATTTTTAGCATTATAAATCATATTCTAAGATTATTACTTATACATATTTGTGACAAAATTATAACTTTCTTATCTATTTTTAATTTAAAATTCAATTAAATCGCATATGTGCATAACCCATGTATTAGTTTGTGTTAAAGTAAAAGATCTAGATGTCACGTGTGAACTATGTTAATTTTAATTTTATCATTTTATTTTTCTATATATTCCAATTTTATAATTTTTAATATTTTTATTTAACAATAAATAGTAAAAAAATAATTTAATTGTATTATATTTATTTATATAAATATACTTTATTCACATTGTTTTGTATTTTTGAAATTATTTTATCAAATTTCTAATTGAAAACTTTATTTATTTGTCACGTAACATTAATATCCTTTCAATTAATGTAAAAAAAAGGAAGAAAGTAGAAAATGAGTAAAAAATAGTTTTCTATTCAAAATTTTTTAACAGACTTAGTTATAATTAAGGTTGGTCAATGAGACACGGAGACCCTATGTAAATATTAATTTAAATATAAAAATAGTAAATTTAGATAATAAATTATTTTTAAAAAATTAAATTAAAAAATTTATTATTATTAAATATTTCAAGCTACAAAATTTATTATATAAGTATAAATTATATTTGATAATTCTAACATATCGCCCTAGAATTCAATGCATAAAATCATTTAGAAAAAAACGTTTCACAAATTAATAAAATTTTAAAAATATCTAATAACAAACTTAAAAATTATTTTTTTTAATACAACTTACTATTTATGCATATGCTCGAAATAATAAATAATTCAATATTTATATAAATATCATAAAAATTCCTCACATTACACAAACATTTAATTACAAAATTAAAATATTATAACTACAACTCTACAAGCATAAAATTGGCTTTTTTAATTAATAACTTGACATTTGATATATAAATAGTTATAACTACAATATTTTATTCTATTAACTTTATATATATATATATATATATATATATAAAATTGAGTTTCGAACACAACCCAAATCAAATACAATGCTCACAAGCACATTCAACCACTGAGCTATTCGGGTTTTTTGTCACAATTCACAAAAGTAAAAATATATTATATAATGAAATAACTGAACGGAGGCCCTCAAATTCGAGACCTTGGTTATCATATACGTAATTCTTTTTTGAGTCAACTTACTACTAGTTCTTGGAACAATTCGGGTTGAGTTATTTTGGGTCGGGTCATTACGGGTTCACAAATCATGCCGGGTCAACGGCTTTCGGATTTCGAGCACTTTGGGTCGGGTTATTTCGAGAATCGGATCATTTTGGGTCGGGTGCTTTCGGTTTTGGGCGTCACCGAGCTGGTTCATTCGGGTATAATCGTGTTACGGTCACTTTCGTGTTTGAGTTATTTTTGGTTTCGGGTTCAATCGGTTAACACTGGGTCGGTCTCATATGCATTATTTTTCCTTTTAACGGGTGTCGGTCGGGTTTGGGTCGGGCGGATCGGGCGGGTTTCACGGGTCGGGTCAAATTTTGACAGCTATAGGTGATGGAGGATTCGCTCAAGGAAGATCCACATCTCGACCACCCTTCTTTTGCAGTACCAACTTTGCCCAATGGAGAGCACTAATGCAACTGTTTATTATTAACCAAGACATGGAACTATGGAACATCATTTAGACTGGCCCTAAAATCCCAACTACGGTTGAAGGAGTCCAAGTCGAAATGAAGGAAGCCGACTTCACTCAAACAGACTTGGACAGTGTATCAAAGAACTACAAGGCCATGAGCTTGCTCTATTGTGGATTGTGTGCAAATGAATTCAACAATGTCTCATCGTGCAAGAATGCAAAGGAAAATTGGGATAAGCTAATAGTTACGTACGAAGGAACATGTCAACTCAAGGAGATAAATATAAGCATCTTTCTCAGGCAATATGAGTTATTCAAGATGAACTCAAACGAGACGGTCAAAGAGATATTCACAAGTTTCACCGAGATTGTAAACAATCTTGATTCACTTGGAAAGGTTTTCACAAATGAAGTGAAAATAAGAAAAGTACTAGAAGCTTGCCTAAAGATAAGTGGGGACCAAAAGTGAGTGCCGTCGAAGAAGCTTAAAATCTCACAACATTACCTCTTGACGACCTTCTTGGAAAGCTAATCACGCATGAAATGGTTCTTGGTGAAGAGGATGGAGAGCTACTACCAAACACAAAGAATCTTGCTGTAAGATCCAAGAAGGACAATGTTCAATCGGATGATGAAGAGAATGATGATGGAGGAAGATCCATTCGCCTTGATTTCAAGAGGTCTTGCAAGAATTCTTCAAATGAAGAAGCAATTCGCAAACAACAAAGAACATCCACGATCATCAAGACCTCGAGGTAAGTTTTCTAATTTGTAACACCCCGAATCCGCAAGACTCGGGATGCTACGGGTTGGGACCTCACAATGGGTCCCGACCCTTAGCTTGACAATAATTTTACCGGATCTTGCAACATGCACAAATAAAGGCCAAAACAAAATACATTTTTGATGCAATGATAAGACACCCGAAAGACAACAACCACGGACTTAAGCCGAAAACACAACACCGAAGGCCATAAGCCATACACGTGTCCTACTAAAAATACAACATACAAACTCCAAACACAACTCCAAACAAAAACCCTTCCTACAATGTACGGACCCCGGGTGCCCACTTTTCCGGATCTCTCGGCCGCATTCCTAACCTGCAAGGCAATCTACAACAATCAGTATAAAACCGTTAGCTCATATAAGCATTAGAATTAATGGGAAAGACACATACACAAGTAATCTCATCACAAGCATACAACATACATAAAACACACCAATCCGGTTTATTATCTTTGTTATGGTTAGGTCATATCCCGTTCTAATTCAACTTAGGTTTGTGACACGAGACCACCGTGGTCCCGCCTCAGTCCCTACTTACCGGCGTGGAACGGTACGGATGCCTCCGACCGCCTTACCAGCACGGGCTAGTCGTCAAGAACATCCTAGCTCTCGCGGGAGCTAGGCAAGTTGTCAACACCTGTTATCATACACTTGGGCCAAATAATATATAAAGGTCGGTAATCCTAATTTCTGTTTGGTTATTATAAACAATAAACGATAAACACACACCACCAAACACACATAAATGCTAATACAAGGAATACGAGCTAAGTAAGTCTGGAGACTTACCTCGTCACCATACTCAACTCACGACACTCTCGCTTCCTTAGGGAGGAAGCCCGTAACCTGCTCATAAAAAGATAACTATATCAACAATAACCCACTCACAATAGAAGTCTTAGACTTCTATACAAATGATCTATGCAAGACCATTTGACTCTCAATTCTAGGACCGCATCCTAGAATCCCTCATGCTCACATCACACTCAACACAAGCTAAAAGTCCTAAGACTTCTAAACCCTCGGATCTCACAAGATCATAACTCACGACACAACTAGGATAAGCCAAACCTAAACTCCAAAATCCCACAAGATCATACAATCCCAACCTCGAGCCTCAGAACGCTCACAAGCTAACGTCAACACCTCAAGCCTTAAAACATTTCACCATCCTCAAACACTCACCTAAGGTTCAAAGCCACTACTTTGTATTCACTCTAAGTTATGCTAGATCCATCCTAGCATGATACTAGTACTAAACATAACAAGATCGAGGTAATATCATAAGCTCGGGAGAGAGGGTACTCACGTGACGTCAAAAGACGGAAGACGGTCTATGGATGTCGACTAGGACTCGTTAGGTTTTTATCAGGACGCTTCCAAACCTAATACCAAAACTAAGCAAGTTTAGCTCATACGCTAAACTTGAACAAAATATATAATATAAATAAATCTAATGAAAAACCCGTTTTCAACAGCCAACGTTAAAACTCGTTAAACCCTTCCGGGGCGAAAGTATGAAATCAAACCACTTGGTCGTAAAACCGAAATTCCAACTTGAATCATAATCCGAATTTAGAATCCGTAACTATATTTTCCGGGCAATCTAAACAACATCATAAACCCAATGATAACATTCGTTCTCAAAGCCAAGGATAACCAAAACCGTTCAAACATTTTCCGGGCAAATTATACCATTTTAGAAATATGGGTCATCCTCAACAATTAAAATTTTGGGTCAATTCTGTAATTAATTCCATAAAGGGCATATCAGCAATTTCCAAAACTCTGGGTCAATACTGTAAATACAAAGCAGTGGGTCATATTTGTAATTAACCAAAAGAGAGGGCCCCCGATTTGAATTTAAGATATAGGGTTTTGAACCCTTTACTGGCGGCTGGGAAAGGGCAATCCACTTCCACAGGGGCGGCGGTGGCGGCTTCGGCGGCTTCGGCAGGGCTCCGGCTGGGAAGGGCATTACACAGGGGCCGCGGCTTCGGCAAGGATCCAGTACTGCGTTGGCGGCTCTCCCGGTGGTGCGGAGCGCAGGAGGAGCTCCGGCGAAGGGAAGGCGATGGTTCTCGATTGCAACAACAGAGAAGGGGAGAAGAGGCCAATGGAGGAGGCTCCTCAGGTGGAGATTCCCGGCGAGGCGAAGGCGGCGGTGGCGAGGCTTCGGTAGGGCTCCATCAGGCGACGGCGGTAGTTGTTTCCTGTCGGCTTGTAGCAAAAGAAAGAGGAGCTCTCTGTGCCGGCGGCTCCGGTGGTGCTCCTGGTTGCTCCTCTCGGCCTAGAGACGGCGGAAGATTGCCGGTGGCGGCGAGGCTGAGGAAGCAAGGGAGAAGGTGGTGTTGCAGGGAGGATCCCGGAGGGGATGTGTTCTTCTGTCCGGTTCGAGCGAGTGAAGGTATTAACTCAGAGGGAGAGAGTGAGAAAAGGGGCAGGATCCAGTGGCGAGAGGAAGAGATAGAGGGAAGGCGAGGGGTCAATGGTGGTGAGCGAGGGGTCGGACAGGGTTCAACAGGGAGCTGCAAGCTAGCCAGCTAGGCAAAGTAGCTTGGGCAGGGTAGATCATCACAGCAAGGAGAGGAGGGGAGTCAAATTCAACGGGTAAGGGCTGGGATAAAAAAAAATGAAATAATAAAATAATAAATAGAATAGGGTAGTGGGAAATAAAATCGATTCGATTGAAACAACTGCAACGGAGTTTTCGGATCGGAAAAAATATTTTCGAAAGATAAAATACGGAAAGATACATATATATATATATATATATATATATATATATATATATATATATATATATATATATATATATATATATATATATCAATTATATAAATAAACCCGCAAAAACATAATTTGAAATACAAAACCATTCTCGCAATTTATTTTACGAGATTATATAATAATTTAAACATGGGTAATAAAACATATCGCTGCATAAATATATACTCGTAGAGTTTAATATGACGTAAAAATACTCGTACAAATATTTAAGCTATTTAAAGTATCGATAAAATCCGAGAAAATACAAAACGCAAACGTGCCAAAATATGAAGCGTTACATCAAATCCCCTAAAAACAAGTTTCGTCCCGAAACTTGCCACACGCCAAACTTCTCGGTCCCTAAGGCCGAGGTATAAACTCTCAAACAAAGAAGGCTAGACCTTCTAATCTATATACAGAACTGCTCACACCACCAACGCAATATACATAGCCGGTCATAAAACACATTCCCGCACGGGGCACAAAACCACATACAACATCACATATATATATATATATATATATATATATATATATATATATATATATATATATATATATATATATATATATATATATATACACACACACACAACTCACTTAAGGGAAGAACTGGGTCTAACTCGTTGATTCTATCGAATCTACTAGCTCAACATAGAAAACACCCAAATATACTATCTTCCGTCTTCCTATTAGCATCATTGGTTCCTCGATTGCCACTAGATCATCATGACTGACCACACGTCTCGAATCATGCATGTACCCTCTCGACTGATACATATGAACACCGGGTGAACACTCTCTACTCTTGGCGGCAACGCCAACTTATAAGACACTTCTCCCACTCGCGCTAAGATCTCAAAAAGGTTAATATATCGGAACTCAACTTCCTTCTTTGTTTCGATGCAGCACCTCCATTATTTTCCCTTTGGTTTCTCTATCAAAGAAGGTCAAACTTCCAATTTACACTATTGGCTTTAGTTCTTGTCAAACCAAACTTTAATGTTATGTTTTCTTCAATTCTTGTTGCAAATTCATGTAATGAAGGAAGTAATTTACTTCACGCCGCTCCTACTAGCACGACATGTATGCTATTATTTTTTTTACATCGTTCCTCAATACTCAATCAGTACCTTGTCTTGGAGAATCACTTGGACATCCCAACCTATCATACCTCGAGGCAATTTCAACACCGTTGCACTAATGAATCTCCTCTTAACTCTAAACAACTCCATTGTCAATTCTTCGTCCCATTCAATACTTTGTTGTCATCCGGAGTAGGTGACCATAAATGGTGTTACTTGGAGAATCTCTTCATAAATTCGGTAATGACCAGCATATCCAAGAAAACTTGTAACTTCTTCCACGTCCTTCGAGGGTTGTCATTCTGAGACAACTTGTCATACAACTTCTATCTTCTTCCAAGGTAGATCAAAATATCTTATCCGGGCATTAGTAAGCCCATATGGAATCACTAAAACTCGTAGTGGCCATGGTTATCCGGAATGCCGTATTTGTAATATCCGAGTCTCAGATTCTCAATTGGTGGCATCCATACCTAAAATTATTCTTAGAAGAGACTACCGACCCTTGCAACCGATCGAGTAGATCATCCATTCGTGGTGAGGGATACTTGTTCTTCATTGTGAACTTGTTCGGTTCATTGTAATCGATGTACAAACGGAGGTAACTGTCTCTCTTTTCGCAAACTGGTGTTCTCCATAACAACTCCAAATCAAGAGTTTAAGATATTTTTCAAAATTAACTTCAAATCGAGAGTTCAAGATAACCTTCGGAGTTTTCCATAACTTTTCACTAATTCCAATGGACTCTTTTCAATAAGTTCTTGCAAATGCTCCTCCACTTGATTCCACAACTCATGTCTCTTCACAAGTGTCATTCCATACGGCGCCTTAGATATCGGAATCGAGTCAAGCTTGACCTTAGTGGAAAAATCCACATTCTGACGGGTTGGAACCTGTGATATCTCGGTTTTTGTCTTTCCTTCTTTCGTCCCATAAATAAGACCTACACAACCTTGTCTTAAAACTTGACAGGTGGTCATGATACTACTGGTCTACCCTGATCTGTTGAGGTGACATCCTTTAAACACGTATTTTGTTCTATCTTTAGCTAAAATGTTTACCGTCCTCTTTCAGAGATCCTTCATCTCTTGAACTCGAGAGACTTACTCGAGTCTTCTGACTCTTGTAGCCTTATTTAAGTACTCCTTTATCTTAATCTCATTCTCCCTCTTTGATGAAATGATTGTAAAAATCTTCTACGGTTTCTCACTTATTGCTAGCATAAGGATCCAAACTACACGGCTTAACCGTGCTTGAAAACAATTGACCTTATCTTCTTTACTTCTATGGCATCCCATCATGTGGAGTGATGTTAATGGCCGCCGGCAACGACGCCGGCGGAGGCGGAGTCCGCCTGCGCGAGGGCTGGCGCGCAGGCGGACTCCGAGTGCGCGAGGTCACGCACACTCGGAGTCCGCCTGCGCGCCAGCCCTCGCGCATGCGGACTCCGCCTCCGCGGGCATTTTTTTTGTTTTTTTTGTTGTTTTTATGTTTTATTTTATTTTTTTTTCAAAATAGAGTTTTTTTTGTTTGTATTATTATTTCATTGCACTCCAAGTAAACAAATTCAAAATATCAAGTACCACTAAAACATGATGACAACAATACATTAAAACCGCTAAAACATTATGCCAACCGTATATGAAAACGACTAAAACATGATGTCAACACATATGATAACGTCTAAAACATGATGTCAACAACATATGATAAGGATATTCTCCTTTGCCAACAAACGACTTACATCCTCAACATTTTGAGCAGTTTTTGCAGAACACTCCATGAATACCAATCCATGTTCCTTTGCAAACTGTTCACCTTCCTCTGTACTCACAACTCTCCCGTGAGCAAGATCAGACTTGCTACCTACAAGATGATTGAAAGTCTCCCTCCTGCAGACGGACGTGACTAGTGAGCTTTAGCCATAAGAGATTCACAATAAGAAAATGCTAAAATGCATGCGCGAAGGTACACAAGTAGACACCTATGACCTTATGCTAATACAATGGAGCGACAATTAGTGTTTTTTCCCTTTCGGGAACAATATGAGTCGGAAAAATAGCTTAAGAGTCTTAAACCAAAGCTCAAAACAAAAAAGGAGAGATAAAAAACCGCATAATCATGTTGTTGCGCACCAATTCAGAAGAGTCTTACCTAGTGATGTCATATACCAAAAGTGCACCTGCAGCCCCTCGATAGTAGGACCTTGTAATAGATCTAAATGACTCTTGACCAGCCTACAAAACAAATGCAAGTATCAATATCTCAAGTTACAAAGTTGGATACTTGGATATAGTAGATCAATGAGTCATTCAGGGGAACAAAAAAGAGGAGATAGACAAACCGTATCCCATATCTGCAACTTAATTGGCTTGTTATCAATTTTGATCATCCTAGCCCCAAATTTCTTCACAAATCACACTATTGTAATGCCAGAAGATGATTAGGACAGTTATATTCGAGTTCGGCGAGATGAGTTTTCACGTGTTTAGATTTGGATGGATTATAAAATAGCCGAGTTTGAATCGAGTCTAAATTGTTTCCAAGATTAAAAATATATTCATATTCAACTCGTTTAAAAAGTCTACAAACTTAGCTTATACAACATTATAAAGTGTTATTCTAGCTTAATGAGACGAGGGTTTTTTAGTTTTGGTGTTTTCCTAGCTTAATGAGTCGAGTTCGACGAGATGAGTGTTATTCTAGCTTAATGAGCCGAGGGTTTTTTTAGTCGAGTTCGAATCAAGTCCGGACTTTACAGCATCCTCCAGTGTTACATGGTACGTGGTTCGATTCGGAACGAGGTTCGAAAACGGATACGTGATTCGCTACCTCTACCGAATCGGGTACGATGGGTTCGATGGGGTAATTTTTTTTATTTAAAAAAGTGAATTCACTTATATATTAATAGCAAAACAGTAGGATAAATTGAAACGGGAGCCAGTTGGGTGACGTCAAAAGTAAAAGTAAAAATTAAAACTAAATTGAAGTGCCTTGAAAACAGACTTGCTACCTACAAGATGATTGAAAGTCTCCCTCCTGCAGAAGGACGTGACTAGTGAGCTTTAGCCATAAGAGATTCACAATAAGAAAATGCTAAAATGCATGCGCGAAGGTACACAAGTAGACACCTATGACCTTATGCTAATACAATGGAGCGACAATTAGTGTTTTTTCCCTTTCGGGAACAATATGAGTCGGAAAAATAGCTTAAGAGTCTTAAACCAAAGCTCAAAACAAAAAAGGAGAGATAAAAAACCGCATAATCATGTTGTTGCGCACCAATTCAGAAGAGTCTTACCTACTGATGTCATATACCAAAAGTGCACCTGCAGCCCCTCGATAGTAGGACCTTGTAATAGATCTAAATGACTCTTGACCAGCCTACAAAACAAATGCAAGTATCAATATCTCAAGTTACAAAGTTGGATACTTGGATATAGTAGATCAATGAGTCATTCAGGGGAACAAAAAAGAGGAGATAGACAAACCGTATCCCATATCTGCAACTTAATTGGCTTGTTATCAATTATGATCATCCTAGCCCCAAATTTCTTCACAAATCACACTATTGTAATGCCAGAAGATGATTAGGACAGTTATATTCGAGTTCGGCGAGATGAGTTTTCACGTGTTTAGATTTGGATGGATTATAAAATAGCCGAGTTTGAATCGAGTCTAAATTGTTTCCAAGATTAAAAATATATTCATATTCAACTCGTTTAAAAAGTCTACAAACTTAGCTTATACAACATTATAAAGTGTTATTCTAGCTTAATGAGACGAGGGTTTTTTAGTTTTGGTGTTTTCCTAGCTTAATGAGTCGAGTTCGACGAGATGAGTGTTATTCTAGCTTAATGAGCCGAGGGTTTTTTTAGTCGAGTTCGAATCAAGTCCGGACTTTACAGCATCCTCCAGTGTTACATGGTACGTGGTTCAATTCGGAACGAGGTTCGAAAACGGATACGTGATTCGCTACCTCTACCGAATCGGGTACGATGGGTTCGATGGGGTAATTTTTTTTATTTAAAAAAGTGAATTCACTTATATATTAATAGTAAAACAGTAGGATAAATTGAAACGGGAGCCAGTTGGGTGACGTCAAAAGTAAAAGTAAAAATTAAAACTAAATTGAAGTGCCTTGAAAACAGAGTTTTCTTCTTCAATTCTTCGTATACATTGAACTACAACTTCCGATACTTCATCTTCAATGATATGCAACTTCAACTTCCCATATCGCATGTCACTTTAATGAACTTCAACTTCCAATTTTTCAGCTTTAATTCTCTTCATGGGTTCGGTTCGTTAGATGTATCGATCCGGGTCGCGAACCCCATCGTTCCGGTTCGCGAACGAACCGCGATTGGGTTCGTCGATTCCGGTTTGTGGTTCGCAACACCGAACCACGAACCAATCACTCAATGCATCTGCCATTGGGGGCACGCAAAGAAGGACGCGGATGCAGACTCCGCATCCGCGCGAGCTGGCGCGCATGTGCAGTCCGCATGCGCGCGGACTCACGCGGATGCGGAGTCCGCATCCGCGTCCTTCTTCGCGCGGGCGGACTCCGCCTCTATGAAGGCGCGAGTCCGCCCGAATAGTAAGCCTGCATCATGTGGGAACCGTTCTTCGCATTATATATAAGCTTGCACCATTCCTTCGAGTAGGTATAGAACCTACTTCATTTCCTTATGTAATGTAAATCCGACCGTAGAGGTTCTAACCTCAATCTTTCATATACTTCTCGTACACCTCATGTCGACATCAAACTTCAAAACTTCTGTCTTCTCAAACTGTCGTTGGTCACCTTAAGCATATCTTGGTATTCCATGAACAATCTTCAAAACTGTACTAGTATGCTTCGTGGAGATTGCTGAGCGAAGTTATCCATCTCCCAACCGCTGAAATATCTTACCTGTTACTTCTCAAGCTAATGTTATAAGCTCAAAGCTTGTTGTGTTACTACAATCCAAGTTCCCCGTTTAATGCCATCACTATCATAGCTTCTCTGTGTGAGTCCGAAAAACTTTGTCTCTGCTTTGCTCCCGAAAATATAACATCCGTTTCATTAGTACAAACCTACCATGCATCCTCTCGTATACTCCCGCCTATGTACCACAACCAAGAAAACCTCATCTTCTTCTGATGCACTCGATCCCTTATCATGCTCAAACCTTAAAGGTTTCAATCCGTGTTGTTCCTCCATATGCCAATCTCAAGACCTAAGAAGGTTGCTAAAAGGGGTCATTACAATCCTTCACTGGGAGGTCTATCACCGTCACTTGCTTTGATCCCATTCAATAATACTTGTTTAAGACAATTGTGCTTAAGTTGACATCCTTCCTCACTACTCACACCAAACTACCGGAAATACTCCAAGCTCTTGTTACTAATCCTCCATGTCATAGTCTTGATCTACTTTTCTCATCTACACTCATCCATAGACAACCCGCACATGTGCGTTCTTGGTTGTCACCGGTCAGCTTATAGTTGACCTTCTCCAAGGTCAACGACTTATCATTCTGCTTCACTTTCCATGTTACCATTCGCATGAAGGCTACCCTCATTGGGATACTCTACCTTGAGCTCCGTTAGCTCGATCTACACTTCACGCTTCCTTCTCCTTGTGGAAGGTAACTCTATCTTCTTTGCCTTGTTGTTTCATATAACTCCCTTTCATAGACTTAACCATTCTTCCTTGAGGTCTTTCAAGAGCACCTTCCCAAATATTATAACCTTAGCTAGCATCCACTCGCGTTCCTCTTGGTTGGTATCTTAAATCTCTCGACCAAAGATCTTTGTTTTGTCTTTTATCTTCTTGGGGTCATCATTTATACACACTTCCTCCTTCTTGCTTATCATCATAATGGAAATCGGTCAACTCCACGTGAATCCCCATCATGCCCTTCTCCTCATAACTCTCGTAATGTTGACACTTCACTTATTGGTACCTCGTAAGCTTAACTTACGGTTTCTTAAATCTGTCGCAAATGATTCGATTAATCTTCTCATCTTGACTCCAATGCTTAGGAGTGCCTAAAGAAAACTTCACATCTTAATAGGGATACCACCTTTAACCTTGCTAGAATGTACCAATCTCTTCCTCGATTCGCAGCTTTAGTTGTCCACACGTCCTTTTGAAGAACTTAAGTCCATTATCTCTATTGGTCTCGTTGTTGTACAATCATGGCTTCTTTAGAACCACTTATACACCTTAATGTTGCTCATTTTTCTTGTATGGTCTCAATCTCGCTTTATCTTTAGTTGTCTCGAGTTCTTCTTTCTACTTGTTCGTCTTTCGTTTATGTCATCTCTAGTCCTCTTCTTCGATGTCCTTTTCTAGGAATCCGAGAGACGCCATGGTGTTCGTCAACACGAAACGCTCAACTCGATACTTGAGTGTACTCCTCCATGTATGAACGCTATTCAAAGCCAACAACGTCGTCTTAAAGGTGATGCTATCTTTCCGTCGTCCTAACTATAAGGTCCCATACTACATACTATTATATATAAGAGTCCTTATATAAACTTATATATGTCCTATGTCCACATAACTACTAATATAACACATCCGGTAATTCATTAAAACACAACAAGGTCCAAAGCATATATTATAGTCCACATATACACTATACATATAATCACGTCCATCATACATAACTACAAACCTCACATCCATATCTATATATACATATATATATATATCAAAATCCAATAAACTAAGCTGCCGAGATCCGCGTGATAGCATGAATTATAGTCTATATTTTGGGACCTGTTTAGACGTTTTATCTTCAATAATCTGCATGTTTGGATGTATATTTTGTGATTATATTGTCGTTTCATCTACCTTTGCGGGAATCGAGGTCTACACCAAGTTTCATTATAATCGTAGGTAAAATGACACGTTTTACATCAAAATGGAGCTAAAGGAGCTAAGGAGTCATTAGAGCTACATTCAAGAGCTTAAGGAAGAATCCAGGAAACATGGAAACGGATTAAAGATTCACTTTGGACCAGATTTAAGAGATTTCACCTTCAGTTGAGAGTCACCTCGGTTGACCACAGATTCACCTCGACCGAGGTGATCTAGAGGAGCGTCCCGACCGAGGCGAACCCCTTGGACGCGGCGAGATATATTTTATTCTTGGCTGAGATCTTTTATTTTTGGAAGGAGAGATCTTATATTTTTGGGCTGGATTTCTGGAAGGAAGATTATATATTTTGGAGATCTATTTTAGAGATTAAGATATATTTTATTAGGATAATATCTTTTGAAGATATTTTATCTTTGGAAGATAGTTTTCCTATATAAAGGGCTGGATTTTCCACAATTCAGCATCGGCGCATCACCGAGCAACCCACTACCATCATAACAGCCGGGGATTGAAGAAGCTACAGTTAAGAAGGATATTTAGAAGGTTGAAGGAAGATTGAAGGAAGGAAGTTAATAGCTTTTATAGCTTTTGTGAAGGGTTTTGTAAGACTTTCTTAGATTCCCTTCTTGTTGATTGTCTTGTTGGATTGTGATCCAAGGAACGCTATTTGTTTGATATTTGATCCAGTTATTGAAACCTTGTTCTTAAGGTTCTTGTGTTCAAATATTCATTATCTTTCCTTATATTTGATTATTGCTTTCATGATGATGAGTGGCTAATTTCTTTGTGTGATTCTAGGGTGATTGACTGAAGGTTGTGGGAAAAATAATGATAGAATAATCTTAAATTCCAGTAGGACCCTAAAAGCTCGATTCTTTATCCTTAACACTAGAACATCTCGCTCAGTCGATGAACATCTCGGCCGGGGTGAAATTCGTCTGACCGAGGTGACCTTTCTGATCCGAAACTGAGAGTTAAGTGTTAGAGTTTGTCAAATCCTATTCTTATTACACCTTTCCTGGTTCAATGCAAGCCTAGGATGAGACTTACCCGGTAATTACTTTGTTTGTTTACCCAAGATCATAAGTTTAGGTAATAAAGGTTTGTCCTTTATTGGGGTCTGAGTGTGCTTTCATTCCATCTTTGTGAGTTAGCCTGAGACTTACCCGGTAAATGTTGATTCTATTCCCTTAGTTGGAGTGTTGGTTTGAGGTTATAGTTCTTTTCCTTAATTCCTTGAGACTTACCCGGTAATAGGAGTTACGGTTTGGGATTAGTGAGTAGTGAGACTTACCCGGTGATCTATTCCACTTTAGTAACACCTTCCCTTTGCAAAACCTCAGCTTTGTCCGCTTATCTTTAGATCTTGAGTTGGAATCACAACTAGATGCTTTAATCCCTAGAATTGCATATTCCTTTAATTGACTTTTTATCATCTTTGATTGCTTTAATCGCTTTTGTGGTTATTAGTTGCATTGACTACCTATATTGGTTTTGTTTCACCTAAGTCCCTGAGATCGACACCCCGGAATTCTTGCTTTTACTATGATTGACCCGTACACTGCGGGTTCGCATCCTTGTTTTAAGCATACATCTTGGGTTATAAATTTAAAGCTTGCACACACCGTTTGGAGCGAACAAGTTTTTGGCGCCGTTGCCGGGGACTTGGTCTAGACCGATCCGGTTGAGGTTGTCTTTCGGGGCACTTGCCCCTGTTTCTACTAACCACTCTACTTGAGTGACTTTCGCAGGTTCTTTCTTGTAGGTTTATGCAAAGAACCCGCACTGGGAAGGAAATCGTTTCTTACGATCTCGAACCAGAAAAGACATACAAAAGACGCTTGAAAAAAGCTAAGATGGACAATCAAGAGAATCGTGATCTTGAGGCCGAATTGAAGGAGCCATTGGAACAACTACGCCTCAGCAAAGAAGAATTACGACTGAAAAAGGAGGAAACTCGCGCAAGGACGGAAGCGATCGAAGCAGATATGGCGACTTTACGGGACCAATATCTACCTCGACCAGCTCCAGCTCCTCGACCGAGGTAGGACCCAGCTCTACCTCCTCGACCGAGGCAGGACCCAGCTCCAGCTACCCCGGCCGAGATACTTCCACCTCGGATGCTAGTCCGAGATGCTCTTTTTGCAGGTATTCCGCAGAGCCTAGGGCAGAGGATGGACCCCAACCACCAACCGAGGCGTCCAGGAGTCAACCTAGGTGATCCAGCGGACCATGATTATGAACTTTGACCGCAAGTTCTTTCCATGATTCGCCAATGCCAGTTTGGAGGGCTAGAGAGGGAGTCTCCGCATCAACATCTACAAAACTATGAGATCTTGATGGAGACCTTGAGACCTTCAAGGCTGGAAAACAACAATTACAAGCTAAGGCCTTTCTACTTCTCTTTGAAAGATAGGGCGCTTACTTGGTATCAATATCTCCCTCCAGAAAAAATCAATACTTGGGAGGAGATGACGACGGAGTTCTTGACTAAATTCTTTCTCCCCTCAAAGACCGCTGAAATGAGAGGGAAGATCAATGCATCCATCATGAAAGACAATGAGAGTTTGTCCAAGTCATGGGAGAGATTTAAAGACATCCTTTTGGATTGCCCACATCATGGGATTCCAAAGATAGAGTTGTTGGAGATATACTTCAAGGGATTGGATGGAAACACCCAGTTCAACCTCCAACTACTATCCTCCGGCACGTTCATGGACATGCCGATTGACGAAGCTTGGGAGTTCATAGAGAAACAAGCTTTGCACATGGAGAAATACTCCCACCAAGGAGCTGAAGGTGGAGTTAAAAGAGTTAACTTTCAAGAAGCTCCACCAAACAATGATCAACTCACTTCTTTGAAGAATGATGTGAAATAACTGAATGAACTTTTGGTTGCTCAAACCAAGAAAGAAGATGAAGGATATCAAGGCTCAAGGAACAACAATGGTTACCGGAACAACAACAACGGTTCCCGGAATAACAACTACAACAACAATAGAGGATCCAACATCAACAATTGGAGGACAAACAATCAAAATTCGGGTAACCCTTACTCAACATCTATGATGAAGAAGAATCAAGAGAATTGGTGAGCTCTATCCTTATTAATGATCCACTTGAGAGAGTTATTAGTTTTAGCTTAATAGAGGAAGGTATAGATGTTTCTTGTGATGTAGATATACGGAGATTAAAGGCACTGGAAGAAGATCCAGGAGCTAAATTTGAAAGGCTAATCTAGGAGAAGAAAATCTCCAGTTTTGGTCTCAGTTGTAGTACCTCGACCGAGGCACCTTCTGGACCAAGCGAGGTGTTCTTGACTGAAGAACATCTCGGTCACCCTCTCTGCACCTCGACCGAGGTCGAAAGCGAGATGATGTCAACTGAGAATAACAAACTTCTTACCCCCTTTTCTGACATTCATCCTCAGTTGGTGGAACACTTTCTCCATCACACTTCTGAAAATAAAGGGCCTTGTTATGCTGACATTGTTAATTATCTTGTTTGCCAGGAAATACCGTCGATTGACGTACGCTCAAAGGAAGAAATTCTTTAAAGACGTACGCCATTACTATTGAGATGAACATCTACTATTTAAGAGAGGTCTGGATGGGATGCTTCGAAGATGCATTCCGGAAAATGAAGTTAATAGTGTCATACGACATTGTCACTCGCTTCCTTGTGGAGGGCATGCTAGCGCTCACAAAACGTGCGCCAAGGTATTACGTTCCGGTTTCTTTTGGCCTACATTATTTAAGGATGTGCAAATGTTTGTTGTCTCTTGTGATGCATGCCAAAGAACAGGGAACTTATCTAGGAGGAATGAGATGCCACTCAACAACATACAGGAGGTTGAAATCTTTGATGTATGGGGAGTTGATTTCATGGGACCTTTCCCATCATCCGGAGGAAACCTCTACATTCTCCTAGCTGTCAACTACGTCTCTAGATGGGTTGAAGCCATTGCCTCTCCCACTAATGACGCCATGGTGGTTGTGAAGTTCTTTAATAAGACTATCTTTCCACGTTTTGGAACTCCACGCATCATCACCAGGGATGGAGGGACACATTTTATCAACCGGAAGTTTAAGGCACTTCTATCGAAGTATGGGGTAACCCACAAGGTAGCAACCCCTTATCACTCTCAAACTAGTGGACAGGTCGAGATCTCAAATAGAGAAATCAAAGCAATCTTGGAGAAGACCGTCTCTTGGACAAGGAAGGACTGGGCCATGAAGTTGGATGACGCTCTTTGGGCCTACAGGACCGCATTCAAGACTCCCATTGGTACCACCCCTTATAATTTTGTATATGGGAAGTCTTGTCATTTACCCGTTGAGTTGGAACATAAAGCATATTGGGCGATCAAATGGTTGAACTTCGACATCAAAGACGCCGGTAAAAAACGGCTATTGGACATGAACGAGCTGGAGGAGCTGCGTTTGAACGCTTATGAGAATGCCAAGATCTACAAAGAAAGGACGAAGAAATGGCATGACAAGCGTATCATTCCTAAGGAGCTTAAATAAGGAGACTTAGTTCTACTCTTCAACTCCCGCCTCCGCCTCTTTCCAGGGAAGTTGAAATCTAGATGGACCGGACCTTATGTTGTGAAACATGTTTTCCCTTATGGTGCAGTTGAGATTTGGGGAGAAACGAGTGGAAGCTTCAAGGTCAATGGTCATAGACTTAAGAAATACAAACCGGAAGTCCCGGTTGAGGAAGTTGCACCACTATACCTTGTTTGAAGACACCGTACGGTCCAGCTAGCGACCTTAAATCAAGCGCTTCTTGGGAGGCAACCCAAGGTATTGCTTTCTTTTCCCTTTTTCTAGTCTAGCTTTAGATAAGTTTGCTTTTGCTTTTCTTTGCTTTGTTTTTGGTATCTTGGATAGACAACAGGTGACATCTAAGGAAGGTATACAACCCAAGAGCAACACTAGAAGGACAAAAGTTCGAGAATTTGAGAAGACGGAGTTTGACTGAGACACATCTCGGTTGCTGTCACAGCACCTCGACCGAGATGATTCTTGAGCAACCGAGGCGACTAGGGTTACTGAAGATCCACCTCGGTCCAGTCGAGATCATCTCGACCGAGGTGACATCAGTTCCAAAAAAGGGTATAAAAGGGGGCTGAGATTTCTCTCTCTTCCCTCTCTCACCTTCTCGACCACGGCACCCCAAATCACCTCGTTCTCCAATCTTCGATCGTTTTCAACGATTCTTGCTTCCAAACTGCAAGGAAAGGGTAGAGGATCGATTTGCAAGCGTCAATCTGCAACAAAAACGCTCCAAATCGGCCAAATCTGGGGTAATTCGAAAAAAACCCTAACTCCCTCTTCTTCCACTGTTTTCGATCGATTTGGGCTTTGGTTGCCCTTGCATTGTGCTGAAAAAGGATTAAGTACCCCATAGGAATCATTGGTAGTGATATCGGGGAAAAAAATGGATTTCTGAGAGTTTCGATCGAACAGCACATCGCCTCGGTACAGTCGACCTGTGCCTCGGCCGAGGTGTTCTTCAGAGTTGTCAGGGCAACCGAGGTGGTCTGACAGTGAGAGAGAAAGATGAGTTCTGACAGACAGCTGGTTCTGAGAGATAGATCCTCTCCTTCTCCTTCTTCTTCTCGTTGATCCATACCGGTGATCCACGAGCGTCACCAAGTCGATTATGACCGTATTGCTGCACGTCCAGTGGTTGCACCACGATTCTTAGATATTTCTGCATTCGACTGCCTCTACGTGGATGATGATCTGAGGCGGATGATAGCTATGGTGGGGTTAGAGCAGTTTACTGAGATTAGAGCTCCAGCCTACCTCGAGCCGACTTTAGAGTTTGTTAGCTCCGTGACTTACTTGCCTACTGAGCGTGCCATCAAGTACCGGTTGATGAACCGGAACTACTTAGTTCCGATGGATCATTGGAGGGATATTTTCGGCTTCCCGACCCCCACAGTTGCTGATTTTTCTTCTCGAGCCGTGGCTCGAGAGTTTTGGGGACAAATAGCTCACGTGGTTGAGCATGTTGATAGGTGGAGACCTGGAGATTCCAGGGAGCGGATTATCTTCCACCTAGCCTTTAGACTTGCTCACCGGATCTTCAACGAGACGCTTCTGGCGCGTACTGAGACGCCCCAAAAGATTAGACAGGGGGAGCTGCTGAGTTTGTACTGCATGGTGACCGGAGGAGTTCCGGATTTTGGAGTGATGCTGGCTGAGATCTCCACAGGATAAAGGCAAAGGCGAAGGGAGATATCTGCTGCGGAGGTCTAGTGACTCACATCGCGAGTTACATGGACCTTGATCTGAGTGCATGTTCTATGGTGGCGGCTTCCAAGCCGCTTGGGCTGCAAGAGATGATTACGAGGAGGATCTTGGTTCCTCGCGGACTTACTACGTCGTATGTGGCGATGCCTTGGGAGCAAACTGCACCTCAGGGTATTAGATGGTCATCTCAGTTTACAGTGTTCGACCCTCAGTACTGGCACACCGCGTGGATTCCTCTTATGGAGGACGCCAGAGACGCAGCAGCAACCCAGGAGCACGGTGATGAGGAGGTTGAGGAGGAGGCAGATGAGGATGACGGTGGCGGTGCTGCCATGGACACAAGTACAGATACAGCTGGTACCAGCATACCGGTCGTTGATCTAGACGACGAGGAGATAGAGGAGGAGCCAACTACAGCACCAGCACGTCCTTCCAGGCGTAGGGTACGCAGACAGAGGGATCCAGTTGCTCACCGCCGGATTGATGATCTGACGGATCAGATCATAGACTCCTACGCCGCCTTGTCCCTAGAGAAGAGGAAGATACGGGAGAGCCAACACTACCAGCACATGATGACTGAGATTCAGTTTCAGCAGATCATGGGCTACCCGTTTGACCCATCTCAGTACCCGTACGTGCCACTACCACCACCACCGGATTGGGATTAGAGCTTGCAGGATTTCTTTATTTATTTATTATGCAGCTCAATGTTATCCGGTGTACTCTGTTTCTTTAGACTTATTTTGACCCATTGGGACAATGTGTCCCAAGTATGGGGTATTTGGATGTATTTATATGACTTATGTGTATGCTTGTATGACTCGGTTCGGATATTTATGATTTTCTTTATGCTCTATGTGTTTATCTGAGACTACATGCATGCATACAAGTTATTTGATTGAGAAAACGTCAAAAACTGGTTAAGAAAATTTTTTTTTTGACCTCGACCGAAGTGATTCTGACCAATCGAGGTACAACACCTCAGTTGACTTAGAACATCTCGACCGAGGTGGTTTAACTGAGACAGTTTTCGAAACGATTTTTGTGCTTCTTATCTGGATATGACCTCAGTGATGATTTTGTCTGCTAACTGGTTTTGAAATCTTTATATGTTTGAAAGGTTTTATAATATGTTTAAGTTGCTAAATGCTTTGTTTGGAATTTTGGCATGTTTAATACTTTGTTTTTATCAAAATTATGTTGAATTTGAAGGTTGACACCACATGATAAGTTCTCTCACTTCCTTCCTGGAAAGATCAAGGCAATTCATTCTCTTCTCTTCTTCTTCTTGATCACGCTTAGCCCCTCATATACATATTTGCCTCCTTTTACCTATCCGGGAATTTGGAAGCAAACAAAGAAAAGCAAGTGAAAGAAAAGTTGAGATGTTGGCTGAAAGTTAGAAAGAAACAAATAGGTTTGGGGAAGTCAATCATGATGATGAGTAACTCGGCACCATTCACATAGCCAGGTGTTTGTGTCTTGTCAAAGTCGGATTGAGCGATATTCCTAACGGGTCATGGTATGTGCATCAAGGGTTTTGAGACATCTCGAAAAATTGATGATTGCTGATCTCCTAGGCTTCGGTTATTGTGCACCTCTGTCCATGCATCCCAAAAAATAAAAAAGTAAAAATAAGCAAAGCTTATTGGTGGAAGATGTTGAAGTTCAAAGGAAGTGAAGTAAAAATCCTTTTCCCGGATTCTAGCACCACATTCCCTATATACATCCCACCCTTACACGTTTCTTGACCTATTTGGAAAGCCCTTGAGACCTCGAGCTTGTTGATTGACTTAGTGGTTTAAACTGGATTATACATGATTAATTTTGATAATTATGATATATTATGCATTCTATGATTTTATGCAAAGATGAACAACTTTCTTATATCTTTAAAATATTTTGATCATGTTTTGATTTTAAATTCCACGAAGCATTCTCTTAGAGTGATCTATGAGCGGAGCACACCACCAAAAATGTTTTGAAATACTTTTCATTGATCTTTATGACTTATAATCCATTCTATCTTGTACTTAAGATTTGGAACTTGCTTGGGGACAAGCAAGGGACAAGTATGGGGTATTTTGATAGCATGAATTATAGTCTATATTTTGGAACATGTTTAGACATTTTATCTTCAATAATCTGCATGTTTGGATGTATATTTTGTGATTATATTGTCTTTCATCTACCTTTGCGGGAATCGAGGTCTACACCAAGTTTCATTGTAATCGTAGGTAAAATGGCATGTTTTACATCAAAATGGAGCTAAAGGAGCTAAGGAGTCATTAGAGCTACATTCAGGAGCTTAAGGAAGAATCCAGGAAACATGGAAACGGATTAAAGATTCACTTTGGACTAGATTTAAGAGATTTCACCTTCAGCTGAGAGTCACCTCGGTTGACCACAGATTCACCTCGACCGAGGTGATCTAGAGGAGCGTCCCGACCGAGGCGAACACCTTGGACGCGGCAAGATATATTTTATTCTTGGCTGAGATCTTTTATTTTTGGAAGGAGAGATCTTATATTTTTGGGCTGGATTTCTGGAAGGAAGATTATATATTTTGGAGATCTATTTTAGAGATTAAGATGTATTTTATTAGGATAATATCTTTTGAAGATATTTTATCTTTGGAAGATAGTTTTCCTATATAAAGGGCTGGATTTTCCACAATTCAGCATCGGCGCATCACCGAGCAACCCGCTACCGTCATAACAGTTGGGGATTGAAGAAGCTACAGTTAGGAAGGATATTTGGAAGGTTGAAGGAATATTGAAGGAAGGAAGTTAATAGCTTTTATAGCTTTTGTGAAGGGTTTTGTAAGACTTTCTTAGATTCCCTTCTTGTTGATTGTCTTGTTGGATTGTGATCCAAGGAACACTATTTGTTTGATTATTGATTCAGTTATTGAAACCTTGTTCTTATGGTTCTTGTGTTCAAATATTCATTCTCTTTCCTTATATTTGATTATTGCTTTCATGATGATGAGTGGCTAATTTCTTTGTGTGATTCTAGGGTGATTGACTGAAGGTTGTGAGAAAAACAATGATAGAATAATCTTAAATTCCAGTAGGACCCTGAAAGCTCGAGTCTTTATCCTTAACCCTAGAACATCTCGCTCAGTCGATGAACATCTCGGTCAGGGTGGAATTCGTCTGACCGAGGTGACCTTTCTAATCCGAAACTGAGAGTTAAGTGTTAGAGTTTGTCAAATCCTATTCTTATTACACCTTTCCTGGTTCAATGCAAGCCTAGGACGAGACTTACCCGGTAATTCCTTTGTTTGTTTACCCAAGATCATAAGTGTAGGTAATAAATGTTTATCCTTTATTGGGGTTTGAGTGCTTTCATTCCATCTTTGTGAGTTAGGTTGAGACTTACCTGGTAAAGGTTGATTCTATTCCCTTAGTTGGAGTGTTGGTTTGAGGTTATAGTTCTTTTCCTTAATTCCTTGAGACTTACCCGGTAATAGGAGTTACGGTTTGGGATTAGTGAGTAGTGAGACTTACCCGGTGATCTATTCCACTTTAGTAACACCTTCCCTTTGCAAAACCTCAGCTTTATCCGCTTATCTTTAGATCTTGAGTTGGAACCACAACTAGATGCTTTAATCCCTAGAATTGCATATTCCTTTAATTGACTTTTTATGATCTTTGATTGCTTTAATCGCTTTTGTGGTTATTAGTTGCATTGGCTACCTATATTGGTTTTGTTTCACCTAAGTCCCTGAGATCGACACCCCGGAATTCTTGCTTTCACTACGATTGACCCGTACACTGCGGGTTCGCATCCTTGTTTTAAGCATACATCTTGGGTTATAAATTTAAAGCTTGCACACACCGTTTGGAGCGAACACCGCGGAAGGAGTGGTGGTCCGTACATTCTACCCTAACTCATGCATGTGATTTTGAAAATGAAAACTCAGAACCCGTGGGGTTGTGTTTATTCCTTATTCGGCCTTTAGAAGATTGCGAGTGTCATTGTTGTCAACCTAGGGCTCTGATACCACTGTTGAGTAAAAAATGTACACAAATTTACAAAACTCATTTTATGTTTTATTCGAATACAGATTTACAAAACACATTTTATTTATTTTTTATTATTTGAGTTCGACCCTCTCTTTTTGACCTTTTGATTCTAAGTTATATAAATACCGATATTTGGTTTGTTTTAGTGATTTGGGCTGCACCCGTTTTTGGACGGATTGCCTACGTACCTCGTTAAAGAGGATCAAGCCTCACGTAGTTTAGTGCGGTGTTTTCATGCATCAAAAAATCAAAGTCCAAACCCACCTTCTAGGAAAGGTTGCTTAATTCATCCCGCTATCACGCGCATGATCAAGATTAGTGAGAGATTGTTTATTGTTTTATTTTTATTTTTTTGTGACTGAATTTGGTCCTTAGTTTACCAAATTCCTACGTATCCTTTATTAGGAATCAAGTCGTACGTAGTTCTTAATTGATTAGGTGTTTTTTGTGGTTAAACTCGACGAGTGAATGCTTTGTATCGAGTTTATGAATATTTGAGAATTTTATAATATTTGAATTTAATTTGCGACTGTACCCGATATAATTTAAACTTAATATCGAGTTACCTACGTAGCCTTTTAAAATGGCGTCAAGTCTTTACGTAGTTCTACAAGAACTACTTTTTATTTAATATTTTTGGCTTTGTGTAGTCAAATTTAAAAGTGTGATTGGACTCGATAATTTAGAAACTGAGTTTCCTACGTAGTCTTTTTTTAAGACATTAAACCACTCGTAGTTCTTTTAAAAAGTAATTTTTGAGTTTGATTCGCGACTGTACCCGATAATATATCGAGCTACCTACGTAGCCATTTGAGTGGCGCAAGTCCTTAAGTAGTTCTACATGAGACCGATTTAATATTTTGACTTTGTATGGTTTTATAAGCCGAGAGTCATGTCCGTAACTGTTAAAATTTTCACACCAGTAAGTAATGCTTACTAGTATTTCACTTAGGAAGGGGTAATTTTAGTGATGAACTACCCTTTCACCTTGATTAGCATTAACTCCAATAAAAAATGAGTTATTAGTTAATTTCTGGGTCTTTACCCGTTTATCACGGGAGTGCATGCTTTCAAGAGATTGAACTTAGTGAGAATTTTTATCTTATAGTTAAAGGGTCTAATAATCATCATCGGTAAAATTTGATTAATTACCGTGCGGAACCCTTTAACATTAGACACATCTCTCAACCGATCGAAATTTATCATTCGAAGCTTTCATCTCATTATTGGCATGTCATCTAGATATTTATATTAACCAATATTTATTTATTCTATTCACGCACTTGATCATGTACGAAACAACATATTTCAAATGCATATAAAATCATTTATTGTAGCTTCATGCTTCTTTTTGTTTTATTAATTTGAAAAAGAAACTAAACCCATCCCATGGCATGTTTCCATGCTTATAATTTTACATTAAAAAACTTTTAATGAAATTATTCATGAGTTGTCGCAGTGGGTTTGGTATCAAACTACACATTTCAAATATAGTTTTACAAGAGTCGAGCGAGCCCGATTTAAATTGGTGTAAAGCTCGGAAACAATTATTTTCTTCCAATTACAAGCTAAGTAGCGGTTGAAAGTAGTTACTTTACGACCAACTACGGGTTTTGAGTAGCAGTCGAAAGTAATTACTTTCGGACCAACTACGGGTTAAGTTAGTGGTCGAAAGTATCTACTTTCGGACCAATTATGGATTTGAGTAGAGGTCGAAATTGGGACCAACTACGAGTTTTGATTAGCGGTCGAAAGTATTACTTTCGGACCAACTACGGGTTAAGGTAGCGGTCGAAAGTATATACTTTCGGACCAACTACGAGACTTGAATACGATTGTATTTTTTTTTTGCTACCATTTACATCCTTTGAGCATGAATGTGAAGACAAATCATACATATTTTGATAACGAGTTAGCAAGTTATTTGTACTTTGTAAATTAGGTTTAAACTTTCTTTTGACCAAACTCATTACAAGAACAATATATAATTTTTATTCTTCCAATGCATGGTGAAACCATGTTTGTGAGCATGGTTTTAATTAGACCTGATGTTTTGGATAAGATGTAAGCTTATACCTTTACTGAACAAGCTTTGTATATATATTTAAAAGAAAGCTTTGCTTCAGTATATCTCTTTCGCCCACTTCTCTGATCATCTTTTCTTTTGCTTTACTTATTTAACTCCTTTGTATTCTCTTTCTTTTAAATTGTACATATAGTATCTTATTTAAATACAACATGACAAAAGAAAGGTAAACAAAATCATTTCATGGTGAAGCCTTGCTCATCCGGTTAATTGAATAAATCCCTCCTTAATTATAGGAAATTAGTTGATTTCCCCTTAAATATAAGCTAATTATTAGATTTGAAGATATCTGTACAACGAAAAACAACTATACTTGTTCTTCAAATATTTTTTTATTTGTCACCGGACTTCCTTCTTTTTTAGTCTTGCAAGTATATACTTATTTTTGTAAGATACACAACATCAGACATGCCTTTTACTTTTCTTCTACTCAGTGTCGTTTCTGGCCATTGAATCCGACCGTTTATGGGTTTTGCAGCGGAGGAATCAAGTGAATCCAACCAACCGCGAGTTTTGTGTAGCGAACGAAAGTAATCACTTTCAGACCAACTAGAAATGTTCTTTAAACCAAAATAGATGATGATTGACACTTGTGATGTTGTATAATCCTTTGAATCTCACACCCTTTTGAATTCCAATGACTGTAAACACAAATAATTGAAACATGGCTAAGAAGAAGCAGAAAGAAAAACTTCCAGGCACGAAGTGATTCCTTGCAGAAAAACCATTAGAAGTAATAGCAGAAGATCAAGAAAACTTCAAAGCTTGGGCAAACATCAGATATTTAAATAATTGAAACATGGTCTGCTGTTGATGGGTCTAGTTGGTTTGATGTGTCTTGCGCAAACCACAATCCTC
The DNA here is from genome assembly GCA_033239125.1 of Fagopyrum homotropicum. Lineage (NCBI taxonomy): Eukaryota > Viridiplantae > Streptophyta > Magnoliopsida > Caryophyllales > Polygonaceae > Fagopyrum > Fagopyrum homotropicum. Next base: position 68,831,841 of record BSWB01000003.1, read on the forward strand.
ATCAGTTTAATTTGAAAGATACAAAAGAAGATAGACATCACAGGATTAACACGGGATTCATTTGAAGTTCATTTGAAACAAACATCAGAGATTTGAGTAGAATCAAACTAAACGATTAGAACTTTCGAAGAGATGGGAAAACATTTTGCACAATATTTCAGATTTTTGAAAGCAAAGAAAGATGAAAGATCGTAATATAAAGCTTAAATCTTTACCAACAATGCTTTCCCCTTCTTCTCTGCAAATGTTCTGGCTTCAATTTTCTTACTCTTCTCACGTTACCTTTTTTTAACCGTAGTCTTTCCATGATCCGTAAATCTCCCTCTTTTATATAATTGTTATTGGAGGAGTTACACAATTAACTCCCCACTAATCCCACTAACCCCTCAATATTAATGGCATTTATCCATTTTTATATTTTTTATTTTGTCCACCAAACCAACTTAGTTAGAAGAAACAAATCCCATAAATTTAGCTCCTTTTTTATTTACCAATTAGTCACCTTGGTATTAAATGAGCTAAATTACTTTTGTAATTTTTTAAGCTCATAATCAATATTTTTAGGCTTTTTTTTTTAATTATTTTTGATTGAAGCCTACAAATTTTAAAGTATAGTTATAAGAAATTAACTATACCAAAAATATTTATGAAACAATTTGGTTTACTAGACTTTTTCTAATTTTGTGTTTAGTAAATGTACCCCTTAACAGAAGAATGTGTAGAGTTTGAGAATAAATACAAAAGGTTGGGGTATATTTACTTAATTGAAACATTAAAAAGCCTAGTTACTATTCTAATTTTTCAAAAAGGCCTAGTTATCAAAATTGCCCAATATTTATAGTTAATTTCATGAAATTTATGAAATTTCATAAATAACTAAATTCATGAAATTTCATTTCCGAACAGTTGCCCCCGAACTTTATGCGTGTGAGAAATTGAACGCGTTTAAAGTTCGATATTTTTTTCTTGTAAAATGCTTCGCATTTGAAACCATTTGGTTTCATTTATGCATGCATGAAAGAGGAACATATTGAATAGTTCCAACAGAAATTTGTTTGGATATGAAATTTACCCATAGTCACTTGGTCAAGAATATGATGTATGGGTATAAAATAAGCTTTATAGCATTTTTTTCTTTTGAATTTGTTTTTGATATTTGGCTTGAGGCCTTTTTGTGGCGGACAAGTGTTTAGTTTTGAGAGCTTTGTACCATTGGATTAGAATCTTTGTAAGTATCTCTTTTAAGTTTTGGGGGCTTCATTGATCAAGTATCATGATGACGTTAGTCAACATGATTTATCTCTCTTTTTTTGAGATATAAATAAAAGAGTTTGGAAGAATATCATTTTGTTTTTGTTTGAGGGTATGAAAAAAAAATCACATTGCGAAGCAGTTGTGAATTTGATCAAATTTTTGGAAAAATTTAAAATTTTATTCCTTGAAAGGAAATTTTGTTTTGAAGAAATTTGAATTAACCATCAAGTTTGAGAATGATGTTTAAGGTATAGCAATTTAGGTATAGAAGCCTTCAACTTATTATCTTTCGAAGACATATTTTGCTTATTCTTCTTTTCTTTTTTTTTAAAAAAAAGAAAATGTTTTGTTGGTTTTTGTGCCTGCACCTAGCATTTGGATTAGCTAGACTGCCTACGTATCCCCTTTGTGAGGGGTCAAACCTTCCGTAGTTCTTTTGAGAACTTTTTTTTTTTGAATAGCCCTTTTTTCTATACATATCACCAAAACAACTCGAACCCACCTTCTATGAAGGGTTTTTCAAGTTATTTCACTATCATTTGTGTACAATGGCCTTTTCTTTTTCTTTTTTTTTACATCAAGTAAAGAACTTTCTTATAAACTTCTCATTTACACAAGAATATAATATCTTGCCTTCATTATTTGAAAGCTCGTAAGCTCCTTTAGGGAAAATCTTGGTGATAACATACAGGCCCTCCCATTTTGGCTCAAATTTTCCTTTTGATTTTCGGTTAATGACAATTGGTCGTCTTACTGTAAGAACCAAATCACCCACCGAAAAGGATCGGAACTTGACTCGTTTGTTAAATGCACCAGCTACTTGAGCTTGATAAATTTTGAGTCTTTGTTGTGTCGCCAACCTACACTCGTCTAATGCTTCGAGTACAGCTAGACGGATTTTGACATTTTCCTCGGGATCGGTGAGTTGTACTGCAACCCTAAGGGAATGTAATTGTACCTGAAGAGGTAAGACGGCTTTAGACCTGAATACTAAGTTATATGGCGTACATCTAGTAGATGTCCGAACTGTTGTTCGATATGCCCATAATGCTTCATGCAACCTTTCATGCCAATCTCTTCTTGATTTTGAAATAATCTTCTTGAGAATTTTGCATAGAACCTTATTAAATGCTTTGGCTTGACCATTCGAGGATGGATTGTAGCTTGATGAAAAACTGTGTTTGAAACCGAATGTTCAGCTAGTTTCATCATTACTTGATTTTTGAAATAGAGGGCATTGCCTGATATTACCTTCAAAGGAACTCCATATCGGTATATCAAATGGATTCTGATAAAGTTGGCAACTTCTTTTTCCCCCACTACTTTTAATGGCAATGCCTCGGCCCATTTGGAGAAATAATCAGTTGCGGCCAAAATGTATTGATGACCCCGTGATGATGACGGATTTATAGGCCCTACAACATCAAGACCCCATGCATTGAAGGACCAAGACAAGATTGTCGGATGAAGGAGTTGAGGAGGTTGATGAATGAAATCACCATGAACTTGACACGCATGACACGTCTTAGCAAAATTCATTGCGTCTTTCACCATGGTCGGCCAATAATAGCCTAGCCGTTTAACTTGATCGGCTAACTTAGGACCACCTTGATGTGCCCCACATATTCCGGCATGAGTTTCTGTGAGAATATATTTTGCTTCTTCTTTTCATAAACACTGAAGCAATATACCATCAAAGGCTCTATGATACAATGTATCATTTTTCAACAAGAAACGCGGTGCCCGCCGTTTGATATCCACTTTCTTTTTGGCATCATCAGGTAAAATTCCAAGTTGAAGATACTCAATGATTGATTGTCGCCAATCAGGGTCTTCATCAATCTCATATACCGAGGCAACATGTACTTCTTCGGTTGAGTTGAATCGGTCTAGAGCCGATGAAAGCAAATGACGCTCCCCAATTGTGATTTGAATCTCTCTTTTATAAGGTAGTGTTAGGGATGCCGCTAATTTGGCTAGGGCATCAGCCTTATCATTTTTCAGATCTTGACACATGCATTACCTCTATTTGTTGAAATTTTTACATGAGACATTTTGCTCTTTCGTGTAAAGGAAGTAAATTTGGGTGCTTTACTTCATATTGTCCATTTATCTGTCTAATGATCAATTGAGAATCACCAAACACTTGTAATGGATCAATATGCAACTCAAGAGCTATTTCAAGACCGATAATTAGTGCCTCATATTCCGCCACATTGTTTGTGCAAGTCTCTAAAAGAGAGAAGGAATATGGCACCAAGCCGCCATAAGGAGTGATAAACACAATACCAACTCCATACGCTTGTTTTTTCGCCGCTCCGTCAAAATATAATTGCCATGATGTTTCCTCAACCATAAGAACTTCTTCATCTGGTAGATCATACGACAATTCTTCATTATCCGGTGTTGGATGAGCAGCTAAAAAATCAGCTATGACTTGTCCTTTCACCACCTTTTGTGACACAAATTTGATGTCGAAAGGAGCTAATAACATTGCCCACTTGGCCAATCTTCCAGACAAAACCGCTTTTGATAAGATGTATCTTAGCGGATCAGCCTTTGAGATCAAGGTGATTTGATGGGTTAAAAGATAATGTCGTAACTTTTGAACGGCAAACACCAAAGCAAGACATATCTTTTCCATAGCAGAATAATTGTGTTCTGCCCCTACCAAGGTTCAGCTGATATAGTATAAGGCATTTTCTTTTCCCTCATCATTGTTTTGAGCCAACATAGCCCCTAAGGACCGCTCAAGAGCCGCAATGTACAAGATTAAAGGCCTTTCTTGATATTGGTGCCATCAAAATTGGTGGATTCATCATATACCTCTTGATGTTATCCAAGGCATTTTGGCATGATTGATCCCATATAAATGGAGTATCTTTCTTCATTAACCTTAGAAATGGCTGACATCTTCCGGTCAAATTCGAAATGAAATGTCGGATGTAAACAAGTTTCCCTTGTAATCCCCGAAGCTCGGGAGATTCCTTGGAGGAGGCATGTTCATGACTGCCTTAATTTTATCAGGATCAACTTCAATTCCCTGACCCCGAACGATAAAACCAAGAAATTTGCTGGATGTTACACCGAAAGCACATTTGAGGGGATTCATCTTCAACTGGTGCTTGCGTAGCGTTTCAAAAACCCTTCGAAGATCATTTGGGTGATCTTCTCTTTCTTTTGTTTTAACAACTAAATCATCCACATAACACTCAATTGTGTTATGAAGCAAATCCCGAAAGATAATTGTCATGGCTCTTTGATAAGTTGCTCCCGTATTTTTCAGACCAAAAAGCATTACTATATAACAATAGGTGCCTTGAGGTGTTCGGAAAGTTATTAGCTCTTCGTCATGAGGATCCATTTTAATTTGATTGTATCCCGAGAATCTATCCATGAAAGACAAAGCCTTGAATCCGGTGGTGGTGTCAACCAATAACTCGGTTATAGGTAATGGAAATACATCTTTAGGGCATGCTTCATTAAAATCCCTAAAGTCCACACAAATACGGAGTTGGCCATTTTTCTTCCTCACCGGAACAATGTTCGCTAGCCAAATCGGATATTGTACCTCACGAATGAAACCCGCCTCAATAAGCTTCTTAACCTCAATATTTATTTGGACTATCAACTCGGGACGAAAGTGACGTTGTGCTTGTTTTACTGGCTTTTTCTCTTCAGAGATTGCTAGTTTATGCATTGCCACTTCTGAGTCTAAACCAGGCATATCCTAATAACCCCAAGCAAAAACATCTTTGTACTCCTTGAAAAGTTCTTCATAGATTGTTTTTTCTTCATTAGTCAACAATGCACTAACAAGGACGGGTTTATGACACTCAAGAGTGCCTAAATTGATTTCTTGAAGATCATTAACTGTAGCTTTTTGATAACACGATTTATGACTTAGGTTTAGGTAGTCATTTAGATAGATTTCTCACTCATTCATGCATGGTTTAGCACTAGTCCACGACGTTTTCACTCAATTCACGTATTTTGTCGAGATAGACGTCTACACGGACTTTTGCATTGCTTTGTAGGTATTTTGGGAGATTTAGGAGCTTAATCGATACGTTTGAGGATCGTTCATCAAGATGACACACCCTCGGACTCATTAGGATGCAAGCTAGAGGCTAAGGAGGACTCATGGAACCTTGTCAACACAAGCCATGCACCAAATCGAAGCTTAATGAACCGAGGCAACGCTGAAGCACCGAACCACGGTCACTGGAGGGTCCACGGCCGTGGAACCAACCGTGGTTTTTTCCAGACGGTTGTGACAGCTGTGCCACGATGTCTTGGCCTTCTCTAGCATGGTGGTAGTATAAAAGTGGTCCTGCAAGGCTGAGGGAAGGCATCTTGGAGCAACCATCCATTATCCCCTATCATCCAATCAAAAACACTCTCAACAAGGGAGATTCTCTTGGAGAGAAGCTACCATTGAAGAGGAGAAGAGCTCCATTGGAGAAGAAGAGAAGAGCACACCATTGCTAGCACTTGATAGGTTTTGTAGTGAAGAATTTCGGAATCGATTTCTAGAGTTGTATGAACCATTTAGACCTTCTTTTGGAAGGGTTGTGAGTCATTCTAATCTTACTTTCAGCTTGGTTTTGTTTGCTTCACTTTTTCATCTCTTTCTTTTCATTGTCTTGCAAATGGAAGCTATGATTTTATGCTTGATGATTTCGATTGTTATGATGCATGTTGTAGGCTAAATAGATGCGATTCTAGGGTAAAGAAAGGATGGTTATGGCTAAGACTATAATAGGATGAACTTAGATTTACCCTTGAATGACTTGTTTACTTGAACGAAGCCTCTGTTGGAGTCCACGGTTAGATCTTGCCATTCCACGGCCGTGGAGGGTGTAGAACAGCCCGTGGTTTCTCTGGTTCGATGGATCTAAGTTCTAGATTGTTAGAAGGTTGAAATCCTAGTGTTTATTGAGTTGAATCTACCCTAGGGTGACCTAGTGTTAGCAACTAAGTGTTAGGAGAGACCTACCCGGTGATCCTTACTCTTAGATTCCAAAGATGATAAACTCTAGGTAGTGGTGAGCCTCATAAGCCGCCATTGGACTAAGTGAGCTAGGATAGTCGTTTAGGACTAACCCTTTCGAGACTTACCCGGTAAGAATAGGTTAGATCCCTAGGTGACAAATCCGGTTTGTGTAGAATTCCATCCCTTAGGCTCTTTGAGACTTACCCGGTGATGAGACCTTAGGAATGGACTAGTGGACCATGAGACCTATCCGGTGATTGATCCTAATCTAGAAACAGTCACTCCCAACATATCATAGTTAATTGATAGCATGAATTATAGTCTATATTTTGAGGTTTGTTTGGACGTTTTATCTCTCATAATCTGCATGTTTGTGTGTATGATATGTGATTATACTACCATCTCATCTACCTTTGCGAGAATCGAGGTCTACACCTAGTTTTGTTGTAATTGCAGGTAATTTGGTACGTTTTGCATCAAAAAGGAGCGAAAGGAGTCATGAGTCATTTAGAGCTACATCCAGGAAGCATAGCCATGGATTAAAGATTTACTTTGGACCAGTTTTGTGATATTTCGCATTCAGTTGTGACTCACCTCGGTTGACCAGAGATTCACCTCGACCGAGGCGATCCAGAGACGCCGACTCGACCGAGGCGAATACCTAGGACGCGGCGAGAATATTTTATTCTTGGGTGAGATCTTTTAAAATTGGAAAGAGATCTTATATTTTTGGGCTTGGCTCCTGGAAGGAAGGAGATATGCAGAATCATATATTTTACCTATATTTATGGGAAAATATCTTTCGAAGATTTATTATCTTAGGAGGGTTATTTTCCTATAAAAAGGGTCGGATTTCCCATAATTCCGACATCCGCTATCACCCGTTTAGAGCTGGACATCTCGCATACATCCTGCATACATCTCGCAGCAGCCGCACTCCAGTTTGGGAGAGATTTGAAGAACCTTTTTGAAGGTTGAAGGAAGATTGAAGTCTATAGCTTTTATAGCTTTTTGGAGGGTTTTGTAAGATTGTCTTTAATTCCCTCATTGATTGTCTTGTCTTTTTGGATTGCTATCCAAGGAACGCTTTGTTGTGATATTTGATTCAGTTATTGAAGTCTTTTCATTAAATTCTTCTTTGTACAAATATTCACCTTCTTCCCATATATTTGATTAATACTTTCATGATGATGAGTGGCTAATTTCCTTGTGTGATTCTAGGGTGATTGGCTGAAGGTTGTGGGAAAAACAATGACAGAATAATCTTAGATTCCAGTAGGATCCTGAAAGTTCGAGTCTTTAACCTTAACCCTAAGCATCTCGTTCAGTCGATGAACATCTCGGCCGGGGTGGAACTCTTCTGACCGAGGTGACTTATCTGATCCATAACTGAGAGTTAAGTGTTAGAGTTTGCCAAATCCTATTCTTATTACACCTTTCCTGGTTCAAAGCAAGCTTAGGATGAGACTTACCCGGTAATTCCTTAGTTTGTGTACCAACGATCATAAGTGTAGGTAATAAAGGTTTATCCTTTATTGGGGTTTGAGTGTGCTTCCATCCCATCTTTGTGAGTTAGCCTGAGACTTACCCGGTAAAGGTTGATTCTATTCCCTTAGATGGTGTGTTAGTTTGAGGTTATAGTTCTTTATCTTGATTCCTTGAGACCTACCCGGTAATAGGAGTTACGGTTTTGGATTAACGAGTAGTGAGACTTACCCGGTGATCTACTCCACTTTAGTAACACCTTCCCCACACAAAAATCTCAGCTTTGTCCGCTTATCTATAGATCTTGAGTTGGAACCACAACTAGATGCTTTAATCCCTAGAATTGCATGTTTGCTTTATTGACTTCTTATTCATCTTTGATTGTGTTAATCGCTCTTGTGGTTAGTATTGACATTAGCACACCGTATTGACTTTGTTTCACCGAGTCCCTGTGATCGACCCCTGGAATTTTCTTGCTTTTACTACGATTGACCCGTACACTGCGGGTTTGCATCCTCGTTTTAAGCTTAAGTCTAGGGTTATAAATTTAAAGCTTGCACACACCGTTTGGAGCGAACAAGTTTTTGGCGCCGTTGCCGGGGATTTGGTCCAGACCGAGCCGGTACGGTTTGCTCTTGGGGCGCTTGCCCCGTTTCATCTAACCACTCTACTTGAGTGACTTTTGCAGGTTCTTTCTTAGGTATATGCGAAGAACCCGCGCTGGGAAGGAAATCGTTCCTTACGATCCCGAACCAGAAAAGACATACAAGCGACGCTTAAGAGAAGCGAAGATGGCCCAACAAGACGATCGTGATCTTGCGGCCCAATTGAAAGAGGCGCTAGAGCTGCTACGCCTCAGCAAGGAAGAACTCAGGCAAGAGAAAGAAGAGAATCGCACCAAGACTGCAACAATCGAAGCTGAGATAGCAGTCATACGAGAACAGATTCTACCTCGACCGAGGGAAGATCCTCCTGTTGACCCGCGACCGAGGCAGATTCCAGTACCTGACGCCCCGGCCGATGTACTTCCACCTCGGATGCCAGTCCGAGATGTTCTTCTTGCAGGAATCCCACAAACCCTAGGTCAAAGGATGGACCCTAATCAACAGCTGAGGCGTCCAGGAGTGAACCTAGGAGATCCAGCAGATCATGACTACGAACTTCGACCGCAAGTTCTAGCCATGATTCGCCAATGCCAATTCGGAGGGCTAGAGAAAGAGTCGCCGCATCAACATCTTCAAAACTACGAGATCTTGATGAAAACCTTGCGACCCCCCAGAATTGAGAATAACAACTACAAGCTAAGACCTTTTTACTTTTCTTTAAAAGATAGAGCTCTTACTTGGTATCAATCTCTTCCTCCAGGAAAGATTAGCACATGGGAGGAGATGACTACGGAATTCTTGACCAAATTCTTTCCCCCCTCAAAGACCGCTGAAATGAGAGGGAAGATCAATGCTTTCATCATGAAGGACAAGGAGAGCTTGTCCAAATCTTGGGAGCGGTTCAAGGATATCCTCTTGGATTGCCCACATCATGGGATTCCAAAGATCGAGTTGTTGGAGATCTACTTCAAAGGGCTGGACGGAAGCACCCAGTTCAATCTCCAACTACTTTCCGCCGGTACCTTCATGGACATGGCGATTGATGAGGCTTGGGACTTCATTGAGAAGCAAGCCTTGCACATGGAGAAATATACCCACCAAGGAGCTGAAGGTGGAGTTAAAAGAGTCAACTTTCAAGAGACTCAATCCAACAACAATCAACTCACGTCTTTGACGAATGACGTGAAGCAATTGAAGGAGCTCTTGATGGCTCAAACTAAGAAGGAAGAGCAAGGGCAAAGGAACAACAACAATAACGGGTACCGTAACAACAACGGTCCCCGAAACAACAACTACAACAACAACAATAGAGGATCCAATAGCAACAACTGGAGGGCGAATAACCAAAACTACGGTAACAATCATCCAAACTCCAACTCTAATGATTCCTCTAACCCTTTCCTCTCTTCCCCTTCTTCTTCTTCTACTCCATTGAAAAGCCAAGGGCAAGGATCAAGTTCGTCTCAGCCAGAAAAGAAAGACGCAGTTCTGGAGGCAATCTTGATCAAGCTCAGCGCTATGGAGAATTCTATGACTTCATTTTTGAAGGCCCAAAAGTCCTTCGAACAACAACTTGCTAATAAGGCGAATGAAGCGCCAAGAGATCCAGGGAAGCTTCCAGCAAAGACGGAAACTAACCCTAAGGGCCAATGCATGGCCATAACGACGAGGAGTGGACTTAAAACTGCAGATCCAGTACCTCGCTCGATGCAGACCACCTCGGTCCAGATCCAGTCGAAGAACACCTCGACCGAGACGCCAACCGAGGCGGAGCAACAGAAAGCAGGAGGGACGACAGAAACTTATATTCCACCTCCTGCATACAAACCACCACTTCCATTCCCTCAGTCCAGAGCCAGAGCACATCTAGACAAGCACTTTGGTAAGTTTCTTGACTTGATGAATAAGCTACATATTAATATTCCTTTCCTTGATGCTATTTTAGGTATGCCCGCCTATGGGAAGTTCTTAAAAGAAATCTTATCAAGGAAGAGGAAGCTGGAGGATGTTGGTGAAGTTAGGATGACATCTAAATCTTCGGAGCTTATCAAAATCATGAAGGAAAAGATGCCACCTAAGTTGAGAGATCCCGGCTCATTCTGTATTCCCATTCAAGTTGGGGATGTCACTTGTGAAGCCCTTTGTGATCTAGGAGCCAGCGTGAGCATCATCCCGCTGGAGCTATGCACAAAGATCGGTCTTGGAGAGCCCAAGCCGGTCAAGATTCGACTTTACATGGCGGATCGCTCCATTACCCACCCCGTGGACATTTTGGAGGACGTCCCGGTCAAGTTAGGTAACTTCTATCTTCCCATAGATTTTGTTGTACTTGACATTCCCGCAGATTATCCTGTTCCTATTATCCTCGGGAGGCCATTTCTAGCAACTTCGGGTTGCAACGTGGATTGCAAGAACGCCAAGTTGAAATTCAACGTTGGTGGCGATGAGGTGGAGTTTGCGCTACTTGCAGCCATGAAAGGGGAGCAACTAACTGATGATATCTTCAACATCTACGATGAAGAAGAATCAAGAGAATTGGTGAGCTCCATCCTTATTAACGATCCACTCGAAAGAGTTATTAGCTTCAGTTTAATGGAGGAAGGTATAGATGCTTCTTGTGATGCAGATATACGGAGCTTGAAGGCACTGGAAGAGGATCCAGGAGCTAAAACTGAGAAGCTAATCCAGGAGACGAAGATCTCCAATCTCGGATCCAGTAGTAGTACCTCGACCGAGGCACTTTCTGGACTGAGCGAGGCGTCCGAAGAACATCTCGGTCAACGCTTATGCGCCTCGACCGAGGTCGATGGCGAGACGATTTTAACTGAGACTACATCTAGTCCAGCTTCTGATGTCACTCCACTGGAAGGAGGAAGCAGAGATCCCTCTCAGAAAGCACCCCCAGTTGTGGAGCTTAAACAACTCCCTAGTCACTTGAGGTATATCTTTCTTGGGCCGGATTCTACTTATCCCGTTATTGCTAGTGCTTCCCTCTCCGATCTTGAATTGTCTAAGTTAATGCATGTCCTGAGAAAGCATCGAAAAGCCATAGGTTACACCATGGACGATCTTATTGGCATTAAACCTTCTTTCTGCATGCATAGAATTCTAATGGAAGATAATCATAAGACTTCACGGGAACCTCAAAGACGGTTAAATCCGATTATGAAAGAGGTTGTGAAGAAGGAAGTTCTTAAGTTGTTGGATGCAGGTATTATTTATCCTATCTCGGACAGCAAGTGGGTCAGCCCGGTGCATGTCGTTCCGAAGAAAGGAGGGATGGCCGTTGTGACGAATAAGAACAACGAGTTGATCCCAACGAGGACCGTTACGGGCTGGAGAGTTTGCATCGATTACAGGAAGCTGAACACGGCAACTCGGAAGGATCATTTTCCGCTTCCCTTCATCGATCAAATGCTCGAACGGTTGGCCCAGCATTCACACTTTTGCTACTTGGACGGCTATAGTGGGTTCTTCCAGATTCCTATCCATCCGGATGATCAGGAGAAGACCACTTTCACTTGTCCTTGGGGGACGTTTGCCTATCGGAGGATGCCATTTGGATTGTGCAATGCACCCGCTACCTTCCAGCGATGCATGATGGCTATCTTCTCCGAGTACATAGAGGAGATCATGGAGGTATTCATGGATGACTTTTCTGTATATGGTTCCTCTTTTGATGATTGCCTATCTAACCTTTCCCTAGTGCTTAAAAGATGCGAAGACACTAACCTTGTTTTAAACTGGGAGAAGTGTCATTTTATGGTTAATGAAGGCATTGTGCTAGGACACCTCGTTTCTAATCGAGGTATTGAGGTCGATCGAGCTAAGATCGAAACTATTGAGAAACTTCCTCCTCCTTATTCTGTTAAAGGTGTGAGGAGTTTTCTCGGGCATGCAGGTTTCTACAGGAGATTCATCAAGGACTTCTCTAAGATTTCTAAACCTCTAACTAACCTCTTGAATAAAGATGTTGTTTTTGAGTTTTCGCAGGAGTGTCTTGATGCTTTTTACAGGATTAAGGAAGCATTGATCTCCGCTCCTATTATCCAACCTCCTGATTGGACCTTGCCCTTTGAGGTCATGTGTGACGCTAGTGATGTAGCCGTAGGAGCGGTGCTTGGACAGAAGAAGGATGGACGGACCACCGCCATTTATTATGCTAGCAAGACGCTAGATGAAGCACAACGCAACTACGCTACCACCGAGAAGGAGTTATTGGCGGTTGTATATGCTTTCGAGAAGTTTCGTTCCTATCTAGTAGGAGCGAAAGTCATTGTCTACACTGACCACGCAGCCATTCGTTACTTGTTGGCTAAGAAAGATGCCAAGCCGCGCCTTATTCGATTGATTCTCTTGCTCCAAGAGTTTGACCTAGAGATCCGCGATAAGAAAGGATCCGAGAACTCAGTTGCGGATCACCTCAGCCGGCTACCGGAATCCTCCCGCGAGACAGATAACCCACCCATAGACGATTCATTCCCCGATGAGCACTTACACTTGTTGGAGCGGTTGATGGATCTACTTACTTCACCCCACGACGGAGGTGAAGTATGGGGTGAGGGCACCTCCTACCTCATTTGAGACGCAGCATGGTCCAGCTAGCGACCTTAAATCAAGCGCTTCTTGGGAGGCAACCCAAGGTATTGCTTTCTTTTCCCGTTTTCTAGTCTAGTTTAGATAGTTTTTGTTTTTGCTTTGCTTTGCTTTGTTTTTGGCGTTCTGGACAGACAACAGGGAATATCTAAGGAAGGAGCACAACTGGAAGGACAGAAGTTCGAGATTTTGAGGAGACAGAAGCATCTCGGTCACTGTCAGAGCATCTCGACCGAGTTGATTCTTGAGCAACCGAGGCGACTAGGGTTTCTGCAGAACCACCTCGGTCCGTACCACCTCGGTCCAGTCAAGACCATCTCGACCGAGGTGACAGCAGATCCAGTAACAGTATAAAAGGGAAAAAAATTACTTTTCACTTTTTATTTACCTTCCTCGACCGCGGCGACAGATCTACCTCGCCTCCTTCGTTTCTCGCTCGTTTTCGAAGATTTCCGCTTCCAAACTGCAATTGAAGAGTAGAGGATCCTATTGCAACTGCAGATCTGCAAGAAATTCGAGTGAATCGGCCGAAACGAGGTAAAAACGATCGAAACCCTAACTCGTTCGTTTACTTCGATTTGGGCTTTGGTTGCCCTTGAATCTGTTGAGAAAAGGCTTAAGTACCCCATAGGAAGCATTTGTAGTGATTTTTGGGGGAAAAGAACTGAAATTCTGAGAATTGGAATCGCGACTGTCTTCGCCTCGGTCCAGTCGACCTGCACCTCGACCGAGGTGTTCTTGAGTCTTGTCAGCAACCGAGGTGGTCTGACAGAGTTGAGTGAAAATGAGTTTAGATCGTCGCTTATCCCTTAGAGACAGATCCTCACCCTCCTCTTCTTCCTCTTCTTCCCATCCCTACCGCCCGGTTATCCACGAGAGATGCCGGGTAGACTATGAGCGGATAGCTAGCCGTCCAGTTATCGCACCACGATTTCTGGACGTGTCGGCTTTTGATTGCCTAGGGTTAGACGCTGACCTTAGGAGGATGATTGCTACCGTCGGGCTGGATCAGTTTACTGAGATCCGAGCCCCAGCTTACTTAGAGCCCACCTTGGAGTTTGTTAGCTCCTTCTCCTACCTCCCCACAGACCGGTCTGTGAAGTACCGGTTGATGAACCGGAACTTCATAGTTCCTTTAGAGGTATGGAGAGATATTTTTGGCTTTTCTGAGCCCACCGCCACCGACTTCCCCTCCCGATCCGTAGCTAGGGAGTTCTGGAGGCAGATAGCCCATATTACTGAGCATGCGGACAGATGGCGTCTTGGAGATTCCAGGGAGAGGGTCATCTTCCATCCAGCCTTCAGACTAGCCCACAGGATCTTTAGCGAGACACTTCTGGCGCGTACTGAGACGCCCCAGAAGATCAGACAGGGCGAGCTCTTCAGCCTCTATTGCATGGTCACAGGAGGTTTCCCTGACTTTGGCTTGATCCTGGCAGAGGATCTGCACAAGATCAAGGCCAAGGCGAAGGGAGACATTTGCTGCGGAGGTCTAGTCACCCACATCGCTACCTACCACGGGATGGACCTCAGTGTTTGCACGATGGCGGCGGCTCCGAAGCCGTTGGGATTACAGGAGATGATCACATGGAGGATTCTGGTTCCCCGTGGTTTGACCACTCCATACGTAGCCATGCCTTGGGAGCGGACTGCACCTCAGGGGATCCGCTGGTCTGCCCAGTTCACAGTCTTTGATCCGCATTACTGGCAGACAACTTGGGATACACTGATGGAGGATCACAGAGAGGCAGCAGCTGCCCCTGCTGAGGCTGAGGAGGATGACGACGACGATGAGGAGACGATGGACGAGAGAGATGGTGGAGTCCCGATGGATACAGGGACAGATACTGCAGGGATGAGCGCGCCACCGATCATCGACTTAGATGATGAGGAGGAGACGGAGCCTGCACCAGCTGAGACTTCTCCAGTCAGACCTGCTAGACGCAGGAGACATGGAGTGAGGGATCGAGCTGCTCACAGACGGATCGATGACCTGACGGATCAGGTTATTGACACGTATGCTGCATTATCGCTGGATATCCGCGAGATGCAGGAGCGGCAGCACCATCAGCACATCATGGCCCAGCTTCAGTTCGAGCATGTCATGGGGTATCCGTACGATCCGACTCAGTATCCGTACGTGCCACCACCACCACCACCGGATCAGGATTATTGAGGAGCTGCAGGATTTTCTTTATTTTCTTTTATGCAGTCCAGCTATATATCCGGTGAGTTCTCTCATGTTTAGACTTTTTATTTGACCCACTGGGACAGTGTGTCCCAAGTATGGGGTGTTTGTATTTATCTGACTACGTGATGTATTTTATTCGACTACCTTTGATGTATTATATTTTATCGGATATTCTATTTTATGCTTCACTTATGCATTTATATGATTATCTGATATTACATGCATACCTACAGGTTATTTGATTGAGAAAAACGTCGAAACCGAAAATAAAAAAAAATGTTTTTTTAAAAAAAAAAAAAAAAAATTTTGACCTCGACCGGGGAGATTCTGGCCAAACGAGGCATTTCACCTCGGTTGAACCAAGAACACCTCGACCGAGGTGGGTTACTGAGAGTTTTCGAAAACGATTTTGTGTTACTTATCTGGATATGATCTCAGTGAAGATCTCGTTTACTGACTGGTTTTAAATTCTTTATGTGTTTGAAAGGTTTTATAATATGTTTAAGTTGCTAAATGCTTTGTTTGAAATTATTGGCATGTTTAATACTTTGTTTTTATCCAAGTTATGTTGAATTTGAAGGTTTACACCGCAGGTTAAGTTCTCTCACTTTCTTCTTGGAAAGACCAAGGCAATTCATTCTCTTCTTCTTCTTCCTCTTGATCATGCTTAGCCCCTCATATACATTTTGCCTCCCTTTACCTATCCGGGAATTTGGAAGCAAGCGAAGTGGTGAAAGCAAGTGGAGTTAAAGTTGAGAAGTGGCTGGAAGTGAAAGTGTTAGAAAGCAGTAATAGGTTTGGGGAAGTCAATCATGAAGATGAGTAACTCGGCACCATTCACATAGCCGGGTGTTTGTGTCTTGCCAAAGTCGGATTGAGTGATATTCCTAACGGGTCATGGTATGTGCATCAAGGGTTTGATGCATCTCGAGAAATTGATGATTGCAGATTTCCTAGGCTTCGGTTATTGTGCACCTCTGTCCATGCATCCCAAAAAGTAAAGTAAGAAGACAAAGTGTGAAATAAGCAAAGCTTATTGGTGAAAGATGTTGCAAGTCAAAGTGAAAGTAAAGTTCATCCTTTTCCCGGATTCTAGCACCACATTACCTTACATACATCCCTACCCTACACGTTTCTTGACCTTTCTTTTGGGAAGCCCTTGAGACCTTGAGCTTGTTGATTGACTTAGCGGTTTAAATCGGATTATACATGATTAATTTTGATAATTATGATTTATTATGCATTCTATGATTTTATGCAAAGATGAACAACTTTCCTATATTTATAAAATGTTTTGAGCATGTTGAGTTTTTAATTCCAGGAAGTACTCTCTTAGAGTGATCTATGGTAGTTGCACACCATAAAATGTTTTTGGAAGACTTTTTCATTGATTTTATTGACTTATAATCCATTCTACTTTGTCTTCTATATAAGGAACTTGCTTGGGGACAAGCAAGGGCTAAGTATGGGGTATTTTGATAGCATGAATTATAGTCTATATTTTGAGGTTTGTTTGGACGTTTTATCTCTCATAATCTGCATGTTTGTGTGTATAATATGTGATTATACTACCATCTCATCTACCTTTGCGAGAATCGAGGTCTACACCTAGTTTTGTTGTAATTGCAGGTAATTTGGTACGTTTTGCATCAAAAAGAAGCGAAAGGAGTCATGAGTCATTTAGAGCTACATCCAGGAAGCATAGCCATGGATTAAAGATTTACTTTGGACCAGTTTTGAGATATTTCGCATTCAGTTGTGACTCACCTCGGTTGACCAGAGATTCACCTCGACCGAGGCGATCCAGAGACGCCGACTCGACCGAGGCGAATACCTAGGACGCGGCGAGAATATTTTATTCTTGGGTGAGATCTTTTAAAATTGGAAAGAGATCTTATATTTTTGGGCTTGGCTCCTGGAAGGAAGGAGATATGCAGAATCATATATTTTACCTATATTTATGGGAAAATATCTTTCTAAGATTTATTATCTTAGGAGGGTTATTTTCCTATAAAAAGGGTCGGATTTCCCATAATTCCGACATCCGCTATCACCCGTTTAGAGCTGGACATCTCGCATACATCCTGCATACATCTCGCAGCAGCCGCACTCCAGTTTGGGAGAGATTTGAAAAACCTTTTTGAAGGTTGAAGGAAGATTGAAGTCTATAGCTTTTATAGCTTTTTGGAGGGTTTTGTAAGATTGTCTTTAATTCCCTCATTGATTGTCTTGTCTTTTTGGATTGCTATCCAAGGAACGCTTTGTTGTGATATTTGATTCAGTTATTGAAGTCTTTTCATTAAATTCTTCTTTGTTCAAATATTCACCTTCTTCCCATATATTTGATTAATACTTTCATGATGATGAGTGGCTAATTTCCTTGTGTGATTCTAGGGTGATTGGCTGAAGGTTGTGGGAAAAACAATGACAGAATAATCTTAGATTCCAGTAGGATCCTGAAAGTTCGAGTCTTTAACCTTAACCCTAAGCATCTCGTTCAATCGATGAACATCTCGGCCGGGGTGGAACTCTTCTGACCGAGGTGACTTATCTGATCCATAACTGAGAGTTAAGTGTTAGAGTTTGCCAAATCCTATTCTTATTACACCTTTCCTGGTTCAAAGCAAGCTTAGGATGAGACTTACCCGGTAATTCCTTAGTTTGTGTACCAACGATCATAAGTGTAGGTAATAAAGGTTTATCCTTTATTGGGGTTTGAGTGTGCTTCCATCCCATCTTTGTGAGTTAGCCTGAGACTTACCCGGTAAAGGTTGATTCTATTCCCTTAGATGGTGTGTTAGTTTGAGGTTATAGTTCTTTATCTTGATTCCTTGAGACTTACCCGGTAATAGGAGTTACGGTTTTGGATTAACGAGTAGTGAGACTTACCCGGTGATCTACTCCACTTTAGTAACACCTTCCCCACGCAAAAATCTCAGCTTTGTCCGCTTATCTATAGATCTTGAGTTGGAACCACAACTAGATGCTTTAATCCCTAGAATTGCATGTTTGCTTTATTGACTTCTTATTCATCTTTGATTGTGTTAATCGCTCTTGTAGTTAGTATTGACATTAGCACACCGTATTGACTTTGTTTCACCGAGTCCCTGTGATCGACCCCTGGAATTTTCTTGCTTTTACTACGATTGACCCGTACACTGCGGGTTCGCATCCTCGTTTTAAGCTTAAGTCTAGGGTTATAAATTTAAAGCTTGCACACACCGTTTGGAGCGAACATTAATCCAAGGAATGATTAGATAGCTTGAGTCCTATGCCATAACCGGAATTTCCAACCCCTAGAATCCGCTTTTCTCTCTTTGATCTCGTATCTCGTTTTAGCTTGTTTGTTTGTTTCGATTTGTGAGCCTAGTTGATTGCTTATTTCGCATGATTCGTGATCCTTGATTGATCACCTAAAACCCACCAAAAACATTTGAGATTTTCATTTCTTTATTCCCTTTTATTTTCTTAGGCTTAGATCTTCACTAGACTTAATCACTAATCGAATCAATCTCACCTTAGTCTTTGTGTTCGACCTCGGAATACTATCTCTACTACAAACGTCCCGTACACTGCGGGTTCGCTAAGAGTTAGGAGAAATATAACGAGTATAAATTTAAAGCTTATTGCGTGCACACACGATCTTAGCGTAACAAGTTTTTGGCGCCGTTGCCGGGGACTAGGTCTAGATTGAGTCTATTTTGTGATTGTTTATAGTGTAGGTCTTTCTTGTTGCTTTTGATCTCTTTTTGGTTTGTGTCTTTGCTTTTCAGGACACCTCTTACTATTTAGGTGTATGCGAAGATCTCGTGGCAAGGATTTAGCTCCATTCGATCCCGAACCGGAGAAAACCCTTAGATCTAGATCCAAGAGCATTAGAAAGGGAAAAGAGATGGCCGGAAGAGATCTCTAAGCTGAGTTGGATGAGGCTTTAGAGCAAATTAGGATAAGGGATGAAGCCTTGGAGAATGAAAGGAGACTTGCCAATGAGAGGCAAGAGGCAACTAGGAGGGAGATTGAGGAGATTAGGCAAGCTCTAGTGCAAAGAGAGTTTAACCGTCAACAACCCCCTCCACCTCCACCATAACCGCAGCCGGCGGCGGTTAATATTCGGGTTGTGCCCATTGCTATGGAAGAGCCACAAACGTTAGGGCAACGTATGGATCCGGCACAAAGAGCACACCGTCCGGGTGTGAACTTAGGAGATCCCGCAGCCCATGATTACGAACTCCGCCCTCAAGTTCTACAAATGATCCGGCATAATCAATTTGGAGGGATGGAAGGAGAGTCTCCTCATCAACACTTGATGAATTATGAGATCTGGATGGAGACTCTTAGACCGCCTAGATTGGAGAGCAACAACCATAAGCTTAGGGCTTTCTCCTTCTCTCTTAAGGATAAAGCCTTAGCTTGGTATCAAACTATTCCACAAGGGCGAGTTGGTACTTGGGAGGAGATGACAACCGAGTTTTTGACTAAGTTCTTCCCACCTTCCAAGACTACTGAGTTAAGAAGGAAGATCAATGCCTTCGTGATGAAGGATAGAGAGAGTTTGTTCAAGTCTTGGGAGAGGTTCAAAGATCTCCTCCTAGATTGTCCACACCATGGTATACCAAAAATTGAGCTATTGGAAATCTACTTCAAGGGACTTGATGAAGATAGCCAATTCAAGCTCCAATCTCTTTCCGGTGGGACTTTCATGGAAAAGCATGTGGATGAAGCTTGGGAGTTTGTAGAGAAACAAGCTCTAGTGATTGAGAAATACTCCCATAGGAAGAGTGAAGGGAGAAAGGCGGGAGCATATGAGGTGAGTGAAGTCACCATGAGCAATTTCAAGCTTGACGCCATCAACAACGAGCTAAAATCTTTGAGGGAGTTGTGTGCTACAACTTTGAAGAATCAAGCAACCCCTCAAGTGCAAGTGCAAGCAAACTTGTCTTCCAAGGAGGAAGATGTGAACTACATGGGAAGGGGCAACTACAACAACAACTATCAAGGCCCAAGGAACTTCCACAACAACCGGCAATTCAACAATTACCGACCCAACCATAACCATCCTGGGTTTTCCTATTCTAACCCGGATGGAGCCTTGAACCCTCCCGCCTCCACGAGCACAACTCCACCACCAAAAGCTTCACAAGAACCTCCACCCGGATTTACTCAACCTCCAAAGGATAGAACCGAAATGATGTTTGAGCAATTGCTTGGAAGGTTGAGTGGTCTTGAGAGCACGGTGACTTCTATTTCCAAGGCTCAAAAGGTGTTAGAAGCACAAGTGTTCCAAAAAGCGGGTGAAGCCTATAGAGACCCGGGAAAGCTTCCCGGGAGGACCGAAGACAACCCAAGAGGCCAAGTGTTGGCCATTACAACGAGGAGCGGGTTGAGTATGAAGGATCCTTTGCCCAAGGAAAATGTTAAGGGAAAGCAAGTGGTGGTAGAAGAAGAGATGTTGCAAGAAGATGGAGGCAAAAGTAAGGATGTTGAGCCAACATATGTGGCACCGCCTCCATACAAGCCACCACTACCGTTCCCACAATCACGAGCAAGAGCTCGCTTGGACAATCACTTTGGTAAATTCCTTGAACTTATGTCTAAATTGCATATTAATATTCCGTTCATGGATGCTATCCTAGGTATGCCGGCATATGGCAAGTTCTTGAAGGAGATACTCTCCAACAAAAGGAAGTTGGAGGAGTATGGGGAAATAAGAATGACAAAGAGGTCCTCGGAATTGATCCAAACAATGAAGGAGGAGATGCCTCCTAAGCTAAGAGATCCGGGTTCCTTTTGTGTCCCAATTGGAGTGGGAGAAGTGAAGTATGAAGCCCTTTGTGATCTTGGGGCAAGTGTAAGCATCATACCGCTTGCACTTTGCAATAAAGTTGGGCTAGGAGAGCCAAAACCGGTCAAGATGACCCTCTACATGGCGGACCGCTCAATCACTCACCCGGTTGGGATCTTAGAAGACATTCCGGTGCAACTAGGGAAGTTCTATGTGCCGATTGATTTTGTTGTCTTGGACATCCCGGCGGATTATCCCGTTCCTATCATCTTAGGAAGACCTTTCCTAGCCACTTCCGGATGCCTAGTGGATTGCAAGAATGGGGTTCTCTCCTTCAACATTGGAGAAGAGAACATCAAGTTCAAGCTTTCCACAATGATGAAAGGGCCAACCCTTGATGAAGATGTATTCAACATAGTCGAGCAAGAGGAGTCTAGAGAAGTTGTGAGCTCGATCTTGATCAAGGACCCTTTGGAGAAGGTTCTTACCTTAAGTTTGATGAAGGAAGGTGTTGAGGAGGCTTGCAATGAAGAGATCAAGGCCTTTGAAGCACTAGAAAAGGAGACAAGAGCTGAATTTGGGGTTCACGAAGGCATGCTGAGCACCTGTGAGTTCCACGGGCGTGGAGTGTGTTCCACGGCCGTAGAACTCTCTGGAAAGCTCCAACGAGCAAGGTTGGCAACTTCCACGGCCGTGGATGTGCCAAGAGCCGTGGATCCAACCGTGGTTCCCCCAGAAGCAGCCCTCATCGATGATCAAGCTTCAAGGAGCCTTGAAGGGTCTTCATTTGCTTTGGATTCATCTCAACCAATGTTATTTGGATCGTCTCCACTCGACAAAGGTCCTCCTAAACTTGAACTCAAACTCCTCCCCTCTCATTTAAAGTATGCTTTTCTTGGTGATAATTCTACATATCCGGTGACTGTGAATGCATGCTTGAGTAATGATGAACTTGCTAAGTTGTTGCATGAGCTAAGATTGCATAGGAAAGCCATTGGCTATACTATTTATGATTTAGTTGGCATTAAACCTTCTTTGTGTATGCATAAGATATTGATGGAAGATAACCATAAACCCTCTATTGAACATCAAAGAAGATTGAATCTTATAATGAAAAAGGTAGTCAAGAAAGAGATCATTAAGTTGCTAGATGCGGGAATAATCTACCCTATTTCGGATAGTAAGTGGGTTAGTCCCGTTCATGTAGTTCCTAAGAAGGGTGGGATGACCGTAGTGACTAATAAGAACAATGAACTAATCCCAACTAGGACGGTTACGGGATGGAGGATGTGTATTGACTATAGGAAATTGAACATGGCCTCTAGGAAAGATCACTTCCCTCTTCCCTTCATTGACCAAATGCTAGAAAGGTTAGCTCAACACTCTCATTTTTGCTATCTAGATGGTTATAGCGGATTCTTCCAAATCCCTATCCACCCCGATGACCAAGAGAAAACCACCTTTACATGTCCATGGGGTACTTTTGCATATAGGAGAATGCCATTTGGGTTGTGTAATGCACCCGCCACCTTCCATAGGTGTATGATGGCTATCTTTTCGGAATACATTGAAAATATCATGGAAGTGTTTATGGATGATTTTTCTGTTTATGGTTCTTCCTTTGATAATTGCTTGGCTAACTTGTCATTAGTATTGAAAAGATGTGAGGAGACAAATCTTGTCTTGAATTGGGAAAAATGCCACTTCATGGTAAGTGAAGGTATTGTGTTGGGACACTTGGTGTCCAACCGTGGCATTGAGGTTGATAGGGCCAAGATTGAAACGATAGAGAAGTTGCCACCACCTACCTCGGTGAAAGGGGTAAGGAGTTTCTTAGGGCATGCCGGTTTTTACCGGAGGTTTATTAAAGACTTCTCTAAAATTTCTAAGCCTCTTACTAACCTACTAATGAAAGATGTTGAGTTTGTTTTCTCCAAGGATTGCCTTGAAGCTTTTTGTAGGTTGAAGAACGCTTTGATCTCCGCACCTATCATGCAACCTCCGGATTGGAGTTTACCGTTTGAGATCATGTGTGATGCAAGTGATGTAGCCGTTGGGGCTGTTTTGGGGCAAAGAAAAGATGGGCGCACACATGCCATTTATTATGCTAGCAAGACGCTAGATGATGCCCAACTCAATTATGCTACCACCGAGAAGGAATTGCTAGCGGTTGTGTATGCATTTGAGAAGTTCCGCTCATACCTCGTTGGAGCAAAGGTCATTTTTATACGGATCATGCTGCGATCCGTTACCTCCTTACAAAGAAGGATGCCAAGCCTAGGTTGATTCGGTGGATCCTTCTTCTTCAAGAGTTTGATTTGGAAATCCGGGACAAGAAGGGATCCGAGAACTCCGTGGCGGATCACCTTAGTAGACTCTCACCATTGGAGCTTGAAGGAGATAACATCCCGATTGATGATTCATTCCAGGACGAGCAATTGCAAATGGTGGAAGAGTGCTTGTTCCAAGTGTCTAGAGGAAGTGAGCCATGGTATGCCGACATTGTGAACTATCTTGTGTGTGAGGAAGTGCCTCCTGGATTGACATATGCCCAAAGAAAGAAGTTCTTCAAAGATGTGAGGCAGTACTATTGGAATGAACCACTTTTGTTCAAGAGAGGGCCGGATGGAATGTTTAGAAGATGCATACCGGAGGATGAGGTGGAGAGTGTGATCCGCCATTGTCATTCCTTGCCATGTGGAGGGCATGCTAGCTCACATAAGACATGTGCAAAGGTGTTGCAATCAGGCTTCTTTTGGCCGAGTTTGTTCAAGGATGTGCAAGGCTTTGTGGTAGCTTGTGATGCTTGTCAAAGGACGGGCAACATCTCAAGGAGGAATGAGATGCCCTTGAACAACATACAAGAAGTGGAGATATTTGATGTGTGGGGTGTGGACTTCATGGGACCATTCCCTTCTTCATGTGGCAACCTCTACATCCTATTGGCGGTTGATTATGTTTCAAGATGGGTGGAGGCAATCGCCTCTTCTACAAATGATGCCAAAGTGGTGGTGCGGTTCTTCAACCGAGTGATCTTTCCTAGGTTTGGAACACCAAGGGTGATCATAAGTGATGGAGGGAAGCACTTCACTAATAGGAACTTTGGGGCACTTTTGGCCAAGTATGGGGTGACTCATAAGGTGGCAATACCTTACCATCCCCAAACTAGTGGCCAAGTGGAGATCTCCAACCGGGAGATAAAGGGAATTTTTGAGAAGACGGTCTCTAGGACGAGAAAGGATTGGACTATGAAGCTCGATGATGCCTTGTGGGCATATCGAACCGCTTTCAAGACACCAATTGGCACCACTCCCTACAAGTTAGTCTATGGCAAGTCTTGCCATCTTCCGGTAGAGATGGAGCATAGAGCTTATTGGGTCATTAAGTGGCTAAATTTTGACCTCAAGGAGGCCGAAGTGAAGAGGTTGCTTGACATGAACGCTCTTGAAGAAATCCGGTTGGATGCCTATGAAAATGCCCGGATCTACAAGGAGAGGACCAAACGTTGGCATGACAAGCGCCTCATCCCAAAGGAGTTGAGTGAAGGCGACCTTGTCCTTCTTTTCAACTCAAGGCTGCGGCTCTTCCCCGGAAAGCTAAAGTCAAGTTGGACCGGTCCATATGTGGTGAAAAAGATTTTTCCCCATGGAGCTATTGAGATAGGAGGGGAACATTGTGGAGATTTTAAGGTGAATGGCACCGGTTGAAGAAGTATATCCCGGGAGCTCCGGTGGACATTATTGCCCCACTTCACCTTGAGTAGACGCCCCCGAGTTTGGTCAAGCTAATGACCTTAAAGAAGCGCTTGATGGGAGGCAACCCATTGGTAACGTTTTTCCCTTTTCGTTTTTGTTTTTGCTTTTGATTTTTCTGTTTTTGTGTGTTTTTTTGTGCTTTGTGTGTGTGCTAGAATCTTGGTAGCATGGGAGCCTTGCATGGCATGTGAATGATGATGATGAGTCCCTCATCAATTATGGATGGAGCGGACGCGGAACTTGGACGGCTAGCGGTGCCTAGCGCGGGTCTCGACGCCTTGATGAACACTTAGAGCTCTCTACCATTGTTGATAGGATCATCCACCATCAATACACATGATAAATCCCAAATACCATAGCAAACCATTTTTACATTGTGAGAACCTTCTTTCACTCTTCTTTACTTCATTTACACATTGGGGACAATGTGTTTCTAAGTATGGGGTGGGGTTTGCATGATCTTTTGCATGATTAGCATCTAGGGTAGTTTAATATTATCACATGTCTTGCATTGTATATACTCATTTCGAAAAATCCAAAAAATCAGAAAATTAAAAAAAAAAAATTTTGTGCTTTCTAGGCTTGGATATGACCCTAATGATGAATCTTGTCTTGTGGATTGGCTATGGATGGCCTTATGTGTTAAATTTATGAATGGCATATGTGGACTTGAAGTACTTCTCTTGAATCCCATGAATGATTTGTGATCATGATGTTTGCCTAGAATGGATTGAGTATTGAAAGTCGAAATTACATGCTAGTTCTTACACACCATCTAGGAATGAATGAGGCAATTTATCTTTCTCTTCTTCTCATCTTGATCATGATATTTGAGCACCTCAATTGATATAAATTTGACCTCTTGTGACCCATCTGGGAATAGGAGCATGTTAGTGTGTTGATGTGTGTGAAAAGCAAGTGTGGGGTGAAGATGTTGATGAAAGAATGTCATGAATAAAATGCTGAAATTGTTGTGAAAGTGTAGACAAAAATATAGGTTTGGGGACGTTGGTTTAAATGACGAGTAACTCGGCACCATTCACATAATCGGGTGTTTGTGCCTTGCCAAAGTCCAATAAACCAATAGTCCTAACGAGCTTTGGTATGTGTGCCCGGTGTGGATGCACCTCGAAAAATAGAAAAAACCCGAGGATGGCTAATCACCAAGGTTTCGGCTTTTGTACACCAATGCCATTGTCTCAAAAATAAGTGAAGGAAAAAGAAAAGAAAGAAAAGATGGAGAAAATATACACTTGAGGAAAGTTGATCGAGGACAAAATTGTGGAGTTAGTTCCATTCCCGGATTAGCATCACATAGCCTAGAAAAATCCCCACCTAATCACAACGTTTCTTGGCCTTTTATTTCATAAGACCTTATGACCTATTTGCATGTTTGTAAGACTTAGTAATTTAGATTGGATATGCTCTTGATCATCTTGACTTCTTCATTTTTACATTTCATGCATGCTTTCGAGTTAAGTATAATTGTCTTTCCGTGCCTTCATTTATTTGACACATAATTGCTTGTCCGTTGCCATAAAACATGACTATGAAGGTGATCCAATAGTAGAAGCACAAACCCAAAAAGATTTTGCCATTTTTCTGCATACATAAATCATGTCATCTCTTAGTCTATAGTTGGGAATTTGCTCGGGGACGAGCAAACCTTAAGTATGGGGTATTTTTGATAACACGATTTATGACTTAGGTTTAGGTAGTCATTTAGATGGATTTCTCACTCATTCATGCATGGTTTAGCACTAGTCCACGACGTTTTCACTCAATTCACGTATTTTGTCGAGATAGACGTCTACACGGACTTTTGCATTTCTTTGTAGGTATTTTGGAAGATTTAGGAGCTTAATCGATACGTTTGAGGATCGTTCATCAAGATGACACACCCTCGGACTCATTAGGATGCAAGCTAGAGGCTAAGGAGGACTCATGGAACCTTGTCAACACAAGTCATGCACCAAATCGAAGCATAATAAACCAAGGCAACGCTGAAGCACCGAACCACGGTCACTGGAGGGTCCACGGCCGTGGAACCAACCGTGGTTTTTGCCAGACGGTTGTGACAGCTGTGCCACGATCTCTTGGCCTTCTCTAGCATGGTGGTAGTATAAAAGTGGTCCTGTAAGGCTGAGGGAAGGCATCTTGGAGAAGCCATCCATTATCCCCTATCATCCAATCAAAAACACTCTCAACAAGGGAGATTCTCTTGGAGAGAAGCTACCATTGAAGAGGAGAAGAGCTCCATTGGAGAAGAAGAGAAGAGCACACCATTGCTAGCACTTGATAGGTTTTGTAGTGAAGAATTTCGGAATCGATTTTTAAAGATGTATGAATCATTTAGACCTTCTTTTGGAAGGGTTGTGAGTCATTCTAATCTTACTTTCAGCTTGGTTTTGTTTGCTTCACTTTTTCATCTCTTTCTTTTCATTGTCTTGCAAATGGAATCTATGATTTTATGCTTGATGATTTCGATTGTTATGATGCATGTTCTAGGCTAAATAGATGCGATTCTAGGGTAAGGAAAGGATGGTTATGGCTAAGACTATGATAGGATGAACTTAGATTTACCCTTGAATGACTTGTTTACTTGAACGAAGCCTCTGTTGGAGTCCACGGTTAGATCTTGCCATTCCACGGCCGTGGAGGGTGTAGAACAGCCCGTGGTTTCTCTGGTTCGATGGATCTAAGTTCTAGATTGTTAGAAGGTTGAAATCCTAGTGTTTATTGAGTTGAATCTACCCTAGGGTGACCTAGTGTTAGCAACTAAGTGTTAGGAGAGACCTACCCAGTGATCCTTACTCTTAGATTCCAAAGATGATAAACTCTAGGTAGTGGTGAGCCTCATAATCCGCCATTGGACTAAGTGAGCTAGGATAGTCGTTTAGGACTAACCCTTTCGAGACTTACCCGGTAAGAATAGGTTAGATCCCTAGGTGACAAATCCGGTTTGTGTAGAATTCCATCCCTTAGGCTCTTTGAGACTTACCCGGTGATGAGACCTTAGGACTGGACTAGTGGACCATGAGACCTATCCGGTGATTGATCCCAATCTAGAAACACTCACTCCCAACATATCATAGTTAATCCAAGGAATGATTAGATAGCTTGAGTCCTATGCCATAACCGGAATTTCCAACCCCTAGAATCCGCTTTTCTCTCTTTGATCTCGTATCTCGTTTTAGCTTGTTTGTTTGTTTCGATTTGTTAGCCTAGTTGATTGCTTATTTCGCATGATTCGTGATCCTTGATTGATCACCTAAAACCCACCAAAAACATTTGAGATTTTCATTTCTTTATTCCCTTTTCTTTTCTTAGGCTTAGATCTTCACTAGACTTAATCACTAATCGAATCAATCTCACCTTAGTCTTTGTGTTCGACCTCGGAATACTATCCCTACTACAAACGTCCCGTACACTGCGGGTTCGCTAAGAGTTAGGAGAAATATAACGAGTATAAATTTAAAGCTTATTGCGTGCACACACGATCTTAGCGTAACACTTGTCCACCATCTTCCATTTCTGTTGGTGTTGGTTGAACTGTATTGATGAATTCTATTGAATCCTCCTCTATATCAACAGACACCATGTTCACCTCTTCTACTTCGGCATTCATGAAATTTTCATTTGGCTTTTGTACAAGCAACCTTGCTTTCTTCTTTTTCTTACTGATCCTCCATTTTTTGACTTGTTTTGCTTTGTTTTAAGGCTTATCAACATATTCAAGTCTTTGAAAAACAGAAGCTCTTGTTTCTCCAATTGTGGAACCGGTTTCAAGCCTATCAAAAACTGAAATCCGAGATGTTGATGTTTTATCTTAGAGAAACAAGCTTTGCTCCTCCGGAGTCAATGTCATAGGCTCTTCAAAACTCGTTGTCAATATACCCCCTTCGTGAGACACCTTCACCTTTTCAATATCATCCTCATTGTAATGGATATGTGGAGCTTTGATTTTTGATAAGAACTTCGAATTTTTCACTTTAACTTTGAACTTCTTGTTCAACTTCCTTGAAAGTGATTTAGAAGGAGGATTATTGGCTTCAACTCTTGACACTACCCTTTTGTTATCACTTGTTTTAAACCCGAAGAACCTTTGAATGACCAAAGTCGTTTTTGGAATAGACTGGTCAATTTTTCGTAGAGGAAAGGTGTAACTTGTCATGAGAGAGTTCACAACCTTCTCTACTGAGTTCAAGGGTTTTTGGCCGGCTTGTCGTCTATCTTTTGGTGTGTACTTAAACAACACCTTAGAACATGGATCACCTTTCTCATTCTTCTCTTTGAGAGAAACTTTTGATGCTTGGTGAACATTATTGGTATTTTTACCTTTGACAACCTTCATGGGCATGTTTGAGTTGAAACTAACTACCTTATAAAACTTGGCATCAGCATAATTAACACTTTCTCCATGAAAAGGGTTTGGGTCACCTCGAATAATCCTTTCATTTCCATTATCATCAGTGTATTTCAAACATTGATAAAGAGTAAAAACAATGGATTTACTAGCATGAAGCCATGGTCGACCAAGTAAGGCATTATAAGAGGTGTCCGCATCTATGACATGGAACAAAGCATCTTTATAAAGATTGTCAAGAACAATCTATAATGCAATGGTACCCATGGCTTTTTGTCCTACTTGATTGAAACCTTGGATCGTTAGCAAAGTAGGAGATAAATGTGCGGTCGTCAACCCCATTGTCCTTTGTACCCTTAATGGAAGAAGATTTACTGTGGATCCACAATCCAAAAGGATTAGATTGACCTTTGTATCCCCAATGGTGCCCGTAACATATAATGGCCGATTATGATATTCATTCTCCAATTGAAGATCTTCATCCGAGAATGTTATACAAGCCATGCATGAGGCACATTGAGTTGACGGGGATAATGAAACATCATTAACCTCCACCAGTGCAACTTGATCTTTATAATCACCGGCATCCATAAGAGCTTGAATTAGCGCTTTCCTCAGTTAGCGCTTCAAGTGACTAATGACGTCATATTTTACTTTCTCTTTGTACGGAGCTTTATGAAGCGAAACCGGTACGCGAGAAGTGGATTCTTTTTGTAACGCCTCAGTGTCCTCCATACTTTTCTGAGGTAATTGAGAATTTTCATTATCAAGACGTTCATCAAAATTTGTCACTTTTGAATGTTCATTGAACATCGATTCTTTCTCCTTTCTTTTTTCATTGGGTTTCGGAGATAGAAGTTGACGTCCGGAACGAAGAGAAACCGTATCAACTTCTGGTTCCTCCTCTTCTTCACATATGTCGGCCCATGTAGCCATGCAACATTGAGCAACTTCATCGCCCCAAAATACCTCATCTTCTGAAGGATCTTCATCACCATAAAATTTCTTTGGGACAAAATCTTTTAGGGTAACCGGTACTCTCTCAGGTTGAATGTATTCTTCCTCTGAATCAGAATTTGGTTTCTTTTCATTCTTGTTTTTCTTCTTTTTGTTTTTTTTTGTTTTTACTTTTCTCGGGTTTTCTTCCGATCATTCTAAACCCGGGAGAACTAGATTTTTGAGTGGCTTCTGGCCGGGTCTTTCGAGTTACAAAAGTTTTCCACTCAAAATCACTATCAATGTCAAGATCGTCATCATCTGAAAACAGATATTCGATATCTGAGCACGCCATGATCTCATATAGAGTTGGGACCCCGGGATCATCTCTTGACATATCAGGGTATGCCCAAACGATGCGGATATCTTTGCCACCGTCTACTGAAAATTGTACGGGTATCGCCATCATAGGTAAGGAAACCGTGGGAATACCCTCATCTTTGTTTGACGCTGATTGTTCTTCGAGTGTATTTGGGGTCACCAAATTATCCGCATCCACTAAGGATGTAGTATTTGATGAAGCCTTTGGAGCTACCGAGTCTTCACCTTCAATCTCGATTTCTCCTTTGTTAATCATCCTTTCAACTATATCTTTGAAGACATAACAATCTTTGATAGGGTGACTAACAATTTGGTGATAAGGACAATACTTTGGATCATTTGTCCTTCCAACTTCATTTGACCTTTTTGACTCTGGAAGTGTAAGAAGCTTAGACGACATCAACTCATCGAAAATCCCTTGGACGTCATCATCATCAAAAGGATATTTCTTTTGCTTCCTTTCCTCAAGAGTGAGTCTTTTAATGGTGTCTTTACCTCTTCCTCTTTCTTGATTTTGGGAATTATTTCCCGTGAAGACTTTATTTCGGGGTTTAATAAATGTTGTCATAGACTCTCCCTTTTTAAAGGTCTTTTTCCGTCATCTCTTTTAAGTTCATTTGCTTGAGGACGATAGGTTTTTGCATCACGTTTAGCCAATTGTCGTTCAACATTGCAAGCCTTTGAAACTAAGGCATCAAAAGAACGAGGATCAACACTACCAACATGCACTGCTAACTCAGGAATTAAGTTATTAGTACACATTTGAACACATGCCTCTTCACTTAGCTTTTCTGGGCATTGGAGTCTCAAGCTTCGCCATCTGGCGATAAAATCATTTGCAAGCTCATTTGATCTTTGAAGGGTATTAGCAAGATCCATAATGAAGACCTTTGCCTTATAGCTCACAAATTGAGCTAGGAATGCTCTTTGTAAATCATCCCATGTGTGGATTGATCCCGGTTGAAGTTGAGTGTACCAAGTAAATGCCGATCCCTTTAAAGATTGGATAAATTGTCGGATCAACAAAGCATCACTCAGTGCGGTCTCACCACATGCTGAGTAGAAATATGTCAAATGCTCGTGTGGTGATCCATACATTCCATCAAACTTGTCAAAAATTGGTCTTTGATAACCGGGAGGGAATGGTACTGAATCATATTGGATCGGATATGACTTTCTATACCCGAGTACTGGAGGGTTTTGTGACACTTGGAATTCTCGGATTCCTTGAGCGATCATCTCCCTAATCTCTTGTGGGGAAATGGACGAGCTACCACCAGGACTTTCATCATTCGTCCTTACTTGCTCATGTCGACTAGCATTAGCTTGGTTCTCAATTTGAGCCATAAGTGTAGCTATTTGAGCTTCCCTTGCGGCTAATGACCTTTGCAAGTCTTGAAGTTGTTCCTCAACACTTGTTGTTCCGGTCATGAACACTTGTATGTTCTCATATTCATCTTGAGTTACAACTCTCGTTGCTCCTTCTTTTGTAACAACTTGTGGAAATTCTTCCTCTTGGAATAGAGAAGATAAATCTCCATATAAAGGAGAACTTGAGCTTTCCTTCAATTCTCGTTGTGGACTTGATGGTTGTGAAGTTACTTGAGCATAAGTCATTGACTTAGCTTTTGATCTTGTAACTGGACCATCATAACACACAACTTGAGCCTCTTGCGAGACCGAGCTTTTAGAGATACGAAGATTTCTTTTTTTCTTTTGAGTTTTAGAAGTTTCTTCAATCACTTTATTCTTATTTGGATTTTTCTTGGCCCGTGAGGGTTTGGTGATTTTAAGCTTTGGAGCTTTTGGTTGAGTACCCTCCTTGGAATAAGAAGTCATGTAGACTTGCTCAAATTTGTCCAATGTCATAGGAATTGACCCTACAAGAATTTGCCTTGCGGTAGTCATTGGATAATTATCCATTGTGTGCTTTGAGTTTAAAAGATCTTTTGTAGCTTCACAAAGGATTGCATTGGCTTGCTTTACAGCCGGTGAGGAAGCTAGCTTACGAAGAGGTCCAGTATTACGACATGAACTATTCTTGCGTCCCTTCCTTCTCCGAGACTTGTTCACCTTCTTGAGAGTGTTTTCAGGAGGAATACCAACAGGCGCAACATTCTTCTTGATGATTCGAATGATTGGCCTTGGGACAACCCTAGAAGAAGGCTTTGTGCCATTAAAGCTAGGAGAATTGTCATGTCCATCTTTGACATAAGCAGGTTTCTTGTTGTTAAACTTGTTGTTGGGCTTCATGCCCCCATGTCCCGAAAGAGTCATGGACGACTGTCAGAGCATCTCGACCGAGTTGATTCTTGAGCAACCGAAAGAGACTTACCCGGTGATCTACTCCACTTTAGTAACACCTTCCCCACGCAAAAATCTCAGCTTTGTCCGCTTATCTATAGATCTTGAGTTGGAACCACAACTAGATGCTTTAATCCCTAGAATTGCATGTTTGCTTTATTGACTTCTTATTCATCTTTGATTGTGTTAATCGCTCTTGTAGTTAGTATTGACATTAGCACACCGTATTGACTTTGTTTCACCGAGTCCCTGTGATCGACCCCTGGAATTTTCTTGCTTTTACTACGATTGACCCGTACACTGCGGGTTCGCATCCTCGTTTTAAGCTTAAGTCTAGGGTTATAAATTTAAAGCTTGCACACACCGTTTGGAGCGAACATTAATCCAAGGAATGATTAGATAGCTTGAGTCCTATGCCATAACCGGAATTTCCAACCCCTAGAATCCGCTTTTCTCTCTTTGATCTCGTATCTCGTTTTAGCTTGTTTGTTTGTTTCGATTTGTGAGCCTAGTTGATTGCTTATTTCGCATGATTCGTGATCCTTGATTGATCACCTAAAACCCACCAAAAACATTTGAGATTTTCATTTCTTTATTCCCTTTTATTTTCTTAGGCTTAGATCTTCACTAGACTTAATCACTAATCGAATCAATCTCACCTTAGTCTTTGTGTTCGACCTCGGAATACTATCTCTACTACAAA
Source organism: Fagopyrum homotropicum (assembly GCA_033239125.1). Taxonomy (NCBI): domain Eukaryota; kingdom Viridiplantae; phylum Streptophyta; class Magnoliopsida; order Caryophyllales; family Polygonaceae; genus Fagopyrum; species Fagopyrum homotropicum. Next base: position 68,865,195 of record BSWB01000003.1, read on the forward strand.
CGTCCCGTACACTGCGGGTTCGCTAAGAGTTAGGAGAAATATAACGAGTATAAATTTAAAGCTTATTGCGTGCACACACGATCTTAGCGTAACAAGTTTTTGGCGCCGTTGCCGGGGACTAGGTCTAGATTGAGTCTATTTTGTGATTGTTTATAGTGTAGGTCTTTCTTGTTGCTTTTGATCTCTTTTTGGTTTGTGTCTTTGCTTTTCAGGACACCTCTTACTATTTAGGTGTATGCGAAGATCTCGTGGCAAGGATTTAGCTCCATTCGATCCCGAACCGGAGAAAACCCTTAGATCTAGATCCAAGAGCATTAGAAAGGGAAAAGAGATGGCCGGAAGAGATCTCTAAGCTGAGTTGGATGAGGCTTTAGAGCAAATTAGGATAAGGGATGAAGCCTTGGAGAATGAAAGGAGACTTGCCAATGAGAGGCAAGAGGCAACTAGGAGGGAGATTGAGGAGATTAGGCAAGCTCTAGTGCAAAGAGAGTTTAACCGTCAACAACCCCCTCCACCTCCACCATAACCGCAGCCGGCGGCGGTTAATATTCGGGTTGTGCCCATTGCTATGGAAGAGCCACAAACGTTAGGGCAACGTATGGATCCGGCACAAAGAGCACACCGTCCGGGTGTGAACTTAGGAGATCCCGCAGCCCATGATTACGAACTCCGCCCTCAAGTTCTACAAATGATCCGGCATAATCAATTTGGAGGGATGGAAGGAGAGTCTCCTCATCAACACTTGATGAATTATGAGATCTGGATGGAGACTCTTAGACCGCCTAGATTGGAGAGCAACAACCATAAGCTTAGGGCTTTCTCCTTCTCTCTTAAGGATAAAGCCTTAGCTTGGTATCAAACTATTCCACAAGGGCGAGTTGGTACTTGGGAGGAGATGACAACCGAGTTTTTGACTAAGTTCTTCCCACCTTCCAAGACTACTGAGTTAAGAAGGAAGATCAATGCCTTCGTGATGAAGGATAGAGAGAGTTTGTTCAAGTCTTGGGAGAGGTTCAAAGATCTCCTCCTAGATTGTCCACACCATGGTATACCAAAAATTGAGCTATTGGAAATCTACTTCAAGGGACTTGATGAAGATAGCCAATTCAAGCTCCAATCTCTTTCCGGTGGGACTTTCATGGAAAAGCATGTGGATGAAGCTTGGGAGTTTGTAGAGAAACAAGCTCTAGTGATTGAGAAATACTCCCATAGGAAGAGTGAAGGGAGAAAGGCGGGAGCATATGAGGTGAGTGAAGTCACCATGAGCAATTTCAAGCTTGACGCCATCAACAACGAGCTAAAATCTTTGAGGGAGTTGTGTGCTACAACTTTGAAGAATCAAGCAACCCCTCAAGTGCAAGTGCAAGCAAACTTGTCTTCCAAGGAGGAAGATGTGAACTACATGGGAAGGGGCAACTACAACAACAACTATCAAGGCCCAAGGAACTTCCACAACAACCGGCAATTCAACAATTACCGACCCAACCATAACCATCCTGGGTTTTCCTATTCTAACCCGGATGGAGCCTTGAACCCTCCCGCCTCCACGAGCACAACTCCACCACCAAAAGCTTCACAAGAACCTCCACCCGGATTTACTCAACCTCCAAAGGATAGAACCGAAATGATGTTTGAGCAATTGCTTGGAAGGTTGAGTGGTCTTGAGAGCACGGTGACTTCTATTTCCAAGGCTCAAAAGGTGTTAGAAGCACAAGTGTTCCAAAAAGCGGGTGAAGCCTATAGAGACCCGGGAAAGCTTCCCGGGAGGACCGAAGACAACCCAAGAGGCCAAGTGTTGGCCATTACAACGAGGAGCGGGTTGAGTATGAAGGATCCTTTGCCCAAGGAAAATGTTAAGGGAAAGCAAGTGGTGGTAGAAGAAGAGATGTTGCAAGAAGATGGAGGCAAAAGTAAGGATGTTGAGCCAACATATGTGGCACCGCCTCCATACAAGCCACCACTACCGTTCCCACAATCACGAGCAAGAGCTCGCTTGGACAATCACTTTGGTAAATTCCTTGAACTTATGTCTAAATTGCATATTAATATTCCGTTCATGGATGCTATCCTAGGTATGCCGGCATATGGCAAGTTCTTGAAGGAGATACTCTCCAACAAAAGGAAGTTGGAGGAGTATGGGGAAATAAGAATGACAAAGAGGTCCTCGGAATTGATCCAAACAATGAAGGAGGAGATGCCTCCTAAGCTAAGAGATCCGGATTCCTTTTGTGTCCCAATTGGAGTGGGAGAAGTGAAGTATGAAGCCCTTTGTGATCTTGGGGCAAGTGTAAGCATCATACCGCTTGCACTTTGCAATAAAGTTGGGCTAGGAGAGCCAAAACCGGTCAAGATGACCCTCTACATGGCGGACCGCTCAATCACTCACCCGGTTGGGATCTTAGAAGACATTCCGGTGCAACTAGGGAAGTTCTATGTGCCGATTGATTTTGTTGTCTTGGACATCCCGGCGGATTATCCCGTTCCTATCATCTTAGGAAGACCTTTCCTAGCCACTTCCGGATGCCTAGTGGATTGCAAGAATGGGGTTCTCTCCTTCAACATTGGAGAAGAGAACATCAAGTTCAAGCTTTCCACAATGATGAAAGGGCCAACCCTTGATGAAGATGTATTCAACATAGTCGAGCAAGAGGAGTCTAGAGAAGTTGTGAGCTCGATCTTGATCAAGGACCCTTTGGAGAAGGTTCTTACCTTAAGTTTGATGAAGGAAGGTGTTGAGGAGGCTTGCAATGAAGAGATCAAGGCCTTTGAAGCACTAGAAAAGGAGACAAGAGCTGAATTTGGGGTTCACGAAGGCATGCTGAGCACCTGTGAGTTCCACGGGCGTGGAGTGTGTTCCACGGCCGTAGAACTCTCTGGAAAGCTCCAACGAGCAAGGTTGGCAACTTCCACGGCCGTGGATGTGCCAAGAGCCGTGGATCCAACCGTGGTTCCCCCAGAAGCAGCCCTCATCGATGATCAAGCTTCAAGGAGCCTTGAAGGGTCTTCATTTGCTTTGGATTCATCTCAACCAATGTTATTTGGATCGTCTCCACTCGACAAAGGTCCTCCTAAACTTGAACTCAAACTCCTCCCCTCTCATTTAAAGTATGCTTTTCTTGGTGATAATTCTACATATCCGGTGACTGTGAATGCATGCTTGAGTAATGATGAACTTGCTAAGTTGTTGCATGAGCTAAGATTGCATAGGAAAGCCATTGGCTATACTATTTATGATTTAGTTGGCATTAAACCTTCTTTGTGTATGCATAAGATATTGATGGAAGATAACCATAAACCCTCTATTGAACATCAAAGAAGATTGAATCTTATAATGAAAAAGGTAGTCAAGAAAGAGATCATTAAGTTGCTAGATGCGGGAATAATCTACCCTATTTCGGATAGTAAGTGGGTTAGTCCCGTTCATGTAGTTCCTAAGAAGGGTGGGATGACCGTAGTGACTAATAAGAACAATGAACTAATCCCAACTAGGACGGTTACGGGATGGAGGATGTGTATTGACTATAGGAAATTGAACATGGCCTCTAGGAAAGATCACTTCCCTCTTCCCTTCATTGACCAAATGCTAGAAAGGTTAGCTCAACACTCTCATTTTTGCTATCTAGATGGTTATAGCGGATTCTTCCAAATCCCTATCCACCCCGATGACCAAGAGAAAACCACCTTTACATGTCCATGGGGTACTTTTGCATATAGGAGAATGCCATTTGGGTTGTGTAATGCACCCGCCACCTTCCATAGGTGTATGATGGCTATCTTTTCGGAATACATTGAAAATATCATGGAAGTGTTTATGGATGATTTTTCTGTTTATGGTTCTTCCTTTGATAATTGCTTGGCTAACTTGTCATTAGTATTGAAAAGATGTGAGGAGACAAATCTTGTCTTGAATTGGGAAAAATGCCACTTCATGGTAAGTGAAGGTATTGTGTTGGGACACTTGGTGTCCAACCGTGGCATTGAGGTTGATAGGGCCAAGATTGAAACGATAGAGAAGTTGCCACCACCTACCTCGGTGAAAGGGGTAAGGAGTTTCTTAGGGCATGCCGGTTTTTACCGGAGGTTTATTAAAGACTTCTCTAAAATTTCTAAGCCTCTTACTAACCTACTAATGAAAGATGTTGAGTTTGTTTTCTCCAAGGATTGCCTTGAAGCTTTTTGTAGGTTGAAGAACGCTTTGATCTCCGCACCTATCATGCAACCTCCGGATTGGAGTTTACCGTTTGAGATCATGTGTGATGCAAGTGATGTAGCCGTTGGGGCTGTTTTGGGGCAAAGAAAAGATGGGCGCACACATGCCATTTATTATGCTAGCAAGACGCTAGATGATGCCCAACTCAATTATGCTACCACCGAGAAGGAATTGCTAGCGGTTGTGTATGCATTTGAGAAGTTCCGCTCATACCTCGTTGGAGCAAAGGTCATTTTTATACGGATCATGCTGCGATCCGTTACCTCCTTACAAAGAAGGATGCCAAGCCTAGGTTGATTCGGTGGATCCTTCTTCTTCAAGAGTTTGATTTGGAAATCCGGGACAAGAAGGGATCCGAGAACTCCGTGGCGGATCACCTTAGTAGACTCTCACCATTGGAGCTTGAAGGAGATAACATCCCGATTGATGATTCATTCCAGGACGAGCAATTGCAAATGGTGGAAGAGTGCTTGTTCCAAGTGTCTAGAGGAAGTGAGCCATGGTATGCCGACATTGTGAACTATCTTGTGTGTGAGGAAGTGCCTCCTGGATTGACATATGCCCAAAGAAAGAAGTTCTTCAAAGATGTGAGGCAGTACTATTGGAATGAACCACTTTTGTTCAAGAGAGGGCCGGATGGAATGTTTAGAAGATGCATACCGGAGGATGAGGTGGAGAGTGTGATCCGCCATTGTCATTCCTTGCCATGTGGAGGGCATGCTAGCTCACATAAGACATGTGCAAAGGTGTTGCAATCAGGCTACTTTTGGCCGAGTTTGTTCAAGGATGTGCAAGGCTTTGTGGTAGCTTGTGATGCTTGTCAAAGGACGGGCAACATCTCAAGGAGGAATGAGATGCCCTTGAACAACATACAAGAAGTGGAGATATTTGATGTGTGGGGTGTGGACTTCATGGGACCATTCCCTTCTTCATGTGGCAACCTCTACATCCTATTGGCGGTTGATTATGTTTCAAGATGGGTGGAGGCAATCGCCTCTTCTACAAATGATGCCAAAGTGGTGGTGCGGTTCTTCAACCGAGTGATCTTTCCTAGGTTTGGAACACCAAGGGTGATCATAAGTGATGGAGGGAAGCACTTCACTAATAGGAACTTTGGGGCACTTTTGGCCAAGTATGGGGTGACTCATAAGGTGGCAATACCTTACCATCCCCAAACTAGTGGCCAAGTGGAGATCTCCAACCGGGAGATAAAGGGAATTTTTGAGAAGACGGTCTCTAGGACGAGAAAGGATTGGACTATGAAGCTCGATGATGCCTTGTGGGCATATCGAACCGCTTTCAAGACACCAATTGGCACCACTCCCTACAAGTTAGTCTATGGCAAGTCTTGCCATCTTCCGGTAGAGATGGAGCATAGAGCTTATTGGGTCATTAAGTGGCTAAATTTTGACCTCAAGGAGGCCGAAGTGAAGAGGTTGCTTGACATGAACGCTCTTGAAGAAATCCGGTTGGATGCCTATGAAAATGCCCGGATCTACAAGGAGAGGACCAAACGTTGGCATGACAAGCGCCTCATCCCAAAGGAGTTGAGTGAAGGCGACCTTGTCCTTCTTTTCAACTCAAGGCTGCGGCTCTTCCCCGGAAAGCTAAAGTCAAGTTGGACCGGTCCATATGTGGTGAAAAAGATTTTTCCCCATGGAGCTATTGAGATAGGAGGGGAACATTGTGGAGATTTTAAGGTGAATGGCACCGGTTGAAGAAGTATATCCCGGGAGCTCCGGTGGACATTATTGCCCCACTTCACCTTGAGTAGACGCCCCCGAGTTTGGTCAAGCTAATGACCTTAAAGAAGCGCTTGATGGGAGGCAACCCATTGGTAACGTTTTTCCCTTTTCGTTTTTGTTTTTGCTTTTGATTTTTCTGTTTTTGTGTGTTTTTTTGTGCTTTGTGTGTGTGCTAGAATCTTGGTAGCATGGGAGCCTTGCATGGCATGTGAATGATGATGATGAGTCCCTCATCAATTATGGATGGAGCGGACGCGGAACTTGGACGGCTAGCGGTGCCTAGCGCGGGTCTCGACGCCTTGATGAACACTTAGAGCTCTCTACCATTGTTGATAGGATCATCCACCATCAATACACATGATAAATCCCAAATACCATAGCAAACCATTTTTACATTGTGAGAACCTTCTTTCACTCTTCTTTACTTCATTTACACATTGGGGACAATGTGTTTCTAAGTATGGGGTGGGGTTTGCATGATCTTTTGCATGATTAGCATCTAGGGTAGTTTAATATTATCACATGTCTTGCATTGTATATACTCATTTCGAAAAATCCAAAAAATCAGAAAATTAAAAAAAAAAAATTTTGTGCTTTCTAGGCTTGGATATGACCCTAATGATGAATCTTGTCTTGTGGATTGGCTATGGATGGCCTTATGTGTTAAATTTATGAATGGCATATGTGGACTTGAAGTACTTCTCTTGAATCCCATGAATGATTTGTGATCATGATGTTTGCCTAGAATGGATTGAGTATTGAAAGTCGAAATTACATGCTAGTTCTTACACACCATCTAGGAATGAATGAGGCAATTTATCTTTCTCTTCTTCTCATCTTGATCATGATATTTGAGCACCTCAATTGATATAAATTTGACCTCTTGTGACCCATCTGGGAATAGGAGCATGTTAGTGTGTTGATGTGTGTGAAAAGCAAGTGTGGGGTGAAGATGTTGATGAAAGAATGTCATGAATAAAATGCTGAAATTGTTGTGAAAGTGTAGACAAAAATATAGGTTTGGGGACGTTGGTTTAAATGACGAGTAACTCGGCACCATTTACATAATCGGGTGTTTGTGCCTTGCCAAAGTCCAATAAACCAATAGTCCTAACGAGCTTTGGTATGTGTGCCCGGTGTGGATGCACCTCGAAAAATAGAAAAAACCCGAGGATGGCTAATCACCAAGGTTTCGGCTTTTGTACACCAATGCCATTGTCTCAAAAATAAGTGAAGGAAAAAGAAAAGAAAGAAAAGATGGAGAAAATATACACTTGAGGAAAGTTGATCGAGGACAAAATTGTGGAGTTAGTTCCATTCCCGGATTAGCATCACATAGCCTAGAAAAATCCCCACCTAATCACAACGTTTCTTGGCCTTTTATTTCATAAGACCTTATGACCTATTTGCATGTTTGTAAGACTTAGTAATTTAGATTGGATATGCTCTTGATCATCTTGACTTCTTCATTTTTACATTTCATGCATGCTTTCGAGTTAAGTATAATTGTCTTTCCGTGCCTTCATTTATTTGACACATAATTGCTTGTCCGTTGCCATAAAACATGACTATGAAGGTGATCCAATAGTAGAAGCACAAACCCAAAAAGATTTTGCCATTTTTCTGCATACATAAATCATGTCATCTCTTAGTCTATAGTTGGGAATTTGCTCGGGGACGAGCAAACCTTAAGTATGGGGTATTTTTGATAACACGATTTATGACTTAGGTTTAGGTAGTCATTTAGATGGATTTCTCACTCATTCATGCATGGTTTAGCACTAGTCCACGACGTTTTCACTCAATTCACGTATTTTGTCGAGATAGACGTCTACACGGACTTTTGCATTTCTTTGTAGGTATTTTGGAAGATTTAGGAGCTTAATCGATACGTTTGAGGATCGTTCATCAAGATGACACACCCTCGGACTCATTAGGATGCAAGCTAGAGGCTAAGGAGGACTCATGGAACCTTGTCAACACAAGTCATGCACCAAATCGAAGCATAATAAACCAAGGCAACGCTGAAGCACCGAACCACGGTCACTGGAGGGTCCACGGCCGTGGAACCAACCGTGGTTTTTGCCAGACGGTTGTGACAGCTGTGCCACGATCTCTTGGCCTTCTCTAGCATGGTGGTAGTATAAAAGTGGTCCTGTAAGGCTGAGGGAAGGCATCTTGGAGAAGCCATCCATTATCCCCTATCATCCAATCAAAAACACTCTCAACAAGGGAGATTCTCTTGGAGAGAAGCTACCATTGAAGAGGAGAAGAGCTCCATTGGAGAAGAAGAGAAGAGCACACCATTGCTAGCACTTGATAGGTTTTGTAGTGAAGAATTTCGGAATCGATTTTTAAAGATGTATGAATCATTTAGACCTTCTTTTGGAAGGGTTGTGAGTCATTCTAATCTTACTTTCAGCTTGGTTTTGTTTGCTTCACTTTTTCATCTCTTTCTTTTCATTGTCTTGCAAATGGAATCTATGATTTTATGCTTGATGATTTCGATTGTTATGATGCATGTTCTAGGCTAAATAGATGCGATTCTAGGGTAAGGAAAGGATGGTTATGGCTAAGACTATGATAGGATGAACTTAGATTTACCCTTGAATGACTTGTTTACTTGAACGAAGCCTCTGTTGGAGTCCACGGTTAGATCTTGCCATTCCACGGCCGTGGAGGGTGTAGAACAGCCCGTGGTTTCTCTGGTTCGATGGATCTAAGTTCTAGATTGTTAGAAGGTTGAAATCCTAGTGTTTATTGAGTTGAATCTACCCTAGGGTGACCTAGTGTTAGCAACTAAGTGTTAGGAGAGACCTACCCAGTGATCCTTACTCTTAGATTCCAAAGATGATAAACTCTAGGTAGTGGTGAGCCTCATAAGCCGCCATTGGACTAAGTGAGCTAGGATAGTCGTTTAGGACTAACCCTTTCGAGACTTACCCGGTAAGAATAGGTTAGATCCCTAGGTGACAAATCCGGTTTGTGTAGAATTCCATCCCTTAGGCTCTTTGAGACTTACCCGGTGATGAGACCTTAGGACTGGACTAGTGGACCATGAGACCTATCCGGTGATTGATCCCAATCTAGAAACACTCACTCCCAACATATCATAGTTAATCCAAGGAATGATTAGATAGCTTGAGTCCTATGCCATAACCGGAATTTCCAACCCCTAGAATCCGCTTTTCTCTCTTTGATCTCGTATCTCGTTTTAGCTTGTTTGTTTGTTTCGATTTGTTAGCCTAGTTGATTGCTTATTTCGCATGATTCGTGATCCTTGATTGATCACCTAAAACCCACCAAAAACATTTGAGATTTTCATTTCTTTATTCCCTTTTCTTTTCTTAGGCTTAGATCTTCACTAGACTTAATCACTAATCGAATCAATCTCACCTTAGTCTTTGTGTTCGACCTCGGAATACTATCCCTACTACAAACGTCCCGTACACTGCGGGTTCGCTAAGAGTTAGGAGAAATATAACGAGTATAAATTTAAAGCTTATTGCGTGCACACACGATCTTAGCGTAACACTTGTCCACCATCTTCCATTTCTGTTGGTGTTGGTTGAACTGTATTGATGAATTCTATTGAATCCTCCTCTATATCAACAGACACCATGTTCACCTCTTCTACTTCGGCATTCATGAAATTTTCATTTGGCTTTTGTACAAGCAACCTTGCTTTCTTCTTTTTCTTACTGATCCTCCATTTTTTGACTTGTTTTGCTTTGTTTTAAGGCTTATCAACATATTCAAGTCTTTGAAAAACAGAAGCTCTTGTTTCTCCAATTGTGGAACCGGTTTCAAGCCTATCAAAAACTGAAATCCGAGATGTTGATGTTTTATCTTAGAGAAACAAGCTTTGCTCCTCCGGAGTCAATGTCATAGGCTCTTCAAAACTCGTTGTCAATATACCCCCTTCGTGAGACACCTTCACCTTTTCAATATCATCCTCATTGTAATGGATATGTGGAGCTTTGATTTTTGATAAGAACTTCGAATTTTTCACTTTAACTTTGAACTTCTTGTTCAACTTCCTTGAAAGTGATTTAGAAGGAGGATTATTGGCTTCAACTCTTGACACTACCCTTTTGTTATCACTTGTTTTAAACCCGAAGAACCTTTGAATGACCAAAGTCGTTTTTGGAATAGACTGGTCAATTTTTCGTAGAGGAAAGGTGTAACTTGTCATGAGAGAGTTCACAACCTTCTCTACTGAGTTCAAGGGTTTTTGGCCGGCTTGTCGTCTATCTTTTGGTGTGTACTTAAACAACACCTTAGAACATGGATCACCTTTCTCATTCTTCTCTTTGAGAGAAACTTTTGATGCTTGGTGAACATTATTGGTATTTTTACCTTTGACAACCTTCATGGGCATGTTTGAGTTGAAACTAACTACCTTATAAAACTTGGCATCAGCATAATTAACACTTTCTCCATGAAAAGGGTTTGGGTCACCTCGAATAATCCTTTCATTTCCATTATCATCAGTGTATTTCAAACATTGATAAAGAGTAAAAACAATGGATTTACTAGCATGAAGCCATGGTCGACCAAGTAAGGCATTATAAGAGGTGTCCGCATCTATGACATGGAACAAAGCATCTTTATAAAGATTGTCAAGAACAATCTATAATGCAATGGTACCCATGGCTTTTTGTCCTACTTGATTGAAACCTTGGATCGTTAGCAAAGTAGGAGATAAATGTGCGGTCGTCAACCCCATTGTCCTTTGTACCCTTAATGGAAGAAGATTTACTGTGGATCCACAATCCAAAAGGATTAGATTGACCTTTGTATCCCCAATGGTGCCCGTAACATATAATGGCCGATTATGATATTCATTCTCCAATTGAAGATCTTCATCCGAGAATGTTATACAAGCCATGCATGAGGCACATTGAGTTGACGGGGATAATGAAACATCATTAACCTCCACCAGTGCAACTTGATCTTTATAATCACCGGCATCCATAAGAGCTTGAATTAGCGCTTTCCTCAGTTAGCGCTTCAAGTGACTAATGACGTCATATTTTACTTTCTCTTTGTACGGAGCTTTATGAAGCGAAACCGGTACGCGAGAAGTGGATTCTTTTTGTAACGCCTCAGTGTCCTCCATACTTTTCTGAGGTAATTGAGAATTTTCATTATCAAGACGTTCATCAAAATTTGTCACTTTTGAATGTTCATTGAACATCGATTCTTTCTCCTTTCTTTTTTCATTGGGTTTCGGAGATAGAAGTTGACGTCCGGAACGAAGAGAAACCGTATCAACTTCTGGTTCCTCCTCTTCTTCACATATGTCGGCCCATGTAGCCATGCAACATTGAGCAACTTCATCGCCCCAAAATACCTCATCTTCTGAAGGATCTTCATCACCATAAAATTTCTTTGGGACAAAATCTTTTAGGGTAACCGGTACTCTCTCAGGTTGAATGTATTCTTCCTCTGAATCAGAATTTGGTTTCTTTTCATTCTTGTTTTTCTTCTTTTTGTTTTTTTTTGTTTTTACTTTTCTCGGGTTTTCTTCCGATCATTCTAAACCCGGGAGAACTAGATTTTTGAGTGGCTTCTGGCCGGGTCTTTCGAGTTACAAAAGTTTTCCACTCAAAATCACTATCAATGTCAAGATCGTCATCATCTGAAAACAGATATTCGATATCTGAGCACGCCATGATCTCATATAGAGTTGGGACCCCGGGATCATCTCTTGACATATCAGGGTATGCCCAAACGATGCGGATATCTTTGCCACCGTCTACTGAAAATTGTACGGGTATCGCCATCATAGGTAAGGAAACCGTGGGAATACCCTCATCTTTGTTTGACGCTGATTGTTCTTCGAGTGTATTTGGGGTCACCAAATTATCCGCATCCACTAAGGATGTAGTATTTGATGAAGCCTTTGGAGCTACCGAGTCTTCACCTTCAATCTCGATTTCTCCTTTGTTAATCATCCTTTCAACTATATCTTTGAAGACATAACAATCTTTGATAGGGTGACTAACAATTTGGTGATAAGGACAATACTTTGGATCATTTGTCCTTCCAACTTCATTTGACCTTTTTGACTCTGGAAGTGTAAGAAGCTTAGACGACATCAACTCATCGAAAATCCCTTGGACGTCATCATCATCAAAAGGATATTTCTTTTGCTTCCTTTCCTCAAGAGTGAGTCTTTTAATGGTGTCTTTACCTCTTCCTCTTTCTTGATTTTGGGAATTATTTCCCGTGAAGACTTTATTTCGGGGTTTAATAAATGTTGTCATAGACTCTCCCTTTTTAAAGGTCTTTTTCCGTCATCTCTTTTAAGTTCATTTGCTTGAGGACGATAGGTTTTTGCATCACGTTTAGCCAATTGTCGTTCAACATTGCAAGCCTTTGAAACTAAGGCATCAAAAGAACGAGGATCAACACTACCAACATGCACTGCTAACTCAGGAATTAAGTTATTAGTACACATTTGAACACATGCCTCTTCACTTAGCTTTTCTGGGCATTGGAGTCTCAAGCTTCGCCATCTGGCGATAAAATCATTTGCAAGCTCATTTGATCTTTGAAGGGTATTAGCAAGATCCATAATGAAGACCTTTGCCTTATAGCTCACAAATTGAGCTAGGAATGCTCTTTGTAAATCATCCCATGTGTGGATTGATCCCGGTTGAAGTTGAGTGTACCAAGTAAATGCCGATCCCTTTAAAGATTGGATAAATTGTCGGATCAACAAAGCATCACTCAGTGCGGTCTCACCACATGCTGAGTAGAAATATGTCAAATGCTCGTGTGGTGATCCATACATTCCATCAAACTTGTCAAAAATTGGTCTTTGATAACCGGGAGGGAATGGTACTGAATCATATTGGATCGGATATGACTTTCTATACCCGAGTACTGGAGGGTTTTGTGACACTTGGAATTCTCGGATTCCTTGAGCGATCATCTCCCTAATCTCTTGTGGGGAAATGGACGAGCTACCACCAGGACTTTCATCATTCGTCCTTACTTGCTCATGTCGACTAGCATTAGCTTGGTTCTCAATTTGAGCCATAAGTGTAGCTATTTGAGCTTCCCTTGCGGCTAATGACCTTTGCAAGTCTTGAAGTTGTTCCTCAACACTTGTTGTTCCGGTCATGAACACTTGTATGTTCTCATATTCATCTTGAGTTACAACTCTCGTTGCTCCTTCTTTTGTAACAACTTGTGGAAATTCTTCCTCTTGGAATAGAGAAGATAAATCTCCATATAAAGGAGAACTTGAGCTTTCCTTCAATTCTCGTTGTGGACTTGATGGTTGTGAAGTTACTTGAGCATAAGTCATTGACTTAGCTTTTGATCTTGTAACTGGACCATCATAACACACAACTTGAGCCTCTTGCGAGACCGAGCTTTTAGAGATACGAAGATTTCTTTTTTTCTTTTGAGTTTTAGAAGTTTCTTCAATCACTTTATTCTTATTTGGATTTTTCTTGGCCCGTGAGGGTTTGGTGATTTTAAGCTTTGGAGCTTTTGGTTGAGTACCCTCCTTGGAATAAGAAGTCATGTAGACTTGCTCAAATTTGTCCAATGTCATAGGAATTGACCCTACAAGAATTTGCCTTGCGGTAGTCATTGGATAATTATCCATTGTGTGCTTTGAGTTTAAAAGATCTTTTGTAGCTTCACAAAGGATTGCATTGGCTTGCTTTACAGCCGGTGAGGAAGCTAGCTTACGAAGAGGTCCAGTATTACGACATGAACTATTCTTGCGTCCCTTCCTTCTCCGAGACTTGTTCACCTTCTTGAGAGTGTTTTCAGGAGGAATACCAACAGGCGCAACATTCTTCTTGATGATTCGAATGATTGGCCTTGGGACAACCCTAGAAGAAGGCTTTGTGCCATTAAAGCTAGGAGAATTGTCATGTCCATCTTTGACATAAGCAGGTTTCTTGTTGTTAAACTTGTTGTTGGGCTTCATGCCCCCATGTCCCGAAAGAGTCATGGACGACTTCGGAGTTGCATGTTCCTCCAAACCTTGAAGACTCTTGAAAGAGTTCTTCAAAGGGATTTCAGCATAGATCGCATTAGGAGCAATGTCAAAGACAACTTCAAATGACTTGCGGTGGAGCCAGCGTCCTCCTTGGATGACGAAAGTAGCCGGGAGTTCATTGAAGTTCACAATCACCTTTGACGTCATTTCCTTGCAATCAAATAAGATCAAACATTAGTATATGTATAACTTAGAGATGAAAAGAAACAAAAGGTCCCACCGGGCTTGCCAAAAATATGTCGAGTAAAAAATGTACACAAATTTACAAAACTCATTTTATGTTTTATTCGAATATAGATTTACAAAACACATTTTATTTATTTTTTATTATTTGAGTTCGACCCTCTCTTTTTGACCTTTTGATTCTAAGTTATATAAATACCGATATTTGGTTTATTTTAGTGATTTGGGCTGCACCCGTTTTTGGACGGGTTGCCTACGTACCTCGTTAAAGAGGATCAAGCCTCACGTAGTTCAGTGCGGTGTTTTCATGCATCAGAGAATCAAAGTTCAAACCCCCTTCTAGGAAGGGTTGCCTTGTCGACGATTCAACTATCATTTGCATGATATTTATATCTCGACCATGCATCATAAGATTAAATTAAACCCACCTTCTAGGAAGGGTTGCTTAATTCATCCCGCTATCACGCGCATGATCAAGATTAGTGAGAGATTGTTTATTGTTTTAATTTTTATTTTTTTGTGACTGAATTTGGTTCTTAGTTTACCAAATTTCTTACGTATCCTTTATTAGGAATCAAGTCGTACGTAGTTCTTAATTGATTAGGTGTTTTTTTTAGTTAAACTCGACGAGTGGATGCTTTATATCGAGTTTATGAATATTTGAGAATTTTATAATATTTGAATTTGATTTGCGATTGTACCCGAGATAATTTAAACTTAATATCGAGTTACCTACGTAGTCTTTTAAAATGGTGTCAAGTCTTTACGTAGTTCTACAAGAATTACTTTTGATTTAATATTTTTGGCTTTGGGTAGTCAAATTTAAAAGTGTGATTGAACTCGATAATTTAGAAACCGAGTTTCCTACATAGTCTTTTCTTAAGACATCAAACCACCCGTAGTTCTTTTAAAAAGTAATTTTTGAGTTTGATTCGCGACTGTACCCGATAATATATCGAGCAGCCTACGTAGCCATTTGAGTGGCGCAAGTCCTTACATAGTTCTACATGAGAACTATTTAATATTTTGACTTTGTATGGTTTTATAAGCCAAGAGTCATGTCCGTAACTGTTAAAATTTTCACACCGGTAAGTAATGCTTACTAGTATACTTAGGAAGGGGTAATTTTAGTGATGAACTACCCTTTCACCTTGATTAACATTAACTCCAATAAAAAATGAGTTATTAGTTAATTTATGGGTCTTTACCCATTTATCACGGGAGTGCATGCTTTCAAGAGATTGAACTTAGTGGGAATTTTTATCTTAAAGTTAAAGGGTCTAATAATCACCATCGGTAAAATTTGATTAATTACCATGCGGAACCCTTTAACATTAGACACATCTCTCAACCGATCGAAATTTATTATTCGAAGCTTTCATCTCATTATTGGCATGTCATCTTGATATTTATATTAACCAATATTTATTTATTTTATTCACGCACTTGATCATGTACGAAACAACATATTTCAAATGCATATAAAATCGTTTATTGTAGCTTCATGCTTATTTTTGTTTTATTAATTTGAAAAAGAAACTAAACCCATCCCATGACATGTTTCCATGTTTATAATTTTACATTAAAAAACTTTTAATGAAATTATTCATGAGTTGTCGCAGTGGGTTTGGTATCAAACTACACATTTCAAATATAGTTTTACAAGAGTCGAGCGAGCCCGATTTAAATTGGTGTAAAGCTCGGAAACAATTATTTTCTTCCAATTACAAGCTAAGTAGCGGTTGAAAGTAGTTACTTTACGACCAACTACGGGTTTTGAGTAGCAGTCGAAAGTAATTACTTTCGGACCAACTACGGGTTAAGTTAGTGGTCGAAAGTATCTACTTTCGGACCAATTATGGATTTGAGTAGAGGTCGAAATTGGGACCAACTACGAGTTTTGATTAGCGGTCGAAAGTATTACTTTCGGACCAACTACGGGTTAAGGTAGCGGTCGAAAGTATATACTTTCGGACCAACTACGAGACTTGAATACGATTGTATTTTTTTTTTGCTACCATTTACATCCTTTGAGCATGAATGTGAAGACAAATCATACATATTTTGATAACGAGTTAGCAAGTTATTTGTACTTTGTAAATTAGGTTTAAACTTTCTTTTGACCAAACTCATTACAAGAACAATATATAATTTTTATTCTTCCAATGCATGGTGAAACCATGTTTGTGAGCATGGTTTTAATTAGACCTGATGTTTTGGATAAGATGTAAGCTTATACCTTTACTGAACAAGCTTTGTATATATATTTAAAAGAAAGCTTTGCTTCAGTATATCTCTTTCGCCCACTTCTCTGATCATCTTTTCTTTTGCTTTACTTATTTAACTCCTTTGTATTCTCTTTCTTTTAAATTGTACATATAGTATCTTATTTAAATACAACATGACAAAAGAAAGGTAAACAAAATCATTTCATGGTGAAGCCTTGCTCATCCGGTTAATTGAATAAATCCCTCCTTAATTATAGGAAATTAGTTGATTTCCCCTTAAATATAAGCTAATTATTAGATTTGAAGATATCTGTACAACGAAAAACAACTATACTTGTTCTTCAAATATTTTTTTATTTGTCACCGGACTTCCTTCTTTTTTAGTCTTGCAAGTATATACTTATTTTTGTAAGATACACAACATCAGACATGCCTTTTACTTTTCTTCTACTCAGTGTCGTTTCTGGCCATTGAATCCGACCGTTTATGGGTTTTGCAGCGGAGGAATCAAGTGAATCCAACCAACCGCGAGTTTTGTGTAGCGAACGAAAGTAATCACTTTCAGACCAACTAGAAATGTTCTTTAAACCAAAATAGATGATGATTGACACTTGTGATGTTGTATAATCCTTTGAATCTCACACCCTTTTGAATTCCAATGACTGTAAACACAAATAATTGAAACATGGCTAAGAAGAAGCAGAAAGAAAAACTTCCAGGCACGAAGTGATTCCTTGCAGAAAAACCATTAGAAGTAATAGCAGAAGATCAAGAAAACTTCAAAGCTTGGGCAAACATCAGATATTTAAATAATTGAAACATGGTCTGCTGTTGATGGGTCTAGTTGGTTTGATGTGTCTTGCGCAAACCACAATCCTCATCAGTTTAATTTGAAAGATACAAAAGAAGATAGACATCACAGGATTAACACGGGATTCATTTGAAGTTCATTTGAAACAAACATCAGAGATTTGAGTAGAATCAAACTAAACGATTAGAACTTTCGAAGAGATGGGAAAACATTTTGCACAATATTTCAGATTTTTGAAAGCAAAGAAAGATGAAAGATCGTAATATAAAGCTTAAATCTTTACCAACAATGCTTTCCCCTTCTTCTCTGCAAATGTTCTGGCTTCAATTTTCTTACTCTTCTCACGTTACCTTTTTTTAACCGTAGTCTTTCCATGATCCGTAAATCTCCCTCTTTTATATAATTGTTATTGGAGGAGTTACACAATTAACTCCCCACTAATCCCACTAACCCCTCAATATTAATGGCATTTATCCATTTTTATATTTTTTATTTTGTCCACCAAACCAACTTAGTTAGAAGAAACAAATCCCATAAATTTAGCTCCTTTTTTATTTACCAATTAGTCACCTTGGTATTAAATGAGCTAAATTACTTTTGTAATTTTTTAAGCTCATAATCAATATTTTTAGGCTTTTTTTTTTAATTATTTTTGATTGAAGCCTACAAATTTTAAAGTATAGTTATAAGAAATTAACTATACCAAAAATATTTATGAAACAATTTGGTTTACTAGACTTTTTCTAATTTTGTGTTTAGTAAATGTACCCCTTAACAGAAGAATGTGTAGAGTTTGAGAATAAATACAAAAGGTTGGGGTATATTTACTTAATTGAAACATTAAAAAGCCTAGTTACTATTCTAATTTTTCAAAAAGGCCTAGTTATCAAAATTGCCCAATATTTATAGTTAATTTCATGAAATTTATGAAATTTCATAAATAACTAAATTCATGAAATTTCATTTCCGAACAGTTGCCCCCGAACTTTATGCGTGTGAGAAATTGAACGCGTTTAAAGTTCGATATTTTTTTCTTGTAAAATGCTTCGCATTTGAAACCATTTGGTTTCATTTATGCATGCATGAAAGAGGAACATATTGAATAGTTCCAACAGAAATTTGTTTGGATATGAAATTTACCCATAGTCACTTGGTCAAGAATATGATGTATGGGTATAAAATAAGCTTTATAGCATTTTTTTCTTTTGAATTTGTTTTTGATATTTGGCTTGAGGCCTTTTTGTGGCGGACAAGTGTTTAGTTTTGAGAGCTTTGTACCATTGGATTAGAATCTTTGTAAGTATCTCTTTTAAGTTTTGGGGGCTTCATTGATCAAGTATCATGATGACGTTAGTCAACATGATTTATCTCTCTTTTTTTGAGATATAAATAAAAGAGTTTGGAAGAATATCATTTTGTTTTTGTTTGAGGGTATGAAAAAAAAATCACATTGCGAAGCAGTTGTGAATTTGATCAAATTTTTGGAAAAATTTAAAATTTTATTCCTTGAAAGGAAATTTTGTTTTGAAGAAATTTGAATTAACCATCAAGTTTGAGAATGATGTTTAAGGTATAGCAATTTAGGTATAGAAGCCTTCAACTTATTATCTTTCGAAGACATATTTTGCTTATTCTTCTTTTCTTTTTTTTAAAAAAAAGAAAATGTTTTGTTGGTTTTTGTGCCTGCACCTAGCATTTGGATTAGCTAGACTGCCTACGTATCCCCTTTGTGAGGGGTCAAACCTTCCGTAGTTCTTTTGAGAACTTTTTTTTTTTGAATAGCCCTTTTTTCTATACATATCACCAAAACAACTCGAACCCACCTTCTATGAAGGGTTTTTCAAGTTATTTCACTATCATTTGTGTACAATGGCCTTTTCTTTTTCTTTTTTTTTTACATCAAGTAAAGAACTTTCTTATAAACTTCTCATTTACACAAGAATATAATATCTTGCCTTCATTATTTGAAAGCTCGTAAGCTCCTTTAGGGAAAATCTTGGTGATAACATACAGGCCCTCCCATTTTGGCTCAAATTTTCCTTTTGATTTTCGGTTAATGACAATTGGTCGTCTTACTGTAAGAACCAAATCACCCACCGAAAAGGATCGGAACTTGACTCGTTTGTTAAATGCACCAGCTACTTGAGCTTGATAAATTTTGAGTCTTTGTTGTGTCGCCAACCTACACTCGTCTAATGCTTCGAGTACAGCTAGACGGATTTTGACATTTTCCTCGGGATCGGTGAGTTGTACTGCAACCCTAAGGGAATGTAATTGTACCTGAAGAGGTAAGACGGCTTTAGACCTGAATACTAAGTTATATGGCGTACATCTAGTAGATGTCCGAACTGTTGTTCGATATGCCCATAATGCTTCATGCAACCTTTCATGCCAATCTCTTCTTGATTTTGAAATAATCTTCTTGAGAATTTTGCATAGAACCTTATTAAATGCTTTGGCTTGACCATTCGAGGATGGATTGTAGCTTGATGAAAAACTGTGTTTGAAACCGAATGTTCAGCTAGTTTCATCATTACTTGATTTTTGAAATAGAGGGCATTGCCTGATATTACCTTCAAAGGAACTCCATATCGGTATATCAAATGGATTCTGATAAAGTTGGCAACTTCTTTTTCCCCCACTACTTTTAATGGCAATGCCTCGGCCCATTTGGAGAAATAATCAGTTGCGGCCAAAATGTATTGATGACCCCGTGATGATGACGGATTTATAGGCCCTACAACATCAAGACCCCATGCATTGAAGGACCAAGACAAGATTGTCGGATGAAGGAGTTGAGGAGGTTGATGAATGAAATCACCATGAACTTGACACGCATGACACGTCTTAGCAAAATTCATTGCGTCTTTCACCATGGTCGGCCAATAATAGCCTAGCCGTTTAACTTGATCGGCTAACTTAGGACCACCTTGATGTGCCCCACATATTCCGGCATGAGTTTCTGTGAGAATATATTTTGCTTCTTCTTTTCATAAACACTGAAGCAATATACCATCAAAGGCTCTATGATACAATGTATCATTTTTCAACAAGAAACGCGGTGCCCGCCGTTTGATATCCACTTTCTTTTTGGCATCATCAGGTAAAATTCCAAGTTGAAGATACTCAATGATTGATTGTCGCCAATCAGGGTCTTCATCAATCTCATATACCGAGGCAACATGTACTTCTTCGGTTGAGTTGAATCGGTCTAGAGCCGATGAAAGCAAATGACGCTCCCCAATTGTGATTTGAATCTCTCTTTTATAAGGTAGTGTTAGGGATGCCGCTAATTTGGCTAGGGCATCAGCCTTATCATTTTTCAGATCTTGACACATGCATTACCTCTATTTGTTGAAATTTTTACATGAGACATTTTGCTCTTTCGTGTAAAGGAAGTAAATTTGGGTGCTTTACTTCATATTGTCCATTTATCTGTCTAATGATCAATTGAGAATCACCAAACACTTGTAATGGATCAATATGCAACTCAAGAGCTATTTCAAGACCGATAATTAGTGCCTCATATTCCGCCACATTGTTTGTGCAAGTCTCTAAAAGAGAGAAGGAATATGGCACCAAGCCGCCATAAGGAGTGATAAACACAATACCAACTCCATACGCTTGTTTTTTCGCCGCTCCGTCAAAATATAATTGCCATGATGTTTCCTCAACCATAAGAACTTCTTCATCTGGTAGATCATACGACAATTCTTCATTATCCGGTGTTGGATGAGCAGCTAAAAAATCAGCTATGACTTGTCCTTTCACCACCTTTTGTGACACAAATTTGATGTCGAAAGGAGCTAATAACATTGCCCACTTGGCCAATCTTCCAGACAAAACCGCTTTTGATAAGATGTATCTTAGCGGATCAGCCTTTGAGATCAAGGTGATTTGATGGGTTAAAAGATAATGTCGTAACTTTTGAACGGCAAACACCAAAGCAAGACATATCTTTTCCATAGCAGAATAATTGTGTTCTGCCCCTACCAAGGTTCAGCTGATATAGTATAAGGCATTTTCTTTTCCCTCATCATTGTTTTGAGCCAACATAGCCCCTAAGGACCGCTCAAGAGCCGCAATGTACAAGATTAAAGGCCTTTCTTGATATTGGTGCCATCAAAATTGGTGGATTCATCATATACCTCTTGATGTTATCCAAGGCATTTTGGCATGATTGATCCCATATAAATGGAGTATCTTTCTTCATTAACCTTAGAAATGGCTGACATCTTCCGGTCAAATTCGAAATGAAATGTCGGATGTAAACAAGTTTCCCTTGTAATCCCCGAAGCTCGGGAGATTCCTTGGAGGAGGCATGTTCATGACTGCCTTAATTTTATCAGGATCAACTTCAATTCCCTGACCCCGAACGATAAAACCAAGAAATTTGCTGGATGTTACACCGAAAGCACATTTGAGGGGATTCATCTTCAACTGGTGCTTGCGTAGCGTTTCAAAAACCCTTCGAAGATCATTTGGGTGATCTTCTCTTTCTTTTGTTTTAACAACTAAATCATCCACATAACACTCAATTGTGTTATGAAGCAAATCCCGAAAGATAATTGTCATGGCTCTTTGATAAGTTGCTCCCGTATTTTTCAGACCAAAAAGCATTACTATATAACAATAGGTGCCTTGAGGTGTTCGGAAAGTTATTAGCTCTTCGTCATGAGGATCCATTTTAATTTGATTGTATCCCGAGAATCTATCCATGAAAGACAAAGCCTTGAATCCGGTGGTGGTGTCAACCAATAACTCGGTTATAGGTAATGGAAATACATCTTTAGGGCATGCTTCATTAAAATCCCTAAAGTCCACACAAATACGGAGTTGGCCATTTT
Source organism: Fagopyrum homotropicum (assembly GCA_033239125.1). Lineage (NCBI taxonomy): Eukaryota > Viridiplantae > Streptophyta > Magnoliopsida > Caryophyllales > Polygonaceae > Fagopyrum > Fagopyrum homotropicum. The sequence continues at coordinate 68,887,248 of BSWB01000003.1, forward strand.
TCTTCCTCACCGGAACAATGTTCGCTAGCCAAATCGGATATTGTACCTCACGAATGAAACCCGCCTCAATAAGCTTCTTAACCTCAATATTTATTTGGACTATCAACTCGGGACGAAAGTGACGTTGTGCTTGTTTTACTGGCTTTTTCTCTTCAGAGATTGCTAGTTTATGCATTGCCACTTCTGAGTCTAAACCAGGCATATCCTAATAACCCCAAGCAAAAACATCTTTGTACTCCTTGAAAAGTTCTTCATAGATTGTTTTTTCTTCATTAGTCAACAATGCACTAACAAGGACGGGTTTATGACACTCAAGAGTGCCTAAATTGATTTCTTGAAGATCATTAACTGTAGCTTTTTGATAACACGATTTATGACTTAGGTTTAGGTAGTCATTTAGATAGATTTCTCACTCATTCATGCATGGTTTAGCACTAGTCCACGACGTTTTCACTCAATTCACGTATTTTGTCGAGATAGACGTCTACACGGACTTTTGCATTGCTTTGTAGGTATTTTGGGAGATTTAGGAGCTTAATCGATACGTTTGAGGATCGTTCATCAAGATGACACACCCTCGGACTCATTAGGATGCAAGCTAGAGGCTAAGGAGGACTCATGGAACCTTGTCAACACAAGCCATGCACCAAATCGAAGCTTAATGAACCGAGGCAACGCTGAAGCACCGAACCACGGTCACTGGAGGGTCCACGGCCGTGGAACCAACCGTGGTTTTTTCCAGACGGTTGTGACAGCTGTGCCACGATGTCTTGGCCTTCTCTAGCATGGTGGTAGTATAAAAGTGGTCCTGCAAGGCTGAGGGAAGGCATCTTGGAGCAACCATCCATTATCCCCTATCATCCAATCAAAAACACTCTCAACAAGGGAGATTCTCTTGGAGAGAAGCTACCATTGAAGAGGAGAAGAGCTCCATTGGAGAAGAAGAGAAGAGCACACCATTGCTAGCACTTGATAGGTTTTGTAGTGAAGAATTTCGGAATCGATTTCTAGAGTTGTATGAACCATTTAGACCTTCTTTTGGAAGGGTTGTGAGTCATTCTAATCTTACTTTCAGCTTGGTTTTGTTTGCTTCACTTTTTCATCTCTTTCTTTTCATTGTCTTGCAAATGGAAGCTATGATTTTATGCTTGATGATTTCGATTGTTATGATGCATGTTGTAGGCTAAATAGATGCGATTCTAGGGTAAAGAAAGGATGGTTATGGCTAAGACTATAATAGGATGAACTTAGATTTACCCTTGAATGACTTGTTTACTTGAACGAAGCCTCTGTTGGAGTCCACGGTTAGATCTTGCCATTCCACGGCCGTGGAGGGTGTAGAACAGCCCGTGGTTTCTCTGGTTCGATGGATCTAAGTTCTAGATTGTTAGAAGGTTGAAATCCTAGTGTTTATTGAGTTGAATCTACCCTAGGGTGACCTAGTGTTAGCAACTAAGTGTTAGGAGAGACCTACCCGGTGATCCTTACTCTTAGATTCCAAAGATGATAAACTCTAGGTAGTGGTGAGCCTCATAAGCCGCCATTGGACTAAGTGAGCTAGGATAGTCGTTTAGGACTAACCCTTTCGAGACTTACCCGGTAAGAATAGGTTAGATCCCTAGGTGACAAATCCGGTTTGTGTAGAATTCCATCCCTTAGGCTCTTTGAGACTTACCCGGTGATGAGACCTTAGGAATGGACTAGTGGACCATGAGACCTATCCGGTGATTGATCCTAATCTAGAAACAGTCACTCCCAACATATCATAGTTAATTGATAGCATGAATTATAGTCTATATTTTGAGGTTTGTTTGGACGTTTTATCTCTCATAATCTGCATGTTTGTGTGTATGATATGTGATTATACTACCATCTCATCTACCTTTGCGAGAATCGAGGTCTACACCTAGTTTTGTTGTAATTGCAGGTAATTTGGTACGTTTTGCATCAAAAAGGAGCGAAAGGAGTCATGAGTCATTTAGAGCTACATCCAGGAAGCATAGCCATGGATTAAAGATTTACTTTGGACCAGTTTTGTGATATTTCGCATTCAGTTGTGACTCACCTCGGTTGACCAGAGATTCACCTCGACCGAGGCGATCCAGAGACGCCGACTCGACCGAGGCGAATACCTAGGACGCGGCGAGAATATTTTATTCTTGGGTGAGATCTTTTAAAATTGGAAAGAGATCTTATATTTTTGGGCTTGGCTCCTGGAAGGAAGGAGATATGCAGAATCATATATTTTACCTATATTTATGGGAAAATATCTTTCGAAGATTTATTATCTTAGGAGGGTTATTTTCCTATAAAAAGGGTCGGATTTCCCATAATTCCGACATCCGCTATCACCCGTTTAGAGCTGGACATCTCGCATACATCCTGCATACATCTCGCAGCAGCCGCACTCCAGTTTGGGAGAGATTTGAAGAACCTTTTTGAAGGTTGAAGGAAGATTGAAGTCTATAGCTTTTATAGCTTTTTGGAGGGTTTTGTAAGATTGTCTTTAATTCCCTCATTGATTGTCTTGTCTTTTTGGATTGCTATCCAAGGAACGCTTTGTTGTGATATTTGATTCAGTTATTGAAGTCTTTTCATTAAATTCTTCTTTGTACAAATATTCACCTTCTTCCCATATATTTGATTAATACTTTCATGATGATGAGTGGCTAATTTCCTTGTGTGATTCTAGGGTGATTGGCTGAAGGTTGTGGGAAAAACAATGACAGAATAATCTTAGATTCCAGTAGGATCCTGAAAGTTCGAGTCTTTAACCTTAACCCTAAGCATCTCGTTCAGTCGATGAACATCTCGGCCGGGGTGGAACTCTTCTGACCGAGGTGACTTATCTGATCCATAACTGAGAGTTAAGTGTTAGAGTTTGCCAAATCCTATTCTTATTACACCTTTCCTGGTTCAAAGCAAGCTTAGGATGAGACTTACCCGGTAATTCCTTAGTTTGTGTACCAACGATCATAAGTGTAGGTAATAAAGGTTTATCCTTTATTGGGGTTTGAGTGTGCTTCCATCCCATCTTTGTGAGTTAGCCTGAGACTTACCCGGTAAAGGTTGATTCTATTCCCTTAGATGGTGTGTTAGTTTGAGGTTATAGTTCTTTATCTTGATTCCTTGAGACCTACCCGGTAATAGGAGTTACGGTTTTGGATTAACGAGTAGTGAGACTTACCCGGTGATCTACTCCACTTTAGTAACACCTTCCCCACACAAAAATCTCAGCTTTGTCCGCTTATCTATAGATCTTGAGTTGGAACCACAACTAGATGCTTTAATCCCTAGAATTGCATGTTTGCTTTATTGACTTCTTATTCATCTTTGATTGTGTTAATCGCTCTTGTGGTTAGTATTGACATTAGCACACCGTATTGACTTTGTTTCACCGAGTCCCTGTGATCGACCCCTGGAATTTTCTTGCTTTTACTACGATTGACCCGTACACTGCGGGTTTGCATCCTCGTTTTAAGCTTAAGTCTAGGGTTATAAATTTAAAGCTTGCACACACCGTTTGGAGCGAACAAGTTTTTGGCGCCGTTGCCGGGGATTTGGTCCAGACCGAGCCGGTACGGTTTGCTCTTGGGGCGCTTGCCCCGTTTCATCTAACCACTCTACTTGAGTGACTTTTGCAGGTTCTTTCTTAGGTATATGCGAAGAACCCGCGCTGGGAAGGAAATCGTTCCTTACGATCCCGAACCAGAAAAGACATACAAGCGACGCTTAAGAGAAGCGAAGATGGCCCAACAAGACGATCGTGATCTTGCAGCCCAATTGAAAGAGGCGCTAGAGCTGCTACGCCTCAGCAAGGAAGAACTCAGGCAAGAGAAAGAAGAGAATCGCACCAAGACTGCAACAATCGAAGCTGAGATAGCAGTCATACGAGAACAGATTCTACCTCGACCGAGGGAAGATCCTCCTGTTGACCCGCGACCGAGGCAGATTCCAGTACCTGACGCCCCGGCCGATGTACTTCCACCTCGGATGCCAGTCCGAGATGTTCTTCTTGCAGGAATCCCACAAACCCTAGGTCAAAGGATGGACCCTAATCAACAGCTGAGGCGTCCAGGAGTGAACCTAGGAGATCCAGCAGATCATGACTACGAACTTCGACCGCAAGTTCTAGCCATGATTCGCCAATGCCAATTCGGAGGGCTAGAGAAAGAGTCGCCGCATCAACATCTTCAAAACTACGAGATCTTGATGAAAACCTTGCGACCCCCCAGAATTGAGAATAACAACTACAAGCTAAGACCTTTTTACTTTTCTTTAAAAGATAGAGCTCTTACTTGGTATCAATCTCTTCCTCCAGGAAAGATTAGCACATGGGAGGAGATGACTACGGAATTCTTGACCAAATTCTTTCCCCCCTCAAAGACCGCTGAAATGAGAGGGAAGATCAATGCTTTCATCATGAAGGACAAGGAGAGCTTGTCCAAATCTTGGGAGCGGTTCAAGGATATCCTCTTGGATTGCCCACATCATGGGATTCCAAAGATCGAGTTGTTGGAGATCTACTTCAAAGGGCTGGACGGAAGCACCCAGTTCAATCTCCAACTACTTTCCGCCGGTACCTTCATGGACATGGCGATTGATGAGGCTTGGGACTTCATTGAGAAGCAAGCCTTGCACATGGAGAAATATACCCACCAAGGAGCTGAAGGTGGAGTTAAAAGAGTCAACTTTCAAGAGACTCAATCCAACAACAATCAACTCACGTCTTTGACGAATGACGTGAAGCAATTGAAGGAGCTCTTGATGGCTCAAACTAAGAAGGAAGAGCAAGGGCAAAGGAACAACAACAATAACGGGTACCGTAACAACAACGGTCCCCGAAACAACAACTACAACAACAACAATAGAGGATCCAATAGCAACAACTGGAGGGCGAATAACCAAAACTACGGTAACAATCATCCAAACTCCAACTCTAATGATTCCTCTAACCCTTTCCTCTCTTCCCCTTCTTCTTCTTCTACTCCATTGAAAAGCCAAGGGCAAGGATCAAGTTCGTCTCAGCCAGAAAAGAAAGACGCAGTTCTGGAGGCAATCTTGATCAAGCTCAGCGCTATGGAGAATTCTATGACTTCATTTTTGAAGGCCCAAAAGTCCTTCGAACAACAACTTGCTAATAAGGCGAATGAAGCGCCAAGAGATCCAGGGAAGCTTCCAGCAAAGACGGAAACTAACCCTAAGGGCCAATGCATGGCCATAACGACGAGGAGTGGACTTAAAACTGCAGATCCAGTACCTCGCTCGATGCAGACCACCTCGGTCCAGATCCAGTCGAAGAACACCTCGACCGAGACGCCAACCGAGGCGGAGCAACAGAAAGCAGGAGGGACGACAGAAACTTATATTCCACCTCCTGCATACAAACCACCACTTCCATTCCCTCAGTCCAGAGCCAGAGCACATCTAGACAAGCACTTTGGTAAGTTTCTTGACTTGATGAATAAGCTACATATTAATATTCCTTTCCTTGATGCTATTTTAGGTATGCCCGCCTATGGGAAGTTCTTAAAAGAAATCTTATCAAGGAAGAGGAAGCTGGAGGATGTTGGTGAAGTTAGGATGACATCTAAATCTTCGGAGCTTATCAAAATCATGAAGGAAAAGATGCCACCTAAGTTGAGAGATCCCGGCTCATTCTGTATTCCCATTCAAGTTGGGGATGTCACTTGTGAAGCCCTTTGTGATCTAGGAGCCAGCGTGAGCATCATCCCGCTGGAGCTATGCACAAAGATCGGTCTTGGAGAGCCCAAGCCGGTCAAGATTCGACTTTACATGGCGGATCGCTCCATTACCCACCCCGTGGACATTTTGGAGGACGTCCCGGTCAAGTTAGGTAACTTCTATCTTCCCATAGATTTTGTTGTACTTGACATTCCCGCAGATTATCCTGTTCCTATTATCCTCGGGAGGCCATTTCTAGCAACTTCGGGTTGCAACGTGGATTGCAAGAACGCCAAGTTGAAATTCAACGTTGGTGGCGATGAGGTGGAGTTTGCGCTACTTGCAGCCATGAAAGGGGAGCAACTAACTGATGATATCTTCAACATCTACGATGAAGAAGAATCAAGAGAATTGGTGAGCTCCATCCTTATTAACGATCCACTCGAAAGAGTTATTAGCTTCAGTTTAATGGAGGAAGGTATAGATGCTTCTTGTGATGCAGATATACGGAGCTTGAAGGCACTGGAAGAGGATCCAGGAGCTAAAACTGAGAAGCTAATCCAGGAGACGAAGATCTCCAATCTCGGATCCAGTAGTAGTACCTCGACCGAGGCACTTTCTGGACTGAGCGAGGCGTCCGAAGAACATCTCGGTCAACGCTTATGCGCCTCGACCGAGGTCGATGGCGAGACGATTTTAACTGAGACTACATCTAGTCCAGCTTCTGATGTCACTCCACTGGAAGGAGGAAGCAGAGATCCCTCTCAGAAAGCACCCCCAGTTGTGGAGCTTAAACAACTCCCTAGTCACTTGAGGTATATCTTTCTTGGGCCGGATTCTACTTATCCCGTTATTGCTAGTGCTTCCCTCTCCGATCTTGAATTGTCTAAGTTAATGCATGTCCTGAGAAAGCATCGAAAAGCCATAGGTTACACCATGGACGATCTTATTGGCATTAAACCTTCTTTCTGCATGCATAGAATTCTAATGGAAGATAATCATAAGACTTCACGGGAACCTCAAAGACGGTTAAATCCGATTATGAAAGAGGTTGTGAAGAAGGAAGTTCTTAAGTTGTTGGATGCAGGTATTATTTATCCTATCTCGGACAGCAAGTGGGTCAGCCCGGTGCATGTCGTTCCGAAGAAAGGAGGGATGGCCGTTGTGACGAATAAGAACAACGAGTTGATCCCAACGAGGACCGTTACGGGCTGGAGAGTTTGCATCGATTACAGGAAGCTGAACACGGCAACTCGGAAGGATCATTTTCCGCTTCCCTTCATCGATCAAATGCTCGAACGGTTGGCCCAGCATTCACACTTTTGCTACTTGGACGGCTATAGTGGGTTCTTCCAGATTCCTATCCATCCGGATGATCAGGAGAAGACCACTTTCACTTGTCCTTGGGGGACGTTTGCCTATCGGAGGATGCCATTTGGATTGTGCAATGCACCCGCTACCTTCCAGCGATGCATGATGGCTATCTTCTCCGAGTACATAGAGGAGATCATGGAGGTATTCATGGATGACTTTTCTGTATATGGTTCCTCTTTTGATGATTGCCTATCTAACCTTTCCCTAGTGCTTAAAAGATGCGAAGACACTAACCTTGTTTTAAACTGGGAGAAGTGTCATTTTATGGTTAATGAAGGCATTGTGCTAGGACACCTCGTTTCTAATCGAGGTATTGAGGTCGATCGAGCTAAGATCGAAACTATTGAGAAACTTCCTCCTCCTTATTCTGTTAAAGGTGTGAGGAGTTTTCTCGGGCATGCAGGTTTCTACAGGAGATTCATCAAGGACTTCTCTAAGATTTCTAAACCTCTAACTAACCTCTTGAATAAAGATGTTGTTTTTGAGTTTTCGCAGGAGTGTCTTGATGCTTTTTACAGGATTAAGGAAGCATTGATCTCCGCTCCTATTATCCAACCTCCTGATTGGACCTTGCCCTTTGAGGTCATGTGTGACGCTAGTGATGTAGCCGTAGGAGCGGTGCTTGGACAGAAGAAGGATGGACGGACCACCGCCATTTATTATGCTAGCAAGACGCTAGATGAAGCACAACGCAACTACGCTACCACCGAGAAGGAGTTATTGGCGGTTGTATATGCTTTCGAGAAGTTTCGTTCCTATCTAGTAGGAGCGAAAGTCATTGTCTACACTGACCACGCAGCCATTCGTTACTTGTTGGCTAAGAAAGATGCCAAGCCGCGCCTTATTCGATTGATTCTCTTGCTCCAAGAGTTTGACCTAGAGATCCGCGATAAGAAAGGATCCGAGAACTCAGTTGCGGATCACCTCAGCCGGCTACCGGAATCCTCCCGCGAGACAGATAACCCACCCATAGACGATTCATTCCCCGATGAGCACTTACACTTGTTGGAGCGGTTGATGGATCTACTTACTTCACCCCACGACGGAGGTGAAGTATGGGGTGAGGGCACCTCCTACCTCATTTGAGACGCAGCATGGTCCAGCTAGCGACCTTAAATCAAGCGCTTCTTGGGAGGCAACCCAAGGTATTGCTTTCTTTTCCCGTTTTCTAGTCTAGTTTAGATAGTTTTTGTTTTTGCTTTGCTTTGCTTTGTTTTTGGCGTTCTGGACAGACAACAGGGAATATCTAAGGAAGGAGCACAACTGGAAGGACAGAAGTTCGAGATTTTGAGGAGACAGAAGCATCTCGGTCACTGTCAGAGCATCTCGACCGAGTTGATTCTTGAGCAACCGAGGCGACTAGGGTTTCTGCAGAACCACCTCGGTCCGTACCACCTCGGTCCAGTCAAGACCATCTCGACCGAGGTGACAGCAGATCCAGTAACAGTATAAAAGGGAAAAAAATTACTTTTCACTTTTTATTTACCTTCCTCGACCGCGGCGACAGATCTACCTCGCCTCCTTCGTTTCTCGCTCGTTTTCGAAGATTTCCGCTTCCAAACTGCAATTGAAGAGTAGAGGATCCTATTGCAACTGCAGATCTGCAAGAAATTCGAGTGAATCGGCCGAAACGAGGTAAAAACGATCGAAACCCTAACTCGTTCGTTTACTTCGATTTGGGCTTTGGTTGCCCTTGAATCTGTTGAGAAAAGGCTTAAGTACCCCATAGGAAGCATTTGTAGTGATTTTTGGGGGAAAAGAACTGAAATTCTGAGAATTGGAATCGCGACTGTCTTCGCCTCGGTCCAGTCGACCTGCACCTCGACCGAGGTGTTCTTGAGTCTTGTCAGCAACCGAGGTGGTCTGACAGAGTTGAGTGAAAATGAGTTTAGATCGTCGCTTATCCCTTAGAGACAGATCCTCACCCTCCTCTTCTTCCTCTTCTTCCCATCCCTACCGCCCGGTTATCCACGAGAGATGCCGGGTAGACTATGAGCGGATAGCTAGCCGTCCAGTTATCGCACCACGATTTCTGGACGTGTCGGCTTTTGATTGCCTAGGGTTAGACGCTGACCTTAGGAGGATGATTGCTACCGTCGGGCTGGATCAGTTTACTGAGATCCGAGCCCCAGCTTACTTAGAGCCCACCTTGGAGTTTGTTAGCTCCTTCTCCTACCTCCCCACAGACCGGTCTGTGAAGTACCGGTTGATGAACCGGAACTTCATAGTTCCTTTAGAGGTATGGAGAGATATTTTTGGCTTTTCTGAGCCCACCGCCACCGACTTCCCCTCCCGATCCGTAGCTAGGGAGTTCTGGAGGCAGATAGCCCATATTACTGAGCATGCGGACAGATGGCGTCTTGGAGATTCCAGGGAGAGGGTCATCTTCCATCCAGCCTTCAGACTAGCCCACAGGATCTTTAGCGAGACACTTCTGGCGCGTACTGAGACGCCCCAGAAGATCAGACAGGGCGAGCTCTTCAGCCTCTATTGCATGGTCACAGGAGGTTTCCCTGACTTTGGCTTGATCCTGGCAGAGGATCTGCACAAGATCAAGGCCAAGGCGAAGGGAGACATTTGCTGCGGAGGTCTAGTCACCCACATCGCTACCTACCACGGGATGGACCTCAGTGTTTGCACGATGGCGGCGGCTCCGAAGCCGTTGGGATTACAGGAGATGATCACATGGAGGATTCTGGTTCCCCGTGGTTTGACCACTCCATACGTAGCCATGCCTTGGGAGCGGACTGCACCTCAGGGGATCCGCTGGTCTGCCCAGTTCACAGTCTTTGATCCGCATTACTGGCAGACAACTTGGGATACACTGATGGAGGATCACAGAGAGGCAGCAGCTGCCCCTGCTGAGGCTGAGGAGGATGACGACGACGATGAGGAGACGATGGACGAGAGAGATGGTGGAGTCCCGATGGATACAGGGACAGATACTGCAGGGATGAGCGCGCCACCGATCATCGACTTAGATGATGAGGAGGAGACGGAGCCTGCACCAGCTGAGACTTCTCCAGTCAGACCTGCTAGACGCAGGAGACATGGAGTGAGGGATCGAGCTGCTCACAGACGGATCGATGACCTGACGGATCAGGTTATTGACACGTATGCTGCATTATCGCTGGATATCCGCGAGATGCAGGAGCGGCAGCACCATCAGCACATCATGGCCCAGCTTCAGTTCGAGCATGTCATGGGGTATCCGTACGATCCGACTCAGTATCCGTACGTGCCACCACCACCACCACCGGATCAGGATTATTGAGGAGCTGCAGGATTTTCTTTATTTTCTTTTATGCAGTCCAGCTATATATCCGGTGAGTTCTCTCATGTTTAGACTTTTTATTTGACCCACTGGGACAGTGTGTCCCAAGTATGGGGTGTTTGTATTTATCTGACTACGTGATGTATTTTATTCGACTACCTTTGATGTATTATATTTTATCGGATATTCTATTTTATGCTTCACTTATGCATTTATATGATTATCTGATATTACATGCATACCTACAGGTTATTTGATTGAGAAAAACGTCGAAACCGAAAATAAAAAAAAATGTTTTTTTAAAAAAAAAAAAAAAAAATTTTGACCTCGACCGGGGAGATTCTGGCCAAACGAGGCATTTCACCTCGGTTGAACCAAGAACACCTCGACCGAGGTGGGTTACTGAGAGTTTTCGAAAACGATTTTGTGTTACTTATCTGGATATGATCTCAGTGAAGATCTCGTTTACTGACTGGTTTTAAATTCTTTATGTGTTTGAAAGGTTTTATAATATGTTTAAGTTGCTAAATGCTTTGTTTGAAATTATTGGCATGTTTAATACTTTGTTTTTATCCAAGTTATGTTGAATTTGAAGGTTTACACCGCAGGTTAAGTTCTCTCACTTTCTTCTTGGAAAGACCAAGGCAATTCATTCTCTTCTTCTTCTTCCTCTTGATCATGCTTAGCCCCTCATATACATTTTGCCTCCCTTTACCTATCCGGGAATTTGGAAGCAAGCGAAGTGGTGAAAGCAAGTGGAGTTAAAGTTGAGAAGTGGCTGGAAGTGAAAGTGTTAGAAAGCAGTAATAGGTTTGGGGAAGTCAATCATGAAGATGAGTAACTCGGCACCATTCACATAGCCGGGTGTTTGTGTCTTGCCAAAGTCGGATTGAGTGATATTCCTAACGGGTCATGGTATGTGCATCAAGGGTTTGATGCATCTCGAGAAATTGATGATTGCAGATTTCCTAGGCTTCGGTTATTGTGCACCTCTGTCCATGCATCCCAAAAAGTAAAGTAAGAAGACAAAGTGTGAAATAAGCAAAGCTTATTGGTGAAAGATGTTGCAAGTCAAAGTGAAAGTAAAGTTCATCCTTTTCCCGGATTCTAGCACCACATTACCTTACATACATCCCTACCCTACACGTTTCTTGACCTTTCTTTTGGGAAGCCCTTGAGACCTTGAGCTTGTTGATTGACTTAGCGGTTTAAATCGGATTATACATGATTAATTTTGATAATTATGATTTATTATGCATTCTATGATTTTATGCAAAGATGAACAACTTTCCTATATTTATAAAATGTTTTGAGCATGTTGAGTTTTTAATTCCAGGAAGTACTCTCTTAGAGTGATCTATGGTAGTTGCACACCATAAAATGTTTTTGGAAGACTTTTTCATTGATTTTATTGACTTATAATCCATTCTACTTTGTCTTCTATATAAGGAACTTGCTTGGGGACAAGCAAGGGCTAAGTATGGGGTATTTTGATAGCATGAATTATAGTCTATATTTTGAGGTTTGTTTGGACGTTTTATCTCTCATAATCTGCATGTTTGTGTGTATAATATGTGATTATACTACCATCTCATCTACCTTTGCGAGAATCGAGGTCTACACCTAGTTTTGTTGTAATTGCAGGTAATTTGGTACGTTTTGCATCAAAAAGAAGCGAAAGGAGTCATGAGTCATTTAGAGCTACATCCAGGAAGCATAGCCATGGATTAAAGATTTACTTTGGACCAGTTTTGAGATATTTCGCATTCAGTTGTGACTCACCTCGGTTGACCAGAGATTCACCTCGACCGAGGCGATCCAGAGACGCCGACTCGACCGAGGCGAATACCTAGGACGCGGCGAGAATATTTTATTCTTGGGTGAGATCTTTTAAAATTGGAAAGAGATCTTATATTTTTGGGCTTGGCTCCTGGAAGGAAGGAGATATGCAGAATCATATATTTTACCTATATTTATGGGAAAATATCTTTCTAAGATTTATTATCTTAGGAGGGTTATTTTCCTATAAAAAGGGTCGGATTTCCCATAATTCCGACATCCGCTATCACCCGTTTAGAGCTGGACATCTCGCATACATCCTGCATACATCTCGCAGCAGCCGCACTCCAGTTTGGGAGAGATTTGAAAAACCTTTTTGAAGGTTGAAGGAAGATTGAAGTCTATAGCTTTTATAGCTTTTTGGAGGGTTTTGTAAGATTGTCTTTAATTCCCTCATTGATTGTCTTGTCTTTTTGGATTGCTATCCAAGGAACGCTTTGTTGTGATATTTGATTCAGTTATTGAAGTCTTTTCATTAAATTCTTCTTTGTTCAAATATTCACCTTCTTCCCATATATTTGATTAATACTTTCATGATGATGAGTGGCTAATTTCCTTGTGTGATTCTAGGGTGATTGGCTGAAGGTTGTGGGAAAAACAATGACAGAATAATCTTAGATTCCAGTAGGATCCTGAAAGTTCGAGTCTTTAACCTTAACCCTAAGCATCTCGTTCAATCGATGAACATCTCGGCCGGGGTGGAACTCTTCTGACCGAGGTGACTTATCTGATCCATAACTGAGAGTTAAGTGTTAGAGTTTGCCAAATCCTATTCTTATTACACCTTTCCTGGTTCAAAGCAAGCTTAGGATGAGACTTACCCGGTAATTCCTTAGTTTGTGTACCAACGATCATAAGTGTAGGTAATAAAGGTTTATCCTTTATTGGGGTTTGAGTGTGCTTCCATCCCATCTTTGTGAGTTAGCCTGAGACTTACCCGGTAAAGGTTGATTCTATTCCCTTAGATGGTGTGTTAGTTTGAGGTTATAGTTCTTTATCTTGATTCCTTGAGACTTACCCGGTAATAGGAGTTACGGTTTTGGATTAACGAGTAGTGAGACTTACCCGGTGATCTACTCCACTTTAGTAACACCTTCCCCACGCAAAAATCTCAGCTTTGTCCGCTTATCTATAGATCTTGAGTTGGAACCACAACTAGATGCTTTAATCCCTAGAATTGCATGTTTGCTTTATTGACTTCTTATTCATCTTTGATTGTGTTAATCGCTCTTGTAGTTAGTATTGACATTAGCACACCGTATTGACTTTGTTTCACCGAGTCCCTGTGATCGACCCCTGGAATTTTCTTGCTTTTACTACGATTGACCCGTACACTGCGGGTTCGCATCCTCGTTTTAAGCTTAAGTCTAGGGTTATAAATTTAAAGCTTGCACACACCGTTTGGAGCGAACATTAATCCAAGGAATGATTAGATAGCTTGAGTCCTATGCCATAACCGGAATTTCCAACCCCTAGAATCCGCTTTTCTCTCTTTGATCTCGTATCTCGTTTTAGCTTGTTTGTTTGTTTCGATTTGTGAGCCTAGTTGATTGCTTATTTCGCATGATTCGTGATCCTTGATTGATCACCTAAAACCCACCAAAAACATTTGAGATTTTCATTTCTTTATTCCCTTTTATTTTCTTAGGCTTAGATCTTCACTAGACTTAATCACTAATCGAATCAATCTCACCTTAGTCTTTGTGTTCGACCTCGGAATACTATCTCTACTACAAACGTCCCGTACACTGCGGGTTCGCTAAGAGTTAGGAGAAATATAACGAGTATAAATTTAAAGCTTATTGCGTGCACACACGATCTTAGCGTAACAAGTTTTTGGCGCCGTTGCCGGGGACTAGGTCTAGATTGAGTCTATTTTGTGATTGTTTATAGTGTAGGTCTTTCTTGTTGCTTTTGATCTCTTTTTGGTTTGTGTCTTTGCTTTTCAGGACACCTCTTACTATTTAGGTGTATGCGAAGATCTCGTGGCAAGGATTTAGCTCCATTCGATCCCGAACCGGAGAAAACCCTTAGATCTAGATCCAAGAGCATTAGAAAGGGAAAAGAGATGGCCGGAAGAGATCTCTAAGCTGAGTTGGATGAGGCTTTAGAGCAAATTAGGATAAGGGATGAAGCCTTGGAGAATGAAAGGAGACTTGCCAATGAGAGGCAAGAGGCAACTAGGAGGGAGATTGAGGAGATTAGGCAAGCTCTAGTGCAAAGAGAGTTTAACCGTCAACAACCCCCTCCACCTCCACCATAACCGCAGCCGGCGGCGGTTAATATTCGGGTTGTGCCCATTGCTATGGAAGAGCCACAAACGTTAGGGCAACGTATGGATCCGGCACAAAGAGCACACCGTCCGGGTGTGAACTTAGGAGATCCCGCAGCCCATGATTACGAACTCCGCCCTCAAGTTCTACAAATGATCCGGCATAATCAATTTGGAGGGATGGAAGGAGAGTCTCCTCATCAACACTTGATGAATTATGAGATCTGGATGGAGACTCTTAGACCGCCTAGATTGGAGAGCAACAACCATAAGCTTAGGGCTTTCTCCTTCTCTCTTAAGGATAAAGCCTTAGCTTGGTATCAAACTATTCCACAAGGGCGAGTTGGTACTTGGGAGGAGATGACAACCGAGTTTTTGACTAAGTTCTTCCCACCTTCCAAGACTACTGAGTTAAGAAGGAAGATCAATGCCTTCGTGATGAAGGATAGAGAGAGTTTGTTCAAGTCTTGGGAGAGGTTCAAAGATCTCCTCCTAGATTGTCCACACCATGGTATACCAAAAATTGAGCTATTGGAAATCTACTTCAAGGGACTTGATGAAGATAGCCAATTCAAGCTCCAATCTCTTTCCGGTGGGACTTTCATGGAAAAGCATGTGGATGAAGCTTGGGAGTTTGTAGAGAAACAAGCTCTAGTGATTGAGAAATACTCCCATAGGAAGAGTGAAGGGAGAAAGGCGGGAGCATATGAGGTGAGTGAAGTCACCATGAGCAATTTCAAGCTTGACGCCATCAACAACGAGCTAAAATCTTTGAGGGAGTTGTGTGCTACAACTTTGAAGAATCAAGCAACCCCTCAAGTGCAAGTGCAAGCAAACTTGTCTTCCAAGGAGGAAGATGTGAACTACATGGGAAGGGGCAACTACAACAACAACTATCAAGGCCCAAGGAACTTCCACAACAACCGGCAATTCAACAATTACCGACCCAACCATAACCATCCTGGGTTTTCCTATTCTAACCCGGATGGAGCCTTGAACCCTCCCGCCTCCACGAGCACAACTCCACCACCAAAAGCTTCACAAGAACCTCCACCCGGATTTACTCAACCTCCAAAGGATAGAACCGAAATGATGTTTGAGCAATTGCTTGGAAGGTTGAGTGGTCTTGAGAGCACGGTGACTTCTATTTCCAAGGCTCAAAAGGTGTTAGAAGCACAAGTGTTCCAAAAAGCGGGTGAAGCCTATAGAGACCCGGGAAAGCTTCCCGGGAGGACCGAAGACAACCCAAGAGGCCAAGTGTTGGCCATTACAACGAGGAGCGGGTTGAGTATGAAGGATCCTTTGCCCAAGGAAAATGTTAAGGGAAAGCAAGTGGTGGTAGAAGAAGAGATGTTGCAAGAAGATGGAGGCAAAAGTAAGGATGTTGAGCCAACATATGTGGCACCGCCTCCATACAAGCCACCACTACCGTTCCCACAATCACGAGCAAGAGCTCGCTTGGACAATCACTTTGGTAAATTCCTTGAACTTATGTCTAAATTGCATATTAATATTCCGTTCATGGATGCTATCCTAGGTATGCCGGCATATGGCAAGTTCTTGAAGGAGATACTCTCCAACAAAAGGAAGTTGGAGGAGTATGGGGAAATAAGAATGACAAAGAGGTCCTCGGAATTGATCCAAACAATGAAGGAGGAGATGCCTCCTAAGCTAAGAGATCCGGGTTCCTTTTGTGTCCCAATTGGAGTGGGAGAAGTGAAGTATGAAGCCCTTTGTGATCTTGGGGCAAGTGTAAGCATCATACCGCTTGCACTTTGCAATAAAGTTGGGCTAGGAGAGCCAAAACCGGTCAAGATGACCCTCTACATGGCGGACCGCTCAATCACTCACCCGGTTGGGATCTTAGAAGACATTCCGGTGCAACTAGGGAAGTTCTATGTGCCGATTGATTTTGTTGTCTTGGACATCCCGGCGGATTATCCCGTTCCTATCATCTTAGGAAGACCTTTCCTAGCCACTTCCGGATGCCTAGTGGATTGCAAGAATGGGGTTCTCTCCTTCAACATTGGAGAAGAGAACATCAAGTTCAAGCTTTCCACAATGATGAAAGGGCCAACCCTTGATGAAGATGTATTCAACATAGTCGAGCAAGAGGAGTCTAGAGAAGTTGTGAGCTCGATCTTGATCAAGGACCCTTTGGAGAAGGTTCTTACCTTAAGTTTGATGAAGGAAGGTGTTGAGGAGGCTTGCAATGAAGAGATCAAGGCCTTTGAAGCACTAGAAAAGGAGACAAGAGCTGAATTTGGGGTTCACGAAGGCATGCTGAGCACCTGTGAGTTCCACGGGCGTGGAGTGTGTTCCACGGCCGTAGAACTCTCTGGAAAGCTCCAACGAGCAAGGTTGGCAACTTCCACGGCCGTGGATGTGCCAAGAGCCGTGGATCCAACCGTGGTTCCCCCAGAAGCAGCCCTCATCGATGATCAAGCTTCAAGGAGCCTTGAAGGGTCTTCATTTGCTTTGGATTCATCTCAACCAATGTTATTTGGATCGTCTCCACTCGACAAAGGTCCTCCTAAACTTGAACTCAAACTCCTCCCCTCTCATTTAAAGTATGCTTTTCTTGGTGATAATTCTACATATCCGGTGACTGTGAATGCATGCTTGAGTAATGATGAACTTGCTAAGTTGTTGCATGAGCTAAGATTGCATAGGAAAGCCATTGGCTATACTATTTATGATTTAGTTGGCATTAAACCTTCTTTGTGTATGCATAAGATATTGATGGAAGATAACCATAAACCCTCTATTGAACATCAAAGAAGATTGAATCTTATAATGAAAAAGGTAGTCAAGAAAGAGATCATTAAGTTGCTAGATGCGGGAATAATCTACCCTATTTCGGATAGTAAGTGGGTTAGTCCCGTTCATGTAGTTCCTAAGAAGGGTGGGATGACCGTAGTGACTAATAAGAACAATGAACTAATCCCAACTAGGACGGTTACGGGATGGAGGATGTGTATTGACTATAGGAAATTGAACATGGCCTCTAGGAAAGATCACTTCCCTCTTCCCTTCATTGACCAAATGCTAGAAAGGTTAGCTCAACACTCTCATTTTTGCTATCTAGATGGTTATAGCGGATTCTTCCAAATCCCTATCCACCCCGATGACCAAGAGAAAACCACCTTTACATGTCCATGGGGTACTTTTGCATATAGGAGAATGCCATTTGGGTTGTGTAATGCACCCGCCACCTTCCATAGGTGTATGATGGCTATCTTTTCGGAATACATTGAAAATATCATGGAAGTGTTTATGGATGATTTTTCTGTTTATGGTTCTTCCTTTGATAATTGCTTGGCTAACTTGTCATTAGTATTGAAAAGATGTGAGGAGACAAATCTTGTCTTGAATTGGGAAAAATGCCACTTCATGGTAAGTGAAGGTATTGTGTTGGGACACTTGGTGTCCAACCGTGGCATTGAGGTTGATAGGGCCAAGATTGAAACGATAGAGAAGTTGCCACCACCTACCTCGGTGAAAGGGGTAAGGAGTTTCTTAGGGCATGCCGGTTTTTACCGGAGGTTTATTAAAGACTTCTCTAAAATTTCTAAGCCTCTTACTAACCTACTAATGAAAGATGTTGAGTTTGTTTTCTCCAAGGATTGCCTTGAAGCTTTTTGTAGGTTGAAGAACGCTTTGATCTCCGCACCTATCATGCAACCTCCGGATTGGAGTTTACCGTTTGAGATCATGTGTGATGCAAGTGATGTAGCCGTTGGGGCTGTTTTGGGGCAAAGAAAAGATGGGCGCACACATGCCATTTATTATGCTAGCAAGACGCTAGATGATGCCCAACTCAATTATGCTACCACCGAGAAGGAATTGCTAGCGGTTGTGTATGCATTTGAGAAGTTCCGCTCATACCTCGTTGGAGCAAAGGTCATTTTTATACGGATCATGCTGCGATCCGTTACCTCCTTACAAAGAAGGATGCCAAGCCTAGGTTGATTCGGTGGATCCTTCTTCTTCAAGAGTTTGATTTGGAAATCCGGGACAAGAAGGGATCCGAGAACTCCGTGGCGGATCACCTTAGTAGACTCTCACCATTGGAGCTTGAAGGAGATAACATCCCGATTGATGATTCATTCCAGGACGAGCAATTGCAAATGGTGGAAGAGTGCTTGTTCCAAGTGTCTAGAGGAAGTGAGCCATGGTATGCCGACATTGTGAACTATCTTGTGTGTGAGGAAGTGCCTCCTGGATTGACATATGCCCAAAGAAAGAAGTTCTTCAAAGATGTGAGGCAGTACTATTGGAATGAACCACTTTTGTTCAAGAGAGGGCCGGATGGAATGTTTAGAAGATGCATACCGGAGGATGAGGTGGAGAGTGTGATCCGCCATTGTCATTCCTTGCCATGTGGAGGGCATGCTAGCTCACATAAGACATGTGCAAAGGTGTTGCAATCAGGCTTCTTTTGGCCGAGTTTGTTCAAGGATGTGCAAGGCTTTGTGGTAGCTTGTGATGCTTGTCAAAGGACGGGCAACATCTCAAGGAGGAATGAGATGCCCTTGAACAACATACAAGAAGTGGAGATATTTGATGTGTGGGGTGTGGACTTCATGGGACCATTCCCTTCTTCATGTGGCAACCTCTACATCCTATTGGCGGTTGATTATGTTTCAAGATGGGTGGAGGCAATCGCCTCTTCTACAAATGATGCCAAAGTGGTGGTGCGGTTCTTCAACCGAGTGATCTTTCCTAGGTTTGGAACACCAAGGGTGATCATAAGTGATGGAGGGAAGCACTTCACTAATAGGAACTTTGGGGCACTTTTGGCCAAGTATGGGGTGACTCATAAGGTGGCAATACCTTACCATCCCCAAACTAGTGGCCAAGTGGAGATCTCCAACCGGGAGATAAAGGGAATTTTTGAGAAGACGGTCTCTAGGACGAGAAAGGATTGGACTATGAAGCTCGATGATGCCTTGTGGGCATATCGAACCGCTTTCAAGACACCAATTGGCACCACTCCCTACAAGTTAGTCTATGGCAAGTCTTGCCATCTTCCGGTAGAGATGGAGCATAGAGCTTATTGGGTCATTAAGTGGCTAAATTTTGACCTCAAGGAGGCCGAAGTGAAGAGGTTGCTTGACATGAACGCTCTTGAAGAAATCCGGTTGGATGCCTATGAAAATGCCCGGATCTACAAGGAGAGGACCAAACGTTGGCATGACAAGCGCCTCATCCCAAAGGAGTTGAGTGAAGGCGACCTTGTCCTTCTTTTCAACTCAAGGCTGCGGCTCTTCCCCGGAAAGCTAAAGTCAAGTTGGACCGGTCCATATGTGGTGAAAAAGATTTTTCCCCATGGAGCTATTGAGATAGGAGGGGAACATTGTGGAGATTTTAAGGTGAATGGCACCGGTTGAAGAAGTATATCCCGGGAGCTCCGGTGGACATTATTGCCCCACTTCACCTTGAGTAGACGCCCCCGAGTTTGGTCAAGCTAATGACCTTAAAGAAGCGCTTGATGGGAGGCAACCCATTGGTAACGTTTTTCCCTTTTCGTTTTTGTTTTTGCTTTTGATTTTTCTGTTTTTGTGTGTTTTTTTGTGCTTTGTGTGTGTGCTAGAATCTTGGTAGCATGGGAGCCTTGCATGGCATGTGAATGATGATGATGAGTCCCTCATCAATTATGGATGGAGCGGACGCGGAACTTGGACGGCTAGCGGTGCCTAGCGCGGGTCTCGACGCCTTGATGAACACTTAGAGCTCTCTACCATTGTTGATAGGATCATCCACCATCAATACACATGATAAATCCCAAATACCATAGCAAACCATTTTTACATTGTGAGAACCTTCTTTCACTCTTCTTTACTTCATTTACACATTGGGGACAATGTGTTTCTAAGTATGGGGTGGGGTTTGCATGATCTTTTGCATGATTAGCATCTAGGGTAGTTTAATATTATCACATGTCTTGCATTGTATATACTCATTTCGAAAAATCCAAAAAATCAGAAAATTAAAAAAAAAAAATTTTGTGCTTTCTAGGCTTGGATATGACCCTAATGATGAATCTTGTCTTGTGGATTGGCTATGGATGGCCTTATGTGTTAAATTTATGAATGGCATATGTGGACTTGAAGTACTTCTCTTGAATCCCATGAATGATTTGTGATCATGATGTTTGCCTAGAATGGATTGAGTATTGAAAGTCGAAATTACATGCTAGTTCTTACACACCATCTAGGAATGAATGAGGCAATTTATCTTTCTCTTCTTCTCATCTTGATCATGATATTTGAGCACCTCAATTGATATAAATTTGACCTCTTGTGACCCATCTGGGAATAGGAGCATGTTAGTGTGTTGATGTGTGTGAAAAGCAAGTGTGGGGTGAAGATGTTGATGAAAGAATGTCATGAATAAAATGCTGAAATTGTTGTGAAAGTGTAGACAAAAATATAGGTTTGGGGACGTTGGTTTAAATGACGAGTAACTCGGCACCATTCACATAATCGGGTGTTTGTGCCTTGCCAAAGTCCAATAAACCAATAGTCCTAACGAGCTTTGGTATGTGTGCCCGGTGTGGATGCACCTCGAAAAATAGAAAAAACCCGAGGATGGCTAATCACCAAGGTTTCGGCTTTTGTACACCAATGCCATTGTCTCAAAAATAAGTGAAGGAAAAAGAAAAGAAAGAAAAGATGGAGAAAATATACACTTGAGGAAAGTTGATCGAGGACAAAATTGTGGAGTTAGTTCCATTCCCGGATTAGCATCACATAGCCTAGAAAAATCCCCACCTAATCACAACGTTTCTTGGCCTTTTATTTCATAAGACCTTATGACCTATTTGCATGTTTGTAAGACTTAGTAATTTAGATTGGATATGCTCTTGATCATCTTGACTTCTTCATTTTTACATTTCATGCATGCTTTCGAGTTAAGTATAATTGTCTTTCCGTGCCTTCATTTATTTGACACATAATTGCTTGTCCGTTGCCATAAAACATGACTATGAAGGTGATCCAATAGTAGAAGCACAAACCCAAAAAGATTTTGCCATTTTTCTGCATACATAAATCA
Source organism: Fagopyrum homotropicum (assembly GCA_033239125.1). NCBI lineage: Eukaryota > Viridiplantae > Streptophyta > Magnoliopsida > Caryophyllales > Polygonaceae > Fagopyrum > Fagopyrum homotropicum. Next base: position 68,908,751 of record BSWB01000003.1, read on the forward strand.
TGTCATCTCTTAGTCTATAGTTGGGAATTTGCTCGGGGACGAGCAAACCTTAAGTATGGGGTATTTTTGATAACACGATTTATGACTTAGGTTTAGGTAGTCATTTAGATGGATTTCTCACTCATTCATGCATGGTTTAGCACTAGTCCACGACGTTTTCACTCAATTCACGTATTTTGTCGAGATAGACGTCTACACGGACTTTTGCATTTCTTTGTAGGTATTTTGGAAGATTTAGGAGCTTAATCGATACGTTTGAGGATCGTTCATCAAGATGACACACCCTCGGACTCATTAGGATGCAAGCTAGAGGCTAAGGAGGACTCATGGAACCTTGTCAACACAAGTCATGCACCAAATCGAAGCATAATAAACCAAGGCAACGCTGAAGCACCGAACCACGGTCACTGGAGGGTCCACGGCCGTGGAACCAACCGTGGTTTTTGCCAGACGGTTGTGACAGCTGTGCCACGATCTCTTGGCCTTCTCTAGCATGGTGGTAGTATAAAAGTGGTCCTGTAAGGCTGAGGGAAGGCATCTTGGAGAAGCCATCCATTATCCCCTATCATCCAATCAAAAACACTCTCAACAAGGGAGATTCTCTTGGAGAGAAGCTACCATTGAAGAGGAGAAGAGCTCCATTGGAGAAGAAGAGAAGAGCACACCATTGCTAGCACTTGATAGGTTTTGTAGTGAAGAATTTCGGAATCGATTTTTAAAGATGTATGAATCATTTAGACCTTCTTTTGGAAGGGTTGTGAGTCATTCTAATCTTACTTTCAGCTTGGTTTTGTTTGCTTCACTTTTTCATCTCTTTCTTTTCATTGTCTTGCAAATGGAATCTATGATTTTATGCTTGATGATTTCGATTGTTATGATGCATGTTCTAGGCTAAATAGATGCGATTCTAGGGTAAGGAAAGGATGGTTATGGCTAAGACTATGATAGGATGAACTTAGATTTACCCTTGAATGACTTGTTTACTTGAACGAAGCCTCTGTTGGAGTCCACGGTTAGATCTTGCCATTCCACGGCCGTGGAGGGTGTAGAACAGCCCGTGGTTTCTCTGGTTCGATGGATCTAAGTTCTAGATTGTTAGAAGGTTGAAATCCTAGTGTTTATTGAGTTGAATCTACCCTAGGGTGACCTAGTGTTAGCAACTAAGTGTTAGGAGAGACCTACCCAGTGATCCTTACTCTTAGATTCCAAAGATGATAAACTCTAGGTAGTGGTGAGCCTCATAAGCCGCCATTGGACTAAGTGAGCTAGGATAGTCGTTTAGGACTAACCCTTTCGAGACTTACCCGGTAAGAATAGGTTAGATCCCTAGGTGACAAATCCGGTTTGTGTAGAATTCCATCCCTTAGGCTCTTTGAGACTTACCCGGTGATGAGACCTTAGGACTGGACTAGTGGACCATGAGACCTATCCGGTGATTGATCCCAATCTAGAAACACTCACTCCCAACATATCATAGTTAATCCAAGGAATGATTAGATAGCTTGAGTCCTATGCCATAACCGGAATTTCCAACCCCTAGAATCCGCTTTTCTCTCTTTGATCTCGTATCTCGTTTTAGCTTGTTTGTTTGTTTCGATTTGTTAGCCTAGTTGATTGCTTATTTCGCATGATTCGTGATCCTTGATTGATCACCTAAAACCCACCAAAAACATTTGAGATTTTCATTTCTTTATTCCCTTTTCTTTTCTTAGGCTTAGATCTTCACTAGACTTAATCACTAATCGAATCAATCTCACCTTAGTCTTTGTGTTCGACCTCGGAATACTATCCCTACTACAAACGTCCCGTACACTGCGGGTTCGCTAAGAGTTAGGAGAAATATAACGAGTATAAATTTAAAGCTTATTGCGTGCACACACGATCTTAGCGTAACACTTGTCCACCATCTTCCATTTCTGTTGGTGTTGGTTGAACTGTATTGATGAATTCTATTGAATCCTCCTCTATATCAACAGACACCATGTTCACCTCTTCTACTTCGGCATTCATGAAATTTTCATTTGGCTTTTGTACAAGCAACCTTGCTTTCTTCTTTTTCTTACTGATCCTCCATTTTTTGACTTGTTTTGCTTTGTTTTAAGGCTTATCAACATATTCAAGTCTTTGAAAAACAGAAGCTCTTGTTTCTCCAATTGTGGAACCGGTTTCAAGCCTATCAAAAACTGAAATCCGAGATGTTGATGTTTTATCTTAGAGAAACAAGCTTTGCTCCTCCGGAGTCAATGTCATAGGCTCTTCAAAACTCGTTGTCAATATACCCCCTTCGTGAGACACCTTCACCTTTTCAATATCATCCTCATTGTAATGGATATGTGGAGCTTTGATTTTTGATAAGAACTTCGAATTTTTCACTTTAACTTTGAACTTCTTGTTCAACTTCCTTGAAAGTGATTTAGAAGGAGGATTATTGGCTTCAACTCTTGACACTACCCTTTTGTTATCACTTGTTTTAAACCCGAAGAACCTTTGAATGACCAAAGTCGTTTTTGGAATAGACTGGTCAATTTTTCGTAGAGGAAAGGTGTAACTTGTCATGAGAGAGTTCACAACCTTCTCTACTGAGTTCAAGGGTTTTTGGCCGGCTTGTCGTCTATCTTTTGGTGTGTACTTAAACAACACCTTAGAACATGGATCACCTTTCTCATTCTTCTCTTTGAGAGAAACTTTTGATGCTTGGTGAACATTATTGGTATTTTTACCTTTGACAACCTTCATGGGCATGTTTGAGTTGAAACTAACTACCTTATAAAACTTGGCATCAGCATAATTAACACTTTCTCCATGAAAAGGGTTTGGGTCACCTCGAATAATCCTTTCATTTCCATTATCATCAGTGTATTTCAAACATTGATAAAGAGTAAAAACAATGGATTTACTAGCATGAAGCCATGGTCGACCAAGTAAGGCATTATAAGAGGTGTCCGCATCTATGACATGGAACAAAGCATCTTTATAAAGATTGTCAAGAACAATCTATAATGCAATGGTACCCATGGCTTTTTGTCCTACTTGATTGAAACCTTGGATCGTTAGCAAAGTAGGAGATAAATGTGCGGTCGTCAACCCCATTGTCCTTTGTACCCTTAATGGAAGAAGATTTACTGTGGATCCACAATCCAAAAGGATTAGATTGACCTTTGTATCCCCAATGGTGCCCGTAACATATAATGGCCGATTATGATATTCATTCTCCAATTGAAGATCTTCATCCGAGAATGTTATACAAGCCATGCATGAGGCACATTGAGTTGACGGGGATAATGAAACATCATTAACCTCCACCAGTGCAACTTGATCTTTATAATCACCGGCATCCATAAGAGCTTGAATTAGCGCTTTCCTCAGTTAGCGCTTCAAGTGACTAATGACGTCATATTTTACTTTCTCTTTGTACGGAGCTTTATGAAGCGAAACCGGTACGCGAGAAGTGGATTCTTTTTGTAACGCCTCAGTGTCCTCCATACTTTTCTGAGGTAATTGAGAATTTTCATTATCAAGACGTTCATCAAAATTTGTCACTTTTGAATGTTCATTGAACATCGATTCTTTCTCCTTTCTTTTTTCATTGGGTTTCGGAGATAGAAGTTGACGTCCGGAACGAAGAGAAACCGTATCAACTTCTGGTTCCTCCTCTTCTTCACATATGTCGGCCCATGTAGCCATGCAACATTGAGCAACTTCATCGCCCCAAAATACCTCATCTTCTGAAGGATCTTCATCACCATAAAATTTCTTTGGGACAAAATCTTTTAGGGTAACCGGTACTCTCTCAGGTTGAATGTATTCTTCCTCTGAATCAGAATTTGGTTTCTTTTCATTCTTGTTTTTCTTCTTTTTGTTTTTTTTTGTTTTTACTTTTCTCGGGTTTTCTTCCGATCATTCTAAACCCGGGAGAACTAGATTTTTGAGTGGCTTCTGGCCGGGTCTTTCGAGTTACAAAAGTTTTCCACTCAAAATCACTATCAATGTCAAGATCGTCATCATCTGAAAACAGATATTCGATATCTGAGCACGCCATGATCTCATATAGAGTTGGGACCCCGGGATCATCTCTTGACATATCAGGGTATGCCCAAACGATGCGGATATCTTTGCCACCGTCTACTGAAAATTGTACGGGTATCGCCATCATAGGTAAGGAAACCGTGGGAATACCCTCATCTTTGTTTGACGCTGATTGTTCTTCGAGTGTATTTGGGGTCACCAAATTATCCGCATCCACTAAGGATGTAGTATTTGATGAAGCCTTTGGAGCTACCGAGTCTTCACCTTCAATCTCGATTTCTCCTTTGTTAATCATCCTTTCAACTATATCTTTGAAGACATAACAATCTTTGATAGGGTGACTAACAATTTGGTGATAAGGACAATACTTTGGATCATTTGTCCTTCCAACTTCATTTGACCTTTTTGACTCTGGAAGTGTAAGAAGCTTAGACGACATCAACTCATCGAAAATCCCTTGGACGTCATCATCATCAAAAGGATATTTCTTTTGCTTCCTTTCCTCAAGAGTGAGTCTTTTAATGGTGTCTTTACCTCTTCCTCTTTCTTGATTTTGGGAATTATTTCCCGTGAAGACTTTATTTCGGGGTTTAATAAATGTTGTCATAGACTCTCCCTTTTTAAAGGTCTTTTTCCGTCATCTCTTTTAAGTTCATTTGCTTGAGGACGATAGGTTTTTGCATCACGTTTAGCCAATTGTCGTTCAACATTGCAAGCCTTTGAAACTAAGGCATCAAAAGAACGAGGATCAACACTACCAACATGCACTGCTAACTCAGGAATTAAGTTATTAGTACACATTTGAACACATGCCTCTTCACTTAGCTTTTCTGGGCATTGGAGTCTCAAGCTTCGCCATCTGGCGATAAAATCATTTGCAAGCTCATTTGATCTTTGAAGGGTATTAGCAAGATCCATAATGAAGACCTTTGCCTTATAGCTCACAAATTGAGCTAGGAATGCTCTTTGTAAATCATCCCATGTGTGGATTGATCCCGGTTGAAGTTGAGTGTACCAAGTAAATGCCGATCCCTTTAAAGATTGGATAAATTGTCGGATCAACAAAGCATCACTCAGTGCGGTCTCACCACATGCTGAGTAGAAATATGTCAAATGCTCGTGTGGTGATCCATACATTCCATCAAACTTGTCAAAAATTGGTCTTTGATAACCGGGAGGGAATGGTACTGAATCATATTGGATCGGATATGACTTTCTATACCCGAGTACTGGAGGGTTTTGTGACACTTGGAATTCTCGGATTCCTTGAGCGATCATCTCCCTAATCTCTTGTGGGGAAATGGACGAGCTACCACCAGGACTTTCATCATTCGTCCTTACTTGCTCATGTCGACTAGCATTAGCTTGGTTCTCAATTTGAGCCATAAGTGTAGCTATTTGAGCTTCCCTTGCGGCTAATGACCTTTGCAAGTCTTGAAGTTGTTCCTCAACACTTGTTGTTCCGGTCATGAACACTTGTATGTTCTCATATTCATCTTGAGTTACAACTCTCGTTGCTCCTTCTTTTGTAACAACTTGTGGAAATTCTTCCTCTTGGAATAGAGAAGATAAATCTCCATATAAAGGAGAACTTGAGCTTTCCTTCAATTCTCGTTGTGGACTTGATGGTTGTGAAGTTACTTGAGCATAAGTCATTGACTTAGCTTTTGATCTTGTAACTGGACCATCATAACACACAACTTGAGCCTCTTGCGAGACCGAGCTTTTAGAGATACGAAGATTTCTTTTTTTCTTTTGAGTTTTAGAAGTTTCTTCAATCACTTTATTCTTATTTGGATTTTTCTTGGCCCGTGAGGGTTTGGTGATTTTAAGCTTTGGAGCTTTTGGTTGAGTACCCTCCTTGGAATAAGAAGTCATGTAGACTTGCTCAAATTTGTCCAATGTCATAGGAATTGACCCTACAAGAATTTGCCTTGCGGTAGTCATTGGATAATTATCCATTGTGTGCTTTGAGTTTAAAAGATCTTTTGTAGCTTCACAAAGGATTGCATTGGCTTGCTTTACAGCCGGTGAGGAAGCTAGCTTACGAAGAGGTCCAGTATTACGACATGAACTATTCTTGCGTCCCTTCCTTCTCCGAGACTTGTTCACCTTCTTGAGAGTGTTTTCAGGAGGAATACCAACAGGCGCAACATTCTTCTTGATGATTCGAATGATTGGCCTTGGGACAACCCTAGAAGAAGGCTTTGTGCCATTAAAGCTAGGAGAATTGTCATGTCCATCTTTGACATAAGCAGGTTTCTTGTTGTTAAACTTGTTGTTGGGCTTCATGCCCCCATGTCCCGAAAGAGTCATGGACGACTGTCAGAGCATCTCGACCGAGTTGATTCTTGAGCAACCGAAAGAGACTTACCCGGTGATCTACTCCACTTTAGTAACACCTTCCCCACGCAAAAATCTCAGCTTTGTCCGCTTATCTATAGATCTTGAGTTGGAACCACAACTAGATGCTTTAATCCCTAGAATTGCATGTTTGCTTTATTGACTTCTTATTCATCTTTGATTGTGTTAATCGCTCTTGTAGTTAGTATTGACATTAGCACACCGTATTGACTTTGTTTCACCGAGTCCCTGTGATCGACCCCTGGAATTTTCTTGCTTTTACTACGATTGACCCGTACACTGCGGGTTCGCATCCTCGTTTTAAGCTTAAGTCTAGGGTTATAAATTTAAAGCTTGCACACACCGTTTGGAGCGAACATTAATCCAAGGAATGATTAGATAGCTTGAGTCCTATGCCATAACCGGAATTTCCAACCCCTAGAATCCGCTTTTCTCTCTTTGATCTCGTATCTCGTTTTAGCTTGTTTGTTTGTTTCGATTTGTGAGCCTAGTTGATTGCTTATTTCGCATGATTCGTGATCCTTGATTGATCACCTAAAACCCACCAAAAACATTTGAGATTTTCATTTCTTTATTCCCTTTTATTTTCTTAGGCTTAGATCTTCACTAGACTTAATCACTAATCGAATCAATCTCACCTTAGTCTTTGTGTTCGACCTCGGAATACTATCTCTACTACAAACGTCCCGTACACTGCGGGTTCGCTAAGAGTTAGGAGAAATATAACGAGTATAAATTTAAAGCTTATTGCGTGCACACACGATCTTAGCGTAACAAGTTTTTGGCGCCGTTGCCGGGGACTAGGTCTAGATTGAGTCTATTTTGTGATTGTTTATAGTGTAGGTCTTTCTTGTTGCTTTTGATCTCTTTTTGGTTTGTGTCTTTGCTTTTCAGGACACCTCTTACTATTTAGGTGTATGCGAAGATCTCGTGGCAAGGATTTAGCTCCATTCGATCCCGAACCGGAGAAAACCCTTAGATCTAGATCCAAGAGCATTAGAAAGGGAAAAGAGATGGCCGGAAGAGATCTCTAAGCTGAGTTGGATGAGGCTTTAGAGCAAATTAGGATAAGGGATGAAGCCTTGGAGAATGAAAGGAGACTTGCCAATGAGAGGCAAGAGGCAACTAGGAGGGAGATTGAGGAGATTAGGCAAGCTCTAGTGCAAAGAGAGTTTAACCGTCAACAACCCCCTCCACCTCCACCATAACCGCAGCCGGCGGCGGTTAATATTCGGGTTGTGCCCATTGCTATGGAAGAGCCACAAACGTTAGGGCAACGTATGGATCCGGCACAAAGAGCACACCGTCCGGGTGTGAACTTAGGAGATCCCGCAGCCCATGATTACGAACTCCGCCCTCAAGTTCTACAAATGATCCGGCATAATCAATTTGGAGGGATGGAAGGAGAGTCTCCTCATCAACACTTGATGAATTATGAGATCTGGATGGAGACTCTTAGACCGCCTAGATTGGAGAGCAACAACCATAAGCTTAGGGCTTTCTCCTTCTCTCTTAAGGATAAAGCCTTAGCTTGGTATCAAACTATTCCACAAGGGCGAGTTGGTACTTGGGAGGAGATGACAACCGAGTTTTTGACTAAGTTCTTCCCACCTTCCAAGACTACTGAGTTAAGAAGGAAGATCAATGCCTTCGTGATGAAGGATAGAGAGAGTTTGTTCAAGTCTTGGGAGAGGTTCAAAGATCTCCTCCTAGATTGTCCACACCATGGTATACCAAAAATTGAGCTATTGGAAATCTACTTCAAGGGACTTGATGAAGATAGCCAATTCAAGCTCCAATCTCTTTCCGGTGGGACTTTCATGGAAAAGCATGTGGATGAAGCTTGGGAGTTTGTAGAGAAACAAGCTCTAGTGATTGAGAAATACTCCCATAGGAAGAGTGAAGGGAGAAAGGCGGGAGCATATGAGGTGAGTGAAGTCACCATGAGCAATTTCAAGCTTGACGCCATCAACAACGAGCTAAAATCTTTGAGGGAGTTGTGTGCTACAACTTTGAAGAATCAAGCAACCCCTCAAGTGCAAGTGCAAGCAAACTTGTCTTCCAAGGAGGAAGATGTGAACTACATGGGAAGGGGCAACTACAACAACAACTATCAAGGCCCAAGGAACTTCCACAACAACCGGCAATTCAACAATTACCGACCCAACCATAACCATCCTGGGTTTTCCTATTCTAACCCGGATGGAGCCTTGAACCCTCCCGCCTCCACGAGCACAACTCCACCACCAAAAGCTTCACAAGAACCTCCACCCGGATTTACTCAACCTCCAAAGGATAGAACCGAAATGATGTTTGAGCAATTGCTTGGAAGGTTGAGTGGTCTTGAGAGCACGGTGACTTCTATTTCCAAGGCTCAAAAGGTGTTAGAAGCACAAGTGTTCCAAAAAGCGGGTGAAGCCTATAGAGACCCGGGAAAGCTTCCCGGGAGGACCGAAGACAACCCAAGAGGCCAAGTGTTGGCCATTACAACGAGGAGCGGGTTGAGTATGAAGGATCCTTTGCCCAAGGAAAATGTTAAGGGAAAGCAAGTGGTGGTAGAAGAAGAGATGTTGCAAGAAGATGGAGGCAAAAGTAAGGATGTTGAGCCAACATATGTGGCACCGCCTCCATACAAGCCACCACTACCGTTCCCACAATCACGAGCAAGAGCTCGCTTGGACAATCACTTTGGTAAATTCCTTGAACTTATGTCTAAATTGCATATTAATATTCCGTTCATGGATGCTATCCTAGGTATGCCGGCATATGGCAAGTTCTTGAAGGAGATACTCTCCAACAAAAGGAAGTTGGAGGAGTATGGGGAAATAAGAATGACAAAGAGGTCCTCGGAATTGATCCAAACAATGAAGGAGGAGATGCCTCCTAAGCTAAGAGATCCGGGTTCCTTTTGTGTCCCAATTGGAGTGGGAGAAGTGAAGTATGAAGCCCTTTGTGATCTTGGGGCAAGTGTAAGCATCATACCGCTTGCACTTTGCAATAAAGTTGGGCTAGGAGAGCCAAAACCGGTCAAGATGACCCTCTACATGGCGGACCGCTCAATCACTCACCCGGTTGGGATCTTAGAAGACATTCCGGTGCAACTAGGGAAGTTCTATGTGCCGATTGATTTTGTTGTCTTGGACATCCCGGCGGATTATCCCGTTCCTATCATCTTAGGAAGACCTTTCCTAGCCACTTCCGGATGCCTAGTGGATTGCAAGAATGGGGTTCTCTCCTTCAACATTGGAGAAGAGAACATCAAGTTCAAGCTTTCCACAATGATGAAAGGGCCAACCCTTGATGAAGATGTATTCAACATAGTCGAGCAAGAGGAGTCTAGAGAAGTTGTGAGCTCGATCTTGATCAAGGACCCTTTGGAGAAGGTTCTTACCTTAAGTTTGATGAAGGAAGGTGTTGAGGAGGCTTGCAATGAAGAGATCAAGGCCTTTGAAGCACTAGAAAAGGAGACAAGAGCTGAATTTGGGGTTCACGAAGGCATGCTGAGCACCTGTGAGTTCCACGGGCGTGGAGTGTGTTCCACGGCCGTAGAACTCTCTGGAAAGCTCCAACGAGCAAGGTTGGCAACTTCCACGGCCGTGGATGTGCCAAGAGCCGTGGATCCAACCGTGGTTCCCCCAGAAGCAGCCCTCATCGATGATCAAGCTTCAAGGAGCCTTGAAGGGTCTTCATTTGCTTTGGATTCATCTCAACCAATGTTATTTGGATCGTCTCCACTCGACAAAGGTCCTCCTAAACTTGAACTCAAACTCCTCCCCTCTCATTTAAAGTATGCTTTTCTTGGTGATAATTCTACATATCCGGTGACTGTGAATGCATGCTTGAGTAATGATGAACTTGCTAAGTTGTTGCATGAGCTAAGATTGCATAGGAAAGCCATTGGCTATACTATTTATGATTTAGTTGGCATTAAACCTTCTTTGTGTATGCATAAGATATTGATGGAAGATAACCATAAACCCTCTATTGAACATCAAAGAAGATTGAATCTTATAATGAAAAAGGTAGTCAAGAAAGAGATCATTAAGTTGCTAGATGCGGGAATAATCTACCCTATTTCGGATAGTAAGTGGGTTAGTCCCGTTCATGTAGTTCCTAAGAAGGGTGGGATGACCGTAGTGACTAATAAGAACAATGAACTAATCCCAACTAGGACGGTTACGGGATGGAGGATGTGTATTGACTATAGGAAATTGAACATGGCCTCTAGGAAAGATCACTTCCCTCTTCCCTTCATTGACCAAATGCTAGAAAGGTTAGCTCAACACTCTCATTTTTGCTATCTAGATGGTTATAGCGGATTCTTCCAAATCCCTATCCACCCCGATGACCAAGAGAAAACCACCTTTACATGTCCATGGGGTACTTTTGCATATAGGAGAATGCCATTTGGGTTGTGTAATGCACCCGCCACCTTCCATAGGTGTATGATGGCTATCTTTTCGGAATACATTGAAAATATCATGGAAGTGTTTATGGATGATTTTTCTGTTTATGGTTCTTCCTTTGATAATTGCTTGGCTAACTTGTCATTAGTATTGAAAAGATGTGAGGAGACAAATCTTGTCTTGAATTGGGAAAAATGCCACTTCATGGTAAGTGAAGGTATTGTGTTGGGACACTTGGTGTCCAACCGTGGCATTGAGGTTGATAGGGCCAAGATTGAAACGATAGAGAAGTTGCCACCACCTACCTCGGTGAAAGGGGTAAGGAGTTTCTTAGGGCATGCCGGTTTTTACCGGAGGTTTATTAAAGACTTCTCTAAAATTTCTAAGCCTCTTACTAACCTACTAATGAAAGATGTTGAGTTTGTTTTCTCCAAGGATTGCCTTGAAGCTTTTTGTAGGTTGAAGAACGCTTTGATCTCCGCACCTATCATGCAACCTCCGGATTGGAGTTTACCGTTTGAGATCATGTGTGATGCAAGTGATGTAGCCGTTGGGGCTGTTTTGGGGCAAAGAAAAGATGGGCGCACACATGCCATTTATTATGCTAGCAAGACGCTAGATGATGCCCAACTCAATTATGCTACCACCGAGAAGGAATTGCTAGCGGTTGTGTATGCATTTGAGAAGTTCCGCTCATACCTCGTTGGAGCAAAGGTCATTTTTATACGGATCATGCTGCGATCCGTTACCTCCTTACAAAGAAGGATGCCAAGCCTAGGTTGATTCGGTGGATCCTTCTTCTTCAAGAGTTTGATTTGGAAATCCGGGACAAGAAGGGATCCGAGAACTCCGTGGCGGATCACCTTAGTAGACTCTCACCATTGGAGCTTGAAGGAGATAACATCCCGATTGATGATTCATTCCAGGACGAGCAATTGCAAATGGTGGAAGAGTGCTTGTTCCAAGTGTCTAGAGGAAGTGAGCCATGGTATGCCGACATTGTGAACTATCTTGTGTGTGAGGAAGTGCCTCCTGGATTGACATATGCCCAAAGAAAGAAGTTCTTCAAAGATGTGAGGCAGTACTATTGGAATGAACCACTTTTGTTCAAGAGAGGGCCGGATGGAATGTTTAGAAGATGCATACCGGAGGATGAGGTGGAGAGTGTGATCCGCCATTGTCATTCCTTGCCATGTGGAGGGCATGCTAGCTCACATAAGACATGTGCAAAGGTGTTGCAATCAGGCTACTTTTGGCCGAGTTTGTTCAAGGATGTGCAAGGCTTTGTGGTAGCTTGTGATGCTTGTCAAAGGACGGGCAACATCTCAAGGAGGAATGAGATGCCCTTGAACAACATACAAGAAGTGGAGATATTTGATGTGTGGGGTGTGGACTTCATGGGACCATTCCCTTCTTCATGTGGCAACCTCTACATCCTATTGGCGGTTGATTATGTTTCAAGATGGGTGGAGGCAATCGCCTCTTCTACAAATGATGCCAAAGTGGTGGTGCGGTTCTTCAACCGAGTGATCTTTCCTAGGTTTGGAACACCAAGGGTGATCATAAGTGATGGAGGGAAGCACTTCACTAATAGGAACTTTGGGGCACTTTTGGCCAAGTATGGGGTGACTCATAAGGTGGCAATACCTTACCATCCCCAAACTAGTGGCCAAGTGGAGATCTCCAACCGGGAGATAAAGGGAATTTTTGAGAAGACGGTCTCTAGGACGAGAAAGGATTGGACTATGAAGCTCGATGATGCCTTGTGGGCATATCGAACCGCTTTCAAGACACCAATTGGCACCACTCCCTACAAGTTAGTCTATGGCAAGTCTTGCCATCTTCCGGTAGAGATGGAGCATAGAGCTTATTGGGTCATTAAGTGGCTAAATTTTGACCTCAAGGAGGCCGAAGTGAAGAGGTTGCTTGACATGAACGCTCTTGAAGAAATCCGGTTGGATGCCTATGAAAATGCCCGGATCTACAAGGAGAGGACCAAACGTTGGCATGACAAGCGCCTCATCCCAAAGGAGTTGAGTGAAGGCGACCTTGTCCTTCTTTTCAACTCAAGGCTGCGGCTCTTCCCCGGAAAGCTAAAGTCAAGTTGGACCGGTCCATATGTGGTGAAAAAGATTTTTCCCCATGGAGCTATTGAGATAGGAGGGGAACATTGTGGAGATTTTAAGGTGAATGGCACCGGTTGAAGAAGTATATCCCGGGAGCTCCGGTGGACATTATTGCCCCACTTCACCTTGAGTAGACGCCCCCGAGTTTGGTCAAGCTAATGACCTTAAAGAAGCGCTTGATGGGAGGCAACCCATTGGTAACGTTTTTCCCTTTTCGTTTTTGTTTTTGCTTTTGATTTTTCTGTTTTTGTGTGTTTTTTTGTGCTTTGTGTGTGTGCTAGAATCTTGGTAGCATGGGAGCCTTGCATGGCATGTGAATGATGATGATGAGTCCCTCATCAATTATGGATGGAGCGGACGCGGAACTTGGACGGCTAGCGGTGCCTAGCGCGGGTCTCGACGCCTTGATGAACACTTAGAGCTCTCTACCATTGTTGATAGGATCATCCACCATCAATACACATGATAAATCCCAAATACCATAGCAAACCATTTTTACATTGTGAGAACCTTCTTTCACTCTTCTTTACTTCATTTACACATTGGGGACAATGTGTTTCTAAGTATGGGGTGGGGTTTGCATGATCTTTTGCATGATTAGCATCTAGGGTAGTTTAATATTATCACATGTCTTGCATTGTATATACTCATTTCGAAAAATCCAAAAAATCAGAAAATTAAAAAAAAAAAATTTTGTGCTTTCTAGGCTTGGATATGACCCTAATGATGAATCTTGTCTTGTGGATTGGCTATGGATGGCCTTATGTGTTAAATTTATGAATGGCATATGTGGACTTGAAGTACTTCTCTTGAATCCCATGAATGATTTGTGATCATGATGTTTGCCTAGAATGGATTGAGTATTGAAAGTCGAAATTACATGCTAGTTCTTACACACCATCTAGGAATGAATGAGGCAATTTATCTTTCTCTTCTTCTCATCTTGATCATGATATTTGAGCACCTCAATTGATATAAATTTGACCTCTTGTGACCCATCTGGGAATAGGAGCATGTTAGTGTGTTGATGTGTGTGAAAAGCAAGTGTGGGGTGAAGATGTTGATGAAAGAATGTCATGAATAAAATGCTGAAATTGTTGTGAAAGTGTAGACAAAAATATAGGTTTGGGGACGTTGGTTTAAATGACGAGTAACTCGGCACCATTTACATAATCGGGTGTTTGTGCCTTGCCAAAGTCCAATAAACCAATAGTCCTAACGAGCTTTGGTATGTGTGCCCGGTGTGGATGCACCTCGAAAAATAGAAAAAACCCGAGGATGGCTAATCACCAAGGTTTCGGCTTTTGTACACCAATGCCATTGTCTCAAAAATAAGTGAAGGAAAAAGAAAAGAAAGAAAAGATGGAGAAAATATACACTTGAGGAAAGTTGATCGAGGACAAAATTGTGGAGTTAGTTCCATTCCCGGATTAGCATCACATAGCCTAGAAAAATCCCCACCTAATCACAACGTTTCTTGGCCTTTTATTTCATAAGACCTTATGACCTATTTGCATGTTTGTAAGACTTAGTAATTTAGATTGGATATGCTCTTGATCATCTTGACTTCTTCATTTTTACATTTCATGCATGCTTTCGAGTTAAGTATAATTGTCTTTCCGTGCCTTCATTTATTTGACACATAATTGCTTGTCCGTTGCCATAAAACATGACTATGAAGGTGATCCAATAGTAGAAGCACAAACCCAAAAAGATTTTGCCATTTTTCTGCATACATAAATCATGTCATCTCTTAGTCTATAGTTGGGAATTTGCTCGGGGACGAGCAAACCTTAAGTATGGGGTATTTTTGATAACACGATTTATGACTTAGGTTTAGGTAGTCATTTAGATGGATTTCTCACTCATTCATGCATGGTTTAGCACTAGTCCACGACGTTTTCACTCAATTCACGTATTTTGTCGAGATAGACGTCTACACGGACTTTTGCATTTCTTTGTAGGTATTTTGGAAGATTTAGGAGCTTAATCGATACGTTTGAGGATCGTTCATCAAGATGACACACCCTCGGACTCATTAGGATGCAAGCTAGAGGCTAAGGAGGACTCATGGAACCTTGTCAACACAAGTCATGCACCAAATCGAAGCATAATAAACCAAGGCAACGCTGAAGCACCGAACCACGGTCACTGGAGGGTCCACGGCCGTGGAACCAACCGTGGTTTTTGCCAGACGGTTGTGACAGCTGTGCCACGATCTCTTGGCCTTCTCTAGCATGGTGGTAGTATAAAAGTGGTCCTGTAAGGCTGAGGGAAGGCATCTTGGAGAAGCCATCCATTATCCCCTATCATCCAATCAAAAACACTCTCAACAAGGGAGATTCTCTTGGAGAGAAGCTACCATTGAAGAGGAGAAGAGCTCCATTGGAGAAGAAGAGAAGAGCACACCATTGCTAGCACTTGATAGGTTTTGTAGTGAAGAATTTCGGAATCGATTTTTAAAGATGTATGAATCATTTAGACCTTCTTTTGGAAGGGTTGTGAGTCATTCTAATCTTACTTTCAGCTTGGTTTTGTTTGCTTCACTTTTTCATCTCTTTCTTTTCATTGTCTTGCAAATGGAATCTATGATTTTATGCTTGATGATTTCGATTGTTATGATGCATGTTCTAGGCTAAATAGATGCGATTCTAGGGTAAGGAAAGGATGGTTATGGCTAAGACTATGATAGGATGAACTTAGATTTACCCTTGAATGACTTGTTTACTTGAACGAAGCCTCTGTTGGAGTCCACGGTTAGATCTTGCCATTCCACGGCCGTGGAGGGTGTAGAACAGCCCGTGGTTTCTCTGGTTCGATGGATCTAAGTTCTAGATTGTTAGAAGGTTGAAATCCTAGTGTTTATTGAGTTGAATCTACCCTAGGGTGACCTAGTGTTAGCAACTAAGTGTTAGGAGAGACCTACCCAGTGATCCTTACTCTTAGATTCCAAAGATGATAAACTCTAGGTAGTGGTGAGCCTCATAAGCCGCCATTGGACTAAGTGAGCTAGGATAGTCGTTTAGGACTAACCCTTTCGAGACTTACCCGGTAAGAATAGGTTAGATCCCTAGGTGACAAATCCGGTTTGTGTAGAATTCCATCCCTTAGGCTCTTTGAGACTTACCCGGTGATGAGACCTTAGGACTGGACTAGTGGACCATGAGACCTATCCGGTGATTGATCCCAATCTAGAAACACTCACTCCCAACATATCATAGTTAATCCAAGGAATGATTAGATAGCTTGAGTCCTATGCCATAACCGGAATTTCCAACCCCTAGAATCCGCTTTTCTCTCTTTGATCTCGTATCTCGTTTTAGCTTGTTTGTTTGTTTCGATTTGTTAGCCTAGTTGATTGCTTATTTCGCATGATTCGTGATCCTTGATTGATCACCTAAAACCCACCAAAAACATTTGAGATTTTCATTTCTTTATTCCCTTTTCTTTTCTTAGGCTTAGATCTTCACTAGACTTAATCACTAATCGAATCAATCTCACCTTAGTCTTTGTGTTCGACCTCGGAATACTATCCCTACTACAAACGTCCCGTACACTGCGGGTTCGCTAAGAGTTAGGAGAAATATAACGAGTATAAATTTAAAGCTTATTGCGTGCACACACGATCTTAGCGTAACACTTGTCCACCATCTTCCATTTCTGTTGGTGTTGGTTGAACTGTATTGATGAATTCTATTGAATCCTCCTCTATATCAACAGACACCATGTTCACCTCTTCTACTTCGGCATTCATGAAATTTTCATTTGGCTTTTGTACAAGCAACCTTGCTTTCTTCTTTTTCTTACTGATCCTCCATTTTTTGACTTGTTTTGCTTTGTTTTAAGGCTTATCAACATATTCAAGTCTTTGAAAAACAGAAGCTCTTGTTTCTCCAATTGTGGAACCGGTTTCAAGCCTATCAAAAACTGAAATCCGAGATGTTGATGTTTTATCTTAGAGAAACAAGCTTTGCTCCTCCGGAGTCAATGTCATAGGCTCTTCAAAACTCGTTGTCAATATACCCCCTTCGTGAGACACCTTCACCTTTTCAATATCATCCTCATTGTAATGGATATGTGGAGCTTTGATTTTTGATAAGAACTTCGAATTTTTCACTTTAACTTTGAACTTCTTGTTCAACTTCCTTGAAAGTGATTTAGAAGGAGGATTATTGGCTTCAACTCTTGACACTACCCTTTTGTTATCACTTGTTTTAAACCCGAAGAACCTTTGAATGACCAAAGTCGTTTTTGGAATAGACTGGTCAATTTTTCGTAGAGGAAAGGTGTAACTTGTCATGAGAGAGTTCACAACCTTCTCTACTGAGTTCAAGGGTTTTTGGCCGGCTTGTCGTCTATCTTTTGGTGTGTACTTAAACAACACCTTAGAACATGGATCACCTTTCTCATTCTTCTCTTTGAGAGAAACTTTTGATGCTTGGTGAACATTATTGGTATTTTTACCTTTGACAACCTTCATGGGCATGTTTGAGTTGAAACTAACTACCTTATAAAACTTGGCATCAGCATAATTAACACTTTCTCCATGAAAAGGGTTTGGGTCACCTCGAATAATCCTTTCATTTCCATTATCATCAGTGTATTTCAAACATTGATAAAGAGTAAAAACAATGGATTTACTAGCATGAAGCCATGGTCGACCAAGTAAGGCATTATAAGAGGTGTCCGCATCTATGACATGGAACAAAGCATCTTTATAAAGATTGTCAAGAACAATCTATAATGCAATGGTACCCATGGCTTTTTGTCCTACTTGATTGAAACCTTGGATCGTTAGCAAAGTAGGAGATAAATGTGCGGTCGTCAACCCCATTGTCCTTTGTACCCTTAATGGAAGAAGATTTACTGTGGATCCACAATCCAAAAGGATTAGATTGACCTTTGTATCCCCAATGGTGCCCGTAACATATAATGGCCGATTATGATATTCATTCTCCAATTGAAGATCTTCATCCGAGAATGTTATACAAGCCATGCATGAGGCACATTGAGTTGACGGGGATAATGAAACATCATTAACCTCCACCAGTGCAACTTGATCTTTATAATCACCGGCATCCATAAGAGCTTGAATTAGCGCTTTCCTCAGTTAGCGCTTCAAGTGACTAATGACGTCATATTTTACTTTCTCTTTGTACGGAGCTTTATGAAGCGAAACCGGTACGCGAGAAGTGGATTCTTTTTGTAACGCCTCAGTGTCCTCCATACTTTTCTGAGGTAATTGAGAATTTTCATTATCAAGACGTTCATCAAAATTTGTCACTTTTGAATGTTCATTGAACATCGATTCTTTCTCCTTTCTTTTTTCATTGGGTTTCGGAGATAGAAGTTGACGTCCGGAACGAAGAGAAACCGTATCAACTTCTGGTTCCTCCTCTTCTTCACATATGTCGGCCCATGTAGCCATGCAACATTGAGCAACTTCATCGCCCCAAAATACCTCATCTTCTGAAGGATCTTCATCACCATAAAATTTCTTTGGGACAAAATCTTTTAGGGTAACCGGTACTCTCTCAGGTTGAATGTATTCTTCCTCTGAATCAGAATTTGGTTTCTTTTCATTCTTGTTTTTCTTCTTTTTGTTTTTTTTTGTTTTTACTTTTCTCGGGTTTTCTTCCGATCATTCTAAACCCGGGAGAACTAGATTTTTGAGTGGCTTCTGGCCGGGTCTTTCGAGTTACAAAAGTTTTCCACTCAAAATCACTATCAATGTCAAGATCGTCATCATCTGAAAACAGATATTCGATATCTGAGCACGCCATGATCTCATATAGAGTTGGGACCCCGGGATCATCTCTTGACATATCAGGGTATGCCCAAACGATGCGGATATCTTTGCCACCGTCTACTGAAAATTGTACGGGTATCGCCATCATAGGTAAGGAAACCGTGGGAATACCCTCATCTTTGTTTGACGCTGATTGTTCTTCGAGTGTATTTGGGGTCACCAAATTATCCGCATCCACTAAGGATGTAGTATTTGATGAAGCCTTTGGAGCTACCGAGTCTTCACCTTCAATCTCGATTTCTCCTTTGTTAATCATCCTTTCAACTATATCTTTGAAGACATAACAATCTTTGATAGGGTGACTAACAATTTGGTGATAAGGACAATACTTTGGATCATTTGTCCTTCCAACTTCATTTGACCTTTTTGACTCTGGAAGTGTAAGAAGCTTAGACGACATCAACTCATCGAAAATCCCTTGGACGTCATCATCATCAAAAGGATATTTCTTTTGCTTCCTTTCCTCAAGAGTGAGTCTTTTAATGGTGTCTTTACCTCTTCCTCTTTCTTGATTTTGGGAATTATTTCCCGTGAAGACTTTATTTCGGGGTTTAATAAATGTTGTCATAGACTCTCCCTTTTTAAAGGTCTTTTTCCGTCATCTCTTTTAAGTTCATTTGCTTGAGGACGATAGGTTTTTGCATCACGTTTAGCCAATTGTCGTTCAACATTGCAAGCCTTTGAAACTAAGGCATCAAAAGAACGAGGATCAACACTACCAACATGCACTGCTAACTCAGGAATTAAGTTATTAGTACACATTTGAACACATGCCTCTTCACTTAGCTTTTCTGGGCATTGGAGTCTCAAGCTTCGCCATCTGGCGATAAAATCATTTGCAAGCTCATTTGATCTTTGAAGGGTATTAGCAAGATCCATAATGAAGACCTTTGCCTTATAGCTCACAAATTGAGCTAGGAATGCTCTTTGTAAATCATCCCATGTGTGGATTGATCCCGGTTGAAGTTGAGTGTACCAAGTAAATGCCGATCCCTTTAAAGATTGGATAAATTGTCGGATCAACAAAGCATCACTCAGTGCGGTCTCACCACATGCTGAGTAGAAATATGTCAAATGCTCGTGTGGTGATCCATACATTCCATCAAACTTGTCAAAAATTGGTCTTTGATAACCGGGAGGGAATGGTACTGAATCATATTGGATCGGATATGACTTTCTATACCCGAGTACTGGAGGGTTTTGTGACACTTGGAATTCTCGGATTCCTTGAGCGATCATCTCCCTAATCTCTTGTGGGGAAATGGACGAGCTACCACCAGGACTTTCATCATTCGTCCTTACTTGCTCATGTCGACTAGCATTAGCTTGGTTCTCAATTTGAGCCATAAGTGTAGCTATTTGAGCTTCCCTTGCGGCTAATGACCTTTGCAAGTCTTGAAGTTGTTCCTCAACACTTGTTGTTCCGGTCATGAACACTTGTATGTTCTCATATTCATCTTGAGTTACAACTCTCGTTGCTCCTTCTTTTGTAACAACTTGTGGAAATTCTTCCTCTTGGAATAGAGAAGATAAATCTCCATATAAAGGAGAACTTGAGCTTTCCTTCAATTCTCGTTGTGGACTTGATGGTTGTGAAGTTACTTGAGCATAAGTCATTGACTTAGCTTTTGATCTTGTAACTGGACCATCATAACACACAACTTGAGCCTCTTGCGAGACCGAGCTTTTAGAGATACGAAGATTTCTTTTTTTCTTTTGAGTTTTAGAAGTTTCTTCAATCACTTTATTCTTATTTGGATTTTTCTTGGCCCGTGAGGGTTTGGTGATTTTAAGCTTTGGAGCTTTTGGTTGAGTACCCTCCTTGGAATAAGAAGTCATGTAGACTTGCTCAAATTTGTCCAATGTCATAGGAATTGACCCTACAAGAATTTGCCTTGCGGTAGTCATTGGATAATTATCCATTGTGTGCTTTGAGTTTAAAAGATCTTTTGTAGCTTCACAAAGGATTGCATTGGCTTGCTTTACAGCCGGTGAGGAAGCTAGCTTACGAAGAGGTCCAGTATTACGACATGAACTATTCTTGCGTCCCTTCCTTCTCCGAGACTTGTTCACCTTCTTGAGAGTGTTTTCAGGAGGAATACCAACAGGCGCAACATTCTTCTTGATGATTCGAATGATTGGCCTTGGGACAACCCTAGAAGAAGGCTTTGTGCCATTAAAGCTAGGAGAATTGTCATGTCCATCTTTGACATAAGCAGGTTTCTTGTTGTTAAACTTGTTGTTGGGCTTCATGCCCCCATGTCCCGAAAGAGTCATGGACGACTTCGGAGTTGCATGTTCCTCCAAACCTTGAAGACTCTTGAAAGAGTTCTTCAAAGGGATTTCAGCATAGATCGCATTAGGAGCAATGTCAAAGACAACTTCAAATGACTTGCGGTGGAGCCAGCGTCCTCCTTGGATGACGAAAGTAGCCGGGAGTTCATTGAAGTTCACAATCACCTTTGACGTCATTTCCTTGCAATCAAATAAGATCAAACATTAGTATATGTATAACTTAGAGATGAAAAGAAACAAAAGGTCCCACCGGGCTTGCCAAAAATATGTCGAGTAAAAAATGTACACAAATTTACAAAACTCATTTTATGTTTTATTCGAATATAGATTTACAAAACACATTTTATTTATTTTTTATTATTTGAGTTCGACCCTCTCTTTTTGACCTTTTGATTCTAAGTTATATAAATACCGATATTTGGTTTATTTTAGTGATTTGGGCTGCACCCGTTTTTGGACGGGTTGCCTACGTACCTCGTTAAAGAGGATCAAGCCTCACGTAGTTCAGTGCGGTGTTTTCATGCATCAGAGAATCAAAGTTCAAACCCCCTTCTAGGAAGGGTTGCCTTGTCGACGATTCAACTATCATTTGCATGATATTTATATCTCGACCATGCATCATAAGATTAAATTAAACCCACCTTCTAGGAAGGGTTGCTTAATTCATCCCGCTATCACGCGCATGATCAAGATTAGTGAGAGATTGTTTATTGTTTTAATTTTTATTTTTTTGTGACTGAATTTGGTTCTTAGTTTACCAAATTTCTTACGTATCCTTTATTAGGAATCAAGTCGTACGTAGTTCTTAATTGATTAGGTGTTTTTTTTAGTTAAACTCGACGAGTGGATGCTTTATATCGAGTTTATGAATATTTGAGAATTTTATAATATTTGAATTTGATTTGCGATTGTACCCGAGATAATTTAAACTTAATATCGAGTTACCTACGTAGTCTTTTAAAATGGTGTCAAGTCTTTACGTAGTTCTACAAGAATTACTTTTGATTTAATATTTTTGGCTTTGGGTAGTCAAATTTAAAAGTGTGATTGAACTCGATAATTTAGAAACCGAGTTTCCTACATAGTCTTTTCTTAAGACATCAAACCACCCGTAGTTCTTTTAAAAAGTAATTTTTGAGTTTGATTCGCGACTGTACCCGATAATATATCGAGCAGCCTACGTAGCCATTTGAGTGGCGCAAGTCCTTACATAGTTCTACATGAGAACTATTTAATATTTTGACTTTGTATGGTTTTATAAGCCAAGAGTCATGTCCGTAACTGTTAAAATTTTCACACCGGTAAGTAATGCTTACTAGTATACTTAGGAAGGGGTAATTTTAGTGATGAACTACCCTTTCACCTTGATTAACATTAACTCCAATAAAAAATGAGTTATTAGTTAATTTATGGGTCTTTACCCATTTATCACGGGAGTGCATGCTTTCAAGAGATTGAACTTAGTGGGAATTTTTATCTTAAAGTTAAAGGGTCTAATAATCACCATCGGTAAAATTTGATTAATTACCATGCGGAACCCTTTAACATTAGACACATCTCTCAACCGATCGAAATTTATTATTCGAAGCTTTCATCTCATTATTGGCATGTCATCTTGATATTTATATTAACCAATATTTATTTATTTTATTCACGCACTTGATCATGTACGAAACAACATATTTCAAATGCATATAAAATCGTTTATTGTAGCTTCATGCTTATTTTTGTTTTATTAATTTGAAAAAGAAACTAAACCCATCCCATGACATGTTTCCATGTTTATAATTTTACATTAAAAAACTTTTAATGAAATTATTCATGAGTTGTCGCAGTGGGTTTGGTATCAAACTACACATTTCAAATATAGTTTTACAAGAGTCGAGCGAGCCCGATTTAAATTGGTGTAAAGCTCGGAAACAATTATTTTCTTCCAATTACAAGCTAAGTAGCGGTTGAAAGTAGTTACTTTACGACCAACTACGGGTTTTGAGTAGCAGTCGAAAGTAATTACTTTCGGACCAACTACGGGTTAAGTTAGTGGTCGAAAGTATCTACTTTCGGACCAATTATGGATTTGAGTAGAGGTCGAAATTGGGACCAACTACGAGTTTTGATTAGCGGTCGAAAGTATTACTTTCGGACCAACTACGGGTTAAGGTAGCGGTCGAAAGTATATACTTTCGGACCAACTACGAGACTTGAATACGATTGTATTTTTTTTTTGCTACCATTTACATCCTTTGAGCATGAATGTGAAGACAAATCATACATATTTTGATAACGAGTTAGCAAGTTATTTGTACTTTGTAAATTAGGTTTAAACTTTCTTTTGACCAAACTCATTACAAGAACAATATATAATTTTTATTCTTCCAATGCATGGTGAAACCATGTTTGTGAGCATGGTTTTAATTAGACCTGATGTTTTGGATAAGATGTAAGCTTATACCTTTACTGAACAAGCTTTGTATATATATTTAAAAGAAAGCTTTGCTTCAGTATATCTCTTTCGCCCACTTCTCTGATCATCTTTTCTTTTGCTTTACTTATTTAACTCCTTTGTATTCTCTTTCTTTTAAATTGTACATATAGTATCTTATTTAAATACAACATGACAAAAGAAAGGTAAACAAAATCATTTCA
Organism: Fagopyrum homotropicum; assembly: GCA_033239125.1. Classification (NCBI taxonomy): domain Eukaryota; kingdom Viridiplantae; phylum Streptophyta; class Magnoliopsida; order Caryophyllales; family Polygonaceae; genus Fagopyrum; species Fagopyrum homotropicum. Next base: position 68,932,423 of record BSWB01000003.1, read on the forward strand.
TGGTGAAGCCTTGCTCATCCGGTTAATTGAATAAATCCCTCCTTAATTATAGGAAATTAGTTGATTTCCCCTTAAATATAAGCTAATTATTAGATTTGAAGATATCTGTACAACGAAAAACAACTATACTTGTTCTTCAAATATTTTTTTATTTGTCACCGGACTTCCTTCTTTTTTAGTCTTGCAAGTATATACTTATTTTTGTAAGATACACAACATCAGACATGCCTTTTACTTTTCTTCTACTCAGTGTCGTTTCTGGCCATTGAATCCGACCGTTTATGGGTTTTGCAGCGGAGGAATCAAGTGAATCCAACCAACCGCGAGTTTTGTGTAGCGAACGAAAGTAATCACTTTCAGACCAACTAGAAATGTTCTTTAAACCAAAATAGATGATGATTGACACTTGTGATGTTGTATAATCCTTTGAATCTCACACCCTTTTGAATTCCAATGACTGTAAACACAAATAATTGAAACATGGCTAAGAAGAAGCAGAAAGAAAAACTTCCAGGCACGAAGTGATTCCTTGCAGAAAAACCATTAGAAGTAATAGCAGAAGATCAAGAAAACTTCAAAGCTTGGGCAAACATCAGATATTTAAATAATTGAAACATGGTCTGCTGTTGATGGGTCTAGTTGGTTTGATGTGTCTTGCGCAAACCACAATCCTCATCAGTTTAATTTGAAAGATACAAAAGAAGATAGACATCACAGGATTAACACGGGATTCATTTGAAGTTCATTTGAAACAAACATCAGAGATTTGAGTAGAATCAAACTAAACGATTAGAACTTTCGAAGAGATGGGAAAACATTTTGCACAATATTTCAGATTTTTGAAAGCAAAGAAAGATGAAAGATCGTAATATAAAGCTTAAATCTTTACCAACAATGCTTTCCCCTTCTTCTCTGCAAATGTTCTGGCTTCAATTTTCTTACTCTTCTCACGTTACCTTTTTTTAACCGTAGTCTTTCCATGATCCGTAAATCTCCCTCTTTTATATAATTGTTATTGGAGGAGTTACACAATTAACTCCCCACTAATCCCACTAACCCCTCAATATTAATGGCATTTATCCATTTTTATATTTTTTATTTTGTCCACCAAACCAACTTAGTTAGAAGAAACAAATCCCATAAATTTAGCTCCTTTTTTATTTACCAATTAGTCACCTTGGTATTAAATGAGCTAAATTACTTTTGTAATTTTTTAAGCTCATAATCAATATTTGTAGGCTTTTTTTTAATTATTTTTTATTGAAGTCTAAAAATTTTAAAGTATAGTTATAAGAAATTAACTATACCAAAAATATTTATAGTTAATTTCATGAAATTTATGAAATTTTATAAATAATTAAATTCATGAAATTTCATTTCCGAACAACCACTTCTGTAACACCCCGAATCCGCGGGACTCGGGATGCTACGGGTTGGGACCTCACAATGGGTCCCGACCCATAGTTTGACAATTATTTCACCGCATCTTGCAACAAGGCACAAATAAAGGCCAAAACGAAATACATTTTTGATGCAATGATAAGAAACCCGAAAGACAACAACAACGAACTTCAGCCGAAAACACAACACTGAAGGCCATAAGCCATACACGTGTCCTACTAAAAATACAACATACAAACTCCAAACACAACTCCAAAAACCGGCTGCCCACTTTTCCGGATCTCTCGGCCGCATTCCTAACCTTCAAGGCAATCTACAACAATCGGTATAAAACCGTTAGCTCATATTCGAAGCATTAGAATTAATGGGAAAGGCACATACACAAGTAATCTCATCACAAGCATACAACTTAGATAAAGCACACCAATCCGGTTTATTATCTTTGTTATTATTAGGTCGTATCCCGTTCTAATTCAACTTAGGTTTGTGACACGAGACCACCGTGGTCCCGCCTCGGTCCCTGCTTACCGGCCTGGAACGGTACGGATGCCTCCGACCGTCTAACCAACACGGGCTAGTCGCCAAGAACATCCTAGCTCTCGCGGGAGCTAGGCAAGTTGTCACCACCCGTTATCATACACTTGGGCCAAACAATATATAAAGATCGGTAATCCTAATTCCGGTTTGGTTATTATAAACAATAAACAATAAACACACACACCAAACACACATAAATGCTAATACAAGGAATACGAGCTAAGTAAGTCCGGAGACTTACCTCGTCACCACACTCAACTCACGACACTCTCGCTTCCTTAGGGAGGAAACCCATAACCTGCTCACAAGAAGATAACTATATCAACAACAACCCACTCACAATAGAAGTCTTAGACTTCTATATAAATGATCTACGCAAGACCATTTGACTCTCAATTCTAGGACCGCATCCTAGAATCCCTTTTCGCTCCAAAAGGTGTGTGCATGCTTTAAAATATATAACCCAAGAAGTATGCTTGAACAATATGTGAACCCGTAGTGTACGGATCAATTGTAATAAAAGCAAGAATTACAGGGGTTGAACACAGGGACAATGGTGAAACAAAGCACGAAATCGGTAGTCAAATATTGCTAACAACTAAAAGCAATTAAAGCAATCAAAGATGATGTATAAGTCAAGTAAGGGGAAATGCGGATTCTAGGGATTAAAGCATCTAGTTGTGGTTCCGACTCAAGATCTCAAAGGATAACGCGGACAAAGATGAGGTTTGCAAAGGGAAGGTGTTTCTAAGATGGGAATATATTATCAGGTAAGTCTCACTACTCACTATCCCAAACCAAAGCTCTTATTACCGGGTAGGTCTCAAGGTACTAAGGAAAGGAATTATAATCTCAAACCAACACGCCACCCAAGGGAATAGAATCAACCTTTACCGGGTAAGTTTCAGGCTAACTCACAAAGATGGGATGAAGGCACACTCAAACCCCAATAAAGGATAAACCTTTATTACCTACACTTATGATCTTAGGTAAACAAACAAAAGAATCACCGGGTAAGTCTCATCCTAGGCTTGCATTGAACCAGGAAAGGTGTAATAAGGATAGGATTTGGCAAACTTAAACACTTAACTCAGAATAGGTTCAGGAAAGGTCACCTCGTTCAGTCAGATTCCACCCCGGCCGACATGTTCAATGACTAAGCGAGGTGTTCTAGGGTTAAGGTAAAGACTCGAGCTTTTAGGGTCCTGCTGGGATTAATATCATTCTATCATCGTCTTTCCCGCAACTTTCAGCCAATCACCCTAGAATCGCATAAAGAACTTAGCTAATAATTATCATGATAACAATAATCAAATTATTAGAAAAGGAATCAATATTCAAACAAGAAAACCTTAAGAAAAGGTCTCAATAACTGAATTAAATAATCAAAAAACAAGCGTTCCTCAATCACAAGTCAGCAAAGACAACAAACCAAAATAAATCCAAGAAAGTCTTACAAACTCCTTCAAAAGCCAACTCCAACTATGATTCCTTCCTTCCTTGAACTTCAATCCTTCAATGCTTCCTTCAATGCTTCCTTCAATTCTTCCTTCAAACCTCCAGAAAATCCCTCAATTGCTGGATGCTCCAAGCATAGTTGAACTTGTGGAAAATCCAACCCTTTATATAGGAGAATTATCTTCCAAAGATAATAATATCTTAAAAAAATAATTTCCTATAAAATATATCTCTATCTCTTAAAATAAATCAGCCAAAAATAATATCTTCCTTCCAGAAATCCAGCCAAAAATATAATATATCCTCTTTCCAAAAATAAAAGATCTCATCCAAAAATAAAGATCTCGCCGGCGACAAGGTGTTCGCCTCGGTCGGGACGCTCCTCAAGATCTTTCGGTCGAGGTGGCACTGTACCTGACCGAGGTGAATCTCAACTGAATGTAAAATCTCTCGAATCTGGTCCAAAGTCAATCTTCTTAATCATTTCCATGCTTCATGAGATCTTCCTTAAGCTCCAGAATGTAGCTCTAATGACTCCTTAGGTTCCTTAGCTCCATTTCGATGCAAAACGTGCCATTTTACCTATAATTACAACAAAACTAGGTGTAGACCTCGATTCCCGCAAAGGTAGACAAAACAACAATATAATCATAGAATATACATTCATACATGCAGATTTATGAAGATAAAACGTCTAATCTAGCCCCAAAATATAGACTATAATACATGCTATCAAAATACCCCATACTTGTCCCTTGCTTATCCCCAAGCAAGTTCCAAATCTTAGATACAAGATAGAATGAATTATAAGTCAGAAAAATCAATGAAAAAGCTTTTCAAAACATTTTTGGTGGTGTGCTCCACTCATAGATCACTCTAAGAGAATGCTTCATGGCAAATAAAATCAAGACATGATCAAAACATTTTAAAGACATAAGAAAGCTGTTCATCTTTGCATAAAATCATAGAATGCATAATAAATCATATTTATCAAAATTAATCATGTATAATCCAGTTTAAACCACCAAGTCAATCAACAAGCTCGAGGTCTCAAGGGCTTTCCAAAAGAGGTCAAGAAACGTGTGAGGGTGGGATGTATATAAGGTATGTGGTGTTAGAATCCGGGAAAAGGATCTTACTTCACTTTCTTTGAAACTCAACATCTTCCACCAATAAGCTTTGCTTATTTTACTTTACTTTTTGGGATGCATGGATAGAGGTGCACAATAACCGAAGCCTAGGAAATCAGCAATCATCAATTTCTCGAGATGCCTCAAGCCCTTGATGCACATACCATGACCCGTTAGGAATATCGCTCAATCCGACTTTGGCAAGACACAAACACCCGGCTATGTGAATGGTGCCGAGTTACTCATCATCATGATTGACTTCCCCAAACTTAATTGTTTCTTTCTAACACTTTCAGCCAAGATCTCAACTTCACTTTCACTTGCTTTTCTTTGCTTGCTTCCAAATTCCCGGATAGGTAAAGGGAGGAAAATATGTATATGAGGGGCTAAAGCATGATCAAGAAGAAGAAGAGAAGATAATGAATTGCCTTAGTCATCCCAGGAATAATGTGATAGAACTCATCATGTGGTGTCAACCTTCAAATCCAACATAATTTTTTATCAAAACAAAGTATTAAACATGCTAAAACTTCAAACAAAGCATTTTGCAACTTAAACATATCATAAAACTTTTCGAGCATATAAAGATTTCAAAACCAATCTGCAAACAATATCATCATTGAGATCATATCCAGAGAAGAAGCACAAAACGTTTCGAAAAACTCTCAATTAAGAACCCACCTCGGTCGAGGTGCTCAGTCATCATCCGAGGTGTCTACTCGTTCAGTCAAGAACATCCCGGTCGAGGTCATAAATTTTTTTCAAACCAGTTTTTGACGTTTTTCTCAAACAAAAACCTGTATGTATGCATGTAATGGCAGATAAACACATAAAGCCAAGTAAAGCATAATAAGATCATAAATATCCGATAGAGTCATACAAACATACACACATAATGTCAAATAATACATCCAAATACCCCATACTTGAGACACATTGTCCCAATGGGTCAAATAAAAGTCTAGAATTAGAAAACTCACCGGACCTAGCTGAACTGTATAATAAATAAATAAAGAAGATCCATGCAGCTCTAATCCTCGTCGGTTGGTGGTGGTGGTGGTGGATGTGGAACGTAAGGGTACTGGGTTGGATCAAAGGGGTAGCCCATCATCTGCTGGTGCTGGATCTCTATCATACGTCTGGTATAGTGTTGGCTCTCCAGCATCTGATGCGTCCAACTCTCAATATCTCGGCACTGGTCCTCAAAACGCTCATGCATGTCAATAGTCAAGGTTGCGTAAGCATCGACCATCTAATCAGTGAGGTTATCAATCCTCTGGTGGGCCTCGGAATCCCTGAACCTACGACGTGACCTGCGCTGAGGTGGTGGTGGTGGTGGTGTTACCTCCTCCTCTGTCGCCTCGTCATCAAGGTTGACAACTAGTATGCTGGGACCACCGGTATCAGTACCGGTCTCCATAGCAGCGCCTCCATCATAATCATCCTCATCATCAGCAACATCTCTAGCATCCTGCATGTAAGGAAACCAAGCAAAAGACCAGTATTGTCGGTCGAAGACAGAAAACTGGGATGACCATAGAATACCTTGTGAAGTCGTCGTCTCCCTGGCATAGCGACGTATGGCGTGCTGAGACCACGAGGTACGAGAATATGCCTGGTGATCATCTCTTGAAGTCCAAGCAGCTTTGCAGCCGCAACAAGTGTACACGCAGACAGATCTAGACCCATGGCAGTAGCAATATGGGTCACCAAGCCTCCACAACAGATGTCGCCCTTCGACTTGCCCTTTATCCTATGCAAGTCCTTAGCTAGCATACTGCCAAAATCAGGCACTCCCCTTGTCACCATACAAAACATACTCAATAGCTCCCCTGTCTGATCTTATGGGGCGTCTCAGTACGCGCTAGAAGTGTCTCGTTGAATATCCGGTGAGCAAGGCGGAAGGCTAAGTGGAAAATGATACGCTCTCTAGAGTCTACAGGTCTCCACACTACTACAAAAAGGACTTTATAATCCGGTTAGTTGAGGGTTTATAATCCGGACATGCACCGGATTAAAGGTTAGGGGTGTATTTGCCCACAGGTTTTATAATCCGGGCGTGTTTTTTGCCAAGCACCGGTATATTTGCTAGGTTCATTTTGCCCCTTTTCTGGATTGTTTGTTTGCCCGGATTATTTGACATTTTATAATCCGGATATTTGACTACATATAATCCGGATGTAGAACATCTGGATTATATAAGTGATCAAATATCCAGATTATATGAAACGTATATAATCCGGAGGAACATCCGGATTATATAGTTGTGTAAAACACCGGAATATTCTATTTTTTATAATCCAGACTAAGATAAACGGATTAAGAAGTTTAGTGGTTGCGCCATTGGGTGAGGTTAATGTACACCGGATACTTACAACCGGATTATTATAATTTTGACTTTATACACCGCCAACATATATCCGGATTATTTTCTCTCTATTTTTTTTATACTAGTCGGGACGCGCGTGCTTCGCACGCGCGCCGTAGATGAAATCGAAAAGTGAACTCGTAAAAGAAATCGGGAATCGTAACAATTCGGTACAAATTCTGCTCAGTTAATTCTGTAATAATTCGGTACAAATACATATGTTTCCTAACCCGCTCTGTTCAGAAAGAACTTTTGAAGAGCCTTTGGTTTCGGAATTTCCCCCCCTTAGCTTCCAACAACAACATCATCACCTGCATATAACCAATAGATAGGGAAAACGACAAGGATTATATAAATCAAGAGAGTCAACATAGACATGGAAATGTAAAGCGCATTTTAAAAAAAGAATTAACATGGACTACATGAAGAGAAACATGATAAAAGAAACAGATAATGGCAGGCTTTGAAATTCTCTTTAAGGTACAAATACAGTTTACACTGGTGATACCATTTTGTCTGTTTAAATCAAACAAACTCATCTACTGCATCTATTTTGCCCAAGATATTTTATCTGTTTTGTGAAAGCAATTTCATCTAATTTTCCTTTATTAAATAGTCTTCTGTATTTGTTCACCAACCCCTTCCATTTTTAGTTGATAAAATCAATCAGATTGATGCACTTTGATTTTGTTGCTTCTCCAATTGGAAATGGAAGACAAAATATAGTTGTTAAGTCCCTCCACCTTGTTCTTCCTAATTACAAAATCAATTGTAATATCCGACTCTAAGCCACTATATTCACATAACCAAATAAAATCAGCAAAAAAAGAAAGCAAAAGATAACCAAACAGAAGAAAAAAATCAACAAACCTGGAAGCCAAGAAAACAGAGAAAATCTTCTTCTTCTATGTCTTTGTTATATATATTCGACTTTTTTGGCCCATTCAAGTACACATGTCCCACAAACTAACTTGCTCAAATTCCTTCAACTTGGAACCAAATTATCTCCTCCTAGCCTAAACAAACCCAGAAAGAGTTGTATAAAACCCAGAAATTGAAGACCCTAAATCAACAATCTTGGAAAGAAATCATCAAAAAAGCTAATAAAAATTATATACCCATAAAGCAAAATTTCCAAGATCATCAAAAATACAAAAATAGGTGGAAAAGGAGCAAGTAAAATCAAAAAAATTAAATGAAGAATCCCTCAATGTAAATTATGTTACACAAGCAATTGAATAGTGGAGATATCAGCATTTGGACAGGACAAGTATCGAAAGGCTAAAAATGATACTGAAAAGTTTTTTTATTGAGATATGAATGCAAAGTTAACAATCCATTACATCCTAAACATTGAGCACCACATAATTTGAAAATCAAATATTGAAATCTATAAAGAAAGTTTAAAGCTCAGCACTTGAATTAGCAATTTGTGTTTAATGAATTCATCAGAACATAATGTCGTATGCAATTCAAAGTATATACTCCGTACCAGCTTGAGGCAATTGAGTTGCGCTCCTTAGTCCACTGTACTGCACTAACACTGTCGTTCCGTCCCAAATCACACAATTTTGTCACCTGAAAAGTAGAAAAAACAATTACAAATTAATAAGAAAACTCATCAACTCTGGTGCATCCAAAACCTGAACGTGACCAGTCAACTAAGTTCAAGTCACACAATTTTGTTACCTGAACGTGACCAGTCAACTAAGTTCAAGTAGAAGTCAACCTGCAAGGCCGGTGCATCCAAAACCTGCACATTCCTGTTCACTATATCAAATTCGATAATAAAAAAAAGTCAATGAATTGCAATAGCTTGAAGGATATTCCTTCAAAATAGTCATTCTAGTTCTAATTTATGCAACGGGCAGACTAAACGATGCTAAAACCCTAACACATTGTCTACTCCTACACAACTAAAATCAGCTTGTCAATTAGCTACAAACAAGCGAAAAATGGGTGTAATACAGAAAACATGAATCATAGTATCTAACCTCATATGCGAATCATAATATATAAGCTCATACGGTAAGGTTAACTCACCATCCCAGCCAGAAAATAGGAACCAAACTCAAAATCGAAATGCATCAGCTTCTCTGAATTCATCAGATGATAGCTATGTGTACAAGGTACAACTTATATAATTTTTTCAGTGTTTGTGCCTTTTTTAGTTGCTAGCTTTAGGTGCATTTTAAAAATGTAGGGGATAAATTGGAAGAACGAAACTTATTGAAACCGATTTAAGGATAAAATTATTCAAATAAATTTTTAAATATGAATTTTTATAGGGTTAGATATGTAATATGTTATTTGATAAGTAAAGACTGTAAAGATAATTTATAAGCTTTTTTCAAAGAACTTATGAAATAAAAAAAATAACCTTTCATAAACTTTGAAAAACTTCATTAGCGTTTTGTAACTTAAGTTTTTTTCATGCTAACATAAACTTTACTAATCTCCCACAAAATTGTAAAATTGGTCTCTGAAATCGGCCCATAGTCGTAAGTTATCTAAACTGAGAAACTACAGACTACGTAAATTTCTTCTAAGAATCTAAAACAGCAATCTTAATTAGAAACCAATTACTAACCTGGGATTATTGTTGTTAACCCAGAACTTATAGGTTTAACAGTCTTCATTTAAGTCATTGTTGTATGCAACTACAAACCTTGGAATCATTAGTTTTTGGATGATCAAAGATAGATGGTTTGGTAACTGCTTCGCCCTGGCCTTTCTCCAACCCTTTTCTGTAAAGATCAGTGTAGCCATCAGCTATTGAAGGATCGCTCCATCTTGCTCTCTGAAAAATTCAGTACGATTCTATAAGTTAGTAGGTAAATCAGCCATAATCTAACTTGTGTTAAGATTAAGAATCGAGTACATGAATCTCCCAAGTGGAGATGATGGATTAGCACCTAACATTGCAATGATCGGTTCATTTTCATCTCTTTCAGGAGAGGCTGCTGGACCAGCATGACCATCTCGTTGGGCAGAAAATACCAAACATTGAGGACGACTTTGAGATGATGTTCGATTCCTGTGGCCTTCCCTTCTAGAAAAATGTCGTGCCCTCCCCATAGCAGCAGCAACAGCCAAGTGCTGATTTATGCGCTCTTCTAGCTCAGCATCATTGACACCAAATGGCAACTGTACATACATGTACATATATATAGAGAGACGTTAAACCATGGAACGTTAAGTTTATCTACGTTAAAAGGACCGGAAATATCTCCTATAAATGGAAGAAGTACACACGTGTTGTATCTCGAAATCACCCAAAGTTGGATGATGAAAAGCAGCTGCACTTCTTGGCGGGTTAAGCCTGATGTTTCTTTCCTGTACCACTACATCTAGTAATTCCTACCTGTAAAATGCAAGCCAAAAAACTATAAGTCATACCACGAAAGGACAAATGTAAAGAGCTCTCCAACCTAACAAACAGAAGAGTGACAAAAGAGTAGGCTAATATTTAATGTGCATAGCATGTACAACAAACCAGTGTACCATTGATTATTGGTTGTTCTTACTTAATCATTGCAAAAATCTTACCATTTACTACATTCAAGTGCTCATTATCAATGACATTTGCATTCTTAATTCATCTGAATCAAATGTTGTCAGAAATTTGCATTCTGATGGTTACTAGTTAGGAAACCATTGATTGTATCCTAAATCATTCAATTATGAATCAAATACTGTCAAAAAATGCTGTCAAAAATCTGCATTCTGATGGTTACTGCTGATCATATTTCATGGGACTAATTACTCGAGTATGGGCAGGTTTGTATCCCGAATGGAAGAAAAACATAGTTTGAAAAGGACATACCTTCAATAAACCGTTGTAAAAGGCAAGTAGTTGAAGCCCTAGAGTTGTTCTCTGTCGGTAAACACGAAGAAATCCTATGCACGATGGCGTGATCTCAGCAAAGAAGAAATCGTCGGGATTTAGGGGAGTTCAGTTAGGGAACTGAAGAAGTCCGGCGCCGATTCACATGAAGAAATCCTATGCACGAAGACAATCACTTAGGGAACTGAAGAAGGCCGGCGCCGATTCACATGAAGAAGAAGAAATCTAGAGAGAATGAAGAAGGTATCTGAATCGAGTATTTGCCAGAAAAGATAGAAGGAATTGAAAACCACATATTAATATAGATGAAGATATAAATCAAGAGTCGATGAGAAAAGAACTAACCTGAATCGAGTATTTGCCAGAAAAGATAGAAGGAATCAGTGAAGAAGTCCCACAGGCCGGCGATGCGATTGAGAAGAAGGAATTGGGAAGCTAGGGTTGAGAGAGTAGAAATCGTGATTTGGAGAGGAATGGGAAAAAAAAGGGCTAGGCACGCAGGGGAAAAGGCAAAGCGGGAGTAAAAAAAATTTTGATATCCAGACAACTTATTAATCCGGGTGTACTTCTATTCTCACTAGACATATAGATCAAATAATCCGGTTTTCAGGTAACCGGATTATTTGGGTTATCAAATAATACGGGCGTTTATATTATGGTGTATTTGTACTACTTATCACATAATTTAGCTAAGTTTATATTCCGAATCATACTTAAATCCGGATTATAATTATTTACTCATCCTATTTCTTATTTTATAATCCATATATTACACGTCCGGATTATATGTTATGGAATATAAACTCAATTTTGTAGTAGTGCCACCTGTCACTGTGCTGAACTACATGGGCTATCTCGCCCCAGAAATCTCGAGCTACGGCTCGTGAAGGAAAATCAGAGACGGTGGGGGTAGGGAAGCCAAAGATCTCCCTAAACTGGTCCATCGGCACAATATAGTTCCGGTTCAGCAACCGGTACTTGATGATGTTGCGTTCAGGAACGTGAGTGACAGAACTCACAAACTCCATGGTCGGCTCAAAGTAAGCCGGCACTCGTATCTCCATAAACTCCTCCAATCCTACCACGGAGATCATCTTCCCCAAGCCCTCCGCCACGTGGAGGCACTCGAACGCAGCAACGTCCAGAAACCACGGGGCAACAACAATATAATTATAGAATATACATTCATACATGCAGATTTATGAAGATAAAACGTCTAAACTAGCCCCAAAATATAGACTATAATACATGCTATCAATCCCTCATGCTCACATCACACTCAACACAAGCTAGAAATCCTAAGACTTCTAAACCCTCAGATCTCGCAAGATCATAACTCACAACGCAACTAGGATAAGCCAAACCTAAACTCCAAAATCCAACAAGATCATACAATCCCAACCTCGAGCCTCAGAACGCTCACAAGACAACGTCAACACCTCAAGCCTTAAAACATTTCACAATCCTCAAACACTGACCTAAGGTTCAAAGCCACTACTTGGCATTCACTCTAAGTTATGCTAGATCCATCCTAGCATGATACTAGTACTAAACATAACAAGATCGAGGTAAGATCATAAGCTCGGGGGAGAGGGTACTCACGTGACGTCAAAAGACGAAAGACGGTCTATGGATGTCGACTTGGACTCGTTAGGTTTTTATCGGGACGGTTCCAAATATAATATCAAAACTAAGTAAGTTTAGCTCATACGCTAAACTTGAACATAATATATAATATAAATAAATCTAATGAAAAACCCGTTTTTAAAAGCCAACATTAAAACTCGTTAAACCCTTCCGGGGCGAAAATATGAAATCAAACCACTTGGTCGTAAACCCGAAATTCCAACTTGAATCATAATCCGAATTTAGAATCCGTAATTATATTTTCTGGGCAATCTAAACAACATCATAAACCCAATGATAACATTCGTTCTCAAAGCCAAGGATAACCAAAACCGTTCAAACATTTTTCGGGCAAATTATACAATTTTAGAGATATGGGTCATCCTCAACAATTAAAATTTTGGGTCAATTCTGTAATTAATTCCATAAAGGGCATATCAGCAATTTCCAAAACTCTGGGTCAATACTGTAAATACAAAGCAGTGGGTCATATTTGTAATTAACCAAAAGAGAGGGGCCCCGATTTGAATATAAGATATAGGGTTTTGAACCCTTTACTGGCGGCTGGGAAAGGGCATTCCACTTCCACAGGGGTGGCGGCTTTGGCAGGGCTCCGGCTGGGAAGGGCATTCCACAGGGGCGACGGCTTCGGCAAGGATCCAATACGGCGTTGGCGGCTCTCCCGGTGGTGCGGAGCGCATGAGGAGCTCCGGCGAAGGGAAGGTGATGGTTCCCGATTGCAACAGCAGAGAAGGGGAGAGGAGGCCAATGGAGGAGGCTCCTCAGGTGGAGATTCCCGGCGAGGCGAAGGTGGCGCGAAGCAGTGCAGCAATGGCTCCGGTGGCGAGGCTTCGGTAGGGCTCCATCAGGCGACGGCGGTAGTTGTTTCTCGTCGGCTTGTAGCAAAAGAAAGAGGAGCTCTCTGTGCCGGCGGCTCCGGTGGTGCTCCCGGTTGCTCCTCTCGGCCTGGAGACGGCGGAAGAATGCCGGCGGCGGCGAGGCTGAGGAAGCAAGGGAGGAGGTGGTGATGCAGGGAGGATCCCGGAGGGGATGTGTTCTTCTGTCCGGTTCGAGCGAGTGAAGGTATTAACTCAGAGGGAGAGAGTGATAGAAGGGGCAGGATCTTGTGGTGAGAGGAAGAGATAGAGGGAAGGCGAGGGGTCAATGGTGGTGAGCGAGGGGTCGGACAGGGTACACAGTTCAGCAGGGAGCTGCAAGCTAGCCAGCTAGGCAAAGTAGCTTGGGCAGGGTAGATCATCACAGCAAGGAGAGGAGGGGAGTCAAATTCAACGGTAAGGGCTGGGATAAAAAAAAAGAAATAATAAAATAATAAATAGAATAGGGCAGTGGGAAATAAAATCGAGGTTGATATATCGTTATTCTGGCAAAATCTAATTAATTAAATTAGGATTAGAATTGAGATTGAGGAATGTTGATTAGATATTACCTTGAGATTTGAGGAATTGTGAGTTATGTTGAGATATTGAGGTTTAGTTGGTCGTGAGGCTTATAGATTGAGTATGATCCTTATGGATCCCTTTGGGTCTAGGTGTGACCCCTTTGATGAATAGAGGTTGATATATCTCTTTATGCCTTGTTTATAGGCCGTGTTGTCCCTCCAGTGTAGAGGTGATCGTGGTTGAGTTTGTACAAGGTTGAGGTAAGTCCGTAGGACTTACTTAGCTACCATCCTTATATGGGGTGTTTGTATGAGTGGTGTGTGCCTTATATGTTTGCTATGATAGCATGTGATGTCGTATTTACCGACCTATGTTTTATTAATTGCCCCACTGCGTGGCTGTGATAACCTTACCCTTTCATCCCGCCGTGGAGTCTGGGAGGTTCTCTAATGTCAGGCCAGACCGGTTTACAAGAAGGGCGCAATCCACTCCCATAGGGTACACGGATTGTGTGACCGATACTAGTACGGCTGGCTAGCAGGCTCAGAGGCGAGGATGTATCGGTCCTCGTGTCACCTAGTTTCATATATATTATATCTATACGATTTGAGTGAATGACCATTATATTGAGATGAATAAATGGGTAAATGAGTGAAAGCATGATGATATGTTTATCTTTCCCTATATGTGATTGTGCTTATGCATTACTCTATATATGTGTATGGATAGCTAACGGTTTCATACCGTGTTGTAGATGTTTACAGGTTAGGCGCTACTGGGTGATCTGGCAGGGTGATAGGCCGAGGACTCTCGTACATTAGGTGGTTGGTTTGGGGTTGTTGTGTTTCCCCTCTGCGTGAGGATGATCTTTTGTACCTCCTGTGTGAGGATGTCGTTTTATATACTCGGCTACGTTGTTGTTTACTTTGGGTCGTACAGTTTATACTGTTTTATGTATTTGTTTTATATCTATCAGTGTCATGTTGTAAGGTCCAGTGAACTTGTTGTCAGGCTAGGGTCAGGATCCATTGTGAGATCCTAGCCCAATGTGACATCCCGAGTCCCGCGGATTCGGGGTGTTACAAACTAGGCCCTTTAAATATGTAAAGATTTAATAATTAACAAAATAGAGATCCCAAGATCTTTCTCTCTCCAATTAAAAAATATTTATTTCCAAAATTAATTATGCTAATTAAAGATAATAACTGTTTAGGAAGCATTAAAAGCCACATCTTCCCACATTATTTTCTGTTTTTTACGATATACAGTCCACCATTTTCAACGAAAACAAAAGACGGAGATTTCTGGGTTTTTATGCGTTCGGGTTTGGGCAATTGTTTGCATTCACGTTTTGGCGATTGGAGAAGTACACTTCATCGGTTGTTTGGTTTTAGTAGCATCATCTATCATAAATCGGTAAGTCTTGTGTGTGCAAGTCAAATTTATGGTGTTTCGAAGCTTTTTGATGCTTTAATGGAGGACAAAATTTATGTTGTTATTTTGTGTTTCTTTTGACTTGTTAGTGTACATATATGATGAAAATAGTAATTCTGTTGTTGAAATTGTGTAACTATGTTGTTGTAATCTTGAATCATGATGTATGTCATTTTTTTGAGAAATGGCAATTGTCCAGATTGACGATATTATGTTGACGAAGATAACTTGTGTACACATTTTAGGTACAGTAATGTACGTATGTGTTTTGAACCCCATGTATGATGTATACATATCTGTTACAAAGTAGGTGGTTTTTTGTTTTAATTAACAAACTATGTAATAGCTAGGATTTCAAATTCTAATTAATGTTGATTAACTTAATCGTTGATAGTAATTAACATATAACTCGCGAAGACTTCGCAAGTGATGAGTAAGAGTCCCACCGTTATGTTCCTGGCGTAATTTTGGATGGTTGGGGAAATTTTTACTTTTTCCCTCGGGTAATTATTTTTACCCTCCGGTGTTATTTGGAGCATTTGGGAGCTCCAATTAATAAAAATGCAGTTGAGAGAAATGATCAGGACATCGGATATGTCCTAGATATGAAATAACATGGAGAGGCAAAACGGCCAAAAGAGTCGCTATTTCGTTTCTTAATGGCTAAGAAAGACGGCTTAGGAATACACGTTTTTCGAGGCATTTGTGGAATAATTATCCCTACAATATTCCAGATTTAATGTTCCAATCTCGCAAAATTTGGAGAAAGAGGTTCGACCCGCCGTTGGATCGGTTAAAGGATAATTATCGACTTTACTAAAGGATAATTATCGTCTTCACTATAAATAGCGGAAAATCCTTTATTAATTCATTTCATTTCACGTTTCCTCGTAAAAGCTCTGATTTCTCTCAACCTTCAAACTCAGATCTACTCTCCGTTTCTAATCCGATTTCAATTCCGTTTGAGTTTCTGGATTCCTCTCTTCATTCTCTTCATATCGGTACCGAGTTTCTACATTTCCGAGTATATGGAAGGCTGGTCGAGCATATATGTCACCAGGATGGTTCCGTCGCTCAGATTCCGATGAATTTGATGTTGTCCATACGTAGCCTGCGTCGTTGTGATTCCGAATCTTCTTTCAGATCGTCAATCGGGTTAGTAACGAATAAGTTATGAATTTATTCGTTTTCCGTACTGCAATTTGGCCTAAATTGACTTTAGGCTTGTCAAATAGGACTATTAGAAATTCCATTATGGTCGTTATATTATTCTGGTGATTATGGGTTGTTTGTTTGATGAAATCTGATGACAGGGGGTTTAGAAATTGCCTACGGACAAAACGTTATTCTGGCAAAATCTAATTAATTAATTAAAGGTTAATTAATTAAATTAGGATTAGAATTGAGATTGAGGAATGTTGATTAGATATTACCTTGAGATTTGAGGAATTGTGAGTTATGTTGAGATATTGAGGTTTAGTTGGTTGTGAGGCTTATAGATTGAGTATGATCCTTATGGATCCCTTTGGGTCTAGGTGTGACCCCTTTGATGAATAGAGGTTGATATATCTCTTTATGCCTTGTTTATAGGCCGTGTTGTCCCTCCAGTGTAGAGGTGATCGTGGTTGAGTTTGTACAAGGTTGAGGTAAGTCCGTAGGACTTACTTAGCTACCATCCTTATATGGGGTGTTTGTATGAGTGGTGTGTGCCTTATATGTTTGTTATGATAGCATGTGATGTCGTATTTACCGACCTATGTTTTATTAATTGCCCCACTGCGTGGCTGTGATAACCTTTCCCTTTCATCCCGCCGTGGAGTCTGGGAGGTTCTCTGATGTCAGGCCAGACCGGTTTACAAGAAGGGCGCAATCCACTCCCATAGGGTACACGGATTGTGTGACCGATACTAGTACGGCTGGCTAGCAGGCTCAGAGGCGAGGATGTATCGGTCCTCGTGTCACCTAGTTTCATATATATATTATATCTATACGATTTGAGTGAATGACCATTATATTGAGATGAATAAATGGGTAAATGAGTGAAAGCATGATGATATGTTTATCTTTCCCTATATGTGATTGTGCTTATGCATTACTCTATATATGTGTATGGATAGCTAACGGTTTCATACCGTGTTATAGATGTTTACAGGTTAGGCGCTACTGGGTGATCTGGCAGGGTGATAGGCCGAGGACTCTCGTACATTAGGTGGTTGGTTTGGGGTTGTTGTGTTTCCCCTCTGCGTGAGGATGATCTTTTGTACCTCCTGTGTGAGGATGTCGTTTTATATACTCGTTAGTGTACATATATGATGAAAATAGTAATTCTGTTGTTGAAATTGTGTAACTATGTTGTTGTAATCTTGAATCATGATGTATGTCATTTTCTGGAGAAATGGCAATTGTCCAGATTGACGATATTATGTTGACGAAGATAACTTGTGTACACATTTTAGGTACAGTAATGTACGTATGTGTTTTGAACCCCATGTATGATGTATACATATCTGTTACAAAGTAGGTGGTTTTTTGTTTTAATTAACAAACTAGGCCCTTTAAATATGTAAAGAAAAGATTTAATAATTAACAAAATAGAGATCCCAAGATCTTTCTCTCTCCAATTAAAAAATATTTATTTTCAAAATTAATTATGCTAATTAAAGATAATAATTGTTTAGGAAGCATTAAAAGCCACATCTTCCCACATTATTTTCTGTTTTTTACGATATACAGTCAACCATTTTCAACGAAAACAGAAGACGGAGATTTTTGGGTTTTTATGCGTTCGGGTTTGGGCAATTGTTTGTATTCACGTTTTGGCGATTGGAGAAGTACACTTCATCGGTTGTTTGGTTTTAGTAGCATCATCTATCATAAATCGGTAAGTCTTGTGTGTGCAAGTCAAATTTATGGTGTTTCGAAGCTTTTTGATGCTTTAATGGAGGACAAAATTTATGTTGTTATTTTGTGTTTCTTTTGACTTGTTAGTGTACATATATGATGAAAATAGTAATTCTGTTGTTGAAATTGTGTAACTATGTTGTTGTAATCTTGAATCATGATGTATGTCATTTTCTGGAGAAATGGCAATTGTCCAGATTGACGATATTATGTTGACGAAGATAACTTGTGTACACATTTTAGGTACAGTAATGTACGTATGTGTTTTGAACCCCATGTATGATGTATACATATCTGTTACAAAGTAGGTGGTTTTTTGTTTTAATTAACAAACTAGGCCCTTTAAATATGTAAAGAAAAGATTTAATAATTAACAAAATAGAGATCCCAAGATCTTTCTCTCTCCAATTAAAAAATATTTATTTCCAAAATTAATTATGCTAATTAAAGATAATAACTGTTTAGGAAGCATTAAAAGCCACATCTTCCCACATTATTTTCTGTTTTTTACGATATACAGTCCACCATTTTCAACGAAAATAGAAGACGGAGATTTCTGGGTTTTTATGCGTTCGGGTTTGGGCAATTGTTTGCATTCACGTTTTGGCGATTGGAGAAGTACACTTCATCGGTTGTTTGGTTTTAGTAGCATCATCTATCATAAATCGGTAAGTCTTGTGTGTGCAAGTCAAATTTATGGTGTTTCGAAGCTTTTTGATGCTTTAATGGAGGACAAAATTTATGTTGTTATTTTGTGTTTCTTTTGACTTGTTAGTGTACATATATGATGAAAATAGTAATGCTGTTGTTGAAATTGTGTAACTATGTTGTTGTAATCTTGAATCATGATGTATGTCATTTTCTGGAGAAATGGCAATTGTCCAGATTGACGATATTATGTTGACGAAGATAACTTGTGTACACATTTTAGGTACAGTAATGTACGTATGTGTTTTGAACCCCATGTATGATGTATACATATCTGTTACAAATTAGGTGGTTTTTTGTTTTAATTAACAAACTAGGCCCTTTAAATATGTAAAGAAAAGATTTAATAATTAACAAAATAGAGATCCCAAGATCTTTCTCTTTCCAATTAAAAAAATATTTATTTCCAAAATTAATTATGCTAATTAAAGATAATAACTGTTTAGGAAGCATTAAAAGCCACATCTTCCCACATTATTTTCTGTTTTTTACGATATACAGTCCACCATTTTCAACGAAAACAAAAGACGGAGATTTCTGGGTTTTTATGCGTTCGGGTTTGGGAAATTGTTTGCATTCACGTTTTGGCGATTGGAGAAGTACACTTCATCGGTTGTTTGGTTTTAGTAGCATCATCTATCATAAATCGGTAAGTCTTGTGTGTGCAAGTCAAATTTATGGTGTTTCGAAGATTTTTGATGCTTTAATGGAGGACAAAATTTATGTTGTTATTTAGTGTTTCTTTTGACTTGTTAGTGTACATATATGATGAAAATAGTAATTCTGTTGTTGAAATTGTGTAACTATGTTGTTGTAATCTTGAATCATGATGTATGTCATTTTCTAGAGAAATGGCAATTGTCCAGATTGACGATATTATGTTGACGAAGATAACTTGTGTACACATTTTAGGTACAGTAATGTACGTATGTGTTTTGAACCCCATGTATGATGTATACATATCTGTTACAAAGTAGGTGGTTTTTTGTTTTAATTAACAAACTAGGCCCTTTAAATATGTAAAGAAAAGATTTAATAATTAACAAAATAGAGATCCCAAGATCTTTCTCTCTCCAATTAAAAAATATTTATTTCCAAAATTAATTATGCTAATTAAAGATAATAACTGTTTAGGAAGCATTAAAAGCCACATCTTCCCACATTATTTTCTGTTTTTTACGATATACAGTCCACCATTTTCAACGAAAACAGAAGACGGAGATTTCTGGGTTTTTATGCGTTCGGGTTTGGGCAATTGTTTGCATTCACGTTTTGGCGATTGGAGAAGTACACTTCATCGGTTGTTTGGTTTTAGTAGCATCATCTATCATAAATCGGTAAGTCTTGTGTGTGCAAGTCAAATTTATGGTGTTTCGAAGATTTTTGATGCTTTAATGGAGGACAAAATTAATGTTGTTATTTTGTGTTTCTTTTGACTTGTTAGTGTACATATATTATGAAAATAGTAATTCTATTGTTGAAATTGTGTAACTATGTTGTTGTAATCTTGAATCATGATGTATGTCATTTTCTAGAGAAATGGCAATTGTCCAGATTGACGATATTATGTTGACGAAGATAACTTGTGTACACATTTTAGGTACAGTAATGTACGTATGTGTTTTGAACCCCATGTATGATGTATACATATCTGTTACAAAGTAGGTGGTTTTTTGTTTTTATTAACAAACTAGGCCCTTTAAATATGTAAAGAAAAGATTTAATAATTAACAAAATAGAGATCCCAAGATCTTTCTCTCTCCTATTAAAAAATATTTATTTCCAAAATTAATTATGCTAATTAAAGATAATAACTCTTTAGGAAGCATTAAAAGCCACATCTTCCCACATTATTTTCTGTTTTTTACGATATACAGTCCACCATTTTCAACGAAAACAGAAGACGGAGATTTCTGGGTTTTTATGCGTTCGGGTTTGGGCAATTGTTTGCATTCACGTTTTGGCGATTGGAGAAGTACACTTCATCGGTTGTTTGGTTTTAGTAGCATCATCTATCATAAATCGGTAAGTCTTGTGTGTGCAAGTCAAATTTATGGTGTTTCGAAGATTTTTGATGCTTTAATGGAGGACAAAATTTATGTTGTTATTTTGTGTTTCTTTTGACTTATTAGTGTACATATATGATGAAAATAGTAATTCTGTTGTTGAAATTGTGTAACTATGTTGTTGTAATCTTGAATCATGATGTATGTCATTTTCTAGAGAAATGGCAATTGTCCAGATTGACGATATTATGTTGACGAAGATAACTTGTGTACACATTTTAGGTACAGTAATGTACGTATGTGTTTTGAACCCCATGTATGATGTATACATATCTGTTACAAAGTAGGTGGTTTTTTGTTTTAATTAACAAACTAGGCCCTTTAAATATGTAAAGAAAAGATTTAATAATTAACAAAATAGAGATCCCAAGATCTTTCTCTCTCCAATTAAAAAATATTTATTTCCAAAATTAATTATGCTAATTAAAGATAATAATTGTTTAGGAAGCATTAAAAGCCACATCTTCCCACATTATTTTCTGTTTTTTACGATATACAGTCCACCATTTTCAACGAAAACAAAAGACGGAGATTTCTGGGTTTTTATGCGTTCGGGTTTGGGCAATTGTTTGCATTCACGTTTTGGCAATTGGAGAAGTACACTTCATCGGTTGTTTGGTTTTAGTAGCATCATCTATCATAAATCGGTAAGTCTTGTGTGTGCAAGTCAAATTTATGGTGTTTCGAAGCTTTTTGATGCTTTAATGGAGGACAAAATTTATGTTGTTATTTTGTGTTTCTTTTGACTTGTTAGTGTACATATATGATGAAAATAGTAATTCTGTTGTTGAAATTGTGTAACTATGTTGTTGTAATCTTGAATCATGATGTATGTCATTTTCTGGAGAAATGGCAATTGTCCAGATTGACGATATTATGTTGACGAAGATAACTTGTGTACAAATTTTAGGTACAGTAATGTACGTATGTGTTTTGAACCCCATGTATGATGTATACATATCTGTTACATATTATGTGTGTGTAATTGTGTACATATTAAGTACGTTAATGTACATCTTCGTTGTGTGTAATAGTACATATATGTTACATATTATGTGTGTGTAATTGTGTACATATTAAGTACATTAATGGCAGACGAAGGTATTGCGAAGTTCGGAATGGACGACAATGGCGATTAGGCGATTCTGGGTTGACAGAATAGGAAAACACGAAACCTACCTTATGATTTCTCGGGACGAAGTTGTAGTTGATACGATGGGGGAAGATTTGTAGAATCTTCTTACTTTACAGTTTCCATTTTTCAATAACTGGTATTTTAATTAAAGGAGAAATTATTGTAAATGCTCAAACCACCTGCTATAATTATGTCTGAACTCTTTTATTTATCTTTTTTTTAGTGATAATTTTCTAGGGGCCTAGTTAGTATCTAATAAACAAAAAATGCCCTAATGACTAAATTTTCTCTAAAACATATCGCTGCATAAATATATACTCGTAGAGTTTAATACGCCGTAAAAATACTCGTACAAATATTTAAGCTATTTAAAATATCGATAGAATCCGAGAAAATACAAAACACAAACGCGCCAAAATATGGGGCGTTACATAACCCTAATAAGATAACTAAAGTATTGACTTTTTTTAAATGTGGTGAAGTAGATCATCTCGTAAATGATTGTCCACAAAAGAAGAGGAACAACTTTAGGAAGAATGATCGAAAGAAGAAAGCTATGGTAGCATCGTGGAGTGACTCAGATTATACAAATGAGTCAAAAGACGAAAGTGATCAAGCAAACTTGTGCTTAATGACAGATCATGAAGAGGATCCAAACCTCTATGTTGATGGTGTGATAAGTACTATTATGTCGCAATCCAACCTAGAAATCACACAATTTCTTAAAGGTATTATCATATGTGATAAAGAACATAGGGTTTGGATAAGTGCTTTAAGAGAAAAGCTTCTCAAACAAGAGAAACGAGTAAGTGATTTGTCTCTGGTAGTTGAAAATCTCAACACGGAAAGTTTAGACCATGATGACAATATCAAGGCCTTCAAATCGGAAAATTCGATTCTTAAGGACAATCTTTCTTCTCTACATCAAGATTATATTAATCTAGAGAAAGAGAAGGTTGATCTAACTGTGACATGTAGAGACCAGAAGACTTCACTTATTTAATTCACTCGTTAGAAAGTCACTCTCGAAAGGATGATGGGTGAACAACAACCCTCTCTTAACAAGAGTGGTATCGGTTATCACATAAATTTTCCTAGAAAAACAACTACCACGTTTTTTAAAGCTAAAGGAAGTTCACATATGCCCAAATGTTTCTATTGTTGTAAACAGGGACATGTAAAATCAACTTGTCCATGTAGAAGAAATGATCCCTACATCATTAGAACACTTATCCTCTATGTTTAAGGAAACAAGTTAAGCAAAATCAGGGTTCCTAAAGGTACTAGACCACCAAACATGATTGAACCTGAATATGGACCAAAATATGCCATTTGGTCTACCCGAAAAGGTTAAAGTTTGTTGTTTTGCAGGATATTATCAAGGTTAAGGAGCATAAATGGATTTTAGATAGTGGTTGCTCAAGACATATGAGCGGAAAAAGCTCACTATTTTCAGATTTAAAGAAGCAATCTGATAACTCTGCGTTGGTTATATATCTGTATATGCGAAGATGGAAGACTTAACATTATGAGCGGTTATACACTAACAAATATCGATTATATTTCTAGATTGCATGGTTTGGTTTTGTGTTTGTTAAATATGTGAAGGCCTTGGAAAACATTTCAAAGGATGAACGGAGGCCTTGAAACACGTTACAAGGGACAAACACAGAGTTTGAGAAGCAATCCAAAGGTTCAACGCTGAGGCCTTGAAAACCATTTCAAGGATCAAAGCCGAAGCCTTGAAACAAGCTACAAGGGAAACATCGGCTGGAAGCATTTCAAAATCAAGATTCAATCTCAACAACCAAATCTACCAAGGATCAAGAGAAGATCTTCAAACAAGATATCAAGAGAAGATCTCGGCCAACTCAAGAAATATTTCCAACGGATTTTGGAGAAGATCTTTCAGCCCAACAAAAAGATCTTAGGAAGATCTTAACTGGCGCAAGATTGAAGATCTCCTCCAACGGATCTCACAAAGATCTCGAAGATCTTCAATGGCTATCAAAGAAAGATGTCTTCAACCGAAGATCCTCAACAACTTGGAAGATCTCGGAGCTTGAAACAAGGACTTCAACGACAAGATCTTTAACGACTCTTTCAAGAGAAGATCTCGAAGAAGAAGACTCACAACGTGCGTCAAGGAGATGAAGAATATAAGAAGATTCTACTACGGCTACTTCATCTCAACTACACCATTTTCTATGGAGAATGAAGAACATCACAACGGTCATCTTCACAACGGCTAGAAGACTTCTCCATCAAAGACTATAAATGAAGATCACGATTGAAGAGAACAACAACAAGCTTACACGGAAACATCTAAGTCTTGAAGCGATCAAAATCATATTTATTCATTCCAAAAGTTTTTCTTCCTCTTAGTTTACAAAAGCTTACATTCCTAGAGAGATAAAAACGCTAGAGCTCCATTGGTATATCTAAAGAGTGTTATACTCGAGTGTGTGTTACTCTGCGAAGTAACTAGGCTATTATTGCTAGACTAAAGTTGGAACTAGATCGTAGCATTGGCTACAATAAGATAAGAAGGGGATTTATTCTAGGTTGTATCTAGGACTCTTTGAAGCAGATAATAGATAGTTAGATCCTACGGGAAAAGAAACTCTAGGACGGAGACGTAGGCTGTTAGAGCTGAACTTTGTAAACATATCACCGTGTCGATATTTTTATTCCGCACATTTTATTGCTTAATTGTGACTAACATTGGTTTGTAGGTTTTCGGAGGCAAGGCCTTGAAATCACTTTCAAAGCCCTTGAAAACCAGTTGTGTCACAAAGAGCTCAAATTGACATCAAGACTTTGAAATTAGTTTCAAAGCCTTGAGATAGTTTTTTGCGAAAAGTTCTCATACTCTATTCAACCCCCCTTATAGAGTATTTATATCCTTTATATTCACCTAAACGGTTCTTCACAATCATCTAGAACCATTATTCTTGGTGATAAAGGGAAGTGTAACATCATTGGCATTGGTAAGATCGGTTATAATTCATCTAACTTCATTGATGATGTTTATCTTGTTGACGGTTTAAAGTATAGTTTGCTTAGCATCTCTCAAATATGTGATAAAGGAAACAAAATGATTTTTGATTCAGATAAATGTGAAGTTCAAGATAAGTTATCGGGTGATGTTGTGCTTACAACTTCTAGGTGAAACAATGTTTATTCAATGAGCACTAAAAAAGTTTCAGGAACAAGATTAACGTGTCTAAAGGCCTTGACAGACGATCCAAGGCTTTGGCATAGACGACTTGGTCACGTAAGAATGCATACGATGAAAAAACTTCTTTCAAAGTATTTGGTACGTGGTTTATGTAATAGCTAGGATTTCTGAATTCAAATAATGTTGATTAACATAAAAATTGATAGTATTTGACACATAACTCGCGTAGATTTCGTAAATGATGAATATGAGTCCCACTATTATGTTCCTAGGGTTATTTTGGACTTATGGGAAAATTTTCACTTTTTCCCCCGGGTAATTATTTTTACCTTCCGGTGTGATTTGGAGCATTTCGGAGTTTCAATTAATAAAAATGCAGTTGAGAGAAATGACCAGGACATCGGACATGTCCTAGATATGAAATAACATGGAAAGGCAAAACGGCCAAAAGAGTCGCTATTTCGTTTCTTAGCGGCTAAGAAAGACATCTTAAGCATACACGTTTTCCGAGGCAGTTGTGGAATAATTATCCCTACAATATTTCAGATTTATTATTGCAATTTCGAGAAGTTTGTAGAAGGGGATTCAACCCGCCTTTGGATCGGTTAAAGGATAATTATCGACTTCGCTAAAAGATAATTATTGTATTCGCTATAAATAGAAGAAAATCGTTTATTAATTCATTTTCTTTCACGTTTCATCGTAAAAGCTTTGATTTCTCTCAACCTTCAAACTTAGTTCTACTCTTCGTTTCTAATCCGACTTTAATTCCGTTTGAGTTTTTGGATTCCTCTCTTTACTCTTCATATCGGTAGTGAGTTTTTGCATTTCTGAGCATATGAAGATCTGGTCGAGCATATATGTCACAAGGACAGTTTCGTCACTCAAATTTTGGTGAATTTGATGTTATCCAAGCGTAGGCGGCGTCGTTGTGATTCCGAATCTTCTTTCGGATTGTCAATCGGGTAAGTAACGAATAAGTTATGAATTTATTCATTTTCGTATTGCGATTTGACCTAAATTGACCTTAGGCTTGTCAAAATGGATAATTGAAAATTCTATTATGGTCGTTATATTATTCTGGGGATTATGGGTTGTTTATTTGATGACATCTAATTACAAGTGGGCATAGAAATTGCCTGCGGGCAAAACGTTATTTTGGTGAAAGTTCGTTAATTGATTAAAAGTTAATTAATTAAATTAGGATTATAATTAATATTGAGGAATGTTGATTAGATGATACCTTGAGAGGTTTGAGGAATTGTGAGTTATGTTGAGATATCGAGGTTTAGATTCGAGTTATGGTTTGGTTACGTTTATGAGATGTAGGAGACTGATCTCCTAACCTTAGATGATGTTGACTATGTGTATGCCTTGCTGATGCAGACGCTAATCATTTCCTTGAGGGGAAATTGTGACGTGATACAAGTTTACGTGTATATCACGTAAGTCCATATGACTTACTTAGTGAGCAATTGTGGATTTGAGTGTTTGTGATGGTAGTGTGTGTGTGTGCATATGATTGTTGCATTTATAACCTAAACCGGACTAGGATGACCACATATGTATACTTAAAAGGCCCAAGTGTATTATAACCGGACAGTGAACACCTGTCAAACTCGCTGAGAGTGGAAAAGATACTCGGAAGCTAGTAACTCAGGGGGGACGTAGCTCCCCATGCAAAACCTGGGTTAACGGGGAAGAGGCGAGGTTCTTAAGGCTCCTCGTGCCACAAAAGAAGTTGAATTAGTAATGGAATAATATAATTAAAGATAATAAAATGGTTGTTTGTGTGACATTGCATATTGTGATGTGTTGGTATGTGTATGTGCTATTACTTCATTCTTATTCATTTTTGTTAGCTAAGGGTTTATACCGTGTTGTAGATATTTTGCAAGATAGGAGGACTGCAGAGTGAGCCAGATGGGTGATCCGTTGAGGGCTTCCGTACACTAGGTTGTGCGAGGGATATTGGGATGTTTTTGTATATGTATGGATATGTGTTGTGGTTTTGTACTCAGCGGTGTTTTGTCAACCTTTTCAAAAGGATTTTTAGTTTTGAAAAGTGTCCAGCTGTTTTAGGATAGAGTGTACGGGAAGCCATCACCCTTTTGAGGATCTCGATAGTATATGTATATATATATATATATATTTATATATATATATAGATAGATAGATAGATAGATAAATACCTATTGTGTGTTGAAATGTGCATGTATGTTGGATTTGAGTATTATGTATATATCTATACATATGGCATTATATAGCCTTTTATGTAGCTATGATATTATTGTTGATGGCTCAGACTAGAGCAACATTTGCTATAGGACGGGGAAGAGGTAGACCACCTCTATCTCCAGTAATCGTAAGTCGTGAACGAGTTAGTTGACCTCCAGTCGTGAGATGTCGGGGTTAAGTCCTCATTGTTGATTCGCCAGATGCGGAAGACCAAGTTATGGAAGATGTTGAGATAGTTACCCTACTTAGATTGTAGAGTACCCAAGTGGAAGATTCAAGTTGCGCCTCGATGAAGTAACAAGCTTGAGAAGACGTCTAGCGTGTAACAGAAGTGGCGAAGAAGGAAAGATGCGTTCCATATCCTTTGACATCGCCAGCTACTACAGGTACCATTAAGATTAATGGTTTACCTGTCAAAGATTTGTTGTGATACGAGTGCTATGAACTCATTGATTTTTGTGCTATGTGTTGAGCGTTTGGTGTTAGATACGATAGAAGGGATACCCTTTACTATAGGGTTACCCGATGGCGGTCAGGTGAGAGGTATCCAAGAGGTACATGGTTGTCCTGTACGATTAGGAAACCGTGATTTGGTTGTAGATTTCCTTGTCATGTTGTTGGTTCATGAGGAAGACATTCTGGGTATGGATTGGATGGATAGACATCGTATTGTGTTAGATGTAGGTATAAGGACCGTGACAGTCTCTACCGAGTCGGGTCAAATTGAGATTTTCCGAGGTTGGGACATTGGAAAGTCGGGTATGGTTATTAGCACAGTACGAGCAACGAGATTGATAACATAGGGTTGCGAGGCCTTCTAGTGTTACGCCATGAAGGAGGGCAAAAGTTCAGTGTTAGAGGATATCCCCATGGTTTGCGAGTTTCTGAATGTGTTGCCAAGCCATCCAGTTTGCCGCCTCAAATGAGCGTGGATTTCGGCATAGAGTTGGAGCCTGGTACGAGACCGATCTCGAAGGCCCCATACCGTATGGCGCCTATCGAGTTGTAAGAGATAAAGAAGCAACTTGAGGAGTTGGCTGGGAAGGGCTTCATCCGCCCTAGCATATCCCCGTGGGGAGCACCTGTCCTCTTCATGCGGAAGGACGGATCGTTGAGATTGTGTATCAACTACAAAGAACTGAATAAGGTGACCATCAAGAACAAGTATGCTTTGCCCGCGTCGATGACTTGTTAGATTAGCTTCAGGGAGCGACTGTGTTCTCCAGGATTGACTTGCACTCGGGATATCACCAGCTGAGGGTGAGAGAGCAGGATGTACATAAGACGGCCTTTCGGACACGGTATGGCCACTTCGAGTTTGTAGTGATGACATTCGGGCTCACGAATGCGCCCGACGTCTTTATGGAGTTGATTAATGACATATTCATCGATTTCTTGGATCTGTTTGTGGTGGTCTTCATAGACGATATCCTAGTGTACTCTCGTAGCAGAGAGGAGCATGCAGGACATCTGAGGACTGTGTTACAAGTTTTGTGGGATAGATAATTGTATGCCAAGTTCTCTAAATACGAGTTTTGGATGCCGGAGGTAGCATTTTTGGGTCATATTGTTTCCGTCGAAGAGATCAAGGTTTATCCGGCGAAGATTGAGTCTGTAGCAGCATGGACTACATTGACGAACGTCAAGGAAGTACGCAACTTTCTTGGCTTAGCCGGTTATTACCGTAGATTTGTGGTGGGATTCTCTGTTATTGCCCTACCACTTACAACATGTTGAGGAAGACTACCCGGTTTGTATGGTTCGAGCCGTGTACTCAGAGTTTTGAGGAGCTGAAGAGACGTTTGACTTCCGCTCCCATCTTAGCGCAGCCGGAGGGCACAAAGAACTTTGTAGTCTAGAGTAACGCATCCAAGCTAAGCTTGGGATGTCTTCTGATGCAGCGAGGTAGAGTTATTGCCTATGCGTCTAGTCAGCTGAAGACATATGAGGAGAACTACCCGACTCATGATTTGGAGTTCGCAACGGTAGTTCATGCATTGAAGGTCTGAAGACATTACTTGTATGGTGTGACATGCCAAATCTTCACATACTATAAGAGTCTGAAGTATATTTTCACACAACGGGAATTGAATAACCACCAGCGTAGGTGGCTTGAGTTGATCAAGGACTTTGACCTTGAGATATTGTACCACCCAGGGAAGGCGAACGTGGTTGCCGATGCCCTTAGCGGGAAGACCCCTCGAGAGAAGGCGATTGCGCGACTGACAATTCAGCCTCAGTTGCAGAGAGATATAGCATGGCTAGAGATGGACATCTAGTTTCCTGATGAGGATGCCCAACTATGTACATTAGAGGTTCTACCTAATCTGTTGAGTGAGATCCAACAAAAACAGGAGGTCTACCCGTTGTTGACGAGGATACGAGATATGCTGTCTCGTGGTGAGGCCCCACAGTTCTCCATTGGAGCAGATGGAGTGATGAGATGCCGCAATTGCGTCTGTGTACCCGCTGATCCAGAGCTGAGACAAAGGATTTTACAGGAGGCTCACTCCACACCTTACTCAGTGCACCCAGGTGCGAGTAAGATATATCAGGATGTAAGACGGTCATTTTGGTGGGGAGGGCTAAAGCCCGATGTAGCCAAATTTGTGGATCAGTGTGCGACCTACCAGCAGGTCAAGATAGATCATTGTAGACGAGGAGGAGAGCTCCACCCACTACCAGTACCGCAGTGGAAGTGGGAAGATGCGTCCATGGACTTTGTGACAAGATTGAGGCCGAACAGGAGTTTTGATGCCATATGGGTCATTGTAGATAGACTGACAAAGACTGCAGGTTTTATCCCTATTCGGGAAACGTGGTTAGTGAGCAGATTAACTGAGGGGTTTACAAGAAAAATAGTGAGATTCCATGGTGTTCCGAGAACGATCATCTCATATCGAGATGAACGATTTACCTCAAGGTTTTGGCAGCAAATTCAGACTTCCTTGGGAATGAGTCTGCACTTCACGACTGCATTTCATCCTCAGCCGGATGGTGAGTCAAAGAGGACCATTCAGACACTAGAGGATATGCTGCGAGCTTGTGTATTGGATTGGGGATAGGGATGGTCAGATTACCTCTCATTGGTTGAGTTTTCGTACAACAACAACTAACATGCATCGATTGGGATGACCCCATATGAGACACTGTATGGACGGAGATGTCGTACGCCGTTGTGTTGGGATGAGCATAGCAGTGTCAGTGGTATAACGCCTGAGCAAATTCATGACGATATTGCACGAGTGGCACTGATTAGAGAGATGATGCTGGCTGTACAGAGTTGCCAGAAGTCGTATGCAGACAAGATGCATTGACCTCTAGAGTTCAGAGAAGGAGATCATGTTTGGATGAAAGTTTCACCGACGCGTGGCGTCAGACGATTTGGCATAAAGGGAAAACTGAGTCCCGATATGTCAGTCCTTTTGAGATTTTGGACAGAGTTGGGAGAGCAACATACATGCTTGCTTTACCACCGAAGTTAGAGGGTGTTCACCCTGTGTTCCATGTGTCTCAATTGAGGGAATACATACCAGATCCGAAACACATAGTCAACTATGATGACTTAGTGGTTGAGCCGGACTTTTGTTGAGCACCCCATTGCAATTCTAGAGCGAGGTGTGAGACGCCTGCGTTCGAAGGACATTCCTATGCGGAGGATATAGTGGTCTAGACGAGGACCTGATGAGGCCACATGGGAGATAGATGATAGTATCTAGAGGAACTATCTAGAGTTCTATGCCGAGATATATGCTCTTGTAGGGTAGATGAGTAGATATTAGTGCTATTTTTGTGTGTTATGAGTATGTGCTTTGATGTGTTTTCGTGCTAGATATGATGTATGCATACGATCTTATTAGATCTTGTTTGCTAGCACGAGTTGTGTTTATAACTGGAGATGGTTCTTCCTTCATGCTATTTTGTCATGATTAGGGTTTAACTGGAGATGGTTATTCCTCCATGCTATGGTTTATGGACATAGTTTGAGTGAAAATGGTTTTCCTCCACGCCCTTGTGTTATGAGTACGGTTTGGCTGGAGATGGTTTTCCTTCATGCCATTGTGATGTGGTTATGGGTTGGCTAGAGATTGATTTCCTCTATGCCATTGGATAGTGTAGTGATCATGTAGCTGGAGTAGGTGATTCCTCCATGCTTTGTTTTGAGGTTATAGAGTGTCATAGGTTGATACCTTTGAACAGAAATGTGATACCTCCGATAGAGGGAGTGTTTATACCTCGGCGTATGGGTCTGAGAGGATTTAGGAATCGTTCAAGTTTCAGGACGAAACTTTTTCTTAAGGGGGGTGTGATGTAATAGCTAGGATTTCCGAATTCTAACTAATATTGATTAACTTAATAATTGATAGTATTTGACACATAACTCGCGAGATTTCGTAAGTGATGAGTATAAATCCCACCGTTATGTTCCTATCGTAATTTTGGACTTATGGGAAATTTTTCACTTTTTCCCCCGGGTAATTATTTTTACCCTCCGGTGTTATTTGGAGCATTTGAGAGCTTCAATATTCAATTAATAAAAAATGTAGTTGAGAGAAATGATCAGGACATCAGACATGTCCTAGATATGAAATAACATGGAAAGACAAAACGGCCAAAAGAGTTGCTATTTCGTTTCTTAGCGGCTAAAAAAGACAACTTAGGAATACGCATTTTCCAAGGCAGATGTGGAATAATTATCCCTACAATATTTTAGATTTATTATTCCAATTTCGAGAAGTTTGGAGAAGGGGATTCAACCCACCTTTGGATCGGTTAAAGGATAATTATCGACTTCGCTAAAGGATAATTATCGTCTTCGCTATAAATAGCGGAAAGTCGTTTATTAATTCATCCCCTTTCACATTTCCTCGTAAAATCAATGATTTCTCTCAACCTTCAAACTCAGTTCTACTCTCCGTTTCTAATCCGACTTCATTTCCGTTTGAATTTCTTGATTCCTCTCTTCATTCTCTTCATATTGATACCGAGTTTCTGCATTTCTAAGCATATGAAGATCTGGTCGAGCATATATTCCACCAGGAGGGTTCCGTCGCTCATATTCTGGTGAATTTGGTGCTGTCCAAGCGTAGCCTGCTTCGTTGTGATTCCGATCTTCTTTCGGATCGTCAATCGGGTAAGTAACGAATAAGTTATGAATTTATTCATTTTCCGTATTGCAATTTGACCTAATTGACCTTAGACTTCTCAACATGGATAATTGGGAATTCCATTATGGTCGGTATATTATTCTGGGGATTATGGGTTGTTTGTGTGATGAAATATGATGACAGTTGGATATAGAAATTTCCTACGGGCAAAATATTATTCAAGTAAAAGTTCGTTAATTGATTAAAGGATAATTAATTAAATTACGATTATAATTTAGATTGAGGAATGTTGATTAGATGATACCTTGAGAAGTTTGAAGAATTGTGAGTTTGTTGAGATATCGAGGTATAGATTCGAGTTATGGTTTGGTTACGTTTATGAGATGTAGGAGAATGATCTCCTAACCTTAGATGATGTTGATTTTGTGTGTGCCTTGTTGATGCAGGTGCTGATCGTTTCCTCGTACAGGTTTACGTGTATATCAGGTAAGTCCATAGGACTTACTTAGCGAGTAGTTGTGGATTTGAGTGTTTGTGATTGTAATGTGTGTGTGCATATGATTGTTGCATTTATAACCTAAACCGGACTAGGATGACCACATATGTATACATAAAAGGCCCAAGTGTATTATAACCGGGTGGTGACCACTTGTCAAAGCTCGCTGAGAGTGGACAAGGTGCTCGAAAGCTAGTAAATTAGGGGGGAGGTAGCTCCCCATGCAAAACCTGGGTTAACAGAGGAAGAGGCGAGGTTCTTAAGGCTCCTCGTATCACAAGAGAAGTTAAATTAGTAATGGAATAACGTAATTAAAGATAATAAAGCGGTTGTGTGTGTGACATTGCATATAGTGATGTGTTGGTATGTGTATATGCTATTACTTCATTCTTATTCATTTTTGTTAGCTAACGGTTTATACCGTGTTGTAGATATTCTGCAGGATAGGAGGATTGTAGAGTGAGCCAGATGGGTGATCCGCAGAGGGCTTCCATACACTAGGTTATGCGAGGGATATTGGGATGTTTTTGTATATGTATGGATATGTGTTGTGGTTTTGTACTCAACGGTGTTTTGTAAACCTTTGTTGAATATATTTATACAATTTGATGTATTTGGTTTTAATCTATCCGTGCCTTATTGTAAGATCCAGTGAACCTGTTGTCAGGCTAGGGTTAGGATCCATTGTGAGATCCTAGCCCAATAGCGCCCCAAGTCCCGCGGATTCGGGGTGTTACATTTTACCAAATCTAAACTTCAAGGTTGATGAAGTATGTAAGGCTTGTACATAAGAGGTTCATTCAAACCAAAGAAGGTTGTAAGTTTTTCTCGACCCATTGAACTTTTACATTTTGCTTTATGTGGTCCTATGCGTGTCAAATCTCCCAAGGAAAAAAAGTACATCCTTGTCATTGTGGATAATTTCTCTCGTGTTACTTGGATCTCAATCTTACTGGAAAAATTTGAAGCTTTATTTCAGTTATCAAAACTTTGTAAGGAGTTGCAAACTTTGAAAAACCTACATATCGTTTCTATTCGAAGCGATCATGGTAGAGAATTTGACCAACTCAAGTTTGATTTGTTTTGTGAAAAATATGGTATTTCACACAACTTTTCAGCTCCTAAAACACCTCAACAAAGCGGGGTTGTAAATCATAAGAACCGCACCTTGGAGGAAATGTCGATACTATGCTTGTAGAAAATAGTTTGCCAAAACGTTTTTGGGTTGAAGCTGTTAACACGGCTAACTACATCTTAAATAGATGCTTAATTCGCCCTATTTTGAAAAAGACTCCCTACGAACTCATTAAGGGACGAAAACCTAATATTTCCTATTTTAAACCCTTTGGATGTATGTGTTTTGTCCATAATAATGGAAAAGACAATCTTGATAAGTTTGATGCACGTAGTGATGAAGCTATCTTCATTGGATATGTGATAACGTGATTTATAACGTTAGTATAGGCATACAATTAGATAGTTTTTCCCGTTATTCATGCACGGTTTGACATTAGTTTAAGACGTTTGCGCTCATTTCGTGCATATTTCTAGAAAAGACGTCTACACGAGCTTTTGTCGGTTTTGTAGGTATTTCGGAGTATCTTTTGGACATTAATCGATACATTCGAGGATCAAGCCTCATGGTGGTACATATCCGAGACCTTGAAGGAACATAATTGGAGCAATGAAGGACACAAGGACCCTTGTTGGTGCAAGCAATGGAGCAACTCATGGCTAGACGATCATAGCATGTTTCTGTTGAAGAAAATCGACCTATACCCAGGAAAATCGGATGATTTTTCCTACTGGGTCGATTTTTGGGCCTTTGACAGCTTTAGCCACGTGTCCCACAATCTCTTGTCCGGCCTTGCTCTTGGTGGAGAATATAAGTGGTCTTGCAGGCTGATTTATGGATCCTTCTCTTTCCTTTGAACCCTTCTAGCATCTTCTAAAAGAATCTTCCAATTGGGAGCTCTCTTCAAGACACCCTTGTGGGTGTTCTTGAGGGAGATTAGTTTAGATTTCAATTTCATAGTGAGATTTGAGTGATTTTTGTGAAGAAGATTATTGAAGGTTGTAAGATCCGACTTGGAGCTACATTTGGTGTGTTGAAAGACTTGTTTTGAGCTCAAATCTAGATAAGTTTCATTGCTTTCATTTCCTTACTTCATCTTCTTCTATGGATTCCATGTATGCTTGTATGATGATTCTAGATCTTGAAATGCATGTTATTGCTTGGGTGATGATAGAATGGACTTATATGTTAGTTTAGGATGATTTGTACGCATGAAACCCACTCCAGAGAGAAAAATCGGCCTGTTCTTCAGGTAAATCGGCCGATTTTTGCTATGATCCACCCGATTTTTCCTTCTGTTGCTCTCTAATTGATGAATCTGTATGTTAGGATGTTAGATTGTTGAAATCCTAGTGTTTGTTGAGCATAATATAGCTTAGGGTGACCTAATGCTAGCAAACTAAGTGAGGAAAGAGACCTACCCGATGATTTCCGATCTTAGGTACCAAAGATGATGAACTCTAGGTAGTAGTGAGCCTCATAAGCCGCTATTGGACTGAGTGTGCTAGGATTGTTGCTTGAGACTTACCTTTTCCGAGACTTACCCGGTAAGGAGAGGTTTGCCCCTTAAATAGTATCCGGTTTGTGTAGAATTCCCAACTTTACCTCCTTGAGACTTACCCGGTAATAGGAGTTTGGTGCGGGATTAGTGAAGAATGAGACTTACCCGGTAATTGCTTCCATTAGAGAAACACCTTTTCCCAACACCGCAGCTTTGTCCTTAGAATCTTTAGAACCTTGAGTCCAATGCCATAACCGGAAATCTTGACCTCTAGAATCCATTTTTCTCTTTGATCTCATATCTTGTGTTTGTGTCATTTGTTTGTTTGCTAGCTTGAGTTGTTAGTTTGTTTTATTACCTTGCTTGATTTGTGATCTTTGCTTGATCACCACAAAAACCCAACAAAAAATATCATCATTTTCATTTCTTTATTTCTTTCTCCTTTCTTAGACTAGATTTGCACTATCTTTGATCATTGAATGACTTGATTTCGCCTCAGTCCTTGTGTTCGACCTCAGAATACTTTCCTTCCTACATAACGATCCGTACACTGCGGGTTTCGCTAGGTAGTTTAGGATTTTAGATCGAGTTTATAAATGTAAAGCTTTTTGTGCTATTTCCTAGCGTAACAAGTTTTTGGCGCCGTTGCCGGGGACTAGGTCTAGATTGAGTCATTTGCTTTTGATCGTTTTTAGTGTTTATCTTTCTTGTTACTTTTGATCTTGTGTTGTTTTTGTCTTTGCCTTTTCATGTTTGCCATGGACGGATTGTACCTCCAAGACGACCTTGACGACATGGAGTATGAGGGATGGATGGAAAGCCAAGATCTAGGACCTCTCCATGATGAGTTTGAGTATTGGGAGGAGTTTAATGCCTATCATGAGTCCCATGATCAAGCTCACATGACTACATTGCCTTATGTGGAACCTCACCATCAACCTCACAACGACCGAGTGGAATCAATGCTAGAAGAAATGTTGAGGAAGATGGATGATCTAGAGAGCAATCTTGCTTCCATTTCGAGTTCCCACATGGTGCTTGAAGAGGAAGTATTTCAACAAGAGGAGGTTCACCATGAGGAGATCCAAGAATTACCTGGTTCAACCATAGCCAATAGAGACCTTGAGGAAGAGTTGAATGAAGCTCGGGAGCAATTGTGGCTAAGGGATTTAGCCCTGGAGGATGCAAGAAGATTGAATGTTGAGAGAGAAGAACAAATGAGGAGGGAGATTGAGGAGATTAGGCATGCTCTTATGCTAGGAGATCCTACCATCCTTCAAGGCTTACCTCCACCTCCTTCACCTTTGGAGGAGTGCAATGAAGTATTCTCACCCCCGGACATCCTTGCCATCAACCCCGGAACCACACTTGGAGAGCTCACGAAGGAGAACCCTAAGTTAACTTCAACTCTTTCCAATCCTTTCTTGCTTGCCCGGAGCACACACAAAGATTGGAGTCCCTTTCCTAAGGAGTCTCCAATGTTGAATGATGGAGGCAAGCATGATGGATCCATGATGGTTATGGAGCACTTCAATGAAGAATTCTTTCCAAGAACCGGCCTTCTTCGGATTATAGAGGATGAGGATGGCAAGTATCTCACCGGTGTGACCGCGGAGTACCAATTGTCTAAGTATGGGGTGGCACCTATGGTTGCAACTCCATACTATCATCAAGGGAGCGGTGATGAAGGAGTCTACTACTCACCGGTGAAGAGAGAACTTAAAGCTTATTTGGGCATCAAGTGGCCCTTGCTTGTCATCATGGATGCCGGAAAGCGATGGTTGCTTGGACTCCTCAAGCAAACCATGGTATTCGAGGTGGATTGACACATCCTCTGAGTTTGGTCAAGCTAATGACCTAAAAGAAGCGCTTCTTGGGAGGCAACCCAAGGGTAACAACTCTTTCCCTTTTCTCTTTCGTTTTCGTTTTTGCTTTTGTTTTTGGTGTGCTTTGTTTTCCTTTTTTGTTTTTGGGTGCTAGATCTTGTTGTTGTCATGTGTGATGAGATGCTGGAGGTCATGTGAAAGCCTCATGGAACTGTTGAGAAGAAGGTGCAAGATCCGAGCACATGGACAAGGAAGAAAGCACCCAGGAAAATCGGATTGTTCTTCACAGAAATCGGCCGATTTTCCCGGGATATGGTCTGATTTTTCCTCAGTCAAGGAAAGTGATGATCTCCAATCAAGCATGGGTGGAGCGGACGTGGAACTTGGACGGCTTGCGGTGCCAAGCGCGGGTTCCGACACCATAATGAACATCAAGAGC
The DNA here is from genome assembly GCA_033239125.1 of Fagopyrum homotropicum. Classification (NCBI taxonomy): domain Eukaryota; kingdom Viridiplantae; phylum Streptophyta; class Magnoliopsida; order Caryophyllales; family Polygonaceae; genus Fagopyrum; species Fagopyrum homotropicum. Next base: position 68,970,298 of record BSWB01000003.1, read on the forward strand.
TCTCTACCATCCTTGATCGATCATCCACCATCATCATTCGATGTGAACCGAAATACCAAAGCATCACCAATTTTACATTGTGAGAACTCTCTTTCACTTCTTTATTTAGCTTCTACATTGGGGACAATGTGTTTCTAAGTATGGGGTGGGGTTTTCATGATCATTTGCATGATTAGCATCTAGGATAGTTTAGTTTTGTCACATGTTTCATTATGTCTTGCATTGTACATACATATTTCGAAAAATTTTAAAAATCAGAAAATTTAAAAATTTTTAGTGCTTCTAAAACTTGGGAATGACCCTTATGATGACAATTGTCTTGTGAATTGGCTATGGATGGCCTTATGTGTTGAATAGATAAATGCATATGTGGACTTGAACTACTTATCTTGAATCCCATGAATGATTTGTGATCATGTATGTTTGCCTTGATTGAATTGAGTATTGAAAATCGAAATTGCATGCTCGTTCTTGCACATCATTTAGGAATGAATGAGGCAATTCATCTTTCTCTACTTCTCATCTTGATCATGTTGTTTAAGCACCTCAACTGATGAAAATTTTGACCTCTTTTGACCCATCCGGGAATAGGAGCATGCTAGTGTGGTGATATGTGTGAAAAGCAAGTGTGGGGTGAAGTATTGATGAAAGAATGTCATGAATAAAATGCTGAAATTGTTGTGAAAGTGTAGACAAAAATATAGGTTTGGGGACATTGGTTTAAATGACAAGTAACTCGGTACACTTCACATAATCGGGTGTTGGTGCCTTGCCAAAGTCAAATAAACCGATAGTCCTAACGAGCTTTGGTATGTGTGCCCGGTGTGGATGCACCTCGAAAAATAAAAAAACCCGAGGACGGCTAATCACCAAGGTTTCGGCTTTTGTACACCAATGCCATTGTCTCAAAAATAAATGAAAAAGAAAAGAAAACAAAGAAAAGTTGGAGAAAATTATACACTTGTTGGGAAGTTGAGCAAAAACGAAATTGTGAAGTTATTTCCTTTCCCGGATTAGCATCACATGACCTAAAAATTCCCACCTAATCACAACGTTTCTTAGCCTTTTCTTTCCTAAGTCATTGTGACCTAATTGCATGTGTGTAAGACTTAGTGATCTAGATTGGATATACTCATGATCATCTTGACTTCTTCATTTTCACCTCTCATGCATGCTTTCTAGTTAAGTATTAATTGTCTTTCCATGCCTTCACTCATTTGATGCATGATTGCTATCCATTGCTATTAAACATGACTATGAAGGTGATCCAATGTTAGAAGCACGATTCCAAAAAGATTTTGTTGTTTTTTTGCAAGCATAAATCACGTCATCTCTTAGTCTATAGTTGGATCTTGCTCGGCGACGAGCAAATCTTAAGTATGGGGTATTTTGATAACGTGATTTATGACGTTAGTATAGGCATACGATTAGATAGTTTTTCCCGTTATTCATGCACGTTTTGACATTAGTTTAAGACGTTTGCGCTCATTTCGTGCATATTTCTAGAAAAGACGTCTACACGAGCTTTTGTCGGTTTTGTAGGTATTTCGGAGATCTTTTGGACATTAATCGATACATTCAAGGATCAAGCCTCATGGTGGTACATATCCGAGACCTTGAAGGAACATAATTGGAGCAATGAAGGACACAAGGACCCTTGTTGGTGTAAGCAATGGAGCAACTCATGGCTAGACGATCATAGCATGTTTCTATTGAAGAAAATCGACCTATACCCAGGAAAATCGGCCGATTTTTCCTACTGGGTCGATTTTTGGGCCTTTGACAGCTTTAGCCACGTGTCCCACAATCTCTTGTCCGGCCTTGCTCTTGGTGGAGAATATAAGTGGTCTTGCAGGCTGATTTATGGATCCTTCTCTTTCCTTTGAACCCTTCTAGCATCTTCTAAAAGAATCTTCCAATTGGGAGCTCTCTTCAAGACACCCTTGTGGGTGTTCTTGAGGGAGATTAGTTTAGATTTCAATTTCATAGTGAGATTTGAGTGATTTTTGTGAAGAAGATTGTTGAAGGTTGTAAGATCCGACTTGGAGCTACATTTGGTGTGTTGAAAGACTACATTTGGTGTGTTGAAAGACTTGTTTTGAGCTCAAATCTAGTTAAGTTTCATTGCTTTCATTTCCTTACTTCATCTTCTTGCTATGGATTCCATGTATGCTTGTATGATGATTCTAGATCTTGAAATGCATGTTATTGGCTAGTTTGTTGTGATTCTGGAGTGATGGATTGATGGTTATTGCTTGGGTGATGATAGAATGGACTTATATGTTAGTTTAGGATGATTTGTATGCATGAAACCCACTCCAGAGAGAAAAATCGGCCTGTTCTTCAGGTAAATCGGCCGATTTTTGCTATGATCCACCCGATTTTTCCTTCTGTTGCTCTCTAATTGATGAATCTGTATGTTAGGATGTTAGATTGTTGAAATCCTAGTGTTTGTTGAGCATAATATAGCTTAGGGTGACCTAATGCTAGCAAACTAAGTGAGGAAAGAGACCTACCCGGTGATTTCCGATCTTAGGTACCAAAGATGATGAACTCTTGGTAGTAGTGAGCCTCATAAGCCGCTATTGGACTGAGTGTGCTAGGATTGTTGCTTGAGATTTACCTTTTCCGAGACTTACCCGGTAAGGAGAGGTTTGCCCCTTAAGTAGTATCCGGTTTGTGTAGAATTCCCAACTTTACCTCCTTGAGACTTTTTGGTGCGGGATTAGTGAAGCATGAGACTTACCCGGTAATTGCTTCCATTAGAGAAACACCTTTTCCCAACACCGCAGCTTTGTCCTTAGAATCTTTAGAACCTTGAGTCCAATGCCATAACCGGAAATCTTGACCTCTAGAATCCATTTTTCTCTTTGATCTCATATCTTGTGTTTGTGTCATTTGTTTGTTTGCTAGCTTGAGTTGTTAGTTTGTTTTATTACCTTGCTTGATTTGTGATCTTTGCTTGATCACCACAAAAACCCAACCAAAAATATCATCATTTTCATTTCTTTATTTCTTTCTCCTTTCTTAGACTAGATTTGCACTATCTTTGATCATTGAATGACTTGATTTCGCCTCAGTCCTTGTGTTCGACCTCGGAATACTTTCCTTCCTACATAATGATCCGTACACTGCGGGTTTCGCTAGGTAGTTTAGGATTTTAGATCGAGTTTATAAATGTAAAGCTTTTTGTGCTATTTCCTAGCGTAACAATATGCTTCAAATAGAAAAGCTTATCGAGTTTATAATAGACATACCAAAATTGTTAAGGAAAGTTTTCATGTTATTATTGATGAAAACAATGATGGTACTTTTAGTGAAACTTTTTGCAAATCTGAATCTCAATAACATGGAGATCATAATTCTGATGGAGAAGAAGATCCTAAGGTTCAAGAAAAGAACATGCAAGAACAAATTCAGGATACCATAGAACAATCTCAAGACCTTAAAACGCATCTTCAAGCCCTTGAAACGACAAATAACAACACTACTGAAACTCAATTTCAAGGCCTTGAAACCCACCTTCAAGGCCTTGACATAGGATCCAAAGGCACAGCTCCAGAGGTACCTGATACGAGTCAAGTAAACGAACCTCAATATTCAGGATCTGTTCCAACCTTCAAAAGAAGAAATTTCCAACATTCTTTATATCATCCACAAGAAAACGTGATCTCATATCGAAAAACAAGTGTGCAAACCCGATCCAGGGTAAACAACTTGTGTGTTTTTTTTTGCGTTTGTGTCTCTTGTAGAGCCCAAGAACTACGTCCAAGCACTTCAAGAACCTGATTGGATCATGGCCATGATAAATAAGCTAAATGAATTCGAGAGAAACAAAAATTTGGACTCTCACGTCTAGACCTAAGCAACAATTCATCATAGGCAGAAAATGGGTGTTTCGAAAAAAGTTAGATGAAAACGGCAAGGTCATTCGAAACAAAGCATGCCTTGTAGCTTAAGGATATAACCAAGAAGAAGGTATTGATTATGAGGAGACTTTTGCTCCGGTTTCCAGGTTAAAATCCATACGTATGCTACTTGCATTTGCATCCTTCATGAACATAAAGCTTTTTCAAATGGATGTTAGATGTGCTTTTCTTAATGGCTTCTTAGAAGAAGAAGTCTACGTTGCTCAACTTCTTGGTTTTGAAAATGATGATTTTCCGGATCATGTTTTTACATTGGACAAAACTCTTTGTGGTCTTAAGCAAGCTCTTCGAGCTTGGTATGAAAGATTGTCCAAGTATCTCCTTGAAAATGATTTCAAAAGAGGTTTTTGCTTGAAAAAACATTGTTTGTCAAAACCAGAGGCAACGGTTTATTAGTGCTGCAAATCTATGTTGATGATATAGTATTTGGTGCTACTAACGATTCTCTATGCAAGGAATTTTCAGATATTATATGTAGGAAATTCGAGATAAGCTTGATGGGAGAATTGAATTTATTTCTTGGTCTTCAAGTCACTTATGCTAAGAAAGGAATCTTTTCTAATCAAAGCAAGTATACCAAGGATTTTCTCAAGAAATATAAAATGGATTATAATCCAAGGTAGCAAAACCTCCTATGAGTTCTACTCTTTCACTAGATCAAGACAAGAATGGTAAGAGTGTCGTACAAAAGGAGTATCGAGGTATAATCGGTTCTTTGTTATATAAAATGGATTACAATCTAAGGACTTAGGGTTATGATATCCACGTTAAAACTCGTTTCACCTCGTTGGCTATTCAGATGCAGACTTTGCACGCTATAAAGTCAATAGAAAGAGCACTTCTGGATGTTGTCAATTCTTAGGGTCATCCCTAATCAGTTGACACACCAAGAAGCAAAATTTTGTTGCCCTATCCACACCTGAAGCCGAGTATATAACTGTTGGAGCCTATTATGCACAAATCCTATGGATAGCTGCAAGAGCCTTAGTCTTTTGATAGCATGCATTACAGTCTATGTTTTGAGATTGGTTTGGACGTTTTATCCTCATAAATACGCATGCATGGAGGTATATTCTTGATCATTATGTTGTTTTGTTTACATTTGCAAAAATCGAGGTCTACACCTAGTTTTGTTGTAATTGTAGTGGAAATGGTATGTTTTGGAGCAATATGAAGCTAAGGGATCTAAGGAGTCATTGGAGCTACATTTTCGAGCATTGAGGAGATACAAGAAAAGCATATGAACCATGAAAGTTGGATAAAACTTTGTTTTTGGATCAGTTTGGAGACATTTGCACGTAGTTGAGGATCATCTCGGTTCGCTACAATATCACCTCGACCGAGATGATTTCGCTGGGCTGGATCGAGACGCACGGCCCATGGCCCATAAGATCTTTTATTTTTGGCAAGTGATTCTCCAATAAATTGGAAGATATTTTCTGGATCGAAGTAGGTCTGGTTAGCTGATTAGTTTGGAAGATTGAAGATATTTGTTACGCTAAGATCGTGTGATGTGTGTACGCAATAAGCTTTAAATTTATACTCGTTATATTTATCCTAACTCCTAGTGAACCCGCAGTGTACGGGACGTTTGTAGTAGGGATAGTATTCCGAGGTCAAACACGAAGACTAAGGTGAAATCGAGTCAAACAATGGTCATAGATAGTGTGGATCTAGTCTAAGAAAAGAGAGAAATAAAGAAATGAAAAACTCAATATTTTTGGTTGATTTTTGTGGTGATCAAGCAAGGATCACAAATCAAGCAAGACAATGAACAATCTAACAACTCAACTAGCAAACAAACAAGTAACTCAAAACACAAGTATATGATCAAGAGAGAAGAGTGGATTCTAGAGGTCAAGATTTCCAGTTATGACATTGGACTCAAGGTTCTAAGGATTCTAAGGACAAGCTGCGGTGTTGGGAAAGAGTGTTAAACTAATGGAAGCAATTACCGGGTAGGTCTCTCACTTCACTAGTCCCGCATCAAACTCCTATTACCGGGTAGGTCTCAAGGGGTTAAAGTAGGGAATTCTACACAAACCGGATACTACTTAAGGGGTAACCCTCTCCTTACCGGGTAAGTCTCGGAATAGGGAAGTCTCAAGCAATGATCCTAGCACACTCGATCCAATAGCGGCTTATGAGGCTCACTACTACCTAGCATTCATCATTCCAGGTATCTAAGATCGGAAATCATCGGGTAGATCTCTTTCCTCACTTAGGTTGATAGCATTAGGTGATCCTAAGCTAAATTAAGCTTAATAAACCCTAGGATTTCAACAACCTAACACCCTAACATACAGATTCATCAATTAAAGATTAACAGAGAAGAAAATCGGGTGGATCTTATAAAAATCGGCCGATTTAGCATGATGAACAGGGCGATTTTTCTTCCTGGTTTGGGTTTCGTGCATACAAATCATCCTAAACTAACATATTAGTCCATCCTATCATCACCCAAGCCATAACCATCAATCCATCACTCCAGAATCACAATAAACTAGCCAATAGTATGCATATCAAGATCCAAAATCATCATACAAGCATACATGGTTCTCATAGATGAATAATGAAAGATAAGCAAGTAAAATCAATAAATCTCAGCTTAATCTAAGTTGTAGCAAGACTTACAAACTCTTAAATGAAGATCCAAAACGTTCTTAACAATCCTTGCAATAGTTCTTCAATCCAAGACTACAAAAACAACTCAAAATCACTCAAAACCTCACTATCACTCCTAGGATGGTGTTCTTCTTCTTCCTTCAATCCTTGAGAGTTTTCTTCTCCTCCTAATCTTGGCTCCAATGGATGAGCTGTGAATGAGAGAATGTGGGAGAGGAGAGATGCTCAGCAACAGCTTGCAGGACCACTTATATTCTCCACCAAGAGCAAGGCCGGATCAAGAGATCGTGGGACACGTGGCTTAAGCTGTCAAAGGCAAGAAAATCGACCCAGAGGAATAAATCGGCCGATTTTCCTGGCAGTTCGTCCGATTTTCTTCAGCAGAAGCATGCTATGATCGTCTAGCCGTGAGTTGCTCCATTTCTTGCACCAATAGTGGTCTTTGTGTCCTTTGTTGCTCCAATTATGCTCCTCCAAAGCTTTGGATGTGTACCACCATGAGGCTTGGCCCTCGAATGTATCAGTTAATGTCCAAAAGACCCCCGAAATACCTACAAAGCAATACACAAGTCCGTGTAGACGTCTATCTCGACAAAATACGTGAATTGAGTGCAAACGTCGTGAATTAGTGCTAAACCATGCATGAATGAGTGAGAAATCTATCTAAATGATTACCTAACCCTAAGTCATAAATTGTGTTATCAAAAATACCCCATACTTAAGGTTTGCTCGTCCCCGAGCAAATTCCCAACTATAGACTAAGAGATGACGTGATTTATGTATGCAGAAAAATGGCAAAATCTTTTTGGGTTTGTGCTTCTACTATTGGATCACCTTCATAGTCATGTTTCATGGCAATGGACAAGCGATTATGTATCAAATAAATGAAAGTATGGAAAGACAATTACACTTAACTTGATAGCATGCAATGAGATGTAAAGATGAAGAAGTCAAGATGATCATGAGCATATCCAATCTAGATTACTAAGTCTTACAAATATGCAAATAGGTCATAAGGTCTTGTGAAATAGAAGGCCAAGAAACGTTGTGTCTAGGTGGGGATTTTTCTAGGCTATGTGATGCTAATCCAGGAATGGAACTAACTCCACAATCTTGTCCTCGATCAACTTCCCTCAAGTGTATATTTTCTCTATCTTTTCTTCTTTTTTTTTTTTTTCCTTTTTCCTCACTTATTTTTGAGACAATGGCATTGGTGTACAAAAGCCGAAACCTTGGTGATTAGCCATCCTCGGGTTTTTTCTATTTTTCGAGGTGCATCCACACCGGGCACACATACCAAAGCTCGTTAGGACTATTGGTTTATTTGACTTTGGCAAGGCACCAACACCCGATTATGTGAAGTGTACCGAGTTACTTGTCATTTAAACCAACGTCCCCAAACCTATGTTTTTGTCTACACTTTCACAACAAATTCAGCATTTTATGCATGACATTCTTTCATCAACATCTTCACCCCACACTTGCTTTTCACACACATCAACACACTATCATGCTCCTATTCCCGGATGGGTCAAAAGAGGTCAATTTATATCAATTGAGGTGCTCAAACAACATGATCAAGATGAGAATTAGAGGAAGATGAATTGCCTCATTCTTTCCTAGATGGTGTGCAAGAACTAGCATGTAATTTCGACCTTCAATACTCAATCCATTCTAGGCAAACATCATGATCACAAATCATTCATGGAATTCAAGAGAAGTACTTCAAGTCCACATATACATTCATCAATTTAACACATAAGACCATCCATAGCCAATCCACAAGACAAGATTCATCATTAGGGTCATATCCAAGCCTTAGAAGCACTAAAAATTTTTTTGAAATTTTCTGAATTTTTTTGAATTTTTCGAAAGATGTATGTACAATGCAAGACATAATGAAACATGTGACAAAATTAAACTATCCTAGATGCTAATCATGCAAGTGATCATGAAAACCCCACCCCATACTTAGAAACACATTGTCCCTAATGTGTAAACTAAATAAAGAAGTGAAAGAGAGTCCTCACAATGTAAAATTGGTGATGCTTTGGTATTTCGGTTCACATTGGATGATGATGGTGGATGATCGATCAAGGATGGTAGAGAGCTCTTGATATTCATTAAGGTGTCGGAACCCGCGCTTGGCACCACAAGCCGTCCAAGTTCCACGTCCGCTCCACCCATGCTCGATTGGAGATCACCACTTTCCTTTACAGAAGGAAAAATCGCCCCAACTGCCCAGGAAAACCGGCCGATCTGCTGAAGAACAGGCCGATTTTTCTGGGTGATTTCCCCCTCGTCCATGTGCTTGGATCTTGTACCTTCAACAGTTCCATGAGGCCTTCACATGACCTCTAACATCTCGTCACACACGACAATCAACAAGATCTAGCACCCAAAGACACAAAAGAAAAACAAAGCACATCAAGAGTGAGATCAAACAAAAGCAAGAAAAAGAAAGGAAAAATAAGTACCAATGGGTTGCCTCCCATTAAGCGCTTCTTTAAGGTCATTAGCTTGACCAAATTCAGGAGCGTTTCAATCAAGGTGGGCAATCACTTCCACCGGGGCTTCCGGGATGTACTTCTTCAAACGGTGCCCATTCACCTTGAAGTCACCACAATGATCTCCTCCTATCTCTACCGCTCCATGAGGAAAGATCTTCTTCACCATATATGGCCCGGTCCATCTTGATTTGAGCTTTCCGGGGAAGAGCCGCAGCCTCGAGTTGAAGAGAAGGACAAGGTCGCCTTCACTCAACTCCTTTGGGATGAGGTGCTTGTCATGCCAACGCTTGGTCCTCTCCTTGTAGATCCGGGCATTCTCATAAGCATCCAACCGGATCTCCTCAAGGGCGTTCATGACTAGCAACCGCTTCTTACCGGCCTCCTTGAGATCAAAATTTAACCACCTTATAGCCCAATATGCTCTATGCTCCATCTCTACCGGAAGGTGGCATGACTTGCCATAAACTAGCTTGTAGGGAGTGGTGCCAATTGGTGTCTTGAAAGCGGTTCTATATGCCCACAAGGCATCATCGAGCTTCATAGCCCAATCCTTTCTAGTCCTAGATACCGTCTTCTCAAGAATGGTCTTTATTTCCCGGTTGGAAATCTCTACTTGGCCACTAGTTTGGGGATGGTAAGGTGTTGCCACCTTATGAGTCACCCCATACTTAGCCAAAAGTGCTCCAAAATTCCTATTTGTGAAGTGCTTCCCTCCATCACTAATGATCACCCTTGGTGTGCCATACCTAGGGAAAATCACTCGGTTGAAGAACCGCACCACCACCTTGGCATCATTTGTAGGGGAGGCGATTGCCTCCACCCATCTCGAAACATAGTCAACCGCCAATAGGATGTAGAGGTTGCCACATGAAGAAGGGAATGGTCCCATGAAGTCCACACCCCACACATCAAATATTTCCACTTCTTGTATGTTGTTCAAGGGCATCTCATTCCTCCTTGAGATGTTGCCCGTCCTTTGGCAAACATCACAAGCTACCACAAAGCTTTGCACATCCTTGAACAAACTTGGCCAAAAGAAACCCGATTGCAACACTTTAGCACATGTCTTGTGTGAGCTAGCATGCCCTCCACATGGTAAGGAATGACAATGGCGGATCACACTCTCCACCTCATCCTCCGGTATGCATCTTCTAAACATTCCACCCGGCCCTCTCTTGAACAAAAGTGGTTCACTCCAATAGTAGTGCCTCACATCTTTGAAGAACTTCTTTCTTTGAGCATATGTCAATCCGGGAGGCACTTCCTCACACACTAAGTAGTTCACGATGTCGGCAAACCACGGTTCACTTCCTCTAGACACTTGGAACAAACACTCTTCCACCATTTGCAATTGCTCATCTCGGAATGAATCATCACTCGGGATGTCATCTCTTTCAAGCTCCAATGGTGGGAGTCTACTAAGGTGATCCGCCACGGAGTTCTCGGATCCCTTCTTGTCCCGGATTTCCAAATAAAACTCTTGAAGAAGAAGGATCCACCTAATCAACCTAGGCTTGGCATCCTTCTTGGTAAGTAGATAACGGATCGCAGCATGATCCGTATAAACTATGACCTTCGCTCCAACAAGATATGAGCGGTACTTCTCAAATGCATACACCACCGCTAGAAACTCCTTCTCGGTGGTAGCATAATTGAGTTGGGCATCATCTAGCGTCTTGCTAGCATAATAAATGGCATGAGTGCGCCCATCTTTCCTTTGCCCCAAAACAGCCCCAACGGCTACATCGCTTGCATCACACATGATCTCAAATGGTAAACTCCAATCCGGAGGTTGCATTATAGGTGCGGAGATCAAGGTGTTCTTCAACCTACAAAAGGCCTCAAGGCAATCTTTGGAGAAAACAAACTCAACATCCTTCATTAGTAGGTTAGTAAGGGGCTTAGAAATTTTAGAGAAGTCTGGAATAAACCTCCGGTAAAAACCGGCATGCCCTAAGAAACTCCTTACCCCTTTCACCGAGGTAGGTGGCGGCAACTTCTCTATCATTTCAATCTTGGCCCTATCAACCTCAATGCCACGGTTAGACACCAAGTGTCCTAACACAATACCTTCACTTACCATGAAGTGGCATTTTTCCCAATTTAAGACAAGATTTGTCTCCTCACATCTTTGTAATACTAATGACAAGTTAGCCAAGCAATAATCAAAGGAAGAACCGTAAACAGAGAAATCATCCATGAACACTTCCATGATATTTTCAATGTATTCCGAAAAGATAGCCATCATACACCTTTGGAAGGTGGCGGGTGCATTACACAACCCAAATGGCATTCTCCTATATGCAAAAGTTCCCCATGGACATGTAAATGTGGTTTTCTCTTGGTCATCGGGGTGGATAGGGATTTGGAAGAATCCACTATAGCCATCTAAATAGCAAAAATGAGAATGTTGAGCTAACCTCTCTAGCATTTGGTCAATGAAAGGGAGAGGGAAGTGATCTTTCCTAGAGGCCATGTTAAGCTTCCTATAATCAATACACATCCTCCACCCCGTAACCGTCCTAGTCGGGATTAGTTCATTGTTTTCATTGGTCACTACGGTCATCCCACCCTTCTTAGGTACTACATGAACGGGACTAACCCACTTACTATCCGAGATAGGGTAGATAATTCCCACATCTAGCAACTTAATGATCTCCTTTTTGACTACCGCTTTCATTATAGGATTTAGTCTTCTTTGATGTTCAATAGATGGTTTATGGTCATCTTCCATCATTATCTTAGGCATGCACAAAGAGGGTTTTATGCCAACCAAATCATCAATAGTATAGCCAATGGCTTTAATATGCAATCTTAGTTCATGCAACAACTTACCAAGTTCATCATCACTCAAGCATGCATTAACAATCACCGGATATGTTGAATTATCACCAAGAAAAGCATACTTCAAATGAGAGGGAAGGGGTTTAAGATCAAGTTGAGGAGGACCTTTTTCGGTTGGAGACGATCCATACAATGTAGGTTGAGATGATTGCAAAGCCATGGAAGCCTCCTTGAAGTCCCTTGATGATTGCTCACATTCAAGTGGTTGGTGCTGAAAAGACTCAGGAAAATCGACCCAGGAGGAAAAATCGGCCGATTTTCCTGAGGGTGGGTCAATCTGAGTTTCTGTTTTTGCAAAACTGGATGAAATTTCAGTACAAGGACAAAAATCGGCCGATTTTGTCCCTCCAGTCCGATTTTTCTGCCTATTTCTCTCTTCTTCTAGCACTTCAAATCCAACACTTGGTAGCTCGTCCAATGCATTCAAGGCCTTGATTACTTCATTGCTACTCTCCTCAACTCCTTCCTCCATCAAGCTTGAGCTAAGAACCCTCTCAAGTGGATCCTTGAGCAAGATTGAGCTCACAACCTCTCTAGACTCTTCTTCTTCAACTATGTTGAATACATCTTCATCAAGGGTTGTTCCTTTCATCATTGTGGATAGCTTGAACTTGATGTTCTCTTCTCCAATGTTGAAGGAGAGGGTCCCATTCTTGCAATCTACTAGACAGCCGGAAGTAGCTAGGAAAGGTCTCCCCAAGATGATAGGAACCGGATAGTCCGCCGGGATGTCCAAAACAACGAAGTCTATGGGCACATAGAACTTCCCTAGTTGCACCGGAATGTCTTCCAAGATTCCAACCAGATGAGTGATTGAGCGGTCCGCCATGTAAAGAGTCATCTTGACCGGCTTTGGCTCTCCTAGCCCGACCTTGTTGCAAAGTGCAAGCGGGATGATGCTTACACTTGCCCCAAGATCACATAGGGCATCATACTTCACTTCTCCTACTCCGATTGGCACACAAAAGGATCCCGGATCCCTTAGCTTAGGAGGCATCTCCTCTTTCATTGTTTGAATCAACTCCGAGGATCTCTTTGTCATCCTTATCTCCCCATACTCCTCCAACTTCCTTTTGTTGGAGAGTATCTCCTTCAAGAACTTGCCATATGCCGGCATTCCTAAAATAGCGTCCATGAACGGAATGTTAATATGCAATTTAGACATTAGTTCTAGGAACTTACCAAAGTGATTGTCCAAGCGAGCTCTTGCTCGTGATTGTGGGAACGGTAGTGGTGGCTTGTATGGAGACGGTGCCACATATGTTGGCTCAACATCCTTGCTCTTGCCTCCATTTTCTTGCAATTTTTCCTCTTCTACCACTACTTGCTTCCCCTTAGCATTGTCTTTGGGCAAAGGATCTTTCATACTCAACCCGCTCCTTGTAGTAATGGCTAACACTTGGCCTCTTGGGTTGTCTTCGGTCCTTGCGGGAAGCTTTCCCGGATCTCTATGTGCTTCACCCGCTTTTTGGAACACTTGTGCTTCCAACACTTTTTGAGCTTTAGAAATTGAAGTCACAGTGCTCTCAAGACCACTCAACCTTCCAAGCAATTGCTCAAACATCATTTCGGTTCTATCCTTTGGAGGTTGAGTAAATCCGGGTGGAGGTTCTTGTGAAGCTTTTGGTGGTGGAGTTGTGCTTGTGGAAGCGGGAGGGTTCAAGGCTCCATCCGGGTTAGAGTAAGAAAACCCGGGATGGTTATGGTTGGGCCGGTAATTGTTGAATTGCCGGTTGTTGTTGAAGTTCCTTGGGCCTTGATAGTTGTTGTAATTGCCCCTTCCCACGTAATTCACATCCTCCTCCTTGGAAGATAAGTTAGCTTGTGGAAGCACTTGAGGAGTTGCTTGGTTCTTCAAAGTTGTAGCACACAACTCCCTCAAGGACTTTAGCTCGTTGTTGATGGCGTCAAGCTTTAAATTGCTCATGGTGACCTCACTCACCTCATATGCTCCCGCCTTTCTCCCTTCACTCTTCCTATGGGAGTATTTCTCAATTACTAGAGCTTGTTTCTCTACAAAATCCCAAGCATCATCCACATGCTTCTCCATGAAAGTCCCACCTGAAAGAGATTGAAGCTTGAATTGGCTATCTTCATCAAGTCCCTTGAAGTAGATCTCCAATAGCTCAATTTTCGGTATGCCATGGTGTGGACAATCTAGGAGAAGGTCCTTGAATCTCTCCCAAGACTTGAACAAACTCTCTCTATCCTTCATCACGAAGGCATTGATCTTCCCTCTTAATTCGGTAGTCTTGGAAGGTGGGAAAAACTTAGTCAAAAACTCGGTTGTCATCTCCTCCCAAGTACCAACTCGCCCTTGTGGAATAGATTGATACCAAGCTAAGGCTTTGTCCTTAAGAGAGAAGGAGAAAGCCCTAAGCTTATGGTTGTTGCTCTCCAATCTTGGCGGTCTAAGAGTCTCCATCAAAATCTCATAGTTCATCAAGTGTTGATGAGGAGACTCTCCTTCCATCCCTCCAAATTGATTATGCCGGATCATTTGTAGAACTTGAGGGCGGAGCTCGTAGTTGTGGGTTGCGGGATCTCCTAAGTTCACACCCGGACGGTGTGCTCTTTGTGCCGGATCCATACGTCTCCCCAAAGTTTGTGGCTCTTCAATAGCAATGGGTACAACCCTAACGTTCGCCGCCGGCTGCGGTTGTGGTGGTGGAGATGGAGGTTGTTGGCGATTAAGCTCTCCTTGAACAAGGGCTTGCCTAATCTCATCAATCTCCCTCCTAGTTGCCTCTTGCCACTCATTGGCAAGTCTCCTTTCTTCCTCCAAGAGCTCATCTCTTAGCCTTATTTGCTCTAAGGCTTCATCCAATTCAGCTTGGAGATCTCTTCCGGCCATCTCTTTTCCCTTTTTAATGCTCTTGGATCTAGATCTAAGGGTTTTCTCCGGTTCGGGATCGAATGGAGCTAAATCCATGCCACGAGATCTTCGCATACACCTAAAGAGTAAGAGATGTCCTGAAAAGCAAAGACACAAACCAAAGAGAGATCAAAAGCAACAAGAAAGATCTACACTATAAACAATCACAAAATAGACTCAATCTAGACCTAGTCCCCAGCAACGGCACCAAAAACTTGTTACGCTAAGATCGTGTGATGTGTGTACGCAATAAGCTTTAAATTTATACTCGTTATATTTATCCTAACTCCTAGCGAACCCGCAGTGTACGGGACGTTTGTAGTAGGGATAGTATTCCGAGGTCGAACACGAAGACTAAGGTGAAATCGAGTCAAACAATGGTCATAGATAGTGTGGATCTAGTCTAAGAAAAGAGAAAGAAATAAAGAAATGAAAAACTCAATATTTTTGGTTGGTTTTTGTGGTGATCAAGCAAGGATCACAAATCAAGCAAGACAATGAACAATCTAACAACTCAACTAGCAAACAAACAAGTAACTCAAAACACAAGTATATGATCAAGAGAGAAGAGTGGATTCTAGAGGTCAAGATTTCCGGTTATGGCATTGGACTCAAGGTTCTAAGGATTCTAAGGACAAGCTGCGGTGTTGGGAAAGAGTGTTAAACTAATGGAAGCAATTACCGGGTAGGTCTCTCACTTCACTAGTCCCGCATCAAACTCCTATTACCGGGTAGGTCTCAAGGGGTTAAAGTAGGGAATTCTACACAAACCGGATACTACTTAAGGGGTAACCCTCTCCTTACCGGGTAAGTCTCGGAATAGGGAAGTCTCAAGCAATGATCCTAGCACACTCGATCCAATAGCGGCTTATGAGGCTCACTACTACCTAGCATTCATCATTCTAGGTATCTAAGATCGGAAATCATTGGGTAGATCTCTTTCCTCACTTAGGTTGATAGCATTAGGTGTTCCTAAGCTAAATTAAGCTTAATAAACCCTAGGATTTCAACAACCTAACACCCTAACATACAGATTCATCAATTAAAGATTAACAGAGAAGAAAATCGGGTGGATCTTATAAAAATCGGCCGATTTAGCATGATGAACAGGGCGATTTTTCTTCCTGGTTTGGGTTTCGTGCATACAAATCATCCTAAACTAACATATTAGTCCATCCTATCATCACCCAAGCCATAACCATCAATCCATCACTCCAGAATCACAATAAACTAGCCAATAGTATGCATATCAAAATCCAAAATCATCATACAAGCATACATGGTTCTCATAGATGAATAATGAAAGATAAGCAAGTAAAATCAATAAATCTCAGCTTAATCTAAGTTGTAGCAAGACTTACAAACTCTTAAATGAAGTTCCAAAACGTTCTTAACAATCCTTGCAATAGTTCTGCAATCCAAGACTACAAAAACAACTCAAAATCACTCAAAACCTCACTATCACTCCTAGGATGGTGTTCTTCTTCTTCCTTCAATCCTTGAGAGTTTTCTTCTCCTCCTAATCTTGGCTCCAATGGATGAGCTGTGAATGAGAGAATGTGGGAGAGGAGAGATGCTCAGCAACAGCTTGCAGGACCACTTATATTCTCCACCAAGAGCAAGGCCGGATCAAGAGATCATGGGACACGTGGCTTAAGCTGTCAAAGGCAAGAAAATCGACCCAGAGGAATAAATCGGCCGATTTTCCTGGCAGTTCGTCCGATTTTCTTCAGCAGAAGCATGCTATGATCGTCTAGCCATGAGTTGCTCCATTGCTTGCACCAATAGTGGTCTTTGTGTCCTTTGTTGCTCCAATTATGCTCCTCCAAAGCTTTGGATGTGTACCACCATGAGGCTTGGCCCTCGAATGTATCGGTTAATGTCCAAAAAGACCCCCGAAATACCTACAAAGCAATACACAAGTCCGTGTAGACGTCTATCTCGACAAAATACGTGAATTGAGTGCAAACATCATGAATTAGTGCTAAACCATGCATGAATGAGTGAGAAATCTATCTAAATGATTACCTAACCCTAAGTCATAAATCGTGTTATCAATATTCCAAGGAAGGAAGGAAGTTGAAGGAAGATAGCTTTGAAGTTAAAGTTGAAGGCTTTTAAAGGAGTTGTAAGTGAATCTTAGGATCCTTGTTTGTTGTCTTTTGGTTTGTGATTGAGGAACACAATTTGCTGATTGTTTGGACTGCTTGTTTGTTTGATTGAGTGATTTTTGAGACCTTTGTGTTAAGGTTTTATTGTTTGGATAATTCTTCTTTTCTTATATATTTGATTGTTATCATCATGATGATTATTGGATAAATTCTTGTGCGATTTTAGGGTGATTGGCTGAAGGTTGTGGGAAAGACGATGAAAGAATGAGCCTTTACCTTAGTGGAACCTGAAAGCTCGAGCGAAACCTTAACATCACCTCACCTCGGTCGGTTCATAGAACATCTCGACTGAGATCGGATATGAAATGAGCGAGGCGTGACCTTATATGATCCATACCTGAGTTTAGGTTTTAGTTTGCCAAATCCTATCCTTGTTGTACCTTTCCTGGTCCATACGCAAACCTAGGGTGAGACTTACCCGGTGATTCCTTTGTTTGTATACAGATGATGATGACTGTTAGGTAATAAAGGTTTATCCTTTATTAGGGTTTGAGTGTTGATAGCGTGTATTATAGTCTATATTTTGGGACTTGTTTAGACGTTTTATCTTCAATAATCTGCATGTTTTGATGTATATTATGTGATTATAGTGTTGTTTCATCTACCTTTACGGGAATCGAGGTCTACACCAAGTTTCGTTGTAATCGTAGGTAAAATGGCACATTTTGGATCAAAATGGAGCTAAGAAGCAAAGGGGTCATAGGAGCTACATTCTAGAGCTTAAAAGAGAACTCAGGAAGTAAGGAATTAATGAAGAAGATTTACTTTGGACCAGATTTGAAAGATTTCACATTCAGTTGAGAATCACTTCGGTCAGCTACAATGTCACCTCGACCGAGGTGATCTAGAGGAGCGCCCCGACCGAGGCAACAACCTTGGCACGGAGAGATATATTTTTATTTGGCTGAGATCTTTTATTTTTGGAAGGAAGATATCTTATATTTTTGGCCTGGATTTCTGGAAGGAAGATCATATATTTAGGAGATCTATTTTAGAGAAAAGATATATTTTATAGGAAATTATCTTTTTAAAATATTATTATCTTTGGAAGATAATTCTCCTATATAATGGGTTGGATTTTCCACAATTCAGCCATCCTCTTTTCACCCTCCAATCTTTGGATCAACTGTAGTTAGGAAGGAAGTTTGGAAGTTTGAAGGAAGGAAGTTCATAGCTTTGTGATAGCTTTTAAGGGGATTTGTAAGATTTTCTTAGATTCCCTTTGGTTTGTGTCTTTGTTGGATTTGTGATCCAAGGAATGCTGATTGGTTTGATATTTGATTCAGTTATTGAAACCTTGTTCTTAAGGTTTTTGTGTTCAAATATTCATTCCCTTCTCATATATTTGATTATTTCTTTCATGATGATGAGTGGCTAATTTCCTTGTGCGATTCTAGGGTGATTGGATGAAAGTTGTGGGACGAACGATGATAGAATAATCTTAATCCCAGTAGGACCCTGAAAGCTTGAGTCTTTAACCTTAACCCTAGAGTATATCGTTCAGTCGATGAACATCTCGGCCGGGGTGGGACTTGACTGACCGAGGCGACCTTTTCTGATCCAAAACTGAGAGTTAAGTGTTAGAGTTTGCCAAATCCTATTCTTATTACACCTTTCCTAGTTCAATGCAAGCCTAGGATGAAACTTACCCGGTAATTCCTTTGTTTGTTTACCCATGATCATAAGTGTAGGTAATAAATGTTTATCCTTTATTGGGGTTTGAGTGTGCCTTCATTCCATCTTTGTGAGTTAGCCTGAGACTTATCCGGTAAAGGTTGATTCTATTCCCTTAGTTGGCGTGTTAGTTTGAGATTATAATTCCTTTCCTTAGTGCCTTGAGACTTACCCGGTAATAGGAGGTTTTGGAGGTTCATCAAGAAGTTCTCGAAGATTTCTAAACCACTAACTAAACTCTTGAATAAGGATGTTGTTTTTAAGTTTTCGTAAGAATGTCTTGATGCATTTTTCAGGATAAAGGAAGCGTTGATCTCCGCTCCCATTATCCAACTTCCGGATTGGACCTTGCCCTTAGAGATCATGTGTGATGCGAGTGATGTGGCGGTAGGAGCGGTGCTTGGACAAAAGAAGGATAGCCGGACCAACGCCATTTACTATGCTAGCAAAACGCTAGATGAAGCCCAACTAAACTACGCCACCACCGAAAAGGAGCTTTTGGCGGTTGTATATGCTTTTGAGAAATTCCGCTCTTACTTAGTGGGAGCGAAAGTTATTGTTTACACTGACCATGCAACTATTCGTTACTTACTTGCTAAGAAGGATGCAAAGCCGCGTCTTATTCGATGGATTCTCTTGCTTCAAGAGTTTGAACTAGAGATTCGCGACAAGAAGGGATCCTAAATTTCTGTTGCGGATCACCTCAGCCGGCTACCTCCCTCTTCACGCGAGAAGGACGACCCACCCATCGATGATTCATTCCCCGATGAACACTTGCATTTGCTGGAACATTTGATAAACTTCTTTATTTCACCCCATGATGACGGTGAAGTATGGGGTGAGGACACCTTCCAGCATGTTTAGGGATGCCGTACGGTCCAGCTAGCGACCTTAAATCAAGCGCTTCTTGGGAGGCAACCCAAGGTATTGCTTTATTTTCCCTTTTTTTTTAAACTAGCTTTAGATAATTTGCTTTTGCTTTGCTTTGTTTTTTTTTGGCATCCTAGACAAAAACCAGGTACTTTCTAAGGAAGGATTACAACTCAGGAGCAACACTGGAAGGACAAAAGTTCAAGAAATTGAGAAGACGGAGTTTGACTAAGACACATCTCGGTTGCTGCCACAACACCTCGACCGGATGATTCTTGAGCACCCGAGGTGACTAGGGCTAACAAAGATCCACATCGGTCCAGACACCTCGGTCCAGTCGGGACCACCTCGACCGAGGTGATGTCAGATCCAACGAGAGATATAAAAGGGGAACAGTTTCTCTCTCTTTCCCTCCCATCCCTCTCTCGACCGCGGTGGAAGATTCACCTCGTTTCCCCATTCTTCGATCGTTTTCTACGATTTTTGCTCCGATCTCGCAAGGAAAAGCAAGAGAAACAGATTGCAAGCAAGAAACCACAAGAAAAACGCTTCAAAACTGCGTGATTTGAGGTATATTGTCGGAAACCCTAACCTCTCTTCTCTTTACTGATTTTGGACATTATTGGCTTTGGTTGCCACTGATT
Source organism: Fagopyrum homotropicum (assembly GCA_033239125.1). Taxonomy (NCBI): domain Eukaryota; kingdom Viridiplantae; phylum Streptophyta; class Magnoliopsida; order Caryophyllales; family Polygonaceae; genus Fagopyrum; species Fagopyrum homotropicum. The sequence continues at coordinate 68,990,440 of BSWB01000003.1, forward strand.
TGTGTTGAAAAAGGCTTAAGTACCCCATAGGAATAAATTGTAGTGATATTGGGGGAAAAGAACTGGAAATTTGAGAGTTGAAATCGCCTAGCCTTTCGCCTCGGTCCAGTCGAGTTGTGTCTCGGCCGAGGTAATTCTTCAGCCTTGTCAGACCAACAGAGGTGACCTGTCAACAGAAAAAATGAGTTCTCGTTCTGATCGCCAATTAGTTCTGAGGGATGCCCCCAGTGGTTCCTCACCTTCCCCTTCTTCCCGACCTTCTATTCCGGTGATTCACGAGCGTCACCGGCTAACTTTGACTGCATATGCGCGCGCCCTGTGATTGCGCCGCGTTTCTTAGATATTTCTGCTTTTGATTGCCTCAATGCGCTGATGATCTGAGGAGGATGGTTTCCATGGTAGGGCTGGAGCAGTTCATGGAGATTAGAGCTCCAACCTACCTCGAGCCCACACTAGAGTTTGTGAGTTCTGTTACTCATCTACCTGAGTAGAAAGCCATCAAGTACCGGTTGCTGAACTGGAACTACATCGTTCCCATGGACCAGTGGAGAGATATCTTTGGCATCCCGACCCCTATAGTTCCCGACTTCCCTTCTCGAGCCGTAGCTCGACAGTTTTGGGGGCAGATAGCCCATGTTGTAGAGCATGCTGATAGGTGGAGACCTGGAGACTCTACGGAGCACATCATCTTCCACCTTGCTTTCCGACTAGCCCACCAGATCTTTAGTGAGACCCTTATGGCGCGTACTGAGACGCCCCAGAAGATTAGGCAGGGGGAGTTTCTAAGTCTTTTCTGTATGGTGACTGGGGGAGTGCCTGATTTTGGGGCCATGCTAGCTGAGGATCTGTATCGGATCAAGGCTAAGGAGAAGGGAGATATCTGCTGTGGCGGCCTGGTGACTCATATAGCGATGGCCATGGATCTGGATCTGAGTGCTTGTATGTTTGTGGCGGCTGCAAAGCCGCTAGGACTTTCAAGAGATGATCACGAGGAGGATACTGGTTCCTCGTGGACTCACTACACCGTATGTGGCAATGCCTTGGGAGTAGACTGCCCCTCAGGGTATCATGTGGTCAGTTCAGTTCTTAGTCTTCGATCCTCAGTATTGGTCCACCGCATGGATACCCTACATAGAGGATGCTAGAGATGCAGCAGAAACTCAGGTACAAGAGGAGGAGGATGAGGATGATGATGGTGGTGTTGTGATGGAGACAGGTACAGATACAACCGGCCCCAGTGTGCTAGTTGTCGACTTAGACGACGAGGCGACAGAGGAGGAGGCGGATGCAACACCATCACGCCCTTCTAGGCGCAAAGTCCGCATGCAGAGGGATCCCATAGCTCATCGACGGATTGACGAGATGACGGACCAGATGATCGACTCTTACGCCGCCTTGTCCTTGGATATGTTGGAGATGAGGGAGAGCCAGCACTACCAGCGCCGGATGATGGAGATACAGTTCCAATATAGCATGGGTTATCCATTTGACCCATCTCAGTATCCCTTCATCCCGTATCCACCACCACCACCAGTGGATCAGGATTAGAGCTAGCAGGGATTTCTTTTCTTTATTTATTATGCAGCTCAGCTTATGTGCGGTGAGTACTCTGTTTTTAGACTTATTTTGATCCATTGAGACAATGTGTCCCAAGTATGGGGTATTTGGATGTACCTTATATGACATTATGTGTATGACTTGTATGACTTTCTATTTATGATCTTTTTTATGCTCTATGTGTTTATCTGAGATTACATGCATGCATACAAGTTATTTGATTGAGAAAAAAACGTCAAAAACTAGTTAAGAAATTTTTTTTATATTATGATCTCGACCAGGATGATCCTTGCCAAACGAGGTACTTTACCTTGGATGACTTAGAACATCTCGACCGAGGCGGTTTAACTGAAAGAGTTTTCGAAACGATTTTTGTGCTTCTTTTCTGGATATGACCTCAGTGATGATTTTTGTTTACAGATTGGTTTTGAAATATTTATATGTTTGAAAGGTTTTATGATATGTTTAAGTTGCTAAATGCTTTGTTTGAAATTTTTGGCATGTTTAATACTTTATTTTTATCTAAATTATGTTGAATTTGAAGGTTAACACCACATGATGAGTTCTATCACATTCATTCTGGGATGATTAAGACAATTCATTCTCTTCTCTTCTTCTTCTTGATCATGCTTAGCCCCTCATATACATATTTGCCTCCCTTTACCTATCCGGAAATTTGAAGCAAGCAAGTGAAAAGCAAGTGAAAGTGAAGTTGAGATGTTGGCTGAAAGTTTAGAAAGAAACAAATAGGTTTGGGGAAGTCAATCATGATGATGAGTAACTCGGCACCATTCACATAGCCGGGTGTTTGTGTCTTGCCAAAGTCGGATTGAGCGATATTCCTAACGGGTCATGGTATGTGCATCAAGGGTTTGAGGCATCTCGAGAAATTGATGATTGCTGATCTCCTAGGCTTCGGTTATTGTGCACCTCTGTCCATGCATCCCAAAAAGTAAAAAGTAAATAAGCAAAGCTAATTGGTGGAAGATGTTGAAGTTCAAAGCAAGTGAAGTGAAGGTCCTTTTCCCGGATTCTAGCACCACATTCCCTATATACATCCCACCCTCACACGTTTCTTGACCTTCTCTTGAAAAGCCCTTGAGACCTCGAGATTGTTGATTGACTTGGTGCTTTAGACTGAATTATACATGATTAATTTCGATAATTATGATTTATTATGCATTCTATATTTTTATGCAAAGATGAACAACTTTCCTATATTTATAAAATGTTTTGATCATATTTTGATTTTAAATACCATAAAGCATTCTCTTAGAGTGATCTATGAGTGGAGCACACCACCAAAATGTTTTGAAATACTTCTCGTTGATCTTTATGACTTATAATCCATTCTATCTTGTACTTAAGATTTGGAACTTGCTTGGGGACAAGCAAGGGACAAGTATGGGGTATTTTGATAGCATGTATTATAGTCTATATTTTGGGACTTGTTTACACGTTTTATCTCCAATAATCTGCATGTTTGGATGTATATTATGTATTTATATTGTTGTTTCATCTACCTTTATGGGAATCGAGGTCTACACCAAGTTTCGTTGTAATCGTAGGTAAAATGACACATTTTGGATCAAAATAGAGCTAAGGAGCAAAGGGGTCATAGGAGCTACATTCTGGAGTTTAAAAGAGAACTCAGGAAGCAAGGAATTAATGAAGAAGATTTACTTTGGACTAGATTTGAGAGATTTTACATTCAACTGAGAATCACCTCGGTCAGCTACAGTGTCACCTGGACCAAGGTGATCTAGAGGAGCGCCCCGACCGAGGCGAACACCCTGGCGCGGCGAGATATATTTTTATTTGGCTGAGATATTTTATTTTTGGAAGGAAGATATCTTATATTTTTGGGCTGGATTTCTGGAAGGAAGATCATATATTTAGGAGATCTATTTTAGAGATAAGATATATTTTATAGGAAATTATCTTTTTAAGATATTATTATCTTTGGAAGATAATTCTCCTATATAAAGGGTTGGATTTTCCACAATTCAGCCATCCTCTTTTCATCGTCCAATCTTTGGATCAGCTGCAGTTAGGAAGGAAGTTTGGAAGTTTGAAGGAAGAAAGTTCATAGCTTTGTGATAGCTTTTAAGGGGATTTGTAAGATTTTCTTAGATTCCCTTTGGTTTGTGTCTTTGTTGGATTTGTGATCCAAGGAATGCTGATTGGTTTGATATTTGATTCAGTTATTGAAGCCTTGTTCTTAAGGTTTTTGTGTTCAAATATTCATTTCCTTCTCATATATTTGATTGTTGCTTTCATGATGATGAGTGACTGATTTCCTTGTGCGATTCTAGGGTGATTGCCTGAAAGTTGTAGGACGAACGATGATAGAATAATCTGAATCCCAGTAGGACCCTGAAAGCTTGAGTCTTTAACCTTAACCCTAGAGCATCTCGTTCAGTCGACGAACATCTCGGCCGGGGTGGGACTTGATTGACCGAAGCGACCTTTTCTGATCCGAAACTGAGAGTTAAGTGTTAGAGTTTGTCAAATCCTATTCTTATTACACCTTTCCTGGTTCAATGCAAGCCTAGGATGAGACTTACCCGGTAATTCCTTTGTTTGTTTACCCATGATCATAAGTGTAGTTAATAAAGCTTTATCCTTTATTGGGGTTTGAGTGTGCCTTCATTCCATCTTTGTGAGTTAACCTAAGACTTACCCGGTAAAGGTTAATTCTATTCCCTTAGTTGGCGTGTTGGTTTGAGATTATAATTCTTTTCCTTAGTGCCTTGAGACTTACCCAGTAATAGGAGCTTTTGGTTTGGGATTAGTGAGTAGTGAGACTTACCCGGTGATCTATTCCACTTTAAAAACACCTTCCTTTTGCAAAATCTCAGCTTTGTCCGCTTATCTTGAGATCTTGAGTTGGAACCACAACTAGATGCTTTAATCCCTATAATGTGCATATTTCCTTTAATTGACCTTATATCCTTTAATTGACCTTATTATCATCTTGGATCTGAGTGCTTGTTATTAGTCCCTGAGATCGACACCCCAAAATTCTTGCTTTTTACTATAATTGATTCGCACACTGCGGGTTCGCATCCTTATTTTAAACATATTTCTTGGGATATAAATTTAAAGCTTGCACACACCATTTGGAGCGAACAAGTGTGCCTTCATCCTACCTTTATGAGTTAGCCTATGACTTACCTGGTAAAGGTTAGTTCTATCCCCTTAGGTGGTGTGTTGGTTTGAGATTATAGTTCCTTTCCTTAGTTCCTTGATACTTACCCGGTGAGAGGATCTTTGGTTTGGGATAGTGAGTAGTGAGACTAACCCGGTGATCTATTTCCTCCTTAGAAATACCTTCCCTTGCAAACCTCAGCTTTGTCCACGTTATCCTTTGAGATCTTGAGTCGGAACCACAACTGGATGCTTTGACCTCTAGAATCTGCATTCCTTTATCTGATTATTACATCATCTTTGATATCTTCATTTTATTGCTTGTTTTTTATTGACAATATGATATACCGTGCTTTGTTTCACCATAGTCCCTATGTTTGACCCTGAAGTATTTGTTGTTATTACAATTGATCCGTAGACTACGGTTTCGCATATTGTTTCAGTCTTATATTTTCGGTTATAAATTTAAAGCTATATCATTCACGATTACACACACGTCTGAGAGCGAACATCTTTTAAGGATCCCGCACCTGCGCCTCAGGTGAGACGCAGATGCTGAGCTGTGCTGAGTGAGCTGAAACAGGACCCAGCCGCCCCTGCGGATCCAGTGGGCCGCCCCTGCAGGTCCTGTGGTCCGCCCCTACGGCTATGTGATGACATGAATTATGACCTGTATTTAGGCATGCATTTATGTAGTTTTCCCTTTATTTTGCATGTATAGACATACATTCATGGCATTTATGGTTATATTCTCCTACTTTATTAGAGGGAAAATAAAGGAGCATTAAAGGGAGCTAGGAAGGAGCTGGAGTGAACTCTGATACCGCGCCAAAGTATCTTCTTGATACCGTTTGACGTGCCAAAATATTATCTGATACCGTCTGACGTGCCAAAGTATTCTCTGATACCTTCTGACGCGCCAAAATATTTTCTGATACAGCGCATCAGAGTGGACTCTGATACCAGCTGGCTCAATTTATTTTTTTGACCCAAAAGCCTAATTTTGTAAACCCTAAAGTTATTCCTTTATATCATTTGAGAATCTTCAACATTGAGGGGACGCCCACGGATGTTGGCTTTTAATCCCAACAACATGGATCTTTGGATCATGGGATTTTTGGAAGGAAGGATTACTTGGAGTTCAAGGAAGGAGAAAGGACACACTTTCCAAAGACGGATTGACAACCCGTTCTTTGGTTGCATTTAGAGATTTTGTGAGGTTTTTTGTTCCTTTGATTTACATTCATTGAATACAAGCACGTTTTAATATTTGGAGATTGATTGGTTTTGCATTCATTATAGAGTTTTAAAAGTTCTATCTTTTCTCTCTTCTAAACATGATTATTGATTCAATGACAATGATTGTTGGCTAAAACTCTTAAGTGATTCTTAGGTGAAGGGTTGATAGTTGTGGAATAGATGATGATAGATTGAACCAAAACTGATTGGACCTTGAAAGTTGCGAGAAACCTCACCGTCGTACCTTTCCACGGCCTGTTCTTGAGTTCCACGGCCGTGGTTCCTCAAGATTTGATCGTGGTTTTCCCTATTTGACGTGTTTTGCTTTTACTTTGATCCAAAGTTAAAGATTGATCCTAACCTAACCTTGGCTTACCTTTTCTAGGTAGTAATGAGACTCAACACCCTCTACTTAGGTTACAAGTGTCACAACCTTAACCTGTTTGGCTTATCTTTGATTCCCTTGGGTTTGGGCATGGGTATTTGAGAGTTTAATCTTGTCCTTAGATCCTTTTTATAACGAGACTCAACATCCTTTATTTAGAGAGCCTTTGGGTGAGACTTATGGGTTTGGAACTTCACTGTACAATACCCTACCTTAGATCTATACCTTTGCAATCCTAACTCTATCCTTATACCTTTATAACATCGTGAATCGATTGCCACAATTAGATACCTGAATCTTTAGAATCGTTGTTTTCCCATTAATCTTTACAAAAGCTTATTTACTTGCCAGACGATTTTACAAACTGAATTTGATCCCCCAAATCCCTAAGTTTGACTCTGGAATTCTTGCTTTACTATACCGATCCGTACACTGCGGGTTCGCTTCTTTGCTTGATTTTGGATATAAATTTAAGACTTTGCACGCACACTTTTGAGCGAACACTATGCAGATCTGCCCCTGCGGTTTTGTGTGGCTGCAGCCGTCTTTGTTGACCTTGACCCGTGCTTTTGGCTGGCTTCCTTTATAAGCCATCCTTTGCTTCCTGATGAGGGTTTCCTTCATCTTCACCAACCTCTTCTCCTCACGTTCATCTTCTCCTCTCCCTCTCTTCCTTTGATCTTCTTTTTTCATTTTATTCTTGTTTTGGAATCAAGAGTGGATCTTGGTTTAGGCTTGTGTTGGTTGAATCCTTGATGAGGATGATGAGCTTTGAGGTTGCTGTTGTGGTTGAGTTTTGTTGAGTAGTGGTGTGGACGTTCTTCCTTTCCTTAGCTCCTGTGGTAAGTGTTCTTCCTCTTTCTTTCTTCTCTTCTTCTTCTTAGATTAGGAATCCACAAGATGTAGTCTTGTGTCGATCTTCTTGGACCTTTCTGTTGATCATATGTATGTATATATGTATGTGCTTGCCTTTGGGACAACAAAGAAGTGAAGAGATCGAGAGAAGGATCAAAGAGAAGACGGGGTCAACTCTCTGCACACCAGCCGCCTCTGCTCCTGAGCTGAGCCACCCCTGCATCTGGGTGAGCTGCCTTTGCGCCTAGATTGGTCCGCCCCTGCGCCTCACTGGTGCAGTGATCTAGCGCCTCTTGCTCCCACCAATGTCTGCCCAGGACATACCTAGTTGGTATGTTTCCTTCCTTCCTTTCCTTTGGCCTTGACTTTAGTTCATGGCTAGGCTAGTATGGTTATGGATGAGCTTGATGAGATGTATGATGAGAATATGCTTTAGGCACTTGTGTGTATATTGAGGTAATGTCTTAGGTATTTGTGAGGTATGATGTATTATTGAGGTTTAGATGCGTGTTATAGGCTGGTTGTGGTTATGGGGTATAGGAGACGAGTCTCCTAACCTTTGCAGTATTTGATTGTGTATGCCTTGCTTATGTAGGCGTTGATTATTTCCTCGAGGGGAAACTGTGACGTTGTACAGGTTGACGTTTGTGACATGTAATTCCATAGGACTTACTTAGCGTGTAGCTGTGGATTTGAGTAGTTATAATGGTTGTGTGTGTGTGCATATGATTGTTGCATGTATAACCTAAACTAGACGAGGATGAGCACTTCATTACCTTATATGGCCCAAGTGCTTTATAACCGGGCGGTGCCTGCCTGTCAAAGCTCATCGAGAGTGGAGAAGGTACTCGGAAGCCTGTAGCTCAGGAAGGATGTAGCTCCTCACGCAAAACCTGAGTTAAAGGGGGAAGAGGCGGGGTTCTTTAGGTTCCTCGTATCACAAAATAAGTTTAATTAGTAATGAAATAACTTAAGTAAAGATGATAAACGGATGTGTGTGTGGCATTGCATATTGTGATGTGAACCGCACTATATATATATATATATATATATATATATATATATATTATGTGCTGATGTGTTTGCTTGTGACCTTAAGTATTTTATATATATATATATACATATGGCATATATACAGCCTTATAAGTTAGGTGTGCATACCCCGCAGATGGCTCGGACTAGAGCGACATCTGTAGTTGGACGAGGTAGAGGTAGACCACCTCTTCCTCCAGTAGTGATAGGTCAAGGACCAACTCCTGTTGTTGATCCTCCTATAGTAGAGGATGTTCATGAGGACATTGCTGAGAGCGTCGTTACGGAGACTAGGAGCGGTGGAGCTGGGAGACAAAGATGGGATTAGAGTTCGGCGCGTACATCAGGCGAGTGAAGGAGGCTGCCAGAGCGGGTAGACGTGCCCCGGATCTACCAACACAGATGGGATATTCAGAGATGTCCCAGGGAGCTACTTAGGTGCCATTTACACCGGCACGTGCTGTTGAGGTTGCTAGAGCTCCAGAGGAGTATAGAGGGCCTCGACCAGACACTTTGTTGAAGGCATTTCACCAGCTGGGAGTACCACATTTCTATGGGAAGGTGGGATTGGAGACTGAGGTTTGGATTGAACATGTAGACTTAGCCCTTGAGTCTATTAGATGTCTAGAGGAAAACGGATAGAGATAATACAAACTCTACTCCGTGACCTAGCTCAGCAATGGTAGAGGACCATGAGAGTTCGAGCCACTAGCTATAACCAACTGAGGACTATGATCAGAGAACATTTCTACCCTGCCTCTCTAAGAAGGGATAAACTATAGGACTTTGTGGAGGCTTCGAGGATGTGCCAATAGCTGATGTCATCAGTTGTTTTCAGACAGAGCTGGCCTTGTTGGGTCCAGTTGCACCTTTTGAGGACCAGCACGTGTATTTGTTCTCCCGCCGACTAAGGGAGAGTACACGCTCTTACATGGAGAAATTTCATTGCGAGTCTCTGACAAACTACCAGGATAGAGCCTCAACTTACGAGCGTGAGTGGGCTAGCCAGAGGAGGACTTCTCAGACGGGACGGTCTGAGAAGTCCTTCTCTGACTTGCTCAAGGCCAGCAGTGTTACAACTGCGGAGAATATAGATACGGGTGAGGCCAAACTCAAGGCCACTCGAGTTATCCAGTATCTGCACAGACTTTTGAGAGAGGCCGGCAGTGTTATAACTACGGAGAATATGGACGTATGAGGAATGATTGCCCGAGAGCACCACTGACTTGCTTCTCTTGCGGGAAGCCAGGATATCGGGCTACGTTTTGCCGTCAGGGAAATGCGTCATCACAACAGGGTTCTTCCCCTGTTGGTGCAGCAGAAGGTGGGCAGAGACCGCCTCAGTACCAGCCACATGGACAATAGGAAGTCCCTGACTTACTTGCTACTCAAGGTTCTACCCTAGAACCGAGTAGAGGTAGAGGTCGAAGTGTTAGTGTTAGTGACACCAGAGGAGCTAGAGGTCGAATGTTTGAGCTAAGGAGAGTTGAGGAGCCGCTAGAAACAACTGCTATAGGTACTATTTTAATTCATGGTTCACCTGTTAGAGTTTTTTTTGATACGGGTACGACGCACTCTTTCATATTTGATGCATGCGTTGATAGACTGACCTTAGATACAATAGAGGGTAGACCTTTTTTGATAGGGTTACCAGATGGGGGTCAGGTTAGAGGTACCCGAGAGGTACACGATTGTCCTATACATTTAAGAAACCGCAATTTGGTTGTGGACTTCTTTGTCATGCCATTGGTGCATAAGGATACCCGAGAGGTATCACCAGTTGAGGGTGAGAGAGCAGGATGTGCATAAGACGGCATTTCGGACTCGGTATGGCCACTACGAGTTTGTAGTGATGCCATTCGGGCTCACAAATGCGCCCACCGTCTTTATGGAGTTGATGAATGGCATATTCATCGACTTTCTGGATCAGTTTGTGGTGGTCTTCATAGACGATATCCTGGTGTACTTGTAATACCCTGGTTGCGGAATTTTCATAATCGATTTATATTGAATTAAATCGAGATGTTAAAGATAACTTGATCGGAGATTTTGAGTATTATAATACTGAGTAAATAACTCAATTCACGGGATTAAGATATTCCGTTAAAAATACTCCGCGCTCCTAAAAGCTAAGACGGATTCTCCCCTCAACCCTAGCATCCTTCATCTACCCCTCTCTTTTTTCATTCCGGGTTTATTGTAGACCGGCGGAAAACACCACCGGATCGCCATCTCCGAGTTGCGCCGGTGCATCGCTCGAGCCATGGCCACACCGTACACATCTCGAACAGATCCGGCACCAACAGGGATACACCATCGGGTCTGTTTCCGGGACCTACTCCTTCGCCACCCTCTCCCACTGTCGCCGTCAACCCTGCCCCCGTTTTCCTTCGCACCTGTGGAGTCGGGAACAAGAAACAAAGCCGCCCAATCCGTTGCCGCCATGAGAGAAACCAGTCGCTCCGTCCTCCGTCGCCACCAGGAGAGAAACCAGAGGAAAAGCGGTTGTCGTCCTTCATCGCCGCCAGGGAAGCCTCCTCGTTGCCTAGGTATGCTGCCTCCTCGCTGACCACATATGCCATCGCCTCCAACCGCCAGTACCGCCGCATGCTCGAGAGGCCTGGAACAAGCCGCCGCTGCTGCTAGCAGCCAACACCTTCGCCGGGAGAACCATACCAGTCCGCCGCCGCCACCAAGCTTCACAATCAGAACCCTAAATCGGGACTTGGCAAATTTGGGTATAATTACAGATTTTACCCCATACTTCATGTTTGTGTTTATGGCCCCAATTTTTGAGATGTTGCAATTATGTCCCTGAAGAGTTAATTACAGGATATGGCCAAGGTTTTAATTGCAGAAAATGACCCAAGTTTCTGAATTTCAGGATTTGCCCCCAAAAGGATAATTTACAGATTTTGATACGATATTATAATTAAGGGAAATGGCCTATATTTTGATGAGTATACTTTATGGCCCGAGTTTTAGTAAATGGAGCTAAAACTTGTGTAATTGGTTTGTTTAGGTTGCCCGCATCTTGGATAAACACTTGGATATGAAGTTGGATATGAAGTGAGACTCGATTTAACATTGATACACAACATTTACCGTTATTCTAACCTCCGATATGTAAGTGTTCTTAAACCTCAAACGGATTCCGTTCTTAGGATTTGCTTGTACATTGATTGCATTGGATGAATTTGATTGATGATATATTGATATTAGGTACTTGAATGTTGGTGACTAAATTGGATTGTTACTATGGTGATTATAAGACTCGTCCATTTGAGGTAAGTCGTACTGACTTACTTAGTTGCCGTCCTGTTTCAGATTAGATTTGTTGCTGATTGTGAGTAGAACATATTTCAGAAATTAGACTTATATGATTTATGTTTTAAAGGGTTTTCACTAAATTGTGTTATTCGTTTTATCTTCAGTGTTTAGAGTAAGTGGGTATTATGATATTTTTGCCTAGGAAATGTGTTAAGAATGTTTGAAAGTGAATTGGAAAGTGTTACAGAGGGCGATGAGAGTGTGAGATGTGTTTTATATGAGTATCTAGATATGTTGATATAAGTGATAGTATAAGCGATGACAAGGACATATGTATAGGAGATAGGACATGATGATGGTTATGGAGAATAATATAAGTTGAGGGTGCACGTGAATGAAGGATACATGCTATGTTGAAGATTGGGATAAGTTTTGAGGTTGAATAGTTATCTTGATAGTTGTTCGCTCCAAACGGTATGTGCAAGCTTTAAATTTATAACCCTAGATGTAAGCTTAAAAAAAGGATGCGAACCCGCAGTGTACGGGTCAATCGTAGTAAAAAGCAAGAAATTTCAGGGGTCGATCACAGGGACTTAGTGAAACAAAGCAGATATAGGTTGTCAATGCAACTACTAACCACAAAAGCGATTAAATTAAAGATGATAAAAAGTCAATTAAGGGAATATGCAATTCTACGGATTAAAGCATCTAGTTGTGGTTCTAACTCAAGATCTAAAGATAAGCGGACAAAGCTGAGATTTTTGCAAGGGAAGGTGTTACTAAAGTGTAATAGATCACCGGGTAAGTCTCACTACTCACTAATCCCAAATCGCAACTCCTATTACTGGGTAAGTCTCAAGGAATTAAGGAAAAGAACTATAACCTCAAACTAACATACCAACTAAGGGAATAGAATCAACCTTTACCGGGTAAGTCTCAGGGTAACTCACAAAGATGGGATGAAAGCACACTCAAACCCCAATAAAGGATAAACCTTTATTACCTACACTTATGATCTTGGGTAAACAAACAAAGGAATTACCGGGTAAGTCTCATCCTAAGCTTGCATTGAACCAGAAAAGGTGAAATAAGAATAAGTTTGACAAACTCTAACACTTAACTCTCAGTTTCGGATCAGAAAGGTCACCTCGGTCAGACGAATTTCACCCCGGTCGAGATGTTCATCGACTGAACGAGATATTCTAGGGTTAAGGATAAAGACTCGAGCTTTTAGGGTCCTACTGTGATTTAAGATTATTCTATCATTGTTTTTCCTACAACCTTCAGCCAATCACCCTAGAATCACACAAAGAAATTAGCCAATCATCATCATGAAAGCAATAATCAAATATAAGGGAAGAAGGTGAATAATTGAACACAAAAACCTTAAGAACAAGGCTTCAATAACTGAATCAATTATCAAACAAACAAGCGTTCGTTGGATCACAATCCAACAAGACAATCAACAAGAAGGGAATCTAAGAAAGTCTTACAAAACCCTTTACAAAAGCTATAAAAGTTATCAACCTTCTTCCTTCAATCTTCCTTCAACCTTCAAAAAGGTTCTTCAAATCTTCCAGCTGTAGTGGGGCAAAACGACTGTCTAAGCACGATCGAATTTGTGGAAAATCTGACCCTTTTTATAGGAAAATTTCCTCCCAAAGATAAGATATCTTAGAAAGATCTTTTCCCATAAAAATAGGTAAAATATATGAGCTAAATTATCTTCTTCCTTCTAGGAATCCAGCCTAAAAATATAAGATCCTCTTTTCAAAAATAAAAGATCTCAGCCAAGAATAAAATATCTCTCGCCGCGTCCAAGGTGTTAGCCTCGGTCAAGCAGCTCCTCTGGATCACCTCAGTCGAGGTGATACTGTAGCTGACCGAGGTGACTCACAACTGAATGTGAAATCTCTCAATTCTGATCCAAAGTGAATCTTCAATTCATTTCCATGCTTCCTGGATTCTTCTTGAAGCTCCTGAATGTAGCTTCAATGACTCCTTAACTCCTTTTGCTCCATTTTGATGCAAAACGTACCATTTTACCTACGATTACAACAAAACTTGGTGTAGACCTCGATTCCCGCAAAGGTAGATGAAATGACAATATAATCACTTAATATACATTCAAACATGCAGATTATTGAAGTTAAAACGTTTAAACATGCCCCAAAATATAGACAATAATTCATGTTATCAAAATACCCCATACTTAGCCCTTGCTTGTCCCCAAGCAAGTTTCGAATATAAAATACAAGATAGAATGGATTATAAGTCATAAAGATCAATGAAAAAGTCTTTCAAAACATTTTTTAATGGTGTGCTACAATCATAGATCACTCTAAGAGAATGCTTCATGGAAGTTAAAATCAAAATATGCTCAAAACATTTTACAAATATAAGAAAGTCGTTCATCTTTGCATAAAATCATATAATGCATAATAAATCATAATTATCGAAATTAATCACGTATAATCCAGTTTAAACCACTAAGTCAATCAACAAGCTCGAGGTCTCAAGGTCTTTTCAAATGAAAGGTCAAAGAAACGTGTGGGGGTGGGATGTATATAGGGAATGTGGTGCTAGAATCCGGGAAAAGGATCTTTTCTTCACTTCCTTTGAACTTCAACATCTTCCACCAATAAGCTTTGCTTATTTTACTTTTTACTTTACTTTTTGGGATGCATGGACAGAGGTGCACAATAACCGAAGCCTAGGAGATCAGCAATCATCAATTTCTCGAGATGCCTCAAACCCTTGATGTACATACCATGACCCGTTAGGAATATCGCTTAATCCGACTTTGGCAAGACACAAACACCCGGATATGTGAATGGTGCCGAGTTACTCATCATCATGATTGACTTCCCCAAACCTATACGTTTCTTTCTAACTTTCAGCCAACATCTCAACTTTTCTTTTTCACTTGCTTTTCACTTGCTTGCTTTCAAATTCCCGGATAGGTAAAGGGAGGCAAATATGTATATGAAGGGCTAAAGCGTGATCAAGAAGAAGAAGAGAAGAGAATGAATTGCCTTAATCATCCCAGGAAGAAAGTGAGAGAACTCATCATGTGGTGTCAACCTTCAAATCCAACATAATTTGGATAAAGACAAAGTATTAAACATGCCACAAATTTGAAACAAAGTATTTAGCAACTTAAACATATCATAAAATCTTTCAAACATATAAAGATTTCAAAACCAGCCAGCAAACAAAATCATCACTGAGGTCATATCCAGATAAGAAGCACAAAAATCGTTTCGAAAACTGTCTCAGTTAAACCACCTCGGTCGAGATTTTCTAAGTCAACCGAGGTGCTGCACCTCGATTGGTCAGAATCACTTCGGTCGAGGTCATAAATTTTTTTCTTAACCAATTTTTGACGTTTTTTTCAATCAAATAACCTATATGCATGCATGTAGTCTCAGATAAACACATAGAGCAATGATAAAACAATAATATCCGGTAGAGTCATCCAAGCATACACATAAGTCATATAAATACATCCAAATACCCCATACTTGAGAAACATTGTCCCAATGGTTCAAAATAAGTCTGAAAAATAAAGTACTCACTGGACATAGGCTGAGCTGCATAAAGAAATAAGAAACAGCTCCTAGATAAGACCATCTCGGTTGTCGAAGAACATCTCGGTCGAGGTCCTGTGACTGCACCCGAGATGTGTCTCAGTCAAGCTCTGTCCTCTTAACTTCTCGAACTTCTATCCTTCTAGTGTAGCTCCTGAGCTGTAATCCTTCCTTAGAAAGTACCTAGTTTCTATCTAGGATGCCAAAAACAAAGCAAAGCAAACTATCTAAAAATAAGCTAGAAAAGGGAAAAGAAAGCAATACCTTGGGTTGCCTCCCAAGAAGCACTTGGTTTAAGGTCGCTAGTTGGACCTTTCCTCATGGATTTACTCAATGCACCTCGAATATCTTGGAGTGCTCATCACATCCATCATAAGACTCCTCCAAAAAGGTTCCGGTTACTAATTTCACCGGCAAATGGTAGGATCTCCTACGTACAAGCTTGTACGGTTTGGTTCTCACCGGAATCTTACCGGTTTTCCTCTTTTTCCATGGGACATAACTTAGTCTTTCATCCCATCCTTTCCTTGATCGAAAAAACAGCTTCTCGAGAATTCTAGTAGCTTCCCCATCTCTAGCCTGGGGATAGTACAAGGTCTTTGTCACGTGAGTGACCCCATACTTGAATAAATAACACTTCGTTGCCTTAGCGTTGAAGCGCTTATTAAATTCACTCCTTATAATCCAAGGAGCATCTTCTTTCAACAAGTTCAAGGGAGGTCTCATCTTGATCTTAGGAGGTTATTTCGGAAGAGACCTCCAACTCTTCGGTGCATCCCGGAAGAAATCTAGAACTTTAAAGGGAGTATGAGCAAGTACCTTATAAAGTTCTTCAAATGGCGGGACAAGTTTCATGTTAGAGTGATAATCCACACATGAAATCTTTCGCAACTCAGCTGAATTTTCTTCCACCTTGGCCACAGTCTCGGTAATTTGGCCAAGGTTCTCTGCATTTTCCACTTTCAGTTCTACAGATTCTTCTTCCACCTCGGCCGATCTCTCTTCCACCTCGGCCGATCTCTCTTTCACCTTGGCCGAAGTCTCAATAGTTGGATCGAGATCTTCCACATCTTCCTCTTCCTCAAAAGCTTCAGGAGAAACTTCTGGTTCGATTGGGGGAATGCTTGAAACTTGCAGCACTTCCTTATGCTCCTCTTCCGGCTTAGCATAGGATAGGGTGCTTTCCTTGAGCTCCTCCAACTTCTTCATCATCTTGTCCAATTTTGATTCAAGCGAATCTTCAAGAGGTTGTTCATAAATCTTTCTAGGGATATGCAGCTCATCCCATATCGCAAGCTCCTTCTCAATGGCCTTTTCTCTTTCCGTTTCATTGTTTAACCAATAAAAGGAGTATTTTTCTTCCAAGTATTCATAATGGTCCGCCCTAGCACTTTGTCTTGCTATCCAGGCTGGATCAAATGTAGTCATCGAAAATCCTGAAAACTACAAAACTTATAGAAAGAGTAGTTAATAGCAACAAGGGCAATAGCCCCGAAAGACAACCGTAACCGGCTCGGTCTAGACCAAGTCCCCGGCAACGGCGCCAAAAACTTGTTCGCTCCAAACGGTGTGTGCAAGCTTTAAATTTATAACCCTAGATTTAAGCTTAAAACAAGGATGCGAACCCGCAGTGTACGGGTCAATCGTAGTAAAAAGCAAGAAATTCCAGGGGTCGATTACACGGACTTAGTGAAACAAAGCAGATATAGGTTGTCAATCCAACTACTAACCACAAAAGTGATTAAATCAAAGATGATAAAAAGTCAATTAAGGGAATATGCAATTCTAGGGATTAAAGCATCTAGTTGTGGTTCCAACTCAAGATCTAAAAATAAGCGGACAAAGCTGAGATTTTTGCAAGGGAAGGTGTTACTAAAGTGGAATAGATCACCGGATAAGTCTCACTACTCACTAATCCCAAACCGTAACTCCTATTACCGGGTAAGTCTCAAGGAATTAAGGAAAAGAACTATAACCTTAAACTAACATACCAACTAAGGGAACAGAATCAACCTTTACCGGGTAAGTCTCAAGGTAACTCACAAAGATGGGATGAAAGCACACTCAAACCCCAATAAAGGATAAACCTTTATTACCTACACTTATGATCTTGGGTAAACAAACAAAGGAATTACCGGGTAAGTCTCATCCTAGGCTTGCATTGAACCAGAAAAGGTGAAATAAGAATAAGATTTGGCAAACTCTAACACTTAACTCTCAGTTTCGGATCAGAAAGGTCACCTCGGTCAGACGAATTCCACCCCGGCCGAGATGTTCATCGACTGAACGAGATGTTCTAGGGTTAAGGATAAAGACTCGAGCTTTCAGGGTCCTACTGTGATTTAAGATTATTCTATCATTGTTTTTCCCACAACCTTCAGCCAATCACCCTAGAATCACACAAAGAAATTAGCCAATCATCATCATGAAAGCAATAATCAAATATAAGGGAAGAAGGTGAATAATTGAACACAAAAACCTTAAGAAAAGGCTTCAATAAATGAATCAATTATCAAACAAACAAGCGTTCCTTGGATCACAATCCAACAAGACAATCAACAAGAAGGGAATCTAAGAAAGTCTTACAAAACCCTTCACAAAAGCTATAAAAGCTATCAACCTTCTTCCTTCAATCTTCCTTCAACCTTCAAAAAGGTTCTTCAAATCTCCCAGCTGTAGTGGCGCAAAACGGCTGTCTAAGCACGATCGAATTTGTGGAAAATCTGACTCTTTTTATAGGAAAATTCCCTCCCAAAGATAAGATATCTTAGAAAGATCTTTTTCCATAAAAATAGGTAAAATATATGGGCTAAACTATCTTCTTCCAGGAATCCAGCCTAAAAATATAAGATCCTCTTTCCAAATATAAAAGATCTCAGCCAAGAATAAAATATCTCTCGCCGCTGCCAAGGTGTTCGCCTCGGTCGAGCAGCTCCTCTGGATCACCTCGGTCGAGGTGATACTGTAGCTGACCGAGGTGACTCACAACTGAATGTAAAATCTCTCAATTCTGATCCAAAGTGAATCTTCAATTCATTTCCATGCTTCCTGGATTCTTCCTGAAGCTCCTGAATGTAGCTCCAATGACTCCTTAGCTCTTTTTGCTCCATTTTGATGCAAAACGTACCATTTTACCTACGATTACAACGAAACTTGGTGTAGACCTCGATTCCCGCAAAGGTAGATGAAATGACAATATAATCACATAATATACATTCAAACATGCAGATTATTGAAGATAAAACGTCTAAACAGGCCCCAAAATATAGACAATAATTCATGCTATCAATAGTGGTGAGAATTGAAGGATTTTAGCATGTTTACAATATATCCTCCATTGTTAGAGATTGTTGTTGGTTGGGATATCCTAAGTAGGAAGTGATGTAAATGGTCTTCTAAGGTGAGGTAACTAAGAGTTTACTTTTGGTTTTGAGTTAGTTTTTGGTAAGTATGCTCATGAGTTTTGTGTAGATAGATATTTTGGGGTGAGAGTGTAGTGTTATGAGTTTGGTGACAAGTAGTTGAGTAGATGAATGTGTTGTGCGATGTGAATAAGATGGTTGAATGGGTGACTCTAAAGATGACATGAGAAGGTATGGAGTTTGAATTTGTTGATTAATGATGTAAAGATATCCGTGTTATAAGTTGAGGTGTGTTGCATGTGAGTATATAGTTGGTGTTTCTTGTTTCAAAGATTTTATAGGCTTTTGTACATATATACAATATATATATATATATATATATATAGTTATGATTTTAAAGTATTTTATAACTAGTAACCACCGGTACGGTCATAGGCACGGTGACCTTGATGAGGGAGTGATGTCCCGGGTATGGCTGTGCGACGTGGTGGGAGCCCCTTCCATATATAAAACCTGCATACATGTTTTGGACGGTGCTCTAGTAGATACCGAGCCGGGGAAAGAAGGTGGATATATAAAATGGGAGACGTGATTATAGATCTTCGTAACCATTAGTATGCCGGAGGGGCACATGTGGACTTGAGAGAGCGTTGTGTTACCAAGAGTTGTGAGTTGAGAGTTGAGAGATGACATATTCATTGCATTGTATTATCTGCACGACATCATTATCATTATCAATATTATTATCATTTTGGGCATTCGAGTATTTATTGTGAAATGTGATTTCCGCTACTTCTATATAACTAATGCATTTACAAGGTTAACGGGTTAGTGTACATATTCTTGTTTATTGTTTGTTGTGCTTAGACTGTTTGTTGGCATTTTGTAGTTCTACATAGAATGCTAATGTTAGGAACTTATATAGTTTGATTTGTTGAACCGTGACCTTTACGTTCCTCATTGGTTTGGTTTTATTGTGATAGATTTAGGAGGTGAACTTGAGTGTATATTTATAGTATTTTTGTTTTAACGTTCCTCATACGATGCGTATGAGTTTGATCTGATTCTTGAGCTTCGACTCTAACTTTGGGACGCTAGCTAATGGTTTTTATATGTGGTTGGATTTTAGGATAACTTCAGGTATTAGGTACGTTTCGGAGAAACTTCTCGGAGTTGGTGATCAGTCGGACCCGCGTGTAACTTAGGATTTGGGAAGATGGTTGTACTCTTGGTCTTGAGTTAAGTTTGTAAGGCTGCACCGGTCTTTTTCTTTTATTTTCATGGTTTAAAAGTGCATGTTATTCAACTATTTGGAAATTAAAGGTCGGTTAAGTTTTATTGTTCTTCCGTGCTCTTGTTGAAAGGTCCGATGGTGAAATTTTTGTCAAGCTAAATCTAATGAACCCACTATGTGGTTCATATCCTGGTAACTCTCCGGGTTTCTCAATTCAGGGCGTTACAGTACTCTCGTAGCAGAGAGGAACGTGCAGGACATCTAAGGACAGTCATGCGAGTTTTGAGGGATAGAGAACTGTATGCCAAGTTCTCTAAGTGCGAGTTCTGGATGCCAGAGGTAGCATTTCTGGGTCATGTTGTCTCTGCCGATGGGATCTAGGTTTATCCGGCGAAGATAGAGTCAGCTGCAGCATGGACGACACCGATGAACGTCAAGGAAGTGTGTAACTTTCTTGACTTAGCCGGTTATTACCGACGGTTTGTGGAAGGATTCTTTGTGATTTCCCGTCCACTTACCAGCTTGTTGAGGAAAATTACCCGGTTTGTATGGTCCGAGCCGTGTACTCAGAGTTTTGAGGAGCTGAAGAGACGTCTAACTTCCGCTCCCATCTTAGCGCAGCCGGAAGGCACAGAGGACTTTGTAGTCTAGAGTAACGCATCCAAGCTATGCTTGGGATGTGTTTTGATGCAGCGAGGTAGAGTGATTGCCTATGCGTCTAGACAACTGAAGACATATGAGGAGAACTACTCGACTCATGATTTGGAGTTCGCAACGGTAGTTCATGCATTGAAGGTCTGGAGACATTACTTGTATGGCGTGACATGCCAGATCTTCACAGACCATAAGAGTCTGAAGTATATTTTTACACAACGGGAATTGAATAACCGCCAACGTAGGTGGCTTGAGTATATCATGGACTTTAACCTTGAGATACTGTATCACCCAGGGAAGGCGAACGTGGTTGCCAATGCCCTTAGCAGGAAGACGCCTCGAGAGAAGGCGATTGCGCGACTGACAGTTCAGCCTCAGTTGTAGAGAGATATAGCATGGCTAGAGATGGACATCTGGTTTCCTGATGAGGATGCCTAACTGTGTATTTTAGAGGTTCTACCTAATCTGTTGAGTGAGATCCAATAGAAACAGGAGGCCTGCCCGATGTTGACGAGGATACGAGATAGGATGTCTCGTGGTGAGGCACCACAGTTCTCCATAGGAGCAGATGGAGTGATGAGACGCCGTAACCACGCTTGTGTTTCCGTTGATGCGGCTTTGAGGCAAAGGATTCTGCAAGAGGCTCACTCCATTCCTTACTTTGTACACCTAGGTGCGAGTAAGATGTATCTGGATGTGAGACATTCATATTGGTTGGGAGGGCTGAAGCCCGATGTGACCAGATTTGTGGATCAGTGTGCGACATGTCAACAAGTCAAGATAGAGCATTATAGACCAGGAGGAGAGCTCCATCCACTACCTGTAATGCAGTGAAAGTGGGAGAACATCTCCATGGACTTTGTGACAAGGTTGAGACCGAGCAAGAGCTTTGATGCCATTTGGGTTATTGTTGCAGACTGACGAAGACTGCACGTTTCCTTCCTAATAGGGAAACGTGGTCAGTGAGCACATTAGCTGAGGAGTTCACTAGGCAGATAGTGAGACTCCATGGTGTACCCAGGACGATCTTCTTAGATCGAGATGGACGTTTCACCTCGAGGTTCTAGCAGCAAATCCAGACTACTTTGGGGATGATTTTGCAATTCATGGCTGCATTTCATCCTCATACAGATGGTCAGTCAGAGAGGACCATTCAGACATTGGAGGATATGTTGCGAGCTTGTGTGTTGGATTGGGGATAGGGATGGTCAGATTACCTCCCCTTGGTTGAGTTCTCATACAACAACATCTGTCATGCATCAATTGGGATGGCCCCATACGAGGCACTATATGGGCGTAGATGTCGTATACCGTTATGCTGGGATGAACCTAGCAATATCAGTGGTATGGCGCTAGAGCATATTCAAGATGATATGGCTCGAGTAGCGCTGATCTAGAGAGGATGTTGGCTGCACAGAGTTGCCAGAAGTCATATGCCGACAAGAGGCATCGACCTCTAGAGTTCAAGGTAGGAGCTCATGTCTGGCTGAGGGTATTTCCGACGCGAGGCGTCAGACGTGTTGGCATAAAGGGGAAGCTAAGTCCCCGATATGTCGGTCCTTTTGAGATACTGGATAGGGTTGGGAGAGCAGCGTACAGATTGGCTTTGCCACCGTGATTGGAGGGTGTGCACCCTGTATTTCACGTGTCTCAATTGAGAGAGTACATACCAGATCCGAGACACATTGTCAATTATGATGATTTAGTGGTTGAGCCGGACCACACTTTTGTTGAGCATCCAGCTGCAGTCCTAGAACGAGGTGTGAGACGCCTGCGTTCGAAGGACATTCCTATGCTGAGGATACAGTGGTCGACGCAAGGACCTGAGGAGGCTACATGGGAGACCGAGGATAGTGTCCAGAGGAACTATCCAGAGTTCTATGCCAAGATAGATGCACATGTAGAATCCACGAGTAGATCTTAGTGCTATCTTGGTGAGTGTATGTTATGTGTTTATGTGATATGTGGTGTTTTCGTGCTAGCTGTGATGTGTGCATACGATCTTTTAGATCTTGTTTGCTAGCGCGAGTTATGTTATAGCTGGAGATGTTTCTTTCCTCCATGCTATTGTGATATGTTTAGGATTAGCTGGAGATGGTTATTCCTCCATGCTATTGTTGATGAACATAGTTTGAGTGAAGACGGTATTCCTCCATGTAGTTGTGTTATGCGTACAGTTTGGCTGGAGACGGCTTTCCTGCATGCCTTGTGATGTGGTTCTAGTTGGCTAGAGATGGTTTACCTCTATGCCTTATTTAGTTGTGTGATGGTGTTGCTGGAGTTATGATTTCTTCATGATGTGTTTTGTGGTTATAGAATGTTATAGGTTGTGATCTTGTGAACGCAGATGTGATACCTCTAATAGAGGGAGTGTTATACCTCGGCATATGGGTCCGAGAGGATTTTGAGATCATGCAAGTTTCGGGACGAAACTTGTTTTTAGGGGAGTGTGATGTAAGAGTCTTAGTCTTTTAGGGATCCCATACCTGCGCCTCAGCTAAGACGCAGGTGCTGAGCTGTGCTGAGTAGGCTAAAACATGACCCAACAACCCCTGCAGATCTACTGGGCCGCCCTTGTGGGTCCTATGGTCCGCCCCTACGGCTATGCAGATCCGCCCCTGCGGTTTTGTGCGGCTGCAACCGTCTTTTTTGACCTTGACCCGTGCTTTTGGCTGGCTTCCTTTATAAGCCATTATTTGCTTCCTGATGAGGGTTTCTGAAGAACCGTTAGGTGAATATAAAGGATAAAGATACTCTAGAAGGGGGGTTGAATAGAGTATGGGAACTTTTTGCAAAACCAATCTCAAGGCCTTGAAACCAATTTCAAGGCCTTGATGTCGATCTTAGTTCTTTGTGAAACTTTGATTTCAATGGCTTTGAAACATCTTTCAAGACCTTTGACTTTGAACTCCTGCAAAACAAAGTTAGTCACAATAAACAAGATATTGTGCGGAATGTAAAAGATTGACACAAGAATATGTTTACGAAGTTCGGTTCTATAATAGCCTACTCACTGTCCTAGGGTATATCCGTTGGATCTACCTATCTATTATCAGCTTCAAAGAGTCCTAGATACAAACTAGAAGAAATCCCCTTCTTCTCTCACTGTAGCCAATGTTACGATCTAGCTTCAACTCTTAACCTTGGTATAATAACCTAGTTACTTCGCAGAGTAACACACTCTAGTATAACACTCTTTAGATATGCCAATGAAGCTCTAAGTGTTTTCCTCACTCTAGAATGTAGACGTTATGATTATAACAAGAGGAAATCTTGTGGAAAGAATGAAGATGGTGATAGCTTGAAGACGTATATGTTTCCTTGATCGCTTCCGGTGTCTTGTATCTTCAAACTTCATCTCCATTTATAGTCTTCTATGAGGAGTCTTTTAGCCGTTGAAAAGGTTGTTGCAACGTTCTAATTCCTCTATAGAAAACATAGTTGTTTGAAGGTGAAGTAGCCGTTGTTGTAGTCGTCGTTCTTCTCTTGCTTCCCTTCATTGACGCTTGTTGTAGATTCTCAATGATATTCTCTCTTTTTCTTCTTCTTCTTTTTGATGCTCGTTGAATATTTTCATCACCGTAATCATTTATTTTGAAATCAGCCGTTGAAGAAATTCTCTTAATATCCGAGACCTTCTTGTTGTAGATCCGTTGGAGATCTTGTGCCGAGATCTTCTTGTTATCTTTGGTTGTTAAGATCTTTATGAAATCTTTTTGTTTGAGATCTTGTGCTGAGATCTTCTTGTTATCTTTGGTTGTTAAAGTCATAGTTCTTCTCTTAAGATATGCCGTTTGAAGATCTTTGAAGATCTTGGTTGTTGAAGATCTTGTTTGTTGGAGATCCTAGATCTTCTCTCCCTTGATTATAACGTTAAAAGATCTTTCTTGTTGGAGATTCTTGATCTTCTCTCTCTCTTAAATGTGACGTTCAAAGATCCTTCTTGTTGGATAGCCTATATCTTATTTCTTTGTTTGAAAATCTTCTAGATCTTCTCCTTCTTGGAATTTCGTTGAAGCTTTTTCCTTTGAACGTTGAGATCTTCTATTGTGAAACAACCTCATTCCTTTGCGCCAAATGTTAAGATCTTGTTGAGATCTTTTCATGGTGGCCTAGTTCTTCTCCTTGCATCTTGAATGTTCTTCTTGTTAGCTAATATCTTTCGCCATTTCATGGTGGTCGAGATCTTCTCCTTGCTCCTTGAATGTTCTTCTAGTTAGCTAAGATCTTTCACCATTTGAGGATCTTCTTCTTGAGCTAACATAGTTGCATCGTTGATATCCATCTTTACTTGACTGAGATCCTTTGTGTAGAAATCTTGTGATCCTTTGTATAGAAACCTTGTAAGATCTTCTTCATTGTAGGCTGCAATATAATCTTCGAATAATATTGTTGTTGGTGACCCAAATCTTCTTGTTGAATCTTGAAAGATCTTCTTGTAATCCATGGTAGTAAAGCTTGATTTGGTTTGAATTTTCGTTGGTTGAAAAGTCTTTGTCTTTGAAAAATGCTCCAGCCGAATCTGCCCTTATATCGTGTTTTAAGGCCCTTGAACTCCATTTCAAAATTTGTTTGTCCCTTGATATCCATTCCAAGGCCCTTTGAAACACTTTTCAAAAATCCTTGGAACTCCGTTCAAATTCTTTCAAAAACCCTTGTCCCTTGTATTGCTTTTCAAGGCCCTTGAAACTCCTTTCAAGGCTGCAGCTCGTTCTCTTGCTTGTCTCTTGTAATCCATTTCAAGGCCCCTTAAAATGCTTTCCAAAGTCTGCACACATTTAACAAACACAAACCAAACAATCTAGAAATATGATCGATATTTGTTAGTTCATAAAACCACTAGATACATGTTTAAGTCTTCCATCATAAATATAAACAACTCACAATCAAGGTGAAGTTATCAATCTCCCCCTTCATGGAAGACAAAAACAAATATCGAACCTGTATTTTTGATTAGCGATATACATGTATAAATCGAATAAAATGCAGAAAGCAGAAATTTAGATCAACACACATATTTGAATTCTCCCCCCTTGTCTTTCTACAAGGGAGAAAAATAATTAAAGCACGGGTGTTTGAAAATTTTACAGACCAAAAAAAATAAACCAAAACATGAATAGGATCTGTAAAGTTTTGAACAAAGGAAAGATATAAAGGAGGAGGATTGTATTTAAAGGAGGCATGTCAAATCCATTTAAGACTTGTTAAGATCTTGAGAGAATCAAGACCTTGAAAACCGAAATTGGTTAGCATTATATCCTAATAAATCACAATCACTTTTCAAAAAATATTTGAATTTAAAAACAAAACTTTGTGAAATCATTTTTAAAAAAATCCTTCTTTAAAAAAAAATTTAATGATCAAGTATCTAAAAGATAATAACCATTAATTTTGATCAATTATTCCATACAGCCCTTGAAATCCGTTTCAAGGCCCTTGAATTAAGTTTCAAGACCGTTGAAATGGACTGGGCTGCATTATAAGGAGGAAATAAAACAATTTACTCCCCATAAAATAATGCTTCCTTGTTCATCATTATAAGCTTCAATCTTATAAAATTGGATTGATCCATATATAGAAGCTTAGTGATCTTTCTGCAAGCTACAAATCATTCGACATAATGGAAATCGAAGCTTTACCTTTCCAAAATGATCACATGTGACGTGATACTTTACCTTAGAAAGACTTCTCAGGTTAAGCTTGAAATCTTGCACACATGCATATGCTAAACATAATGTCAGGTTGAGTAGTGGTTAAATATAACAAATAATCAATCATACTTCGAAATTCCTTTAGAACAACACTTTCACCTTTCTTGTTAAAGGCAAGTAAAAGTGTTGAACTTAAAGGAATTTTGCAACCTTGGATATCCATTAATGTTAAAGCTCTACATTTATCTTTATCACCAATCATAATATATCCAGATAAAGCTTCTTGGAGATATCCTGCAACACAACAAACGTTAACCTTTCCGGGTTGACCAAATGACATATTTTGGTTCATATTCCGGTTCAATCATAGTAGGCGGTCTAGTGCCTTTAGGAACCCATATATGCTGAACTTGTTTTCTTAGACATAGAGGATAAGTGTTTCTAATGATATAAGGATCATTTCTTCTATATGGGCATGTTGATTTTACGTGACCCTTCTTATTGCAATAGAAACATGTGGGCATGTGTGAACTTCCTTTAGCTTTAACAAACGTGGTAGTCGGTTTTCTAGGAAAGCTCCTATGATAACCTATACCATTTTTGTTAAGTGAGGATTGTTGTTCACCCATCATCCTTTCCAGATTGGCTTTCGAACGAGTGAATTTGACAAGTGCAGTCTTCTGGTCTTGACACGTCAAAGTTAGATCAACTTTCTCTTTCTCTAGATTGATATAGTTTCGATGAAGAGAAGAGAGGTTGTCCTTAATAATCACATTTTCCGATTCCAAGGCCTTGATACTGTCATCAAGGTCTACCTTTTCCGTGTTAAGATTTTCACTCTCCAAAGACATCTCACTTAGTCGTTTCTCTTGTTCGAGAAGCTTTTCATTTAAGGAACTTATCATTATCCTATGTTCTTTGTCACATATGATAATGTCTTTAAGAAATTGGGTGAGGTCTTGGGTAGGTTGAGACATTATAGTACTTACCACACTATCAACATAGGCGTTTGGATCCTCTTCGTGATTAGCCATTAAGCACAAGTTTGCTTGATCATTCTCATCTTCTAACTCATTTGTAGAATCTGAATCACTCCATGATGCTACCATGTACTTTTTCTTTCTATCATTCTTCCTGAAATTGTTCTTCTTTTGTGCACAATCCTTCACAAGATGATCAGTTTCACCACATTCAAAATAAGTCAGAACCTTAGTTTTCTTTGTAGAGTTAAAAAACTTACCTCGAGGTCTTGATGTTCGCGAATATTCTTTATTGTTTGCAGACTGTTTCTTTATTTTAAGAATCTTCACGAGACCCTTAGAGATCATGGAAATTGCATCTTCTTCATCTTCATCATCACTATCTTCCTCTTTTGATGGTAACTCATCCTTTTTCGATCTTAAAGCCAGATTCTTTGTGTTGGATGGGAGCTCTCCATCTTCTTCACCAAGAACCATCTCGTGTGTGATGAGTTTTCCAAGGAGGTGGTCTAGAGGAAGAGTTGAGAGATTCTGAGCTTTTTTGATGGCAGTCATTTTTGGTCTCCACTTAGCTTTAGGTAAGCTTCTTAGAACCTTCCTAACTTTTTCTTCGCTTGTGAAGACCTTTCCAAGTGAGTCCAGGTTGTTCACAATTTCAGTAAATCTTGTTAACATTTCTTTGACTGGTTCGTTTGGATTCATCTTGATTAACTCATATTGTCTGAGGAAGATGCTGATCTTTGTTTTCTTGAGTTGACTTGTTCCTTCGTATGTGACAACAAGCTTGTCCCATATTTCTTTTGTACTCTTGCATGATGAGATGCGGTTGAATTCATTTGCATCTAATCCACATTAGAGTAGGTTCATGGCATTGTAGTTCTTTGAAACACTATCCAAGTCGGCTTGTGTGAAGTCAGCTTCCTTCTTTGTGACTTGGACACCTTCAATTGTAGTAGTTGGGACTTTGGGGCCATTATGAATAATGCTCCATAGTTCCATGTCCTTATTAATAACAAAAATTTACATTAATGCTCTCCAATGGGAAAAGTTGTTGCCACAGAAGAGTGGTGGTTGATATGTGGATCTTCCTTGATCGAATCCTCCATCACCTACAAAGTTCATGATTAGTCTCACTAATGGTTAAATCAATCTACATGAGTCTAGCTCTGATACCAATTGAAGAACCGTTAGGTGAATATAAAGGATAAATATACTCTAGAAGGAGGGTTGAATAGAGTATGAGAACTTTTCGCAAAACCAATCTCAAGGCCTTGAAACCAATTTCAAGGGCCTTGATGTCGATCTCAGTTCTTTGTGAAACTTTGATTTCAAGGGCTTTGAAACATCTTTCAAGAGCCTTGACTTTGAACTCCTGCAAAACAAAGTTAGTCACGATAAACAAGATATAATGCGGAATTTAAAAGATCGACACAAGGATATGTTTACGCAGTTCGGCTCTAAATAGCCTACTCTCCGTCCCAGGGTATATCCGTAGGATCTAACTATCTATTATCAACTTCAAAGAGTCCTAGACACAAACTAGAAGAAATCCGCTTCTTCTCTCACTGTAGCCAATGCTACGATCTAGCTCCAACTCTTAACCTTGCTATAATAGACTAGTTACTTCGCAGAGTAACACACACTCTAGTATAACACTCTTTAGATATGCCAATGAAGCTCTAAGTGTTTTTCTCACTCTAGAATGTAGACGTTATGATTATCAGAAGAGGAAAACTTATGGAAAGAATGAAGATGGTGATAGCTTGAAGACATATATGTTTCCTTGATCGCTTTCGGTGTCTTGTATCTTCAAACTTCATCTCCATTTATAGTCTTCTATGAGGAGTCTTGTAGCCGTTGAAAAGGTTGTTACAACGTTCTAATTCCTCCATAGAAAACGTGATTTGTTTGAAGGTGAAGTAGCCATTGTTGTAGTCGTCGTTCTTCTCTTGCTTCCCTTTATTGACGCTTGTTGTAGATTCTCCAAGATATTCTCTCTTTTTCTTCTTCTTCTTCTTCTTTTTGACGCTTGTTGAATATCTTCATCGCCGTAATCTTTTATTTTGAAATCAGCCGTTGAAGAAATTCTCTTAATATTCGAGATCTTCTTGTTGTAGATCCGTTGGAGATCTTGTGCCGAGATCTTCTTGTTATCTTCGGTTGTTAAGATCTTTATGAAATCCTTTTGTTGGAGATCTTGTGCTGAGATCTTCTTGTTATCTTTGGTTATTAAAGTCATAGATCTTCTCTTAAGATATGCCGTTTGAAGATCTTGGTTGTTGAAGATCTTGTTTGTTGGAGATCCTAGATCTTCTCTCCCTTGATTAGAACGTTAAAAGATCTTTCTTGTTGGAGATCCTTGATCTTCTCTCTCTCTTGAATGTGACGTTCAAAGATCCTTGTTGCTGGAGATCCTCGATCTTCTTTCTTTGTTTGAAAATCTTCTAGATCTTCTCCTTCTTGGAATGTCGTTGAAGCTTTTTCCTTTGAATGTTGAGATCTTCTGTCGTTAAACAACCTCATCCCTTTGCGTCAAATGTTAAGATCTTGTTGAGATCTTTTCATGGTGGCCTAGATCTTCTCCTTGCATCTTGAATGTTCTTATTAGCTAATATCTTTCGCCATTTCATGGTGGTCGAGATCTTCTCCTTGCTTCTTGAATGTTCTTCTAGTTAGCTAAGATCTTACACCATTTGAGGATCTTCTTGTTGAACTAAAATAGTTGCATCGTTGATATCCATCTTTACTTGACTGAGATCCTTTGTGTAGAAATCTTGTGATCCTTTATATAGAAACCTTGTAAGAACTTCTTCGTTGTAGGCCGCAATATAATCTTCGAATAATATTGTTGTTGGTGACCCAAATCTTCTTGTTGAATCTTGGAAGATCTTCTTGTAATCCATGGTAGTAAAGCTTAATTTGGTTTGAATCTTCGTTGGTTGAAAAGTCTTTGTCTTTGAAAAATGCTCCAGCCGAATCTGCCCTTGTATCGTGTTTTAAGGCCCTTGAACTCCATTTCAAAATTTGCTTGTCCCTTGATATCCATTCCAATGCCCTTTGAAACACTTTTCAAAAACCCTTGGAACTCCGTTCAAATTCTTTCAAAAACTCTTGTCCCTTGAAAATTGCTTTCAATGCTGCAGCTCGGTCCCTTGCTTGTCTCTTGTAATCCATTTCATGGCTCCTTAAAATGCTTTCCAAAGCCTGCACACATTTAACAAACACAAACCAAATATTCTAGAAATATGATCGATATTTGTTAGTTCTTAAAACCACTAGATACATGTTTAAGTCTTCCACCATAAATATAACTAACTCATAATCAAGGTGGAGTTATCAATTTCCTTCATCTTCTCTAGCCTCTTCTCCTCATGTTCATCTTCTCCTCTTCCTCTCTTCCTTTGATCTTCTTCTTTGATCTTGTTCTTGTTTTGGAATCAAGAGTGGATCTTGGTTTAGGCTTGTGTTGGTTGAATCCTTGATGAGGATGCTGAGCTTTGAGGTTGTTGTTGTGGTTGAGTAGTGGTGTGGACTTTCTTCCTTTCCTTAGCTCTTGTGGTAAGTGTTCTTCCTCTTTCTTTCTTCCTTTCTTTTCTTCTTCTTCTTTTTCTTCTTCTACTTCTTCTTCTTCTTCTTCTTAAATTAGGAATTCACAAGATGTAGTCTTGTGTTGATCTTCCTAGACCTTTTTATTGATCATATGTATGTATATATGTATGTGCTTGCCTTTGGGCCAACAAAGAAGTGAAGAGATCGAGAGAAGGATCGAAGAGAAGACGGGGTCAACTCTCTGCACACCAGCCGCCCCTGCGCCTGAGCTGAGCTGCCCCTGCGCCTGAGCTGAGCTGCCCCTGCGCCTAAGCTGAGCCACCCCTGCGTCTTGGTGAGCCGCCCCTGCGCCTAGACTGGTCTGCCCCTACGCGTCACTGGTGCAGTGATCTTGCGCCTCTTGCTCCAGCCGGTGCGTGCCCAGGACATACCTAGTTGGTATGTTTCCTTCCTTGCTTTCCTTTGGCCTTGGCTTTAGTTTATGTCTAGGATAGTATGGTTGAGGATGAGCTTGATGAGATGTATGATGAGAATGTTCTTTAGGCACTTGTTTGTATATTAAGGTAATGTCTTAGGCATTTGTGAGGTATGATGACTTGTTGAGGTTTAGATGCGTGTTAAGGCTGGTTGTGGTTACGGGGTATAGAAGACGAGTCTCCTAACCTTTGTAGTATTTGATTGTGTATGCCTTGCTTATGCAGGCGTTGATTCTTTCCTCGAGGGGAAACTGTGACGTTGTACATGATGACATTTGTGACAGGTAAGTCCATAGGACTTACTTAGCGTGCAGTTGTAGATTTGATTGGTTGTAATGATTATGTGTGTGTGCATATGATTGTTGCATGTATAACCTAAACTGGACTAGGATGACCACTTCATTACCTTATATGGCCCAAGTGTATTATAACCGGGCGGTGACTGCCTGTCAAAGCTCGTCGAGAGTGGAGAAGGTACTCGGAAGCCATTAGCTCAGGGAGGGCGTAGCTCCTCACGCAAAACCTGAGTTAAAGGGGGAAGATGCGGAGTTCTTTAGGCTCCTCGTGTCACAAAATAAGTTGAATTATTAATGGAATAACTTAAGGAAAGATAATAAACGGATGCGTGTGTGGCATTGCATATTGTGATGTATTGGTGTGTGTTCCATCTATTACTTCATTCTTCTTCATTTTTGTTAGCTAACGGCGTATACCGTGTTGTAGATGTTCTGCAGGATAGGAGGACTGCAGAGTGAGACATATGGGTGATCAGCCTAGGGCTTCCGTACACTAGGTTGTTCGTGGGATATGAGATGTTTTGTACTTGGATGTTGTGGTTGCCGTTTTGTACTCGGTTGTGATATGTAAACCTTTTGATGTATATATTATACAATTTTATGTATTTGGTTTTAATCTATATGTGCCTTGTTGTAAGATCCAGTGAACTTGCTGTCAGGCTTGGGTCAGGATCCATTGTGAGATCCTAGCACAGTAGCGCCCCGAGTCCCGCGGATTTGAGGTGTTACATTAGCTCAACAACTTTGTGATCTTGGTTTTGATCTCAAATGTATACCTATTAAATGTGATAATACTAGTGCTATTTCAATTACTAAAAATCATGTGAAACATTCAAGAACAAAGCATATCGAAGTAAGACATCACTTCATACGTGATCTTGTTGAAAAAAGTGATGTATCGATATCTTTTATTTTGACTAACTTGTAGCTTGGAGATATATTTACTAAGCCTCAACGTGAAGATCAATTCAATTTTATTAGATTGGAGCTTGGTATGTTGAACAAGGAAGCATTATCTTAGGGGGAGTAAATCGTTTTATTTTCTCCTTATAATGTAGTCCACTTTTCAATTTCAAGGCCTTGAAATGCAATACAAGGTCGTGAAACGGATTTCAAGGAGTATAGAGATAATCACGGATCAGATTTATGGTTTCTATCTTTTTAGATGAGTAATCATTAAATCATTTTAAAGAAAAATTTTAAAATGATTTCAAATCTTTTTCACCAAGATTTTGTTTTCAAAAATTCATATCTTTTTGAAAATTGGTTTGATTTAATTGGAGAGCATGCAAATCAATTTCGGTTTTCAAGACCTTGATTCTCTCAAGATCTTGATAAGTCTTAAATTAATTTGACATGTCCCCTCTAAAAGACAAACATCTCTTCCTCTTCTCTCTTTTCCTTCCTTCAATGTTTTTACAGTATCCATTCATGCTTTACTCTTCAAATTGAAAAACTCTCTCGATTGCTCTCACACGCTCATTCATGGCTCCAAATAAATCCTCAAACCATCTTGCTTTATCTCATAGAGAAAATACGGCTCATATCTCCCTAGTATAATAAGATCCATCTACCCAGGAAGATGTGGAGATATCAACCCACACCGAATTGCCGACAACATGGTTTTGCAATTTCAAAGCCACATGAACTTGGCTGGATGGTTTCCGCAATGGACCATTATGCATGTGTGATTCGGTTAATATGGAGTTCCTGGAGACACTTCAACTACCCTGCGTCTCTCTACTCAAAAACTGCTCAATATGGAAGATACTTAACCCTAGGGAAGCTGTCTTCACAAGACTCACAAGGTTGTTCTAAGTCAATCTCTCAGCCAGAAAGGACAAAGGAAACCTAACCCTAGACAATGTGGTTAAAGGTACGCTCATAACTCTCACACCTACTGTCTTGTGCGAAATTTTAGGGCTTCCCACCAATACCTCATCTTAACACCCGTCTAGATCTGAAAGCATAAGGCTGGACAAGGAACAACTTTTAGTTCCTAACTCTACCTCTCGACAACTCACTCATACATCCCTAACCCTAGAAGCCAAAATCGTGTTTACTATGTTGGTTAGGTGTGTGATTCCTCGAGCCAATTCGAGGGAACTTCTAACAGATCAAACTCTAGAGTTGATCTATCAGATTTTGTCCGGGTTGGATGTTGACTTGCCTAACATGGTCTTAAACCACATGATCCATACCATTAACTCCACCCGAGTTATCCCTAGCCTTATGGAAATTTGCTCCCTAAGATTTTTTCTTATTTTTCCATCGACACCTCTACCGAGGACCAGTAGGTGTCGACTGGAAAAATCGATGAACATTGTCTCAATAGGAGTGGAGAAGACTCTTGCTAGAGAGTGGAAACTGAAAGGGAAGGCAATTGTTATGACATCCTCTTCCAAGGCTCCTTCCGTATCTGAGACTAGGTGATGTGGGACCATCTCTAACACAAGGACCAGTTACACGTTCAATAGCTAAGGCATTGAAGAACAAACCAACAACACATTCACCTTCTTCGGATTCAGTTACGGATGGAGCGATCACAAGGTCAAGAGCAAAGGTGATTCAAGATGAAGTTATGGACTTACTCATGACATGTACACTCAAGGAAATTGTCCTGACTCACAAGAGTTCCTTAGTGATGACACTGACTGTCATAGAAGAGCCAAGCCACGACCAAGAAGATCCACTAAGCAAGGAAGAAGGATAAGAACAAGGAAGAGTCTCAGAGAAGGAAAATAGACTGATTTTCCCTAAAAACTAACCGATTTTCCTGTAGGAAAATTCGACCGATTTAATTTCCGATTTTTCTTCACTGAGACGAGTTTGCAAAAGATCAGGCCATGATCTTCTATCTTTTGGCAATTATATCTTGTTATAATTCCTTAAAGCTATCTGACTATCTTGAGGGATTATTTAGATTCTATCTTTTTAGATATTATATTTTATATATCTTAAAGATATCTTTGCAAGATTATCTTTAAATATATTTTCCTAGGTTTTATAGGATTAAGTCTCCTTTATATATAGCCTTAGTGGTGGAGATTACTTAGTAGATTAGATTTGATATATTTTCATAGAATTGTGAGACTCGTAGCTTCACTTACGGAGTTTCTGTTTTATTCATTAATCATTCAATCAATAAGGAGAGCTTTTGATTGAATTGTTTGTGAAGTCCTGCTAGATTGTGCTTGTGTATGTTAATCTTATTGAAGATTGGTGCTCCTGGTCAATGCTAGTCCCTCCTTGTGCTTGTCTTAATTAGAAGACTTGTGTAAGGTTAAAGAAGTGTGGGTTAAGATTATCTTTTCGTTTAAGGGTTTTGACACATAATTGGTCAAGGTTCTTTTGCGGAACTATCTTAGTTCATATCTTTCTATATTTCTTTCATTATTCATTCCATATTCATCTTCTTATCTTTCCATATCATTCACTAATTGGTATTCTGAGTTTGTCAAAAAATCGACATGTTCTTGAGGAAAATCGGTCAATTTTCTCGATAGAACAACCAAAATTTTATTCCAGTTAAGGGCTTTCAATCTAGACCGGGAATTACGGCTTATTCCCGCATCAAAGTGGTATCAAAGCTAAGTGATTGAAGTCCAAGCGTTCACAAAAGGTTTGATTTTCTTTGAGTCTTTAAAAGTCGAGTCTTTTCCTTTCGCCATCTTTGCGAGATAATTTGAGTTTAACGTGCGTTGATATGTGTAAGTTTTGGAAGGGAGAAACGCCTATTGACCTTGAAACCTCGCCAATACAAAAAATATAAAGGAGGAAAGTTCTTGAACGACGAATCCGATAGTCTATTTTTATCAAAGAAAATCGACATATTCTTCCAAAAAATTGTCCGATTTTTCATTCGATTTTTGCCACTGTTGCCAATTTTCGAGAAATGTTTTAGGCACACTTTGCAAAATCCAAGTGCGCCCTATAAAAGAGTATTA
Source organism: Fagopyrum homotropicum (assembly GCA_033239125.1). Taxonomy (NCBI): domain Eukaryota; kingdom Viridiplantae; phylum Streptophyta; class Magnoliopsida; order Caryophyllales; family Polygonaceae; genus Fagopyrum; species Fagopyrum homotropicum. The sequence continues at coordinate 69,025,667 of BSWB01000003.1, forward strand.
CAAAAGAAGAATTACAATATATACCTTGTTCCAATTAAAGAGTTCTAGCTTTGTCCAAATCCAAACCCGGCTAACTCTCTTTTCTTAAACTTTGCAATCCAAGGTACGTTATTCTCTCTTCTTAATCTCTTGTGTGCTTTTATTTAGCCCTTTCTATTCTAAACATTGAGTCTTTCCTTGAGTGTGTTAGTTAGTATATATACTTCTTAACACACTAGTTTTCTATCCGCAACATTTTCTTTCTACCTGTCGTGTGCGGAGTAAACTTCTTATAGGGATTTGTTAACCATCGCACCCCACAAGAACCTTTAACCGAACCAAGTTGACTACTTCATTCAGTCAAGAAGTTCTAGTGAAACCAAGGCGCTGATTTGTAAAGAAGCATCAATCCATACAAGTCAATTCCATCAAACCAGCTTGCGACAACACAACACGACCGTGAGTGCAGGAGAAAACAAGTAAGATCTTTCGATTTCTCTAACCTTACAAGTTTGTAGTTACCGTGCATGTTGGTATAGATGTCAAGAAGAGATAGTCCACGCGGATCCCAAAAGGACAACACTCCGGATATAGCGGACATGTTCAAGCAAATCATGACCAAGATGTCCAATATGGATAAACGGCTTGAACAAGTGGAAGCACGGCCCATGGCGGACTACCGATCTGAATCTCGCCTAAGATTTAATCCAAAGACTGTTTATGAAGTGGGCGGGAGTTCCGCTAATCCACCTCCACCACCTCAAGTTTAAGCTATAAATCATCGACCGATGTCCGGTAATACTCACCCTAATCAATTCCTTAATGCTAACTGCATTCCACTTTTTGGTGACGAATTTCAGGACATAAGTGATGAAGAGGATGAGGGTGTGTGGAGAGATCACCCACGACGTCATCAACGTAGGGGCGTTATAATGAACACCCTAGACCCCAATAGGATAATGATGGACTGGGGAAGGTCAAAGTCAAAATTTTGAGTTTCGAAGGTAGATGCAATCCGGATGCATACATGGAGTGGGAGACCAAAATTGAACAAATTTAGTCTTGCCATAATTTTAGTGAGCAAAGGAAGATCCAACTTCTTGCGTTGGAATTCCAAGGCTACGCTCTTATTTGGTAGGATCATCTCATCAAAGAACGGAGAAGAGCGGGAGAACCGGAAATCACCACTTGGGAATATATGAAAGCTTTGATGAAAGCTATTTGTGCCACCACACTATGGTCGGGAGTTGAGACAACGCTTAGAGAACCTCAAACAAGGTTCTATGTCCGTTGAAGAAACTACACCGCCATGCAAACGACAATGGTGAAAGCCAACATACAAGAGGATGAGGAGTCTATTATAACTCGATTCTTAAGAATTTACACCCCTCTTTAGCTAATGAAATTAATCTTTAATTATTTTTCCTTATGCTTCTATGACTAACTTACTGCATTTTGCTATCAAGGTGGAGAAAAAGATCAAAGGACGGAATCAAGGAACAACTTTTTGGACTCCAGAGAAGACAAATCGACCCACTAACAAGAAAATCGACCGATTTTTCGACCAAGTTTCTTCTCAGAACGATGATGGAAAACGTTCTTTGCCCAATCTAACAGCTCCCAAACCTTCTATACAGTCTCGTCCTTTGAATGATCCTTCAAAGGAACATAAAGTGAGTACTTCTAATCCTACCTTAAGATCTAGGTCATTATATGCGTGATTGTCCTAATAAACGAGTTTTATTTCTTAATCAACGAGGACAATATGAAAGTGAGGAAGAAAATGAGCATGATCATACCCACATCAATGCATTACATGAGCATGAGCATGATAACCATAGTGATTTTGAATATGAGCATGGTGAATCATTGATTGCTAGACGCACTTTGCATGCTAAAATTGATTTATGTGAGGATAATCAACGTGAAAACTTTTTTCATACTCGATGTCTTGTTCAAGGAAAGGTTTGTAACATGATTATTGATGGGGGAAGCTATTGTAATATTGCTAGTGAAGAATTAATCACTAAGTTGCAAATCACTACCTTCTACCATCCTCGACCTTATAAATGCATTGCATGAATGATTGTGGAGAATTAGGTTAATAAACAGGCTCGCATTGCGTTTACTTTGGCCAAATATGAGGATATTGTTATTTTTGATGTTGTGCCTATGCAAGCATGTCATATTTTGTTAGGCCGCCCTTGACAATTTGATAGAAAGGTTAGGCATGAGGGATTTTCTAACAAACACTCTTTTGAGTTTAAAGGGAAAGCCATTACGCTCAAACTCATGACTCATTTGCAGATTGCTGAGCATTACAACAATAAGAAGGAGAAACACAAGCAGAAGGACAAAGAATCAACTCTTACAGAAGAAAAAACGGGCAGTTTTTCGAAAAATCGACCAATTTTCCTGCAACTCATCCGATTTTTCCTCTCTAGGACAACAACGAGCCCTTCTTTTGTATAAAAGGGAGTTTCTCAATAATTATATTGCTTTAGACCTTTCTTTACTGAGTTTGTATAAGAGCCTACTGACGTTAAGTGATGATGAGAAGGCCGCTTTGCCTTCAAATATTTCACAGGCTCTAGATGAATACAAAGACGTATTTTCGGATGAGATTCCTGCCGGACTTCCCCCATTCCGAGGCATTGAGCATCGGATTGACTTTATTCCAGGTTCTTCATTTCCTAACCGGCTTGCTTATAGAATTAGTCCATAGGAAAGCCAAGAAATACAGGATCAAGTGCAAGACCTTTTGAACAAAGGTTATGTACGTGAGAGTTTGAGTCCTTGCACGGTTCCGGTTCTATTGGTGTGCCCAAGAAGGACAATACTTGATGTGTGTGGATTGTCGAGCAATCATCAACATCACTATCAAGTATAGACATCCAATTCCTCGATTCGATGATATGCTAGATGAGTTGAGCGGTTCCACTTTGTTTTCAAAGATTGATCTTAAGAGTGGATATCATCAAATCCGAATCAAGGAGGGAGATGAATAGAAGACAACATTTAAGACCAAGTTTGGACTTTATGAGCGGTTGGTAATGTCTTTCGGTCTAACTAACGCTCCTAGCACTCTTATGAGGTTAATGAATCATGTCTTACGCCATTTAATTGGAAAGTTTGTGGTTTCTTACTTTGATGACATCCTCATTTATAGCAAATCCATTAAGGAGCATGAAGAACAATTAAGGGAAGTACTTGTAACTCTTAGATGTGAATCTTTGCCATATTAAGAAATGTGATTTTTAGTACTAATCAAGTGATTTTCATTGGATTTGTGGTCAACACAAGAGGTCTTAAGGTGGACAAAGAGAAGATCAAAGCCATCCTAGAATGGCCTACACCTACCACCGTGGGACATGTGCGTTCTTTCCAAGGATTGACAACCTTTTATAGGAGCCTTGTGAAGGATTTCAGCCTATCGTAACCCCTCTCACGCATCTCACGAAGAAGCAAGTACTGTTCGAGTGGGGAGAAGCGCAAGAGAAAGCATTCTCGAAGCTAAAGAGGCGATTATCAAATGCACCTCTTCTTACACTTCCGGATTTCACCATACCATTTGAAGTAGAGTGTGACACTTCAGGTATTGGTATAGGAGGATTACTCATGCAAGAAGGTAAACCTCTAGCCTACTTTAGTGAGAAATTAAAAGATCCATGTTTAAATTACTCTACTTATGATAAGGAACTATATGCTTTATTTCGAGTTTTCAAAACATGGCAACACTATCTTCGATCTAATGAATTCATCCTAAGAACTGATCAGAAGTCTTTGAAGCACTTTCAAAGTCAAGATAAGTTGGACATGAGATGTGGACATTGGATGGAATTCAATTGCTTAAAGATGTTGAACATTTAATCAAGAGGTGTCTTGTTTGTCTAAAAGCGAAGTCAAGACTGAAATCACACGGTTTGTGTACTCCTTTACCTATTCCTACATTACCTTGCCTTGACATTAGTATGGATTTTGTTGTAGGATTTTTAAGGACTAAGAAGGGGAGAGATTCTATCTTTGTGGTTGTTGATTGCTTTTCTAAAATGGCTCACTTTATTGCTTGCCATAAAACTTATGATGCATATAATGTAGCTAACTTGTTTTTCAAGGAAGTTGTTAGATTGCATGGAGTTCCAAGAACTATTGTAAGCGATAGAGATGTTAAGTTCCTTAGTTTCTTTTGGAAGACACTTTGGGGAAAGCTAGGTACAAAGTTGTTGTTTTCAACTTCTAGTTATTCTCAAACGGATGGTCAAACGGAGGTAACTAATCAAACTTTAATTACTATTTTACAAGCTGTTTTTAAGGATAATTTGAATGCATGGGAAGATGTATTACCACATGTTGAATTTGCTTATAATCGGACCTTGCATTCATCTACTAACCTAACACCGTTTGAGTGTGTTTATGGAGTGAACCCTTTGACTCCTTTTGATCTTGTACCCATCTTGTACCGTTTCCCTTAGAGGAGCGAGTAGATTTTATTGCAGGACAACAGGAGGAGTTCATAAGGAAATTACATGAGAAGACGCACTTACGGTTGGAGCAAAAAGGAATTTCCGTTGCTTCCAAAGCAAATTGGAATTGTAAAGAGATGTTGTTCAAACCCGGAGATCTAGTATGGTTGCATCTAAGGAAAGAGCAATTTCTTGACAAGCAGAAGTCTAAGTTATCTCCACGAGGAGACGTGCCTTTTAGAGTGAAAAGGAAAGTTGGTGATAATGCTTATGTCTTGGAACTTCCAGCTGATTATGGTGTAACCCTGACCTTCAACGTTGGTGACTTAAGTCCTTACGAGTTTAGAGATGAACATGTCGATGATTTGAGGATGAATCCTTCTCAAGAAGGGGAGTCTGATGTGGGACCATCTCCAACACAAGGACCAATTACACGTTCAAAAGCTAAGGCATTGAAGAACAATCTAACAACACCTTCACCTTCTTCGGATTCAGTTACGGATGGAGCAATCACATGGTCAAGAGCAAAGGCCTTACGGACTTACTCATGACATGTATGCTTAAGGAAACTGTCCTAGCTCACAAGAGGTCCTTGGTGACGGTACTGACTGTTATAGAAGAGCCAAGCCAGGACCAAGAAGATTCACTAAGCAAGGAAGAAGGATAAGAAAAAGGAAGAATCTCATAGAAGGAATATTGACCGATTTCCCCTAAAAATCGACCGATTTTCCTGTAGGAAAATTCGATTGATTTCATTTCCCGATTTTCTTCACTGAGACGAGTTTGCAAAAGATCCGGCCATGATCTTATATCTTTTGGAAATTATATCTTGTTGAATTCCTTAAAGCTCTCAAACTATATTAAGGGATTATTTAGATTCTATTTTAGATTTTATATTTTATATATCTTAAAGATATATTTGCAAGATTATCTTAAATATATTTTCCTACTTTTTATAGGATTAAGTCTCCCTTATAAATAGCCTTAGTGGGGGAGATTGTTTAGTAGATTAGATTTGATATATTTCCACAGAATTGTGAGACTCACAACTTAACTTATAGAGTTTGTGTTTTATTCATTAATCATTCAATCAATAAAGAGATCTTTTGATTGAATTGTTTGTGAAGTTCTTGTTAGATTGTGTTTGTGTGTGTTTATCTTTTTGAAGATTGGTGCTCCTGGTCAATACTAGTCCCTCCTTGTGCTTGTCTTAATTAGAAGACTTGTGTAAGGTTAAAGAAGTGTGGGTTAAGGTAATCTTCTCGTTTAAGGATTTTGACACAGAATTGGTCAAGGTTCTTTTGCGGAACTATCTTAGTTCATATCTTCCTATATTTTTCATCATTCATTCCATATTCATCTTCTTATCAATCCATGTCATTCACTAATCCGTATTTTGAGTTTGCCAAAAAATCGACATGTTCTTTAGGAAAATCTGCTGATTTTCTCTATTGAACAACCCGATTTTTATTCCAATTAAGGGCTTTCAATCTAGATCGAGAACTGCGACTTATCCCTGCTGTTTGCTTCAAAAGGTGTGTATGCATAAAAGCTTTAAATTTATATCCAAGAATAATGCCTAACGATAGTGAACCCGTAGTGTAGGATCAATGGTAGTAAGGGTTGATATTCCGGAGTCGATCTTAGGGAATTAGTGAGAACAAAACAGCAAAACAATCTAACTTGTAACGCAAGCAAAGCAATGATCAAAGTAATGAATATAGATGTAAGTATAATTGGGAATGCACATTCCAAAGATCCAAGTATCCGATTGTGGCTTTTGATTCAAGATGTCTGTAGATGTGTAAAGGACAGAGTTGGATAGAAAAGGTATACGATCTGATGTAGGATATCGTACGGTGAAGTTCCAACACCCTTTTGGTCTCACCCAAAGGTTCTACTTAACTAATGTTGAGTCTCGTCAAGAAGAGGATCTAAGGATACGATTATACTCTCGATACCAAAACTAAACCCAAGGAAGTCAAAAGGAAGCACAAGGTACAGACTATAACGCTCTCCAGCTTAATAGAGGGTTTTGAATTCCCTATTACGTAGAACTCATAAACGTTTATAACCAAGCAAGGCTATGGATAAGAATGGTTCAACAAGGATAGGGTTTAGGCAATCTTTAACTTTGGGTAAACATAAACGTGAAACGTGCAAAACAGAGGAAACCACGGCTGGATCCTGGGAAACCATGGGTATGGTTCCTTAAGAACAAGCCGTGGAAAGCCTTCTGCAAGGGTTTCGACTCACAACTCTCAGGGTCCGATCCGTTTACAAGGCTCAATCTATCATCATCAATACTACAATCAATAACCCATCACCCTAGAATTGCAGGGGGTTTTAGCCAACAATCATCATCATATTCAATTCAAGATTAAAGGAAGAATTCAAGAATGGCCTGCAACCAAGAAAGACACAAAGAAGAATAATGATATCTCAACAATCAATCTCCAAATCTCAATAACAAAATCAAACAACAAGTAATCTCAGTATTTGTGTTCTTAAAAGACAATAACCAAAACCTATAAAAATCTCACAAATATCTCCAACTCCAAGTCGTAATCCAAAAGCTCTTCAATCTCCTTCTAATGATGAAGCAAGAGAATCCCGAACGCGGCGTAATCCGTCAAACCTAAGTATGGAAGTGAATCCGAGTGTGTAGCGTCGTCCAAGCGTGTCCCCAAAAATGCAGCTGTCGACCTTCTTTTATTGAATAAAATTAGGTCTAAAGGCTCTCTTCTTTGCGTTGCTGACGTGGCAATAATGGAACGGCTTTTCCCGAAGAAAACCACGGGTGACGTCATCAAAACCACGACCGTGGTTTGTCCTGTGATGACTCTCGGCCTTCCTTTCCACGTGTGAAAATCAAAGAATTACCAAAACCTTGGCCGTGGAAGTTCCTGCTTTGGTCGTGGTTGTTCCTTTTCGATGCCTTTCTCTTTTGCTTCACTTCATACTCCTTCCTAGGCTTCTTCAATGCCACCTAATGAACTCCACATCAACCAATACTCCATGAATGATCCATTTCCACTCCAATTCAACGCCAATTCACCTGAAATCACAACAAAACTTGCGTAGATCTCTATTCCAACACAATAGGTGAATATGCTCAATAAATGCTATGAAAACATGTCCATATACTAAAAAAGAAGGGAAAAACTATCTATATGCACATCTAAACTACATCATATTTCATGATATCAAAATACCACATACCTGCCTCTTGCTTGTTCCCAAGCAAGGTTCAAATCTAGAATACAAAGATGTATGAAATATCAATGCAAAGACAAAGAAAAACACAATATTTTTGGTTCCGTGCTTCTATTCAAGGATCGCTCTCTACACTTGTTTCATAGCTTCCGAAAACCGTTATGTAACTAAAAAGACTCATGTCCTGAAAAGAATCATCATATCGTGCAAAAGTTTTCAAAACAAGCATTATAACGTGAAGCAAAATGAAAATCTATCATGGAAAAATCCAATTTGGACCACAAAGTCAAACAACAAACTCAAAGATCTTAAGGTCTTTCAAATGAAGGTCAAGAAATGTGTTAGGGTGGGATATGTATAGGATACGTGGTGCTAAATCTGGGAAAGAGGACAATGACATCACAACTTCTTTAAGCAAACTTCAACAACCACCAATAAGCTAGAATCTCACAGTGGATTCTGACCCTACCTTGACAACAATTTCACTGGACCTTACAACATGGCACTAGCAGATATAAAACAAATACATAAAATTGTATAAAACTGTACAACCAAAAGGTACACAAGATCATAACCGAGTGTAAAACACCATCCTCGCACAGAAGGTATGCAAAACATCATCCTCACGCAGGAGGGAAACATAAATATCCCCAAAACCATAATCCCCAAATGTAGGAGAGTCCTCGACTTGTCACCCTATCAGATCACTCTGCAACACGCCTATCCTGCAAGGCATTTACAACATGGTATAAAACCATTAGCTATTCATACATATATAAGGTAATGCATAAGCACAAACACAAGTCATGAAACATAAACGCATAAACATGTTGTCACACATTTACCCATTTTCTTATCTTTATATAATAGTCATTCACTCAAATCGTATATATATATATATATATATATATATATATATATATATATATATATATATATATATATATATATATATATATATATATATATATATATATATATATATATATAGATAGATAGATAGATAGATAGATAGATAGATAGATAGATGAAACTATGTGACACGAGGACCGTATCATCCCCGCCTCTGGGCCTGCAATCCATCTAGTAGTGTCGGTTACACAACCCGTGTACCCTGTGGGAGTGGATTACGCCCTTCTTGTATACCAGGTGGCCTGACGCCAGAGAACCTCTCAACCCCTTACAGGATGGAAGGAAAGGTTATCACTACCACGCAATGGGGCTATCAATAAAACATAGGTCGGTAATAATCGATATCGCATGCTATCATATCAACACATAACACACACACCACTCATGCAAACACCCAATATAAGGATGGTAGCGAAGTAAGTCCTACGGACTTACCTCAACCTCGTATAATCACAACCACGATCAACCTCCAATCTTGAGAGGGACACTGCCTAATACCAAGGCATAGAGATATATCAATCTCCTATCAATCAAAGGGGTCACACCTAGACCCACGTGATCCATAGGATCATCCTCAACCTAACCTCACAACCAAATAATCCTCAAAGGCCATACAAGGCATAACATAATAATGCATCATCCAAACACTCTCATCTAGACCTAGCATGGTACTACACTCTTGTACTAGGAAAGGAAGAGGCAATGCCCATCAAAGTAGCGTGGAGGAAAGAATCATCTCCAGCTAAATCCTAATAGCACTCAGATAGTATGGAGGAAAGAACCATCTCCAGCTATAATCATAAATCACGCTAGCACGTCAAGATCAAATAAGATCATACATCACAACAGAGCTAGCATGGAATAAACACATCAAGGCATGTAAGCACATAAGCACATCATCACAACACTCACCAAGATAGCACTAAGATCTACTCGGTGATCCTACAGGTGCATTTATATCAGCATAAAACTCTGGATAGTTCCTCTAGATACTATCCTTAGTCTCCCATGTAGCCTACTCAGGTCCTCGTCTCGACCACTGTATCCTCAACATGGGAATGTCCTTCGAATACAGGCGTCTCATACCTCGTTCTAGGACTGCAATCGGATGCTCAACAAAAGTGTGGTCCGGCTCAACCACTAAATCATGATAACTCACAATATGTCTCGGATCTGGTATATACTCCCTCAACTGAGATACATAAAACACAGGGTGAACACCCTCTAATCTCGGAGGCAAAGCTAATATGTAGGCTGCCCTCCTAACTCTATCTAGTATCTCAAAATGACCGACATATCGGGGACTCAGCTTCCCCTTTATGCCAAAACGTCTGACGCCTCTTGTCGGAGATACTCTAAGCCAGACATGAGCTCCCACTCTAAACTCTAGAGGTCGACGCTTCATGTTTTCTTATGACTTCTGGAGACTCTGTGCAGCCAACATCCTCTCTCTGATCAGTGCTACTCGAGCCATATCATCCTGAATCTGCTCTGGCGCTATACCACTGATATTGCTAGGCTCATCCCAACATAAACTTGTACGACTTCTACGCTCATACAGTACCTCATATGGAGCCATCCCAGTCGATATATTCCACCTATTGTTGTATGAGAACTCAACCAAAGGGAGGTAATCTGACCATCCCTGTCCCCAATCCAACATATAAGCTCGCAGCATATCCTCAAGGGTCTGGATGGTCCTCTCTGACTGATCATCTGTGTGGGGGTGAAACGCAGTCGTGAAGTGTAGACTCGTCCCCAAAGTAGTCTGAATCTACTGCCAAAACCTCGAGGTAAATCGCCCATCTCGATTAGCAACGATCATCCTCGGTAGACCATGGAGTCTCACTATCTGTCTAGTGTACTCCTCAGCTAATCTACTCACTGGCCACGTCTCTTCGATAGGAATGAAACGTGCAATCTTTGTCAGTCTATCAATAACAACCCAAATAGCATAAAAGCTCCTAGTCACAAAATTCATGGAGACGTCCTCCCACTTCCACTGCGGCACTAGCAGTGGGTGAAGCTCACCTCTAGGTCTGCAATGCACTATCTTGACCTGCTGACAGGTCGCACACTGTACCACAAATCTGGCTACATCGGGCTTCAGCCCTCCCCACCAATATGATCGTCTCACATCATGGTACATCTTACTCGTACCCGGATGTACTGAGTAAGGTGTACAGTGAGCCTCTTCTAAAATCCTCTGCCTCAGCTCTACATCAGCAGGTATATAGATACATACATGGCATCTCATCACTCCATCTACTCCTATGGAGAACTATAGTGCCTCACCACGAGACATCCTCTCTATAATCCTCATCAGGGTCGAGCAGGTCCCCTGCTTTTGTCCGATCTTATCCAATAGATCAGGTAGAACCTCTAAAGCGTACAACTGGGCATCCTCATCAGGAAACTGGATGTCCATCTCTAGTCAAGCTAGATCCCTCTAAAGCTGAGGCTGAACTGTCAATCTCGCAATCGCCTTCTCTCAAGGCGTCTTCCTACAGGGCATCGGTGACAACGTTCGCCTTCCCTGGATAATATAGAATCTCAAGGTCAAAGTCCTTGATCAACTTGAGCCATCGACGCTGGCGGTTATTCAACTCCCACTGCGTAAAAATGCACTTCAGACTTTTATGGTTTGTGAAGATCTGACATGTAGCACCATACAAGTAATGTCTCTAGATCTTCAAAGCATGAACTACCGCTATTAACTCCATATCATGAGTAGGGTAGTTCTCCTCATACGTCTTCAACTGTCGAGACGCATATGCAATCACTCTTCCTCTCTGCATCAACACACATCCCAAGCCTAGCTTGGATGCATCACTATAAACCTCAAAATCCTCAAAACCCTCTAGTTGTGCCAAGATAGGAGCAGAAGTTAAACGCCTCTTCAACTCCTCAAAACTCTAGACACACTGCTCAAATCACACAAATCTGGTAGTCTTCCTATGTAGACTCGTAAGTGGACGGGCAATCACAAAAAATCCCTCCACAAAGCGTCAGTAATAACCGGCTAGGCCAAGAATGCAACGCACTTACTTGACGTTCGTCGGTGTCATCCATGCTGCAACAGACTCAATCTTCGCCGGGTCAACCATGATCCCACTGGCAGAGATAGTATGGCCTAAGAAGGCTACCTCTGACATCCAGAACTCGCACTTAGAGAGCTTGTATACAACTCTCTATCCTACAAAATCTGTAAAACCGTCCTCAGATGACCGGCATGCTCCTCTTTGCTACGAGAGTACACCAGGATATCATCAATGAAGACCATGATGACATGAATTATGACCTATTTTTAGGCATGTATTTATATAGATTTTCCCTTTATTTTGCATGCATAGACATACATTCATGACATTTATGGTTATATTCACCTACTTTGCAAGAATAGAAGTCTACACAGAGTTTTATTGCATTTGTAGGTAATTTGACGAATTATGGAGCAAAATATCATATTTAAGGATTAAGCCTTGAAGCGGGACAAAAAGGAGCAATAAAAGCAAGTTAGGATGCGCCAAAAGTATCTTCTGATACCGTCAGACGCGCCAAAGTATCTTCTGATACCGTCTGACGCGCCAAAGTATTCTCTAATACTTGCTTACGTGGCCTAGAGTATTTTCAGCCCAAATATTTAGGGTTTCATCATTAAACCCTAGTTGGATCCCTACAAATATTCGAGAGCCTTCAACATTGAAGGGAAGCCAATTTCTCCAAAAGGGGAGACTTAAAGGGAGTCAATTTCTCCAAAGAACTTGGGACGGTGACAGCCCCGACATTAGGGAGAAGTTGAGGACGGCTTGCTACCAGCGAGGGCATTGCTTAGGAAGATTATATTGCGTACAGGGAAGGACACATTTGAAGATTGCGGAGTTGAAAGATTTTAGGGTTTCACTTGAAGGCGGATTGACATCCCGTTCTTCTTTGTTCCTTGAGATTTGTGAGAGATTCTTATTCTATCCTACATCTATTGAACGCAAGTTACTTTTGAGTTTTATTGATATTGGTTTTGTGTTTGTTATTGAGATTTCAAGGTTTTACCTTTCCTCCCTTTCATATTTGATTATTGATTTGATAATGATGGTTATTGGCTAAAACCTTTTAGCGATTCTAAGGTGAAGGGTTGATAGTTGTGGCTTAGGTAATGATAGATCGATCGTAATTTGATTGAACCCTGAGAGTTACAGAGATCTCGTCGACGAACCCAAATCACAGCCTGTTCTTGGAGTTCCACGGCCGTGGTTCTCAAGATCTGACCGTGATTTACCCTAGTTTACGAACTTTGTTTTTACTTTTATCCAAGGTTAAAGATTAGCTTTAATCTAGTCTTGGTTTACCCTTTTCTAGGTAGTAGTAAGATTCATCATCCTCTATTTCGATTTCGAGTGTCACAACCTTAATCGTTTTAGTTTGTCTTGATCCTTGGGTTACAAGTTTGGGTATTTGAGATTAATTCTTGTCCATAGATCCTTTCTATACTGAAGCCTCAACAACCTTTATAGAGAGTGTCTTTAGATAAGTCATATAAAGTCTTGGAACTTCACCGTATATTGCTTTACTTTAGCATACCTTTGCAACTCCTATCTCTGTCCTTAGTTCTTTAGTATATCTTGAATCGATTGCCACAATTTGATACCTGGATCTTTAGGGTTGTTGTTTTCCCAATATTTGCAAAGCTTTTATACTTTACTTGCTCGATAATTTGTGAACTGAATTTGATCCCCAAATCCCTGAGTTCGATACTCTGGAATACTTGCTAATCTACGCCGATCCGTATACTGCGGGTTCGCTTGCTTTCATTCTAGTTATATAAATTTAAAACTTGATTGCATGCACGTTTTAGGGCGAACAAGTTTTTGGCGCCGTTACCGAAGATTTGGCTTAGACCAAATTCGGTATATCGGTTATCTAGCTTAGAAGCTCTTGCTTTTTCTTTTGATCTTGTTTTTCTTTGATTCTATGATCTTTCAGGCTCACATATGGACTTAAGGGGTCTCAAAGATGAGCTTGTTGAAATTTGGAGGCAAAGGCTTAGGGACAAAGCTTTGGAAGAAGAGAACTGGAGAGCAATACAATTAGCTAGGTTGGAGCAGTGTAAATATTTACAATATATATTTGAGTGCATCAACTTTAGTGACGAAAGAGAAAGAAAAGAGGCTATTGAGAATGAGCTTGCAGATTGGGATAAGCTTCATATTCCTCAAAAGGTTTATGAGCAACCTATTGAAGATCTGTTTCAATCAACGTGTGAAAAGTTGTTGAAGAAGCTGGATGACATGGAAAAAAACTTATCATATGCTATCAAAGCTAAGGCAGAGGAGAAGTGCGACGAAGAACTCTAAGTTTTGAGCATTCCTCCTATCGAACCTGAAGCTCTTCTTGAAGTCCTCATTGAAGAAGAGGAAGAAGTGGAGTACCTTGGCCAAATTATTGAAATTGTGGCCAAGGTTGAAGAGGATCCAGCTGAGTTGGGAAATATTTCATGTGTGCATCATCATCCCAACATGAAACTTGCCCCAAGCCTTGAACAACTTTACAAGGTACATTCTCTTACTTCATTTGAAATTCCTATTAAAATTTCTGATTTTTTAAGGAATGCACCGGAGAGTTGGAGGTCTCTTCCAAAAGAACCTCCTAAGGTGAAGATGAAACCTCCATTAAAATTGCTGAAAGAAGATGCTCCTTGGACTACAAGGAGTAAAGTTAGCAAGCACTTTACCGTTAAGGCGATGAAGTGTCTCTTGTTCAAGTACGGGGTCATTCATATGACGAATACCATACATTATCTCCAAGTTGGAGTTGGGGAAGCTAAGAAGATTGTCGAGAAACTGATTTCTCGATCTAGGAAAGGATGGGACGCAAGGCTGAATTATGTCTCATTAAAGCATAGGAAAGCTAGAAGGATTCCGGTGAGAATCAAACCGTACAAGCTTGTACGTGGGAGATCTTACCACTTTCCGGTGAAATTAGGAACCGGTTATTTCTTGGAAGAGCTCTATGATGGATTTGAAGAGCAATCCAAGATGTTCAAGGTGCATTGAGTCATCTATGGACATAGGTCCAGCTAGCGACTTTAAACCAAGCGCTTCTTGGGAGGCAACCCAAGGTAAAGCATTCTTGCTTTTTGCTTTTCTTTTTCTTAGATTAGAGTAGTTGTTTTTGTTTGTTTTTCGTCGATACCTTCCGGTATGTTTGTGTTTTTGGATGTCAGGAATATGGAATAAGCAAGAAAAGATGAGAAAAGCCGAAAAGAATGACAAAACTTGGACTTTTGGCACAAATCAGAAAGTTCCACGACCTAAACCACGACCGTGGTTATGCATTGAGTCGTGGAAAGTGATTTTAGAGGGCAACAGAAAGTTCCACGGCCAAAACCACGGCCGTGGAAATTTCCGACCGGGAAAAAAAAAAATTTCGGAAAAATTTTCGGCGAAAGACGTTCCCCTTCTTCATTCTTCGACATAGTGTGGAGTATTCAAAACTTCCTATTGAGCATATATAGATTCCCACCACCACCGTTCAATGATGATTCGCCATCTTACATTGTGAGTATCCTTTTCCATCTTTTCTTTTCTTCATATTGGGGACAATGTGAGTTTTAAGTATGGGATGGAGGTATTTGCAATACCATTTGCATGCTTTATGTCTTGCATCATATGATTTTGAAAATTTTGAAAAAATTTAAAAGTTTTGTATTTCTAGGATGGATATGATCTCTATGATAACATTTGTTTAATGGAATAGCTATGATGATTGTTATATGTTTGAATTGATTTATGACATATGT
This sequence comes from Fagopyrum homotropicum, assembly GCA_033239125.1. Lineage (NCBI taxonomy): Eukaryota > Viridiplantae > Streptophyta > Magnoliopsida > Caryophyllales > Polygonaceae > Fagopyrum > Fagopyrum homotropicum. Next base: position 69,041,033 of record BSWB01000003.1, read on the forward strand.
GGGATTTGAATAGTTTGTTAGAATTTCATGCATGTTTGATAATTCTCTTTCATTCTAAATCATGTTGAGTGTTGAAGGTTGAAACCGCATATAAGTTCTTACACTTCTTATTGAAATGATTAAGGCACCTCGATTTTCTTACTTCTTTCCTTGTTCATTTAGCCCCTCAATGAAATAATTGTCTCCCTTACCTATCCGGGAACTAGGAAGAGTTAAATTTTGGCATGTTTGATGTGGGAGGGCCATGAAAGCAATTGTTTGCATGCAAAGTATAGAAATTCTAGGTTTGGGGAAGTCAATCTTGATGATGAGTAACTCGGCACCATTCACATAGCCGGGTGTTTGTGTCTTGCCAAAGTCGGATTGAGCGATGTTCCTAACGGATTATGGTATGTGTATCAAGGGTTTGAGGCATCACGAAATTGAGAAACGCCAATCTCCTAGGCTTCGGTTTTTGTGCACCGCTGTCCATATTTCCAAAAAGTAAAGTCGAAAAATAATGTGAAAAAGAAAAGAACAAAGCTCTAAGTTGATGGGTGTTGTAAGTAAAACAAAAAGAAGAAAAAGAGTTTGTGTTGTTCCTTTTTCTCGGATTCATACACCACATTCCTTTATAAGTTTCCCACCTATTCACGTTTCTTGACCTTTGCTTGAAAGACCTTAAGATCTTTGAGTATGTTGTTTGGCTTTGTGGTCTAAACTGGATTCCTCATTGATTTTGATATATTGCAAGTTATGATGCATGTTATGATTTTCTTCCAAAGTGTGATTATCCTTTTCATGATATAATTCCTTTTGATCATATAATGATTTTCATTAGCTATGAAGCAACCATTTGAGGGTGATCTATGAATAGAAGCACAACCAAAATATTGTGGTTTTTCTTTATTTTTGCATATTCATAATCCATATCATCTTTTATTTTAAGTTTGAACCTTGCTTGGGGACAAGCAAGAGGCAAGTATGGAGTATTTTGATGACATGAATTATGACCTATTTTTAGGCATGTAATTATATAAATTTTCCCTTTATTTTACATGCATAGACATACAATCATAACATTTATGGTTATATTCACCTACATTGCAAGAATAGAGGTCTACACAGAGTTTTATTGCATTTGTAGGTAATTTGGCAAATTATGGAGCGAAATAGCATATTTAAGGATTAAGCCTTGAAGCGGGACAAAAAGGAGTAATAAAAGGAAGTTAGTACGCGCCCATAGTATCTTCTGATACCGTCAGACGCGCCAAAGTATCTTCTGATACCGTCTGACGCGCCAAAGTATCTTCTGATACCGTCTGACGCGGCCCAAAGTATTTTCTGATTCCGTCTGACGCGCCAAAGTATTCTCTGATACCTTCTGACGCGGACTAGAGTATTTTATGATACCAGTGGCTCAACTTCTTTTCAGCCCAAATATTTAGGGTTTTATGCTTAAACCCTAGATTTATTCCTACAAATATTCGAGAGCCTTTAACATTGTGAAGGGAGTCAAATTCTCCAAAGGGAGACTAAAAGGAGCCAAAATCTCTAACAGACTTGGGACGGTGACAGTCTCAGGACTTGGACGGCCGCTTACCCTTGCTTTGAGCATTCTTGCCTAGGGTCGTATTGGAGATCGCCGGCAGTTGCGGAAACGCCAGATATTTGAAGATTGGAGATTACTCACAGTGAAGGTTTAGCCTTTTTCTTAGGTTTTGATATTGAAGACGGATTGACATCCCATTCTTCGTACTTGCCTTAGATCATTGTGAGGTTTTGTGTTATATATTCTTAATCCATTAACATTGCTTCTTGTGTTTTGGATTTGAGATTGGTTTTGAAGTTTTATTAAGTATTCGAGGATTTTCATCTTTCTTTCTTCTTAAATTGATTTTTGATATCATGATGATGATTATTGGCTAAAACCCTTTAGCAATTCTAAGGTGAAGGGTTGATAGTTGTGGCTTAGATGATGATAGATCGATCGTAAATTGATTGGGACCCTGAGAGTTAGAGAAATATCGTCGACAACCTAAATCACGGCCTGTTCTTTGGTTTCCACGGCCGTGATTCTCAAGATCTGCCCGTGATTTACCTCAGTTTACGAACTTTGCTTTTACTTTAATCCAAATTTAAAGATTAGCTTTAACCTAGGCTTGGCTTGCCTTTCCTAGGTAGCAGTGAGACTCAACATCCTCTATTTCGGCTTCGAGTGTCACAACCTTAGCCGTTTGAGTTTATCTTGATCCTTGGGTTACAAGTTTGGGTATTTGAGATCAATTCTAGTCCTTAGATCCTTTCTATACTGAAGTCTCAACAACCTTTATAGAGAGTTCTTTGGGTTAGACATATAGGGTTTTGGAACTTTACCGTACATAACCTTACTTTAGTATACATTTGGAATTCTCAACTTTGTCCTTATATATATAGTATATCTTGAATCGATTGCCACAATTAGATACTTGGATCTTTAGGGTTGCTGTTTTCCCCAATATTTGCAAAGCTTTACACTTTACTTGCTCGATTACTTGAAACTGATTTTGTTTCAGCAACTCCCTGTGATCGATACTCTGGAATACTTTCTAATCTACGCCGATCCGTACACTGCGGGTTCGTTTGCTTTTATTATAGTTTTATAAATTTAAAACTTATTTGCACGCACGTTTTTGGGCGAACAGACCACCACAAACTGATCAAGAAGTCGATGAAGATATTGTTCATCAGCTCCATGAAAACCGCTGGGACATTCGTAAGCCCAAATGGCATCACTGTAACCTCGTAGTGTCCATAACGGGTACGAAACGTCGTCCTGTGTATATCCTGCCCCCTCACCCTGGTGATATCTTGAATGTAAGTCAATCCGGGAGAACACTGTCGCTCCCTGAAGCTGATCAAGCAGATCATCAATACGAGGCAATGTATACTTATTCTTGATGGTAAACTTGTTCAGCTCTCCGTAGTCAATGCATAGTCTCAATGATCCGTCCTTTTTCCGCAAGAAGAGGATAGGTGCTCCCCATGGGGATACGCTAGGGCGGATGAAGCCCTTCTCAGCCACCTCCTCGAGTTGCTTCTTCAGCTCTAACATCTCGACAAGAGCCATACGATATGGGGCCTTCGAGATAGGTCTCGTACCAGGCTCCAACTCGATGCTGAAGTCTACACTCCTTTGAGGCGGCTAACTAGAAAACTCAACAAACACGTGTGCAAACTCACAGACCACTGGAATGTCCTCCACTGTTGGAATCTCTCAATCCTTCATGGCATAACACTAGACGGCATCACATCCCTGTCTATCAACCTCGCTGCTCGTACAACACTAATGATAGATCTTGTCTTCCCAAGGTCCCAACCTCGGAAGACCTCTATATGACCTACCTCGGTAGAGAATATCACATTCATTCTACCTACATTTAGTACCGCTCGGTGTCTACGCATCCAATCCATACCTAAAATGATTTCCTCGTGCATCAACGGCATGACAAAGAAGTCCACAAGCAACACCCGAGTCCCTAAGTGAAGGGGACAACTACATATCTCACGGGTACCTCTGACCCTACTACCATCAAGTAACCCTATAGTAAAGGGTATCCCCTCTATAGTAGCTAAACCCAGACACTCAACACATACATCATAAATAAGGGAATGCATAGCACCTGTATCAAATAGAACTCTAACAGGTAAACCATGAAGCAGAATGGTACTTGTAGCCGCCAGTGCGGTGGCTCCTCTGCACTCCTCAGCTCAAAGACTCTACCTTGAGCTCCTGTAGTATTAGTGGTTCGACCCCTCACAGTCCTCCACCACTGGTGAGCTAAACCCAGACGCTCAACACATACTCATCATTTGATTGTAACTGGTGGCTCGACCCCTCATGGTCCTCCACCACTAGGGAGCTAAGTCACGGAATAGAGTCTGTACTACCTCTATCCGCTTGTCCTCTGGAAATTTGATGGACTCTAAGGCATAATCCACATGTCCAATCCAAACCTCTATCTCCAATCCCACCTTCCCAGAGAAAGGTGGTACTCCCAACTAATGGAATGCCTTCAACCAGGTATCTGGTCGAGATCCTCTATACTCCTATGGAGCTCTAACAGTCTCCGTAGCGTGTGCCGGCATAGCTGGCACCTAAGTGGCTCCCTGGTACATCTCAGAAGATCCCTCATGCACTGGTAGATCTTGGGCCCGTCTGCACGTTCTAGCAGCCTCCTCTACACGTCTGATGTAAGCAGGAAACTCTAGTCTCCTCATGGAGACACGATCCGAGTCATCTGATTGGACTATGTGTGACCGTTGTCTCCCAGATCTACCACTCCTCGTCTTTGGGATGACACTCTCAACAATCTCCTCATGAACCTCCTCCACCATTGGTGGATCAGCAGCAAGAACTGGTCCCTGTCCTATCGCGCCCGGAGGAAGAGGTGGTCTACCTCTACCCCGGCCTACAACAGAAGCAGCTCTAGTCCGAGCCATCTACGGGGTATGCACACCTAACTTATAAGGCTCTATATATGCCATATGTATATGTGTATATATATATATATATAACACATACACATAGTCCATAATACATATATATACATATCTATACTGCAGAGATCCATGGCAGAGGTGACGACTTCTCGTACATTCTATCCCAAAACAACACTTTTAAGACCAAAAATCCTTTGAAAATGTCAGACCCTTTCGGGTTCTGTTTATTTTATCTATCAAACCTCATTGCAAGTAGCAAGTGTCATTGTTGTCAACCTAAGGCTCTGATACCAACTCTGTAACACCCCAAATCCACTGGACTCGGGATGCCACGTTGGGTTAGGATCTCACAGTGGATCCTGACCCTAGCTTGACAACAACTTCACTGGACCTTACAACATGGCACTAACAACTATAAAACAAATACATAAAATTGTACAACCAAAAGATACGCAATATCATAGCCGAGTATAAAACATCATCCTCGCACAGGAGGTATACAAAACATCATCCTCACACAGGAGGGAAACATAAATATCCCCAAAACCATAACCCCCTAATTTACGAGAGTCATCGTCCTGTCACCCTACCAGATCACTCTGCAGCACGCCTATCCTGCAAGGCATCTACAAAATGGTATAAAACCATTAGCTATCCATACATATATAAGGTAATGCATAAGCACAAACACAAGTCATGAAAAATATACACATAAACATGATGTCACACATTTACCCATTTTCTTATATTTATATAATAGGCATTCACTCAAATCGTATATATATAGATAGATAAAACGATGTGACACGAGGATCGTATCATCCTAGTCTTTGGGCCTGCTATCCATCAGGAAGTAGTGTCGGTCACACAACCCGTGTACCCTGTGGGAGTGGATTGCGCCCTTCCTGTATACCACGTGTCCTGACGCTAGAGAACGCCCTAACCCTTTACAGGATGGAGGTAAAGGTTATCACTGTCACACAATGGAGTTATCAATAAAACATAGGTCGTAATAATCGATATCACATGCTATCATATCAGCACATAACACACTCACCACTCATGAAATACCCAATATAAGGATGGTAGCTAAGTAAGTCATACAGACTTACCTCAACCTCGTACAATCACAACCACGATCAACCTCCAATCCTGAGAGGGACACTGCCTAATAACAAGGCATAGAGATATATTAATCTCCTATCAATCAAAGGGGTCACACCTAGACCCAAGGGATCCATAGGATCATCCTCCACCTAAACCTCACAACCTACTAATCCTTAAAGCCATAACCAACATAACATAATCATAACATCATCATCACACACTCATCTATACCTAGCATGATACTGCACACTCATACTAGGAAGGGAAGGGACAATGCCATCCATACGCAAGCCTGGGAAGCAAGACACACTTGCAAACCAAGAGCAAAATAAGGATGGAGTGCAGGGAGGCGCAAGGGCGGCCTTGGGTGGCGTAGAGGCGGCGATTGGCCGGAGCTAGGGTGGTCCTAAGGTGGCGCAGGGGCAGCTGGTGTGTAGAATGCACAATTCCAGCTTCTCTTTGCTTCTTCACTTGACCCTCTTGACACCTTCTTCAGCCTGTAGCCCCATACATACATATACATAAATATATACATCAAACAAAGCCTATGAAGGCTGCCACAAGATCAAACCTTGTGGAATCTAAGCTAGGAAGGAAGAAAAGAAGAAAGAAGGAAGAAGGAAGAAGGAAGAAAGATAGGAAGAGATGAAAGAAGAACTCACCAAGCTGTAACCTAACAGAGGGAGATCACACACCACAAGCTCAAAGCTGGCTCAATACAAGCACAACAACGTCCTCAATCATCATCATCAACAAACCAACATCAATCTCACTTCAAAACTCTCACAAAATCAAGGAAATCAAGATAAAGATCCAAAGAGGGAAGAAGAAGAAGAAGAGAAGAAGAGCGTAAGGTAGGAGATGAAGCTGTAAAAGAGGTGAAACCCTCATCAGGAGAGAGAGAAGAAACTTATAGAGGAAGGAAGAGGTAAAGCACGGGTCAAGAGTAAATAAAACCGGTTGCAGCACACCACAAACCGCAGGGGCGGATCATGGTGTCCGTAGGGGCGGACCAAGAAGCCGCAAGGGCGTCCTCTACAAACCGCAGGGGCGGTTTAGGCCAATCCTGCACACTCAACACTCTCTCTCAGCACCTCCAGACTAAGGCTCTTACATCAAGGACAGAGGTGCACTATAACCGAAGTGTAGGAAATCAACATTTACTCTCTTTTTCGAGTTGCCTCAAACCGTGATGCACATACCATGACTTGTTAGGAATATTGCTCAATCCGACTTTGGCAAGACAAAAACACCCGGTTATGTTAATGGTGCCGAGCTACTCATCGTCATGATTGACTTCCCCTAACCTTTTTTTTTTAACACATTCACCACTTTCAATTTTAAACTTCACTACTTTTACACAATTGCATCCTAATTCCCGAATAGGTAACAAGGAGGCAAAATATATACATGAGGAGCTAGAAGGTGAATCAAGAAGAAGAAAGGAATGAAAATCGAAGTGCCTTAATCATATCAAGAAGAAGTTCAAGAACTTATAAAGCGGTTTCAACCTTCAATTTCTCAACATGATTTAAAATCAAATTCCAAATTATCAAACTCGCAAGAAAATTCAACAAAATATTCAAATCCTTCACAATCCACAATTCAATCTAAACACATAAAAATCATCAAAATTCATTCCACAAGTAATTTTCTTCATTGAGGTCTTTCCAATTCTAGAAGTAGAAAATTTTAAAAAAATTTCAATTTTTTTTATTTTTCAAAGCTATAAAATACAAGACAATATCGAAACATGTGACAAGAATAACGAAAATGCAAAGTACGATGGACATAAAGAAAAGCAAGTATCAAATTAGTTATTACAAACCATGTTTCTCAATCACCCCATACTAGAACTACACATTGTCCTCAATGTGCAATAAAAGAAAGAAAAGTACAAGAAACTCACAAAAGTTGATAAAACCAATAGAAATGGAACGTCATCATCCGAATGGTGGTGGGAACAAGAACCAAGAGGGGTCATATGGATGACCGAACTGAACCTAGTAGAGATCTCGCGCCATCTGTGCATCATGCTCTATGGTGTCGAGTGGGCTATCTATGCGTCCTATGATAATTGTAAGATCTCTCGTTTGGCTCGGATGTTGGTGGCCCAAGCAGGTGGCTCGTCATACCATGAAGGGCGTTCGGAGATTCTACCTCGGCGCTGGGATGGGCTAGCACGGGGGCAGCGAGCGATGGACCTCCTAGGAGGGTCAGGAAACTCTCCCGTGGGTGGAAAATCAGGTGGCGACTCCATAAAGCTACCATAGTCACCCTCAGCTTTGAACTCACTAGGACCAGCATCTGTCCCAGTATCCATATCCTCAATCCCTTGTCCTACATCCGCCTCGGCAGCGGCATCATCATCATCATCAACCTCAGGACCTCCTTTGTCAGCATGCATCTCCTTAAATTTGAGCTTCTAGTTGTGGGGGTTCCTAATGGAGTAAACCGACCTCCATGGAATCCCTCTCCCACTCTTGCCCTCTCAGGGCACAACATCATGTGGCGGACCTCTATGGTAGGGAATCAGAATACCCCTAGCAACAAATCTCTCCAACCCACGAGGTTTAGCCTCGGCGGCTAGCTCACAAGCAGAAAAGTCCACCTCCAACTGTCTAGCAATGTGGGTCACAATCCCACCAACACAAATATCACCCCTTGCCTTATTCTTGATCTTCCTAAGGCTATCGGCTAACATGGTGGCACAATCGGGTGTAGTACCGGTTGCCATACAATACAGGATAAAAATTTTATCGACTTTTAGCTTCTGTGGAGTCTCGATCCTAGGGAAGAGACACTCGGACATGATCGTATGTGCAATCTTGAAAGATAAGTTGTAAATCAACTTATCCTTCGAATCAGCTAGATGCCACCTATCAACTGATCATCCTATCATAGCGATGCTGTCCTAGAAAGAACTAGGCTTAGTGTGCCTAGAGAAGGTCCTATGTGTAGTGTCTCCAAACCCAAACAGCCAAGCAATCCTCACAATCGACATAGCATAGTTCCGGATTATCATCCAGAACTTCACCGTCCTCTCTCTAGCATCATGGTCGAAGAAAATACGGAATTCCATGGTCAATTCCTCATAAGCATGTTCTTGAATGCCTATGAAGGTCCTAAGCCCATCTCTATCAATCGTCATTTTAACATCAGCAAGGACATTCATGCACTCAAGCTCCTCAAGCACTAAGTACTTAGGTGCTACTAGGTTTCGAGGTTGAATCGTGTCATAGGCATCCTTAAAATCCTCTAAGATGCGAGGAAGTCTTGGAGGGGGTGATGGTTGTTATGGGGGATGTTGTGGAGGTTGGGAAGAAGAGCCTTTGCCCTTAACAAACAGATTCGGCCACTACGACAAAGTCCTTCCATATCTGGCAAAACCACGGATTGTTCCTAAGAAACCCCGGCCGTTGTTTTCAAGATCCGGCCGTGAAAATCGTCAATTTCCCGAAATTCACCAAATTCACCAATTTCTTTCACAAACAACAGTCCTAAACTATTTCTAACTTCCAGTTCGTCAGTTCTCTAGCAAAATTCTTAGCAAAACGAACGAAATCAAGCCAAGATCAAGGAAGAAGAGAAAACATAGGGTTTGGATTGAAAAATCCAAATGACCGTTGATATTCTGATTTTCCGTGTTGTTTGAGCACTGAATCTTCAATAGGATCTAATTTTCTTGCGTTTTGGTGAAAGAATCGTTTGAAACGATCAACAAACGTGAGATTTGGCACCGGGGTACAGAAATCGCCGTTTTACGGGTTTGGGCGTGATTTTGGGGAAGAAAAATGTGCAGCTTGGAGGTGAAGTGCTCCTTATATACTATCGCAAAATTTTTGAAAACCACGGCCGTGGTTTTCAAAAATTAATGTTGATTAACTTAATCAGTGATAGTAATTGACATATAACTCGCGAAGATTGCGTAAGTGTTGAGTATAAGTCGCACCGTTATGTTCTTGGCGTAATTTTGGGCTTATGGTGAAATTTTCACTTTTTCCCTTGGGTAATTATTTTTATCCTCCAGTATTATTTGGAGCATTTGGGAGCTCCAATTAATAAAAATGCAGTTGAGAGAAATGATCACGACATCGAACATGTCCTAGATATGAAATAACATGGAAAGGCAAAACGGACAAAAGAGTCGCTATTTCGTTTCTTAACGGCTAAGAAAGACGGCTTAGGAATACACGTTTTCCGAGGAAATTGTGGAATAATTATCCCTACAATATTCAAGATCTATTATTCTAATTTTGAGAAGTTTGGAGAAGGGGGTTCAACACGCCATTGGATCGATAAAAGATAATTATCGACTTCGCTAAAGGATAATTATCGAGTTCACTATAAATAGCGGAAAATCATTTATTAATTCATTTCCTTTCACATTTCTTTGTAAAAGTTATGATTTCTCTCAAACTTCAAACTCATATCTACTCTCCGTTTCTAATCTGATTTCAATTCCGTTTGAGTTTCTGGATTCCTCCCTTCATTCTCTTCATATCGGTACCAAGTTTCTGCATTTCCGAGCAGATGAAGACCTGTTCGAGCATATATGTCACCAGGACAGTTCCGTCGCTCAGATTCCGGTGAATTTGATGTTGTACATGCGTAGCTTGCGTCGTTGTGATTCCGAATCTTCTTTCAGATCTTCAATCGGGTTGGTAACGAATAAGTTATGAATTTATTCGTTTTCCGTACTGCGATTTGGCCTAAATTGACCTTAGGCTTTTCAAAATGGATAATTAGAAATTCCATTATGATCATTATATTATTCTGGTGTTTATGGGTTGTTTGTTTGATGAAATCTGATGACAGGGGGGTTTAGAAATGGCCTGCGGGCAAAACGTTCTTCTGGTGAAATTTAATTCATTAATTAAAGGTTAATTAATTAAATTAGGATTAAATTTGAGTTGAGGAATACTGATTAGATGCATGCTAGGTGTCAGAATGAGTTGAGGATCATGATGATGTTATGGATATCGGTTATGACTTTAAGGATTAGTATGTGTACGAGTATGATGAGATGTTATGTTGAGGATATGCCTTAAGCATTTATGAAAGTGTTGAGGATCTGAGGTTTATATTTGAGATATAGGTTGGTTGTGGTTAGTGAGACGAGTCTCCTAACCTTTGCAGTATGTGATTGTGTGTGCCTTGCTATTGCAGGCGTTGATTACTTTCCCAAGGGGAAGCTGTGACGTGGTACAGGTTACGAGTATATCAGGTAAGTCCATAGGACTTACTTAGCGTGCAGTTGTGGATTGTATGATTGTGATGGTTGTGTGTGTTCATATGATTGTGCATTTATAACCTAAACCGGACTAGGATGACCATTTATTACATTTATTTGGCTCAAGTGTATTATAACGGGCGGTAACCGCCGGTCTCCGCCTGCTGGTTAGGAGGAGGTGCCCTGAAGATGATCTCACAAAAGGGGACGAGTGAAGGTCACCCCCATGCAGAACTCTTGTGTTACGTTGGATGGGATGTGGTTCTTGAGGCTCCTCGTGTTACAAAAGAAGTTGAATTAGCAATGGAATAACGTAATGAAAGATAATAAATGAATGTGTGTGGCATTGCATGTTTGAGATGTTGATGTGTGGTTGTGCTATTACCTTCATACTTTTCATTGTTGTAGCTAACGGTTTCATACCGTGTTGTAGTGTTCTGCAGGTTAGGAATACTGCAGAGTGAGCCAGATGGTGTGACAAGCCGAGGACTTTTGTACATTAGGATACGTGGGATGTGGGATCTTTTGTGGTTGTGGTTTATGTTGTTGTTTTGTACTCGGCTATGAGTTTGTAAACTCTTTTGATGTATCATACTTAGCTTTTATGTATTTGATTTTAATCTACCTGCGCCTTGTTGTAAGATCTAGTGAACTTGTTGTCAGGGTAGGGTCAGGATCCATTGTGAGATCCTAGCCCAATGTGACACTCCAAGTCCCGCGGATTTGGGGTGTTTCAAAGTTGGTATCAGAGCCTTAGGTTGACAACAGTGGCACTTGCTATCTGCAATACAGAACCCACATGGGGTCTGACTTTTCAAAAGATCTTGGTTTTAAGCGAGTATAGATGTTTTGGGATAGTATGTATAGAAGTCGTCACCCATCTAAGGATCTCGACAGTGTAGATATATATATATATATATATATATATATATATATATATATATATATATATATATATATATATATATATATATATATATATATATATAGATATCTTTTATGTGCTGGTGTGTATGCATGTAATAATGAGTATTATATATATATCGATACATATTGCATATATATATATAGCCTTATAAGTTTAAGGGCGTATATTCTAGAGATGGCTCAAACTAGAGCAGTATCTGTAGTGGGAAGAGATAGGGGTACACCCCCTCTTCCTTCAGTAGCGCCAAGTCAGGGACCAGTATCCGCTGCTGTGTTGCCTATGGCAGAGAACGAGTTTGAAGAGGCTGATCGTGTCTCCATGAGTAGATTCGAGTTTGAAGAGTATATGCAACAAGTATATGAGGCGGCGATAGCGGGTAGATCTACACCGGATTTACCAACATCTATGAGATCAACTGAAGCTTTTACATTAAAGAAGAAACAACGGGTTGAATCAGCAGAAGACGAGGTTGGATATTCGGGTTGCAAATCAAGCCCGACTTGTGGACGTTTGAGTACTTCTCGTTTCACACGGACTTCAGGTGAACCGAGGACTTGTTATAATTGTGGGAAGCCTGGACATGTACGACCATAGTGTCCAAGATCGCCAATGACTTGCTTTACCTGTGGTAGACACGTTCATAGTACTGTCTTCTGTAAGCAAACTGGAGTGGCATCACGATAGAGTTTTATTTCTTCTAGTGTGATGGGAGGTGGTCAGAAGACACCTCAACAGCAGACGTGGGGGCAGTAGAGAATCCTAGATCATTCGCCTACTCAGGAATCCGTTCCCAGGCTGAGTAGAGGTAAGGGTCGTGGTAGGAGTACCACTGATACTAGAAGAGCTCAAGGTAGAGCCTTTGAGCTGGGCAGTGCAGAGGAGTCACCCGTACTAGTGGCAGGGATGAGACGTATATGTCTCAACTGTGGTTATCCAGATCATGTGCGCTTTGAGTGCCCCATGGCACCGATAGCTTGCTTCACTTGTGGTGAACTAGGCCATGTGGCCCCTTTCTATCAGCAAGGTAGTGTTTCTTCTCATCAAAACATTCCTCTTTCCGATGCAGAAAGAGTGGAAGTGGAGGCTATGGCAATGACCTCAGTGATACGTGAAGAGCATAGGTTTGAGATTGAGTAATGATATGCAGTAGAGCTTCGGGCGTTAGCTGTTACAGGTACCATTCTTGTTAATGGTTTACCTAGTCGAGTTTTGTTTGTTGTGAGTGCTATGCACCTCTTGTCTTTCGATGCATGTGTTAATAGTTAACTGTGGATACAGTAGAAGATAAATCTTCCTTTATAGGATTACGAGTTACGGGTCTTAGGTACCCGTGAGATATGTGGTTGTTCCCTTTGTTCAGGGACTTGTGTATGGCTTGAAGACTTCTTTGTCATGCCTTAGGTGCATGAGAAGGTCTTTATGTGTGTGGTGGACGAATAGATATCATGTTAGTTTAGATAGTAGTAGGAGGACTATTATAGTCTCTACTGAGATCGACTAAGTAGAGGTTTTTCGAGGTTATGACCTTTTGAAGAGGTGAGTTGTCTTTAGTGCCGTATGAGCAGCGAGGTTGATAACAAGAGGGTGATGTTTTTTTTAATGTTGTGCCATGAAGGAAAGATATAGTTCCACACTGAAGAGTATTCCAGTGGTATATGATCTTATAGACGTGTTACTGAACCGTCTAATCTATCACATCAGCGGAATGAGGACTTTGATATTGTGTTTAATTATGGTATGAGACTGGTTGGGAGAAGGCCTATGAGGTATATGGCTTGTTGAGTTGTTAGAAATTGAAGAAGCAATTTGAAGAGTGGTTTGAGACGGGCTCCGTTCGCCCTAGCACGTTCATTGCTACGTATGGACGACTTGTTGGATCAACTAAGAGAAGCAATTGTGTTTTTAAGATTTTCGTATGCTTAGGATATCATCAGATAAGGATGAGAGAGCAGCGTGGGCATAAGACATCATTCCATACCCGTTATGGGCATTACGAGTTGTAGTGTTGTCATCTGAGTTCAGGAACGTCCTAGTAGTCGTTATAGGAGTTGATGAACAGTGTTTTCATCTACTTCCTTGATCAGTTGGTGGTAGACCTTATTGATGACGTTTGGTGTACTCTCACAACGGTGAGGAACGTACCGGTTATTTGAGGACGGTTTTGTAGAATTTGAGGGATAAAAGCTAGTGTGTTATGCTCCCTAAATGTGAATTGAGATGCCAGAAGTAACCTTCAAGGTCATGTTATTCTGCCAGCGGGATTATAGTTGTTATGACGAGGAGTGCGTATGATGCCTTGTGGATGATGCTACTGAACATTAAGGGAATGCGTAGTTCTCGGCCTAGCCGATTGCTACCAACGCTTTGAGGAAGGATTCTATGTGATTGTGCATCCAATTACGAGTCTTCTGAGGAAGACCACCATAAGTGTGTGGTTGAAGTAGTATGTCGGAGTTCTGAAGAGTAGAGGAAGCATTTGAACTCTGCTTCTATTCGGTGATAATCAAAAGATTTTGGGAATCACGTGACTACGGTGCTGAGAACGTATGAGGAGAACTGCCCGACTCATGATTTTGAGTTAGTAGTGGTAGTTCAAGTGTCCAGGTTTGAAGGCAATATCGGTGTGATATTTCATGTTAGATTCCCACCGATCATAAGAGTTTGAAGCATATTTTTATGCAACATAAGCTGAATAACCGCCAGCGTCGTTGACTGGAGTTGATCAAGGAGTTTGATCGTGAAGTTTGGTACCATTCTGGCAAGGAGAATGTGGTAACTGATACCTTGAACTAGAAGACGCATCGAGAGAAGGCGATTGTTGGAATTGCTGTACAGCCTCGGTTGCAGAATGATCTAGCTTGGTTAGAGTTGGACCTACAATTGTTGATAAGGACGTTAGTTTCATGTTTTAGGGGTTGTACGTGATTTGTTGGATGAGGTCCAACAAAAGCAGGGGACTTGCCTGACCCTGAGAGAATTTGATGGAAGGATGTCTCATGGCGAGACACCACAGTTCATTAACGGAGCAGAAGGAGTATGAGGTGCCGCAACTACGTCTGTATAATCGATTATGTGGAGTTGAGTGGAGAAGATTACAGTACACCCATAGTACACCTTCTTTAGTACATCCATGTACGAATAAGAGGTACCCTGAAGTAGTTGATCAGGTTAAAGTGTTACTGACCTGGAGATGAGCTCAACCACTACCAGTGCTATAGTGGAAGTGAGATGACCTTTTTGTGGACTTGTGATGGGATTGAGACCCAGTAAGAGTTTTGGTGTTATCCAGATTATTGGTAACAGATTTACGAAGTCGACACGTTCCATCTCTACTGAGAGATGTGGCCAGTGAATGAAATAACAAAGGAGTACACTAGACAGATGGTGGGACTCCATAAGTGTACCGGGGACGATCGACTATGATTGTAGTAGACGGGTTACTTTGAGGTTTTGATAGGAGATTCAGACTGCTTGGGAAACGCGTCTACACTTCATGATTGAGATTTACCTCAGATAGACGGTCAGTCTGAGAGGACCATCCAGACCGTAGAGAACATGTTGCGAGCTTGTGGGATGGGTTGGGAGCAGGGACGATCTATTTATCTCCCACTCGTTGAATTCTTATGCCACGACCGTTGGCATGCATCTATAGGGATGGTCCCTATGAGACATTGTGTAGACATAGGTGTCATACACCTTTATGCGGGGATGAGCCTGGCAGTACCAGTGGGTTAGCGCCGGAGCAAATTCAGGATGATATAGCTCGAGTAACGTTAATCAGAGAAAGGATGATGGCTGCACAGAGTCGCCAGAAGTCGTATGCAGATTGGAGGCGTCGACCTCTAGAGTTCAGGGTAGGAGCTCATGTCTGTTTGAGAGTATCTCCGACGTGAGGCGTCAGACGTGATGGCATAAAGGGAAAGTTGAGTCCCCGATAGGTCGGTCCTTTCGAGATACTGGATAGAGTTGGAAGAGCAGTGCACAGATTGGCTTTGCCATCGAAGTTAGAGGATGTTCACCCTATGTTTCATGTGTCTCAGCTGAGGAAATACATACTAGATCTGAGGCACATTGTGAGTCATGATGATCTAGTGGTTGAGCCGGATCACACTTTTGCAGAACAACCTTTTGTGGTTCTAGGCAGAGAGGTGTGAGACGCCTGCATTCGAAGGATATTCCTATGATGAGGCTACGCGGGAGACTGAGGATAGTATCCAGGGGAACTATCCAGATTTTTACGCCGGGACATATGCACCTGTAGGATCCACGATGAGATTTTGGTGCTATCTTAGTGAGTGTATGTTATGTTATGTGCTTATGTGATATGTTGTGTTTTCGTGCTAGCTGTGAGTTGTGCATATGATCTGTTAGATCTTGTTTGCTAGTACGAGATAGGTATAGCTGGAGATGGTTCTTTCCTCCATGCTACGGTGTATGTGTTAGGATTAGCAGGAGATGGTTCTTTCCTCCATGCTATCTTTGATGGACATAGTGTGAGTGGAGACGGTTTTCCTCCACATAGTTGTGTTACGAGTACGATTGGCAGGAGACAGCTTTCCTCCATGCCTTGTGAGGTGGTTAGTAGTTGGCTAGAGATGATTTTTCC
Organism: Fagopyrum homotropicum; assembly: GCA_033239125.1. Classification (NCBI taxonomy): domain Eukaryota; kingdom Viridiplantae; phylum Streptophyta; class Magnoliopsida; order Caryophyllales; family Polygonaceae; genus Fagopyrum; species Fagopyrum homotropicum. The sequence continues at coordinate 69,057,368 of BSWB01000003.1, forward strand.
TCTATGCCTTTGGATAGCGTTATGATCTTGTTGCTGGAGTTGGTGATTCCTCCATACCGTGTTTTGAGGTTATAGAGTGTTATAGGTTGATACGTTTGAACGGAGATGTGATACATTCGATAGAGAGAGTATCCATACCTCGGCGTATGAGTCCGAGAGGATTTGGAAATTGTTCAAGTTTCGGGACGAAACTTTTTCTTAAGGGGTGTGTGATGAGTTAGGATTTCCAAATTCTAATTAATGTTGATTAACTTAATCAGTGATAGTAATTGACATATAACTCGCGAAGATTGCGTAAGTGTTGAGTATAAGTCCCACCGTTATGTTCCTGGCGTAATTTTGGGCTTATGGTGAAATTTTCACTTTTTCTCTCGGGTAATTATTTTTACCCTCCAGTATTATTTGGAGCATTTGGGAGCTCCAATTAATAAAAATGCAGTTGAGAGAAATGATCAGGACATCGGACATGTCCTACATATGAAATAACATGGAAAGGCAAAACGGACAAAAGAGTCGCTATTTAGTTTTTTAACGGCTAAGAAAGACGGCTTAGGAATACACGTTTTTTGAGGCAATTGTGAAATAATTATCCCTACAATATTCAAGATCTATTATTCCAATTTCGAGAAGTTTAAAGAAGGGGGTTCAACCCGCCATTGGATCGAGAAAAGGATAATTATCGACTTCGCTAAAGGATAATTATCGACTTCACTATAAATAGCGGAAAATCGTTTATTAATTTATTTCCTTTCACGTTTCCTCGTAAAAGCTCTGATTTCTCTCAAACTTCAAACTCATATCTACTCTCCGTTTCTAATCCGATTTCAATTCCGTTTGAGTTTTTGGATTCCTCTCTTCATTCTCTTCATATCGGTACCAAGTTTCTGCATTTCTGAGCAGATGAAGACCTGGTCGAGCATATATGTCACCAGGACAGTTCCGTCGCTCAGATTCCGGTGAATTTGATGTTGTACATGCGTAGCCTGCGTCGTTGTGATTCCGAATCTTCTTTCAGATCATCAATCGGGTTGGTAACGAATAAGTTATGAATTTATTCGTTTTCCGTACTACGATTTGGCCTAAATTGACCTTAGGCTTTTTAAAATAGATAATTAGAAATTCCATTATAATCATTATATTATTCTCGTGTTTATGGGTTGTTTGTTTGATGAAATCTAATGATAGGTGGGTTTAGAAATGGCCTGCGGGCAAAACGTTATTCTGGTGAAATTTAATTCATTAATTAAAGGTTAATTAATCAAATTAGGATTAAATTTGAGATTGAGGAATACTGATTAGATGCATGCTAGGTGTCAGAATGAATTGAGGATCATGATGATGTTATGGATATCGGTTATGGCTTTAAGGATTAGTATGTGTACGAGTATGATGAGATGTTATGTTGAGGATATGCCTTAGGCATTTATAAAATGTGTTGAGGATCTGAGGTTTAGATTTGAGATATAGGTTGGTTGTGGTTAGTGAGACGAATCTCCTAACCTTTGCAGTATGTGATTGTGTGTGCCTTGCTATTGCAGGTGTTGATTACTTCCCCAAGGGGAAGCTGTGACGTGGTACAGGTTACGAGTATATCAGGTAAGTCCATAGGACTTACTTAGCGTGCAGTTGTGGACTGTATGATTGTGATGTGTCACGCTAGGAAATAGCACAAAAAGCTTTACATTTATAAACTCGATCTAATCTCCTAAACTACCTAGCGAAACCCGCAGTGTACGGATCGTTATGTAGGAAGGAAAGTATTCCGAGGTCGAACACAAGGACTGAGGCGAAATCAAGTCATTCAATGATCAAAGATAGTGCAAATCTAGTCTAAGAAAGGAGAAAGAAATAAAGAAATGAAAATGATGATATTTTTGGTTGGGTTTTTGTGGTGATCAAGCAAAGATCACAAATCAAGCAAGGTAATAAAACAAACTAACAACTCAAGCTAGCAAACAAACAAATGACACAAACACAAGATATGAGATCAAAGAGAGAAAAATGGATTCTAGAGGTCAAGGTTTCCGGTTATGGCATTGGACTCAAGGTTCTAAAGATTCTAAAGACAAAGCTGCGGTGTTGGGAAAGGGTGTTTCTCTAATGGAAGCAATTACCGGGTAAGTCTTATGCTTCACTAATCCCGCACCAAACTCCTATTACCGGGTAAGTCTCAAGGAGGTAAAGTTGGGAATTCTACACAAACCGGATGCTACTTAAGGGGCAAACCTCTCCTTACCGGGTAAGTCTCGGAAAAGGTAAGTCTCAAGCAACAATCCTAGCACACTCAGTCCAATAACGGCTTATGAGGCTCACTACTACCTAGAGTTCATCATCTTTGGTACCTAAGATCGGAAATCACCGGGTAGGTCTCTTTCTTCACTTAGTTTGCTAGCATTAGGTCACCCTAAGCTATATTATGCTCAACAAACACTAGGATTTCAACAATCTAACATTCTAACATACAGATTCATCAATTAAAGAGCAACAGAAGGAAAAATCGGGTGGATCATAGCAAAAATCGGCCGATTTACTATGAAGGACAGGTCGATTTTTCTCTCTGGAATGGGTTTCGTGCATACGAATCATCCTAAACTAACATATAAGTCCATTCTATCATCACCCAAGCCTTAACCATCAATCCATCACTCCAGAATCACAACAAACTAGCCAATAACATGCATTTCAAGATCTAAAATCATCATACAAGCATACATGGTTTTCATAGCAAGAAGATGAAGTAAGGAAATGAAAGCAATGAAACTTAGCTGGATTTGAGCTCAAAACAAGTCTTTCAACAAACCAAATGTAGCTCCAAGTCGGATCTTACAACCTTCAACAAGTTTATTCACAAAAATCACTCAAATCTCACTATGAAATTGAAATCTACACTAATCTCCCTCAAGAACACCCACAAGGGTGTCTTGAAGAGAGCTCCCAATTGGAAGATTCTTTTAGAAGATGCTAGAAGGGTCCAAAGGAAAGAGAAGGATCCATAAATCAGCCTGCAAGACCACTTATATTCTCCACCAAGAGCAAGGCCGGACAAGAGATCGTGGGACACATGGCTAAAGTTGTCAAAGGCCTAAAAATCGACCCAGTAGGAAAAATCGGCCGATTTTCCTGGGTGTAGGTCGATTTTCTTCAACAGAGACTTGTTATGATCATCTAGCCATGAGTTGCTCCATTGCTTGCACCAACAAGGGTCCTTGTGTCCTTCATTGCTCCAATTATCTTCCTTCAAGGTCTCGGATATGTACCACCATGAGGCTTGATCCTCGAATGTATCGATTAATGTCCAAAAGATCCCCGAAATACCTACAAAACCGACAAAAGCTCGTGTAGACGTCTTTTCTAGAAATATGCACGAAATGAGCGCAAACATCGTGAACTAATGTCAAACCGTGCATGAATAACGGGAAAAACTATCTAAATGTATGCCTATACTAACGTCATAAATCACGTTATCAAAATACCCCATACTTAAGATTTGCTCGTCCCCGAGCAAGACCCAACTATATACTAGGAGATGACGTGATTTATGCATGCAGAAAAACAACAAAATCTTTTTGGAATTGTGCTTCTAACATTGGATCACCTTCATAGTCATGTTTCATAGCAATGGACAAGCAATATGCATAAAATGAATGAAGGCATGGAAATACAATTATACTTAACTAGAAAGCATGCATGAGAGGTGAAAATGAAGAAGTCAAGATGATCATGAGTATATCCCATCTAGATCACTAAGTCTTACACACATGCAATTAGGTCACAAGGACTTAGGAAAGAAGAGGCTAAGAAACGTTGTGATTAGGTGGGAACTTTTAGGTCATGTGATGCTAATCCGGGAAAGGAACTAACTTCACAATTTCGTTTTTGCTCAACTTCCCAACAAGTGTATAATTTTCTCCAACTTTTCTTTGTTTTCTTTTCTTTTTCACTTATTTTTGAGACAATGGCATTGGTGTACAAAAGCCGAAACCTTGGTGATTAGCCGTCCTCGGGCTTTTTTATTTTTCGAGGTGCATCCACACCGGGCACACATACCAAAGCTCGTTAAGACTATCGGTTTATTTGACTTTGGCAAGGCACCAACACCCGATTATGTGAAGTGTACCGAGTTACTTGTCATTTAAACCAATGTCCCCAAACCTATATTTTTGTCTACACTTTCACAACAATTTCAGCATTTTATTCATGACATTCTTTCATCAATACTTCACCCCACACTTGCTTTTCACACATATCACCACACTAGCATGCTCCTATTCCCGGATGGGTCAAAAGAGGTCAATTTACATCAATTGAGGTGCTCAAACAACATGATCAAGGTGAAAATTAGAGGAAGATGAATTGCCTCATTCATTCCTAGATGGTGTGCAAGAACTAGCATGTAATTTCGACCTTCCATACTCAATCCATTCTAGGCAAACATCATGATCACAAATCATTCATGGAATTCAAGAGAAGTACTTCAAGTCCACATATACATTCATCAATTTAACACATAAGGCCATCCATAGCCAATCCACAAGACAAGATTTATCATTAGGGTCATTCCCAAGTTTTAGAAGCACTAAAAATTTTTAAATTTTCTGATTTTTAAAATTTTTCGAAATATGTATGTACAATGCAAGACATAATAAAACATGTGACAATATTAAACTATCCTAGATGCTAATTGTTCGCCCCTAGAGGTGTGTGCAAATAAGTTTTAAATTTATAAAACTAGAATCAAGCAGCGAACCCGCAGTGTACGGATCGATATAGTTAAGCAAGAATTCCAGAGTATCGAACACAGGGATTTGGGGGGAACGAATTCGATTGCAGGTTATCAAGCGAGTAAATATGAGAGTTTTGAAAATATTGGGAAAACAACAATCCTAAAGATCCAAGTATCCAGCTGTGGCAATCGATTCAAGATATACTTAATGATGTAAAGACAGAGTTGAGATATGCAAAGGTATACTAATGTAAGGTAATCGTACGGTGAAGTTCCAAAAACCTTATATAACCCACCTACAAGGCACTCTCTATACAGGTTGTTGAGGCTCAATATAGAAAGATTCTAGAGACGGGAATTAGTGTCAAATACCCAAACTTATAATCCAAGGATCAAGACTAACTTAACCGATTGAGGTTGTGACACCCATAATCGAGGTAGAGGTTGTTGAGGCTTCACTACCACCTAGAAAAGACAAGTCTAAACTAAGCTAAAGCAAATCTTTAACTTTAGATTAAAGTAAAAGCAGGTTCGTAGACTTAAGGGAAATCACGGTTAGTTCTTGAGGTTCCACGGCCGTGGACTCAAGAACAGACCGTAATTTAAGGTTGTCGGCGACAATTCTCTAACTCTCAGGGTCTAATCTATTTGCGATCGATCTATCATCATCTAAGCCACAACTATCAACTCTTCACCTTAGAATTGTTAAGGGTTTTTAGCCAATAACAGTCATATTGATATCAATTCAAGAATTAAAAGATAAAAAGATGGAAACTTTCAAGAACTTTCAATAATCTTCAATTCAATCTCAAAGTCACAAAGAGAATAAGCAATGTCAAAAGATTCACAATAGAACAAACAATCGTAACCCTAGGAAAGAAAAGAAAACGGGATGTCAATCCGTTTTCCAAATCGAACCTAATCAAGAAGAGAGATCTTCTTGCAAAATCTTCCAAGAACTTCGATCTTCCGCAAATCCGGAGATCTCAACAGCAATCTCCACCAAAAGTGCGAGATTAGAGGAATTTTCAACACGAACTTCGATCTCTTCAAAGAGATGTCAATTGTTTCCAAGCAAGCTATGCAAAACGTGCTCGTATCTAAGCGGCGATCAATGAGGGAAAACGGGTAGCGAAGGTGACGGAATCTTGCTTCGTCCGTCTTTTTATAGTGTAGGGCAAAATGTCGGCCCGGCCCAATCTTTAAAAGATCGTGGCTTCAAAGTGTGGCGAAAAGATTCGCCAAGATCACGGTCGTGGAAGTGTTCCACGACCGTAATTTAGAGCGTGGAAACAAATACGGTTTGCAACATATGTTCCACGGCCGTGTAATCCCCTGGAATGAACATGGATTTCTGACTCCAAATCCACGGCCGTAATTCTAAACGTGGTTTGTGATACGGCCGTATTTTAGGGCGTAATTTAGGGCAAGAACGTGATTCTTCCCTAAACTCGTGCATTCCTCAAACTAAGACTCCAAATTGCTTCCAAAGAGTGTCCTCAATCTATGGACATATCAACTCAACTCTCCTTTGCTCGTTTCCGTTCGGAAATAGCTCCAAATTACCTATAATCAACATAGAACTAGTGTAGACATCCATATCGACAATATAGGTAATACTAGCTCACATATGCATAAAGTTCAATCAAAGACTATCAATATGAATCAATTACGTTTAGAAAACGTGCCTAAACTATCACAATATTTCATGCTAACAAATAACCCCATACTTAACACTTGCTTGTCCCTAAGCAAGGTCTTTCAAAAAACTTTAAACAAGAGTTAGGATGAAATATGTGTACCTTCCTTTGGATGAATGTGACTTCTAAAGAATAGATCATTCTCAAACCTTGCTTCAATCATTTTTCAAACTTTCATACACTTAATCCAAGGGTAAAAGGTAAAGAAAATTCATGAATCAACTTCAACCTCTAAACAAGCATTATAACCTTCAAACATTAACAAAATCAATCACAAGAAACTTCAATTTAGATCATCAAGTCATATAACAATCTTTTGATCTTAAGGACTTCCAAAGAAAAGGTCTAGAACATGGAAGGGAAGGGAAAACTTTAAGGGAAAGTGGTGCATAAATCCGGGAAAGTGGACAACTACCTTCTTCTTCTTATGCGGTTTCCGCAACACTTCAACTTAGAGCTTCGCTCTTTCTTTTCATTTTTCGACTTTACTTTTGGAGTTATGGATAGAGGTGCACAAAAACCGAAGCCTAGGAGATTGGAATTTTTCAATTTTTATGAGATGCCTCAAACCCTTAGCGCACATACCATAATCCGCTAGGAATATCGCTCAATCCGACTTTGGCAAGACACAAACACCCGGCTATGTGAATGGTGCCGAGTTACTCATCGTCATGATTGACTTCCCCAAACCTAAAATTTCTTTCTATTCAATTGATTGCAAATAATTGCTCTCATGGCCCTCCCACATCAAACATGCCTTTTTCTCATTCACTTCTCCAAATTCCCGGATAGGTAGGGGAGGCTAATATTTCAATGAGGGGTTAGATGATCAAAGAAAGAAGAAAGAAAGTATTGAATTGCCTTAATCATTTCAAAAGGAAGTATAGGAACTTATAACATGATTTTAACTTCAATTTTCTAGCATGATTTAGGTAACATTCTCACATTATAAAACTTGCAAAAGAGGTAAAATTCATTCATTCAAATTCTTTTCAATTCACAATCCTTTTAAGCATGCAATTGTCATCAAACTCAATTCACAAGTAGTGATTATCATGGAAATCATCTCAATTCATTAGAAGCACAAAATTTTCAAAATTTTTCAATTTTTATGGGTTTTTCAAGTCATTTTTCATGCAATGCGATAAGGAAACGTGTAACACATAATGAAGATGCAACGATAGTCTCGAATGAAAGCAAACATAGAGAGTAGAGTTATTACAAACTTTTAGTACATCCCACCCCATACTTAGGACGAACATTGTCCCTAATGTTCAAAAGAAATAAGGAGAAGAAGAAAAGAAAAAGAAACTCACAAAATGGTGGCGGAAATGTCTAAAACAAACGATCATGCGTCCAATCACTGCGGCGGCGGTGGAGGTGGAAATGGAGAGAAACTCGGATCATAGAACCGCCCAAACTGCTGGCGGTAGACGTCCCTCATCATGTGGTCAAGGTCGTCTAGGCGTCCGTCTCTAGCATCCGCCCGGATCTCTAATGCTCCAACTCTCTCCGAAAGTCCGGTAGCCCAATCCGGCATCTGCTCGTACCATCCTGGGGCGTGACTGTACCATGATGGAGCATCGGATGGTGCTGGTGCTGGTGGCGGTGGTGGTGCTGCTGGCTGCGCCGTGGACCAAGGGGGGGGTGTGTCATACCAAGTGGGAGGTGTAGTCATCCACGTGGGCCTCTCACTCACGCTAGCGCGGCGAGATGACGAGCCTGGAGCTCTAGCTGGACGTGGAGAGCGCCTAGGTACATCCTGGGCCGCCTCCGGCTGATCCGGAAACGTGCCGAACTCGTGCTCCGCTCCTCCACCACTCTCGTACTGACCTCCCATGTCCTCCTCCTCCACAACCGGTGGTGGAACGTAGGGGGGAGCTACTAGCCTGTTCGCATGCATCGCAGCGAACGTCTCCTTCCAATTGTGACGTCCCGCCACAATGGAATACTCCGGCAGCCACTCAATCCCTCTACCCGTCCGAGTCTCCCAAGGCATGCCCGCATAAGGCGGACCTCCATGTGTGGGGAAGATGAGTTCCCTAACCATAAAAGCATGTAGCCCTAAAGGGACGGCCGGTATACGGGTGCAAGCGGAGAAATCAACACCAAACGTCCTAGCAATGTGGGTCACTATCCCACCATATCCGATGTTCCCCTTCTTCTTGTTCTTCAGTTTACTCATCGTAGCCGCCAAAAGAGTGGTACAATCTGCACGGCGACCGTATAGCATACTATAGAGCAAAAATAGCTCATCCGTCTTGATCTTTTGGGGCGTCTCCGTCCTAGGAAAGAGACACTCCGAAAGAACGCGGTGTGCTATCTTCAAGGCTAGATGGTACATCAATCTAGCCTTGGTATCGGCGGGTTGCCAACGGTCCTCGTCGGCGTAAATCATGGCTACCTCCTCCCAAAAATCTTTGGGGTAAACTCCGCTCGGAAATCGACCGTTATAGGTCTCATGGAACCCGAAAATGGTCCCAAACTCAACAATGCTCAACTGATAGTCCTGTTCCATGAGACGGAAGGAGACGGTCCTATCTACGTGGCTGTGCTCGAAGGATGTCACAACCTCCCAGGTAATCTCCTCATAGGCGTCTTCACGAATGTTCGTGAAGACAAGCAATCCGGCTCTATCCAAGAGCCATGTAAGATCATCCACAATGTTGAGAGGATGTAGATCCTCCAACAACAAATACCTAGGACCTATCACTGTCCTCTCCTTGATCCGGTCAAGTGCTACTAGGTGGTTCTCATGTATGGTTGGGATGCTAGGGTGAGGAGGTGAAGATGGAGGTGAAGGTGAGGATGGTAGTGAAGGAGATGAGGGTGGTGGTGCCCTAGAGGTGGAGGGATTTCCTTTCCTTTTCTTATTTTGCTCTCCTTTCTTCTCCTTTATCCTTCCCGACATTCTCCTTACAAAGTCCATTTTTCAGCAAAAATTACGGTCTGTTCTTCAATTCCACGGCCGTGGTTTACCCAGAGACCGTGATTCGTCTCAGAATTTTGCGAATCTCATCAAATTCACCAACAATCACCACAACAAGCAGTCCTAATCTAATTCCTTCCAGTCTTTGTCAGTTCTTCCTAAAAAACTATAGCAAAAACGAACCAAATCCGCGAAATTCAAGAAGGGAAAATAAACCTCTTTTTCGGATTGAAAAACCCAAAATGCGCGTTCGTTGATGGATTTCCGCTCGGTTTGTTGCTTGGATCTTGTTCGTGGTTGGATTAGCTGCAGTTTAGGATGAAGAATCGTTGAAAACGATTAGAAAACGAGGAATTGAGAGAGGTGAAGGGGTTTCGCTATCTAGGTCGTGGAAAGGGGGAATTTTGTGGGTAGTTTTGTGAAGAATGTGGCTTATGTACTCGCAGGCAAAATTTTGAAAATCACGGTCTGTCGGGGTGTTCCACGGCCGTGGAAGTGTACGGACCCGTGATTTTGGTGATTTTTCAAAGGCTTTTGAGAATTACGGCCACTGTAGCTATGACGACCGTGATTTAGACCGTGGAACCTTCTGTAAAGCTTCAAAGTCCAAATTTCGTCACTTTTCTTCGACATTATCTTCCCTTTTTCCCTTTCCATCGATCCTACAACCAAAAACACGAATATACCGGAAGAAATCGAGGCAAAAATAAAGCAAAAACGTCTATTCTAAGCTAAACTATGAATCGAAAACAAAAACAAGAATGCAATACCTTGGGTTGCCTCCCAAGAAGCGCTTTGTTTAAGGTCCGTAGCTAGACCAAACTCGCACTTATTCGAGTGCGGTAGGCGCAAACTCCTCAGCTTGGAGTTCCGGTGTGTACTTCTTGAGTCGTTGACCGTTCACCTTGAAACTTCCGCTAGCTTCACCCCATACTTCAACTGCACCATGGGAGAAAATGCGTTTGATTAGAAAAGGTCCGGTCCAACGGGATTTAAGCTTACCTGGAAAGAGGCGAAGTCTTGAATTGAAGAGGAGAACTTGATCTCCTTCTTTGAATTCCTTTGGAATGATATGCTTATCATGCCAACGCTTTGCTCTTTCCTTGTAGATCTTAGCGTTTTCATAGGCGTTCAAGCGAAGTTCATCCAGCTTGTTGATGTCTAGGAGACGCTTCTCTCCCGCTTCTTTCATGCCGAAATTCAGCCACTTGATAGCCCAAAACGCTTTGTGCTCTAGCTCTACCGGCAAATGACAAGACTTCCCATACACAAGGTTGTATGGTGTGGTTCCTATGGGAGTCTTGTATGCAGTCCGGTACGCCCATAATGCATCATCTAGCTTCAAGGACCAATCCTTCCTAGTCCTTGAAACCATCTTCTCTAGAATTCCCTTGATCTCCCTATTTGAGATCTCAACTTGTCCACTCGTTTGTGGATGGTAAGGGGTAGCGATCTTGTGAGTAACCCCATACTTAGCTAGAAGAGCTTCAAAGCGACGAGCTATGAAGTGAGAACCTCCATCACTAATGATTGTCCTTGGTGTTCCAAATCGCGGAAAGATGGTCTTGTTGAAGAACTTAACCACCACCATGGCATCATTTGTGGGAGAGGCAATTGCTTCCACCCATCTAGAAACGTAGTCTACCGCCAATAGTATGTATTGGTTTCCACAAGAAGATGGGGATGGTCCCATGAAATCGACTCCCCAAACGTCGAAAATCTCCACCTCTTGGATGTTGTTGAGGGGCATCTCGTTCCTTTTAGAAATATTGCCTGTTCTTTGACAAGCATCGCAGCAAGAGACAAAGGATTGCACATCTCTAAATAAGGTAGGCCAATAAAATCCAGATTGCAATACCTTTGCGCTAGTCTTGTTCGAACTAGCGTGTCCTCCACAAGGTAGTGAATGACAATGGCGGATGACACTTTGCATTTCATCTTCCGGCACACATCGCCGAATGATGCCATCCGGACCTCTCTTGAAGAGGAGAGGCTCGTTCCAATAGTATTCCCGGACGTCCTTAAAGAACTTCTTTCTTTGTGCGTAGGATAGTCCGGGCGGTATCTCCTGGCAAACCAAATAGTTAACAAAATCAGCAAACCATGGTTCGTTACCTTTGGAGATCTCGTTGATACACTCCTCTATGATGTGTAGGTGTTCGTCCGGAAAGGAGTCATCAATGGGTAGATGGTCATCCTCTAGATGTGTGAGGCGACTCAAATGATCCGCAACAGAATTTTCTGAACCTTTCTTGTCGCGGATCTCAAGATCGAATTCTTGTAGGAGAAGAATCCATCTAATCAGCCTTGGCTTCGCGTCTTTCTTCGCAAGGAGGTACCGGATCGCAGCATGATCCGTGTAGACAATCACCTTTGCACCTACAAGATAAGAGCGAAACTTGTCAATAGCGTAGACAATGGCTAGAAACTCTTTTTCTGTAGTGGCGTAGTTGAGTTGAGCTTCGTCTAGCGTCTTGCTAGCGTAATATATGGCATGGGTTCGCCCTTCCTTTCGTTGTCCAAGAACAGCTCCAATAGCTACGTCACTAGCATCGCACATAATCTCGAAGGGGAGAGTCCAATCCGGGGGTTGGATAATAGGTGCTGAAACTAGAGCTTGCCGAATGGTGTTAAACGCATCTAAACATTCCTGCGAAAACTCAAAAACCGCATCCTTCATCAATAGATTAGTGAGAGGTTTTGATATCTTAGAAAAGTCCTTAATGAAACGTCTATAAAATCCAGCATGTCCTAGGAAACTCCTTATCCCTTTCACCGAAATTGGGGGAGGAAGTTTCTCTATGGTCTCTATCTTAGCTTTGTCTACCTCTATCCCTCTACTAGAGACTAAATGACCTAATACGATTCCTTCCTTAACCATGAATTGACACTTTTCCCAATTAAGAACTAGGTTAGTGTCTTCACAACGTTGTAAAACAAGAGAGAGGTTAGAAAGGCAATCGTTAAAAGAGGAACCGTATACGGAGAAGTCGTCCATGAAGACTTCCATGATTTCCTCTACGTACTCGGAGAAGATGGCCATCATGCACCGTTGAAAGGTGGCTGGGGCGTTGCAAAGCCCGAACGGCATCCTCCTATAAGCGAACGTACCCCAAGGGCACGTGAATGTGGTCTTCTCTTGATCGTCCGGATGTATCGGAATCTGAAAGAAACCACTATAACCGTCAAGGTAGCAAAAATGTGTATGTTGTGCTAACCTTTCAAGCATTTGATCGATGAACGGCAATGGAAAGTGATCCTTCCGTGTTGTGTTGTTGAGCTTGCGGTAGTCTATGCACATTCGCCATCCAGTCACGGTTCGGGTAGGAATGAGTTCGTTGTTCTTGTTGGTGATGACCGTCATTCCTCCCTTCTTCGGAACTACTTGAACTGGACTCACCCATTTGCTATCGGAGATAGGATAGATGATACCTGCATCAAGAAGTTTAAGAATTTCCTTCTTGACAACCTCCTTCATGGTCGGATTCAACCGCCTTTGAGGTTGTCTTGAAGTTCTAAAATCCTCCTCCATTAGTATCTTATGCATACATAGGGAGGGTTTAATTCCTACTAAGTCCTCGATAGTGTAACCTATGGCTTTTCTATGTTTCCTAAGGACTGTCATGAGCTGTTCATGTTCATCTATGCTTAGTTCGGAGCTAACAATGACCGGAAAGGTAGAATTAGATCCAAGAAAAGCGTACCTTAGATGAGTAGGAAGTGGTTTGAGTTCCATCACTTTCGGAGCTTCCAATGGTCCTTGAGGGGCATCCGACGTTTCCTTAGAAGTTTCTAAGGTTGTTGAGTGGTTTGGAGAAGAATCAAAAGAAGTTGAAGAAGTAAGCCGATCATCCTCTTCCACGGTCAGAATTACGGCCTCCCCATGTGTTCCACGGCCGTGTAATCCCCTGGAATGGAGGTCGATTTTGGTTGTGAAATCCACGGTCGTGGAATACAGGGTATGACCGTGGATTCTTACATTCTCAGCCTCATCGTGGAGTTTTTCAAACTCCACTCCATGCATCTCTTCTTGTGCTTCTAAGGCTTCAATTTCCTCTTTGCACTCTTCTTCTTCCCCTACATTGGTTAGACTCATAGTGATAACCTTTTGTAAAGGATCGTTAAAGAGAATCGCACTTACCTCCTCCCTAGATAAACCTTCTTCATCTTGGATATCGTAAACATCCTCATCAAAGATTGGCTCCTTTACTAGAGTGGAAAGAACGAACTCTACTTTCTCTTCTCCAATATCAAAAGCGAGTCTCCCATTCTTGCAATCGACCATGCAGCCGGAAGTTGCAAGAAACGGTCTTCCGAGTATAATCGGGACCGGACTATCTGCAGGAATGTCAAGCACAACAAAATCAATGGGGACAAAGAATTTACCTAGCTTGACCGGGACGTCTTCTACAATACCGACGGGGCAAGTGATGGATCGATCCGCCATGTATAACGTCATCTTGACCGGTTTAGGATCGCCTAAACCGATCTTCCTACATAATGCAAGTGGTATGATGCTCACACTTGCTCCCAAGTCACATAAAGCGTCGTATGTGACATCTCCCACTCCAATGGGAATGCAAAATGACCCTGGATCCTTCAACTTTGGGGGCATTTTCTCCTTCATAGTCTTGATGAGATCCGAAGAATCCGAACTCATCTTGACCTCACCGAAATCTTCTAGCTTCCTCTTGTTGGAGAGAAGCTCCTTCAAGAACTTGCCATAAGCCGGCATACCTACAATAGCATCAATGAAAGGTATATTAATATGCAGCTTGCTCATGAGTTCTATGAACTTACCGAATTGTTTGTCTAGGCGCGCTCGTGCTCTAGATTGAGGGAACGGTAGGGGAGGTTTGTAAGCTGGAGGAGGAACATAGACATCTTCCTTCTCCTTCCCCTTTCCTTTGTCCTTCTCTACGGGGACTTCAACAAACGTAGGTTGCGGATCGGTGGTAGTCACTCCGCTCCTAGTTGTAATCGCCATTACCCTTCCCTTAGGGTTATCCTCCGTCTTTCCTGGAAGTTTCCCTTAATTTCTAGGAACTTCCTCTGCGTGGTTGAACAATTGGTTCTCCAAAACCTTTTGAGCTTTGTCAACCTTAGAGACTTGATCATCAACCTTGATGAGGCGGTTCTCCAACCCTTGAAGCTTTCCCAAGATTGTCTCCAACATGGGATCGGACTTCTCCTTTCCCGTATTGTTTCCTCCATTAGATGATTGCCCCTGGCTTTTCAAAGGAGTAGAGGAAGAGGAAGGTGGAGTTAGCGAATTAGAATTGGAAGGATAGGAGTTACCGGAATTTTGTTGATTGGAGCGCCAATTGTTGTTGTTTGAACCCCGATTGTTGTTCCAATTGTTGTTGTTCCGGTTGTTGTTGTTTCCATTCCAATTATTGTTCCGGTTATTGTTGTTGCGGTTGGTGTTATCACCGCCATTGTTGTTGCCCAAATAGCCAACATCCTTCTCTTGTTGCTTTGGGAAGTTGGTCTTGATAGTCTCCTTCAACTCTTTGATCTCATTGTTGAGGGAGAAAATCTGATTTTGAGCTTCATGTGTGAGCTTCGCTCCTTGCTCCACACGATTTCCATCCGCTTTCCGGTGGGAATACTTCTCTATGACTCTTGCTTGCTTCTCAATGAAGTCCCAAGCGTCATCTTCTCTCATGTCCATGAATGTTCCACATGAGAGGGATTGAAGGTTGAATTGCGTTCCCGCATCCAGCCCTTTGTAGTAGATTTCCAGCAAGGCAAGCTTGGATATGCCATGATGAGGGCAATCCAAGAGTAAATCCTGAAACCTTTCCCACGATTGAAACAAACTTTCGTTAGGTCTCATGGAAAAAGCATTAATCTTACCTCTAAGTTCCGCCGTTTTGGAGGGCGGAAAGAATTTGGTGAGAAACTCCGCGGAAAGGTCTTCCCACGTGTCTAGTTTCCCATTGGGAAGAGCTTGATACCATGACAACGCTTTCCCTTTCAAAGAGAAAAAGAAAGGTTTGAGCTTATAGCTGTTGGTAGTAGCGTTCTTCGGTCTCATCGTCTCCATCATACACTCAAAGTTTTGCAAGTGTTGGTGTGGAGATTCAGCACTTGTACCGCCAAATTGGCTTTGGCGAATAAGAGTGATAACTTGAGGGTTAAAGCTAAACCCTTGCATATCTTCAGCATCAAAATTCACACCCAAGCGGCGTGGTTGTTGTGTTGGATTCATTCGCTGGCCAAGAGTTCTTTGCTCATTATCCACACGTTCGACTCTCGCATTCCTAGGCGGAATGCGGCGATTAGTAGCTCCTTGTGGATGGAAAGGATTCATATTGATCGTGGGATCAATCTCTTCCAACGGTGGCATGGAAGAATCACTATCATCAGCGGATGAGTGGCTTTTTCTTCTAGACCTTGATCTCCTTCTTGAGGGCTTCTTGACCACCTTATTCTCAAGGTCGCTCATCTTTATCCTCATTTGGAAAATCATGTCTTGTAGACCGTTGACTTGAGATTGATGGCGATCCATCTCATCCTGGCGGAGAGTCTCATTCCATCGGAGTTGAGCTTCCTTCTCCGCCAACTCCGTTTGAAGATCACGTTCGTGTTCCTCGGCCATCTTCTTTTCCTTGCGCTTTTGCCTCAAGGTTTTCTCTAGCTCTTGATCAAGAGGTAAGAGATCTGCGGTGTTCCTAGACCTGCGCATGCACTCAAAGAGATATCAAATAACGAGAGCAAGCTCCCAAGCTTGACAACCGGCTACCGGATTCGGCCTAAACCAAATCCCCGGCAACGGCGCCAAAAACTTGTTCGCCCCTAGAGGTGTGTGCAAATAAGTTTTAAATTTATAAAACTAGAATCAAGCAGCGAACCCGCAGTGTACGGATCGATATAGTTAAGCAAGAATTCCAAAGTATCGAACACAGGGATTTGGGGGGAACGAATTCGATTGCAGGTTATCAAGCGAGTAAATATGAGAGTTTTGCAAATATTGGGAAAACAACAATCCTAAAGATCCAAGTATCCAGCTGTGGCAATCGATTCAAGATATACTTAATGATGTAAAGACAGAGTTGAGATATGCAAAGGTATACTAATGTAAGGTAATCGTACGGTGAAGTTCCAAAAACCTTATATAACCCACCTACAAGGCACTCTCTATAAAGGTTGTTGAGGCTCAATATAGAAAGATTCTAGAGACGGGAATTAGTGTCAAATACCCAAACTTATAATCCAAGGATCAAGACTAACTTAACCGATTGAGGTTGTGACACCCACAATCGAGGTAGAGGTTGTTGAGGCTTCACTACCACCTAGAAAAGACAAGTCTAAACTAAGCTAAAGCAAATCTTTAACTTTAGATTAAAGTAAAAGCAGGTTCGTAGACTTAAGGGAAATCACGGTTAGTTCTTGAGGTTCCACGGCCGTGGACTCAAGAACAGACCGTAATTTAAGGTTGTCGGCGACAATTCTCTAACTCTCAGGGTCTAATCTATTTGCGATCGATCTATCATCATCTAAGCCACAACTATCAACTCTTCACCTTAGAATTGTTAAGGGTTTTTAGCCAATAACAGTCATATTGATATCAATTCAAGAATTAAAAGATAAAAAGATGGAAACTTTCAAGAACTTTCAATAATCTTCAATTCAATCTCAAAGTCACAAAGAGAATAAGCAATGTCAAAAGATTCACAATAGAACAAACAATCGTAACCCTAGAAAAGAAAAGAAAACGGGATGTCAATCCGTTTTCCAAATCGAACCTAATCAAGAAGAGAGATCTTCTTGCAAAATCTTCCAAGAACTTCGATCTTCCGCAAATCCGGAGATCTCAACAGCAATCTCCACCAAAAGTGCGAGATTAGAGGAATTCCCAACACGAACTTCGATCTCTTCAAAGAGATGTCAATTGTTTCCAAGCAAGCTATGCAAAACGTGCTCGTATCTAAGCGGCGATCAATGAGGGCAAACGGGTAGCGAAGGTGACGGAATCTTGCTTCGTCCGTCTTTTTATAGTGTAGGGCAAAATGTCGGCCCGGCCCAATCTTTAAAAGATCGTGGCTTCAAAGTGTGGCGAAAAGATTCGCCAAGATCACGGTCGTGGAAGTGTTCCACGACCGTAATTTAGAGCGTGGAAACAAATACGGTTTGCAACATATGTTCCACGGCCGTGTAATCCCCTGGAATGAACATGGATTTCTGACTCCAAATCCACGGCCGTAATTCTGAACGTGGTTTGTGATACGGCCGTATTTTAGGGCGTAATTTAGGGCAAGAACGTGATTCTTCCCTAAACTCGTGCATTCCTCAAACTAAGACTCCAAATTGCTTCCAAAGAGTGTCCTCAATCTATGGACATATCAACTCAACTCTCCTTTGCTCGTTTCCGTTCGGAAATAGCTCCAAATTACCTATAATCAACATAGAACTAGTGTAGACATCCATATCGACAATATAGGTAATACTAGCTCACATATGCATAAAGTTCAATCAAAGACTATCAATATGAATCAATTACGTTTAGAAAACGTGCCTAAACTATCACAATATTTCATGCTAACACTAATCATGCAAGTGATCATGAAAACCCCACCCCATACTTAGAAACACATTGTCCCCAATGTGGAAACTAAATAAAGAAGTGAAAGAGAGTCCTCACAATGTAAAATTGGTGATGCTTTGGTATTTCGGTTCACATTGGATGAAGATGGTGGATGATCGATCAAGGATGGTAGAGAGCTCTTGATGTTCATTATGATGTCGGAACCCGCGCTTGGCACCGCAAGCCGTCCAAGTTCCACGTCCGCTCCACCCATGCTTGATTGGAGATCATCACTTTCCTTAACAGAGGAAAAATCGCCCTGGCAGCCCAGGAAAATCGGCCGATCTAGATGAAGAACAGGCCGATTTTTCTGGGTGATTTCCTCCTCATCCATGTGCTTGGATCTTGTACCTTCAACTGGTCCATGAGGCTTTCACATGACCTCCAACGTCTCATAACTCATGACAATCAACAAGATCTAGCACCCAAAAACACAAAAGAAAAAACAAAGCACACCAAAAACAAAAGCAAAAACGAAAACGAAAGAGAAAAGGGAAAGAGTTGTTACCCTTGGGTTGCCTCCCAAGAAGCGCTTCTTTTAGGTCATTAGCTTGACCAAACTCCGAGGATGTGTCAATCCACCTCGAATACCATGGTTTGCTTGAGGAGTCCAAGCAACCATCGCTTTCCGGCATCCATGATGACAAGCAAGGGCCACTTGATGCCCAAATAAGCTTTAAGTTCTCTCTTCACCGGTGAGTAGTAGACTCCTTCATAACCGCTCCCTTGATGATAGTATAGAGTTGCAACCATAGGTGCCACCCCATACTTAGACAATTGGTACTCCGCGGTCACACCGGTGAGATACTTGCCATCCTCATCCTCTATAATCCGAAGAAGGCCGGTTCTTGGAAAGAATTCTTCATTGAAGTGCACCATAACCATCATGGATCCATCATGCTTGCCTCCATCATTCAACATTGGAGACTCCTTAGGAAAGGGACTCCAATCTTCGTGTGTACTCCGGGCAAGCAAGAAAGGATTGGAAGGAGTTGAAGTTAACTTAGGGTTCTCCTTCGTGAGCTCTTCAAGTGTGGTTCCGGGGTTGATGGCAAGGATGTCCGGGGGTGAGAATACTTCATTGCACTCCTCCAAAGGTGAAGGAGGTGGAGGTAAGCCTTGAGGGATGGTAGGATCTCCTAGCATAAGAGCATGCCTAATCTCCTCAATCTCTCTCCTCATTTGTTCTTCTCTCTCAACATTCAATCTTCTTGCATCCTCCAGGGCCAAATCCCTTAGCCACAATTGCTCCCGAGCTTCATTCAACTCTTCCTCAAGGTCTCTATTAGCTATGGTTGAACCGGGTAATTCTTGGATCTCCTCATGGTGAACCTCCTCTTGTTGATATACTTCCTCTTCAAGCACCATGTGGGAACTCGAAATGGAAGCAAGATTGCTCTCTAGATCATCCATCTTCCTTAACATTTCTTCTAGCATTGATTCCACTCGGTCATTGTGAGGTTGATGGTGAGGTTCCACATAAGGAAATGTAGTCATGTGAGCTTGATCATGGGACTCATGATAGGCATTAAACTCCTCCCAATACTCAAACTCATCATGGAGAGGTCCTAGATCTTGGCTTTCCATCCATCCCTCATACTCCATGTCGTCAAGGTCGTCTTGGAGGTACAATCCGTCCATGGCAAACATGAAAAGGCAAAGACAAAAACAACACAAGATCAAAAGTAACAAGAAAGATAAACACTAAAAATGATCAAAAGCAAATGACTCAATCTAGACCTAGTCCCCGGCAACGGCGCCAAAAACTTGTCACGCTAGGAAATAGCACAAAAAGCTTTACATTTATAAACTCGATCTAATCTCCTAAACTACCTAGCGAAACCCGCAGTGTACGGATCGTTATGTAGGAAGGAAAGTATTCCGAGGTCGAACACAAGGACTGAGGCGAAATCAAGTCATTCAATGATCAAAGATAGTGCAAATCTAGTCTAAGAAAGGAGAAAGAAATAAAGAAATGAAAATGATGATATTTTTGGTTGGGTTTTTGTGGTGATCAAGCAAAGATCACAAATCAAGCAAGGTAATAAAACAAACTAACAACTCAAGCTAGCAAACAAACAAATGACACAAACACAAGATATGAGATCAAAGAGAGAAAAATGGATTCTAGAGGTCAAGGTTTCCGGTTATGGCATTGGACTCAAGGTTCTAAAGATTCTAAGGACAAAGCTGCGGTGTTGGGAAAGGGTGTTTCTCTAATAGAAGCAATTACCGGGTAAGTCTTATGCTTCACTAATCCCGCACCAAACTCCTATTATCGGGTAAGTCTCAAGGAGGTAAAGTTGGGAATTCTACACAAACCGGATGCTACTTAAGGGGCAAACCTCTCCTTACCGGGTAAGTCTCGGAAAAGGTAAGTCTCAAGCAACAATCCTAGCACACTCAGTCCAATAGCGGCTTATGAGGCTCACTACTACCTAGAGTTCATCATCTTTGGTACCTAAGATCGGAAATCACCGGGTAGGTCTCTTTCTTCACTTAGTTTGCTAGCATTAGGTCACCCTAAGCTATATTATGCTTAACAAACACTAGGATTTCAACAATCTAACATCCTAACATACAGATTCATCAATTAAAGAGCAACAGAAGGAAAAATCAGGTGGATCATAGCAAAAATCGACCGATTTACTATGAAGAACAGGTCGATTTTTCTCTCTGGAATGGGTTTCGTGCATACGAATCATCCTAAACTAACATATAAGTCCATTCTATCATCACCCAAGCCTTAACCATCAATCCATCACTCCAGAATCACAACAAACTAGCCAATAACATGCATTTCAAGATCTAAAATCATCAAACAAGCATACATGGTTTTCATAGCAAGAAGATGAAGTAAGGAAATGAAAGCAATGAAACTTAGTTGGATTTGAGCTCAAAACAAGTCTTTCAACAAACCAAATGTAGCTCCAAGTCGGATCTTACAACCTTCAACAAGTTTTTTCACAAAAATCACTCAAATCTCACTATGAAATTGAAATCTACACTAATCTCCCTCAAGAACACCCAGAAGGGTGTCTTGAAGAGAGCTCCCAATTGGAAGATTCTTTTAGAAGATGCTAGAAGGGTCCAAAGGAAAGAGAAGGATCCATAAATCAGCCTGCAAGACCACTTATATTCTCCACCAAGAGCAAGGCCGGACAAGAGATCGTGGGACACGTGGCTAAAGCTGTCAAAGGCCTAAAAATCGACCCAGTAGGAAAAATCGGCCGATTTTCCTGGGTGTAGGTCGATTTTCTTCAACAGAGACTTGTTATGATCATCTAGCCATGAGTTGCTCCATTGCTTGCACCAACAAGGGTCCTTGTGTCCTTCATTACTCCAATTATGTTCCTTCAAGGTCTCGGATATGTACCACCATGAGGCTTGATCCTCGAATGTATCGATTAATGTCCAAAAGATCCCCGAAATACCTACAAAACCGACAAAAGCTCGTGTAGACGTCTTTTCTAGAAATATGCACGAAATGAGCGCAAACGTCATGAACTAATGTCAAACCGTGCATGAATAACGGGAAAAACTATCTAAATGTATGCCTATACTAACGTCATAAATCACGTTATCATGATGGTTGTGTGTGTTCATATGATTGTGCATTTATAACCTAAACCGGACTAGGATGACCATTCATTACATTTATTTGGCCCAAGTGTATTATAACGGGCGGTAACCGCCGGTCTCCGTCTGCTGGTTAGGAGGAGGTGCCCTGAAGATGATCTCACAAAAGGGGACAAGTGAAGGTCACCCCCATGAAAAACTCCTGTTTTACGTTGGATGGGACGTGGTTCTTCAGGCTCCTCGTGTTACAAAAGAAGTTGAATTAGTAATGGAATAACGTAATTGAAAGATAATAAATGAATGTGTGTGGCATTGCATGTTTGAGATGTTGATGTGTGGTTGTGCTATTACCTTCATACTTTTCATTGTTGTAGCTAACGGTTTCATACCGTGTTGTAGTATTCTGCAGGTTAAGAATACTGGAGAGTAAGCCAGATGGTGTGACAAGCCGAGGACTTTTGTACATTAGGATGCGTGAGATGTGGGATCTTTTGTGGTTGTGGTTTATGTTGTTGTTTTGTACTCGGCTATGAGTTTGTAAACTCTTTTGATGTATCATACTCAGCTTTTATGTATTTGATTTTAATCTACCTGTGCCTTGTTGTAAGATCTAGTGAACTTGTTGTCAGGCTAGGGTCAGGATCCATTGTGAGATCCTAGCCCAATGTGACACTCCAAGTCCCGCGGATTTGGGGTGTTACAGATCTACCTGTGCCTTGTTGTAAGATCTACTTGTGCCTTGTTGTAAGATCTAGTGAACTTGTTGTCAGGCTAAGAAACCCCGACCATTGTTTACAAGATCCGGCCGTGGAAATTGTCGATTTCCTAAAATTCACCAAATTCAGCAATTTCTTTCACAAACAGCAGTCCTAAACTATTTCTAAGTTCCAGTTCGTCAGTTCTCTAGCAAAATTCTTAGCAAAACGAACGAAATCAAGCCAAGATCAAGGAAGAAGAGAAAATATAGGGTTTGGATTGAAAAAATCAAATATTCATTGATTCTCTGATTTTCCGTGTTGTTTGAGCACTGAATCTTCAACAGGATCTAATTTTCTTGCGTTTTGGTGAAAGAATCGTTCGAAACGATCAACAAACGTGAGATTTGGCACCGGGGAACCGAAATCGCCATTTTACGGGTTTGGGCGTGATTTTGGGGAAGAAAATTGTGCAGCTTGGAGGTGAAGTGCTCCTTATATACACACGCAAAATTTTTTAAAACCACGGCCGTGGTTTTGAGCGTGGAAACTGTGCCGGCCGTGGTTTTTGTAATTTTTGCTCTCGACAAGATTTTCCACAAGTTTAATTCAGAAACCTTGCCCGTGGAACCTTATTTTTGCCCGTAGACACTCTTTTTACGTCCTTAATTGAGAAATTTGACTTTGTTCTTGCATTCCTTGAATCCTTTTGGAGATTTCCTAGTTCCTGTCATCCAAAGACACAAGAAAAGCGGGAACAAACCAATGAAAACGAAAAAACAAACTATCAACTCTAATCTATGGAAAAAGGGAAAGAAAGCAATACCTTGGGTTGCCTCCCAAGAAGTGCTTTGTTCAAGGTCCGTAGCTAGACCATTCCTGTTAGTGCTCAAGTGAGGAGGATAGGCGCAATCCCCTCAGTTTGACTCTCCGGTGTGTACTACTTAAGGCGTTGGCCATTGACCTTGAAAGCTCCACATTGTTGACCCCATACTTCAACTACACCATGGGGAAAAACGTGTTTAATTACAAAAGGTCCTGCCCAACATGATTTCAACTTACCGGGAAATAGACGAAGTCGGGAATTGAAGAGAAGGACAAGGTCTGCTTCTTTCAAATCCTTTGGGATGATGTGCTTGTCATGCCACTTCTTCGTCCTTTCTTTATAAATCCGCGCATTTTCATATGCATTCAATCGGATCTCTTCTAGCTCATTGATGTCGAGAAGGAGTTTCTCTCCAGCCTCCTTGATGTCAAAGTTTGGCCACTTAGTCGCCCAATAAGCCTTGTGCTCTAGCTCAACGGGAAGTTGACAAGACTTCCCATACACAAGATTGTATGGTGTAGTTCCAATAGGAGTCTTGAAAATTGTCATGTATGCCCAAAGTGCATCGTCCAACTTTAGCGACCAATCTTTCCTTATTCTAGAGACAGTTTTCTCTAGAATGGCTTTGATCTCTCTATTGGAAATTGATAGCATGTATTATAGTCTATATTTTGGGATTGGTTTGGACGTTTTATCTTCATAAATCTGTATGTATGGATGTATATTCTTTGATTATATTGTTGTTTTGTCTACCTTTGCGGGAATTGAGGTCTACACCTAGTTTTGTTGTAATTGTAGGTAAAATGGCACGTTTGGACCGAAATGGAGCTAATGAAGCTAAGGAGTCATTTGAGCCGCATTCGGGAGCATTGAGTTATAAGATCTCAAGAAGCATGGAAATGATTTAGAAAATTGATTTTGGACCACATTAGAGAGATTCACTCTCAGCTAAGGCTCACCTCGATCAGCTACAGTATCACCTCGACCGAGGTGATCTTCAGGAGCATCTGGACCGAGGCGAAGTGATGACCGGACGCGAGATCTTTATTTTTGGCTGAGATCTTCTATTTTTGGAAAGTGAATATCACATATTTTTGGCTGGATTTTTGGAAGGAAGATATCTTTTTGGCTGGTATATTTTGGAAGATATGGAGATATATTTTAAGGAAATTATCTTTTTAAGATATTTTATCTTTGGAAGATAATTCTCTTATATAAAGGGTTGGATTTTCTACAATTCAGCCATCTTGAAATCTACGGATCACCCATCTTCGGATCACTGATTTTTTGGAGGATTTTCTGAAGAGTATTGAAGAGTTTTTGAAGGAAGTTTTGAAGGTTGAAGTTCAAGGAAGGAAGGAATCAGGTTAAAATTGGCTTTGAAGGAAGTTTGTAAGACTTTCTTAGTTTGGCTTTTGGTTTTGTTGTCTTTTCCCGTTTGTTATTGAGGAACGTTGTTTGTTGTTTGTTTGATTGATTGAGTTATTGAGACCTTTGTGTTAAGGTTTTCTTGTTTGAATATTGATTCTTTTCTTATAAATTTGATTATTGTTATCATGATGATTGTTGGCTAAGTTCTTTATGTGAATCTAGGGTGATTGGCTGAAAGTAGTGGGAAAGACGATGATAGAATGATCTTAACCCCAGCGGACCCTGAAAGGTTGAGCCTTTACCTTAACCGACGAACACCTCGGTCAGTCATTGAACATCTCGGCCGGGATGGAATATAACTGAACGAGGTGAACCTTTCCTGAACCTTATTTGAGTTGAGAGTTTCAGTTTGCTAAATCCTATCCTTGAAATACCTTTCCTGATTCAACGCAAACCTAGGATGAGACTACCCAGTGATTCCTTTGTTTGTTTACCCAAGATCATGAGTGTAGGTAATAAAGTTTTATCCTTTATTGAGGTTTGAGTATGCCTTCATCCCATCTTTAAGAGTTAACCTGAGACTTACCCGGTAAAGGTTGATTCTATTCCCTTGGGTAGTGTGTTGGTTTTGAGATTATAGTTCCTTTCCTAAGTACCTTGAGACCTACCCGGTGAGAGGATCTTTGGTTTCGGATAGTGAGTAGTGAGACTTACCCGGTGATTTATTCCAACCTTAGAAAAACCTTCCCTTTGCAAACCTCAGCTTTGTCCACGTTATCTTTTGAGATCTTGAGTCGGAACCACAACTGGATGCTTTAATCTCTAGAATCCGCATTCCCTTTTAATTGACTTTATATTATCTTTGATAGCTTTGCTTTATTGCGTGTTTTGTTATTTGACAACCTGAATTAATGAGCTTTGTTTCACCATAGTCCTTGTGATTGACCCCTGGAATATTTGCTCTTATTACAATTGATCCGTACACTGCGGGTTCGCATATTGTTCAAGCATACTTCTTGGGTTATAAATATTAAAGCTTGCACACACCTTTTGGAACGAACAAAAATCTCCACTTGCCCGCTTGTTTGGAGATGATAGGGGGTAACAATCTTGTGAGTCACCCCATACTTGGCTGGTAGATCTTCAAACTTACGGGCCGTGAAGTGCATTCCTCCATCACTAATGATGGTTCAGGGCGTCCCAAACCTTGGGAAGATCGTTCTATTTAAGAACTTCACTACCACCATAGCATAATTAGTGGGAGAAGCAATTGCTTCAACCCATCTTCAAGCATAATCTACAACTAGAAGAATGTATTGGTTACTACATGAAGATGGGAATGGTCCCATAAAGTCCACACCCCATACATCGAAGATCTCCACTTCTTGAATGTTGTTGAGTGGCATCTCGTTCCTCCTAGATACGTTTCATGTTCTTTGACAAACATCGCAACAAGAAACAAAACGTTGCACCTCCTTAAAAAAAGTATGCCAAAAGAAACCGTAATGCAATACCTTAGCACAATTCTTGTGGGAACTAACATGTCCTCCACAAGGTAGAGAATGGCAATGGCAAATGACGCTTTTGACTTTGTTTTCCGGTATACACCTTCTAATGATGCCATTTGGACCTCTCTTGAAGAGTAGAGGTTCATTCCAAAAGTAGTGTTGGACATCCTTGAAGAACTTCTTCCTTTGAGCGTAGGATAATCCGGGAGGTATTTCTTGACAAACCAAATAATTTACAAGTTCAGCATACCATTCTTCGTTACCTCTAGAGATATAATGAAGACACTCTTCCATCATGTGGAGCTGCTCGTCAGGGAACGAGTCATCAATAGGTAAGTCGTCCTTTTTGATGTGGGGGAGGCGACTTAGGTGGTCCGCCACGGAGTTCTCAGATCCCTTCTTGTCTCGGATCTCCAGATCGAACTCTTTGAGAAGAAGAATCCACCTAATCAACCGCGGTTTTGCATCCTTCTTGGTGAGAAAATACCATATGGATGCGTGGTTAGTATAGACAATCACCTTCGCTCCTACAAGATAAGAACGAAATTTCTCAAATGCATACACAATAGCAAGTAATTCCTTCTTTGTAGTGGCGTAGTTCAGTTGAGCTTCATCTAGCGTCTTGCTAGCATAATAGATGGCGTTAGTACGTCCATCTTTCTTCTGTCCGAGCACCGTTCCTATAGCCACATCACTTGCATCGCACATCACCTCGAATGAAAGACTCCAATCCGGAGAATGAATGATGGGGGCTGAGATTAACGTTTCCTTGATCTTGTAAAAGGCATCTAGACATTCCTTCGAAAGTTCAAAGACTACATCCTTCATCAGTAGGTTAGTCAATGGCTTATAAATCTTAGGAAAGTCTTTAATGAACCTTCTATAAAATCCAGGATGTCCAAGAAAACTCCTTACCCCCTTTACCGATGATGGCGGAGGTAGCTTCTCAATCGTCTCTATCTTGGCTCTATCAACCTCAATGCCACGATTTGAGACCAAGTGACCTAAAACAATTCCTTCAGTCACCATAAAATGACACTTTTCCCAATTTAACACAAGGTTAGTGTCTTCACAACGTTGTAGAACTAAGGAAAGATAAGAATGTATTGGTTACTACATGAAGATGGGAATGGTCCCATAAAGTCCACACCCCATACATCGAAGATCTCCACTTCTTGAATGTTGTTAAGTGGCATCTCGTTCCTCCTAGATATGTTTCATGTTCTTTGACAAGCATCGCAACAAGAAACAAAATGTTGTACCTCCTTAAAAAAAGTATGCCAAAAGAAACCGTAATGCAATACCTTAGCACAAGTCTTGTGGGAACTAGCATGTCCTCCACAAGGTAGAGAATGGCAATGGCAAATGACGCTTTTGACTTTGTTTTCCGGTATACACTTCCTAATGATGCCATTTGGACCTCTCTTGAAGAGTAGAGGTTCATTCCAAAAGTAGTGTTAGACATCCTTGAAGAACTTCTTCCTTTGAGCGTAGGATAATTCGGGAGGTATTTCATGACAAACCAAATAATTTACAAGTTTAGCAAACCATTGTTCGTTACCTCTAGAGATATAATGAAGACACTCTTCCATCATGTGGAGCTGCTCGTCAAGGAACGAGTCATCAATAGGTAAGTCGTCCTTTTTGATGTGGGGAGGCGACTTAGGTGGTCCGCCACGGAGTTCTCAGATCCCTTCTTGTCTCGGATCTCCAGATCGAACTCTTTGAGAAGAAGAATCCACCTAATCAACCGCGGTTTTGCATCCTTCTTGGTGAGAAAATACCATATGGCTGCGTGGTTAGTATAGACAATCACCTTCGCTCCTACAAGATAAGAACGAAATTTCTCAAATGCATACACAATAGCAAGTAATTCCTTCTTTGTAGTGGCGTAGTTCAGTTGAGCTTCATCTAGCGTCTTGCTAGCATAATGGATGGCGTTAGTACGTCCATCTTTCTTCTGTCCGAGCACCATTCTTATAGCCACATCACTTGCATCGCACATCACCTCGAATGGAAGACTCCAATCCGGAGAATGAATGATGGGGGCTGAGATTAACGTTTCCTTGATCTTGTAAAAGGTATCTAGACATTCCTTCGAAAGTTCAAAGACTACATCCTTCATCAGTAGGTTAGTCAATGGCTTATAAATCTTAGGAAAGTCTTTAATGAACCTTCTATAAAATCCAGGATGGCCAAGAAAACTCCTTACCCCCTTTACCGATGATGGCGGAGGTAGCTTCTCAATCGTCTCTATCTTGGCTCTATCAACCTCAATGCCACGATTCGAGACCAAGTGACCTAAAACAATTCCTTCAGTCACCATAAAATGACACTTTTCCCAATTTAACACAAGGTTAGTGTCTTCACAACGTTGTAGAACCAAGGAAAGATAAGCAAGACAATTGTCAAAAAGAAGAACCATAGACGGAGAAGTCGTCTATAAAACCTCCATGATGTTTTTGATATATTCAGAAAATATCGCCATCATACACCTTTGGAAGGTGGCTGGAGCATTGCACAACCCGAACGGCATTCTCCTATAAGCAAATGTACCCCATGAGCACATGAACGTGGTCTTCTCCTGGTCGTCTAGGTGGATGGGAATCAGAAAGAAACCACTATAGCCTTCTCGATAACAGAAATGAGAATGCTACGCTAACCTTTCAAACATTTGGTCAATGAAGGGTAGAGGAAAGTTATCTTTCCTAGTGGCAACATTCAACTTCATATAGTCAATGCATGCACGCCATCTCGTAATGGTTCTTGTGGGGATTAACTCGTTGCTTTTGTTAGTCACAACGGTCATTCCCCCTTTCTTCGGAACTATGTGGACGGGGCTCACCCACTTGCAGTCAGAAATAGGGAAGATGATTCCTGCATCAAGAAGTTTGAGGACTCCCTTCTTCACAACCTCTTTCATGATCGGATTTAACAGTCTTTGAGGTTCATGTGAAGGCTTGTGGTCATCCTCCATTAATATTTTATACATGCACAAAGAGGGTTTGATACCCACTAGATCATTTGTTGTATATCTTATGGCTTTCTTATGCAATTTCAATACACTCATAAGGTAGGAGGTGCGTTTGTTGGTGTGTTGATGCCTTCCGAAGTGTCCTTGGATGTTCCCAAGGGTGTAGAAGAGGTAGGAGAATGTCCAAGAATGTTTTTGAGAAGAGGGGGAGAAGTCTCAGAATTTTCAAATTCCACGGCCACACTAGCAGTTCCACGGCCGTGGTTTCCCCCAAGATAACAATCGACTTGTGGTTCCACGGGGATTTTAATTAGATTAATTAAAACCTCGCCTGTGGAATCTTAAATTTGGCCGTGGTTTTGGCCGGTTTCCGAGCCATCTTGGAATTCTTCAAAGGCTTCGATTGGCTCTTCTTTCAACTCTTCCAAAGCCTTAACTTCGGAGTCGCAATCCTCATCGACTCCTTCTTCCATAATGCTCATACTAATGACTTTCTACAAAGGATCTTTGAGAAAAATAGAGCTTACCATCTCTCTCGAGTCTTCTTGATCGTAGATGTTGAAGACTTCTTCTCCTAGAGCTGGTTTCTTGATCAAAGCTGATAGTATGAACTCAACTTTCTCCTCTCCAATATTAAATTGCAATTTGGCATTCTTGCAATCCACCAAACAACCGGATATTGCTAGAAACGGCCTCCTAAGTATGATCGGGATCGGATAATCTGCAGGAATATCCAAAACTACAAAATTGATGGGAACATAAAACTTACCAAGCTTTACGGGAACATCCTCACGTATGCCAACGGATCGAGTGATAGATCGATCAGCCATATATAATGTCATTTTCACCGGTTTAGGCTCTCCTAAACCAACATTCTCACATAATGCAAGTGGGATAATGCTCACACTCGATCCTAGATCACAAAGAGCATCATATGTGACCTCTCCAACGCCAATGGGAACACAAAACGACCCCGGATCCCAAAGCTTGGCTGGCATCTTCCCCGTCATGGTTTTGATGAGTTCTGATGACTCGGAAGTCATCTTTACCTCACCAAAATCCTCTATCTTCCTCTTGTTTGAGAGGATCTCCTTCAAGAACTTCTCATAGGCGGGCATGCCTAAAATTGCATCAATAAAAGGTATGTTAATATGCAGTTTGCTCATGAGTTCAATAAACTTACCAGAATGTTTGTCTAGATGTGCTCTCGCTCTAGACTGCAGAAATGGTAGTGGAGGTTTGTAAGCTTGAGGAGGTACGTAGACATCGACCTTCTCCTTCTCTTTCTCGGTTGGAACCTCGGCTTCCTTGGGCTGTTTTCGCTTGGCATCCGTCCTTGGAACAGGATCGGTAGTCATCACACAACTCCTTGTGGTGATTTCCATCACTTGGCCCTTCGGATTATTTTCAGTTCTCCCCGGAAGTTTCCCTTGATCTCTAGGAACTTCTCCAACCTTGTTGAATACTTGGTTCTCCAAGGATTTTTGTGCCTTGGTCATTGTAGAAAATTGGCTTTCCAGCACATTCATCTTTCCCATCATTGTCTTCATCATTGCTTCCAACTTGCTTTGGGATTGCTGTTGTGAACTTGAAGATGGTTCTTGGCTTTTCAAAGGAGTAGAAGAAGAAGAACTATGAGGGTTTAGATAATTTTGAGCTGGAGAATAGGGGTTACCGGAATTGTTTTGATTTGATCTCCAATTGCCATTGAAATTCCGGTTGTTGTTGTTGTTGTTATAGTTGTTGTTGTTCCTATTCCCTTGATTATTTCCTCTTCCAACATAGCCCACATCTTGCTCCTTGGGGCTTGGGTTGTTGCGTATGTGTCTTCACAAGCTCCTTGAAAGCTTTATCTTCACTATTGAGATTTGTGAGTTGAGCAATGCTTGAAAAGGTAAGATTCAGCCCTTGTATCCCGGAATTTTGACTTCTATTATCGGGCCTCCTCTGAGAATATTTCACAAGAAGTTGAGCTTGTTTCTCAACAAACTCCCAAGCATCATCAACTCTCAGATCCATGAAAGTTCCAATAGAAAGGGAATGGAGTTTAAATTGTGTTTCTCCATTTAAACACTTGTACTAATTTCCAGCAGATCTAATTTTGGAATCCCATGATATGGACAATCCAATAAAAGGTCGTTGAACCTTTCCCAAGATTTATATAGACTTTCATTATCTTTCATAATAAAAGCTTTAATTTTACCTCTTAATTCCGCCGTTTATGATGGCGGAAAGAACTTGGTGAGGAACTCCGAAGTCATCTCTGCACATATGTTCACCTTTCCGGATGGAAGAGATTGGTATCAAGCAAGCGCTCTATCCTTCAAAAAAAATAGAAAGGTCTCAGTTTATAGTTGTTGTGATTCAGTCTTGAGGGTTTAAAATTCTCCATAAGAATCTCATAATTTTGCAAGTGCTGATGTGGAGATTCTCGCTCTAATCCTCCAAATTGACTTTGTCGGATCATGGTGATAACTTGAGGTCGGAAATCATAGTCTTGATCCGCCGGATCAACCATAACGCCGGGAAGGCACGTTTGTTGAACGGGGTCCATCCGTTGACCAAGTGTTTGGGGTATTGCTACAAACGGGTCAACTCTCTCAACCCTAGGTGGGTTAGGTACAAGTGGAGGTGGATGTACAACAAGTGGTGGATGTACAACAACGGGATCCGGCAAAACAATGGGAGTCGGAGGATTAGCTAACACTCTAGCTCTCCTCTCCTTCTCCTCAACAATCCGTCTAATGGACTCCCACATCTCGGCCATGTCGGCCTGAAATTGCTCTTGTCGAGCTTGAAATTCAGCTCTCTCATACTAGAGCAGTATCTCGTGCTCTTATCTCATCTCTGGCTTCATTCAATTCAGCATGAAGCTCTCTTTCGCCTTCGTTATTGGCAACAGCCATTTTAGCTTCTTTCAACCTTTTCTCGTAGGTCTTTTCTGGCTCAGGATCGTAAGGAACGATTTCTTTACCAGCTCTTTTCATTCGCATAAACCTAAAGAAAGATCCTGAAAGAACACTCAGATAGATTGTCAGTAGCAAAGCAAGAAGCTACCAAATTAGACAACCGTACACTAGATTGGTCTTGACCAATTCCCCGGCAACGACGCCAAAAACTTTGTTCGTTCCAAAAGGCGTGTGTGCATAAAAGCTTTAAATTTATATCCAAGAATAATGCCTAACGATAGTGAACCCGCAGTGTACGGATCAATCGTAGTAAGGGGTGATATTCCGGAGTCGATTTTAGGGAATTAGTATGAACAAAGCAGCAAAGCAATCTAACTTGTAACGCAAGCAAAGCAATGATCAAAGTAATGAATATAGATGTAAGAATAATTGGAAATGCAGATTCTAGAGATCCAAGTATCTGATTGTGGCTTTCGATTCAAGATGTCTATAGATGTGTAAAGGACAGAGTTGGATAGCAAAGGTATATGATCTAAGGTAGGATATCGTACGGTGAAGTTCCAACACCCTTTTGGTCTCACCCAAAGGTTCTACTTAATGGATGTTGAGTCTCGTCAAGAAGAGGATCTAAGGATAGGATTACACTCTCGATACCAAAACTAAACCCAAGGAAGTCAAAAGGAAGCACAAGGTACAACCTATGACATTCTCCACCTTAATAGAGGGTTTTGAATACCCTATTACCTAGACCTCGTAAACGTTTATAACCAATAAATGCTATGGATAAGAATGGTTCAACAAGGCTAGGGTTTAGGCAATCTTTAAATTTGGGTAAAAGTAAAAGCGAAACGTGCAAAACAAAGGAAACCACGGCTGGGTCTTGGGAAACCACGGGCGTGGTTCCTTAAGAACAAGCCGTGGAAAGCCTTCTGCGAGGGTTTTGACTCACAACTCTCAGGGTCTGATCCATTTACAAGGCTCAATCTATCATCATCAATACCATAATCATCAACCCTTCACCCTAGAATCGCAGGGGGTTTTAGCCAACAATCATCATCATATTCAATTGAAGATTAAAGGAAGAATTCAAGAATGGCATGCAACCAAGAAAGACACAAAGAAGAATAATGATATCTCAACAATCAATCTCCAAATCTCCATAACTGAATCAAACAACAAGTAATCTCAGTATTTGTGTTCTCAAAAGACAATAACCAAAACCTAAGAAAATCTCACAAATATCTCCAATCTCCAAGTCGTAATCCAAAAGCTCTTCAATCTCCTTCCAATGACAAAGCAAGAGAATCCCGAACGCGGAGTAATCCGTCCAACCTAAGTATGGACGTGAATCTGAGTGTGTAGCGTCGTCCAAGTGTGTCCCTAAAAATACAGCTGCCGACCTTCTTTTATAGAATAAAATTAGGTCTAAAGGCTCTCTTCTTTGCATTGCCGATGTGGCATTAATAGAACGGATTTTCCCGAAGAAAACCACGGGTGACGTCATCAAAACCACAGCCCTGGTTTGTCCCGTGATGACTCTCGACCTTCTTTTCCACGTGTGAAAATCAAATAATTACCATAACCTCGGATGTGGAAGTTCCTTCTTTGGTCGTGGTTCTTCCTTTTCGATGTCTTTCTCTTTTGCTTCACTTCATACTCCTTTCTAGGCTTCTCCAATGCCACCTAATGAACTCCACATCGATCAATACTCCATGAATGCTCCATTTCCACTCCAATTCAGCGCCAATTCACTTGAAATCACAACAAAACTTGCGTAGATCTCTATTCCAACACAATAGGTGAATATGCTCAATAAATGCTATGAAAACATGTCTATGTACTCAAAAAGAAGGGAAAAAATATCTATATGCACATCTAAACTACGTCATATTTCATGTTATCACCCGCATCTCTAGGTTGGATGGACTTGAGCTAGAAATGCATACTCTTAAAAGAGAAATGCCTAACTTTCCGCTAGATATGATGAGCAAAATGGACGCCAACCATGAAGTTTTGTATGTAATGCATGTGAAGATTAACCAAATGTATCTCATGAATGCCCTTACCCTCACAACCACTAGAAAAATTATGCTACTGACCGAGGATGTTGCTCAGCACACTCAGGAGAAGGTAAAAAATGTGCTTATGAACTATAAACGCATTGTACAGAACAAACCCATCATTTACCCTACGCATGTCGAGCCTACTATTCCGACAACAGATGAATATGTTGTTGTCAAGGAGTGTCGCCTTGCAGAAAGGAAACGGCAAATTGAGGCTGAAAACAGAGACAAAAGCAAGCGTACAACCCAATCTAGAAAAGGATTTCAAGGCTTTGAAATGGATGTCAAGGCTTTGACATGGACTTCAAATTTTTCTTGGTTTTGTTTTCAAGGCCTTGAACTGGGATTATGGGATGTTTTTAAACTCTGTTTTTGAAATACTTTGGGTCTGTAATAGTTTAAACTCCCGTACTATATTATTTTACTCCCTTGTTGAAAGACAAAGGGGAGAAATTATATGTGATGTTGATCTGACATTACTACATTGTACATTTTCGATATAATTGTTGCATGCATATATCTAACATTGAATGCATGTACGATATTTGGTTTGTCTTCCATCAAGGGGGAGATTGATAACTCCACCTTTATCATGAATTGTTTTGTTGTGGATGATGAAAAACTTAACATTTATATGCGGTTTTATAAACTAACAAATATCGATTATATTTTTAGATTGCATGTTTTGGTTTGTTTGTTCAAATGTGTGCAGGCCTTGAAAAGAATTTCCAAGGAAGAACTTAGGCCTTGAAAAGCATTACCAAGGAGGAACACGAAAGCCTTGAAAAACATTACAAAGGATGCATTCGGCTAAAGGCTTCGTTACAAGATACGCATATCTCAACAACCAAAACAAGAAGATCTCAACCAAAGGAGTTAGAACATTTGAGAAAATTCGATTAAGAGAAGATCTTGGCACAACAAGAAGAAAAGAAAAGATCTCAAGGAGAAGATCTCGAAACATCTACAACAAGAAGATCTCGGCTATCTAAAGGAAGATCTCCAACGATTTCCAAGTGAGAAGATCTCGGATCTTAAGTAAAGATCTTCAACAACAAAGATCTTCAATGGCATTTCCAAGAGAGAAGATCAAGCTGACGAAGATCCTCAACGAACGTCAAAGAGAATAAGTAGAAGAGAGAAGATCTAGAAGAAAGAAGATCTTACAACTGCTATTTCACCTCAACCAAGCAGTGTATTCCACTGAGAAAGAAGAGCGTTACAACGGCTATCTTACAACAGCTAAGAAGATCTCCATAGAAGACTATAAATGAAGATGGCGGTTGAAGAAGAAAACAACAAGCTTACACGGATAAGAAACCAAGTCTTCAAGCGATCAAACATCTTCATTGTTCCAAAAGTTTTTCTTCCTCTTTAGCTTACAAACGTTTACATCCTTAGAGAGAGAAAAACACTAGAGCTCCATTGACATATCTAGAGAGTATTATATCAAGGCCTTGTTATAAGATCCAAGAAGGATAACATTCAATCGGATGATAAAGAGGAGGAAGATCCATTCGCCTTGATTTCAAGAGATCTTGCAAGAATTCTTCAAATGAAGAAGCAATTCGCAAACAACAAATAATATCCACGATCATCAAGACCTCGAGGTAAGTTTTCTAACCCTAATAAGACAACTAAAGTATTGTCCGAAAAAGAAGATGAACAACTTTAGGAAGAATGATTGAAAGAAGAAAGCTATGGTAACATCATGGAGTGACTCAGATTCTACAAATGAATCTGAAGACGAAAGTGATCAAGCAAACTTATGCTTTATGGCACATCATGAAGAGGATTCAAACCTCTATGTTGATCGTGTGGTCAGTACTATTATGTTGCAATCCAACCTAGAACTCACACAATTTCTTAAAGGTATTATCATATGTGATAAAGAACATAGGGTTAGGATAAGTGCTTTAAGAGAAAAGCTTCTCAGACAAGAGAAACGAGTAAGTGAATTGTCTCTGGTAGTTGAAAATCTCAACACGGAAAAGTTAGACATTGATGAAAATATCAAGGCCTTGAAATCGGAAAATGTGATTCTTAAGGACAATCTCTTTTTCTCTACATCAAGATTACATTAATCTAGAGAAAGAGAAGGTTGATCTAATTGTGATGTATATATACCAGAAGGTTGCACTGATTCAATTCACTCGTTCGAAAGTCAATCTCAAAAGGATGATGGGTGAACAACAATCCTCTCTTAACAAGAATGGTATCGGTTATCACATGAATTTTCCTAGAAAAATAACAACCACGTTTGTTGAAGCTAAAGGAAGTTCACACATGCCCACATGTTTTTATTGTTGTAAAAAGGGACATGTAAAATCAACTTGTGCATATAGAAGAAATGATTCCTACATCATTAGAAACACTTATCCTCTATGATTAAGGAAACAAGTTAAGCAAATAAGGGGTTCCTAAAGGTACTAGACCACCAAACATGATTGAACCTGAATATGGATCAATATATGCCATTTGGTCTACCCGAAAAGGTTGAAGTTTGTTGTTTTGCAGGATATCATCAAGGTTAAGGAGCATAAATGGATATTAGATAGTGGTTACTCAAGACATATGAGAGTAAAAGGCTCACTGTTTTCAGATTTAAAGAGCAATCATCTAGAACCACTATTCATGGTGATAAAGGGAACTGTAACATCATTGGCATTGGTGAAATCGGTTATAATTCATCTAAAGTATAATTTTCTTAGCATCTCTCAAATATGTGATAAAGGCAACAAAGTGATTTTTGATTCAGATAAATATGAAGTTCAAGATAAGTTATCAGGTGATGTTGTGCTTACAACTCCTAGATGTAACAATGTTTATTCAATGAGCACTAGCCAAGGTTCGGGAACAAGATTAACGTGTTTCAAAGCCTTGACAGACGATCCAAGGCTTTGGCATAGATGACTTGGTCACGTAAGCATGCATACGATCAAGAAACTTCTTTCAAAGGATTTGGTACGTGGTTTACCAAACCTAAACTTCAAGTTTGATGAATTAGGTAAGGCCTTTACACAAGAGGTTCATTCAAACCAAAGAAGGTTGTAAACTCTTCTCGACCCATTGAAATTTTACATATGGATTTATGTGGTCCTATGCATGTCAAATCTTCCAAGGGAAAACAGTACATCCTTGTCATTGTGGATGATTTTTCTCGTTTTACATGGATCTCATTCTTACGGGGAAAATCTGAAGCTTTGTTTGAGTTTTCAAAACTTTGTAAGGAGTTGCAAACTTTGAAAAACCTACCTATCGTTTCTATTCGAAGCGATCATGGTAGAGAATTTGACCAACTCAATTTTGATTTGTTTTGTGCAAAATATGGTATTTCACATAACTTTTCAGCTCCTAGAACACCTCAACCAACTATCACAATCACATATGAGTCCACACACCACTAATTGGAATTCTCACTAGTTATGCTAGGGTTCAACCTAGCATGCTACAACTCTAGGATCAACAATGGAGAAGGGAAGAAAGTGACATATCCCAAAGCGGTACCCACTGGAGGTGAGGCGCGCCCGCGGAAAAGGATGGTGTGGATGAGGTGACGGACTCCGAGACGCCGCGACCGTGGTGACACTGAGCCGCGGGGCGGTGACTTCGGAAGGGCGCTGGTGCAGAGATGCATAGGCGCGGATGCGGAAAACATCTAGGGATGAATGTCGAAGGTCCTTCGATGAGCATCAACCTCCTTTACCTCCTAGGCCGGCTTTGCCATACTCTATGTTTCTGCCACGAAACTACCACTACTACTACTACTACTACTATAGCCTGGACTCCACCAGCAACACCGGATACAAAGGCAACACACAAAATCAAGAATCGATCTTGATTCCTTCCTAAGAAGAAGAAGAAATGAAGAAGGCAGAAGAGGAAGAAGAGAGGGATTACTGTTTGATCCAGAGAATTGCCACCGAGTCTTTAGTCTCCAACTCACATGCTGAAGGCTGCAACTCGCACACACTTGGAGGAAGAAAGAACAAGGGAGGAAGATTAGGATAATGAAGAGAAGGATGAGGTTTACGTAAGAGGAGAAGAAAGAACGGTTGGAGGTTGAATGGATACTAAAAGAACTCTAAGGAGATTCAAATATGGGATATAACGAAAAAGAAAATAAAATAACAACGGTTAAAAACAAATCTCTCACGATCTGTTGCAATACCGCGCCCGCGGGTAAGACCTACAACAACCGCGACAACACCACTCTTGCCGCGCCCACGGGACTCTTGGGTCGCTGTTCGCCCCTAGAGGTGTGTGCAAATAAGCTTTAAATTTATAAAACTAGAATCAAGCAAGCGAACCCGCAGTGTACGGATCGACGTAGATTAGCAAGAATTCCAGAGTATCGAACACAGGGATTTGGGTGGAACGAACTCGATCGCAGGTTATCAAGCAAGTGAATATGGGAGTTTGCAAATTATCGGGAAAACAACAATCCTAAAGATCCAAGTATCCAGCTGTGGCAATTGATTCAAGATATACTAATGATATAAAGACAGAGTCGAGATATGCAAGGGTATACTAATGTAAGGTAATCGTACGGTTGAGGTTCCAAAAACCTTATGTAATTCACCTAAAAGACACTCCCTATACAGGTTGTTGAGGCTCAATATAGAAAGATTCTAAAGGCAAGGATTAGTATCAAATACCCAAACTTATAATCTAAAGATCAAGACTAACTTATCCGATTGAGGTTGTTGAGGCTCACAATCGAGGTAGAGGTTGTTGAGGCTTCACTACCACCTAGAAAAGACAAGTCTAAGCTAAGCTAAAGCAAATCTTTAACTTTAGATTAAGGTAAAAGCAAGCTCGTAGACTTAGGGAAACTACGGTTGGATCTTGAGATTCCACGGTCGTGGAACTCAAGAACAACCCGTGATTTAGGGTTGTCGGCGATAATTCTCTAACTCTCAGGGTCTAATCTGTTTACGATCGATCTATCATCATCTAAGCCACAACTATCAACCCTTCACCTTAGAATTGTTAAGGGTTTTTAGCCAATAACTGTCATATTGATATTGATTCAAGAATTAGGAGATAAAAGATGAAAACTTTCAAGAACTATCAATAATCTTCAAGTGAATCTCAGAATCACAATCAAGAACAAGTGTTTATCTAAAGATTCAAAACGAACCAAGCAATCACAATCTTTAGGAAAGAAGAGAAACGGGATGTCAATCCGATTCTGAATCAAACCTAAACAAGAAGAGAGATCTTCTTGCAAAATCCTCCAAGAACTTCGATCTTCCACAAACACGAAGATCACAAACAGCAACTCTTCAATACGAACTTTGATCTTCAATGAGATCTCCAAATTACCTCCAAGATGAGGGTTTTTGCGTTTTACCGCTAAGCGAGGGTTGAAAGGTCGTAAGCGAGGTGACGGAATCTTGCCTCATCCGTCTATTTTATAATGCAGGGCAAAATGTCGGCCCGGCCCAATCTTCAAAAGATCGTGGCTTTGAAACATGGCGAAAAGATTCGCCAAAATCACGGTCGTGGAATCTTTTCACGACCGTAATTTAGGGCGTGGAAACTACTACGGTTAGTTCCACGGCCGTAATATCTCCTGGAATGAACATCGAATTCTGACTCAAAATCCACGGCCGTAATTTAGGGTGAGAACGTGGTTCTTGCCTTCATTCGTGCATTCCTCAATCTAAGACTCCAAATTGCTTCCAAAAGGTGTCCTCGATCTATGGACATATCAACTCAACTCTCCTTTGCTCGATTCCGTTCGGAAATAGCTCCAAATCACCTATAATCAACATAGAACTCGTGTAGACATCCATATCGACAATATAGGCAATACTAGCTCACATATGCACAAAGCTCAATCAAAGACTATCAATATGAATCAAATACGATTAGAAAACGTGCCTAAAATATCACAATATTTCATGCTAACAAATAACCCCATACTTAGCACTTGCTTGTCCCTAAGCAAGGTCTTTCAAAAATTTTTAAACAAGAGTTAGGATGAAATATGTGTACCTTCTTTTGGATGAAAGTGACTTCTAAAGAATAGATCATTCTCAAACCTTGCTTCAATCGTTTTTCAAACTTTCACACACTTGATTAGAGAGTAAAAGGCAAAGAAAACTCATGAATCAATTTAACTTCCAAACAAGCATTATAACCTTCAAATATTATCAAAATCAATCATAAGAACTTCAATTTAGATCACCAAGCCATATAACATTCTTTTGATCTTAAGGACTTTCAAAGAAAAGGTCTAGAGTATGGAAGGGAAGGGAAAACTTTAAGGGAGAGTGGTGCATAAATCCGGGAAAGTGGACAACTACCTTCTTCTTCTTTTGCGGTTTCCGCAACACTTCACTTAGAGCTTTGCTCTCTTCTTTTTCGACTTTACTTCTGGAGTTATGGATAGAGGTGCACAAAAACCGAAGCCTAGGAGATTGGCGTTTCTCAAAATTGCAAGAGATGCCTCAAACCCTTAGCGCACATACCATAATCCGCTAGGAATATCGCTCAATCCGACTTTGGCAAGACACAAACACCCGGCTATGTGAATGGTGCCGAGTTACTCATCGTCATGATTGACTTCCCCGAACCTATACTTTCTTTCTATTCAATTGATTGCAAATAATTGCTCTCATGGCCCTCCCACATCAAACATGCCTTTTTCTCATTCACTTTCCAAGTTCCCGGATGGGTAAGGGAGGCTAATATTTCAATGAGGAGCTAGATGATCAAAGAAAGAGGAAAGAAAGTATCGAATTGCCTTAATCATTTCAACAAGAAGTATAGGAACTTATAATGTGATTTCAACTTCAATCTCTCAACATGATTTAGGCAACATTTTCACATTATAAAACTTGCAAAAGAGCTAAAATTCATTCATTCAAATCCTTTTTGATTCACAATCCTTTTAAGCATGCAATTGTTATCAAACTCAATTCACAAGTAGTGATTATCATGGAAATCATCTCAATTCATTAGAAGCACAAAATTTTCAAAATTTTTCAATTTTTATGGGTTTTTCAAGTCACTTTTCATGCAATGCAAGAATGAAACGTGTAACATATAATGAACATGCAATGATAGTCTCGTAATGGAAGCAACATATAGAGTAGAGTTATTACAAACATTTAGTACATCCCACCCCATACTTAGGACGAACATTGTCCCTAATGTTCACAAGAAAGAACAAAAGAAAGAAAAGAAAAAGAAACTCACAAGTGGTGGCGGGAATGTCTAAAAACGAGTTGTCCGGTCATCAATCACTGCGGTGCCGGTGGAGGTGGGAATGGAGAGAAACTCGGATCATAGTACCGCCCAAACTGCTGGCGGTAGACGTCCCTCATCATATGGTCAAGGTCGTCTAAGCGTCCGTCTCTAGCATCCGCCCGGATCTCTAATGCTCCTACTCTCTCTGAAAGTCCGGTAGCCCAATCCGGCATCCTCTCATACCATCCCGGGGCGTGATCATACCATGTGGGGGCATCGGCTGGTGCTGGTGCTGGTGGTGGTGGTGCTGCTGCTGGCTGCGTCGTGGACCAAGGAGGGGGTGTATCGTACCAAGTGGGAGGTGTAGTCATCCACGTGGGCCTCTCACTCACGCTGGCGCGGCGAGATGACGAGCCTGAAGCTCTAGCTGGGCGTGGAGAGCGCCTAGGTACATCCGGGGCCGCTTCCGGCTGATCCGGAAACGAGCCGAACTCCTGCTCCGCTCCTCCACCACTCTCGTACTGCTCTCCCATCTCCTCCTCATCCACAACTGGCGGTGGAACGTAAAGGGGAGCTCCTAGCCTGTTCGCATGCATCGCAGCGAACGTCTCCTTCCAATTGTGGCGTCCCGCCACAATGGAATACTCCGGCAGCCACTCAATACCCCTGCCTGTCCTACTCTCCCAGGGCATGCCCGCATAAGGCGGACCTCTATGTGTGGGGAAGATGAGTCCCCTAACCATGAACGCATGTAATCCTAGAGGTACGGCGGGTATGCGGGTGCAACCAGAAAAATCCACTCAAAATGTCCTAGCTATGTGGGTCACTATCCCTCCATAACCAATGTTCCCCTTCCTCTTGTTCTTCAATTTACTCATTGTAGCCGCCAAAAGAGTAGCACAATCTGCGCGGCGACCGTAGAGCATACAGTATAGCAGGAATAGCTCATCCGTCTTGATCTTTTGGGGCGTCTCCGTCCTAGGAAAGAGACACTCCGAAAGAACACGGTGAGCTATCTTCAAGGCTAGATGGTACATCAATCTAGCCTTGGTATCAGCGGGTTGCCAACGGTCCTCGTCGGCGTAGATCATGGCTACCTCCTCCCAGAAATCCTTAGGGTAGATACCGCTAGGGAATCGACCATTGTAGGTCTCATGGAACCCGAAAATGGCTCCAAACTCAACTATACTCAACTGGTAGTCTCGATTCATGAGACGGAAGGAGACAGTCCTATCAACATGGCTGTGCTTGAAAGACGTCACAACCTCTCGGGTGATCTCCTCATAGGCATCTTCACGAATGTTCGTGAAGACGGTCAATCCGGCTCTATCCAAGAGCCATGTAAGATCGTCAACTATGTTGAGAGGATGTAGATCCTCCAACAACAAATACCTAGGGCCAATCACTGCCCTCTTCTCTATCTTCTCAAATGCAGCTAGGTGGTCATCATGTATGGTTGGGATGCTAGGGTGAGGTGGTGAAGATGGAGGTGAAGGTGAGGATGGTGGTGAGGGAGATAAGGGTGGTGGTGCCCT
The DNA here is from genome assembly GCA_033239125.1 of Fagopyrum homotropicum. Lineage (NCBI taxonomy): Eukaryota > Viridiplantae > Streptophyta > Magnoliopsida > Caryophyllales > Polygonaceae > Fagopyrum > Fagopyrum homotropicum. Next base: position 69,099,970 of record BSWB01000003.1, read on the forward strand.
AGATGTGGAGGGGTTGCCCTTTCTTTTCTTATTTTGGTCCCCTTTCTTCTCCTTTATCCTTCCCGAAACTCTCCTTACGAAATCCATTTTTCTCCAAAAATCACGGTCTGTTCTATAGAAACCACGGCCGTGGAACCTCCAGAGACCGTGATTCGTTACAGAATTTCGTGAATCTCAGCAAATTCACCAAATATCACCACAATAAGCAGTCCTAATCTAATTCCTTCCAATCCTTGTCAGTTCTTTCTAAAAATCTATGGCAAAAACGAACCAAATCCGCGAGAATCGAAGAGAAAGAATTAACCTCTTTTTCGGATTGAAAAATCCAAAATGTGCGTTTGTTGATCGATTTCCACTCGATTTGTTGCTTGAATCTTGTTCGTGGTTGGATTTGCTGCAGTTTAGGACGAAGAATCGTTGAAAACGATTAGAAAATGAAGAATTTGGAGAGGGTTCGTGTTTTCGGTATCTAGGTCGTGGAATTGGGGAAGGATTGTGGTGTTTTTGTGATGAAGTGTGGCTTTTATACTCGCAGGCAAAATTTCAAAAATCACGGTCTGTCGGGGCATTCCACGGCCGTGGAAATGTACGGACCCGTGGTTTTGGTGATTTTTCACAGGCTTTTGAGAATTACGGCCACTGTAGCTATGACGACCGTGATTTAGACCGTGGAACCCTCTGTAAAGCTTCAAAGTCCAAATTTCATCGCTTTTCTTTGACATTATCCCTCCTTTCTCCTTTTCCATCATTCCTACAACCAAAAACACGAACATACCGGAAGAAATCAAGGCAAAACAAAGCGAAAACGTCTATTCTAAACTAATCTATGAATCGAAAACAAAAACGAGAATGCAATACCTTGGGTTGCCTCCCAAGAAGCGCTTTGTTTAAGGTCCGTAGCTAGACCAATCTCGCACTTATTCGAGTGCGGTAGGTGCAAACTCCTCAGCTTGGAGTTCCGGCGAGTACTTCTTGAGTCGTTGGCCGTTCACCTTAAAACTTCCACTAGCTTCACCCCATACTTCAACTGCACCATAGGGGAAAATACGCTTAATTAGAAAAGGTCCAGTCCAACGAGATTTTAACTTACCTGGAAAGAGGCGAAGTCTCGAATTGAAGAGGAGGACTTGATCTCCTTCTTGGAAGTCCTTTGGAATGATATGCTTATCATGCCAACGCTTTGCTCTTTCCTTGTAGATCTTAGCGTTTTCATAGGCGTTCAAACGGAGTTCATCCAGCTCGTTGATGTCTAGGAGACGCTTCTCTCCCGCTTCCTTCATGCCGAAATTCAGCCATTTGATAGCCCAAAACGCTTTGTGCTCTAGCTCTACCGGCAAATGACAAGACTTCCCATATACAAGGTTGTATGGTGTGGTTCCTATGGGAGTCTTGTATGCAGTCCGGTATGCCCATAATGCATCATCTAGTTTCAAGGACCAATCCTTCCTAGTCCTTGAAACCGTCTTCTCTAGAATTCCCTTGATCTCCCTATTTGAGATCTCAACTTGTCCACTCGTTTGTGGATGGTAAGGGGTGGCGATCTTGTGAGTAACCCCATACTTGGTTAGAAGAGCTTCAAAGCGACGGGCTATGAAGTGAGAACCTCCATCACTAATGATCGTCCTTGGCGTCCCGAATCGCGGAAGGATGGTCTTGTTGAAGAACTTGACCACCACCATGGCATCATTTGTGGGAGAGGCGATTGCTTCGACCCATCTAGAGACGTAATCTACCGCCAATAGTATGTATTGGTTTCCACAAGAAGAAGGGAATGGTCCCATGAAATCGACTCCCCAAACGTCGAAAATCTCCACCTCTTGGATGTTGTTGAGGGGCATCTCGTTCCTCCTAGAGATATTGCCTGTTCTTTGACAAGCATCGCAACAAGAAACAAAGGATTGCACATCTTTAAATAAAGTAGGCCAATAGAATCCAGATTGCAATACCTTTGTGCTAGTTTTGTTCGAACTAGCGTGTCCTCCACAAGGTAGTGAATGACAATGACGGATGACACTTTGCATCTCATCTTCCGGCACACATCGCCGGATGATGCCATCCGGACCTCTCTTGAAGAGGAGAGGCTCGTTCCAATGGTATTCTCGGACGTCCTTGAAGAACTTCTTCCTTTGTGCGTATGACAGTCCGGGTGGTATCTCCTGGCAAACCAAATAGTTAACGAAGTCAGCAAACCATGGTTCGTTACCTTTGGAGATTACCTTGATGCACTCCTCTATGATATGTAGGTGTTCGTCCGGGAAGGAGTCATCAATGGGTAAATGGTCGTCCTCTAGATGTGTTAGACGACTCAAATGATCCGCAACAGAATTTTCCGAGCCTTTCTTGTCGCGGATCTCAAGATCGAATTCTTGTAGGAGAAGAATCCATCTAATTAGCCTTGGCTTCGCGTCTTTCTTTGCAAGGAGGTACCGGATCGCAGCATGATCCGTGTAGATAATCACCTTTGCACCTACAAGATAAGAGCGAAACTTGTCAATAGCGTAGACAATGGCTAGAAACTCTTTTTCCGTAGTGGCGTAGTTGAGCTGGGCTTCGTCTAGCGTCTTGCTAGCATAGTATATGGCGTGGGTTCGTCCTTCCTTTCGTTGCCCAAGAACAGCTCCAATGGCTACGTCACTAGCATCACACATAATCTCGAAAGGGAGAGTCCAATCCGGGGGTTGGATAATGGGTGCTGAAATTAGAGCTTGCCGAATGGTGTTGAACGCGTCTAGACATTCCTGTGAAAACTCAAAAACCGCATCCTTCATCAATAGATTAGTGAGAGGTTTTGATATCTTAGAAAAGTCCTGAATGAAACGTCTATAAAATCCAGCATGTCCTAGGAAACTTCTTATTCCCTTCACCGAAATTGGGGGAGGAAGTTTCTCTATGGTCTCTATTTTAGCTTTGTCTACCTCTATCCCTCTACTAGAGACTAAATGACCTAACACGATTCCTTCCTTAACCATGAATTGACACTTCTCCCAATTAAGAACTAGGTTAGTGTCTTCACATCTTTGCAAAACAAGAGAAAGGTTAGAAAGACAATCGTTAAAAGAGGAACCGTAAACGGAGAAGTCGTCCATGAAGACTTCCATGATTTCCTCTACATATTCGGAGAAGATGGCCATCATGCACCGTTGAAAGGTGGCTGGGGCGTTGCAAAGCCCGAACGGCATTCTCCTATAAGCGAACGTACCCCAAGGGCACGTGAATGTGGTCTTCTCTTGATCATCCGGATGTATCGGGATCTGAAAGAAACCACTATAGCCGTCAAGGTAGCAAAAGTATGAATGTTGTGCTAACCTTTCAAGCATTTGATCGATGAATGGCAATGGAAAATGATCCTTCCGCGTTGCATTGTTGAGCTTGCGGTAGTCTATGCACATTCGCCATCCAGTTACAGTTCGGGTAGGAATGAGTTCGTTGTTCTTATTGGTGATGACTGTCATTCCTCCCTTCTTCGGAACTACTTGAACTGGGCTCACCCACTTGCTATCAGAGATAGGATAGATGATACCTGCATCAAGAAGTTTAAGAATTTCCTTCTTGACAACCTCCTTCATGGTCGGATTCAACCGCCTTTGAGGTTGTCTTGAAGTTCTAAAGTCCTCCTCCATTAGTATCTTATGCATGCATAGGGAGGGTTTAATTCCTACTAAGTCCTCAATAGTATAGCCTATGGCTTTTCTATGTTTCCTAAGGACAATCATGAGCTGTTCATGTTCATCTATGCTTAATTCGGAACTAACGATAACCGGGAAGGTGGAATTAGATCCAAGAAAAGCGTACCTTAGATGAGTAGGAAGTGGTTTGAGTTCCATTGCTTTCGGAGCTTCCAATGATCCTTGAGGAGCTTCCGATGTTTCCTTAGAAGTTTCTAAGGAGGTTGGATGGTTTGGAGAAGAATTAGAAGAAGTTGAAGAAGTATGCCGATCACCATCTTCCACGGCCAAAATTACGGTCTCCTCTGGAGTTCCACGGCCGTAATATCCTCTGGAATGGAGGTTGATTTTGGTCGTGGAATCCACGGTCGTGGAATACAGAGTATGACCGTGGATTCGAGTATTTTCAGCCTCATCGTGGAGTTTCTCAAACTCCACTTCATACATCTCTTCTTGTGCTCCTAAGGCTTTAATTTCCTCTTTGCACTCTTCCTCTTCTCCTACATCGGTTAGACTCATAGTAATAACCTTTTGCAAAGGATCGTTAAAGAGAATTGCACTTACCTCTTCCCTAGATAAACCTTCTTCGTCTTGGACATTGTAAATATCCTCATCAAAGATTGGCTCCTTCACTAGAGTGGAAAGAACGAATTCTACTTTCTCTTCCCCAATATCAAAAGCGAGCCTCCCATTCTTGCAATCGACCATGCAGCCAGAAGTTGCAAGAAACGACCTTCCGAGTATGATCGGGACCGGACTATCCGCAGGAATGTCAAGCACGACAAAATCAATGGGAACGAAGAACTTGCCTAGCTTGACCGGGACGTCTTCTACAATGCCGACGGGGCGAGTAATGGATCGATCCGCCATGTATAACGTCATCTTCACCGGTTTAGGGTCGCCTAAACCGATCTTCCTGCACAATGCAAGTGGTATGATGCTCACACTTGCTCCCAAGTCACATAAAGCGTCATATGTGACCTCTCCCACTCCAATGGGAATGCAAAATGACCCCGGATCTTTCAGCTTTGGGGGCATTTTCTCCTTCATAGTCTTGATGAGATCCGAAGAATCCGAACTCATCTTGACTTCACCAAAATCTTCTAGCTTCCTCTTGTTAGAGAGGAGCTCCTTCAAGAACTTGCCATAAGCCGGCATACCTACAATGGCATCAATGAAAGGTATATTAATATGCAGCTTGCTCATGAGTTCTATAAACTCACCAAATTGTTTATCTAGGCGCGCTCGCGCTCTAGATTGAGGGAACGGTAGGGGAGGTTTGAAAGCTGGAGGAGGAACATAGACGTCTTCCTTCTCCTTCCCCTTTTCTTTGCCCTTCTCTACGGGGACTTCAACGAACGTAGGCTGCGGATCGGTGGTAGTCACTCCGCTCCTAGTTGTAATCGCCATTACCCTTCCCTTAGGGTTGTCCTCCGTTTTTCCTGGAAGTTTCCCTTGATTTCTAGGAACTTCCTCCGCATGGTTGAACATTTGGTTTTCCAAAACCTTTTGAGCTTTGTCAACCTTAGAAATTTGATCATCAACCTTGATGATGCGGTTCTCCAACCCTTGAAGCTTTCCCAAGATTGTTTCCAACATGGGATCCGGCTTCTCCTTTCCCGTATTGTTTCTTCCATTTGATGATTGCCCCTGACTTTTCAAAGGAGTAGAGGAAGAAGAGGGTGGAGTTAGTGAATTGGAATTGGAAGGATAGGAGTTACCGGAATTTTGTTGATTGGAGCGCCAATTGTTGTTGTTCGAACCCCGATTGTTGTTCCAATTGTTGTTGTTCCGGTTGTTGTTGTTTCCATTCCAATTGTTATTCCGGTTATTGTTCCGGTTATTGTTGTTGCGGTTGGTGTTATCACCGCCGTTGTTGTTGCCCAAATAGCCAACATCCTTCTCTTGTTGCTTTGGGAAGTTGGTCTTGATAGTCTCCTTCAACTCTTTGATCTCATTGTTGAGGGAGAAAATCTGATTTTGAGCTTCATGTGTGAGCTTTGCTCCTTGCTCCACACGATTTCCCTCCACTTTCCGGTGGGAATACTTCTCTATGACTCTTGCTTGCTTCTCAATGAAGTCCCAAGCGTCATCTTCTCTCATGTCCATGAACGTTCCACATGAGAGGGATTGGAGGTTGAATTGCGTTCCCGCATCCAGCCCTTTGTAGTAAATCTCCAGCAAGGCAAGCTTGGATATGCCATGATGAGGGCAATCCAAGAGCAAATCCTGAAACCTTTCCCAAGATTGAAACAAACTTTCGTTAGGTCTCATAGAAAAAGCATTAATCTTACCTCTAAGTTCCGCCGTTTTGGATGGCGGAAAGAATTTGGTGAGAAACTCTGCGGAGAGGTCTTCCCATGTTTCTAGTTTCCCACTAGGAAGAGCTTGGTACCAAGATAGCGCTTTCCCTTTCAAGGAGAAAAAGAAAGGTTTGAGCTTATAGCTGTTGGTAGTAGCGCTCTTCGGTCTCATCGTCTCCATCATACACTCAAAGTTTTGCAAGTGTTGGTGTGGAGATTCAGCGCTTGTACCGCCAAACTGACTTTGGCGAACAAGAGTAATAACTTGAGGGTTAAAGCTAAACCCTTGTACATCTTCAGCATCAAAATTCACACCTAAGCGGCGTGGTTGTTGTGTCGGATCCATCCGCTGGCCAAGAGTTCTCGGCTCATTATCCACACGTTCGACCCTCGCGTTCCTAGGTGGAATGCGACGGTTAGCAGCTCCTTGTGGATTGAAAGGATTTATATTGATCGTGGGATCAATCTCTTCTAGCGGAGGCATGGAAGAATCACTATCATCGGTGGATGAGTGGTTTCTTCTTCTAGACCTTGTTCTCCTTCTCGAGGACTTCTTGCCCACCTTATCTTCAAGATCGCTCATTTTTATCTTCATTTGGACGATCATGTCTTGTAGACCGTTAACTTGAGTTTGATGACGATCCATCTCATCCTGGAGGAGAGTCTCATTCCATCGGAGTTGAGCTTCTTTCTCTGCCAACTTAGTTTGAAGATTGTGCTCGTTTTCTTCAGCCATCTTCCTTTCCTTGCGCTTTTGCCTCAAGGTTTTCTCTAGCTCTTGATCAAGGGGTAAGAGATCTTCGGTGTTCCTAGACCTGCGCATGCACTCAAAGAAAAATCAAATAACGAGAGCAAGCTCCCAAGCTTGACAACCGGCTACCGGATTCGGACGAAGCCAAATCCCCGGCAACGGCGCCAAAAACTTGTTCGCCCCTAGAGGTGTGTGCAAATAAGCTTTAAATTTATAAAACTAGAATCAAGCAAGCGAACCCGCAGTGTACGGATCGACGTAGATTAGCAAGAATTCCAGAGTATCGAACACAGGGATTTGGGTGGAACGAACTCGATCGCAGGTTATCAAGCAAGTGAATATGGGAGTTTGCAAATTATCGGGAAAACAACAATCCTAAAGATCCAAGTATCCAGCTGTGGCAATTGATTCAAGATATACTAATGATATAAAGACAGAGTCGAGATATGCAAGGGTATACTAATGTAAGGTAATCGTACGGTTGAGGTTCCAAAAACCTTATGTAATTCACCTAAAAGACACTCCCTATACAGGTTGTTGAGGCTCAATATAGAAAGATTCTAAAGGCAAGGATTAGTATCAAATACCCAAACTTATAATCTAAAGATCAAGACTAACTTATCCGATTGAGGTTGTTGAGGCTCGCAATCGAGGTAGAGGTTGTTGAGGCTTCACTACCACCTAGAAAAGACAAGTCTAAGCTAAGCTAAAGCAAATCTTTAACTTTAGATTAAGGTAAAAGCAAGCTCGTAGACTTAGGGAAACTACGGTTGGATCTTGAGATTCCACGGTCGTGGAACTCAAGAACAGCCCGTGATTTAGGGTTGTCGGCGATAATTCTCTAACTCTCAGGGTCTAATCTGTTTACGATCGATCTATCATCATCTAAGCCACAACTATCAACCCTTCACCTTAGAATTGTTAAGGGTTTTTAGCCAATAACTGTCATATTGATATTGATTCAAGAATTAGGAGATAAAAGATGAAAACTTTCAAGAACTATCAATAATCTTCAAGTGAATCTCAGAATCACAATCAAGAACAAGTGTTTATCTAAAGATTCAAAACGAACCAAGCAATCACAATCTTTAGGAAAGAAGAGAAACGGGATGTCAATCCGATTCTGAATCAAACCTAAACAAGAAGAGAGATCTTCTTGCAAAATCCTCCAAGAACTTCGATCTTCCACAAACACGAAGATCACAAACAGCAACTCTTCAATACGAACTTTGATCTTCAATGAGATCTCCAAATTACCTCCAAGATGAGGGTTTTTGCGTTTTACCGCTAAGCGAGGGTTGAAAGGTCGTAAGCGAGGTGACGGAATCTTGCCTCATCCGTCTATTTTATAATGCAGGGCAAAATGTCGGCCCGGCCCAATCTTCAAAAGATCGTGGCTTTGAAACATGGCGAAAAGATTCGCCAAAATCACGGTCGTGGAATCTTTTCACGACCGTAATTTAGGGCGTGGAAACTACTACGGTTAGTTCCACGGCCGTAATATCTCCTAGAATGAACATCGAATTCTGACTCAAAATCCACGGCCGTAATTTAGGGTGAGAACGTGGTTCTTGCCTTCATTCGTGCATTCCTCAATCTAAGACTCCAAATTGCTTCCAAAAGGTGTCCTCGATCTATGGACATATCAACTCAACTCTCCTTTGCTCGATTCCGTTCGGAAATAGCTCCAAATCACCTATAATCAACATAGAACTCGTGTAGACATCCATATCGACAATATAGGCAATACTAGCTCACATATGCACAAAGCTCAATCAAAGACTATCAATATGAATCAAATACGATTAGAAAACGTGCCTAAAATATCACAATATTTCATGCTAACAGTCGCGGGGACGGGAACTCCCTTTCTGCACCACTCTTGTGGCCCCGAAAGAAGTTCTAAAGGTCGGTAACTAGAACGAAATTTTCGGTTGTTACAGTACCATATCTTCTTTCCTTATCGAGGGTACATTTGACGTTATATAAGGCACTTATGTATTTTTGGGGTTCTAATGTTTTCACGGATGGAACGAAACCGACTTCGGCCTCCCGGGTAAGTTGGGGTTCTAGGATTTTAATGTTTTGGAATTGTGACCCTTCTTTTCTCTAGGGTTTTTTCTATTCTCGCTTCAATCATCTCATGTGCAATGTTTAAAGTTTATTATATATATATTTTGAATCTGCTCTTTGCTTTTTATTGACCATGAATTGACGTTTAATGAACTTGTTCCTCGACTTGTTGTAGAGTTCAGTTTGTGTTTCTCTCCATCAATTTGATCAAGTTGCCGACCATGGAAGCAGATTAAGTTGGTTTGAATTCGTCATGACAATACTAACAACGGGTAATTTTAATTCTCCCCCTTTTTCCTCTAGTTACCGATCAATTTTTTCACTGATTTTTGGATATGGTTATTTGGGTTTACAATGTGACACCCCAAGTCCGTACGACCCGGAGTGCTACAGGGCTAGGACCTCACAATGGGTCCTTACCACAGCTTGACAACAAGTTCACTAGATCTTACAACAAGACACAAATAAATATAAAAACAACCTTTATAAAACAGAAATATCGAGTATCATAAAACATACAAAATCCTAAAGTCGATTATAAAACATCATTAATGTATATATACATATTCCAAAATCCCATAACATCCTAGATGTATGGAAGTCCTCAGCTGATCACTCCTCCACATCACCCTGCAGTCATCCTATCTTGCAAAAGATCTACAACACGATATGAAACCGTTAGGTAACAATTCATATAGAAGATAATGCATAAGCACGTACACATATCAAGGCATAATAAACACCGAACATGCTATCACACATTTACCCGTTTAATTATCGTTAAAACGTTATACACTCAAACCATATTTATAGAACAAGAAGTATAACATTCTTGCCTCTAGGTACAATAGCCATCTTGGAGTGGCATCCGGCACCCTCCCCCGTAGGCCATATGATATGGGGAGGTGACGTACCCGGCCTATATACTAGGTATAACAGACCTCAGAGAACCTCTCAAACTCTCACGATGAAAGAGAAAGGTTATCACTGCCCGCTATAAGGGGGTCAATCACACTTCGGTAATAATCAATATCGCATAAAACACATAACAATCACCACTCATGCATACATCCAATATAGGAACGCAACTAAGTAAGTCTCAAGGACTTACCTGAATCCAAATATCCACAACAATCGATCAACCTCGAATTCCCGTAGAAATAATCACCACGCTTGATAAACAAGGCATAAACATAAATCATCGGAACACATGCTAGAAGACTCTACTTCTAGCCTCATAGATCCTCAAAGATCATAACTATCAATCCATAAACTCAACATCTCACAATTCCTCAAACCTCTCAAGGTATCATTTAATCAACATTCCTCAATCTCAATTCTAACCCCAATATAATTAATTAAACTTTAATTAATTAATTAACTTTTACAGAATAACGTTTTGCCAACAAGCAATTTCTAAACCCATCTGTCATCAGATTTCATCAAACAAACAACCCATAATTAACAGAATAATATAACGAGCACAATGGAATATCAAATTATCAATTTTGACAATCCTAAGGTCAATTTAGGCCAAATTGCAATACAGAAAACGAATAAATTTATAGCTTATTCATTACTAACCCGATTGACGATCTGAAAGAAGATTTGGAATCACAGCGACGCATGCTACGATCGGACACTATCAAATTCACCGAAATTTGAGCGATGGAACAGCCCAGTAGCATATATGATCGACCATATCTTCTCTTGCTCGGAAACGTAAAAAGTCGGTACCAAGATGAAGAGAATGAAGAAAGGAATCCAAAATTCAAACGGATTTGAAATCGGAATAGAAACGGAGAGTAGATTTGAGTTTGAAGGTTGAGAGAAATCAGAGCTTTTACAAGGAAAAGTGAAAGGAAACAAATTAAGAAACGATTTTCCGCTATTTACAGCGAAGACGATAATTATCCTTTAGTGGAGTCGATAATTATCCTTTCACCTGTAACGCCCCGAATCCGCGAGACTCAGGGTACTACGGCCAGAGACCTCACAATCGGTCCCGACCCTTAGCTTTACAACAATTTCACCGGACCTTTCCAAAAAGGCAAAAATAAAGGCAAATCCGAAAGATGTTTCAATGCACGTGCAAGAATTTAGAAATAGAAATACAAAGTGGAAACTCAACCGAGTCCTCAAAACAATAACTCCAATACAAAAGTACACAAGTCCACAACATAATAATATAAATCCATCCCCATCCTATAATGTACGGGAACCCCGGATGTCTACTCCTCCGAGTCACTCGTCGGCATCCCTAACCTACGGTGCATCTACAACAATCGGTTTAAAACCGTTAGCTAACATTCAAAGCATTAGAAAGAAGGTAACGGCACATACACATATACAACGGAAACACACAACATAATATCACGCAAGCCGGTTTATTATCTTTTCATTGACGCCTTTCCATTACTAATTCAACTTAGGTTTGTGACATGAGAATCCCCGAAACTCGCCTCTGTCCCTACTTACTAGCAAAATGGTGCTGATGCATCAAACCGTCTATCTGCCTGGGCTAGTCGTAGAGAACCTCCTAGCTCTCGCAAGAGCTAGGCAGTGTTGTCACCGCCCGTTATCATACACTTGGGCCAAATATCAATATATAAAGGTCATCCTAGTTTCGGTTTCGTTGTTATAATCATAACTAAACACACACACACAACCATTCACACATCAATGCTAATATAAGGAAGCTAGCTAAGTAAGTCCGGAGACTTACCTTGTCTAAAATCCAAAATAACACAACCCCTCTCGCTTACAGTAGGAATATGCTCAAAGTCTGCTCACAACAAGATGCGTAATCAATAACACTCCCACGCTCTAGCGGTCTGTAGACTTCTAAATCTAATAATCTTTACAAGATCATCTAAACTCTCAAGCTAGGATCGCATCCTTAGACTCCAAGATACCAATATCTCACTAAGCACAAGCTAGGATATCACAACATCCCACTCTCTAACAAGGTTAACTCAGCACCCATGCTCGAATACATCTAGCCATGGAGACACTACAAGATCATCACACTCAAGGACATTCTAAAGTAACATCCGAGACTTTAAGGTCTCCTAAGATTCACAACCACTAGATGGCATTCAAGACTATCCTAGGTCCATCCTAGGCATGATACTAGTATGAACAACCTCTCATACGAAGGAAGGAAAGAAGATGGCATGAAAAAAAGGGCATACTATTGCAGAAGCGTAGCCGCGGACTCAAAAGGCGCGACTGCAAAGCTTAAGGTCACCGCCCTCGCGGCACACTGGTGCCGCCCCTGGGGATCTCCAACACCGCCCCTGTGGCTGGATTTGTCCGCTCCCCCGGCTCTGTGCAATTCCCCCAGCGGTCGAACTCTAGAAGGCGATTCGTCGATCCTCGATTGTGCAACAGGGCTTCAATGGCTTCCTTTCCTGAATGGGTCGACACCAAGCTTCTTCCAACAGATCTTAACCGTCCTCCACGTCCTTATAAAGCCTAAGATCACATGCAAGCATAAGGAGACTACTCATGAGTCTTCCTCTTAAGCTTCCTCAATAACAATGGAGAAGAAGAAGAAGAAGAAGAAGAAGAAGAAGAAGAAGAAGAAGAAGAGAGAGGTATGGAAGAAAGGAAGAAGAAGGGAGGAAGGAGGAGACTTACCAAGATGGAGCTAAACCTCTTCACTGTTCCACACACACACAAGAGATCCAAGAAGGAGATGGAAAAGAAGAGAGAAAGCAAGGAGATGGGTGGAAGTGAAACACGTGAATGAGAAAACTAAGGAGAGAGAGAAAGGAGGCCGTTTACATGGGGAAGAACAAAGGGTCAACATCCCTCATAGGCTCTTTTTGGCTAAGGTACGAGGGGTTTAAAAGCAAAAAGGCGGGGAAATGAAGGGTCGGAATGGAATCGGGATAAAATCCCATCATGCTGCACATTGTGCCAGCGGAAACTTGAGTGGTGTCTGAGGAAAAGCCGCTAAACCACTCACTAACCGGAATTAAAATCCCGGGCGTTACATCATATCCCCCTAAAAACAAGTTTCATCCCGAAACTTGCTAACGTATAACTTTCGGTCAAACACGTCTCTATAACCTCGCGGAAAACATAAACGTGCCAACTAACGGCCTTGTAATCAAGGACTACTCATCGAACCACATCAAGACCTCGCAAGGTATACACACATACTCACATGACACACATAGCATAACACATCATGCAATCACATAAACATAGTCATGGAATGATCTCGGGACTAACCCGACGGTCCTATAGACGCCTCTAGATCCACGTAAAACTCTGGATACTTCCTATGGATACTATCCTTGGTCTCACGTGGCCTCATCGGCTCCTCGTCTGGACCAATGCACTCTCAGCATCAGTATATCCTTCGACCAAAGGCGTCTCGTACTACGCTCCAAAACCGCTACCGGATGCTCCGCAAATGTGTGGTCCGGCTCCACCACTAAATCCTCGTGGCTAATGATGTGGCTCGGGTCGTGTATGTACTCTCTCAGTTGAGATACATGAAACACCGGGTGAATATTCTCCAACCTCGGCGGCAATGCTAACATGTACGCCACCTCTCCGACTCTCTCCAAAATCTCAAACGGTCTGACATATCGGGAGCTTAACTTCCCCTTAATGCCGAAACGCTTGATGCCCTGCGTCGGTTATACCCTCAACCAAACCTGAGCTCTTACTTGAACTCTAGAGGCCTACACCTCCTATCCGCATCTGACCTCTGGCGGCTCTGTGCAGCCAACATCCTCTCTCGGATTAAAGCAACCCTAGCCATGTCGTCTTGTACCTGCTTTAGATCTACAACACTAGAACTACCCGGCTCGTTCCAACATAACCGAGTACGGCATATCCGTCCATACAATGCCTAGTATGGTACCATCCAAATCGACACGTGCCAGTTGTTATTACATGAAAACTCCACCAAAGGAGGTGGTTTGGCCATACTTGCCCCAAATCTTGCGCACACGGCCGCAACATGTCCTCTAAGGTCTGGATGGTCCGCTCAAACTCTTCGTTGGTCTGAGGATGATATGCGGTCGTAAAATGAAGGCTCATACCTAGGGTGGCGTGTACCTGCTTTCAGAACCTCGAGATAAAGCGCCCGTCCCTATCCTAGATGATGGTCCTCGACACCCCATGTAATCTCCCTATCTATCGGATGAACTCCTCGGCAAAACGACGCACCGACCACGTTTCCCTAATAGGGATGAAATGCGCGGTCTTTGTCAACCAATCCACTACCACCCATATCGCATCAAAGCTCCTACTCGGTCTCAAACCAGTAACGAAATCCACGGATATGTCCTCCCACTTCTAGTGCGGCACAGTCAGTGGGTGAAGCTCTCCTCGGGGTCTTTGGTGCTCGATCTTGACCTGCTGGCAGGTCGCACATCGGGCTATGTATCTAGCTACATCGGGCTTGAGCCCACCCCACTAATAAGATCTCCTAATATCCTAGTACATCTTACTCCTTCCTAGGTGCACCGAGTAAGGTGTAGAATGGGCCTCATGAAAAATCCTCTCTCTCAACTCCTTGTCCGACGGCACACATATACACCATTGGCGTCTCAACAACCCGTCTGCCCCCACGGTGAATTGTGGTGCCTCACCTCGGGACATCTTGTCCCGGATCCTCATCAAAACGGAACAACCCTCCTACTTCTATCGAATCTCTCCCGACAGATCAATTGACACCTCTAAATGGGACAAGTGAGTGTCCAAGTCTGGAAACCGGATGTCTACCTCCAACCATATCAAGTCCCTCTACAACAGAGGCTGAACCATAAGTCGAGCTATCACCTCCTCTTGAGGCATCCTCCTACTAAGAGCATTGGACACTATGTTTGCCTTCCCCGGATGGTACAAAATCTCCAAGTCGAAGTCCTTAATCAGCTCTATCGATCTCCTCTGGCGATTATTCAACTCTCGTTGAGTGAATATATACTCCAGACTCCTATGGTCTGTGAAGATTTGGCACGTGGCCCCGTACAAGTAATGTCGTCAGATCTTCAAGGCATGAATCATTGTCGCTAGCTCAAGATCATGGGTAGGGTAATTCTCCTCGTACGTCTTCAGCTGCCGAGACACGTACGCAATAACCCTACCCCTCTGCATTAAAACGCACCCCAAGCCTAGCTTGGAGGCGTCGTTGCACACTACAAAATCCTCAACGCCCTCACGCTGCGCTAAAATGAGAGCGGAGGTCAACCTCCTCTTCAGCTCGTCGAAATTCCGTTGGCATAGCTTAGACCACACAAATCTAGTAGACTTTCTTATCAAGGAAGTGACTGGCCGGGAAATCACTGAGAAACCCTCATTGAACCGGCGGTAGTAACCCGCCAAACCCAAGAAACAACACACCTCCTTGACCACCCTAAGAGGCGGTCATGAAGATACGGACTCTATCTTCGCCGGGTTAACCATGACACCCTCGGCGGAAACTATGTGACCAAGGAAGGCCACCTTGGACATCCATAACTCGCACTTAGAGAGCTTGGCATAAAGCTATCTATCTTGAAGAACTCGAAGCATGGTCCTCAGGTGTCCCGCATGCTCCTCCTTACTCCGGGAGTAAACTAAGATGTCATCAATAAACATACTATGAACTGGTCCAATAAGTCGATGAAGATGTTGTTCATCAATTTCATGAAGACGGTGGGTGCATTCGTGAGCCCGAATGGCATCACGACAAACTCATAATGGCCGTATCTGGTCCGGAATGCAGTCTTCGGCACGTCCTCCTCTCTCACCCTCAGCTGGTGATATCCTAACTTCAAACCAATAGGTGAAAACACTGTGGCTCCCTGCAATTGGTCTAGCAGATCATCAATGCGCGGCAAGGGGTACTTGCTCTTGATAGTTACTTTGTTCAGCTCCCGGTAGTCTACATAGTCTCATCGAGTTGTCCTTCTTCTTGACGAAGGGGACCGGTGCACCCCAAGGGGAAACGCTCAGGCGTATGAATCCCCTCTCGGCTAACTCCTCGAGTTACTGCTTCAGCTTCAGCATGGTCGGCGTCATACGGTATGGGGCCTTGGAGATTGGCCTCGTGCCAGGCTCCAACTCAATGGCAAAATCTATGCTCCTCTACGGCGGTAAGCCGGGTGGCTCACTAAAAATATCCTCAAACTCACATGCTATGGGGATTTCCTCCAGCGATGGACTCACCTCCTCCTTCATGGCATAACACCAGAAGGCCTCGCATCCCTGCTCGATATGTCTCGCGGATCAGACCGCGTTGCTGACTGTATCGATCTTTCCGAGGTCCCAACCTCGGAAAATCTCCTCATGTCCAACCTTTGTGGAGACCGTCATGGTCCTCCTACTAATGTCCAAAACGGCTCAATGGAGGTCCACCTAATCCATCCCTAAGATGACTTCTTCATGCACTAGGTGTATGACATAGAAGTCGGCGAACCAATCACTGTTTCCCAAACGAATGGGACAACCGTGACCCTCCCAAGTACCCCTAACCTTACCCCATTGGGTAACCCTATAATAAAGGGTCTCCCCTCTACCGTATCTAAATCCAACTATCTACGCAATCATCGTAAATAAAAGAATGGGTACCACCCGTAACAAGTAATACCCTGACAGGGCCGTTGGCTCAACTGCGCTCCTCAACTCGAAAACCCTCGCCTATGTGCCTCTAGTCTCCATGGTGCCTCCATCACGTCCCTACCTTTACCCTGCCCCTAGGCAGATCCCTGGGAATAAGTGTGGTCTGGGACTCATTGCTGGGGAGTCCGGGTCTAGTACTTAGGTGGCCTCAGCCCACCTCCTACAACACTCGTAGGTGGGGAACCTTGCTATGACTGTGTCTTGCCCTACCGGCAAAAAGCGGCTCGGTGGCCAGCTGGTCACAAGTGAAACAAGCCACGGGTGGCTTCCTACACGCATTCCTAATGTGTCCATACTCCCCACAACTGAAGTAGTGTCGTCCCCGATCGGATGATGAAGCGATAGACTGATAGCTAGGACGTCCTTGCACCTGGCTACGTCCATGCCCTGAGGCTCCTGCTCCCAAACTAGTTGGCCTTGTCCTCTTTTTCTTGTCCGGCCCTCCGGACTTAGTAGCTCTCCTAGGACTCAGTCGGTCCCTCTCATATGCCGAAGCTTGATCTTGGTACTCCGCCAGGGAGTCACAACGGAAACCCGCAAGATAAGCACGGGTGGACTCCCTCAATCTCCAAGAGAACAAATAAACATGCTGGTCCGCCGGAGGTGCGGCGGGACCCAACAAAGCCAGCTCCTCCTGGAATTGCTTGATCGCCTCAATAACCGGGACATCCTCAAATCCTGCTTCAGAGAATTCTTGCACTTTATCCCTCCTCAGTGAAGCCGGGCAAAAACTCTCCCTAACGAGGCTCAACATCTAATCCATCCTGGTAACACCGCCTCGAACTTTCCTCCACTAGTACTGGGCCTGGTCTCGGAATAGCGTATGAACTAACTCAACATGCCAATCTTCCGGGCAACGGATCGCCTCCAAGGCGGACTCCACGTGTCCAATCAAGTGCTCGACCTCCAACCCTACCTTCCCGTCGAAATATGGTATATGTTGCTGATTGAAAGCCTTCAACCATGAATTTGGTCTCAGTGACCTCGGCTCATCTCTCGCTCTACCACCATCAGCAACTAACTCTGGTGCAACTCTCACTGGTGCATCCCTGGCCTGGGTCACCCTCTGCGAGACCTCAACTGATCTCGCAGGTACGGGGGTACGGGAGGTGGTGCTCCCACTTAAACGCCTCCTCAACCCGCTGAACATACTCTCTAAACACGAAAGCTCCTATGAATGCCCCACCGGTCTCATCCGATGGCAAACTTTGCGCTCCTGACCTCACAACGGTCCTATCCCTAGTCTCGGGAATAATACTCTCTGCAACTTCCTCCACGGGAACCTCTGCTGCTGGTAGATCCGCAACTGGTGGGTCCGCAATGGGGCTACGTCCCCGACCTCTCGCTCTTGGAGGTCTCCCTACTCGTCCTCGTCTTAGGACCGTAGGAGGAAGAGGGGTCTACCCCTTTCCGGTCCCATGGACGCGGTAGCTCTCGTGTGTGTCATCTGATAGCGTATGGCACATTATTATGTATATAAGACTATGATATCGATAAAATAATACAACTGTACAGGCGTATTATAAAATCATGGTCTAAAACTTAGCTAAGATACATTGATTCCAAAAACATCCTAAGTCCAAATATACATATCTATATATATATACATATATTAATAATCTAATGAACTAAGTCGTCGAGGTCCGCAAAAGGAGTGGTGGTCCCGTACATTCTGTTTATTTTTTATTCGGCCTTTAGAAGATTGCGAGTGTCATTGTTGTCAACCTAGGGCTCTGATACCATATTGTAACGCCCCAAATTCGCGGGACTCGTGGCACTACTGGCGGAGACCTTACAATGGGTCCCAACCCTTAGCTTGACAACAATTTCGCGGACCTTTCCAACAAGGCACAAATAAAGGCAAATCCAAAACTGTTTCAAAGAACGTAAAAGAATTCACAAATAGAAATACAAAGTGGAAACTCAGATGAGTCCTCAAAACAACATAACTCCAATACAAAAGTACACAAGTCCACAACATAATAATATAAATCTATCCCGGTCCTATAAAGTACGGGAACCCCGGTTGTCCACTCCTCCGAGTCACTCGGCGGCATCCCTAACCTGCGGTACATCTACATAAATAGGTTTAAAACCGTTAGCTAACATTCAAATCATTAGAAGGATGGTAACGGCACATATACATATATAACGGAAACACACAACCTAATATCATGCAAGCCGGTTTATTAAATTTTCATTAACGTCTTTCCATTACTAATTTAACTTAGGTTTGTGACACGAGAATCCCCGAAATTCGCCTCTGTCCCTACTTACCAGCAAGGAATGGTACTCATGCTTCCGACCGTATACTTGCTTGGCCTAGTCACAGAGAACCTCCTAGCTCTCACAAGAGCTAGGTAGTGTTATCACCGCCCGTTATCATAAACTTGGGCCAAATATCAATATATAAAGGTCATCCTAGTTTCGGTTTCGTTGTTATAATCATAACTAAACACACACACACCCATTCACACATCAATGTTAATGCAAGGAAGATAGCTAAGTAAGTCCGGAGATTGACTTACCTCGTCTCAAAGCTAGAACAACACAACCACTCTCGCTTTCCGTAGGAAGATGCTCAAAGCCTGATCACAACAAGGCACATAATCAATAACACTCCCACGCTCTATAAGTCTTTAGACTTCTACATCTAATGATCGTTACAAGATCATCTAAACTCTCAAGCTAGGATCGCATCCTTAGACTCCAAGATACCTATATCTCACCAAGTACAAGCTAGGATATCACAACAACCCACTCTCTAACAAGGTCAACTCAGCAGCCATGCTAGAATAGATCTAGCCATGGAGACACCACAAGATCATCACACTCAAGGACATCCTAAACCAACATCCGAGACTTTAAGGTCACCTAAGGTTCACAACCACTAGATGGCATTCAAGACTATCTTAAGTCCATCCTAGGCATGATACTAGCATGAACAACCTCTAATACAAAGGAAGGAAAGAAGAAGGCATGAGAAAGAGGGCATATTGTTACAGAAGCGCAGCCACAGACTCAAAATGCACGACTGCGGAGCTGAAGGTCACTGCCCCCGCGGCACACTGGCGCCGCCCCTGCAGATGTTGGGCTCCTGGCGCCGCTCTTGCGGATCTCCAGCACCGCCCCTGCGGATGGCTTGGTCCGCCCCGCGGCTCTATGCAAGCGCCCCCGTGGTCGAACTCTAGAAGGCGATTCGTCGATCCTCGATTGTGCAATAGGGCTTCAATGGCTTCCTTTCCTGAATGGGTTGACACCAAGCTTCTTACAATAAATCTTAACCCTACTTCACATCCTAAGAAAGCCTAAGGACACATGCAAGCATAAGGATACTACTCTTAAGTCTTTCTCCATAGCTTTCTCTATAACAATGGAGAAGAAGGAGGAGGAGGGAGAGAGGAGGAGACTTAACAAGTTGGAGCTGAACCTCTTTACTGTTGGACATACACACAAGAGATCCAAGAAGGAGATGGAGGAGAAGAGAGAAAGCAAGGAGATGGGCGAAAATGAAACATGTTAATGAGAAAAGTGAGGAGAGAGAAAGGAGGTTGTTTACATGGGGGAAGAACAAAAGGTCAGCAGCCCTTATAGGCTCTTTTTAGCTAAGGAACGAGGGGTCAAAAGCAAAAAGGCGCGGAAATGAAGGGTCAGAACCGAATCGGACTAAAATCCCGTCACTCAGCACATCATGTATGTGGAAAGACTAAGTCGAGCCTACGGGAAGGCCGCTAAACCACTCATTAACCGGAATTAAAATCCCGGGCATTACATCACCGATCCGAAGGCGGTTTGAACCCCTTTCTCCAAACTTATCGAAATTGAATAATAAATTTGGAATATTGTAGGGATAACTATTCCGCAACTGCCTCGGATATCGAGTATTCCTAACCCGTCTTTCTTAGCCGCAAAGAAACGAAATAGCGACTCTTTTGGCCGTTTTGCCTTTCCATGTTATTTCATATCCAGGACATGTCTGATGTCCAGATCATTTCTCTCAACTACATTTTTATTGATTAAAGCTCCCAAATGCTCTAAATAACACCGGAGGGTAAAAATAATTACCTGGGGAAGTGAAAATTTTCCCATAAGTCCAAAACTATGTGAAGAACATAACGGTGGGACTCATACTCATCACTTACGCACTCTTTGCGAGTTATGTGTCAATTACTATTGATGATTAAGTTAATCAACATTAATCATCATTGATTAGGATTCGAAAATCCTAGTTTTAGGACCGCAGGTGCGGAGTTCCTAAAAGACTAACGCCATTACATACAATTTGTTGTATAAGCTGGTTTATGTGGTAGAAGATAAATTATCTTCCAAATATGCCCAAGAAATCTCTAGACCATCGCCTCCATAAATTTGGTATGTCCCTTGCCAATTCTTATGTAATTGGTTTGATTTGGACTCTTGATCTGCTTTATAAGTTGAAAAATAGGTCTATGATACGATGATTTACATGATGTGAAAGAGGATCTCAAAATCAAGGAGGCTTTGAACCTTTTTCCTCGTGAGATTGTTGATGCCCATTACCAATCCCTGAAGCGTGTCATGGACCTCTTGATGAAGACGAGTATCTTCTCAAGGATCTCCATGTATTAGTTATATCCCTTATGGTTTTGTGTTGATTGCTGAACAATTGGTCATGAAACTTTTTGTTTATTAGATGTATCACTATGCTTAAAAACTTCACTATTTTTTTTGAGGTTGTCGGTCAAGTTATGACGAGCTTCATCAAGGATATGGTATCATCAATTGATATTTGTCCTGAACAAAGCAAAAAGTTGATACTCAGCAAGTAAGAGTTGGTTGTATTTGGCCCTTGCCTAAGGAGAATCACACGTGGCAAGATTTTAGGTTTACTGATATATATGCAGGCAACATGTCGACTTAGCTTTGAAACTTTCCTCATCTTAATATGTTTAAAATAGGTTTTTTTTATGTATTGGTGGATTGTCTACTCCTATTTATCCAACCTTGATGCTTAATTTGTTTTACGGAGCGACTAACATTCCACATTCTTATAAGCTAGTCATTTTTTTGTCCACCTCATTTGTTATAATTCTTATCTTTTTTATTTTGCAAAATCTAGATTGTTTGGAACCAACGACATGGCTCAAAGTCAAGTTTCAGTCAATATATAATTACTAGTTGTGTCCACTATTATGCTTCTCACAGTTATTTGGGGATCATGGTAATTGTAGGCAAGTGTGATCTTCAAGATTCAGTGCAATTGATGGAGTTGATACAAAGAGCTTTAATTTGAATGGTATGCCTTTTATTACTCAGCATGCTTCCAAGATGACTTGTGCCGTTTGTCTCTCTTTCATATTGGAAATGCCTATTTCCTATAACATATATTTGTATATTTTGCTAAGTTACTTAGAGGTATGATTGGTTATCTTAAATCACTTTTAATTTTCATGTAATCTTGATAAGATGTCATATATCATCACACTTTTATTGTTCATGTAATCTCAATAAAGATGGCATGAAAATGCTCATCAAACTTTCATATTTACTAACTTTATGTATGAATTTTAAAAAAGACAGTGGGGTTTGCCTTTTCAGGGCTGGAAAGCTGCATGAAAAGAGGATATACGTATCTAGCCGTCTAGTTGGCATGGAAGAAATTCTTCATGAGTTGAGTACGAGTTTGGACTAATAGTAATGGTCAATATGACGCAAAATGTGATAGTCAAATTGAGTTTGTGAACAACTTAAAAGGACTAGCTTAGTTAATGGATCGGAACACAAAGTACGACTTATTATGAAAAGTATTCAACGAGTTTTTAACCAAGATAAACTGTTGTTAAACAATTGCTTAACATGTCAACTCAATTTTGTGAATGTCTTGATCTTAACAAAGTAGACGATTATATTGGAAATATTGATGCTGAGAAGGAAAACCCGGTTCTCCAAGATGAATAAGAGGCACAATATCTTTATGAGGTCCTACATATTTATACTTGTGACCATACTTGTGACACCTATTTCATTTCTAGTTGATTACCAATTAACTAACCCTGTTTAAAACAATAAGCGGAAAACGTAAAATTTTAAAACTTTATCTTACAACCATATTTACAATATATATACATACTAACATATGTCATAAAATCTGTTTAACAAAACAAAACTGTTTAAAACCACACAAAACTACTAGGCGGCAGCATCCCATAATAGCCCACCTGATATGATCTCAAATCCAAGTGTTGGGTCCAACGTTCTTGCCTTGATCAGGTTGAGTCTGAGCAGTTGAAAAATATGGATATAACAATAATGAGCTACAAGCTCAGAAAGGGTATACAAATTGCACTTCCACAAGTATCTAATATCCCGTCCCCAAAGGACACTTTATACCCTTTCTCACATTCCAAAGCACACACATACATATCCACATTCACATTATGTCCATGACCATCCATAACACATAACATATAAGCATTCAAGCATGTTATCACACCACATATAAACATATCATCTCATATAAACATCTCATATCATACCATCACATATAAATAATCATAACATTACATATAGCATGCTAGACTCGATCGCATCGATGCATAGGTGATAATTAACTAACTAGCCCCAACTGATCGTACGCTATATTTTCTCATGTGCTTTCTTATTTCTTTTCTTTCTTTCTTTTCTCTTTCGGTTGGCCAACCCGATAGCGTCTGAGGCCCCCTGTAGATCAGGTAGCGACCTCGGTCATCTTGTCCTAAGACCCCCTATAGATCAGATTGTGATCTTGGACTATCTATCTCATCTTGAGGCCCCCTGTAGATCAGGTAGCGACCTCTGAGGTCCCCTGTAGATCAGGTAGCGACCTCGTTCCCCGGAAACCCGTGCGGGCCCCAGTTGGGCTAATTAATCAATTATCATCCTATATTATCACTTTCATAGCATAACTCAGGTTCATGCTTCCATTATATTCTTTCATCACATCCTTTCCATTATCATATCATGTACCTCATGCATGCTTTCATAAACAATATTAAGTCGTCGTCATCATCTCACTCATATATATATATATATATATAAAAGCATGCATACAATCATAATAAACAAATATATATGCATCAGCGTGCATAAAATCATGTCATATTAGATACATAATATGTTAAGTGTGATTCATATACACTTACCTTGCAAGTAAGATAACCCTAATCCGCTCTCGATCCAACCTAAGTCCGTTTCTCGCTCCGGACTTATTCCTTTTCTCGTACCTCCAAAATATACCAAAATATATCCTTGTCAAGACATTATACCGAAATAGCCCCTTAACATACCACGATTTACCCAAAGAAATTTTCTGGGCAAATTAACCTAGAAAAACGTACATATATACCCTTGTATCTTTTGATCCAACCGTTGAATCGATCCCAAATTTTAATATGATATAGGATAATGTTATTCTTAATACATATCAAAAATTCAGCAAGATCGGACCATGGGAAGGTATTTTAAATAACACTGTAAGGTAACAGCGCATATCAAAAAATTCCGCAAAATAGCTTTCTTGCGCGGGCAATAACTTTTTACTCCAATGTCGAAACGAAAATCCGAAAGTATGGTTGTGTTCCTTACCTCGAGAGGTACCTTCAGTTAAAATTTGGTGAGGTTTGGACGAAGTTTAATCCTCCAAATGTCTCTTCTCCTTCAGCCTATCTTTATGTAATCTTCTTCTTCTATCTCCCGTTTTCAGCAGCTTTTCCGGCGATTCTCCGGCGAATTCCGACCCTACTGCAGTGGTGTACTGATGGTTACAATAAGGTGATGATGGTGTATATAACTTGTTTTTCTCAACCCCTACAGCTCTCCCAAGCCTAACCGAAGGTACAAAGCTTATATGGTACATGAACTCTAGCTCTCATCCCCTTTTCTATGCTTGGCCTACAAGCTTAATGATGATGATAGAAGATTATTCAGCTCTCGTGATCACCCTTGCAATTCCACGTACATAGGTTGCAGATTTTAAGCATATCTTATGTAAAATTTACACATTTTACCCTCTTATATTCATCTTTACACCTTTTACCCAAAGTTCCTTACAATAAATTACACCGAAATACCAAAGTCGATATAACTTTACGAAACTTTCATGAATCCTTTGTAACATAAAATAATGATTTATCATTGCTTGATTTTCGGAAATTAATCTCATTTCCATGTGTTTTATATTTTTCTCTAGGGTTTAATTTCGTTAAACCCGTTTAATTCCTTAAAATTCCTGATTAGGCCATTTTCGAATTTTGACCGTTACAAATTGTAAGAGCCTGAGCCTTTGGAGCCTAGGAGCCTTGCTGAGCCTTAGCTGAGTTAGCTTTGACACTGTCAGCCACCCCAGTGGACCCTGCCAGCCGCACCTGCGCCCCAGGTGAGCCGCCCCTGCGCCTTACTCGGTCCGCCCCTGCGGTTTTGTGCGGCTGCAGCCACCTTTGTTGACTTCTGACCTTGATTTTGGGGGAGCTTCGTATATAAGCCTTCTCAGCCTCTGATGAAGGGTTTCTTCACTCTATTGCAGCTCCTTCATCATCTTTACGCTCTTCTTCTTCTTCCTCTTCTCACCTTTGCTTCTTCTTGATCTTGTGAGAGAGTTTTGAGTGTGTTCTTGGCTTTGGATGCTCTTGGAGCTGTTGTTGAGAGTTGTTGTTGTGGTGTTGAGGCTGAGAGTGGTGTTGATGCTCCATAGTTGTAGCCTAGGTTGTGTGGTAAGCTCTTCTCTTCATCTTTCTTCCTTCCTTCTCCTTTGCTTCTTATCTTCCTCTTTAGCTTAGGAATCACAAGTTTGGACTTGTGTTGGATCCTTCCTGGATGTTGTGATGATCATATGTGTATATATATGCATATGTGTTACGGTGGTGTGTTGAAGACGTGAAGAGAATCGAGAAAGGAGTCGAAGAGAAGTCGGTACCAACTCTCTGCACAGTTGGCTGCCCTTGCGCCTGTCCTGAGTCGCACCTGCGCCTGCTGTGGACCGCCCCTGCGCCTTTGGTGAGCCGCCCCTGTGTCTCACTGGGCTAGCTGGTGTGTTCTTGCTTCTGTTGGTGCATACCTTGTTGGTATGTCTTCCTTCCTTCCTTCCTTTCCTTTCCTTTGACCTTGGCTTAGTTGATAGCTAGGTTAGGGTGGTTAGGATGAGTTGTATGTTAGAGATGTGCCTTAGGCACTTGTGTTGATGTTGAGAGTATGCTATAGGCCTATGTGAGCTTGTGTTGATCTTTAGGTTGTAGGTTGGTTCTGGTTATGGAGACGAGTCTCCCAACCCTTTCAGGTTGTGATGTGGTGTGCCTTGCTCTTGCAGGCGTTGGTTTCTTCCTCAAGGGGAAGCTGTGACGTGGTAGAGGATACGAGTGTATTAGGTAAGTCCATAGGACTTACTTAGCGTGCAGTTATGGATTGTATGATTGTAATGGTTGTGTGTGTTCATATGGTTGTGCATTTATAACTTAAACCGGACTAGGACGACCATTCATTATATTTATTTGGCCCAAGTGTATTATAACGGGCGGTAACCACCGGTCTCCGCCTGCGGGTTAGGAGGAGGTGCCCTGAAGATGATCTCACAGGAGGGGACGAGTGACGGTCACCCCTATGCAAAACTCCTGTGTTACGTTGGATGGGGCGAGGTTCTTGAGGCTCCTCATGTTACAAAAGAAGTTGAATTAGTAATGGTATAACATAATTAAAGATAATAAATGAATGTGTGTGGCATTGCATGTATGAGATGTTGTGGTGTGTTTGTGCTATTACTATCATGCTTATCTATTGCTATAGCTAACGGTGTATACCGTGTTGTAGATGATCTACAGGTTAGGAACACTGCAGAGTGAGCTAGATGGTGTGACCAGACGAGGACTTCTGTACATTAGGATGCGTGGGTTGGGGATCTTTTGTACCAGTGATGTTGTTGTTATGGTTTTGTACTCGGCTTCGAGTTTGTAAACTATTTTGTTGTATCATACAGTTTTATGTGTTTGTTTTTACTCTACTAGTGTCTTGTTGTAAGATCCAGTGAACTTGTTGTCAGGCTAGGGTCAGGATCCATTGTGAGATCCTAGTCCAATGTAGCATCCCGAGTCCCGCGGATTCGGGGTGTTACACAAATATCTCCCACTTTAAGAAATTTCATCCCGAAATTTAAGAAAGGACTTAGAACCAAACTCGTAGATATATCAAAAGGATGCACAATCGGATCACAATTTCTCGAGGTTCTTACTTAAAAAGATAGGGGTATTTCGCTCTCATATCTCGCTCGGTCTCCCATGTAGCCTCTCGAACTAAATGATGTCCCCATCTGACCTTCACCATCGGGATCTCCTTGTTTCTCAATCTTCAAACTTGCCTGCCTAAAACCTCTACTGGTTCTTCTGGGTAGGAAAAGTTCTCAGATACTTGTATCTCAGGTTCGGGAATGATATGAATAGGATCTGACCAATACCTCCGTAGCACCGATACATGAAAGACATCATGAAATCTTGATAACTCAGGTGGTAACGCCAACCTATACGCAAGCGGTCCGATCTTCTCTAAGATCTCATATGGACCAATGTATCTCGGTGCTAACTTTCCATGCCTACCAAATCTCATAACTCCCCTCCAAGGAGATACCTTCAAAAACACTCTATCACCTATCTCATATGTCATCTCTCGTCTATGGCGATCAAAGTAGCTCTTGTGACAATCTTGTGTTGCTTTCAAGCACTGCTTTACTACTTGTACTTTATCTATTGTTTGTTGTACAAGTTCAGGACCCTCTATTTGTTGCATGCCCTCAAAATCCCAACATACAGGTGTGCGACACTTTATTCCATACAAGGCCTCGTAAGGAGCCATACCAATACTCGAATGGAAACTGTTATTATACGCAAATTCGAGCAATGGAAGGTTAGAATCCCATTTACTTTTAAGATCCAAAACACAAGATCTCAACATCTCCTCCAAGGTTTGAATCGTCCTCTCTGATTGTCCGTCTGTCTGAGGATGGAATGTCGTACTGAAATGCAATCTTGTGCCTAAGGCATTTTGCAGACTTCCCTAGAAATGCGATGTAAACCTTGGATCTCTATCAGATACAATCAATACAAGGACTCCGTGCAATCGAACAATCTCTCTCACATACAACTCTGCTAGCTCATCCAAGGAGTTATCTTGTCTCATCGGTAGGAAGTGAGGAGATTTCGTCAATCTATCTACAATCACCCATATCGTGTCATTCTTTTTGAAAGTCCTAGGAAGTCCAACAACAAAATCCATTGTAATCCACTCCCAGTTCCACTTGGGAACAGATTAAGATTGTAACTTCTCTATTGGTGCTTCGTGTTCAGCCTTCACTTGCTGACACACTAGGCATCGAGCCACAAAATCAGCTACCTCTTGTCTCATTCTAGGCCACCAATAGATCTTCCTCAGGTCATTAAACATCTTCGTACTCCCAAGATGCATGGAATACCTTGAGGAATGTGCCTCTTCAAGTAGCTTATTCTTTAACTCCTCAATGTTTGGCACACATATCCGTGTACCTTTGTGTAACACTCCTTGATCAGACAATTGAAAGTGTGTAGTGGTAGCATCTCCCACTTTAGCCTTCAACTTCTTCAGTGTAGTATCCTCATCTTGTATAGTTGAAATCTCATCAAGAATCAAAGGTTTAACCTGAATGTTCACTATCAAATCAGATCCTCTAACATCCATCTCTACTCTCATGACTTTAAGAGCTAAGATGCTCAACTTTGTAGTTGACCTTACCGCTTTGGTCACTACTCTTTCTGCTAAGAGTGTCGGCTACCACATTCGCCTTTCCTGGATGTTACTCTATAGTGTAATCATAATCCTTGAGTAACTCCATCCATCTTCTCTGCCTCAGATTCAGATCCCTCTAAGTTGGAATATACTTCAGGCTTTTATGGTCAGTAAACACCGGAAATGTATCACCATAAATATAGTGCATCCAGGTCTTAAGAGCATGAACTATAGCAGCAAGCTCTAGGTCGGGTGTACGATAGTTCTGCTCCTGAGGTCTCAACTGTCTAGATGTACATGCTATTACCTTCCCTTCTTGCATTAGAACTCCTTCTAAGTCACTCTCAGATGCATCGGTGTAAACCACAAAGTTATCCTTATCTAAGGGTACAACCGGAATAGGGAACGTTGCCAATCTTTTCTTAAGTTCTTCAAAGCTCTCTTGACAATTGTTATCCCATATAAACTGTTGATTCTTCTTTAGCAAGTTAGTCAATGGGCGCACGATAATCGAGAAGTTCTTTACAAACCTCCTGTAATAAACCGCAAGTCCTAAGAAGTTGCGGATCTCCGTAATAATCTTCGGAATTTCCCATTCTGTAATAGCCTTGATCTTGGATGGATCAGGTTGTATACCATCTCGTGATATCACATGTCCTAGAAAGGCAATCTGATCCATCCAAAACTCGCACTTGTTGAACTTCGTGTACAATTGTCTCTCCCTCAGAATCTCTAAGATATGTCTTAGATGTTCTCTATGAGTATCTATCTTGCATCTAAGATTTGGAACTTGCTTGGGGACAAGCAAGGGACAAGTATGGTGTATTTTGATAGCATGTATTATAGTCTATATTTTGGGGCTGGTTTAGACGTTTTATCTTCAATAATCTGCATGTATGGATGTATATTATGTGATTATATTGTTGTTTTGTCTACCTTTGCGGGAATCGAGGTCTACACCTAGCTTCGTTGTAATTGTAGGAAAAATGGCACGTTTTGCATCGAAATGGAGCTAAGTAAGCTAAGGAGTCATTGGAGCTACATTCTGGAGCTTAAGAAAGACCTCAGGAAGCATGGAAATGATGAAGAAGATTTAGTTTGGACCAGATTCGAGAGATTTCACATTCAATTGAGATTCACCTCGGTCAGCTACAGTATCACCTCGACCGAAGTGATCTTGATGAGCGTCCCGACCGAGGCGAACACCTTGCCGCCGGCGAGATCTTTATTTTTTGGCTGAGATCTTTTATTTTTGGAAAGAAGATATCTTATATTTTTGGCTGGATTTCTAGAAGGAAGATATAATTTCTGGATGATTTATTTTGAGAGAAAGATATATTTTATAGGAAATTATCTTTTTAAGATATTTTATCTTTGGAAGATAATTCTCCTATATAAAGGGTTGGATTTTCCACAAGTTCAACCATGCTTGGAGCATCCAGCAATTGAGAGATTTTCTGGAGGTTTTAAAGGAAGAATCGAAGGAAGTATTGAAGGATTGAAGTTCAAGGAAGGAAGGAATCATAGTTGGAGTTACTTTTTGAAGGAGTTTGTAAGACATTCTTAGATTGTCTTTTGGTTTATTGTATTTGCTGTCTTGTTATTGAGGAACGCTGTTTGTTTGTTATTTGATTTAGTTATTGAGACCTTTTTCTTAAGGTTTTGTTGTTCGAATATTGATTCCTTTTCCATTAATTTGATTATTGTTATCATGATGATTGTTGGCTAAGTTTCTTATGCGGTTCTAGGGTGATTGGCTGAAAGTTGTGGGAAAGACGATGATAGAATGATCTTAATCTCAGCAGGACCCTGAAAGCTCGAGTCTTTACCATAACCCTAGAACACTTCGTTCAGTCATTGAACATCTCGGCCGGGGTGGAATATAACTGAACGAGGTGAACCTTTCCTGAACCTTATCTGAGTTAAGAGTTTAAGTTTGCCAAATCCTATCCTTGTTATTCCTTTCCTAGTTCAACGCAAGCTTAGGATGAGACTTACCCGGTGATTCCTTTGTTTGTTTACCTAAGATCATGAGTGTGGGTAATAAAGGTTTATCCTTTATTGGGGTTTGAGTGTGTCTTCATTCCATCTTTGTGAGTTAGCTTGAGACTTACCCGGTAAAAGTTGCTTCTATCCTCTTGGGTGGTGTGTTGGTTTGAGATTATAGTTCATTTCCTTAGTACCTTGAGACTTACCCGGTAATAGGAGTTTTGGTTTGGGATAGTGAGTAGTGAGACTTACCCGGTGATCTATTCTCACCTTAGAAATACCTTCCTTTGCAAAACTCAGCTTTGTCCGCGTTATCCTTTGAGATCTTGAGTCGGAACCACAACTAGATGCTTTAATCTCTAGAATCCACATTTCCCCTTACTTGACTTTTACATCATCTTTGATTACTTTAATTCGTAGTTATTTGCATATTTGACAACCTGATTCCGTGATTTGTTTCACCATTGTCCCTGTGTTCGACCCCTGGAATTCTTGCTTTTATTACAATTGATCCGTACACTGCGCGTTCGCATATTGTTCAAGCATACTTCTTGGGTTATAAATTTTAAAGCTTGTACACACCTTTTGGAGCGAACAAGTTTTTGGCGCCGTTGCCGGGGACTTGGTCTAGACCAAGCCAGTTTCGGTAGTCTTTCGGGGCAATTGCCCGTGTTGCATTTAACTACTCTACTTGAGTGTTTTTCGCAGGATCTTTCCTTAGGTTTATGCAAAGAACTCGTGCTGGAAAGAAAATCGCTCCTTACGTTCGGGTCCAGAAGAGACTTACAAGCAAAGATTAAGAGAAGCTAAAATGGCCAATCAAGACGATCGTGATCTTGAAGCCGAGTTAAAGGAGGCATTGGAACAGCTACGCCTCAAAAGAGAAGAGCTGCAGCAAGAGAGAAGAGACTCGCGCAAGAACATAAGGAATTGAAGCAGATATGGCCGCTCTAAGGGCCCAGTTTCTGCCTCGACCGAAGACCCAGTTCATGTTGCCCCGGCCGATGTACACCCACCACCTCGGATGACAATCCGAGATGTTCTTTTTGCTGGAGTTCCACAAACCCTAGGACAGAGGATGGACCCCAATCAGCAAGTCAGGCGTCCAGGAGTCAACCTAGGTGATCTAGTTGAGCATGATTATGAACTTCGACCACAAGTTCTAACTATGATCCGACAATGCCAATTCGGAGGTTTGGAGAGCGAGTCTCCGCATCACCATTTGCAAAACTATGAGATTCTGATGGAGACTTTGAGACCTTCAAGACTGGAGAATAACAACTACAAGTTGAGGCCTTTCTATTTCTCTTTGAAAGGCAAGGCGCTTGCTTGGTATCAATCTCTTCCGGACGGAAAAATCAATACTTGGGAAGAGATGACGATGGAGTTTCTTACTAAGTTCTTTCCTCCCTCTAAGACCGCTGAAATGAGGGGAAAGATCAATGTTTTTATCATGAAGGACAAGGAGAGTTTGTCCAAATCATGGGACAGATTCAAGGATATTCTATTGGATTGTCCACATCATGGGATTCCAAAGATCGAGTTGCTGGAAATTTATTTCAAAGGTTTGGATGGAGCGACTCAATTCAATCTCCAACTACTTTCAGCCGGCACATACATGGATATGCCGATGATGAAGCTTGGGAATTCATTGAAAAGCAAGCTTTATATATGGAGAAGTACTCCCATCAAGGAACGGAAAATGGAGCAAGGAGAGTTAGCTTCCAGGACACATCATTAAATGGAGCTCAACTCACCTCGCTTAGCAATGAGGTAAAAGCATTAAAGGAGCTTTAAGTAGCTCAAACGAAGAAAGAGCAAGATGGAGGATATCAAGGAAGAAACAACTATCAAGGGCCGCAAAACAACAACTACAACAACAATAGAAACTCCAACAACAATAATTGGAGACCTAATCAACAAAATCCCGGTAACCCTTATTCTCATGCTAATAATGCTTTTAACCCCTCCTCTTCTTCTTCTACTCCATTGAGAATCAAGGAGCCTGGATCGAGTTTATCCTAGCTAGAAAAGAAAGATGCAGTGCTGGAGGGAATTTTGATTAGGCTCAACACTATGGAGACATCAATGACTTCATTTTCAAAGGCACAAAAAGCCTTAGAGCAACAATTCTTTAACAAGGCGAATGAAACGCCGAGAGATCCAAGGAAGCTCCCAACAATGACAGAGAGCAACCCTAAGGGACATATTATGGCAATAACAATACGAAGTGGACTGAAAACTACAGATCCAGTACCTCGGTCGAGCCACGACTAGATGAACACTTCGGTCAAGGTGCCAACCGAGGTGGAGCCCTAGAAAGCGAAAGATAAATCTGAAGTTTATGTTCCACCTCCTACTTATAAACCACCATTTCCATTCCCTCAGTCAAGGGCGAGGGCACATCTAGACAAGCATTTTGGTAAGTTTCTAGACCTTATGAATAAACTACATATTAACATCCCTTTCCTTGATGTCATTCTAGGGATGCCCGCCTATGGGAAGTTTCTGATAGATATTCTATCAAGGAAGAGGAAGCTGGAAGATTGTGGGGAAGTGAAGATGACATCTAAGTCTTCGGAGCTCATTCAAATCATGAAGGAGAAGATACCACCCAAATTGAGATATCCCGGTTCATTTTGCATTCCCATTCAAGTTGGGGATGTAACTTATGAGGCGTTGTGTGATCTAGGAGCTAGCGTGAGTATCATTCCGCTGGAGCTATGTGAGAAAATCGGACTTGGAGAGCCCAAGCCGGTGTAGATAAGGCTATACATGGCGGATCGCTCCATTACCCATCCCGTGGGCATTTTGGAAGATGTTCCCGTCAAGTTAGGTAATTTCTACATACCTATAGACTTTGTTGTACTTGACATTCCCGCAGATTATCCCGTTTCTATCTCGGGAGACCATTTCTAGCAACTTCGGGTTACAATATGGATTGTAAGAAAGCCAAGTTGAAATTCAACATTGGTGGAGATCAAGTAGAGTTTGCATTGCTTGCTGCAATAAAAGGAGAGCCGCTGGAGGATGATAACTTCAACATCTATGATGAAGAAGAATCAAGAGAATTTGGTGAGCTCTATCCTTATTAATGACCCTCTTGAAAGAGTTCTTAGTTTTAGTTTAATGGAGGAAGGTATAGATGTTTCTTGTGATGCAGATATACGGAACTTAAAAGCATTGGAAGCAGATCCAAAAGCTAAGATTGAGAAACTAATTCAGGGGAAGAAAAGCAATTTAGGTTTCGGTCCCAGTTCTAGTACCTCGACCGAGGCACTTTCTGGACCAAGCGATGTGTTCTTATCCGAAGAACATCTCGGTCACCCACCTCGGACACTGACCGAGACAGCAAGCGAGATGATGTCAACTAAGACTTCTGAAAGTCCAATTCTTCGATCTAAGTCTACTTCCCTGGAAGGAGAAGGCACGGATCCCCCTCAGAAAGCACCCCCAGTCGTGGAGCTTAAACCACTTCCTAGTCACTTGAGGTATGCTTTCCTTGCTCTAGATTCTACTTATCCCGTTATCGTTAGTGCTTCCCTTTCTGAAACTGAATTTTCTAAACTAATGCATGTTTTGAGGAAACATCGAAAGGCTTTGGGTTATACTATTGATAATCTTGTTGGTATTAATCCTTCTTTTTGCATGCATAAGATACTAATGGAAGACGATCATAAGACTTCACGAGAACCTCAAAGACGGTTAAATTCGATCATGAAAGAGGTTGTGAAGAACGAGATTCTTAAGTTGTTGGATGCAGGTATCATATTTCCCATATCGGATAGAAAGTGGGTGAGCCCGGTTCATGTAGTTCCGAAGAAAGGAGGGATGACCGTTGTGACGAATAAGAACAACGAGTTAATTCCAACTAGGAACGTTACGGGCTGGAGGATGTGCATCGATTACAGGAAGCTGAACGTGGCAACTCGGAAGGACAACTTCCCGCTTCCCTTCATCGATCAAATGCTTGAACGGTTAGCTCAACACTCCCATTTTTGCTATCTAGATGGTTATAGTGGTTTCTTTCAGATTCCTATCCATCCGGTTGATCAAGAGAAGACCACTTTCACTTGTCCATGGGGGACATTCGCTTATACAAGGATGCCATTTGGATTGTGTAACGCACCCGCTACTTTCCAGCGTTGTATGATGGCTATCTTTTCCGAGTACATTGAGAAGATCATGGAGGTAGTCATGGATGACTTTTTGGTATATGGTTCGTCTTTTGATAATTGTTTAGCTAACCTTTCTCTAGTGCTACAACGTTGTGAAGAGACTAATCTTGTTCTGAATTGGGAAAAGTGTCACTTTATGGTTAGTGAAGGAATTGTTCTAGGACACCTCGTTTCCAACCGAGGTATTGAGGTCAATCGAGCTAAGATCGAAACAATTGAGAAACTTCCTCCCCTTGTTCTGTTAAGGGTGTGCGGAGTTTTCTCGGGCATGTAGGTTTCTACAGGAGGTTCATCAAGGATTTCTCTAAAATCTCTAAACCACTCACTAATCTTTTGAATAAGGATGTTGTTTTTGAATATTCGCAGGAATGCTTTGATGTTTTTTACAAGATAAAGGAAGCGTTGATCACCCCACCCCACCCCCCCATCATTCAATCTCCCGATTGGACCTTGCCCTTTGAGATCATGTGTGATGCTAGTGATGTGGCTATAGGAGCGGTACTTGGACAAAAGAAGCATGGCCGGACCAACGCCATTTACTACGCTAGCAAGACGCTAGATGAAGCTCAACTGAACTACGCCACCACCGAAAAGGAGCTCTTGGCGGTTGTATACGCTTTTGAGAAGTTTCGTGTTCGCCTCAAAGTATGCGTGCAAATAAGCTTTAAATTATTAAAATTGAAATTAAGCAAGCGAACCCGCAGTGTACGGATTGGCGTAGTAGAGCAAGAATTCCAGAGTATCGAACTCAGGATTTGGTGAAACAAAATCAGTTTCGAATAATCGAGCAATCAAAAGTATAGAAGCTTTGCAAATAATTGGGAAAACAGCAATCCTAAAGATCCAAGTATCCAATTGTGGCAATCGATTTAAGATATTCTATAGATATAAGGACAGAGTTGAGGTTGCAAAGGTATAACTAATGTAAGGTTATGTACGGTGAAGTTCCAAAACCTTATATGTCTTACCCAAAGGCTCTCTCTATAAAGGTTGTTGAGGCTGCAGTATAGAAAGGATCTAAGGATAAGAATTACTCTCAAATACCCATGCTCAAACCAAAGGAATCAAAGATGAACTAAAACGGTTAAGCTTGTGACACTCAAAACCAAAATAGAGGATGTTGAGTCTCACTACTACCTAGGAAAGGCAAGCCAAGGCTAGGTTAAAGCAAATCTTTAACTTTGGATTAAATCAAAAGCAAGGGTGGTAAAACAGAGAAAATCACGGCTGGATCTTGAGATTCCACGGCCGTGGAACTCAATAACAGACCGTAATTTAGGGTGTTGACGAGGTTTCTCGCACTCTCAGGGTCCAATCTGTTTACGATCGATCTATCATCATCTAAGCCACAACTATCGACCCTTCACCTTAGAATTGCTAAAGATTTTTAGCCAATAATCATAGTCATTGAATCAAATATCAAATTAAGAAGAAAGAAAGATGAAAACCATCAAAAACTCAATAAAAACCAAACAATCAATCCCAAATCCGAACAACAAGGTAATATGTTTAATGAATTCAGAATATAGAACAAGGATCCTCACATCAATCTTAGGGAACAATGAAAAACGGAGTGTCAATCCGTCTCCGAAAGCAAAACCCTAAGAAAATCTCCAAAGTACGCAATCTTCAATATCGCGTCTTTCACAAGCCACGATCTGAAATCTCCAATCTCCGTCTCGACTCTCCACCGAGTTGTAAGCGCAGGTCAAAATGAAACCTAAAGCGACCGTCCTTCGAAACTCCCTTCTCAAGCCTTCTTATAGGGCGAAAAGGGTTACGAGAAAAGCCCAATAACCGTCGCTGACGTGGCAAATATGACACGTCACTTCGTCATGAAAATCACGGTCTAGTACAAGTTTCCACGGCCGTGGTTTAGGGCATGGAACTTTCTGTTGTGCTCCAAATTCACTCTCCACGATCCAAGGCCAAGTCCACGGCCGTAATTTAGGGCGTGGAAGTCCAAATCCTTTGTGAAAGCCTTTATTTCGTGATGTTCTTCACTCATGCTCCTTCCTTAGCTCCTCCAAAGCATCTCCTTGACATCTAGCATGATCAAATACTCCTTTCCTTCCACATTTTGCTCCAATTCAAGCCTTTATTCACCTATAAACAAAACAAAGCTAGTGTAGATCTCTATATCGATAAAGTGGGTGAATGAGCTCATAAATGCTTCAAAATCATATCCATGTACACATAAAAGAGGGAAAAACAACTAAAACAAGTGCCTAAAATATAGTCATATTTCATGCTAACAAAATACCCCATACTTGTCGCTTGCTTGTCCCCAAGCAAGCTTTTCAAAAGCTTAGAACATAAGGTAGAATGAAATATGAATGCAAAACAAAATAAAACAATCTTTTTGGTAATGTGCTTCTAATCAATAGATCATCCTCAAATCTTGCTTCATTCATCCTTGAAAACGTTCATACACATAAACTAAAATATGCAAAGCAAAGGAACATCATAAATTGCATAAACTTCAAGACAAACATCATAACCTTCAAGCATTGTCAAAATCAAGCATGTGAAACTTCAATTTAGATCACCAAGTCAAATAACACTCTTATGATCTCTAGGACTTTCAAGTAAGGCCAAGAATACGGAAAGGTGGAGAACTTGTAAAGGAATGTGGTGTATGAATCCGGGAAGAATGAACAACACAAACTCTTTTCTTTTCACCATTTGCACTAACCCCAACTTAGAGCTTTGCTCTATACTTTTGCACAAAATTTTCTTTTTCGACTTTACTTTTGGAGTTATGGACAACGGTGCACAAAAACCGAAGCCTAGGAGATCGGCAATTCTCAATTTCGAGATGCCTCAAACCCTTGATGCACATACCATAATCCGTTAGGAATATCGCTCAATCCGACTTTGGCAAGACACAAATACCCGGCTATGTGAATGGTGCCGAGTTACTCATCATCATGATTGACTTTCCCAAACCTATTTTCCTACACTTTGAATTCAAACAATTGCTTTCATGGCCCTTCCACATCAAACATGCCAAAATCAACTTTTCCTAAATCCCGGATAGATAAAGGAGGCAAATATTTTCATTGAGGGGCTAAATGATCAAAGAAAGAAGTAAGAAAATCGAGGTGCCTTAATCATCTCATAAAGAAGTATAAGAACTTAAATTGTGATTTTAACCTTCATTTCTCAATATGATTTAGATAAAAACTTTCACATTACGAAACTTGCAAGAAAGGATAAACAGCATGCTCAATCTCTTCACAATTCATAATTCAATTCAAGCATATAATTGTCATCAAAAACTCATTCCACAAGTAGATTCATCATAGAAATCATCTCTAATCTTAGAAGCACAAAAAATTTCAAAATTTTCAAATTTTTATGGGTTTTTCAAAGCCTTTTTCATGTAATGCTATAATGAAACGTGTGACAAGTAAAAGAAACATGCAAGTGTTCATAGACATAACCAAAGCAAAGTGAGTCGAGTTATTACAAACAAGAGTCACACCCCACCCCATACTTGACATACACATTGTCCTCAATGTTCAAAAGAAATAAAGAAAAGAAAAGAAAACAAAGGGAACTCACTAATGGCGGTGGAGCAGCTCTAACCGGCAGATCATCTCATCATCATCACTGTGAAGGAGGCGGCGGGAATGGATAGAAGTCGGAGCTGAAAGGCCGCCCAAACTGCTGGCGGTAGACGTGCCTCAAGATCCGAGCGTTCTCTTGGAGCTCCCCGTAATGAGCCTGCTGATGGACCTCTAAGTCTCCTACTCTCCTCAAAAGGTCATCCGCCCAATGTGGAAGCTGCGAATACCAAGCTAGCGGTTGGCCATACCAAGAAGGTGCATCCTGAGGAAGAGTCTGTGCCACCGGTGGATGATCATACCATGGAGGAGGAGCTCCCATCCATGACGGTTGCTCTCCATACCAAGCAGGTGGAGTCTCTATCCACGTCGGCCTCTCACTCACACTAGCCCTGTGTGAAGAAGAAGAACCGGAAGGTCTAGATGGGCGGGGGGATCTCTTAGGCAGCTCCGGGAAGTCGGCCGGCTGATCCGGAAATGTGCCAAAGTCATGCTTAGCACCTCCTACATCTTGATCATCTCCTCCTTCCATCTCCTCATCATCATCCTCAGCTAGAACCTCATCCGGCACATATGGAGGAGCTACAAGTCTATTGGCATGCATCGGTACGAAAGTCTTCTTCCAATTGTGACGGCCTAGCATGATAGAATACTCGGGAAGCCATGGAATGCCCCTACCACCTCTCTCCTCCCAAGGCATGGTTGCGGTAGGTGAAGCACGGTGGTGGGAAAGATGATCCCTCTAGTCATAAGCCCATTGAGACCCAAAGGTCTCGCCGCTATCCTAGTGCAAGCGGAGTAGTCTAAGCCCAGCTGGTTGGCGATGTGAGTCACCATACCCCCATAGCCTATATTTCCGGCCCTTTTATTCTTCAACTTACTAATGGTAGAGGCTAATAGGGTGGCACAATCAGCGGAAGTACCGGTGAGCATGCAATAGAGGAGGAAAAGTTTATCGGTCTTGATCTTTTGTGGTGTTTTGGTCCTAGGGAAAAGGCATTCTGAAAGGACTCTATGGGCTATCTTCAAGGCTAAATGGTATATGAGTTTAGCCTTGGTGTCGACCGGTTGCCAACGATCCTCACAAGCATAGATCATAGTGATATTCTCCCAAAAGTCTTTAGCACACACTCCCCCGGGAAACCTTCCATTAAAACTCTCATGAAACCCAAAGAAGGTTCCAAACTGAATTATGGAGAACTCATAGTTTTGCTCCATCAACCTAAAAGACACAATTCGGTTAACGGCGCTATGCTCAAAGGAAGTTACAAACTCTCTTGTTATCTCCTCATAAACATCTTCCCTAATGGTAGAGAAGATAAACAATCCGGCTCTATCCAAGAGCCAAGTCAAATCATTCACTACATTGAGCTCTTCAAGCTCCTCTAGGACAAGGTACCTAGGTCCTATGATCGGTCTCTTTGAAATCTTTTCTATGGCCCCTTCATAATCCTCATGGATTCTAGGAGGTGGTGGTGATGGTGGTTTACTAGGAGGGGGTTGGGAGGAAGAGGAACTATCACCTTTCTTCTTATTGTTCCTACTTGACTTCCTTCTAAACATTTTCTCTCAACAACAAAAAAAACCACGGTCTGTTCTTGGGATTCCATGGCCGTGGAAATATACGGACCCGTGAATTTGCTCTATCTCTCTCAAAATTCAGCAGATTCACACCAAATTCAACAATCACAACCTAGACTAATTCTAAATCCAATTTTGTTCAGTTCTCCTAAAATCTTGCAAGGAAATTGAACCAAATTGACCAAGAAGAGAATAGAGAATAAAACCTAGGTTTGGATTTGAAAAATCCAAAATCCTTCTCCAATGTGGATTGTTCACTCAGTTTGATGTTTGGATCTTGTAGATAATTGAAAATGCTCCACTTTTGGTTGAAGAATCGATTGAATCGGACTCTGGACGAAGAATTACGGGATAAAAGAAGTGGTCGGCGATTTGGGCGTGGTTCTGGGTGTGGAAGGTGAGGATGGATGTGTTTTTGAGAAGGAAAGAAGGTTATATAGTCCCCGTAATTTTTTTTGGAAAATCACGGTCACTCGAGGCATTTCATGGCCGTGGAAATGTGCAGACCCGTGGATTTGCTCTGATTTGTGTCAAATTTTGGAAAGTTATGGCCATCTGTTACTTCCACGGTCGTGTTTTTGGGCATGGAAGTCTCTGTTGTGTGCCAAAAATCCAAGTTTCGTCAATTCTTTCCAACTTTTTCTTCCTTCCTTTGCCCATTCCTTATTCCTACATCCAAAAATATAACATACTGGGAGGTATCGAGGGGAAAACAAAACAACTAAACTAGACTAATCTAAGAAAGAAAAACAAAAATGCAATTGCAATACCTTGGGTTGCCTCCCAAGAAGCGCTTTGTTTTGGATCCGTAGCTAGACTGTTCCTGAGTTTATTCGAGGACAATCGGAGCGATTTCCTCAGCTTGGAGCTCCGGTGAATACTTCTTAAGTCGTTGACCATTCACCTTGAAACTTCCGCACTTTTCACCCCATACTTCAACTGCGCCATGGGGAAAAACACGTTTTATCAAATAAGGTCCAGTCCAACGAGATTTAAGCTTACCTAGGAAGAGCCGAAGTCTCGAATTGAAGAGGAGAACTTGATCTCCTTCTTTGAGATCCTTTGGAATGATATGCTTATCATGTCAACGCTTCGCCCTTTCTTTGTAAATATTTGCGTTCTCATAGGCGTTCAAGCGGAGTTCTTCAAGCTCGTTAAGGTCCAAGAGGCACTTCTTGCGAAGTTCAACCACTTCACAGCCCAGTACGCCTTGTGTTCTAGCTCCACCGGAAGATGACAAGACTTCCCACACACAAGGTTGTTGTAATATCCGGAATTTTTTTTTATTCAGTTTAATTCCGAAGCAAATCGGACTTCGAGCCGTTGACGGTTTTCCATTCTATCTAGTATTTCTTTCTTCACAAATTTTATCATTTTATGTAAAATTTAATTCACATAAAATGATAGAATTATATCAAACCCTAATTCTTATAATTTTTATCATTTCATGTAGAATTTAATTCACATAAAATGATAGAATTATATCAAACCCTAATTCTTATAATTAATCCTTAACGACAACTTTAGACGATATCATGACAAGGCTGAGACGAGACTGTGACAAAGTTGTGACGAGGCCCAGACAAGCAGTTGACGAAGCCCAGACAAGCAGTTTACAAGGTCCAGACAAGCAATTGACGAGGCCCAGACAAGCAGTTTACGAGGTCCAGACAAGCAGTTGACGAGGCCCAAACAAGCAGTTGACAAGGTCCAGACAAGCGGTTGACGAGGCCCAGACAAGCAGTTGACGAGGCCAAGACAAGCAGTTGACGAGGCCCAGACAAGTAGTTGACAAGGCCCAGACAAGGCCTAATCTCGAGTATGGCCTGCCAGCCCAGTAACGTTCAGCTGATGTTCTTCAGCCCATTCCTTGCTGCAGCCCGTACAACAGCACAGAAGCCAACCGGCCAAACAAAGGAGCAACCCTAAAACGTGTGTATGCTGAGTTGGAGAGGAGCTGAACGTACCCTAACGCTCCCTGAAATTCCGCTGTTGCAAACTACCTCCTTCCTCTCACGTAACGCCGCTACAGCAAACGTACCAGCGTCCTCCCTCCTCTCCGTCTTTTGCATGCCGCTTCGGCCAACGCAACAACAGCTTCCTCCTTCGCTGCACATGAGCATCGAGCGAACCAGTAAGTGCATCATCTCTCTTCCCTTCCGCTCAGTTTACAGATCGACCCATCTCCGCCTGAACCACCTCTTTTCCTTTCATCTGTCGCACAAACGAGCCAGGAGGAACTAGGCGCTCTCTCCTGCACAGTGCGCCATCTCTTCCTTCTGTCGACCCAAACTGGCACCCGGACTGGTTGCTTCTCATTCTGGCGACCCCAAACTCAGTACCAGCGGGCTGTTTCGCTTCTGTCGATCCAGCAGACCATTGATACCGAGGAGCCCAGATCCGATCCGCAGCAGCCTTGTGTTGTCATTCATGTGCCTTCGAGTTTTAGAATCGAGTAAGGTTGATACCCTCCTCTTCCTTGCACTTATGTCCATGTAATTCATGCCAAATGAGTGTCTTTGATGTTTCCTAAACCTGCTCAGAACTTCTGTAGGACAGCAGTACAGATGCATGCGTTTTCTGAAATTTCGGAAGGGACAAACAGTCAACTTCGGGTCCAGATTTGGGTATGTTAGACTTCTTCTTTGTGGCTAGTTTTCGGATATGTCATAGACAGTAGTACATAGTATAACATACTAAAATTTGGGAAGAATCGGAGTTACGGTTTGAGAGTTATTGTGTTTCAAAGTTGACGTCTCATGCAGTTTTTATATATATGCTGAGTGTTGGGGAAAACAGCAAGTGATGCTGTTTTGTGAGATGGTTTTGAATAAGCTCTGGATCTCCGTTGGGCTTGAATTTTGGATATGATATGGTTGACATATTGTTGTAGAACATATTAAAATTTGAGAGGAATCCAGCGAGTGGTTTGGGATTTATGATTTTTCAAAGATGTAGTCGTAAGGAGTTTTTCTGTTGTGCTGAAATTCGGTTTTGTGAGATAGTTTTAAATAGGATTTTGATCTCCTTTGCGGCTGAATTTTGGATATATTAGAGATACGATTTTATAGTGGAACATATCAAATTTTGGGATAAATCCAGCGAGTAGTTTAGGAGTTATGATTTTTCAAAGTTAAGACAGTGTGTTGCTTGTTAAGTGTTGTAACCAACTTTAGGAATTTTTGTAGAAGCGATGTTTTAACAGTTTTAAGAAATTCTTTCTCCTATGAGTAGAAGGGATATCATAGATGATCTAGGGAATTATTTCGGAATTTTTATAAGATTATTCGACTTTTATATTTGAAGCTGTAGTTGGACTTTAGTGACTTTTCAGGAAATAGAAAATGGGTAGTTTTTCTAGGTGTTACCTAAAATCATCTTAGAGAGTAGAATATGGTTAGTTAGTCTCAAATAAGAGTTTAAACATAAATTATGAAATTTTTGGAAGTTTCGGGACCAAGGGTAAAATAGTCATTTTACCATAAATTAACATTGTAATCAATTCCGTTCTATTAAGACCTACTATGTTAGAAGTCTTAGACTTCTAATTACCTAGAAAGTGTGCTGACACACTTGCCTCCTTTGACAGGCTACTGAATTCCTACAGCTACCGATGAGTGGTGATTAAGAGAGTCGAAATTTGATTCTGGTAAGTCCACGGACTTACTTAGCTGGCTTTCTTGTATGAGTGTAATGTGTATGAGTGGTGTTTGCTAGTTATGATAAACAACGAAACTGGATTAGGCCGACTTTATTATTTACGTAACTGACCCAAGTGTATGATAACGGGTCGTGACATCATCTGCCTAGCTCTTGCGAGAGTCTAGGAGGTTCCCTACGACCAGCCCAGTCCGGTAGATGGTCAGATGCATTAGTACCATTCCGCGTTGGTAAACGGGGACAGGGGCGAGGTTTGGGAATTCCTCGTGTCACAAAATAAGTATCATTAGTAATAACCTATCACCTAATTAAAGATAATAAAAGGATTGAGTGTTGCATGTTGATTGTGTATGTTGTGTGTTTGTGCTTTTACCTTTATACTTATGCATAGAATGTTATCTAACGGTTTTATACCGCTTGTAGATGTCTTGCAGGTTAAAACAGTTGTAGAGAGATCCAAAGGGAATGGTCAGCCGGGTCCACGTACTTATTTAGTTGGGGACGGGATGTCTTTTGTTCTTCTTATGTGTCGTTTTGGGTACCTTTGCTTTGTAAGGCTGATACA
The DNA here is from genome assembly GCA_033239125.1 of Fagopyrum homotropicum. Lineage (NCBI taxonomy): Eukaryota > Viridiplantae > Streptophyta > Magnoliopsida > Caryophyllales > Polygonaceae > Fagopyrum > Fagopyrum homotropicum. The sequence goes on from BSWB01000003.1 coordinate 69,143,687, forward strand.
TATTTTTCATGTATATATTGTTTAAAGTTTTCAAATGTTTTTAATACTTTTGTGCCTTGTTGTAAGATCCAAGTTAAATTGTTGTCAAACTAAGGTCGGGACCCATTGTGAGGTCCTAACCAGTAGCTCCCCGAGTTCTTAGAATTTGGGGTGTTACAGTTGTATGGTGTTGTACCTATGGGAGTCTTGTATGCATTTCTGTTCGCCCATAACGCATCATCTAGTTTCAAAGATCAATCCTTCCTTGTCTTTGACACCATCTTCTCAAGGATGCCCTTGATCTCTCTATTCGAAATTTCCACTTGCCCACTTGTTTGTGGATGGTAGGGAGTGGCGATCTTGTGAGTCACCCCATACTTAGCTAGTAGAGTTTCGAATCGTCGGGCAATGAAGTGTGAACCTCCGTCACTAATGATGGTACGTGGTGTCCCAAACCTTGGGAAAAAAGTTCTATTAAAGAACTTGACGACAACCATGGCATCATTAGTTGGAGAGGCAATACCTTCAACCCATCTCGAAATATAATCTACAGCGAGAAGTATGTATTGGTTTCCGCAAGATGATGGGAAAGGTCCCATGAAGTCGACTCCCCAAACGTCGAAGATTTCCACCTCCTGAATGTTGTTGAGAGGCATCTCGTTTCTCCTAGAGATATTTTCTGTTCTTTGACAAGCATCGCAACAAGAAACAAAGGTTTGCACATCCTTAAATAAAGTAGGCCAAAAGAATCCGGATTGCAATACCTTAGCGCTAGTTTTATTGGAACTAGCGTGTCCTCCACAACGAAGTGAATGACAATGACGAATGACACTTTGCATTTCGTCTTCCGGTACACATCTCCTAATGATGCCGTCGGGAACTCTCTTGAAGAGTAGAGGTTCATTCCAAAAGTATTGTCGGACATCCCTAAAGAACTTCTTTCTTTGTGCATAGGATAGTCCGGGAGGTATTTCCTGACAAACCAAGTAATTTACAAAATCAGCAAACCAAGGTTCGTTACCTCTAGAAATTTTGTCGATGCACTCTTCCATGATGTGTAAGTGTTCGTCCAGGAAAGAGTCATCAATGGGTAGATCGTCATCTTCAATGTGTGGTAGACAACTCAAATGATCCGCAACAGAATTTTCTGAGCCTTTTTTGTCGCGGATCTCTAGATCGAATTCATGTAGGAGAAGAATCCATCTAATCAGCCTTTGTTTCGCATCCTTCTTGGCGAGAAAATACCTGATTGCTGAATGGTTTGTGTATACAATCACCTTCGCTCCTACAAAATAAGAACGAAACTTTTCAAATGCATATACAATTGCTAAAAATTCTTTCTCCGTTGTGGCGTAGTTGAGCTGCGCTTCATCTAGCGTCTTGCTAGCATAGTAGATGGCATGAGTCCGGCCTTCCATCTTTTGCCCAAGCACCGCTCCAACAGCTACGTCACTTGCGTCACACATAACCTAGAACGGGAGATTCCAGTCCGGAGGTTGGATAATCGGGGCTGAGATGAGAGCTTCCCGGATCTTATAGAAGGCGTCTAAACAATCCTACGAAAAATCAAAAACTGCATCCTTCATCAATAGATTAGTTAGCGGTTTCGAAATCTTAGAAAAGTCCTTGATGAATCTTCTATAAAATTCAGCATGTCCTAGGAAACTTCTGATAGTATGTATTATAGTCTATATTTTGGGGCTTGTTTAGACGTTTTATCTTCATAAATCTGCATGTATGGATGTATATTATGTGATTATATTGTTGTTTCATCTACCTTTACGGAAATTGAGGTCTACACCAAGTTTCGTTGTAATCGTAGGTAAAATGGCACGTTTTGGATCGAAATGGAGCTAAGGAGCAAAGAAGTCATAGGAGCTACATTATGGAGCTTAAAAGAGAACTCAACAAGCATGGAATTAACAAAGAAGATTTACTTTGTACCAGATTTGAGAGATTTCACATTCAGCTGAGATTCACCTCGGTCAGCTACAATATCACCTCGACCGAGGTGATCTTGAGGAGCGTCCCGACCGAGGCGAACACCCTGGCGCCGGCGAGATATATTTTTTGGCTGAGATCTTTTAATTATGGAAAGAAGATATTTTATATTTTTGGGCTGGATTTCTAGAAGAAAGATCATATATTTGGGAGATTTATTTAAGAGATATAATATATTTTTATATTAAATTATCTTTGAAAGATAATTCTCCTATATAAAGGGTTGGATTTTCCACAATTCAGCCATCTGAGATACCATCTTTGGAGATTGAAGAAGCTGCAGTTAGGAAGGATTTTTGAAAGTTTGAAGGAAGGAAGTTCATAGCTTTTTGATAGCTTTTGAGGGGATTTATAAGATCTTCTTAGATTCCCTTTGGTTTTATTGTCCTGTTGGATTTGTGATCCAAGGAACGCTGATTTGTTTGATATTTGATGCAGTTATTGAAGCCTTGTTCTTAAGGTTTTTTGTGTTCAAATATTCATTCCCCTCCCATTTATTGGATTATTACTATCATCATGATGAGTGGATAATTTCCTTGTGCGGTTCTAGGGTGATTGGCTGAAAGTTGTGGGAAAGACAGTGATAGAATGATCTTAATCCCAGTAGGACCCTGAAAGCTCGAGTCTTTAACCTTAACCCTAGAACATCTCGTTCAGTCGATGAACATCTCGGCCGGGGTGGAACTTGATTGACCGAGGTGACCTTTTCTGATCCGAAACTGAGAGCTAAGTGTTAGAGTTTGCCAAATCCTATCCTTATTACACCTTTCCTGGTTCAATGCAAGCCTAGGATGAGACTTACCCGGTGATTCCTTAGTTTGTTTACCCAAGATCATAAGTGTAGGTAATAAAGGTTTATCCTTTATTGGGGTTTGAGTATGCCTTCATCCCATCTTTGTGAGTTAGCTTGAGACTTACCCGGTAAAGTTTGATTCTATTCCCTTAGTTGGTGTGTTGGTTTGAGATTATAGTTCCATTCCTTAGTACCTTGAGACTTACCTGGTGATAGGAGCTTTGGTTTGGGATTGTGAGTAGTGAGACTTACCCGGTGATCTATTCCACTTTAGAAACACCTTCCCTTTGCAAAATCTCAGCTTTGTCCGCTTATCTTGATATCTTGAGTCGGAACCACAACTAGATGCTTTAATCCCTAGAATTTGCATTTTTTTTTTATTTGACCTTATTATCATCTTTGATTGATTTAATCGCTTTTGTGGTTATTAGTTGCATTGACAACCTATACTTGCTTAGGTTTCACCTAAGTCCCTGAGATCGACACCCCGAAATTCTTGCTTTTTACTATAATTGATTCGTACACTGCGGGTTCGCATCCTTGTTTTAAGCATATTTCTTGGGATATAAATTTAAAGCTTGCACACACACCATTTGGAGCGAACAACTTCTTATCCCCTTCACCGAAGATGGAGGAGGAAGCTTCTGTATAGTCTCTATCTTAGCTTTGTCAACTTCGATCCCTCTATTAGAGATCAAGTGTCATAGCACAATGCCTTCCTTAACCATGAATTGACACTTCTCCCAATTAAGAACTAGGTTAGTGTCTTCACACCTTTGCAACACAAGAGAAAGGTTAGAAAGACAATTGTCAAATGAGGAACCATAAACTGAAAAGTCATCCATAAAAACCTCCATGATTTCCTCAATATACTCCGAGAAGATGGCCATCATACACCTTTGAAAGGTGGTTGGAGCGTTGCAAAGTCCGAATGGCATTCTCCTATAAGCAAACGTACCCCATGGGCACGTGAATGTGGTCTTCTCTTGATCGTCTGGGTGGATCAGAATCTGGAAGAAACCACTATAACCGTCAAGATAACAGAAATAGGAGTGTTGTGCTAACCTCTCAAGCATTTGATCTATGAATGGTAGCAGGAAGTGATCCTTCCTAGTTGTATTGTTCAGCTTATGGTAGTCAATGCAAATCCTCCAACCCGTCACGGTTCTTGTAGGAATGAGCTCGTTGTTCTTGTTGGTGATAATCGTCATTCCTTCTTTCTTCGGGACTACTTGAATGGGGCTCACCCACTTGCTATCGGAGATAGGATAGATGATGCCTGCTTCAAGTAACTTAAGAATTTCCTTCTTAACAACCTCCTTCATGATCGGATTTAACCGTCTTTGAGGTTGTCGTGAAGGCTTGAAATCCTCCTCCATTAGAATCTTGTCCACGCATAAAGATGGTTTAATTCCTACAAGATCCTCTATGGTATAACCTAAGGCTTTCTTATGTTTCCTTAGAACAACCATTAGTTTCTCATGTTCATCTTCATTTAAATCGGAACTAACAATAACGGGAAAAGTAGAATTAGTTCCAAGAAATGCATACCGAAGATGTGTGGGAAGTGGCTTCAATTCTATAGCTATTGATGCCTTTGATGAGTCTTGAGGGGTGTCCAACGCTTCCTTAGAAGTCTCTAACGGTGTAGGAGTGATTGAAGAAGACTCAAGAGTAGTTGTGGAAAGAACGAAGTTGTTCTCAGAATTTCCCAAAATTACGGCACCACTGTTACTTCCACGGCCGTGGTTTAGGGCGTGGAACTCTTTGCTGTGCTCGTAATATCAGTTTACGGACAGAATTGGTGAAACCATGGCCGTGAAATAGCACGAATGACCGTGATTTCTCACATTTTCTGAGCCATCGTATAGTTTCTCAAAGTCTTCCTCTTGTACTTCCTTTAGCTCTTCCAAGGCTTCAATCTCAACATTGCAATCCTCTTCTTCTCCCTTTTCTATGATGCTCATGGTTATGATCTTTTGCAATGGATCTTTGAATAAGATCAAGCTCACTTCCTCTCTAGACGCTTCTTCGTCATAGATGTTGAACATATCCTCTCCAAGTGCTGGCTCTTTTACCAAAGTTGAGAGAACAAACTCAACCTTCTCTTCTCCTATGTCAAATGCTAGTCTAGCATTCTTGCAATCCACCATACAACTGGAGGATGCAAGAAACGGTCTTCCGAGTATGATCGGGACCGGACAATCTGCAGAAATGTCGAGCACAATAAAGTCTATTGGAATATAGAACTTACCGAGCTTGACTGGGACGTCTTCAATGATACCGACGGGATGAGTTATGGATCGATCCGCCATGTACAACGTCATCTTCACCGGTTTAGGTTCACCTAAACCAACCTTCCTACACAAAGCAAGCGGAATGATACTTATGCTTGCTCCTAAGTCACAAAGAGCATCGTATGTGACTTCCCCTACTCTAATTGGAATGTAAAATGATCCCGGATCTCTCAGCTTTGGGGCATCTTTTCCGTCATCGTTTTGATGAGCTCCGAAGATTCTGAACTCATCTTGACTTTTCCAAAGTCTTTCAGCTTCCTCTTGTTAGAGAGGAGCTCTTTCAAGAACTTCCCGTAAGCGGGCATACCTACAATTGCATCAATGAAAGGTATGTTAATATGCAGTTTGCTCATTAGTTCAATGAACTTACCGAACTGCTTGTCTAGACGCGCTCTTGCTCTAGATTGCGGGAATGGTAGAGGAGGTTTGTAAGTTGGAGGAGGAACATAGACATCTTCCTTCTCCTTCTCCTTATCTTTTCTCTTCTCAACTGGGACTTCTACAAACTTGGATTGCGGATCGGTGGTTGTCACGCCACTCCTAGTAGTGATAGTCATTACCCTTCCTTCGGGTTATCCTCCGTCTTTCCGGGAAGCTTCCCTTGATCTCTTGGAACTTCTTTGGCTTTGCTGAACATTTGGTTTTCCAAAGCTTTGTGTGCTTTATCAACCGAAGTTATGTAGCTCTCCAAACCTTGTAGCTTTCCTAAGATTGTCTCCAACATGGGATCGGGCTTCTCCTTCTCCGTCTTGTTTGAGCTATTTGATGTTTGCCCCTGGCTTTTCAAAGGAGTAGAAGAAGATGGAGATGTTAAAGCATTTTCAGCATGTGAATAGGGATTACCTTGATTTTGTTGGTTGGATCTCCAATTGTTGTTGTTGGAGTTCCTATTTTTATTGTTCCAGTTGTTCCGGTTGTTGTTCCGGTAATCATTCCTATTGTCTTGGTGGTTGTCTCTCCCTAGGTAGTTGGTCTCTTGCTCCTTTTCCTTTTGAAGGCTAGTTTTTAAGACTTCCTTCAACTCTTTGATCTCATTGTTGAGGGAGAATATTTGAGTTTGTGCAGCTTGATTCAACTTAGCTCCCAGATCTCCTTGATTTCGGTTATTAGGATCCACCTTCCGGTGGGAATACTTCTCAATCACTTGGGATTTCTTAGTCTCAAGCGTCATCTTCTCTCATGTCCATAAATGTACCACAAAAAAGAGATTGGAGATTGAATTGTGTTTCCACATCCAACCCCTTGTAGTAGATCTCCAATAATTCCAGCTTTGAAATGTCATGGTGTGGGCAATCCAATATGAGATCCTGAAACCTTTCCCAAGATTGAAACAAACTTTCGTTAGGTTTCATAGAAAATGCATTAATCTTACCTCTCAACCCCGCCGTCTTGGATGGCAGAAAGAACTTGGTGAGGAACTCCGAAGATAGATCCTCTCATGTGTTAAGTCTTCCAGCTGGAAGAGCTTGATACCAAGACAAAGCCTTGTCCTTCAAAGAGAAGAAGAACGGTTTGATCTTGTAGTTGTTGTTGTTAGCCCTCTTCGGCTTCATTGTCTCCATGAGAATCACGAAATTCTGCAAATATTGGTGTGAAGATTCAGCACTCGTTCCACCAAATTAACTTTGGCGAACCATGGTGATAACTTGCGGGCTAAAACTGAATTCCTGGATATCTTCAGCTCCGAAATTCACACCTAGACGGCGCGGTTGCTTAATCGGATCCATCCTTTGCCCAAGAGTCTATGGTTCATCCCCTTCATGAGCAACTCTCACATCTCCAACGGGAATGCGAGGAACAACCGGTGGTCTAGGGTTGTTACGAATGGGATGGATCACCGGATCAATTCCCTCTAGTGCCAGCATATCCTCATCATCATCGGCGGATGATTCAACTCTAATGGACTTAGGTTTCTTGACCTTCTTCTTCTTAGCATCATTCATCTCCAACTTCATGTCTAGCATCATAGCCTTGAGCTCATCTATTTGGAATTGATGACGCTGCAATTCTTCTATATGAGCCTTCTCACTCAACTTGAGTTGAAGTTGAGCTTCATCCAACTCCGCTTGGATGTTTCTCTCGTTATTTTCAGCCATCTTTTTCTCTTTCAACTTTCTTCTCAAAGTTTTCTCAAGTTCTGGATCGAAAGGAACTAGATCTTTGGTAGATCTAGTCTTTCGCATATACCTAAAGAATCTGCAAAAATCACTCAAACAGAGATATCAAATAACAAGAGCAAATCTCCCAAACTCGACAACCGAAAATCGAATTTGGTCTAGACCAAATCCCCGGCAACGGCGCCAAAAACTTGTTCGCCTCAAAGTATGCGTGCAAATAAGCTTTAAATTATTAAAACTGAAATTAAGCAAGCGAACCCGCAGTGTACGGATCGGCGTAGTAGAGCAAGAATTGTAGAGTATCGAACTCAGGGATTTGGTGAAACAAAATTAGTTTCGAATAATCGAGCAATCAAAAGTATAGAAGCTTTGCAAATAATTGGGAAATAGCAATCCTAAAGATCCCAAGTATCCAATTGTGACAATCGATTCAAGATATTCTATAGATATAAGGACAGAGTTGAGGTTGCAAAGGTATAACTAATGTAAGGTTATGTATGGTGAAGTTCCAAAACCTTATATGTCTTACCCAAAGGCTCTCTATAAAGGTTGTTGAGGCTGCAGCATAGAAAGGATCTAAGGATAAGAATTACTCTCAAATACCCATACCCAAACCAAAGGAATCAAAGATGAACTAAAACGGTTAAGTATGTGACACTCGAAACCGAAATAGAGGATGTTGAGTCTCACTACTACCTAGGAAAGGCAACCAAGGCTAGGTTAAAGCAAACCTTTAACTTTGTATTAAATCAAAAGCAAGGGTCGTAAAACAGAGAAAATCAGGGCTGGATCTTGAGATTCCACGGCCGTGGAACTCAAGAACAGACCGTAATTTAGGGTGTCGACGAGGTTTCTCACACTCTCAGGGTCCAATTTGTTTAGGATCGATCTATCATCATCTAAGCCACAACTATTAACCTTTCACCTTAGAATTTCTAAAGGGTTTTAGCCAATAATCATAGTCATTGAATCAAATATCAAATTAAGAAGAAGGAAAGATGAAAACCCTAAAAAACTTAATAAAAACCAAATAATCAATCCCAAATCCGAACAACAAGGTAATATGTTTAATGAATTCAGAATATGGAATAAGGATCCTCACAACAATCTTAGGGAACAATGAAGAACGGAGTGTCAATCCGTCTCCGGAAGCAAAACCCTAAGAAAATCTCCAAAGTACGCAATCTTCAATATCGCGTCTTTCACATGCCACGATCTGAAATCTCCAATCTCCGTCTCGACTCTCCACCGAGTTGCAAGCGCAGATCAAAATGAAACCTAAAGCGACCGTCCTTCAAAACTCCCTTCTCAAGCCTTCTTATAGGGCGAAATAGGGTTACGAGAAAAGCCCAATAACCGTCGCTGACGTGGAAAATATGACACGTCACTTCGTCATGGAAATCACGGTCTACTAAAAGTTTCCACGGACGTGGTTTAGGGCGTGGAACTTTCTGTTGTGCTCCAAATTCACTCTCCACGATCCAAGGCCAAGTCCACGGCCGTAATTTAGGGCGTGGAAGTCCAAATCCTTTGTGAAAGCCTTTATTTCGTGATGTTCTTCACTCATGCTCCTTCCTTAGCTCCTCCAAAGCATCTTCTTGACATCTAGAATGATCAAATACTCCTTTCCTTCCACATTTTGCTCCAATTCAAGCCTTTATTTACCTATAAACAAAACAAAGCTAGTGTAGATCTCTATATCGACAAAGTGGGTGAATGAGCTTGCAAATGCTTCAAAATCATATCCATGTACACATAAAAGAGGGAAAAACAACTAAAACAAGTGCCTAAAATATAGTCATATTTCATGCTAACATTTCGCTCTTACTTAGTAGGAGCGAAAGTTATTGTTTACACTGACCATGCAACTATTCGTTACTTGCTCGCTAAGAAAGATGCGAAGCCGCGTCTTATTTGTTGGATTCTCTTGCTTCAAGAGTTTGACCTGGAGATTCGCGATAAGAAGGGATCCGAGAATTCTGTTGCGGATCACCTCAGTCGGCTACCTCCCTCCTCGCTCGAGAAGGATGATCTACCCATAGATGATTCATTTCCCGATGAGCACTTGCATTTGTTGGAACGTTGGATAGACTTATTTATCTCACCCCATGATGAAGGTGAAGTATGGGGTGAGGACACCTTTCAGCATGTTTAAGGATGATGTACGGTCCAACTAGCGACCTTAAATCAAGCGCTTCTTGGGAGGCAACCCAAGGTATTTCTTTCTTTTCCCTTTTTCTAGCTTAGTTTTAGATAGTTTACTTTGCTTTGTTTTTGGCGTCCTCTAGACAGAAACCAGGTACTTTCTAATACAACTCAGGAGCTACACTGGAAGGACAGAAGTTTGAGAAATTGAGAAGACGGAGTTTGACTGAGACATATCTTGGTTGTTGTCACAACACCTCGACCGAGATGTTCTTGGGGCAACTGAGGCGACTAGGTCTGACATCCAGTCAGACACCTCGGTCCAGTTGGGACCACCTCGACCGAGGTGAATCAAAATCAGAGAAGGGTATAAAAGGCGAGACGGTTTTTCTCTCTCTCCTCATTTTCCCTCCCACAGCTTACCTCGACCGCGGTGGTGCCCTAACCTCAAATCTTCGTTTCTTGCTCGGTTTCCACGATTTTTGGTTCGCTTACACCGGAGGAAGCAAGAGGATCGATTTCCAAGCATCAATCAACAAGAAAAATGCTCCGAATCTGCAAAATTTGGGTATTTCATTCGAAAACCCTAACTCTTTTTCTTCTACTGATTTAGGACAGATTTGGCTTTGGTTGCCACTATCTCTTGTTGGAAAATATATAAGTACCCCTTAGGAAGCATTTGGTAGTGATTTGGGGGAAAATAACTTACAAATTTGAGAGTTGCGATCGAGCAGCCCTTCGCCTCGGTCTAGTCGGTTGTGTCTCGGCCGAGGTGATTGCTAGAGCAACCGAGGTGTTCTTCTGTCAGAAATCATGAGCAGTAGATCTAATCGCCAGCTGGTCTTGAGAGAGAGACCCACTAGTTCCTCTCCTTCTTCTACATCACAGCGTACGATTCCGGTGATCCATGAGCGTCACCATGCTGATTTTGATCGGATTTGCGGGCGTCCTATTGTTGCCCCGTGGTTTCTGGACGTTGCTTCCTTTGAGTGCCTCCACGTGGCGGAGGACTTGAGGAAGATGATATCCATGGTGGGACTGGAGGAGTTTATGGAGGTTCGAGCGCCGGCTTACTTAGAGCCGACCATGGAGTTTATGAGTTTTGTCACTCACGTGCCAGAGTGCAACAGTATCAAGTACCGGTTGCTGAACCGGAACTACATCGTGTCCATGGATCAGTTCAGAGAGATCTTTGGCTTCCCTACCCCCACCGACGAGGAGGACGATTCGCATTTAGAGCATTTAGGAAGCATTTCTTGGGAAGATTATACTGCTTATAGGGAAGATTGGGAAAAGGATGCATTTTAAAGATTGCGTACTTGGAGAAAGATCTTAGGGTTTCGATAGAAGGCAGATTGACATCCCGTTCTTCTTTGTTCCTTGAGTATTGTGAGAGATTCTTATTCTATTCCCTATACATTGAACATATTGACGGATTATTGGTTTTATTAAGATTGATTTCGGTGTTTTTCATTAAGGTTTCAAAGTTCTATTCTTTATTCCTTTCTTATTTGATTGTTGATCTTATGACTATGATTGTTGGCTAAAACCCTTGAGTGATTCTAAGGTGAAGGGTTGATAGTTGTGGCATAGATGATGATAGATTGAACCAAAACAGATTGGACCCTGAGAGTTGCTAGAAACTTCGTCGTCGACCTTTTCCACGGGTTGTTCTTGAGTTCCACGGCCGTGGTTCTTCAAGATATGACCGTGGTTTCCACTGTCGTACGTCATTTGCTTTTACTTTGATCCAAAGTTAAAGATTTACTTTAATCTAGCCTTGGTTTACCTTTTCTAGGTAGTAGTGAGACTCAACATCCTCTACTTCGGTTTCGAGTGTCAAACCTTAACCATTTTGGCCTATCTTTGATTCACTTGGGTTTGGGCATGGGTATTTGAGAGTAATTCTTATCCTTCGATCCTTTCTATACTGCAGCCTCAACAACCTTTATAGAGAGTCTTTGGGTTAGACATATGGGTTTGGAACTTCACTGTACAATTCCCTACCTTAGATATACCTTTGCATCCCGACTCTGTCCTTATATCCTTAAAATATCGTGAATCGATTGCAACAATTGGATACCTGAATCTTTAAAATCGTTGTTTTCCTTATCATCTTTACAAAAGCTTTCATTTGCCTGACGATCTTTATAAACTGAATTTGCTCCCCCCAAATCCCTGAGTTCGATACTTTGGAATTCTTGTTTTACTACGCCGATCCGTACACTACGGGTTCGCTTTGCTTTAATTTCAGTTTTATAAATTTAAAGCTTATTTGCACGCACACTTTTGAGCGAACAAATAGCCAAACGATCAGTGATGAAGAAGATATTGTTCCGGAGACACAACATATCTCTCCGGAATCAGTATTGCCACCTCTATTGTTAGGCAACCGAAATCAACCATTTCCGGTTGCAACAAACAACCATGATTGGTCTGTCAAAGAAGAAGAAACTCTAATTGAGACCTACTTTACCAACTACACAGACTCCATTATTGGCAAAGATAAGAAATTTGTTGATCTTTGGAGAGATATACATCACTCGTATGAAACGGCTCGTCAACATCGACCACATAAGATTCCGGAGCGGAACAAGGACATGTTGGCGACTAATTGGAAAATGATGAGTGTTGATTTACTCATTTGGGCCGGTGCTTTGGAAGAAGCTGGTCAAATAACAGAAAGTGGGTACAATGAAGCTGGTGTTACAAAAATGCCCATTAAATATTTCGATGGTCTAGCCAAGGTGCACCAAGGAATTTTAAAGTGAAGAAAGTTCATGATGTGGGGTTTGAATAAGGAAGAAAGGAGGAAAGTTGAAAATGATCTCGAAAATAGCAATGGTAGTGGCAAGAGAAGTAGGGACAATGTTGTAAGAGCTAGGATTTTTTAATCCTAATTAATGATGATTAAGTAATTAATAATTGACACATTGATGTGATCGAACTCGATTCGAACACGAGGATCCACCGGCACAAGTTCACACTCAGATTGAAATCGGTGAAATGAAACTCTTTTTTTTTGGATTTTATGTTTTTGGATATGAAGAGCAAATTCCCTCGGCCTCTCACTTTGGGAATCCCTCAACTCGAACGAACTACCCTCGGAATCTCACTTTGGGGTTCGAACCTTTGTTCCTCGGCCTCTCACCTTAGAACCACCTAAGCATCTCACCTAGATGTTTGAAAACTAAGCATCTCACCTAGAATTCGGGTTTTGTTTTTCTCAAAGTGAAAACACAACTTTTGATTGATAACTCAACTCTATTTCGTCTTTAAAAACGTTTGTGGGAGAGGCCTTATATAGGCTGAAAATTCAGCACCTAACTCCCAACATTAAAGGCTTACAAGTTCAAGAGTTGTGACATTAAACATAGAGCAAACATAATGACTTTCAACCACCTACTTCACCTACTTTTCCACCTACTTTTCTCCACCTACTTTTCCATAATTAATACATAAATTCATGCATAGTATATGAATAATATGAGGATAATATGCTGCATAAAATATGTATTGGGTGGACGTGCATATGTTTTGTATAACCATCTTTCATGCGTCCATGCGTGATCTTGGTCAAAAACCCACTCAAGTATAAACGCTGCTTCATTGCCAGGTCATTTTCACCCTCTTCCTCTTGGAGTCTCGACTTCTCATAGACTATAAAGTGGTAGATCTTGAAGATACCTTCGAAAGTAGTACTTGTAGGTCTTCTAACTCCAAACGAAGCTCCAGATATAGGCATTTTACTGAGAGTGCATACATTTGACAGCTTAGCCGGATCGAGCGAAATATGACTTAACTTGACCACACTCGGAGTGAACATTTTCGGCTTCATCTTGGGGCTCTCGGGGATCACATCACACATAACTCGCGAAGAGTGCGTAAGTGATGAGTATGAGTCCCTCCGTTATGTTCTTGGCGTATTTTTGGACTTATGAGGAATTTTTTACTCTTTTCCCCAAGTAATTATTTTTACCCTCCGGTGTTATTTGGAGCATTTTGGAGCTTCAATTAATAAAAATGCAGTTGACGGAAATGATCAGGACATCGGACATGTCCTAGATATGAAAGAAAATGGAAAGGCAAAACGGTCAAAAGAGTCGTTATTTCATTTCTTAGCAGCTAAGAAACAGGGCTTAGGAATACACGATTTCCGAGGCAGTTACGAAATAATTATCCCTACAATATTCCAGATTTATTATTCCAATTTTGAGAAGTTTGGAGAAAGGGGTTCAAACCGCCTTCAGATCGGTGAAAGGATAATTATCAACACCGCTAAAGGATAATTATCGTCTTCGCTATAAATAGCGGAAAATCGTTTGATTAATTCATTTCCTTTCACGTTTCTTTGTAAAAACTCTAATTTCTCTTAACCTTTAAACTCATATATACTCTCCATTTCTAATCCGATTTCAAATCCGTTTGAGTGTTTGGATTCCTCTCTTCATTCTATTCATTTTGGTACCGAGTTTCTGCGTTTCCAAGTAAGTGAAGATATGGTCGAGCATATATGCTACTGGTCCGGTTCCGTCGCTCATATTCCGGTGAATTTGATAGTTTCCGAGCATAACCTGTGTCGTTGTGATTCCGAATCTTCTTTCGGATTGTCAATCGGGTTAGTAACGAATAAGTTATGAATTTATTCATTTTCCGTATTGCGATTTGGACTATATTGACCTTAGGCTTGTCAAAATGGATGATTGGAAATTCCATTATGCTCTTTATATTATTCTAGTGATTATGGGTCGTTTGTTTGATGAAATTTGATGACAGGTGGGCTCATAAATTGTCTGCGGACAAAACGTTATTTTGGTGAAAGTTAATTAATTAATTAAAGGTTAATTAATTAAATTAGGATTAGAATTGAGATTGAAGAATGCTGATTAGATGATACCTTCAGAGGTTTGAAGAATTGTGAGAGGTTGAGTTTATGGATTGATAGTTATGATCTTTGGGGATATTGATATTGTGGATTATGTTATGGTTATGATCTTGCGAGATCTTGAAGACTAGGAGGGAATCTTCTAGCATGTGGATAATGATTGATATGTGTGTGCCTTGTGTATACAGGCGCTGATCGTTTCCTGAGGGAAACCGTGATTATGTTGGTTAGGACTACCTTGTGACAAGTAAGTCGTTTAGGCTTACTTAGTTGGCTTCTGTGACTTAGAGTGATTGTGATAGTGGCGTGTGTGCATATGTGTGTTGCATTTGATAACCTAACCGGACTATGATGACCATATGTGTTAATTGACCCAAGTGTATGATAATGGGCGGTGATAACTTTTCTAAGCTCAAATTGGGAGCTATGGGATTCTATGCGACCAATCCACTAGGTGGTGATAATTGACACCAATTCCAAACTAGTGTGGTGAAAGGGGACAGAGGCGAAGTTGTTATACTCCTCGTATCACACCAGAATGAATTAGTAATGGCATCACTTGATGAAGATAATAAACGGTTGATATGTGTGAGCATACTTTGTGGTGTAATGTGATTACGTGTTGCGTGTGCTATTACGTTATTCCTATTCACAATTTGTTAGCTAACGGTTTCATATCGTGTTGTAGATGCTTTGCAAGATAGGAGGACTGCAGAGTGATCTGGAGTAGTGATCAGCCGAGGACTTCCGTACATCTAGGATGCTATGGGTTTTGGGATATGTATGTATACGATGTTGTTTTATACTCGGTTGTGGGGTTTTTGTATGTTTTATGATTATGATATTTCCGTCTTATAAAGGTTTGTTTTATATTTATTTGTACCTTCTTGTAAGATCCAGTGAACTTGTTGTCATGCTAGATTTAGGACCCATTGTGAGGTCCTAGCCTGTAGCACTCCAAGTTCTACGAATTTGGGGTGTTACAGATGATAGCGGTAGCTTCGTATCTGTAGGTATAAGTCGTTCAGAATCCAATGCTAAAAGAAAAGGCAAAGTGATTGCAATAGAAGATTTATCCAAGATGGGTGAGCAGATTAAGGCTTACAATGATCAAATAAGTTTTGAGATAACTCTAAAACAAGAGAAATTTGAGTTTGAAAGGTAGAAGGAAATGAGAAGGCAAAGACAATTGGAATTAGAGGAGAAAAATCTTCAACATCAAGAACAGAGAATGAAGGTTGAGAAGCAAAAACAAAAATTTGATATGTTACAAGTGTTGTTGTGTAAGACATCACTAACCCCAAGAGAAGACAAGCTAAAGGATAAATCACTCATGGATCTTAACGATTACATCTAATTACTCTAAGTCAAGTTGAAAGAGAAACTGAAGAAGTCAAAAGGTGATTTTAATTATTTACTTAATTTTAATTTGATGTTTGCTATAAGTATTAGTTTTCTTTTAAGTTTTTTTTTTAATTTGAAGTCTTTTTTTCAATGTCATGTTTATGTGTTAGTGAATGGTCACATCTATGTCATAGTCATCTTATTACAATGAAATATGTGTTAGCGAATGATCAAATCTATGTCATAGTCATCTTACCACAATGAAATATGTGTCAATGAATGATCATATCAATGTCATAATCATCTTACCACAATGAAATGTGTGTTAGTGAATGATCACATCTACGTCATAGTCATTTTATCACAATGAAATGTGTGCAAGTGAATGATCACATCTATAGTCATGGCAAATAATGACATTGACAAAGAAGTTATGCAATTCATCATATATAAGAGCACTATCTGAATGAGTTTCAATATCAACTCAAAACATCCATTGAAAAGAACCCATCCACAAAAAAATAATGGTATTTTAAAGAAGCTATGCAAGCTCAAGTTCTTTATCAAACAGTGATGAAGAAATCCCCATAATAATTTACAACTATGTTGAAGTTGTTGTTCAAATGAATAAGAATCGTGAAGAAGGGCATAACTAGTTGATTAGAGACTACTTTACAAATCTTGTAGTATAGAATGAGAATTTTGGATGAGGTTTCGAATGAAGAGGCCTTTGTTTTGCAAGATTGTGAATAAAGTGGTGGAAAATGACCAGTTTTTTCAACAAAGACGAAATTCAGATGGGAAATTAAGGTTACCTGGAATCCAAAAATGCACTACAACAATGAGAATGTAAGCGTATGGGGTGGCTCCCGACGTGGTTGATGAGTACTTAAGGATGAGTCAAACAACATCACAAAAATGCCTACAAAAATTTTGTGAAGTAGTAATCGAGGGATTTGAAGTTGAGTATTTACGAAGTCCTACAAACAAAGACCTACGAAAGATCCTCTACAGAAATGAGCAACGAGGATTCCCAAGCATGATCGGTAGTATTGATTGTATGCATTGGGAGTGGAAGAATTGGCCTAATGCATGGAAAGGTCAATACCACGGACAAAACAAGAACACAACCCTTATTCTAGAAGCCGTTGCGGATGAAGATCTATGGATTTGACATTCTTTTTTCGGTGTTCCAGGTTCATGTAATGACCTTAATGTACTTTACCATTCACTAGTATTTAGTGATTATTTGCAAGGTCGGGCATATCTTGTGAAGTTTAATGTCAATGGTCATGAATACAACATGCCATATTACATAGCTAATGATATTTACCCTAGTTGGGCTACTTTTGTTCAAGGGTTTACCCAACTGCAAACTTCTAAGCAAAGTCTTTTTGTTGATTGTCAAGCTGGTGCACGTAAGGATATTGAACGTGCATTTGGAATTCTGCAAGCGAGGTTTGCAATTGTACGACAACCAACTCTTGCTTATGATGAAGATATATTAGTTGATACAAAGGCTTTTGCTATTATTCATAACATGAAAGTGAAGGATGAATGAGAACATATAAGAATGTTGAAGTCATAAGAAGATATTGTGACACAAATCTCCCTAGTCATCGTTCACGTTGTAGAGGTGAAACGAGTACAAGTGCTACCCTTAACAGTGATGACGCTTTCCGGTTTCAAACCAGACGTACGATAAACATTAACAAATACTTGGAGACAAGGGACACTATGCGTAATAGACGAACTCATCAATCCCTTAAAGATGACTTGATAGAGCACATTTGACAAAAGTTTGTTAATATCAATCCTTAAAATTTATCAGCATCTCTATGATGTCATGATTATGTTTCATAGTTTGATCATTGTTGTACTTTTATTTAGTTTTTATGATGCTTTAATCTTCATGTATCATGTTCTTATGTATTTTATCTCAAAATTATTGAATCATGTTATTTAATTAATTATTTCAATACTTCATAATAATGTTAACTTAAATATTATTATTCAATTAATTTAAAATTAAATGTCATTTTTAACTAAAAAAACAAAAATAATTAAGAGTTTTGTAATATCTTAATAATTATTATCGAATTAGTTATAATTTATTAAATAGTAAATACAAAAGAAAGAATTTGGCCTACTAGGCTTTTTTGGTTTTTGTTTAAGAAACTATACCCCATATTTTTTTTACCACTTTTATTTAATGGTAGGTAAAACTAATTAACCCTTCTATTAATAAAAAGAATGTTTGTTATTTGTTATCTAAGTTTTAATTACTGAATTTATTTTTTTATTTTCTTTTATTTTTTTTATCTTTTTATTTTATTTTTCTTTTTGGTATGCATACCGGAGTTTCACATATCAGAAGTTCACATACCGGAAGTTCACATACTAGAGCTTCACATACCGAAAGTTCACATACCGGAAGTTATTATACCGGAAGATATCATACCGGAAGTTATCATATCATACCGGACGTTATCATATCATACCGGAAGTTATCATACCGGAAGTTAGAATATCATACCGGAAGTTATCATATCATACCGGAAGTTATCATACGGAATTTATTTTTTATTTTCTTTTATTTTTTGTCTTTTTTATTTTCTTTATTTTTTATTTTTTTTGGAATGCATACCGGATTTTCACATACCGGAGTTTCACATACCAGAAGTTCACATACCGGAAGTTCACATACCGGAGCTTCACATACCAAAAGTTCACATACCGGAAGTTATCATATCATACCGGAAGTTATCATATTATACTAGAAGTTATCATACCGGAAGTTATCATATCATACCGGAATCATACCAGAAGTTACCATATCATACCGGAAGTTATCATATCGGAAATTATCATATCATACCGGAAGTTATCATACCGGAAGTTATACCAAACAACTGATTTTATAACATAGTTTAGAATTAATAATTACATACCGGAGAATTACATACCGGAGAATCAGATACCGGAAGTTATAAAAATGGTTGAGCAAAAACGCAACATTCAGGTATCAACCTTGAAGCAACAAAAATGTCTCTAAAAATGGTATAACCTTCTTCTTTGCCTAGAGACGATCAAGACCACTGTCAGCATCACCCTGAGCGAGCAAAGGTTGTAAATTCACCAGTGTAAACATCATTGACATCCGGTATAAAAAAAATTTCGGTATGAACTTCCAGTATAAAAAATTTCGGTATGAACTTCCGGTATGAAATTTTTTGTTATGAACTTCCGGTATGAGCTTTCGGTATGAACTTTCGGTATGAACTTCCGGTATAAAAATTTCGGTATATACTTCCGGTATGAAAAACTTCGTTATGATCTTTTGGTATGAACTTTCGGTATGAACTTCTAGTATGAACTTCCGGTAAGAACTTTCGGTATGAACTTTCGGTATGAAAATTTTCGTTATGAACTTCTGGTACGAACTTTCGGTATGAACTTCTGGTATGAACTTCCGGTATGAACTTCTGGTATGAATTTCCGGTATGAACTTCCGTTATGAACTATCGGTATAAAAAATTTCGGTATGAACTTCCGGTATGAAAAATTTTGGTATGAACTTCTGGTATGAAAAGTTTCGTTATGAACTTTCAGTATGAATTTCCGCTATGAACTTCCGGTATAAAAAATTTTGGTATGAACTTCCGGCGTAAAAAATTTCGGTATGAACTTCCGGTATGAAAAATTTTGTTATAGACTTCCGGTATGAACGGTATGAACTTCCGGTATATAAAATGTCCGGTATGTAAAATGTCCGGTATGTAAATGTCTGGTATGTAAATGTCCGGTATGTAAAATGTCCGGTATGTAAATGTCTGGTATGTAAATGTCCGGTATGTAAATGTCGGGTATGTAAATGTCTGGTATGTAAAATGTCTGGTATGTAAATGTCCGGTATGTAAATGTCAGGTATGTAAATATCCGGTATGTAAATGTCCGGTATGAAAACAAAAAATAAAAAGGGAAATAAAATAAAATACAAAACAAATTCAGTAATTAAAATCAAAATTTACATAACAAACATCAAATATTCTTTCTTTTTTAATAGAGGGATTGATTAGTTTTACCTGCCATTAAATGAAAGTGGTAAAAAATCATGGGGTATATTTACTAAATAGAAAACTAGAAAAGACCTAGTTATGATACAATAAAATAAAAAAGCCTGCTTATTAAATTAGCCCAATAAAAAATGGGAAAATATATGAGAGAGAATGTGATGGGATAGCTAAAAAAAGTAGGAGATAAGGTTATGAGAGAATTTTTAAATTTGTTGTTAATGAGATGAAAAACTTTTTAGGAAAAAAGATGATATGAAGATGTAAATGAAGAGAGAGAACGGTGAGATATATTTTTTTTCACTAGTGTTAGTGCTTTGAGTGTTGATCAAAAAATTTCTTTTTGCGGTTTTGACAGTAAGACAACTGTTATCATTGACTCTGTTTGATAAGGACATAAATTGGATTACGATTATGAGAATTGAAAAGGAGAAATAGTTATCGTAATCTCGTTTGGTAAGAGAATGAAGGAAATTAAAGGGGTTAGATTTGATAGATTAAGAGAATTATATTATGCGAATTTTGTAATCCTATAAAACTTCAATGATAAGGATTCTAAGGGTTATTGAGGTTAAAATTTAACTTTTATCCTTTTTTTCATCTATAAAAAAAATTAGCACGTGTTTTTTCGTGATTTTATCCACAATTATATTCATTTTATCAAACATGCATCCTCTCAAACAATTCCATCTACGTAATCTTACATTATCAAATGATCAAATGAACCCCTCATTGTTTTTTTTATACAAAGGTAAGAGAAATAAGAAGGGTCAACATATAGAAATTGACCGTCCTAGAGCATTTTTACGGATGAGTTCTTCAACGTCTCACGGAAGACTCCTGTCGTCCATGTCCAAAAAATGACCAAGAGATGCGAGCTTGTTTGCGACAACATTGATTTCCCTAATGTTCGCTCCAAACGGTGTGTGCAAGCTTTAAATTTATAACCCTAGACTTAAGCTTAAAACAAGGATGCGAACCCGCAGTGTACGGGTCAATCGTAGTAAAAGCAAGAAAATTCCAGGGGTCGATCACAGGGACTCGGTGAAACAAAGTCAATACGGTGTGCTTATGTCAATACTAACCACAAGAGCGATTAACACAATCAAAGATGAATAAGAAGTCAATAAAGCAAACATGCAATTCTAGGGATTAAAGCATCTAGTTGTGGTTCCAACTCAAGATCTATAGATAAGCGGACAAAGCTGAGGTTTTTGCGTGGGGAAGGTGTTTCTAAAATGGAGTAGATCACCGGGTAAGTCTCACTACACACTAATCCAAAACCGTAACTCCTATTACCGGGTAAGTCTCAAGGAATCAAGATAAAGAACTATAACCTCAAACTAACACACCATCTAAGGGAATAGAATCAACCTTTACCGGGTAAGTCTCAGGCTAACTCACAAAGATGGGATGGAAGCACACTCAAACCCCAATAAAGGATGAACCTTTATTACCTACACTTATGATCGTTGGTACACAAACTAAGGAATTACCGGGTAAGTCTCATCCTAAGCTTGCTTTGGACCAGGAAAGGTGTAATAAGAATAGGATTTGGCAAATTCTAACACTTAACTCTCAGTTATGGATCAGATAAGTCACCTCGGTCAGCCAGTTTCTACCCCGGCCGAGATGTTCATCGACTGAACGAGATGCTTAGGGTTAAGGTTAAAGACTCGAACTTTCAGGATCCTACTGGAATCTAAGATTATTCTATCATTGTTTTTCCCACAACCTTCAGCCAATCACCCTAGAATCACACAAGGAAATTAGCCACTCATCATCATGAAAGTATTAATCAAATATATGGGAAGAAGGTGAATATTTGAACAAAGAAGAATTTAATGAAAAGACTTCAATAACTGAATCAAATATCACAACAAAGCGTTCCTTGGATAGCAATCCAACAAGCAAGACAACAAGGAAGGGAATCTAAGATAATCTTACAAAAACCCTTCAAAAGCTATAAAAGCTACAATCTTCAATCTTCCTTCAACCTTCAACAAGGTTCTTCGAATCTCTCCCAAACTGGAGTGCGGCTACTGCAGGAAGTATGCGGATCTCAGCGGGGTATGCGACGTCGTATGCGAGATGTTGGATTTGTGAAAATCCAACCCTTTTTATAGGAAAATAACCCTCCAAAGATAAGATATCTTAAAAAGATCTCTTCCCATAAAAATAGGTAAAATATATGATTCTGCATATCTCTTTCCTTCCAGGAGCCAAGCCCAAAAATATAAGATCTCTTTCCAATTTTAAAAGATCTCAGCCAAGAATAAAATATTCTCGCCGCGTCCTAGGTATTCGCCTCGGTCGAGTCGGCGTCTCTGGATCACCTCGGTCGAGGTGAATCTCTGGTCAACCGAGGTGAGTCACAACTGAATGCGAAATCTCTCAAAACTGGTTCAAAGTAAATCTTTAATCCATGACTATGCTTCCTGGATGTAGCTCTAAATGACTCATGACTCCTTTTGCTCCTTTTTGATGCAAAACGTACCAAATTACCTGCAATTACAACAAAACTAGGTGTAGACCTCGATTCTCGCAAAGGTAGATGAAATGGTGGTAAAATCACATAATGCACATACAAACATGCAGATTATGAAAGATAAAACGTCCAAACAAACCCCAAAATATAGACTATAATTCATGCTATCACCTAAAAACATGTTGAACTCTAACTTGTGAACACCTTGAAATCATAATAGAGATGTCAGAAATGATCATATGCGCTTCCCATGGCGGTTTCCAAATCTGATTAATTGAATTAATAAGTTCAAGGTTATCTCCATCGATTTCAATGGTGTTGTCTTATGACCTTTTGGAGGCCTCTCTTAGAGCGTAAGTTTCTACTTGAAGAATATTTTCTACTCCACATCGACCCATTAGCGTTTGAGCAGTGTCGAATGATGAAATCAAAGGCACGTTAGCCATTAGAATTTTTATAAACATCAAACTTAATTTTGACAAAAATACAAGCTTGGTTTCTTCCGTTTAGTGTTGATTAGATTAACAAAGGGTACAAATAAGTCGAGATTTTAGAAACTCTGCGTTATCCTGGCGTATGAGTTGGACTTGGAGGTGCGGTGGGGATTAAATGGGCCCCACCGGAGTTTTGAGTTTCTTTCTCCTAAATCGTACTTCCCCAAACACATTTCAGTTTTTCCCTTTAAAATTTATTTCTGTCCTCCATTTCCCCATTTCTCTCTCCTCTAATATAAACCCTAATTTCGGTGGCTACGTTCTTTCTCCCTCTTTCTCTCGTATCCTGGGAACTACCGACGATCAATGGCAACGGCGGCGGATGACTCAACTGCTTGCGGCGGAGGAGCTGGTGGCAAGTTCCGGAAAAGGCCTTTCCGGAGGCCTCAAACGACGCCATATGATCGAACCCCGGCAGCGCTTCGAATCACTCGCAGAAACAACGACACCACCACCGGTGGCTGGCTTTCTAGAATTGTTAATCCAGCTTCCAAGCTCATCACCACTAGCGCTCACAAGCTCTTTTCTTCCGTCTTCCGCAAGCGTCTTCTCCCCCCTCCTCCCCTTTCTCAAGGTTTCCTTGCATTTTAGTTGTTTCTTTCGTATGCTTGTATCCACAGTTTTTTGTTTTGCAAGATGCCTCTCTTGAGCGTGGAAATGCTTGTAGATTTCTCAGTGCTTTTGTACGCAATTTTTGTTTTTGCTGTTTAGTTGGAGTTTTAGGAAACTGATTCTATTGCTCAGATGGTTATGCTTAGGTGGGAGCTATATTAAAATGGTTATCGTAAGTGTAGCCTTTTTGTTTCTAAATGATAGGAAAGAAGCTGCGATTCTTAATAATTTGGGGAAATTTTACCAGTTGATTTTTAAATTAAGTGCTCTGCGATGTTGCAGACTATGATCTGGATAAAATGATTCAACAAGGGCTTATTATTTATTATATTAGGAATAGTTTTCTTCCATATAGTTGTCTACTATTCTTGTTGTGAATGTTAAAAGGGAATTGTTCATGTATATTTGTGAGGGTAACTGCTAACCATTTTTATAATATCTTTGAACTTGAATGAGGAAAAATTGCACTAGTTTAAGGTTTTTATGCTCACATTGGGTGGGGATAGCTAATCTTGTTTTACTTATATATTAGTGTAGAAGATTAGGGACAGTGATTTTCATCATGATCTCTTTCAAAATAATATCAGTATGTCCTATTTGACCATATCTACTTGGGCTTTGTGCCCTTCATTTTTCTCGAAATGCTCTTTTCTTCTATCACTTTGCGACCTTGTCCTCCCTTTCTGTATGTTCTACCTGCCTGCAAATGTCTACGTCATTACTAATTTTTGCTGTTTTATCAGATGAAAAAGCAAAACCTTCTGAGAATCATCTCGAAGATACAGTGACTGTAAGTTCAGAAATTCAACTCTTTGCTTATTATTTTATATATTCACTTGAATACATCAGTAAATATGTTCATGCATGATTATTACGAATTCCTGCATTTGAATAGTTTGTGTACTGTATCAGTACCCATCTTATATAAAGGCCTGTAATTTAGTTTCTACTTTTCAGTTTTTTTGATGGATTGATTCAGTACTATGAGTACCTATTACATCAAGTATGTATATTATAGTGCCCTTTCTGTGAAGTACATACTACATACAAGTAAATATGAAATAGCTTGCAATTTTTCAGTCATCTACTCATTCAAGTAATGCATCCCAGAACTTCTTGTCAAATTCTTTTGTAGAATTCTCTAAGGTTTCGTTTGGTATGTTCTGGAATCAGGTGGAAAAAAAATCAGATTGTAATGTATAATGATGACATAACCTGATCCCTATTTGAAAGTGTTTCCTATGTTGTTGGAATAATCTAGGTTTTGGAACTCCACAAAGTCTCCTATATATATGGGAATAAACTTTATTAATGTACCTGGAATCAATCATTCCTAAAAACATTTCAATTCCCATTCCAGGTTTGGACCCATTCCAGATTCCGTGGAATCAATACCAAACGAGTCCTAATTGTATTGGCACAATACTTTCTATCCAAGAAACAAATTCTACCACTGCAACGGAAGGAAAAACCTTCTTACAGTGCAATAAATTAATTCTTTTGGGGATTTTCTCTAATTCTGGAGTGTATATTTTATCCGTGCACTGTCATCGGACTTTATTGTTAATCTATCTTGCACCATGACCTTTTTTGGTACAGTTTCACAAGTATATGCACTATTCCTCTCACTCTGACAGCGGTTATTGTCTGTCCATCGTCATCAGAGTTTATTGTTCATCTGTGTTGCTCCTTAAACTTTTTCCATGCACGTTTGCCTTACTAACATATTTTTATTAAATAAAACACCTATCAGATTGTATATCATTGAAGAGAACTTTGACGGCAATGTTTTGAAAATACATGATTAATAAAGGGTTTGCATGCTTTAGAAGATGGAAGTGAAAATATGCCAATACTTATCATTCCATATTAGAAAATTTATGAAAAAGATGATATCTTACTCTGCTGGCGATCCAAAAAACTCGCCATGGTAAAATTTCTTGTACATTGTTGGAAAGCTAATTCTATCTCTGTGAAGTGCTCTAGATGATACATCTGAGGGGATAGATTCAATTTGGATGTATATTTATATTTCCTTAGGTAAGAATCTTGCATTTGAACCTCCATTGTATTTCTATGTATGAGTAAGTGATAATATTATTTATCTCTGCAGCTGTTATATACAGTCATTTGGTGCTTCCATATATTTTTTGGGCCAAAAATGTTTTATTTTTTGGATTACCCTAAATGTTTTAGAATGATGGTTGAGCAAATGTACTTCGTTCATTATTAGTATGTGCTAATGATTAGTTATCTCTGCAGCTGTTGTTATATACAGTCATTTGGTGCTTTCTTATATAATCTTTGGGCCAAAATTGTTCTATTTTTTGGATTAACCTAAAATTTTTAGAATGATGGTTGAGAAAATGTACTTTGCTTCAATATTTCTGATAAGCAATGCCTAATCTCAATCAAAGTTCTGGTTTGAAAACCTCAAGTTGAAACATAATACATTCAGTGACTTAGCACTTTATTCTAGTTGAATTAAACAACATATTTGTGTTCCATTGCATTAGTATCCCAAAACTGAAAACTTGATCTTCTACATCCTAGACCTCCTGTTCCATCATCTGGCCCCATGCTCTAGTGAGTTAGAAATAACTCACGCAACCCGTTGGTAGAGATCCTTTCAGCTCTAAATGTTTAAAGAAACACTTTCTTGATTCTCAATATCTTTCACAAATGGCACATATTCCTAATAAACTAACGTGCTTATGGTTAAATTTTCTGTAGAAAATGCGACAATTGAAGACCAAGAATTGTTTCTAGGAGATGAAGTATTACATGATTCACTTTCATGTCTAATGTAGCTAATTATTAAACTATTGACCTATTAATAGGTAATATATGTTTGTTCGAAACTATTCAGGGGCCTCCTTATAGGATTCAAGAGAGAGATATGATTGAAGGGAACACACAAAATGGTGGCTGTATGACAGATGGGGTTGCCGAACTTGAGCATATATTAAACCAGAAGACATTTACCAGGCAAGTCAATAACATCTTGTCCTTTTTCCTTTTTTGTCATCATCGTGATTGGTTAATTTTATATTTTAAATTATGTAAAATGCCCTACTTTGGCTAATTTGCACCTTTTTTTTAGTTTGTTTCTTTTGATAGTTGGTTGTACTTTTTCTGTAACTCTCAATAAATATATGTATATGTACATGTACATGCATATGTATATGCATATGCACCCACACATATTATATATAATCTTTTCTTCTGTTCTAAATAGTTCTTTTTTAAATGCACTAAAAATGCGTTTTGATTTTCTTCAATTGTTGTGCAGGTCTGAGATTGATCGGCTAACTGTATTATTGCATTCTAGAACAGTGGACAAAGTTGTTGCTGAAGGACAAGAGAGGTTTGAGTTGACACCTTCGGAACCTTCAACTGTTCATTCTAGGCAAACAGAACTACAAGTTACTGCTTTTGGAAATGGGGTAAATTCTTCTGAACTTTGGGAAACTGACTTGACTCCATCAGTTAGATTGAATGTAGGGAAGCTTGTACCATCTGTTATATCATATCCTATTTATCTATCAGTTTTGTATTGGGTTATTACGTGGCCGGTAGTGTAATCGCACAAATGTGCATCCTTGTTTTAGGTCAATGTAGATGTTGCTTTGCCTACTGAGCTTGCAAAAGCATACATGGGTGGCAGGTCCACAAGGGTCTCCCCATCTACGTTAGGCCAACAAAGCGAAGCAGTCGGGGAAAAAACTCCTGCTATAACAGCACTTACCTTACCTAGGCCGAATGTATCTACTGTGCAGAACCCCATAAGTCCTGCTGGAACTTTTCAAAAGGATTTTGTTGTCCCAAGGTTACGAGGCCGATCTGCAATATATAGTATGGCTCGTACTCCATATTCCAGTGTTCGACCAACTCTGACTAAGGTTGCCATCCTTTTTTGTTCATTTATATCATATACCTTTTGCTTCTATTACGCTTTCGTTTCTTTCTTTACTTATTATTTCTGAACTTGCAGGGACTAGGAACTAAAAATGATGCTTTTGATGATCACTCCTTGCTGTCATCGCAGAAGGTTGTAAGGGATATTCAGTTTGGAATATGATGATTCATCTTGTTCTTACTTGGCTATATTGTTATAACAGTTTGTTTTTACTTTTAGGTTCTCAAACGAAGGTGTTCTGTTCTTGAAAATGATATTGGTGCCATTGGCCCTATAAGAAGGATTCGTCAAAAACCAAATCTTATGTATCCAAAACCTTTGGACCTTCCCTCTTCCGGCACGCCTTCTTCTGGCTCTCCTTTCACCACTAATGCAACTATTTCAGGGGTAGGTGAACCTTCTTCCTCCAAATCACATGAAGATAGGGGTGAGAAAGGTGGGCCTTTTTCAAGCTTGCATGTATCTTCAAAGTCCGTAGAAATGGGTCAAAGAATACTACAGAACCTACAAAAGCTCACCCCTCCAAAGGAGAATTCTATTGAGAAGAAGACAGGATTTGCAGGAGGCATATCGGGCTTGGAGTTGACTCCTGCCATGCTGCATGGACAGGCTCGTAAAAGTTTGGAAACAGTAGATTTACTGAAGTATGTACAGCATGACAAAGTATGTAGAAAAATGAAGTCTTCAGATGATTTACATGAAGCGGAATATTCCAAGTTTTATGACAGTAATAGCAAAGTATTGCTGAACTCACCAAATAAAGTTTATTCTCAAAATGGTGAAGCACGGATTACAGTTAAAGATGGTGTGCTTATTACTAAAGATACAGCTTCTGTGGTTATTACATCAGCCATTGATGTTCCCAAAAGGAGCCCTGCTTTTCAGATGAGTGCATATGAGGTATTTATTTACAAGCTGTATATTTGAGCGGTATTGAGATGCTGTTTAGTTACCACTTATATTGGGGCTATTGAAAACCTTTTCTTGTTCTAATTGCAACTGGGATCTAAAGGCTCAAGGTGCACCTAGGCATACTGCGCCTAGGGATGGTAATGGGTTGGGTTGATGGGTGGATGAACCACTTCTATCGCCCACCCATTAACCTTATCGGCCGCATCCACCCATCACCCGTCGGGTGTTCGAGTGGATTGGATTCAACCATGGGTGCTATATTTTATAACTATTGTTGATCTTATATTGTATTTTTAAAGTATTTTGCACATGTAATACAAAATTCATATTTCAAAATAAATATTATTAATAAATAAGATATAAACACTATATATAATGTGTTATTACAACATTAACAATAATAAGAATTACCTAACTTCGTGATTTTGGTACTAAATATGCAAAAAGATAGATATTTCGTGTTTACTGGTCGGGTGATGGGTGAAAGGACCCCCAACCACCCATCACCCGACTTTTTTGGGTTTTCACCCGTTTTTCGGGCCGGTGATTCGGGTAACCATCGGGTGCGGGTGAATTTCCATCCCTAAACATGCCTAGGCGTGCCCTTTGAAATTTCAAACTAAGTCCCGGGAGGGGAAGGGGACTTGCAAGATTCCGGGATGTGGAGAAAATATAAGTTTTAAAATCCTGAAATTTACTGATACGAAAGTAATGAAACATTTTAATTACTAAAACAATAAATATTAGTTTCAAAAAATAGTTACGTACATAAATATAATCTCAGTGATATTCTATAATCAGAAAACGAAGGGTGCTTTCCTTTGCCTTTCCCGTGCCTAGGGTGCGCCTCGGTGAAGGTGTGCCTCGCCTTTCTCTATGAAGGCACAAACCCCCTGTGCCGGGTGCCTTAGGCATGCCTTTTAGAACACTTTTTGCAAGTGAAAAGTCGTCTTATGAACAATGTAAGTTTCTAGTGAAGTATGTTTCCATTGGATGAGAATAAGTAGATCTAATAGAACAAGTTCCTTCAAGTAGATAATAACCATTATAGCACTCAAATTTGATGAGTTTTCTCATGGCATCTGGTCTAGCTGTCACTTGGTGGAAGGGGATTCTTGGTTTGATATGTACTATTAGGGCTCGTTTGGTACCATTCCCATGGAATCAGGATTCGAAATCGGAATGAGTCATACCAATACCTCGTATTTGGTAAGGCTTGGAATCGGAATGAGAATGATTCCTGCCCTAGAGGAGTGATTCCGTGAATTAAAGGTGAGTATAATCCATTCCAACATAAACTCATTTCAAATTTAAAACTACATTATATATTTTTATTATTATATAATTTATACTTGCTTATTTAGTTTCACAAAATAAAAAATAATTTTTTTTTTTTTAAATTTTTTTATTGTCTATCAATTAAATTTAAATTATTTTATTATTTTGTAGAAAACATGATTTTGACAAAAAAATTTAAAGCTATAATACGAAAATTTCATTCAAGATGAAATGTAAGCAGAAAATGCTCGATTAGAAAATAAAAATATTTGATAGAAGAAGGGATATACCTATTTATTTGGGTTGACGATTGTTTAGTGTTTATTCTCTAAAGTTATTAGTTAGTCTTCATTTTTCTTAAATGTAGTTTAAAAAATAGCATATATTTACATTATAATTCACACATATCATCAAATATGATATGATTTCTCGTTTCATAACTCATATAAAATAAAAAACGTGTCAAAAAACTTTCATTCCAACATCATACCAAACAACAAGTATTATAAATATCTTATTCCATTCCGATTTCCTGATTCCACCCTCATTCCTACATGCATACCAAACGAGGCCCCATAGTGATGTAAAATACTCACGGATTTAAGCTGGAAAAACATTTTGAAGTACCAAAACACGTGC
This sequence comes from Fagopyrum homotropicum, assembly GCA_033239125.1. Classification (NCBI taxonomy): domain Eukaryota; kingdom Viridiplantae; phylum Streptophyta; class Magnoliopsida; order Caryophyllales; family Polygonaceae; genus Fagopyrum; species Fagopyrum homotropicum. Next base: position 69,173,663 of record BSWB01000003.1, read on the forward strand.
AGCATTTAGGATTTAGTTACGATCCTGTGTAGTACTTAATGTTTAAAATAACAGGAAAATATGGAAATCTAGACAATTATTATGTAAGTCACTTGTTTTATCTACAGGTGGAAATGACAATGCTCGAAAAATAAGATAACTGTTGTTGCTTCTTCGTTGTGGAAGGAGTTTCACATCAGCTCCTGTGATCATGCATGCCACTTTATGTATTTATATGTGCTCCCTGTAATTCTCCTGTTCAGTTTTATGGATTTTTTTAAAGTACATAAAATTTTATCCTTTTTTACATTTCTTGTTTTTTCTCTATTCTGAAGGATTTCTTGGACATGGAGGATGATGCCCAGTTGAATGTGGGTGCATCATCTTCAGTTAATGAGGGAAAAACAGATTTGAGTGCAGCATCTTCAATGCAGTCAAATGGGAAGCTTCCAGGGCAAGGTTCTTTTTCTGAAGCAACTAAGGCACATATACCTTCTTTTACTGGAACGGAATCTTCCTCAGATTCAGCATTGATCAAGAATACTACTGTTGAGTCGTCAAACACTGCTGAAAAGGGCATCATCAGTAGTTTTTCCTCAAATTCCCATTTGAACAAGACAAGTGTGTTTTCTACCGCATCAACATCTGTTCCTGATAAAGCTGATATTCATGCTTCTACTATCAGCTTTGGTCTAAAGAGCTTAGACAAGGTGTCTCCACTATCGTTCATAACATCTCCTGTCATGGAATCATCAATGACAAAGGATGTGACAAGCAGGTTACCACGTGATTCTTTTTCTTTCTTTAGTTACTGTCGGAATTTAGTTATACATCGCATTTGTATATTTTTATCGATGTGTGAACCAAATTTTTTTAGGCCCCTAACTATCCCTTCAAACTCTAGATGCATGACTCAAGATGTGAAGGTCTAAATGTCTAAATGTTTAGTCACTGTCGGAATCCTAGTTATTCATTCCCTGATGACGCTTAAGATGGAGCATTTGCTGATAATTTACTTTAGGTTTTCTTCATTTTATTACTCTCTACAAACTCCACATACATGAAACAAGATACGGTCTAAATTTTTTGTTCAGTCCTCGACGATCTTTCAGATGGAGCTTTTCCTGATAGTTTACTTCTGTTTTATTTTCAGTTTTATGAGTTTTTTTTTCTTTTGTGCTATAAAAAATTTGTATCAGAGAATGATGTTTGATTGTTCATTCAACGGAATAAGAGTCTGCAAATCTGTATGTTTTTGAGTAATGAAAAGATAACTTCTCTAAAATGCTGGAGATCCCTCTTGAGTTAATGTGTAATACATTGTGATTTTATTTAGAATCTACACTTTAAATATTCCCTGCTAGATACACAAGTAGGAAGTTGGAACACAACATATATTTTGCATTCTATGCTTCTGCGCAAGCAAACGAACTAATCTGTGGGTTTTGGTTTCTTGACAAGATTGAGCTAATTTTTTTGATAAGCCGTTCTGCATGGTGTAATCATTTTCCATATGGGGTCCTAGACCTTGTGGTACTTGGTGTTTGCTAAGTGTTGTTTGCAGAAAAATTAGAAGTGTCAACGTGGTTCCATCTATTTTTTTTATTTCATTGAGTCTATGCAGTACTCAAGTTTTGTAAAAGTACATGAAGTGATAATATTCTAGATTTATCTGATTGCATTAATCTTGTTACTTGCATATCTTAGAGGCTGCACTTATTAGTGGTTATTTGCTGTTGTTTAGCTAAGAAGTAGAAACTGGGAACCTATTTGAGTTCTCCAAATCACATCCTTCTTTAAATTAGTCATGCAAGTTTTCTGAGGGAGTGGGGTTAAAAGAGAGAAGTAAAGCTAGATTGGGTGTTTGGGTGGAATAATGGGTGTATTTGGCAATGCATATAGCTAAATGGATAAAAGGGATTGAATCAGACTGATAGTTAGAGGGCTGGACCCGGGTTGAACCTTCCCTTTTGTTTGATAGTCTGCTGTGAACTAACACTGGTTGAAATGAGTACAGTTGGGTGTTAACTGCTAACCATATTATTTTTTGGTTTTGTAATAAAACAAGTATGATATACCTTTGTTCTGTTCACCAATTTCTCATATTTAAATGTGGTGCAATTATAGTCGGTGGTTTGGTAATTATTTTAGTAGGATACTGGATGTTTTCGTGACTAAATCTTAATGGTTCTTGTTTTTGCATGCCACAGAGGGTTCGCTTTTGCTGATGCTGCAATTAAGTCACCTGGATTTAATAATAAGAGCACAGAGGCGGTGGATTTGTCTAAACAAGCAGTTAACAGTTCAGCTTATGTACCTGAGTCATCCACCAGCACTTTAAGCTCTCTTGATTCTTGTCCATTAGTGTCTACTGCACCATCTCCAGTTTTGTGTTCGTTTCAGAGTTTATCCAGTGGGAGCGCCGCTCTGTCCACACTTTCTGCCTCAAACACAGGTGCTAATGCTACAAAAGCTGGTGCCAGTGCAGCTGATAGTACTGCAACTAATGGTAGCAGTAACAGTTTGGCAAGCTCTGTTGCTTTTCCTTCTTTTCAACCTACATTCAGTGGTTCTTCTGCAACATCAGATTCCTTAACAATGGCAACCTTGGACACAGATCCTGCAGGAAAGTCTAAGACGGATTTAGGCACCACTCAAGGCTCTGCCTATCTCAATTTTCAGTTCAGAAGCCCAACAACTTCAAGCACTGATAGCCAATTGCAAGCTTCTCATAACGGTTCCAGTGGATCCATATTTATTGATCAAGTTTTGGTTTCAACTAGTACTTCTACTTCAACAGCAGAAAACATCTCTAATCAGGCTGCTGCATCAGCTTTGCCTGTCTTATCTGGGTCAAGTAGTCTGCCTGTGATCTCTGGTCCGTTGACCTCAGTATCTGCTCCTTTAAGTTCAAGTTTTATATTCGGATCGAGTTCTGCAGTGGCCACCTCTGGGAGTACAAGCAGCGCTTCTGTGACTGCCTTAGGGAGTGCAAGCAGCGCCTCGACGGAAATATCTGGGGGCAGCCTGCAACCAATAAATTCTCCAGGATTTGGTTCTGCCTTGAACAACTCGTCTTCTGGACTTAGTTTTGGAACATCATCTGCACCAGAGAATGGTTCTTCAGCTGGGAGCAGCAGCAGTCTGTCATCCCGTCTGATCTTTGGAGCAGCTTCTCCTCCTTCGAGCAGTGTTTCGTCTGGGCTTTCGTTTGGGACATCTTCCATCAACGGTTCTTCAAATGGAGTTCCTTTTGGAGCATCCTCGACGTCTGCTCCTTCTGGCAGCACTTCCTCTGTTTTTGGTTATGGAGCATCCTCTTCTGCTTCTTCCGGGGCCCCATCTCTGACATTTCCATTTACGGCATCATCTGCTCCTGCTACTACTACTACTACTACCATCACTCCATCCTCAACATTCTCGTTTGGCTTAGTATCTGCTGCTCCTGCTTCTTTAACGGCCCCACCCTCAACATTCTCATTTGGAGCATCATCTGCTCCTGCTTCTTCCGGTGCACCTTCCTCGACATTCTCGTTTGGAGCATCATCTACATCTGCAGCTTCCTCCGGTGCACCATCCTCGACATTCTCATTTGGAGCATCCTTGACATCTGCTTCTTCCAGTGCACCATCCTCGACATTCTCGTTTGGAGCATCATCTGCTCCTTCCTCGACATTCTCATTTGGAGCATCATCTACATCTGCTTCCTCTAGCGCCCCATTCTCAACATTCTCATTTGGAGGGTCTTCTGCTTCTGCATCTTCTAGTAGTGCCCCATCTTCACCATTCTCGTTTGGAGCATCATCCGCTTCTGTTACGGCTACTCCTGCACCAGTTTTCCCATTTGGTTCAGGTGCTCCAACACCTACTGCTTCAACTATTTTCCAATCCTCACAGCTGCCTGCATTTGGTAATAATGCTAGTTCTGTGTTCGGCTTTGGGTCTAATCTCTCTCCCTCACCCTTGGGCAACAACGATCAGATGAACATGGAGGATACCATGCTTGAGGATTCTATGCAGTCTCCCCCGACTGCTGCAACCCCAACCCCTGTATTTGGGCAGACTCCTACAAGCAACTTCTCATTTGGTATGGCTCAGGGCGGAGCAAGTCCTTTCCAGTTTGCTAGCCAGCAGAACCAAGCTGCAGCTCCCCCAAACTCATTTCAAGCTTCTGGTAGCTTTGATGGTGGGAGCTTTTCACTGGGGGCTGGGGGTAATGATAAATCAAACCGAAGGATTGTCAAAGTTAAAGGCAAGAACAGGAAGAAGTAAAATGAGCTATCTGGTTATAGATAACCACGAGTTTGATCTTGTGAGCCTGTTTGCTCCCATGGGCGCTTGCTAAGAGGATCTTGCTTTTTTCAAGTATATGGTGTTTGATTGTATCATTTTGTAGGGTAATATAGCCTTGTTATAATATTCATTATCTGTGACGATCATGCTCTCCTAAGATGTATAATAAGAAAGAGTCGGTTTTGTTGTTGTGATGATTTCTCAAGCAAAAAAACATCTCTCTGAGTAATGCGGTGTGTATTTGAGATCGAAGTACTATGCGTCCTTTTAGCATCTGTTTGAGGGTATAGATCATCTATTTTCAATTGTCCGTCAAAACTTGTCGGACCAAAATTTTCTTACCAATCTGGGTGTGTAAGTTAGACCACCACCAGCGGTGGGTTTTTTTGTAGGCTCAATTACATCCCAGCAGAGAAATTTTATATAAAATATCTAGATTTTTTAAAAAAATTTCGCTCACCTTTTTCTGCAGGTTTGGACAGATTTTGCAGATTTGGACCCAAATTCAAACTTCTTTTTTTTTTTTACTTTCTATTTTCATTTTAATTTTTTTTGGGTTATAATATAATTAAAATATAACGGTTATAATATTTTTTTAAAAAAAAAATTATACCAAAGTTCATATTTTTTCACCCCTCGTTTCACATATTTTAACACACTTAAAATACCTCATTTCTCTTATTCGTGTCTTCAAAATCGTAAAAAATTGTGTTCTTTTGTTCAATTTCAAAATAATATGGATCTAAATAACCCTCTCCGGTTCTCGATAAATTTCAAAGATTTTGATCCTTCTTTTATCAATCATCATCAATTTTATCATTTTCTTGCAAATTTAGGAGGAATTTTTCCACACAACAACCAATTCCCCAAGCAATGACTCAACCATCTTGCCAAATTTCTCCCCTAACTCTCAAAAATATGAGAACTCTTCACAAGTTTTTCAAGGAAGCAATAGCCAAACAATTAGTGATGAAGAAGATATTTTTACGGAGACACAACATATCCCTCTGGAATCATTATTGCCACCTACCTCCATTAGGCAACCGAAATAATCCAATTTCGGTTGCAACAAACAACTGTGATTGGTCTATCAAAGAAGAAGAAACTCTAATTTAGGCCTACTTTACCAACTGCACATACTCCATTATTGGCAAAGATAAGAAATTTACTGATCTTTGGAGAGATATACATCACTCATATGAAACGGCTCGTCAACATCGACCGCATGAGATTCTGAAGCGGAATAAGGACATGTTGGTGACTCATTGAAAAATGATAAGTGTTGATTTACTCATTTGGGCCGGTGCTTTGGAAGAAGCTGGTAAAATAACGGGAAGTGGGTACAATGAAGTTGATGTTACAAAAAAATGCCTATCAAATATTTCGAAGGTCTTGCCAAGGTGAACCAAGGAATTTCAAATATTAGAGTGCTTGGAAGATGGTGAACAAGTATGCAAAGTGGAGAAAGTTCATGAGGTGGGGTTTGAATAAGGAAGAAAAGAGGAAAGTTGATGCTGAACACAAGGCGGAAAATGATCTCGAATATAGCAGCGGTAGTGGCTAGAGAAGTAGGGAAAATGTTAGCGGTAACTTTGTATCTGTAGGTATAAGTCGTCCAGATGGTGTGAAGAAAGCCGAGGCTAGAAGAAAAGGCAAAGGGATTGCAACAAAAGATTTTTGCAAAATGAGTGAGCAAGTTAAGGCTTCTAATGATCAAGGGGGTTTTGAGATAACTTTGAAACAAGAGAAATTTGAGTTTGAAAAGACAAAAGAAAATGAGAAGACAAAGACAATTGGAATTAGAGGAGGAAAATCTTCAACTTCAACGAGAGAGAATGAAGGATGAGAAGCATAAACAAAAATTTGATATGTTACAAGTTTTGTTGTCTAAGACATCACTGACCACAAGAGAAGACAAGCTAAATAATGTTGACCGTCCTCTTTAGCTATATCTTGGGTTCCGTCTTTTTCACTTTGAAGGAATGATGATAATAATCTTTCCTGATCTCACACATGTGTTCAATCATGAAGGTCCTAAATACAAGACTTAATCACGCCTTACAATAAATCGATCTTATCTTCTTTGCTTTCCCTGACATCCCAACATATTGGAGGAGTTCTTCATATTCTACATAAGCTTGCATCATTCCTACGAGTAGGCGTAGAGCTTACTTCATTTCTTTACGTAACGTCAATCCGACGGTAGAGGTTCTAACCTCAATCTTTCATATACTTCTCGTACATCTCATGTCGACATCAAACTTCAAAACTTCGGTCTTCTCTTACTGTTGTTGGCCACCTTATGCATCTCTTGGTATTCCATGAACAACTTCACAACCGTACCAGTATGTCCCGTGGAGAACGCTAGGCAAAATTCCCCAACCACAATCATTGAAAGATCCACTCATTACTTCACCAAGCACTAACATCATAAACTTTAAACTTGCAGGGTTGCCCTAATCTAGGTCCTCTGTTTCACGCCATAGCCACCATGACTCTTCCGTGTGAGTTTTAAAATTTTGACTCAGCTGATTCTCACGAAAACAAGTTATCCGTTTCATTAGAACAACCATACCATGCATCCTCTTTATATATTCCTTTTTGCATAAATCAACAATGGAAGCCTCACCTTCCTCTTGATCCATTACTTCCCTTTACCATGATCAAACCTGAAAAGTTCTGATCCGTGTCATTTAATCCTTATGCCAATCCCATGACCTAAGAAGGTCGCATAAGGTCGTTACAATCCCTCCCTGGGAGGTCTGTTATAGTTACTTGCTTTAACTCATTCAACGTTATTTGATTAAAACAATTGCGCTTATGCTGATATACCTCATTACTACTGACATTGAACCACCGAGAATACTCCGAGTTGTGGTTACCGTTCCTTTATAATCTCGTAGTCTGGTTACTCTTCCCATCTATACTCATCAATAGATAACCCGCACCTGTGTGTTCTCGGTTGTCACCGATTAGCTTATAGCCGACCTTTTCCAAAGTCAACGACTTACCATTCTACTATACTTTCCATGTTACCATTCTTGTGAAGGCTACCCTCTCGGGGTATTCTACCTTAAACTCCGTTAGCTCATTCTACACTTCATGCTTCCTTCCTCTTCTATAAGATAACTATACTTTCTTGGCCCTTCTGTGACGTATGACCCACTTTCATAGGCTTAACCACTCTTCCATGATGTCTTGCAAGTGCACCTTCTCAAATATTCTAACCTTAGTAATCATCCACCTGCATTTCTCTTGGTTGGTATCTTATATCTTTCAATAAATACAAGCCTCTCGTTGCATCCCTCATCTTCTCGAGACCATCATCTACACACCCTTCCTTCTTCTTGGCGTTGCTTAGCCTTATCACTACATCGGGAAACAGTTGACTTCACCAAAGAAATGCTACCATGTGAATCCCCACTGCGTGTTTTTTTTCGTAACCCTCGCATGTCTGAAGAAGTCACCCGCTTAGGATCCCGTAAAAATCAACACTTCCCCTTTTGGTACCTCTGTAAGCTTAACTTACGGGTCTCTTAGATCTTTCGTAATTTGTTCGACCACTCTTTTCATCTTGACTCTCATGCTTAGGAGCGCCTTATGGAAAAAATTGCCTTAATTGGAACGCCATTTTTTTATCCTCGAGGGAGACTATAGTTCTCTCTACTTGATTCGCATCTTCAGTTTATCGGCACGACACATGGAAGAACCTTAAGTTCATTGTCCCTAGTAGCATCATTGATGCTCCATCTTTGCTTCCTCGGAACCACTCTCATGTCTTCATATTGCTTCCATATTTATATTGCTTCCATCTCGGTTTCGCTTAAGTTGATTCAATGTTCCTTTGTATTTGTTCGTCCTTGCGGTCAATGTCATCATTAGTCTTCACATGGTTGCTTTGACATTCTCAAAAGGAGTTCGATGGATCACCCAGTTGTTCACCAAAACGTGATGCTCAACTCGATACTTTAACATATTCATCTTCGTATGGATACTATCCTAAGCCGAAAGGCGTTGTCCAAGGGGCAATGATAGCTTTCTATCATCTTAACTAGAAGGTCCACTATCGCTAACATGATATTAGCATACCATATGTATATGTATATATAACTATACATAAGTCCTATGTTCATACTACTAAAAGAACATCAAGTCCAGAAAAAGCAACTATAATCATATAAAGTCCAAAAGACATAGCTGTAGTCCACATCCAAACTAGGCTGCCGAGATCCGCGGAGGGAGTGTTGGTCCCGTACATTCTATCCCAAACCGACTATGCTAGTGATTTGAAAACTAAATTTATTTTGAAAACTTCGAACCCTTGAGGGTTTTGTTTGTTTGTCCATTCAGCCTTTTAGAATATTGCGAGTGTCATTGTTATCAACCTAGGGCTCTGATACCATGTTGTAGCACTCCGAATTCACGGAACTCGGGATGCTACGGGCTAGGACCTTACAATGGGTCCCGGCCCTTAGCCTGACAACAATTTCAACGGATCTTGCAAGAAGGCACAAATAAGAGGTCAAAACCGAAATACATTTAATGCAAATGTTATGATCCCGAATACAAACGAAAGAACGACTCCAACCGAGTTCTACAAAACAACAACAATATAGTTCAAAAGATAACCATAATATGCAAAACCCAATCCTGTCATATAATGTACAAGAACCCCAACTGTCCACTACCACCGGATCACTCGACATCATCCCTAACCTACAAGGTGTTTGCTCCAAAAGGTGTGTGCAAGCTTTAATATTTATACCAAAAATAATTGCAAATAAGCGAACCCGTAGTGTACGGATCGATTGTAATAAAAGCAAGAATTCCAAGGTCGAACACAAGGATTATGGTGACACAAAGCTCGATAATTCAGGTTGTCAAATAACCACAAGCAACAAGCAAAGATATCAAAGATGATGTAATAACCAGGTAAAAGGAATGCAGATTCTAGAGATTAAAGCATCCAGTTGTGGTTCCGACTCAAGATCTCAAAAGATAGCGTGGACAAAGTTGAGTTTTGCAAAGGGAAAGTGTTTCTAAGGTGGGAATAGATCACCGGGTAAGTCTCAAGGTACTAAGGCAAGGAACTATAAGCTTAAACCAACACACCACCCAAGGGAATAGAATCAATCTTTACCGGGTAAGTCTCAGGCTAACTCTCAAAGATGGGATAAAGGCACACTCAAACCCCAATAAAGGATAAACCTTTATTACCTACACTCATGATCTTGGGTAAACAAACAAAGGAATCACCGGGTAAGTCTCATCCTAGGCTTGCGTTGAACCAGGAAACATATAACAAGGATAGGATTTGGCAAACAGAAACCTCAACTCAGATAAGGATCAGAAAAGGTCTCACCTCGTTCAGTTATATTCCATCCCGGCCGAGATTTTCAATGACTGACCGAGGTGTTCGTCGGTTAAGGTAAAGGCTCGAGCTTTCAGGGTCCACTAGAATTAAGATCATTCTATCATCGTCTTTACCACAACTTTCAGCCAATCACCCTAGAATCGCATAAAGAACTTAGCCAATAATCATCATGATAGCAATAATAAAATTTATATGAAAGGAATCAATATTCAAACAAGAAAACCTTAACACAAAGATCTCAATAACTGAATGAATCAAACAAACAACAAACAACGTTCTTCAATCACAAATCAGAAAAGACAACAAAGCCAAACCAATTAAGAAAATCTTACAAACTTCCTTCAAAGCAAACTTCAAACTTGATTCCTTCCTTCCTTGAACTTCAACCTTCAAAACTTCCTTCAAACTACCTTCAGAGAATGCGTAATCCGGAGATTATCCAAGGATGGCTGAATTGGAGAAAATCAAACCCTTTATTTAGAAGAATTATCTTTCAAAGATAAAAATATCTTAAAAAGATAATTTTCTTAATATATATCTCCATATCTTTCAAAATATATCAGTCAAAAAGATATCTTCCTTCTAGAAATCCAGCCAAAAATATATGATATTCACTTTCTGAAAATAGAAGATCTCAGCCAAAAATAAAGATCTTATATCCGGTCATCACTTCGCCTCGGTCTAGACGCTCTTGAATATCACCTCGGTCGAGGTGGTACTGTAGCTGACCGAGGTGAGTCTCAGCTGAGAGTGAAACTCTCTAATCTGGTCCAAAATTAATCTTCTAAATCATTTCCATGCTTCTTGAGATCTTCTTATAACTCCTCAATGCTCCAGAATGTAGCTCCAATGACTCCTTAGCTTCCTTAGCTCCATTTCGGTCCAAAACGTGCCATTTTACCTACAATTACAACGAAACTAGGTGTAGACCTCGATTCTCGGAAAGGTAGACAAAACAACAATATAATCACAAAACATACATCCATACATGCAGATTTATGAAGATAAAACGTCTAAACTAGCCCCAAAATATAGACTATAATACATGCTATCAGCTTCCTTTATCCTGTAAAAAGCATCAAGGTCTTCCTGCGAAAACTCAAAAACAACATCCTTATTCAAAAGATTAGTGAGCGGTTTAGAGATTTTAGAGAATTCCTTGATGAACCTCCTGTAGAAACCTGCATGCCTGAGAAAACTCCGCACACCCTTAACAGAACAAGGGGAAGGAAGTTTCTCAATAGTCTCGATCTTAGCTCGATCGACCTCATTACCTCGGTTGGAAACGAGGTGTCCTAGAACACTTCCCTCGCTAACCATAAAGTGTCACTTCTCCTAATTTAGATCAAGATTAGTGTCTTCATAACGTTGTAGCACTAGAGATAGGTTAGCCAAACAATTATCAAAAGAGGAACCATATGCCGAAAAGTCATCCATGAATACCTCCATGATCTCCTCAATGTACTCGGAAAAGATGGTCATCATACAACGCTGAAAAGTAGTTGATGCGTTACACAATCGAATGACATCCTCCAGTAAGCGAATGTTCCCCATGGACAAGTGAAAGTGGTCTTCTCTTGATCATCCGGATGGATAGGAATCTGAAAGAAGCCATTGTAACCATCTAAATAGTAAAATTGGGAGTGTTGAGCTAACCGTTCAAGCATTTGGTCGATGAAGGGAAGCGGGAAATGGTCCTTTTGAGTGGCTTCAGCTTCCTATAATCAATGCACATCCTCCAGTCCGAAACGGTCCTAGTAGGAATCAACTCGTTGTTCTTGTTTGTCACAACGGTCATCCCTCCCTTCTTGGGAACTACATGCACCGAGCTCACCCATTTGCTATCCGATATGGGATCTATGATACCTGCATCCAAAAACTTAAGAACCTCCTTCTTCACAACCTCTTTAATGATCAGATTTAACCGTCTTTGAGGTTCCCGTGAAGTCTTATGATCGTCCTCCATTAGTATCTTATGCATACAAAAAAGGCTTAATACCAACAAGATCATCAATAGTATAACCCAAAGCCTTTCGATATTTCCTCAGAACATGCATCAGTTTAGATAATTCAGTTTCAGAAAGAGAGGCACTAACAATAATGGGATAAGTAGAATCCGGACCGAGGAAAGCATACCTCAAGTGACTCGGAAGTGGTTTAAGCTCCAGCACTGGGGTGCATTCTGAGGTGGATATGTACCTTCTCCTTCCAGTAAAGTGGACTTAGATCGAAGAATTGAACCTTCAGAAGTCTCAGTTAACATCATCTCGCTTGCTACCTCGGTCGAGGTCTGAGGTGAATGACCAAAATGTTCTTCAAATAAGAACACCTCGCTTGGTCCAGAAAGTGCCTCGGTCGAGGTACTGGAACTGGAACCGAAACCTAACGTGCTTTTCTTCTCCTGAATCAGTTTATCAAATCTAGCTTCTGGATCTGTTTCCAATGCCTTTAAGCTTCGCACATCTGCATCACAAGAGACATCTATACCTTCCTCCATTAAACTAAAATTTAGAACTTTTTCAAGAGGATCTTTAATAAGGATAGAGCTAACCAATTCTCGCGATTCTTCTTCATCATAGATGTTGAAGATGTCATCCTCCAGCGGCTCTCCCTTTATTGCAGCAAGTAATGCAAACTCCACATGATCGCCACCAATATTTAATTTCAACTTGGCGTTCTTACAATCCACGTTGCAACCCGAAGTTGCTAGAAAAGATCTCCCGAGAATGATAGGGATAGGATAATCTGCGGGAATATCAAGTACAACAAAGTCTATAGGTATGTAGAAGTTACCTAACTTGATGGGAATGTCCTTCAAAATACCGACGGGACGGGTAATGGAGCGATCCGCCATATATAACGTCATCTTCACCGGCTTGGGCTCTCAAAGTCCGACTTTCTCACATAGCTCCAGCAGGATGATGCTCACGCTGGCTCCTAGATCACATAATGCATCATAAGTCACATCCCCAACTTGAATAGGAATGCAAAATGAACCGGGATCTCTCAATTGAGGTGGCATCTTCTTCTTCATGATTTGAATGAGCTCCGAAGATCTAGATGTCATCCTTACTTCACCAAAATCCTCCAGCTTCCTCTTCCTTGATAGGATGTCTTTTAAAAACTTCCCATAGGCGGGCATCTATATAATGACATCAATGAAAGGGATGTTAATATGTAGCTTATTCATAAGGTCTAGAAACTTACCAAAGTGCTTGTCTAGATGTGCCCTCGCCCTTGACTGAGGGAATGAAAGTGGTGGTTTATAAGGAGTTGGAACATAAACTTTAGATTTTTCTTTCACTTTCTGGGGCTCCATCTCGGTTGGCACCTCGACCGAGGTGTTCCTCGTCTGATCTTGGTCCGAGGTGTTCCTCATCTAGTCGGGGCTCAACCGAGGTACTGGATCTGCAGTCTTCAATCCACTGCATGTTGTAATATCCATGATCAGTCCTTTTGGGTTGCTTTTTGTCCTTGTTGGAAGCTTCCTTTGATCTCTTGGCGCTTCATTCGCCTTGTTGAAAAATTGTTACTTTAAGGCGTTTTGTGCCTTCGAAAATGAATTCATTGATGTCTCCATAGCGTTGAGCTTGAACAAAATTGCCTCCAGCACAACATCTGGTTTCTTTGGTGGTTGGGACGAACTTGATGCAGACTCTTGGCTTCTCAATGGAGTAGAAGAAGAAGAGGGGACATTAAGAGCATTTTCAGCATGAGAATAAGGGTTACCAGAATTTTGTTGATTAGATCTCCAATTGTTGTTGTTGTAATTGTTGTTCCGCGGCACTTGATAATTGTTTCTTCCTTTGTATCCACCGTCTTGCTCCTCCTTCATTTGAGCTACTAAAAGCTCCTTCAATGCTTTTACTTCATTGCTAAGCGAGGTGAGTTGAGCTCCATTTGATGATGTGTCTTGAAAGCTAACTCTCCTTGCTCCATCTTCAACTCTTTGATGGGAGTACTTTTCCATGTGCAAAGCTTGCTTTTCAATGAAATCCCAAGCTTCATCTATCGGCATATCCATGAAAGTGCCGGCGGAAAGTAGTTGGAGTTTGAATTGAGTATCTCCATCCAAACCCTTGAAGTATATTTCCAGCAACTCGATCTTTGGAATCCCATGATGTGGGCAATCCAACAAAAGATCCTTGAATCTCTCCCATGATTTGGACAAGCTTTCTTTGTCCTTCATAATAAAAGCGTTGATGTTTCCCCTCAATTCAACAGTCTTAGAAGGGAGAAAGAACTTATTAAGAAACTCCATTGTCATCTCTTCCCAAGTGTTGATTTTTCCGGCCGGAAGAGATTGATACCAAGCAAGCGCCTTGTCTTTCAAAGAGAAGTAGAAAGGCCTCAACTTGTAATTATTGTTCTCCACTCTTGATGGTCTCAAAGTCTCCATCAGAATCTCAGAGTTTTGCAAATGCTGATGCGGAGACTCTCTCTCCAAATCTCCAAATTGACATTGTCCAATCATGGTTAGAACTTGAGGTCTAAGTTCATAATCATGCTCAGCTGAACTACCTAGGTTAACTCCTGGACGCCTGACTTGCTGATTGGGGTCCATCCTCTGACCTAGGGATCGTGGAAATCCAGCAAAAAGAACATCTCGGACTGGCATCCGAGGTGGTGGGTGTATCTCGGCCGGGGAAACTAGGATTGGATCTTGCCTCGGTCGAGTATCTAGGATCGGTCGAGGTAGAAATTGAGCCCTTAGAGCGGCCGTATCAGCTTCAGTTCCTTTTGTTCTTGCGCGAGTCTCGTCTCTCTCTCGCTGAAGTTCTTCTTTACTGAGGCGCAGTTGTTCCAATGCCTCCTTCAATTCGGCTTCAAGATCGCGATTGTCTTGATTGACCATCTTAGCTTCTTCCAATCTTCTCTTGTAGGTCTTTTCTGGTTCGGAATCGTAAGGAACGATTTCCTTCCCAGCACGAGTTCTTCGCATAAACCTAAGGAAAGATCCTGCAAAATCACTCAAGTAAATTAGTCAAAAGCAACAAGGGCAATAGCCCCGAAAGACAACCGAGCTTGGTCTTGACCAAGTCCCCGGAAACGGCGCCAAAACCTTGTTCGCTCCAAAAGGTGTGTGCAACCTTTAATATTTATATCAAGAATAATTGCAAATAAGTGAACCCGCAGTGTACGGATCGATTGTAATAAAAACAAGAATTCCATGGTCGAACACAAGGACTATGGTGAAACAAAGCTCGATAATTCAGGTTGTCAAAAACCACAAGCAACAAGCAAAGATATCATGTAATAACTAGGTAAAAGGAATGCGGATTCTAGAGATTAAAGCATCCAGTTGTGGTTCCGACTCAAGATCTCAAAAGATAACGTGGACAAAGCTGAGGTTTGCAAAGGGAAGTTGTTTCTAAGGTGGGAATAGATCACCAGGTAAGTCTCACTACTCACTATCCCAAGCCAAAGATCCTCTCACCGGGTAAGTCTCAAGGTACTAAGGCAAGGAACTATAAGCTCAAAACAACACACCACCCAAGGGAATAGAATCAACCTTTACCGGGTAAGTCTCAGGCTAACTCTCAAAGATGGGATGAAGGCACACTCAAACCCCAATAAAGGATAAACCTTTATTACCTACACTCATGATCTTGGGTAAACAAACAAAGGAATCACCGGGTAAGTCTTATCCTAGGCTTGCGTTGAACCAGAAAACATATAACAAGGATAGGATTTGGCAAACAGAAACCTCAACTCAGATAAGGATCAGAAAAGGTCTCACCTCGTTCAGTTATATTCCATCCCGGCCGAGATGTTCAATGACTGAACGAGGTGTTCGTCGGTTAAGGTAAAGGCTCGAGCTTTCACGGTCAACTAGGTTTAAGATCATTCTATCATCGTCTTTCCCACAACTTTCACCCAATCGCCCTAGAATCGCATAAATAACTTAGCCAATATTCATCATGATAACAATAATCAAATTTATAAGAAAGGAATCAATATTCAAACAAGAAAACCTTAACACAAAGGTCTCAATAACTGAATGAATCAAACAAACAACAAACAACGTTCCTCAATCACAAATCAGAAAAGACAACAAAGCCAAACCAACTAAGAAAATCTTACAAACTTCCTTCAAAGCCAACTTCAAACTTGATTCCTTCCTTCCTTGAACTTCAACCTTCAAAACTTCCTCCAACATCTTTCAAACTACCTTCAGAGAATGCGTAATCCGGAGATTATCCAAGGATGGCTAAATTGGAGAAAATCAAACCCTTTATTTAGGAGAATTATCTTTCAAAGATAAAATATCTTAAAAAGATAATTTCCTTAATATATATCTCCATATCTTTCAAAATATATCAGCCAAAAAGATATCTTCCTTCTAGAAATCCAGCCAAAAATATATGATATTCACTTTCCGAAAATAGAAGATCTCAGCCAAAAATAAAGATCTTATATCCGGTCATCACTTCGCCTCGGTCTAGACGCTCCTGAAGATCACCTCGGTCGAGGTGGTACTGTAGCTGACCGAGGTGAGTCTCAGCTGAGAGTGAAACTCTCTAATCTGGTCCAAAATTAATCTTCTAAATCATTTCGATGCTTCGTGATATCTTCTTATAACTCCTCAATGCTTCAGAATGTAGCTCCAATGACTCCTTAGCTTCCTTAGCTCCATTTTGGTCCAAAACGTGTCATTTTACCTACAATTACAACGAAACTAGGTGTATGCCTCAATTTCCGCAAAGGTAGACAAAACAACAATATAATCAAAGAATATAAATCCATACATACAGATTTATGAAGATAAAACGTCCAAAACAATCCCAAAATATAGACTATAATACATGTTGTCACAAGGTAATCTAGAAAGACGGTATAAAACCATTAGTTAACATTCTAATCATTAAAAACTAACGGTAAAAACACATAGAAACATAAGTACCTTAACGAAGAAGCATGCTCACACACAAGACGGTTATTATCTTTTCTTTACATCATTCTCATTATTAGTTGAAAATTCCACCTTGATTGAAATGATTTACAGGTGTTGATGATGGAAGACTTCACACAAATATAGCAGTTGGATATACTAACAATGTACTTGATTATATTTCTAGATATGTGGTTGGTTTGAATTCAGTGTAGGTTGTATATCTACATGTCAAGGGCCTTGAAGTTGGATTCAAGAACAAGTTCAAAAGGACAAGATCAAGGGCCTTGGACTCTATGGTGCACTGTTCGCTCCAAACGGTGTGTGCAAGCTTTAAATTTATAACCCTAGATGTAAGCTTAAAACAAGGATGCGAACCCGCAGTGTACGGGTCAATCGTAGTAAAAAGCAAGAAATTCCAGGGGTCGATCACAGGGACTTAGTAAAACAAAGCAGGTATAGGTTGTCAATGCAACTACTAACCACAAAAGTGATTAAAACAATCAAAGATGATAAAAAGTCAATTAAGGAAATATGCAATTCTAGGGATTAAAACATCTAGTTGTGGTTCCTACTCAAGATCTAAAGATAAGCGGGCAAAGCTGAGATTTTGCAAAAGGAAGGTGTTACTAAAGTGGAATAGATCACCGGGTAAGTCTCATTACTCACTAATCCCAAAACGTAACTCCTATTATCGGGTAAGTCTCAAGGAATTAAGGAAAAGAACTATAACCTCAAACTAACACACCAACTAAGGAAATAGAATCAATCTTTACCGGGTAAGTCTCAAGCTAACTCACCGGGTAAGTCTCATCCTAGGCTTGCATTGAACCAGGAAAGGTATAATAAGAATAGGATTCGGCAAACTCTAACACTTAACTCTCAGTTTCGGATCAGAAAGGTCACCTCGGTCAGACGAATTCCACCCCGGCCGAGATGTTCATCGACTGAACGAGATGTTCTAGGGTTAAGGATAAAGACTCGAGCTTTCAGGGTCCTACTGTGATTTAAGATTATTCTATCATTGTTTTTCCCACAACCTTCAGCCAATCACCCTAGAATCACATAAAGAAATTAGCCAATCATCATCATGAAAGCAATAATCAAATATAAGGGAAGAAGGTGAATAATTGAACACAAAAACCTTAAGAAAAAGGTTTCAATAACTGAATCAATTATCAAACAAACAAGCGTTCCTTGGATCACAATCCAACAAGACAATCAACAGGAAGAGAATCTAAGAAAGTCTTACAAAACCCTTCACAAAGCTATAAAAGCTATCAACTTCCTTCCTTCAATCTTCCTTCAACCTTCAAAAAGGTTCTTCAAATCTTCCCGCTGTAATGGGTATTTTCCAGCCGTTAGCGCGTCTTCCAACTGTAAGCGGATGTCGGATTTGTGGAAAATTCAACCCTTTTATAGGAAAATTCCCTCCCAAAGATAAGATATCTTAGAAAGATATTTTCCCATAAAAATAGGTAAAATATATGGGCTAAATTATCTTCTTCCTTCCAGGAATCCAGCCTAAAAATATAAGATCCTCTTTCCAAAAATAAAAGATCTCAGCCAAGAATAAAATATCTCTCGCCGCGTCCAAGGTGTTCGCCTCGGCCGAGCAGCTCCTCTCGATCACCTCGGTCGAGGTGATACTTTAGCTGACCGAGGTGAATCACAAGTGAATGTGAAATCTCTCAAATCTGGTCTAAAGTGAATCTTCAATCTTTTTGCATGCTTCCTGGATTCTTCCTTAAGCTCCCGAATGTAGCTCCAATGACTTCTTAGCTCCTTTTGCTCCATTTTGATGCAAAATGTGCCATTTTACCTACGATTACAACGAAACTTGGTGTAGACCTCGATTCCCGCAAAGGTAGATGAAACGACAATATAATCACATAATATACATCCAAACTTGCAGATTATTGAAGATAAAATGTCTAAACAAGTCCCAAAATATAGACTATAATTCATGTTATCAAAATACCTCATACTTAGCCCTTGCTTGTCCCCAAGCAAGTTCCGAATATAAAATACAAGATAGAATGAATTATAAGTCATAAAGATTAATGAAAAAGTCCTTCAAAACATTTTAATGGTGTGCTCAAATCATAGATCACTCTAAGAGAATGCTTCATGGAATTTAAAATCAAAATATGTTCAAAATATTTTATAAATATAAGAAAGTTGTTCATCTTTGCATAAAATCATAGAATGCATAATAAATCATAATTATCGAAATTAATCATGTATAATCCAATTTAAACCACTAAGTCAATCAACAAGCTCGAGGTGTCAAGGGCTTTCCAAAAGAAAGGTCAAGAAACGTGTGAGGGTGGGATATATATAGGGAATGTGGTGCTAGAATCCGGGAAAAGGATCTTTTCTTCACTTCCTTTGAACCTCAACATCTTCCACCAATAAGCTTTGCTTATTTACTTTTTACTTTACTTTTTGGGATGCATGGACAGAGGTGCACAATAACCGAAGCCTAGGAGATCAGCAATCATCAATTTCTCGAGATGCCTCAAACCCTTGATACACATACCATGACCCGTTAGGAATATCGCTCAATCCGACTTTGGCAAGACACAAACACCCGGCTATGTGAATGGTGCCGAGTTACTCATCATCATGATTGACTTCCCCAAACCTATTTGTTTCTTTCTAACTTCCAGCCAACATCTCAACTTTTCTTTCACTTGCTTTTCACTTTTGCTTGCTTCCAAATTCCCGGATAGGTAAAGGGAGGCAAATATGTATATGAGGGGCTAAAGCATGATCAAGAAGAAGAAGAGAAGAGAATGAATTGCCTTGGTCTTCCCAGGAAGAAAATGAGAGAACTCATAATGTGGTGTCAACCTTCAATCCAACATAATTTGGATAAAAACAAAGTATTAAACATGCCACAAATTTCAAACAAAGCATTTAGCAACTTAAACATATCATAAAACCTTTCAAACATATAAAGATTTCAAAACCAGTCAGCAAACAAAATCATCACTGAGGTCATATCCAAATAAGAAGCACAAAAATAATTTCGAAATTCTTTTCAGTTAAACCACCTCGGTCGAGGTGTTCTAAGTCAACCGAGGTACTACACCTCGATTGGTTAGAGTCACATCGGTCGAGGCATAAAAAAAATTTTCAAACCAGTTTTTGACGTTTTTCTCAATCAAATAACCTGTATGCATGCATGTAATCTTAGATAAGCACATAGAGCATAAATAAAACATAAATATCCAAATAGAGTCGAGTCATACATCCATAGAAGTCAAATAATACATCTAATACCCCATACTTGGGACACATTGTCCCAATGGGTCAAAATAAGTCTAGAAAATAAAGTACTCACCGGACATAAGCTGAGCTGCATAATAAATAAAGAAAGAATATCCTGCAAGCTCTCAATAATCCCGATCTGGTGGTGGTGGTGGTGGTGGCACGTACGGGTACTGAGATGGGTCGAAAGGATAGCCCATGATACGCTGAAACTGAATCTCAGCCATCATGTGTTGGTAGTGTAGTCTCTCCTGCATCTCTCTCGGATATCCAGGGACATGGCAACATAAGAATCTATCATCTGATCCGTCAGATCATTGATCCGACGGTGAGCAAGTGGATCCCTCTTCCTGCGTACCCTACGCCTAGCAGGACGTGCTGGTCCTGCAGCCGGCTCCTCCTCCGTCTCGTCGTCATCTAGATCAATGACCGGCGCACTAGTCCAAGTTGTATCCGTGCCCGTGTCCATAGCAACACCACCATCCTCATCAACATCATCCTCCTCATCCTCTGCCTGATCCTCCTCAGCCGGCCCCTGCGCTACTGCAGCTGCTGCCTCTCTAGCGTCCTCCATCAGCGGAATCCATGTAGTCTGCCAATAAAGCGGATCATACACGGAGAACTGTGGTGACCATCTAATGCCCTGAGGCGCAGTCTGCTCCCATGGCATCGCCACACATGGCGTAGTAAGTCCTCGGGGAACTAGTATCCTCCGAGTGATCATCTCCTGAAGTCCGAGCGGCTTGGCAGCCGCCACCATGGTACAAGCACTGAGGTCAATATCCATGTAACTCGCTATATGAGTCACTATCCCTCCGCAACAAATGTCGCCCTTCGCCTTTGCCTTTATCTTATGTAGATCCTCCGCCAACATCAATCCAAAATTTGGGACTCCTCCAGTCAAAGCTCTCCCTGTCTGATCTTTTGGGGCGTCTCAGTACGCGCCAGAAGGGTCTCACTGAAAATCCTGTGAGCTAGTCTAAAAGCTAGATAGAAAATGATCCGCTCCCTAGAATCTCCAGGTCTCCATATGTCTGCGTGCTCAACCACGTGAGCAATCTGTCCCCAGAACTCTCGAGCTACAACTCGAGAGGGAAAATCAGCAATTGTGGGGATCGGGAAGCCAAAGATGTCCCGCCAGTGGTCCAAGGGAACTAAATAATTCCGGTTCATCAACCGGTACTTGATGGCGCGCTCGGTGGGCAAGTAGGTGACGGAGCTGACAAACTCCAAAGTCGGCTCTAGGTAGGCCGGAGCTCGGATCTTTGTGAACTGCTCTAGGCTCACAACAGATATCATCCGCCTCAGATCCTCGTCCACATGGAGGCAATCAAAAGCAGATATGTCCAGGAAGCGTGGTGCAACCACTGGACGGGCCGCTATACGGTCATAGTCGACCTGGTGTCGCTCGTGGATCACCGGTCTAGTACGGTGGGAGGAAGAAGAAGGAGAAGGAGAAGATCTGTCTCTCAGGACCAACTGTCTGTCAGAACTCATTTTCTGCAACCTTTCAGATCACCTCGGTTGCCTTGACAACTCTGTAGAACACCTCGGCCGAGGCACAGGCCGACTGGACCGAGGCGAAACACTGCTCGATCGATTCCCTCAAAATTCAATTCTTTTCCCCCAAAATCACTACCAAAGGTTCCTATGGGGTACTTTTTGGATTTTACCCAGATTCGGTCGATTCGGTTCGTTTTTGCTGCAGATTTGCGCTTGTAATGCGATCCTCTATCCTTTCCTTGCAGTTTGGAAGCGAGAATCGTTGAAAATGAGTGAAGAACGAAGAGGCGAGGTGAATATTGTGCCGCAGTCGAGAAGGGAAGTAGAGGAGGAGAGAGAAATTTCAGCCCCCTTTTATACCCTTTTCTGGAACTGCTGTCACCTCAGTCGAGATGGTCTCGACTGGACCGAGGTGTACGGACCGAGGTGAGTCTTCAAAAATCCTAGTCGCCTCGGTTGCTCAAGAATCATCTCGGTCGAGGTGCTGCGACCGCAACCGAGATGTGCCTCAGTCAAACTCCGTCTTCTCAAATTCTCGAACTTCTGTCCTTCCAGTTGTGCTCCTGGGTTGTATTTCTTCCTTAGATGACACTTGTTGTCTTTCTAGGACGCCAAAAACAAAACAAAGCAAAGCAAAAGCAAACTATCTAAAGCTAGACTAAAAAAAGGGAAAAGAAAGCAATACCTTGGGTTGCCTCCCAAGAAGCGCTTGATTTAAGGTCGCTAGCTGGACCGTACGGCATCTCTAAACGTGATGGGAGGAATCCTCACCCCATACTTCACCTTCATCATGGGGTGAGATAAGTAAGTCTATCAAACGCTCCAACAAGTGCAAGTGCTCATCGGGTAATGAATCGTCTATGGGTGGATCGTCTTTCTCGCGTGAAGAGGAAGGTAGCCGGCTGAGGTGATCCGCTACAGAATTTTCGGATCCCTTCTTATCGCGGATCTCTAGGTAAAACTCTTGAATCAAGAGAATCCATCGAATGAGGCGTGGCTTGGCATCCTTTTTAGCAAGTAAGTAACGAATGGCTGCATGGTCGGTGTAGACAATGACTTTCGCCCCTACTAAGTAAGAACGAAACTTCTCGAAAGCATATACAACCGCCAATAGCTCTTTCTCGGTGGTGGCGTAGTTACGCTGGGCTTCATCTAGCGTCTTGCTAGCGTAGTAAATGGCGGTGGTCCGCCCATCCTTCTTTTGTCCAAGCACCGCTCCTACCACCACATCACTTGCATCGCACATGATCTCAAAGGGCAAGGTCCAATCCGGAGGCTGGATAATGGGAGCGGAGATCAACGCTTCCTTAATCCTGTAAAATGCATCAAGACACTCTTGCGAAAACTCAAAAACAACATCTTTATTCAAGAGGTTAGTTAGTGGTTTAGAAATCTTCGAGAAGTCCTTGATGAATCTCCTGTAGAAACCTGCATGCCCGAGAAAACTCCTCACACCCTTAACAGAACAAGGGGGAGGAAGTTTCTCAATAGTCTCGATCTTCGCTCGATCGACCTCAATGCCTCGATTAGAAACGAGGTGTCCTAGCACGATGCCTTCATTAACCATAAAGTGACACTTCTCCCAATTCAAAACAAGATTAGTGTCTTCACATCTTTGTAGCACTAGAGAAAGGTTAGATAGGCAATCATCAAAAGAGGAACCATATACTGAAAAATCATCCACAAATACCTCCATGATCTCCTCTATATACTCGGAAAAGATCGCCATCATGCATCGCTGGAAGGTAGCGGGTGCATTGCATAATCCAAATGGCATCCTCCTATAAGCGAATGTCCCCCATGGACAAGTGAAGGTGGTCTTCTCTTGATCATCCGGATGGATAGGAATCTGGAAGAAACCACTATAGCCGTCTAAATAGCAGAAGTGTGAATGTTGGGCCAACCGTTCAAGCATTTGATCAATGAAGGGAAGTGGAAAATGGTCCTTCCGAGTGGCCACATTCAGCTTCCTATAGTCGATGCAAACCCTCCAGCCCGTGACGGTCCTGGTTGGGATTAACTCGTTGTTCTTATTCGTCACAACAGTCATCCCTCCTTTCTTCGGAACTACATGTACTGGGCTAACCCATTTGCTGTCCGAGATAGGAAATATGATACTTGCATCCAACAACTTAAGAATTTCTTTCTTCACGACCTCTTTCATGATCGGATTTAACCGTCTTTGAGGTTCCCGTGAAGTCTTATGATCGTCCTCCATTAGTATTCTATGCATGCAGAAAGAAGGCTTAATGCCAATAAGATCATCAATAGTATAACCCAAAGCCTTTTGATGCTTCCTCAAGACATGCATTAGTTTAGATAATTCAGATTCGGAGAGGGAAGCACTAACAATAACAGGATAAGTAGAATCCTGTCCAAGAAAGACATACCTCAAGTGACTTGGGAGTTGTTTAAGCTCCAAAACTGGGGGTGCTTTATGAGGGGGATCCTTGCTTCCTCCTTCCAGTGGAGTAGATTGAAGAACTGGACTTTCAGAAGTCTCAGTTGACATCATCTCGCTTTCGACCTCGGTCGAGGTCTAGAGAGGTTGACCGAGATGTTCTTCAGTCACCTCGCTTGGTCCAGAAAGTGCCTCGGTCGAGGTACTGCAACTGGAACCGAAATTGGAGATCTTCTTCTCCTGGATTAGTCTTTCAGTTTTAGCTCCTGGATCTTCTTACAGTGCCTTTAAGCTCAGTATATCTGCATCACAAGAAGCATCTATACCTTTCTCCATTAAGCTAAAACTAATAACTTTTTCAAGTGGATCTTTAATAAGGATAGAGCTCACCAATTCTCTTGATTCTTCTTCATCATAGATGTTGAAGATATCATCTCCTAGCTGCTCTCCCTTCATTGCCGCAAGCAATGCAAATTCCACTTCATCTCCGCCAATGTTGAATTTTAACTTGGCGTTCTTACAATCCACATTGCAACCCGAAGTTGCTAGAAATGGTCTCCCGAGAATGATAGGAACGGGATAATCTGTGGGAATATCAAGTACAACAAAGTCTATAGGTAAATAGAAGTTACCTAACTTGACCGGAACGTCTTCCAAAATGCCCACGGGATGGGTAATGGAGCGGTCCGTCATGTATAATCTTATCTTCACCGGCTTGGACTCTCCAAGTCCGATCTTAACACATAGCTCAAGCGGGATGATGCTCACGCTGACTCCTAGATCACATAAGGCTTCACAAGTGACATCTCCAACTTGAATGGGAATGCAAAATGAGCCGGGATCTCTCAACTTTGGTAGCATCTTCTCCTTCATGATTTTTATAAGCTTTGAGGATTTAGATGTCATCCTTACTTCACCAAAGTCTTCCAACTTCCTCTTCCTTGATAGAATCTCTTTCAAGAACTTCCCATAGGCGGGCATCCCTAGAATAGCATCAAGGAAAGGGATATTAATGTGTAGTTTATTCATCAAGTCAAGGAACTTACCAAAATGCTTGTCTAGATGTGCTCTGGCCCTTGACTGGAGGAATGGAAGTGGTGGTTTATATGCAGGTGGTGGAATATAAACTTCAGTTTTCTCCTCCGTTTTCTGTGGCTCCACCTCGGTTGGCATCTCGGCCGATGTGTTCTTCGACTGGACCTGGACCGAGGTGGTCTTCGTCTGTACTGGCATCGACCGATGCACTAGATCTGCAGTCTTCAGTCCACTCCTCGTCGTTATTGCCATAATCTGTCCCTTGGGGTTGCTTTCCGTCCTTGCTGGAAGCTTCCCTGGATCTCTTGGCGCTTCATTCGCCTTGTTAAAGAATTATTATTCTAAGGCTTTTTGTGCCTTCGAAAATGAAGTCATGGATGTCTCCATGGAGTTGAGCTTGATCAAGATGGCCTCCAGTACCGCATCTTTCTTTTCCGGCTGGGACGAACTCGATCCTTGCTTCTGGCTCTTCAATGGAGTAGAAGAAGAAGAAGAAGAAGAGAGAAAAGGATTAGAGGAGTCATTCGAATTAGAGTAAGGGTTACCCGGATTTTGGTTGTTTGCCCTCCAATTATTGTTGTTGGATCCTCTATTGTTGTTGTAGTTGTTGTTCTGGGAACCATTGTTGTTGTTCCGGTAACTATTGTTGTTCCTTGATCCTTGATCTTCCTTCTTGGTTTGAGCAACTAAGAGTTCATTCAATTGTTTCACATCATTCTTCAAAGAAGTGAGTTGATCATTGTTAGGTGGAGCGTCTTGAAAGTTGACTCTTTTAACTCCACCTTCAGCTCCTTGGTGGGAGTATTTCTCCATGTGCAAAGCTTGCTTCTCTATGAACTCCCAAGCTTCGTCAATCGGCATATCCATGAACGTGCCGGCAGATAGTAGTTGAAGGTTGAACTGGGTGTTTCCGTCCAGTCCCTTGAAGTATATCTCCAACAACTCTATCTTTGGAATCCCATGATGTGGGCAATCCAAAAGAATGTCTTTAAATCTCTCCCATGACTTGGACAAACTTTCCTTGTCTTTCATGATGAATGCATTGATCTTCCCTCTCATTTCAACGGTCTTGGAGGGGGGAAAGAATTTAGTTAAGAATTCCGTCGTCATCTCCTCCCAAGTATTGATTTTTCCTGGAGGAAGATATTGATACCAAGTAAGAGCTCTATCTTTCAAAGAGAAATAGAAAGGTCTTAGCTTGTAGTTGTTTTCTATTCTTGAAGGTCTCAAGGTTTCCATCAAGATCTCATAGTTTTGTAGATGTTGATGTGGAGATTCCCTCTCTAGCCCTCCAAACTGGCATTGGCAAATCATGGAAAGAACTTGCGGTCGAAGCTAATAATCATGGTCCACTGGATCACCTAGGCTGACTCTTGGACGCCTCAATTGTTGATTAGGGTACATCCTCTGCCCTAGGGTTTGTGGAATACCTGCAAAAAAGAACGTCTCGGACTGGCATCCGAGGTGGAAGTATCTCGGCCGGGGCAACAGGTACAGGATTTTGCCTCGGTCGAGGATCTAGTACAGGGTCTTGCCTCGGTCGAGGATCTGAGTTCGGTCGAGGTAGATACTGGTCTCGTAAAAGAAGATTGATCTTCAAACGGTTATCTCTACAACGGCTATTGAAGAAGGAGAAGATCAAGGAGTAAAAGACTAAACGTGTTCGTAGGGACTGAAGACTTGCAACGTCTACCTTACGATCTTCATGGAAAAGAAGATTGATTTTCAAACGGTTATCTCTACAACGGCTAGAAGATCTTTCCATAGAAGATATAAATGAAGATGATGGTCGAAGAAGAAATACACAAGCTTACACAGGAAAACATCGTTGCATCCTCAAGCAGCCTAATCATCTTCATTCATCATTTTTCTTTCTCTCATTTCACGCAAAAGTTTTATCCCCTTAGAGAGTGAAAACACTAGAGCTCCAATGGAAGATCTAAATAGTGTTATACTACAGTGTGTTACTCTGCGAAGTAACTAGGCTATTATAGCTAGGTTAAGAGTTGGAGCTAGATCGTAGCATTGGCTACAGTGAGAGAAGAAGGGGATTTCATCTAGTTTGTATCTAGGACTCTTTGAAGCTGATAATAGATAGTTAGATCCTACGGATATATCCTGGGACGGAGAGTAGGTTATTTAGAGCCGAACTTCGTAAACATATCCTCGTGTCAATCTTTTCAATTCCGCACCATATATACTTTATTGTGACTAACTTTGTTTTGCAGGAGCAAGAAGTCAAGGCCCTTGAAATAGAGTTTCAAAGCCCTTGAAATCAAAGTTTCACTAGAAGCACATATTGACATCAAGGCCCTTGAAAGTAGTTCCAAGGCCTTGAGATTCGGTTTGCGAAAAGTTCGCATACTCTATTCAACCCCCTTCTAGAGCATTATTTATCTTATTTATATCACCTAACGGTTCTTCAATTGGTATCAGAGCTAGACTCACGTTTATTGATTTAACCATCAGTGAGACTAATCATGAATCCTGTAGGTGATGGTGGATTTGCTCAAGGAAGATCCTCATCTCGACCACCACACTTCTGTGGCAACAACTTCGCTCATTGGAGATCACTCATGCGTATGTTCATGATTGACCAGGATATGGAGCTTTGGAGCATTATTCAAAATGGACCAAAAGTTCCAATGACAACGGTTGAAGGCGTCCAAGTCCCGAAGAAGGAATCAGACTTCACACAAGCTGACCTGGACAGTGTGTCAAAGAATTACAAGGCAATGAATCTACTTTATAGTAGATTAGATGCTAATAAATTCAACCGCATCTCATCATGCAAAAGTGCTAAAGAAATACGGGACAAGCTTGTTGTCACTTACGAAGGAACAAGTCAAGTCAGGGAAACAAAGATTAGCATCTTTTTCAGACAATACGAGTTGTTCAAGATGAATCCAAATGAACCGGTTAAATAAATGTTCACTAGATTCACTGAGATCGTGAACAATTTGGACTCACTTGGAAAGACCTTCACAAATGAAGAAAAAGCGAGAAAGGTTCTTAGAAGCTTACCTAAAGCCAAGTGGGGACCAAAGATGACTGCTATTGAAGAAGCTCAAAATCTCACTACTCTTCCTCTTGATGATCTACTTGGAAAACTCATCACACATGAAATGATTCTTGGTGAAGAAGATGGAGAACTCCTATCCAACTCCAAAAATTTGGCATTAAAATCCAGAAGAGATGAGTTACCTTCTGATGAAGAAAATAGTGATGATGATAATGAAGAAGATTCTCTCGCCATGATCTCTAAAGGTCTAGCTAGAATTCTCAAGATAAAGAAACAATCTGCAAACCGAGAATTTCCATGAGCATCAAAACCCCGAGGTAAGTTTCCTAACTCTAATAAGAAAGTGAAAGTACTGACTTGTTTTGAATGTGGTGAAACAGATCATTTGGTGAAGGATTGTCCACAAAAGAAGAGAACCAACTTCAAGAAGAATGATCGAAAGAAGAAAGCTAAGGTTGCTTCATGGAGTGATTCAGAATCAACAAATGAATCAGAAGATGAAAAAGAACAAGCAAACTTGTGTCTTATGGCCGATCATGAGGATGACTCAAATCTGTACATCGATAATATGGTAAGTACAATTTTGTTTCAACCTGAGATTGACCTTAAACAATTCCTTGAGAATATTATCTTAAGTGATAAGGAACATAGAATAAGGATAAGGATAAATTATTTCAAAGAAAAGCTTCATCAACAAGATAAACAATTGAGTGAAATGTCTCTAGAGATTGAAAATCTTAACACAGAAAAGGAAGAACTTGATGACAATATCAAGGCCTTGGAATAAGAAAACCTGATTCTCAAGAACAACATCTCTTCTCTACATCGAAACTATATCGATCTAGAGAAAGAGAAAGTCGATCTAACTTTAATGTGTCAAGACCAGAAGGCATCACTCATTAAGTTTACTCATTCAAAAGCTAATCTGGAAAGAATGATGGGTGAACATCAATCTTCCCTCAACAAAAATGAAATAGGGTATCATAGGAGCTTTCCTAGAAAACCTACCACCACTTTTGTTATGGCCAAAGGAAGCATTCATATGCCTACCTGCTTCTATTGTTGTAAAAAGGGTCATGTTAAATCTACATGTTCTTATAGAAGAAATGATCCTTATATCATCAGAAACACCTATCATTTATGTTTAAGGAAACAGGTCAAACAAATCTGGGATCCTAAAGGTACTAGACCACCAAACATGATCGAACGTGAGTATGAACCAAAATATGTCATTTGGTCGACCCGAAAAGGTTGATGTTTGATGTTTTGCAACATATCACCAAGGTAAAGGAGCACAAATGGATATTAGATAGTGGTTGCTCAAGACACATGAGTGGAAAGAGCTCTTTATTCTTAGATTTAAAGAAGCAATCATCCGGAACTATTACTCTTGGTGATAAAAGAAAGTGTGACATAACTGGCATTGGTAAAATTTGCTATAATTCATCCAACTTTATTGATGATGTTTATTTAGTTGATGGCTTGAAATATAATCTGCTAAGTATTTCTTAAATTTATGATAAAGGCAATAAAGTCATGTTTGATTCAGAAAAATGTGAAGTTCAAGACATAAAGACGGGAGAAGTATTGCTTACTGCTCCTAGGTGTAATAATGTTTATTCTTTGAGTACTAACCAAGTTGAAGGAACTAACCTAAAATGTCTAAAGGCCTTGACTGATGATCCAAGGCTTTGGCATAGAAGACTTGGCCACGTAAGCATGCACACCATGCAGAAGCTACTTACAAAAGATTTGGTATGTGGTTTGCCAAACTTAAACTTCAAGGTTAATGACATATGTAAGGCATGTACACAAGGTAAACAAACAAGAGGTTCATTCAAACCCAAGAAAGCTATTTAAATCTGAAGCAAAGAGAAGATCACATTTCAG
This sequence comes from Fagopyrum homotropicum, assembly GCA_033239125.1. Lineage (NCBI taxonomy): Eukaryota > Viridiplantae > Streptophyta > Magnoliopsida > Caryophyllales > Polygonaceae > Fagopyrum > Fagopyrum homotropicum. Next base: position 69,203,328 of record BSWB01000003.1, read on the forward strand.
ATGAAGAGGAAGATCCTAAAGGTCAAGACAAGAATATGCAAGAAAAGATTTAAGATACCAAAGAAAATCCTCAAGACCTTGAAACACACCTTCAAGACCTTGAAATTGGAAACTGTGACAACATAACTCCACTTCAAGGGCTTGAAACCCAACTTCAAGGCCTTGAGATTGGAACAACAGGTAATACACAAACGGTGTCTGAATCGAGTCAGACATATACAGCTCAACCTTCTGATCTACATCATCTGTCAAAAGAAGAAAAGTTCAACACTCCTCGTATCATCCACAAGAGAATGTGATCTCATATCCAAATGCTGGAGTTCAAACTAGATCTAAAGTGAATAATCTTTGTGCCTTCTCCGTTTTTTGTATCACTTGTCAAGCCAAAGAACTACATTCAAGCTCTCTAAGAACCAGACTGGACCATTGCCCTGCAAAATGAATTAAATGAATTTGAGAGGAACAAGGTATGGACTCTTACTTCAAGACCAAAGTATAAATCAGTTATTGGCACGAAATGGGTCTTTCGAAACAAATTGGATGAAAGTGGTAAAATCATACGAAACAAAACACGACTTGTAGCACAAGGCTATAACCAAGAAGAAGGTATTGATTATGAGGAGACTTTTGCTCTTGTTGCCAGGTTAGAAGCCATACGTATGTTACTTGCATTTGCATCTTTCATGAGCATAAAACTTTTTCAAATAGATGTAAAATGTGCTTTTCTAAACGGCTTCTTAGAAGAAGAAGTCTACGTTGCTCACTCCTGGTTTTGAAAATGATGAATTTCTGAATCATGTTTTTGAATTAGATAAAGCTCTTTACAGTCTTAAGCAAGCTCCTCGAGCTTGGTATGAAAGATTGTCCAAATATCTTCTTGAAAACAAATTCAAAAGAGGTTTGATTAATAAAACTTTATTTATAAAAACCAAAGGCAACGATACATATTAGTAGTACAAATCTATGTTAATGATATATTATTCGGTGCTACTAATGATTCCCTTTGTAAGGAATTTTCAGATATTATGTGCAGGGAATTTGAAATGAGCTTAATGGGTGAGCTAAATTTCTTTCTTGGACTTCAAGTTACACAAGCAAAGAAAGGAATTTTCCTCAATCAAAGCAAGTATACTAGAGACTTGCTTAAAAAGTACAAAATGGTTCAATCTAAGGTTGCAAAGACTCCTATGAGTTCAACACTTTCGCTAGATCATGACAAGAACGGCAAAAGTGTAGTACAAAAGGAGTATCGAGGTATGATCTATTCATTGTTGTATCTAACTGCTAGTCGTCCTGACATAATATTTAGCGTGTGCATTTGTCCAAGATTTCAAGCTGATCCTAAAGAGTCACACTTGATAGCTGTGAAAAGAATTTTTCGGTATCTCAATGGCACTAAGGATCTAGGGTTATGGTACCTACGTCAAAGCTCGTTTCATCTTGTTGGCTATTCGGATGCAGACTTTGCAGGGTATAAGGTTGATAGAAAAAGTATCTCTGGATGTTGTCAATTCTTAGGGTCATCCCTAATCAGTTGACACTCCAAGAAGCAAAATTATGTTGCCCTATCCACAGCTGAAGCTGAATACATAGCTGCATGAGCTTGTTGTGCTCAAATTCTTTGGATTGCTCAACAACTTCGTGATCTTGGCTTTGACTTGAGAGGTATTCCTATAAAATGTGATAATACTAGTGCTATTTCTATAACCAAAAATCTTGTGTAGCATTCAAGGACTAAGCATATTGATGTAAGGCATCACTTCATACGTGATCATGTTGAGAAATGTGATGTTTCAATTTCTTTTATCTCAACTAACTTGCAGCTTGCAGATATCTTTATCAAGCCTCTTTCTGAGGAACAATTTAATTTTATTAGATTCGAGCTTGATATGTTGAACAAGGAAGCATTAACGTAGGGGGAGTAAACGAGTTTTAATCATCCTACACATGCAGCTCAATTGATGATTTCAAGGGCCTTGAAATCAAATTCAAGGGACCTTGAAACATAGTTAAAGGGTAAATTGACTTTACGGATCCTTTAAGAGTTAATATTTTTTAGATATTTTAATTCTTAAAATATTTTTTAACATTTTATTTGACACAATTTTGATTTGATTTTCTCAAAGATTTTGTCATATCCTTGATAAAAAGGACCTACTTTCTCATCTTTTTATCCTTTCACAAGAAACCCTATTTCAAAATTCTTTGATTTGTCTCTCAAACTTTCCTCATGGCACCCATAAGCAAGAGATCTGCTCCCCCATCTTCCAACAAGAAAGTTGTTCAGAAATCTTCAATCGCTAAAGAAGAAAAACCTTTTGAAGATCTGGATACATATCAGATTACTGGTCTTCCCTCATCATGGTTCATTAATTTTCAAGCTTTTGGATCTTAGCTTGATGGTTTTCACAATCGACCGCTCTATATGTGTGATTTGGTGGATATTGACTTTCTCGATACCCTCAAGATACCCTACATAGACAAGCTGAAGAGTTCGATTATCTAGAAGGTTTTAAACCCTAGAGATTTTGCTTTTCCACGACTCACGAGACTATTCTATGTTAATCTCACCACAAAAAGGGACAAAGGGTGTATTACTCTTGAATCTTCAGTCAAAGGTACTCCAATTTCACTCACTTCTTCTATTCTAAGTGAAATTTTAGGAATTCCTACGGATGTAGTATTCAACTATCCTTCAAGATCATAGAGTGTTCATATTGCTAAGGAGAATTTTCTGATTCCAAATTCAAACTCACGTCAACTCACTGATACTTCTCTGACTTTAGAGGCTAAAATAGTGTTCACCATACTGATTCGATGTGTAGTTCCTCGTGCAAACTCAAGAGAGCCGTTGACTGATCAATCTCTGGAATTAATTCATTTACTTATGTCTGATGTAGCCATAGATGTGCCTAATCTAATTCTCAACCATATGCTGCATTTTGTCAACTCTAAGAGATCTATTCCTTTGCCTTATGGAAATTTGCTGCCTAAGGTCTTTGATTATTACAAAATTGATACATCCTCTGAGAAAAGACAGTCTATTAACAGCAAAATTGATGAGAGCTGCTTAGAACGTCTGGGGATTGAGAAAACTCTTGCAGGAACATGGAATTTAAAAGGAAAAGAAGTTACTCAAAATCCAAATGAAGAAGTCAAACTCTCTCCTACTCCAGAAATCAGGTTAGAGGGTTGTGAAAATGAAATAGCTTGTCTCAATCGTGAATTGTCTGATTTTCAGTTTGACGCCAAAAGGAGAATGGATACAAATTTCGAGTTGCTGGCTACCATCAATGCTAAAGTCAATGAGATGTATTTAATGAATGCTCTTACACTAACTACAATGGGAAGTATTTTGCCCATACCTGAAGATGTAGCTCAACATACTCAAGAGCAGGTTAAGAATTTGCTGATGAATTGTAAAAGGCGTGTCCAGAATAAATCAATTATGTACCCAACTCATGAAGAGCCAATGTTCTTGGCCAAAGTTGAGTATGAAGTAATTAAACAGAGAAGAGCTGAAGAAAAGAGAAGACGTTTGGCAGCTGAAATGGATGATTGGCGTTATAAGAAAACTTCATCCAAAGGAAATAGAAAGTTTTACGAGGAATTTTAAAGCTGACTGGTTTTTTCTATGGGTTGAAAATACATTTGTTTTTGGGTCTGTAATCGTATTTTAAGACTTTCTGGTTTGACTGCTTTTTCTCCCTTGTTGAAAGACAAAGGGGGAGAAATATGATCCGACATTTCGATATATTGCATTCTGCATTTTTAGTTTTGAGATTTTCATATGCATTGCTAAACTAACAAATGCAGGTACGAGAATTTGTGTTGTCTTCCATCAAGGGGGAGATTGAAAACTCCACCTTGATTGAAATGGTTTACAGGTGTTGATGATGGAAGACTTCGCACAAACATAGCAGTTGGATATACTAACAATGTACTTGATTATATTTTTAGATATGTGGTTGGTTTGAATTCAGTGTAGGTTGTATATCTACATGTCAAGGGCCTTGAAGTTGGATTCAAGAACAAGTTCAAAAGGACAAGATCAAGGGCCTTGGACTCTATGGTGCACGGAACAAAGATTCAAGTAAATTGAAGATCTTCGTTTAAGATTTTGTAACAAGAAGTTCTCATCAACCAAGGATTTTGTCAACCGAAGGAAGATCTCAACCGAAGAATAAAGAAGATTTTCTGGAAGATTTTCTAAACAACAAAACGGCAAAAAATATCTTCTCTATTATCCAACAAAAGATGAGAAGATCAAGGAGAAAAAGACTCAACGTGTTCGTAGGGACTGAAGACTTGCAACGTTTACCTTACGATCTTCATGGAAAAGAAGATTGATCTTCAAACGGTCATCTCTACAACGGCTAGAAGATCTTTCCATAGAAGATATAAATGAAGATGATGGTCGAAGAAGAAATACACAAGCTTACACAGGAAAACATCTTTGCATCCTCAAGCAACCTAATCATCTTCATTCGTTATTTTTCTTTCTCTCATTTCACGCAAAAGCTTTATCCCCTTAGAGAGAGAAAACACTAGAACTCCAATGGAAGATCTAAATAGTGTTATACTAGAGTGTGTTACTCTGCGAAGTAACTAGGCTATTATAGCTAGGTTAAGAGTTGGAGTTAGATCGTAGCATTGACTACAGTGAGAGAAGAAGGGGATTTCTTCTAATTTGTATCGAGGACTCTTTGAAGCTGATAATAGATAGTTAGATCCTACGGATATACCTTGGGACGGAGAGTAGACTATTTAGAGCCGAACTTCGTAAACATATTCTCGTGTCAATCTTTTCAATTCCGCACCATATATACTTTACTGTGACTAACTTTGTTTTGCAGGAGCAAGAAGCCAAGGCCCTTGAAATAGAGTTTCAAAGCCCTTGAAATCAAAGTTTCACTAGAAGCACAGATTGACATCAAGGCCCTTGAAAGTAGTTTCAAGGCCTTGAGATTCGGTTTGCGAAAAGTTCTCATACTCTATTCAACCCCCCTTCTAGAGTATTATTTATCTTATTTATATCACCTAACGGTTCTTCACTAGTGTTCGAGCCCGTGCTACGAACGAGATTCTTCAAAAACAATTACTAATATAGGGTAGTAAGATATTATGTGATAGTCGATTAGTTTTATATAAGACAATTAATGTACCAAAAGAAAAAACATAATGAGATGATTCAATGTTTGAAAGATAAAATGTCATTTGTTTTAAAAATTAAAAATAAAAATTTTTAATATTAATCAATTAATACTCTATCAAAAGCTGAAAGTATAGATTATATATATTAATCTTATAAATAAAAATATATTTTAATTTTAAATATTTTTAAAATAATTTTATTTTTATTTAAAATAAGTTTAACCTATCCGAAATAATTTTACTCGTGGATTTGTTCCTGGAGGATAGTCATAGATAATAAATAAAATAAAATATGATACATGGATGATGCTATTTTAATAAATTTGGTAAAATAAAAGAAGTATTTGTATATTGTTGTTGCATTTGTAGTACATCAAATTGTTATACTCATCGAGTCTTTCTAACCCTAGCGAAGTACAAATAACCCTAGCCGTCGCGTCTCCTTCGGTGGAGTTGTCGAGCAGCCTCCATCTACGACTGTTTCCCCTGTCCGCCTCTCTTCTGTACTAGGTAGGACTGCCGAGGGTCGTCTTCTTTCCACGCCACCAAGGAGACGTTGTGAAGAGGGCGAGACTTCATCCGGGAATCGCAAATCCGGCCGTCCCTACTGCAGCCAGTCGCTGGAGTTTCGCGTTCACCGTGGATTCGCTGCCGCCAGTGTTCCATCACTACCACCACTCGACCGACGCTTGTTGCCTTCCGCCGTCTCTATTACGGCCGCCACCTCTTCCTCCCTAGCGGATTCGGCCGCCACCTCTTCCTCCCTAGTGGATCCGGCCTTTTTCGTTCCCTCTGTTGTTGTTTAGCATGCAGATCCGGACTTCGGTAAGCAAGAAGAAAATGGAGGTTTTCGTCTAGGAATAAACCACGCTCCTCTGGTCTACTAAAGGTAAGCGATGAGAGTTTTTGCTCTTGTGTAGTGAAATAAATACGTTTTCTATGAATAACATTGAAACCAGAATTCTAGAAACCACGAGAACAAATGAACAAAATCACTTGAACAAAGGATTGGTGAACCCAGATCAACTATCGGGCTGTTTTTTGCATCTTGTTTCTGTGTATCTCATGAATTGTGGTCATTTATTAGGATTAGGTGTTTGTTCTCAAACTCTTACATTTACCATGATTGAAATTGTAATCTGTGTATCTTGAACCTTGAAGTGACTCTCAGAATCCTTTGGCTTGTTCTACTGACCAATATGCAGGACGGCCATTTATCCTTGCTAGTGTGGACTTGGTCCAAAAAATTCCTACAACAGGGTGCTCTTTCTACAATAATAGTCTCAACCCTTTCTTGGGTTGAGATGAAATTCTCATAATATGGAAAATTTCAGAACAAATGGAACTTAACTTCTATAAGAAGCCGAGCCTGAAACACAGGATATAGGCCAACAACAGCACATTGTGTCCGAAGATCTACTGCCTGTGGTCACCGGATTTCGCTGCCGCCCGATTCCGGCCTCCGGTAACTGGCCCACCCTAGCAAACTACATATCTTTTACCCTCTCTCTTTTATGCAGATTTATGATGAAAAAAATAACAACTGATTATATTTCTCCGACTCAAAAGTGCACAAAGAACAACTCAAACCTGATTTATTCTCCCATTCTAGAACCGGATCAGCATTATAATCGGGAGCTTCATGATTTGACACTTTAATCAAGGCCTTCTTCAAGCTCGGATCTGAACAAGGTCTCGATATGAAACTTTATGTTTGAAAAAGAATAAAAAACGGGATTTGAACAAATCATCTCATGAAATCCTTTCAAGAAGATGAAAAAATAGAAAATGTCAACAAATTATCTTCTAAAAATCTTTTGCATTTGCTTTGATGAAAACAACCACAATCGACTCAAAGTCATCCTTATTTACACTAAGATAGACATTGATCAAGAGTTATATCCAAGTTTCAATGTTTTCATGCCAAGACTAGCACGATAAGGATCAAATGATTTCACATCTTTACAATCCATCACAAAGCAACTTTACCAAAACATGTGAGATATGTCTTGAATCATGAACAATAACATCTAAAACTAATTCATGAACAATAGATTTAAAACCAACTTTACCAAAACATGCGAGAGATGTCTTAAATCGATGAGCAATAAAGTCTAAAACTAATTCATGAACAATAAATTCAAAACCAACTCTGTCAAAGCATGCGAGAGATGTCTTGAATCATTTCCACTACTATACCAACAGAGTAATAATGATTGTGCATCTCATCTTTGTTTTGAGGGAAATTAATCTTCATCTCTAAGGTGCGAAGATGATAGAGGAATAATTTTATCCTTTTCTTTGGTTTTCAAATGTTTTCTACGTCCGATTTTTATTTTTGTGGGTTTTAACTCTTTTCTTTTTCGATGCATCCTTTTTATTTTGTTGGGCTTTCATATCATTTTCTTAGTTTCTTTTACTTTAATGCGACTCTTTCTCTATATTTTGTTGAACCTGCTTTCATGTATGTCTTCTTGTGGTTTTACAAAGTTAATATTTTTTGCCTTTTGTTTTTTAACTCCTTTTTGTTTGGTCGTTTATGTTTGTGTTTGGTTAGGTTAATCTCCTTTGTTGTTTTTTCTTTTGTTGACTTGTTTTTTTGGTTTTGTTTTCCTTACCTTACCTTTTAGTTTTTATTTCCTTACTCTTGATTCTTTCTTTAAGGTTTATCTTTTTTTTAAACTTTTCTTTTTGCACAACCTTCAATTTCATTTTTTTCTTCCTAAAAAAACCTCTAATTTTCGACCTTGTTTGAAATTTCCCTCAAAACTGAATCAATTATGAACAATTAAAACTTAGAACCTTGAACCTTTTATCTTCCCAAAAAACTAACTTGTTGAAAGAAATTATCCAACAACAATTGATATTTGAGTATAGTGGAAGAACAAGAAGAATAAGAGTGAGGATTTGTGGATTTCTCATATCAAATAATGTTCTCTAGCCATTCTCGAATCATCGAATATACTCCTTTAATAATCTTGAGTAACCAATTATTTCCTTGAACAATGTTGAGCGGATTATGCTCATATGAACAACCTCAGTGTAATGCTCTAATGTCTAACTATGTATGATATATTTACCTCATAGTGTATCCCCGACTATTTTTAGGATTATTTGAGGTTAATAGGAGATCCAAACACTTGTTTTGATATTCCTCTTTGTCTTGATCCACTTGCGAACAATTTCTTTTCTACAAACTTTCATATCTAGATTTGATATCTACTGACCCGTTTGATACTATTGAAAACTTGTCTTCTTCATGAAATTGAAATTGAAACTTTCAATCTTTTTGTTGACAAAAGTTATTTGAACTTGAAAAAAGCATGAAGCTTTAAACAAGTATCTCATGACTTATGAACAACGACTTTGGTCATACCACATATGGAATCTGGTTTCTCGACCAAGAGTCACAAATTCCGATAATTTTTTGTCTATCGAATTTGATTGGAATAAAGCTTTTAACCGATAGACTTGAAAACAGAAATGATTCTCCTTATTTGAACTAATCTTTGAAGTTGTGAACTAGTTTGAGCAAAAAGCTCCTTGTGAATAAGTATCGTGACTTTTGTTGAGGTGGATATTGACATGTTCTTGTTTTCAAGCTCTCCTACAGATTTCGGTGTATGTATAGAGTCATGACTGGATTGCGGTCGTGGTGGTGTGCTTTCATGACGGTTTCTTTTGATGGGAGGCTCTTCCCGAATTTCCGTCATTCACTTCCCCGGGAGTTCATGTTCCTGCTGTACATGCATCTGCGGTGCTATTTTGATAGTACTTGGATCGCCCATTCCCGCTTCATCTTTGGAAGATGCTTTTTGTTTTCGTGCTGATAGTTCTCCTCCGACGTCACCCTTCTTCTCTTTGGCTTTGTTCTAATCTTCTCGGATGTCTCCTCCTGGATCTCCGGTTTTGATCAGTTTTGTGCTCACCACTTTTTCAGCAATTTCAACACCATAGCAGATTATATTACTTGCGTTGCATGACTTTGTGTCAGCGGCCGGTGACGAGGTGCTACCGGAAGATGTTGAAGACCTCATCCGTATGGATGCCTTGAGGCGACAAGTCTTTAGAAACTGTTTCCCTTTTGCTTACCTTGTATAAAAAAAATTGTTATACTCATCCTTCAAAAAGTGTGCTTGAAGTGAGTTCAAGAATGATATTATTTGGCAGGTTGGAAATGGTAAAACCATCAACTTCTGGCATGACAATTGGGTAACAACAACACCGCTTATAAAAATGGCCCAGAACACCAATCTCTTTGACACAAATATAAAGGTTAGTCACTTTATAAACGACTCGAGAGAATGGGATATCAATAAAATTGATAACGAGCTACAAAACATCATCAACCCAGAGATTAGGAAAAAAATAAAAGAAACAATTATACCAAGAAATGATATTCAAGATAGATTATATTGGAGATGTAGTAATCATGGCTGGTTTACTACAAAATCTGCGTCAGAAATGATTGAGAGGGATTCAAGCATGTCCCAAAACTATACATGCGATTGGATCTGAAACCTCGATACCCAACCTAAAATTAAAAACTTCGTTTGGAAAATCTCACAAAATGGTATCCCAACAAAGGCTAAGCTTGATGAAAGAAGAATTGCCGTAACAAGGCACTATGAACTATGCAACCATCACCTAGATGACTTGTTCCACTTGCTCATTGAATGTCCTTTTAGCAAACAAATCACTGCCAATTTCGACATGTCAATATTAACCGAACTAAACAACATCAATCGTGATAATAAAAAAGCTCATGACCTCCTACAAGAAATAAATAATAAAATTGGAACTAACAAATTTGCATGTCTCGCAACTATTTGGTGGAGCATTTGATTCTTCAGGAACAAAATAATTTTTGAGAATGAGCCTATTGGCCCTTGCAATAAGGTTATCAGCTTCATTCAAAACCAAATTCAAATGTGGAAAACTTACATCATCGATGAAGACGATTACGATATAAAACAACCAAAAAAGGACATGCATACTTCCAAAAGGAAGAAAAACAATATTAAGTGGGATAAACCAAAATCTAGTTTTCATAAACTTAACTTTGATGGATCTAAACTAGATTCAGGAATAACATCTATTGGCTTTGTGATTCGGGATCACAAGGGTGAGGTTGTTAGCCTTGATGCGACAAAAAATAACTTTAACTCGGTAATTAAAGCTGAAGCTTATGCTCTTAAATCGGGTCTACAAGAGGCTATCAGATTAAAGATCAAAAAGATCGAAATCGAGGGTGATAATCTTTGTGTTATCAAGGCACTCCAAGGATTGTGGAGTTGCCCGTGGGAGGTCGAGATGATTATTTCCGACTCCAGACTGGACCTCCGCTTCTTTGACGAAGTCCAGATCAGACATATTTTCAGAGAAACCAACTGTGTTGCTGACCGACTGACCCATCTGGGAATATCGAACACCTTTTTTCTGACGATCCTGAACTTTGTGTTCTCATCCGCAAGGATGCTTTAGGGTGAACTACCTCTAGGAGATAGCCCAAACTAACCGCTTTCCGTTTATCAAAAAAAAAAAAAAAAAAAAAAGGTGTGCTTGATTTGACATTTGACATGTAGGGTTGCTAGAAGTCTTTTGGGCGTAACTTCTAGTAGCCTAGTGCGCATCCCAATTGCGACACTTGTCAACCTTTTTGACGTGGTCTTACATGGGGAAGAAGCTTGGAGGGACAGATCATTCTCCAGAGCTCATCATTAAGAAAGTTTCGATTACTCGCGGTTTTTGTTACTCTCTAGTCTCTAGAACCTTCTTCCCGCCTCTTTTTACGGTCCTTTCAACTTTGAATTTTTTCAATTCAGTTAGAAGACAACCAGATCTAATTTCAGAATCCAGAGCTTCAATTTCTGTTTAGCCTGGAATGGACGGGGAAGGAAGAACCTGACGGAGTCATTCATTGCGACGGTGCTCGCGAACCATTGCCTTTGTCTTCCCCGCCAAGGGTGCTGCCGTTCGAGGGCCTACATGAGGTGGCCCGGGCTCCATTATAGGGAGTATATAGGTTTATGCAAAATATAGGGTTATATTTTGTAAATAAAACAATATCCTTTCTGGTTGTTAGAGGTTGTTAGCAGATGGGTTAAGAGTATAAATACACTCAATGTAACGTACTCGAACGACTTTTCCTTTCCAGAAATAAATTCATTTTTCATTCTACATTTCTCTATGGTTGAAATGGTATCAGAGCACAGGTTTCTTGCTCTTCTTCGTTCTCAATCAAAGTGATCTAGAACATTCTACTCATATTCTTTACTCCTCCTAATTGAATCGATCATGGGAGATATCAGAGACGATGAAATCCAAGCGAAGGAGCGAAGCTATGGAGCGAACAGCAACGATCCATTGTATCTATCCTCCTCAGATAATCCTGGTATGCAACTCGTTTCAACCTTATTTGATGGATCTAATTTCACTGCTTGGAAGCGCAGCATTCGAATGGCCTTAGGAGCTAAATTGAAACTAGGTTTCATAGATGGATCTTGTGAGATTTCTGATTCAGATGAGACAAAAAAGGCTATGTGGATAAGAACAGATTATATGATAAGATGTTGGTTAATTCACTCTATGAAGAGAGAAATAGCTGAGGATTTCTCCTATGTACAATCGGCTAAAAATCTGTGGGATGAATTGGTAGAGAGATTTGAAGTGTCTAATGCTCCTCTTGTTTACCAATTGCATAAGGATCTAAGTAATTTGAAACAAGATAATCTATCTGTAGCAGTTTATTTCAGTAAAATGAAAAAACTGTGGGATGAATTAACCACCGTGGATCCCATGCCGGTTTGCAATTGCAAAGGAATTGCTGGATGCAAATGTGAGATACTTAAACAACTCTCAGAAAGAGAGTCCAAGATCAGGATTATCCAATTCTTGATGGGACTGCGAGATCAGTTCGACCACATACGTAGTAATATTCTTGCTCTTGAGGTTCTACCAACAATTAACAGGGTCTATCATATGGTTATGCAAGTAGAAAAGCAGAAACAGATCACAAAATTTAACATCACACATGATGCTCTTGCCGTCGATAGATCTGTTCCGTATAGACAGGCTGGAGGAAGCAGAAGAGATTACAAAAAGGAGAAAATGGACAGGCAATGTGCATATTGCAAAGAGAAAGGTCACCTTAAGGAATCATGTTTTAAGTTGACAGGCATACCAGATTGGTATAAAGGCACAAAAGGAAAGACAAATGATAGTGTTGTAGGAGTCAAAGAATCAGGTCACTTTGCTGCTAATGCTAATGTCCAAGACACACCAGTGGGAAATTGTCCCTTGGATATCTCACCTGGAATTTTAGATAGAGCTGGTGTAGATCCATCTTTGGTTAATTCCGTTTTTCAAGAAGTGATGAAGATGATGCAACAACAAGGACAAAATATTCCAGCATATTCAGGCTCGATCAATTTTGCAGGTAACCTGAATGCATTATCATCTATTACCAGTACAGACTCTTGCACCTGGATAATTGATTCAGGTGCTACAGATCATATCTCCATCTGCAGTAAGTTGTTTACTGATCTACAGCCTATTGCTAAGCCTATTCTGATAGGGCTTCCTGATGGTTCAGTCAAGTCAGTCACACATCATGGAACCATTGTGTTGACTGAACACTTGACATTATACAATGTGTTGTTTATGCCCGGGTTCAAGCATAACCTTTTGTCTGTGCCAAAGATATTACAGAATCTTAATATCCAGTCTCACTTTCATGCTTCTTCTTGCGTGTTTCAGGACCTTTCCAGTAAAATCATCGTAGCCACTGGTCATTTGGATGGAGGACTTTACAAGATTACTTGCTCATTGAATAATAAGCCTACTGCACATGATACTCATGTTAATTCTGTTTTACCAATTACTCCCCAAACAGTTCAATTGTTTCATGAACGCCTAGGCCATTCCTCTATTTCTAAACTGCAACACATGTCATGTAGTAAATTGCCTAGTATTGTTGATTTCAACTGTGATACTTGCACTGTTGCTAAACAACACAAGATGCCTTTTCCAAATAGCACTTCTTATGCTAAAAGGATTTTTGCTTTAGTCCACATGGATATTTGGGGCCCTTATCATACAGCTTCTCAGTGTGGTGCCAAATATTTTCTTACTTTAGTGGATGATCACTCAAGGTGTACTTGGACATACCTCATGGCTGACAAGCAACAAGTTCATCACATTGTTGTTTCATTTTTGGCGTATGTACAGAACCAATTTCAAACTATAGTTCAAAATTTTCGAACAGACAATGGAGCTGAATTTCTTCAAAACAAGCTGCAGAGTTTATTTCTTTCCAAAGGCATTCTTCATCATAGATCTATTGCTTATGTTCCTCAACAAAATGCCCGTGTTGAAAGGAAGCACAGACATCTTGTAGAAACTGCTCGAGCTTTAAGGCTCCATGCTCAACTTCCTATCCAATTTTGGGGTGAGTGTATTCTTGCTGCTACTTACCTCATTAACATCATGCCATCTTCTGTTTTGCAGTGGCAAATTCCTTTTGAAATTCTACATAAACAACCTGCTTCCTATGAACATCTAAGGGTCTTTGGATGTTTATGTTATTCTCTTCTCCCATCCAAAGATAAATTTGATGCTGTGAGTATTCCTTGTGCTTTCATTGGCTATCCTACAGGGCAGAAGGGGTATAAGCTTCTTAATCTACGGAATCACAAGATCTTTGTTGCTCGACATGTCACCTTTCATGAAGAGAGATTCCCTTTCAAGGATCTTTTACCATCTTCTTTACCCGAGCCACCCTCTTCACTCCCTCTAGTTTCTCCGGCTCTTGATCTTGATACTTCTAATTATTATAATTATTCACATCCCTTACCTCCTACCTCCTCATCATCTTCTGATTCTACTTCTCCTTCACCTGATCCCACTCCTTCATCCTCAACTTCTACTTCTTCTCCAATCATATCTCCACCAGCCATTATTCCTCGACCCTCTAGAACAATTACTAAACCTTCACGTTTTAAGGACTTTGTCTGTACATCCATTGCAACTAAACCTTCTATACTTTCATACCTTTCCATTGGCCATTTTTCCTCAGATTACAGAGTTGCTCTCTGTAATGTTTTATCCACTTTTGAACCTACTCATTATGGTCAAGCTAAGGATCAGCCTGTTTGGCAAGATGCTATGGCCAAGGAAATTCAGGCCTTGGAATCTAACCAAACATGGGAATTGACTGCTCTCCCTTCTGGACACAAAGCAATAGGTTCTAAATGGGTTTATAAGATTAAATACAAAGCTGATGGGTCTATTGAGAGATGCAAAGCTCGGTTGGTAGCAAAAGGATACAACCAAGTGAAAGAGAAAGATTACAAGCACACTTTTTCCCCAGTTGCCAAATTTACTTCTGTTCGGTTGCTCATTGCTTTGGCCGCTGCTAGGTCTTGGCCTTTACACCAACTCGACATTAATAATGCGTTTTTACATGGCTTTTTAGATGAAGATGTATATATGCTTCCTCCTCAAGGATATACTAAAGCCCTACCTGGTCAAGTATGCCACCTAAAGCGTTCTCTTTACGGGCTTAAACAAGCCAGTCGCCAATGGAACATTGAGCTTACTAAGCTTCTTATTCACCTTGGTTTCACACAGTCCAAACATGACTATTCTCTTTTTATTAAAACTTCTTCTCATGGGATCACTGCTGCTCTTGTCTACGTAGATGACATGTTACTCACAGGCGACAATCCCACAGAGATTTCACAACTTAAAGCTGCTCTTGACTCAGCTTTTACCATCAAGGATTTAGGCCCTGCACGATTTTTCCTTGGCATGGAAATTGCAAGGACTCGTGAAGGGATTTTACTAAACCAGCGCAAGTATATTCTGGACATTCTTCAAGATAACCATATGATCGATTGTAAGAGTACTTCTTTCCCGATGCAACGCAATACTAAGCTTCTTCCTGACTGCGGTGATCCTTTCCCTGACCCAGAGGTGTATCGCCGGCTAATAGGACGCCTTCTCTACCTTACTCTTACTCGACCAGACATCACCTATTCCGTCCATCAATTGAGCCAATTTTTGGCTTCTCCATGTCTCCCACATTGGCAAGCCGGTCTATATCTACTCAGATATCTCAAGGGTACGATAGATCTCGGATTATCTTATTCTTCTCAATCTCCCAGCTCCTTGACCGCTTACAGTGATGCCGATTGGGGCTCTTGTGCCTATACTTGCCGATCTATCACAGGATTCTGCGTTTTCTTTGGCTCATCCCTTGTGTCTTGGAAGAGTAAAAAGCAAAAGACTGTATCCAAGTCTTCTGCCGAGAGTGAATATCGGGCTATGTCCTCCACCGCCAGTGAGGTTGTTTGGCTTGAAGGTCTCCTTCGCGATCTTCAGATTCATGTTCCTCTTCCCATTCCCATGCATTGTGATAACAAAGCTGCCCAACACCTTGCTGCTAATCCTGTTTTTCACGAAAGAACTAAGCATTTACGTATGGATTGCCATTACGTAAGGGATGAAGTGCAGAAAGGTTTTATTTCCACTGTTCATGTCAGCTCTTCATTGCAACTTGCTGACATCTTCACCAAAGCCTTGGGTGAACACCAACACTCCTTCCTTACTCACAAGCTTGGACTTGTTCTCCCAACTCCAACTTGAGGAGGGGATATAGGGAGTATATAGGTTTATGCAAAATATAGGGTTATATTTTGTAAATAAAACAATATCCTTTCTGGTTGTTAGAGGTTGTTAGCAGATGGGTTAAGAGTATAAATACACTCAATGTAACGTACTCGAACGACTTTTCCTTTCCAGAAATAAATTCATTTTTCATTCTACATTTCTCTCTGGTTGAAATCCATTCCTGACGAAGATGTTCAAGATGGTGGAAGACCCCTCAACTGATCCGATATTGTCGAGGAGCAAAGCAAGGAACAACTTTATGAAAAGGATTATTTGAACTTATGGAAGCTCCTGATGTTTGAGGTCAAGAACTTGGATCGTTTCTAGAAATTTTTGTGGTTTCTGATCGGGAAGGTTTGCTTCTTTTTTTTGTCAATGATGGCAATGGACGATAATCCTTGAGTAATTGTGCTGCTATTGTAGGTTGAAGGTCTACCTAACCTAACACCTGTTTGTTGAATTGTGTCAGAGAAGAACAGGTCTAAAACAAGATCTATTTTTGAAGCCCTTTTGTATTTCAGTAAGTCTTCGTAATTCTACCATTCTTCTTCTACAAAGAGAATTGGAAAACTTAATGGAAGGGGACAGGTCACAGGAGGGTAAGTCGAGGGAATTTTAAAACTAATTTGGTTAACTTTGCTGGAGAGATTTTTTATAATGATTGTGGTTGGTTTTTGACTATTGCTCGATGGGTTGCCATTGCTAGGAATCCAGTTTGCAAGATTTATCATCGTGCTAGTAGTGTTGGCATACATCTTATTAAACTTGTCTTTGTCTTCAACATTTTTGAGGGTAAGTCAAGGGAGTTTCAAAACTGATTTGATTAACTCTGCTTTGTAGGGTTTGGGGCATATTTTTAATGATTATGGTGGGTCTTTGACTGTTGCTGGATGAGTTGCCCGATTTAAGATTGCTTGGAAACCATTTTACAAGATTTATCATCGTGCTTGTAGTGTTGGTATACATCTCTTATGTGAACCAGGAGTCTGAACCCCTGTTTCTGTTTGTGTTGTTCGATCTTTCGAATGAGATCTTCGTTGTCACCTCCAAAGGAAACCTAAACCTCGTCAATACTCATATTATAGGGCAAGTATGTCTGAAACAAATATTCTAGGTTGCTTGACTCATACAACCATTTATCCCTTGTCAATACCCGGGAACTAAGAATTGGAATAATATATAGGGAAGTGAATATGTTGTGTACCTGAAAGTTGCAAACACAAAAGATTAATAGTAGAAGGGAATGGAAAGTTAGAGAGAGAATTATGACCCAATTTGTAGATAACAAGATGGTAGGGGAAGTTGCTGACAATTTCCTAGGGTTGGTAGATGGAGCTCTAGAGTGGGAAGGAGACGGTGGCATTGGCTGTAGTCGTAGGGAACATACAACTGTAAATACAAACGTTAATAATAAAACGAATAGAAAAGGGAAATGAAATGCAATACTAAATTCAATCTAGATTGATTGAATCTAGAATCGAACCAAGAATTGATGGAAATTAGCATAACACCGTTGGAGCAAGAGTAGAACACACGAAGATCTTAACACAGATGAACTTCAACTAAGCTAACAACTAACTACTCACGCATAATATTATTCAATTCTAAGCTAGTCTTAGAGAAATGATACCTATATTTATTGGAAGTATGAGGTCTAACTAATCTAGTAAATACAATAAAATTTTTTTTTGAAAGATAAGTATTGAAACATAGAATTTCAACTAAGCTAACAACTAACTACTAAAAGATTGTCTTTAACCGAAATCTTCCTTGACGAGCAAAGGTTAGAGCAAAGCCCAAAATGGCTTAACCAAATAATTGTTGGATTACTCGCCCCGCCTAAGAAGGGACTACTTCCTTTCGATTTTAGGACTTTGATTGAATGAGATTCTAGATATCAAAACAGGAAACACTAGGGCATGTGGGTTATTATATGGAAGTTTGGTGCATTATATGGATGAGCCTTCCAGCCCATATGGCGTGCGTGGTTGCCTCAAGATGGGCTTGTGTTTGTGTTCCCCTCATCCGATAGAGAATATAAGTGGATATGTAGTTTAGGTGCGGACTTTTTAAAGTTTTTTGGATTATTATAGTGAGTGAATCATCCGGATTATAAATAAATAATAGAAAGATAATGTTATAAATTTTAAATCGAGATACATGATAAAGTTGCTCCTTCGGGAAGGTTTCAAATGTGATTCTTACGAAATCTTAAAGTTGTGAAATGTTGTAGGGTTTCAGGAAGTTTAATCCAGACAAATGGGAATTAGCAAATGAGGAGTTTTTAAGAGGAGGAGAAATATGTCACAATATGTGCAACAACAAGTTGGCCTGTGTTTCGGACTAGGACACTATGGATTAGATGGTGAGGTTGAAAAGCTAAAACGTGACTGCAGCCTGCTAACAGCAGATGTTGTGAAGCTGACGCAACGACAACAGAGCTCA
Source organism: Fagopyrum homotropicum (assembly GCA_033239125.1). Taxonomy (NCBI): domain Eukaryota; kingdom Viridiplantae; phylum Streptophyta; class Magnoliopsida; order Caryophyllales; family Polygonaceae; genus Fagopyrum; species Fagopyrum homotropicum. The sequence continues at coordinate 69,221,598 of BSWB01000003.1, forward strand.
ATGTTTCTTGAGAAGGCTCTTATTAACCCGTTATTTTCTCAAAGCTTAATGCATCAGAGGAGGGTAATAAAAAGGATTGATATAGGAAGACAAAGAAGGCTAAGTGCAAGCTCAAGTGTAGGAAACTTGAAGAAAGATGTGTTTCTCACGACATTTGTGACTTACAGTGGGAAGAGCTGTTGGGTGCAGACCTCATTTGTGAAGATAAGGTATCCTCTTTAGGAACAGATCTTTCCGATGTCGATGTGAGACATAGTTGACAAGGATACGGAATAGAGTGAGAACCTTGGTGGCTCAAATGGATTTTCTGAGTCCAATGCAATGATATTCTTGGTCAGTTTGTAGGTTATTTCATTCTGAAGTTGGTTCAAGCCTTGCTTTGTAGAGAGATGCATGGAATTGGGTATCTGTGCCAGATATGATGATGAAAAATGTTAAAGTTTTTTATTATACGACAATTGTGTTATGCTAAGCCTTGTTTAGCAAATTTGTATATGATCTAGGAAAGATACAATTAGGTAGAAGTTTGTTAAGCAGTTGAGGGGTTTGAAGGTATGATAGAAGAGTGAGTAGGAAGTTAAGATGAAGTAGTTGGGTGAGTAGTGGGTCTTTGTTGTCATAAATTCTGGTGTCAATCTATTTGTGGCACAAGTTGGCCTGATTCCTCGTACGTAGCTTGGTTTGAGGTTGAGGAATAAGAACCTTAGAAATGTGCGATGGCCAATTTAGTTGGATAAGTTCCATTTGTGAGTTGGATGAGAATGAGGTGCGTGGTGAAGAGTGAGGAGTTGAGAATATGATGTGTGGACAAAGACTTATACCGAAAAAGCAGTGGAAGGTTGCAGCAAGCATCATAAGAATACTGGAAGGTAACATCCTCATCCTCTGTGGATAATGAACTAACTCCCTTGCTTTTGACTTTTTTAGTGTATCGAAAGAGCAGAAGCTGGAGCCATAGAATGCCTTTGCGGTCTGCCCATCAAAGATACAAATTTGATACATCTGACATTATTTAATGCTAAATGTTGTAGAAAGTAAGGAGCTAGGGTCAAAAGTATGGAAAAGCACATTCTCTTGCATGTCCCTAGTTCCAAGACATTCTGGGTCCACCAGAAGCACAGCAAATCTCAACTCTCAACATCAATAGAAGAATCAAAGTTGAAGAGATGATGTCCCTAGTTCCAAGACATTTTGAGGGTAAGTCAAGGGAGTTTCAAAACTGATTTGATTAACTCTGCTTTGTAGGGTTTGGGGCATATTTTTAATGATTATGGTGGGTCTTTGACTGTTGCTGGATGAGTTGCCCGATTTAAGATTGCTTGGAAACCATTTTACAAGATTTATCATCGTGCTTGTAGTGTTGGTATACATCTCTTATGTGAACCAGGAGTCTGAACCCCTGTTTCTGTTTGTGTTGTTCGATCTTTCGAATGAGATCTTCGTTGTCACCTCCAAAGGAAACCTAAACCTCGTCAATACTCATATTATAGGGCAAGTATGTCTGAAACAAATATTCTAGGTTGCTTGACTCATACAACCATTTATCCCTTGTCAATACCCGGGAACTAAGAATTGGAATAATATATAGGGAAGTGAATATGTTGTGTACCTGAAAGTTGCAAACACAAAAGATTAATAGTAGAAGGGAATGGAAAGTTAGAGAGAGAATTATGACCCAATTTGTAGATAACAAGATGGTAGGGGAAGTTGCTGACAATTTCCTAGGGTTGGTAGATGGAGCTCTAGAGTGGGAAGGAGACGGTGGCATTGGCTGTAGTCGTAGGGAACATACAACTGTAAATACAAACGTTAATAATAAAACGAATAGAAAAGGGAAATGAAATGCAATACTAAATTCAATCTAGATTGATTGAATCTAGAATCGAACCAAGAATTGATGGAAATTAGCATAACACCGTTGGAGCAAGAGTAGAACACACGAAGATCTTAACACAGATGAACTTCAACTAAGCTAACAACTAACTACTCACGCATAATATTATTCAATTCTAAGCTAGTCTTAGAGAAATGATACCTATATTTATTGGAAGTATGAGGTCTAACTAATCTAGTAAATACAATAAAATTTTTTTTTGAAAGATAAGTATTGAAACATAGAATTTCAACTAAGCTAACAACTAACTACTAAAAGATTGTCTTTAACCGAAATCTTCCTTGACGAGCAAAGGTTAGAGCAAAGCCCAAAATGGCTTAACCAAATAATTGTTGGATTACTCGCCCCGCCTAAGAAGGGACTACTTCCTTTCGATTTTAGGACTTTGATTGAATGAGATTCTAGATATCAAAACAGGAAACACTAGGGCATGTGGGTTATTATATGGAAGTTTGGTGCATTATATGGATGAGCCTTCCAGCCCATATGGCGTGCGTGGTTGCCTCAAGATGGGCTTGTGTTTGTGTTCCCCTCATCCGATAGAGAATATAAGTGGATATGTAGTTTAGGTGCGGACTTTTTAAAGTTTTTTGGATTATTATAGTGAGTGAATCATCCGGATTATAAATAAATAATAGAAAGATAATGTTATAAATTTTAAATCGAGATACATGATAAAGTTGCTCCTTCGGGAAGGTTTCAAATGTGATTCTTACGAAATCTTAAAGTTGTGAAATGTTGTAGGGTTTCAGGAAGTTTAATCCAGACAAATGGGAATTAGCAAATGAGGAGTTTTTAAGAGGAGGAGAAATATGTCACAATATGTGCAACAACAAGTTGGCCTGTGTTTCGGACTAGGACACTATGGATTAGATGGTGAGGTTGAAAAGCTAAAACGTGACTGCAGCCTGCTAACAGCAGATGTTGTGAAGCTGACGCAACGACAACAGAGCTCAATGTTTCTTGAGAAGGCTCTTATTAACCCGTTATTTTCTCAAAGCTTAATGCATCAGAGGAGGGTAATAAAAAGGATTGATATAGGAAGACAAAGAAGGCTAAGTGCAAGCTCAAGTGTAGGAAACTTGAAGAAAGATGTGTTTCTCACGACATTTGTGACTTACAGTGGGAAGAGCTGTTGGGTGCAGACCTCATTTGTGAAGATAAGGTATCCTCTTTAGGAACAGATCTTTCCGATGTCGATGTGAGACATAGTTGACAAGGATACGGAATAGAGTGAGAACCTTGGTGGCTCAAATGGATTTTCTGAGTCCAATGCAATGATATTCTTGGTCAGTTTGTAGGTTATTTCATTCTGAAGTTGGTTCAAGCCTTGCTTTGTAGAGAGATGCATGGAATTGGGTATCTGTGCCAGATATGATGATGAAAAATGTTAAAGTTTTTTATTATACGACAATTGTGTTATGCTAAGCCTTGTTTAGCAAATTTGTATATGATCTAGGAAAGATACAATTAGGTAGAAGTTTGTTAAGCAGTTGAGGGGTTTGAAGGTATGATAGAAGAGTGAGTAGGAAGTTAAGATGAAGTAGTTGGGTGAGTAGTGGGTCTTTGTTGTCATAAATTCTGGTGTCAATCTATTTGTGGCACAAGTTGGCCTGATTCCTCGTACGTAGCTTGGTTTGAGGTTGAGGAATAAGAACCTTAGAAATGTGCGATGGCCAATTTAGTTGGATAAGTTCCATTTGTGAGTTGGATGAGAATGAGGTGCGTGGTGAAGAGTGAGGAGTTGAGAATATGATGTGTGGACAAAGACTTATACCGAAAAAGCAGTGGAAGGTTGCAGCAAGCATCATAAGAATACTGGAAGGTAACATCCTCATCCTCTGTGGATAATGAACTAACTCCCTTGCTTTTGACTTTTTTAGTGTATCGAAAGAGCAGAAGCTGGAGCCATAGAATGCCTTTGCGGTCTGCCCATCAAAGATACAAATTTGATACATCTGACATTATTTAATGCTAAATGTTGTAGAAAGTAAGGAGCTAGGGTCAAAAGTATGGAAAAGCACATTCTCTTGCATGTCCCTAGTTCCAAGACATTCTGGGTCCACCAGAAGCACAGCAAATCTCAACTCTCAACATCAATAGAAGAATCAAAGTTGAAGAGATGATGCCCCCCCCCCCCCCCCCCCCCCTAATTGTCTCCAATTTAATTATGAGCCACTACTCTTCCCTTCCTCCACTTGCAGAAGCAGGGAGAGTTGTATTTAAAGATGATCAAATCTGTGGAGGGTCAGGAGAGAAGAAGAAGATGCTACCTGTAATTGCCATATTACTAATTGTATCAGCTGTGGCTTACTTTTATATGCCCTACTGGAGGATCAGGAGAGTGCCCGGTCCTCCGGTGATCCCTTTGTTAGGGCACTTACCCTTGTTGGCTAAGTATGGCCCTGATGTATTCACCATCCTGGCCAACCAATATGGCCCAATTTACAGGTCAGTACTCAGTAGTAGCCTCTTGTCTCTTCATTGCCTTTAACAGGAACAATTATACCAACATCACAAGGTGGGCAGGTTCCACATAGGGAGACAAGCTTTGGTTATCGTAGCTGATGCAGAGCTGTGTAGAGAAGTTGGAATAAAAAAGTTCAAATACTTTCCCAACAGAAGCATCCCCTCTCCTATCTCGGCTTCTCCGCTTCATCAAAAAGGCCTTTTCTTCACCAGGTATTCATTCATTCATATGCATAACTAAATGGGAATTTGAAATAATAATAATTGTTCATCAGGGACTCAAGATGGTCAAGTATGAGGAACACAATCATATCAATGTACCAACCCTCCCACCTGGCCACTCTTGTTCCCACGATGCAAGCCTTGATCAAATCCGCACTCTCAAACCTCCACCAACACTTGGACTTATCTACCCTGTCCCTGAAGCTAGCCACCGATGTCATCGGCCAAACCGCCTTTGGCATCGATTTTGGCCTCTCCAACCCGACCACAGTCACAAGAGACCCCGACGACGAGGCCTCCGATTTCATAAATCAACACATACACTCCACAACTGCCCTCAAAATGGACCTCTCTGCCTCCCTTTCCATTATAATAGGCCTACTCTTCCCCATTTTCCAACGTCCTTTCAGGCAGATGCTTAGGTGTCTTCCATATTCTATGGATTCCGTGATGGAGAGAGTCGACCAGAAGCTCACCACCCGCCTCAATGGGATCGTCTTGGGGAGATTCAAACTCCACAACAAGCGGATTCACTCCAAAGACTTGTTGTCCCTTTTAGTCAATGCAAGGGACGACCACACCCTATCAGATTCATTGTTTACCTCCGACTACATCAGTGCCCTCACTTACGAGCACCTACTCGCGGGTTCAACAACTACAGCTTTTACCCTTTCTTCTGTAGTTTATCTTGTCTCATCACACCCTCATGTCGAGACGAAGCTAGTGGAGGAGATTGATGGGTCTGTTCCACGAGATCAAGATCCGACTGCTCATGATCTTCATCACAAGTTTTCATATATGGATCAGGCAAGCCTGCCTGCTAGATATCTATCTATCTATCTACCACCCATCATGAGGATGAGGTTTTTAAGTTTTTCAAATGACAGGTCATCAAGGAAGCCATGAGGCTATACACAGTCTCACCATTGATTGCTAGAGAAGCTGCTGCACCAGTTGAAATCGGAGGCTACCTTCTTCCCAAGGTGAAACTTATTGCTATAATACAATATATTTTCAAAGGAATAGAATCTTAAACTAACAAACTGTACTATCTTAAGGGCACATGGGTTTGGTTGGCACCGGGTGTTCTCGCAAAAGATTCAAACAACTTCCCTGAGCCACACAAGTTCAAGCCAGAGAGATTTGATCCAAACAACGATGAGGAGAAGAAGAGGCATCCGTATGCGCAGATACCCTTTGGTATTGGTCCCAGGGCGTGCATCGGTCAGAAATTTGCGCTGCAAGAGATTAAACTCTCTCTATTCTATCTTTATCGGAGCTATTTATTCAGGCATTCTCCTGAAATGGAAACTCCGTTGGAAGTACAATATGGAATGGTGCTAAATTTCAAGCATGGTGTTAAACTTCGAGTCATCAAGCGTGTTGCCTGCTAAGATGCAAGCGCTTTTACATTCCATCCTTATGTAAATAAAAGTTACTCTACTTTCTTCATATCCCAATCTATGTTTGAAATATATGCCTCTTTCCCTGTCGAACATATTTTGCCTTGCTTTTAAGTATTTTGGTGAAGTGACATATGATGTATTCACTCATCGGACATACGTACGGTTTATGCAATGACATAAAATCTATCCTAATCCAAACTATATGGTATGTTCTCCCACATCTTAATTTACACGTTAACACTCCCCTCATCTGAAAGAAGAGGATAATCATCGGTACCAAGCTTGGATCCCTTTAAGCTTGGATAGTATGTGTTGGAAGCTGGCTTGACTGAGAGCCTTTGTTAGAATGATGCGTGCTTTGTTCTCTCATGGAAGACTGGATTTGAGGTGATGTATGAGGATGTTTTGTTATCATAATACAAGTTCATTGGCAACTCATATAAGTTCATTGGCAACGTATATATCATTGCCACTTGGTGATCGAAAGTGACTTAAGCCATAGGACTTCACGCGTGGTGGCTGTCATCGCCTTCAACTCAAGTTCACGACAATGTTGCTTACTTCTTCGTCTTTCATGAGACCGATGATGTCCCAAGCATGATCAAACCCCTATGGCAGACCCACGGGTGAGGGGGAGGCTTAGTTCGAGTTGTAGTAGAGACATGAACCTAGAGGCCACTACGTGATGAGTGTTAAAGTATAATTCAAGCATGTATGGTTCACGTAGGCTAGGCTAAATAAGTTAGATTTAGTTTGCTGAATTATAGGAAGACTATTTCAAAGTTGTTGCTAGTTTTCTCCAATTAGTTTAGGCTTATTTGGATTTTCATTTAAGTCAGATTGTCATCCTTAATTTTAGGTTATGTTAGACGTGGTTAGTGGAGCTAGTTAGTTGCTTTCAGCAGTTTATTTAAAAATTGTATTGTTCTGTTCTCCTAGAAAAACAGTAGACCGGAATTTCATTTCTTCACATTTACATCTCCAGTTATCTATTTTTTACAACATTTGGTATCAGAGCTAGAGAGTAATCTTGGGTCTAGTGAGTATTTCGTGTGAGTGATTAAACACAAGGGAAACACAGGGTCGTTATTAAAATCATTCACCATGCAAATCAGCAATGGGAACGGGAATGGAGATTCACTAAACCAACTACCCATCTTTACAGGAATAAACTACCACTTTTGGAGTTTAAAAATGAAGACTCTTTTCGGATCACAAGACATCTGTAATTGTATTGAGAATGGCTTTGAAGCCGATGGAATTGAGGAACCAAGTCAAGCCTTAAGGGAGACAAGAAGAAAGATGCAAAGACACTCTTCATCATTCAATAGACATTGGGTGATGAGGTGTTTCCACGTATAGCAGCTTCAACAACAAAAGAAGCATGGAGTATTCTTAGACAAGAATACATGGGAGACAAGAAGTTAATCATTGTGAGATTACAATCCTTGAGAAGAGAATTTGAAACTTCTCATATGACGAAAAAGGAGACAATTCAAGAGTATATGTCAAAGATGTCAAGTACAATCCAACAAATGAGGGCTCTTGGTGAAGAGATCAAGGAAAGTCAGGTTGTGAGCAAGGTTCTTCGAAGCCTTACCAAGAGATTTGACCATGTTGTGGCTGAAATTGAGGAGTCCAAAGACATGGAAACCTACACCTTTGATCAGTTAAAAGGCTCTTTACAGGCTCATGAAGAAAGGATGAGCAAGGGAGATGACAAGAAAGATGAGAAGGCTTTCCAAGCAAAAGAAGAGTCTTCAACCAAGGAAATATTTCAGCAGAATTCTGAAAGAGGAAGACATAGAGGAGGCTCAAGAGGAAGAGGACATGCAAGAGGGCAAAGTCACGAGGCAAGAGATCAAGCTTTTCAAAGTTACAAAGGCCCACTAAAGTGTTACTATTGCAAGAAACCTGGACACAATGAAGCTAGTTGTTGGAAGAAAGAGGAGGATGAGAAAAATGGTGATTAGAAGTCTAATTTTGGAGAGCCAGAAGAGAAGTTGTTCCTTGCTCAGATTGCTTCAGGTAATGATGTAGAATGGGGCATGTGGTATGCTGATAGTGGGTGTTCTAATCATGTCAAGTTCCAAGTCTATGTTCAGAGATTTGGATGAAACTACAAAAAAGCAAGGTGAGGCTTGGAGATGGAAAGTACCTTGTGGTAGAAGACAAAAGCACAGTTGCAATCACAACTGAGCAAGGTAATACTAAGATTTTATGTTATGTGCAATATGTGCCAAAATTGGCTCATAATCTTCTTAGTGTGGGTCAAATGCTCAACTCTGGGTTTCATGTATTGTTTGAAAATGATTCTTGCATAATATGTGACAAGAAAACTACGGAGGTTGTAGTGAAAATACAAATGAGAAGAAACAAGATGTTTCCTCTGGATTTGTCAGGCCACATCAGTAGAGCTTTGACAGCCAAGGGGGACGATGAAGCTAAGTTGTGGCACTTTAAATATGGTCATCTGCATATGCAAGGTTTAAAGGTGCTACACTCCAAGGATATGGTGAAAGGACTGTCAAGAATGGGAGAACTTGAGCTTTGTGAAGGATACCTCTATGGAAAGCAATAAAGAGGATCACTTCCAAGTGGGAAGACTTGGAGAACAAGTGAGTGTCTTGAGCTTCTTCATGCGGATTTGAGTGGTCCAATGCAAACAATCTCTCTTGGCGGAAGTAAGTATTTCTTGCTCATAACTGATGACTATAGTAGGATGAGTTGGGTGTACTTTCTCAAGGTTAAATCTGACGCACTTGATAACTTTAAAATCTTTAAGGCTATGGTGGAAAAACAATCAGGATTGATTGTGAAAGCAACAAGAACAGACATAGAGGAGAATTTATGTCAAATGAATTTATTAAATTATGTGAAGATCAAGGCATAAGAAGGGAATTGACAGCTCCATACACTCTTGAGCAAAATGGAGTAGCCGAGAGAAAAAATAGAACAGTGGTTGAAATGGAAAGAGTATGTTTAAAGCCAAAATAGTGCCAAACAAATTATGGTGTGAAGTAGTTGCAACAACAGTGTATATTTTGAATGTCTCTCCTACAAAAGCCGTCATGAACAAGACTCCATTTGAAGCTTGGCGAGGATGAAAACCATCTGTAGGTCACTTGAGAATCTTTGGTTGTATAGTTTATGCATTGGTTGATTTGAGGTCCAAGCTAGATGATAAGTCAGTAAAATGTGTATTTATTGGCTATGCTACTCAATCTAAAGCATATAGACTGTATAACCCACTCATTGGCAAGATTATTGTTAGTATAAATGTCATATTTAGATGAAGATGAAGGGTTGGAATTGGGAGGAAAAAAGTGATAGTTAGAACATAAGACATTCAACTTTGATAAATTAGAAGTTAGCTCAGACGTGCCAGCGAATGTTCATCGTTCTCCTAGCTCTTCTTCAACACCCTCATCATCAAGCCGGAGTTCACCATCTTCTTCAAATGCATCTTCACCACGTTCATCAAGTGATTCAACTTTAAGAAGGTACAAATCTTAAGAGGATTTGTATAAGAATTGTGATTTTTGTTTGATGGTTGTAGATCCAACTTGTTTTGAGGAAGTTGAGAATGAGCTCGAATGGAAAAAGGCAATGAAAGAAGAGGTCAAGTCAGTTGAGAAGAATGAGACTTGGACTTTGGTTGATCCTCCTAATAGCAAGAATGTCATTGGACTGAAGTGGGTGTATAGGAATAAGCTCAACACAAATGGAAATATTCATAAGTATAAAGCAAGGCTGGTGGTAGGGGTATGTACAACAAGAGGGAATTAATTTTGATGAGACTTCTTACCAATAGAAAGGTTTGAAACTAAAAGAGTAGTTTTGGCCTTGGTTGCTCAATGGAAACTGGTCGTGTTTCAATTAGATGTTAAGTCTGCATCCATGAATGGAGACCTTCAAGAAGAGGTCTCTATTGAGCAACCACTCGGCTTTGTCAAGAATGATGAAGAAAGCAAAGTGTACAAACTGTAGAAGGCCTTGTATGGACTAAAATAGACTCCACAAGCATGGTAGATCAATATTGACTCCTCCTTTTTTCAAAATGGATTTGAGAGAAGTGAAAATGAGCCAACTTTGTACGTGAAGAAGCAAGGTATGAATGGTTTCAAAACTGTTTGTCTTTATGTAGCTGATATAATCTACTTCACCTCTTCTCAAAAGATGCTAGATGAGTTCAAAGTGGCAATGATGGAGCGATTTGAAATGATGGACCTTGGAATACTTGAATATTTACTTGGTCTAGAAGTGATGCAAGAAGGTGATGGAACATTTTTGTGCCAAAGGAACTATGCAGAAGATTCGTTGAAGAAATTCTCTATGGAGAAGTGTGAAGCAGTAAGAACTCCAATAAACACAAATGAGAAACTGTAGAGAGAGGATGGCACAAAAAAGGTTGATGAGAAGACTTTCAGAAGCTTAGTTGGTGGCTTGAACTACCTCACACATACAAGACTTGATGTAGCTCATAGTGTGACTGTAGTGTCAAGATACATGCACTCTCCAACCAAGCAACATCTAGAAGCAACAAAAATAATTCTCAAATATGTGACAGGGTCAATTAAGCTTGGAATCTAGTATGAAAGTGTTGAAATTTTCAAGTTAGTTGGCTATTTTGACAATGATTGAGCAGGGTGTATAGACGACAAAAAGAGCACATCTGATCTTGTATTTAGCTTGGGGTTTGGAGCTATCATATTGAGTTCCAAGAAGCAGGATACAATGGATCTATCTCCATCAAAAGCTGAGTATGTTGCAGCTGGATCAGCTGCAAGACATGCTATTTGGTTGAGAAAGCTCCTAAAGGACTTGTATTGTGAGCAAGAAGGTGCAATTGAGTTGTGGTATGATAACAAGTCAGCTATAACTGATGTGGGACCATCTCCAACATGAGATCAAGGACCAATTACTAGATCAAAGACTAAAGCATTGAAGGACAAACCAGCTACACCTTCTTCGGATGTTATTATGGAAGGAGCCATCACAAGGTCAAGAGCAAAGGCTATTCAAGATGAAGTTACAAGCTTACTCACAACATGTACACTCAAGGAGACCTTACTCACTCTTAGGAAACCTTAGGTGACGTTAATGACTGTTATGGAAAAGCCAAGCCACGACCAAGAAGATCCCTCAAGCATAGAAGAAGGCTAGAACGAAGGAGGAGTCTCAGGGAAAATATCTCGGTCCACCTCTAGGAAACTCGGCCGAGATTTCCACCTGATATTTCTGTTCTGGCACACGCTTGAAGATCCAGCCATGATCTTCTATCTTTGACAACTATATCTTTTATATTTTGTTACCTTAAACTCTCACACATTATTAGGGTAATTGTTAACTTTGATCCTATTTTTGGGATTATTACTTTTATATCTTTCAAAGATATCTTTCCTAGATTATATTTAAAAGATATCCGTCGTAGTTTTCATAGTTTGATCTCCCTTATAAATAACCTTGGAGGTGGATATTGTTAGATAGATGAGATTTGATATAATTCCACAAATTGTGTGAACTTGCAGCTTCGCTTATGAAGTTTGTATTTTATTAATTCCTATTCAATCAAAAAGAGTCTTTGATTGAATCGTGTTGAAGTCTTTGCTAGATTGTGCTTGTGTGTGTTAATCTTTTTAAAGGTTGGTGCTCCTTGTCAATTATAGTCCCTTCTTGTGCTTGTCTTACATAGAAGACTTGTCTAAGGTTAAAGAAGTGAGAGTTAAGTTTAGCTCTTCGTTAAGGGGTTTTGACACATCATTGGTCAAGGTTCTTTGCTGGAATATCTTAGTTAATATCTTCCTATATTTGTCATTTATAATTCCATATTCACCTTCTTATCTTTTCATACCATCCACTAACCTGTTTTATGAGTTTCTAGAGATCTCGCCTTGTTCTTCCCTAAATCTCGCTCGAGATTTTATAGAACTTGAAGAACTGAATAGGTGAATAATAAGGATATAAATACTCTAGAAGAAGGGGGGGGGGTTGAATAGAGTATCGAAACTTTTCGCAATATCGTATATCAAGGATTTGAAATGAATCTCAAGACCTTGGAGTCGATCTATGCGCTTAGTGACAAAACTGTTTCTCAAGGCTTTGAAGTGGATCTCAAGGCATTGACTTCGAAACCTGCAGAAAGTTGTTGGTCACAATAAAACGCGATAATAAGTGTGGAATGTGAAAGATTGACACAACAATATGTTTACTAAGTTCGGCCCTAACAACCTACTCTTCGCCTAGGGTTTCCGTCCCTAGGATTCTAACTATCTATTATCTACTTGTTGTGAGTCCTAGATACAACCTAGAAGAACTTCCCTTCTTCTCTCAATGTAATCTCAATGCTACGATTTAGTCAACTCTATTCTAACAATAATAGCCTAGTTACTTTGCAGAGTAACACATTCGAGTATAACACTCCCTAGATATGCCCATGAAGCTCTTTGTGTTTATCTTACTCTAAGGATGTAAAACTAATATAAGCTAAAGAGAACGATAAACTTTTGGATCGATGAAGATGTTCTTGAATGATTGATAACACGATTTATGACGTAGGTTTAAGCACTCATTTAGATAGTTTTTCCGCTCATTCATGCATGGTTTAGCACTAGTTCATGACGTTTGTATTCAATTCTTGTATATTTGTCGAGATAGACGTCTAAACGGACTTTTGCATGTTTTGTAGGTATTTTGGGAGCTTTAAGAGCTTAATCGATACATTCGAGGATCGTTCCTCGAGATGACACACCTTCGGACTCATTGGGAAGCAAGCTAGGAGCTAAGGAGGACACATGGGACCTTGTTGGTGCATGCCTTGCACCAAATTGTGGCTTGATGATCCAAAGAAAGCTGCATCACCAAAACCATGTCCACTGGGACTTCCACGGGCCTGGAAATAGGTTGTGGTTCTCCCTGCACAGCTGCGACATCTGTCCCACGATCTCCATAACCGACCCTTTCCCTTGATGGTGTATAAAAGGTGGTCCTACGGGCTGTTAAGGGCAGACCCCATCACTCCCATTCTCTCCCACACTCTCAACAACACATATTCTCTCATTGGAAGATTGAATTGGAGCTACTCTTGGAGGAGAAGAAAGGTTTCCATTGGAGAAGAAGAGAATAACACACCATTCTTAGTTTTTCATAGTTTTGAGTGAGCTTTGTGAAGACGTTTTGCAAAGGATTTGTAAGAAACGATTGAACCTTCTTTTGAAGAGTTGTAAGTCTTTCTTGAACTCATATTCAACTTGGATTTCTTTGTTCCACTTGTTTCATCTTTCTTTCTTTTCATTTCCTTGTTATGGAAGTCATGAATGTATGCTTGTTGAGTTTGATTGTTGAGATGCATCTTGTTGGCTAAATAGATGCGATTCTAGGGTAAGTGAAAGATAGTTATGGCTTGGACTATGATAGAATGGACTTAGATGTTCCTTTGGATGAATTGTTTGCTCGAACCTAGCCTCTATTGTAAATCATGGCCTGTTCTAGTACATTCCATGGCCGTGGTTCTTGATGAACTACCCGTGATTTTGACTGACTTGCTTGTTTTGATAAATCTAAGTGCTAGGATGTTAGATTGTTGAAATCCTAGTGTTTGTTGAGCTAAATCTATCCTAGGGTGACCTAGTGTTAGCAACTAAGTGTTAGAAGAGACCTACCCGGTGATTCTTGCTCTTAGATACCGAAGATGACGAACTCTAGGTAGTAGTGAGCCTCACAAGCCGCTATTGGACTGAGTGTGCTAGGATATATGTTTAAGACTTGCCTTCCCGAGACTTACCCGGTAAGGAGAGGTTAGATCCCTAGATAACCATCCGGTTTGTGTAGATATCCCTACCTTAGGCTCCTCGAGACTTACCCGGTGATAAGACCTTAGGAGTGAAATTAGTGGATCTTGAGACCTACCCGGTAATTGACCCCACTTGAGAAACATTCTTTCCCAACATACCATAGTTAATCCAAAGAATGATTAGAAGCTTGAGTCCAATGCCATAATCGGAATTCCCAACCCCTAGAATCCTCTTTTCTCTCTTTGATCACATATTTCGTGTTTGTCTTGCTCGTTTGTGTTGATTTGCTAGATTGTTAGTTTGTTTTGCATTCTTATATCATTTTGATCCATGATTGATCACCACACAAAACCAAACCCAAAAACATTGTTATTTTCTTTTCTTTATTTCTTTCTCTTTTCTTAGACTAGATCAACACTATACTTGATCACTTGTTGATTCAATTTCACCTCAGTCTTTGTGTTCGACCTCGGAATACTATCCTTACTACAAAACGTCCCATACACTATGGGTTCGCTAGGAGTTAGGAAAAATATATCGAGTTATAAATTCGAGACTTTTGCGTGCATCAATTCCTACCGTAATAATTTTTTAGCGCCGTTGCCGGGGGCTAGGTTAAGATTGAGTTATTGTTTGTGATTGTTTATAGTGTAGGTCTTTCTTGTTGCTTTTGATCTCGTTTGGTTTGTGTCTTTGCTTTTCAGGATATTTCTCACTCTTTAGGTGCGTGCGAAGATCTCGTGGCAAGGATTTAGCTCCATTCGATCCCGAACCGGAGAAAACCCTTAGAACTAGATCCAAGAGCATTAGAAAGGGAAAGGAGATGGCCGGAAAAGATTCCAAGCTGAGTTGGATGAGGCTTTGGAGCAAATTAGGCTAAGGGATGAAGCCTTGGAGAATGAGAGGAGACTTTCCAATGAGAGGCAAGAAGCAACTAGGAGGGAGATTGAAGAGACTAGGCAAACTCTTGTGCAAAGAGAGCTTAATCGTCAACAACCTCCACCTCCACCACAACCGCAGCCGGCGGTGAATATTCGGGTTGTGCCCATTTCTATTGAAGAGCCACAAACGTTAGGGCAACGTATGGATCCGACTCAAAGAGTGCGCCGTCCGGGTGTGAACTTAGGAGATCCCGCAGCCCATGATTATGAGCTCCGCCCTCAAGTTCTACAAATGATCCGACATAATCAATTTGGAGGGATGGAAGGAGAGTCACCTCATCAACATTTGATAAACTACGAGATATTGATGGAGACTCTAAGGCCGCCTAGGTTGGAGAACAACAACCATAAGCTTAGGGCTTTTTCCTTCTCACTTAAGGATAAAGCCTTGGCTTGGTACCAATCAATTCCACTAGGGCGTGTGAGTACTTGGGAGGAAATGACAACCGAGTTCTTGACTAAGTTCTTCCCACCTTCCAAGACTACCGAGCTAAGAGGGAAGATCAATGCCTTCGTGATGAAGGATAGAGAAAGCCTATTCAAGTCTTGGGAGAGGTTCAAAGACCTTCTCCTAGATTGTCCACACCATGGTATACCGAAAATAGAGCTTTTGGAGATCTACTTCAAGGGACTTGATGAAGATAGCCAATTCAAGCTTCAATCTCTTTCCGGTGGGACTTTCATGGAAAAGAATGTGGATGAAGCTTGGGAGTTTGTAGAGAAACAAGCTTTGATGATTGAAAAGTACTCCCATAGGAAGAGTGATGGGAGGAAAGCGGGAGCATATGAGGTGAGTGAAGTCACCATAAGTAATTTCAAGCTTGATGCAATCAACAACGAGCTTAAGTCTTTGAAGGAGTTATGTGCTACAACTTTGAAGAGTCAAACAAGCCCTCAAGTGCAAGTGCAAGCAAACTTGTCTTCCAAGGAGGAAGATGTGAACTACATGGGAAGGGGCAATTACAACAACTATCAAGGCCCAAGGAACTTCAACAACAACCGGCAATTCAACAATTACCGGCCTAACCACAACCATCCCGGGTTTTCCTATTCTAACCCGGATGGAGCCTTGAACCCTCCCACTTCCACAAGCGCAGCTCCACCACCTAAGGCTTCACAAGATCCTCCACCCGGATTTACTCAACCTCCAAAGGATAGAACCGAGATGATGTTTGAGCAATTGCTTGGAAGGTTGAGTGGTCTTGAGAGCACGGTGACTTCCATTTCTAAGGCTCAAAAGGTGTTGGAAGCACAAGTGTTCCAAAAGGCGGGTGAAGCTCATAGAGATCCGGGAAAGCTTCCCGGAAGAACCGAAGATAACCCGAGAGGCCAAGTATTGGCCATTACAACAAGAAGTGGGCTGAGCATGAAGGATCCCTTACCTAAGGGAAATGACAAGGGGAAGCAAGTAGTGGTAGAAGAAGAGACATTGCAAGAAGAAGGAGGCAAGAGCAAGGAAGATGAGCCAACATATGTGGCGCCACCTCCATACATGCCACCACTACCGTTCCCACAATCACGAGCAAGAGCTCGCTTGGACAAACACTTCGGTAAATTCCTTGAACTTATGTCTAAATTGCATATTAACATTCCATTCATGGATGTTATTCTAGGTATGCCGGCCTATGGAAAATTCTTGAAGGAGATACTATCCAACAAAAGGAAGTTGGAGGAGTATGGGGAAGTGAGAATGACAAAGAGATTTTCGGAGTTGATTCAAACTATGAAGGAGGAGATGCCTCCTAAGATAAGAGATCCGGGATCTTTTTGTGTGCCAATTGGAGTGGGAGAAGTGAAGTATGAAGCCCTATGTGATCTTGGGGAAAGTGTAAGCATCATACCGCTTGCACTTTGCAACAAGGTTGGGCTAGGAGAGCCAAAGCCGATCAAGATGACCCTTTACATGGCGGACCGTTCGATCACTCACCCGGTTGGAATCTTGGACATACCGGTGCAACTCGGGAAGTTCTAATTGCCGATTGATTTTGTTGTCTTGGACATCCCGGCGGACTATCCGGTTCCTATCATCTTAGGGAGACCTTTCCTAGCCACTTCCGGATGCTTGGTGGATTGCAAAAATGGAATTCTCTCCTTCAACATTGGAGAAGAGAATATCAAGTTCAAATTATCCATAATGATGAAAGGGCCAGCCCTTGGTGAAGATGTGTTCAACATTGTCGAGCAAGAGGCGTCTAGAGAAGTTGTGAGCTCGATCTTGATCAAGGACCCCTTGGAGAAGGTTCTTAGATTAAGTTTGATGGAGGAAGGAGTTGAGGAGGCCTGCAATGAAGAAATTAAGGCTTTGGAAGCATTGGAAAAGGAGCCAAGAGCTGAATTTGAAGTACACGAAGGTGTGCTGAATTGCTGTGTGAACCACGGCCTGGGGGGAAGAACCACGCCCGTGGAATGTCCCGTGGAACTTTCTAGAATGCTAAAAAAGGCTAGCTTTGCAAGTTCCACGGCCGTGGTTGTGTCAGAGCCCGTGATTTTGCCCATGGTTTCTCCAGAAACTGCATTGGTTGTTGATCAAACTTCAAGGAGCTTTGGGGAGTCTTCCATGGCTTTGGATTCATCTCAACTAACATTGTATGGAGCGTTTCCAACCGATAAAGGTCCTCCTAAACTTGAACTTAAACCCCTCCCCTCTCATCTTAAGTATGCTTTTTTTGGTGATAATTCTACACATGTGATTGTTAATGCATGCTTGAATGATGATGAGTTGAGTAGATTGTTGCATGAGTTGAGATTGCATAGGAAGGCTATTGGCTATACCATTGATGATTTAGTTGGCATTAAACCTTCTTTGTGCATGCATAAGATCTTAATGGAAGACAATCATAAACCTTCAATTGAATCTCAAAGAAGACTAAACCCTATCATGAAAGAAGTAGTGAAGAAAGAGATCCTTAAATTGCTAGATGCGGGAATCATTTTCCCGATTTCGGATAGTAAGTGGGTTAGCCCCGTGCACGTGGTTCCTAAGAAGGGTGGGATGACCGTAGTGACTAATGAGAATATTGAATTAATCCCAACTAGAACGGTTACGGGGTGAAGGATGTGTATAGACTATATGAAACTAAATGTGGCCTCTAGGAAAGATCACTTCCCTCTTCCTTTCATTGACCAAATGCTAGAGAGATTAACTCAACATTCTCACTTTTGCTATTTAGATGGTTATAGTGGATTCTTCCAAATCCCTATCCATCCCGATGACCAAGAGAAAACTACATTCACATGTCCTTGGGGTACATTTGCATATAGGAGAATGCCATTTGTGTTGTGTAATGCACCCGCCACCTTTCAAAGGTGTATAATGGCTATCTTTTCTGAATATATTAAAAACATCATGGAAGTGTTTATGGATGATTTCTCTGTTTATGGATCTTCATTTGATGAATGTTTAGCTAACTTGTCCTTGGTGCTTAAAAGATGTGAGGAGATTAATCTAGTCTTAAATTGGGAAAAATGCCACTTCATGGTAAGTGAAGGCATTGTGTTGGGACACTTGGTGTCCAACCGTGACATTGAGGTTGATAGGGCTAAGATAGAGACGATAGAGAAGTTGCCACCACCTACCTCGGTGAAGGGGGTAAGGAGTTTTCTAGGGCATGCCGGTTTTTACCGGAGATTCATTAAAGATTTCTCTAAGATTTCTAAACCTCTTACTAACCTACTAATGAAAGATGTTGAGTTTGTTTTCTCCAAGGATTGCCTTGAGGCTTTTTGTAGGTTGAAGAATGCTTTGATCACCGCACCCATCATGCAACCGCCGGATTGGAGTCTTCCGTTTGAGATCATGTGTGACGCAAGTGACGTGGCTGTTGGGGCTGTTTTGGGACAAAGGAAAGATGGGCTTACACATGCCATCTATTATGCTAGCAAGACGCTAGATGATGCCCAACTCAATTATGCCACCACCGAGAAAGAGTTGCTAGTGGTTGTGTATGCATTTGAGAAGTTCCGCTCGTATCTTGTTGGAGCGAAGGTCATTCTGTATACGGATCATGCTGCAATCTGTTATCTCCTTACAAAGAAGGATGCCAAGCCTCGTTTGATTCGGTGGATCCTTCTTCTTCAAGAGTTTGATTTGGAAATCCGGGATAACAAAAGGGTCCGAAAATTCTGTGGCGGACCATCTTAGTAGGCTTCCACCGTTGAAGATTGAGAAAGATGACATCCCGATTGATGACTCATTCTAGGATGAACAATTGCAATTGGTGGAGGAATGCTTACTTCAAGTGTCCAAGGGAAATGAGCCATGGTATGCTGATATTGTGAACTGCCTTGTGTGTGAGGAGGTTTCACCCGGTTTATCCTATGCCCAAAGGAAGAAGTTCTTCAAGGATGTGAGGCATTACTATTGGAGTGAACCACTTTTGTTCAAGAGAGGGCCAGATGGAGTCTTTAGGAGATGCATACCAGAGGATGAGGTGGAGGTGTGATCCGCCATTGTCATTCCTTGCCATATGGAGGGCATGCTAGCTCACACAAGACATGTGCAAAGGTGTTGCAATCCAGGTTCTATTGGCCGAGTTTGTTCAAGGACGTGCAGAATTTTGTGGTAGCTTGTGATGCTTGCCAAAGGACGGGCAACATCTCAAGGAGGAATGAGATGCCCTTGAACAACATACAAGAAGTGGAGATATTTGATGTGTGGGGTGTGGACTTCATGGGACCATTCCCCTCTTCATGTGGCAACCTCTACATCCTATTGGCGGTTGACTATGTGTCGAGATGGGTAGAGGCAATCGCCTCTCCTATAAATGATGCCAAGGTTATGGTGCGGTTCTTCAACCGAGTGATCTTTCCTAGGTTTGGAACCCCAAGGGTGATCATAAGTGATGGAGGGAAGCACTTCACCAATAGGAACTTCGGGACACTTTTGGCTAAGTATGGGGTGACTCATAAGGTGGCAACACCTTACCATTCCCAAACTAGTGGCCAAGTGGATATCTCCAACCGGGAGATAAAAGGAATTCTTGAGAAGACGGTTTCTAGGACGAGAAAAGATTGGGCTATGAAGCTCGATGATTGGCACCACTCCCTACAAGCTAGTTTATGGCAAGTCTTGCCACCTTCCGGTGGAGATGGAGCATAGAGCATATTGGGCCATTAGGTGGCTGAATTTTGACATCAAGGAGGCCGGTGAGAAAAGATTGCTAGACATGAACGCTCTTGAGGAGATCCGGTTGGATGCCTATGAAAACGCCCGGATCTACAAGGAAAGGACCAAACATTGGCATGACAAGCGTCTCATCCCGAAAGAGTTGAGTGAAGGAGACTTGGTCCTTCTCTTCAACTCAAGGCTGCGGCTCTTCCCCAGAAAGCTTAAGTCAAGATGGATGGGTCCTTATGTGGTGAAGAAGATCTTTCCCCATGGAGCGGTTGAGATAGGAGGGGAGCATTGTGGAGATTTTAAGGTGAATGGGCACCGTTTGAAGAAGTATATCCCGGGAGCTCCGGTGGAAATGATTGCCCCACTTCACCTTGAGTAGAATGCCCCCGAGTTTGGTCAAGCTAATGACATTAAAGAAGCGCTTGGTGGGAGGCAACCCATTGGTAGACATCTTTCCCTTTTCGTTTTCGTTTTTGTTTTTGTTTTTCATTTTTTTGTTTTTGTGTTTTTGTGTGTGTGTTTGGAGTTGGTGTGCTAGAATCCAAGTAGCATGGAAGCCTTGCATGACATGTGAATAATGACGATGAGCCTCTCATCAATTGTGGGTGGAGCGGACGCGGAACTTGGACGGCTAGCGGTGCCTAGCGCGGGTCCCGACGCCATAACAAACACCTTGAGCTCTCTACCATCGTTGATAGGATCATCCGCATCACTCCATCTGAGTGATCCCAAAAACCAAAGCAAACCACTTTTACATTGTGAGGACCCTCTTTCACTCTTCTTTACTTAAAGTGCACATTGGGGACAATGTGTTTCTAAGTATGGGGTGGGGTTTTCATGATCACTTGCATGATTAGCATCTAGGATAGTTTAATATGGTCACATGTTTTGCATTGTACATAGATATTTCGAAAAATCCAAAAAAATCAGAAAATTTAAAAAATTTTAGTGCTTCTAAGCTTGGGTATGACCCTTATGATAATATTGTCTTGTGAATTGGCTATGGATGGCCTTGTGTGTTGAATGGATGTTTGCATATGTGGACTTGAAGTACTTATCTTGAATCCCATGAATGATTTGTGATTATGATGCTTGCCTTGATTGGATTGAGGATTGAAAGTCGAAATTGCATGCTAGTTCTTGCACATCATTTAGGAATGACTAAGGCAATTCATTTTCCTCTACTTCTCATCTTGATCAAGTTGCTTGAGCACCTCAATTAATGAAAAATTTGACCTCTTTTGACCCATCCGGGAATAGGAGCATGCTAGTGTGTTGATGTGTGTGAAAAGCAAGTGTGGGGTGAAGTTGTTGATAAATAAATGTTGTGAATGAAGTGCTGAAATTATTGTGAAAGTGTAGACAAAAATATAGGTTTGGGGACGTTGGTTTAAATGACGAGTAACTCGGCACCATTCACATAATCGGGTGTTTCTGCCTTGCTAAAGTCAAATAAACCGATAGTCCTAACGAGTTTTGGTATGTGTGCCCGATGTGGAGCACCTCGAAAAATAAAAAAACACGAGGCCCGCTAATCACCAAGGTTTCGGCTTTTGTACACCAATGCCATTGTCTCAAAAATAAGTGTAAATAAAAGAAAAGAAAAGAAAGAAAAGAAGGAGAAAATATACACTTGTGGTGAAGTTGATCAAAAATAAATTTGTGGAGTTAGTTCCTTTCCCGGATTAGCATCACATAACCTAAAAATTCCCACCTAATCACAACGTTTCTTAGTCTCTTCCTTCCTAAGTCCTTGTGACCTATTTGCATGTGTGTAAGACTTAGTAATCTAGATTGGATGTGCTCATGATCATCTTGACTTCTTCATTGTTACCTTTCATGCATGCTTTCTAGTTAAGTATAATTGTCTTTCCGTGCCTCCATTCATTTGATGCATGATTGCTTGTCCATTTGCCATGAAACATGACTATGAAGGTGATCCAATATTAGAAGCACAACTCCAAAAAGATTTTGTTGTTTTTCTGCATGCATAAATCATGTCATCTCTTAGTCTATAGTAGGGACTTGCTCGGGGACGAGCAAACCTTAATTATGGGGTATTTTTGATAACACGATTTATGACGTAGGTTTAAGCACTCATTTAGATAGTTTTTCCGCTCATTCATGCATGGTTTAGCACTAGTTCATGACTTTTGCATTCAGTTCTTGTATATTTGTCGAGATAGACGTCTACACGGACTTTTGCATGTTTTGTAGGTATTTTGGGAGCTTTAGGAGCTTAATCGATACATTCGAGGATCGTTCCTCGAGATGACACACCTTCGGACTCATTGGGAAGCAAGCTAGGAGCTAAGGAGGACACATGGGACCTTGTTGGTGCATGCCTTGCACCAAATTGTGGCTTGATGATCCAAAGAAAGCTGCATCACCAAAACCACGGCCACTAGGACTTCCACGGGCGTGGAAATAGGCCGTGGTTCTCCCTGCACAACAGCGACAGCTGTGCCACGATCTCCATAACCGACCCTTGCCCTTGATGGTGTATAAAAGGTGGTCCTGCAGGCTGTTAAGGGCAGACCGCACCACTCCCATTCTCTCCTACACTCTCAACAACACATATTCTCTCATTGGAATATTGGATTGGAGCTACTCTTGGAGGAGAAGAAAGGTTTCCATTGGAGAAGAAGAGAAGAGCACACCATTCTTAGTTTTTCATAGTTTTGAGTGAGCTTTGTGAAGACGTTTTGCAAAGGATTTGTAAGAAACGATTGAACCTTCTTTTGAAGGGTTGTAAGTCTTTCTTGAACTCATATTCATCTTGGATTTCTTTGTTCCACTTGTTTCATCTTTCTTTCTTTTCATTTCCTTGTTATGGAAGTCATGAATGTATGCTTGTTGAGTTTGATTGTTGAGATGAATGTTATTGGCTAAATAGATGCGATTCTAGGGTAAGGGAAAGATGGTTATGGTTTGGAATATGATAGAATGGACTTAGATGTACCTTTGGATGAATTGTTTGCTCGAACCTAGCCTCTGTTGTAAATCACGGCATGTTATAGTACATTCCACGGCCGTGGTTCTTGATGAACTACTCGTGATTTTGACTGACTTGCTTGTTTTGATGAATCTAAGTGCTAGGATGTTAGATTGTTGAAATCCTAGTGTTTGTTGAGCTAAATCTATCCTAGGGTGACCTAGTGTTAGCAACTAAGTGTCAGAAGAGACCTACCCGGTGATTCTTGCTCTTAGATACCGAAGATGACGAACTCTAGGTAGTAGTGAGCCTCACAAGCCGCTATTGGACTGAGTGTGCTAGGATAGATGTTTAGGACTTGCCTTCCCGAGACTTACCCGGTAAGGAGAGGTTAGATCCCTAGATAACCATCCGGTTTGTGTAGATATCCCTACCTTAGGCTCCTAGAGACTTACCCGGTGATAGGACCTTAGGAGTGGGATTAGTGGATCTTGAGACCTACCCGGTAATTGACCCCACTTGAGAAACATTCTTTCCCAACATACCATAGTTAATCCAAAGAATGATTAGAAGCTTGAGTCCAATGCCATAATCGGAATTCCCAACCCCTAGAATCCTCTTTTCTCACTTTGATCACATATTTCGTGTTTGTCTTGCTCGTTTGTGTTGATTTGCTAGATTGTTAGTTTGTTTTGCATTCTTATATTATTGTGATCCTTGATTGATCACCATACAAAACCAAACCCAAAAACATTGTTATTTTCTTTTCTTTATTTCTTTCTCTTTTCTTAGACTAGATCAACACTATACTTGATCGCTTGTTGATTCAATTTCACCTCAGTCTTTGTGTTCGACCTCGGAATACTATCCTTACTACAAAACGTCCCATACAATGTGGTTTCGCTAGGAGTTAGGAAAAATATATCGAGTTATAAATTTCAGACTTTTGCGTGCATCAATTCCTGCCGTAACAATGATCGCTTGAAGACTTGATTTCTTTCACTTTTAAGCTCTTGTCTTTCATCTTCAGTTGGCATCTTCATTTATAGTCTTCAATGGAGATCTTCTTTAGCTGTTTTCCCGTAGCCGTTTGTAATGTCTTTATTTATCCATAGAGTACGCTGCTTGGTTGAGCGAAATCTTCTCACATTGTTTGAGAAGTAGCCGTTGCAAGATCTTTATCTTCTACATACTTGAAAGTTATTGGATATTTTCGAGCCCTAGATCTTCTCTTCTTCACTTGAATGCCGTTGAAGATCTTCACGAATATTTACCGTAATCTTCTCCTCAACAAACCTTTTTCAAGCCGTTGGAGATCTTCTCTTAGGATCCTATCTTCAAACTCCTTCAACCGAGATCTTCTCTCCTAGATCTTTACATTGGTTAAGATCTTCTCTCCTAGATCTTTACATGTCCCTTTTTACAAAAATAGAAACATGTGGGCATATGTGAACTTCCTTTAGCTTTAACAAAAATGGTATTCGTTTTTCTTGGAAAATTCATTTGATAACCAATACCACTCTTGTTAAGCGAGGATTGTTGTTCACCAATCATTCTTTCGAGATTAGCTTTCGAGCGAGTGAATTGTATAAGTGCAGCCTTCTGGTCTCGACACATCACAATTAGATCAATCTTTTCTTTCTCTAGATTAATGTAATCTTGATGTAGAGAAGAGAGATCGTCATTAAGAATCACATTTTCTGATTCCAAGGCCTTGATACTGTCATCAAGGTCTAACTTGTCAATGTTGAGATTTTCAACTTCCAGAGACAATTCACTTACTCGTTTATCTTGTTTGATAAGATTTTCTCTTAAGACACTTATCCTAACCCTATGTTCTTTATAACCTACGGTAATATCTTTAAGAAATTGTGTAAGTTCTAGATTAGACTGAGACATAATGGTACTTACTACTCCATCAACATAGAGGTTTGGATCCTCTTATTGATCGGCCATTAAGCATAAGTTTGCTTGATCATTTTCGTCATCTGATTCATTAGTTGAATCTGAGTCACTCCATGATGCTACCATAGCCTTCTTCTTTCGATCATTCTTCCTAAAGTTGTTCCTCTTCTTTTGTGGACAATCCTTTACAAGATGATCTTCTTCACCACATTCAAAATAAGTCAATACTTTATTTTTCTTAATAGGGTTAGAAAACTTACCTTTGGGTCTCGATAATCGTGGATATTCTTTGTATTTGCAAATTGCTTCTTCATTTGAAGAATTCTTGCAAGACCTCTGAATATCAAGGCAAATGGATCTTCCCCATTATCATCACTCTCTTCATCATCCAATGGAATGTTATCCTTCTTGGATCTTAAAGCAAGGTTCTTTACGTTTGATGATGGCTCTCCATCCTCTTCACCAACAACCATTTTATGGGTGATTAGCTTTCCAAGTAGGTCGTCGAGAGGTAATGTTATGAGATTCTGAGCTTCTTCTATGATGGTCACTTTTGGTCTCCACTTAGCTTTAGGTAAGCTTCTCAAGACTTTCCTTACTTTTCTTCATTCGTGAAGACCCCAAGTGAATCGAGATTGTTCACAATCTCATTGAATCTTGTGAACATCTCTTTGACCGTCTCATTTGAAGTCATCTTGACTAGTTCATATTGCCTGAGGAAGATGCTTCTCTTTCTCTTCTTGACTTGACTTGTTCCTCCGTACGTAACTATTACCTTGTCCCATATTTCCTTTGTACTCTTGCATGATGAGACGCGATTGAATTCATTAGCACTCAATCCACAATAGAGCAAGTTCATGGCCTCGTAATTCTTTGATACGCTATCCAGGTCTGTTTGAGTGAAGTCAGCTTTCTTCTTTTCGACTTAGACTCCATCAACCGTGGTGGTTGCGATTTTTGGACCAGTTTGAATAATGCTCTATAGTTCCATGTCCTGATCAATAATAAACATTTGCATTAATGCCCTCCAATGGGAAAAGTTGTTACCCCAGAAGAGGGGTGGTCGAGATGTGGATTTTCCTTGAGAGAATGCTCCATCACCTACCTAGTTCATTATTAGTCTCACTGATGGTTAAATCAATATACGTGAGTCTAGATCTGATACCAATTGAAGAAGCGAATATGTGAATAATAAGGATATAAATACTCTAGAAGGGGGCTGACTAGAGTATGAGAACTTTTCGCAATATTGTATATCAAGACTTTGAAATGAATCTCAAGGCCTTAAAGTCGATCTCTGCGCTTAGTGACAAAACTGTTTCTGAAGGCTTTGAAGTGGATCTCAAGGCATTGACTTCGAAACCTGCATAAAGTTGTTAGTCACAATAAAACGCAATAATAAGTGTGGAATTTAACAGATTGACACAACAATATGTTTATGAAGTTCGGCCCTAACAACCTACTCTCCGCCTAGGGTTTCTGATAGCATGAATTATTGTCTATATTTTGGACATGGTGTTGTGGTTTTCTCATCATAATTCTGCATGCATGTATATGTATTTATAGTGTTTTTGTCATTATTCGGTTACTTCGCAAGAATCGAGGTCTATACCATGTTTTGTTGTGTTTTTAGGGAATATGACACGTTTTGGGTTGAAATGGAGCATTATCATCTAAGGAAGCTATGCAGCTACATTTAGGAGCATTAGGAAGGACAAGTAGAAGGACAAGAACCATACTGGAAGGAAGAGAGAAAGATCTAGATGAAGATATGATTTCATGCACGTAGATCACTACTGATCTCGGATGGACACAACCATGCATTTCGACCGAGATTGCCCAATGGGCCTGGATCGAGGTTGACGTCCGACAACCCAAGAAGATAAAATTTAATTTTGACCTAAAATTCTTCTATAAGAATGGAAGGTGAACATGAAGTTAAGGAGGGTGGGCGCTCGAACATAGAGACATCATAAAGGTTTTCTTTAGACGGCTGCTTTGAAGGATTGAAAAAGGGAAGATTTGAAGGAAGGATTGCTTAGGGTTTGAGTAACCCTAGATTGTGAGGATTTCTTGGGGATTGCTAGTGAGTTGTTATCATCCCTTTTTGGAACACATTATTGATACTTTGATTGGTTTGTTTGCTTAGATAATTGAGATACCTTTGTTGCTTACTTTATTCCCTTTTCTTGATATTCTTGATATAATTGATATTGCATTGATAATGATGATTGTTGGCTAAACACCCCTGCGATTCTAGGGTGATTACTTGAAGGTTGTGGATTAGACGATGAAAGAGTAGACCTTTATCCAAGTGGACCTTGAAAGATTGAGTTAACCCTAATCCGAAACCCGTCTCGGGCTGTTCGTTGAGCATCTCGACCGAGATCGATATAGAACAGAACGAGATCGACCACTTCATTTCCTATCTTGAGTTTAGGTTATAGTTTGCAAAATCCTATCCTTGTTGCACCTTTCCTAGTTTATACGCAAGCCTAGGATGAGACTTACCCGATGATTCCTTTGCTTGTATACCAATGATGCTAAGTGTTAGGTAATAAAGGTTTATCCTTTATTAGGGTTTGAGTGTGCTTTCATCCTACCTTTGAGAGTTAACCTGAGACTTACCCGGTGATGGTTAGTTCTGTACCCTTAGGTGACTGATGTTGGTTTGAACGCCTTTACCTTTCCCTAGTTCCTTGAGACTTACCCGGTGATAGGAGCTTTGGTTTTGGAAAGTAGGTAGTGAGACTTACCCGGTGATCTATCCCATAGGTGCAACACCTTCCCTCAACAAACCTCAGCTTTGTCCACGTTATCCGAAGAGATCTTGAGTCGAAACAACAACTGGATACTATGATCTTTAGAATCTGTATTTCCCCATCTTCACATATATTCTTGCTT
This sequence comes from Fagopyrum homotropicum, assembly GCA_033239125.1. Lineage (NCBI taxonomy): Eukaryota > Viridiplantae > Streptophyta > Magnoliopsida > Caryophyllales > Polygonaceae > Fagopyrum > Fagopyrum homotropicum. The sequence continues at coordinate 69,249,183 of BSWB01000003.1, forward strand.
TTGCTTTTGATCAATATTATTGCATGCTTCTGAAGTTGGATTGCTTTATTGTGATTTTTTTCACCGATTCCCTAAGATCGACTCCGGAATATAATTCGTTGCTACGATTGATCCGTACACTACGAGTTCGCTTATCGTTAGGTTTATTACTCAGAGTATAAATTTAAAGCTTTGTCTGCACACACCTTTTGGAGCGAACATGTTTTTAGCGCCGTTGCCGGGGAGTTAGTCAAGACCAATCCAGTGTACAGTTGTCCGTACTTAGAATCTTCTTGCTTTACTATTGATCTTTCTTCTTGAGTGTTCTTGCAAGAACTTTCCTTAGGTTCATGCAAATAACTAGATTTGGTAAAGAAATCGTTCCTTACCATCCTGAACCAAAAAAGACTTACAAGAAAAGGTTGAAAGAAGCTAAGAAAATGGTCGCTGCCAATGATAAGGAGCTAGAGGATCTTAAAGCTGAATTAGCTGTAGCTCGAGATCAAATAAGGCTTCAAGAAGAAGCTCTAAGGAAAGAGAGAGCTGACCAACTTACTCAACAGGAGCAAGTTCAGGCCGACTTGGCCGCAATGAGAGAGCAGGTGTGACAAGTGCATCTGGAAGCGGAGAGAGGTGCTAGGTTTGTGATCGATTCACCTCCAACAGCACCCGCTTATGTACCACCACCGCCTCCACCAAGGGTGGAACTAGTTGATCCATTTTGTGGGCATTCCACAAACACTAGGTCAACGTATGGATCCCGTTTAGCAAACACGCCTTCCCGGCGTCAACCTAGGTGATCCAGCTAATAGGGATTATGAGTTCAGACCTCAAGTCATCACAATGATTCAATAGAATATTCCTTCTATATGGACATTAGATTTAACATGACCCTTTTTACAACAGTAAAAGCAAGTAGGCATATGAATACTTCCTTTGGCTTTGACAAACGTGGTAGTTGATTTTCTAGGAATGCTCCTATGATAACCTATACCATTTTTGTTAAGCGAGGACTATTGTTCACCCATCATTCTTTCAAGATTAGCTTTTGAACGAGTAAATTTAACAAGTGCAACCTTCTGGTCTTGACACGTCAAGGTTAGATCAACTTTCTCTTTCTCTAGATCGATATAGTTTCGATGAAGAGAGGAGAGGTTGTCCTTGAGAATAACACTTTTTTGATTCCAAGGCCTTGATATTGTCATCAAGGTCTACCTTTTCCGTGTTAAGATTTTTAATTTCCAAAGACATCTCTCTTAGTTGTTTTCTTGTTCAAGAAGCTTTTCTTTTAGAGAATTTATCCTTAATCTATGTTCCTTGTCACATATATTAATGTCTTTAAAGAATTGTTTTAGGTCAGATTCAGGTTGAGACATAATAGTACTTACCACATTGTCAACATATAGATTTAAATCTTCTTCATGATTGGCCATGAGACACAAGTTTTCTTGTTCGTTTTCATCTTCTGATTCATTTGAGGATTCTGAATCACTCCATGAAGCTACCATACTTTCTTCTTTCGATCATTTTTCTTGAAGTTGGTATTTTTCTTTTGTGGACAATCCTTCACAAGATGATCTGTTTCACCACATTCAAAACAAGTCAGCACTCTAGTTTTCTTGTTGGAGTTAGAAAACTTACCTCGGGGTTTTGAAGTTCGTGGATATTCTCTATTGTTTGCAAATTGTTTTTTTTATCTTGAGAATTCTCGCGAGACCCTTAGAGATCATGGCAATTGCATCTTCTTCATCATCATCATCATCACTATCTTCCTCTTCTGATGGTAACTCATCCTTTCTTGATTTTAATGCTAGATTCTTAGTGTTGGATGGGAGCTCTGCATCTTCTTCACCAAGAACTATTTCATGTGTGATGAGTTTTCCAAGGAGGTCATCAAGAGGAAGAATTGAGAGATTCTGAGCTTCTTCGATGGCAGTCATTTTTGGTCCCCAATTGACTTTAAGTAAGCTCCTTTGAACCTTCCTAACTTTTTCTTCATTTGTGAAGATCTTTCCTAGTGAGTCCAAGTTGTTCACGATCTCATTGAATCTTGTGAACATTTCCTTGACTGGTTCATTTGGATTCATCTTGAATAACTCGTATTGTCTGAGGAAGATGCTAATCTTTGTTTCTTTGACTTGACTTGTTCCTTCGTAGGTGACAACGAGTTTGTCCCATATTTCCTTTGCAATCTTGCATGATGAGATGCGGTTGAATTCGTTGGCATCTAATCCGCAGTAGAGTAAGTTCATAGCTTTGTAGTTCTTTGACACACTGTCCAAGTCAGCTTGTGTGAAGTCAACTTCCTTCTTTGGGACTTGGACACCTTCTACTGTCGTAGTTGGGACTTTGGGCCATTCTGAATGATGCTCCATAGTTCCATGTCCTGATCAATAATGAACATACGCATGAGTGCTCTCCAATGGGAAAAGTTGTTGCCACAAAAGAGTGGTGGTCGAGATAAGGATCTTCCTTGAGCAAATCCTCCATCACCTACAAGATTCATGATTAGTCTCACTGATGGTTAAATCAATAATCGTGATCCTAGCTCTGATACCAATTGAAGAGCCGGTAGGTGAATATAAAGGATAAAAGATACTCTAGAAGGGGGGTTGAATAGTGTATGAGAACTTTTCGCAAAATCAATCTCAAGGCCTTGAAACCAATTTCAAGAGCATTGATGTCGATCTGAGCTCTTTGTGATACACTTTAATTTCAAGGGCTTTGAAACAACTTTCAAGGGCCTTGACTTTGTACTCCTGCTAAACAAAGTTGGTCACAATAAAGCAAGATAAAATGCAGAATGTAAAAGATTGACACGAGGATATGTTTATGAAGTTTGGCTCTAAATAACATACTCTCCGTCCCAAGGTATAACCTTAGGATCTAACTATCTATTATCAGCTTCAAAGAGTCCTAGATACAAACTAGAAGAAATCCCCTTCTTCTCTCACTGTAGCCAATGCTACGATCTAGCTCCAACTCTTCACCTTGCTATAATAGCCTAGTTACTTCGTGGAGTAACACACACTCGAGTATAACACTCTTTAGATATACCAATGGAGCTCTCGCGTTTTATCTCACTCTAGGGGATAAAGCTTTTTAGTGAAAGAGAGAAAGAAAAACTATTTGATCGAATGAAGATGTTATGGATCGCTTGAAGACTATTGATGTTTCCGTGTAGGCTTGTGTCTTGTTCTTTAATCGCCATCTTCATTTATAGCCTTCTATGGAGAGGTCTTCCATCCGTTGAAAAGATGACTATTTGAAGATGATTCTTCTTCTCCATGAAGATCGCTTCTTGGTTGAGATGAGATAGACGTTGTGGATCTTCATCTCCTAAGAACACGTTGATCTCTCGGCTCCTTAATCTTCTCGTATTTGTTGTGATGATATCAAATTCCAGATGAGAGAATCTTCGTGCTTTCGGTTGAAGATCTTTGTAAGATCTTTATTGGCTGGTTGAGATCTTCGTTCGATCATATCTTCTTGTTGAGCAAATCTCTCATAGAAAATCTTCTCAGTGATTTTAATTCCTTTAGCGGTGCAACCTTGATTTCGTTGTTCCCTTGAAATAAATTTCAAGGCCTCCGTCGTTTACCAAGCATATGCCAGGATACCACAACAACCCACTCTCCTATAAGATCAAACTCAACATCCATGCTAAGAAGATCACTACCCTATGAGGTACAACAAGGCCAACACACTCAAGATCATCACAAGGCAAAATCCAAGCCTCTAAGGTCTCCTAAGGCTCAGAACCACTAGGCATGATACTAGCATGAACAACCTTTCATACGGAGGAAGGAATGAAGAAGACAAGAGAAGGAGGGCATACTTGTAACACCCCGTCCGCGGGACTCGGGATGCCACATTGGGCTAGGATCTCACAGTGGATCCTGACCCTAGCCTGACAACAAGTTCACTGAACTTTACAAATTGGCACTGACAAATATAAAACAAATACATAAAACTGTATAAACTGTGCATCAAAAGATATACAAGATCATAGCCGAGTATGAAACATCATCCTCATACAAGAGGTATACAAAACATCATCGTCACGCAAGAGGTACATAAACATCCCCAAAACCATAACCACCTAATGTACGAGAGTCCTCGGCCTGTCACCCTGCCGGATCACTCTGCAGCTCTCCTACACTGCAAGGCATCTATAACATGGAATGAAACCATTACCTAACCATACATATATAGGTAATGCATAAGCACGAACACAAGTCATGAAAGATAAACAAATAATCATGCTGTCATACATTTTTACCCATTTTATTATCTTTATATAATAGTCATTCACTCAAAACATATATATAAATAGATATATGAAACTATGTGACACGAGGACCGTATCATCTTCGCCTCTAGGCATGCTATCCATCTAGAAGTAGTGTTGGTCACACGACCCGTGCACCCTATGAGAGTGGATTGTGTCCTTCCTGTATACCAGGTGGCCTGACACCAAAGAACCTCCTAACTCCTTACAGGATGAAAGGGAAAGGTTATCACTACCACGCAATGGGGCTATCAATAAAACATAGGTCGGTAATAATCGATATCACATGATATCATATCAAGCATATAACACACACACCACTAATGCAAACACCCAATATAAGGATAATATCTATGTAAGTCCTACAGACTTACCTCAACCTCGTATAAACTCAACCACGATCAACCTCCAATCCTGAGAGGGACACAACCTAATAACAGGGCATAGAGATATATCAATCTCCTATCAATCAAAGGGGTCACACCTAGACCCAAGGGATCCATAGGATCATCCTCAACCTAAGCCTCACAACCTACTAATCCTCAAAGCCATACAAGGCATAACATGATCATAACATCAAAACCACATTCTCATCTATACCTAGCATGATACTACACAACCACACTAGGAAGGGAAGGGGCAATGCCATCCTTAGGCAATCCTCGAAGCAAGACACACCTGCGTAACAAGAGCAAAGCAAAGATGGAAAGCAGAGAGCCGCAGGGGCGACAACACCACACGTAGAGGCGGTAGCACACCAGGCGTGTAACACCCCAAATCCGCGGGACTTGGAGTGTCACATTGGGCTAGGATCTTACAATGGATCTTGACCCTAGCCTGACAACAAGCTCACTGGACCTTACAACATGGCACTGGCAAATATAAATACAAATGCATAAAATTGTAAAACTGTACAACCAAAGGGTAAAGCAACATAGCCGAGTATAAACAAAAACATCCTCACAGAGGAGGTAACAAAAGATCATCCTCACGCAGGAGGGAAAGGTGAACAACCCCAAAAGAACAACATCCTATGTACGAGAGGTCCTCGGCCTACCACTATGCTAGATAACCCAACATCACGCCTATCCTGTGGGGCATCTACAACATGGTAATAAACCATTAGCTAACCATACATATATAGAGTAATGCATAAGCACAATCACAATCATGTAAAGACAAACACGTCAGCATGATATCACACATTTACCCACTTTATCATCTTTATATAACAGTCCTTTACTTAAGTTGTATATATATAGATAAATAAAAGTATGTGACACGAGGACCGATACATCCTCGCCTCTGAGCCTGATATCCAACTGTACGAATATCGGTCACACAATCTGTGTACCCTATGGGAGTGTATTGTGCCCTTCCTGTAAACCAGTCTGGCCTGACATCAAAGAACCTCCCAGACTCCACGGCAGGATGAAAGGGAAAGGTTATCACAACCACACAACGGGGTAGTCAATAAAACATAAGTCGGTATAATGATATCTCATGCTATCATAGCAAACATATAAAGCACACACTACTCATGCAAACACCCAATATAAGGATGGTAGCTAAGTAAGTCCTACAGACTTACCTCAACCTCGTATACCGCTCAACCACAAACAACCTCCAATCCTGAGAGAGGAGTACTACCTAATAACAAGGCATAGATAGGTATCAACCTCTATTCAACAAAGGGTCACACCTAGACCCAAAGGGATCCATAGGGATCATACTTAACCTCAAAACCTCAACCAACATCAACCTAAGTCCTTAAAGTCATACAAGGCATATATCGATCATAACCTCATCAAAACACACCCTCACACATCTAGCATGATCCTATACACTCACACTAGGAAAGGAGGGAACAAAGGCATCCTAAGGAAAGTCTAGAAGCAACACACACCTGCAGAACCAAGTACAGGACCTTGCTGATACAGGTGGCCGCAGGGGCAGATCCCAAGTGGCGCAGGGGTGGCTCTGGCCGGCGCTGGGGCGGCTGCAAGGTGGCGCAGGGGCGGCTGGACAACAGATGCACCGCTTCAACCCTTTCTTCACTTCTTCCTTCGATCCTTTCACTCCTTCACTCCAACATCAACATACATACAAAACATACATATATATACATTAACACAAACCAATCATGGCTGAAGCATGATCCAAACCTAAGGAATCTAAGCTAAAATAAAGATAGGTAGGAAAATAGGTAAGAAGGTGAAAGAATGAAGAAAGAAAGGATGGAAGACATGAAAGCTTACCAAGATGAAGTCCAAAAGATCAGCACATCACCAAAACATTCTCAAGCTGGCTCACAAGGCTCAACAACCATAATCAACAACAACCCAAGCATCTAAGCTCTCAAACTCACACAAAACTCAAAAGAAGATCAAAGATGATCCCAAGGGAGAAGAGAGGAGAAGAAGATGTACGTAGGGGAGAGAGATGAGCTGTGGATAAGGATACCCTCATCAGAAGAAAAAAGAAGAAGGTTATAAAGGGTAAAAAGGTAAAGCACGGGTCAACGTGCAAAGAAAATGACTACAGTCACACAAAGCCGTAGGGGCGGACTCTGTGAGCCGCAGGGTGTGGCCCAGGCAACCCGTAAGGGCGGCCACTGGGTCATGCAGGGACGGTCCAAGCTAAAACTGGGTCCTCAACTCACACACCCAGCAACTCAGCAACTATGCTCTTACATCTCACCCCCCAAAAAACAAGTTTCGTCCCGAAACTTGTAAAATTCCAAATGCTCTCGGACCCATAAGCCTAGGCATAACTCTATCTATCGGAGGTATCACATCTCCGCTAAAAAAGGTGACAACTTATATCATTCTATAACCTCAAACACAAGCATGGATGAATCATCAACTCCAGAAAACAGGGTCATAGCGCTACTTAAAGGCGTAGAGGAATCACATCTCTCGCCATACCACATCACAGGCATAGAGGAAGTACATCTCTAGCCAACCTATAATCGTATACAACGCATGGAGGAATGACATCTCCACTAAACTATGTCCATCAAGGTAGCATGGAGGAAAGAACCATCTCCAGCTGAATCCTAATCACACTCAGATAGCATGGAGGAAAGAACCATCTCCAGCTATAAACATACATCATGCTAGCACAACAAGATCTAATAAGATCATAAAGCACATCATAACTTGCATGAAGTAAGCACATCAAGGCATATAAGCACATAAGAACATAATCACATACTCACCAAGATAGCACTAAGATCTACTCATCGACCCTAAGTGCATCTATCTCGGCATAAAACTCTGGATAGTTCCTCTAGATACTATCATCAGTCTCCCATGTAGCCTCCTCAGGTCCACGTCTAGACCACCGTATCCTCATCATGGGAATGTCCTTCAAACACAAGCATCTCACACCTCGTTCTAAGACTGCAATCGGATGCTCAACAAAGGTGTGGTCTGGCTCCACCACCAAATCATCATAACTCACAATGTGCCTCGGATCTGGTATATACTCACTCAACTGAGGCACATGGAACACAGGGTGAACACCCTCTAACCCCGGAGACAAAGCTAATCTGTAGGCTGCCCTCCCAACTCTATCCAGTATCTCGAAAGGACCAACATATCGGGGACTCAGCTTCCTCTCTATGCCAAAACGTCTGACGCCTTGCATCGGAGATACTCTCAACTAGACATGAGCTCCTACCCTGAACTCTAGAAACCGATGCCTCTTGTCTACATATGACTTCTAGCAACTCTGTGCAGCCAACATCCTCTCTCTGATCAGCGCTACTCGAGCCATATCATCCTGAATATGCTTTGGCGCTATCCCACTGATACCTCTAGGCTCGTCCCATCATAAAGGTGTACGATACCTACGTCCATACAGTGCCTCACAAGGAGCCATCCTAATGGATGCATACCAACTGTTGTTGTATGAGAACTCAACAAGTGGGAGGTAATCAGACCATCCCTGTCCCCAATCCAACACACAAGCTCGCAACATATCCTCTAGGGTCTGGATGGTCCTCTCACACTGACCATCTATTTGAGGGTGAAACGTAGTCGTGAAGTGTAGACTCGCCCCCAAAGCAGTCTGAATCTGCTGCCAAAATCTCGAGGTAAACCGTCCATCTCGATCAGAGACGATCGTCCTTGGTATACCATGGAGTCTCACTATATATCTATTGTACTTCTCAGCTAATCTACTTACTCGCCACGTCTCTCTGATGGGAATGAAACGTGCCGTCTTCATCAATCTATCCAAAACAACTCAGATAACATCAAAACTCCTACTAGGTCTCAAGCCAGTCACAAAGTCCATGGAGACGTCCTCCCATTTCCACTGCGGTACTGGTAGTGGATGGAGCTCACCTCTAGGTCTGCAATGCTCTATCTTGACCTGCTGACAGATCGCACATTGAGCAACAAATTTGGCTACATCGGGCTTCAACCCTCCACACCAATATGAACGTCTCACATCATGGTACATCTTACTCATACCTAGATGTACCGAGTAAGTTGTACAGTGATCCTTCTGTAAGATCCTCTGTCTCAACTCTGCATCAGCAGGTACACAAATACGGTCATGACGCCTCATCACTCCATCTGCTCCAATGGAGAACTGTGGTGCCTCTCTACGAGACATCCTCTCTCTAATCCTCATCAAGGTCGGGCAGATCCCTTGCTTTTGCTGAATCTCATCCAACAGACTAGGTAAAACCTCTAAAGCATATAACTGGGCATCCTCATCAGGAAACTATATGTCCATCTCTAGCCAAGCTAGATCCCTCTGAAGATGAGGATGTGCAGTCAATTTGGCAATTACCTTCTGTCGAGGCGTCTTCAAGCTCAAGGTGTTAGCTACAACATTCACATTTCCAAGATGATACAGAATCTCAAGGTCAAAGTCCTTGATCAACTCAAGCCATCGACGCTGGCAGTTATTCAACTCCCACTGCGTGGAAATATACTTCAGACTCTTATGGTCTGTGAAGATCTGACATGTAGCACCATACAAGTAATGTCTCCAGATATTCAAAGCATGAACTACCACTACCAACTCTAGATCAAGAGTCGGGTAGTTCTCCTCATACGTCTTCAGCTGTCTAGACGCATAAGCAATAACTCTGCCTCTCTGCATTAATACACATCCCAATCCTAGCTTGGATGCATCACTTTAGACCACAAAATCATCAGACTCCTCTGGCTGTGCCAAGCCAGGTTCAGAAGTCAAATGCCTCTTCAACTCCTCAAAACTCTAGGTACACTTGTCGGTCCATTCAAATCTGGTAGTCTTCCTCAGAAGACTCGTCAATGGACGAACAATCACAGAAAATCCCTCCACAAAGCGTCAATAATAACCGGCCAGGCCAAGAAAGCTACGCACTTCCTTGACATTCGTTGGTGTCATCCATGCAGCAACATACTCGATCTTCTCCGGGTCAACCATAATCCCATCGGCGGAGACAATATGTCCAAGGAATGCAACCTCAGACATCCAAAACTTGCACTTAGAGAGCTTGGCATACAACTCTCTATCCCTCAAAGTCTGCAAAACCGTCCTCAAATGACCGGCATGCTCCTCTCTGCTACGAGAGTATACCAGAATGTCATCAATAAAGACCACCACAAACTGATCAAGGAAGTCGATGAAGATACTGTTCATCAACTCCATGAAGACAGCTAGGGCATTCGTTAGCCCGAATGGCATCACTACAAACTCGTAGTGTCTATAACGGGTACGAAATGCCGTCCTGTGCACGACCTGCTCTCTCACCCTCAATTGGTGATATCCTGAACGCAAGTCAATCTGGGAGAAAACTGTCGCTCCTTGAAGCTGATCAAGTAGATCATCAATACGAGGCAGTGGATACCGTTTCTTGATGGTCACCTTGTCCAGCTCTGTGTAATCAATACACAGTCTAAACGATCTGTCCTTCTTCCGCACGAAGAGGATAAGGTGCACCCCATGGTGAAACACTAGGGCGTATGAAGCCCTTCTCAGCCAACTCCTCGAGTTGCTTCTTCAGCTCCAACATCTCAACAGGTACCATACGATATGGGGTCTTCGAGATGGGTCTCGTACTAGGCTCCAACTCAATACTGAAATCCACACTCCTCTGAGGCGGCAAGCTCGATGGCTCACCAAAAACATCTGCATACTCCCAGACCACTGGTATGTCCTCCAAAGCTAGACTCTCCCCATCCTTCATGGCATAGCACCAAAAGGCATCACATCCCTGTGTTATCAGTCTAGCTACTCGTACAGAACTGGTAACAGAACCCGTGTTCCCAAGGTCCCAACCTCGGAAGACCTTAATCTGACCAACCTTGGTAGATATTGTAATAGTCCATCTACCAAAATCCAAAACCGCATGGTGTCTACACATCCAATCCATACCTAATATGACTTCTTCATGCATCAATGGCATGACTAAGAAGTCAACAAGCAAAACACGAGTCCCTAAGTGAAGGGGACAACTACGTATCTCACGGGTACCTCTGACCCGACTACCATCAGGTAACCCTATAGTAAAGGGCATCCCCTCTATAGTAGCTAAACTCAAACGCTCAACACATGTATCAGAAATAAATGAATGCGTAGCACCAGCATCAAACAATAATCTAACAGGTAAACGATGAAGTAAAATGGTACCTGTAGCAGCCGTTGCAGGTGGATCCTCTGCACTCCTCAACTCAAAAGCTCTACCTTGAGCTCCTCTGATGTCCGTGGTACTCCCACCACGACCTCTACCTCTACTCGGCCTGGGAGCAGATCCCTGAGTAGATGGAATCCCGCCATGTATGAGCGTGTGTTCTCCCTTAGTCGACGGGAGAACAGATACACGTGCTGGTCCTCAGATGGTACAGCTGGACCCAACAAGGCTAACTTAGTCTGGAAGCGGTGGATGATGTCTGCAATGGGTACATACTCAAATCGCAATGTGAACATCACCAAATCCGGCTACCTCTTACCAGCACTAGGGTGAACTAGTAAGGGTAGTGTGAGCCTCCCAAAGGCTCTCTCTCAGCTCTCCGTCATAAGTACACATGGACGCTCATGGCGTCTCAACAAACCGTCAATCCATAAAGGTAACTATGGTGTCTTTCCTCGGTACCTTCTATCCCGGATCTTTCTCAAAGCTATCAAATACCACGCTTCTGTCGGGTCTCTTCACAGATCATCTAAGTTAATAAACTGAGGCTGAACCATCAGCTAAGTTTTTGCTTCCTCTCGAAGTGTCCTCTTACTAAAGGTGTTGGTGACCACATTCACCTTCCCTTGAATGATCCAAAATCATAAGAACGAAGTCCTTAACCAACTCTAACCATTACATCTAGTGGGTATTTACGTGAGTGGATATATATATATATATATATATATATATATATATATATATATATATATATATAAAGGTGTTGTTCAAGTAAGGCACATTATTCCGGTACGACCGTGCGGCCGACACGTGTCCCGAAATTTTTTTTTTCTGAACGAGTTTTTTTTTAAAAAAAAACGAGTAAAAGTAATAGTTCAAAACTTATTATGGAATAGTTCATAACTTATAAAAGGATAGTTCATGAATTATAATAGAATAGTTCATAGTGCAAAATTTATAAAGGAATGAAAGTAATAGTTCAAAACTTATTAAGGAATAGTTCATAACTTCTAAAAGAATAGTTCCTGAATTATAATAGAATAGTTCATGAATTATAATAGAATAGTTCAAAGTGCAAAATTTATAAAGGAGTGAAAGTAATAGTTCTTATTATGAGATAGTTCATGAATTATAATAGAATAGTTCAAAGTGCAAAATTTATAAAGGATAGTGCGTAACTTATAAAATGATAGTTCATGAATTATAATTGAATAGTTCATCACATATAAACGATTAATTTATGAATAATTTGATAAAATATATTAAAAAGTAATAGTTCATGGATTATATGGGAATAGTTCAAAGTTTATAGGAGAATAGTGCATAAATTATAATATGGTAGTTCAAACAAATTTTCATTCGTTTCTGGAAAAAGAAAAAAATAATTCATTTCAGGAAAAACAATTTTTTTTTTCGGGACACGTGTCGGCCGTACGGGCGGCCGTACGACCGTACTGCATTAATTGAACCGTACCTGAACAAAAGCATATATATATATATACATAATTTAATTCGCGAGAACTGTTGACGGATCAAACATTAGCGTGATCTATCAAATTATATCTGGACCGGATGTTGATTTACCCAACCTTATTTTAAACCACATGGTTCACACGATTAACTCCCCACCAGAGCCATTTCTTTACCATATGGAAATCTATTCCCCAAATGTTTCTCTCATTTTTCCATCGACACCTCTAATGAGGAACATCAGATGTCGATTGGAAAAATTGATGAACATTGCCTTGAATGTCTAGGGGTTGAGAAAATTCTGGCTAGAGAGTGGAAATTAAAAGGGAAGGCTTTAGCTATGACATCTTCATCCAAAGCTCCTTCAGTGTTAGAGACGAGGTTGGATGGACTAGAGTTGAAACTGAACACTCTGAATAGGGAAATGAATGACTTTCAGTTGGACATGCTCAACAAGATGGATGCTAGTCATGAGGTTTTATTGGTGATGCATGCAAAGATAAACCAAATGTTTCTCTTGAATGCCCTCACCTTCATTGCAACTGGAAAAATCATGCCCTTAACTGAAGACGCAATTCAGCATACACAAGAGAAGGCTGCAAATGTTCTGCTGAATTGTCAACGCAGTGTGCAAAACAAACCTATCTTTAACCCTAATCATGTCGAGCCAATCGTTCTGACAACTGAAGAGTATGTAGTTGTAAAGGAGTACCGTAATGCAAAGAGGAAACGACGACTAGTGGCAGAGGTTAGAGACAAAAGCAAATGTACGGCCCAGTCAAGGTGGAGGAAGAAGTTCTACGTCGACCAAGAATAGATTTCGAAGCCTTGAAATCGATTTCAAGGCCTTGAAACTGGATATGAAGACCTCGACATGCTCTTCAAATTTTCTTTGTTCTAAATTTCAAGGCCTTGAAAAGCGTTTGTTCGATGGTTTTTAAAACTTTGTTATGATATTTTTTGGGTCTGTAACATTTAAATCTCGTACTTTAATTAATTTTGCCCCTTTTTGAAAGAGAAAGGAGGATAAATTATATGTGATGTGATCCGACATTATTGCATTCTGCATTTTTTTTTCGAAATATTTATGCATGCATATATCTAACATTAAATGCAGGCATGAAATTTGTTTTGTCTTCCATCAAAGGGGAGATTGATAGCTCCACCTTTGATATAAATTGTTTTATTTAAATGATGCAAGACTTAACATATAAACGCGGTTTCATAAACTCTCAAATATCGATTATATTTCTAGATTGCATGTCTTGGTTTGTTTGTTAAAATGTGTGTAGGCATTGGAAATCATTACAAAGGAAGATCAAAGATGCCGAGGCCTATAACAACCAAAGGAAATCTAGGAGAAGATCTTCAAAGGCCGACTAACCAAACAAGAAGATCTTGGAAGATCTCGGCTGAAGGCATTTGAAGATACGATCTAAACAAACGCAAAGATCTAGGAGAGAAGATCTCTATTGAAGAAGTTTGAAGATAAGATCCTAAGAGAAGATCTCCAACGGCTTGAAAGAAGTTTGTTAAGGATACAATTACGCAAAATATTCTTGATGATCTACAACGGCTTTCAAGTGAAGAAGAGAAGATCTAGGACTTAAAGATCTCCAACAAACTTTGAAGATGAAGATCTTGCAACAGCTACTTCTCAAACAACGTGAGAAGATTTCGTTCAACCAAGTGACATAATAATTTATAAATTTACTATAAACTTCTTGAATTCATTGACTTTACAAGTGACATAATAATTTAAAAATGACTATAAACTTCTTAATTTCATTGACTTGAGTAGTCAGAGCATCTACACGCGCATCTTTAGCAACACCATCATTCACTTTGAACATCTTCCTTTCTGATGAATATCTCTCACAACGATTTGCTTGCTTTTCAATGAAAGTACATGCCTCATCTACATACATCTCCACAAATGTTCATGGGATAGAGAATATATCTTGTCTTTATTGGCATCATATAAACCTTTGTAGAAAATCTTAAGCGACACAAGCTTCGCCCCATGGTGTGAAATCTAGCAAGAGGTCTTTAAACCTTTACCAACTTTGGTGATATTATCTGCACACTCCATCTTGAATGAAGAATTCTTCCTTCTCATCTCGGCGATTCTATGAGGTGGAAAGAATTTTTTCAAGAACTCATGTGAAAGCTCCTCCCATGAAGTTAGAATCCCGGATTAAATTCCTTGATTCAATTGCTTGACTCTTCCTCTATGTGGAAACGAGAGTGCTCTTAACTTGAGTTCGGATGATTCAACTCCTCTCATCTTGACGGTTTCAGGCAAATCATTCTATGTAGCAAGGTGTAGATGAGGGATTTCGGTTGGGCCTCCTCCGAATTGGTTTTGCATCAACATTTGGATAAGAGCACTCTTCAAATCAACACATAACACCAAATGTGTTAGGACCAATGGCTCTTTTTAATCTTTTTTTTTCATTGCCTCTCCTAGGCAAAGCTATATGATTTTTTTCACGATGCATTGCCTCTCTTTCAAGATCTTCTTGAGCTAACAATCTAGCCTTAAGATCAAGTATCCCTTGTCTTCTCTTTTCTAGCTTCGGCTATGTGTCTTTTAATCTCGGCCTCTTGGTTTTCCATAGCTAGTCTTTCTTTTATTTGCTTCTTAAACCTCTTCAAGGTCTTTTCCATCTCCGGATCAAATGATTCTAGCTCTTTGTTGCCACTTCTTGGCATACACTTTGAAAGAACACCTACCACTCAAAGCCACACACAAAAGTTCATCAAAAGTAACAAACACTTAAACTTTCTATGAACCATCAAATAAAGTCAAGAACCCCTTGGCAATGGCACCACAAACTTGATGTGAGACTGGAGAACACTCACATATCCTCGCAACAATGTAAGAACATGATGTTTTCATCAAGGTCGAATTCCACAAGGATTCTATATGAGAAAAACAAGGTCTAAGTGTGTAAAATAAAGAGAGAAAAGGGTGAATAATGGATAAAACTTTTTAGGGAAGTGAGTAATCCAAATCAAGTAGCAAGAGAGTATTGAATATATGAGAAATCATTAGGTTTGGGTAATCTTCCCAAACCTTTACTGGTGGTATGCCTAAAAAGTAATATTCAATCAATGAAGGGAATGAAGTGCATATAATTTAGGTAAGATTTATCTAAGCATAATAATCCTCTTTTGAAGCTCACAAGATAGTTTTATGTCAATTAAGCATGCATCACATAGTGTTTGCTATTTGCATACTAATTGATTAAGCTTAGTCACGATCATGATCATATTAGACAACATAAGCATAATGTTTGCTACTTGCTTACATTATCTAATATAAAAACAATTTTAGGATAAAACATCACAAGTATGACACCAATTAATCCTTCTCTACCATGATAGACATCTAAACATTTCATAATCATCCTTATATTACCTTGAAGTCTTATCTTTCATGATTAATCTAGACATCATTCATTTATGTATGTGTAACACCCCGAATTCGCGGGACTCGGAGTGTCACATTGGGCTAGGATCTCACAATGTATCCTGACCCTAGCCTGACAACAAGTTCACTCGACCTTACAACATGGCACTGACATACATAAAAACAAATACATAAAACTGTATAAAACTGTACAACCCAAAAGGTAAGACAACATAGCCGAGTAAGAAACATAACACCCTCACACAGGAGGTAACAAAAGATCATTCTCACGTAGGACGGAAAGATAACAAACCCCAAAAGCCCACACAACCTAGACGTCCTCGGCCTGCCACTCTGCTAGATCACCCAACATCATGCCTATCCTGTGGGGCATCTACAACATGGTAATAAACCATTAGCTATCCATACACATATATAGGGTAATGCATAAGCACAATTACAAGTAAGGGAAGATAAACACATCAACATGCTTCCACTCATTTACCCATTTAATCATTTCAATATAACAGTCATTCACTCAAATCATATAGATATAATATATATAATATTATGTGACACGAGGACCGATACATCCTCGCCTCTGAGCCTGCTAACCAGCCGTACTAGTATCGGTCACACAATCCGTGTACCCTATGGGAGTGGATTGTGCCCTTCCTGTAAACCGGTATAGCCTGACTCAAGAGAACCTCCCAGACTCCACGGTGGGATGAAAGGGAAAGGTTATCACAACCACGCATACGGGGCAATCAATAAAACATGGTTCAATATATACGACATCACATGCTATCATAACAAACATACAAAGCAACCACCACTCATGCAAACACCCAATATAAGGATGACAGCTAAGTAAGTCCTACGGACTTACCTCAACCTCGATCAAAACTCAACCACGATCACCTCTACACTAGAGGGACAACACAACCTATAAACAAGGCATAAGGAGATATATCAAACTCCTAACAACACAAGGGTCACACCTAGACCCAAAGGGATCCAAAGGATCAACCTCAACCTCACTCACAACCTAAGGAACCTCATAAGCCATGGAAGGCATAAACCGATCATAACCTCCTCAAAAATGAACCTCACACATCTAGCATGATTCTAAGCACTCACACTAGGAAAGGAGGGAACAAAGACACCCTAAGGAAGGCCTAAAAGCAACACACACCTGCAGAACCAAGGGAAATACCAAGCTGGTGCAGGTGGGCGCAGGGGCGGCTCACTGGTGGCGCAGGGGCGGTGCACTGGACGGCGCAGGGGCGGCTGTAAGGTGGCATAGGGGCGGCTGGTGTGCAGAAGACACCAATTCAGCTCTATTTTCACTTCTTCCTTCGATTCTCTACCCTTCTCCACTCCAACAACAACATATATATAGAACATACACATGTATACATCAACATAAGCCAAACATGGCTGGAACATGATTCAAACCCTAAGGAAAGCTGAACCAAGCTAAGGAAAGAGAGAAAAGAGAAAGAAAAAAAGGAAGAAAGAAGAGAAGCCATGGAAGCTTACCGACAAGCTCTCCAGGAGAACAGCACAACCACCAACAACACCTCAAGCTGGCTCAACAAGGCACAACAACATCATCATCCACAAAACCACAAGCAAAGCCAAGCACAAGGCTCACAACTCACAAAATCTCAAAGAAGATCAAAGATGATCCAAGGAAGAGGAGAAGAGAAGATGTGCGTAAGGAGAGAGAGAGAGAGAAGTCTGAGAAAGGTAAACCCTCATCAAGGGTAAGGGATGAAGATATATATACAGAGGTAAAAGGTAAAGCACGGTCAAAGAAGACGGGCGTAGCACACAGAGCCGCGGGGGTGGACTCTGTGAGCCGCAGGGGCGGTCCAGGGTAGGCGCAGGGGCGCCCTCTGAGTCATGCAGGGGCGGCTCAGGCATAATCCTGTCCCTCTACACACTCTCTCAGCAACTCAGCAACTAGGCTCTTACAATATGGAAGATTATAATCACTACTAAAAAAGTTGTCAATAATCGATGCTTATTTTTTGACGCTTGAGATACCATCAATATTAATTTATATGCACTCCCAGTAATGAACATTTTTCGACGCTTTATAGAGTCGAATTTGAAAAAGTGACTTGAGACATTTAGAACCGTCGAAATTTACTTAAAATGAAATATTAAAAACAAAGAGAAAACACGAGCGTGACTTATCTCTTTTTATGTCTCCCGTCTATAACACCCCGAATCCGCGGGATTCGGAAATGCCACATTGGGCTAGGATCTCACAGTGGATCTTGACCCTAGCGTGACAAAAAGTTCACTGGACCTTACAACATGACACTGACAGATATAAAACAAATACATAAAACTGTATAAAACTGTACAACTAAAAGGTAAACAAGATCATAGCCGAGTATCAAACATAACCCTCACACAAGAGGTATACAAAACATCATCCTCACGCAAGAGGGAAACATAACAACCCCAAAAGCCATAACCCCCTAATGTACAAGAGTCCTCGGCCTGTCACCCTGCCAGATCACTCAACAAAACGCCTATCGTGCAAGACATCTACAACATGGTATGAAACCATTAGCTAACCATACAAATATAAGATATTGCATAAGCAAAAGCAAAATCATAAAAGATAAACACATAAGCATGCTGTCACACATTTACCCATTTTTATAATCTTTATAAAATAGTCATCACTCAAATCGTATATATATAGATTGATGAAACTATGTGACACGAGGAAAGTATCATCCTCGCCTCTAGGCATGCTAGCCATCTAGAAGTAGTGCCGGTCACACAACCCCTGTACGCTATGGGAGTGGATTGTGTCCTTCCTGTATACCAGGTGGCCCGACGTCAGAGAACCTCCCAGACTCCACGGCGGGGTGAAAGGGAAAGGTTATCACAACCACGTATAAGGGGCAATAAATAAAACATAGGTCGGTAATAAGCGACATCACATGCTATCATATCAAGCATGTAACACACACACCACTCATGCAAACACCCAATATAGGGATGGTAGCTAACTATGTCCTACGGACTTACCTGAACCTCGTGCAACACTCAACTACGATCAACCTCCAATCTTGAGAGGGACACTGCCTAATAACAAGGCATAAAGATATTTTAATCTCCTATCAATCAAAGGGATCACACCTAGATCCAAGGGATCCATAGGATCATCCTTAACCTAACCCTCACAACCTATCAATCCTCGAAAGCCATACAAGGCATACATGATGATAACATCATTAACACACTCTCATCTATACCTAGCATGGTAGTACACGCTCACACTAGCAAAGGAAGAGGCAATGCCATCCATAGGTAAGCCTAGAAGCAAGACATACCTGTAGAACCAAAGGCAAAGCCAAGCTGGTGCAGGTGGGCGTAGGGGCGGCTGCAAGATGGCGCAGGGGTGGTGACAAGGTGGTGCAGGGGCGGCTGGTGTCCAGAAGGCACACTTTCAGCTCCTCTTCGCTTCTTTACTCGATTCTCTTCACTTCTTCTTCAACCAGAAGCCAAGTATGTACATACACATACATATATACATCAAATGAAGCCTATAAAGGTTGCCACCAGATCAATCTTGCGGAACCTAAGCTAGGGATGAAGAAAGGAAGAAAAGAAGAAAGAAAGAAAGAAGGAAGATAGGAAGAAAGAGATGAAGAACTCACCAAGCTGGACTTAAACAGAAGAAGAACCATACCATAACCTCAAGGTTGTCTATCAACAAGCACAACAACATAAACCATCATCATCCACAAGCAAAGCCACACAAACGCTCTAACAAACTCAACAAGGATCAAAGAAGAATAAGATGGAGATCCAAAGAAGGAAGGAAAAGAAGATGAATGAGAGATAGAAGATGGAGTTGAGGAAAATGAAGTAAACCCTCATCAGGAAGCAAGTTGGCTTATATAAGAAGCCAACCCAAAAGCACGAGTCAAGAGTCAACAAAGTCGGCTGTATCACACCCTAAACAGCAGGTGCGGCTTAGGGAGGCGTAGGCGTGCCCAAGCAAACCGCAGGGGCGGCCTTTAGGTCACCCAGGGGCGGTTCAGGCTAATTCTAAACCCTCAACACTCACTGTCAGCTCCTTCCAAACTAAGGCTCTTACATCTGACCCCCCTAAAAACAAGTTTCGTCCCGAAACTTGCAAAATCCTAAATCCTCTCGGACCCATATGCCGAGGTATAACTCTTTCTATCGGAGGTATCATATCTCCGTTCAAAAGATCACGACCTATATCAATCTATAACCTCAAAACACAAACATGGAGGAATCATCAACTCCAGGAACTCAGGGCTATAACGCTACTCAAAAGGTATATAGGAATCACATCTCCTACCATACTCACATCACAAGGCATAGAGGAATCACATCTCTAGCCAGATCATACTCATACACAATGCATGGAGGAATAACATCTCCAATGAAACTATGTCCAGCAAAGTAGCATGGAGGAAAGAACCATCTCTATCTAAATCCTAATCGCACTCGGATAGCATGGAGGAAAGAACCATCTCCAGCCATAATCATACATCACGCTAGCCTATCAAGATCTAATAAGATCATACATCACATCATAGCTAGCATGGAATAAGCACATCATGCATATAAACACATAATCACATTCTCACCAAGATTGCACTAAGATCTACTCATCGACTCTAGGTGCATCTATCTCAACATAAAACTCTGGATAGTTCCTCCGGATACTATCCCTAGTCTCCCATGTAGCCTCCTCAGGTCCTCGTCTCGACCATTGTATCCTCAACACGGGGATGTTTTTCGAGCGCAGGTGTGGTCCGGCTCAACCACCAAATCATCTTAACTCACAATGTACCTCGGATCTGGTATATACTCCCTCAGCTGAGACACATGAAATACAGGGTCAACACCCTCTAACCTCGGAGGCAATGCTAATCTTTAGGCTTCCCTACCAACTCTATCCAATATCTCAAAAGGACCGACATATCGGGGACTGAGCTTCCCCTTTATGCCAAAACGTCTGACGCCATGCATCGGAGATACCCTCAGCCAGACATGAGCTCCCACTCTAAACTCTACAGGTCGACGCCTCCTATCTGCATACGACTCTAGGCGACTCTGTGCAACTAACATCCTCTTTCTAATCAGCGCTACTCGAGCCATATCATCCTGAATCTGCTCTGGCGCTATCCCACTGATACTGCTAGGCTCATCGCAACATAAAGGTGTACAACATTTACGCCCATACAGTGCCTCATAAGGAGCCATCCCAATAGATGCATGTTAGTTATTGTTGTTTGAGAACTCAACCAATGGGAGGTAATCTAACCATCTTTGTCCCCAATCCAACACACAAGCTCGTAAAATATCCTCAATTGTTTAGATGGTCCGCTCTGACTGACCATCTATCTGGGGGTGGAACACAGTCGTGAAGTGCAAACTCATCCTCAAAGCAGTGTGAGTCTACTGCTCGAGGTAAATCGCCCATCTCGATCAGAGACGATCGTCCTCGGTACACCATGGAGTCTCACTATTTGTCTAGTGTACTCCTCATCCAATTTGCTCACTGGCCACGTCTCTTTGATAGGAATGAAACGTGCCATCTTCGTCAGTCTATCAATAACAACCCAAATAGTATCAAAACTCCTAGTAGGCGTCAATCTAGCCACAAAGGCCATGGAGACGTTCTCCTACTTCCAATGCGGCATTGGCAGTGGGTGTAACTCACCTCAAGGTTTACAATGCTCTATCTTAACCTGCTGACAGGTCGCGCACTGTGCCACAAATCTGGCTACATCGGGCTTCATCCCTCCCTACCAATATGATCGTCTCATGTCATGGTACATCTTACTCGTACCTGTATGTACTGAGTAAGGTGTATAGTGAGCCTCTTGTAAAATCCGTTATCTCAACTCTACATTAGTAGGTACATAAATACGATCATGGCGTCTCATCACTCCATCTACTCCAATGGAGAAGAGTGGGGCCTCACCACAAGACATCCTCTCTTTGTTCCTCATCATCGTCGGGCAGGTCCCCTGCTTCTGTCGGATCTCATCCAACAGGCCAGGTAGAACTTCTAAAGCATACAACTGGGCATCCTCATCAGAAAATAGGATGTCCATATCTAGCCAAGCTAGATCCCTCTAAAGCTGGGGCTCTATTATAAATCTAGCAATCGCCTTCTCTCAAGGCGTCTTCCTACTCAGAGCGTCGGCGACAACGTTCGTCTTCCTTAACTGATACATAATCTCATGGTCAAAGTCCTTGATCAACTCGAGCCATCGATGCTAGCGGTAATTCAACTCCCGCTGCGTGAAAATGTATTTCGAACTCTTATGGTTTGTGAAGACTTGTTAGGTGGCACCATACAAGTAATGTCTCCAGATCTTCAAAGCATGAACTACCGCTGCTAACTCCAGATCATGAGTCGGGTAGTTCTCCTCATACGTCTTCAGTTGTCGAGATGCATATGCAATCACTCTGCCCCTCTGCATCAACACACATCCTAAGCCTCGCTTGGATGCATCACTATAAAACACGAAATCCTCAGAGCCCTCTGGCTGTGCTAAGATAGGAGGAGAAGTACAACTCCTCTTCAACTCCTCAAAACTCTGGGCACACTGATCAGACCACACAAATCTGGTAGTCTTCCTCAGTAGACTCGTCAGTGGACGGGCAATCACATAAAATCCCTCCACGAAGCGTCGGTAATAACCAGCTAGGCCAAGAAAGCTACGCACGTCCTTGACGTTCGTCGGTGTTGTCCACGCAGCAACAGACTCAATCTTCGCTGGGTCAACCATGATCCCACTGGCGGAGACAATATGACCAAGAAAGGCTACCTCAGAAATCCAGAACTCACACTTAGAGAGCTTAGCATACAACTCTCTATCCCTCAAAATTTGTAGAACCGTCCTCAGATGACCGGCATGCTCCTCTCTGCTACGAGAGTACACCAGAATGTCATCAATGAAAACCACCACAAACTGATAAAGGAAGTCGATGAAAATACCGTTCATCAACTCCATGAAGACTGCTAGGCATTTGTAAGTCCAAATGGAATCACTACAAACTCGTAGTGTCCATAAAGGGTACGAAATGCCGTCTTGTGTATATCCTGCTCCCTCACCCTCAACTGGGGATATCCCGAGCGCAAATCAATCCGGGAGAAAAACTGTCGCTTCTTAAGTTGATCAAGTAGATCATCAATACGAGGCAGTGGATACTTGTTCTGTATGGTCACCTTGTTTAGCTCTCTATAATCGATACACAATCTCAACGATCCTTCCTTCTTCCGCACGAAGAGGACAGGTGCTCCCCATGGGGATACACTAGGGCGGATGAATCCCTTCTCAGCCAACTCCTCGAGATGCTTCCTCAGCTCCAACATCTCGACAGGCGCCATACGATATGGAGCCTTCAAGATGGGTCTCGTGCCAGGCTCCAACTCGATACCAAAGTCCAAACTCCTCTGAGGCGGCAAGCTAGATGACTCAACAAAAACATCTGCAAACTCACAAACTACTAAAATGTCCTCCAATGCTGGACGCTCTCCATCCTTCATGGCATAACACCAAAGACATCACATCCCTGTGCTATCAGCCTCGCTCCTTGTACGACACTGATGACGGAACCCGTCTACCCAAGGTCCCAACCTCGGAAGACCTCTATCTGACCTACTTCGATGGAGACTGTCACAGTCCTCCTACCTACATCCAATACCGCACGGTGTCTACGCATCCAATCTCTACCTAATATGACCTCTTCATGCATCAATGACATGAATAAGAAGTCACAAGCAACACACGAGTCCCTAAACGAAGGGGACAACTACGTATCTCATGGGTACCTCTGACCCTACTACCATCAGGTAACCCTATGGTAAAGGGTGTCTCCTCTATAGTAGCTAAATGTTACGCTAAGATTGTGTAGAACAAAAGTATTAAATTTGTAACTCGATATATTTTCCTAACTCCTAGCGAACCCACAATGTATGGGTCGTTTTGTAGCAAGAAATAAAGAAATGAAAAGCGAAAGAAATAAAGAAATGAAAATCATTGTATTTTTGGGTTTGGTTTTGTGGTGATCAAACAAAGATCACAAATGATGCAAGACTATAAAGCAAACTAACAAATCAAGCTAGCAACGCAAGTAAACAACACAAACACAAGATATGTGATCAAAGAGAGAAAAACGGATTCTAGGGGTTAAGACTTCCGGTTATGGCATTGGACTCAAGCTTCTAATCAACCTAGGACTAGCTATGGTGTGTTGGGAAAGGGTGTTCCTCAAGTGGGATTAATCATCAGGTAGGTCTCATGGTTCACTAATCCCGCACCTAAGGTCCTATCACCGGGTAAGTCTCTAGGAGCCTAAGGTTGGGAATTCTACACAAACCGGATTGTTATGTAGGGATCTAATCTCTCCTCACCAGGTAAGTCTCGGGAAGGCAAGTCCTAAACATCAATCCTAGCACACTCGGTCCAATATCGGCTTGTGAGGCTCACTACTACCTAGAGTTCATCATCATCTTTGGTACCTAAGATTAAGAATTACCGAGTAGGTCTATTCTCTTACTTAGTTTACTAGCATTAGGTCACCCTAGGCTAGATTATGCTTAACAAACACTAGGATTTCAACATTCTAACATCCTAACATTCAGATTTATCAATACAAGCACAACAGAGAAAATCACGGGCTGATAATCCAGAACCACGGCCGTGGTTAGGCAAGAACTGACTGTGATTTGTAACAGAGGTTAGGTTCGAGCAAGCAAATCATCCAAGGATACATTTAAGTCTATTCTATCATAGTCCAAGCCATAACCATCATTCTGTTACCCTAGAATCACTATTATTTAGCCAACAACAAGCATTTTAACATTCAAACTCAACAAGCAAACATCCATGGCTTCCATAGCAAGATAATGAAATGAAAGAGAAGAGAAACAAGTAAACACAAGTAAATCAAGCTGAATATATGTTTAAGAGAGACTTACGAACCTTCAAAAGAAGGTTCAAATCGTTCCTTACAAATCCTTGCAAATGTCTTCAACAAGCTCACTCAAAAACCACTTAAAACCTATGAAAACTCTAAAACTAGTGTTCTTCTTCTTCTTCTTCTTCTTCTTCTTCTTCTTCTTCTTCTTCTTCTTCTTCTTCTTCTTCTCCAAATGAGAGTGTTTTTGCTTCCTCCCTAGAGTAGCCTCCAATAGAATCATGTGAACATGAGAGAGTGTGGGAGAGAATGGGAGAGTGTTCTCTAGCAGCAGCCTGCAGGACCACTTTTATTCTCCATCAAGGGCAAGAGTCGGTTATGGAGATCGTGGGACAACTGTCCAGAGAAAACCACGGCCAAAACCACGGGCGTGGAAATGGCCTCTGGGCCGTGGTTTTGGTGGTTTATCTTCCTTTGGATCGTTAAGCCACGAGTTGGTGAAAGGCATGCACCAACAAGGTCCTATGTGTTCTCCTTAGCTCCTAGCTTGCTTCTTAATGAGTCCGGAAGTGTGTCATCACGAGGAATGATCATCGAATGTATCGATTAAGCTCCAAAAGCTCCCCAAAATACCTACAAAACCAACAATAGTTCGTGTAGTCGTCTATCTCGACAATATGCCTGAATTAAACGTAAACGTGATGAACTAATGCCATACTACGCATAAATAACGGGAAAACTATCTAAATGGATGCCTAAACTAACGTCATAAATCGTGTTTGCAAAATACCCCATGCTTAAGACTTGCTCGTCCCCGAGCAATATCCAACTATAGCCTAAGCGATGACATGATTTATGAATGCGGAAAAAAAACATAAAATCTTTTTGGAATTGTGCTTCTAAAATTGGGTCACCTTCATAGTCATGTTTCATGGCAATGGACAAGCAATTATGTATCAAATGAATGAAGGCATGGAAAGACGATTATACTTAACTCGAAAGCTTGCATGAAAGGTGAAAATGAAGAAGTCAAGATGATCATGAGTATATACAATCTAGATCACTAAGTCTTACACACATGCAAATAGGTCACAAGGACTTAGGAAAGAAGAGGCTAAGAAACGTTGTGAATAGGTTGGACTTTTTAGGTCATGTGATACTAATTCGGGAAAGGAACTAACTCCACAATTTCATTTTTGATCAACTTCCCCACAAGTGTATATTTTTCTCCATCTTTTCTTTGTTTTCTTTTCTTTTTCATTTTCTTTTTCTTTCACTTATTTTTGAGACAATGGCATTGGTGTACAAAAGCCGAAACCTTGGTGATTAGCGGACCTCGGGATTTTTCCGAGGTGCCTCACATCGGGCACACATACCAAGGCTCGTTAGGACATTCGGTTTATCCTACTTTGGCAAGGCACAAACACGCGATTATGTGAATGGTGCCGAGTTACCCGTCATCAAAACCAAAGTCCCCAAACCTATATTTTGTTCTACACTTTTCACAACAAATTCAGCACATCATTCACAAAATTCATTCATCAACAACTTCACCCCATACTTGCTTTTCACACACTTCAACACACTAGCATGCTCCTATTCCCGGATGGGTCAAAAGATGTCAAATTTTTATATCAATTGAGGTGCTCAAACAATCATGATCAAGATGAGAGGTAGAGAAAGATGAATTGCCTTAATCATTCCTAAATGATGTGCAAGAACTAGCATGTAATTTCGGCCATCAATCCTCAATCCAATCAAGGCAAACATCATAATCACAATTTATACATGGGATTCAAGAGAAGTATTTCAAGTCCACATATGCATACATACATTCAACACACAAGGCCATCCATAGCCAATTCACAAAACAATATCATCATAAGGGTCATACACAAACTTAGAAGCACTAAAATTTTTTAAATTTTCTGATTTTTTGGATTTTTTGAAATATGTATGTACCATGCCAAAGCTAATGAAACATGTGACAAAAATATTAAACTATCCTAGATGCAATCATGCAAATGATCATGAGAACCCCACCCCATACTTAGAAACGCATTATCCCCAATGTGCAAATTAAATAAAGAAGTGAAAGAGGGTCCTTACAATGTAAAATGGTGTTGCCTTGGTATTTTGGTTCACTCATGTGGATTGATGGTGGATGATCAATCAAAGGTGGTAGAGAGCTCTTGATGTTCATTATGGCGTCGGGACCCGCGCTAAGCACCGCTAGCCGTCCAAGTCCCACGTCTGCTCCACCCACATTTGATGCGGGATCATCACCATCATCCTCATGCCTTGCAAGGCTTCCGTGCTACCTAGACTCTAGCACACAAACACCAAACACACACAAACACACCAAAACAAAAGCAAAAGCAAAAAACTAAACGAAAACAAAAACAAAAAGGGAAAGATATGTACCAATTGGTTGCCTCCCATTAAGCGCTTCTTTAAGGTCATTAGCTTGACCAAATTCGGGGGCGTTTCACTCAAGGTGAAGTGGGGCAATCATATCCACCGGAACTCCCGGGATATACTTCTTCAAACGGTGCCCATTCACCTTAAAATCTCCACAATGCTCCCCTCCTATCTCAACCGCTCCATGGGGAAAGATCTTCCTCACCACATAAGGACCCGTCCATCTTGACTTTAGCTTTCCGGGGAAGAGCCGCAGCCTTGAGTTGAAGAGAAGGACTAGGTCATCTTCACTCAACTCCTTTGGGATGAGGCATTTGTCATGCCAACGCTTGGTCATTTCCTTGTAGATCCGGGCGTTTTCATAGGCATCCAACCGGATCTCCTCAAGAGCATTGATGTCTAGCAACCTCTTCTCACCGGCTTCCTTAAGGTAAAAATTCAGCCACCTTATGGCCCAATACGCCCTATGCTGCATCTCCACCGGAAGGTGGCAAGACTTGCCATACTAGCTTGTAGGGAGTGGTGCCAATCGGTGTCTTGAAGGCGGTTCTATAAGCCCACAAAGCATCATCAAGCTTCATAGCCCAATCCTTTCTTGTCCTAGAAACCGTCTTCTCAAGTATCCCCTTTATCTCCCGGTTGGAGATCTCCACTTGGCCACTAGTTTGGGGATGGTAAGGTGTTGCCACCTTATGAGTCACCCCATACTTAGCCAAAAGTGTCCCAAAGTTCCTATTGGTGAAATGCTTCCCTCCATCACTTATGATCACTCTTGGTGTTCCAAACCTAGGGAAGATGACTCGGTTAAAGAAACACACCACAACTTTGGCATCATTGGTGGGAGAGGCGATTGCCTTCACCCATCTAGACACATAGTCCACCGCCAAGAGAATGTATAGGTTCCCACATGAAGAGGGGAGTGGCCCCAGGAAGTCCACACCCTAAACATCAAATATCTCAACCTCTTGTATATTATTCAAGGGCATCTCATTCCTCCTTGAGATGTTGCCCGTCCTTTGGCAAGCATCACATGCCACTACAAAATTCTGCACATCCCTAAACAAGTTAGGCCAATAAAAACCGGATTGCAATACCTTTGCACACGTCTTGTGTGAGCTAGCATGGCCTCCACATGGCAAGGAGTGACAATGGCGGATCACACTCTCCACCTCATCCTCCGGAATGCACCTCCTAAAGACTTCATCTGGTCCTCTCTTGAACAAGAGAGGCTCGCTCCAATAGTAATGCCTCACATCCTTGAAGAACTTTTTCCTTTGGGCGTATGATAAATTGGGTGGCACCTCTTCACACACAAGGTAGTTCACTATGTCCGCATACCATGGCTCACTCCCTCTAGACACTTGAAGTAAGCACTCCTCCATCATTTGCAATTGCTCATCCCGGAATCAGTCATTAATCGGGATGTCATTGGTTGCCTACTAAGATGGTCCGCTATTGAATTTTCGGAACCCTTCTTGTCCCAAATTTCCAAGTGGAACTCTTGGAGGAGAAGGATCCAACGAATCAAGTGAGGCTTGGCATCCTTTTTTGTGAGTAGATAATGGATCACAGCATGATCCGTGTACACAATGACCTTGGCTCCAACAAGATATGACCGGAACTTCTCAAAGGCATACACCACCGCTAGCAACTCCTTCTCGGTTGTGGCATAGTTGAGTTGGGCGTCATCTAGCGTCTTGCTAGCATAATAGATGACATGTGTAAGCCCATATTTCCTTTGTCCCAAAACAGTCCCTAAGGCCACATCACTTGCATCACACATTATCTCGAACGGAAGGCTCAAATCCGGAGGTTGCATGATGAGGGCGGAGATCAAGGCATTCTTCAACCTACAAAATGCTTCAAGGCAATCCTTGGAGAAAACAAACTCAACATCTTTCATTAGTAGGTTAGTGAGAAGCTTAGAAATTTTAGAGAAATCTTTTATAAACCTCCGGTAGAATCCGGCACGCCCTAAGAAACTCCTTATCCCCTTCACCGAGGTAGGTGGTGGCAACTTCTCTATCGTTTCTACCTTTGCTCTATCAACCTCAATGCCTCCTTGGGAAACCAAATGTCCCAACACTATGCCTTCATTCACCATGAAGTGACATTTCTGCCAATTCAAAACAAGGTTAGTTTCCTCACATCTCTTTAGCACCAAAGACAAGTTAGCCAAGCAATCATCAAATGAAGAGCCATACACCGAGAAATCATCCATAAACACTTCCATAATATTCTCAATATACTCAGAAAAATAGCCATCATACACCTTTGAAAGGTGACGGGTGCATTACACAACCCAAATGGCATTCTCCTATATGCAAATGTTCCCTAAGAACATGTAAATGTTGTTTTCTCTTGGTCATCCGGGTGAATAGGGATTTGGAAAAACCCACTATAGCCATCTAAGTAACAAAAGTGTGAATGTAGAGCTAATCTCTCTAGCATTTGGTCAATAAAGGGAAGAGCGAAGTGATCTTTCCTAGAGGCAACATTTAGCTTCCTATAGTCAATACACATTCTCCACCCCGTAACCGTCCTAGTTGGGATTGTTCTCATTAGTTACTACGGTCATACCACCCTTCTTAGGAACAACATGTACGGGACTGACCCATTTACTATCCGAAATCGGGAAAATGATTCCCGCATCTAGCAATTTAAGGATTTCTTTCTTAACTACCTCTTTCATTATAGGGTTCAATCTTCATTGAGGTTCAATTGAAGGTTTATGATTATCTTCCATCAAGATTTTATGCATTCACAAGGAAGGTTTAATGCCAACTAAGTCATCAATAGTGTAGCTAATAACTCTCCTATGCAATTTAAACTCATTCAACAATCTATCAAGCTCATCATCATTCAAAGATGCATTCACAATCACTAGATAAGTAGAATTTGCACCAAGGAAAGCATACTTTAAATGAGAAGGGAGAGGCTTAAGTTCAAGTTTAGGAGGACCTTTATCGGTTGGAGATGATCCATACAATGTAGGTTGAGATGATTCCAAAGCCATGGAAGACTCTCCAAGACTCCTTGAAGCTTGATCAACAACTAATGCACTTTCTAGGGAAACCACGGTCAAAACCACGACGTCTGGCACAACCACGGGTGTGGAATATGAGAAATTGGCACTTCTGGACATTACAGAGAGTTCCACACGGCCGTGGTTCCTACAGTGATTCAGCACATCTTCGTGCACTTCAAATTCAATACTTGTCTCCTTTTCCAATGCATCCAAAGCCTTGATTTCTTTATTGCAATCATCCTCAACTCCTTCCTCCATCAACTCAAGCTAAGAACCTTCTCAAGTGGGTCCTTGATCAAGATCGAGCTCACAACTTCTCTAGACTCCTCTTGCTCAACATTGTTGAAGACATCTTCACCAAGGGCTGACCCCTTCATCATTGTGGACAGCTTGAACTTGATATTCTCTTCTCCTATGTTGAAGGAGAGGATTCGATTTTTACAATCTACTAAGCATCCGGATGTGGCTAAGAATGGCCTTCCCAAAATGATAGGAACCGGGTAGTCCGCCGGGATGTCCAAGATAACAAAATCTATTGGCACATAGAACTTCTCAAGCTGAACCGGTATGTCCTCTAGGATTCCTACGGGGTGAGTGATTGAATGGTCCGCCATGTAGAGGGTCATCTTGACCGGATTTGGCTCTCCTAGCCCATCCTTGTTGCAAAGTGCAAGCGGGATAATGCTTACACTTGCTCCAAGATCACATAGGGCTTCATATTGCACTTCTCCTACTCCAATTGGCACACAAAAAGATCCCAGATCTCTTAGCTTAGGAGGCATCTCCTCCTTCATAATTTGAATCAGCTCGGAAGATCTCTTTGTCATTCTCACTTCTCCATACTCCTCCAACTTCCTCTTGTTGGAAAGTATCTCTTTCAAAAAGTTTCCATAGGCCGGCATACCTAGAATAGCATCCATGAACGGAATGTTAACATGCAATTTAGACATAAGTTCAAGGAATTTACCGAAATGCTTATCCAAACGAGCTCTTGCTCGTGATTGTGGGAATGGTAGTGGTGGCTTGTATGGAGGTGGTGCCACATATGTTGGCTCATCATCCTTGCTCTTGCCTCCTTCTTCTTGCGATGATTCCTCCTCCACTACTACTTGCTTTCCCTTGTCATTCCCCTTAGGTAAGGGATCTTTCATGCTCATCCCACTCCTTGTGGTAATGGCCAACACTTGGCCTCTTGGATTGTCCTCGGTCCTTCCGGTAATCTTTCCCGGGTCCCTTTGTGCTTCACCCGCCTTTTGGAACACTTGTGCTTCTAGCACCTTTTGAGCTTTAGAAATGGAAGTCACCGTGATCTCAAGTCCACTCAACCTTCCAAACAGTTGTTCAAACATCATTTCGGTTCTATGCTTTGGAGGTTAAGTAAAACCGGGTGGAGGCTCTTGTGAAGCCTTAGGTAGCAGGGCTGCGCTTGTGGAAGCGGGAGGGTTCAAGGCACTATCCGGGTTAGAATAGGAGAACCCGGGATGGTTGTAATTAGGCCGGCAATTATTGTATTGCTGGCTGTTGTTGAAGTTACCCCTTCCCATGTAGTTAATGTCCTCCTCTTTGGAAGCCAAGTTGGCTTGCACTTGCACTTTAGGACTTGCTTGATTCTTTGAAGGTTGTGGCACACAACTCCCTCAAAGACTTAAGCTCATTGTTGATTGCATCAAGCTTGTAGTTGCTCATGGTGACTTCACTTACTTCATATACTCCCGGTTTCCTCCCATCACTCTTCCTATGGGAGTACTTCTCTATCACCAAGGCTTGCTTCTCTACAAACTCCCAAGCCTCATCCACATTCTTCTCCATGAACGTTACTCCGGAAAGTGATTGGAGCTTGAATTGGCTATCCTCATCAAGCCCCTTGAAATAGATCTCCAATAGCTCTATCTTCGGTATACCATGGTGTGGACAATCTAGGAGGAGGTCCTTGAATTTCTCCCAAGATTTGAATAGGCTTTCTCTATCCTTCATCACGAAGGCATTGATCTTCCCTCTTAGCTCGTTTGTCTTGGAAGGTGGGAAGAACTTTGTCACGAACTCGGTTGTCATTTCCTCCCAAGTACTCACACGTCCTAGTGGAATGGATTGGTACCAAGCTAAAGCTTTATCCTTAAGTGAGAAGAAAAAAGCCCTAAGCTTATGGTTGTTGTTCTCCAATCTAGGCGGCCTTAGAGTCTCCATCAAGATCTCATAGTTCATCAAGTGTTGATGAGGAGACTCTCCTTCCATCCCTCTAAATTGATTATGCCGGATCATTTGTAGCACTTGAGGGCGGAGCTCATAATCATGGGCTGCGGGATCTCCTAAATTTACACCCGGATGGTGCATTCTTTGGGCTGGATCCATACGTTGCCCTAACGTTTGTGGCTCCTCAATGATGATCGGCTCTAACCGAACATTTACCGCCGGATGCGGTGGTGGTGGAGGTTGTTGATGATTAAGCTCTCTTTGCACAAGAGCTTGCCTAATCTCTTCAATTTCCCTCCTAGTTGCTTCTTGCCTCTCATTGGCAAGTCTCCTCTCATTCTCCAAGCGTTCATCCCTTAGCCTAATTTGCTCTAAGGCATCATCCAACTCAACTTGAAGATCTCTTGCGGCCATCTCCTTCTTCTTCTTAATGCTCTTAGATCTAGCTTTAAGGGTTTTCTCCGGTTCGGGATCGAATGGAACTAAATCCTTGCCACGAGATCTTCGCATGCACCTAAAGAGTGAGAGATGTCCTGAAAATTCAAATACACAAACCAAACAAGATCAAAAGCAACAAGAAAGACCTACACAATAAATAATCACAAACAATGATTCAATCTAGACCTAGTCCCCGACAACGGCGCCAAAAACTTGTTACGCTAAGATTGTGTAGGACAAAAGTCTTAAATTTATAACTCGATATATTTTCCTAACTCCTAGCGAACCCACAATGTATGGGTCGTTTTGTAGCAAGGATAGTATTCCGAGGTCGAACACAAAGACTAAGGTGAAATCGAATGAAATAAGCGATTATGGATAGTGAAAATCTAGTGTAAGAAAAGAGAAGGAAATAAAGAAATGAAAATCATTGTATTTTTGGGTTTGGTTTTGTGGTGATCAAACAAAGATCACAAATGATGCAAGATTATAAAGCAAACTATCAAATCAAGCTAGCAACGCAAGTAAACAACACAAACACAAGATATGTCATCAAAGAGAAAAAAGCGGATTCTAGGGGTTAAGACTTCCGGTTATGGCATTGGCCTCAAGCTTCTAATCAACCTTCAACTATCTATGGTGTGTTGGGAAAGGGTGTTTCTCAAGTGGGATCAATAACCGGGTAAGTCTCATGGTCCACTAATCCCGCACCTAAGGTCCTATCACCGGGTAAGTCTCTAGGAGCCTAAGCTTGGGAATTCTACACAAACCGGATTTTTATGTAGGGATCTAATCTCTCCTCACCGGGTAAGTCTCGGGAAGGCAAGTCCTAAACATCAATCCTAGCACACTCGGTCCAATAGCGGCTTGTGAGGCTCACTACTACCTAGAGTTCATCATCTTCGGTACCTAAGAACAAGAATTACCGGGTAGGTCTCTTCTGTTACTTAGTTTACTAGCATTAGGTCACCCTAGGCTAGATTATGCTTAACAAACACTAGGATTTCAACAATCTAACATCCTAACATTCAGATTTATCAATACAAGCACAACAGAGAAAACCACGGGCTGATAATCCAGAACCACGGCCGTGGTTAGGCAAGAACAAACCGTGATTTGTAATAGAGGTTAGGTTCGAGCAAGCAAATCATCCAAGGATACATTTAAGTCTATTCTATCATAATGCAAGCCATAACCATCATTCCGTTACCCTAGAATCACTACTATTTAGCCAACGACAAGCATTTTAACATTCAAACTCAACAAGCAAATATCCATGGCCTCCATAACAAGAAAATGAAATGAAAGAGAAGAGAAACAAGTAAACACAAGTAAACCAAGCTGAATATATGTTTAAGAGAGACTTACGACCCTTCAAAAGAAGGTTCACATCGTTCCTTACAAATCCTTGCAAATGTCTTCAACAAGCTCAATAAAAAACCACTCAAAACCTATGAAAACTCTAAAACTAGTGTTCTTCTTCTTCTTCTCCAAATGAGAGTGTTTTTGCTTCCTCCCTAGAGTAGCCTCCAATGGAATCATGTGAACATGAGAGATTGTGGGAGAGAATGGGAGAGTGTTCTCAAGAAACAGCCTGCGGGACCACTTTTATTCTCCATCAAGGGCAAGAGTCGGTTATGAAGATCGTGGGACAGCTGTCACAGCTGTCCCGAGAAAACCACGGGCGTAGAAATGGCCTGTGGGCCGTGGTTTTGGTGGTTTAGCTTCCTTTGGATCGTTAAGCCACGAGTTGGTGCAAGACATGCACCAACAAGGTCCTATGTGTTCTCTTTAGCTCCTAGCTTGCTTCTAATGAGTCCGGTAGTGTGTCATCACGAGGAATGATCCTCGAATGTATCGATTAAGCTCCAAAAGCTCCCCAAAATACCTACAAAACCGACAATAGTTTGTGTAGACGTCTATCTCGACAATATGCATGAATTAAACATAAACGTCATGAAATAATGCCAAACTACGCATGAATAACGGGAAAAACTATCTAAGTGGATGCCTAAACTAACGTCATAAATCGTGTTATCACTAAACTCAGACGCTCAACACATATATCAGAAATAAAGGAATGCGTAGCACCCGTATCAAATAAAGCTCTAACAAGTAAACCATGAACCAGAATGGTACCTGTAGCAGCCGGTGTAGGCGGCTCCTCTACACTCCTCAGCTCAAAGACTCTACCCTGCACTCCTCTAGTGTCAGTGGTACTCCCACCACGACCTCTACCTCTAATCGGCCCGGGAGCAGATCCTTGAGTAGAAGGACGATCTGGGACTCTCTGCTGTCCCTATGTCTGGTGCTGAGGCGTCCTTTGACTACCTCCTGCCACACTAGCAGTGGAAGAACCCTATTGTGAGGTAACTCCACCCTGCCTACAAAAGGCACCTCTATGACCTACTCTACCACAAGTGAAGCAAGTCACAACTAGCCTCGTACACTTTGGTCTCAAATGTCCAGGATCACCGCATTTTTAATACTATCGTCCCTTCTCTACAATAATGCAGATGAGGGGTAACTCTGACGTCTTTGGCTCCACCCAAACTCAGATGCTCCTCCAACACAACTGGTATGTCCAGTGCGCTGCCTCTTCTCAGACCGCCCCGTCTGAGAAACTCTCCTCTCACTAGCTCTCTTGCGCTCATCAGCAGAAGCCCGGTCCTTGTAATCTCCCAAGGACTCACAATGAAATCCCACCATATAAGAGCGTGTACTCTCCCTCAACCGACGGGAGAATAGGTACACATGCTGGTCCTCAAAACGTACAACTGGACCCTAAAATGCTAACTCGGTTTGGAAGCGGCTGATAGCATCTACAATCGGCACATCCTCAAAGACGGCCTCCACGAAGTCCTGCAGCTTCTCCCTCCTCAGTGAGGCAGGGCAGAACTGCTCTCTAATAATCCTCCTCATCTGCTCGTAGCTGGTAGCTGTGGCTCATACGGTCCTCCACCACTAATGAGCGAGGTTATGGAATAGAGTCTGGACTAACTCGATCCGTCTGTCCTCAAGACATCTGATAGACTCTAAAGCTGAGTCCACATGTCCAATCAAGACCTCCGTCTCAAATCCCACCTTCCCAGAGAAGGGAGTACGCCCAGCTGATGGAATGCCTTCAACCAGGTCTCTGGTCGAGGCCCTCTATACTCCTTTGAAGCTCGAACAGTCTCACCAACACGTGCCGGCATAGCTGGCACCTGAGTGGATCCTTGGGACATATCAGATGATCCCTCATGCACTGGTAGATCTAGGGCCCGTCTGCCAGCCTCCTCAACACGTCTAATGTAGTCACGAAACTCTTGCCCCCTCATGGAGACACGATCCGAGTCATTTGACCGGACTCGATGTGAATGCTGTCTCCTAGATCCACCACTCCTCGTCTCTGGGACAACACTCTCAACAATCTCCTGATGAACCTCCTCCACCGCAGGTGGATCAGCAGCGGGAACTGGTCATTGTCCTATCATGCCAGAAGGAAGAGGTGGTCTACCTCTACCCCGACCAAGCCATCTGCGGGGTATAGACACCTAACTTATAAGGCTCTATATAGGCCACAGGTATATATATATATATATATATATATATATATATATATATAACACATACACATGATCCATAACACATATATATACTTAGAGATCCATGACAGAGGCGACGACCATTGTACATACTATTCCAAAATAACCCTTTTAAAACCAAATCCTTTTGAAAACGTCAGACCCCTTTAGGGTTCTGTTTATTTTACCTATCAAACCTCATTGCAGGTAGCAAGTGCCATTGTTGTCAACCTAAGGTTCTAATACCAACTCTGTAACACCCCGAATACGCGGGACTCGGAATACCACATTAGGCTAGGATCTCACAGGGGATCCTGACCCTAGCCTGACAACAAGTTCACTAGACCTTACAACATGACACAGGTAGATATAAAATGAATACATAAAACTGTACAAAACTGTACAACCCAAAGGTAAACAAGATCATAGACAAGTATCAAACATAACCCTCACATAGGAGGTATACAAAGCATAACAACCCCAAAAGCCATAACCCCCTAATATACAAGAGTCCTCGGCTTGTCACCCTACCGAATCACTCACCAACACACCTATCCTACAAGGCATCTACAACATGGTATGAAACCATTAGATAACCATACAATTATAAGGTATTGCATAAGCACAATCACAATCATAAGAGATAAACACAAAAGCATGCTGTCACACATTTACCCATTTTCTAATCTTTATAAAATAGTCATTCACTCAAATCGTATATATATATAGATGAAACAATGTGACACGAGGAACATATTATCCTCGCACAATCATAAGAGATAAACACAAAAGCATGTTGTAACACAACCCGTGTATCCTATGGGAGTGGATTGCGCCCTTCTTGTATACCAGGTGGCCTGATGTCAGAGAACCTCCAAGACGCCACGGTGAGATGAAAGGGAAAGGTTATCACAACCACGCATACAAGGCAATAAATAAAACATAGTTCGGTAATAAGCGACATCACATGCTATTATATCAAGCATATAACACACACACCATTCATGCAAACACCCAATATAGGGATGGTAGCAAAGTAATTCCTACGGACTTATCTGAACCTCGTGCAACACTCAACCACGATCAACCTCCAATCCTGAGAGGGACACTGCCTAATAACAAGGTATAAAGATACATCAATCTCCTATCAATCAAAGGGGTCACACATAGACCCAAGGGATCCATAGGATCATCCTTAACCTAACCCTCATAACCTATCAATCATCGAAAGCCATACAAGGCATACATGATCATAACATCATTAACACACTCTCATCTATACCTAGCATGATACTACACACTCACACTAGGAAAGGAAGAGGCAATGCCATCCATAAGTAAGCCTAGAAGCAAGACAGACATGTAGAACCAAAGGCAAAGCCAAGCTGGTGCAGGTGGGCGCAGGGGCGGCTGCAAGATGGCGCAGAGGCGGTGACAAGGTGGTGCAGGGGCGGTGACAAGGTAGCGTAGGGGCAACTGGTGTGTAGAAGGCACACTTTCAGGTCCTCTTCGCTTCTTCACTCGATTCTCTTCACTTCTTCTTCAGCCAACAACCAAGCACGTACATACATATACATATATACATCAAATGAAGCCTATAAAGCTTGCCACAAGATCAATCTTGTGGAACCTTAGCTAGGGATGGAGAAAGAAATAATAGAAGAAAGAAAGAAGGAAGATAGGAAGAAAGAGATGAAGAACTCACCCAACAGAACTTAAATAGAGGAAGAACCATACCATAACCTCAAGGCTGGCTATCAATAAGCACAATAATATCAACCATTATCATCCACAATCAAAGCCACACAAAAACTCTCACAAAGTAGACAAGGATCAAATAAGAACAAGATGGAGATCCAAAGAAGGAAGGAGAAGAAGATGAATGGGAGAGAGAAGATGGAGTAGAGGAAGATGAAGTAAACCCTCATTAGGAAGCTAATGTGGCTTATATAAGAAGCCAAACCAAAAGCATGAGTCAAGAGTCAACAAAGTCGGCTGCAACACACCCTAAACCGCAAAGGCGGCTCAAGGAGGCCTAGGTGCGGCCCAGGCAAACCGCAAGGGCGGCCTCTGGGTTATGCAGGGGCGGTTCAGGCTAATTCTGAACCCTCAACACTCACTCTCAACTCCTTACAGACTAAGGCTCTTACACCGTCCTTCCCTCAAACCCTAACTCTCTCAAATGTTTGGCTCCACCATCCGCCTTAATGGCACAATCTTGATCTCTAGGATTCTCAATCTCTATAGGCATCATACCGTTGTTGAAATGGACTAGTCTTCTCAAGCAGGTTTTCTCAATCAAACGCCTATAGTTTCCAAGAAGGTCTCGAAGTTTCAATCAGAGATATGAAGTGCGCAAAATCTTT
Source organism: Fagopyrum homotropicum (assembly GCA_033239125.1). NCBI lineage: Eukaryota > Viridiplantae > Streptophyta > Magnoliopsida > Caryophyllales > Polygonaceae > Fagopyrum > Fagopyrum homotropicum. Next base: position 69,287,930 of record BSWB01000003.1, read on the forward strand.
GATAGTGAAGGTAATAATCACCCCCTTCTTTGGCATCTCGCTTATTTTCTCACGTCCATTCTTATATCTTTCACATAGACCAAGCCCTAACCCTGTTTCTAAATCTTCATATCAGTTTACAACCTTTAGGGGTCGTTTGGTATTTGATGACTTGAAATATAACCTTAGTATAGATGCGCACGTAGCTATGTTTCCCTTTCTTTTTTTGGATAAATAGACATGCATTCAAAGCAATTATGGTTCATATTCACCTATTTGGTTAGAATCGAGATCTACACAAGTTTTATGACAATTGTAGGTGAATTGGCGAGAATCGGAGCAAAAATGAAGTATTCATGGACAATGAATCAAGATAGACTGCTAAAGGAGAATTCCGGGACTTAAAAAGAAGTATGAAATCAAGTTTTAGGAGATATAAGAGAGATCCAATAGATCACATACCTCAGAGAAGAAATCTCGGTTGAGGACATGAAATCTTGGCCGAGATTCTCTTCGGGCTTGGCCGTGGTTTTTATATTTTAGCCCAAAACGCAATCTTTCAAACCCTAGATTCATTCTATAAGATAGAAGGCTGCAAGAACGAGAGAAGACAAAACAACTATTGGAGATTAGAGCGGCATTGCAACAAGAAAGCCTTGAATTCGCATTTTGGAAACAGATTGACAACCAGTACTACATCAACATTCGGTCCCACAATCTAATCGACTTCCTTAGAAAGGAGGAAGTGCCAAAACAATCCCACAACTCAGCGGTTATGGTCCACCAACTTATAGGTTGCATAACTCCTCTACATACCTTGCAGGTATGACTAAAACTATCACCTTGTCCTCATTGGATAAACTTGATACTATCAAAATCGATGTGTTCCTTAGAATGTCACCTCGGACGTCCTAACTTGATTAGACATCTATGCTTATCTTCTTATCTTACATTACTCGTATCATCGTCTTCTCGTCTCATGCTTGTTCCTCTAAATTCCAAGAGTATGACCAGCCGTTATCAACAAACGATAACTTGAAGAACCACTCGTACACTTCGCACAACAATAGAACCGTTAGGTCACGGTCCATCTCATATCACAAATCTTACTAGTCGGCAACACTAGCATAAGCTTAGGGTTCACCTTGGATCACTTGAAACTACAAAACAAACGTCACTACTGCCATCCGCTTCAGAAACTCGAGAAATGCACATCATTAACAACTCAAACTCACCGATCGCACTTGTGAGTCCAAAAAGGCTTCACTACAACCGGTAGTGACCAAACCGGCCCGTAACGCCGTCTTTCGATGGTCCTTTCTTATTCCACCCAATCTGGTGGTATCTCGACTTCAAGTCGATCTTATAAAACATAACGAGCACACACAATCTAGTCTTAATGAGCCTCCTACTACGGAGAAGATACCTCTACTTGTCGTTCATCATACACATTTCTCGGTAATCGAAGTACCACTTTTCCGCCTCGTACCTTTCCTTAAAAAAAAAACCGTACCAGAATGCCCCGTGGGGAAAACCAGAAGAAATTCCCCATTCAAACAACCGTAACTCGCAACTCGTAATGTCTCGAGTGCTACCATCTTAAGCTTATAACTTGCAGTATTACTATAATCTTGGTCCTCAATTCTACACCATAGCCACATGGCTACTTCGGGTTAGTCAAGAAACTTTGACTCATCTCTTGTTCGCGGCAACGTATCAACCGTTCCATAAGAAGAGAAAACACCATGCATCATCTTTACATACTTTCCCATTTGCGTAAAGAAACTAGGGAAGCCACTCCTCTAATTTGATCCACTAGGTCCCATTATCATGTTCCCACATTAAAGGTCCAAATTAACGCCGTTCTCTTCACATGTCAATCCCATAAACACAAAAGGTCTTGTAAGGTCGTTACAATCCCTCTCTGGGAGGTCTAATCATAGTTACTTGCTTTATCCTTTTTCACGTTGTATGACCAAGACACAAGCTCCTTAGTTGATACACCTTCTTACCATTGGCATTGAACCTCCGGCATACACCAACTCTCAAAACCGATCCGATATATTCCTCAAGCTTGTTTACTCTTCCCTTCCGGGCTCATCACTAGGCAATCCCGCACATGTACGTTCTTGATTGCCACCGGTCAGATTATAGTTGGTCTCCTTGAGGTCATCAACTTAACTATCTTCTATGATCTTCATGTGACCAGTAGCCCGAAGGCTACCCTCCGCGGTGTAATCTTACTTTAACTCCAGTAATTCAGTCTACACTCTTAAACTCTTCCCTTTCATAGGCTGAACCACTCTCTCAAGATGTCCTTTAAGTGAACCTTTCAAACATCTCTATCGTTAGATAGTGTCCTCTCATGTGTCTCTTAGGTTGGTAACTCAACTCCTTTCATAATAGAAAGCTCCTTGTTGTGTTTCTCATCCTCTCGGGGTCAACATCAATTCATCTTTTTTCTTTCTTGACATTTCTTGGCATTATTACAATTTTGGAAAAACGATTAACTCCACCAAGGAAATTATACTATGTGAATCCTCACCTCGCCATTCTTCTCATAATTCCCTTAAGTACGAAGAAGTCGACCCGCAAGTATTCTAGGAACCTTACACTTCATCTTTTGGTACCTCCATAAGCTTAACTTACGGCCTCCTAATCCTTTCATCATTTCTTGATCATACGTCTCATCGTGACTCCCGTGCTTTAGGAGTGTCTAGGGAAAACTTGCCTTAAATGGGATCACTACTTGCAATCTATACACTTAATCCACCTTTTCCGTTTATCGTCACGTCACTTGAACTTCTCCATTAGATGGTTGTCTCTAGTTTCCCTCATTTCCGCTCAATCATGGTTTCTTCAAAACCGCTCCACATCTTCACGTTACTTTCTTGTTGGCATTGATCTCGATTTATCTTAGGTTATTTCGAGTTTTCCTTCTACTTGTTCGTCCCTGCAGCGATACTTTCAATAGCCTTCTCCTGGTTGCTTTGCCATCCTTGAAAGGAATCCGATGACACGCCAAGGCGTTCACCAACACGTGATGCTCCACTCGATACATGAGTCGACTCGTCCTCGCATGCATACTATTCTAAGTCCAACGGCGTAGTCCAAGGCGATGATGTCAAACTATCATCTTAACTATAAGGTCCCATATCTACTTACACTACTATATACAATAAGCCTATATATATATATATATAAGACTATATAAGCCTTGTGTCCATAATACTACTAACATATCATCCCACATGTATAAACTCATATAACATAGCAAGTCCAAAAACAACTTACAATCCAACATAAATCCATAGTCCAAAACATCCTAAGTCCACAAGTCCATATATATATATATATATATATATACATAATATAATAATCAATAACTACATCGCCGAGGTCCGCAGAGGAAGTGGTGGTCCCGTACATTCTACCCCAACTGACTCATGCACATGAATTTTGAAAATGAAAAGTCAGAACCCGTGGGGGTTCTGTTTATTCCTCATTCGGCCTTTAGAAGGTTGCGAGTGCCATTGTTGTCAACCTGGCTCTGATACCATTTTATAACACCCCGAATCCGCGGGACAACGGAATGCTACGGGCGAGACCTCACAATGGGTCCCGACCCTTAGCCTGACAACAATTTCACCGGAACTTTCCAACAAGGCACAAATAAAGGCCAAAACCAAAAACAAGTTTAATGAAACGACATGATTCCTGAATACAACAAGAAAGGAACGACATCAGCCGTCTATACAACAACGCCAAGAATACAATAAACAACAATAATACATGGACTCAAACCCCCAAACTCGACCTATGATGTACGGAACCCCAGCTACCCACTCCTCCGGATCACTCGGCCACACCTAACCTGCACGTCAACTACAACAAGCGGTATAAAACCGTTACCTCACATTCTAGGCATTATAAAGAAAGCAAGGGCACAAACACACACAGAAGCACACATAACACACATCATGCTCATATACATACACATCCGTTACTTATTATCTTTTTAGGTTATTCCAAAACTAATCCATTCATTCAAGTGTGGCACGAGAGTCTTATAACTCTCGCCTCTGTCCCCGTGTAACCAAGAGGAGTGTGGTGGCGCTCAACCCGTATACCCTGAGGGAGTGATAAAGAATAATAACAATGGGCCAACAATATATACAACCAAGGTAAAGCAAACACCACCATCACATATCCATATAATGCGTAAAAGCGTGCTAAGTAAGTCCGTAGACTTACCACATCCTAATGATCAATCCAATCACAATTCCCGTAGGAATATAACCAAAGCCTGTTCAAGACAAGGCGCAATAATCAACAACCACACATACAAGCTAGAATGATAAGTCCTATATGATCTCACAAGGTGATAACCCATACCCATACTAGGACAAACGATCCTAGTCTCAACAAAGGCAACGGTAACAACTATATGCACATCCTAGCTCAGAAACTCACATCCATGTACTAACCATCTAAACCCTCACAAAGCCTCACAATGCTGCCATACCCTCATCCCATGAACCAACTCAGAATCATGTAGACATCAAGCCATAGATCATTCCAAAAACCTCACAAACTCGCTTAATACGCTAGGGTGGATGAAGCTCTTCTCTGCCAACTCCTCGAGTTGCTTCTTCAGCTCTAACAACTCCACATGCGTCATAAGGTATGGGGCCTTGAAGATCGGTCTCGTACCAGGCTCCAACTCGATACCGAAGTCCACACTCGTCTAAGGCGGCAAACAGGACGGCTCAACAAACGCATCTTGAAAGTCGCAAACCACTGGGATTCTTCTAATGCCGGACTCTCGTCCTCCTTTATGGAATAACACCAGAAGGCCTCACAACCTTATGCGATCAATCTCGTTGTTCTTACTGCACTAATAACCATACCTGTGTTTCCAAGGTCCCAACCTCGATAAATCTAGATCTGACTTGAATCGGTAGAGACCGTCACGGTTATCCTACCCACATGTAACACAACATGATGTCTATCCATCCAATCCACACCGAGAATGAATTCCTCATGCACTAGTGGCATGACAAAGAAGTCCATAACCAAATCACCGTTTCCTAAATGTATAGGACAACTATGTACCTCTTGGGTACCTGTAACTTGACCCCCATCTGGTAAACCTATCAAGAAAGGTCTACCCTCTACTATATCTAAAGTCAGTCTATGAACACATGCATCAGATATGAAAGAGTGTGTAATACCCGTATCAAACAAAACTCTAATACGTGAACCATGAATCAGGATGGTAGTTGTAGCGGCTGGTGCTAGCGGCTACTCAACACTACTCAACTCAAAAACTCGACCTCGAGCTCCTTAGGTGTCAATGGCACCACTATCTCTTCCTCTGCCTCTACTCGGTCTTAGAGCAGAACCTTGAGTAGCAGGATGGTCTAGGATTCTCAACTGTCCTTGTGTCTGGTGCTGAGGCGGTCTCTGCCCACCTCTTGTTGCACCAGTTGGGATAGTGCCCTGTTGTGATGTTGCCTTGCCTTGTCGGTAGAACGTAGCCTGATGTCCTGGCTTCCCGTAAGAGAAGCAAGTAAGTGGTGCTCTGGGGCAATCAGTCCTCATATGTCCATAAGCTCCACAGTTGTAACACTAGCAGCCTCTCTCAAAAATCTGTATAGAAACTGGTTAACTCGAGTGGCCCTGCCACTGGCCTTGCCCGTATCCATATAATATTGCACCTGTTTGTCCCATACATTGTCTCTTCTCAATCCGTCCCGTCTGAGAAAATCTTCTTTGACTAGACCGCTCACGCTCGTAAGCTGAGGCTCTATGTTGGAAGTCGGTCAATGACTCACAATGAAATCCCTCCATGTAAGAACGTGTACTCTCCCTTAATCGGCGGGAGAACAGATACACGTGCTGGTCCTCAAAAGGTGCAGCTGGACCTAGAAACGCTAGATCCGTATGAGAACGACTGATGGCATCACCTATCGGCACATCCTCGAAGTCTGTCTCCACAAAGTCCTGCAGTTTCTCCCTCCTCAAAGAGGTAGGTAAAAAACGCTCTCTAATCATGCTCCGTATTTGATCATAGCTGGTGGCTCAAACCTTCACCGTCCTGCACCACCACTAAGGTAAGTCACGGAGTAGAGTTTGTACTACCTCTATCCGTTTGTCCTCTAGGCATCTGATATACTCAAGAGCTTATTCTATATGTCCAATCTAAACCTCGGTCTTCAATCCCACCTTCCTAGAGAAAGGGGGTACACTCAAGTGATGAAATGCCTTCAACCAAGTGTTTGGTCAAGGCTCTCTATACTCCTCTGGAGCTGTAACAACCAAAACATCACGTGTCGGTGTAACTGGCACCTGAGTAGATCCCTGGGACATCTCAAAAGATCCCATCTATGTTGGCAGTTCTGGGGTACGTCTACCCGCTCTACCAGCCTCCTCCATTCACACAATCCCTGGGACATCTCAAAAGATCCCATATGGGGTATGCACACCTAACTTATAAGGATATATAAATGCCATATGTATATATATATGTATATATATATATATATATATATATATATATAACTTAAGATCACGTACAAACACATCAGCACATAATAGGTATATGTATATATAAATACTGTCGAGATCCTCAGAAGGGTGATGGCTTCCAGTACACACTATCCCAAAACACTGTACTCTTTCAAAACCAAAATCCTTTTGAAAAGTCAAACCCCTTTCGGGTTCTCTTTATTTATCTACACCACCTTTATTGTAGATTGCAATTGCCATTGTTGTCAACCTATGGCTCTGATACCAACTTTGTAACACCCCAAATCCGTGGGACTCGGGGTGCTACTAGGCTAGGATCTCACAATGGATCCTGACCTTAGCCTGACAACAAGTTCACTGTATCTTACAACAAGACACAGATAGATTAAAACCAAATACATAAAATTGTACAATATATACATCATAAGGTTTACAAAATCACTGCGTAGTACAAAACAACAACAACAACAACATATCCATACAAGGATATAAACATCCCAAAACCCTCGCATATCCTAGTGTACACAAGCCCATGGCCGGTCACCCTGTCTGACTCACTCTGTAGTCTTCCTAACCTGCAGATCATCTACACCACGATATAAACTATTAGCTAACATAAATGAATAAGAATGAAGTAATAGCACATACACACATCAACACATCACAATATGCAATGCCACAAACACAACGGTTTATTATCTTTGATTACATTATTCCATTACTACTTCAACTTCTTTTGTGGCACGAGGAGCCTAAAGAACCTCGCCTCTTCCCCCTTTAACTCAGGTTTTGCGTGAGGAGCTACGTCCACCCTGAGCTACTGGTTTCCGAGTACCTTCTCCACTCTCAACGAGATTTGACAAGTGGTCACCGCCCGATTATAATACACTTGGGCCACATAAGGTAATGAAGCGGTCATCATAGTCCGGTTTAGGTCATAAATGCAACAATCATATGCACACACACAACCATTACAAACAATCAAATCCACAATTGCTCACTAAGTAAGTCCTATGGACTTACTTGAAATACTTGTAACCTGTACCACGTCATAGTAGCAAACACTGCAAAGGTTAGGAGACATGTCTCTTACACCTCATAACCGTAACCAAATATAACTCGCATCTAAACCATAGATGCTCAACAGACGCACAAGTGCCTAAGCCACATTCCCAACATAAATCTCATCAAGCTCATCAACCATTCTAGCCTAGCCATAAACCTAAAGCCATGGCTAAAGGAAAGGAAGGAAGAAGCATATCAATCTTGGTATTTCCTGGAAACACACCGGCGGAAGCAAGAGACGCAAGGGTGCTACACCAATGAGGCGCACGGGCGGACCAACTCTGGCGTAGGGGCGGCTCAACCCAGGCGCAGGGGCGGCTTAGCTCATGCGCAGGGGCGGCTGATGTGCAGAACGCCAAACCCCGACTCCTCTTCTATCCTTCTCTCAATCTCTTCACTTCTTCGTTTCCCCAAAGGCAAACACATACATATATACATACATATGATAAACAGAAAGGTCCAAGAAGATCAACACAAGACTAAATCTTGTGGATTCCTAATCTAAGAAGAAGAAGAGAAGAAAATATGAAAGAAAGAGGAAATAAACTCACCACAACAGCTAAGGAAAGGAAGAACGCCCTCAACAACAGCTAACCAAAGAACAATAACAACAACAACAACAACTTCCACATCTCAACATTAACATCCTAAAAGCTCACCAAACTCAAAACTCTCTCAAAAACTCAAATATCAAAGAAGATCAAAGGAAGAGAGAAGAGAAGAAGATGAACGTGAGGGGAAGAAGAAGGTTGGAGAAGGTGAAGGAAACCCTCATCAGGAAGCAAGGGAAGATTATATAGGAAGCTGGGATAAAGCACGGTCAAGAGGTCAACAAAGACTGCTGCAACCGTTGGAAACCACAGGGGCGGACCTGCAGAGGAGCAGGGGCGGACCACAAGACCCGCAGGGGCGACCCACTAGACCCGCATGGGCGGCTAAGTCCTGGCTCAGCACCTAAAACTAAGGCTCTTACAGGGAATACCTATAATTACATCAATGAAAGGTATGTTAATATGTAGCTTACTCATAAGGTTTAGAAACTTATCGAATTGATTGTCTAGATGGCTCTCGCTCGAGATTGCGGAAACGGTAGTGGAGGTTTGTAAGCTAGAGGAGGTACGTAGATCTCGTCCTTCTCCTTTTCTTTCTCAAAGGGCATTTCGACCGAGACGGACTACTTCACATTGTCTCTTGTCCGAGGTACGGGATCGGTGGCCTTCACACCACTCCTTGTGGTATCCACCTTAATTTGGCCCTTCAGGTTATTCTCCGTCCTTCGAGGAAGCTTCCCTTGATCTCTAGGAACTTCTCCGGCCTTGCTAAATACTTGATTTTCCAAGGCTTTTTGTGCCTTAGAAATCAAAGTAACCGAACTTTCTAATCAATTCAATCTTCCCATCATAGTTTCAATAATCGCTTCCAACTTACCCTTGGGTGGCTGATTTGAAATTGAATATGGCTCTGGACTTTTTAATGGAAAAAAAGTAGAAGAATTAGGTGGAGTTAGTGCATTGTTAGAATGGGAATAAGGGTTACCGGAATGGCAATAATTGTTGTAGTTCCGGTTATTGTTGTTGTTGTTGCTGTTGTAGTTGAAGAACCGTAAGGTGAATATAAAGGATATAAATACTCTAGAAGGGTTGTTGAATAGAGTATGAGAACTTTTCGTAAAAACCTATCTCAAGGCTTTGCAACTGATTTCAAAGGCCTTGATGTCGATCTGAGCTCTCTGTGACACAACTAGTTTTCAAGGGCTTTGAAAGTGATTTCAAGGGCCTTGACTCTATAAACCTGCAAAGTAACATTAGTCACAATAAAGTAAGATATGGTGCGGAAATGGAAAGATTGACACGGTGATATGTTTACGAAGTTTAGCTCTAACAACCTACACTCCGCTCTAGGGTTTACGAGTAGGATCTAACTATATATTATCAACTTCAAAGAGTCCTAGATACGTTGATTCTTCTCTCACAGTAGCGAATGCTACGATCTAGGTCCAACTCTTAACCTAGCTATAATAGCCTAGTTACTTCGCAGAGTAACACACACTCGAGTATAACAATCTCGAGATATTCTAATGAAGCTCTCATGTTTTTCTCTCTCTTGAAATAAAGCATTTGTAAACTAAGAGGAAGAAAAACTCTTGGAACTAATGAAGATGCTTTGGATTTCTTGAAGACTTAAGATATTTCCGTGTAAGCTTGTTATTCTTTTCTCTTCAATCGCCATCTTCAATTATAGTCTTTGATGGAGAAGTCTTTTAGCCGCTAAGAAGATGACGGTTGTTGATGTTTGTTCTTCTCCATTGAAAATTCTTCTTGGTTGAGATGAGATAGCCGTTGTAGATTTTCCTTATATTCTTCATCTCCTTAACGCACGTTGATTCTTCTTCTCCGTAATCTTCTCTTTGAAACATGATGTTGAAGATCTTGTCGTTGAAGCTCAGAGATCTTCAAGGTTGTTGAGAATCTTTGGCTAAAAGATCTTCGAGATCTTTTTAAGTTCCCTTGAGAAGAAATCTTGCGTCAATTTGGTTAAAATCTTTGCAAAATCTTTTTGTTGGCCAAATCTTCTTGTTGGCCAAATCTTCTTCATATATTCTTGGAAGATCTTCTCTTGATCCTTGATAGATTTGGTTGTTTGAGATTGATTTGTACTCATTCCAGCCGTCATATCCTTTGAATCTTGTTTTTAGGCATGAGTCTTGATCCCTTGAAATGGTTTTCAAGGCCTCCGTGTTGAACCTTTTGAAATGCTTTTCAATCTCTCTGCTTGTCCCTTGTATTTGTTTTCAAGGCCTCCATCATCCCTTGAAATGTTTTCCATGACCTACATACATTTGACAAACACAAAATCAACCCAAGTAATCTAGAAATGAAATCAATATTTGTTAGTATAAAACCCGCTCATTTGTGTTAAGTCTTCTATCATCACATATGCATATATATATATATAATCGAGGTGGAGTTTTCAATCTCCCCGTTGATGGAAGACAACACATATATTGTACCTGCATTTAAAGTTAGCGATGCCTATGTAATAATATCAAACAAAACCTAAAATGCAAAAATATCAAAATTTTGGATTTCTCCCCCTTTGTCTTTCAATAAGGGAGAAAAATAGTTAGAGCACGGGAGTTTAAAACAATTACAAACCCATAAAAAGAATATTTAAAAAAACCATAAAAAGTTAAAATGCAAGTCCCTCAAACATGAATCAAGGCCTTGTATTCAAAACCAAAGGGTTTTGATAACGATGTCAAAGCCTTGACATCCATATTAAGGATGTGATGCACTACTCCTGGTACCATTTGGGATTCAGACGTCCTTTCCCAAGGAGTGTGTCGAGGAACTTCTTCTTCCAACAAGCATGAGCATTTTTCAGGTCGAAGTTTTTGAAGGACTCATCCACATGCCGTTGATCTCTTGCGTTCTTGTATTTCTTCACTAGACCAAACTCCTCAATCTGTAGTATATCCGGATCCTCAAGAGCAGGATGGTGAATCGGGCGATCTTTTACAATCTTATAACACTAGTTCATGACCTCTTCAGCCTATTTTGTAGTTGATTTGGCATCATCCTCATTTAAGCACTTAATACTGCTCGTAGATGTTAAACAGAGGGCATTCACATGAAACATCTGATTGATCATCTAGTTTAGTATGGGCAACAAATATTATGATTCGTCTAACTTATCTATGATATCGGATATGAATGTCAACATCTCCCGTCTCAGTGAATCCAGACCAATCTCTAATGCGTCAAGTCTCTGTGCTGTAGAAACCGACCAAATGGTTGGTTCTTTCAAAACCCATTCTCCAGACTGTGTCTTCTTAATTTCTATGCTGTCAAACAAATATTCAACGAATTCTCCAACAACATAGGTTTGTTCCTCATAAGCCAAATCAACAGAGAAATAACGAAATATTTTTGGAAGCAGATTGGCATAAGGAAGAGGGGTATCGTTGGAGGAGTTTATCATGTGGAGCATGTGATTAAGGATGATACTAGGGAGGTCAACATTAAGGAAAATTAATACGTGATATAGAAATGCAAACAATTGATTTGTCAGCACAACCTGACATTTGACTCATGGGACAACACATCTCACAAGAATAGCACACACAATTCTGGCCTCAAGAGTCAAAGAGGTTAAAGTCGGTTGTGGTGGAGAGTTGCTAGAATAAATTTTTCTTTGGCGAAGCTAAAAGTTTTGGCATGGTGGGATGGTCAAAATAATTGAAGGTAAGAAGCCCTAGAACCTAAGCAATAACCAGAGAGGAAAGAGCTATAGTCTTAGATTTGACCAAAGACTCAAGAATTGGCTCTCCTCGTTCTTTTTTGGCGGTAAGATTGACGAAGAAGAGCCGTGTAAACCTTGGGTAAGCAATTTCCCCTGGATTGAGGATCTTCTAGACGGAACTCCGTCGTAGCATAGTGATGCAGGGGAGGCCGGGAGACAGAAAGAGTTCCAGGTCCACCAACTCACACATGCAAAGATCTCGGTCATTGAATCCGTTAAGACATTTTCCAACGGCAGTATGGCTACTGAACCAGTTAGAGGTAAGGCCAATGTTAGCGTAGATTTCAAAATCTTCCATGGGAGACGAATATTTAGGGTCGGAGGAGAGGTGCACAACCCTGTGGCATTTGGTGATCGACGATGATGCCTCATTAGTGGATGTTCTCTTAGAAGCCATGGATAATGTTTTGACAGAGAAGTTGAAAAGGTTTTGGAAGATGAAAGAGTAAAGCAGATGAGTTTGCAAAACGAGTTGAAGCGGAAGAAGTTAATGAAGGGAGAGAAGAGATATATAAGGGAAGAAGTCGTATGAACTTCGGTTTAATGAGATCATGAAAGAATCAAAATCTTGGAAAAACCGATTTTGATTAGAATTCTTTCCATAAATTTCGTATACACTTTTCAGAAATTCTTTGAATCTGAATATAAGGATGTTTGAAATCATTTTTAAAAATCCTACTATTATAAATAATTTAGAGATCAAATATCTAAAATATATTAACCCCTAAATAGATCCGTGATTTTCAATGTGGCCCTTGCATTCCATTTCAAGGCCCTTATAATTGAAAGGTCGGCTGCATTCGAAGGAGGAAAGAAAATGATTTACTCCCCCTAAGTTAATGCTTTCTTGTTCAACATACTAAGCTCTAATCTAATATAATATTAAATTGATCTTCAGGTAGAGGCTTAGTAAAATATATCTACAAGCTGCAACTTGATATAAAAGATATTGAAACATCACTTTTCTCAACATGATCACGTATAAAGTGATGTCTAACATCGATATGCTTTGTTCTTGAATGGTGCACAAGTTTTTAGTAATTGAAATAGCACTAGTATTGTCACATTTAATCGGGATACCTTTTAGATAAAAGCCAAGATCACAAAGTTGTTGAGCTATCCATAGAATTTGTGCACAACAGGCTCCGACCACTATGTATTCTGCTTTAGTTGTGGATAGGGCGACCGAGTTTTACTTCTTGGAGTGCAAACTGATTAGGGATGACCGTAAAATTGGCAACATCCAGAAGTACTCTTTCGATCAACCTTATAACTTGCGTAGTCAACATCTGAATAGCCAACGAGGTGAAACGAGCTTTCACGTGGGTACCATAACCCTAAATCTTTAATGCCATTGAGATACCGCTATCAAGTGTGACTCTTTAGGATAAGCTTGAAATCTTGCAAACATGCACGTACTAAACATTATGTCAGGCCGACTAGCGGTTAGATATAACAAAGAACCCGATAATACCTCGATACTCCTTTTGTACAACACTTACAATACTTGTCATGATCAAGTGAAAGTGTGGAACTCATTGGTATTTTTGCTAACTTGGATTGATCCATTTTATACTTCTTAATCAAGTCCTTGGTATATTTGCTTTGATTGAGAAATATTCCTTTTTTTGGTTGTGTAACTTGAAGTCCAAGAAAGAAATTTAACTCCCCCATTAAGCTCATTTCGAATTCCCCACACATAATATCTGAAAATTCCTTGCATAGAGAATCGTTAGTAGCACCGAATAATATATCATCAACATAAATTTGTACTACTAAAATATCGCTCCCTCTAGTTTTGATAAATAAAGTTTTATCTATCAAACCTCTTTTTAAATCATTTTCAAGGAGATACTTGGACAATCGTTCATACCAAGCTCGAGGAGCTTGCTTAAGACCATAAAGAGCATTGTTCAGTTTAAAACATGATCTGGAAATTCATTGTAACACCCCAAATCCACCGGACTTGGAGTGTTACATTGGTTTAGATATCACAATGAATCCTGACCTTAGCCTGACAACAAGTTCACTAGATCTTACAACAAGGCACATGTAGATTAAAACCAAATACATAAAAGCTGTATATGATACAAAAGATTCCATATCCTGCGCATCCTAATGTACAGAAGTCCTCGGCTGGCCACACCATCTGTCTCACCCTACAGTCTTCCTAAACTGCAGATCATCTATAACACGGTATGAAACCGTTAGCTACAACAATGAAAAGCTTGAAGATAATAGCACAACCACACATCAACATCTCATACATGCAATGCCACACACATTCATTTATTATCTTTCATTACGTTATTCCGTTAACACAAGGGTTTGCATTAGGGGTGATCGTCACTCGTCCCCCCTGGTTACTGGCTTCTAGGCACCTCCTCATAACCAGCAGGCGGAGACCAGTGGTTACCGCCCATGATAATACACTTTGGCCAAATAAATGTAATAAATGGTCATCCAAGTCCGGTTTAGGTTATAAATGAACAATCATATGAACACACACAACCATCACAATCATACAATCCACAACTGCACGCTAAGTAAGTCCTATGGACTTACCTGATATACTCGTAACCTGTACCACGTCACAGCTTCCCCTTGGGGAAGTAATCAACGCCTACAATAGCAAGGCACACACAATCACATACTGCAAAGGTTAGGAGACTCGTCTCGCTAACTACAACCAACCTATATCTCAAATCTAAACCGCAGATCCTCAACACATTCATAAATGCCTAAGGCATATCCTGAACATAACATCTCATCATACTCGTACACATACTATACCTTAAAGCCATAACCGATATTCATAACATCATCATGATCCTCAACTCATTCTGACACCTAGCATGCATCTAATCAGTATTCCTCAATCTCAAATTTAATCCTAATTTAATTAATTAACCTTTAATTAGTTAATTAAATTTCACTAGAATAACGTTTTGCCCGTATGCTATTTCTAAACCCACTTGTCATCAGATTTCATCAAACAAACAATCCATAAACACCAGAATAATATAATGATCATAATGGAATTTCTAATTATCCATTTTGAAAACCCTAAGGTCAATTTAGGCCAAATCGCAGTACGGAAAACGAATAAATTCATAACTTATTCATTACTAACACGATTGACGATCTGAAAGAAGATTCGGAATCAGAACGACGCAAGCTATGCATGTACAACATCAAATTCACCGGAATTTGAGCAACGGAGCTGTCCTGGTGACATATATGCTCGACCAGGTCCTTATCTGCTCGGAAATGCAGAAACTTGGTACCGATATGAAAAGAATGAAGAGAGGAATCCAGAAACTCAAACGGAATTGAAATCGGATTAGAAACAGAGAGTAGATCTGAGTTTGAAGTTTGAGAGAAATCAGATCTTTTACGAGGAAACGTGAAAGGAAATGAATTAATAAACGATATTCCGCTATTTATAGTGAAGTCGATAATTATCCTTTAGCGAAGTTGATAAATTATCCTTTAACCGATCCAATGGCGGGTTGAACCCCCTTCTCCAAACTTCTCGAAATTGGAACAATAAATATTGAATATTGTAGGATAATTATTCCATAATTGCCTCGGAAAACGTGTATTTCTAAGCCGTCTTTCTTAGCCGTTAAGAAATGAAATAGTGACTCTTTTGGCCGTTTTGCCTTTCCATGTTATTTCATATCTAGGACATGTCCGATGTCCTGATCATTTCTTTCAACTGCATTTTTATTAATTAGAGCTCCCAAATGCTCCAAATAATACCGGAGGGTACAAATAATTACCCGGGGGAAAACGTGAAAATTTCACCATAAGCCCAAAATTACGCCAGGAACATAACGGTGGGACTTATACTCAACACTTACACAATCTTCGCGAGTTATATGTCGATTACTATCACTGATTAAGTTAATCAAAATTAATTCAAATTCGGAAATCCTAGCTATTACATCACACACCCCTTAAGAAAAAGTTTCGTCCCGAAACTTCAACAATTCCCAAATCCTCTCGGTCCCATACATCGAGGTATAGACACTCAATCTATCGGAGGTATCACATCTCCGTTCAAACGTATCAACTTATAACACTCTATAACCTCAAAACACAACATGGAGGAATCACCAACTCCAGCAACAAGATCATAACGCTATCCAAAGGCATAGAGGAAAATCATCTCTAGCAACCTACTAACCACGTCACAAGGCATGGAGGAAAGCCGTCTCCAGCCAATCGTACTCGTAACACAACTATGTCGACGAAAACCGTCTCCACTCACACTATGTCCGTCAATAATATCATGGAGGAAAGAACCATCTCCAGCTAATCCTAACCATATTACAATAGCATGGAGGAAAGAACCATCTCCAGCTATACCTATATCGTGCTTGCAAACAAGATCTAACAGATCCGATGCACATATCAAAGCTAGTACGGAAACACATCATATCACATAAGCACATAGCATACAAACACTCACCAAAAAGGCACTAACATCTACTCGTGGATCCTACGGGTGCCTCTAAATCCGCATAGAACTCTGGGTAGTTCCTCTGGATACTATCATTTGTCTCCCAGATAGCCTCATCCAGTCCTCATCTTGACCACTGTATTCTCATCATAGGAATATCCTTTGAATGCAGGCGTCTCACACCTCTCTTTCTAGAACTGCAAAAGGTTGTTCTGCAAAAGTGTGGTCCGGCTCAACCACTAGATCATCATAACTCACAATGTGCCTCAAGTCTGGTATGTAATCCCTCAGTTAAGACACATGAAACATAGGGTGAACACCCTCTAACTTTGGTGGCAAAGCCAATATATGCACTGCTCTCCCAACTCTATCCAGTATCTCGAAAGGACTGACATATTGGAGACTCAACTTCCCCTTTATGCCAAAACGTCTAACGTCTCGCGTCAGAGTTAGTCTCAACCAGATATGAGCTCTTACCCTGAACTCTAGAGGTCGACGCCTCCTATCTACATACAACTTCTGGCGACTCTGTGCAGCCAAGATCCTCTCTCTGATCAGCGTTACTCGAGCCATATCATCCTGAATCTGTTCTGGCGCTATCCCACTCGTACTGCTAGGCTCCTCCCAGCATAAAGGTGTATGACACCTATTTCTACACAACGCCTCATAGGGGCCATCCCTATAGATGCATACCAACGGTGGTGGTATTAGAACTCAACGAGTGGGAGATAAACAGATGGTCCCTGTTCCCAATCAATCCCACAAGCTCATAACATGTCCTCTATGGTACGGAGGGTTCTCTCAAACTGACTATCTGTTTGAGGTAAAACTCAGTCATGATATGTGGACGCGTTCCCCAAGTAGTTTGAATCTGCTATCAAAACCTCAAAGTAAACCGTCTACTACAATCATAGTCGATCGTCCTCGATACACTTATGGAGTCCCACCATGTGTCTAGTGTACTCCTTTGTTACTACATTCACTGTCCACGTCTCTCTGTAGAGATGGAACGTGCCGCCTTCGTAAATCTGTTACTAATAATCTGGATAACACCAAAACTCTTACTGGGTCTCAATCCCATCACAAGTCCACAGAAAAGTCCTCTCACTTTCACTACAGCACTGGTAGTGGATGAGCTCATCTCCAGGTCAGTAACACTTTAACCTAATTTACTACTTCGTGGTACCTCTTATTCGTACATGGATGTACCAAAGAAGGTGTACTATGAGTGTACTGTAATCTTCTCCACTCGACTCCGCATAAGCGGTTATACTGACGCAGTTGCGGCGCCTCATACTCCTTTTGTTCCATTAAAGAACTGTGGTGCCTCGCCATGAGGCATCCTTCCATCAAGTTCCCTCAGGGTCACGCAAGTCCCCTATTTTTGTTGGACCTCATCCAACAAACCAGGTAAAATCCCTAAACATGAAACTAACGACCTTATCAGAAGTTGTAGGTCCAACTCTAACCACGCTAGATCATTTTGAAACCGAGACTGTACAACAATTCCAACAATCGCCTTCTCTCGATGTGTCTTCATGTTCAAGGCATCAGTGACCACATTCTCCTTACCAGAATGGTACAAATCTCAATGTCAGCGTCCTTGATCAACTCAAACCATCGACGTTGGCAGTTATTCAACCTTTATTGGATAAAAATATGCTTCAACCTCCTATGATCTGTGAAACTCTGACACGAAATGTCACACAGGTATTGTCTTCAAATCTTGGAACTTGAACTACCACCACTAACTCGAAATCATGAGTCGGGCAGTTCTCCTCATACGTTCTCAGCACCGTAGTCACGTGATTCCCATAATCTTTTGATTATCACCGAATAGAAGCAGAGGTCAAATGCTTCCTCTACTCTTCAGAGCTTCAACATACTACTTCAACCACACAATTATGGTGGTCTTCCTTAAAAGACTCGTAAATGGATGCACAATCACATAGAATCCTTCCTCAAAGCGTTGGTAGCAATCGGCTAGCCCGAGAACTACGCATTCCCTTAACGTTCATCATTATCATCCATAAGACTTCATACTTACTCCTCGTCACATCAATCATGATCCTACTGGCGGAACAACATGACCTTGAAGGTTACTTCTAGCATCTCAATTCACATTTAGGGAGCATAGCACACTGGCTTCTATCCCTCGAATTCTGCAAAACCGTTCTCAAATAACCGTTACGTTCCTCTCCATTGTGAGAGTACACCAAACATCATCAATAAGGTTTACCACCAACTCATCAAGGAAGTAGATGAAGACTCTGTTCATCAACTCCTATAACGACTACTAGGACGTTCCTCAACTCTGATGACAACATTGCAACTCGTAGTGTCCATAACGGGTATGGAATGTTGTCCTATGCCCACGCTGCTCTCTCATCCTTAGCTGATGATATCCTAAGTATAGGGAAATCTTAAAAACATAATTGATTCTCTTAGTTGATCCAACATGTCGTCCATACGTAGCAATGAACGTGCTAGGGCGAACGGAGCCCGTTTCAAACCACTCTTCAAATTGCTTCTTCAATTTCTAACAACTCAACAAGCCATATACCTCATAGGCCTTCTTCCAACCAGTCTCGTACCATACTTTAACGCAATATCAAAGTCCTCATTCCGCTGAGACGATAGATTAGACGGTTTAGTAACACGTCTATAAGATCATATACCATTGGAATACTCTTCAGCGTGGAACTATCTCTTTCCTTCATGGCACAATATTAAAAAAAAACATCACCCTCTGGTGTTATCAACCTCGCTGCTGATACGGCACTAAAGACAACTCACCTCCTCAAACGTCATAACCTCGGAAAACCTCTACTTAGTCGATCTCAGTAGCGACTATAATAGTCCTTCTACTGCTATCTAAACCAACATGATATCTATTTGTCCACCACACACATAAAGACCTTCTCACGCACCTAAGGCATGACAAAGAAGTCTTCTAGCCATACAAAAGTCCCTGAACAAAGGGAACAACCACATATCTCGCGGGTACCTAAGACCCGTAACTCGTAATCCTATAAAGGAAGATCTATCTTCTAATGTATCCACAATTAACTATTAACACATGCATTGAAAGACAAGAGGTGCATAACACTCACAACAAACAAAACTCCACTAGGTAAACCATTAACAAGAATGGTACCTGTAACAGCTAACGTCCGAAGCTCTACTGCATATCATTACTCAATCTCAGACCTATGCTCCTCAGGTATCACTGAGGTCATCGCCATAGCCTGCACTTCCACTCTTGTTGCATCGGAAAGAGGAAGGTCTTGATGAGAAGAAACACTACCTTGCTGACAGAAAGGGGCCAGATAGCCTAGTTCACCATAGGTGAAGCAAGCTATCGGTGCCATGGGGCACTCAGAGCGCACACGATCTGGATAATCACAGTTGAGACATATATGTCCCATCCCTGCCATTAGTGCAGGTAGCTCCTCTGCACTACCCAACTCAAAGGCTCTACCCTGAGTTCTTCTAGTGTCCATGGTACTCCTACCACGACCCTTACCCCTAATCAGTCTAGGAACGGATCCCTGAGTAGAAGGATGATCTGGAACTCTCTGCTGTCCCCACATCTGCTGCTGAGGTGTCTTTTGACCACCTTCCGTCACACTAGCAGAAGTAAAACCCTGTCGTGATGCCACTCCAGTTTGCTTACGGAAGACAACTCTATGACCCTATCTACCACAAGTAAAGCAAGTCACTGGCGATCTTGGACACTGTGGTCGTAAATGTCCAAGCTTCCTGCAGTTGTAGCAGGTCCTCGTTTCACTAGAAGTCCGTGTGAATAATGAAGTACTGAAATGTCCACAAGTCGGGCTCGGTTTGTAACCCGGATATCCAACCTCGTCTTTCACTACGTCAACCCGTTATTTCTTCTATAATCCAGAAGCTTCAGTCGATCTCACAGATGTTGGTAAATCCGGTGTAGATCTACCCGCTATCACCACCTCATATACTTGCTGCATATACTCTTGAAACTCGAATCTACTCATGAAGACACAATCAGCCTCTTCAAACTCGTTCTCTACCATAGGCAACACAGCAGCGGATACTGGTCCCTGACTTGACGCTACTAGAGGAAGAGGGGGTGTACCCCTACCTCGTCCCACTACAGATACTGCTCTAGTCTAAGCCATCTGTAGAATATACGCTCCTAACTTATAAGGCTATATATATATATGCCATATGTATCGATATATGTATACATAATACTCATTATTACATGCATACACATCAGCAAATAAAAAATATATATATATATATATATATATATATATATCTACACTGTCGAGATCCTCAGATGGGTGACGACTTCTGTACATACTATCACAAAACATCTGTACTCACTTTAAAACCAAAATCCTTTCAAAAGCCAAACCCCACGTGGTTCTATTTATTTATCCACTCTACCTTTATTGCAGATAGCAAGTGCCATTGTTGTCAACATAAGGCTCTCATACCAACTCTATAACACCCCAAATCCACGGGACTTGGAGTGTCACATTGGGCTAGGATCTCAAAATGGATCCTGACCTTAGCTTGACAACAAGTTCACTGGATCTTACAACAAGACACATGTAGATTAAAACCAAATACATAAAAGTTGTATATGATACATCAAAAGAGTTTACAAACTCAGAGCCGAGTACAAAACATCAAACCACAACATCTGATACAAAAGATCCCATATCCCGCGCATCCTAATGTACAAAAGTCCTCGGTGGCCACATCATCTGTCTCACCCTGCAGTCTTCCTAACCTACAGATCATCAACAACACGGTATGAAACCGTTAGCTACAGAAATGAAAATCATGAAGGTAATAGCACAACCAGACATCAAAATCTCATACATGCAATGAAAATCATGAGGAACCTAAAGAACCTCGTCCCTTTCCCTCTTAACATAGGGGTTTGTATTGGGGGTGATCGTCACTCGTCCCCTTGTGTTACTGGCTTCCAGACACCTCCTCATAACCAGCAGGCGGAGACCGGTGGTTACCACCCATTATAATACACTTCGGCCAAATAAATGTAATAAATGGTCATCCTAGTCCGGTTTAGGTTATAAATGAACAATCATATGAACACACACAACCATCACAATCATACAATCCACAACTGCACGCTAAGTAAGTCCTATGGACTTACCTGATATACTCGTAACCTGTACCACGTCACAGCTTCCCCTTGGGGAAGTAATCAACGCCTACAATAGCAAGGCACACACAATCACATACTGCAAAGGTTAAGAGACTCGTCTCACTAACCACAACCGACCTATATCTCAAATCTAAACCTCAGATCCTAAACACATTCATAAATGCCTAAGGCATATCCTCAACATAACATCTCATCAAACTCGTACACATACTAAACTTTAAAGCCATAACCAATATCCATAACATCATCATGATCCTTAACTCATTCACCTAGCATCCATCGAATCAGTATTCCTCAATCTCAAATTTAATCCAAATTCAATTAATTAACCTTTAATTAATTAATTAAATTTCACCAGAATAACGTTTTGCCCGCAGGCCATTTCTAAACCCACTTGTCATCAGATTTCATCAATCAAACAACCCATAAACACCATAATAATATAATGATCATAATGGAATTTCTAATTATCCATTTTGAAAAGCCTAAGGTCAATTTAGGCCAAATCGCAGTACGGAAAACGAATAAATTCATAAATTATTCGTTACTAACCCGATTGACGATCTGAAAGAAGATTCGGAATCACAACGACACAGGCTACGCATGTACAACATCAAATTCACCGGAATCTGAGCGACGGTACTGTCCTGCTCACATAAATGCTCGACCAGGTCCTTATCTGCTCGGAAATGCAGAAACTTGGTACCGATATGAAGAGAATGAAGAGAGGAATCCAGAAACTCAAACGGAATTGAAATCGGATTAGAAACGGAGAGTATATCTGAGTTTGAAGTTTGAGTGAAATTAGAGCTTTCACGAGGAAACGTCAAAGGAAATAAATTAATAAACGATTTTCCGCTATTTATAGTGAAGTCGATAATTATCCTTTAGCGAAGTCGATAATTATCCTTTAACTGGTCCAATGGCGGGCTGAACCCCCTTCTCCAAACTTTTCGAAATTGGAACAATAAATCTTGAATATTGTAGGGATAATTATTTCACAATTGTCTCGGAAAACGTGTATTCCTAAGTCGTCTTTCTTAGCTGTTAAGTATTGAAATAGCGACTCTTTTGGCCATTTTGCCTTTCCATGTTATTTCATATCTAGGACATGTCCGATGTCATGATCATTTCTCTGAACTGCATTTTTATTAATTGGAGCTCCCAAATGCTCCAAATAATACCGTAGGGTAAAAATAATTACCCGGGGAAAAAGTGAAAATTTCACCATAAGCCCAAAATTACGCCACAAACATAACGGTGGGAGTTATACTCAACACTTACGCAATCTTCGCGAGGTATATGTCAATTACTATCACTGATTAAGTTAATCAACATGAATTAGAATTCGGAAATGCTAGCTATTACATTCATCATTTTCAAAACCTAGAGGTTGAGCAACGTAATGCTCATGAAAGATGCAAAAGCAAATAGCATACATATGGCTTCTAACCTGGCAACCGGAGCAAAAGTCTCCTCATAATCAATACCTTCTTCTTGGTTATGTCCTTGAGCTACAAGTCGGGCTTTGTTTCGAATGACCATTCCACTTTCATCCAACTTGTTTTGAAAAACCCATTTTGTGCAAATGACGGATTGGTGCTTCGGTGTAGACGCGAGGATCCAAACTTTGTTTCTCTCAAACTCATTAAGTTCATTTTGCATAGCCATGATCCAATCGGGTTCTTGAAGAGCTTGAACATAGTTCTTGGGCTCAATAAGAGACACGAATGCCGAAAATGCACAAAGGTTGTTAACTTTAGATCGAGTTTGAACTCCTGCGTTTGGATCTGAGATCATATTCTGTGGTGGATGGTATGAAGAATGTTGGAACATCCTCCTTTTGTAAGATGGAAAGGATCCTGAAGATTGGGGCTCATTTGCTTGACTAGATTCAGGTACCGCTGGAGTATTGCCCTTGGATCCTATATGACAGCCTTGAAGTCGAGTTTGAAGACCTTGAAATGGAGTTTTGACATCGCATTTTCTATTTGAAGGTCTTGAAGATGCATTTCAAGGTCCTGAGATTTTTCTCCGGTATCTTGAATCTTTTCTTGCATATTCCTTTCCATAGCATTAGGATCTTCTTCTCCATCAAAATTGTGATCTCCATATTGATTCAAATTAAGATCTACAAAACTTTCACTTTTAAGTATCAACATTTTTTTCATCAAATATAACATGAATACTTTCCTCAACGATTTTGATACGTCTATTATAAACACGTATGCTTGGTGCACGTAGTTCTGAAGAAAGGAGGGATGACCGTTGTGATGAATAAGAACAACGAGTTGATTCCAACTAGGACCGTTACGGGCTGGAGGATGTGTATCGATTATAGGAAGCTGAATGTGGCCACTCGGAAGGACCATTTCCCACTTCCCTTCATCGACCAAATGATCGAACGGTTAGGTCAACACTCCCATTTTTGCTATCTAGATGGTTATAGTGGCTTCTTTCAGATTCCTATCCATCCGGATGATCAAGAGAAGACCACTTTCACTTGTCCATGGGGGACATTCGCTTATAGGAGGATGCCATTCGGATTGTGTAACGCACCCGCTACCTTCCAGCGTTATATGATGGCTATCTTTTCCGAGTACATTGAGGAGATCGTGGAGGTATTCATGGATGACTTTTCGGTATATGGTTCCTCTTTTGATAATTGTTTAGCTAACCTTTATCTAGTGCTACAACATTGTAAAGACACTAATCTTGTTTTGAATTGGGAGAAGTGTCACTTTATGGTTAACGAAGGCATTGTTCTATGACACCTCGTTTCCAACCGAGGTATTGAGATCGATCGAGCTAAGTTCGAGACTATTGAGAAACTTCCTCCCCCTTGTTCTGTTAAGGTTGTGTGGAGTTTTCTCAGGCATTCAGGTTTCTACAGGAGGTTCATCAAGGATTCTCAAAAATCTCTAAAACACTCACTAATCTTTTGAATGAGGATGTTGTTTTTGAGTTTTCTCAAAAATGCCTTGATGCTTTTTACAGGATAAAGGAAGCGTTGATTACCGCTCCCATCATTCAACCTCCCGATTGGACCTTGCCTTTGAGATCATGTGCGATGCTAGTGATGTGGCCGTAGGAGCGGTACTTGGACAAAAGAAGGATGGTCGGACAACCGCCATTTACTATGCTAGTAAGACGCTAGATGAAGCTCAACTTAACTACGCCACCACCGAAAAGGAGCTCCTGGAGGTTGTATATGCTTTTGAGAAATTTCGCTCTTACTTAGTAGGAGCGAAAGTTATTGTTTAAACTGACCATGCAGCTATTCGTTACTTGCTTGCTAAGAAGAATGCAAAGCCGCGTCTTATTCGTTGGATTCTCTTGCTTCAAGAGTTTGACCTATAGATTCGCAATAAGAAGGGATCCGAGAATTCTGTTGCGGATCACCTCAGCCGGCTACCTTCCTCCTTGTTCGAGAAGGATGACCTAGCCATAGATGATTCATTCCCCGATGAGCACTTGCACTTGTTGGAACGTTGGATATACTTCTTTCTCTCACCCCATGATGAAGGTGAAGTATGGGGTGAGGACACCTTCTAGCATGCTTAGGGATGATGTACGGTCCAGCTAGCGACCTCAAATTAAGCGCTTCTTGGGAGGCAACCCAAGGTATTGCTTTCTTCTCCTTTTTTCTAGCTTAGTTTTAAATAGTTTGCTTTGCTTTGTTTTTGGCATCCTCTAGACAGAAACCAGGTACTTTCTAAGGAAGGATTACAACTCAGGAGCTACACTGGAAGGACAGAAGTTCGAGAAATTGAGAAGACGAAGTTTGACTAAGACACATCTCGGTTGCTGTCACAATGCCTCGACCGAGATGTTCTTGGGGCAACCGTGGCAACTAGGTTTGACATCTAGTCAGACACCTCGGTCCGGTCGGAACCACCTCGACCTAGGTGAAATCAAAATCAAAGAGGGGTATAAAAGGCGAGACAGTTTTTCTCCCTCCCCAATTTCCCTCCCAACAGAGCACCTCGACCACGGCGGCCTAAATCTATCAACTCCTCAAATCTTGCTCGTTTCATGCGATTTTTGGTTCGATTACACCGGAGGAAGCAAGAGGATCGATTTTCAAGCATCAAATAGCGAGAAAAATGCTCCAATTCTGCAAAATCTGGGTATTTTTTCCAAAGAGCCTAACTCTCTTTCCTTTACTGATTTAGGACAGATCTGGCTTTGGTTGCCATACTTTCTTGCTAGAAAAGATATAAGTACCCCTTAGGAAGCATTTGGTAGTGATTTGGGGGAAAATAACTTGAAAATCTGAGAGTTCAATCGAACAACCCTTCACCTTGGTCCAGTCGGCTGTGTCTCAACCGAGGTGATTGTCAAAGCAACCGAGGTGTTCATCTGTCAAAGTCATGAGCAGTAGATCCGTTCGCCAGCTGGTCTTGATAGATAGACCCAGTAGTTCTTCCCCTTCTTCTGCATCTCATCCCACTATTCCGGTGATCCATGAGCGTCACCAAGTTGGCTTTGATAGGATTTGCGGGCGTCCCATTATTGTCCCGCGGTTTCTGGATGTTGCTGCCTTTGAGTGCCTCCACGTGGTGGAGGACTTGAGGAAGATGATCTCCATGGTGGGATTGGAGGAGTTCATAGATATCCGAGCGCCGGCCTATGCAGAGCCGACCATGGAGTTTGTGAGTTTTGTCACTCACATCCCGGAATGCAACAACATCAAGTACCGTTTGTTGAACCGAAAATACATAGTGCTTGTGGACCAGTTTAGGAAGGTTTTTGGTTTACCTAACCCCACCGTGTCTGACTTTCCTTCTCGAGCTATAGCTCGAGATTTCTGGGGCTACATTGCCCATGTAGTGGAGCATATCGATAGTGGAGACCTGGAGACTCCATAGAGCGCATCATCTTCCACTTATCTTTCCGTTTAGCTCACAGGATATTTAGCGAGACACTTCTAGCGCGTACTGAGACGCCCCAGAAGATCAGACAGGGGGAGCTGTTGAGTATGTTTTGTATGGTGACAGTTGGAGTTCCTTACATTGGTGGGATGCTGGCTGAGGTCTTGCTTAGGATAAAGGGCAACTCGAAGGGAGACATCTGCCGTGGAGGTTTGGTGACCCATATTGCTATTGCCATGGGTTTAGATCTCTCTACATGTACGTGGTTGCGGCTGCGAAGTCGCTTGGACTTCAGGAGATGATCACGAGGCGTATTCTCGTCCCTCGTGGTCTCAACACGCATACGTCGCTATGCCATTGGATACAACAGTTCCATAGGGCATTCTATGGTCATCACAGTTCTCAGTTTTCGACCGACAATATTGGTCTTCTACATGGTTTCCTTACATGCAGGATGCCAGAGATGTTGCAGCTGATGATGAAGAGGAGTATGATGATGGAAGAGCTACTATGGAGACTGGTACTGATACCGACGGTCCTAGTATACCAGTTGTCGACCTTGATGATGAGGCGACAGAGGAGGAGGCAGCACCACCACCACCACCACCTCAGCGCAGATCCCATCACAGGTTCAGAGATCCCGAGGCCCACCAGAGGATTGATGACCTCACTGATCAGATGGTCGATGCTTACGTTGCCTTGACTGTTGACATGCATGAGCGTTCCGAGGACCAGCGCTGAGATATTGAGGGTTGGACGCATCAGATGATGGAGAGTCAACACTATACTAGATGTATGATGGAGATCCAGCACCAGCAGATGATGGGTTATCCCTTTGATCCTACCAGTATCCCTATATTCCACATCCACCACCGCCACCAGCTGACGAGGATTAGAGCTGCATGGATTTACCTTCTGTATTTATTATGTAGTTCAGCTAGGTCTGGTGAGTATTCTGTTCTTTGGACTTCTATTTTGACCCATAGGGACAATGTGTCCCAAGTATGGGGTATTTGGATGTATCTTACTTGACTTATGTGTGTATGACTTCCGGATATTATGATCTTATTCTGGTTTACTTGGCTTTATATGTTTATTTGCCATTACATGCATACATACAGGTTTTTGTTTGAGAAAAACGTCGAAAACTGGTTTGGAAAAAAAAATTTATGACCTCGACCGGGATGTTCATGGCCGATTGAGGTTGACACCTTGGATGACGTCACAACACCTCGATCGAGGTGGGTTCTTAAACTGAGAGTTTTTCGAAACGTTTTGTGCTTTTCCCTTAGATATGACCTCAATGATGATTCTGTTTGTAGATTGGTTTTGAAATTTTAATATGCTCGAAAGGTTTTATGATATGTTTAAGTTGCAAAATGCTTTGTTTGAACTTTTAGCATCTTTTAATACTTTGTTTTTATCAAAATTATGTTGGATTTGAAGGTTGACACAACATGATGAGTTCTATCACATTCTTCTTGGGATAACTAAGGCAATTCATTCTCTTCTCTTCTCTTCTTCTTCTTGACCATGCTTTAGCCCCTCATATACATATTTTCCTCTCTTTACCTATCCGGGAATTTGGAAGCAAGCAAAGAAAAGCAAGTGAAAGTGAAGTCGAGATGTTGGCTGAAAGTGTGCGAAAGAAACATTTAGGTTTGGGAAAGTCAATCATGATGATGAGTAACTCGGCACCATTCACATAGCCGGGTGTTTGTGTCATGCCAAAGTCAGCGGAATTTTTAACGGGTCATGGTATGTGCATCAAGGGATTGAGGCATCTCGAGAAATTGATGATTGTTGATTTCCTAGGCTTTGGTTGTTGTGCACCTCTATCCATGCATCCCAAAAATTAAAGTAAAAATAAGCAAAGTTATTGTGGAAGATGTTGAGATTCAAAGAAAGTGAAGTAAGATCCTTTTCCCTGATTGTAGCACCATATACCCTATATACATCCCACCCTAACACGTTTCTTGACCTCTTTTAGAAGCCCTTGAGACCTCGAGCTTGTTGATTGACTTGGTGGTTTAAACTGGATTATACTTGATTGTTTATGATAAATATGATTTATTATGCATTCTATGATTTTTATGCAAAGATGAACAACTTTCTTATATTTATAAAATGTTTTGATCATGTCTTGATTTTATTTGCCATGAAGCATTCTCTTAGAGTGATCTATGAGTGGAGCACCCCACCAAAATGTTTTGAAATGCTTTTCATTGATCTTTTCTGACTTATAGTCCATTCTATCTTGTATCTAAGATTTGGAAGTTGCTTGTGGACAAGCAAGGGACAAGTATGGGGTATTTTGATAGCATGTATTATAGTCTATATTTTGGGATTGATTTAGACGTTTTATCTTCATAAATCTGCATGTATGGATGTATATTATTTGATTATATTGTTGTTTTGTCTACCTTTGTGGAAATCGAGGTCTACACCTAGTTTCGTTGTAATCATAGGTAAAATGGCACGTTGTGGACTAAAATGGAGCTAAGGAAGCTAAGGAGTCATTGGAGCTACATTCTGGAGCATTGAGGAGCTACAAGAAAGGCTCACGAACCATGGAAATTGGAAAGAGATTGACTTTGGACAAAATTAGAGAGATTTACACAAACTTGAGATTCACCTAGGTCGGCTACAGTTTCACCTAGACCGAGGTGTTCTTGAGAATCACGTAGACGAGGTGCTCTTCAGGATCACCTAGACCGAGGTGTTCCTCAGGATCACTTACACCGAGGTGTTCTTTAGGATCACCTAGACTGCGGTGTTCTTCAGTGCCACCTAGACCGAGGTGATCTTTATGATTGGCTATAGTGTCACCTCGACGGAGATGATCTTCAGGACAGGCTGGACCGAGGCGAACACCCTGTCACCGGTGAAATCTTTAATTTTGGTTGAGATCTTCTATTTTTGGAAGAAGGATATCTTATATTTTTTGCTGGATTTCTGGAAGGAAGATATTATATTTGGCTGATTTATTTTGAGAGATATGAATATATTTTTCTAGGAAATTATCTTTTTAAGATATTTTACCTTTGTAAGATAATTATCCTTTATATATGTAACACCCCAAATACACAGGACTTGGAATGCTACATTGGGCTAGGATCTCACAATGGATCCTGGCCCTAGCGTGACAACAAGTTCACTAGATCTTACAACAAGGCACAAGTAAAGGAAAACCAAATACATAAAAGCTGTATATGCTACATCAAAAGAGTTTACAACACAAAACCGAGTACAAAACACAAAAATAAACATCCGATACAAAAGATCCCATCCCACGCATCTTAATGTACAGATGTCCTCGGCTGGTCACACCATCTGGCTCACTCTATAGTCTTCCTAACCTGCAGATCATCTACAACACGGTATACACCGTGAGCTACAACAATAGATAAGCATGAAGGTAATAGCACAAACACACATCAACATCTCATACATTCAATGCCACACGCATTCATTTATTATCTTTCATTACGGTATTCCATTACTAATTCAACTTCTTTTGTAACACGAGGAGCCTCAAGAATCCCGTCCCATCCAACATAACGCAGGAGTTTTGCATGGGGGTGATAATCACTCGTCCCCTCTTGTGAGATCATCTTCAGGGCACCTCCTCCTACCAGCAGGCGGAGACCAGTGGTTACCGCCCGTTATAATACACTTGGGCCGTTTAAAAGTAATAAACGTCATCCTAGTCCGGTTTAGGTTATAATTGCACAATCATACGAACACACAAAACCATCACAATCACCAAATCCATAACTGAACGCTAAGTAAGTCCTATGGACTTACCTTATACACTCGTATCCAATACCACGTCACTGCTTCCCGTTGGGGAAGAAACCAACGCCTGCAATAGCAAGGCACACAACATCATACACTACAAGGGTTAGGAGACTCGTCTCCATAACCATAACCAACCTACAACCTACATCTAAACCTCAAGATCACAACAAGTTCCCATATCCCTACAACATAACCTCAACATCAACATGGGTGCCTAAGGCAAATCTCTATCATACAACTCATCCTAACCACACTAGCCTAGCTATCAACTAAGTCAGGGCCAAAGGAAAGGAAGGAAGGAAGACATACCAACAAGGTATGCACTAACAGAAGCAAGGAACACAAGGCTGACCCAGTGAGGCGCAGGGGCGGCTCACACTAGGCGTATGGGTAGCTCACACACCAGGCGCAGGGGCGGCCAACTATGGAGAGAGTTTGTCCCGACTTCTCTTCGATCCCTTTCTCGACTCTCTCCACTTCTTCAACACACCACATCAACATATACACATATATACACATATATGAACATCAGAAGGCTAGGAAAGGATCCACACAAGCTCAGCTTGTGATCCTAAGCTAGAAAGAAGAGGAAAGAGGCAAGAAGAGGAAAAAAAGAAGATGGAAGCTTAAGAACTTACCACAACAACCCTAGGCAGCAACTATGGAGCACACAACACGTCTACCATCTCAACACAACATCAACAACACTCAGCAACAACATCTTGATCAACCAAGGCCAAAACCACACTAAAACTCAAAATAACTCACTCGCAAGAACAATAAGAAATCAAAGGAGATCAAGGAAGAAGAGAGGAGAAGATGAAGGTACAGAGGAAGAAGAAGTTGGAATGAGGTGAAGAAATCTCTTATCTGAAGGATAGGGAAACTTATAGGAGAAGCCAATCGCAAAGCACAAGTGAAAGAGTCAACAAATGCGGCTGCACCAACACAGAGCCGCAGGGGTGGCTAGCCCAAGGACTAGGGGTGCCTAGCCGCTGGGGCGGCCATCCTGGCCCGCTGGGGTGGCTGATAGGATCAAGACAAGGCTCACTAAGGCTCAACAAGACTCCTAAGCTCCAAAGACTAAGGCTCTTACATCACACCTCCCTAAAAACAAGTTTCGTCCCGAAACTTGCACAATCCCAAAGCCTCTTGGACCTATAAGCCGAGGTATATCTCTAATCACAATCATCGACTCTCCAAAAGGCCTAGAGGAAGATCATCTCTAGCCAAACGCTAACCATATCACACTAGCATGGAGGAAAGCCATCTCTAGCCATAACGTAGACATAACTCTGTGTGGAGGAAAACCATCTCCACTCACACTATGTCCATCAAAGGTAGCGTGGAGGAAATAACCGTCTCCAGTTAATCCTAACATACACACCATAGCATGGATGAAAGAACCATCTCTAGCTATACCTATCTCGTACTAGCTAACAAGATCTAACAGATCATATGCACATATCAAAGCTAGCACGAAAACACAGCATATCCCATATGCACATAACATACACTCACCACGAAGGCACTAAAATCTACTCGTGGATCCTACTGGTGCATCTATCTCAGCGTAGAACTCTGGATAGTTCCTCTGGATACTATACTCTCTCCCAGATAGCCTCATCTAGTCCTCGTCTTGTCCATTGTATCCTCAGCATAGGAATGTCCTGTTAGCATGAAATATTGCGATATTCTAGGCACTTTTTCTAGTTATTTTTCATCCATTATAGTGTTCATTGATAAGGCATTGAAGCATTTGTTAGCTAGTTTGTCTATATTTTCGTTATGGAGGTCTACATTAGCTTTGTGTTGATTATAGGTGAATAAGAGCTAAACCGGACCAATTGAGAGAGATAGGAGAAGATTTGAGCACATCCAAGGATTAGGAACACATCAAAGAAGCCAAAGGAGATGTTAGGAATGAGGAATGGCACAACACAAAGAAAATCACAAGCAATTTACACTTCCACGCCCTAAAATACGGTCGTAGAGAAGTCCACAGTCTAAACCACGGCCGTGGATCATGGCATCATGAACGTGGAGCATTTTAGAGAGTTACACGGTCTAATGTACGGTCGTGGAAATCATATGAAACCGTAATCCACTTCCACGCTCTAAACCACGGTCGTGGAACCCCTTGAGACCGTGATTTAGGCGATCTTTTGACGAACCAATTATTGCCACATCATTTACGCAATGGGCCGGACGGTTATTTTATCCTTTCTTATTAAAGGGTCAGAGATGAGAGTTTCGGACATCCACGCTTATCGCTTAGCCTTGCTTAGGGTTGTTTGAGAGAGTTCGAGAAGGACTTAGCGGAAGCGCCGGCAATTTGGATTTCGGAAGATCTTGTGTGGCGGAAGTTGCGCCCTTTTTCTTAGGTTTTGATATTGAAGACGGATTGACATCCCGTTCTTCGTGTTTTCCTAGGATCATTGTGAGGTTTTGTATTCTATTCCGAATTCATTGAATATTCCGATTTTTGTTTCGGATTTGAGAGATCGATTTGAGTTATATTTGAGTTTTCGAAGGTTTTCATCTTTAATTCTTCTTAAATTGATTTGTGATATCATGACAATGGTTATTAGCTAAAACCCTTTAGCAATTCTAAGGTGAAGGATTAATAGTTGTGGCTTAGATGATGATAGATCGATCGTAAACAGATTGGACCCTGAGAGTTAGAGAGATCTCGTCGACGAACCAAGATCACGGTGTGTTCTTGAACTTCCACGGCCGTGGAACTCAAGATCTTCCCGTGATTTACCCTAGTTTACGAATTTTGCTTTTACTTTGATCCAAAGTTAAAGATTAGCTTTAATCTAGTTTAGGTTTGCCCTTTTCTAGGTAGTAGTGAAGCCTCAACAACCTCTACTTCGATTTCGAGTGTCACAACCTTAATCTTTCTAGTTAGTCTTGATCATTGGGTTACAAGTTTGGGTATTTGAGATTAATTCTTGCCTTTAGATCCTTTCTATACTGAAGCCTCAACAACCTTTATAGAGAGTGTCTTTAGATAAGTCATATAAAGCCTTGGAACTTCACCGTACATTGCTTTACCTTAGGATACCTTTGCAAGTCTCAACTCTGTCCTTATATCTATAGTATATCTTGAATCGACTACCACAATTTGATACCTGGATCTGTAGGGTTGCTGTTTTCCCAATATTAGTAAAGCTTATTACATTTACTTGCTTGACGATTTGCGAACTGAATTTGTTCCCCCCAAATCCCTGAGTTCGATACTCTAGAATTCTTGCTTTACTACGCCGATCCGTACACTGCGGGTTCGCTTGCTTGATTCTAGTTTTATAAATTTAAAGCTTATTTGCACGCACGCTAAGTGGCGAACTGTCCTTCGAACGCAAGCGTCTCACACCTCGCTCTAGGACTGCAAGTTGATGCTCAGCAAAGGTGTAGTCTGGCTGAACCACCAGATCATCATAACTCACTATGTGCCTCGGATCTGGTATATACTCCCTCAGTTAAGACACGTGAAATACAAGATGGACACCCTCTAACCTCGGAGGCAATGCTAATATGTAGGCTGCCCTCCCGACTCTATCCAGTATCTCAATAGGACCAACATATCGGGGAGTCAACTTCCCCTTTATGCCAAAACGTGTGACGCCTCGCGTCGGAGATACTCTCAACTAGACATGAGCTCCTACCCTGAACTCTAGAGGTCGGCGCCTCCTATCTACATACGATTTCTGACGACTCTATGCAGCCAACATCCTCTCTCTGATTAGTGCTACTCGAGCCATATCATCCTGAATCTGCTTTGGCGCTATCCCACTGATACTGCTAGGCTCATCCCAGCATAAAGGTGTACGACATCTACGTCCATACAGTTCCTCATAAGGAGCCATCCCTATAGACGCATGCCAGCTGTTGTTGTATGAGAACTCAACGAGTGGGAGGTAATCAGACCATCCCTGTCCCCAATCCAACACACAGGCTCGCATCATATCCTCTAAGGTCTGGATGGTCCTCTCTGACTGACCATCTGTCTAGGGGTGAAACACAATCGTGAAGTGTAGACTCGTCCCCAAAGCAGTATGAATCTGCTGCCAGAATCTCGATGTAAATCGTCCATCACGATCAGAGACGATCATCCTCGGTACTCCATGGAGTCTCACTATCTGTCTAGTGTACTCCTCAGCTAGTCTGCTCACTGGCCACATCTCTCTGATTGGAATGAAACGTGTTGTCTTTGTCAATCTGTCAACGATCACCCAAATGGCATCAAAGCTCCTACTGACCCTCAACACAGTCACAAAATCCATGGAGACGTCCTCCCACTTCCACTACGGTACTGACAGGGGATTAAGCTCACCTACAAGCCTGAAATGCTCTATCTTGACCTGCTGACAGGTCGCAAACTGAGCCACAATTCTAGCTACGTCGGGCTTCAGCCCTCCCGAACAATATGAGCGTCTCACATCATGATACATCTTACTCTTACCAGAGTGTACTGAGTATGGTGTACAGTGAGCCTCTTGTAAAATCCGTTGTCTCAGCTCTGCATCAGCAGGTACACAAATGCGATCATGGCACCTCATAACTCCATCTGCTCCAATAGAGAAATGTGGTGCCTCTCCACGACACATCCTCTCTCTAATCCTCGTCAGGGTCGGGCAGGTCCCTTGCTTCTGTTGAATCTCATCCAACAAAGCAGGTAGAACCTCTAATGCAAATAGTTGGGCATCCTCATCAGGAAACTTGATTTCCATCTCTAGCCAAGCTCGATCTCTCTGAAGCTGAGGTTGTATAGTAAGTTTGGGAATCGCCTTCTCTCGAGACATCTTCCTGCTCAAGGCGTCAGCTACTACATTCGCCTTGCCAGGATGATACAAAATCTCAAGGTCAAAGTCCTTGATCAACTCAAGCCATCGACGCTGGCGGTTATGCAATTCCCGCTGCGTGAAAATGTACTTCAGACTTTTTATGGTCTGTGAAGATCTGGCATGTGGTGCCATACAGGTAATGTCTCCTGATCTTCAAAGCATGACCTACCGCTGCCAACTCCAGATCATGAGTCGGGTAGTTCTCCTCATACGTCTTCAACTGTCGAGACACATATGCAATCACTCTCCCTCTTTGCATCAGCACACATCCCAAGCCTAGCTTGGATGCATCATTGTAGACCACAGAATCATCAAAACCCTCTGGTTGTGCCAAGACAAGAGCAGAATTCAAACGCTTCTTCAACTCCTCAAAACTCTGAACGCACTGGTCAGTCCATACAAATCTGGTAGTCTTTCTCAGAAGACTCGTGAGTGGACGGGCAATCACAGAAAATTCATCCACAAAGCGTCTATAATAACCGGCTAAGCCAAGAAAGCTACGCACTTCCTTGACGTTCGTCGGTGTCGTCCATGCAGCAACAGACTCGATCTTCGCCGGGTCTACCATAATCCCATCGGCGGAGACGATATGTCCAAGGAAAGCAACCTCAGACATCAAGAACTCACACTTAGAGAGCTTGACATACAACTCTCTATCGCTCAAAACCTGCAAAACCGTCCTCAAGTGTCCCACATGCTCCTCTTTGCTACGAGAGTACACCAGATTGTCATCTTCATCGCTGGGTCGATGAAGATGCTGTTCATCAACTCCATGAATACTGTTGGGGCATTCGTCAGCCCAAATGGCATCACTACAAACTTGTAGTGTCCATAACAGGAATGAAATGGCGTCCTGTGCACGTCCTACTCTCTCACCCTCAACTGGTGATATGTTAAACGCAAGTCGATCCGGGAGAAGGCTGTCGCTCCCTGCAGCTGATCAAGTAGATCATTAACACGAGGTAGTGGATACCTGTTCTTGATGGTCACCTTGTTCAGGTCTCTGTAATCTATCCACAGTCTTAACGATCCGTCCTTCTTCCGCACGAAGAGGACAGGTGCACCCCATGGTGAAACGCTAGGGCATATAAAGCCCTTCTCATCCAACTCCTCGAGTTGCTTCTTCAGCTCCAACATCTCGACATGTGCCATACAGTATGGGGCCTTCGAGATGGGTCTCGTGTCAGGCTCCAAGTCAATGTCAAAATCTACGCTCCTTTGAGGTGGCAGGCTAGATGGCTCTGCAAATACGTTTGTAAACTCACAGATCACTGGTATGTCCTCCAAAGCCGGACTCTCTCCATCCTTCATGGCGTAACACTAGAAGGCATCACATCCCTGTGCAATCAGTCTAGCTGCTCGTACTAAACTGATGACAGATCCTGTCTTCCCAAGGTCCTAACCCCGGAAGACCTCTATCGGACCTAAGTCTATAGAGAGTGTAACAATCCTCTTACCCACATGTAACACCGCACGGTGTTTACGCATCCAGTCCATACCTAATATGACTTCTTCATGCATCAGGGGCATGACTAAGAAGTCAACAAGTAATACACGTGTCCCTAAGCGTAGGGGACAACTACGTATCTCCTGGGTACCTCTGACCCTACTACCATCAGGTAACCCTATAGTAAAGGGTTCCCCCTCTATGGTAGACAAACTCAATTGCTCAAGACAAGCAGCAGAAATAAATGAATGCGTAGCACCCGCATCAAACAAAACTCTAACTAGTACACCATGCAATAGAATGGTACCTGTAGCAGATGGTGCTGGCGGCTCCTCAACACTCCTCAGCTCAAAAACTTTGCACAAGCTCCTCGGTCATCACTGGTACCAGCCTCTCTACCTCTATCTCTACCTCTACTCGGTCCTGGAGTTGACCCTTGAGAAGCAGGTGGGTCTAGGACTCTCTGATGTCCATGTGTCTGATGTTGAGGCGGTCTCTGCCCACCTCGTGCTGCACCTGCAAGGGAAGAACCCTGTTGTGATGACGCCTTGCCCTGACGGCAAAACGTAGCTCTATGACAGAGAAGCAAGTCGGTGGTGCTCTATGGCAATCAACCATCATAGGCCTCGCAGTTGTAACAATGCCGGCCCCTCTCAGTTGTCTGTGCAGACACTGGAGCACTCGAGCGGCCTTGAGTCTGACCTCGCCCGTATCCAGATGCTGTTGCAACAGTCGGTGCGGTACGCTACCTCTTCTCAGACCGTCCTGTCACAGTGAAATCCTGCCATATATGAGCGTGTGCTCTCCCTCAAACGATGGGTGAAAAGGTACATATGCTGGTCCTTAGATGATGCAGTTGTACCCGTCAATGCTAGCTCAGTCTAGAAGCGGAAAATGGCGTCTGTAATGGATACGTCCTCGAAACCCGCCTCCACGAAGTCCTACAGTTTCTCCCTCCTCAGTGCGGTAGGGTAGAACTGCTCTCTCAGCATAGTCCTCATTTGTTCATAGGTGGTAACTCGTGCTCTAACTGTCCTCCACCACTGATGTGCCAGGTCACGGAATAGAGACTGTACTAGCTCTACCCGTTTGTCCTCAGGGCATCGAATAGACTCTAAAGCTGAGTCTATATGCCCAATCCACACCTCAGTCTCTAAGCCAATCTCCCCTGAGAAAGTGTGGAACTCCCTGCTGATGAAATGCCTTCAACCAGGTATCTGGTCGAGGTCCTTTGGTCTTCTCCACAACTCGAGCAACCTCAACAACACGTGCCGGCATACCTGGCACCTGAGTAGCTCCATGGGATCTCTCAGATGCCCTGGCAGATTTGGGGCTCGTCTGCCCGCTCTGATGGCCTCCTCAAAATGCCTGAGATACTCTTTGAACTCTTGTCCACCCATAGAGACACGGTCTAAGCCATCAGACTGGCCTGGATGGGCCTGCTATCTCTTGGACCCACCACTCCTCGTAGGTGGAACTACACTCTCAACAACCTCCTCAGGAGCCTCCTCCACCACTGGTGGATCTGCAGCGGGAGTTGGTCCCTGTCCTATCCCTCCTAGAGGAAGAGACGGTCTACCTCTACCCCGGCCTGCAGTAGTAGCTCTAGTCCGAGCCATCTATGGGGTATGCACACCGAACATATAAGGCTCTATGTAGGCCATGTATATATATATATATATATATATATATATAATATTTTATAACATATGCATACACATCAACACATAAGATATATATATATATATATATATATATATATATATATATATATATATATATATATACTGTCGAGATCCTCAGATGGATGACGGCTTCTGTACATACTATCCCAAAAGATTTGTACTCGCTTTAAAACCAAAACCTTTTGAAAAGTCAGACCCCATGTGGGTTCTGTTTAGTTATCCACTCTACCTTTATTGGAGATAGCAAGTGCCATTGTTGTCAGCCTAAGGCTCTGATACCAACTCTGTAACACCCCAAATCCAAAGGACTTGGAATGCTACATTGGGCTAGGATCTCACAGTGGATCCTGACCCTAGCCTGACAACAAGTTCACTGGATCTTACAACAAGGCACAAGTAGAGGAATACCAAATACATAAAAGCTGTGTATGCTACATCAAAAGTGTTTACAACACAAAGCCGAGTACAAAACATCAAAAATAAACATCCGATACAAAAGATCCCATCCCACGCATCCTAATGTATAGAAGTCCTCGGTTGATCACACTATCTGGCTCACTCTACAGTCTTCCTAACCTGCAGATCATCTACAACACGGTATACACCGTTAGCTACAACAATAGATAAGCATGAAGGTAATAGCACAAACACACATCAACATCTCATACATGCAATGCCACACACATTCATTTATTATCTTTCATTACGTTATTCCATTACTAATTCAACTTCTTTTGTAACACGAGGAGCCTAAAGAACCCCGTCCCATCCAACGTAACACAAGAGTTTTGCATGGGGGTGATCGTCACTCGTCCCCTCCTGTGAGATCATCTTCAAGGTGTTCGCCACTTAGCGTGCGTGCAAATAAGCTTTAAATTTATAAAACTACAATAAAAGCAAGCGAACCCGCAGTGTATGGATCGGCGTAGATTAGCAAGTATTCTAGAGTATCGAACACAGGGATTTGGGGGGAACAAATTCAATTATAAAGTTGTCAAGCAAGTAAAAGGGTAAAGCTTTGCAAATATATTTGGAAAACAGCAACCCTAAAGATCCAGGTATCTAATTGTGACAATCGATTCAAGATATACTAATGAACTAAGGACAGAGTTAAGAGTTGCAAAGGTATGCTAAGGTAAAGCAATGTACGGTGAAGTTCCAAGGCTTTATATGACTTATCTACAGACATTCTCTATAAAGGTTGTTGAGGCTTCAGTATAGAAAGGATCTAAAGACAAGAATTAATATCAAATACCCAAACTTGTAACCCAAGGATCAAGACTAACTAAACCGATTAAGGTTGTGACACTCAAAATCGAAGTAGAGGTTGTTGAGGCTTCACTACTACCTAGAAAAGGGTAAACCTAGACTAGATTAAAGCTAATCTTTAACCTTGGATCAAAGTAAAAGCAAAGTTCGTAAACTGATGTAAATTACGGGTGGATCTTGAGTTCCACGGCCGTGGAACCTCAAGAACAGGCCGTGATTTTTGTTCGTCGGCGAATCTCTCTAACCATCAGGGTCCAATCTGTTTACGATCGATCTATCATCATCTAAGCCACAACTATCAACCCTTCACCTTAGAATTGCTAAAGGGTTTTTAGCCAATAACGGTCATTATGATATCAAATTCAAGATTAAGAATAATGAAAGATGAAAACCTTCGAAAACCTTCAATAAACTTCAAATCAATCTCAAACCCACAAACAAGGGTAATAATGTATATCAGATTTGGAATAACACAAACCAATCACAATCCTTGATAAGAACGAAGAGCAGGATGTCAATCCGTCTTCTAATCAAACCTAGGAATAAAAGGCGCAACTTCCACCACATACAACTTCCAAATCTTCAAGCCTTCGTAAATCTCCGTTGCCAAAGTGCAATTCTCCGCACGTCCAATGAAACCCTAGGAACGTGTGAGTGAGCGTAAGCGAAGGTCCGAATTCTCCCTCCTTCAGTCCTTTTATAAGGAAGGATAGAATAACCGTCCGGCCCATATGCGTAAACAATGTGTCCATATTTTATTCGTCAAAAGATTGCCTAAATCACGGTTTCATGGAGTTCCACGGCCGTGGTTTAGAGCGTGGAAGTGGATTACGGTTCTTCACAACTTCCACGACCGTACTTTATACCGTGTAACTCTCTGGAATGCTCCACGTTCATGTTGCCAAGATCCACAGCCGTGGTTTTGGGCGTGGACTTCTTTACGGCCGTATTTTACAGCGTGGAAGCATAGATTGCTCGTAGTTTCCTTTGTTTCGTGCCATTCCTCATCCTAGCATCTTCTTTGGCTTCTTTGTGGTGTCCGCAATCCTTGGATGTGCTCAATTCATCTTCATCCTCTCTTAATTTGTTCGGTTTTAGCTCTTATTCGCCTACAATCAACACAAAGCTTATGTAGACCTCTATATCGACAATATAGAAAAACTAGATAACAATTGCTTCAATGCCTTATCAATGAACACTACAATGGATGAAAAACATCTAGAAAACGTGCCTAAAATATCACAATATTTCATGCTAACAGAAAACCCCATACTTGCCACTTGCTTGCCCCTAAGCAAGGTCTTTAAAAAGCTTTAGAACTCAAGTTAGGATGAAATATGTATGCAATCTCAAAAACAAAACATCATTTAGGTAAATCTGCTTCTAGTCAATAGATCATTCTCAAACCTTGCTTCATTCATCCATGAGACACTCATATACATAAGCAAAGAATAAAGAGAAAGGAAACATCGTGAATTGATCAAACTTCAATGTAAGCATCATAACCTTCAAACATTATCAAAATCAATCATAAGAAACTTCAATTTAGATCACCAATTCATGTAACATTCTCTTGATCTTAAGGGCTTTCAAATAAGGTCTAGAATGCGGAAAGGGAGAGGAAACTATAAGGAATGTGGTGCATGAATCCGGGAAAGTGGATAACTAACTCTTTTCTTTTTCTCTTGCGGTTTTGCAACAATTTCAACTTAGAGCTTTGCTCTCTTCTTTTCACATTATTTTTCGACTTTACTTTTGGAGTTATGGACAGAGGTGCACAAAAACCGAAGCCTAGGAGATTGGCGGTTTTCAATTTCTCGAGATGCCTCAAACCCTTGATGCACATACCATAATCCGTTAGGAATATCGCTCAATCCGACTTTGGCAAGACACAAACACCCGGCTATGTGAATGGTGCCGAGTTACTCATCGTCATGATTGACTTCCCCAAACCTACAAATTCTTTCTATCCTTTGAATGCAACATTTTGCTTTCATGGCCCTCCCACATCAAACATGCCAAATATCAACTCCTCCAAATTCCCGGATAGGTAAGGGAGGCCATTATTTCATTGAGGGGCTAAATGATCAAAGAAAGAAGAAAGAAAATTGATTGCCTTAATCATCTCAACAAGAAGTATAAAAACTTATCACGTGATTTCAACCTTGATTTCTCAATATGATTTAGGTAACACTCTTCACATTATGAAACTTGCAAAAGAGGAACAATTAACACATTCAATTTCTTTTCCATTCACTATTTGTTTAGGCATACAATTGTCATCAAAAACTCAATTCACAAGTGGTGATTATCATAGAAATCATCTCAATTCTTAGAAGCACAAAATTTTTCAAAATTTTTCGATTTTTATGGGTTTTTCAGAAGCTTTTTGATAGCATGAATTATAGTCTATATTTTGAGGTTTGTTTGGACGTTTTATCTTCAATAATCTGCATGTTAGCATGTATAATATGTGATTATATTACCATTTCATCTACCTTTGCGGGAATCGAGGTCTACACCTAGTTTTGCTGTAATTGCAGGTAAAATGGTATGTTTTGCATCAAAAAGGAGCAAAAGGAGTCATGAGTCATTTGGAGCTACATTGAGGAGCATAAGGAACCATCCAGGGAGCATAGCCATGGATTAAAGATTCACTTTGGACCAGTGTTGAGAGATTTCACATTCACTTATGACTCACCTCGGTTGACCAGAGATTCATCTCGACCGAGGTGATCCAGGGACGCCGACTCGACTGAGGAGAACACCTAGGACGCGGCGAGAATATTTTATTCTTGGCTGAGATCTTTTATCTTTGGAAGGTGATCTTATATTTTTGGTCTTGGCTCCTGGAAGGAAGAAGATCTTATATTTTACCTATTTTTATGGGAAAAGATCTTTCTAAGATATATTATCTTTGGAGGGTTATTTTCCTATAAAAAGGGTTGGATTTCCACAAATCCAACATCCCGCTTAGCACGATATACACCATTAAAGGCTGCGAGATCCAGCATACATCGCTGCAATCATACTCCAGTTGGGAGTTTTGAAGAACCTTTTTGAAGGTTGAAGGAAGATTGAAGATCATAGCTTTTATAGCTTTTTTAAGGGTTTTGTAAGATTGTCTTTAATTCCCTTCCTTGTTGTCTTGTCTTGTTGGATTGCTATCCAAGGAACGCTTTGTTGTGATATTTGATTCAGTTATTGAAGTCTTTTTCATTAAATTCTTCTTGTTCAAATATTCGCCTTCTTCCCATATATTTAATACTTTCATAATGATGATGAGTGGCTAATTTCCTTGTGTGATTCTAGGGTGATTGGCTGAAGGTTGTGAGAAAACAATGATAGAATAATCTTAGATTCCAGTAGGACCCTGAAAGTTCGAGTCTTTAACCTTAACCCTAAGCATCTCGTTCAGTCGATGAACATCTCGGCCGGGGTGGAATCTGGCTGACCGAGGTGACTTATCTGATCCTAAACTGAGAGTTAAGTGTTAGAGTTTGCCAAATCCTATTCTTATTACACTTTCCCGGTTCAAAGCAAGCTTAGGATGAGACTTACCCGGTAATTCCTTAGTTTGTGTACCAACGATCATAAGCATAGGTAATAAAGGTTTATCCTTTATTGGGGTTTGAGTGTGCTTTCATCCCATCTTTGTGAGTTAGCTTGAGACTTACCCGGTAAAGGTTGATTCTATTCCCTTGGATGGTGTGTTAGTTTGAGGTTATAGTTCTTTATCTTAATTCCTTGAGACTTACCCGGTAATAGGAGTTACGGTTTAGGATTAGTGAGTAGTGAGACTTACCCGGTGATCTAGTCCACTTTAGTAACACCCCCCCCTTGCAAAAATCTCAGCTTTGTCCGCTTATCTTTAGATCTTGAGTTGGAACCACAACTAGACGCTTTAATCCCTAGAATTGCATGTTTGCTTATTTGACTTCTTATTCATCTTTGATTATGTTAATTGCTCTTTGTGGTTAGTATTCACAAAGCTTACCGTTATTGACTTTGTTTCACCAAGTCCCTGTGATCGACCCCTGGAATTTCTTGCTTTTTACTACGATTGACCCGTACACTGCGGGTTCGCATCCTTGTTTTAAGCTTAAGTCTAGGGTTATAAATTTAAAGCTTGCACACACCGTTTGGAGCGAACAAGTTTTTGGCGCCGTTGCCGGGGACTTGGTCTAGACCGAGCCGGTACGGTTTGCTCTTGGGGCACTTGCCCCGTGTCATCTAACCACTCTACTTGAGTGACTTTTGCAGGTTCTTTCTTAGGTATATGCGAAGAACCCGCACTGGGAAGGAAATCGTTCCTTACGATCCCGAACCAGAAAAGACATACAAGCGACGCTTAAGAGAAGCGAAGATGGCCCAACAAGACTACCGCGATCTTGAGGCCGAATTAAAGGAGGTGTTAGAGCTGCTACGCCTCAGCCAGGAAGAGCTACAGCGAGAGAAGGAAGAAACTCGCACCAAAACTGAAGCAATCGAAGCAAAAATGGCCATCATACGAGACCAGATTCTACTTCGACCAAGGGACGACCCAGTTCCCGATGCTGGACCGAGGCAGGTTCAAGTTGCTGACCCTCGACCGAGGCAGGTCCCAGTACCAGACGCCCCGGCCGAGATACATCCACCTCGGATGCCAGTCCGAGATGTTCTTCTTGCAGGAATCCCATAAACCCTAGGTCAAAGGATGGACTCTAATCAACAACTGAGGCGTCCAGGAGTCAACCTAGGAGATCCAGCGGACCATGACTACGAACTTCGACCGCAAATTCTATCCATGATTCGCCAATGCCAATTCGGAGGGATGGAGAAGGAATCACCACATCAACATCTTCAAAACTACGAGATCTTGATGGAAACCTTGCGACCTTCCAGAATTGAAAATAACAACTATAAGCTAAGACCTTTTTACTTTTCTTTAAAAGATAGAGCTCTTACTTGGTATCAATCTCTTCCTCCAGGAAAAATTAGCACATGGGAGGAGATGACGACGGAATTCTTAACCAAATTCTTTCCCCCCTCAAAGACAGCTGAAATGAGAGGGAAGATCAATACTTTCATTATGAAGGACAAGGAGAGCTTGTCCAAGTCATGGGAGCGGTTCAAGGACATCCTTTTGGATTGCCCACATCATGGGATTGCAAAGATCGAGTTGTTGGAGATCTACTTCAAAGGACTGGACGGAAGCACCCAGTTCAATCTCCAACTACTCTCCGCCGGTACCTTCATGGACATGGCGATTGATGAGGCTTGGGACTTCATTGAGAAGCAAGCCTTGCATATGGAGAAGTACACCCACCAAGGAGCTGAAGGTGGAGTTAAAAGAGTCAACTTTCAAGAGACTCAATCCAACAACAATCAACTCACGTCTTTGAAGAATGACGTGAAGCAATTGAAGGAACTCTTGGTTGCTCAAACTAAGAAGGAAGAGCAAGGACAAAGGAACAACAACAATGGATACCATAACAACAACAACGGTTCCCGGAACAATAACAACAACTACAACAACAACAATAGAGGATCCAATAGCAACA
Organism: Fagopyrum homotropicum; assembly: GCA_033239125.1. Taxonomy (NCBI): domain Eukaryota; kingdom Viridiplantae; phylum Streptophyta; class Magnoliopsida; order Caryophyllales; family Polygonaceae; genus Fagopyrum; species Fagopyrum homotropicum. The sequence continues at coordinate 69,332,926 of BSWB01000003.1, forward strand.
ATTGGAGGACGAACAATCAAAACAACCAGAATCCTGGTAACAATTATTCTAACTCCAACTCTAATAATTCCTCTAACCCTTTCCTCTCTTCCCCTTCTTCTTCTTCTTCTACTCCATTAAAGAGCCAAGGGCAAGGATCAAGTTCGTCTCAGCCAGAAAAGAAAGACGCAGTTCTGGAGGCCATCTTGATCAAGCTTAGCGCTATGGAGAATTCTATGACTTCATTTTCGAGGGCCCAAAAGTCCTTCGAACAACAACTTGCGAGTAGAGCGAATGAAGCGCCAAGAGATCCAGGGAAGCTTCCAGCAAAGACGGAAAGCAACCCTAAGGGCTAGTGCATGGCCATAACGACGAGGAGTGGACTTAAAACTGCAGATCCAGTACCTCGTTCGACACAGACCACCTCGGTCCAGATCCAGTCGAAGAACACCTCGACCGAGATGCCAACCGAGGCGGGGCAACAGAAAGCGGAGGGGAAAACTGAAGTTTATGTTCCACCTCCTGCATACAAACCACCACTTCCATTCCCTCAGTCCAGAGCCAGAGCACATCTAGACAAGCACTTTGGTAAGTTCCTTGACTTGATGAACAAGCTGCATATTAACATTCCTTTTCTTGATGCTATTCTAGGAATGCCCGCCTATGGGAAATTCTTAAAGTAGATCCTATCAAGGAAAAGGAAATTGGAAGACTTTGGTGAAGTTAGGATGACATCTAAATCCTCGGAGCTTATTAAGATCATGAAGGAGAAGATGCCACCTAAGTTGAGAGATCCCGGCTCATTTAGCATTCCCATTCAAGTTGGGGATGTCACTTGTGAAGCCCTTTGTGATCTAGGAGCCAGCGTGAGCATCATTCCGCTGGAGCTATGTACGAAGATTGGACTTGGAGAGCCCAAGCCGGTCAAGATTCGACTTTATATGGCGGATCGCTCCATCACCCATCCCTTGGGCATCTTGGAGGACGTTCCGGTCAAGTTAGGTAACTTCTATCTACCTATAGATTTTGTCGTACTTGACATTCCCGCAGATTATCCTGTTCCTATTATTCTCGGGAGGCCATTTCTAGCAACTTCGGGTTGCAATGTGGATTGCAAGAACGCCAAGTTGAAATTCAACATTGGTGGCGATGAGGTGGAGTTCGCACTAATTGCAGCCATGAAAGGGGAGCAGCTAACTGATGATATCTTCAACATCTACGATGAAGAAGAATCAAGAGAATTGGTGAGCTCTATCCTTATTAACGATCCACTCGAAAAAGTTCTAAGTTTTAGTTTAATAGAGGAAGGTATAGATGCTTCTTGTGATGCAAATATACAGAGCTTGAAGGCACTAGAAGAAGATCCAGGAGCTAAAACTGAGAAGCTAATCCAGGAGACGAAGATCTCTAGTCTCGGTTCCAGCAACAGCACCTCGACCGAGGCACTTCCTGGACTGAGCGAGGCGACTGAAGAACATCTCGGTCAACGCCTCTGTGCCTCGACCGAGGTCGATGGCGAGATGATGTCAACTGAGATTACTGAGAATAATAATCTTCTTACTCACTTCTCTGACATTCATCCTCAGTTGGTGGAACATTCCATCCACCAACTTTCTGATAAGAACGGACCTTGGTATGCTGACATTGTAAATTATCTTGTTTGCCAGGAAACACCGCCCGGATTGACGTACTCTCAAAAGAAGAGATTCTTCAAGGAAGTACGACATTATTACTGGGATGAGCCGCTGCTATTCAAGCGCGGACCGGATGGGATGCTTCGTAGATACATTCCGGAAGATGAGGTTAATAGCGTTATACGGCATTGCCATTCGCTTCCTTGTGGAGGACATGCTAGCACCGATAAAACATGCGCTAAGGTATTGCGTTCCGGTTTCTTTTGGCCTACATTATTTAAAGATGTACAAGCTTTTGTTGTCTCTTGTGATGCATGCCAAAGAACAGGGAACTTATCAAGGAGGAACGAGATGCCACTTACTAACATCCAAGAGGTGAAAATCTTCGATGTATGGGGGATTGACTTCATGGGACCTTTCCCATCCTCCGGAGGAAACCTCTATATCCTTCTTGCGGTTGACTACGTCTCTAGATGGGTTGAAGCCATTGCTTCCCCCACTAATGACGCCAAGGAGGTGGTAAAGTTCCTAAACAGGACTATCTTTCCACGGTTTGGAACTCCGCGCATCATCATCAGCGATGGAGGAACGCATTTCATCAACCGGAAGTTCAAGGCACTTCTATCGAAGTATGGGGTAACCCATAAGGTATCAACCGCTTATCACCCTCAAACTAGTGGACATGTCGAGATCTCGAATAGAGAAATCAAAGCAATTTTGGAGAAGACCGTCTCTAGAACGAGGAAAGATTGGTCCATGAAATTGGACGATGCTCTTTGGGCGTACAGGACCGCATTTAAGACCCCCATAGGTACCACCCCTTACAACTTGGTATATGGGAAGTCTTGCCATTTGCCCGTCGAATTGGAACACAAAGCGTATTGGGCGATCAAATGGTTGAATTTCGACATTAAGGAGGCCGGCGAGAAGCGACTATTCGAACTCAACGGGATGGAGGAGCTGCGTTTGAACGCTTATGAGAATGCCAAAATCTACAAGGAAAGGACGAAGAGATGGCATGACAAGCGTATCGTCCCAAAGGAGCTTAACGAAGGAGACTTAGTTCTACTCTTCAACTCCCGCCTCCGCCTTTTTCCAGGTAAGTTAAAATCCAGATGGACCGGACCTTATGTTGTGAAACATGTTTTTCCTCATGGTGCAGTTGAGATATGGGGCAAAACTAGCGGAAGCTTCAAGGTCAACGGTCATAGACTTAAGAAGTACCAGCCGGAAACGCCGGTTGAGAAGGTTGCACCAATATACCTCATTTGAGACGCATTATGGTCCAGCTAGCGACCTTAAATCAAGCGCTTCTTGGGAGGCAACCCAAGGTATTGCTTTCTTTTCCCGTTTTCTAGTCTAGCTTAGATAGTTTGCTTTTGCTTTGTTTTGTTTGTTTTTGGCGTCCTAGACAGATAACAGGAGACATCTAAGGAAGGAGCATAACTGGAAGTTCAGAAGTTCGAGAATTCGAGAAGACGAAGTTTGACTGAGACACCTCGGTCCAGTCGAGGCCATCTCGACCGAGTTGATTCTTGAGCAATCGAGGTGACTAGGGTTTCTGCAGAACCACCTCGGTCCGTACCACCTCGGTCCAGTCGAGGCCATCTCGACCGAGTTGATTCTTGAGCAATCGAGGCGACTGGGGTTTCTGCAGAACCACCTCGGTCCAGTCGAGACCATCTCGACCGAGGTGACAGCAGTTCCAGGAACAGTATAAAAAGGGGAAAAAATTTCTGTTTTCACTTTTACCTATTTCGACTCGACCGCGGCGCTCTTCCACCTCGCTTCCTCCAAATCTTGCTCGTTTTCGAAGATTTCCGCTTCCAAATTGCGATTGAAGGGTAGAGGATCCTATTGCAAGTGCAGATCTGCGAAGAAATCGAACGAATCGACCGAAACGAGGTAAAAACAGTCGAAACCCTAACTCGTTCATTCGTTTCGATTTGGGCTTTGGTTGCCCCTGAATTTGTTGAGAAAAGGCTTAAGTACCCCATAGGAAGCAATTGTAGTGAATTTTGGGGGAAAAGAACTGGATTTCTTAGATTTGAATCGAAAGCTGTTACGCCTCGGTCCAGTCGAACTGCATCTCGACCGAGGTGATTCTTGAGGATTGTCAGCGATCGAGGTGCTCTGACAGTAGCTAAAATGAGTTCCGATCGTCGCCTTGCCCTCAGAGACAGATCCTCACCCTCCCCTCCTTCCTCTTCTTCCCGACCTTACCGCCCGGTGATCCACGAGAGATGCCGGGTAGATTATGAGCGTATAGCTAGCCGTCCAGTGATTGCACCACGTTTTCTGAACGTGTCGGCTTTTGATTGCCTAGGGGTAGATGGAGACCTTAGGCGGATGATCACCACAGGAGGGCTGGATCAGTTTACTGAGATCCGAGCCCCAGCTTACTTGGAGCCAACCCTAGAGTTCGTTAGCTCCTTTTCCTACCTTCCCACAGAGCAGTCTGTGAACTACCGGTTGATGAACCGGAACTTCATAGTTCCCTTAGAGGTTTGGAGAGAGATGTTCGGCTTTCCTGAGCCCACCGCCACTAACTTCCCCTCCCGATCTGTAGCTAGGGAGTTCTGGGGGCAGATTGCCCATATTACTGAGCATGCAGATAGATGGCGCCCTGGAGATTCCAGGGAGAAGGTCATCTTCCACCTTGCCTTCAGATTAGCCCATAGGATATCCAGCGAGACACTTCTGGCGCGTACTGAGACGCCCCAGAAGATCCGACAGGGCGAGCTTTTTAGTCTTTACTGTATGGTTACAGGGGTTTCCCAGACTTTGGCTTGATCTTGGCAAAGGACCTACACAAGATCAAGGCCAAAGCGAAGGGAGATATCTGTTGCGGCGGTCTAGTCACCCACATAGCTGCTTTTTATGGGATGGACCTTAGTGCGTGGACGATGGTGGCGGCTCCGAAGCCGCTTGGATTGCAGGAGATGATCACTCGGAGGATTCTAGTTCCCCGAGGTCTGACCACTCCATATGTTGCTATGCCGTGGGAGCGGACTGCGCCACAGGGGATCCGTTGGTCTGCTCAGTTCACAGTTTTCGATCCACATTATTGGCAGACAACTTGGGCTCCACTGATGGAGGATCATAGGGAGGCAGCAGCTGCCCCAGCTGAGGATGAGGAGGAGGAGGCTGACGATGATGAGGACACTGTAGACGAGAGAGATGGTGGAGTCCCGATGGATACAGGGACAGATACTGCAGGGACGAGCGCACCGCCGATCATAGACTTGGATGATGAGGAGGATACTGAGCCTGCACCTGCTGCACCTCCCGCTAGATCTGCTAGGCGCTGGACACGCCGTCATAGAGATTTTGAGGCTCATCGTCGGATCGACGACCTGACAGATCAGATGATAGATTCTTATGTTGCCCTTACTGTGGACATGCATGAGAGATTTGCTGCCCAGCACCGACACATTGACAGCTGGACTCATCAGATGTTAGAGGGGCAGCACTATCAGCGCAGGATGATGGAGCTACAGTTCCAGCAGACTATGGGCTATCAGTTCGACCCGACTCAGTATCTGTACGTACCACTACCACCACCACCGGATCAGGACTATTGATGAGCTGCAGGATTTTCTTTATTATATTTTTATGCAGTTCAGCTATTTATCCGGTGAGTACTCTTGTCTCTAGACTTATATTGACCCACTGGGACAGTGTGTCCCAAGTATGGGGTATTTGTATTTATGTGATGACTTTGATGTACTTATTTGATGATTTCGATGTACGCACATTTGATCGGATATTTCATATTGATGCTTCAGTTGCCTTTATATGTTTATCTGATATTACATGCATACCTACAGGTTATTTGATCGAGAAAAACGCCGAAACTGAAAAAAATGGTTTTAAAAAATTTTTTGACCTCGACCGAGTCATTCTTGGCCAAACGAGGCGTTTCACCTCGGTTGAACCAAGAACACCTCGACCGAGGTGGGTTAACTGAGAGTTTTCGAAAACGATTTTTGTGTTGCTTATCTGGATATGATCTCAGTGAAGATCTTGTTTACTCACTGGTTTTAAATTCTTTATGTGTTTGAAAGGTTTTATAATATGTTTAAGTTGCTAAATGCTTTGTTTGAAATTATTGGCATGTTTAATACTTTGTTTTTATCCAAATTATGTTGAATTTGAAGGTTGACACCACAAGATAAGTTCTCTCACTTTCTTCCTGGAAAGACCAAGGCAATTCATTCTTCTCTCTTCTTCTTGATCATGCTTAGCCCCTCATATACATTTTGCCTCCCTTACCTATCCGGGAATTTGGAAGCAGGCGAAGTGGTGAAAGCAAGTGAAATTAAAGTTGAGAAGTGGCTGGAAGTGAAAGTGTTAGAAAGCAATAATAGGTTTAGGGAAGTCAATCATGAAGATGAGTAACTCGGCACCATTCACATAGCCGGGTGTTTGTGTCTTGCCAAAGTCGGATTGAGCGATATTCCTAACGGGTCATGGTATGTGCATCAAGGGTTCGATGCATCTCAAGAAATTGATGACTGCTGATTTCCTAGGCTTCGGTTATTGTGCACCTCTGTCCATGCATCCCAAAAAGTAAAGTAAAAAGAAAAAAAGTGTGAAATAAGCAAAGCTTATTGGTGGAAGATGTTGCAAGTCAAAGTGAAAGTGAAGTTCATCCTTTTCCCGGATTCTAGCACCACATTACCTTACATACATCCCTACCCTACACGTTTCTTGACCTTTTCTTTTGGGAAGCCCTTGAGACCTTGAGCTTGTTGATTGACTTAGTGGTTTAAACTGGATTATACATGATTAATTTTGATAATTATGATTTATTATGCATTCTATGGTTTTATGCAAAGATGAACAACTTTCCTATATTTATAAAATGTTTTGAGCATATTGAGTTTTTAATTCCATGAAGTATTCTCTTAGAGTGATCTATGATTGTAACACACCATAAAAATGTTTTTGAAAGACTTTTCATTGATTTTCTTGACTTATAATCCATTCTATCTTGTCTTCTATATGCGGAACTTGCTTGGGGACAAGCAAGGGCCAAGTATGGGGTATTTTGATAGCATGAATTATAGTCTATATTTTGAGGTTTGTTTGGACGTTTTATCTTCAATAATCTGCATGTTAGCATGTATAATATGTGATTATATTACCATTTCATCTACCTTTGCGGGAATCGAGGTCTACACCTAGTTTTGCTGTAATTGCAGGTAAAATGGTATGTTTTGCATCAAAAAGGAGCAAAAGGAGTCATGAGTCATTTGGAGCTACATTGAGGAGCATAAGGAACCATCCAGGGAGCATAGCCATGGATTAAAGATTCACTTTGGACCAGTTTTGAGAGATTTCACATTCAGTTATGACTCACCTCGGTTGACCATAGATTCATCTCGACCAAGGTGATCCAGGGACGCCGACTCGACCGAGGCGAACACCTAGGACGCGGCGAGAATATTTTATTCTTGGCTGAGATCTTTTATCTTTGGAAGGTGATCTTATATTTTTGGGCTTGGCTCCTGGAAGGAAGAAGATCTTATATTTTACCTATTTTTATGGGAAAAAATCTTTCTAAGATATATTATCTTTGGAGGGTTATTTTCCTATAAAAAGGGTTGGATTTCCACAAATCCAACATCCCGCTTAGCACGATATACACCATTGAAGGCTGCGAGATCCAGCATACATCGCTGCAATCATACTCCAGTTGGGAGTTTTGAAGAACCTTTTTGAAGGTTGAAGGAAGATTGAAGATCATAGCTTTTATAGCTTTTTGAAGGGTTTTGTAAGATTGTCTTTAATTCCTTTCCTTGTTGTCTTGTCTTGTTGGATTGCTATCCAAGGAACGCTTTGTTGTGATATTTGATTCAGTTATTGAAGTCTTTTTCATTAAATTCTTCTTGTTCAAATATTCGCCTTCTTCCCATATATTTAATACTTTCATAATGATGATGAGTGGCTAATTTCCTTGTGTGATTCTAGGGTGATTGGCTGAAGGTTGTGGGAAAAACAATGATAGAATAATCTTAGATTCCAGTAGGACCCTGAAAGTTCGAGTCTTTAACCTTAACCCTAAGCATCTCGTTCAGTCGATGAACATCTCGGCCGGGGTGGAATCTGGCTGACCGAGGTGACTTATCTGATCCTAAACTGAGAGTTAAGTGTTAGAGTTTGCCAAATCCTATTCTTATTACACCTTTCCTGGTTCAAAGCAAGCTTAGGATGAGACTTACCCGGTAATTCCTTAGTTTGTGTACCAACGATCATAAGCGTAGGTAATAAAGGTTTATCCTTTATTGGGGTTTGAGTGTGCTTCCATCCCATCTTTGTGAGTTAGCCTGAGACTTACCCGGTAAAGGTTGATTCTATTCCCTTGGATGGTGTGTTAGTTTGAGGTTATAGTTCTTTATCTTAATTCCTTGAGACTTACCCGGTAATAGGAGTTACGGTTTAGGATTAGTGAGTAAATAGACTTACCCGGTGATCTAGTCCACTTTAGTAACACCCCCCCCCCCTTGCAAAAATCTCAGCTTTGTCCGCTTATCTTTAGATCTTGAGTTGGAACCACAACTAGACGCTTTAATCCCTAGAATTTCATGTTTGCTTATTTGACTTCTTATTCATCTTTGATTGTGTTAATTGCTCTTTGTGGTTAGTATTCACAAAGCTTACCGTTATTGACTTTGTTTCACCAAGTCCCTGTGATCGACCCCTGGAATTTCTTGCTTTTTACTACGATTGACCCGTACACTGCGGGTTCGCATCCTTGTTTTAAGCTTAAGTCTAGGGTTATAAATTTAAAGCTTGCACACACCGTTTGGAGCGAACACTTTTTCATGCAATGCGATAATGAAACGTGTAACAATGGAATGAAACATGAAAAGTGTTCTCAATCAAAGCAAGCAGAAGTGAGTAGAGTTATTACAAACGAATAGTCACACCCCACCCCATACTTGAGACAAACATTGTCCCTAATGTTCAAAAAGAAATAAAGAAAAGAAAGAAAGAAAATGAACTCACAAGACGGCGGTGGAGCGGCTAATGCGGTAGATCATCATCATCCTCACTTGGGTGCCGGTGGTGGTGGAAACGGGAAGAACCCGGGGTCGTAGTTCCGCCCAAACTGCTGGCGGTAGATGTCTCTCATCATCCGGTCATCTGCATCGGCTCGTGCATCCCTAGCATCTGTGCGGATCTCCAAGGCTCTGACTCTACTGGAAAGGTCGGTGGCCCACTCCGGCAGCTGCTCGTACCACTCTGGCGCCTGGCTATACCAAGCTGGTGCATCTGATGGTGCTGGTGCAAGTGATGGTTGTGCATGCCAAGTTTGTGGAGCTCTCATCAACTCCGGCTGCGTGCTATACCACTCAGGAGGGGTCGCCATCCATGTCGGCCTCTCACTCACGCTAGCACGGCGAGAGGAAGAGGCGGAAGCTCTAGTAGGGCGGAGAGAATGTCTAGGGAGGTCGGGAAATGTATCCGGCTGATCCGGAAAGGTACCAAAGTCGTGCTCCTCACCTCCTCCCTCAAAACCATCATCTCCTCTCATCTCCTCCTCATCTGCAGCAGGTGCCTCAGGGGGAACGTAAGGAGGTGCTACCAACCTATTCGCATGCATAGTAGCGAATGTCTCCTTCCAGTTATGGCGTCCAACCATAATGGAGTACTCGGGGCGCCATGCCACACCTCTACCTCCTCTATCCTCCTAAGGCATGGCGGCGGTGGGTGGACCTCTATGTCTAGGGAAAATCAACCCCTAGTCACGAGACTCTGAAATCCTAACGGCCTCGCCGCTTTCCTAGTGGAGACGGAGAAGTCTACTCCTAACTGTCTAGCAATGTGGGTGACCATACCATCATATCCAATATTGTCAGCCCTCTTATTCTTTAGCTTACTCATGGTAGAAGCTAAGAGGGTGGCATAGTCAGCAGACCTCCCACGCAACATCGAATACAACAGAAATAGCTCGTCAGTCTTGATCTTTTGAGGAGTCTCCGTCCTAGGGAAGAGACACTTAGAAAGCACTCGGTGGGCAATCTTCAAGGCTAAGTGATAAATCAACTTAGCCTTGGTATCACTAGGCTGCCAGCGGTCCTCGCTAGCATATATCATGGCGATGTCCTCCCAAAAATCCTTGGCGTACACGCCACTAGGAAATCGACCATTAAAGGTCTCATGGAACCCAAAGAAGGCTCCAGACTCTCGGATCGAAAACTCATAGTTCCTCTCCATCAACCGGAAAGAAACTGTCCTATCCACATGGCTATGCTCAAATGAGATCACAAACTCTCTAGTGATCTCCCCATAAGCGTCTTCCCGAATAGCGGAGAAGACGATCAACCCTGCCCTATCAAGTAACCAAGTAAGGTCACCTACCACATTCAGTGGCTCTAACTCCTCAAGAAGCAAGTAACGAGGTCCTATGACCGGTCTCTTCACAATTCTCTCTAAAGCATCTAGATAATCATCATGAATTTGTGGAACTCTAGGGGGTGGGGGTGATGGTGGTGATGGTGGTGATGGTGGTTCACTAGGGGGTGCCTGGGAGGAGGAGGAAGCATTACCTTTCCTCTTCTTGGTCCTATTAGACATTCTCCTAACAAAGTCCATATTCTGTTCAAAATCACGGTCTGTTCTTGAATTTCCATGGCCGTGGCATACCCAGTGACCGTGATTCGGCTTGAAAATCCTCAAAAATCACTCAATCAATACCACAATCAGCAGATAGCAGCCCTAGACTAATTTCAATCCAGTTCCAATCAGTTCTCCTAAAATATCTTGCAAAAACTGAATCGAATCAACAAAGTGAAAGAAGAGAAGAAAAACCTAGGTTTTTGGATTTTAAAATCCAAATTCCGTGTTCTCCGGCGATTGTTCACTCGAATCGTTGCTTGGATCTTGTAGATGATCGAATTTGCTCCAGTTTGGGTTAAAGAATCGTTCGAAACGACTAAGGAACGGAGATTTGAGAGAGGGGGATTCAACCGGCGATTTTGGGCGTGGAAAATGGTGTTTTGGTGTGTTTTGTGAGGAAACGTGGTTTTTATAGTGGCCGAAAAATTTTTGAAAATTACGGTCACTCGAGGGGTTCCACGGCCGTGGAAACGTACGGAACCGTGGTTTTTGGTAATTTTTCTCAAGCTTTTGCAAATTACGGTCACTGTAGCTGTCACGGCTGTGGTTTTGGCCGTGGAACTCTCTGTAATGTGCCAAAGTCCAAGTTTCGTCAATTTCTTCTAAGTTTCTCTTCTTTCTTTCCTCTTCCACTGATCCTACATCCAAAAACACGAACATACCGGAAGGTATCGAAGGCAAAACAAAACAAAAACGTCTAAACTATTCTAATCTACGAATCAAAAACAAAACGTAAGTGCAATACCTTGGGTTGCCTCCCAAGAAGCACTTGTTTAAGGTCCGTAGCTAGACCAAATTCGCACTTATTCGAGTGCGGTGGGCGCGAACTCTTTAGCTTGGAGTTCCGGAGAATACTTCTTGAGTCATTGACCGTTCACCTTAAAGCTTCCGCCCTTTTCAACCCATACTTCAACTGCACCATGGGGAAAAACATGTTTGATTAGATAAGGTCCAGTCCAATGAGATTTAAGCTTACCTGGAAAGAGACGAAGCCTTGAATTGAAGAGGAGAACTTGATCTCCTTCTTTGAGGTCCTTTGAGATGATATGCTTATCATGCCAACGCTTCGCTCTTTCTTTATAGATCTTGGCGTTTTCGTAGGCGTTCAAGCGAAGTTCTTCAAGCTCGTTGAGGTCTAAGAGACACTTCTCTCCCGCTTCCTTCATGCTGAAGTTCAAGCGAACTCCTTCTTTATCTTCATTTAGTCTTCTTCTTCTGGACCAAAGAGTTAGTAGCATAAACCGACACTAATGCAATAAAAAGACTCTAAAAACTATCCTAAATAATAGTGATTCCATCATCTATCAAACTCCCCATACTTAGACCTTTTACTCATCCCAAGTAAAACATATGACAGCAACTAGACTCAAAGGCCTCAGGAAGTATGGGCAAGCAGAAAAGACAATGAAAACAAAAGAAAAGCCAAGAAAGAAAGAAGGAAAAGAGAGAAAATGTGAGAAAAAGGTGAGAAACCACCATCCTTATTGCTCCAAGAGTGACTTACCCGGACAACCTCCTTATGACTCCCCTCCTTATGTCGCCAAACGCCGGAAAGGGAACCTACACTCGGTGCCGCTCATTTTGCCAAGGTGCCCTTTACGGTTTTCACCTTGCCACTCTTCTTCTTTTCTTTGATGATCTCACTTGGAACTCACATCCCTCAATCCCAATTTTGCACCAACCTAAGGTTGGTCGGACTACCTTCTTTTTGCCTAAACCGCCCTTTCGGGTTTTCGGTTTATCAAAGGATTTTTTCATGCCTTTTTTTAATTTTCTTTGGCTTTTTCTTTTTTTTTCTTTTTTTTTTTTGAATTTCAAACTGAATTTCAAACTACAAAAGACTCAATGCAAAACAACTCAAAACAAATCAAAATGACTATACATGCAATGATATGTCCCTCCCCCATACTTGAAGTACACTTTGCCCTCAAAGTGGAAATGAAGCAAAGATAAATGTGGTAAAGGGAAAAAGAATGATACCACTAGTGGGATGGTCTGGCTGGACCATCCGGACCCTGCTCCGATGGGTACGGAAAGTGGCTGGAGAAGTGCTCCTATCGGCGGTAAATGTCATCGATGCGGGTCTGGTGTGCCTCCATCCGACGGCCAAAAGAGGTCTCAAAGCTGGCTTGCCAAGCCAAATGTTGAGCCTCCATCTGCTGCTGCTGGGCCGTCTGCCAAGCCTCCTGCCTCTGGTCGAAGTGGGAGGTCATGGAGGTGGCAAAACTCGTTTGCCAGCTCTGCTGTTGTTGAAGCATGGTCCGCTAGTACTCGATCTGCCATGCTTGATGTTGGGTGGTCAGGACCGCCATCTGATCCTGTAGGCTTGAAAGAGCCGGGTCCTCCTCCGGTGGTGCAGTAGGCTTCTCCTCATCGTCGGGGATGGGCAGGTGCTCCTTATGGTGGGCCCGGAAGGAGCTCGGAACATGCCTCTCCACAATGGCCCCTAGCGGCCTCCTCGGTACGTAGGGATCTGCCGGGATGTAGAGCTCGGAGAGCTCATCCCCGAATGGTAAAGGGCGACGCAGGTAAGTGAGGTGGCTCCCATATGCAAGGGAGATCCAAAATAGGTTCTCCCCGTCCCGTCGGAGGAGCTTGCACCTCCTCAACATCCCTTTTATGTAGAGAGGAGCCTCTAGCCCATCTTCTAGGCCGGAAAGATCCATAACCTGTGAGGCGATCAAGGAGATCACCTCACCGCCGACAATGTCCCTTGGCTCAATCCTCCTAATCCGCTTCAAAGCGGCAAGGAAGAGGGACGGCCAATCCATCACCTTCTCGCTCATCAGAAGGAAGGAGTATAGTAGTGGGAGGTCCTTGAGGGGGACCTTTTTCTCCTCTTTGTGTCCACAGAAGATACTCATGAGGATCTTGGAGAGGAGCCTCAAGTTGGGATGAGTGAGTTTGTTGGAGTACTCACCCCCTGCATGGAACTCTGACCCGGTAGCTGCCTGTAAAAACTCACACAGGTCCGGGGTCGGGATTGTATCCCACTAGTTCGCGGAGGGTTGAGAGTCACCCCAAAGGCCTCCTGTAGCTGGTTGTAATCAAGTGTGTATTTTGTCTTGTTGAACTTGAAAGTGAGTCCAATACACACGTGATCCTCCTTCTCCATGGTGAATGTGGCTATGAACTGCCTACTGATCTCGGGATACGTTGGAGCACTCTTTTGTAGGAAGTCTCCGAGCCCAGTATTGGCTAGAAAGGATTGCATGCTCTCCAGCATGCCTAACTTCTCCAAGGTAGGAACGTGAAAAAACCGAGTTGCATACACAACCTGATCTTGTACAATCCTATATCTCTCCTTCTCAACTTCCGACATCTTGTAATTTCTTTGTGGTTCTATTCTTGTAGTTGTTTAGACAAAAAAAATCAGCAACTTTCAAAAATAGGGAAGAAAGACAAACACTCTATTGTGTTTTCTGCAGGGGCGGCTGAAGAGGTGCAGGGGCGGTGAGGCACAGCTGCGGCAGCTTGCAGGCGCAGGGGCGGGAGAAGTGTGGAGGGCGATTCTGGTTTCTTGCAAGGGTGGTGGTGTTGGGGCTTTTCCGGTGCTGCTTTAGGTGGTGGAGGCGTCGTTGGAGATGTTGCGGAGTGGGGTTTTGTTGGGGGTAGTGGTGAAGGGTGTAGTGGGGTGAGGGAGTTGCAAAATGAGGAAGGTGTAGGTAGGGCTAGAGAGGGTGGCGCAGGGGCGTCGCAGGAGTGTTTTCCGGTCGTCGGAGGTGGCGTAGGGGCGGTTGCAGGTGGCTTGTGAGGGTTTATTGAGGGCGCAGGAGGCGTTTCAGCTTAAGAGAGGGAAGATACGAGGGAGATGTGATTATGGTTGGTAAGGAGAGACAATGTGGGTGGGTGGGGTAGGTATAGGGAAATGTTTTGTGATTTCTATTTTTTTTTGTTCTAGGTGAACCCGCAGGGGCAGGGGCTTGTCGCCGCGGGGGCGGTGACAAGGGAGAGGGTTCACGCAGGCTCAGCACCGTTGCGGCGCTGAGGATGTGTGTCAAGGATGGCCGCCGCATCAATCGGATCGTTCCTGACTCCTTCAAGGTAAGGCTTTAGCCTTTGACCGTTTACCTTGAACACCTTGTGCGTTTGGGGATCATAAAGATCCACAGCTCCGTGAGGGTAAACTTCAGACAAAGGCTTTAGCCTTTGTCCGTTTACCTTGAACACCTTCCACGAACGGCCCCGTCCATCTTGAGGGCAGCTTACCTGCAAAGAGTCTCAAACGTAATTGAAAGAGAAGTACCTTATTACCTACCTTGAAGTCCTTCCGGAGAATGTTTCAGTCATTTCATGCTTTAGTCTTTTCTTTGTATGCGGTGGCATGGTCATATGCATCTAACCTCAATTCCTCCAACTCTTACAATTGGAGCTTCCGGAATTCTCGCACTTCCTCTACGTTCATGTTGCACTTCTTTACCGCCCACCAAGCTTTGAGCTCTTGCTCCACCGGTAGGTGGCAAGCTTTCCCAAAACACGAGCCTAAAAGGAGACATCCCGATAGGACTTTTGTAGGCTGTCCGATATGCCCATAGGGCGTCATTTAGCCTTACACTCCAATCCTTCCGTCCGGGAGAGACCGTCTTTTCAAGGATGGTTTTCATTTCCCGATTAGATACCTCAGCTTGGCCATTTGTTTGTGGATGATAAGTTGTTGACACTCGTTGGTGGACGTGATACTTCTTAAGGAGAGCTGTGATCGTTTTGTTGCAGAAATGGGTACCCCTATCGCTGATTAAGGCCTTCGGAATTCCAAATCGTGCGAAAATGTTTTCCTTAAGAAAAGCTACAACCACTTTTGAATGATCAGTTTTGGTGGCCTTTGCTTCCACCCACTTGAAAACATAGTCCACCACAAGCAAAATATATGTGTTCCCGAATGAAGTAGGAAACGGCCCCATGAAATCAATCCCCCAAACTTCAAATATTTCGCAAAATATAAGAGATGATTGGGGCATTTCATGTCTCCTTGAATGATTTCCTACCCTTTGGCATCTATCACACACCGGCATCCAAAACTTTTCTTGTAGTTTTGTATGCCCCAAAGTGCCCCCCATATGCTTTAGAATGACAGAAAGTTAGGATGGATTGTACCTCATTATCCGGAATGCAACGTCGGTTCACTTGGTAACTATAATGCTTAGAAAGGTAAGGATCCTCCCAAACATAGTGTCGAGCTTCAGCCTTTACCTTCTCTCGTTGTGCCTTAGTGAAATCTGGAGGGTACTCCTTCCTGACAATGAAGTTCACGATGTCAGCAAACCAAGGCTTAAAAGACTGTAACTTAAGACAAACCTCTGTTGACAATTCCGCAGGAACGCCTAGACTGAGCCGCAGGGGCGGCTGGTGTGAGGCACGGGGGCGGTTACACAACAGAGAATTGTGTAAAATGTATCGTCTGGAAAACTTCCAACTATCTCCCTTCCTTTTCCTGGATCCTCCTCTTCTTTCACTAGCCTGCTCAAATGATCGGCCACCAGGTTCTCAGCCACCTTCTTGTCCCGTATCTCTAAGTTAAACTCACTTAGAAGAAGCACCAATCGAATCAATCGTGGCTTTGCATCATTCTTTTCCATGAGGTACCTAAGAGCTGCATGGTTAGTGAAGATAATTACCTTTACCCCAAGTACGTATTGCCTGAATTTCTCAAGGGCAAAAACCACCGCTAACATTTCGTTCTCAGTGGTAGAGTAATTCCTTTGCACTCCATTAAGGGTCATAGACGCATAATGGATCACATGTGAAGCCCATCCGTCTTTTTGTCCTAAGACTGCTCCAACGGCGTAATCACTGGTGTCACACATGATTTTGAAAGGTTTCTCCCAATCCGGAGAACGGATGATCGGTGCGCTGGTGAGACTTGCCTTCAAAGTGTCGAAAGCTTTCTTGCAATTCTCATTCACTATGAAGGTGACGTCTTTCTTGAGCAATTCGCATAGGGGTGCCGAGATTTTCGAAAAGTCTTTAATGAAACGTCGGTAGAAACTTGCATGACCAAGAAAAGATCGAATTTCCCGAACATTAGTAGGATAAGGTAAATTTTGAATTACATCAACTTTTGCCCTATCTACCTCTATTACTTTGGAGGATATTACATGTCCTAGCACAATACCTTGTTCGACCATGAGATGACATTTTTCCGAATTAAGAACTATATTGGTTTCAACACATTTTTCAAGAACAAGTTTTAAATGTCCTAAACATGCATCAAATATGTCTCCATGGACGCTAAAATTGTCCATGAAGACTTTAATGAAAATTTCTATGTATTCGGAGAAAATACTTATCATGCACCGTTGGAAGGTGCCGGGTGCGTTGCAAAGTCCAAATGGCATTTTGCGGTACGCAAAAGTGCCAAATGGGCAAGTGAACGTCGTTTTTTCTTGATCTTCCGGTGCAATGGCTATTTAGAAATAGCCCGAATATCCATCAAGGAAGCAGTAGTACGGATGACCTGCAAGGCGTTCCAACATTTGGTCAATAAAAGGTAATGGGAAATAGTCTTTACCTGTTACCTTGTTGAGCTTGCGGTAGTCAATGCAAACTCTCCATCCGGTTTGTGTTTTGCTCGGTACCATCTCTCCATGTTGATTTTCCACCATGGTGATGCCTCCTTTCTTTGGAACCACTTGGGTTGGACTAACCCAAGTGCTATCCGAAATGGGGAAGATCATATTCGCTTGGAGGAGCTTCAACACCTCCTTCTTGACCACATCCATCATTGGCGGATTCAACCTCCGTTGAGGTTGCCCAGAGGGTTTGGCTTCATCCTCAAGTAGGATTCTATGCATGCAAGTTGAAGGGCTTATCCCTTTGATGTCTGCAATGGTCCATCCAAGGGCCGTCTTGTGCTCTTTTAGCACTTTCACCAACTTGTCTTCTTGACCGGTAGTCAACTTGTTGGAGATGATTACCGGCAAGGTGTTGTGTTCTCCAAGGAAAACGTACTTGAGGTGTGACGGAAGGTCCTTCAATTCTATTTCTGGTGCCTGCACTATAGATAGAACAAGCTTCTCGCTCGGGGTTAGTAAAGTGGGCCCAATGGCCAAATTGGAGATAGGTAGCCTTTTATGCCCATCTAATTGGGCTAGGACCTCTTTCATGATAGATGTTAATACATAATTTGATTTGAAACCATCAATGTCATGCCCAATTACATTTTTCAATTCATCAACATCAGAATTATCAAATACATCTTGCACCAAAGGTTCAACAATGTCAATAGCACATAAAGAATGATCAACACTAGGAAATCTCATTGCATCATAGATGTCAAATTCCACTACTTCACTATCAAACTCAATGGTCAATTTGCCACTAACATAATCGATTTTCGTCCTAGCAGTTTTCAGAAATGGCCTACCTAACAATATCGGTGTAGCATGTGAATCATTTTCCATATCCATTACGAAAAAATCAGCAGGAAATATTAGGTTGTCTACCATTACTAATACATCTTCAATTATCCCTTTCGGGTACACATTAGATCTATCAGCAAGTTATACTACAATCCTAGTTTTTATTAATGCCCCAAGACCAACTGATTTGTAAATCGAATATGGCAAAACATTTATAAAGGCACCAAGATCCAGCATTGCTTTGTCAAAACGGGTTTCCCCTATAACACAAGGAATGCTTACCATGCCCAGATCACTGCACTTCTTGGGCATTCTCCGTTGGAAAACGGCCGACACATGCTCACTTACTTGCACTTTTTGTTTCCCCTTCAGCTTCTAGTTCCTCTTGATAGTGCAAAGTTCCTTCAAGAAACGAGCATATTTAGGAATACTCTTCACTAGCTTAACGAGGGGAATGTTTACCTCGCATTTGGAGAAAGTCTCAAAGAGGTCTTTGTCCTCAATGACTTTTCTCTCCATCGAAGCCTCAGGAAAAGGGGTTGGTGGTTTCTCAGAATACAGTGGCGGAAAGTTAGGCCGGATGTAAGAATCCTTCTCAGCAAAACCTTCTGTCGTGTTTTCCGGAGGGGCGTCAGCTTGGATGTGCAGGGGCGGTCAGGGGTTGCTACCGCAGGGGCGGGGACATCCAGCCGTAGGAGCAGCGTCTGCTTGGTGCTGGGTGCAGTTGCAGCCGCGGGGGCGGCTGTGGGTGCGGTAAAATCTATAGAGGGTTTGCTTTGTGATTCTTTTGCTGGTTTTTGTTGGATTTGCTTCCCACTCCTTAATGTTAGGGCACTAACATTCTCCTGTGGGCTTATAATCATCTGGGAAGGCAATCCTCCGGAAAATCTAGCTTCGCTCCTTGTAATGGCTTCCGCTATTTGCCCAACCTGTTTTTCAAGGTTCTTGATGCTGGATTCTGTTGTTTGGACATGAGTAGCAAAGTGTTTAGTCAAAACCTGCAACATATCTTCAGTTGTTTGATACTTACCTTGTCGGTGCTGTTGTTGTTGGTTTTGTTGATCCCTCCAACGAAAGTTTTGTTGATCACGCCAGTTTGGCATGAAATTCTATGCATAGGGATCGTTTCTAGGTCTTTGCTGTTGTGGTTGTCCATAGCCTATTGCGTTCACCTCAATATCATCATCCTGGACTTGGGGACACATGTCCGTTGGATGGTATGGGTCAGCATACACTCCACATACCTTCAGCTGCTGTGGAGTTCCCATAAGTGTTAATCTCTTCAACATTTCCTTCAACTCCGCAAGCTCAATGGAGATCTCACTCTTCCCGGAATTCACAGCATGAACACCTCTCTTGGAGGTTGTCCTTCCAAAGTTCCGGGTCTCTTCAACTAGTTCCTGTATTTTTTTAAAAGCAAGGTCAGGGGTGGAGTTAAGAATGTTACATCCACAAGCCACATCGACGATCCTCCTTTCATTGTCTAGTAGGCCATTGTACAAGTACAAGACTAGATCTTGAGTTGAATATCCGTGGAAAGGACAGCTGGATCGGAGGCGTGCGAATCTTTCGAAGTACTCGTAGAGAGTTTCGTCCGCCTCTTGCTCGATGTTGCTTATAGCTTTCTTCAAGCTATTCGCCTTCTTGGCTGGGAAGTATTTCTCCAAAAATGCCTTGTGGAGGTTCTCCCAAGTGTCGATACTCCCGGATGGAAGGTGGTAATACCAATCATCCGCTGAATCTTTGAGTGTGAAGCCGAATGTCCTCATCTTGATTTGCTCTTCGGTAATGTTTGTCGGCTTCATGCTCATACACACGGTATGGAACTTCTAAAGGTGTTTGATGGGGTCTTCACCACTTAGCCCATGGAAAGATGGAAGCAAGTCAATGAGACCCGGCTTGAGCTCAAAGTTGATTCCTTCCCCTAATGCCGGAATGGTAACCACAAGAGGGTTTTGAGTCAAACTGAGCTGAGTGAGTTGAGGAAGAGTGTGATCAACCATTCCTTGGTGGAGTTGTTGTTGTCTTCGTTGCCGGATATGCGTCCTCTCAATTTCTGGATCAAAAGAAGCAAAGCCAGAGTTAATAGCACGGGTTTGAACCATAAATATGGTTCAAACCAATAATCAATAATAACAATAAAATAAAAACACTAAACTCCCCGGCAACGGCGCCAAAATTTGACATGTTCTCTATAGAGGTCGTTTTTATCTTATCAAAATTAATCCCGACTTAGCAGCGAGTATATTGGTTAAGTAAGGGTCGAACCCAAGAAAGTTTGGTATTTCTATTAAATGCAATTATTGATTATAGAAACAAGTAACAAGGGGGGGTTGATTGAATTGATGCACACAAAAACTTATGAAACGAATAACGCAACAAGTAAGGCAATGATGGTTGAACCTACACTAGGTTGATTCTAAGCATGCAATTGCTACTTTGGTGAATTCCTTTTACAAGTTTTCAAGTAATCTCCCGTCTCGATCATATATATGTGTTGAGCCAACCGGCATTAACACAACTTAACAGGCTAGAGTTCCGTAAACCTACAAGAACAAATAATAAGTTATCTTTCAAACAAAGACTAAGGGATATAAAGAAAAGATTAAAACCATTAAACTTATCTTTATATTTGTGTTCCTTTTCTTTAAGCAATTACAACCCGTTATTACTTAAACTTTACTACTAGATTAAAGACCCGAACCCGGAATCTATTAAACAAAGACTAAGTGAAGCAACATAAGCTTTGCTTCGTCAATGATCTTCACTCGTAAGTGCTTATAACTCCTTTATCTTCTTTTAGTCTTCTTCTTCTGGACCAAGGAGTTAGTAGCATAAACCGACACTAATGCAATAAAAAGACTCTAAAAACTATCCTAAATGATAGTGATTCCATCACCTATCAGCACCTCCTCCTAACCAGCAGGCGGAGACCGGTGGTTACCGCCCGTTATAATACACTTGGGCCATTTAAATGTAATAAACGTCATCCTAATCCGGTTTAGGTTATAATTGCACAATCATACGAACACACACAACCATCAAAATCACCAAATCCATAACTGAATGCTAAGTAAGTCCAATGGACTTACCTCATACACTCGTATCAAATAACACGTCACAGGTTCCCCTTGGGGAAGAAACCAACGCCTGTAATAGCAAGGCACACAACATCATCCTAGTCCGGTTTAGGTTATAAATGCATAATCATATGAACACACACAACCATCACAATCACACAAACCCACAACTGTACGCTAAGTAAGTCCTACGGACTTACCTGTAATACTCGTATCAAATACCACATCACAGCTTCCCTTTGGGGAAGTAATCAACGCCTGCAATATTAAGGCACACAAAATCACATACTACAAGGGTTAGGAGACTCGTCTCCATAACCATAACCAACCTACAACCTCAATCTAAACCTCAAGATCACAACAAGTTCCCATATGCCCACAACATAACCTCAACATCAACACGGGTGCCTAAGGCACATCTCTATCATACAACTCATCCTAACCACAGTAGGCTAGCTATCAACTAAGCCAGGGCCAAAGGAAAGGAAGGAAGGAAGACATACCTACAAGGTATGCACCAAAAGAAGCAAGGAACACAAGGCTGACCCAGTGAGGCACAGGGGCGGCTCACACTAGGCATAGGGGCACCTCACACACCAGGCGCAGGGGCGGCTAGAGTCAAGCGCACGGGCGACCAACTGTGTAGAGAGTTGGTCCCTTTCTCGACTCTCTCCACTTCTTCAACACACCACATCGACATATACACATATATACACATATATGAACATCAGAAGGCTAGGAAAGGATCCACACAAGCTCAGCTTGTGATCCTAAGCTACAAAGAAGAGTAAAGAGGCAAGAAGAGGAAAGAAAGAAGATGGAAGCTGAAGAACTTACCAGAGTAACCCTAGGTAGCAACTATGGAGCACACAACACGTCTACCATCTTAACATAACATCAACAACACTCAGCAACAACCTCCTGATCAACCAAGGCCAAAACCACACTCAAACTCTCAAGAACTCACTCACCAGAACAAGAAGAGATCAAAGGAGATCAAGGAAGAAGAGAGGAGAAGATGAACGTACAGAGGAAGAAGAAGCTGGAATGAGGTGAAGAAACCTCTCATTTGAAGGATAGGGAAACTTATAGGAGAGGCCAGCCGCAAAGCACAAGTCAAAGAGTCAACGAATGCGGCAACGCAAACACAGAGCCGCAGGTGCGGCTAGCCCAAGGCGTAGGCGCGCCTAGCCGCTGGGGCAGCCATCCTGGCCCGCTGGGCTGGCTGACTGGGTCAAGGCAAGGCTCACTAAGGCTCAACAAGACTCCTAAGCTCCAAAGAGTAAGGCTCTTACAACATATGGGGTGATTTTCTACAATTCAGCCATCTTCGGATCATCGCATGCTTAGGGCATCCAGCAATTGTGGGATTTTCTAAAGAGTTTGAAGGAAGAGTTGAAGGAAGTTTGAAGGTTGACGTTCAAGGAAGGAAGGAATCATAGTTGGAGTTGGCTTTTGAAGGAGTTTTCTAAGATCTTCTTAGATTGTTTTTGGTTTGATTGTCTAATCTGATTTGTGGCTTGAGGAACGCTGATTTGTTACTTGTTTCATTCAGTTATTGAGACCTTTTTGTCAAGGTTTTCTTGTTTGAATATTGATTCCTTTCCTATTAATTTGATTATTGTTATCATGATGATTGTTGGCTAAGTTTCTTATGCGATTCTAGGGTGATTGGGTGAAAGTTGTGGGAAAAACGATGATAGAATGATCTTAATCCCAGCATGACCCTAAAATCTCGAGCCTTTACCTTAACCGACGAACACCTCGGTCAGTCGTGGAACATCTCCACCGAGATGGTACATAAACTGAACGAGGTGAACATTTCCTAGTCCTTATCTGAGTTAAGAGTTTAAGTTTGCAAAATCCTATCCTTTTACACCTTTCCTGGTTCAACGCAAGCCTAGGATGAGACTTACCCGGTGATTCCTTTGTTTGTTTACCTAAGATCATGAGTGTAGGTAATAAAGGTTTATTCTTTATTGGGGTTTGAGTGTTCCTTCATCCCGTCTTTGTGAGTTAGCCTGAGACTTACCCGGTAAAGGTTGATTCTATTCCCTTGGGTGGTGTGTTGATTTGAGATTATAGTTCCTTTCCTTAGTACCTTGAGACTTACCGGGTAATAGGAGCTTTGGTTTGGGATAGTGAGTAGTGAGACTTACCCGGTGATCTATTCACATCTTAGAAACACCTTCCCTTTGCAAACCTCAGCTTTGTCCGCGTTATCCTTTGAGATCTTGAGTCGGAACCACAACTAGATGCTTTAATCCCTTGAATCCGCATTTCCCCTTACTTGACTTTTACATCATCTTTGATTGTTTTAATTGCTTATTTGCAACATTTGACAGCCGATGTTATGCTTTGTTTCACCATAGTCCCTGTATTCGACCCTTGGAATTCTGGCTTTTATTACAATTGATCCGTACACTAAGGGTTCGCATATTGTTCAAGCATACTTCTTGGGTTATAAATTTTAAACCCTGCACACACCTTTTGGAGCGAACACATATGAGGAAATTACGTTAGAATTCCTTAGTTCCTTTAAGCATGACCCGAGGGAGCAGAGTGTGATGTTTAGGTTGATGAACCGGAACTTTTAATTGTCTATTATTCAGTTTGGGAGTATGTTTGGGTTTGGGGAGATCATTAATGAAACGTTCTCTAGGAGCGTACATCCGAAAAGATTGGGAGTGTATTGCTCTGGTGGCGAGCGAGGGACACCGTTGGCAACCCGGGGATGCGAAGGACAAGCTAAACTACAACTCGTCCTTCAAGATAACTCATAGGATACTTTCTGAGACTTTATTCTATAGGACTGAGACGCCGCAAAAGGTGAAGGCGGATGAGCTTTATATCTTGTGGTGTATGGTGACCAGTGTGACTCCGGATTGTGTTACTATGCTCGCCGATTGTTTAGAAAAATTTGGAAACAAATCTAGAGGTGGCATATGTGTAGGAGGATTGGTGACATACATAGCCAAGACTCTTGAAGTAGACTTCTCCGATTGCACATTAGTTGTAGAGGCGAGGCCTTTAGGGTTGTAGAGGTTCATCACTAGAGGTATCCTTGTTCCCCGAGGCCATGTTGCACCTTACGTGGCCATGCCTTGGGAGGCAAAGAGAGTTACAGGCATCCCTTGGATATCGGACAACACCCTTCGCAATCCACAGTACTGGAAGTACGCTTTTGTTGCGATGCATGTTACTGGAGTGCTAGAGGAGTTTAATCGATTTGTTGCTACTGTTGAGGAGGAGGATATTGTTGATATGGACACCGGGGCGGATGCCGGTCCTAGTGGTGCAGGTGCTGAATATGGGACCATGGATTGTGAGGATCCGATCACCGAGTCGGCTTTATTATGACGGCAGGAGATGTCGGTGAAGAGGTCGACTTCCCACCACTCCCAGCGCAGTTCCCGGCAGAGAGAGGGTACTTTTGAGCCCCCCCGACATGCTTGTAGGACTTGAGATGAGGATGGAGAACTTAGAGGTTTCCGTCAGGGCTACTCAGGATGACATCCACATCATTGATGGCCACCTTGACGTCTAGAAGAGAGCCCGTCTCCACGATGCACAGATGATCGAGGATGTGTACCGTCATCACTTTTGGCGGACATTCGATCCCTCTTACTTCCCATTTTTACTACCGTCA
Organism: Fagopyrum homotropicum; assembly: GCA_033239125.1. Classification (NCBI taxonomy): domain Eukaryota; kingdom Viridiplantae; phylum Streptophyta; class Magnoliopsida; order Caryophyllales; family Polygonaceae; genus Fagopyrum; species Fagopyrum homotropicum. The sequence continues at coordinate 69,357,254 of BSWB01000003.1, forward strand.
TCGCACATCTGATTCACCTCCATCTTCAGCGCCTTCACTTTTATTTTTCTTTTGAGACATTGTGAGTTTTATTTTCTTCCTCTTTTATTGCACATTAGGTACAATGTGTAATCTAAGTATGGGGTGGATTGAACTTGGTTTGTAATAAGTCTATGTCCCACATTGTTTTATTGTTATGTCTATTTTATTTGAACCTTTAATTCTTGTTACACGTTTCCTTACAGTTTGCATTCATAAACCTTTTGAAAACCCAAAAAAAATTAAAATTTTTTTAAATAAATTTGTGCTTATAGGATGGAAACAACCTCAATGATGATATTGTTTTGTGGAATGGCCATGATAATCCTTAGGTGTTTAAATTGTATTATGGCATGTACATTATTTGAATGCCTTTTTTGGAATTTCATGCTTGTTTTATTAATTTTTTTTTTGTCTAAATCATGTTGAGATTTGAAGGTTTAAACCGCGGTATAAGTTCTTACACATCTTTTTGATATGATTAAGGAATTTGAATTTTCTTTCTTCTTCTTGATATGCCTTTAACTCCTCATATATGTTTGCCTTCCTTTTACCTATCCTGGAATTAAGATGCATGTTAGTAAGAGCTTGTGAAAGTTGAGGTTGAAAATGATGAATATGTGTTAGAAAATAGGTTCGGGGATGTCAATCATGATGATGAGTAACTCGACACCATTCACATAGTCGGGTGTTTGTGTCTTGCCAAAGTTGGATTGAGCGATAGTCCTAACGACTCATGTTATGTGCTTTAGGTTTGAGGCACCTCGAGAAATTGAGGTTAGCAAATCTTCGTGGCTTCGGTTCTTGTGCACCTCTGTCCATGTTCTCAAGTGAAATTAATGTAAAAAGAAAATAAAAAAAGTGAAAAAGAGCTTATTGGTAGATGTTGAGTTTTAATTGTAGTTGTGAAATTTCTAACCTTTTCCCCGATTTGCACCATATTCCCTACTTACATCCTACCCTAACACGTTTCTTGACCTTCATTTGAAAGCCCTTAAGATCTTTGAGCATGTGATTTGACTTTGTTGTTTAAATCAAATTTTTCATGATTGATTTTGATATATCTCGAGTTATGATGCATGTATTGTATTTCTTGTAAGGTGTAATTTTTCTTCTCATAATATGATTCCTTTCTTTGACATGATGGTTTTCATTAACTATGAAGCAATCTTAGAGAGTGATCTATGAATAGAGGCAGAAAACCAAAAATATTGTTGTTTCCCTTTGTTTTGGCATGTTCATATTTCATACCATCTTGATATGCTAAGTTTGAACCTTGCTTGGGGACAAGCAAGAGGCGAGGTATGGGGTATTTTGATGACATGAAATATGACCGTAGTATAGATGTGCCTATAGGTAGGTTTTCCCTTTCTTTTTTATACATAGACATACATTCATGGAAATTATGGTTCATATTCACCTATTGGGTTAGATTCGAGATCTACACAAGTTTTATGACAATTGTAGGTTAATTGGCGAGAATTGGAGCGGAAATGGAGTAGTCATGGACAATAAATCAAGGCAGACAACTAAAGGAGCATTTCTGGACATAAAAAGAAGTATGAAGTGAAGTTTTGGAAGATATGAGGTAGATCAAAGAGATCACACGCATCAGAGAAGAAATCAAGGTTGAGGACATGAAATCTCGGCCGAGATTCTCTTCGGGTTTGGCCATGGTTTTTCTATTTTAACCCAAAACGCAATCATTCAAACCCTAGCTTCATTCTATAACACAGAAGGTTGCAAGAACGAGAGAACACACAACAACTGGAGATTAGAACGACATTGCAGCAAGAAAACCTTGGATCCCAGCTTGGAAACAGATTGACAACCCGTACTATATCAACATTAGAGATTGAGAGAGACATTGAAATTCTTTGTGAGATTATTCTAGTTTTTTATTTCCTTGCTTTGTAACACAAGACCGGATTTTTGTATTGGTTTGATTCAATTTATCATATTAGAGAACACCTTGCTTAGTAATTCTTGCATCTCTTCGGATTTTTGTATTGGTTTGATTCAGTTTACAATTCTAGGGTGATTGGTTGAAAAGTGTGGTTTATATGATGATAGACTGACCTTTACAAAATGATTGGACCGTGAAAGTTGTGTTTTTACCTTCGCAGAGACAAATCTCGGGTTGTACTTGAGAATCTCGGCCGAGATTTAACCAAGAAATGACCAAGATTTCCTGTGTCGTACCTTTCATGCTTTAACCTTAAACTTTGGTCAAAGATTGCCTAAACCCTAGCCTTGTTATGCCTTCCAAACCAATATCCAAGCTTGGGAAGAGACTTACCTGGTAATTTCCTTCCTTGCTTAACAAAGATTATGAGTTCTAGGTAATAAAGGTTCACCCTTTATTAGGTTTGAGTGTGTCTTCCTCTTGCCTCTATGAGTGAGCTTGCGACTTACCCGGTGATGGTTAACTATATTTCCTTAGGTTGAGTGGTTGGTTTGAGACTATCATTTCTTTCCCTTGAACCTTTGAGACTTACCCGGTGTTAAGTTTCTTATGTTTTGAATAATGGATAGTGAGACCTCCCCCGTGATCTATCCAACTTTCGAAACACCTTTCCTTCGCAATCTCAGCTTTGTCCATAGATCTTTAGAAGTCTTGGATAAAACCACAATGGGAAACCATGATCTCTAGAATCTGCACATTCTAAATTATTTCATGTATTCTTATCTTCGCTTTTTGTTATTTTTCGTTGGTTTTGCAAAATTGTCTAGCTAGATTGCTTTTACTAGTTGGTTTCACCAAAGTCCTTGTGATCGACCCTGAAATATTTGCTTTTACTACGGTCGATCTGTACACTGCGGGTTCACTTATTTGAATTATTCTTGGTATAAATTTAAAGCTATTTTCGATTAATACCCACACACTTTTTAGAGTGAAAATGTTTTTAGCGCCGTTGCTAGGGACTTGGTCTAGACCAAGCGGTATTTCAGTTGTCTAGCTTAGGCTTTTTTTCTTTTTCAATTGAACTTTTGCTTTGAGTAATTTTTCTTTGCAGGAATTCTATTTTCCTTTGAGGTTTATGCGAAGAACTCGCGACTATAGAGAACTCGTTTCTTACGATCCGGAATGAGAAAGAACCTTCCAAAGGAGGCTAAGAGAGGGTAGTTGATAGGTGATGGAATCACTATCATTTAGGGTAGTTTTAGAGTCTTTTTATTGCATTTGTGTCGGTTTATGCTACTAACTACTTGGTCCAGAAGAAGAAGACTAAAAGAAGCTAAGGAAGGAGTAATAAGCACTTAGGAGTGAAGATCGATTACGAAGCAAAGCTTCTGTTGCCTCACCACCCCAGCGGAGCCTTGCCACCGCCCCTACGGGTGACGCCTTACACCGGAGCGCTTCCTGCGCCTTCACCAGCGCCGGCCATGAAGTGCGTCACCGCCCCTGTGCCACTCCTTGGCGCCCCTGCGGTGACCTGCCCTGAAGAGACGAAGACCAGCTACCCTGCGCCTCCCACTGTGCCCCTGCCTGCGCCTCAACCTGGGAGCCGGAAGACGAAGAGGTTGTGTCACCGCTCCTGCGTTTACATATGGACGCCCCAGCGGCTTGGCATCAAAAACGTCAGGAAGTCGAAGGGTCAGACGTTTGAAGAGCATTGAAGATCCGCCCCAGCGGAATTACCCAGCCGCCCCCGCGGCCATGAAGAAGATCAAGCGTTTTTGCCTTCACCGCCCCTGCGGACCTGAAGGACGCCCCTGCGGTTTAACACTAGAAGCTTTACTCTGGATGTTTATACCACCTTTATGGCATTAAAGGTGGATGTTTTAGGCCGGCCATTTACTACTATTTAGTGTCTTTTGTAGTGTAAATAGTCCTTGGTTGATTGCTAGATTGATCCATCTTGTTATCCAATAAATTATCCACTTAGATTGTCTTGCTACCTTTGTAATGAGTTGCTAACTCCCTTGCTACATTGGGTTGGTTTGAAGCTGCATTGTTGCTTTGGTTGTAAGTTCTTTTTAATATAAGTTTTTATTCTGTAATACTTTGTATTTCCTTGATCTCCATTGTCAAATTGCATGTTTACTATTGCTTGAGATTGATCACCTTAGGTTCTAAAGTACATGCAAATAACTAGGATTAATAGGTTCCGGGTTTGGGTCTTTAATCTAGTAGCAACTTTGAGTAATAACGGGTTGTAATTACTTGAAAAAAAGGAACACAAATATAAAGATAAGTTTAACGGTTTTAATCTTCTCTTTATATCCCTTACTCTTTGTTTGAAAGCTAACTTGTTATTTGTTCTTGTAGGTTTACGGAACACTAACCTGTTAAGTTGTGTTGATGCCGGTTGAATCAAAACATATATATGATCGAGATGGGAGATTACTTGAAAACTTGTAAAAGTAACTCACGAAAGTAGCAATTGCATGCTTAGGATCAACCTAGTGTAGATTCATTCATCATTGTCTTACTTGTCGCATTTAATTGTTTTCATAAGATTTTGTGCGCATCAATTCAACCAACCCCCCCCCCCTTTGTTACTAGTTACTATAATCGATAATTGCATCTAAAACATCTTAGCTCTCTTGGGTTTGACCCTTACTTAATCACTATACTTGTTTTTAGTGCTAAGTTGGGACTTACTTTTGATTGGGTATAGACGACCATAGAAATACCTTCGGCCAAATTTTGGCACCGTTGCCGGGGAGTTTTAGTGTTTTATTGTTATTATTGATTATTGGTTTGAACCATTTTTATGGTTCAAACCCGTGCTACTAATTCCGGCTTTGCTTCTTTTGATCCAGAAATTGAGAGGACGCACATCCGGCAATGAAGACAACAAGAACTTCAACAAGAGATGGCTGACCGTACTCTTCATCAACTTACGCAGCCGACCTTGGCTGAAAACCCTCTTGCGGTCACTATACCGGCATTAGGGGAAGGAGTCAACTTTAAACTCAAGCCGGGCCTCATTCACTTGCTTCCATCCTTCCATGGGCTAAGTGGTGAGACCCATCAAGCCGGGCCTCATTCACACTGAGATTCTGCGGATGATTGATATTACCACCTTCCATCCGGGAGTATCGACACTTGGGAGAACCTTCACAAGCCATTTTTGGAGAAATACTTTCCAGCTAAGAAGGCCAATAGCTTGAAGAAAGCTATAAGCAACATCGAGCAAGAGGCAAATGAAACTCTTTACGAGTACTTCGAAAGGTTTGCACGCCTCCGATCCAGCTGTCCTTTTCACGGATATTCAACACAAGATCTAGTCTTGTACTTGTACAATGGCTTGCTAGACAATGAAAGGAGGATCGTCGATGCGGCTTACGGAGGTAATATTCTTAACTCTACTCCTGACCTTGCTTTGGAAAAGAAACGGGAACTAGCGGAAGGTACTAGGAACTTTGGAAGGACCCCAACTAAGAAAGGAGTTCATGTTGTGAGTTCCGGGAAGAGCGAGATTTCTACCAAGCTCGCGGAGTTGAAGGAAATGGTGAAGAGACTAACACTTATGGGAACCCCACAGCAGCTCAAAGTTTGTGGAGTTTGTGCTGACCCATATCATCCAAAGGACATGTGTCCACAAGTCCAGGATGACGATGCTGAGGTGAACGCAATGGGTTATGGACAACCACAACAGCAAAGGCCTAGGAACGATCCCTATGCACAAAATTTCATGCCAAACTGGCGTGACCAACAGAACTTTTGTTAGAGGGATCAACAAAACCAACAACAACAGCCCCGTCAAGGTAAGTATCACTCAACTAAAGATATGTTGCAGGTTTTGACTAAATAGTTTGCTACTCATGTCCAAACAAAAGAATCTAGCATCAAGAACATTAAAAAACAGGTTGGTCAAATGGCGGAAGCCATTACAAGAATTGAAACTAGGGCCTCCGGAGGATTACCTTGTCAAACGGTTATAAACCCTAAGGTGATGCTGGAAGAGGCTCAATCATAGAGGAAGAGTCCCTACGTCAAGCCAACGACGTAAAACAAAGGCCTTACTCGGGAGGCAACCCGAAGGAAAAAGAAGAGGAGTTTCTGTCAAGAAAACCGCCCTTGCGGCTCAGAGTCCCCGCCCCTGCGGTGACACCCATGGCCAGCGCCGCCCCCGGCAATGGGCCAGCGTCTGCTCACGTTGGCCACCACCCCCGCGGTGACACCCGACGCCCCTACGGCGGCCACCCTTGACACACATCCTCAGCTCCGCCCCCGGCGCTGAGGCTGCGTACCCCCTCTCCCTTGTCACCGCCGCAGCGTTGACAAACACCGCCCCTGCGGTTTTGTTAAGGAAAGAAAAAAAAAATACACTTCCCAAAAATAACCTACATCTACCGCCCTCTTCACTCCCTCTCCATTCATTCTTCGAAACCTAGCTGCCTCGCCTCTCACGCCCTTGCGTCCTCCGGAAGCTCTCGCAGTGCTTTGTCCAGACGCTGTTGCGCCGCCTCTGGCAACCTAGTGTCACCACCCCCTTTGCGACACCAACCCTCTCCACCACCACACACAAACACCACCTCAACCCTCTCACTCTCAACCTCCACTGCCCCACCTCCGGCGACGTCTGCAACAGCAACGAAGACGATGGAACAGCCCCATCGCCACCACCTTCGCCGAACTCCCAAATCGCCCTCTACTCTTCGCCCGCCCCTGCGCCTGCAAGCCTCCGCCCTTGCATCGTGCCGCCCCTGCGCCTGTTGCAGCCGCCCCTGCGGAAAACACAACAGAGGGTTCGTTTCTTACTCAATTTTCTGAAATTTCTATTTCCTTTGATTGTTCAAACTGCAAGAGATGGAGAATCAGAAGAAATATAAGTTTTCAGAAGCCGAGACGATGAAGTATAGGATTGCACAAAGTCGGGATGTGTATGCAACCCGATTTTTGGACGTTCCTACTTTGGAACATTTGGGAATGTTGGAGAGCATGCAGTAATTTCTCAACAACGCTGGGCTCGGGGATTTTTTGATAATGACCGCCCCAACATACCCCGAGCCTAGCCGCTAGTTCTTGCCACCTTCAAAATGGAAACGGTTTACCATGGGTGTGTTGGAATTACATTCAAGTTCAACAAAAGAAAGTACACATTGGACTACACCCAGCTGTAGGAGGCATTAGGGGTGACTATAGCCGCTTCCGACGACTGGTGGGAACCCATTCCGATACCTTATTTGATGGAGTTCTGGCACGCCGCCACCAGGTCTGAATTTCATGTAGGGGGGAGTATTCCAACAAATTCACTCACCCCTATTTGAGGCTCATCTCGAAGGTATTCATGAGTGTCTTCTATGGACACAAGGAGGAGAATAAGGTTGCTCTTAAGGACCTTCCACTGCTATACGCCTGCCTCTCCACGAACGACTGGGTACCGGATTAGCCATACCTTTTCCTTACCGCATTGAAGCAGATTAGGAAGAATGAGCCACGTGATATTGTGGAAGGAGGGATCATCTCTCTGTTGGCTGCACAGGTGATGGATATCTCTGCTTTGGAGGACAAATTAGAGGCCCCACTTTATACGGAGGGTATGTTGAGGAGGTGCAGGCTCCTCAAGAGAGACAGGGAGCATCGTTTTTGGCTCTCTTTAGCAGATGGGAGTCACATCACATACCTCCCCTGACGACTTCCATTGGGAGATGAGCTCTCCGATCTGTATGTACCAGCTGACCTAGTTCCTCCGAGACAAGCAGCAGGCTCCAGCCGGGCCCCCACCGTTGATGAGGAGATGCCGACGGCGGCACACGACAGACAGACCATGGAGAGTCTGGAGGCTCAGATGGCAGCCTTGACCAAACAGCACCAGGCATGGTAGACCGAGTACCAGCGGTCCATGCTTGAGCAGCAACAGGCGTGGCAGTCCAGCTTCGCCTCCTCCATGACCACTCACTTCGACCGCCGTCAAGATGCTTAGCAGGCGGCTCATCAGCAACAGTTGGAGACTCAGCAGCTGGCTTGGCAAGCAAGCTATGATACTTCATTTAGAGAGAGGATGGAGGCTCAGGAGGGCCGTATCGACACACTCCACCGCCGGCAGGAGCACTTCTTCTGCCATTTTCCTTACCCACCGGAGGAGGGTCCTGGTGGTCCATCCGGACAATCCCACTGAGGGGTACATTTCTCTTCCTTTCTCCCACATTTATCTTTGCCTCATTTCCACTTTGAGGACAAAGTGTACATCAAGTATGGAGGGAGGATATTATCATTGCTTGTACAGTTCATTTGAGTTTGAGTTGTTTTGTTCTGCATTTTGAATTCAGATTGAAATTCACAAAAAAAAAAAAAAGAAAAAGCCAAAGAAAATGAAAATAGGCATAAAAAAATCCTTGGATAAACCGAAAACCCGAAAGGGCGGTTTAGGCAAAAAGAAGGTAGTCCGACCAACCTTAGGTTGGTGCAAAAATTGGACTTGAGGGATGTGAGCTAAAGTGAGATCATCAAAATAAGAAGAGTGGCAAGGTGAAAACCCGAAAGGGCGCCTTGGCAAAATGAGCGACACCGAGTGTAGGATTCCCTTCCGGCGTTTGGCAACATAAGAAGGGGAGTCATAAGGAGGTTGTCCTGGTAGGCCACTCTTGGAGCAATAAGGATGTTGTCTTTTCTTGCTTACCCATGCTTCCTGAGGCCTTTGAGTGTGGTTGTTGTCATTTGTTTTACTCGGGACGAGTAAAAGGTCTAAGTATGGGGGAGTTTGATAGGTGATGGAATCACTATCATTTAGGGTAGTTTTTAGAGTCTTTTTATTGCATTTGTGTCGGTTTATGGTACTAACTCCTTGCTCCAGAACAAGAAGACTAAAGGAAGCTAAGGAAGGAGTTATAAGCACTTAGGAGTGAAGATCGATTACGAAGCAAAGCTTTTGTTGCCTCACCGCCCCAGCGGAGCCTTGCTACCGCCCCTGCGGGTGACGCCTTACACCGGAGCGCTCCCTGCGCCTTCACCAGCGCCGGCCATGAAGTGTGTCACCGCCCCTGTGCCACTCCTTGGCGCCCCTGCGGTGACCTACCCCGAAGAGACGAAGACCAGCTCCCCTGCGCCTCCCACTGCGCCCCTGCCTGCGCCTCAACCTAGGATCCGGAAGACGAAGAGGTTGTGTCACCGCCCCTGCGTTGACATAGGGAAGCCTCGGCGGCTTGGCATCAGAAATGTCAGGAAGTCAAAGGGTTAGACATTTGAAGATCATTCAAGATCTGCCCTAGCGGAATTACCCAGCCGCCCCGCGGCCATGAAGAAGGTCAAGCGTTTTTGCCTTCACCGCCCCTGCGGACCTAAAGGCCGCCCCTGCGGTTTAACGCCAGAAGTTTTACTCCGGCTGTTTACACCACCTTTATGGCATTAAAGGTGGTTGTTTTAGGCCGGCCATTTAATCCTATTTATTGTCTTTTTTAGTATAAATAGTCCTTGGTTAATTGCTAGATTGATCCATCTTGTTATCCAATAAATTATCCACTTAGATTGTCTTGCTACCTTTGTAATGAGTTGCTAACTCCCTTGCTACATTGGGTTGGTTTGAAGCTGCATTGTTACTTTGGTTGTACGTTCTTTTTAATAGAAGTTTTTATTCAGTAATATTTTGTGTTTCCTTGATCTCCATTTTTAAATTGCATGTTTACTATTGCTTGAGATTTATCACCTTAGGTTCTAAAGTGCATGCAAACAACTGGGATTAATAGGTTCCGGGTTCGAGTCTTGAATCTAGTAGCAACTTTGAGTAATAACGGGTTGTAATTACTTAAAGAAAAGGAACAAAAATATAAAGATAAGTTTAACGGTTTTAATCTTCTCTTTATATCCCTTAGTCTTTGTTTGAAAGCTAACTTGTTATTTGTTCTTGTAGGTTTACGAAACATTAACCTGTTAAGTTGTGTTGATGCCAGTTGGATCAACACATATATATGATCGAGACAGGAGATTACTTCAAAACTTGTAAAAGGAACTCACCAAAGTAGCAGTTGCATGCTTAGGATCAACCTAGTGTAGATTCATCCATCATTGTCTTACTTGTCGCATTTAATCGTTTTCATAAGTTTTTGTGCGCATCAATTCAACCAAGCCCCCCCCTTTGTTACTAGTTACTATAATCGATAATTGCATCTAAAACACCTTAACTCTCTTGGTTCGACCCTTACTTAATCACTATACTTGTTTTTAGTGCTAATTTGGGATTTACTTTTGATTGGGTAGACGACCATAGAAATACCTTCGGTCATTAGTCAAAGAAGAATGGCTGAAGTAGACGTCCAAGCTGCATTGGAACGAGCCTTGGAACAAGTGAGGCTCGCAAATCAACGAGCACGTGATGTGGACGAACGAGCATGTCAAGGAGAGGATGCAGCTCGCAAAAGGGAGGAAGCACTTCAAGAACAATTGAACGAGATGAAAACCAACAATATTATGAGATACCAACTCCTTCAACGAGGAGGTAATGTCCGCGTAAAGATTCCACCTCCTAATGCAGCGCACCCTTACCCACAAGCTACGGAACCTCACCCTCCGGTGAGGAACGTTAGAGTTGACCCAATTGTGGAAGAACCACAAACGCTTGGACAAAGAATGGATCCAACACAACGTACATGCGCTATCAGAATATATTTCGAAAACCCAGCTGACTATGATTATGAGTTCCACACTCAAGTTATTACTATCATCCGCCAAAGTCTATTTGGAGGATCCGAAGAGGAGTCTCCTCATTTACTTTTATAGAACTAAGAACTTCTTTTTTTTTGTTGATACAAAGGTAAGCATATTAGGAGGATCAGATTTTAGTTACCGATCGACCTAGCGCATCCTTGCGGATTAGGTCTTTCACATCTTCCGGAAACGTGTTGACGTCCAGCTGTTGAGTGAGTCCATGCAGGGCAACCTTGTCCGCAACTATGTTAATTTCACTATAAATATGTTGGACGGAAGCATGTCAAAATCCCAAAATCAATTTTGGTAATATCCGAGATGATCATATCAAATTCGCAAGGAGGTTGCCATATTCTATTGATTGTATTTATTAGAGTTAAATTATCTCCTTAAATCTCGATGCATGTAGCACCTATCGAAGTGGTCTTTAGAAGACCCTCTCTCAAAGCGAAGGCTTCAGCCTCCAGGACAGATTCGGCGTTACATCTACAATTGCCTACAGCAATGGGAATGGCAAGATGATTCATAATAATGTAACCAAAGGAGCATTGATTCATTGAATTTCTAGAGGCATCGAAATTTAGTTTAAAATGCCCCTCCGTTGTTCTTTTCCATTGCAAGTTTTTAGTTTTTCTTCTCCGAGCCGTGTTTGTCTTATTATTGGAATTTGGTCTTTCCTTTGCCTTCTCCCACTCTTTAATTTGATTAAGAGCGATGAGTTTTAGATTTTGTGGGATCTATATTTTATTAAAAATGATTTTATTTCTAGCCATCCAACAAGTTTTCTGAACTTCGATGAGTTGATCTTTTCTCTAAGGTCATCCAACATATCGATGATCTTCCAGTTATCCGTGTCATTGTAACACCCCAAATCCTAGAGGACTCGGAATGCTAGAGCTGGGACCTCACAATGGATCCCGGCTCTTAGCCTAGCAACAACTTCATCGGACCTTACAACACAACACAAATAAAAAGGCAAAACATAGAATTTTATAGCATGAGCGAAAGGAAAAGTACAAATCTGAAAACAATACAACCAAGTCTCAAAACCAAAAGAACATTAGTCTCAACAGTCGTGAAATAAAAAGATAACACTCCCATCCTATAATGCACGGAACCCCGGCTGCCCACTACTGCCGGATCACTCGATCGCCTCCCTAACCTGCAAGGCATCTACAAGCGGTATAAAACCGTTAGCTAACAATCTATGCATCAGTATAAAGTTAAAAGCACAAACACACAACATACACAATCAACATGCAACACTCATTCCTTTTGTTATCTTTAATTAAGTGATATGTCATTACTAATGATACTTATTTTTTGCAACGAGGGATTCCCAAACCTCTCCTTTGTCCCCGTTTAACAACGTGGAATGGTACTAATGCATTTGACCGTCTACATGACTGAGCTGGTCGCAGGGAACCTCCTAGACTCTCGCAAGAGCTAGGAAGATGATGTCACGACCCGTTATAATACACTTGGGTCAATTACACAATATACTAAAGTCAGCCTATTCCGGTTTCGTTGTTTAGCATGACTAACAAACACCACTCACACACATTACACTCATACAAGAAGCCAGCTAAGTAAGTCCGTGGACTTACCAGAATCAAATCTCGACTCTCTTAATCACCACTCAATCGATAACTACAGAAACTCAGTTGCCTATCAAAGGAGGCAAGTGGGTCAACACATTTCCCTAGGTACTTAGAAGTCTAAAACTCCTAAGATGTAAGATCCTATTTAAATAGACACTATTACAGTACTCATTTAAGGTAACATGACTATTTTACCCTTGGTCCCGAGACTTCCAAAAATCTCGTAATACGTGCTTAAATTCTTACTTGAGGTTAACTAGCCGTATCCTACTCTCTAGAATGATTTTAGGTAAAAACTAGAGAAACTACACACTTTTCTATTTCCCGAAAAGTCCCTAAGGTCCAACAACAACTTCAAATATGAAACTAGAATAAACTTATAAAAATTCCGAAATAATTCTCTAAATTATCTATGATATCCCATCTACTCCTAGGAGCAAGAATTTCTTAAAACTATTCAACTATCACTTCTACAAAAATCCTGGAAGTTGGCTACAACACTAAAAATATCCTATACTTGGTCAAAATTCACTGCTGGAAAAACAGCTCAACTACTCTCCTTTGGGACCTTATAACTTTTAGTCCGACCGTTCATTTCCTCTCAAATTTTAACACAGTAAACTACGTATATCCATCTATGATCTATAAAAAATTCAACGGTGGATCTTCAATATAAATCCTTAACATTGGTCTACAATATTGACAGTTTTCAACTTCTCAAAACTTAAGAAAACGCCATTATTTGCAGCAGATTTGTTTCTACTATTTTTGTCACTCTCTTCTAACCCAAACTAATTGTTGATCCCAATGTCCTAAGTTCATCAGCAGATTTGTTACCCCTTATTGAGATCCTTGATTACAACTTATGAAAGATCCTGGGATGGTGAAGGCTCTCGATCTGTAATACAGCAGGGATGGAATATAAACTCTTGCTCGTTGTGTGACTGAATAGAAAGAGGACAACTAGGGAGTGAGAGGCCATTAAAACATGACTTGCCTAGGGTAGATTATGTGCAGAAAAGTATGTAGAAGCAGCTCCTGGAGTCGACTTAGTGTGTGCAGAAACGTCCTCACTGCTGTGCTGAAGACCGTCTGCAACAAGGCTTCGACTCCACTGCAGAAGGGTCTCGTTCAGATGGGTAGAGATGACAGACTTGTAATGGAAGAGAAGGTCGAAAGATTTATACTCAGTAGCCGTAGTGTGAAGGCTTATGTTCCTGGCGTCGAAGTGCACAAAAGAGGTTGTTGTGCGACATTGGTGCTTCGATGGGGCTGCTGAGATCTGAACGTCGAGACAGAAGAAGGGGAGGAGAGGTTTGCGTGCATCTAGACAGAAGATATGCGGAATTGAAAGAAGGAAGGCAGGCAGCGTAACATCCGGCCGTTACAAGCAGATGGGGAGAGAGGGAAGCTGACGGTTCTGGCGTGAGTTCACTAGGCTGCTTCTGGCTGGGCCTCTTGGGCTGCTTTGATCCGCCAGCAAGTGTGAAGGCAAGGGCTGGGAAAATTTAATCCAAGTAAGAAACAATGGGCTGAAACAAGGTAAGAATAAGTGGGTTGAAATTTTCTCAAAACTTGTCAAAAACTCGTCATGGCTTTGTCAGGCCCATGCATGACCTTGTCACAATGTTGTCGGGCTTCGTCATGACCTCGTCTCATCTTTTTCATGATCTCGTCACAAGTCGTCGTTAAGAACCAATTAAAAGAGTTAGGGTTTGATATAATTCTATCATTTTATGTGAATTAAGTTCTACATAAAATGATAAAATTTGTGGAGGAAGAAATACTAGATAGAATGGGAAACCGTCAACGGCACGAAATCCGATTTGATTCGAAATTAAACGGAATAAAAATTTCGGATATTACTGCCATAGTTTGGTAGTATTGATGAAATAATCGGGTTGTCATTTGTGTTAGTCATATATCAGGATTTAAATAAATGATGTCTGGTGCTTTTTGTATGGTGTTTACACAATTCCCAATTCATTAATACTGGAATTTTTTGTCTATCAAGATTTTGCTTTGTTGGTATTCCATCAAGTGCTAGTTTCCATAGAAAGTTTTTGACTTTGGGCATTATATCAAGTTTCCATATCCATGTTTTGTCCGTACTTACTCCTGCCTTACGTTTTTGTATCATTTCTATTGTTGATTTAGTCGAGAACCATCATTCGTCTTTCATTGTCCAGTATATTCTATCTCTGATATCGTTTTGTGGGAGATTATAACCCTTGATTTTCTAAACAATACTTCTTGGTAGAAGGTTATTTAATTTATTTAGCTGGGACAAAGAAAATTTTGTCGAAACCAACATTTCTCCATATCTTTTCATCAGGTTGACTGCTGGATTTTGTTTCTGCCAGCATAATCATTTGGGTGTGTCATTTTTACATGAAATATTGATATTTGTCCAAAAATTCTTTTTCTTCATACCTCTACAATTCCAATATGCGATCTTCATTGATGACTTAATTTTGTGGTGGTGGTAGTTGTCACTTTATTCCTACCCATAACCCATATTTCAAAGTATACTCACGGTTCCATTCCTCCAAGTGCACCTTAGCTTTCTCTATGATCGAGATGCACATCTAGTACTCATCGCTAAAATCTTGTGATCAAAAACCTGTAAATGACCGTATTTTGTCTTTTTTTTTCTACGCTTCTCCCTTTGTTCAGTGAAAGTTGTGATATTCCAGTTTTCTTATCCTTTTGATGTTTGAAACACCTTACCTTTTTACCCTTTAACACTCCCGCTGATCTCCATATATATTTTTCTTCTTGATGGTCTTAATGTTAATTATTTTTCTGCTATACTTAATGTTATTCATCATTTGGTTGGTCTCTAATTCGATACATGAATATTTGCCAACCCATTGTGATATATTATCGTTCTTGGTTTGTTTATATTTGGACAATTGTCCCAAGGTCGCCCAATTATGTAGCTATTAATCAGTGGATGTATCTTCATTAAGCTTACCTCTTTTGTTCTCATGCTTTTTACATTCATAGGCCGGGATTCCGCTGATTTTTCATATCTCCGGTCCATACAACAGATATCATTGAAAGGCTAAGATAGTATAAGATATAAAAAATTAACACCTGTTTATACTTACAAACTGTCAAATTAAATCTCCATATGTTCTTTAAAGATTCATGGTCTCCTTTCTTAATTTGAAACCTTGTTCTTCTTTTTTTCCTTTTCATTGGCAAAGGCCCATTATTCTTATATCTCCTCCACTGCTTGTCTTTAGCTCCGTTTTTCGATTGCCGTATTTTGCTCACACGAACTCCTTGTTGACATTCAAACCCATGCATAAGATAATAATCAAATTGAAACAGGCAGAGAATTTATATGCGTACTAACAACCGTTTCACTTGAGGTCCTACTATTTGATCCCTCGTTATCCGATCAATTCTTTTCCTCTTTTCAACAATCTGTTAGTACTCTTTTCTGGATCTAAAGTTAATGTCCTATCTTCACCAACAGATAAGGCCCTCCTCCTCAACTCTTCATTTCTTCTCCAGCGTATACCATCAGCTACTGAGCACCTGCACTACCAAAAAACCGCAGCCAAAAAGAGGGAAAAAGACAAGCCACGACAGTAGTACAAGCAACTTAGAGGTTCTAATTTATTCAAGAAACTATATTCAGACCATGATGTGGAAGCATTGATTCGATTATGCAGAGAACTCATTAGGGTTTGGACCCTCATTTTCGTCATCATCGGGTTTGTCACTTTTGTTTGGACCCTCGGTACCCGCATTTTTGGGGTGTCCAGAGGCTTGTTATCTGTGTTGGTCTTCTCAGTTACCTTCTTTTCTCTCTCCTCTTTGGTCTCACTTGGTTGTTTTGTACATTCTTTGGAGCTCAAGGATGACCCTTCACTCATGAAACCATATTTTTCAGACAAATATGGTCTATTCTCATGTGGATCCCGAAAGTTATCTTTCTTCTCATTTATGCTCATCTTCTGCCATCCATTTCCTTCTCTTTTCTTAGATTGATGTTCACTATTGTTTGTTCCAGTTCTGTTACACTTAAAGGCTTTTGTTCTAGCACCTCTAAGGGGACCTTCTGCATACTTGTGGTCTTTTTGGGCACAAAATCCGCATCCCCTAGAAAAGTCTTCAAACCAAATGGGAAACATCTTGAGTTCATCATCATCGTCTGGGATAGGAACCTCCTTTGCTCTTTTAAAGGGATGTATCTCTATTAATACAAATTCTAGTAAAATTTACTCCTTTCCCATTTTCAAAACAGGAATCCAGTTTTACAAATTCTAGTGAAATTCACATATTCAGCACGTACTTGTGGAATCCTAATCCAGTGGTAAGCTATGGTGTTATTCTCACTGAAGGTGTTGAAATTGGGCTTCCATGGTCTAATGATGACTAGTTGGCCAAAGATATGTTATGGTCTTGCCTCCCATACAAACTTTTGGTCTAGGGGATTGGAAAAGTTTACTTCGAACCACAAGTAATTTTGTTCTAAGTTTGAATAATTTCATAGGTTCGCCTAAAAGGGTCCCATCAGAGAGGTTTGTTTTTGTTTCTGGAAATCATTTTTCACTTTTGCCAAACTAGACAGATAATCCTGAAGATCGGATAGTTCAAAGTTGATACCTTTGTGCAGATTGATTCCTTGTAAGATACTTTGCCCTCCTCCATAGAGCACAAATGCAGGAAAGAATTAGAGATGGAAATTGAGGGATTTTGTGTATGAGAACATATTTTATGTGGTTTAGAATGAGGTCCTAACCTTCTATTTTATAGACATTTTTCAACAGATTTGGATTTATGCAATGAGAAATTATAAATCTTAGTTAAACAGATAGAACCAAGGTCACAAATGAAACTAGACTTCCTACTGTAATCTTCATGCGAGAAATAGGTATACAATAGAATGAACTTTTTCTGTTTGAGATAGCAAGTTACCTCTCTTTTGTTAAGATCGAGTTTTAGTGGCTCTTCTTGCTGCGTCTGTGTTTCCCTTGGGTTTGACGATTTTTGACAAACCACTAGCCGACGTGTGACTACGACCCCGATTTGCATCGATTTAAACCCATATAGCTGAAATTGGGCTTCGCCGCTTCTGCTCCCTCACCCTATGTCTTTTACGCTTCCTCTTTCGATTTCTTGGAACACTATAGCCCGATTTCTGTCCGAATCGCTACATCTTCATATTTGATAGAGATATTCTTGCTCAAGTAGGCTTTTTTCACAACATTCTTATTACTCTCTTCTGTTTTTGCTTTGTCTGTGTAACACCCCGAATTCTTAAAACTCGGAAAGTTACAGGTTAGGACCTCACAATGGGTCCCGACCTCAATTTGACAACAATTTTACTAGGATCTTGCAACAAGACAAAAATAAAGAAAAACCGAAATTCATAAACAGTATTTTAAAGAGATGAATTCACCTCAATGTCTAACAACCCACGGTACAAAAAAACACATAAAATTCTAACTGTCTTAATACGAAGAAAGAAGCAATAAAGAAAACACCCAACCCCACTCTAAGGAGTACGGAGACCCGACTGACCACTACTTCCAGATCACTCAGTTGCTGCTCTAACCTGCGGTAAGTCTAAATAACACAACACAACAACCATTATCTAGCTATCTAAACGTTAGACAAATGAAAACAGCACACACACACACAATAGCAAAACTATACACATATCATGCTTTCAAACAATCCATTTATTATCTTTGCTTAGGTCATTCACTCTTACTAATGATACTTATTTTGTGACACGAGGGATTCCCAAACCTCGCATCCGCTCCCATGTAACCATCAGGAATGGATCCGATGGATCTCACCTTGTACCTATATGGTCTGGGTATAAAGAACCTCCCAGTCTCCTGTCAGAGCTGGGCAGTGATGTCACGGCCAGTTATACATACACTTGGGCTCTAAATAATAATAAGTTCGTCCTAGGCATGTTATAATTATCAAACACTAAACACAAGCCACTATTATCATTCAGCTAACATCTAGAAACTGGCTAAGTAAGTCCCAAGGACTGAACTGAATCAAATCACAATTCTCTCACTCTCAACTTGGTCAGTAACCGTAGAACTCAAATGCCTGTCATACAAGGCACGTGGATTAAAATTACATCCCATATTCCTAGAAGTCATAAACTTCTAAGATGTACAATCTCATGAAGAGAAATTACTAAAGAGGTCCCCTTTAAGTAAATGACTATTTTACCCTTGATCCCGAAAACTCCGAAAAAGTCTATCATCTAGTTCTAAATCTCCTTTGGAACCTATTTCCATAATTTAGCTCTCAAGAGGTAGTTTGTTGAAGATTTATAAAAGTTAACCAACATTCTAGATTTCCGTAAGAGTCGTTAAGGTCCGACTTTGGCTTAAGATGTGAGGCTCGAATAAAAATATAAAAATTACGAAAAAATTCTCTAGGTCCTCTATAATATACATGCTACCCATAGGAGCAACGATCTCTCAAAACTATCCAACCACTACTCTTACATAAATCCCTAAAGTTGGTAAAAACATCCAGAAATTCTATACTTGGCAAAATTTTCCACTGCTGGAAAAACAACCCAAGTACTCTACTTTGGGACCTTATAAATTCTAATCCGACCGTTAACTCTCTCCAAAATTAATCACAGTAAACTACATATTTCTATTTATAACATATCAAAAATTTAACGGTGGATTCTCGATCTAAGATATCGAAACCATATCGTAAAGTCAGCAGGTCAACACTGAAACATAAGGTTTGCAGAAGGTCCTAACTTCGATTCTCCTTGTCAGCATATGCTTCCCTTATTTGTACTTAGAGGTCTCCAGTTCGAATCCCACAACACCCAATTATGCATGACCTTATTGAACCATTTTATGTTCGGTTTTCTCATCCTATTGGACTTCTTTAGCCTCTTCTCAAATATTCCAGCCTATGCAAGCCTCTACACTGCTCTCAACTATTACTCAACAACTACAACACACTCTCGTATACAACATAAAGGTATTACGATTAGGGATTATATCAACTCACCCGCAGTAGTAAGGTTAAGGGTTGTGTCGATCAACACACGAGGAGCCCGCACTAAACCTTGGTAAGTGCACGTTTTTATAGGGGCTGCCACAGACTAAAAGAGGTATGTTTACCAGCTTTAAATCAAGAGGGGAGAAAAGTGGAACAGCAGGAGAAGCTGCTTACCGGTTCACTTTCTGCAATAGATGGAAGGAGGCCCACCCTTTTCATGCGTCTGTTCGAAGAGGCGTGTAGGAGAACAGAGTTCACCAAGTCCGAATGTCGTGCAGAAGGTCGGTATGGTCACGGTTTGAAGGCGGTTGTGTGCGGCGTCGGGTGCCTGGAGGTGGGTCGTCGGCTGTGCAACATAAGCGTCCTCATTAGTGGTTACTTGCCTCAAGAAGGGAGAGAGAGGGGAAACTGGTACTCACTTGGCCGATGCAGACGAAGCGGGTTCCGGCGCAGAGGAAGGCTGTCTGGGCGAGTCGGTGGTCGGACGTCTTCGACTTGATTCTGGCACAGAGTAATTAGATTAGGTTAAAATTAATTAAGGGAAGGATTAGGGTAAAGGTAGAGTGTTCGGCCGGCTGACTAAGTATAATGTGCCTAGTCCGATGGGCCAGCTCATCCGGCTAGATGATGGGTTGATAAGTGAGTCGTTACTCGCACGGAACCGCTCTTCGGTTTTAAATTTTACGAAATTACTATTCGGGTATATATATATCATTTTATGTGAATTAAGGTCACATAAAATGATAGAATTTAAAATTTGTATAATATTATCTAAAATGAAGAAAGGTCAGTGGATCGGAATCCGGTTTAACTCGGTATTATGCGGAATAGAATTTTCCGGATATTACAATCTGTTTGGGGAACCTCATACTCCACATGGGCCATGATGTTTCTGGGATCTATGCTTTACATACTCCTAAATTGTTTGTATTATTGCATTGGTCGGAATCACTTTGAGTCGAAATTGTTTGGGGATAGGGTTTTCTGTAAACACAAAGGGAGGGAGGCGCGTCAGCGGCGCGTTCTTCCTTCACACTAAGAACTTCTTGTGGAAACAATGAGACCCCCTTGATTAGAAACTAATAATCATAAATTGCAAAGTTTTTCTTTTTCTTTAAAAGACAGGGCGCAGGCATGGCTTCAATCTTTACCGGAAGGAAGTGTAAACACAAGGGAGGACATGACCTCGAAATTTCTTTCAAAGTACTTTCCACCTTCAAAAACTGTAAAATTTAAAGGTAAAATTAATGCTTTTTTATGAAACACAAGGAAAGCGTGTTCAAGTCTTTGGAGAGATTCAAGGACATTCTATTTGATTGTCCTCATCATAGGATCTCGAAGATAGAGCTTCATGAAATCTACAATAAAGGCTTGGATGACGTCACTCGGTTCCAACTTCAATCCTTTTCCGGAGGTACTTTCATGGATAAGCGCGTTGATGATGCATGGGGATTTATTGAAAAACAATCTTTGGTGCAAGAGAAATACTCCCATAGAAGAACTAATGATAGACCTCGGCTACCCGGAGTCCATGACAGATTTATTACTACCAACCTATCTGTTGATTTTGATACTCTTAAACATCATATGAAAGAAATGCAGAAATCTCGAGCACCAGCACAAGCAAGTTTACCTCTTAAGGAGAAAGACGTGAACTACAGGGGTCAAGGATATTATCAAGGAAACTATCAAGGACCCTGGAACAACAATTACCACAACAAAAATTTTCAAAGAGGGGGAGGTTGGCGCCCCGATCATAGTCATCCCGGATTTTCATACACGAATCCGGATGGTGCACTCAATCTGCCCGAATCCTCTAGCCAAGCTCCACCCCAAAGGACTCCAAAGGATAAGACGGATATGTTATTGGAAAAATTGTTAGGAGAGGTAAAATAGATGAAAGACGGCATGAATTCTCTTTCTAAGGCTCAAAAGGCCTTGCAAATCAGGTTTTAAACAAGGCTGGAGAAGTTCCTAGAGATCAGGGAATACTTCACGGAAGAACTGAAAACAACCCAAAAGGGTAAGCGATGGCTATCACCACTAGAAGAGGAGTAAAAATTAATGAGCCATTGCCCAAGAGCATTTAAAGGGAAGCAAGTCATGGTCGAGGAAGATCCGGAACCAAACAAGTAGGAGAAGGAGAAGGAGAAGGAGAAGGAGAAGGAGTAGGAGAAAGAGCCAGTTTATGTACCTCCCCCAGCATATAAACCACAACTTCCATTCCGGCAATCTCGCGCTAGAGTATGCCTCGACCAACACTTTGGTAAGTTCCCCAAACTCATGAGCAAACTACATATTAATATTCCGTTCATGGATGCCATAGTAGGTTGTTCGCTCAAAAGTGTGCGTCACTAAGTCTTAAAATTTATAAAACTGAAATCAAAGCAAACCGAACCCGCAGTGTACGGAACGGCGTATTGAACTCAGGTATTTGGGGGGAACAAATTCAGTTCACAAATTGTTAGGCAATTGAAAAACTTTTGTAAAGATGATAAGAAAAACAACGATTCTAAAGATGCAGGTATCCAATTGTGGCGATCAATTCAAGATATTCCAAAGATATAAGGACAGAGTCGGGATTGCAAAGGTATATCTAAGGTAGGGTAATATACGGTGAAGTTCCGAAACCCATATGTCTCACCCAAAGGCTCTCTCTATAAAGGTTGTTGAGGCTGCAGTATAGAAAGGATCAAAGGATAAGAATTATTTTCAAATACTTATGTCCAAACCCAAGGGAATCAAAGATAAGCCAAAACGGTTAAGGTTGTGACACTGGAAACCGAAGTAGAGGATGTTGAGTCTCACTACTACCTAGAAAAGGTAAGCCAAGGCTAGGTTAAAGCAAATATTTAACTTTGGATCAAAGCAAAAGCAAGGTACGTACGACAGAGGAAAACCACGGTCAGATCTTGAAAAACCACAGCCGTGGAACTCAAGAACACACCGTGGAAAGCCTCGACAACGAGGTTTCTCGAAACTGTCTAGGTCCAATCTGTTTTGATTCAATCTATCATCATATATGCCACAACTATCAACCCTTCACCTTTTAATCGCTTAAGGTTTTAGCCAAGAATCATCATAGTCAAATCAATAATCAAATATAAAAAGGGAAAAAAGCAAAACCTTGAAAACTCAATAATATCCGAACAATCAATCTCAAAATAAACATGTGCTTGTGTTCAAATGAATGTAGAATCAAAGGAGTAGAAAACCACACAAAAATCTCTAGGGACAATGAAGAACGGGATGTCAATCCGCCTTCAAATGAATTCCTAAGATCTTCTTTAAGTACGCAATCTTCAAAATGCGTCCTTCTCACAATCTTCCTTGTACGCAATAAGATCTTCCGAAATATCTCCAATTAATGACTCGAAATGTTGTTGGATGGAAAACTTACGTGTTCCTCCTTTCTTTATCTTTCTTATAGGAAAAAAGTAGGGTTACAAAAGCCTAACAACCGCTGCTGACGTGACAAATATGACACGTGGCGACCGTTATGGAAATCACGGCCAAGAACAAACTTCCACGCCCGTGGAATGCACCGTGGAATTGCTTCCTTGCTTTCGACACGTTTTTCCACGACCTCAATAAATAAACCATGGCCATGGTTCTTCTTGTTTGGCCGTAGAAACTCCAAATACCCCATACTAGTCTCTTGCTTGTCCCCAAGCAAGGTTTTCAAAAGATTAGAACATAAGGTAGAATGAAATATGAATGCAAAACAAGATAAAAACAATCTTTTTGGTATTGTGCTTCTAATCAATAGATCACCTCAAATCTAGTTTCATGTTTCCTTGAGAACTTCTATGTACATAAACCAAATCATGTCAAGTAAGAGAAACTTCATAAATTGCAAAAGCTTCAACACAAACATCATAACCCAAAGCAATGTCAAAATCAATCATGTGAAACTTCAATTTAGATCACCAAGTCAAACAATATTCCATAGATCTTAAGGACTTTCAAGCAAAGGCCAAGAAACGTGAATAGGTTGGAAACTTATAAGGGAATGTGGTGCACAATTCCGTGAAAAAGGAACAACACAAACTCTTTTCTTTTTCATATTGAACTAACCACCATTATAGAGCTTTCCTCTCCCTTTTCAACACAAAATTCTTTTTTGACATTACTTTTTGAAAGTATAGACAGAGGTGTACAAAAACCGAAGCCTAGGAGATTGGTGTTTCTCAATTTCGAGATGCCTCAAACACTTGATGCACATACCATAATCCGTTAGGAATATCGCTCAATCCGACTTTTGCAAGACACAAACACCCGGCTATGTGAATGGTGCCGAGTTACTCATCATCATGATTGACTTCCCCAAACCTATTTTCTGTACTTTGAATGCACAATTTTCTTTCATGGCCCTCCAATATCAAACATACCAAAATCAACTCTTTCTAATTCCCTGATAGGTAAAGGAGGAAAATATTTAATTGAGGGGCTAGATGAATATAGAAGAAGCAAGAAAATCGAGGTGCCTTAGTCATTTCATAAAGAAGTGAAAGAACTTATAATGTGATTTAAACTTTCATTCCTCAATATGATTTAAACAAATGCATTCACATTATGAAACTTGCAAGAAGATCAAACAATGTATTCAATTTCTTTACAATTCACAACTTAATTCAAGCACATAAACGTCGTCAAAAATTCAATCAACAAGTAGATTCATCATAGAGGTCATTTCCAATCTAGAAGCACAATAATTTTTCAAAATTTTTCAAATTTTTATGGGTTTTTCAAAGCTTTTTAATGCAATGCAATAAAGAAATGTGTGACAATTAAAAGAAAGATGCAAGTGTTCATGGAATAAAGCGAAGTAAGTGTACCGAGTTATTACATTAACGAGAGTCAACCCACCCCATACTTAGAAATAAACATTGTCCTCAATGTTGCAAGAAAGAAAAAAAAGAAAAGAACTAAGTAAACTCACAAAGGTGGCGGGTAGCTCGAACCATCCAAGTCATCTCACTCCTGTGGAGGCGGTGGTAGGTAAGGGAAGAAGTTGGGGTCGAATGGACGCCCAAACTGCTGGTGGTAGACGTCACGGAGGATCCTAGCATTTTCCTTGCGCTCTTCATCATGCTCATCAAAGCGTGTCTCTAGGTGATCCATCCGTTGTGTAAGACCGGTCACCAACCCTGGCTGTTGGTCCATCCAAGCAAGCCGTTGTTGCATCCAATCCGGTAGAGTCACCGCCCAAGCTGGAGGAGCACCCATCAAAGCCGGCTGTTGCATCCAGTCCGGTGCACCATCCATCAATGTAGGAAGCTTACTCACGCTAGCACGGCGGAGGACGAAGAAGCGGAAGGCCGCTGATGATATGTGGACCTCCTAGATGGCTCCTTAAAGTCTGCCGGCTAATGCGGAAACGCTCCAAAGTCCTGCTGACCACCTCCAACATCCGGGAACTCGTCTCCACCCATCTCCTCATCCTCATCATCTGCAGCGGGTATATCCTCAAGAATGTAGGGTGGAGCTCCAAAAAGGTTTGCATGCATAGGAACAAACGTAGCCTTCCAGTTCTGCTGGCTAGTCCTAAGAGAATAATCAATGCTCCATGGGATACCTCTACCACCTTTGTCTTCCAAAGGCCTTGAAGCATTAGGTGGACCTCCGTAGCGGGGAATCAGGAGTCCCCTAGTCATGAATCCATGAAGCCCCAAAGGCCTCACAACAGCCACCCTCTCACATGCCGAATAATCAACTCCCAAATGTTTTGAAATATAAGTCACAATACCTCCATAGCCAATGTTTCCTGCTGATTTGTTCTTAACCTTGCTAAGTGATGTGAATCCTCACCGAAAAGAAATCATCGTCAATATGCCAGAACAAATCGTTTTGCCACCAACCGTCCAAGTCAAAGCTCAGCCGGAACCTATCAAAATCAATACTTATATGTTTGAGGGCATGCCTAAAACTGAGCCAAAACCTATTGAAACCAATCAAAAAATGCTTGCACCGAGCATGCCCAATACAAGCCAATTTTCACTCTCTCCGGCTAAGTTCTTAGGTCTTCACACTCTCAGTAAAACGCCTATAACTGAGGCAATTCTTGGAATAAAAATACACATAAGTAATACTTTGAAAGGTATTTTCAATATCTACAACTTTCTAGTATACATAAAGTCGAGATTCCAAGAGGAAGAGGGTGAAAATGACTCTACATTGCAGCAACTCTGGTACTTGTATGGATTGTTGGGCAGGATCATGCATGCAGGGAAAAGTTTCGAAACCCACAAGGTGAGAGGCCGAGTGGTGTCCTTACGGTGAGAGGCTAGGAGGACAAAGGAGATCCAATTTTCGAAGTGAGATTCCGAGGAAAGAAGATCTCGTGCCAAGGATATCCAAGGTGCGAGGTTGGACGATCCTTGCTTGGCATATCCCATCAATCAAAAAAAAAAAAAAGTGGTCAGAAGGAACAACACCGGTGGATCCTCGCGACGAAGAGTGCATCACTAACGGTGGAGGCAAGCATTGTAGGACAATTTGGAGAGTGACAGGCAATCATACAGTATAGAATGAAAAGCTCATCAGCCTTCAGCTTTTGGGGGGTCTCGGTCCTTGGGAAAAGGCATTCGGATAAGATCCTATGGGCTATCTTGAGCGCAAGGTGGTAGATAAGTTTGGCTTTTGAGTCGGCCGGTTGCCAACGGTTCTCATGGCCTACAATCATAGTAATCTCTCCCGAAAACTCCTTAGCTTTGACACCCCTAGGAAATGTCCCATTGAACGTATCAACAAACCCAAACAATGCTTCAAACTAAGCAATAGAGAAGTTGTAGTTACACTCCATCAACCGGAAAGACACCGTTCGGTCAACGGCGCTATGCTCAAGGGAAGTAATGAACTCCCTCTTAATCTCCTCATATGTATCTTCCCTAATGCTAGCAAACAAGGTCAATCCAGCCTATCCAACAACCATCTCAAATCCTTAACAACATTCAACTCATCGAGTTCCTCAAGCACAATATACCTAGGAGCTACAACTTTGCGTTTATGAATTTTCTCAAAAGCTCCAATGTAATCCTCATGGATTGTAGGTACTCTAGGGGTTGGATGGACAATGGGAGGGGGTTGGAAGAGGACCCAACACCCTTCTGTTTCTTGTTCCGGTTTGATTTCATAGTTCCAAACATTTTCGGTAAAAATCACAAAAACCACGGCCTATTTTTGGATTTCCACGGCCGTGGAAACGTACGGCTGCCAGTGCATCACTCAATTTTACTCAGAAACTCAGCAAATCAAGAACAAACCCAACATCAACAGTCCTAAACTACTTCTAAGTTCAATTCTGTTCAGTTCTCCTAAAAATCTTCAAGAAAAACGAATGAAATCAAGCAAGGAGAAGATTCAAAGAAAATCTAGGGTTTGTATTTGAGGAAATCCAAATTCACGTCCGATTGCTGAATGTTTGTGCAGTTTGTTGTTATAATCCTTTGTAGAATCTGATTTGCTTCAATTTAGGCCAAAGAATCGCGTAAAACGATTGTTGAATGAGGAAGCACGGAATTGAGAGTTTCCGGTGTGGTTTTGGGCATGGAGGGTTTGGTTTTTGTGAGAAAATTGTGAGGAAGAAGAACTTATATAGGCCCGTAAAATTCATGAAAATCACGGCCTGTCGGGGTATTCCACGGCCGCGGAAACGTACGGCCACCCGAGGAAAGTGGTTCTTTTATTTTGATTAGATACAACATGGTTTTCCACGGGTCAATTAGGCAAACCACGTCCGTGGTTTTGCATTTTTGGCCGTGGAATCCTCTGTTCTCGTCAAAAATCCAGGTTTTGTCGTTCTTTTGGCTTTCTTCACTTCTTTTGCTCATTTCTTATCCGTGTCATCCAAAGACACAAACATACCTGAAGATATCAACGATAAACAAACAAAAACAACTACTCTAAACTAATCTAAGAAAGAAAACAAAAACAAAAGGAAGAATGCAATACCTTGGGTTGCTTCCCAAGATCGCTTTGTTTTAGGTCCGTAGCTAGACCGTTCCTTTATGTTTAAGTGAGGACATACGGAGAGATTATATTTTGTCAGTTTGGAGTTCCCGTGAGTATTTCTTGAGTCGTTGACCATTAACCTTGAAACTTCCTCACTTCTCACCCCATACTTCAACTGCACCATGGGGAAAAACGTGTTTAATTACTTAAGGTCATATCTAACGAGATTTAAGCTTACCAAGAAAGAGTCGAAGTCTAGAATTGAAGAGGAGAACATGGTCTCCTTCTATGAAGTCCTTTGGAATGATATGCTTGTCATGCCAACACTTCGCTCTTTCTTTGTGAATCTTTGCGGTCTCATAGGCGTTCAAGCGAAGTTCCTCTAGTTCATTAAGGTCCAAGAGAAGCTTCTCTCCCCTTCCTTCATGCCAAAGTTCAACCACTTTACAACCCAATACGCTTTATGTTCCAGATCTACCAGAAGATGACAAGACTTCCCATACACAAGGTTGTATGGTGTTGTGCCTGTGGGAGTCTTGTATGCCGTTCTATACAACAAATGCATCATCCGACTTTAATGACCAATCTTTCCTTGTCTTTGACACCGTCTCTCAAGAATTCGTTTGATCTCCCTATTAGAAATCTCCAGTTGTCCACTTGTTTGCGGATGGTAGGGTGTGGCGATCTTGTGAGTCATCCCATACTTAGCTAGTAGAGCTTCAAATCGATAGGCAATGAAGTGTGATCCTCCGTCACTAATGATGGTTCGGGGTGTCCCAAACCATGGGAAAATAGTTCGATTAAAGAACTTAACAAACACCATTGCATCATTAGTTGGAGAGGCACCAACATCAACCCATCTTGAAACATAATCTACAACTAGAAGTATGTATTGGTTACCACAAGATGATGAGAATGGTCCCATGAAATCAACTCCCCAAACGTCAAAGATCTCCATCTCTTGGATGTTTTTAAGAAGCATTTCATTCCTTCTAGAAATATTTCCTGTTCTTTGACAAGCATCGCAACAAGCAACAAAGGTTTGCACATCCGTAAATAATGTAGGCCAAAAGAATCCGGATTGTAGTACCTTAGCACTAGTTTTATGAGAGCTAGCGTGTCCTCCACAAGGAAGCGAATGACAATAACGAATGAGACTTTACATTTCGTCTTCAGGCACGCATCTTCTAATGATGCCATTAGGACCTCTTTTGAAGAGTAGAGGTTCATTCCAATAATGTTGGCGGACATCCCCAAAGAACTTCTTCCTTTGGGCGTAGGATAGTTCGGGAGGTATTTCCCGACAAACCAAATAATTTACAAAATCAGCAAACCAAGGTTCGTTACCTCTAGAAATATGATAGATGCACTCTTCCATTAGATGCAATTGTTCGTCCGGGAAAGAGTCATCAATAGGTAAGCCGTCACTAGTAGCATGGGTTAGATAACTTAAATGATCCGCAATAGAATTTTTGGATGCTTTCTTGTCACGAATCTCAAGATCGAACTCATTCAGGATCAAAATCCACCTAATCACCCTTGATTTTGCATCTTTCTTGGCAAGCAAATACCGAATTGCTGAATTATCCGTGTATACAATCACCTTCGCTTCTACAAGATAAGAACGAAACTTTTCAAAATCATAAACAACAGCAAGTAATTCCTTTTCTGTTGTAGCATAGTTGAGTTGCACTTCATCTAGCGTTTTGCTAGCGTAATAGATGGCATGAGTGCGTCCATCCTTCTTTTGTCCAAGTACCGCTCCAACAGCTACGTCACTTGCATCACACATGACCTCGAATGGAAGATTCCAATCCGGAGGTTGAATTATTGGGGCTGAGATTAGAGCTTCCGGAATCCTTTAAAAAGCATCCAAACATTCTTTCAAATATTCAAAAACAACATCCTTCATCCAAAGATTAGTTAGCAGGTTTATTGATTTTCGAAAAGTCTTTAATGAATCTCCTATAGAATCCAGCATGTCCTAGAAAACTTTTAATCTCCTTCACCAAAGATGGAGGAGGAAGTTTTTCTATTGTCTCAATCTTCTCCTTATCAACCTCAATCCTTCTATTAGAGATCAAGTGTCCTAAAACAATGTCTTCCTTAACCATAAAGTGACACTTCTCCCAATTTAGAACTAGGTTCCTGTCTTCACACCTTTGTAGAACAAGAGATAGGTTAGCAAGACAATTATCAAATGAGGAACCATAAACAAGAAAGTCATCCATAAAAACCTCCATGATTTCTTCAATGTACTCCGAGAAGATGGCCGTCATACACCTTTGAAAGGTGGCTGGAGCGTTGCAAAGTCCGAATGGCATCCTCCTATAAGCAAATGTACCCCACGAGCACGTGAATGTGGTCTTCTCTTGATCGTCCGGGTGAATCGGAATCTGAAAGAAACCACTATAACCGTCAAGGTAACAAAAATAAGAGTGTTGTGCTAACCTCTCAAGCATTTGATCAATAAAGGGCAGCGGGAAGTAATCCTTCCTCGTTGCGTTGTTCACCTTGCGATAATCTATGCACATCCTCCATCCTGTCACGGTCCTTGTTGGAATGAGCTCGTTGTTCTTGTTGGCTACAACGGTCATTCCTCCCTTTTTTGGGACAACTTGAACAGGGCTCACCACTTGCTATCGGAAATAGGGAAGATGTTACCTGCATCAAGTAATTTAAGGATCTCCTTCTTCGCGACCTCTTTCATGATCGGATTTAATCGTCTTTGAGGTTGACGTGAAGGCTTATAATCCTCTTCCATTAGAATCTTGTGCATTCAAAAAGATGGATTGCATCCTACAAGATCCTCTATGGTATAGCCTAAAGCTTTGCTACGTTTCTTAAAAAAAATCATTAGTTTTTCATGTTCATCTTCACTCAAATCAGGACTATCAATAACGGGAAACGTAGAATTAGTTCCAAGAAATGCATTCCTAAGATGTGTGGGAAGTGGCTTCAATTCCAAAGTCGTTGATGCCTTTGGAGTGTCTTGAGGGTTGTCCGATGTTTCCTTGGAAGTCTCCAAGGGTGTGGAAGTGTTAGAAGAAGAATCAAGAATGTTTGTAGAAAGAACGGAATTATTCTCAACATTTTCCAAAACCACGGTGCCCCTGTTACTTCCACGGCCGTGGAAAGTGTCTTGGAGGCCGTGGAAAGTGGTGTCAATTAAATCTTTCCTCTCGACATAGTATTCCACGGGTGGAGTAGGTGAAACCACGCCCGTGGAAAAGCACGACTGGCCGTGGTTTTTGACGTTTTTCGAGCCATCGTACAATTTTTCAAATTCTTCAACTTGCACTTCTTTTAGCTTCTCTAAAGCATCAATCTCAGCATTGCAACCCTCTTCTTCTCCTCTTTCCATGATGCTCATGGTTATGACCTTTTGCAACGGATCTTTGAACAGGATCGAACTTACTTGCTTTCTAGATACCTCTTCATCATAGATGTTGAACATATCTTCCCCCATTGCAGGTTCTTTTGTCAAACTTGAGAGGACAATCTGCAGGAATATCAAGCACAACAAAGTCTATAGGGATATAGAATTTACCGAGCTTAACCGGGACGTCTTCATCTCCTCTTTCCATACACCCGGAAGTTGCAAGAAAAGGTCTCCCGAGTATGACTGGGACCAGACAATCTGCAGGAATATCAAGCACAACAAAGTCTATAGGGATATAGAATTTACCGAGCTTAACCGGGACGTCTTCAATGATTCCTACGGGTCGAGTAATGTATCGATCTGCCATGTATAACGTCATCTTTACCGGTTTAGGTTCACCTAAACAAACCTTCCTACACAACGCAAGTGGAATGATTCTCAAACTTGCTCCCAAGTCATAAAGTGCATCATATGTTACTTCTCCTACTTCTATTGGTATACAAAATGACCCCGGATCTCTCAGCTTTGGGGGAATCTTTTCTGTCTTCGTTTTGATCAGCTCCGAAGATTCCGAACTCATCTTGACCTCTCCAAAGTCTTCCAGCTTCCTCTTGTTAGAGAGGATCTCTTTCAAGAACTTCCCATAAGCAGGCATACCTAAAATCGCAACAATAAAAGGTATGTTAATATGCAGTTTGCTCATAAGATCAACAAACTTACCAAATTGCTTGTCTAGACGCGCTCTTGCTCTAGATTGCGGGAATGGCAAATGAGGTTTATAAGGTGGAGGAGGAATATAGACATTCTCCTTCTCTTTCTCCTTTTCTTTCTCTTTTTAAGCGGGGACTTCAATGAACTTGGGCTACGGATCGGTGGTTGTTACACCACTTCTAGTTGTAATCGCGATTACCCTTCCTTTCGGATTGTCCTCCGTCTTTCCAGGAAGTTTCCCTTGCTCTCAAGGAACTTCTCCGGCATTGCTGAATACTTGATTCTATAAAGCTTTTTGTGCTTTATCAATCGAAGTAATGTGACTCTCCATGCCTTGGAGCTTCTCGAAGATTTTCTCCAGCAAAACATCTTGCTTACTCTTCTCCGGTTTGCTTGAACTATTGAAGTTTGTCCCTGACTTTTCAAAGGAATAGAAGAAGATGGTGATGTTAGTGCATTTTCAGCATGTGAATAGGGATTACCGGGATTGTGTTGGTTGGATTTCCAATTGTTGTTGGAGTTCCTGTTATTGTTGATGTTATTGTTCCGGTAATTGTTCTTATTCTGGTGATTGTTGTTCTCCCTTCCTAAGTAGCTAACGTCCTTCTCCTTCGTCTTTTGATCGGTGGATTTTAGGACTTCCTTCAACTCCTTAATTTCATTGTTGAGCGAGAAAATTTGAGCTTGGGCTGCTTGATTTAATTTCGCTCCCGGATTTCCGGAATTTCGATTCCCTTCATCAGCTCTCCTATGGGAATATCTTTCAATCACTTGAGCTTGGTTCTCAATGAAATCCCAAGCATCATCTTTCCTCATATCCATAAAAGTTCCACAAGAAAGGCATTAAAGATTGAATTGTGTTGCCACATCTAATCGCTTGTAGTAGATCTCCAATAATTCCAGCTTTGAAATGCCATGATGCGGGAAATCCAATAGAAGATCTTGAAACCTTTCCCAAGATTTAAGCAAACTTTCGTTAGGTTTCATATAAAAAGCATTTATCTTACCTCTCAATTCCGTTATTTTGGATGGCGGAAAGAACTTGGTGAGGAATTCCGAAGTCAAATCCTCCCATGTATTAAGTCTTCCAGCTGGAAGAGCTTGATACCAAGCTAAAGCTTTGTCTTTCAAAGAGAAGAAGAACGGGCTCAACTTATAGTTGTTGTTGACAACACTCTTAGGCTTCATATTCTCCATAAGAATCTCAAAATTTTGCAAATGTTGGTGTAGAGATTCATCTTCCGTTCCACAAAACTGACTTTGGCGGATCGTTGTAATAACTTGTGAGCTAAATCTGAAATCATTGGCATCTTGATCACCAAGATTCACACCTAAACGGCGTGGTTGCTGAATTGGATCCGTTCGTTGCCCAAAGGTTCGTGGTTCATCCCCGACATTAGCAGCTCTGACATCTCTAGCGGGAATGCGAGGATCAATAGAGGCTTGAGGAATAAATGGTGGTATGTCCAAAGCTCCGGCATATAATCATCATCGGATGATTAAGCTCTTGATGATTTAGCTTTCTTACTTTTGGAGCCTTTATTCTCCAATTGTATTTGTAGAACAATCGCCTTAAGCTCCTCAATTTGAGCTTGAGCTCGCTCTCTATCAGCACGAACAAAAACTTGCTATTCGATACACATTCTTTCACTTGTATTGAGTTGAGCTCTGGTCACATCCAACTCTTCTTTGTTGTTCCTTTCATTATGTTCAGCCATATTTTTATGTGTTAACTTTTTCTTCAAAGTTTTCTCCGGTTCAGGTTCAAAAGGAACGAGGTCTTTCGCTGATCTAGACCTTCGCATATGCCTAAAAATTCTGCAAAATCACTCAAGTAGATAGATCAAATAACAAGAGCAAAAGCTCCCAAGCCAAACAACCAAAAACCGAATTTGGCCTAAGCCAAATTCCCGGCAACGACGTCAAAAACTTGTTCGTTCAAAAGTGTGCGTCACTAAGTCTTAAAATATATAAAACTGAAATCAAAGCAAAGCGAACCCTCAGTGTACAGATCGGCGTAGTAAAACAAGAATTTCAGAGTTTCGAACTCAGGGATTTGTGGGGAACAAATTCAGTTCACAACTTGTGAGGCAATTAAAAAACTTTTGTAAAGACGATAAGGAAAACAACGATTCTAATGATCCAGGTATCCTATTGTGGCAATCGATTCAAGATATTCTAAAGATATAAGGATAGAGTCGGGATTGCAAAGGTATATCTAAGGTAGGGTAATGTACGGGGAAGTTCCAAAACACATATGTCTCACCCAAAGGCTCTCTCTATAAAGGTTGTTGAGGCTGCAATATAGAAAGGATCAAAGGATAAGAATTACACTCAAATACCCATGCCCAAACCCCAGGGAATCAAAGATAATCCAAAACGGTTAAGGTTGGGACACTCAAAACCGAATTACAGGATGTTGAGTCTCACTACTACCTAGAAAAGGTAAGCCCAGGCTAGGTTAAAGCAAATCTTTAACGTTGGATAAAAACAAAAGCAAGGTACGTACGATAGAGGAAAACCACTGTCAAATCTTGAAGAACCACAGCTGTGGAACTAAAGAACACTCCGTGGAAAAAAGCAAAACCTTAAAAACTCAGTAATATCCGAACAATCAATCTCAAAATAAACCAAAGCGTGCTTGTGTTCAAATGAATGAAGAATCAAAGGAACGGAAATCTTTAAATTACGTCCTTGTAACACCCCGAATTCGTGGGACTCGGAGTGCCACATTTGGCTAGGATCTCACAATGGATCCTGACCCTAGCCTTACAACAAGTTCATTGGACCTTACAACATGACACTGACTGATATAAAACAAATGCATAAAACTGTATAAACTGTACAACCCAAACGTAAAATAACATAGCCAAGTATAAATAACAACGCCCTCACACAGGATGTAACAAAAGATCGTCCTCACGCAGGAGGGAAATGTAAACAAACCCAAAAGCCCACAACAACCTATGTACGAGAGGTCTTCGGCCTGCCACTCTGCTAGATCACTCAGTAGCACGCCTATCCTGTGGGACATCTATAACATGGTAATAAACCATTAGCTAACCATACATATATAAAGTAATGCATAAGCACAAACACAATCATGTAAGGATAAACACATCAGCATGATATCACACATTTACCTATTTTATCATCTTTATGTAATAGTCATTCACTCAAGTCGTATATATATATATATATATATATATATATATATATATATATATATATATATATATATATATATATATATATAATGAAAGTATGTGACACGAGGACCGATACATCCCCGCCTCTGATTGCTATATACAACTATACGAGTATCGATCACACAATCCGTGTACCTTATGGGAGTGGATTGCGCCCTACCTGTAAACTAGACTGGCCTGACGTCAAAGAACCTCCCAGACTCCACTACGGGATGAAAGGGAAAGGTTATCAAAGCCAAGCAGTGGGGCAGTCAATATAACATAGGTCGGTATAAACAACAATTCATGCTATCATAGCAAACATATAAAGCACACACCGCTCATGCAAACACCCAATATAAGGATTGTAGCTAAGTAAGTCCTACGGACTTACCTCAACCTCGTACAGAACTTAACCACAACAACCTCCAATACTAAGAGAGGGGCACTGCCTAATAACAAGTCATAGAAAGATATCAACCTCTATTCATCAAAGGGTCACACCTAGACCCAAAGGGATCATACTCAACCTCAAAACCTCAACTAACATCAACCTAAGTCTTTTAAGTCGTACAAGGCATAAACCGATCATAACCTCAACCAAACACATCTTCACACCTCTAGCATGATCCTAAACACTCATACTAGGAAATGAGGGAACAAAGGCATCCTAAGGAAAGCCTAGAAGCAACACACACCTGCAGAACCAAGTGCAGGACCCTGCTGATGCAGGTGGGCATAGGGGCGGATCACAGGTGGCGCAGGGGCGGGTCCTGGCTGGCGCTGGGGCGGCTGCAAGGTGGCGCAGGGGCCGCTGGACAGTAGAGGACGCCACTTCAGCCCTTTCTTCACTTCTTCCTTCTATTCCTTCACTCCTTCTTCACTCCAACACCATGCATACAAAAACATACATATATATACATCAACATAAGCCAATTAAGGCTGAAATAAGATCCAAACCTACGGAATCTAAGTTAGGCCAAGGAAAGAGAGAGAAAGATGAAGAAAAGGAGAAAGAAAGAAGAAAAGCCATGAAAGCTTACCAACTGTGCTTTCCAGGAAATCAACACAACACCAACCCAACCTCAAGCTGGCTCATAATTCTCAGCAACAACAACCATCAACAACAACAAGAAAAGCTATCCAAGATCTCTCACAAACTCAACAAAACTTCAAGAAAAGATCACAGATGATCCGAGGGAGAAGAGAGGAGAAGAAATGTACGAAAGAGAGAGAGATGGAGCTGAGAATTATAACCCTTATCCAAAGGAAAGAGATGAAGGTTATAAAGGATAAAAAGAGTAAAGCTCGGGTCAAAGGGGTGCCAGTGCATCACTCAATTTTACTCAGAAACTCAGCAAAGCAAGAACAAACCCAACATCAACAGTCCTAAACTACTTCTAAGTTCAATTCTGTTCAGTTCTCCTAAAAATCTTCAAGAAAAACGAATGAAATCAAGCAAGGAGAAGATTCAAAGAAAATCTAGGGTTTGTATTTGAGGAAATCCAAATTCACGTCCGATTGCTGAATGTTTGTGCAGTTTGTTGTTATAATCCTTTGTAGAATCTGATTTGCTTCAATTTAGGCCAAAGAATTGCGTAAAACGATTGTTGAATGAGGAAGCACGGAATTGAGAGTTTCCGGTGTGGTTTTGGGCATGGAGGGTTTGGTTTTTGTGAGAAAATTGTGAGGAAGAAGAACTTATATAGGCCCGTAAAATTCATGAAAATCACGGCATGTCGGGGTATTCCACGGCCGCGGAAACGTACGGCCACCCGTGGAAAGTGGTTCTTTTATTTTGATTAGATACAACCTGGTTTTCCACGGGTCAATTAGGCAAACCACGTCCGTGGTTTTGCATTTTTGGCCGTGGAATCCTCTGTTCTCGTCAAAAATCCAGGTTTTGTCGTTCTTTTGGCTTTCTTCACTTCTTTTGCTCATTTCTTATCCGTGTCATCCAAAGACACAAACATACCTGAAGATATCAACGATAAACAAACAAAAACAACTACTCTAAACTAATCTAAGAAAGAAAACAAAAACAAAAGCAAGAATGCAATACCTTGGGTTGCTTCCCAAGAAGCGCTTTGTTTTAGGTCCGTAGCTAGACCGTTCCTTTATGTTTAAGTGAGGACATACGGAGAGATTATATTTTGTCAGTTTGGAGTTCCCGTGAGTATTTCTTGAGTCGTTGACCATTAACCTTGAAACTTCCTCACTTCTCACCCCATACTTCAACTGCACCATGGGGAAAAACGTGTTTAATTACTTAAGGTCATATCCAACGAGATTTAAGCTTACCAAGAAAGAGTCGAAGTCTAGAACTGAAGAGGAGAACATGGTCTCCTTCTATGAAGTCCTTTGGAATGATATGCTTGTCATGCCAACACTTCGCTCTTTCTTTGTGAATCTTTGCGGTCTCATAGGCGTTCAAGCGAAGTTCCTCTAGTTCATTAAGGTCCAAGAGACGCTTCTCTCCCCTTCCTTCATGCCAAAGTTCAACCACTTTACAACCCAATACGCTTTATGTTCCAGCTCTACCAGAAGATGACAAGACTTCCCATACCCAAGGTTGTATGGTGTTGTGCCTGTGGGAGTCTTGTATGCCGTTCTATACAACAAATGCATCATCCGACTTTAATGACCAATCTTTCCTTGTCTTTGACACCGTCTCTCAAGAATTCGTTTGATCTCCCTATTAGAAATCTCCAGTTGTCCACTTGTTTGCGGATGGTAGGGTGTGGCGATCTTGTGAGTCATCCCATACTTAGCTAGTAGAGCTTCAAATCGATAGGCAATGAAGTGTGATCCTCCGTCACTAATGATGGTTCGGGGTGTCCCAAACCATGGGAAAATAGTTCGATTAAAGAACTTAACAAACACCATTGCATCATTAGTTGGAGAGGCACCAACATCAACCCATCTTGAAACATAATCTACAACTAGAAGTATGTATTGGTTACCACAAGATGATGGGAATGGTCCCATGAAATCAACTCCCCAAACGTCAAAGATCTCCACCTCTTGGATGTTTTTAAGAAGCATTTCATTCCTCCTAGAAATATTTCCTGGTCTTTGACAAGCATCGCAACAAGCAACAAAGGTTTGCACATCCGTAAATAATGTAGGCCAAAAGAATCCGGATTGTAGTACCTTAGCACTAGTTTTATGAGAGCTAGCGTGTCCTCTACAAGGAAGCGAATGACAATGACGAATAAGACTTTACATTTTGTCTTCAGGCACGCATCTTCTAATGATGCCATTAGGACCTCTTTTGAAGAGTAGAGGTTCATTCCAATAATGTTGGCGGACATCCCTAAAGAACTTCTTCCTTTGGGCGTAGGATAGTCCGGGAGGTATTTCCCGACAAACCAAATAATTTACAAAATCGGCAAACCAAGGTTCGTTACCTCTAAATATGATAGATGCACTCTTCCATTAGATGCAATTGTTCGTCCGGGAAAGAGTCATCAATAGGTAAGCCGTCACTAGTAGCATGTGGTAGACAACTTAAATGATCCGCAATAGAATTTTTGGATGCTTT
Source organism: Fagopyrum homotropicum (assembly GCA_033239125.1). NCBI lineage: Eukaryota > Viridiplantae > Streptophyta > Magnoliopsida > Caryophyllales > Polygonaceae > Fagopyrum > Fagopyrum homotropicum. The sequence continues at coordinate 69,395,265 of BSWB01000003.1, forward strand.
CTTGTCACGAATCTCAAGATCAAACTCATTCAGGATCAAAATCCACCTAATCACCCTTGATTTTGCATCTTTCTTGGCAAGCAAATGCCGAATTGCTGAATTATCCGTGTATACAATCACTTTCGCTTCTACAAGATAAGAACGAAACTTTTCAAAATCATAAACAACAACAAGTAATTCCTTTTCTGTTGTAGCATAGTTGAGTTGCACTTCATCTAGCGTTTTGCTAGCGTAATAGATGGCATGAGTGCATCCATCCTTCTTTTATCCAAGTACCGCTCCAACAGCTACGTCACTTGCATCACACATGACCTCGAATGGAAGATTCCAATCCGGAGGTTGAATTATTGGGGCTGAGATTAGAGCTTCCGGAATCCTTTAAAAAGCATCCAAACATTCTTTCAAATATTCAAAAACAACATCCTTCATCCAAAGATTAGTTAGCAGGTTTAGAGATTTTCAAAAAGTCTTTAATGAATCTCCTATAGAATCCAGCATGTCTTAGAAAACTTTTAATCTCCTTCACCGAAGATGGAGGAGGAAGTTTTTCTATTGTCTCAATCTTCTCCTTATCAACCTCAATCCTTCTATTAGAGATCAAGTGTCCTAAAACAATGTCTTCCTTAACCATAAAGTGACACTTCTCCCAATTTAGAACTAGGTTCCTGTCTTCACACCTTTGTAGAACAAGAGATAGGTTAGCAAGACAATTATCAAATGAGGAACCATAAACAAGAAAGTCATCCATAAAAACCTCCATGATTTCTTCAATGTACTCCGAGAAGATGGCCGTCATACACCTTTGAAAGGTGGCTGGAGCGTTGCAAAGTCCGAATGGCATCCTCCTATAAGCAAATGTACCCCACGAGCACGTGAATGTGGTCTTCTCTTGATCGTCCGGGTGAATCGGAATCTGAAAGAAACCACTATAACCGTCAAGGTAACAAAAATAAGAGTGTTGTGCTAACCTCTCAAGCATTTGATCAATAAAGGGCAGCGGGAAGTAATCCTTCCTCGTTGCGTTGTTCACCTTGCGATAATCTATGCACATCCTCCATCCTGTCACGGTCCTTGTTGGAATGAGCTCGTTGTTCTTGTTGGCTACAACGGTCATTCCTCCCTTTTTTGGGACAACTTGAACAGGGCTCACCACTTGCTATCGGAAATAGGGAAGATGTTACCTGCATCAAGTAATTTAAGGATCTCCTTCTTCGCGACCTCTTTCATGATCGGATTTAATCGTCTTTGAGGTTGACGTGAAGGCTTATAATCCTCTTCCATTAGAATCTTGTGCATTCAAAAAGATGGATTGCATCCTACAAGATCCTCTATGGTATAGCCTAAAGCTTTGCTACGTTTCTTAAAAAAAATCATTAGTTTTTCATGTTCATCTTCACTCAAATCAGGACTATCAATAACGGGAAACGAAGAATTAGTTCCAAGAAATGCATTCCTAAGATGTGTGGGAAGTGGCTTCAATTCCAAAGTCGTTGATGCCTTTGGAGTGTCTTGAGGGTTGTCCGATGTTTCCTTGGAAGTCTCCAAGGGTGTGGAAGTGTTAGAAGAAGAATCAAGAATGTTTGTAGAAAGAACGGAATTATTCTCAACATTTTCCAAAACCACGGTGCCCCTGTTACTTCCACGGCCGTGGAAAGTGTCTTGGAGGCCGTGGAAAGTGGTGTCAATTAAATCTTTCCTCTCGACATAGTATTCCACGGGTGGAGTAGGTGAAACCACGCCCGTGGAAAAGCACGACTGGCCGTGGTTTTTGACGTTTTTCGAGCCATCGTACAATTTTTCAAATTCTTCAACTTGCACTTCTTTTAGCTTCTCTAAAGCATCAATCTCAGCATTGCAACCCTCTTCTTCTCCTCTTTCCATGATGCTCATGGTTATGACCTTTTGCAACGGATCTTTGAACAGGATCGAACTTACTTGCTTTCTAGATACCTCTTCATCATAGATGTTGAACATATCTTCCCCCATTGCAGGTTCTTTTGTCAAACTTGAGAGGACAATCTGCAGGAATATCAAGCACAACAAAGTCTATAGGGATATAGAATTTACCGAGCTTAACCGGGACGTCTTCATCTCCTCTTTCCATACACCCGGAAGTTGCAAGAAAAGGTCTCCCGAGTATGACTGGGACCAGACAATCTGCAGGAATATCAAGCACAACAAAGTCTATAGGGATATAGAATTTACCGAGCTTAACTGGGACGTCTTCAATGATTCCTACGGGTCGAGTAATGTATCGATCCGCCATGTATAACGTCATCTTTACCGGTTTAGGTTCACCTAAACAAACCTTCCTACACAACGCAAGTGGAATGATTCTCAAACTTGCTCCCAAGTCATAAAGTGCATCATATGTTACTTCTCCTACTTCTATTGGTATACAAAATGACCCCGGATCTCTCAGCTTTGGGGGAATCTTTTCTGTCTTCGTTTTGATCAGCTCCGAAGATTCCGAACTCATCTTGACCTCTCCAAAGTCTTCCAGCTTCCTCTTGTTAGAGAGGATCTCTTTCAAGAACTTCCCATAAGCAGGCATACCTAAAATCGCAACAATAAAAGGTATGTTAATATGCAGTTTGCTCATAAGATCAACAAACTTACCAAATTGCTTGTCTAGACGCGCTCTTGCTCTAGATTGCGGGAATGGCAAATGAGGTTTATAAGGTGGAGGAGGAATATAGACATTCTCCTTCTCTTTCTCCTTTTCTTTCTCTTTTTCAGCGGGGACTTCAATGAACTTGGGCTACGGATCGGTGGTTGTTACACCACTTCTAGTTGTAATCGCGATTACCCTTCCTTTCGGATTGTCCTCCGTCTTTCCAGGAAGTTTCCCTTGCTCTCAAGGAACTTCTCCGGCATTGCTGAATACTTGATTCTATAAAGCTTTTTGTGCTTTATCAATCGAAGTAATGTGACTCTCCATGCCTTGGAGCTTCTCGAAGATTTTCTCCAGCAAAACATCTTGCTTACTCTTCTCCGGTTTGCTTGAACTATTGAAGTTTGTCCCTGACTTTTCAAAGGAATAGAAGAAGATGGTGATGTTAGTGCATTTTCAGCATGTGAATAGGGATTACCGGGATTGTGTTGGTTGGATTTCCAATTGTTGTTGGAGTTCCTGTTATTGTTGATGTTATTGTTCCGGTAATTGTTCTTATTCTGGTGATTGTTGTTCTCCCTTCCTAAGTAGCTAACGTCCTTCTCCTTCGTCTTTTGATCGGTGGATTTTAGGACTTCCTTCAACTCCTTAATTTCATTGTTGAGCGAGAAAATTTGAGCTTGGGCTGCTTGATTTAATTTCGCTCCCGGATTTCCGGAATTTCGATTCCCTTCATCAGCTCTCCTATGGGAATATCTTTCAATCACTTGAGCTTGGTTCTCAATGAAATCCCAAGCATCATCTTCCCTCATATCCATAAAAGTTCCACAAGAAAGGGATTAAAGATTGAATTGTGTTGCCACATCTAATCGCTTGTAGTAGATCTCCAATAATTCCAGCTTTGAAATGCCATGATGCGGGCAATCCAATAGAAGATCTTGAAACCTTTCCCAAGATTTAAGCAAACTTTCGTTAGGTTTCATATAAAAAGCATTTATCTTACCTCTCAATTCTGTTATTTTGGATGGCGGAAAGAACTTGGTGAGGAATTCCGAAGTCAAATCCTCCCATGTATTAAGTCTTCCAGCTGGAAGAGCTTGATACCAAGCTAAAGCTTTGTCTTTCAAAGAGAAGAAGAACGGGCTCAACTTATAGTTGTTGTTGACAACACTCTTAGGCTTCATAGTCTCCATAAGAATCTCAAAATTTTGCAAATGTTGGTGTAGAGATTCATCTTCCGTTCCACAAAACTGACTTTGGCGGATCGTTGTAATAACTTGTGAGCTAAATCTGAAATCATTGGCATCTTGATCACCAAGATTCACACCTAAACGGCGTGGTTGCTGAATTGGATCCGTTCGTTGCCCAAAGGTTCGTGGTTCATCCACGACATTAGCAGCTCTGACATCTCTAGCGGGAATGCGAGGATCAACAGAGGCTTGAGGAATAAATGGTGGTATGTCCAAAGCTCCGGCATATAATCATCATCGGATGATTAAGCTCTTGATGATTTAGCTTTCTTACTTTTGGAGCCTTTATTCTCCAATTGTATTTGTAGAACAATCGCCTTAAGCTCCTCAATTTGAGCTTGAGCTCGCTCTCTATCAGCACGAACAAAAACTTGCTATTCGATACACATTCTTTCACTTGTATTGAGTTGAGCTCTGGTCACATCCAACTCTTCTTTGTTGTTCCTTTCATTATGTTCAGCCATCTTTTTATGTCTTAAATTTTTCTTCAAAATTTTCTCCGGTTCAGGTTCAAAAGGAACGAGGTCTTTCGCTGATCTAGACCTTCGCATATGCCTAAAAATTCTGCAAAATCACTCAAGTAGATAGATCAAATAACAAGAGCAAAAGCTCCCAAGCCAAACAACAAAAAACCGAATTTGGCCTAAGCCAAATTCCCGGCAACGACGCCAAAAACTTGTTCGTTCAAAAGTGTGCGTCACTAAGTCTTAAAATATATAAAACTGAAATCAAAGCAAAGCGAACCCTCAGTGTACGGATCGGCGTAGTAAAACAAGAATTTCAGAGTTTCGAACTCAGGGATTTATGGGGAACAAATTCAGTTCACAACTTGTGAGGCAATTAAAAAACTTTTGTAAAGACGATAAGGAAAACAACGATTCTAATGATCCAGGTATCCTATTGTGGCAATCGATTCAAGATATTCTAAAGATATAAGGACAGAGTCGGGATTGCAAAGGTATATCTAAGGTAGGGTAATGTACGGGGAAGTTCCAAAACACATATGTCTCACCCAAAGGCTCTCTCTATAAAGGTTGTTGAGGCTGCAATATAGAAAGGATCAAAGGATAAGAATTACACTCAAATACCCATGCCCAAACCCCGGGGAATCAAAGATAATCAAAAACGGTTAAGGTTGGGACACTCAAAACTGAATTACAGGATGTTGAGTCTCACTACTACCTAGAAAAGGTAAGCCCATGCTAGGTTAAAGCAAATCTTTAACGTTGGATAAAAACAAAAGCAAGGTACGTACGATAGAGGAAAACCACTGTCAGATCTTGAAGAACCACAGCTGTGGAACTGAAGAACACTCCGTGGAAAAAAGCAAAACCTTAAAAACTCAGTAATATCCGAACAATCAATTTCAAAATAAACCAAAGCGTGCTTGTGTTCAAATGAATGAAGAATCAAAGGAACGGAAATCTTTAAATTACGTGCTTGTAACACCCCGAATTCGTGGGACTCGGAGTGCCACATTTGGCTAGGATCTCACAATGGATCCTGACCCTAGCCTTACAACAAGTTCATTGGACCTTACAACATGACACTGACTGATATAAAACAAATGCATAAAATTGTATAAACTGTACAACCCAAACGTAAAATAACATAGCCAAGTATAAATAACAACGCCCTCACACAGGATGTAACAAAAGATCATCCTCACGCAGGAGGGAAATGTAAACAAACCCAAAAGCCCACAACAACCTATGTACGAGAGGTCCTCGGCCTGCCACTCTGCTAGATCACTCAGTAGCACGCCTATCCTGTGGGACATCTATAACATGGTAATAAACCATTAGCTAACCATACATATATAAAGTAATGCATAAGCACAAACACAATCATGTAAGGATAAACACATCAGCATGATATCACACATTTACCCATTTTATCATCTTTATATAATAGTCATTCACTCAAGTCGTATATATAAATATATATATATATATATATATATAAATGAAAGTATGTGACACGAGGACCGATACATCCCCGTCTCTGATTGCTATATACAACTATACGAGTATCGGTCACACAATCCGTGTACCTTATGGGAGTGGATTGCGCCCTACCTATAAACTAGACTGGCCTGACGTCAAAGAACCTCCCAGACTCCACTACGGGATGAAAGGGAAAGGTTATCAAAGCCAAGCAGTGGGGCAGTCAATATAACATAGGTCGGTATAAATGACAATTCATGCTATCATAACAAACATATAAAGCACACACCGCTCATGCAAACACCCAATATAAGGATTGTAGCTAAGTAAGTCCTACAGACTTACCTCAACCTCGTACAGAACTTAACCACAACAACCTCCAATACTAAGAGAGGGGCACTGCCTAATAACAAGTTATAGAAAGATATCAACCTCTATTCATCAAAGGGTCACACCTAGACCCAAAAGGATCATACTCAACCTCAAAACCTCAACTAACATCAACCTAAGTCTTTTAAGTCGTACAAGGCATAAACCGATCATAACCTCAACCAAACACATCTTCACACCTCTAGCATGATCCTAAACACTCATACTAGGAAATGAGGGAACAAAGGCATCCTAAGGAAAGCCTAGAAGCAACACACACCTGCAGAACCAAGTGCAGGACCCTGCTGATGCAGGTGGGCATAGGGGCGGATCACAGGTGGCGCAGGGGCGGGTCCTGGCTGGCGCTGGGGCGGCTGCAAGGTGGCGCAGGGGCCACTGGACAGTAGAGGACACCACTTCAGCCCTTTCTTCACTTCTTCCTTCTATTCCTTCACTCCTTCTTCACTCCAACACCATACATACAAAAACATACATATATATACATCAACATAAGCTAATTAGGGCTGAAATAAGATCCAAACCTACGGAATCTAAGTTAGGCCAAGGAAAGAGAGAGAAAGATGAAGAAAAGGAGAAAGAAAGAAGAAAAGCCATGAAAGCTTACCAACTGTGCTTTCCAGGAAATCAACGCAACACCAACCCAACCTCAAGCTGGCTCATAATTCTCAGCAACAACAACCATCAACAACAACAAGAAAAGCTATCCAAGATCTCTCACAAACTCAACAAAACTTCAAGAAAAGATCACAGATGATCCGAGGGAGAAGAGAGGAGAAGAAATGTACGAAAGAGAGAGAGATGGAGCTGAGAATTATAACCCTTATCCAAAGGAAAAAGATGAAGGTTATAAAGGATAAAAAGAGTAAAGCTCGGGTCAAAGGGGTGAAAGAAGACGGTTGCAGCACACCGAGCCGTAGGGGCGGACTTTGTGATCCGCAAGGGCGGCTCAGGCAAACCGTAGGGGCGCCTCCAGGGTCACACAAGGGTGGTCAAGGCATAATCTGGGTCCTTAGCTCACTCACCTAGCAACCCAACAACTCAACAACTTAACAACTAGGCTCTTACATCTCACCCCCAAAAACAAGTTTCGTCCCGAAACTTGCAATATCCCAAATCCTCTCGGACTCATAAGCCGAGGTATAACTCGCTCTCTCTATCGGAGGTATCACATCTCCGCTCAAAAGGTCATAACCTATAACAGTCTATAACCTCAAGCGTAAAAATGGAGGAATCATAATCTCCAGAAAACAAGGCCATAACGCTACCCGAAGGTGTAGAGGAATCACATCTCTCGCGATACCACATCACAAGGCATAGAGGAAGTACATCTCTAGCCAAAACATAATCATGTGCTGCAAGCGGAGGAATAACATCTCCACTGAACTATGTTTGTTATGCTAAAAATGTACCACACAGAAGCCTTACAATTTATAACTTGATATATTCTCCTAACTCCTAGCGAACCCACAGTGTATGGGTTGTTTTGTAGTAAGGATAGTACTCCGAGGTCGAACACAAAGACTAAGGTGAAATCAAATCATACAAGTGATCATGGATAGTGCAAATCTAGTCTAACAAAAAAGAAAGGAATATAGAAATGAAAACCATGATATTTTGGTTGGGTTTTTATGGTGATCAATCAAGGATCACAATCATGCAATGGTTATCAATCAAACTAACAACACAACTAAACAACACAAACACAAGGTATGAGATCAAAGTGAGAAAAGTGGATTCTATAGATCAAGATTTCCGGTTATGGCTATGGACTCAAGCTTCTAAAGATCTAAGGACAAGACTGCGGTGTGTGGAAAGGGTGTTTCTCTAATGGAAGCAATTACCGGGTATGTCTCATGCTCCACTAATCCCGAACGAAACTCCTATTACCATATAAGTCTCAAGGAGCTAAGGTTGGCAATTCTACACAAACCGGACACTACTTAAGAGGCAAACCTCTCCTTACCGGGTAAGTCTCGGAAAAAGCAAGTCTCAAGCAAGAATCCTATCACACTCAGTCCAATAGCGGCTTATAAGGCTCACTACTACCTAGAGTTCATCATCTTCGGTATCTAAGATCGGAAATCATTGGGTAAGTCTCTTTCCTCACTTAGTTTGCTAGCTTTTGGTCACCCGAAGCTAGATTATGCTTAACAAACACTAGGATTTCAACAACCCTACATCCTAACATACATATTCATTAATTAAAGAGAAATAGAGAGAAAAATCGGGGGGATCATCAGGTAAATCGGTCGGTATGGCTGAAGAACAGGTCAATTTTTCTGTCTAGGTTAGGTTTTGTGCATACAAATCATCCTAAACTAACATAGAAGTCCAATATATCATCACTCAAGCCATAACCATCAATCTATCACCCTAGAATCAAAATAACTTAGCCAATAACATGCATTTGAAGATCTAAAATCATCATACAAGCATACATGGTTTTCATAGCTAGATGGTTAATGAAAGCAAGTAAAAGCAAGAAATCTTAGCTGAATATCAGTTTAAACAAGACTTAAAACCCTTCAAAAGAAGATCCAAATCGTTCCTTATACCACTTGCAAAAGTTTCTCCACAAAAGTCTCTCAAAATCACTCAAAATCACTCCAAGTTTCACTCTGGATCTAAGTTTAGATGATGTTCTTCTCCTCTCAAATGAGAGTGTTTTTCTTTCTCCTCCAAGTCTCCCAACAACAATGGAACCCCCTGCAAAAGTTATAGGCTGCACATCCAAACGCACACTCCAACAAGCAAAAGCAAAGGTCGGAAATAGAAGAAATGAGACAAGTGTCAAAAGTTGTCAGCGGCCAAAAATCAATCCAGCCTGAAGGAAATCGACCGATTTTCCTGAGTCTTAGGTCGATTTTCTTCAACAGAAGCTTGTTATGATCATCTAGTCATGAGTTGCTCCAAGTCTTGCCCCAATAAGGGTCCTTGTGCTCTTCTTTGCTCCAATTATGTTCCTTCAAAGCCTTGGATATGTACCACCATGAGTCGTGACCCTCGAACGTATCGATTAATGTCCAAAAGATCCCCGAAACACCTACAAAGCTGACAAAAGCTCGTGTAGACGTCTTTTCTAGAGATATGACTCAATTACGCAATAACGTCACGAACTAACGTCAAATCATGGATGAATGAAGGGAAAAACTACCTAAATGAATGCCTAAACTAACGTCATAAATCATGTCATCAAAATACCCCATACTTTCCACTTGCTTGTCCCCAAGCATGGTTCAAACCTAAGCTACAAGATGGCATGAGTTATAAATGTGGAAAAACGAAAATCTTTTTGCAATTGTGCTTCTAGTCATAGATCACCTTTATAGTGATGTTCAGTGGCAAAGGATGAGCAAATGTGTATCAAAAGAACAAATGCACGGAAATACAATCAAACATAACTTGAAATCACATATGCAAAGTAAATCGAGAATGTCTAGATGATCATGAAGATATCAAATCCAAATCACTTAAGTCAAAACACATGTGCATAGAGGTCTTAAGGACGTAGGAAAGAAGAGGCCAAGAAACGTGTCAAAGGTGGGAATTTTTAGGTCATGTGATGCTAATCCGGGAAAAGAACTAACTCCATAACTTAATTTTTTTTTTGGTCAACGCCACCATAAGTGTATATTTTCTCCATCTTTTTCTTATCTTTCTTTTCTTTTTCTTCTTTTTCTTTCATTTATTTTTGAGACAATGGCATTGGTGTACGAAAGCCTAAACCTTGTTGATTAGCGGTCCTCAGGAATTTTCCGAGGTGCCTCACACCGGGAACACATACCAAGGCTCGTTAGGACAATCGGTTAATCCGACTTTGGCAAGACACAAACACCCGATTATGTGAATGGTGCCGAGTTACTCGTCATCAAAACCAACGTCCCCAAATCTATATTTTTTTCTACACTTTCACAACACATTCAGCAGTTCATTCACCATATTCATACACTTCCTTCAACACCCCACACTTGCTTTTCACACACAACACACTATCATGCTCCTATTCCCGGATGGGTCAAAAGAGGTCAAAATTTTAATCAAGTGAGGTGCTTCAAACAACATGATCAAGATGAGAAGAAAAGAGAAATGAATGCCTTAATCATTCCTAGATGATGTATAAGAACTAGTATGCGATTTCGATAAATAATTCTCAATCCAACCTAAACAACAATCTTCATCACAATTCATACATGGGAATCAAGAGAAGTATTGAAGTCCACATATGCATAAATTCTTTCAACACACAAGGCCATCCATAGCCAATTCACAAAACAAGATCATCATAAGGTTCATATCAATCTTAGAAGCACAAAATTTTTTTAAATTTTCTATTTTTTTTGGAATTTTTGAGATAAATATGTACGATGCAAAACATAATGAAACATGTGACGATAATATGAAACTATCCTAGATGCAATCATGCAAATGATTATGAAACCCCCATCCTATACTTAAAACCACACTATCCCCAATGTGAGAGTTAAAGAAAGAGTGAAAGAAGATCTCACAATGTAAAAATGGTGATGCTTTGGTATTTCGGTTCACATCGAATGATGATGGTGGATGATCAATCAAGGATGGTAGAGAGCTCTTAATATTCATTATGGTGTCGGAACCCGTGCTTGGCACCGTAAGCCATCCAAGTTCCACGTCTGCTCCATCCATGATTGATTGGAGATCATCACTTTGCTTAACAGAAGGAAAAATCCGACCACATGCCCAGGAAAATCGTCCGATTTCTGTGCTAGAACAATCCGATTTTCTTGGGTGGTTTCTTCCTTTTCCATGTGCTCGGATCTTGTACCTTCTTCTCAATAGCTTCATGAGGTTTTTACATAACGTCCAACATCTTATCACACATGACAACAACAAGATCTAACACCCAAAAACACAAAAGAAAAACAAAGCATACCAAGAACAAAATCAAGCAAAAACAAGAAAAAAAAAGGGAAAGATATTTACCCTTCGGTTGCCTCCCAAGAAGTGCTCTTTTAAGGTCATTAGCTTGACCAATTCCATGAGCGTTTCACTCAAGATGAAGCGGAGCAATCACTTCCACCGGAGCTTCCGGGATGTACTTCTTCAAACGGTGCCCATTCACCTTAAAGTTACCACAATGATCTCCTCCTATCTCCACTGCTCTATGAGGAAAGATCTTCCTCACTACATAAGGACCCTTCCACCTGAGCTTCCGGGATGTACTTCTTTGTTTGTAAATCCGGGCATTTCATAAACATCTAACCGGATCTCTTCAAGTGCATTCATGTCAAGTAACCTCTTCTCACCGGCTTCCTTGATGTCAAAATTCAGCCACCTTATGGCCCAATATGCCCTATGCTCCATCTCCACTGGAAGATGGCAAGACTTGCCATAAACTAGCTTGTAGGGAGTGGTGCCAATTGGTGTCTTGAAGGCGGTTTTATATGCTCCGAAAGCATCATAAAGCTTCATAGCCCAATCTCTTCTCGTCCTAGAAACCGTCTTCTCAAGTATTCCTTTTATCTCCCGGTTGTAGATCTCCACTTGGCCACTAGTATGGGGGTGGTAAGGTGTGGCCACCTTATGAATCACCCCATACTTAGCCAAAAGTGTCCCAAAGTTCCTATTGGTAAAATTCTTCCCTCCATCACTTATGATCACTCTTGGTGTTCCAAACCTAGGGAAGATGACTCGGTTGATGAACCGCACCACTACTTTGGCATCGTTTGTGGGAGAGACGATTGCTTCCACCCACCATGGCACATAGTCCACTGCCAAGAGAATGTAGAGGTTGCCACATGAAGAGGGGAATGGCCCCATGAAGTCCCACTAGTACAAAGACCCCACGTAGACCTCGCTTGAGTAGGAGCGGTTCAGTAGAACCGAGGTCAAAAATATTTTCGGACCCCGGTTAACGTAAATACCGTGGAGAAACATATTTTTCAGTTTTATTTACTACAGTCGGACCACGGTTATATTTAGAAATCGTGGTGCGAATGCTTTTTTCCTTGAATACCACGGTTATCGTGTATAACCGTGGTGAAATTTGATTTTCGGACCCCGGTTGGTCTTCTTTACCGTGGTAATCTTAACAAAAACTAAAATAAAATAAAATAGACGTATTTCTCTTCCTAGCAGCCCTAAGCTTGTGCAAGTCGCGAGACCTCTTTCCCTTCAACCTTTTTTCTAAGAAAATAACTACGCTGCGCAGCAGGCTACAATGGATCCCCAAATTCTCAACCCTAGATCTGCAAATCATATGCCCAATCGCCTGCTTTTCGCCTCTTCCTTCGCCACCTACTAAGCATCTTAGTGTTCTGGATTCTCGTCGCCACCGGCCACCATACGGTTAGTCGATCTCTCTTCTTTTTGATTTGGGTTTTAAATTGCTTGATTTGGTTTGTGTTTGCTTGTTCTCTCGTCTACTGAGGCACCTACCCCTTCCCTTCATTTGATTTGGTTTGCTTCTTCTCTCGCCTATTGAACCACTTCTTACTTGTGAATGATGTCTAGTTTTGTGGAATTTGGGGATTCTTGTTGCTAAATTTGATGTCGGATCAAGTTGGGATCCTACTCTTGTCAATTTGATTTGGATCCTACCCTTATCCCTATATTTAATAGGGAAACTATAATTTGATTAGGGTTTTTTAAAATGATTGTGGGTTCTGTTTGTTTTATCGTGCAAACATGTTAACTTGGTACAATTATCCATGTATTTTGTTTGTTAAGCAAGCTAGCTAGAATGGTATGCCAACTTGGGCAATGATAGCAAGATTGTTTCCCGTAGTTAAGAATCATTGGCATGTCATGGCTAGAAAGTATAGAGAGCAATCTACTGCTTATAGAAAGAGGAAGATGATCACTTCTTATCCAACACGGTGACACCATCACCATCTCCGTGGTTTTATAGCGGAATTTCCTCCAATGTGCCTCCTCTTCACTTCTTTCCTGATATGTCTCTTCTTTCTTTTTTTTAACATAGCGTTTTTCGTTTTTGTTTCCTAAGATCATTTCTTGTTTATAATTATATTTTTTGGGGTTTTTTTGCAGTTTGTGAATGGACAAAACATGTTAGGGATCTAAAGCATGAATTTGGTTAGGCCAAAGAATTAAGATGACATTCCCCAATCTTCACCATTAAAGGCAATGCAACAGTCACCATTATTATTATTATGACCCTTGTACTCATCTTTCAGGAATCTCAGCTTCATTATCTAAACTTGTGTGTCTGCAATTTTTTGTTTATTACAACTATTGAGCCTGTTGCCATATCTAGCAATTTGCAAGCATAAAGGAAGTTTAAGGGAGAGATTTAAGATGTTTGTGGGAGCAAATGAGCAGTTGTACGACCTCTTGTCAAGTCTTGTTAATGAGGTTAGCAAATGAGCAAATGGACATTTTTTTTTACAGTTAAGGTGCTGTAAATTTAGAATTGGATTTACAGAATTAGCTTGCACATCAGTTCAACTTTGTTTGATTTTGGTTCACTCTATGGATCTGTACAATTGATTGTCTCAGCTGTTTTACTTGAATCATCCATGCATTAAAGTTACTTGTAATGTGAAGTATGTAAATATGTAAATATTATAACAGATTTTGAAATCAAATGTAGATGAAAATTTGATCGAGTATTTTAATTTTCAATAAGGGGTGTTTTTATTCTTTCCTCATCAGTATATTATTTTCACATAATAATGCCGACAGGTGGGCTACTTGGCATGTTTTTGTTCTTTCCTCATCAGTAAATTATGGATCATTCTATTCCATATGAGATGCTACACTTTTGACAGCTTGATTTGTAATATGGGTATCTTATACATTTTCTTTCATATGGACTACCGAATTCACCTCTTATACGTGCAACATGCTAAAATTTGGTGCATTTTTTATAATCTTGACAGGAATATTATGTAGACAAAGCATAGAGAGTGTGTTATCGGTTTGATGCTTGTCTCACCTCTCTGCAAACCGCCTTCTTGGACCGAATGGTTGTATAGTAAGGTAAGCTTTTTCGATAATCGTTGTCATGATATACAATTATAGCTGTCAGTTAACAGATTTAAGATGATCAAATGATTTTTGGACTGTAGATCATATCGAACTTGCTATATTTCTATGACATGTGTGGTTTAGTGAAAGAGTGTCTACTGAAGAGGTATTTCAGTCAAGTAATGCTCTGATTTCGGGTTCTTTGTGTTGCTTGTGTTACAATTTCATCTTAATGCGCATCTTAGTTTGGAATATGGCTTCATGTTGTCCTGTGTAGGAGATTCGAGGCAATGCCAAGGCTTCAAAATCCGAGGCTTCACATTATGTAATCATTTTAGGCTTGGACTGAACATTAAATGTTCTTGTAACACATGTATTCAGATTATTATCAAGGTTAGTTGTCATGAAACATATATACAAATGCATGGGTTTAATTTATCCCTTCTAATTTTAGGATTCTGGAAGTTGTAATTATTAATTTTGTATTGTGTAATCTTGATATTTTGTTTGAGTTTTGATTTTTTAATGTCAGAATTTGTTGTGTAATCTTAAACTTATATATATAAGAACAAGTATGAATTGTTGTTTTAGTATCGAGTTTGTGCTTTGAGTAAAAACACCACGGTTCTTTAAGAACCGTGGTGTTTTTTTTTTTAATTTTTTTTGAAGTGGGACCCCGGTTATTTTATAATAACCGGGGTAATTTTCGGACCCCAGTTTTTTTATAATAACCGGGGTCCGAAAATTACCCCGGTTATTATAAAATGACCGGGGTATTTTTTGGACCCCGGTTTTTTTATAATAACCGGGGTCCGAAAAAATCAACCCGGTGACATTTTCCGTGCTGCGAACGTCTGGACCTCGCTCCCGTTAACCACGCTTCCTTAACCGGGTTCCCATGTACAAAATAACCGTGGTCTAGGGGGTATTTGTACTAGTGTTTGTACTAGTGTCCACACCCCAAACGTCAAAGACCTCAACCTCTTGGATATTATTCAAGGGCATCTCGTTCCTTCTAGAGATGTTGCCCGTTCTTTGGCAAGCGTCCCAAGCTACTACTAAATTTTGCACATCCTTAAACAAGTTAGGCCAATAAAAACCGGATCGCAATACATTTGCACACGTTTTGTGTGAGCTAGCGTGGCTGTTCGCTCCAAATGGTGTGTGCAAGCTTTAAATTTATAGCCAAAGAAGTATGCTTAAAACAAGGATGCGAACCCGTAGTGTACGGGTCAATTGTAATAAAAAGCAAGAATTCCAAGGGTCGATCACAGCGACTTAGGTGAAACAAAACAAGTATAGGTTGTCAATATTACAACTAACCACAAAAGCGATTAAAACAATCAAAGATGATAATAAGGTCAATTAAAGGATATATGCAAATTCTAGGGATTAGAGCATCCAATTGTGGTTCCAACTCAAGATCTCAAGATAAGCGGACAAAGTTGAGATTTTGCTAAGGGAAGGTGTTACTAAAGTGGAATAGATCACCGGGTAAGTCTCACTACTCAGAATCCCAAGCCAAAGAACCTATTACCGGGTAATTCTCAAGGTACTAAGGAAAGAAATTATAGTCTCAAACCAACACACCAATTAAGGGAATAGAATCAACCTTTACCGGGTAAGTCTCAGGCTAACTCACAAAGATGGAATGAAGGCACACTTAAACCCCAATAAAGGATAAACCTTTATTACCTACACTTATGATCATGTTTAAACAAACAAAGGAATTACCGGGTAAGTCTCATCCTAAGCTTGCATTGAATCAGGAAAGGTGTAATAAGAATAGGATTTGACAAACTCTAACACTTAACTCTCAGTTTCGGATCAGAAAAGGTCACCTCGGTTATTCAAGTTCCACCCCGGCTTAGATGTTCATCGATTGAACGAGATGTTCTAGGGTTAAGGACAAAGACTCGAGCTTTCAGGGTCCTACTGGGATTATGATTATTCTATCATCTTCTTTCCCACAACTTTCAGCCAATCACCCTAGAATCGCACAAAGATATTAGCCACTCATCATCATGAAATCAATAATCAAATATATGGGAAGAGAATGAATATTTGAACCCAAAAACCTTTAGAACAAGGCTTCAATAACTGAATCAAATATTAAACAAATCAGCGTTCCTCAATCACAAATCACACAAAGACAACAAACCAAAGGGAATCTAAGAAAGTCTTGCAAATCCCCTTAAAAGCTATTCCGAACTATCAATCCTTTCTTGATTGATCTTCAATCTTCCTTCCTTCCTTCCATCCTTCAAAGCTCCGAAAAAATCCCATAATTGCTGGATGCTCTCAGCCTCTAAGCATGCTTCCTTCTTGTGGAAAATCCAACCCTTTATATAGGAGAATTATCTTCCAAAGATAAAATATCTTAAAAAGATAATTTCCTAATAAAATATATCCATATCTCAAAAATAGATCTCCCAAATATATGATCTTCCTTCCGAAAATCAGCCCAAAAATATAAGATCTCTCCTTCCAAAAATAAAAGATCTCAACCAAATAAAATATATCTCGCCGCGTCAGGGTGTTCGCCTCGGTCGGGGCGCTCCTCTAGATCACCTCGGTTGAGGTGACTCTGTGGTCAACCGAGGTGACTCTCAGCTGAATGTGAAATCTCCCAAATATGGTCCAAAGTAAATCTTCTTTGTGAATTCCTTGCTTCATGAGTTCTTCCTTAAGCTCCATAATGTAGCTCCTATGACTCCTTAGCTCCATAGCTCCATTTTTAGTCCAAAATGTGCGATTTTATCTATGATTACAACGAAACTTGGTGTAGACCTCGATTCCTGTAAAGATAGATGAAACGATGATATAATCACATAATATATATTCAAACATGCAGATTATTGAGAATAAAACGTCTAAATAGGTCCCAAAATATAGATTATAATTCATGCTATCAAAATACCCATACTTGTCCCTTGCTTATCCCCAAGCAAGTTCCAAAACTTAAGTAGAAGATAGAATGGATTATAAGTCATAAAGATCAATAAAAAGTATTTCAAAACATTTTTGGTGGTGTGCTCTACTCATAGATCACTCTAAGGGAATTCCTCATGGAATTTAAAATCAAAATATGATCAAAACATTTTATAAATAAAAGAAAGTTGTTCATATTTGCATAAAATCATAGAATGCATAATAAATCACAATTATCGAAATTTATCATGCCTAATCCAGTTTAAACCACCAAGTCAATCAACAAGCTCGAGGTCTCAAGGGCTTTTCAAGAGAAGGTCAAGAAACGTGTGAGGGTGGGATGTATATAGGGAATGTGGTGCTAGAATCCGGGAAAAGGATCTTCACTTCACTTGCTTTGAATTTCAACATCTTCCACCAATAAGCTTTTCTTATTTTACTTTTTTTTTATTTTTTGGGATGCATGGACAGAGGTGCACAATAACCGAAGCCTAGAAGATCAGCAATCATCAATTCTCGAGATGCCTCAAACCCTTGATGCACATACCATGACCCGTTAGGAATATCACTCAATCCGACTTTGGCAAGACACAAACACCCGGCTATGTGAATGGTGCCGAGTTACTCATCATCATGATTGACTTCCCCAAACCTATTTGTTTCTTTCTAACTTCCAGCCATCATCTCAACTTTTCTTTCACTTGCTTTTCACTTGCTTGCTTCCAAATTCCCGGATAGATAAAGTGAGGCAAATATGTATATGAGGGGCTAAGCATGATCAAGAAGAAGAAGAGAAGAGAATGAATTGCCTTAATCATCCCAGGGAGAAAGTGATAGAACTCATCATGTGGTGTCAACCTTCAAATTCAACATAATTTGGATAAAAACAAAGTATTAAACATGCCACAAATTTCAAACAAAGCATTTAGCAACTTAAACATATCATAAAACCTTTCAAACATATGAAGATTTCAAAACTAGTCAGCAAACAATATCTTCACTGAGGACATATCCAGATAAGAAGCACAAAATCGATTCGAAAACTTTCTCAGTTAAAGCGCCTCGGTCGAGATGTTCTAAGTCAACCGAGGTGCTGCACCTCGATTGGTCAGGATCACTTCGGTCGAGGTCATAAAGTTTTTTTTTTCTTAACCAGTTTTTGAAGTTTTTCTCAATCAAATAACTTGTATGCATGCATGTAGTCTCAGATAAACACATAGAGCATAAGAAAATCATAAATATCCGAACCGAGTCATACAAGCATACACATAAGTCATGTAAATACGCCCAAATACCCCATACTTGGGACACATTATCCCAATGGGTCAAAATAAGTCTGAAAGAAAGTACTCACCGGACATAAGTTGAGCTGCATAATAAATAAAAGAAATCCCTGCAAGCTCTAGTCCTGATCTACTGGCGGTGGTGGTGGATATGGCATGTACAGATGCTGGGATGGGTCAAAAGGGTAGCCCATAGTGTGCTGGAACTGTATCTCCAACATCCGGCGCTGGTAGTGCTGGCTCTCCCTCATCTCTAACATGTCCAAGGATAAGGCGGCGTAAGAGTCGATCATCTCATCCGTCAGCTCGTCTATCCGTCTGTGTTCTACGGGATCCCGCTGTCTGCGGACTCTGCGCCTGGCAGGACGTGATGGTGGTGCAGCTGCCTCCTCCTCAGTCTCCTCGTCGTCCAGATCGACGACTGGTATACTAGGACCGGCTGTGTCCGTCCCTGTCTCCATGGCAGCACCGCCATCGTCCTCCTCATCCTCCTCCTGAGCCTGAGCCGCTGCATCTCTAGCGTCCTCAATGTACGGGATCCATGTAGTGGATCAGTATTGAGGATCATAGACAGAAAACTGGGGTGACCACCTAATACCCTGAGGGGCAATCTGCTCCCAAGGCATTGCCACATATGGCGTAGTAAGTCCACGAGGAACTAGAATCCGCTTGGTGATTATCTCTTGCAGTCCTAGCGGCTTAGCAGCCGCCACTAGTGTACATGCACTCAAATCCAGCCCCATCTCAGTAGCTAAGGGAGTCACTAAACCTCCACAGCAAATGTCCCCCTTCGCCTTGGCCTTGATCCGGTGCAGATCCTCATCTAGCATCGTACCGAAATCAGGCACACCCCTAGTCACCATGCAAAATAAACTCAAAAGCTCCCCCTTTCTAACCTTCTGGGGCGTCTCAGTACGCACTAGAAGTGTCTTGCTGAATATACGGTGGGCGAGTCTGAAAGCGAAGTGGAAATTAATCCTCTCCCTGGAGTCTCCGGGTCTCCACCTGTCAGCATGCTCAACTACATGAGTTATATGTCCCCAGAACTGTCGAGCTACAACTCGAGAAAGGAAATCGGAAATTGTGGGGTCGGGAAGCCGAAGATGTCTCTCCACTGATCCATCGGTACTAAATAATTCTAGTTCAACAACCGGTACTTGATGGCCTGCTCTACAGGCAGGTGACTCACAGAGCTCACAAACTCCAGTGTAGGCTCGAGGTAGGCTGGAGCTCTGATCTCCATGAATTGCTCAAGCCCAACCATCCAGACCATCAGTCTCAAATCATCAACAACGTCCAAACAGTCAAAATCAGGAATGTCTAAAAACCGTGGCGCTATCACTAGGCGCGTACAGATGCGGTCGTAATCAGCCTAGTGACGCTCATGTATCACCGGTATGGAAGGTCGAGAAGAATAGGAAGAAGGGGATGATCTATCTCTCAGGACAATCTGACCTAGAACTCATTTTCTTTTTCTTGTCTGACAGTCCACCTCGGTCGCGTGTGAGATCTCAGGAATCACCTCAGCCAAGGCGCAGTCGACTGGACCGAGGTGCGAAGCTGTGCGATTCCAACTCTCGGAATTTCAGTTCTTTTCCCCCGATTTCACTACAGATTGTTCCTAAGGGATACTTAATCCTTTTTCAACAAAGATCTATGGCAACCAAAGCCACTAAATTCCGAAATCAGTAAAGAAAGAGGGTGTTAGGGTTTTGACTGTTTTACCCCGGATTTAGTTGATTCGAGGCGTTCTTGTTGCAGATTGTTGCTTGCAATTGGTTCCCCTAGCCTTTCCTTGCAAAATGGGAGCAAGAATCGTCGAAAACGATCGAGAAACGAAGAAAACGAGATGGAAGAGCATCACGGTTGAGGGGTAAGTTAGGAGGGAAGAGAGAAATCGTTTCCCCTTTTATACCCCTCGCCGATTCTACTGTCATCTCGGTCGAGGTGGTCTCGACTGGACCAAGGTGTCTTGTCCGAGGTATGTTGTCAGCCCTAGTTGCCTCGGTTGCTCAAGAATCATCTCGGTCGAGGTGCTGTGACTGCAACCGAGATGTGTCTCAGTCAAACTCCATCTTCTCAATTTCTCGAACTTCTGTCCTTCCAGTGTTGCTCCCGGGTTGTATTATTTCCTTAGAAAGTACCTGGTTTCTGTCTAGGATGCCAAAAACAAAGCAAAGCAAAGCAAAAGAAAACTATCTAAAGTTAGACTAGAAAAAGGGAAAAGAAATCAATACCTTGGGTTGCCTCCCAAGAAGCGCTTGGTTTAAGGTCTCTAGCTGGACAGTACGGTATCCCTAAACAAGGTATAGTGGTGCAATCTCCTCTACCCGGACTTCCGGTTGGTATTTCTTTAGCCTATGCCCATTGACCTTGAAGCTTCCACTTGTTTCTCCCCGAATCTCAACTGCACCATAAGGGAAAACACGTTTTACAACGTAAGGTCCTGTCCATCTAGATATCAACTTATCTGGAAAGAGGCGGATGCAGGAGTTGAAGAGTAGAACTAAATCTCGTTCTTTAAATTCCTTAGGAATGATACGCTTGTCATGCCATTTCTTTGTCCTTTCCTTGTAGATCTTGGCATTCTTATAAGCGTTGAAACACAGCTCCTCCAGCTCTTCTCACCGGCTTCCTTGATATGGAAATTCAACCATTTGATTGCCCAATATGCTTTGTGTTCTAGCTCAACGGGAAAATGGCAAGACTTCCCATATACCAAATTGTAAGGGGTGGCACCAATGGGAGTCTTTAAGGCAGTCTTATAGGCCCAAAGAGCGTCGTCCAACTTCATGGCCCAATCCTTCCTCATCCTAGAGACGGTCTTCTCCAAGATTGCTTTGATTTCTCTATTCGATATCTTGACATGTCCACTAGTTTGAGGGTGATAAGGGGTTGCTACTTTGTGGGTTACCCCATACTTCGATAGAAGTGCTTTAAACTTCCGGTTAATGAAATGTGTTCCCCCATTGCTGATAATGATATGTGGAGTCCCGAAACGTGGAAAGATAGTTCTATTGAAGAACTTCACAACCACCATGGCATCATTAGTGGGAGAGGCAATGGCTTCCACCCATCTAGAGACGTAATCGACAGCTAAGAGGATGTAGAGGTTTCCTCCGGATGATTGGAAAGGTCCCATGAAATCAACTCCCCATACGTCAAAAATCTCAACCTCCTGGATGTTATTGAGTGGCATCTCGTTCCTTCTAGATAAGTTCCCTGTTCTTTGCATGCATCACAAGAAACAAGAAACGTTTGCACATCCTTAAACAATGTAGGCCAAAAGAAACCGGAACGTAATACCTTAGCACACATTTTGTGAGCGCTAGCATGCCCTCCACAAAGAAGCGAGTGGCAATGCCGTATGAAACTAGTAACTTCATCTTTCGGAATGCATCTCCGAAGCATCCCGTTTGGACCTATCTTAAACAATAGAGGTTCATCCAAATAGTAATGGCGTACATCTTTAAAGAATTTCTTCCTTTGAGCGTACATCAATCCGGGTGGTATTTCATGGCAAAAAAGATAATTAACAATGTCAGCATACCAGGGTCCTTTATTATCAGAAGTTTGGTGGAGAATGTGCTCCACCAACTGTGGTTGAGTTTCAGAAAAGGGATTAAGAAGTTTGTTATTCTCAGTTGACGGTATCTTGCTTTCGACCTCGGTCGAGGTCCAGACAGGGTGACCGAGATGTTTTTCAGTCAAGAACACCTCGCTTGGTCCAGAAACTGCCTCGGTCGAGGTACTGCAACTGGGACCGAAAATGGAGATCTTCTTCTCCTGGATTAGTTTCTTAATCTTAGCTCCTGAATCTTCTCCCAGTTCTTTCAAGCTCCGTATATCTGCATCACAAGAAGTATCTATACCTTCCTCCATTAAGCTAAAACTTATAACTCTCTCAAGTGGATCATTAATAAGGATAGAGCTCACCAATTCTCTTGATTCTTCTTCATCATAGATGTTGAAGATATCATCATAGATGGTCTCCCGAGAATGATAGGTACGGGATTATATGCGGGAATATCAAGAACAACAAAGTCTATAGGTAAATAGAAGTTACCTAACTTAATCGGGATGTCTTCCAAAATGCCCACGGGATGGGTAATGGAGCGGTCCTCCATGTATAATATTATCTTCACCGGCTTGGGCTCTCCAAGTCCAATCTTCACACATAGCTCCACCGGGATGATGCTCACGCTGGCCCCTAGATCACACAATGCCTCACAAGTGACATCCCCAACTTGAATGGGAATGCAAAATGACTCGGGATCTCTCAACTTGGGTGACATCTTTTCCTTCATGATTTGAATGAGCTCCGAGGATTTAGATGTCATCCTTACTTCACCAAAGTCTTCCAACTTCCTCTTCCTTGATAGAATTTCTTTCAAGAACTTCCCATTGGCGGGCATCCCTAGAATAACATCAAGGAAAGGGATATTAATATGTAGTTTATTCATCAAGTCAAGGAACTTACCAAAGTGCTTGTCTAGATGTGCTCTAGCCCTTGACTGGGGGAATGGAAGTGGTGGTTTATATGCAGGAGGTGAGACATAAACATTCGTTTTGTCCGTCGCTTTCTGAGGCTCCACCTCGGTTGGTACCTCGGCCGAAGTGTTCTTCGTTTGTACCTGGACCGAGGTGTTCTTCACTGGCATCAACCGAGGCACTAGATCTGCAGTTTCCAGTCCACTTCTCATCATTATTGCCATGATATGTCCCTTGGGGTTGCTCTCTGTCCTTGCTGGGAGCTTCACTGGATCTCTTGGCGCTTCATTAGCCTTATTAAAGAATTGTTATTCTAAGGCTTTTTGTACCTTTGAAAATGAAGGCATGGACGTCTCTATAGCATTGAGCTTGATCAAGATAGCCTCCAGCACTGCATCTTTCTTTTCTGGCTAGGACGAGCTTGATCCAGGCTCTTGACTCTTCAATGGAGTAGAAGAAGAAGAAGAAGAGAGGAAAGGATTAGAAGAATTATTCGAATTGGAGTTTGAGTAAGAGTTACCCGGATTTTGATTTTGATTGTTGGGCCTCCAAATGTTGTTGTTGGACCCTCTATTGTTGTTGTAATTGTTGTTCCGGGAACCATTGTTGTAGTTGTTGTTCCGGGAATCATTGTTGTTCCTTGAGCCTTGATATCCTTCCTCTTCCTTCTTGGTGTGAGCAACCAAAAGATCCTTCAATTGCTTCACATCATTCTTGAGGGAGGTGAGTTGATTATCATTTGATGGAGTTTCTTTGAAATTAACTCTCTTAACTCCATTTTCAGCTCCTTGGTGGGAGTACTTCTCCATGTGCAAAGCTTGTTTTTCAATGAATTCCCAAGCTTCATCAATCGGCATGTCCATGAATGTGCCGGCGGATAGTAGTTGAAGACTGAATTGGGTAGCTCCATCCAATCCCTTGAAGTAAATCTCCAACAACTCTATCTTTAGAATCCCATGATGTGGGCAATCCAAAAGAACATCTTTAAATCATTCCCATGACTTGGACAAACTCTCCTTGTCCTTCATGATGAATGCATTGATCTCTCATTTCAGCAGTTTTGGAGGGGGGAAAGAATTTTGTCAAGAACTCCGTCGTCATTTATTCCCAAGTGTTGATCTTTCCGGGAGGAAGAGACTGGTACCAAGTAAGCGCCCTGTCTTTTAAAGAAAATCTTTCCCTCTCATTCCAGCAGTTTTCTAATTATTATTCTCCACCCTTGAAGGCTTCAAGGTCTCCATCAAAATCTCATAGTTTTGTAAATGTTGATGCGGAGACTCGCTTTCTAGACCTCAAAACTGGCATTGGCGGATCATGGAAAGAACTTGCGGTCGAAGTTCAGAATCATGCTCCGCTGGATCTCCTAGGTTGACTCATGGACGCCTCACTTGCTGGTTTGGGTCCATCCTCTGCCCTAGGGTTTGTGGAATACCTGCGAAAAGAACATCTCGGACTGGCATCCGAGATGGAAGTATCTCGGCCAGGGCAATTGGAGCGGGGTCTTGCCTCGGTCCAGGGTCGGGTCGATGCAGAATCTGAGCTCGTAACTCAGCCATATCTGCTTCAATCTCTGCAGCTCTGGTGTGATTTTGCTCCCTTTCACGTTCCAGTTCTTCCCTATTGAGCCGCAATTGTTCCATCGCCTCCTTCAATTCGGTCTCATGATCGTGATTGTCTTGGTTGGCCATTTTCGCTTCTTTCAAGCGTCTCTTATATGTCTTTTCTGGCTTGGGATCGTAAGGAACGATTTCCTTCCCAGCATGGGTTCTTCGCATAAACCTAAAAAGAAGAACCTGAGAAAATCACTCAATGAGAGTGGTTAGTAGTAACAAGGGTAATAGCCTCGAAAGACAACCGCAACCGGCTCGGTGTAGACCAACTCCCCGGCAATGGCGCGAAAAACTTGTTTGCTCCAATTGGTGTGTGCAAGCTTTAAATTTATAACCCAAGAAGTATGCTTAAAACAAGGATCCGAACCCGCAGTGTACGGGTCAATTGTAATAAAAAGCAAGAATTCTAGGGGTCGATCACAAGGACTTAGGTGAAACAAAGCAAGTATAGGTTGTCAATATTGCAACTAACCACAAAAGCGATTAAAACAATCAAAGATGACAATAAGGTCAATTAAAGGAAATATGCAAATTCTAGGGATTAAAGCATCCAGTTGTGGTTCCAACTCAAGTTCTCAAGATAAGCGGACAAAGCTGAGATTTTGCTAAGGGAAGGTGTTACTAAAATGGAATAGATCACCGGGTAAATCTCACTACTCACAATCCCAGGACAAAGAACCTATTACCGGGTAAGTCTTAAGGTACTAAGAAAAGGAATTATAGTCTCAAACCAACACACCAACTAAGGGAATAGAATCAACCTTTACCGGGTCAGTCTCAGGCTAACTCACAAAGATGGAATGAAGGCACTCTCAAACCCCAATAAAGGATAAACATTTATTACCTACACTTATGATCATGGGTAAACAAACAAAGGAATTACCGGGTAAGTCTCATCCTAAGCTTGCATTGAACCAGGAAAGGTGTAATAAGAATAGGATTTGGCAAACTCTAACACTTAACTCTCAGTTTCGGATTAGAAAAGGTCACCTCGGTCAGTCAAGTTCCACCCCGGCCGAGATGTTCATCGACTGAACGAGATGTTCTAGGGTTAAGGATAAAGACTCGAGCTTTCAGGGTCCTACTGGGATTAAGATTATTCTATTATCGTCTTTCCCATAACTTTCAGCCAATCACCCTAGAATCGCAAAAAGAAATTAGCCACTCATCATCATGAAAGCAATAATCAAATACATGGGAAGATAATGAATATTTGAACACAAAAACCTTAAGAACAAGGCTTCAATAAATGAATCAAATATTGAACAAATCAGCGTTCCTCAATCACAAATCACACAAAGACAACAAACCAAAGGGAATCTAAGATGCTCTCAGCCTCTAAGCATGCTTCCTTGATTGATCTTCAATCTTCCTTCCTTCCTTCCTTCAAAGCTCCGGAAAAAATCCCTTAATTGCTAGATGCTCTCGGCCTCTAAGCATGCTTCATACTTCTGGAAAATCCAACCCTTTATATAGGAGAATTATCTTCTAAAGATAAAATATCTTAAAAAGATAATTTCCTAATAATATATATCCATATATCAAAAATAAATCTCCCAAATATATGATCTTCCTTCCAAAAATCCAGCCCAAAAATATAAGATCTCTCCTTCCAAAAATAAAAGATCTCAGCCAAATAAAATATATCTCACCGCGTCAGGCTGTTTGCCTCGGTCGGGGCGCTCATCTAGATCACCTCGGTCGAGGTGACTCTATTGTCAACCGAGGTGACTCTCAGCTGAATGTGAAATTTCTTAAATCTGGTCCAAAGTAAATCTTCTTTGTGAATTCCTTGCTTCCTGAGTTCTTCCTTAAGCTCCATAATGTAGCTCCTATGACTCCTTAGCTTCATAGCTCCATTTTTAGTCCAAAATGTGCCATTTTCCCTATAATTACAACGAAACTTTGTGTAGACCTCGATTCCCGTAAAGGTAGATGAAACGACAATATAATCACATAATATACATTCAAACATGCAGATTATTGAAGATAAAACGTCTAAATAGGTCCCGAAATATATATTATAATTCATGCTATTAGTGGCCTCCACATGGCAAGGAATGGCAATGGCAGATCACACTCTCCATCTCATCCTCCGGGATACACCTCCTAAAGACTCCCTCCGGTCCTCTCTTGACCAAGAGAGGATCACTCCGATAATAATGCCTCACATCTTTGAAAAACCTTTTCCTTTGGGCATATGACAAACCGGGTGGCACCTCTTCACACACAACATAATTTACTATATCCGCATACCATGGCTCACTCCCTCTAGACACTTGAAGCAAGCACTCCTCCATCACTTGCAATTGCTCATCCCAAAATGAGTCATCAATCGGGATCTCATCTCTCTCAACTTCCAATGGTGGTATTGCACTAAGGTGGTCCGCTACTGAATTTTCGGAACCTTTCTTGTCCCAAATCTCCAAGTCGAATTCTTGGAGGAGAAGGATCCACCGAATGAGGCGAGGCTTGACATCTTTCTTTTTGAGGAAATAACGGATCACAGCATGATCTGTGTACACAATAACCTTTGCTCCAACAAGATACGAGTGGAACTTCTCAAAGGCATACACCACCACTAGCAACTCTTTCTCGGTGGTGGCATAGTTAAGTTGAGCATCATCTAGCGTCTTGCTAGCGTAGTAGATGACATGTGTAATCCCATCTTTCTTTTTTCCTAAAACAGCCCCAACAGCCACGTCACTCGCATCACACATTACTTCAAATGGTAAGCTCCAATCCGGAGGTTGCATGATAGGCGCGGAGATCAAAGCATCCTTCAACCTACAAAATGCTTCAAGACAATCTTTGGAGAAAACAAACTCAACATCCTTCATTAGTAGGTTAGTTAGAGGGTAAGAAAGTTTAGAGAAATCTTTTATAAACCTCCGGTAAAAACCGGCATGCCCTAAGAAACTCCTTATCCCTTTCACCGAGGTAGGTGGTGGCAACTTCTCCATCGTTTCTATCTTTGCTCTATCAACCTTGATGCCTCGGTGGGAAACCAAGTGTCTCACTACTATCCCTTCACTAACCATGAAGTGACATTTCTCCCAATTCAACACAAGGTTAGTTTCCTCACATCTCTTCAACACCAAAGACAAGTTAGCCAAGCAGTTATCAAATGAAGAGCCATACACCGAGAAATCATCCATAAATACCTCCATAATATTCTCAATATATTCTGAAATGATTCCATCATACACCTTTGGAAGGTGGCGGGTGCATTACACAACCGAAATTGCATTCTCATATATGCAAATGTTCCCCAAGGACAAGTAAATGTGGTTTTCTCTTGGTCATCCGGGTAAATCGAGATTTGATAGAACCCGCTATATCCATCACGGTAACAAAAATGTGAATGTTGAGCTAACCTTTCTAGCATTTGGTCAATAAAGGGGAGAGGGAAGTGATCTTTCCTAGAGGCCACATTAAGTTTCCTATTGTCAATAGACATTCTCCACCCCGTAACCGTCCTAGTAGGGATTAGTTCATTGTTCTCATTAGTTACTACGGTCATACCACCCTTCTTAGGAACCACATGTACGGGACTAACCTATTTACTATCCAAAATCGGAAAAATGATTCCCGCATCTAGCAACTTAAGGATCTCTTTCTTTACTACCTCTTTCATTATAGGATTCAATCTTCTTTGATGTTCAATAGAGGGTTTATGGTCATCTTCCATCAATATCTTATGCGTGCACAAAGAGGACTTAATTCCAACAAGGTCATCAATGGTGTATCCTATTGCCTTTCTATGCAATTTAAATTCAGTCAACAATCTATCAAGATCATCATCATTCAAAGATGCATTCACAATCATCGGATAAGTAGAATTCGAACCAAGGAAATCATACTTTAAATGAGAAGGAAGAGGCTTTAGATAAAGTTTAGGAGGACCTTTATCGGTTGTAAATGATCCATACAATGTAGGTTGAGATGATTCTAAAGCCATGGAAGCCTCACCTAAGCCCCTTGATGATTGCTCAATAACAATTGGATGATGCTCAAAAGAATAAGGAAAATCGACCCCCTGTGAAGAAAATCGGTCGATCTGTGGGTCGATTTCAGCTACGGCATTTGCAAAATCGGATGAAAATTCAGAATTAATGCTGAAATCGGCCGATTTTTTGCCCTCTGGTCCGATTTTTCTACAGGAATTTGTCCCTTCTACTAGTACTTTAAATCTAACACTTGGTAGCTCTTCCAATGCATCCAAAACCTTGATCACTTCATTGCTACTCTCCTCAACTCCTTCCACCATCAAAATCAAGCTAAGAACCTTCTCAAGTGGATCATTGATCAAGATTGAGCTCACAACTTCTCTAGACTCCTCTTCCTCAACAATGTTTAAGACATCTTTACCTAGGGCTGGCC
The DNA here is from genome assembly GCA_033239125.1 of Fagopyrum homotropicum. Lineage (NCBI taxonomy): Eukaryota > Viridiplantae > Streptophyta > Magnoliopsida > Caryophyllales > Polygonaceae > Fagopyrum > Fagopyrum homotropicum. Next base: position 69,424,131 of record BSWB01000003.1, read on the forward strand.
CCTTCACCATTGTGTACAAATTAAACTTGATGTTCTCCTCTCTAATGTTGAATGAGAGTGTTGCATTTTTACAGTCCACCAAGCATCCCGAGGTGGCTATGAAAGGTCTTCCCAAAATGACAGGAACCGGGTAGTCCGCCGGGATGTCCAAAACAACAAAATCGATTGGCACATAGAACTTCCCAAGCTGAACCGGTATGTCCTCTAGGATATCCACGGGGTGAGTAATGGATCGGTCCGCCATGTAGAGGGTCATCTTGACCGGCTTCGGTTCTCCTAGCCCAACCTTTTTGCAAAGTGCAAGTGGGATTATGCTTACAGTAGCACCAAGGTCACAAAGGGCTTCGTATTGTACTTCTCCCACTCCAACTGGCACACAAAAAGACCCCGGATCCCGCAGCTTAGGAGGCATCTCCTGCTTCATGATTTGAATCAACTCGGAAGACGTCTTTGTCATTCTAACTTCTCCATACTCTTCCAAATTCCTCTTGTTGGAGAGTATCTCTTTCAAAAACATTCCATAGGCCGGCATACCTAGAATTGCATCCATGAACAGAATTTTAATATGTAATTTAGACATGAGTTCAAGGAATTTATCGAAATGTTTATCCAAACGAGCTCTTGCTCGTGATTATTGGAATGGTAGCGGTGGCTTGTATGGAGAAGGTGCCACATATGTTGGCTCATCATCTTTGCTCTTGCCTCCTTCTTCTTGCAATGGTTCTTCTTCCACCATCACTTGCTTACCCTTTTCATTCTCCTTGAGTAAGGGATCTTTCATGCTCATCCCACTCCTTGTGGTAACGGCCAACACTTGGCCTCTTGGATTGTCCTCGGTCCTTCCGGGAAGATTTCCCGGATCCCTCTGTGCCTCACCCGCATTTTGGAACACATTTGCTTCTAGCACCTTTTGATCCTTGGTAATGGATGTCATCGTGCTCTCAAGCCCACTCAACCTCCCTACAATTGTTCAAACATCATTTCGGTGCTATCCTTCGGAGGTTGAGCAAAACCGGGTGGAGGCTCTTGTGAAGCCTTAGGTGGTGGGGCTGCTCTTGTGGAAGCGGGAGGGTTCAAGGCACCATCCGGGTTAGAATAGGAGAACCCGTGATGGTTGTGATTAGGCCGGTAATTGTTGAAGGGTTGGCTGTTGTTGGTGAAGTTCCTAGGGCCTTGGTTGTTGTTGAAATTTCCCCTTCCCATGTACTTAACATCCTCCTCTTTAGAAGCCAAGTTGGCTTGCACTTGCACTTGAGGACTTGCTTGAGTCTTCGAGGACTTAAGCTCATTGTTGATTGCATCAAGTTTGTAGTTGCTCATGGTGACTTCACTCACTTCCATTCCTCCAAATTGATTATGCCGGATCATTTGTAGCACTTGAGGACGGAGCTCGTAGCCATGGGCTGCGGGATCTCCTAAGTTTACACCCGGATGGTGCACTCTTTGGGTTGGATCCATACGTTGCCCTTGCGTTTGCAGCTCCTCAATAATGATGGGCTCATTCCGTACATGTACCGCCGGCTGCTGTGGTGGTGGAGGTGGTGGTTGACGATGATTAAGCTCCCTTTGCACAAGAGCTTGCCTAATCTCTTCAATTCCCTCCTAGTTGCTTCTTGCCTCCCATTTTCAAGTCTCCTCTCATTCTCCAAGGCTTCATCCCTTAGCCTAATTTGCTCTAAGGCGTCATTCAACTCAGCTTAAAGATCTCTTCCGGCCATCCCCTTCTTCTTCTTAGTGCCCTTGGATCTAGTCTTAAGGGATTTCTCTTGTTCGGGATCGAATGGAGCTAAATCCTTGCCACGAGATCTTCGCATGCACCTAAAGAATAAGAGAGTTCCAGAAAAATCAAAGACACAAACCAAACAAGACCAAAAACAACAAAAAAGACCTACACTATAAAAAATCACACACCATGATTCAATCAAGACCTAGTCCCCGGCAATGACGGCAAAAACTTGTTACGGTAGAAATGTACCACACAAAAGCCTTACATGTTATAACTCGTTATATTCTCCTAACTCCTAGCGAACCCACAGTGTATGGGTCGTTTTGTAGCAAGGATAGTACTCCGAGGTCGAACATGAAGACTAAGGTGAAATCAAATCATACAAGTGATCATGGATAATGCAAATCTAGTCTAAGAAAAGAGAAAGGAATAAAGAAATGAAAAGCATGATATTTTGGTTGGGTTTTAATGGTGATCTATCAAGGATCACAATCATGTAATGGTTATCAATCAAACTAACAACACAACTAAACCACACAAACACAAGGTATGAGATTAAAGTGAGAAAAGCGGATTGTAGAGATCAAGATTTTCGGTTATGGCAATGAACTCAAGCTTCTAAATATCTAAGGACAAGGATGCGGTGTTGGGAAAGGGTGTACCTCTAATGGAAGCAATTACCGGGTAAGTCTCATCCTCCACTAATCCCGCACCAAACTTCTATTACCGGGTAAGTCTCAAGAAGCTAAGGTTGGCAATTCTACACAAACCGGACACTACTTAAGGGGAAAACCTCTCCTTACCGGGTAAGTCTCGGAAAAGGAATGTCTCAAGCAACAATCCTAGTACACTCAGTCCAATAGCGGCTTATGAGGCTCACTACTACCTAGAGTTCATCATCTTCGGTATCTAAGATTGGAAATCACCGGGTAAGTCTCTTTCCTCACTTAGTTTGCTAGATTTAGGTCACCCTAAGCTAGATTATGCTTAATAAACAATAGGATTTCAACAACCTAACATTCTAACATACATATTCATTAATTAAGGAGCAACTGAGAGAAAAATCGGGTGGATAATCAGGTAAATCGGTGGGTCTGGCTGAAGAACAGGTCGATTTTTCCTGTCTGGGTTAGGTTTTGTGCTTACAAATCATCCTAAACTAACATACGAGTCCATTCTATCATCACCCAAGCCATAACCATCAATCCATCACCCTAGAATCACAATAACTTAGCCAGTAACATGCATTCAAGATCTAAAATCATCATACAAGCATACATGGTTTTCATAGCTAGATGGTGAATGAAAGCAAGTAAAATCAAGAAATCTTAGTTGAATATGAGTTTAAACAAGACTAACAACCCGTTAAAAGAAGATCCAAATCGTTCCTTACAACACTTGCAAAGGTTTCTCCACAAAAGTCTCTCAAATCACTCAAAATCACTCCAAATTTCATTCTAGATCTAAGTTTAGATGATGTTATTCTCCTCTCAAATGAGAGTGTTTTTCTTTCTCATTCAAGTCTCCCAACAACAATGGAACCCCCTTCAAAAGTTCCAGGCTGCACATCCAAAGGCACACTCCAACAAGCAAAAGCAAAGGTCGGAAATAGAAGAAATGAGACAAGTGTCAAAAGCTGTCAGGGGCAAAAAATCGACCCAGCTTGAGGGAAATCGATCGATTTTCCTAAGTGTTAGTTCGATTTTCTTCAATAGAAGCTTTTTATGATCATCTAGTCATGAGTTGCTCCAAGTCTTGCCCCAATAAGGAACCTTGTGCTCTTCTTTGCTCCGATTATGTTCCTTCAAAGCTTTATTATGTACCACCATGAGGCTTGACCCTCGAATGTATCGATTAATGTCCAAAAGATCCCCGAAACACCTTCAAAACCGACAAAAGCTCGTGTAGACGTCCTTTCTAGAAATTTGACTCAATTACGCAATAACGTCACGAACTAATGTCAAATCATGCATGAATGAAGGGAAAAACTACCTAACTAAATGCCTAAACTAACGTCATAAATCATGTCATCAATGTCCATCAAGGTAGCATGGAGGAAAGAACCATCTCCAGCTGAATCCTAATCAACTCAAATAGCATGGAGGAAAGGACCATCTCCAGCTATAAATATAAATCATACGCATATAGGTCGAGGAAATAATCATCTCCAACTATAACACACATCATGCTAGTACAACAAGATCTGTTAAGATCATAAAACACATCATAACTAGCATGGAATAACATATCAAGGAATATAAGATGTACACACATAATCACATACTTACCAAGATAGCACTAAGATCTACTCATCGACCCTAGATGCATCTATCTCAACATAAAACTCTGGATAGTTTCTCTGGATACTATACTTAGTTTCCCATGTAGCCTCCTCAGGTCCACGTCTAGACCACTGTATCCTCAACATAAGATTGTCCTTCGAACGCAGGCGTCTCACACCATGTTCTAAGACTACAATCGGATGCTCAGTAAGGGTGTGGTCTGGCTCCACCACAAAGTCGTCATAACTCACAATGTGCATCGGATCTGGTGTGCACTCTCTCAATTGAGACACATGGAACACAGGGTGAACACCCTCTAACCTCGGAGGCAAAGCTAATCAATAGTATGCCATCCCAACTCTATCCAGTATCTCAAAAGGACCGACATATCGGGGACTCAACTTCCCCTTTATGCCAAAACGTTTAACGCCACGCGTCGGAGATACTCACAACCAAACATGAGCTCCTACCCTGAACTGTAGAGGCCGACGCCTCTTGTTTGTATATGATTTCTGGCGACTCTATGCACCCAACATCCTCTCTCTAATCAGTCCTACTCGAGTCATATCATCCTGAATCTGTTGTGATGCTATCCATACAGTGCCTCATAAGGAGTCATCCCAATAGATGCAAGCCAATTGTTGTTGTATGAGAACTCAACGAGTGGGAGGTAATCGCACCATCAATGTCCTCAATCCAACACACAAGCTCGCAGTATATCCTCCAGGGTTTGGATGGTCCTCTCAGATTGACCATCTGTTTGGGGGTGAAACACAGTCGTGAAGTGTAGACTCGTCCCCGTAGTAGTCTTAATTTGCTGCCAAATCTCGAGGTAAACCGTCCATCTCAATCAGAGACGATCGTCCTCGGTACACCATGGAGTCTCACTATCTGTCTTCTGTATTCCTCAGCTAATCTGCTCACTAGCCACGTCTCTCTGATTGGAATGAAATGTGCCATCTTCGTCAGTCTATCAACAACAACCCAGATACCATCACAACTCTTACCAGCCCCCAATCCCGTCACAAAGTCCATGGAGACGTCCTCCCACTTCCACTTCGGTACTCGCAGTGGATGGAGCTCACCTCCAAGTCTGGAATGCTCTATCTTGACCTGCTGACAAGTCACACACTGATCCACAAATCTGGCTACATCAGGCTTCGGTACTGGCAGTGGATGGAGCTCACCTCCATGTCTGGAATGCTCTTTCTTGAGCCTCCTGTGAGATCCTCTGTCTTAGCTTTGCATCGGCAGGTACAAAAATACGGTCATGACGCCTCATCACTCCATCTATTCCAATAGAGAACTGTGGTGCCTCTCGACCAAACATCCTCTCTCTAATCCTCATCAAGGTCTGGCATGTCCCTTGCATCTACTAGATCTCATCCAACAGACCAGGTAAAACCTCTAAAGCATATAAATGGGAATCCTCATAAGGAAAATGGATGTCCAGCTCTAGTCAAGCTAGATCCCTCTAAAGTTGATGTTGTACGGTCAATCTGGCAATCGCCTTCTCTCGAGGCGTCTTCATGCTCAAGGCGTCAGCTACAACATTCGCCTTTCCAGGAAGATACAAAATCTCAAGGTTAGAGTCCTTGATCAACTCTAGCCATCGACGTTGGAGGTTATTTAAATCCCGCTACGTGAAAATATACTTCATACTGTAGTGGTCTGTAAATATCTGACATGCAACACCATACAGGTAATGTCTCCAGATCTTGAAAGCATGAACTACCGCTGCAAACTCCAGATCGTGAGTTGGGTAGTTATCCTCATACGTCTTCAGCTGTCAGGACGCATAAGCAATCACTTTGTCTCTCTACATCAACAGACATCCCAATCCTAGCTTGGATGCATCACAGTAGACCACGAAATCATCAGAACCCTCTGGTTGTGACAAGACAAGAGCAGAAGTCAAACACCTCTTCAACTCCTCAAAACTCTGGGCACATTGTTCGGTCCACACAAATCTGGTAGTCTTCCTCAGAAGACTCGTCAGTGGGCGGGAAATCACAGAAAATCCCTCCACAAAGCGTCTGTAATAACCGGCTAGGCCAAGAAAGCTATGCACTTCCTTGACATTCGTCGGTGTCATCCATGCAACAACATACTCGATCTTCGCCGGGTCTACCATAATGCCATCGGCGGAGACGATATGTCCAAGGAAAGCAACCTCAAACATCAAGAACTCTCACTTAGATAGCTTGGCATACAACTCTCTATCCCTCAAAATCTACAAAACCGTCCTCAAATTACCGGCATGCTCCTCCCTACTACGGGAGTATACCAAAATGTCATCAATAAAGACCACCACAAACTGATCAAGAAAGTCGATGAAGATACTAATCATCAACTCCATGCAAACTGTTGGAGCATTCGTCAGCCCGAATGGCATCATTACAAACTCGTAGTGTCCATAACGGGTACAAAATGCCGTCCTGTGCACGTCCTGCTCTCTCACCCTCAGCTGGTCATATCCTTAACGCAAGTCGATCCGGGAGAAGGATGTCGCTCCCTACAGCTGATCAAGTAGATCAAGTAGATCATAAATACGAGGCAGTGGATACCTGTTCTTGATGGTCACCTTGTTCAGCTCTCTATAATTAATACACAGTCTCAACGTTCCGTCCTTCTTCCGCACAAAGAGGACAGGTGCACCCCAGGGTGAAACTCTAGGGCGTATGAAGCGCTTCTCAGCCAACTCCTAAATTTGCTTCTTCATCTCAAACATCTCGACAGGTGTCATACGATATGGGGCCTTCGAGATGGGTCTCGTACCAGGCTCTAGCTCTATACATAAATCTATACTCCTCTGAGGCGGCAAACTCAATGGATCAGCAAAAACATCTGAAAAATCGTAGACAACTAGTATGTCCTCCAAAGCTGGACTCTCTCCATCCTTCATGGCGTAGCACCAGAAGGCATCACATCCCTGTGCAATCAGTCTAGCAGCTCGTACGGCACTAATGACAAAACCTGTCTCCCCAAGGTCCCAACCTAGGAAGACCTCAATCTGTCCAACCTCGGTAGAGACTGTAACAATCCGTCTACCAACATCCCAAACTGCACGGTGTCTACGCATCCAATCCATACCTAATATGACTTCTTCATGCATCAATGGCATGACTAAGAACTCAACAAGCAATGCACGAGTCCCTAAACGGAGGGGACAACTACGTATCCCACTGGTACCTCTGACCTGACTACCGTCAGGTAATCCTATAGTAAAGGGTATCCCCTCTATGGTAGCTCAACTCAAACGCTCCACACATGTATCAGAAATAAATGAAAGCGTAGCACCAATATCAAACAAAACTGTAACAGGTAAACCATGAAGTAGAATGGTACCTGTAGCATCCGGTGCAGCTAGATCCTCTACACTCCTCAACTCAAAAGCTCTACCCTGAGCTCCTCTGACGTCAATGGCACTTCCACCATGACCTCTACCTCCACTCGGCCCGGGAGCAGATCCTTGAGTAGATGGACGATCTGGGACTCTCTATTGTCCCTGTGTCTACTACTGAGGTGTCCTCTAACCACCTTCTACTACACTTGCAGGGGAAGAACCCTGCTGAGATGCAACTCCACCCTGCCTACAGAAGGCAGCTCGATGTTCTGGTCTACCAGGGGTGTAACAAGTCACAACTGGTCTAGGACAATTTGGCTTCAAATGGACAGGGTCACCACAGTTGTAACATTGTCGTCCCTTGTCTGAAATCAATGCAGACGAGGGGTAACTCTGACGCCTCTGGTCTCTTCTAGACCCAGATGCTCCTCCAACTCCACTAGTATGCCCAGTGCGCTGCCTTTTCTCAGACCGTCCCGTATGAGAAGCTCTCATTTGACTGGCTCGCTCCCTCTCGTAAGCAGAAGCCCAATCCTGGTAATCAGCTAGGGACTCGCAATAGAATCCGGCCATGTATGAACGCGTGCTCTCCCTCAGACGATGAGAGAACATATACACATGATGGTCCTCAGCTGGTGCAGTAGGACCCAGCAAAGCTAACTCAGTTTGGAAGCGGCGGATGACATCTTCAATAGGTAAATCCTCTAAACCAGCCTCCACAAAATCCTACAGCTTCTCCCTCTCTGTTAGGCAAGGAAGAACTTCTCTCGAATGATGCTCCTCATGTGGTCATAACTGATGGCTTTGGGTCGTAGAGTCCTGCACCACTGATGTCCAAGGTCACGGAATAGAGACTGGACTAGCTCTATCTTTCTGTCCTCAAGACATCTGATAGACTCCAAAGCTGAGTCTATATGTCTTATCCATACCTTCTTCTATAAACCGATCTCTCCTAAAAAGGGTGGTACTCCTTGCTGATGAAATGCATTTAACTAGGCATGTGCTTGAGGCCTTCTAGTCTCCTCTACAGCTCGAATAGTGTCAGCAGCACGTGCCGGCATAGCTGGCACCTGTGTGGCTCTCTGAGACATCTAAGAATATCCCTCATGCCGTGGTACATCTGGGTACTGTCTTCCAGCTCTGACCGCCTCCTCATAACCTCTGAGGTACTCTCTAAACTCTGGTCCCCCATGGAGACACGATCCGCGTCATCAGACTGGACTTGATGTGAGGGATGTCTCTTGGATCCACCACTCCTCGTCTCTGGGACGACGCTCTCTGCTACCTCTTCTTGTATCTCCTCCACCACTGGTGGGTCAGCAGTGGGAATTGGTCCCTCATCTACCACACCCGGAGGAAGGGGTGGTCTACCTCTACCTCTACCTACAGCGGTAGTAACTCTAGTCCGAGCCATCAACGGGTCTGCACACCTAACTTGTAAGGCTCTATATAGGCCACATGTATAGATATATATATATATATATACTTAACACATACACATACATAATCCATAATACATATATACATATATCTATACTGCAGAGATCCATATCAAAGGTGGCGACTTCTCGTACATTCTAACCCAAAACCACACTTAAAACCAAAACACTTTGAAAACGTAAGACCCTTTTTGGGTTCTGTTTATTTTACCTATCAAACCTCATTGCACGTGGCAAGTGTCATTGTTGTCAACCTAAGGCTCTGATACCAACTCTGTAACACCCCGAATCTGCGGGACTCGGAGTGCCACATTGGGCTAGGATCTCATAATGCATCCTAACCCTAGCTTGACAACAAGTTCACTTGACCTTACAACATGGCACTGTCAGGTATAAAACAAATGCATAAACAACAACGCCCACACATGAGGTAACAAAAGATCATCCTCACGCAGCAGGGAAAGGTAAACAAACCCAAAAGCCCACAACATCCTATCCACGAGAGGTCCTCGGCTTGTCCCTGTGGTAGATCACTCAGTAGCACGCCTATCCTGTGGGGCATCTACAACATGGTAATAAACCATTAGCTAACCATACATATATAGAGTAATGCATAAGCACAAACACAATCCTAAAGGATAAATACATCAGCATGACATCACACATTTACTCATTTTATCATCTTTATATAGTAGTCATTAACTCAAGTCGTATATATATGTATATATATGAAAGTATGTGACTCGAGGACCGATGCATCCCCGCCTCTGAGTGTTATATCCAGCTGTACGAGTATCGGTCACACAATCCGTGTCCCTTATGGGAGTGGACTGCGCCCTTCTTGTAAAACAAACTGGCATGACGTCAAAGAACCTCACAGACTCCACTACGGTATGGAAAGGAAAGGTTATCATAGTCACGCAGAGGGGCAATCAATGAAACATAGGTCGGTATAAAGGACAACTCATGCTATCATAGCAAACATATAAAGCGCACACCACTCATACAAACACCCAATATAAGGATGGTAGCTAAGTAAGTCCTACGGACTCACCTTAACCTTGTACACAGCTCAACCACAACAACCTCCAATCCTGAGAGAGGAGCATTACCTAATAACAAGGCATAGAAAGATATCAACCTCTATTTATTAAAAGGTGACACCTAGACCCAAAGGGATCCATAGGGATCATACTCAACCTCAAAACCTCAACTAACATCAATCCTTTAAGTCGTACAAGGCATAAATTGATCATAACCTTAACCAAACACATACTCACACCTCTAGCATGATCCTAACCACTCACACTAGGAAAGAAGGGAACAAAGGCATCATAACGAAAGCCTAGAATCAACACACACCTGTAGAACCAAGTACAGGACCTTGCTGATATAGGTGGGGGCAGGGGCGGGTCCTAGCCGGCGCTGGGGAGGCTACAAGATGGCGCAGGGGTGGCTGGACAACAGAGGACGCCACTTCAGCCCTTTCTTAACTCCTTCCTTCGATTCCTTCACTTTTTTTTCACTCCAATACAATACATACAGAAACATATATATATATATATATATATATATATATATATATATATCAACATAAGCCAATTAAGGCTAAAACAAGATCAAAACCTAGGGAATCTAAGCTAGGCCAACGAAAAACAGGGAAAGATAAAGAAAAGGAGAAGGACAGAAGAAAAGCCATGAAAGCTTACCAACTGATCTTTCAAGGAGATCAGCACAACACCAATAAAACCTCAAGCTGGATCATAATGCTCATCATCAACAACCATCAACAACAACAAGAAAAGCTATGCAAGATCTGTCACAAACTCATAAAAACTTCATGAAAGATCAAAGATGATCAAAGGGAGAAAAGATGAGAAGAAATGTACGCAAGAGAGAGAGATGGAGCTGAGAATGATAACCCTCATCCAAAGGAAAGAGATGAAGGTTATAAATGGTAAAAAGAGTAAAGCACGGGTCAAAGAAGACGGCTGTAGCACACGGAGCCGCATGGGTGGACTTTGTGAGCCGCAGGGGAGGCCCAGGCAAACCGCAGGGGTGCCTCGAAGGTCAAGCAGGGGCGTCTAGGAATAATCTGGGTCCTCAGCTCACTCTCAACAACTCAGCAACTAGGCTCTTATAGTCCTTCTCCGAATCTTCCTTGTACGCAATAAGATCTTCCGAAATCTCTCCAATTAATGACTCCATATGTAGCTGGATGCAAGACGTACATTTTCCTCTTTTCTTCAACCTCCTTATAGGAGAAAAGTAGATTTACAACATCCTAATAACCGCTGCTGACGGGGAAGATATGACACGTGGCGACTGTTATAGAAATCACGGCCAAGAACAAACTTCCACGCCCGTGGAATGCACCGTGGAATGGCTTCCTTGCTCTTGACATGTTTTTCCACGACCTCAATAAATAAACAACAGCCGTGGTTCTTCTTGTTTTGCCGTGGAAACTCTAAATTCCTCGTAAAAGCCTTTGTTTCGTAAAGCTCTCTAATCATGCTCCTTCCTTAGTTTCTCCAATGCATCCTCTTGATGCCTAGCATGATCAAATACTCCTACTTACTCCATATATGCTGCAATCCAAGCCTTTATTCACGAAAAAAACATAACAAAGCTTGTGTAAATCTCTATACCAACATAATAGGTGAATGTGCTCATAAATGCTTCAAACTCATATTCATATACACAAAAGAAGGGGAAAAACAACCAAAACAAGTGCCTAAAATATGGTCATATTTCATGCTATCATAGGTATGCTTGCATATGGGAAGTTTTTAAGGAAATCCTCTCCAACAAGAGGAAATTATAAGACGTTGGGTAAGTAAGGATGACCAAGAGATCATCCAAACTAATCCAAACGATGAGAGAGAAAATGCCGCCAAAGCTAAGGGATCCCAAATCCGTTTGGGTTCCCATAAGCGTTGGAGAGGAGACTTATGAAACCTTGTGCAATCTTGGAGCAAGGGTGAGCATCATACCACTTGCGTTATGTGAGAAATTAGGACATGGAACGCCTAAAACCGTCAAGATGACACTCTACATGACGGATAGATCAATAATGCGTCTAGTGGGAATTCTTGACGACATTCATGTATTGCTAGGTAACTTCTACATTCCCATTAATTTTGTAGTTATGGACATTCCTGCAGATCAACCGATTTGAATTATACTTGGAAGACCATATGGTGGATTGCAAGAATACAAATCTCTCTTTCAACATAGGTGAAGAGCATATAGAGTTCAAGTTGGTAGCTGTGGTCAAAGGGTCAGCCCTTGGAGAAGATATTTTCAACATCTATGATGAAGAGGAATAAAGGGAGATGGTAAGTTCTATTTTGCTAAAGGATCTGCAACAAAAGGTCATCAATATGAGCTCTATTAAAGAGGGAATAGAGGAGGACTGCGATTCTGAAGTTCGAGCTTTAGAAGAGTTGAAGGAAGATTCTAAGGGTGAATTTGAAGAATTAAAGGATGGCACAAAAATACCAGAAATCTCAGTCAAGGGCATAAAATCTAGGCCAAGATTCTTATTAATTCACCCGTGGAAAACTTACTCGATCGCAACTTCAATAAAAATCTCGGTCAAGGACAAGAAATCTCGGCCGAGATTTTATCTAATTCACTTGAGGAAAACAATGTTGATTGTCACCTTGGCCAAAATCTCTCCCGAGATTTTCAAGGGCTGTCCAAGATTTTTAGAAATTTTAAAACTTCTCCGAAACTTGTTAAAAGCATGCCCGGATGTCTCCCAAACCCTTCTGTAGCCATGAAGCCATCCCGTGATGCCTCGGAAGGCCACAATGTCTCAACGAAGGAACCTCCTAATTTGGAGTTGAAACCTCTTCTTGCACATTTAAGGTAGGCATTTCTAGGCCAAACTCTACATATCTGGTCATAGTTAGTGCTAATTTGAACGAAGATGAACACAAGGCTAATGAATGAACTAAAACGGCATAAGAAAGCTTTAGGATGTACTATTGATGATCTTGTTGGTATTAAACGTTCATTATGCATGCATAAGATTTTTGATGGAAGATGATCATAAGCCTTCAGACGACCGTCAAAGATAGTTAAATTTGATCATGAAAGAGGTTGTGAAGAACAAAATCCTTTAGTTACTTGATGCAGATGTTATCTTCCGGATTTCTGATAGCAAGTGGGTAAGCCCCGTCCATGTAGTACCAAAGAAGGAAGGAATGACCATTGTGACTAACAAAAACAACGAGTTGATTCCTACAAGAATAGTAACGGGATGGAGGATTGCATCGACTACAGAAAGTTGAATGTTGCAATAAGGAATAATCACTTCCCCCTTTCCTTCGTCGATCAAATGCTTGAGAGATTGACGAAACACTATAACTTCTTCTACTTGGATGGGTATAGAGGATTCTTCCAATCCCCATCCATCCGGATGACCAAGAAAAGACCACCTTTACGTGCCCTTGGGGTACGTTTGCTTATAGGGGAATGTCAATCGGACTTTGCAACGCACCGGCCATCTTCCAAAGTTGCATGATGGCCATATTCTGCAAATATATTGACAACATCATGGAGGTTTTTATGGATGAAATTTCAGTTTATGGCTCCTCTTTTGATGATTGTTTAGCTAACCTTTCTTTATTTCTTCAAAGATGTGAAGACACTAACATTGTTTTGAATTGGGAAGAGTGTCACTTTATGGTTAGCGAAGGCATTGTTTTAGGATATTTTATCTCAAACCGCGGCATAGAGGTTGATAGGTCAAAGATAGAAATCATCGTGAAAATACCTCCACCATCATCGGTAAAAGGGGTAAGAAGTTTTCTAGGACAAGCAAGATTTTATAGAATGTTTATAAAAGACTTTTCTAAGATTGCTAAACCATTGACTAACCTACTAATGACGGATGTGGTTTTTGAGTTTTGAAGGGATCGTCTAGATGCATTTTTCAAGATAAAGCAAGCTTTAATATCAACCCCCATCATTCAAATTCTGGATTGTAATCTTCCTTTCGAGATGATGTGTGATGCAAGTGACGTAGTCGTAGGAGAGGTACTAGGATAAAAGAAGGATGGATCCACTCACGCCATCTACTATAGAAAGACGCTAGACAAAGTGATAGGTGATGGAATCACTATCAATTTAGGTAGTTTTAGAGTCCTTTTTATCTCTTTGAGTCATATCGTATTACTAATCCCTTGATCCAGATGAAAAAGACCAAAATGAAGTAAAAAAGAATTTCGCAACACTTGGGAGGTGAAGAAGATCAACGAAGACAAGTTTCTGGTGCCACACCGCCCCCGCGGAGTATTGTCACCGCCCCTGTAGTGACATTACACTTCAATGGCGCAGCCTGCGCCCCGAGAGCAGGGGGCCACCACCCTTGTGGCGCCACCTAGCTGCCCTTGCGGTAACACCCCTGAAGACCCATGCCTAGTGCCGCAATCAACGCCTTTGCCTAAAAGATGCTTGTCACCGCCCGAACGGCTCCTTCCAGCCCACCTTGCGGTGACTCAACCTCAAGAAGCGAAGCAGGCGCCCCAGCGCCCTTGCGTGTGCCCTTGCCAGCAGACTTGTGAAGCCGAAGAGACTGTGTCACCGCCCTTGAGGTGACACTAGGCCGCCCCTGCGGATCATCATCAGAAACGACACAAAGATGAAGAGTCAAACGTTCAAGAGCATTAAAGACCCCGCCCCTACGGGAGTGCCAGGCCGCCCCAACAGCCAAGAAGAAGTTGGAACGTTCTGGCCTAAACCGCCCCTGTGGCCATGTAGCCCGCCCTTGTGGTTTAGCGCCAAAGGTTTTAATTTCGGCTGTTTGCACCACCTTTATGACATTAAGGTTGCTGTTTAGACAACCCATTTACTCCCTTTTAATGCATTTTGTAGTATAAATAGAGCCCTTGGTTGATTTCTACAATCATCCACAATTTCCCCCAAAAAGCTCTATATTTCCTAAGTTTCATTTGTAATGAGTTTCTAAGCTTCCTTCCTACAATGGGTTGATTGAAGCTGCATTGCTATTTGGTTGTAAGTCTTTTCCAATAGAAGTTTAATTCAGTTCAATTGTGTTATGTTTCCTTGATCTCTAACTTATATTTTCATGTCTTTTATCACTTAGTTTGATCTCCTTAACTGAACATTTGCATGCAAAGTTCTAGGGTTAATCGTTTCTGGGTTCGGATCCTTAATCTAGTAGTAAACCGATAGGTAAAAGCTGGTTGCGATTACTTAAGGGAAAGGAACATAACAATAAAGTATGATTAATGGGTTGTTTATCTTCTTTGTATCTCCTTATCTTTACTTCCATACTTACTTGTGTCTTTGATCTTGTTTACGGATCAAAAAGCTAGTTAAATTATAGGTGAAATACTTCTAAAAAGAACCAACCAAGTAGTATGCATGCTAAGATCTAACCTAGTGTAGCTTTCTAATCATCCATATTATCATCATCTTTGCTTGTTACTAATAGCTTTTGTCTTGTTTCATTTCTACAATCACCCCCCCTGGTTACCAAGTGTTAATTGAATCTAAAAAGAAATTTGACTAAAAATCTCTTGGGTTCGACCCTTACTTACACTATCCAACCGGTTATGTGAAACGTTCGGTATTCTACTTTGACTAAAGCTAAAAGACAACGACCATAGGTTTTTAGCCTCGACAAATTTGGCGCCGTTGATGAGGAGTTTAAGTTTTTGTTTTTTTTTTAATTTTTGATCATCGATTATTGGTTTGGACCATTTTCATGGTGCAAACCCGTGCTACTAACTCAAATTTTGCACCTTTTGATTCAGAAATTGAGAGAATGTACAATCGACAACAAAGGCAACAACGAACTCGTGAAGCAATGGCAAAACGAACTCTCCGCCAAGTGACGCAACCCGATTTGACTCAACACCCCCTTGTGGTTACCATACTGGCAATTGGGGAAGGAGTGAACTTTGAGCTCAAACTAGTGTTGATACACTTGCTCCCATCTTTCCATGGGTAGTGCGGAAGATCTGATAAAGCATCTTAGGAAGTTCCACACCGTTTGCATGAGCATGAAGCCGGCGAAAGTCACCGTGGAGCAAATAAAGATGCGGGCTTTTGGCTTCACCCTCAAGGATGGGGCGGATGATTGGTACTACCATCTTCCGTCCAAGAGCATTGATACATGGGACAAATTCCAGAATGCCTTCTTGGAGAATTACTTCCCCGCAAAGAAGGCAAATAGCTTGAAGAAGGCGATAAGCAATATCGAGCAAGAAGCGGACGAAACTCTTTATAAGTATTTCGAACACTTCGCATGGTTAAGATCTAGTTATCCTTTCCATGGGTATCCTACCCAACAACTAGTCTTGTACTTGTACAATGGCTTGTTAGACAATGAAAGGAGGATCGTTGACGCCACATGTTGAGGTAATATCTTACACTCTACTCCTGAACTTGCTTTGGGTAAAATTCAGGAATAGGCGGAAGGAACTAGGAACTTTGGAAGGAATTATACCAAAATAGAGGTACATGGGTACAACCCAGCCGTCCGGAGATATCTACGGAGATTACGGAACTAAAGGAGATGGTTAAGAGATTAAATTTGGTAAGAACTCCGCAACAACCCAAGGCTTGTGAAGTTTGTGCCGACCCTTTCCACCCGACGGTTCTTGTGTCTACAAGTTCAAGATGAAGCTGCTCAGGTGAATGCTTTGGGATATGGTCAACAATAGTAGCAACGCCAAAGGAATGACCCATATGCTCAGAATTACATGTCGGGTTTCGTGATCAATAAAGCTTCCGATGGAGGAATCAACAAAACCAACATCAATAGTAGCCCCGCGAAGGTAATTCCCAATCTATTGAGGATATGCTTCAAGTTTTAACTGAACATTTTACTACCAATGCCCAAACCATAGAATCTAGCATCAAGAATCTCGAGAAATAGGTTGGACAAATGGCGGAATCCATCACAAGGATTGAAGCACGATCCTCGGGAAACATAACCTCCCAGACCGTTGTTAACCCTAAGGAGAATATTAGCGCTCTAACATTAAGAAGCAAGAGGCAACTGAAACCAAAGCCAACTTTGGAATCGAAGGAACTGGTTTCTGACAGTTCTGCCACCCCACAGTTGCCTCTGCGCCTCTAGCGGCGTCCCCCTCTATACAGACGCCGCCCCTGTGGCCAGATGTCACCGCCCCTGGGGTGATAGCCCCTTCGCCGCCCCTACGGCTACAAGCTCCCGCCGGTGCGGAAAAGTCGACAAAGGGTTCTATTGAAGAGGACTCTTACATCCGTCCAAGTTTTCCACCGCTTTGCTCCGAGATTCCACCGGCTCCTTTTCCCGAAGCACTCAAGAAGAGTAGATGAAGGGAAAGCAAAACGGTCAAGGGAGTGAGCATGTCTCAGCGGTCTTTCAATGACGAATACCCAAGAAATGTAGTGATCCGGGCATGGTAATTATTCCTTGTGTCATTGGTGAAACTCGCTTTGACAAAGCAATGCTTGACTTAGGTGCTTCAATAAATGTTCTCCAATATTCCATTTATCAATCTATTGGCCTTGGGCCACTTCTTGAAACTCGAATTCTTGTCCAACTAGAGGATAGATCTAATGTTTATCCTAAGGGAATAGTTGAAGATGTCCTAGTTATGGTTGACAATTTGATTTTTCTAGCAAATTTCTTTGTATTGGATATGGAACATGATTCACATGTTGCCCCTATTATATTGGGGAGACCATTCGTAAAAACAGCTGGAACTAAGATTGATTACGTTAGTGGGAATTTGACAATGGAATTTGATGGTGAAGTGGTTGAATTTAACATTTATGATGCTATGAAACACCCCATCGATGACCATTCTCTTTGTGCTATTGATGTAATAGAACCGATTATAGAGGACGTGTTTTACATTTCCGATATTGATGAGTTGAAAAGCATAATTGAAAACAACATTAATATTCATAATTCGGATTATGCCTTGACATCTAACATGCAGGAAGTTAAAGCTCAATTGGATGGGCACAAAAGGCTCCCCATCTCACCTTTAGCCATTGGCCCACCCTGCTAACTCCAAGCGAAAAGCTTGTTCCCTCTATGCGTAGGCTCCGGATATCGAGTTGAAAGAGCTTCCCAACATCTAAATTACTCTTTCCTAGGGTAGAATGACACTTTGCCAGTGATTGTATCTAGCAAACTGTCTTCCCATCAAGAGGAGAAGTTGATGAACATCCTTAAGGAGCATAAGACGGCTCTTGGTTGGACCATTGCGGACATTAAAGGGATTAGTCTCTCTACGTGTATGCATCAGATCCTCCTTGAGGAAGAGGAAAAACCATCAAGGCAACCACAAAGGAGACTAAACCTGCCCGTGAATGATGTGGTCAAGAAGGAAGTGTTGAAGCTCCTCCAAACAGATATGATCTTCCCGATCTCGGATAGCAAATGGGTTAGTCCAACCAAAGTTGTTCCGGAAAAGGGAGGGATTACCATTGTAACACCCCGAATCCTAGAGGACTCGAAATGCTACGAGCTGGGACCTGACAATGGGTCCCGGCCCTTAGCCTGGCAACAACTTCATCGGACCTTACAACACGGCACAAATAAAAAGGCAAAACAAAGAGTTTTATAACATGAGCGGAAATAATAAGAATCCAAATTCTGAAAACAATACAGCCAAGTCTCAAAAACCAAAAATACCAACATGAATCTCAATAGTCATAAAATAAAATATAACAGTCCCGTCCTATAATGCACGGAACCCCGGCTGCCCACTACCCCCGGATCACTCGATCGCCTCCCTAACCTTCAAGGCATCTACAAGCGGTATAAACCGTTAGCTAACATTCTATGCATAAGTATAACGGTACAAGCACAAACACACAACAAACGCAATCAGCATGTAACACTCATTCCTTTTTATTATCTTTAATTAAGTGATACGTCATTACTAATGATACTTATTTTGTGACACGAGGGATTCCCAAACCTCGCCCCTGTCCCCGTTTACCAACGCGGAATGGTACTAATGCATGTGACCGTCTACCGGACTGGGCTGGTCGCAGGGAAGCTCCTAGACTCTCGCAAGAGCTAGGCAGATGATGTCACGACCCGTTATCATACACTTGGGTCAATTATATTATACTACAGTCGGCCTATTGCATTTTTGTTATTTATCTTAACTATCACACACCACTCATACGCATCACACACATGCAAGAAGCTAGCTAAATAAGTCAGTGGACTTACTAGAATTAAAACTCGTCTCTCTTAACAACACTAACAGTAGCTGCAGGAACTCAGTTGCCTATCAAAGGAGGCACGTGGGTCAAAATTTTTCCTTGGATGCTTAGAAGTCTAAAACTCCTACGATGTACGATTCTATGTGCAGAAGTTATTACAGTGTTTATTTAAGGTAAATTGACTATTTTACCCTTGGTTCCGAGACTTCCAAAAACCCGTAAAAAGTACTTAAATTCTTACTTAAGGCTAACTAATCATATTCTACTCCCTAGGATGATTTTAGGTGACAACTATAAAAACTACCGATTTTCTATTTCCCGAAAAGTCACTAAAGTCCAATTACAACTGTAAATATAAAATTAAAATAAACTTATAAAAATTTTAAAATAAAATTCTAACTTATCTATGATCTCTAATCTACTCATAGGAGAAATAATTTCTTAAAACTGTTCAATCGTTATTCCTACAAAAATCTTTAAAGTTGCCTACAACACTACAATTGTTCCCATACTTAGTCAAATTTTTCTGCTGGAAAAACAGCTCAACTACTCCACTTTGAGACCCTATAACTTTCAATCCGACCATTCATTTGTTTCCAAATTTTAACACGGTAAACTATGTATATCTATCTATGATTTATTTTATTCAGTTTTGAAGTTGAAGACTACCCAATGTTGTGAATCAATGTTAAAGACATAACCTTATATCATAATAAGCATCTACTAGTAGGTGGGAGGCGAGATTACCTACTTACGAGTCTGCAGTGTGCTGAGTGACGCAGTACCCTAGCGCTCTTTACCTACCCCTGGGCTGCTGAATCCCTTAACAACAGGACTAAGGTGAAACTGGATGCGCTGCAGTTGGTCTCAACGATTCCTAGGACAGAAGGACAATCAGTCCTGGCCTTTAGCCTAGGCTTGTTTCGAAAGGAAAGGTTAAACGGAAATAGACTCACCTTTCTACTCTTCTCAGAGTTGAAGACATATGGGTGGTGTTCTTTGATTGTGTTAGACTGTAAGTCGGATGCAGTGAAGACTCGAGTCTTCTACACATTGAAGCAGACATTCAACAACGACCTAGCGGACATAGTAAGAGGAGAACGTTTCGGAACTCACCTGTACAGAGAAAGGCTCACGGAAGTGGCTGCACTGCTTGATGGCTCAGCCACTGGAGTCCTTCTTTGCGTCTGTAGCGAATGAATACAGCACTGGAGAGGCTGATCCGTGGTATGCAGAATCCAGGCAAGTGCAGCGTGAATGAGATTAGGAAGAGACGATGCCAAGAATTGTTCTGCGCATGACTGAAGTTAGGAGAAAAACAAAACGCTGCTGTAGGAGTTAGGGAGTATAACTGCTGCGTTAGAACCGGCTGTTACAGAAGACTCTTCAGCAGCCGTTAACTGAAGGAGAGAAGGAAGGAGAAGGGTTGGCTGTTCACACGTAAATCACAGGCTGGAGAGGGCTGCATGCTGGGCTGGAGGGAGCTGAACGTGTTGGGCTGGAGGGGCTGTTAATGGGCTCGTAACCAGCTTCTCCCGGACTACTGCAGGCTGGGCTCGAAGTCACCCTGCTGGGCTGTTGTGGGTAAGCAAACTGGGCTGCTTAAGGTAGGAACCATGGGCTGTAACATGCAAGAAAGGTGGGCTGAATTACTTGTCAAAAAATCTGTCAAAACTCGTCATGGCCTTGTCAGGCCCATGAATGAGTTTGTCACAGATTTGTCGGACTTTGTCAAGGCCTCGTCTCATTTTATGTGAATTATAATAACTAGGGTTTGATATAAATCTATCATTTTATGTGAATTAAATTCTACATAAAATAGTAGATAATTATAAGGATTAGTGTTTGATATAATTTTATCATTTTATGTGAATTAAATTCTACATAAAATAATAGATAATTCTAAGGATTAGAGTTTGATGTAATTTTATCATTTTATGTGAATTAAATTTTGCATAAAATAATAGATAATTCTAAGGATTAGAGTTTGATGTAATTTTATCATTTTATGTGAATTAAATTCTACATAAAATAATGAAATTTGTGAAGGAAGAGATACTAGATAGAATGGGAAACTGTCAACGACGGAATTAGACGGAATAAAAATTCTGGATATTACGTCAGTACCCCCTTAAAATAAGTTTCGTCCCGAAACTTAGGACAAGGTACTTAATTAAAGCGTAACCAAAGAAAGAAAAAAAAATGGTCGTTACATCAGTTCCCCCTCAAAATAAGTTTCGTCCCGAAACTTAGGGTAGTTTCCCAAGATCACAAATTTAAGTGAGCCCTATGACTAACAAGTTACTACATCAAGACACATATGGTTCACACACAAGCACATCAAACATATCCCACATACAATCACTAAAAGTAGCCAAACAAGGATATAGAACTACCTGACGGTCCTATAGACGTCTCTAGATCCGCATAAAACTCGGGATAGTTCCGCCGGATACTATCCTCCGTCTCCCAAGTGGCCTCATCAATCCCTCGTCTCGACCACTGTATTCTCAACATGGGTATTACCTTCGATCGAAGGCGTCTCATACCTCTCTCCAAAACTGCGATCTGGTGCTCAGGAAATGTATGATCCGGCTCAACCACTAGGTCGTCATGGCTCACTATGTGTCTTGGGTCGTGCACATACTCTCTCAACTGAGACACATGGAACACTGGATGGACTCCCTCCAATCGGGCTGGCAGTGCCAATCTATAGGCCACTTCTCCTATCCACTCTAGGATCTCAAAGGGCCCGACATATCGGGGACTCAACTTCCCTTTAATGCCGAAGCGTCGCACACCCTTCGTCGGTGACACCTTCAACCATACCTGGGCGCCAACCCTGAACTCCAGAGGCCTGCGCCTCTTATCAGCATAAGATCTCTGACGGCTCTGTGCGGTCAACATCTGCTCTCGGATCAATGCTACCCGAGCCATCTCATCCTGCACCTGTTCGGGCGCTACCCCACTCATCCTCCCAGACTCATCCCAACATAGAGGTGTACGACACCTCCGCCCATATAGTGCATCGTAAGGAGCCATCCCAATAGTCACGTGCCAACTATTATTATAAGAAAACTCCACCAAAGGGAGGTGGTCGGGCCATACCTGCCCCCAATAAAGCACACACGCCCTCAACATGTCCTCAAGGGTCTGAATAGTCCTTTCAGAATGCCCGTCCGTCTGAGGATGGTATGCCGTGGTGAACTGTAAGCTCGTCCCTAAGGCGACGTGTACCTGCTGCCAGAACCTTGAGGTAAAACGCCCATCCCTATCTGAAATGATCGTCCTCGGCACTCCGTGGAACCTCACAATCTGTCGGGTAAACTCCTCGGCTAAACGAGACACCGGCCACGTTTCCGTAATAGGAATGAATCGTGCCGTCTTCGTCAACCGATCCACTACAACCCATATCGCATCAAAGCCTCTACTCAACCTCAGGCTAGTAACGAAGTCCATGGAAATGTCCTCCCACTTCCACTGGGGAACTGGAAGTGGTTGGAGCTCTCCTCCGGGCCTGTGGTGCTCAATCTTGACCTGCTGACAGGTCGCACACTGGGCTACATATCTAGCCACGTCGGGCTGGACCCCGCCCCACCAATAAGATCGTCGTATTTCCTGATACATCTTACTCGCGCCGGGGTGGACGGAGTAAGGTGTAGAATGGGCCTCCTACAGTATACGCTGCCTCAACTCTTTGTCAGAGGGTACACATATGCGCTCCTGGCGCCTCAAAATCCCATCTGCACCCACCACAAACTGTGGTGCCTCCCCTCTGGACATTCTCTCCCTGATCCTCGTCAGTGCTGGACAACCCTCCTGTTTCTGCCGGATCTCTTCCGTCAGATCCGGTGAAACCTCTAATGCCGACAAATGCCCGTCAGTATCGGCAAACCGGATGTCTACCTCCAACCAAATCAAATCTCTTTGCAACTGGGTCTGAACAGTCAATCTAGCAATCGCAGCCTCGCGAGGTGTCCTCCTACTAAGGGCATCGGTGACCACATTCGCCTTCCCCGGATGATAAAGGATCTCTAAGTCAAAGTCCTTAATCAGCTCTAGCCATCTCCTCTGGCGGTTATTCAACTCCCGTTGAGTGAATATGTACTTCAGACTCTTGTGGTCTGTAAAGATCTGACAGGTGGCCCCGTAGAGGTAATGACGCCAGATCTTCAAGGCGTGAATAACTGCAGCTAACTCAAGGTCGTGAGTAGGGTAATTCTCCTCATACGTCTACAGCTGTCGAGACGCATACGCAATGACCCTACCCCTCTGCATCAGGACGCATCCCAAGCCCATCTTGGATGCATCGCTGTAAACGACGAAGTCCTCAACGCCCTCTGGCTGTGCTAGCACCGGAGCAGAAGTCAATCTCTCCTTCATCTCCTCAAAGCTCCGCTGACAGGGCTCAGTCCATGCAAATCTGATGGACTTCCTTAACAAGGAAGTAAGTGGTCTGGAAATCACAGAAAAACCCTTCACAAACCTACGGTTGTAACCGGCCAGACCTAGAAAACTGCGTACCTCCTTGACCATCTTAGGGGGCGGCCATGATGCAATTGACTCTATCTTCGCCGGGTCCACCTTGACTCCTTCGGCAGAGACAATGTGGCCAAGGAAGGCAACCTCAGACATCCAGAACTCACACTTAGAGAGCTTAGCAAAAAGCTCTCTATCCTGTAAAACCCGCAACACCGTCCTCAGGTGTCCGGCGTGCTCCTCTCTACTCCGGGAGTACACTAAGATGTCGTCGATGAAAACTACCACAAACTGATCTAAGAAGTCAATGAAGATTCCATTCATCAACTCCATGAAGACAGCAGGAGCATTGGTGAGCCCGAAAGGCATCACCACGAACTCATAATGACCGTATCTGGTCCGAAATGTTGTCTTTGGTATGTCCTCTTCCCGCACTCTCAGCTGGTGGTAACCTGACCTCAAGTGAATACGTGAAAACACCGTAGCTCCCTGTAACTGATCCAACAATTCATCAATACGCGGCAGCGGGTACTTATTCTTGACGGTGACTTTGTTCAACTCTCGATAGTCGATACAAAGCCTCATGGATCCGTCCTTCTTCTTGACGAAGACGACTGGTGCACCCCAGGGAGACACACTGGGTCGGATGAAACCCTTCTCTGCCAACTCCTCAAGTTGCTTCTTAAGCTCAAGCATCTCGACTAGTGCCATGCGGTATGGAGCCTTGGAGATCGGCCTCGTGCCGGGCTCCAACTCAATCCCAAAATCTACGCTCCTCTGTGGTGGTAAGCCAGGCGGCTCGCCAAAGACATCCTCAAACTCACAAGCTACCGGGGTCTCTGCTAATGATGAACTCGTCTCCTCCTTCATGGCATAACACCAGAAGGCCTCACATCCCTGACCTATGAGCTTTGCGGCTCGGACCGCACTAATGGATGTCCCTATCTTTCCGAGGTCCCACCCTCGAAAGACTTGCTCTTGCCCAGACTCCGTAGTGACCGTCACTGTCCTCCTCCTAACGTCCAGAACAGCTCTATGGCGGTCCATCCAGTCCATCCCGAGTATGACTTCGTCATGCACTAAGTGCATGACGTGAAAGTCAGCTAGCCAGTCACGACCTCCCAAGTGGATAGGACAATCGTGAATCTCCTGAGTAACACGAACCCTACTCCCATCGGGTAACCTTATAAGGAAAGGTTCCCCCTCTACGGTATCTAAGGTCAGCCTATCTATGCAATCATCAGATATGAAAGAGTGCGTCGCACCCGTATCAAAAAGTACTCGGACTGGAAAGCCATGAATCGTGATAATACTTGTGGCTGCGGGCGCTGCTGGATCTACTGCACTCCTCAACTCAAAGAATCGAGCCTGAGTACCTCTAGTCTCTGAAGTGCCTCCACCACGCCCTCTACCTCTAGCTGGAATCTGAGCAGAACCTTGTGAATATGCATGACCCAGAGCCCGCTGCTGCTGACCCCGAGCCTGATACTGAGACTGCCTCTGTCCCCCTCCTGGGGTACCAGCAGGTGAGGACCCCTACTGTGATGCTACCTTGCCCTGTCGGCAGAAGATAGCCCTGTGGCCCAGCTGGCCGCAAGTAAAACATGTAATTGGTGGCCTCCTACACTCTGGCTTAATGTGTCCCTGTTCCCCACAGTTGTAGCATTGACGTACTCTAGATCCCATCGGTGGTGCTACCTGGTGACTAGAACGGCCCTGGGACTGACCACGCCTATGACCTGACCCTCCTACTCCAGTGCTGACTGGTCCGGTCCTCTGTCTCTTGTTTGACCCTCCAGACTGCATAGCTCTCCGGTGACCCAGTCGGTCCCTTTCATACGCTGAAGCCCGATCCTGATAATCAGCTAAGGAATCACAGCGGAATCCTGCTAGATAGGAGCGGGTAGTCTCTCTCAGTCTCCGGGAAAACAGATACACGTGCTGGTCCACAGGTGGTGCAGCAGGACCCAATAGTGACAACTCCTCCCAGAACCTCCTAATAGCCTCAGCTATCGGAACATCCTCAAAACCTGCCTCCAAGAAGTCCTGTACTCGGTCCCTTCTCAGTGAGGAAGGACAAAAGGTCTCTCTCACGAGACTCAGCAACTGCTCAAATCGGGACACTCCGCCCCTCACTGTCCTCCAACAGTATTGTGCCTGGTCCCTAAACAATGTCTGAACCAGCTCCACCTTACGACTCTCAGGGCAGCGAATCGCCTCTAGCGCGGACTCCACGTGACTGATCCAATGTTCCACCTCAAGTCCAATGTTCCCGTCGAAGGTGGGAACTCGTTGATGGTTGAATGTCTTCAACCATTCATTTGGTCTCGGTACCCTCAACTCGTCTCTCACTCGGTCATACTCGACAACTCTCATTGGTGCAGCTACCACCGGTGGAACTACCACCTCAGTCACCCTCTGAGTGACCTCTGCCGTCCTAGCTGGCACTGGCGGAGCTGGAGGTGGTGCTCCAGCTCTGTATGCCTCTTGCACCTGCTGGACATAAGCTCGATACTCAGATGCTCCAATCGATACGCGGCCAGAATCAGCAGGCCCTGCACTCCGTTCTCTGGACCTAGTAGCAGTCTCATCCCTAACCTCTGGAACAATACTCTCGGCCACCTCCTCAGCAGGTACATCCGCAGCTGGCGGATCTACAACAGGGACACGTCCTCGACCTCGGCCTCTCTGAGGCCTGCCCATACGTCCCTGTCTTGGAGCTCCAGGAGGAAGGGGAGGTCGGTCCTCTCCTCGTCCAACGTAAGATGTCGCTCTCGTACGTGACATCTGGTAATGACGGGATCAATATAAGACTACTTTAGTTCCTAGTAAGGACATAACTATCTTATAACTTTAGGTCACTTCTAAAGGTCAGAATGTTACTAAAATTACAAGCTATAACAGAAGTCCAATAAACTATGCTATCGAGTTTAGCGGAGGTAGTGGCGGTCCGTGCATTCTATCCCAACCCATTTATGCTCATGGTTTGGAAAACAAAAATTTCATTTTAAAAGTTCGGAACCCTTGGGTTTCCGTTTATTTGTTTATTCGGCCTTTTTGAAGATGGCGAGTGCTGTTGTTGCCAACCTAGGGCTCTGATACCATATTGTAACACCCCGAATCCTAGAGGACTCGAAATGCTACGCGCTGGGACCTCACCATGGGTCCCGGCCCTTAGCCTGGCAACAACTTCATCGGACCTTACAACACGGCACAAATAAAAAGGCAAAACAAAGAGTTTTATAACATGAGCGGAAATAATAAGAATCGAAATTCTGAAAACAATACAGCCAAGTCTCAAAAACCAGAAATACCAACATCAATCTCAATAGTCATAAAATAAAATATAACAGTCCCGTCCTATAATGCACGGAACCCCGGCTGCCCACTACCGCCGGATCACTCGATCGCCTCCCTAACGTACAAGGCATCTACAAGCGGTATAAGCCGTTAGCTAACATTCTATGCATAAGTATAACGGTACAAGCACAAACACACAACATACGCAATCATCATGTAACACTCATTCCTTTTTATTATCTTTAATTAAGTGATACGTCATTACTAATGATACTTATTTTGTGACACGAGGGATTCCCAAACCTCGCCCCTGTCCCCGTTTACCAACGCGGAATGGTACTAATGCATGTGACCGTCTACCGGACTGGGCTGGTCGCAGGGAAGCTCCTAGACTCTCGCAAGAGCTAGGCAGATGATGTCACGACCCATTATCATACACTTGGGTCAATTATATTATACTACAGTCGGCCTATTGCATTTTTGTTATTTATCTTAACTATCACACACCACTCATACGCATCACACACATGCAAGAAGCTAGCTAAGTAAGTAAGTGGACTTACCAGAATTAAAACTCGTCTCTCTTAACAACACTAACAGTAGCTGCAGGAACTCAGTTGCCTGTCAAAGGAGGCACGTGGGTCAACATTTTTCCTTGGATGCTTAGAAGTCTTAAACTCCTAAGATGTACGATTCTATGTGCAGAAGTTATTACAGTGTTTATTTAAGGTAAATTGACTATTTTACCCTTGGTTCTGAGACTTCCAAAAACCCGTAAAAAGTACTTAAATTCTTACTTAAGGCTAACTAATCATATTCTACTCCCTAGGATGATTTTAGGTGACAACTATAAAAACTACCGATTTTCTATTTCCCGAAAAGTCACTAAAGTCCAATTACAGCTGTAAATATAAAATTAAAATAAACTTATAAAAATTCTAAAATAAAATTCTAACTTATCTATGATATCTAATCTACTCATAGGTGAAATAATTTCTTAAAACTGTTCAACCGTTATTCCTACAAAAATCTTTAAAGTTGCCTACAACACTACAATTGTTCCCAAATTTTAACACGGTAAACTATGTATATCTATCTATGATTTATTAAAATTTCAACGGTGGATCTTATATGAAACTCTTTAACATTGATTCACAACATTGGGTAGTCTTCAACTTCAAAACTCAATAAAAGAAATCCTTTACAGCAGTGTGTTGTTTCTATCATCTATAACTGCACACTCAGCGGTTCCTCTACACCTATATGGCACAATATCCGCCCTACTACAACAGCTCACATCTCCGAGTTTCAAACAAGACATAACCTTATATCATAATAAGCATCTACTAGTAGGTGGGAGGCGAGATTACCTACTTACGAGTCTGCAGTGTGCTGAGTGACGCAGTACCCTAGCGCTCTTTACCTACCCCTGGGCTGCTGAATCCCTTAACAACAGGACTAAGGTGAAACTGGATGCGCTGCAGTTGGTCTCAACGATTCCTAGGACAGAAGGACAATCAGTCCTGGCCTTTCGCCTAGGCTTGTTTCGAAAGGAAAGGTTAAACGGAAATAGAATCACCTTACTACTCTTCTCAGAGTTGAAGACAGATGGGTGGTGTTCTTTGATTGTGCGAGACTGTAAGTCGGATGCAGTGAAGACTCGAGTCTTCTGCACATTGAAGCAGACATTCAACAACGACCTAGCGGACATAGTAAGAGGAGAACGTTTCGGAACTCACTTGTACAGAGAAAGGCTCACGGAAGTGGCTGCACTGCTTGATGGCTCAGCCACTAGAGTCCTTCTTTGCGTCTGTAGCGAATGAATACAGCACTGGAGAGGCTGATCCGTGGTATGCAGAATCCAGGCAAGTGCAGCGTGAATGAGATTAGGAAGAGACGATGCCAAGAATTGTTCTGCGCGTGACTGAAGTTAGGAGAAAAACAAAACGCTACTGTAGGAGTTAGGGAGTATAACTGCTGCGTTAGAACCGGCTGTTACAGAAGACTCTTCAGCAGCCGTTAACTGAAGGAGAGAAGGAAGGAGAAGGGCTGGTTGTTCACACGTAAATCACAGGCTGGAGAGGGCTGCATGCTGGGCTGGAGGGAGCTGAACGTGTTGGGCTGGAGGGGCTGTTAATGGGCTCGTAACCAGCTTCTCCCGGACTACTGCAGGCTGGGCTCGATGTCACCCTGCTGGGCTGTTGTGGGTAAGCAAACTGGGCTGCTTAAGGTAGGAACCATGGGCTGTAACATGCAAGAAAGGTGGGCTGAATTACTTGTCAAAATATCTGTCAAAACTCGTCATGGCCTTGTCAGGCCCATGAATGAGTTTGTCACAGATTTGTCGGACTTTGTCAAGGCCTCGTCTCATTTTATGTGAATTATAATAACTAGGGTTTGATATAAATCTATCATTTTATGTGAATTAAATTCTACATAAAATAATAGATAATTATAAGGATTAGTGTTTGATATAATTTTATCATTTTATATGAATTAAATTCTACATAAAATAATAGATAATTCTAAGGATTAGAGTTTGATGTAGTTTTATCATTTTATGTGAATTAAATTCTACATAAAATAATAGATAATTCTAAGGATTAGAGTTTGATGTAATTTTATCATTTTATGTGAATTAAATTCTACATAAAATAATGAAATTTGTGAAGGAAGAGATACTAGATAGAATGGGAAACCGTCAACGACGGAATTAGACGGAATAAAAATTCCGGATATTACAACCATGGTGGAAAGCCAACATGGTGAGATGGTTCCAAGCAAAACCCAAACCGGATGGAGGGTTTGTATCGACTATCGTAAGTTAAACACGGTAACCAGACAGAACCATTTTCCTTTATCTTTTATTGACCATATGTTTGAGCATCTTGTAGGTCACCCATAGTATTGCTTCTTAGATGGATACTCGGGTTATTTTCAAATAGCCATCGCTCAGGCGGACCAAGAGAAGACTACATTTACTTGTCCTTTTGGCACATTTTCATACCACAAAGTTCCCTTTGGACTTTGTAATTCTCCCGACACCTTCCAACGGTGCATGCTTAGTATCTTTTCGGAATATATTGAAAACATTATTGACGTTTTTATGGATGATTTTACCGGCAATGGAGATAGTTTTGACGTAATTCAAACATTTCCTTATCCTACTAACGTGTGTGAAATTCTCTCTTTCTTAGGTCATGCAGGATTCTACCGGCGCGGCATCAAGGATTTCTCCAAGATTTCGGCACCGCTATGTGAGCTCCTAAAAAAGACGTAACGTTCATAGTTGATGAGGATTGCAAGAAGGCATTTGACAGTTTTAAGGATTGCCTCACATGTGCACCAATCATCTGATCTCCCAATTGGGAGAAGCCCTTTTAGATAATGTGCGACGCCATCGACTATGTTGTAGGAGCCGTCTTAGGACAAAAGGACGGAAGAGAATCACACGTAATTCAGTATGCCTCGGTGACATTAAATGGCGCACAAAGGAACTACTCCACCACCGAAAAAGATATGTTAGCGGTGGTGTTTTCCTTGGAATAATTCAGGCAACATCTTCTTGGGTAAAGGTAATCGTTTTTACTGATGATGCAACGCTTCGTTACCTCATGACCAAGAAGGATGCCAAGCTATGGTTGATCCGTTGGGTTTTACTTCTAAGTGAGTTCAACTTAGAAATTTGGGACAAGCAAGGGAGGGGAGAACCTTGTGGCTGATCACTTGAGTCGGTTGGTGCAAGAGGAAAATGATCCAGCAAAGGAGAAGACCATTCTAAGAAGTTTGCCAGACGAGACCTTTTACACAACCCTCTGTTGTGTAACCGCCCCTGCAGCCATAGGGAACCACCCATACACAACCCCACCCCTGCGGCTAGAAGCCGGCGCCCCTACGCCTCTCTTGTCGCCACCCCTACGGCTAGCTCTGGCCGCTCCTGCGGACAACACTACAAAGGTATTGTATAAGCTACATGCGTTCAAACCTTGGTTCGATGAACTCGTGAATTTCCTTGTTAGAAATGAGTACCCTCTAAATTTCACTAAAGCACAGAGAGAAAAGGTTAAAGCCGAGGCTAGGCATTATGTTTGGGAGGATCCGTAACTATGGAAACATTACAGCAATCACGTAATTTACCGTTGCATTCTGGATAATAAGGTAGAATCTGTTTTCTCTTTTTGTCATTCGGAAGCATGTGGGGGGCATTTTGGTGCTGATAAAACGGCTAGCAAAGTCTTGGATGCGGATTTCATTTGACCACACATCTTTCGAGATGCTTTTGCGTATTGTAAAGTGTGTGACAGGTGTCAAAGAATAGGTAATATCTATAGGAGGAATGAAATGCCACAATCGTCTCTTATTTTTTGTGAAATTTTTTATGTTTGGTGGATAGAGTTGATGGATCCGTTTACTAACTCCTTTGGGAATATCTATATTTTGCTTGTGGTGGACTATATTTCCAAATGGGTGGAAGCAAAGGCCACCAAAACTGAAGATTCTAAAGTTGTGGCAGCTTTTCTCAAGGATAACATATTTGCAAGGTTTGGTATCCCTAAAGCATTGATAAGTGATAGGGGAACGCATTTTTGTAACAAGATGATCACTGACCTACTTAAGAAGTATCATGTCCATCAAAGATTTTCCACGGCATACAACCCACAAACCAATGGGCAAGCGGAAGTATCAAATAGAGAGATCAAGACGATCCTCGAAAAGAC
Organism: Fagopyrum homotropicum; assembly: GCA_033239125.1. Lineage (NCBI taxonomy): Eukaryota > Viridiplantae > Streptophyta > Magnoliopsida > Caryophyllales > Polygonaceae > Fagopyrum > Fagopyrum homotropicum. Next base: position 69,455,633 of record BSWB01000003.1, read on the forward strand.
GGTTACCACCTAAAGAAAGGATTGGACCAGAAAGCTCAATGATGCTTTGTGGCCGTACCGTACGGCATACAAGACCCCCATTGGGATGTCTCCATTCCGACTTGTGTTTGGAAAGGCGTGCCACCTACCGATGGAGCTAGAACCCAAGGCTTGGTGGGCGGTGAAGAAGTGCAACATGAACGTGAATGAAGTCGGTGAATTCCGGAAACTCCAATTGCAAGAGCTTTAGGAACTGAGGCTCGATGCATATGACCATGCCACAACATACAAGGAGAAAACCAAGGCATGGCATGACCGGAATATCTTCCGAAAGGACTTCCAAGCGGGTAATGAAGTCCTACTATTTCAATAACGTTTGAAATTTTTTGCAGGAAGCTCCGCTCATGATAGACAAGCCCTTATGTCATAGACAAAGTCCATCCACATGGTGTTGTGGATCTTTACAATCGACAAACACACAAGATCTTCAATGTCAATGCACAGAGGCTCAAATTATACATTGAGGGAGTGAAGAATGATCCGATCGATGAGATGGTCTTGGAGGAAGCCCAAGCAGAGATGTGAAGGCCTTACGTTGAGACAACGACGAAAAACAAAGGCGCTGCTCGGGAGGCAACCCGAGAAAATAAGAAGAGAAGGTTCAACCAAGAAAACAGCCCTTGTGGCCTTGTGTCACCGCCCCCGCGGTGATACTGCGCTCCTAGCACCGCACCCGGCGCTGGGTCAACGCCAACACAATGTTGTCACCGCCCCCGCGGTGACATTTCCCTGCCCCGCGGATATTCCCTTTCGAAGCGCTCCCAGCACCGCCCCCGGCGCTGGGCTTGGAGCTACCCCCTCCTTGTCACCACCCCCGCGGTGACAAGCCCTCGCCCCTGCGGATTTACCCAAAAACGAAATAAAATAGAAAACGAAAAGTAACCCCTACACCTACGCCTACCACCTCTCTCTCCCCTCTTCTCACCTACCTTAACCAACGAACTCTCTCTCTTACTCATACCCTCGCTGCAACTCTAACTCACCCTCTCCCCGCAACCACCAAGCCCCAAAACCACCACTACCACGCTTCGTCGCCCCTAAGCCGCCCATCCACTGTCTACTCTCCTCTACCCTACGGCACCCTTCCTTAATTCTCTTTCTCAAAAACCCTAACCTTCCACCACCACTCACCACCACCAACCACCCTCCTACTCGACCACCAACCACCATCGTCATCACCAACAACCACTAGAAGATGCTCCCCAACGACCATTTGCATAGATCTGTCAAAGATCGCCCGCTAGTCTTTGCCCGCCCTCACCTGCGCCTCTCCGCCCCGGCAAGTCTACCAGCCGCCCATGCGGAAATCATAATAGAAAGGTCCTTTTCTTGGCAATTTTTTGTGATTTCTAATCGAGTTGCTTGAAATTGTTGTTAGAATGGATACTACAAGGAAGTATAAGATGAATGAGAGGGAAAATTAGAGGTATGAGATTGTGCAAGACCGAGAAATCTTTCTAACTCGGTTTTCATATATTCCGACATTGGAGAATTTGGGCATGCTTGAGAGTGCACAGGCATTCCTCGACCATGCTGGGCTCGCGGATTTCCTTTTGATGAGTGTCCCAACGTATCCCGAGCTGTCTAGGAAATTTGTGGCTACGTTTAACATGGTGAAGGAGGACCAAGTTTGTGTTTGCCTCACATTAAAATACAACAAGCGGAAGTACACAATGAACTTCACTCAGCTACATGAGGCTTTTGGGGTTACTAAGTCTCCATTTGACAAATAGTGGGAGACCACCCCTACACCGGACTTTGTGGAATTTTGACGAGCTGCTACCGGTTCTAATTTTCATGCGGGGGTGAGTACAATAACAAGATCAGTCACCCCTTCTTGCGGCTCCTCTCAAAGATCATCATGTGTCTCTTTTATGGACAAAAGGAGGAGAACAAGGTCCCCCCAAGGACCTTCCATTGCTCTTTGCTTGCATTCCGGCGTGTGACAATATGCCGGATTGGATTTTACTCTTCCTGACTCCTTTGAAGCGGATTAGGAAGAACGAGCCTAGGGACATTGTTGGAGGTGACACCATCTCCTTGATTGCTTTACATGTAATGAACTTGACCGAGTTCGAGGATAGGATGGCGATCCCGTTCAACAACGAAGGTCTTCTCATGCAGTGCAAGCTATTGAAGAGGGACAACGAGAACCTCTTTTGGCTCTCTTTTGCAGATGGGAGCCATGGCACTTACTTGCGCCGGCTGCTGCCCGTCGGAGAGGAGCTCTCCGACCTATACATTGTCGTTGACCCAAACGTACCAAGGCGACCACAAGTTTTCATTGTTGAGCGGCATGCGGCGAGCTCTATAAGAGTTCCATATGAGGATCACATGCACAATCCGGATGATGAAGAGATGCCCACCGCGGCGAAGGAGGATGACCCTATACATGCGAGTTTGCGAGTTAAAATGGCTGCCCTAACGACTCAGCACCAACACTGGAAGACCAGCTATCAGACGTCGATGCTTGAGCTGGTAGACGGGCTTTAAGGATCAGCAACAGAGGATGGAGGCTCAACAGCTGGCTTGGTAGGCCAGCTTTGAGACTTCTTTTGGCGCTCGGTTGAACACACAATAGGGCCGCTTTGATGAGATCTACCGGAGGCAGGAGTACTTCTTCGGCCAATTTCCTTACCCACCGGAGCACGGTCTAGATGGTCCAACCGGACCATCCCACTAGTGAGCCTCTCCTCTTTCCCTTCTCCACATTATTTGTCTTTGCTTTCATTTTTTCACTTTGAGGGAAAAGCGTTCTTCATGTATGGGTGAGGGAACATATCATGCATGTACAGTGTCTTTGAGTTTACTTTGAGAATTTCAGTTTGTAATTCATGTTTTATTTCAGTAAAAAAAAGGTAGAAAAGTCAAAGAAAATGAGAAAAAAGCAAGAAAAACCTTGGATAAGTTAAAAACCCAAAAGGGCGGTTTAGGCAAAAAGAAGGTAGTCTGACCAACTCAAGGTTGGTGTGAAATTGGACTTGAGGGATGTGAGGAATTTGTGAGATTATCATGAAAATAAGAAGAGTGGCAAGGTGAAAACCTGAAAGGGGTCCTTTACAAAATGAGCGATACGGAGTGTAGGTTCTCCTTCCGGCGTTGGCGACATAAGACGGGGAGTCAAAAGGAGGATGTCCGGGTAGGTCACTCTTGGAGCAATAAGGATGGTAGTTTACCACCTTTTCTAATTTCTCTCTTTTTTCACTTTCTTTGGTAGCTTTTCTCTTTTGTTTCCTCACTTGTCTAGTGCACCAAACTTCCTCAGGCTTGTTGTGTTGATATTGTTTGATGTGTTGTTTACTCAGGACGAGTAAGGAGTCTAAGTATGGGGGAGTTTGATAGGTGATGGAATCACTATCACATTTAGATAGTTTTTAAAGTCCCTTTTATGTCTTTGAGTCATATTGTGTTACTAATCCATTGATCCGGATGCAGAAGACCAAAATGAAGTAAGAAAGGGTTTAGCAACACTTAGGAGTTGAAGAAGATCAACGAAGACAAGTGTTTGGTGCCACACCGCCCCCGCGGAGTACTGTCCCCGCAGCTACGGTCACACTACACTGCGGTGACGCAACCTGCGCCGCGGAGCACCCCGAGAGCAAGGTGTCACCGCCCCTATGGCGCCACCTTGCCGCCCCTATGGTAACACCCCTAAAGACCAATCCCAGTACCGCAGTTAGCTCCTTTGCCTACGCCCAAAGGATGCTTGCCACTGTCCTAGCGGCTCCTTCTAGCCGCCCTTGCGGTGACTCAGACTGAAGAAGCGAAGCTGGTTCCCCAACGCCCTTGCATGTGCCCTTGCCAACGGACTTGTGAAGCCGAAGAGACTATGTCACCGCCCCTACGGTAACACTAAGACGCCCATGCCGATCATCACCAGAAACTACATAGAGATCAAGAGTTAGACGTTCAAGAGCATTAAAGACCCCGCCCCTGCGGGAATGCTAGGCCGTCCCTGCTGCCAAGAAGAAGTTTGAACGTTATGGCCTAAACCGCCCCTGCAGCCATGTAGCCCGCCCCCGCGGTTCAGCGCCAGAGGACTTAATTCTTGTTGTTTTCACCACCTTTATGACATTTAAGGAGGGTTTTTAGACATCCCATTTACTCCCTTTTAAAGCATTTTGTAGTATAAATAGAGCCCTTGGCTGATTGCTAGAATAATCCACATTTCCAACCAAAAAGCTCTATATTTCCTAAGTTTCATTTGTAATGAGTTTCTATATTCCCACCAAAAAGCTCTATATTCCCACCAAAAAGCTCTATATTTCCTAAGTTTGAAAGTTATGTTTCCTTGATCTCTAACTTATATTTTCATGTCTTTTCTCACTTAGTTTGATCTCCTTAAGTGAATATTTGCATGCAAAGTGCTAGGGTTAATCGATTCTGGGTTCGGGTCCTTAATCTAGTCGTAAACCCATAGGTAAAAGCGGGTTGTGATTACTAAAGGGATAGGATCATAACTATAAAGTAAGATTAACGGGTTGTTTATCTTCTTTCTATCTCCTTATCTTCACTTGAATACTAACTTGTGTCTTTCATCGTCTAGGTTTACGGATCAATAAGCTAGTTAAGTTTATGCTAATGCCGGTTGGCTTAACACAAATATAAGATCAAGATGAGATCATTGGTGATTTACTTATAAAAAGAACCAACCAAGTAGTATGCATGCTAAGATCTAATCTAGTGTAGCTTTCTAATCATGCATATTATCATCATCTTTGCTTGTTATTAAATGCTTTTGTCTTGTCTCATTTCTACAATCCAACCCCCCCCGGTTACCAAGTGTTAATTGAATAAAAATAGAACTTTGACTAAAACTCTCTTGGGTTCGACCCTTACTTACACTGTACAATCGGTTAAGGGTAACATTCGGTATTCTACTTTTACTAAAGCTAAAAAACAACGACCATAGGTTTTTATCCTTGTCACGGAGCTCAAATTAATTACGCTACTACAAAGCCCCGTTTTTAGCATTCACCGCCCCCGCGGTGAAGGGAAACTACAGGCGCGGCTCAACCTCACTGCCGCGGTCGTGGCACAGCCCAGCCGCAGGTGCGGCTCGGCCCCGCCAATCTACAGGTTATTTTATCTTCGTCTTCTCCTATGTTATTCCATCCATGGGATTTTGGCCCGTCTTCCTTCTATCATCCCAACCCTAGACATTCTTCCTTCTATCTTTTCAGCCCGTCACTATATATTCCCTCCTTTTCCTATTTTTTCCCGTTTCTTGCTTTCGTCTTCAACCCTAAGAGCTACAACCGTTCCCTTGTTTCCTGCGACCTTGCTGAACGTGCTCCCTTGGTTGAGTGGTGACGTTTCTGTGCACTGAGAAGAGCAAGATTTGGCCTTTGCTGTGTTCCTTGTTGTCGAAGGAGCCCACAACGCTTCTGCACTGTAAACCACCCATGCGCCTCTGCCGTGCCGCCCCGCAGCCATCCGCCCCTGCACCTTGTCAAGCCGCCCCTGTTGTTTCCTCTACAGTAACTCCCGTCTTTGGTGAGTTGATTCTTTCCTTCCTTTTCTCGTTCCTTTCCTTGATCCTTATGGTTTTGTTTCCTAAGTATGTTGTTACACTAGGGTTGATCCCTTAGCTTGTGGAGATCTCTTAGAGATCATTGAGACTAGAAATTATAGACTTCCAGCTACCGTTTCGTTCCTGATTCGTGATGCTTGTGTGAACAAGCTTTCCTTGCTCCGTTCCTCAGGGAAACTGAGCTTTCCCTAAGTGTTCTCTCAGTTGTTGTTGAGCCTTTGAGTTACCTTCGAGTGAAGTAAGTCCCTTGGACTTACTTAGCTTCATTTCGCGTACTAGTTTGCTTGTATTGACTTGTTTGTGTTGTTTATTATTGTTATAACGGATAACCGGACTAGGATTCACCATTATAACCTTAATTGGCCCAAGTGTATTATAACCGGGTGGTGACCGCTTGTCCAGTTCAGTATTGGGGAAACTGGAAAGTGCCCTTGTGACTCAGACCCGCAGGTAAAGGATAATACTGATCTATTCCTGTTGGTAGACGGAAGCGGAGGCAAGTTTCGAAAGGATCCTCGTGTGACAGAAGAAGTTGAATTAGTAATGAATGACTTAATGAAATATAATAACCGGTTGAGTGAAAGCATGCTATATGTTTACGTTACCTTATGTGTGTTTGTGCCTTTACGCTCTTGCTAGTATCTAGAATGTTAGCTAACGGTTTGTACCGTCGGTGTACATGTTCCACAGGTTCATGATGCTGCTGAGTGATCCGGATGGTGTTGTCAGCCGGGGTTCCCATACATTATAGGACGGGATCGGGTTTAGGTTTCTTTTGTTCTTTCCCTCTAGTTTGGAACTCGTTTGCGAGTCTTTTACGTTTTCCTTTGTTTGAACCTTTTGTTTTATGTTGAGTTTTGGTTTTCATTCGTTTATGCCTTGTTGTTAGATCCGTTTGTTGTTGCTACTCTGAGAGTCGGGACCCGTTGTGCCGTCCTAGCCCGTAGCGCTTCGAGTTCCTAGAACATGAGGTGTTACAATATGGCACTCAAAATCTTCTGAAGGTCGGTTTGGGATAGATGTACGGGTGACCACCACTACCTCCGCGGATATCTGTAGTGTAGTTTCATGTATGTTGGCCTTTATATGTGTTTTTTCTGCTTTTGTGCTTTAGCTATAGCGTTGCCTTATGTGTATAGTCTTATATATCTATCCTTATAGCACATGGCGCGTACGAAAGCTACATCTTCTATATGGCGAGGAAGGGGTCGACAACCTCTTCGACCTGCCGTTCGTGGACAAGAACGTGTAGAAGGACCTCCACTACCTACAGATCGGGGCCAAGCCCTAGTTGCTGATCCGCCTATCGCCGAGGCGTTCGTTGAAGAAGTTGCTGAGAGAGGTGTTCTAAAACTAGGGAACCGGACTATCGAGAAGTCCGGAGCACAGAGAGTACAAACGATCGAGTCTGGTCAAGTGACCATCGGAGTATTTGCATATCGCGACTACGAGCAAAGAGTTAAAGAAGCTATCAGGACTGGAGGACCTGAACCAGCATCGCCAATACCCGTGAAATTAGTTGAGAACGTTAGAGCTGGAGATGGAGCAAGTTCGGAAGTTGAGCTTTGGCTAGACCACATGGATTCAGCGTTGGAGTCAATTAGAAGTATGCTCAAGAAGCGACCGGATTCCAGGACAGATCTTTAGGCAGGAGGTCTTGCGAAGAGACAGAAGAGTGGACCAGCCAGTGCTGGAGCTAGAGCATCACTATTTGAGCATGTTCAAACGATAGGTCACTCTAGGATCCAGTAGACGATACGGAGTTCCAGCAGAGGACGACAGTGTCATAACTGCGGAGGTGTCGGACACATTCGAGCAGATTGTGAGAAGCCTGCTATGACTTGCTTTTCTTGTGGCATGTCCAAACATAGAGCTGGGTTCTGCCGTCAGAGCAGAAGACGAGGAGGTGGTACGCCTGAAACCAGAGATGCATCAACTAGAGTGTATGATCTGAGGACTGCTGCAGAGCCGACAATGCCAACAACCACAAGTGCCATTCATATTAATGGTTTTCCTATTATAGTTCTTTTTTTGATACCGGTGCTACGCATTCGTTTTATGTGCTGCATGTGTAGCGAAATTAGCCTTAGTTACTGTAGAAGGTAGACCCTTCTTCATAGGATTACCTGATGGGGGTAAGATTCGAGGTACAAGAGAGGTTCACGAATGCCCTATTTTATTGGGAGGTCGCGATTGACCAACTCATTTTTTTGTCGTGTACTTAGTACATGAAGAAGTTACTCTGGGTATGGATTGGATGGTTCGACATCGGGCAAATCTAGACATCGGCAAGAGGACAGTGACCGTAACTATAGATGTAGTCCATGTTGAGATCTTCCGAGGATGGGATCTCGGGAAGACTGGTACAATCATCAGTGCAGTGCGAGCTGCGAGCCTTATCATTCAGGGATGCGAGGCTTTTTGGTGCTATGCCATGAAGCATAGTACAAGTCCGGCTTTCGAGGAGTTTCTAGTAGTTTGCGAGTTTGTTGACGTCTTTGGAGAGCCATCAGGTTTACCACCACAAAGGAGTGTGGACTTTGGCATTGAGCTAGAGCCAGGTACGAGACCGATCTCTAAGGCTCCTTATCGTATGACGCCTATCGAGATGCTTTAGTTGAAGAAGCAGCTCGAGGATTTAGCAGAGAAGGGCTTTATCCGCCTTATTGTATCTCTATGGAGCGCACCAATTCTCTTTGACAGGAAGAAAGACGGGTCAATGAGGTTATGTATCGATTACCGAGAGTTGAACAAGTTGATGATCAAGAATAAGTATCCATTTCCCCGTATTGACGATCTTTTGGATCAACTACATGGAGCTTTAGTGTTTTCGAGGATCGATATGAGATTTGGATATCACCAGTTGAGGGTGAGAGAGCAGGACGTAGTCAAGACGGCATTTTAGAAAAGATACGGACTCTACTAGTTTGTAGTGATGCTATTCGGGCTTACGAATGCGTCCGCCGTCTTCATGGAGTTGATAAACAACATCTTCCTCGACTTTCTAGACCAATTTGTAGTTGTCTTCATCGACGACATTCTGGTTTACTCCCGCAGTAGATAGGTGCATGCTAGACACTTGATGATCGTTCTTCGGGTCTTAAAGGATATAGAACTCTATGCCAAGCTCTATAAGTGCGAGTTATGGATGTCCGAGGTAGCATTCCTTGGTCACATCGTTTCAGCTTAAGGGATCAAGGTAGATCCGGCGCAGTTTGAGTCAGTAGCTTCTTGGCCGCCTCCTAAGAATGTTAAGGAGGTACGCAACTTCTTAGGATTGGCGGGCTACTACTGGCGTTTTGTTGAGGGCTTTTCAGTTATCGCCCGACCGATCACTTCCTTGTTGCGGAAGTATATGAGGTTCGTATGGTCCGATCCGTGCATGTAGAGCTTTGAGGAGCTAAAGAAGAGGCATACCTCTGCTCCTATCCTAGCTCAACCAGAGGGTAGTGAGGATTTTGTGGTTTACAGCGACGCCTCCAAGCTAGGCTTGGGATGTGTTCTGATGTAGAGGGGTAAGGTGATTGCTTACGCTTCTAGACAACTGAAGACATACGAGGAGAATTTCTCTACCCATGATCTTGAGTTGCCTGCTATGGTTCATGCTTTGAAGATTTGTTGACATTATTTGTACGGAGCTAATTGTCAGATATTCACAAACCATAAGAGTTTGAAGTACATATTCACTCAGCGGGAGTTGAATAACCGCCAGCGCAGATGGTTGGAGTTGATCAAGGACTTTGATCTTGAGATCTTATGCCACCGGGGAAGGCTAACGTCTTAGCAGATGCCTTTAGTAGGATGAGTCCCCGAGATATGGCGATCGATAGGCTGACACTCAGCCATAGTTACAGCTAGATTTAGCATGGCTAGAGATGGAGATCCACTTCCCGGGTTCCGACAGTCAGTTGCCCACCCTGGAGATAGTACCTGATTTGTTGGCCGAAATCCGACAGAAGAAGGATAATTTCCTAGATTTGACACAGATCTGAGACCGGATGTCTTGAGGAGAGGCGCCGCAGTTTGCAGTTGGTACTGATGGTATTTTGAGGCTCCAAGAGCGTGTTTGTGTGCCTTCAGATCGAGAGTTGAGACAGAGGATCCTTCAGGAGGCTCACTCTTCACCTTACTCAGTGCACCTTGGTGCGAGTAAGATGTATCAGGATATCAAACGCAATTTCTGGTGGGGAGGTCCAAAGCCAGATGTCGTGAGATATGTAGCTCAGTGTGCGACCTGTCAACAGATCAAGATCGAGGATCATCGACCAAGAGGCGAGCTAAACCCACTTCCCGTTCCTTAGCGGAAGTGGGAAGACATCTCTATGGAATTTGTTACCGATTTGAGACCGAGTCGAGGTTTTGATGCTATCTGGGTTATAGTAGATCGACTGACGAAGACCGCACGTTTCATTCCGATCAAGGAAATGTGGCCGGTGAGTTGATTGTAAGAGGAGATCATGAGACAGATAGTGAGACTTTGTAGAGTACCAATGACTACAGTCTTTGATAGAAACGGACGGTTCACATCGAGGTTCTAGCAACAGGTTCATGCCGCCCTAGGTATGAGTCTACAATTTACGATTGCTTATCATCCTCAGACAGTTGGTTAGTCAGAGCGGACCATCCAGACTTTGGAGGACATGTTACGATCCTACGTGTTAGACTGGGGACTGTTGTGGCCAGATAACCTTCCATTAGTGGAGTTTTCGTACAACAACAGTTGGCACGCATCGATTAGGATGACTCCGTATGAGGCTTTATACGAATAGAGATGTTGTACACTGTTGTGTTGGGACGAGCCTAGTAATGCTAGGGGAGTAGAACCTCAACAGATATAGGATGACATGGCTTGAGTAGAAGTGATCCGCGAGCGGATGTTAGCAGCACAGAGTCGACAAAAGTCTTATGCAGATAAGAGGCGCAAACCTCTAGAGTTCAGAGTTGGAGCTCAGGTTTGGTTGAGAGTATCCCTGACATGAGGCGTCAGATGTTTCGGTGTCAAGGGGAAGCTGAGCCCCAGATATGTTGAACTGTTTGAGATTCTTGAGCGAGTTGGGGAGGCACCATACAGACTTGCTTTGCCACCGAGACTCGAGCGTATTCACCCAGTCTTCAATGTGTCTCAGTTACAGGAGTACATACCGGATCCGAGACACACCATCAGTCACAAGGATCTAGTGATCGAGCAAGACCACACGTTTGTTGAGCACCCGGTGGTTATTTTTTAGCGTAGTACGAGATGCTTGTGTTCTAAGGACATACCGATGATGAAGATTCAGTGCTCGATGCGAGGAGCTGATGAGACGACTTGGGAGGTAGATGATAGTATCCAGAGGAACTACCCGGAGTTTTATGCTGGGTTGGTTGCACCTTCGGCGTAGTTGTTGTGCTTCGGTTTTTCGAGGTTGAGTTGGACGTACCATCAGTAGAGATGTCAGAGTTTTAGTATTGTTGTTGTGTGGTGCACGCTTTTGTGACATTTTGAGTTATGTGCCCCGAGTGGGAATATATGAGTTATGGTCAGCGTTTCGCTTTGTTTGTGTTCTTTCGGGTTATTACAAGTTTTGTGACGAAACTTCTTTTTAGGGGGATCTGATGTAAAGTCCCGTTTTTAGCCTTCACTGTACCCGCGGTGAAGGGGAGCCGCAGGTGTGGCTCAACCTCGCCACAGAGGTCGCGGCACGGCCCAGCCCGTCTACGGGCTGTTTTATGTTCGTCTTCCACTACCTTATTCCATCCATGGGATTTTGGCCCGTCTTGCTTCTATCCTCCTAACCCTAGACGTCCTTCCTTCTAACTTTTCAGCCCGTCTCAATATATTCCCGCCTTTTCCTCCTTTTTCCCGTTTGCTTTCATCTTCAACCCTAAGAGCTGCAGCCGCTCCGTTGCTTCTTACGACCTTGCTGAACATGCTCCCTTGGTTGAGTTGTGACGTGGTTGTGCACTGAGAAGAGCAAACTTTGGCCTTTGTTGCGTTCCTTGTTGTCGAAGCAGTCGACAACTCTTTGGCACTGTAAACCGCCCCCGCGCCTCTGCCGTGCCGCACCTGCGGCCATCCGCCCCTACGCTTCCGTCCTTTGTTTTCTCGTTCCTTTCCTTGATCCTTGTGGTTGTTCCTTGTTTCCTGAGTATGCTGTTAGACTAAGGTTGAGCCCTTAACTTGTGGGGATCTCTTAGAGAGCATTGAAACTAGAATTATAGACTTTTAGCAACCGTTTCGTTCCTGATTCGTGATGCTTGTGTGAACAGGCTTTCCTTGCTCCTTACCTGAGGGAATTTGAGCTTTTCTTGAGTTTTCTCTGAGTTGTTGCTAAGCCTTTGAGTTACTTTCGAGTGAAGTAAGTCCCTTGGACTTACTTAGCTTCATTTTGTTTACTAGTTGTATTGTATTGGCTTGTTTGTGTTGTTTATTATTGTTGTAACGGATAACCGGACTAGGATTCACCCTCATAACCTTAATTGACCCAAGTGTACTATAACCAGGCGGTGACCACTTGTCCAGTTCAGTATTGGGGGAACTGGAAAGTGCTTCTGCGACTCAAGCCTACAGGTAACGAACAGTACTGATCCATTCCAGTTGGTAGAAGGAAACGGAGGAAAGTTTCAATAGGATTCTCGTGTAACAAAAGAAGTTGAATTAATAATGAATGACTTAATGAAAGATAATAACCGGTTGAGTGAAAGCACTAGCATTTGGTCAATAAAGGGAAGAGGGAAGTGATCTTTCCTAGACGCCACATTTAGTTTCCTATAGTCTATACACATCCTCCATCCTGTAACCGTTCTAGTTGGGATTAGTTCATTATTCTCATTGGTCACAACGGTCATCCCACCCTTCTTAGGAACCACATGCACGGGACTAACCCATTTACTATCCGAAATCGGGAAGATGATTCCCGCATCTAGCAATTTAAGAATCTCTTTCTTTACTACTTCTTTCATGATGGGGTTTAGTCTTCTTTGAGGTTCAATTGAAGGTTTATGATTATCTTCCATTAAGATCTTATGCATACACAAAGAAGGTTTAATGCCAACTAAATCATCAATGGTATAGCCAACAACCTTCCTATGCAATCTCAGTTCATGCAACAATCTACTCAACTCATCGTCATTCAAGCATGCATTAACAATCACCGGATATGTAGAATCTTCACCAAGAAAAGCATACTTAAGATGAGAGGGGAGGGGTTTAAGTTCAAGTTTAGGAGGACCTTTATTGGTTAGAGACGCTCCATACAATGTTGGTTGAGATGAATCCAAAGCTTTGGAAGACTCCTCAAAGCTCCTTGAAGCTTGATCAACAACCAATGCAGTTTCTGCAGAAACCACGGGCAAAATCACGGGCTCTGGCACAACCACGGCCGTGGAACTTGCAAGGCTATCCTTTTTGAGCATTCCAGGGAGTACCACGGGACATTCCACGGGCATGGTTCTTCCCCCAGGCCGTGATTTCTACAGGAACTCAGCACACCGTTGTGTGCTTCAAATTCAGCTCTTGTCTCCTTTTCTAATGCATCCAAAGCCTTGATTTCTTCATTGCAAACCTCCTCCACTCCTTCCTCCATCATGCTCAAGCTAAGAACCTTCTCCAAGGGGTCCTTGATCAAGATCGAGCTCAGAACTTCTCTATACTCCTCTTGCTCGACAATGTTGAACACATCTTCACCAAGGGATGGCCCCTTTATCATTGTGGATGGTTTGAACTTAATATTCTCTTAGCTTAGGAGGCATCTCCTCCTTCATGGTTTGGATCAATTCCGAGGACCTCTTTGTCATCCTTACTTCTCCATACTCCTACAAATTCCTCTTGTTGGAGAGTATCTCCTTCAAGAATTTTCCTTAGGCCGGCATACCTAGAATAGCATCCATGAACGGAATGTTAATATGCAATTTAGACATAAGTTCAAGGAATTTACCGAAGTGCTTGTCCAAGCGAGCTCTTGCTCGTGATTGTGGGAATGGTAGTGGTGGCTTTTATGGAGGTGGTGCCACATATGTTGTCTCATCATCCTTGCTCTTGCCTCCATCTTCTTGCAATGTCTCTTCCTCTATCACCACTTGCTTCCCTTTATCACTTCCCTTAGGTAAAGGATCCTTCATGCTCAGCCCACTCCTTGTAGTGATGGCCAACACTTGGCATCTTGGGTTATCTTCGGTTCTTCCGGGAAGCTTTCCTGGATCTCTATGAGCTTCTCCCGCCTTTTGGAACACTTGTGCTTCCAACACCTTTTGAGCCTTAGAAATGGTAGTCACCGTGCTCTCAAGACCACTCAACCTCCCAAGCAATTGCTCAAACATCATCTCGGTTCTATCCTTTGGAGGTTGAGTAAATCTGGGTGGAGGTTCTTGTGAAGCCTTTGGTGGTGGAGTTGTGCTTGTGGAGGCGGGAGGGTTCAAGTCTCCATCCGGGTTAGAATAGGAAAACCCGGGATGGTTGTGGTTAGGCCGGTAATTGTTGAATTGCCAGTTGTTGTTGAAGTTCCTTGGGCCTTGATAGTTGTTGTAGTTTCCCCTTCCCGTATAGTTTACATCTTCCTCCTTGGAAGACAAGTTTGCTTGCACTTGCACTTGAGGGCTTGCTTGATTCTTCAAAGTTTAAGCACACAACTCCCTCAAAGACTTAAGCTCATTGTTGATTGTATCAAGATTGAAATTACTCATGGTGACTTCACTCACCTCATATGCTCCCACTTTCCTCCCATCACTCTTCCTATGGGAGTACTTTTCAATCACCAAAGCTTGTTTCTCTACAAACTCCCAAGCTTCATCAACATTCTTTTCCATGAAAGTCCCACCGAAAAGAGATTGAAGCTTGAATTGGCTATCTTCATCAAGTCCTTTGAAGTAGATCTCCAAAAGTTGTATTTTCGGTATACCATGGTGTGAACAATCTAGGAGAAGGTCTTTGAACCTCTCCCAAGACTTGATAGGCTTTCTCTATCCTTTATCACGAAGGCATTGATCTTCCCTCTTAGCTCATTAGTCTTGGAAGGTGGGAAGAACTTTGTCAAGAACTCGGTTGTCATTTCCTCCCAAGTACTTACTCGCCCTAGTGGAATCGATTGGTACCATGCCAAGGCTTTATCCTTAAGTGAGAAGGAAAAAGCCCTAGGCTTATGGTTTTTGTTTTCCAACCTACGCGGCCTTAGAGTCTCCATCAATATCTCATAGTTCATCAAATGTTGATGAGGTGACTCTCCTTCCGGCCCTCCAAATTGATTACACCAGATCATTTGTAGCACTTGAGGGCGGAGCTCATAATCATGGGCTGCGAGATCTCCTAAGTTCACACCCGAACGGTGCACTCTTTGAGCCGGATCCATGCGTTGCCCTAACGTTTGTGGCTCCTCAATCATTATCGGCTCAAACCGAATATTAACCGCCGGTTGCGGTTGTGGTGGTGGTGGAGGAGGTTGTTGATGATTAAGCTCTCTTTGCACAAGAGCTTGCCTAATCTCTTCAATCTCCCTCCTAGTTGCTTCTTGCCTCTCATTGGCAAGTCTCCTTTCATTCTCCAAGAGCTCATATCTTAACCTAATTTGCTCTAAAGCCTCATCCAACTCAGCTTGAAGATCTCTTGCGGCCATCTCCTTTCCCTTTCTAATGCTCTTAGACCTAGCCTTAAGGGTTTTCTCCGGTTCGGGATCGAAGGGAGCTAAATCCGTGCCACGAGATCTTCGCATGCACCTAAAGAGTGAGAGATGTCCTGAAAATGCAAAGACACAAACCAAACGTGATCAAAAGCAACAAGAAAGACCTACACTATAAACAATCACGAATCATGCAAGTTTTAACAAATAACTAAGCTAGCAAGGCAAATAAACAAACACAAACACGAGATAAGCAATCAAGAGAGAAAAGCGGATTCTAGGGGTTAGAAATTCCGGTTATGGCATAGGACTCAAGCTATCTAATCATTCCTTGGATTAACTATAGTATGTTGGGAGTGAGTGTTTCTAGATTGGGATCAATCACCGGGTAGGTCTCATGGTCCACTAGTCCGTTCCTAAGGTCTCATCTCCGGGTAAGTCTCAAAGAGCTTAAGGATAGGAATTCTACACAAACCGGATTGTCATCTAGGGATCTAACCTCTCCTTACCGGGTAAGTTTCGGGAAGGCATGTCCTAAACATCAATCATAGCACACTCAGTCCAATATCGGCTTATGAGGCTCACTACTACCTAGAGTTCATCATCTTCGGTATCTAAGAGCAAGAATCACCGGGTAGGTCTCTTCTCACACTTAGTTGCTAACACTAGGTAACTCTAGGATAGATATAGCTCAATAAACACTAGGATTTCAACAATCTAACAACCTAACACTTAGATTTATCAATACAAGCAAGTCAGACGAAATCACGGGCAGTTCATCACTTCCACGGCCGTGGAACCTACTAGAATAGGCCTTGATTTTGAACAGAGGCTAGGTTCGAGCAAACAAAGCATCCAAAGGTACGTTTAAGTCTATCCAATCATAGTCCAAGCCATAACCATCATTTCCTTACCCTAGAATCGCATCTATTTAGCCAACAAGAAGCATCATAACAATTAAACTCAACAAGCATACATTCATGGCTTCCATTAGCAAGAAAATGAACTGAAATAGAGATGAGCAAGTAGAACAAAGAAATCCAAGCTGAAAATGAGTTTAAGAAAGACTTACAACCCTTCAAAAGAAGGTTCAAATCGTTCCTTACAAAACCTTGCAAACGTTTCCAACAAGTTGCTCCAAAATCTTTCTAAAAACTATGAAACTTCTAAGATGAGTGTTCTTCTTTTCTTCCCCAAAATGAGAGTGTTTCTTCTCCTCCTAGAGTAGCTCCAATCCAATGGTGTGTGTGTGGAAGAGAATGGAATGATGGGGTCTGCCCTCAACAGCCTGCAGGACCACCTTTTATACACCATCAAGGGCAAGGGTCGGTTATGGAGATCGTGGGACAGCTGTCGCAACTGTGCAGGGAGAACCATGGCCTATTTACACACCCGTGGAAGTCCCAGTTGCCGTGGTTTTGGTAATGCAGCTTTCTTTGGATCATCAAGCCACAATTTGGTGCAAGCCATGCACCAACAAGGTCCCATGTGTCCTCCTTAGCTCCTAGCTTGCTTCCCAATGAGTCCGAAGGTGTGTCATCTCGAGGAACAATCCTCGAATGTATCAATTAAGCTCCTAAAGCTCCCAAAATACCTACAAAACATGCAAAAGTCCGTGTAGACGTTTATCTCGACAAATATACAGGAATTGAATGCAAACGTCATGAACTAGTGCTAAACCATGCATGAATGAGCGGAAAAACTATCTAAATGAGTGCTTAAACCTACGTCATAAATCGTGTTATCAAGGGCTACCAACAATAACTACAAGATCAAACCGTTTTTCTTCTCTTTGAAGGACAAGGCTTTGGCTTGGTATCAAGCTCTTCCAGCTGGAAGGATTAACACATGGGAGGATCTATCTTCGGAGTTCCTCACCAAGTTCTTTCCACCATCCAAGACGGGGGAGTTGAGAGGTAAGATTAATGCATCTTCTATGAAAGCAAACGAAAGTTTGTTTCAATCACGGAAAAGATTTTAGGATCTCTTATTGAATTGCCCATACCATGGCATTTCAAAGCTGGAATTATTGCAGATCTACTACAAAGGGTTGGATGTGGAAACACAATTCAATCTCCAATCTCTCTCTTGTGGTACATTCATGGACATGAGAGAAGATGACGCTTGGGACTTTATTGAGAAGCAAGCCCAAGTGATTGAGAAGTATTCCCACCGGAAGGTGGATCCAAATACCCGAAATCAAGGGGATCCGGGAGCTAAGCTAACACAAGTTGCATAAAGTCAAATATTCTCCCTCAACACCGAAATCAAGGAGTTGAAGGAAATCATTAGAGCTGGCCTTCAAAAGCCAAAGGAGCAAGATGTTGGCTACTCAGGAAACAACAAAAACAACCACCAAGGGAATAGGAACAACAATTGCAACAACAATTGGAATAACAACAACAACCGAAATTCCAACAACAATTGGCAGTCCAATCAACAACATAATTCCAGTAATTCCTATCCAAATTCTGGAAATTCCTAACACCTCCATCTTCTTCTACTCCTTTGAAAAGCCAGGGGCAAACATCAAATGGATCAAACAAGATGGAGAAGGAGAAGCTCAATCCTATGTTGGAGACAATCTTAGGAAAGCTCCAAGGGTTGGACAGTTACATAACTTCGGTTGATAAAGCTCAAAAAGCTTTAGAAAACCAAGCATTCAGCACGGCCGGAGAAGTTCCTAGAGATCAAGGGATGCTTCCCGGAAAGACGGAGGATAACCCAAAAGGAAGGGTGATGGCTATCACAACTAGGAGCGGTGTGACAACTACCGACCCGCAGCACAAGTTTGTGTATGTTCCAGTTGAGAAGGGAAAGGATAAGGAGAAGGAGAAGGAAGATATCTATGTTCCTCCTCCAACTTACAAACCCCCTCTACCATTCCCGCAATCTAGAGCAAGATTAAGTTTAGATAAACAATTCGGTACGTTCATTGAACTAATGAGCAAACTACACATTAGTATACATTTCATTGATGTTATTGTAGGTATGCCCGCTTACGGGAAGTTTTTGAAAGAGCTCCTCTCTAACAATAGAAAGCTAGAAGACTTTGGAGAAGTCAAGATGAGTTCGGAGTCTTCGGAGCTCACCAAAACGATGACGGAAAAGATGCCCCCAAAGCTGAGAGATCTGGGGTCATCTTGCATTCCAATTGGAGTGGGAGAAGTCACATATGACGCTCTTTGTGACTTAGGAGCAAGTGTTAACATCATCCCGCTTGCTTTGTGTAGGA
Source organism: Fagopyrum homotropicum (assembly GCA_033239125.1). Taxonomy (NCBI): domain Eukaryota; kingdom Viridiplantae; phylum Streptophyta; class Magnoliopsida; order Caryophyllales; family Polygonaceae; genus Fagopyrum; species Fagopyrum homotropicum. The sequence goes on from BSWB01000003.1 coordinate 69,474,030, forward strand.
AGGTCGGTTTAGGTGAACCGAAACCGGTGAAGATGACGTTGTACATGGCGGATCGATCCATAACTTGTCCCGTCGGTATCATTGAAGATGTCCCAGTCAAGCTCGGTAAGTTTTACATTCCAATAGATTTTGTTGTGCTTGACATTCCTGCAGATTGTCCGGTTCCGATCATACTCGGAAGACCATTTCTTGCAACATCCGGTTGTATGGTGGATTGCAAGAATGCTAGACTAGCCTTCGACATAGGAGAAGAGATGGTTGAGTTTGTTCTCTCGACTTTGGTGAAAGAGCCAGCTCTTGGAGAGGACATGTTTAACATCTATGACGAAGAAGCGTCTAGAGAAGAAGTGAGCTCGATTCTATTCAAAGATCCATTGCAAAAGGTCATAGCCCTGAGCATCATGGAAAAACGAGAGGAAGAGGATTGCAATGATGAGATTGAAGCTTTGGAAGAGATAAAGGAAGTGCAAGAGGAAGAGTTTGAAAAGCTTTACGATGGCTCAGAAAACGTGAGAAGCCATAGTCAGTCGTGCTATTTCACGGCTGTGGTTTCGCCCAAGCTGCCCGTAAACTGCTATTTTAGGAGCAACAGTAAGTTACACGGTCTAAAGCACGACCGTGGAAGTAACAATGGTGCCGTAATTGAGTTCCACGCCCTAAACCACGGCCGTGGAAATAACAGTGGTGCCGTAATTTTGGGAATTTCCGAGAATAATTCCGTTCTTTCGACAAATGCTCTCGAGTCTTCTTCAATCACTCCTACACCCTTAGAGACTGCTAAGGAAGCGTTGGACACACGTCAAGACTTATCAAAGCAATCAATAGAAATGGAAATGAAGCCACTTCCCACATATCTTCGGTATGCATTTCTTGGAACTAATTCTACTTTTCCCTTAATTGCTAGTTCTGAATTAAGTGAAGATGAACATGAGAAACTAATGGCTGAGAAAAATGTTTAGGAGGAAGCCTAGTAGGAACAAAAAGCAAAAGGGTGATAGTTCCTCCTCTTCCCAACCCCCTCCTAGTGAACCACCATCACCACCACCTCCTAGAAACCCGACAATCCATGAGGATTACTTAGGAGTCTTAGAAAGGATTGAGAAGAGGGCAATCATAGGACCTTGATACCTTGTCCTAGAGGAGCTTGAGGAGCTCAATGTTGTGAACGATTTTGACTTGCCTCTTGGATAGAGCCGGATTGATCATCTTCTCCGCTATTAGAGAAGATGCCTATGAGGAGATAACAAGGGATTTTGTGACTTCCTTTGAGCATAGCCATGTAAACCGAACGGTCTCTTTTAGGCTAATGGAGTAAAACTATGAGTTCTCCATCATTCAGTTTGGACCTTCTTTGGGTTCCATGAGAGCTTTAATGGTAGATTTCCCGGGGGAGTGTATGCTAAGGATTTTTGGGAGGATAAAACCATGATATATGCTAGTGAGGATCGTTGGCAACCGGCCGACACCAAGGCTAAGATCATCTACCACTTAGCCTAGAACATAGCTCATAGAGTCCTTTCGGAGTGTCTTTTCCCTAGGACTTAGACCCCTCAAAATATCAAAACCGATGAGCTATTCCTCTTCTATTATATGCTTACCGGTAAATCTGCCGATTGTGCAACCCTCCTTGCCTCCACCATTAGAAATTTGAAGAACAAAAAGGCCGGGAACATAGGTTATGTTGGTATGGTGACTCACATCCCAACCAATTGGGGATTGACTACTCCGCATGTACTAGGATAGTGGCAAGACCTTTGGGTCTCAACGGGCTTATGACTAGAGGTATTATCTTTCCCCGCCACCAAGCTCCACCTACCTCAGCCATTCCATGGGAGGAGAGAGGTGGTAGAGGTATCCCATCGCTTCCCGAGTACTCCATCATGCTAGGCTGCCAAAACTGGAAGGAGACCTTTGCATTCATGCATGCGACTAGACTTGTAGCGCCTCCTTATGTGCCGGATGAGGTCCCAGCTGGGGATGATGATGAGGAGATGGTTGGAGGTGCTGAGCATGATTTTGGTACATTTCTGAACCAGCCGGCCAATGTCCCGGAGCCACCTAGGCGATCTCCCCGACCTTCTAGACCTTCTGGTTCCTCTTCTTCACGCAGGGCTAGCGTGAGTGAGCGGCCGATGGAAACTCAACCCGCTTGGTATGGAGAGCAGCCATCATGGATGGGAGCTCCTCCTCCATGGTATGATCATCCACCGGTAGCACCGACCCCTCCTCAGGACACAACTTTATGGTATAGCCAGCCGCCACCTTGGTATTCGCAGCTTCTAGATTGGGCGGATGATCTTTCGAGGAGAGTACGAGACTTGGAGGTCCGACAGGAGTCTCATGACGTAGAGCGCCAGGTGAATGCCCGTATCTTGAGGGATGTCTACTTCCAATAGTTTGGGCGGAACTTCAGCTCGGACTTCTATCCATTCCCACCGCCGCCTTCCTAGTGATGATGTTGAGATGACCGCCGGTTAGAGCCTCTCTACCACCATTAGTGAGTTTCCTTTGTTTCTTTTCTTTTCTTTATTTCTTTTGAACATTGAGGACAATGTATGTTTCAAGTATGGGGTGGGGTGTGACTATCGTTTGTAATAACTCTACTCACTTTGCTTTGCTTATGACCATGAACACTTGCATGTTTCCTTTCATTGTCACACGTTTCATTATTACATTGCATGAAAAAGGCTTTGAAAAACCCATAAAAATTTGAAAAATTTGAAAAGATTTTGTGCTTCTTAGATTAGAGATGATTTGTATGATGAAAACTACTTGTGGAATGAATTTTTGATGACAATTGTATGCTTCAATTGAATCATGAATTGTGAAGAGATTGGTTGTTTATCCTGTATTGCAAGTTTCATAATGTGAAGGTTTTTATCTAAATCATATTGAGAAACGAAAGTTGAAATCACAATATAAGTTCTTATACTTCTTTATGAAATGATTAAGGCACCTCGATTTTCTTACTTTATTTGATCATTTAGCCCCTCAATGAAAAAATAATTGCCTCCTTTACCAATCCGGGATTTAGGAAGAGTTGATTTTTGCATGTTTGATGTGGGAGGACGATGAAAGCAATTGTTTGAATTCAAAGTGTATGAAAATATAGGTTTGGGGAAGTCAATCATGATGTTCGCTCAAAAAGTGTGTGCGTCAAAGTCTTAAATTTATATCTAGAACTCAAAGCAAAGCGAACCCGCAGTGTACGGATCAGCTGTAGTGAAGTAAGAATTCCAGAGTCGAACTCGGGGATTTGGTGGGAGTAAATTCAATTTTAATTATCTAGCGAAAATGCAAAAAGCTTTTGTGATCAAATAAGGGGAAAATGATTCCAAGGATTCAAGTATCCGATTTCGGCTTTCGATTCAAGACACTTCTATAGATATAAGGACAGAGTTTATATTACCAAGATTATCTGTTCAAAGGTAGGTATCGAACGGTGAAGTTCCGAAACCTATATATCTAATCTAAAGGTTCTCTCTATAAGGGTTGTTGAGGCTGCAATATAGAAAGATCTAAAGACAAGAATTATGTTCAAACTAACTATCTAAAACCCCAGGTGATAACACGATTTATGACTTAGGTTTAGGTAATCATTTAGATAGATTTTTCACTCATTCATGCATGGTTTAGCACTAGTTCACAACGTTCGCACTCGATTCACGTATTTTGTCGAGATAGACGTCTACACGGACTTGTGCATTGCTTTGTAGGTATTTTGGGAGATTTAGGAGCTAAATCGATACGTTTGAGGATCGTTCATCAAGATGACACACCCTCAGACTCATTTGAATGCAAGCTAAGGGCTAAAGAGGACTCATGGAACCTTGCCAACACAAGCCATGCACCAAATCAAAGCTTAATGAACCAAGGCAACGCTGAAGCACCAAACCACGGTTCACTGCCATTCCACGGCCGTGGAACCAACCGTGGTTCTTGCCAGGCGGTTGTGACAGCTATGCCACGATCTCTTGGCCAGCTCTTGCAAAGTTGTAGTATAAAAGTGGTCCTGCATTGGTTGAGAGGAGCATCTTTCATCTTCCATTCCACCATCCAATTCCACATACACTCCCAACAAGAAGATTCTTTGGAGAAGCCACCATTGGAGGAGGAAGAAGAGCTCCATTGGAGAGGAAGGAGAAGAACACACCATTGTTAGACCTTGATAGCTTTTGTAGTTAAGAATTTCGGAATCAATCTCTAGAGTTGTATGAACCGTCTAAACCTTCTTTTGGAAGGGTTGTGAGTCATCTTAATCTTACTTTGAGCTTGGTTTTGTTTACTTCACTTGTTCATCTCTTTCTCTTCATTATCTTGCAAATGGAAGTCATGATCTTATGTTTGATGATTTCGATTGTTATGATGAATGTTATAGGCTAAATAGATGTGATTCTAGGGTAAGGAAATGATGGTTATGGCTAGGACTATGATAGGATGGACTTAGATTTGCCCTTGGATGAGTCACCTAATTGGACGTAGCTTCTGTTGGAGTCCACGGTTTGTTCTTGCCTGACCACGGCCGTGGACTTGGTAGAACAGCCCGTGATTCTCCCTGGTTCGATGGATCTAGCTTTAGATGGTTAGAATGTTAAAATCCTAGTGTTTGTTGAGTAAAATCTACCCTAGGGTGACCTAGTGTAGCAACTAAGTGTTAGAAGAGACTTACCCGGTGATTCTTACTCTTAGATTTCAAAGATGACAAACCCTAGGTAGTGGTGAGCCTCATAAGCCGCCATTGGACTAAGTGTGCTAGGATAGTTGTTTAGGACTAACCCTTTCGAGACTTACCCGGTAAAGATAGGTTAGATCCCTAGGTAACAATCCGGTTTGTGTAGAATTTCACCCCTTAGGTTCTTAGAGAATTACCCGGTAATTGATTCCAATCTAGAAACACTCACTCCCAACATATCATAGTTAATCCAAGGATGATTAGATAGCTTGAGTCCTATGCCATAACCGGAACTTCCAACCCCTAGAATCCGCTTTTCTCTCTTGATTTATATCTTGTGTTTAGCTTGTTTGTTTGTGTTAATTCGTTAGTTTAGTTGATTGTTTACTTTGCATCATTTGTGATCCTTGATTGATCACCTAAAAACCAACCAAAAACATTGAGGCTTTCATTTCTTCATTTCTTTCTCTTTTCTACAACCTAGATCTTCACTAAACTTAATCATAAATCGAATCAATCTCACCTTAGTCTTTGTGTTCGACCTCGGAATACTATCCCTACTACAAACGTCCCGTACACTGCGGGTTCGCTAGGAGTTAGGAGAAATATAACGAGTATAAATTTAAAGCTTATTGCGTACATACGTTCTTAGCGTGACAAGTTTTTGGCGCCGTTGCCGGGGACTAGGTCTAGATTGAGTCTATGTTGTGATTATTTATAGTGTAGATCTTTCTTGTTACTTTTGATCTCTCTTTGGTGTGTGTCTTTGCTTTTCAGGACATCTCTTACTCTTAAGGTGCATGCGAAGATCTCGTGGAAAGGATTTAGCTCCATTCGATCCCGAACCGGAGAAAACCCTTAGATCTAGATCAAAGAGCATTAAAAAGGGAAAAGAGATGGCCGGAAGAGATCTCCAAGCTGAATTGGATGAGGCTGTAGAGCAAATAAGGCTAAGAGATGAGCTCTTGGAGGAAGAGAGGAGACTTTCTAATGAGAGGCAAGAAGCAACTAGGAGGGAGATTGATGAGATTAGGCAAGCCCTTGTGCAAGGAGAGCTTAATCGTCAACAACCTCCACCTCCACCACCACAACCGCAGCCGGCGGCGAATGTTAGGGTTGTGCCCATTGCTATTGAAGAGCCACAAACTTTAGGAAGGCGTATGGATCCGGCACAAAGAGCACACCGCCCGGGTGTGAACTTAGGAGATCCCGCAACCCACAACAACGAGCTCCACCCTCAAGTTCTACAAATGATCCGGCATAATCAATTTGGAGGGATGGAAGGAGAGTCTCCTCATCAACACTTGATGAACTATGAGATCTTGATGGAGACTCTTAGACCGCCAAGATTGGAGAGCAACAACCATAAGCTAAGGGCTTTCTCCTTCTCTCTTAAGGACAAGGCCTTGGCTTGGTATCAATCTATTCCACAAGGGCGAGTGAGTACTTGGGAGGAGATGACAACCGAGTTTTTAACTAAGTTCTTCCCACCTTCCAAGACTACCGAGTTAAGAGGGAAGATCAATGCCTTCGTGATGAAGGATAGAGAAAGCTTGTTCAAGTCTTGGGAGAGATTCAAGGACCTTCTCCTAGATTGCCCACACCATGGTATACCAAAAATTGAGCTATCAGAAATCTACTTCAAAGGACTTGATGAAGATAGCCAATTCAAGCTTCAATCTCTTTCCGGTGGGACTTTCATGGAGAAGTATGTAGACGAGCCTTGGGAGTTTATAGAAAAACAAGCTTTGGTGATTGAGAAGTACTCCCATAGGAAGAGTGAAGGGAGGAAAGCGGGAGCATATGAGGTGAGTGAAGTCACCATGAGCAACTTCAAGCTAGATGCCATCAATAACGAGCTAAAGTCTTTAAAGGAGTTGTGTGCTACAACTTTGAAGAACCAAGCAACTCCTCAAGTGCAAGTGCAAACAAACTTGTCTTCCAAGGAGGAAGATGTGAATTACATGGGAAGGGGCAATTACAACAACTATCAAGGCCCAAGGAACTTCAACAACAACCGGCAATTCAACAATTACCGGCCCAACCACAACCATCCCGGGTTTTCCTACTCTAACCTGGATGGAGCCTTGAACCCTCCCGCTTCCACAAGCACAACTCCACCACCAAAAGCTTCACAAGAACCTCCACCTGGATTTACTCAACCTCCAAAGGATAGGACCGAAATGATGTTTGAGCAATTACTTGGAAGGTTGAGTGGTCTTGAGAGCATGGTGACTTCCATTTCTAAAGCACAAAAGGTGTTGGAAGCACAAGTGTTCCAAAAGGCGGGTGAAGCCCATAGAGATCCGGGAAAGCTTCCCGGAAGGACCGAAGATAACCCAAGAGGCCAAGTGTTGGCCATTACAACAAGGAGCGGGTTGAGTATGAAAGACCCTTTGCCCAAGGAGAATGCTAAGGGGAAACAAGTGGTGATAGAGGAAGAGACTTTGCAAGGAGATGGAGGCAAGAGCAAGGATGTTGAGCCAACATATGTGGCACCGCCTCCATACAAGCCACCACTACCATTCCCTCAATCACGAGCAAGAGCTCGCTTGGACAATCACTTTGGTAAATTCTTTGAACTAATGTCTAAATTGCATATTAATATTCCGTTCATGGATACTATTTTAGGAATGCCAGCATATGGCAAGTTCTTGAAAGAGATACTCTCCAACAAAAGGAAGTTGGAGGAGTATGGGGAGTATGGGGAGATAAGAATAACCAAGAGATCTTCGGAATTAATCCAAACAATGAAGGAGGAGATGCCTCCCAAGCTAAGAGATCCGGGTTCCTTTTGTGTCCCAATTGGAGTGGGAGATGTGAAGTATGAGGCCCTTTGTGATCTTGGAGCAAGTGTAAGCATCATACCACTTGCACTTTGCAACAAGGTTGGGCTAGGAGAGCCTAAACCGGTCAAGATGACCCTCTATATGGCGGACCGTTCTATCACTCATCCGGTTGGGATCTTAGAAGACATCCCGGTGCAACTAGGAGGATTCTATGTGCCAATTGATTTTGTTGTCTTGGATATTCCGGCGGACTATCCGGTTCACATCATCTTGGGACGACCCTTCCTCGCCACTTCCGGATGCCTAGTGGATTGCAAGAATGGGACTCTCTCCTTCAACATAGGAGAAGAGAACATCAAGTTCAAGTTGTCCACAATGATGAAAGGACCAACCCTTGATGAGGATGTCTTCAACATAGTCGAGCAAGAGGAATGTAGAGAAGTTGTCAGCTCAATCTTGATCAAAGATCCCTTGGAGAAGGTTCTTACCTTAAGTATGATGGGGGAAGGTGTTGAGGAGGCTTGCAATGAAGAAATCAAGGCTTTGGAAGCACTAGAAAAGGAGACAAGAGTTGGATTTGAGGTTCACAAAGACATGCTGAACAGCTGCAAGTTCCACGGGTGTGGAAGTGGTTCCACGGCCGTAGAACTCTCTGTAAAGCCTCAACAAACAAGCCAGGCAAGGTCCACGGCCGTGGAAATGGAGCCAACCGTGGTTCCAACCGTGGTTCCCCCAGAATGAGACCTCATTGATGATCAAGCCTCAAGGAGCCTTGAAGGGTCTTCATTTGCTTTGGATTCATCTCATCCAACGTTATTTGGATCGTCTCCACTCGACAAAGGTCCTCCTAAACTTGAACTTAAACCCCTCCCCTCTCATTTGAAGTATGCTTTTCTTGGTGATAATTCAACATATCCGGTGATTGTTAATGCATGGTTGAATGATGATGAACTTGCTAAGTTGTTGCATGAACTAAGATTGCATAGGAAAGCCATTGGCTATACTATTGATGATTTGGTTGGCATTAAACCTTCTTTGTGCATGCATAAGATATTGATGGAAGATAACCATAAATCCTCTATTGAACATCAAAGGAGATTGAATCCTATAATGAAAGAGGTAGTCAAAAAGGAGATCATTAAGTTGCTAGATGCGGGGATAATCTACCCTATCTCGGATAGTAAGTGGGTTAGTCCCGTTCATGTAGTTCCTAAGAAGGGTGGGATGACCGTAGTGACTAATGAGAACAATGAACTAATCCCGACTAGGACGGTTACGGGGTGGAGGATGTGCATTGACTATAGGAAGTTGAAAATGGCCTCTAGGAAAGATCACTTCCCTCTCCCTTTCATTGACCAAATGCTAGAGAGGTTAGCTCAACATTCTCATTTTTGCTATTTAGATGGATATAGTGGATTCTTCCAAATCCCTATCCACCCCGATGACCAAGAGAAAACCACCTTTACATGTCCATGGGGAACTTTTGCATATAGGAGAATGCCATTTGGGTTGTGTAATGCACCCGCCACCTTCCAAAGGTGTATGATGGCTATCTTTTCGGAATACATTGAAAATATCATGGAAGTATTTATGGATGACTTCTCTGTTTATGGTTCTTCTTTTGATAATTGCTTAGCTAACTTGTCATTAGTACTTAAGAGATGTGAGGAGACAAACCTTGTCTTGAATTGGGAAAAATGCCACTTCATGGTAAGTGAAGGTATCGTGTTAGGACACTTGGTGTCTAACCGTGGCATTGAGGTTGATAGGGCCAAGATTGAAACGATAGAGAAGTTTCCACCACCTACCTCGGTGAAGGGGGTAAGGAGTTTCCTAGGGCATGCCGGTTTTTACCGGAGGTTTATTAAAGATTTCTCTAAAATTTCTAAGCCTCTTACTAACCTACTAATGAAAGATGTTGAGTTTGTTTTCTCCAAGGATTGCCTTGAGGCTTTTTGTAGGTTGAAGAACGCCTTGATCTCCGCACCTATCATGCAACCTCCGGATTGGAGTTTACCGTTTGAGATCATGTGTGATGCAAGCGATGTAGCCGTTGGGGCTGTTTTGGGGCAAAGGAAAGATGGACGCACACATGCCATTTATTATGCTAGCAAGACGCTAGATGATGCCCAACTCAATTATGCTACCACCGAGAAGGAGTTCCTAGCGGTTGTGTATGCATTTGAGAAGTTCCGCTCATATCTTGTTGGAGCGAAGGTCATTGTTTACACGGATCATGCTGTGATCCGTTATCTACTTACCAAGAAGGATGTCAAGCCTAGGTTGATTCGGTGGATCCTTCTTCTTCAAGAGTTTGATTTGAAAATCCGGGACAAGAAGGGATCCGAGAACTCCGTAGCGGACCACCTTAGTAGACTCCCACCATTAGAGCTTGAAAGAGATGACATCCCGATTGATGACTCATTCCGGGATGAGCAATTGCAAATGGTGGAGGAATGCTTATTCCAAGTGTCTAGAGGAAGTGAGCCATGGTTTGCTGACATTGTGAACTACTTAGTGTGTGAGGAAGTGCCTCCCGGTTTGACATATGCCCAAAGGAAGAAGTTCTTCAAGGATGTGAGGCACTACTATTGGAGTGAACCACTTTTGTTCAAGAGAGGGCCGGATGGAATGTTTAGAAGATGCATACCGGAGGATGAGGTGGAGAGTGTGATCTGCCATTGTCACTCCTTACCATGTGGAGGCCATGCTAGCTCACACAAGACATGTGCGAAGGTGTTGCAATCGGGCTTCTTTTGGCCAAGTTTGTTCAAGGATGTGCAAAGCTTTGTGGTAGCTTGTGATGCTTGCCAAAGGACGGGCAACATCTCAAGGAGGAATGAGATGCCCTTGAACAACATACAAGAAGTGGAGATATTTGATGTATGGGGTGTGGACTTCATAGGACCATTCCCTTCTTCATGTGGCAACCTCTGCATCCTATTGGCGGTTGACTATGTTTCAAGATGGGTGGAGGCAATAGCTTCTCCTACAAATGATGACAAAGTTGTGGTGCGGTTCTTCAACCGAGTGATCTTCCTTAGGTTTGGAACACCAAGGGTGATCATAAGTGATGGAGGGAAGCACTTCACTAATAGGAACTTTGGGGCACTTTTGGCTAAGTATGGGGTGACTCATAAGGTGGCAACACCTTACCATCCCCAAACTAGTGGCCAAGTGGAGATCTCCAACCGGGAGATAAAAGGGATACTTGAGAAGACGGTCTCTAGGACAAGAAAGGATTGGGCTATGAAGCTCGATGATGCCTTGTGGGCATATAGAACCGCTTTCAAGACACCAATTGGCACCACTCCCTACAAGTTAGTATATGGCAAGTCTTGCCACCTTCCGGTAGAGATGGAGCATAGAGCTTATTGGGCCATTAAGTGGCTAAATTTTGACCTCAAGGAGGCCGGAGAAAAGAGGTTGCTTGATATGAATGCCCTTGAGGAGATCCGGTTGGATGCTTATGAGAATTCCCGGATCTACAAGGAGAGAAGCAAACGGTGGCATGACAAGCGCCTCATCCCGAAGGAGTTAAGTGAAGGCGACCTTGTCCTTCTCTTCAACTCAAGCCTGCGGCTCTTCCCCGGAAAGCTAAAATCAAGATGGATCGGACCATATATGGTGAAGAAGATCTTCCCACATGGAGCTATTGAGATAGGAGGGGAGCATTGTGGAGATTTCAAGGTGAATGGGCACCGGTTGAAGAAGTATGTCCCGGGAGCTCCGGTGGATATGATTGCCCCACTTCACCTAGAATGAGACGCCCCCGGGTTTGGTCAAGCTAATGACCTTAAAGAAGCGCTTGATGGGAGGCAACCCATTGGTAACGTTTTCCCTTTCTCGTTTTGTTTTTGTTTTAGATTTTTCTGTTTTTGTGTGTGTTTTGTGTGCTTTGTGTGCGTTATAGTCTTGGTAGCATTGGAAGCCTTGCTTGGCATATGAATGATGATGATGAAACCCTCATCAATTATGGGTGGAGTGGACGCGGAACTTGGACGCTAGCGGTGCCTAGCGCGGGTCCCGACGCCTTGATGAATACTTAGAGCTCTCTACCATGGTTGATAGGATCATCTAACATCAATTCCACTTGAGAATCCCAAATATCATAGCAAACCATTTTTACATTGTGAGAACCTTCTTTCACTCTTCTTTACTTCATTTACACATTGGGGACAATGTGTTTCTAAGTATGGGGTGGGGTTTGCATGATCTTTTGCATGATGAGCATCTAGGGTAGTTTAATATTTGCACATGTCTTGCATTGTATATATTCATTTCGAAAATCCTATAAAAATCAGAAAATTTAAAAAAAAAAAAGTTTGTGCTTTCTAGGCTTGGATATGACCCTAATGATGAATCTTGTCTTGTGGACTGGCTATGGATGGCCTTATATGTTAAATTGATGAATGCATATGTGGACTTGAAGTACTTCTCTTGAACCCCATGAATGATTTGTGATCATGATGTTTGCGTAGAATGGATTAAGCATTGAAGGTCGAAATTACATGCTAGTTCTTGCACACCATCTAGGAATCAATGAGGCAATTCATCTTCCTCTAATTCTCATCTTGATCATGATTGTTTGAGCACCTCAATTGATATAAATTTGACCTCTTTTGACCCATCCGGGAATAGGAGCATGTTAGTGTGTTGATGTGTGCGAAAAGCAAGTGCGGGGTGAAGATGTTGATGAAAGAATGTCATGAATAAAATGCTGAATTTGTTGTGAAAGTGTGGACAAAAACATAGGTTTGGGGACGTTGGCTTAAATGACAAGTAACTCGGTACACTTCACATAATCGGGTGCTGGTGCCTTGCCAAAGTCAAATAAACCAATAGTCCTAACGAGCTTTGGTATGTGTGCCCGGTGTGGATGAACCTTGAAAAATAGAAAAAGCCCGAGGATGGCTAATCACCAAGGTTTCGGCTTTTGTACACCAATGCCATTGTCTCAAAAATAAGTGAAGGAAAAAGAAAAGAAAGAAAAGATAGAGAAAATATACACTTGAGGGAAGTTGATCGAGGACAAGATTGTGGAGTTAGTTCCATTCCCGGATTAGCATCACATAGCCTAGAAAAATCCCCACCTAGTCACAACGTTTCTTGGCCTTTTATTTCACTAGACCTTATGACCTCTTTGCATGATTGTAAAGACTTAGTGATCTAGATTGGATATGCTCTTCATCATCTTGACTTCCTCATTTTTACATTTCATGCATGCTTTTGAGTTAAGTACAATTGTCTTTCCATGCCTTCACTTGTTTGATGCATGATTGCTTATCCTTTGCCATGAAACATGACTTTAAAGGTGATCCAATAGTAGAAGCACAAACCCAAAAAGATTTTGCCATTTTTCTGCATACATAAATCATGTTATCTTGTAGTCTATCGTTGAGAATTTGCTCCGGGACGAGCAAACCTTAAGTATGGGGTATTTTTGATAACACGATTTATGACTTAGGTTTAGGTTATCATTTAGATAGATTTTTCACTCATTCATGCATGGTTTAGCACTAGTTCACAACGTTCGCACTCGATTCACGTATTTTGTCGAGATAGACGTCTACACGGACTTGTGCATTGCTTTGTAGGTATTTTGGGAGATTTAGGAGCTAAATCGATACGTTTGAGGATCGTTCATCAAGATGACACACCCTCAGACTCATTTGAATGCAAGCTAAGGGCTAAAGAGGACTCATGGAACCTTGCCAACACAAGCCATGCACCAAATCAAAGCTTAATGAACCAAGGCAACGCTGAAGCACCAAACCACGGTTCACTGCCATTCCACGGCCGTGGAACCAACCGTGGTTCTTGCCAGGCGGTTGTGACAGCTGTGCCACGATCTCTTGGCCAGCTCTTGCAAAGTTGTAGTATAAAAGTGGTCCTGCATTGGCTGAGAGGAGCATCTTTCATCTTCCATTCCACCATCCAATTCCACATACACTCCCAACAAGAAGATTCTTTGGAGAAGCCACCATTGGAGGAGGAAGAAGAGCTCCATTGGAGAGGAAGGAGAAGAACACACCATTGTTAGACCTTGATAGCTTTTGTAGTGAAGAATTTCGGAATCAATTTCTAGAGTTGTATGAACCGTCTAAAGCTTCTTTTGGAAGGGTTGTGAGTCATCTTAATCTTACTTTCAGCTTGGTTTTGTTTACTTCACTTGTTCATCTCTTTCTCTTCATTATCTTGCAAATGGAAGTCATGATCTTATGTTTGATGATTTTGATTGTTATGATGAATGTTATAGGCTAAATAGATGTGATTCTAGGGTAAGGAAATGATGGTTATGGCTAGGACTATGATAGGATGGACTTAGATTTGCCCTTGGATGAGTCACCTAATTGGACGTAGCTTCTGTTGGAGTCCACGGTTTGTTCTTGCCTGACCACGGCCGTGGACTTGGTAGAACAGCCCGTGATTCTCCCTGGTTCGATGGATCTAGCTTTAGATGGTTAGAATGTTAAAATCCTAGTGTTTGTTGAGTAAAATCTACCCTAGGGTGACCTAGTGTAGCAACTAAGTGTTAGAAGAGACTTACCCGGTGATTCTTACTCTTAGATTTCAAAGATGACAAACCCTAGGTAGTAGTGAGCCTCATAAGCCGCCATTGGACTAAGTGTGCTAGGATAGTTGTTTAGGACTAACCCTTTCGAGACTTACCCGGTAAGGATAGGTTAGATCCCTAGGTAACAATCCGGTTTGTGTAGAATTTCACCCCTTAGGTTCTTAGAGAATTACCCGGTAATTGATTCCAATCTAGAAACACTCACTCCCAACATATCATAGTTAATCCAAGGATGATTAGATAGCTTGAGTCCTATGCCATAACCGGAACTTCCAACCCCTAGAATCCGCTTTTCTCTCTTGATTTATATCTTGTGTTTAGCTTGTTTGTTTGTCTTAATTCGTTAGTTTAGTTGATTGTTTACTTTGCATCATTTGTGATCCTTGATTGATCACCTAAAAACCAACCAAAAACATTGAGGCTTTCATTTCTTTATTTCTTTCTCTTTTCTACAACCTAGATCTTCACTAAACTTAATCATAAATCGAATCAATCTCACCTTAGTCTTTGTGTTCGACCTCGGAATACTATCCTTACTACAAACGTCCCGTACACTGCGGGTTTGCTAGGAGTTAGGAGAAATATAACGAGTATAAATTTAAAGCTTATTGCGTACATACGTTCTTAGCGTGACACCAGGATATGACTCTCCAGAGTAAAGAATAGAAAGCACATTTAAAATCTTAATAAAGGATGTTGAGTCTCTCTATTACCCAAATCTTGTAACCTTAATCTATTAAATGTAGAATTAAGTTTGAAGTCTCTTCATACATTCAATTAGAGGTTAAAAAGGTTAATTAATGTTGGGATTTAGGTAAGGATTAGTTTTGGTTAAAGATTAATTCAATTAAAGTTCGTCAGAAGAATAAATCGGGCTGTTCATCACTAAATCGGCCGATTTACTCAAGAATACACCGATTTTCGTGTTATCGCAAAACTAAAATCTAAACTCTCAGGGTCCTAATGTGTAAATGAGTTCAGTCCATCATCATCTAAGCCTCAATCATCAACTATTCTCCACAGAATTACAATGGTTTTAGCCAACCATTTTCAAAATCAAATCAAATTAAAGATTGAGTGAAATATCGCAAATAAAACCGAATCTTGAATAAAAACTCAATAACCATCAAATCTGTAAACAATCCTCGAAACTGATCAATGTATCTCTTAAGTAACTCAAATTCATGTTAAAAAACCACAATTACTTCAATGGACAAAGAAATCTCACAATCAATGATCAAGATTGACGTTCCGGCTAAAGTCCTTCAATCCTTCTCAAGAATCTTCAATCTCTCTCAAACGCGTAAAGATTTCCCGCTGCGGACGTCCCGTTTTCGTTCCCAGGGTTCCAACCTATAGTTTCTTGCTAATGGGCCGTTTGGAAAAACTCTCTTCTAGCCCAAAAGAATTGGGCTTTGTGTCGTCTTATCATTTGGCCGAAAAACAAAGGAAATCGGCCTAGTCGATTTATACACAAAACCGTTCGATTTCTAAAGGAGAAAATCGTCCGATTTATATGTATAATGGTACGATTTTCTTCAACAGAAACAACTCTTCTTTTGGCTCATCTTCTATGCTTCTCCTTAGCAACTCCTTAGCTCTTTGTGATCCCTCTAAGACTTCTTTAGCTTCCCTAACGTCCTTGGATGCTCCTTGCTCCACTTTTGCTTTCAATTCCATTCCATTTACCTACAATTCATCAAGAACTCGTGTAGACCTCTATTTCCGACAATGGTTGAATAGAACATAAAAGGCACACAAAATCTCTCTAAATGCAAGGTAAACTAAGACAATCTTCTACAATATGCAAGAATATAATGGTATATAATTCATGTCATCAAAATACCCCATACTTGCCCCTTGCTTCTCCCTAAGCAAGACTCAAATTTAGAATACAAGATGTCATGGATTATATATGTATGAAAACTCAAAAACTTTTCTTTTGATAGTGCTTCTTCTTATTGGATCACCCTCAAAGTGATATTTCAAGGCATAGGAAGGCAAAGTGTGTATCAATGATAACTATAAGATGAACTAACTCTCTTTTCTTTCTTGAAAACATAAATAAAGGACATGATAAAGATGTAGAGGTAATCAAAGTCAAACAAATCTAAGCCATGAAGCCTTAAACACATGCATAAAAGTCTCAAGGTCTTCTAATCAAATGAAAGGTCCAAGAAACGTATTAGGGGAAGGAATTCTTTTAGGCAATTGTGGTGCTAATCCGGGAAAGAGGAACAACATAATACCTTCAAAAAGTTACTCCATCACACATGCTTTGCATGTAGAAAGCTTTGCTTTCTTTATACTTTACTTTTTGAGAGTATGGACACCGGTGTACAAAAACCGAAGCCTAGGAGATCGGCGTTTCTCAATTTCGAGATGCCTCAAACCCTTGATGCACATACCATATCCTGTTAGGACTTGTCGTTCAATTGGACTTTGGCAAGACACAAACACCCGGCTATGTGAATGGTGCCGAGTTACTCATCCTCATGTTCAACGTCCCCAAACTTATGAATTGCTACACTTTCATTTAATACATTTTATTTGGCCCTCCCACATCAAACATGCCTTTTATTCTCTATCACTTATCCTAATTCCCGGATGGTAAAAGGAAGGTTACATATTTCAATTGAGGGGCTAGCATGATTAAGATATGAGAAGAGAAAAGAAGTGAATTGCCTTAGTCATTCTTATATGATGTAAAAGAACTTGCAATATAGCTTCGATTATTATTTCAATCTCTTATCAAAACATCTAAATCATATAACTTATTCATGTGTTCAAGTAACAAAAGTAAGCTCATTCATGCTATGATTAACATCTCAACACAACTAAGCTATCTTTTTGCCTATCCACATACATATTTCTCATCATAGAAGTCATTTCCATCATAATAAGCACAAAAATTTTGAAAATTCATAGAATTTGAAAAACATCATGCAAATGCAAGTGTCATAGTGGAAAGCAAGTAGTGCAAGGGTTATTACAAGCCAAATCATCAAGAGTAGTGTAAAGTGCATAAAGTGCTAAGATGAAACAAAAGGTATTGTAAGTACCCCCACCCCATACTTAACATCCACATTGTCCCCAATGTAAAAGTCAAGCATAAGATAGAGAAAAATACTTACAATGTAAAAGAAGTGGAAGCTCAATCCTCTGTCGGTGGTGGAGGTGGTGGATAAGGATACATCGGTGCACTAGGATCGTAGAAGTGGCCGAACTGATGGAAGTATAAGTCTCTCATCTGGCCATCGTAGGATGAATGCCTAGCGTCCGTCTCCTTCTTCTAGTTCCTGAACTGAGTGTTCAGGGTGTCATAATCGGTGTGGAGAGCGTGATAGTCGGTGCTAAGGCTTTGGAAGCTAGAGACTAGCTCCCTAAAGTGACGGGGAGGTCGACGCCCTCGTCCATGTCATGGGGCACGTGCAAATGAGCGGCGAGGTGGCTGCATGTCATCCTCCGTCTCCTCATCACCTCTACTAGTCCTGCTTGGTCCTCCACTATGAGTGTCGGTGTCCATGGCATCCGTAGCATGATCGCTATGAGTGTCACTCTCAAACTCGAGCATGGTCTTCTGGCCACCGTCCTCATCCTCCTCAGTGTCATCTACATCATCGTCATAATATAAAGGAGGAGATATCTCCTCAAGCATCAACTCAAATGTCTCCTTCTAGTTCCTCTTGCTCCGAATAGTGTATTCGGGCTTCCAGATGATCTCGGATGGCTTCTTCTTTCGATCCTTGTGCCATGGCATGGGCACATGAAGGGTTCCTCTCCCTCGAGGAATCAAAACCTGTCGAGTAACCAATCTATGTGAACCTAAAGGTAGGGCACTCTCAGCTAGAGTGCATCCCGAG